>CM057452.1:1779285000-1784285000 GCA_016271365.2 Neoceratodus forsteri
GGTTTACATGGCAAAGCTTTCACAAAAGCACTACGATATTTTTGTGAAGCTAACAAAATTTCAAGAAAGTCCCCCATGCAAACCAATAGTAGTTTCCCAAAAGAAAGAGTTTCTTTCATGAAAGTAATGAGACATTTCATGAATGCCCCCCTTGCAAAGCAATGGTGCTTCCGTGTAAGTGCTCTGCACTTTCACGAAAGTAACACAGAATGTTACAAAATTCTCCATGTAAACCAATGCTACTTTTGTGAAAGTATGCAATACTTTTGCAACAGTAAGGTGTAATTTTGCAAAAACCTCATGTTAACCAACAGTAGTTTCGAGAAAGTTCCACAGTACTATTCATAAAACCTTTTGTTATACACATAATTATTTTCCATAGGCTATAATGGGAAATGAAAAAGTTTAAGAACTTTCAAAAGGATTAATATGTTTTCAACAAACCTTCCAAAGGCATTTCAGTGAGTCAGTCCCCATATACCCTAAATATTTCATACCAGATGAACAAACCATTCAGACAATGGTGACGAGCAAAGAATTCCACTAAATTTAGGATTTTTTTCACATTTTTACACATGCTGCAGCTCCATAACTGCAAATCCAACCAGAATAAAAAATTTCAGATCCAGAGATCTACATCAGCACACCATGCAAAATTTCAGGGAAATTGGATGAATGCTTGCAAAGGTATTAAAGTGCAAAATTTTGAATTAAACATTAAAGTACCTACTTAACCATAATTGTAGTGGCTGCACCAGACCCTAACCCTCACCCCATTTCATGTGTAAAGACTTTGAGATGGTACAGTATAGGAGCATGGGGTGAGACTTAGGCCTGATGGCTCCAATGCACACCCCAATGTCTGTTGCTCTGTGGAAGATGAGAGGGGAGGGATGTGTGGGGTGGGGCAGGGTTAATAACCCTAACATAAAATTTCCAGACTTTTGGTGGTGTGGAATAAACCCTAGCTGATGCATTAACAGAGTTTTTTGCAATTTTGCTTCTTTTTGAGAAAGTGAAATGTTACTTATATGGTATCCATAGACCCACTCATTAGTGTAGAGGCATAGCACTGGAGGGCTGTGTGCCCCCAGTTTTGCATAATGGGATGCATATTTGGGAGTGTTGGCCTCTGGGCCCTGCACTCCCACCCACCCAAAAGTGTACAGAAATAGTGCCTGAGGGCCCTGTGCTCCCACTGTTGCATGACAGTTTTTTGCAATTTCCCTTCTTTTTGAGAAAGTAAACTGTTACTCATATAGCATCCATAGGCGGTAAGACGGGCCCTAAATGCCCTGTTCTCCCACACACCCATCAGTTTAAAGGCATAGCACAGGAGGGCTCTGTGCTCCCAGTTTTGCATAATGAGATGCATATTTGGGAGCGTAGGCCCTCTGTGCCCTGTGCTTCTACCCACCCATAAGTGTAGTGACGTAGTGCCTGATGGCCCCATGCTCTCACTTTTGCAATATGGTATACATGGGTGGAAGCAAGGCCCCTCTGTACCCTACACTCAAACCTACCTGTAAGAATAGAGACATAGAACAGGAGGGTCCTGTGTTATTAGTTTTGGATAATCATATCCACAGGTGGGAGCACGGGCCCTCTGGGCCCTGCACTTCCACCCACCTGTGAGTGTACATACATAGTGTAGAAGAGCCCAGTACTCTCAGTTTAGCATAAATAGTATGCATAGGTGGCAGCGCATGCCCTCTGGGCCCTGGACTCCCACCTACCTATAAGTATAGACACATTGCACAGACCAAGAGGCATTTCAAGTACCCTTGTAACACTTATTTGATAATATCTCAGTAGCCATAGCAACTGTATAAAAATTCTTTCACATTTGTATTCATGACCTAGCCACCTCCACACATGCTTTGTATGCAGGTGTACTAAGCAGTGCATAGTGAAGAATCCACATCTTGAACCATTTTTGAGACATAGGCACCAAAAGATGCTGTGACCACGGCCGTGTTATCCTATGGGAAAATTTACAACTTTGGACTGCTGTAACTGTGGAATCATTGTAAATGTTTTCATCAAACCAGCAAAAAGCACATATGTGGTGCAAGGGCTTACCACCTTCAAAGTTTAGCCCAAACATCCTAACCCTTCGCTAGCTATGAAGTGGCAAAGAAAGTAGTGTTTTGGGGTGTTGAACTGCAGAAATTTTGCATACCTTCCACAGAATTTTGCGAAAGTCCCATTGGTTTACATGTGAGAACTTTCCTGGAAGTAGTGCGGAACTTGCACAAAAGTTCCCCCATTGTAGATGCGGGACTTTTGTTCAAGCAACCATGGATCTTTCACAAATGTCCATGAAGTAGCACAAAAATTCCACAGCTGAGATGGCTTAAAAGCTTGAAAACCATATTTCTGGGCATCCTGGCAAAAATTGAATGCCAGGGTTGTGTTCCTAGGGCCCCTTTTAGGTAAACCCAAATGTACGTGTTTACCTAGGGGCAGTATGTTTTGAATTACAATGTTTTTTGTGCCTTGCTAATGAAAATAAGATGGTGACAGCATGAAAGTAAGAAGACCCAGCACAACAGTAAAAAGTGCTTTTGTGAAAGTTAAAAGTACTTTCAAGGGGAACATATATTTTCCCATAGGCTATAATGGGAAACTTGAAACTTTAATAACTTTTGAAAGGATTAATATTATTTTTACCAGACCTTCAAAAGGCAC
The DNA here is from genome assembly GCA_016271365.2 of Neoceratodus forsteri. Classification (NCBI taxonomy): domain Eukaryota; kingdom Metazoa; phylum Chordata; order Ceratodontiformes; family Ceratodontidae; genus Neoceratodus; species Neoceratodus forsteri. The sequence continues at coordinate 1,779,287,692 of CM057452.1, forward strand.
TTCCCTGACCCAATCCCCATATAACCTGAAAATGTAGGACCAGATGGACAAACCATTCGGGCTGTAGAGACAAGCAAAGATTTTGCAAAAGTTGAGGATTTTTCAGACTTTTTCACACTCTGCAGCTTCACAACTGCAAATCTGACTGGAACAAAACTTGCCAGATCCATAGATCTATGGTAGCTGACAGTGCATGCTAAATTTCAGGCAAATCAGTCAAATGGTTGTAAAGTTATTAAAGTGCAAATATTTGGGCTTAACATAGATGTGGCCGTGCAACCCTAACTATAGCTGCACTACTGTACAGCTATTTTATATATATATAATATATATATATATACACACACATATATATATATATATATATATATAATATGTGTATATATATATATTATAGAGTTATAGGCACCTATTTAGGGGTTATGAAGCCACTTCTATGTTAAACTCACAATTTTGCACGTTAATAACTTTGGACCTGTTCAGCGGATGTGCATGAAATTTGGTATGCGTGGTAGGGCATGGTAGATCTCTTGATTTTCAAAATTTCATTTTGGTCAGACTTACAGTTTTTGCACATCAAAATACTGAAAAATGCACTTTTTACCAGTTACGTGGGCAGTTTTTCAGATTTTGTCTGTGGAGCTGTGCAACCATTGTGTAGTGTGCCATTCTGCAGGTTGACATATAGAAAGAGCTTGGGTCAAGGAACATGCCACCTTTTGTTTGGTGAAAAAATATTAATCCATTCAAAAGTTATTAAAGTTTTAAGTTCCCATTATAAGTCTATGGGAAAATTTATATAGTTATTTTGCGAATGAAGAATGGGGTTTTGGCCATCTGGTCCCTCCTCATGATCAACGAATTTGCAGGCTCACAATCAAAGATTCTTTGATCCTGAGGGAGGGACTAGATGGCCAGACCTGGAGGGACCAGATAGCCCAATTTTAGCAACATTTAAAATTAAAAATCTCGGAAACGGTTTAGTCTTTTAACTTGAAATTTGGAGGGTGTTGACAGGATGTCTGTAGATGTGAATAATAGTATTTATGTGTTGGACAATCTTCACACATGAACCATGCACAAGGTAATAGTGGTGCTTTCAGCAAGACAAATGATAGTTCCAATAAGCTGAGGCACACACATACCCCAATAATAACCAGACCCAGAGCTTCTTTAACAAATTTTATAGCACCAACAGCCCCACCTGACACGTTTCAGACAAAGGTCCTTTATCAAAGGCTAAAAAAAATGAACACACATCTCAGTTAAATACCAAATCACTTATGACATCATAGTGACGAAATACAAGGTCATTGGTTCAACATTAATTAAACACTATTACCCTTAAAACCATCATTAAATATTAAAGACATATCCATAAAACATCAAAAATTAACCTGTCAAACATGTAACAATTTATATGCATATTTACACTACCAGTTCTACTGGATTAAACATCTTCTTATTATAAATAATTCTATCTACATTCCAGATATGGTTTCAGCTCCAAATGTGCATTAATAACCATTTTTTTATATGCATTCAATCGTAAAATCCATTCATTTTCCTTTCTCAGGATTTTATTATGGTAGTAACTGCCTCTCGGATCAATGCCTACAAATTGAAAATCATGTATTTCCAGTTTTTCCTTATTCTCAAAGACATGCGCTGCCGTCGCATAAGTCAAATCATGTTTATTTATAGCTCGAACATGTTCCAATTCTCTAATTTTAAAGGCTCTTTCTGTTTTACCAGCATAAAATGCTCCACAACTACACTTTGCGAAATAAATAACCCCCTGTGTATTACATGAGATTAGCTGTCTAATATCAAAGATTTTCCCTTGTCGGCCAACTACACTGAAATCCTTCTCTTTTAAAATGTAATCACAGGTGCTACAATTTTTACACTGCAGACAGCCTGTGTAACTTCCTAACCAACTGTTGGTGTGTCCCACTGTAGATGTAAAATGACTTCTCACCAGGGAATCTTTTAATGTGGGCACATGTCTACAAGTCAAAATCGGGGGATGAGAAGAGACTTCCCGTAGCCCTGGTTCAGCAGCTAACACTTGCCAGTGTTTTCTGCTTATTTTCCCTATCTCATGACTTTGAGCACTATAAGTGGTCACAAAGTGAAATCTTTTACTGCTTTCTGACATCTCAATTTTATCTGCTAGCAATTCTTTTCTATCAATTGAAACTACAGCTTGATAACCTTTATCTATTATTTTTTCAGTATATCCCCTATTACTAAGTCGACTTTTCAAAGCTGCTGCTTCTATTTCAAAATCTGTTTGTTTGCTGCAGTTCCATTTCAATCTAAGGAATTGTCCTTTAGGAATATTTTCTACAGTATGTACAGGATGGCAGCTTGTAGCAAACAATAAGGTATTCCCATCTGTAGGTTTTCTAAAAAGATTTGTGCTAACTTGTCCTTCTTTTTCATGGATAATCCGCAAATCCAAATAATTTATAGATTCCTCACTCTCACAGCATGAAAATTTCAAATTCTCATTTGTACCATGTAGATAATCAACAAATTCTTCAAGCATTTTTGCATCTCCTTTCCAAATGAATATGATGTTGTCTATAATACCCAGGGGGTTATTTAGACCTCACAACTCCAATGACACACCCCATCAGCTGTCAAGCTCAGGATGATGGGCAGGTCCACTGGGGGGTAATGGGGCAACCCTAAAGGTCTCATTTCCTGACTTTTAGTGTTTTTACCCTAAATGATGCATTAACAAAGTTTGTTGCATAGAATATATACACAAAATGTAAAAAAAAAAACAATATCATAAAAATAATGATAATATTTAAAGGTCTGTGGGAAAAAGGCACCACATATCCCAAATTTATCCTAGATGGTTAAACTTTAGTTTTTATCAAGATCCAGTACATTTAGTTTTGTGATTTAACTTAGGAAATTAGCTACCGGTAAATTTAGTTTTATAAGTACTGATTCAAAAAAATAGGAAAATTAGAAAAAAAAGTATGTGATGCTAAAAAAGGCAAATGACACTAATGCACATATACTCTCAAGATTCCTGAAGGAAGCAAAAATGGACACAAAAGCATAAATTGCTGTACATTATCATTTAAACATTTTAAGTAAGTGTGCAATGGTAGCCCAACATCAAGGGAAATGAGGAGAGCCACTGGATTTTAACCTTAGGTGCCCTGAGTCCCACTGGCATGAATAAAGAATTTAATCTCAAGCCCTTTCTTAAACGATCCTAGAGAACATATGCATATCTATTTGACCTGAATTTGAATGTGCAATATTGGGAATTGTTTATTTGGAGGAACTGTGTGTGTGTACATGTATTAATTATGTTTCAGTTTATGCTTTCACAGCTTTACCCATGTATTTTTTTTCTTTTCTAGTTTCAGTTTGAATGGACCCTCTGGAGCCTCATGAATGACAGTCAGAAATCAATATATTGCTGAGTGACATTTTTATGACTGCAGTGGGTGGAGTCCTGCAGACCTCTTGCTTTCAAAAAAGGACTCTGCATTCCTTGCATTCTTTGTGACCTAGCAACATGTTGCAGTTGCAACACAGTTGCCTGTGTGTCCGTGGAGCACTCTGCTCATATTGCACCATTTTTTACTTAAAAAAAACAAAACATTGGAATATCCTGATCACAACACTGGAGAATTGGGCACCCCAGTGTCACTGTTATGTTTGTGGGGGGGTTGTGGGTTGACATCCCCTCACCCAACTCTCCCTCTCGGCACCTACCACCCCAAATCGCCCCAGAAACATAAGAGTGACACTGATTGGTGCCCAATCCCCCAATGTCCTGATGCAGAATCCTCCATGCATTGTTTTTTTTGAATACCTTACAAAAAGAAAACTGTCCATCAATGTTTTCTGCAGCTGTAACTGCCCCCACCTAACTTTCCCAAGCAATGTCTGCCACCCAGCATCCCCTCAAGCCATTACTTACCTGTCATGGGTCCAATGTCATAATCATCTCTGGACCACAGACACATCTTCATTCTTCACAGCCAGACCACAAATTGAAGAAACAGGTATGCAGTTTTGAACACAGTGGCATAACTTGGGCATTTTTGCATATTGTTGTCCCAGATTTTCAAAATGCCATCTTTGGGACCCTACTTCATGAACAATTGCACTATCATTAGGTAGATCTGTCCTAAAAGGTGATTTCCCAGTCCCTGTACAAAATCAGCTTTTGGGCAGGAGTTGAACATTTTCTCTGCCCTTGTCCATGAGGTGGGGTCATAAGAAGGCTATGTTGAAAATTTGGTATAAAAATATAAAAAAAAATAAAGTTATGAGCCTATGTTGAATTTTGCGAATGCAGGTTCATAACTTTGGTAATTTCCAATACATTTTTATCAAATTCACAACATATCCATATCTGTACAGCACCTCATGAGTATGACAGCTGTAATTTTTCAAATCCTGGCCAAAATGTTTTTTGGTTTTTTTTTAATCCTGAAAGGTGATTTCGCAGTCCCTGTGTGAAATCACCTTTTGGGCATTATCGAAGAAGATTCAAGATGGCGGCCACGCTGGGCTAGCTGTTTCATTCCGTTTCGTTCTGTTTGTTTTGCGATTTTTATTTTGGCTGACGTTTATTTTATTGTTTAGTTTAGTTGACGTTTATTTGAGTGTTCGCACCTTAGCGCTATCCAGTTGAGGTGGTCTGCGGTCTTGGTTTTCGGTTTCGGTTCGGTTATTTATCGGGACCAGCTCTCTGTTCTCAGCTGGCTGTTCTACATTGGGAACAAGAGAGTGTGTGTGTTTGCTAAAGGAGGTGGAGGGCGAGGTAATTACTGTGTTTGGAACTGTTACCTTCAAGCCGGGGCTGAGCCGAGGAGCACTCCGGTTTGTGTTTTGCCAACATCTGCGTAAGGAGGGAGCTGAGTCGCCTGGGTGGTCACTGTGTTCCCAGCGCCTGTCTATGAGTCTGCGGATGTGGATACCGGTTTTATTAGTCGCTGGCTATCCGTTCCTCGGTTTGGGTGCTTATAACTCGGGTCCAAACTTTTTGCTACTGGTGGATTGTCATATAACTTCAGGAGTAAGAGAGTGCTTGCATCGGTGAAAGAGGGAGGAGGACAAGATTTCAGTCTGCCAGTGGTGAAATTGGAGGCTGAGATTGGGATGAGTTTTTGGATGGAAGTTAACTTTCCAGGTGTTTGTTTCATTGGACAGACCCGAGAGGTTTATTGGGGTGGAAGCCTTTCCTAGCCCTGACCTCGAGCCAACGGTGCACTGCGGTTCTGTTGCTGTAGGGCAGCGGTATAAGCAGCTCTTCCATTTTCCATGCTCGGTAGCCGGTGGGTGACCGTTGCAGGGAGCGGGTTGGAAAGAGGTATCAGGAGTTGGGTGAGGACTCTCCTGAAAGCCATTGTTGGAATTCTGGATCTTACTGCCTGATAAGCCAGAGTTGGAGGGTTGACATTTGGTCCTTGGTTTTCCAGACTAACCTTGGATCTACCTGGATTAACTTGGATTTTGCCTCACTCCCGGACTCTTGATCTGACTGTGAGTTTTGACTTGCTAGCTTATTCTAGCTAGCTCACTTTGGACCTGCTGGTTTTATTGTTATATCTGAGCTGGACATTTTATAGTGTCAATTTGACTGAACTATCTCATTATGTGAGGGATTATTTCTTCACTGGATGATAGTTGATGCAATTGTCTGTTTGGATATATTTATTTAATTTTAAAGTTTATTATTAACCTAATTTATTAATTTTAGGTATATTTTATTTTCTCCCAGTGGTGAGAGGACTGGGCGGGAAGTAATGTAGAGTTTTGTTTTATTGTTAGTGTTTTATATAGATTTGGAGGGTGAGAGGTTTGTGGAATTATTATTTAGGATTGATTTTTATTTGGAATTAAGGGGTGGGTTATATAATCTTAAAATCTAGGATTCTTTATTTGATATATATTAGAATTCTACAAATGTGTTGGGATAGTACGAGGACAGTCGGGCGTTACTCCCCCTCTGAACTCAGAGACCTTCGTCCTTTTTTCTGTCCCTCTTACCAATAGAAGTTTATAGGCAATGTAGGGCTTTAGGGATTGTTAGAAGAAGGAAGGAAGAGGATGGGGCCTGGGTTTGGAGAGGGAATGGAAAGGAGCGGGCGGATAGGGATAGTAGGGACTAGGAGATGCCCTGGGGCGAAATGGGTCCATGAAAGGGTTTCCCCATGCCTGGTTCCCATACCCAAGGGTTCTGACTATGGTCAACAGGTATCTGATCATCCTCAGTGTCTCATCCTACTCGGGCGGTGTTGTGCAATGCCAGGTCTATAAGGAACAAAGCAGCTATTATAGCTGATTTTGTTGGTACATCAGACCTGGCGTGCATCACTGAGACCTGGCTGGATGGAAATGCTGGACCAGTTTTGAGGCAGCAGTTCCAGCGGGTACTCAGTGATACACGCGGGGTTGGATCGTAAGGGCGGGGGTGTTGCCATCTGTTTTAGATCAGAACTGGGCCTAGTGGAGGTACCGGTGGGAACTACCAAATCCTTTGAATGTATCCTGGTTGAGGGTGTGGGGTGCAGGATACTTCTCGTATACCGTCCACCAGGTGATGGGAATGTTTTCCTGCAGGAAGTGGCGGACCTCGTTGTCGACCTGACATTGGGGTCGCCCAGATGGTTGGTGTTGGGGGACTTCAATGCCTGGGTTGATGCTGAGGTCTCACAGTTTGGTCAAGACTTCCTCCACTTAATGATGTCACTGGGCTTCACACAGGTTATTTCCTCCTCGACCCATATTGGTGGTCATTCATTGGATTTGGTGTTCCTTCTGGGGATGGAGATATCTGATTTGGTGGTGGAACCGGTTGGATGGTCTGACCATCACTCCATTGGGTTCAGTTTTGGGGCCACCCCTTGTAGGCAGCCTACAGGAGATGAGTCCGGTATCGCCCTTTAAGGGGTGTCTCCCCCGATGGTCTGATGGTGGTGCTAGACCTATCGAGTTTACCGAGAGATTGCATGGATCCAGGTGAGCTGGTACTTACCTATAATGAGGCGGTGGCAGGGGCCCTGGATTCCATTGCTTCTGTTCGTGTTCATCCTCTCACCCTTCGACCTAAGTCTCCTTGGTTTGATGAGACTTTAAGGGAGTTGAGGAGAGTTGGACAAAGGCTGGAGAGGTGCTGGCGGAGGTCGAGCCAGGATTGTGACAAACTTAGATTGATGGATCACTATGTGTTCTATCAATCAGCAATCTGTCGTAAGAAGGCAGAATTCCTGTCCAGAGAGATTGCTGCTGCACAGAATAGACCAGCTCAGCTCTTCCGGACTGTGGACAGATTGTGCAATCCAATCTGTCTGCAGTCCAGAAGAGTGTTTTCTCAAGAACTGTGCGAGGAGTTTGCTCTATTCTTTTCAGATAAGGTTGTCACAATTAGATCTGACATCCATCAAATTCTCTCCAATGGGAGTGGTGATGGTCGGCAGGAGATGTCGGACACCCAGTTTGTGTGGTCCGACTTCAGCCTTCCTACAGTTGAGAAATTGTGATGATCATACAATTGTTGCGTCCGACCAACTGTAGTTTGGATCCAGGCCCCACCGTCTCTTAGTGGGTGTGTGGATAAAATTGGCCCCATTCTAGCTGAGATAGTCTGTAGGTCCTTGGAGATGGGATTTTCCAAATCCTCTAAGGAGGCGGTGGTTCAGCCTATCCTTAAGAAATCCTCCTTGGACCCGGATTGTCTGGCAAACTACAGGCCTGTCTCTAACACCCTTTGTTTGTAAAGTTATTGAGAAGGTGGTTGCTCTGTAGTTGAATGATCATTTGACCAGCCACAATCTCTACGACTCTCTCCAGTCCGGATTCCGGAAAAGACATAGTACCGAGACAGTGTTGATTCGGGTGCTAAATGACCTCCTAATAGCGAGAGATCGAAGATCATGTTCCATTCTGGTCCTTCTTGATCTCTCTGCAGCATTTGATGCTGTAGACCATGGTGTGCTACTGGAACGCCTGCGGTCTATCTGTGGACTGTCTGGTACAGTCCTCAGCTGGTTTCGATCTTACCTCGAGGGTAGGACGCAGAGAGTGGTGTCTGGGATTCTTTCCTCAGCATCAATCTCCCTATCCTGTAAGGTACCAGGAGTTCCATTTGGCACCATGTTGTTTGCAGTATATATGTTGCCTTTAGGAGCGATTATTAGGCAGTATGGTCTGAGTTTTCACTGCTATGCAGATGATACTCAGCTGTACATGTCCTTTGCGCCCGGTCATGATACTGCCTTGTCGGTTTTTAATAACTGTCTTGCTGAAATCCAGGACTGGATGAATGTGAGTTGGCTGAGGTTGAATCCTGTTAAAACTGAGGTGTTGGTTGTGGGCCAGGATCACCGGGAGGCGGGTTTATTGGTTGGATCACCCTCGGGTTTATGGCTTGGGGATACTCCGCTAATTACCTCAGACCGGGTGCGGAATCTGGGCGTTGTATTTGATGACCGCTTGACATTTAAATTCCAGGTGTCAGCGGTTGTCAAAACCTCTTTTTACCATCTGAGGAACATCACCCGGGTGAAACACCTGGTTCCCCCGGCGATCTGCCCACTTTGGTCCACGCTTTCGTTACCTCCCGCCTTGACTATTGCAACTCGCTCTACCTAGGGCTTCCTGGGGTTGAGATTCGCCGTCTGCAGCTAGTGCAGAATGCGGCAGCCAGGCTGTTGACTGGCTTTTCCAGGGCCAGTCATATAATGCCTGTGCTCTGTGGTCTGCACTGGTTGCCAGTTTACTGGCGAATCACCTTTAAGGTTGGTTTGCTGACCTATAAGGCCCTACATGATCAGGGACCGGTTTACCTGAAAGATCTCCCTCATCCCTATTGTCACCCCCGCTCTCTCCGATCCACTGATGAGGGATTGCTAGAGATTCCCAGGGTTCGTTTAAAAACCTCAGGAGCTAGATATTTTAGTTTTATGGCTCCAACCCTGTGGAATTCTCTACCTCGTCAGGTGCGGGAAAGCCCTACTGTCCATAGTTTTAAAGAATCTTTGAAGACTCACCTTTTTAGGAAAGCATACAATGATTTTTAATATGTGTGTTTGTTGTATTTGTACCTGTTTGTTTAATATTGTATTTTATTGAAATCGTTTTATCTAGTGTTGTACAGGCGCCTTGGTTTTAGAAAGGCGCCTTAAACAAATAAATAAAGATTGAGATTGAGATTGATTGAGCTGAACATTTTCTCTGCCCTTGTTCATGAGGTTGTCTTAAGAATGCTGTGTTAAAAATGTGTGTAAAAGTATTGAAAAATAATAAAGTTATGAGCCTACATTGAATTTTGCTAATGCAGGCTAATAACTTTGGTAATTTTTTATATTTTTAACCCAAATTTACAACATAGCCATATCTTTACAGCACCTCATAATTGTGACAGCTGCTGTCATTTTTCAAATCCTTGCCAAAATGTTTTTTTTTTTGCATCCTGAAAGGTGATTACACAGTCCCTGCATGAAATTACCTTTTAGACAGGAGTTGAAAATGTTCTCTGATCCTATTCTTTAGGCAGGGTCATAAGAAGGCTAGGTTTTAAATTTGGTGTAAAAATATAAAAAAAAAAACAAAGTTATGAGGCTACTGTATGTTGAATTTTGCAAATGCTGGCTCATAACTTTGGTAATATTCAATATTTCTACCCCAACTTTTCAACATAGCAATTTCTTTACAGCACACCATGAATGTGAGCTGTCATTTTTCAACTCCTCCCCAAAATTGGCTTCTGTGTCATGAAAGTTTATTTCACAGTCCCAGTGCAAGATTACCTTTAGACTAGGAATTGAACATTTGCTCTGTCCTTTTTCATGAGGCAGGGTCATAACAAGGTTATGTTAAACATTTGGTGTAAAAATATATAAAAAATTATTTTCAATATTTTTACCCAAAATTCCTCAGCCACAGCCCTATCAGCTCTGGCCATATTTTGTTATTTTGGCTAAGTCTGATCTTTATTATAAGCCTTCTTTATTTTCAATTAGTTTTCTGTAAAGTTAATTTTACATGAATAATAAGAGACATAATAGAAAAATACTGTTTGTTTCTACTTGTTCCACTGTTTATTACTTCTATAGCATCTGACCTTCAATGTTTCTACCTAAATGGATGTCTATAAGGTGTTTATATAACCACTAGACCTTTGCAATTCTCCAGACTCTCTGTGAAGCATTCCCCCATCCCCCTTGACATTGGGCTACCATTGGCACTTACTTAAAATGTTTAAATGACACAGCAATTTATGCTTTTATGTTTTTGTGTCCATGTTTAGTCTCTTTGGAATCTGGAGAATATATACTGTATGCATTAGTCTCATTTGCCTTTTTTAGCACCACATAATTTTTCAAATTTTCCTATTTTTTTACATCAGTACTTACAAAATGAAATGAACTGGTAGCTAATGTCCTATGTTAAATCACAAGACTAAACATATTGGAGCTTGATAAAAACTAAAGTTTAACCATTGAGGATAAATTTGGGATATGTGATGCCTCTCTCTCTCTCTCTCTCTCTCTCTCATGGTTGTGCCCCAGTAGTAAGGGTTAAATCTTCACTTTTATGTTAAACTCAAAATACTGCAGTTTAATAACTTCAGAACCATTAGATCGATTTGCATGACATTTTGCATGTGCCATCAGAGACCAAAGATATGTGGATGTAGTAAGTTTTGTTCTGGTCAGATGTTGGGGGGGTGGAGATACAGAGTGTCGACAAATGTCTAAATTACCATTTTTATCAAATTCTTTGTCACACACTGTACAAAAATGGTATGGAATTTTTGTCTGACATTTTTAGGGTATATAGGTCTTGGGTCTTAGTGGTGCCTTTTGTAGATTTTGTGAAAAAAATATGAATCCATTCAAAAGTTATTACATTTCAAAACTTTCCATTATTTTCAATGGGAAAAGTTAAATGTCCACCTCGAAAAAGGATTTGTTGTCACAAATAGGTAATCCTTCGTTACAAATGTACTTTTTGCATTTTGATAACTTTGAAACTGTTCAATCAATTTGCATGTAAATTTGCAAGCACCCTCAGGGAACACAGATCTCTTTATGTGCCAAGTTTTTTTCTGGTTACAAGTGTGGGTCCAGAGATATTTAATGTAAAAGGCTGTGCCCCTAAAGTTAGGATTCAACCTTCACTTCTATGTTAAATTTGAAATGTTGCACTTTAATATCCTCACAACCATTCAACCAATTTTCATGAAGGTTTGCATGCTCCATCAGAGTCCAAAGATCTCTTGATGTGCCAAGTTTCTTTCAGGTCTGATGTGAGGGTGTGGAAATACAGAGTGTCAAAAAATGTGAAACTTACAGTTTTTGTAAAATCCTTTGTCGCACTGCTGCGCAAATATGGCTTGAAATTTTGGTCTGAATTTTTTAAGGTAGAAAGGTCTTGGATCACAGATGTGTCTTTTGAAGATTTGATGAACAAATATTAATCTGTTCAAAAGTGATTATATTTAAAAAGTTCCCATTATTTTCAATGGGAAAAGTTTGATGTGAGCCTAGAAACAGGATTTTGTTTCACAAATGGGCAATCCCATGTTGCATATTTTATTTATTTTTATTTATTTATTTAGTTTTTGTTGACCGGGTAAGTGCACTAGACAAATCCTGCCTATTTTCAGGCACGACCCGGGGGAGGGGGATACAGATGAATGCCAACTGACCTTGAACCAGATGAAGCTGTTGGGGGTATTTTTGGTGAATGAGGGAAATTTGGCCAGGACACCGGGGAAATTCCCCTACTCTTTTCGATAAGTGCCATGGGATCTTTAACATCCACCTGAACTACCACCAATCCAGGCAGATGGGACCTCGGTTTAATGTCTCATCCGAAAGACGGATATGCATAGCACACAGTGGTCCCAGCAAATGCACATCACAGTGCACCCGACCCACATACACACCACTGCAGAGAGGTCCAGACCATGTGTCATGCATGGCAGGGCACCACAGGGCAGGTGCATCCACACCCATGTGTGCATGTTGGGGAGTGCCCATGTGAGTTTGCTGATGTGATGTGACCCAACCCACCCCGCAACTGCCTATGCCACACATGTAAGTGAGATACCTACCTGGCACTGGTTGTGCATCCCTGCGTGCATGCACCTGCAGCCTCTCCAGCTGTGCCCAATCCCTCCTAGCTAGGTCACCATACCAGTGGTGACACTGTTCCCCAGTGTGGGGAATCCCCATGTGGTGCATCAGACACGGGGCAATGTTGGCCCAGACAGTTGCCCTGGGCACCTGCAGGTCCCCTCCGACAAACAACTGCTGCCACCAGGTGGAGCAGCTTGACCTTCCATGAGTTCTTGGCCCTCTACCCTGTTTTTGCTGCCCTGGGCATCCCTGCTGAGCAACAGGAGTACAGCACTCTGCAGGCTCTGCATACAGAAAATGGCAAATGGTGCCACATGTGCTACTGGGCCACATGCATGCCCCCTCATACATCGATGTGCTGCACAATTGATCAGTCATGCACCCACAGACGCATGCACAATGTGCAATGCTGTGGTGGGAATGAAAGGGTCAAGAGCCATGACTGTGTCGTGCATGCAGAATACGTAGCTGTCCACCATGTTATGTGTGGTACGCACTATCGTGCATAGCACCTGTGATGCACTTTAGCACATTATCGTGCCATGGCATGTAATGCACAGTCCACATACAACTATTGACAATTGTCACAATGTGCTCCGCACGAAGAGGACAGACTACCACACTGCGTACACTATATGGATGTCAGCGATGTGGTGTTGGTCAAATCACACAACTGCGGTGCTGCGCATGGGGTACAACACACAATGCTGGCGTGCAGAATGCACCCATGCACTTGTGCCCCATTCAGGAAGATGCCCCAAGTGCACCGCACATGCATGGGTAATGCGCCATTCAGAGATGCGCCCAGTGCAGCAGATGCACTGTGCTGATTGAGATGAGCTGAGGGCAATTATGCAACTCACAAGACAATGCACCAGAATCAGCCTTCAGGGGCATCCCAGCTGTTTAACATCTCATTATCACTGCCTCAGTCCTCATTTGCATGCCCTGAGCCATAAATGCTCCCAAGGCAACCCACACTGAGAATAAGTGACTAAGAGGAGTAACAGCATTGAAGGCAAGTACTATTGTATTTCTAAATGTATTGAACCAGGTCTTGTGACTGGGTATGTGCACTAGACAACTTCTGCCTAGATTCAGGCATGACCCAGGGAAGGGGGATACAGATGACTGCCATTGGACTGTTTGTTTACAAGTCCAGGACTAGTGTAGCCAGTCCACATTTATTTATTTATTTAGTTTTTGTTAACCGGGTAAGTGCGCTAGTCAGCAAGTGACTGTTTTCAGGCACGACCCGGGAGGTACAATTACAATACACAAAGAGTACAGCCAGATTATTAAGACAACGAGTACAAAAAATGCAGAGAGAAATACATATGGCAATGTAACATACATTAGTAAACAAAAATATACTTTAGCACTTGATCATGGAACATACTCAAAAATGTGAATAGTAGAAGGCAGAAAATAAGAGAGGATAGGCATCAGTAGAAAAGACAAAAGGAAGGGAAAACTGGCGAAAGAATGGGAGGGAGAGATTAAGTGGAAAGGGGGTGCCGTCAGATACAGCAACAGCGGGGTGAGGTACCAACCTGCGGCCGGGCCTATGGAGCCGAAAGATGGCAGAGTGAAGAGAGGTGGTAGGGGAGTGGCAGTAGATGGTAACAGTGGTAGGAGGTAGGAAAATACAGCGGTCTGGTGGAACCGATGAAGCGGCAGGGGCGAGTGAGATGCCGGTGAGAGGGGATAGAGGCAGAGGTTGTGTGCATGGCAAAAGTGTCAAAGTCAAGCCGAGCCAGTGGAACCAAGAGGCGGCAGGGCAGGGAAGGGGGTCAGTAGACGGTGGGGTAGGCAGTAGTAGGTGGAGAGGGTGACTAAGCACAGCCAGGAGGTGGGGACTAAGGAGGGGCATGGATGAGGTAGGAACAGGTAAAGGTGAGTTTGGTGGGGAGTGGAAAAAGGGGAAAAGGATATAACAAAGAAGGAAGAGCAGCAGTGGGGTTAAGTGAGGAGGCTGTGAAGTGAAGATAAGAATGTCATGGAGTAGAATAGCGACTTACAATTGTCAACAGCTAACATTGAGGCTTATAAAGAAACAGGTTAAGGCAACATTAATTACAAGGCACAAAATAAAACATTAATTACAAGGCACAGTATAGAACACCCATTTGGACAGGCAAAAGTGCTAGCAATGAGAAACAGTACAAATGCAGTGGATCAGGTAGGGTCAAGCAAACACATTTGTCCATAGTAGTGAGGAAAGTCCTGAGTTTGCTCTTAAAAGTCACATGAGTGGAGACATCTCTTAGATCCTGAGGTAGTAGGTTCCATAGGTGGGGGCAGCATGATGGAAGGAGCCCATGCCTTTTAGTCCAACAAAGGGATGGATAGTAGTCTGATCAGCGATCTAAGATTCCTTGTGGGAATGGCCGGCCTGAGGAGATCAGACAGGATAGCAGGCTTGGACGTCCTTAGGATGGAATCAACTAAATTGTACAAGTAGTACTGCCTGGTAGAGGAAGGAGAGAGCCAACCAAGGTCCTGATATAAGAGACAATGATGCTGCAGCCGAGGTGCTTTGGTTGCATACCTGCACATTATTGAAGGTAGTATCCCATAGTTGCAGTGAAGATTTGGTGGCCAAGGACAGAATGGGACACCCATATGTAAGGGTTGGCAATAGAATGCCTCTGGCTATCCAATTTAGAAGCAGGGGTGAGCAGGTATTTGGTTCTATAGGCAGCCCCAATTTGCAGTTAATTGACTTGCAGGTTTCCTGTATATGTGCTTTCAGGTCAAGGTTTGATCCAGGTGGATGCCAAGGTAACGAAAGGAAGTGACAGTTTCTATAGGGTTCCCATCGATATCAGAGACAGAGATGGTCAGAGGACAGGATCTAAGCTTGTGATTGGAGCCAAACATCATAAATTTTGTTTTATTTGTATTTAAAACCAGGCGTTGAGAGTTCAACCAGTGTTGTACAGCACGAAAATCTGCAGTGAGGGCACATTTAGATCCAGGACCTTATCAGGTGATAATAAATTACCAGGTCATCCGCATAAAGAAGTGAGTGACCTGTGGTGACCAACTCAGGAAGTTTATTGACGAATAATGAGAATAGAAGAGGGCCAAGTATAGACCCCTGAGGGACCCCAATGTTGATAACAGCACTGTCTGACATGGATGAATTAAACTTAACAGCTTGTGTTCTGTTGGAGAGGTAGCTTTTGAACCAGGTAGTGACTGGGGGAGAGAAGCCCAAGGTACTGAGGGCGGATATAAGTAATACTTTGTTGCAAATGGGGATTCTTTTTTCATCCTTCAGTCATTTTGGTTTTTTTTAACGAGGCATACAAAGGTAAAAAAAAATGATGTTTTTTGAAGTAACCAACATGTGTTCTGTTAATTGGGACCCACTCTATCAGATTCTGGAGTTAATCTTTTCATAAATCTCCTGGAAATGTATTATTTAACATGCTGAAATCATTTTTTCACAAATTTGAGAAAAAAAGAATCATGAAACAGGATCCGGATTCACAATTTGCAAAAACGGATTTTTCTTCTTTCACAAATTATGAAAAAAGAACATGAAACAGGATTTGGTTTCAAAATTTGTGAAAAATAATTTTTATGCAGTTTTTTTTTTGTCATTTCACAGTGAAGAAACAGTTTGGAATTTTGGTCTGAAATTTTCAGTCTACAAAGGGTCCCCTTCCAGAAATTATCATATGAAAGATTTCATGCTGCACACATAAAACTACCCAAGTGATATGTGTGCTGCAAGTATGATTTAAATGTTAAATTGGAACTGATTGCAAGCATATGGCATACATGCAGCAAGCAAGTGTGGAAACCATGATTTTTATGTTAAATTAGGAAAGACTGCATGCATGCATGTGGCATGCATGCAAAAATCAAGTGATCACTGCACACGTAAAGTTAAGTGACTTGCTCAGGATCATACTACACAAGTGGGAGTTGATGAGATTCAAACCCTGGTCTTCATGCATCCAAGTCTTCTGACTTGCAGTTCAGTGCCTTTAATCACTAAGCCATACTGTCTGCACACTTATAGCTAGCTTGTACTTCAATACATACTGTATCTGACTACATCTGCACACATGCGGCATGCTTGTAACCATGGTTATGCTTTTCAGTTTTCTTCTCTTACTCATCTCAGTTTTACAGTTGAACTGTAGCACGCATACCAATGGGAAAACATGTTTTTTTCCCAGCCCCAATACACAAACTTACACACAAAACCACTTAATTACTCCTGTTTGGCGTGTACTCCTGCTACTTTCTCTCCATAGTTTTGAATGTTTCCATGCAAACAGACTTTAATGTGCAAACACAAAGGTAGCAATAACTTGACACACAGCCACATGGCCAGTCTCTCTCCCCACCCCCTCCATGCACACACACTGTAGTGGGTATGTCCATGCTGCTACAGACAACCCAAGTATAGATATAAGTAAAAAGTCTCTTACTTGAGTACCAGGGAGCCAGAGGCAGGACTCTATAAGAGATGATGTCCATGAGTCAGAGTGCTGGGGAGAACCCCACTGAAATGAATGGAGTTATTTTTTTATTACTATTTTATACATTATGATGGTGAGTTGGAGAATATTGAAGGCCACTATTCTACTAACAATGTGCCTGAGCGTGGGGATGTGGAAGTCAGCTTCACTGATGGAGGGGGGCATAAGCCTGACTATAGTGAGGCTCCAATAGTCTGTGCATACCATACTGCTCAACTGTCTGTGAATGCAAGGGACAGCTCTAGAATGTCTGTAACATCTATAAAAGCTACAACTTATTTGTTTTGACTGAAAAATTATATGCAAATCAGGAAAAATTCTAATGCATAAGATTCATCTGTATGTACTCCTGAGCAGTGCATCAGATTTGGGCTTACACCCACTTAAACTCATCCAGTTACTAACCAATTTTTTTTCCTGGCTGAAGTTCTGCCCTCCCCCAAAGAAAAGAACTTTGTCCCAATTTTTCTCCATAACTCCATTCCATTCAATACACATCCCCTATGGGTCATGAAGCTGCCCAAAGGTGAAGAAACACGACAAACTCATAAATATTTCAGTCCTTCCTCCTTTCCCAATCCCCCTGTAAAAACAATTATTTGCATTTACTTAGCCATCCATATGGCCAGAACCTGAAACCTGGCATAGTGTGCCACCAGCCCAGTTTTCAGTCCACTCCCCCAACTCCTTCTGCCAGAAGCTGGATGCTAGAACTGACCATCACAGGTCCCCAATGTGATCCATTTCCAAGTCACCTCAGCAACTGAACCCACCCAACCTGGGTTGCTTGCTTCTTGCTTGGTTGTTGCTGCCACACTACACTAATCTAGGCCTATGAAGGCCACCCACACCACACTGTCACCACTGCTGCTAAGTCTGGCTTGCTGCCATTGGGATCTGTGCTGTTTTTTTGCAAGGTGAGCCTAATAGAGTAAATAGGTAGCCTAGTCATGAGTCAGCTTCTAGCTCACCCTCTGCCCCTTCAGCCACCAGGGGAGATGGAGACTTACTAAGAGTAGACCCCAAAAATATGCTGCCACAACACTGCTATTGAGAGTTCAGTGCTCACTGAATCCTTCAAGCTGTACTGTGCAGTCTGTCTACTGTACTCTGTGGTGGGAAAGACAGTGTCGCACTTGCAAGGCTCATGTGTTCTTTCTTGGCTGGAGCTCATCCACATCATGTGATTGTGCCACCACTAATAGGTGGAGAGAGTGGACAACACAATACAGACACAGTCAAGTCTGGAGAGTACCTGCAGCATGAACACACACAGGCTAGGTGGGCACTGATTGTGCAAATGATTAAATCCAAATTTAATGCCATTATTGCCACACCATAAGAACAACCTAGGCACAAATATGGGGGGCAACTGCCCCCTCTGTCCTACCTCAATGGCACCCCTGCTTAATTCTCAGGTGATAATGCAATAGTTTCTACTCTGTTCTGAGGTACTGTATCTCCATGTTTAATTATCATAATGTGGGTTAGTGTCCATCATTGTCCCTCATTTTGAGTGTCCATATCCCTCATTTCAGTGACAAAATGTAAGGTATGGTGCATGCTTCCAAGTCCCTACTCTGCACAATGAGTGTTCAGCATGGTCATAGTTTATATGCTCAAATACAGAATGACAAAGGGAAAGTAAGTGATATGAAACAGTTGCCACAACACTGCTATTGAGAGTTCAGTGCTCACTGACTCCTGCAAGCTATAGTGTGCAATCTGTCTACTTTGGCAGAAAAGACACTATCACACTTGCAAGGCTCATGTGCGCTTTCTTGTCTAGCGCTCATCCACATCATATGTGATTCTGCCACTGTTAATAGGTGGAGAAAGTGGACAACACAATAAAGACACAGTCAAGTCTGGAGAGTACCTGCAGCATGAGCACACACAGGCCAGGTGGGCACTTACTGTGCAAATGATTAAATCCAAATTTAAAGCCATTATTGCCACACCATAAAATAAACCTAGGCACAACTACAGGGAGGGGGCAACCACCCCCCCGCTCTACCTAAATGTCACCCCTGTTCAAAGGTAAAATATTCATTCTCAGGTGCTAATGCAATGGTTTCCACTGTGTTCTGAGGTACTGTATCTCCATGTTTCATGATGTGTCCTGGTCATCATGTGAGTTAGTGTCCCTCATTGTCCCTTATTTTGAGTGTCCATGCCCCTCTTTTCAGTGACAAAATGTGAGGTATGGTGCTTGCTTCCAAGACCCTACTCAGCACAAAGAGTGCTGAGCATGGCCATAGTGTATATGCTCAATACAGAATAACAATAGGAAAGTAAATGAGATGAAACAGTCATGGAGAAACACATTTGTAGCACTAATTATGCATAAGGGATTTGCATGGTCCAAAACAAAAAAGGCTTTACAACACAGAGGCCCCTCTTCATTAATCTGGAATGCAGGATGTTGACTGGCTATATCCTAGGCATTTAATGCAGTAAGTAAGCAATACTTTACAAAATAATGGTGATTTAATGACAAAAATCAAAAGCCATTAAACAACTTGCATGTATATTCATTTTATTTGTTCAATCATAAAAAAGATCATTACAAAAATATTCATACACAATAAATATTACATTTTTACAAATAAATTACAGAAATATCATGCAAAACAGCATATAATTCCAGAATGACTATCTCTGAATTGTACTAATTATTCTTTTCCTTATTTTCTGTAAAATACATAGATAGAGAGCAGTATTTCTAATAATGTACATATCTTCTGTAGTAAGAAGAATCCTTACTATTATCGCATTCAAACAGTCTTTAAAATAATTAATAATTGGACACAGCCATCTCTGTCTAGCTGCTCTATACCATTGACATTTTAGGACAACATGTTCTAAGTCTTCCTTCTCATTAGAGCCACAATAACAATAAGAAAGATCTTGGTCATAAATCCTATTAAACTTACACTGAAGTACATTAGACAAAAAAAAAACCTATCCAAAATTTTGCATAAGACTGACGCATATCAGGATATTCCAGATATTCTAAATATTAATGAAAATGATGATGGCAATCATTTTGGGTATACCACATTGCAAACTTTGAGTTCTGTATGTAATAAAGATCATTTATCCTATATTTCTGTATGATCAACTGTTTAAGGAATGACCCGTAACTTTTAGCAATACAAATGCCTTGAGTAGTCAATACAAACAAATTTATAAACCCTACTGAATTCAAAATCTTTTTTACACAAGACAACCAATTCGACTTTTTGCAGTAGAGGAGTTCCGACCTCATTTTTTCCAACAAATATTTTTGTGAAAAGCGCTGGTCTAATAGTGAAATAAGCCTAATCCATAGATTTATCATACGAGATTCAGCTAAGGCAATTAGGTTAGGGAGACCCAATTCAGCTCTTACAAACTGTGCTGGAGTTGTTCTTGGAAAACCAATTGCTCTTTTGAGCCCTTTAATTGCTATTTTTTCCAATTTACTAATACATTTTGAATCCAATATCTCACATCCATAAAGGATTTGAGAGTTATATTTCACATCTAGGCATCTCAAAAGTGGTACAAGTGAATTGCCACCATACTTATAATTAAACCTACTTACGGCTTTAATGGTTCTTTTGATTCTAAATGAAACATCCTCAAAGTGTTTAACCACTTGAAGGAAGATGCTATCACGACTCCTAAATACTTATATTCATTCACAAGTTCCAATCTCTCGGACTTTATATACCATTTATATTTACATATCAAGCCTCCCAAAACCATAATCTTTGATTTAGTCAAATTAATTTTCAAGAAGTTCTGGTCTGAAAACTTGGACAACTCATTTAACTTAACTTGAAGCCCCTTGGGGGATAATGAAAACTTTAATAAGTCATCCGCATAAGCAAGAATTCCACATGGATCATTTCCAATTTTTGGGGAATCAGATTCCAAATTATTTATATTAACTAAATAATTATTTACATAAATTGAAAATAATAACAGTGCAAGAATGCAGCCCTGTCTCACCCCACAATTCATACTAAAACGTTCTGTCAAGCTCCCCCCAGTATTTCTAACCTGGGCCCACGTGTCAGTATATAACAGTTTAATAGCATTTATAAGATCAGGATTAACTCCATGATTTCTCATAATGTGCCACAATAATTCTCTATTTATGGTGTCAAAAGCTGACGTGAAGTCAATAAATACCATGAATATCTTCTGGCTTCTTAATTCAACATATTTTTCTTGTAAATGTTGTAGTATGTATAAATTATCAATAGTTGAGAAAGACTCTCGAAAACCAGCCTGACTCTGAGACAAACCGCCCAATTTTTGTATATTCAAAACTAGTCGATTAAGCAGGATTTTGGAAAATATTTTTTCCATGATATTAATGTGCCGGATTCTCCCTATTACCTTTCTTAAAGATAGGGACAATCACAGATCCCCTCCATGAATCCGGAATTTGATTGGTAGTTAAACATGTATTAAAGAAATCTGTCAATAACTCAACCCATTTTAATTTCAACTGTTTATAAACTTCACCAGGAATTAGGTCTGGTCCAGGAGCTTTGTTATTTTTTAAACTATCAATTGACTCACTTACTTCCATCTTAGAGATAGTAAGATGTAACACCACCTCTTGATTAAATGAAAATATATACTTCTGTGACTCTTGAAAAAAAATCTGTGTAAAATAATTATGCCAATCACTATCACCAATTGCACTCTCAATATAATTAAAGACCTGCTTACATCCAAGAGCTATCAGTTTCCAAAAGGTACTATCATCTCTATCTCTAATTGCCCGATTCATTAATTGCCATTGATTTAGATAAGATAACTTCTTTTTATCAACTAGTAATTTCCTATATAATTTTCTTTCCAATCTTAGTTTGGCCAAGTTATCAGGAGTGGGTAAATGCTTGTACTTCCTTAATTGTACACTTAGTAAGTGCTTCCTGGTATAACATTCATTGTCAAACCAACTTTTCTGATTTTTATTACTATTATTAAATGCCTCGCTATAGATACCCTGTTGGATCTTACCCAAAATTTCAATCACCTTTTGATTTTTAACTCCAAAATCTATACTAGTGATTTTATTATATGTATCAAGCAGTAGTTCCAAATCTGAGCAAAAAACTAAATCTGTTATATGAGTCCAAATTAATCTTTTCTTACCACAAACCTCTACATTGGTCTTATTAATTATTAATGGAGTTAGAAAACAACTTGCAAAAGGATCAGAATTAATGAGTTTAGGTAATTTTATGGCAATTCAAATAAAAATGTATTTTAATGACTCTAATTGCTAGCAGTAGTATAAGAAATAGAAACTGATGTGATTTTTAGATGAGATTTGTACCAGCTTAGCTGCTGCACACATTGCAAACATGCAGCATGTGGACCTGATGTGATGTTTAAATGATGTTCACACCAGCCGAAGTGCTGCACTCATGTCAAGCGTGCAACACATGAACCTGATGTAATTTTTAGATGTTCACACCAACTTACCTGCTGTACACATGTCAAGCTTGCAGCATGCAAATCTGATTTACTTTTTACACCTGGTTCGCTTAGGTTCACTTTGTGTATGCGAACCCCATGCAGACATTGCGCAATTAAGCATGTGGCATGCATTCTGCATGTACACAGCACACCTATATTTCTGTAAGGGTTTTGCTGGTTTGGTGAAAGCAGATTACCTTGTTCTGGGGATTTAAATTTTCCTTCATTTCCCATAGGATAACATGCAAATGTGAGGAGTACACAATTGTTTCTTTGTCACTCAGCTGCGAAGATACAGCTTCCATTTTTTACATGAAATTTTCAGGGTACAAAAGGCCTGCCCTACAGATGTGCCTTTTGCTGGTTTAGTGAAGAGATATTCATTTGGTGTGGTGGAGTTATACAGCCTTCAAATTTTTCTGTGATTGCAATAGGATAACATTGCAATATGAGGTCTTTCTTTGGTGCTGCACAGCATTGGATGGGAGATGAATACAGTATGTTTAAAATTATGGATGAATAGGAACACCAGGCTCAGAGGGCCCAACACTCCCACATGCAAATATGTACAGTACTGCAGCCTGATCCCACAGTGAAATAAGGATATGATTACAATATTTCAAAAATTATGGATGGATACTAGAGCAGGGCCCTCTGGGTCCTGCACTCTCACACTCAAATATGAATACCATTATGGACTGATGTGAATGCATGGCCCAGAGGGTCATGCACTCCCACAGGAAAATAAGCATATGATTACAATACCTCAAACATTATGCATGGTTGGGAGCACCTATAGGCAAATAAGGATATGATTATACTTTCTCAAAAAGTATGGACATTCATTGCAAAAAACTTAGTTAATGCTCTAGTTAGGGTACCAACATCAAAACTAGGGGAATGTTGTGTTAGGGTTTCCAAACCTAACACCCCACCTTCACCATGCAGGCAGCAACAGGCTTGGGGTGTGCCTTGGTGTTTTCAGCCCTAACAGTCACCACATTCTCATATACTGTACTCATCTCAGCTTATTTACTCATGGAATGGATGAGCATTGAGGTTGACAACCCCAAGGCACACCCCATGCCTGTTCCTGCCTTCAGGGTGGCAGTGAGGTGTTAGGGTTGGAAACCCTAACATGACATTACCATACTTTTAATGCTGAAACTCTAAAAAATGCATTAAAGATTTCTTTTTGCAAAAAATATATACAGGTATATGTACAGTATATATATATATATATATATATATATATATATATATATATATATATATATATATATATATATATATATATATATATATATATATATTTGTTTGACAGTGTGTTTCACTTTAACAAGGTGATTCTAAAGTAGGTCTGCTACACTGTTCTGACATGCCAGGAAGACCTAACAGTCAAAGCACTGGGGTTGCCAGTCAGCATTTTTATGTCATTGGAATAAATATTTATTCACTTGCAGCTCATTCCGTGTTCATTTGAGTGAACACCTTTCCTTGTTTATAGCAATTTGAGCTAGTCGCCTGTGTTGCACCAATGGCCTGTTTCTTGGAGTACACCTGGTTATTGACTTTTGTATGATTTACTACTGGGGCTGCTGATTGGAGGGTGTGGGGTTACCACTGGGCACCAGGGAGGCATGATTTGCTACAGGTGCTGGCAGTTGAAGGGCAGTGGGGGCCACTGGGCACCAGGGACTTATTATACTATACTGGGGCTGGTGATTGGAGGGTTGGGTGGACATCTGGACACCAGGGAGGTATGACTTACTATTTGGACTGACAATCATTAGGTGGGGGACCACTGGACACCAGGAAGATTAGATTTACTAACAGAACTGGTGATCAGAGGGTGGGGAGACCATTGGGCAGCAAGAACTTATTATTCTATACTGAGGCTGACAATCAGAAGGTGCAGGAGGACCACTGAACACCAGGTGGCATTATTTACTACAGGTACTGGCAGTCTGAGGGCAGTGAGGACCACTGGGCACCAGGAAGTTATATTCTATATGGGGACTGGTGATTGGAGGTTGGGGGGGACTACTGGACACCAGGGAGGTATGATTTACTACTGGGGCTGACTATCAGAGGCTTGGGGGGACCACTGGTCACCAGGGAGGTATGATTTACAACCGAGGGCAGTGACTGGAGGTCAGGTGGACCACTAGGCACCAGGGACTTATTATTTTATACTGGGTGTGGGGATTGGAGTATGGGGGGACCACTGGACACCAGAAATGTATGATTTAGTGCCAGGGCTGGTGATCATAAGGTGGGGGTGACTACTGGACATTGTGGAGGTATGATTTATTACTGGGGCTGGCAATTAGAGGGTGAGGGGACCAATGGTCACCAGGGAGGTATGATTTACAACTGGGGCCGGTTACTGGAGGTCGGGTGGACCACTAGGCACCAGGGACTTATTATTTTATACTGGGTGTGGGGATTGGAGTATGGGGGACCACTGGACACCAGGAAGGTATGATTTACTGCCAGGGCTGGTGATCGTAGGGTGGGGTGACTACTGGACATTGTCGAGGTATGATTTACTACTGGGACTGGCAATTGGAGGGTGAGGGGACCAATGGACACCAGGGAGGTATGACTTACTACCAGGGCTGATGATCTGAGTGTGGACTGAACCACTAGACAACATGCAGACATTTCAAAATGTACAGGATTATGATTGGTGGTGCAATGGGGGCCACTAGACACCAGAGAGAGTTTTACAAATGTGTGAGACAGCAATCGGTGGGTGGGGGATGCCAGCAGACACCAGGGAATACTTGATTTTTATGGAACTGGACAATGGGGTGAGAGCAAAGCCAGTCACAGGGGCTCAAATCTGCCACCACTTCTCATGCAAATATACCCATAATGGGCATACAAATGGCCCCTTAGTGCCTTGCAAGCCCAATGGGCTAATTTGCATGGTACTGTCTGAATACCGTACCAGGGTCTACCAGCGCTATCTGGTCTAGGAGTGCTGTTCCCTACACTGCCAGGATCCATGTTGGGCAGTGCTACTGAGTTTAGTGCTGTACTGACATGCCCCTAAACTCAGTCGGATAGTGCTGGTGGACTGACTGACTGAATATAGCATCCTCAGAGTCGTGAGTAATGGGTAAATGCAGTGCAGACCTTTGTGCTCTGCTTTGCCCATTTTTGAATATTTGACCACAGAAGTTTCATGTTGCACAGTCCGACATGCAGTGAAGGCCATATACAGGGGTGAAATACTTGCATACTTGGCACAGTGCAAGTGTCTAAGGAAGCAGAGGCCAACAAAGAGGTAGGCCACCTAGAAAGATTTAAAACTATTTACAGCTGAAACTCCCCATATATCCCCCAGCCCAAACCTTAGCAGTGACTTAAGATACACTAAACAGCCATTGAGGGGCACCTGCAGAGCCACACAGAGTATGCCCTTTTTAAATTGCATGTGCAGTACTGGGAGGCAGGGGGGCATCTTGTCAAACTTTTGAAACAACACCTTCCTGCTCTGGAGGCAGAGCACTACACACTCAAGATTCAATATTGAAGACATTGCCAACATTAGTAGCCCAGAAGACATAATTGACCAGTTTGTGAACTTTTACCATGCTTTATAAATAGCAACCACCCTTCCTTGTGTGGTCCAGATTAGTTTTATGCAAATACATCCATGCCAGAAGCCTCACATGCTCAGAGAAACCTGATAGGTAGCCCAATCACAGTGAAATAAGTTTTGAGAGCAATGCAATCTAAGGGCAGGGGGAAGTCACCATGGATAGATTGATTTCTGACAGATTTATATGCTGTCTTTCGTGACCAGCTGGCATCCAAACTGGCAGCAACACTCAATGAAGCCTGACTCTGTAGAACTTTGCTTCATACTTTTCCCCAGGTGTTTATCTCACTTATTCCAAACAAGGCAGAGACAGCATAACATGTAGCCACTTTCTGTCTAATTTATTTATTTATTTAGTTTTTGTTTACCAGGTAAGGTGCACTAGGCAAACATTTGCCTATTTTCAGGCATGTCCTGAGAGCGTGCAACCAGTTTTGGCCAATACAGTACAGACAGTATAAACACATAGAAACAACATAAGAACAGAGAAGTACTTTTCTGTGCACAACAATAAGTTAGCTAAAGAATCCATAGGAGTACAATTCTACACACCAAGATCTTTGTCATTGTCCAGGCAGTGAGGCTGGATGTAGTTCTTCCCCTCTTGATACTTATAGTATAGACCAGGTAGGATTATTTCCTAATAGGATGGAAGTAGACAAGCTGCATCACATCCTGGGAATCATATGGGAATTAAAGCCTACACAGACATTGCCACTGTCTTTGGATGCAGAAAATGCTTTTGTTGGGTTGGAATGGCCCTTTCTGATTCATTGTCTTGAAATATTTGGATTGTGGGAAAGCTTTGGCCAATAAGAATGTTACCTTTGTAAGAATCCCACTGAAGCAGTTTTCACCAATGTTGTGCTATCTTCCTAATTCAGAGGAGCAGCTGGTAAGGTTGCATTGTTTCCCTGACTCTTTTTACTTCTGGTCATAGAACCTACAAAGCCCAAGATTACAACAGTGAAACACTACCATGGTATAGTGTTTTGCACCACACAGTACTGTCTGATGTTTTTCCTGTATGACGCCTCTCTACTTATCTTGAAACCACACAAAATGTTACCTAGCTTTCAGCCCTGATACAGGCACACAGCAAGATATCAGGCTATAAACTGAATACTGATAAATCCCAACTGTAGTCCTGACCTCTTCTCACCCTCCCCCTACCAGTGGTGTTCTGAGGGTATTAAATGCCTGGGAATTCCAATCTAAAAAAACATACTGACAGCTATAAAAGCCAATGTCCCCCCCCCTTATCAAAGTAGCTAAAGAGGATATGAAAAGATGTGGTCATGTAATGATGTCCACCTGGGGATGGGTGAATGCCCTAAAACTTATAATAATCCCTAAACTTCATTACACCCTGGGTAATTCCCCCCTCCAACTTCCCATGGGCTTCTTTAAGACTCTTAGCCAGATCTTCTCCAACTTTATTTTGAAAGAGAAAAAGCCCTAGCTCAGCATCCAAACCCTGTAAAATCACTGGACAGCAGGAGGAATGAACTATCAGACATCAAGCTCTTCTATCTCACTGCTTGTATGTGATGAAGCTGGTGCTCTCTTGTCTTTAGCACCAGGTTGTGATACCCACCCATGAGTGGTGTTAGAATGTGCGCTAGTGAGACTAAGACTACCCTTCCCACAGGGAATTCTCTTCTCAGACTGACCCCTCTCAGCAGTTACCTCTCCCTGCACATGATTCATCAGACAGGCATGGTGCCTTTGAACTAAACTGTTAGGGTGGTCCCATGCAACATCTGGTCTTAGGCTCCTTTGGAAAAACCCACCCTTCCATTTGGGGGAGCAGCCCATAATGTCCTATAACTGGCTTTTAAAATGAGTGAAAGCCCTGAGGGATGCTGTTGGCCAAAATCAGAATACGGTTGCCTCTTCTGTGAGTGGCAGTCTTCCTTTTGATTTCCACACTCTGATTTATGACATTTTCTAAAACTCAGGAGCACTCTTTCTACCAGGGCAGGGAAATAATAGTGTGTGCCACCTCCAACCCTGGTGGAATTTTGATTAGTTTACCCTGTGCAGTCAAATGGGATGGTAGAAGTTCTCTACAGAAGAATCTGGGCAGAAGACTCCCCCCAAATTTCTAGATATAGGGAGCACTGGGAAATTACATTGAAAGAACAGATCCCTCTTGATAGCTGGAAGGGGGTTTGAAGGATGGCCACATTTTTCAACAGAGAGATGAGGACATAAACCATGCAATACAAAATCCTGTACAGGCTGTAACATATGCTGTTAATGCTTCACAAAATGAGCTTTCTCTCCAGTAGTAAGTGTTGGCATAGTAACCAAACTGAAATGAGCTTTGGGCATGTCCTGTGAGAATACCCTATGATACATCCTTTCTAGAACCATATATTGGACTAGATGACCACCTTTCTTCCTGCATCCCTATGACTCCAGATGTGACATCACTAGCCATTTTCCTTCAAACTACTGCATTGACTTCTTACGAGAAAATGTGACTTTCAGCACTCGCTCTGTAGCTAACTGTGTACTCCTGCAATTCTGTCAGGATGATGCTCCTCCATCCATGCAGGAATGGTTTGGCATTTTCCTCAAGGTATAAAACTATGAAAGTGCAGCACACAGAGCAGCAGGAATGGTTGAACAGTTCCATATGGTGTGGAGCCCATAATCAGTCAGTGGGCTCTCACCCCTGCTGTTCACCCCCTCCCAACCATTGCATCTACTGTACTGTTGGGTGGCTCCTCCACTCTTTAGGTTACTCGGGGAGTTAAGTTTAAGCTCCACTGTCACCTTGTCCCTAGTTAGCAACTGTTCCTCTGAATTTAAGAAATGTGAATATTTGTGACCATGCTGTATTTACAGCATGCACCCACGTGTTTTGAACTGTAAGCCTGAACCTACAGGCATGCCTTTAAATTTCTACAGATAGTTGGTAATGGTGAGCACAGGTGCCCCAGGACATCTACATTTTCTAAATGGGAGCTCTTAAGGGTCATACATGTGAACCTCACTAGCACACAATTAAAGTTAATATCCCCTTTTGTTTATGTTGCAACCACAGCAGCCTCCCTTCTGTACTTCTCTCTTCCTTGGACTCCACAGTAGTCCTCACCTGGGTCTATAGTTCCTACCCCTTAAGTTTAGGCTTCATCAGGAAAACTATAACCATCTGGCTATTTGCTTTTGTGTTTCTTTTTTTTCTTAAGTGCTCCTCATGCATCACTTCTTTTGGTTTTTTTTTGTTAGTCACCCTGGCTACATTAACTGCCGTATTGTTTCTCCTCTATCCAAGTCTCTTAATGTCTTATAATGTACCTCTCCTGCCAGGCTAACCTCCTAATCTTGCCTAATTTCATCCATCCCATTTCAGCCTCCTGTTAAAGTAATACCATAATTGTTTGCACAACATTTTAAGATGTAAGTGGTTTATTCTCTGCGCTATAATATCCATAAATTACATCTGCCTTCTATCTGAGGCCAGAACCATCTGTTTGAACGTACAGTTAAAACTTTTAATACAAACCTTTTATGGAAAAACATGCTTTTTTTCAAAAACAAAAATATGGAAAATGGGCAGAGGTAAAATCCTCTACCTTTCCTCACCTCATAAAAATGAAAGGAAGATTAGCTTTCGAATCAGAAATGAAAACCATTGCAGCTCCCAGAAGGGAAACAAACTTGCTTTGACCTTGCTTGACTTGCCATCGGGAACAGTTTTCTTTAACTTTTTCCAATACATCAGCTCTTGAGAGATGTGTAGTACTCTTTTTTTTGTTTAGGTCTAGGGCCTCATTGTGTGATGAACAACAATAATCAGATTTAATTAACTTTCTTGTTTACTGTTGTGCATCATTATGGCAGTGTTTTAAGGGCAGTGTTGCAGATATCAAATGCCTTGCTGATGCTCTGGTCACAGGATCTGCTGTTTGTGCTCATTTGTGAGTTAAAGATGAGAACATTCAACAGATACCCTTTAGTTTGCTGAGTGCTCGGTATAAGGATTCCTACATAATAAGACATATCTGAGAGCTGAATATTTTATTAAACTATCAAGCAAAGACATTAGTCATGAAGACTCACAGCTTGATCCTTTACAATTTAGCATCAATGAGCCATTTATTGTTTATTTGAATTGGCTTCAACCTGGATAATCCCATGTGATGTATCTCATTTTCATCGTGGTCCCAGACAGAACAGCAACAGTCAACAGCACAACATAGTCTAACACAAATAGTTACAGGACATACAGGCTACATTACACAAGGCAAAAACAAACTGTAAAGGTTAATACAACCACATAGTAATCAAAGCAAGTTAACAAAGTGGAATCACAGCAAATAAAGAGCATTAGCATTGTGTTTATAAATTAAGCTTTTAAGTTACTTATTCATGTAAAAGATCACAATTAGTATGATATAAACTACATTTCAGACTGAGTTAAAAATTGCCATTCATTGGAATAACTGTGTTTAGAAATGCTTCTCAGTCTTCCTGAAAATACAGTACATTAATCTGAGAACTCATTAAGGGACCTTTGAAATAATTTATGAATTGCCTTTTAATTTTGGTAGCTATATAACTCAATATTATATAGTCTAGTGATTCATAGGTGATTCATTTTGAGTAAACAAAGTTAGAAAAACACCCTTCACATGTAGAGTGCTGCTGTGTGTGTAAATACATTTTTATATGGTAGGGTTTCAAAAGATGGTCATTACCCCACTAACATTTGCACACAGCTGAGATAAAGTACATGCACAATGTTACACAGTCACACTGATTAAGTATCTGTGCATTTGTGTTTTGTTTGTTTCTAGATAGGCTAGTTTTTATTTGTTCAAGAGGGATCTTCATTTTAATTTTCAAAGTGATGTATCATGACATAACTCTGGCACTGGTTCTTTTTTAAGTATTCAGAAGTTCAGGAAGAAAACTTTTTTGTTATGTTTATTGACATTTGTCACACACATGATACTGAATTAACAATCAGCACAAAAATTAGAATCCACAAAAATATATATTTTTTTGTAATTTTATGTATGCATTATAAAGTGGGCAATAAAATCCTGAATCCTAATTGGCTGAAAGCCGTTTTCAGTTGTGTCCTTATCAGGACCTAACCTGCCAACTGGCGCTATCTTTACCAGGCAATGCCCAATCACAATAAGTATCAGTGTACCAATTTGCCCTGAATTCTACTAAGCACAGACACCAGTGATCTCCTGTATTGGACATGACTCCCTTCCCCCCACACAAACTGTCTCGCTTAGAATTTCCACTGTATTTTGTTTGTAAAATTAAGTCTGACCCGTGGTGCTCTCATTAATGCCAATCACAAACAAATGAGGGAAGCATGAGTTACTTTTCAAATCCCTTTTCAAATCCCACTACAGCGAGCATGTCAGCAGCTAGGGGCAATGGCTTTCAAAACAAAACCCAGACCTGTTCCTTGCCGCTACTGTATTCAAGGTCCCCCTTCTTGCAGAAGCCATAAATGTTTACTCTGTCAGCTACATTATTTTATTTGTCTCCACTCCCAACCCCACATCACATGTCCAGCTGTGGATACCGCCGCTGAAGACACTGACCATTTCTGGCATCTGTAGACTCCATCCCCCCCACCTACGGCTGTCCTCTCCCATAATTGCTGGCTACAATAATACAGAAATAAAAAGTGCACCCATTATTAGGAGCTTAAAAATGAAGTAAGTACGTTGTTGTACCTCACTGAATCACAACTACAAAGTAGGAAGTGGCTGCCTATGGCAGCTGCTAAGGGACATGCTCATTTCCAGTAAAGCCAGCAGTTTCATAAAAAAAAAAACACACTTATATAAGGAGAGAAAGGTAAAACAATAGTAATACTAAAACTACACTGAAATGCTAATAATCCTTTGTGTATCTGGAGGGGCGCAAGAAACACCACAGTAAATGCATCACTCAGTTTGGGACATGGTCACTCCCCATGGCTGTAATTCAAACTGGGAGGGCAAAGTAAGAAATATAAAAAAACAAAATAAAAAAAAAAAACAATTGTGAGAGAGTGTGTGTGGGGAGGGTTGAGGAGTGTAGATACAGGCAGACATCAGCCTCCTCTACTATGACTTCCCCTACTAGGTTTTCATTAAAGATGTCCAGTCCAACACAATGACAGGGACTACGTTTTTATTATTCTCTACTGATCATATGTTTATGTGTTTTTATGTACACATTGTATGTGCATTTTTTTAAATTAACTTCTCAACTGGGGACCCATTTATAAGTGCAATAAGACACTCAGAGGTGTGGGTTATGGCCTGATAAGTGCACTTCCCAGGTGCTAAAGGCACTCGGCGCAAGCGCTTTGTGCCTCATAATGCACCTGGGGCATACTGTTATCAGGCCATAACCCACACCTCCTCTTGTCTTATTGCTTGCATAATGCACAACAGGGTGTCTGATTATGGGTCAATAATTATACACCTCTCGAGGGTGTTGTTAGGTATGAGGCACTTGTGCTGAGTGCCTTTAAACACCTAAGAGAGAAGTGTGATTATTAACCATAATCACAGATACTTTGAGTGTTTTATTGCACATATAACATGTGCAAGAAAAATCCTAAGTAAGTATTGCAAAGAAAATATGTATATATTTATAATTTGAAACAAAATACTGTTTATTTTAGTGAGAATGTCTACAGAAGAAAAACTCGTTCTTTTCAGTTTGTTTCCCACATGCAAACAGTGCAGCTTTTACTTTGTCTGATACCATCATCTACCTAGATTGACCCTCACAGTTTTATACTTTTTTTATTGATGTTTTTACTTTTTTTACAGCAAGACCCATGCTTGGGGCATCATACAGCAGGATGCTGAGATTGAGATTGAGCATTGCCAGACAGGAAGTTAGCAACTTGCTGGCATGGTTTAACTACTGTTAATGTGGTCAAGTAGTTGCAACACAATCAAACAGTTGTGACTGTGAGCCTTACTTTATCCATAACATAAGGCTTAGTTTATTTGTTTTATTTGGATGGATTAGGCATGAAGGATGATGAGACATGTCAGTGCTATCTGGGTAAAAGACAGATGTGCTGGAGTGGCGATTGAACATCGATCGTTCTAAAATGAGGCCCTGAAAGAGCTGGCAAGATGACAGAAAAAAAGGTTTACAATACATTTCTACATGTCAGGAGAGGAAGGTGGTTTTTCAAATGATCTAAGTGGTATGTGTTTCTGTTGTGAAAAACATGGCAGCCATTTGTTTCTTTTTTGGTTGAGGCATATTTATGTTTTGCATGCACTGTGGCTGGGAACTACTACCTGGGTAATTATGGTGAAATAATTACACAGGCTGGAATGGTTCTTAGCCAATCACAATGCTGGATTTTTCTTTCACATATTGCAATTGTGTTTATTATGCAACTGTTATACTAACCAAAACAGCAGGTGGCCATTCTGTATCAGTTATGGCCAATAATCACACTTCTCATATGCATTTATGAATAAAGTAAAATACAGGAAGACCTTATATATTCTTAAAAAATAAATCAGAAAAGCCAAGAAACAATTTGGAATTTAGATTAGCGACTTCCAAATCCGACATAAAGGTTTGTTTTTTCATACATAAATAGTAAAAGGTGGAAAACAGAAGTATTGGTTCACTTAAAAGAAATGGGGTTCTGGTTTCCAAACCTGAGGAGATGGCTGAGGAATTCAATAGTTTCTTCAGCCAGGTCTTCAGCAAGGAGAACATAGGAGAAGAGGGTGGGGTGATGGAAAACAAAGATTTTTATTATAAGGAGTATGTTACTGCAGAGAAAGTATACAGCAAAATACAGGCCCTTAGAGTAAATAAATCAACAGGCCCTGATGGGTTCCATCTGAAATTTCTAAAAGAATTAGGTAGGGAAATGGCACCTTTTATATCTGATATAGCCAATAGATCATTGAGGGAAGGATATATACCACTAGTCTGGAGGACTGCCATTGTGGTTCCTATATATAAGAAAGGTAAATGAGAGGAAGTGTCAAATTACAGACCAGTTAGTTTGACATCCACTGTGGGCAAATTAATTGAAGCGGTATGCTCGGATGAAATAAAGAGATATTTGGTAGATAACAATTTAAATGACAAAATGCAACATGGTTTCACCAAGCAAAGATCATGTGACACCAATTTGATATGTTTCTATGATCATGTTGGGGCATATTTGGATAGAGGGGAGTCTGTGGATGAGGTTATGTTGGATTTCAGAAGAGCGTTTGATAGGGTTCCACATGGTAGGCTCATTTGGAAATTGGCAAAAATGGGAGTGGATAATGCCCTGATAGCTTGAATTAGGGCTTGGCTGATAGGAAGAATACAGAGAGTGAGAGTTCTGGGACATGTGTCAAGTGAGGTGTGTGTTACAAGTGGGATGCCCCAGGGGTCTGTCCTGGGTCCCTTATTGTTCAATGTTTTTGTCAAGGATTTGGTTGTAGAGAGTGGGAAAGAATTAATCAAGTTTGCTGATGATATGAAGATAGGAGGTGTTGCCAGCACGTTTGAGGACTGACTATCACTGGGACAAGATTTAATAACAATTGGCGAATAGGCTGAGCAAAATAGAATGGAATTTAGTTTTCACAAATGTGCCGTGTTGCACATGGGGAAGAATAATATACAGTACATGAAGATTACTATCTGCAGGCAGTGAGGCTGAGAGAATCTGTCTGTGAAAAGGATTTGGGTGTGCATGTAGGAAACTTATTGAACTCTGGGATACACAGTAGTAATATTTCCAATAGGGCAATGTATCTAGTAAATTGTATGCGTAGAACCTTTATTTCTAGAAGTTAATCAGTATTGTTACTGCTGTATATGGCATATATAAGACCCCTTCTTGATTTTTGCTTGGCTGTGTGGAGCCCATATTTAAAGAAGGATAAAAACAGGGTGGAGAGGCCTCAGAGAGCACTGTCTAAACAAATGTTGAGAATGAGAAATTGACCATCTGGAACAAGATGAAACAAATTAGGATTATGGACTTTGGAGTTCTGGAGAATTAGAGAAGACCTGTTGTTGTTATATAGAATTTTTAAAGATGAGGAATTGCAGAAAGATCTAGGCCTGAAATGTAAAGAATTTACTTACTTCTTAAGGGGTAATACTCGGCAGTTAGTCGAGGTACATTGCAAAACTAATTTATGGAAATATAGTTTTAAGACTAGGACTGTTAGAGAATGGAATAGATTACCAGAAGAAGTGGTCCAGGCACCCAGTTTGGAGTCTTTTAAGACCAAATTGGATATTCATCTGATAGTTGACCACTCAGGTGGCCTCCACTGAAAGGTGGGGACAATATATATGGGCTAATGCCTTCTGTTGTCTTGTATTCCTAGTATGATACCTAGTATGATCTTTTGCCTATAAACCCTATTGTATCTTATTGCTTATATGTATCACAATGCATACAAAATGCAGTTCTCAAATAGGTAGTTCACCACCAGCAAGAACCAGTGCCAATAGAAGTGAGTTAAAATCCATAAAGCTATTACTTAGGCTCTGGAGTCTCCACCTTGAATCAAAAGGCACTAAACGTTGTGTCAGGTTAAACTTAAACTTTTTTCAAAGTTCAATACGAAGGGATGCAAAAACGTTCAGCTGTGGGACTGGCTGTCCATGTATCTTCGTGCTTTTAATAATAAAAGTTTAACCTGACACAATGCTTAGTGCCTTTTGATTCAAGGTGGAGACTTCAGAGCCAAATTAATAGCTTTATGGACTATGCATACAAATGTCGGACTGCTGTCACATGCACCACTAGACCACCAAGTAAAAGAACTAGCTACTGTACTTATGACTTAGTTTTCCAAGTTGGAATTGATTCAATAACCACACATACACATTTTCAATACATGTGATTCTAGGAATATCCACAAGATGTGGCCAGTTGACGTGACCAGATCATGTATTCCTGAGTTTCCCAACTCTTCTACTGTCAGATATTTAGACACAAAAATGTACAGTAAGATTAACATTATTTTTTACAGCTGGCCTGGTGGTGCTGAGGGTTGAGTCACTGGATGCTACACCTCACACCATGCTGGTAACCTGGGCTCGGGAGCAGACTCAGGTTGCCGGGGATCGGTCGGGAGGAGAAAGGCTGAGCATCCGGCAACAGCTCGTCTTCTCTGGGGGGGGAGGACGGGTATCCAACCCAGCGAGCAGTGACCCCTGGTGGAGGCTGGGGGTATGACAGCAATAGCCGGCACCTCGGGGGTCTGATTGGTCATAAGCAGAGGCCTGTAGACCAATCACCTCTAGGGGCTGCATCATCCAGGGGGAAGACATTGTGGATGTCGGTGCTCGCGCCTTGACATCAGAGCTGGCAACGTCCTCACCGAAACAGAGGAAAAATGTGCTATAAATGTGGATCACTCACTTCTAGGATAGACTATATTCTAATATCTACTCATTTACTTACTGTATCTGCAGAGAATTTTCCAGTGGAATTCTCTGATCATAGAATAGTGGGTATAAAATAGGTTCTCTATTAAGGGTATCAAAAGGGCTGGGGTTTTGAAAGATGAATACCTCCATACTCTCAGAAGCACATATTATAAGGACACTACAAGATTTTGTTAGAACAAGAAAATCTGTATTTGTTTTTTTCGTGGATCCTAGTTTATGATGGGAAGACACAAAAACTGACCTTCAGTATCTTCATAAAAACATAAGTAAAGATATTTCTAAAACAAAATATTTTGCCTATCTACAGGATAGATTACAGTTACAGCAATGGATGTCTATATCTGCTGACATTGGACAGAACCTGAGTGACCAGATTAATAAGTTAACACAACATACAGTATGAGAAATTTTCACTCACAGAAAGCACAATCTTTACCCTATCAACAACAGTTTTGTACTACAGGGAAGGCAGAGGCTGCCTGTCCTTTTGAGAATTACATTTTTTCAGGAAAACTAAGGACATGACTTCACTTAAGGGACAAGATGGTAAAATATGTACACAAAATACAGAACTCATGAGTATAATCAGGGATTATACCACAAAGATGTATACCTCTTTAGCCACAGAGACAGGACCCCTTACATCCTACTTAGATACTTTAATGATACCCGAAATAGACTTTAACATATTAGCAGAGATGGTTCAACCCATACAAGAGAGGGAAATATTAGAAGCTTTAAACACATCTAAAGGAAGGAAAGCTCCAGGGCCAGATGGGATACCAAATGAGCTTTTAAAACGTACAGTACCAGACATATTAACTGAGTTAACCATAGTGTTTAATCATATTTTAAATACAAAAAAAAATCCCACTAAACATGAATATGGGCATTCTGACATACATTTTTAAAAAAGGAGATAAGACCCTGACAGAAAACTGGAGGCCGCTCAGCCTACTTAACTCAGATTTTAAACTACTGACAACAATTTTGTCAAAGAGGCTAACTGCAGTAGCTATGGTAGTCATTTCACAGGTTCAGACATATGCTATCCCTGACAGATGCATACAAGAGCACATATTGCTACTTAGATAAATTGTGGAATAAGAGAAACTTAGGGAAATAGATGGTTTCCTGATCTCTTTAGATCAGGAAAAAGCTTTTGATAAAGTGTGTTATCGTTTTTTGTGGGAAGTATTAAGAAAACATCACATTCCAGCCATTTTTATAGAAGGCTACAAAGCATATATAACACTGCAATGGTTGTACTGGTAATGCAAGGTTGGAAAGGACCTATAATATAGCTAAAAAGGGGAGTATGGCAGGGTTGCCCCCTCAGCCCAATTCTCTATGATTTCTTTATAGATCCCTTATTACGTAAGATCAGCAGTTCTACTCTGATACTACTGGTTCAGATTAACAATACTGATCCTCCATATAAAGTTATGTTATATGCAGATAACATGTTTGTGGTTGTAAAGGATACTAAATCTCTCACTCACATAGTAGACTATTGTACTATATTTGGCACCCTATCTGGGGCCTCTCAAAATTTACATAAATGTGTGGGTCAAAGTTTAGATTATATATTAAATTATTATGGGACTGTGGCAGTAATTGAAATAAAACAAGATCCATTTTTTATATTGGGAATCATATTTGGGCCAGGTGAGCTTGATGTTTTAAACTGAGGAAAAAAATTAGAATTTGGCAAACAGAAGTTCATGTCTTGGAATAGACAGAAAATCAGTAAAAAAAAAAAAGAATCTAGATTATAAAAAATTTTTTGGTCCCAGTTTTCTTGTTTATTAGTTATATTTTTACCCCACCCAAGAGAAGGGAGATGGAATTATTGAGTATTTCCTTTCAAGCTTGTTGGGGTAGCCGCTTGAACTCAATTACAGTAAATGAAATGTCTTATGTCTACCATTGAAACAAGGTGGGTTAAATATGGTCAATCCAATTCTGTTTTTTAATAGTTTTTTTTCTTTATACTAATATAAAACCTCTACTGTGCCATCCTGGAACAGGGTGGGCGTCACTCTTGTTACAAAAATGTGGACATTGGATTGGTTTATGGGATTCACAAACTCTTAGAGTATTATGAAAATCAGTAAAATCCCAGAACATCTTAGACGTACATTTTTAAGAATTAAAAAATGGCAGATCTCACTTCAGCAGTTAATCAGACTATCCAGAAAGCAACTGTATTTCTACTTATTAGCTACTATTTCTCAGGAAGAGGTCGTGTTTGGAAATTGTCCAACATCACATACTGATCAATTAGTGAAATTGCTAAATAGTATACATATACCCACACATATGTGGGATTTTCATTGGCTTGCTTGTCACAGGAAGATAAATATAATAATAATAATAAAAAATGTTATTTGTATGGCACCTTTCAAAAAACCAAGGTGCCTTAACAATAATTAAAATTGCAATACACATCAAAACATCTCAGCATGAAACAAAATGATAGTACTGATAGCGTCCATTAGTCACTCATCAAAAGCTTGGTTCCACAAATAAGTTTTTAATGCTTGTTTAAAGCCCTCTATGGTCAAGCACTCATGTAACTGATGGGGTAGAGAATTCCAAAGGGTAGGGGCAGCATACATAAATGCTCTCACTCCAGAAGATTTCATACATACCCTCAGAATCTCTAGCAACCCCTCATTGGCTGAGTGGAGCAATAACCCAGGGCAGTGAGGAACCAGGAGCTCTTTCAGATAGGCTGGGCCCTGTCTGTGTAGGGCTTTAAAAGTCAGAAGACTGACTTTAAAGGTGATCCACCACTGAACTGGCAGCCAGTGCAGTCTGC
The DNA here is from genome assembly GCA_016271365.2 of Neoceratodus forsteri. Lineage (NCBI taxonomy): Eukaryota > Metazoa > Chordata > Ceratodontiformes > Ceratodontidae > Neoceratodus > Neoceratodus forsteri. The sequence continues at coordinate 1,779,326,680 of CM057452.1, forward strand.
ACAGCATAGACGAAATATGACAGGACTGGGAAGATCCCGTCAGAAGCCATGCTGCAGCGTTCTGCACTAGCTGCAAGTGATGGATTTCCACCCCAGGTAGGCCTAGGTACAGGGAGTTGCAGTAGTCCAAACGTGAGGTCACAAAGGCATGAATCAAAGTGGAAAGGTCACCAGATGGAACCAGGTGCTTAATCCTGGAGATATTCCTCAGATGGTAAAATGAGGCTTTAACAACAGCTGACACCTGTGAATGCAAGGTCAGCCTTTCATTGAAGGTTACCCACAGGTTCTGCACCCATTCAGAGGTCAGGAATGATGCACCCCCAAGGTAAAGACCAGAGGGTGAATTCCCACTCAACCCCTCTGTCCGGTGACCCAGATCCACAACCAATACCTCAGTCTTATCAGAGTTCAACTTTAACCAACTGGCATCCATCCACTCCTAGATTTCAGCGGGGCAGCTATTAAAGACTGAGACAGCTCTATCCTGGTTGGGTGCAAAAGAGCTGGGTATCATCTGCATAACAGTGAAACCTCAGCCCATACCTTCTTATAATATCTCTGAGGGGCAGTATATACACTGCGAACAACATGGGGAACAGCACTGAACCCTGAGGAACCCCGCATGACAGAGGGACTGGGTCTGAGGAAAAAAAAACAGGACTCTACCCTCTGAGATCTTCCTGTGAGAAATGATGTAAACCACTTGAGGACTGTACCTGACAGTCCACAAATGAACCTCAGGCGATCAAGCAGTACCCCATGGTCCACAATGTCAAATGACGATGAGAGCTCAAGGAGGACCAAAATAGAACAGATCCTCCCATCTCTAGCCATCAGGAGATCACTGAGCACCCAATCCAGCACTGTCTCAGTACTATGCTTCTTTTGAAATCTGGACTGGAGGGGTTCATAGGTGTCATGGATGGTCAAATGGTCCTCCAACTGTGAGGCCACTACTTTTTCAATCACCTTCTCTACAAAGGGAAGGTTAGAAAGTGGTCTGCAGTTTGTAAGGCAGTCTGGGTCCAAAGAAGTTTTCTTCAAGAGTGGTGTCACCACCGCCTCTTTCAGTGAGCATGGGAACTCACCTGTCTCCAAAGAGCACCAGACTTTCTGAGCTAGGACTGGACCAATAACATCAGTACAACCCAAAATCAGGGAAGTAGGTCCTGGATCCAAACTACAGCATGTAGGGTGCACATTCTGGACAATCTGCATGACATCCATGAAAGCCAGTCAAAAAAAGGTACTCCAAGAAGACCGAGGATAACTGAACCCACACTGATCCACAGCAACATCCATAGAGCATGTTGAACGGCAAGCCGCTCTGATGTCAGCCACCTTATTTGCAAAAAATCAAGCAAGTTCGTCGTACTCTTCTTGCGAAAAGGCTTTCTGGACTTGCAGACAGGCTGGGTTGCACAGTCTGTCCACAGTTCAGAACAGCTGAGCTGGTCAATTATGAGCAGCTGCAATCTCCCTGGACAGGAATTCTGCCTTCTTACAGGAGATTGCAGATTGATAGACTTGATAGTGGTCCATCAATCTACGGTGGTCGGCATCAAGAGTGGATTTCCACCAGCAACACTGTAACCATCGTCCTAATCACCACAACTCCCTCAGTGTCCCCTCAAACCAAGGGGATTGAGGTCAAAGGGAGAGAGGATGAACATGAACAGGAGCAATGACATCTAGGGCTGCTACAATGGCCAAATTATAAGCCACTACGAGGGCCTCTGGGTCACTGTTTGGCTCTGAGAGGGACGAGAGATCCAGCACTGCCATTAGGCCTTGAGAATTTACATCTCACAAAGGGCGGTACCACATCATCTCCACAGGGGTAGGCCTACCTAGGAGGGCACTAAAACTGAACCCCACTATGTAGTGATCAGACATCCAACTGGTTCCACCCCAAGTTGGAGGCCTCAATCCCCAGAAGGAAGACTAAGTCAAGAGAGTGACCATAATTATGAGTAGCAGTGGTAACAACCTGTGTAAGGCCCAGAGATGTCATCAACTGGAGGAAGTGTTGACCAAATAGTGAGAGTTCATCGTCAACCCAAGTGCTGAAATTTCCTAGGACCACCAGCTTGGGCGACTCAAACGCCATGTCGACGATGAAGTCTGCAACTTCCTGAAGGAAATTGTTTCTCATCTCCTGGTGGATGGTAGATGAGAACAATCCTACAGCCTACACCTGCTACTATGGTACACTTAAATGACTCAGTCTCCCCAACTGGTACATTTGTGAGGTTAAGTTCAGTCTTAAAACAGACCGGTACCCCCCGTGATCCAATCTCGGGCAGTGTATCACTGAGTACCCAGCTGGAGTTGCAGCCTCCGAAATGGGGCCAGAGTTCTCATCCAGCCAGGTCTTGATGATGCACACCAGGTCCAACCACTCAACAGGTTCTGCAATAATTGCAGTTTTGTTCTTAATGGACCTAGCATTGCATAAATCTGCTTGAGTTGGATGAACCTCTCAGGCTGCCTGGACCATCTGCCTACCATCATTTGTAGTGCCCTTGGGTATGGAAACCAGACATGGTGACCCATGTTCTGGGTTCCATTTCACCACAGGGCATCTCCTGGACCTCACTACCCCAATGCGGTGGCCCCCTTCATTCATCCTCCGCTGTTCACACCCTAACACCCTCCTCTATCCCCTCCAGACAATACCCAGCACCCTAGAGTGCAGGTATGTTGTAGGCTGCAGTGGAGGCAGGGAGAAAGGGCAGATAGCATGAAGGGTGGAGGACGAATAGAACTCGACCCTAGGGACATGACTCCATCACATTTTGGTGAACCAAACAGCACTTTCCAGACCATCCAACTGTAAGTTTCAATATCAAAAAATAAAAATAATAAATATCTTTACATTCACTACTAAACTCAGCAAAACAACCCCTTGGCTACCCACCCCAATAATAACAAATATTCTAAAATCACTATAAAAATAAATAAAATATAGCATGGCAATCATGGAGTCCAGAACAGTAGATTGGATGGAACACACATCAAACAAATAAGTCTTTAATACCACATATAAATTGAATTAAAAAAAGGAGAAAACCAGCTTTCACAGTCCCCACTAGGCCTCTCAACACCCAAGGAGACTAAGAAACCTCCAAGAGTTTACACCTCCCGGACAGGACAGATGGAAATGTCTTAGTAATTTCTCCAACCCCCAGAATACTCTCACTGAAAAGGGGGAATTTATTCAAATAAGATGTATCCAAATACGCTACAATCCCCAGACACTCTCACTGCCCAGGTTTAAGAAAAGCACTCTCACTGCCTTTTTAAGCAAGGAAAATAATAAGTTTAGGAAGTCTGACCATAGATGAGAGAGGAGGGGAAGTTCGAAAAAATCCTCTTCATTGATCAATTGACAACTCTGAAGCCAGAACAGGCCCTGAAAAATCTAAACAGGTAACCAACAGTGAAGCTTACGGTCACTATTATGGGTCCCCGACCAGACCCACCAACCAGTAGATCCAATGGAGAAACCTTAGGGACCACCTGCCCACACCACCAGCTACCCGATGAAGTAAAGCTAGGTCCCCACACCACAGCACACCCACAATATAACCCACCCGTAAGATCAGGACTAACTGCTCCCTGCTCCAAATCAAGTTGTTCCTCTTTGTCCACCAACCTGATGCAGTCTCAGGACTGCAAAGCACCACAGAAATCATCCATAGCCAACAAATCCAGACAAAGCAGGACTTTCTCTATTCCTACATAAGGCAACTAGCAGTCCAAGCAATGGGACCCACCAGTGATAACAGTTCCCAACCTCCAGTAAAGTGGCAGCAGTCCCAAGCTTCCAAGCCACATGCCACGGTGATTCTGAAAATGGCAATCCCGACCACCAACAAAAATACAGGCAGTCCCTAGTCCTCCAACAACAGGATCCAGCACTGGCTCCCAGGCGAAATCTCCCTCACAAACACAAGAACTCTGATACAGACCCTCCCGGATCTGCCGGATGGCCAAATCCACCGCACGATGAGCCAGCCAAAAACCAACAGACAGTCAAGGTTTCTTTCAGGTCAGCCGGACAGTAAACTTGCTGAAAAGTGGCAGAAGTGGCAGGTATGTGGAATCAACACCAAAACGCACATAAACGGGTAAAACAAAAACATAAATACTATGCAAAAAATGCAGGAAAACAAAACAAACGATAGTGCAGTACAGCGCTCTTATGACCAGCACAGCCTAGCTGCCATATTACCGGAACAGTTAATAGACCTGATGCTGAAGTATGCTGTTATTCTATGACTTTCTGAGACCTGGCTAAAGCCTCAGTTAACTAGCCTTATCAGCAAAGCACTATGACTTTGTTTGTTATAAAAGCAAATCACAAATATAAGAAAACTGAAGAACGCTTATGTAGCAGACCTTTATGCATTCTGAAAGAGGAATGAATAGATAGGCCATTGACAGAACAAAAGGCTGATGGCACATTTATAAGGTAGAAAAAGAAATGGGCAGACTGGATGGGCCTTGCAGTCCTTATCTGCCATCAACTTTTATGTTTCTATGTTTCATCATCTGTTATTTTCCTGCTCTTTTATATCAGGTTTCTGGGACTTTTTGGCACTCAATTGTGGCTCGTGGCCATGGAGCTCCATAACTTATGAGAATATAATGTATGGGGTTTTCTTCTCAGAATGGACACAATGGCATGTTAGTACACTGCAGCTGATAATGGTTATTCTTAAATGGAATATTCGGGTAATACATTGTGGATTTACTTTACAACAAAAAGAGAGAAATCACATTGAGCTTTATAATAAAGTAATGCAAGACATAAGAAACTGTTATATGAAATAAAAACAGCAGTTGACTAGACATGCTTTACTAGAATTATGAAAGGGGCAACCATGGATAACTGACAATGACTTTCCTATTACTTGAAGGAGTAGTCCACCCAGAATTTGCAAAAACCATATGTCATGCAGAGTGTTTTGATATGTATGTTAAGTCCTAGTGTGTCCTTCCCTCTGTCTGCTATTAGGAGTTTTTCCTAAATTAGCCTGCTAGCTGTATGGGAGTTTTACGACCCCAGGGCATCTCCATCACAAATAGGTTTATTGACTTTCTTTCTCCTATGATGCACCCTGTCTCTTGTGACGGTGATGTAGCCAGGCCCCTAAATTTAGCATGTGCACTACTTTAAAATCAGTTTAAAATCATTTCACAACAGCAGAGCTTTGCAACTGTTCTTATCCAAGGAGCACAAATGGCAAACATTACAGCTTAGCAGATACATCAGAGCAAGCTAACTGGGGTTTCTGTAACACAACAGCTATTAAATAGCTCTAATTCACTATTTTTGTTTTCTATGTGAATCAGTTCTAGCTAGCAGAAGTGTTTTACTTTTAAAACGTTTAATTTTATCAAACTATACACAGCCATAAAAGCACAGAAACTGCCCAGATCAATGCTATAATTAATAAAGACTCTAGTTGTTTGCTTACAGAAACACCACTCAGTTAGATGTCAAGTATTTGCTAAACTGTAAATGTAGGTATCAACATTCTATTAGCAGTTAGTGTCGATTTTGCTCTGTGACAAGATTTTCTTATTTATTTATTTTTTTTTACAAATGAAGTGTATTGTATAAAGCTGCAGCCTAGAAACTGCAAAATACTTTGAAGTCATCCCTTCTCCTGCCTGTGGTATGGCATGAAAGCAACAGGATGACAGTGACTATTCCAGCTACACATTTGGATACATTTTACAATGGTTCATTTCACTACACTTTTAGTGTATCACACTTTTTCAAATAATAAAACAAATATTCTCCAAACTAAATAACTCACACATATACATATTTTTATACTTTATTAAAAAGGCACTTCACATTTGTAACAAAAAACAAACAAAAGAATAAATAAATGAAAGTCATGTCACAGAGCAAAATCAGCCCTAACTCCTAGTTCCTTCTAGTAGAATGATGGTACCTACATTTACAGTTTAGCAAATACTTGAGAGCTGAGTAGGTGTTCTGTAAGAAAGCTGCTACAGTCTTCACTAATTATAGCATTGATGATCTGGGGCAATTTATGTGCTTTTTATTGTTGTGTGTACTGTAGTTTGATGAAATAACATTTTAAAATGAAAACACTTACTACTGCTAGCTAGACCTGACACACACACCGAAAACACAAATAATGAATTAAAGCTATTTAGCAGCTGTTTTCTTACAGAAACCCCAGTCAGCTAGCTCTCAGGTGTCTGCTAAACTGTAACTGATGCCATTTGTGCTCCTGGATAAGAACAGTTACAAAGCTCTGCTGTTGTGAACTGATTTTAAAGTAGTGCACATGCTAAATCTGATGGCCTGGCTACATCACTGTCACATAAGACAGGGTGCATCATAGGAGAAAGAAAGCCAATAAACCTATTTGTGATGGAGATCCCCAGGGGTCATACAACTACCATACAGTTAGCAGGCTAATTTAGGAAAAACTCCTAGTAACAGACAGAGGGAAGGACACACTAGGACTTGACATACGTATCAAAACACTCTGCATAACATACGTTTTTTGCAAATACTGGGTGGACTACTCATTTAAGAAACATACAGACATACTGGGTAATGTCTTATCACCAGAAAAGAAAAACTTTGTGGTTTCTTTTGGATGTTTTTGTTACACCTACCCTGTATGTTCTCAAATCTGACTCTACATTCTGAATTGGTTTGCTGTGTGAAGTAACACTGTATACTTTTATTTTCTTTCTCTTAGAGTTTCTTTTCTTTTTATGTATGTGATGTATACAATATTTTTTTGTGATTATTCCTGATGTTTTATTGCAATAAAAATGTCCCCTACTCTTTTCAAGAAGTGCCATGGGATCTTTAACATCCACCTGAACAGGCAGATGGGACCTCAGTTTGACATCTCATCTGAAAGATGGAATCTCAGGAGTGCAGCACCCCCTTCATGCTGTACTGCAGTGTCAGTATTGGGATATTAACCCAAGTGCCTGGTGTGGGGCTAGAACCTACAGCCTTCTGATCTCCCAGCCTCAGAAGCAAGTGTGTTACCCGCTGAGCCACTGACACTGCTTTTCATGTTTTTCACATTTCTTCACCTTTGGGTGTCTTCATGACACATAGGGAATGGGTATTGAATGGAATGGAGTAGGGAAGAAAAATCAGGACAAAGATATTATTTTGGGGGGCAGAACTTCAGCCAGGAAAAAACTGGTTAGTAACTGGGTGGGTTTAAACCCAAATCTTAGGCACTGCTCTGGGGCATATACAGATGAATCTTATACATTAGAATTTTTCCTGATTTGCATATCACTTTTCAGTCAAAACAAATAAGTTGTACCTTTTAAAGATGTTACAGACACTCTAGAGTTGTCCCTTGCATTCACAGACAGTTGAGCGGTATGGTATGCACAGACTATTGGAGCCCCACTATAGTCAGACTTATGACCCCCCAGTGAAGCAGACCTCCACATCTCCATGCTCAGGCACATTATGACACAGGGCAAAGGAGACTGCAGGGATGTGCACCATTGAAATGAATAGGGGTATTTTTTTATTACTATTTTATACATTATTGATGGAGAGTTGGTGATTAAAGAAGGCCACCGTTTGACTAACAAGGGCATTGTTAGTAGAACAGTGGCCTTCATTATTCTCCAGCTCAAGATCATAATGTATAAAATAGTAATAGAAAATACCTCCATTCAATTCAAGGGGGTATGCCCTAACACTCTGGCCCATGGACATCATCTTTTAATGACTCCTGCCACTGGCTCCCTAGTACTCAAGTAAGATACTTTTTACTTATATCTATAACTGGTGGGTTGTCTGTAACAGCATGGTCATACTCGCTACAATGTGTGTGCATGGGTGGGGACTAGCTACGTGGGTGTGTGTGTGTGTGTGTGTGTGTGTGTGTGTGTGTGTGTGTGTGTTTTGAGTTATTGCTACTTTTGTGTTTGCACTTTAAAGTCTGTTAGCATGGAAGCATTCAAAACTATGGAGACAAAATAGTATGAGTACAGACCAGACAGAAGTAATTAAGTGGTTTTGTGGGTAAGTTTGTGTATTGGGGTGGGAAACAAACACATGTGTTTCCATTGGTATATGTGCTACAGTTCAGCTGTGAAAATGAGATGAGGGAAAGAAGAAAACTGAAAAGCATAACAGTGACTACAAGCATTTGCATGTGTGCAGATGTATTCATATACATATGTATAGAAGTACAAGCAAGTCATATGTGTGCAGACAGTATGGCGTAGTGGTTAAAGGCACTGAACTGCAAGCCAGGAGACTCAGAGGCATGAAAACCTGGGTTTGAATCTCATCAACCCCCACTTCTGTATGGTGGGATCCTAAGCAAGTCACTTAACTTTTACGTGTGCAGTTATCAGTGACCACTTGCTTTTGGCACACATGCCACATGCATGCAGTCTTTCCCAATTTAACATCAAAAATCATGGTTTCCACACTTGCATGCTGCATGCATGCCATATGCATGCAATTGGTTCTAATTTAACATTTAAATCATACGTGCTGCATGCATATCACTTGGGTAGTTTTATGTGTGCAGCACAAAAACATTTCATGTAATTATTTCTGTAAGGGTATGCTGGTAACACTGTCATTTGTGCATATTTTGACCCCAAAACTTTCAACATAGCCTTCTTAAGACCCCACCTCGTGAACAAGGGCAGTGCAAATTTTTAAATCCTGCCAGAAAGGTGCAAACCATCAATTATTCCTCAACACCAAAAAGACAGTCTCCATGACTTTTGGCACAAGGCAGAGACTCTCAAGGCTTCCTTCCCTGCCCACTTTCTGCACTCTTGATGGGACTTTACTTGAGGGCGCCTCATCCTTCAGATACCGTGGGGCTTGGTTAGACCAACACTTCAACATCTCTGGACACATTGACACCATCCAGAAAAAAATGTGCCCCATGCTCGGTGCCTTGTTCAGGAACTGCAGTTGCATCCCTCCCGTGGCTATGCATGATCTTGTTCAGAAGATGATCCTTCCAATTTTTGGCTACTGCAATGTAGTATATGGTGCCACTCCTAGGTCCTCCCTGACTAGATTGGGCACTCTATTCAACTACTTCTTCCACTTTGCCCTTGATTCTCTCTCTCTCTCTCTCGCACCCACCACTGTGACCTCTATCGAGCCCTTTTCTTCCCCTCCCTTACAAATAGACGCCTCTCACACTGCACTGAATTCACTGCTAAACACTGGCTGGGTGAACTCCCTTCCTACCTCTCCCCCTTATTTATAACACCCCCTTCTCCTTCCCACTCCGTCAGAGCTACCTATACTCACATACTAACTGTCCTCCGCTGTTCTACCTTCTTCGGCCAGTCTGGGTACCCACACCATTTCCCTAAAATATGGAACTGTCTACCTTCTCAAATCTGACACTCCTCCTCCCTCTAGTCAATCAACATTGCCCTCTCTTGCACCTAACTGTTCCTGTTATGAGCCACCTTAATTTCCTTCATCTTGCTGCTTACAGTTCATCCCCCTTCGGAATTTACCCAATGCCTCTATTGACTCTACTGCCTCTACTGACCCTAGCCCCTCCTAATTTCTAGTTCCAATACCTTTCTCCCTTCCTCTACTCTCTCTCTCCCCCTTTTCTCCCTAGCCTTCACACTCCCCTTGCAGGGTTCTCAGCATCCTGAAGGGGTCCTATAGTGCTGGACTTGCCACCTTTTCTTCCCCATCTACCTATCCTTGGCCTTCCAGGTCCCCTTGCAGGGTCCCCAACAGCCTGGTGGATTCCTTGGATCAGGCCTCATCCCCTCCCAGGTGTTACTTCTCATTCCTTCCCTCTCATTATCCCTCTATAATTACAACACCTAACCACAGGAGGGTTTACAATCACCTGAACTTACCTGCCCCCTTGCAGGGTTCATTGCATCCTTAAGGGTTCTTTTTTTGGGTCAGACCTTATTTCCCCTACTAGGTGTTAATCACACTTAGTCCTTTTCTGTCTCTTTCTCTCTCTTTATGTAATCCCTACTCCAGTCCCCTGTCCCCTTGCAGGGTTCCCTGCATCATGAAGTGGTATCTCCAGGACATGACTCTGCACTATCTGTCATCTCATCCTCTCTCTCCTTCACCCCTTTTTTCACTATAGCACTTGTTCACTTATCACCATTGCAGTTATTAATTGTTCTCACAAATTACATATGTATGCAACACTGTTTGTAACAACTGCCTTAGATAATTGTATGCTATGTTGTCTTTGTAACTTTAATGTAAAATGTCTTATCCCTATTGTACCCCTTCCTCCCAGGTTGCACCGGGAGATGAGCAACCTGTTGCTCAGTGTGCCTTCCTGGTGAAACATTTCAATAAATAAATGTACTGACTAGTACACTTTCACAATCTCTTGTCTCACCACCTCCATAGGCCAGGATGTGTTCTTGTATCATGTCCCTAAACTCTGGAACTCTCTACTCCATCAAATCACACACTCCTCTTCTCCTCCATCCATCTCCACATCCCTCCATAATTTTTCTCTACTAATTGCACTTGCTCATAACTCTACCTTTCTCCTATTATTCAACCCTTATCTATCTCCTAATACTGGCACTTTTTCTCTCTCTTCATTTACATTTGATCCTATGTCAAATCCTTCTCCTATCCCCAACCGGTTAATTTAAATGCACAACAAATCATTGTTATATACCTTGCACTCTTTTCTACCCTCCCTCTAATAGCTTCATCTGTCTTCCTAGGACCTCTTCTCACCCTGCCAATCTATTACTTATAAGTTGCACCCCTCTGATGCTGCCTGACTCTAGATTACAGCACACATAGTGTATACGTGCATAAATCATGGATCAAATGTGTGCTGCCCTGTGTTGGTACTGTCTCACATATGCACAACCTATAGGGAACATGAACCCCTGATTTATGTTGATGCATGGCACATATTGGTGATGTAGATGTATACCACCAGCAGCTGCATGATGAGGATGTAGACGAGGGTGACAGTCAGGTACCACCATCAGACATGCCTGCTAATGAAGAGGAGGACAATGCTAGACAGGCACACACATATGGGGGTATGCATACTGCAGCTGTATTCAGAGGAGGAGGAGGAGGAGGTGGTGGAGGAGGAGGAAGAACTAATTGCAGGTACAGAGGAGTCAGATGGAACACATCATGCCCTGGACATGTGTGTCCTCACACATGTCATGATAACCCCCAGCATGCAGCCTCCACACATGGGACAGGCACACGTTGGCCCTCTGAGCATGATTAGAACACAGACTGGCCAGGCCACATATTGTCTAGATTCACCAGCCAGCACTATACAGTATGTTATTATTCACACCCTCCTCAGAAACCTGTGTCACATGTTACATCAGAGTCTCAATATACTGTACCAACAACAAACAGATTTGCACCCCTAGAGAAGATACAGCTATCTGACTCTCGGGGGGGGGGGGGCTATGAGCTGTTTGGTTAAGGAAGACTGGCTGGGGATGTGAAACCCAGCAGCAAAGTCATAAAACGGTCAGGAATGTATGGTGATTCAATGTTAAGGGTGGTGTGTGAAAGTGGAGGGGGAATGAAAACAGTCAGATGCTTATCATGCACATCAGTTGTTTGGGATGAGGTCAGCATAGGGAAAACTGCTGATAATATGGATAAGGAAATGAATTCTGATACATTTAGGTACCAATGACCATGCAAACCAAACACAGAAAATTTTTAAGCTAAACTTTCAAAAACAGGGATATAATCTGAAAGGTAATGTAGCTTTGCTGGCCTTTTCAGAGGTTGTTCCTGTATGGGGCAAGGGAGAGGAAAGGGTAAGGAAGGTGGAAATTGAAGCTTTCAATAAATGGTTGAAAGAATGGTGCAAGGAGAAAGGTTATCACTATGCTGCAGACTGGGGATTGTACATACTACATGGGTCACATGGGCATCGTCCTGTATGGTCCTGTGTTATTACTGTCTCACATGTGCACAACTTGCTGTGATGTGAACCTCCCATATAGGCTGATGCATGTCAAATATTGGTGAAGTATATTTTCATATTTTATTTAAAAGTTGCATAATATACAGGATAAGTTCTGTGAGAAACAAGTTTAGTTTACAGGAAGTCACATGTCTTTATGAAAACAAAAACAGCATTAACTGACATATACAAAGTCAGCCAAAACAAGTGCAAATAGATTGTTCATGCAACAATAATCTTTTTAAGCCATGTTTAAAAGTACCAAGGGCAGGTAAAATTCTGAGCTAAGGAGAGGTTGTAGATGCACATTGCTAGCTACTGCATAATGATGTGGTAGGTGAGGATGACACACACGTACTGTGCACATACAATATGTGGTTGATAACTGGGCTGAGGATGATAGCAGACAAGTGAACACACACATGCAGGGGTATGCACATTGCAGCTGTATTAGGAAGAGGAAGACTTGCATGAAGAGGAAAACTGGCTGTAGGTACAGAGGAGTCATATGGGATGCTGATCATGCCCAGGACTTGTGTGTCATCACACAGGTCATGATATCACCCTGCATACCATGTCCGCCATCCTGTAGAAGAGGTACATGTAGTCCCTGTGATCAAGGTCAAATACACACTGGCCAGGTCACATATTGGCCATACTCACCAGCCAGCACCACAGGGTGATATCCACACCACCAGCAGGCACCTATGCAATATATACACTCTTACCCAGCATGGCATGTAGGTGATAGACAATGCAGGACATACTGGAGGCACTGCAGTAAACCACCTGTGGAAATGGAGTGGAGATAGATGTTTGGCCTTCCATAAGCTCCCATGGAGTTAAATAAGGCAGTTGTACTGGAGATTTGCAGGATTAGGGCAGAGTTACAGAAACAGAAATGTTTATAAAATGCAATACTTGATATGCTGCATTATTGGAAGCAAAACCTATGGAAAATGAGCTACTGCACACCACATGAAATACAGCAGAGCCAGCCTGGAGGCAACAGCTACTCACTGACCACCACAGCACCCAGAGAACTAGAAGTTCACAACAACTAACCTTCCTTGTCCCCAGATGCCGGACTACCATGGGCCAGAGGACCTTTGCCCACAGAGCACCACAGTGGTACAATACTCTCAACAAAGAAACTCTTACTGCTGCTGCTCTTGGCCCTTTTAAGAGACAACTCCGAATTCATCTCATTTCAACTAGTTGTTGTGACTGCCTCGCCTAATCAGGGGCCCACTGTTCACTGACCTCCACTTCAGTCTTGACAGCTATCTCTCCCCGCCTTGCCCGCTTCTACCTGCCTACCCCCTTTCCCTCTCTCTCTTTCCTCCCCCGGGGCATTTCCTGACTTTTATCCCTCCTCTCCCTCCCTTAGAGCTCTTACCCTCACCCTCTACCCTCCGACAATGGCCTTCCTGCCTGCATACCCCCTTCCCTCTCACCTGCAGTGCTTATTTCCAAGATTGCCCTTGGCTGGTATGTCATGCTGCCTAACATTTGGCACATGTTGAATTACTGGAATTTCCTAAGCCTCAGTGTCTTACTTCTTGTTATTGTGTAACTATGTATTATTATGTTGACCATTGTATGTATGTATACCCCCCATTACTTCAACGTGGAACCTTTGTAAATGAGAAGTTTCTGTTCAAAGGTATTTGTAATCCTAGATTTCAATAAAATAAATAAAAAAAATAAAACACAGTACCTTGCATTAAATGACATGTCACAAAATACTGCATGACCATATAATTGTACTGTTCCCTGCAGCAGACAGCAGCACTGTTCAGTAATACTGAAAAGGTAGTGTGTTGCATCCGGGCTAACTCTGCTGTAACTCTGGCATGTCTCACACTGACCCATACACATACACACCATCATATTGCACAACTAGTGTGTGTGTGTGTGTGTGTGTGTGTGTGTGTGTATGATTAATTATTGTGATGTGTTCTTCATGTGTGTATGTGATCTATTCAAATTAACTCGATGCAACTAGAGTATCTGTATCACTGTATCTCTCTTGTGCCTCCAGTCCCTGTAATCCCTTTGATTTGGTGGACCTACTTTGCTGCTGTTGTACCTGCCACATGACTTAGACTAACTTTTTAGTGGTCAAGGATTTGTTTCATAATTGTGACACAAATAGTTGGTACAACTATTAAAAACAGTAATTCATTTTTCTGACACAAATGTGGTGGATGTTATTTTGAAACATGAATGTGGGTTGTACAATACATTATTGCACATTAGTGATACAAGCACAGGCAAAACAGAAAGTGACACAGCCGTTGTTTAATGGTTGAACCACATCCCTACACAGACACAGCTATTTACATCACAATACTTATGTATATTAACGTTGGATCATGCACAACTCTTTAAAAAGCTAAAGTTGGAGCAATGCCAACACTGTGTTGCATGATCATTCAAATCCTGAGGAATGGCAGGTCACAGATGCACCATGGCTTAAGGAACATGTCACCAAAGAGTTGCATTTCCTTGCCTTTGTGGGTTTAGTCTTCAACACTAACTGATGCTTTTTCAGAGTGTTTTGCAATGAACTGCATTCTATGTGAAATCAGCAAACCTGTGTGGTTAATGAAGAAATGCAAACAGGTATGGAACAGTTTAGCTTGTCCAAATATTTCCCTTCTCAAAGTACATTAAGGCTTTTTTTTTTTTTTGGTTTCTAAGATAATTTTAGTGACTTAGTGGGCCATTTCTGAGGTACAGCAACATGCTGAACAAGGACGTGACTACAGCCAACAATAGCTGCTTAGACACTAGCATAACATGGATTTCATACTGGAAAACTAGGAAAATAGAAAGCAATAAGCATATGGATACTACCCCTCCACCCCATGGTTCAGTGATAATAATCATTGCATTTCCCTCCATTCTTGAATATATCTAAAGTGTGTTTAAATGATTCAGGACTGGTGCTTCTGATCAGTTCATCTAGTAGGCAATTTCAAAGGTTGACTGCTCTTAGAAAGAAATAAAATATTCTGTTAGTTGTTGTAAGGTTATTTGCTTTTAGTTGTTAATTATGACCTCTGGTTTTGTGCACCAGGTTTCTTAGCCTCAACCCAAATGACACTAACAGCTCCATCATCAATTATTGTATGTGGTATACCTCTTTGGGGGAATGCAACCATGGGTTAGGCCAAGAAACAGAGCATCTCATTGAAATATATGGGATTGAAATATTTGCAGATGAGACGCCAAATAAATTGAAAAAATGGATCTCACATTTATTACATATTAGTGAACTTGATGAGAATCTATACTTCCTGCATCTACCAAACCCAACTGTGCCAGACTGTATCCTGGCATACTGTCAATCAGCAGCTTTTGCAGATAAGATATGGGGACAAGAGCCAATAGTAAATGTAAAAGGCATTAACATAAATCACAAACAAAGTGTCCCCACTACCCCAGAAGTGACTTCAAAAAAAATGTAAAAATGATCCAGCCTGTCAGAAATAGTGAAAAAAATAGGAGGAAAATTCAAAATATTTTAGAAGTGATAAAAGAGTATGAAAACAACCAATACGAGGAATCGGAATCTAAGACTATATCTATTTTTGGATGGAGGACTCTGGGAGAAAAATCAGTAAAAACAATTAAGAAGGATTTGGCCTCCTTTATGACACGCTTCCTTAATATGTATGTCTTCAGTCATGCCATAGATCAAATAAGGGTCCAGGATGACAGCTCTGGTGTTCCTCAAATAGACATTACATTTTAAAACTCTGGAATAGTGACATCTATTTTGGAGCCCTCTGCAATATTGGATGGCCTGAAAATTCTCATAACAACTCCAAAAATATTTAATTCACAAACAAGGGAAACTCAAGAGATAAATAATTCACATAGACAGGAGGAAAATAGGTCTGACAGATATTCAAATAGGAACTTAAACCAAAGGAAAGATGCACATCTGCTGACAGTGTGAGAATATGGAAAGCCAATAAAACAAGTTTTGAATGAAAAAGGACATACAAAGGATTCAGGAAATCTACATGGCAGTGGGAAAGATTACAGGGAAATAACAATGCTACCATGGAATATAGAAGGGATCAAATATAAAATGGCAAATAATGAAGTCAGGCATTTCCTGGGTACACATGAAGTTCTGTGTTTCCAGGAAACCTGGTGCAGCCATCTTTTGACCCAATTGAACCCTGGCTACACTGCATATGAAGTACCGGTGACAAGAGATAAGAAACAAGGCCGACTGAAGGCAGGGCTTGCCACATATGTTAAAACCTCACTGAATCCTATAATAAAACAGTTAAATTGTTCAGTAGATACAATTCGCCCACATATTCTGAAAAATGACCACATGAAATTGATACTCCTGAATACATATCTGCCACCTAAAATAAAGAACTCCTCGAATCTATGGTCACAGTGTAGAACAACACTAGAAACAATTATAGAAGAACATGAAATGTGGTCAGTCTTAATGTAAGAGTGCCAGATGGAAAATACACTAGAAGTTTATATAAAGATTTGCTCCAGAGTTTACCTGTTATTGAGCCTAGGATAAACTACTTTAGGAAATCAGAAGGCAAAAAATGTAATAAAGGACGGAAAGAATTCTTCACCTTCTTTTACAAACATAACTTTATATTAATAATTGGCCAGCTACCGGGGGACCAAGAGGGCAGTTGCACATACACAGGATACATGGGGTCCTCAACTATTGATCTCATCTGGCTAATATGGAAACTTTAAATATGCTACAACATTTCTCCATTCTGGATCATCCTGATTCCTCCCATTTCCCAATATTAACATCCATACAAATATCAAATATGGACTTTAGACAAGAGAGTACTCAAATTGATAATGAGGCAATAAATATCATAAATAAAAAAAATAATTAAATGGCAGGGAGAGACAATTGACACATTCCAGGAAATGTTTTCTGCTGATACTTTAAATACTCAACATTTCAATATTGTTGAAAATGCAAATTACACAACAATAACTCAGAAATTGCAGGCCATTAAGGAATATATCAGACCTTTCTGTAGAACAAACAGAATATAGAAACAGGGGCATAGATCATGGTTTAAAAATACCTATAAAATAGTTAACCAAAAATTTAATAAAATACTTAGAGATATGAAAAAGGAAAAAAGACACAAATAAAATCAAAATTTAAACAAAGCTAGAAAAAAATATATAAAAAAATATTGTTGGATCAGGCAAAGAAAACATATTACAAAATACAGTGGGACCAGCTGAGGAATACAGTAACTTTAAAAGACAATAAACATTTTTGGACACTAGTTAATGATGGATATGGACAATACTCTACAAGTATCAAAGCTTACATGACTTAAATACTATGGAACACACATTTCCTAAACTTTAAGTTTTTAGAGAAAGAGACACAAAGGACCCTCTCTCTGGAAGATATGGGAGGAAATAAAAAACAAATATTTCATCAAAAACCAATATAGATTCAGGATGAGGAAAAATATCAAGCATTAATTTCAATAGCTTCCAATAAAGCTCCTGGACCTGAACTTATCCTGGGAGACATAAAGCTTTTCCAAAGTGGTGGCTTCCAATATTCAAAACCTTGTTCAACTCACTAGTACAGGGAAAAGATATCCCTTACAGCTGGTGTGGTAGTATCATCTTTTCCATGTTAAAAAAGGGGATACAACAGATTCCAAACTGTACAGGCCAATTAGCATCATTGATGTTTCACAGAAAATATTTTTCAAAATCATATTGCAAAGACTTCAAAAATGAAAATAGCATCAAATGCACTGTAATAATTTAATTATAAACTAGGCAAGGGATCAGTCAAAGGCATGCTTAAGGTACTGAATGCCAAGTTCAAAATCAGCATCTTGTATGCAGCAGAGATCTGAGGCTTAGCAGATTTAAAAGATCTCAAGATTATTTTCAATAAGTTATACCACTATACATTAATGGTACCACAATTGGTTCCCTCTGAAATTCTATGAATAGAATTAGGACAACTCTCATTTGAAATTCTGGCTTTAGAATGATGAGTAATATTTATGTTAGGTGTATTTCAACTCCTAAGGACTAGACTACCATGGTGGTGTCTGGAAGAAGAGATAAAATATTCAACTCAAGGCTTTACCTCTCCATCCATTCATTTAATTAAAAAATAGTTACTAACCATAGGACTGGGTCATTTATTCTACAAAATATATTTTAAGACCAAAGGAGGAAATAATTATTCAGGTTAAAACAAGAATTAGGGACCTAGCAATCATGAAAGATTTGAACCACCTAACTGATTTAAAGCACTATAAATGGTATAAAGAAATGAAAACAATCCACCAACTGGAACCATATTTGATTAACACATTTGATTCACAACATAAATGACTTATGACTGGATTTAGAATGGGACTGTATGCAGTTAGGTACATACATTTTCAGCAGAAAATAATAGGAATAACAAATAATTTCTGTGGCTGTGGGCATGAGATTGAGGATGAGTTAGAACACATATTATTGTTGTGCCCCCTATATGCCAAAGCAAGGAAACAATGAATAGGAGAAACTTTGGGTAATCTTGGTCTCCCCCCGACCAGTTGGTTATTTGTTCACAGCAACAGATCCCAGATTGTTGCACAGACTTGCAGGGTATCTATTAACTATTGAGGAATTTTAGCAACACTAAGATATTTTTAGAAAGATGTAATATAATTCCCTGGAATAGAAAAACTATTTCAACTTGTTTGTCATAACAAATGAAATGATGCATTCTGTTGAAATGCTTTTTACTATTCTAAAGTTACAATATTTATTGCATCTGCTGTATGGCATATTTTATGTAAAAGTTTGTGTAATCAAAATGCATGAATTGTGGAAATCTTCTGTATGCTCTTTGAAAAGGCTTAAAACCAAACAATAACAACTGATTGATTGAAATTATTTTATGCATCATTAAAATGACACATGAAATCCTGCATCTCTGAAGATTGTGAACTGCCAAGATGGATAATTGTTTTTCACATGTTTTATCCTTTAGAAATATCATCATTTGAGTAGCTCTCCTCTATATCCTCTCAATTTACCTTCTATCATTTCCAGCTGATGGCCCCCAAAACTGCACACAGTAGTCAGTGTGTGGCCTCACATATGATCTGTACAAGGAGATAATAACATAAGTTTATCTGCTTACAAATTATTTCCTGATACAGTTCACGATCAGATTTGATTTCCTAAAAGATTTACCACACTGTTTTTTTAACTCATTAGTTAATGTTCCTTAAGTCTTTTACCACCTCTGTTTCTCTTACAGCATTTCCACCATGCACACAGTTAACCCTTGCTGTGCCACAGACTAATATAGCAGTCTAAAATTCCTGTATGTTCTGATTCTGTCAGCAGCTTAAGGGTTTCATTTGAGGCTGTTCTTTCCTAGATGCATGTCTGAGCATTTGTCTAAATTAAGCCTCATATTCCAAAGACAACTCCTCAATCTTGCATAGGTCTGCCTCCAATCTCATGTAATACACCAATAAACCAACTTACCCAATTAGTTTTGGATTGTCAGCAAACTTGGTACACCAGCCATCTACTATCTTTATTTACATCACTTATGTAAGTACTGAAAAGGATTTCATTTGAAACATATATTTTGTTGGAAGAAAAGAACCACTTGGCCTTCCCAGTCTGCCCAGATGGTCACTGCCTAGTCTGCCCTCCACAAATCTTAACTGGTCTCCAGCAACCTTCTGTCCTAACTGCCCATTTCCTAATATTCTCCTATGTCTACCTATGTATGCTTGAAGCACCCTACTGTTTTTGCCTCCCCCACTTCTGCTGGCAAGGCTCTTCTAGATGTCCAGCACTCTTTCAGTGAAGTAGTACTTCCTCATATCTCTCTTAACTTTCCCCCCGCCATCTTTGCTTCACTGACCAAGTGTCATGGTCAGTTTGTTCCAAAATAAAACATTGGACTGGATTTTCAAAGGTAGCTGCAGTGCTCCTTTGCTGCAACTCTTCACAAGAGGGTGTTGGTCTGTTGTATCTCATGAGAGGTGAAGTGACCAGTACCTTCAAATGAAGTTAAGAATGATATCATAAGTCAGGTCATGTTATATTTGCTTTATACAACAGGTGTTTAGGTGGTTCTGTGACAGAAATGGTAAAACGTTACAGAAGGAACAAAAGTGCAAACTATAAACTGTGCCACTTGATTCAATAGTTCAGCATAAAGCCAACTACTACTAAAACAGCTATGTCAGTTCTCTGCTCTGCAGAAGTGGGTCAGCACAATCAAAACAAAAGGAAACCAGACAGGTCTTACTTTCTCCAAAGTATTTTATTCTAGATTTGTTTAATGTACAAAAAAGCAAAAGCAGCAAGAAGTTAGTACAAATTATACCATGGGCACACAAAACACTCCAAATCCTGCATTTTGATTGGCTGGCTGGCACCTTTTCAGCATTGTAAATCCTCCAGTGTACCCACTGGAAAAGGTGCCAGCCACCAGTCGACCGCATCATGAATTGGCCCTGAAATCACTCTGAACATACAAATGCAATCTTAGCAAAGACTACGATTGACAGTGAGAGGCTTCATCTCAGTAACCAACCACAGTAAGAAACTACTCTAATGCCTCTCCCTTTTCAGTCCAGCAGCCCAAATTAACCAGACCACACACACAAAAACTACCCAGGCTTCTTCCATTTTCTATACCCACTATTTTTTTAAGAGTTTCCCAGAACTGTCCCTTGTCCTCCATGTCCTGAACACTTACTCTCACAGCCCCATACCACCAGAAACCTATGGAAGCTGCACACTTCAGAATTGTCACAGTTAGCCATGTGCACCAGCAAGCCTCTCAATTTTTCAGATGCAGAAATGGATAACAAAAAAAAACCTTTTTGTTCTCACTCCACAGTGTTTTCTACAAGCCACACCACTACATCAAATGGTTCCATCTGCACCGGCACCAGGGGACTTTGAAACCGAAAATTATCAGGTACTGCAAATTGATGAACAAGGAACTATTTTTTTTTCTTGGGCGCCAAATAAAATTAATTTAAAACCTGCAAAACATTTTTCATTTTTTTTAACACAGACACTAAAAATGGACATTGTATAATGGCAATATATCCCTCCAGGGAGTGGATATACTGGTGAATTTACCACTTTTGGTGTGGTTAAGTCACTTGGCTATACCTCGTGACCGAACTACACCAGCCATGGAAAATCCACCAGTATACCCACACCCTGGAGGGGTATATTGCTTAAAGCAACTTGGTAAAAACAGGCTCACCACACACATGTAGACTGGCTTCAGCTTAGGAGGTAAGGCAAAGTAGCTCCTGTGTTAAAAGTTGCATGCTGTAACACTAATGTCAGCACCTAGTTGGATCCAAAATTCCAGTATCAGAGAAAACAACAAAACGAAGCTGCCTGCTATGAAGTGGTGATTGTACTTGCATGCTTAGGTATTGACCGTAGGTTGTTATCATCATCAGACCATGAAAGTGCCAGTGTAGAGAGTGCTTAAAAAAAGCTCTCTTAAAGAGACAGATAACAAAAGATAAAAGGTTAAAGTGACTAGTGCAGCAGTATAAACAAAGAGCCAGAATTATTATGCACAAACTTTTCAGGGCATGTCAAATCCAATACAGGGCACTAAAAATGAAGAGAAGGAAAAACAGAAGGAAAGATAAACAGTGGGAAGTCACAAGGAAAAAGGGAATTTTGGATCTAACTTGCTGTCTGTGTGGTGTTGAGGTGTTGAGTGTTACAGCCCATAGCTTTCAACTCAGGAGCTTATTTGCCCTCCCAAAAAGTGCAGCTGAGGGCAAACCAATAAACCAATCTGTGTAGTTAGACACAGGGTGGATCATTTTTAGGATGAACTAAGAGTAGGGCTGAATGAAGTGTGTCTTCCACCAGTGAAATTCTTGTGATATGCTGATTTTGCTTTCATGAAATTTCATGAAATTCCCATAAATATTTTGCGGCATTTTGCTAAAATTGTGATTTCAATTATTTCCATCTAGATTAAAATATATTTGTTCAATGTACACCACATGTAGTATGGTGACTTTGCCAATGACCACACAAAAGGGTGCCAAGTATCATATCTCTATATTTAAAGGTGACTGAGTTATAATCCTCCAAACATTTGGAAATTTCAAAATGACAGTTAACAACTATGTAAACTAAAAGCGTTTATCCAAATTACACCTAATTTGGCATGGTGACTTTAACAGTACCCATACCTATGTGTGCCATGTTTTAGATCACTATCCTTAAAGGTGACTAAGTTATAAGCTTCCAAGCTTTTGGAAATTTTAAAATAATTAAGTAATCTGTTGAGTTTTAAGCACTTAAAGAACTGAATATCACCAATGTTATTAGGTTCATTGACCCTAAATATTAAGCTTTATGGTGACCGCCATGTCCCAGTATCAGCTCATTATGCTGCCATGCTAATGACCTGAGTTCAGAAGCCAGCCCAGGAAGTTGTATCAGGAAGCAGGTCATGGCTAAAGCTTACAGTTTACATAACCAGTACTTCTCTATTGAGCAGGTTCTTTGACTCTTTCAAGAAAGTATGTACTGTATCTAAGTTTTCAATTATATAGCTCCAAAGATGGCTAACTTGTAAGCATAGAAATATATTTAGAAATGTTCACATGAATATTAAATTGCCTGAGGTTGAGCCCCTATAGCTTCTCCATACTGCCCCCAAACATTATGCCACTTGACATGCTTTTAGGGACTATAGCAGAGAATAAGCATGCCACACTGCAGACCTCTAGCTTCAACACTGGCCAAGTTATAGCCAATTGAATATTTTTGGAAAATGGCAAATAAATTAACAAAATTTCATGAAATTTCATGGAATTTTGTAAAAATTCTAAAAAATCGGAATTTGCTAAATATGCCTAATTCTAAATAAGGGTGGACCTATGGAGGAAAAGCAGAACTGGAATGATTGTACTGCTCAGCATTCCACTGAAAACATTTTAGAGAAGAATTTTATGTAAGTAAAAGGATTATTAATGAAGATTCAAGTTGTGGGACAGATACAGTATTCATTACTTTTCAGAAATAGTTTTCATGTACTTCAACATTATAGGAGGTATATCAAGGTAAATAATAAAGAAGAATTTCTTAAAGCTGCTAGCTTAAGACCAAAAAGCTATGATTAGAGAATATCTGAGTTATGTCAGGCTTAATTTGTCTATAAATTTATAAAAACAGTTGTTAGCTTCTGTTACAATGAAGGTCCCAGCCAGTTTCACTTAGATATTTGTCCTAAGTGTCACTCACTATGCCCCCCATAGATAGGGGAAAGGATATGCACCATAATGTTAATAATCATGGGAAATGAACTCCTAGTACGAAGCTGGAGACATGCTTTAGAAAAAATGAATTTAATGCTAAATAATGTGTTCACCTGATTTTAAATATGTGGTCAAAATGTATACCTAGCGTCATAAGAACAAAGTAAAATAGACATACATTATAATTAATTTTTAATAAAATAACTATGAGCAGAAGTGCAGGATTGGGACACTGACAACTGGGGATGACTACTGACAGGGGTACTGAAGTATTTTACTTGGTGGGCTAATACTGAGCAAACTTATTTTTTTTTGTTACTTACAGTTTTTTAGTGAATACTTGGGACTGTGCAGGGATTGTGTTTCTTCAGCTGCTGAAGTGTTCATTTGCATCAGGGATTGGAGAAGGCTTATGGGGTGCTGATTGGCTGAAAGGAACGAAAGGACTGTTTTGAAAAATCATGCCATGCCAGGGGCTATTTAATCCCAATGGGCGTATCACATCTCCATAGGTGGAGGAGCACAGGAACGGGGCACTGACAACTGGGGATGACTACCGATAGGGGTACTGAAGTTTTTTACTTGGTTATGCTAATATTATGCAAACTCATTTTGTTGTTACTTGCAGTTTTTTTTCTGAGAATACTTAGGGCTGTGCAGGGGATTGTGTTTCTTCAACTACTGCAGTGCTGATTGTTTCCATCGGGACCAGAGGAGGCTTGGGCCTGCCCTTCCCTCCCACATCCCACACTCTCTGAGCTGGTCCACCTTTCTCAAGCTGGTCCACCTTTATAGGCAGGCCACCACAACACTGACTAACAACTTCCTGCTCTTAGACAGGGCAGGAGGGTCTATAGCAGATTAATCACTTAACAGAACAGCTTGGAGGAGGCAGGATCTATTAGTAGCAGCTAGAGGGGTAGTGAAACTATTTACACCTGAGAAACACAAACACACACACACACACACACACACACACACACAAAGCAGCAAGCTGGCTTGGTGGCACTAAGGGTTGAGGTGCTGGGTGCCACACTTCACACCATGCTGGTGACCCAGGCTCAGGAGTGAGCTTGGGATGTTGGGGGTTGGCAGGAGAGAAGAGGATTGAGCACCTGCAGGACAGCTCTCCTCTCCTGGGGAGGGTGGGTGAGTGACTCCCCAGCACTAGTGATTCTCAGCAGAGGCTGAGGGTGCAACAGATGGGGTCACATTGCTGACAGGGTGGGAGCATCAGCAGAAGTCTGTTGGAGGGGTGCAGGAGTGCAATCAGCCCATGTTGGACATCATTGCACATTCACGCTCCCAGGGGAAATTCACACTCATGAACACAAAGAAATAACCTGTTGGCTGAGAGGAAGACGTTGCCTACCCCCACCTCCAAGGCCAGACCCCGCCCACCAGATCTTGATAACCTTCACCTCCATTCACTAGCATAGTAGATAAGGTAAGCACTGTGGAGCTGAAGGTGGCCCTGTCCCAGTGGGCAATGACCAGTGTTCCCCTAGGGTGTGTCGTGGGTGGATCCGGGGCACAGGATCATGGCACAGGAGGGTCTCAGTAGGAGGGGAACAAAGCAGGATGACTGATGGGGCCCCAACCAGTGGTGTCTGGAGGGAAAAAGAATGGGGGAAAAAAGCAACAATCACAGGTTGAAGGCTAAACTGGGAATGAAGACAACAGAACATTAACAGACTATCACAGGCAGACTTAACGCAGTAGAAGGGGAGGCAGGGAGAAACAGAAATAGAAGAGAGTGTTGAGCACAAAGGGTGGCATAGTGGCTACAAAAGAAAACTAACTTGGGACAATCAAATTATTGGATTCAGTGGTGCCTGGAGGGTAACAACAGACAAACAAGTTGGAGGAAAATGATGGGAGTGGTATAGTGCAGTTCATGTGGGGCAGCAGTATTCAGGAAAACTTTCTGGATGTGGCAGTGCTGTCCCAGCTACAGGCACATCTCTGGGCTGAGGGCAGAGGTAGCCTATCTCCAGGCCGAGTTGGCTAGGAGTCAGGAGTCCTATGTCCCCACCCAGAGGCCACCATATCTATGACCACTACCTCAGAGGCTGCCCAGCAGGGAATGTGGTTGGATTACAGTGGACTTGGGCAGGGTGAGGAAAGTGGGACAGAGGCACATCCCCCAGCCAATGCACCTAAAGAATTCCTACACTGTGCTTGAGGAATGGGAAGGTCCCACAGGGTCACCTGAGATTGCACCCAGGAAGGATGGGTGGGGCCTCTGGAATGGAACTCCAAGGGCAAATGGTGGAAGACTCCAAAGGAAGAGGAAGATGCTCTTGATGGAGGACTCCATTGTCCAGAAGGTAGCACTAGGAGCAGTATGAGAGGGGGAGGAGCGAGAGATAAAATGCATGCAAGGAGGTACGGCTTGGAAAGATGGAAAGCAGATCCTGGGGATTGCTAGGGCAGTTGCAAGGAGAAAGAAGCTCAATGTTATTGTCCATCTGGGGACTGATGACAAAGCTGGGAATAAGGTAAAGTTAGTAAGAATACAAAAGGAGCTCATGGAACTGAGAGGGGCCTAGGGCAGGTAGCAAATTCTGTGACCTTCTTGTAGGTGCTGCCTGTCCACTGGAAGAGTCAGGCTAGGGATCTATGCACCAAAAGCTTCAATGATTGACTGAAAAGATGATGCAGAGAGCAAGGGTTTAGCTTCATTAGGGAGTGGGGGCTCACTTGGGGAGATGCAGACCTGTACAGGGCTGATGACCTGCATTTTTCCAGCAAGGGCACCGGAGAACTCAGTGAAAGGTTTCAATGCATCATTGGCAATCATTTAAACTAGCCAATGGGGGTAGAGAAAATGTGAAGAGTAAATCATGCTGCCCACCCCCACTGGTTAATGCAGCTTGCAAGGAGGACATAAATATGAATGTAGCCAGAAATGAGGGAAACACATATAGAAAGCAGAAAGGAAGACCTGTATAGGACACAAAGGGAAAGGAAGGGGCAGTAGGGCAGGAAAAAAAAGGGAATGGTGAGTGGTAGAAAGAAGCAAGAGAGTGAACACAGGATTAGAGGAGGGGCAGGCAACAAACCATTGAAGGCCATGGTTACAAATGTCCGCAGCCTGGGAAATAAAATCCCAGACCTGGAGGCCTTGATAGTAGAGCAGACCTAGACATAGCAGCAATAACAGAGACCTGGTTTACTACAAATCACGACTGGAATGTAAATGTCCTGGGTTAAGCCCTATTCAGGAGCAATAGTGGGAACAGAAAGGATTGAGGAGTGGCCCTGTATGTAAGGGAGGGTATAAAAGCAATGGAGGTACAGGGTAAACAGAGGGGGACACAGGCATTGTGAGTCACCCTTGAGCCAGACAGTGGCACAGCAAATAGAACGTGGTGATCTACAGACCTCCAATGCAGGGGGAGGACATGGACAGAGATCTAATGGATCAAATTTAGGAGATGGCAACAAAGGGTGATGTATTACTGCTAGGTGATTTCAATATTCCAGATGTAGATTGGACCATCTCAACAGCAGCTTCAACCAGGATCCGGGACATCCTAGATTCCCTACAATGGGAGGGCCTGAGGCAGCTGGTGAGGGATCCCACAAAAGAAGGGGCAATTCTGGACCTGGTACTGACCGATGGGAACAGAATCTCAGGCATCCAGGTGAAAGGTCATCTGGGAGCAAGTGAACACCACATAGTGTGGTTTAACATAGGGACAGGGACACAGTCTAGTAACACTAAGACAAGAGTCTTGGATTTTAGGAGGGCAGATTTTTCTAAAATGGGGAAGTGCATCAAAGAGGCCCTGGCAGGGAGGGAGGTAGAAGGGGGACTTGAGGAGCAGTGGGAACACCTGAAGGGAACCATACAGGAGGTGACAAACCAATGCATAAAGGTGGTAAGCAAAGGTAAAAAAAGGAGGAAGCCACTATGGTTCTCAAGGGAGGTGGCAGGCAAGGTAAGGGCCGAAAGGGCTAGTTTCAAAAAATATAAGGAGACTCACAGGGAAGAAGACAGGGAGGTGTACCTAAAGGATCTAAAGGAAGCAGGAATGACTGTAAGGAGAGCAAAAATGCAGACTGAAGAAAGATTAGTGCAGATGGTAAAGAAAGGAGACAAGACATTCTTTAGGTACATCAGTGAAAGAAGGAAAACTGGGGCTGGGGGGGTTGTAAGGCTCAGAGGGGATGCAGGGGAGTGTTATGAGGGAGACCTTGAAAAGACAGAAATACAGAATAAATACTTCTGTTTAGTGTTCACTGAAGAGGGGGAGGGTCATGGAACACAGCTGAGTAGCAGGCATGGGGGGGAGTCTATCTAAAGTAACTAGAAGGCAGTGTTTTGGTTCCCTGTTTGGGAGTTGACTTTACTTAGTGTAACTTTCATTTTCCAGGGAAGAAATCTAGCTGTGAGAATATTTGCAGTAATTTGTTACTAGACCTGTTACTTAACCTCTGTGAAATAGGTGTCTGATAAGGGAAGGATCTAAAGAGGGCCTGAGGAACTGTGGATTCAAAACAGGAGTTGTTTGTGGACTCTGTCTTCTGTAGCTGAGACAGAGAGCAGCCACCAGCTTCTTTAAAACAAGGAGGTGATTTAATAGAGCACACTGAACTGAATTCTTAATTTTGAGGACGGTGTAAGTAAGTAGAAGTCAGTGTTTTGGTTCTCCATTTTTAGGGTTGACTTTACTTAGTGTAACTGTTATTTGCCAGGGAGGAAATCTAGCTGGGAGAATATTTGCAGTCATTTGTGACTAGACCTGTCACTTAAACTCTGTGAAATAGGTGTCTGAATGGAAAGAAGGCACTTACCGGGGTGGTGGGTCAGAGTTGTAGTTGATTGTTTCTGGAGGGCACGAGATTAGTCACACCCACCCTATTCCTCACCCCACCCACCACAAGTGCATCATTTCCTTTTTATCTGGGGTTCTGACATCACTTCCCCAAAAATGTAAAGGACATACACCTGTTCATATCCTTAATAGCACAACACACTGAATAGGGGGTAAACACACTCGCACATACTAAAAAAAAATCTTAAACAGAAAGGGAGACAGACATGTGGGGAGTGGTGCAATGCACTGGCTGTGGAGCAGCAGTCTTCTGGGAGATGTTCTGGAGGCTGTGTTGCTAAACTATTTGCAGGCTCCTCTCTGGCCTGAGGGAGGAGGTTCCCCATTTCCAAGCTGACCTGGTGAGGATTCGAGAAACCCCTTCCTCACCCAGGGACCACCCAGGCCACCACCACTGCCTTGGAGGTTGCCAAGAAAGAAGAGTGGTTGGACCAAGGTGGGCTCAGGGAGGGCGAGGGTGATGGAACAGAGATGTATCCCTCCAGTTGTGTCTCTCCACAATTCATTTGCCATTCTGGCAGAGCATGGTTCCTCTATGAAAGCACCCACAGTGGAGACCAAGGAGGATGGTGGGAACCTCCACAGAGGAGACCCACAGGATGGTGGCACAGGAAATCACAGGGGAAGAAAACAACTCCTGGTGGTGGACTCAGTTGTTAGGAGGGTAGAACTGGAGGAGGGAGGGGAGAGGGAGGTAAGGTGCCTGCTTGGCACCATGTCTTGGAGGGACAGGAAGTGAATCCTCAGGATTATGGGAGCAGCTGCATGGTGGTGGGAGCTGGATGTCTATGTCCACCTAGAGACAAATGACCTGGCTGGGAATGGGATCAGAGTAGTGAAGCAGGAATCTGTGAAGTTGGGGAGGGGGCTTAGACAAGTAGCACACATGCTAACTTTCTTGGAAGTGCTGCCTGTCTATGCATGGGTGAGGCTAGGGTACTCCACACCATGGGATTCAATGACTAGTTGAAAAACTGGTGTGGAACACAGGAATTTGGCTTTACTGGGGACTGAGGGTCCACCAGGAGGTATGCAGGCCTATACTGGCATGATGGTCTGCATCTGTCCGGGATGGGAACCAGGATCCTAGGTGATAGGTTTAAATGCTTCATTGGCAAGCATTTAAACTTGCCAGAGGGGAGGCACTGAAGAGAAGTGGAGAAATCCCAGCCCCCCCAACAAAACAGGGTAGTTAGTGAAGTAGACACAAAGGTAGAGAAGTTAATAGGGAGCAGAACAGGGGTAAATTCAAAAAAAGGCAAATGCAGTAAGGACAGGGATGGGCCTAAAAAGGGTAAGGCCATCAAGAAATGGAGGGTGATGAGTACCAGTGCCCATAGTTTGTGTAACAAACTCTCAGAACTAGTGGCCTTGATGGAAGAGGTATGTCTGGATATTGTGGCAGTCACAGAAACATGGTACACAGAGAACTATGACTGGGATGTCAACATACCAGGGTACGCAATCTACAGAAGGGACAGGGAAGGTAAAAAAGGAGGAAGAGGAGTAGCTTTCTACATAAGGGAAGTAATCAAAGCAACAGAACTAAAGGGTAAAAAGGAAGGGGAAGAGGCACTGTGGGTCACCATATAGACAGGAAATGGCACCACAATCCACACAGGGGTTGTTTACAAACCCCCATCACAGGGGGAGGCAATGGGCAAGGACATGATAGAAAGACTTCTTAGAATGGCAGAAAAAGGAGAGATATTGTTGAAGGTGGACCTGAATATGCCAGATGTTAACTGGAGCATCTTTACTGCAGCCACTTCCAAGAGCAGGGTCATTCTCAATGCCCTACAGGGGGCATGCCTTAGACAGCTAGTGTTGGAACCCACTCAGGAGGGAGCAGTCTTAGACCTGGTACTCTCAAATGGGAATGGAGAGAGGATCTCTGATTTAGAAGTGGGTAGCCATCTGGGAACAAGTGACAACTAAACAGTATAGTTCACAATAAACACAGCTGTAAAGTCAAGCTATACAAACGCAAGGGTGTTGGACTTAAGGAGGGCTGACTTTGGCAAAATGGGAGACTGCCTCATAAAAGCACTAGCAAACAGGCAAGAAGGAGGGGTAGAAAAACAATGGGGAAAAATCAAAACTGCCATCACAGAGGCAACAAGCCTTTGTATAAAGCAAATCAACAAAACAAAATGAAGGAAAAAGCCAGTATGGTTCTCAAAAGAGGTGGCAGGGAAGGTTAAGAAGAGAAGGATAGCATTCAGGAAATATAAGGAATCACAGAAGGAATAGGACAAAGAACTATATCAGTTAAGGCAGAAGGAGGCAGGGAAGGCAGTCAGGATAGCAAAGGCCCAAACTGAGGAAAAGATAGCCAACTCTGTTAAGAAGGGGATAAAACCTTTTATAGCTACATTAGGGAGCAAAGAAAGCCAAGGGAGGGATACTGAGGCTTAATAAAGGGGAGGGAATGTGGACAGAGGGTGACAGTGAAAAAGCAGGGATACTGAATGAATACTTCTGCTCAGTATTCACAAAAGAAGAGGAAGGGGAGATACCTAAGCCAAACAATAGAAACACTCTGGATGGGGGTTGATATCAGTCCATTCACAGAAGAAAGGGTTCTGAAAGAACTTTAAAACTGAAGACGGACAAAGCATGGGGCCTGATGGGATTACCCCAGAATTTAAAAGAACTAAGGGGAGAACTAGTGACACCACTGACTACCCTCTTTAGCAAATCATGAGAGGATGGGGTGGTACCTGAGGACTGGTGGAGGGTGGATGTGATTCCACTTCACAAAAGTAGGAGCAAAACAGAGGCAGAAAACTATAGACCTGCTAGTTTGACCTCAGTGGTAGGTAAAATGATGGAATCACTTATGAAGGAAAGAAGTGCTGAGTACCTAGAGGTCAGTGGGGCACAGGACCCAAGGCAGCATGGATTCACAGTGGGTCAGTCATGTCAGATAAATCTAATTGATTTCTTTGACTGGGTGACCAAAGTAGTAGACCAGGGAGGGGCTGTGAACATGGCATGCCTAGACTTTAGCAAGGCATTTGACACAGTCCCATTTAAAGGGTTAATAAAACAGTTAGCCAGCCTTGGATTGGGTCCCAAGGTGGTAGCTTGGGTAAAAAATTGGCTGGACAACAAGACACTGAGGGTAATAGTAAATGGAGTACACTCCGAAGAAAGTGGGGTTACTAGTGGGGTACTGCAGGGTTCAGTACTGGGACCGGTCCTCTTTAAAGTCTTTATAAGTGACATTGCGGAGGGACTGGAAGGAAAAGTATGTCTCTTTGCAGATGACACAGTGATCTGCAACAGGGTTGATACACAAGGTGGGATGGAAAGGATGAGAAGGGACTTGGCAAGGCTGAGGGAATCATTAAATGTATGGCAGCTTACATTCAATGCAAAGAAGTGCAAAGTAGTGCACCTGGGAAACAAAAACCCAGGGGAAGAGTACACAAAGGGGGCTGATATACTAACAACAACAAAAATGGAACTGGATCTAGGGGTAGTCATATCAGATGATCTAAAGGTGGGCAAGCAATGTGAGAAGGCAGTAAAGAGGGCTGGGGGGATACTGGGATGCATAGGGAGAGGCATCACCAGTAGAAAACAAGATGTTGTTATCCCTCTGTAAAGACAGTTGGTGAGACCCCATCTGGAGTACTGAGTGCAGTGGAGACGCCATCTCCACAAGGACATAGATAGAATGGAGGCTGTCCAGAGTAGGCAACTAAAATGGTGCAGGGTCTGCACCAGAAGCCATATGAAGAGAGACTAAAGGAGCTTAATATGTATATCCTTGAGGAAAGGAGAGAGATGGGGGACATGACAGAAAGTTTCAAGTACCTCAGGGGAATCAACAAAGTCCAAGAGGGTAGCATCTTTCAGAAAAGAGATGCAAGAACAAGGGGGCACAATTTGAAGATAGTGGGGGGACAGCTCAGAGGTAATGTGAGAAAATATTTTTTCATGAAGAGGGTTGTGGATGCATGGAATGGCCTTCCTGAGGAGGTCATGGAGTCAAAAACAGTGGGGAATTCAAGAATGCATGGGACAGACATAAGGCAATTCTAGTGGAGAGTAGGAGGAAGTAGGCTGTTGGTTAACTAGGATATGCAGTTTATCCATTAGGTAGGGAAATGAGCAGACTAGGTGGGCCAAGCAGTCCTTATCTGCCATCAAATTCTATGTTTCTATGTTTTTGAGTTAGTCCATTCACAGGGGAGAGAGTCCTAGAGGAGCTCACAAAACTGAAAGTGGACAAAGCAATGGGGCCAGATGGCATACACTTGATGATATTAAGAGAGCTGCAAAGAGAGCTGGGGCACTTCTGGCAGCACTGTTCATGGAGTCACACAACACAGCAGTGGTTCCAGAGGACTGGAAGAGGGCAGATGTAGTCCCTCTACACAAAAGTGGCAGTACGGAGGAGGCAGGGAACTATAGACCAGTCAGCCTCACCTCAGTAGTGGGTAAGATCATGAAGGCACTGCATGAAGAAAGAATAGTGGTACACTTGGAATCCATTAAGCCCAGGAACGCAAATGGATTCAAGGTAGGTAGGTCGCGTCAGATGAATCTGATAGATTTTTTGACTGAGTTATGAAGGAAATAAATCGGGTGGGGGAGGGCAGTGGATGTCACCATCTCAATTTCAGGAAGGCCTTTGACACTATCACACACAGAAGGCTGCTGAACAAGATGAGTAGTCTGGGCATGGGCACAAGGTGGGGAAATAGGTTAGGAACTGGCTAATGGACAGGAAGCAGAGGGTGGTGGTAAATGGGATCCAATCGGGGATAGGGCTTGACCAGTGGGGGTGCCACAGGAATCAGTCCTTGGGCCATCCTGTTCAATGTCTTCATCAGTGACATTGCAGTAGGGCTGCTGGGAAAGGTCTGCCTGTTTACAGATGACACCAAGATCTGCAACAGGGTGGATACTCCAGAAGGGGTGGAGAGAATGAGGAGGAACCTGGGGAAGCTTGAAAATGGCTGGAGGAGTGGCAACTGAGGTTCAGTTCACAAAAGTGCAAAATAATGCACCTGGAATGTGGGAACCCTGGGGAGAGCTAAAGAGTGGGAGTGGGGGGGGGATTTGCTGATGACCACCAAAGAGGAAAGGGATCTGGGGGTTATCATTTCAGATGACCTCAAGGTGTCTAAACAGAGTACAATGGCTGCAGGGAAGGCCATCAGCATGCTGGGATGCATAGGCAGAGGTATGGCTAGCAGAAGGTGGGAGGTGGTGATGCCACTGTATAAGACACTGGTGAGGCCTCACCTGGAGTACTGTGTGCAATTCTAGAGGGCACAACTTTGTAAGGACATTAACAGGGTGGAGGTGATCCAGAGAAGGGCAACCAAAATGGTAAAGGAATGTCCACACCCCCGGTAGGCTTAATTGAGTTATTTGCTTCATAAGCTTTGGTGAAAGGACAGGCACTCCTCCTCACAACCCGGGACTGATTGATCCTACTGTTGGCGAGGACATTCCTTTTGTCCTGAGTGCTTCTGTTTTCTGTTTTTTGCTTGCGGCTGGGCTGGCTGCCACTTCAGAAGCACCAGTCAGATCCCCAGTTCGCAGCAGTCCTTTTGTGTTTAAGATGGTACAGGGCCTGCACCAGAAAACATATGAGGAGAGATTAAATGACTTCAATATGTACTTGCTGCAGGACAGGAGGAAGCAGGGGGACATGATAAAAACATTCATATACCTTAAGGGCATAAACAAAGTGCAGGGAGGAGAAATCGTACTGCACAGGAGGAGTACAAGAATGAGGGGGCGTGATATGAAATTGGAAGGTGGCAGGTTGAGGGGAGATGTGAGGAAGTTTTTCTTCACAGAGAGGGTGGTGGACACATGGAATAATCTGCTACAACTCATGGTGGTGGCGAGTACAATGGAAGGATTCAAACATGCCTGGGACAGGCATATGGAAACCTTAAAGGAGGGAAGGAGGGGTGAGAAGCCAATGGCGAGGTAGGGTCAGAGGTTATAAACTAGCATAGGGCTTAGGGGCAGACTTGATGGGCCTCGTGGTCCTTATCTGCCAACAATTTTTTATGTTTCTATAAAAGAAACAGCCCCAAATAGCAACAGTCTCTATGTTACTTATTCATTGCATTTTGCGTTCTTAATTATTAAACTGAGGAATCACCATGGTTCCTACATTTCCATTATGTTAGTCTTTAGACATCCTCAGTTACAAACAAATTAAACAGGAAGGTCAAATTGAATATGAATCATTATACATGAAGGTCATTATACAATTGTTTAATGTATTTGAAAAAGACTAACTTATATTGAGAATATTAAATACTCTCAAACAATTGTCTTAAACTCTTAAAGTTGGCACACTTCTAAGCATACACTGTCTTACCTGTTGAAGTGGACATCTGGGATATTAAATTGTCTGAAGATAAATTGGTGAGGTTGGCAGGGAAAAGGGACTTTAGAAATGCAGCAGCTGCTGTTGGCTTTTGGGTGTAGAGGCAGTGCTACCACTTGCAATACCAGTGACCTGAGTTCGGGAGTGGGATCGGGATTTTGGAGTGTCATCCAGGAGTAGGATGCTCAAGCATCTGAAAGACTGTGCACTCCCTCCTCTGGGGAGGCAGGGATCCATGTGGTGCATGGCAAAACCTGGCTGCTAGTAGCAGCTTGGGGCAAGGATACAGAAATTGCAGATCTGAGGCAAATGAGCAGTGGTCGTCAATTTCCTGCATATGGGAGCACGCACAGTGACATCTCCTCCAGAGGAGAATAAAGAAAAAAACTTCCAGCTAGCAGCAGGGTGAATATCTGATCCTTTGCAGGCCTTGCACCAGTGATGTGCCCCTTTCCCCAACTGAGGATCTGTTCCACACCCAGTGGGCCACCCCTGCCATGGGGGAAATTCATGGGGAAGTGGGGGTCTGATGGTAAGACCTTGAAAGCTGGGTGAAGAGGCTGGGAAGGTTAGACCAGAAGAGACCTGAGCTGGAAGGGGAGGATAAATAGAACAAACAAATAGAAATGCAGCAGCTAAAAACAAATGTTTGTTCTCACAAAACAAAAAAAAGTATGCTTGGCCAGTAGCAAAAGTGTGACAAAAGTGCCAGCCTCACAAAATCCAAACTTCAGAGAAAAAAAGCTGCATACCCTGCATTGTATTACTTTACCTCTGTCTTTTCTGATTGTACATTTGTAAGTAATTTTGCATATTTTTCAAATCTGTACATTTTGCAAATGTATATCTTACTTCTTTGACTGGCTTTTTGTATATGCACTTAGCAATAACATATTACAGTTCACTACATTCTCCCCCTGCTGCCCTTCCCCTGACTCCCACCTGGAAATGCTCTCCAGCTCAGTGTGCCTCACCTAGTCAGCAAATTTAAAAATAAATACAGCTTTTTACATCTATTCTGGGTCTCACTAGAATACTATGAAAAATATGTATGCATTCACCATCCCATAAAAGTTCCCTTTTCAATCTAGCCATAAACAACAAAGTATTCCTTTAAGCAATGTAAGGGTGCATGAAGTGGGCCAGTGGTTATGTCAATTAAGCTTCAATTTGGGCCCCACAAGATTGGTTCAGCAAACATTTCAGCCAGACATCTTTGTCCCCAATGCAGTAACTGGCATGGGGTAAAACAGACTATGGGGGAAAATGCCTTGAGACCAACAGTAAATATTAATTACTATACCATACTTCTGGCAGATATCGTTGGCATACATCTGCAATGGATTACCATTTGTGGTATTGTGATGTAGTCTGTGAAACCCGTCAAACCACCATGGCCCATTGTGAGCTACAGTAATACCAATGGCCTGGTTCTAGTCACCAAGTAGCTAGCAGAAAGTACTGCCATTGGAAGGGTATTGTGTGTGGGGGGGGGGGTGGCCACTGAAAGACAGACACACACACATCCCTGTTCGTGGATACACTGGCACAGTATACATGTACATGGTGATGGCGCCAAGACAACAACTGACCTGCCATTGCAAGGTGCAAGTAGGTGAAGTTAGGACACACAGAGATGAATGCTGAGCAAAAGAGGAAACAGAATGGAGGTTACTTACCCTTGGTGTCTCTGCTAGCATCATTGTCTTGTTTGGCACAGTACCTGCTGGTATTCAGTCAAGACTCAGTTTATCGAGTAGAGATCTTTACTAATAAGAACATATAAAGCTGTGGCTGCCTGGTTTGCTGGTGTCCCTGTCCGCTATCTCGCTGATTAGACTGCAGTGTACCCTGCTCTGTTACATTGTTTTGCTATGGCTGGTGAGGGTACTGCAGGAGCAACCATGGATTAATTGAGAATTAATCCATGGTCACCTGCTGCGTTTCACCCAGTCCAGGCTGAATATTCTGCACAGTCATGTTACAAATATATATGTGTATATATATATATATATATATATCAAATATATACTCCCAGCTAGAGTTTAAAAAGGTTCTTGATATGTTTGATGTCACCAATTTGTCACCTAGAAGAAATTCAAATACTATCTGTTATAAATAGTACAAAAGGACTTAAGGATTCACTAGATTTGCACACGCATATGTTCCATTGCAGTTAATAGACCACCCGATGCTTCAGCAAAGGTCATTAGGTTCACTTTACAAACAAAACATTTTTTTCAAGGTATAGTAGCAGCATGGTTTATCTCTTGGCAGACATGATATGAGATGTTAGGCTATAATGCATTCCCACTAGACTGCATTACAAATCAGACTTTACCCCTCCCCCACAGCTAACTCTTGCCTTTCTACAAAAGTATTATTAAATAAATACTTAACTTGGTCAACTGACATAGAACATCTTTATCTGCATTCTGGGCTGGGAGGCAGTAAATACTTTGCTGATAAGGTGAATTTCTGGTGCATATGTTCAGTTCTGTTTCTTTTCTATAAAGCAGGGTCTTTCATGAGGCATTGCATGTTAGCCGCCAGGATCAGGTATCAGTCAAAGTTCTTTCAGGATCTTAGCAAAATATCAAAATTCCAATACCACAATGCTGGCAATGTATAGCAATGTCAAAATGTCATATTAGCCTCATCCTGCATGTAGTCTCAAGGAGATGTTTGTGCTTTGTCCAAGAGGAGACATGCTTCTGAGCTCCCTTATCTGTCTAGCTCCCAAGAAAAAGCATGAAGAGACCCTTCTTTATCTGTGTCAAGTGCTTGAAGAACCTGTCCAGTTTATGCATCATTCATGAAGTTATATCATGCATCCCAATTTATTTTACTACATATTCAAATCTCTACACATGATTTATAAATATATTTTGATAGCAGTCTCATTGACCTTTGTTCTAGTGACTGCTATCTGCCTTCAGTTAGAAAATCAGTCCAATGTCAATGGGTCTGGTAAAACACGGGTAAAACACAGGTAACATTTTATAAGATGTCTTAATGCCTTTTATAACATGGGTTCAGTAACATTGGATCAGAGATTGGTTCAGGATCAGCAGATTACCATGGATTAAATTCCTTATTTAATCCACGGTTACTGTGCCCGACCTAGTTTTCACACAGACTGACAGATTGCATCACACTGTGGATAGATCTACTTGTACTGCTTAGCAACATTTTGTCAGCAACCATTGTTTTCTTGGTGTTAGCGAGCAGTACAAGAATATCGAGCACGGTACTATGGAAATGAATTTGTCATTGTTCAGGTGTTGAGAGAGACAGCACCTGTCTTGTCTTCAAGCATTTGTCCTGCAGCTGTCTCTCACATCTCTCCCCTGTATTTGGAAGCTGCACCAAAAAAACAGACAGTGAGTGGCTGCAGTGAGCCAGCAGTCTCATTTTTCTACATGGGGTCTCCTCCTGCACTGTGCAACCCTATTGCCCGCCCAGCATAGGAGAGAGAGAGAAAGACAAAGAGAGAGAGAGAGAGGGAGGGAGCGAGAGAGAGAGAGAGAGAGAGAGAAGCAAGAGTCACAGTCTCAGGACATGGTCTGCCCAGCATAGGAGAGAGAGAGAGAGAGAGAGAGCAAGAGTCACAGTCTCAGGACATGCACACCAGAATTCTGTTCCACCTCCCATTCCTTGCAGCATGTTGACACCTCCCGCCTGTACATTTCCCCAGCCATTTTGTTGGGTTCTACACTATCTGTGAGGTAAACTATGTTATAAGCTCAATAACCCACTCCAGGGTGTGGGGTTATAGGCATTTAACCCACGCCTGGGGTGCTGTGAGGACACTCAGCCTGCGGCCTCGTGCCTCACAACTCACTCCACGTGTGGATTAAATGCCTATAACAGCCTGTTATGGGTTATTGCTTACTTAAGTCTCTTGAAGTGACATAGGGCATCTATAACTTATAGTTGGTAAGATCATGGTTAAGGGACTGCATCCTTATCTGATCCTGGAACATCTCTGAGTAGTACAAAAACATAGGAAAACACAATCTCATGGAAGGAACCATTAACTTATGTCGTTTGCCAAATAGCTGGATTATTCCATGTATTTTTACGAGAATGTACTTATTTTTGATTGTAACTCCTTACTTCTTCATACTGACATGCCTGTGTGTATCTTAAACTGCTTTATGTTCTAAGCCTCAATCCACAATCACCAGCCTGTGGAAAATAACTAGTCCATGTCACTTGGCATGATTATACAACACTTCCTTAATCAGAATACTTTTGCTAAAGCATGATAAGTTATAATAAAATAAAATAAACTCTGCATGCTAGCTCTGATTAAACTAATAATAATAATTATATATTTTATACAATAGCCTAATTTTTCCAACGCACCCCAGATTGATTTTATATGTCCTATATTTGCACACTAGGGAGACTGTGTCATAACATTTTTTATATGTTTAAAAAGGACATTAGAAAGTACTTTTTCACACAGCAGGTGGCAGAAAAGTGAAATAGACTACACACAGAGGTGGTGAGTGTGGTAATGGTGGAGAGATTCAAGAGAAGATGGGACAGACATGCAGGACTGGTTAAGAAAGCTAGGGGAGGCAAGGTGGGTGGTTAAACAGTTATGGACCAAAGGGTACATGTACAACTTTATGGGGCAAACTGGATAGACAGTAAGGTATTCTTTTGGCATTTTTTATGTTTCGGCATTAGAAGCACTGACTGAGCTCTATATGGTTTCATCACTGCCTCTACAGCATTGCCTGACAAACCCGCTACAGCGTGGGGGATATCTTCTTACCAGGGGTCAGTTTCAGTCTGATAACTTTTCCTTGATAGAACTCCCCTTATAGACAAAAGCCCAACACATGCCAGAGAGGCCCTTCACCATTTGGTCCAAGAATGGAACCTTGTTGAGCTCTGGCAAAACCTTCACCCCACAGAGAGAGATTTCGCCTGTTATGCACCTTTTATTCCTTCCCCTATGACAGCAGCATCCATACAGACTTCTTTCTACTGCCCAAGGAGCACATACTATTGGAATGTTGGGGCTGCATACAATTCATAACTGTTACCAATCATGCAGTGACCTAACTCTATATGAAGAGATGGAAGACCGCAAAACCCCCTGTTGGTGCGAGGACACCTCCCTTTTACACTCTGAACAATTCATTTCCTGGCTTTATTTATTTAATTATTTGTTTATTAAAGGTGTTTCACCTGGAAAAAACTTACTGAGCTCAAATACAGTAGCTCATTTCCAGATGTGTCCTGGGGGAAGGGAAAGTGGGTACAATATAAATAGAGACTTGTACAAACAATGAAGCATACAGAGAGTACATTTTGAAATATACAATATTACAGAGGGAACCAGGTAGATACTTTATGTGTTAATACTGTTGCATCAAAGTAACCATAATATAACAACATAAACAAACATAAGTGCAATAAATGTTATCTGCAGTTAGTGACAATACAAATAAGTGCAAGATAACAATGATAACAGTTACAGCACAATTGCAATCTGCAGCAAAGAGAAGCAATGGCCTGGGACATTAATGACAATGGCAGCAGGGGGAGGTGTGAGCATGGAGAAGAGAATTGATAGAGGATTTAGAGGGAGCAGAGCAAATGTTTAGGGGGAGGGAGTTCAGAATTTAGAAAAAGCAGAACGAGAATGCAGATTGGCCAGCAAGAGTTTTTCGGGGGTGGTGCTTGAGTGAATGAAACCCAGTG
Source organism: Neoceratodus forsteri (assembly GCA_016271365.2). Taxonomy (NCBI): domain Eukaryota; kingdom Metazoa; phylum Chordata; order Ceratodontiformes; family Ceratodontidae; genus Neoceratodus; species Neoceratodus forsteri. The sequence continues at coordinate 1,779,366,944 of CM057452.1, forward strand.
CTACAAAAAGAATAGAAGGAAGGGGTGGCAGGAGAGAGCAAGGAGTCAAGATGGGGGGTACAGAGGATAGCTAGAATGTTGAGCTGAATGTGGCAATGTGGGACAGATGGCAATCCTCAAGGGAAGGGAGGGAAAGGGCAAAGTAGAGGGTACAGTGGATACGGGCAGGGCTATTGAGGGCAAAGTGGCAGGAGTGGAAAAGAGGGTTAAGTCTGGCCAGGATGGATTTAGTGGCAGTGCCATAGACAAGATCTCCGTAATCAAAGATGAGGAGAATCATCTTAGTGAGGATGGCACGGCGGGCAGGGAGGGGGATGCAGTTTTTATGCCTGTAAAGGGCATCTAGCTTTGGATGGAGCTTTTTATGAATTGCATCTATGTGCTAGGAGAACTGGAGGTGATGGTCAAGCCAAACACCCAAGTACTTGAAAGTAGGCACATCTCCTATAGGGACTCCATCAAGAGTGTGGAAGGAAGGGAGGGACAAGAATTTGGACAGCCTAGGTCTAGTGCCAAAGCACATAGAAATCGTTTTTTTGGTGTTAAGTGTTAGTTGATTAGACTGGAACCACAGCTGGACAGAGTCAAAACTGGGCTGAAGCTTGGCCATAAACTCAGCTGGTGAAGAGCCAGAGACAAAAAGGGTGTTGTCATCTGTGTACATGTGAATGAACACAGAAGATCAGGCAGAGGGGAGGTCATTAAGAAATATGGAAAATAGGAGTGGCCCAAATATGAAGCCTTGTGGGTCATCAGTGGTAACAGTGAGGGAGGGAGATATGGCATTACCAAGCCTCATGGATTGTGTTCTACCTGTGAGGTAGGAGCTGAACCACTGGGTGGCAGGGACAGAAAGTCCAGCTGAACCGAGTTTGTGAATGAGGAGGGAATGAGAGACAGTGTTGAATGCTTTAGCAAGGTGGAATCCATGCCATATTTTGCCACAAATACAACCCCAGAGATATAAAATTCTATAACCTGTAAAACATACAAGGTGTATCCAGGGTAAGGTGATTGCATATGTTGCTCAGAGGAAGTATGAGTGTGTCTGGCACCTGGCAGTCCTACAGCATGAACTCAAACTAGCTGAGCTAGCATACAATCATGTTGCATCTTATATCCTAGAGACGCTGTGAGCAACACAGCTGCTTAAATATGAAATGATATTCACTACTGTGCTCATTATGCAGTAATAAAAAAGAATCATAACTATTGGGAATCTTAGGAAAAAGCGGGCAAGCTCCAGGCATACAGAGCTCAGGTTCAGCTAGCTAATATACATATTGTTGGAGTCCACCTTAAAAGGAGAAAATCTGAACGGATGCAGGAATATTACTCTGCTTTGTACAGCCCCCCCCCCTTATGAACTGACTCCCTATCTCAGGATAAGTACCTTGAGAACATAGAAACATAGAATTTGTCAGCAGATAAGGACCACCTGGTCCACCTAGTCTGCCCATTTCCCTACCTATGGTATAAACATCAGATCCTATTCATCTGAAGCCTACCTCCTTCTTCCTACCTCTAGTGTTGCCTTCTGCCTGTCCTATGTATTCTTGAATTCACCAACTGTATTTGCCCTACAACCTTATCTGGGAGGCTGTTCCATGCATCCACCACCCTTTCTGTGAAAAAAAATATTTCCTCACATTTCCCCTGAGTCTTCCCTGCTCCAGCCTCATATTGCAACCTCTTGCTCTTGCCTATCTCCTTTTCTGAAAAATACTGCCTTCTTGAACTCTCTCATTGAAGTATTTAAATGTCTCTGTCATATCCCCTCTCTCCCTCCTGTCCTTCAGAGAATACATATTGAGTTCTCTCAATCTCTCTTAGTTTGATTTCTGATGTAGCCCCTGCACCATTTTTGTTGTCCTTCTCTGGACTGCCTCCACCCGGTCAATGTCCTTTTGGAGAGGAGGTCTCCAGAATGGCACACAATACTCTAGATGAGGCCTCACCAACTGCCTGTACGGTGGCATGGGAGCACCGGCTCAAGGTGGGACACCCATTTCCCTCATACCCCTCTGGAACAGTTTATCTTAGAGGTCACTGCAGCAATCTGTGTTTTAGAAACTTTTAAGACCACCTGCCTTGATGGATTCCCAGCAGGAGTTCTATTAGATCATGGAAATGGAACTGGCTCCTTGCCTATTACAGGTTAATGCCTCTGCAATCTTGGTGGACAATCCCCCCCCCCCCCCACCATGGGATAGTCTCAGATTAAAGTGCTTCCAAAACCAGGCAAGAACTTTCAAAGGGTGTGGAATTACCTTTCTATCTTCCTTTTAAAAATGGATGCAAATATTTTGTTTAAGATATCCCACCTTGTGCTGATGCTCCCATTTGTCATAGACAGACAGACCGGTTTTGTAAAAGGTCGCAATAGCTCAGATTATATCAGGGTGTTCTTCAGTGCAATACTGGCTGGGAATAAACAAAATATCCTGACTTGCCTTATCAGTATCAATATATGCAAAGCATTTGACTTTGCGGAGTGGCACTATTCATTCTATGCAAATGGAGGACATAGGGCTGGGGAGTGGGGACTGAGTTCCGAATAATGTCAATTTCTTTATGCATCACTGATGGCCGCCATGCTTATCAACAGATGCAACTTGGCCAAGAACTCCTGTTCATTAACTTACGATATTCACTAGATGTTTAGGATAGACAGGTTGGGTTGGTGCACCTAAAGACACTAGATTAAACAGATTATGTCTTGATCATATTGTCCAACCTGGCCATTACCCTGTAGCCCTGATGGCCATAACATCCTTTTCTGATATACTGTATCTGGTCTCTGGGTGAACTGGACCAAGACATAGGTAATATCGCTTACCCTTTTTGCACCCAACATCAGATTGCCCATTGGAATCTTAAAGGGACTCCACTCATCACTTAAATATCTAGGAATGCAACATACACCCTCACTTGACCAGCTACCCCACTGAACTAGATTCCTCTGGTGAAGGAGGAGGACAGAGGCTTTACTCATTGGGAAAAAAATATACTTTATCATTTGGGAGCAAAAATCACTCTTTATAAGATGATAGCATTTTCAAAGGTTCAGTGTTGCATCAATAACTTATCACTTTCTCTCCCAAAGCACATATGCACCAAAATGTACCTGTTGTTATCAAGCCTTTGGTAGGAGGCGAGGAAGCCCTGATTCAGCCTACAAGCTCTTAGAGCTCTGGGTAGTGAGGGGGCTGGAATATGCTATGATTGTGAGCTTTCCATATAGCTGTGGGTTTTAAACAGAAGCATCTCTTTATTGACACCATCTATTAAGACCTTGCTATATTTTTTTTTTGCCATTAAATCTTTATTCCAATTTTTTACAGAGAATACATACAAGAAACATAATCATAAACATAAAACATACAGGAGTGCACCAATACATCATACAATTATTGACAGGAGTCCTTCTCTGCAATACCCCCCCCCAATAACAGCAAACAAAACAAAACAAAACAAACACCGAAAGTAAATAAAATATAAACCCCCAATAAGGGCGAGGTTCCTTACCCCCCTTCCCTCCCTCCCCACACAAGACCATTCAAACTGATTTCAACCCAAGAGGGTACCTATATCACTCACAACGAATAAATAGTGTAAAATGGCCCCCATATCTTTTCAAACAGAGGACTCTTGTTTTGGAGGACGGCTATCATCCTCTCAATCCTGAGGCTCACAAGAAGTTCCTCCAGCCATTCAGAATAGCTGATCACACTATTGTCCTTCCAATATCTGAGGATCACTTTTTTCAGAGTAATCGAGATCAAGACCATATAGAATTTCCTATTCTTAACCATAATACGGGACATATCCCCCAGCAGACATATCTCAGGCTTAAAAAGGTCATCCAGGCCCAGCAAGGGGTCTGTCTTATTTTTAATCTCTGTCCAAAGTGGGACAATTTTTGGGCAATTCCAAAAGATATGTAACAGGTCTCCATTTCGAGTTACATCTATTACATTTGGGATCCTCTATCAACTTTAAATTCTGTAAGTTTTGAGGGAGTAGTAAATGTTATGGAGAATTTTAAACTGTATAAGCCTTAACTGATCTTGCTGGATAAATTTATGGCAACCTTGCTAGAGGACCGCCAACTCAGAACTTCGCTGGGGAAATACTGCTATGCCCAATAATGGCATAGCTTAGGTTTGAGAGTAGGCCCAATTAAATAATATGGTATATACTTTGGAAATTGCCTGTGAGAGTCCCACCAGGGCCCAAGGTCTCATGAAAGTCAACCTGTGGAGACTGGACTGGATTTCTACCTACTTTTTGAGTAGAAGGTGCCAAGCTGATATATTTTGAAAATTGCTTTAGAGGGCAGCTTAAAGTTATGCAAAATCTCCAGAGAAGAACATATATGTCCTTCTGTTGAGAAAATCTTTCAGGCAACATTTATCTGGTAAGGTCAGCCAGTCGGATCTGATAGGTTTATTATCAATCAAAAATGCGGATTACCCCAGATAGGTTGGGACCAGTCCTTAACCTGGTCATATTTAGAAGCTACAAAGTTGAGCATGGATCTTTAGAGATACACCTATCGAGGATTTCCTCAAAGGAGAGGAAGTAGTTTTGGAGTAAGAAAGTAAGGCCTCTGGGGCCAGACCATATTTTGATAAGGCCTATCTCCAAATTTATCCACAAGGGTACATAGGTTGTCAGCTGAAGCAAAACCATATGTTGAACCCATCTACAATATTTATTAACCTGACCGCCAAAAATAAAGAGCAAAATGAGAGTAGCCTTAATCCCCAAGTAATTTAGGGCGCTAGTTTGTGATATGCCATCCTAGCTTTCTTATATCCCCAAACAAAGTTGGCTATAATCCCATGAAGCTTCTTGAACCATGAAAGTGGAAGCCAGATGTTTAACATACTCAAGAGATAGAAAAGCCGAGGGAATACATTCATCTTGACTATATTTATCCTACCCCATAGAGAAAATGGAAGTTGTGCCCATATTTTGAGATCTAAATCAATGGTATGCACAAGGGAATCCAGATTCAGCTGGCGTGTCCGTACCATACTCCTCATCAGAGTAAGACCCAGATATTTGAGAGAGTCAGATTTCCACCCTAGACCTAGCTCAATAATCTCTTGCTTGAAAAGGTTTTTACTAAGGGGGTAAACCAAGGTTTTATCCTGATTCAGTTTATAATTAGCAAGACAACTATATTCCCGAATAGACTCTAATAAGGCTGGGATTGACGTATTCGGCCTGGATATGTATACCAAAAGATCGTCTGCATATGCTGTTACCTTAACGGCCTGATCCAGTATTTTTATGCCATTTATCTCCCTGTTATGCACTATGCTCCTGATAAGATGTTCCAAATACAAATTAAAGAGAAGGGGGGACAAGGGGCATCCTTTTCTAGTGCCTACATATAGTGGAAAGGGGTCCGATGTGGCCCCACTGCAAGTGATTCTGGCTGTGGGATTTGAGTACAGGGCACCTATCCATTCCAAGAACCTCTCTGGAAACCCAAATTTACCCATTGTGGTTAACAGAAACCCCCAGTGCACCCTGTCAAACGCCTTCTCGGCATCCAAGAAGACCAAAGCCAGGGGAGAGTTGTTCTCCTTGGATGCCGAGAAGACGTGGGCCAGTGTCCTAAGATGATCGGCAGCGGACCTGCCTTTCATAAAACCAACTTGCTCTGCACCTATAAGTTTAGGCAATATTCTATTCATTCGTTCCGCCAGTAATTTTGCCAGAATTTTAATATTGTAATTTAACAGGGATATAGGCCTGTAGCTGGCTGGCTTTTTGGGAGGTTTGTTAGGCTTTGGAATTAGGACTATGAGCGCCTCTGAGAGTGACTTATCCAACTCATGACCGGTGAGAATATATTGAAATAACATAAGCAACAGTGGGGCTAATTGCTTAGAAAACTTCTTATAAAAATTGGATAAGAATCCATCCAGACCCAGTGTTTTGTCTAGTGGAAGGTTTTTAATAACTACCTCAATCTCCTCTTGAGTTATATCGGCCATCAGACATGTCCGATCCGATTCGGCCAATGAGGGGCGCTCCAAATTTTCAAGAAAAGCAAGTATCTCCAACTTGGTTGGAGGGAATTCCATAGCCCCTTACAGAGATCCAAAATACTTCCTTAAAACCTGGACAATCTCTCTGGGGGTGGTTTTAATGTCACCATCCTCCTCGGATTGAATCCCAGAGATTATTCAGGAAGATTCTAACTATGTATGTCCTTGCTAGGAGTTTTCGGTCTTTCCCTTGATCTAAGTAGTTGGCTCTAGTTTTTATTAGAGCTAATTCTGCTTGCTCCCTAATAAACTAAGGTATGCATCTCTTAATTTAACTAGCTCACTTTGTCTTCATCCGGGGTGGGGAAAATGTTAGACTCTAAAGTCTTTATCCGTGCCAATAAATCCGACATAATGCGTTCCTTCTCCCTTTTTTTGTTAACAGCCTGACTAATTAAGATGCCCCTTATAAAAGCCTTGAATGCCCCCCAAAACATATCTGGACAGACATTATCTTTCAGGTTATTCATAGTGAACTTATCTATTTGTTTTGAAATAAATTGGGCCACCTTAGGTTGTCTCAAAATCTGGTTGTTTATTTTCCACCTATTACCTCTTTTGGGCAGAGACGTAAAAGATATTGAGGTTGACACTGCGGCATGGTCTGAAGGAGGTCCCGCCACAATTGCCGAGTCCAAAACTCCTGGAAGAAGAGTTCAGGAAAGCAATATGTAGTCAATGCGGGATCCTGTCCCGTGAACTTGAGAGATGAAAGTGTATTCCCTAGATTTTGGAAGGAGCACTCTCCAGACATCTGCTAATCCAAGCTGATCCACCAGTTCCCTCAAAGCTCTTAGGGCAGGGGTAGGGCCCATTTGAGAACTGCTGGACCTATCCATTAAGGGGTCTAGGGCCAGGTTGAGGTCTCCCCCCAAAATCATGGGAAGTTGATTGAACGGAGTAAGTGCTTTCAGTAACCTCACAGCAAAATCTTGTTTGTCAACATTAGGACTGTAGGCAGACCCTATCAGAATCTGTGTTCTGCAGCTTGCTTTTGACAAGAACATATCTACCCTCATTATCCTGGATCACTTGTATGGGAATGAAGGGAACCGACCTATGTACCAATATCATAACACCCCTGCTTTGCGTGTTATCTTGAAAGGAAAATACCTTCCCTATTTGTAATTGCCTCATACAGTTATTCTCTGTGTGGAGTAGATGCGTTTCCTGTAAAAACACAAACTTTGCTTTCACGACCTCTACATGCTTCAGGATCCTATACTGCTTTGCCTTAAGTCGTGCCCCCTTAACATTCCAACTAAGGAATTTAATAATCATATTTGATGCCATGTTTCTTCACATTAACCAATACCATGATATACCCAACCCACTTCGGTATACCGAACATTGAAACCTGAGGTCTTGTGCCCCCTCCCAAGCTCCCAAACACAATAAAACCCTATATAAAATATCCACCCAGTCCCCCATCCCCCTCCCCCAAATAATCCCAACGCTCCCAAAAACCTTCCCCCCTCAACCTCCTACTCTCATGGCCCATGACAACAGTACACTTAGCCCACTCTCCGCTACTCTTCCCACCCTTCCTCCATCACAGTAACTCACAGTCGACCAATCAACTACCCACTATATTAATCACCTACCTTATACTGCAATATTTAACCACTATTACCACTTTAAACCTCACATTGAATCTAACAGGGTCCTATGAAATATGTTGGCTAGGAGCATGTAACATTCACCATGCTAACTCGATGAAATGTGCTACCCAGTTGAATAGTGATCCATACAAAACAATGCTAAACCACTACATGTTGGTGACCTAATATATCATTGTAACTCAGCCATTATTCTACTAATAAGCATAAATGCCTTGGGCTCTTGGGCAACTGCCCATATTAATACAACACTTTGGTTGCGAGAAAACCACAGTAACTTAAGCTTGAATCAAAATAAGTCTCTCGCAAATGCTTTGTGTTATAACATTTTAACAGTCTCTGGCTCCCTCTTGTGTCCGATCACTTAAATCAAAAAAACATCTTCTGGTTAAAATTAAAACGCTACCAAACGTGGATTTCGTAGCATTACCAATTTAGCATGCCAAATAATAGAAACTCACCAGTCTTTCCTTTCTACTTCGTGAAAAAAAAAGGCCAAATGGGCTTATTGCTATTGCAATTGCAATTTCTTAAGCTGATCTCACTCCTGACAACAAGGCACCACTGTAATAGAGCGAAAGCCTGTATTTAAGCATTGCGCCACAAAAAATCAGTCACTGCAATGAACTGGCTCGCTTTGATCCCAACACAGCAGTTGACCACACACTTATACTGATCAGTCCACAAGGCTTTCTGTAGGCACATCAACCAAAAATTCAGCCATGGATCCCAGGCAAAACACGATGTGTCTCCATACTTCTAACTTCTCCGGACACTTCAGGGACCTTTGAATAGATTGAGAGTGCGGTTTGTAGGACAGACAATGCAGCTTCCATGATTTAGAAACGATTTCCACTCTCCTTCAATCTGCACCTGGAATTTCACTGGGTATCCCATTCGAAATTTGATATCAGCCGCAATTAGTTTATTCACCAATGGATGAAAGGTAGCTCGCTTTTGTCGGACCGATAGCGGTAGATCTTGCGCTACCCTGATCTTAACTCCCTCCCAGTATAACTCCTTGGCTTCTCTGGTTTTCGTTATGAATAGCTGCTGTTCCTGATAATTAAGGAAACGGAATATTAAGGTACGTGGCGGTGCATTTGTTGGAGGTAATGGGCACAAAGCATGGTGAGCCCTTTCTAATGTATATGACGATCTGAATGGTGAAGGTCCTGCTATTTTTTCAACCAATCTCTGTACAAATTTGATCGGGTCTGGACCTTCCTCCTTTTCAGGTAGTCCGATGACCACCGCATTGTTGCGGCGACTTCTTTCCTCCAAATCCTCTACTTTCAGCTCAAGCTTAGTGATTCTTTGTTTCATCTGGTTCACCACAGGATCTAGCCTTTCATTATTCCCCTCCAGTGACCGTATTCTTACTTCGTTATCAAGTTCTCTGAGCAAGATCTTCGAGCTCACAGGTAACATTTTGATTTCGCTTCGCCATTTCCTGCATCTCTGTTTTAAACGGACGAAACTCCTCTAAGAATCTGGTTAAAGTAAGAGGTTCTTCTTCCAAGGTTCCTGACCCGGAGCTCTGTGACTGATGGGAAGTCGAGGCCCTGGATTTTTTCACGGCCTTCTCCGGAGTCACAGGCGGGGTGTGTTTTGGAGGAATTTTTGCATCCATGAGGTCCTCAGCCTTGTTTGTAAGGTCTTCCTATTTATCTAAAGTGATAGAAGTATCTTTAAAAGAAGCTGGAAGGAGATTTTGAGCTATTTTGGAGGAAGGGTGGTCGGAGCACTCAGAGAAAGCAGCTATGCAGTGCTCTGCATCACGTGACTCCAAGACCTTGCTATATTTAGAGAGCAGGGGTAGGATAATGCACTGCCCTGGCACCAGAGAATGAGGATAAATGCCATTGGTGTGGCTTGCATACCCACAGTGTTATTTGCACTGCAGGCATGGCACACAGTTATATGGGCTGAGGAACTGTCAGCTCCTTACTTTGGAAGCAGAAAGTCCATATGGCTTAATCCCTGGATACAAATTGTGCAGCCCCCCACTAAATGGCTGCCTGGAAAATAATTGGACATTCTGAGACAGGGCAATATGCTAGACCCCATCACTCAGACTCTTGCTACTTACCAGTTCCTTTTACAGCTTTATGCTTTACTCCATACTGACATCTCAATCAGTCAATCAAAATCTTTACTTAACCAGGCGATCACTGTTGAGCAATACTCATTTTCGAGGTGGACCTGGGTTTTTAATACAACAATTACAATATATACACTAAGTAAACTGTAGCAGGCATTAACAATAAAGATATATGTGTATATATATATATATATATATATATATATATATATATATATATATATATATATATATATATATATATATATATATATATATATATATATATATATATATATAAGAGGCAAACAACTCCATTTAGTGCATTAGTTAGGGTTGTTCCATACTGATAAAAGTGAGAAATTTGGTGTTAGGGTTGAAGCCCCTTGGACCCTCCCCACACCCCAACCAGCATCGGGTGCGCATTATGGTTGTCGGCCATAACTCTTACCCCATCACATGTGTAAAGAAGCAGAGTGTGGGAGAATAGGGTGAGAGTTAGGACTGACCAACCATAATGTGCACCCTGATGCGGTTGGGGTGTGTGCAGGGGTCAAGGGGCTTTCAAACCCAATAATCAATTCCCTCGCTTTGTCAGTGTGTAACAACCCTAACTAATGCATTAAACAGAGTTTTGCGCTCTAATTCCCTTCTTTTGAGAATGATAATGAGAAATAGTGAAGGTAATGTGGCGGGCAGGCCGGGGTCCGCTCCCACCACATAATGGCGGTGGGCGCGCAGGACCCTTCGGGCCCCATGCTCCGGCCACATGATGTCTTGTCACATAGTAACATTGCGCCTGCAAATGCAAATAGTAATGTGCATGGTGACGCAAAGCGAAACAGAAAGAGAGACAGTAGTGTACACAGACATGTTAAAAAAACAAGCATAAAAGCAAGCAAAGTGAAGACATAAAGGAGTAGCGATACATGGTATGAGACGAAACGGTAAGTGAAACAGGAATGGAACTGCAAGCAAAAGGGTAATGGTAACAGTAATGTAAGCGCACAGGCTTATTTTCACCAAAAGCTGCATAAAGAAAGACAGTGAGTACAAAGAATGTATGCATAATAATGGTTCTTGGAGCAGAAAATGAGGAGTTGGAATACTAAATTGCTTATATCTCAGGAACCATACGACGTAGAAAAAAAATTAAAAAGTCATATGATTTATGACTTTCCTGGCTAGTTTTATACTTAGCCAGCATCAGAGGGCTAAGCATTTTTCCAACAAAGAGTCCGTATCGCGCACCGTTTCTGAGATACGGGCCCTGAAAGGCACGGCGAACGCCGTAATGTTATCCTATGGGGAAAAAAGAGAAGTTCAGAGTGCCATAACTTTGGCTCCCTGTAATATTTTTCACTAAACCACAAAAATGCACATCTGTGGGATGTTGGCTGTGTTCCCTCCAAATTTCAGCCCAAAAGACTAAACCATTATTTTGCAGCAGGGCGCCAAAGGATTTCTGTAATGCATTGGACGCCGTAATGTTATCCTATGGGAAAAAAACATCAACTTTGGAGTGCTGTAACTTTGCCACCATTTAATATTTTTTCAACAAAACACTACAAGGCACATCTGTGAGATGTCGGCTGAGTTCCCTCCAAATGTCAGACCAAAACACCAAACCGTTCTTTTGCAGTAGGGTGCCAAAGAATTGCTGTCATTTTCCCACAGCCTAGAAAAGTACTGTCGAAGTTTGCGAAAGCTTTCGCAAATTCATTTGACAGTGTCACAAGTGCGATGGTACTTTGCGAAAGTACTTTTTCCAGAAATTTGAAAAACATATTTCTGGGGTGTTTTACCCCAAAATAAAGACATGGCTAGCATTCTCAGGGTCCGACTCGGTGAATACAAAAAGAATTAGGTTGCTAGAGGGTCCCAATTTTAAATGGCAAGCATTTTTCTGATCGCTAACTGAAAACAAAATGGCAGATTTGCAACAGTAAAAGGGCCATTTTCGAAAGTAAAAACTGCATTTGTGACACTGTCAAACTTTTTGTTAACTTTTCCCATTGACTTATAATGGGAATTTGTATTTTGAATAACTTTTGAACCATTTAATATTTTTTCACGAAATCTTCAAAAGGCACATCGGGGACTCTGGCCACACATTCCTTGAAGATTTTGGACTGGTCGCACAAATTGTGCGACCTGTAGAGACGACAGTAAAATTCCAGAAAAGCGTAAATGCGCGTGCAGATCACGCTTAATAACTCTGCAGTCGTATAAGTGACCAGTACAAAACTTGGCAGATCCCAAGGCATATGGGTCTTGATCATGGATTCCAAATTTCAGGCAAATCCATCAAACGGTTGCAAAGTTATTAAGGTGCAAAATCTTGGGTTTAACATGTAAATGGCTCCTCAACCTTAACTATAGTGGCACTACCATGCCATATAATATATATATATATATATATATATATATATATATATATATATAATATATATATATAGATATAGATATAGATATATATATATATATATATATATATATATATATATATATATATATATATATAAAGATATATAGATATAGATATATATATTTATATTGGTCAAAAGATACAACAGTTATAAACAGAACACAAGTATACAGTAGATATAGTGATCCAAGGATAAAGGCCAAAATTACAAGGCTAGCTTTGGAGATAACTTTAGGAGGGAAGGATTCAGGATGATTAGTGGTACCAGACAGGCCAGCAAGATCAGGAATGGGGAGAAAGATGGTAGTAGGTGAAAGCATGAGGGATTAAGATGTGGGACAGCCACAAGTGCTAAGGTTACATGGTTCAGTCCAGTGAAAGGGTTTGGTACGGGTAAAAAAAAGGAGGGGAGGGTTGGAATACAATGCTGGTTCCAAGGTCCAAGGGATGTAGTAGTGATGGATGTGGAGAATATGGTAAGGGAAGGGGGAGAAGGGAGACAATTAGTAGATGTGACCAATCCTAGTGAATTCTGTAACAGCCATGACTCAGAGTGCTCTAGGATATTTAGAGGGTTGTGTGTCAAGGGAAATAGGTATAAGATTCCTTATTATGACATAGGTATAGTGATTTGAATGCTGCTAAGCTGATGGGGTGAGTTAATTTCAAGGTTTTCTACAGCTTATTCTACATTTGAGGTACCATGTAACTTATGGCCGCTCTGCCAATACGTGATTTAGCCTTATATACAAATAAGGAAATATAGGAGGTACTTCTCAGAGCATACTTGCTAAGTGTGCATAATGGTAGACAGACAGAAATATAATTGGACATTCTTTTTTATAATGGCTTTTTAAGGCCTGATTGTGGCATTTCTCCGTCATCTGTAACTTGAGGGATGACCATCTCACTGCAGTATGCAAGAAACAGTGATGAATGAAGTAAGAAAGACCTGTGATAAACCTTAAAGCTCGATGATAAAACGTGTCAAGTTTGACTAGTGCACTGGCAGGACCCTGACTATATAGGAAGTCTACATAATCTGGTAAGGAAAGAAAAGTAGTTTGGACCAGTCTCAGCTTGGTGTGTCTTGTGAGAAAATTGTTGATCCTAAAGAAAAGATCATGTCTATGTCTAAGTTTCTTTGTCAGCTCTTCTATGTGGTCAGTGAAGGAAAGTCTATTCCATATATATATATATATATATATATATATATATATTCTATCAAGACGCCTAGATATTTGAACTTTGTTATATATTCCAGCTGTTCACCTAGTATAGTGGTGATCTGTGGGAGCATCCCAGCGGTAGCAGGATTTGTTGCATGAGGAAAGGGTGAGAAGAACATTGCTTTGGTTTTCTTAGTATTTAAAAGTAACTTCTGGTTTAGAAGCTGAAGCTGCAGCAGATTGAATTCACATTGAAGGGCTTTGCAGGCAGCATCAGGGGTAGGGCTACTAGCGTAAAGCACCGTGTCATCCGCAGATAGATGTGGTTGTGCTTCTTTGATGGTAGCATCGATATTGTTAATATAAATATTTAACAGCAAGGGACCCAGAATGGAGCCTTGCGGTACACTCCACAAAAGGGGTTTTAGAGGGGAAACTTTCCTTTCTGCCTCCACTTGCTGAAGTCAGCCAGAGAGGTAGTTAGCAAATCATCTTAAGGATAGAGAATCCAAGCCAATGTTCCAGAGGGATGAAAGGAGCAGGCTGTGGTCTACAGTGTCAAACACCCTAGTTAAGTCCAAAAATGCTGAACATAGTTTTTATTGTCCAGTTCATATTGTCAGTTGTTAGTCACATTGGCTAGAGCTGAGATTGTTCTGTGCTGTACTCTAAAGTCTGATTGTAATGGGTTGAGCAGCATTGCCGACTCCAGGTGGTTCTGAAGCTGAGTGCTCACAATTTTTTCTAGAAGCTTAGACAGGATTGGGAGTAAGGAGATTGGCCTGTAATTATTGAGGCCACTGGGATCTCCTGACTTAAACAGAGGGATCAGAAGTGCAGTTTTCCAGATGGGTGGAAGGTCTCCCTGGGATAAGGATACAGTAGGTTAATCAGATGCATGATTGGAACTGCAAGGATGCAGTAGCCAACCTTTAGGAAATATGGGTCTATAAGGTTGGCTCCAGTGCTTTTCCTAGTGTCTAACTATAGTAGGAGATCCTTGACTTCTTTCAGGAATGTAGGCTGTAGGGAGAATATCAGGCTGAAGATAAGTTTTTCTTGAGTATCTTCTCCAAGTTGTGAGCATAGAGTACTAGCAGGAGAGGTGTTGAAGGCTAGCCCAGCGGTAGCAAAGTGATTATTGAGGGAGTCACGATAGTCTGTCTATCGAAGATTACAGTGTCGCCAATCAATATTTTAGCAGGTAGGTGATTACCAGTGGTATGGCCTTCTATATCCTTGAATATTCTCCAAAATTTAGAGGAACGCTTTGATGAGAGCTCCAGCTGTGAGTGGTAAAAATTAGCTTTTGCTTCTCTAACCATCTTGGTGCAAAGGTTCCTCAATCTCCTGAATAAATTCCAGTCATTTGTGAGATTAGTTTTCCAAGCGGTTCTCCAAAGAATGCCCCTACTCCGTACAGCATCTTTCAGGTACTTGGCAAACTATCGGCAGAGTTTATCCCTGGTATGGATTTTCACCAGAGAAGCATGCTTGTTTAGAGCCCCTAACACAATTTTGGAGAAAAGGTTGTATGCCATGGTCAGAGACTTGGCTAAGTAAAAGTCCTGCCAATGCAAAGAGTCTCTTAACTTCGCGACATACCCACAGGGATCAAAATTATGTGTACTCCTTTTAATAGTAAATTTAGGTGTAGGTGTTGAATTATGGGTTGACCTTACACATGCAAAAAAAAAACAGTGGTCAGTAATGTCAGAGAAAAAGACACCAGCATGAAAAAATAAATGGGGTTTGCTAACTAAAATGAAATTCAACAGAGTTCTGTTATTAGGGTTAGGCTTATTAGGATGTGTAGTTTTGTTTATGAGCTGTGACAACCCAAGGGAATCACAAAATGTTTTAAGAGGAGTGGATGCACTGGAGAGCCAGTCTACGTTGAAATCCCCTAGTATGATAGACTCTGAAGATGTAGGATCCAGGATGTTGCACAGATGTTTCAGCAGCTGTAATCCAGCCGACGGGGGCCTGTAGTAATCTAATATACAAAGTGAAACTCCGGTTGCGATTTCAACTTTTAGAGACAGACATTCAAACTAGTTTGGGACAGAGGTCGAGTCAATGATTGAGACAGGGAATTTATCCTTGATGTATATGGCCACACCACTACCCCTAGTCTGCCTGTCTGCTCTAAACAGAGAGTAGGAGAGGAGGTTTACTTCATTGTTATTGGTTGCCGGTCGAAGCCAAGACTCCGTGACTACCAAAACATCCGGAGCAGTATAAATCAGCTGGGGATTCAATGGCTACTGGGTGGCCTGGATTAAGCTCAACATTACCTGAGCACAACAGTAGTAAAAGTAAAAGTTTCCTGCAGACACCTGGAAGGAGCTTGGCCAATTTAGCCCTTCTTGTTGTGGGGTTCATAAGAATTAATCGGGGGAGCCCTAAGACTAGCTCCTAGCTGACCTAATGCTACATATAGTAATACCTTGGTAGAGAGAGATAAGGGGAATTGGAGAATGTAAGTAGAAAGGAACATGCCCCTAGGGGACAACTGTATAAGAGTTCCTGTGTGACATGGCAGATGTAGGACCAACTGCAGGATGGGGAATTTTAGGGCACATATAAGGTGTTCTGCATGGCTGAGAATGTCCAGGCAGGCCAACATGGTATGAGAGCCACACTCCACCCTAGGTGATATTTGTGTAAGTGAATTTGATTCCTTGGAATATAAGATGAGCAAGGACAAGTAAAAGAACAGATAAAGTGCCCTCATTATGGGATTAGCACCCAGCATGCACTACTAGAATTATCAGAGGGAGGAATTATCCAGAGAAGATAATGTATACTAATACCTTTGATTTTTCAATTATCTGTAAGATATGTATGCTAATTCCTTTGATTTGTTTTCTTTGAAATGTGCACTAATTTCTTTGATTTTTCAGTTATCTGTAAGGGGTAGTGATCTGTGGAAATTTTACTGTTGGATCTCCTTAGTCAGTCTAAATATCTAAAATATAATGTAGGGTACCTGAATTAGATTTTAGATTAGATTGAACAGTAAAACATATTGCAGGCTGTGTTACCTAAAGACATTGGGAGGAGGGGGCTAACATTGATAATAATTAGCCAGTAGAGAATAGTCTAGGAGGAGCAGGTGGGAACTGTAAGCATTTAAAGGTGGCCTAGGGAGGGAGTGTGGGGGTTGGCTGAAAAATGAAGAAGTCCGAGTTTGTACCCACACAGCCTCGGAAGAGCGGAGGCTGAGTGCCGCTTTCCATACCTGTTGCTTTGTCTCTGGGGGTGGGTAATTCAGGCTCCTTGTGATGTGGAGGTGCTTCAGCTTGACTTCTGACCACAGCAGCGATCTCAGCCCAAGGGGCCTAGTAAGGTGCCTGAAGAGAGAGGGTCAGACAGGGATTAGATAGGGCTCAGAAGTGGTGGGTAGATTCCAGAACACAAAAACCACACAAAAGAGCTGAGCACTGAATTGTGTCCTAAATAAGGGGGGCAGTCTCAGATAGCAGCAAGGTGTTGCCTAGGTCTGAGGGTCCAAGGGAGCACAAAAGAAACAGAAGATGGGGATGGGCAAGGTAGATAAAAACAAAGAAAGAGGAAATAACCAAAACAATTTATTTAGGAATCAAGGCTGGAGCTGTAAAACCCAAAACATATGAAGCACAAGTTAAAAACAAACAGGATTCACAGTCTTGACTTTTGCAGTGTAGCGGATAAATACAGTTCAGAGCAGTTTACAGTGTAGCAGATAAATACAATGCAGAGCAGTTTACATGGAATGTATTACATCAGATAAGAGAAAATTAAACAACTACGGCCAGGAACCCAGCAAGAGCTGAGGCATAGAGAATTTCAGCACCTAGCTGTAGGCGGCTCACTGCGTGTCCAAGAAATTGGGTGCAGCACGGGAAAGGGACAACCAAACAATAAAAAGAAAAGAAAACATTACAGGTTTAACAAAAAAATGTCAAACAGTACAGGGATAAAAGATTTTACATTGCAATACGGCCAGAAGGTTGAAAATCTCAGGCAAATACTGCGGGTCAATCAGGGAGTTCTAAGCAGGCAAGTAGACAATAACAGCTTACCCCTGAAATGGCATCGAAATTTAAAAAAATGATGAAGTCTGAGACTGTACCCATACAGCCTAGGAAGAGCAGAGGCTGACTGCCGATTTCTGTACCTGTTGCTTTGTCTCTTGGGTGGGTAATTCAGGCTCCTTGCACCACGGAGGCACTATGGCTTAAATCCTGACTGCAGCAGTGGTCTCAGCCTGAAGGAGCTAGTAATGCACCTGTTGCTTTGTCTCTGGTGGTGGGAAATTCAGGCTCTTTGTGCCGTGGAGGTGCTATGGCTTGACTCCTGACCATGGCAGTGGTCTCAGCCCGAGGGGGCTAGTTAGGTACCTGCTGCTTTGTGTCCGGGGGGCAGGTAATTCAGGCTCCTAGCACTTTGGAGGAAGTATCTGGAAGTATCTGTTGCTCAGGCATACTGTCTTACCCATTCTAATCACATCTCTGTAAATCCTGGCCAGTACCCTTTCAGACAACCTTGAATGAATTGATAGGTGGATCAAATTCCTTAAGGAACTGAAAGTGGACAAAGCAATTGGGCCTGATGGAATTCACCCCAGAATTCTAAAAGAACTAAGGAGAGAACTAGTGAAACCGCCGACTACCCTTTTTAACAAATCATGGGAGGATGGTGTGTTACCTGAGGACTGGAGGAAGGCAGATTTGAGTCTCCTTCACAAAAGTGGGACCAAGATAGAGGCAGGAAACTACAGACCAGTCAGTTTGACCTCTGTGGTAGGGAAAGTGATAGAATCACTTCTGAAGGAAAGTATTGTTGAGTACCAAGAGGCCAGTGGGGCACAGGACTCAATGTAGCATGGGTTCACAGTGGGAAGGTCATGTCAGACAAATCTAATTGATTTCTTTGACTGGGTGACCAAAGTAGTAGACCAGGGAGGGGCTGTGGTCATGGCCTACCTTGACTTTAGCAAGGCATTTGACACAGTCCAACACAAAAGATTAATAATCAAATTAACCAGCCTGGGAGTGGGTCATTGCAGAGGGAATGGAAGGAAAAGTATGCTTCTCTGCAGATGACACAAAGATCTGCAACAGGGTTGATACACAAGGAGGCATGGAAAGGATGAGAAGGGACTTGGCAAGGTTGGAGGAATGTTCAGAAGTTTGGCAGCTTGGATTCAATGCAAAAAAGGGCAAAATAATGCACCTGGGAAACAAAAACCCTGGGGAAGATTACACAATGGGGGGGAGGGGGACAGTAATAACAACAAAAATGAAAAGGGACCTGGGGGTAATTATATCAGATGACCTTAAGGATAGCAAGCAATGTTAGAAGGCAGTAGGGAGGGCTGAGGGATACTGGGATGTATAGGGAGAAGCATCACCTGCAGAAAACAGGAAGTTGTTATCCCTCTGTACAGACAGCTGGTGAGACGCCATCTGGAGTACTGCATCCAGTTCTGGAGACCCCATCTCTGCAAGGACATAGACAGAATAGAGGCAGTCCAGAGGAGGGCTATTAAAATTGTGCAGGGTCTGCAAAACAAGCCATACAAGGAGAGACTAAAGGAGCTTAATATGTATACCCTTGAGGAAAGGAGGGACGAAGGGACATGTTAGAAACTTTTAAGTACCCGTCCTCAGTGGAATCAACAAAGTCCAAGAGGGTAGCATCTTTCAGAAAAAGAGATGTGCAAGAGCAAGGAGACACAATTTGAAGATGGGGGGGGGGCAGTTCAGGGGTAATGTGAGAAAGTATTTTTTCACAAAGAGGGTGGTGGACGCATGGAACAGCCTTCCTGAGGAGGTTGTGGGGTCTAAAACTGTGGGTGAATTATTTTTTTTTTCCAATTGTTTAACCAGGTAAGATGCACTAAGCTGAAAGCTTGTTTACAGGTGCAACCTGGGAGCACAGTGAAGTTAAGTGACTTGCTTAGGGTCACACAATATATGCAAGGGGGGCTGTGGGATTCAAACCCAGGTCTCCAGATTTGCAGCTCAGAGCCTTAAACCACTGCACTATACTGCCTACATGGGACAGACATAAGGCAATTTTTGTGGAGGGTAGGGAGAAATAGGCTATTGGTTAACTAGGATCTGCAGCTTATCTTGTAGGTAGGGAAGTGGGCAGACGAGGTGGGCCAAGCTGTCCTTATCTACCATCAAAGTCTATGTTTCTATGAATGGAGTAAACCAGTACACAATAATACCCAACAGGGTGGATGGTATTGGGCTATGCCATACTGCCCAGGGGCATAATGAGGCCCAACGCCACAGATGGGGGACCTATAGACCCTGGAAGGTGGAGGACCTGTAGACCCTGGAAGGTCTGGTATAGCCTATACCACCCACCCTTTAGGGTATTATTGCACTTAGAAAATTGATTATATGTAACACTGTTATATAGGAATTAAAAAAAATAAAATAAAAGATGACTAAAAATCAATTTTAAGTATTTGTTTTAAAGTAGACCCTCTACTGGCATAACTACCAGTGGAAGGCACTACAGTGTTTGAGAACTTTTTTTGTTGCTGTTGTCTCACTGATAGACTTAGGGTTGCCACCTTTGGATAGGGCAACAAACAGATCCTAAACTCCGCCCCTAGCCCCACCCCTTTTCATGACTCATCATGCATTGTTCCTCCTAGAAGGCCATTTGCTATATCAATAAAGGACAGCACTTAAAGCAGCAGTTCAACAAAAATGTTAAGATGCTGTACTGTACCTGTTAAAGTTACTTTCCTAGGTTCTTCCTAGTCATCAATTTACTTATGTATTTATTTATTGACATTGGTTTACCAAATAAACATAAAGAGATAGAAGAAATATCATTTACAGATATGATCTGGGGGAGACAAGGGAAATACTGTAAATAGCATACAACAGTATACATGGTCTATAATAAAGCATAAAAAAATGTTTCCTGTAATGTGTACCTTATATCTTTTTCTGGCTCCTTTCCCTGTTCGTGTCCACAGTACTATTTCAAAGCCAAAGCAGTGACCATACCATTTTCTTGAGAAAAAAAATAATTTAAAACATTTAAAAATGTCTAAATTCTGTTAGAGAAGAAAATGTTTACCAGCAAACGAAACTGGAAGGCAACTGGCTTTGTTACTGTTACAAAAAGGTGGAGGCAGCTTTGCTGCAGTGAAAAAGATTAGGTTAAGTAAGTGCTAATTGTGTTAATGGCCATACTTTACACCTCCCAGGCTGACTGCTTTCACAAACAAAGGGCTATATTGACAAGAGAACTTGTCTGTAACCTGGACATGTAGCTGAAACAATGAATGATATGACAAAATCTGTTTCAAAAGTATGTGAGCACTCAAAATGGCTCAAAAACCTGACCAGCACAGAGCAAAACCGGATTACCTGATAGGGACCCTGAAAACCTGATCACCAGGTGAAAAACCTGACAGGTGGCAACCCTAGATAGACTAGCAATGTCTTCCACACCCCCAAGGTCCATTTTTATGGTTTGTGCAAATCAAGCTCTGTCTCACAACCATGCTCCCTTTATGGTTTAGCTGAAAACTGCTATATTTAGATTGGTACATTAGAAATGCTATGGTGAAGGGCTGAAGTGTGCGTGATTATTTGGCAGACAGCATGACTGGCTATAATGGTGCAGAATTCAGCAGATGCCATAAGCGCCAAGGTTACTTTCTTTTGTTTTGTCTAAAAAATATTGCTTTGAAGTCACTGTGGGTAGCAGGGGAAGCCAGGATCAAGCAGGGAGAGGTGAGGGGAAGCCGCATGGATGGTAGATTTACCAGGAGTATACAGAACAGCATGATCAGTTGTCAGCTGTTCAGGTGAGAGCGGGTATGATGGCATGGCAGTGAAGAGACTGCAGTAGCACTCGATCACTTGCTTCACTTTTGCTTTGTAAATAATTCAGCATTCAAATAATGTATGATTTGGAACATATGTTTTTTTGGGGGGGTTCTCAGAGGATGAATCAAGCGGATAGTAGCGGGAGAGTGAAGCAAGCTTGTTAATCAAGGGGGAAAAATAGCTACCATTTACTTTACAAGATTCTTGTTGGGTTCAAGTGATATCTTAAGTACAAAGCCAGGCTGGCACTAGGACGTGTTTTTTTCACTGTCTCTGTTGGCACATAAATACATGGCCAAGTAAGGGGCTGAGTCAATCAGGGACCAGAATTTTGTCAACCCATATTCTGAATATACAGAAAACTCAGAAGGGGATGCTCCATCTCTTCATAAGCAGATTCCTACCTGGGAGCAGGACACAGACATCACTGTCACCCCATAGAAATACAGTAAGTCCATTCTGAACATGTAGTATTTCTGAATGTAAGATATCACCTTAAGCTGAAAAAAAGATGCATAACTGGTACTATACCCCAGTACAACTCAAGCACTGGAGCCTGCTACACATTTGCTGAAGGGGCCATGTAGGGACAGGTATTGTACCTCACAGCATATCCTCTGGCACTGACCTTGATTGCATGAATACTGGAGTAGAATAAGGGCCTTTGTGAGAAAACATTGGGTAGCCACATTCCTCTAGATTCCTCTAGATCTCAGATTGTGGATGCTCGGAGATCTGTGCATCATGGAAAACTACCACTCAACCACCTACCTTCCTCCTTCCTGCTGCCATAGAAGCCAAAAGGCAGATCCTACTAATATGAACATGTGAACATACGAAATTTGCCAGCAGATAAGGGCCTAGAGGTCTATCAAGTCTGCTCGAATGTGCAGCTAGCACCCCTTATTCTGCAGCTGCCCCTCCCTTCCACCCTTCCCCTTCATTGACCCTCCCCCTTGTCCTGTCCCATCCTCGTTTGAAGCAGTCCACTGTTCTACTGGACACCACTTCTGCAGGTAACGCATTCCACCCAGCCACCACCCTCTCTGTAAAAAAGTGTCTCCTCATCTCCCTCCTGTACCTTCCTCCCTCCAGTCTCATATCATGGCCCCTGGTGTCCCTCCCCTCCCTTACTTTGAACAGCCCCTCTGTACCTGTCTTGTTTATTCCTTTCATGTATTTAAAGGTTTCAATCATGTCCCCCCATCTCTCCTGTCCTCCAGTGAGTACATGTTCAACTCCCTCAACCTCCTCTCGTATGATAAGTCCCCCAGCCCCTTGATCATCTTTGTTGCCCTGCGCTGCACTCCCTCCAGTAACTTAATGTCCCTCTTCAGATACAGGCACCAGTACTGCACGCAGTACTCCAGGTGTGGTCTAACCAATGACCTATACAGTGGCAGAATCACCTCCTCCCTCCTCGAGGATATACCCCTTGCAATACAACCCAGCATTTTGTTGGCCTTTGCAGCTGCCTTCCTACATTGTGCCAAGTTATTCATTGACCCTGTAATGAGCACCCCCAGATCCTTCTCCTCCTCTGTCTGGGCTAGCTGCACCCCCCCAGCTGGTAACTCCTTTTTGTGTTCTTCATCCCAAAATGCAGCACCTTGCACTTTTTGGCATTAAACCCCAGTTGCTAGGTGTCTGACCAGGTTTCAAGCTTTGCTAGATCATCCTGCAACCCCTGCCATCCCCCTAGGTCATCCGCCACCGCTCCTACCTTAGTATCATCAGCAAACAGACTGATCGTGCTCTTGGTGTCCCATGATATGTCTGCAATGAATATCCCAAACAACATTGGTCCCAACACTGAGCCCTGTGGAACACCGCTCATCACTACCCTTGGGTGTGAGAGCTCCCAAACCACCACCACCCTCTGTTGCCTTCCCTGAAGCCAGTTTCCTACCCATCTCACCTGTTTGCACCCGCCCCTGTGGCTACTAACTTACTTCCCAGCCTTCCATGTGGCACCGAGTCGAATGCATTACTGAAGTCCAGATACAGGACATTCACTGCATGGCCCCTGTCCAGTTGCCTAGTTACCCAGTCATAGAACTCCACCAGGTTGGTTTGGCAGGATCTGCCCCATACGAAGCCATGCTGTCTACTGTCCTGTAGTCCTTTAGCCTCTAGGAGGGCCACCAGCCTCTCCTTCAGGATAGTCTCCATTAGCTTACCCAAGATGGATGTGAGGCTCACTGGTCTGTAGTTTCCTGGTTCATCCTTGGGGCCACTCTTGTGGAGGGGCTCCACATGAGCCATCCTCCAATCCTGAGGTACACACCCTGAATGTAGTGAGGCATTAAATAGGTCTACCAAAGGTCCTGCAAAGACCTCTGCCAGCTTCATCAATACCCTGGGGTGGATGCCATCTGGGCCTGGCGCCTTGTCCACCCTTAGTGCCCTCAAACCCTCCCAAACTCAGCCCTCCATGATTTCCCCATCTGTCATCCTTTCCCCCCCTGTTTCTGCCATTCCTCCCCCCTTGGGTGTCACCCCCCTCTTCTCTTTAGTAAATACAGAGCAGAAGTACTCATTTAGTGCTTCTGCCTTATCGCACCCTGCTTCCACCCAACCCCTCCTTCCTAATTCTTACTATGTGGTCCTTACAGCTCCTTTTTTCCCTGATGTACCTAAAGAAGTACTTCTCCCCCTTCTTAATGCCTTTTGCCAGCCTGAGTTCCGTAGATGCTTTGGCTCCCCTTACTGCCCTTGTCACCTCCTTCGATTCTGTCAAGTACTCCTCCCTGTCCTCCCCCTCCCTGTTTTCTTGTACTTCCTAAAGGCAGCTCTTTTTCTCCTTACCTTTTCCATGACCTCTTTGCTCAACCAGCTCGGTTTCTTAGCCCCAGCCTTCTTGCTCTGGGCCTTGCAGCAGGTTTTGGTTGCCTCCACTATCCCCAGCTTTATGAGGGTCCACCCCTGGTTAGTGTTCATACTAGATTAAATTCTGGCCAGGTACCCTTTTACCTCATCCCTCATCCTCCATTAGGTGTCCCTTTCAGCAGGAGTATATGGGTGTCCTCTCCAAAATGTCTCATTAGGGAAAGTTGCCCCTTATAGCTGGGCATAACATTGAGAATTTTAATGATACTGTATGTGAACCCTTTTTTTAAGCCACTTTCTAAAGGTTGGCTCAGCCCAGTAACTGAACATGTGAGGACTCTAATAGTGTGTCTGTTGAATATCTGAATGTCATCCTACTGTACAGAAGGGAAACAAGTTAGTACTTTCCAACTAAAGTTGTAAGGTACCATATAACTCAAAGCTCAAATATTTTTTGCTATTAATATGGTTACACAAGTTTTTCTAAATAAAGCAATGGAAAATATGTGGTGAAATGAGTGCAAAGTATTCTACTTATATGTCTCAATAAAAATAACTGAAAGAAATGTACTTTTCTCAGAACATAGTGGAGCAGGATTTAGCAGATCTGCTATTCTTGTGGGGAAATTGTCCTTTACCATGAACAAAAGTAGAGTAATGGTGCTCAGATGGTACCAAGTGATGTCAGAACTAAATTTTAGACACACAGCCAAGAATGATTCAGCCTGACCTGAGTGAGACATTCTTGTAGGAAACTATACATACCGCACAGTTATGAATCTTGCTTATTATGTTCCATTGCTGAGACAATAATAATATTTTATGACTGTGGTGAACTTTAAATGTATTATTCAAGAAGTATGCAGGCTAACTACAAATGATTCCTGATACTGGGCTCTGTAATTAGTTTGAGCAACAACCATTTCATTGTCACATGCTAAATTAGGTGTTAAGTTGTGAGCAATTCTTAGAAAATCTGAATTGCTAGGCACCATGCAGCTCTACAAACACACTGTTTCAGTTTGGCCTTTTTCATCTGTTCACCTTGACTCTAAGCCTAGATGTGATGGAATCTATCCAACAACTCAATGTACAGTTTACATGCCTGCTTTCCTACTATTTTCTTAGTGAAAGAGACATATAATGGATATGAAAATCTTTGCTAAACACAGCCCACAGGTTGTGGGTTTTCTTTAATATTTTCTTTCATGGTAGTGTAGGTTCACTGTTTTGCATTTTTAACATACAGTAGTCTGTTGGTCCTTAAACAAAGCAAATGATTTTAAATCCTTAGGACTAAGTTACAATTCATAGGGTCCCATTTCTAAAAGGTTAGCACATCCCAAAACATGTTAGCGACTTGCTAATTAGGTGTTGTGCATTCCGATGGGGTGGTACTATGTTTAGTGGCCTCCAGTGTATGGTGTTATGGGGACAGCAACTACATGCAGAATATACAACTGCCTTTCAAATGAGGGATTCCTCTTACATACCGATAGCAGTAGCATATTCAGTGATTTGGTGAACTGCTAAACAGCCACTGGAACAGCACTGTTTAATGGTTTTAGAACTCCACTCTTATCAAAGTATAGATTGGTGTACAATGACCTGACCTGCCCCCCCCAAGGAAAAATGCAAGGTAGTGGACAGACAGCAAGATCTGTCAGACCCTGCTTGTGTCTCCTGTCACCCCAATTGCCATCATGAAGTCATCATACTCCAATAAATACTCCTTCTTGCAGTCCAGTGCTCTTCCTTGATCACCATCCTGATCTGAACATACACTGGTCAATATCCTTCCTTGGCAGTCTATTTGTCCCCCAAACCCCTGATTACCACCCTAATGTGAAAATATAGTACAATCTCAATTTCCTGAATGCTCTGGGAGACATCACATTTGTTCGAATAATCGAAAGTTTGGATAATTGGGGGCCCATATCTGGACAAAACAGAGTTAGGGGACAATGGCAGAGTTTGAATAATTAGCAGATCTGGATAATCAGGGTTTGGGTAATCAAGATTGTACTGTATGCTGATCAATACCCCTTCCTGGTAGTCCAGTAGACCCCCCTCATCTGATTGCTGTCAAAGCCTA
Source organism: Neoceratodus forsteri (assembly GCA_016271365.2). Lineage (NCBI taxonomy): Eukaryota > Metazoa > Chordata > Ceratodontiformes > Ceratodontidae > Neoceratodus > Neoceratodus forsteri. The sequence goes on from CM057452.1 coordinate 1,779,393,088, forward strand.
CCTCCTCAACCCACCCACTCAGCAACACCCTCCATCAGCACCTAACTCACCCATCTGCAATGACATACCCATTGGCAGGTCTTCAGTCATTGAATGGTACAGCCCCTCCACTGTTTCCATTGTGTCCATATGCACGCTCTCTGTCACACAGTTTGAGGCTGCCTGAAACGGTGAGCAGAGAACTGTGTTGGTTCCCAGCTGAAGACCTGTCAGCATGTAGGTCATTAGGGATCAGTAAGTCAGGTGGCAACAGGGTGGAGGGTGGTGATTGTTGAGTATGTGGGTTGAGGAGTTTTTTTTTTTGACAGTGATCAGGTAGGGGGTGAGGAGGTCATTAGACTACCAGGAAGGTGCATCAATTGCTATACATGTTCACATTTTGTGTTGTCAATTAGGGAGTGAGGGGGCTACAAGACTACCAGGAAGGGGTATTGATTGGTATATGTTCACATCAGGATAAAGATTAGTGAGGTGGAGGCACTGGACAGACAGAAAGGGGTATGTATCTGTTTGTGTTAACATTGGGATGGCAGTTGGGGTGGCAGGAATATACTAGTAGGACAGGGATTGACTGCTTTTGCTGTCAGTCTGCACCTTGGGGATTGGTCAGGGGTAATCAGGCTCAACACAATGCCTCTAGGTGTTTGCATGTGGGGGTATTTTGGGGAGATACTAATTAAAATGTAATGACATCCAAATGGCCCCTTAGTGCCTTGCATGACATATGTGCCTTTTAACATGCCAGCTGCTGAATAAGGCTCATGGGAGCAAAGGTGCTATCCTGTTTGCGACATACCATCTCCCTTTGCTCCTGTGATTAATTTTCCTGCAGGGGCCTGTATTACCACCATGCATAGTCACTGTGCATGGCACTAACATAGCCCTGTATTCAGACAGGCAGCATACTCCAGTTGGGGCAACTTACCTGCCTGAATATGGCCCTCATGCCAGCTGGGCTCTATCTCATGTGCATAGCTAATGGGAGTGTGGCGCATATGTCCAGCCTTGAAAATGGGGCCCATAGACCTTCTAGGATGCAAGAAGTTTCTACAATATGCTAATCATAATGTCAGCAGTGGGGTCCAAGTAGATTACTGCTATCCCTAATTAAAATAAAGGCCTTCAAATTTACTTCAAATACTGTAATCTTCGGTTTTGGTTTTAAAGTGCTTGAGTTATTTGGAGGTTTTTAATGTTTCACTATGCCTTCAAATACTAGTAACTGAGCTGTGAATAACAAATACTATTTGGAACAAATACACACAAATACTGCACTTTTACAGATACAGACATGAGTCCTAATATGTGTATTTGTGTTAGACCACACAAAATATTAGATTTATGCAGAGACTGCTGTGACCCACATATGTTGAGTACTGGTCATAACATAAGAGCATATTTTATTGATAATTCTGCATATTTCAATATCTCTAAAACCCTTGAGCTTGTGCCATCATTAAAAACAGAAACAAGTCTTAAATATAAAAAAAAAAGTTATAATAAACACCAGTGTATTTTGCCTGTTGTCACAGACCGTTACTAGTGCCATGGTTTCTGCATAGTGACAGTGTGTGTGTTTTACTGTTTCAATGTTCCTAAAATAATCAGTAGGATAGAAATGCCAAAGTAATAAGGTGCACATGAAGGGTTAAAGCTACTCCTGCTGCTAATGTTTGTCAGGATTATGTAATGTGGACCATGCAACATGTATCCTGTGTGTTTTGTAAAGGTTTAAAAACATATATCCTGTTTATGTAAACTATTATGCCTGTTTCTGGTTAGTCTTTAAACGTGAGTACCAGCTAAGGAACCTTCATTTCCCATTGGTTTGGAGAGTTCTCAGGCAATATTTCCCACCTGTTAGAAACACAAAAGCCAAGAAACAGAATTTGGTGGCAGAAAATAACTGCTTGGCCCACCCAATCTTCCCAGATGTTCCCTGCCAAATCTGTCTCTGCAAGAACTGTTCTCCGGTGACCCTCCCCACTCCCTGCCTCTTTGCTAACATTCCACTTATTTTATTGTATTTTATTTTTGTGTGTTTGTTTTCATTTCTGAATGTTTTTTATTTGCAAACTAAAAGCACAGTGATGGGGGCTACTTTTGCCCCAGTGCTGTGAATTTGTATGTTGGTTTATGGGAATCCTAAGTGGTACAAGACATAGAGGATAATGGATGGGAACCAGTTAGCAACAACACCGTGTTCCCTTCGAGAGGTTGTCATGACAACCTAGTAAACCTCGAGAGTGCAGCTCAAGAGATTTACCGTTGGCATGACAAACTCGGAAAGGGAACTCTGCATTGTTTTTAATTGGTGCCATCCATTGTCTTTTATAGTGTATGGGCACCAGTTAAACACAATTTGTCCTTACTTCTCTGTGTTATTGTTTGCCCAGCTCTCCTTCAGGGCCAACTCTCACTGCCATGGACGTTTGTCTGTTGGGAAGTTCAAGAGATGCACATGCGCAAAGACATTCATGTTGTTATTTTATCATTGTGACATACTCAAGAGGGTATAACAACCTCTTGTCATCACAACGATAGCATAACAATAATAGGAATTCACTGAATTCTATCATTAATAACCCTCTCCCATACAACATAGTGAAAATAATCCATTCTTTGACAAACTGTCTTTGTGGCATCACTTTGTTGATGACGTATTTGTTGTGTGGCGGGAATCGTCTGAAGAATTTGACAATTTTGTTACATACTTACACTCGACCAATGAAAATCTGAGATTCATCTACAACACTGATAAATACAGTGTAGACTTTCTGGATCTGAAAGTTAGCAAAGATAAAAATGGAAATGTGCCCATTAATATTTATCATAAGAAAACTGATCTAAATATGCTTTCATTAGCATCTAGTTGCCATCCTTGCCTACACTAAGCAATATTCCCAAGGGACAGTTTCTCAGGCTCTGAAGAAACTGCAGCAGCGACCAACATTTTGAAATTGCAGTAAAAGGTTTGACAGCTCATTTTATGGAAAGAGGGTATAGCACTGCAGTAATATAAGAGGCAGAGGACTATGCTATGCCTCAAACTAGAGGAGAGCTACTGTAATACAGACAACAGCTAGGTAAGAAACACTCCACAAAGAGATTTAATTTTGTTACATTTTTTCAGCACATGCTAGCAAATTTGAAAAAATAATAAAGCAACATTGTCACATCCTACAAGGGGACCATGCACTAGGGAAATCACCAGAGAACCCCCAAGTCTGGCTTATAGAAGGGAAACCACTCTCAGGGACTCTCCAGTCCACAGCAGACAAACTAGTCAGAGTACTCCCACTTGGTTGCCCAGTGGCCTCAAAGGTTGTTTCTTGTGCAAACATTGCACATAGAGATGTTGTGAGGTTTAATTCTGCCAGTGAAATTCTAGCAAAGTTGCCAATTTAGCCCCACAAAAATTTCATGAAATTGATCGCTAATGACAGAACTTCGCCAGCTAATTTCAAAGTTAATTTCTACATTAACTTCGACTTGTGATGCTAACATCGAAGCTATTGAAAAAAAGCTTTGTCTCAATGCCTTAATGCACAGAAATCTGATCCCCTGGTCACAAAATAACACTTAGAACGCCATCCCGTACCAGAGGACCAACTTTAATCCTTGCTCTCTTTCCCTGCCCCCCCAAGCCTACCTGTGTATAAATACCAGTGTTTTTCTTCTGTTCTCCACAGCTGAGGTAGGCGAGAGGGTTGTTGGTGCTCCTCGCCTTCCCCCCAAGTTGGACCCCCCGTGGACTTGGAGTCGTTGCCCCCCAAGGAAAGGAAATGCAGGTACAAACCCGCCCTCGTGGTGAAGCAAGCTCTGCTGCGCAGTTGGAGCCCCGCTGCCCCCACCACTGCCCTTGGTGAGCATCCACTCTTATAGCTGGGATCACATGAGCGATAGAACCTATCATCTCACTTTGCCATATGCAGGTTCTCAGCTCTGTCCACTAGAGGTCGCATCCCATTTCTGCTGCCGTCCCAGCCTCTATTAGGCGATGAATGGAGGGACCCTCCTACTCCCCACTCCAGTGGTAACCCGTCATACTGAAAGATGGTGGAAATATAATAAAAGCGACCCTCACATCTCTCCAAAACTAGAACCTAATGCACAGGTGACATCCACCTGGCTCACCAACTACTCACTACTCTCTCATTTCTCACATTGTGACACAACTTATACTCACAGGTCTAATTAACTCCTTTACTGCCTGAGGACTCCTACTCATACCATGACCCTGGTACCTCTGGCATCATCCCATTCCTCCCATAGCTTGGCTTCTCAACACCCTAGACACTAGCAACCCCCAAAGGCCCACGCCCCCTATGGTACCCATAGCATGATGTACCAGGTGTCTATGGTAGCCCCTGCTTACCCAGCTCCTCTACAGGAAATTGCCTCTCCCTTCCCTTCGAACCTGCTCTCCCTTGAGCCCAATCTGAACCCTGCACTCCCCCCCCACACCCCAGAACCGAGTGTGGAATGGCATAGTGAGCTTACCCAAACCCCGCACAATCTATCCCTGAAGGGACACTGGCACAACCTACCCTTAATATTCAGCATATACGGCCAATGGAGGCACCTCCCCTTCCACCTTCCCCCTTCCCCCACAATACTGCCAGCCTCCTCATCAGGCTTAAACTGGCACTCGTGGGGATATAGAGCCAAACCCTGGTCCCTACTTGCCTAATCTCATCCTCAGTGACCCCGCCAACCCACTCTGGGCCAACACCAGTGGACTCAAGCTGGTACATATGAATATCAGCAGCTTAAGGCACAAAATGCATGGCCTGGAGGCATGGATAGCACTGTACAAACCTGACATACTAGCCATGACTGAAACATGGCTCAAGCCTCAAATCCTCCCCCAAGAAGTGGACCTAGCTGGCTACCAGGCCTTTAGAAAGGACAGAGCTCGAGAAAAGGAGGAGGGGTTCTCATCTATGTCAGCTCTACCTTGAATGCCTCACAGATGAACCTCCCCTCTCTCTGTGCACTGCAGAGTGAGACCCTATTTGTCAAAGTGCTTCTCGGAGACACCAAACCTCGGAGACACCAAACTTCTCCATATCGGTTGCGCCTACCTCCTGCCTCAATCTGCCGCTTCCTCCTTAGGATTCCTAACAAATGCCCTCCTGGAGAAACCCCCGGGTGAGATCATCCTCCTTGGGGGCTTCAATCTAAATTGGCTCGCCAAAAGGTCTTCAACATTCAAGAACTCAATACTGAACTCCACACTCACCCAAGTCATCAATCTACCTACCAGGCACAATTCCAAGTCCGGCAATCACTCCCTACTTGACTGGGTACTAGACTCCTGCCCAGACTGGTTAATCGCCACTGGGATCATGTCTGACTCCCTGAGTGACCACTCACCCATCTTGTGTGCCTGGTCCCATAAACCCTCTAAAATTGCACCCAGAATCTTAGAAGCCAGGAACTTCAGCCGGTTCGTACCAGCCGACTTTTGCTCTAACCTGGGGACAGTTGACTGGGACCCCATTGTATCTCTCCCCTCACTTGATGAGGTGCTTGACTACTTTTCTAACTAATTTCTGTCCCTAGCCAACCTGCATGCCCCACGCAAGAAACTCAGGGTACAGGGTAAATGCCACAAATGGCTGAGCCTCTGTCTAAAGCAGTCAATGCTTCTCCGTGACAAGGCTTGGGGACTCTACAAATCCACGGGCACTACACATGACTGGGAGAAATACAGGGAACTGAGGAACCTATGCAAAAAAAAACTCCAAACAGGCCAAGTCCAAACTGCCCACCTATGCGACCCCAAGAAATTCTGGGTCCACATAAACTCCCTTCTCAAAGGTACTGCAAACGCACAAGATGACTCAATCCTGGTTGGGGATAGCCTGACCAATGACCCAGTCTCAGTCACAGATTCCTTCTGTGCCTCCTTCTCCAACCCCTACTCCCTTCTCCCCCTCAGGGTCTCCCTATCGCTCAACTTCAGACTGGGTGTCCCTCGTCTTCAATTCCACCTGAAACTGGTTGAACCATCTGCTGTACTCCCTCTCCTACTCAAAATAAACCCAAACTCTTCCCCAGGAAATGACCTGCTAGAACCTCGGCTGCTGAAGGCTGCTGCCTCTGCTCTTGCCTACCCTGTCACCTTGCTCATAAACAGATCCCTCCTTGAAGGAACAGTCCCAAGTAAGTGGAAGGTATCGACTATTGTCCCCATCCACAAAAAAGGACTCCAGGATAGAGTGGGAAACTACAGACCTATCTCCCTTCTCAGCCCTCTTGGAAAGGTCCAGGAGAGGCTAATATACATTCAACTTCAGGACTACATTGAGCAGCACCACTTCCTCATCAAAGTACAGCATGGCTTCAGGAAAGGCCACGGCACTGACACAGCCCTCATTCGGTTTACATCCGACATCATCAATGCCATGGACCAAAGCTCCCCAATGGGTGCCCTATTCATTGACCTATCCAAGGCCTTTGACCTTGTTAGCCATGAACTCCTCCTTTCCTAATTACACCGACTGGGCCTGGATAATCACTCGCTCTCCTGGTTTGAAAACTACCTGACTGACTGATCCCAAAAAGTACTTTAGAGAGGAACACTATCTGGCTCTAGACCCATGACCTCCGGGGTATCCCAGGGCTTGATCCTAGGCCCCTTACTATTCTCCCTCTTCCTCAATGACATTGTGAATGACTGCAAACTCTGCAACCTCATCCTCTACGCAGATGACACCGTCATCTACCACAGTGACCCACAATCCAGTGTTATCTCCTCCAAACTTCAGACCTGCCTCTCAGCACTGGAGGTCTGGTTTACCACAAATTTGCTAAAACTGAATGTGGACAAAACAAAGGCTGTCTTGTTCAGGACTAGATGCCTGGGCATGGACAGAAGTGAGCTGCTCATGCTCAATACAGCCCAAGGGAAGAGGGTAGAGGTCATAGATCAATTCAAGTACCTCAGGGTCCTCCTTGACCAAGAACTGACCTATAAACCCCACATTAACTCCTTAACTTTATCCATCCACCAGAGGCTTGGTCTGCTCTACCATTTAGGAAACTCCCTCTCCGGTGAGGCGCGACGTGCCATAGCCAACAGTAACCTCCTCCCCTCCATCCTGTATGGTTCCCCTGTATTACAGTTTCTCCGAGAGATGGAGCTCAATAAACTCTCTACACTCTATCACAGAGTGGCTCGCTTTGCAACCAACTCCTTGCCTAAGAGGCCCCACTGTGAGGCCCTTGCAGACCTACACTGGCCCACCCTCCGGCTTAAACTTACCTACTCTACTACTTGTCTGGCCTTTAAATTCACCTCCCTTGGCCCTCCTCCACACCTACAGGGGCTGCTCACCCCTAAAGTCCAGCACCGAACTCTGGATCCACTGCAAGCTGCCCCCTTGATATCCCATGGGCTCGCACCAACCTAGGCAAGCGCTCCTTCTGCTATGCCGCTCCCTTCTACGGAACTCCCTCCCAACAAATCTACTCGACCAACAAACCCTCCTAGGGTTTAAATCGGGCCTTAAAACATACCTTCTGAAACTAAGCCTCTGTGGGTGTAATCACTAGCCCCCGCTGGGCCCACTCTCTTGCTGCTATCCGCTTAACCAAGTCTTCATTTCCTTTGAATAATGCATGGAATAATGCTCAATGCACTGTGTATCTGCCCCATACCTACCTAGCCTTGCACGCCTACTGTTCTCCTTGTCTAATGTGTGACACCTATTCCCCAAAATGTATCTGCTTTCCTCTGTACCCTAATGTCTATGTATATTCTCACTGTAACTAAAAATGTATTCATCATAAATTACTATATTTTATACCTATGTATGTACGTATGATGCATGTGTGCACTGTAACTAATCCCAGGTCGCCCCTGAAAAAGCGACCTCCAGTCTCAGCAGTTTCACCAGGTTACTAAAATCTAAATAAATAAATAAATCATGACTCACTTTCTGCAGGTCACATGGGAAACTCCAGTCAGGCAGTAAGTGTATGATTCAGTTTCATTTCGGCAGTTATGGCTGATTGAGACACATTCAAGCAGGAGAGCTCAGTGATTTAAATTGTTTTTGTCAAAAAATTCTATTTAGTTTGATAAATGCCCATTTTCCATTAATTTATTTCTTTATTGTTTTGTACTAAGATCTTCTGTTTGTTTACAATCTTTATTTTTTGTCAGTTTAGATAGTTTTGTGTGTGTGTGTGTTTTTTATCTCTCTTTTTTCTCTATTTTATGTTTTTTTTGTTTTCTGTAAAGAAAACCTTTTTTATTAGTATTATAAAGAGGATGGAGGGATAAGGTAGGGAGGAGGAATGCTGGAGGAAGGGTGGGGTAGTTATTCACCCCAACCAGCATTCATTCCAAAGAGGCACTGAGGAACCCCCCACCAAGCTGAGGATGGGAGCTGCACTTCTCCCTTGCAGCAGGACCCTGTAGTCCCCACCCCCCAGCAGGAGCTTGTGGTCTCTGCTCCACCCACTGATGTTACCAGAACCACTACCAGCAGCTCCACCACCTGCATTGGTGATGGAGAGCACCCTGCTGCAACATCCACTGGTGCTCCCTTCCCCTGACACAATGATCAGTAATATGGGATTTTTTTCTCCCTAAATCCTGCAGATGTCAGTGAGATCATCTGTAAGATCTGTGGCCATAGTGTAAGGAGTGGGATGAAAATGGCGATCAAAAGACCCACCTTAAGATCCACCATGTGACAGAGTGGCAGGCGAAAGAGTGGGAGGTGGCAGCAACAGCAGCACACAGTAGTAGTGGTGATAGGAACAATATTGAGGTGGAAGGGGGGCAGAGAGAAGGCCAGCATGCTGCTGTGAGTCGGAGAGGTAGAAGGACTCACAGCAGTACTCAGCCATCACCACCAGGACAGCAGGCACCTGCACCCTCCCTACCACCAAATGACCCCAGAGCACCTGTCACCCAGGCAGACCTGGCTGTCCTGTGGGATGAGGTGCAACAGCTGCACCAGGATTTTGATCAATTCTGGCAAGAATTTAGAGATGGTATGGACAACATGATGGCCAATCAGGAAAAGGTTTTGAACCTCCTATCAGAGCTGCATGGTGGTGGTAGACCTGGCAGTGCTACTGGCAGTGGTGGTGGGACAAATTAACTGTTCAATGAATAGTCCCTCCCAAAAAAAACCCACCAAAAAATACAAAAAGTAGTAAAAAGTCAAAAAAATTATTTTCCATCTTGTTCCTCTCTATCCTCTTTTTTAGTTCAGTAAAATATTTCTTTCTCAATGTTTTGTGTTATTTTTATATGTTATGGTCCCTATTTCATTCTATCCTTTGCCTTGTTCACTCCCTGAATATTTCCCTCATGTAGACTCCAGCATTCCCCTTGCCCTGATGACCCTGCCCTGTCCTGTTATAGTCTGTACACATGAACCACCTTCCTGACTATTTTTTTGTGTTACTGATTCATGTGCCCTCCTGCTATCCATGAAGGTCAAGTATTGTGCCCAATAAAAAATCATTTCCCAATTCTATGTGATGTTGCAGGAGTGGTGGTGGTCTGCAACCACCCAAAGAAGTGCACAAGAATAACACAAATATGAGGAATTTCCCTGAGAAGTTAAACATAAGTCTTGATTTGGTGCTTAACATGTCTTCTGCGCTTGCCAGAAATGTTGTGTCCCTCCACAGTTCCAAATTGCCTTTCTGCTGCTAGTTGCCTCTTGTTGCTGTGCTGTGCAACAGGCCAGAGAAGTCAGGGAAACACTGCATGAGAAAATTTCAAGAGAAGTTGAACATAATTGTGGAACTTATGATTTTTTTTGTCCTGCCACCCCACCACCACCACTAGCCAAAAATGCAAAGTTGGGTCCCCAGTGATAAACTGCTTTCCTACTGCCAAATAAAGTTGTTGCACATGCCAGAGAAGTCGGGAAAAACCACATGAGAAATTTTCAAAAGAAGTTAAACATAATTGTGGAATATATGATTTTTATGGCTGTAGTGGAAGCCCTGCAGCCATTTTGGGATCCTAGAGAAAAAGGATCTGACCGGATACTGTCCGATCCTTTTTCTTTGGAGTCCTGGTAATGGAGGCAGATGTGCCTCCACCATACTACTTTGTTCGGTGGCCAGAACACAACACTGTCCGCTGTGTCCAATATGGCTGCTAGTGCTTACTGCACATGTGCGAGTTTCCATGCATGCACAAATAACTTTGGCAGCCATCTGTGGAAGCACATAATTCCTCAGGAATCTGGAACACTGACCACTACTTTTAAGTCAGGTAACACTTCACTGACTTCCCATAATATGAGAATCTAAGGTCCACTAGTCAGGTAGCACTTCACTGACTTCTCATAATATGAGAATCTAAGGTCCACTGCTTTACTTCTTTTAACTGCTATTTTTCTGCCCCACTTCCCTTTAGAGCAGATTACTTGTAGCTGAGAAACTGCAGCTTAGTAGTCCCATAAGAAAAAAATTTATTGAGACTTTCTATGGTTTGATGTTGCTATGCGATGTGATGCATTGAATTGGGAATCTGGAATGAAATTGAAACTAAACAACAGCTGATTTTCAGCGCCGCATCCTATGATTCAGGGTTTAGTCACTGCCTCATTTCTCATAGTCATGAATGAAGTGCCAGATATTGTCCATTGACTTTCACAATTTTAATGTAAAAATGGCTGTCCTGGTCATCGATCACATCGTACAACCCTCAATGCATATGTTGTGACAGCCGCCGGTCAATTATATTAAATTAATAATGTGCAGAAATTAAAGAAGGGAACAAAAATTGTGCCATGTGTTATGAACGAGTCCCCCCCACAAATGGCACAGCACTATAGTGGGTATAGTATATGTTAGTATCCATGTTCTGTTTCCCAGTCTCTTCACTCAGACCAGCCAGCATCAGTCATGCTAGTAACAGTGTGCCAAGTGTCACACTGATTGTTAAGTGTGGAAAAAAATTTTAAAAAATACCATTCTGTTGACTGTTATTGTAGTGGCCCCCTTCACACAGCTTGCATTTGTATCTGCACCCCTCAACTGGAAAATATTACATCTTAAACAAAATAGAAACTCACCGCTCAACTGGCACAGCCCGTTGCATGTGCAATCCTACCCATTTTTCTGTAGTATTTTGTGTTGTCCATGGAATTTGAAAGTGGCTGTTATTCTGTAATAGGTATCTAATTTTAATTCCAAAATGAGAACTGTGATATTTTTATCTGTTTTAAAAACTAGACTTTGATTACACACATGTGGACAAGCATTGGGTGGGCATGCAAATCAAAAGACGCTTGTGCCCATGCACTTAGTCAAAATCTTGTTTTTCCAGCTGCTTCTTGAGGTGTTATCATTATGGTTCTTTTTTCTACTATAATGGTTTATTTTATTGAGGCTTTGGAGTATAACTTTAGTGCCTTTAAGATCCAGTGTTTCCCACATTGGCATTTTGCACTATGATGTGCATGTTTCTCATTTATATTAGTATCTGCAAAGATCAGTACATCTAATAGTTTTTTTTCTACTCAGTTTCATTGGAGCCCGACTGTAACCCTTATAAACAAGAGGGTTATTATGTCTCTTTACCTATATTATGACTGTTGAGCATCTGAAGTCATATTACAAATAATGACAAATATAAATCAATGTCAAAATAAAAATTACTCTAAGCTTGTAGTTAAAATGATAAACTGACAGCAAGTCCCTTAGTAATGCTACAGCCTACAGTATACCAAGATGATTAGTTAGCATTTATTTTTTTCTGCAGTGCCAAGGTAATTTGTTTTAAGCTGTATATATATATATATATATATATATATATATATATATATCACAATAATTTATTAGTGTCAGATCAAACATTACTGCAGAAATGTATTTTGTAAAAATACTTTTTTTTCTTTTGATTATTGGAGCTGAGCAAGTAATATCAGTACTGCTTAAATATTGCTAATGTAATTTTTTTATTACACAAATATTGTAATGGTTTGTAACAGACTTTGATGGCAGATAAGGACCACTTGGCCCACCTAGTCTGCCCATTTTCCATATACAGTACATTTCATATACTATAGATCCTAAATGCTCTGTGGCTTGCCCTCTCTTTCATATCGGTAGAGTTCCTTTATGTCTGTTCCATACATTTTTGAATGTGCATTTATTTTGTTTTCTGTCTAGGTTACTGATGAATAGTACTAACTTTACCAATTAACCTCTTTCTTGACAATAAATATAGCAATGTCTCTCACAATCTTTGCAGGTTCGTATCATTCCTGAGTCTCAAGATATGACTGGGAATGGGTATTAATGTTTAGGTACAGGAATGGTAGATGCTGTTCATGATCTTAATTACCCCCATACGTAACTTTCTAAAAGGGTAGCCAATCAGTACTTTTAGCTGCTTAGTATGAAAAGCAAAATCTGTTTTGTTTTTTCTTTTGATAACAATTAGTGCAGGATAATATATATATATATATATATATATGGGTCAGTAAGCTTTGAACAGCACATCTCCCTGATGAAGAGACTGTGTTTTGTCTTAAAGCGGCAGGGTTTCTGCTCCTGATATTCAATTTGTTAAATGCCTGTAAGGCAAGAAAATGACTGAATAAAATTCAGCAGATGAATTAAGGTCTATAGAGTGCTCCTTGCTTTTGATTCTTCTCTTCTTCAGATACCTTGTATAACACAGCACCATAAGTCACTGTTGGCATTGCAGCCCTCTCTTCCTACACTGCAAACCAATTCTTACAACAGCATGTTCATGTCACAAAACCATGCTTGTCTCATAACACCATCTCACATGTTGCAAAAAATAAAATCTTATCAAAAAATGTAAAATTTAGGCTTTTTTAACAAAAAAAAATGAAAGGGTCACTCCTGTGCTGGAATGCAACTAACCTGAAAGTTTTAAGTTTCAGCTTTTAGTTGTTTTAGATATTAATAAACAAAAAAGTGTCTTCAAGCAGTAGTATTTATTAGACAGCACACATCTGTATCATATAACTTTTAAACAAAAATGTACTTTTGACATTCTTAGATTAATAATCAGTATATTTTTAACTTCCTCAGATATTAAAAAAAAACAGCTTTTGTAACTATATTTGTAATTAATGACAAGTCATTATATATGGTCATCACTCAAAATATTTAAAAATCTCTTTATCTGAGGGTACTTTTGAATGTAAATACAGGATTTGTAGAGTGTGTGGATGTATGGTACAATTATTTATTGAAAGAGTTTTACCAGAAAAGGCCTATTATACAATTTCAACTCATTTCCAGATGGAGCCTGGGGAAGTGGTACATAACATGATGCAAGACACAGAGGCAATTTAGCAACAAAATAAAACATGTACTGTATGTAATATGCCATGACATAGGGTGCATTATAGGCTTTTTTATGCATGCCCCAGGTGTGTAGTAAGGCATGAGGTGTAAGGTTGTATGTCCTTACACCCCTAGGAAGAGCATTACAATCCAAAGATACACCATGGAGGGGCATATTACACTAATAAAATGGCTCTAGGTATTTTTTTGTGGAGAAGTAAATAGGGTTTAGCACTTGATCTTGCATTTATAGAGTTCTGATGCACAATCAGGTGACACCTCTTGGCCAATGAAATTTCTAGATTTTGTCTTGCCATTTTATAATTAAAATCAATTAGCAGGTAGCTATTGTAACACAGTGTTATGAGAACTGTACAAACAGTACAATTGGTAACACTAAACAAACATGAAACAACAGCATGACATGGAAAAAGCATGGGCGTAACAGAGAATCAGGTGCAGAAGCAGACATCATAATGATGGTGCTAGCACATGTTTCTGATGGTAAATGGCACCACACCACATAAAAATTTTAAAATCTTTCAATTGGGTATTGCAAAGGATCAAGAATGTTAAAAAAATCAAAATCATGTACTCTATCTTTATTCCAGAAAAAAAGAAAATGAAAAGAAAAATGTGATTATTACTTTTTTGCAAGATATACATTATTATTAAAGTAAGTTACATGATGACAAATACTGCTGCTTCCTAGAACATTGTAACAGTTGCACTAAACTTGCCAAATTTTTTGGACTTGAAGATCATGGGATAGACATTGCATATGCCAATGTTCGTAGCAATCAGTGAAACTCCAACAAAATTATTAATGCCCAGAAATAGGTGTTCAACCCATTCTAGATGGGAGCTGAATAAAAATGGCTGGATGACTACAATGCATTGAGCCTTGAGTCTGAAATAAAAAGAAACCTCTGAGTTTTCCTGGGCTCACACTTTCAATACACAGTCATATGTTTGTACTTTCTATCCAGTCATGCATATTAGAAGATAAATAGTTTGTGTCTTGACTTGCTTTACTCCTCATATGTATGACAACATAGATGCTGGAATGTAGAATTCACAGATCTCTCAGTGCTATTCTCAAAAGGGCTTAAGACAATAGGAGAGGATTAAAAGGATCCATATGATTAACATTGAAGTGCATTCTGTGCCTCAGTTATATTGAGGTGAGAGGGTGCCACACTTGTTGTTATACCTAATGTGTGTCACTCCACCATGAAATGGTCCTTGGAAGAGCTACAGGGTAAGTATAATTTTGGGCAGTGCAAGATGGACACAGGACACAGCTGTGAACTCACCAATTAGGGAACAAAGTTTTATTTTTTTTAATTTTTTAACCAGTAGTGCCACTGGATGGCTTGGAACCAGCAACCATAATGGTGGGTATAAGACATACCTATGAGAGATTCAGATAATGGGTGTGGAAACTTGAATGCACCAACTAAGGCTTGCATATATCTGGTACAGGACAAGGAGGACAAGAGAGGTTTATAAAGTGAGATGGGACAGTTTATGATTATCCAAATGTGGGGATACAGGTTAAGGCTCAAATCAGCTTAGACAGGGAAAAACCCAATTCTGGTCTACCCCACATGATCGTGTAAAACCTGGCATATCTCATCTCCTGACCTGACCCACTGCACACCCAGATCTGTTATCTTTTTCTACAACTAATATGAAAGTTGCTTTGTAGATGACATTGATTTCTGATTGTATCATGTATCATGCATGTGCAAAACACTCCGGCTGCCATCTTGAACATGGCAGAAAGTGCCATGTTTCTCTAGTCTGTCGTGTTTCTCCAACAGCTCAACTGCAGCCCTCCCAGCTCTGGCCAGAGTTTGTTTTGTGCTGCCACCTCACCAACACCACTAGCCAGAAATGTAAAGTTGGGTCCCTCATTGACAAACTGCTTTTCTGCTGCCAAATACTGTTGCTACACCTGCCAGAGAAGTCGGCAAAAACCACATGAGAAGATTTCAAGAGAAGTTAAACATAATGGTGGTATAATTCATGAAATTTGATCTGCCCACTACTCAACTTGTACATAGTGGAAGGAATAGCTGAAGGAGATGTTGCTGTGCTGCTGCCTGCTGCTGTGGTTACTGAGAGGAGTACTCCTGCCATGTGTGGAATTGTGATGAGTCATCACACATACTGCACAAGTAAGTGTTTATCTTTTTTCTCCCTTTTCATTGCAAGGGGGTTGTTATTGTTACCACCTGAAGTCTAATACTGTATGTTCATAATGCTGTTCCATTAATGTTCAGGTATAGGAGATGATGGTGTCATGGTGCTGGAAAGCTACAATGTGGATGTTGGAATTCACCACATTTTGCCAGTCTCAAAGGTAAGTATGTTTTTTTTGTGGGGGGGGGTGTAATGTTACTTCTGTGCCACTGATACAGAAATTGTAAATCACTGTGTCTGCTTTGCTTCCTTGCAGGTATTTGTTGTGCCTCAATGTTTCTGATGATGGCCTTGTTTTGCCAAACACATGATGATGACTGAGTGTCCTGCCATGATGAGTGACAGCAAGATTGCTTTGAGTCTGTGGTATTGTAAGGTAATTATTTTTTCATTTTCCTTGGATGCAGTTTGGGGTATTTTTCTTTGAAAAGTGTGCTGGATATAATAGTACATATTTTCTGTTGCTGTTGTTATAATTTCAGGAACTTTGCAGAATGTGTCTGTGGTATACTGGAAACTGAACATAGAAGATGAAGATGGATTGCTTGCCTGCAGGATCTCCTGACACACCATTTCATTCAAGTCACAGACAGCACCTGGGAAGGCAAGAAATGATTTTATTGAATGGATGTACTTAAATCTTTACCCACTGTGGCAGTGGCCTCGCTGCAATGTACTGCATGCCAATTCTTGAGTCTGAAGGACTCCACAGCATACTAATTACACTACCTATCACCTGTTAAAAAAGCAGAGAACAGAAAAGAAAAGGAAAGAAAAAAAGGAAAGGAAAGGAAAGGAAAATGAAATAAGAAGGATACTTACTGTCACAGTACTACTGCTTGCTGTGCAGTGGTGTATGTGTCAGTGTCCATGTGTATGGAGAACCAGCGAACCCTGCATGGAGAAGAAATAACATGAAAACATTTTAATGCTGCAGTGAGTGACATGGAATGACTTTCTACCTCTGGTAGGCTGATAGAAGTGATGCAGCAACAAGGGCCACATGCACGGTGGATAACATCTGTGAATAATAGTGCAGGTGTCTTACCATCACATCTCACAAAGACAGGCCATGCAGAGTGGTTCTACATGAGGTCTTGCTACCTTAAAGCAGTAGCTTGCTGTAGGGTGTAGGGCCATCTCTTCCATTGGAGTTTAGTTGCAATAGTATAGCATCATGCTGTAGGATCATTCTGTGAGGGGGACCCAGCTGAAGCAGGCAAATGGAGTACAGAGAAGGTAGAGGAGGTGGTTCTGCGTCTCGCTGCATTTGCTGTAGCGAGCAGCCTATGCCTTAGTGTTATTTGAAAGTCATATACTGTACCTGTGTGGAAGTGGCTGGCCATGCTGTTTCAAACTTGCTGTAAGGAGGATCCAGCTGAAGCAAGCAAGAGGAGTACAAAGAAGGTAGAGGAGGTGGTTCTGTGTCTCACTGCATTTGGGGTAGTGGGCAGCCTGTACCTTGGTCATTTCCCTGTGTGGAAGTAATTGACCATGCTGTTTCTGCCTGTGTAGGATCCAATCTGACTAGAGCACATGATGATATGAGGAGGAAGAGAAGGCTTAGGTGGTGAAGTTGAAATTAAAAAGCAGTACAAATTAATACTGGAGGATGGATACCAATGCAATAAATGAGAATAATATCATTTTTTTGAATTTCACAGATGGGATTATATTAGAGATGGGTGGGGAAAAGGAGAAAAACATGGCATATTTTTTTAGTCTTCAACATCGTCCATGTAGCAGGTTTTACAGTCTTCAAGACTGGAATTGTCACCATAGGGGAATTCCTTCTCCATCACTGCTTCATCCACTTTGATGGCAAGACAATGTGGCCATGCTGTTTCAAACTTGCTGTGAGGAGGATCCAGCTGAAGCAAGCAATGTTGTACAGCCCAGTCTGCACTTTCTTCCTCATCATCACTGTCATGCGGCGATGAGAAAAGGGACATGATTCTTCTTGGTGAAATGCGCACCTGATTCAGTTTATTTATTTGAATTTTGGTAACCAGGTAAGGCCACTGAGACAATAGCAGTCCCTTTTTCAGGGACGATCTGGGATAGCAACAAGAGAAGTACAGTACAGAACAATTTCAACAATTTCACAGAAAGATAATTACAGCAGCAAAAGCAAATCATAGCAAAAGAACAAAGGTCATCAAGCACAGCAAAATACAGTAATGATATCAACATAAAATAAAAAACAGGCTAGGAATATAAAATATTACAGTTGTACATAATCGTGTTGAAGAAAACTATTACAACAGGTACAGCACTATACAAAGGTGAGTCAAGGTAGAGGGCAGGGATTGAAGCATAGGTAGGGAGTCAGGCAGAAGAGAGCTGAGGGAAAAATAGCAGGGTAGGCATTATCAGAAGCTGGAACATGTAGCAGCAGCAGAGAGAGTGGAGAGCAAATTGGATTGGAACATGGGAAGAGAGAGGCAATATAGGATGGAAGGAGGAACGGAGTTCCAATCAGACACTGCTGCAAAAGTGAAGGACTTATGAGCAGTAGCCAGTCACAAGTTAGGCCTTATGAGAAAGGAGAGGGAAGCAGATATGAGAGCTTGAGGGTTTTTTCTATGGCAGACAATCTCACTGAGGCAGGAAAAAGTAAGTTTATGGACCAGCTAATCCATGAGACTCATGGTGGTATACCTCAGTTTAGATTCATGTGGTAGCTAGCCTAAGGAAGAAAGGGCATCACAGTAATGGTGATGGGCATTGACCCCCAGTGTGAACCTACCTACTCTATGATATACCTGAACCAGGAGAGACAGGGTAGTGACATTTGTAGATAGTAATGAAGGAGCACCATAGGTAAGGAGAGGGAGAAGGGATGAGGAAGCAATTTTAAAGCAAGAGGCAGAGGTGAGGAAGGGATGGATACAGTAGAGTAAACCTAACTTTTGATTCAGGGATTTAACTATAGTAGAGGTATGGATATTAAAGGAAAGTGAGGAACTGAGAGTGAGGCCCAGGTATTTAAAGGTGTGGACATATTCAAGGGCATCCCATTCAGAGATGTGAGATTAAGCTGGGATAGATACTAGGAGAAGAGGATGGGTGTGAGAATAACATACTTTTTTTTTTGTGTTGAGGACAAGATGATTACACCCGAACCAACCTTCTAGGTCAGAGAAGTCAGAAGCAAGGTCATTGTTTATTTGATTAACATCAGGAGATAAGATGTATATGATTGCATCGTTTGCACTGAGGTGCACAGATGCACCTCCACAGTAACTGAGTAAGTCATTAATAAGCAGAGAGAACAAAATAGGTCCAAGAATAGAGCACTGTGGCACCCAATGAGTTATGAGTCTAAGGCTAGATAGGTCACCTGCCCACTTAACCCTTTGCGATCTGCACGCACTATCATCAAGCCCAAGCCCGAGAAGCCATTGCAGCAGAAGACCATGATTCACTAGGTAGAATGCTTTTGTCAGGTTAACAAAGATAGCACCCATTGCAGAACCTTGATCCATGGCCCGGAAGACTAGGTTTCCTGGCAAAGGCACCTAGCTTCACTTGAGCTCTTTTCTTCTAGGTTGCTTGAAAGGACAGAGCAAAGAACCTTACCAGAGCAAGGGAAAGGCCTAAGGCTTCTTTTGGCTAGGCAGATTTACTGTGTGTTATTTTCTTTTGTACTCACAGGGGTTGTTACTGTTTGTTGCTAATATTTTGTTGCTTTATTTTTCTCTTCTTTAAATTGTTGTTGCTGGGTATACCTTCTGCTGCATTATTACAGGGTGTGCTTACAGGTGTGTGCTTACAGATTACTACTGTAATCTTCTGATTCAAATTGTCTTTTGCAAGGTATATCTTCTGTTACTGCTTTTTTTTTCTCTGTAGCAAAGTGTTTCTTACAGAGTATATCTTCTGTGAAATTATTAGATGTCATGCTTTACAGTTTTATCTATCATTAGGATAAGCTTTCAGAGCTACTGCATTTGTTGCTGGCTGATTGTTTCTGCTCTTACCTCCTTGTTTCTTTCATCTGTAGTTCTTCTTTTTTGGCAGGGGAAGGTCCCAGCCACCCACCCCCATCCCCAACTGCCCCACACTAAACTTCTTTTATAGGGTAGCACGGTCATGACATTTCCTGTAGCAAAGCAGGAAGCGGTGGATCAGAGGAGTATCCACACAGTAACCTCATTTACAGAGGCACAAATAATTTAACTTGTTATAACAAGTTATACACAAGCAAACAAACAAAACACAAAATCAAACCTTTGCTTTAATTTTCCCCCTTCTAATTACTCTGACCAGGTTACAAACCCAGAAACTTATCTGGAATGTATATTATGAACTGCAGGTACTGTGGGACACTTTTCAGAAGGGCAGTTTTACAGTATTTAGGACACTGTCCTACATGCTAGGCCATTGAACATCTAAGGGCTAAACTCCAGGCAGCATGGGCAGAAATTGCACGCCTCAAATTGCATATTCAGGAGGAAATATAAGAACTGCCCATCATTTCCCCAACATCCAACAAATGCACCTCGACCTCTGAGGGTAGTTGGTCTGGGAGGTTGGCAGGTGGTTAGGAGGGGCAAATTGGGTGCCCCATCACTTGGTGCTCTCCAACAAATCACCTCCAGAAATCATATAAAAACTACAAAGAGGTATCTGCCTCTATCTCTGAAATCAAACAAAGGGGCAGAGGACACTGCAGAGCAGGACACTGCAGCACAGGAGCTAGCACAACAAAACTCACCCAAAACAGGAACCAAAACAAAAAAAGCAAAAGGGAAATCCAAAAGACTTCTGATCATAGGAGACTCCATGACTCGGGGAGTTGATACCGATCTCCAGCCAGGGGTAATGGTCAGATGTCTCCCAGGTATATCAGTGTGGAGAGACGCTGACCACATTGCTAAAACTGTATATGAAGCAGGAGAAAACATTGATGTCCTGGTACACATAGGAACTAACGATCTCGCCAGCTGGTCAGTTGTGGAGACCAAGGAACACCTGACTAGGCTGGGTGACAAACTATCATCCATTTCATCCGGCATCTCCTTCTCTGAGATCCTGCCAGTCTGGGAGAGAGGGGCAGATGGACAGAAGGTCAGAGAAGGGGAGAGAGATAGAGGAGCTAAACATGAGGCTCAAGGGCTGGTGCCAGGAAAAAGGATGCACATTTGTAGGGAACTGGCAACAGTTTTGGGAGTGAAAGTTCTTTAAATTTGATGGACTGCATCTAACTAAAGAGGGGGAGTCAGTGCATTGGGGTAGAAGTTTGACATCTTTGCAGAATATTTAAACTAGGAAATGGGAAGAGGGGTGCAGCACCCGATACATTGAATGTCACAAACATCACTCCCCCCTCAGCTAGTGGTCAAACAGGAGTTCAGCATGCTTGTAGTTCATTCGCATCACCAGGTAAGGAAAAAGGTTCAGCTCCCAATACGACGCACAGGGGAAATGCCAGACCTCACCCAACAACTAACACACCGAAATCTGGCCAATGGAAAATCATGTACACAAATGCTCGCAGTCTGGGAAACAAGATCCCAGACCTGTAGGCAATAATGACAGAGGCTAAACTGGACATAGTAGCCATTAGCGAGACATGGTTTACCGGTAACCACACTTTGGAGACTTCAGTACCTGGCTACGAACTGTTCAGAAGAGACCGAGGTGCAAAAAGGGGGGGGGTGGAGTGGCCCTTTATGTCAACAAAAATATCAAAGCTACAGAAATTCAGAATACACATAAGAATCCAGAAGAACTGTAGGTCACCCTGGAAACAAGAAATGGGACAGCCATATGAACTGGGGTTGTCTACAGGCCTCCAGACCAGAGGGAGGACATAGACACATTACTGTTAGAAGATATACAAAACATGACAGCTAAAGAGGAGGTGAAAGGTGAAAGAGTATAACATGTTTCAATATAAGAAAAACAGCAGGACAAGAGAACACAACATGAGATTAGAAGGAGGCCAATTATGGGGTAATGTAAGGAAGTTCTTTTTCACAGAAAGGGTGGTGGATGCATGGAATGGCCTACCTCAGGAAGTGTTGGATATGAATACAGTGCAGGGCTTCAGACAGGCATGGGATAGGCATAAGGGAGCAATACAGATGAGTAATAATAGATAGGCCATTGACAGAACAAAGGCTGATGTATCTGAATACATTCATAAGGTACAAAAAGAAATGGGCAGACTTGATGGGCCTTGCAGTCTTTATTTGCCATCAACTTCTATGTTTCTATGTTTCTAGTTTCTAATCAAGGCTGTGAGGATGCTATGATTCTTTCTGAATCTATGCTGGTAGGGAGCCAGTGGTGGCCAGTCATTGACCTTGGTGCCTCAGTATAGCAGGGGTTCATCTGCAATGGCAAGGTTCCTTGTGACTGCCAAATAGGCATCTACTATGCATTTTGCTACTCGCAGACTTGCAACATGATCATCATCCTCCTCCTCCTCCTCCTCCTCCTCCTCAGTTTCCTCTATATCTGAGATTCCCACCTGATTTAGAGCAGCCCAAATGGGATTCTGCATCTTTTCTTTTAAGTGGCATGGTTTTTCTGATGGTTTACCCTGTAATGATGAGTAGGTGATAGCCAGGGCCACTGGAAAATTGTGGAAAAGGTTCCCCAAAATTGCAGAGCATTTTGCAAAAATTGCAGGAAATTGCAGGGATTCTACTATAGACCCTGAGTGCTTCACAATAAATCTTTTAATGTTTTCTGCAGCACATATTAGTCATTATAAATTGCTAAATAAATACACTGACACCTGCAAATATGTAAAGAAAAGTTTATGTTCCTAAAAAGAATACTAAACTGATAAACTATCATAAGCGTTGCCTATCTCCCAAACTTTAAAAGCATCCGCCTCACACAATGCTAAATAGATTCTATAAAGTGAGCCACAGCAAATCAATATTAAATAAAGCCAGAAGAGATATTTTTTTTGTTTCTGGCTATAGAATAATGAAGCTTAATCAACAGCTGTTTACAGTGCTCTGCCAGTTATTCACCCACTTCAGTACAAGAAAAAATAATCAGATAGAGTGGTGAATAACTGAGTTTTAGTAAAATGTTGTTAACATGTTTAATGGTCATAATTTATACTGTAGGTACTGTACAGTATTTTTAAAGTCACATATTAAAACACTAAATCTGGGGGTTATTGGGGCTGGCATATTAGTCATAAATTGCTAAATGAATACACTGACACCTGCAAATATGTAAAACATAAAGAAAAATGTATGTTCCTCAAAAGAATACTAAACTGATAAGCTATCGTAAGCATTGCCTATCTTCCAAACTTTAAAAGCATCTGCCTCACACAGTGCTAAATACTATAGATTCTATAAAGTGAGCCACAGCAAATCAATATTAAATAAAGCCAGAAGAGATATTTTTTTTGTTTCTGGATGTAGAATAACAAAGCTTAATTAACAGCTGTTTACAGTGCTCTGCCAGTTATTCACCCACTTTGGTACAAGAAAAAATAATCAACAGAGTGGTGAATAACTGAGTTTTAGCAAAATGTTGTTAACGTGTTTAATGGTCATAATTTATACTGTAGGTACTGTACACTAGTTTTAAAATCACATATTTAAACATTAAATCTGGGGGTTATTGGGGCTGGCAGTATAATCTAGAGGTTAGAGTAACAAACTGTGAATGAGCTGACAACATCTAGCAGACCTGGGTTTGATTCCCACAACCTCCACTTGCATACCGTGTGATTCTGAGCAAGTCACTTAACCTCCTCCGTACCCCTGGGTTGCACCCAAAAACAGGGACTTGTGCCTAGTGGGCCTTATGTGGTTACCAAAAAAAGTAAAAAAAATACCAATATATTTTAAACTAATCTGAATGAAAGTATGCTCACAAGGAAAAACTTGCCTATTATAAAAAGGCTTAGTAGTTAACATCCCATTTAAGAGAATGGGATAATATGCACCTTTTCTCCCATCTTTTGTTTCAAGCTTTGTGGCAACAAAAAGTTTTCTGATAGATTTCTTTAACAGAAAACAAATGCTAAGTGTTTAAGTGTACTTATGCTTGGCCAGTGGATTTTGAAACCAAACAAGACAAGGATTCAAAAGAAATCAGTGTGGTATAAAACCCTTGACCTACCTTGCACTGTATTGTTTCGGCCTGACCCAAGTCTACATGTAAAATTTTCAATATATTTGAGAGTATTTTATTTAAAATGTTAATACTTTTTATAGAGTTAAATATAAAAACTAAAACATTGCAAGAAATTGTGGAACATATCAGTTTTTCTGGAGAATGGTGAAAATTGCAGATTCCTCAAAAACATTGCAGGTGTAATTTTCCAGTGGCCCTGGTGATAGCAACACCTGGTCACTGTGCAGTGCCCTCATGGGGCTTTCCCCCTGTTCCTGTAGTAGCAACTGTGCCCCGCTTACCCTTTGTGTCAGAAGTTTGGTCAGTCTTTACATCTGCTGATGCCCACCTTTAATTATGGCTACGAGCCCACATTTATAATGTAGGTCAAGCATTGTGGCAATACCAAACTCCTCAGACTGCAGAATGTAGTTAATGTGAGTACTGGAGTCTAAGGTGGACAGCATGTGTTCCATCAAGGCACAACTTGCTCTCTCACCACCTGCCTCCAGCTGTTGCTGCATGTTCAGCAGTGTCTGCCTCAACACACGTAGCCAGGGGTGGCTCAACTAGGTTCAATGTGGGGGGGGCAAAGAATCTTTACTGAAATGGCAGGGGGTCTGGGGGCTGCCTAAGCCCCCAGAAAATGTTACACTTTGTTGAGTGTTTTGGTGTCATTTTTTGATCTTTCACACTGTTTACTTCAGAAAAATAAACTATATCATGTCAAGAATTTGTTCTTAAGTAATCTAATTAGACTCATTACTCTGAATGGTGCTGTGCAGTACATTCCTTCTTGTAACCAGCATGCACAAAGGCTATTTCATATAATCCCCCCTTGTAGTGTAACATTAAATTGTAATATAATTTTTCACAACCTTTAACAGCAAATGTCCTGTAATAACCTTATTAGAAAGATATGCAACAAAGAGGGTCATGTGCATCACAGGATGTTGTAAAACAACACAGTTTATAAATAACATGTTGTAAAGCAATACAGTCTATTAATAACATGCTGTGAAGCAATGCAGTCTATTAATAACATGTTTAAAATAAAAGGTACACCACAGCCTAAAATAAACTTATTATTTATTTTATTAGGGGTGTTGACTTTTTTCAAAGTAACAATTTTATATATAACCACTGCATGTAAACTAAATAAGCAGCACCAATATTGATGAAATGAAATAAACATGTATGTGAAGATGAATAACTGCAATAAACTCATAAAAAAAAATCTGAAGGCTCGAGTGAAATTCTTTTGCAAACAC
The DNA here is from genome assembly GCA_016271365.2 of Neoceratodus forsteri. Lineage (NCBI taxonomy): Eukaryota > Metazoa > Chordata > Ceratodontiformes > Ceratodontidae > Neoceratodus > Neoceratodus forsteri. Next base: position 1,779,417,981 of record CM057452.1, read on the forward strand.
AACACAAACCTTACAATTGGTGCCATGACTCAGATGTCTGAAGACAGTCTATATGGTTGCTGATGCCATCAAATGAACTGAAGGGGCCATGCTGCAGGGAATGCCTTACTCCACCTGACCTGATCAATCAAGTACAGAAGGGAGTCGAATAAGGGACTCAAAAAGACTGGTGTAAAGTCACACATGATTTGCCAGCCACAAAATAGACATAAGTATGGATACCATTTTATGTACATTTTTAAAAACACATTTAAAAATGGTCCATACCGCTCTCCTGAACAATAGAAAGATGCGTACTTATGTTTTTTTAAGCAATGTACGAGCAAAAATGAAAAAAGTTAAACAGAATAAAACTAAGTTAGCCAATATCTGTCAAATGTATGTACAGTACCAGTATAAAATAACGGCTAGAATGTGTAACATAAAGAGGCAGATGTTAAAAAAAATAAAGAGAAATGTAAAGAAAGTGTAGTCCTTCAGGAAAAAGAGTTGAGAAATGTGCTGCAGTAATTAAAGGTATCAAAAAAAGGTAGAGAAGGAGCTACAAAAGTGTGTCACTAAAGCAAAAGAAATAGAATATAATTTAGTGTGGCACGGGGTAAGTTTGTGGGTTAAAAATCAAGAATGCATGCCTTAGAACTCAAATTACAAAGTAAGATGAGTGTTATTCTTTAACAGATCCACCTTTTATTGCATTCTATAACAAATCTCAGTGTAAACACTTATGTCTGTACAGCTGTACCTTGCTACTCACTTTAGGAGAAGCACTATGTTTGATTGTAGTACACCACGTCGCTCCTGTAAAAAAGCTTTCAGCTTAGTGTACTATTCCTAGTTAAACAACTAAATAAAAAAAAAAATATCTTGTTATGTAGTGCCCAAGGTCATGCTGTTCTCTGTATTTCTGTTATTACTTGGAGAATGTTTAAAAAATAACTGCAAAAACATTACTGTATTCGGTAATAAATGTTATAGTTTCATGATATTAGCTTCATTAACTATGATAGCAGAGTAAATTCTGTTTTTTACTCACTTGGCTTTGTTCACTTGAAGCTCATTATTGTTTTTTGTTTTAGTTGTGAGACTCTTGGTTTCTTTATTTCAGGTTAACCTTCATCAGTGGCATAGTGTTGTAGGATATGTTTTTAAATGTGCCTAATTCAGCATATGCTATGTCTATTTGTCACTGTTACACTTTATCAGAGTCTTTAACCATGTTTTCTGAAGCTACTCTGGTTTATTTTTTATGTTTCATCTAATGACATGTTCTAGTTTGCAGTGTTGGCATATTTTCTGCAAACTTTCTATCTTTCAAATACAGTAAGTGGTTGGTTTAATGGTAAAATATGTGGACTGGTGTCCATAATATTGATTCAAGTTAAAATGTCCTCCCTCTTAGAGAAACGTATGTGCATACAAATATGGGCATGCAGTATTTGATGGGGTGGCTCCCTTGAGCAATTAGATCATGACAATCAGGAACATGCCCAGGACCTCTCATATAAAAAAACAGTCCTTATATACATAATCCATTTTATGAACATTTTAACTTGAATCAATATTATGGATTTCTTCCTTCTGTCAAGGTTCAAGTTTACTTCGCCATCCAGCTCAGCTGTTCCGTGCCCGATGCCTGCCTCCTCCCCCTAGCAGCAAGTTGTGTGGCACCTCACAACAAGTAGCCCTCCGATTGGACAATGGTGACAAATGCAGCACCGCCGCTTGACTCGGGACAAAAAGACAGTTTTTTCAGATTTAAAGAGACAGTGCACGTTTCGGGGCTGGCAGCACTACATTCTGAATACTGCATAGCTCAACTTTCACCTGAACAGATTGCCATCCCTGCCCCACAACACCCAGCCTGAAGCACCGGGGCTTCACTCTGCCAGCGGGTGGTCGGTGGAAACTAGCCGACCCAGGGAACCATGATGCCAGGAGGGACAGCCAGAAAACTCTTGGGAAAGCCACAGCCAATCAGTAAGCGAGTGCTCCTCTAGGCACAGCAGCCGATTGGCTCTCCTGCCCCATTGACTTATACTGACTGAGCCTGCATTACCAAAATCTGTCTGGGACTTGGGAATTTCTTCCCTGCATTCTTGTAAAAATCTCCCAAAAACAGCTGTCTTCTTATTGCTGCAACTGTAAAGGGAATCTGTTGATTTGTTGTGATTTTTGCTGTAATTCCAAATCCTTGGTAACCGAAGTGGGCTAGACGCTGAGGCGCCACGTTTCCTTCCTTAAATTGTGTAAAATTCCCATAAGTGCTGTTTTCTGCTAAGGTAATTGCTAGGGGAAACTGTTGATTTACTGTTTTTGCTGTGATTACAAATCCTTTTTGCATTTGTAAGGTGGGCCAGACACTGAGGTGTCACAGCCCCCCCCACAGCCTTTTGTTGTGCAGATTTAGGCACTGTGACAAGCAGGAACACTTCTCTGCCTCTATTTAATTTATTGCACCTTCCTCTGTCTCTCCCCAGACTGCCATCCCTGCCCCACAATACCCAGCCTGAAGCGCCGGGGCTTTGCTCCACCAGCGGGTGGTCGGCGGAAACTAGCTGACCCAGGGAACCATGGGACCGGGAGGGACAGCCAGGAAACTCTCAGGAAAGCAGCAAAATTTTGCCCACCCACCCTCCCTCCTTGTGTGTTACTTTTATAGGCATCTTCCTGCCAAAATCTCTTCCCCACCCTCAGCATTACCCTAAACCAATAAACTGTTCCACCGTCTTGCTGATCCAACTAATTAGCAACTTCACTACTCTCCCGGTAGCCAGCTAACAATATCTCTCTCACAATGGGGCGTTTACTTCTGATACTTCTTTCACTGTCAGCCATGGGGTTCCCCAAAGAAGATGTCCCTATCACACAAACTACAGTGATCCATCCACCCAGTCTCTCTGTCTCATCCCCATTGTTTGACGCTCAAACCCTCACATATGCCCTACCATTGCTGCATCAATTACAGTGGGGTGACCCCCAAAAAGAGATGCAAACCACCATACATGTATTTCAATCAAGGCTCCACTACTGGATATACAGATCCCCCCTATGCCTGACCACCATACTGCTACTTGGTGTCTTGACACAATCCTATAACCCCACATGGAGCACCCCAAAAGAGTGGCAGCAGAATAAGAGAAGAAGGACCAAAGACAGCCCCCTCTCCCTATCTCTGGCAGCCCTCATGAAATTCCTGCTCTTTCTATTGCTCTGTATTGGTAATGTGGAAATCAACCCAGGACCTCCTGAATGATTTACATCTCCAGCAGACCTAATCTCAAGTAAAGGCCTCAGTTTTTTGCATATTAATGTATGCAGTCTGTTGAAAAAACTTACACTGATACAAGCCTGGGTTGCCCATACCTTGCCAGACTTTCTTGTGGTATCTGAGACATGGCTCAAACCCACCACAGCAGACAGGGATGTTAACCTACCCAACTATCAGTTATTCAGAGTGGATTGCCAAACAAGGGGCGGTGGAGTAGCTATATATGCAAAATCCGGTATACCTGTATCCTTTATTGCTGCAACCTCTATTCCCAAGGAATTTGAATGCCTATCCTTAAAAGTCTCTCTCCCCAATACAGCAGCTTTTCAGCTAGTTGGATGCTACAGACCCCCCTCTGCTGACCTCAAGCTCTTATCCCACCTGGAATCTGCTCAAACCCAGCACTGAAGAAGTCATTATTCTAGGTGACCTGAATTTCTACTGGCTTACCCAGGCAGCTGCACTTCTGGTATCATTCTGTGATACACATGGGTTCACACAACTAATTAGTAAGCCAACAAGAATTAAGGCAAGGAATAGTAATAACAGCACACTACTTGATATCATGCTAGTGAATAAACCCCATCTATTCCACATGCTGGAGTGCTTTACAGCGATATAGCGATCACTGCCCCATCACAGGGTAGATCTTCCAGCAAAACAACAACCTGCAAAATTCTAATGAGGAGATCCAAGAAAAACATCAATATTGAAGGATATTTGCATGATCTAGCTCACTCTCCAAGCTGGCAAGAGTTTTATCTTGCTCATTCTGTGGAAAAAGCACAGCAGGTGCTAAATAGCATTTTAATAAGTGCCCTTAACATCCATGCCCCAATCTCTAGCATCCGAATAAAAAATAAATCCTGTCATTGGTTTTCAGCTGACCTCAAAGCTGCACTGCTGGAGAGAGACAAACTCTGGAAAATGGCAAGAAAAACCAAGAATGCAAATGACTGGATGATCTTTAGGAAAGCCAGGAACAGATACACTAAGAAAGTTAGGGATGCAAAGGCTGCCTTCTACTTGCCTGAGCTTGACTCCTTCTATCATAATCCTGCTAGGTTTTAGGGTACCATTAAGGGTATGGTTGGGCAGGATTCTAGCACCTCCCTACCAACTCAATTACACCACAGTAATGGCCCTATCTCTGGCAAAATGGAAATTCTGGATGCCTTCAATAACCACTTCACAACGGCTGGCCTTGCCTTTGACACCTCTCCAGCTAACCTGCTGTGTACACAATTAAGCTCCCAGTACACTGGTGCTCAGAGAGCTGACTCTTCCTTCAGCTTCAAATTTGTACTGTTGAAGCAAGTAGAGGACCTACTATGGCAGCTGGATATCAAAAAAGCGAGGGTCAGACCTCTGGACCCTACTTTCTAAAGATTGCATCCATGTACTTGCAATCCCCTAACACATCTCTTTAACCTATCTCTAAACTCTGGTTCTATTCCAACACTGTGGAAGACAGCCCAAGTGGTTCCCTTCTAAAATCAGGGACCCTATGGACTATTAATAATTACAGGCCCATTTCCATTCTACCAGTGCTATCAAGATGCTGGAGAAACTAGTGAGTACCCAGTTAGGGAATATCTTGATGATGCTAACCTCCTGAATCCAGCTCAGTCTGGATTCAGAGCCAAGCATAGCACTATCACTGCACTAGCCAAGGTCACAAATGACTGGCAAACCGAATTAGATAAAAAGAATAGTGTCTGTGCAGTATTTTTTGACCTGAGCAAAGCATTCGACACTGTGGACCACGAGCTGCTACTATCATCCATGCACTCCATTGGTCTAGATCCACCCTCCCTTAAGTGGTTCAGGTGTTATCTTACCGGTAGATCACAGCAGGTAAAAGCCGAAAGTGACCTATCCCCATTAAAACCACTGCTAAGAGGAGTCCCCCAAGGTTCTATCCCGGGTCCTATCTTTTTTGCCATCTATATAAATAATATTGATTCAACCCTCACCAAATCCTCTGTACACCTCTTTGCTGATGACACTGTTTTGTATGTCAGCAACCCTTCTTCTGCAGCTGCCCGTGAAATTCTACAAACAGAATTCTCTTTGTTACAATATCAGCTACTTGAGAAAAAGCTTCTGTTAAATGCAAAGAAAACTAAAGCAATGATGTTCACAAATCAGAGCCCCACCAGCACCTCCTCTTCAATCATTCTCCCCCAGCTATACTTGGAGAAAATCTGGAGTATGGAGAAAAATTCAAATACCTAGGTGTGTGGATTGACAGCAGACTCAACTTCACTCATCATTTAGAAGAACTGCTAAAAAAGCTTCGCCAAAGGCTTGGCCTTTTCTATAGATTAAAACCCTTCCTAAACAGAGATTCAAAGATGAGGTTAGTCCAGGCCATTTTTCTCTCAGTTGTTGACTATGCAGACTTCCTTTATTGTCACTGCCCCATCTCCTACCTACACAAGTTGGATACCTTATACCATAGAGCAATAAGATTCATAACAGATCTGCCATCTAATACCCATCATTGGTCCCTTTATGCTGCAGTTGGATGGGTTTCCCTACACCTCAGAAGGAACAGAAATGCAGCTCTATGGACTTACAGAGCGTTATCAAAAAAACTTCCAAACTATATTCTGGACTGCTTCACCCAGGCTATTCCTAGTTCCTATGCCCTAAGAAGCAACAACATCATCCTGTTCAAGTTGCCCAAATTCAACACCTGGCTAGGGAGGGCAGCAATCAGCTATTCTCTAGCTATAGCATGGAACACCCTATAAAAATCCCTAAAACTGTCCAATCTTATACCATTTGCATCCTTTAAACAGCTTTGTACAGTTTTCTTCACAGAGAAATGCAGTTGCTACCGCTAGAGCTAGCTTTGTCATCTCACAATCTCCCTCCCAAAAATTCACCATATATGGCATAATCTTTGTTCTTCAGTTCTTCCTCCCAGGCAGACACCCCATCTTATGGCACCCAGTAATACCTTCCACCATCCTAGTATTACATCATGCTGTGTGTTTGCCATGGCCCCTCCACTGAGATATGTATATACTGTAAATATTAGCATAACTTTCCTATAACCCATTTTATCATGTGAATTTTACTGTACATCACTGTGTTTATAAATGTTTTTTTCCTCCTGTATGTATAACTGTTTATATAAGTGTATTGATGTATCTGTTGTGTATCAACTATTGAACCTTGACCTTATCGGGTCCATCTTGTAAATGAGCCTTGCTCAATGATGCTCGCCAGAATAAATAAAGATTTGATTGATTGATTGATTCATTCATTACAAGCAGAGGCACAGCTGTAGTGCATAATCTCCTTAGAGTTAAGGCAAAATAACTACCTCCTTTATCTTTCACACAACCAGAGCTACCAGACTATTTTCTATACCCTTTTCCCCTTTTATCTAATTTAGTGTTCAACCAAGCAAAAAGCTGCCAAAACAGTAAGAATAATATGGTAATTTTCACCTTGTTAAAATTGGTGACCTTTTACAACACAACTTGACCTTCCATGTTTAATCTAAGTTAAGCACATTATTTTGTCAGGATTTAATATATTTGTGAGTCTAGTTTTTTAAATGTTTTTCATTAGTAGTTTTTCTTATAAGGAGCAATATTATTTTCAGGTCCTGCTGTATTTTAAGCTGTACAAGTGAACTTTTTCACTCTGACATAAAACATGTGATTTACTGTTAAAAAGTAAAACAAGTAATCAAGATTTATTTAAATCTCACATGTCAACTAGCTTAAAAAAGTTTATTTTTTCTATGATGTTTTCTTGTAACATCTTTTATGGCTCTTAAACAAGCACTAATGACTGCTCCTGCACTCATTAGCCCTTCTAAGTCATCAGCTTTTTGTTATACGGATACACACCACTGATCAAGTGATCAGTGCAGTCCTATTACAAAAGCTATCAGGGATTTTACATCCAATAGGATATTTTTCCTAGGTATTAACTCCAGTAGTGTAAACTTATAAAAACTGTATAAAACACTTATTAGCTGTATATTGGGCAATGCAAGCTATTGAACATATTGTGGGGTTTAATCACATTGTTTTGCAAACCTCACATACACCTATAAAATTTATCTTAAAAAGAAATATACGGAGAGTATCTTCTCAGAGACTAGTAAAATGGGTAGTGACCTTACAAGGCAAAAATATCAAAGTAAAAAAATGTACCTCCCCCATGTTAATAAAGTTAATGGCATGAGAGAAAAATGTGCATGACTGTGAAAAAGTCATAGGTATTAAATATAAACCAGTTTTTGCTGCTGAACCTCAACAAGCGAAATTGAAGGTAGTACGTGAAGCTATTATGCCGTATCCACAGGAAGCCATTAATGTCTTCTTGGACTGTGCTTTTGTTGTCAATTCCTTGTTAAATTTTCCTTCCTAGTTGGACAAAAAAAAAATGCAAACAGCCACCGGTGAACCCATGGGTTTTGCTCCCATATTACAACATATATGGGATATAAGAGCTCAGACACCACTTTAAATTGTTATCTGTAAAGTAAGGGCTCATAAAAACAATCCAAAAAATTTCTGTAAACTAAATAATAATTTGATAGATAATTTGGCTCAAGCAGCTGCAAAATAAAAAAAAAATATGGGTAGACCTTCTAGGAGGTGGCTCTACACAATTGTGGGAAGCTTAAGAGTATAATAAAAATCATCCAAAATGAATAGCAGCATTATCACAAGTCCCTAGCTTGGGGTAAATCCAGGATACTAATGCTTGGCTTCTTGGTTGTCAGAACCAATGAAAAGATACAGGACAGTGTACCACCAAACATTTTACCATATGGGAAGATATGGTAATATAAAAATGACTACCAGGGTTTAGAAAGTGGATCTCACCCACTTCATTTAAAAAGAATATTATCATGGATAATCATAAAATTAAAGGTCATTGTGTACTCCACAAAACATATAAAATGTTGGCACAAAAATATTGGTGGCCAAAAATGGGAAAAGATGTCAAACAATGCTTAGAGGCTTGTCTCATCTGTGCACAGATGAATCCTCCAGTGCCTAAAAAAAGGGTTCTGTTAGGGTTATACCCCTGACGGACGGTCCTTGGTCCAGCTTACAAATTAATTATGTGGAACCCTTTCCTACTGCAAAAAGGGGGTTCCAATTTTAACTGGTCGTTGTTGACATTTTTTCCAAATGGGTAGAAGCACTACCAGTAAAAAATAATAGTCTGCAAGCTATTGCAAAAGCATTGTGGGAACAAGTGTTCTCGCGTTGGGGTTTTCCCAAAGTCCTGAAAAGTGATAAAGAGACAAAATTGACAGAAAAAATAATAACAGCTTTGTGTGGTATCTTAGGTATCACTCAATGCTTACATTTACCCTACCATCCACAGTCTTTGGAAATGGTAAAAAGGTTAAATTGCACTCAGAAAAACGCACTTAAAAAAAGCAGTGTTGGATACTGGTAAAGAGTGGGTAACACACTTATCAAAAACCTAATGGGTATTAGAGGTACAGAAAACAAGAGTACTGGCTATAGCCCTTATCAATTAATGACTGGACAAAATTTGTGGCTGTATTATTCTTCAAATCTAGATTTATCTACACCTGTGTTAGACTGTATTAAAACTGATCTATTTCTACAACAAGTGCAAAAACAATTAACTCTGTATTTGCCCCATGCTGCCAAAAGCATGGCACATACTCTTTGTAAAAACAAACAGAGACATGATGAAAAAGTGATACAGCCCATTAAAAGGGGTCATCATGTCATGATAAAAAACTTTGGTCAAAAGGGGCCATAGGATGCTAATTGAATGGGGCCCTATATTGTCATTGATGTTCTGGGGCCATGGGTCATTCAGGTCTGTCAAAATCAACACGGGTCTACAGATACCAAATGGGTCCATGTGGACCAAAGTAAAACTGTATCAGCCTTTAAATGATGACAACTAATACTGCTCTGTTTTTCCCAATAGATACTAGGCAACGATGTTTCCTTTACTTGTACTGTGTAGTACCTTATTGATCCTGGTAACTTCTGACAAATACAATGGATGCCCAGGGCACATATGAAACAGTTTATATAACACTAACTATGCCAATCGTACAGTGTGGGGTCTCCTAGTGGTGTTGGGGAAACGACATAAACACACTGGACATCTTTTTATCAAATGGTACTTTATTTGTAATGGACAATGTCAAAATGCGACATGGGGATGCTTGCCAGAAGCCTGGCCTGGCATAGCAATGTGTGTGGTATACACAACAGCCCAGAAAGGGATCTATAAACACTCCACTTTGGGGGATACTACAAATTTAACAAAAGAGAAACAAGATTTATTTCAAATAAAACTAAAGGACATGTTACATTATCCACCTAATATTATGTTTTTAAATGCATCTTATACTGGTTCAAAACATAATATGTGCATTTTTTATATAATACATCTATTGTAGAAAACTATACAGTAGAGATAAAAAATGTTCACAGTATCGACATTAGCAAATAAATATTCTTTGTTAACTTATATTAGCAGTGCATGATGGCCATGTATGGCATGTAATATTAATTGAACAGCATGGCACAATTTTGCTACATGGAATATAGTGTATCAAAAACAGGGTATATCAGGCCAAAAATTCTTTCCCCCATCAAATGGTATTATCTTAATGTAAAATATATATCCTTTGTATTATCCATGTAAGTTTAAATATTATAATATTGTGCTACCTTTGCCTTTTCCACGATTACCACTTTGATGTAGAGATCGGGCTTTGGTATTGTTGTGGCGACAGTATTATAATAATACTTTAAATCAATACCATGATAGACACAAATTGTGGTCATTTCAAAATCCTGTAGAAGAATCGCCAGACTTATCTCATTGTAAAAAAGACGTGTGGGGCTGGTTAGGCTCAGAATTAAAAAATGCTAATGGTATTGATTCCATGGTTTTAAAGGGTCATATTTGCTCTTTAAAAATGACTTTAAAAGATATGGCTACTAGACCATTATCAACTACTGTGAGATTAGTGGCTGATAATGAAGAAATTAATTAGTTTGCATTTAAAAAACCTTACAAAATTTTAAAATTATTGCTCAAGTAGCAACCTGTTTTTATAACTCACTTTCTAATATGTCTAAAAAAAGCTATATAAAACTGGCTTGCTCTCAATTAGCTGCTCAAGCACATGCTTATCTAGTTGATTAAATAAAATTAAAACAAATAGGTTACATTTAGGGATAGGTAAGACCAATGTAACTAAATTATTGGATCATCCCACTGTATTTTTACCACCCTTAGCTATAATAAAAGCATGAAACTCACCAAATCAATATGCACAAGTGCTGCAACATGTAATTCCCATACTAGTAATAATACCTGTATGTTTTGAACCACCGAAAATATCGTAAATCAATAATTTGGGAGTATTAATACATGACCAAATCATGAAACTCCAAATACCAGGTGATACTATCATCATAGTACACAATAAATATGTTGTCCTACCCAAGGAACAGTGTGTACAAAAACATGAAACCGTAATAGGTGGGGAAGAGACATCAACTGCCACATGGTTTCCTGAACAATGTAAATTTACCCTAATGTCTGCAAATAAATACCGCCAAGCAATAAAATGGAACCAATCATGGTGTGTAATCACAGGTCAACCTTAAAATGTATGGGGGTGTAGTGACAAAACCTGGTGGATTGCAAATTGGACCCTCCGGAAATATCCTGCCTGTAGCCAAACAAATGTTAGACATATTAATGGTTCCAGCATGGTCTTGGATTTACTCACTAATTTGGCAACTCCACCTCATTTTAAATTACCCAAAATGAATAAAATGATGCTTGGTGTCTTGTTGTATTGTCAACAAACTAAAGGACTTATTTTCTCACAAAAGGCCTCTGTTAAAGAGGTAAAAAAGCAGTCATCTTATATCCCTATTATATCCTGGTGAAATTGGGGCTCAACTGCTTTGGGTACTAGTCCAACCCTAAAAGTGGTAATATGCGATATTGCAGTAATTTGTGTTCTTGTTATTATACAATTGCTATTGTATCATAAAATGAGACACATGATTAAACATATACAAATGGTACAATGGCAGCAACATAGCGTGTGAACTCCAATTATAGAGAGTCACGGGGGGGGGCGGGATTGTAATGTAACATTAAATTGTAGTATAACATTTCACAACCTTAACACCAAATGCCCTGTAATAACCTTATTAGAAAGGTGTGCAACAAAGAGGATCGTGTGCACCACAGGATGTTGTAAAGCAATACAGTCTATTAATAACATGTTTTAAAAAAAGGTACACCACAGCCTAAAATAAACATGTTATTTATTTTATGATTAGTTTATACTGGGCTGTTGGCTTTTTTTCAAAATAACAATTTTATATATAACCACTGCATGTAAACTAAATAAGCAGCACCACTATTGATGAAATGGAATAAACATGTATGTGAAGATGAATAACAGCAATAAACTCTTAAAAAAAATCTGAAGACTCAAGTGAAATTCTTTTGCAAACACAACACAAACCTTACACCCCTGCAACAATTAACTGATATTGTTCACATTACTTGCACCAGGAGATACCAGCAATGCCAGCCAAGCCAGGTTGAGTGTTTTTATAGTAGGTGCGCAGAAGACAAACTGCCAAGCTTCAACAATGTCTCAGATCTAATGCATTTCTTAACACACACTCCCTCCCTGCCCCCCTTTAATTTAAAGATACAGTATTTAAATTCTGAGACCAGATCACAGACCAGATTGGGAGTGAGTGGTCAATTGGCTTGACCAACATAAGCTGATCAATGGAATGGGGAAAGGGTGGAGAACACAATGGCAGTGAAGAAACATGAAAATGGACAATGACATTAAGAAATAAAACACAAGCTTCCTAACTCCATCAATGTTTGAAGAAAAAAACTCCTACCAGATACCACAAACAACAGTTTGGGGGCAGGAGGAGCTTTTAACATTTAATGGGCATATATAACAGCTACAGTTAAAAAGTTGCAAACTGTCTCCATCTCAGATTTTTTTTTTGAAGTACACCACAGTGGAAACAGTAAACTCATAGATGCATGTACAATGATGGTAGAAAACTCTGGACAGTATTCATGTCAAAACTGGGTTCTCAATGTCTGTCCTAGACTCCTGGTCACCCTACCCATACTCATCACAGTAATTTACAGGCTGCTGTCACACAAGAAGAAACATTACATCAGTTGGCATAAATGAACATAGTGTGCCTCAAGTGGGAGATGGAAGATTGAGGGTGCTTCAAAACCAGCAATCGTGTCAGATTTTCTTTTCCTTAATTATGAAAAAGGTAGCCCCTCTCTCTCCAGAGTGGCACTGACACATATCTATTAGCAAACACACTTGCTAAGCAACTGCTGGCACCACAGATAATCATTACATTTTAGCCCTTCAGTAGTGGATCAGATAGAGTTGTTTGCTGCAGTAACCCCTCCAAAACATCCACAGCAAATAGATTATAGTTCACTGACATTACAAAATCATCAAGCCACACAAATGAGCTCTTGTTATAGCTAAGCATGCTCTGAGCACAAAACACGCTGCATGGAAGGGCTGAGGGCTTAAAATAGTAAGAGTAAGTCCCAAGGCCGCATGAAGCCACTGTCTACACCCACCTGCAAATAAAATAAAATAAAAAATTGATACTAGGCAGCAAACACAAATCAAAGCCACTCTTAATTATTAAGCAGCAGATGAGTGACAGGTCAGTTGTCAAATCCACCTGTTTTCCACAACAGTATGATCTGCAGTACAGATCAGACTATTATAGAAAACGGCTGGATTTGACAATTTATCTCAGTCACTCAGTCTAGGATCTGGTACTTCGATTACCCACAGAGAAAAATAAAAATAATTAGCCAGCAAAGCTAATCCAAACCACTCTGAATTAACAGGCAGCAGTGGCAATACAAATCATGCTACTGTAGAAAATGGAAGGATTCAACAATTTACCGTGGTCACTCAGGATTTGGAACTTTGATTACCCACAAATAAATGAAAATATTATGCAGCAAATACAAATCGGAACCACACCACTCTTAATAGGCAACAGATGCAGAACAGATCATACTTTTGTCTAAAAAGGCAGGATATGACAATGAATTTATTACCTCAGTCACTCAAGGTCTGACACTTCTATTACTTGCCAACCAACTCAGTTTGACTACCAGTATGCTGTGTTCCAGCTCTAACTAGTGGCTGTTGTATGCTGATATTTATTTGACTTGAATGAAGAATTCATTTATTGGTTCCCCACTATTTCTTGCAGGTTGCAGCTGTCACCATAATAATACTGGGAGAAGCAATAAACAATTCTATATTCAAACATATATAGTAACCTGGCAGGCAGATAAACTGCATGGATTGTACTACTGTCATAATATCAATATACAATTAGTGTGCATAAGTAGCTGATGGTACTGCACAACTCAAATTTCAATTTCAGTGCTATACACAAGCCATGTATGCATTAATAAAATTCATTAATAGTTAGTTTAGTTTATTGTTGATCGGTTTGTGTAAAACATTGCAACACAAAACACAAAAAATCTATAAATACCATACATTGAATCATGCAATTATTTATTGTTTAAATCATAACAACATTGGAACATTAAAATCCATAAATGCATTAGTCCAGACATTAGGTCACATGATAAACCATCAGCAGTATATGTTAAACATTGTGACATCATTCCACGTGCCTAAATTCAACTTTAATAGGGCAATTACTTACAATAAGCTATTGATCACACTTTCTGTATGTTATAATTTATAAAAAAACTCTCTAAACCTTCTTTCTCACAATTTACTTCTGTTTAATTCAATCAGAAACCCAATGTGATTAACAGTAGCATTTTGTTGGAGACAGACTTCCCAAGTTTCCCCTGCGAATTACCTACCACTTACAGTTGTGTCTTTCTCATTTGGTGGACCATCAAAGTGACATGCAGTAGACAAATTCATGTCCTAGCTACTTAGTCTTGCTCCAAAATCTATTTGTCAGCATTAAGAACTATTTGAAATCAAGTATGAATTACTGGGTCGCTGTTTCAGTACCTGGTTAGCACTCACCTGTACTGCTGGTATGGTCCCAACCCTGGGTCCCAATGAACATACCCCACAGAGCATGCTGCCCCATATGCCTCTTAAATGGATCTCAGATTGTGCACCTTTTTGCCTGACTGTGCTATGTGCTACAATTACCAGATCAAGGATCTAGACCAATGGTTACATATCGAATTGTTTTGTTACCCATGCTGCACCAGAGTTCCAAGGTCGGCCCTAGTAGCATAATTTGAGTACCGTCTCCCTACAAAATGGCTCATAATGGCCACTTACTGTAGAAATTTTCAACTTTATCTTGATAGGCTACCTCGGATACCTGGGTGACCTCTCCAAATTCGCCACATGTGGACCATAGTGGGTACTAAAATACTTGACAGCACTGTTATAAACCCTTCTATGAAATCCCTACTCATATAGTTCTTTAAAATACTCCTTTAAAGGCTACATATCCAACGACCCGTATTATGGTTCTAGTATGTTTATAGCTATCAATGCCAGATAGACTTTTCTGGTAAAATTACCAGACTGTACCATATTTTATATACTTTTAGATTGCACTCTACATGAAATCTAAAATCAACTTCTAAAGCCTTCCTAACATCTGTGACTACATCTAAATAGATAACATCACTATGCTAGCATTAAATCCTTTAGGCTCCATACATATGATGAGCAAATACAAAAATACAACAAATTAAAATTGCAGATGAAACATATCAATTTTCATATACTAACTGGAAAACAGGATCAACATTCAGCATCCAGTTCAAATATTGCCATAATGAATTGCAATTGTATCAAAAAATTGTACAGAATGAAACAGTTTCTGAGTTACCTTGTCCTTTCAACTTTTAGTCCACAAATTTAATCTCTTCTCAGGCAGATGGTTAAGAATATGTTCTCAGTATAAAGAGTCTCCATGGCCATCCCTGAAAGCAGGTATTGTTTGTTGGCCTCTCATTGTACTTTACCCTTAGTAGCTGATTTGCTTCCTCAAAAATAAGAGCTGTGTTGGTATTTCTAGGAGGCTAACCCAGTCTCTCTACTCTGGAGTCCTTCCAACATTACATCGGACCTCTTCTCCGTTCAGGGATTTGTCCTACAGACCCCCTCTTGTTTTCTCCAACTCCAGTGATATATGCTCCCCATTAAGTCAAAGAAAAAAAAAAAGCTACACTAGGCACAGTAAATCAGGGTTATCGGGTGACAAAATAACAACCCCAGACCCCTTAGGCAACAATGGCATACCTTTTAAAAGGCCAAATAAGCCAATCAGCACAACCTGTGCTACTGTAGTATCAGGCATTCTCCTCCTGTTTGTAGTTGCTCTGACTATGGCTCTGCCGGTATCCTTCCCTCCAGTCTGGCGCAAGAACCAGTACACCCAGAAAGCAGGAACCAAGCAACACCTTCATTCAAAAGCAAAGACAGCTTTTTAGCTCCTGTTGTCAAAGCACAGACCAAAATAGTAGAAATTAAATTTACCAGCAATCACTCGAGTGGCTCATGGTCAAACAAACAAAAGAAAACATTTCTATGACATGAACGCTTTGAGAAGTTGGCCGGCAGCGTACTTAGAGCTGATAAACTGGAGAACACAGAAGCATTTCGGCTTTAATACATTAAGCCAAATACAAATTAAACATAAGTTTCATTCTTCATTTTCAGATAAAACAAAAGTACTGCAAGTGTTTAAAAAGTTACTAGCATGGACCTAATGCGGAATTGCTGCGAGGAGCGGAGCAGCATTGCGGCAATCTTGCTGCTCCACTGGGAAGAGAGTCAGACAGTGGGTATTGGGGCACAGCATCATCAAAATAGCAAAACCCCAATTCATTAATATAAAAAAATATATAGTGTCAAAAAATTGGGGGGGCCAATATACATACATGGCCCACCCAGGAATAGGAGTGGGGGGCTGTGGCCGGTCCACCCCCCCCGGTTTAGCCACCCGTGCATGTAGCAGAGGGATGGATTCACTGATACAGGCAGTGTCCACACTCACTGCCTGTGTAGCATGCTCAAAGGGGCCTTAAAATCAAGATTGGCCCATCCATTTGGTGCCACTGCTTGGTTATGAGACACGTGGATGCCCCAGTGCTATCACAGCTTGCATGAAGTAGCAGATACTCTGATATTTCTTTGTACTGCTCATATAAATGCTCCAGCATGTACAGGGTGAGGTTCCATCGGATGACAGCATCCATATTAAGATGGTGCTGAGGCAGCTGGTTCTGTACCTGTAGAACACTTAGATAGTCATAGGCCTTTGCTGAACATGTAAAGTGGGCACAGATGCATTGGGCCATAGTCAGTATTTCCTTAATATCAGGATGGTTGACAAAAGTCTGCACAACCATGTTCAGACAGTGTGCCAAGCATGGCACCTGGACAAATCCCACCCACTCCTACCGATACAATTACGTGTCCTTGGTGTTACCCCAAATGCCATCCTGTGGTTCCAGGACTACCTATCATCCCAGTCTCAAAGAGTCAAGATAGGACAATCTGTATCTGCTTCTAAAAAAGTCTCAATAGGAGTGTCCCAAGGGTCTATCCTTGGACCCTTGTTGTTCAGCATATTTCTGAATAATCTACCAGATGCAAACTTCGGTAAAGTTATTTTGTACGCCGATGGTGCCATCATTCTCAGCAGTCACTGTAACCTAGACTGCCTTCAAGCCAATCTGCAAGCATCCTTCCAGCAACTGGAGACCTGGTTTAGCTCCCAAAGGATGCTATTAAACTATAAAAAAACCAAGATGGTGCTCCTCTCGAGCCCCCAGCTAAAAAGGAGGTATCCTGACTTGACAGTCACAAACAACATGGTAGTCCCCTTGGAACAGGTACAGTCCTTCAAGCACCTGGGTGTCATGGTTGATGATACCCTTACATATGTCAGTGCACCCCTTTTGGTCGACACCCCAATCTCAAAACAGGAAAAAAGACCATTACAGTGACATTCGTGGTAATGGTCCTTTTTCTGTGTTTCACCTCTCCCAAGTGTTCGGCCCCTTCCCTGGACCAACTCCGACCTGGAGTTGGAATTCTAAAGTCTGGAGGGTGCAGGGGTTAGAGCCCTCCACATGGGGGGATGTGGGGGCACAGCTCCCCACAGAAAACACCTTAGAAACAGGCGGCACAATACCTGCGTCGGTAATGTGCCGCTAAGGTGGGGGGAGGTCGGTATTGTTACTGCTGTCGCTCTCAAACTTGGTGCTTCCTTCATATGTACAACATACAGACATGGTGGTAAAAGCCATGAACTCCAAGTTAGGGGTCCTGTTTAGGCATAGGAAAAACCTAACTACAAAAGCCCTCCAGCTTTTGGTCTCCAGCTCCATCCTATCCATTGTGGATTATGGTCTTGTGGCCTACGGCGTGGCCACACACACGGCACTCAAAAGGATAGGTACAGCCCTAAACAAAGCTTGTAGACTACTGCTAAATGCAGACCGCCTCATGCACACCTGCACTCTAACTCTATGTGAGCAAGTCAAACCTCCTATCGTGCAAAAACAGAATCAGATACCAAACCTGCTTACTTGGGAGGAAGGCAATCCTCTCCCAGACCCCTCCTTGCATATCTGACCTGCTAAAGAAAGCCAGCTTCTTTTACAATATTAGAAGCACGTCTTCGACCCTGCTCAGCATCCCTTTTCATAGGACTGCACTGGGACAATGCTCTTTCTCGTACAGGGACCCATTGTGGCTTAATGAGATCCCTGCTGCTGCACTTAACACTGCCAATATTCTGCCCTTTAAATCTGAACTGAAACAACACTTACTAAGTCTAGACATCTGTGACTGCCTGACCTGATCATGAATTTCTTACTATGATAACTTCTCTCACCTGGCAGTCCCCAACTCCCTACCCCACCTCCTACTCTGGTGTCTCCCCCTCAATCCCTCCACACCATACCTCCATCCCTCCACACTTCACCCTCTGAACATCTCCTACGTCTTCCCCAGCCCCACCCTTCTTCTTCCAATCTCTGTACTCTCCTATCCCAATGCTACCCTGACAAGGCCCTTCCGGGGCTGCAATTTGGTACTTCTCACTGTGGCTATCAACTTTTGTTGGTAACGGGATCACTTGTGCTTCCCAGGCCTTGTACTGTTTTATTCAATTGTATATTCCATTTTTTTACCATATTTGCCTATATCCTAGATAATTGTAAAATCTGCTTGTTGTGTAATGTCTGTACTGTTTCCCATGTCATGGAACCTTTGTAAAAGAGTTCATACTCAAAGGTATTTCTGAATATTCAAATAAATGAATAAATAAAATAAACAAATCCACCATCAATGATGCATTTCCTAACATTGGACCCATTGTCACTGGTGATGAATCCAGCTTTCAGAGCATGGGGGTGGAGCCACTCATCAGTCTCTGTGAGGACCACTTGCAGCATTTTTTCAGCCATGTGTAACCCAGGGATACTCTGCACAGTCAATGTTGCATGCTAGTGAACACCAGACATGTTGCTACCACCACAGTTGGACTTAGAAAAATTCTTGCCTTGCCCCAACTCATTTGCTACACCAGGTACCTGTGCCCAGTGTGCTATAATGCAAACATAAGAGCTACTAGCTGTTTTTCCACTGGTCCACATGTCCATGCAGAGATGTACATACTGCCCTGAGGAATGCTGCAGAGCATGATGTACCATGTCGGACACAGTACCGTACAGTTCTGGAATGGCATGCTTAGAAAAGTACATATGTGATGGGACCTTCCATTTCGGAAAGGCACAGGACCAAAAACATTGAAATCCTACATTCTCTACAAACAAGAATGGCAATAAATCAAGATCAATCATTTCTGCAGCTGCTGCATTCAGCTCCCGTGCAGTAGCATAATTAGGCTGGAATTTTGATTGATGCTCAAATAGCGAATGCAGCATAGGCTGAACCTTTGTTGATGCTGGTACTGGTGTGCTAAACAGCGTGCCTCATTGTGGTAGCATTATCACTGTGCTCTTTGACTGGGGATTGCCAATGTCAGTGTGTAATGCTGCACGACAGACATCAGTAACTTCTGGTTTTCAGTACTCGGTTAGCTGTGCTTCTTGAACTCTGGGTAGTAGTGCTGCTAAGACCACTACTTGGCCCACTTACAGAATCATCCTCATCCTGTACTACATAGATCTCCTCCTCACCTGCCCCTCCATCCCTGTTGTATGCTGCCATGTCAATTTGGCTGACATTGCTCGATGATGAGGATGTACTGGAACCACTGGCACTGGCTTCTTTCTGGTGTTTACTCCACCATAATGGGTACCTGTTTTTCAGGTGTGTAAGTTGCCCACCCATGCTGAGGTGATTACCCTTTTTACCCCTTCTGACTCTGGTTTGACAAAGCTGGAAAACTGCCACTGTCTCATCAGCTTGGTCCAGTACATAAAAATCCCACCCTAGGGATTTATTTGGCCTTGTTTTCACATGGTGCCTTGATGACTGGAATAATGAAGGAGAACGGGTGGGCTTTGGTATTTTCCGGGATGACTGGAGACAGAGGAGAAGGGGAGAACTAGTGCTACAGTATGGGGGGTCTTTGTGGTTGAAGCAGTGCAGACAACAGGAAATGCACCATCTGCATCCTTAACACCCTTTGACTTTTTCTTTTCTGGCTCTGTTAGGGGATCCAAGTTCGACACATCATTGTCATTATCATAAGCAGGAAAGACACTGCTGTCCACCTCGTCCCCCACAGGTCTGTCCTCCTAAATTACAGGCTCTGTGATGTGCGCCTCTTCCTCAGGACAAGTCTCATCAAGTTTCTCTACATATCCCACCCCACCCTCACCCACTGGTAACACACTATCAGGCTCCTCTGTCTCAGTAGCACCAACAGCACCAGTTCCCAAGTGCACACCACCACCAACCACCTCTGTGGTCATGGTTGTTTTTTTTGGTGGTGCTGCTGCTTTTTGTATCACTTGACACATCAATCTACTGTACATGGCTGCCAAAGATGTGGCAGAGAAAAATTTGGAGGAAGACATGCTACCACTGACAAATACTTTGGTGCTACTGCTACAGCCTGCACACAGACTCATCAGAATACTATACCTCTGCTCCCACTGACACGTTTTGTGTAGCTGCACCACTGTTAGGACCACAAATTGGGAAATGTTAGTTTTTGGCTCACCATGCCCTCTCCCTTTATTAGGCTGTCTACAACCTCTCCCTTTGTTTGATCTTTTTTCCCAGTCATTCTTATGTGCTTTACTGCAGTACCAAACAGCAATTACTTACAATTGTGAATGTGCAGTCAGCGCAGGGATTTGTTCAGAACACAACTGTGACACAAGTCAGGAACAATAACTTAGTATTATGAATGCACAGTTAGGGCAGGACATTTTTTAAGAAGAGAACTGTGCCAGAAGAGACACAATAATCACTTACAATTGTTAATGTGCAGTCAGCCTGGGGATTTGTTCAGAACATGACTGTGACACAAGTCAGAAACAATAACTTAGTATTATGAATGCACAGTAAGGGCAGGAAATTTTTTAAGAAGAGAACTGTGCCAGAAGGGACACAACATTCACTTAATATTGTTAATGTGCAGTCGGTGCAGGTCTTTTTCCAGAACACAAGTGATACAAGTGACACCACAATCACTTACAATTGTTAATGCACAGTCAGTTCAGGGATTTTTTTCAGAAAAAACAGCAGTGCCAAAAGGACACAACAATCACATACTATTGTTAATGCACAGTCAGTGCATGGATTTTATTATAACAATCCTTCCAGTAAGTGCACTCACCTCCTTTATTTATCAGCACTTGTTCTGTAGTAGTGTCCTTAGCTTCTCATACATGCTTCTTGTGAAAAAGATTCCAAAATGCAATACTTACAGTACAAAAGACTTTAATGATTATTTAAAAAGATATTTCCAAGACAAGCAGCTTAAGACGAGCAGAGCACAGACAGGAACAGTTCACAAAGCTGCTAGAGCAAGGCCATGTTACCCAGTGACAAAAAGCTTTATGTTTCACCAAGGCTCTGCGTGGTTTCATCAGAGGTATACAAGTTAATGTTAGTGTTAGGTCTATTTTTACTCCAAATAATTATCAAATCAAAGTGCATGAAAGAAACATTGGTAATAAATTAACCCAACACCACACATATAAATGGCAATAGAGTTCTAGATAACAGCAGATAAATTAATTATCCAAACTCTATTATACTAACACAAAAAATACAAATGCAGACAATTATAGTGATTAAAAAGTCCAAGTATTGATGTGTGCTTCACAAGATCTTGTATTTGCTTCATTTCTTTCTATAGAAGCATCTTCTTCTTTAGAAAACTTCAGTTCGAAATGGAAATCTGAAGATTTAAAAGGACCCATTAAGCTATCACATACACATCTGTTTGTATATTATTAATTATAATACTAATCAACTGTATTATTTTTTTTAAATCATACACAGATTTATAGTTATTTACAATTATTTATACTCTTCACTACCCTCTAACTGTAACTGCTTGATAGAACACACTGGATCTAATGGTTGAAATGGACCTGTGCCTTTTGAGGAGGTTTTACAACTGAATTCTGTGGTTTCTGTGGATTGTTTTGATGCTTACAAGATTTAAAACAGGTATGCCAGTGCTGTCCAACTACAGATTTATTTTACTATAAGCACTATATGTGTTTGTGCTACGCTGCTACTGATATATCCCTCTTCTCTTACACAGGACAAAACTACTGACTGGTAACTACTTCCAATCTAGTCCTAAGCTAGGTAAAACATATTTTATATCACCTGAATGAGGAAGAAAAGGAGAGACAACAACTGCCAAAATACAATTACGTGCCCAACTTTTGCTTATAATCCTGGAAAAATTGCAGCATCTGTACCCTAGACACATGAGTCACCCCTGAGGCTATGGGTCGCCCTCCCTCAACACTGTAGGGACACTGGCAAGGAGTAACACACATTTGTCAATGCCAAATGTTTGCTTACTGGTATTGGCATTGGTAGTGTAGGCATGACAGAGATGCACAGTAGGAATGGCAGTGAGTTATTGTAGTAATGTCAACTGCCACTCCCACCATGCAGAGAGTGAGAGGCATTGGGGATGTGTGCCTTTATGTCATGGGCTGTAACAGTCATGGCAGACAGTTTCAGGTGTTCGTAGGTTAGGGAAGATAGTAACAGCTGAGGGGGTGGACGGTGGGAATGGTACTTGAGAGGGGAAAAGGGGAAGGTTTTGCAGAGTAGGGCTTGCCATAGAATGCATAGGAATGCAGAGGTATGATAAAGATAGTAATGTTAAGAATGTAGTTATACCATACAGGAATATTTATTGCAGCATATGGTGAACATACAAACATATGAATGTGTCAGCAGAAACAGATCACCTAGCCTATAACTGCACGTGCAATATAAATAAAAAATCCTGAAATTTAACAACTGCCTTAATCACTTAAATACAAGCAAATTTATTAGCAAAGTGGACATTAAAGCTTATGTTCTATCTACATGTTATACATTTATAGTGCAAATACATTTATACATTGCTCCAAGTTCTAAAAGAATAGACTGTTCACAATAAATGTATTCACAGCATATGCAATTCACGATCCTATGCCCTGCTATATGTATGATTGCATTGTTAAACACTTTTGGTTCACAATGTGTATAAAAAAATATATATGTGTAACAAGACGTCCCATTCAATATAGCCTCTTACAAAAATGCAGTACCATGCCATATCAATCCATTTAAATATGCAGCTATATTAATTCTATTGTCCCTAATTGTAAAAGAAATACTAAACTCCAAAGTCAGAGTATAATAATATAAGTGCAACTCAATTCAATTTACTAATGTGCGTCAGTGAATGGGCTCGCCAATAACAGAGTCAGACTGCACTCAATATTGACGGTATTTACTTGCTAAAACCATGTTAAACATTTATATTGTAAATTAATGCAAACATTGCTCAAAGTTTTAAAAGAATAGACTATTTACATTAAATGTATTCACAGCATATGCAATTCAAGAACCTATGCTCTGCTATATGTGTGATTACATTGTTATACACTTTAGGTTCACAATGTGTATATAAAAATATATATCTGTTAGAAGACATCCCATTTAATATAGCAGTCTTAGAAAAATGGAGTAGCATGTCATATCAATCGACTGAAAGAAGCAGCTATGTTAATTCTATTGTTTCTAATTCTGGAAGAAATATTAACTCCAAATTCAGAGTATAATAGTGTAAGTGCAACTCAATTCAATTTACTAATGTACGTCAGTGAATGGGCTCACCCATAACAGAGTCAGACTGCACTCATTATTGACAGTATTTACTCACTAAAACGAATCACATGCAAATTTTATCCAATTCATTTTCAGCCCATAATTAAGGTTTCTTATTTATATTTATATTTATCGACCTGGCAACAAACCGCAAAGTCGCTAGGGTGTAGTGTGGCTCTGTTACTGTTCAAGGCATAGTGTTCGATTATGTTAAAAGTGCTGGACAATTAACTAAATTGCAAAATATACAAATAAATAGTTTACATTTCTGTTTTTTCTTTTCACTGAATCACATACAATTTAATGTAGAACTGAAGCATAGCATTTAAAATGCAAGAAATACTGAACATTGGATCAGATTGCTTTATTTTCGTCTTGTACTGCTTCTGGCCATCCTTGTTCTTATTTTTTTTTTGTTTTGCTGCAAGTTCGATAAATATAAATTTGAAGCCTTAATTATGAGCTGCAAAGGAATTGGATAAGATATGCATGTGACTCATTTTAGTGCATAAATAGCATCAATTATTTATTTATTTGGTCATTCGGATACAACCTTTGAGTATACACTCTTTTACAAAGGTTCCACATCAGGATGTAAAACAGTAGAGACATAACAAAAACTTGACAGCACAAAACATAAGATTGTTATATAATACAGAAAATAGATAAATAATACATTTGAGTAACCTAGACAACTGAAATTAAACAGCAGGAGGAGATTCCCAGTTAGCAACATACAGCATAGCTGCCCCACTGGGGCCTGTTAAGGTAGAGAATTGGAAAGAGTAGGGGAAAGAAAAGAGGGAGAGTGCAAATGAGGTTTCACAATTAGTGATGTACGGCATTGCTGCCCCAGGGGGGCCTGTCAAGGTAGAGTTTCGGAAAGGATAGGAGAAAGAAAGGGGGAGAGTGTGAATGAGGCATAGATTAGACAGAGAGAGAGAGAGAAGGGGAATGGGAGAAGGAGAATATTTAAAGGGAGAGTGGGTGGAAAGGGGAGGTGTTGGGGGAGTATGCATGGGAGGGAATGGGAGGGAGCTAGAAAGGGTGTGTGGCAAGGGATGGCAGGTGGGGGTCCAGGGTAGGTAAAACAGGAGGAAAGCTCAGACAGATGAGGGGTGTGTCTGGGTTGAGGATATGTACTCAGGTAAAGGAGTCAGAGGTGTTTAAGAGGGGGGTATCCAGGTTGAAGACATGGATTCAGGTAAGGCAGTCACAGGCATTTGAGTTCAGCAGGTATTGCTTCAGTTCTCTTTTAAAGAACCAAACATTTGTTGTATTAAGAGCTGCAGCAGGGATCTCATTTAGACTTAGTGGAGCTCGGTACCTGAAAGATCTTTGTCCCAGGGAAGTTCTACGAAATGGGACATCAAGCTGTCTTGTCACTGTTCTTCATGTGTTGCATTTGGAGCTTGCTTTCTTTACCAGATCTGCAATGCAGGTAGGGGTAAGGGAGAGCATGACCTTTGTCCCTAGCAGGCAAGTTTGGTATCTGATTCTGGATTGAAGCAGTAGTATGTGGGCCAGACCATACAGGGTACAAGTGTACATGAAGCAGTCAGCATTTAGCAATAGTCTGCAAGCTTTGTCAAGGGCAGTGGCAACCCTTATGTGGGCCGTATCAGTGGCAGCACCATAAACCACTAAATTGTAGTCGACCAGGACAGAACTGGAGACTGAGAGCCAGAGGGCTTCAGCACTTAGGCTTTTCTTGTGCCTAAACAGGATCCCTACTTTAGTGTTCACAGCTTTCACCACCATGTCAATGTGCTGAACATATGAGAGGGTGTCATCCACAATGACACCCAGGTACTTGAAGAAGTGAACCTGTTCCAGTGGGGCAGTCAGACAGTTTGTGATTGCTAGCTCTGGGCTTCTCCTTTTTAGTTGGGGGCTAGAGAGGAGCATCATCTTGGTTTTTGTGTAGTTTAATGGCAACCTTTGGGAGTAGAAGGTCTCCAGTTGCTGGAAGGATGATTGCAGCTTGGCCTGTAGGTGCTCTATGCGAGAGTGACAGCTAAGTAGGACAGCATCATCAGCATATAGAATGACTTTGCTAGTGCAGACATCAGGTAGGTCATTCAGGAACATGCTGAAGAGTAGTGGACCCTGGATGGACCCTTGAGGCACCTCTAGCAAGTCTTCCTTGGATGCAGATATGGAGTGATCTATCTTCACCCTTTGAGACTGGGAGGTTAGATAGTGGGGACCATAGAATGGCATTTGGGGAAACACCAGGGGAATGCAGGTGAGACAAGAGGAGTGGGTGGCAGACTGTGTTGAATGCCTTTGATAGGTCAATGAAGATGGACCCAACCAGTTTTCCCTCATCTAAAGCCTTATGGACATACTCAGCGAAATCCACCAGTGCAGTGTCCGTGCTGTGGAATTTCCTAAAGCCATGCTGCTGGGGACATTGCAGCTGGTGTTTGTGAATATAATCATTAACTTGGTCTGCCACAATCCTTTCCAATGCTTTAGAGAGGGGGGAGAGGATAGAGATGGGCCTGTAGTTTGTGGTCAGTGACCTATCATTATATAATAATCATTATACAATGGCAAAAAACAATCCTGGTCTCTGATTGGTCAGTTTGGAACCGGACCTGTGATGTTATTCCAGCACAACATCATGGGTCTAGTCTCAGCATTGTGAATCAATGTAGAGGACCATGATGACCATTAGCTACCCTTTTTTAGCATCTTCTCTTAAGAAACAAAAATATTCTTCCATACTAGCAAAAACATTCTTTAAAATTATTGTTTTTTTTCTGTATTACAACAAACCATTGTATAATAGCAATAATGCCTGCCAGGGTGTGTGTTGTGGTGGGTTAACATCATGCCTCAGGTATTGGACACACTCGGCCTGTGGCCCCGTGCCCAACCACCTGAGGCATGATGTTATCCCAGCACAACACACACCCTAGAGGGCATTGTTGCTTAATTATATCATCATTATATATCATTATATTATATATCATTATATATTATCATTATATAATTATGAGTGCAGTCTGCCTCTGTTATGGGAGAGCCCATTCCGTGGTGGACATTAGTAAATTAAATTGAATTGAGTTGCACTTATAATACTATACTTTGAATTTGGAGTTTAGTATTTGTTTTAGAATTAGGAACAATATAATTACCACAGCTGCTTATTTAAATGGATTGATATGGCATGGTACTGCATTTTTGTAAGACGCTATATTGAAGGGGATGTCTTGTTACACATACATATTTTTTATACAGATTGTGAACCTAAAGTGTACAACAATGCAATCATACATATAGCTGGGCATAGGTTCTTGAATTACATATGCTGTGAATACATTTAATGTGAACAGTCTATTATTTTAGAATTTTGAGCAATGTTTATATTTATTTGCAATAGAAATGTTTAACATACTGTATAAATGGAACATAAGGTTTAATGGCCACTTTGTTGATAAATTTAGTTGTATTTAAGTGATTAAGGCAGTTGTTACATTTTTGGATTTTTTAATTATGTTGCACATGTACTTTGAGTATTAAAGAATGAAGGGCATATGGAATCTCACCCCCTCAGGAAGCCACAGCGGGGAAGCGCAGAGGTTAGTAGTGCCTAGGTGCATTGGACTCAGGTGGGTCATATGTATGGTAGGAGACAGTATTTTTGTAGTACATTGAATTGTTGTAAGCACTTTATTGCAATTTGTAGTTAAGTTGTGGAAAATAAATCCTTTTTGCATTACTTGAAGTGCTACAGAAAGTTTTTTCTAGGTTTTTTCCCCTACCATTTGACCTCCAATGAATTTGCTCACCAATAACACAGTTGGCAGTAGTACTTATTAATAAAGAGCACTGAAGCTAAAGCTCTTTTTTTTTGGGGGGGGGGTTGAGCAGCCCTGTGATTTAGGGTAGCGGATTTCCTTTTCTCTTTTTGGATTTCTAAGTTTGTGAATAGGGTTTGAGAACAATGCTATATGATGTGTCTTATCTGTCAACTTGTTATTACTATAGAGCACTTTGTAGCATTGAAAAGCAGCAGAAAGTGATACTTTGTATGTTTTATGACATGCTGTCAGACATGCAGTCTATGGCTACAGTGTTTCTATCTCCTGTTGGATCTCTCGAGGTATGCATTTGAAACACAGCAGGGGGTCTTTCTGTCTTAGTATAGTGCAAAACGTGAATAGCATTAGTAAGTCACTGGGGTCACTTTGGATCCCACACTTGACCTGTCTCAACATGGTGTGCCATGCTGTCAATGCTAAAATTGGCGGAGCTTATCGCGTGGCCACTCCCTCACTCCTTCCGCTAGACTTTCTGTTGCGAGAGGTATTCTCTTACCCCAGCTCCAATATGCTCTGCCCCTCCTCTTTGCTGCAAACTCTGCTACACTCCACAAATGGGACACTGTCTACAACAACATCTGTAGATTCGCCTTAACTGCCCACGTCTTACCCATCATTGTCTCCTTGTTTTGAAAGCCCCAATTGGCTGTCACCCTAAGGATATTCAGGCCTACTCCCTGGTCTGCTTATCAACTCCCTGTCTAGACCTCTCTGCCCTGTCTATCTTGCCAACCTCCTGACTCCTGCCTCACACACCCATACCCTCAGGTCTTCCTCTGTCCCATGCTCTCCACTAGACCTTGCATGACAAAATGGGTGAACAGGCATTTGCCCATTGCTCCCAAATTCTGGAACTCACTCCCCTTATGGTGAAAACTTCAGCCTCCCATCGATAATTCAAAAACTTGCTGTTCACCACCTCCTAGCCTCTGGCCAATGCAAATGCTCTTAATTTGCTTTGTCCCACTGCAGGCTGTCGGGTCTGACCCGAGTACTACACTAATGTTCTCCCATGCAATACGTTTGTCTAGGTGGCTATGAACCTTGATGTCTTTATCCTCAGCTGTCTTATGGTTACCCTAATTGCTTTATTTTACATCCTTATTATGATCTATGCCTAAAATGTACCATTATGTAACTATTACTGTGCTACCCAATGTATATCTTGTTTTGCTCCTGTACACTTATATTATGTCTGTGCATTTCTTCATATTGTAACCAATGTCCTGTGCTCTCCCGGGTCGTGCCTGAATATAGGCAGGTCTGTTGCCTAGCACACTTACCCGGTTACCAAAAGCTAATAAATAAATAAATAAGTCAGGAAGACATGACAATCACAGAAGTGCTGCCATGTACTGTAATTGTTTTGAGTAATGTTTATATACATACATATATGTATATATATATATATATATATATATATATATATATATATATATATATATTAAACAATGTATTGAAGGAGGTATACAAGGACAGTGTGGAGGGGTGCAACCTTAGTAGGAGAGACATGTCTTAGCACAGGACATTGTGACAGTAGAGTTAAGTAAGACAATTAGCAACATGTAATATTATCAGACTATATTGTGGCTTAAATGTTTCTCAGCCTCATTATTCTGAATACACAATGTGCACCTGCATGAATGTACAGAACTAGTAAAGCTAATTGACTGTTTCTGCCACTGGTGAACCGTAGGTATCCTACTGCATTTTACAGTAATGCAAACAATGACATCATTGCTGTTTTCATGTCTTGACTCTTTTTTTGTCTATTAAAATTTGAAAACCGTGGCATGGTAGTAGAAAGAAAATGAAAGAATATAAAGCATGCCTAATATGTATTGCTTGCACATTTCTCACAATGGCCACTCTGAAGGTTCAAATCATACAGGAGGCAATATAGCATAGTGGTGAAGGGCAGTGAGCTGAAACCTGGAGACGTTGGTTTGAATCCCATCAGCTCCTTCTTGAATACTGTGTGACCCTGAGCAAATCACTTAACTTCCTTGTGCTGTCAGGTTGCACCTGGAAGCATGTTCTGGTTTGGTGTGCCTTTCCTGGTTAAACAATTTCCCCAATTATAAACTTTATGAATGTCAGGGCCCTGGTTGTTAAATACCAAGTCTATCTATTTATCGGATGAAACCCAGTTTGATCCTAGGTCATTATTTAACATGTATCCTATTGTGCAGCACTGAAGGTAAAAGTTTTTAAGTAGTGGAATAGCTAGACTGATACTGTGTTCTGCTCATTTACTGTATTTAAGTTAGTTAACTGTGATGTAACAAAGCTGTTATTTGCAGCTGTCTGTCATGTCATTGTAAAAACACACACACACACAAAAATTGCTATCATAAGCCTGAAATCCTCAACTCCTATTCGTTTGTTAATTGTGCATTACTGACCTAATAGGGAAGGGAACTCTAAGATAATCTGTATCATAAACTTCAGGTCCATTCAGAAAGGAATACATTGAACTGCTCTCTGTTTGTATATGTCTGTCCCTTTGTGACATGTTGGGGAGAGAGAGAGAGAAAGAATGAGAATGTAATAAAAAAAGTCACACGCAGAGACCTAGGAATGCTTAAATGTTCAGTAGCTGCTCTTTTAAACTGTGATGTGGCATGGATGTCTTGCAGCAGTTTGCTGTGAGTTTGTCATCCCAGTTGTTGAAGGCACCAAAACTAATTGTTAACTATTTAAGACTGTACTGGGTTTACATGCTTACTGCTATGGACTAAGAAAATTCAGTGAATTATAAAATCTGTGTAGCCTCTGTCCTGAGCCTAAGGCTCCTGCCCTTGACTTTCATTCTTAATCATCTTCCTTTGTCCCCCTGTCCTACTCTGTCTCTGTCTTTGTCTCTGTTCTGACCCTCCTGCCCTCCCCCATCAGTCTGTTCTTTTGTGCTTGTTTTGGATTTCTGAGTTAGCTGGCACCTTGCCTCTGTCTGAGACTGCTCCCTGACTTGTCTTTCAAGTTGGTGCTCAGCTCTCTTTGTGTGTCTCTGTTTAGACACCCCCCCATCTGCTCCTGTTTAATCTGCTGTCTCCTTCCTTACAGGTGCCACTTGCCCCCTCGGGCAGTGGTCACGATCCAGCCATAGCACCTCTATGGTGCAAGGAGCCTGATCCACCTACCCTCCAAAGAGATAGATAAGGAACGACACTTGAAAATCTGCCATGATTTCTCTGGGCTGTGTGAACGCTGAACCATATCATCACTTGCAATTTGCTGTTTTCAGTTTCAGCTCCTTCTCAGGGTAGTGCTATTGGCTCCATGCCTGTGTAGAGCTCCCTGATTCACTGATCTCACTCATCTGAGGCAGGAGCACCCAAGACGTTTGGCTTAATGTAAGCCTGCATCCCTGTACTCAGTTTCTAATTTATATATTTTAATTTAGCCTGTTCTGCTCGGCCTGTGTAAAGTAACTTACCATTCCCCCCACTGCAGTTTCTCTCAAACTGTATGTGCACTGATTCAGTGCTAGATCCACAAACTTCCCCTTGATTTTTTGTCCCACCCATCCACCCTTCCCCTCCCAGGCCTCCTTTAAATGCACACAGTCTCCACCCACTCCTATCTGATGTTTAATTTATTGATTACTTACTGTCAACAACTGCAATTCCTCCCTTCCTCTTTTTGCAACTAAGCCTTCTAGCAGCTTTATCTCATTCTGTCTTGCTGTGGCATACCATTTTGGTACTTTAGGTTTGCTTATTGCTGACTAATATCCTGTCTTGCTGACTAGCATATCCTCTCTTGCTAAGGCATTGTTTTACTTGAAAATTGTACTACAAATTACTGAACTGTGACTGATTTGCCAAAAAACTGTGTTTATTGTCTAAAAATGTTCCCAGCAACTAAGTGTTACAGTCCCTTCGTGACTTTGTAGCTTTCTCCAGACTGCAAGGTGCCAAGGAAATCGTTGGCTTTTCAGTTACTAATTGAGCTGTTTTCACTCAGACTGCTAGCCTTTGTGTTGCCCCACTATTAATTTGAACTCCTCTCTCCTTTCTCTAGCCAAGAACCTGCTAGGGATCTCAGCTCAGGCGCCCTCTGTGTGGACCGTGGACACTGGGTGGTTGGCACTTCCGAAGCCGCCCGAGACCTCCTCATCGGACTCCACCACTTGAGAGGTACAGAAGAGCCACAATTTTTCACCCACCCACTCATCCCCCCTCCTGTGTGCTATTATATAGACCTGTTAGCACTGCCCACTCCCATCTCTGATGAATCTCCTGCCTTCTCTTTCTTACTAAAATAATTTGTTACTGCCAGGGTTCCGCCAGAGGAATCCTGCAACCAGCAGCTGGTGAGCTACCCTTGTTATCAAAATTACCTCATTTACCCCACAACTGCAATTATGGCAGCCTCATGGCAATTCCTCTTCCTGACTGCACTGTGTATCATACCCCCTACTGGCTTATTATCTGAAAAATTTGAGACTGGGGGTACACCACATCCTCATCCTGAAGACTGCTCACCCAATCTGACTCTACACATCACATGTTATGTTAAGACTCCTTGCCAACTGATCCAGGTGGACTACCTTAATCGAAGAACAACTATTGCAGGTTTGTCTACACCTCCTTCCTTATCTCTAATTAATTCGAGTTACTCCCACTGGCATTACACAGCCAGAGTATTAGCCTCAGTGTTCTAAGGCTTGCATAAATTAAAAAACAAAGCTTGGCACCCCGGTTCCTCCTCTATGCCAAGCTGGAAAAAGCCTCGAGCTCATTGCCTTTCACTTGAATCCCTGAAAAAAATTGCTACTCTTCCTCTTACTCTGCTCTGGCAATGTCAAGTTTAATCCAGGGCCCATAAATAAACTTACCTCCCCTTCTGAGTCACTGTCTCTTAAAGGCATTAGTTTTATGCATATTAACATGTGCAGGCTGCTGAAAAAATTCACCCTTATCCAGGCTTGGACCGCCCATACAATGCCAGATGTGCTTGTTATCTCAGAATCCTGGCTACGGCCCTCTATGCCAAATAGCGTGATTAATATACCTAACTACCAGATCTTTAGATGCGATAGGCAATCCAGAGAAGGTGGGGTCGCCATCTACACTACCGGTCAAAAGTTTTAGAACACCCCCATTTTTCCAGTTTTTATTGAAATTTAAGCAATTCAAGTCCAGTGAATAACCTGAAATGGTACAAAGGTAAGCGGTAAACTGCTAGAGGCTAAAAAAAAGTTTAGATTAGCAAAAACTGCTGTAGAGAAATTGCAAAAAGCCAAGGTGTCAGTGAGTACAGTTTCCTACACCATCAAAAGGCACTTGGAAACTGGAGGAAACTCTGACAGGAAGAAGTCTGGCAGACCCAAGCCACAACAGAATCAGAAGACAAGTTTCTGAGAGTCAACAGCTTGCTTGATAGGTGGCTCACAGGACAACAGCACAGAGTGACTGGCACCCTGAACCAAAAGGGCTACCACAGCATTTTGCAGCATCATGCAATACCCTCTGGTCTACACCTAGTTGGTCAGGGGTTCATCCTACAGCAAGATAATGACCCAAAACATGCCTCCAGGCTATGTCAGAACTACCTTCGAGAAAAAGAACAAGACGTTAGGCTTCAAATCATGGAATGGCCAGCACAGTCTCCAGACTTAAACCCCATCGAGCTGGTTTGGGATGAACTGGACAGAAGGGTGAAAGCAAAGCAACCTACAAGTGCAACACATTTGTGGAACTTCTGCAACAGTGTTGGGAAGAACTTCCGAACAATATTTGATGTCCATTGTAGGAAGAATGCCAGAGTGTGTTCAGTGTTTACAGTATATCTGCAAAAGGTGGCTACTTTGATGAGTCAAAAATGTAGATTAAATTTTGTTAAACAAAATGATTCTATGATTTCTTTTTTATCTCCAATTGTTTATTTGTTCTATGCTTTAATTTCAGAGTACATTGAGACATTAACCTGCGTAAATTTCAATAAAAACTGGAAAATTGGGGGTGTTCTAAAACTTTTGACCAGTAGTATGTATCAAAGATAGATTTGTGGCATCAACATTTAATTCTAACTCACTGGTAGTGGGATTTGAGTGCCTGGACATAAAAATTGACCTATCCCCATCGTTAGCACTCTGAGTCATAGGATGCTATAGACCACCATCTGCCAGTACTCAGATCTCGTCCTATCTTACAACTATCTTGGACACTAGCCCCCTGGAAACAATTATCCTCAGGGATCTAAATGACGATTGGATGTCAGAAGCTGGTCACCCACTTAAATCTTTCTGCAACTCCCTTGGTTTCACCCTACTCAACGAAGAGCCCACCCATATCAACAAAAAGAATACAGCCAGAAGTACCCTTCTGGATGTCCTTCTTGTGAATAAACCCCATTCCTTCTCCCTCGTTGGAATGTTTGATGCAGATATTAGTGACCATTGCCTAATAGCTGGAGTTTGGGCAGCCAACAAAGTGCCAAATAAGGCCAAATTCTCCACCAAAAGGTCAACCAGGTCATTCAACCCAAAGGCATACCTACTTGACCTAAAAACTCCCCCCTGTGGCAGAGTCTTTACCTTGCTAAAACAGTGGAAACTGCATATTCTATACTACATTAAATCATTACCTACGCCATGAATCTACATGCGCCTCTGTCAAAAATATGCATAAAGGCTAGGAAATGCCATTGGTTCACTCATGATCTCAAGGCTGCACTACTGTCCATGGATAAACTCTGGAAAACTGCCCACAAATCCCACAAAGAGGAAGATTGATGCCTCTTTAGAACAGCCAGAAATTGCTGCACCAAACTGATTAGGGAAGCTAAAGCCTGATATTACCAAGCAGAACTAGATACTACAGCCAACTGTCCCTCCAAATTCTGGGCCACAATCAAAGAACTGGCAGGAGCCATGTCACAAAATATGCTCCCTACAAAAATGACCTCTGACAATACAGTAATCAATGACAAAAAAGAGATACTGCAGGCATTCAACATGCACTTCACCCCAGCAGGCTTAGCCGTCGATAACTCACCTGCATGTAACCTGTGCACCCAACTTGGCATGACCCCACCAAATGTTGGCTCCATTAGTCAACATTTCTCATTCTCATCAGTTTCCCTCAAGGAAGTGGAAGACTTGATTCTCCACCTGGATACTGAGAAAAGTGCCAGTGCAGATGCACTTGAACCATACTTCCTAAAGATAGCATGCCACTTATTGGCAGTGCCTATTACTCATTTATTCAACCTGTCCCTAACACAAGGTACCCTCCCTCAAACATGGAATATCGCTCACGTTATCCCACTATTTTAAATATGGAGACCTTTGTGACCTTAATAACTATAGGCCAATTTCTCTCCTACCCACACTCTAGAAGCTACTGGAAAAAATAGTAAATGGCCAACTAAGATCCTTCATCGACAAGGAAAAATGACTAAACCCCCTTCAATCTGGATTCAGAGCCAACCACAGTACAGTCTCGGCATTAGCTAAAGTAACCAATGACTGGCAACTGGAGTTGGAGCATAAAAAGTCAGTATGTGCTGTGTTTCTTGACCTCAGCAAAGCATTTGACACAGTTGACCATAACCTGCTCCTCGACTTGTTAAAAACACTAGGACTGGATGCTACTTCTCTAAACTTGTTCTCTGAATATCTGACAGACAGATACCAGCAGGTGAAAGTGGATGGCAAACTATCTGCCCTAAAACTCTTACAAAGAGGTGTTCCTCAGGGATCCATATTAGGTCCCCTCCTCTTTGCAGTGTATATCAACAACATTGATGAGGGAATCAAGGATGCAAGTATTCACTTATTCGTGGATGACACAGTGCTGTACCTGAGTCGTCCCCCACCAAAAGAAGCTTGTACTGACCTACAAAATGATTTCAACCTCCTGCAACTCCAACTAATCAATAAAAAACTGCTATTAAATGCTAAGAAAACTAAAGCCATGTTATTTTCCCCCT
Source organism: Neoceratodus forsteri (assembly GCA_016271365.2). Classification (NCBI taxonomy): domain Eukaryota; kingdom Metazoa; phylum Chordata; order Ceratodontiformes; family Ceratodontidae; genus Neoceratodus; species Neoceratodus forsteri. The sequence goes on from CM057452.1 coordinate 1,779,453,418, forward strand.
CAAACTACACAAGTGCTACTGACTCCTTCCCCCCAATAACCACGATGCTGGGAGAGTGCTTAGAGTATGTTCTGAAATTCAGATATCTTGGGGTCTGGATTGACTGTAAGTTCTCCTTCACTAACCACCTGGAAGACTTGCTGAAAAAATTAAGGCAAAGATTTGGCCTTTTTTACAGGATAAGAAGACTTCTTACAGCAGACACAAAGAAATGACTAGTCCAAGCCACTTTCCTGTCCTTAATTGACTACGCAGACGTCATATACAGTAGCTGTGTGACTTTCTATCTTGGAAAATTGGATACGCTCTACCACAGAGCTATATGCTTCATCACTGCCCTCCCCTTCTCTACCCATCATTGTGCACTATATGCCGCCATGGGCTGGACCTCACTTCACTATAGGCGCAACTTTAATGCAGCACTCTGGACACTCAGAGCCATCAGTGTCAAACTCCCTCAATACATCACTGTCTCAGGTTGTGCCCAGGAATTATTCCCTGAGAAGCTGCTCACAACTCCTGCTAAGTATTCCCAGGGCACTCACATGAGTTGGGAGAGCCGCCTTTGGATTCTCACTCCCATCAATATGGAATAAAATCCAAAAAAAAAATACTTAAGCTGAAAAGCCCAGTAAGTTCCCTTTTGTTCAAAAGGCTTTACCGTGATGGCATTACGGAAATTTGCAATGGCTTTACTAGATGCTAACTAACCTCTTCCCTCAAATGGTGGCCCACAAACAGCGGCCTTCCAGCTGAAATGTGTGCCTCTGCCTCTAGCATGCCCCACCAACAGATCCACAGGATTTATTGCCGAACTCCCATATCTTATTCTTTGACACTCTGAACAGCTGCAGCCTGATTCTAACACATGCTACTGCACTTGGGGATAATTATTGTCTTTTGCCCCAAACAATATTTGGTCCCTCATCCATCCAACACCTCCCTCTGCCCCAACCTCCAGCACCCTCCCAATTATGCTCCTGCTATTATATTCCTCCCCTTGCACTTAGCACAATTGCAGCTTTTCTCCTCCATATGTCGCCATGTTTTGGGGCATAAATTGCTTCATCACCTTTCATACAGTTCTCCACCCTCCCAATCCCTCACTCTGCTCTAACAATTGGGTCCTCTTCACTTGCGCCCCTATTCCCCACCTCTCCCTACATTATGCGCTTGATATCTTCTATCTGGTATGACTACCCTCTCCCTAACATTTCCCAGTACAAAATGCACAGTTTTTGGGCTTGGATCCAGCACAAGTTCATTATCCATGACTCCTTGTAGTTCTATGTTCAATGTATATTACCTGTATATGTGCATTTTTACTATAATATAATTTTTACTGTTAGTACTATTGTAACTTGTCTTTCTGTATTATTACTGTAGGACTGCAGGTCCACCTTGTAAATGAGCTTGCTCAATGGTGCCCACCTGGATAAATAAAGATATTGATTGATTGACTGTTGTTTAGATCCCAAATCTTATGTCCTGAATACTGCACATGACAGATTTTTATAATGCTATGAGATTTATGTTGGGGTGGGGGCATTGGACAGTGAGAGTCTATTTAGAGATACACAGAAATATGGTGCATCCCTATCAACAGGTCATTGCATGATGTTCCAAATGCAATGAAAGACTATGCATTGAAAAAATATGAAAGTGAAATATTATGGAGGGAGCAGAGTTGTCCCTTAAACATACTAAAAATTAAATTCTAACCGTGTCTGCATTTATGCCAATGATTTGCCCTTAACTGAGTCCTGGAACAGAAACAAGTGCTACATGTAGTCTAAATAGCATGCAAACATGTACCCCGCAGATGGGGCATGCAAACCTACTTTTCTGCAATAAAATGCTGCTGCAGGCTTTTTGTTACTCTTTTGAGTTATACTGCTCTTCATTTCACCATGAAGAGGTAAAAACAAGGTGGATAGGTGTTGCTAAGTAATATTGCAAATCAGCAGAGCTTACGATGAAATATCAGATGCTGTACTTAGTCGGTTCTAAAATTGGTAGTTTTACCTGAAGTGCCCTTGTTCACGTGATATTTCATTATAGCTTTTATCTGCATGGGAATGCCAAAACAAATTATGGTCACACTTATTTACAAAAGCAAATCTAAAGTCACTCCTGAAATAATAGTATTTATAATAATACCAAAAGTAACTTTCCCTTATCCAGGTGAACAAAAATATATACCAGTGTATAAAAAAAAAGAAAGAGGGAGGTGGGTCTTACAGACAACTTTCAATAAATGCAATTGCTGCTAATGACAGGTGCAGGTTTGTGCTGTTGACCCAGGTGCTCAGCACATCAAATAAACCAGATCTGAAATGAGAACTCACAAAAATGATTACACAGGGCCATCATACATGGTTAAACTCAATGTTATTGTATGGACAATGTCAAAGTATCAAAGCAGTGTATGTAAGTGATTTATACATTTGCATTCCCGAAAATCAAAGCAGCAGGGGATGTAGGAGTGATGTAATTTGGTATAGGCTACATAGTTCACGTGCTAGGATGATCCTAAAAATCTGACTTTTTTTTATTTTCTCTGTATGTTCAGTTTCATTGAATTTAAACATTCTTATTTTTGAGGTGCTGATGATGGCTGAAGGCTATGTTTATTGATCTTAAATTTTATTCATAAATTATGGACACTTTAACTTTTTTATCTGCAGAATGGTGATTACAACAATGGCAACAGACCTGCTGCACTCAGTGGCTCATGTTATGAGTAGGGCCATTAACTAGAAGAGGCTTGGTATTTTACTACACTAAACAGAAGTCTCTTGTCGAAGCAGTTTTTTCCATACTATCCCAAAGTGGGGGGTAGAGGATAGAACTGTCAGAGCAGTGAAGAGGTATGGTAGTTAACTCTATGGGACCTGTAGCAAGCACAAGCAACTGGAGTGATAGTCTGAAGAGAAATGAAAAGCATTTCTGTTTGATCTCTCTCCATCTCACATCACCTGGCTCAGTCATGAATCCCACAACAGTTGCAATTTATGCAAATTATACTAAAAGATAAAAGCTGCAAGAATAATTTTAAGAATAGCCCACTGTATAAGTCAGTGCACATATATTTAAGAAAGAGAAATGTTGAAAATAACTTACTTAGTATCATTTTCTAAAATAAAAAATCAATTCTGCTTACTAATGCTCTCTCTCTTTGTAAAGCTGGGTCATGTTTCTTAAAAGAAATTTGGCTAGTGAGGCTTGGAGGTTCTAAACTGGAAAGTATTGTCTTATTGCTTTGAATGCTAAAGCAGTTATGGTTTATAATATGCAACTAAACACCAGTTTTTAAAGAATAGTCTGTACATATATCCTGAGAAAGCAGAAATATTAATTTATTCTTTGGAACCAGATAATGTCCACTAGGCACCAATGCCTTTTTTCAGGGGCAACCCGGGAGCACTGAGGTAGTTAAATGACTTGCTCAGAATCACACAGTATGCAAGTGGAGGTTGTAGGAATAAGAGAACCCTGCTGGATGTACCAAACTCACTCGCAGCTTGTTACTCTAACCTCTAGGCTATACTGCCAGCATAACATGCACACACATACAAGAACGGGACTACTACTGGTTATGGAGAGTAAATATTAAATATCGTCCTATATTCATGTCTGGAAATGAACTAATGAATATTATAAAAAGAGTCTGAGAAATAAAGAGTTCTGATTGGCTGTAAGCATTCTATCAGCCTTATGTTAATCTTTTATTAAGATACATATAGAGCCTAATCGTATGCTGAACAAGGATTAACACTGTTTAAAAAATATTTTTATTATAATAGCAATACGGCACTTCCAGGGGTTATATTAATTAATCAGTCAATCACCCTCTAGGGGCATGTGGCACTCAGCTATGCCTCTTACAACATTACACCCCTAGAGGGTGATTAATATACCATTAACAAAACCCCTGGTCATGTCTTATTGCTTAATAGCAGATTTTAAAACAGCAAAAAAATGAACAGATAAAAAGAAAAATGCAGTTTTCCTACATTTAATTATCATACATCAAGCTAGACAAATCACACTTTTAACTGATGTTAGCTGTTTTTTAAGTATTTTTTTTATCTTGTGAGTACAGGTTTTATACTTTATAAAGTCTAAACTTTTAATGAATTAAATAACCCTGAAGTATAAGGCAAAGACAGGACAGCAGCAACCAGCCATAGTATGGGATACTCAGTGATTATTTCACACAGAATCAAGTTGCTCAGAGTGAGCAATGAGCCCAGGACTTGGCTACGTTGAAGTAGGGGAAAGGCAGGAGAGCAGCAAGAAGCCATAGTACCAGACAATACAGTGTGAGACACCCCTAGCCGCAATTGCTGCAGTTTGCATCACAATTCTCCCACTCCCAATTGTTACAATCCACTCTGACAATGAATGTCCTTGAGAGAGAAAGCGAGAGAGAAAGTCCTTCCAGACTATGTGGCTTTATGTTCAGAAAGTACTTCCACTGAGAATTTCAGGTTTCAAGCGGTGAGAATTAAACAAGCATGTACTGCACCAGGACCATGAGAATAAAATGCCTGTGCACTGTGACTTCTAATGAATCAATGAAGCTTATCTGATCAACCCTAGTAAGAATATACAAAGGTTATTACAAGACATGTTTTTAAGTATTTTTAGTATCTTGTGTACACAGTTTTAATACGTTAGGAAGGCAAAACCTTTTAAGGAATTAAATAACACTGAAGCATAGGTGAAAGATAGGAGAGCAGCAAGCAGCTGTGGTACCTGGCAGCACAGCGTGAGACATTCGGAGATTATTTAAAATGATGACTGTGCCAGACTTGGTTCATGAGTGGGAAGAAGGATTTGGTGAGTTGGAGACCAAATCAGGTGTTTTGTCAGAGATTGAGGGGTCAGCAACATGGCTGCAATGCTGCTCCACTCTCTACCACTTCACGTTTGATGTGGCGTTCTTAAGTTTTATTCTCCAGTTTTTTTGTCTCTGCAATTCAAAACCTAGTGAATGAAACTCAAGTTCATTTAGTTTATAGTCTGTAGTGTTGAGTTTACTGGCTTCTTGACTACTGAGAGTTGTTGCCGGCCTGGGACAGATCATGTCGGTGCAGTTGCTTTGACATACGTCTATTTGCCAGCAGGGTGTTGGCTTGGCAAAGGATGGCTTCAGTCTCCCGAGTGGAGTTTTTTACTGTGGGACTTGTGACTCTGAGAGGGTTGATGGGGGCAGACCATGGCAATGGTCAGCCATGGACCAAGTGTCTGAGTGTATGGGCAAGGAGAACAGGCGAACCTAACGTGCATAAATGCTTACATGGCCTAAAAAAAGGTATGAAAATTGTAGCCTTGTGGGGTTGGGGTGGTTGTAGCACACTGGATATACTGGAGCTTCTGCACTCAGTGGAGCAGTGTCATTGTTTTTATTTCCTCCAGTCAAGTCCGATTAAAAGGAGAAATCTAAGAGGCAAGAGTTTTTGTGAAATTAATGAATGCAACACCTATAGAACTTTGGTGGGTGGTAATGTCTTGAGCTATATTATACATTGTAGAAATATTAAGCACCATAGGAAAATACTTCAATAAATTGCTTAGTAAACCATTACTATGTGTACTTTTTAGCACATGAAATGCGTATTTGTGTGCAGTGTTATGGAATATGTATATTTTGTTGCTGATTTACAAGCAGAATTTTCCTGGACACTTAGTGCAAAAAATGTATTTATTTGCCTTTCAAACTGCTATGGAAATTCGTGGCTTCTGAGGGCTTGTTGTCGGTGGACATTCACTTGATTTTTAAGTCCCAAGACAGTATCACTCCTGTGTATGGGTCATGCCTTGGTACTTGTCATGTTGTTAGTCTCAGTAGTGGACTGTAAATGTACAGGTATGCATGGGACATGGTCCTTTGTTTTTATTCAGCTTTACCTATGTATCACAGTACAGTAGAATAAATATGGTTCATGATTCTCAAGTGTGTAATCTAACCACTGGAGTGCACTGCACGATTCAGCATTACCTAGGCATACCAGTGCAGTAGGATAACTATGGGTCATAATGTAATGTCCCATTACATTTCAATAAATAGGGTTGATACAAATTTTCACAGCAACAAATTACTTTGCCCACCAAGCAATTGTGAATGTTGACCCCCTGGTTCAAAAGTTTGTATTATAACCACTAGAGTGCACCGTACAATTTGTAGCTGCTGTGCACTGGCAGTAGGAAAACTCAATCTTAGTATTCAATTATCTTATGTTTGAGATTGTTAATTGGGGAAGTATTATGCAGAATTTATCCTGGGCAGCTAATGTAAAATAAATTCTACGATTGTATATGTTTTGTTTGACCTTTTAAACCATTATGGAAATTTGTAGCTTCTGAGGGCTAGCTATCAACAGACATTCACTTGATTGTTATCTAACCACTAGATTGTAGTGATTCAGCTTTACCTAGGCATAGCAGTGCAGTAGGATAAACATGGGTCATAATGTGATGTCACATTACATTTTGATACGTAGAGATGACACTAATTTTCACAGCAACAAATTACTTATCCCACCAAACACAGTTGTGAATATTAGCCCCCAGATTTCCCAGCATGTATTCTAACCACTAGAGTGTACTGCCCTGCTTGTAGCTGATGGGTACTGGCAATAGGAAAACTCAATGTTAGCTTTCAGTTACCCTATGTTTGGGATCATTAATCAGGGAGATATTTTGCCATTTGTGATTGCTGACAAGCCAGTGGGACAGTTCACTTTTTGGACCGGGTGCCACTGAGTGAACAAAAGCTGCGGGCAGGCAACACAAAGTGGTAGACAGTGGCAAGGTTTCATTCAGTGTCAAACCTGGTTCACTATGATAATCCAAATATTACATCTTCTGCCTTGCTAAGTGTTGCCAGTAGGAGGCTTTAATGTATTGTTGCAAGGCACAACATGCCTTCAGTCAAACTGTGTATTTAAACAAGCAATATCACATTATGTTGTGGCACACGTTTTCATTTGACTGTCTGTGCAACAGCCCTTCTTTTTCTGTGTACTCTGTTGGGTGAAAGTACACCACAGTGATGTCCCACTGTGTGCGGAGGGAAGGGGGATGCAAAGGAAATCTGCGTGTCTCCCACTGTCTTCTCTCTCACACACCACAGCCACAGAGCGAATGGTGTGTACTCCACTAGGTGTCAGTGTCACAGTGAATGGTGTGTACTCTGCTGGGTGTCAGTGACATGGTGAGGCATGCTGAGAAAAAGAAGACATAGCACAGCATGTATGTAAAGTGCGTGCACATTTCAAGTGCTGATTGCAGTGGACCTTTTCTTTGAAGCCAAGACCAGTGCTCTGAATCTACTGTCATACACAGCTCACAGCTCCATTGGTGCATAGGGGACGCACTCTACAGACTGAGAACTTCATTGGCAAGGACAGACACACACCTCCAACAAATCATATTGTCCCAAGATGTTTCTTACGCATGCGTACAAGCAAATATAAAAAGGGGTTGTCTGCTACATATGGAGTTTGTCTGAGATTTGTCATGTGATTGGCTGTTTGTCTTTGTTTCTGCCCTATACCCTGGCAGCATGTGTATATGCAATTAACAAGGCATGCTACAACCTGCAAACTTTGGCACCAGACCCATACAACAGAGCTGTGCAAGGACTCTCTGGGCATTGCTACATGCATTATGTCTCTTCTAGACTCTGCTTCTTCATTGGATTTTGCTTTGTAGACCACCAGCTTTTGTATTCAGCCCTGATCAGAAAGAAATTGATCACATGGATGAACTGTGCACATTTTGGTTTGAGATGACTCTGCTGGTACAGCTGGTCAGTCTCAGCTAGAGACTGTGCCAGTATTTCACGCACCAGCACACTAATATGGAAATGGTTTGTGCGTGCCTTGGGTGTTTCAGACCTGCTGTTGGGATTGAGCATATGGTATCCCACTGCCTAGCATGTTTTCAAACCTACATCTGACCACCTGCTGATTTGCATGGTGACTGGAAATGATTTGGAAGGTCAAGTGAAAAGTTGGACTGGGGCCCCTAAACTACCACATACTTATGGATTTATCTGTTGGACAATTTGCTGAACAGTTGTTAATGGATCCATTTGCCACTGTGGGAGCACCCAGGGTAGCCCAGGAGTCATCAATGAAACTGGAGAAGGACCATCTGTGGGATGCTATCCGAGACCAACCTCCACCTCAGCTACAGCAGCAACTGGATATCCCCAGCACCAGTGAGAAGAGTACCACCATGGGAACATCGATGCAAGACAAGCAGACTGGATTCAAAGGGACTGGACTTTCAACATGGTACTGTACTGCTAATTATTTTTCTTTACAGGTGATACATGTGGGTCTGCCATAGATGCTTCTTTTGGGGCTATTCTCTGAGTGTACATAAGAGGCAGTAACTGTTTAAAGAAGATGCATGCTCTACACCTGCACCTGTATGCTCTTTTTCCTGGGTCCTTGTGGTGGGCTGAAATAACAGGTCACACAAGAGTCAACATAAATGGTACAATATACCTTATTTGGTATGACTTTTATTATGGAACCAAAATTTAATCCAGAAACAGCTTACTTCAGCGTACTTCAAAATATGAATTAAAAACAAACAAAAAAATGAAATGAAGGTAGCACAATTACTCTGCCAAAGCTCTAGCAAGAGTACCTTATTTTGTGCAAATCACCAGAGAGCAGGAGGTCCTTTCACTGACTCTCCTAAAGCATGTCTGACTTCAAGCTGGAGCTAGGCTTCATTTATAGGAGGGAGACTCCGCCTCCAGAATGAAAACCACTCCCCTCTATTAATAATTATTTTAAAAATACATTATGTTCGGGCTTACAAAGAACAATATGTGGATTTAGGCAATACATCTTTAAGTTTAATCCATGAATATGCTCTGTAAGTGAAAATAAAACCAGGATATCACTTAATACAGTCCATATTACTAAGAAGTGGGCTAACTTAACATGAACTCCTCTGTAGTTCTAGTCAGGACACCCACTTTCTCCCTATAAAAGAAAGCAGCAAGGTGCTGCTCACTCCCCATAGGAGAAGGCACTGTGCAAGAACCACCTTAGTGACTGGCTCTGGAAGTTCACAGAACTCACAGGTCTGTTTTTAAACTGTTTATAGAAATACTTATCTAAGTTGTTTAGTAAAGCAGAGGGAAACATGTTGTTGTCCCTAAATACAAACTGTCTTAGAAGCTTTTAGAAATAGGGGAAGCTGTAAAATAAGAGGGAAACAGTTTGATACCCCTTTGTACCATTGGGAAAATAATGTAAACAGAGATATACATCTTCAGAGGCATACAGATGCTTAGAAATAATGTTCAGTTTCCTTATGTGTTTAAATTGTACTTCAAAGACCCTTGACTGTGTACTTAACATGCCGTCAGGCATTTACCTTACTAGATTGCTTGACTTTAATTGTCTTTCAGATGCAGTCTCTTCTGCTCACACACTATTGCCGTTGGCTTTCTCTTTTGGTATTTTAGCCGTCGGGCGTTAAGAGCTACCATGCGGTTTGTACCTTTCTCTGTGTCGTAACTTGAACAGACACCCTATCTGGTGCCTTCAGGAAAATCATTCTAAAACATAAGGGGGGGGGGTTCTCTTAACACCAAATATCACAAGGAAAAAACAAAGGTACAATGAGCGTTAAGCAGCAGGGGGCCAGTCTGCCTGCATAACCAAGGACCACAGAGGATTCACACAGGGACACAAACACACAGGATTACAGACACAAGAAAGGAAATAAAACGATTACTGTTGCGCAACAGATTTCTATAAGGAGACACAAAACAAACATGACATAGGGAGGGGGAACACTGGGGGGGGTGTTCATCTACCACAGTCCTCCGGGACCCGAAGGCCAACTAACCTCACCCAAGGGACACTAAGAGTTCCTACAAGTAAGAAGGTCTATAAGATAATGTTTATAGTGAATCATGCTCATGTATTGTTGTTCTGATGTCACTACTGTATGGTCACATGATAGCATTTTAAGGCAAGGCAAAGGCAATTGTATTTGTTTGGCACCCTATCCTATGGCTTAGGGCACCTTACTACAGTGAAAACAGCATAAAGCAATTACATTAAATAAATATAATAAACAGTAACTAATTTCAGGAGGTTTATCTGGGTAGGCCTGTGCAGACAAATACATCTTCAGTTGATGTTTAAAGGCCCCCAGTGTATGAACAAATCTAACTAGCTCTGGAAGGGAATTCCAGAAAAGAGAGACAGCAAACCTGAAGGCTCTGTCCACAGATTATTTAAGATGGGATTGAGGGACATAACACAAGCCTACATTACTGACCTGGAGGGGGCAGCTATGTGTGTAGGACATTAGAAGCTCTTTCAGGTAGCTTTGTCTCAATCCATGTAGGGCCTTGGATGTTAACAAGCATATCTTGAAGGTGATATGCTACTGCACAGTCAGCCAGTGCAGACCATGCAGCTCCGGTGTGATGTGATCCCTCTGAGACATTTCCACAATCAGTCAGATCACAACATTCTGGTCCAGGCTGCTGGTGGCATATCAAACCTCCCAATAACTCTAAGTAAAGAAAGTTGCAATAATACAGTCTGGAGGTGACAGAGTCATGGACCATCATCTCTAACTCAGGTGCTAGATGTGGCTTGATCTGATATTACAGAGATGGTAAAAAATCTTCCTGATTACCACTGACAAATGTTGTTCAATGTCAGCTTGCAGTCCAGAATGACACCCAGATCCTTCACTGTATACACAGCTCAATGTGACTAATCATTCACAGATGGTAAACAAAGGTCAGCACTCATTATTGCCAACCCATGCCAGCCTGGATGGATAATCATAACCTCTGTCTTACCAGGGTTGAGACAGCCAGTTGAAGACCATCCAGTCATTGATTTCTTGAAGGCACCAAGCACTGAAACTGCATTCCAAGCACTGAAACTGCATTCAGCCCATCAGGGTGTAAGACAGACAGACAGACAGAGCTGAGTATCATCTGCATACAGTGGTATCCCATGATAATCGCGACTTTAAAATAGCAATAGTAACAATCACGAAGCAAATACAGTGACCACATCTTCAGCTACAAGGAAAAAATAGTGCAACAATACAATCAGCGACAAAACCTGCCACAACGCAAACTAATTAAGCGACTTTTCAATAATAGCGACAGTAGCCAAAAAAAGCTCACGCTGACATTCTGCCTCTCCAGGTGACTGTGTAAAAACTGGCATAAAACTCACTTGCACTGCAGAACTAGCCACAACTATTCCGTTCCTACAAAAGTAGTGCTATGTACCCCTGACTAAATGATGAGGCCAAACAGATTTTGTTCCTAAATCAGTAAAAAATCATTTAGCTAAAGGTGGGGTCAGTGGGTCCAGACTAGTCCTTTCTAGCAGACACAACATCACTAGTTGTGGGGTGAGAGCTCAAGATTGAATAAGGCCCTACAACCCTGCAGAACCCTTTTCCCTTGCAGTGCCAGATCCAGCATTGAATGCACCTCTGAACGCCTGCTCAAACTACAACTACACACAGGTGTGTGAAGGGAGAGTAGTACTAGTGCATGTAGGACAGTTGCAGCATTTTGTGGGTTCTGGCAAGACTGTGGGTGAGTGGGTTTTAATGCCATTTAATGGGTCTGGGTAAGCAGAAAATTTAAATACATTGGCTAGTAACCCTTTATCTATATGGGCTTTTCTGAGAATCATTTCTCTGTCCTGGTAGTATTGTGGTTTTACATAGACAGGTCTTATAGGTTCTGGCATGACTGTGCAGCTGAGTGGGTTTTAATGCCATTTAATGGGTCTGACCCGCGAAATGCAGGTGCGATTTTGACGGAAGCGCTATAATGTATGCGCTATTATGTTTTGTTGTGCTAAAATCGCTCGCGATTATTACATCACTATTATTAATATCGCAATTTTGAAGTCTTGATTTTAACATGGAACTCATACAGGAGCAGTGAAACTCTGCTTCATACTGTCTAATGATCTCACCCAATGGTGATATGTACATGGTGAAAAACCTAGAGTAGGTGCCGGGATCGAGTCTTGTGGAACCCCACAGGAGACTGCAGCCACTCTTGAGATGTACTTACCTAGAGATATCTGTTGCAGTCTCCTGATAATGTATTACTCAAACCAGCATAAAACCATGCCAGAGAGCCCCATGCATTTCCTTAGGCAATTAATCAGCACATCATGGTCCACCATGTCAAATGACAATGAGAGACCCAAAAAGGACTGAGATGGAACAAAGTCCCTGGTCTCCCACCATGGGGAGATTGTGCAGCACTCTAGTGAGAGCATTCTTAGTACTGTGATGAGGCCAAAATCCCAACTGACGAGGCACATAGATGTTATATAGCTCCGGGTAAAACTCAAGCTGTGCCACAACTACTTTCTCTATCACCTTCCCCAAAAAGGGATGGTTCAGGGCAGGCCTGTAATTAATTAGACTGTTGGCTTCCAAATATGGTTGCTTAAGGAGTGACTTAATCACTGCCTTTTTCAGAGCTGATGGGGAAAAATCCTCCCTCACAAAACACCATACAGTCTTGGAATATAATGGCCCTAGGGATTCAAGTTTACCAATAAGCAGTCAAGTAGGCCCATGATTCAGTGCATATTAAGTAGGGCACAGAATCAGGATCACGTTGACCACCTCTTCTTCGACAGTTGGCTGGAACTCTGCTCAGGATGGCAGATTGTCATTGCCGCTCCAATTCTGGATATCACTTGCTCACGATAGGCCGCATAGGCTATCCCCAGTCCAAATGGAGAACCCTTGTCAGAGAAGAAACAGCTAAACTCCTCACACTTCTCTGAAGAAAGAAACTTGTTTAGACTGCAGACAGGGAGAATTTAACAATCTGTCTACAGTGCAAAAAAGCTGAGATGGCTGATTCTTTCTTGCAGCAATAGTTCTTGACAGGGGTTCTATGTGATAATAGCGACTGCCGAAAGGTGATCACTATTATCGCAAACTGCATTATCGCTGAAAACATTTTCGGCAATATGTAGAAAAAGGGGACCAGGAAACTGTGCATGCTGGAGGGGGGGCTGTGCCCCACACACCCCCCCAACTAAAGATTCTCAACTCCAGGGGGGTGCATGTTAGGGAGGGGAGTACAGCCCAGTTTAAAAAAAAATTAAGTCCCTCAGCTGCAGGACGCAACAAAATTGTACCCGCCTCCAGTCCTGAACCCAGGACCTGCTCCATCAGAGCCAACCACCCTACCCACCACACCACATGGTTGGCTCACAGGAAGCAGGCAAACTATAAGGTCAAAACCCTGTTCCCCATCCCTCCATGTCCTGTCATCCACCCTCCCTCCCTTCCTGTCACCCACCCTACCCTCGCCGTCGCAACTGTCACTGTCCCCTACCATCGCTCATGATGACAGCACCCTCATATGGGTTGCCGTTTTGACAGTCACCCATATGGAGTTGCTATCATCATGGTATACCCTTGACAGGTACTCTGTAGTTTTTTTTTTCAAGGAAATTGTCCTCTGATATTCACCATAGTGAGTTCTCAGAGCCAATCTGTCCTCCTCAGAATGGGATTTCCACAAGAATGCTCCAACATACATTCCTGAGTCTTCAACCATCTCAGTTCCTCATAGTACCATGGTGAGCTGTGGCAGGAGGTCAAGGGATGAACACAGAAAGGTGCTAGGGAGTCCAAGGTGGCAGCAAGAACTGTATTATAGTGCTCCATGGCTTTCTTGGCTTCTTGAGCACAAGTCATCTTCATGCCCCAAATGTCCAGTACTGCCTTGAGTTTATAATGCTCCAAATTAAATTTTAGGTGAAACCAAACCATCTCCACCAGAGGAGTATAAACATGGGGGCCCCGCAAAGGAATGACACAATGTGGTAATCTGACCAAAGGACCAGATCAGCCTTGACCGCACTTATGTACTTTAAGTATTTTAGGGGGTGGTGTTCCCTATAGTGGAAGTGTGAGAATGGTATACTGTGTTTTCTGCTTGGCATATTGATGGTACTTAACTTACAAAGATGTCGGTGGAGCAGCAAGATGGCCGGGCTACTGCTCCGTTCCTCACCATGCTGCAGGACTTGACCAGAATAGCTCTCTGCATAAGTAATACATTTATTTGCTGCTTTCAGCTGTTGAGTTTTATGCCAGCACGTACCTGAAGTTGAAAAACCATTTCTTCCTGTGAACTGTCGGTTTTGTGGGTCTGGATGCTGGTATGCTGGTATCTTTTTGGTATACCTACAGCATGTCAGTCTGGTTTGGAGTTTTGGGAGAAGTTTCGAACCATAAGATGCAGGGGAGAGGAGAGAGTAAGGAAAAGGGATGAAATGGAGGAAACAGAGATTCCCCACACCTGGTCATTCTTAGTTGAATGGGCATATTATGTGCCGATATGCTCAATGATGTTTATTTGCAGGTATGCTATGGTTGCCTGGGGGAAATGATGGACTACCTCCTCTTCTAAATTGAGATAAAAAGATATTATGCTCAGACGAGTGATATCTCTTCTTTTTACAGATTTCTGTTGCTAAGATAACCAAAGAACCTACAGTATAGCCCAGACCTCGTAGTATTGGAACGGGACACACTCAAAGTGGATTCAAGATGGGGTCTCTGAAGAGGCAGAACATTCTGTCTACATCTGTCTACACCTGAGTGATAAAGTAAAATGTGAAAGTTATCTTTAGGAAATGTAAACATACAGACACAGCCTCAACTGTTGTGAAGTTGGAGAGATATGTTTATCATGGATGAGCAACAGCTTGCACGTACGTTGAGCTCTCTGAAGCTCCCTGATACTCTTTGTACTTTGAAACCCTCTGTTACTCACTGCTACTTATTGTGGCCAAAACATCTATAGTGCTTGGTGCAGTGCTAAAAAATAGAGAGCTTGAACTTTCTTTTTTTAACGAGACCGCAAAGGCCGAGTGATTGCCACACAGCAGATCTCTTGTGGCGCCCCTTAAATGAAGCCCTTGTAACTGAAGATGTTGATGGGGTTCCTGAACAATTGGTGCTGAACCAGTATTAGGAGCACTGGAGAGCAACAAGATAAAAAGACAAGTGTAGCACTTGATAATTTGGAAGTAGCAGCCATAGAACTGCCGTTCTTATAAGGGCGCTGCTTTGGTGTACAGCCTCAGAGAATTAATTTCCTTAGAGGTGTTCTTTTTATATGGAAACCGGTCCCCTGCAAAAGTATTTAATTCAGGCTTGAAAGAAATGAAATTTCACAAAACACAGTACCCCAAGTATATTTTCTGGCAGTGGGACTCTATGTTTTTACAACAGCTCGCTGTTTTCACTTGATGCATTTTTGTGCATGAGACAAAAACATAATTTAATTATCTGGATGTAAATTGGCTGCTGTTTTGGTCCCGTTACTTATGAATTAAGAGTTTGTTACCTATTTCCAGTATGACAAATCTTATGATATTTAAACATTAAGACAGATATTTTAGCAATAGTATCTCACTTGAATTTAACCTGAATTTCATTTGGAATAAGTTGATCACAGTTTTGTTTGAATCTAATGTTGTAGTATGCCAGTTCATGATAGTTGCTGGAAATTTCAATTTAATTTAAGCTTGCTATTATCTGAATGAACTCTTGGCAAGCCTGAAAAAACATCAAGCTTGGTGTAAATCCCCTGTAAAATTTTTATTTATTATTTTATTTTTATTTTATTTAAAATTTGGTGACCGGGTAGGCTCACTGAACCCTGAAGGTCCCTTTTTCAGGGGTGACCGGGGATAACAATACATATTTTCATACAGAGAAAGACTTGGGTTACAGAGTAGTTTCACGTGTGTGAGCAGGTAACAGCTATGGTTATCATCATGCTTTTATTTTGCTTGAAGCCTCTTTGAATGCTAACTTAGTCTGAAATTGTTATCCCCCCCAGAAGTATCAAAATATTCACAGAAGGGGGAAAATAATTAGTTGACATATTGGACATATGATTTATGTTGCCTGGTGGTGCAGCTAAACGTCACTGTCCAAGATGATTGTTAAGCACTTTTTACTTGACAAGAAATGAAGATATGTGATAAGTAAGTGACGGGTATGATATTGTCCTAATTTGTTCCTTTCTAAATGATTAAACTTCCAGGTGCTGGATGTAGCGAATGTAGAAAAATGCTGCGCAAGTTTGACAGTCACCATTCTGCTGATACAGAACGTGTGGTATTAAGCACACAGGCTTAATTCTGACCAAGCATCATTTATCATTATGAGGGAACCTTGTGGACAGACCAGTTTGCCCTGACTGAAACATGCTCTAAAGTATTGCCTATATGTAAGATGGAGCTAAGAATCTGGAGGCATGGGGCAGATGCAGCCCTAGCTATGTAGCTCTCATAGGGTCCAGAGGTTAACCAGATGTATACCCCAGGTACCCGTATCTTTAGAAGGGGATGTAAAATGGCAAACTTATTGACATACTTCCAGTGATGCTTGGCAGTATAGCTAATTGCTATTGTCCCAGATGATTGATGAGTATTGCTTACTTTGGCAAGTAATGGAAATATGTGAAATACCAGTTGTAAGTAGGATATAGTCCTAACTGGATCCTTCAAATGAATAAAACTTCCATATGCTGGATGTGCGAATGTAGAAAAAATTGCTGCACTAGTGTATTGGTCAGCATTTTGCTGACACAGAACATCATGACATGGAGTATACAGGCTTACTTTCAGCTAAGTGTTGTTTGTCAATATGAGAGACCCTCATGGACAGACCTATTTACCCTGACTGAAACATGCTTTATAGTATTGCCCACAAGTAAGATGGAGTTGAAAATCTGGAGGGATAGGGAGATGAAGCCCTAGTCTTGTACCTCCTGTGGCACCCAGGAGCTGACTAAAAAGCATTCCTTGGTACCTTTTACAATGTAACTTAATGTTAAATTCCTGGAGAATTTACATCTCAGTACAGTATAACTATATTATATTTTTATAAGAGCTGATGTATTAGAGTGATATGATATATGAAATATTAAGGCTGCACTGTCATTTATGTGGTTGGATATGTTAGATTGTAATGTTCTTCTGTGCAAACATATTTAAGTGTGATATTCAATTCTCTGTTTTACTGTGCAGTAGCATGGCATGATCGTATTATTTGCTTTTTAATATACTGTAATGGCTTTTCAGCCGAACAATAAAACCGAATTGAACTCAGCTGGCAAAGATGTCAGTTTGCTTGGCAGGGGTGAGGCCTGTTGTCATAGACAGTTACTAGTGCCATGGTTTCTGAATAGAAAAGTGTGTGTTTCGCAATTTGTTTCTAAAATAATTAGTACAGCTAGAAATGCAAGAAGTAATAAAGTGTATTTAAAGGGTTAAAACAAGATCTGCTACTAATGTTTTAACAAGTCCTGCAATTTGTGCCATACTAACATGTATCTTGTATGTTTTGTAAGAGATTAATGAGGTACATCCTGTTTATGTAAACTGATATGTGTATTTATGCATAGAGTATGTAAGTCTGGATGCCATTTGTTGTACCACAACTGTCCATTGGTTGGAAGATTTACAAACAATATTTCCCACCTCTTAGGAGCGTGTAATTATGAGCTCCAGCCTGCTAAAGGGTTCTCTTTAGTTCTTGTGCATCCCTGCCAATGGGGTAAAGTGCAGTTTAAGTTCTATGACCGTGACCATCCAAAGGGTTCTGCAGATTCAGGGAATGGTGGTAGCCACAGGACCCTGGAAACTGATGGCATGTGTCCACTCTGGTGCAGGTCTCCAGAGACTTGAGCTGTCTCAGATATTTCCAAGATTGGGGACAGCAGGGCCCTGTAGGGGACTTGTCCTCAAGGAGGGTCTCCAGATGGCATTCAATAAATCTCTCCTTGATTTCTGTGTGATGAAGTTGTAGCAGACATATCTTGTACTGGTAAATGGACATCTGGCTGAAGTAAGAAATGCTGTAAGTGTAATGAGTGGAATATATGAACAACTAGCACTGTTGGTTCATAAACCCCAGGAGCAAGTGACAAATCCTTCAGTTGGCAAGCTATTGTTGTCGGTGACAACATTAGGGTTTGTCTTGGACAACCTATGGAGAAATGGGAATACGGAGTGAACCACTGGGTCAGCCCATGCCTCATTTCTGTGTAACTGTGTTCTGGAGGGTATGTCCCTCAGTTTTTGTCTCTATGAACCAGACAGCACCACCCTCCTTTTCTACTGCAGGTCCAGGCTCAGTTCTCCTGTTAGTCCTGCTCATGCTATAGGGTGGGGCTCTAGATTTAACTGCATTATCCCTGAATTGTCACCAAAGGTAATCGAGTAATATACAGAGAAAGAAATAGGCTAGAGCCAGATGTTTAATGGTAAATACTGTATGTATAAAGTACATGGAGGTTGAGGCAAGATGGCTGACAGAGTAAGCATCTAGCTTTGTTACTCTGGAGAATGCTGAAAGTAAACTGAGTTCTCTAATGTTCTAACACTGAATTTTCTTATGTCAATCACCTTTCATAAATCCTCTCAGTTTGGACCAAGCTAAGTTGACAAAAAAAAAAGAGACAAAAAGATTACTCAAATTTGATCAAAAAGAAAAGCATAAGGAGCTCAGCTTATCTCAAACAGACATTGAGAATCCTGAAAAAAGACCATTCTGGTCTGATGGACCCGATACCTGAAATGAATGTCCTTGGGTAGTCCTAGGATACCTGGCCCATCAGCTATGGCTGAGAACCCCAGTACCATTCTGGAAAGACAGTGCCTCTCAAAAACATCCAACATTGAGTCCTCTGCTACAAGAGACACACCACTAGTTAAAGTAGTACACCTCACGTCTTGTAAACATTGTTTCCTTGTCAACATATAACTCTTTTCATGTAGCTGTTGGGAATATATGGGTTTGCTTTAGTTTGTTTTCACTGTTCACACCAGCCCTGTAACTAGGCTAGGGGTCTCTAATTTCTGGTTGTTGAAATCGCATTGTGCCTGAGAGCTGCATTAGCATATGAGAACATGATATGTGTTAGCATCCTTTAGACCCCACAGTATGACTATCTTCTTACTTAGAGTTCAACAAAATAAATTTCTGCAAGGTGTGAAATACTACATTTACCTTCAATTAGCTTTACAAACTGTCTTAGATGTAATACACTTTTTTTGCTCCAAACTGCATTCAATCTGTATGTTTTTAGAGAGTTTTTTTCAAATTATGTGTACTATTGGTATAGAGATTTATGGTGTAGATGGGTGCTGTGGCATCATGTTATATGCTAATGCAGCTCTCAGGGACAATGAGATTTCAACAACCAGAAAATGGAGATCCCCAGGCTAGTTACAGGGGCTGGTGTGAGCAGTAAAAACAAACTAAAGCAAACACATATATGCCCAAAAGCTAAGTGAAAAGAGTTATCTGTTGACAAGAAAACAAGTAACATTTACAAGATATGAGGGTGTACTACTCCTTTAAGTTACACTCCTTTGAGTCTATTAATATACTGTATCCTACAGTACACTGCTACTGTAAAAGCTATACAGCAACTTGACATCAAATGGAACAGTGTTACAAATACTGTACATGTGAAGCAACTGAAAGCTCTGTTAAGGAAACTGAGAAAGCAGTAACATAAATTTCAAAAGAACAAGCTACTCTAGCTGATAAAAATGAGTCCAATAAGCACTTATCACTTTGATCCTGCTGAGCAACATCACATAGGCCAGAAAGTTGAACATTTTTTAGAATTCCACAAGGAAAATAATCTCAGGGTCATATTACCTATGCTTGAAACAAGTGACAAAATCATTTGAGACATAGTAAGGGAATTTTTCACTGTTGCTTTTGGATTCAGTTCTGATATTGTGTCACCCATGACCAAAGTATTTCATCTCCCTTCCAGGTTCAAACACTCATAGGAACACTCATTGCTGTTTCTAACACTACACCTGTAGTGGCTGTAACTAGCATTACATTAAACAAACATTTGTCAATACAGAATGTTTGCAAGTATGGCGTATGTGGCAGGCATGCCTAGGGAGATGAATAATTTGTGGTGGACACTGACTTCCTACTAACTGTAGGTCTGTGCCTGCTCTGTCATTTAAAACTGTTAGGCTGACCTACTTGTCCACATGTAGTGTATGGGCCCATCAGGCCTCAACATGCATGTCAACCCCTTGTGAGTGAAGACTCGTTGATGCACCATAAGGTGTAATGTGTGCACCAGAACACTGCTCTTTCCTTCCACAGGCTGGGACCAGTGCTGCACACTGCAGTGTCTATCCCACAGCCTTAGCCCATTTAACCAGCTCACTGAGCTCACACCCAATCTGAAGTCTATAGCACAGGAAGGCAAGGTGGTCCTTACTGGGCTAGCAGCCATCCCTGGAAACAATGTCACATCATCATTTTTTTTGTAACAGTTTTGATTCCAAAATTTCAACAGTCTTTTTATGACCCCCACTCCCCATCCTGAACATGACAGTGCCGTTTATAATACACTGGATGAAATGTCCTTTCATGTGACTAGTGTGAAATCACATTTTACTCAGGATTAAAAAAATGACAGCTGTTGGGTTCATGAGGTGAAGTGAAAAAATTGCTATATTGAAAATTTGGGATCAAAATATTGGAAACTATCAAAGTTATGAGCAAGCGCTGAAAAATATCAACGTACCTTTATAGCATTGTTTTTTTATTTATATTTTTATCTCAGATTTTCAACATAGTCTTCTTATGACCTCACCTCATGAACCCAGTAGGTGAAAACTTTCAAATCCCACCGACATTATTTTTCACTACAGGTGCAGAAACACATTTAACCAGGATTTGAAAAATGACAGCTGTGATGTTCATGAGGGGTGAAAGAATGGCTATGTTGGAAAGTTGGGATCAAAATATTGTTTATTGCCAAACTTTGAATGAGTGTTGAAAAATTTCAACTTGCATGAACAACTTTGTTACTTTTAATATTTTTACCCCAAATTTTCATCATAGCCTTCTTATGACACACATTTTCTTATGATTCTTATGACATTTCTTAAGATTTTTATTCACTAAAATACAACCAACAGCTTAATCTGGTTCAGTGTCAGTTGGCATCCATATGTATCCCACTCCCCTGGGACAAAGATAAAAATAGACAAAATTCTCTAGTTCTCATTTCCTGGTCAACAAAAACTAATTAAATAAATGACACAACATCATAAACCCGGTAGGTGAAAATGTTCAAATCCCGCTTAAAGATGATTTCGAGGAGTGACTGCAAACTCACCTTTCAGCCTGGAGTTGAATAATTTCTTTTACTTGTTCATGAGGTGGGGTCCCAAGGCCATGTTGAAAATTTGGGGAAAATATTAAGAAAGGATCAAGTTATGAATGCATGTTCAAAACACATTGAAATACATTGACTGCATATTATCAGAATTAATTGCAACTTGCTGCACTATTTCTCCAAATTGCTTACATTAACTGAGTTACTGTTGCACCCTCTCCCCTGCCTTTTCCCTCTCGCCCCTTACTATTTTCTGATGCTCTAACTTTATAATTGATCTCAAACTCTGATTCGCTGCTTGCTGCCTGCCTCCACCCACCCCACCCACCACCTGCTATTCCCTGATACTATCTGCTGCCCTGGAACCTGATCCCAATCCTTCCTCTCTTTGTCCCTCTAATTTTTACTCTCCCTGTAAATACCCATCTCCTATGCAATTCCCTCTCACAGCTGCTGCCACTGAAGCTACTTCATGCCACCCTCAGAAAGTTTTGCACCCTGCTGACTTGGAATAGACAGTGCTCTATCAGACTGAACCTGGTGCCCATTTTGTTCCAGTCTACCGGAGCAGGGTGAACCGTGCTTCTCACTAGAGTTGGTGCAGACCACTCGGTCCCAGTCCCCTGACTCCAGCATTGGTGGATTTCTTTACCTGTACTTTAAGGAAATCAGTTATTCTTAGAGGTGCTACAGTTGTTGCAGTCCTCACGGCCCCTGTTCCCTGACTTCAGTGTTGGTGATCTCTTTAACTGAACTTTTAGTAAACTGTTTAAATCTTCTTTTGTTAAATGCCTGTGAGTTGACTTTTGCACCAGTGCTGGGCTGTGACCTGTAACTGTGATTGAGCTGGCAGTCCTCTCCTCTTGGCCACTAACACAGGTAATAACACCCACCACAGTATACACCCCAAAATGAATTGGCACCCTGGACCTGGAGATACTGCTATCCAATTGCTTCTACTCCTGGCACTAGCCTTGTCACAGAGACACCCAGGCATAGTGACCATCATCTTCCACCAAGACTATCCTGTCCTATGATGAATCAAACACACACAGTGGGAGATCAGCTGTAGTGCACTCCTCCTACTCCCCCTGTGCAACACCCCTTTTGGCTCTCTACTCCCATGGGGATCTTTGCTCCAGCCTTATGGCTGTTCCTGGCCTTCATAGCATGCATGGGCCTCTGCCTACTAAATTCACTTCTCAGAATTGTCTGAGGTCAAAAGTGAAACATCAATTCCAAAAATATCTAAGAAACATCCTAATCCTACTACTGATCTCATGGAAACATTCACCCCAACCCTGGTCCCCAGCTAATCCACACTCAGACCCCACTTCCAATGGGGCAATTAAAGGTGTGGCCATGGCATTGCTAGCCTCCCGAGCCAGACTAATGCAGTTTGAGGCTTGGGTGGCACATGTTCAGCCAGATGTTGTATCACTGACATAGACCTGCTCACCCCCAAAGTAACTGACTTGGTAGTCTCCATTACTGGTTGCAACCTGCACAGGCAGGATAATTCCAGGAAAAATGGTGGCGGATGCCTAATTTATACTCGCAATCTCCTACAATGCCACAGAGTCCAGCTGGTTATTGCCAGTAATGACTGCCAATGCCTAGCTACAAAAATCCTGCTAGGTAATGGGCAGAAAAGCCTGATTGTTATGGCAGTTTACATCCCACCAGGGTGGCAGCAAGCAGGGATAAAAGCCTTTGCTAATCACTACACACAGGCTAGCCAGAACAAGAAAACTATTGTATTGGGGGATTTCAACTCTAACTGACTTGCCAGCTCTTGTGCCGCTCACAGGAATCATCAGGAGCTGCACTTGAACAAATTACCACATGGATACAAGCACACTGATTGACTGGGAGCTAACCATGCACCCTGAAAGGCTAAAAGATGTCAAGGTACTCCAGGATGCCCTGAGTGACCACTCACCCATCCAATGTGAGTGATTAGTGAAGCAGATAAAGGCCCCCTCTCCCCAGACTGGTGAGGAGCAGAGTTATCAAAAATATCTCTATAGTCGATTTCAGGAACCACCTCACAGACATAGACTGGTGCTTCCTTGACTCATGCCCTCTGTCGACTCAGCTCTTCAGCTCTTTCTCACTCACTTCAATGCTGTAGCGCACAGTTCGCCCCATATCATAAGATGATAAAAGGAAGGAGCATGGACTTGGTCACCCCAACTTCTCAGTATGATGAGGCAATGGGATCTCTTCTGGCCAGAACCAGGACAACTGAGGATATCCAAAACTATGAAGCAGCTCAAAACAGGTGTACTTGGGCAATCTGACAGGCTAAGGCTACATTTCATAAGACCCATCAGTCACAGTGTTGGGGTGATGCGAAGAAATTCTGGGCCTCATTCAAGAACCTCCTCAGGTCCAGTGACAGCCCTCCCCCATGCTTCACCACAATGTTGAAGTCATACTTGATGATGCTACAATGACCAATATCTTTAATAGGGCATTTACGGACTACAGCACCATCCTCACCCACTGACCAGCTGCATAACTGGATGGAAAACTGACTACAGACCAATTAACCCTCCTATCCCAACACTAGGACCAGCCCAAACTTTTACTTCAGACAGGTGACTGTCAAGAAAACTAGTAAATACCTTGCAAGAGTCCTGGGCAAAACAAGGATGGAAGGCGGTGGAATCAATATGAAACTGATCTCCATCACTCTCCCAGAGGTTGTTGTACCCATCACTAAGCTTTTTAACCTGCCACTCCACCTGTCCGCTTTCCCTACTATTTGGAAAACTGCACTGGTCACCACTGTGCTAAAGGAGGTGACCGGTTACTAGTATGCAGCTGTAGGCCCATTTCAATTTTGTCCCCACTCTCTAGAGTTCTAGAAAGAATCATGGTAGACCAACTCACAGACCATCTACATAAATACAACCTCCTGTGCCCCCAACAGCACGGCTTCTGTGAGATACATAGAACTAATACTGCCCTAATTGAATTCATGGGCTATGTCCATGAGGGCATGACCAGGGCCAAAGCATTACAGCTTGTGGATCACCAACAGTTGCTCCACTGGCTAAGTCACCTAGGACTGTCCCCAACATGGTTAGCTGGTTCTCTATCTACCTGACTGGGTGCTCTCAGAAAGTAAAATCAATGGAGCTATCTCTGAGATCAGTGAAGTCACATTAGGGTCACTCAGAGGTCTATATGGGCCTGCTTTTGTTCAGCCTCTTTGTGAACAGCCTCCCAGATGCTTGTCCCTCTTCCAAAGTTCTGTACTATGCAAAAGACACAGTAGTATTCTCTTGGGACTCCAGCTATGAAGCAGTCACAAGTAATCTGCAGTACAACTTTAACCTCCTTCAGAATTGGTTCAAAGATAGCCTACTGGTGCTCAACAGCAAAAAAATTAAGACAATGCTCTTCACCAGACATCAAAAGAGGAGATCCACAGTACCTTTCTCAATAACCTGCAACTCGGATGCCACCCTTGAACAGGTGAGCTCGTTCCGGTACCTAGGGATCACAATCGATGAGTCCCATTCCTTTGAAGAACACATACCCAATATTACCACTGCTGCCAATAGGAAGCTTGAGGCCCTCTATAGACTTCGGTTCTGCCTCACACCTGAGGCTAGACTCCTGACTGTCAGAGGTACAATCCTACCTACAATATCTTGGACTACGGAAATGTAGTTTATGGCACAGACTCTGAAACCAGCCTACACAGAGTCCATACTACCCTCAACAGAGCTTGAAGATTTGTTTTAGATGCTGATTGTCTCACACATACTTGTGACCTATACATTAGGACAAAATAGCTTCTTCTCCCACATCAAATCAAGCTCCAGTCCTGCCTGCTAGGGAAGAAGTCCCTCCTAGGACTTGCACCTCCTTCCTTTCAGGCACTACTGCAGCCTGTCCCCTCCTGGCATGCCATGAGAAATGTAACAAAAAATGCATTAGCAGTACCTTTCAGAAGAGCTGCCCTGGGGAAGCGAGCCTTCATAATTAGGGCCCCCACCTGGCTAAATGAACTATCCCACACCACTACAAGTCTCACACACCTCCGTCACTTTAAATCAGAACTTTGGAAATCCATCTCCCCTCCTAAACACTGCTACTGCCACACTTAATCCCAGCTGAAGGTAGCTTCCCTCTTGGCCCTAAGCCACATTCTGGCTCACCTGGTACTGACTAGTTAGGTCCTAGATGCTCCCCACTACTCCCCACTTTCCCCTACCTACTGATCCTGTTTCCCCACCCTCCCTCGCTTCCTCCTCCCCCCGACACATCTCCACCTGCTTATCTCTCTAGACCCTATTGTACTCCAGTCTGTTCTATCCTGTTGTCTATTGCTGATTGTTCCCCCGCATCACTTTTTAACCTGTCGCCTACTACTCCCTAACTAAGCACAAGTGGAAACACAGCTAAGGACTCACTGGGGGAAGCAAAAATACAAACTCAAGTAACAGAAAAACAACACAAACTTTCGACTACAACCCCTCAATAGAATACCACGCCATGAGTTAGCGTACAATAAAAAAAGTTTATTGACAAAATAAGCAGCACCCCCTCCACAAAAGGCATCAAAGTTTTGCATCACACTTGATGCTTTATCAAGACATTACGCTGTTCTCCACTACTGTTTATATAGCCCCAAACTCACACGATAACAGATAAAACAATCACACTCCATTGCCTAGCAATATACCATAACTATTCCTCAAATATAAAAATGTAATCCTAATGCATCAAATTAATAATGTTAATTAATATTACAAAAAATACACAATAGATAAATAATTAAATATATAAACTACACTCTGTCACTATTATGTATGCAGCTAAGAAAGAAAATCCACCATTCATTATTCTATAAGGTAAAATACTGTTTAGATGTATGAATCTTATGCAAAAATGTTTCTTTTTTAACAAAATTCAATATGTAAAGTGCAATGTGCATATTTAAGCTATTATACTATGACACTGATTTGTACATTGTCTCATTTTCAAGAATGGAGCCAGTTGGAACAGTCCATTAAGTTCTGGGACTCTCAGCCTTCAATCTGAACTGCCAACAGGTTTCCTGACACATCAACATATTATTTACATTCCCCTGCTTTTGCCAATGGTGACCTGCTCCAAGCTATAGAACAGAAAAGCATGATTGGTCCCAGACTTTTTGACATGGATGACCAATGCATTTTCCTCAGAACCGAGTCTAATGTGTCTCAAATGTTCAAGTATATGGCTCCTAAATTTTCTTAGAGTCTTACCAACATAGAAACTACCACATTCACATGGCCAGATAAACTACTGATTCGGTTCCACATGATATATAGAAGATTCCAAATGAAATAGTCGACCATTAATTGGCAATAAAATGTTCTTTCCCACCTTGATGTGGTTTGCAAGCACTACATTACTACATTGTAGTTCCCAGTGGGCAGTCTCTGTTGGTTTTGTGTAAGTTCTGGCCACTCCAATACTGCTGTCAACAGGTCTTTTAAATTCTTGACTCTCCTGTAGGTAAATAGCAGCCCCCTCTGGCTAATTTGTTTCCAGACATGGCTCCAACTTTAATAAGTGCCAATTTCTCCAAACAATTGTCTCCACTTCCTTGGCCTGTGTATTAAAAACAGTTACAAATGTAATACTTGCTCCATCAATTTTATTCTGTAAGTTATTTCTAGATTTTGGTACCAAGAGATTCTCCCTTGGAATTCCGTCAACCCTCTGTTTAGCTTTTTGAATACAGATTTTGCTATAACCCCTCTCACAGAATCTTTCAGTCAAGATTTACTACTTTTATTGTAGCTCTCTACTGAGCTACAGTTTTGTTTGGCCCTAATGTACTGACCCACTGGAATGGTTTAACCACATGTTTTGGATGATAGCTAGCAAAATGAAGAATCCCATTCCTATCTGTAGTTTTTGAGAAGAGGTCAGTAATCAAACCCCCTTCCCCATCCTTGGATACCATCAAATCCAAAAATGGTACCTGGACAAAGCTCGTTGTAATAGAAGAGTGTAAATTTTGATTTGTGGATTCCAAATATTGAACGAACATTTTAAGTTCCTGCATATTGTCTTTCCATAAAATGAATATATCATCCAGGTAGTGTTTGTAAAGGTTCAAATGGTCAAGGAATTGGTTCTCTTCAGCAATGTATAAAAACTGTTTGCCCCATTGTGCCAGAAATATAGTGGCATAATTGGGGGTCATGGCTGCCCCCATTGCCATCACTTTAATTTGATGATATATCCCGAAATCAAATAAAAACACATTTTTTGTCAGTACCATTTCCATAAGGTTAATCAAAAAAACTCAGTAAACCCAGCTCAATATGTGGTTCCCTCACATAGTGCCTCTCTTAACGCATGTAAACCGTCATTGCGGGGGATAGTGGTATACATGGACTGAATGTCCAATGTAACCAATATATACTCAGATTCCACAGCCACATCCTGGACTAGTTCCAAAAATTGCATTGTGTCCCTGATGAAAGACTTATGGGCCACATCTTTAATAAAAGTATCAATATATTGTGCCAGGGTTTCTGTGATGGAATTGTTACTAGAGACAATGGGTCTATTCGGTGGATTTTGTAAATTCTTGTGGATCTTAGGCAACCCATAAATAATGGGTCTCACAGGTGCAGCAACCATTAAAAAAATACATATTCCTTGAGAGATAATATCCACTGCAACTGCTTCATTTAAATACTGATTAATATTACTCCCCAATGACTGTACTGGTTTAATGGATGTATCTACATGTTGTACCCTTAGGAAGCTGACAATGCTACATAACTGCCACTTTGGAGTATCAACAACACTTATACATAGATGCACTTTAATGCACTGAATAATCTCTTCCCACTCTGGGGGACTGTTTCCCCCTGTATATGTTGTACCTACGTTAAGGATTATGCAATGTTTCTGTTTGCCCTTATTCTATGATATGGACTACTCTATGTGCATTTCACATGGTGTTTTACAGACAATGCCTATTAGCAGCTACTGTTTTTTCCTGACTCATGTACATAATGTCCCCTTCCCCCTTGTTTGATGAGGATCCTTTGTAAATGAGCTTTTAGCTCAAAGGTTGTAATTCCGATCTCACAATAAATAAATACATAAAAATCTGATTTCCTCAGTTCCCTGTCCGGTGTCGAGGAGTGAAGACATGTCTCCAGTCCAGAGAGGAATACAACACTGGACCTCCTGTGGGTAAGTAAGGGGTAGGGTGTGTGTGTGTGTGTGTGTGTGTGTGTGTGTGTGTGAGTGGGGTGGCAGGTGCTGAGTGTGAGGGTAAGGTGCGGGAAGGGTAACAGCAGTGGTAACAGACACTAATGGACCATTTCCTGTTTACAGGTATTAAAAAAAATGATAAAAAAGACTATGAGGAACAGTTTTTTTTATTAGAGGTACCAACACTGAGGCTGGGCATGTCAAAGTCATGTTTGGCATTACCAGGGGTGGGCTCATTTGTGTCACACATTGGAAATGGGCAAGGAGGTACTAGCTGGAACTGGGGATTGGGAACCCTGGTGTTGGAACAGGGTTTTTAAGACATAAACAATGCAAGTGGTGAGCGCTGAGTCCAGATGATGTCAATGGCAGTTTTGTGAATGGTAATGTGAGTGTCTTTTTGCACCATCTGCTGGATAACTGATTAATTGTAGCTGCCTGTGTTTCCTGCATACTATACTACATAGAAACATAGACTTTGACAGGAGATAAGGACCACTTGACCCACCTAGTCTGCCCATTTCCCTACCTACAGGATAAGCTGCAGATCCTAGTTAACCAACAGCCTATTTCTTCCTAACTCCCACAAGAATCGCTTTATGTCTGTCCCATGCATTGTTGAATTCTCCCACAGTTTTAGACCCCACAACCTCTTCAGGAAGGCTGTTCCATGTGTCCACCACCCTCTCTGTGAAAAAATGCTTCCTCATATTGCCCCTGATCCATTCCCCCTCTATCTTCAAATTGTGTCCCTTTGTTCTTGCACATCTTTTTCTGAAAGATGCTACCCTTTTGGACTTTGTTGATTCCACTGAGGTACTAAAACGTTTCTATCATGACCCCCTCTCCTTCCTTTCCTCAGGGGTATACATATTAAGCTCCTTTAGTCTCTCCTTGTATGGCTTCTCTTGCAGACCCTGCACCATTTTAGTTGCCCTCCTCTGGGCTGCCTCCATCCTGTCTATGTCCTTGCAGAAATGGAGTCTCCAGAACTGGATGCAGTACTCCAGATGGGGTCTCACCAACTGTCTGCACAGAGGATAACAACTTCCTGTTTTCTGCTGGTGATGCCTCTCCCTATACATCCCAGTACCACCCAGCCCTCCCTACTGCCTTCTCACATTGCTTGCTAACCTTATGGTCCCTTTCCATTTTGTTGTTGTTACTACCTCCCCCAACACTGTGTAATCTTCCCTGGGTTTTGTTTCCCAGGTGCATTATTTGCCTTCTTTGCATTGAATCAAGCTGACATACCTCTGACCATTCTTCCAACCTTGCCAAGTCCCTTCTCATCCTTTCTATGCCTCCTTGTGTATCAGCC
Organism: Neoceratodus forsteri; assembly: GCA_016271365.2. Lineage (NCBI taxonomy): Eukaryota > Metazoa > Chordata > Ceratodontiformes > Ceratodontidae > Neoceratodus > Neoceratodus forsteri. Next base: position 1,779,483,240 of record CM057452.1, read on the forward strand.
CTGTTGCAAATCTTTGTATCATCTGCAAAGAGGCACACTTTTCCTTCCAGTACCTCTGCAATGTCACTTATAAAGACATTAAAAAGGACTGGACCCAGTACTGAACCCTGCAGTACCCCACTAGTAACCCCTCTTTCTTCAGAATAGACTCCATTTATAGTTACCTTCTGTGTCCTGTTGTCCAGCCAATGTTTTACCCAGGCTACCACCCTGGGACCCACTCTCAGGCTGGTTAATTTAATTATTAATCTTGTATGTGGAGTGTCAAATGCCTTGTTAAAGTCTAGGTGGCAATGTCCACAGCCCTTCCCTGGTCTACTACTTTGGACACCCAGTCAAAGAAATCAATTAGATTTGCCTGACATGACCTTCCTGCAGTGAACCCATGCTGCCTTGGGTCCTGTGCCCCACTGGCCTCTAGGTACTCAACAGTTCTTTAGTTCAGAATTGATTCCATCACTTTCCCTACCACAGAAGTCAAACTGACAGGTTTGTAGTTTCCTGCCCCTGTCTTGCTCCCAGTTTTGTGAAGGAGAATCATATCCGCCTTCCTCCAGTCCTCAGGTATCACACCATCCTCCCATGATTTGTTAAAAAGGGTAGTCAGTGGTGTCACTAGTTCCCCCCTTAATTCTTTTAGAATTCTGGAGTGAATTCCATCAGGCCCCATTGCTTTGTCCACCTTCATGTTTTAGGAGTTCTTTCCGAACCCTTTCTTCTGTGAAAGGACTGGGATCAGTCCCCCCTATCCAGACTGCTTCAGTTAATTGGATTAGGCACCTCCCCCTCCTCCTCTTTTGTGAATACCGAGCAGAAGTATTCATTCAGTATCCCTGCTTTTTCACCGTCCCTCTCTGCCCACCCACCTCACTATCCCTCCCTTTGTCTTTCTATGCTCCCTGGTGTACCTACCAAAGGTTTTATCCCCCTTCTTAACCGAGTTGGCTATCTTTACCTCAGTTTGGGCCTTTGCTATTCTGACTTCCTTCCCTGCTTCCTTCTGCCTTAACTGCTACAGTTCTCTGTCCTGCTCCTTCTGTGTTTCCTTATACTTCCTAAATGCTATAGTTTTCTTCTAACCTGCCCACCTCTTTTGAGAACCATAAGGGCTTTTTCTTTTGTTTTGATTTGTTTATTTGCTTCACACAAAGGCTTGTTGCCTCTGTTATGGCAGCTTTGATGTTTCCCCATTGTTGCTCCACTTCTCCTTCTAGCCTGTTTGCAAGTGCTTTTCTAAGGCACTCTCTCTCTTCTTGCCAAAGTCAGCCCTCCTGAAGTCCAATACCCTCACTTTTGTATGGCTTGACTCTGTAGCTGAGTTTATCGTGAACCACACTATTTGGTGGTCACTTGTTCCCAGATGGCTACCTACTTCTAGATCTGAGATCCTCTTACTGTCCCCATTTGCGAGTATGAGGTCTAAGATTGCTCCCTCATGAGTGGGTTCCAAAACTAGCTGTCCGAGGCATGCCACCTTTAGTGCATTGAGAATGGCCATGCTCTTGGATGTGGCTGCAGCAAAGATGCTCCAGTTAACATCTGACATATTGGGTCCCCATCAACAGTATAGCCCTTTCTCTGCCATCCTAAGGATGCCTTCTATCATATCCTTGTCCATTTCCCTTCCCCTGACATGAGGGTCTGTACAAACCCTGTGCAGATTGTAGTGTCATTCCAGTCTCTTAGATGGCCCACAGTGCCTCCTCTACTCCTGTTTACTCTTTTGTTCCATTTACATCCCTTCCCTTACATAGAGAGCTACTCCTCCCCCTCTTTTCCCCTCCCTGCCTCTCCTGTAGGTTGTGTGCCCTGGTATATTAACACATCCCAGTCATGGTTCTCTCTGTACCACATTTCAGTGACTGCTATGATATCCAGGCATCTCTCTTCCATCAAGGCCACCAGTTCAGGGAGCTTGTTGCCCAGACTATGGGCATTGGTACTCATTACCCTCCATTTCTTGATGGCCTTACCCCTTTTGCCCCATCCCTGTCCTTACTGCCTTTGTCATTTTCTCCATTTACCCCTGCCCTTCTCCCTATCGACATCTCTATCTTGGTGTTTACCTCACTTATCTCCTGAGTTTTTTTGGGGGCTAGGATTTCCTTGCTCCTTTCCAGTGCCTCTCCTGGCTAGTTTAAATGCTTGCCAATGAAGTATTTAAATCTATAACCTAGGATCCTGGTTCCCTCCTGGACAGATGCAGACCATCACCAGTATGAGGCCTGTATCACTCCAGGTGGACCCCCAGTCCCCAATGAAGCCAAATCCTGACCGCTGCACCAGTTTTTCAACCTCTTATTGAATCCCATTAGTGTGAAGCACCTAGCCTCCACCCATTGCCATAGACAGGCAGCACCTCTGACCCTACCTTAACCACCACCAGACAGACAGTTTTGGTTGGCTATGCATCTGTTTCTCTGTTACACTCAATTTCCTGTCAGATCTATGACTTTCAAACACAAATATACAGCATAACTCTAAATTTAAATTTAACAGGTTCTCTTTTCTCAACAGTTACTTTTTCAATTTATGTCTAATTGACTTTCTTTGGTGTGAGCATATGTTGTTGGTATGTGCTGGTTGTTGTGATGAGCTGATTTTTAAAGTAGCCACTGATCAGTTACAGCATTTTGAAAAACTGACAAGAGCAGAAATAAGGCATTTCAAAAGCTGCATAGTGAGAACTATGCTGACGTATTGCTAATACAGAGAGAAGATGGCCCTGGAAGCATGTGACTGGATACTGAAAGTACCACAGCTGTCTTCTAACACTGAGTGGAAATGAAGCACATCTCTTGCTCCCAACCCTGAAGCTAAAGTAGTGTTTGCACAGATCCCAGCTGTAATTTCTCCCCAGTTCTTCCCAAATCACTGTGGCTGGCTCCTCCGACACCTGCTGCACCTTTCCTACATGGGAGGTCAATTTTACTCTTGAGTCTTAAAGAATTATGATGCAGAACAGAAAGATGTGGCCTTGTACAGGCACCAAGTACAACACAATGACGGCAAGTTCTATGACCAGATGAGGAGTTTCACTCTGTCTCACATGTCGGCACCACAAGAAGTGTCCTGGCCCCTCACAGTAACCAGGGAGCAGGAAAGGCTTGGTTTGGGTCCTGGAAACTCCTCTTTCTGTGGTGATGGCTGATTGGGGGTCACTATATCCTGTTCCAGTGGTCACTGAGCTGCTTTCCATTGGATGAGGAGGACCATCCAGAGCCAGACATACCTTCCTGTCCCTCCCCACAAATCATGTTCAATCATGTTTTAAGAGAAATGTGCAAACATTTAATCCTAGAAAGAGAGAGAGAGAGAGAGAGAGAGAGAGAGAGAGCATGGTGCCCCAGACTGGAGCCTCACACTGTCATGTCACTGGCAGATGAACAGAACTGGATCTGAACCTACCCCAAGTGGCACAAAAATCACTATAAGATTTGTAGCGCTGCTGGCTGTACCCTGATTTTGTGCACAACTTTTCTTTTTCTGTCTCATGCTTCTAATTTATGTACAGTGTCATGTAAAGTGTAATAGAAAGGTACTGTAATATAAGTGGGTTTTATCCTCTGAGGAAGGATACTACATCCATTAAGATGAAGAAGAACAAGGACAGTGTCAGGGTACAGTCAGGATGGTCGAGCAAAGCAGCACATTGCTGCAGGGATGTGTATAGCTTCAGATCAAGACCCACCCACAATGATGACCCGTGATATGGGTTACTCAATTTGAGCGCCCAGATTAAGAGTGAAACATCAGAGAATAGTGAGGAGGAATGAGAGCTACTGGATGAGATGGCGAGGTACTGTATGGTGAGGGAGGATTAATGACAGGAGGATATAGGGCTTTGTTTGGGAGGGCCAACCAATGCTGGCTGTCTGGTGTGGTGATTAAGAGTATGGTCTACAATGGTGGTGGTCCAGGGCTTGGTACTAGTGCGGGGTTTGTTTTTATTTTGGTTGTTCTTGCGCTGTTTGTTTTTTTTTTATTTTTAAGGGTTTCAGTATCCCCGACTTTGTTTGCCCTCCGCCCGTAGTTTTCTCCCCCACAGCATTCTCCCTCTACACACTGCTACTCCACTGAGTAGCCCCCTCTCATGGTTGCCTCTTCCCCCAGTGTTGCCCCCCCTTGTAGTTGGTTATTTAGAGACGGGAGTGCAGGGGGGCTTGCCCCCCCAGCAGAGGAGAGTGTGGGTGTTGTAGTCCCCCGCATAAAGAGTGAATTTTAATGTCTCCTTTGGCAGTTTTGTGGTTTTTGTCTCTTTTGTTTTGGTTGCTATGGTGCTGATTGCCAAATTTGTATTCGGTGATTTGCACTTGCTGTTTTGCAAGTCACAATTAAATCATAGCTGTTATCACATGGTCCCCTACAATAGGTGTGTTTAGGTTCCAGGCCTAGGTTAACAGTACAAATCTCACGGAGGGCTCCTGATTAGACTGTATCATCCATGCTTCTACATAGGGAAGTTGCCCTGGGACTATTTTCCAACCTTTCCACACAGCAGGGACTGTGGCAGGTAGTAAAAGAAGGGTCTGCTACTCTCATAAGCAAAGAAATACAAAATATTAAAAATCAGCCCCATGCAGAACTCTACTAGTAACTGATCAGTGTAATATCCTTCAAAGGACTAAATTATGCAAATGTACATAATAAAAAGGTTTATAGTGTACTTCTGTTATTCCACCCACATTCAAAGCTTGGCATAAGAGTGGCACTGCTCTTTGGTATTGTCAATGAGGTATATATACCACTCCTTGGAGATACTGGTGGAGGTAGCACTCCTTGACACCCCCCTGAGGTAGGCTGGGATAGCCAAAACACCATGGATATTTGCCTCAGTAGCACCAGTTAAGCAGGCAGCTCCTGCCAAACAATTCTTCGGCTCCATGGAACTTTGGCATTAGCCTTGATTGTGGCATTTGTATTTATTGTTTTTGCTGTATATGATACTGCTTGCTTTGTGGTATGTCTGTGTACATATTAAAACATTTTGCAGTTTGAAATTTTCTTTTTGCTCTCAGCCTTTTCAAGTGCTGCACTTTGTTTGGGACAGAGTGTTTGTAGGGGCTGGCTGCCCTTTGGTGCTAGGCATCACACTCTGTTACTGCCATTGTGGCATTACAGAGGAACAGGTACTGTTTGGTGCTGCAGTTGGAGTGCATTTCTCCTTGGTGCTCCACTGGCATGCATTGCTCCTTGGTGCTCCTGATGAGATTTGCCAAGCCACTCCATGGTGCTGTTGGGGCACTGCTCTTAGTGCTGTAAGTGAGTTGGCGCACTGCTCTGCTTCTTGGTGGTACTGTAGGGTTTCTTATACTGCTCCTGGGTGCTTCCGGAGGGAATGCAGTACCAATTATTGGTGCTGCCGATGGGGTACACTGCTCCTTGATACTGCACCCCTGCACGGTTCTACTAATGGGTGCATTACACATGTTCTGACAGTGAGGTGTGCCACTTCTTGGTGCTGTCAGTGAAGTGCCTCACTGCATAGTGCTGCTGGTGTACTGCACTGATCCTTGGTGCTTCCACAATGTGCACTGCTCCTTTGTGCTGCCAGTGGGTTATGCTACTCCTTGAGGCTGCTAATGGAATGTTCCACTCCTTGGTGCTGCCAGTGGAGTATATAGCATTTTGTGGTTGTGCTGGTTGGTTGCATCCCTCCTTGGTGCTGCAAGTGGGATGCAAGACTACTTAGTACAGCTAGTGAGCTGTACCACTCCCTTGTGCTACCACTGTGATGTACCTCTCTTGGAGCTGCAGTTAGGAGCATTACCCCTTAATGTTGCTGTGGGGTGTGCTGCTCTTTGGTATTGCTGAAGGGTGCACCACTCCCTGCACCACTACCTGGTGCTGCAGGTGGTGTCTATCACTTCTTGGTGCTGCCAATGGCATGTACTATTCATTTTTATTGCCAGTGGCATGCATATCTCCTTGATTTTGCCAACCATTGTGCAGACCCTTGATGTTGCCAGAGGGATATACCCCTTTCTGGGGTTGACAGTGGGTTGCATTGTCCCTTTGTGCTGTTGATGTAGTGTACTACCCTTTGTTGTTGACAGTAGGGCCAGCCACTCCTTTGTGCTTCATGTAAGGTGCGCTGTTCCCTGCTTCCCTGCGGCAATCAGTGGATTGCATTATTCCTTGGTGCTGCCAATGGGGTCTGCCACTTTTTAGTATTGCCAGTGAGATGCAACATCCATGGTACTGCTGGTTGTGTGCACTATTGGTAAGGAGCATCACTGTCTGGTTTTGCAGCAGGGTGCACCACTCCCTGGTGCTGCCTGTGGAATTCTCTACCCATTTGGTCTGCCAGTTGCATGCATCTCTCCTGAAAGCTGCCACGGGTATGCTGCCCCTTGACACTGCCAGTAGTTTGTGCTACTCCTTAGTGATTCCAGCTGAGTGTGCCACATCTTGGTACTACCACTGGGGTTATGGAATTGTGCACTAACCTACCCCCTCCTTCCAGCAACTTGCTTAGGGCTACAAAGTGAAGAATTGGTCATTGTGGGTTACAACCTAGGCAGATTTTGCAGTTCTTCATCCAGCCTCCAGCAATTTGCTTAAAGTCACACAGAGAGGATGTTGTGGTTGTGGCTTTCAAATTCTTGTCTCAAGGTTCACAACTCAGAAGTTTAATACTCACCAGCTCTTCCCTCCAAAGTCCCATATGACACCCTAATCTCTTTCCCAACTCCAGTTTCAGAAGCTTCCCCCTTCTGCCCCGGTATCATACCCAGTCAATATCCTGTCTACTGACCCAAACATCACACCCCTAAAACCCTCTCTTGATCCCTGATGCACATCTGCTGTGACTATTGTCCTTACCTCAGTACCAGAGCTCTGACTCCCTTTGAACCACAGGATCACAGCCCTAACTAACCCATCTCACTAACCTCAGTATCAAAGCTATCCCCCTATCCTAACCACAGTGTCACAGTCCTCATGGTCTGCCCTCACTCCCAACCAAAGTATCATAACCCTCACAGCTTCTCCCCAATGTCACTCCCATGATTTTTAATGGTGGGCCTATTAATCACACAGCCACCCCCTTCCCATAATGTTTCTATACAGTAAGCTGTGACAACCTCCCCAGTTAACATTCATTAAAAAATATAAAAGATACATTTTGCAGAGGTGCAGTATACCTGGAGTACTGCGTGCAGTTCTGGCGTCCGTATCTGAAAAGGGACATTAAGTTACTGGAGGGAGTGCAGCGCAGGGCGACAAAGATGATCAAGGGTCTGGGGGACTTATCATATGAGAGGAGGTTGAAGGAGTTGTACATGTACTCACTGGAGGAGAGGAGAGACGAGGGGACATGATTGAAACCTTTAAATACATGAAAGGAATAAACAAGACAGGTACAGAGGGCTGTTCAAAGTAAGGAGGAGAGGCCACCAGGGGCCATGATATGAGACTGGAGGCGAGGAAGGTTCAGGAGGAGATGAGGAGACACTTTTTTACAGAGAGGGTGGTGGCTGGGTGGAATGCATTACCTGTTGAAGTGGTATGCAGTAGAACAGTGGACTGCTTCAAACGAGGATGGGACAGGACAAGGGGGAGGGTTAATGAAGGGGAAGGGTGGAAGGAAGGGGCAGCTGCAGAATAAGGGGTGCTAGCTGCACATTCGAGCAGACTTGATAGACCTCTAGGCCTTTATCTGCTGGCAAATTTCGTATGTTCGTATGTTCGTAGTATACATTGCTACTTTTCATGAAAACACTGTATGGCACTGGTAAAATAAACTTCCTTCATACAGCAATTCAATAAACTCTATAGCAAGACTCCATCCCAATCCCCTCAGCAGTCCCACCCACATCATCCCAATACCAATATGCACCAAACTGCAACAGCAGAAGTCTCTCTTTCCACAGCAACCTGCAATCCTTGCAGCAGTAATCCCCCCACTTACACACATACACAGCCCTGACAGCAACAGTCCTCTAATCCTCCATTGACATCATTTACATCAAACTAGTGGCCATTGTATTATGTTGGCCTCTTGCATGTGGTAATTTATTATAAATTCAACATTATATGGTAACAACTGTAGCAGTTGTTCTGAGCATTAGTGTTTAGTATTTTTGTCTTAAAATATGCCAGACAATAACATATAATGCAAAAAGGGTATTATGAACTACAATAGGGAAGCAGTGCATGATTGAGCTTTACTAAGTATTGCTAAAGGCAAGAGCCAAGTATAAAAATAGGCTGCAATACTGAGCCTCCCATAAATCATACTTCAACTGCTATGGGACTTTTGCACTATAAGAGCCTCAGCACAAGTAGAACTTTATTGAAATAAATATTTGAGACCTAAAAGCAACCACGATTCTATTGCAAGACAGCCTCATTCTTGTGAAATGAGAACACTACCCTAGGGCCCTCATAATAGTTTAGATATCAGCACCAGAAAGAATTTGTTTCTTGCAATTTGATTCCGTTATGAACAAAAGAGCACAGCTTTCATATAAAAGAAATGATGTCTCTTCTGTGATTTCTGCTACTGCAGTACATGGATGAAGCAGAGTTTAAATTCCTCCTGTGGTGTGCAGCGACCATCCTGAGTCATTCATTTTTACCCCCTTGCTGAGTAAAGGTCATGATTCTTTTGTGATGTATTGCTATTCTGTCTTGCCTCCTGTGGAATCAATCACTTTCTGTTATCCTGGTGTTTCATTTTAATGGTCACAAGATAGAAGCACTATTAAAGGATGTGGCAAGTGATGTGCAGCTCATTCCCAAAGGTGATGCTGGAAGGTTCACAGTACTTTTCTATGACAGAGAGAGAGAGAGAGAGAGAGAGAGAAACAACAACTTATTTACTCAGTAGTATTTCTAAACAAATCATAAATCCAGTGCTTGACCCAGATCCCAGACAAAATGGCAGTGATGCAGACATAATTGGTTCTGAAAAATCAGAACTTCTGATTTTGGGATAGATCTGCTTGTAGATGATTCCTCTTTGTATTTTGTATATCTAGCATGTCTTTTGAAGAGTTAATATTAGATAACATTGGTTCTCAACCTGGAGTAGGGGTGTGTGAGTAATAAATAGTATTTCCCGAATACCCCAAATAATGCATCATTCATTATTTGGATATGAGTAATGAATAGCAGCACTATTTGTCACCCATTTGGGAAACACTGTCTTACAAAAACAAAAAACAAACAAACAAAAAAAACAGAAACAACCCCCATCCTCCTCCCTAGCCCAAATTCTTTAAAATATACAAGCCCACCATCTTCACTCTCAGTTAGAACCCCAATCTTACCCTCTCCCTCCACCTAGCACCCCTGCTTTGATAATAATGGTCTCTATTCATGAATGCAGGAGGGGATATGTGTGAATAGCACGTATCCCCCCCTTGCAACTCTGCACCCATGGGAGATTCGTGCATGGACCGCATTCACAAACAGCAGTCCCCAACTGGCTCCCTTATGCAGCCCCACCCCCCGGTGTGCAGGATCATGGGGTGATCTGGTGTGGGGCTGTGAACCCGGCTATGCATTCACTTAGCTGCCTAAACCAGGCCCTGAAGTGGATCCCTTGCACCCACAGGGTGCCATGATGGTCCTGGCATACAGAATGCCATGCACAATGTTGGGGTGACGTCACTGACTGAATGCCCACAGCCCACCCAGTATGCCCGATAGCAGGGGTGTCCCTATGGGGACCCGATGCTCCCCACTATGTCTGATGTGGCTGGCAGCTCCATCCCTGGGGGGGCATGTAACTGGCTGCCTGGGTTAATGGCTGCCCCCAGACTGTGTAGCCACCAGCCACTGCACACAGCACTCCATGGTTTTGTCAATTGCATGGAATGCTGCCGTGGCCACTGGCCCCTGCCCACTCCAGTGTGAAGCTGCACACTCGGCCAGGGATCTGGCACGTAAGTGGGTGCAGACCTATGCAGTGAATGCCATGGATGGGGCGGTGTGCACAGCCAGGTGTGGTGGCTATACACCGGGTTATGTAGCGCATAGCCCATCTGCACATTTTGTGAAAAGGGCCCAATATGCAGTTTGTAATTAAAACTCCAGTGATGGGCAGCTGGTGCATCTAGCTGGGGTACTTTGTCATTGTTAAAGTTGTCTCAGACTGTCTGTCTGTATGTGTACCAATTTGTTCTTGGATCTAAAAATAAAATATTGAAAAGTAAGACTTCATTGGTCCGGTCTTGCCTCATTGAAGCACATGGAGTGTAAACTAAATCTGGAGTAGTATTATTAATTTGGGGTTAGCCACTTTTGGTCTGCACCCAGTGCCATGCCCCACATGAGTGGAGAAACAGGTTGGAACTGCCAGGGTGGAGGGGATAGGGGGACAATCCATACTTCCTGTAGTAGTCTTCAAAGCGCTGAAAGTCGGCAGCTGGACATGGAGGTAGATGGGTTGTGCTGGTCACCCGTTGTTGGAGTTTTAATTACAAAATGCATATTAATATGAAAATGTGGGCACTGGGGGAAGAAGGGAGAATTGGAGTTCTAAATGAGGGTGGGGGGATGGGGGCTTGTATATTTTAAAGGATCTGTGCTAGTAAGGAGGGTGGGGTGGCTGTTTCTTTTTCTATTGTTTTTTAAACATAACCCAAATACCCAAATACTTGGGGGCCTAAAAAGAATATTCAGCCCAATATTTAAGATACGATATTCACACACTCCTAACCTGGAGTCTGTGATCCCCTAGGTTCCATGAAGCTTCACAATTTATATTAATAGACTCAATGACATCAAAGCTGCCAACATTCACCTCTTTGCTGACGACACAGTGCTCTACTCTGAAGGTCCCTCTCCACTGTAAGCATGTGATGACCTGTAACATGACTTTAACCTGCTGCAATTGCAACTGTTAAACCAGAAACTATTACTAAATGCAAAAGACCAAAGCAATGCTATTCTCACCTTAGCATATGATGCCACACCTATATCATCCCTCACATCACTACACTTCTGGGAGAACTCTTGGAATATGTAACTAAGTCCAAATACCTGGGTGTCTGGATTGATCAAAGGCTGTCCTTTAATGACCACATAGATGAACTGCTAAAAAAACTCAGGCAGAGACTCGGTCTCTTTTATAGAATTAAACAGTTCCTGACAAGAGAGGCCAAAATGAGACTGGTTCAGTCCACTTTTCTTTCCCTTCTCGATTATGCTAACTTTTTGTACAGTCAGGGACACTGCTATGCTCACAAAACTAGATACCCTTTACCACAGAACCCTAAGATTTATCACTGGTCTACCCTACTCGACCCATCACTGTTCTTTGTATACAGCAGTGGGATGATCTTCGCTTAAGTACAGATGGCAGAGAAATGCAGCCATTTGGACGTTCAGAGCCATTTCCAGTAGGCTGCCCCAATATATATCAGATTGCTTGCCTTTTTCACAGTAGGCAAGTACTCATTAAGAAGCACCTCCTATATTTCGTTATTTGTACCCAAAGTGAGATCTCGTTTCGGTAGGGCTTCAATAAGTTACATACTCCCCGTACTATGGAATATGATACAAAAATCCTTGAAATTGGTCTGTCCTCTGTCAGTGGCTGCTTTCAAAACTAGTTATGTTTTCTTCTTCATTGAATCCTGTAGTTGGTATTGTTGAACCTATATTCCTGCTCCTGCTATGATGAACCGGGGTCAAAATGCTTGTTATACATTCTTTTTATCTTCCTCTCCCACCTAGCACTTCCAGTGTTCTCTATCCATCCAGTATTTGATCCCGATCCTAACTTGGCCTATGTACTAGCACTGAATCTCTCCCCATGACCATAGTACTACCTGGCCCCTCACCCCAATTACTTATCAGTTATTTGCTCAGTAAACCTGATTTCTGAACAAGCACTTTAGGCTTCACATATTCCTCTCCCATCGGGTACTCCTTCCTTGCTCTTTCTCTAAAAAAAGTCCTAGTGCCCACCCCCACCAGTCACTATCCCATCATCCAGTGTTGAACCAGCTTCCCTCCTCCTTCCTCTGCTAGCTTTAGGTTGCATGCATATGCTGGTGCATAGCTATCTAAACCAGCACACTGATTCTGAAACGTCCATACACTGTAAATGTTATGTCTAGCCTTGCTGAATGTTTCATCTAGTCTAGCATCGACCATTATAATGCTTATACATAGTAAATATTATGTCTAGTCCTGCTGAATGTATCACCTAGTCTAGCACCGACCAATGTAATGTTTATGCACTGTAAATCTTATGGCTAGTCCTGCTGATTGCACCATTCAGCCTGGCATTGACCAATGAAATGTTCATACCTGTAAATATCTTGTCTACTCCTGATGACTGTATTATTTAGTCCCGAAATCCTATCTATTTTATAACATTCATCCAGCTGAAGATTTGTAGCAGCCATTAGTAGACATGGTTTACCAGTAACCACTTTGAGACTTCAGTACCTGGCTACGTACTGTTCAGAAGAGACCAAGGCAAAAGGTGGGGGTGGAGTGGCCCTTTATGTCAATGAAAATATCAAAAATACAGAAATTCAGAATACACATAAGGAGCCAGAAGAACTGTGGGTCACCCTGGAAACAGGAAATGGCACATCCATACGAACTGGGGTTGTGTACAGGCTTCCAGACCAGGGGAGGACATAGATACATTACTGTTAGAAGATATACAAAACATGACAGCTAAAGGGAGGTTCTGATAATGGGAGACTTCAACATACCAGATACAGATTGGTCAATACCAGCAGGAACATCTGCCAGAACTAGACAAATCGAAGATTATCTGCAGGGGAAGCCTCAAACAACTGGTACAACAACCCACAAGAGACAGGGCTATCCTAGATCTAGTACTGACTAACAGGAAGATCTCAGATCTCCAGGTAGAAGGTCACCTGGGGGCCAGTGACCATCACATGGCATGGTTCAATTTGGCCACTGAACTAAATCATCCCATTCCATGGCAAAAATATGGGACTTCAGAGGAGCTGACTTTGATAAGATAGCCAATAGAGTTAAGCTAGCCCTGGCAAAAAGAAATGCAGGTGAGGAGGTACAGACAAAGTGGGTAAGCATTAAAGATGCAATACTTGAAGCAACGTCTCATTGTGTTAGAGAGAAAAGGAAGTGCAAAAGAAGAAGGAAACCACTATGGTTCTCAAAAACAGTAGCAGAACAGGTCACAGCCAATAAGCTGGCCTTCAGGAAATATAAGGGAACGCAGTAGGATGAAGATAGGGAGGCATACCAAACTTCCCTAAGGGAAGCAGGGAAGGCAATAAGGAAGGCAAAGGCCCAAACCCAGGAAACACTAGCACAAACAGTAAAAGAAGGTAACAAGACTTTCTTTTTTTTTTGTATATTCTATTTATACCCCCGTCATGCTCTGGAGCTGCCTCTCCTTCAGGCTGCCATGACCCTCAGACATCCCCTACTATCTCCCCAAGCCACCATACCTCAGATCTGCAGCCATCCTTGGGACAGCCCAGTGTAACCCTGTGCACGGTGGGTCTCTCTTCTGAAGGGAAGGCACCGCGGGAGAAGACCAGCATACTATTTTTTCCTTGGTCCTGAGTACTGCTGAGGTTTTCTGTGGCTTCCTGGGAGTCTTCAGAGGTGTCCAGGGCTGGCAGCCGCCATCCGCCAGTCCCAGAGTGATATTTCTGTTTTTCCTGGTGTTCCCTGTAATGCAATCCTCTGCTGTGCTCTGATCTCCACCAGGGCTGCTGTAGTGTGACACACATCCCTAACCCACCCCAGAGGAGGACAGCAGTCCTATGGATGCTCCATCCTACCCTTCCTTCCGACCCCGCGCCTGAGTCAATTCCTGAAACCGGGTCACTGGCGTGGTTCAAGGTGTGGAGTCCAGCACCTCAACCGTCTGTGCCACCGGGCTGGCCAAGACTTTCTATAGATACATCAGTGAAAGGAGAAAGTCCAGAGGAGGTATTAATAAGATCAAAGTGGATAAGGGGGCATGTGAGGAGCAGGAGGACCATGTAAAAGCATCTATCCTAAATAGGTACTTCTGCTCGGTATTTACTGAAGAGAAGGTAGAGCAGGGCCCACATCTCAGCACCATGGACACAGGGAGAGGGAGGAGGTGCACTAGTCCACACAAAAGAAAGTGTCTTACAAGAGTTCAATAAGCTCAGAGTGGACAAGGCAATGGGACCTGATGGCATACATACCAGGGTACTAAAGGAGCTAAGGGTGGAACTAGCAGAGCCATTAGTAGAACTGTATAATGAGACTCTGAGCACAAGAGAGGTCCCAGAAGACTGGAGAAGGGCTCATGTGATCTTGCTCCACAAGAGTGTTAGCAGGGAGGAGGTAGGGAACTACAGACCAGTCAGTCTTACCTCAGTAGTGGGCAAGATTATGGAGGGACTCCTTAAGGAAAGGATAGTGCAACACCTGGAATCCATAGGAGCACAGGATCCAAGACAGCATGGGTTTACAAAAGGAAGGTCCTGTCAAACTAATCTCATAGATTTCTTTGACTGGGTAACCAGAGTGGTGGACCAAGGGGGAGCAGTTGATGTCGCCTACCTTGACTTCAGCAAAGCTTTCGATACTATTCCACATAGAAGATTGATTAATAAGCTGGGTAGGATCGGGTTGGGTCCGAAGTTTTTCAACTGGGTGGCAAACTGGTTGATGGGCAGAAAACAAAGAGTGGTGGTAAACGGTATACAGTCAGAAGAGATGCAAGTCACAAGAGGGGTACCTCAGGGATCAGTCCTGTGGCCAGTCCTTTCAGTATCTTCATCAGTGACATTGCAGATAGACTGGAGGATAAGGTTTGTCTGTTTGCAGATGATACTAAGATCTGCAAAAGAGTAGATGATCTAAATGGGGTGGGCAGAATGAGAAGAGATCTGGATAGACTAGAAAAATGGTTGGAAGAGTGGCAACTGGGGTTTAATGCAAAGAAGTGAAAGATCATGGACATGGGGAAGTGAAACCCAGAAGCCACCTATAGGCTGGGAGTGGAGTTGCTGGCAGTCACAAGGGAAGAACGAGACTTAGGTGTCATCATCACCAATGATTTGAAATCATGCAAGCAGACCACTAAAGCAGTAGGTAAGGCTAAAGGGATGCTGGGGTGTATTAGTAGTGGTATCACAAGTCGTAAGAGGGAGGTAATAATTCCTCTTTACAAGACACTGGTTAGGCCCCATTTGGAGTACTGCATGCAGTACTAGAGGCCACACCGTCACAAGGACATTAACCAAATTGAGGCAGTCCAGATAAGTGCAAACAAAATGGTGCAGGGACTGCATCAGAAAACATATGAGGACAGATTAATGAAGCTCAATTTGTATACCCTAGAGCAAATGAGGGAGAGAGGTGATATGATCGAAACATTCAAACACCTTAAGGGCATTAGCAAGGTGAATGAATCTAACATGTTTCAATATAAGAAAAATAGCTGGACAAGAGGACACAGCATGAGATTACAGAGAGGCCTATTAAGGGTAATGTCGAGGAAGTTATTTTTCACAGAAAGGGTGGTGGATGCATGAAACAGCCTACCTCAGGAAGTGGTGGATATGAATTCAGTGCAGGGCTTCAAACAGGCATGGGATTGGCATAAGGAGCAATACAGATGAGTATGAATAGATAGGCTATTGACAGAGCAAAGGCCGATGGCACATTCATAAGGTAGAAAAAGAAATGGGCAGACTGGATTGGCCTTGCAGTCCTTATCTGCCATCAATGTCTATGTTTCTATGTGTCTAAAGCAGTTAAAGTTAGTCTGCCTTTTTTTTAGTTTGATTTATTATTATTATTATATTATTTTTAATCTGGTATTACACGTCAACTTTTCTACATTCTGTATCTGACAGAAACACAGAAACATAGAATTTATCAGCAGAAAAAAGGCCCCTTGACCCATCTTGTCTGACTCAGATCTACCTATTGTCAAAGGTCAATGTCCAGCCACACCTTTCAGTTTTTCAACAACTTTTTCTTTTCTTTTTTTTTTATCTTTACAGTAGATCCTATATGACCCAACGTTTCACCTCAATAGACTTCTTCAGGGATAGTATCTAATTTTAAAGAATACATAAATCATGTTGATTTCAATAACATCAGTTTCTCACACGGACAACCTCAATTTTACAAATAAAATATTTAAAATTATTATAAGTTCATGCCACAAGGTCATGTTGCCATACTCTATCATTCAGTATCTAAAGTATAAAGACTGGTACTATTATTTACATGGCAAAAAGCAATTTCATTTAGTGGTCCAGTCAACTTCATGGCAGCATTCACCGAGGAGAAGGGCTGTGTCCATCAAATCCACGGTATCCCACTGTGTACCACAGACCTCTATTATCAGCCAAGTCATATACTTGTTTAAATCAAGGATACTAATTAATTACTATAATGCATGCTTCCTACAGCAGTTTATTACATAATACATTTATTCTGGTAGGAGGCCCACATACCTATAGTATCTGCAATATTGAAAAGATACTCTAGACAGTCTTGTGCAGGACTTGAGAGTTCTCTCTGCTGTTTTTATAAATTAAAAATGAATCATATTAGGTGTACCCATTCCTGTATTTCAAAAAATAATATGAAAATATTTACTTAAACACAAATAGCACTGCTAACCTGTGTCCTTTGAGTTCAACAGGAGCTTTTTCTTTGCTTTGCTAGCTTCACTCTATTCTGATCTGTAACATGGTGTATCTTTATTTGGGCATGTTGCACTAACTTTCAAAATAGGTAGTGCACACAAAGAAGCTTAAAATGTAGGTCCTCTAACCTTACTAGCATAGCGCTCCTCCACATATTTAATAGTGAATTCCTTGCAGCCAATCATTTCTCAATGTTTACAACTATAGTTAAACAGGTTAAGCTGTTAATAACAGATATCTAGGAAAACAATCTAAACCATAACTTCCTTACTGAGAGATGTTCTGGATATATAACCTCAACACCACCAGTGATAGGTTTGGGCGTTAATGAGGATGAAAACTTTGGAGCAAGCTGGTAAAGTGTGTTAACAGAGATATGACAATGAAAAGTAATTAATAAGGGTAATTCTAAGCAACAGTGTTTGAGCCAATTCTGCCTCCCCCATTTGAGTTCTGCTTAAATTTAGTCTGTGGATATAAGATACTTAGAAAAAGAAAAGAAAAGAAAAAGCTGATGAAAAATTGAAAGGCATGGCTGGCCATTGTTCTTTGACTTTTGGATTATATCCGCCTACCAGACCCCCGAACAACAAAGATTTTACTGGGAAGGAACACACATTTCCTGGACTTCTTGCAGTACTTGTGGACCATCGGATGGTCCACATTGTAGAAGGACTTCTGATCCAAATCAATTTCTTGAACCGTTTGGGCTAACTTTTCATGCTTGGCTATTGTTGCCCACCCTTGAATTATTTCCCTTTATAGGAATCATTCACAGGATTTATGTAATACATATAATTATAAGTGTATATATAGGCTGATTAAGTAGTAAACCCTTCAACAGTCATGGATGGCTTTGCAGAGGCAGGGAGTAATGCCAAGGAGAGACAACATACATTTGGTTTCAGTCAGGCAGAACCATTAAAACTGTTCACTACAATTAGAGCACAAAGAACTCTGAAAGAGTCCACCAATGAGCAGGAGTTAAAACCAGGTTAGAGCAGTTACAAAAGAAAGATACAAAGCTCGAGTGGCATGACATCATATTGGGTGAATACTTGAATTATAAGAGAATACCGCACAGCCTCAGGGTCCTCATAGAGCAAAACATAGGGGTTGAATCCAAGAAACTCACAGACAGATGGGAAGGTATTAGAAATAGATGCAGCAATGACTTTGTGTATGCCATCATTGAGGCAATACTAGAAGGCAGGAGTATTCTAGCAGATGATATTAAGAAAATACAGGATCAGCTCAAGTTAGCAACTGAAGAGGAAACCTTTAAAAAGAATCTTGAAGAAATAAAAAAAACTACATGATTTCGAAGAAAATCTCAAAAAACCAAACTGAAAAAAAATTAAGAGAGATTTCAATGACTACAGACTAGACAGGGTATATAATTGGAAAATCAAGTCAGGATACAAAAACACCAGAACTGAGACTGACTCGGATAGTTCAGATAGCTACACTTAAAGAACGGATAGAGTACCATTCAAGCCCCCCAGTCCTCAAGGCAAGTTTTTAGACCTCTGACATGGCCAGGAAAACAGACCAGACCCCTATCAGGAAGAACCCCAACAGAGATACCACACTAGGTCCCAAGGATATATACAAGAAACAGACACTCACCCAATAACAGTGCAAGGAGGAGGAAAAGGAGGCGGAGGCAGAGGGAAAGGGAGAGGGTACTGGGGCAAGAAGCCATAGTTATTTTTAACCTTAGTCACAAACAACTGACAGACACTGAGATCCAGGTGCTTAGTAGGGGTGTCTCCTTTTCCCCCGTGCACACCACCAGACAGATACCAGATCATGAGTGATCAACATCATTTTTTTAGACAATTACGTCTTAAAGAACAATTTCACTTACAGCCACCCCAGGACCCTGCAGTTAAAAGCCTGAAAAAAAATATGAAACAGAAATCAGTCTATAACCCTCCCAAAGAGAGAAATCCTAATATTGAGGCCTACATTAATCTAGTTCTACTGGATGTAGAAAGAGTTCTGAGGGACACACCAAACCCAAACCAAAATACAATCTGAATAAAGCTGAAGCGCAGGCCCTGAAAGCACTTGAAATAGATTATGCCATAGTAATCAAACTGGCTGATAAAGGTGGAGGGATTGTTTTGAAGGACCAAAACCAATGTATAGAGATGTGTGAAGAATTACTTAATATTCCATCTAACTATGAGAAACTCACTGGGATCGAACTCTAGAATTGCCGCTAACCTAAATGACATCTTAAAAACTGAAACAGAACTTGGGCACCTTCAGGACTGGCAGGCAAAACTACTGAGAAAGGAATTTCCTAGAACACCTGTGTTTTATGGGTTACCTAAGATACACAAAATCCTGTAAAACCACCAGCAAGACCCATAGTGTCCAGCAATGACTTCATCCTAGAGGCCCCTCTAATTTTGTTAACCATTTTGCAAGTGAAGCAGTTCCATTAATGCAGAGTTACCTAAGAGACACTAGTGACGTTATTGACACCATAAAGAGTCTCAACCAGACATGAGATTAATACCAAATTCAGGACCTAATACTCTGTACCATGGGTGTCAAAGACCTCTACACCTGCACACCACATGAAGATGGACTGTACACCCTGGAGATAGGCATTGACAAAATTAGAGATATTAACACTGCACCTACCAGTGCACTTCTAGAGTTAGCAAGACTAGTTCTATTTGAAAACTATTTTAAGTTTAATGGGACATTTTATAAACAAATCAGAGGTACTGCCATGGGCAGTGCCATGGAATCTACCTATGCCAACCTTTTCATGGAGCACTTTGAGACTCTTTTTATCCTTAACCCTATGTACAATTCATATTACAAATCTGCTGTAACATACAAGAGGTACAATGATGATTTATTATTTGTCTGGGATGGTACACTGGAGGAACTTGGAAGTTTCCACGAACACCTGAACTCAGTGGGTGACACCCTACAATTTACCATAACAGCAAGCACATTAGAAATTCCTTACCTTGATTTACTGATTTACAAAACTGAAACATCTATAGAGTTCTGCCTATACAGAAAGGACACTGATAGGAATACTCTGCTACATGCTTACAGCTACCATCCACCCCAACTCATTAAAAGTATTCCATACACGCAGATGTTCAGAGTCATATGAAATAACAGTGAGGAAAAACTTAGACATAAGGGAATGGATGAGATGTCAACTAGGTTTGCCAATAGAGGATATGGAAACAGAACAATACAGAAGGCAGTTTACAAAACTACATTACCACGACAGGACACAAACAATAATGTATGAGCTAGTGACAGAATGGTACTACCACTTATCTATTCTGGGTTTACTGAACCAATCAAAGACATTGTTAACAGACACTGGAAGACACTGAGGCTGGTGGGCATTGAAAAGTTCAAAAATAAACCCATAATAGCCTCTAAACGGGTAAACACACTTAAGGATAGATTGTTACATTGTCCCGGATTCCCCTTTTCCCACAAAAGACGTACCACCTGTGTGTTGTTGTGCTCAGATCGGCAATCCATTTATTAAAAACCACATTTTTTTGTTTACATTATCATCATCTTTTATTGTTGTATTACACCTCTTTAATTATAGTGTATTACACAGTCCACATCGGTTCAATCTCCTCCTCTGCTTGTTCTCCTCCCAGGTGAAAACCTGGGAGCTTTCTTCTTCTTTTCTTATAGGTAACGGTAAAACCGAGACTGCTTTCTTCTACTGTTACTTTACATAGAAACATAGAAGTTGACGGCAGATAAGGACCGCAAGGCCCATCCAGTCTGCCCATTTCTTTTTCTACCTTATAAATGTGCCATTGGCCTTTGCTCTGTCAGTGACCTATCTATTCATAGTCATTTGTAATGCTCCCTTATGCCTATCCCATGCCTGTTTGAAGCCCTGCACTGTATTCATAGCCACCACTTCTTGTGGTAAGCCATTCCATGCATCTACCACCCTTTCTGTGAAAAAGAATTTCCTCACATTCCCCTTAATCGGCCTCCCTCTAATCTCATGCTGTGTCCTCTTGTCCTGCTATTTTTCTTATATTTAAACATGTTAGACTCTTTCACCTTGTTTATGCCCTTAAGGTGTTTGAATGCCTTGATCATATCACCTCTCTCCTCCTTTGCTCAAGGGTATACATATTGAGCTCCGTTAATCTGTCCTTATATGTCTTCTGATGCAGTCCCTGCACCATTTTGGTTGCCCTTCTCTGGAATGCCTCAATTTGGTTAATGTCCTTTGAAGGTGTGGCCTCCAATACTGTATGCAGTACTCAGATGGGGCCTAACCAATGTCTTGTACAGAGGATTATTACCTCCCTCTTACGACTTGTGATACCCCTACTAATACACACCCCAACACCCCTAGCCTTACCTACTGCTTTAGAGGTCTGCTTGGATGATTTCAGGTCATCAGTGATGATGATGCCCAAGTCTCTTTCTTCCTTTGTGACTGCTAGCAACTCCTCCCAGCCTATAAGTGGCTTCAGGGTTTCTCTTCCCTATGTGCATGATTTTGCACTTCTTGCATTAAATCCCAGTTGCCACTGTTCTGACCATTCTGCTAGTTTATCCAGATCTCTTCTCATTCTGCCCACCCCATCTGGATCATCTACTCTGTTGCAGATCTTGGTGTCATCTGCAAACAGACAAGCTTACCCTCTAGTCCATCTCGCGAGGTCACTAATGAAGATGTTGAATAGGACTGGCCCCAGGACTGATCCCTGAGGTACTCCACTTGTGACTTGCATCTCTTCTGACTGTATACCATTTACCACCACTCTGTTTTCTGCCAGTCAACCAATTTGCCACCCAGTTGACCAACTTCTGACCCACCTCGAGTCTACCTAGCTTATTTATCAATCTTCTATGTGGAACAGTGTCAAAGCTTTGCTGAAGTCAAGGTAGGCGACATCAACTGCTCCCCCTTGGTCCACCACTCTGGTTACCCAGTCAAAGAAATCTATGAGATTAGTTTGACAGGACCTTCCTTTGTAAACCCATGCTGTCTTGGATCCTGTGCCCTATGGATTCCAGGTGTTGCACTATCCTTTCCTTAAGGATGCCTCCATAATCTTGCCCACTACTGAGGTAAGACTGACCGGTCTGTAGTTCCCCGCCTCCTCCCTGCTACCACTCTTGTGGAGCGGGATCACATGAGCCCTTCTCCAGTCTTCTGGGACCTCTCCTGTGCTCAGAGACTCACTAAACAATTCTGCTAATGGCTCTGCTAGTTCCTCCTTTAGCTCCTTAAGTACCCTGGGATGTATGCCATCAAGTCCCATTGCCTTATCCACCCTGAGCTTAGCAAGCTCTTGTAGGACCCTTTCTTTTGTGAAGGGAGTAGTGCTCACCTCCCTCCCCCCTGTGTCCATGATGCTGAGCTGTGGGCCCTGCCCTACCTTCTCTTCAGTAAATACTGAGCAAAAGTATCTATTTAGGATAGATGCCTTTACAGGGTCCTCCTCCTCACTTGCTCCTCTTTCTCCATTAGCTTAGCAATACCCCTCTGGACTTTCTCCTTTCACTAATGTATCTATAGAAAGTCTTGTCACCTTCTTTACTGTTCGTGCTAGTGTTTCCTCAGTTTGGGACTTTGCCTGCCTTACTGCCTTACCTGCTTCCCTTAGGGCAGTTTGGTATGCCTCCTATCTTCATCCCGCTGTGTTCCTTATATTTCCTGAAGGCCAGCCTTTTGGCTCTGACCTTTTCTGCTACTGTATTTGAGAACCAAAGTGGTTTCCTTCTTCTTTGCACTTCCTTTTCTGTCTAACACAATGGGATGTTGCTTCAAGTATTGCATCCTTAATGCTTGCCCACTTTGCCTGTACCTCCTCACCTGTGTTTCTTTTTGCCAGGGCTAGCTTAACTCTGTTGGCCATCTTATCAAAGTCAGCTCCTCTGAAGTCCCATATTTTTGCTTGGAATGGGATGATTTAGATGTAGTAGCCAAATTGAACCATACCATGTGATGGTCACTGGCCCCCAGGTGACCTTCTACCTGGAGATCTGTGATCCCTTCTTTGTTAGTCAGTACTAGATCTAGGATAGCCCTGTCTCTTGTGGGTTTGCTGTACCAGTTGTTTGAGGCCCTCCCTGCAGGGAATCCACTATGAGTCTAGTTCTAGCAGATGTTCCTGCTGGTATTGACCAATCTGTATCTGGCATGTTGAAGTCTCCCATTATCAGAACCTCCCTTTAGCTGTCATGTTTTGTATATCTTCTAACAGTAATGTGTCTATGTCCTCCCCTGGTCTGGGGCATGTAGACAACCCCAGTACTTCTCCTTCTCCTTTTTTCTTTCTTTTCCCCCCTCCCATTTTCCCCCCCTCATTTTTCCCCCATTTCATTTTCTCTCTCTTTGCCATCCACCTTTGGCAGGCCACCACGTCCAACCAGACACCTGCTTTCATCCACCTGTGAAACAGCCCCTCTTAAAACATTGTTGGGTGGGTGGTAGGTAACAAAATTGTCCAGCAAAAGAGGCAGAATATCTCTGTGCTGCCTGTTATGTACTCTGCCTTCCCTCCTGCCCCTTCCCAAAACCACCTATGGTTACCCTGTCTCTCTTTGTGCTAGTCCCTTCCTGTCTCTGACTATTGTCCCTGGGCTCCTTTCTAACCCATCCCCCACTCCTGCACCTCTCTGAGCCATATGAAATTTCTGGCAAGGGGGAGGGTTCACCAGGGCAACTTGGTCTGCTCCTTCAAAGGGCAAACTCCATTGTTCCGGATTCCCCTTTTCCCACAAAAGACAGACCACCTGTGTGTTGTGCTCAGATCGGCAATCAATTTATTAAAAAACACATTTTCTTTTGTTTACACTATCAGCATCATCATCTTTTATTGTCGTATTACACCTCTTTAATTATATTGTATTACATAGTCCACATTGATTCAATCTCCTCCTCTGCTTGTTCTCGCCTCCCCAGGTGAAAACCTAGGAGCTTTCTTCTTCTTCTCCTTCTTATAGGTATCGACGAAAACCGAGACCACTTTCTTCTCCTGCTGTTACTTCTCCTTCTCCAGTGTTTTCTTTCTCCCCCCAATCCCTCCCATTTTTCCCAGCCTTCATTTTTCCCATAGCCTGTCTCCAGCTTGCGTTGGATGACTGGCCTTCCCTAACCCCCTTCCCCCCAGTCTACTTGCCTTGCTGTCTCCTCCATGCCTCAATGCAACCCATCATCTCTGTGTTTAACATATCTATCTCTAGGTCTGATAAATGTACTCCATCTGACCTGTAATATGCATCCACACATTCTTCCACTCTCTCAGTATTACCTGCCCCCATGATCCTTGCAAGAGTCCCACTCTCCTATTCATCTTTCTCCTGGCCCTCTCTACCTCTACATGTCTGCGTGTGTGTCTCCATACTGTCCATGGTATCATGTTGGACTACACCAAAGTGACGCCTAGCCACCATTGTTTTACTTTTTCAAAGTCACTTTTTACTCTTAGATATGTGTCCACTCACATTTTTTCTCCTATGTTGTACCCCCCCAAGTGTACAATAATTAAGTCATGTGTGGGTCTTCGTTGCTTCATCTCCAGCAATGTCGGGAGTAACTGTGCCCACTTCATCCCTCAGATACCATGCCATGTCAATCTACAATGTCTGACATCCTGGTAGAGCTGCTTTCCCCCAGCTTTCTTCTCTGCTCTCTTTTCCATCCAATAAATGAAGGAATGCCCGCAGATGCCCATGCTTCTGTGATCCTCCCTCAACCTATAAATTAGACAAATATTGTTTAATGCCTTACTTCCTGATTTCCCTATTTTATTTTTTTTTATTATCCCATTTCACTGATCTGTTCCTGCAAGACAAAACAAGATGACATGTTAATCTTTAAATGGGCGGATATATCTTTTATAGCTGGCAGATCATCATCGCCCCATTTCCAACATTTTGTCCACTGACTCTCCTTCCGCCGCCCATTTTGATGAGGCTCCTATCCGAAAAGAATGGGAGGAATAACTTGCTAGATCCTCACCAGAAACTCCATGTCTTTTTAAGTACTGCTGTTACCTGATAACTGCACACTTTCCTCCCATCCCCATGTACAAACAACCTCCACTCTTTGCTGTAGCACTCTGCGGCATAAGCTCACAGAGCCTTCACTGGACATAATGACCCCTCAGCATGCAGTTTTAAGGTTATGATACAACCCTTTCCCCCTGGTCTGTTTTTGACCTCTTGATTACCAGCTGTATTGCTGTTTGCCCCATACTATATCTGCCCATTCCAGACCCCTGTCCTCATCTTTTTTGCCATGCTCCACTGCCTCGCTCACTCTCAGTGCCCCTGCAAACATTGTCACATAAATTGTAAAAAATAGCTGTGCTTCATCTTTGGATTTACACACCCCTGGCAGTATGTCCCGCAGTGTGACTAACCAGCCAGGTCATATACTTGTTTAAATTAAGGATACTAATTAATTACTGTAATGCATGCTTCCTACAGCAGTTTATTACATAATGCATTTATTCTGGTGGGA
The DNA here is from genome assembly GCA_016271365.2 of Neoceratodus forsteri. Taxonomy (NCBI): domain Eukaryota; kingdom Metazoa; phylum Chordata; order Ceratodontiformes; family Ceratodontidae; genus Neoceratodus; species Neoceratodus forsteri. Next base: position 1,779,508,365 of record CM057452.1, read on the forward strand.
GGCCCACATACCTTTAGTATCTGCAATATTATCCGCTATTGGTCACCTGCCATCCCTGTCCTTCTGTCTCAACCTTCTCCACCCTTACATCATCCTTCGAATCAGCATTGATTTTGCGGGATCCTGCCACCTCTTCAGGCTGCATACCACACTGATCTCTGGTAAGTACACCCATCATGGTGTATGCCAGTCCTTTCTGCCATTGCTCAACTGTAAACTTTCTTAGCTGTTCTACCATAACTGGCCCACTTACCTCCATGTGGTGTGCTGCCCTGAAAGCCTGCAATGCCCTCCAGGCCCCTTCATAGGCCCTCAAGGTCTGTAGTGCCCATGAGCTGTGAAATAGTGTCTCTGCTCCATCTTGCCAATGTCCCAGATGATTGTTGGAATGGGTGTTTTCTATTCCTCCACCGTTGGGGCCAGTGCACAAAAACGGTCCAGCTGCAGACGGGAAAGGTTATCAGCCAGTATATTCCTCACCCCATCTATGTGTTTTGCCCTAAATGACATATTCAACTGCAAACCCCTTAGCACTAGCTGCCTCAGCACCTGTGTTACTGGCGCCGACCGTCCCCCCCTTGTTATTCAGGACATCCACCACCGCCCTATTATCACACCAGAATGTAACCTTCTGGTTTTTCAATTCCTCTCCCCAAACTAGGGTGCAGGCCCATATTGGCATTATTTCCAGTAGTGTGATGTCCTTTACCCACATACACACACACACACACACACACACACATTCCCAGACGCATGTACACTACAATCTGATCTACTTGCTGAATGAAACCTTCCCCCTAACCCTGCAGACATGAGAAAGAGTATGGAATGACTAAGACAAAAAGCCTACAAGAAACTTGTAAAACATTATTTCTATGCAATTGAAACAAGCTTGGACTAACACACCACAGTCAAGATGTACTATAACAATCTCCACTATTGAAATTAAATTAGAGCATATCCACCAAGAAACTTTTGATGTGCTCTTAGCAGACATCTTCTGCCTCCAATACACTTTAGCTATGACTGCTCAGAGCTTAGCAATCACATGTTGCATGTGGTCTGTAACTTGGCCTGTGACCTGCAGTTCTGTGAATCCTGAGAATCACATACTCACCACGTTTACGTGATGTCAGATGTCGATTCAAATAGATGTTTTATATATTCCTATAATTTAATCGGGTATCTGACAGTCATTAAGCGATGCAGTATCGTAAAAGTCCCTTACGGATAACAATTGATTTCAGTTAGCAACCAGTGGAAATTTCCTTTTAATTTCCAATAGGTGAGCCATGTAAACCTGCAGCTGCTGCCTTTTCCGATAAGTCAGATGGAAACATGCGCAGTGCGAGGTATGTGGGGAATGTCGACTGGATAAACAGTGGCACGCGATTAAGCAGATTTATTTCCATGTTATCGCTAGCTGCTTGACAGATCGTGGTTGTCAAGAGGTCTCATAATAGACAAGCAAGGCTAGTGAGAAAAATAAAGTGTGAATTAATTAAATATAGAAAGTGACAAAAAGATAGGTATTCTTTTGCTGTGTCAAACTTTTTTGCTGTCAACAGAGGTACTTTATAGTGTCTGATGTTAGTCAGCAGTAGCTGATCATGAAATATGTTTAGATTGGACATATTTCTGGATTGTCTGCAGAAATTCAGGACTGTCATCTTTAATTTCTTTTTTGTTGGTATATGACTGTAATGTAACAGTCATTCATTATTTTTACCTCAAATTTGCTGCCATTCAGGAAAACTGTTGTGGCAAAATGCACAACACAGTGAAACAATTAGATTTTTTTATTTACAATTTTTTTTTGGGACAAATATCTCACAGCATTAAGGCTGTTATGTTCCACCAGGCTATTTTATTGTCACTATCATTACTAGTTGATGGTGATGTGTTTCATGTCAATATTAATCATTCATTGTAATTAAAAAAGTTCAGAGCCCCCCAATCTGTTCCATTCACATCTTCTCCTAACCTGCAATCAGAGGGAGATTGATGTGACTTTAGTGAAAAGTACAACTTGATATAGTGGTGTGCTGCCAGTAAGACATGAATCTCAGGTCTTACAGGTAGCACATGGCAATACTCCACTGTGCACCACTGCACTCCTAGTGACAGCAAGGGAGAGTCGAGGATTTTTTTTTTTAGTGTTACTTGGTTTTTAAGTTGCTAGAGTCACTGAGAATAAAAGTCCACTTGTCTGGAGCAACCTGGAACTAATTAAGCAATAAGGCCCTCCCAGGGGTTATGTTAATGGTCTGTTAATCACCCTCTAGGGGTGTAATGTGGCACGAGGCCTAGCCAAGTGCTACATGCCCCTAGACGTTGAATAACTGAGCATTAACATAACCCCTGGGAGTGCCTTATTGCTTAAAAAAATTGCTTTTTCAATAGTGTTAAACCTTGTTCAGCATATGATTAGGCTGTATGTGTATGTTAATCATACTCAAAATCCTGTCTGTCATACTTGATGAAGTGCTTAATCCTCTGACCAGAATGTTCAACCTCTCCCTCAGCCTTAGCCAGTGCCTGGACAGATGAAAATCTGCCACTGTCACCCAAGTCCATAAAAGTGGTGACAAAACTGCCTACGATAACTACAGATCCATCTCCTACTACCCCAATCTCCAAGGCACTAGAGCGCATCGTCTTAGACCAGCTCACAGAATACCTGGATATGTAAACATCCTGTGCAAGCAACAACACGGTTTCGCAGGAGGTCGTAGCACCTCCACAGCCCTACTTTGAATTCACCCTGCAATCCACAATACACTTGATTCCAGCGAACTACTAGGCTCAACCTACATTGACTTAACTAAAGCCTTCAACACCGACAATCACCGCCTCCTGCTTGTCCAGCTTCAGAACACTGGGCTATCAACCAACTCCATTAACTGGTTTAAGAGCTACCTTGAAGAACGGTCCCAAACTGTAAAATTCGCTGATACACTCTTGGACCATAGACCAGTCCGCTGAGAGTCCCCCAGGGCTCCATTCTGTGACACCTCCTCTTCAGCCTATTCTTAAACTCACTACCGGACAGCTGCCCAGAGCAAATAATTCTCACGCCGACGATGTTATGATACTCACCTCGGACCCTGATCCAATCCAATTACAAAATAAACTTCAGTGGACCTTCTCCTCCATTGAATCCTGGTTCCTAAATCATAAACTGCTTCTCAATCAGAAAAAAAACAAGTCTATGGTCTTCTGCAGCCCCCACAACAAAAACAAACAACTCCACCTCTCCATTGCAACTGAACAAGAAGCCATCCTAGAGCAAACACAATTGTTCAAGTACCTCGGCATCACCCTTTATCCCCACCTCTCATCGCCATCCATATCAGCAATGTTGCAAAGTCTGCCAATGCAGGGTTAGGCATATTATTTCCAGCACAGGAAACACCTAACCCAGAAGCACTATCAGTGGCCGTCCAAAGCTCCATTGTCAGCATCATAGACTATGGTCTTATCATATTTGGGTCTGTAACTACCACTGCTCTCAAACGTATCGCAACCTCTCTGAATAAGGCCTGTCATCTCATCACTGGCTTACATCACCGTATCACACATGTGACTTTTATTCCCAATCTGGATGGCTTCAACTGGACAAATGCATAAAATACCAAACCTGCATCACGACCAAGAAAATTATAATGGGGCTTGCCCCACCTGGTGTCTGTGCCCTCCTTAAGCCTAGACATAGGAACAGCACTACAAGGAGATCCAATTCCCATCTACTACATATCCCACGATGTCGCACAACCCAAGGACAAAGATCATTTGCCTATCGGGCATCCAACTGGCTCAACTCTCTTGGCAGCGACATAGCGACAGTTCCAACACTTGGCCTCTTCAAGTCCAAGCTGCGCCTCTCAGTGCTTGTATTCTGTGATTTCCCATCTTAACATTTCCACCATTCCAGCTGCACATGCCCCAGCACCCAGCACTTACAATCAGTCTATGCACCCCTAGCACCTTACCTGTCATATTCCCTCGACAAGGCCCCCTGGCTGCAATATTTCCCACCCTCACCCACCTCCCCCATATCTCCACTCCTGCCCCTGCCTTAACCACCTCTTGTACTCCCCTACCCCTGCACCTCCTCCCCTTGATCTCCTACCATCACTCACCCCATCCATCCCCACCTTGCCTTGTCTTGCTCATAGCTCAAGTCTTTGTACTGGTTATTACATGTCTGTAAGTCAATGATTATATGTTTGTAACAAAATGATGACTGTTGCACATGCTGACGTGGAACCTTTGTAAAAGATACTTAGCTCAAAGTTATTGTAATCCTAGACTGAAATAAATAAACAAATAAAATAAACTTAAATTCAGGTAGCAGTCATAAGTAACATGATGCACACATAAAACACACCCAGTATGCTATAGATACAGCCTTACCAATGAACTGGAGAATTAACAGCCTTGGTCATTAGATAGTCCCTGGCTGTTATCCCAGCAAATTGCACAGTTGAAAGTGCAATGTTTAAAATGCATAACTTTTACTAAACATGACCCATTTCATAATTGCAGAAGCACTTATTGGGTGTGTTATGGTGGGCTAATGGGCCTTCTCGGGTGGTGGAATCCCTCGGCTATGCTTCATGCTTCAATTCACCCTAAGGTGGGCCGTTATCCAACTATAACACACACCCTGTCATACCTTGCTGCTTAAACAGTACTGTCTTGTGCAACAACAATATAAATGTAGAACAGTAAATAGCAGAATGGTATGGAAGGCTTGTAACCAAATAAATAATGTGTAGGGCAGGCTCGTGAAGGTAGTTTCACTGACTGCTTATCATAAGTAATGCTGTACGAGATGTTTTGAATGAGTGCTGTTGGGGTATGCCTTGACATCAGGTGGGAGGTCATTTGACAGCCTTTATGGCTCTGAGGCAAAGGATCATTTGTCTGTGGCATAAACAGTTCAGAGAGCAGTAAGTAGTAACTGGGAGTAACTTTGGATGATCCTCATGTGAGGTTTCATTGTCAGTATGGAGGCAAGATTTGGAGGGTGGCATATAGTATTCTATGTGCCAGACATAGCACATGATACTGTTTTTTTTTGGTGGGGATGGGAGGGTTAGTTTAGCATTGAAAGTGCTTTGCAGTAATGTTCGTGATTGTGGCTATAGCAAACCTGGACACATGGTCATACTGTGTTGTGACTTTCAACAGCTCAGATTCCTGACCAGTACTGACCAAAGAGGGGGAGGAGATAAGGCCCTGATTAGCAAAGGGTATGTCAGGAGACAGAGGTCAGACCAAGGGTCCACTTGCAGCCTATGCCACATGTATTATACGTATGATAGTGTGCCTAACTGAAGTAAGGGACTGACAGCCTGTATGCTAAGTTATTAATCAGGGAGAACCCATTTGCTGAACAACAGTAGGCTGCTTTATAAACTCAATCACTCTGTGTAATGTGTATGATAATGGCAGTTTAGAAAATAGACAAGCAAAAATCCAGTAGGTTTTCCTGCCCTATAAGGTGATTCTGCAATGTCTGCTGGGTTCTGTAAAGTACCTTGAAAGTCCTGTAACTTATTTTCTGGGCTGTTTCTGTACTGTAAAAGGGAGGGGGTGGTTGTCAACTAACAGCATGAGTGACTTACTTTGTTGTATACTTGATGCACTTCTGATGGATTTAAATGCCCGATGTGTTTTGGTGTAAATGCTTCAGGCTTTTACAAGCACCCCTGGATGTGTTGATTCAGCATTGTCTCACACCCTGGCATTTATTATTTGAGTGATCTTATCATGTATGTAGTCTAAGACATATTGTATGCATTTGTCATGTCTACATCAACCATATTACACCACATTGGTTAACTTCTCCACCACATATGTTGCATCTTTGCACTGGTTCTTAAAGTGCTGATGCCTGTAAGCCACCCCAGTATGCAGTACATCCTCTTTTCCAGCTACCAAATGAGAGCTATAGTTATTCGACCTGTCAGCAACTTGCCCTGCAGTTTGGATGCCCTAATGCAATCATTTACATAGAGATTATCCAATACACACCCTATTGTCCTCCCTGACCTTCCTGAATGTATTATACTCTAGGGGAGAGAAGGGGTGTGGTGTAGCACTGTTAGTCAGACATTGCATTAGTATTGAAGGGGTACAGGATGCTAGGGGGAACATGGAGGCTATCTGTGTCACCCTGATGATGCAGGGTGGTAGGAGAGTACAGGCTGGAGTGGTATGCATGCCACCTGCAGTGGCGGAGGCTCTGGATGGAAGTTTGGTGGCAAATCTAGAGGGCCACTGTACTTTGGGAAATGGAAGCATAATTGAAAGGTTGACCTCAGCATACTGAGCATAGACTGGGAGACTATGATATAACCAGTGGACAGGGAGCAGATACTGCTCAATTTTTTTTCTAGGAAGTGTACCTGACCCAGTAGATGGATGAGCCAACTTGGGGGGCCTTGACAATGGACATGGTCCTGGCGGTCAGTGATCAGATTATGGGTATATAGGAGAGGGATCTGTTGGCAGGGAGTGAGCATGCCACAGTCTGTTTCTCGATGTACCTGGGTGGGAGGAAAGCTATACAGGGATGGTAGCAACTGACTTTAGGGTGAAAACCTCAGGGAAATGGGAAGGATCCTTACATGTCATTTGAACAGCGTAAGTCCGGGTATGGATGCTGATAGCAGGTGGGAGACTATTAGGAGGGTAATATGTAAGCAATAATACCTCCAGGATGGGTGGCATTGGACAATACTGGACCACCCAGGGATGTAATGAGGTCTGCCGTACCAGGCGAAGGGCCTTATAGCCCTTGGAAGGTCCTGTATTTTCCATACCGCCTACTCTGGAGGGTATTATTGCACTTAGAAAATGGGCACTGTAATAGAAAATAACTTTAGTGATAAAAATGTTTGTAAAAAATTAGTATTAAACATATTTTAAAATAAAGTAGCTCCTACGCCTAGTCCTGGTCCTCATGGTCCTCATGCCCCCAAGTAGGAACAGAGCACCGCATCACTGGTATAGTTACTGTTATTGCTATGTGCACTAAGTCTATTGCGAATGGGGAAAGGTGTTTTCTGTTTGTTTTTCTGTTTTTTCATTTGCCTGCCGCGAATTGTGTTTTGGTGGGAAGACCGAAAGTGCTGACATTTGGCATTTGGGAGAGACGTTCGTGCATGCGCGTGTGCCATGAGCAAGTGAGTGAGACAAAATGCAGCAGAAAGAGTGAGCGAGACAGCAGGATGTACCAGTAAGGAAAAAATTAAAAATAAATGAATGGGGATATAGCTGAGAAGTTGGTTCACCTTCAATAAAGTGTGTGAGCAATAACATTTTAGCAGAGCTTCTGCTAGCCATACACATCGGAAACACTTTCATTTTCAGGAGCCGCTAGCTGGAGAAGAGGGAGTGCAGTTGGCTCTCTGAGAATGAGGCTATTTAGAATTACAGAGCATGGCAAACGTGCTGTAAGTAAAGAAAAAAAATTAACTAGAAATTAGGGAGGACAGTTTGTGTACAGTTTACTCGGGCTTTTGGCATTGCACTGCTGAGCGTCGGGGGGCTAGTATGTCTCGCTAAGCAAGACAAAAAAATGGTGGCATTTTCAAATTGAATGTGGTGCTTTTAACCAATGGGCAAGGATGGTGGGCACAAGGATTTCTGTATGGGAACAGGGGCACTTTGGCGGGTACTAGTTACTTACTGGGCTCTACCTTCAAGTTAATGTGCCCTTGCCAGCCAATCAAGTTGCTTTGATTTTAAAGCCCATTTTCTAAAGGATGTTACTGGATCCTGAATAAGGGTGAGATGAAAGTTTGGAAAGGCATGAAAATCTTGATGGTGGACCCAGGAGATTCAGAAAGTGGTGAGGGACAAGAAGGTGGCCTATAGGCACTTCAAGTGCTAAACGAGTTAAAGGCATCAGGGGAAGTATGACCGGACGGCCAATATTGTTAACATTGTGGTGAGAGCAGCTAAGGTGAAAAAGGAGCAGTCCTTGTCCATGTGGATCTGGGGTGGGTGGGACAAGGGGTTCTTTACACACATGGTGGTGGGGTTATGACTTGCGTTGGTGACCTGGGAAAAATTGATGAATGGATGGGACTGGTAGCTACCAGGGGCACTGATGGATCTGGTGAAAGGGAGTGGCTGCCACAGACAGGTGGGTTCCCAGCAGTACAGGGTGCAAAGAGGAAGGATGTGGAGGCTGAAATCTCATTAGAGAGAGTAAGGGAATCCATCATGTTCCTTCAAATGAAGAATGCACCTAGATCAGATGAGATACATCCCATGATGCTGAGAGAACTGGCAGATGTTCTGGCATTCCTCTTGGTGGATTTCTGCAACAACTATCTGAGGACTGGATAGGTGCAACAAGACTGGAGGATGGCCCATGTCATAACAATCCACAAATGGGGGGAGTGTAAAGTGAGGTAGCGGGAATTTACAGGTTCGTTAACCTGACATTGGTGGTCAGCAAAGTGATGGATGATATTGAAAATGATAGGTGAGGGAAAAGGGAGTAACTCATTTGTCCTCCAAGTGTCAGTGCTAGGTCCACTACTGTAAAAAAAAAAAAAGGAACTTGGTATAATCACAATAAGCCACTCAGGTGGTTTGGGTTATTTGAGGGGATGTTCCACAGTTGGCGAGGATTTTATCACTCATCTGTGCCCTGTGGTTAAACAACTACAGTCATGGTAAATCACCCAATAACCTACACCCCCTCTTAGCTTATTTGTGAATTAGAAGTCGGAGAATATCAATCAATAGTAATGATGCAGTTACACACCTTTAGCAAGCCTTGCTAATGTCTCTTGAGTACGGTTTCTCGCTTTGGAGGACTCAAGCCCGGAAGGACGTACAGGTGGTGGACAGGGGTCATGTAAGAGTTATCAAGAGGTGGTGTGGACTGAGGACTAGACCTATGTACAGAGATATATGAAAATGGGACTCTAGTGATATGTTTACAGTCTATTAGATATTTCCTTTACCTAGGGCATGTGTTAACAACTTTTGTTTTCTTTTCACCAATAGGTATTGAAATGAGTTCTGGAAAAAATCTGTCGTACTTTTGGGCAGATAAGGAAACAGCAGTACTTATTAACTGCTTGAAAGAGCTGGATATTGTAAGGCAGTTAGATGGCAGAAAAGCAAGAAATAGTGCTATATAGAGAAGAGTGGTTGAAAAAATGAAGTCAGATGGTTTTGTAAGAACTGTTGATCAAGTCAAACATAAATGGAAGTTCCTTAAAACATTATACTTCAAGGTTAAGAAAAACAGTAGTCAAAGTGGTGCATCAAGTTCAACTTTTACATACTATTTGGAGATGAATGAGTTGATCGGTCATAGGCCTTCATCTATGATGCAATCAAGTAATCTCAGATTAGACGTTAAACCGAAGTCCCATCTGCCTGGATTGGTGGTAGTTCAGGTGGATGTTAAAGATCCCATGGCACTTATCAAAAAAGAGCAGGGGAATTTCCCTGGTGTCCTGGCTAAATTTCCCTCATACACTAAAAATACCACCACCAACAGCTTAATCTGGTTCAAGGTCAGTTGGCATTCATCTGTATAACCCTCTTCCAGGTCGTGCCTGAAAATAGGCAGGATTTGTCTAGTGCACTTACCCGGTCAACAAAAATGAAATTAATAAAGAAATAAATAATAAATCTTGATGTAGGATTTCCCATCAGAAAGCAAGAAATCAGCACATCATCCAATGTTGATCACATGCTTAATGATACATCTGCAGGTTAGTTATAGGTGCAGTGTGAAGTAATTTTATGGACTTGTATTTTTTAGGCCTAGTCTAGTTTTTTAATATGTGAGTAAAGACTGCATCGCTGTCTGTAATGGAGAATTTGAAATAAGTTACTCATGAGTTTTGTGAGTTGCCCAGGTTGGCAGGGACCTGTTTTAGCGAGAGGTGGAACTCTCTTACTACTTGTGTTAGAAAATCAATATTTCACAGAAAAGTTGTTAACATGCAGTCAGTGTCTTGCAGAAATTTCCATTAATGAAGAACAGCAAGACCAAAGTAATGAACAGGATAAAAACGTTATTTCAGAAACAGCAAATATTGAAGAATCTCATGAAAATGATCATTGTTCAGTGTTCGCCTCTCTGAGAGTACATCTGAAGATGATGACGATGCTGGTGAAGGATGCAGTTCACAAACTCCAACAAGTATGTGTAACATAATCAAAATGTATGGACACTGTCCATAAGCTGAAACATAAGTTAACAAATTAGTCATTTCTGATAACGGTCGGGTAGTATTGTGCTTAGAAAATGAGCAACTGTATCACATATGTCTGAAAAAATATATTTTTTTATGTATAAATGTTAAAACTGCTAAGTGTTTGATTTATTTAGCAGTAAAATAGTCCCTCCGCCTGCATTACAATGCTGTTTTTGTCATCTAGAACCATTAGTGATAGTCCCCCTCGCCCACACAGTGTTTCATTGTGCATCAGGAGAAGACATGCTGGCTTGGCAAGTAGCTGAGCGAGACAGTGAGAGAGTGCGATGTTTGGTAGCAGTACAGTGCATGACAGCAGTGGTACATTCTTAGTTTTCTGTACCACAGGTGGTCATTCTTCTGCAGTATGGAAAACAAAGAATACTGGTGCTCTCATACACTGTAGTGCTCCCAAACATAGAGCTCTCTCTCTCTCACTGCTGCACAAAGAGAATCAGATTATCCCAACTGGACTGGACTTTTTTATTAATTTTGTTTTCTTTATGTGTGCCTACATACTGTATATAAGCAAGACGCTGGAAGGCAGGGGGTCTGGTGGCTGCCAACTAGCTCGAAAAGAGAGATGAAAAAAATGGGGCAGATTGAAAATTCAAACTGGCCCCTTGAATGCCATTATGCAGTCAGTTGGCATTGGTACTTGTTGTAACCACCTACCCCTTCCCCAACACTACTGCCATCGTAACCCGGTTGTGAAAGTCAGCAAACTTATTCTGGCACGATCATGCAAACTGAGATCAGAGAGGTATTGAACAGGTTTGCCAATGGCCTTCACAGGATACCTACCATGTCTCTCATCATCCTGGGGTGCAAGTAGGGGAATATACTAATTGTAATAATAAATGAAATAATTGAGCTATTAATTTTTTTTATAAACGTTTTCTTGTAATCCAAAAATGTCTTTTATTTAATTCTTATATTTATAGAACCTTTGCCTGAGAAAAAAAAGGAGTAAACAGGATGAAATAATGCTCCATTGGTCATGAGAGCAGCGTAATTTTATTAAATCATTAGATAAGCAATGTTGTTTGCACCAAGAATGGGAGGAGAAAATGAATGAAAAAATAGTCAAAGATTTTACAGAAGCATCGACTAAAGCCTCAAAGGAAATCATCCATGAATTCTTTCAAGGGATGCATGCTCTAATGTGTAAGCCACCATCAAGCACCAACAGCCAGAACAGGTTTTTATATTAAATTGATTTTTTTTTTTTTAATCAAATGGGCCAACAAGTTTATGTTAACATAGTTGCAGATACTTGGTTAGAATCAATGAAGTTAAGAAGTCCCACCACTGTGTAAAGCAATTCCCTTTCAACCTGGAAAACTCCTATTGTTCATAAGCCAGCTAGTACATAATAGCTATATCAAGCATATTTGCAGTCTTCACTGATATACAAATCTCCATTAACCCCTCGTCAGCTGAGCGTTGTGATTGCTCGGTGCTTCATGCCCTAGGGGTGTAATTAAGCAATAAGGCACAACAGGGTGTGGTTAATTGGGAATTTACCCACACCTTGTGTGGTGTGTCATGAGGCACAGCCGAGTGACTTAACCAAACAAGAAGTGGGTAAATCACCCAATAACTCACACCCTGGAAGCCTTATTACAATTATACATTGGACCCATGTGCAAAATAAATTTAAAATGTGTTTAATTATGCATTTTATAAATGTCATTTCTCAGCTGTGGGTTATGCAGGATTTACCCATGGTCATGTGACATGTTTTGATTAATAAGGTTACAGGATTTTCACACACCATTGTATAATGTGGCACAAGGTGCAGCCGAGTGCCATATTGCCCCGGGGGGGGGGGGATTAACTGACTGTTAATCTAACTCCAAGGAGTGCCTTATTGCTATTATAAAAAAAATATTCCAAAAGAAAAGTGTTTAAATATACTTTTTGAAAGTTTACTTCATTTAGAGGAAGATTTTTAATAAAATAGTTCTTCCACCAACAGTTTAAGAATGCTGGTTCAAAATAAGAATGCATCATTCCAGACATTCAGCAGTACTAGAGGATAGAATGCTGACAGGAAGAATCCATGTGCCATTGTGATCAGGTTGTACATGACAGTGTAACATGGATTAATGTAAGGCTGTTGGAATCCTAACAACCAGTCAGATTGCAGAATGTCTGAGACCCTTTTTATAATCCCCAATAACCCACACACAGTTGTGACTTACTGCTGAAGTATGCACAAGCAACATATGTAATCATAATATTTAATAAAAAACAAAAATGGTAATTTGATTGCCTGAGGAGCTTGAGGACAGAGAAAATGTATGACATGTTAAAAAAAAAAGATAAGGGGATGGGTAAACCTGATCGTATTAATTACCAATATTTGTGGTTGACAACTGCTTACAAAACATATGAAGGCCAGCCTTTGCGATTTACAGAGTCTCTATACCCATCTGTGGGTGCCTGTATGGGGATGTGTGTACCGTCAACACACCCTATGACTTGTGGCAAACCATGTAATTTTTCAAAGGCTTCAGCAATTTCAATGGCTTCTGACTTTGTAGGAATCTTAATTAGAGTAGGTAACATATTGTTGAAGACTGATACACAAAACAAGTGCACACATTTATGTACAGTTGATCTGTGAATTCCAAATTGGTTAGCTACCACTCTATATTCACAACAACTACCCAGCTTGTACAACACAACTGCTACTTTCATCAGCAGGGGTATTGGACTGTGTACATATGAAGTATCAGGTTCTATGTATGGTGCCATAATTTGAGAAAGGCTCATAAAGGAGGCATGAGACATGTGAAAATTCTTCTGCCAATCCATATAAAACAATTCTCTCTCACCAGTCCCGACTGCGCACTTTCATCGAAATTGCATAATCTCAAGTGTGACAATCAGTTGCAGCACATATCATGTTACAGTTCAAGACATCTAAATTGTAGCAGGACACTAAGAAGTCATGATGATCTTGCTGTTGCATTTGCAGCATTGAAAAGAAGCGACTTTCCAGTTCTCTTTTTAACATTAGTATTTGATACATAAAGTTGGAATTTGTGATTATCATATGATGATCCATTGGATACATTATGACTTTATTTTTTTTTAAACTTTGTGAAAACTTAACAGTAAATGATGTTAGTAGGTGAGACGATACTTTGCTGATTCACACAACTTTTTATTTTAGTGTCCTCACTGCAGACGGAGTTATGATTTTAGAAGTATACATAAGTTGCACGGCAGTACTTGTAATGTTAGAAGATCAGATGACATATCTGAAAAATAAATACAAACGTATATCACATAAAAAAAACCTTCACTTTCATCTAAACAGTCTGTACATGGCTATCAAAAAATATGGGCAGAAAATGATTACTTTCATAAGAGTTAACATTACATTACTATTCAGTATTATAATATGGCTATAACAAACCAAGTTATCGAATTGGCTGATGAGCTCTAAACCCTGTGCTGATAACCCGTAACACAGCAATGAATTAAGGTCCCATAGCCTCGTCATAACAAAATCAAGAGCACCAGCCATTCTTGACTGTCATAACAAAAGTATCTGTCACCTTCATGCTCTGAAAACCCTCAATCAGGCCCACATTAACCATTGACAGTAAGTTGTCTACAACCTTATAATTCAACTGTTGTGATGTTAGAAACTTATAAACCCATCTCATCAATGGCATTGTAGTTCATTTAACAACCGGAAATTCCACTATAATTCACTATTCTACACACACAGAATGTGATTGTTAACCTCAATGCACTATTCACACAACAGTTCAGTTGTCTAATTTTATTGTTACTGAGTCTAGCAATCTGTATGTCTCATACAGATTATAACTCTGGTTATATTTTGGCCTGCTGTCATTAAGTCAGTGCATCCTAATAAACTGTGTTTCAACACAATCATTTGGCTGTAGTGCAGCTTAATTAATATGAAAATCAAGCAGTAGTATCCAACAGGATGGACGATATTGGACAACACCGGACCACACAGGGGTCTAATGAGGCCCAGCAACGCAGGCGGAGGGCCTTACAGCCCATGGAAGGTCTGATATTGCCCACACCCTCCACTCTGGGGGATATCTTTCAACATGTAGAGTATGAGATAATATAATACAGGCTATAACTCAAAAATGATGTGGGTGGGCAGGAGCAAGTTCAGAAGGCAACAAAGACATTTTAAGGGAACCAGCAGAGTATCCAATGGAGAAATGTTTAGATAATTGGACATCTACTATGTGGAACAGGGGAAGAAGAGGGAGGACATCATTGAGACCTTCAATTACCTTAGGGATGTAAATCAGATGCCAATTGATTTGAGCCAAAAGACTTCAGATAACCAGGTAACATGGCATGTCAGTGATGAGATGTGCTGTGACTGGTTTAAAAAAGTCATAAAACAATGTTCTTTTTTTGCATTTGCTCATAAAAGGAGTCCAAGATAGGTTTTCTTTTTGGGGGACTGTGGGTTGGGGGAGTTTGAAAACACCAAGGCTGTGCCGTGCTACAGTTTGGCTGAAGCCAAAGGTTTTTGATGGTGGTCACGTGTATATCAGGTAGTTTATATATTTTTTTTATTTCTGGGAGTTAGCCACTGGTTGAAAGGCAGCTCAGGCAAGAAGCACTTATGGCTAGCTGCTGTAAAGAGTCGCACGCTAGACTTTTAAAACCATAGGCAGTTGAATGAAGTCAATAGCAATTACAGCTTCCCTATTGTTTTCCTAATTTTCATTTTGTGTAACTGGGCAAGTCTTTAGTGTTCATTATTTGACCTCTTAAAAATTAAGGTAGGTGGGGGCTTCTCTCGCATGGGGATGCTGCCTCACTTGGTCATCTGGTTACAGTAGTGAGTAGCTGCATCGATCACGGGGTATTGGGCAAGCGGCTGTATACTTAAATAAAATGTAAGGCAACAACAACAAAATAAAAGAATGTAGCTAGAAGTGAGCACAGCTGAGGTTGTGTGTAGTATGGTCATGCAGCCATTATTGGATGGCCAGTATTTCTCACTAAACAACAGACATAAAATGGTGGAAATGTTATGTATGTGTGTGTTACAAGAGTATCCTCTAAGCAATAAGGCATGACCAAAGATTATGTTAATGGTCTGCTAATCACATTCCAGGGGTGTACTGTGGCACGAGGTGTAGCCAAGTGCCACATGCCCCTAGAGGGTGATTAACTGACCATTAACATAGTCCATGGGAGTGCTGTATTGCTATTATAATAAAAAATATTTTTACTTAGTAATGATGACATCAGCAAATGTGATGGCAGTCAGAAATGGCCGATGCACTTGGTTTTGTTGTAAAGGGGCTACTGGACCTTCTTCCAGTACTGTGTCATGGGATCTCAGCAGTGGTTGCAGAGCTAATCAGACAGTCAAATTACTTGATTATGTTCAGCAATATTATAATGTTTTCCAATATAGTTTAATAGCTGTACTGGAACTATCATGGTATGTCGACTATTCCCATTCCCCCATCTACCTACCCTGCATCACCACCAGGAATAATTATGTTAAGCACTTTATGACCACCCACACAACCAATAAGCTGTGCAGTATCACCAACTTTATCTCTAGTGGTGTATTGGACCCCGCCCTCCCTCCATAGACTACTCGCCATTCTACACATAGTTGAAATGTCACTACTTGTCTAGTGGCATCACCCACCCTGATACTGCAATTGTTGTACAATATAGAGATTGCTGGATGGAAAACTATGCAGAACCAGTGTGTTCTACCACAGAGGACTTTTGATTCCCTCACACCTTGAGATCTATGAGAATCTGAACCCAGAGGTGGCAAAACACACTGGTTGTGCATAGACTGTATTTTTCATAGTATATGTACTGTCCACCCTGGTAGTCTAGTTGCACCATCCTTCCATCATCCCCAATGCTCTGATACCAATTATATACTTAGATATATATTCCATGGTGGACAAGTGATCCATTATTCATATCCCTACTCACCTGTATGGGCATTGAACAATTTTCAGTGTTGATACACTGGCACAACCCACCACCACCCACGTACACAGGATCCAATGCTTAATCAGCTCCCCCCAACCACAAATCAGTGGCCAGCAGCAAACCCATCACCATAACTCCACATCTGCCATCCAATTATAACTTTACAATATCAGCTATATGATGGAACAGCAGAAGGAACTAGAAGGGGAAGGATCAGATCTGTTCCAGTACAGTGGCAGCTTCTTTGTCTTGTTTTTACATTGTTTCTTGTGGATTTTACTTGGTAGAAGTTTATTTCTTTTCTTTCTTACTACTTCTAAGGGGCTAGCAGGGTATTGTTTTTGGGCTGTTGGAATTTTGAAACCTATTTTGGTGGCTATAAGTGGGCTTATTTGTTTGATGTTTCACTGTGTAGCAGGCTGCATTTGTGAAGGCCTGTTTCTTCTGATTTAAAACCTATTTGGTGTGATTTAATTGGGGCTCTTTCTTTGAATTGGAGACCTATATCTTCTAATTTCAAGCCTATTTTGATGTGTTGTTGGTGAAGCTGTTTGAATTGGAGACCTTTTTGTTTTGGTAGCAAACCTATTTTTGGGGCTTTGAGTAGAATTGTGATTCATTTTTGCTGGCTTCACTAGCTGCACAGTTTAGTACTTAGTGGGAGAAGGGTGCTAATGGTCTGGCCAGGTCTCACTCACCTATCTGGAGGTGGAGCTGAATCTGTTTGTGGTGTCAGTTGCTTTGGCTTCTTAGAAGGAACTAGAAGGAGTGCTAATGGCCTGACCAGGGGCCTCAGCTACCTGATTGTTTCTGGAAGACTTGGGCTGGTCCACCCCCAACTCCTCACCCACCCACCCACCCCTGATCCATGATTTCCTTTGTACCAGGGGTTCCAACATCACTTCCACAAATGGGCAAAGGATATGTACCTGTCATAGCAGAAGCAGACATCCAGGAAAGGAACAGCAGCGAGTAAAGAGGTGACTGCTATCTTAGTGGAAGGGAAGTAACTGCAAATCAAGAAGCTTTCATTGTTACATCTTTGCATTGCTATTACATTGTGGAAAGGAGGAGTAGGAGTTTGAAGAAGGTTGTGCAATAGCTACTTAAAATCTTTTTTGGGTGTGGATAGAAAGGATAGGAATATAAAAAGTAGTTGCTCAATCTATCTAAACGTGTACGACAAAAGGGGTAAGGGAAATTAAGAAAAGAATGTTTTGCACTGATAGAGGCAGGAGAGGGGAGACTTGGGGGAGTGTTTGGTGTTCTTCATCTGGAAGGGTGGGGGTCGCTGGTGAGCAATGACAGCAATGGGTAGGGTGTTGAGCTGCAACAACCTAGGTGCATCAATCTTTCTAAAATTGCCTGGGTGTTTGGGGATGTTTAGTGTGCAACCACATAGAGAAACTTAGAAAGGAGATTGAGGGTCTGCAGGAGGAACTAAGACAGGCAAGGCAGACTGGGGGTGGGTTTAGCCGAATACTGGAGGGAAGAAGGAGAGGAGAGGAGATGAGGGAGGGCGATTTGAGCCAACAGTGGTGAGAAGAGGGTTGGAAGAAGGGAAGCAGAGACAAAGGGGCCCGGGCCAGGAAGAATGATTGTCAGGGAAACCAGGCCAGGAGACAAAAGACAAATGGAAGGAGGAGATAGGGACTTGTGAGAGGAGATGAAGAAGTGTCAAAAGTCATAGAGTGGAAAGGAGAGAACAGGTTACTATGAAGAGAGAGGGAGTGGGCATTTGTGAAGAGTCTTCAGAAAGTAGTTTTGCACTGCTAGAGAGGAAAGAGGAGGGAAATGATGAAATTAGAGGAGTAATTGATAAATGCCTGGACCAAACCGGAGTGGGGGGGAAGTTCTGGGAGAACTGCAACAGGGGCAAAAGGTGGAAATAAGTGCAGGAAGAAGAAAAGGAGCCAGAAATGAGAAAGGGAGATGAATGAAAGCAAACAGGGAGTAAGAGGGGTGGAATCTTAGAGCTGCGGGACTCAATACTAAGAGGAGTCAGGTGGGGTAGCAAGGTGGAGAGGCAGAGTCAAATTTGGGTGGAGCCCATGCCAGGAATGACAGCGGAAAGGGTGGGACAATCGGTTCTGAAATATGCTAGAAGGGGTAGGGACAAGTGTCATTTAATTATTTCTCTTGGGATGAACGACCTGGCTGGCAAGACAGCAGATATAATCCAGAGGAGGTTTGAGGAACTAGGACAATTATGTGAGGGAGCAGGAAGATCAGTAACTTTTTCAGAGATACTTCCAGTGCCCAAGGCAAGCACAACAAGAAAGCTGAGAATAGAGGAATTTAATGGATGGTTAAGAACCTGGTGTTGTGCTAAAGGGTTTGGGCTGTTGGAGGGTTGGGGAGGGACCTGGGAAGACAGTAGTCTCTATGCCAAGGACAGACTACACTTGAGTGAGGAGGGAAAGAAAGTGTTGAAACAGAGGATGGAGAAGTACATAGAGGAAGTTGGGAATTTAAACTAGGAGCGGGGGGTGGCAATTGGGCAAGAGACATGCAGAGACCACAGGTTGGCAAACCTTATGAGCTTACCCCCATAACAGTGACAAAGGACAAATGGCAAGTACTATTGGTGATACTAGTAAAGGAGCACAGGATTGGAGGGGGTAAGGGTGGAAGGTGGTTACCCTAATGCTAGGAGCCTTGGGAGGAAAACTGCAGTTACAGGTGCTCATGGCAGAGGGAGAGGTGGACATTGCAGCCATCACAGAAATATGGGCCACCCAATACAATGACTGGTACCTGTCTGTACCAGGATACAGATTATTTCGTAGTGACAGGGTGATTGGGAAAGGAGGGGGTGTGGCACTATATGTGAAGGAAGGACTGAAGTGTGTAAGAGAGGAAGGGAAGGGGGTAGTACGGAGTCACTTTGGATGCAAATCCAGGATTCCAAGCATAGGATTCTCAGAATGGGAGTGGTGTACAGACCGCCATCTCAGATGGAATAGTTAGACAGGGAACTAGCAGGACAGATTAGGAGGACCTGCAAGAAGGGTAGTGTGGTGATTGTGGGGGACTTCAACATGCCAGGAGTGGACTGGAGTACCCCAACAACCAGGAACAGAAGGGAGCAGGTACTGCCGGATGCCTTCCAGGACAGCTTCCTGCTGCAAATGGTCAGTGAACCTACCAGGTTAGTGGATGCCCTTGACCTTTTGCTGGCAAATGGGGACTTTGTGAGAGAACTTACAATGGAGGAACCACTGTCAGGGAGTCACCACCACTCAGTATGGCTTACATTGGATATGGGCAAGGAAGGAGTAGAATCTGGCACAAGAGTGCTTGACATCAGGAGGGCCAACTTTGGGAGGATGGGGTAAGTGGTAAAAGGGTACCGGGCCAAAATTCAATCTAGTATGGACACTAACCAGAGGTGGGAGCTCATAAAGCTGGGGATAGTGGAGGCAACCAAACCTGCTACAAGGCCCAGAGCAAGAAGGCTAGGGCTAAGAAACTAAGCTGGTTGAGCAAGGAGGTCATGGAAAAGGCAAGGGGGAAAAGAGCTGCCTTTAGAAAGTATAAGAAAACAGGGAGGGGGGAGGATAGGGAGGATTACATGACAGAATCAAAGGAGGTGACAAGGGCAGTAAGAAAGCCAAGGCATCTACGGAACTCAGGCTGGCACAAGGCATTAAGAACGGGGAGAAGGCCTTCTTTAGGTACATCAGGGAGAAAAAGAGCTGTAAGGACCGTATAATAAGGATTAGGAAGGGGGGTTTGGGTGGAAGCTAGGGTGTTATAAGGCAGAAACACTAAATGATTACTTCTGCTTGGTATTTACTAAGGAGAAGAGGGGGGTGACACCCAAGGGAGGAGGAATGGCATAAACAGGGGGGGAGGGGTGACAGATGGGAAATCATGGAGGGCAGAGTTCAGGAGGGTTTGAAGGCACCGAGGGTGGACAAGGCACCAGGCCCAGATGGCTTCCACCCCAGGGTACTGAAGGAGCTGGCAGAGGTCCTTGCATGACCTTTGGCAGACCTATTTAATGCCTCACTACATTCGGGGTGTGTACCTCAGGACTGAAGGATGGCTCATGTGGTGCCCCTCCACAAGAGTGGCCCCAAGGATGAACCAGTAAACTACAGGCCAGTGAGCCTCACATCCACCGTGGTTAAGCTAATGGAGACTATGCTGAAGGAGAGGCTGGTGGCCCTCCTAGAGGCCAAAGGACTACAGGACAGCAGACAGCATAGCGTCATATGTGGCAGATCCTGCTAAACCAACCTGGTGGAGTTCTATGTCTGGGTAACTAGGCAACTGGACAGGGGCCTTGCAGTGGTTGCCCTCTATCTGGACTTCAGTAAGGCATTCGACATGATGCCGCATGAAAGGCTGGAAAGTAAATTAGAAATCACAGGGCCGGGTGCAAATCTGGTGATATGGGTGGGGAACTGGCTTCATGGAAGGCAACAGAGGGTGGTAGTGGGTGAGGAGCTCTCACACCCAAGGGTAGTGACGAGCGGTGTTCCACAGGGCTCAGTGTTGGGACCAGTGTTGTTTGGGATATTCATTGCAGACATATCATGGGACATCAAGAGTAAGATCAGTCTGTTTGCTGATGATACCAAGGTAGGAGCAGTGGTGGATGACCTAGGGGGATGGCAGTGGTTGCAGGATGATGTGGCAAAGCTTGAAACCTGGTCAGACACCTGGCAACTGGGGTTTAATGCCAAAAAGTGCAAGGCGCTGCATTTTGGGATGAAGAACCCAAGGAGGAGTTACCAGCTGGGAGGAGTGCAGCTAGCCCAGACAGAGGAGGAAAAGGATCTGAGGGTGCTCATTACAGGGTCAATGAACAACTCAGCACAATGTAGGAAGGCAGCTGCAAAGGCCAACAAAATGCTGGGTTGTATTGCAAGGGGTATATCCTCGAGGAGGGAGGAGGTGATTCTGCCACTGTATAGGTCATTAGTAAGACTGCACCTGGAGTACTGCATGCAGTACTGGCACCCATATCTGAAGTGGGACATTAAGTTATTGGAGGGGGTGCAATGCAGGGCTGGGGGACTTATCATACGAGAGGAGGCTGAGGGAGTTGAACATGTACTCGCTGGAGGAGAGGAGGGACAGGGGAGACATGACTGAAACCTTTAAGTACATGAAAGGAATAAACAAAACAGGTACAGAGGGCTGATCAAAGTAAGGGAGGGGAGGGGAGGGACACCAGGGGCCATGATATGGGACTGGAGGGAGGAAGGTTTAGAAGGGAGATGAGAACACTCTTTTTTACAGAAAGGGTGGTGGCTGGGTGGAATGTGTTACCTGCAGAAGTGGTATCCAGTAGAACAGTGGACTGCTTCAAAAGGGGATGGGACAGGACAAGGGGGAGGGTCAATTAAGGGGAAGGGTGGAAGGGAGTGGCAGCTGCAGAATAAGGGGTGCTAGCTGTACATTTGAGCAGACTTGATAGACCTCTAGGCCTTTATCTGCTGGCAAATTTCATATGTTCATATATGTTCACATATTCACAAATATGTGATTAGAGTCATGCATTTAAGTGTGCCATCTCATTTGAATATATCCATGAGGATCCTCAGCACACTACAGTTGCGCCACCGCTTGCACAACTGATTAATGCATCTCTGAATACCCTGTCCAACACCCTATGGACCTGTCAGTTTGACCTCTGTGGTAGGGAAAGTGATGGAATCACTTCTGAAGGAAAGAAATGTTTAGTACCTAGAGGCCAGTGGGGCACAGGACCCAAGGCAGGATGGGTTCACAGTGGGAAGGTCATGTCAGACAAATCTAATAGATTTGTTTGACTGGGTGACCAAAGTAGTAGACCAGGGAGGGGTTGTGGACATGGCCTACCTAGACTTTAGCAAGACATTTGACATAGTCCCACACAAAAGATTAATAATTAAATTAACCAGCCTGGCAGCGGGTCCCAGGGTGGTAGCCTGGGTAAAACATTGGCTGGACAACAGGACACAGAATGTAACTGTAAATGGAGCCCACTCTGAAGAAAGAGTTACTAGTCGAGTACTGCAGAGTTCAGTAGTGGACCCAGTCCTTTTTAATGTCTTTATAAGTGACATTGCAGAGGGACTGGAAGGAAAAGTATGCCTCTTTGCAGATGACACAAAGATCTTCAACAGGGTTGATACACAAGGAGGGGTGGAAAGAATGAGAAGGGACTTGGCAAGGTTGGAGCAATGGTCAGAAGTAGGGCAGATTTGATTCAATGCAAAGAAGTGCAAAATAATGCACCTGGGAAACAAAAACCAAGGGGAAGATTACACAATGGGGGGGGGATAGTAACAACAACAAAAATGGAAAGGGACCTGGGTTAATCATATCAGATGACCTTAAGGTTGGCAAGCAATGTGAGAAGGAAGTAGGGAGGGCTGGGGTTACTGGGATGTACAGGGAGAGGCATCACCAGCAGAAAACAGGAAGTTGTTATCCCTCTGTACAGACAGTTGGTGATACCCCATCTGGAGTACTGCACCCAGTTCTGGAGAGCCCATCTCAGCAAGGTCATAGACAGGATGGAGGTGGTCCAAAGGAGGGTAACTAAAATGGTGCAGGGTCTGCAAGAGAAGCCATATGAGGAGACACTAAAGGAGCTTAATATGTATACCCTTGAGAAAAGGAGGGAGAGGGGATCATGATAGAAATTTTTAAGTACCTCAGTGGGATGAACAAAGACCAAGAGGGTAGCATCTTTCAGAAAAAGAGATGTGCAAGAACGAGGGGACACAACTTGAAGATAGAGGGGGCCGGTTCAGGGCAATGTGAGGAAGTATTTTTTCACAGAGAGGGTGGTTGATGAATGGAACAGCCTTACTGAGGAGGTTGTGGGGTATAAAACTGTGGGAAAATTCAAGAATCCATGGGACAGACATAAGGCACATCTTGTGGGGGGGGTAGGAAGAAATAGGCTGTTGGTTAACTAGGATATGTAGCTTATCCTGTAGGTAGGGAAATGGGCAGACTAGGTGGGCCAAGTGATCCTTATCTGCCATCAAAGTCTATGTTTCTATGTTTCAATGAGTTACACACAGTAAAACAGATTTAACATATCTGACTGGTAACAGCTGGAGACCAAAACCATCTGATGTAACACAGTGTGTGCCTCCACCACATATTTTACAACTACTATACTTATTATGTCACTGCAGTAGGGGGGGTTCATTTTAACAAGACACCACTAACACATTACATGGGAAGATACTGTGCACACACTTTTGGTTTTTTAATTTTTTTATTGACAAATTTGTGTAATATCAACATATACATAAATTCCCACTAGAATAAAAAAAAAACTTCAGGCATACAATTCTAACCTCTAACATGCCACACTGCAACAATACAGCTTTTATTCATATTGCAAAGTACAAGCAACCCCCCATGTCAAGTATTATTGCAAGACAGAAATAAACACCTGCATTCCCATCACTGTCCTTATCAGGACAATACCACCGTGTACTAAAATACACAGCTCATACACTTTTCACCACATTTTTAATATGGATAAACTAGTACACAAATAATGCTCACACTACAATGTAATGTGCGTGAGATATGTGAACAAGTCCACATAACTGTTGTCCAAAATGTTACTCATATGCCCTCTAGTGCCACATGTCTGCAAATCTTCCAGCAGCAAAACAAGCATCCTTCTATTACAAACCCATGGGTTGCAAACTCTCCATAGATACAGCAAGACATGCGCATAACAGGTTCAGCATGCACATGTGCATAGAGGCGCATACAGAACACTACGTCGGGATATCAGTAAATCAATAACACCGCATGTAAATGGCTACAATCACATCTCTTACCTGATTCAGCATCATGTAACCAGGGAAAGTGCTATTGGAAAACACATGAAGGTAATCAGATTATTCACTGTATCCGAAAACTGCTCCGCATGTAAATGTGGTGATTGTTTCGGTCTACAACTTTGATCTTTGTAAGACTTCTCCAGTGGCCCTCACTTCACAATGTAGACATCACAGTGGACTTCACCTTTCATGAAGGTCATTGCAAAACAAATGTTTGCATCTTCTCCCACCTCCTGCCATCTTTGATCCCACCAAAAGTTACATGCAGTACATTTGGTAGATTGCTACATTGGAAATTAGTATAAATTTAAGTCTGTACTTATTTTTGTTAACCAAACTTAGGCAGACTTAAGGTTTTAGGTAAAACTAACAGCAAGTCATGGGTGGGGATGGGGTATTGGGATGAAAAGGAAAAGTGAGACTAGATTAGAATTTTTTACGTCTTTTAAGAAACTATTTTTTAGAGGTAACAATCATTTAAAAAATCTTAAAATATTTCATTATTGTATATTTATCCACTCCAAAAACATAGGCTACATTGATAATGATAATATGACATTTCAGGGTGTGCCTTGTTGTGGGAAAAACAGCATTTGTCTGGTGGGTAAATGCACTAAGCAACATCCAGTGCCTTGGCATGCACCTCAGACCTGTAATTATCCCACAACACTGTACAGTGGTGTCTTATCACTTAAATAACAATGTGTTATTTCAGCCTTCCAATAGGGAAAAAGCTCAGCTCAGCAGACTGAAACTAATGGGAAAAGTTGCTCAAATGATTGGGTTTCACTTGACTTTGAGCTTACTGTTTTGTAGTTTTTCATGCCAAACCCTTCAATGGTTTATGGGACACTTAAATCCAAAATGTATCATGATTTATCACAGAGCCCTCTCTAACTGGTACAGCTCCTGTTTTTTACCTTCTAATCTCTGGGAATAAGCCTCCTCTAATATTTCCCTTTACAATGAACATCAGCAGGATAACTTGGTTATCTCTTTTTACAGTATTAGACTGATCCTTCTGAAAATCAGGAGGAAACCCTTACTGATTAATCTAAAGGGTAAAATTGATCATCACGCTCTCTGTTACCATTCCTGAATCAACAACGTCATTTGTCACTTCAGGGATTTCATCTTCACCAAAACTGGAGTACTTGTTCTTCCCTTACTTGAACAGGTGACCAAACTGCACAAGCTGCTCATAGCAGATTGTTATGTCTCCAACTCAGAGATGCACTAAAAATCCATCACTGATCACAGTTTAAAATCCACAGTCAAAATTCCCTTCACCTAGTTATAACGTGTCTCAGTATACATAGAGGAGTTGGGGAACAATATACAAATTAATATCACATCCAGAACCACAATTTTCCCCTTTGAAAGCTCAATGGGAACAATAACCAAAATGCCTCATCTCTGAGCTAATTTGGGACAAATGGTGGACAATGTCAAATAACA
This sequence comes from Neoceratodus forsteri, assembly GCA_016271365.2. Classification (NCBI taxonomy): domain Eukaryota; kingdom Metazoa; phylum Chordata; order Ceratodontiformes; family Ceratodontidae; genus Neoceratodus; species Neoceratodus forsteri. The sequence continues at coordinate 1,779,533,869 of CM057452.1, forward strand.
CATTTAGAGATATAATCAAATAATACAGACAATTTTTACACCCTGTAGGTGACAAAGACCCAAGATGTGCCACAAATGAAGGGTTTCCAACTCAGTCTTGGAGAAAGAACCAGGAAACCAGAACAAGAATCACACCGTGGCAAGATTCGAGACTAAAGATTTATCAAGAAGTAGTAATACACTGTTATATTGTGGGAGAATAGATCCCCAGGTCCCCACTGATAATGATCCTGGGTGATATCTGTCTTTATCTTCATGATTAGTGGCTGTGGTGTTTACAGTTGCTAGCTGATGCCTTCAGGACAGTAAACAATTCTGATAACATAAAGACAGGCAAACAATATTACTTTTCCTTAATGGGTCAGTCCTTAAAGTCATCTACCAATGTTGAGAGCCTGATGAATGTTAAACAGACACGTGCCAATGTCAGGACAGTTATGGGGATTTGTGAAACGACACCAATCTTTTACCACAATACAGTATTAATAATAGCTATGATTAGGTCAGTATCACTTGAGTTGTTATTGCATTAGGTGGAATTTATAAAGGTCTGCATACCCAGTAGTCTTAAAATGGTGCTGATAGCATTCAAACTACTGTTATGCCTTAAACGCTAGACTGAAACTTTGAAAGGACATACAGTACCGTATATATAATCATATTTAAGATGTTTCCTAATTAGTTGTGGCCACCCTGATGAAGTGATTGTTAGTTGTGAAGCACTATGGTCTTTGTCAGTGATACCCTAATGTGGCTCAGTGCTTAACATACAATAAATAAAAAGTGCTTTCATTCTACCTCATCGCTTGACTGGTGAGTGCACCCTTTCTACTGTATACAGTCGTTTACAATGTTCTAGTTATGTTTGTTGTATATGTGAAAAAGATCCCCAAACTCCTTCAACCTCTGCCATCTATAGCAAACTCTTCTTCATTCATGTCCCATCATATTGTAAAACTATTTACTTTCATGCAACAAAATTTAATAATTTTATAATTTAGTGCTAAGTAATTAGTGCCACATTCAAAATAATTGAAAAAGTGCTAATAACAATAGTTAGTGCACATTTATTTTAGCACATATCAGTGCTTCTGCAAATTAATTGACAGAAAAATTGTCAAGTATTACAATACTGTAAAGAAGAGATCCATGGCACAAAGTAATATGTCAACTTGGGTATAATTGGGGTGCTAAGAGTGAAAGGAAAGTGGATTTAAAAAAACATATACTGTATACTGAACATACCTTTGAAATAACCCTCCCATCCACTAGAGCTTGCAAATGTTGCATTAGTGCTTTATTAAGTGTTTTGGGGGTCCATGTCACCCCCATGTTTGTGTCAGTGCAGGGGACAGGTGCAGATTTATAGTCTGAGTTAAGAGGAGGAGGGATGCAGGTATATTTAGATTGATGTGCCCATGCAAAAATAATAGTTTTTCTGAAAATGAGGGGAGGCAGTATAGCATAGTGGTTTAAGGCTCTAAGCTGCAGATCCTGAGACCTGGGTTTGAATCCCACAGCCCTCCCTTGCATACTGTGTGGCCCTGAACAAGTCACTCAACTTCCCTGTGCTCCCAGGTCACACCTATAAACAAGCTTTCAGCTTAGTGTGTCTCACCTGGTTAAACAATTGGAAAAAAAAATTCTGTATTGGGCATGAAATACAGCATATTTAATTATATAATTTTATCACCACTACTAGTTTCCCTCTGCTTCATGAGTATTTCTAAAACATGGTTTATGCTGTTGTCCTTTGTGCCCCATATATTTTGACTCTTGTTATTATCCATGTCATAAATATTAATCCTAAAATGAATATGCAATGACTGAAGAAAAGTAGGGTTTTATGTGGCAATAAGCTTGAGAAGTTATGAAACCAACCTCTCTAGAAAGCATACAGAGTAATTAAACAGAGCATTTCACAAGTGACCAGATAGCTGCCAGTTGATTGCTAGCTCACAGAGCAATGAAATTATGTAATGTAAATTAGCCAATGTTTAACTCAGTGGAATGCTCAACTGTTTATAATTTCATAATTGTTAAAAAACAAGCTCCTGAGTACCACTCCATTACAAAACATCTTTACAGGAAATTATTTCAACTGTATTTTACTCAGACAAACAGTTTAAGTATGAAAGTAAATAAATCACCTTATCTGGTCTATGCTGATTGGTTTGCTCTCTCCTCCTTCACACCTCTCCCAGACACCTCCTCTTACCTTTGTCATTCATATAGTGATTGAGCACTATCACACGGTGGGGCTACAGTGCTGCTCATGTGTGATTATTGGGCAATGGTGCATCATATACTTTAGTGCTTCAAGGTGGACTAGAAATGGTCCACGTCCACACACATGCACTGATGTTTGCAGTGGCAGCTGTTGTCCTGTCATTTGCACAAGAAAATCAGGTTGGTATGACTTTACAAATCTGGATGGATCTATTATATAGAGACTAATGCATATGTAGGTGTGTGATATGCAGTTTTCTTTCTGCACCCAAGGGGTGTAATATATAAACCTCAATAGCAAAGCTCGAAAGGTTTATATATTATCACACACACTGAGGGTGTGTAAAAAAAACCTGCACATCACATACCTATATATATATTTTATTTTTTTATAATAACTGGTGCATTTTTTATTTTGTTTTAAAGGAAATGAATATAAACCTAAGGGACACTGTCAGCCTTTTGGTTAAATTTGAGAGAGTACAAACAAAGGTGTGAGGAGCTAGCTTTAGTAATGTACAATGCAAACATTTCCCTGTAGTGCATAACATTTATTATTTTTGTAAAAATCACCTCACATCTGGTCCATCCAAAATGTTGGTTCTGCACGACCACGAACAAGTGTGGTGTGGGGCCGAGGGGACACTCATTCATGGCTGTGCTACTTATTTTCGGTGCCATGGTCCGAAAAGGTTTCATGTGGTGCAGTATGTAGCAAAGAGTTCTCCAAACATATTCATTTTCTCAAACAAGTGCTTCAGTTTGTTTCATTTTGTGTACAAAAAATAAAGCCATACTTCACAGCATGCACATCATGTGCATGCCCAGAAGTACAGCTTTATTTTTTGGCAGACAAAATAAAACAAACTACAGTGCTTGTTTAAGAAAAGGCATATGTTTGCCCAACTCTGTGCTACATACTGCACCACATGAGACCTTTTCTGAGCATGGCACCGAAAATAAGCAGTATGGCCATGAACAAGCTTCCTGTTGGCTCCATATTATTTTGGTGTCATGCCATATCAACTTGGTGTGACATCACACCAGGTTGAAATGGCTTTTGAAAACTTCAACAAGAAAGTTGATATTGGAGGTCACCAGTTATTATACATAGATACACAGAATTTGTCAGTAGATATGGGCCACCTGGCCAATCTAGTCTGCCATTTTTTTTACTTTTAACTTATGCTGCAGACTGTAGTTGATCTGCAGATTTCCTACTCTGACCTTTTTCAAGTGTTCCCTAGTGTCTGTCCCATGCATTATTGAATTCCTGTACCATTTTTGCCCCAACACCCATGTGGGGAGGCTGTTCCAAGCCTCCTCCCCCTCTGTAAAAAATACTTCTTCACATTACCCTAAATTTCTCTTACCTCCAACTTCATCTCATGTCCTCTAGTTCTTGTCCATCTTTTTTTTTGAAAGATGCTACCCTCATGTACAATATTGAGCCCTTTAAGGTGTTTACATGTCTCCATCATGTCCCCCTCTCTCTTTGCATCTCTAGAGAATATATATTCAGGTCTTTCAGCCTCTCCTAATAGGCTTTTTGGTGTACTCCTTGTACCATTTTTGTAGCCCTTCTTTGGACTGCCTCCACTCTGTCTACGTCCTTCCTGAGATACAGCCTCCAAAACTGGACAATGCATTTCAGATGAGGTCTCACTAATGATCTGAATAGTTGCATCATTAGTTTTATTTTTCTGCTTGTGATGACTCTCCCTATGCACCCCAACATCCCACTGGCCCTTCTTTTTTTATTGAAATTTTATTGAGCATTAGAAAATATATAACAAAAAATGCAGAGTTCAGTATTGTCAGCGACTACATAATTGCTACTTCCAAAAAAGGTAGACATGGTTGCCGCTGTCTTGTTTACAACTAAAAAGGCACCATCAAATACAAAGAAAACTACATGGGCATCCAATTTAAACTACATAAATACCTCCTATACAGAAATGGGTAACTGTAATTCAAAACTAATACAGGTAATTTTCATCAGCTACATGACCCTACAAAGAAAACACTAGTAAGAAACATTCTAGTTAGTCTGATACATAAGTAATCACTGGCATATGAGATCATGAAAGCACAGTAATATATAACCAGAACAAAAACAAACTAACAAAAGGCGAGATTGGACGTAATGGTTTTATAAACTGACATCCTACGATGAGATGCTGAAGATGTGACTAAGTAAGCAAAAAGCCCAATGCGAAGCCTAATCTAACAATAATTGTAAGCAAAGAGGGGACTGCTTAAGGCCAGGAGTCAACTAACCTTAGCCTAGTCAGTGAAAAAAAAAAGACCTCAACTATACAACCCTAATTTCTTAAGTATGACAATAAGAACATCAGGTTAAATATGATCCCCATACTTGTCCATACAGAGTGCCCTTCCCTGCTGCCCAATAGGAAAGGCATTTCAGATTAGCAAACTTATGTATACCATCTTCCCATTCCTCCAAAGTGGAAGTCAGCTTGGAATGCCACCTCCTATAGATTAAACGTTTAGCTTCTGTAATAACCAAAATGACCCAAACAGAAAGGGGTTTGCATTACACAGGGAAACAGCTGGTATTGCCTAAAGTCAAGAGGGATGCATCCAAAGAGACCTGACAATTTAGCACTGCTGACAGTCTCACCTGGAACAAAGACCACTGACTAGTCAATTTAGGACAAAACCAAAGAATATATAGTAAGGTGCCAGTATGATGATGGCATCTTCAACACTCAGAATTGGCAGCAAGGGGGTGCTGTGGATCAGTCAACATGGTGGCAGATAATTTCTGAATGGCAGATTGAGATTAAGTTATAAATCCTTATTTGTCTACCTTCTTGATCTAAACTGGACTTTGGAGGTAGTCCTGGGAGTGTTACTAGCTGAGGAGCAAGGCATGCTCCAAAAAAGGACCATAAGCAAGCTGCATCGAGCTTGGAGGTTTTTCTTTCATCATGGCTGGATCAAAGGGTCTAGGTCATGGGCCATCCACCTCAGCAGACACAAGGACCTCCGACCCTCTGAATCCCCAAATTATGTTGATGCTACAGAAGATTTAAGCAATGGGGGAAGAAACAAATCGATGACTTCCTGCAGTGGAAACCAGATTCACAGAACTTGATACTAAAGTGTAAGTAAACGTTGCTCACATCATGGTGCTAAATTCTGAAACTGAACACCAGCAGGAGAGAAATGCAGTGTTTGTACAGGACATTCATTTTCTCAAAGTTAAAGTGGAAGCACTCAAAAATGCACAATGACAAGCTAATGTTTGTATTGTGGGCTTCCCCTTATATCTGGCTGGTAGAACTGAACTAATTACAGCAGTTAATCACTTGATTTTTACCGACCGGTGACTGTTGCTAGAGCATCTCAGTGACTAAGGCCTTTGCCATCCCGATGAGAGGTAGACAGGTGAGGCACTGACACCTTACGTCTTCTGACAGCCATTGTGACTCTGTCCAGCTGAGAGGCTCACATCCCCCTGCTGCAGGCTGCTAGAGACCGTGGGTATATTATGTGGGACAGCAGCAAAGTTGCTTTATTGCTGAACATTTCATCTCAGATGCAGAACAGGAAAAAAGCCCTACAAGCAAACAAGCAATCCTTGTTGGAGAATAGCATAGTTACTCAGTTTTTATTTCCAGCTCACCTACAAATCTGTCATGCCAATAAAGCATATTTCTTATAGATCATGATGCAGCGGTGGCATTTGCCTCCAAGCTTCTCTCTCTGCTCAGTCTACCTTGAAAGAATGAGAGACAGTGATCTTGAAGATGAAGTCAATGGTTGAAACGAGTTGGTTTCACAGTTGCTGTAACACCTCTGTCTAATTTATCAGAGACTTTCGTGATCAATCAGGAGTTCTCTATGAGACTGGTACCCTTTGCTTGTTTTATAAATGCTTTATGCCATGCTGTGTTATGCTTCAATCAATATTCGTAGCATAAAATAATGCATGTTATTGCCTTACCCATAAGGTGACCTGTTCAGAATAGGAGTGAGATCACACTTTGCTCAATATGTGAGCTTGTATTTTAAATCCTTATTTAATATCCTGTCTCCCTATCAGCCATGTGGTATGTGCTCAAGAGGTAGGGGTGTAATGCAACTTGATTGAGTTCAGGACATCTGTTTTGGTTCCTTAATGATTTTCTTTTGATTTTCAGTCCTCTCCCATGTATTTGGATTCTTACAGGGGGCTAGAAATAGTGGCTGATACCCTTTGACACACTGATTAGGTGAGAGTGGACCCTCCTACATTATTATCTTGCTGGATGTTTACTCCCCCATACTTCCAGGCTATCCAGAAGGAGTGAATGGACAAATTATGTTTTATGATTCTACATTTGCCACTGAACCTGTACATTTACCCTTAGGATGGCAAGTTTCTCAATGCTTGTAATGTATTTTGGAAATACAGTACCTGCTGTATTTCATAAATTGCAATAAATAAAATGTTAAAAAAAAGAATTGGCAGTAAGATTCATTTTCCTCAATTGATCTGGTGTCCTGTACCAAAACTGAAAGGTTTCCTGTTGCATAAGCCTTCCTCCCAAATCTTGACAGGAGTCAGAAATGTTAGTTCAACAACATTCCCAATCTGCTTCACTTAGGGGGGAGCCAAGCTGTTTCTCCATTTAAATTTCAAATTGAGGGTTAAGAGAACATATTCCTGCAGGAGTTCTTTATAAATATGACCTACTTTGGGAGGTCGAAGTGCCACAACGACCCCACCAACTATCCCCAAAATGTCATCCCAAATCCCTCATAGGGGCAACTGCAGTAGGCGGCCTGTATAAGCAGAGATCAGGTGATGAATTTGAAAATATCACCATAAGTGAGACTGCGGCAACGATGCTTACAACTTAATGGATGCAGCATCTTTGAACTGTCTCATCCCTGTGTGGAATAAATCAGCTACCCTTAGAATCTCCCCTTTAGTTCATTGAGGCCAAAATATAGGTGGGCCTCCTATTACCATCTTAGGGTTATTCCAAAGTGGTTACTGAGAAAGCAGAGCTTGCCATGGAGAGGAAGTTACTTTCATTAACCATTTTCCAGATCCCAAGAATATAGTCATGAATAGGATAGCTAGACTGGGCAGTTGAGGAGTCCCATAAAACCAATTCAGGCGCTTTGCCCAGAAATAACTTTTCTTCCAAAGTGAGCCATTGGGTACAGCCTTTACATTGTTCTACAAACAGCAACATCCAGACCTGCTTGAGGCCAGATGTCAAGTAATAGCCCTTGAATCATGGCACCCGAAGCCCGCCACCAGCCACTGGGGCCATCAACCTCTCCCATGAAATTCAAGGTTTATCTCCCTCCCACAGGGAGCACATAGTCAAACTGTCCAAGGACTTCAAATAGACCCAGGGATAGGCAGGGCCAGATATTGTAGCAGATAAAGCACACGTGGGAGAATCATCATTTGCAGGATGTGAGACTTGCCCCAAAGAGATAAACGAAGGTGTTTCCATCTGCCAACACCTTCCTGCAAAGACTTTAACAAAGGTGAAACATTGAGATGAACACATTCTCACCAGTTGGGGAAATTAGAATACCAAGGTATTTTACCAGGTGTTGCACCCACTCCAGACCTAACGCCTGTAAGGAGATAGAGACACACCTCTAATTTAGTGGCAGGGCTTCTGTTTTACCCCAGTTATTGTGAAGCCCAGATAAAGCTGCAAACTGATTCAGAAGCCCAACTAGGGCTGAAATAGACTGGACTGGCTTCCTAAGAGTAATAAGAATGTCATCTGAAAACAGCATAGGTTTAAAGACTTCCTCAACCAACACTATACCGGAGAAGGCAGAGCTTGTGTAGAGCTTCTGGGCCAAACTTTCTAGTGCAAGTCCAAAAAGTGCTGAGGATAGGGTGCACCCATGCCTTGTACCCCTTCCCAGGGGAAACGCAGAAGAGGCAACTCCATTTGCAACCAGAGGCCTGTAGGGCTGAATAGTCTGTACCCATCGCACAAAGCCTTACTCAGTTCCAAAGGCCTGAATAGTAGCAAATAAATATGGCCACTAGAGAGAATCAAACACTTTCTCCATATCCAATGCAACTGCTGCAGTCAGGTAGGGTGATGATTCTGCTATCCACATCAGGTTGATCAAGCACCTAACATGGCCCACCTCATCTCTCCCTGCCATCAAACCAACTTGATCAGCATGCACTAACAGAGGTAGCACCATATGCAACCATAAAGCCAATACTTTGGCCAGGATTTTATAGTCGACATTCAGGAGAGAGATGGGGTGGTAACTGGAGCAGAAATGAGTGTCTTTCCCCTTTTTCAGAAGTACAGAAATGCTTGCTTCTGTCATTGAAATAGGCAGAGAGAGCATTTCACAGGCTTCCTGAAATGTGGAGACAAGTAGAGGAGAAAGTCAACCCTGGAACTGTTTGTAAAATTCTATAGGAAGGCCATCGGGACAGGGTGCCTTACCATTAGATATCTGGCTGATGGCAACTCTCACTTCATTGGTAGAAATAGGGGCAATCTAAGGAACTGTCTTGCTCACCTGACAACATAGGTAGGGAGATCAAACCTAAAAACAAACTAATACCCTCCTCTGTCTGCTCCCCTAGGGGAAATTTAGATGAATTATGTTCTGAATAATAGTTTCAAACTGTGCCATTAATTGCCTCGGGGCACTGGAAAGAGCAGGTCCTACTAAAACACCTGGAGTTTTAGGCTATGCCGAAAGTTTCCTTAGCCAATAGGCAAGGAGTCAGCCAGATCCCTCCCTCCCAGTAGGAGTGCAAATTTTGCTTGCTGCCAGTTAACATTGATCCTATACTGAAGGTTGTGCAATGCCTGCCGCAATGAGGGGAGTGCCCCCCCCCGCCTTATGTCACTGTTGTAATCCTGACCACTGCTGTTCTAGGGTGTGGAGATCCTTAAGTTTTTCCTTTTTTTAGCCGAGGCATAGGCACTAACACAGCCCCAAATATAGGCCTTGAACCCCTCCAATACCACTATGCTGCAGTTTCCCCAGGATAGTTGAAATCCAAGTAAATTTGAATTTCTTCCCTCAGCCATGAGATAAAAGCAGCATCATGACAGAGACTGACATTAAAATGTTACCTTTTAACTGGGTTGTCAGGGAAACCAGAATTAAAACTGTAGGTTACCGGAGAATGGTCTGAAATTAAAATAGGTTCAATTGTCAACCATAGGGCTCCATGAGCTGCAAACCCAGAGACCAGTACCATATCCAATCTACTATATGAGTTGTGCGGGGCTGAGAAGATTGTGTAATCTCAGCTGAAGGGGTGCTCCAACTGATACACATCATACAGACTGTGGTCTTTCATCAATAGCTTAAGGGCCCGACTACCCACAGAGGATAAAGATGAAGGGGACCCACTCCTATCACATAGTGGATCGATCACCTGATTTATATCTCCATCCAGCAGGATGGGAGCAGGACCTAGATCCAGTAATACTTGAGAAAGACTATGAAAGAAATGAGGTCCTCCACATTTGGGCCATATAAATCGATCCAAAAATCAAGGGCTTCCCATTTAATCTACCCCTGACAAAAAGCCAACTCTCTCCCTTGTCTCGTTTAACCTGATTGGGCACCCAGTTAACCATCCAGTTACACAAAATTACCACCCCTCGCTTTTTTGAGGAAAAAGAGGATTTATACACCGTGCTCCCCAAATCCTCCCCAGCTTTTCAGCTTCTTTCTTCACCAAGTGATTTCCTGCAGGAATAGTATTTGTCCCCCTAGCCGATTAAGATAAGTGAGAGACCTCTTCAGTTTAATGGGGCTATTAAGCCCCCGAATATTCCAAATTATAACCTTATACATCATATAAAGGTGCGCATAGTCCATTCCATAACTCGCCTCTTCTAATATATAGTAAACTATACCATAACTGTCCATCTCGCCTTGTAACACTGCAAACAACAAACAAAAAGAACTGAATCAGAAACATAACAGGAAAAAACACCACTATGGGGGAACTATATACAAGACAAGCAGAGGAAATAATCCCCATATCCAATAGGAGAACTCATGATGGCCAGTGGGCCACTGTCATAAGATGAAGCATAACAGTATATGAAATCCCATCTCCCACTGCCCATACTTAATATCCAACATAAAGCAATGCTACCTTTACCCAATTGGTCAGACAACCCCCAAAATAAAATATAAATGAGCTTCACAAGAAAGAGGGCAGCAGTGAGTCATTACTGTAAAATTACTGGCATAAGAAATTAAAAGAAAAAACAAAGGAACCCCCTCTCCCATCCAGTCTTGAAATGGTATCTAGAAATAATATTGTCAGAGAGTATTCCCCAATCCATGGACTAAGCAACCTGGTCAAATCCGCACTCCATATGGAATATCTAGACAATGAAGGAGCAAAGGGTAGAGAACTATGTAGACCCCTCTACTGGCTACTGGAGATATCCAAACACAGTAATAAAAAACAGCATGATGCCTAAATAGGGCATAATGAATGCAGATGACCGGGTTGCTAACATGAAGTGTTCGACATCATGGAATCTACATAGACACTACAGCAATACAGAAGAAATCCAAAGATGCCCAACATCAAAATAAAAGCATAGAAATAAACTCAACCGCACATGTAAGGAAAAACTACCCCCCCAACACACAGCTAGCAAAACAACTAGCATACCACCAAAATCAAAATGCCCCGATAACCGGGGGTTCTAAGTCCTTTAATCATGCAGATGCATAAAAGAGACGGTGATCAAACATCCTGTTCATGTAGCAGCCTCCAGCATGCTCAGTAAAAGAGCTACACGTCCAGCAAAAACAAAGGAAAGTCATTCTTGCCATGAACCAGCTACATATGTGCATTATCACTGAGTTCAGGCAGAGAAAATAGGTAACAGAAGAAGAAGTATTCTTGCCCTCCTAAGCTTCAGCTGAGCATTGCTGAGAGGTGACAACTTGCTGAACAGCCAAATCCTCCTTAAGTGCTGGTTCCAAAGAGATAGGAGCAGATCATCATCGAGATGATGCAGCTAATCCTGAAGAGTGCTGCGGTTTAAGAAGCTGAATCAAAGTGGAATCCTGTGCCAAACCAGAGAACCCCGAGGAAAGGTCCTGCTGTAAAAGGGATCACCTAGCATAAGTAGGGGAGGTAATGGACTCAGAAGACTTCATCACAAAAATCCGCAGATTCGCTGGGGGACAAAGAATACATCTGATGCCACCCTGGCGGGGCAAGATCCTGGACTCGATTGAAGGACTTTCGGCAATCCAGAATCCGTTTAGGGTATTCGGGCTGTAGGGACAATTTACAGCCTTGCCACCTTAAGTCTTTCTGCTGCTGAGCTTTGGCTAATATGAGCTCCAGATCCTGATACTGCAGAAGTCTGAAAATAATCGGATGAGGGCAGGCAGCCGTAGGAACTTCAGGAGGACCCGGATGAGATCCTGTGCCAATGGTCTATCTAAAGAGGTGAGTCCCAAAAATGATCTAGCAGCTTAGGTAGTAAAGGCTGCAGAAATTCAATTGCGTTCAAGCCCACCACCGATTCAAGGACACCTAGGAGCTGCAAGTTGTTATGGCAGCTCCTGGTTTCTAGATCATCCAGTTTGTCCCAAAGAAGTTGGAATTCCCGCGCTAAGGTAACAATGCAGTGGTCGGTATGATGATCCCAATCTTTCAAACTATCAACCCTTTCTTCGACCTCTGTAATGCAGGGTCCTAAAGTGTCCAGATCTCCTTTTTACCACATTCAGAGCAAGGTTCATTCTGGAAAGTTGTGTTATAATGTTGCCCATAAAGCTTTGATTTCAGTAAGCTCCTGAAGCATGGAGTTAGAGCCTAGTTCTGTAGAGGGTGCCACCATCTAACCACAGGCGCTCCAGAGTTCTCCAAGGACTCCTCCATTTTTAATTTTTTTTGGCATGTTAGTCACCAAATTAAGGTCTGATTTGAGTTTTCTGACCTCTGGTGGAGGGGGTTGATAAGTCCTGCTTTTATAAACAGGCAGATGAGAGGATTATTGCAATGGGTTCCAACAAGACAAGGCAGCGCTTGAGAGCCAAGCTCCTCTCAGCTCAGCTGCATCACATGATTCCCCCGTAGGCCCTTCTAACCACCTTCTCATAATGACCGGCCACCTTTAGGTCCTCAGATATAATTATTCCTAGATCCATCTTCTGTTTGGTTTCCAACAGTACCTCCCCCCTCCCCATTGAGTACTACTGTCTTGGGTTTCCATCACCTAAGTGCATATTTTTTCACTTCTTTGCATTAAATCTCAACTGCCATACATTTGAGCAATCCTCCAGCTTGCCCAGGTCCCTTCTCATTCTTTTTACCCCCACTCCATTGTGTCTACCCTACTGCAGATCTTCATGTTCCCTGCAAAGTGGAACACCTTCCCCTCCAGCCCATCTGCAATGCTACTTATGACAACCTTAAAGAGGACAGGACTTAGCACTGATCCCTGAGACACCCCACTAGTCACCTCCCTTTCTATGGACTGAGCTCCATTCACCACCAACCTTTGTGTCCTACCACTCAGCCAATTTCTAACCCAGTTAATCACCATGGATCTGACTCCCAGGTTGCTCTATTTGTTTATTAGCCTTTTATGCAGGATGGTATTGAAGGCCTTGCTAAAATCCTAAATAGGGGAACTAGAAGTGCTGGGAGGAGGAAGAAGGGGAGACCACTGTGTTTCTGTACTTTTCAGAGCAATTTTATTATGTGATACACTAGAAGACCGTATGATAATGATGTTTGCAGTGATAATGGAACCAGTGGACTGCTGAGGACTAATGAACCATGGTTTCCTTGGCTGTACAGTCGCACACTTAGCCCTAATCATCCTCCTAGGCAAGGTCTCTGCCCCACCATAATGACTCCCTGTCCTAACTCCTTCTCTGACATCACCATTTGCAAAAATGGTACTTGGTAGAACTGGCATATGGGAACATTCCTGTGCTCCTTTCCTTTCCTCTCCCCTTCATCCATTCTATTTAGTTATAAGATGGTATGGGCTGAGTTTTCACTGTTATGCAAATGATACTCAGCTTAACATGTCTTTTGTGTACAAGCAGCAGGAGACGATCTCAGTATTTAATCATTGCCTTGCTGAGATCAAAGACTGGATGAGGGCTAACTGGTTGATATTGAATTAGGACAAGACTGAAGTACTAGTGCTGGAATCTGGTAGCCAGGAGGCGAGGGTGCAATCTGATTGAGTCTCATGGTTGAGGATCGGGGACTCACAGTTGCTCAACTCAGACCAGGTAAAGAATCTTGGCGTTGTTTTGGAATGCAGCCTTATGCTTAAATTTCAGGTGTCAACTATTGTGCAGACCTCATTTTACCATCTGATAAACATCACCAGGGTTAATCACCTGGTACTCCCTTGTGATGTGCCAGCACCAGTACACAACTTTGTGACCTCTCGCCTTGACTACTACAATGTTCTGTACCTAGGGCTGTTGGGGTTAGATCTTTGTCACCTGTAGCCAGTGCAGAATGCACTGGCCAGGTTATCATATTAAAACTGTGCTGCACTCTCTGCACTGGCTGCTGGTTAGTTGGTGGATCTCCTTTGAGATCAGTTTGCTTACATATAAGGCCCTGCAGCATAAGGGGCCTAGCTACTTGCAAGACCTCCTGCATCCCTATCACCCCTCCCACCCCTTTTGCTCTGCAAACAAGGGACTGTTAGAGGTTCCTAGGGTTTTTCTGAAAATATCAGGTGCCCATGCTTTTTCTTGTGCAGCCCCGCTCCTATGGGGCTCTCTCCCTCATCATATTTGAGAATCCGCTACACTCAACGCATTTAAACTGGAGCTCAAAACATTTTTATTTCAGCAGGCTTTCCCTTTAAATTAGGTAATGTCTTACTGATAATAGTTTAAACTGATAGTTTTAAATGGATAAATAAGAGTGATTTAGTTATTTGTCTGTATGTATTCGTACTGTATTTAAATGTTTTAAGCATTTTAGAAATTGTATGTAAAGTGCTTTGAAGCAAAATGAAAATTGCACTATATTAAATAAAACGTGATTGATTGATTGATGGTTCTTTTCCTCATGGTTTCTGCATAATGCAATGGCAGATGCCATACATGCCCATCATCCACTCTGACCATCATGCCCTCCTCCTCAACCTCACTGAGTTACCTAGTATCTCACTGCAACAGTCTAGTTTATTTAGTTTTCACTGGCAAAAAAATAAATTATAGGGGCACGGTTGCACCCCTATAGTTAGGATTGAGCAGGGCTTTTTATGGTAAACCTCATATTTTGCACTTTAGTAACTTTGCAACCATTCAATGGATTTACACGAAATTTTGAATGCATGGTTTCATGGTATAGGTCTCTTAACTTGCCAAGTTTTATTCAGGTGAGATTTGTGGATTCTTAGCTATGCATAGTGAAAAAACATAAAAAATTGCCTTTTTTGTGTGCTTTTTGTGCTTTTTTGTCATTGTGCTGCGCTCAGATTTATTTATTTAAAAGTTTTACCAGGAAAGCATACTGAGCAGACAACTGTTCATTTCCAGATGTGTCCTGGGGGAAGGGAACATTGGGAAGTTACATTTGTATACAGAAATCGTGCAAGTAAAACATGAGCAGCACGTAATACAGAAATGTGTTACCATACAATACAGTACAATGCAATACAATACAATTAGATACAAAATACAGGAATTAAATAATGAAGTAGAATTTAACATTAAGCTGCCGAGGTGACAGTGTCTGGTAGCCCAGGCAAAGCAGGTATGTGAGTACTAGAACATAGTTCAGCAGCAAGAAGGTTAAGAGCAGGAACAGGTGGCGTAGAAGTGGTCTTTGAGGAGATTGTTTAGATATCAGGGGGAAGGATCATGGTGAATGGCAGAGGGGAGAGAATTACAGAATTTAGGCAACTGATAGGAGATGGCAGCCAGGCATGCAGAGGTGGACATGCGAAGGACCGACAAGGACCGGGAGTGGAAGTGTCTTAGGGAATCTGAGGGAGGGGGTGAGGGAGAGAGTATAAGAGAGATAAGAGGGCAGGGACTATGACCAATATTTAGCTGTTAGACTAATGCAGTGAACCTGCCTCCTGTCCTGTAGGGCCGAGAGGGACAGGGACTGGTAGAGGAGACAATGGTGGGTATGGGGCAGACAGTCTAGGACAAAATGACAAGGAGTGGTAGAGGATGTCCAGTCTGGATAGGGAGGATTTGGGAGTGGCACTGCAGACTATGTACTCTAGTCAAAAATAGGGAGAATCATTTTCTGTGCTATTGCATGGTGGACCGGCAGTGGGACACACCCATGGTTGTGATACAGGGCACCCAATTTGTGGTACAGTTTCTTGTGAATGGCATCAATATGTACAGAAAAGTTGAGGTGATGGTTGAGCCAGACCCCTAGGTATTTAAAGGAGGAGTAACCTTCCAGCTTTGTCCCATCCAGGGTGTGGAAAGTGGGGAGGGAGAGAAGGGAGCCAAGACAGTCCTTGCTTTGTGCCAAAGGTCATGGAGACTGTTTTCCTGGCATTCAGGAAGAGCTTATTTGCATGAAACCAGTGCTGGACTTCCTTAAAGTCACGCTGTAGTCTGACTGCTACATCAGAAGTTGAGGGGCCAGATGTAAATAGGATGGTATTGTCCAGATACATGTGGATGGATGTGTGTGGGCAGGCAAAGGGAAGATCATTGAGGAAGGTGGCGAACAGCAGAGGGCCAAGGACCGAGCCTTCAGGAACACTGGTGGTGATGGAGAAGGAGGAGGAGATGGAATTTCCAATCCTGACAGATTGAGTCCTACCCACAAGATAGGAGTGGAACCAGCCACTTTAGAGCCCTGCTAATGATAGCTTGGATAAGAGGAGGAGGTGTGAGACAGTGTCAAAAGCATTTGCAAGGTTGACAAATATGGCAGACGTGATGAGGCCCTGGTCCATGCAGGTATAGATGGATTCAGTGAGCCTTAGAAGGGAGGTGGTGGTGGAGTGGGACTTCATGAACCCAGACTGGTAAGGTGTGAAGAAGGAGGTGGTGTGAAGGAAGGAGGAGAGCTGGGAGAAGATGAGACATTCCTATAATTTTGCCAGAATGTGGAGGAGGAAGATATGATGATAATTCCCAGGGGAGGAGGGTCACCACCTTTCGGGAGTGGGATTACAGTGGCATGTTTCCATTTCAATGGGATAAAAGAGAGAGAGTGAATGAGAGGCTAGAGACAGAGGTGAGGGGAGAGGCGATGGTGGGGCAGTCAGGGAAAGCATTTTGAAGCCCAGCCTGGAGGGACATTTGTCCTTGGAGGGGTTTAGCATACAAAGGGCCTTATATACTTCAGCCAGGGTAATGTCGTGGAAGGAGAAAGAGGGAAGTGGGGCTTGGGTGCATAGAGGTGTGGTTGATGGGCATGGCCATGGGAGGCTGGGTGGGGAGAGTACAGGAATGAGGCAGTACAAGAAGTAAAGAATGAATTAAATTCGGTAGCCACTATAAGTAGACCAGTTAAAGTGATACTGCCAGCTTTAATGGTGGAGGTAGGGGGCTGGTATGGAGGGTGGAAGAGGGATTGTACTACCTTCCAGAATTTTAAGTTCATATGGAAGGTGGATTTAAAGTAGTTCACCTTGGCCAGAAGGATTACTCTTGCACAGGCATTTCAAAGAGTGTGGTAATACTGGTAATCTGACTCAGAACCTGTGGCTTTGTGAATCTTCCATGCCTGATCCCTAGCCCAAATGCAGGCTATGAAGTCAGCTGTGATCCAAGGCAGGTGGGAGCCCCATGGATCCTTCTGAGTGGGGATAGGTATCCCAAATCAAGAGGAACTTGGACTTGAAAAAGTCTAGTACAGCTTCAATAGAGGTAGCATGCAGGATGAATGACCAGTTGGTGGAGGCCAAATAATTTAGGAGGGGAGCATGATCCAGAGAAATGTAGGACCAAGCCAACAGTGTCAGTGGCTCAGTAGGTAGCACACTCGCCTCTGAGGCCGGGAGATCAGAGGACTGTGGGTTCAGTTCCCACATCTGGCACTTGGGTTATTATCCCAGTACTGACACTGTAGTGCAGCATGAGAGGTGCTGCAACTTGAGGTGCCTTTTGGATGAGACGTTAAACCGAGGTCCCATCTGCCTGGATTGGCTGTAGTTCACGTGGATGTTAAAGATTCCATGGCACTTATCGAAAAGAGTAGGGGAATTTCCCCGGTGTCCTGGCCAAATTTCCCTCATTCACTAAAAATACCACCAACAGCTTCATCTGGTTCAAGGTCAGTTGGCATTCATCTGTATCCCCTTCCCCCGGGTCATGCCTAAAAATAGGCAGGATTTGTCTAGTGCACTTACCCAGTCAACAAAAACTAAAATAAAAATAATAAAAATTAAAAAACAGAGTTTTAGGGGGAGGGGCTTTGGGCCTATGGATTTTCTGGACTGCGTAAATTAGATGATGATCACTTATGGAGTTGGGAAGAAGACCTGTAGTGATTATAACGTGCGAGTGTGAGGTGAGTGCCCAATCTATTAGAGAGAGATTTAGAGTTTTGGTGGTTAGATGGCAGGGTTCACTGATCAGCTGAGACAGGTTGAGAGCTGCTATGTCATTTTGAATTTTTGAGTGAGAGGAGGAGAGCTATGATATGGAGCTCACCACCAGATGTGTGTGATTGTAGGGATGCTAGGAGGTCAGGGATAGTGGACATGGGGGAGCTGGGGCAACAATATAAGCCAGTAATAAAAATGGGAATGGAGTGGAGGAGGGAGATTTGTACCATCAATGATTCAATAGACTGTGGGAGAAGTAAAATAGGTACAGGGGAGAATTGGAAGGAGAAGGAGATGTACATAGCAATATCTCTACCTTTGTTCTTACAAGGATGGTCATTGTGGATGACTGAGTAGCCTGGGATGGTGATACAGACATTGTGGATGTCTGGTTTTAACCATGTCTTGGTTATGATCAGAACATTGGGGTTGAGGGATATGGTATTTGGTTGGAGCAATGAGATTTTGGAGCGAATGCTCCAGATGTTTAAGTGAGCCAACTTTAGGCCCCAAGAGACTTGAAGGGAAGGGGAGGGGGTAAGACCATGGCTGGCCTCCATGTCCTCTGCCATCAGTAGCAGGAGCATTACCAAGGATCTTGATGAGGCCATCAAGGCTTTACGGTGGGAGGAAGGAGGTGGGTGGGAAAGAGTAGGAGTAAACCCAGTGGGGAACTTGAGGGCAATCAAACCAGCATGGAAACTGGGGGGTGTATGGAAGGTATGGGATGCCAGGTGTTTGGGGGCAAATGGGTGATTGTGGGGGGAGGAGATAGTGAAGGGGTGGTTAGAGATAAGGAAGAGTGATGGGAAGGACTGAACAGCTGCTCTGGTTAAGAAGAGGGTGGAAGGGTCACCAAGGGTGCAAGCAGGGTGAGGAGTGAAATAGTGACTAGGACCAGGGAGGAAACTTGGAGTGAGAGAGAGAGAGAGATAACAGTCTGCCAGTGAGCCAGAGAGTTTAGCAGTTGCTAGGATGGGGCTGTGAGCTGCCAGAGAGTAGCATTCCAGAGAATGCACCACTAAGGAAGTGGGATAAGCAAGCGACAGCTGTAGGCTTAGAGATAGTGGCCGTAGGGCTTATAGCAAGGGGAGTGAGTTAATAGTGGTTGTTAGAGGTGCAGGTACAGAATGTGAACACCACTGTTGAATTGAAAAACCACCAAAGTTGCAAAAAGCCACAGGGCTTGGGGCAGGGTACGTCTAGGTGAGGACCACTGTTGAAATTGAAAACTGCAGAAATAGTGAAGGCCACAGGGCTCAGGGGAGAGACTGAGTGGTTGATGAGAAGTGTAGGTAAAGCTAGGCAAGAAACACCACTGGAGTTAGAAATATGAGGAAAGTGCGTCATCTAGTGGCAAGTGGTGATAAGCTGCAGAGGGAAAAGTAGATGGGCAAAATCAGGGGTGGGAGCAAGGTGGAATGGGGTGGGGCCACAGCACTATAAAAAAGAGTGACTGCCAAGGTTGGTGGTGGGTAGCCACTGCGGAGCGGCTGTGGGGTTAAATGTGAGAGACACCATGGAATGGCTCTACAGCCATTGTACCTGAAAGTGGCAGGGGATCAATGGCTCAGGGAAGGCAGGATCCTCAGAGGCAGGTGCCCTCATGACTCTCTTGCAGCAATGAGCTGTTGAGAGAAGGGAACAGGGTCAGTAATGCACACTAGATAAATTTAGTAAGAAGGGTGGAGGGACAATCATTGGAAAGAAAGGGGGGGGGAGGAGGAAGGACAGGCAGTGGAAGGGAGAATTTACCAGAGAGAGAGAAAGAGAGAGAGATGGACAAAACCAAATTCAGGCTCTCATTTACATAAGATACAGCAGTGGAGCAAATTAGATGGTTTGGAAAAAAAAATTAAATCAGACACATTTCTTCAGACTTAAGCGGAAATTAGCAGCCCTCGTAGGCAACACTGAACTGCAGCCCCAATGTTTAGCAAAAATTAACAGCCCACAATAGCCCATGTACAAACAGTCAAGTTAGCTTAGCAGATTAAGGAACAGTGCCAAAAAACAGATATAACAGAAAAAAGCTAAGTCCACTCCAGAAATGATACTATCTTCACTCCTCTGCCAAAGGAAAAGCAGGCAGAGGAACTCTTAAGGCTAAGTCCCACTGAGATTTTTTTTAATTTTTTTTAATTAAATCTTGTCCTGGCTTTGGCGCCAAAAATGGAATTCAAATGGCTCCTCTGTATAAATAAGAGAGAGGCCACTGAATGGCTCCACAGCTGTTATACCTGAAAGCGGCAAGGGATCAATGGCTAAGGAAGGGTAGGATCCTCAGAGGCAGGTGCCCTCATGACCCTCTTGTAGCAGGGAGCTGAAAGCAGTGGGGGATCAATGGCTCAGGGATGGCAGGATCCTCAAAGTTGTTAAATTTTAAAGTTTTGGTTTCTGATCATGCTCAGTACAGTCTTTCGGATAGCTTACTGGAACGAAAACAGAATTGCAGCAAACAAAAAGTGATTCTTTTTCCTTAGGGCCCAATCATTTTTAGTGAGAAAAAAATATTTTTCGTTTTCAGATTTTACAAAAAAAGAAAACAAATTGAAAATGGACAAAAATGAGGTGCACTACACACACCAACAAATATATTTAGCTCTTCAGAACTCTGTTAGTTGGGTTCTTCATGCTGTCTGGTGGCAAAACTGAAAATATATATATTTTTAGCATTTTAATTCCTTTTTCATCACTTGCTAAGATCCTTTTCCATGAATCCTTTTTCATTCAAATGAAAAAGGATCACGAGTGATGAAAAAGGATTTTGGACTTAGTTTTTTTCTGAGTTTATTCATGACTCATTTTTTGGTGGAACAAAAAATGATCCTTTAGAATGAAAAAGGATCCCTTGTCATGAAAATGGATTTCAGACTTAGTCATTTTTCTGATTCCTTTTTCATGACAAGGGATCCTTGTTTGTTTGATAATGTCATTCAAACAGAAAAGGATCCCTTGTGATGAAAAAGGATTTCAGACTTTGTTTTTTGGCTGATTCCTTTTTTGAGACAAGGGAACCTTTTTCATTTGATATTTGCATTCAAACAAAAAAGGATCTATTGACATGGAAAAGGATTTCAAACTTAGTTTTTGCTCAATTCTTTTTTTGTTTCAAGGTATCCCTTTTCATTCCTTTTTTTTAAATTTGAAACAGGAAAGGATTCTTTGAAATGAAAAATACCTTTTCCATGTCTCCACTGTGTTTTTGTATCTGTTGTTGTGGTGTCTAGTGGCACCCCTACCCTCCCATTGCTGCTCTCATTTTTTTTTAAATATTTGTTTCCAGTTTTAATAGTTTTCTTATATACATATACTGTAGAGGACCTATTTTTCACTGGAACACAATTTGGGCTATATTCACTATTTTGAAAATCCATTGAAAATTATATGGCAGTGAAAATATGTACTGCATATGACAAGTTAGCTTTCTCTTATTTTCAGCTGAATTAAACAACCATAAAAATGCTGGAACTGGTGAAACAGTGAAATTAAAGGGCAGTGAATTCATTTTCCTCTACAAGTATATTTTTAGTACATTTTCCCTGGTGTCCACTGGTACCCCCACCCTCATATTTTCCTCCCTGTAATACTATATTCCTTGGTGTCTAGTGGCACCCCACACTCCAGTTCCTTCCTCCTACATATGTTCAATATTCCTGGTGTCTAGTGCCCCTCCGACACACACACATACTCCCATGTCCATCACATCCCAAAAAGAAGAAAATATTCCTCAACGTCTTTTTAATATGTGAAAAAATACTGTCCACCATTGATTTGAACCCACCTCAAGCCCGACCTCTCACTGTGTGCCCACCATCCCACCCTCCCACCCCAGACTTCCACATATCCTCACTCACCTGAACAGGACCCGCGGTAAAGATCCACTCTCCCATGAAGACACATCTTGCTGCTGGAACTGTCTACTGCTATATGAGAATAAGGTAAGTGTGATCAAAAGCACATTGAATACATTAAATCACACTTACCTTATTTCCTCATAGAGGAGTCCAGTTCCAGCAGCAAGACATGTATTTCATGGAACAGTGTATCTCTCCTCACTGGGACCTCCCTCAGGTCAGTGAGGTGTGTGGGTGGGTCTGGGGTGCAGCGGGCAGGTGCACAGTGGGAGGTCAGGGTGGGGGCAGGTTTGAATCACTAGTAGACTTTTTTATTTACAGAATAAAAAGTAATTGAGAGACCATTTTCTTCTTCTCAGGATGCGATGGACATGGGAGTGTGGGGGGACTAGACACCAGACAAGGATATCCATGAAGTGAAAGGACCCTTGGAGGATGGGGAAAGTGCTAGCAAAATTAGTCTCAAACTAAATGGAATATACTGCAGTGCTATATTGTATGTCAGATGTACGAGCTGTACATTAATAACTTTTTACAACAAAAATTCTTTACCTAAAACAACCTTCCCTTAATTCCAAATGCTGTCCTATGCCACTTGTTTTACTATATGCATTATCTTAAACATTTATTTCTGCCTTTTTCAGCCAACACAATGTAAATGCTCTTATATGCAAATACCATAAATTAATAAGGCTAATGTTACAAAAGGCATCGAATAAGAACTCACGCCTCTTCTACAGTCAATAAAGGCAATAAAAAAATGTTTTATTGGTGGGCATATTTTTTTTTATATTTTTAATTCAATAACTGCAGCATCAAATTACACTTGAAAGTAATGATTTCTATTCCCATAGAGTTCTAGTTTAAGTAGTTCCAATCAACTCTGACATTTACTGGCTTTAATGTATCTTGAAACCTTAGATTAGATAGCTATAGCAACGTGTGTGTGTGTGTGTGTGCACACATGCGTGTGCGTGCCTGCAGAGATGGACAAAGGCAGACAAATAGACAATTATGTTTGTGGTGCAAGCTTGTAATCTTATACATTGCTTTCCAGCACACTACATTTTGATTTCAGCTGTTTGCTGACATCTTGCGTCCACTTTAAGCAACAGGTTGCATTAAATGTTGTTGAGATTTTTGGGGGGTTTTCTATAGGGCTTTACACAGTTCCTGATAAATATTTCACAAACCACTGTCGCATATACATCATATAGTAAATGAGAATAGATCAAGTGCATTTAGTTAAATAAAACCTCCTTTCCAGGCACATGACTTTTGGCCCATGAGAAAACAACTGCTATCTAGGAGTGTCTATATTTAAATATTTGTAACTGTTAAATATATTAGGAACACACATATACCAGAATCTCTCCTAAGGGGCCATAACTCTGCTTCTAAATGGGGCTAACAGACCATAGCAAGTTCTGATGTAACACTATCTCAAAAATTATGATTGGATAGCAGCACAGGGCCCAGAGGTCCCTGTGCTTCCACAAGCAAATAAGGATATGATTGCATTATCTCAAAAAATTTGGATGGATGGGAGCACACAAACAAGAATACGATTATGGAGGAATGGGAGTGCAGCGCCCTCCCATAGGCACATAGGGATATGATTATGCTATCTCAAAAAGTAAGGAAATTCATTTAAAAAATATTGTTAATGCACTAGTTAGGGTTAAAGTGACAAAAGTAGGTAAATGTGGTGTTAGGGTTTCAAACCTTAACACCCCACCCTGCAGGTAGCAACACGTTTGTGGTGTGCCTGGAGGTTGTCAGCCCTAACGCTCACCCCATTCCATGAGTAAATAAGCTGAGATGGGTACAGTATATGAAAATGGGGTTAATGTTAGGGTTGACAACCCCAAGGCACACCCCATGCCTGTTGCTGTCTGCAGGGTGGGGGTGGGGCATTAGGGTTGGAAACCCTAATGCAACATTTTTCTGCTTTTGTCATGTTAACCCTACCTAGTGCATTAACAAAGTTTTTTTTTTGCAATGAATAAAACATAAAAATGACTTTTGTGCCCTGCAACAGCAGCAGTCACTACCAAACAAATGTTATCAAAAAAATCCTTCACAACTCCCCCTTCACCATTTCTAGTCAACTAAATTCACTCTGCCCTGCTACAGCTGAAGAGGACCAAAAACAAACTAACAAAAAAAGAATAAAGACTGATTTATGTGCCCTCTACATCACAAGCACTATGTGTCACATACATTTTGTAACCCCCTTACATATTTCTTAGTCTGGTAAATTCACTCTGCCTTGCTGCTACTGTATAATATGCAGCTGCCATTGTAGGTTCACACTGTGCACTCCCTCCTCTTCTCTGCAGCACTACTTCAATAACTTGCCTGCCTGAAACTTCAGTTAAATGTAGTGACTTTCCTAACTGGAATGATAATACACAAATCTCTGTTTCTGTGGTTTTCTAATTAAAAGTCATAATTTTTATTTTTTTATATGTTGTTTATCTGAAGTTCATGGCATGAACCACACAAAATGGTGGCACTTTGCCAGGTGAAAACTATGCATAGTAGCACTTCACCTGTTGCCAGTCAAAACTATGGTAGTGGCAGATTCACCAGTGAAGTGCAGCTACACTTACTGTAGTTCTTTTTGGTGAAAATCCGTATTATTTAAAAAATATACCTCCATCCTTGTGCAGCAGAATACTGCCCATCTAACATATCACTAATTAAAATATATTTGTTAACCCTTCTCCCACCCTTGCAGCCCCCACCTACCTACTCCCATTCCAGTTTCCCAGCTAGTCTGCTTTTAATATTTTATTGATAGTTAAAAACCCTCCCCACCTCAGTGCCAAATAATCTCAATTTTCAACTCCACCCCCACCCAGCACAGTCACATTCAAATAATTGCACCACCACGCCTCACCCTGTGTTCTTTTTTCTTTCCCCAGATACAAAAGGAATTCAGTTGTCTCTTCTTCCAACAGGAAGACATTTGGATGTAACAACAGTTCAAAAGTTTACTGGAAGTATATCTGACCATTTTTGATGAGGGCTTTAAGTTGCATGATTGAAAAAAAAACATTGCTGTTGTATGCTGTCTTGGAAGGTAAATAGATTGAGTGATTGTCATGACTATGAGAGAGAGAGACATGTGTTTGATTGCAAGTCAGAGAGAGGCCCCCCCCCCACCCAGATACAGTATTAAACTGTCTCTCTTGCACTGCTGGAAATTATGCCCTGCATGTAGTGTGCAAATTGATTTGGGTGTTTCAGTGGAGCACTGGTGTAAACATTTTTTGTACACTTTTGCCACTGCAATTGTTGCCATGATGGAGAAACGGGATGTCCTCTGTTGGGGGACATAACAGCAGCAAGATCATGTGATGCTTCTTATGTTCTGTCATGACTGCAATGAGAGGGAGCATTGGTAAGATGCAACAGTGCCAAGATGTTTCTTCATATGGAAACTTTCAAAGTAAAACAGACAGAATCCTTTATGACACATATTGTTGCATGAGTATGTGGCCTTTGAGTTGGGGGTGGGTGGTCATTTCAAGGATGAATGCTGAATCACTGGGGGGTATGTGACAAGCATCGATGTACCATATAGCAGCAGACTGCAGGAATTCAACATAGAAGATTGGCAACCTACTATGTGAAAAGTGACAGAATAGGAAAAATGCAGAGAGGATAGATTTAAATATTTTATTTTGACATGCTAGGTCTGTTTCAGGCAATGTCAGGGTTGGGGAGTTTTAAACAAGCTGAAATGATTTTTGTTAAAGTTATGACACGTCAGAGGTGTCAGGTTTAACCTTACAAACATGGCTGCCAAACCTTTTCTTTCCAAAATATTTCTTAGCGGTATGCATATTTATGTGCACTGCATCCCGGTTGCCATAAAGATTGGTGACCTGATGGTTGTCACCATGTTAGGCATTGGTTTACGAACCTTCCTAGCCAATTAAGGCACTACAAATTCCCTAAGCATTTTATAACATTTAATCAACTTTGGCAAAATGTTATATTATGAAAAATAAAGTTTCATAAATTTTTTTTTCTGCTCATGTGAACCCAAGAAATGAGACAAAAATCATAATTTTTTCCATTGGTAAACAAATAAAAAAAATTGTGTAGGTTTTTCATCCCTGTTTTTGACTAAATATGATGCAGAATGCAGAGGTCTCTTTTCTCTATTGCTCTCTGTTTTGCAGTTCATATGCTTCGAGAGGAGGCACATATTTATTTTTTCCTTTGCAGAAGATTCATAAATACTGAAGTATTCAGGAAAGGAATGGAAAGCGAGCCTAGTGATCCATGTTCGTTGGCAAATGCGGGTTGCTGGGAGATGGCCAGGGAGGGATAGGATCAAGCATCTTTAGGACAGCTTTACTCTTCTGGGAGGGTGGATTGGCATTCCCACCAAATAACTGCCACCAGTTTGAGGCCTGAGGGTTGTGCGTCCAGGGAGCCAAAGACAGGAGGGTGCTGTGGGACTCCACAACATGCATATGCCTCTACATGTGCACAATGGTGTGTACACTCCAGCCAAGGGGGAAAAAGAGGAGAAAACAGAAAAAGGCTGGCACAGTCCACATGAAGCCCTGTCCGTTTACCTCATCCCATGCCATCACCTGGTCTCCAGCCTATTAGGGGTGTGGTTCTCTGGGTGGGGAGGACGGCCTTCCTCTTCCCACCCCACCATGGGGGAATCCATGGGGATTCTAGGCCTGAGATACAGGAGAAATGAGATCCTGGATGAGAGGAGATGGGGCAGGGTCAAGTCAGGAGCCCACATGTGCCAACTGATGAGGTAAAAAGCTATATGGGAGAAAAACAGGAGAGGAGAGGATTTTGGTATGCTGTTACTCATTTTGTACAAAGCTCATCTCAAAGTACCTTAAAATCTGTATTTAGTTTTGGTTTTTTGTTTAAGCATACTCATAATAATTTGTCAATATACAACAGACACAATCATAGAGATGTAGGTAGGTAGACAGACAGACAGGCACAGACTGACTGACAGACAGACTGATTCTATCATAAATGCAATTTCTATTCAATGATTTGACTTGGTAGCAGAGATGTGAACTTGTAGTGAATAGTATTGTTAGCGTAAAAGCATAGCAGCATTTTGTATTCCTTCCCGTCTACCAGAATCTATTGTAATGGGGTGTTATCCACCTCATTTAATTTGGCTTCTGGTACCAGTCTGGGTTGTTCCCTATCACCTTATCTTTTTAATTTGTATTTGGAATCTCTTCTTTATAAGTTGAAGGCTTGTCCTGATTTAACTGGTATTGCAGTGGGTTCGAACACCTTTTTGTTTTCTGTGTATGCGGATGACATCTTACTCCACTTTGCTTATCCCAAGACTTCATTGCCAGCTACATTCCACATTATTGAAGAGTTTGGGCTTTTATCTAACTATAAGCTCTATCTCAACAAAACAGAAGTGCTGCCCCTTACCTCAACATTTACTAAAGAGGAACTGATGTATTTTGGTGTGACCTGGTCCCCCTGCAGTATTAAATTTCTGGGCTTGTGTCTTACAAGGGATACTTCTCTTATGCATAACCTTAATTTAGATGATCTGGTGATTTGTGTGCAGCAGGAATTATAGTGGTGGCAGGCTCTTCCTTTGACTCTTTGGGGAAGGATCTCTATTATCAAAATGATTGTGCTTCCCCATTTTTTTATCCTATTCACATGCTAAATTGCTGGCTTCCTTTTGCATGATTAAAGCATGTCCATAGAATGATTGTGGAGTTCATTTGGTTAAAAAAAGCCCCGAGGCATGCCTATAAGAAGCTTGCTGCCCCTAAATGCTTAAGGGGTCTTAAGCTCTTTTATTTTCTTATTTATTATTTTCCTAGCCACCTCAGTAAGTATTTTAGGTGGTTTCTCCTTTCTCCATTAGACCCCACTATTGGATATACACCCTTGTGGCTTGACTTAAAATTAGAGTCATTACAAAGGTCAGGATTGTCCCTGTCCTCCCTGCTGTTTGCTCTTGGAAATCACTTCCCTTTGAGTTAAAGGACACAGTCATGGGGATCTCTCCATGTATATTCTCAATTCTGGTCTTTAGTCAAGCATCCTATTTCTAAAGATATTACCTAACTAAAACTTCATAATCTTAATTTTAAAATTGGGAGTAAGTCTATCAAGGCAGATTGGCTTCCCCAGTTGATAAATGTTAGAGTCTGTGACCTGCTGAATGAAGGGGTATTATTACTGTCTGTGAATATTTTGGAATGATTGCAATTAGGGAACAGGTTAATTTTTAAAATTTTCCAGCTGAGACATGTCCTCAGCCACTGGTTTTGGCTGGGCTCATGGACCACTAATTTTTCAGGGCTCCCTTCTTCTATTACAGATTTGCCCTCTAAACCTCATGCAGTGTCTACTTTGAACTCATCCCTGCTTTCCATGATCTCTCCAGAACTGGATGGTTCTTCCCCTTATTGGGAGCAGATGTTTTCTATGTCTCCCTCACGATGGCAGTCTATCTGGAATGATCTGTATCAGCATGTCACTCAGGATAGACTGAAGCTTATCCAGTTTAATATTCTGAATCACCTTTATTTCACCCAGCACAGGTTGGCACATATGGGGTGGCTGTCTTCATCCAGCTGAACTAGATGCAGCCAAAATGAAGGCTCTATGTTTCATATTTTTTGAAACTGACCCAAAATAGCTACTCTCTGGGGTTTGATTGAGGACAGAGCAGATCCTCTGTTGGGGCTAGAAGGTTTATTCAGGCCAAAAATGTGTATCTTTGGGGACTATAGTATGATTTCAGTCAAGGAAATAAAATATTACATGGCCCCAATCTTCCTTTCCCTAAAGAAGATGGTCGTGAGGCACTGGCTGGACTGGATTTCCATTACATCTCAGGAATGTCTGCAAGAATTGTTGTTCAACCTTACAGTGGAATGTATGATAGCAAGCATCCACCACAGACTTCTTAGCTTTAACAAGAAATGGGGTACACTTTATACACTGTATACTGTCTAGTTTACTGAAGTGTTGTTTCTATTGATGTGGCCTCACTGATTGGCTCATCTAGTTTTCCTAGGCCTGGATTGGATAAGATGATTTCCCCTGTTTTCTTTTTCTATGGTATTTCACCAAGTTCCTTGTCTGTTGGTAGCTCTACCATTGGGAGGGGGGGTATATGTGATGGGGAAGGGGATGGGGATTTTTTTTTTATAAGTTTACCTGTTAGACAGTTCTTTGTCTATTTGTGGTTGGTTTTCTGTTCTTAATAAAGTTTGTCTAATTTCAAAAAAAAAGCATAGCAACCCTGGATTACTTCATAAATAATGTCCTTAGTGTTGTCAATAAACATGCCCACATGAAGCACTGAATGTCTAAAGGTTTCTGTGCTAAATGGTTGGATAGTTACCTCTGTAAGGCCATGAAACTCGGGTACAAGGCCTTTGGCGATTTACAAAATCTGGTCTGCCATGATTTAAAAACTATTCTGAATGGCTTATCTACAGGCACTCAAGGAATACCTACAAATCAAGTCTTAAAAGTACTAACATAACACACTTAAGAACTCTCCAGATCAAAAATCGGTCTGGTCCTAAACATTTTCCACTCAGATGAATAGACTACTGAAGGGATGGACAAGCACCACCTTCCATGACATCATAGCTGATGGTCAACTGCTATTTGACCCTAAACTCTCAGTAACTTTTGACCCTAAACTGTCAGTAACTGAGTTTAATAAATTCTTCTGTTGTCTATTAAGGTTCAGGATCACCTAGGGGTAGCTCTCAGAGCTCCTCACTCCATACCCAACCACTAATCTCAGAACCCCAACTCAATTTCCATTTCAGACTGGTGACCAGAAAGGAACTTCTCACATAGCTGAGATGATTACAGTGTGAAAGAACCCCTGGCTATAACAATCTGGATCCCAAATTCATAACAAGTGCTGCACCTATCATCACTACTCTCCTCAAGCATTTTAAAAACAAATACTTCCTATGGGGAATTATTCCTGAAAAATAGAATGTTGCTCTGGTAGTTTCCATCCACAGAAGTGGGCAGAATGATTATCAACCTATCTCCCTTCTCTGCACACTTACTAAAATCCAAGAAAGGACTATATACAACCTACTTCAGGATTACTTGGAATGCCATTATTCTCTCTCTCTAATGTCCAACGTGAGTTTTCAAAAAAACAAAACACTGACATTGCCCTAGTGTGGGTCACCTCTTATATTCTAAATGAACTGGAGAATACGAAGGTTACTGGCCGAATCTTTATATACCTTATTAAGGCATTCTACTTTGTGAACCATGACCTTAATGTTAACCAAATTAAAGATTATTCAACTAGATGACCTTGCCTGCCACTACGTTTTTTTAACTACCTGCCCAACAGAAAGCAATGTTTCAAGTGGCAAGGTAGTACTTCGGCTAAAATGGAAATAACAGATGATGTACCCGAAGGCTTGAGTCTGGGTCTCCTCCTTTTTAACCTATTTATTAATGAGATGTCCAGCAATTGTGCAGGGGCAACTCTATAACTCTATGCAGATGATACTGTTCTGTATAGGTTTTCTGTAGATATTGACTAGATCAACACAAATCTGTACAGTGACTTTAAAAAACTTGAAGCATGGCTTCAACAGAAGAAACTTATCCTTAATGTTAAAATGATTGAAGCCATGCTTTTTGGACCCATACAGCTAGACAATGATAGACAGAAACTGTTGTGGTTATCTACTCTTGGTGACTCTCATTTAGAAGTGATGAACTCAGTGAAATATCTGGGGTTATGCTTGATCAGGACTTGACATTTAGTCTCCATGTGGATGCCATAGATAAATCACTAAATCAGAAACTTGGCCTCCTCTATAGGAACTACTACTATCTTTTGAAAGAAGTTCACCTTGCTATTGCAAACAGTACCCTAGTGCCAGTTCTCCTCTGTGGAGACCCCATCCTACAGTCCCGCCATGTATAATAAAGTAGGACATTTTGAGGTTGGAGTTCCGCAAGGGGCCATCACTGTGATGTGTTTGCATCTCTTGGATGGCCATCACTTTGAAGTAACAATAAAGCACCCACTGCTCTGCCTAGCCTTCAAATTCACAAACGTCACTACCTCACCCAGCCTCACAAGAATACAGTACTTAAGTTTAAGCAGCACACAAGGTTCTTGAGATCCTTGGCAAATCTGCTGCTAGAAATCCCAAGGGTGTGAGCTGGCCCTGGTAGGAAATCCTTTTCCTTCACTGCCCCATCCCAGTGTAACAAATTCCCAAGCAAGATACTAACGTGATTCTTAACTGTTCTACATTCACACTGTTTAAGAAACAATTTAAAGCCTACTCTCCAATATGTGTTTTAAAATTCCTAACTGTTCATCCAATGTAAAATTCCTCACACTGACATCTAAGCATGTACACCACCCCTTCAGAAAGGTATTACAATAAATATCCTTCTTCCCCCTAGGGTGCTCAGTAGATGGACCTTGTATGAAGTGATCATACTACATACATTGACCACATTTTTTGTTAATATTAAATACTTTCTAAAAAATATTTGTAACAGTCTGTGGTCTATATCTAGTAGCTATCACCTTATCCCTAATATTCCTAGCCCTCCGATATACAACATTTGGATTTTCTGGTACAATATTCCTAAGTGTAATGCCACTTTTCAAAACTGACCATCTTTTCAGTACAATTTCCCTTAACTTACCCACATCATGTGTATATGTAGTTAGAAGTGTAGGAAATGCCTGGTTAGAAACCTGTGCATTTGATTCTGAATGTGTTTGTTAGTAATGACATTCTATCTAGGGAGGTCACCTCTGTTATTGCTGTATTTACAATTTCAGTCCTGTAACCCCTTGAAATAAATTTCTGCACCTGCTGTTTTTCCCTATCTTTGTAAACAATGGATCTGTACAGTTACGTTTTACTCTAATAAGTTGGCATTTAGGTATAGCCCTTTCCATGTGTTGGGGATGATAACAGCCAGCCAAGAACAACATATTCCTATCTGTCTCTTTGGTGTACAAATCCAACAAAATATTAACCTTACCATCCTCATATAAGATAACATCCAGGAAATTTACACTGTGCTTTCCAATGTTTAAGATAAATTTTAATGCAGAAGTTATTGTTTCTAGAAAACCCATAAATTGTTCCAATTGTAAGTTGGTATCTTCAAAATAATCAGGATTGTCATCAGTAACACACTACCACAAATCCAGATATTGTAGATATGGATTTGTGGAGGTGATATAGATAATGTCATCCTCCTACTTACCCAAGTACAAACTTGCAAATCTGGGAGGAATGGTTGCACCCATTGTAGTGCATAATATCTGCAAATAATGTTTGCCCCCAAAAGTGAACACATTAAACTTCAAGACAATTTCAGCAAGGTCTACCAACAGCTCTGTAGGTGGTTCTTGTGGCTCTGACCTTTCATTTCAATGGTGCCATATAGCTTCCAATCCCTCACCATGTGGTATTAAAGTATAGAGGGACTGAAAATCAAGGGCTTGAAAATTCAAAACTTTGGCCCGGGGCAAAATTAGGACTGCCCAGAATTTAAAAATATCCTGGAACCAGGTGCACACTATATTCAAAGGAGCAGCACAAGGACTAAATCCATTTAATATAGTGTGCAAAGGCGTGCAAACAGAGCTGAGAGTGCAGTGCAAAAATAGCAAATAAGACAGCTCTGAATATAGCTATCATACACTGCAAACAGCAACAGCATCCCAGTCCACAGAGAGGTGGAGTAAGGCAGAGTTGCAGTAGGTGGCCAATGCAGATGATAGCAATGAAGTGATGCACAACAACTGCAACCAACAGTGCAGGCCAAACACTGCAGAACTGTGCTATGGTTTTAACTGATTAGTCCAGGGCAAACTCATTAGCCTGGCGCTAAAATATTTGCCCTGGGCTGACACACTAGCCCAGTGCTAAATTTTACTGTATTCAAAACTCCTATGCAAATGAACCTATTTCAGCAACTGTGTGCAAACAGCCACATTAGCATCTCATTATGGCCTGCTTTGCTTACATTACCATGTAGTTTGCCTGGCGCTATTACATGGTGCACACAGCTCCACCTGTAGGTCAGACTAGAACTATAGGTCAGTAGCCGCAGGCTGGGTTGTGCACTCAGCACCACCTGTATGTCAGACCTGAGCAACCGGTCCATAACTGTAGGCTACATTTGCACACAGCAGTAGAGTGTACCATACTTATTCAGAAGTGCATTATCATATTATTTTCCTATAATGGCAACAAACAGCACTGCACAACTTTTGATGTGGGATCATGATTACATGCAATGCCATACTAAGCTATGACCGGGCAGGAAAGGTAGATGGGCAGCAGTGGATGTGACCTCTTTGAATGCTAACTTAGTCTGAAATTGTTATCCCCCAAGTATCAAAATATTCACAGAAGAGGAAAATAATTAGTTGACATATTGGACATATGATTTATGTTGCCTGGTGGTGCAGCTAAAGCGTCACTGTCCAAGATGATTATTAAGCACTTTTACTTGACAAGAAATGAAGATATGTGATAAGTAAGTGCGGGTATGATATTGTCCTAATTTGTTCCTTTCTAAATGATTAAACTTCCAGGTGCTGGATGTAGCGAATGTAGAAAAATGCTGCGCAAGTTTGACAGTCACCATTCTGCTGATACAGAACGTGTGGTATTAAGCACACAGGCTTAATTCTGACCAAGCATCATTTATCATTATGAGGGAACCTTGTGGACAGACCAGTTTGCCCTGACTGAAACATGCTCTAAAGTATTGCCTATATGTAAGATGGAGCTAAGAATCTGGAGGCATGGGGCAAGATGCAGCCTAGCCATGCAGCTCTCATAGGGTCCAGAGGTTAACCAGATGTATACCCCAGGTACCCGTATCTTTAGAAGGGGGATGTAAAAATGGCAAACTTATTGGACATACTTCCAGTGATGCTTGGCAGTATAGCTAATTGCTATTGTCCCAGATGATTGATGAGTATTGCTTACTTTGGCAAGTAATGGAAATATGTGAAATACCAGTTGTAAGTAGGATATAGTCCTAACTGGATCCTTCAAAATGAATAAAACTTCCATATGCTGGATGTAGCGAATGTAGAAAAAAATTGCTGCACTAGTGTATTGGTCAGCATTTTGCTGACACAGAACATGCGACATGGAGTATACAGGCTTACTTTCAGCTAAGTGTTGTTTGTCAATATGAGAGACCCTCATGGACAGACCTATTTACCCTGACTGAAACATGCTTTATAGTATTGCCCACAAGTAAGATGGAGTTGAAAATCTGGAGGATAGAGGCGAGATGAAGCCTAGTCTTGTACCTCCTGTGGCACCCAGGAGCTGACTAAAAAGCATTCCTTGGTACCTTTACAATGTAACTTAATGTTAAATTCCCTGGAGAATTTTACATCTCAGTACAGTATAACTATATTATATTTTTATAAGAGCTGATGTATTAGAGTGATATGATATATGTGAAATATTAAGGCTGCACTGTCATTTATGTGGTTGGATATGTTAGATTGTAATGTTCTTCTGTGCAAACATATTTAAGTGTGATATTCAATTCTCTGTTTTACTGTGCAGTAGCATGGCATGATCGTATTTATTTGCTTTTTAATATACTGTAATGGCTTTTCAGCCGAACAATAAAACCGAATTGAACTCAGCTGGCAAAGATGTCAGTTTGCTTGGCAGGGGTGAGGCCTGTTGTCATAGACAGTTACTAGTGCCATGGTTTCTGAATAGAAAAAGTGTGTGTTTCACAATTTGTTTCTAAAATAATTAGTACAGCTAGAAATGCAAGAGTAATAAAGTGTATTTAAAGGGTTAAAACAAGATCTGCTACTAATGTTTTAACAAGTCCTGCAATTTGTGCCATACAACATGTATCTTGTATGTTTTGCAAGAGATTAATGAGGTACATCCTGTTTATGTAAACTGATATGTGTATTTATGCATAGAGTATGTAAGTCTGGATGCCATTTGTTGTACCACAACTGTCCATTGGTTAGGAAGATTTACAAACAATATTTCCCACCTCTTAGGAGCGTGTAATTATGAGCTCCAGCCTGCTAAAAGGAGTTCTCTTTAGTTCTTGTGCATCCCTGCCAATGGGGTAAAGTGCAGTTTAAGTTCTATGACCGTGACCATCCAAAGGGTTCTGCAGATTCAGGGAATGGTGGTAGCCACAGGACCCTGGAAACTGATGGCATGTGTCCACTCTGGTGCAGGTCTCCAGAGACTTGAGCTGTCTCAGATATTTCCAAGATTGGGGACAGCAGGGCCCTGTAGGGGACTTGTCCTCAAGGAGGGTCTCAGATGGCATTCAATAAATCTCTCCTTGATTTCTGTGTGATGAAGTTGTAGCAGACATATCTTGTACTGGTAAATGGACATCTGGCTGAAGTAAGAAATGCTGTAAGTGTAATGAGTGGAATATATGAACAACTAGCACTGTTGGTTCATAAACCCCAGGAGCAAGTGACAAATCCTTCAGTTGGCAAGCTATTGTTGTCGGTGACAACATTAGGGTTTGTCTTGGACAACCTATGGAGAAATGGGAATACGGAGTGAACCACTGGGTCAGCCCATGCCTCATTTCTGTGTAACTGTGTTCTGGAGGGTATGTCCCTCAGTTTTTGTCTCTATGAACCAGACAGCACCACCCTCCTTTTCTACTGCAGGTCCAGGCTCAGTTCTCCCTGTTAGTCCTGCTCATGCTATAGGGTGGGGCTCTAGATTTGTCTGCATTATCCCTGAATTGTCACCAAAGGTAATCGAGTAATATACAGAGAAAGAAATAGGCTAGAGCCAGATGTTTAATGGTAAATACTGTATGTATAAAGTACATGGAGGTTGAGGCAAGATGGCTGACAGAGTAAGCATCTAGCTTTGTTACTCTGGAGAATGCTGAAAGTAAACTGAGTTCTCTAATGTTCTAACACTGAATTTTCTTATGTCAATCACCTTTCATAAATCCTCTCAGTTTGGACCAAGCTAAGTTGACAAAAAAAAAAGAGACAAAAAGATTACTCAAATTTGATCAAAAAGAAAAGCATAAGGAGCTCAGCTTATCTCAAACAGACATTGAGAATCCTGAAAAAAGACCATTCTGGTCTGATGGACCCGATACCTGAAATGAATGTCCTTGGGTAGTCCTAGGATACCTGGCCCATCAGCTATGGCTGAGAACCCCAGTACCATTCTGGAAAGACAGTGCCTCTCCAAAAACATCCAACATTGAGTCCTCTGCTACAAGAGACACACCACTAGTTAAAGTAGTACACCCTCACGTCTTGTAAACATTGTTTCCTTGTCAACATATAACTCTTTTCATGTAGCTGTTGGGAATATATGGGTTTGCTTTAGTTTGTTTTCACTGTTCACACCAGCCCTGTAACTAGGCTAGGGGTCTCTAATTTCTGGTTGTTGAAATCGCATTGTGCCTGAGAGCTGCATTAGCATATGAGAACATGATATGTGTTAGCATCCTTTAGCCCCACAGTATGACTATCTTCTTACTTAGAGTTCAACAAAATAAATTTCTGCAAGGTGGAAATACTACATTTACCTTCAATTAGCTTTACAAACTGTCTTAGATGTAATACACTTTTTTTGCTCCAAACTGCATTCAATCTGTATGTTTTTAGAGAGTTTTTTTCAAATTATGTGTACTATTGGTATAGAGATTTATGGTGTAGATGGGTGCTGTGGCATCATGTTATATGCTAATGCAGCTCTCAGGGACAATGAGATTTCAACAACCAGAAAATGGAGATCCCCAGGCTAGTTACAGGGGCTGGTGTGAGCAGTAAAACAAACTAAAGCAAACACATATGCCCAAAAGCTAAGTGAAAAGAGTTATCTGTTGGACAAGAAACAAGTAACATTTACAAGATATGAGGGTGTACTACTCTTTAAGTTACACTCCTTGAGTCTATTAATATACTGTATCCCACAGTACACTGCTACTGTAAAAGCTATACAGCAACTTGACATCAAATGGAACAGTGTTACAAATACTGTACATGTGAAGCAACTGAAAGCTCTGTTAAGGAAACTGAGAAAGCAGTAACATAAATTTCAAAAGAACAAGCTACTCTAGCTGATAAAAATGAGTCAATAAGCACTTATCACTTTGATCCTGCTGAGCAACATCACATAGGCCAGAAAGTTGAACATTTTTAGAATTCCACAAGGAAAATAATCTCAGGGTCATATTACCTATGCTTGAAACAAGTGACAAAATCATTTGAGACATAGTAAGGGAATTTTCACTGTTGCTTTTGATTCAGTTCTGATATTGTGTCACCATGACCAAAGTATTTCATCTCCTCCAGGTTCAAACACTCATAGGAACACTCATTGCTGTTTCTAACACACACCTGTAGTGGCTGTAACTAGCATTACATTAAACAAACATTTGTCAATACAGAATGTTTTAGAGTATAGCGTATATGGCAGGCATGCCTAGGGAGATGAATAATTTGTGGTGGACACTGACTTCCTACTAACTGTAGGTCTGTGCCTGCTCTGTCATTTAAAACTGTTAGGCTGACCTACTTGTCCCACATGTAGTGTATGGCCCATCAGGCCTCAACATGCATGTCAACCCCTTGTGAGTGAAGACTCGTTGATGCACCATAAGGTGTAATGTGCACCAGAACACTGCTCTTTCCTTCCACAGGCTGGGACCAGTGCTGCACACTGCAGTGTCTCATCCACAGCCTTAGCCCATTAACCAGCTCACTGAGCTCACACCCAATCTGAAGTCTATAGCACAGGAAGGCAGGTGGTCCTTACTGGGCTAGCAGCCATCCCTGGAAACAATGTCACATCATCATTTTTTTTGTAACAGTTTTGATTCCAAAATTTCAACAGTCTTTTTATGACCCCCACTCCCCATCCTGAACATGACAGTGCCGTTTATAATACACTGGATGAAATGTCCTTTCATGTGACTAGTGTGAAATCACATTTTACTCAGGATTAAAAAAATGACAGCTGTTGGGTTCATGAGGTGAAGTGAAAAAATTGCTATATTGAAAATTTGGGATCAAAATATTGGAAACTATCAAAGTTATGAGCAAGCGTTGAAAAATATCAACGTACCTTTATAGCATTGTTTTTTTTTTAATATTTTTATCTCAGATTTTCAACATAGTCTTCTTATGACCTCACCTCATGAACCCAGTAGGTGAAAACTTTCAAATCCCCACCGACACATTATTTTGCGCCACAGGTGCAGAAACACATTTTAACCAGGATTTGAAAAATGACAGCTGTGATGTTCATGAGGTGGTGTGAAAGAATGGCTATGTTGAAAAGTTGGGATCAAAATATTGTTTATTGCCAAACCTTTGAATGAGTGTTGAAAAATTTCAACTTGCATGAACAACTTTGTTACTTTTTAATATTTTTACCCCAAATTTTCATCATAGCCTTCTTATGACACACATTTTTCTTATGATTCTTATGACATTTCTTAAGATTTTTATTCACTAAAAATACAACCAACAGCTTAATCTGGTTCAGTGTCAGTTGGCATCCATATGTATCCCACTCCCCTGGGACAAAGATAAAAATAGACAAAATTCTCTAGTTCTCATTTCCTGGTCAACAAAAACTAATTAAATAAATGACACAACATCATAAACCGGTGGGTGAAAATGTTCAAATCCGGCTAAAGATGATTTCGAGGAGTGA
The DNA here is from genome assembly GCA_016271365.2 of Neoceratodus forsteri. NCBI lineage: Eukaryota > Metazoa > Chordata > Ceratodontiformes > Ceratodontidae > Neoceratodus > Neoceratodus forsteri. The sequence goes on from CM057452.1 coordinate 1,779,572,224, forward strand.
CTGCAAACTCACCTTTCAGCCTGGAGTTGAATAATTTCTTTTACTTGTTCATGAGGTGGGGTCCCAAGGCCATGTTGAAAATTTGGGGAAAATATTAAGAAAGGATCAAGTTATGAATGCATGTTCAAAACACATTGAAATACATTGACTGCATATTATCAGAATTAATTGCAACTTGCTGCACTATTTCTCCAAATTGCTTACATTAACTGAGTTACTGTTGCACCCTCTCCCCTGTATTTTTCCCTCTGTTACTATTTTCTGATGCTCTAACTTTATAATTGATCTCAAACTCTGATTCATGACTGCTTGCTGCCTGCCTCCACCCACCCACCCACCCACCACCTGCTATTCCCTGATACTATCTGCTGCCCTGGAACCTGATCCCAATCCCTTCCTCTCTTTGTCCCTCCTAATTTTTTTTACTCTCCCCTGTAAATACCCATCTCCTATGCAATTCCCTCTCCACAGCTGCTGCCACTGAAGCTACTTCATGCCACCCTCAGAAAGTTTTGCACCGCCTGCTGACTTGGAATAGACAGTGCTCTATCAGACTGAACCTGGTGCCCATTTTGTTCCAGTCTACCGCAGCAGGGTGAACCGTGCTTCTCACTAGAGTTGGTGCAGACCACTCGGTCCCAGTCCCCTGACTCAGCATTGGTGGATTTCTTTACCTGTACTTTAAAATCAGTTATTCTTAGAGGTGCTACAGTTGTTTGCAGTCCTCACGACTGTTCCCTGACTTCAGTGTTGGTGATCTCTTTAACTGAACTTTTAGTAAACTGTTTAAATCTTCTTTTGTTAAATGCCTGTGAGTTGACTTTTGCACCAGTGCTGGGCTGTGACCTGTAACTGTGATTGAGCTGGCAGTCCTCTCCTCTTGGCCACTAACACAGGTAATAACACCCACCACAGTATACACCCCAAAATGAATTGGCACCCTGGACCTGGAGATACTGCTATCCAATTGCTTCTACTCCTGGCACTAGCCTTGTCACAGAGACACCCAGGCATAGTGACCATCATCTTCCACCAAGACTATCCTGTCCTATGATGAATCAAACACACACAGTGGGAGATCAGCTGTAGTGCACTCCTCCTACTCCCCCTGTGCAACACCCCTTTTGGCTCTCTACTCCCATGGGGATCTTTGCTCCAGCCTTATGGCTATTTCCTGGCCTTCATAGCATGCATGGGCCTCTGCCTACTAAATTCACTTCTCAGAATTGTCTGAGGTCAAAAGTGAAACATCAATTCCCAAAAATATCTAAGAAACATCCTAATCCTACTACTGATCTCATGAAACATTCACCCCAACCCTGGTCCCCAGCTAATCCACACTCAGACCCCACTTCCAATGGGGCAATTAAAGATTGTGGCCATGAGCATTGCTAGCCTCCGAGCCAGACTAATGCAGTTTGAGGCTTGGGTGGCACATGTTCAGCCAGATGTTGTATCACTGACATAGACCTGCTCACCCCCAAAGTAACTGACTTGGTAGTCTCCATTACTGGTTGCAACCTGCACAGGCAGGATAATTCCAGGAAAAATGGTGGCGGATGCCTAATTTATACTCGCAATCTCCTACAATGCCACAGAGTCCAGCTGGTTATTGCCAGTAATGACTGCCAATGCCTAGCTACAAAAATCCTGCTAGGTAATGGGCAGAAAAGCCTGATTGTTATGGCAGTTTACATCCCACCAGGGTGGCAGCAAGCAGGGATAAAAGCCTTTGCTAATCACTACACACAGGCTAGCCAGAACAAGAAAACTATTGTATTGGGGGATTTCAACTCTAACTGACTTGCCAGCTCTTGTGCCGCTCACAGGAATCATCAGGAGCTGCACTTGAACAAATTACCACATGGATACAAGCACACTGATTGACTGGGAGCTAACCATGCACCCTGAAAGGCTAAAAGATGTCAAGGTACTCCAGGATGCCCTGAGTGACCACTCACCCATCCAATGTGAGTGATTAGTGAAGCAGATAAAGGCCCCCTCTCCCCAGACTGGTGAGGAGCAGAGTTATCAAAAATATCTCTATAGTCGATTTCAGGAACCACCTCACAGACATAGACTGGTGCTTCCTTGACTCATGCCCCTCTGTCGACTCAGCTCTTCAGCTCTTTCTCACTCACTTCAATGCTGTAGCGCACAAGTTCGCCCCATATCATAAGATGATAAAAGGAAGGAGCATGGACTTGGTCACCCCCAACTTCTCAGTATGATGAGGCAATGGGATCTCTTCTGGCCAGAGCAACCAGGACAACTGAGGATATCCAAAACTATGAAGCAGCTCAAAACAGGTGTACTTGGGCAATCTGACAGGCTAAGGCTACATTTCATAAGACCCATCAGTCACAGTGTTGGGGTGATGCGAAGAAATTCTGGGCCTCATTCAAGAACCTCCTCAGGTCCAGTGACAGCCCTCCCCCATGCTTCACCACAATGTTGAAGTCATACTTGATGATGCTACAATGACCAATATCTTTAATAGGGCATTTACGGACTACAGCACCATCCTCACCCACTGACCAGCTGCATAACTGGATGGAAAACTGACTACAGACCAATTAACCCTCCTATCCCAACACTAGGACCAGCCCAAACTTTTACTTCAGACAGGTGACTGTCAAGAAAACTAGTAAATACCTTGCAAGAGTCCTGGGCAAAACAAGGATGGAAGGCGGTGGAATCAATATGAAACTGATCTCCATCACTCTCCCAGAGTTGTTGTACCCATCACTAAGCTTTTAACCTGCCACTCCCACCTGTCCGCTTTCCCTACTATTTGGAAACTGCACTGGTCACCACTGTGCTAAAGGAGGTGACCGGTTACTAGTATGCAGCTGTAGGCCCATTTCAATTTTGTCCCCACTCTCTAGAGTTCTAGAAAGAATCATGGTAGACCAACTCACAGACCATCTACATAAATACAACCTCCTGTGCCCCCAACAGCACGGCTTCTGTGAGATACATAGAACTAATACTGCCCTAATTGAATTCATGGGCTATGTCCATGAGGCACTTGACCAGGGCCAAAGCATTACAGCTTGTGGATCACCAACAGTTGCTCCACTGGCTAAGTCACCTAGGACTGTCCCCCAACATGGTTAGCTGGTTCTCTATCTACCTGACTGGGTGCTCTCAGAAAGTAAAAATCAATGGAGCTATCTCTGAGATCAGTGAAGTCACATTAGGGGTCACTCAGAGGTCTATATTGGGCCTGCTTTTGTTCAGCCTCTTTGTGAACAGCCTCCCAGATGCTTGTCCCTCTTCCAAAGTTCTGTACTATGCAAAAGACACAGTAGTATTCTCTTGGGACTCCAGCTATGAAGCAGTCACAAGTAATCTGCAGTACAACTTTAACCTCCTTCAGAATTGGTTCAAAGATAGCCTACTGGTGCTCAACAGCAAAAAAATTAAGACAATGCTCTTCACCAGACATCAAAAGAGGAGATCCACAGTACCTTTCTCAATAACCTGCAACTCGGATGCCACCCTTGAACAGGTGAGCTCGTTCCGGTACCTAGGGATCACAATCGATGAGTCCCATTCCTTTGAAGAACACATACCCAATATTACCACTGCTGCCAATAGGAAGCTTGGGGCCCTCTATAGACTTGGGTTCTGCCTCACACCTGAGGCTAGACTCCTGACTGTCAGAGGTACAATCCTACCTACAATATCTTGGACTACGGAATGTAGTTTATGGCACAGACTCTGAAACCAGCCTACACAGAGTCCATACTACCCTCAACAGAGCTTGAAGATTTGTTTTAGATGCTGATTGTCTCACACATACTTGTGACCTATACATTAGGACAAAATAGCTTCTTCTCCCACATCAAATCAAGCTCCAGTCCTGCCTGCTAGGGAAGAAGTCCCTCCTAGGACTTGCACCTCCTTCCTTTCAGGCACTACTGCAGCCTGTCCCCTCCTGGCATGCCATGAGAAATGTAACAAAAAATGCATTAGCAGTACCTTTCAGAAGAGCTGCCCTGGGGAAGCGAGCCTTCATAATTAGGGCCCCCACCTGGCTAAATGAACTATCCCACACCACTACAAGTCTCACACACCTCAGTCACTTTAAATCAGAACTTTGGAAATCCATCTCCCCTCCTAAACACTGCTACTGCCACACTTAATCCCAGCTGAAGGTAGCTTCCCTCTTGGCCCTAAGCCACATTCTGGCTCACCTGGTACTGACTAGTTAGGTCCTAGATGCTCCCTACTCCCCACTTTCCCTACCTACAGTCCTGTTTCCCACCCTCCTCGCTTCCTCCTCCCACATCTCCACCTGCTTATCTCTCTAGACCCTATTGTACTCAGTCTGTTCTATCCTGTTGTCTATTGCTGATTGTTCCCCCATCACTTTTTAACCTGTCGCCTACTACTCCCTAACTAAGCACAAGTGGAAACACAGCTAAGGACTCACTGGGGGAAGCAAAAATACAAACTCAAGTAACAGAAAAACAACACAAACTTTCGACTACAACCCCTCAATAGAATACCACGCCATGAGTTAGCGTACAATAAAAAAAGTTTATTGACAAAATAAGCAGCACCCCCTCCACAAAAGGCATCAAAGTTTTGCATCACACTTGATGCTTTATCAAGACATTACGCTGTTCTCCACTACTGTTTATATAGCCCCAAACTCACACGATAACAGATAAAACAATCACACTCCATTGCCTAGCAATATACCATAACTATTCCTCAAATATAAAATGTAATCCTAATGCATCAAATTAATAATGTTAATTAATATTACAAAAATACACAATAGATAAATAATTAAATATATAAACTACACTCTGTCACTATTATGTATGCAGCTAAGAAAGAAAATCCACCATTCATTATTCTATAAGGTAAAATACTGTTTAGATGTATGAATCTTATGCAAAAATGTTTCTTTTTTAACAAAATTCAATATGTAAAGTGCAATGTGCATATTTAAGCTATTATACTATGACACTGATTTGTACATTGTCTCATTTTCAAGAATGGAGCCAGTTGGAACAGTCCATTAAGTTCTGGGACTCTTCCAGCCTTCAATCTGAACTGCCAACAGGTTTCCTGACACATCAACATATTATTTACATTCCCCCTGCTTTTGCCAATGGTGACCTGCTCCAAGCTATAGAACAGAAAAGCATGATTGGTCCCAGACTTTTTGACATGGATGACCAATGCATTTTCCTCAGAACCGAGTCTAATGTGTCTCAAATGTTCAAGTATATGGCTCCTAAATTTTCTTAGAGTCTTACCAACATAGAAACTACCACATTCACACATGGCCAGATAAACTACTGATTCGGTTCCACATGATATAGAAGATTCCAAATGAAATAGTCGACCATTAATTGGCAATAAAATGTTCTTTCCCACCTTGATGTGGTTGCAAGCACTGCAATTACTACATTTGTAGTTCCCAGTGGGCAGTCTCTGTTGGTTTTGTGTAAGTTCCTGGCCACTCCAGCTCTGTGTCAACAGGTCTTTTAAATTCTTGACTCTCCTGTAGGTAAATAGCAGCCCCCTCTGGCTAATTTGTTCCAGACATGGCTCCAACTTTAATAAGTGCCAATTTCTCCAAACAATTGTCTCCACTTCCTTGGCCTGTGTATTAAAAACAGTTACAAATGTAATACTTGCTCCATCAATTTTATTCTGTAAGTTATTTCTAGATTTTGGTACCAAGAGATTCTCCCTTGGAATTCCGTCAACCCTCTGTTTAGCTTTTTGAATACAGATTTTGCTATAACCCCTCTCACAGAATCTTTCAGTCAAGATTTACTACTTTTATTGTAGCTCTCTACTGAGCTACAGTTTTGTTTGGCCCTAATGTACTGACCCACTGGAATGGTTTAACCACATGTTTTGGATGATAGCTAGCAAAATGAAGAATCCCATTCCTATCTGTAGTTTTGAGAAGGTCAGTAATCAAACCCCTCCCCATCCTTGGATACCATCAAATCCAAAAATGGTACCTGGACAAAGCTCGTTGTAATAGAAGAGTGTAAATTTTGATTTATGGATTCCAAATATTGAGCGAACATTTTAAGTTCCTGCATATTGTCTTTCCATAAAATGAATATATCATCCAGGTAGTGTTTGTAAGGTTCAAATGGTCAAGGAATTGGTTCTCTTCAGCAATGTATAAAAACTGTTTGCCCATTGTGCCAGAATATAGTGGCATAATTGGGGGTCATGGCTGACCCCATTGCCATCACTTTAATTTGATGATATATCCCGAAATCAAATAAAAACACATTTTTTGTCAGTACCATTTCCATAAGGTTAATCAAAAACTCAGTAAACCCAGCTCAATATGTGGTTCCTCACATAGTGCCTCTCTAACGCATGTAAACCGTCATTGCGGGGATAGTGGTATACATGGACTGAATGTCCAATGTAACCAATATATACTCAGATTCCACAGCCACATCCTGGACTAGTTCCAAAATTGCATTGTGTCCCTGATGAAAGACTTATGGGCCACATCTTTAATAAAAGTATCAATATATTGTGCCAGGGTTTCTGTGATGGAATTGTTACTAGAGACAATGGGTCTATTAATTGGATTTTGTAAATTCTTGTGGATCTTAGGCAACCCATAAATAATGGGTCTCACAGGTGCAGCAACCATTAAAAATACATATTCCTTGAGAGATAATATCCACTGCAACTGCTTCATTTAAATACTGATTAATATTACTCCCCAATGACTGTACTGGTTTAATGGATGTATCTACATGTTGTACCCTTGGGAAGCTGACAATGCTACATAACTGCCACTTTGGATATCAACAACACTTATACATAGATGCACTTTAATGCACTGAATAATCTCTTCCACCTCTGAGGACTGTTTCCCCTGTATATGTTGTACCCTCGTTAGGATTATGCAATGTTTCTGTTGCCCTTATTCTATGATATGGACTACTCTATGTGCATTTCATGGTGTTTTACAGACAATGCCTATTAGCAGCTACTGTTTTTCCTGACTCATGTACATAATGTCCCCTCCCTTGTTTGATGAGGATCCTTTGTAAATGAGCTTTTAGCTCAAGGTTGTAATTCGATCTCACAATAAATAAATACATAAAATCTGATTTCCTCAGTTCCCTGTCGGTGTCGAGGGTGAAGACATGTCTCAGTCCAGAGAGGAATACAACACTGGACCTCCTGTGGGTAAGTAAGGGTAGGGTGTGTGTGTGTGTGTGTGTGTGTGTGTGTGTGGGGTGGCAGGTGCAGTGTGAGGGTAAGGTACGGGAAGGGTAACAGCAGTGGTAACAGACACTAATGGACCATTTCCTGTTTACAGGTATTAAAAATGATAAAAAGACTATGAGGAACAGTTTTTTTATTAGAGGTACTAACACTGAGGCTGGGCATGTCAAAGTCATGTTTGGCATTACCAGGGTGGGCTCATTTGTGTCACACATTGGAAATGGGCAAGGAGGTACTAGCTGGAACTGAGGATTAGGAACCCTGGTGTTGGAACAGGGTTTTAAGACATAAACAATGCAAGTGGTGGCGCTGGTCAGAATGATGTCAATGGCAGTTTTGTGAATGGTAATGTGAGTGTCTTTTTGCACCATCTGCTGGATAACTGATTAATTGTAGCTGCCTGTGTTTCCTGCATACTATACTACATAGAAACATAGACTTTGACAGGAGATAAGGACCACTTGACCCACCTAGTCTGCCCATTTCCTACCTACAGGATAAGCTGCAGATCCTAGTTAACCAACAGCCTATTTCTTCCTAACTCCCACAGAATCGCTTTATGTCTGTCCATGCATTGTTGAATTCTCCACAGTTTTAGACCCCACAACCTCTTCAGGAAGGCTGTTCCATGTGTCCACCACCCTCTCTGTGAAAAAATGCTTCCTCATATTGCCCTGATCCATTCCCCTCTATCTTCAAATTGTGTCCCTTTGTTCTTGCACATCTTTTTCTGAAAGATGCTACCCTTTTGGACTTTGTTGATTCCACTGAGGTACTAAAACGTTTCTATCATGACCCCCTCTCCTTCCTTTCCTCAGGGGTATACATATTAAGCTCCTTTAGTCTCTCCTTGTATGGCTTCTCTTGCAGACCCTGCACCATTTTAGTTGCCCTCCTCTGGGCTGCCTCCATCCTGTCTATGTCCTTGCAGAAATGGAGTCTCCAGAACTGGATGCAGTACTCCAGATGGGGTCTCACCAACTGTCTGCACAGAGGGATAACAACTTCCTGTTTTCTGCTGGTGATGCCTCTCCCTATACATCCCAGTACCCACCCAGCCCTCCCTACTGCCTTCTCACATTGCTTGCTAACCTTATGGTCCCTTTCCATTTTTGTTGTTGTTACTACCTCCCCCCCCCCAACACTGTGTAATCTTCCCCTGGGTTTTTGTTTCCCAGGTGCATTATTTTGCCTTCTTTGCATTGAATCCAAGCTGACATACCTCTGACCATTCTTCCAACCTTGCCAAGTCCCTTCTCATCCTTTCTATGCCTCCTTGTGTATCAGCCCTGTTGCAAATCTTTGTATCATCTGCAAAGAGGCACACTTTTCCTTCCAGTACCTCTGCAATGTCACTTATAAAGACATTAAAAAGGACTGGACCCAGTACTGAACCCTGCAGTACCCCACTAGTAACCCCTCTTTCTTCAGAATAGACTCCATTTATAGTTACCTTCTGTGTCCTGTTGTCCAGCCAATGTTTTACCCAGGCTACCACCCTGGGACCCACTCTCAGGCTGGTTAATTTAATTATTAATCTTGTATGTGGGAGTGTGTCAAATGCCTTGTTAAAGTCTAGGTAGGCAATGTCCACAGCCCTTCCCTGGTCTACTACTTTGGACACCCAGTCAAAGAAATCAATTAGATTTGCCTGACATGACCTTCCTGCAGTGAACCCATGCTGCCTTGGGTCCTGTGCCCCACTGGCCTCTAGGTACTCAACAGTTCTTTAGTTCAGAATTGATTCCATCACTTTCCCTACCACAGAAGTCAAACTGACAGGTTTGTAGTTTCCTGCCCCTGTCTTGCTCCCAGTTTTGTGAAGGAGAATCATATCCGCCTTCCTCCAGTCCTCAGGTATCACACCATCCTCCCATGATTTGTTAAAAAGGGTAGTCAGTGGTGTCACTAGTTCCCCCCTTAATTCTTTTAGAATTCTGGAGTGAATTCCATCAGGCCCCATTGCTTTGTCCACCTTCATGTTTTAGGAGTTCTTTCCGAACCCTTTCTTCTGTGAAAGGACTGGGATCAGTCCCCCCTATCCAGACTGCTTCAGTTAATTGGATTAGGCACCTCCCCCTCCTCCTCTTTTGTGAATACCGAGCAGAAGTATTCATTCAGTATCCCTGCTTTTTCACCGTCCCTCTCTGCCCACCCACCTCACTATCCCTCCCTTTGTCTTTCTATGCTCCCTGGTGTACCTACCAAAGGTTTTATCCCCCTTCTTAACCGAGTTGGCTATCTTTACCTCAGTTTGGGCCTTTGCTATTCTGACTTCCTTCCCTGCTTCCTTCTGCCTTAACTGCTACAGTTCTCTGTCCTGCTCCTTCTGTGTTTCCTTATACTTCCTAAATGCTATAGTTTTCTTCCTAACCTTCCCGGCCACCTCTTTTGAGAACCATAAGGGCTTTTTCTTTTGTTTTGATTTGTTTATTTGCTTCACACAAAGGCTTGTTGCCTCTGTTATGGCAGCTTTGATGTTTCCCCATTGTTGCTCCACTTCTCCTTCTAGCCTGTTTGCAAGTGCTTTTCTAAGGCACTCTCTCTCTTCTTGCCAAAGTCAGCCCTCCTGAAGTCCAATACCCTCACTTTTGTATGGCTTGACTCTGTAGCTGAGTTTATCGTGAACCACACTATTTGGTGGTCACTTGTTCCCAGATGGCTACCTACTTCTAGATCTGAGATCCTCTTACTGTCCCCATTTGCGAGTATGAGGTCTAAGATTGCTCCCTCATGAGTGGGTTCCAAAACTAGCTGTCCGAGGCATGCCACCTTTAGTGCATTGAGAATGGCCATGCTCTTGGATGTGGCTGCAGCAAAGATGCTCCAGTTAACATCTGACATATTTAGGTCCCCCATCAACAGTATCGCCCCTTTCTCTGCCATCCTAAGGATGCCTTCTATCATATCCTTGTCCATTCCCTTCCCCTGACATAGGGGTCTGTATACAACCCCTGTGCAGATTGTGGTGTCATTTCCAGTCTCTTAGATGGCCCACAGTGCCTCCTCTACTCCCTGTTTACTCTTTTGTTCCATTGCTTTTATCCCTTCCCTTACATAGAGAGCTACTCCTCCCCCTCTTTTCCCCTCCCTGCCTCTCCTGTAGGTTGTGTGCCCTGGTATAGTAACACATCCCAGTCATGGTTCTCTCTGTACCACATTTCAGTGACTGCTATGATATCCAGGCATCTCTCTTCCATCAAGGCCACCAGTTCAGGGAGCTTGTTGCCCAGACTATGGGCATTGGTACTCATTACCCTCCATTTCTTGATGGCCTTCCCCTTTTGCCCATCCTGTCCTTACTGCCTTTGTCATTTTCTCCATTTACCCCTGCCCTTCTCCCTATCGACATCTCTATCTTGGTGTTTACCTCACTTACTACCCTGAGTTTTTTTTGGGGGGGGGCTAGGATTTCCTTGCTCCTTTCCAGTGCCTCCCCCCCTTGGCTAGTTTAAATGCTTGCCAATGAAGTATTTAAATCTATAACCTAGGATCCTGGTTCCCCTCCTGGACAGATGCAGACCATCACACCAGTATAGGCCTGTATCACTCCAGGTGGACCCCCAGTCCCCAATGAAGCCAAATCCCTGACCGCTGCACCAGTTTTTCAACCTCTTATTGAATCCCATTGTGTGAAGCACCCTAGCCTCACCCGTACCATAGACAGGCAACACCTCTGACCCTACCCTTAACCACCACACCAGACAGACAGTTTTGGTTGGCTATGCACTCTGTTTCTCTGTTACACTCAATTTCCCTGTCAGATCTATGACTTTCAAACACAAATATACAGCATAACTCTGAAATTTAAATTTAACAGGTTCTCTTTTCTCAACAGTTACTTTTTCAATTTATGTCTAATTGACTTTCTTTGGTGTGAGCATATGTTGTTGGTATGTGCTGGTTGTTGTGATGAGCTGATTTTTAAAGTAGCCACTGATCAGTTACAGCATTTTGAAAAACTGACAAGAGCAGAAATAAGGCATTTCAAAAGCTGCATAGTGAGAACTATGCTGACGTATTGCTAATACAGAGAGAGATGGCCCTGGAAGCATGTGACTGGATACTGAAAGTACCACAGCTGTCTTCTAACACTGAGTGGAAATGAAGCACATCTCTTGCTCCCAACCCTGAAGCTAAAGTAGTGTTTGCACAGATCCCAGCTGTAATTTCTCCCCAGTTCTTCCCAAATCACTGTGGCTGGCTCCTCCGACACCTGCTGCACCTTTCCTACATGGGAGGTCAATTTTACTCTTGAGTCTTAAAGAATTATGATGCAGAACAGAAAGATGTGGCCTTGTACAGGCACCAAGTACAACACAATGACGGCAAGTTCTATGACCAGATGAGGAGTTTCACTCTGTCTCACATGTCGGCACCACAAGAAGTGTCCTGGCCCCTCACAGTAACCAGGGAGCAGGAAAGGCTTGGTTTGGGTCCTGGAAACTCCTCTTTCTGTGGTGATGGCTGATTGGGGTCACTATATCCTGTTCAGTGGTCACTGGGCTGCTTTCCATTGGATGAGGAGGACCATCCAGAGCCAGACATGCACCTTCTGTCCCTCCCCACAAATCATGTTCAATCATGTTTTAAGAGAAATGTGCAAACATTTAATCCTAGAAAGAGAGAGAGAGAGAGAGAGAGAGAGAGAGAGCATGGTGCCCCAGACTGGAGCCTCACACTGTCATGTCACTGGCAGATGAACAGAACTGGATCTGAACCTACCCCAAGTGGCACAAAAATCACTATAAGATTTGTAGCGCTGCTGGCTGTACCCTGATTTTGTGCACAACTTTTCTTTTTCTGTCTCATGCTTCTAATTTATGTACAGTGTCATGTAAAGTGTAATAGAAAGGTACTGTAATATAAGTGGGTTTTATCCTCTGAGGAAGGATACTACATCCATTAAGATGAAGAAGAACAAGGACAGTGTCAGGGTACAGTCAGGATGGTCGAGCAAAGCAGCACATTGCTGCAGGGATGTGTATAGCTTCAGATCAAGACCCACCCACAATGATGACCCGTGATATGGGTTACTCAATTTAGCGCCAGATTAAAGTGAAACATCAGAGAATAGTGAGGAGGAATGAGCTACTGGATGAGATGGCGAGGTACTGTATGGTGAGGAAGGATTAATGACAGGAGGATATAGGGCTTTGTTTGGGAGGGCCAACCAATGCTGGCTGTCTGGTGTGGTGATTAAGAGTATGGTCTACAATGGTGGTGGTCCAGGGCTTGGTACTAGTGCGGGGTTTGTTTTTATTTTGGTTGTTCTTGCGCTGTTTGTTTTTTTTTTAATTTTAAGGGTTTCAGTATCCCCGACTTTGTTTGCCCTCCTGGTTTTCTCCCACAGCATTCTCCTCTACACTGCTACTCCACTGGTAGCCCCTCTCATAGTTGCCTCTTCCCCAGTGTTGCCCCCCTTGTGTTGGTTATTTAGAGGCAGGAGTGGGGGCTTGCCCCAGCAGAGGAGAGTGTGGGTGTTGTAGTCCCCCGCATAAAGAGTGAATTTTAATGTCTCCTTTGGCAGTTTTGTGGTTTTTGTCTCTTTTGTTTTGGTTGCTATGGTGCTGATTGCCAAATTTGTATTCGGTGATTTGCACTTGCTGTTTTGCAAGTCACAATTAAATCATAGCTGTTATCACATGGTACCCCTACAATAGGTGTGTTTAGAGTTCCAGGCCTAGGTTAACAGTACAAATCTCACGGGAGGGCTCCTGATTAGACTGTATCATCCATGCTTCTACATAGGGAAGTTGCCCTGGGACTATTTTCCAACCTTTCCACACAGCAGGGACTGTGGCAGGTAGTAAAAGAAGGGTCTGCTACTCTCATAAGCAAAGAAATACAAAATATTAAAAATCAGCCCCATGCAGAACTCTACTAGTAACTGATCAGTGTAATATCCTTCAAAGGACTAAATTATGCAAATGTACATAATAAAAAGGTTTATAGTGTACTTCTGTTATTCCACCCACATTCAAAGCTTGGCATAAGAAGTGGCACTGCTCTTTGGTATTGTCAATGAGGTATATACCACTCCTTGGAGATACTGGTGGAGGTAGCACTCCTTGACACCCCCCTGAGGTAGGCTGGGATAGCCAAAACACCATGGATATTTGCCTCAGTAGCACCAGTTAAGCAGGCAGCTCCTGCCAAACAATTCTTCGGCTCCATGGAACTTTGGCATTAGCCTTGATTGTGGCATTTGTATTTATTGTTTTTGCTGTATATGATACTGCTTGCTTTGTGGTATGTCTGTGTACATATTAAAACATTTTGCAGTTTGAAATTTTCTTTTTGCTCTCAGCCTTTTCAAGTGCTGCACTTTGTTTGGGACAGAGTGTTTGTAGGGGCTGGCTGCCCTTTGGTGCTAGGCATCACACTCTGTTACTGCCATTGTGGCATTACAGAGGAACAGGTACTGTTTGGTGCTGCAGTTGGAGTGCATTTCTCCTTGGTGCTCCACTGGCATGCATTGCTCCTGGTGCTCTGATGAGATTTGCCAAGCCACTCCATGGTGCTGTTGGGGCACTGCTCTTAGTGCTGTAAGTGAGTTGGCGCACTGCTCTGCTTCTTGGTGGTACTGTAGGGTTTCTTATACTGCTCCTGGGTGCTTCCGGAGGGAATGCAGTACCAATTATTGGTGCTGCCGATGGGGTACACTGCTCCTTGATACTGCACCCCTGCACGGTTCTACTAATGGGGTGCATTACACATTGGTTCTGACAGTGAGGTGTGCCACTTCTTGGTGCTGTCAGTGAAGTGCCTCACTGCATAGTGCTGCTGGTGTACTGCACTGATCCTTGGTGCTTCCACAAGGTGCACTGCTCCTTTGTGCTGCCAGTGGGTTATGCTACTCCTTGAGGCTGCTAATGGAATGTTCCACTCCTTGGTGCTGCCAGTGGAGTATATAGCATTTTGTGGTTGTGCTGGTTGGTTGCATCCCTCCTTGGTGCTGCAAGTGGGATGCAAGACTACATAGTACAGCTAGTGAGCTGTACCACTCCTTGTGCTACCACTGTGATGTACCTCTCTTGGGCTGCAGTTGAGAGCATTACCCCTTAATGTTGCTGTGGGGTGTGCTGCTCTTTGGTATTGCTGAAGAGTGCACCACTCCCTGCACCACTACCTGGTGCTGCAGGTGGTGTCTATCACTTCTTGGTGCTGCCAATGGCATGTACTATTCATTTTATTGCCAGTGGCATGCATATCTCCTTGATTTTGCCAACCATTGTGCAGACCCTTGATGTTGCCAGAGGATATACCCTTTCTGGGGTTGACAGTGGGTTGCATTGTCCCTTTGTGCTGTTGATGTAGTGTACTACCCTTTGTTGTTGACAGTAGGGCCAGCCACTCCTTTGTGCTTCATGTAGTGCGCTGTTCCTGCTTCCTCACGACAATCAGTGGATTGCATTATTCATGGTGCTGCCAATGGGGTCTGCCACTTTTAGTATTGCCAGTGAGATGCAACATCCATGGTACTGCTGGTTGTGTGCACTATTGGTAAGGAGCATCACTGTCTGGTTTTGCAGCAGGGTGCACCACTCCCTGGTGCTGCCTGTGGAATTCTCTACCCATTTGGTCTGCCAGTTGCATGCATCTCTCCTGAAAGCTGCCACGGGTATGCTGCCCCTTGACACTGCCAGTAGTTTGTGCTACTCCTTAGTGATTCCAGCTGAGTGTGCCACATCTTGGTACTACCACTGGGGTTATGGAATTGTGCACTAACCTACCCCCTCCTTCCAGCAACTTGCTTAGGGCTACAAAGTGAAGAATTGGTCATTGTGGGTTACAACCTAGGCAGATTTTGCAGTTCTTCATCCAGCCTCCAGCAATTTGCTTACGGTCACACAGAGAGGATGTTGTGGTTGTGGCTTTCAAATTCTTGTCTCAAGGTTCACAACTCAGAAGTTTAATACTCACCAGCTCTTCCCTCCAAAGTCCCATATGACACCCTAATCTCTTTCCCAACTCCAGTTTCAGAAGCTTCCCCCTTCTGCCCCGGTATCATACCCAGTCAATATCCTGTCTACTGACCCAAACATCACACCCCTAAAACCCTCTCTTGATCCCTGATGCACATCTGCTGTGACTATTGTCCTTACCTCAGTACCAGAGCTCTGACTCCCTTTGAACCACAGGATCACAGCCCTAACTAACCCATCTCACTAACCTCAGTATCAAAGCTATCCCCCTATCCTAACCACAGTGTCACAGTCCTCATGGTCTGCCCTCACTCCCAACCAAAGTATCATAACCCTCACAGCTTCTCCCCAATGTCACTCCCATGATTTTTAATGGTGGGCCTATTAATCACACAGCCACCCCCTTCCCATAATGTTTCTATACAGTAAGCTGTGACAACCTCCCCAGTTAACATTCATTAAAAAATATAAAAGATACATTTTGCAGAGGTGCAGTATACCTGGAGTACTGCGTGCAGTTCTAGCGTCCGTATCTGAAAGGGACATTAAGTTACTGGAGGGTGCAGCGCGAGGCGACAAAGATGATCAAGGGTCTGGGGACTTATCATATGAGAGGAGGTTGAAGGAGTTGTACATGTACTCACTGGAGGAGAGGAGAGGCGAGGGACATGATTGAAACCTTTAAATACATGAAAGGAATAAACAAGACAGGTACAGAGGGCTGTTCAAAGTAAGGGGAGGGGCCACCAGGGGCCATGATATGAGACTGGAGGCGAGGAAGGTTCAGGAGGAGATGAGGAGACACTTTTTACAGAGAGGGTGGTGGCTGGGTGGAATGCATTACCTGTTGAAGTGGTATGCAGTAGAACAGTGGACTGCTTCAAGCGAGGATGGGACAGGACAAGGGAGGGTTAATGAAGGGAAGGGTGGAAGGAGGGCAGCTGCAGAATAGGGGTGCTAGCTGCACATTCGAGCAGACTTGATAGACCTCTAGGCCTTTATCTGCTGGCAAATTTGATGTTCGTAATGCTCAGTAGTATACATTGCTACTTTTCATGAAAACACTGTATGGCACTGGTAAAATAAACTTCCTTCATACAGCAATTCAATAAACTCTATAGCAAGACTCCATCCCAATCCCCTCAGCAGTCCCACCCACATCATCCCAATACCAATATGCACCAAACTGCAACAGCAGAAGTCTCTCTTTCCACAGCAACCTGCAATCCTTGCAGCAGTAATCCCCCCACTTACACACATACACAGCCCTGACAGCAACAGTCCTCTAATCCTCCATTGACATCATTTACATCAAACTAGTGGCCATTGTATTATGTTGGCCTCTTGCATGTGGTAATTTATTATAAATTCAACATTATATGGTAACAACTGTAGCAGTTGTTCTGAGCATTAGTGTTTAGTATTTTGTCTTAAAATATGCGCAGACAATAACATATAAAAAGGGTATTATGAACTACAATAGGAAGCAGTGCATGATTGAGCTTTACTAAGTATTGCTAAAGGCAAAAGCCAAGTATAAAAATAGGCTGCAATACTGAGCCTCCCATAAATCATACTTCAACTGCTATGGGACTTTTGCACTATAAGAGCCTCAGCACAAGTAGAACTTTATTGAAATAAATATTTGAGACCTAAAAGCAACCACGATTCTATTGCAAGACAGCCTCATTCTTGTGAAATGAGAACACTACCCTGGGGCCCTCATAATAGTTTAGATATCAGCACCAGAAAGAATTTGTTTCTTGCAATTTGATTCCGTTATGAACAAAAGAGCACAGCTTTCATATAAAAGAAATGATGTCTCTTCTGTGATTTCTGCTACTGCAGTACATGGATGAAGCAGAGTTTAAATTCCTCCTGTGGTGTGCAGCGACCATCCTGAGTCATTCATTTTTAACCCCTTGCTGAGTAAAGGTCATGATTCTTTTGTGATGTATTGCTATTCTGTCTTGCCTCCTGTGGAATCAATCACTTTCTGTTATCCTGGTGTTTCATTTTAATGGTCACAAGATAGAAGCACTATTAAAGGATGTGGCAAGTGATGTGCAGCTCATTCCCAAAGGTGATGCTGGAAGGTTCACAGTACTTTTCTATGACAGAGAGAGAGAGAGAGAGAGAGAGAGAGAGAGAGAGAGAAACAACAACTTATTTACTCAGTAGTATTTCTAAACAAATCATAAATCCAGTGCTTGACCCAGATCCCAGACAAAATGGCAGTGATGCAGACATAATTGGTTCTGAAAAATCAGAACTTCTGATTTTGGGATAGATCTGCTTGTAGATGATTCCTCTTTGTATTTTGTATATCTAGCATGTCTTTTGAAGAGTTAATATTAGATAACATTGGTTCTCAACCTGGAGTAGGGGTGTGTGAGTAATAAATAGTATTTCCCGAATACCCCAAATAATGCATCATTCATTATTTGGATATGAGTAATGAATAGCAGCACTATTTGTCACCCATTTGGGAAACACTGTCTTACAAAAACAAAAAACAAACAAACAAAAAAAACAGAAACAACCCCCATCCTCCTCCCTAGCCCAAATTCTTTAAAATATACAAGCCCACCATCTTCACACTCTCAGTTAGAACCCCAATCTTACCCTCTCCCTCCCACCCTAGCACCCCTGCTTTGATAATAATGGTCTCTATTCATGAATGCAGGAGGGGATAGATGTGAATAACACATATCCCCCTTGCAACTCTGCACCATAGGAGATTCGTGCATGGACAGCATTCACAAACAGCAGTCCCCAACTGGCTCCCTTATGCAGCCCCACCCCGGTGTGCAGGATCATGGGGTGATCTGGTGTGGGGCTGTGAACCCGGCTATGCATTCACTTAGCTGCCTAAACCAGGCCCTGAAGTGGATCCCTTGCACCCACAGGGTGCCATGATGGTCCTGGCATACAGAATGCCATGCACAATGTTGGGGGTGACGTCACTGACTGAATGCCCACAGCCCACCCAGTATGCCCGATAGCAGGGGTGTCCCTATGGGGGGACCGATGCTCCCCACTATGTCTGATGTGGCTGGCAGCTCCATCCCTGGGGGGGCATGTAACTGGCTGCCTGGGTTAATGGCTGCCCCCAGACTGTGTAGCCACCAGCCACTGCACACAGCACTCCATGGTTTTGTCAATTGCATGGAATGCTGCCGTGGCCACTGGCCCCTGCCCACTCCAGTGTGAAGCTGCACACTCGGCCAGGGATCTGGCACGTAAGTGGGTGCAGACCTATGCAGTGAATGCCATGGATGGGGCGCAGTGTGCACAGCCAGGTGTGGGTGGGCTATACACCGGGGTTATGTAGCGCATAGCCCATCTGCACATTTTGTGAAAAGGGCCCAATATGCAGTTTGTAATTAAAACTCCAGTGATGGGCAGCTGGTGCATCTAGCTGGGGTACTTTGTCATTGTTAAAGTTGTCTCAGACTGTCTGTCTGTATGTGTACCAATTTGTTCTTGGATCTAAAAATAAAATATTGAAAAGTAAGACTTCATTGGTCCGGTCTTGCCTCATTGAAGCACATGGAGTGTAAACTAAATCTGGAGTAGTATTATTAATTTGGGGTTAGCCACTTTTGGTCTGCACCCAGTGCCATGACCCACATGAGTGGAGAAACAGGTTGGAACTGCCAGGGTGGAGGGATAGAGGACAATCCATACTTCCTGTAGTAGTCTTCAAAGCGCTGAAAGTCGGCAGCTGGACATGGAGGTAGATGGGTTGTGCTGGTCACCCGTTGTTGGAGTTTTAATTACAAAATGCATATTAATATGAAAATGTGGGCACTGGGGAAGAAGGAGAATTGGAGTTCTAAATGAGGGTGGGGGATGGGGCTTGTATATTTTAAAGGATCTGTGCTAGTAAGGAGGTGGGGTGGCTGTTTCTTTTTCTATTGTTTTTTAAACATAACCCAAATACCCAAATACTTGGGGGCCTAAAAAGAATATTCAGCCCAATATTTAAGATACGATATTCACACACTCCTAACCTGGAGTCTGTGATCCCCTGGGTTCCATGAAGCTTCACAATTTATATTAATAGACTCAATGACAACATCAAAGCTGCCAACATTCACCTCTTTGCTGACGACACAGTGCTCTACTCTGAAGGTCCCTCTCCCACTGTCGCATGTGATGACCTGTAACATGACTTTAACCTGCTGCAATTGCAACTGTTAAACCAGAAACTATTACTAAATGCAAAAAAGACCAAAGCAATGCTATTCTCACCTTGCGCATATGATGCCACACCTATATCATCCCCTCACATCACTACACTTCTGGGAGAACTCTTGGAATATGTAACTAAGTCCAAATACCTGGGTGTCTGGATTGATCAAAGGCTGTCCTTTAATGACCACATAGATGAACTGCTAAAAAAACTCAGGCAGAGACTCGGTCTCTTTTATAGAATTAAACAGTTCCTGACAAGAGAGGCCAAAATGAGACTGGTTCAGTCCACTTTTCTTCCCTTCTCGATTATGCTAACTTTTTGTACAGTCAGGGACACTGCTATGCTCACAAAACTAGATACCCTTTACCACAGAACCCTAAGATTTATCACTGGTCTACCCTACTCGACCCATCACTGTTCTTTGTATACAGCAGTGGGATGATCTTCGCTTAAGTACAGATGGCAGAGAAATGCAGCCATTTGGACGTTCAGAGCCATTTCCAGTAGGCTGCCCCAATATATATCAGATTGCTTGCCTTTTTCACAGTAGGCAAGTACTCATTAAAAGCACCTCCTATATTTCGTTATTTGTACCCAAAGTGAGGATCTCAAGTTTGGTAGGGCTTCAATAAGTTACATACTCCCCGTACTATGGAATATGATACAAAAATCCTTGAAATTGGTCTGTCCTCTGTCAGTGGCTGCTTTCAAAACTAGTTATGTTTTCTTCTTCATTGAATCCTGTAGTTGGTATTGTTGAACCTATATTCCTGCTCCTGCTATGATGAACCGGGGTCAAAATGCTTGTTATACATTCTTTTTATCTTCCTCTCCCACACCCCTAGCACTTACCAGTGTTCTCTATCCATCCAGTATTTGATCCCGATCCTAACTTGGCCTATGTACTAGCACTGAATCTCTCCCCATGACCATAGTACTACCTGGCCCCTCACCCCAATTACTTATCAGTTATTTGCTCAGTAAACCTGATTTCTGAACAAGCACTTTAGGCTTCACATATTCCTCTCCCATCGGGTACTCCTTCCTTGCTCTTTCTCTAAAAAAGTCCTAGTGCCCACCCCACCAGTCACTATCCCATCATCCAGTGTTGAACCACCCTCCTCCTTCCTCTGCTAGCTTTAGGTTGCATGCATATGCAGGACAGCTATCTAAACCAGCACACTGATTCTGAAACGTCCATACACTGTAAATGTTATGTCTAGCCTTGCTGAATGTTTCATCTAGTCTAGCATCGACCATTATAATGCTTATACATAGTAAATATTATGTCTAGTCCTGCTGAATGTATCACCTAGTCTAGCACCGACCAATGTAATGTTTATGCACTGTAAATCTTATGGCTAGTCCTGCTGATTGCACCATTCAGCCTGGCATTGACCAATGAAATGTTCATACGCTGTAAATATCTTGTCTACTCCTGATGACTGTATTATTTAGTCCCTGAAATCCTATACTATTTTACTCATTGCCTGTAGCCAATGTATATTATGTCTTTACGTTCTGCCCAGGTCCATCTTGAAAATTAGCGTTGCTCAATGATGTTCGGCTGGTAAAATAAAGATTTTGATTGATTGATTGATTGACTTAGGTGGGGATCCCAGCTCCAACAAGGAGTGTTACTTTGTGTTTGTTCCTTGAAATTGTCTGTACTGGACAGTTACATTTAATTTATTTGACTTTTGCTAACCAGCTAGACTCACGGAGACATAAGGCTTGAGTTTCAAATGTGAAACTATGATGCAAGGTGCTTGCACCATATGGGTATTATGCAAGTGGCACCTTGCAGCATAGTTTGTGGTGATCCTGATTTTCAAACACTGGCTGAGGTGAGATCAGGATGCCGTGAGCCCAACCATCCCTGCACCATCCTTGAGGCAAAAGCTCTCCTGCGCCAGGTTGCATGGGAACTTGCACCATGGCAGGGCTGCACGTCCCCTTTTTCAGGAATTTGCTAGCTCTGCCATGGACACAGCAAGGGGCTCCTGTTAGACCAGCCAGAAGGTGATCTAAGTGTCCTATGCTACTACTTGGCAGGGTGGTCAGTGAGTCATGGGGCCTGGAAGGTGAGGAATGGGGGTTGCAGGGGCACTTAGGGTATCATAGGGTACTAGGGTGTATGATTGCAAGTATATGGAGCAGATGAGGCACCTGGCAGTGGTGTCATAGGGTTTATAACATAGTCAAGGGGACCGAGTAGGGAGGTTGGCATCATGAGCCTACTATGACATGGCCCCAGGTGGAAGCAGACCTGGCACCTGCTCCACAGGACAGTGAGTTCTGTAGGGCAGGTGCCAGGGCTGCTTCTACCTGGGGCCATGTCATAATAGGCTCATGATGCCAACCACCCCATCCAGTCCCCTGGGCTGCATTATAAGCCCTATGGCACCTCTGCCAGGTACCTCCTCAGCTCCATATACTTGCTGTTGTACCCCCCTTATGCCCTATGGCACCCTCAGTGCCCCTGCAGCCCCATTTCACACCTTCCATACTGGGTCCCCCCCCACCTCCATGGGTCATGTAGGCTTGCATGGGGGGGTTGATGAATCCCTCCATCAAGCAATGCAGGTGCACCAAATATTTGGCAAAGCCATGTGGCTGCGGCAACTCCTGAGTCTTCAGTGCAGGGATCCCTAATGTTACAAAATTGGGCACAAGGTCCTTGATGCACCAGAGTTTGCTGTAGCCCTAGATCACTAAAAATTGCAGCAATCTAAGGTCTCTTTGAAAATCCAGCCCATGATGTCTCTTTTCAGGGGCTGTCCATTTCAGTGGGACTCCATCAGAAATGGAGGGTCATGGGGGCGCCTTTATGACATTGATCCTGTGACCCCTCAAGTAGACCATTCCCATATTAATATGGCTCCTTCCAAAGTGGAGGGAAAGGGGCATTTGCTTTTGTATGGTCCCATGAGGAGCAAAGGATGGTGGCTGTGGGACTTTGTGGCATTGTGTCTGGGTCCCACCAGGTGGGGCAAGTAAATATGAATATGGCTCCAGGGGGTGTGGATGGAGAGAGGAGCCTTGGCAGCATTTCCTGGATCCTGGCAAATGGGATATTTATATGTGAGTATTTAAATATGGTAGGTGCTTGCTAAACAGAATAGCTGGGACTGGCTTCCGGTGCCCCTGACTGTACCTCCAACAGCTGAGTGGCTTAATGGCAAGGCAAGGCAAGGCAAATGTTATTTATCCGGTGCCCAATCAATGAGGCTCTAGGTGCCTTACATTAAAAGGTAGGGTCAATATAAACACAACACACAGTAACATTTAAAACAATAAATACATAAATAAATCTCAGCATGAATAAAAACTTCATAAAATTAATCCAGGTCAGTCAACTTCATCGGGGAAGACCAAACAGAAAAGGTGGGCCTTTAGCCCCTTTTTAATCAGCTCAACTGTTGGGGACTCCCTGATAACAGCTGGCAGAGTGTTCTTCAGGATTGGTCCAGCTACACTAAAGGCATGGTTGCCAGATGTTTTTAGCCTAACCCTGGGAACATCAAAGAAGCCCCGGGTCAAGGAACAGAGGGAATGGACTGAGGAAACAGGTGTTAGGAGATCAGCCAGATAACCAGGGCCCAGCCCATATGGGGCCTTATAGGTGAGCAAGCCCACCATGAAGAGTATCCTCCACCTGACAAGCAGTCAGTGCAGAGCCTGCAGGACCGGGGGTCACATGACTGGATCTCGTCAGGTCCATCAGCGACCTAGCCACTGCATTCTGCACCAGCTGCAGTCAGCGGAGAGTCCTTCCAATGACCTCCAAAGTATAGAGTTTTGCAATAATCCAGCCTCGAAGTCACAAAGGTGTGCACCAGTGATGGCATGTCTTTTGGTGGAACTAGGGGCTTAATCCTGGTGATGTCACTCAAGTGGTAAAAAAACACTTTTGGCCACAGATGACACCTGAGCATCAAGTATCAATCTGCTCTCCAGAACAATACCAAGATCCTGCACCACAGTGGAGGCCATCAATTGTGTGGATCCCAGAGACAATCCTGTACCCACTCCAGAGGCACTCCCATCATGCCCTCGACCCATCTCAATCACCAGTACCTCCATCTTGTCTGGGTTCAGTTGCAACCAGCTGAAGGACATCCAGTCATTGATCTCGGCCAGGCAGCTGTTAATGACTTCCATGGCATTGTGTGTTTCCAGGGCAAAAGACAAATACAGCTGGGTATCATCAGCATAGCAATGAAACCCCACACTGTATTGTCTAATGAGCTCTCCCAGTGGCAGCATGTATGCTGCAAATAACATTTGCACAAGATAAAACCCTGAGGTACTCCACATGACAGGGGCCTCAGGGAGGAGGAGAAATTCCCCATCACTACCCACTGCTCCTTGTTAGAGAGATAGGACTCAAACTAGTTGATAACAGTACCGGTGAGTCCACAACATTCTCAAAGGCAATCAAGAAGCACAATGTGATCCACAGTATCAAAAGCTGATGAGAGATTGAGAAGAACAATAATTGTTCCTCTATCTCCTCTATCTCTAGCACTGAGGAAGTCATTATGCACCCTGACTAATGCTGTTTTGGTGCTATACCTAGCCCTGACACCTGACTGGAATGGCTTATAGATGTCAAAGGACGCAAGGTGTTCTTTGACCTGTTGCACCACTAATTTCTCAACAACCTTGCCCAAGGATGGCAGGTTGGATAATGGATCATAATTCACCAGGATGTCTGGGTCAAGAAAAGGCTTTTTCAGGAGGGGTCTCACCAGAGCCTCTTTCAAGGAATCCAGAAAGATTCCCTCCAATATCAAACACTGGACAATCCCAGCGAACAACAGTCTTATGGTCCCAACACATCTCATCAAGAAACGAGTCAGGGCTGGGTCCAGTTCAAAATAAGTGTGCTTTAGCTTTGAGATTACCTCAATGACCTTTCCCACCTCCATGGGTTTAAACTCATCCCAGACTGATGGAATGTCTCTGTTCCTTCCAGGCCAATCACTGCGAGACAAAACTTGTCTCACTGAAGGAATTCTCACCTGAATGGAGGATGTCATGTCAGAGAAAAACAGCAAACTCCTCATGCAACGTGGTTGAAAAAGTTGTTTTTTGACTGTAGACAGATGGGGTGTAACAATCTGTCCACAGTCCAAAAGATCTGAGATGGTCTGTTTTTCCCTGTGGCATTCTCCCTGGACAGGAACTCTGCCTTCTTACTATTTATTGCCCCTTGGTACTCATGGTAATGAGCACACAAGGCCATTTTGTCCCCATCTGACCAGGTCTCCTGCCTGCAATGCTATAACTTCTGACCCTTGATCTTCATCTCCTTGAGATCCCCATCAAACCAAGGAGATGTCAAATGGGAGGATCTGGGTCATATACTGACTGGTATGATAGCGTCAAGCACTTTGGAAACCACCCTATTATAGGTAGCCACCACCTCGCTCATGCCAACTGCACATGCATCGTCTACACTAGATAAGTCAGCCACCGCCAGGAGTCCCTCTGGGGGAGAATCTCCTTAAAGGGAAGTAGCTGACTATCTCAGCAGGGGATGGACTTCCAGAGGGGCTCTGAACTGGAACTTCACCATGCAATGATCAGACCAAACAACCTGATCAGTCTTAATGAATGAGCTGCATCTGGTAAACGTCTTCATTCATTTAGGTATCAATCCAGGAAAGGAACAATTTTTTATTTCTAAAGACATTCTATTGTGGCAGCCAGTGGAATGGTATAATAAAGCAATACAACATGACAGGGTGTACATTACTGTGGGATAATGACCACCTCAGGAATTGTGGTATGTGGTGAAACCAAGTGTCTTATGCACCCAAGAAGTGCCGTTATCCCACACTTGGAAAATAGGGAAAGCTTTTTGAGCTTTCTGAATGGCTGAGACACTTCTCAAGGTGGGCATCTATCAGACAATAAATGCCCATCTATTAAAAGTGCCAGTCTAGCCTGCCCCATCACCAGGATCTTTGTGCCCAGCCAGCTGTCTAATTGGCTGATACCCCTCATTTTCAATTCAAATCTGCACCATTTTTTCTGTCGCTTAGCGGGTGACAAACAGGCTGACTGACATGAGCACAACCACTGAATATTAAAGTGTAAAAAATGAAGCCATTTCCATCGAAAATACACTGTTCCCAAAAAACTACTTCCAATGCTAACTGTCTTTCAAACTATACCTTGCTCACACTTTTGAACCTCACTACTCCCGCTCGCCTTCGCACCTCGCCCGCTCCCTCCAGTCATTTCTAAGCAAGCATTTAAAAAACAATTCTTGCACCACTGTCACCACTTACAATGATTCCTGGTGCCACTAAATGCTTCTCCCTCACTGTACGCAGGTCTCATCATAGCTGCCCGACTGCAACACGGCATCACGACCGACTGCATCTTTACCAAGCTATACAGCAACACCAAAATGTCTTCATTCAACTATGCGAGTCTTCCTACCGCGCCACCACAACTCTTAAACTGCAAGGCAGTCCCTCTAAACAGCAGCAAAAACAAAAGTACAGTTCAGGTACACAAGCCTACACATAAACAGCAACTGAAATACTAAGCGCTCTCTACTGATATTTATACTAATTGCACCCACTACCAATTCCAACACTGAAGGGCTACTTTAATAAAGTAGGACAAAAAAGTAAAACATGCTCATTTTTTTACACAATTATTTTACTTTTTTTTAATCCTATAAAAAATACACATGCACACCACTTTCTAAGTGCAATAATACACTTGAGGGTGGGCAGTATGGGCTATACCCGCCCTTCCACAGGCTATAAGGCCCTCCGCCTGAGGCATCAGGCCTCATTACACCCCTGGGCGGGTGGGTATAGCCCAATATCGCCCACCCTCGAGGGTATTATTGCTTGCTTAATGCCATTATCCCACATTTATGCACACCCTGGAGTGCTTAACTGAGATTATAAAGTGATTCTGCTATTTTTTTTGCTTAAATAAGTAACACATTTCAGAAAGTTAACTGTTTCTGACCTGTGCTGTTGTGCCAGATTAGACAAACATTTTCAATGCTGAATGTTTGCCTCTTGCATTGCTGTTGTTCTGGGTCCTGCTTGTACACGTTTTAACTATATATTTACCCCCGAGACAGACAGATGAGATATAATATGTTATTTGCAATCGGGTCCTGATTTTACACAGTTTTATACTGCATTTAGTCAGGATAATAGAAGTGAGATGTGATATCTTGTTTTTAGTGTGGGCCTGCTTTTGTAATATATTTTTGTAGTACAGATCATTTTAGATGCACATCTCCTTTTCAGTGAGGTTCCACTGTGGGGTCCTGTCCTTACACAGTTTTGCAGTATATTTGCCCAGGAAAACCCAGCTGAGATGCAATATCTTGTTTTCAATGGGCTCCTGCTTTGACATATTTTTGTACTATATTTACCCTGGAAAGCACAGCTCAGATGCTATCTTGTTTTCAGTGGGATCCTACTTTTCACAGTTTTCACCCTATATTTCCCCAGGACAGCACAGCTCAGATGCAATGTCTAATTTTCAATGGGGCCCTGCTTTTACCCATTTTTATAATGTATTTACCCAGGATAACCCAGCTAAAAGGCAAGTTAGATTTTCAGTGGGGTCCAGGTTTAACAATGTATTTTCCCAGGATAGAGCATCATAGATGCACAGTTCAGTGGGGACTCTGCTGTACTGGGGTCCTGATGTTACGCATTTTAACTAAATATTTACCCCAGCTAGATGACATGAGATGCAATATCTCAATATTTTATTTTCAGCAGTACCTTGCTTTTACACATTTTTAGATTGTATTTACCCAAGTAAGGCCAACTGAGAGTCAATATTTGATTTTCAGTGGGCTCCCACATTCTGACTCCAAATTTACAACGTAGTCTTTTTGTTTTTATTTATTTCAAAATGTTGGTAACTGGGAAAGGCACACTATGTCAAAGCTAATTTTCAGGTGCGACTTGGGGTGGGGTAGAGAATGGCAGTACAGACATAAAAACATTACAAACATCCCATGTGAAAGAAATACATAATACAAAGCACAAAATTCATAGGCAGTCCAACTGAGGTGATTAAGTGAGAAGGTCCTCATGAATTAAAAACAGTATGGAATCTTACATTGAATAAAAATAACAGTACATGGATTCATACATAAATACACTGAACAATGCATATTGAAGTGCATACATTATTCACCACACTGAACAGAGAGCAGACTGAGGGTTAGGAGCACAGTTAGTCCAGATTAGGGGAGTTATAGGCAGGTGGGGGGACAGGAAAAACAGTGAGAAAAAGTTCAGAAGATTCAAGCGGGTACAGGGGGAACAGCTATATGCCCTTGCAGGTGCCTAAAGGTAAGGAGAGAAGGGGAGAGACAAAGGGAAGAGGGGAAGGGGTTCCAGGGGGAGAAGGAAAGTAAGAGAAAGCAGCTTCCCAGAACATGAGAGAGGAAAGGGAATGGAGGAGGTACAGAAATGCCAAAATGAAAGCTAGGCTCACATCCACCAGCTTGTCAGGAAAACACCACCTTAGGCATCAGATAAGATGGATATCATTTATTTAAATCTAAATCCAAACACATCCAAATAGCAGCTGCACATCCTCCGTTTCACCCATTACTGGCACTTTATCAGGGATTGAGGTCACCAGTAGGCGATTTGCTTATGTGCAAAATGTTCTTAAAGAGACAGTGCTCCACATAATCAATTAAAAATGCTAATAAAGATACTATTGCACAACTAAATGGTGACCGTTACCAAAACAAGCACACTCATACTAATTCATACAATTACAAAGAAGGGGGGAGAGGAAGGGGGAAATGTTAGTGGCTACATCCAATAATGCTATCACTGATACAGTATGGTGCTAGAGCACAGTTTAACTTAATGGTTCATCTTCATTCCTTCAAATATGGCTCCAACTGAAAATGTTCTTATGTTCAGGCAGTTGTAAAGCTTGCAACTGATACTGCCAAAACGTTTCTCTTTTAAGGAGAACATTATCCAAATCTCCACCTCTCACTCCCTGTTTCACTTGTTCCAGGTCTAAAAAAGAGAATGTATGATTGGCACCCATTTTATGGCTGCATAGTAAAAGAGCTGTGCTGACATGTTGCTATTAGTGGGGGCTATGCACAAACATGTGGAGAGTACACAGAAAACTGATGTAGGGGAGGTATGCAGCTATGTGGCGCGCAGGACCCCAGCACTACGTGGCATTCAGGAATAGCAATATGCACTGGGGTGGTGGTGCCACGTTGTGAACCATATGAATAGAGTTTGTTGCACCACAGTATGTGAGACCACCCCTTGACTCCACCACATAAGGAGATGGAACCCCCCTTACGCAAAGGCATGTCTGTGAATGCCACACAGCCAACTGCTGATCAAGTTATAGTGAACCAGTAAAAGGGTGCAGTGGGAGTCCGCAGTGAGAGGAGGTGGCTGAAGGTGGTGCAGGCAGGGAGGAACGTGGGCATGGACATGGCCACGTACAGGCAGGTGGGTGCTCATGGGCTGCTAACTTCAGCAGCGGCCAGGTGGCTGCCATGGTAGCTGTCATACAGCTGAATTACTACTGCCTGTATGGTGCCCAGGCACTAACAACCCCCCCCAAGGTGAAGTCCAGACCATGGCTGGACATCCAGGTGGCTGTCAACACTGCCAGGTCCGAGGCCAGAACCCTCACATCTATAAAACACAAGTAGCATGACCTGAGGGTGGCAGTCAAGAAGAAGGTCGCTGCTGGCAGCAGGGCCCACATCGTGGAGATGTTCATTGACGTGGCTGTCCACAGTGAGGTGGAAGGAAGTGGACACCATGGCAGGTAGGGCCATCAACCATGCATGTGGCATTGAAATGGTTGAATGCACTGTGGCTGCACTAACCCTGTCGCACTGCACCCACAGGCAGTGCAGGCATGACCCAAAGAGTTGTGGCACTCGCCAGGGAACCTCCGGCCATGACCATATCTCAGCTGTATCCTGCGGCAGCCACCCCATGAACAGAGCCAGTAGGTACGTATGCAGACCCCAGGGGGATCTGCTCTGGGACACACCCATATCAGGTACCTGTTCCTGTAACCTGTCCATTGTCTCTCAATAGGTGCAGAGATGGAGACCCTGGTGAAGACAGGGAGTGAGGAGGACAGCACCGCTGTGCCATGGAAGGAGGACACTGTTGGGGAGTAACACAGCAGAGGGATCCGCCACCCCGCACACATGCAAAGTGGGTGCAGGGCCACAGCAACAGTACAGCAGTGTGGGAGATCTGCAGCATGTGCCAGCATCGAGGACGGGACTGACACACCCTGACCTGCCCCTGGCAGGCCAGCACACACACACACACACACACACAGCACAGATAGTGGTGATGAGGGCCCATCAGACCACCCCACAAGAAGGTGCCATGTGGCATGGGTGAACAGCTCCATGGAGGGACAGTACTGCTAACTGCAGCAGCTGGAGCGGGACTGCCTGGATGCACAATGCTGCAACATAGCCACCCTGAGTGCCCTCATGGACGTGTCCAGGGACATGCACTTGTCCTTCCTGTGCTGCTCTGTGGTACTTGAGGGCATTCACGACATGATGTGAAACACCCTGGCACACGGCAGAGCAGAACCACATGCACAGGCAGCCACCATGGACATGGGCACACAGTGGTCCCCACCAAAACCATGCCTGTCATAGCATACAGTGGCAGCCATGCCCACCCTGCCACACAGCCTACCCATAGCAGCATGCCAGAATGATGTTGAGAGGCCGCAGGCTATGCCCATGCAAGCAACACTGGGAGGCAGTTTTGAGGGCAGCACAGTGGTGTGCGTCGGGTGCCAGGATGATGCAGCTGGGGACACCACAGATGATGCAGGGACAGATCGGTACATGGGTGTATACAGGGTCTGGATGGGAGCATGGCAATGGGCACCAGGATGGGGGCTGAGAAGCAGGACATCAGCACGGCTACTGGGCAAGCCCAATGCTGATGGGACCAGATAGCCATACACCACAGTGTACGATACCATGCTGCCAACACACACACACACACACACACACACACAAGCCACATCCTACCCTTTCAGCACAACACAGCCACACCATCTGAATGACACACACACATATGCCACAATGCACAGCACGCACCCTGTCTGCCGGGCATTGCACCCCCCCAAACACCCGCACACCCATGCCATTGTGCACTCAGGTATATGTGTCATCATTGCACACCCCCACCACTCCCTGTGACATGCACTGCACCAACTCATGTGCACATGTCCTACATTGTGAGCCCAGGGGTCCTGGAGGTCCAACCATATTGGCATGTGGTGGTGGCAGGGCATGCCCATGCCACACCATGGCCATGCAGTGCGTCAGTTACTAGTTGCAGAACATGCCATCAATTAGCACCTGCCTGGCTGCACATCCACCTGCCATCCCCAGCACATGGACAGGCATGTTGATGTCATCCCCATCATCTCAGGGGTCTATGGGTGGTACCCTTGGCATTGGTATATTACCCACTTAGCAATGTTCTGTAGCATGGCACACACCATGAACACCCTGAATACCTTGGTGGGGGACATCATGAAGCTCCCACCTGTACAGTATGGTCCAGGCACCTGACGTGCACCTTCAGCTGGCCTATGGCCCTCTCAACAACAGCCCTCATGTATCTGTGTGCCGTGTTGTATGCATCCTCTGCAGGGGTGCCCAGGACATGGATAGGCATAATCAGATGTGGCTGCAGTGGATAGCCACTCTCATCTGCAGGGATGGAACACAATGTGTCAGTGCTGTGACGGACTCCTATACAGGTGCATGTGTACCCATGCAGGGCTGTGTTACTCACCAAGCAGCCACCCATCCATTCATCAGGCATGCAGCAGTGCTCCCATGCCAGAGACGTCCAGCATGTATGAGTCATGCAATGATCCAGGGTATTTGGCTCACACATCTGTGATGATTGCCTGGGCGTCATGGAAGACCTGGCAATTGATGCGGTGGAAGCCTTTGCAGTTACGATATGCCTCCTCATGCACCACTTGAGTCACTATTGCAAAATGTATGCCATCAATGGCACCGCACATGTTAGGCATACCATGCATGGCATAGAATGTCTCCTTGGTTGCCTGGATCTCTGCCACAGTGGTGGGGAAGGCAATGTGTTCCCTCAGATTATCAAGGAGGGCATCCATCACCTGTGTGACTGCCCTGGAATGAAGGACTGGCAAACACCCATGGTGTCACCTGTCACCTGCTGAAATGATCCCATGGCATAGTAGCCCAGGGTGTGCATCACCTTGGTCTCCATGGATATGGCATGTGTCCATGGTGCAACTGTGCCATAGGTGCTGGCCCACAGTCATGCAATTGTGTCCCAGGGGAGAGCCAGAAAACTCTCTATGCAGAGCTTGTCACGCCATGTTGTCTCATTGATACGGGTGTGGAACACCTGTTGTCATGGCCCACATCTCTATTACCATTCCATGAGCTCAGCTATAAGGTAGACATGCATTAACACACATCCCAGGAACATCCCGCTACACCATGAGCACTTCCAGTAGGTTGGTGCACCACTCACAGTGGCCCCTATGTACTGCTGCTGGGTACTGTGTATGCCCTTAAGGGAGCATAGCTGTGTGGCACCATGCCCCACCTGTGCATGCAATGGTAACACATGTCTGCATGTGCAAGTCACTGTGCTGAGGTAGGTGGTACATGCTGGCAGTCATGGCAGCACGAATGCTGGAATGGATGGCCAAGTTCCCATGCACCATTTCACGGTATCAGAGGGGGACTTCACAGATACCTGGGGGTATGGGGACCTCTGGCATATCTGAGGCTTCAATAAGGTTGGTATCCAGTTCACAGGCCGCATGGTCATTAGTGTTGGTAGGGTGGTGGCATAGGCACTCGGTGCAATGCCTGCTAATGTGTGCCCCTTCTTCCCCATAGGACCTGTGGCCTGGTAACCAGGCTAGAGCTCTGCCTCCAAGTGCAGCCTGATAGTGCAAAATACCACCTCCAGGGCAGCCAGGTGCATGCAGTTCCAAGAGCAATGGTCTAACTACCTGATTCAGAAGGGGGTCAGCTGTGACCTCTTCTATGAGGACATGTCCTACTGGGCATGGGTCATATACGTCCCATCACTGGTAGGTATACAGGCACGGGGGGGCAGGTGACTGTACATGGTCCTGATCTATGTTCCATTTCATTGCAGCTTTACAGAGGACCCGTCAGGCAAATGATGCTGAGATTACCTTCCAGAAGCCACTGGTGGCAGCAGTGCAAGCAGAGGAGGAGGGGGATGATGGCAGGGGCTGCCTTCCCACCGGGCCCTGGCCTGTGCCATCAGAAGAGGCCCAGTCACAGGCCACATAAGAGCATGGACATTGGGGTGACAGTGTTATTGCTGTGTGCTTGGGGCTGGGGTGGTGAGCAGATTGGGGTACAATAGCATGTGTGTGTGCAGGTAGTACATTAATAAACATGTTTCTTTGCAATCCCATATGTGTTCGTTGTCTCTGGGGGTGGGTGGGCTGCATGACCAGGGTTGGGGAGGGTGGGCATGGCACTTTGGGAGGTGCGGCACATGGGGTGTGCCCAGTTGTGAGCACCCACCAGGCAGCATGGTCACATGGTGGAATGATCGACAGGCCACACCACTGGCACCAGGTGCCACTGTGGCAGTGGCCCATACAGCCCAGTCCCCGCTGGCCCATTGCACTGCATGTGCTCTGTATGCTGGGACTGCAGCATTCATGTGGCCACATGGCACAGGCACGTGTGGCTGCCACATGTGCCCTCCACTGTAGCTATTCTACCTGCCAGTTAGTGGCCATTCAATGGCCACTGGCATACTGATCAGCCTCACGTGCCCACACACAGCTGCTGCCATCTGGTGCCTCATCAGCATGGTTATGCCCTGCCATGCACTGCCATGGGCAGGCCACAGCCTAGCATTACTCTCTCACTGGTGTGGCACTAGTGATACATGCACCACTATGGCACCCCTTACCCTGACATATGTTATGCGGCTTTCCATCGTATGGTTCTTTGTGCATCTGCATAGCTGTTGCCTCTGCACTGGGTCACACAGCCAGGCCCCTATGGAGGTGTACTGTAGAGCATCCACAGATCTTGTCACACTCCTACTGCGCACCCACTATGTGCCCTTCATGCATGCTGCTTGCCTGCAGCATGCACTCTGGGATGACATAGCAGCGTTCATGCATGCCATATGCATGGCTGTGCAAAGCATGGATTGTTCATGCATTGGGCCCAGTAGGAGGGGGAAGAGACTGCGGAATCATGTGACCAGATACCTAGACTGTGTCTTTCCACCAGTGGAGTTAAAGTACATGTGGTCCTTTGCATTGACTCCAGTGCTGTACATTTGTCTCTTCCCCTTCCCCTTGCTTCACTATTTTCTTGCTCTCCTCTCAGTTCCAGTTCCAATCCCAGTGTTGCCATTCACAATATGGCAGCATGTTTTAGTACTCTGTGATAAACAGATGCCATCCTAGCTGGATTTATCACTGCAGTTCAGCTCCAGTCTCCACTGAAATACAAGAACATGTTGCTGTGTATAGGATAAACTTTTATTGTCAAAAAATAATAAAACACAGCAGTGAGATGTACAACACACCCTCTCAAGCTCAGCCAAATGTTTTCATCCTAATCTAGGGCTTTTGTCAGCCTAGACAAAGTGAGCCATCCATGAGGAGGATGTATGGAAGATGGGGGGGGGTAGAATAGGGAGTGGATAACCCTCCAGAATTTTGAAATGGAGCATAGATTGGACTGAAGGTTTGACTTGAATAGTGGGCCTTCATAGTGTGAACAGCCTTTGTGCATGAGTTCCTGAGTAACCTGTAGTATAGAAGGTCAGACAGGGATTAGGAGGCCTTGTACCCCACCCAGGCTAGGTTCTAGGACTTGCACAAAATGGTAAGGTCAGATGTAATCCAGGGGTGGTGGGAGTGCTTAACCCAGGACTTTCCAAGGGGGGTGAGTATTCCAGGTATTGTTAAAAATGGCAATGAAGAGTGAAAAGGCTGTATCAATGTCTGAAGCTTAGTAGACAGGGGACCAATCAGAGTCAACAAGGTCATTTAGGAGGATATCAGTGTTAAGTGACTGGAGAGGCCTATATCAAAGACAGCTAGTTTTGGAACCCACTTGTGAGGTGAGGGAGCAATCTTAGACCTCATACTCTCAAATGGGGACAGTGAGAGGATTTCAGATCTAGAAGTGGGTAGCCATCTGGGAACAAGTGACCACCAAACAGTGTGGGTAGCCATCTGGGAACAAGTGACCACCAAACAGTGTGGTTCATGATAAACTCAGCTACAGAGTCAAGCCATACAAAAGTGAGAGTACTGGACTTCAGGAGGGCTGACTTTGGCAAGATGGGAGAGTGCCATAGAAAAACAGTAGCAAAAAGGCTAGAAAGAGGGGTGGAGTAACAATGGGGAAACATCAAAACTGCCATAACAGAGGTAACAAGCCTTTGTGTGAAGCAAATAAACAAATCAAAATGAAAGAAAAAGCCACTATGGTTCTCAAAAGAGGTGGCGGGGAAGGTGAGGGAGAAAAAGATAGCATTCAGGAAGTATAAGGAAACACAGAAGGAGCAGGACAGAGAACTGTACAAGTTAAGGCAGAAGGAAGCAGGGAGGGAAGTCAGAATAGCAAAGGCCCAAACTGAGGAAAAGATAGCCATCTCAGTGAAGAAGGGGGATAAAACCTTTTATAGGTATATCAGGGAGCATAGAAAGACAAAGGGAGGGATAGTGAGGCTGAATAGAATGGACGGTGGGTCGGAAAAGAGGGACAGTGAAAAAGCAGGGATATTGAATGAATATTTCTGCTCAGTATTCACAAACGAGGAGGATGGGAGGTGCCTAATCCAATTAACTGAAGCACTCTTGATGGGGGGGGTCGATCACAGTCCTTTCAAAGAAGAAAGGGTTCTGAAAGAACTTCTAAAACTGAAGGTGGACAAAGCAATGGGACCTGATGAAATTCACCCCATAATTCTAAAAGAATTAAGGGGAGAACTAGTGAAACCACTGACTACCCTTTTTAACAAATCATGGGAAGATGGTGTGATACCTGAGGACCGGAGGAAGGTGGATGTGATTCCCCTTCACAGAAGTGGGACCATGACAGAGGCAGGAAACTATAGACCTGTCAGTTTGACCTCTGTGGTAGGGAAAGTGATGGAATCACTTCTGAAGGAAAGAATTGTTAAGTACCTAGAGGTAAGTGGGGCACAGGACCCAAGGCAGTATGGGTTCACAGCGAGAAGGTCATGTCAGACAACTCTAATTGCTTTCTTTGGGTGACCAAAGTTAGTAGACCAGGGAGCGGCTGTGGACATGTCCTACCTAGACTTTAGCAAGGCATTTGACACAGTCCCACACAAAAGATTAATAGTCAAATTAACCAGCCTGGAAGTGGGTCCCAGGGTGGTAACCTGGGTAAAACATTGGCTGGACAACAGGACACAGAAGGTAATTGTAAATGGAGTCCACTCTGAAGAAAGAGGGGTTACTAGTGGGGTACCACAGGGTTCAATACTGGGTCCAGTCCTTTTTAATGTCTTTATAAGTGACATTGCAGAGGGACTGGAAGGAAAAGTATGCCTCTTTGCAGATGACACAAAGATCTGCAACAGGGTTGATACACAAGGAGGCACGGAAAGGATGAGAAGGGACTTTGACAAGGTTGGAGGAATGGTCAGAAGTATGGCGGCTTGGATTCAATGCAAAGAAGTGCAAAATAATGCACCTGGGAAACAAAAACCCAGGGGAAGATTACACAATGGGGGGAGGTAGTAACAAAGACAAAAATAGAAAGGGAGCTAGGGGTAATCATATCAGATGAACTTAAGGTTAGCAAGCAATGTGAGAAGGCAGTAGGGAGGGCTGGATGGATACTGGGATGTACAGGGAAAGGCATCACCAGCAGAAAACAGGAAGTTGTCATCCCTCTGACCCCATCTGGAGTACTGCGTCCAGTTCTGGAGACCCCATCTCTGCAAGGACATTAACAAGATAGAGGCAGTCCAGAGGAGGGCAACTTAAATGGTGCAGGGTCTGCAAAAGAAGCCATACGAGAAGAGACTAAAGGAGCTTAATATGTATACCCTTGAGGAATGGAGGGAGAGGGGGGACATGACAGAAACTTTTAAGTACCTCAGTGGAATCAACAAAGTCCAAGAAGGTAGCATCTTTCAGAAAAAAGAGATGTGCAAGAACAAGAGGACACAATTTAAAGATGGGGGAGCTGTTCAGGGGCAATGTGAGGAAGTATTTTTTTCACAGAGACGGTGGTGGATGCATGGAATAGCCTTCCTGAGGAGGTTGTGGGGTCTAAAACTATGGGAGAATATAACAATGCATGGGACAGACATAAAGCAATTTGTATGGGGAGTAGGAAGAAATAGGCTTTTGGCTAACTTGGATCTGCGTTTATACTGTAGGTAGGGAAATGGGCAGACTAGGCGGTCCAAGCGGTCCTTATCTGCCATCAAAGTCTATGTTTCTATGTGTAAGCAATAAAACATGATGGGGTGTGCATTAGATAGTTCTAATGCACGGCTAGGGGGACATAGTGAGGCACGGCCACGGGCGGTCGTCAATCCTAGCCGTGCGTTAGAACTGTCCAATGCACTTCCCCAGAGTGGCTTATTGCACTTATAAAATGTGCCTGCGTATTCTAAATGGGGTTTCTAGTTTTAGCTGTGCATCAGACACTTCTAATGCATGGCTAACAACCAATCAGATTGCTTGAAATCCTTTGCCCATTTTATAATTCTGTGTATTTGGAGGTGAATTGAGGGTGATGCAGTTTCCTGACACAGTAGGTTACACAGTGATCACTGTAGGCATCTGGAAGAATGCCTGCAGCTATGATGCGGTGGAGGTGGGAGGAGAGCACCCATTCTAGGAAGCAGTGGTTAGGGGAGTAAGGATTGAGTCAGGTGGGTTCTGTAATTAATTGTGAGAGGTTCAGGGACTCAGTCCTGTGATGGGTGGGCCCGGAAGAAGGGGAAAGCCAGTTTAAGATGAAATCCCCAAGGAGCATGAGCTCTCTGGAGGTGGAGTGGGAGAAGAGTGATGAGAAGGAGTTGAGCAGGTAGAAGGGAGAGATTTTGCACATAGGAAAAAACATGGACAAAGATGGGGAGGGTGGAAGGGAAGTGTAACTTTGCTAGCAGGAGATTGTGATCTGATGTTAAGCTTAAGACAGGTGGAATTTTTCAAAATCCCATCCAAAAGGTGATTTTGCAGTGCACAGTTCTCCTATCTCCAGATTGTAGTTTGAAGTATTCACTCAGAAATTAGTGCCAATGCTCTAGAACACTTTTAACACACACACACACACACACAAGCACACATGCACACACGCACACACCCCGGCAACATCATTGATTGCATATGCTATGTTGAAGTGGAGAAAACAAAGTTAAAGCTGGAAGGAGGAAAAAAGTATTTTTTCTGTGTTGGTTTAAGCAGTTGAGCCAAGAATATTTAGCCAGCCGGGACATGCAAGCTACACAGAGTTTCAGTACATTGACTTTCAAACATTTGACTGTGAATTTCTAAGAAACTCTTTGGACTTCATAAATCATGCACTGATGAAAACTGACTGATAAAACTTATTTAATAAAAATTGTTTAATACTTTTCTAACAAAAGTGGTAAAAAGCCATTATTTAGAGTGCATATCGAACTTTCCTTTTGGATAAATTTTCTTTTTATTTCCCTGCTATTGTCCACCGAAACCAACTATTTTGTTTCCCAAGATTGGTTGCACTGTAAATGTGTTACCAACTATAACTGCCATCATTGCTATGGGGTAGGAAAAAAATGAGAGTATTTGGTAACAAAAAAATGGATCTCAAAAATAGCAGCACCCTGTAGTGACAATTGTACCAATAGAAGGCCTACTTTACAGGAGAATGTTCTTGCATTAATTTTTACATTATTTTTTTTAATTTTAAAACATTTAATTAAAAATGTAAACATATACCTATTTTCTCTAAAACATTTTATTAAAAATTTAAAAGTATACTTATTGTCTAAGTACACTAATACATTCCATGGGGTGTTGTGGTCTGTACCTTGGTGGGCTGGTATAGCCTGACATTGCCCACCCTGTCATGTATTATTTCTTGTGAAATGCATAGCCATGTGATATAATTTAACCAAACACATAACTTGGTTTTTCTTACCCATTTTTAACAGCATTCTGAGTAAGTATGAAGTGGTATGCATATCCATATGTGTAGCATGTTTTTTCCTGCTTAAAATGTATCTAATTAATAAAGTGAGAAACTGACAGAATTGTAAGTGCAGTGCCCTTTTATTTTGAATGGAGTCCTTTGACATATCTAACCTCAAGGGTTGCTGACGTCAGAATGCTTATGAACCCCTGATACTGAAAAATACATGGAGCTGTGTATAAAGAGGGATCTTGACACATTTATGTTTTGTGATTACCTAAAGTTTCATGAGCACATAGCTTGAGTGGCTTAGCAGTTGTATGTAAAAAAAATTTAATAATGATGGGCAGAATTATGAAATGATATTTCCATGGAATTTCACTAACTTCCATGAAATTCTACCTTCAGCAACAACCCTTTTTTTGCCGTAAAGTTTCATGTAAGCAGTGGAATTTCACCATTTAGTGTGCATGGAGGGGGCTGTGTGTAAAGAAGGATTTTAATGCTCTTGAGTTTTATGATGTCCTTAAAATGCATGAGCACTTATTAGTGCAGATATTGCCCCATATTATCTGAGCTGCCTCCAATGGATAGTACCACTATTCATATTCTGCATCTGACCTCCAGCTGACCAACTCAGGATTTTGGATCCCCAGTAAGATTTGTTGGATCCAAGGTCAGATAAATTGATCTAGGAGTCAGATGTCTCAATCTGTCATTCAGATAGTTGTGATTCAATGGGATTTGACCATTGGATACCTCAAATCTGATCTGTTTCTATGGTTCTGATCAGATCCATGCATGGGATGTGAGGAGATCAGATCCATGGTCAGGTTCCAACAATATCCAATGGCATCAGAAATTCATCCATAACTGTGGTATACGTCAGTATCAGACCTCTGCGGGTATTATATGAGTACCACTAATGAACATGAACTCAAGTGGTTTGGATGATCATCACAAACTGAGGGTATGTAAACTAAATTCTGCTTCCATGGAATTTTGCTATATTCCTAGAAATTCCACATGAGGCAGTGTAGTCATCTTCTTCTGTGAAATTTAACATAAGCAGTGGAATTTTACTATTTAAAGTTAACATTGGTATAAAATGGGTGAAATTCTGTAGTTTCCAGGTTTTTCCACAGAACATATTTCAGCAACCTTTTTCGATCAATCTTGTGAATGCAAGTGGGTGCATTTCTCTGAAATGAACATACATAATTCCTGCTGCCCCTTATAGATCAGTAGGGGCGTTCCTTCCATCTTCTGTTTGTATGGTCAGTTTTCTGTCTGGAAAATGCCCCTGGATTCTACAGTTTATATTGATTGTTTAATGTAAATTGCAAGAACATATTGCTAACTTTCTCATGAAACAAGCATTTCATTTCTGAGAAAGTATAGTTTTCCTACAGATCAGGACTTTCTGTGGAAAACACTTTCACAATCAATCTTGCAATAGATTGTAAGATGACACATATAACTTCTAGACAGAAATGTGCCCATAAAACTCCATAGGCACCTTGCAGACCTTGGGCTGAATGCCAGTGATGTGATGATGGTGGTGGCATTGACACACTGCCTGTTAGTAAGCTCATCCCAATAAAGGTCCATATCTACACCCTTCACCATGACTGTATCATGGACTTGAAGTGGGCTATGATTTAGGGGGTGTTGTGAAAGTGCTACTTGGTGGTGGGGGGGGGACTGCCAGGATCACTTGCATGTGTTTCACAAATGGCATTGCAAACAGTATGGTCTAGTCAGTGGACAAGCAGGCAGAAATTAAGTCAGAAATATTTTTGACTTAGATATCTGCCGGTCTTGTATCACCATGGAACCTGCCCTTCTACTCGGGAGGTTAAAGGTCCCTAGACCTGGACAACTGTGTCCTGAGGCAGCAGGTGTCCCAGAATGATATTTATGCACCCCAACTGTATGTCATTGGTCAAGCATGCTAAATCCATCTCACAGGTCTGTCCAGCTCTGTCTTTCCTCAGGTGGGGTCTTGAGAACTGTGTACAATATTCAAGATGGGGTGTCACCAGAGATCTCTAGAGAAGTAGTATTACTTCTTTCCTCCTGCCATCAAATTCCCTTCCAAGACACATCAGCATTTTGCTTGCCTTGTTTTAAGGAGTCACTTATGATGACTTCTATGTTGTTTTCCTCCTCTGAAGTAGCTCCCAGATTATCCCCTCCCATTCAGTATTCCATCCTCTGGTTCTTATTCGCTATGTGCATCACCTTGCCCTTTTTGGCAATGAATCCAGATGCCAAATTGTGGACCACATCTTCAACCTTTGCAGGTCTTTTTACAGCTCTCTTACCGCCTTCTTGCAGTCTACCTTGCCACAGAGCTTAGTTTCATCTGCAAAGAGACACATCTTGCCCTGTATTCCATCTCCCATGTCACTAATGAATACACTGTATTAAAACAGACTGGTCCCAGGGCTGCTCCTTGTGGCACCTCACTCATGACCTCTCTTTCCTCGGATTTGATGCTAGTTACCATCACTGTCAACCAACTACCCACTCATCTAACTAGGTCCTTCACTGCTCTCAGCTCTGCTAATTTCTTCAGCAATCTTCTGTGAGTTGAATGTCTTGCTGAAGTTAAATTAGATTAAATCCACTGCTTATCCATAATCTACAGCCCTTGCTACCCAGTGAAAGAATACCATCAAGTTTTCTGACAAGACCTACCTGCTTTCTATCCTGGAGCTAATTTCCCACCAGGAAGTCCAATAGGTCCACTTTGACTCGGGCCTCCATCAGTTTACCTACAATTGAGGTAAAGCTCAAGAGTCTGTAATTCCATGGTTCCTCCCTTTCCCCTCTCTTGTAGAGCAACACTGCATCTGGTGTTCTCCAGTCTCTCAGAACCACCCCTGAATGCAGTAAGTTATTGAAGAGCCTAGCCAGGGGCTCAGCCAGTTCCGCAGCCAATACGCTGAACACCCTTAATTGCATCCCATGATCTGGAGCTTTATCTATTTTGGAGGCTACAGGTGCAAGCCCTTTTTTAGCCCTTTCTCCCATAATTACTACCTGCCTCATTTCTGAGATTCCCCTGCAACAGTGTTTATCCCACTTTTTGTCAGAGGCCCTCTATTCTTTGCTGTGAACACTAAGCAGAAGTAGTCATTAAAAATGGCTGCCTTCTGCTCATGCTCCTCTATTACTGTTCTCCCCTCTCAGTCTAACAATTTCCCTGCTTATCTTTCTTTTATTCATGATGCACCTATAAAGCTGTTTTCCCCTCCCTTGATCCCTACAGCAATACATAGCTCAGTGTCTGCTTTGTATTCCTTGACTGCCTTCTTTGCTTCCTTCATCTTTATCTGGCATTTACTACAAGTACCTCATGGGGTGAACAGAATGCAGGAGGGGATTCTATTTCAAATGAGAAAGAACACGAGGACCAGAGGGCATGCAATGACGCTTGGCGATGATGGTGGTGGGGAGGGTAACAGGGATATGAAGAAGTACTACTTCACTGAAAAAGTGGTGGATGCCTGGAACAGACTGCCAGAAGAAATGGTGGAGATGAAAACAGTAGAGGGTTTCAAGCATGTGTGGGAGAGACATATGGAAATATTAGTAAATAGGCAAGGAGGAGAGAGGGTCACCAGAAACCAGTTAGTGTCTGCGCAGACAGACTAGGCAGAGACCATCAAGGCAGACTGGGTAGGCCAAGTGGTCCTTTTCTGCCAACAAATTCTATGTTTCTGTTTCTTTTCCTGGTCTCCCTGTTTCTCCTTATGGCTAATGAAGGTCCTTTTTTGTCCCTTACAACCTTCCTGATTTTCTTTGACCAGACTGGTCTCTAGTTCACACTACCCTTGATAACAGTTCTCAGGTATGATTTAGGTGGTTACATAGATTAGATACATAGATACATAGATGCTGTCAGCAGATAAGGACCACTAGGCCTATCCAGTTTGCACATTTAAGTTGCCTAACGAAGCATCCAGTGACCATATCTGGTCATTGGCATTAGCTTTTTCTTCCTATCTCTATTATTCCTTTGTTTCTGTCCCATGCATATTTGAAGCCTGCCACTGCATGGGCTGCCACCACCTCCTGGGGCAGGTTATTCCATGCATCCACCACCCGTTCTATAAAAAAAGAACAAAGAAGAAAGGAAAATGTATGCCCTCCACTGGGATGGTGTATGACCCCTTTAAATTCACTCCACCTCTCCTCCACCTTACCGAATGTGTTCACTCCAGTGTACTTAATCCTTGACTAATTCCCTCATATGGTAAATGTCTGCTCATCTGAAATCCAAAACCACAGCCTTTGATGACGGTATGCTGCTACCCAGTGTCAGAGAAAACCTTATGGTATTATGGTCACTGGACTCCAATACAAATAAACAAAACAGGGTAAATATTAAGCAGACAAGCATATTATGGTTAATCAAGTCAAATTCTTTTGCATAATCAATCATAGCAACATCTGTGGTTAAACTTTCCTCAGTAACAATTTACAAATATGGTGTTAATTGCGTAAATGTTTACCAGTACCGTGCACTGCTCGTCATTGCGTGATAGCGGTATACATGTTATTCAATTGGTACCATGTTTGCAC
Source organism: Neoceratodus forsteri (assembly GCA_016271365.2). Classification (NCBI taxonomy): domain Eukaryota; kingdom Metazoa; phylum Chordata; order Ceratodontiformes; family Ceratodontidae; genus Neoceratodus; species Neoceratodus forsteri. Next base: position 1,779,615,425 of record CM057452.1, read on the forward strand.
ATCACTCAGTATCTCGTGCTACAGGTAAACTTTTGCGTGACTACCAGTGTAGATCACACATTTAACAAATGAGTGTGTAGTCAAGCTTCCTGTAAAAAGACCATACTGGTTTGGATAATTTGGTCAGTTATCTGATCAAACATGGTGTCATAAGCAAATGTCAAAGTAATTTCACTAGTGATTAAGGTTAATGAGATGGGCTAAAAATCCTTCACAAAAACCTTTCACCTGTGATTTTTGGGATAATTATCACATTGTGAAGTTTCCAATCTAAAGAAATGCAACCTTGGAGTATACTAGATTTTAAAATTACACAGATATGGGGGTGGGCCAAGTACTTCACAGAACCTTTTAAAACATAAGCCGTGATGCAGTCAAGGCTACTAGCTTTGCTGGTTTGAAGCCTGCATAATTCCTGATACACTGCATCAATTGAGGTTAACAATGTGAACGGTACAGTATCGTAATTATTTCAAAAACTAAGGGAGCGTTTATGTATTAAAATACTTAAGACAGTTCTAAAATGTATGCCCGTATATTATCCAAAATTTCTGGTGCTGTTCAGGAACTACTGTAATCAAAATCCTGGTTGTGTGAATATCATCATGTGAAAACTAAGTACAGGGCCTATTTCACCAAGAACTGGTACACAGTTCAGTTGGATTTGTGCCTTCTCAAGCAGAACATTTCCATATTAGAAGCTGTTGTGGAGTGCTAACAAATTCTTCATAACTGCCCATGTGTTTACCTTGTCTGTCCACAGTCAGAATGAATGAGACAGAAAGCTGATCACTGTGAGTACCCACTACCATTTATTCAGATGGTTGCCAATAAAAGTGGTGAGAGGAGAGTCTGTGCTGGTCCCCATCAGTCTTCTTTCACTTTTTGGGTAGCACTAGCATGGGTGGTGGAGGGTGGATTTGGTGCTGAGTAGGTGGGAGAGAGGGGGGTTAATTTGTAGTCTTTTTTGGCTGGGACTGAGTGGGAGGAGGTTGGAATAATCTTGGGATGGTGCAAATGGGTAGTGGAAGGGTTATTATGTTATGTATTTATTTATTTGAACTTGGTTACCAAGAAAGGCACACTGAGCAGAGGCTCGTTTCCAGTGCAACAAGGTGGAGGGGAGCAAAGGATAAAAGCAATACATAGCAATGACAAGTTTAAGGTTACAAAAAAGTGTGAAGTCAGATCACACAAGACTGTAGAACATGCATAATGAGCAATCAGGTCATAAGCAGACAGTTGAACATTACTGCACATGTAAGGGGGACTGTTAAGGGGAGCAGGTACAAGGGAGGAAAGAGCCTCAGTTGATATCTGAGGGAAGCAGGGAGGTAGTAAAAGAGAGAAGATGGCAGCTAGTTCCAGAGTTCAAACTGAGTTGAGACAATAGGTGGAGGCTGACTGGCCAGCCAAGGTACAGGGATGTGGCAAAGCAAAGGTGTGATGGTCTCTGGAGCAGAAGGCAGAGGAACAATTGAGAGGAGTAATAAGAGGTAAGAGAAGGACCCAAACCTGTATTTAAATATAAAGAGACACAGTGCAGCTGGTGACAGGATGGTAGAGGAGAATGGGTAGTGATGAGTAGGTGAGCAGTGATGGGTTTGAGAGGTGAGTTGCTTGCAAAGCAACAGGAGGGATTACAGAGGGTATCCAGTCTGGTAAGGAGGTGGAGGGAGCAGAACCATAGACCATGCACACGTACTCAAAGACTGACAGTGTCATTTTGGTGACAAGCTTTCTGCAAACATGTAGGAAAGGTGATCATTATTTTGGTATGAGCCAGGGATAAACAATCTTTGTTGGGATACCACGACGCAAGCTTAGGTCGAAGCTTGGCATGGATAGTTGATGTGGCAGTGAAGTCAAGCTACTGTCAAGTCACACACCAAGGTACTTAAAGGAAGTAACCACTTCAGTGGGGAGCCATCCTAGGTGGAAAAGATGGACACAGATGGGAGTTTGGCCAGTTTTTGGTTGGTACAAAAGGTCAAGGTGCCGTTGAAGCTGGCTTAACTGGCACCATCGTAAGACATTGTAGAAGTCTAGCTATCTCAGACATTCCACGTCTGTGGTGGAGGGACCAGAAGATTAGATGATTGTGTTATCTGCACACATGTGAATATGTGAGTTGGTTTAGGTTAATGGGAGGTCATTGAGGAAGATGGAGAAGAGTGTGGGGCCCAGGATGGAGCCCTGTGGGACCCCCACCTGGAAGGTAAGAGGAGGTGACAAGGTGCTACCAACCTGTACTGACTGTAGACTGCCCATGAGGTAAGAGTGGAACCGGTCAACAGTAGTTGCTGAGAGGCCAGTGGAGCCCAACTTATTCAGGAGGAGAGGGAGAGACACTGAGTCAAAGTCCTTAGCCAGATTGATGAAGATAACTGCCATGATGTGACCCTGATCCATCCCTAAGAGGATATAGTCAGTTACACGCAGCAGGTGGAGATGGTGGAGTGATCCTTTCTGAAACCAGATTGGAAAAAGGATAAGAAATCATAGGAACAGATGAAACAGGAGAGTACTGTATATTGTAGGAAAGCTTCTCATGCGGTTGGCAAGAGAAGAAAGGAAAGCGATGGGCCAATAGTTACAAGATGAGGAAGGGTCCCCCTTTGTGGAATGGTATAACTTTGGACAATTTCCAGGACTGTGAAACTGCACTGAGGAAGAAATAAAGGTTGAAAAGGTGAGTCAAAGGAGATGCAATGACAAAAGCAGAGTTATGAATAGGTCTGGGATCAAGTCTGTGAAACTTAGACTTGCTCAAATTCAGGAAGTAAAGAGCAGTCATGGTGTTCTGAGTGGCAATAGCAGAAAAGTGGATGCCTTGGGTGGGGAAGGAAGAGAAGAATGTGGTATGAAGGAGCTGTGACAGGAAGGGAGAGCACAAGTGGTGAAGAACTCATTAAAGTGGGAAGCAACAGAGGAGGAGTTAGATACAGGTGAACTATTAGAAGAACTGAGGAGCAAGACTGGGTAGTAGGGTCAAAATGGGTGAATTACCTTCCAGAACTTTGAAGGATTGTTAAGTTCAGTTTTAGTTCAATGCTGCTGTGATCATTGACAGTAATGGAGGATTTGGCCAGGAGCTGGAAGGGTGGGGAAGGTGGAGGGTGATTCTGCTCAGTGGGTGGGGGAAGGGGTATTTTTATTGAAAACAGGTAGGGCTGGGTGGGGAAAGAGGGTGTTAGGGTGCTTCAAGAGGCTGGGAAATGGGAACCAATTGTTAAAAAAAATGAAAGCACTCGGCAAAGTGATACTTAGTTCACAGGTGAGGAGTCATTTCATGGAGTCTTCATCATGTAAAGTTTTATGTGACGTGTTACTTCATGGGCAGTGTGCTACTACATATAGTCTTTGTCACAAACCCACTCAGCAGGCCAGGCCCTCTGCTCCCACAGTGCCAACCTCTGAGCACAATCTTGTGAACAGTTAACAGAAACAGGGTAACCCTCCTGTCTGTTTTGTGGGTTCAAATCAACCTTTGGTCTCAGTTCTGGAGGGATTCAAACTGTGAACCTCCTGCTAAGCGTACCAATATACAGGCTCAGATAATTCTGCTCTTTGGGGGGGCAGATATTTTTTGCCTATGGGCACCTAACCAGGTGTACAAAATGAACCCTTAAAAACTCTAATAAAGACCTCAGATTACTCTTACCTTTTCCCAATTTGGTATTACCATACTCATGCACAGTGTTGTCACACTCTTAACCATCCACACATCAAAGGCAAAATAAGAAGGACTTTGAAGACACAAATAGTCTATTAAAAAATGAGAAGTTTACTTAAAAATAGATAAAAATGTAAAATGTAAATACAGAACCATATATCACAAAACATACAAATCACTTAAACAAAGCAGGTTTAAAAGTGCAGACAAAATCTCCTACCACAGTACTCTTAGAATTGTCTTTTCTATGGTATTCTTATTTCACAGTGCTGTAAATGTTTCTTTTTCAGAGTCCAAACATTTGTGTCAAAATGGAAAACAGAATACTGTTTAAAAAACTAGCTTTGCCAACCTCCTTGCATGAGGTCACCTAGCTCCTCCCTGTCAGAATATAAAAAAAAAATCTTTGCAAAACAGGATGTCTTATCAAAGGTAAATTAAAATTCTGTGACCTCGACAAAACTCATTTTTTCAAATGACTTTCTTTGATCTATGAACAGCTTCCCCTTTCCAGGACATCAAATGACTTGTTATGTCTCTCTGCAAGATCTCAAGGAGGTGCAACATGCTTTGTATCACCATGTAATTTAACTGTGTTTCCTCTGAGCGTTATAAAAGTTTATGATCTATCTTGGCAGTTGGCAAGCTGCAATTAGTCACATAAACAGGAGATGCTTCATTTAGTCTCTTCTAGCCTGTAATTATCTCTTGACCTTCCAGGTAACACCTATTAGCTAAAACCTGGGAGGGGGGTCATTCCACAGGCTGTCAGCATCTCTAATGAGAAACATTCAATAACACATTTTTATATTACAAAAATCATAGATTAATCAGAATCAGCTGTCTGAGTGTCACAATTCCTCCCCACCTAGACTGAATTTAGGGGCTCTATCCCTTGCATGGGATGAGCTTCCCAAATCAGTTCACTCCTCGTACACACAAGGCAGCCCATTAGAGTTCTGATTTTTGGCTCCAGCCCTATGTAGAATTGTCATATCATACCATTGCAAAGCAAGACTCCATCTTAGCAATCTACCATAGTTTTTCCCCATCTTCATCAGCCAAACCAGGGGGTTGTGGTCAGTCTGCACCACACAATGCTGCCCATATAAGTATGGCTCTAATTTCTTTAGGGCCTACACTATGGCAAGACATTCGTTTTCCACTGTGGATATGCCTGCTCCTGGGAAGTAACATTTTACTCAGGTAGGCTATTGGGTGATCTCTCCTTGGCTGGATGTCTGACTTAGTATTGCCCCAATACCCACATCTGAGGCATCAGTCTGAACTATAAAGGGTTTGCTATAGTCAGGACTTGTCAAAACAGGAGCACTGCACAGTGCCTCTTTTAGTTTGGAAAAGGCTTCCTCACAGGCTGGGCCCCAGGTAATTTTCTTTGGCATCCTTTTCTTTGTCAGGTCAGATAGGGTAGCATCCAGGGCACTGTAATTGGGTACAAATTTCCTGTAGTACCCTGCTGTCCATAGAAAACTCCTGCTTCTGTGTTTCTGGTCTGGGCCATGCCAGGATTACCTCTATTTTTATTTGGCTAGGACAGAGCTGTCCCCGGCCTACCACATGCCCGAAGTATGCCACTTCTCCCATAGCCACCTGGCACTTCCCGGCTTTGACAGTGAGCCCAGCCCTCTGTATCCTGCCCAGCACTTCTCTAAGGTGGGATAGGTGTTTCTCCCAGCTGGCACTAAAGATGGCAATGTCATCCAGGTACACCACAAGCGTACTCCTCAGCACCATTTAACACCTGGTTCCACCAACCTTTGGAAAGTGGCCAGTTCATCATTCTGAAAGGCATTACTTTGAATTCAAATAAGGCTATCAGAGTGATGAAGGCCTACCTCTCCTAGCTCTGTCCATTAACTCTACCTGCCAATACCCTTCGTCAGGTCAGTGGTTGCAAGGTAGGTCGCCTTCCCAACTTGTGCAGGAGTTCTTCCGTCCTGGGCATTGGGGGTGTCTGACTTTGTGACTGTATTCAGTCCATGATAGTCACACAGAAATGAGTAGAGCCATCTGGCTTAAGAACAAGGACTATGGGTGAGGCACAGGGGCTGTGGGATCTCTGGAGTACCCCTAAATCCAGCATCTCATCCACTTCCCTCCTAATGTCCTTTTGGACAGCCTCTGACACCCTATATGCTGTCTGCCGTATGGGCGTCTGTGTCCCTGTCTCCACATCGTGAGTCGCTAAGGGGGTTAGGCCAGGCTTGGCACTAAACAATGGGGCAAAGTCTGCTAAAATCCCCTTTACTTTCTGGATCTGGTCCAGAGTCAGCTGGGGAGACAATTCGACTGCCCCCACAGAGGACTACTGCTTACTTTCTTCCAGCAAGTCCAGAAGGGGGTCTCCTTCATCCGTCCCCTCCCTAGGACTACACACTGCAAACACCATGTCAGCCCAATTTGCATATGGCTTCATCATGTTGACATGGTACATCCTTTCTGTCTGTCTTCTGTCAGGTAATTCTATAATGTAATTCACATCATTTACCTTCCTACCCACTTTGTACGGTCCTGCCCACTCAGCCTGCAGCTTGTCTTTCCAGACCGGAATAAGGACCATGACTTCCTGACCCACCATGTACAAGCAAGCTCTGGCTCTGTGGTCATACCACACTTTTTGTTTCTGTTGGGCAGCTGCCAGGTTGCTCTGGGCTGTCCCCATAAGCTCCTTCAGCCTTTCCCTAAACCTGAGGACATAATCCACTATGGAGTTCCCTGGGTGGCATGCTTGCCCTCCATTCCTCCCAGATCAAGTCTAGGTACCCACATACCCAGCGTCCATATAAGAGTTCTAAGGGGGAAAATCCTGTCGACTCTTGGGGCACCTCCCTGTATGCAAACAACAGGTGAGGAAAGTATTTCTTCCAGTCCCTCCCATGCTGTTCAGCAAACACCCAGAGCATTGACTTCAGGGTACCATTGAATCTTTCCACAAGACCATTGGCTTGTGGGTGATATGGGTATATGCATCTCTGCACCACCCCACACTTCTCCCATAAACATTTCATCAGGTCCAACATGAAGGAACCCCCTCGATCAGTGATCACCTCCTGTGGAAACCCAACATGGGAGAACATTCCAAGTAAGGCATCTACCACTTTGTCTGTCCTCAGTGAGGATAGGGCAACTGCCTCTGGGTACCAGGTGGCATAATCCACCACAGTCAGGATGAATCTCTTCCCTGAGGAGCTGGGGGTATTTAAAGGCCCCACAATATCCATTCCCACCCTCTGGAATGACTTCTCCACTATGGGCAAGGCAATCATGGTGGCTTGGGTATTCTTGGCCACCTTCCCTTTTTCTTAGCACCAGTGACAAAACCTGCAATACTCCTTCACCTGCTGGGTAAAGGATTAGCCAATAGAAATTCTGGGCCAACAGCTGCATAGTACATGCAATTCCCAGATGACCAGACAAGGAATATGATGTGCAGTCTTGAGCAACTGCTCACAATACCCTGGAGAATGACAAGCTGCCTGCCTAGCACCCCTCCCTCTGCCTGCACAGCCTGAGTATACATAAGTGCATTTTCTCAATAAACCTTATGTCTGCTGTTACCTCCTGTGCCCCACCAGAGTCTGCCCAAGCCCTTAGCTTCTCTAGACTAGGTCACTTCTCTGAGCAGCTGCAAGCCCTCCCACATTCCCAAGGCATGGGACAGGTCCCCTATAGTAGCTAAACTAGGGTCCCTAGCACTAGCATCAGGGCACTCAGGATCACTGTCAATCCCAACCCTTTGAAAATGAGTCACCCCTCCCTCTTCAGAGTAACCCTCTGTAGCTGTGCGGTTACTTGCTACTGGGGAAATTTCTACCCCCTTTTCACTAATCTCCCCATCTGGAGATTCAGGCTGGGGAACCAGCCTCTCATTGGTTTCCACAATGGCTTCTGTGGGGTTCAGGGAACTACAATTTTCCCTTGCCGCTTGGCTATGGGTAACTGCACATACCATCCCCTGTTTGAGATTGTTACCCAGGATCACATCCACTGCTAACGTTTTGGCTACAGTCACATGTTGCACAGTTCCCCCTGTTTCACCCCAGTCCAGGAGAACACTGGCCAGTGGCAATGTTTTCTCTTCACCAGTAAAGTCCTGTACAGTGACATGCAGTATTTATTGGGTATAAGCTGACCCAGCTGTACTAGATCCCCTTTTACCAATGTCAGGGATGCCCTATGTCCCTTAACCCTTGTGTCTGTACACCATTTACCTTGACTGAGTGCATGTGTTCCTCATATTCACAGGCATGCATCCAGGGACACACAAACAACCCACTTCTTCCCTAGCACCATTCTGCGTGTTATTGCTTATTCTTTTGGGACACTGTCCAACAATATGCCCAGTTTCTTTACATAACCAACATTCATTTCTCTTTTCAGAGAATCTTTCTCTGAAACCTGGGGCTGACTGGTTTCAGTGGAGGCAGTGAGGTTTTAGCTGCCCTGAAGGGCACGCTTTTCCCTTTCTGTGCTGCCACACCCACCCCATTCGCTCTCAGAGCAGTTCTGCTCTTGGCATAGTGGTCTGAGAGTTCAGCAGCCCCTTGCACTGTTTTGGGATCTCAGTACTCCAGCCAGGTTTTCAGCTGTGCTGGGCATGCCCAGAAAAACTGGTCTAACAAAATCACATTTTCAATTTTATCAACAGAGTTTGCTCCAATTCCTTCCCACCAATGTTTTAAAAACTGATGTTGTTTCATGGCTAGCTCCTTGTAGCTCATGTCAGGGCTTCTCCTGGACTTACAGAAAATTTAGCTTTGTATGATTCAGCAGTTCATTCAAATTTCTTTAACAGTGCAGCTTTAAGTTTGCTGTAATCATCACTGTCCTCATTGTCCATTTGACCCAATGCATCCGAGCTTTCCGGTAAGTAATGAGGATGGCTGGAAGCTCAGGACTCTCAAGGAATTTTGAGCTTGAATACAAACTTTTTAAAAGAATTTAAAAAGGCATCCATATCCTGCCCCTCTTTAAATTCAGCTATCAATTCTGAATTCAATTTGTAACACAGTCATGTAGTCCCAGTTAAACCCAAGCCACTTGCCTGCTCTGGTGCTGGTGGTTGGAGTCGTAGCTTCTCCAGTTCATGTTGCCTCTGGCACTCATGCTCCTCACGGTCTGTGTCTTGGTGTTCTCACTCCCTCTTCTCCTCTGCAGCTTGCTGTTCACACTTCTCTTCTCTCTGGAACTCCAGCTCCATTCTACGCAACTCAATTTGCAGCCTGAGTACTTCTGAATGCAGGATACTGGTGACCTTTTCCTGATGCTCTGGCCCTTCACTGACAGTGGCCCTGTTGCCCTCCTCATCAGATCTGGACAGTGCACTGGCCACTAGCCCTGCCACACTCAAGGTTTGGTCCTTTTCAGTCACTGTCTGTGACTCGATACTCTGGGTATCTGCTACCATCAGGGCATCCACGAGGTTCTGTTTGCTTGATTTCACCTTGAACAGGACTCCTCTGTCCCTGCAGAACTGCTTTAAGTAGTCTACAGTGTGCCTGCTGTAGTTGGAAGCCCTCTTCTTCCTAACTACGGCTACTCTGACTTGCACTTTAGAAAAAAAATAACGATATAGGAACTTGACTGTACACTAAATGATACATTTCTGTCTCCTTTTTAAAATAAATCACTGACTTTTCTTTCTTTGCAAGTGAGCTGATGGTTTCAAGCTGACACACTGAACAATCAGAGCTTGTAATACCAACATTTTCACACACTGCCAACCAATCTGTCACAAACCCACTCAGCAGGTCAGACACTCTGCTCAACAGTGCCAACCTCTGAGTGCAGTCTTGTGAACAGTTAACAGAAACAGGGTAACTCTCCTGTCTGTTTTGTGGGTTTGAATCAACCTTTGGTTTCAGTTCTGGAGGGATTCAAACTGTGAACCTCTTGCTAGTGTACCCAATCTACAGGCTCAGATAATTCTGCTCTTGGGGTGGCACATATCTTTCGCCTACAAGTACCTAACCAGGTGTACAAAATGAACCCTTAAAAAAACTCTAATAAAGACCTCAGATTACTCTTACCTTTTCCCAATTTGGTATTAGCATATAAGCTCAAGCACAGTTTTGTCACACTCTTAACCATCTGCGCATCACAGGCAAAAACAGAAGGACTTGGAAGACACAAATAGTCTATTAAAAAAATGAGAAATTTATTTAAAAATAGATAAAAATGTAAAGTGTAAATACAGAACTAAATATCACAAAACATACAAATCACTTAACAAAACAGGTTTAAAAGTACAAACAAAATCTCCTACCACAGTACTCTTAGTATTGTCTTTTCTAAGGTATTCTTATCTCACAGTGCTGTAGATGTTTCTTTTTCAGAGTCAAACATTTGTGCCAAAATGGAAAACAGAATACTGTTTAAAATACTGAGCTTGCCCACCTCCTTGCATGAGTCACCTAGCTCCTCTGTTAGAATATAAAAATATATCTATGCAAAACAGGATGTCTTATCAAAAGTAAATTAAAATTCTGTGACCTCAGCAAAACTCATTTTTTCAAATGACTTTCTTTGAGCTATGAGCAGCTTCCCTTTCCAGGATATCAAAGCACTTGTTATGTCTCTCTGCCAGATCTCATGGAGGTGCAACATGCTTTGTATCGCCATGTTAATTTTAACTATGTTTCCTCTGAACGTTTTAAAAGTTTATGATTTATCTTGGCAGTTGGCAAGCTGAATTCGTCACATAAAAGAGATGCTTCATTTACTCTCTTCTAGCCTGTAATTATCTCTTGGCCTTCCAGGTAACACCTATTAGCTAAAACCTGGGAGGGTCATTCCACAGGCTGTCAGCATCTCGCATGAGAGACATTCAATAGCACATTTTTATATTACAAAATCATAGATTAATCAGAACCAGCTGTCTGAGTGTTGCAGTCTTCATCTGATGAATTTGGAGGATTTACCACGACAGTGTATGGGTTTACTTAGCATTAATCTATGCCTGGGGGGTTAGAATCACAAGGTGAAGCTGAGTGATTTCAACTACTACCCAGGCGTGGATTAGTGCTCAGTAAACCCATTAAGTAATAAATTAGAAAGGCACTTCAGGCAGGTGAAATCCTTAATTTAAGTTAAATATTTTTTATTTATTTTATAGAATCCAAAACAATCATTTGGTAGAAAACATTTTCATATACATTGTACAGCAGACAATTAATGCTACATAATATGCAGGTTCAACATACCATATTAGTGTAGGCAGCCCAGCACTTCAAGGTCACTAAGACCTCTTCGTCAGGGGTGTGGCAGTGTTTGTGAGGTACATGGTTATATAGTGACTTGAATCCCAGGTGTTACTAATTATTCCATTTCATCATTAATCAATTTATTTCACTGCTGTGAGTACTTTGTGATATCCATATGATATCCATATCCTTCAGTTAATTCCTTGTGTTAACCATTAAGCACTCAGAAATCCAATATATATATACTTAAGTCATTTTCTTTTGGGCATTAAAATGCATTACAATGCTGACAGGCTCTATTTAGTGCACCCAGATGCAATATTTAAAGGGAAAATTCCCTAATTCTGCCATCCTGGTGAACTGTCATGTCAGCATGCAGATCTGCTCAGTTTAACCTTATCTATACTCTGCCATCAGTAATTAGTCACAAGTAACAGTCACAAAAAAACTTTTACATATTCTAATACAAAAACATTTTAATTCAAAAAACATTATTCCCCCCTACCCCCACCATGCAATAATTGGGCCACTTTTCTCAGTAAACCCATACCCTGGAGTGGGTTAATCCTCTTATAACATGGGCAATGTTTTTTTAGAGTTTTACCTAAAGATATAGTTTATATAAAGCCATGTGAACATGCAACTGTGAGTATATCAGAGAATAATCAAAGGTCAGGTGACCTGTTTGGATGAATCAGAAGACAGTATTTTAGGAACCCATGTTATAAGGCACTTTACTACACAGAGTGCTATGTAAAGGGCTACATGAAGTAGTGACACTTCACATAACACTTTGCATTGTGAATCATTTTTATTTTGCACATGCACAATTGTAGATCTACTGGAGACATCAACATGAGGTCTCTCTCATAGCAGTGATTTTTGATTTGATAATGTATTGCAATTGTATAGCATAATTGAAATAATTATGAAAACTCATAAAAGAATAATCACATAAATACAGTAAAACAGCTAGTTCTCAAATACATAAATACAGTACAAGAGCTAGTTCTCAAATAAATACAGTAAACACAGTGAAACAGCTAGTTCTCACATAAAATATGCTTTTAAATGGAAGTTTGAACAATGGTTTTGTTATATTTCATAAAATATTTTTGCACAGATGCTGTTATGATTAAGCAACAGAGCAAATAAAGCTAACTAAAAGGTGGAGCCAATTAGAAAACATGATAAAATATCAATGCATACAGTTTGGAGCAAACAAGGTGAAGAATTTAGCACTGTTTCCCATTACCACAAATTAAATTTACTTAAATGTTTGCTCGGCTCATGGAGCGAAACTTGAATTAAATATTTGCTGTTCTAGTTTAACATGTTAATTGTTTCCTTTCTCTTATATAATGTTTCACTTGAATGTTAACATATATAAATTATGAATCTTGCAGGCGGATTGGTCATCACTAGAAATACATTTTATGAATTGTGTTTTCTGTCATACAACAATCCAATGTTCCACTTGTGATTGCCTGAGAATTAATTCCAGTCACTGTTAACTATATATAATGCAGACTTTCAGATTTTTACAATTTAAATTTTTTCAGTGTCCTCACTAATTCCTTTAACATTCAATGAATGCCAAATCAGACTGTGATATCCAAGTAATGGTCTTATCAGAAATTTGCAAACTAAAATTAATTCATACTTTGAATGACCTGCTTTCAGCAATAAAAAAAAAATATTCTTTTCCCTGCTTAAATTACCATTTGTTCTACGTACACTGACAAATGGTGTTGGCTTAAATAGTAACTCCACCCAGTTTTGTATGTTCTACAAAATTAATTTCTTTCTGACTTATGTTGTATTTCTGCTCCTGTACAATCTGTCATTAATGCTCATCAGTTGTGTCTTTAAAGTGCTAGTTCTCCTGTCATTCTCCTGCATCCATTTAAATACACAATCCAAGTCAGCTGATCTGCCATGCCTCAGAAGCAAGACAGGATAAACCAGCCTGGAGCAGCTCCCAATAGCTCAAACACCTACCACTGGAGTGGACTATCAAGAGATAAAGAGGCTGACAGGAAGCATCTTGAGCTGGAAGACCATGTTAAGTTCAATTAAAACAACTGTTCTCATCCTTGGCAAGTTAATAAAGGCCAGGAACTGAAGTTTTCCTTAGGAGGCAAGTGTTAATCAAGTGGCTAAGATGTGTTTAGAAATGTTATCACTTAGCCGGCCCAGTGGTGTTGCAGGCTGAGGCACTAATTCCTCACCACATGTCATGCCAGTGCCCTGGGAGTGGGAATAGACAAGTGATGCTTGGGGGATAGCCAAAGGAAGGAATATTGAATATCCCAAGACAGCTCTCTTTCCTTCAGGGAGGGGGAGAGGGTGTGCCGCTGTTGGTCTGCCACTTAGTGGAAGCTAGGTGATGCAACATGCAGCTGCCTCTCAGAGGGCCGGGTGCGGGCATTTGAGTATGTGGGCATCTTCACATCACATGCCCATGCAACTGCACATGTGACAACCTCTGGGAAGGGAGGAAAAGGGCTACAGCAGGGTGAAGGCAGCCCCTGGTAGGGTCAGCACCACAGACCAAGTAACCTTCTCCACTGGATTAGGACATCCTGAGGGGTACATTCCAAAAGGCCACATCTTGGGGGGCAAGCCATGAGGGAAGCATAGTGGGATAAGTACCTGGGGAAGGTAGATGGAGGTGCTGGTGGGCTGACCTGATAAGAGCAGGCCAACTCGAGGAGGATAAACAAATAATGGGGAAAAAAAGTATCACATAGGACTGTTTAAATTGTCATTATATGAAATGGGTATATGCAAATCTGAAGTTAGGATTGTCATTATATGAAATGGGCATACAGTATGCAAATCTGAAGTTAGGATTTTCATTATATGAAATGGGTATATGCAAATCTGAAATTAGGATTGTCATTATATGAACGGGTATATACAAATCTGAAGTTAGGATTGTCATTATGAAAGTACAAGAAAAACAGGACATTCTAAAAGAATCCAACTTTTCCAGCCCCCCACCGTGGGAAGCCAAAGATTGCCACCATTGTAACTTCTGATGAGAAACTCTTGGTACTAGGGATTTTCAGATTCTGTCTGACAGAATTCAAATCTTCAGATTTTAGTTTGTTTTGGGATTTAGTAATTTCAGATTCTTTTGTCCCAATTCTAAATCAAAAAAGCTTGCTAAGAATGTAAGTAAAATACATTAATGCCCATATACCCAATTTTCTGCTCATTCTGTCAGTTTATTCAAGTACAATACAGTTCAACATACTTCCACCTTGTATAGCGTCATCCATACAAAAATGTCATAGAATGCTTCACAGTGTATTTATACGGATGTATGATAGAAAAGTAGAGGGCAACTAATGTAAGCTACTATTTAAATAAGATATAACCCGGCCCTTCAGCCAGGTGGGGGTTAATGGTTTCACAAACAAAGTCTTCTTTCCTCCAAGGAAGGGCTGCATACAGAATGTTTTGTGTTCTGTTATGAGTTCTGTGAACATGTAAACAAGAGACACTGGGAAGGAAATGGGTTGTTATTGCCCATAAAGGTTGTAATATCTTGAGGGTATGGCACTGTGCATAAAGAATTAAACAAAATAAATGAGAGGTTTTATCCAGAGTCAGAAGAGACAGAGCTCAGATCCACTCTTGTGGCAACAGCTATAATTGGCTCATTGGCCTGTGAGTCCTGGGGTAACACTGTGAGTACCCAGGTCCAGGATGTGACATGGGTCTCCTTTCAAGTCCATTCCCCAGTCGCCCTGAGCTGCAAAGAGAGGATGGTAGGTGAGAAGCTTGAAACTGGGGTGTCTTCTCAAAGGTTTTGACTGGATGGCTCCATTGATGACAACACCACGAACTCCACACTGCAGAAATTTGCCTGGCAGTGGCTAGTTAGCAGAGCATGCATGGATGCTAAATTCAGTAGCTAAGCACTCAATGGGAGACGTGAGCACTTTCAATAAATACCAAATGTGATTGTGATCTATATTTTATAATAAGCTTTAATGCAATTGAGGCCTGGACAAGACTTTGTTCTTATGGAAGATGTTCGGAGATCAAACCCTGGGTGGAGGAAAGTCAGTTTGGGGTGCATCCCCAGCATGTTGAAATCCTTTAATTCTGGCACATCCCCATATAGTTATGCACCCCTGGGAATATGTTGGAAGTCACCTTTTTCATTGAGACTGGCTGAGTGAAATGAGTAGCGGTCTGGGTCCTACTGCCACAAGTCCCACAGAGCAGAGATAGAGGGGTGCTCTTTGCACATGTCTCTCCCTGGAGTCACATGATGCTGCAGTCAAAGTAGGAGCTCTAGACTACAGCACATGCTGTTCTGTTATATTTTATTATATTTAGAGTTTTTTACCGTATCCACCGACTTTCCCAGGATTCATCAATCTTGAGATGCCTTCAGGTCACTTTGGTGGATTTTGGTAGCTTGCTTTTCACTCGCTATGCATACTGACATGTGCAAGCTCCCCCCAAGTATACTCCACCTACCATGCTAGACAAGTCAACCAAAAAGCCCCAGGCTCAGTCTTCCTCTGGGGACAAGGTTTCTACTTCACTGCGGGGTTGGCCCTGTTCACAGAAGAATGATTCTGGCTAGAGTTTGGTCCCCTCAAGGACTTGCTGGCAGACATTATTGTTGAGCTCTGCTCTCTGCGAAAGGACATTGCTGATTTAAATAAGAGTGTGGGGGATCTTGATACTTGCATTACCTTGCTGTAGCACTGGTGGGACTGCCAGGACCCCGAGCTGACCAACCTCTGGCAACAAGTGCATAAATTGGAGGACAAGATTGTTGATCTTGATGGGAGAAACCGAAGAAATGATATTCTTATTTTCAGCCTCCATGAGATGGAAGAAGGCTCTAATTTGGTGCTTTTTGTGCAGAAACTGCTAGATAAACTGGGAGGCCCTCTTTCTATAACTCTTCATATATTATAGAGGGCCCACCATTCTTTAAGACCACAACCTCTGGATGGTTCTCCACCCACACCTTGATTTTAAAATTCTTGAATTATTTAGAGAAACAGCATGTCTTGTCAAAAGTCTGGGTGCTCAAAGAAATTTTCTGAGAGGGGTCCCATCTCTGCATCACACAAGACCTGCTAGCAGCCACCAGGAAAAAACAGGCTGAATACCACCCAATTATCATTAAATTCCTGGGTGCCACAATATGGTTCATAGTCCTATATCCACCCCGGTTGCAGGTTCTCCTCAACAATAAATGGCATAGCTATGACAACATGGACCAAGCCAAAAAGGATCTCAAAGTTCTTCTGCCAGACCTCTTTACTAATCGCTGATGTTCTTCTCTGTACTGACTGCTGATGCTCTTTAGGATTTGGTTTGTGGTACATTGCATATTAATGAGTTATCTAATGTTAGTTCTACTAAATGGGGGACTGTACATAATTTTTCCAGCACCTGGCTTTGTTTTCTTTCTGAGGGTTACCCTGCTCACTGATCGTGGTTGACTATGTTCCGTTCTGTGGATGTGGACTACATATTCTGGTAGCCCCTGCTGTTATCTCCAATTAGTTAGCCTCAGACGACAAGATCCATGAGTCAATGGCTGTGATCTTGCATTCTTCTAGTGTTGCCTTGATGTAGGACTGGAGAAGCTAGTTCGGCACAGGATTGCTCCAATCAAGGATGACACTTCCACTGCTTCTATACATTTCTTTTCAGACTTGGTTTCTCAGGTGAGGGGGTGCTCCTAGTACTGTATTGGGAGAATGATTTTCTATGCCTGTTTTCATTGTGTTTAGCTGCCCAGTTATTATCTGAGCATTGCTTTCGGGTAGTGGGACATGTGACTTTACAAATTTAATGTTTTATGTTATTGGATTATTTCCTTGATCTGCTCTGATGCCAAGGGACTGGCAACTTCCAGAGCCTGTTGCTGGCAGCTGGATTGGGTTTAGTTTTTAGTTCCTTCTCCTCAGTCCTAGAGCTCCCGACCTCAGTTTAGAGTTTAAAGCCTTGTTCACTGTTGTAACTTGGCAGGAAACTTTTTACTGCCTTCTGGACTTACTATCATTTGAACTGTTTACTGTTTATTAA
This sequence comes from Neoceratodus forsteri, assembly GCA_016271365.2. Classification (NCBI taxonomy): domain Eukaryota; kingdom Metazoa; phylum Chordata; order Ceratodontiformes; family Ceratodontidae; genus Neoceratodus; species Neoceratodus forsteri. Next base: position 1,779,632,396 of record CM057452.1, read on the forward strand.
TAACTTCTGCTCTTTTTTGATGTTCATCATTTATGGGTTCTGCTTGAATCTAACCCACTAAGGGGCTCTGTGCTATTGGGAATGTGGGCAATCTGATGACTTATCAGGCTTGTAGTTATCTGGCTTATTGTTCGAGTTTATTGTTAATATTGCATGAAGGTTATATGAAAATTAGCTATTTGAGAGCATATTAATGGGTATTTGGGTGGGGATGGGAGGTATGGGATCTTTTCTGCTAGGTGCTGTGGCTATCATACACCAAGTTTGGTGGGGGTTGGTCTTTCTTGATGGATGTGGAGATTTCATTTGGATTTCTTTGTATTGGATTCTACTATTTTGTGATTTGGGGACAATGGGAAGGTTTATCTGGGGGTTTCAGGGAACTATGGATAGGAGGTGGAGTAGTTTTTTTTAGAATGCAACACGGTTACCTTTCTTTGTTCAGTTCTTTCCAATTATATTGGAGTATCAACTGTGGTATTACTCTGGAGGGTTTTGGGGTTTACTTGGGGTGGGGTGGGATAGAAGTTGAGGAGATTGTTTATGAACTATTTTGGTTTGGGGAAGTTATTGCTTTTGGGGTTTGGTTCTGGTTTTGTTTCTGTCACTTGTTCAAGTATTTCAAGTATGGAATAGGGTCTGGGTTGGGGGGTGGGTGCCACGGGAGATTTGGTTTTACTGTGTGGCAGTAGCTAAACATACAACATTTGGAGATAGGACAATTGAAGTCCTGAGGTACTTATACGAAGTTTATGAAAGGTTTTCCATTCTATGTTAGAAAAAAAAAGAAAAGAAGCTTAATTTGGGCACTTTATAAATACATGTATTTTTATACCTTGTAGATATTTTGAAACATTGATTGCAGGTCGGCATTACCCCCACCCCCATTTATGGAAGTTTTTATGGAAAAAGCAAGCAAATACTTTTTGGAAAAACAATGAGCATGTAAGCATACAGGTTTATTCCACCTGCTTAACTGAATATACTTGAATTTAATAAAAATGGAGCTTTGTTTTATTATATAACAAAGACAATACACAGAAAAGTGTTAAAAATATTTAGTTATTTTCTTATTTCATTACAGTTGAAAATGTAAAGATATGAAGTAATTTCTATTTTACTAAAAAGAGAAGAATATCAATCACAAGTATAAATATTAATGCTCACAGTCTGATGAAGGAACTTTATGTTTTGAAATGTTACTACATAAAAGAAATATAAAAGAACAAAAATAAAAATAAAAAGGATTCTGATGCTATCTTGACTCCTCTGAATTATCTGGGTTGAAAGAAAAAAAGTGTGTGCTTTTGGATTCTGCTTTCCAAATTTTCTCACTCCCCTTACATTGGCTCCTATATAAAAGAAAATAAATAATTAACAAAAACTTTAAAAGGAACCCTGGAAGACACAAGGTGGAGTTGTAGAAACTGTTGGAATCCCTCAGATTTCAATATAATACCCTTCTGGGTGAGAAGGTGGAGCATCTAATGTTGTGTTCCAAAGTGATTGATTGATTGATAATTTATTTTTATACAGAAAATACATTTGTTGGGACAAAAGTCCCATTTCAACAAAGTCCTGTCATAAAAAATAAAAAAAAAAAATACAAAATACAAAACATTTACAATACACAATCACAGTTACTTAAAACAGGTACTTGTTAATTTCAAATATTCTCTTATTTTATGCTTAAAAGTGGTTACATTTTCAATGATCTTCAATCTTTGTGGCATTTTGTTCCAATAATGAGCAATGGTATTCTGAAGAATAATATCACCATATTTGTTATACGATCTGAATATAGGAATCTCATAACCAAAAGATCTAGTATGGATAGTTAATACTCGGTCACCTTTAATTTTAATATGATCAAACAAACAGTGCTTTGGTTCACCTTTTATTATTTGGTAACATTATGTATACCAAATATATGCTCTTTTCTCTTTGGGATTTAACCAATCTAATTTTTTATACAAATCACAATGATGCACCCGTGCTTGCTTCTTGTTATAAATTTGCTAATTTTATAGTAAACCTGATTTACTTCATTTAACACTGTGATGTTAGAATGCATGTACAGTATTGATCCATATTCCAAAACTGGAACTAACAACTTCCTACACTTTTCCCTTACTTTCCTAGACAAACTTCCCTACTCTTCTTAACGTCCCTAGTCTTTGAGTTACCTTTTAACTTGTATAAGAACATGTTTTGTATACTTTAAGCCAAAATCAACATACACTAATTATCTATAAGTGTTGACAGTTTCAATCTGAATATTCCACCAAGTTTTATTTGTAATTTTCAATCAATCAATCAATCAAAATCTTTATTTATTCAGGCGAACATCATTGAGCATAGCTCATTTACAAGATGGACCTGAGTGGTCATAACAAAAAGGTTACAGATTGTATACAAAACATGATATTGAATAAGCACAAATACAATCATTTATAGTGAGATAGATGTACACATATTTACATATATACAAGGCAAAGGACAGTAAACCTAAAACCTAATAAAGGAGAGAAACAAACAGTTTAGTAGGGATAAGGCTTGGATAATAGCACAAGGGTGGGCATATATGTATGAGTTTGATGGGGAAAGGACCAGGAATGATAGAAGAATGTGGATGAGCTTTAAAAGAGGAGGTGGAGGAGAGAGGGGTGTGGGAGGGGTGGGGGTGTGGGAGGACTAGGCCTTGTGGAAGCAGTTGCACGAATCTGGGAATAGGCTGGTGTACAGCTTTTTGAAAGATGTAAGAGGAATCAGTGTATCCATTTTCAATGACTTTTGGATAGAATTCCAGATAAGTGCCAGGGAATAACTGATTGCAGCTCTTTTTGATTCCCCTTTTGTTCTTTTGTTCTAGTTCCCCTGAAAACCATACTTTGTGTCTTTTTTGAGTTTAATAGTAAACCCAAATTATTAAACCAAATTTCTAATGAACTTATATCTTGTTGCAATTTATAAGTCAATTGTTCCATGCTATCTGCTGATGCCACAATTACTGTGTCATCAGCATACTTTCTAACATCAAGTTTTTTATTTGCTTTTGGAGATTGGTCATGTAAACATTGAACATGAGGGGCCCAAAATAGATCCTAGTGGGACCCCTCGAAAACTTCTTCCTGACCTGAAGTAGAGTCACCCAAAACCACACATTGTCTCCGATCAGATAGATATGATTTCATCCACCTTAATGATCCATCCTGAATACTCAGTTCACAAAGTCTCTCTAACAGAGCTCCATGCTGGACAAGATCAAATGCCTTACTTAAATCAACAAACACCACCCCTGTACTTCTATCTTGATTCAGTGATGTTGCTATTAGATTATTAAAATCCCATAAGGTGGTGTTTGTTGATTTACCTTCCAGGAATCCATATTGATACTTTGTCAGTAACTGATTTTTTTCCAAATATTGACTCAATTGTGTATGGACTAACTTTTCCAGTATCTTTCATACTATTGGTAATAGAGCTATTTGTCTGTAATTAGAAACAGCTACACTATCACCTCCCTTAAATATAGGTATGATTTTACGCATATTCCAGACTGCTGGAACTGTGGAGCATTGTATATTCCAATTAAAGAGATATGTTACAACAGGAGCAATGATCTCTGCCCCACACCTTAGGAATCTGGCTTCAATGTCATCCAAACCTCCAGATTTTAAAACATTCAGGTGTTTAAGTTACTTGCAATTTAAATAAAAAAGTATCCTCTTTTGTCCCAGGCCACCTAACCTTCAGCTGTATCCTGCACATCTGCCTCACCTCAGTCATCTCTGACCAATACCCCGACTTACCTATCGAGGTGGGGCCAATGCCCCATCCAGCTCATCTCCAAAAAGGAAAAGGTGGTGTCTTCCTGGTTTCCAGGGTGTGTGGCTCCTAAGCTGGATGGTGCTGCAGAACTGAGATTGGTCAGTGGAGGTGACTGAGGCCATTACGGTCCTGGTGCCAGGCATGCATCATCTATAGCGGCCTGCAAGCTATTTTTTTGGGACTGCCCCAGGGATGAGGATGCAATGACACCTGCATCCACCCTGCCACTCTGGAACTAGGTGCCAGCAGCTTGTGTTACTCCTAGCCTCCACAGGAGTCTCTAAGTGCTGGATATACCCAACCCTCCCTGAGACAGAGAGCAGCACAACAGGTGCTCTATCCTTCTCCCCTGGCTGGCCCTCTGGCTCCTCAGGTCTGTTCCCAAACCTGGGTCACCAGCGTTGCAAGTAGAAATCCAACTGCTGTGCTGGTGGGTTGGCCGAAATGCTATATTTTGGCCAAGGGAAGAAAGCCGAGAAATGTTTGGCTTTCCGCTTGTATTCTCAAGTGATGGACTGTATTGTCTCCTCTATACGTTCTGATTCTGGTCATCTCCTTACTTCAGCATGGGACATTATGGGTGCTTTCAAAACCTTTAATTAACGTCTGTATGCTCCATCCTCCTCTTCCCTTAGTCCTGATCAGCTTGAAAACTTCCTTCAAGACATAACCCTTCCCCAACTGGCAGACTCTCATGTTGCTATTTTACAGGCCTCCTTGACATTAGCTGCAGTCTTTCATGCAATTGATTCCCTAAGCTTGGATAAGTCTCCTGGTCCAGATGGGTATACTATTAACTTTTATAAGGCCTTCAAAGATCAATTAGCTCCTATTCTTTTGGCTACCTTCAACTATATTTTTAAGAAGCCTCTCTGACCTCTCTGTCACTGAGGCTACTGTAGTGGTTCTCCTAATCTGGTCAGGATCCCTGCTTGTATCCAATTACAGGATGATATCTCTTATCAAAGTAGACATTAAAATACTTGCTACAGTTTTGGCCTGTAGATTGCAACTAGTTTGGGACTTGCTTATAAGTAGGGAGCAGGTTGACTTTGTCAAGGGTAGATTTTTGGCAGACCACCTCAGGAAGCTATCCTATCTATTTTTCTGCATCCAGGGGTTCCTCCATCCCTACAGCTTTGGTGTCCCTGGATGCAGAAAAGATCATTGATAGGGTCTCATGGAATTACTTGTTTGCCCTATTACCTAAGTTCCATATTCTCCAAGATTTCATACAGTGGATCAGGATGCTCTACTCCTCTCCAATGGCCTGGATCCTTTGTAATGGAACTTTATCATCACCGTTTTCTCTCCACCAGGGCACAAGGCAGGGTTGCCCCCCTTCCCCTATCTATTTAATCTCTTCCTGGAACCTCTGATCCAAAAACTAAATTCTTCCCCTCAAATCTGTAGAATCTCAATGGAACATACAGCTTATAAATTATCAGTATACGCTGATATTTTGTTGCATATCTCTTCCCCTGCCACATCCTTTCCTGCTGCCCTACACATTATTTCTCAGTTTGGTACTATTTCTAATTAAAAATTAAATCTTACTAAAACCGAGGTTATGCCACTTAATTGTAGCACTTTAAGGGTGGATGTCAAGCACCTTGGCCTTGTATGGAAGAGAAACAAGCTAAAATACCTGGGGATTTTTCTTAGCACTTCACCTCTTAAGATAAAACAATTTAACTTTGATTCAATGATGACCCATATTAAAGCAGATCAAGATTGTTGGTATTTGCTACCCATCTCCTTGTGGGGCCAATTGAACATTATAAAAAATGAACATTTTACCCCGGTTATTGTACCCCTTACAGATGTACAATTTTGCCCTACCCCAGTCATGGTTTACTCAAGTACATAGAATTCTTACTTCTTTTTGTGGCAAGCTAAGATGTTGGGCCTAGTTCAAATTAATGTGTGCTAAACAAGATGGTGGCCTACAAGCTCCCAAATTCTTTTTATATTATCTGGCTGTGCTTCTTACCAGATTTTCTCACTGGTTGAGGCCTTCTGTGGGAGACCTATTGGAACCATATGTTCCATACTGGCAGGACATAGAATGTTCCTTGTGCTTTTATAATGGACTAGATAACCAGTCACTCCCTTACCTCTCTAGGAAGAAACTCCCTCAGTCAATTCGAGGCACTCTCTTGGAAGCTCTCCTCTGTGTCCACTCCCAACCATGTGCTCTAATAAAAAATGTTGCCATGCAAAGATACATCCCAACCTTTGTTTGGGAATCCTAATCTTCGAATAGTGGGACAGATACTATCTAGAAGGTTTTGGCCTGATATGGGAGTGGACATGGAGGGAGACCTCATTCATAATCAGAAGTTATTATCTTTTCAGGAGGCCCTCACCTTACATCACTGGCCCCCCTCTTCCTGCTTTTGATACTTTCAATTGTCTCATATGCTTATACAGATTTTTGGTAGTGGCCCACTGTTTAACCCTCTAGGTGATACTGTTTTTTTTCTTCTCCATAATTCCCCCACTTCTCACCATGTCTCATATTTATATCAATCTGTGCAGGATCATCTGCCTGCCAATGAGGGTCTCAGATGTTACTATTCTGACCATGTGCTTCCAGTCACCAGTTCCACAAGAAATTGGCCTGTTATCTGGAAACACTCCTACAAATATATATAAAGGGGGATAGATACTGGTGTATGCAATTCCAGGCCATCCACAATCTTTATTCTACCTCAGTCAAATTGCACAAATCAGGTAGACTACCCACAGATCTTCATTCCAGACATGGTAAAGATCCTGGTACTTTGCTTCATATTTTGTGGTCCTGTGAAAAAGTGGTCCCCTTTTGGAACTCAATTTGAACATGCCCGGATCCCCTGTTGGGGTCATCTGATACTTTTTTCCCCCGAGATCTGTATTCTGGGCGAATACAATCATACTCTGATTGGCAGTCAGAGGCTGCATATGGCCTTAATTTCAATGTGTGTGAAAAAGGTCATTCTTCGGCACTGACTTGACCAGTGCTTACCTTCATTTGTTGAAAGGTATAGGGAGATACTGTTTGCTTTGCAAGCTGAGTGCCTTATAGCCAGTAAACTACATAGATATCAGCATATCTGGTAACCATTCTATGTTTTATTAACACTTGGAGTGTCCATTGCAGTGTACCCAGTAATGCCTTTTTGGCAAGCAGGGTATGCAAAGCTGGGTGTCTTGATCTGTGTTCTTTTAACATGCTATTTTTGTTAATGTCTGCTGGTGTGGGTCTGTGGGAGATATGGGAGAGTGGTTAGGGGATGTATTTGTTGGGTTGGGTTTATAACGTAATTTATATGTTTCTGGATCTAGTTATTACTTTTTTCCTCCTGTATTGTACCTCCAGGATTTGTTATGGCTTCTATCTGTGTTACTTCTTTCCTGGTTTTTCAATAAAGTTTATTCAATAAAAAAAAAATCAAATGTCTCTCCCAAGTCCCACCATGGAAACCAGGTGTTCACCACTCAAGCCTCAATATGCGGTGCTCAACAGAACTGGTGATACCATTGACTAATGCTAGCCAATATGCTCAAACACGGAGATGGGGTGCATCAAACTAAACATTTAATTGACTGTATTACCGTCTGATAAGTGATTCCATTTAAGACCTGTACACAATTTGTATATATACTGGTTCCTGTGTTGCTGTGTCTTTAAGACTGGTGTACCCTGTTTGAGTCTGCTTTGAGTTGGTGAATAGTTAAGCAACGGTGCTGAGAGATGTACTGAAGATTAAAATGTAAATTGTGAAACTGCTGTAAAATGAAGGTTTAAGCCAGTAACCATAGCTGTGCCCTCACATATGGTGCTCCTACCTGTGCTGCTGCACTTAAAACCACAGTACATAAATGGGACGTGACATATAATAATATTTGTCACTATGCATCCTCGTTGCCTCAGCTTAAGCACCATTGCCAACTTTATAGAGGGCACTGTGGCTCTCCCCCTCTGCCTTCTGCAAACACTCTCTTGGCTCCCTGACTCACTCGATAATCAGAAATCAGACTGCCTCAGCGCTCATCGTAATGCTTGTACCTCAAACATCCTCCTATGGCCTAAGATCAGTTGACAAGTCCCTACTTAATGTGCCTAGATGCAACTCTACTAAAGGCTCTGGAGCTTTTCATTACTCTGCTCCTAAGTTATGGAACTCCCTTCTCCTTGCACATCAACAGGCAGTTTCCCATAACAGCTTTAAAAGGGAGCTGCGCCATCATCTATGCCAAGCTGACCATTGCACCTGCTTTGATCCAACTTAAACCTCCACCAACCTTATTATTACCTCCTGCACACCCCCCAAGCATACCCCAATCTGGTCTAATCCTGTCTGCCCTTATAGTATTTGGAGCCCTGCTTCTCATTGCTGTTACAAACCCTAACATATATTTCTGATCACCCTGTGGTGCTATTTGCTTCTATTTGCAGTGTTAATTACCTTCCATGTCACTATGTAATTTTTAATATTTCTTGTTATGGTATGTTATTTGACTGTATATGTGATTGATGACTCATGCTATTCTTCATTGACTGTATGTATTTTCTTAACTGACTCTGATCCATGCTATATGTAATATTTTATTTTATTTATTTATTTGATATTCAGAAAGACCTTTGAGTCAGAGACTCATTTACAAAGGTTCCACATCATACATACAATGTACAGGGGGCGGGACATTAGCATACAGAGGAAGAACAGCACATTACATAATAACAAGAAGTAACATGAGGATAAGATGCACAGGTTACATTGTTGTTACATAGTAGGCTAACAGAGAATTCTAGGTAATTTCGCACAGCCAGGTGTGAGGAGAAAGAAAAGCATCAGAGAGATTCAGAAAGTGGCTGACTGTCATGTTTCATAATTGCAATTGAGGTACATTTGCTGCTTATAGCTTGATAGTAAGGAGGCAAGGCAGGTCGGGTGTCATGGGCAGTCACATCTATTTGAGACCTGCAGGTATTCCCTTAGCATTCATTTAAATGGGCCCAGCCTTTTTTCCTCAGTTATATGGTTTGGGAGGGAGTTTGTCCAGGAAGGGGCCCTGTAGTTGAAGTGCATTGGTATTGGGAGGTCTGGCCGTGGGGTACCCATAGAAGCCGTTTGATTGAGCTTTGGGTTGTTTTGCTTAGTGGGTCTGGGGTATTATTTGGAGTAGGGAGGGTGGGGTGAGGCCTAGTAGCACCTTTTCGGTCATAAGGCAGGTGTGGTACCTGATTCTGTTATCCAGATTTAGCCAATTTTGCTGCTATATAGGGAGCATGAGTGAGTGAGACAATCACATCCTAAGATTAGAAGCAGGCTCTGTTGAGCACTAGCCGGAGTCTGCTTAGGGTTGTGGAGGGTGCAGCACTGTAAATTAGTATACCGTAGTCTAGCAGGGAGAGGATCGAGGAGTTTACGGTAGTTGTAGTGCCTTAGGGGTGAGGCAGTGTTTATACCCATAAAGTACACCTAGTCTGGTGCTAAGAGCGGTTGTTAGGTGTAGGATGTGTTGATTAAAGCTGAGGGTGGGATCTAGAGTGATCCCTAAGTATTTAAAGTTGTATACTTGTTCTAAGGGGGTCCGGTTTGCTGTGAGAAAGTGTGGGCACAGGGTTTTATGAGGGTTTTGAGGATGGGCGAATATCATGACTTTAGTCTTATTATAGTTGATAATAAGACGGTGGGAGGTGAGCCAGTCTTCCAATTCCTGGAAAGAATGCTGGAGGGTTTGGTGGAGTATGAGGGGCCGGGATGGAGGTGAACAAGACAGCATCATCTTCTTAAAGGAGCAGATTTCCCGAGCAAGAGGATGGGAGGAGTTGAGGTAAGGCTGAAAGTAAAGGGCCAAGTATGGAGCCCTGTGGAACATCGGATCGGATGGGGAGGCAGGGTGATAGGACATGGCCTACCTTGACTCTCTGGGTTCTGTCTGAGAGATAACTAGCAAACCATTTTATGGAATCATTGGAGAGACCCGTGTGGGCCAGGGTATTTAGTAATAGGGCATGGTTGACTGTGTCAAACGCTTTAGATAGGTCCACGAAGATGGCACCTGTGAGGTGGCCTTGGTCCAGGGCAGAGTGGACGTGGGAGGTAAATTGAAGGAGTGCGGTAGTGGTGCTGTGGCCTTTTCGAAAACCATGTTGCTGTTTGGTTAGAAGGTTATATTTATTCAGGTGTTCAGTGAGTTGGTCAGCTACTATGCATTCTAGTGCCTTCGACGGGGGGGTAGGATTGAGATGGGACGGTAGTTATTTGTGGACATTCGGTCACCACCTTTATGGATAGGTGTGATATAGGCTGACTTCCAGTGTGAGGGGAATTTCCCTTGGCAGAGGGAGCAATTTAGAATGTGGGTGAGAGGGGCCAGGACTTCCTGAACGGAGGCGGAGGAAGTCTAAGGTCTAGGGAGTCGTGACTGTAGTGGCTTTTACTTAAGGCTTTAGTTAGGTAGGGTTTTGCCGTATCCAGATTAAGGATACATAGGTAGAAAGGTGCAGCATGTGGGGATGGGAAATGATATGGTCTGGCGGGGCACGAAGAAGTTAGGGGCAATATATGGGAGAGATCAGAGAAGCAGTATTTAGGGCAGCAGCTATGTTGGCAGGGTCAGCAGAGAGGTTACCATCAACAGTATTTGGTCAGGTGGTAGATTTGGGTTTTGCCACAGAGTTCCTTTATGTTCTCCCAGAACTTGCACCCATTTCCCCAGGTCGAGGTTAAGGTGGCTTTGTAATGGTTTGCTTTGGCCGTGCATATGGCCCATGTGCATTTGTTTTGGGCCTCCCGATAGCGTTGTATGTCCTGAGGCCGCTGGGTCTCATTGGCCAGATGCCATAGAGCATCACGCTGGTGCAGTAGGCCTTGGAGTTGATCCGAGAACCATGGGGCATGATTCCCTTTGGTCATAGTTTTGGCAAAAGGGGCGAACTTGTCACAGGCTGAGTTGAAGATGTTGACAAACAATTCGAGGGCATGGTCAGGGTCGAGTGTAATAGTGAGGGGTGTCCAGTCCCAATGTCTGAGGTGGGCCTTGAAAAGGGGTAATTTGCCAGGCCCTAGTTTACGTTGTGAAATAATTTTAGGCACAGCTTTGGGGAGGGTACCAGACCAGTTGCAGAGTACTGGCAAGTGGTCACTTAGGGTGTCAGGGGACTTGGGTGCTTATTATTTTGTGGGGGCAGTTTGTGAAAACTAGGTCTAGTAGGGTTGATGTCCCGTATGGGTTTGAAGCCGGATGGGTGTATTGACAACCTGGGTGAGGTCGAGGGCAGCAGCCTCATTGATGAAGGGTGCGGCTGTTTTGGCCAGCCAATTAATGTTGAAATCCCCTACTAGTATTTTTTCTTGTTTCGGGAGTAGGGTGGCAAGATGGACCATGATGGCTTGGAAGGCTAGCTTCTGGTTGCTGGGGGGGGACATAGGCCATGGTGTATATATGCCATGTACTTTGACTATGATTGTTTGTACTCTCCCAGGTCGTGCCTGAAAACAATCATTTCATGGCTAGAGCTCCTACTCAGTAAATAAAAACTAAATAAATAAATAAATTTGCCTGCCTGTCAGTAAACTACTGCAAAACTAGAATTAACCAAGAACTGGCATGCCACAGGGATAGCTTACACCAAAGTCTCTTGGGTGCAGGAACCACATCATTTAGAAATGAATATTTTTTCTCTAAACCTGCGGCAATCTGCTCAAAGAACAGATCATCTATACAACTTTGCTATGCATTTTGTGGCAGTCTAAAGGATTGACCCACACATGGTACCAGGTTATAAATGTAAATTCATATGTGAAAAGTGCAATGAAAAGTGCTGAACCACTGCCAGGTGGAGGTGGGCTTCTTGATGTTTCACCTGTTGCTGAGATCCCAGTACAAAGGGGGATTCTGTCTCTGCATGGAAGTGGTTTATCACTTTTGTAATTGCATTTTGCACAAACCAATTTTCAGTTTATCAGTTATCTGATGTTCTGCATCACTCTACCCCAAACTCACAGATCTTTAAGTGGAGCCATGATACTGGGCATGCATTTGCACATGCCCAGTATCACAGCTCAGCATTCAGACTGTGATTTCACTAATTTTTAGCCTCATTTTCAAGAAGCCAGCACTTTATGGAGTTCAGCTTCCTAGACAATATATTTTGCTGAACTTGGGTACACTAGTCAAATTCAGATCCAGATTCAGATTCTCTTTATTAAATGTGTATATAAAATCATATAGAATTTTTACATGCAATAAAAGAACATGTCTAAAACACTGATTGAGACATGTATCACACCATCCAGAGTATTACACTATAATTTACATATATAATATCAACTATACTTTAAATAAAATTCTCTTGCAAATTTTGCCATAGCAAACAGAGTTTCACAATAAAGTAGTTTTACAGTATGTCAACACATCAGTAATATTAGACATATCAATAATATTTCTAAGAAGACACAAGCATTTCATTCTTTCCCCTTAAATCTTACACATTCCCACTATACATGTTTTAGGGTCAGTTTAACAGTTGCAGAACAGGAAAAACAGGCAATATCTAACATGGATCCCTCAAAACTCTACCATCCCCCAGATTTGCACAGAATGTTAAGTCAAAATTTGGCTAAATCTTTCCTGTCCAAAGTGTTATCCATATAAAGTAAATAATGAGAATCATATGGCAAATTAGTCAACTAATGATACTTCTTGAGTTAAGAAAAGTTCAAGAGAGCTGCCCTATCCTTTGTATTATAATAATCATGTAGACTTAGAGTCACACTATTCACATAATTAGGATGAAACAACACAGCAGATTTTGACCAGATATATTCTAATCCCTGTCTCATTAACGGAGTGCTTAGTTTGCCAAACCATGTAACTTGAGAATTAGTTTTAACATATTCTATCCAGCAGTGTCTTAGCAACCTCCACTCTTGCATTGATAAGATATTACTCCAGTATTTAATGGCCCTCATACCAGCTTGAAATTCCAAAGTTGGCATTTTAGCTTCAATTCTAAGAAAAGCAGATGGAGAATCCCTTGGCAAACCCAAAGCAGATCTCAGGAAATAATTCTGTGTCTGTTCAAGCTCCAGTAAGGATGTCTGCATGTCCCACACTTCTGCACCATACAAAAGCTGTGCATTAACCTTTAGTTTTAAATGCTCACTTCAATGCCATAAATAAGTTCTTTTACTTTATTTGCAAACCTACAAATTTTGTTAGAGGTGGTCAGGGTGCTTTTTTTATTTTCTAGTTCATTTTCATATCTAAGATCACACTCAAATAATAGTAGTGATCAAACTCCATAAAGGATGCACACTAGTACACACATGAGCCTTGATATCATTTACAATTGTGACTGCACTTTGGCATTGGGTGCAAACAGTCAGAGTAGACTGGCAGGGTTTGGCTGTTTATTAATTACCCCCCATGGGTGTGGCTTACTGTCTGTGATCCTGGGGTGCTGTCTGCCTGCCCCTTCAGTTCTTGGTCCAGTCTGCCCTTCCTCTGTGCTCCTTTCTGCTCCCACAGGACTGCAGCCTGGTAATAGGACCAGAAGAGCAATGTCTAAAGTGTTCCACCAAGAAGAGAAACCACATGGAAAGATTGTGCACATTTGAGCTGCCACCGGCTGAAACATGCCAGCTGGCATCTGCCAGCTCAAGTGTTTTGTGAGTGTTCCTGCACTCTGGGTTAAGTTGCTCTGCTGTCTGCACAGCATGAACCCTTCAGTGTGCTCCAGCCCAGTGACACAAGAAGGGGACTAGAAACTCACTCGTGGAAAGAAAGTTGGACCTTGATAAAAGCATTAATAAGTGCTATTACATCCATCCATCTATCCATCCACCTATCTATCTATCTATCTATCTATCTATCTATCTATCTATCTATCTATCTATCTCTCTATTTATTTATCTCTCTCTCTCTCTCCCCCCCCATTAAGAGGACTGGGTGCCCACCACTGGCACCATTTCTTTTTCTTCCTCCCTACAGGTTGCCCACCCACCTTCCCAATCTTTATATATTTTTATTTGTAATATATAAGTGGACTGGGGTGGCCACTTCTGGTACCACTTCTCTTGAAACCCCTCCCCTCCAGGTTGTCATACCCATTCCCCTTATGTAGATGGAAGAAACCAGGGTGCCCACCCCAGTGCACTGATCATAACCCTGACACTGGAGTGCCCAATTCCTAGTGTCAGAATAGCATTAAAATAAAGAAGAGTGTCCCTCAGTAATTTTTTAATCAAAACCTGTACAACAGAAAATGGTCCCTCACAGATCTGCCCACACACACACACACACACACACACACACACACACAACATATCACCCAATCCAGCCTGACTGCCCACTCAGCACCCATCACCTCACCCCACCCCCTCACGCACAATCTCTCTCACTCACTTGAACATGTCCCAAGGCAAAGATCCACTCTCCAGTCAAAGATGCATCCTGCTGTTGGAACCAGCAATTGAAAAATCTGAAACAAAGATAAGTGTGGTTCAATGTATTTCAATTGAGTTTTGAACTTTGATGAATAACTTTGTCAGTTCTGCATATTTTGGCCCCAAGTTTTCAGCATGTCCTTTTGGGACCCCATCTCATGGTTAATGGTGATGGAGTTATGCAAAACTTGGCATGAAAGGAAATGTTGTGGTTACTGTATGTTGTGAAGTCACCTTTCTGGTGGGATTTGAAAGTTTTCACCACCCTTGTTTTTTAGGAGGGGTCATAAGAAGGCTATGATGAAAATTTGGGTCAAATTATGTAAAAATGGCAAAGTCATGCACATACGTTGAAATTTCTCTATGCTTGCTTGTAACTTTGGTCACTTTAAATATTTTGACCCCAAATTTTCAAGATAGCCATTTTTTCACACTACTTTACAAAGTAAGAGCTGCCATTTTTAAAATCCTGGCCAAAATGTGTTTTTGAACCTGTTGCATGGAATGATGATTCGGTGCCTTGGAATAATGTTTTGGAGGGGATTTGAATATGGTCACCTACCAGGTTCTTAAGGTGGGGTAATAAGTAGGCTATGCTGAAATTATGTTGTACATATATGGTAAAATGTCCAGGTTATGACTGAACATTACAGTATTTCAATGTTCACTCATAACTTCGCTTATTTTCAATATTTTGACTCCAAACTTTCAACATCGTCATTTTTCCACACCACCCCATAAACCTGACATGTGTCATTTTAAAAATCATAGACAAGACATGCTTTTGGCAAATCTTATGAGTATCTTTAAAATTTGGGGTCAAAATTAAACAAAAAAATGATAATTGTTAATAAATGTTGTATGTAGTGCCATCTACATTAATCTTGGCATTGGAAGAAAGTTGGTATTGGGTGCCAAGAAGGTGAGATACTAAAGTTTATTCTAAGGTGTTTGAGGAGTGAGAAGGCTGTATGCCCATAAGTGATCCTATGGAGATCAATCTTGATAGTAATTAAGTATATTACCAGATAAGAAGCATTTATCTCATTTGTTTTTAAATTCTAACCTACTGTAGTTTTACTTATAATAATCTCTAGTGGAGAGGAATTCCATGTTGTGTAGAAATATTTCTGTTTGTTATGTTTACATTTTTTCCCATACTTTACAGAGAATGCCCTCTAATTTCTCTATTACTAGATGTAGAGGATCTCCCTAATTCTGTCAAGAGGAATGGATCTTGCATCACATCATACATAAACAAAAGGTCACCATGTATATATCTTGTTTCCAGGGACATTAAATTCAGTCCAGTGCAAAAGGAGGTTGCCCACCAGCTGCAGCTGTGTCAGACTAAAACATGAATCAGTGGCAAACTTGGGAAACCTCATAACTCTCCCTTAAATGTGGCACAGCAGAGTGCAAATCAGAATAAAAGTGTGTATAAAAGTATACAAATGTATTTACTTTTTATATAAACACTATTAAAGAGTAGATCTTTGCAAAAGCCTGACAACATTTAGCTCCCACATTCGGAGCTCCAAGTCTGGGAACAAAATGATATCTGGCTTTTTTGCAGGGGTGGCACTACTTTTAACTTTACTAGTGCATTTATATAAACAGTAAATACATTTGTATAGTTTTATACACACTTTATTGTGATTTGCACTCTATTTTGTCACATTTAAAGGAGAGTTGTGAGGCTTCCCAAGTTTGACATTAAATTCAGTGACTGCAACCATTCATCATAACTCTTACCATCCAGTCCTTTAACAGACGTTGTGAATTTTGTTTGTACCCTTTCTAGCCTATCTCTATCACCTTTTTTATTTTGGTATTAAAGTTGAGATACATACTCCGAATGGAGACAGACATAGGTTCCATAGAGGGGAAGCAATATATTTTTATCTCTCGATGTGATGCTTCTTTTTATTGCCCATATCACTTTGCAGGTTTGGGCTATGTAAGGTGCCCATATAATTGGACACTTGCAGTCTTAGATCCTTTTCATGATTTATTTACTCTAAAGGAACCCCACCCAGAGTGTAAGTATGCACTGGGTTGTCTTTACCCAGATGCATTACCCTGCACTCATCCGTGTTGAAATTCATTCCCTATTTGTTCTCCCATGATGATACATAGTCAAGATCCTTTTGGAGATATTGAATATTGGCCCAGTTTTTACATGGACCCCCTAGTTTGGTATCATCAATGTATTTTGTTGCCCAGCATGTTGGTTTGTCTGTCGGGTATGAAATGAATATTTGAAAAAGAACTGGACCCAGCACTAAGCCCTGAAGGACACCGCTAGCAACCATTCCTACTTCTGAGGTAGATCCATTAATGATCACATGCTGGTCCCTTTTAGTCAACCATTCCATAATCCAGTTTATTACATGATTATTTATCTTTACAATTTCCAGTTTCTTGATTATGGCCCAGTGTGGAGTAAGATCAAAAGCTTTAATAAAGTCTAAGTATACAATATCACATGAAATAGTATTATCTAAGGAACAGCTTATTTTCTCATAGAAGCACAGCACATTTGTTTGTGCAACTCCTTCCCTTTTTAAAGTCATGCTGATCAGAATCTTGAGTTCCTATAGAGGGCACAACTTGTCTTTAATAATACTTTCCAGTACCTCACATACCACACTGATTAGGCTGATCAATCTATAATTACCCACATTGTCTTTACTACCCTTTTTGTGAATAGGGACCACAGGTACCATTTTCAATTTTATTTATTTATCTATTTATTTCATTTTGGTAACCAGGTGAACTCACTGGAACAGAGTTCCCTTTTTTAAGGGCGACATGGAAATTATGACAGTTATACAATTGTTCAAACAGACAGTCACAGGGAGCATTTCTCACAGAAGTGAAATACGAGAGAAGTGTTAAAGAGCAACTGACACCATCTGGGCAAAAATGCTACATTGCAGAGTATGAATAAGTATACCCCCAGTAACTCTCATACCAAAAACTAGATTTCTATGTTACTTAATTTTGAAGTTATGAGCTATGTTGTAACCCTGATTTCACCAGCTGTTCAAAAAAGCCAGTTTCAGGTAAGAGCTGCTGATGATGTCATGTCAGGACCTCACAGTCTAGTATTCCCTGCCAGCAAGCTTATAGGACCTGCTTCTCCAAAGTTGTAAAGATCATGTGCAATGGTTTTCATAAGTAAAACAAGCAGTACCGGTCAGTAAACATTGTTTTAAAAACTATGTGTGTTTCAGGTTTTGTAACAAAGCTGACAATATTTTGCATGGGTAACTTTTTGTTGTGGTCCTTTTTTCTAGGGTTGCTGAATGCTGGGTCACAGCACAGTGTTGTGAGGTTTGCACACTGAATAAGTTTCTGATGTGGTGAAAGGCTGAGATCAGTCACACCTAACATTCAATTGAGACAATTTCTAAGAATGACACTTTAAAACAATTATTCCATCTCCTTGTCAATGGGGGTGAGAGAGGTAATGCTGGTTTGAAAACTTACTAGGGGTTTTTAATTTAGCCAGCACAATGTGTTCTTTCTGTCAGGCTGTTTTCACCTACATTCAGGCTCATCTATGTTCTACTATAAAATCACATGATGATTTTACCAGAGCCAACACTTCCACCCCTAGTAGGAATTAACACATGTAAGGCCCCTATTGCAACAAATTGTAAAGCAGACACTGACAAACAGCAGTGAAGTTACCAACATTACAATACTACCCGGTGGTGGAACACCCTGAAAAAAGTGGCACCCATGCTTGTCTGCATATTTTAGAAATTACCACTTGCCTTGTTTTTGCTGTAAATAAATGGACCCCTTTAACACAAAAACAAGGAGTCAGTTATGGCCTCCATCCCCCCTTTTCACTTCAAGTGAGGAATGGGATTATGAGTTTGCATCAAATATACACATATTATTGTTAAACAGTTGTCAACTGTATGTGTGCTTTCATAATGATATTTGCAGTGTTTCTGGGTGATTTAAATAAGTCTGGTTATCCATCCTGTAGTAGGCAATATACTCAGATTTATACTTTCTTTTATAGTGTCTATGCCAAGTTTATATAAACTTCATGTAGACCCAGTAATTAAGTGTATATCCTTACCTTGACAGCATGATACAGTTTTACCTCACCTGCACCAGCATAAGCATATTTAACTTAGTGTGTTCTTATGTATAAAAGTCAATGTAAAGTATTAGGTGTATTCCTATGGCACTTTTTAAAGCCCAACAGTTTCTACATGCATTAAGACTTAGAAAAGAAGCAGTATTTGTTAGTCATCATGTTCTGAAAGTGACAATGCATTTCTAGCATAAATATTAATGTAACCATTTTTTTTCTTTCATTCCTGAATTGAGATACAGGATTCAAAGTTTCTAAAAGCTCTTGTCTCTTGCAGTGGCCACCATAAAACAAACAGACATCTTAATGTAGTACAGTGCAATTTACCATCAGACGTAGCATCCAGCAACCCTTGAGAAATGGACCACAAAAGGCATAAAATACAATTTTGTCAACTTTGTTACAAAACCTGAAACATATAATTTTTATTAGCAATGTTTTTGACTGGTACTGCTTGTTTTACTTTAGACAACTATTGCACATGATCTTTACAAATTTAAAGAAACTGGTCCTATAAACTTGCTGACAGGGAATACTAGACTGTGAGGTCCTGAGATGACATCAGCAGCAGCTCTTCACTGAACAGGCTTTTTTGAACAGCTAGGGAAATCAGGGTTACGAAATAGCTCATAACTTTAAAATAAAGTAATGTAGAAACCTAGTTTTTGGTATTAGATTTACTGGGGGTGTGCTTATTCTAATTCTGCATTGTAGCACTTTTCACATCATTGGCTCTTTAAACAATTGACTTGTATTATTAGCATTTGACAAGTAGGCAATGGCTGTAGAAACAATCTGGTGTCATCCAAAGAATAAACTGGAGCCTCACCAACTCCAGGAGTCATTGGTTGCCTCGAGTCCCATGCTAGCCTATGCTCACAGTTTAGAAGCTGGGGTTGAGGCTTATACTATAGCCTTGACCGAGGTGTTGGACCTGATTGCACTCACTGCATTTGCCCCTTGACTTCCTGGCATTGCTCACCATGGTATTGTGCTGAGCTGCACTGGCTGGAAATCTATGGACATAGGTTAGAGCATACCTGAGGTGGTCATGCTCTGAGGAGTACAGGTTGGCACTGAGGCTCCATTATTTGGAGTATCAGCAGACAATCGATCTTAAGAGGACAGAATTTTTGTCTTGATCAATTTCTGCAGAAAGAAACCACCCAGCTGTGGTGTTCCACACTGTCGAAAGTTAGTCAAATCCCTCCTGTCTACAGTCTATGACAGCATTTTCTGCAGAAAAGTGAGAGCAGTTTGGGCAGTTCTTTGCTGACAAGGTGGCCTCTATCACGGCATGTATTACCTCCTTGGGTCCAGTTCCTACTGGGGTGATCGATCTGCTAGTGAAGATTATTTGCTGAGTTGGACTATGTTTTGGCCAGTGTCGGTGGACGAGGTTCACTAGGTGCTTACCAACATGCGTCCCACCACCTGTGCCCTGAATCTGGGTCCGACGTGGCTTGTTATCAGCTGCTTGGATTTCCTGGGTTCAGTGTTTGAGGAGATCGTTAATGGGTCATTAAGTGAAAGAGTCTGTCCTGCATCTGTGAAAGAGGCTGTAGGGAGACCCCTCCTTAAAAAAACATCTATTGACTCTGACATTCTTTTGAACTATAGGTCAATCTCTAATATTCCGTTTCTGGGGAAGCTTATTGAGAAGATGATGGTTGACCAGGTTTTTTCTCCTCTTTTTCCATCCAGTCACTGGTCCTGGGACATCCCTCAAGCATCCCCAGCTTATTCTGCCAGTCTGAGACTCCCCTCACCCTAGATCCCTCTGGATCCCAGAACTAGTACCCTGTTCCACCAATTATCCACCTGACTTGTGACCCCCAGGGCAGAGCCACCCTTCTCTTACCTTGGGCACTCCTTCAATCTAGTTTGATGGTCTGGTGCAGGCTGGAGGATATCGGGACCTGGGTAGGTGGGGTCTGACAGTGTGGTGTGGGGCTGGCATGCTGTTGTCTCCCCAGGAGCTATGGAGTTTCCTTGTTCCTGTTTTGTGAGCATGACCCCTATGGAGGCACAGATGTGAAATGATGCTCAGCGCAAGTCAGGCATGTTCCCGCATCTTGCTCATGAGCGCTTGCTATTGCTTCCACCCCTTGCTTCCACAATTCTGGCTTTGGCATCCCCAGTTTCCATTGGGAGTCACTGCTGTGGTGGAATTGCAAATGCATCCTCCCCAGGAGAGGAGAGTAGAGTGGTCCTCCAGATGCTCGATCCTCTCCTCCCCAGCCAACCCCTGGCAATACGAGTGCATGGTGCAAAGTGCGGCCTCCAGTGCCTTAATCCTCAGTGCCACCAGGCCGGCAATTGTTGACCAGTTGGTTGAATGCCTGAAGACTCTGTCCATCCATGAACCTCCCCTGTCAGGTTTTCGCCCCGCACAGCACTGAGATGGCTCTGGTCCAGGTGGCACATGATCTCTTCGTGGCGAGGACTGAGGGCATTATACCATCTTGGTACTGTTAGACCTGTCTTCAGGATTTTATGCAGTAGATCATGGGGTGCTGCTGGACTGTTTGCAGAACTATGTGGGCACTACCAGAGCACTAATGCACTGGTTTCACTCATATTTAATTGGAAGATCGTAGCTGCTTGTCTAAGGAAATTTTTCTTTAGGGTTCTTCACTGCCTTCTGGTGTTCTGCAAGGTTGTATTCTGGTGCCCCTGTTGTTCTCCATGTATATGCTGCCACTGTGAGAGATCATTGGGTAGTACAATTTGTGGTTTCACTGTTATGCAGATGATACCCAATTCTCCCTGTCCTGTGTCCCTGGTGACCTTTCTGGCCCAGATATGCTGAGTTGGTGTTTAGCTGAGATAAACAACTCGATGTCCACTAACTGGGTATGTCTGAACCATGGCAAGACAGAGGTTATGGTGATTGAGCCAGGTTGTTGGGGTAATTTAATTGATGATGGACTGCCCGCCTTAGTGGTTGATAATCATCCCCTATCGGTGATTAGTGCAGTTAAGGATCTTGGTGTTATTCTTGATTGTCTTGACCTTGAAAAACAGGTTTAGTTGGTTGTTTTTTGTGTTTATCTGTGTGTGCCTTAAAAGGCCAGGCCAGACTGTGGCAGAAAGTGCTTACATTATAGCTACTTATCAGCCAATAGCTTTGGAGTCTTACAGACCTGAGAACGACAGTATTATAAGCAAGTGTTTTATAGCAAACTCATCAGAACAGCTAATATTCTTCAGGTGAAGCTACCTCTGGCTGGAAGCTGCCATACTGAATTTGTGAGAAAGCGAGTTGTGCTCACAACAGAGGGAGGTGAACCTTTCAATTGTCTTTGGTTTGTAGCAGATATTCTGCAGGTGGAGGCTACTTCTAACTGAAAGGTGAAATAAGGAACTTAGAATTATCAGGAAAGACAGTCTTTCAAGCAACAGAGGGAGGTGGATCTAGCTTTACTTTTGTTACAATTCTTAAGATTTTCAGTGCAGGAAGAGTATAAAGCACAGCTGACTTATTTTGGGGCTGACTGCTTTCAAAGCACAAACCACCAGGCTGTTTTGGGGCTGGGGAGGTTTACCTGTGTCTGACCTGGATGTCTGGATTTTTCTCTGTTTGATTAGCAGGGTATTTTCTCTGTCAAATTGTTGTGTAGGGCATCTTGCTGACAGGAATGCACTCATTGCAGTGGGAGGTCAGAGCTTTAAGCTGATTGTTTTGTGAGGGCACAGTTTAGGCCCAACCCCTGCCCACCCTCACCCACCCACCCTGGAAATAGTTCCTTTATACCTGGGGTTCTGGCATCATTTCCTCAAGAGTGCAAGGTGCATATCACTGTCATATCATCTCCAGCACACTGCACTGACAATATAAGCATACACATTGCATAATATATATATTTCTATATAACAAACCTATCACACACACACACACACAAAAGTAGATAAACATGTGGGGAGTAGTGCAATGCAATGGCTGTGGGGCAGCAGTCTTCTGGGAGTCTTTCTGGAGGCTGAGATGCTGCCCTATTTGCAGACAACTCTCTGCCCTGAGGGAGGAAGTTGCCTGTCTTTAGGCCACACTGGACAGTAGGAAGGGAACCTCCCCCATCCAGGGAGCACCAGAGCCACCACCACTACCTCAGAGGTTGTGAAGAAAGCACAGCAGTTGGGCCACAGTGGGCTCAGAGAGGGTGAGGATGGTGGAACAGAGGCACACCCAGTCAGTTGTTCCACTCCACAATCCATACACCATTCTGGTGGAGCATAGCTCCCCTATGGATGCACCCACAGAGGAGACTAAGGAGGCTGAGGACAACTGTCACAAGGGAGGCCCACAGGAAGGAGGCAGAGGACACCACAGGGAAAGGAAGCAGCTCCTGGTGGGGGACTCAATTATTAGGGGGATAGAACTGGGGGGAGCAGGGAAAACTGAAGTAAGGTGCCTGCCTGGTGCCATGGCTCGGAGGGACAGGAAGCACATCCTCAGGATCACGAGAACAGCTGCACGGGAGTCTGAGCTGGACATCATTGTCCACCTAGGGACAAATGACTTGGCTCATCATGAGATTAGAGCAGTGGAGGAGGACTTTGTAGAGTTGGGGAGGGGCCTAAGACAAGTAGCACACACAGTATCCTTCTCAGAGGTGCTGTCTGTCAATGGCATGGGTGAGGCGAGGGTACTTTGCACCATGCAGTTTAATGAATGGTTGAAAAAATGGTGTGGAGCACAGGGGTTTGGCTTCATTGGGGACTGGGGTTCCACCTGGAGGGATACCAGCCTATACTGGCAGGATGGTCTGCATCTGTCCAGAAAGGGAATAAGTCTTTTGAGCAATCGGTTTAAATGCTTCATTGGCAAGCTTTTAAACTAGTCAAGGGGGGAGGCACTGATAAGCAGCAGGAAAATCCCAGCCTCTCCCTACAAAACAGGGTACTAAATGAGAAAAAGACCGAGGTAGAAAGGTCAGTGGGGGATGCTGCAACAGAAGGTAAAGCCATCAAAAATGGAGAGCAATGAGTACCAATGCCCATAGTCTTTTAACAAGCTTCCTGAATTAGTGGCCTTGATGGAGGAGGAACATCTGGATATCATGGCAGTCACAGAAACATGGTCCACACAAACCATGACTGGGACATAAACATACCAGGATATACTATCTACAGGAGGGACAGGAGGGTAAAGAGGAGGAGGAGTAGCTCTTTACATAAGGGAAGAAATCAAAGCAACAGAACAAAAGGGTAAACAGGAGGAGAAGAAGCACTGTAGGTAAATTTGGAGACAGGCAATGGCACCACAATCCGCACAGGGGTTAGAACAGACCTTCTCAGGGGAGGAAATGGACAAGGAAATGATAGAGTATACTTAGAATGGCAGAGAAAAAGGGAGATATTGCTGATGGGTGATCTGAATATGCCAGATGTTAACTGGGGTGCAGTTGCAGCAGCCACTTTGAAGAGTGGGTTATTATAGATGCCCTACAGGGGCATGCCTTAGACAACTAGTATTGGAGTCCACTCAAGAGGGAGAAATCTTAGACCTGGTTCTCTCAAATGGAGATGGAGAGAGGATCACAGATGTAGAAGTGGGTAGCCATCTGGGAATCCAGCGACCATCAAACAGTATGGTTCACACAAACACAGCAACAGAGTCAAGCCATACAAAGGCAAAAGTACTGGATTTTAGGAGGGATGACGTTGCTAAATGGGTGAGTGCCTAAGGAATGCACTAGAAAATGGGCAGGAAGGAGGGTGGAACAATGGGGAATAATAAAACTGGCATCACAGAGGTAACAAGCCTTTGTGTGAAGCAAGTAAAACAAACGATGTAAGAAACCACTATGGTTCTCTAAGGAAGTGGCAGTGAAGGTTCAAGAGAAAAAGAAAGCATTCAGGAAGTACAAGGGATCACAGAAGGAGCAGGACAGAGAACTGTATCAGTTAAAGCAAAAGGAAGCTGGGAAGGCAGTCAGAACAGCAAAGGCCCAAACTGAGGAAAAGATAGCCAACTCAGTTAAGAAAGGGATAAAACCTTTTATAGGTACATCAGGGAGCGAAGTAAGACCAAGGGAGGGATAGTGAGGCTTAATAAGGGGGGGTTGGGCAGAAGGTGACTGTGAAAAGGCAGAGATACTAAACAAATATTTTTGCTCAGTATTTACAAATGAAGAGGGGGAGGTACCTAAAACAAACAGTAGAAACTCTCTGGATACAGAAGTTGATACCAGCCCATTTACAGAAGAAAGGGTTATGAAAGAACTCTTAAAACTGAAGGTGGACAAAGCAATGGGGCCTGATGGATTCATCCACAATTCTAAAAGAACTAAGGGTAGAACTAGTGACACCACTGACTACCCTCTTTAATAAATCATGGGAGGATGGGGTGGTACCCGAGGACTGGAGGAGGGCAGATGTGATTCCCCTCCAAAAAGTGGGAGCAAGGCAGAAGCAGGAAACTACAGACCTGTTAGTTTAACCTCAGTGATAGGGAAAATGATGAAATCACTTCTGAAGGAAAGAATTTTTGAGTATCTAGAGGCCAGAGGGGCACAGGACCCAAGGCAGCATGGATTCACAGTGGGAAGGTCGTGCCAGATGATTCTGATAGATTTCTTTGACTGGGTGACCAAAGTAGTAGATCAGGGAGGGGCTGTGGACATGACCTACCTAGACTTTAGCAAGGCATTTGACACAGTCCCACGTAAAAGATTAATATACAAGTTAGCCAGCCTGGGAGTGGGTCCCAAGATGACAGCCTGGGTAAAGAATTGGCTGGAGAACAGGACACAGAGAGTCATAGTAAATGGAGTCCACTCTGAAGAAAGGGGGTTACTAGTGGGCACCGCAGGGTTTAATATTAGATCGTGTCCTCTTTCAATGTCTTTATGTGACATTGCAGAGGGACTGGAAGGAAAAGTATGTCTCTTTGCAGATGACACAAAGATTTGCAACTGCACAAGGTGGGGTGGAAAAGATGAGAAGGGACTTGGCAAGGTTAGAGAAATGGTCAAATGTATGGCAGCTTAGATTCAATGCTAAGAAGTGCAAGGTAATGCACCTGGGAAACAAAAACCCAGGGGAAGAGTACACAATGGGGGGTGAGATACTAACAACAACAAAAGTGGAAAGGGACCTGGGGGTAGTCATATCAGATGACCTAAAGGTGGGCATGCAATGTGAGAGGGCAGCAAGGAGGGCTGGGGGGATACTGGGATGCATAGGGAGAGGCATCACCAGTAGAAAACAGGAAGTTATTATCCCTCTGTACAGACAGTTGGTGAGACCCCATCTGGAGTACTGTGTGCAGTTCTGGAGACCCAATCTCCAAAAGACATAGACAGGATGGAAGCTGTCCAGAGGAGGGCAACTAAAATGGGGCAGGGTCTGCACGGAAGACATATGAAGAGAGACTTAAGGGCTTAATATGTATAACCTCGAGGAAAGGAGGAGAGGGGGACATGATTGAAACTTTCAAGTACCTCAAGGGAATCAACAGAGTCCAAGAGGGTAGCATCTTTCAAAAAGAGGTGTGCAAGAACAAGGGGTACAATTTGAAGATGGGGGCAGCTCAGAGGTAATTTAAGGAAGTATTTTTCACAGAGGGTTGTGGATGCATGGAGACGGCCTTCCAGAGGAGGTTGTGGAGTCAAAAACAGTGGTGAAATTCAAGCATGCATGGGACAGTCATAAGGCAATTCTAGGGAGTGGGGGTAGGAAGAAGTAGGCTGCTGGTTAACTAGGATCTGCAGCATATCCAGTAGGTAGGGAAATGGGCAGACTGGGTGGGCCAAGTGGTCCTTATCTGCCGTCAAATTCTATGTTTCTATGTTAGGGCCTGTTTTTTCCATTTCAGGAAAACTGACATGATCCGCCCATTTTTTACTCCTACTAACCTGGTTATGGTTATCCATGCCTTTTGTTACTAGCAAACTTAATTACTGTAAAGCCCTTTACCTAGGGCCGTCTGGAGGTTTCATGCAGCGACTGCAGCTAGTGCAGAATGCTGTGGCCAGGATGTTGATGGGTACCTCTGTGAGGGATCATTTCACTCCTGTTCTGCACGCTCTGCACTGGCTGCCTGTGAGTGCATGCAGCACCTTTAAGATAGGCTTGTTAGCATACAAGGCCCCACATGGGCTGGGGTCTGACTGCCTAAAAGAGCTCCTGATTCCATACTCACTTATCCATTCCCTATGCTCTGCAAGGCTGGCCTGTTAGTTGTATCACTCTCCCATCTAAAAAGATCAGGAAATGAAGCCTTTGTGGTGGCTGCACTGTTATTGTGGAATTTCTCTTCCACCATACATTAAGGTTGTTAGTACGGTGGAGACTTTTAAAGCTTCTTTTAAAACATATTTATTTGAAAAAAGTTTTTAATCTTCTGTGACTACCTTTATTTGTTGGGATGTTTCACTGCACTTTATTATGATGTTTTTGTTAAGCGCTCTGAGTGCCCAGATGAGGGGCTATATAAATAGAATTTGCCTTGCCTTGCCCTAGTTCAGAATAGAAGGCCATAACACTGTTAAAACACATTAAAACACCTTATTACAGCATAAGGATTTAAAACTAACACTGGTACAATACTTTACATCAGGCAATCAATGGAGATTCAATATGCTGAGTGCTGAGGTACCCCTCCCAGTGTTAAGCAATTCTTCAAACAGAAGTTTTAAAGGAAAGGTTAGGGACTCTGACAATATTTACAACACATGAGCCAAGACCATGTCCAGTCCTGGAGAAATATTGGTTTTAAATTTACTTAGTTTGGTTTTGATTTTGTCTGTCGTGATCTTTATCATGTCACAATCACTTACATCTAGTTTCTTAATAGTTTTGTTTTTTGCTCATAAACACAAAAATAGTTGTTGACAGATGCCCTTTCTAATTTATACTTCACTAAGTCTCTATTATTCATTAGAGGTCCAACATTGTTTTGAGGTTTTCTTGATGAACTTATATATGCATAGAAAACATTATACATAGTTCAGTTTTTTGTTTTTGCATTGTGTGCTAGGTTGTACTCAGCCTCTGTCTTTGCTTTCTTGATTCCTTTTTTGCATTTTTTTTGAATTTTTCATAGTGCATCCAAAGTTATTTTGGTATTGGCCAACAGGTAATGTCTGTATAATCTGTTCTTTTTATTTAATCGTTTGTGATGCTTTTGTTAAACCATTTTGGTCTTTTTTAGGGTGAATTTATTTTTTCTTATCTTAGGTATTTTTTTGATGCTCAAAGCAAAACAGTTGTTTTTATGATTTCCCACATTTCAGCAACTGATTTATTTACTAGTTTGCTAACCCAATCAATAGCCAGTGTGTTTTCAAGAAAAATCAGTTTGGAAGTGTCAGGCTATAAGGGCACAATGTGGTTGGAAAATGTGACAAAGTTGCTTACTAAATATGGTCTAGATGACTTTCTAAGCTACACCAGGAAGAACATTAGTATAAGTATTGAATACAACATCAATGTTCTTAACAACATTTCTAATTATTTTGTGTGCAAAGATCTAGACTCTATAACACAAGCTAGATTTGCAAAATGATATAGCATTAACAATTGCACATGTACATTAAGATACTATCTGGATTACTGAAAGACCCAGCATGTAGGAAAATGTACTCTAGATTTAAATTTAAAGTTTTTTAATCTAATGTTCTTATGTCATGGTTTGGAAAGTCTTGTGATGTCAGAGATACTCTCTTTTTTGTAACAACATAGATAAAGAAGATCTATGTCATATTATTCTGTACTGTTATTGGTTTAAAACAGTGAGAAAGCATGGCTTTCTGCTGTTATATACTATATGCAAAATACAGAAGAAAATATTATTCTGAGCATCCTGTTTACAGCAGAAGACAACTGCATCATCCCAAGAGTTGAAGAGTTTTTAATTGCCACACAAAGGATCAGATGCCAAATTATGAAAAAGTCTCAGTAACAGACACTTGGGGAAATTTCTGTTTTAAATTCTATGGAATGGGATGCCTGTCACTTGAGGGAATGTTATATATGTAACTAAGTTTGTATAGTATATTGTTGCATACTGTGCCTTTTTTAATTTTGTATTGTAATGATCTCTTACAGAAAATCGAACACTAAGCTTGTACCTACCCACTTAACCCAATCAATAGTGTCTGATTTTTCTTTTATTTTAATAATATCCATTTTGTTATATAAATACATTTTGGTGCATCAATGTTGAGCAGATAACTCATATTTAATTTGAAAATGTATGGTATCATAGTCACCATTACTTAGTGGTGGTCCAGTTCTACAGTTTCTTATATTAATGTGGTCAGAACCAAAACAACATCAAGTATATGAGGTCCTCTGGTGGGTTCTCTTACATGCTGTACCACATGCAATATTTCACAAGCTTCAACAAAATCAGTCTGTCATAGGGTGTGGATGGTAGACAAATGAAACACAGATAGAGACCAGAAGTAGGTTGTGACACACAAGAACGCCTTGGGTGCCTTTTATTTGACAAAAGATGGGATAATCCAAATTAAATATCGGACGATATAGCCAAGGAGAATAAAATAAAATAAAATACTGAAAACTGGTTACAAATCAAGTCCTAGCTCACCAAGAGCCTAAGGTTACTCTTTTAAGTTTAACATACAGCGGAAGTGGTTTTAGTCCAGCTTCCCACTATTTTCTATGTTTCTGGAACAGAGTTTCACCTACTCCCTTCCACTGCTATCTGACTACTATATCTACCATTCTCTTATTTATAGGTATTCACAGAGCATAATCAATCATGTGGTCACTGTAGTCCATCCCCTAATCTAATCATTAAACTTCAACCTGAACTAATGCACATATATGGGGGACTACAGTGACAAAAATCGATATTCTGTTTTACAGATCAGGTATTTCATATACTACATTTTCCAAAAAAGGTTTAAAAAAAACATTTCAACAGTTTTCAGCCCTAATTACCTAAATCAACTCATAGCTCAGCCTACTTTGTGATTTCACACAGTTATTGTCCTTCTTCAAAGGTGCTTCATTTTGGGCTGCCAGTCCCTTTAGGAGAGCTTATTAATGACGGTTTTCCGGTAACCTGTAAAGGCTTAACATTCATTTGCTGCCTAATACTGCTGTTTCTTTATTTCTTACATTTGCAGTTAACATATGACCAACAAGGAAAAGCATAACTCATATATTTGCTGAACAGACAAATTAAACCTTTTTTTTGAGGCCTATTATGTTAATAGCGAGTACAGGGAAGGAGCTGTTTGTTGTTCTGTGCTCACATGGCTACCCGCTCTTGCTGTAACAAGTGACCACACTCAGCGGCACAGACCCGGTGCGAGAGGCAGGTGTGATAAGCCATTTTTATCTTACCAAGACTTCCTCTTTCAGCTAAAATGGCTCATTAGACTTAAACCAGGGAAAAGAAAAGACCCCTTTTAATCTAAGATTCCCAACCAGCATTCACAGATACCCATAGCTTCAACTTATAAAGTCCTACCTGTATCAGCGCTAGCACTAGGATTCTTGTGGGAGACTCATTTACATAATAACAGGGGAAATGGCTCATGTACTTATCATTTATTATTATAACCTATTCGGACAACATGACTATCACCATTATAGACGTTGGGCGTCTTGCACATTCTTTTTTTTTCTTTTACTTCAGGGATTCTCGAGACAGAGGGAACAGATGAAAAAGGAAGTGTAAGAAGACACACTATAATGGGCGGCCACTCCATTACAGTGTGGAAAAATGAAAGATAGTGAAAGTAAGAGACTGCTGCAGCAGAGTTTGATAAAGGGAGGAAGGGGAAAGGGGGGAGAAAGAAAGAAAGTCTATCCCGAGGATTCCAAATCCCAATTAAGGGGCTATACTGCCACATAATTCCTTTGGTACAATTTGCCAAATTACAGCTTCAATCTATTTCCCCCCATATTAAGATCTTCCAGTATGTTTAAATCTCCTAATTCCCCTGCATTTTCAATGTTGGTTATGGTATTTTTAGTAGCATCAGTAGTAGACCAAGGGGGTCTATAAACAACACTTACAATGAATGAACAAGCAAGGCCTACAAAAACTTTGACCCACACTGTTTCAGTGTTACTAATGTTGTTCTTTACTTTGTAGAAAACATCAACAGTTCTTATTTTATTTTTATTTTAAATTTTGGTAACCAGGTGGGCCTACTGAGACCATAATGGTCCCTTTCTCCAGGGGTGACCCAGAATGAATTACATATATCACAATGAAAGTAACATGTGGAACAATACATATTGCACAATGCACATTATAACAATAACAGGCAGCAGTTAATCAAACAATACATATGAAGACAGTAAAAGCAACAAAAGTCCAGAAATGCAATTGTTGATACAGTGGGTTTGATCTCTTATGATAGGCGAATAGAAAAGAAGGGGACAACATGCCATACAGAGGTATGTTCACAACAAATAGATAAGAGTAAGTCAAGGGGAGGGTGTTACTAGTAATTCATGGAGGTTACACCAGTAGGATGCACTGCATTTCAAGTAACAAATTAGTAATAACAGCTGCCAATGTTCTTATATTATTATTATTATTATTATTGTAGATTGCCACTCTGCCTACTTTTTATGGTTTATATTGAAGGTATAAAGGTTATAGCTGTCTAGGTGTATTCCCTGTTGTTCTTTGTCTGCCCACCATGTTTCTGTGATTGCAATGATATCACAATGTTTAATGCTAATAAGAGCACATAATTCATCTAATGTATTTTCATACTCCTGGAGTTTAGCAATAATACATTTAATTATTCTAAGATTTTGTTATTTCCTCCTGAGGTTGCCTTATTCTGTTTCCATTTCTTAGGAACTGTCTGTGAATGTTCCCCCATCTCTATTAGTTTAAGCTAAGTAGATTTAAACATTGTTTTAGCTTTTCACCTAAGACCCTGACACCATTTCTGTTCAAATGATGCCTGTCTCTTGAATGCAGTTCATTTCTATTCTTGAACATTATCCAATTATCTATAAATAACAGTACCAGCCTCTTACACCAGTTTGAAAGTCTGATGTTTATTCTTTTGATTGTATTTTTTCTGGATGTGCCCTGGGTATAGGTACAATGCCTGATATGGCAACCTGAACAAATAAAACATGCTATGCAATATCTGAGTGATATTGCCTGATGTAATATACCTGTTTGTGTGTGTTTCAGAAATTTTAAGGTTTTTTATATTCTGTTAGCGCTATGTCTGAGCCCTGCTACAAGTTTAGGAAGCAGGAAGGGGGTGCTGTAGTTTTATTAGCTTCACTAGTGAACTGCAACACCCAAATAAAGCACAATTCCTGAAATCCTTACAGTTTGGGTACATATTAAGTCAACCTAGCATTGTGACACTCCAGAAAAAGTGTTTTAAACTTTAAATTGAGTAGTTTGTTCTCGAGGGCTCTGTGACCCCCAGCACTGCTTCCAGGTTAAACACAGGCATTTAAGAAGCCCTGCTGTGAGTGGGTGAGCTTAGTTCTTAAAATGAAACATGCTATGCAATATCTGAATGCTATTGCCTGATGTAATATACCTGTTTGTGTGTGTTTTCAGAGACTTTAAGTTCATTTTTTTTATATTCTGTTAGCGCTATGTCTGAACCCTGCTACAAGTTCAGGAAGCAGAAAGAGGGGTGTTGTAGTTTTCATTAGCTTCACTAGTGAACTACAACACCCAAATAAAGCACAATTCCTGAAACCCCTTACAGTTTGGGTACATATTAAGTCAATCTAGCATTGTGACACTCAGAAAAAGTGTTTTAAACTTTAAATTGAGAAGTTTGCTCTTGAATGCTCTGTGGCCCCAGCACTACTTCTGGATTAAACACAGGTATTTAAGAAGCCCTGCTACAAGCAGGGCGAGTGCCTGCAGGGTGTGTGGGATTGCGCATGGAGACGCACACAGAGATACGTGCGTCTCCTCATGTTATGTGTGTTGTACGAGGGAAGAGGGAGAACTTAAAAAGTAAACAAGACCAGACTAGGTCAGTGACACTCCCCAGTAAGTACTATTAGCCTACAGTATCTAAGTTTATAAAATATGGAAGGTTGTTTGGAATTAAATGACATTTTTCAAAAACACAGTGGGTACAATGTACAGGATGCACAATGTATTTATTTTCTAAAGTACCAATTGTTGATCTATCCTTTGTTTGTTTAAAGTGTATCCAAAATTATGATATCCAAAAGGAATTCTCTCTCTTTAACACAAGAATGAAGGCATTGAAATTAACCAGCAGGTGCTAATTAAAAAATTGAGAATGCAGAACCCAGTACAGGTCAGGGTACTTTAAGTACTGATGCACTACAAGAAACCCATGGCCATGATCCCACAAGTTACATAAACCCCTCCCCTGGGACTTTGAATGAACAAGTAATTGAACCAAACATTATTAATTGTTACATAGAAACATAGAAACATAGAAGTTGACGGCAGATAAGGACCGCAAGGCCCATCCAGTCTGCCCATTTCTTTTTCTAGCTTATAAATGTGCCATTGGCCTTTGTCAGTGACCTATCTATTCATAGTCATTTGTATTGCTCCCTTATGCCTATTCCATGCATGTTTGAAGCCCTGCACTGTATTCATAGCCACCACTTCTTGTGGTAAGCCATTCCATGCATCTACCACCCTTTCTGTGAAAAAGAATTTCCTCACATTCCCTCTTAATCGGCCTCCCTCTAATCTCATGCTGTGTCCTCTTGTCCTGCTATTTTTCTTATATTTAAACAAGTGATTCTAGCAATCTTATTGACTTAAATACCACTGTGTGTTCAAACATAGTGTTAAACAGAAAAAGAGTCAGGGATAATGATATCCAGAAGTTATTAGATGCTGACTGGTATGAGGTTCAATCCAGAAGACCATCAAAAAGAAAAAGGAGGAGAAAAGCAGAGGCATTTAACCTTAACCTTTTTAACAGTTTCGATCCCCTAAATATATGAACTGAAGATGAGAGTACTATGTCATCTGGTCCCATTGTTACAATTCCACTAAATAGAGTTGCTGAAACACAGCATGATGCTAGAATCACTAATGACACTACATTAAATTTAAACCCCCTTATTATACAGGTGACTGAACCTGAATATGTAAACCTATGTCAAACTAATACTACAGTTCAATCAGTACATACTAACGAAGGCCCAACAAATGATATGCAGTTTTCAAACTCCATAATTCCTTCAGTACAAAATCAAGATAGTTTAGAGCAATTTTTCATACTGGAGGATTCTATCACAAGATTTATGGACAGATATTCAACAAGGGGAAGCAAAGAGAATGTAACTAGCTTTGTTACAGTGGGGTGACAATTAAGGACATTACACAACTACTTACGGGAATTTTACAAAATATTACCGAACCAAAAACTGTTCCGCTACATGTTGGTACAAACAACTTTGGAAGGCAAGATGTGGAGAAATAGTTCAGGAATTGGAAACAGTAGTAAAACACTTCATGATCTTAATGCAGCCCTAATAGTATCAGAAGTTCTTCCAGTACCAAGGTCAAGCTATAAAAGAATATGCCAAATCAAAAGTTACAATGAATCGTTACATAGATGGCGTTTATCAAATAACATTCAGTGTCTAAAACCTGGGAAAATTTGCAAAGAATCAAGTATTATATGGGTATAACAGATTACACCTAAGCAGACAGGGATCAAGGCTACTTGGTTGTATTATGCATAGTGTACTACACAAAACAAAAATAAACAAATCGGGCAAAGGACTCACCGCCATTGTATTTCAATCCACAAGCAACGTCTATCATATCCATAGGCAATTAAAACAAAAAATAAAACCTGGTTAACTTTTCTTTTAGCAATGTCAGGGTCTAAACAAAGCAAAGATGGAAGAACTTCTAATTCTATTAATGAAAGATAATATTGACATAGCTGCAATAATGGAAACATGGTGGAATGAAAAACTGAATGGAACATTAACATACCTGGTTATGCAACTCATTACAGAAATAGAAAGGGAAAAATGGGGGGGGGTATTGTACTTTTCATTAAAGACGAAATCCAATTCAAATCACTCCCTGAAGCACCCAAAAACAACCAGACTGAAATTATTTGGGCAGAGTTACTAGGTGATAGGCAACCAAAATACCTTACTGGTCTTTGGTGTAGACCATCGGACACTGACCCAATAAGTAATAAAGCTATAATAAATAGCATAAATAACAAATACAACTATAAAGAAATAATACTAATGGGCGATTTTAATTTCCCTGGCATAAATTGGCATCATTACACAGGAACCAACATCCAGGAAAATCACTTCTTGGATTGCTGTTCATCTAATGGCTTACATCAATTAATCAATGTGGCAACAAGGAAAAATAATATTCTTGACTTACTGTTAACTGACAATATTGATAACATAACTAACATTAAGGTCAAACCTCCAATACATAACAGTGACCATAATACTGTAAGTTTTAACTGTGGTATACAGATAAAATGCAGTATAGGGAAAACCATTTTTAAGGATTATAATAATGCTAATTTGGCACAGTTAAACTCCGAACTTTGTAATTGGGAGGGGGAACTGAGATAACTTCTCCGGATGAGCTTTGGATCACAATTAAAAACAAAATACTAGATTTAGAGGCTAAATATGTCCCTAACAAAACAGCTTATAACAACAAAGGAAAGATTCACCCTGAATAACTCCTACTATAACAAAATAAATCAAACTGAAAAACAGGCATACAAACTAATGAAACGGGATGGGAGTGACTTTAACAAATGGAAGTACAGATCTGCCCTAAAAAATGCGAAAACAAAATAACCCTAGAAAAAAGAAATTTGAAAACAGACTGGCATATAGGAGTGATGGAGGAAACGTTTTATACATATATAAATAAAAAAAGAAACATCTCGGACACTAGGTTCAATTACATTGAATACCCAAGAGATAACAGCCCCCCAACAATTGGCAGAGGTATTTAATGAATACTTCAAATCTGTATTCAATACCAAAAACAAAGTTCCAGTTGTAATTTCAACCATTTCTGATGATAACGACCTGACTTTTACAAAAGATGAGATAAAGACTCAGCTTAACAGAATTAATACTAACAAATCATCAGGGCCAGAGAAGTTATACCCAAGACTACTCAAAGAAATTAAAGATTAGCTATTATGCCCCCTATACACACTATTTAATATGTCACTTATGAGTAACAAAATTCCTAATGATTGGAAAAAGGCAGTCATAACACCAATTTATAAAAAAGGAGATCATACTGATGTTTCTAACTACAGACCAATAAGCTTAACTTGCATAACTGGAAAAATCTTTGAGACCCTATTAGAAAAATCAACTTGAACAAGATTTAGAAATAAAAGGGCTGAGAGATAAATCACAACATGGTTTTAAAAATAACAGAGCATGCTTAACTGGAAATCTGGTATTTCATGAATACATAAGTATGAACCTTGATAATAATACACCAATGGATGTTGTCTATCTTGATTTTCAAAAGGCCTTTGATAAAGTGCCTCATGACGTTTTAGTAAACAAAATGAAACAACTATGTATAAATACTAAAATCATCAATTGGGTACAGGAGTGGTTAAAAGAACAGACCCAATGCATGTGTATTAGAGGCCACCTATCTGACCCATGTACAGTTACTAGCAGTGCATGAGGATCAGTTTTAGGCCCATTACTATTCGATATTTTCATATCTGATTTAACTACTGATATAAACAATTTTTCCATTAAATTTGCAGATGATACAAAAATAGCAGCATCAGTTAAAACTATGGACGACGTAGTAACACTCAGTAATGATCTCAGGAAATTGAGATATGGGTAGATAATAACTGTATGCCTTTCAACATAGATAAATGTGTAATCATGCACTTTGGTATGGCTAACACATTAAATAAATACACACTAAATGGACTCACATTAACTTCTGTGGTCCAACATAGTGACTTAGGCATAATTATTAATTCTGAACTTACTTCTGGTAGTCATTGTAACTTTATCACAAACAGAACAAATAGACTAATCGGCTGCATTAAAAGGAGTTTTACCTCCCGTAATGGGGTTGCATCCTGCCATTATACAGGGCATATGTGAGGCCTCACCCTGACTACTGCTCTCCCCTTTGGAGTCTATACCTAAGGAGAGACATTGGTAGAGTGGAAGGAGTCAGAGGAGATTAACAAAGATGGTCACTAACAGGCAGGATAAAATTATGAGACAAGGCTACAAGAACTGAACATGTACCCATTAGAATTAAGAAGAAAGAGGGTGATCTCTTACTAATGCACAAAATACACACTGATACTGAATTACTGTATCAGCTAAATACGATCAACAATAACTGGGACCTCATCCTACGTAGCCATTCATACCAACTTGCACTCACATTCCCCAGAACCAATAAAAGAAGAGCCTATTACACTCAAAGAATCATTCCATTATGGAATTCTATCCCCAATTCTCTACTTGAGTGCAATATTCATGCTACATTTAAACAAAATCTTGATAGTTTTCTGTTGTAAACTGAGGGATCCTATACCAGCTGTGCTGGAGACATACACTTATGGGCACTGGCCTTCTGTATGCCTACCTCTTCCTAGTATGAAATCCTAGTATGATAGTCTTCTGTTTTCAATATTTTACCTATGTCAATAAGGGCCACACAAATTTTTTTTTCATGAGCCTTTCCAACATCATTACTCCCTACATGAATAGTAATAGATGATTCCTTGAGTGGTTTCAGTTTCTTCAACCCAACTGGAACATCCTGGAATCTTGCTCCAAGTAAACACCTAACTGATGTATTTACTCTCTCTTGCTTACCTACAGTATATGACTATCTGTAAATCTGATTATCGAACCTTTATTCTTTTCAATTCAGCTTTTAAATTGAGTATTTCCTCTCACAAACATGTATGTTTTCTACACTATGGGTAATCCCCAACCTGTTCCCTATCACAGTCTACAGCTGACTTAATACATAAATGATTGCGATTTATGCATAAGAGCCCAACTTTCCATTTGTTAACTCAAAGAGCAAATAATCTGCATGAGTAACTGCTATTTTACTGAACAGGTTGATTGTAGTATGTGCCATGTGCAAGTTCAAGTTCCTGGCTGCCCTTTGTCTTAAAAGCACTACCAAACACAAACACCCCAGTCCAGATTAAATACTAAACTTACTGTACATAGATTCTGGCCTCCTTCCTGACTTCCCCAGCTCATGCTGGCAGATGCCACCAGACACCACTTGTCTCTGCTGCATGTCACCTCCACTTGCACTTGGTTCTGCTCTCCAGGAGTCAAGCTTTATGGGCAGACATAGAAGCAAGGCATTCTGGGAGCCTCTGCGAGTGTTCCCAGAAAATTAAAACAGAATAAAGCCCAAATAAAAGTAGAACAGCTGTCCTGTACTAGGTTGCTGCAAAAAAGTAAAAACAATTAAAAATAAGCTACTTCTCCAGGTTCTGAATATGGTCCATAGTCCCCCAGGCTGGCAGGAACTGCAACCCCAGCACTACCTAGGTATGTTACCTTGGTAACAGTCTAGTACTCACACAAATGCTGCTACTTTTTTTTTGTGTGTTTTTATATAGGTTTTGATAAGTATATACAGTTCTCAAGCACAAAGGTAATTTGGGGTTTAGAGTGGAGAACAGCCACGCACTACACAATACTGTCACAGCTAGCTAGCTCAGTGCTGCTGACAGGAGCCGAACTTTAAGGGCAGACACCAAAGCAAGGCTCTCTGGGAGCCTCTGTGAGTGTCCCCAAAAATTGAATTCAGAATAAAGCCAAATAAAAGTAGAACAGCTAGCCTGTACTAGGATGCTGCAAAAAACTAAAAACAATTAAAATCAGCTAATTCCCTGGTTCCTCATATGGTCCATCCGTAATCACCTAAGCTGGAGGACTACAACCCTCAGCATTCCTTTGGGTTGTTATCTTGGTAACAGTCCACTACTCACACAAGTGATGCTGCTTTATTTTTGTGTGTTTTTATGTAGGTTTTGATAAGCATACACAGTTCTGAAGCACACAGGTGATTTGGGGTTTAGGGTGAAGAACTGCCACACAGTACATAAATACTGTCTCAGCTAGCTAGCTGAGATGTGAGCAAGAGGGCCAGAGAACCAGTATGGTTTGTGGAGACAATAACATCATTTGCAGCCATATTGGCTCTGACCAAAGTTTGTTTTACGTTGCTGTTAGTTCTTTCTTTTGCTCTTTCATAAATAAACTTTGCATAACTAGTCACACAATGTTTGTAAAGAAATACTCTATGTAAAATTACATATATGGTACATGTAAACATTGCTGTGATTTTTGTTTTAATTTATGGTGTTAGCTTTTATTACTACTGCTGTCTTGCCCAAGACTTAGATGGAAATAAAACCTTTTCTTAGCCTACATTCACAGGTAAACAATGATAATAAGAGTACCTTAATTTGAAGCAAACAATATTATTATATTTCATTTGTGCTGTGCTGTGACTTGCAATATAAGACACATGACACTGTAATACTGGTAACAGTGCAACATAATTAGTCTTTAATGTACTACATCATACAGGAGTTTGAGAAACAAGACTCGTCAGAGTGAAGCCATGCCAAAAAGC
Source organism: Neoceratodus forsteri (assembly GCA_016271365.2). Taxonomy (NCBI): domain Eukaryota; kingdom Metazoa; phylum Chordata; order Ceratodontiformes; family Ceratodontidae; genus Neoceratodus; species Neoceratodus forsteri. The sequence continues at coordinate 1,779,671,394 of CM057452.1, forward strand.
ATGTGAAATTCAATATTCTGATAAAGACTGGAAGAAGACAGGTTAAGAAATCTTTTACAAGCTATTTTAAAAGGATGATGACTCAGTTGTGGTTTTGTAAGAATTTGTCAACCAGTGCAGACTTTAAATATTGCTTAAGAGTCAAGCTGACTTACAGAGTAATTAATCCAGGTACTTTGGATGGTGCGTAAATGTCATTTTAAATAGATTGCTTTGAAATAGTTTTTTTTTCAGATGAAGAGACAGAGCATGCATCAGCAGTACACCTACACTAAGCCTTCACCTACTGTACACCTATTAGTTGAGTAAAATGTACTGTACGTAGCATAGCATGTATGTATTTATAAAAAGATCAAGCTAGAAATACCAGACTACCTACAGAAAAAGATATCTGGTGTCATGAATTCCTTGGTATTCAGAATTCAATTAACATTTTAGGGGCCAGATAGTGAAACCTCTTTCCAGTCTTGGTTCAAGTTTGGCTTGCAGTTTATGTACATATTAGAAAATGCTTATTTCAGACTAAGTACCATTATCAAGTCTGTTTATGAATATTTATAAAATGCTCAGTACTCAGATTGGCAAAGTCTGGCATACTAGGCAACCAATAGGTGTCAGCCAGTAAGTGCCATCCCACTATTTCAATGGGCCATTCCAAACAGTTTGTTTCAACTATGCCGTGGTGCAAATAAATTGCCGCCAGTCTTTTATATAAGATAGAAAGACGCCTGGTATACTTTGTTTGAAACAAGAATCAGTTTAAATAAAGCTTTGTAAAATGTTCCACTAGAAGTATGTGTTGAGCATTTGCTACCTGTGTGAGTGCAAGGGTGACAAGGATGTAGTGCACAGCATTTGAATAAAGCACACCACACACCTAGTTGTTGCATGGTAGGAGTGTCATTGGATAGGTGAACTGGTGGCTACATTGTAACCTCCCCACTGATGTTCCTGCTGATCTGTTGATACACACCCTGCCACAGTAGGTATCCCTGAATGAGTACAACAGCCCTGCATTGGTGTGTATACCTGATAGTGGTCAATACATAAGCCTGCACCCCCTCTACACACACACCTAACACATCACTGGCCAAACCATGGGATGCAACGACAGACAGATTTCATCCCTTCCCAGTGCTGTAACTGTATGAAAGACATACAGTACAACATAAACAACTGAAACAAGATATGCACATGAGATGTTTATTCAGAACAGGGCGAAGGTGGAGGGTAGTAAAGGATGGCTGGTGCAGAAAAAGCATAACAGAAATGAATTTATCAAGTACTGGGTGGTGCCCCAGTATGTAATGGCTTTCCCCTTCCACTGCTCAGAATGCCACCATCCATCCCTGATTCTCACCTTGAAATTGCATACAATGGAAGGGTGCACTGTTAGTAACTGAAAACACATTTGCAAAGTTATTAACTGAAAGAGTAGTAACAGTGATCACAAAGCATAGAAGCTGGCACAGCAGTCCATGGATATATTTGTTAAGTCCATCCAATAGTCCAGTGTTCCATACCTACTTATGGTGAAGTGTTCAGGAGAGATGATCTGGTAGTGCCTTGTTTGACCATTGTTGGTGCAGCCAGAAATGACCAGTTGCAACACTTCTGATATGCTTTCTATCCACACCACAACAGGAAGGGGACATAATGCCCATATTGTATCTTGACAAACTGGTGCTAAAAGTCACTGTTTGCCTTGGGTCATTGACAGGCCTATTCAGTAATATATTGCAAAACACAGAAATTCCAGAGAACAAACGGTATGTGAAATGTTAATATGTGTATCACCCCTCATTCCATTTTCTAGATGTGCATATTAACTGGCCCAGGTGTGTTCCTTTAGCACAGTCTGCTGCATCATGCGGGTACCAAGTGACACCTCTTCCAGGTACAAAAGTGTGACTCATCATGGGACAACCACATCCAACTTTGCCTCATACCCTGTACAGGACGAAGACAGCACAAAGGGCATGGGTCATGAAGTCGCTGGCTCCTATAGCACTAACTGATATGGCACACAGCACATAGGCTATATGTCCTGGTATACTACCCTCCCCAAATCTGGACACCCTTGCCACAGATTGACACATCTAATAGGACCCTAACATTATCCATCAGGCATACCCACATATAATCCCTAATACTGCCAATGAACACTTAAAAAAAAACACTGTGTCACAGCACTCTGCATATGAATTCAAGCTGGTGGCCCTTTAAAAGCTATCCTCTAAAGCACTGGTCTAGTCCAATGGCCAGTCAGTATGTGATGAACATGGCATGGGCATTTCCTTAAGCTGAGTTACACATGTCATTCACCCAAACATGAGTTGCAGCAATGGCAAGACCAAGTAGACAAGTTCAAAGTTAACACTGATGACATATCAGGCCTACCTCCCTGTAAGACAGGGCTAAGCCACAAGGAGGATCACCTCTGGAAGCTGTATTTGGGATAGGACTGGCATTGATGAGTAGGGTCTTATGTCTCCAACTCGACTACTGAACATTTGCTAGGGAGTCATGCAGGTCAGCCCTGGGTGTGTCATATCCTGGTATCTGTAACTAACACTCAGGACCACAGAAGACACAAGTTTGCCCAGTGAGTCTAACAGTATTCAACCAAGTAGGTGAGAGCAGCATTTGAGTCAGCAGCCATTATTTAACTGTAGGGTGTATGGAGTGCTCTTGGGGTTGTGGTGCCCACCACCAAGTACCAAGGATGTATGATATGTACAGTAAATGGAAGAGAGAGAAGATGTCAAAATACATCAAGTACAGTATTTTTGCAATGGGGAGGGGGTTGCCCACAATATTTGTAAGCTGTTAAACTATGCATTTTGGAAACATTAACTTCACTACACAAAGAAGCTACTGTATCAGCACTTTGAAACAGCTTCCAGTGTGCTAGTGTACCCTGCAGGACTCCTCCTCACATTACCATGTACTCAGCCAATTCATTAGTGCTTACATACCAGCAACTTTGTGCCACACTGAATGTGACTTTGTATGTAGCATTTGCCATGCTTACTACTGTATGTCTTCCACATCACCGAGAATATGACAATGACTTCCTAGCCAGCTTAATAAGCACTCAGTCTCAAAACTGGTCAACTGGCAAGTTTGACAAGTGTCCTTAGCTACCTTGATGTATAGGTCTGTAACCCCACCAGTATACAATTTGTAACAGTTCTTAAGATCCTGCGTGTTCCTACTATATTTGTACCCTGTACCCTTATATTGTTTACTTCTATAAGGAATGGTCATATGTAATTGACTGTACTTCTCTGTAACTCTGACTTGGAGCCTTTGGAAACAAGTTCCTGACTCAAAGGGTTTTAATTATGATGACTACAATAAATAAATAAACAAAATAAATGCAAAGCCCATTTTGCATAGCACATAGCCAGTTAGCATGGCTCTAACTATACAGATATGCTGCCTCTCACATGTACTGGTCATTTAAAGGAAACTATCACCCCATTGGCTATTGCTGGCCCCCTGGCTTGCCCTTGCTCCAGTAGTGTGCCCCTTAATATTCTGATAAGCTATGTGCAATTCTTTTGTTTTCTGTAACTGTTTTATTTCTCTTGCTGATTTTAAATTGTACCTAACTTGCCTGTGTATCATCTATTATGTCCCTATTGCAATGTATGTATAATTGCTTGTATTGTTCTTACTGTTTATTCTCTTTGTATGTAATTAATCCCAGGTCACCCTGAAAAGGGACTGTAATGGTTTCAGTGGGCCTAGCTGGTTACAAAAATTTAAATAAATAAATATTGTTTTGAATATGTTGTATGCTTTATTCTAAACCTCACTGTACATTATTTATCTGTTCTGCATAGTTATTGAAACCCACTGTCATATAAGCAGTAGGCAGAACAGGAGAAACATAGAAACATAGACTTTGATGGCAGATAAGGACTGCTTGGCCCACCTATTCTGCTCATTTCCCTACTTAGAGGATAAGCTGCAGATCCTATTTAACCAACAGCCTATTTCTTCCTAACTCCCACAAATATTGCCTTATGTCTGTTCCATGCATTCTTGAATTCTCCCACAGTTTTACACCTCACAACCTCCTCAGGAAGGCTGTTCCATGCATCCACCACCCTCTCTGTGAAAAAATACTTCCTTATATTGACCCTGAGCCATCCCTCCTCTATCTTCAAATTGTGTCCCCTTGTTCTTGCACATCTCTTTTTCTGAAAGATCCTACCCTCTTGGACTTTGTTGATTCCACTGAGGTACTTAAACATTTCTATCATGTCCCCCCTCTCCCTCCTTTCCTCAAGGGTATACATATTAAGCTTGTTTAGTCTCTCCTCATATGGTTTCTCTTGCAGACCCTGCACCATTTTGGTTGCCCTCCTCCGGATAGCCTCCGCTCTGTACTGTCTCCATCCTGTCTATGTCCTTGTGGTGATGGGGTCTCCAGAACTGGATGCAGTACTCCAGATGGGGTCTCACCAACTGTCTGTACAGGGGGATAACAACTTCCTGTTTTCTGCTGGTGATGCCTTTCCCTATACATCTCATTATCCCCCAGCCCTCCCTACTGCCTTATCACATTGCTTGCCAACCTTATGGTCATCTGACATGATTACCCCCAGGTCTCTTTCCATTTTTGTTGTTTTTACCACCTCCCCCTCATTGTGTAAACTTCCCCTGGGTTTTTGTTTCCCAGGTGCATTTGCACTTCTTTGCATTGAATCAAGCTGCCATACTTCTGACCATTCCTCCAACCTTGCCAAGTCCCTTCTCATCCTTTTCACGCCTCCTTGTGTATCAAACATGTTGCAGATCTTTGTGTCATCTGCAAAGAGACATACTTTTCCTTCAGTCCCTCTTCAAAAGTTGCAAGTAATGTTTTATTATTAGAGGTAACAATAAAATAACAAAATAAAGTTGTATAGGATAGCAATTCACTAAGATAGTACAAGAAAAAAGTCCTTCATCTGAGAGTCTCTTTTAAAATCTCCAGCTCTCTTACCCCAGGAGTTTGTGGAGTTGTGGAGGGACCTCAGACATGTAGCTTACATGGTAACTTTCTCGGAAGTGCTATCTGTCTATGGCATGGATGAGGCTGGGTACTCCGCACCATAGGATTCAATGACTGGTTAAAAACTGGTGCAGAGCTCAAGGTGGCTTCACTGGGGACTGGAGCTCCACCTGGAGGATGCAGGCCTATACGAGTGTGATGGTATGCATCTGTCCAGGAGGGAACCAGTATCCTAGGTGACAGGTTTAAATGCTTCATTGGCAAGTATTTAAACTATCCAAAAGGGGAGGCACTGAAAAGGAGAAGGGAAATCCTAGCAACCCCAAAATCAGGTAGTTAGTGAGGTAAACACCAAGATAGAGCAGTTGATAGGGAGAAGGACAGGGGTAAATGTATTAAGAGACAAAGACAGTAAGGGTTGGGATGGAGCAAAAGAGATAAGGCCATAAAAATGGAGGGTAATGAGCACCAGTGTCTGTAGTCTAGGTAAAACTTCCCGAAATGGTGGCCTTGATGGAAGAGGATGCCTGGATATCATGGCAGTCACAGAAACATGGTACACAGAGAACCATGACTGAGATGTCAACATACCAGGGTCCACAATCTACAGGAGGGACAGAGAGGGTAGAAGAGGAGGAGGAGGAGGAGTAGCTCTCTATGTAAAGGAAGGGATCAAAGTGACAGAACTTAAGGGTAAACAGAGAGGAAAGGAGGCACTGTGGGTCACCCTAGAGACTGGAAATAGCACCATAATCCACACAGGAGTTGTATACAGACCCCTGTCTCAGGGGGGAGGAAATGGACAAGAAAATGATAGAAGGCATACTTAGGATTGCAGAGAAAGGGGAGATATTGCTGATGGGGGACCTGAATATGCCAGATGTTAATTGGAGCACCTTTGCTGCAGCCACATCCAAGAGCAGGGACAGTCTCAATGCCCTACAGGGGGCATGCCTCAGACATCTAGTTTTGGAACCCACTTGGGAGGGAGAAATCTTAGACCTGGTACTCTCAAATGGGGACAAAGAGAGGATCTCAGATCTAGAAGTGGGTAGCCATCTGGGAACAAGTGACCAACAAACAGTGTGGTTCACAATAAACTTAGCTGTAGAATCAAGCAATACAAAAATGAAGGTACTGGACTTCAGGAGGGCTGATCTTGTCAAAATGGGAGAGTGCCTCAGAAAAGCACTAGCAAACAGGCAGAAAGGTGGGGTGGAGCAACAATGGGGAAACATCAAAACCACCATCACAGAGGCAACAAGCCTTTGTGTGAAGCAAATAAACAAATCAAAATGAAAGGGAAAACCACTATGGTTCTCAAAAGAAGTGGTGGGGAAGGTTAGGGAGAAAAAGATAGCATTAAGGAAGTATAAGGAAACACAGAAGGAGCTGGACAGAGAACTGTACTAGTTAAAGCAGAAGAAAGCAGGGAAGGCAGTCAGAATAGCAAAGGCCCAAACTGAGGAAAGGATAGCCAACTCAGTTAAGAAGGGGGATTAAACCTTTTATAGGTACATTGGGGCAAAAAAAAAACTAAGGCAGGGATACTGAGGCTGAATAAAGAGGAGGGTGGTTGGGCAGAGAGTGACAGTGAAAAAGCAGGGATACTGAATGAATACCTCTGCTCAGTATTCACAATGGAAGAGCAGGGGGAAATACCTAATCTAGTCAATAGAAGTACTCTGGATGGGGGGTGGTGATATTAGTCCTTTCACAGAAGAAAGGGTTGTGAAAGAATTCCTAAAACTGAAGGTGGGTAAAGCAATGGGGCATGATGGAATTCACCCCAGAATTCTAAAAGAACTAAGGGAAAAACTAGTAACACCACTGACTACACTTTTCATAAATCATGGGAGGATGTTGTGGTACCTGAGGACTGGAAGATGGCACATGTGATTCCCCTTCACAAAAGTGTGAGCAAGACAGAGGCAGGAAACTACAGACCTGTCAGTTTGACCTCAGTGGTAGGTAAAATGATTTAATCACTTCTGAAAGAAAGAATTGTTGAGTATCTAGAGGCCAGTGGGGGCACAGGACCCAAGACAGCATGGATTCACTGCAGAAAGGTCATGTCTGACAAATCTAATTGATTTGTTTGACTGGGTGTCCAAAGTAGTAGACCAGGAAGGGGCTGTGGACATGGCCTACCTAGACTTTAGCAAGGCATTTGACACAGTCCCACACAAAAGATTAATAAGCAAATTAGCCAGCCTGGGAGTCAGTCCCAGAGTGGTAGCCTTGGTAAAACACTGGCTGGACAACAGGACACAGAGGGTAATAGTAAATGGAGTACACAGTGAAGAAAGGGGGATACTAGTGGGGTACTGCAGGGTTCAGTAGTGGGGCCAGTCCTTTTTAATGTCTATATAAGTGACATTGCAGAGGAACTGGAAGGAAAAGTATGTCTCTTTGCAGACAACACAAAGATCTGCAGCAGGGTTGATACAAAAGGTGGGGTGGAAATGATGAAATAGGACTTGGCAAGGTTAGAGGAATGGTAAAATGTATGGCAGCTTAGATTCAATGCAAAGAAGTGCAAAGTAATGCACCTGGGAAACAAAAACCCAGGGGAAGAGTACACAATGGGGGATGAGATACTGACAACAACAAAAATGGAAAGAGACCTGGGGGTAGTCATATCAGATGACCTAAAAGTGGGTAAGCAATATGAGAAGGCAGTAAGGAGGGCTGGGGTGATACTGGGTTGCATACAGAGAGGCATCACCAGTAAAAACAGGAAGTTGCTGTCCTCTGTACAGACAGTTTGTAAGACCACATCAGGAGTACTGTGTACAGTTCTGGAGACCCCATCTCCACAAAGACATAGAACAGGGTGGAGACTGTCCAGAGGAGGGCAACCAAAATGGTGTAGGGTCTGCACCAGAAGAAATATGAACAAAGACTAAAATAGCTTAAGATTTATAGCCATGAGGAAAGGAGGGGGGGGGCATGGTACTTTCAAATACCTCAAGGGAATCAACAAAGTCCAACAGTGCAACATCTTTCTGAAAAACAGATGTCAAGAACAAGGGGGCACAATTTAAATATGGGGGAGCTCTGAGGTAATGTGAGGAAGCATTACTTCACAGAGAGGGTTGTAGATGCATGGAACAGCTTTCCTGAGGAGGTCATAGAGTGAAAAACAGTGGGGGGAATTCAAGAATGCATGGGACTGACATAAGGCAATTCTAGTGGGGGGTAGGAGGAAGTAGGCTGTTGGTTAACTAGGATCTGCAGCTTATCCGTTAGGTAGGAAAATGGGCAGACTAGGTGGGCCAAGTGGTCCTTATCTGCCATGAGATTCTATGTTTCTATGTTTCAAACAAAACATTGCTGTCTTTATATGATATATCTTTGCCTGGTAGTTTAACTAGTACATCCTGTTCTTGTAAGTTTGATTTAGTGTTTTTTCACAACATGCTACCAAAAGGAGAAGGACCAATAGTGGGTGATATGGGCACCAATGAGAGAGAGAGAGAGATGGACACCAGCCTGTTTATGGAGGGAAGAGTCCTAAAGGAACTCGAGAATCTGAAAGGGGACAAGCCTATGGGGCCAAATGGGATATATCCCAGAATATTAAAAGAACTTAGGTTGACAACTTAAGAAAATTCAACCCATCCCAACATGGCTTTGCTAAAGGTCATCTCTGCATTACTAACTTACTCAGCTTCTATTAATCCATTAGTCAAAAGTTAGATAAAAATCTTTCTTGTGACGTGGTATTTTTAGATTTCAAATAAGCATTTGATTATGTTCCACATTGGGCCCTTATTAACAAACTAACTACAGTTAGCATACAAAATTCTGTGTCACTTGGATACAAAATTGGCTTTACTGTTGCAGTCAATGGGTAGCTATTGATGGCCATCTGTCAGACTGGAAACCTGTATGTAGTGGTGTTCCACAAGGGTCAGTCCTGCCTCACCTTGATTTTTCAAATTTTCATAACAGATTTGTCATCTAACCTAGCTTGCTGGGTAATTAAGAATGTCGATGACTCTAAGTTGGGAGGTCCCTGTAACTCTGAGGGTGACATTGACTCGCTCCAAGGTGACATGGACAAAGTCACTAATTGGACTAAAGATTGGGGAATGTCTTTTAACCTAAACAAATGCTGCATTATTCACTTTGGTAATCACAACCCAAAACATACCTATATACTTAATGGGCATACACTAAAAAAACAGCACAAGGAAAAAGATCTAGGTATCATAATATCTAATACATTTACATTTGACAAACAAATTACAGGTAACATTAACAAAGCTAATAAAGTGTGGTGGTCGATCAGACATAATATTAATTCAAGACATCATTCGGTCATCTTACCCTTATACATTGCATACATTCAACCACTTCTGGACTATTCCTCCAAGTTTGATCCCCTCACAAAACAAAGACATTGCTGTGATCAAACAGATACAAAGAAAAATAGCTAAACATGTACAGGGAACTAAATCATTAAGTTATGAGGAGAGACTAACTAAATTCAACCTCATGTCACTAGAAGTGGGAAGAATGCACAGTGATCTTCTGCTAACTAAGGAAGTAATTAGAGACCAGAAAATCATGACAGATATAAGATTGGAATTGAAGCAAATAAATTTCAACACTTGGGGTCACCTTTTACAATTACAAAGCAAGAGTTTTGCTACTATCAACAGAGCATATTATTTTTCATAATAGGTATTGTTAGGCCATGCAATGCTCTTCCATCTGTGGTCATTTATGGAAGCAAATTAACTTTTAAAAAAATAATCTAGACAAATTCTTTCTCTCCAATGACTCCCTTTGCTTTTATGGGTAGACAACAGGAGCTGTATTTGCATTTTACCACTCTCATGCTCCTTCCCTGTCCTTAGCAGTGATCCTTAGTAGGTGCTGGCAGCACCACTAACAGCCCTATTCAACAAATCGATAGAAACAGGGTTGCATCCAGGGGACTGGAGGAAGGCAAATGTAGTCCTTTTCCAAAAAAGTGGGAATAGGGAGGAGGCTGGCAACTACAGGCCAGTTAGCCTGACCTCAGTGGTGGGGAAATAAATGGAGTCACTGCTAAAGGACATGACTGTGATAATTCTTGAATCCAGTGGAGCTCATGATCCAAGGCAGCATGGATTCACAGCAGGAAGGTCTTGTCAAACAAATCTTTGAATGGGTGACCAAAGAAGTAGATCTTGGAGGGGCGGTAGATGTGGACTACCTAGATTTCAACAAGGCCTTCGACACCAACCCACATAGGAGGTTGGTAAATAAGTTGGGCAGCCTGGGAGCGGGCCCCAAAGTGGTAAACTGGGTCAGAAACTGATTGAGTGACAGGACACAGAGGGTGATGGTAAATGGTGTTCAATCCAAGGAGAGGGAGGTGACCAGCAGGGTGCCACAGAGATTCATGCTGGGGCCAGTCCTTATTAATGTATTCATAAGTGACATTGTACAAGGGCTGGAGGGGAATGTATGCCTCTTTGTAGATGACACTAAGATCTGCAATGGGGTCAACATTCTGAGGGGGGTGGAAAAAATGAGAAAGGACCTAAACATGCTTGTGGAGTGGTTGAGAATGCAGCAGCTTAGATTCAATGAAAAGAAGTGCAAAATCATGCATTTGGGGCACATAAATCCAAGGAAATAGTTCAAGATGGGGAGAGAGATACTGATGGCCACCAAACAAGAAAGGGACCTGGGGGGTAATCATATCTGATGACCTAGTGGTAACCAAACAATGTGAGAAGGCTATGGGACTGCCAGTGGGATGCTAGGGTGCATAGAGAGGTATCAGCAGCAGGAACAAGGAGGTGATTATGTCACTGTACAGATCACTAGTGAGACCTCATCTGGAGTATGGTGTCCAGTTCTGTAGGCTGCATCTCCGGAAGGACATAGTAAAAGGACTGCACCAAATTTCATATGAAGAAAGACTAGAGGACTTCAATATGTATTCTCTGGAGGAGAGGAGAGGAGAGGAGAGGAGAGGAGTAAGGGGGTATGATAGATACATTCAGGTATCTCAGGGGTATAAACAAGGTACAGGAGGGTAGCATCTTTCAGGAAAACAATGTGTAAAAGAACAAGGGGCATGATATGAGGCTAGAGGGTGGTAGGCTCAGGGGCAACATGAAGAAAGTACTTTTTCATAAAAAGAGTAGTGGATGCTTGGAACATCCTCCCTGCAGAGGGGGTGGGGGCAAATATGGCATGGGAATTCAAGTCACATGGGATAGACATAAGAGTACTCTCTCAATAGGGAAGAGAGGGTAAGTCATGGATCAACTTCAGTCTGTGGTATTCCATTAGGTAGGGAGAGGGGCAAACTTGGTGGGCCTCATGGTCATATCTGCCATTACCATCTATGTTTCTATCTTTCTATGTAAGACTTTTTTCATTGACCTTCCTCTGACCAGCCTGAAGAGTACATTATTCTTAGCAGGTGCAACCAATGAAGACGTCCTGTTGCAGGGCTAATTTCCTGCTGTAATTCTGCAAACAATCTTGTGGAGGTCAAATATAGCTGAAGGTTAACTGCTTGTATTACTGATAGTCATTAAAAAAATTGCTTTCTGCAATCATTTCAATAATATAGTTCTATACATTTGCAAAACAAGGGATCCCAGTTTCACATAAAGATTTATATATAATTTATTTTAACTACAGCAAAAGAAGAAAGAAAGAAAATAAACAGCAAGTAAAAGAAGGGAGAAAACAGACAAATTATGGGACCATTGGAGTGGCCAATTCCTTGGTGCTACAAGAAAAATTTGATTGTGTAATCAGATAGGCAAGATATAGAAAAGTGACAGACTAGGAGAGGACATCATAGATTCTTGCTTTTAACTCTCTCTGCTAAACAAATGGGACATTATCTTATCCTAACACTGTCACACCCTCTTCATGAATCTGAACCTGCTTCATTACTCGATAGTCACCACAGTTATAGAAAGATAGCAATGATCTAACAATTGATATCATAATGCACTATTCGCATTGACTTACATTTTTTTTTAATATGATCAACTACAATCATCTTTTCAGCAAGCTCCACTTCATGGGCATCTCAACTACCACAGGAGTTGTCAAAGATGAATGGAGATATGCCTTTGCTCTGTCCTGTTAATCTTGGTGTTCTCAAGGTTCCATCTTGGCTGCATACTATCTATTTTCTTTATCAATGACTTAACTCCAGTCTGTGATTACCTGAATACAAGCATTCATCTATATGCTGATGAAACAGTCATCTACACCAAATTCAAATCTATTAAGGATCTCAGTACTTCACTACAATCTGTCTGATGTAAGGCCAGGGTGTACCTGAGTGCAGCACCATAGAACAAATCTGCAGAGTCAAACATTGAGAGAATTATTCTTAGGAGGATCTCAGAATGGACTGGGGGGGGGGCAGGCGAGACCAGTTACTGTATGGGGTGCCAAGATTTGGGTGGAGATATTTGTTTATGGTGTCAGTGTGGATGGAGATGTCTCAGTTTCTATTCAACCACATGCCAAGGTACTTAAAGATCAGCTGCAAAGCTTGTAATTATTTACCCAATTTTCTTTTCACAGGTATCAGCAGATTAATAAACATAGTCTGTAAAAATCTGTTTTTATTTTAGAATGCTGTTATTTTATGCTACAACAGACTTTAGTATATCTGGTGACTGTGCCATTCAGCTTGTTTTTTTCTCTGTAACACAGTGTTTTGACAGTTCTTGACGTCATTCTTGGAATGATGTCTGCTTTGACAGTGCATGCATACATCAGCTGTCAAGCGCCTGTCATGCCTCAAGATCCACATTGTCACACAGTTGTAAAAACAGGAATAAATAAAACTTGTAGTCCCTGTATTGCATATTGTTAGATTTATTCTGTTCCATACTCTGTCACCAGTGATGTTGAAGATTAAAAAAATGTTCTTTTCGAGTCTCGAGCTCCTCCCTGCCTGTGTTTGAACACCAGGGCTCTCATTAATTGTTAATCTGTTGCCAGAGTTAGGAGCAGAGGCTTGTTTTAAAATTACATTTCTCAAACATATAGTAAAATACTGACCAACATGGTGCTAAAGCTTGACAGTTCAGTGATTATCACAGTAGCCATTATTTTAATATTTAATTACTTAGAGGAGCGTGATTGGGGCATCACTATCACTGTTATTGTTCTGATTTGTTTCTGCAAAATGTTTATTTAAAAAAATGTTCCTTCTTCAACATCTTTAAGTAATTAATCAGGACTATTCTACCTACTCCAGTGTACTGATAGGAGTGCATTTGCGATCTGTGTGCCATTGCCACTGTTCTAAAACGGTTAGGAAAGATGCTTATTTTAAACACTCCCATATCCTTTGTTTACATTGTTATCTTTTCGTTATCCTTTTGTTTTTTTTAGGTTACACTAATTTGTATGCCAGATCACACCTAGATGCACTGATCATCTTACATTGATACAGCATAAAAATATTATTTTTGGTTTACTGAGGTTGCTATCTTTTTTATGGCAACAGAAGAAATTGAGTATGATGGCTCGTTCATTCCTCCTAGAGAGATTATGCTATATGCATTTGAACCTGTACTTATACCAGATTCAGTCACTGAGGTGCACATTGAACTAATGGAGCTTACAGCTGTCATAGCAGTTGATGAATTATGTGTTCTGTCGATTTAACTTGTATTCTGATAAAAGAAAAAAAGTTATTTCATTTTACCCATGAAATAACATTATGGTGCTTATATAATTTACAAGCATCTTTCTATTATTCCAACAGTAAAGAGTATAGGTTATAGTTAGGGCATTTAGTAAATCTGTTATAGCCTCGAGACCTGGGTTTGATTCCCACAACTTCCACTAGCTTACTGTTTAACTCTGAGCAAGTCAGTTATCCACTTTATTGCTCTCAGTTGGAAACTGGTAATAGGCACGCCACCGTATGAATTCTTAACCCTACAGCTAATAAAATAAAATCCTATATGTATCAATGTACCTTATTGTTTTTTTAGCTTCATGTTTGTTAAAGTTTGGTGGGGTGGGTTTAGAAGCATGATGGCACAATTTTGTGCAATTCTGCAGTGGATGCTGTAAGGTGAATAGTTACTACTGCAATGAATGCTATGCATATGTAACTGTTTCCATTAATGTCTTATGAGGAAGGTGTAGTTTATTGTCTATCTTATGTACGTATAATGTTGATGTTTTTAAACCAGCAGATTCAAACCCTTGTCAGATGGTCTAGCCATGACTCTTCTAATTAATTCAGATGTGTACCATAATACCATATCCTTTATAATAGTCCTGTCCCATGGTGGTTTTGATCTATTTATTTGTTCTTTTATTTATTTTATTTTTATTTTATTTATTTTTTTAACTGGTGAAGACCTCATTAATTTCTCTTATCTTTCACCATCAAATTATGTATAACAGTCATGTAATGTTAAAGGGCTTATAGTTTTTTGTTCTGTGTTTCATGCAATACTACTTATCAAATGTATACCCTTATGTTCATATCCATTGAACAGGACTGGCCCAGTGATGATCTCTTTTATACCGCTGGTCACTCCCTTCTCCCGGATTGGACCCATGTACTTTCAACCAGTTCCTGACCCAGTTTACCAACTGTCTATATGCCTTTCTTGTTTTGTTTTTATATATTCTTTTCTTGCCTATCAGTCCGGGGCATCTCTCAGGCTGACTTGATCAGCTTCCACCCCTAACCGCCTGCCTGTACCACTCCTCTGACCGAAGCATCAGTATCAGGATCTTCTCCTCTCCCACCGGTAGAGGAGGGATTGCACTCTATGTTAAGGAGGGTATCAGGGTGACAGAATTACAGGACAAGAGAGGGGAGGCTGAGGGCCTATCAGTCTTATTGGCCATGGGAAAAGGGAGGTGGTACGCGTGCAGTGATTTACAGACCCCAGACACAACAGGAATCTGTGGAAAATACATGACAGATGAAATCTTGAGAGTGGCTGCTAAAGGTGAGGTGGTGTTGATGGGAGACCTGAATCTACCAGATGTAGACTGAGACACCCTATTGGCATCATCCACCAGTAGCAGGGAAATAGTAGACTCCTTTCAAACAGCCTTCCTAGGGCAGCTGGTCAGGAAACCAGCAGGGAGCAAGCAGTTCTTGACCTGATCCTGACAAATGAGGATATTGTAGTGGATGTTTTGGTTGAGGAACACTTTGGTACAAGTGACCACATCACTGTTTGATTTTCAATACAGAAAACTGCAGATGTTCACTGAAACACGGTAAACAGTCCAGGAGTCAGGTGTATTTATCTATGTGTCTGGTCCGAAAGGTTTGATGACTGTTTCTTATGTAAAAAAGTGTGTAGAATCCAATTTTACAAGTCTTATTCAGTCAAAGTTGAACATTTTCTTGAAAATGCATTTCTTCAATAAAAAATGCACTGTCGGTGAGAATTGTGTATATTTTAATTAATGGTTCCTTCTTTAATTACAATTCTGTAAGCTTTTATTGAAAATACTACGACATTGTAACAAACAGCAGCATATGTATCAATGGCTGAATATTAACGTTATTATTAATTGAGTCTATATTTAACTTGAAACAATCAACTTTTTATGATGTTTTATGAGCCTAAGTACAACAATCAGTATTCTTGTTCACTGTCTTCATTATCTGATATGTTAAGCAAATCTGTCTCATCAATATTGACATGAAATGAAAATGAAACAAGGTATTATCTCTTCTTTGGGGGCCTGAGTGAGGCATGCCGCCCCATCTCCAGAGGATTTATTTTTCTTATTTGGATTATTTAGGACTTCCTACCAACTGCTGAAGACTTTGAACATCTGGAAGTGCTTTAATGCTGCTCCAATAACAAATACAATGTACTGGTAGGAGTAAGAGGTCTAAACATAACTTTCTGTTGCTGCTGAACAGGTGGTCCTGATCCATTGGGGGGCCTGCCTGCTGAAGCCATAGCTACATGCAGATGGGACCTTGCTAGCTGGGTAGCTGGTAGCTAGGGCTGTCGGTCTTTGGGTCTCTTTGGGGACCAATCAGTGGGTTGGTCTTGACAGAGACCCATACTAGTGGTTGTGGGCTTTGGCAGTGTGGTTCCCTCCTTGGGTTTTTGAGCACCGCTGTGAAGTGACATTTCTTATCTGAATTTCCTACCTAATTTCATTTGACTATAATTTCTGTGAAGGCAGTGAGAGTGCCGTGTTGCTTCAGTTTCCTCACAGTGAAAGGGGCTGGGGCTGATTAGCCACTTATGGACATATTTGCTTACATACTTTGAGAAGGCAGGAGAGTGCTGTCCTGTTTGGGATTGATTAATTATTTATGGATATCAAAGAAGAGGTAATACCTTCTTTCTTTTAACTTTCTGCTTAATATTACAATTATAATTTGAGTGCAGTGAGAATGCCTTGATAGTCAAAATAATTTCGGTGATCAACCTTTTCATTTAGGGAGTGAGAGTCCTTATATTTCAATTACTTACAGCTTTTATAGATTGTTAGTGATGTATCATTGAGGAGATTATTAATAGATACTCTATTTAATATTGGGTCTTTTGATATGATTGTTATTCGGAGAGTGGAGGGTTTATTGGGAGGGTGGGTGTATTAGGGGGTGAATGAAGTGTTGGTTTGTGGGGTTTTAAATTGACACAGCAGTATTTTAGAGCCTGAAATATGTGCTAGGTGGTAAGAAACAGTCAGGTGGTACTCCCTCAAAGCTGAAGATCTCCATCCTTTTGAATGTCCTGCACTGCCTTTGGAAGCTTATAAAAATTGCAGAGTTCTTGGCATTGTGAAATGAAGGAGTATGAGGAATAAGAGATCCTGGAACTCTTGCGGGGATGGGAAAGGAGTGGGTGGATAGGGATAGTTAGAGCTAGGAGATGCCTTGGGGTGAAATGGATACAGTA
The DNA here is from genome assembly GCA_016271365.2 of Neoceratodus forsteri. Taxonomy (NCBI): domain Eukaryota; kingdom Metazoa; phylum Chordata; order Ceratodontiformes; family Ceratodontidae; genus Neoceratodus; species Neoceratodus forsteri. The sequence continues at coordinate 1,779,688,299 of CM057452.1, forward strand.
GCAAGGTCTGCCTTGCCTTGTACCCATACCCAAGGGCACTGACTTGGTCAGGCAGGAGGTGGAGTCATCCTTGGAATCTCATCCCTGTCAGGTGGTGTTAAGCATTGCTAGGTCCATTGGAAACAAGACCGCTATGGTCGTGGATTTTGTTGCATCTGAGGACCTGTTTTGCATCACTGAGACCTGGCTAGATGAAAATGTGGGCCCAATTTTGGGGTCCGCGATTCCAGTCGGGTTCTTGGTGATTCACCGCCGAGTGGACCATATAGGTCGGGGAGTTGCAGTCTGTTTTAGACAGGAACTCAACCTTAGGGAGGTGCCAGTTGGATGTACCAATTCCATTGAGTGTATTGTGGGTGCAGGTGCAGGTTTCAGGATCCTTCTCATTTATCGTCCACCAGGTGATTGGAGGGAATTCCTGAGGGAGGTTGCAGACTTCATCATTGAGAGGGTATTGGAGTCCCCCCAATGGTTAATTCTGGGGGACTTCAATGCCTGGGTTGACGATGAACTCATGCACTTTGGACAAAACCTCCTCCAACTGATGGATTCATTGGGCCTGACACAGGTTATTACCTCTGCAACTCACGAGGGGGGATACTCACTGGACTTGATATTCTATCTGGGGATGGAAGTCTCTGATGTGGAGGTGGAGCCTATCAGTTGGTCTGACCATCATGCCCTAAGTTTTAGTTTCACAGCCCCCCGAGAGAGGCCTACCCCAAAGAAGATAGTACAGTTCTGTCCTTTAGGAGGAGTTACCTCAGAAGGCCTAATTACAGAGCTGAACTTCTCGGGATTGCCAATGGATAGCGTTGACCCAGGGCCCCTAGTGCTAGCCTATAATAGGGAAATTGTGGGGGCCCTGGATGCCATTGCTGCATCCCGTGTTTGTCCCTGTACCCTTCATCCAGGGGCTCCATGGTATACCAGGGAGATCCATGGGTTGAAGAGACAGGGTCGAAGATTGGAGAGACGCTAAGGAAAACTCACCTGGAGATGGACATGCTTAGACTGCTAAATCATTATAAGATCTATCAGTTAGCAATTTCCCATAAGAAGGCAGAGTTCCTGTCCAGGGAAATTGCTACAGTGAGTAATAGACTGGCCCAGCACTTCCGGACTGTGGACAGACTGTGCAATCCAGCCTGTCTTCAAGCCAGTTAAGCTTTGTTACAGTTACAGTGTGAGGAGTTTGTGAAGTTCTTCACTGATAAGGTGTACACCATCAGGGATGAGATCAGCCAACGCCTCCCCATTGGGTCTTGCCCTGATCAACCAAGTGGCACCAATGCCCAATTAACTTGGTTCACCTTCAGTCAGCCAGCAATCATGGATATAGTGAGGATCATCCAGAATTTTTGTCCAACCTACTGTAGTTTGGATCCAGGCCCTACTCACCTACTAGTGGGGTGTGTAGAAGTTATCAGCCCAATCCTTACTGGGATAGTGGTGGCATCATTGAAGAAAGGGATCTTTCCAGATCCCTTAAAGGATGCAGTGGTGCTCCCCTTTTTGAAAAAGCCCTCCCTTGATCCTGACTGCCCAGAAAACTGCAGAACGGTCTCAGATCTCCACTTTTTTGGGGAAGGTTATTGAGAAGGAAGTCGCTTTGCAACTGGAGGATCATTTAACCAGCCATAGTATCTATGACCTTCTCCAGTCTGGCTTCAGGAAGTGGCATAGCACTGAGATGGCTCTTGTATGGGTGCTGAATGATCTCCTGATGGTGAGAGATCAAGCTCATTCTATATTGGTTCTCCTTGATCTCTCAGCAACATTTGACACCATAGATCATGGGTATTGCTCTAACACCTGTGGTTTTCAGTGGACTAAGGTGGGTGGTCCACAGTTGGTTTCAATCTTTTCTGCAGGGTAGGACTCAGAGAGTAGTGTCGTGGATTTATTCCTCAGTCTCTCACTGCATGCACTGTGGGGTGCTACAGGGTTCGTGTTGTCCCCATGTTATTTCATGGTGTATATGCTCCCATTGAGGGACATTATAAGGCAGCATGGGTTGAGTTTTCATTGCTATGCTGATGACTCTCAACTCTACATGTCTTTTGTGCCTGAGCAGGAGTCCAATTCAAGTGCAGTGTTTAACAACTGCCTCCTGAAGATACAGAACTGGATGAGTACCAACTGACTGAAGTTGAACCCAGGAAAAACAAAGGTATTGGTTGTGAAGCCAGGGGTAAGGATGTCAAGCTTATGGGTGGGAAAACCATCAGGTTTATTTCTGGGGGGGGCCCGCTTATAGCATCTGACCAGGTGCGTAACCTTGGTGTTGTGTTTGACGAGGGCCTGACCCCGAGGGCACAGGTGTAGGCCGTAGTCAAATCATCCTTTTTCCATCTAAGGAACAAAGCACGGGTGAAACACTTGGTTCCATCGGAGGATCTTCCTTCCCTGGTCCACGCCTTAGTTGCCAGTCATCTTGATTATTGCAAAGCCCTTTATCTAGGGCTGCCGGGAGTGGTTATCTGCCGCTTGCTGCTGGTGCAAAACGCGGCAGCTAGGTTGTTAACTGTAAGCCCTAGATCCAGCTATATAACACCTGTGTTGTGCAAATTGCATTGGCTGCCTGTACAGTGGTGGATCACTTTCAAGGTCACATTGATGACCAATAAGGCCCTACATGGTTTGGGACTCCACTACCTGAAAGAGCTCCTGATTCCCTACTGCCCCTCCCACTTCCTCCCATCCTCTGGTGAGGGATTGCTAGATATTCCCAGGGTAACCTTGAAAACATCTGGTGGAAGAATTTTTGCTTTTATGGCACCTACCCTGTGGAATTCTTTACCTTGCCAGATATGTAATAGCCTGACTGTAGAAGGGTTTAAAAAAGTTCTTAAAACCTTTTTATTCAAGCAAGCATTTTCTGAAGTGCAAATTGTGTTTTAAATTGCTTTGGATTTTAATTTGTATGTGACATTTTGTAAAGGCACCCTGAGCTTTGGAAGGGCGCCTTGTATAAATAAATTTTGACTTACTTACTTACATCACAGTCACTGTCACCATCTTCTTCATTAGGATTGTTGTCATGTTCATTTAACTGTTCACTTAAGGCTAGTGGTACAACTTCACATGTGAACCACATGAATTTGTATTTGCCATCCTAATAGGTCCAGCCATTGTTCTCTGGCTTCAGTAATGTTGTTACTGGTTTGTCTGCATTCTTCCATAATAATGAAATGTAATTTGCATGGCAGATGTATTGTGTCAGAGTTGATCTGCATGGTGGCAGTGAGCTTGCATCTGCTCCTTTGATCTTTTCTAATGGTGCATTTTTGTCACTCAGTTGATACTTGACGTTGAACATACTGTAGCAAGCTGTGTTGACACTCTTTACTTTCTGTCCATACAAGGTACACACAAAGCTCTCAATTGTATCCTCAGTTTCTTTAGACAAGTGTGGGCATCCCAGTTTTCCAAATGCCTCAGCGTACTGTATCCTTTTTCATAATTGCCAGGTCGCGACCTTCCCTTTGCCTTTGAACGCTCAGAATAGTCGCACCCTGTCAATGCATGGAGACCTGGTAGAGCTCACACACAGGTCTGCCTAACTCTGCTGAGAAGCAGGATACATCTATGAATCTTCTTGTGTTATTCCCTGGATGGCCAATGTCCATGTGCAGTTTGAGATTATCATTTAGACTTGCATGATACTACAGAATGACCAGAATATCAGTATCACCTGCCCTGACCACTACATGCACATCTTCACCCTCATTTGGACTGCAAATGTAGTATATGTCTTGCATGATTCTTGTGTCTGCTTCTATGAGTTTGCTTTTTAGGGCCTTGCACTCTAGTCTGAGCATATGTCCAGCTTCCACTTTGTATGAGAAACAAGTTTCTCCTACTGCATACATAGCTTTTTATCACTTATAACTTCACTGTATGCATGAGAATTCCGTGCTGTAGCTAGAAAACCTATGGGTGCCATCTTGAATGAAGATGAAGACAGGGATCCAGCGAAGTCTCTTGGTCGGCTTTGATCAGGGCCAGTTACGAGATAGGAGAGTGGAGCAATGCTATGCTTTCCTCTCTTCTCTTGTTCAAGACCTTTGATTGATGATGACTTGTAACAGTCACTGACAAGGTGGACTTCATTTGTGGAAGTACACCAAACAAGAGACAGGATGGGTTTTGTCACACTGTGGAATGTTGGTGGCAGATTTGTAAGACTTCTGATCAAGAACATGGCATCGACCACAATGGCCTTTACAGCATCGGGGTGGCTACTTTGGGCTCTGGTGGAATGTTGGTGGCAGATTTTTAAGACTTCTGATCAAGAACATGGCATCGACCACAATGGCCTTTACAGCATCGGGGTGGCTGCTTTGGGCTTTGGTTTCAAGTTTATTCAGCAGTGTTGACTTCATTGTTATGTTCATTGATCCATCAATGTTTCCTAAGGAGGGGGTACCATGGTTAGCTGACAGGCAAACATCATCATAGGTTCAACTGTTGAAGTCACAGGTATCTACAAGTGTCCAAAGTTGCTTTCAATTCAACAATTTTCTTGTCCTTGTTCTTTATTTTCACCTTCATTGCATCATGTGCAAAGTTCTTCAACTGGTATCTTTTGATGAGTTCCTCAAAGCTACTGTCTTTGGGACTGCCTTCGTCTCTAAACACATGATACATCCGTGTACCTATCTCAGCATCCTGTAACACTTTGTTTGCTACGTCTTGTGATACTGCTTTTCCACAACCTATTGAAAAAAGATTGCTGTCCTCAAATGCATCCAAGAATGGATTCATTGAGGACTCTATTGTTCAATAACTTGTTTAGATTCTTTGAATCTCATTTAACTTTAAAGCTCTTCAGCTCTTGGCTGGCATCTTCATGGCTGACAAGACCACCTTTTTCCATAAGACTTCTAACAATTTTACTTTGAGCTGACCGCAGAATGTTCCACCTCCTTGCATTGATGTTCTGTGTCAAAGAAGAAATCCTAGTTAGTTTTGATGCAGCATTGGCATTGTCTGTTTCAAGGTCAAGTCTACATCATTTGTGCTAAACCTTCTTTAATCTTGCAATGGTTAATGCTCCATTCTCAATTGTTTTCCTTAGTCCAGGGTGGGTCTCATCCATGTTTGGAAAATTCATAAGGTACAGGATCATCCATTTGGCATAGTTGTGGTGGCCAGTTGTGAAGTAAAGAGGTATCATCTTCTCCAAGCTATGTACAAAGAGAGGCAAGTTATTTGTCCTGATGGGATGGCAGAAGAGTTGGTACAACTCTACCAAACTGCAGTACTGCAGCCAAAATTGGGCAGTTGTTCCATGCTCAAAACAGTGTGTGAAATCTGAGAATGTTTAATATGCTTCCATGAATGTCTTGAACTCAGCTGTATTCTCTAGGTCCACCATTGAGGAAGGTGATGGGTCATTAAGTAGCTTTTGCAGATGCTCTGAGATTGGAAAGTCTAACAATCTTTATATTGTATAAAGCACTGCAGATGTTTAATTCTGAATGCTGCTGATAGCATCAGGTGAAGTCTCTTTGCCCAGTTCAAAAATGTTCCTTGAAGAAGGCCATTCGATGATCCCAATGCCAATATGCCACTTTCAACAAGAATGTGGCCTCAACTAGGACCATTCAGGAGGTATCCAAGACCTCTGAAATATGCTAATTTTGTATGGAATGGCCCAAAACATAACAAGAGATTGTCATATTCCAGAGACTTTGCAGACTGAATTTGTGTTGGTTTGCTATGACCAAGTCATAAGTAATATGCATATAGTCTTCCTGGCATTCATCCATAACCTTGATAGCAGTATTCATGGTGTCTTGCACTACATCAGGTCTTGTAGTATGCTTTCCTATAGGGTCCATGTATGATATGATCTGCTGTGGCAGGTCATCTACAGAAACAAGGGCACTCAATCCATGCCGCATTGGAGTAACATCTACACTTGTACAAGATATCATCCAGGCAATGTTCCTTCTCTTAGCTTGCATGAGGTTTTTTGGCTCAGAGCTTTCTGTCACCTTATATTGATACTGTCTTATTTTTGGTTTTCCAGATGCATTTGGTTGAAAGTCTTTCTCACCAATATCTAGAGCTCTTTTCCTCTGAAACGTTTAAATGCGCCTGGGTACAGTGTCTTGTTCCTGTCATGCCATTGGCTGCAATATCTGCTTCTTTACACTTGGCAAATAGTCTTCATCAAAATCTTCAGCCTTTGTCTTTGATGTTCTGTGTTGTTTGCTCTTTGATGTTAAAGATGGCCCTGCCTGGTTGTGGGTATCAACTTCTGATCTTTGCTTATCTGTGTTTGTTTCTATTTTGTGTATATCATTTCTTGCTGGTGCTTGGTCATCCATGTGCGTTCTTGTCATACCTTCTTCAGACCTTTCTTTGGGTACATCTGTCTCCTCAATACTGGATGGTATGTTTTGGGATGCTATACCACAGTGTCATGCAAAGTGACATAACCATCAAGTGTCTCTGTCATCTCATCATGATTGTCAAAAGCCAAAGCAGTGGCTAAACCTGGCTGTATGGGCAATCCATCTGGTGTAGCCATATTCTTCTCTGTTATATTGGCTGTGACTGCAGTTTCAAGTCCCTCCACAACATGGTAGCTGACTCAGTGACCAAACCTGAACAAAATAGTTAAAACTTTCTTATTGCCTGTCATGGATTTAATACCCATGCCCAACAAAAGGTGTTTTTTTGGTTTGATTATTCCCATGACACTGCAAACATTATGTCATCAGCAAGAGATTGAACTACCTCACCTGTCATTCACTGCCCACTTCAGAGGAACCCGTGAGTACAGTACGCAGGAATGTCTGAAGAATGGGTGGCAGTTTTACGTCATCTTCTATTAAGTCTTCAACTTTAACTTTGGTTTTATTATGAGGCTGTACCTTTAGGAGTTCCAACAACTGTTCTCTTATGTTTTGAGCTGCTTGTGTTGCTTGTGTCCTCTAGTCAGCCTATTTTCTTAACAGACTTGATGGTTGTACCCATTTTTCTACTTTTGGTATCAAATATGATGCCATCTTTTAAGTGATCCACCAGTTTTGACTGCAAGCTCTGTGAGTCATAATTTGTTTCACGTTCACTACACTCCATAAGAATGTCCATGTACCTCTTGTGTGGAGATAGCAATGATTCTTCTTGCATTCCATTAACAATGATGCACTGCACATACTTAACAAGTCTGGAAAAGGCAACCTGGTGATTGTCCCTCAACTGACTGTATTCACATTTTGTACCTGTGCCTTTTATTTGTTCTGCCATTTTTACATACTTGTTCTTACAGCTGTTGTGGTTCTTTACTTTTTTGGCTATGAGATCAATACTGCCTACCATCATATCCATTTGTCAACCATACATTTCTTTTGCTGTGTTTTTTATGTTGTCTGCTGCCCCATAAGTTACACATGTTGAAGGATATTCAAAAGTCTCCTTTCACTCCTTAGGATTCCTTTTCTTGTATGATTTGCAAAATAGGTATTCATTTGGGAATATGCCTGATGTAGGTGCTACAGATTCAGACAGAGTACTATGGACTTGGGAGCAAAGCATTTTTGCTGGTTAACTCTTTTTGATGTCTTTTTTTAAAGTTTAATCAGCTGCAAGTCTACTGGAACTCTTATATGCAGTGAATCTCTTGTAGCAGACATAATGATACCCTGGCTGCTGGAGTAGCATTCAGGCAATTCAAGACACACCATGTTGTACTTTAAAGTGTCTGACTAGAACATCTTTCCTTTGCATCAACTACTTTCTCCCAAACAGCATCATCAAAAGATAGGTCTCCATGGTCTGTGCTAACTCCTGGATCAGTGTGTAGAATGCATCGCCTCTGTGGTTTATGAGAAATCTTGCTAGCCATATCTGAAACATTAAACAAATCACATTAATAACTAAGTAAACCAAGTCTATTAAATAAATTAGATAAATTGAATAAATAACTAAGTAAACTGAGTCTATTACATAAATGTAAAACTTTTAGTTACTCTTAAGAAAGTGCATTTTCCAAGAAAACATATAACTATGGACAAATAAGAGTTTCAATTTGAATTCTACACACTTTTTACATAAGAAACAGTCAACAAATCTTTCTGACCCAGGCACATAAATAAATGCACCTGACTCCTGCTCTAAAATGTGCTTGATCTTAGGAGAACAGATTTCATGAAAATGGTGGAGTATGTGGGAAGGGCTCTAGAGGGGGTGGATGATTTATCAGAGATGAAGGGCATGTGGGAGAAGATAAAAGAGTCTATTGTGGGGGCCACAGACCAATACACAAAAAAAGTTAAGTAAAAATAAGAGGAAGAGGAGATCCCTGTGGTTTAATGGTGCTGTAGTAGAAAAGTTCAGGGCAAATAGAAGGGCTTTTCAAAAATTCAAGGTAATGCAAACAGATGAGGTCTGGGAAAGGTACCAGGCAAGCCAGAAAGAAGCAGGGGTAGAAGTAAGGAGGGCAAAGGCAAGGACAGAGGAGAGCATATCAAGCTCAGTCAAAGAAGGGGACAAAACATTTGTTAAGGTATGTCAGTGAGAGAAGGAAAACTAGCAGGGGATACTTTGACTAATGTTCAGTGATGGTGAGCTGATACAAGGGGACAGGGAGAAGGTAGAACTACTACACAGCTATTTTTGCTCTGTGTTCACTAAGGAAAGTGAAGGGGTGGGTGTTGGTGAGGGAGAAGCCAGGGCGGGGGGGTGGAAGCAGATACAAGTCCATTCCAGATGGAGGAGACTCTGGGAGAATTACACTGCTTAAAGGAGGACAGGGCAATAGGGCTAAATGGGGTGTAACCCAGGGTGTTGAAGGAACTCAAGTATATACTGGCAGCAACCCTGATTACACTCTTCAACAGGTACCTGGAGTCTGGATTGGTACTGGATGACTGGAAACAGGTGAATGTGGTCCCCTTGCACAAGGAGCGGGGGAGGAGGTGAGAAACTACAGGCCTGTGAGCTTGACATATGTGGTGGGCAACCTCATGAACAAACTACTGAAAAACAGGATTACCAGTTACCTGGTGGTAAGTGGCCTGATGACTACAAGGCAACATGGCCTTACAAGGGGTAGAGCCTGTCAAACAAACTTGATTGAGTTCTTTGACTGGGTCACCAAAGAAGTGGATCAGAAGGGTGGTGGACACCGTATACTAACATACTATTTGCCAGCAGATTAGGCCTCACGGTCTATCGAGTCTGCTCAAACCTAGATCCTTAGTTGGATGCTGAGACCCTCCCATCCCTTGTTCTCCAGAAACCCCTATCATCCATCCCCACCCCCCCCGGGACAGGCAATCATCTGATACATCCACTTTCTGTGTCTGTCCCACCCTTTCTTGAAGCCCTCCACTGTGGATCTCTGAACCAGCTCACCAGGCAGTGCATTCCAAGGGTCCACCACCTTCTCGGTGAAAAACCTCCTTCTCTTTTCCCCCCTCACCCTGCCACCTTCCAACTTCAAACCATGCCCTCTGGTGATACCTCCTGCTTTAGTCTAAAGATTCCTCCATGTTTACTTATTTATTCCCTTGAGGTACTTGAAGACCTCAATCATGTCCCCCTGTCTCTCCTCTCCTCCAATGAAAACAGGCAGAGCTCCTCAAGTCTGTCCTCATACGTCAAATCCCCTAGCCCTCGTATCATCTTTGTTGCCCTCCTCTGTACCCTCTCCAGGAGCTGTATGTCCCTCTTCAAGTATGGTCTCCAGTACTGTACACAGTACTCAAGGTGTGGTCTAACCAGTCCATTGTACAGCGGCAGAATCACTTCCTTGCTCCTAGAGGTGATCCCCCTTACGATGCATCCCAACATCCTGTTTGCCTTGCTTGCTGCCTCCTGCACTGCTCAGAGTTATTCATACATGTATCCACCATGACCCCTAGGTCTTTTCCCTCATTGAGGCCTCCAGCGCCTCCTCCCAGGGTGTACCTGTGTTTAGGGTTTCCCACCAAGATGCAACACCTTGCACTGGTGATATTGAAATTTAATTTCCATGTGTGAGCCCAGCTTTCCAGGGTTTCCAGGTCCCTGCAGGCTACCTCCCTCTTCTCCCTCAACTACTGCTCCCATCTTGGAGTCTGCTAAGAGACTCATTTCACACCCTATACCCTCCTGATGTCCGATATGTATGCATTAAACAGGATCGGACCCAGGACCAGCCCTGTGGTACCCCACTACCAACCTCTCTAGGGTTCGAGAGCTCCCCACAGACCACTACTCTCTGAGTGCATCCAGCTAGCCAGTTTTCAATCCATCTGACCATCAAAGGGCCTACTCCTAACCCCATCAGTTTCTCCACCAGACCATTGTGGGGGACAGAGTCAAACGCCTTGCTGAAGTCCAAGAATAATACATCCACAGGCTTACCCCTGTCCAGTTCTGATGTTACCCATTCATAGAACTCCACAAGGTTGGTTTGACATAATCTACCTGGCACAAACCCATGTTGCCGACTATCCAGACCTCCCACCTCCTCCAAGTACACCCCCAATCGTTCCTTTAGTATACTCTCCATTAATTTTCCCACCACCGAGGTCAAACTGATGGGTCTATAGTTACCTGGTACTTCCCTCGACCTCTCTTTATGGATTAGTACCACATGTGCCTCTCGCCAATCCCTAGGTACCCTCCCTGTCTCAAGTGACCTGCTGAAAAGCTCTGCCAGGGGTGCAGCCAGTATGTCCGCCAATTCCCATAGTACTCTCGGATGAATGCCATCCGGCCCAGGAGATTTGTTTTTCTTTAGGACCTTGAGGGCTAACCACACCCTTTTGGTGGAGATAGCATCATCTGTCCCCTTCCCCTTACTGGTCTTTTTATCCTTATCCAGATGTGACACCCCTGGGGTACCTTTCCTCCCCTCTTGCTCCATTTCTGTTGCTCCCCTGATCCCACTCCCTGCCACTTCTATCCCCTTCATGCCTTGCTTTGTAGATATCCCATCCCCCTCCCTAGTGAACACAGAGGCAAAGTACTCATTAAATACCTCTGCCTGGTCCCTCGCCTCTTCCACCCACCCTCCTTCTGATCTCAATCTGCTGAGATGGCCCTTAGTTTTTCTCCGCTCCCCTATGTAGCGGAAGAACCCCTTTTCCCCTCCATGTATCCCCTGTGCCAGCTGCTGCTCTTTACTGGACTTTGCTCCCTCACCATACGGTGACTTTTCTAGATGCAAGCTGGTACATTTCTTATCCCTATCCCTCTTGTTGTTTTATGTTTTTGTAGGCCACCTTCTTTCTCTGACTGCTACCTGTACCTCACTGGACCACCAGCATGGTTTACATGACCTTGCTCCTTCACGTTTCAACTAGAGCAGATCCTGACTGCCTCATGAAGTCCCCGTTTATGACCTCCCATCTCCTTTCCACACTTGTCGTTGAGGTAATCCCCTTCAAGTGATCCTTGAGAATATTTCCCATGCCCATAAAGTCTGCCCCCCTGAAGTCCACTGCCAGTGTCCTAGATCTCACCCCCACTCCCCCATGCTTATTCGGAACCAGACAGTATTGTGGTCACTCCCAGTCAGGGGGTCCTGTACAACTATGTACCCACCAGATCCCCATCTGCCAGAACCACATCCAGGACATGCCCTCCCTTGTGGGTTCCATCACATGCTGTGTTAAGACACATCCTGGAAGCCATCCAGCAGCCTCTGCTCCTTGGCCACCTTAGAGGACATGGTTCCTCAGTTTGTACCTGGCATATTAAGGTCCCCATCAACACCACTCCTTCCCCTTTTGGACCACACTGATCAATGATGTTGTCCAGCAAACCATCTCTAGAACATCACTCATCCCAGGGGGCCTATATGCTACTCCCAGCTTGACCTTATCTCCTGCTGGGGATCGTAAGGTGACCCATAATGCCTCCACGTTTCCCTCTGCCTCTTCTACCATTGCAATTTCTATATCATCTCTAATGAACATAGCCACTCCACCCCCTCTGACCTCCTTTCTATCCTTCCTAAGCATAGTGTACCCCTGTACATTTAGGTCCCAGTCATGGTTTTTGTTGGCCCACGTCTCCGTGACTGCCGCCACATCCACCCCCCTCTCGAACAGCATGGCCTGGAACTCCGGCAACTTGTTTCCCAAGCTCCTGGCATTTACTAACACCAACCCCCAACCCTTATCCCTGATCCTCTTTGTCGAACCCCACCCAGATTCCTTATACTTCCATCCTCCTGCTCCTCCTGAAACCTCCACCTCCAGTCTGTTTCCTCCCCTTGGGCTTGACGGCTACCCCTCATCTGGAGGAGAGGGCTTGGTCAGCCCTCCTCAACCCTTCCCCTTACAAGTTTAAACCCCACCTTTCTTGTATGTAGTCAGCCATCCCCTGTTTAAGGACTTCCTTCCCTAATGGGGCAAGATGAAACCTGTCCTGGCATATAGTCCCTTATCCTCCCAAACTCCATTCCAGTTCCCTAACACCCCAACCCATTCTCTTCACCCCACTTCTGAGCCAGTCATTAACCTCTGTAAGCTTTTTTTTTCTCCACTGAGGCCTTTGGTACTGGCAATATCTCTGAAAAGGAAATGTTGCATTCATTATCCCGACAGACTCTGGCAAGTTCTTGGAACCTTGCTTGAATTTCCAAAATGCTATTTCCTCTAGATCATTAGTTCCCAAATGCACCAGGAAATCCGGTTTCCCTCCACAATCTCTAACCATTTCATACACCATGAACTTTGCTCTGTGCACTGTCAACCCAGAGATACTCACTACCTTCACCTGGCTATGGCATCCACCCCCCTGTCCCTCCCTAATCATCGAGTCTCCCAGTAACAGAACCTTAACACCGCCATCATCCTTACGGTTACCTCCACTATGCCCTCTCAGCCCCCCTTCCCCCCTTTATTCATGATCTCAATTTCATGGGAGTCTTCCTGCCTTATTAGAGACCCCCTTGTCACCTCCCTTTCTGCCTCCCTTGCTATTTTGCCCACTTAGCTCAAACCCCTCTGAATAGGTGTCCCTTTAACCCTCTCTTATCTGAACCATTTATCCTGGCTCTGATGGTTTCCTTCCCCACACACCACCATCCTCCCCTTGTAATAGTACCCTGCCTCCAGAGGCTCTCTGTGGGTCCCTTTAGCTAGGGCCCCATCCTGGTACTGACCTCCCTGCTTAAGGGGCCCTCTCCCACCTCCTTGTCTCCCAGTTTCTCTCCAATCATGCTCTCCTCCCTCATGTCTGGAATATGTTGCATCTCCCCCATTTGCTTAACATATATGTTTCCCCTTCTCCCTCTGGGACTATGTCCATCCTTTCCATAGCTGGTCTGTGATGCCCTATGGGTATCCGACTCCCTCCCCCCGGCCTCTGTATAAGTTTCCTCATTTCCACCAACCCCTTCCTCCCCCTCTAGGTTGCTTAGTAGCTCAAATTTCTTGTGACACTCTATGTCAGCCTCCATCAAGCAACCCGAGTTTCCCCTGACTGCATCTCTAAACTGACCCTCTTCTTCCTCTCTTGCACTGTTCACCTTAGGAGCTCCCTTCCCACAGTCTGCTGTTTTAGGCTTCCGCACACAGCCCTCCTGACTCTTCCCCTCCAGTCTCTTTGTATTCAGAATGTTCACCCGTATGCTTTCCCTTAGCATCAACTTCCCTATCTAAGGGTCCTCTGTCCCTAATATCCCCCTCCTGCTTGCTGTAACATAACGTCCTGTAATTTCAGAGCGCTTCCCCAGCCTCCCCTCAGCCCCACCCTTCTGCTGCCCATATCCACACCCCTTATCCTTGGACACCCCCAGCTCCCACAGCTTACTCCTTAACCAATATACCTCACTCCTGATACAAGATAGCTGTCTACAGAGTGGGCAGTCTCCCTCTCTCCAGGCCCAATTTAGAATTATTGCCATCCCACAGCCTGTGCAGCCTACAACCCTTCAGAAGATGCCTGCCATGGTGGAATATGGCCACCCTGATTATCCCCCTCTGTTTATAATAGCACACCCCCTTTTCTCAGTCCCTTTCCCCTGGAGTACAGTTTCTCTCTATACTGACTGTAGTTATTTACAAACCCAATTTCAACTCCACCAATAACGTTCCCAAGTCTCACAAACACATACAGTCCAGTGTGTGTTCGGTCCCACTAACAGTGTGTGTAAGCAGACATCAGGTACCATATGATGTCACAGGCCCACCAGCTCCTGTTGCTTTGAATTTCAGTCCCAAACAGAAATACTCAGCCCTTCAATCCCAACCCCCAGTGGCTTTTCAGTATTTAAGAAGGCATACAAAACAGGGTGGGTGGGAGGGCTCTTACCAAACACCAGGCAAACAACACATTTAAATTTCCCTCTAAGTATCCCTGCCAAACAACTATCCCCAAGCCACCAAAGTTACAATGTAACAGTTCTAATTCAAGGTAATAATTTTTAACACATAAAACTAATTTCACTTACAAACTATTCAAATATTTCAGTTAAAACAGAATATAACTCCAGCCCTCTTTCCTACTTGCCTGCTGCTTAAGCTCCCAAGTGAACAATGAAAGCCAAGGTAATTCCTGTTTAAAGACAAGGTAATTGCAGCTAATGTCCCCTTCCCCAAACACCAGGCAAACAACACATTTAAATTTCCCTCTAAGTATCCCTGCCAAACAACTATCCCAAGCCACCAAAGTTACAATGTAACAGTTCTAATTCAAGGTAATAATTTTTAACACATAAAACTAATTTCACTTACAAACTATTCAAATATTTCAGTTAAAACAGAATATAACTCCAGCCCTCTTTCCTACCTGCCTGCTGCTTAAGCTCCCTATCTATCTAGATTTCTCTATCTAGATTTCTCAAAGGCATTTGCCTCTGTGCCACACAGGAGACTCCTATACAAGCTGACATGCCTGGGGCGGGGACAGATAGTGGTTTGATGGGTGAGAAACTGGCTGGAGGGCAGGAGACAGAGAGTCAGTGTAAATGGGGTGGTATCAGGGGAGGGCATGATCACCAGCAGGGTCCCTCAGGGATCAGTATTGGGGCCACTACTGTTCAATCTATTCATAGGGGACATTGTGGAGGGTCTTGAAGGGGATGTATGTCTGTTTGCAGATGATATTAAGGTCTGCAATAGGGTGGACACTAAGGAAGGGGTGGAAAAAAATGCAGAGGGGTCTAAGGAGTCTGGAGGCATGGTCAAAAGAGTGGCATCTTTCATTTAACATGGACAAGTGTAAGATCATGCATCTTGGCAACAAAAACAGGAGGACGGGATACTGTATAGGGGGCCAAGACCTGGCAGTAACAGAACAGGAAAGAGACCTATGCATAACTATATAAAGAGCCCTGAAGGTGGCAAAGCACTGTGACAGAGCAGTGGTTAGAGGCAGAAGAATTCTGGGCTATATCAGGAGAGAGAAAACTAGTAGGAGGAAGGAGGTCATTGCGCCTTATACACCAATCTGGTTAGGTCACATCTGGAATATGGGACCCAGGTCTGGAGGCCATATCTCAGAAAAGGATGTAGGGAGGCTACAGCAAGTTCAGAGGAGGTCAAATAAATTGAAAGGGGCTCAGCCTCCTACCATATAAGGAAGGTTAAGTGAATTGAACATGTGCTTCCTGGAGCAGAGGAAGAAAAGGGGAACATGACTGAAACCTTTGCACCTAAAGGTACAAACAAAGTGCCACTGAGAGCATCTTCCAGCTGAAAGAAAATCAATGGACTAGGGGGCATGGGTTACAGACTGTGGGGTGACCATTTAAGGGAACATTAGTAAGTACTATTGGTGGAAAATTGGAATAGGTTCCTGAGGAGTTGGTTGGAGAAACAACAGTGGAAGGGTTAAAAGATCATGGACAGACACAAGGGGCTGTTGAGGGTGGGGCAGGTGGGTGGGGCATGTCCTAGCAGATAACTAGGCAAGTGAGCAGACTAGGTGGGCCTGGATATCCTTTCCTGCCATCACATTTCTATGTATCTATGTATCAATTGGAGGAGAGTACAGGTTAGAAGGATGAAGAAAATGGAAATGTGAGAGGAATGAGTCAGCTGTTGGATAAAGAAACTGAAAGATAAAACTCTGAAAAAAATGATAGACCAATATGCCTTTTATGCCAACAACATAGTATTAATGTATGTCTGTAATGTTTGTTCAATCAAAACATTAATTAAATCTCTCAAAGTAATATAATATTTAAAAGTAGTGCATTATGAAAAGCTCACTGAACCAATACACACATTCCTAGAGGTGTACTGAGAGAAAATATATGTAGTTGATCTATGAGCATGCTCATATATTCATGTTCACATGTGATAATACAGTTAAGAGCATGCTCATTGTGGCCACAATGAGTCAGATAAATGTCCGAGCATATGAAAAAAATAATTATTTATTATGCTGCAAAAATGTACCATCTTTTACCAGGCACATTTATTTTCACACCTCAGCAATAGCAAAGTTTTAAAAATAATTATTGTGAATGAACCAGTGTATGTTGATAAATGGGTTAGAATCTTTGGAAGGGAGGTGTGCCTTGAGGGTATCACATAGGTCAGTATTTTGCAATTTTTTTAAAATGATTTAAAATAGATTGTATATAAAATGTATTCTGGATTTACTCTACAATACGCTCTGCAGCTCATCCAGATATACCTCTCAACCTCTCAGCATAAAAAAATTAAAGCACTGGCCTTCAAAAAAAAATCATAGTAAAGGGCCAGAATGTATAGAACTTTCTTATTTTAAACAATAATATTTCTACAAATAGAGGTCCCCATATAGTTAACGATGAGAAATTTTTCTATCAACTTAGTTCAATGATTTAATAGGTTTGTGTGCCTAGAAATAGCTCTAACATTATGAAGAAAATCAGCAAGCCTGTTTGAGAACAAGGTTAAAACTGAGTGTGAAAATCATAGTGCTATGTGAAATTCATAGCCATTGAGATGTCTGCTTCAAGGCTTGCCACCACCATGCCTTGCATCATTCAACATCCTGCAAATGGCTCACCTTGTCTGCCACCTGCTTGCCACAACACAGTTGACCCATGTTCAGCTGAGTATCTCACTCTCAACTGTCCTGCATTATGATGAGCCACTATTCATTTATTCAAAAGAAGCTCCCTGTTTCACAGTACATCAATTTCTTCCACATGCTGCTTTTAGATAAAAAAATAACATCTTTAATAATTAATGTTAGGCTCAAATGTAGACAACAACAAATTATTGTGCACATGAATGCACTCAATTATATATGACTACATATTTGAAGACTCATCCAACACTGATGCACACTTGTGTTTTCTCTCTGCTACATGCCATACATTAGCATGCATTAGAAAATGACAGGAATACATTCTCAATCCTGATTGGCTGACATGGCATCCAAGCTGGACATTTATTTTTCAATAGATGCCCAGCAAAAAATAAGTAAAAGCCGAAGTGCCACTTCACGACATACCCTTGTACTGAGCTGCCCAGACTGGTTTGTCATTGGTTGAAAGCAGTCAATGAAATTTGAAATCTCGCTTATGTTTTCTCTCGCTTAGCGAGAGCTACTGGTTTCAACCCTCCACACTCGTTACCTACTTACTACAGCTGGTTCTTAATGAAAAAAAAATTCCAGTTCTTTGGCTGCTGGGAAAATGGGCAAAATATTGTTTTTTTCTCACTGGCACACTCTCCCGACCAAAGGCTCACAGTACCACGCTGAACAGAAAGTAAAGCGAAGCCGTTGCTCTAAACAGCTTCTTACTGGGAAGCATACTTTTGAAATCACAGATGAACTCCTCAGAACGATGCCCCTACAGTTAATCAGTCCACTGATTTAAAATAAAGAAATTATTTACCTCGGGATGTTCTTCGTGCCAGCTGCACTATCTGCTTTCTTTGAGGTCACACAGGGTCGCACGCTTACTAGATGCAACTTCTAACTGCAACCAAATATAAACAAAGATATTGCAAAAATGGGAGACAACTTAAAAAAGATTCCCAGAGTCTGCTGGGGGATTTTTTCCACACGATAAAGTTCCTGTTTACCTGGATGTGTTTGTATGTCTGTGTGTATGGGGGGGACTCAATTGATCAGAATGGCTTTGTAGGGAGGAGCAACAGGAGCTGGAACAGCCTTAAAAAATATGGCCTACTTTTTCAATAAGGTTTTTTTCTACTAATTCTATTCAATTTTTGTGCTCATTTCCTCCCTCCTTTTAGCACTTTTTTAAAACTTACTAAGATAGTCATTTTCTAAGTGCAATAATACCCTCCAGAGTGGGCATTATTGGGGAAATACCGGACCTTCCATGGGATATAAGGCCCTCCGCCTATGATGTCAGGCCTCATTACACCCCTGGGTGATATGGTATTTCTCACCGCCTTGGGTATTATTCTTACATAAGGAGGTCCATACAAGGCAGTCAGCCTCCCCACCACCTCATCAAGCTGGGAACAGCCATGCATCTGGGCTCCCAGAGAAACAGGCAGATGTGCTCATCAGTAGAAATTTATATCCCAGCTCCAATATGTGCACAATATAATCTAACAAAAGTGCCTGATCAATCATGCCTTGTAATTAGTTTATTAATTTGTGAGTGACAACTCAGTAGTTTCCTTACATTTATTTTGAATTATTTCATTCAGAATAAACAAAATCTTATGAAATTATACTTTTATACTTCCCTTGCCCTAAAATGAAAGCAGTAACCAGTCCAGTCGGTAAAGAAAGTGAGCGAGTGGAGGGGGAGAGAGTGGTAAGGAAAGAGAGAAAAAAACTTGGGCATATACAGATGGCTCTTCCACCATAAATATCTTGCTGATTCATCTATCAGCTTTATTTATTTTTTTTACAAATAATGTCAAGAGTGACAACAAAAAATAAAAACAATCAACAATAAGTACACATCTATATGAGCTAGGAGGTACAAATATCAAGACAGGAGATTCAATTACCTGCAGGAACACTTATAACAACTAAAATATACTAGCTGTCAATGATGGTCTCCTTTCTGAATTTAACATGGCACGCCGTGATGCACTACCACTGCTCTGAATAATTTACAACTTGCTTGAACTGATACTTGTGGGGAGGAGTAAATTACAATGTGCTCCACGAAATAATCTGACTTTTTCAATTCCAGAATAAAGAGTTAAGAATGTTAATGTGAGACTGTTTAATATAAGCAACTTTCCTAACCATTTCAGAGCAGTGGCTGTGGCAGTGGCACCCAGATCATGATTGCACTCCTCTCAGTACACTAGGGTAGGTAGAATAGCCCTGATTAATTATTGAAAAATATTAAAGAAGGAGCATTTTTAAAATAAGCATTTTGCTGAAACAAATCAGTGTGGTGGCAGTGGCAGTGGCACCCCAGCTGCAATCACACTCCTCTAAGTCATTAAATATTTAAAAAACGACCACTGAGATAATCACTGAACTGTCAAGCTTTAGCACAACGTTGGTCAGTATTTTACTAAATGTTTCTGAAACGTAATTTTAAAACAAACCTCTGCTTCTAACTCTGGTAACAAATTAACAATTAAAGAGAGCTCTGGTGTTCAAACACAGTCACGGAAGAGATGAAACTCGAAAGAACAGTTTTTTTTTTAATCTTCAACATTACTGCTGACAGAGTATGGATTAGTTGAATAAATATAGCAATATGCAATACAGGGACTACAATTTTTATTTATTCCTTTTTTTACAAGTATGTGACAATCTGGATCTTGAAGTATGACCGGTGCTTGACAACTGATATATGCACACGCTGTCAAAGCAGACATCACTACAAGAAAGATGCCAAGAACTGTCAGAACAAGTGTTATGGAGAAAAAAAAAAGCAAGCTGAATGGCACAGTCACCAGACATACTAAAGTCTGTTGTAGCATAAAATAACAGCATTCTTTTTTTTTTTGTGTTATCCTTTATCCTCCTTCCTTGTCCCCGGTGTCCCCCTACTTCCGACTGCACATACCTCAAGCCCCTTTCAGGATCTGCCCTAGAGTGCCCTTACCTCCTCCTATTTCCTTTGCACAGCGGGGTCTGTCCTAGGTGGGCTCGATGGGCAGTCTTCATCTAGGGACACCGAGGACATCATTTTTCCGCTGTTCTCCCCTACTTCCTCTGCCCCTGGGACGCCAGCACAAGGACGACGTCTCAGAGGGGCGACGTGCTGACGCACGCCTCCCTCAAGCACCTCACAGTGTCCCCCCTCCCTTGGACTCCGGTGACGGAGCCACAACCCTCCCGAGTGCCGGTGCTCCCACTGACAGTTCAGGGTTGGGAATCCCCCACTTGGAGGGAGGAGAGCATATGTTTGGACGCTCGATCCTCCCTACCCCCGACCGACCCCCGACGACCCGAGTCCGTTCCCGAACCCGGGTCGCCGGCATGGTACGAGGTGTGGCGTCTAGCGCCTCAACCCTCAGTGCCACCGGGCTGAACTATAACAGCATTCTAAAATAAAAACACACAGACAACCAATTTTTTCAGCCTATATTTATTAATCTGCTGATACCTATGAAAAGAAAATTGGGTAAATAATTGCAAGCTTTTCAGTTGATCTTTAAAGTGGATGACCTTTTTAGGTGCCACTCTATCAAATATTTGGAAGACAGGGGAGTGAGTGATTGCCTTGATCCAAGACATGGAGACTGTCTTTTGGCGATTCAATCAAAGATGGTATGAAAAGAGGCTGTGTTTGACATGGTTAAAGTCATGCTGTAATGACAATCCCCGTTCAAGGGCTGAGGCATCAGAGGCAAAGAGCATCATCATCAGAGTACCTGAGAATGCAGGGTGAGACATAGACAGATGAAAGGTAATTGAGGAACAGGGAAAGAGGATAAGGCTCACTACTTTGGGCTCCATATCTAGATTACATATCCAGGTCTGTCTGCAGCATGCAACAAAGACTTGGTCTCTCTATCAAAATGAAAGCTGTCTTAATCTAGACACCAGTAAACTCCTACTAGGGCATTCATTTCTCCCAGTGTTAGAATATTGAACATCTACAGGACAGCAAGTGCCAATGCCTTACTGAAAGTAGTGGTTACTTTAAATAATACAGGGTTTGCACTTGTGTAAGATAAAATAACTAATCAGTGCACTCTGTGCAGTAGCCTTGGACTACCCTCCACCAAGATAACAGAAGAGAGCCCAGATAGGCTACCCCATATACAAACGTATCCAGGGTCTCTATGCCCAATACTTAACAGCTGCCACATCAGACTAATTCAGAACTATCATGTTCCCAGTAGAGAAATATCGTGGACCAACCTTGAGCACACAAATCTACTGGAGCAAAAGTCTTCAGCATTTCAGCTCTGGCTACCTACAATGCATTACATTTGCTGAAGGTGTGAATAACCACAAAATCCTGGAACCCTTTAAGAAGACATTGTTCCAACATCTATAAAACATTTGTGACTTCAGCTAAATATCCATCCTTTACCATCTCCAGGCTGGTACCACCTGCCTTATTCTATCCTCAACTAGCCAATGTCTTTTTCCTGTCCTCTGCCACAGAATACTGCTTCTGATTATTCCATGCTTTAAAGGAGTACTACTGTCAAAATTAGCAGAATCATATATTGTGAAGAGTGTTTTGATTTGTGTGTTTAGTCCTGGTGTGTCCTCCCATTGCTTGTTATTAGGAGTTTTTTCTCAATTTGTCTACTAGTTTTATGGCCTCTTCTACTAGTTTTACAGCCTCTGAGGCTCTTCACATTACCATAGTAGTTTATTGCTCTTCTTTTTCCTACAGTGCCTCCTGTCCCATGTGACAATGTTGCATCAGGGAGATCATCGATTCTGCAAGTATTGGTTTACAGTCAATTTCAAAGCAGTACAGCTGTGATTTTAAGTCACCAGTAGGCACTGAAGGCTACATTTATAGTTTAGCAATCACTTGAAAACAGACAGAGTCTTTACTAATTATAGCAATGATGACCTAGGGTGATTTGTGTGCCTTTTAGGGTTGGGTGTAGTCTGATGAAATTAAAAGTTTTAAAAGCAAGACATTTACTTCTGCTGGCTAGACTCAGGCAAACATATAGAAAACAAAAATACTGAATTAGAGTTATTTAGTTGAGGCCTGGACATCAGGCTTCTATCTTCAAATTACTGCTGCAGTACTTTCCCTAACTGAATCTGTGGTCCCAGATGCATCACTGTCACATGAGACAGGAGGCATTATAGGACAAAGAAGAGCAATATAGTAAACCATTCTAAAATGGAGATCCCAGAGACCATAAAACTAGGAGGCAAATTTAGGGGAAAAAGGCTCCTAATAGCTTACAAAGGGAAGGACACACCAAGACTAAACACACAAATCAAAACACTCAGCATAACATATGTTTTAGCAAATGTTGACTGTAGTGCTCCTTTAAATATACTACTATTAAGAATTTACTTATGTAAATATGTAAGTTTTTAATTGCACTCTGTATAGCTTTATGCCTTTACCTTTATTTGTAACATTCCCATTTAATAACACTCTACTGTCTTTACTACTCTAAGCTTTCCCCAGGACCCTGTTGAAAAATGTGTCTAACTTAAATTAGGCTAACTCAGTGGGAAAAATCTTAATTTTGTTTTAGCTTTGAAATGGGGGGGGGGGTATCTTAAGATCTACACAACTGGTTAAAGCCATCTTTCTTGAGATTAAAAAGAACTCTTGAACAACATATACATTAGATACCAAGTATGTATATGAACCCCAGAGCCTACAGATTTCTGCTTATTAATGGTTAAATTCAACCATTTCTTTTAGCATGCACTATGTGTCCAGAAAGCAATTACTTGCAAGTCATGCAAATTGACTCACTCAATCTACTTTTTTAAATAACCTGAATCATAATTTAAATATGATTTTCCTCATTAATTGATTGTGTTTAATGTTTTAACACATTTAGCAAACATTTGACTCTTCAGTTTTAATCTCTGCTTGACCTGCATGACCTACAGAGGGCTGGAAGACACAATTGATGCTGGAGTGCTAATTATTATATTCAGATTCACCACAATCAATACTCTGTAGAGTACATATTGCTATCTTCCCTTTAATTACCACATTGCTATCTCAAAATCATTGATTCAAATATGTTTAGTAAAATATAATTCTCTCATGTGAGCCGTCACTACATTAAAACCTTCCAGCATCTTTATGTGACTGATTGTACTCACCTGATTATGCATTGTCATGCAAATTGAGAGCATAGGTTCATAGAAGCACAAGAAACATGACTCATTTGTTTACTTTCATCAATACCACTCTGTCACTATAAATCCCTCAACCACCAAGCAAAAGTACTGTAAGCACTACAAGCTAATGTTATGGCATTGGAATACTTTTCAGCATATGGAAACACCTGAAAAGGCAATATACTGTAATATGTCCAGTATCCTGATTAAGCCTTAGAGTGAGGTGAAGTAGTGGGATGTCAGGCAGTGTTTGCAATTTGATAATAAACTATTTTGTTTTGTTGAGTCCAACATTTAGGATCCTTTAGTTTCTCCCATGTACTGCCCATTTAATTATTTTAGTTTGGTTTGAATGCCCATTGGGAAGGTAGCTGTCTTCTTGGCCTGTGTGTGTCTGCCTCTTGTTTTGTTGTTCTTGACGTAAAATCTTCATGGTGCATTGATTTAGAGGTTTATAACACCTCAATAACTTTCAAATGAGACACTGTGGATGATGCTGCACTGGTCAGTGAAAACAATATACAACAAATTCAACCACAGGTTTAGACTGGAGTAGCTAGCGGTGACACTTAAGAGCCCAGACAAATGTCTTAACTGTTTGGTACAATTTAGAATTCAGACCTCATATGAAAAGTAAGAGTCCAGATTTTTGGGGACTGGTTGTCAAAAGTCCTATAATTAGCCACTTCTACAGAAAGTGGCTACTATGCAGTGGACCTTCTTAAAAGGGTGAATGACTTGGAAGCAGTGCTTGGGAAGAGTAGACTGCTGAATGGTGACCCTGTATGAATTTGACTATGACAAGCAGCAGCTCCCCCCATGCAGTAAACACAGCTCACAGAGTGCCATCGCCAGTGCTAGCCAAAGTTATTGAGGCACTTGTTGAGGTGGAGAGTGGTGGCATAATTTAATGGATAACAAGGCCAACAGCCTGGAGTGCCCCAGTTATACCATTTATGAAGCAGAATGGAGGATACTGTATTTATGCGGATGGAAAGACTCAGACGCTGTAGCTAGGGGAAAATGAATTCTTCCTGCTACTGCAGACATAATGTGAAAGCGTTTAGGATCCACCACATTTTCTTCTTTGAATGCTTGCTATTGTATTCTGGAAGATTCTCTACCACCCTGCTCACACAGAGTTAACAACCTTTATTATACCATTTGGCAGGTATTGCTTTCAGCACCTACCATTTGGGATCACTAGTGCTTCCAAAATATTCCAATGGAAAAGAGTGGCATTGATCCTGTTTAGGATAGATGAGGCAGAAGTCTACATGGATGTCATTTTGGTTTATTACACTTCTTAAGGATATCATAATAACAGACTATCACTGGTTCTAAAATCAGTAAAATCCCTTGGAGTAAAGCTGAGAAAAGAAAAATGTGTGCTATACCAACCCCAATTACAGTTTCTAGGTCACATCATTGACAAAATGGACATACAGCCTCATCCAAAACAGGTCAAGGTTATTTCAGAGATGTCATAACCTGCAAACTTACATTATAGGAGCTGATATGGTTCCAGGGAATGATGAATGTTTGGTTCAAGTATCTACTGAACTTGTCCACAAAGAGCCATGTCTTATATAAATTCCTCATAGCAGTCATGCAAGATACAGGAGCACACAAGAGAGGATTTTCCAGGACCAGAATGTGCTACTTATGTCATCTCTAATCCTCAAACACTATGATGCAATGTTCACAACAGCAGTATCAGCTGATGTCTGCAGTTATGGATGGGGATCATACTGCTGGAGCTAATGAAAATGACTGGAAGACAGTAACGTATCTTGCTTCAGATGGCTTTCTGATGTAGAAACGAGGTACAGTGGCACCAACCAGGATGCAACATGATAATGCAGCAGTATATCACAAAATGCTACAGTATAATGCAGGGGAAATTATAATTAAATGGCAATTAAACCCTTTTGTCATGCAATAATTTCTGATATGTCACTTCCTGTGAGTTACTACATTGCATTTTGGCTGGCTCAGCTGTTTGCTCAAATTCAGAAGGAGTGCCTGGCATATGTGTGGTCTTGTGAATAGTTCACAAGACACTGTATTTGCATGACTTGGGCAGCTGCAAGAAGATAACAGATCACAAACTTTTGGTTCTATTAATAAACAGGAAAGACCTGGACAAAGTCTCCATCTAATGTCAGAGGTTTTTGATGTGACTGGTGCATTTTAAAGTAGCAGCAGAGTGTGCCCTTTGAAAGACTTTAGTGGTGGTGAATGCCTTATCTAGGAGCCCTGTGGACAATCCCAACTCTCCTAAAGCATAGGGAAATGTTAAGGCATATTGTATGTTGGAACCATGATGGAAGTCTTTTTTGGCCCCACCCAAAAGATTGATAAAACTCTAGAAGCTATAGATGAAGATTAACAGTGCCTGCAGGTACTGAAAATCATGAAGCATGACTTGGCTGAACATTTGTGCAGCATCCCTGAGATGAGGTGAGTTTTCTATCCCATGAGAGGCTTCCTGTCTGAAGATGAGAAGTGCTTTAACTGAAAGTGATACTCACTTTCTGAGTGGTGAGATCTTGGATAAAGTGCATAAATTACACCATGGTCTGATGAAATGCTTAGGGCATGAATATCCATCTGGTGACAGGGTATAGAAAGGGACATAAAACTCAATCTGGAACCTTCAATACTGTACCTGCACAGTGTCAAGACTGTCATAACATAAGGAACCTATTCTGTATACCCACTGCAGGAAAACCCAGACCAGAAAATAACATTGGCTTTATATGAGAATGGAGGCTGTTACTCCTGTATCTAGTGGTCATTGACTAGTGTTCCAGATTGTTGGATGTATTATTCCTTGCCAGTACCCCAGAGCTAATAAAAACAGATAAGGGCTCACAGTTCTCAAGCACATAATAACAAGCATTTGCCACCTGATATGATTGCTATCATGTTACCTCCAGCCACAACATCCTCAAGGAAATGGTATGGCAAAATAGGGTGTCCAATTTGCCAAAACCATTCTTTGTCAGGAAGACCTAGTACTGGTCCCTATGTATACATTTAACTACCTCAACAGTAAGTAACTCAATGAAGAGGAGCACCTAAATATAACAAATCCAAAGCAAACTTAAACAAGGTGGAATAGATTTATTGTGCAGACTCACAGTAGCTAAATGCCCTGGCACTTCATAGCATCTGCCAATTCATAAAGAGGCAGACCAGAAAAAACAGTAAAGACTTTTTAAAGACAGAAAATTAGTAAGTGCAATATACTGCATTACCTAAATAAGTATATCAATATCAAGGCAGCACTGCCTGTTTAAAGATTTTTTTTAATAAATGGCTGATAGCTTAAATGGGATTTGTATCAGAAAATATCAAGCCAGTGATAAATTAATCCATAGCCCAAATAAAAAATATCAAGTAATATGAAAAAAGAGAGAACAAAAAAGAAGACAATTAAGACCATTGCATTATTTATAAAAGAGCATTATTACAAAGAACCCTTATGCCAAACAACAGCAATTATTAATCAGCCAGATTAACACACAAAAACCATGCATAATAGTAATAGTATCACACTATGATTTTCCAATGGGCATGCCTATATGAGAAGTAAGTAGAACAAGAGGAATAATAAAGATATGACAAGAGAGGAAGACAATTATAAATTAAGTACACTGGTCCTACCCTAATCATAAAGTTTTCAGTACTAGTCTAGGCTATATATGTTGCCATATATTTGATGTGCAGTATACATGCACCAATGCAACACATAATGACAAATTGAACTGTTCATTAACTTGAATAATGCCCTGGGAAACCTAGCACTTGGAATATTCAAAACAGAGGTATTTTTACAAGAAAGGTCCAAGGTGTAACTGATCAATGAGGCTCACTGGTTGTACAGTCAAGCCTAAAAATCCATCTGATTCTTTTTTCAGAAACATTTGTATTCTGTTCCCAACTCTATATGACAGCTTAATGTATTCTAAGCCCATAAAGTAACATATTTCAAATAATATCTCCTGCAAAATGTGCCACAATGCTGATGTGAGTTTTAAATATCCAGTATCTTTGATATGTTCTTATATTCACACCAAAAGGGGTCATATTGTACATTCAACATACAGTATTTGACATGAGCACATAATGAGGCAAGCCACAAAAGATGTGCAGCAGGAAATAAATTGTCCAATTTAAATACATTTCAGCCTGACAGGGTTGACCAACTCATTGCCTTTCATAGCTAGCTTGCAGGCAGAATAATTTTGACAGATGATAAACTTGGTTTGGCAGGGAGCAAATTGAAATGGTTTGTTGCATTTTTTTCTGAAAGAAGCTATGAACCAAAATGTCCTTCAAAAATAAAATTACCTTCAAATTTCTAGCTCTGGAAAAACTTACCCTTGTTTTTTGTGAAATAGGGTAGTGTGGTTACATTTTGTTTGCTATTCCATTATACAATAGGGAAGCAATAATATCCAAAAGTGTGGGTGGTATTGGGCTATACTGGATCACCTAGGAGATGGGATAGTTCATATTACCAACCCTGGAGGGTATTATTACACTAAAAAAATGAGTTTGGGGTGATTTAAATAAAATACATAGAAAAATATAAAATGTGAAAAAAATAAGGTAACAAAAATCAATAACAAATCCGGTTTGAGTAAAGTAGTTACTGAAATGCATAGTGCTAGTACTGGCAGTAGAAGGCACTGTGGCTATTATGTTGAATACAGCAGTCTCCCTCACCACCCCATCATTTTATGTTTCTTTTTTTTTTACTAAACTAAAGTTGGAAGGAAGATGCAGTCATTTTGTTGTGCGTGACCAGCTGACATGCATCCAGAAGTATACAGGATAAGAAAAAGGTATCAGAATGCAACATTGCTTCTTTTTTTTTATTTTTAAATAACACTGAGACTTACATTTCATTTTTATATCCCATTCTGATGTATTTGGCATTCGGTTTGCAGTGTCTCATGCTGTGTATATGAGTTGTACTTGATGGTGAGCAGAACATCAGAAGTAGCACCGGCAATTCATGCCATATGAATTTATAGCTGTTTGTTCTGTTTAGCAATGCACAAAGTTAAGATCAGTCAACAAATGTGATTATAAGTGGCTGAGATGGAGAGGAAGGTACCTGCCAAGCATCACTATGTATATGACTTGGTAATCAAGAAAAAGTGGCAGATGATCAATTTTTAAAATTCTATGGGCACAGTAATATTAAAAAAAAGTCAGGCAGCCACAGAGTGGAATACATTATTTCCCAGTCTCTGTCGCCTGCTACCAGACTGGCTGGTTGGTGGTCTTAGTCAATCACATTAAGAATCCTCCTACTCATTTTAATCAAAATGTATATCAGTGATTCATTAGGTTTGAGTTTTTCTTCCTGTGGAGTAAAATAACTATCATGAGGCAAGTTACAGTACAGTACATTTGAGAACAGAGCTTAACGGGTGGTCGCTGAATCACAGAGAGAAGGTGATAGCAGCAGGGATGACAAATGCTTATATTTCTCCTTGAAAAGGTATACCACCATTGCCACAGTAAGGAGGTGAAAGTGTCAGCCTTTCCATGCCATCTTTGGTGTTTTTCTACCCAGAGGAGACAGAAAGGTGAAGGGATGAGAGAGCAAGGGGCTAGGCCTCTGGACACCCCCAGGAAAGTGGTGCAGAGTTTTTAGCAGTGGAAGAAGATGCCTGCTTCTAGGGTGAAGTTCCAGTGAAGCCCATGAGGGCCTATCGGTCTACCCCTTGAGACTTAAGCCTTAACTTTTCTCCATTTTTTGACATTTGCTGATATTGGGAGAGTTTGTTGATAATTTCTGAAATGGCTGAGAAAATTGCTGTGAGAGCTTGCCTTTCTGTTATACCTTGTTTTGTTTTTCTGTTTCTTTGTCCTCTGTTAAACTGGGTTATTTAATTCTTGAGTTACCGTTGTCTTACCTGGTTTTCCAGGTCCAGGCTCCTTGCTTTAATTGCCTTAAATTATTTTTATAAACCTTAAAAATTTTAGAAAATGTTTTTACTCACTTTTGCCCACTCACATGTAAGAAGGGAGAGCGACTCTCCATACATTGAGATAGTTGAGTGGACTGGGGGATTGGTGAGATGAAAACACAGAGGGGAAATTAGTATTTTCTATTTTTTTTTAGCATTTTAGTATTTAAATTATTTAAATTTTAGTTTAACTATTACTTCCTGGATATGGCCTAAAACAGCTCCAACTGGTTTCTAGGAGGTCAGGTAACAATACCTAGAAAAGGGCCCAAGTGTTATGTCACCAAACTCAGAAGGCTTTTGGAAAGGAAGGGAAGGAGAGGCTGAGTGCTTGGGAGAGAGAGATAACATTGATTTGGGGAGAGTTTTTTCTCCCGTGCTTTTGCTAGATATCCTCATGTTGCTTGAGTGGCTTGAACCTCCTGAGAGAAGGCAGTGAATTAGGAGTCTTGACCTGTGACTCTGATTGCCTTGCTTGACCTACTGGAATCAAAATCTTTAACTTAAAATAAGATAAAAGTAAGTTTCCTTTTCTCAGTTTTTGGTAGATTATTTTTTTGTGGTTGGGACCAAAAGTAGTTGTAAAATTTTTATAGTATTAGTTAAGTAAAGATAGTGAGGATAGTGAGGAAAAGAGGTCAGCAGTTTATTAGAAATTTTAGCAAATAGATTTTAGATTTGATTACTACCACTACTTTACCTCTGTGCATTGCTTACATTTTAGTGTTCATGCCAACGGTGTGGTGCACAAGCAATAAGAAAGGATTGATAACAATATTAAATGAACTACAAAATGCAAAGGAAATTTTCTGTTGGCTTCCGTTGGCTTCTGTTGACTATAATCATATTGCTACATACTGATTAATACCTTAACACCTTATAGATGAGGATTATTGAAGGACTTGGTAGAATTTGAAGTGGTGGAATGCCTAAAAGGTGAAAGGTGAAAAGCAAGAAGGCAAAAGAATTAGAAACTAGCTGAGAGCTCCAAACTACAAACGAATTGAAGAACATTTTTATTCTTGTGTTACACTTTTGTGATGATTTCCACTGAGTTTGCACACATTTAAGGTATACCCAAAGATATTTTAGAAAGTTGAAAAGGAAAGAAGAAAGTGAAAAGAGAAGGTGTTTGAAGTATTAATCTTGGGCCTAGTATTGTCTGAGTGGTATATATTATTCCCTAATATAAATTTCTGGTTACCGCCATAATTAGTGTTCTAAGAACTGTAGTAACACATTAGAAAGGGATCATATATATAACAAATTGATCATACAATACATAAGGGGAACAGTGTTATATATATTTGGCTTAGCTAATGGGTCAATTATTTAATGGTTTAAGTGTTTGTCTAATATTGTAATAGTGTTGGAAAAGGTTGGCTCTTTTTGTATTTATTGATATATGTTTGTTGTTGACATCAAGCTTTAAAGCTTATTCTGATTGATTGACTTTATCTAATTATTGGGAAAGTTAGTTAATCAAGTTAATTAGCTAGCTAGCAACTGAATTTTTGACTTTTTGAATCTTTTATTGGGACCTTATTTAATAACTAATTATTGTAAATCTATAAATCTGTTTTGATACTACTTACAATGCTGATTCAGACAAGACGTGGCAGGAACATCTCTACAAATAAAGACATGGATACAGCTTGTAAATGAAAAACAGAATAAGATATATATATATATATATATATAAATGGAGTTAGTAAAGAAACAGAAGATGAAGGAATTGTTGAAGAGTATAATGAGAAATTAGAAAAGTAACCAGTAATAACCATGACACAAATAAAGTAACTGTGGAAACATGTAGTACTGATAAAACCATTACACTGGATGATAAATTGATGACAAATTGAGATAAAAATGTATTGTACCCCAAATTGATTCAGCCTCTAATTTGGGAGAAATTTGATAGTAATATAAAAAAATGTAAAAAGGACTACGTGGAAATAGGAATTTGATCAACATGATTCAGTTGAATTAATGAAACACAGTATTCCAGTTTCTGCAGTGGAAATAACAGAAAGAAAAACTCTATGCATGGCTTTGAGAATGATTTAATAGAGAGAGTAAATAAGGAAATTTCTAGAACTGTAGATAGTATTAAAGAAACAATAGCAACAAATAATACAGTTGAACAGAAAATTAAGGAAATAAGGAGTTGAGACAAGAAGGAAGTAATTCATGTTTTACATCAGAGTAACATTTTGAATTTAAAGAGACAGGAGACATACTTAAAAGGAAGAATACTCTGGTGATGAGTGGAAAAGAGAACAGGGAGAGTACGCAAATAATGAGTTCAATTGAAATAGCAATCCACTCTTGGAAACATTAACCAGAGAATGTGTTAATGCTCTTAGAGATCCATTATTGGCTAATGCAATGATTAATGAGCAATTACTAACATTTAAAAGAGTACTATAATTTATTAAAGGATTCGAGATAGAACATAAGAATAATTTGAGCTTTATCTTGAATAGAATACAGAGAATTGAACTAGAAAGTTTACAGGGTATGTCATTAGAAAATGATAAACCTTAGAAATATAAAATAGGTAAATCTTATTACACCAGTCCTCTACTCCAGAGTATAATAGACAAGACAAGAAAATAGAATTAAATTATAAAAGCTTTTCGAGTAGTAGCGAGATTGAATCAGAACTGGTGATGTTACCAGAGAAATATAATGCTCAGAATAGTGTGATTATAGAAATGAGATCTAAGCACCCATAATTATGGGAAAAATGGATTAAACAAAATCTCAAAGCTACAATAAAAAAAACACACTATTATGGAAAGAAATTAAAATGTAAAGACGGAGAAAGGAATTAAAAAACTTCTCTTGATCAATCAATGTTAATTCTAATATGCAGGTATCTGTAGGGAGTTGGAGCAAGGAAGTGGACTCAGACATAGGGGAAAATATGGGGCAGAGTATGGAACATTAGAGGAATTTAAGGTAAAGTATGTCAGTTACTAGGATAAGGAAGTAAGCGCTCTAGTAATTGTGGATAGAAGGAAATAAAGTGAGGATAAGGACCATAAAGGTACAAGTTTTGTAAAAAGGAATAAAGAAAATTTAAAAAAGAAGATAACAAACAAACAGAGAATGAATGATAAGGAGAAAGACAGAGAGAAGAATTAAATAAAGGCCCATTGAAAAGTAAAAAAATTAGATCAAGAAGTAAAGTACTTAAATAATTTGGGCCAAGGAATTAACAAAACAGAAGGAGGGATAATAAAAAGGGAAACAGAAAATAAAGGTGAAAAGATCTCAGTAAGGAAAATAAGCAAAATCTAAAAGAAAGAAGTTGATGAGATAAAAAGGGCTCAGATGAAGGGAATTTAAGAAATAAATAATCTCATGAGACAGAGACATTAAAGGAAAAGGGTGTAGAGAAAGAAAGTAAGCTTAGGAAGCTATTAAAAAGGACACTTGAAACTGACTATGTACTTCCTTTGTATAACAATCTATTATAACCAAAAAAGATTTGGGAATTACAATCACAGATGGCCCCCATCTCAAGGGGAGGAAATGGACAAGAAAAATGTTACAGGATATTTTCAAAATGGCTGAAAAAGGGGAGATACTATTGATGGGGGACCTGAATATGCCAGATGTTAACTGGATGACATGTACTGCAGCCACATCCAAGAGCAGGGTCATTCTCGATGCCCTGCAGGGGGCAGGCCTTAGACAGCTAGTGTTGGAACCCACTCGGGAGGAAGCAATACTAGACCTGGCACTCTCAAATGGAGAGAGGATCACAAATTTAGAAGTCAGTAGACATCTGGGAACAAGTGACCACTGCACAGTGTGCTTCACAATAACCACAACCATGGAGACAAGCCATACAAAAACAAGTATACTGGACTTTAGAAGGGCTGACTTTGGAAAAATGGGTGAATATCTGAGGAATGCACTGGCAAATGGCCAGAAAGGAGGGGTGGAAGAACAATGGAGAAAAATCAAAACTGCCATCATAGAGGCAACAAGCCTTTGTGTGAAACAAATAAAGAAAACAAAACGGAGTAAAAAACACAATGGTTCTCAAAAGGAGGGAGGGAAGGCTAAGGAGAAAAGGCTGCATTCAAAAGTATAAGGAATCACAGAAGGAGCACAACAGGGAACTATATCAATTAAAACAGAAAGAAGTGGGGGAGGCAGTCAGAATAGCACAAGCCCAAACTGAGGAAAAAATAGCCAACTCAGTTAAGAAGGGGGATAAAACCTTTTATAGGTATATTAGGGAGCATAGAAATGTTAAGGGAGGAATTGTGAAGATTAATAAAGGAGAAGGGAGGTGGGCAGAGGGAGACAGTGAAAAGGCAGAGATACTGAATGAGTACTTTTGCTCAGTACTCTCAAAAGAAGATGGGGAGGAGTTACCTAAACCAGACAATAGAAGCACTCTGGGTAGCGGGGTTGACACCAGTCCATTTACAGAAGAAAGAATCCTGAAAGAACTCCTAAAACTCAAGGTGGACAAAGCAATGGGGCCTCACGGGATTTACCCCAGAATCCTAAAGAAACTAAGGGAGGACCTTGTGACATCAATGACCACACTTTGTAATAAATCATGGGAGGATGGCATAGTACCTGAGGACTGGAGGATGGCAGATGTGATTCCCCTTCACAAAAGTGGGAGCAAGGCAGAAGCAGGAAACTACAGACCTGTAAGTTTGACCTCAGTGGTTGGGAAAATGATGGAATCACTTCTGAAAGAAAGAATTATTGAGTACCTAGAGGCCAGCGGGGCACAAGACCCAAAGCAGCATGGATTTACAGCAGGAAGGTCATGTCAGATGAATCTAATTGATTTCTTTGACTGGGTGACCAAAGTAATAGACCAGGGAGGGGCTGTGGATATGGCCTACCTAGACTTTAGCAAGGCATTTGGCACAGTCCCACACAAAAGAATAATAATCAAGTTAGCCAGCCTGGGAGCAGGTTCCTGGTGGTAGCCTGGGTAGCAAACTGGCTGTACAACAGGACACAGAAGGTAACAGTGAATGGAATGCATTCCGAAGAAAAGGGGGGTTACTAGTGGAGTACCTCAGGTCTCAATACTGGGTCCAGTCCTCTTTAACATCTTTATAGGTGACATTGCAAAGGGTCTGGAGGGAAAGGTATGCCTCTTTGCAGATGACACAAAGATCTGTAACAGAGTTGATACACAAGTAGGGGTAGAAAGGATGAGAAGGGGCTTGGCAAGGTTGGAGGAATGGTCAGACATATGGCAACTTAGATTCAATGCAAAGAAATGCAAAGTAATGCACCTGGGAAATAAAAAACCAGGTGAAGAGTATACAATAGCAGGGGAGGTACTAACAACAACAAAAATGGAAAGGGACTTGGGAGTAGTCATATCAGATGACCTAAAGGTGGGTAAGCAATGTGTGAGAAGTCAGTAAGGAGAGCGAGGGGGATACTGGGATGCACAGGAAGGGGCATCACAAGTAGGAAAAGGGAAGTAGTTATCCCTCTGTACAGACAGTTGGTGAGACCCCATCTGGGATACTGTGTGCAGTTTTGGAGACCCTATCTATGCAAGGACATAGACAGGATGGCAGCAGTCCAGAGGAGGGCAACTAAAATGATGCAGGATCTGCATCAGAAACCATATGCAGAGAAACTGAGAGAGTTTAATATGTATACCCTTGATGAAAGGAGGGATGGGGAGGACATGATAGAAACTTTCAACTACCTCAAGGAATCAACAAAGTCCAGAAGGGTAGCATCTTTCAGAAAAAGAGATGTGTAAGAACAAGGGGGCACAATTTAAAGATGGGGGGGATGGCTCAGGGGTAATGTGAGGAAATTTGTTTTTCACAGAGAGAGTGGTGGATGCATGGAACCATCTTCCTGGGGAGGTTGTTGCATCTAAAACAGTGGACAAATTCAAACATGCACGGGACAGACCTAAGGCAATTCTAGTGGGGGGTTGCATGAAGTAGGCTGTTAGTTAACTAGAATCTGCAGCTTATCCAATAGGTAGGGACATTTGTAGACTGGGTTGGCAAGTGGTTCTTATCTGCTGTCAAAGTCTATGTTTTTATATTTTCATGTTAAAGTTCATTTGACATAATAATAATATTATAAAGAAAATGCTATGGTACACTCTCATGTATTTTCAGACATTAAGAATAGAGAACCTGAAGTATTGATCCCACTATACACTAGCTTAGTAAGGTCACATTTTGACTATTGTGCTCCCTTTTGTAGTCCAATATCTACAAAAGGCATAGTATCCTTGGAAAAGGTACAAAGGCAACCTACTAAAAAGATAAAAGGTTTAACTGACTTAGATTATACTGTAGCTCAAGACTAATATCATTAACTTTATTTCTCTAGATTACAGGGCATATGGGGTGATCTGTGTCTAGCATACAGATCTATTATGGATCCAGCCTTATGTGAGGCTCTTTGTCTCCAAAAAAAACCCACAATAGGTTATAATACTAGAATGCATAATTTAAAGTTTAAAACTGAAATAAATAATACTTCTAAGAGAAATAAATATTTCACACAAAGGTTACCTCCAATATGGAACTCCTTACCAACAGAGGTTTTTGCCAGTAATAATTTGGCACAATTTAAATATGAGCTGGATAATCACATGGGTGATAAGAAATTAAAATGTTGCCAATATGCAAAGAGATTATTATGGGACCCCCACTGAACTCATATCATACCTATGAACCTATGAACATCAATGTAATGCTGGATGAAACAGAAGAGAACCTGAATTCCATTTAAAACAATTTCTAGGCACTAACTTATATAAAGATAAGAAAAAAGGATAGTATGTTAGATAAATTAAGTGTCTACTGAAAATGGAAGTTGTAATACTACTTTCCAATCAGTATTACATCCTCAGGTTATTGGAAAATAAGAAACAGGAATTAAAGGCAATGGGATTTGGGATGGAAAGTGTTATAAATATTAAATCGTTGTTTCCATATTATTCTAAGGAAAGTGACATAAACAGGAATAAAACATATAAAGAGTATGTGCAGTGTCAGTGGCTCAGTAGGTAGCACACTCACCTCTGAGGCTGGGAGATCAGTGGGCTGTGGATTCAGTTCCCACATCTGACACTTGGGTTAATATCCCAGTACTGACACTGTAGTGCAGCATGAGAGGGGTGCTGCACTTCTGAGGTGCTGTCTTTTGGATGAGATGTTAAACTGAGGTCCCATCTGCCTGGATTGGTGGTAGTTCAGGCGGATGTTAAAGATCTCATGGCACTTCTCGAAAGAGTAGGGAAATGTTTATTTCAGAAACCAAAAACATCAATACAGGGCATTCAGAGTAAACATAAATAATTATAAAATGATAACTTAAACATCACTGTAGAAATATCAAACAAAAATAGCAGAAAAATACAGAAGAAAAAACAGACCATATTAAATCCAGTAGACATGCTTCCAGTATTCGTGAATAAAGAAATCAGAAAATGACAGATTCAAAGTCCTTTTGTGTCCGTAAGCTGATTCAATATGACTTATCGCCACCATAGGTAAAGTATAAGTATGCTGTAGGAAAAGAACATCTCACCTGCCAGAGATTAAACTTGATGCAAGCAAATATCACATTAAGAGTACTAGGATGAAAAAGGGAAAAATACCCGACGAATCCCCAAACCAAACATTCATAGGTACCCTGACATGCCATCCCCCACCTCCCTCTCAACAGACAAAGTGGACCAAAACTGTACAGTATACGAACAAGTATGAAAAAATGAATCTGAGTTCTTCAATGCCCACACATTCAAAATGAATACAGTTCCATTCTGCAACAGCCTTATGTTTTAAATTCCCCTTAACCCCTAACCTCCCATGACAACTTAACCAAGATACATCCCACATCCGGCCAGGAATCCTCCCGTCTGTCAGCACCTTTAGGGCTAAGTGTAATTTTGTGGGGAAACACCTGGGAAAATCAACCCGTACTAAAAAATTCATAGACATTATACTCTGATATATACCCTTCCGGGAAAGCCGATAAACCTCGTCTTTAGCCACGCTCCACATACAAAGTTTAGCCGCCACTACTGGCAAAAAGGAAGGCACTTTATAATTGGATTTCACGATAGGTGCTTCAGTGGACCACCGCAACAAAAAATCTTGAAGTGAAAGCAGAGTCCAGGCATCCCAAGGATGACAGTGATTTAATGACACCTCTTTAAATGTAGCTTTAATAAAAAAGTAAAATAAAAACAACCAGATTAATCATGCCAAGACCACCCACCTTAATTGGAAGATATGTGAAATCCCATTTAACTGGGTTCAATCAGCTTCCCCACAACATTTGAAAAACAATGCTATATAAACCGGTTTCCTGATGCCTAGGTAAAGGTAAAACAGAACTCAAGTAAAGAAATAGAGGGAGTAAAAACCTTTTGATTATTAACACACGTTTCCATTTAGAAAAATACCAGGTTTTCCATAATTGTACCTTCTTTTCACCCAGCACAATGCAAGGTTGCCAATTAAGATCATTTAAATCTCCCATCCCAAAGAAACAACCTAAGATCTTAATAGGCCCCATAGATATGGTTATCTGCATGATCATGGAATCAAAACCCCTCCCTAAAAAAAGCACCAGCACATTTTTCATAATTCACTGATGTTCCTGAAAGCAGACCAAACTGGCTACGACATGCAATACAACAAGGCCTTCAGCTGTATTGCAAGCAGAAAACACATGTCATCTGCATAAACCACCAAGCACTGTGGTGGAACAGCTGGAGATGGAGATAATTCCTGAACGTGAGGATGATGAAGGAGTTCCCGAACCAAAGGGTCCAAAAGAAAAGTACTATATATAACAAAGGACTAAGTGAGAAGCCCTGACGCACCCCCCTACAAAAATCAATCCCCTTCCCAACTAATCTATTAACAAGGGGAACATTTTGGGCATTACTATATAAAAGTGCCACCCAGGTTCTTAGTTTCATGGAAAACCCATACCGCCGTGGACATCAAATAAAACCCATGTGCCACCTTTATCAAAGGCTTGGGCCTGGTCCAAGGAAAGTAAATAACAGGACAATTTCCCAACCATCCAAGCTCACACACATTCCGTAGTAGGGCCAAAGTTTGGTGGATGTGTCTACCCAGAATTGAACATGTTTGAACTGGATGTACTAAAGAGGAAGCAACATGTTGGAGCCGATGGCACAAAATTACGGAAAAAATATTATAATCTGTATTCAATAAACAGATTGGTCTCCAGTTTTCAATGCGATGCTTAACCCCTTTTTTAAATAAGAAAATGGTCAAGGCATCTGAGAATCCACATGGCATCCATGAAGATTCTAGAATCTCATTAAAACAGAAGTCAGGATGGCACTGATATCATCTATCATGAATTTGTATAATTCATTAATTAAACCATCAGGCCTGGTGAGATCCCAGACTTCAAGCAAGCTACTTCTGATTTAACCTCATCCAAGGAAATTGGTCTATCTAAAAAGGGAATCAGAGGAAGAAATATTAGGTGGAAAAGAAAACAAATCCTCCCATTTAGTAGTGGGCTGGAAAGCCCTTCCATGTTGAGTTTGCAAAACCTAGACTATGTGTAGCATGTCAATATCAGCCATGCGTAGTACCCCCCTGTGATCATAGAGACCATCCATAAGTTTACTGTCCAAGGCTTGCTTACAAGCCGAAAAAAGATACGAACTTGGTGAAGATTTAAGCCCATAAGACAATTTATCATGAATTTTACAAGCCTTCCCATAATGATAATTCCTCAGGCTGTGTCTTAGCACAGCTAGTTGCTCCTGTATCTGAACATCAGAGACAGAGGGGAGTTACATTAATTTATAAAATTGTGCTCTTTGTTTTAAATATGCAAGATAATCTGCTGACTGGGTACTAAAATGATAAGCCTTGGAAGTAATTTGAAACTCCAGTTTAGTATCCATCCACCAATCATCCCTGGAATCGTACATCCCAGCTACCGAATGCCTCCTGTCCAATGCCTGAGATAAACATAACTGAAACCGCTCTGTAGCAAGAACAACCGGATTCATTTTCTACCGACTAGCAGGGCAGGAAAAGTCGGTGGAATTATAGATAGTGAAAATCTTGCCTTCAATAATAAATGCAAGATTATCTGCTGACTGGGTACTAAAATGATAAGCCTTGGAAGTCATTTGAAACTCCAGTTTAGTATCCATCCACCAATCACCCCTGGAATCGTACATCCCAGCTACTGAATGCCTCCTGTCCAATGCCTGAGATAAACATAACTGAAACCGCTCGGTAGCAAGAACAACCGGATTCATTTTCTACAGAGCCGGCAGGGCAGGAAAAGATGGTGGAATTATAAACAGTGAAAATCTTGCCTTCAATAATAAATGGTCTGAAAATTCACAAGGGGTCAAGAAAAAAGCAGAAGGCAGTAAATATCTGGAAGTAAAAATAAAATCAATCCGAGTCGCTAGACTGCCACGTTTATAAGTGGACCCCGAATCGGAATGAAGTGCTCTATAAGCATCCATCAAGGAGGCCATCTGAACTAGTTTGAACAAAGCATGGGAATCACAATATACCTTACGCTGCATTTGATACTTAAATCTGACATCCAGGCCACAGTTGAAATCGCCCCCAAATAATGTGTCTAGGGAAGACAAGTACTGCTGTATTTCCACAAATAAAGCAATCCTGGCTGATTTAACCTGGGGTGCATAAATGTTAATAATATGGAGGAAAAACCTCGGCAGACACAATCCAGGAGCAAAACCCACCCAGGAGCTATGTCTACCAATCCAGTAACCTGAACAAAAGGATGGCAGAATAATATCCCACCCTGTCTGCTGCATCAGTACCAAAAGACCAAAAGAGGGTCCAGAATGCCACAATTTCCTAGTATAATTTATATCTGTAAGAGTAGATAAACACGTCTCCTGCAGTAAAATAATATCTGCAGATAAGGATTTTAAAAATGTAAAAGCCTGAGGCATTTTTAGAATTCTTGAGGCTACAAGAATTCAGGAGACTACCAAGAAGAAGCCAGAGAGCAGGACTAAGACTTGTCCTTCTTACACTTCCTTCCTGACTTCTTCTTGGACTCCAGCAATTCAGAACCTCCTTCATCATCACACTCCATCCCAGACAAAACACCAGAAGAAACCGATAGATCAGATTCAGAGTCCCCATCTGCATCCTGCAAAACCTGAAAAGTGTTATGCGTGGGGGTGATAGGTGGTATCCCAATCTTTTTAGCGTGAGACCAAGTCACACATCTCGGATGAGGCACCTGAAACTCAGGAGCTGGGGGGGCTAGAATGGGTATGACAGGAGCATTGAGCCCCAGACCCTCTAGCAATTGTGCAACATCAGAGGGCATACTAGAGGAGCCAGATACCACTCCCTCATCAGGAGTTGAAGCTGAAGGATCCGACCAGGAGGATTAGGGCGGGGGGCTGTCTCTTCAGAAATGGCCTAAATCGGTCCTGAGCATCCAAGATCAAGGTTTACTTATCTAGGCCCCAAATTGTTTTGGACCACTTATGGACATTGGTGGTAAGCATGCCTCTGGGTATCACAAAGATTGCAGCGAAAAACATTGCAGCAAGTACCACTGTCATGATCCAGTTCTCCACACAAAGCACATCTGATTTTATCACACACACTAATGAGATGGCATGGGCTCCCACTTTTATAACATGCCTTGGGTTGGCCTGGGTAAAAGCAGACACCTTGATCCCTCCCCAAGAAAAAAACTATTTGGAACATGTCGAACCAAATCCCCCACAATATGTAGTTTTACCTTGAACTTCCAACTGCCAGTCCAAATACCCTCCCTATCAATAACTGGTTCAGGAGGCCCCAATACAGTGCATTTACTCTCCAGCCAATACGGAATGTCCCCCGCGCATTTACCCCTTCATTCCAGAACATAATATGCACAGTTTTAAACAGTGGTTTCGTGATGGGGATAGCCCAGAATGGAGTCCATAAGGGAGTAACTTTTAAAGAATCATACTTCTGCCAAAATTTATCAAGGCCCACAAACAATTTGAAACTAATATCAAAAGTTTCTTCCTCCCGAATGTTAATCAGGGCATAAATGTCTGATGCCTGAAAGTTCATAGAATCTTTGATCAGCCTGCGTCCACAAAGAATCGATCAGGCTGCTCCTGAAGGCCCCCCCGTAACTGAGACGGACAGCATTCTGTCTGGGGGCCTGTTCCAGGTGATTGTTTCTAAAGAGGTCTGAAAAGTGAGGACCTGTGTGAAAATATTCTCTTCTAGGAGAAGAAGGAGGGGAAACATGCGATTTCTCAGAAGAGGCCCCCAAGTCTCCCCCTGCAGCAAAAGATTGTAAAGTCTCACCAACTGGATCATCATCTGCCTCCACCAGCAGCTCCAAAGGCTGTATCCTCCCTGAAGACTCTGTAGCAACTGTATCCTCTGTCAAAAAATAAACCCATTCAGAATCAGGCATCCACCTGCCGTCCTGCCTCATCCATCCTGCATCCAGCAGGCAGTTTCTTTGCTCCAGTCCCTGGCTAGAAAGCACTTCGATGTCACCTTAACTTCCGCCGGGTTCCACGCCTCCTCTGGTTGGAAAGGCATCCTAGCCGCACAGGAACTAGTGAACCTCCTCCACAATCAGAGGTTCTGAAAATCGCTTGCCATCCTGCAAATCATCCGGCCACCAACTTCCTGATTCTGAACTGCAACAGCATCCATAAGCTCCATGTTGTGTTTCGTTATGACTTCCGCCTCTCCATAGTGAGGTATTTTCCGAGGCTTTCTTGAAAGTGCTCCAATGGTGTACATACAGCAGAACTCTTCACCACTCCATTCTCAGTATCCATATCAGTAAGGATAGCTCCCCTGCCTTCCACAGAATTTCCTCCACCTCCACCAGGATCTGGAACAGCAGCCATCTTGGAGTCACCAGCAAAAGGGTCCCCTCTGCTCACAGGAAGAAGAGTAGGGGAATTTCCCTCATATCCTGGCCAAATTTCCCTCATTCACTAAAAATTCCAACAATAGTTTCATTTGGTTCAAGGTTAGTTGGCATTCATCTGTATCCCCCTTCCCCCAGGTCGTGCCTGAAAATAGTCAGGATTTGTCTAGTGCACTTACCCAGTCAACAAAAACTAAATAAAAAAAAATTAAAAATAAATAAATAAAAATATCACTCTGTGGAATAGGACATTTTATAAATGAGACTAAAGCTAACATTAGAGGGAAAACTTTAGACCTTTTGCAAAGTTTACTTAAAGTGAATGACCTCAATAAAATGATTACAAAGGTCAGGAAATGGGAAAAGGAGGGACAATTATCAATTTGGTTAACAAATAAACAGGTATACTTACAAATGTTGTCATTTGTAAACAAATTAGATAAGCAGGAAATCTATATGGTGGGAGAAGAATTAGGAAAACATGCAGAGCAGGAAGAAATACATAGCAATAATTGGTTAAGTATGCTAAAAACAGCAAATAGATATCAAATGTTATAAGACCTCAATGATGAATGGCTAAGTATGGGTGATATTAGGGGTGAAATAATGAAGCAAGAACAAGGGTCCAAGATACTTTCTTGGAATGTGACAGGCATAAGGGAAAGATTACCTGATCCTTCATTTTTGGAGTATATAACTAAATCTGATTGTATCTGTTTGCAGAAATCATGGGTAAACTATGCAATTTATATAAATGGATATAAGACCTTTAATAAGAATGTAGGAGGCATAAAGAAATATGGTAGATTATCAGGTGGGATAACAACTTGGTGTAGGATAAGGGAAGATATTGAATACAATGAAATTAATACAGAATGAGAACATATATTGGTGGTTAAAATAAAACAAAAGGATCAGGTATTATATGTTATAAATGTATATCTCCCTCCAATAGGATCTAATTATGTGGGTATAGAGCAAGTAAAGAAAATAGGGAAATTAATATAACAGTATACTAGTAGGGAACATGAATGTGGTTTTATCTTAGTGGGAGATATGAATGCCTGGGTTGGGCATGGCCTGGACCCTACAGATGAAGTACTGTGGGCCTGTGCAGCTCAGTATTTAATTCACCTTAGTATGGAGGGAGAGAGGTGCAGTGGATAAAAATGTTTGCGAGGTGGGAAACAACTTACAGAGGAGATGAATAATCATTATATGTTATTAATTAATGACAGAATGATTGGAGATTTAAACTAGGTCTATACTTATATGGGCCTAAGAGGTTCATCAATAATTGATCATTGTTGGTGTAGGGTGAACATTATATCCCAGATAAAATATCTTAAAATTGGGTGTAGAGCTGAAAGTGAGCATTGATCCATGTAATTATATAGAGAATAATGGATAGGCAAGTGTGTGTTATGAATATTTTTTTCACACCCAAGGTGTGTGATGACCCATATACCTCGAGAGCAGGCTCGAGGAGTTTATGTGGGCATCACGCACCGAGGTGTGAAAATATTATAGGCAACACTTGCCTATCTGTTATTTTTATAATTACTGGGGCATGGACTTCCCACCTAAAACAATTGGTGAGAGAGAGAGTCATAACAGAAATGCTTCAGAAGATATAGTTCTAAAAACACATGCTAGAGAAGTGCTCAGGTTGTGGTTAAACAGCCTGTTGATAGCCAATTTTTATTACTTGAACATAGAATGTTGGGCGTAGATCGACGAGAGCGAGACTGGCGTTCTGTATATGCAGATCTCAAGCGGAATGAGTGTTGCCATAGTAACACCCATTCACGCTTCAATCTTGCCTTCAGTCACCGACCACTCGCTTTCATCAGTCTACACTGCCAGGCGTTTGTATTTCAGAACTATAAAAAATTAGCGAGCAATCGATACAGGTGACAATTTTTATACAAAGCACTTCTGTGTGTGTGTATTTTGGGGCATATGATTTACTGAAAGGGCACCACTTGGCCATGCTACCAGGTCAGAAACGATACACTTTACAGGCAGGAATGATGATGCTCCAATCTAGCGACTGTAAGTTTAACTGATTCGCGGTTTAAATTTATTGCTTCACTGTTCAGAATGTCTCGAGCTCAGACACGCCGAGAACTGTGAATGAATAGTGTTTTGAAATGCCGTAATAACTCGATTTTCGAAGTTATTACGCATTTCAGCAGAGTCTGAAAAACAGGGTATTAAAGG
Source organism: Neoceratodus forsteri (assembly GCA_016271365.2). Taxonomy (NCBI): domain Eukaryota; kingdom Metazoa; phylum Chordata; order Ceratodontiformes; family Ceratodontidae; genus Neoceratodus; species Neoceratodus forsteri. The sequence continues at coordinate 1,779,732,602 of CM057452.1, forward strand.
GGTCGCTAGTAATTATTTATTGATACAGCTGTATCTATAACCAAAAGAAAATAATAATTTAGAAGTACAAGTGAAAAAGGAGGTAAAGTAGGATCCAATAGAACAATTTAAGTCCATACAGATGTTATATAGATATAGCAGTAAGACAAGACTTCTTAAATGTAATTAATACTAAAGAAGAACAATGTATTAAGACATTTGAGGAAATAATGAATAACATCTCTAAAAACCTTCTTAAGGTAGTAACACGAAACCTAGAAAAGGTAATAGACGGTTTGATAAAGAATGTATGTGGTATAAAATAGAATAAATAATCTAGTAAGAAGTTTACAAAAGAAACATGATCAATGAAAGAAAAGGTCACTGAACAGAACCTGCTGTGGTTTAGGTCCTGGCCCATGCCCCTTATGGGGTGTGTTGAGACCATCGGCCCAGTCCTTGCTGAGATAGTCTGGTGTTCATTAGATTTCAGGATGTTTCCAGACACCCTGAAGGAGGCGGTAGTGGTACCCTTCTTAAGAAACCATCTTTCGACATCAGACTATCTTGCTAACTACAGACCCATCTCTATCCTTCCCTTTGTGGGTAAGGTTATTGAGAAGGTGGTCACACTGTAGCTGGAGGATTATTTATTTTATTTAGTTTTGTTTACTGGGTAAGTGCACTAGCCATAGCAATGACTATTTTCAGGCACGAGTTCGGGAGGATACAGCATAAAACATGGCATGGACACATTATGCACGACAGGATTATACATGATTGAAACAATTTAAAAACATGGAATGAACACATTACACATACAGGATTATACATGATTGAAACTATTTAAATACATATTTGACTATCCACAGCATCTACGATCCACTCCGGTCTGATTTCTGGAAATGGCACAGTACAGAGATGGTCCTTGTTTGGGTCCTCCGACAGCTAGTGTTGGAACCCACTTGGGAGGGAGCAATCTTAGACCTGGTACTCTCAAATGGGGAAGGAGAAAGGATCTCAGATTTAGAAGTGGGTAGCCATCTGGAAACAAGTGACCACCGAACAGTGTAGTTCACAATAAACACAGCCATAGAGTTAAGCCATAAAAAAAAACAAGAGTATTGGACTTTAGGAGGGCTGACTTTGGAAAAAAGAGAGCGTACCTCAGAAAAGCACTAGCAAACTGTCAAGAAGGAGGGGTGGAGAAACAATGGGGAATAATCAAAACAGCAATCACAGAGGCAACAAGCCTTTGTGTGAAGTAAACCAACAAAACAAAATGAAGGAAAAAAACACTGTGGTTCTCAAAAAAGGTGGAAGGGAAGGTTAAGGAGAAAAGGATAACATTCAGGAAATATAAGGAAACACAGAAGGAGCAAGACAGAGAAATGTATCAGTTAAAGCAGAAGGACTCAGGGAAGGCAGTCAGAATAGTAAAGGCACAAACTGAGGAAAATATAGCTGACTCTGTTAAGAAGGGGGATAGCACCTTTTATAGGTACATTAGGGAGTGAAGAAAGACCAAGGGAGGAATACAGAGGCTTAATAAAGGGAGGGAATGTGGGCAGAGGGTGACAGTGAAAAAGCAGGGACACTGAATGCATATTTCTGCTCAGTATTCACATTGAAAGAGGAAGGGGAGGTACCTAAACCAAACAAGAGAAACAATCTGAATTGGGGGGTTGATACCAGTTCATTCACAGAAGAAAGGGTTTTGAAAGAACTCTTGAAACTGAGGGTGGACAAAGCAATGGGGCCTGATGGGATTCACCCAAGAATTCTAAAAGAACTAAGGGAAGAACTAGTAATGCCACTGACTACTCTCTTTAACAAATCATGGGAGGATGGGGTGGTACCTGAGGACTGGAGAAGGGCAGATGTGATTCCACTTCACAAAAGTGGGAGCAGGGCAGAGGCAGGAAACTACAGACCAGTTGGTTTGACCTCAGTGGTTGGGAAAATGATGGAATCACTTCTGAAGGAAAGAATTGTTGAGTATCCAGGGCCAGTGGGGCATAGGACCCAATGCAGCATGGTTTCACAGCAGGAAGGTCATGTCAGATGAATCTAATAGATTTCTTTGACTGGGCGATCAAAGTAGTAGACCAGGGAGGGGCTGTGGATATGGCCTACCTAGATTTTAGCAAGGCATTTGACACAGTCTCACACAAAAGATTAATATACAAGTTAGCCAGCCTTGGAGTGGGTCCCAAGGTGGTAGCCTGGATTAAAAACTGGCTGGACAACAGGACGCAAAGGGTAATAGTAAACGGAGTGCACAGTGAAGAAAGGAGGGTAACTAGTAGGGTACCGCATGGTTTGGTACTGGGATCGGTCCTCTTTAATGTCTTTATAAGTGACATTAGAGAACACCTGGAAGGAAAAGTATGTCTCTTTGCAGGTGACACAAAGTTCTGCGACAGGGTTGATACACAAGGTGGGGTGGAAAGGATGAAAAGAGATTTGGCAAGGTTGGAGGAATGGTCAAATATATGGCAGCTCGGATTCAATGCAAAGAAGGGCAAGATAATGCATCTGGGAAACAAAAACCCAGGGGAAGAGTACACAATGTGGGGTGAGATAATAACAACAACAAAAATCAAAAGAGATCTAGGAGTAATTATATCAGATGACCTAAAGGTGGACAAGCAATGTGAGAAGGCAGTAAGATGGGCTGGGGGGATACTGGGATGCATAGGGAGAAGCATCAACAGCAGAAAATAGGAAGTTGTCATCCCTCTGTATGGACAGTTGGTGAGACCCCATCTGGAGTACTGCATGCAATTCTGGAGACCCCATCTCTGCAAAGACATAGACAGAGTGGAGGCTGTTCAGAGGAGGGCAACCAAAATGGTGCGGTGTCTACACCAGAAGATATATGAGGAGAGACTAAAGCAGCTTAATATGTATACCCTTGAGGAAAGGAGGGAGAGGGGGACATGATAGAAACTTTCAAATACCTCAATGGAATTAAAAAAGTACAAGAGAGTAGCATCTTTCGAAAAAGAGATGTACAAGAACAAGGGGGCACAATTTGAAGATGGAGGGGGGCTCAGAGGTAATGGTAGAAAGTATTTTTTCACAGAGAGTGTTGTGGATGCATGGAACAGCCTTCCTGAGGAGGTTGTGGAGTCAGGAACAGTGGGAGAATTCAAGAATGCATGGGACAGACTTAAGGCAATTCTAGCGGGGGGTAGGAGGAAGTAAGCTGTTGATTAACTAGAATCTGCAGCTTATAAATCAGGTAGGGAAATGGGCAGACTAGGTGGGCCAAGAAGTCCTTATCTGCCATCAGATTCTATGTTTCTATGTTTCTCAATGATCTCCTAGCAGCAAGAGATTGGAGGATCCATTCCATCCTGGTCCTTCTTGATCTCTCGGTGGCATTTGACACTGTGGACCATGGGGTGTTGGTCAGGCACCTGCAGTCAATCTGTGGACTGCCTGGTACAGTCCTCAGATGATTTCATTCTTTCCTCACTGGCAGGTTTCAGAGAGTTGTCTGTGGGGTTTACTCCTCTAATAAGGTCTCCCTGCCTTGTAGGGTTCAGCAGGGCTCTGTACTGTCCCCATGTTGTTCACAGTGTATATGCTGCTGTTAGAGACATTGTAAGGTGGTATGAGCTAAACTTTCATTGCTATGCAGATGAGACCCAGCTCTACCTGTCCTTTGTGCCTGATTGGGAGGACTGTCCTGAGTTTTAACAACTGCCTTCCAAGATTGAGGATTGGATGAGTGCCAGTTGGCTGATGTTGAATCTGGACAAGACTGAGGTTTGGTGGTGGACCCAGGCTGTTGGGTAGAGGGACCATTGAGGGCGAGCCTTGGGGCTTTTGCTCTTTGGTCACTGGCTGACGACCTCTGAATGTGTGCGGATCTGGTGCAATTCTTGATGATGGACTGATGCTTAAACATCAGTTGTTGTCCATTGTCAAGACTGCCTTTGCAACTAAGGAATGTAGCCTGGATCAAGCACCTAGTTCCACCTGATGACCTACCATTCTGGTTCACCTTTGTAACCTCAAGCCTTGATTACTGTAATGCCCTGTACCTAGGGCTACCAGGGGTTGATATCCGCCGCTGCAGCTGGTGCAGAACTCAGCAGCTAGCCTGTTGACTAGGCTACCTCATAGCTGTCATGTCACACCAGTGTTGTGTGATCTGCACCGAATGCCTGTTCGGTGGTGGATCACCTTTAAGGTCAGTTTACTGACCTATAAGGCCCTACACGGACAGGGACCTAGTTATCTGCAAGATCTTCTTCATCCCTATTGCCCCTCTCAGCCACTTTGCTCCACCGATGAGGGATTGCTAGAGATTCCCAGGGTTTGTCTAAAGTCATCTGGGGCCTGGGCATTTAAATTTGTGGTCCCATCCCTGTGAAATTCTCTACCTCATCGGATTCGACAGTGACTGATGGTGGAGAGTTTTAAATCTGTGTTAAAAATGTATCTTTTATTTTGGCGAGCCCTGATTTTATTTGATTTGTTGCAACTGCTTTTTTTTTTTAATTATACTTTTCCCTCTCTACTGCCTGCTGACTCTGACCCTTCAGGGCATCCAATGGGTCATTCTCCTGCCACCTGCTCACCAGTAGCTACCTCCCAGACCCCATGTAGCTGCAGTTTGCCCCCGAGCAGGGAAGAGGTGGGGTGAACCCACATGATCCTTCATTTCATTGGGCCTGTAGGTGGTCAGTGAACAGTGGTAGATTGGAGGCATGACCGGGGAAGCCCGTCATCCCAGAGCCAACAGGTGTGTTTTCACTTTTTCTCCTCCCCAGAGCAGTGCAAACCCCTGACATCAAGGCATTAGATGCTGGCATCCACTACACATCAGGGCCATCCATCCCCTTAAAATTGGGGCTTGCATTCCCCCCAAGCCTCCACCTGAGAGTCATACAAGTGTAGTGAGCATTGGCCATCCCACCCCGCTCCCCTGGAGACGGTCGAGCTGTTGTAGGATGCTCAAGTCATTCTCCCCCCAGCTGACCCACCAGTGACCCGAGTCCACTCCCGAACCTGGGTCACTGGTGTGGAGCGAGGTGTGGCATCCAGCGCCTCAACCCTCAGCACCACCAGGCCAGCTCTCCAACTGCTTTTTATATGTGAAGTTAATGGTTTTATGGCTATGTACTAGCGCTATGGTTTTGAATAGTGCTATTTTATAAATACTGTAAATTATTGATTGATTAGGAAGGAATATAAAACTATATTGGAACAAAAGAAGAGGAGTTATAGATTATGCTCATGGAAGGAATTTGAAACAACAGTAAAAATAAAGATAATAGAAAGTTTTGGAAATTGGTAACAAATGGATGGGAAAATTATAATGAAGAGATTGAAAACTATATTTGGGAATTATACTATAAAAATGTTTTTTTCAACAAAGAAATAATTAATGAAAACATTAATTGGACTTAAAAGGAAATACATGTGGCAAAGAATTGTAAAGAACTTTTTTTCAGAATAGGATATATCTCAGGTCATAAAAATCTAAAGTGACATAAGGCCCCTGGTTCAAGGGTACCCCAAGAGATAATAAAAGCTGATCTGAATTATGGATCCCTTTATTAGATATAGTTTTTAAAAGCATATTGAAAAAGGGATAATTCCATTTACTTGGAAAACTTATATAATATCTATATGTAAAAATGGGGGCAGACTTAACCATGTAATTATAGGCCTATAAGCCTTTTAGATACCTCCCAGAAATTTTGCAACACTTATACAGCAAAACATAATGGATTGGATAAATAATTGTGGTATCATAGATGAAGCATAGGTGGGCTTCATGCCCAAATACTTTACTTTAGATCAATGCTTCACATTGACCCATCTGATTTATAAATATATCTATACCAAAAAACAAAAACAATATTGCATTTTTATAGATCTAAAGGCAGCCTTTGATAAAGTTTCCAGAACAAAATTATGGGAAGTCCTGGAAAATTATGGGCTAGATGTAGCTGTAATCATTATTTTGAAAACATGGTATGATGATAATTACACAAAAGTAAGATATAACCAAGAAGAGGATTATACCAACAAAATTGTCTCAAACATAGGATTAAGACAGGGCTGTGTCCTCTCTCCAATTCTGTATAATCTTTTTTTTTGAATAAGATATTGAAAGTCCTATATGATCCTGACTTGCACATGCCCAGATTGAGCTTCAGACCATGCCCATACCTGGTATATGCAGATGATTTTGTTTTAATCTCAGCTAGTTATTTGGGGATACAAAGAAGTTTACAAAGGTTGTTTGAAGGATGTAAGAAAGCATCACTGGAAATCAGTTTTGAAAAGACTAAATATGTGATCTGCAATAAACACTTGATTAAGAGAGGGAAGGTAAGCTCCCTAAAGTGTAATAATCATAAAATAGAAACAGTTAAAATATTCTGTTATTTGGGGATTATTTTCAGTTATAATTTGAAATGGTTAGAACACATAAAATATCTTAAAGAAAAATTAGAGAGATTTTTATCCAGCAGTAGAAAGATTCTCATCTAAATTTGGTGGGCATTCGGTGAAGTGGTGTTTAACAGCATTAAATGCAAAAATAAGGTCACAACTGTTATATGGAGTGAAGATTTGGGGACCTCCAAAAGGAAATAATCTAGAGGCCATTTTGAACAAAGCCTATAAGAGGTTATTGAGTCTGCCAAGATCAGCATCATCTAGCCTAGTGAGATTAGAATTGGATCAACCAACATTACAACAGGAATAGAACACAGACAGTGTATTTATTGGTTAAAGTTTACACTAAACAAGAAACATGTTTGCCTAGAATGTGTATAGAAGAATCATTAACATACAAACACAGAGGCTTTTCATGTCCTAGTATTTATATATTAGAAAAATTAATAAAACCATATGGACTGTTAGAGTGTATCACTGACTCCTATAGGGTACTGATAAAGATTCTTTAAAATAAAATAAAAATTAGAGTTCAGGATATCCATTTTAATCAGGAAATAAATGTGGCAAAGAATTGTAAGATTAGTAGATTGTTGGGGGAAAGCAATATAAGAACAATGGGTTTGGAGCAATATTTATATAAAGTACAAAGCCCCAAAGGCAGAAAGGCTATAACACAATTTAGATTCAGATATATATAACCAAACAAAGAGATTTTACAAAGAAACACAAACATGTTTATGTGCCTGTGAAGGCAGTGACAACACTCCACCACATTTACTTATTTTATGTCTATTATATAGATATGCAAGAGATAAAATGTTTCTTCGGTTCTTAAAAGAATTGGATATGGAACCACAATACCAATATAACTCTTTGTTAAAATCTAATAATGCTGTATGGTTAGACAAAGTGGCTAGACTATGTAGAATATCAGAAAGAAAGCAAAATCACTCAAGGAATAAAAATTGATCATATTTTGCAATGTGTTAGATTGTATATTTATTATTATTGTAATGTTTTATAAAGGAGATATTTATAATATGTAATATGCAAGCAATAACACTGACAGGGTGGGCATTAGGCAATACTGGACGTCCAGGTGGCATAATGAGGATCGACACTGCAGGCAGAGGGCCTTATAGCCCTGGAAGGTCCAGTATTGCCCATACTGCCCACCCTGGAGGTTATTATTGCGCTTAGAAAACGGGCCACTGTATTAGATTAATTAAAAAAAATATCTTTTTAAGTTTAAATGCTAAACCTTTTAGCTGATTCTGTTATTTTGTAATAAAATAGTCCCTCTGCCTGCTGAGCCTCTGTAGTTGTGAGCAGGTGTTGTTGTCATGCCCCCCCCCACACACAGAAGGCTTGACATTGTTCAGAGGCTTTTTTTTAATTCATTCAAGGATTTGTGGAATCAAGGAGAGGTGGTAGTGGTTGGTGGAGAGGTGGTAGCAGGCTGTGAGGTGAGCAGACAACTAAACATTGGAAGTGGATTCCCAGAAAGTGTTGCCGCATATCATTTTTCTTTCTTGATACAGGCTGATTTTATAGAGACTCATCCTGATCCAATTCCTTTTCCAGGCTGTTGTTTTACAATTATAAGTGTGCTAATGTATTTTTATTGGCTCTGCCAGACTCAAGACAGTAAGTGCTGCCGCTGGGAATGAGCACGGTTAATAGAGAATAGCTACTTGTCGTTCTTCCTGAGATTTATTTGGGATTTTTTTGGCAGAGGACCGTGTGAGCAGTACTTGGAGGGACATCAGAAGCATTGCCAGTGATTGGTGTGGTGCTTTATAAGGTTAACACCGCAACTGATTTAATTTAAGGGAAACACTTTGTTGTGACTACACTGGGTTACGGGGGTACAAGCCAGGGAACGTGAGAGATGGGGATACAGTTGGGAGGGATTGTGACAGTGATAAAAAGGGTGAACCACTTTGTTGCCTCAATCTACTTCCATTGGTACAGCTCTAATGTGGCATTATTTTTGTGAGCGAGGAGGTGGCCGAGTAGAGACTTGAGAAGTGATCATGGTCGCTCTCCCAGAGTAACGGCATGAGAGTTATGGGACAAGAGTGTACTTTTATCCTAGCGCCACTCTGCTTTTATTTTCTCACTTAGTGAGAGATAGAGCTGAATCTAAGTGTTTTTGTTTGTTACTACAGACTGACAGGGTGGGGGAAAGATGGTGAACTACTGTCAGTGTGTTAACAAAAAATGAACATCTAAAAAAATTAAAAAATGAGTGTTGTGATCTATTGAAAGTTAATGTACCTCCTGGCAAGGGTACTAGCCAATCAGATGCCAGAAAATAAAAAGCCCATTTTCTAAGTCATAAATGATGACGTGTATAATGTGAACTTTTTAAATAATTGTAAAAACAAATTTTAAATTTTGTCATACAATAAACCTAAACAAACAAGAAAACAAACAAGCAAACATTTGAGAAGGCCACACTGAGAATCTGCTGGTTATACACTACTACTTAAACAGGTTTTGTCAATTCCTGTGTTTGTATATCAAAATCAGTAACATTGGTGCAATTATGTTGAATGCAGATGTATTAAGCATATGGAACATTAGAGCCCAATTGATGAGGAAGAGCACTGGTAGCATGCAAGACTGCATTACAGGAAGTCTCTTTCTTTAAACCTTTCTGCCAACCTGATTATTTGCTGTAATAAATAACTTAAGGTCTACAAATTCTAGGAACTCGATCGCTCAGTGGATTGGTTGCTGGTTAAGGAGCCTTTGATCTCTAGGTCACTGGTTCAAATCCAGCCAGGTAGTAGTACGAAAGCCATCATTACCTGAGGGCTGCTCGATGGCCTATGTGAAATGAGCTGTGGTGGTCTCAGTCCATTCCTAGTGGACAGCTGCCCACATCACAAAACTACTAACACAATTGGCATTGATTGGCATCCTTGCTGGCAGTCTTACATGAGAGACAAAAGTTCTATGGTATCAATCATGCTATATCTGTCATGTGGATTAACAGAGTACTTCAGTTTCCACTGCTGTCAATCCGATACCTTTCATGAACACTAAAATTTCACATTTAAAAAGGTCTAAAATGTTATTACACATTTATCAGATCCAGAAGTAAACCTTACTTTCAATCCATTGTTGTTAATCCATTCCATAATTACAATATGTCATTTCCATTACTTTTCAGACAATGAGTATGTAATCAATGTACCTGCAGCAGTGTTTGATATGTTCAAAAAGAGGGGTCATATGGTGTGAGACCTTCCTCTAACTCACACAGAAGTTAGAATAGCAGTGTTATTGTCCCTACCATAACTGTGCAACCCTGTTGGAGAAAAAACTGTGAATTAAAGGTAAAATAATTACATCTATATGAATTCTACTGTGTGAGCAAAAAAAATATATAGGTGGTACACTGGTACAGGATGCATTGGTGCAGATGATAGGACAAAGTTCTAAGTCCTAAAACATGCAGAATGCAAGTATAAAATGACTAGACATCATTGTGTAACTACCAACAGGTCTTTTCCTAAGCGAAATTTTTAATTTTTTTAAGACATGGTGTCTCTGGTGTGAGATATCAGCCTTTCAACTAATTCTTGCAAGAAAAAATGTACGCATTTTGAAAGGTTGTCAGATAAAGATACAACTCCAGAGACTCTAGGGCTGCTGCAATTTCTGTGCACCTTAGGGAGGTGATAAAATGTGGAGTCTATTAGGTAGACAGGTTTTAAATAAATTGCCTTAGAATTAGAATCCACCATAGAGATCAGCCCAGTTAATTATAAGTCAAAAGGTTCTTGCTGAAACAAATGAGTTGTATTATTTTTGTAATAGTGAATACATATTTATTCTATTAATTGTCCCTGGGCCTCAGAAATATAGTTTACTTTGTTAAAGTTGGCTGTGTTGCTCTAATGTCTGCCTCCTTTATAATGATGTTCTCTAAATCTTTAAGCTCTTTCAATACCACTTCAGTTGGAGTTGAGTTGTTAATTCCAGTGTTGCAATTTACCCCTGAGGAAACAATCAAGTCTGGAAAATATTAATGGGAGCTCCACCAGAGCTTGGTGTGAAGTTAGATTTGGGTTTAAAAGTTGACTTTGTTGAATTTGAACATTCAAATCCCAAATGGGTAATGCAACTGTGCATCATCCTGCAGACTGGAATTCTCAGGTGATACATACAGAATACATGGGTGGTGAACAGAATCTTACACACACAAGGTGTGGGATGCTTGTTTATCAAAGCATCCCATACCAACAGTGTATAAAATTCTGAGTTATGCACCCAGCCATATTCTGATTTTTTATAATTACTAGTGGAGCATTTTAATCTGATATAACTTTTTTACTGGTTGCAGTGTGCATTTGCTTGGACTGATCTTAGCATGAGCATGACTGACAGGCACTAATTACAACCATCCTGTTGTAATGCAAAATTACAACTGGGTGGTTACAGCACAATTTTAACAATCTGTTATCCGATATAATAAATCATCCCTAGTAATTATAATACTATAGTCCATAGTTTTATTTCCTGCTGATGAAACAGTAATGCTGAAATTCCAGTTGGTGCCCATTGCACCTGCTACATCACATGCTTCTGGTCTATTAATGTCATTAATCGCTTCAAAAAAAACAAAAAATCAAGGTTCTTGTTTTGATGTCCTGAGTACTTAGTCCTGCACTGAATTTATAGCTTGGCCTCAATTATCAGCTTGTTTTGTTGCAAAATAATTCTTCTAATAGATCTTTTTAAAAAGGATGTCATCAAATACACTTTAATCTGAACCCAGCCTGGTGGTGCAGAGGGTTGAGGTGCTGAAAAGCACCTTAACTTGCATCATGCCAGTGACATGAGTTTGGGATCAAGCTTGGGTTGCCGGGGTGGACTGGTGGTGAAGGCTGTGAGAGGATCGAGTGGTCACTTGGCAGCTCTCCTCTCCCCGACTGAGCCGGTGAGCCATCCTGGTTCCTGGCTGCCACTGGGTGAAGGTCTAGCGGAAGCACAATTGTGAGGGAGGTTGAAGTAAAGTTGGGTGGGTAGAAGGGTCTGGCAGTTCCAGAGCGCATGTGCACCTCCAAGCACATGTGTCATCTGAGTTTGCTGTAGCTCTGCAAGAAAACAAAGGTGGAAAATGAAGGGTGACTGGACTTAATGAAGTCTGGCCTGAGATGTCATCGCCCACCCTGCTGCTCCAGAAGGGGTAAGAGAGAATCTGGATGTGAGTGTCTGGGGGTGGGTGATGATAGAGCATCCCCTCAGATGAGCAATTGGGGGAATCTGAAGGGGAATGCCCCCCCAGGAAGAAGAAAGGCAGCAGGCTGGCCAGTGGCTTCCAGGGACAGTGCTGATTAGCTGGCCAGTCCACCCAGAAGGGTAAAAAGATGATGGAAAAAAAGCACCTTAACCTTCAACTTCTTGATCATTGGACCAGAGACAAATGTAAGGCTCTTCTGTAAGACTTGTATATGGAGTGCCAAAAGGGAGAAAGAGAACAAATGAATCTCCTCCCTTCGTTTAAGTCCCTGTGGACCTCCTCCCAGCTCCTGTGTTGTTTACTCCATCCCTTCTTGTGCCGGTATGTGCTCTGCATTTTTGTGACTTTTTTGTATTGGGCTATTAGTGTAGGCTCTGTTTTGGAATGGCACCTTGTACTTGGCACTGCTTCTTTAAAGAGAAGCACTTTGATTATGTGGCTTCCCTATTTTTTGTGTCAAATCCTTGGTCAGAGTTAGAGCTGCTCTATCCTGGCTATGTAACCTATTATTCCTATGCCCCCTTTATATGAAGTGTGATCTAATGCAAGCTTTATTCTGTCCCCTGAATTTAGAAAGAGAGGGTCATTTTCATAGAAAATACTGTACCCCCAAAAAAACGTTTTCTTACAAAGATCTTTGTTGCATTTTCTTTTAGCTATTTTGTTATCAAATTTGGGCAATTGTTTTGTTTAATTCTGTTTCAAGAATTGTAAACTCAGAGGTGTCTTTAAAGGGGTGAGGTTTTATTTAATTATTTTTGCTTATCTCTTCAGATACTTTGTTGTGTTTTTTTCCTCCTTAATTAAAATGTTTTCTGGGGTTACTAAGTCACTAAAGGTATGTTCCAATTCCTCCCTATCAACAAAATATTCTAAGACAGTGGAGGGGTGTTTGTCCAAACATAAGTCACATGGTGCCTAGTTTTGATCATTATGTACCGCCAATGAGGAAATATTGTAGCACAAGTTTGTTTCCTGTAAAGGAAGTCTATCAAGTGTGAGAAAAGGTTCTTTCATACTGTTGTTTATGTAACCCCTTTGTTACCTGGGGTTACTAGAATCCCAGTAAGACCTAGTGGTAGGCAGGGAAGGCAGCTTGTGAAACTCCAGTTAAATGGGTTTCACACTGTCTCACTCTGTTCTCAGTCACAGCTGAGACTTGAGAGATGACATCACCATAGAACTGTCGCAGCTGCATGAGCCACATTGGAATCTACAGCTCAGGGAGTGAGTTTAGAACTTTGGGAAATTTCAAAGTCATGCTTCTTCAGTTTGTCCTAAAGCAAACAGGAAGGAAGTCGTTCAGTCTTCAGTTTGTTTCAAAGAAGAAGGAAGTGTTCCTGTGTTTACCTGTTTTTAAAGTGGTGGAGACCGCTCCCCCGGTGTCAGTGCCCCCCTCCCTCCGGGGGGGGAGAAAAGTTCTCTGTGGGTTCCAGGGGCAATCCCTTCTCCCACCATGGAAGGAAGCTGCCTGGTTTTATTTAGTCTGTTCTTGTATAACAGCAAAGGTTATAGTACTTCACCTGTGGGGCACCTGCAACGAATGGGTGAGTGTTTGGCTCCATTTGAAGGGGCAAACAAATTGTTTTCTTCAGTTGGGAAATGAATGTGGACTGCTATTTGGGAGGACTATGTTTACTAGGACAAACAAATGGAGCAGTCAAACAGTCTAAAGTTTTAAATGGATTTCAAGTAATGGGGACTGCTATTTGGGAGGACTATGTTACTAGGACGAACAAATGGAGCAGTCAAACAGTCTAAAGTTTTATTGGATTTCAAGTAATGCTGTAGAGGGGGTGCTTCAGGTCATCCACCATTCAATCTACATTTTAAAGTTCTAAAGTTTTCTGTGTGTATCCAGAAAAATGGCCGGGTATGGGCTGTGGGAGCTGGAGGTGGGAAAACCCCCATCTTTAGTAACCAGGTCCACCTCTGGATTTCTTCTGTGTTTTGCTACTTGCCTCATGCACTTGGCCAGTGATGGGGTGGGTACCCAGATGTGGGTCGCAACTTGAAAATCTCTCTAGGAGTCGCAGACTCTAAGTGGTGTGGGGAGCCACAGGATGGAAAAATTACTCCTTGTTGGATGGGAGTCTCCTTGTTTGATGGGAGTTCGATTGGAAGTAAGAAAACAAATCTCTAGGAGTCACAGACTCTAAGTGGTGTGGGAGCCACAGTTTGGGAGTCTCCTTGTTTGATGGGATGTCTTTCCAAGTAAAGTTGGGTTCATTCTTCAAGTGGACTGTCAGTCAAGTGGCCGGCAGGGGAGCTGGGCCAGTTGGGCTATGTATCCAAAGCACATGCAAAGTCCGGGCTGAGTGCCTGGTGGGTCCAAAGCCAGACAACAGTAGTAATGTGTTCATTCTTCAAATGGAATGCTTGGTTAACCTCTAATCTGCACATACAGTGAACATAGCCCTTTGGGGGACCATGCAATGCTTTGTTTATGTTCAGTTAGTTAATAAATAAAGCCACACTGAAAAATCCCAATCCTGGTTCTGGACATTACAGTTATTGCTTCCTGTAGTTGGATTTACTTGGGTGCCCCTGTGCAGAGTAGCCAAACCTAGGTCCCTTGTGCCAGGTGACCTCATCCTCACTGAACCCAGGTCCCCCACCAGGTATTGCTGCCAACACCAACAGCATGCCACCTGTCATTTTAGTAAAAAGGCAGGGGTGGGGTCCTTACAAAAATGGAGGCACCGCTTTGGATTTGTTCCGGAAGGAAGGTGCTTGGGTAAGTGGGCTAGCGTTTTGGCTATCTGGCAGTGGGTAGCCCAAAAAGTTGAATCAATTTCCCTAGTGTGTTGTTGTGTGCTGTGAATCTTGTGCTGCTGTTTAAAAAATGCCAACTGTTTACCAAGGAGCTGTAAAGCCAAAGTGTGTGTCCTTGTCCAGCATCAGAAATTGTTTACAGCATTTTTGTCAGTTTTAAAATGAATTTCTGTGAAGGAAAGTGTGGAAAACTAGGGGCAGCAACAGATAAATTATGCCCTGGATGTTTAAAATGCTTTTAAAATGAATTTCTGTGAAGGAAAGTGTGGAAAACTAGGGGTAGCAACAGAGAAAATATGCCCTGGACGTTGGAAATGCTTTCTGTGCAATGCTAGAGACTGCAGAGTTAATGGCAATGTTACATGGTTGAAATGGGCTCTCACCGTGAAGTCAGTTGAGAAAAAAAAAAGTGCATTTTTCAGTTTAAATTTGCCTGCTCAGCGATCGCACGTGAGGAGAGGAGCCCTCATGGAGGAAGAAGAGGCTCATTTGCATGGCGTTTGTGGTTGGTTAGTTTGCCATTAGTCCCTCCCCTCAGCCAGCTCTTCAGAGTCTGCTTCAGCATTCGATAAGGAGACAGAGAGTAGTGTGTGTACTGGCAGTGGAGGAGCGTTCGAGAAGTAATCAAAGCACTGTAAACAGTAAAAAAGTGACTTTCTAGTTAAAAATCGGGCTCAACCCGCATATCGATCGTGGGATCAGTGAATTGCGTGGTTAAAATGACGATCGTGGAGACTGCCCACCTGTTTGCATTCTGAGGCCTTCAAAATCTGGCTGCAGGCCGTTTTACCCCATCGCAGCAATCTGCTACAATAACAGTGAGTAAATAATTAAAACTGCTCAATCAGTGATTTTCAGTAATGCCATATAAAATGTGTGTGCAGCTGTATAGTCGCTTTGCAAGTAGCGATTGTGTGATGTCCTGCTGGCAAGTGCAAGTCTGTAAAGCCATTAAATGTGTGCATAGCAATGAAAGTAGCCTCAGTTTAAAGTCTGCAGCCAGAGAGAGACTGAGGGTTGTAAAAAGTGCAACACTAGTAGAAGCAGGCAATCCTGTGCTGAAACCTGAAGTTTTAAGGGACTGTAATTAAATTAATGTTGCTAGCATGTGAAAAGTCCAAGGAAAATCCTGTAAATGTGTGAACAGCCAGAACAGAGCAAGTTGTGCAGTTTGAGTACAAGTTATTAGTAGCTGATGTAAATCGGGTGCGCAGTGGCTTGACCCAGAGTCTGAATGTTGATGCACAGGAGTGCTGCCGCCACCATTACAGGGTGGGGTAGTAAAGTAAACTCAGC
This sequence comes from Neoceratodus forsteri, assembly GCA_016271365.2. Lineage (NCBI taxonomy): Eukaryota > Metazoa > Chordata > Ceratodontiformes > Ceratodontidae > Neoceratodus > Neoceratodus forsteri. The sequence goes on from CM057452.1 coordinate 1,779,748,338, forward strand.
AGCAGAGGAGCCATTTTAAAGCTGTTAAAGTGTGTTTATTAAAGTGGGACTTTCCATTACAGTGAATTTTGTTTGTTTTTCTGCAGTTATGGCCTCAGGACCAGCTCGTTACCCGGATCATGCCCGGGTTGCAGTAACAGCAGCAGTAAATAGATTGAGAGATATTGAAAAGTGGTGCTATAGAGGGCAACTCCCTCCTGATGTGGCAATTCCTAATTATCCAGTACATGTATGCCAGATGTGCTTGAGTGCTAGAAGGGATGTCTTCATGATTCCTCACTGTGCTGGATGTCTACAAAAATATTGCTTGTATAAAGCACCTCCAATTTGTTTGGCTCCCACATTGACAAAAATTCAAGAATCTGCAGTTGGCAGCACACAGCATCAGGCAGAGCCTGTGGAGGAAGGTCCCTCGGGAGAGTGTAGCACGAAGTTAGAGAGTGTAGAATTGGAGACTGAATCTGAAATTGAAGCATTGGATTCTGGATCTCAGAAGGCAAGTTCAGATAAAGCATCAATAGACCCCTGGGTGGGGGGGCCTAGCCCAAGTCTCGAAGGTGAAGATGAGATGCGGGAGGCCTTTGAATGGGAGGTGTCGACCTCCGCTCCCAGTGATGAATGGATAGTCTTGGGGGTGAGAATGACTGCTCACTCCTGGGCTCAGATCCTCAGTGAAGAGGAAGATGAAGGGAACCTATGTGGCCTTGTGAGAAAGGAACGGGTACACAGCCTCAAGATCTTGCCTCGGAGGAATGTATTGAAGAAGGTGGTGATGCCACTGCCCTGGCTTTACAGGAGGAAGAAGTCAGGGATCCGTTTCTAATTTCCTTGAGGATGCGAAGCTGGCAGAACCAGGACTGGCCACCCCCAAGCCAGGCCAGTGGTCTCAGATTGACCAAAGCAAGTAAAGAGGAGAGACTGGTTCGTAGAAAGGCCAATGAAATCTTTGGTATGACCTTTCCTACCTTTTCTCGGAGAGTCTGGGAGGAGATTGAGAACTGCAGAAAATCCTGGATCTGGGATGAAGCAATGAAACATGTGCATCCTGGGGCTAACCAGCATGTAAAGAATAGACTGTTCCGCGAAAAGTATACACAGTGGAAGAGAGGCAGGACACTGTTTATGGACAGAGTGAGAATAGTGGACAGAGAGGGACGAAGTCTCCCACTGTGTGAATTATGTGCATCCAGATGGAGTAATAATTCAAGCCCCTGACCCCTCTACTATTGGCCTCAGTGCAAGGACCTCCCAGTAATTAAGCCCGTGCCTACAAAATGGAGAGCCGAGCAGTGGTAGTCAATACTGCCACGTCTAGACTGTGAAGTGCCCTTATTGATCTGCCAATATGAATAACCAAGGACTCAGGTGCTCCACATTCATCAGTCCACAGTGTACTGTCTTGTTCAGCAACCATCTACTGGCACCACCAGATGACTTCCGATCCAGAGAGGACACCAGCCCAACTGTTTTCCTGTTCATCGCCTGGTAATCAGATGACGCCGGACCAGCTGTTTTTCCTTTTGTTCCTGTTCTAAAGTTCCTTCTCCAGAGATGACATCACCCCAGCTGTTTCCAGATGTGCCCTCCTGTGTTCCTGGAAGATGTCCGCCCACCTGTATCAGAAGAAATGCTGCCAGGGAGAGTCTTCAGCTGCGGTGCAGGTTGGTGCCTAGTCTTATACTTCAAGAGGCTGGTAAGTCCAAAAAAAAAACCTTTTTCTATCTTTATGACATTGCAGTACACACCCTACACTACAGACTTAAAATGTGTGAACTGTCCGTAAGACTCTCCCTTCGGATTATGGCCTTAAAGAACTATTTTCACGGGCTTCATCTGGAGAGACTTCATTGGACTGGCCTTGGGCCTGTGGTCACTAGTTGGGACTTTTAGGGCACTCCATCCCCCAAATGTGTATTGTAACTAATGTCATTACTGTACTCTAATGTAAATACTGTGTTTTTCTACCTTTTTCTAAAAAAAAAAAATTTTGAGGGGATTGTTCAGTGTTTTTTCTGTATGGTAAGGGTTGTTGTTGTTGTCGTTGTTGTTGTTTAGATAGACTGTGCATGCAGATTAGGATGTGTTTTTTTTTTTTTGTCTTTTCTTACAGGTGTTCCTGGAAGACAGAAGAGAAGACAAGAAGAGGAGGAGGGGCTCATCGGAGTTCCTCGTCAGTGCTTATGGTGAAGAATTTAAATATACTGTGTTGTTATTGCTAATGGTTGTAGTTGCAGACTGCTCAAGGTCGGGGAGGTCCCCAGGTTTTGTTTTGTTTGGGAATGTTATGTTACGAGGCAGATAGGTTTTCCCTAGAGGGTTAGGGGGGATAGACAGGCTGTGGTCCTCAGTGGCCATAGGGACTGCAATGCTGATCTATCAGGGCTATGCTCTGGACGGTTCTACCAGAGCCACTAGGTGACCATAGTAAGTGGATAGAGTAGAGGCTGATGTGTCAGCTATAGGCCTCTAGGCCCTTAGTGTTGCCTACCTGTGCTTGCACATGGTAGGAGGGGGCCTGACCACCCCCCTCCGCAGGTAGCACATAGGGTGGGATGGCCTAAGGCTGGGTGCATAATGACTGGGGACAGTCATTTTCCTGGTCAGGGGCGAGTGTAACCCCTTTGTTACCCGGGGTTACTAGAATCCCAGTAAGACCTAGTGGTAGGCAAGGAAGGCAGCTTGTGAAACTCCAGTTAAATGGGTTCCACACTGTCTCACTCTGTTCTCAGTCACAGCTGAGACTTGAGAGATGACATCACCATAGAACTGTCGCAGCTGCATGAGCCACATTGGAATCTACAGCTCAGGAGTGAGTATAGAACTTTGGGAAATTTCAAAGTCATTCTTCTTCAGTTTGTCCTAAAGCAAACAGGAAGGAAGTCGTTCAGTCTTCAGTTTGTTTCAAAGAAGAAGGAAGTGTTCCTGTGTTTACCTTTTTTAAGTGGTGGAGACTGTTCCCAGTCTCAGTGCCCCCCTCCAGGGGAGGAAAAGTTCTTCAGGTTCCAGGGGCAATCCCTTCTCCCACCATGGAAGGAAGCTGCCTGGTTTTATTTAGTCTGTTCTTGTATAACAGCAAAGGTTATAGTACTTCACCTGTGGGGCACCTGCAACGAATGGGTGAGTGTTTGGCTCCATTTGAAGGGGCAAACAAATTGTTTTCTTCAGTTGGGAAATGAATGTGGACTGCTATTTGGGAGGACTATGTTTACTAGGACAAACAAATGGAGCAGTCAAACAGTCTAAAGTTTTAAATGGATTTCAAGTAATGCTGTAGAGGGGGTGCTTCAGGTCATCCACCATTCAATCTACATTTTAAAGTTCTAAAGTTTTCTGTGTGTATCCAAAGAAATGGCCGGGTATGGGCTGTGGGAGCTGGAGGTGGGAAACCCCCCATCTTTAGTAACCAGGTCCACCTCTATGGATTTCTTCTGTGTTTTGCTACTTGCCTCATGCACTTGGCCAGTGATGGGGTGGGTACCCAGACACGGGTCGCAACTTGAAAATCTCTCTAGGAGTCGCAGACTCTAAGTGGTGTGGGGAGCCACAGGATGGGAAAATTACTCCTTGTTGGATGGGAGTCTCCTTGTTTGATGGGAGTTTGATTGGAAGTAAGAAAACAAATCTCTCTAGGAGTCACAGACTCTAAGTGGTGTGGGGAGCCACAGTTTGCGAGTCTCCTTGTTTGATGGGATGTCTTTCCAAGTAAAGTTTGGGTTCATTCTTCAAGTGGACCGTCAGTCAAGTGGCCGGCAGGGGAGCCGGGCCAGTTGGGCTATGTATCCAAAGCGCATGCAAAATCCGGGCTGAGTGCCTGGTGGGTCCAAAGTCAGACAACAGTAGTAATGTGTTCATTCTTCAAATGGAATGCTTGGTTAACCTCTAATCTGCACATACAGTGAACGTAGCCCTTTGGGGGACCATGCAATGCTTTGTTTATGTTCAGTTAGTTAATAAATAAAGCCACACTGAAAAATCCCAATCCTGGTTCTGGATATTACAGTTATTGCTTCCTGTAGTTGGATTTACTTGGTGCCCTGTGCAAAGTAGCCAAACCTAGGTCCCTTGTGCCAGGTAACCTCATCCTCCCCGAACCCAGGTCCCCACCAGGTATTGCTGCCAACGCTAACAGCATGCCACCTGTCGTTTTTAGTAAAAGGCAGGGGTGGGATCCTTACATTTATATCCTCTATGCTGTTGCTCAGTCAAAACAGGGTCAGGAGCCCCTATTGAATGGTCTTCTGAATGCCATTGTCTCCACACTGTCTAAACAGGATGATCTCACTGTACTGGTCAGAGTACAATACTATTGTCATTGTCCACTGATCCTGTTTAACTCATTTCTCTACTGCGAGTAGAGATGGCATATACCCCATGTATTAGAACTGCACTGCAAAATGCATGTTATTGTGAGTGTACCATTCACAAAAAGAGAGTGAATACCATTGTTTTCCAACTAAGGCAGATATGCAATGCTTTTGAAGTGAGCTGTCACTGGGCATATGGTAAATACTGGACAGCAAACCAACAAACACAGGTGTCAGTACAAACTTGCTGAAAAGATGCTTCTGCTAGGAAAGCATTACAAAGTAACAAAATGAAGTGGAGCACATTAAATAATAATAAATCTCAAGCAAACTTGGCCAAGAGGAAAGATCTAACTCACAATAGATGAATACCTCAGTACTACATTGGCATCCTGGCAGTTCATAAGGGGCAGAGCTGATACAACAGCTGTTTTTAAAGACACATTAAAAGTGACAGTGATTACATTAAATCACCTAAATTAAATATATAAATATGTAAGGCAGTGGATAAAAATAGCTGTATCCTAATAAGGAGTTGTTCCAGAAAATATCAAGTTGGTGATCAGTAAGTTTTAGCGAAACTATGAAGTGTAAAATGATCTAAAAAGAAGGCACACAAAACAAGAAAAAGGAGACCATGGCATCATTTACAATTTATTTAGTGTGTTCAGTTTCATTGTGTTACTTTGTGCATTTTGGGAATACTGGGTCAAGTCCGCTAAATAAAAACAGTGCAGGAATAACTGCACTGTATAAAGTGCACCTGCATTTAGAGTGACAGAGGTAGAACAGCAGTAGGAAATTACCGCTACTCCTGTTGTTCTACACTTTAACTAAGGATTGATCATGGTGCCGTAGCTGACTCTGTGCCCATTTTGGGATTGTGGTATGGAGCACCACTGGAGTTAGTTTGTGCTGGCACTACAGATGGTCTTTGGCCAAACTGGAATTCAACGAACATGCTCAAATCTGGTGTCTTTGCCACCATAAAAGCATAGGAAACTTGGTGGCAGAAAAGGATCCCATCTAGTGTACCCTTACCCCTTACTCACCCCCTTCCCTGGCACCCTCCACTACTCAGTCCCATATGCCTGCTCCAGTCCCTCTTGAATCCCTCCACCATTTCAGCCCCCAACATCTCCACCAGCAAACAAGGTGGGAAGGACCCTGGGTTCCCCATACCAGTTCAGCACATCAGTGTCATGATTCAGCAGTTTCTTCTGGGAGCACAACACTGAATGTGTTCATGTCCACATTGTTGGTAAGACACATGACCTGCAGCAGCAAATCAGTGATGCTGAAGATCAAGAATTCCTTGCGTTACACACATATGTCATGGGGGAGGACATGGCTACTGAAAGGAACTCCTTTTATTTGCAAAATGGTGACTTTCATCAGAAATTTAGAAATCAGCGAATCATGCATGACCATTTCAGTTAGTTAATTCAGTACATTGAACTGTAGTTTTATGTAGGCAGAAAAATAAAATCATGTGGCAGATGCAGACACTAGTGTTGGGCACATTTCCATACTTTGAAATTGCACAAAATAGCTGATAGTGCTTTCATGCACTTTTCGTAGAAATGTGCTAAAATATAATGTAATTTTGCTTTTCAAGTTTTTTGGAAGTGCACCTCTTTGGGAGTTTGCTCATTATCAAAACTCCAAATTGTTCAATCTGAAAATGCTTACATTTTTTTTGAATAGTGATGTGTTACAAATGTCACTTTTAAATTATTTTTGTAATTGTGATCTTATTGGAAGTGCATCAATCCTTTTAGATTATACATTAAATTAAGTAAAAAGGGTGTAATTTGAAAAAAGTGTGCAGTTTTTTCTATTAAGGTTCAGTTACAAATCTACAATGCCAGTGTATTTTTGAAAATGCACATTTTTTTGTCAGAATGCATCACACACTTGCCACAAGGGTGAAGGAAGTGGGTTTTTGTGAGTAACATGCTGTACTGACTGAGCACTTTACATTGAAGAAGATTTGTCCCCTTACTGACTATAGATCCCCATTTTGGAACCCCTACCTAAAGTCTGATATTGATCGCTTAGAAAGAATTCAAAACGCTGTAACCAGGATGATCCCCAGGCTAGCTAAATTGCCCATACAGTAAATCAAGACTATCTAGCAGAGGCTCGTTTCCAGTGCAACAAGGTGGAGGAGCAAAGGATAAAAGCAATACATAGCAATGACAAGTTTAAGGTTACAAAAAAGTGTGAAGTCAGATCACACAAGACTGTAGAACATGCATAATGAGCAATCAGGTCATAAGCAGACAGTTGAACATTACTGCACATGTAAGGGGGACTGTTAAGGGGGAGCAGGTACAAGGGGGAGGGAAAGAGCCTCAGTTGATATCTGAGGGAAGCAGGGGAGGTAGTAAAGCAGAGAGAAGATGGCAGCTAGTTCCAGAGTTCCAAACTGAGTTGAGACAATAGGTGGAGGCTGACTGGCCAGCCAAGGTACAGGGATGTGGCAAAGCAAAGGTGTGATGGTCTCTGGAGCAGAAGGCAGAGGGAACAATTGAGAGGAGTAATAAGAGGTAAGAGGAAAGGACCCAAACCTGTATTTAAATATAAAGAAGACACAGTGCAGCTGGTGACAGGATGGTAGAGGGAGAATGGGTAGTGATGAGTAAGGTGAGCAGTGATGGGTTTGAGAGAGTGAGTTGCTTGCAAAGCAACAGGAGGAGTTACAGAGGGTATCCAGTCTGGTAAGGGAGGTGGAGGGAGCAGAACCATAGACCATGCACACGTACTCAAAGACTGACAGTGTCATTTTGGTGACAAGCTTTCTGCAAACATGTAGGGAAAGGTGATCATTATTTTGGTATGAGCCAGGGATAAACAATCTTTATTGGAGTACACGGCACCAAGCTTAGGTCGAAGCTTGGCATGGATGGTATTGATGTGGCAGTGAAGTCAAGCTTACTGTCAAGTCACACACCAAGGTACTTAAAGGAAGTAACCACTTCAAGTGGGGAGCCATCCTAGGTGGAAAAGATGGACACAGATGGGAGTTTGGCCAGTTTTTGGTTGGTACAAAAGGTCAAGGTGCCGTTGAAGCTGGCTTAACTGGCACCATCGTAAGACATTGTAGAAGTCTAGCTATCTCAGACATTCCACGTCTGTGGTGGAGGGACCAGAAGATTAGATGATTGTGTTATCTGCACACATGTGAATATGTGAGTTGGTTTAGGTTAATGGGAGGTCATTGAGGAAGATGGAGAGAGTGTGGGGCCCAGGATGGAGCCTGTGGGACCCACCTGGAAGGTAAGAGGAGGTGACAAGGTGCTACCAACCTGTACTGACTGTAGACTGCCCATGGGTAAGGGTGGAACCGGTCAGCAGTAGTTGCTGAGAGGCCAGTGGAGCCCAACTTATTCAGGAGGAGGGAGACACTGAGTCAAAGTCCTTAGCCAGATTGATGAAGATAACTGCCATGATGTGACCTGATCCATCCCTAGAGGATATAGTCAGTTACACAGCAGGTGGAGATGGTGGAGTGATCCTTTCTGAAACCAGATTGGAAAAAGGATAAGAAATCATAGGAACAGATGAAACAGGAGAGTACTGTATATTGTAGGAAAGCTTCTCATGCGGTTGGCAAGAGAAGAAAGGAAAGCGATGGGCCAATAGTTACAAGATGAGGAAGGGTCCCCCTTTGTGGAATGGTATAACTTTGGACAATTTCCAGGACTGTGAAACTGCACTGAGGAAGAAATAAAGGTTGAAAAGGTGAGTCAAAGGAGATGCAATGACAAAAGCAGAGTTATGAATAGGTCTGGGATCAAGTCTGTGAAACTTAGACTTGCTCAAATTCAGGAAGTAAAGAGCAGTCATGGTGTTCTGAGTGGCAATAGTAGAAAAGTGGATGCCTTGGGTGGGGAAGGAAGAAGGAATGTGGTATGAAGGAGCTGTGACAGGAAGGGAGAGCACAAGTGGTGAAGAACTCATTAAAGTGGGAAGCAACAGAGGAGGAGTTAGATACAGGTGAACTATTAGAAGAACTGAGGAGCAAGACTGGGTAGTAGGGTCAAAAATGGAGTGAATTACCTTCCAGAACTTTGAAGGATTGTTAAGTTCAGTTTTAGTTCAATGCTGCTGTGATCATTGACAGTAATGGAGGATTTGGCCAGGAGCTGGAAGGGTGGGGAAGGTGGAGGGTGATTCTGCTCAGTGGGTGGGGGAAGGGGTATTTTTATTGAAAACAGGTAGGGCTGGGTGGGGAAAGAGGGTGTTAGGGTGCTTCAAGAGGCTGGGAAATGGGAACCAATTGTTAAAAAAAATGAAAGCACTCGGCAAAGTGATACTTAGTTCACAGGTGAGGAGTCATTTCATGGAGTCTTCATCATGTAAAGTTTTATGTGACGTGTTACTTCATGGGCAGTGTGCTACTACATATAGTCTTTGTCACAAACCCACTCAGCAGGCCAGGCCCTCTGCTCCCACAGTGCCAACCTCTGAGCACAATCTTGTGAACAGTTAACAGAAACAGGGTAACCCTCCTGTCTGTTTTGTGGGTTCAAATCAACCTTTGGTCTCAGTTCTGGAGGGATTCAAACTGTGAACCTCCTGCTAGCGTACCCAATATACAGGCTCAGATAATTCTGCTCTTTGGGGGGGCAGATATTTTTTGCCTATGGGCACCTAACCAGGTGTACAAAATGAACCCTTAAAAACTCTAATAAAGACCTCAGATTACTCTTACCTTTTCCCAATTTGGTATTACCATACTCATGCACAGTGTTGTCACACTCTTAACCATCCACACAAAAGGCAAAATAAGAAGGACTTTGAAGACACAAATAGTCTATTAAAAATGAGAAGTTTACTTAAAAATAGATAAAATGTAAAATGTAAATACAGAACCATATATCACAAAACATACAAATCACTTAAACAAAGCAGGTTTAAAAGTGCAGACAAAATCTCCTACCACAGTACTCTTAGAATTGTCTTTTCTATGGTATTCTTATTTCACAGTGCTGTAAATGTTTCTTTTCAAGTCCAAACATTTGTGTCAAAATGGAAAACAGAATACTGTTTAAAAACTAGCTTTGCCAACCTCCTTGCATGAGGTCACCTAGCTCCTCCCTGTCAGAATATAAAAAAAAAATCTTTGCAAAACAGGATGTCTTATCAAAGGTAAATTAAAATTCTGTGACCTCGACAAAACTCATTTTTTCAAATGACTTTCTTTGATCTATGAACAGCTTCCCCTTTCCAGGACATCAAATGACTTGTTATGTCTCTCTGCAAGATCTCAAGGAGGTGCAACATGCTTTGTATCACCATGTGAATTTTAACTGTGTTTCCTCTGAACGTTATAAAAGTTTATGATCTATCTTGGCAGTTGGCAAGCTGCAATTAGTCACATAAACAGGAGATGCTTCATTTAGTCTCTTCTAGCCTGTAATTATCTCTTGACCTTCCAGGTAACACCTATTAGCTAAAACCTGGGAGGGGGGTCATTCCACAGGCTGTCAGCATCTCTAATGAGAAACATTCAATAACACATTTTTATATTACAAAAATCATAGATTAATCAGAATCAGCTGTCTGAGTGTCACAATTCCTCCCCACCTAGACTGAATTTAGGGGCTCTATCCCTTGCATGGGATGAGCTTCCCAAATCAGTTCACTCCTCGTACACACAAGGCAGCCATTAGAGTTCTGATTTTGGCTCCAGCCCTATGTAGAATTGTCATATCATACCATTGCAAAGCAAGACTCCATCTTAGCAATCTACCATAGTTTTTCCCCATCTTCATCAGCCAAACCAGGGGGTTGTGGTCAGTCTGCACCACACAATGCTGCCCATATAAGTATGGCTCTAATTTCTTTAGGGCCTACACTATGGCAAGACATTCGTTTTCCACTGTGGAGTATGCCTGCTCCCTGGGAAGTAACATTTTACTCAGGTAGGCTATTGGGTGATCTCTCCCTTGGCTGGATGTCTGACTTAGTATTGCCCCAATACCCACATCTGAGGCATCAGTCTGAACTATAAAGGGTTTGCTATAGTCAGGACTTGTCAAAACAGGAGCACTGCACAGTGCCTCTTTTAGTTGGAAAAAGGCTTCCTCACAGGCTGGGCCCCAGGTAATTTTCTTTGGCATCCTTTTCTTTGTCAGGTCAGATAGGGTAGCATCCAGGGCACTGTAATTGGGTACAAATTTCCTGTAGTACCCTGCTGTCCATAGAAAACTCCTGCTTCTGTGTTTCTGGTCTGGGCCATGCCAGGATTACCTCTATTTTTATTTGGCTAGGACAGAGCTGTCCCCGGCCTACCACATGCCCGAGGTATGCCACTTCTCCCATAGCCACCTGGCACTTCCCGGCTTTGACAGTGAGCCCAGCCCTCTGTATCCTGCCCAGCACTTCTCTAAGGTGGGATAGGTGTTTCTCCCAGCTGGCACTAAAGATGGCAATGTCATCCAGGTACACCACAGCGTACTCCTCAGCACCATTTAACACCTGGTTCACCAACCTTTGGAAAGTGGCCAGGGCGTTCATCATTCTGAAAGGCATTACTTTGAATTCAAATAAGGCTATCAGAGTGATGAAGGCCTACCTCTCCCTAGCTCTGTCCATTAACTCTACCTGCCAATACCCCTTCGTCAGGTCAGTGGTTGTAAGGTAGGTCGCCCTTCCCAACTTGTGCAGGAGTTCTTCCGTCCTGGGCATTGGGGGGGTGTCTGACTTTGTGACTGTATTCAGTCCATGATAGTCCACACAGAAATGAGTAGAGCCATCTGGCCTAAGAACAAGGACTATGGGTGAGGCACAGGGGCTGTGGGATCTCTGGAGTACCCCTAAATCCAGCATCTCATCCACTTCCCTCCTAATGTCCTTTTGGACAGCCTCTGACACCCTATATGCTGTCTGCCGTATGGACGTCTGTGTCCCTGTCTCCACATCGTGAGTCGCTAAGGGGGTTAGGCCAGGCTTGGCACTAAACAATGGGGCAAAGTCTGCTAAAATCCCTTTACTTGGATCTGGTCCAGAGTCAGCTGGGGAGACAATTCAGCTGCCCCCACAGAGGACTACTGCTTACTTTCTTCCAGCAAGTCCAGAAGGGGGTCTCCTTCATCCGTCCCCTCCCTAGGACTACACACTGCAAACACCATGTCAGCCCAATTTGCATATGGCTTCATCATGTTGACATGGTACATCCTTTCTGTCTGTCTTCTGTCAGGTAATTCTATAATGTAATTCACATCATTTACCTTCCTACCCACTTTGTACGGTCCTGCCCACTCAGCCTGCAGCTTGTCTTTCCAGACCGGAATAAGGACCATGACTTCCTGACCCACCATGTACAAGCAAGCTCTGGCTCTGTGGTCATACCACACTTTTTGTTTCTGTTGGGCAGCTGCCAGGTTGCTCTGGGCTGTCCCCATAAGCTCCTTCAGCCTTTCCCTAAACCTGAGGACATAATCCACTATGGGAGTTCCCTGGGTGGCATGCTTGCCCTCCCATTCCTCCCAGATCAAGTCTAGGTACCCACATACCCAGCGTCCATATAAGAGTTCTAAGGGGGAAAATCCTGTCGACTCTTGGGGCACCTCCCTGTATGCAAACAACAGGTGAGGAAAGTATTTCTTCCAGTCCCTCCCATGCTGTTCAGCAAACACCCAGAGCATTGACTTCAGGGTACCATTGAATCTTTCCACAAGACCATTGGCTTGTGGGTGATATGGGTATATGCATCTCTGCACCACCCCACACTTCTCCCATAAACATTTCATCAGGTCCAACATGAAGGAACCCCCTCGATCAGTGATCACCTCCTGTGGAAACCCAACATGGGAGAACATTCCAAGTAAGGCATCTACCACTTTGTCTGTCCTCAGTGAGGATAGGGCAACTGCCTCTGGGTACCAGGTGGCATAATCCACCACAGTCAGGATGAATCTCTTCCCTGAGGAGCTGGGGGTATTTAAAGGCCCCACAATATCCATTCCCACCCTCTGGAATGACTTCTCCACTATGGGCAAGGCAATCATGGTGGCTTGGGTATTCTTGGCCACCTTCCCTTTTTCTTGGCACCAGTGACAAAACCTGCAATACTCCTTCACCTGCTGGGTAAAGTTAGGCCAATAGAAATTCTGGGCCAACAGCTGCATAGTACATGCAATTCCCAGATGACCAGACAAGGGAATATGATGTGCAGTCTTGAGCAACTGCTCACAATACCCCTGGAGAATGACAAGCTGCCTGCCTAGCACCCCTCCCTCTGCCTGCACAGCCTGAGTATACATAAGTGCATTTTCTCAATAAACCTTATGTCTGCTGTTACCTCCCTGTGCCCCACCAGAGTCTGCCCAAGCCCTTAGCTTCTCTAGACTAGGGTCACTTCTCTGAGCAGCTGCAAACCCCTCCCACATTCCCAAGGCATGGGACAGGTCCCCTATAGTAGCTAAACTAGGGTCCCTAGCACTAGCATCAGGGCACTCAGGATCACTGTCAATCCCAACCCTTTGAAAATGAGTCACCCCTCCCTCTTCAGAGTAACCCTCTGTAGCTGTGCGGTTACTTGCTACTGGGGAAATTTCTACCCCCTTTTCACTAATCTCCCCATCTGGAGATTCAGGCTGGGGAACCAGCCTCTCATTGGTTTCCACAATGGCTTCTGTGGGGTTCAGGGAACTACAATTTTCCCTTGCCGCTTGGCTATGGGTAACTGCACATACCATCCCCTGTTTGAGATTGTTACCCAGGATCACATCCACTGCTAACGTTTTGGCTACAGTCACATGTTGCACAGTTCCCCCTGTTTCACCCCAGTCCAGGAGAACACTGGCCAGTGGCAATGTTTTCTCTTCACCAGTAAAGTCCTGTACAGTGACATGCAGTATTTATTGGGTATAAGCTGACCCAGCTGTACTAGATCCCCTTTTACCAATGTCAGGGATGCCCCTATGTCCCTTAACCCTTGTGTCTGTACACCATTTACCTTGACTGAGTGCATGTGTTCCCTCATATTCACAGGCATGCATCCAGGGACACACAAACAACCCACTTCTTCCCTAGCACCATTCTGCGTATTATTGCTTATTCTTTTGGGACACTGTCCAACAATATGCCCAGTTTCTTTACATAACCAACATTCATTTCTCTTTTCAGAGAAATCTTTTCTCTGAAACCTGGGGCTGACTGGTTTCAGTGGAGGCAGTGAGGGTTTTAGCTGCCCTGAAGGCACGCTTTTCCCTTTCTGTGCTGCCACACCCACCCCATTCGCTCTCAGAGCAGTTCTGCTCTTGGCATAGTGGTCTGAGAGTTCAGCAGCCCCTTGCACTGTTTTGGGATCTCAGTACTCCAGCCAGGTTTTCAGCTGTGCTGGGCATGCCCAGAAAAACTGGTCTAACAAAATCACATTTTCAATTTTATCAACAGAGTTTGCTCCAATTCCTTCCCACCAATGTTTTAAAAACTGATGTTGTTTCATGGCTAGCTCCTTGTAGCTCATGTCAGGGCTTCTCCTGGACTTACAGAAAATTTAGCTTTGTATGATTCAGCAGTTCATTCAAATTTCTTTAACAGTGCAGCTTTAAGTTTGCTGTAATCATCACTGTCCTCATTGTCCATTTGACCCAATGCATCCCGAGCTTTCCCGGTAAGTAGCGGGGATAGCTGGAAGCTCCAGGACTCTCAAGGAATTTTAGCTTGAATACAAACTTTTTTAAAAGAATTTAAAAAGGCATCCATATCCTGCCCCTCTTTAAATTCAGCTATCAATTCTGAATTCAATTTGTAACACAGTCATGTAGTCCCAGTTAAACCCAAGCCACTTGCCTGCTCTGGTGCTGGTGGTTGGAGTCGTAGCTTCTCCAGTTCATGTTGCCTCTGGCACTCATGCTCCTCACGGTCTGTGTCTTGGTGTTCTCACTCCCTCTTCTCCTCTGCAGCTTGCTGTTCACACTTCTCTTCTCTCTGGAACTCCAGCTCCATTCTCATAGCTCAATTTGCAGCCTGAGTACTTCTGAATGCAGGATACTGGTGACCTTTTCCTGATGCTCTGGCCCTTCACTGACAGTGGCCCTGTTGCCCTCCTCATCAGATCTGGACAGTGCACTGGCCACTAGCCCTCCCACACTCAAGGTTTGGTCCTTTTCAGTCACTGTCTGTGACTCGATACTCTGGGTATCTGCTACCATCAGGGCATCCACGAGGTTCTGTTTGCTTGATTTCACCTTGAACAGGACTCCTCTGTCCCTGCAGAACTGCTTTAAGTAGTCTACAGTGTGCCTGCTGTAGTTGGAAGCCCTCTTCTTCCCTAACTACGGCTACTCTGACTTGCACTTTAGAAAAAAAAATAAAACGTATAGGAACTTGACTGTACACTAAATGATACATTTCTGTCTCCTTTTTAAAAATAAATCACTGACTTTTTCTTTCTTTGCAAGTGAGCTGATGGTTTCAAGCTGACACACTGAACAATCAGAGCTTGTAATACCAACATTTTTCACACCGCTGCCAACCAATCTGTCACAAACCCACTCAGCAGGTCAGACACTCTGCTCCAACAGTGCCAACCTCTGAGTGCAGTCTTGTGAACAGTTAACAGAAACAGGGTAACTCTCCTGTCTGTTTTGTGGGTTTGAATCAACCTTTGGTTTCAGTTCTGGAGGGATTCAAACTGTGAACCTCTTGCTAGTGTACCCAATCTACAGGCTCAGATAATTCTGCTCTTGGGGTGGCACATATCTTTCGCCTACAAGTACCTAACCAGGTGTACAAAATGAACCCTTAAAAACTCTAATAAAGACCTCAGATTACTCTTACCTTTTCCCAATTTGGTATTAGCATATAAGCTCAACACAGTTTTGTCACACTCTTAACCATCTAGCATCACAGGCAAAACAGAAGGACTTGGAAGACACAAATAGTCTATTAAAAAAATGAGAAATTTATTTAAAAATAGATAAAAATGTAAAGTGTAAATACAGAACTAAATATCACAAAACATACAAATCACTTAACAAAACAGGTTTAAAAGTACAAACAAAATCTCCTACCACAGTACTCTTAGTATTGTCTTTTCTAAGGTATTCTTATCTCACAGTGCTGTAGATGTTTCTTTTTCAGAGTCCAAACATTTGTGCCAAAATGGAAAACAGAATACTGTTTAAAATACTGGCTTTGCCCACCTCCTTGCATGAGGTCACCTAGCTCCTCTGTTAGAATATAAAAATATATATCTATGCAAAACAGGATGTCTTATCAAAAGTAAATTAAAATTCTGTGACCTCAGCAAAACTCATTTTTTTCAAATGACTTTCTTTGAGCTATGAGCAGCTTCCCCTTTCCAGGATATCAAAGCACTTGTTATGTCTCTCTGCCAGATCTCATGGAGGTGCAACATGCTTTGTATCGCCATGTTAATTTTAACTATGTTTCCTCTGAACGTTTTAAAAGTTTATGATTTATCTTGGCAGTTGGCAAGCTGCAATTCGTCACATAAAGAAGAGATGCTTCATTTACTCTCTTCTAGCCTGTAATTATCTCTTGGCCTTCCAGGTAACACCTATTAGCTAAAACCTGGGAGGGGGTCATTCCACAGGCTGTCAGCATCTCGCATGAGAGACATTCAATAGCACATTTTTATATTACAAAAATCATAGATTAATCAGAACCAGCTGTCTGAGTGTTGCAGTCTTCATCTGATGAATTTGGAGGGATTTACCCACGACAGTGTATGGGTTTACTTAGCATTAATCTATGCCTGGGGGGGGGGTTAGAATCACAAGGTGAAGCTGAGTGATTTCAACTACTACCCAGGCGTGGATTAGTGCTCAGTAAACCCATTAAGTAATAAATTAGAAAGGCACTTCAGGCAGGTGAAATCCTTAATTTAAGTTAAATATTTTTTATTTATTTTATAGAATCCAAAACAATCATTTGGTAGAAAACATTTTCATATACATTGTACAGCAGACAATTAATGCTACATAATATGCAGGTTCAACATACCATATTAGTGTAGGCAGCCCAGCACTTCAAGGTCACTAAGACCTCTTCGTCAGGGGTGTGGCAGTGTTTGTGAGGTACATGGTTATATAGTGACTTGAATCCCAGGTGTTACTAATTATTCCATTTCATCATTAATCAATTTATTTCACTGCTGTGAGTACTTTGTGATATCCATATGATATCCATATCCTTCAGTTAATTCCTTGTGTTAACCATTAAGCACTCAGAAATCAATATATATATACTTAAGTCATTTTCTTTTGGGCATTAAAATGCATTACAATGCTGACAGGCTCTATTTAGTGCACCCAGATGCAATATTTAAAGGAAAATTCCCTAATTCTGCCATCCTGGTGAACTGTCATGTCAACATGCAGATCTACTCAGTTTAACCTTATCTATACTCTGCCATCAGTAATTAGTCACAAGTAACAGTCACAAAAAACTTTTACATATTCTAATACAAAAACATTTTAATTCAAAAACATTATTCCCCTACCCCACCATGCAATAATTGGGCCACTTTTCTCAGTAAACCCATACCCTGGAGTGGGTTAATCCTCTTATAACATGGCAATGTTTTTTAGAGTTTACCTAAAGATATAGTTTATATAAAGCCATGTGAACATGCAACTGTGAGTATATCAGAGAATAATCAAAGGTCAGGTGACCTGTTTGGATGAATCAGAAGACAGTATTTTAGGAACCCATGTTATAAGGCACTTTACTACACAGAGTGCTATGTAAAGGCTACATGAAAGTGACACTTCACATAACACTTTGCATTGTGAATCATTTTATTTTGCACATGCACAATTGTAGATCTACTGGAGACATCAACATGAGGTCTCTCTCATAGCAGTGATTTTTGATTTGATAATGTATTGCAATTGTATAGCATAATTGAAATAATTATGAAAACTCATAAAAGAATAATCACATAAATACAGTAAAACAGCTAGTTCTCAAATACATAAATACAGTACAAGAGCTAGTTCTCAAATAAATACAGTAAACACAGTGAAACAGCTAGTTCTCACATAAAATATGCTTTTAAATGGAAGTTTGAACAATGGTTTTGTTATATTTCATAAAATATTTTTTTGCACAGATGCTGTTATGATTAAGCAACAGAGCAAATAAAGCTAACTAAAAGGTGGAGCCCAATTAGAAAACATGATAAAATATCAATGCATACGGTTGGAGCAAACAAGGTGAAGAATTTAGCACTGTTTCCCATTACCACAAATTAAATTTACTTAAATGTTTGCTCGGCTCATGGAACGAAACTTGAATTAAATATTTGCTGTTCTAGTTTAACATGTTAATTGTTTCCTTTCTCTTATATAATGTTTCACTTGAATGTTAACATATATTAAATTATGAATCTTGCAGGCCGGATTGGTCATCACTAGAAATACATTTTTGCGCAGATTGTGTTTTCTGTCATACAACAATCCAATGTTCCACTTCGTGATTGCCTGAGAATTAATTCCAGTCACTGTTAACTATATATAATGCAGACTTTCAGATTTTTACAATTTAAATTTTTTCAGTGTCCTCACTAATTCCTTTAACATTCAATGAATGCCAAATCAGACTGTGATATCCAAGTAATGGTCTTATCAGAAATTTGCAAACTAAAATTAATTCATACTTTGAATGACCTGCTTTCAGCAATAAAAAAAAAATATTCTTTTCCCTGCTTAAATTACCATTTGTTCTACGTACACTGACAAATGGTGTTGGCTTAAATAGTAACTCCACCCAGTTTTGTATGTTCTACAAAATTAATTTCTTTCTGACTTATGTTGTATTTCTGCTCCTGTACAATCTGTCATTAATGCTCATCAGTTGTGTCTTTAAAGTGCTAGTTCTCCTGTCATTCTCCTGCATCCATTTAAATACACAATCCAAGTCAGCTGATCTGCCATGCCTCAGAAGCAAGACAGGATAAACCAGCCTGGAGCAGCTCCCAATAGCTCCAAACACCTACCACTGGAGTGGACTATCAAGAGATAAAGAGGCTGACAGGAAGCATCTTGAGCTGGAAGACCATGTTAAGTTCAATTAAAACAACTGTTCTCATCCTTGGCAAGTTAATAAAAGGCCAGGAACTGAAGTTTTCCTTAGGAGGCAAGTGTTAATCAAGTGGCTAAGATGTGTTTAGAAATGTTATCACTTAGCCGGCCCAGTGGTGTTGCAGGCTGAGGCACTAATTCCTCACCACATGTCATGCCAGTGCCCTGGGAGTGGAATAGACAAGTGATGCTTGGGGATAGCCAAAGGAAGGAATATTGAATATCCCAAGACAGCTCTCTTTCCTTCAGGGAGGGGAGAGGTGTGCGCTGTTGGTCTGCCACTTAGTGGAAGCTAGGTGATGCAACATGCAGCTGCCTCTCAGAGGGCAGGTGCGGGCATTTGAGTATGTGGGCATCTTCACATCACATGCCCATGCAACTGCACATGTGACAACCTCTGGGAAGGGAGGAAAAGGGCTACAGCAGGGTGAAGGCAGCCCCTGGTAGGGTCAGCACCACAGACCAAGTAACCTTCTCCACTGGATTAGGACATCCTGAGGGGTACATTCCAAAAGGCCACATCTTGGGGGGCAAGCCATGAGGGAAGCATAGTGGGATAAGTACCTGGGGAAGGTAGATGGAGGTGCTGGTGGGCTGACCTGATAAGAGCAGGCCAACTCGAGGAGGATAAACAAATAATGGGGGAAAAAAAAAGTATCACATAGGACTGTTTAAATTGTCATTATATGAAATGGGTATATGCAAATCTGAAGTTAGGATTGTCATTATATGAAATGGGCATACAGTATGCAAATCTGAAGTTAGGATTTTCATTATATGAAATGGGTATATGCAAATCTGAAATTAGGATTGTCATTATATGAACCGGGTATATGCAAATCTGAAGTTAGGATTGTCATTATGAAAGTACAAGAAAAAACAGGACATTCTAAAGAATCCAACTTTTCCAGCCCCCACCGTGGGAAGCCAAAGATTGCCACCATTGTAACTTCTGATGAGAAACTCTTGGTACTAGGGATTTTCAGATTCTGTCTGACAGAATTCAAATCTTCAGATTTTGGTTTGTTTTTGGGATTTAGTAATTTCAGATTCTTTTGTCCCAATTCTAAATCCAAAAAAGCTTGCTAGGAATGTAAAGTAAAATACATTAATGCCCATATACCCAATTTTCTGCTCATTCTGTCAGTTTATTCAAGTACAATACAGTTCAACGTACTTCCACCTTGTATAGCGTCATCCATACAAAAATGTCATAGAATGCTTCACAGTGTATTTATACGGATGTATGATAGAAAAGTATAGAGGCAACTAATGTAAGCTACTATTTAAATAAGATATAACCCGGCCCTTCAGCCAGGTGGGGGTTAATGGTTTCACAAACAAAGTCTTCTTTCCTCCAAGGAAGGGCTGCATACAGAATGTTTTGTGTTCTGTTATGAGTTCTGTGAACATGTAAACAAGAGACACTGGGAAGGAAATGGGTTGTTATTGCCCATAAAGGGTTGTAATATCTTGAGGGGTATGGCACTGTGCATAAAAGAATTAAACAAAATAAATGAGAGGTTTTTATCCAGAGTCAGAAGAGACAGAGCTCAGATCCACTCTTGTGGCAACAGCTATAATTGGCTCATTCGACCTGTGAGTCCTGGGGTAGCACTGTGGTACCCAGGTCCAGGATGTGACATGGGTCTCCTTTCAAGTCCATTCCCCAGTCGCCCTGAGCTGCAAAGAGAGAGGAATTGGTAGGTGAGAAGCTTGAAACTGGGGTGTCTTCTCAAAGGTTTTGACTGGATGGCTCCATTGATGACAACACCACGAACTCCACACTGCAGAAATTTGCCTGGCAGTGGCTAGTTAGCAGAGCATGCATGGATGCTAAATTCAGTAGCTAAGCACTCAATGGGAGACGTGAGCACTTTCAATAAATACCAAATGTGATTGTGATCTATATTTTATAATAAGCTTTAATGCAATTGAGGCCTGGACAAGACTTTGTTCTTATGGAAGATATTGGAGATCAAACCCTGGGTGGAGGAGAAAGTCAGTTTGGGTGCATCCCAGCATGTTGAAATCCTTTAATTCTGGCACATCCCCATATAGTTATGCACCCTGGGAATATGTTGGAAGTCACCTTTTTCATTGAGACTGGCTGAGTGAAATGAGTAGCGGTCTGGGTCCTACTGCCACAAGTCCCACAGAGCAGAGATAGAGGGGTGCTCTTTGCACATGTCTCTCCCTGGAGTCACATGATGCTGCAGTCAAAGTAGGAGCTCTAGACTACAGCACATGCTGTTCTGTTATATTTTATTATATTTAGAGTTTTTTTACCGTATCCACCGACTTTCCCCAGGGATTCATCAATCTTGAGATGCCTTCAGGTCACTTTTGGTGGATTTTGGTAGCTTGCTTTTCACTCGCTATGCATACTGACATGTGGCAAGCTCCCCCCAAGTATACTCCACCTACCATGCTAGACAAGTCAACCAAAAAGCCCCAGGCTCAGTCTTCCTCTGGGGACAAGGTTTCTACTTCACTGCGGGGTTGGCCCTGTTCACAGAAGAATGATTCTGGCTAGAGTTTGGTCCCCTCAAGGACTTGCTGGCAGACATTATTGTTGAGCTCTGCTCTCTGCGAAAGGACATTGCTGATTTAAATAAGAGTGTGGGGGATCTTGATACTTGCATTACCTTGCTGTAGCACTGGTGGGACTGCCAGGACCCCGAGCTGACCAACCTCTGGCAACAAGTGCATAAATTGGAGGACAAGATTGTTGATCTTGATGGGAGAAACCGAAGAAATGATATTCTTATTTTCAGCCTCCATGAGATGGAAGAAGGCTCTAATTTGGTGCTTTTTGTGCAGAAACTGCTAGATAAACTGGGAGGCCCTCTTTCTATAACTCTTCATATATTATAGAGAGGGCCCACCATTCTTTAAGACCACAACCTCTGGATGGTTCTCCACCCCACACCTTGATTTTAAAATTCTTGAATTATTTAGAGAAACAGCATGTCTTGTCAAAAGTCTGGGTGCTCAAAGAAATTTTCTGAGAGGGGTCCCATCTCTGCATCACACAAGACCTGCTAGCAGCCACCAGGAAAAAACAGGCTGAATACCACCCAATTATCATTAAATTCCTGGGTGCCACAATATGGTTCATAGTCCTATATCCACCCCGGTTGCAGGTTCTCCTCAACAATAAATGGCATAGCTATGACAACATGGACCAAGCCAAAAAGGATCTCAAAGTTCTTCTGCCAGACCTCTTTACTAATCGCTGATGTTCTTCTCTGTACTGACTGCTGATGCTCTTTAGGATTTGGTTTGTGGTACATTGCATATTAATGAGTTATCTAATGTTAGTTCTACTAAATGGGGGACTGTACATAATTTTTCCAGCACCTGGCTTTGTTTTTCTTTCTGGGGGTTACCCTGCTCACTGATCGTGGTTGACTATGTTCCGTTCTGTGGATGTGGACTACATATTCTGGTAGCCCCTGCTGTTATCTCAAATTAGTTAGCCTCAGACGACAAGATCCATGAGTCAATGGCTGTGATCTTGCATTCTTCTAGTGTTGCCTTGATGTAGGACTGGAGAAGCTAGTTCGGCACAGGATTGCTCCAATCAAGGATGACACTTCCACTGCTTCTATACATTTCTTTTCAGACTTGGTTTCTCAGGTGAGGGGGTGCTCCTAGTACTGTATTGGGAGAATGATTTTCTATGCCTGTTTTCATTGTGTTTAGCTGCCCAGTTATTATCTGAGCATTGCTTTCGGGTAGTGGGACATGTGACTTTACAAATTTAATGTTTTATGTTATTGGATTATTTCCTTGATCTGCTCTGATGCCAAGGGACTGGCAACTTCCAGAGCCTGTTGCTGGCAGCTGGATTGGGTTTAGTTTTTAGTTCCTTCTCCTCAGTCCTAGAGCTCCCGACCTCAGTTTAGAGTTTAAAGCCTTGTTCACTGTTGTAACTTGGCAGGAAACTTTTTACTGCCTTCTGGACTTACTATCATTTGAACTGTTTACTGTTTATTAATAACTTCTGCTCTTTTTTGATGTTCATCATTTATGGGTTCTGCTTGAATCTAACCCACTAAGGGGCTCTGTGCTATTGGGAATGTGGGCAATCTGATGACTTATCAGGCTTGTAGTTATCTGGCTTATTGTTCGAGTTTATTGTTAATATTGCATGAAGTTATATGAAAATTAGCTATTTGAGAGCATATTAATGGGTATTTGGGTGGGGATGGAGGTATGGGATCTTTTCTGCTAGGTGCTGTAGCTATCATACACCAAGTTTGGTGGGGTTGGTCTTTCTTGATGGATGTGGAGATTTCATTTGGATTTCTTTGTATTGGATTCTACTATTTTGTGATTTGGGGACAATGGGAAGGGTTTATCTGGGGTTTCAGGAACTATGGATAGGAGGTGGAGTAGTTTTTAGGAATGCAACACAGTTTACCTTTCTTTGTTCAGTTCTTTCAATTATATTGGAGTATCAACTGTGGTATTACTCTGGAGGGTTTTTTGGGGTTTACTTGGGGTTGGGGGTGGGATAGAAGTTGAGGAGATTGTTTATGAACTATTTTTGGTTTGGGGAAGTTATTGCTTTTTGGGGGTTTTGGTTCTGGTTTTTGTTTCTGTCACTTGTTCAAGTATTTCAAGTATGGAATAGGGTCTGGGTTGGGGGGTGGGTGCCACGGGAGATTTGGTTTTACTGTGTGGCAGTAGCTAAACATACAACATTTGGAGATAGGACAATTGAAGTCCTGAGGTACTTATACGAAGTTTATGAAAGGTTTTCCATTCTATGTTAGAAAAAAAAAGAAAAGAAGCTTAATTTGGGCACTTTATAAATACATGTATTTTTATACCTTGTAGATATTTTGAAACATTGATTGCAGGTGGCCATTACCCCAACCCCCATTTATGGAAGTTTTTATGGAAAAAGCAAGCAAATACTTTTTGGAAAAACAATGAGCATGTAAGCATACAGGTTTATTCCACCTGCTTAACTGAATATACTTGAATTTAATAAAAAAATGGAGCTTTGTTTATTATATAACAAAGACAATACACAGAAAAGTGTTAAAAATATTTAGTTATTTTCTTATTTCATTACAGTTGAAAATGTAAAGATATGAAGTAATTTCTATTTTACTAAAAAGAGAAGAATATCAATCACAAGTATAAATATTAATGCTCACAGTCTGATGAAGGAACTTTATGTTTTGAAATGTTACTACATAAAAGAAATATAAAAGAACAAAATAAAATAAAAAAGTTCTGATGCTATCTTGACTCCTCTGAATTATCTGGGTTGAAAAAAAAAAGTGTGTGCTTTTGATTCTGCTTTCCAAATTTTCTCACTCCCCTTACATTGGCTCCTATATAAAAGAAAATAAATAATTAACAAAAACTTTAAAAGGAACCCTGGAAGACACAAGGTGGAGTTGTAGAAACTGTTGGAATCCCTCAGATTTCAATATAATACCCTTCTGGGTGAGAAGGTGGAGCATCTAATGTTGTGTTCCAAAGTGATTGATTGATTGATAATTTATTTTTATACAGAAAATACATTTGTTGGGACAAAAGTCCCATTTCAACAAAGTCCTGTCATAAAAAATAAAAAAAAAAAATACAAAATACAAAACATTTACAATACACAATCACAGTTACTTAAAACAGGTACTTGTTAATTTCAAATATTCTCTTATTTTATGCTTAAAAGTGGTTACATTTTCAATGATCTTCAATCTTTGTGGCATTTTGTTCCAATAATGAGCAATGGTATTCTGAAGAATAATATCACCATATTTGTTATCTCGATCTGAATATAGGAATCTCATAACCAAAAGATCTAGTATGGATAGTTAATACTCGGTCACCTTTAATTTTAATATGATCAAACAAACAGTGCTTTGGTTCACCTTTTATTATTTGGTAACATTATGTATACCAAATATATGCTCTTTTCTCTTTGGGATTTAACCAATCTAATTTTTTATACAAATCACAATGATGCACCCCGTGCTTGCTTCTTGTTATAAATTTGCTAATTTTATAGTAAACCTGATTTACTTCATTTAACACTGTGATGTTAGAATGCATGTACAGTATTGATCCATATTCCAAAACTGGAACTAACAACTTCCTACCACTTTTTCCCTTACTTTCCTAGACAAACTTCCCACTACTCTTCTTAACGTCCCTAGTCTTTGAGTTACCTTTTTAACTTGTATAAGAACATGTTTTGTATACTTTAAGCCAAAATCAACTTGTACACCTAATTATCTATAAGTGTTGACAGTTTCAATCTGAATATTCCCACCAAGTTTTATTTGTAATTTTCAATCAATCAATCAATCAAAATCTTTATTTATTCAGGCGAACATCATTGAGCATAGCTCATTTACAAGATGGACCTGAGTGGTCATAACAAAAAAGGTTACAGATTGTATACAAAAACATGATATTGAATAAGCACAAATACAATCATTTATGAGTGAGATAGATGTACACATATTTACATATATACAAGGCAAAGGACAGTAAACCTAAAACCTAATAAAGGAGAGAAACAAACAGTTTAGTAGGGATAAGGCTTGGATAATGGCACAAGGGTGGGCATATATGTATGAGGTTTGATGGGGAAAGGACCAGAGGAATGATAGAAGAATATGGATGAGCTTTAAAAGAGGAGGTGGAGGAGAGAGGGGGTGTGGGAGGGGTGGGGGTGTGGGAGGACTAGGCCTTGTGGAAGCAGTTGCACGAATCTGGGAATAGGCTGGTGTACAGCTTTTTGAAGGATGTAAGAGGAATCAGTGTATCCATTTTCAATGACTTTTGGATAGAATTCCAGATAAGTGCCAGGAATAACTGATTGCAGCTCTTTTGATTCCCCTTTTGTTCTTTTGTTCTAGTTCCCCTGAAAACCATACTTTGTGTCTTTTTTGAGTTTAATAGTAAACCCAAATTATTAAACCAAATTTCTAATGAACTTATATCTTGTTGCAATTTATAAGTCAATTGTTCCATGCTATCTGCTGATGCCACAATTACTGTGTCATCAGCATACTTTCTAACATCACAGTTTTTTATTTGCTTTTGGAGATTGGTCATGTAAACATTGAACATGAGGGGGCCCAAAATAGATCCTAGTGGGACCCCTCGAAAAACTTCTTCCTGACCTGAAGTAGAGTCACCCAAAACCACACATTGTCTCCGATCAGATAGATATGATTTCATCCACCTTAATGATCCATCCTGAATACTCAGTTCACAAAGTCTCTCTAACAGAGCTCCATGCTGGACAAGATCAAATGCCTTACTTAAATCAACAAACACCACCCCTGTACTTCTATCTTGATTCAGTGATGTTGCTATTAGATTATTAAAATCCCATAAGGTGGTGTTTGTTGATTTACCTTTCAGGAATCCATATTGATACTTTGTCAGTAACTGATTTTTTTCCAAATATTGACTCAATTGTGTATGGACTAACTTTTCCAGTATCTTTCATACTATTGGTAATAGAGCTATTTGTCTGTAATTAGAAACAGCTACACTATCACCTCCCTTAAATATAGGTATGATTTTACGCATATTCCAGACTGCTGGAACTGTGGAGCATTGTATATTCCAATTAAAGAGATATGTTACAACAGGAGCAATGATCTCTGCCCCACACCTTAGGAATCTGGCTTCAATGTCATCCAAACCTCCAGATTTTAAAACATTCAGGTGTTTAAGTTACTTGCAATTTAAATAAAAAAGTATCCTCTTTTTGTCCCACAGGCCACCTAACCTTCAGCTGTATCCTGCACATTCCTGCCTCACCTCAGTCATCTCCTGACCAATACCCCCGACTTACCTATCGAGGTGGGGCCAATGCCCGATCCAGCTCATCTCCAAAAGGAAAGGTGGTGTCTTCCTGGTTTCCCCCCCAGGGTGTGGTTCTAAGCTGGATGGTGCTGCAGAACTGAGATTGGTCAGTGGAGGTGACTGAGGCCATTACGGTCCTGGTGCCAGGCATGCATCATCTATAGCGGCCTGCAAGCTATTTTTTTTTGGGACTGCCCCAGGGATGAGGATGCGCAATGACACCTGCATCCACCCTGCCACTCTGGAACTAGGTGCCAGCAGCTTGTGTTACTCCTAGCCTCCACCAGGAGTCTCTAAGTGCTGGATATGCACCCAACCCTCCCTACAGAGACAGAGAGCAGCACAACAGGTGCTCTATCCTTCTCCCCTGGCTGGCCCTCTGGCTCCTCAGGTCTGTTCCCAAACCTGGGTCACCAGCGTTGCAAGTAGAAATCCAACTGCTGTGCTGGTGGGTTGGCCGAAATGCTATATTTTGGCCAAGGGAAGAAAGCCGAGAAATGTTTGGCTTTCCGCTTGTATTCTCAAGTGATGGACTGTATTGTCTCCTCTATACGTTCTGATTCTGGTCATCTCCTTACTTCAGCATGGGACATTATGGGTGCTTAAAACCTTTAATTAACGTCTGTATGCTCCATCCTCCTCTTCCTTAGTCCTGATCAGCTTGAAAACTTCCTTCAAGACATAACCCTTCCCAACTGGCAGACTCTCATGTTGCTATTTTACAGGCCTCCTTGACATTAGCTGCAGTCTTTCATGCAATTGATTCCCTAAGCTTGGATAAGTCTCCTGGTCCAGATGGGTATACTATTAACTTTTATAAGGCCTTCAAAGATCAATTAGCTCCTATTCTTTTGGCTACCTTCAACTATATTTTTTAAGAAGGCCTCTCTGACCTCTCTGTCACTGAGGCTACTGTAGTGGTTCTCCCTAATCTGGGTCAGGATCCCCTGCTTGTATCCAATTACAGGATGATATCTCTTATCAAAGTAGACATTAAAATACTTGCTACAGTTTTGGCCTGTAGATTGCAACTAGTTTGGGACTTGCTTATAAGTAGGGAGCAGGTTGACTTTGTCAAGGGTAGATTTTTGGCAGACCACCTCAGGAAGCTATCCTATCTATTTTTCTGCATCCAGGGTTCCTCCATCCCTACAGCTTTGGTGTCCCTGGATGCAGAAAAGATCTGATGATAGGGTCTCATGGAATTACTTGTTTGCCCTATTACCTAAGTTCCATATTCTCCAAGATTTCATACAGTGGATCAGGATGCTCTACTCCTCTCCAATGGCCTGGATCCTTTGTAATGGAACTTTATCATCACGTTTCTCTCCACCAGGGCACAAGGCAGGGTTGCCCCTCCCCTATCTATTTAATCTCTTCCTGGAACCTCTGATCCAAAAACTAAATTCTTCCCCTCAAATCTGTAGAATCTCAATGGAACATACAGCTTATAAATTATCAGTATCGCTGATATTTTGTTGCATATCTCTTCCCCTGCCACATCCTTTCCTGCTGCCCTACACTTTTTCTCAGTTTGGTACTATTTCTAATTAAAAATTAAATCTTACTAAAACCGAGGTTATGCCACTTAATTGTAGCACTTTAAGGGTGGATGTCAAGCACCTTGGCCTTGTATGGAAGAGAAACAAGCTAAAATACCTGGGGATTTTTCTTAGCACTTCACCTCTTAAGATAAAACAATTTAACTTTGATTCAATGATGACCCATATTAAAGCAGATCAAGATTGTTGGTATTTGCTACCCATCTCCTTGTGGGGCCAATTGAACATTATAAAAAATGAACATTTTACCCCGGTTATTGTACCCCTTACAGATGTACAATTTTGCCCTACCCCAGTCATGGTTTACTCAAGTACATAGAATTCTTACTTCTTTTTGTGGCAAGCTAAGATGTTGGGCCTAGTTCAAATTAATGTGTGCTAAACAAGATGGTGGCCTACAGCTCCCAAATTCTTTTATATTATCTGGCTGTGCTTCTTACCAGATTTTCTCACTGGTTGAGGCCTTCTGTGGGAGACCTATTGGAACCATATGTTCCATACTGGCAGGACATAGAATGTTCCTTGTGCTTTTATAATGGACTAGATAACCAGTCACTCCCTTACCTCTCTAGGAAGAAACTCCCTCAGTCAATTCGAGGCACTCTCTTGGAAGCTCTCCTCTGTGTCCACTCCCAACCATGTGCTCTAATAAAAAATGTTGCCATGCAAAGATACATCCCAACCTTTGTTTGGGAATCCTAATCTTCGAATAGTGGGACAGATACTATCTAGAAGGTTTTGGCCTGATATGGGAGTGGACATGGAGGGAGACCTCATTCATAATCAGAAGTTATTATCTTTTCAGGAGGCCCTCACCTTACATCACTGGCCCCCCTCTTCCTGCTTTTGATACTTTCAATTGTCTCATATGCTTATACAGATTTTTGGTAGTGGCCCACTGTTTAACCCTCTAGGTGATACTGTTTTTTTTCTTCTCCATAATTCCCCCACTTCTCACCATGTCTCATATTTATATCAATCTGTGCAGGATCATCTGCCTGCCAATGAGGGTCTCAGATGTTACTATTCTGACCATGTGCTTCCAGTCACCAGTTCCACAAGAAATTGGCCTGTTATCTGGAAACACTCCTACAAATATATATAAAGGGGGATAGATACTGGTGTATGCAATTCAGGCCATCCACAATCTTTATTCTACCTCAGTCAAATTGCACAAATCAGGTAGACTACCCACAGATCTTCATTCCAGACATGGTAAAGATCCTGGTACTTTGCTTCATATTTTGTGGTCCTGTGAAAAAGTGGTCCCCTTTTGGAACTCAATTTGAACATGCCGGATCCCAGTTGGGGTCATCTGATACTTTTCCCCGAGATCTGTATTCTGGGCGAATACAATCATACTCTGATTGGCAGTCAGAGGCTGCATATGGCCTTAATTTCAATGTGTGTGAAAAGGTCATTCTTGGCACTGACTTGACCAGTGCTTACCTTCATTTGTTGAAAGGTATAGGAGATACTGTTTGCTTTGCAAGCTGAGTGCCTTATAGCCAGTAAACTACATAGATATCAGCATATCTGGTAACCATTCTATGTTTTATTAACACTTGGAGTGTCCATTGCAGTGTACCCAGTAATGCCTTTTGTGGCAAGCAGGGTATGCAAAGCTGGGTGTCTTGATCTGTGTTCTTTTAACATGCTATTTTTGTTAATGTCTGCTGGTGTGGGTCTGTGGGAGATATGGGAGGTGGTTAGGGGATGTATTTGTTGGGTTGGGTTTATAACGTAATTTATATGTTTCTGGATCTAGTTATTACTTTTTCCTCCTGTATTGTACCTCCAGGATTTATTATGGCTTCTATCTGTGTTACTTCTTTCCTGGTTTTTCAATAAAGTTTATTCAATAAAAAAAAAAATCAAATGTCTCTCCCCAAGTCCCACCATGGAAACCAGGTGTTCACCACTCAAGCCTCAATATGCAGTGCTCAACAGAACTGGTGATACCATTGACTAATGCTAGCCAATATGCTCAAACACGGAGATGGGGTGCATCAAACTAAACATTTAATTGACTGTATTACCGTCTGATAAGTGATTCCATTTAAGGCCTGTACACAATTTGTATATATACTGGTTCCTGTGTTGCTGTGTCTTTAAGACTGGTGTACCCTGTTTGAGTCTGCTTTGAGTTGGTGAATAGTTAAGCAACGGTGCTGAGAGATGTACTGAAGATTAAAATGTAAATTGTGAAACTGCTGTAAAATGAAGGTTTAAGCCAGTAACCATAGCTGTGCCCTCACATATGGTGCTCCTACCTGTGCTGCTGCACTTAAAACCACAGTACATAAATGGGACGTGACATATAATAATATTTGTCACTATGCATCCTCGTTGCCTCAGCTTAAGCACCATTGCCAACTTTATAGAGGGCGCAGCTGGCTCTCCCCCTCTGCCTTCTGCAAACACTCTCTTGGCTCCCTGACTCACTCGATAATCAGAAATCAGACTGCCTCAGCGCTCATCGTAATGCTTGTACCTCAAACATCCTCCTATGGCCTAAGATCAGTTGACAAGTCCCTACTTAATGTGCCTAGATGCAACTCTACTAAAGAGCTCTGGAGCTTTTCATTACTCTGCTCCTAAGTTATGGAACTCCCTTCTCCTTGCACATCAACAGGCAGTTTCCCATAACAGCTTTAAAAGGAGCACTGCCATCATCTATGCCAAGCTGACCATTGCACCT
Organism: Neoceratodus forsteri; assembly: GCA_016271365.2. Classification (NCBI taxonomy): domain Eukaryota; kingdom Metazoa; phylum Chordata; order Ceratodontiformes; family Ceratodontidae; genus Neoceratodus; species Neoceratodus forsteri. Next base: position 1,779,778,825 of record CM057452.1, read on the forward strand.
GCTTTGATCCAACTTAAACCTCCACCAACCTTATTATTACCTCCTGCACACCCCCCAAGCATACCCCAATCTGGTCTAATCCTGTCTGCCCTTATAGTATTTGGAGCCCTGCTTCTCATTGCTGTTACAAACCCTAACATATATTTCTGATCACCCTGTGGTGCTATTTGCTTCTATTTGCAGTGTTAATTACCTTCCATGTCACTATGTAATTTTTAATATTTCTTGTTATGGTATGTTATTTGACTGTATATGTGATTGATGACTCATGCTATTCTTCATTGACTGTATGTATTTTCTTAACTGACTCTGATCCATGCTATATGTAATATTTTATTTTATTTATTTATTTGATATTCAGAAAGACCTTTGAGTCAGAGACTCATTTACAAAGGTTCCACATCATACATACAATGTACAGAAGTGGGACATTAGCATACAGGGAAGAACAGCACATTACATAATAACAAGAAGTAACATGAGGATAAGATGCACAGGTTACATTGTTGTTACATAGTAGGCTAACAGAGAATTCTAGGTAATTTCGCTGCCAGGTGTGAGGAGAAGAAAAGCATCAGAGAGATTCAGAAAGTGGCTGACTGTCATGTTTCATAATTGCAATTGAGGTACATTTGCTGCTTATAGCTTGATAGTAAGGAGGCAAGGCAGGTCGGGTGTCATGGGCAGTCACATCTATTTGAGACCTGCAGGTATTCCCTTAGCATTCATTTAAATGGGCCCAGCCTTTTTCCTCAGTTATATGGTTTGGGAGGGAGTTTGTCCAGGAAGGGGCCCTGTAGTTGAAGGTGCATTGGTATTGGGAGGTCTGGCCGTGGGGTACCCATAGAAGCCGTTTGATTGAGCTTTGGGTTGTTTTGCTTAGTGGGTCTGGGAGTATTATTTGGAGTAGGGAGGGTGGGGTGAGGCCTAGTAGCACCTTTTCGGTCATAAGGCAGGTGTGGTACCTGATTCTGTTATCCAGATTTAGCCAATTTGTGCTGCTATATAGGGAGCATGAGTGAGTGAGACAATCACATCCTAAGATTAGGAAGCAGGCTCTGTTGAGCACTAGCCGGAGTCTGCTTAGGGTTGTGGAGGGTGCAGCACTGTAAATTAGTATACCGTAGTCTAGCAGGGAGAGGATCGAGGAGTTTACGGCGAGTTGTAGTGCCTTAGGGGTGAGGCAGTGTTTATACCCATAAAGTACACCTAGTCTGGTGCTAAGAGCGGTTGTTAGGTGTAGGATGTGTTGATTAAAGCTGAGGGTGGGATCTAGAGTGATCCCTAAGTATTTAAAGTTGTATACTTGTTCTAAGGGGGTCCGGTTTGCTGTGAGAAAGTGTGGGCACAGGGTTTTATGAGGGTTTTGAGGATGGGCGAATATCATGACTTTAGTCTTATTATAGTTGATAATAAGACGGTTGGAGAGTGAGCCAGTCTTCCAATTCCTGGAAAGAATGCTGGAGGGTTTGGTGGAGTATGAGGGGAGCCGGGATGGAGGTGAACAAGACAGCATCATCTTCTTAAAGGAGCAGATTTCCCGAGCAAGAGGATGGGAGGGAGTTGAGGTAAAGGCTGAAAAGTAAGGGGCCAAGTATGGAGCCCTGTGGAACATCGGATCGGATGGGGAGGCAGGGTGATAGGACATGGCCTACCTTGACTCTCTGGGTTCTGTCTGAGAGATAACTAGCAAACCATTTTATGGAATCATTGGAGAGACCCGTGTGGGCCAGGGTATTTAGTAATAGGGCATGGTTGACTGTGTCAAGCGCTTGAGATAGGTCCACGAGAAAGTGGCACCTGTGAGTGGCCTTGGTCCAGGGCAGAGTGGACGTGGGAGGTAAATTGAAGGAGGGCGGTAGTGGTGCTGTGGCCTTTTCAAAAACCATGTTGCTGTTTGGTTAGAAGGTTATATTTATTCAGGTGTTCAGTGAGTTGGTCAGCTACTATGCATTCTAGTGCCTTCGACGGGGGGGGGGTAGGATTGAGATGGGACGGTAGTTATTTGTGGACGTTCGGTCACCACCTTTATGGATAGGTGTGATATAGGCTGACTTCCAGTGTGAGGGGAATTTCCCTTGGCAGAGGGAGCAATTTAGAATCTGGGTGAGAGGGGCCAGGACTTCCTGAACGGAGAGGCGGAGAAGTCTAAGGTCTAGGGAGTCGTGACTGTAGTGGCTTTTACTTAAGGCTTTAGTTAGGTAGGGTTTTGCCGTATCCAGATTAAGGATACATAGGTAGAAAGGTGCAGCATGTGGGGGATGGGAAATGATATGGTCTGGCGGGGGCACGAAGAAGTTAGGGGGCAATATATGGGAGAGATCAGAGAAAGCAGTATTTAGGGCAGCAGCTATGTTGGCAGGGTCAGCAGAGAGGTTACCATCAACGAGTATTTGGTCAGGTGGTAGATTTGGGTTTTTGCCACAGAGTTCCTTTATGTTCTCCCAGAACTTGCACCCATTTCCCCAGGTCGAGGTTAAGGTGGCTTTGTAATGGTTTGCTTTGGCCGTGCATATGGCCCATGTGCATTTGTTTTGGGCCTCCCGATAGCGTTGTATGTCCTGAGGCCGCTGGGTCTCATTGGCCAGATGCCATAGAGCATCACGCTGGTGCAGTAGGCCTTGGAGTTGATCCGAGAACCATGGGGCATGATTCCCTTTGGTCATAGTTTTGGCAAAAGGGGCGAACTTGTCACAGGCTGAGTTGAAGATGTTGACAAACAATTCGAGGGCATGGTCAGGGTCGAGTGTAATAGTGAGGGGTGTCCAGTCCCAATGTCTGAGGTGGGCCTTGAAAAGGGGTAATTTGCCAGGCCCTAGTTTACGTTGTGAAATAATTTTAGGCACAGCTTTGGGGAGGGTACCAGACCAGTTGCAGAGTACTGGCAAGTGGTCACTTAGGGTGTCAGGGAGGACTTGGGTGCTTATTATTTTGTGGGGGCAGTTTGTGAAAACTAGGTCTAGTAGGGTTGATGTCCCCGTATGGGTTTGAAGCCGGATGGGTGTATTGACAACCTGGGTGAGGTCGAGGGCAGCAGCCTCATTGATGAAGGGTGCGGCTGTTTTGGCCAGCCAATTAATGTTGAAATCCCCTACTAGTATTTTTTCTTGTTTCGGAGGTAGGGTGGCAAGATGGACCATGATGGCTTGGAAGGCTAGCTTCTGGTTGCTGGGGGGGGACATAGGCCATGGTGTATATATGCCATGTACTTTGACTATGATTGTTTGTACTCTCCCAGGTCGTGCCTGAAAACAATCATTTCATGGCTAGAGCTCCTACTCAGTAAATAAAAACTAAATAAATAAATAAATTTGCCTGCCTGTCAGTAAACTACTGCAAAACTAGAATTAACCAAGAACTGGCATGCCACAGGGATAGCTTACACCAAAGTCTCTTGGGTGCAGGAACCACATCATTTAGAAATGAATATTTTTTCTCTAAACCTGCGGCAATCTGCTCAAAGAACAGATCATCTATACAACTTTGCTATGCATTTTGTGGCAGTCTAAAGGATTGACCCACACATGGTACCAGGTTATAAATGTAAATTCATATGTGAAAAGTGCAATGAAAAGTGCTGAACCACTGCCAGGTGGAGGTGGGCTTCTTGATGTTTCACCTGTTGCTGAGATCCCAGTACAAAGGGGATTCTGTCTCTGCATGGAAGTGGTTTATCACTTTTGTAATTGCATTTTGCACAAACCAATTTTCAGTTTATCAGTTATCTGATGTTCTGCATCACTCTACCCCAAACTCACAGATCTTTAAGTGGAGCCATGATACTGGGCATGCATTTGCACATGCCCAGTATCACAGCTCAGCATTCAGACTGTGATTTCACTAATTTTTAGCCTCATTTTCAAGAAGCCAGCACTTTATGGAGTTCAGCTTCCTAGACAATATATTTTGCTGAACTTGGGTACACTAGTCAAATTCAGATCCAGATTCAGATTCTCTTTATTAAATGTGTATATAAAATCATATAGATTTTTACATGCAATAAAAGAACATGTCTAAAACACTGATTGAGACATGTATCACACCATCCAGAGTATTACACTATAATTTACATATATAATATCAACTATACTTTAAATAAAATTCTCTTGCAAATTTTGCCATAGCAAACAGAGTTTCACAATAAAGTAGTTTTTACAGTATGTCAACACATCAGTAATATTAGACATATCAATAATATTTCTAAGAAGACACAAGCATTTCATTCTTTCCCCCTTAAATCTTACACATTCCCACTATACATGTTTTAGGGTCAGTTTAACAGTTGCAGAACAGGAAAAACAGGCAATATCTAACATGGATCCCTCAAAACTCTACCATCCCCCAGATTTGCACAGAATGTTAAGTCAAAATTTGGCTAAATCTTTCCTGTCCAAAGTGTTATCCATATAAAGTAAATAATGAGAATCATATGGCAAATTAGTCAACTAATGATACTTCTTGAGTTAAGAAAAGTTCAAGAGAGCTGCCTATCCTTTGTATTATAATAATCATGTAGACTTAGAGTCACACTATTCACATAATTAGGATGAAACAACACAGCAGATTTTGACCAGATATATTCTAATCCCTGTCTCATTAACGAGTGCTTAGTTTGCCAAACCATGTAACTTGAGAATTAGTTTTAACATATTCTATCCAGCAGTGTCTTAGCAACCTCCACTCTTGCATTGATAAGATATTACTCCAGTATTTAATGGCCCTCATACCAGCTTGAAATTCCAAAGTTGGCATTTTAGCTTCAATTCTAAGAAAAGCAGATGGAGAATCCCTTGGCAAACCCAAAGCAGATCTCAGGAAATAATTCTGTGTCTGTTCAAGCTCCAGTAAGGATGTCTGCATGTCCCACACTTCTGCACCATACAAAAGCTGTGCATTAACCTTTGGTTTAAATGCTCACTTTAATGCCATAAATAAGTTCTTTGCTACTTTATTTGCAAACCTACAAATTTTGTTAGAGGTGGTCAGGGTGCTTTTTTTATTTTCTAGTTCATTTTCATATCTAAGATCACACTCAAATAATAGTAGTGATCAAACTCCATAAAGGATGCACACTAGTACACACATGAGCCTTGATATCATTTACAATTGTGACTGCACTTTGGCATTGGGGTGCAAACAGTCAGAGTAGACTGGCAGGGTTTGGCTGTTTATTAATTACCCCCATGGGTGTGGCTTACTGTCTGTGATCCTGGGGTGCTGTCTGCCTGCCCTTCAGTTCTTGGTCCAGTCTGCCCTTCCTCTGTGCTCCTTTCTGCTCCCACAGGACTGCAGCCTGGTAATAGGACCAGAAGAGCAATGTCTAAAGTGTTCCACCAAGAAGAGAAACCACATGGAAAGATTGTGCACATTTGAGCTGCCACCGGCTGAAACATGCCAGCTGGCATCTGCCAGCTCAAGTGTTTTGTGAGTGTTCCTGCACTCTGGGTTAAGTTGCTCTGCTGTCTGCACAGCATGAACCCTTCAGTGTGCTCCAGCCCAGTGACACAAGAAGGGGACTAGAAACTCACTCGTGGAAAGAAAGTTGGACCTTGATAAAAGCATTAATAAGTGCTATTACATCCATCCATCTATCCATCCACCTATCTATCTATCTATCTATCTATCTATATCTATCTATCTATCTATCTATCTATCTCTATTTATTTATCTCTCTCTCCCCCATTAAGAGGACTGGTGCCACCACTGCACCATTTCTTTCTTCCTCCCGACAGGTGCCCACCCACCTTCCCAATCTTTATATATTTTTATTTGTAATATATAAGTGGACTGGGGTGGCCACTTCTAGTACCACTTCTCTTGAAACCTCCCCTCCAGGTTGTCATACCCATTCCCTTATGTAGATGGAAGAAACCAGGGTGCCCACCCAGTGCACTGATCATAACCCTGACACTGGAGTGCCCAATTCCTAGTGTCAGAATAGCATTAAAATAAAGAAGAGTGTCCCTCAGTAATTTTTAATCAAACCTGTACAACAGAAAATGGTCCTCACAGATCTGCCCACACACACACACACACACACACACACACACACATATCACCCAATCCAGCCTGACTGCCCACTCAGCACCCATCACCTCACCCCACCCCCTCACGCACACTCTCTCACTCACTTGAACATGTCCCAAGGCAAAGATCCACTCTCCAGTCAAAGATGCATCCTGCTGCTGGAACCAGCAATTGAAAAATCTGAAACAAAGATAAGTGTGGTTCAATGTATTTCAATTGAGTTTTGAACTTTGATGAATAACTTTGTCAGTTCTGCATATTTTGGCCCCAAGTTTTCAGCATGTCCTTTTTGGGACCCCATCTCATGGTTAATGGTGATGGAGTTATGCAAAACTTGGCATGAAAGGAAATGTTGTGGTTACTGTATGTTGTGAAGTCACCTTTCTGGTGGATTTGAAAGTTTTCACCACCCTTGTTTTTAGGGGTCATAAGAAGGCTATGATGAAAATTTGGGTCAAATTATGTAAAAATGGCAAAGTCATGCACATACGTTGAAATTTCTCTATGCTTGCTTGTAACTTTGGTCACTTTAAATATTTTGACCCCAAATTTTCAAGATAGCCATTTTTTCACACTACTTTACAAAGTAAGAGCTGCCATTTTTAAAATCCTGGCCAAAATGTGTTTTTGAACCTGTTGCATGGAATGATGATTCGGTGCCTTGGAATAATGTTTTGAAGGGGATTTGAATATGGTCACCTACCAGGTTCTTAAGGTGGGGTAATAAGTAGGCTATGCTGAAATTATGTTGTACATATATGGTAAAATGTCCAGGTTATGACTGAACATTACAGTATTTCAATGTTCACTCATAACTTCGCTTATTTTCAATATTTTGACTCCAAACTTTCAACATCGTCATTTTTCCACACCACCCCATAAACCTGACATGTGTCATTTTAAAAATCATAGACAAGACATGCTTTTGGCAAATCTTATGAGTATCTTTAAAATTTGGGGTCAAAATTAAACAAAAAAATGATAATTGTTAATAAATGTTGTATGTAGTGCCATCTACATTAATCTTGGCATTGGAAGAAAGTTGGTATTGGGTGCCAAGAAGGTGAGATACTAAAGTTTATTCTAAGGTGTTTGAGGAGTGAGAAGGCTGTATGCCCATAAGTGATCCTATGGAGATCAATCTTGATAGTAATTAAGTATATTACCAGATAAGAAGCATTTATCTCATTTGTTTTTAAATTCTAACCTACTGTAGTTTTACTTATAATAATCTCTAGTGGAGAGGAATTCCATGTTGTGTAGAAATATTTCTGTTTGTTATGTTTACATTTTTTCCCATACTTTACAGAGAATGCCCTCTAATTTCTCTATTACTAGATGTAGAGGATCTCCCTAATTCTGTCAAGAGGAATGGATCTTGCATCACATCATACATAAACAAAAGGTCACCATGTATATATCTTGTTTCCAGGGACATTAAATTCAGTCCAGTGCAAAAGGAGGTTGCCCGCCAGCTGCAGCTGTGTCAGACTAAAACATGAATCAGTGGCAAACTTGGGAAACCTCATAACTCTCCCTTAAATGTGGCACAGCAGAGTGCAAATCAGAATAAAAGTGTATATAGTATAAATGTATTTACTTTTTATATAAACACTATTAAAGAGTAGATCTTTGCAAAAGCCTGACAACATTTAGCTCCTACATTCGAGCCCAAGTCTGGGAACAAAATGATATCTGGCTTTTTTGCAGGGGTGGCACTACTTTTAACTTTACTAGTGCATTTATATAAACAGTAAATACATTTGTATAGTTTTATACACACTTTATTGTGATTTGCACTCTATTTTGTCACATTTAAAGGAGAGTTGTGAGGCTTCCCAAGTTTGACATTAAATTCAGTGACTGCAACCATTCATCATAACTCTTACCATCCAGTCCTTTAACAGACGTTGTGAATTTTGTTTGTACCCTTTCTAGCCTATCTCTATCACCTTTTTTATTTTGGTATTAAAGTTGAGATACATACTCCGAATGGAGACAGACATAGGTTCCATAGAGGGGAAGCAATATATTTTTATCTCTCGATGTGATGCTTCTTTTTATTGCCCATATCACTTTGCAGGTTTGGGCTATGTAAGGTGCCCATATAATTGGACACTTGCAGTCTTAGATCCTTTTCATGATTTATTTACTCTAAAGGAACCCCACCCAGAGTGTAAGTATGCACTGGGTTGTCTTTACCCAGATGCATTACCCTGCACTCATCCGTGTTGAAATTCATTCCCTATTTGTTCTCCCATGATGATACATAGTCAAGATCCTTTTGGAGATATTGAATATTGGCCCAGTTTTTACATGGACCCCCTAGTTTGGTATCATCAATGTATTTTGTTGCCCAGCATGTTGGTTTGTCTGTCGGGTATGAAATGAATATTTGAAAAAGAACTGGACCCAGCACTAAGCCCTGAAGGACACCGCTAGCAACCATTCCTACTTCTGAGGTAGATCCATTAATGATCACATGCTGGTCCCTTTTAGTCAACCATTCCATAATCCAGTTTATTACATGATTATTTATCTTTACAATTTCCAGTTTCTTGATTATGGCCCAGTGTGGAGTAAGATCAAAAGCTTTAATAAAGTCTAAGTATACAATATCACATGAAATAGTATTATCTAAGGAACAGCTTATTTTCTCATAGAAGCACAGCACATTTGTTTGTGCAACTCCTTCCCTTTTTAAAGTCATGCTGATCAGAATCTTGAGTTCCTATAGAGGGCACAACTTGTCTTTAATAATACTTTCCAGTACCTCACATACCACACTGATTAGGCTGATCAATCTATAATTACCCACATTGTCTTTACTACCCTTTTTGTGAATAGGGACCACAGGTACCATTTTCAATTTTATTTATTTATCTATTTATTTCATTTTGGTAACCAGGTGAACTCACTGGAACAGAGTTCCCTTTTTAAGGGGCGACATGGAAATTATGACAGTTATACAATTGTTCAAACAGACAGTCACAGGGAGCATTTCTCACAGAAGTGAAATACGTAGAGAAGTGTTAAAGAGCAACTGACACCATCTGGGCAAAAATGCTACATTGCAGAGTATGAATAAGTATACCCCCAGTAACTCTCATACCAAAAACTAGATTTCTATGTTACTTAATTTTGAAGTTATGAGCTATGTTGTAACCCTGATTTCACCAGCTGTTCAAAAAAGCCAGTTTCAGGTAAGAGCTGCTGATGATGTCATGTCAGGACCTCACAGTCTAGTATTCCCTGCCAGCAAGCTTATAGGACCTGCTTCTCCAAAGTTGTAAAGATCATGTGCAATGGTTTTCATAAGTAAAACAAGCAGTACCGGTCAGTAAACATTGTTTTAAAAACTATGTGTGTTTCAGGTTTTGTAACAAAGCTGACAATATTTTGCATGGGTAACTTTTTGTTGTGGTCCTTTTTTCTAGGGTTGCTGAATGCTGGGTCACAGCACAGTGTTGTGAGGTTTGCACACTGAATAAGTTTCTGATGTGGTGAAAGGCTGAGATCAGTCACACCTAACATTCAATTGAGACAATTTCTAAGAATGACACTTTAAAACAATTATTCCATCTCCTTGTCAATGGGGGTGAGAGAGGTAATGCTGGTTTGAAAACTTACTAGGGGTTTTTAATTTAGCCAGCACAATGTGTTCTTTCTGTCAGGCTGTTTTCACCTACATTCAGGCTCATCTATGTTCTACTATAAAATCACATGATGATTTTACCAGAGCCAACACTTCCACCCCTAGTAGGAATTAACACATGTAAGGCCCCTATTGCAACAAATTGTAAAGCAGACACTGACAAACAGCAGTGAAGTTACCAACATTACAATACTACCCGGTGGTGGAACACCCTGAAAAAAGTGGCACCCATGCTTGTCTGCATATTTTAGAAATTACCACTTGCCTTGTTTTTGCTGTAAATAAATGGACCCCTTTAACACAAAAACAAGGAGTCAGTTATGGCCTCCATCCCCCCTTTTCACTTCAAGTGAGGAATGGGATTATGAGTTTGCATCAAATATACACATATTATTGTTAAACAGTTGTCAACTGTATGTGTGCTTTCATAATGATATTTGCAGTGTTTCTGGGTGATTTAAATAAGTCTGGTTATCCATCCTGTAGTAGGCAATATACTCAGATTTATACTTTCTTTTATAGTGTCTATGCCAAGTTTATATAAACTTCATGTAGACCCAGTAATTAAGTGTATATCCCTACCTTGACAGCATGATACAGTTTTACCTCACCTGCACCAGCATAAGCATATTAACTTAGTGTGTTCTTATGTATAAAAGTCAATGTAAAGTATTAGGTGTATTCCTATGGCACTTTTTAAAGCCCAACAGTTTCTACATGCATTAAGACTTAGAAAAGAAGCAGTATTTGTTAGTCATCATGTTCTGAAAGTGACAATGCATTTCTAGCATAAATATTAATGTAACCATTTTTTTTCTTTCATTCCTGAATTGAGATACAGGATTCAAAGTTTCTAAAAGCTCTTGTCTTTGCAGTGGCCACCATAAAACAAACAGACATCTTAATGTAGTACAGTGCAATTTACCATCAGACGTAGCATCCAGCAACCCTTGAGAAATGGACCACAAAAGGTATAAATACAATTTTGTCAACTTTGTTACAAAACCTGAAACATATAATTTTATTAGCAATGTTTTTGACTGGTACTGCTTGTTTTACTTTAGACAACTATTGCACATGATCTTTACAAATTTAAAGAAACTGGTCCTATAAACTTGCTGACAGGGAATACTAGACTGTGAGGTCCTGAGATGACATCAGCAGCAGCTCTTCACTGAACAGGCTTTTTTGAACAGCTAGGGAAATCAGGGTTACGAAATAGCTCATAACTTTAAAATAAAGTAATGTAGAAACCTAGTTTTTGGTATTAGATTTACTGGGGGTGTGCTTATTCTAATTCTGCATTGTAGCACTTTTCACATCATTGGCTCTTTAAACAATTGACTTGTATTATTAGCATTTGACAAGTAGGCAATGGCTGTAGAAACAATCTGGTGTCATCCAAAGAATAAACTGGAGCCTCACCAACTCCAGGAGTCATTGGTTGCCTCGAGTCCGATGCTAGCCTATGCTCACAGTTTAGAAGCTGGGGTTGAGGCTTATACTATAGCCTTGACCGAGGTGTTGGACCTGATTGCACCTCACTGCATTTGCCCCTTGACTTCCTGGCATTGCTCACCATGGTATTGTGCTGAGCTGCACTGGTTGAAATCTAAGGGACATAGGTTAGAGCATACCTGGAGGTGGTCATGCTCTGAGGAGTACAGGTTGGCACTGAGGCTCCATTATTTGGAGTATCAGCAGACAATCGATCTTAAGAGGACAGAATTTTTGTCTTGATCAATTTCTGCAGAAAGAAACCACCCAGCTGTGGTGTTCCACACTGTCGAAAGTTAGTCAATTCCCTCCTGTCTACAGTCTATGACAGCATTTTCTGCAGAAAAGTGAGAGCAGTTTGGGCAGTTCTTTGCTGACAAGGTGGCCTCTATCACGGCATGTATTACCTCCTTGGGTCCAGTTCCTACTGGGGGTGATCGATCTGCTAGTGAAGATTATTTGCTGAGTTGGACTATGTTTTGGCCAGTGTCGGTGGACGAGGTTCACTAGGTGCTTACCAACATGCGTCCCACCACCTGTGCCCTGAATCTGGGTCCGACGTGGCTTGTTATCAGCTGCTTGGATTTCCTGGGTTCAGTGTTTGAGGAGATCGTTAATGGGTCATTAAGTGAAAGAGTCTGTCCTGCATCTGTGAAAGAGGCTGTAGGGAGACCCCTCCTTAAAAAAACATCTATTGACTCTGACATTCTTTTGAACTATAGGTCAATCTCTAATATTCCGTTTCTGGGGAAGCTTATTGAGAAGATGATGGTTGACCAGGTTTTTTCTCCTCTTTTTCCATCCAGTCACTGGTCCTGGGACATCCCTCAAGCATCCCCAGCTTATTCTGCCAGTCTGAGACTCCCCTCACCCTAGATCCCTCTGGATCCCAGAACTAGTACCCTGTTCCACCAATTATCCACCTGACTTGTGACCCCCAGGGCAGAGCCACCCTTCTCTTACCTTGGGCACTCCTTCAATCTAGTTTGATGGTCTGGTGCAGGCTGGAGGATATCGGGACCTGGGTAGGTGGGGTCTGACAGTGTGGTGTGGGGCTGGCATGCTGTTGTCTCCCCAGGAGCTATGGAGTTTCCTTGTTCCTGTTTTGTGAGCATGACCCCTATGGAGGCACAGATGTGAAATGATGCTCAGCGCAAGTCAGGCATGTTCCCGCATCTTGCTCATGAGCGTCTGCTATTGCTTCCACCCCTTGCTTCCACAATTCTGGCTTTGGCATCCCCAGTTTCCATTGGGAGTCACTGCTGTGGTGGAATTGCAAATGCATCCTCCCCAGGAGAGGAGAGTAGAGTGGTCCTCCAGATGCTCGATCCTCTCCTCCCCAGCCAACCCCTGGCAATACGAGTGCATGGTGCAAAGTGCGGCCTCCAGTGCCTTAATCCTCAGTGCCACCAGGCCGGCAATTGTTGACCAGTTGGTTGAATGCCTGAAGACTCTGTCCATCCATGAACCTCCCCTGTCAGGTTTTCGGCCCCGGCACAGCACTGAGATGGCTCTGGTCCAGGTGGCACATGATCTCTTCGTGGCGAGGGACTGAGGGCATTATACCATCTTGGTACTGTTAGACCTGTCTTCAGGATTTTATGCAGTAGATCATGGGGTGCTGCTGGACTGTTTGCAGAACTATGTGGGCACTACCAGAGCACTAATGCACTGGTTTCACTCATATTTAATTGGAAGATCGCAGCGCATTGTCTAAGGAAATTTTTCTTTAGGTTCTTTCTCACTGCCTTCTGGTGTTCTGCAAGGTTGTATTCTGGTGCCCCTGTTGTTCTCCATGTATATGCTGCCACTGTGAGAGATCATTGGGTAGTACAATTTGTGGTTTCACTGTTATGCAGATGATACCCAATTCTCCCTGTCCTGTGTCCCTGGTGACCTTTCTGGCCCAGATATGCTGAGTTGGTGTTTAGCTGAGATAAACAACTCGATGTCCACTAACTGGGTATGTCTGAACCATGGCAAGACAGAGGTTATGGTGATTGAGCCAGGTTGTTGGGGTAATTTAATTGATGATGGACTGCCCGCCTTAGTGGTTGATAATCATCCCCCTATCGGTGATTAGTGCAGTTAAGGATCTTGGTGTTATTCTTGATTGTCTTGACCTTGAAAAACAGGTTTAGTTGGTTGTTTTTTGTGTTTATCTGTGTGTGCCTTAAAAGGCCAGGCCAGACTGTGGCAGAAAGTGCTTACATTATAGCTACTTATCAGCCAATAGCTTTGGAGTCTTACAGACCTGAGAACGACAGTATTATAAGCAAGTGTTTTATAGCAAACTCATCAGAACAGCTAATATTCTTCAGGTGAAGCTACCTCTGGCTGGAAGCTGCCATACTGAATTTGTGAGAAAGCGAGTTGTGCTCACAACAGAGGAGGTGAACCTTTCAATTGTCTTTGGTTTGTAGCAGATATTCTGCAGGTGGAGGCTACTTCTAACTGAAAGGTGAAATAAGGAACTTAGAATTATCAGGAAAGACAGTCTTTCAAGCAACAGAGGGAGGTGGATCTAGCTTTACTTTTGTTACAATTCTTAAGATTTTCAGTGCAGGAAGAGTATAAAGCACAGCTGACTTATTTTGGGGCTGACTGCTTTCAAAGCACAAACCACCAGGCTGTTTTGGGGCTGGGGAGGTTTACCTGTGTCTGACCTGGATGTCTGGATTTTTCTCTGTTTGATTAGCAGGGTATTTTCTCTGTCAAATTGTTGTGTAGGGCATCTTGCTGACAGGAATGCACTCATTGCAGTGGGAGGTCAGAGCTTTAAGCTGATTGTTTTGTGAGGGCACAGTTTAGGCCCAACCCCTGCCCACCCTCACCCACCCACCCTGGAAATAGTTCCTTATACCTGGGGTTCTGCATCATTTCCTAGAGTGCAAGGTGCATATCACTGTCATATCATCTCCAGCACACTGCACTGACAATATAAGCATACACATTGCATAATATATATATTTCTATATAACAAACCTATCACACACACACACACACAAAAGTAGATAAACATGTGGGGAGTAGTGCAATGCAATGGCTGGGGCAGCAGTCTTCAGTCTTTCTGAGGCTGAGATGTTGCCCATTTGCAGACAACTCTGCCCTGAGGGAGGAAGTTGCCTGTCTTTAGGCCACACTGGACAGTAGGAAGGGAACCTCCCCCATCCAGGGAGCACCAGAGCCACCACCACTACCTCAGAGGTTGTGAAGAAAGCACAGCAGTTGGGCCACAGTGGGCTCAGAGAGGGTGAGGATGGTGGAACAGAGGCACACCCAGTCAGTTGTTCCACTCCACAATCCATACACCATTCTGGTGGAGCATAGCTCCCCTATGGATGCACCCACAGAGGAGACTAAGGAGGCTGAGGACAACTGTCACAAGGGAGGCCCACAGGAAGGAGGCAGAGGACACCACAGGGAAAGGAAGCAGCTCCTGGTGGGGGACTCAATTATTAGGGGGATAGAACTGGGGGAGCAGGGAAAACTGAAGTAAGGTGCCTGCCTGGTGCCATGGCTCGGAGGGACAGGAAGCACATCCTCAGGATCACGAGAACAGCTGCACGGGAGTCTGAGCTGGACATCATTGTCCACCTAGGGACAAATGACTGGGCTCATCTGCGAGATTAGAGCAGTGGAGGAGGACTTTGTAGAGTTGGGGAGGGGCCTAAGACAAGTAGCACACACAGTATCCTTCTCAGAGGTGCTGTCTGTCAATGGCATGGGTGAGGTGAGGGTACTTTACACCATGCAGTTTAATGAATGGTTGAAAAAATGGTGTGGAGCACAGGGGTTTGGCTTCATTGGGGACTGGGGTTCCACCTGAGGATACCAGCCTATACTGGCAGGATGGTCTGCATCTGTCCAGAAAGGGAATAAGTCTTTTGAGCAATCGGTTTAAATGCTTCATTGGCAAGCTTTTAACTAGTCAAGGGGAGGCAATTGATAAGCAGCAGGAAAATCCCAGCCTCTCCCTACAAAACAGGGTACTAAATGAGAAAAGACCGAGGTAGAAAGGTCAGTGGGGATGCTGCAACAGAAGGTAAAGCCATCAAAAATGGAGAGCAATGAGTACCAATGCCCATAGTCTTTTTAACAAGCTTCCTGAATTAGTGGCCTTGATGGAGGAGGAACATCTGGATATCATGGCAGTCACAGAAACATGGTCCACACAAAACCATGACTGGGACATAAACATACCAGGATATACTATCTACAGGAGGGACAGGGAGGGTAAAAGAGGAGGAGGAGTAGCTCTTTACATAAGGGAAGAAATCAAAGCAACAGAACAAAAGGGTAAACAGGGAGGAGAAGAAGCACTGTAGGTAAATTTGGAGACAGGCAATGGCACCACAATCCGCACAGGGGTTGTATACAGACCCCCTTCTCAGGGGGAGGAAATGGACAAGGAAATGATAGAAAGTATACTTAGAATGGCAGAAAAAGGGGAGATATTGCTGATGGGTGATCTGAATATGCCAGATGTTAACTGGGGTGCAGTTGCAGCAGCCACTTTGAAGAGTGGGGTTATTATAGATGCCCTACAGGGGGCATGCCTTAGACAACTAGTATTGGAGTCCACTCAAGAGGGAGAAATCTTAGACCTGGTTCTCTCAAATGGAGATGGAGAGAGGATCACAGATGTAGAAGTGGGTAGCCATCTGGGAACTAGCGACCATCAAACAGTATGGTTCACAATAAACACAGCAATAGAGTCAAGCCATACAAAGGCAAAAGTACTGGATTTTAGGAGGGATGACGTTGCTAAATGGGTGAGTGCCTAAGGAATGCACTAGAAAATGGGCAGGAAGGAGGGTGGAAGAACAATGGGGAATAATAAAACTGGCATCACAGAGGTAACAAGCCTTGTGCAAGCAAGTAAAACAAACGATGTAAGAAACCACTATGGTTCTCAAGGAAGTGGCAGTGAAGGTTCAAGAGAAAAAGAAAGCATTCAGGAAGTACAAGGGATCACAGAAGGAGCAGGACAGAGAACTGTATCAGTTAAAGCAAAAGGAAGCTGGGAAGGCAGTCAGAACAGCAAAGGCCCAAACTGAGGAAAAGATAGCCAACTCAGTTAAGAAAGGGGATAAAACCTTTTATAGGTACATCAGGGAGCGAAGTAAGACCAAGGGAGGGATAGTGAGGCTTAATAAGGGGGGTTGGGCAGAAGGTGACTGTGAAAGGCAGAGATACTAAACAAATATTTTTGCTCAGTATTTACAAATGAAGAGGGGGAGGTACCTAAAACAAACAGTAGAAACTCTCTGGATACAGAAGTTGATACCAGCCCATTTACAGAAGAAAGGGTTATGAAAGAACTCTTAAAACTGAAGGTGGACAAAGCAATGGGGCCTGATGGGATTCATCCCACAATTCTAAAAGAACTAAGGGTAGAACTAGTGACACCACTGACTACCCTCTTTAATAAATCATGGGAGGATGGGGTGGTACCCGAGGACTGGAGGAGGGCAGATGTGATTCCCTCCAAAAGTGGGAGCAAGGCAGAAGCAGGAAACTACAGACCTGTTAGTTTAACCTCAGTGATAGGGAAAATGATGAAATCACTTCTGAAGGAAAGAATTTTGAGTATCTAGAGGCCAGAGGGCACAGGACCCAAGGCAGCATGGATTCACAGTGGGAAGGTCGTGCCAGATGATTCTGATAGATTTCTTTGACTGGGTGACCAAAGTAGTAGATCAGGAAGGGGCTGTGGACATGACCTACCTAGACTTTAGCAAGGCATTTGACACAGTCCCACGTAAAAGATTAATATACAAGTTAGCCAGCCTGGGAGTGGGTCCCAAGATGACAGCCTGGGTAAAGAATTGGCTGGAGAACAGGACACAGAGAGTCATAGTAAATGGAGTCCACTCTGAAGAAAGGGGGGTTACTAGTGGGCACCGCAGGGTTTAATATTAGATCGTGTCCTCTTTCAATGTCTTTATGTTTACACTGGCAGAGGGACTGGAAGGAAAGTATGTCTCTCTTTGCAGATGACACAAAGATTTGCAACTGCACAAGGTGGGGTGGAAAAGATGAGAAGGGACTTGGCAAGGTTAGAGAAATGGTCAAATGTATGGCAGCTTAGATTCAATGCTAAGAAGTGCAAGGTAATGCACCTGGGAAACAAAACCCAGGGAAGAGTACACAATGGGGTGAGATACTAACAACAACAAAAGTGGAAAGGACCTGGGGTAGTCATATCAGATGACCTAAAGGTGGGCATGCAATGAGAGGGCAGCAAGGAGGGTTGGGGGATACTGGGATGCATAGGGAGAGGCATCACCAGTAGAAAACAGGAAGTTATTATCCCTCTGTACAGACAGTTGGTGAGACCCCATCTGGAGTACTGTGTGCAGTTCTGGAGACCCAATCTCCGCAAAGACATAGACAGGATGGAAGCTGTCCAGAGGAGGGCAACTAAAATGGGGCAGGGTCTGCACCGGAAGACATATGAAGAGAGACTTAAGGAGCTTAATATGTATAACCTCGAGGAAAGGAGGGAGAGGGGACATGATAGAAACTTTCAAGTACCTCAAGGGAATCAACAAAGTCCAAGAGGGTAGCATCTTTCAAAAAAGAGGTGTGCAAGAACAAAGGGGTACAATTTGAAGATGGGGGCAGCTCAGAGGTAATTTAAGGAAGTATTTTTCACAGAGGGTTGTGGATGCATGGAACGGCCTTCCAGAGGAGGTTGTGGAGTCAAAACAGTGGTGAAATCTGCCATGCATGGACAGTCATAAGGCAATTTAGGAGTGGGGGGTAGGAAGAAGTAGGCTGCTGGTTAACTAGGATCTGGCATATCCAGTAGGTAGGAAATGGGCAGACTGGGTGGGCTAAGTGGTCCTTATCTGCCGTCAAATTCTATGTTTCTATGTTAGGGCCTGTTTTTTCCATTTCAGGAAAACTGACATGATCCGCCCATTTTTTACTCCTACTAACCTGGTTATGGTTATCCATGCCTTTTGTTACTAGCAAACTTAATTACTGTAAAGCCCTTTACCTAGGGCCGTCTGGAGGTTTCATGCAGCGACTGCAGCTAGTGCAGAATGCTGTGGCCAGGATGTTGATGGGTACCTCTGTGAGGGATCATTTCACTCCTGTTCTGCACGCTCTGCACTGGCTGCCTGTGAGTGCATGCAGCACCTTTAAGATAGGCTTGTTAGCATACAAGGCCCCACATGGGCTGGGGTCTGACTGCCTAAAAGAGCTCCTGATTCCATACTCACTTATCCATTCCCTATGCTCTGCAAGGCTGGCCTGTTAGTTGTATCACTCTCCCATCTAAAAAGATCAGGAAATGAAGCCTTTGTGGTGGCTGCACTGTTATTGGGAATCTCTTCCACCATACATTAAGGTTGTTAGTACGGTGGAGACTTTTAAAGCTTCTTTTAAAACATATTTATTTGAAAAAGTTTTTAATCTTCTGTGACTACCTTTATTTGTTGGGATGTTTCACTGCACTTTATTATGATGTTTTTGTTGCTCTGAGTGCCCAGATGAGGGCTATATAAATAGAATTTGCCTTGCCTTGCCCTAGTTCAGAATAGAAGGCCATAACACTGTTAAAACACATTAAAACACCTATTACAGCATAAGGATTTAAAACTAACACTGGTACAATACTTTACATCAGGCAATCAATGGAGATTCAATATGCTGAGTGCTGAGGTACCTCCCAGTGTTAAGCAATTCTTCAAACAGAAGTTTTAAAGGAAAGTTAGGGACTCTGACAATATTTACAACACATGAGCCAAGACCATGTCCAGTCCTGGAGAAATATTGGTTTTAAATTTACTTAGTTTGGTTTTGATTTTGTCTGTCGTGATCTTTATCATGTCACAATCACTTACATCTAGTTTCTTAATAGTTTTGTTTTTGCTCATAAACACAAAAATAGTTGTTGACAGATGCCCTTTCTAATTTATACTTCACTAAGTCTCTATTATTCATTAGAGGTCCAACATTGTTTTGAGGTTTTCTTTGATGAACTTATATATGCATAGAAAACATTATACATAGTTCAGTTTTTGTTTTTGCATTGTGTGCTAGGTTGTACTCAGCCTCTGTCTTTGCTTTCTTGATTCTTTTTGCATTTTTTTGAATTTTCATAGTGCATCCAAAGTTATTTTGGTATTGGCCAACAGGTAATGTCTGTATAATCTGTTCTTTTATTTAATCGCTTGTGATGCTTTTGTTAAACCATTTTGGTCTTTTTAGGGTGAATTTATTTTTCTTATCTTAGGTATTTTTTGATGCTCAAAGCAAAACAGTTGTTTTATGATTTCACATTTCAGCAACTGATTTATTTACTAGTTTGCTAACCCAATCAATAGCCAGTGTGTTTTCAAGAAAAATCAGTTTGGAAGTGTCAGGCTATAAGGGCACAATGTGGTTGGAAAATGTGACAAAGTTGCTTACTAAATATGGTCTAGATGACTTTCTAAGCTACACCAGGAAGAACATTAGTATAAGTATTGAATACAACATCAATGTTCTTAACAACATTTCTAATTATTTTGTGTGCAAAGATCTAGACTCTATAACACAAGCTAGATTTGCAAAATGATATAGCATTAACAATTGCACATGTACATTAAGATACTATCTGGATTACTGAAAGACCCAGCATGTAGGAAATGTACTCTAGATTTAAATTTAAAGTTTTTAATCTAATGTTCTTATGTCATGGTTTGGAAAGTCTTGTGATGTCAGAGATACTCTTTTTGTAACAACATAGATAAAGAAGATCTATGTCATATTATTCTGTACTGTTATTGGTTTAAAACAGTGAGAAAGCATGGCTTTCTGCTGTTATATACTATATGCAAAATACAGAAGAAAATATTATTCTGAGCATCCTGTTTACAGCAGAAGACAACTGCATCATCCCAAGAGTTGAAGAGTTTTTAATTGCCACACAAAGGATCAGATGCCAAATTATGAAAAAGTCTCAGTAACAGACACTTGGGGAAATTTCTGTTTTAAATTCTATGGAATGGGATGCCTGTCACTTGAGGGAATGTTATATATGTAACTAAGTTTGTATAGTATATTGTTGCATACTGTGCCTTTTTAATTTTGTATTGTAATGATCTCAGAAAATCGAACACTAAGCTTGTACCTACCCACTTAACCCAATCAATAGTGTCTGATTTTTCTTTTATTTTAATAATATCCATTTTGTTATATAAATACATTTGGTGCATCAATGTTGAGCAGATAACTCATATTTAATTTGAAAATGTATGGTATCATAGTCACCATTACTTAGTGGTGGTCCAGTTCTACAGTTTCTTATATTAATGTGGTCAGAACCAAAACAACATCAAGTATATGAGGTCCTCTGGTGGGTTCTCTTACATGCTGTACCACATGCAATATTTCACAAGCTTCAACAAAATCAGTCTGTCATAGGGTGGATGGTAGACAAATGAAACACAGATAGAGACCAGAAGTAGGTTGTGACACACAAGAACGCCTTGGTGCCTTTTATTTGACAAAAGATGGATAATCCAAATTAAATATCGGACGATATAGCCAAGGAGAATAAAATAAAATAAAATACTGAAAACTGGTTACAAATCAAGTCCTAGCTCACCAAGAGCCTAAGGTTACTCTTTTAAGTTTAACATACAGGAAGTGGTTTTAGTCCAGCTTCCACTATTTTCTATGTTTCTGGAACAGAGTTTCACCTACTCCCTTCCACTGCTATCTGACTACTATATCTACCATTCTCTTATTTATAGGTATTCACAGAGCATAATCAATCATGTAGGTCACTGTAGTCCATCCCTAATCTAATCATTAAACTTCAACCTGAACTAATGCACATATATGGGGGACTACAGTGACAAAAATCGATATTCTGTTTTACAGATCAGGTATTTCATATACTACATTTTCCAAAAAAGGTTTAAAAAAAACATTTCAACAGTTTTCAGCCCTAATTACCTAAATCAACTCATAGCTCAGCCTACTTTGTGATTTCACACAGTTATTGTCCTTCTTCAAAGGTGCTTCATTTTGGGCTGCCAGTCCCTTTAGGAGAGCTTATTAATGACGGTTTTCCGGTAACCTGTAAAGGCTTAACATTCATTTGCTGCCTAATACTGCTGTTTCTTTATTTCTTACATTTGCAGTTAACATATGACCAACAAGGAAAAGCATAACTCATATATTTGCTGAACAGACAAATTAAACCTTTTTTGAGGCCTATTATGTTAATAGCGACAGGAAGGAGCTGTTTGTTGTTCTGTGCTCACATGGCTACCCGCCTTGCTGTAACAAGTGACCACACTCAGCTGCACAGACCCGGGGTAGAGGTAGGTGTGATAAGCCATTTTTATCTTACCAAGACTTCCTCTTTCAGCTAAAATGGCTCATTAGACTCTAAACCAGGGAAAAGAAAAGACCCTTTTAATCTAAGATTCCAACCAGCATTCACAGATACCCATAGCTTCAACTTATAAAGTCCTACCTGTATCAAGCGCTAGCACTAGGATTTTGGGAGACTCATTTACATAATAACAGGGAAATGGCTCATGTACTTATCTATTTATTATTATAACCTATTTGGACAACATGACTATCACCATTATAGACGTTGGGCGTCTTGCACATTCTTTTTTTTCTTTACTTCAGGGATTCTCAGACAGAGGGAACAGATGAAAAAGGAAGTAGAAGACACACTATAATGAGGCACCCATTACAGTGTGGAAAATGAAAGATAGTGAAAGTAAGAGACTGCTGCAGCAGAGTTTGATAAAGGGAGGAAGGGGAAAGGGGGAGAAAGAAAGAAAGTCTATCCCGAGGATTCCAAATCCCAACAGGGCTACTGCCACATAATTCCTTTGGTACAATTTGCCAAATTACAGCTTCAATCTATTTCCCCCATATTAAGATCTTCCAGTATGTTTAAATCTCCTAATTCCCTGCATTTTCAATGTTGGTTATGGTATTTTTAGTAGCATCAGTAGTAGACCAAGGGGTCTATAAACAACACTTACAATGAATGAACAAGCAAGGCCTACAAAAACTTTGACCCACACTGTTTCAGTGTTACTAATGTTGTTCTTTACTTTGTAGAAAACATCAACAGTTCTTATTTTATTTTTATTTTAAATTTTGGTAACCAGGTGGGCCTACTGAGACCATAATGGTCCCTTTCTCCAGGGGTGACCCAGAATGAATTACATATATCACAATGAAAGTAACATGTGGAACAATACATATTGCACAATGCACATTATAACAATAACAGGCAGCAGTTAATCAAACAATACATATGAAGACAGTAAAAAGCAACAAAAAGTCCAGAAATGCAATTGTTGATACAGTGGGTTTGATCTCTTATGATAGGCGAATAGAAAAAGAAGGGGACAACATGCCATACAGAGAGGTATGTTCACAACAAATAGATAAGAGTAAGTCAAGGGGGAGGGTGTTACTAGTAATTCATGGAGGTTACACCAGTAGGGATGCACTGCATTTCAAGTAACAAATTAGTAATAACAGCTGCCAATGTTCTTATATTATTATTATTATTATTATTGTAGATTGCCACTCTGCCTACTTTTTATGGTTTATATTGAAGGTATAAAGGTTATAGCTGTCTAGGTGTATTCCCTGTTGTTCTTTGTCTGCCCACCATGTTTCTGTGATTGCAATGATATCACAATGTTTAATGCTAATAAGAGCACATAATTCATCTAATGTATTTTCATACTCCTGGAGTTTAGCAATAATACATTTAATTATTCTAAGATTTTGTTATTTCCTCCTGAGGTTGCCTTATTCTGTTTCCATTTCTTAGGAACTGTCTGTGAATGTTCCCCCATCTCTATTAGTTTAAGCTAAGTAGATTTAAACATTGTTTTAGCTTTTCACCTAAGACCCTGACACCATTTCTGTTCAAATGATGCCTGTCTCTTGAATGCAGTTCATTTCTATTCTTGAACATTATCCAATTATCTATAAATAACAGTACCAGCCTCTTACACCAGTTTGAAAGTCTGATGTTTATTCTTTTGATTGTATTTTTTTTCTGGATGTGCCCTGGGTATAGGTACAATGCCTGATATGGCAACCTGAACAAATAAAACATGCTATGCAATATCTGAGTGATATTGCCTGATGTAATATACCTGTTTGTGTGTGTTTTCAGAAATTTTAAGGTTTTTTTTATATTCTGTTAGCGCTATGTCTGAGCCCTGCTACAAGTTTAGGAAGCAGGAAGGGGGTGCTGTAGTTTTTATTAGCTTCACTAGTGAACTGCAACACCCAAATAAAGCACAATTCCTGAAATCCCTTACAGTTTGGGTACATATTAAGTCAACCTAGCATTGTGACACTCAGAAAAAGTGTTTTAAACTTTAAATTGAGTAGTTTGTTCTCGAGGGCTCTGTGACCCCCAGCACTGCTTCCAGGTTAAACACAGGCATTTAAGAAGCCCTGCTGTGAGTGGGTGAGCTTAGTTCTTAAAATGAAACATGCTATGCAATATCTGAATGCTATTGCCTGATGTAATATACCTGTTTGTGTGTGTTTTCAGAGACTTTAAGTTCATTTTTTTATATTCTGTTAGCGCTTATGTCTGAACCCTGCTACAAGTTCAGGAAGCAGAAGAGGGGTGTTGTAGAATCCATTAGCTTCACTAGTGAACTACAACACCCAAATAAAGCACAATTCTGAAACCCCTTACAGTTTGGGTACATATTAAGTCAATCTAGCATTGTGACACTCAGAAAAAGTGTTTTAAACTTTAAATTGAGAAGTTTGCTCTTGAATGCTCTGTGGCCCCAGCACTACTTCTGGATTAAACACAGGTATTTAAGAAGCCCTACTAAAGCAGGGCAGTGCCTACAGGGTGTGTGGGATTGCGATGGAGACGCGACAGAGAGATACGCATGGCTCCTCATGTTATGTGTGTTGTACGAGGAAGAGGGAGAACTTAAAAGTAAACAAGACCAGACTAGGTCAGTGACACTCCAGTAAGTACTATTAGCCTACAGTATCTAAGTTTATAAAATATGGAAGGTTGTTTGGAATTAAATGACATTTTCAAAAACACAGTGGGTACAATGTACAGGATGCACAATGTATTTATTTTCTAAAGTACCAATTGTTGATCTATCCTTTGTTTGTTTAAAGTGTATCCAAAATTATGATATCCAAAAGGAATTCTCTCTCTTTAACACAAGAATGAAGGCATTGGAAATTAACCAGCAGGTGCTAATTAAAAAAATTGAGAATGCAGAACCCAGTACAGGTCAGGGTACTTTAAGTACTGATGCACTACAAGAAACCCATGGCCATGATCCCACAAGTTACATAAACCCCTCCCCTGGGACTTTGAATGAACAAGTAATTGAACCAAACATTATTAATTGTTACATAGAAACATAGAAAGATTGATTGGCAGATAAGGACCGCAAGGCCATCCAGTCTGCCCATTTCTTTCTAGCTTATAAATGTGCCATTGGCCTTTGTCAGTGACCTATCTATTCATAGTCATTTGTATTGCTCCCTTATGCCTATTCCATGCATGTTTGAAGCCCTGCACTGTATTCATAGCCACCACTTTGTGGTAGCCATTCCATGCATCTACCACCCTTTCTGTGAAAAAGAATTTCCTCACATTCCTCTTAATCGGCCTCCTCTAATCTCATGCTGTGTCCTCTTGTCCTGCTATTTTTCTTATATTTAAACAAGTGATTCTAGCAATCTTATTGACTTAAATACCACTGTGTGTTCAAACATAGTGTTAAACAGAAAAGAGTCAGGGATAATGATATCCAGAAGTTATTAGATGCTGACTGGTATGAGGTTCAATCCAGAAGACCATCAAAAGAAAAGGAGGAGAAAAGCAGAGGCATTTAACCTTAACCTTTTAACAGTTTCGATCCCTAAATATATGAACTGAAGATGAGAGTACTATGTCATCTGGTCCCATTGTTACAATTCCACTAAATAGAGTTGCTGAAACACAGCATGATGCTAGAATCACTAATGACACTACATTAAATTTAAACCCCCTTATTATACAGGTGACTGAACCTGAATATGTAAACCTATGTCAAACTAATACTACAGTTCAATCAGTACATACTAACGAAGGCCCAACAAATGATATGCAGTTTCAACTCCATAATTCCTTCAGTACAAAATCAAGATAGTTTAGAGCAATTTTCATACTGGAGGATTCTATCACAAGATTTATGGACAGATATTCAACAAGGGGAAGCAAAGAGAATGTAACTAGCTTTGTTACAGTGGGGTGACAATTAAGGACATTACACAACTACTTACGGGAATTTTACAAAATATTACCGAACCAAAAACTGTTCCGCTACATGTTGGTACAAACAACTTTGGAAGGCAAGATGTGGGAGAAATAGTTCAGGAATTGGAAACAGTAGTAAAAACACTTCATGATCTTAATGCAGCCCTAATAGTATCAGAAGTTCTTCCAGTACCAAGGTCAAGCTATAAAAGAATATGCCAAATCAAAAGTTACAATGAATCGTTACATAGATGGCGTTTATCAAATAACATTCAGTGTCTAAAAACCTGGGAAAATTTGCAAAGAATCAAGTATTATATGGGTATAACAGATTACACCTAAGCAGACAGGGATCAAGGCTACTTGGTTGTATTATGCATAGTGTACTACACAAAACAAAAAAATAAACAAATCGGGCCAAAGGGACTCACCGCCATTGTATTTCAATCCACAAGCAACGTCTATCATATCCATAGGCAATTAAAACAAAAAAATAAAACCTGGTTAACTTTTCTTTTTAGCAATGTCAGGGGTCTAAACAAAGCAAAGATGGAAGAACTTCTAATTCTATTAATGAAAGATAATATTGACATAGCTGCAATAATGGAAACATGGTGGAATGAAAAAACTGAATGGAACATTAACATACCTGGTTATGCAACTCATTACAGAAATAGAAAGGGAAAAATGGGGGGGGGTATTGTACTTTTCATTAAAGACGAAATCCAATTCAAATCACTCCCTGAAGCACCCAAAAACAACCAGACTGAAATTATTTGGGCAGAGTTACTAGGTGATAGGCAACCAAAATACCTTACTGGTCTTTGGTGTAGACCATCGGACACTGACCTAATAAGTAATAAAGCTATAATAAATAGCATAAATAACAAATACAACTATAAAGAAATAATACTAATGGGCGATTTTAATTTCCCTGGCATAAATTGGCATCATTACACAGGAACCAACATCCAGGAAAATCACTTCTTGGATTGCTGTTCATCTAATGGCTTACATCAATTAATCAATGTGGCAACAAGGAAAAATAATATTCTTGACTTACTGTTAACTGACAATATTGATAACATAACTAACATTAAGTCAAACCTCAATACATAACAGTGACCATAATACTGTAAGTTTAACTGTGGTATACAGATAAAATGCAGTATAGGGAAACCATTTTAAGGATTATAATAATGCTAATTTGGCACAGTTAAACTCCGAACTTTGTAATTGGGAGGGGGAACTGAGATAACTTCTCCGGATGAGCTTTGGATCACAATTAAAAACAAAATACTAGATTTAGAGGCTAAATATGTCCCTAACAAAACAGCTTATAACAACAAAGGAAAGATTCCACCCTGAATAACTCCTACTATAACAAAATAAATCAAACTGAAAAAAACAGGCATACAAACTAATGAAACGGGATGGGAGTGACTTTAACAAATGGAAGTACAGATCTGCCCTAAAAAAATGCGAAAACAAAATAACCCTAGAAAAAAAGAAATTTGAAAACAGACTGGCATATAGGAGTGATGGAGGGAAACGTTTTTATACATATATAAATAAAAAGAAAGAAACATCTCGGACACTAGGTTCAATTACATTGAATACCCAAGAGATAACAGCCCCCCAACAATTGGCAGAGGTATTTAATGAATACTTCAAATCTGTATTCAATACCAAAACAAAGTTCCAGTTGTAATTTCAACCATTTCTGATGATAACGACCTGACTTTTACAAAAGATGAGATAAAGACTCAGCTTAACAGAATTAATACTAACAAATCATCAGGGCCAGAGAAGTTATACCCAAGACTACTCCAAAGAAATTAAAGATTAGCTATTACGCCCCCTATACACACTATTTAATATGTCACTTATGAGTAACTAAAATTCTAATGATTGGAAAAGGCAGTCATAACACCAATTTATAAAAAGGAGATCATACTGATGTTTCTAACTACAGACCAATAAGCTTAACTTGCATAACTGGAAAAATCTTTGAGACCCTATTAGAAAAATCAACTTGAACAAGATTTAGAAATAAAAGGCTGAGAGATAAATCACAACATGGTTTTAAAATAACAGAGCATGCTTAACTGAAATCTGGTATTTCATGAATACATAAGTATGAACCTTGATAATAATACACCAATGGATGTTGTCTATCTTGATTTTCAAAAGGCCTTTGATAAAGTGCCTCATGACGTTTTAGTAAACAAAATGAAACAACTATGTATAAATACTAAAATCATCAATTGGGTACAGGAGTGGTTAAAAGAACAGACCCAATGCATGTGTATTAGAGGCCACCTATCTGACCCATGTACAGTTACTAGCGGAGTGCCGCAGGGATCAGTTTTAGGCCCATTACTATTCGATATTTTCATATCTGATTTAACTACTGATATAAACAATTTTTCCATTAAATTTGCAGATGATACAAAAATAGCAGCATCAGTTAAAACTATGGACGACGTAGTAACACTCAGTAATGATCTCAGGGAAATTGAGATATGGGTAGATAATAACTGTATGCCTTTCAACATAGATAAATGTGTAATCATGCACTTTGGTATGGCTAACACATTAAATAAATACACACTAAATGGACTCACATTAACTTCTGTGGTCCAACATAGTGACTTAGGCATAATTATTAATTCTGAACTTACTTCTGGTAGTCATTGTAACTTTATCACAAACAGAACAAATAGACTAATCGGCTGCATTAAAAGGAGTTTTACCTCCCGTAATGGGGTTGCATCCTGCCATTATACAGGGCATATGTGAGGCCTCACCCTGACTACTGCTCTCCCCTTTGGAGTCTATACCTAAGGAGAGACATTGGTAGAGTGGAAGGAGTCCAGAGGAGATTAACAAAGATGGTCACTAACAGGCAGGATAAGAATTATGAGACAAGGCTACAAGAACTGAACATGTACCCATTAGAATTAAGAAGAAAGAGAGGTGATCTCTTACTAATGCACAAAATACACACTGATACTGAATTACTGTATCAGCTAAATACGATCAACAATAACTGGGACCTCATCCTACGTAGCCATTCATACCAACTTGCACTCACATTCCCCAGAACCAATAAAAGAAGAGCCTATTACACTCAAAGAATCATTCCATTATGGAATTCTATCCCCAATTCTCTACTTGAGTGCAATATTCATGCTACATTTAAACAAAATCTTGATAGTTTTCTGTTGTAAACTGAGGGATCCTATACCAGCTGTGCTGGAGACATACACTTATGGGCACTGGCCTTCTGTATGCCTACCTCTTCCTAGTATGAAATCCTAGTATGATAGTCTTCTGTTTTCAATATTTTACCTATGTCAATAAGGGCCACACAAATTTTTTTTTCATGAGCCTTTCCAACATCATTACTCCCTACATGAATAGTAATAGATGATTCCTTGAGTGGTTTCAGTTTCTTCAACCCAACTGGAACATCCTGGAATCTTGCTCCAAGTAAACACCTAACTGATGTATTTACTCTCTCTTGCTTACCTACAGTATATGACTATCTGTAAATCTGATTATCGAACCTTTATTCTTTCAATTCAGCTTTAAATTGAGTATTTCCTCTCACAAACATGTATGTTTTCTACACTATGGGTAATCCCAACCTGTTCCCTATCACAGTCTACAGCTGACTTAATACATAAATGATTAGATTTATGCATAAGAGCCAACTTTCCATTTGTTAACTCAAAGAGCAAATAATCTGCATGAGTAACTGCTATTTTACTGAACAGGTTGATTGTAGTATGTGCCATGTGCAAGTTCAAGTTCTTGCTGCCCTTTGTCTTAAAAGCACTACCAAACACAAACACCCCAGTCCAGATTAAATACTAAACTTACTGTACATAGATTCTGGCCTCCTTCCTGACTTCCAGCTCATGCTGGCAGATGCCACCAGACACCACTTGTCTCTGCTGCATGTCACCTCCACTTGCACTTGGTCTGCTCTCCAGGAGTCAAGCTTTATGGGCAGACATAGAAGCAAGGCATTCTGGGAGCCTCTGCAGTGTTCCCAGAAAATTAAAACAGAATAAAGCCTAAATAAAAGTAGAACAGCTGTCCTGTACTAGGTTGCTGCAAAAAAGTAAAAACAATTAAAAATAAGCTACTTCTCCAGGTTCTGAATATGGTCCATAGTCCCCCAGGCTGGCAGGAACTGCAACCCCAGCACTACCTAGGTATGTTACCTTGGTAACAGTCTAGTACTCACACAAATGCTGCTACTTTTTTTTTGTGTGTTTTTATATAGGTTTTGATAAGTATATACAGTTCTCAAGCACAAAGGTAATTTGGGGTTTAGAGTGGAGAACAGCCACGCACTACACAATACTGTCACAGCTAGCTAGCTCAGTGCTGCTGACAGGAGCCGAACTTTAAGGGCAGACACCAAAGCAAGGCTCTCTGGGAGCCTCTGTGAGTGTCCCCAAAAATTGAATTCAGAATAAAGCCAAATAAAAGTAGAACAGCTAGCCTGTACTAGGATGCTGCAAAAAACTAAAAACAATTAAAAATCAGCTAATTCCCCTGGTTCCTCATATGGTCCATCCGTAATCACCTAAGCTGGGGGGGAACTACAACCCTCAGCATTCCTTTGGGTTGTTATCTTGGTAACAGTCCACTACTCACACAAGTGATGCTGCTTTATTTTTTGTGTGTTTTTATGTAGGTTTTGATAAGCATACACAGTTCTGAAGCACACAGGTGATTTGGGGTTTAGGGTGAAGAACTGCCACACAGTACATAAATACTGTCTCAGCTAGCTAGCTGAGATGTGGGCAAGGGGGCCAGAGAACCAGTATGGTTTGTGGAGACAATAACATCATTTTGCAGCCATATTGGCTCTGACCAAAGTTTGTTTTACGTTGCTGTTAGTTCTTTCTTTTGCTCTTTCATAAATAAACTTTGCATAACTAGTCACACACAATGTTTGTAAAGAAATACTCTATGTAAAATTACATATATGGTACATGTAAACATTGCTGTGATTTTTGTTTTAATTTATGGTGTTAGCTTTTATTACTACTGCTGTCTTGCCCAAGACTTAGATGGAAATAAAACCTTTTCTTAGCCTACATTCACAGGTAAACAATGATAATAAGAGTACCTTAATTTGAAGCAAACAATATTATTATATTTCATTTGTGCTGTGCTGTGACTTGCAATATAAGACACATGACACTGTAATACTGGTAACAGTGCAACATATAATTAGTCTTTAATGTACTACATCATACAGGAGTTTGAGAAACAAGACTCGTCAGAGTGAAGCCATGCCAAAAGCATGTGAAATTCAATATTCTGATAAAGACTGGAAGAAGACAGGTTAAGAAATCTTTTACAAGCTATTTTAAAAGGATGATGACTCAGTTGTGGTTTTGTAAGAATTTGTCAACCAGTGCAGACTTTAAATATTGCTTAAGAGTCAAGCTGACTTACAGAGTAATTAATCCAGGTACTTTGGATGGTGCGTAAATGTCATTTTAAATAGATTGCTTTGAAATAGTTTTTTTTTCAGATGAAGAGACAGAGCATGCATCAGCAGTACACCTACACTAAGCCTTCACCTACTGTACACCTATAGTTGAGTAAAATGTACTGTACGTAGCATAGCATGTATGTATTTATAAAAGATCAAGCTAGAAATACCAGACTACCTACAGAAAAAGATATCTGGTGTCATGAATTCCTTGGTATTCAGAATTCAATTAACATTTTAGGGGCCAGATAGTGAAACCTCTTTCCAGTCTTGGTTCAAGTTTGGCTTGCAGTTTATGTACATATTAGAAAATGCTTATTTCAGACTAAGTACCATTATCAAGTCTGTTTATGAATATTTATAAAATGCTCAGTACTCAGATTGGCAAAGTCTGGCATACTAGGC
Source organism: Neoceratodus forsteri (assembly GCA_016271365.2). Classification (NCBI taxonomy): domain Eukaryota; kingdom Metazoa; phylum Chordata; order Ceratodontiformes; family Ceratodontidae; genus Neoceratodus; species Neoceratodus forsteri. The sequence goes on from CM057452.1 coordinate 1,779,810,223, forward strand.
AACCAATAGGTGTCAGCCAGTAAGTGCCCATCCCACTATTTCCAATGGGCCATTTCCAAACAGTTTGTTTCAGCTATGCCGTGGTGCAAATAAATTGCCACCAGTCTTTTATATAAGATAGAAAGACGCCTGGTATACTTTGTTTGAAACAAGAATCAGTTTAAATAAAGCTTTGTAAAATGTTCCACTAGAAGTATGTGTTGAGCATTTGCTACCTGTGTGAGTGCAAGGGTGACAAGGATGTAGTGCACAGCATTTGAATAAAGCACACCACACACCTAGTTGTTGCATGGTAGGAGTGTCATTGGATAGGTGAACTGGTGGCTACATTGTAACCTCCCCACTGATGTTCCTGCTGATCTGTTGATACACACCCTGCCACAGTAGGTATCCCTGAATGAGTACAACAGCCCTGCATTGGTGTGTATACCTGATAGTGGTCAATACATAAGCCTGCACCCCCTCTACACACACACCTAACACATCACTGGCCAAACCATGGGATGCAACGACAGACAGATTTCATCCCTTCCCAGTGCTGTAACTGTATGAAAGACATACAGTACAACATAAACAACTGAAACAAGATATGCACATGAGATGTTTATTCAGAACAGGGCGAAGGTGGAGGGTAGTAAAGGATGGCTGGTCAGAAAAAGCATAACAGAAATGAATTTATCAAGTACTGGTGGTGCCCCAGTATGTAAATGGCTTTCCCTTCCACTGCTCAGAATGCCACCATCCATCCCTGATTCTCACCTTGAAATTGCATACAATGGAAGGGTGCACTGTTAGTAACTGAAAACACATTTGCAAAGTTATTAACTGAAAGAGTAGTAACAGTGATCACAAAGCATAGAAGCTGGCACAGCAGTCCATGGATATATTTGTTAAGTCCATCCAATAGTCCAGTGTTCCATACCTACTTATGGTGAAGTGTTCAGGAGAGATGATCTGGTAGTGCCTTGTTTGACCATTGTTGGTGCAGCCAGAAATGACCAGTTGCAACACTTCTGATATGCTTTCTATCCACACCACAACAGGAAGGGGACATAATGCCCATATTGTATCTTGACAAACTGGTGCTAAAAGTCACTGTTTGCCTTGGGTCATTGACAGGCCTATTCAGTAATATATTGCAAAACACAGAAATTCCAGAGAACAAACGGTATGTGAAATGTTAATATGTGTATCACCCCTCATTCCATTTTCTAGATGTGCATATTAACTGGCCCAGGTGTGTTCCCTTTAGCACAGTCTGCTGCATCGCGCAGGGTACCAAGTGATACCCCTCTTCCAGGTACAAAAGTGTGACTCATCATGGGACAACCACATCCAACTTTGCCTCATACCCCTGTACAGGACGAAGACAGCACAAAGGGCATGGGTCATGAAGTCGCTGGCTCCTATAGCACTAACTGATATGGCACACAGCACATAGGCACTATGTCCTGGTATACTACCCTCCCCAAATCTGGGCACCCTTGCCACAGATTGACACATCTAATAGGACCCTAACATTATCCATCAGGCATACCCACATATAATCCCTAATACTGCCAATGAACACTTAAAAAAAAACACTGTGTCACAGCACTCTGCATATGAATTCAAGCTGGTGGCCCTTTAAAAGCTATCCTCTAAAGCACTGGTCTAGTCCAATGGCCAGTCAGTATGTGATGAACATGGCATGGGCATTTCCTTAAGCTGAGTTACACATGTCATTCACCCAAACATGAGTTGCAGCAATGGCAAGACCAAGTAGACAAGTTCAAAGTTAACACTGATGACATATCAGGCCTACCTCCCTGTAAGACAGGGCTAAGCCACAAGGAGGATCACCTCTGGAAGCTGTATTTGGGATAGGACTGGCATTGATGAGTAGGGTCTTATGTCTCCAACTCGACTACTGAACATTTGCTAGGGAGTCATGCAGGTCAGCCCTGGGTGTGTCATATCCTGGTATCTGTAACTAACACTCAGGACCACAGAAGACACAAGTTTGCCCAGTGAGTCTAACAGTATTCAACCAAGTAGGTGAGAGCAGCATTTGAGTCAGCAGCCATTATTTAACTGTAGGGTGTATGGAGTGCTCTTGGGTTGTGGTGCCCACCACCAAGTACCAAGGATGTATGATATGTACAGTAAATGGAGAGAGAGAAGATGTCAAAATACATCAAGTACAGTATTTTGCAATGGGGAGGGTTGCCCACAATATTTGTAAGCTGTTAAACTATGCATTTTGGAAACATTAACTTCACTACACAAAGAAGCTACTGTATCAGCACTTTGAAACAGCTTCCAGTGTGCTAGTGTACCCTGCAGGACTCCTCCTCACATTACCATGTACTCAGCCAATTCATTAGTGCTTACATACTAGCAACTTTGTGCCACACTGAATGTGACTTTGTATGTAGCATTTGCCATGCTTACTACTGTATGTCTTCCACATCACCGAGAATATGACAATGACTTCCTAGCCAGCTTAATAAGCACTCAGTCTCAAAACTGGTCAACTTGGCAAGTTTGACAAGTGTCCTTAGCTACCTTGATGTATAGGTCTGTAACCCCACCAGTATACAATTTGTAACAGTTCTTAAGATCCTGCGTGTTCCTACTATATTTGTACCCTGTACCCTTTATATTGTTTACTTCTATAAGGAATGGTCATATGTAATTGACTGTACTTCTCTGTAACTCTGACTTGGAGCCTTTGAACAAGTTCCTGACTCAAAGGGTTTTAATTATGATGACTACAATAAATAAATAAACAAAATAAATGCAAAGCCCATTTTGCATAGCACATAGCCAGTTAGCATGGCTCTAACTATACAGATATGCTGCCTCTCACATGTACTGGTCATTTAAAGGAAACTATCACCCCATTGGCTATTGCTGGCCCCCTGGCTTGCCCTTGCTCCAGTAGTGTGCCCCTTAATATTCTGATAAGCTATGTGCAATTCTTTTGTTTTTCTGTAACTGTTTTATTTCTCTTGCTGATTTTAAATTGTACCTAACTTGCCTGTGTATCATCTATTATGTCCCTATTGCAATGTATGTATTCCCGAATTGCTTGTATTGTTCTTACTGTTTATTCTCTTTGTATGTAATTAATCCCAGGTCACCCCTGAAAAAGGGACTGTAATGGTTTCAGTGGGCCTAGCTGGTTACAAAAATTTAAATAAATAAATATTGTTTTGAATATGTTGTATGCTTTATTCTAAACCTCACTGTACATTATTTATCTGTTCTGCATAGTTATTGAAACCCACTGTCATATAAGCAGTAGGCAGAACAGGAGAAACATAGAAACATAGACTTTGATGGCAGATAAGGACTGCTTACCCACTCTATTCTGCTCATTTCCCTACTTAGAGGATAAGCTGCAGATCCTATTTAACCAACAGCCTATTTCTTCCTAACTCCCACAAATATTGCCTTATGTCTGTTCCATGCATTCTTGAATTCTCCCACAGTTTTACACCTCACAACCTCCTCAGGAAGGCTGTTCCATGCATCCACCACCCTCTCTGTGAAAAATACTTCCTTACATTGCCCCTGAGCCGTCCTCCCTCTATCTTCAAATTGTGTCCCCTTGTTCTTGCACATCTCTTTTTCTGAAAGATCCTACCCTCTTGGACTTTGTTGATTCCACTGAGGTACTTAAACATTTCTATCATGTCCCCCCTCTCCCTCCTTTCCTCAAGGGTATACATATTAAGCTTGTTTAGTCTCTCCTCATATGGTTTCTCTTGCAGACCCTGCACCATTTTGGTTGCCCTCCTCCGGATAGCCTCCGCTCTGTACTGTCTCCATCCTGTCTATGTCCTTGTGGTGATGGGGTCTCCAGAACTGGATGCAGTACTCCAGATGGGGTCTCACCAACTGTCTGTACAGGGGGATAACAACTTCCTGTTTTCTGCTGGTGATGCCTTTCCCTATACATCTCATTATCCCCCAGCCTCCTACTGCCTTATCACATTGCTTGCCAACCTTATGGTCATCTGACATGATTACCCCCAGGTCTCTTTCCATTTTTGTTGTTTTTACCACCTCCCCCTCATTGTGTAAACTTCCCCTGGGTTTTTGTTTCCCAGGTGCATTATTTTGCACTTCTTTGCATTGAATCCAAGCTGCCATACTTCTGACCATTCCTCCAACCTTGCCAAGTCCCTTCTCATCCTTTTCACGCCTCCTTGTGTATCAAACATGTTGCAGATCTTTGTGTCATCTGCAAAGAGACATACTTTTCCTTCCAGTCCCTCTTCAAAAGTTGCAAGTAATGTTTTATTATTAGAGGTAACAATAAAATAACAAAATAAAGTTGTATAGGATAGCAATTCACTAAGATAGTACAAGAAAAAAGTCCTTCATCTGAGAGTCTCTTTTAAAATCTCCAGCTCTCTTACCCCAGGAGTTTGTGGAGTTGTGGAGGGACCTCAGACATGTAGCACACATGGTAACTTTCTCGGAAGTGCTATCTGTCTATGGCATGGATGAGGCTAGGGTACTCCGCACCATAGGATTCAATGACTGGTTAAAAAACTGGTGCAGAGCTCAAGGAATTGGCTTCACTGGGGACTGGAGCTCCACCTGGAGGGATGCAGGCCTATACGAGTGTGATGGTATGCATCTGTCCAGGAGGGGAACCAGTATCCTAGGTGACAGGTTTAAATGCTTCATTGGCAAGTATTTAAACTATCCAAAAGGGGGGGAGGCACTGAAAAGGAGAAGGGAAATCCTAGCAACCCCCCAAAATCAGGTAGTTAGTGAGGTAAACACCAAGATAGAGCAGTTGATAGGGAGAAGGACAGGGGTAAATGTATTAAGAGACAAAGACAGTAAGGGTTGGGATGGAGCAAAAAGAGATAAGGCCATAAAAAATGGAGGGTAATGAGCACCAGTGTCTGTAGTCTAGGTAAAAACTTCCCCGAAATGGTGGCCTTGATGGAAGAGGGATGCCTGGATATCATGGCAGTCACAGAAACATGGTACACAGAGAACCATGACTGAGATGTCAACATACCAGGGTCCACAATCTACAGGAGGGACAGAGAGGGTAGAAGAGGAGGAGGAGGAGGAGTAGCTCTCTATGTAAAGGAAGGGATCAAAGTGACAGAACTTAAGGTAAACAGAGAGGAAAGGAGGCACTGTGGGTCACCCTAGAGACTGGAAATAGCACCATAATCCACACAGGAGTTGTATACAGACCCCTGTCTCAGGGGAGAAATGGACAAGAAAATGATAGAAGGCATACTTAGGATTGCAGAGAAAGGGAGATATTGCTGATGGGGACCTGAATATGCCAGATGTTAATTGGAGCCCTTTGCTGCAGCCACATCCAAGAGCAGGGACAGTCTCAATGCCCTACAGGGGGCATGCCTCAGACATCTAGTTTTGGAACCCACTTGGGAGGGAGAAATCTTAGACCTGGTACTCTCAAATGGGGACAAAGAGAGGATCTCAGATCTAGAAGTGGGTAGCCATCTGGGAACAAGTGACCAACAAACAGTGTGGTTCACAATAAACTTAGCTGTAGAATCAAGCAATACAAAAATGAAGGTACTGGACTTCAGGAGGGCTGATCTTGTCAAAATGGGAGAGTGCCTCAGAAAAGCACTAGCAAACAGGCAGAAAGTGGGTGGAGCAACAATGGGGAAACATCAAACCACCATCACAGAGGCAACAAGCCTTTGTGTGAAGCAAATAAACAAATCAAAATGAAAGGGAAAACCACTATGGTTCTCAAAAGAAGTGGTGGGGAAGGTTAGGGAGAAAAAGATAGCATTAAGGAAGTATAAGGAAACACAGAAGGAGCTGGACAGAGAACTGTACTAGTTAAAGCAGAAGAAAGCAGGGAAGGCAGTCAGAATAGCAAAGGCCCAAACTGAGGAAAGGATAGCCAACTCAGTTAAGAAGGGGGATTAAACCTTTTATAGGTACATTGGGGCAAAAAAAAAACTAAGGCAGGGATACTGAGGCTGAATAAAGAGGAGGGTGGTTGGGCAGAGTGAGTGAAAAAGCAGGGATACTGAATGAATACCTCTGCTCAGTATTCACAATGGAAGAGCAGGGGGAAATACCTAATCTAGTCAATAGAAGTACTCTGGATGGGGGGTGGTGATATTAGTCCTTTCACAGAAGAAAGGGTTGTGAAAGAATTCCTAAAACTGAAGGTGGGTAAAGCAATGGGGCATGATGGAATTCACCCCAGAATTCTAAAAGAACTAAGGGAAAAACTAGTAACACCACTGACTACACTTTTTCATAAATCATGGGAGGATGTTGTGGTACCTGAGGACTGGAAGATGGCACATGTGATTCCCCTTCACAAAAGTGTGAGCAAGACAGAGGCAGGAAACTACAGACCTGTCAGTTTGACCTCAGTGGTAGGTAAAATGATTTAATCACTTCTGAAAGAAAGAATTGTTGAGTATCTAGAGGCCAGTGGGGGCACAGGACCCAAGACAGCATGGATTCACTGCAGAAAGGTCATGTCTGACAAATCTAATTGATTTGTTTGACTGGGTGTCCAAAGTAGTAGACCAGGAAGGGGCTGTGGACATGGCCTACCTAGACTTTAGCAAGGCATTTGACACAGTCCCACACAAAAGATTAATAAGCAAATTAGCCAGCCTGGGAGTCAGTCCCAGAGTGGTAGCCTTGGTAAAACACTGGCTGGACAACAGGACACAGAGGGTAATAGTAAATGGAGTACACAGTGAAGAAAGGGGGATACTAGTGGGGTACTGCAGGGTTCAGTAGTGGGGCCAGTCCTTTTTAATGTCTATATAAGTGACATTGCAGAGGAACTGGAAGGAAAAGTATGTCTCTTTGCAGACAACACAAAGATCTGCAGCAGGGTTGATACAAAAGGTGGGGTGGAAATGATGAAATAGGACTTGGCAAGGTTAGAGGAATGGTAAAATGTATGGCAGCTTAGATTCAATGCAAAGAAGTGCAAAGTAATGCACCTGGGAAACAAAAACCCAGGGGAAGAGTACACAATGGGGGATGAGATACTGACAACAACAAAAATGGAAAGAGACCTGGGGGTAGTCATATCAGATGACCTAAAAGTGGGTAAGCAATATGAGAAGGCAGTAAGGAGGGCTGGGGTGATACTGGGTTGCATACAGAGAGGCATCACCAGTAAAAAACAGGAAGTTGCTGTCCCTCTGTACAGACAGTTTGTAAGACCACATCAGGAGTACTGTGTACAGTTCTGGAGACCCCATCTCCACAAAGACATAGACAGGGTGGAGACTGTCCAGAGGAGGGCAACCAAAATGGTGTAGGGTCTGCACCAGAAGAAATATGAACAAAGACTAAAATAGCTTAAGATTTATAGCCATGAGGAAAGGAGGGGGGGGGCATGGTACTTTCAAATACCTCAAGGGAATCAACAAAGTCCAACAGTGCAACATCTTTCTGAAAAACAGATGTCAAGAACAAGGGGGCAATTTAAATATGGGGAGCTCTGAGGTAATGTGAGGAAGCATTACTTCACAGAGAGGGTTGTAGATGCATGGAACAGCTTTCCTGAGGAGGTCATAGAGTGAAAAACAGTGGGGAATTCAAGAATGCATGGGACTGACATAAAATTCTAGTGGGGGTAGGAGGAAGTAGGCTGTTGGTTAACTAGGATCTGCAGCTTATCCGTTAGGTAGGAAAATGGGCAGACTAGGTGGGCCAAGTGGTCTTATCTGCCATGAGATTCTATGTTTCTATGTTTCAAACAAAACATTGCTGTCTTTATATGATATATCTTTGCCTGGTAGTTTAACTAGTACATCCTGTTCTTGTAAGTTTGATTTAGTGTTTTTCACAACATGCTACCAAAAGGAGAAGGACCAATAGTGGGTGATATGGGCACCAATGAGAGAGAGAGATGGACACCAGCCTGTTTATGGAGGGAAGAGTCCTAAAGGAACTCGAGAATCTGAAAGGGGACAAGCCTATGGGGCCAAATGGGATATTCCCAGAATATTAAAAGAACTTAGGTTGACAACTTAAGAAAATTCAACCCATCCCAAATATGGCTTTGCTAAAGGTCATCTCTGCATTACTAACTTACTCAGCTTCTATTAATCCATTAGTCAAAAGTTAGATAAAAATCTTTCTTGTGAGCGTGGTATTTTTAGATTTCAAATAAGCATTTGATTATGTTCCACATTGGGCCCTTATTAACAAACTAACTACAGTTAGCATACAAAATTCTGTGTCACTTGGATACAAAATTGGCTTTACTGTTGCAGTCAATGGGTAGCTATTGATGGCCATCTGTCAGACTGGAAACCTGTATGTAGTGGTGTTCCACAAGGGTCAGTCCTGCCTCACCTTGATTTTTCAAATTTTCATAACAGATTTGTCATCTAACCTAGCTTGCTGGGTAATTAAGAATGTCGATGACTCTAAGTTGGGAGGTCCCTGTAACTCTGAGGGTGACATTGACTCGCTCCAAGGTGACATGGACAAAGTCACTAATTGGACTAAAGATTGGGGAATGTCTTTTAACCTAAACAAATGCTGCATTATTCACTTTGGTAATCACAACCCAAAACATACCTATATACTTAATGGGCATACACTAAAAAAACAGCACAAGGAAAAAGATCTAGGTATCATAATATCTAATACATTTACATTTGACAAACAAATTACAGGTAACATTAACAAAGCTAATAAAGTGTGGTGGTCGATCAGACATAATATTAATTCAAGACATCATTCGGTCATCTTACCCTTATACATTGCATACATTCAACCACTTCTGGACTATTCCTCCAAGTTTGATCCCCTCACAAAACAAAGACATTGCTGTGATCAAACAGATACAAAGAAAATAGCTAAACATGTACAGGAACTAAACATTAAGTTATGAGGAGAGACTAACTAAATTCAACCTCATGTCACTAGAAGTGGAAGAATGCACAGTGATCTTCTGCTAACTAAGGAAGTAATTAGAGACCAGAAAATCATGACAGATATAAGATTGGAATTGAAGCAAATAAATTTCAACACTTGGGGTCACCTTTTACAATTACAAAGCAAGAGTTTTGCTACTATCAACAGAGCATATTATTTTTCATAATAGGTATTGTTAGGCTATGCAATGCTCTTCCATCTGTGGCATTTATGGAAGCAAATTAACTTTTAAAAAATAATCTAGACAAATTCTTTCCTCCAATGACTCCTTTGCTTTTATGGGTAGACAACAGGAGCTGTATTTGCATTTTACCACTCTCATGCTCCTTCCTGTCCTTAGCAGTGATCCTTAGTAGGTGCTGGCAGCACCACTAACAGCCCTATTCAACAAATCGATAGAAACAGGGGTTGCATCCAGGGGACTGGAGGAAGGCAAATGTAGTCCTTTTCCAAAAAGTGGAATAGGGAGGAGGTTGGCAACTACAGGCCAGTTAGCCTGACCTCAGTGGTGGGGAAATAAATGGAGTCACTGCTAAAGGACATGACTGTGATAATTCTTGAATCCAGTGGAGCTCATGATCCAAGGCAGCATGGATTCACAGCAGGAAGGTCTTGTCAAACAAATCTTTGAATGGGTGACCAAAGAAGTAGATCTTGGAGGGGCGGTAGATGTGGACTACCTAGATTTCAACAAGGCCTTCGACACCAACCCACATAGGAGGTTGGTAAATAAGTTGGGCAGCCTGGGAGCGGGCCCCAAAGTGGTAAACTGGGTCAGAAACTGATTGAGTGACAGGACACAGAGGGTGATGGTAAATGGTGTTTCAATCCAAGGAGAGGAGGTGACCAGCAGGGTGCCACAGAGATTCATGCTGGGGCCAGTCCTTATTAATGTATTCTATATAGGACATTGTACTAGGATTGAGGGGAATATGCCTCTTTGTAGATGACACTAAGATCTGCAATGGGGTCAACATTCTGAGGGGTGGAAAAATGAGAAAGGACCTAAACATGCTTGTGGAGTGGTTGAGAATGCAGCAGCTTAGATTCAATGAAAGAAGTGCAAAATCATGCATTTGGGGCACATAAATCCAAGGAAATAGTTCAAGATGGGGAGAGAGATACTGATGGCCACCAAACAAGAAAGGGACCTGGGGGGTAATCATATCTGATGACCTAGTGGTAACCAAACAATGTGAGAAGGCTATGGGGACTGCCAGTGGGATGCTAGGGTGCATAGAGAGAGGTATCAGCAGCAGGAACAAGGAGGTGATTATGTCACTGTACAGATCACTAGTGAGACCTCATCTGGAGTATGGTGTCCAGTTCTGTAGGCTGCATCTCCGGAAGGACATAGTAAAAGGACTGCACCAAATTTCATATGAAGAAAGACTAGAGGACTTCAATATGTATTCTCTGGAGGAGAGGAGAGGAGAGGAGAGAGGAGAGTAAGGGGTATGATAGATACATTCAGGTATCTCAGGGGTATAAACAAGGTACAGGAGGGTAGCATCTTTCAGGAAAACAATGTGTAAAAGAACAAGGGGCATGATATGAGGCTAGAGGGTGGTAGGCTCAGGGGCAACATGAAGAAAGTACTTTTTCATAAAAAGAGTAGTGGATGCTTGGAACATCCTCCCTGCAGAGGGGTTGGGGGCAAATATGGCATGGGAATTCAAGTCACATGGGATAGACATAAGAGTACTCTCTCAATAGGGAAGAGAGGGTAAGTCATGGATCAACTTCAGTCTGTGGTATTCCATTAGGTAGGGGAGAGGGGCAAACTTGGTGGGCCTCATGGTCCTTATCTGCCATTACCATCTATGTTTCTATCTTTCTATGTAAGACTTTTTTCATTGACCTTCCTCTGACCAGCCTGAAGAGTACATTATTCTTAGCAGGTGCAACCAATGAAGACGTCCTGTTGCAGGGCTAATTTCCTGCTGTAATTCTGCAAACAATCTTGTGGAGGTCAAATATAGCTGAAGGTTAACTGCTTGTATTACTGATAGTCATTAAAAAAATTGCTTTCTGCAATCATTTCAATAATATAGTTCTATACATTTGCAAAACAAGGGATCCCAGTTTCACATAAAGATTTATATATAATTTATTTTAACTACAGCAAAAGAAGAAAGAAAGAAAATAAACAGCAAGTAAAAGAAGGGAGAAAACAGACAAATTATGGGACCATTGGAGTGGCCAATTCCTTGGTGCTACAAGAAAAATTTGATTGTGTAATCAGATAGGCAAGATATAGAAAAGTGACAGACTAGGAGAGGACATCATAGATTCTTGCTTTTAACTCTCTCTGCTAAACAAATGGGACATTATCTTATCCTAACACTGTCACACCCTCTTCATGAATCTGAACCTGCTTCATTACTCGATAGTCACCACAGTTATAGAAAGATAGCAATGATCTAACAATTGATATCATAATGCACTATTCGCATTGACTTACATTTTTTTTTAATATGATCAACTACAATCATCTTTTCAGCAAGCTCCACTTCATGGGCATCTCAACTACCACAGGGAGTTGTCAAAGTGAATGGAGATATGCCTTTGCTCTGTCCTGTTAATCTTGGTGTTCTCAAGGTTCCATCTTGGCTGCATACTATCTATTTTCTTTATCAATGACTTAACTCCAGTCTGTGATTACCTGAATACAAGCATTCATCTATATGCTGATGAAACAGTCATCTACACCAAATTCAAATCTATTAAGGATCTCAGTACTTCACTACAATCTGTCTGATGTAAGGCCAGGGTGTACCTGAGTGCAGCACCATAGAACAAATCTGCAGAGTCAAACATTGAGAGAATTATTCTTAGGAGGATCTCAGAATGGACTGGGGGGGGGGCAGGCGAGACCAGTTACTGTATGGGGTGCCAAGATTTGGGTGGAGATATTTGTTTATGGTGTCAGTGTGGATGGAGATGTCTCAGTTTCTATTCAACCACATGCCAAGGTACTTAAAGATCAGCTGCAAAGCTTGTAATTATTTACCCAATTTTCTTTCACAGGTATCAGCAGATTAATAAACATAGTCTGTAAAATCTGTTTTTATTTTAGAATGCTGTTATTTTATGCTACAACAGACTTTAGTATATCTGGTGACTGTGCCATTCAGCTTGTTTTTTTCTCTGTAACACAGTGTTTTGACAGTTCTTGACGTCATTCTTGGAATGATGTCTGCTTTGACAGTGCATGCATACATCAGCTGTCAAGCGCCTGTCATGCCTCAAGATCCACATTGTCACACAGTTGTAAAAACAGGAATAAATAAAACTTGTAGTCCCTGTATTGCATATTGTTAGATTTATTCAACTGTTCCATACTCTGTCACCAGTGATGTTGAAGATTAAAAAAAAAATGTTCTTTCGAGTCTCGAGCTCCTCCCTGCCTGTGTTTGAACACCAGGGCTCTCATTAATTGTTAATCTGTTGCCAGAGTTAGGAGCAGAGGCTTGTTTTAAAATTACATTTCTCAAACATATAGTAAAATACTGACCAACATGGTGCTAAAGCTTGACAGTTCAGTGATTATCACAGTAGCCATTATTTTAATATTTAATTACTTAGAGGAGCTCGATTGGGGCATCACTATCACTGTTATTGTTCTGATTTGTTTCTGCAAAATGTTTATTTAAAAAAATGTTCCTTCTTCAACATCTTTAAGTAATTAATCAGGACTATTCTACCTACTCCAGTGTACTGATAGGAGTGCATTTGGCGATCTGTGTGCCATTGCCACTGTTCTAAAACGGTTAGGAAAGATGCTTATTTTAAACACTCCCATATCCTTTGTTTACATGTTATCTTTTCGTTATCCTTTTGTTTTTTAGGTTACACTAATTTGTATGCCAGATCACACCTAGATGCACTGATCATCTTACATTGATACAGCATAAAAATATTATTTTTGGTTTACTGAGGTTGCTATCTTTTTTATGGCAACAGAAGAAATTGAGTATGATGGCTCGTTCATTCCTCCTAGAGAGATTATGCTATATGCATTTGAACCTGTACTTATACCAGATTCAGTCACTGAGGTGCACATTGAACTAATGGAGCTTACAGCTGTCATAGCAGTTGATGAATTATGTGTTCTGTCGATTTAACTTGTATTCTGATAAAAGAAAAAAAGTTATTTCATTTTACCCATGAAATAACATTATGGTGCTTATATAATTTACAAGCATCTTTCTATTATTCCAACAGTAAAGAGTATAGGTTATAGTTAGGGGCATTTAGTAAATCTGTTATAGCCTGCAGACCTGGGTTTGATTCCCACAACTTCCACTAGCTTACTGTTTAACTCTGAGCAAGTCAGTTATCCACTTTATTGCTCTCAGTTGGAAACTGGTAATAGGCACGCCACCGTATGAATTCTTAACCCTACAGCTAATAAAATAAAATCCTATATGTATCAATGTACCTTATTGTTTTTAGCTTCATGTTTGTTAAAGTTTGGTGGGTGGGTTTAGAAGCATGATGGCACAATTTTGTGCAATTCTGCAGTGGATGCTGTAAGGTGAATAGTTACTACTGCAATGAATGCTATGCATATGTAACTGTTTCCATTAATGTCTTATGAGGAAGGTGTAGTTTATTGTCTATCTTATGTACGTATAATGTTGATGTTTTTAAACCAGCAGATTCAAACCCTTGTCAGATGGTCTAGCCATGACTCTTCTAATTAATTCAGATGTGTACCATAATACCATATCCTTTATAATAGTCCTGTCCCATGGTGGTTTTGATCTATTTATTTGTTCTTTTTATTTATTTTATTTTTTATTTTTATTTATTTTTTTTAACTGGTGAAGACCTCATTAATTTCTCTTATCTTTCACCATCAAATTATGTATAACAGTCATGTAATGTTAAAGGGCTTATAGTTTTTTGTTCTGTGTTTCATGCAATACTACTTATCAAATGTATACCCTTATGTTCATATCCATTGAACAGGACTGGCCCAGTGATGATCTCTTTTATACCTCGCTGGTCACTCCCTTCTCCCCGGATTGGACCCATGTACTTTCAACCAGTTCCTGACCCAGTTTACCAATCCGTCTATATGCCTTTCTTGTTTTGTTTTTTATATATTCTTTTTCTTGCCTATCAGTCCGGGGCATCTCTCAGGCTGACTTGATCAGCTTCCACCCCTAACCGCCTGCCTGTACCACTCCTCTGACCGAAGCATCAGTATCAGGATCTTCTCCTCTCCCACCGGTAGAGGAGGGATTGCACTCTATGTTAAGGAGGGTATCAGGGTGACAGAATTACAGGACAAGAGAGGGGAGGCTGAGGGCCTATCAGTCTTATTGGCCATGGGAAAAGGGGAGGTGGTACGTATCGGGGTGATTTACAGACCCCAGACACAACAGGAATCTGTGGAAAAATACATGACAGATGAAATCTTGAGAGTGGCTGCTAAAGGTGAGGTGGTGTTGATGGGAGACCTGAATCTACCAGATGTAGACTGAGACACCCTATTGGCATCATCCACCAGTAGCAGGGAATAGTAGACTCTTTCAAACAGCCTTCCTAGGGCAGCTGGTCAGGAAACCCAGGAGCAAGCAGTTCTTGACCTGATCCTGACAAATGAGGATATTGTAGTGGATGTTTTGGTTGAGGAACACTTTGGTACAAGTGACCACATCACTGTTTGATTTTCAATACAGAAAACTGCAGATGTTCACTGAAACACGGTAAACAGTCCAGGAGTCAGGTGTATTTATCTATGTGTCTGGTCCGAAAGGTTTGATGACTGTTTCTTATGTAAAAAAGTGTGTAGAATCCAATTTTACAAGTCTTATTCAGTCAAAGTTGAACATTTTCTTGGAAAATGCATTTCTTCAATAAAAAAATGCACTGTCGGTGAGAATTGTGTATATTTTAATTAATGGTTCCTTCTTTAATTACAATTCTGTAAGCTTTTATTGAAATACTACAGACATTGTAACAAACAGCAGCATATGTATCAATGGCTGAATATTAACGTTATTATTAATTGAGTCTATATTTAACTTGAAACAATCAACTTTTTATGATGTTTTATGAGCCTAAGTACAACAATCAGTATTCTTGTTCACTGTCTTCATTATCTGATATGTTAAGCAAATCTGTCTCATCAATATTGACATGAAATGAAAATGAAACAAGGTATTATCTCTTCTTTGGGGGCCTGAGTGAGGCATGCCGCCCCATCTCCAGAGGATTTATTTTTCTTATTTGGATTATTTAGGACTTCCTACCAACTGCTGAAGACTTTGAACATCTGGAAGTGCTTTAATGCTGCTCCAATAACAAATACAATGTACTGGTAGGAGTAAGAGGTCTAAACATAACTTTCTGTTGCTGCTGAACAGGTGGTCCTGATCCATTGGGGGGCCTGCCTGCTGAAGCCATAGCTACATGCAGATGGGACCTTGCTAGCTGGGTAGCTGGTAGCTAGGGCTGTCGGTCTTTGGGTCTCTTTGGGGACCAATCAGTGGGTTGGTCTTGACAGAGACCCATACTAGTGGTTGTGGGCTTTGGCAGTGTGGTTCCCCTCTCCTTGGGTTTTTTGGAGCACCGCTGTGGAAGTGACATTTCTTATCTGAATTTCCCTACCTAATTTCATTTGACTATAATTTCTGTGAAGGCAGTGAGAGTGCCGTGCTGCTTCAGTTTCCCTCACAGTGAAAGGGGCTGGGGGCTGATTAGCCACTTATGGACATATTTGCTTACATACTTTGAGAAGGCAGTGAGAGTGCTGTCCTGTTTGGGATTGATTAATTATTTATGGATATCAAAGAAGAGGTAATACCTTCTTTCTTTTAACTTTCTGCTTAATATTACAATTATAATTTGAGTGCAGTGAGAATGCCTTGATAGTCAAAATAATTCTCGGTGATCAACCTTTTCATTTAGGGAGTGAGAGTCCTTATATTTCAATTACTTACAGCTTTTATAGATTGTTAGTGATGTATCATTGAGGAGATTTATTAATAGATACTCTATTTAATATTGGGTCTTTTTGATATGATTGTTATTCGGAGAGTGGAGGGTTTATTGGGAGGGTGGGTGTATTAGGGGGTGAATGAAGTGTTGGTTTTGTGGGGTTTTAAATTGACACAGCAGTATTTTAGAGCCTGAAATATGTGCTAGGGTGGTAAGAACACAGTCAGGTGGTACTCCCCTCAAAGCTGAAGATCTCCATCCTTTTGAATGTCCTGCACTGCCTTTGGAAGCTTATAAAAATTGCAGAGTTCTTGGCATTGTGAAATGAAGGAGTATGAGGAATAAGAGATCCTGGAACTCTTTCGGGGATGGGAAAGGAGTGGGTGGATAGGGATAGTTAGAGCTAGGAGATGCCTTGGGTGAAATGGATACAGTAGCAAGGTCTGCCTTGCCTTGTACCCATACCCAAGGGCACTGACTTGGTCAGGCAGGAGGTGGAGTCATCCTTGGAATCTCATCCCTGTCAGGTGGTGTTAAGCATTGCTAGGTCCATTGGAAACAAGACCGCTATGGTCGTGGATTTTGTTGCATCTGAGGACCTGTTTTGCATCACTGAGACCTGGCTAGATGAAAATGTGGGCCCAATTTTGGGGTCCGCGATTCCAGTCGGGTTCTTGGTGATTCACCGCCCGAGAGTGGACCATAGGGTCGGGGGAGTTGCAGTCTGTTTTAGACAGGAACTCAACCTTAGGGAGGTGCCAGTTGGATGTACCAATTCCATTGAGTGTATTGTGGGTGCAGGTGCAGGTTTCAGGATCCTTCTCATTTATCGTCCACCAGGTGATTGGAGGGAATTCCTGAGGGAGGTTGCAGACTTCATCATTGAGAGGGTATTGAGTCCCCCAATGGTTAATTCTGGGGACTTCAATGCCTGGGACGATGAACTCATGCACTTTGGACA
Organism: Neoceratodus forsteri; assembly: GCA_016271365.2. Classification (NCBI taxonomy): domain Eukaryota; kingdom Metazoa; phylum Chordata; order Ceratodontiformes; family Ceratodontidae; genus Neoceratodus; species Neoceratodus forsteri. Next base: position 1,779,827,066 of record CM057452.1, read on the forward strand.
AAACCTCCTCCAACTGATGGATTCATTGGGCCTGACACAGGTTATTACCTCTGCAACTCACGAGGGGATACTCACTGGACTTGATATTCTATCTGGGGATGGAAGTCTCTGATGTGGAGGTGGAGCCTATCAGTTGGTCTGACCATCATGCCCTAAGTTTTAGTTTCACAGCCCCTCGAGAGAGGCCTACCCCAAAGAAGATAGTACAGTTCTGTCCTTTAGGAGGAGTTACCTCAGAAGGCCTAATTACAGAGCTGAACTTCTCGGATTGCCAATGGATAGCGCTGACCCAGGCCCCTAGTGCTAGCCTATAATAGGGAAATTAGGGGCCCTGGATGCCATTGCTGCATCCTTGTTTGTCCCTGTACCCTTCATCCAGGGGCTCCATGGTATACCAGGGAGATCCATGGGTTGAAGAGACAGGGTCGAAGATTGGAGAGACGCTATGGAAAACTCACCTGAGATGGACATGCTTAGACTGCTAAATCATTATAAGATCTATCAGTTAGCAATTTCCCATAAGAAGGCAGAGTTCCTGTCCAGGAAATTGCTACAGTGAGTAATAGACTGGCCCAGCACTTCCGGACTGTGGACAGACTGTGCAATCCAGCCTGTCTTCAAGCCAGTTAGCTTTGTTACAGTTACAGTGTGAGGAGTTTGTGAAGTTCTTCACTGATAAGGTGTACACCATCAGGGATGAGATCAGCCAACGCCTCCCATTGGGTCTTGCCCTGATCAACCAAGTGGCACCAATGCCCAATTAACTTGGTTCACCTTCAGTCAGCCAGCAATCATGGATATAGTGAGGATCATCCAGAATTTTTGTCCAACCTACTGTAGTTTGGATCCAGGCCCTACTCACCTACTAGTGGGGTGTGTAGAAGTTATCAGCCCAATCCTTACTGGGATAGTGGTGGCATCATTGAAGAAAGGGATCTTTCCAGATCCCTTAAAGGATGCAGTGGTGCTCCCCTTTTGAAAAAGCCCTCCCTTGATCCTGACTGCCCAGAAAACTGCAGAACGGTCTCAGATCTCCACTTTTTGGGGAAGGTTATTGAGAAGGAAGTCGCTTTGCAACTGGAGGATCATTTAACCAGCCATAGTATCTATGACCTTCTCCAGTCTGGCTTCAGGAAGTGGCATAGCACTGAGATGGCTCTTGTATGGGTGCTGAATGATCTCCTGATGGTGAGAGATCAAGCTCATTCTATATTGGTTCTCCTTGATCTCTCAGCAACATTTGACACCATAGATCATGGGGTATTGCTCGAACACCTGTGGTTTTTCAGTGGACTAAGGTGGGTGGTCCACAGTTGGTTTCAATCTTTTCTGCAGGGTAGGACTCAGAGAGTAGTGTCGTGGATTTATTCCTCAGTCTCTCACTGCATGCACTGTGGGGTGCTACAGGGTTCGGTGTTGTCCCCCATGTTATTTGCGGTGTATATGCTCCCATTGAGGGACATTATAAGGCAGCATGGGTTGAGTTTTCATTGCTATGCTGATGACTCTCAACTCTACATGTCTTTTGTGCCTGAGCAGGAGTCCAATTCAAGTGCAGTGTTTAACAACTGCCTCCTGAAGATACAGAACTGGATGAGTACCAACTGACTGAAGTTGAACCCAGGAAAAACAAAGGTATTGGTTGTGAAGCCAGGGGTAAGGATGTCAAGCTTATGGGTGGGAAAACCATCAGGTTTATTTCTGGGGGGGGCCCGCTTATAGCATCTGACCAGGTGCGTAACCTTGGTGTTGTGTTTGACGAGGGCCTGACCCCGAGGGCACAGGTGTAGGCCGTAGTCAAATCATCCTTTTTCCATCTAAGGAACAAAGCACGGTGAAACACTTGGTTCCATCGGAGGATCTTCCTTCCTGGTCCACGCCTTAGTTGCCAGTCATCTTGATTATTGCAAAGCCCTTTATCTAGGGCTGCGGGAGTGGTTATCTGCCGCTTGCTGGTGCAAAACGCGCAGCTAGGTTGTTAACTGTAAGCCCTAGATCCAGCTATATAACACCTGTGTTGTGCAAATTGCATTGGCTGCCTGTACAGTGGTGGATCACTTTCAAGGTCACATTGATGACCAATAAGGCCCTACATGGTTTGGGACTCCACTACCTGAAAGAGCTCCTGATTCCCTACTGCCCCTCCCACTTCCTCCCATCCTCTGGTGAGGGATTGCTAGATATTCCCAGGGTAACCTTGAAAACATCTGGTGGAAGAATTTTTGCTTTTATGGCACCTACCCTGTGGAATTCTTTACCTTGCCAGATATGTAATAGCCTGACTGTAGAAGGGTTTAAAAAAGTTCTTAAAACCTTTTTATTCAAGCAAGCATTTTCTGAAGTGCAAATTGTGTTTTAAATTGCTTTGGATTTTAATTTGTATGTGACATTTTGTAAAGGCACCCTGAGCTTTGGAAGGGCGCCTTGTATAAATAAATTTTGACTTACTTACTTACATCACAGTCACTGTCACCATCTTCTTCATTAGGATTGTTGTCATGTTCATTTAACTGTTCACTTAAGGCTAGTGGTACAACTTCACATGTGAACCACATGAATTTGTATTTGCCATCCTAATAGGTCCAGCCATTGTTCTCTGGCTTCAGTAATGTTGTTACTGGTTTGTCTGCATTCTTCCATAATAATGAAATGTAATTTGCATGGCAGATGTATTGTGTCAGAGTTGATCTGCATGGTGGCAGTGAGCTTGCATCTGCTCCTTTGATCTTTTCTAATGGTGCATTTTTGTCACTCAGTTGATACTTGACGTTGAACATACTGTAGCAAGCTGTGTTGACACTCTTTACTTTCTGTCCATACAAGGTACACACAAAGCTCTCAATTGTATCCTCAGTTTCTTTAGACAAGTGTGGGCATCCCAGTTTTCCAAATGCCTGTGCGTACTCTGTATCCTTTTTCATAATTGCTACAGGTCGCACCTTCCCCTTGCCTTTGAACGCTGATGAATAGTCGCACCCTGTCAATGCATGGAGACCTGGTAGAGCTACACACACAGGTCTGCCTAACTCTGCTGAGAAGCAGGATACATCTATGAATCTTCTTGTGTTATTCCCTGGATGGCCAATGTCCATGTGCAGTTTGAGATTATCATTTAGACTTGCATGATACTACAGAATGACCAGAATATCAGTATCACCTGCCCTGACCACTACATGCACATCTTCACCCTCATTTGGACTGCAAATGTAGTATATGTCTTGACATGATTCTTGTGTCTGCTTCTATGAGTTTGCTTTTTAGGGCCTTGCACTCTAGTCTGAGCATATGTCCAGCTTCCACTTTGTATGAGAAACAAGTTTCTCCTACTGCATACATAGCTTTTATCACTTATAACTTCACTGTATGCATGAGGAATTCCGTGCTGTAGCTAGAAAACCTATGGGTGCCATCTGAATGAAGATGAAGACAGGGATCCAGCGTAGTCTTGGTCGGCTTTGATCAGGCCAGTTACAGATAGGAGAGTGGAGCAATGCTATGCTTTCCTCTCTTCTCTTGTTCAAGACCTTTGATTGATGATGACTTGTAACAGTCACTGACAAGGTGGACTTCATTTGTGGAAGTACACCAAACAAGAGACAGGATGGGTTTTGTCACACTGTGGAATGTTGGTGGCAGATTTGTAAGACTTCTGATCAAGAACATGGCATCGACCACAATGGCCTTTACAGCATCGGGGTGGCTACTTTGGGCTCTGGTGGAATGTTGGTGGCAGATTTTAAGACTTCTGATCAAGAACATGGCATCGACCACAATGGCCTTTACAGCATCGGGTGGCTGCTTGGGCTTTGGTTTCAAGTTTATTCAGCAGTGTTGACTTCATTGTTATGTTCATTGATCCATCAATGTTTCCTAAGGAGGGGGTACCATGGTTAGCTGACAGGCAAACATCATCATAGGTTCAACTGTTGAAGTCACAGGTATCTACAAGTGTCCAAAGTTGCTTTCAATTCAACAATTTTCTTGTCCTTGTTCTTTATTTTCACCTTCATTGCATCATGTGCAAAGTTCTTCAACTGGTATCTTTTGATGAGTTCCTCAAAGCTACTGTCTTTGGGACTGCCTTCGTCTCTAAACACATGATACATCCGTGTACCTATCTCAGCATCCTGTAACACTTTGTTTGCTACGTCTTGTGATACTGCTTTTCCACAACCTATTGAAAAAAGATTGCTGTCCTCAAATGCATCCAAGAATGGATTCATTGAGGACTCTATTGTGTTCAACAACTTGTTTAGATTCTTTGAATCTCATTTAACTTTAAAGCTCTTCAGCTCTTGGCTGGCATCTTCATGGCTGACAAGACCACCTTTTTCCATAAGACTTCTAACAATTTTACTTTGAGCTGACCGCAGAATGTTCCACCTCCTCCTTGCATTGATGTTCTGTGTCAAAGAAGAAATCCTAGTTAGTTTTGATGCAGCATTGGCATTGTCTGTTTCAAGGTCAAGTCTACATCATTTGTGCTAAACCTTCTCTTTAATCTTGCAATGGTTAATGCTCCATTCTCAATTGTTTTCCTTAGTCCAGGGTGGGTCTCATCCATGTTTGGAAAATTCATAAGGTACAGGATCATCCATTTGGCATAGTTGTGGTGGCCAGTTGTGAAGTAAAGAGGTATCATCTTCTCCAAGCTATGTACAAAGAGAGGCAAGTTATTTGTCCTGATGGGATGGCAGAAGAGTTGGTACAACTCTACCAAACTGCAGTACTGCAGCCAAAATTGGGCAGTTGTTCCATGCTCAAAACAGTGTGTGAAATCTGAGAATGTTTAATATGCTTCCATGAATGTCTTGAACTCAGCTGTATTCTCTAGGTCCACCATTGAGGAAGGTGATGGGTCATTAAGTAGCTTTTGCAGATGCTCTGAGATTGGAAAGTCTAACAATCTTTATATTGTATAAAGCACTGCAGATGTTTAATTCTGAATGCTGCTGATAGCATCAGGTGAAGTCTCTTTGCCCAGTTCAAAAATGTTCCTTGAAGAAGGCCATTCGATGATCCCAATGCCAATATGCCACTTTCAACAAGAATGTGGCCTCAACCAGGACCATTCAGGAGGTATCCAAGACCTCTGAAATATGCTAATTTTGTATGGAATGGCCCAAAACATAACAAGAGATTGTCATATTCCAGAGACTTTGCAGACTGAATTTGTAGTGCTGGTTTGCTATGACCAAGTCATAAGTAATATGCATATAGTCTTCCTGGCATTCATCCATAACCTTGATAGCAGTATTCATGGTGTCTTGCACTACATCAGGTCTTGTAGTATGCTTTCCTATAGGGTCCATGTATGATATGATCTGCTGTGGCAGGTCATCTACAGAAACAAGGGCACTCAATCCATGCCGCATTGGAGTAACATCTACACTTGTACAAGATATCATCCAGGCAATGTTCCTTCTCTTAGCTTGCATGAGGTTTTTTGGCTCAGAGCTTTCTGTCACCTTATATTGATACTGTCTTATTTTGGTTTTCCAGATGCATTTGGTTGAAAGTCTTTCTCACCAATATCTAGAGCTCTTTTCCTCTGAAACGCTTAAATGCGCCTGGGTACAGTGTCTTGTTCCTGTCATGCCATTGGCTGCAATATCTGCTTCTTTACACTTGGCAAATAGTCTTCATCAAAATCTTCAGCCTTTGTCTTTGATGTTCTGTGTTGTTTGCTCTTTGATGTTAAAGATGGCCCTGCCTGGTTGTGGGTATCAACTTCGATCTTTGCTTATCTGTGTTTGTTTCTATTTTGTGTATATCATTTCTTGCTGGTGCTTGGTCATCCATGTGCGTTCTTGTCATACCTTCTTCAGACCTTTCTTTGGGTACATCTGTCTCCTCAATACTGGATGGTATGTTTTGGGATGCTATACCCACAGTGTCATGCAAAGTGACATAACCATCAAGTGTCTCTGTCATCTCATCATGATTGTCAAAAGCCAAAGCAGTGGCTAAACCTGGCTGTATGGGCAATCCATCTGGTGTAGCCATATTCTTCTCTGTTATATTGGCTGTGACTGCAGTTTCAAGTCCCTCCACAACATGGTAGCTGACTCAGTGACCAAACCTGAACAAAATAGTTAAAACTTTCTTATTGCCTGTCATGGATTTAATACCCATGCCCAACAAAAGGTGTTTTTTTGGTTTGATTATTCCCCATGACACTGCAAACATTATGTCATCAGCAAGAGATTGAACTACCCTCACCTGTCATTCACTGCCCACTTCAGAGGAACCCGTGAGTACAGTACGCAGGAATGTCTGAAGAATGGGTGGCAGTTTTACGTCATCTTCTATTAAGTCTTCAACTTTAACTTTGGTTTTATTATGAGGCTGTACCTTTAGGAGTTCCAACAACTGTTCTCTTATGTTTTGAGCTGCTTGTGCTGCTTGTGCTTCCCTCTAGTCAGCCTATTTTCTTAACAGACTTGATGGTTGTACCCATTTTTCTACTTTTGGTATCAAATATGATGCCATCTTTTAAGTGATCCACCAGTTTTGACTGCAAGCTCTGTGAGTCATAATTTGTTTCACGTTCACTACACTCCATAAGAATGTCCATGTACCTCTTGTGTGGAGATAGCAATGATTCTTCTTGCATTCCATTAACAATGATGCACTGCACATACTTAACAAGTCTGGAAAAGGCAACCTGGTGATTGTCCCTCAACTGACTGTATTCACATTTTGTACCTGTGCCTTTTATTTGTTCTGCCATTTTTACATACTTGTTCTTACAGCTGTTGTGGTTCTTTACTTTTTTGGCTATGAGATCAATACTGCCTACCATCATATCCATTTGTCAACCATACATTTCTTTTGCTGTGTTTTTTATGTTGTCTGCTGCCCTAAGTTACACATGTTGAAGGATATTCAAAAGTCTCCTTTCACTCCTTAGGATTCCTTTTCTTGTATGATTTGCAAAATAGGTATTCATTTGGGAATATGCCTGATGTAGGTGCTACAGATTCAGACAGAGTACTATGGACTTGGGAGCAAAGCATTTTTGCTGGTTAACTCTTTTTGATGTCTTTTTTTAAAGTTTAATCAGCTGCAAGTCTACTGGAACTCTTATATGCAGTGAATCTCTTGTAGCAGACATAATGATACCCCTGGCTGCTGGAGTAGCATTCAGGCAATTCAAGACACACCATGTTGTACTTTAAAGTGTCTGACTAGAACATCTTTCCTTTGCATCAACTACTTTCTCCCAAACAGCATCATCAAAAGATAGGTCTCCATGGTCTGTGCTAACTCCTGGATCAGTGTGTAGAATGCATCGCCTCTGTGGTTTATGAGAAATCTTGCTAGCCATATCTGAAACATTAAACAAATCACATTAATAACTAAGTAAACCAAGTCTATTAAATAAATTAGATAAATTGAATAAATAACTAAGTAAACTGAGTCTATTACATAAATGTAAAACTTTTAGTTACTCTTAAGAAAGTGCATTTTCCAAGAAAACATATAACTATGGACAAATAAGAGTTTCAATTTGAATTCTACACACTTTTTACATAAGAAACAGTCAACAAATCTTTCTGACCCAGGCACATAAATAAATGCACCTGACTCCTGCTCTAAAATGTGCTTGATCTTAGGAGAACAGATTTCATGAAAATGGTGGAGTATGTGGAAGGGCTCTAGAGGGGTGGATGATTTATCAGAGATGAAGGGCATGTGGGAGAAGATAAAAGAGTCTATTGGCCACAGACCAATACACAAAAAAAGTTAAGTAAAAATAAGAGGAAGAGGAGATCCCTGTGGTTTAATGGTGCTGTAGTAGAAAAGTTCAGGGCAAATAGAAGGGCTTTTCAAAAATTCAAGGTAATGCAAACAGATGAGGTCTGGGAAAGGTACCAGGCAAGCCAGAAAGAAGCAGGGGTAGAAGTAAGGAGGGCAAAGGCAAGGACAGAGGAGAGCATATCAAGCTCAGTCAAAGAAGGGGACAAAACATTTGTTAAGGTATGTCAGTGAGAGAAGGAAAACTAGCAGGGATACTTTGACTAATGTTCAGTGATGGTGAGCTGATACAAGGGACAGGGAGAAGGTAGAACTACTACACAGCTATTTTTGCTCTGTGTTCACTAAGGAAAGTGAAGGGTGGGTGTTGGTGAGGGAGAAGCCAGGGGGGGGTGGAAGCAGATACAAGTCCATTCCAGATGGAGGAGACTCTGGGAGAATTACACTGCTTAAAGGAGGACAGGGCAATAGGGCTAAATGGGGTAAACCAGGGTGTTGAAGGAACTCAAGTATATACTGGCAGCAACCCTGATTACACTCTTCAACAGGTACCTGGAGTCTGGATTGGTACTGGATGACTGGAAACAGGTGAATGTGGTCCTTGCACAAGGAGCGGGAGGAGGTGAGAAACTACAGGCCTGTGAGCTTGACATATGGTGGGCAACCTCATGAACAAACTACTGAAAACAGGATTACCAGTTACCTGGTAAGTGGCCTGATGACTACAAGGCAACATGGCCTTACAAGGGTAGAGCCTGTCAAACAAACTTGATTGAGTTCTTTGACTGGGTCACCAAAGAAGTGGATCAGAAGGGTGGTGGACACCGATACTAACATACTATTTGCCAGCAGATTAGGCCTTACGGCTCATCGAGTCTGCTCAAACCTAGATCCTTAGTTGGATGCTGAGACCCTCCCATCCCTTGTTCTCCAGAAACCCCATCATCCATCCCCACCCCCGGACAGGCAATCATCTGATACATCCACTTTCTGTGTCTGTCCCACCCTTTCTTGAAGCCTCCACTGTGGATCTCTGAACCAGCTCACCAGGCAGTGCATTCCAAGGGTCCACCACCTTCTCGTGAAAACCTCCTTCTCTTTCCCCTCACCCTGCCACCTTCCAACTTCAAACCATGCCCTCTGGTGATACCTCCCTGCTTTAGTCTAAAGATTCCCTCCATGTTTACCCTATTTATTCCCTTGAGGTACTTGAAGACCTCAATCATGTCCCCCTGTCTCTCCTCTCCTCCAATGAAAACAGGCAGAGCTCCTCAAGTCTGTCCTCATAAGTCAAATCCCCTAGCCCTCGTATCATCTTTGTTGCCCTCCTCTGTACCCTCTCCAGGAGCTGTATGTCCCTCTTCAAGTATGGTCTCCAGTACTGTACACAGTACTCAAGGTGTGGTCTAACCAGTCCATTGTACAGCGCAGAATCACTTCCTTGCTCCTAGAGGTGATCCCCCTTACGATGCATCCCAACATCCTGTTTGCCTTGCTAGCTGCTCTCCTGCACTGCTCAGAGTTATTCATACATGCATCCACCATGACCCCTAGGTCTTTTCCCTATTGAGGCCTCCAGCTGCCTCCTCCCAGGGTGTACCTGTGTTTAGGGTTTCCCACCAAGATGCAACACCTTGCACTTGGTGATATTGAAATTTAATTTCCATGTGTGAGCCCAGCTTCCAGGGTTTCCAGGTCCCTTGCAGGCTACCTCCTCTTCTCCCTCAACTACTGCTCCCATCTTGGAGTCATCTGATAGGAGACTCATTTCACACCCTATACCCTCCCTGATGTCCGATATGTATGCATTAAACAGGATCGGACCCAGGACCGAGCCCTGTGGTACCCCACTACCAACCTCTCTAGGGTTCGAGAGCTCCCCACAGACCACTACTCTCTGAGTGCATCCAGCTAGCCAGTTTTCAATCCATCTGACCATCAAAGGGCCTACTCCTAACCCCATCAGTTTCTCCACCAGACCATTGTGGGGGACAGAGTCAAACGCCTTGCTGAAGTCCAAGAATAATACATCCACAGGCTTACCCCTGTCCAGTTCTGATGTTACCCATTCATAGAACTCCACAAGGTTGGTTTGACATAATCTACCTGGCACAAACCCATGTTGCCGACTATCCAGACCTCCCACCTCCTCCAAGTACACCCCCAATCGTTCCTTTAGTATACTCTCCATTAATTTTCCCACCACCGAGGTCAAACTGATGGGTCTATAGTTACCTGGTACTCGACCTCTTTTTATGGATTAGTACCACATGTGCCTCGCCAATCCTTAGGTACCCTCCCTGTCTCAAGTGACCTGCTGAAAAGCTCTGCCAGGGGTGCAGCCAGTATGTCCGCCAATTCCCATAGTACTCTGGATGAATGCCATCCGCCCAGGAGATTTGTTTTCTTTAGGACCTTGAGGGCTAACCACACCCTTTTGGTGGAGATAGCATCATCTGTCCCTCCCTTACTGGTCTTTTATCCTTATCCAGATGTGACACCCTGGGGTACCTTCTCCCTCTTGCTCCATTTCTGTTGCTCCCCTGATCCCACTCCCTGCCACTTCTATCCCTTCATGCCTTGCTTTGTAGATATCCCATCCCCTCCCTAGTGAACACAGAGGCAAAGTACTCATTAAATACCTCTGCCTGGTCCTCGCCTCTTCCACCCACCCTCCTTCTGATCTCAATCTGCTGAGATGGCCCTTAGTTTTTCTCCCTCCCTATGTAGCGGAAGAACCCTTTTCCCTCCATGTATCCCCTGTGCCAGTGCTGCTCTTTACTGGACTTTGCTCCCTCACCATACTGTGACTTTTCTAGATGCAAGCTGGTACATTTCTTATCCCTATCCCTCTTGTTGTTTTATGTTTTTGTAGGCCACCTTCTTTCTCTGACTGCTACCTGTACCTCACTGACCACCAGCATGGTTTACATGACCTTGCTCCCTTATTGCTCAACTTAGAGCAGATCCTGACTGCCTCATGAAGTCCCCTGCTTTATGACCTCCCATCTCCTTTCCACACTTGTCGTTGAGGTAATCCCCTTCAAGTGATCCTTGAGAATATTTCCCATGCCCATAAAGTCTGCCCCCCTGAAGTCCACTGCCAGTGTCCTAGATCTCACCCCCACTCCCCCCATGCTTATTCGAAACCAGACAGTATTGTGGTCACTCCCAGTCAGGGGGTCCTGTACAACTATGTACCTTACCAGATCCCCATCTGCCAGAACCACATCCAGGACATGCCCTCCCTTGTGGGCTCCATCACATGCTGTGTTAAGAACACATCCTGGAAGCCATCCAGCAGCCTCTGCTCTTGGCCACCTTAGAGGACATGGTTCCTCAGTTTGTACCTGGCATATTAAGGTCCCCATCAACACCACTCCTTCCCTTTTGGACCACACTGATCAATGATGTTGTCCAGCAAACCATCCCTAGAACATCACTCATCCCAGGGGCCTATATGCTACTCCCAGCTTGACCTTATCTCCTGCTGGGATCTGAAGGTGACCCATAATGCCTCCACGTTTCCCTCTGCCTCTTCTACCATTGCAATTTCTATATCATCTCTAATGAACATAGCCACTCCACCCCCTCTGACCTCCTTTCTATCCTTCCTAAGCATAGTGTACCCCTGTACATTTAGGTCCCAGTCATGGTTTTTGTTGGCTCATCGCCTGTGACCGCCGCCACATCCACCCCCCTCTCGAACAGCATGGCCTGGAACTCTGGCAACTTGTTTCCCAAGCTCCTGGCATTTACTAACACCAACCCCCACCCCTTATCCCTGATCCTCTTTGTCGAACCCCACCCAGATTCCTTATACTTCCATCCTCCCCTGCTCCTCCTGAAACCTCCACCTCCAGTCTGTTTCCTCCCCTCTTGGGCTTGACGGCTACTCCCCTCATCTGGAGGAGAGGGCTTTGGTCAGCCCCTCCTCAACCCTTCCCCCTTACAAGTTTAAACCCCACCTTTCTTGTATGTAGTCAGCCATCCCCTGTTTAAGGACTTCCTTCCTAATGGGGCAAGATGAAACCTGTCCTGGCATATAGTCCCTTATCCTCCCAAACTCCATTCCAGTTCCCTAACACCCCAACCCATTCTCTTCACCCCACTTCTGAGCCAGTCATTAACCTCTGTAAGCTTCTTTTTTTTCTCCACTGAGGCCTTTGGTACTGGCAATATCTCTGAAAAGGAAATGTTGCATTCATTATCCCGACAGACTCTGGCAAGTTCTTGGAACCTTGCTTGAATTTCCAAAATGCTATTTCCCTCTAGATCATTAGTTCCCAAATGCACCAGGAAATCCGGTTTCCCTCCACAATCTCTAACCATTTCATACACCATGAACTTTGCTCTGTGCACTGTCAACCCAGAGATACTCACTACCTTCACCTTGGCTATGGCATCCACCCCTGTCCCTCCCTAATCATCGAGTCTCCCAGTAACAGAACCTAACACCGCATCATCCTTACGGTTACCTCCACTATGCCCTCTCAGCCCCTTCCCCTTTATTCATGATCTCACTTCATGGGAGTCTTCCTGCCTTATTAGAGACCCCTGTCACCCCTCCCTTTCTGCCTCCCTTGCTATTTTGCCCACTTAGCTCAAACCCCTCTGAATAGGTGTCCCTTTAACCCTCTCTTATCTGAACCATTTATCCTGGCCTCTGATGGTTTCCTCCCACACCACCATCCTCCCCCTTGTAATAGTACTCCTGCCTCCAGAGGCTCTCTGTGGGTCCCTTTAGCTAGGGCCCCATCCTGGTACTGACCTCCCTGCTTAAGGGGCTCCTCTCCCACCTCCTTGTCTCCCAGTTTCTCTCCAATCATGCTCTCCTCCTCATGTCTGGAATATGTTGCATCTCCCCATTTGCTTAACATATATGTTTCCCTTCTCCCTCTGGGACTATGTCCATCCTTTCCATAGCTGGTCTGTGATGCCCTATGGGTATCCGACTCCCTCCCCCCGGCCTCTGTATAAGTTTCCTCATTTCCACCAACCCCTTCCTCCCCCTCTAGGTTGCTTAGTAGCTCAAATTTATTGTGACACTCTATGTCAGCCTCCATCAAGTAACCCGAGTTTCCCCTGACTGCATCTCTAAACTGACCTCTTCTTCCTCTCTTGCACTGTTCACCTTAGGAGCTCCCTTCCCACAGTCTGCTGTTTTAGGCTTCCACACAACAGCCCCTCCTGACTCTTCCCCCTCCAGTCTCTTTGTATTCAGAATGTTCACCCCATGCTTTCCCCTTAGCATCAACTTCCCTATCTAAGGGTCCTCTGTCCCTAATATCCCCCCTCCTGCTTGCTGTAACATAACGTCCTGTAATTTCAGAGCGTTTCCCCAGCCTCCCCTCAGCCCCACCCTTCTGCTGCCCATATCCACACCCCTTATCCTTGGACACCCCCAGCTCCCACAGCTTACTCCTTAACCAATATACCTCACTCCTGATACAAGATAGCTGTCTACAGAGTGGGCAGTCTCCCTCTCTCCAGGCCCAATTTAGAATTATTGCCATCCCACAGCCTGTGCAGCCTACAACCCTTCAGAAGATGCCTGCCATGGTGGAATATGGCCACCCTGATTATCCCCCTCTGTTTATAATAGCACACCCCCTTTTCTCAGTCCCTTTCCCCTGGAGTACAGTTTCTCTCTATACTGACTGTAGTTATTTACAAACCCAATTTCAACTCCACCAATAACGTTCCCAAGTCTCACAAACACATACAGTCCAGTGTGTGTTCGGTCCCACTAACAGTGTGTGTAAGCAGACATCAGGTACCATATGATGTCACAGGCCCACCAGCTCCTGTTGCTTTGAATTTCAGTCCCAAACAGAAATACTCAGCCTTCAATCCCAACCCCAGTGCTTTTTCAGTATTTAAGAAGGCATACAAAACAGGGTGGGTGGGAGGGCTCTTACCAAACACCAGGCAAACAACACATTTAAATTTCCCTCTAAGTATCCCTGCCAAACAACTATCCCCAAGCCACCAAAGTTACAATGTAACAGTTCTAATTCAAGGTAATAATTTTTAACACATAAAACTAATTTCACTTACAAACTATTCAAATATTTCAGTTAAAACAGAATATAACTCCAGCCCTCTTTCCTACTTGCCTGCTGCTTAAGCTCCCAAGTGAACAATGAAAGCCAAGGTAATTCCTGTTTAAAGACAAGGTAATTGCAGCTAATGTCCCCTCCCAAACACCAGGCAAACAACACATTTAAATTTCCCTCTAAGTATCCCTGCCAAACAACTATCCCCAAGCCACCAAAGTTACAATGTAACAGTTCTAATTCAAGGTAATAATTTTTAACACATAAAACTAATTTCACTTACAAACTATTCAAATATTTCAGTTAAAACAGAATATAACTCCAGCCCTCTTTCCTACCTGCCTGCTGCTTAAGCTCCCTATCTATCTAGATTTCTCTATCTAGATTTCTCAAAGGCATTTGCCTCTGTGCCACACAGGAGACTCTATACAAGCTGACATGCCTGGGCGGGGACAGATAGTGGTTTGATGGGTGAGAAACTGGCTGGAGGGCAGGAGACAGAGAGTCAGTGTAAATGGGGTGGTATCAGGGGAGGGCATGATCACCAGCAGGGTCCCTCAGGGATCAGTATTGGGGCCACTACTGTTCAATCTATTCATAGGGGACATTGTGGAGGGTCTTGAAGGATGTATGTCTGTTTGCAGATGATATTAAGGTCTGCAATAGGGTGGACACTAAGGAAGGGGTGGAAAAATGCAGAGGGGTCTAAGGGAGTCTGGAGGCATGGTCAAAAGAGTGGCATCTTTCATTTAACATGGACAAGTGTAAGATCATGCATCTTGGCAACAAAAACAGGAGGACGGGATACTGTATAGGGGGCCAAGACCTGGCAGTAACAGAACAGGAAAGAGACCTATGCATAACTATATAAAGAGCCCTGAAGGTGGCAAAGCACTGTGACAGAGCAGTGGTTAGAGGCAGAAGAATTCTGGGCTATATCAGGAGAGAGAAAACTAGTAGGAGGAAGGAGGTCATTGCGCCCTTATACACCAATCTGGTTAGGTCACATCTGGAATATGGGACCCAGGTCTGGAGGCCATATCTCAGAAAAGGATGTAGGGAGGCTACAGCAAGTTCAGAGGAGGTCAAATAAATTGAAAGGGGCTCAGCCTCCTACCATATAAGGAAGGGTTAAGTGAATTGAACATGTGCTTCCTGGAGCAGAGGAAGAAAAGGGGGAACATGACTGAAACCTTTAAGTACCTAAAAGGTACAAACAAAGTGCCACTGGAGAGCATCTTCCAGCTGAAAGAAAATCAATGGACTAGGGGGCATGGGTTACAGACTGTGGGGTGACCATTTAAGGGGAACATTAGTAAGTACTATTGGTGGAAAATTGGAATAGGTTCCCTGAGGAGTTGGTTGGAGAAACAACAGTGGAAGGGTTAAAAAGATCATGGGACAGACACAAGGGGCTGTTGAGGGTGGGGCAGGTGGGGTGGGGCATGTCCTAGCAGATAACTAGGCAAGTGAGCAGACTAGGTGGGCCTGGCGATCCTTTCCTGCCATCACATTTCTATGTATCTATGTATCAATTGGAGGAGAGTACAGGTTAGAAGGATGAAGAAAATGGAAATGTGAGAGGGGAATGAGTCAGCTGTTGGATAAAGAAACTGAAAGATACAAACTCTGAAAAAAATGATAGACCAATATGCCTTTTTATGCCAACAACATAGTATTAATGTATGTCTGTAATGTTTGTTCAATCAAAACATTAATTAAATCTCTCAAAGTAATATAATATTTAAAAGTAGTGCATTATGAAAAGCTCACTGAACCAATACACACATTCCTAGAGGTGTACTGAGAGAAAATATATGTAGTTGATCTATGAGCATGCTCATATATTCATGTTCACATGTGATAATACAGTTAAGAGCATGCTCATTGTGGCCACAATGAGTCAGATAAATGTCCGAGCATATGAAAAAAATAATTATTTATTATGCTGCAAAAATGTACCATCTTTTACCAGGCACATTTATTTTCACACCTCAGCAATAGCAAAGTTTTAAAAATAATTATTGTGAATGAACCAGTGTATGTTGATAAATGGGTTAGAATCTTTGGAAGGGAGGTGTGCCTTGAGGGTATCACATAGGTCAGTATTTTGCAATTTTTTTAAAATGATTTAAAATAGATTGTATATAAAATGTATTCTGGATTTACTCCACAATACGCTCTGCAGCTCATCCAGATATACCTCTCAACCTCTCAGCATAAAAAAATTAAAGCACTGGCCTTCAAAAAAAATCATAGTAAAGGGCCAGAATGTATAGAACTTTCTTATTTTAAACAATAATATTTCTACAAATAGAGGTTCCCCATATAGTTAACGATGAGAAATTTTCTATCAACTTAGTTCAATGATTTAATAGGTTTGTGTGCCTAGAAATAGCTCTAACATTATGAAGAAAATCAGCAAGCCTGTTTGAGAACAAGGTTAAAACTGAGTGTGAAAATCATAGTGCTATGTGAAATTCATAGCCATTGAGATGTCTGCTTCAAGGCTTGCCACCACCATGCCTTGCATCATTCAACATCCTGCAAATGGCTCACCTTGTCTGCCACCTGCTTGCCACAACACAGTTGACCCATGTTCAGCTGAGTATCTCACTCTCAACTGTCCTGCATTATGATGAGCCACTATTCATTTATTCAAAGAAGCTCCCTGTTTCACAGTACATCAATTTCTTCCACATGCTGCTTTTAGATAAAAAATAACATCTTTAATAATTAATGTTAGGCTCAAATGTAGACAACAACAAATTATTGTGCACATGAATGCACTCAATTATATATGACTACATATTTGAAGACTCATCCAACACTGATGCACATGTGTTTCTCTCTGCTACATGCCATACATTAGCATGCATTAGAAAATGACAGGAATACATTCTCAATCCTGATTGGCTGACATGGCATCCAAGCTGGACATTTATTTTTCAATAGATGCCCAGCAAAAAATAAGTAAAAGCCGAAGTGCCACTTCACGACATACCCTTGTACTGAGCTGCCCAGACTGGTTTGTCATTGGTTGAAAGCAGTCAATGAAATTTGAAATCCTCGCCATGTTTTTCTCTCGCTTAGCGAGAGCTACTGGTTTTCAACCCCCTCCACACTCGTTACCTACTTACTACAGCTGGTTCTTAATGAAAAAAAAATTCCAGTTCTTTGGCTGCTGGGAAAATGGGCAAAATATTGTTTTTTTCTCACTGGCACACTCTCCCGACCAAAGGCTCACAGTACCACGCTGAACAGAAAGTAAAGCGAAGCCGTTGCTCTAAACAGCTTCTTACTGGGAAGCATACTTTTGAAATCACAGATGAACTCCTCAGAACGATGCCCCTACAGTTAATCAGTCCACTGATTTAAAATAAAGAAATTATTTACCTCGGGGATGTTCTTCGTGCCAGCTGCACTATCTGCTTTCTTTGAGGTCACACAGGGTCGCACGCTTACTAGATGCAACTTCTAACTGCAACCAAATATAAACAAAGATATTGCAAAAATGGGAGACAACTTAAAAAAGATTCCCAGAGTCTGCTGGGGATTTTTCTACGATAAAGTTCCTGTTTACCTGGATGTGTTTGTATGTCTGTGTGTATGGGGGGACTCAATTGATCAGAATGGCTTTGTAGGGAGGAGCAACAGGAGCTGGAACAGCCTTAAAAATATGGCCTACTTTTTCAATAAGGTTTTTTCTACTAATTCTATTCAATTTTGTGCTCATTTCCTCCTCCTTTTAGCACTTTTTAAAACTTACTAAGATAGTCATTTTCTAAGTGCAATAATACCCTCCAGAGTGGGCATTATTGGGGAAATACCGGACCTTCCATGGGATATAAGGCCCTCCGCCTATGATGTCAGGCCTCATTACACCCCTGGGTGATATGGTATTTCTCACCGTCTTGGGTATTATTGCTTACATAAGGAGGTCCATACAAGGCAGTCAGCCTCCCCCACCACCTCATCAAGCTGGGAACAGCCATGCATCTGGGCTCCCAGAGAAACAGGCAGATGTGCTCATCAGTAGAAATTTATATCCCAGCTCCAATATGTGCACAATATAATCTAACAAAAGTGCCTGATCAATCATGCCTTGTAATTAGTTTATTAATTTGTGAGTGACAACTCAGTAGTTTCCTTACATTTATTTTGAATTATTTCATTCAGAATAAACAAAATCTTATGAAATTATACTTTTATACTTCCCTTGCCCTAAAATGAAAGCAGTAACCAGTCCAGTCGGTAAAGAAAGTGAGCGAGTGGAGGGAGAGAGTAGGTAAGGAAAGAGAGAAAAAAACTTGGGCATATACAGATGGCTCTTCCACCATAAATATCTTGCTGATTCATCTATCAGCTTTATTTATTTTTTTTACAAATAATGTCAAGAGTGACAACAAAAAATAAAAACAATCAACAATAAGTACACATCTATATGAGCTAGGAGGTACAAATATCAAGACAGGAGATTCAATTACCTGCAGGAACACTTATAACAACTAAAATATACTAGCTGTCAATGATGGTCTCCTTTCTGAATTTAACATGGCACGCCGTGATGCACTACCACTGCTCTGAATAATTTACAACTTGCTTGAACTGATACTTGTGGGGAGGAGTAAATTACAATGTGCTCCACGAAATAATCTGACTTTTTCAATTCCAGAATAAAGAGTTAAGAATGTTAATGTGAGACTGTTTAATATAAGCAACTTTCCTAACCATTTCAGAGCAGTGGCTGTGGCAGTGGCACCCAGATCATGATTGCACTCCTCTCAGTACACTAGGGTAGGTAGAATAGCCCTGATTAATTATTGAAAAATATTAAAGAAGGAGCATTTTTAAAATAAGCATTTTGCTGAAACAAATCAGTGTGGTGGCAGTGGCAGTGGCACCCCAACCAGCAATCACACTCCTCTAAGTCATTAAATATTTAAAAACGACCACTGAGATAATCACTGAACTGTCAAGCTTTAGCACAACGTTGGTCAGTATTTTACTAAATGTTTCTGAAGCGTAATTTTAAAACAAACCTCTGCTTCTAACTCTGGTAACAAATTAACAATTAAAGAGAGCTCTGGTGTTCAAACACAGTCACGGAAGAGATGAAACTCGAAAGAACAGTTTTTTTTTTAATCTTCAACATTACTGCTGACAGAGTATGGATTAGTTGAATAAATATAGCAATATGCAATACAGGGACTACAATTTTTATTTATTCCTTTTTTTACAAGTATGTGACAATCTGGATCTTGAAGTATGACCGGTGCTTGACAACTGATATATGCACACGCTGTCAAAGCAGACATCACTACAAGAAAGATGCCAAGAACTGTCAGAACACAGTGTTATGGAGAAAAAAAAAAGCAAGCTGAATGGCACAGTCACCAGACATACTAAAGTCTGTTGTAGCATAAAATAACAGCATTCTTTTTTTTTTTTGTGTTATCCTTTTATCCTCCTTCCTTGTCCCCGGTGTCCCCCTACTTCCGACTGCACATACCCCGAAGCCCCCTTTCAGGATCTGCCCCTAGAGTGCCCTTACCTCCTCCTATTTCCTTTGCACAGCGGGGTCTGTCCTAGGTGGGCTCGGGATGGGCAGTCTTCATCTAGGGACACCGAGGACATCATTTTTCCGCTGTTCTCCCCTACTTCCCTCTGCCCCCTGGGACGCCAGCACACACAGGGCGTCGTCCCTGGGAAATGACATGCTTGGCACGCCTCCTCAAAGCACCTCACAGTGTCCCCCTCCCTTGGACTCGGTGGCGGAGCCACAACCCTCCAGTGCCGGTGCTCCCACTGACAGTTCAGGGTTGGGAATCCCACTTGGAGGAAGGAGGCATATGTTTGGGCGCTCGATCCTCCTACCCCCGACCGACCCCCGACGACCCGAGTCCGTTCCCGAACCCGGGTCGCTGGCATAATTACAGTGTGGCGTCTGGCGCCTCAACCCTCAGTGCCACCAGGCTGAACTATAACAGCATTCTAAAATAAAAACACACAGACAACCAATTTTTCAGCCTATATTTATTAATCTGCTGATACCTATGAAAAGAAAATTGGGTAAATAATTGCAAGCTTTTCAGTTGATCTTTAAAGTGGATGACCTTTTTAGGTGCCACTCTATCAAATATTTGGAAGACAGGGGAGTGAGTGATTGCCTTGATCCAAGACATGGAGACTGTCTTTTGGCGATTCAATCAAAGATGGTATGAAAAGAGGCTGTGTTTGACATGGTTAAAGTCATGCTGTAATGACAATCCCCGTTCAAGGGCTGAGGCATCAGAGGCAAAAAGAGCATCATCATCAGAGTACCTGAGAATGCAGGGTGAGACATAGACAGATGAAAGGTAATTGAGGAACAGGGAAAGAGGATAAGGCCCACAATGGAGCCTTGGGCTCCATATCTAGATTACATATCCAGGTCTGTCTGCAGCATGCAACAAAGACTTGGTCTCCTCTATCAAAATGAAAGCTGTCTTAATCTAGACACCAGTAAACTCCTACTAGGGCATTCATTTCTCCCAGTGTTAGAATATTGGAACATCTACAGGACAGCAAGTGCCAATGCCTTACTGAAAGTAGTGGTTACTTTAAATAATACAGGTGGTTTGCACTTGTGTAAGATAAAATAACTAATCAGTGCACTCTGTGCAGTAGCCTTGGACTACCCTCCACCAAGATAACAGAAGAGAGCCCAGATAGGCTACCCCATATACAAACGTATCCAGGGTCTCTATGCCCAATACTTAACAGCTGCCACATCAGACTAATTCAGAACTATCATGTTCCCAGTAGAGAAATATCGTGGACCAACCTTGAGCACACAAATCTACTGGAGCAAAAGTCTTCAGCATTTCAGCTCTGGCTACCTACAATGCATTACATTTGCTGAAGGTGTGAATAACCACAAAATCCTGGAACCCTTTAAGAAGACATTGTTCCAACATCTATAAAACATTTGTGACTTCAGCTAAATATCCATCCTTTACCATCTCCAGGCTGGTACCACCTGCCTTATTCTATCCTCAACTAGCCAATGTCTTTTTCCTGTCCTCTGCCACAGAATACTGCTTCTGATTATTCCATGCTTTAAAGGAGTACTACTGTCAAAATTAGCAGAATCATATATTGTGAAGAGTGTTTTGATTTGTGTGTTTAGTCCTGGTGTGTCCTCCATTGCTTGTTATTAGGAGTTTTCTCAATTTGTCTACTAGTTTTATGGCCTCTTCTACTAGTTTTACAGCCTCTGAGGCTCTTCACATTACCATAGTAGTTTATTGCTCTTCTTTTTCCTACAGTGCCTCCTGTCCCATGTGACAATGTTGCATCATGGGAGATCATCGATTCTGCAAGTATTGGTTTACAGTCAATTTCAAAGCAGTACAGCTGTGATTTTAAGTCACCAAGTAGGCACTGAAGGCTACATTTATAGTTTAGCAATCACTTGAAAACAGACAGAGTCTTTACTAATTATAGCAATGATGACCTAGGGTGATTTGTGTGCTTTTTAGGGTTGGGTGTAGTCTGATGAAATTAAAAGTTTTAAAAGCAAGACATTTACTTCTGCTGGCTAGACTCAGGCAAACATATAGAAAACAAAAATACTGAATTAGAGTTATTTAGTTGAGGCCTGGACATCAGGCTTCTATCTTCAAATTACTGCTGCAGTACTTTCCCTAACTGAATCTGTGGTCCCAGATGCATCACTGTCACATGAGACAGGAGGCATTATAGGACAAAGAAGAGCAATATAGTAAACCATTCTAAAATGGAGATCCCAGAGACCATAAAACTAGGAGGCAAATTTAGGGGAAAAAGGCTCCTAATAGCTTACAAAGGGAAGGACACACCAAGACTAAACACACAAATCAAAACACTCAGCATAACATATGTTTTAGCAAATGTTGACTGTAGTGCTCCTTTAAATATACTACTATTAAGAATTTACTTATGTAAATATGTAAGTTTTTAATTGCACTCTGTATAGCTTTATGCCTTTACCTTTATTTGTAACATTCCCATTTAATAACACTCTACTGTCTTTACTACTCTAAGCTTTCCCCAGGACCCTGTTGAAAAAATGTGTCTAACTTAAATTAGGCTAACTCAGTGGGAAAAATCTTAATTTTGTTTTAGCTTTGAAATGGGGGGTATCTTAAGATCTACACAACTGGTTAAAGCCATCTTTCTTGAGATTAAAAAGAACTCTTGAACAACATATACATTAGATACCAAGTATGTATATGAACCCCAGAACCTACAGATTTCTGCTTATTAATGGTTAAATTCAACCATTTCTTTAGCATGCACTATGTGTCCAGAAAGCAATTACTTGCAAGTCATGCAAATTGACTCACTCAATCTACTTTTTTAAATAACCTGAATCATAATTTAAATATGATTTTCCTCATTAATTGATTGTGTTTAATGTTTTAACACATTTAGCAAACATTTGACTCTTCAGTTTTAATCTCTGCTTGACCTGCATGACCTACAGAGGGCTGGAAGACACAATTGATGCTGGAGTGCTAATTATTATATTCAGATTCACCACAATCAATACTCTGTAGAGTACATATTGCTATCTTCCTTTAATTACCACATTGCTATCTCAAAATCATTGATTCAAATATGTTTAGTAAAATATAATTCTCTCATGTGAATCCACTACATTAAAACCTTCCAGCATCTTTATGTGACTGATTGTACTCACCTGATTATGCATTGTCATGCAAATTGAGAGCATAGGTTCATAGAAGCACAAGAAACATGACTCATTTGTTTACTTTCATCAATACCACTCTGTCACTATAAATCCCTCAACCACCAAGCAAAAGTACTGTAAGCACTACAAGCTAATGTTATGGCATTGGAATACTATTTTCAGCATATGGAAACACCTGAAAAGGCAATATACTGTAATATGTCCAGTATCCTGATTAAGCCTTAGAGTGAGGTGAAGTAGTGGGATGTCAGGCAGTGTTTGCAATTTGATAATAAACTATTTTGTTTTGTTGAGTCCAACATTTAGGATCCTTTAGTTTCTCCCATGTACTGCCCATTTAATTATTTTAGTTTGGTTTGAATGCCCATTGGGAAGGTAGCTGTCTTCTTGGCCTGTGTGTGTCTGCCTCTTGTTTTGTTGTTCTTGACGTAAAATCTTCATGGTGCATTGATTTAGAGGTTTATAACACCTCAATAACTTTCAAATGAGACACTGGATGATGCTGCACTGGTCAGTGAAAACAATATACAACAAATTCAACCACAGGTTTAGACTGGAGTAGCTAGCGTGACACTTAAGAGCCCAGACAAATGTCTTAACTGTTTGGTACAATTTAGAATTCAGACCTCATATGAAAAGTAAGAGTCCAGATTTTTGGGGACTGGTTGTCAAAGTCCTATAATTAGCCACTTCTACAGAAAGTGGCTACTATGCAATGGACCTTCTTAAAAGGGTGAATGACTTGGAAGCAGTGCTTGGGAAGAGTAGACTGCTGAATGGTGACCCTGTATGAATTTGACTATGACAAGCAGCAGCTCCCCCCATGCAGTAAACACAGCTCACAGAGTGCCATCGCCAGTGCTAGCCAAAGTTATTGAGGCACTTGTTGAGGTGGAGAGTGGTGGCATAATTTAATGGATAACAAGGCCAACAGCCTGGAGTGCCCCAGTTATACCATTTATGAAGCAGAATGGAGGATACTGTATTTGTGCGGATGGAAAAAAAGACTCAGACGCTGTAGCTAGGGGAAAATGAATTCTTCCTGCTACTGCAGACATAATGTGAAAGCGTTTAGGATCCACCACATTTTCTTCTTTGAATGCTTGCTATTGTATTCTGGAAGATTCTCTACCACCCTGCTCACACAGAGTTAACAACCTTTATTATACCATTTGGCAGGTATTGCTTTCAGCACCTACCATTTGGGATCACTAGTGCTTCCAAAATATTCCAATGGAAAAGAGTGGCATTGATCCTGTTTAGGATAGATGAGGCAGAAGTCTACATGGATGTCATTTGGTTTATTACACTTCTTAAGGATATCATAATAACAGACTATCACTGGTTCTAAAATCAGTAAAATCCCTTGGAGTAAAGCTGAGAAAAGAAAAATGTGTGCTATACCAACCCCAATTACAGTTTCTAGGTCACATCATTGACAAAATGGACATACAGCCTCATCCAAAACAGGTCAAGGTTATTTCAGAGATGTCATAACCTGCAAACTTACATTATAGGAGCTGATATGGTTCAAGGGAATGATGAATGTTTGGTTCAAGTATCTACTGAACTTGTCCACAAAGAGCCATGTCTTATATAAATTCCTCATAGCAGTCATGCAAGATACAGGAGCACACAAGAGAGGATTTTCCAGGACCAGAATGTGCTACTTATGTCATCTCTAATCCTCAAACACTATGATGCAATGTTCACAACAGCAGTATCAGCTGATGTCTGCAGTTGGATGGGATCATACTGCTGGAGCTAATGAAAATGACTGGAAGACAGTAGCATATCTTGCTTCAGATGGCTTTCTGATGTAGAAACGAGGTACAGTGGCACCAACCAGGATGCAACATGATAATGCAGCAGTATATCACAAAATGCTACAGTATAATGCAGGGAAATTATAATTAAATGGCAATTAAACCTTTTTGTCATGCAATAATTTCTGATATGTCACTTCCTGTGAGTTACTACATTGCATTTTGGCTGGCTCAGCTGTTTGCTCAAATTCAGAAGGAGTGCCTGGCATATGTGTGGTCTTGTGAATAGTTCACAAGACACTGTATTTACATGACTTGGGCAGCTGCAAGAAGATAACAGATCACAAACTTTTGGTTCTATTAATAAACAGGAAAGACCTGGACAAAGTCTCCATCTAATGTCAGAGGTTTTTGATGTGACTGGTGCATTTAAAGTAGCAGCAGAGTGTGCCCTTTGAAAGACTTTAGTGGTGGTGAATGCCTTATCTAGGAGCCCTGTGGACAATCCCAACTCTCCTAAAGCATAGGGAAATGTTAAGGCATATTGTATGTTGGAACCATGATGGAAGTCTTTTTGGCCCCCACCCAAAAGATTGATAAAACTCTAGAAGCTATAGATGAAGATTAACAGTGCCTGCAGGTACTGAAAATCATGAAGCATGACTTGGCTGAACATTTGTGCAGCATCCCTGAGATGAGGTGAGTTTTCTATCCCATGAGAGGCTTCCTGTCTGAAGATGAGAAGTGCTTTAACTGAAAGTGATACTCACTTTCTGAGTGGTGAGATCTTGGATAAAGTGCATAAATTACACCATGGTCTGATGAAATGCTTAGGGCATGAATATCCATCTGGTGACAGGGTATAGAAAGGGACATAAAACTCAATCTGGAACCTTCAATACTGTACCTGCACAGTGTCAAGACTGTCATAACATAAGGAACCTATTCTGTATACCCCACTGCAGGAAAACCCAGACCAGAAAATAACATTGGCTTTATATGAGAATGGAGGCTGTTACTCCTGTATCTAGTGGTCATTGACTAGTGTTCCAGATTGTTGGATGTATTATTCCTTGCCAGTACCCCAGAGCTAATAAAAACAGATAAGGGCTCACAGTTCTCAAGCACATAATAACAAGCATTTGCCACCTGATATGATTGCTATCATGTTACCTCCAGCCCACAACATCCTCAAGGAAATGGTATGGCAAAATAGGGTGTCCAATTTGCCAAAACCATTCTTTGTCAGGAAGACCTAGTACTGGTCCCTATGTGCTACATTTAACTACCTCAACAGTAAGTAACTCAATGAAGAGGAGCACCTAAATATAACAAATCCAAAGCAAACTTAAACAAGGTGGAATAGATTTATTGTGCAGACTCACAGTAGCTAAATGCCCTGGCACTTCATAGCATCTGCCAATTCATAAAGAGGCAGACCAGAAAAAACAGTAAAGACTTTTTAAAGACAGAAAATTAGTAAGTGCAATATACTGCATTACCTAAATAAGTATATCAATATCAAGGCAGCACTGCCTGTTTAAAGATTTTTTTAATAAATGGCTGATAGCTTAAATGGGATTTGTATCAGAAAATATCAAGCCAGTGATAAATTAATCCATAGCCCAAATAAAAAATATCAATATGAAAAAGAGAGAACAAAAGAAGACAATTAAGACCATTGCATTATTTATAAAAGAGCATTATTACAAAGAACCCTTATGCCAAACAACAGCAATTATTAATCAGCCAGATTAACACACAAAAACCATGCATAATAGTAATAGTATCACACTATGATTTTCCAATGGGCATGCCTATATGAGAAGTAAGTAGAACAAGAGGAATAATAAAGATATGACAAGAGAGGAAGACAATTATAAATTAAGTACACTGGTCCTACCCTAATCATAAAGTTTTCAGTACTAGTCTAGGCTATATATGTTGCCATATATTTGATGTGCAGTATACATGCACCAATGCAACACATAATGACAAATTGAACTGTTCATTAACTTGGAATAATGCCCTGGGAAACCTAGCACTTGGAATATTCAAAACAGAGGTATTTTTACAAGAAAGGTCCAAGGTGTAACTGATCAATGAGGCTCACTGGTTGTACAGCGTCAAGCCTAAAAATCCATCTGATTCTTTTTTCAGAAACATTTGTATTCTGTTCCCAACTCTATATGACAGCTTAATGTATTCTAAGCCCATAAAGTAACATATTTCAAATAATATCTCCTGCAAAATGTGCCACAATGCTGATGTGAGTTTTAAATATCCAGTATCTTTGATATGTTCTTATATTCACACCAAAAGGGGTCATATTGTACATTCAACATACAGTATTTGACATGAGCACATAATGAGGCAAGCCACAAAGATGTGCAGCAGGAAATAAATTGTCAATTTAAATACATTTCAGCCTGACAGGGTTGACCAACTCATTGCCTTTCATAGCTAGCTTGCAGGCAGAATAATTTTGACAGATGATAAACTTGGTTTGGCAGGGAGCAAATTGAAATGGTTTGTTGCATTTTTTCTGAAAGAAGCTATGAACCAAAATGTCCTTCAAAATAAAATTACCTTCAAATTTCTAGCTCTGGAAAAACTTACCCTTGTTTTTGTGAAATAAGGGTAGTGTGGTTACATTTTGTTTGCTATTCCATTATACAATAGGGAAGCAATAATATCCAAAAGTGTGGGTGGTATTGGGCTATACTGGATCACCTAGGAGATGGGATAGTTCATATTACCAACCCTGGAGGGTATTATTACACTAAAAAAATGAGTTTGGGGTGATTTAAATAAAATACATAGAAAAATATAAAATGTGAAAAAAATAAGGTAACAAAAATCAATAACAAATCCGGTTTGAGTAAAGTAGTTACTGAAATGCATAGTGCTAGTACTGGCAGTAGAAGGCACTGTGGCTATTATGTTGAATACAGCAGTCTCCCTCACCACCCCCATCATTTCCTATGTTTTCTTTTTTTTTTTACTAAACTAAAGTTGGAAGGAAGATGCAGTCATTTTGTTGTGCGTGACCAGCTGACATGCATCCAGAAGTATACAGGATAAGAAAAAGGTATCAGAATGCAACATTGCTTCTTTTTTATTATTTTAAAATAACACTGAGACTTACATTTCATTTTTATATCCCATTCTGATGTATTTGGCATTCGGTTTGCAGTGTCTCATGCTGTGTATATGAGTTGTACTTGATGGTGAGCAGAACATCGAAGTAGCACCGCAATTCATGCCATATGAATTTATAGCTGTTTGTTCTGTTTAGCAATGCACAAATTAAGATCAGTCAACAAATGTGATTATAAGTGGCTGAGATGGAGAGGAAGGTACCTGCCAAGCATCACTATGTATATGACTTGGTAATCAAGAAAAAGTGGCAGATGATCAATTTTTAAAATTCTATGGGCACAGTAATATTAAAAAAAAGTCAGGCAGCCACAGAGTGGAATACATTATTTCCCAGTCTCTGTCGCCTGCTACCAGACTGGCTGGTTGGTGGTCTTAGTCAATCACATTAAGAATCCTCCCTACTCATTTTTTAATCAAAAATGTATATCAGTGATTCATTAGGTTTGAGTTTTTCTTTCCTGTGGAGTAAAATAACTATCATGAGGCAAGTTACAGTACAGTACATTTGAGAACAGAGCTTAACGTGGGTGGTCGCTGAATCACAGAGAGAAGGTGATAGCAGCAGGGATGACAAATGCTTATATTTCTCCTTGAAAAGGTATACCACCATTGCCACAGTAAGGAGGTGAAAGTGTCAGCCTTTCCATGCCATCTTTGGTGTTTTTCTACCCAGAGGAGACAGAAAGGTGAAGGGATGAGAGAGCAAGGGGCTAGGCCTCTGGACACCCCCAGGAAAGTGGTGCAGAGTTTTTAGCAGTGGAAGAAGATGCCTGCTTCTAGGGTGAAGTTCCAGTGAAGCCCATGAGAGCCTATCGGTCTACCCCTTGAGACTTAAGCCTTAACTTTTCTCCATTTTTGACATTTGCTGATATTGGGAGAGTTTGTTGATAATTTCTGAAATGGCTGAGAAAATTGCTGTGAAGCTTGCCTTTCTGTTATACCTTGTTTTGTTTTCTGTTTCTTTGTCCTCTGTTAAACTGGGTTATTTAATTCTTGAGTTACCGTTGTCTTACCTGGTTTTCCAGGTCCAGGCTCCTTAACTTTAGTACCTTAAATTATTTTATAAACCTTAAAAATTTTAGAAAATGTTTTTACTCACTTTGCCTCTCACATGTAAGAAGGAGAGCGACTCTCCATACATTGAGATAGTTGAGTGGACTGGGGGATTGGTGAGATGAAAACACAGAGGGGAAATTAGTATTTTCTATTTTTTTTTAGCATTTTAGTATTTAAATTATTTAAATTTTAGTTTAACTATTACTTCCTGGATATGGCCTAAAACAGCTCCAACTGGTTCTAGGAGGTCAGGTAACAATACCTAGAAAAGGGCCCAAGTGTTATGTCACCAAACTCAGAAGGCTTTTGGAAAGGAAGGGAAGGAGAGGCTGAGTGCTTGGGAGAGAGAGATAACATTGATTTGGGAGAGTTTTTCTCCCGTGCTTTTGCTAGATATCCTCATGTTGCTTGAGTGGCATGAACCTCCTGAGAAAGCAGTGAATTAGGAGTCTTGACCTGTGACTCTGATTGCCTTGCTTGACCTACTGGAATCAAAATCTTTAACTTAAAATAAGATAAAGTAAGTTTCCTTTCTCAGTTTTGGTAGATTATTTTTTGTGGTTGGGACCAAAAGTAGTTGTAAAATTTTTATAGTATTAGTTAAGTAAAGATAGTGAGGATAGTGAGGAAAAGAGGTCAGCAGTTTATTAGAAATTTTAGCAAATAGATTTTAGATTTGATTACTACCACTACTTTACCTCTGTGCATTGCTTACATTTTAGTGTTCATGCCAACGGTGTGGTGCACAAGCAATAAGAAAGGATTGATAACAATATTAAATGAACTACAAAATGCAAAGGAAATTTTCTGTTGGCTTCCGTTGGCTTCTGTTGACTATAATCATATTGCTACATACTGATTAATACCTTAACACCTTATAGATGAGGATTTTGAAGGACTTGGTAGAATTTGAAGTGGTGGAATGCCTAAAAAGGTGAAAGGTGAAAAGCAAGAAGGCAAAAAGAATTAGAAACTAGCTGAGAGCTCCAAACTACAAACGAATTGAAGAACATTTTTTTATTCTTGTGTTACACTTTTGTGATGATTTCCACTGAGTTTGCACACATTTAAGGTATACCCAAAGATATTTTAGAAAGTTGAAAAGGAAAGAAGAAAGTGAAAAGAGAAGGTGTTTGAAGTATTAATCTTGGGCCTAGTATTGTCTGAGTGGTATATATTATTCCCTAATATAAATTTCTGGTTACCATGCATAATTAGTGTTCTAAGAACTGTAGTAACACATTAGAAGGGATCATATATAACAAATTGATCATACAATACATAAGAGAACAGTGTTATATATATTTAGGCTTAGCTAATGGGTCAATTATTTAATGGTTTAAGTGTTTGTCTAATATTGTAATAGTGTTGGAAAAGGTTGGCTCTTTTGTATTTATTGATATATGTTTGTTGTTGACATCAAGCTTTAAAGCTTATTCTGATTGATTGACTTTATCTAATTATTGGGAAAGTTAGTTAATCAAGTTAATTAGCTAGCTAGCAACTGAATTTTGACTTTTGAATCTTTATTGGGACCTTATTTAATAACTAATTATTGTAAATCTATAAATCTGTTTTGATACTACTTACAATGCTGATTCAGACAAGACGTGGCAGGAACATCTCTACAAATAAAGACATGGATACAGCTTGTAAATGAAAAAAACAGAATAAGATATATATATATATATATATATATAAATGGAGTTAGTAAAGAAACAGAAGATGAAGGAATTGTTGAAGAGTATAATGAGAAATTAGAAAAAGTAACCAGTAATAACCATGACACAAATAAAGTAACTGTGGAAACATGTAGTACTGATAAAACCATTACACTGGATGATAAATTGGATGACAAATTGAGATAAAAAAATGTATTGTACCCCCAAATTGATTCAGCCTCTAATTTGGGAGAAATTTGGATAGTAATATAAAAAAAAATGTAAAAAGGGACTACGGTGGAAATAGGGAATTTGATCAACATGATTCAGTTGAATTAATGAAACACAGTATTCCAGTTTCTGCAGTGGAAATAACAGAAAGAAAAAAACTCTATGCATGGCTTTGAGAATGATTTAATAGAGAGAGTAAATAAGGAAATTTCTAGAACTGTAGATAGTATTAAAGAAACAATAGCAACAAATAATACAGTTGAACAGAAAATTAAGGAAATAAGGGAGTTGAGACAAGAAGGAAGTAATTCATGTTTTACATCAGAGTAACATTTTGAATTTAAAGAGACAGGAGACATACTTAAAAAGGAAGAATACTCTGGTGATGAGTGGGAAAAGAGAACAGGGGAGAGTACGCAAATAATGAGTTCAATTGAAATAGCAATCCCACCCTTGGAAACATTAACAGAGAATGTGTTAATGCTCTTAGAGATCCATTATTGGCTAATGCAATGATTAATGAGCAATTACTAACATTTAAAAGAGTACTATAATTTATTAAAGGGATTCGCATAGAACATAAGAATAATTTGAGCTTTATCTTGAATAGAATACAGAGAATTGAACTAGAAAGTTTACAGGGTATGTCATTAGAAAATGATAAACCTTAGAAATATAAAATAGGTAAATCTTATTACACCAGTCCTCTACTCCAGAGTATAATAGACAAGACAAGAAAATAGAATTAAATTATAAAAGCTTTTCGAGTAGTAGCGAGATTGAGTCAGAACTGGTGATGTTACCAGAGAGAAATATAATGCTCAGAATAGTGTGATTATAGAAATGAGATCTAAGCACCCATAATTATGGGAAAAATGGATTAAACAAAATCTCAAAGCTACAATAAAAAAACACACTATTATGGAAAGAAATTAAAATGTAAAGACGGAGAAAGAATTAAAACTTCTCTTGATCAATCAATGTTAATTCTAATATGCAGGTATCTGTAGGAGTTGAGCAAGGAAGTGGACTCAGACATAGGGGAAAATATGGGGCAGAGTATGGAACATTAGAGGAATTTAAGGTAAAGTATGTCAGTTACTAGGATAAGGAAGTAAGCGCTATAGTAATTGTGGATAGAAGGAAATAAAGTGAGGATAAGGACCATAAAGGTACAAGTTTTGTAAAAAGGAATAAAGAAAATTTAAAAAAGAAGATAACAAACAAACAGAGAATGAATGATAAGGAGAAAGACAGAGAGGAAGAATTAAATAAAGGCCCATTGAAAAGTAAAAAAAAATTAGATCAAGAAGTAAGAAGTACTTAAATAATTTGGGCCAAGGAATTAACAAAACAGAAGGAGGGGATAATAAAAAAGGGAAACAGAAAATAAAGGTGAAAAAAGATCTCAGTAAGGAAAATAAGCAAAATCTAAAAAAGAAAGAAGTTGATGAGATAAAAAAGGGCTCAGATGAAGGGAATTTAAGAAATAAATAATCTCATGAGACAGAGACATTAAAGGAAAAGGGTGTAGAGAAAGAAAGTAAGCTTAGGAAGCTATTAAAAAGGACACTTGAAACTGACTATGTACTTCCTTTGTATAACAATCTATTATAACCAAAAAGATTTGGGAATTACAATCACAGATGGCCCCATCTCAAGGGAGAAATGGACAAGAAAAATGTTACAGGATATTTTCAAAATGGCTGAAAAGGGAGATACTATTGATGGGGACCTGAATATGCCAGATGTTAACTGGATGACATGTACTGCAGCCACATCCAAGAGCAGGGTCATTCTCGATGCCCTGCAGGAGGCCTTAGACAGCTAGTGTTGGAACCCACTCGGGAGGAAGCAATACTAGACCTGGCACTCTCAAATGGAGAGATCACAAATTTAGAAGTCAGTAGACATCTGGAACAAGTGACCACTGCACAGTGTGCTTCACAATAACCACAACCATGGAGACAAGCCATACAAAAACAAGTATACTGGACTTTAGAAGGGCTGACTTTGGAAAAATTGGTGAATATCTGAGGAATGCACTGGCAAATGGCCAGAAAGGAGGGGTGGAAGAACAATGGAGAAAAATCAAAACTGCCATCATAGAGGCAACAAGCCTTTGTGTGAAACAAATAAAGAAAACAAAACGGAGTAAAAAAACACAATGGTTCTCAAAAGAGGTGGGAGGGAAGGCTAAGGAGAAAAAGGCTGCATTCAAAAAGTATAAGGAATCACAGAAGGAGCACAACAGGGAACTATATCAATTAAAACAGAAAGAAGTGGGGGAGGCAGTCAGAATAGCACAAGCCCAAACTGAGGAAAAAATAGCCAACTCAGTTAAGAAGGGGGATAAAACCTTTTATAGGTATATTAGGGAGCATAGAAATGTTAAGGGAGGAATTGTGAAGATTAATAAAGGAGAAGGGAGGTGGGCAGAGGGAGACAGTGAAAAGGCAGAGATACTGAATGAGTACTTTTGCTCAGTACTCTCAAAAGAAGATGGGAGGAGTTACCTAAACCAGACAATAGAAGCACTCTGGGTAAAGGGTTGACACCAGTCCATTTACAGAAGAAAGAATCCTGAAAGAACTCCTAAAACTCAAGGTGGACAAAGCAATGGGGCCTCACGGATTTACCCCAGAATCCTAAAGAAACTAAGGAGGACCTTGTGACATCAATGACCACACTTTGTAATAAATCATGGGAGGATGGCATAGTACCTGAGGACTGGAGGATGGCAGATGATTCCCTCACAAAGTGGGAGCAAGGCAGAAGCAGGAAACTACAGACCTGTAAGTTTGACCTCAGTGGTTGGAAAATGATGGAATCACTTCTGAAAGAAAGAATTATTGAGTACCTAGAGACAGCGGGCACAAGACCCAAAGCAGCATGGATTTACAGCAGGAAGGTCATGTCAGATGAATCTAATTGATTTCTTTGACTGGGTGACCAAAGTAATAGACCAGGGAGGGGCTGTGGATATGGCCTACCTAGACTTTAGCAAGGCATTTGACACAGTCCCACACAAAAGAATAATAATCAAGTTAGCCAGCCTGGGAGCAGGTTCCTGGTGGTAGCCTGGGTAGCAAACTGGCTGTACAACAGGACACAGAAGGTAACAGTGAATGGAATGCATTCCGAAGAAAAGGGGTTACTAGTGAGTACCTCAGGTCTCAATACTGGGTCCAGTCTCTTTAACATCTTTATAGGTGACATTGCAAAGGGTCTGGAGGAAAGGTATGCCTCTTTGCAGATGACACAAAGATCTGTAACAGAGTTGATACACAAGTAGGGGTAGAAAGGATGAGAAGGGGCTTGGCAAGGTTGGAGGAATGGTCAGACATATGGCAACTTAGATTCAATGCAAAGAAATGCAAAGTAATGCACCTGGGAAATAAAAAACCAGGTGAAGAGTATACAATAGCAGGGGAGGTACTAACAACAACAAAAATGGAAAGGGACTTGGGAGTAGTCATATCAGATGACCTAAAGGTGGGTAAGCAATGTGAGAAGTCAGTAAGGAGAGCGAGGGGGATACTGGGATGCACAGGAAGGGGCATCACAAGTAGGAAAAGGGAAGTAGTTATCCCTCTGTACAGACAGTTGGTGAGACCCCATCTGGGATACTGTGTGCAGTTTTGGAGACCCTATCTATGCAAGGACATAGACAGGATGGCAGCAGTCCAGAGGAGGGCAACTAAAATGATGCAGGATCTGCATCAGAAACCATATGCAGAGAAACTGAGAGAGTTTAATATGTATACCCTTGATGAAAGGAGGGATGGGGAGGACATGATAGAAACTTTCAACTACCTCAAGGAATCAACAAAGTCCAGAAGGGTAGCATCTTTCAAAAAAGATGTGTAAGAACAAGGGGCACAATTTAAAGATGGGGATGGCTCAGGGGTAATGTGAGGAAATTTGTTTTTCACAGAGAGAGGTGGATGCATGGAACCATCTTCCTGGGAGGTTGTTGCATCTAAAACAGTGGACAAATTCAAACATGCACGGACAGACCTAAGGCAATTCTAGTGGGGTTGCATGAAGTAGGCTGTTAGTTAACTAGAATTGCAGCTTATCCAATAGGTAGGGACATTTGTAGACTGGGTTGGCAAGTGGTTCTTATCTGCTGTCAAAGTCTATGTTTTATATTTTCATGTTAAAGTTCATTTGACATAATAATAATATATAAAGAAAATGCTATGGTACACTCTCATGTATTTTCAGACATTAAGAATAGAGAACCTGAAGTATTGATCCCACTATACACTAGCTAGTAAGGTCACATTTTGACTATTGTGCTCCCTTTTGTAGTCCAATATCTACAAAAGGCATAGTATCCTTGGAAAAGGTACAAAGGCAACCTACTAAAAAGATAAAAGGTTTAACTGACTTAGATTATACTGTAGCTCAAGACTAATATCATTAACTTTATTTTCTCTAGATTACAGGGCATATGGGGTGATCTGTGTCTAGCATACAGATCTATTAAGGATCCAGCCTTATGTGAGGCTCTTTGTCTCCAAAAAAAACCCACAATAGGTTATAATACTAGAATGCATAATTTAAAGTTTAAAACTGAAATAAATAATACTTCTAAGAGAAATAAATATTTCACACAAAGGTTACCTCCAATATGGAACTCCTTACCAACAGAGGTTTTTGCCAGTAATAATTTGGCACAATTTAAATATGAGCTGGATAATCACATGGGTGATAAGAAATTAAAATGTTGCCAATATGCAAAGAGATTATTATGGGACCCCCACTGAACTCATATCATACCTATGAACCTATGAACATCAATGTAATGCTGGATGAAACAGAAGAGAACCTGAATTCCCATTTAAAACAATTTCTAGGCACTAACTTATATAAAGATAAGAAAAAAGGATAGTATGTTAGATAAATTAAGTGTCTACTGAAAACATGGAAGTTGTAATACTACTTTCCAATCAGTATTACATCCTCAGGTTATTGAAAATAAGAAACAGGAATTAAAGGCAATGGGATTTGGGATGGAAAGTGTTATAAATATTAAATCGTTGTTTCCATATTATTCTAAGGAAAGTGACATAAACAGGAATAAAACATATAAAGAGTATGTGCAGTGTCAGTGGCTCAGTAGGTAGCACACTCACCTCTGAGGCTGGGAGATCAGTGGGCTGTGGATTCAGTTCCCACATCTGACACTTGGGTTAATATCCCAGTACTGACACTGTAGTGCAGCATGAGAGGGGTGCTGCACTTCTGAGGTGCTGTCTTTTGGATGAGATGTTAAACTGAGGTCCCATCTGCCTGGATTGGTGGTAGTTCAGGCGGATGTTAAAGATCTCATGGCACTTCTCGAAAAGAGTAGGGGAAATGTTTATTTCAGAAACCAAAAAAACATCAATACAGGGCATTCAGAGTAAACATAAATAATTATAAAATGATAACTTAAACATCACTGTAGAAATATCAAACAAAAATAGCAGAAAAATACAGAAGAAAAAACAGACCATATTAAATCCAGTAGACATGCTTCCAGTATTCGTGGAATAAAGAAATCAGAAAATGACAGATTCAAAGTCCTTTTGTGTCCGTAAAGCTGATTCAATATGACTTATCGCCACCATAGGTAAAGTATAAGTATGCTGTATGGAAAAAGAACATCTCACCTGCCAGAGATTAAACTTGATGCAAGCAAATATCACATTAAGAGTACTAGGATGAAAAAGGGAAAAATACCCTGACGAGTCCCCCAAAACCAAACATTCATAGGTACCCTGACATGCCATCCCCCACCTCCCCTCTCAACAGACAAAGTGGACCAAAACTGTACAGTATACGAACAAGTATGAAAAAAATGAATCTGAGTTTCTTCAATGCCCACACATTCAAAATGAATACAGTTCCATTCTGCAACAGCCTTATGTTTTAAATTCCCCTTAACCCCTAACCTCCCATGACAACTTAACCAAGATACATCCCACATCCGGCCAGGAATCCTCCCGTCTGTCAGCACCTTTAGGGCTAAGTGTAATTTTGTGGGGAAACACCTGGGAAAATCAACCCGTACTAAAAAATTCATAGACATTATACTCTGATATATACCCTTCCGGGAAAGCCGATAAACCTCGTCTTTAGCCACGCTCCACATACAAAGTTTAGCCGCCACTACTGGCAAAAAGGAAGGCACTTTATAATTGGATTTCACGATAGGTGCTTCAGTGGACCACCGCAACAAAAAATCTTGAAGTGAAAGCAGAGTCCAGGCATCCCAAGGATGACAGTGATTTAATGACACCTCTTTAAATGTAGCTTTAATAAAAAAGTAAAAATAAAAAAACAACCAGATTAATCATGCCAAGACCACCCACCTTAATTGGAAGATATGTGAAATCCCATTTAACTGGGTTCAATCAGCTTCCCCACAACATTTGAAAAACAATGCTATATAAACCGGTTTCCTGATGCCTAGGTAAAGGTAAAACAGAACTCAAGTAAAGAAATAGAGGGAGTAAAACCTTTTTGATTATTAACACACGTTTCCATTTAGAAAAATACCAGGTTTTCCATAATTGTACCTTCTTTTCACCCAGCACAATGCAAGGTTGCCAATTAAGATCATTTAAATCTCCCATCCCAAAGAAACAACCTAAGATCTTAATAGGCCCCATAGATATGGTTATCTGCATGATCATGGAATCAAAAACCCCTTCCCCTAAAAAAGCACCAGCACATTTTTCATAATTCACTGATGTTCCTGAAAGCAGACCAAACTGGGCCACGACATGCAATACAACAAGGCCTTCAGCTGTATTGCGAAGCAGAAAACACATGTCATCTGCATAAACCACCAAGCACTGTGGTGGAACAGCTGGAGATGGAGATAATTCCTGAACGTGAGGATGATGAAGGAGTTCCCGAACCAAAGGGTCCAAAAGAAAAGTACTATATATAACAAAGGACTAAGTGAGAAGCCCTGACGCACCCCCCTACAAAAATCAATCCCTTCCCCAACTAATCTATTAACAAGGGGAACATTTTGGGCATTACTATATAAAAGTGCCACCCAGGTTCTTAGTTTCATGGAAAACCCATACCGCCGTAGGACATCAAATAAAAACCCATGTGCCACCTTATCAAAGGCTTGGGCCTGGTCCAAGGAAAGTAAATAACAGGACAATTTCCCCAACCATCCAAGCTCACACACATTCCGTAGTAGGGCCAAAGTTTGGTGGATGTGTCTACCCAGAATTGAACATGTTTGAACTGGATGTACTAAAGAGGAAGCAACATGTTGGAGCCGATGGCACAAAATTACGGAAAAATATTATAATCTGTATTCAATAAACAGATTGGTCTCCAGTTTTCAATGCGATGCTTAACCCCTTTTTTAAATAAGAAAATGGTCAAGGCATCTGAGAATCCACATGGCATCCATGAAGATTCTAGAATCTCATTAAAAACAGAAGTCAGGATGGCACTGATATCATCTATCATGAATTTGTATAATTCATTAATTAAACCATCAGGGCCTGGTGAGATCCCAGACTTCAAGCAAGCTACTTCTGATTTAACCTCATCCAAGGAAATTGGTCTATCTAAAAAAAGGGAATCAGAGGAAGAAATATTAGGTGGAGGAAAAGAAAACAAATCCTCCCATTTAGTAGTGGGCTGGAAAGCCCTTCCATGTTGAGTTTGCAAAAAACCCAGACTATGTAGCATGTCAATATCAGTCATAGTACCCCTGTGATCATAGAGACCATCCATAAGTTTATTGTCCAAGGCTTGCTTTTATGTCAAAAAGATACGAACTTGGTGAAGATTTAAGCCCATAAGACAATTTATCATGAATTTTACAAGCCTTCCCATAATGATAATTCCTCAGGCTGTGTCTTAGCACAGCTAGTTGCTCCTGTATCTGAACATCAGAGACAGAGGGAGTTACATTAATTTATAAAATTGTGCTCTTTGTTTTAAATATGCAAGATAATCTGCTGACTGGGTACTAAAATGATAAGCCTTGGAAGTAATTTGAAACTCCAGTTTTAGTATCCATCCACCAATCATCCCTGAGATCGTACATCCAGCTACACGAATGCCTCCTGTCCAATGCCTGAGATAAACATAACTGAAACCGCTCTGTAGCAAGAACAACCGGATTCATTTTCTACCGAGCCAGCAGGGCAGGAAAAGTCGGTGGAATTATAGACAGTGAAAATCTTGCCTTCAATAATAAATGCAAGATTATCTGCTGACTGGGTACTAAAATGATAAGCCTTGGAAGTCATTTGAAACTCCAGTTTAGTATCCATCCACCAATCACCCCTGGAATCGTACATCCCAGCTACTGAATGCCTCCTGTCCAATGCCTGAGATAAACATAACTGAAACCGCTCGGTAGCAAGAACAACCGATTCATTTTCTACAAAACCCGGCAGGGCAGGAAAAAGATGGTGGAATTATAAACAGTGAAAATCTTGCCTTCAATAATAAATGGTCTGAAAATTCACAAGGGTCAAGAAAAAGCAGAAGGCAGTAAATATCTGGAAGTAAAAATAAAATCAATCCGAGTCGCTAGACTGCCACGTTTATAAGTGGACCCCGAATCGGAATGAAGTGCTCTATAAGCATCCATCAAGGAGGCCATCTGAACTAGTTTGAACAAAGCATGGGAATCACAATATACCTTACGCTGCATTTGATACTTAAATCTGACATCCAGGCCACAGTTGAAATCGCCCCCCCCCAAATAATGTGTCTAGGGGAAGACAAGTACTGCTGTATTTCCACAAATAAAGCAATCCTGGCTGATTTAACCTGGGGTGCATAAATGTTAATAATACGGAGGAAAAAACCTCGGCAGACACAATCCAGGAGCAAAACCCACCCAGGAGCTATGTCTACCAATCCAGTAACCTGAACAAAAGGATGGCAGAATAATATCCCCACCCTGTCTGCTGCATCAGTACCAAAAGACCAAAAAGAGGGTCCAGAATGCCACAATTTCCTAGTATAATTTATATCTGTAAGAGTAGATAAACACGTCTCCTGCAGTAAAATAATATCTGCAGATAAGGATTTACAAAAATGTAAAAGCCTGAGGCATTTTTTAGAATTCTTGAGGCTACAAGAATTCAGGGAGACTACCGTTAAAGAAGCCAGAGAGCAGGACTAAGACTTGTCCTTCTTACACTTCCTTCCTGACTTCTTCTTGGACTCCAGCAATTCAGAACCTCCTTCATCATCACACTCCATCCCAGACAAAACACCAGAAGAAACCGATAGATCAGATTCAGAGTCCCCATCTGCATCCTGCAAAACCTGAAAAGTGTTATGCGTGGGGGTGATAGGTGGTATCCCAATCTTTTTAGCGTGAGACCAAGTCACACATCTCGGATGAGGCACCTGAAACTCAGGAGCTGGGGGGGCTAGAATGGGTATGACAGGAGCATTGAGCCCCAGACCCTCTAGCAATTGTGCAACATCAGAGGGCATACTAGAGGAGCCAGATACCACTCCCTCATCAGGAGTTGAAGCTGAAGGATCCGGACCAGGAGGATTAGGGCCGGGGGGGGGCTGTCTCCTTCGTAAATGGCCTAAATCGGTCCTGAGCATCCAAGATCAAGGTTTACTTATCTAGGCCCCCCAAATTGTTTTGGACCACTTATGGACATTGGTGGTAAGCATGCCTCTGGGTATCACAAAGATTGCAGCGAAAAACATTGCAGCAAGTACCACTGTCATGATCCAGTTCTCCACACAAAGCACATCTGATTTTATCACACACACTAATGAGATGGCATGGGCTCCCACTTTTATAACATGCCTTGGGTTGGCCTGGGTAAAAGCAGACACCTTGATCCCTCCCCAAGAAAAACTATTTGGAACATGTCAACCAATCCCCACATTGTGTTTTACCTTGAACTTCCAACTGCCAGTCCAAATACCCTCCCTATCAATAACTGGTTCAGGAGGCCCCAATACAGTGCATTTACTCTCCAGCCAATACGGAATGTCCCCATTTACCCTTCATTCCAGAACATAATATGCACAGTTTTAAACAGTGGTTTCGTGATGGGGATAGCCCAGAATGGAGTCCATAAGGGAGTAACTTTTAAAGAATCATACTTCTGCCAAAATTTATCAAGGCCCACAAACAATTTGAAACTAATATCAAAAGTTTCTTCCTCCCGAATGTTAATCAGGGCATAAATGTCTGATGCCTGAAAGTTCATAGAATCTTTGATCAGCCTGCGTCCACAAAGAATCGATCAGGCTGCTCCTGAAGGCCCCCCCGTAACTGGGGCGGACAGCATTCTGTCTGGGGCCTGTTCCAGGTGTATTGTTTCTAAAGAGGTCTGAAAAGTGAGGACCTGTGTGAAAATATTCTCTTCTAGGAGAAGAAGGAGGGAAACATGCGATTTCTCAGAAGAGGCCCCCAAGTCTCCCCCTGCAGCAAAAGATTGTAAAGTCTCACCAACTGGATCATCATCTGCCTCCACCAGCAGCTCCAAAGGCTGTATCCTCCCTGAAGACTCTGTAGCAACTGTATCCTCTGTCAAAAAATAAACCCATTCAGAATCAGGCATCCACCTGCCGTCCTGCCTCATCCATCCTGCATCCAGCAGGGCAGTTTCTTTGCTCCAGTCCCTGGCTAGAAAGCACTTCGATGTCACCTTTAACTTCCGCCGGGTTCCACGTTCCTCCTCTGGTTGGAAAGGCATCCTAGCCGCACCAGGAACTAGTGAACCCTCCTCCTCCACAATCAGAGGTTCTGTGCACCGTTTGCCATCCTGCAAATCATCCGGGCCACCAACTTCCTGATTCTGAACTGCAACAGCATCCATAAGCTCCATGTTGTGTTTCGTTATGACTTCCGCCTCTCCATAGTGAGGTATTTTCCACGGCTTTCTTGAAAGTGCTCCAATGGTGTACATACAGCAGAACTCTTCACCACTCCATTCTCAGTATCCATATCAGTAAGGATAGCTCCCCTGCCTTCCACAGAATTTCCTCCACCTCCACCAGGATCTGGAACAGCAGCCATCTTGGAGTCACCAGCAAAGGGTCCCTCTGCTCACAAGGAAGAAGAGTAGGGGAATTTCCTCATATCTGGCCAAATTCCCTCATTCACTAAAAATTCCAACAATAGTTTCATTTGGTTCAAGGTTAGTTGGCATTCATCTGTATCCCCTCCCCAGGTCGTGCCTGAAAATAGTCAGGATTTGTCTAGTGCACTTACCCAGTCAACAAAAACTAAATAAAAAAATAAAAATAAATAAATAAAAATATCACTCTGTGGAATAGGACATTTATAAATGAGACTAAAGCTAACATTAGAGGAAAACTTTAGACC
This sequence comes from Neoceratodus forsteri, assembly GCA_016271365.2. Classification (NCBI taxonomy): domain Eukaryota; kingdom Metazoa; phylum Chordata; order Ceratodontiformes; family Ceratodontidae; genus Neoceratodus; species Neoceratodus forsteri. The sequence goes on from CM057452.1 coordinate 1,779,868,849, forward strand.
TTTTGCAAAGTTTACTTAAAGTGAATGACCTCAATAAAATGATTACAAAGGTCAGGAAATGGGAAAAGGAGGGACAATTATCAATTTGGTTAACAAATAAACAGGTATACTTATCATACTTATATGTCATTTGTAAACAAATTAGATAACAGGAAATCTATATGGTGGGAGAAAATTAGGAAAACATGCAGAGCAGGAAGAAATACATAGCAATAATTGGTTAAGTATACTAAAACAGCAAATAGATATCAAATGTTATAAGACCTCAATGATGAATGGCTAAGTATGGGTGATATTAGGGGTGAAATAATGAAGCAAGAACAAGGGTCCAAGATACTTTCTTGGAATGTGACAGGCATAAGGGAAAGATTACCTGATCCTTCATTTTTGGAGTATATAACTAAATCTGATTGTATCTGTTTGCAGAAATCATGGGTAAACTATGCAATTTATATAAATGGATATAAGACCTTTAATAAGAATGTAGGAGGCATAAAGAAATATGGTAGATTATCAGGTGGGATAACAACTTGGTGTAGGATAAGGGAAGATATTGAATACAATGAAATTAATACAGAATGAGAACATATATTGGTGGTTAAAATAAAACAAAAGGATCAGGTATTATATGTTATAAATGTATATCTCCCTCCAATAGGATCTAATTATGTGGGTATAGAGCAAGTAAAGAAAATAGGGAAATTAATATAACAGTATACTAGTAGGGAACATGAATGTGGTTTTATCTTAGTGGGAGATATGAATGCCTGGGTTGGGCATGGCCTGGACCCTACAGATGAAGTACTGTGGGCCTGTGCAGCTCAGTATTTAATTCACCTTAGTATGGAGGGAGAGAGGTGCAGTGGATAAAAATGTTTGCGAGGTGGGAAACAACACAGGAAGATGAATAATCATTATATGTTATTAATTAATGACAGAATGATTTGGAGATTTAAACTAGGTCTATACTTATATGGGCCTAAGAGGTTCATCAATAATTGATCATTGTTGGTGTAGGGTGAACATTATATCCCAGATAAAATATCTTAAAATTGATTGTAGAGCTGAAAGTGAGCATTGATCCATGTAATTATATAGAGAATAATGGATAGGCAAGTGTATGTGTTATGAATAATTTTTCACACCCAAGGTGTGTGATGACCCATATACCTCGAGGCCAGGCTCGAGGAAGGTTTATGTGGGCATCACGCACGAGTGGAAAAATATTCATAAACACTTTGCCCATCTGTTATTTTTATAATTACTGGGGCATGGACTTCCTACTAAAACAACTTGGGTGAGAGAGCTGGGCAATCGATACTCGTTTCAGTAAATTATATGCCCAAAATACACACACAGAGAAGTGCCTTGTATAAAAATTGTCATACCTGTCGATTGCTGCGCTAATTTTTATTAGTTTTGAAATACAGAACTGCCAAGTGTGGGCAGTGAGGAGGCAGTGACTGGGCGCGGTTTCAGAGGCAGATTCAGCGGGAATGAGTGTTGCTATAGTAACACTCATTCACGCTTCAATCTTGCCTTCTGAAGCCGCCAATCACCGCTCTTCATCATTCTCACTGCAGCTTCTGTATTTCAGAACTAATAAAAAATTAGCGGCAACGACAATTTTAGTAACAAAGCACTCTGTGTGTGTGTATTGGGACAGATCTGAAAGGACACCACTTGGCCATGCTACCAGGTCAGAACGATACACTTTACAGGCAGGAATGATGATGCTCCGAATCTAGCGACTGTAAGTTTAACTGATTCGCGGTTTAAATTTATTGCTTCACTGCTCAGAATGTCTCGAGCTCAGACACGCTCGAGAACTGTGAATGAATAGTGTTTTGAAAATGCCGTAATAACTCGATTTCGAGTTATTACGGCATTTCAGCAGAGTCTGAAAACAGGGTATTAAAGGGGGTCGCCAGTAATTATTTATTGATACAGCTGTATCTATAACCAAAAGAAAAATAATAATTTAGAAGTAATACAAGTGAAAAAGGAGGTAAAGTAGGATCCAATAGAACAATTTAAGTCCATACAGATGTTATATGATATAGCAGTAAGACAAGACTTCTTAAATGTAATTAATACTAAAGAAGAACAATGTATTAAGACATTTGAGGAAATAATGAATAACATCTCTAAAAACCTTCTTAAGGTAGTAACACGTAAACCTAGAAAAGGTAATAGACGGTTTGATAAAGAATGTATGTGGTATAAAAATAGAATAAATAATCTAGTAAGAAGTTTACAAAAGAAACATGATCAATGAAAGAAAAGGTCACTGAACAGAACCTGCTGTGGTTTAGGTCCTGGCCCAATGCGCCTCCTTATGGGGTGTGTTGAGACCATCGGCCCAGTCCTTGCTGAGATAGTCTGGTGTTCATTAGATTTCAGGATGTTTCCAGACACCCTGAAGGAGGCGGTAGTGGTACCCCTTCTTAAGAAACCATCTTTCGACCCAGACTATCTTGCTAACTACAGACCCATCTCTATCCTTCCCTTTGTGGGTAAGGTTATTGAGAAGGTGGTCACACTGTAGCTGGAGGATTATTTATTTTATTTAGTTTTTGTTTACTGGGTAAGTGCACTAGCCATAGCAATGACTATTTTCAGGCACGACCCGGGAGGATACAGTACAAAACATGGCATGGACACATTATGCACGACAGGATTATACATGATTGAAACAATTTAAAAACATGGAATGAACACATTACACATACAGGATTATACATGATTGAAACTATTTAAATACATATTTGACTATCCACAGCATCTACGATCCACTCCGGTCTGATTTCTGGAAATGGCACAGTACAGAGATGGTCCTTGTTTGGGTCCTCCGACAGCTAGTGTTGGAACCCACTTGGGAGGAGCAATCTTAGACCTGGTACTCTCAAATGGGAAGGAGAAAGGATCTCAGATTTAGAAGTGGGTAGCCATCTGGAAACAAGTGACCACCGAACAGTGTAGTTCACAATAAACACAGCCATAGAGTTAAGCCATAAAAAAAAACAAGAGTATTGGACTTTAGGAGGGCTGACTTTGGAAAAAAGAGAGCGTACCTCAGAAAAGCACTAGCAAACTGTCAAGAAGGAGGGGTGGAGAAACAATGGGGAATAATCAAAACAGCAATCACAGAGGCAACAAGCCTTTGTGTGAAGTAAACCAACAAAACAAAATGAAGGAAAAAAACACTGTGGTTCTCAAAAAAGGTGGAAGGGAAGGTTAAGGAGAAAAGGATAACATTCAGGAAATATAAGGAAACACAGAAGGAGCAAGACAGAGAAATGTATCAGTTAAAGCAGAAGGACTCAGGGAAGGCAGTCAGAATAGTAAAGGCACAAACTGAGGAAAATATAGCTGACTCTGTTAAGAAGGGGGATAGCACCTTTTATAGGTACATTAGGGAGTGAAGAAAGACCAGGGAGGAATACAGAGGCTTAATAAAGGGGGGGAATGTGGGCAGAGGGTGACAGTGAAAAGCAGGACACTGAATGCATATTTCTGCTCAGTATTCACATTGAAAGAGAGGAAGGGAGGTACCTAAACCAAACAAGAGAAACAATCTGAATTGGGGGGTTGATACCAGTTCATTCACAGAAGAAAGGGTTTTGAAAGAACTCTTGAAACTGAGGGTGGACAAAGCAATGGGGCCTGATGGGATTCACCCAAGAATTCTAAAAGAACTAAGGGAAGAACTAGTAATGCCACTGACTACTCTCTTTAACAAATCATGGGAGGATGGGGTGGTACCTGAGGACTGGAGAAGGGCAGATGTGATTCCACTTCACAAAAGTGGGAGCAGGGCAGAGGCAGGAAACTACAGACCAGTTGGTTTGACCTCAGTGGTTGGGAAAATGATGGAATCACTTCTGAAGGAAAGAATTGTTGAGTATCCAGGGCCAGTGGGGCATAGGACCCAATGCAGCATGGTTTCACAGCAGGAAGGTCATGTCAGATGAATCTAATAGATTTCTTTGACTGGTGATCAAAGTAGTAGACCAGGGAGGGGCTGTGGATATGGCCTACCTAGATTTTAGCAAGGCATTTGACACAGTCTCACACAAAAGATTAATATACAAGTTAGCCAGCCTTGGAGTGGGTCCCAAGGTGGTAGCCTGGATTAAAACTGGCTGGACAACAGGACGCAAAGGGTAATAGTAAACGGAGTGCACAGTGAAGAAAGGAGGGTAACTAGTAGGGTACCGCATGGTTTAGTACTGGGATCGGTCCTCTTTAATGTCTTTATAAGTGACATTAGAGAACACCTGGAAGGAAAAGTATGTCTCTTTGCAGGTGACACAAAGTTCTGGACAGGGTTGATACACAAGGTGGGGTGGAAAGGATGAAAAGAGATTTGGCAAGGTTGGAGGAATGGTCAAATATGGCAGCTCGGATTCAATGCAAAGAAGTGCAAGATAATGCATCTGGGAAACAAAAACCCAGGGGAAGAGTACACAATGTGGGGTGAGATAATAACAACAACAAAAATCAAAAGAGATCTAGGAGTAATTATATCAGATGACCTAAAGGTGGACAAGCAATGTGAGAAGGCAGTAAGATGGGCTGGGGGATACTGGGATGCATAGGGAGAAGCATCAACAGCAGAAAATAGGAAGTTGTCATCCCTCTGTATGGACAGTTGGTGAGACCCCATCTGGAGTACTGCATGCAATTCTGGAGACCCCATCTCTGCAAAGACATAGACAGAGTGGAGGCTGTTCAGAGGAGGGCAACCAAAATGGTGCGGTGTCTACACCAGAAGATATATGAGGAGAGACTAAAGCAGCTTAATATGTATACCCTTGAGGAAAGGAGGGAGAGGGGGACATGATAGAAACTTTCAAATACCTCAATGGAATTAAAAAAGTACAAGAGAGTAGCATCTTTCGAAAAAGAGATGTACAAGAACAAGGGGGCACAATTTGAAGATGGAGGGGGGCTCAGAGGTAATGGTAGAAAGTATTTTTTCACAGAGAGTGTTGTGGATGCATGGAACAGCCTTCCTGAGGAGGTTGTGGAGTCAGGAACAGTGGGAGAATTCAAGAATGCATGGGACAGACTTAAGGCAATTCTAGCGGGGGGTAGGAGGAAGTAAGCTGTTGATTAACTAGAATCTGCAGCTTATAAATCAGGTAGGAAATGGGCAGACTAGGTGGGCCAGAAGTCCTTATCTGCCATCAGATTCTATGTTTCTATGTTTCTCAATGATCTCCTAGCAGCAAGAGATTGGAGGATCCATTCCATCCTGGTCCTTCTTGATCTCTCGGTGGCATTTGACACTGTGGACCATGGGGTGTTGGTCAGGCACCTGCAGTCAATCTGTGGACTGCCTGGTACAGTCCTCAGATGATTTCATTCTTTCCTCACTGGCAGGTTTCAGAGAGTTGTCTGTGGGGTTTACTCCTCTAATAAGGTCTCCCTGCCTTGTAGGGTTCAGCAGGGCTCTGTACTGTCCCCCATGTTGTTCACAGTGTATATGCTGCTGTTAGGAGACATTGTAAGGTGGTATGAGCTAAACTTTCATTGCTATGCAGATGAGACCCAGCTCTACCTGTCCTTTGTGCCTGATTGGGAGGAGCTGTCCTGAGTTTTAACAACTGCCTTTCCAAGATTGAGGATTGGATGAGTGCCAGTTGGCTGATGTTGAATCTGGACAAGACTGAGGTTTTGGTGGTGGACCCAGGCTGTTGGGTAGAGGGACCATTGGAGGGGCGAGCCTTGGGGCTTTTGCTCTTTGGTCACTGGCTGACGACCTCTGAATGTGTGCGGGATCTGGTGCAATTCTTGATGATGGACTGATGCTTAAACATCAGTTGTTGTCCATTGTCAAGACTGCCTTTTGCAACTAAGGAATGTAGCCTGGATCAAGCACCTAGTTCCACCTGATGACCTACCAGTTCTGGTTCACTCCTTTGTAACCTCAAGCCTTGATTACTGTAATGCCCTGTACCTAGGGCTACCAGGGGTTGATATCCGCCGCTTGCAGCTGGTGCAGAACTCAGCAGCTAGCCTGTTGACTAGGCTACCTCATAGCTGTCATGTCACACCAGTGTTGTGTGATCTGCACCGAATGCCTGTTCGGTGGTGGATCACCTTTAAGGTCAGTTTACTGACCTATAAGGCCCTACACGGACAGGGACCTAGTTATCTGCAAGATCTTCTTCATCCTATTGCCCTCTCAGCCACTTTGCTCCACCGATGAGGGATTGCTAGAGATTCCCAGGGTTTGTCTAAAGTCATCTGGGGCCTGGGCATTTAAATTTGTGGTCCCATCCTGTGAAATTCTCTACCTCATCGGATTCGACAGTGACTGATGGTGGAGAGTTTTAAATCTGTGTTAAAATGTATCTTTTATTTTGGCGAGCCCTGATTTTATTTGATTTGTTGCAACTTCTTTTTTTTTAATTATACTTTCCTCTCTGCCTGCTGACTCTGACCCTTCAGGGCATCCAATGGGTCATTCTCCTGCCACCTGCTCACCAGTAGCTACCTCCCAGACCCCATGTAGCTGCAGTTTGCCCCAGGCAGGAAGAGGTGGGGTGAACCCACATGATCCTTCATTTCATTGGGCCTGTAGGTGGTCAGTGAACAGTGGTAGATTGGAGGCATGACCGGGGAAGCCCGTCATCCCAGAGCCAACAGGTGTGTTTTCACTTTTTCTCCTCCCCAGAGCAGTGCAAACCCCTGACATCAAGGCATTAGATGCTGGCATCCACTACACATCAGGGCCATCCATCCCCTTAAAATTGGGGCTTGCATTCCCCCCAAGCCTCCACCTGAGAGTCATACAAGTGTAGTGAGCATTGGCCATCCCACCCCGCTCCCCTGGAGACGGTCGAGCTGTTGTAGGATGCTCAAGTCATTCTCCCCCCAGCTGACCCACCAGTGACCCGAGTCCACTCCCGAACCTGGGTCACTGGTGTGGAGCGAGGTGTGGCATCCAGCGCCTCAACCCTCAGCACCACCAGGCCAGCTCTCCAACTGCTTTTTATATGTGAAGTTAATGGTTTTATGGCTATGTACTAGCGCTATGGTTTTGGAATAGTGCTATTTTATAAATACTGTAAATTATTGATTGATTAGGAAGGGAATATAAAACTATATTGGAACAAAAGAAGAGGAGTTATAGATTATGCTCATGGAAGGAATTTGAAACAACAGTAAAAATAAAGATAATAGAAAGTTTTGGAAATTGGTAACAAATGGATGGGAAAATTATAATGAAGAGATTGAAAACTATATTTGGGAATTATACTATAAAAATGTTTTTTTCAACAAAGAAATAATTAATGAAAACATTAATTGGACTTAAAAGGAAATACATGTGGCAAAGAATTGTAAAGAACTTCTTTTTTTTCAGAATAGGATATATCTCAGGTCATAAAAAATCTAAAGTGACATAAGGCCCCTGGCTCCGAAGGGGTACCCCAAGAGATAATAAAAGCTGATCTGAATTATGGATCCCTTTATTAGATATAGTTTTTAAAAGCATATTGAAAAAAGGGATAATTCCATTTACTTGGAAAACTTATATAATATCTATATGTAAAAATGGGGGCAGACTTAACCCATGTAATTATAGGCCTATAAGCCTTTTAGATACCTCCCAGAAATTTTTGCAACACTTATACAGCAAAACATAATGGATTGGATAAATAATTGTGGTATCATAGATGAAGCATAGGTGGGCTTCATGCCCAAATACTCTACTTTAGATCAATGCTTCACATTGACCCATCTGATTTATAAATATATCTATACCAAAAAACAAAAACAATATTGCATTTTTATAGATCTAAAGGCAGCCTTTGATAAAGTTTCCAGAACAAAATTATGGGAAGTCCTGGAAAATTATGGGCTAGATGTAGCTGTAATCATTATTTTGAAAACATGGTATGATGATAATTACACAAAAGTAAGATATAACCAAGAAGAGGATTATACCAACAAAATTGTCTCAAACATAGGATTAAGACAGGGCTGTGTCCTCTCTCCAATTCTGTATAATCTTTTTTTTTGAATAAGATATTGAAAGTCCTATATGATCCTGACTTGCACATGCCCAGATTGAGCTTCAGACCATGCCCATACCTGGCATATGCAGATGATTTTGTTTTAATCTCAGCTAGTTATTTGGGGATACAAAGAAGTTTACAAAGGTTGTTTGAAGGATGTAAGAAAGCATCACTGGAAATCAGTTTTGAAAAGACTAAATATGTGATCTGCAATAAACACTTGATTAAGAGAGGGAAGGTAAGCTCCCTAAAGTGTAATAATCATAAAATAGAAACAGTTAAAATATTCTGTTATTTGGGGATTATTTTCAGTTATAATTTGAAATGGTTAGAACACATAAAATATCTTAAAGAAAAATTAGAGAGATTTTTATCCAGCAGTAGAAAGATTCTCATCTAAATTTGGTGGGCATTCGGTGAAGTGGTGTTTAACAGCATTAAATGCAAAAATAAGGTCACAACTGTTATATGGAGTGAAGATTTGGGGACCTCCAAAAGGAAATAATCTAGAGGCCATTTTGAACAAAGCCTATAAGAGGTTATTGAGTCTGCCAAGATCAGCATCATCTAGCCTAGTGAGATTAGAATTGGGTCAACCAACATTACAACAGGGAATAGAACACAGACAGTGTATTTATTGGTTAAAAGTTTACACTAAACAAGAAACATGTTTGCCTAGAATGTGTATAGAAGAATCATTAACATACAAACACAGAGGCTTTTCATGTCCTAGTATTTATATATTAGAAAAATTAATAAAACCATATGGACTGTTAGAGTGTATCACTGACTCCTATAGGGTACTGATAAAGATTCTTTAAAATAAAATAAAAATTAGAGTTCAGGATATCCATTTTAATCAGGAAATAAATGTGGCAAAGAATTGTAAGATTAGTAGATTGTTGGGGGAAAGCAATATAAGAACAATGGGTTTGGAGCAATATTTATATAAAGTACAAAGCCCCAAAGGCAGAAAGGCTATAACACAATTTAGATTCAGATATATATAACCAAACATTAAAGAGATTTTACAAAGAAACACAAACATGTTTATGTGCCTGTGAAGGCAGTGACAACACTCCACCACATTTACTTATTTTATGTCTATTATATAGATATGCAAGAGATAAAATGTTTCTTCGGTTCTTAAAAGAATTGGATATGGAACCACAATACCAATATAACTCTTTGTTAAAATCTAATAATGCTGTATGGTTAGACAAAGTGGCTAGACTATGTAGAATATCAGAAAGAAAGCAAAATCACTCAAGGAATAAAAATTGATCATATTTTGCAATGTGTTAGATTGTATATTTATTATTATTGTAATGTTTTATAAAGGAGATATTTATAATATGTAATATGCAAGCAATAACACCCGACAGGGTGGGCAGTATTGGGCAATACTGGACCGCCCAGGTGGCATAATGAGGATCGACACTGCAGGCAGAGGGCCTTATAGCCCCTGGAAGGTCCAGTATTGCCCATACTGCCCACCCTGGAGGTTATTATTGCGCTTAGAAAACGGGCCACTGTATTAGATTAATTAAAAAAAATATCTTTTTAAGTTTAAATGCTAAACCTTTTAGCTGATTCTGTTATTTTGTAATAAAATAGTCCCTCTGCCTGCTGAGCCTCTGTAGTTGTGAGCAGGTGTTGTTGTCATGCCCCCCCCCACACACAGAAGGCTTGACATTGTTCAGAGCTTTTTTAATTCATTCAAGGATTTGTGGAATCAAGGAGAGGTGGTAGTGGTTGGTGGAGAGGTGGTAGCAGGCTGTGAGGTGAGCAGACAACTAAACATTGGAAGTGGATTCCCAGAAAGTGTTGCCGCATATCATTTTTCTTTCTTGATACAGGCTGATTTTATAGAGACTCATCCTGATCCAATTCCTTTTCCAGGCTGTTGTTTTACAATTATAAGTGTGCTAATGTATTTTTATTGGCTCTGCCAGACTCAAGACAGTAAGTGCTGCCGCTGAATGAAACAACGGTTAATGAGAATAGCTACTTGTCGTTCTTCCTGAAATTTATTTGGGATTTTTTGGCAGAGGACCGTGTGAGCAGTACTTGGAGGGACATCAAAGCATTGCCAGTGATTGGTGTGGTGCTTTATAAGGTTAACACCGCAACTGATTTAATTTAAGAAACACTTTGTTGTGACTACACTGGGTTACGGGGTACAAGCCAGGGAACGTGAGAGATGGGATACAGTTGGGAGGATTGTGACAGTGATAAAAGGGTGAACCACTTTGTTGCCTCAATCTACTTCCATTGGTACAGCTCTAATGTGGCATTATTTTGTGAGCGGGAGGTGGCCGAGTAGAGACTTGAGAAGTGATCATGGTCGCTCTCCCAGAGTAATGACATGAGTTATGGGACAAGAGTGTACTTTTATCCTAGCGCCACTGCTTTTATTTTCTCACTTAGTGAGAGATAGAGCTGAATCTAAGTGTTTTGTTTGTTACTACAGACTGACAGGGTGGGGAAAGATGGTGAACTACTGTCAGTGTGTTAACAAAATGAACATCTAAAAATAAAAAAATGAGTGTTGTGATCTATTGAAAGTTAATGTACCTCCTGGCAAGGGTACTAGCCAATCAGATAGAAAATAAAAGCCCATTTTCTAAGTCATAAATGATGACGTATAATGTGAACTTTTAAATAATTGTAAAACAAATTTTAAATTTTGTCATACAATAAACCTAAACAAACAAGAAAACAAACAAGCAAACATTTGAGAAGGCCACACTGAGAATCTGCTGGTTATACACTACTACTTAAACAGGTTTTGTCAATTCCTGTGTTTGTATATCAAAATCAGTAACATTGGTGCAATTATGTTGAATGCAGATGTATTAAGCATATGGAACATTAGAGCCCAATTGATGAGGAAGAGCACTGGTAGCATGCAAGACTGCATTACAGGAAGTCTCTTTTCTTTAAACCTTTCTGCCAACCTGATTATTTGCTGTAATAAATAACTTAAGGTCTACAAATTCCAGGGGGAACTCGATCGCTCAGTGGATTGGTTGCTGGTTAAGGAGCCTTTGATCTCTAGGTCACTGGTTCAAATCCAGCCAGGTAGGTAGTGGCCCGAAAGCCATCATTACCTGAGGGCTGCTCGATGGCCTATGTGAAATGAGCTGTGGTGGTCTCAGTCCATTCCTAGTGGACAGCTGCCCACATCACAAAACTACTAACACAATTGGCATTGATTGGCATCCTTGCTGGCAGTCTTACATGAGAGACAAAAGTTTCTATGGTATCAATCATGCTATATCTGTCATGTGGATTAACAGAGTACTTCAGTTTCCACTGCTGTCAATCCGATACCTTTCATGAACACTAAAAATTTCACATTTAAAAAAGGTCTAAAAATGTTATTACACATTTATCAGATCCAGAAGTAAACCTTACTTTCAATCCATTGTTGTTAATCCATTCCATAATTACAATATGTCATTTCCATTACTTTTCCAGACAATGAGTATGTAATCAATGTACCTGCAGCAGTGTTTGATATGTTCAAAAGAGGGGTTCATATGGTGTGTAGACCTTCCCTCTAACTCACACAGAAGTTAGAATAGCAGTGTTATTGTCCCTACCATAACTGTGCAACCCTGTTGGAGAAAAAACTGTGAATTAAAGGTAAAATAATTACATCTATATGAATTCTACTGTGTGAGCAAAAAAAATATATAGGTGGTACACTGGTACAGGATGCATTGGTGCAGATGATAGGACAAAGTTCTAAGTCCTAAAACATGCAGAATGCAAGTATAAAATGACTAGACATCATTGTGTAACTACCAACAGGTCTTTTCCTAAGCGAAATTTTAATTTTTTAAGACATGGTGTCTCTGGTGTGAGATATCAGCCTTTCAACTAATTCTTGCAAGAAAAAATGTACGCATTTTGAAAGGTTGTCAGATAAAGATACAACTCCAGAGACTCTAGGGCTGCTGCAATTTCTGTGCACCTTAGGGAGGTGATAAAATGTGGAGTCTATTAGGTAGACAGGTTTTAAATAAATTGCCTTAGAATTAGAAATCCACCATAGAGATCAGCCCAGTTAATTATAAGTCAAAAGGTTCTTGCTGAAACAAATGAGTTGTATTATTTTTGTAATAGTGAATACATATTTATTCTATTAATTGTCCCTGGGCCTCAGAAATATAGTTTACTTTGTTAAAGTTGGCTGTGTTGCTCTAATGTCTGCCTCCTTTATAATGATGTTCTCTAAATCTTTAAGCTCTTTCAATACCACTTCAGTTGGAGTTGAGTTGTTAATTCCAGTGTGCAATTTACCCCTGAGGAAACAATCAAGTCTGGAAAATATTAATGGCTGGAGCTCCACCAGAGCTTGGTGTGAAGTTAGATTTGGGTTTAAAAAGTTGACTTTGTTGAATTTGAACATTCAAATCCCAAATGGGTAATGCAACTGTGCATCATCCTGCAGACTGGAATTCTCAGGTGATACATACAGAATACATGGGTGGGTGTAAACAGAATCTTACACACACAAGGTGTGGGATGCTTGTTTATCAAAGCATCCCATACCAACAGTGTGTATAAAATTCTGAGTTATGCACCCAGCCATATTCTGATTTTTTTATAATTACTAGTGGAGCATTTTTAATCTGATATAACTTTTTTTTACTGGTTGCAGTTGTGCATTTGCTTGGACTGATCTTAGCATGAGCATGACTGACAGGCACCAATTACAACCATCCTGTTGTAATGCAAAATTACAACTGGGTGGTTACAGCACAATTTTAACAATCTGTTATCCAGATATAATAAATCATCCCTAGTAATTATAATACTATAGTCCACAGTTTTATTTCCTGCTGATGAAACAGTAATGCTGAAATTCCAGTTGGTGCCCATTGCACCTGCTACATCACATGCTTCTGGTCTATTAATGTCATTAATCGCTTCAAAAAAACCAAAAAATCAAGGTTCTTGTTTTGATGTCCTGAGTACTTAGTCCTGCACTGAATTTATAGCTTGGCCTCAATTATCAGCTTGTTTTGTTGCAAAATAATTCTTCTAATAGATCTTTTAAAAGGATGTCATCAAATACACTTTAATCTAGACCCAGCCTGGTGGTGCAGAGGGTTGAGGTGCTGAAAAGCACTAACTTACATCATGCCAGTGACATGAGTTTGGGATCAAGCTTGGGTTGCCGGGGGTGGACTGGTGGTGAAGGCTGTGAGGAGGATCGGTGGTCACTTGGCAGCTCTCCTCTCCCGACTGAGCCGGTGAGCCATCCTGGTTCCTGGCTGCCACTGGGTGAAGGTCTAAGCGGAGCTTACAATTGTGAGGAGGTTGAAGTAAAGTTGGGTGGGTAGAAGGGTCTGGCAGTTCCAGAGCATGTGCACCTCAAGCACATGTGTCATCTGAGTTTGCTGTAGCTCTGCAAGAAAACAAAGGTGGAAAATGAAGGGTGACTGGACTTAATGAAGTCTGGCCTGAGATGTCATCGCCCACCCTGCTGCTCCAGAAGGGTAAGAGAGAATCTGGATGTGAGTGTCTGGGGTGGTGATGATAGAGCATCCCTCAGATGAGCAATTGGGGAATCTGAAGGGAATGCCCCCAGGAAGAAGAAAGGCAGCAGGCTGGCCAGTGGCTTCCAGGGACAGTGCTGATTAGCTGGCCAGATCCACCCAGAAGGGTAAAAGATGATGGAAAAAAAGCACCTTAACCTTCAACTTCTTGATCATTGGACCAGAGACAAATGTAAGGCTCTTCTGTAAGACTTGTATATGGAGTGCCAAAAGGGAGAAAGAGAACAAATGAATCTCCTCCCTTCGTTTAAGTCCCTGTGGACCTCCTCCCAGCTCCTGTGTTGTTTACTCCATCCCTTCTTGTGCCGGTATGTGCTCTGCATTTTTTGTGACTTTTTTGTATTGGGCTATTAGTGTAGGCTCTGTTTTGGAATGGCACCTTGTACTTGGCACTGCTTCTTTAAAGAGAAGCACTTTGATTATGTGGCTTCCCTATTTTTTGTGTCAAATCCTTGGTCAGAGTTAGAGCTGCTCTATCCTGGCTATGTAACCTATTATTCCTATGCCCCTTTATATGAAGTGTGATCTAATGCAAGCTTTATTCTGTCCCTGAATTTAGAAAGAAGGTCATTTCATAGAAAATACTGTACCCCAAAAAAACGTTTTCTTACAAAGATCTTTGTTGCATTTTCTTTTAGCTATTTTGTTATCAAATTTGGGCAATTGTTTTGTTTAATTCTGTTTCAAAATTGTAAACTCAGAGGTGTCTTTAAAGGGTGAGGTTTTATTTAATTATTTTTGCTTATCTCTTCAGATACTTTGTTGTGTTTTTCCTCCTTAATTAAAATGTTTTCTGGGGTTACTAAGTCACTAAAGGTATGTTCAATTCCTCCCTATCAACAAAATATTCTAAGACAGTGGAGGGGTGTTTGTCCAAACATAAGTCACATGGTGCCTAGTTTTGATCATTATGTACCATAATGAGAAATATTGTAGCACAAGTTTGTTTCCTGTAAAGGAAGTCTATCAAGTGTGAAAAGGTTCTTTCATACTGTTGTTTATGTAACCCCTTTGTTACCTGGGGTTACTAGAATCCCAGTAAGACCTAGTGGTAGGCAGGGAAGGCAGCTTGTGAAACTCCAGTTAAATGGGTTTCACACTGTCTCACTCTGTTCTCAGTCACAGCTGAGACTTGAGAGATGACATCACCATAGAACTGTCGCAGCTGCATGAGCCACATTGGAATCTACAGCTCAGGGAGTGAGTTTAGAACTTTGGGAAATTTCAAAGTCATGCTTCTTCAGTTTGTCCTAAAGCAAACAGGAAGGAAGTCGTTCAGTCTTCAGTTTGTTTCAAAGAAGAAGGAAGTGTTCCTGTGTTTACCTGTTTTTAAAGTGGTGGAGACCGCTCCCCCGGTGTCAGTGCCCCCCTCCCTCCGGGGGGAGAGAAAAAGTTCTCTGTGGGTTCCAGGGGCAATCCCCTTCTCCCACCATGGAAGGAAGCTGCCTGGTTTTATTTAGTCTGTTCTTGTATAACAGCAAAGGTTATAGTACTTCACCTGTGGGGCACCTGCAACGAATGGGTGAGTGTTTGGCTCCATTTGAAGGGGCAAACAAATTGTTTTCTTCAGTTGGGAAATGAATGTGGACTGCTATTTGGGAGGACTATGTTTACTAGGACAAACAAATGGAGCAGTCAAACAGTCTAAAGTTTTAAATGGATTCCAAGTAATGGGGACTGCTATTTGGGAGGACTATGTTACTAGGACGAACAAATGGAGCAGTCAAACAGTCTAAAGTTTTATTGGATTTCAAGTAATGCTGTAGAGGGGGTGCTTCAGGTCATCCACCATTCAATCTACATTTTAAAGTTCTAAAGTTTTCTGTGTATCCAGAAAAATGGCCGGGTATGGGCTGTGGGAGCTGGAGGTGGGAAAACCCCCATCTTTAGTAACCAGGTCCACCTCTACTGATTTCTTCTGTGTTTTGCTACTTGCCTCATGCACTTGGCCAGTGATGGGGTGGGTACCCAGATGTGGGTCGCAACTTGAAAATCTCTCTAGGAGTCGCAGACTCTAAGTGGTGTGGGGAGCCACAGGATGGAAAAATTACTCCTTGTTGGATGGGAGTCTCCTTGTTTGATGGGAGTTCGATTGGAAGTAAGAAAACAAATCTCTCTAGGAGTCACAGACTCTAAGTGGTGTGGGGAGCCACAGTTTGGGAGTCTCCTTGTTTGATGGGATGTCTTTCCAAGTAAAGTTTGGGTTCATTCTTCAAGTGGACTGTCAGTCAAGTGGCCGGCAGGGGAGCTGGGCCAGTTGGGCTATGTATCCAAAGCACATGCAAAGTCCGGGCTGAGTGCCTGGTGGGTCCAAAGCCAGACAACAGTAGTAATGTGTTCATTCTTCAAATGGAATGCTTGGTTAACCTCTAATCTGCACATACAGTGAACATAGCCCTTTGGGGGACCATGCAATGCTTTGTTTATGTTCAGTTAGTTAATAAATAAAGCCACACTGAAAAATCCCAATCCTGGTTCTGGACATTACAGTTATTGCTTCCTGTAGTTGGATTTACTTGGGTGCCCCTGTGCAGAGTAGCCAAACCTAGGTCCCTTGTGCGGTGACCTCATCCTCACTGAACCCAGGTCCCCACCAGGTATGCTGCCAACACCAACAGCATGCCACCTGTCATTTTAGTAAAAGGCAGGGGTGGGGTCCTTACAAAAATGGAGGCACCGCTTTGGATTTGTTCCGGAAGGAAGGTGCTTGGGTAAGTGGGCTAGCGTTTTGGCTATCTGGCAGTGGGTAGCCCAAAAAGTTGAATCAATTTCCCTAGTGTGTTGTTGTGTGCTGTGAATCTTGTGCTGCTGTTTAAAAAATGCCAACTGTTTACCAAGGAGCTGTAAAGCCAAAGTGTGTGTCCTTGTCCAGCATCAGAAATTGTTTACAACATTTTGTCAGTTTTAAAATGAATTTCTGTGAAGGAAAGTGTGGAAAACTAGGGGCAGCAACAGATAAATTATGCCCTGGATGTTTAAAATGCTTTTAAAATGAATTTCTGTGAAGGAAAGTGTGGAAAACTAGGGGTAGCAACAGAGAAAATATGCCCTGGACGTTGGAAATGCTTTCTGTGCAATGCTAGAGACTGCAGAGTTAATGGCAATGTTACATGGTTGAAATGGGCTCTCGCCGTGAAGTCAGTTGAGAAAAAAAAAAGTGCATTTTTCAGTTTAAATTTGCCTGCTCAACGATCGCCGTGAGGAGAGGAGCCCTCGCGAGGAAGAAGAGGCTCATTTGCATGGCGTTGTGTGGTTGGTTAGTTTGCCATTAGTCCCTCCCCTCAGCCAGCTCTTCAGAGTCTGCTTCAGCATTCGATAAGGAGACAGAGAGTAGTGTGTGTACTGGCAGTGGAGGAGCGTTCGCGAAGTAATCAAAGCACTGTAAACAGTAAAAAAGTGACTTTCTAGTTAAAAATCGGGCTCAACCCGCATATCGATCGTGGGATCAGTGAATTGCGTGGTTAAAATGACGATCGTGGAGACTGCCCACCTGTTTGCATTCTGAGGCCTTCAAAATCTGGCTGCAGGCCGTTTTACCCATCGCAGCAATCTGCTACAATAACAGTGAGTAAATAATTAAAACTGCTCAATCAGTGATTTTCAGTAATGCCATATAAAATGTGTGTGCAGCTGTATAGTCGCTTTGCAAGTAGCGATTGTGTGATGTCCTGCTGGCAAGTGCAAGTCTGTAAAGCCATTAAATGTGTGCATAGCAATGAAAGTAGCCTCAGTTTAAAGTCTGCAGCCAGAGAGAGACTGAGGTTGTAAAAGTGCAACACTAGTAGAAGCAGGCAATCCTGTGCTGAAACCTGAAGTTTTAAGGGACTGTAATTAAATTAATGTTGCTAGCATGTGAAAAGTCCAAGGAAAATCCTGTAAATGTGTGAACAGCCAGAACAGAGCAAGTTGTGCAGTTTGAGTACAAGTTATTAGTAGCTGATGTAATCAGGTGCGCGGTAAGCTTGACCAGAGTCTGAATGTTGATGCACAGGAGTGCTGCCGCCACCATTACAGGGTGGGGTAGTAAAGTAAACTCAGCAGCAGAGGAGCCATTTTAAAGCTGTTAAAGTGTGTTTATTAAAGTGGGACTTTCCATTAC
Organism: Neoceratodus forsteri; assembly: GCA_016271365.2. Lineage (NCBI taxonomy): Eukaryota > Metazoa > Chordata > Ceratodontiformes > Ceratodontidae > Neoceratodus > Neoceratodus forsteri. The sequence goes on from CM057452.1 coordinate 1,779,886,551, forward strand.
AGTGAATTTTGTTTGTTTTTCTGCAGTTATGGCCTCAGGACCAGCTCGTTACCCGGATCATGCCCGGGTTGCAGTAACAGCAGCAGTAAATAGATTGAGAGATATTGAAAAGTGGTGCTATAGAGGGCAACTCCCTCCTGATGTGGCAATTCCTAATTATCCAGTACATGTATGCCAGATGTGCTTGAGTGCTAGAAGGGGATGTCTTCATGATTCCTCACTGTGCTGGATGTCTACAAAAATATTGCTTGTATAAAGCACCTCCAATTTGTTTGGCTCCCACATTGACAAAAATTCAAGAATCTGCAGTTGGCAGCACACAGCATCAGGCAGAGCCTGTGGAGGAAGGTCCCTCGGGAGAGTGTAGCACGAAGTTAGAGAGTGTAGAATTGGAGACTGAATCTGAAATTGAAGCATTGGATTCTGGATCTCAGAAGGCAAGTTCAGATAAAGCATCAATAGACCCCTGGGTGGGGGGGCCTAGCCCAAGTCTCGAAAGGTGAAGATGAGATGCGGGAGGCCTTTGAATGGGAGGTGTCGACCTCCGCTCCCAGTGATGAATGGATAGTCTTGGGGGTGAGAATGACTGCTCACTCCTGGGCTCAGATCCTCAGTGAAGAGGAAGATGAAGGGGAACCTATGTGGCCTTGTGAGAAAGGAACGGGTACACAGCCTCAAGATCTTGCCTCGGAGGAATGTATTGAAGAAGGTGGTGATGCCACTGCCCTGGCTTTACAGGAGGAAGAAGTCAGGGATCCGTTTCTAATTTCCTTGAGGATCTTTGAAGCTGGCAGAACCAGGACTGGCCACCCCAAGCCAGGCCAGTGGTCTCAGATTGACCAAAGCAAGTAAAGAGGAGAGACTGGTTAGTAGAAAGGCCAATGAAATCTTTGGTATGACCTTTCCTACCTTTTCTCGGAGAGTCTGGGAGGAGATTGAGAACTGCAGAAAATCCTGGATCTGGGATGAAGCAATGAAACATGTGCATCCTGGGGCTAACCAGCATGTAAAGAATAGACTGTTCATGAAAAGTATACACAGTGGAAGAGAGGCAGGACACTGTTTATGGACAGAGTGAGAATAGTGGACAGAGAGGGACGTGAAGTCTCCCACTGTGTGAATTATGTGCATCCAGATGGAGTAATAATTCAAGCCCCTGACCCCCTCTACTATTGGCCTCAGTGCAAGGACCTCCCAGTAATTAAGCCCGTGCCTACAAAATGGAGAGCCGAGCAGTGGTAGTCAATACTGCCACGTCTAGACTGTGAAGTGCCCTTATTGATCTGCCAATATGAATAACCAAGGACTCAGGTGCTCCACATTCATCAGTCCACAGTGTACTGTCTTGTTCAGCAACCATCTACTGGCACCACCAGATGACTTCCGATCCAGAGAGGACACCAGCCCAACTGTTTTCCTGTTCATCGCCTGGTAATCAGATGGCCGGACCAGCTGTTTTTCTTTTTGTTCCTGTTCTAAAGTTCCTTCTCCAGAGATGACATCACCCCAGCTGTTTCCAGATGTGCCCTCCTGTGTTCCTGGAAGATGTCAGCCACCTGTATCAGAAGAAATGCTGCCAGGAGAGTCTTCAGCTCGGTGCAGGTTGGTGCCTAGTCTTATACTTCAAGAGGCTAGTAAGTCCAAAAAAAAACCTTTTTCTATCTTTATGACATTGCAGTACACACCTACACTACAGACTTAAAAATGTGTGAACTGTCCATAAAGACTCTCCTTCGGATGGCCTTAAAGAACTATGTTTCACGGGCTCATCTGCAGGAGAGACTTCTATTGGACTGGCCTTGGGCCTTGTGGTCACTAGTTGGGACTTTTAGGGCACTCCATCCCCCAAATGTGTATTGTAACTAATGTCATTACTGTACTCTAATGTAAATACTGTGTTTTCTACCTTTTAAAAAAAAAAAATTTTGGGGGATTGTTCAGTGTTTTTCTGTATGGTAAGGGTTGTTGTTGTTGTCGTTGTTGTTGTTTAGATAGACTGTGCATGCAGATTAGGATGTGTTTTTTTTTTTTGTCTTTTCTTACAGGTGTTCCTGGAAGACAGAAGAGAAGACAAGAAGAGGAGGAGGGCTCATCGGGTTCCTCGTCCAGTGCTTATAGTGAAGAATTTAAATATACTGTGTTGTTATTGCTAATGGTTGTAGTTGCAGACTGCTCAAGGTCGGGAGGTCCCCAGGTTTTGTTTTGTTTGGGAATGTTATTTCTGAGGCAGATAGGTTTCCCTAGAGGGTTAGGGGGATAGACAGGCTGTGGTCCTCAGTGGCCATAGGGACTGCAATGCTGATCTATCAGGGCTATGCTCTGGACGGTTCTACCAGAGCCACTAGGTGACCATAGTAAGTGGATAGAGTAGAGGCTGATGTGTCAGCTAGGCCTCTAGGCCCTTAGTGTTGCCTACCTGTGCTTGCACATGGTAGGAGGGGCCTGACACACCCCTCCATGAGTAGCACATAGGGTGGGATGGCCTAAGGCTGGGTGCATAATGACTGGGGACAGTCATTTTCCTGGGGTGGGGCAGTGTAACCCTTTGTTACCGGGGTTACTAGAATCCCAGTAAGACCTAGTGGTAGGCAAGGAAGGCAGCTTGTGAAACTCCAGTTAAATGGGTTCCACACTGTCTCACTCTGTTCTCAGTCACAGCTGAGACTTGAGAGATGACATCACCATAGAACTGTCGCAGCTGCATGAGCCACATTGGAATCTACAGCTCAGGGAGTGAGTATAGAACTTTGGGAAATTTCAAAGTCATTCTTCTTCAGTTTGTCCTAAAGCAAACAGGAAGGAAGTCGTTCAGTCTTCAGTTTGTTTCAAAGAAGAAGGAAGTGTTCCTGTGTTTACCTTTTTTTAAAGTGGTGGAGACTGTTCCCCCAGTCTCAGTGCCCCCTTCCCTCAAGGGGGGGAGGAAAAGTTCTCTGTGGGTTCCAGGGGCAATCCCCTTCTCCCACCATGGAAGGAAGCTGCCTGGTTTTATTTAGTCTGTTCTTGTATAACAGCAAAGGTTATAGTACTTCACCTGTGGGGCACCTGCAACGAATGGGTGAGTGTTTGGCTCCATTTGAAGGGGCAAACAAATTGTTTTCTTCAGTTGGGAAATGAATGTGGACTGCTATTTGGGAGGACTATGTTTACTAGGACAAACAAATGGAGCAGTCAAACAGTCTAAAGTTTTAAATGGATTTCAAGTAATGCTGTAGAGGGTGCTTCAGGTCATCCACCATTCAATCTACATTTTAAAGTTCTAAAGTTTTCTGTGTGTACAAAGAAATGGCCGGTATGGGCTGTGGGAGCTGGAGGTGGAAACCCCCATCTTTGTAACCAGGTCCACCTCTATGGATTTCTTCTGTGTTTTGCTACTTGCCTCATGCACTTGGCCAGTGATGGGGTGGGTACCCAGACACGGGTCGCAACTTGAAAATCTCTCTAGAGTCGCAGACTCTAAGTGGTAGGGGAGCCACAGGATGGGAAAATTACTCCTTGTTGGATGGGAGTCTCCTTGTTTGATGGGAGTTTGATTGGAAGTAAAACAAATCTCTCTAGGAGTCACAGACTCTAAGTGGTAGGGAGCCACAGTTTGCGAGTCTCCTTGTTTGATGGGATGTCTTTCCAAGTAAAGTTTGGGTTCATTCTTCAAGTGGACCCGTCAGTCAAGTGGCGGCAGGGGCAGGCCAGTTGAGCTATGTATCAAAGCGCATGCAAAATCCGGGCTGAGTGCCTGGTGGGTCCAAAGTCAGACAACAGTAGTAATGTGTTCATTCTTCAAATGGAATGCTTGGTTAACCTCTAATCTGCACATACAGTGAACGTAGCCCTTTGGGGGACCATGCAATGCTTTGTTTATGTTCAGTTAGTTAATAAATAAAGCCACACTGAAAAATCCCAATCCTGGTTCTGGATATTACAGTTATTGCTTCCTGTAGTTGGATTTACTTGGGTGCCCCTGTGCAAAGTAGCCAAACCTAGGTCCCTTGTGCCAGGTAACCTCATCCTCCCCGAACCCAGGTCCCCCACCAGGTATTGCTGCCAACGCCAACAGCATGCCACCTGTCGTTTTAGTAAAAAGGCAGGGGTGGGATCCTTACATTTATATCCTCTGTGCTGTTGCTCAGTCAAAACAGGGTCAGGAGCCCCTATTGAATGGTCTTCTGAATGCCATTGTCTCCACACTGTCTAAACAGGATGATCTCACTGTACTGGTCAGAGTACAATACTATTGTCATTGTCCACTGATCCTGTTTAACTCATTTCTCTACTGCGAGTAGAGATGGCATATACCCCATGTATTAGAACTGCACTGCAAAATGCATGTTATTGTGAGTGTACCATTCACAAAAAGAGAGTGAATACCATTGTTTTCCAACTAAGGCAGATATGCAATGCTTTTGAAGTGAGCTGTCACTGGGCATATGGTAAATACTGGACAGCAAACCAACAAACACAGGTGTCAGTACAAACTTGCTGAAAAGATGCTTCTGCTAGGAAAACGTACAAAGTAACAAAATGAAGTGGAGCACATTAAATAATAATAAATCTCAAGCAAACTTGGCCAAAGAGGAAAAGATCTAACTCACAATAGATGAATACCTCAGTACTACATTGGCATCCTGGCAGTTCATAAGGGGGCAGAGCTGATACAACAGCTGTTTTTTAAAGACACATTAAAAGTGACAGTGATTACATTAAATCACCTAAATTAAATATATAAATATGTAAGGCAGTGGATAAAAATAGCTGTATCCTAATAAGGAGTTGTTCCAGAAAATATCAAGTTGGTGATCAGTAAGCCTTTAGCGAAACTATGAAGTGTAAAATGATCTAAAAAAGAAGGCACACAAAACAAGAAAAAGGAGACCATGGCATCATTTACAATTTTATTTAGTGTGTTCAGTTTCATTGTGTTACTTTGTGCATTTTGGGAATACTGGGTCAAGTCCGCTAAATAAAAACAGTGCAGGAATAACTGCACTGTATAAAGTGCACCTGCATTTAGAGTGACAGAGGTAGAACAGCAGTAGGAAATTACCGCTACTCCTGTTGTTCTACACTTTAACTAAGGATTGATCATGGTGCCGTGTGCTGACTCTGTGCCCATTTTGGGATTGTGGTATGAGCACCACTGGAGTTAGTTTGTGCTGGCACTACAGATGGTCTTTGGCCAAACTGGAATTCAACGAACATGCTCAAATCTGGTGTCTTTGCCACCATAAAAGCATAGAAACTTGGTGGCAGAAAAGGATCCCATCTAGTGTACCCCTTACCCCCTTACTCACCCCCCTTCCCCCTGGCACCCCCTCCACTACTCAGTCCCATATGCCTGCTCCAGTCCCTCTTGAATCCCTCCACCATTTCAGCCCCCAACATCTCCACCAGCAAACAAGGTGGGAAGGACCCTGGGTTCCCATACCAGTTCAGCACATCAGTGTCATGATTCAGCAGTTTCTTCTGGGAGCACAACACTGAATGTGTTCATATCCCATTGTTGGTAAGACACATGACCTGCAGCAGCAAATCAGTGATGCTGAAGATCAAGAATTCCTTGCGTTACACACATATGTCATGGGGAGGACATGGCTACTGAAAGGAACTCCTTTTATTTGCAAAATGGTGACTTTCATCAGAAATTTAGAAATCAGCGAATCATGCATGACCATTTCAGTTAGTTAATTCAGTACATTGAACTGTAGTTTTATGTAGGCAGAAAAATAAAATCATGTGGCAGATGCAGACACTAGTGTTGGGCACAATTTCCCATACTCTTGAAATTGCACAAAATAGCTGATAGTGCTTTCATGCACTTTTCGTAGAAATGTGCTAAAATATAATGTAATTTTGCTTTTCAAGTTTTTTGGAAGTGCACCTCTTTGGGAGTTTGCTCATTATCAAAACTCCAAATTGTTCAATCTGAAAATGCTTACATTTTTTTTGAATAGTGATGTGTTACAAATGTCACTTTTAAATTATTTTTGTAATTGTGATCTTATTGGAAGTGCATCAATCCTTTTAGATTATACATTAAATTAAGTAAAAGGGTGTAATTTGAAAAAGTGTGCAGTTTTTCTATTAAGGTTCAGTTACAAATCTACAATGCCAGTGTATTTTTGAAAATGCATTTTTTGTCAGAATGCATCACACACTTGCCACAAGGGTGAAGGAAGTGGGTTTTTGTGAGTAACATGCTGTACTGACTGAGCACTTTACATTGAAGAAGATTTGTCCCCTTACTGACTATAGATCCCCATTTTGGAACCCCTACCTAAAGTCTGATATTGATCGCTTAGAAAGAATTCAAAAACGTGTAACCAGGATGATCCCCAGGCTAGCTAAATTGCCCTATACAGTAAATCAAGACTATCTGTTACTGGTCTACACTCTCTTTGGAGTAGAAGAATTAGGGGGGATTTATTCTTAACATATAAGCTTCAGAAAACCCCTGACCTAATGAATAAATGTGGACTATCCTATGTTGCCAGATGTATTGTTCCAAGATGTCATATTAAACAACTTATGGTCCCAAAGGCAAAAACCAACTTAAGATTAAACATTTTTTCACTTAGGGCACCAAGACTATGGCATAGACTTCCCCAGGAATTGGTCAATTCAACCAATATTGAATCATTTAAAAAGGGTAGTGATAATTGGTTGATTAAGAAACATGTTAAGTGAATTGTTCCCAATCTAGTGCGGGGGGAAAATCTAGATGGGCTTTGGCCTTCTTTTTTCCCAAACAAACCAAGTAAACCAAGAAAAAGAAGAAGAAGAAGAAGAAGAAGAATCAGCATTTATATAGCACTTTTCATACATCCAAAGCGCTTTACAAGCAATGCTAGACTGGTAGTGAAGTGAGTAAGATAGACAGATACAGTAGATACTGTAGATAGATATATAGATAGATAGATAGGTAGATAGATACTGTAGATATACATTTTTTGTTTATTTTTATAGCTGTTATTATATATAGTGTTTAATACATTTTCATTTCATTTATATGATTCTCATTTTCATTTATTTGGTTTTCAAGTAGGTACACTGGAATATACATTCCATTTTCAGGTACAACCTGAGGTCAAGAATAATGCTATACAAAGCATACAATACAGGTACAATATATCAGTAACAATAAATACTACATTCTGTACAGTTTACAAGAACAACCATTAAATTTTTTAAAATGCTGAAGAGTAGCAGAGGAAAAAGACTTAAAAGATGAAAATTGCTTAAGCTGTGTGGGCAAAGAATTCCACTAAGTAGCTGCACAATATGCAAACGTGCATTTACCAACTGTTCTGCCCACAAATGGTTTGTGTATCCGGAGTCCAGTAGAAGACCGTGAATGAAAGGTTGGGATGTATTTGATTAAAAATTTGCTCCAGGAGACAGGAACACCTGAATTCATAATTTTGAAGACAAATCGAGATAAAGATAAATTGTAATTATAATATAATGCACCCTCATTTATCTGCCCCTCTATTATCCGCTACCCTCTTCATCTGCTGGCCTGACCTCCTGTACTATTCTCTCTCCATGGAATTCCCTATGTTATCCACCACTCTCTCTATCAGCCATCTGCCAGTGCTTTCTAGTGTACAGGTTATATCTTTCTCATGTTATTATCCCTCTATTATCTGCCTAGTCACTGTCACTTATGGTCCCGATTTTGTGGTTGTTGAAATATTTTACAATGCACTAAGGACTATGTTACCTTTGAGAATGGAGTTGAGATTTTAACATAATTTATGAAGAGATTATTGAAACAGTCAGCAGTAAAGAAAGGGAACATTTCATATTAGAAGTAAGGGTGGATTTTAACATTGTTTTGCTTGTCTGGGGATTGTACTAGTGCAGCCAGTATCTGGTCAATATAGCATGAGTATAACAGCACAGTACAAATCTGAGTGGTCAAAATAGCATCGGTGAAAACTGCTACAGCTAAATAATCACACTGACATAGCGCTACACCTGTAGCTGTTTTCACTGATGCCGATGATTGTAAATCTGCCACTGTGTGCTACCTCACTGTCCTCCCACTGTGGTGTAGCGGTTAAAAGAAAAGCTAGGAGTGTGGTTGCTATGACCAGGTGATCCGGGTTCAGTTCTGGGCTGCCACTTTTGTTTTTTCTTTCCATTTTCTTGCTGTCATGCCCCTTCCCCCAAGTTGCATCCCCTGCAGATTTATTTTTAGAATAGTTGCCTGCCCTGCTTGACTTCACCCCTTCTGACTTGCCTACCCCCTGACTTCCCCCCTCCCAAGTCTGCCAATCAACCAGACTTTCCCCTTGGCAGCAGGGTTGTGTCCCCTATAGTTTGTTATATTTAGTGCGGGGGGATGTTGAGGGCAGAGCCCCCCACATTGGTGGGTGCAGGGGTGAAGTCCGCTGCATTACACTGAAATGGAGGTCTTTGTTCAGACCTTAGTAGCACTGTATTGTGGTGTAGCTATTGTGTGACACCGTTATGTTCTCAGCTTCTATTTTGTCTTAGCAGTGTTTTACCACACTTGAATGTACACGCTATTTTGATCCTAATGCAGTGCAGCTAACCCTCTATGTGTCCTTTTTAACCATTGCAGTTCTTCCATGGCTGCAAATGAAGTTAAAATGTCACTACCTTAGCAGGCTCTATTCCTCATCTGCCAACAAATTTGATGTTTCTAAGTTTCTCATGCTAATCTCCTTCATTGCTTCAGATAGCCAGATATGATTAACAGCTCATTAACAGTTGCAATTAGAAGGCATCTGGCAGTGCAAAGTGAGGACCACACAAAAGATTCAATTTAAGTCATTGTCACCCCATTGTTAGGGTTTCCAACTAGTGTCCAAGCTGTAATCAGGGGTTGAATGCTAAGTGACTAGCTTTCAGTGTTCTGAGTTTGTGTCTCAGTGTGTGTTGATGTGCCCCACATTATTAAGGCAATTGTCCTTCATTTTCCAACATTTTGAGCATCATTGTCCAGCACTGCAGTAACAAAATGCTAGGAGATATATAGTGCCTGCCAATCAGGTGGTGAGCTTTATCCCAGCCTCCCTATAGTCAGTCCCTCTCCTCTCTCCGCCATCTCCCAACTCTGTACATTCCCTGGACTCCACTGCAAGCCAATGAGAGATGAGGACTTGGATGCTTAAATGACATTAATCATGACAAATAAAGCCAAATAGATGTCCATCACTGGTTACGTTATAGCTGATTGATTATAAATGAGAAATGAACTAAACTAGATGTTCAAAGTCATACTGTGGTTTAAGAATTTTTGATAACAAACTATATGCAAAAAAAGAAACTGAATAGTTAATACTTAAATTGAGTCCTGTGTTAATGTTCCCATATGTTATCAATGCAACATAACACACCTCTATTATCCACTACCCTCTGTTATTCCCAAAAAGTTGGTGCACCAAAGTTGGCAGATAATAGTGGGTGCACTTTAAATATTATACAGATCAGTAGCATCTATACATTAGGGTTCAGTAAGCACTTTAATGCTAAACCCCAGTTTCTGCACCATAATAACATTGCTCTGATTCAACCAATTTACTTGAAATGTGGAATGTTCAGAGATAGTGTCAGAATCTCTGGATTCTGAAATGTTTGTGGCAATTGGTTTACTGGGGGCAAAGTTACAGAGGGGCATATGCCCCCACCCCCCCAAGTCATCAAAATTAAGACCTTCTTTTGCTCAATGATAACTAAAAACTAGGAGGATCTGAAACCTGAAACTTGCAGGTTTGATAGAGCTTGGCCCAAAGTGTGTGTTTTTATGGTTTTTATCTTCCATGCTGCAGATTTTAAAATATTTAAGAAAAACACATTCCATTTTTGAGCATGCTCAGTTAAAATATCAGCATTCCAAAAATAACTGAATTTTTACAACCACATGAAGTCATGTAGTTGTATTACAAAACTGCTCATTGTTTAATAGGTAAGAGGGCTGGTTCCCTGTCAATGTATGCCATATTGCTATATTTGTTCAGCAGGGATGGGGCTACGTATTAGTGTGTAACCCCAATCCTGATGAATGTGCTATGAGTCTGACTGTTTAGTTAATTACCACAGCTTAGCCATTGGCTGCTTGAGTGGCTTCAGACATTTGAAATGGACACCGGGGTGTCCAATCCCCAGGGCCAGCTAAGTGTCTTTATTGTTTTTATATATACTGACATCAATTCAACAAGTAATACATTTAATTTCTTAGTTTTCTAACAAAGTTTGAAAACACTGTTTTTCTGGGAAGGAGAGCAAAGTCAGTCAGAGTCAGCCTTGGTTTGTTTTGACATTTTGAACCACGCTGGTTCTGCTAGTGAAATTGGCACAACAGCCTCAGCTTCAGCACTCTTTAACACTGCCAAAATACTCCCCTTATTCAAGCACATAGTAGTGCACACTACCCTTCAGCTCACCAAGTACCAGGCAGTGGACTGACAGAAGGGGCTTTTACTCCCAGAGTTGCTTCAATCCCTAAATCGCTGCCATAGGTGAGCTGAAAACTACAAATTGCCCCATGTTGTGGGCAGTGTATCCCCCCCCCCCCACCATCTGTCACTACTCCAGATGAATACAAAATGCTCCTGTGGTGGATAGTGGTTCTGTTTATCTTCACCCCTTCATCACCACTAAGGGGGAGCAGAAGAATTCAAATCACAGCATGGTGTATAGTGTAAACCCCCACAAACTCTCATCCCAATCATTGATGCACCAACCCCACAGTGCTACAGAATCCCCTCCAATTCTTGTCACTCAGGAAATCTCCCTTTAACCCCACCCCTTGACCACATTCACTTATACTGCTGTAGGGCATAATGATGGAGATGGGCACAGCCACTTTGTTCAGTCACCCCTCAGATGGCCACAATCTGAATGACTGGAAGCAATTGCACGCTTACAGTAAAGTATAGTAGTCATGCAATCACTCCCTTTCATTCAGACTGCAGCCACCCAAGATCATGGATGGGCTGGCTTTAGCATCCTGGGTACTTATGCTATTCATCACTGGGGCTAATTATATTCCTCTGTTCACCTGAAGCTCTGATCCTGGTGGGAAGTGTCAGTCATCTCCACACAATGCAGTCATGCTACATATTAATATGCCCATAATAAGCATGATAATGACTAAATCATCTTATTTGCATGTTTTTGCTTAATATGGTTTATATGACTGGCAGATGAGCTTGCTTACAGTAATGAAAATGAAGAAATAGTTAATTCACAAATCTATCCACACAAAATTGATTTCCTGAATATTTCTTTGGTATGTCAAATGCAAAATACTTAAATATGTAATGTATTCAAATATGATAATAATTCTTAATTATACTATATTTTATAATGTACTTTTTTTATTTAAATACTATTTCCTATAACAGAGCACCATCCTGAGGAGGCTGTGCCAGGTTGTAGAGGGACAGGTGATGTTCAAGAAGGTGGTAAGTTACCTTTTTTCTTCTTCAATTCACCCACATCCCATGCCATACTGCTGTTGCAGTTGTAGCTCCAAGGGTTATGGCACCGATGTCCTGGATTCAGGAGTGATCTTAGATCAACTGAATGTCTGCCAGGTGGAGAAGGGATCAAGCATACTTTGGACTGATCTCCAACAGGGAAGTACAGTGGTGGTGCCTTGCAATTGCCTGACCCCTGACATTGGCACAGGAAAGAAATTGTACACTGGCTGGATATCAGTGTGGGAGAAATGAATCATGTGACTTCTTGGAAAGAAGGATCTGTCAGTAAGAAGTTGAGCATTAAAGAGGGTCTCCTGTGAAACCTCAACTATTATATGAAAGAGGGGCCTAAGTTAAATCCATAAAAATAGCAGAGTCTTATGTTGAAGTAAATGTTGGTTATTTTACCACAGATGTTTTGCATGTTGAAAGCAACTGAATAAAAATCCAAAGTATACTCCAATCTGTGAGGATTCCTTAAAGGTTCTCCCATGCCACCCATTAACACTATACCCTGTTATAAGATGTAATTTGACAGTTTCAAATGTAAATACCTACCATAATGAATTTTCAATATCAATAGCTGCGATGCACTAATCAGCAGGTTTCACACATGAAACATTTTATTTATTTATTTTTTATTTATTCATTTGTTAACAGGGTAAGGGACATTGGACCATTAGCCCTTTTTCAGGTCCGACACAGAACACAAAAGTCACTACACTATTGACAATAATTACAACATTGACAAAACAATATATTACACAGAGACGAGTTACAAAAAACATTTACATGAATATTTCAATAATAAAAATTATTTCAATTTTTTCTTAAAACTGAATATAGATTATGCCTGTCATATATACAAAGGAAGTGCATTCCATTATAGTGGACCAGCAATTGAAAAGGCATGGGATGCATTTTCAGTTTGGGCAATACAGTAGCCAATGTAATACCATCAGAAGAATGAAAACTAGAGGGAACATTTTGCAAATTAACCAAATTGTAGCGTGGGAATTGAGATCTGAGAAAAACACTTTTGAAGGTTATACAACCAAAAATATATTCTATTCTGGCCAAAGGAGCCATCCAACCCAATTTAGAATACAAAGCACAATGGTGAGTTTGAGATGGTACCAGAAGAACAAATCGACAAATGTTATTATAGGCAACTTTCAGGGATTGCAGTTCCCTGTTCCCTAGACCCAGATAAATATACAAAATAGAATCAAAGAACAGTAATAATAAGCCTACAGCTACAGCTATAGCTTTCCTTACTTCAAATAAAAAATAGTTTTTGAATTTATACAAGAGACCCAACCTTTGATTTATGGTTCGAGTGATCATATGAACCTGAGATGAAAAAGTCAAGCAGGGGTCCAACAGTACACCAAGATATTTAAAAAGATAAACCTGCTGTATAACCAAACCATTTAGATCAGTCAGACATATAGATGGAGTGTTCTTAAGCATTCCTTTAGTATCAAAAATCATAGCTTTTATTTTTGCAGAATTCAGGACCAGCGAGTTTCTCAAGAAGCAAGAACAAACATTCTTAAAATCATAGCTTAAAGCAGCAGACAATTCTGCAGAGGATCCACCCTGAGAGTAAATAATCAAGTCACCTGCATATAGAATAATTTCACATTTTGTACAAACAGAGGGGAGTTCATTTACAAAAACAGAAAACAGTAAGGGGCCCAAAATGAACCTCTGGGGAACTCTAAAACTAATCAATAATATGTCAGATACACAAGAACCAATGTTAACAAATTGTGAGCTGTTAGTTAAGTAGTCTCTTAACCAAGAGACAGCCGTTACAGAAAAATCCAACACTTTTAATTTTTGACATAGTACAGTAAATCATATTCTAATAAATCTAAAGCCTTGGTCAGGTCCACAAACACTGCCCCAGTTATGCATAATGCATCTGTGCAACACTGTACCCATGGACAGGTGTGCACCAGCCAGTATTCACCATCACTGGCCACCTATCCGTGGCCTGCCCCCAGTGCACAGGTACATAAGGGGTGGACAGGTGTGGGGCTGTGGACCTATGCAGGTATCCAATCAGATGCCTGTCCTGAGTTCCAGAGTGGATCCCCTTCTGAGCATGGGTGGGGGAGACCTAGGACATTGGGCTCCATCCCATGAAGCACCAGAGGGCATTTGCCCTAATAGCCATCACCCCCCAGGTGGTATGGCCAGATGTGGCAGCTGTGTGCAGGGGGTTCCCGTGGCTGCTTCACCCCACTGATGACTTGTGGGGGCTGCTTGTTGTGGTATGCCAGGTTGCCCCCCCATGGACCTATAGCTACCTTGAGATGAAATCCAGTGCTGCTGTGCATTGGCACCATGTGAGGTACACCCCCCTGGCTCTCCCCTGGTGTGGAGTTGCAGGAGCAGCTGTGGGATCCAGCATGCAGGGTGCTAGCATGCCCATAGTGATCGCTGCAGGGGGGTTGGCTGTGCAGCAGTCCCATGTAGGGTTGCCTAGGCATAGGCAATCTACATGTTTGTGAACAGTGGCCAATGTGCTTATATTCAGCTAAAATGCAAAAATGAATACTTTTACCTGCACAGCAGTGCAGGTATAGTTAAGGTTGAGTAGGCACTTCAATGTTAAAGCCTCAAAATTTGCACTTTAATAACTTTGCAACCATTTGTCTGATTTGCCTGAAATGTTGTATTTGCCATCTGTTACTGTAGCTCTCTGAATTTGGCAAGCTGCATTCCAGTCAGATGTGCAGTTGTGGAGCTGTGGAGTGCCAAAAAAGATAAAAACATAACTTTTTTGACAATTTTGGCAAATTGTTTGCTCTTCTCTACCGGTGAACGGTTTGTCCATCTGATTTGAAATGTTCAGGGTACATGCGGACTGGGTCAGGAAGGTGCCCTTTGAAGGTTTGGTGAAAAATTATTAATCCTTTCAAAAGTTAATAAAGTTTAAAGTTTCCCATTATAGCCTATGGGGAAAAATATATGTCACAATTGAAAGCACTTTTTACTTTCGTGCAAGCACTTTTGACTTTCGCAAATAGGTTTGGAACTTTTGCAAATCCACCATTTTATTTTCAGTTAGCGATGTGGAAAAAACAATATAGTTAAAAAAATACGGCCCCTTAGTAAACACGAACAGTTGAGTTTAGCCCTAGGAATACGGCCCTGGCATCAGTTTTCCAAAAGGATGCCTGGAAATATGATTTTTAAATTTGTCCGCCATCTTAGCCACAGAATATTCATGAAAGTTTTGTGGACTTTTGCGAATGTTCAGTGGGTACTTTCATGAAAGTCACACATTTAAAATGAAGGGATTTTCACAAAAGTCCTGAACTACTTTTGTGAAAGCTCCTCAGCTAAACCAGTGGTACTTTCACAAAATTCCACAGAACTTTCACAGAAGTTCCACAGTTCAACAGCCCCAAAAGCAGTTTCTTTGCACTTCATACACAAGAAAACGGTTAGGACGTTTGGGCTGAAATATGCAGGGTGGCAAGCCCTTTCCCCACAGATATGTCGTTTGCTGGTTTGGTGAAAAAATTTACACTGGTTCCAGAGTTACAACAGTCTGAAGTTGTGAATTTTACCATAGGATAACATTGTGGTGGCCATGGCACCTTTCAGTGTCTATATCTCGAAAATGGTTAGAGATACAGATTTTTCACTAAGCACAGCTTAGTACACTTTTAGGTGTACTAAACATGTTTGGAAGTAGCTAGGTCATGAATACAACTACGAAGCAATTTTTATCAATGTTGCTATGGTTACTAAGATATTGCTACACTTGCAGTACAAGTTTTACCTGGAATGCCTATAGGCCCGCCCTATGTGTCTATACCTATGAGTAGGTGGGAATGCAGGGCCCAGAGGGCCCATGTTCCCACCTATGCATACCATTTATGCTAAACTTGGAGCACAGGGCTGTGCTACACTATGCCTCTACACTCATAGGTGGGTGGGATTGCAGGACCCAGAGGGCCAGCGCTCCTGCCTATGGATCTGATTATGCAAAACTGAAAGGACAGGGCCCTCCTGAACCATGTCTATATACTTATAGGTGGGTGGGAGTGCAGGGACCAGAGGAACCATGCTCCCACCCATGGATACCATCTTTCAATACTGGGAGCACAGGGCCCTCCTGCGCTTCGTCTCTACACTTATGGGTGGGTGGGAACACAGGGCACAGAGGGCCCATGCTCCCAACTACAGATCCCCATATGCAAAACTAGGAGCACAGGGCCCTCCTGTGGTATGCCTCTACACTTGCGGGTTGGTAGGAGCACAGGGTCTGGAGGGCCCACACACCCACCTATGGATACCATATGAATAACATTTCACTTTCTCAAAAAGAAGGGAAATTCATCACAAAAAATCCTTTAATGCATCAGTTAGGGTTGATTTCACACCAACAAAAGTCTGGAAATTCGATGTTAGGGTTACCAACTCTACCCCCCCGCCCCGACCTCCACAGGCCAACAGGCATCAGGGTGTGCCTTGGGGCCATTGGACCTAGCTCTCACCCCATTCTCCTAGACTGCACCATCTCAGCTTGTTTACACATGGAAACATAGAAACATAGAAATTGACGGCAGATAAAGACCGCAAGGCCCATCCAGTCTGCCCATTTCTTTTTCTACCTTATAAATGTGCCATCGGCCTTTGCTCTGTCAGTGGCCTATCTATTCATAGTCATTTGTATTGCTCCCTTATGCCTATCCCATACCTTTTTGAAGCCCTGCACTGTATTCATAGCCACCACTTCTTGTGGTAAGCCATTCCATGCATCCACCACCCTTTCTGTGAAAAAGAATTTCCTCACATTCCCCCTTAATCGGCCTCCCTCTAATCTCATGCTGTGTCCTCTTGTCCTGCTATTTTTCTTATATTTAAACATGTTAGACTATTTCACCTTGTTTATGCCCTTAAGGTGTTTGAATGCCTCGATCATATCACCTCTCTCCCTCCTTTGCTCAAGGGTATACATATTGAGCTCCATTAATCTGTCCTCATATGTCTTCTGATGCAGTCCCTGCACCATTTTGGTTGCCCTGAGAATTAGGGCCAATGACCCCAAAGCACATCCCAATGCCTGTTGGCCTGTGGAGGTTGGGGGTGTGGTGCAGTAGGTTTGATAACCCTAAGATCAAATTTTCAGACTTTTGTTGGTATGGAATCAATCCTAACTGATGCATTAATGGAGTTTTTGCAATGAAACTATATATATATATCTATATATATATATATATATATATATATATAAAAGACAAAGAACCTCTGTGCAAATACTGAGGCAAGGGTTACCCCAAAGGGCATTTGGCTGGGAAGCCAAGTTTCAAGAAAATACAAAATCACACATGCCCACACAATGCAAAGCATCATGGGCTGCATATGCAAATCACCACAGAATGTTATGCTGGTTCAACTTTAAGCAGAATTGCATGGTGCTGAAAGGCCTCTCACACAGTTTGCAAAGGGTGCTAACAGATGACATAGACACGTGTTTCGTCCTACCAGGACTCATCAGTATGCCTCGTCTGTTTGACACCCCAGTGGAATGAACCAGCTACCCTAAGACGGTCTGTCTGGGTTATGTTGTGGTGAACCCATTAAAATAAAAAACTATTTAAAAGACAAAGAACCTCTGTGCACAAACACTGAGGCAAGGGTTACCCCAAAGGGCATTTGGCTGGGAAGCCAAGTTTCAAGAACTACAAAATCACACATGCCCACACAATGCAAAGCATCATGGGCTGCATATACAAATCACCACAGAATGTTATGCTGGTTCAACTTTAAGCAGAATTGCATGGTGCGAAGGCCTCTCACACAGTTGCAAGGGGTGCTAACAGATGACTTAGACCGTGTTTAGTCCTACCAGGACTCATCAGTATGCCTGTCTGTTTGACTCCCCAGTGGAATAGACAAGGCTACCTAAGATGGTCTGTCTGGGTTATGTTGTGGTGAACCCATTAAAATAAAAAACTATTTAAAGACAAAAAAACACTCTATGTAGCACAGAGGTTCTTTGTCTTTTAAATAGTTTTTATTTTAATGGGTTCACTACAACATAACCTAGACAGACCGCCTTAGGGTAGCTGGGTTCATTCCACTGGGGAGTCAAACAGACGAGGCATACTGATGAGTCCTGGTAGGACGAAACACGTGTCTATGTCATCTGTTAGCACCCTTTGCAAACTGTGTGAGAGACCTTTCGGCACCATGCAATTCTGCTTAAAGTTGAACCAGCATAACATTCTGTGGTGATTTGCATATGCAGCCCATGATGCTTTGCATTGTGTGGGCATGTGTGATTTTGTATTTTCTCTCTCTATATATATATAGATATGGATATACAGTACATATTTTTTTTGAAATGTCTGAGGAAGGAGTGGCTATTACACTCTGAAATGTCAACACACTTTCATTGGTTGTTGTTCAGCACCCTTCCTGGCTCCTGAGAAGCAGTCCCTAGCCTTGGGAGCACCTGGAAAGCTTTCTCTACTGAAAGGTTTTCTTTAAGCCTGCAGCTAATAGAGCACCTGAAATCAGTGGCACAGGCAAATGAGCCACGAAAATTTTTATGAAGTGTACTGTGTTGCTAAGCTGTTGCCATGAGGGGAGTTGTATATGTTGGAGTGTTAAAGAGGTGTTCAACACAGAATTAGAAAATGGACTAAGAAATTCCCAGGATCTGATTGACTGAGACCCCTGGCCAGGTGAGCATCTATCAGACAACAGAGCATGGGCAAAAAAGGGCCCCAGTCCCAACCCACCTGATCACCAATATCATTATGCCCATAGAATTTTAATTTTTAAAATGCCACCATATTTTTTCCTCTCTCTTAGCGAGAGATACAGCCCCTCCAACACATTGAGTGTCAAGTGGCAGACAAAACAGCAATTAAATAAAAAGAGTAGAAGTACTGTAGCTGTTTATCTGGAGTCCTCCAACCTGCCCAAGACCACAGTATTCTGATTCTCCATGGCAGAGAATGAGTACTCATTCAGAGAGGAGGGGCTTTGATGGAGAAGGTACTACTGTTTTTGGTGTCTGCTATGAAGAAAATAAAATGAAGCACTTTATGCACCAAAAATAGGTCTCCATGTGGGTTGATTATACCTGTACTTTATATGAGATGGTTTCATGAGTACTTTGTGCAGGCATTATTTATTGCTTTCATTTGAACATTTATCCGGGTCCAGACATGGCATTTCCAGGTGCAACCCCATGCACTTGCTCCTAAATTGCAGTTCTATATTACTTTCAACGTATGATTCAAATCTGCTTAAATGCATTGTCCCAAGCAATTATTCATGAACAGCCTTTTGTTTTTGGTTTTTAATCTGCTTCATTATATGCTGGAGGAAAGCTCAGCTACAACTGTTGCTGTAAACTAGTTTTAAAATCTGCATGTGGGTTATGGTGCTTTACAATGGCTTCTTTGTTTTTCCTATGGCAGAAGACTGAGGAGTTATAGTGGAGAGTTGTGGCCCCATGTGGTTCATTTACCTCATGTTCGTATACTTCCTTTGCTGTTAAAATCCTCTGGGTATTTGTCACCTTTAATTGGCACTTATTGATGGACTGGTTGGCTAGCCTCACACTGACTAAAGGCCCAGATCACCTGAGCTGTGTGTGCAATTCCATCACTAGTAGATTGGTAGGTCAAGCTATCATGCTTCTGTGTACTATTTGTTTACCAGGCTTATTGCTACAGGGATTTACCTTGCTACTCACTGCCTGTTATTTCCTGTTTTACCATGTATGGTCTGTACCATTACTAAAGGTTTTTACTTTGCTGCATATTACCTGATAATCTCTGCATTACATTGTGTAGCCTGCTCCATTGCTAGACAAGATTAGACAACCTTGTCCATCAATTTGCTGGCTCTGAGCTCCCTCTCAGCTGACAGTCTTTCTCTGCACCATAGTCTGCATCCTGAGTGTGTGATGCATGGTGTGGGGTCCTTCATTTCTGGCCCATAATGGGAATGTCCTTACTTCAGGTGGAGCTTTAGCCATTTGTGCACAGCGGCGCCTCTTGATGTAGACTTTATGACTAGCTGTGAAGGGAGGATATATTGCTATCCTTTAGCTGCAGTACCAGCTGCCTAGGCACCCTCAAAGCATTCTCCCTATGACCATTTTGGTTTGCTTGATTTAAATAGTAGATTGTAGGTCAAGCGAGTGCCTCAGTGATCATGCTCTAATCCTCCCACCTTTGAGGCAGTTTTTTGCATAGGCCAGTAATCACAACTCTCCACGGTGCTGCTGTTAGAAGGAAAGAATGAGAGTTTCTTCTAAATTGGAATATTTTCCACTCCCCTTGTTTGGGTTTCCAAATGGCAGTAGCAGAGTCATCACTAACTACAACATCCCAAGTCTGGAGGGAAGGCGATCTCAGCCTTGGATCCCCAGAGCTTTCCTCCTCAAAGGTTTTTTTTTCTCTCCTCTGTGCTGCATGTCATAATACTCATTAGTTTAGCAATATTCCCTAGCTCACTTAGGAAGGTTCCGTTGTTGGATGGAGATGGATGGTGGCCCTACTAACCATTCCCTCTCTCCTTAGGAAGTCTCTTGCTGTCATCAATGTAAGCCGTATTATTGGAACTATCCTGCTAACTTGTGCATTTCAGTTATGTTTCATTAAGCTGCCTGTTGCTGTCAGTCTACTTCTCTACCTCCTAATCATCGATCACTGCTACAGTTCTTTCGGGGTTCCTTCCTAAGGTACATTTAGCCAAGGGCACCTTCCCATGGCACCTCAGAGTTGGAACCCTCTTATAGGGATCCTTGCCTTCAGCACCCCAACAGGTTGGTAATTTCTAATGGAATGTATTATACAGTTGCACAAGCATAACTTTATTCTGGTTGCATGGGCTATTGAATTGAAAGGATCCACCTGCAGTTCAATGGGTGAGCAACCAGCCATGCCTACTTCCTTAACTATATAAGCAGTTTCTCCCAGCCTCCACCTGAAGCACTTTTTCTTTGCAGCACCATCCTCCCCTCTTCCTCCAGTGGCTCACCTCTCTACTCTCAGGGGGCTCCTTCCTAAGATACCTTTAGCCAAAGGACCCATCCCATTGCACCTCTAGGGGTGGAACCTTCTTACAGGGTTCCTTGCCTTCAGTACCCCTACAGGGTGGTAATTCCTAATGTAATAGAGAGTGTGAATGGCCACAGACATTGTTATACAGTTGCACAAACATAACTTTATTCTGGCTGCGAAAGCCATTGAACTGTTAAAAGGGAACTGTTATCTACAGGATTTCTTAATGTCTGAAAGCCCAACAAAAGTTAATTTGAGTGAGCCATTGTGTTTATCTGTGAGTCTTTGTAGTCCAGAGTTATTCATATGTAAATCAGTCTGTAATTAAGGGCTGGTGGCAGCCATATGTTTTGGGCTCCTGATAGGAAATTATGTCACCGAGGGTCTAGGTCCTCCTTTGACTGTATTTAATCCAACAGGTTAAACAGGAAATTGAATGTTTTATTAAGTGTGTTTTCAGGTCTTAATACAACACTTTCTACATCTATAATAATTGTTTTGTATGTGCATTGAAACTAGTGAGTTATCACCTTTAGATCTCAAAACTGTTAGTAAAAGTAATCCACCTGCAGGATTGCTTTAACCTCTAGGATATACTGCCAGCTGAACATGTCAGTACAGATTTCTGGGGCTGCCACAGCACCAATTTCTGTCTTTTTCCATTCCATCTCTTACAGCCTTTTCTCTTAAAATTGTGAGTGTGAACTCAGGTCTACAAGATGCAAATGTGGCTACATACCTACTGACCTGGCATCATGGTCTCTCTGTGCACCCACAACACATCCAGGAACAAGCTGTTGCTCAGTGTGCCTTTCCTTAAAAAAGACAGTAAAAACAATCTGAGCATGTGTTATGTTTCTAAAAATAATATCCTCTTTATATCCAGATTTGACTTGAAAAGAAAAAATATTATGCAATTACTTGTTTATTAATTGCAAAACACATGGACAACGTTGTTAAAACATGCATAATCTGAAATGCATTATTAAAAGAGTATTTTACTTCTTTTGATGACGTTAAAGTATAACAGTTTCTTAATGGAAATACTTTGGATGGAATGGGATTTTGTAATTATAACACTTTCTACATTTATAATAATTGTTTTGTATGTGCTTTGCAGCTAGTGAGTTACTACATTTACATTCCAAACTGTTAGTAAAAATAATCCAATAGAATTCTGGCATTGTTATGGTAGAAAATTCTATTCTATCCAAAGTATTTCAGTAAGAAACTGTTTTAACTTCATCAAAAGAAATACTCTTTAATTAATGATGATAATTTTTTACATACCGATAAAGAGACTTTTATCTCCAGTTACAACCTCCCGGTTGATATCATTGATGACAACTGGGAGGTTGTAATCAGCACCTGTCAATCAAGGATCATCACAGAAAGCTAACTGGTGCATAGTATCACTGCAGGCCAGCTGAACATCTTGCCCGACATGGCGGCTCTATTACCGAGCACCGATACTGGCACTCAAGCTTTGCAACACACTGTTAAGACAAGTAAGATTTTAAGTATTTTTAAATATCTATCTAGTTGATCCTGCCTTGAAAAGGAAAAAAGAAACTCAATCTGGTTGATCCTGCTGCTCATACCCTTCTAGTGCGTCTTACACATCACAGCTATGCTGATGGACCGCAACTTTCCAGAATGCCGTTACCACTGTAATGTAAAAAAGAAAAAAAAACACAAAAGAAAAACAAAAGGGAGAGCCAGTCTGTGTGTGTGTGTGTGTGTGTGTGTGTGTGTGTGTCTATCTCTGACAGGAGTACTGCAAGGGAAAAAACATTCTCACCATTAATTAAATAAAATAATATATATATATATGTGTGTGTGTGTGTGTGTTTGTGTAAGTAAAACATAATTTTACACACACACACACACACACACTTGGTGTGGGATGCTTTTATAAACCCCAAGGGCGTAGCATCCCACACATCAGGTATGTGTAAAATTCTGGTTACGCACACCCACCCATATATTATTCTATATTTTAATAATGCATTTTAGGTCATGCATGTTTTAACAGTGTTGTCCACCTATTCTGTTTTGTTTTTGAAATTAGTAAACAAGTAATTGTGTCCTATTTTTTTTCATGTCCAATGTGGATAGAAAGAGTATAATATTTTTAGAATCTTAACCCATGCTCAAAACCTATTCTGCTTGATGAAAGAAGCTTTTTCACAGCTCATTGCTTTAACCTCTAGGCTGTACTGCCAGCTGATAATCAAAAGCTACACATTTCAAGGTTGGCTCTGTGAAGCCAGGCCAGTAAGCATGTAGCCACATTTGCATCTTGAAGACCTGAGTTCACACATTAAATTGTAAGAGAAAAGGCTGCAAGAGAGGGAACAGAAAAAGACAGAAGTTGGTGCTGTGGCAGTCCCAGAAATCTGTACTAACATGAACACAGCCAGGGTTTATAGATCCTGATATGGGGCCCCAATGGTTTAACTATGCCGCCGCAACATTTAACACAGAGACATCCCCAACAGTGACAGCCGCAGTGCCGAGTGTCAGCATTGCAATGTTGGGGATGCCCCATGTTTCTATTGGGCGGCTGCACCCCTGAACCCTCTGGGTCTCTAGGATTCTAACTCCGAGTTGGAGTTGGACTGGGGTGGGGGTGATACTCCCTGTGAGGCAGTCTTGGGGACTGTAGATACCATCACAGTGATGTGCAGATTTTGCCTAAATCCTGTTGCTGTGTTGGTCTTCGCGATTGGGGAGTCAATGAGGTGTTGGTATACAGGCCCCAATATCTGTTGGCACCACAGAGCCAGCCATGAGATGTGTAGATTTTTTTTTTACAGTTATCTATTTTCCCCCCAGAGTCCTCTGCATCCATCTGATGTCCCCCCTACACAGGCACCAGGTATGAGACCCCTTCCCCTTGACCCCATGACTTACCCTTCATGGCAGGGGGTGGGCAATGACTCAACCCACTGGACCAGATTTAGTGTTCAGGGAGGTGCCTTCCCAGGCTGTTGCGGAGGGGGACCATCATCATCCTTGCAGAGGACTCCCATTTCATCTTTTTCCTTGCTTTTTCCCTGAGGTTGCGGTGTGCAATGGCACCAGTAGTGGCAGGCGTGCACTCACCCATGCACACCCCCTCCAAGCGCCTGCTGCAAACTCTCGCCAACAGTCTCAGTGCTGACGTGCCACCTCCCAGCCTCCACTAGGTGGCAGACAATCACCGAGCACTGCAATCCCCCCACCAGAGAAGGAGAACAGTCCTAGGGATGCTCGATCCTTCTTCTCCCAGATGTGTAGTTTTTGATGATCAGCTGGCAGTATATTCTAGAGGTTAAAGCAATCCTGAAGATGGATCATTATTACTAACAATCTGAAATGTAAAGGTGATAACTCACTAGTTTCAATGCACATACAAAACAATAATTTTAAATGTAGAAAGCATTATGATAACACCTTAAAACACACTTAATAAAACAGACGCTCGCCTATTTAATATGTTGGATTAAATACAGTCAAAGTAGTACCTAAACCTTCAGTGACATCATTTCCTGTCAGGAAGTCAGGAGCCCAAAACATGTGGCTGCCACCAGCCCTAACTACAGGCTGATTTATATATGAATAACTCTGGACTGCAAAGACTCACAGATAAACACAATTGCTCATTTAAATTAGCCTTTTATGGGCTTTCATACATTAAGAAATCCTGTAAATGACAGTTCCCCTGGTATAGGGGTAAGCAATAGAGGCAGGAACCATTCAAAAGTTATAGGCTCTGTTCCCTTTTTGTGCACTGGGGGGATTTTTTGTTTTGATTTTTTTTATTGTAAATAGTTATCTCTCTGTATGACACTGTGAAATATATATGTATTAAATGTTTTGACTGCAGTGTGTTTTAATGTAGTGTATCAGGTATATAGTATAGTAATAATTTTACATACATACTCAAGAGTGTAATACTTGGTGGTTTAGTGGCCCCCACATCCCCCACCCCCATGATTGCCTGCCCTTTTACAAATCTGTAATCCATGGTAGTCTAGTTGCATCCCAGCCCCTGCTCCCCCTTGCCTGACCATACAATGAAGTATAATCCATGGTGGCCCAGTTGTCCCCCAGCATCCCCCCCAATTACCAGCTTGTATACCAGAGTGTAATCCCTGGTGATCCAGGGGTTTCCCCAAGCCCTGCCTCCCATTGCCTCACCATGTACAGTACTAGAGTGTAACCCCTGGTGGTCCAGTGGATTCTCATCTCCATTGCCTGCCCATATACTGGAGTGTAATCCCTGGTGGTCCAGTGTTCTCAAAGCCATTTCCTGCCTTATATTGATTGCCCCATACCAGAATGTAATCCATGGAGATCCAGTGGACTCTTGGCTCCATCCCTCCACTTCCAATTGATATACCAGAGTGTAATACCTAGTGGTTCAGTAGTTTCCTGGCCCCACCCCCACTATTGCCCACCTGTATACAAATAGTATAATAGATGGTGGTTCAGTGGTCCCCTGGTCCCTACCCCACCATTGCCTGACCGTATACCAGAGTGTAACCCCTGGTGGTCCAGTGGTCTTGAAGCCATGGTTCCTGCCCTCTATCACTTGCCAGTATACCGGAGTGTAATCCATGGTGATCTGGTGGACCCTTGGCTCCATCCCCCACTGCCAAATGATATACCAGGGTGTAACCCCTAGTGGTTCAGTAGTCTTCTGGCCCCACCCCCACTATTGCCTGCCTATATACAATAGTGTAATTGATAGTAGTCCAGTGATCCCCTGGCCCCTGCCCCACCATTGCCTGACCGTATACCTGAGTATAACCCCTGGTGCTCCAGTGGTCCCCTGGCCTTCACCCCCCATTACCTGACTGTATACCAGAATCTTACCCCTGGTAGTCCAGAGGTCCCTCAGCTACCCTGGATGCCACTTTCTTCCTGATGATGACCAGTACAACACCTACCATCAACGTCAACAACAACTTTGAGCTTGGAAGATCTATTCATAATCAGCTGCGGTTTACTTGATTTTTAGTCAGTGTGACCTGATATTTTTTGCTCCCTGATGATTTTAAAAGCGCAAAGGATGTGTAGGAGAGGGCTCAGCATAAGCACTGGTATTGTGTTTCACTGGCCATTGGTAAATCCAGATTTCATTGCTATGGGAGGTTGAAGATGAATGTTCCATCTCACTGATTTCAGCATCAGAATCTTCATTATTAATGTTAGCAAACCTTCATTTACATTTTGGGCAGATGAGGTTGGGGGTCCATGTACTATCCTTTTATTCATCATCTATAGTTGAGGCGAACTGTACATAAGTATCATGTACTGTGTTTTCCTGTTCTAACTTATTCTTCAGTACCTGCTTCATATCACCATTAGTGGAGCTGGTATTACTATAGGCATGACCACTCCTCTCACAGCTGGAAGGGCTGTTGGGGTGGCCACAGTTGCACTGGCCATAAGACATGGTTTGTGAATGTGGTAATTAGCAAGGCACTACCCTCTACTTACCACCTCTCCAAACCTACCAATATGCTGGTGCGCATATATGCAAGCTGCATTCAGCAGATTTCTATAAGCAGGCCATCACGGTTGATGGCAACTAGAGAACAGGTTAGTGAGATCTGTGTTTACAGAAGGCATACAATCATGCCATGTCATTGTGTCTGTGACCAGCCGAGGTGGTGAGTGAGGTGTTGCATCATTTACCATCATAGGAGGCATGAAGGGGGGCTGCTACAGTGAGTGAGGGGCCATGGAGGTATTTGCTAGAGTTGCCAGCACTGGATGGGGGAGGCTACATATCTATGGGGGCTGGTGAATTGCTTGAAAGCAAGGATTACACCCTTGTATAGGGGAGGTGATCAGAGGGATGTGTGGCCACTGGTCAACCAGGGATTACACTCTTGTGTACAAGCAGGTAATTTGGGGGTGGGAGCTGGGGGACCACTGGACCACTAGAAGTTACACTCTGGTATACGAGCAGGCAATCATGGGGTTGGGGGACCACTAGAACACCAGGAATTACACTCTGGTGTATGAGTGGAAAACTGGGAGGGGGGGCAAGTGCTGGGAAACCACTGGATTACCTGGGATTATACTCCAGAATATGGGTGGGCAATCAAGGGGGTAGGGGCCAGGGGATCTCTGGGCCTCCAGAGATTATGCTCTCTTATACAGGTGGGCATTGGGGGGGGTTCAGGTGCTGGGGTACCACTGGACCACCAGGGATTGTACTCTGGTATACTGGCAGGCAGTTAGGGGGCAGGAGCCTGGGAACCACTGCACCACCAGGGTTTACACTTTAGATCACAGCAAGCAATCATGGATGTGGGGAAGCACTTGCCACCAGGGATTACACTCTGGTATATGGGCAAGTAATCATGGTCCACAAGCCAGGGAACCACTGGACTACCAGTGTTATAATCTGGTACATGGGTGGACAATCACAGGGATGGGGAGCCCACTGGACAACCAGAAATTACACTCTGGTATATGGGTGAGCATACAGGGGAGCAAGGGCTGGGGACCACTGAACCACCAGGGATTACACTCTGGTATACAGGCTGGCAATCTGGGGCCAGGGGCAGGGGACCACTGGACCATTAGGGATTCCACTCTGATATGAAGGCAGGCATGTGAAATGTGAGATGTTCCACCTTGTCTGCATAGTTGGATTTATCTCCCCCGGCCATAACCTCAACCACTTTGTTTTCTGTACATTACAACACTGCTTCTGGTGAACATAATATTATACTGCACTGCACAGGCAGTATGACTATGATGATTGTATTTCTACTGGCTGATCAACTCCCCCACAAAATAATAAATGTGTTTTTAAGATTCAAACTGTGACACACTTTTATAGGACTGCTCAGGGGAACATAACAAAAACACAGTGAATTTCAGTGCTGCAGAACTCTATTCACTGCACTGAATGCATACCACACTCCTGCAAAGGATGCAGGCCCTCCATTTAGCAGTAGGGAGGACTGTATTTCAAATGGCCGATCACCTCCCCAAAAAATTTCAAAAGTGTTTTTAAGATCCGAACAGTGACACAGTTTTACAGGACTGTTAAGGGTGGTCCTACCAACATATGGGGATTTCTGTACTGCCAAACTAAATTCACTTGAACTGTGGAGTATCTTGAATCTAGAGGGATATAAGATCCAAGATAGCATGGATTCATTGGGGAAGGGGGGTGGCAGGTCATGTTAGATGAATTTCACTGATTTGTTTGACTAGGTGGCCAATCAGGGAATTAGAACAGGGTGGAGTGGTGGTAATAGACTACTTAGACTTCAGCAAGGCTTTGACACCATACCCTATAGGAGACTCTTAAGTAAACTGGGCAGTTTGGGAGTGGGTCCTAAGGTTGCAAACTGGGTATGAAACTGGTTGATGAACAGGAGACAGAGGGTAGCGATAAATGCACTCACTCAGGGGGAAGAGAGAGTGACCAGTGGGGTATCTCAAGGCTCAGTACTTGGACAAGTCCTTTGCAATGTCTTTATAAGTGACATTACAGAAGAGCTGGGAGGGAAGGTATGCCACTTTACAAGCGACACCAAAAGGGTGCAGAAGCTGCATCAAAAATCATATAAGGAGAGACTGAGTGATCTCAATATGTACACCCTTGAGGAGAGCAGGGAGAGAGGGACATGATACAGACTTATAAATACCTCTCATGGATGAATAAGGTACAAGAGGGGAGTATTTTCCACAGGAGAAGGAGCACAACAACAAGGGGGCATGCAACAAAGTTGGAAGGGGAACATTTAGGATGGATGTGAGGAAGTAGTTCTTCACGGAAAGGGTGGTGAATGCCTGCAACAGTCTTCCAGCAGGAATAGTGGGGACAAAAATAGTGGTAGGCTTCAATCATGCATGGAACAGGGTCAAGGGAATCCTGAAAAGGAAGCAGGGGGGAGTTAGCTAAAGACCAACTCTCATTCAAATGCATAGAGATGGCTGACCCACACTGGAGCATGCTCAGTGTAAAAATAACAAGGAATCATGGGAAACACCTCGCTCCCCCTCTAAAAAAGTGCTATTTGGTGGGTTGCACTAGTTTTGTATAGGAATATTGCACATTTTATAAAGTGCACATTTTTAAAAACGTTATTCTGAAAAGTGTGTTGTTTTATTCAATTGTATACAGTATGCACTTTGACATTTCATTTGGCAGCCGGCTGTGGTGGTGTGAGGAGGGCAATGTCATTCACCAGATCAGGGGTCGGGATGAGGGGGAGAGGGGTGGTGGGCACTACCTGCCGGGGTGGGGGCCATTAGATCATCAGGGAACTAATGCCTTGCACTATTACCTCTTACGGGGGCATCAGGGCTTGGGGGGGCACTAGATCACCAGGGAATTCCTTATTATATTAACACTTACTGGCAGATCATGGTGGGGAGGGGGCCACTAGATCACCAGGGAATTATGTACTACAAATATCACCTCTTATGGGCACATTGGGTCTTGGGGGACACTAGATCACCAGTGGATTACTTACAATAATAAACTCTACTGGCAGATCGGGGTGTGGATGTGACACTGTGGTGCATAGCTTACAACCCTCCCAGAGAGTGTCTAAGTACTGTTACACCTGCTTTTTGATGGTCTAATGGTACATAGATCATTGTCTTCTGGGAGGGTTCTCTGAATATAAATTTAGGGGATATGGCAGCCTGCAGCTGCTGCAAGTCCCCTAGCACCATGCCGCAGAAATTTTTGTGGCCCAAGTCTGGTGCAATCCCCCATTGCCACAAGCAGCCTGCGATCATTGTTGGCTGCTTTGCTGAATAGTTCCTGGCTGCATCTTCAGACGTAAGGTGCCAGTTGTGGCACAACTGTTTGCCACAAGCACCTTGTGTCCGACATAGGGCTTTGAAAATCTGGCCCCATGTTTTCTTGTCTTCATCTTCCTAATTCTTCCCTCCTTCATGAATCAGATTTTCCTAATCATACATCACTGTGACATGTGGGTGACACCACCTTCTTCCCTGCCTGCTCGCTGTGCATCAAATAGTATAATACAATTGCCTGGTGGCCCACAACAGCCACTGGTGTGTCATGGGCATTGAAGATCACCTGCCTGCCTTATGGCACTCTAGATAGTGCTTTCTACAGAACTGTCACCTTCATGACTCATCAGGTGTTCATACAGAAGTCTTGTCTTCCTGACATCATTCTTCTACCTCCTCCATCATGAATCACATTTTCTTCATCATGTGTCACTGAATGTGGAGTGTTGTTGAAAGTAAAGCCACCTTCTTCCTGCCTGAACTCTGCATGTCAGATTATACAATATGATTGGTAAGTACCACCACAGCCACTTATGTGTGGTGGGCATCAGCAGTTACCTGTCTTCCTTGAGGCATTATAACTAGGGCTCTTTATTATCATCTTAATAGCTCATCTCATGTGCATTTAAAAAAATCATGTTTTCTTGTCATATATTGTAAATACAAAATACAGTTAAAGTTTTTAAAATAAATATATTACTATCATAATCATAATACTAGTTATTATCCAACATATAAAACACGTTGCAAAAATAAAAATAATCAAAGAAGTGATAAAAGATAATAATCTTAATATAAAAATATCTCTGGTGCTGCAAGGAAGAATATGTTATTTGGCATGAGAGAAAACAGCGAGTAGGAGAGTGAAGGGGAGCATACAGCTTTGGTCAGCAATAAATTGCAACTAGTACTGTAGCTTTTACTGGGCTGTGGTGGTCTAGTGGGTTTTGGAGACTCTTTCACCACACCACAAACAATAATCCAGAGCAGATGCATGCCAGCAGCACCTGCCAAAAGTAAGCTACAGTAATTCATAGTCATTGCTGACAGTAAGGCCCCCATTTATAGTCTGTTTTACTTTATGGAAGGTACTGCATTGGGAGCTGAAATAGTTCAGCTAAATTGGCAAAGACTAATAACATTTTCAGGGCCTACATCATAGTCGAATCAATGTTGGCTTTGGTTCATGGCTTACATCTTAGCCAGCACCCGTGTTTGCTAACTCTGTAAACAGCGAATGGTGAGAGCTCAGTTTCTTTAGGGTCCACAAATGCAAACAACACTCCTGGAAAATTTGCAACCAGTGTGGCCCAACCTACAAATGGTTCAGCTGAAGGATGATGAAGCTAAAATATCACAGTCCCTTTATTTTAATTATAGGCATAGAGCCAAGAGTTTGCTGATGTTTAATCTGAGGATCAGATGTTGGTGAATGTAGTTGCAAATACATTTGTCATCACCTGCCATCAAGGCTAAGGAACGTACAATCCTTAGGTCACACCTTGTCCAAACTGAACATGGAACTTGACAGAGATGAAACCACAGACTCCTTCAGTTGGTTCCAGTTTCACCAGCACTGGATGAGGTAATTTATTTCTTTTTCTGAGCCTTCTCCTAAATAGGGACAAGGTCAATGTCCCAGTGTAAGTCCACAGACTTCAGGGGCTGAGAGGTTCAGTTTGGCAGTGACTATCCCCAGCATGCAGCAGAAGCCAGGATTGTTCATCAGATGCCACTGACTACATGGTAAGGGAATACAAAGTAAATTAACTTCACTATGTGGGGAGCTACTGCATGCAACATAACATAATACATAACAACTTGCCAGGTAAAGACTATGCAAAGTGACACTTCAAAGAGTGCTTTGCCTGGCAAAGACACTGTGAAATGGCACTTCACCTGTCAAGTGTTACTTCAGAGTGTTTTCACATGCTTTTACTTTTTAACAAAAATGGTTCCCAAACCCCATCCACTTGAGTCACCCTATGCCACCATCTTTTTCATTCCCAGCTCTACCCAGTTACTTGAATAAAGTTACTCGCCCCCACAATGATTAGCTGTCAAACCCCCTCCCACTATTCAAATCAAATCAATCAACTCAAATCTTTATTTATATAGCACCTTTCAGAATCAAGGTGCTGTACACAACATAAACCACGATATTAGAAACAGACAGCAATATAAATTATTTAAAATTAGTCTGGAAAAGCCACTGAGAATAAATATGTTTTTAACATAGAATTAAAACTATTGACACAAATATTAGGGAAAGAACCCATCTACTCACCACCTTAAACCACCCAATCCTAACCACTTCCCCTGGCCACTGCAAGAAGGAAAAAAGCGTTTACAGGAACAGGCACTTTCTTTTTCAAAAGGCTACACCTGCAGTTCAATGGGTGAGCAACCAGCCACTCTTACTTCCTGAGCTACATAAGCAGTTCCTTTCAACCTACGTCTGAAGCACTTTCTGTTTACCAGACAGAGGCTTTTTTGGTCTGTCCTCTCCCTTGGGGTCTGCCCAGGGGGGCCATTTCAGTTTTCAATGGGGAAGGGGTAACAACTGGTCAGAGGGGCTGGGGGGGGTAGAGCCAGGGGCTGAAAAACAAAAAAAAAACACAATGACCTGCAACCCAAGGGTGGGTGACTTCCCCCACCCCCAAAATGGCACCCCTGGGCCTGCCCCCATCTTGGGCATTGCTTGTTCTGGACTCTGGTTCTGCTGAATTCTGTTTGTGTCTTTCTCCTGCCTTGGTTGGTATTGTTTTTTTTTTTGCTTCCGGCTGCTGCTGTGTGCTCTCCTGTGTTCTTGTTTTCCTATTATCCTGTTTGTGCTTTTCTTTGGTGTTTTTTGGGGGGCTTTCTACTTTTCCTAGCATTTTGTTGCCCTTTGTTTGCACTGTGTTTATTTTGGCCTGTGTTTCAGGCTCCTGCCTGCTCTCAGTTTTCCTGCGATTGTTATTGCATGTTTCAGCTCACTCTGCATGTTTCAGCTCTGTCGTTGCTGCCTCCTGAGTTTCTCCTTTAATTGACTGCACCTGACCTGGCTCTGCTGCTCAGCTAGAAG
Organism: Neoceratodus forsteri; assembly: GCA_016271365.2. Taxonomy (NCBI): domain Eukaryota; kingdom Metazoa; phylum Chordata; order Ceratodontiformes; family Ceratodontidae; genus Neoceratodus; species Neoceratodus forsteri. Next base: position 1,779,918,905 of record CM057452.1, read on the forward strand.
CTAATCCCTGTTTTTCTGCCCTGCTCATGATTTATTCAATGTGGCGGAAAGTGAGAATTTGCCTCAGCTTATTGCTCTTGTCGCTCAGCCTCATCCAGTCCAGTTTGTTAAAGGTGGATCCCCAAGCCCTATCTGGTGTATGTTTTTATTGGCAACATACTTTTGTTTGGACTTTTGACAGTTCCCGTTGGTGAATTATCTGGTGTAATCTTTATAAATGCATCAAGTGGGACAGATATAGGTGGACCCATTTCCACATCTTACAGAATTTATATTATACCCCTTATAAATTGTTTCAGATGAAGAGATCTGTTTCTTCCCTTTGCACTAGATATGGTTAAGCTCCTGGTCATTTATTTCATATGTTGTGGGAGTGTCCTAAAATAACCCCCTTTTGGTCCAGAATTAAAGCTTCTCTGGATCCTCTTTTAGGGTTGGAAGATGCTTTTACACCTAATATTTTTTTGGTGGGTGAGTACCCCTCTACTCTTTTTGGCCACCGCAAGTCTCACATAGCTTTGATTTCTGCAGTGGCCAAGATCATTATTTTGTGGCACTGGAGAGATGAGGCTACACCACCTTTTTGAGAATGGTATGTGAAATGTTGCAAGCCCTTGTGATGGAAAAACAAATTGCTAGAATGCACCAGAACCTCCAGATGTATCAGCAGCGCTGGGAAATCTTGTATATGCTATTAATTTCTTAAGTATTCTCCTAGTATCTTGCTCACTTGCTGGTGCCTTGAGTTTATGTTCCTTTTTTTTCAGACTTCTCCCTTACTATTATTTTTCATTTCTTGTGTCCTTTGGTGCTTTGGGGAGCTGGGGTTGGGGGTGCGGTGGGGGATGGTAGGACCAGTTGTTAGGTCCGATCATATCATGCTGCTTTTGGTTTTTCAGTCTATAATCAGTTTGATTGGGTGGGGGGTGTAGAGGGTGCTGGGGTTGTTTGTTTTTGTTTTTTGGGGGGTTGTTGTATACTCATGTTCTTGTCTTTTTCATGTTATTCTCTTTTGCAGTGGAAATTCAATAAACTTTAAATTATAAAAAAAATGATTTACTCAATGTTAACTCAGTTCATTCAGTATTGGAGTTCAGTGTGCTCCGCTCTATTCATTCCACGTTTGCTCAGTTGGGCCCATCTGCTGCATTGCTATGCTGAACTTTAAGCTATTCTCATGGCTGCCTGGTCTCAGCTTCCAGCTACAGGCCTTTTAGCGGTATGTTTCTGAATTTACCTGTTTTGGCCTTTGAGCCATTATTTTGCTTCACCGTCATGACTGCTGTTTGGTCTCGTGGAGCTCAGATTGCATACAGCCCTTTTTGGGTTTTCAAGTCTGCTCAAACATCTTTATTTGTACTTAGTGGGACTCAAACCACAGTCTAATGCAATTCTATATTGCTTCTCCATGTGCTTCAAACCTGCTTAAATGCAATTGTACCAAGCAATTATTATTGTTGTTTCAGTGCATTACTGCCCATGCCTACACATTCCTATGCTTGTTCACTTGTTCAGCTCAGCTACTGATGGAAGCTATTTAACTCATTACTGCTGGAAGCTATTCACTATTTGTACTATGCTTCATTATATTCTGGAGGGCAGTTCAGCTACAGCTGTTGCTGTAAATACATTTTACTATCCACTTGTGGGTCACTGCACGTTAGCATGGCATCTTTGTTTTTCCTATGGTGAAAGATGGCCTGCTCCATTGCTAAAGGTGTTTACCATGCTGTTCATTGCCTGTTACTCCCTGCATTAACATGTAGGGCCTGTACCATTACTAAAGGTGTTTACTATACTGCACATTACCAGTTACTCCCTGCATTACCATGTATAGTCTGCTCCATTGCTAGAAGAGACTAGCTGACCATGCCCACAAATTTACTGGCTCTGAACTCACTCTCAGCTGACGGTCTCACTCTATACCCTCATCTCTCAATTCTGAGCATGTGATACCTGAGTGGGGTCCTTCCTTTCTGGCCCATGGTGGGAATGTCCTTACTCCAAGTGGAGCTTTAGCTGTTCATGTGTAGCGGTGCCTCTTGATGCAGAATTTATGACTAGCTGTGAAGGGTAGTTATGTGCATTCCCCCTTTGGCTATAGTATTAATTTACTACCATTGCATCTTAAATGCTTCTCCCTACAACTGCCTCTGGTTCACCTGGTTTGTATTTTAGACTGATAAGCTGGCTGAGTGCCTCAGTGGTCCTTGCTCTCCTCCTTCTGCCTTGGAGGTGCTTGTTGCAGAGAACCCTCTCAACCCTTCACAGCATTCTCGCTAGATGGGTAGAGTGGGAGCCCTCCACCAAATCAGAATATTTTCCACCCCCTTGAATCGAATTTCATACATAGCAGCCAAGCTATCACTAAGTAAAATAGCACAAGCCTGGAGATAAAGCTGTCTCATCCTTGGATTCCCAGAGATTTCCTCATCAAAGTTTTTTTTTTCTCTCCTCTGTGCAGCAGATCACAATATCTAGTTAGTTTTAGTAATGCACTTAGCTTACTTAGGTAGGTTCTGCTGTTGGATGGAGATGAATGGTGGTCCTACTAGCTGTTCCCTCTATCCTTAGCAATACCCTTGCTCATATCAGTGTAAGCCATATTATTGACACTATCCTGCAACTTGTGCATCTTATTTATGTTTTATTAAGCAGTCTGCTTCTCTACCTCCTAGTCATCGTTCACTGCTACAGTTCTTTTGGGGTTCCTTCCTAAGGTACCTTTAGCCAAGAGACCTTTCCCATGGCACCTCTAGGGTTGGAACCCTCTTACAGGGTTCCTTGCCTTCACTGCCTCTACAGTGTGTTAATTCCTAATGGAACTGAGAGCGTGAATGACCACAACATTGTAGTACAGTTGCACAAGCATAAAATTATTCTGGTCATGTGGGCCATTGAATTGAAAGGCTACACCTGATGCTGGCCTGGTGGCACTGAGGGTTGTGGTGCTGGACACCACACCTTCCACCGTGCCAATGACCCAGATTTGGGAACACTCCTGGGCTGTCGGGGGTTTGTCGGGGGAGGGAAAGGATTGAGCTTCCAATGGACTGCTCTCCTTTCCCTGGGGAGGGTGTGGGGCTTCCAGTGTCAATAAAGGGCACTGCAGGTGTGGTGCACTCAAGGGTGAAGTATGGTGGATGTCGGCATGCAGTGCCTGGACATCATTGCATGTCCATACTTCAAGGGGCATAAAAGCTGGAGGAAAATGGCAGTCAGTCAGGGCAACTTGATGGCCATGCCTCTTCACCCAGGGGGCTTGTCAAGGAATTGCATTCTGGCATTGGATCCCGGCCCAGCGAGAGGGAGTGGGGACCCCTCCGCAGGTACATTATGTGCTAGATGGATGTGAATGAGCCTGTGGGCTGAATGGAGAGAGGATGGCAGCTGGATGAAAGACAGGCTGAGCTGCAGGAGTAGAAATACAAAATAAAAAAAGGTAAGCCTGCAGTTCAATGGGTGAGCAACCAGCCACACCTACTTCCTGAGCTATATAAGCAGTTCCTTTTAGCCTCCCTTTGAAGCACCCTCTGTTTGTCCCACCATACTCCCCTCCTCCACCAGTGGCTCACCTCTTAACTCCCAGGGGGTTCCTTTTTCTAAGGTACCTTTAGGCAAGGAACCCTTCCTATGGCACCTCTTGTAGTGGAACCATTTTAAATGGTTCCTTGCCTTCAGTACCCCTACAGGATGATAATTCCTAATGGACTAGAGGGTGTGAATGACCACAACATTGTAATACAGTTGCACAAGCATAACATTATTCTGGTTGCATGAGCCATTGAAACAAAAGATATGTAAGCAATAAGTAATGATGAGGTGTGTGGTGTAGACAGATAAAAGCATTCTCCATGTGCATTATGAGGCACAAGGTGCTTGCACCAAGTGCCTTTAGAAACTGAGTCGTGCTCTTATCAGGCAATAACACACACCTCAGAGTGTCTTACTGCACTTCTAAAATGGGTACAACATTTTCAATAAGGCACAAGACAAAACTTTGCATGTTTAACTTTAAAACATAATTTATTTAACTTTTTCCATCAACTTTTAAGAAAAATTGGTCCCTCAAACTGGACTGAAATGAACTTTTTTGGTTGGATTCTGCAGTAATTAATTTACCTGTTGAAACTAATGAATTCAGCTTTCTCCATATAGCAGTTGTTTAGAATGAATGGGTTGTTGCTTGTTTTTTTTTTCCCTTTTTGAACTGTTGAACAAGGGTTGAGCTTGTAGGCTGCTTGTCACTACTTACAACAGACTTTGCATCATCAATGGTTGGAGCCATGCACTGGAGTGTAGACGTGCTGCAGGATGGCTGCTCTGCTTGAAATGGAATCACAGAGATACCTGGATTTTGTTTACTCAGTTTGCTCTTTGTTGTGAGAATTGTACTCCAGCGCTATCTGTCCTCTGTTGAGGCCACCCAGCAGATCATAGGCTAAATTTAGACCAGTGACCAAACATGGCCATTATTTGTTTTGCCTCCAAATCCACTTCTGATAGCTGCTGAACAGCTGTTGTGCATACAGTATACTATGGTTAGTGTAATGCATTGAGAGACCTGCTTCACTGCTTACTGTAGTTTGGGCATTAAACTAGCTAAGTAGTGGTTCTCTTGTGTACCAGGTCTCTGCTGTCTTGTACTCCACTGGTTGCAATCTTCATGGGTGGCAGTAAAAAGCAGGAGGGTTGGGGGTAACTTGCTTAAGTATTTTTTAAACAGGGCAAAGTGGCTTGTTTGGCAGTGTGTATATGTAATCCCTGTACTGTTCTGTATTCAGTTTATTTTTCTTGTGGTTTAGTAAATTTGTTGAATGACAGGGTAAGCACTTGGCGCCACTCTAATCTGTTTTAATGGCAAAGTGCTCCAGCATCAGCTGTCTGAACCTCTCTCTCTCTCTTATGGTGTGCCATGCCCAATTGTATGTTAAGCCATACCTTGTACAACAGGCAATGGGGAGTTCTCAGAGATAATGCAGTGGATTGCTTGAGCAGTTTGAGATTGGCAGCAGTTATGGCAGGGTGGTGTACGTAGGTGTCCTTTTTCTTGCAACAATACCACTTGTACATTGCCATGTGGATATTGTTGACAGCTTGCAATTCAGGGTTGTTGAGCAGGTTAATACATTGGTTTAGAGCTGGGCTATTTATGTATCTGTTTAGTCCCACTCTCAGTGCCACCAAACTTGCGAGACTGTACTCTAAGGAATCAGTTGGCTGCACTTCCACATAGAAACACCGTAGGGTCTGACAGAGCTCAGCTGGTGTCAGTTTTTGAGTCTAACTAGATTTCCTGAGTGGCACACCAGTTTATCAGCACATTTTTTGCCCAGATAGAGGTTTTCTGGATGTTGAATTCATCCTTTTTGATTTCAAACTTGGCAAGTTTGTCAGGGGTAACAGTGACATTTTTAGTCACTGCAGTTATTTTCTTTCTTTTTCTTTACAGATGGCTCATTCTCAGGATCACTGCAGTCTTCATTCCAAAGAAGACTTGCTACAATGTTTTTGAATTGGAGGTTAAACTGACTGTGAGGTATTTTTGGCTTTTTTTCATTTATTTACAGGCTGTCGAACTTCACTATGGCTGCTTATGCCAGGCTGGCAGGATGGCTTTAAAGGGTGGTACAGTGATATCTATGGTAATGGGGATTTCCTTGGCATATGCAGTGTCAGTTGACACATTATGGGCTGATAAGGACAAGGCTAAAATTGCCCTTTAGCCAATCAGATTACAGGAAATTGTGTGCCCATTTTATAAATATCTATAATACATAAGAAGAAAAATGGAGACATTAAATACTTAAAAATGACAATGAGGCTCACAATTGCTACCAACAAAACTACTATAGAGTATATGCTTAGTTTTGCAGTTATTTTGAGAATCTATTCTCTCAGGAAAGGTGTCAGCTCAAAACAATCATTAAGACCTGCTAATGTAGTGAATGACTTGTCTAATTCCCATGCAATTCAGCACCATTTATGGTCATGCATGGTTATTTTTGCAATGTGGGAAAAATCTATGACTGTTTATACCCGCAGGGAAAATCAGAAATATACTTGTGTAAATGCTGAATAGATTTCCAGGAGAAACAGGTAAATAGGCTTCCAGCTGTTCATGTAGAACATTTTCTTAATATTCTCATAATCCCCCCGAGATTGCTGTTTTAGACTTATCTCTAAATATCCCCATCTGAGTGATCTTAATAACTCTCCCATCTTCCATTCCAGTAATATCAGTCACGTGTTTACATACAGTGTGCATTTCTACTTGGCTGTGTATTTGCAATAATCTTTCAGAAGTCTGTCAACACATGTAGCTAATGTGGTCTCCATCTTCAAGAATGGGGTGAGGTCAGACCTAGCCAACTACAGGCTGGTCAGCCTGATTTCAGTATTGGGCAAGGTCCTGAAGACCATTGCCAAGTACAGAATAGTGGAACACTTAGTTGGGGACAAGGTACTTGCCCTCTCTAAGCATGGCTTTATTAGGGGCAGATCATACCAAACCAATCTGATACCATCTTTGAGGGGGTAACCAGGGAGGTGGCAGGGGCAGAGCCATGGACATAGTCATAATGGACATTAGCAAGACCTTTGATAGTGTCGTGCATAACAAGCTTCTGGACAAAGTTAATCAGAGTGATATACATGAGATAATTATTGTGGCATACACAAGACATGAATAATGCTTACTAACTTGGTGGCAGTAAGTAGAGGGTTGTGGTGGATAGGACATAAGGATGAGCCAATCCTGAGTATGAATCTGATGAACATGCTGAAATCCAATGTTTTGGACACTGGAAAAGCAGGTCCATGAGAACTTGGTTTCCCTTGTGCATTTCAGCTCATCAACATCATGACATAGAACCTTCTGCAGAGAGCAGACACTAAGCATATCCAAGTTGTTAGCAATCCACATGACCTGTAGCAACCAATCAGCGCAGCAGGAGATTGAGAATTAATTTATGCTGCAAACATATCAGTGCCATTTCTAGCTTTATTTCACAAGAGAAAGACCTGTGACAAAAATAGCTTTTTATGTGAAAAAAATGACTTTCGATCAGAAAGTTTAGAAAGCATCATAGAATTATTCATGATCATATCAGGTAGCTAAATATTGCTATAATAGTAACTAGTTTCAGGCAGGCAGGCTTGTAAAATTGTGCTGGAGAGGAGAGTGTGCACAGTGTACGCCTGACGCCTAGCAGTTGCAGGCCCTTCCTGCTACAGGAACAGGGCAGAGCATGGGGAAGGGCAGATTTTGCAATGAAAGTTGCCTTTGAGGTAGGTCTGCCTTTGGAACAGACAAGAATTGGGCTGCCTCCCAGACAGGGCATTAAACTCAACAGCTAAAGAGATAGATTCACTGCTGTGCCAGCTTGGTGGCATAGAACAAAAGGTCTTTTGCCCAATAAAAAAGAGACCATGGATTAGAATCCAGGCAAGATCCCCCACAGTTTTTTTATTCTAGAATTTTACTAGAGTGATGACCCATGGGGCAAAATAGTAAATATATAGGAAAAGGGACATAAAAGTGAGGGAGACAAAGTGCAGCAGTAAAGTGGTACCTCAGTGGCATACCTACCTTGGAGGCAGGGCAGCCTTAGAAGCAGATCTACCTCAGAGGCAACTTTCACTGCAGAAATGTTTCCTTTGCAGAGCACAATATATTCATTATTTATCAGACTGGGAAAAGGTGCAGGAGGGACTTCTGGAAGATCTATTTGGTATTTTTTGTTTGAGTACTGCTGGTGTATAGGGCACATAAATCCACTTTCCTTTAATTTTTTTCACTGCAGCAGCTGGAGCATGGCAGACTGATTTTAACAGACTGGGAAAGGTGCAGGGGGATTTGAAAGATTTTGTTTGGACAAATATTTTGTTTTTTTATATTGACTACTGATGGTGGAGCAGTGCACAGAAATCCAGCATTTTATTTTGTTGCCTGTGTGTGATTCTGCTGGCCAGTCAGTGAGTGAAAAGTAGACTGACACATGAGGCACAAAGTCACACAGTCTATCAGTTGAGTGATGTGTGGTCTGTCAGTAGGAAAGTGGCCTAGTGATGTTTCTCTCCCTATCGCCTTGCAAGGTGTATAGCACTGCAGCTTGTCCATGCACTGGGAGGGGGGTGTGGGTGTGTGTGTCACATGGTAATCTAAGAATCATTGACGGCTATTTGAAGTCATTGTTGACAGCATTCAGTAGATGCATCATGTCATCATCTGTCATGTGTATGTTGTTGATTTGTGTAGAAAATATGAAGAGCAAAACAGGAGGAAAAAGAGATGTAAGGGAAAAGAAGCAGATAAATGTTCCACCATGCTCATTTCACCAAATAAAGTTCTGCAAAAGGTATTGGTGGAGACTGGAGCTGGATATAGTAGAACAGGGACTGGCAGTCGTGGTTGTGAGGCTGTAAAGACAAGGGATGTTAGGCACATGACAGTGCAGCCAAAGAAACCATGGCACATTAGTCCCAAGAAATCCACTGGTTCTACTCCTACTGCAGTGTGAACAGCCTTCCACATGGATGATCCAGTTCTTCTGGTGAGGAAGCCATCCTGAGCAATCCAGAAGCAAATCAGTTTTCCCCACATGCTTTTTCAAGTGTTTCCAGTTTCCTTACTTGGGATAGAAATGACCCATTCAGAAATGTATATTCTAGTTCTCAAATAAAATCATCAAGTATTTGCTGCCCAGTTACACACAGTCCCCCTCCACCATTGACCCTATCTGCTTCTGGAAACAGAATGCAGTAAGGAAGTTAAGTGGTAAGCCCAAATCACAAACTCAAGTTCATGATTAAACTATTAAATCCCAATACTTACACAGTAGTGCAGCATGGTGGGATGCTGCACTTCTTAGGTGCCATCTTTTGGATGAAACATTAAACCAAGGTTCAGTATACCTGTTCTGGTGGTTGCTCAGGTAGACATTAAAGTTCCCATGGGACTTCTCAAGAAGAGAAGGAGAATTTCCCCAGTGACCTGGCCCAGTTTAACCATTCACTAAAAATACCACCAACAACTTAATCTGGTTCAATGTCAGTTGGTTTCAATCTCTATCCCGCCCCCCACAGACAAGACTGAAAAATCAGCAGAATTGCCTTGTCCTCCTCAACAAAAAACTAAATAAAAAAAAATTTGTTTTCTTGGCATATACATAAAAATAAATATAGCATTTTATTGGTGTTTGTCTGTATTGCAATAGGCATGGGGCATGTTGCATGTAATAATTTTCAATAATTGCAATAATTGTCAGTGTGTTCTGCATATTGTGAGAGAGGCAGCAATACCAGATAGGACCCTGACATAGTGCCTATGTGTCCCCACAACCCAGCTGCCTTAACTCCTCTAGTGCTTCATTGGTCCCCTGTCTCCTTGCCCCCAACCCTGAAACCTTGCTTTGAGAGCTGGAGGTGTGCCAAGACATACAATCTCCTGCTTAGTTCAACATAGAAGATCCACTGTCAGGCAAACATTTGGATGCCTGTTGTCCTGCCTTGCACTACCCACTGACTGACCACTGGCTCTCCTGCAGTTCTCTAAGTGCACATATCCTGCAGGACCAGGGTCAGTGGATCATGTGTGACAGCATCTGAGGGTAGAGGACTAGGACATGCACAGTTCATGCATATCTAGGGTGCCTTGGCACAGTAGATTAGGCCCTAACTGTGTCTGTGACTGGATTGGGACTGAAGGTAGACACTGGTGTGACTGGTGGACACAATGGTTTCTACTCCTTACCTCCATGTCCAGCCTCACCATAGCCAGCCAAGCATTTCCTGGAATCAAACTTATGTTGCAAATAATAACACAACAAGAGCAGGAAGCTGCTTCACTAAATACAAATAAAAGTGTAACAAGCTATTTCTTTTTTTAAAGAAGTCTGAGGCCAACATTTTGGGCATCAATAAATTCAGAATTTGGATCAGTATATCTTCAATCAAACTCATGCCAAAAATCAGATCTGAAAGTTACTTCATTTAAAAGTTGAAAGTCATTTTGTAACCCTTAATTCACTGCCTGTTCAAAAAAGCCAGTTTTATTGAAGTGTTACTGATGATGATGTCATCTTCTGAATTCACAACCTAGTCCTCCCTGCAAGCTACCTTATATGACTTATTTCTCCTATGTTACTTAAAACTGCAGGTGTAGTAAACATCTGAAAAAGGAAAGCTGACACTGGAGAGGGGTCAGCACATGCACTTCCACAAATGTGTAGATGCAAAGTACAGTACTTCAGAATGTGATGGGCAGATGGAATGCAGTGGCAAACATGGCTTTAGTATGACAAAGTTGTGTGCAATTTTTAAAATACTGCAGGTATGACATTTTGAAATGTCACCAGGTTGCAATTGTGGAATGCAGCAATGATACAGTCTCAGAAAGTAGCTGGAACACATTATTTCAGAATGTGGCAGTGATGCACAATTTCAGAATGTGCCAGAGATGCACAGTTTCAAAATGTGGTGGTAACATGTAAATTCAGAATGCAGCGGTGATGCACAATTTCATAATGCAGTGGTGATGCACAGGTTAGGAATTTTGAGGTGATGCACAGGTTCAGAATGCATCTGTGATGTACAGGCTCAGAATGCAGTGGTGATGCACAACTTTGGAATGCAGCATTGATGCACAATTTTGGAATGTGATGGTGATGTACAATTTCACCAGGTTACAATTATGGAATGCAGCAATGACACAGTCTCATAAAGTAGCTGGAACACATAATTTCAGAATGTGGCAGTGGTGCACAATTTCAGAATGTGGTGGTGATGCACAATTTCAGAATGTGCCAGTGATGCACAATTTCAAAATGTGGTGGTAATGAGTAATTTCGGAATGCAGCAGTGATGCACAATTTCAAAATGCAGAGGTTGTCACAGCGTGAGGGAATAAACTTAAGATGAGGCAAATTTACAGGTTTAAAACACATATTGGTGTGATATTTATTTTCCAAAAGTTCAAAAAATAATAAATGAAAACAAAAAAATTGCAAATAATATCACTACTTAACATCAGCAGTTTCTCCCATAATACAATCCTGCATCTTAAAGCTCCTAAGACCCTTCTCATCTGCATTCAACAGCTTGTCTACAGTAGCAGCTCTCTCCTTCACTCTCAAGACTGAACTCTACTAGACTGAACCAAAGTAAACTCTATGCAAAGGTTTTTATATCTTTTGGTAGGGTCATCTGACTGACCCCTTACATGTCTGGACATGTTTCAAAACCAAGTGGGGAGGGGATTGTGTCAGGGGATTTCCTAGTTCAGTTAAAGGTACAGGGTATATATCCACAGATCTTGACTTTCTATATCTCTGATCCACAGTGACTAAGCTCTTTTATGCATAGAACCTTATACAGTAACAGGCTTGTATTGTGAATTTATGAAAATACCTTTAGGAATTCTTTTAACTGTACTAATCATGAAATTATTATTGTTTTATATGGCTTCTAATCAGTTTTCTTTAAAAAGGCTTTATTAACTGTATTAATTCCTATTTAAAATAGTCTTCATGTGTTTTTTTGTACACAAAAATGCAGTTATGCATTTTACACAACACCTCTCCGGGTGTTTGGCATTATTCCAGGGACTGAATAGATGGAAATGGAAAAAGAATGAAAAGAGAGAACTAGTAGGGACAGTAAAGAGCTACACTAGGTGGCCAATCTAGGTTAGGGGGAAAAGAAAAACAAAGAGAAAAGAGAAAAGAGTTAACTGTTGATAGGAAATAAGGAGATAAAAAAGGGGTCCATCAGTCACAGCAGGGGGTGTAGCCTAACTCCGCCACACCCCCCCTCCTTAAGAAAAACACAGTTCTCAAAACAATATTGTTTTTTTCAAGAACCCCTTTCAGTCATAAATATTCCACCAAAACAGTAGAATGGGGGTTGGCTGAAACTTTCTCTCACCCACTATGAAAGCTTCACCCTGGGTCCCTTAATTCAACTATTTTTAGTATTGTCCCCCATACAAAGTTACTGCAATACAACAATACTTTCACAACATTGTCCTGAGGCTATCATACAGTTCATCACAGTATCGATCTATGCTCTCAGAGGACTTCAATCTGTAGTGACTTTCTATCCCCTATTTAACTCTGGTTATTACAACTCAGACACTTCACATGTAATATCAGGCACCCATTGCTTAACATTGTTTCAGCACCCATCACTTGGCATCTTTTCAGAACCATCACTTGGCATCATTTCAAAATCCTGTGCAACAATTATCATACCTTCATCAGTACAGTAAAAAAAGGAAGCAATACACAGCAGTTTTATGCTGACTTTGACCTTTCTTCATACCCATCACTTGATTACTCCATTTTATATCAAACAGTATAGACATTTATTTCTTGTTATACATTTCTTGTAATCATTTTATATATCTCATTTATTAATTTCCCTTTCATATATTTTCTGGCAGACAAGGAACCTTCTCATGCTGAATATCAACCAGCCAGTTCCTAACTCCTAAAACCTTTGGGATTTCCTTTCAACCCTCACACTGTTCTGGTACCCTCAACTGACTGTACTCAGCATCAGCCTTAATGCTATTTTCATTTTAAACATTACATATTTCATACATTTCATACCATATCACATGGGGGCTCAAAACATGGGAAAGTCAATTCAACCACTGTGGTGTCTTCCCTGTTGCTTATAGTCTTCACCCCGGTATGCAAATGTTCTGAAACAGTCTTACCTGGGGCCTTCATCTCATCATCCTCCAAGTAGCATCAGCCCAGAAAAATGGGCAACAACGGGATTTCAAAAGTGACTGTCAACAAAGGTTCCATCAGGGGGTCCTCCTGCTCTAGAACCTATAGATCCTGGTCCTCTGACTCCACTATAAAATCCTTCAGTTGTTAACCCTCCATCAGCACCCAGCGGTGGTGCTCCACCTCTCTCCAGTGCTGGTCTGCCTGTGTGTTCCATCAAACTCCAATCCAGGCAATAGCTCCTCTCCAGTTCTTCTCACCTGGGCTCTGGTATGCACACTGGTAAGTCACTCATCCTTCAACACATCCTTGGCATCCATGAGATCCTGGAGGTACACCATCCTTCTCTTTGCCCCCTATGTCTGGATACCAGGACTGGTATCTGGGTACTGGTCTCCCCCTCATTTCTCTGGGCAACCAGTACAATCCCACTTCTAACACCAAGTGTGCCACAGCATGAGGGAATAAGCTTCAGAAGAGGCAAATTTACAGGTTTAAAACACACATTGGAGTGATATTTATTTTTCAAAAGTTCAAAAAATAAATGAAAACAAAAAAATTGCAAATAAAATCACTACTTAACATCAGTAGTTTCTCCCATAATACAGTCCTGCATCTTAGAGCTCCTAAGACCCTTCTCATCTGCATTAAACAGCGTGTCTACACTAGCAGCTCTCTCCTTCACTCTCAAGCATACCTCTCAACTGTCCCTGATTTTCAGGGATGTCCCTGATTTTGCCTCAAAAGTTTACTCTGTCCCTCCTGAAAATTGTGTTTCCGTGACCAAACAGTGGTGGTTGTAAGCACAAAATAATGTCAGACATTAACGTTACAGACCTGTTCTTCCTTAGAAAATGCATTTTACACTAAACCCCTTATTCTACCAGCTTCCTGAATGGCTATCACCAATTTTAAAGATGTGTCCCTGATTTTGGTCCTTTGCCCCTGATTTTTTTAAGCCTTGTCCCTGATTTTTGAGGCAGGAGGTTGAGAGGTATGCTCTCAAGACTGAACTCTACTAGACTGAACCAAAGTAAACTCTGTGCAAAGGTTTTTATATCTTTTGGTAGGGTCATCTTACTGACCCCTTACATGTCTGGGCATGTTTCAAAACCAAGGGGAAGGGGACTGTGTCAGGGGATTTCCTAGTTCAGTTAAAGGTACAGGGTATATATCCACAGATCTTGACTTTCTATATCTCTGATCCACAGTGACTATGCTATTTTATGCATAGAACCTTATACAGTAACAGGCTTGTATTGTGAATTTATGAAACTACCTTAAGGATTTCTTATAACTGTACGAATCATGAAATTATTATTGTTTTATATGGCTTCTAATCAGTTTTCTTTAAAAAGGCTTTATTAACTGTATTTATTCCTATTTAAAATAGCCTTCATGTTTTTTTGTACACAAAAATGCACTTATGCATTTTACACAACACCTCTCCGGGTGTTTGGCATTATTTCAGGGACTGAATAGATGGAAATGGAAAAAGAATGAAAAGAGAGAACTAGTAGGGACAGTAAAGGGCTACACTAGGTGGCCAACCTAGGGTAGGGGGGAAAAGAAGAAAAGCAAAGAGGAAAGCATTATCTTGTTGCTAGAAAATAAGGAGATAGAAAAGGGGTCCACCAGTCACAGCCGGGGGTGTAGCCTAACTCTGCCACAGTGGTGATGCACAGGTTCAGAATGCATCTGTGATGTACAGGTTCAGAATGCAGTAGTGATGCACAACTTCAGAATGCAGCAGTGATACACAATTTTGGAATGTGGTGGTGATGCACAATTTCAGAATGTGCCAGTGACGCATAATTTCAGAATGTGGCAGTGATGAGCAATTTCAGAATGCAGCGGTGATGCACAATTTTAAAATATGGCAGTGATGCACAGGATAGGAATATAGTGGTGATGCACAGGTTCAGAATGCATTTGTGATGTACAGGTTCAGAATGCAGTGGTGCTGCACAATTTCAGAATTGCAGTGGTGATGCACAATTTCAGAAAGTGGTGGTGATGCACAATTTTGGAATGTAGTGGTGACGCACAGGTATGGAATATGGTGATGATGCACAATTTAGGAATTTGGTGGTGACACAGTTTCGGAATGCAGTGGTGACACACAGTTTCAGAATGTTGAAGTGATGTATAATTTAAGAATGCGGCAGCAATGCAGAATTTTGGAATATGGCGGTGATGCACAATTTTGGAATGTGGTGATGATGCACAATTTCAGAATGCAGCAGAGATGCACAATTTTGGAATGCAGCAGTGACGCTCAATTTTGGAAGACAGTGGTGATGCACAGGTTTGGAATGTGGCAATGATGCACAATGTAGGAATGCAGTGGTTATGCACAGTTTTGGAATAAGGTGGTGATGTACAGTTTTGGAATGTGGCGGTGACGCATAATTTCAGAATGCAGCAATGATGCACAGGTTTGGAATGCAGCAGTGTCACACAGTTTTGGAATGTGGCAGTGAGGCACAATTTCAGAATGCAGCAGTGATGCACAATTTCAGAATGCTGCTGTGATGCATCATTTCAGAATACAGCAGTGATGCACAATTTTGGAATGCAGCCATAATGCAGTTTTGGAATGTGGCAGTGATATACAGTTTCAGAAAGTGGTGGTGACACATAATATTGGAATGTGGCAGTGACATTCAATTTTGAAATGTGGCAGTGATGCACAATTTTAGAATGTGGCAGTGAAGCACAATTTTGGAATGCAACAGAGGCACAGTTTCAGAATTAAGTAGTGATGCACAATTTCAGAATGCAGCAGTGACGTACAATTTTGGAATGCAGTGGTGATGCACAATTTTGGAATTCAGTGGTGACACACAGGTTTGGAAAGTGGCAGTGATGCACAATTTAGGAATGAGGTGGTGATGCACAGTTTCAGAATGCAGCAGTGACGCAGTTTCAGAATATGGTGGTGACACATAGTTTTGAGATGTGGTGGTGACACAATTTTAAAATGCAGTGGTGATGCACAGGTTCAGAATGTAGCAGTGATGCACAATTTTGGAATGTAGCAGTGATGCACAATTTCCAAATGCAGTGGTGATGCACAGATTTGGAATGTGGTGGTGACACACAATTTAGGAATGCAGTGGTGATGCACAGTTTCAGAATGTGGCAGTGACACACAGTTTTGGAATGCAGCAGAGATGAATAATTTCAGAATGTGGTGGTGACACTCAATGTTGAAATGTGGTGGTGACGCACAATTTTTGGAATTTGGTTGTGATGTACAATTTTGTAATGTATCAGTGACATACAATTTTGGAATGTGGCAGTGATGCACAGTTTCTGAATGTGGCACTGATGCACAGTTTTGGAATGTGGCAGTGATGCATAATTTTGGAATTCAGCAGTGATGCACAATTTCGGGATGCAGCAGTGACACACAATTTTAGTATGCTGTGGTGATACATAGGTTTGGAATGTGGCAGTGACTCACAATTTCAGAATGTGGCTGTGATGCACAATTTTGTAATGCAGCAGTGATGCACAATTCAGAATGCAGTGGTGATGCACAATTTAGGAATGCAGCAGTGACAAACAATTTCAGAATGCAGTGGGGATGCACAGTTTTGGAATGTGGCGGTGACACACAGGTTCAGAATGTGGCAGTGATGCACAATTTAGGAATGCAACAGTGACACACAGTTTTGGAATGTGGCAGTGATGCAAAATTTTGTAATGCAGCAGTGCTGCACAATTTCGTAATGTAGTGGTGATGCACAATTTCAGAATGCAGTAATGATGCACAATTTTGTATTGCAGTGCTGAAACACAATTTTGGAATCTGGCAGTGATGCACAATTTTGGAATGCAGCAGTGATGCTAAATTTCAGAATGTGGTGGTGATGCAGTATTTTGGAATGCAGAGGTGATGCACATTTTCAGAATGCAGCTGTGACACAAAATTTCAGAATGTGGTTGTGATGCACAATTTAGGATTGTGGCAGTGATGCACAGGTTTAGAATGCAGCAGTGATGCACAGTTTCGGAATGTGGTGCTGACACACAGTTTCAGAATGTGGCAGTGAAGCACAGTTTTGGAATGAGGTGGTTACACACAATTTGGGAAAGTGGTGGTGACGCATAATTTCAGAATACAGAGGTGATGCACAATTTTGGAATGCAGCAGTAACGCAGAATTTGGGAATGTGGTGGTGACACACAGTTCCGGAAAGTGATGCTGATGCACAGGTTTGGAATGTGGTGGTGATGCATAATTTGTGAAAGCAGTGAAAAACGCAGTTTCAGAATGTGAGCAGTGACACGGTTTCGCAGTGTGCTGTGTTGCACAGATTTAGAATGCTGCAGTGATGCACAATTTTGGAATGCAGCAGTGACACACAATAAAAAAATCTGGTGATGATGCTAAATTTCAGAATGCAGCGGTGATGCAATATTTTGGAATGCAGAGGTGATGCACAATTTCAGAATGCAGTGGTGATGCAAAACTTCAAAATGTGGTGGTGATGCACAATTTAGGACTGCATCAGTGATGCACAATTTTGGAATGCAGCAGTGACACACAATTTTGGAAAGTGTCAGTGATGCATAATTTCAGAATACACAGATGCACAATTTCAGAATGCAATAGTGATGTACATTTTCAGAATGCAGAAGTGACACACAATTTCTGAATGTGGTGGTGATGAGCAAGTTTCAAAATGTGCCGGTGATGCACAGCTCCAGAATGTGACAGTGATGCACAATTTAGGAATTCAGCAGTTATGCACAGTTTCAGAATGCAGCAGTGATGCACAGTTTTGGAATGTTATGGTAATGCATAATTTCAGAATTCAGTGATGATGTACAATTCTAGAATGCAGTGGTGATGCACAGGTTTGGAATGTGGCAGTAAAGCACAATTTAGTAATGCACTGATGACACACAGTTTCAGAATGCTGCAGTGATGAACAATTTTAGAAAGTGTTGATTATGCACAGGTTCTGAATGTGGCAGTGAAGCACAATTTTGGAATGCTGCGGTGATGCACAATTTCAGAATGCAGCCATGAAGCACAATTTCGGAATGCAACAGTGATGCATAATTTAGGAATGCAGCAGTGTTGCATAGTTTTGGAATGTGGTAGTGATGCATAATTTTGGAATGCAGCAGTGATGCACAATTTCAGAATGCAGTGGAGATGCACAATTTCGGAATGCAGCATTGACTCACAATTTCAGAATGCATTGGTGACACACAATTTTGGTATGCGGTGATGACATACAGATTTGGAATGTGGCAGTGACTCACAGTTTCAGAATAAGGCTGTAATGCACAATGTTGTAATGCAGCGGTGATGCACAATTTTGAAATGCAGCAGTGACAAACAATTTCAGAATGCAGTGGGGATGCACAATTTTGGAATACGGTGGTGACATCCAGGTTTGGAATGCAGCAGTAATGCACTATTTAGGAATACAGTGGTGACACACTGTTTCAAAATGCTGCCATGACACACAGTTTCAGAATATGGTGGTGACGCATAATTTCAGAATGCTGCGAACATGCACATTTTTGAAATGTGGTGACACACAATCTTGGAATGCAGCAGTAACGCACAATTTCAGAATGTGGTGGTGATGCACAATTTCAGAATGTGATGTTGATGCACAGGTTTGGAATGTGGTGGTGATGCACAATTTATGAATGCAGTGACAACGCAGTTTCAGAATGTGGTGTGTGACACACAGTTTTATAATGTGCTGAGATGCACTGATTCAGAATGCTGCAGTGACACACAATTTTGGAATGTAGCGGTGACACAATTTTGGAATCTGGCAGTGATGCACAATTTCAGAATGCAACAATGATGCTAAATTTCAGAATGAAGTGGTGATGCAATATTTTGGAATGCAGAGGTGATGCAAAATTTCAGAATGTGGTGGTGATGCACAATTTAGGATTGTGACAGTGATGCACAGTTTTGGAATGCAGCAGTGATGCACAGTTTTGGAGTGCAGTGGTGAAACAGAGTTTCAGAATGTGGCAGTGGTGCACAGTTTTGGAATACGGCAATGACACACAATTTGAGAAAGTAGTGGTGATGCATAATTTCAGAATACAGAGGTGATGCACAATTTTGGAATGCAACAGTAACACACAATTTCGGAATGTAGTGATGATGCACAGTTTCAGAATGTGATGTTGATGCACAGGTTTGGAATGTGGCAGTGATGAACAATGTGCAAATGCAGTGATAATGCAGTTTCAGAATGTGGTTGGTGACACAGTTTTGTAATGTGCTGTGTTGCACAGATTCAGAATACTGCAGTGAAGCACAATTTTAGAATGCAGCAGTGACACAATTTCAGAATGTAGCAGTGATGTTAAATTTCAGAATGCAGCAGTGATGCAATATTTTGGAATGCAGAGGTGATGCACAATTTCAGAATGCAGTGGTGATGCACAAGTTTGGGACGTGGTGGCGATGCACAATTTAGGATTGCAGCAATGATGCACAGTTTTGGAATGCAGTGGTGACACTCAAATTCAGAATGTGGCAGTGATGCACAGTTTCAGAATGTAGCAGTGATGCAAAACTTCAGAATGTGGTGGTGATGTACAATTTAGGATTACAGCAGTGATGCACAGGTTTGGAATGCAGCAGTGATGCACAGTTTTGGAATGCAGTGGTGACACAGTTTCAGAATGTGGCAGTGATGCACAATTTCATAATGCAGCAGTGATGCACAATTTCAAAATGCAGTGGTGATGCACAATTTCATAATGCATTGATGACACACAATTTTGATATGCGGTGGTGACACACAGGTTTGGAATGAGTCAGTGACTCACAATTCAGAATGTGGCTGTGATGCACAATTTCATAATGCAGCAGTGCTGCACAATTTCAGAATGCAGCGGTGATGTACAATTTCTGAATGCAGTGGTGACAAACAATTTCAGAATGCAGTGGGGATGAACAATTTTGGAATATGGTGGTGACACAGGTTTGGCATAGGGTGGTAATACACAACTTAGGAATGCATGCGGTGACGCACAGTTTCAGAATGTGGCTATGACACACAGTTTCAGAATATGGTGGTGATGCATAATTTCAGAATGTTCTAGAGATACACAATATTGAAATTTGGTGGTGACGCATAATTTCAGAATGCAGCAGTAAGGCACAATTTCAAAATGTGGTGGTGACGTATAATTTCAGAATGCAGCAGTAAGGCACAATTTTGAAATGTGATAGTGATGCACAATTTCAGAATGTGATGTTGATGCACAGGTTTGGAATGTGGCGGTGACACACAATTTGTGAATGCAGCAATAACGCAGTTTCAGAATGTGGTGGGTGACACACAATTTCCTAATGTGCTGTGAAGCACAGATTCAGAATGCTGCAGTGACACACACTTTTGGAATGCAGCAGTGACACACAGTTTTGGAATCTGGCAATGATGCACAATTTCAGAATGCAGCAGTGATGCTAAATTTCAGAATGCAGCAGTGATGTAATATTTTGGAATGCAGAGGTGACACACAATTTCAGAATGCAGCAGTGAAGCAAAATTTCAGAATGTGGTGGTGATGCATAATTTAGGATTGCAGCAGTGATGCACAGTTTTGAAATGCGGTGGTGATGCACTGTTTTGGAATGCGGTGGTGGCACACAATTTGGGAAAGTGGTGGTGATGCATAATTTCAGAATAAAGAGGTGATGCACAATTTCAGAATGCAGCAGTGATGCACATTTTCAGAATGCAGCATTGAAGCACACTTTCAGAATTCGGTGGTGATGCACAAGTTTGGAATGTGGTGGTGATGCACAATTTAAGGATGCAGTGGTGACACATAGTTTAGGAATGCGGCAGTGATACACAGTTTTGGAATGTGCCGATGGTGCACATGTTTGGAATGCAGCAGTGATGCAAAATTTTGGAATGTGACGGTGACACACAGTTTCAAAATGCAGCAGTGATGCTCAATTTCAGAATGTAGGGATGATGCACAATTTTGGAATGCAGTGGTGACACATAATTTCTTTTTTTTATTTAATTTAAAGTTTATTGATCATTTTACCAATAATACAACTCAGGCAGATATACATTCAAACACATCATTTCTGTACAACGTTACTTATACATGAATCTGCCACCCCCTACTTTAAGTTCCCTCCCACCCCTCCTCCTCCCTTACTCATATCCACTAGGTTCAAAATGTAAAAAAACACATACCCTGCTAAGATCTACTCTGTCAGAATTGATCACCTAATCCTGTATCACACGTATCACTTTTAATTTACCCTACAGTGAGTAAAGAGCATAGAGGGGGTCCCATATCTTATTAAACTTGCTCATTGTATTGTTCAAATTAGCTATAGTTTTCTCGGTGTGCAAATTTGCTAATAATTCCGTTAACCACTCATCATAGGAGATTTCTTGCTGATCAAGCCAATGTCTTAGAACCCACTTCTTGACTGACATAGCAATGAGTGTTATGTGATATTTCCCGGTTGCTAACTCTGACATCTGACAGGTCCCCTAAAAGACAAATTTTAAGAGTAAATAGTTCCTTAAGGCCCAAAAGAGGGTCTGAAGATTGCATAATCTTGTGCCATAATGGGGCTACCTTCTGGCACTCCCAGAAGATATGGAGTAAATTTCCCTCCTGCTGTTGACACCTCACACATATATTGGAAACCTTTGGTCCCCGTTTCGCCAATTTGCAAGGTGTATAATAGGCGTTGTGTAATATAAAAAGTTGCATTAACCTTAACCTATCCTGTTTAATGAATTTATGAGAGGTATGCCAGATGGTCGTCCAATTAATCATCTGCCCAGGGAGAAGAGATTCCCACAGACCCATTGGCCCACAGTTATCTGGCGATTTCCAGCCAATCAGCATATTATAAATCTTGGCGACCACCCTGGGGCCACCACTTATCGCACTTAATTCCTTGCGGAAGGCTATAGGATGGTCTGTCCAAGGTGAGTGGCCGAAGACACTTGTTAAAACATGCCTGAGTTGAATAACCTGGAAAGTATGTCTATTGGAGATACCGAGCTTGCCCATAATTTCATGGTTAGATATCCATCTACAGTTATCATCAATAAGGCTAGAGACTTCCAGATCCGAGGATATTGAAAGCCACAATGGGGGGATTGGTTTACCCACAATTTAAAGATTGAGGTTGCCTAATATAGGTTGATTAATATCCTTAAAATAATTATATTTAAGGAACTTGCAGACCTGTGCATGAATTTTAAGGGATATGTAAATTGTCGAATTTTTGAGTTTTACGGGAAGGAGGCTCTCCTTAACATGCAACAATCCCGTGGGATTTAAGCCTAGTGAACATAAAAGTTCTAGTTCAATTTTGAGCCACACCGGGGCCTTACATGGATCTCCCTGAAATGTCCATCTCACATATTTATTGATATGTGAAGCCCAAAAATACAGAAGTACATTAGGCAATCTTAAGCCTCCTTTATTCTTGGGAGCCACCAAGGTATGGTAAGCTATTCGGGAGGATTTATTAGACCAAAGGAATTTAATAAGTAAAGATCATAGTTTCTTAAACCAGGATATGGGAAGCCAAATATTAAGCATGGACAGGGGGTATAATAAGCGTGGAAATACGTTCATTTTGATGAGGTTTATTTTCCTCCACAGTGAGATGGGAAGGGAAGCCCACCTGTTTAAATCCTGAGCCACCTTATTTACCAAAGTCTCTAAATTCAACCTAATAACTTGACTACGGCTGCAGGCTAGTTCTATTCCCAAATATCGGAGAGAATCTTGCTGCCACTTCAGTCCATAAGCCTCGATCTCTGACCTAAAGGGTCTATGATTTAAGGGGAATACCGTTGTCTTGCCGATATTTAACTTGTAATTGGAAATACTACCAAAAGAGGCAATGATGTCCAGGATATAGGGAATAGACCTTCCCAGGTCAGAAAGCTGCAGGAGAAGATCATCCGCATAAGCAGACACCTTTACTTCACAGGAAAAAATAGGAATCCCCAGGATATTCAGACAATTTTGCAGCCTTCTAATTAATGGTTCGAGATACAAATTAAATAATAATGAAGATAAGGGGCAACCCTGCCTGGTACCTGTATGGAGAGTGAAGCTTTGCAAGATAACTCCATTCCCTGAGACCCGGGCAGAGGAAGATTTATATAACGCACATATCCAATTAATAAAATCTGGAGGGAAACCAAAGTTCTCTAACACCTGAAAGAGATATTCCCAGTGTACCCTATTGAATGCCTTCTCGGTGTCCAGGGAAATCAAAGCTGTGGAATAAGGAGCATCCCTGGACACCGAGAAGACATGCGAAGGGGTTCTTAAGTGATCTGCAGAGGATCTACCCTTCAAAAACCCCATTTGTTCTGGACCTATCAAGGCATCCATTACCTTTTCCAGACAATTCACCAATAGTTTGGACAGGATCTTGATATCCTGATTTATTAAAGAAATCGGGCGGTAGTTAGTTACACAATCCGACGGTTTGCCCGGCTTGGGGATCAAAATGATCAGAGCCTCAAATAGCGAGACATCTGTATCCACCCCAGATAGGATGTACTTATACAGGGGGTGGAGCATTGGCATTAATTGGGTTTGAAACTTTTTATAAAATAGAGCAGAGTATCCATCGGAACCCGGAGTTTTGTTAATTGACAGCGTGTTAATAACCATGGAAATTTCATCCATAGTTATTGGAGCCAGCAGAGTATTCTGCTGCTCCAGAGAAAGTCGAGGTAGATGTGAATCCTGTAAAAAACCCTGAATTTGTTGGGCCATTGGGGGAATGGACATGGGGCCATACAACTCTTTATAGTAATTAGTAAATTCTTTTATAATTTCCAATGGGTGTGTTTTAAGGGAATTATCATGCAACGACCAAATGGAAGTAATATAGCGAACTGTTTCCATTTGCTTAACCCTAAGTGTTAAGAGCCAGCCTGCCTCCCCCCCCCCGGTTGGTATATGAAGCTTGCATTTTTAATATGGAATAATCTGCCTTTTCCCGGAGGAGTTCCATATAAGCGGCTCTCAATTTAATTTACTCATGCTGATTATTTTCCACACAGGTGGGGGAAAAGCCCTCTTCTAAAGTCTTAATTTGGGCAAGCAGCTGGGACAATCTAGCATTGGAAGTCTTTTTCCTGTACTTGGCCATGCTGATTAAAACTCCTCTAATATATGCCTTGAAGGCTCCCCATAGCAGGTCAGGCCTGCTCGAGGTGTCCTTGTTACAATGATAAAAAAGGTTGATCTGGTCTCATATCTGTTTCATGAAAGAAGCATCCTTAAGCAGCAAATCATTTAATTTCCATCTGGGGGTCCTGTTCAGGAGAGATACCATCGATATCAAACAGGAAACTATGGCATGATCTGAGGGAATTCCCAGCAGGATCGAGGAGTCTAGTGTACCAGGATGCAGGTGATGGGACACGAATATGTAATCTATCCTTGGTGAGGAGGAATCTACAGGGGAAATGAAAGTATATTTCCTGTCCTGGGGATGCAACACCCGCCAGATGTCACACAGCCCAAGTTGAGCAAGAAATTCCCCGAAAACCCTTTGGGCTGGAGAAAAAATAGTTTTCTGAGAACTGGACCGGTCCATAACCCAATCAAGTACTAAATTGAAGTCACCCCCAATGATCATGGGGATGGAAATATATGCCTATAAGATTAGTATTAATTGAGTGAAAAATTCAGGATTATCCTGGTTAGGGCCGTAAATACTGCCTAAAATTACTTCCTTATTATAAAGTAAACCGTGCACCAAAATATACCTACCCCCCGGGTCTTTAACTACTTTAATTGTGTTAAATGGGATTTTCCTATGAATGAAGATCATTACCCCACAACTATTGGGGGAGCCCTCCACGCAAAAGAATTGGACAAATTGGAGTTTCCGAAGCTGAGATGCCTCAGTATCCAACATATGTGTTTCCTGGACATAAGCAATATCTTTGTTTATTAATTTTAGATGATGTAAAACCTGATATTGCTTCTTTGTATTCCTACCCCCTCTAATGTTCCAAGTCGCAATACTTACACTGTTAGCTATTATGGCAAATTGAGGAAATGGCTAAACTCTGTATTCTGCACCGATAGCTATCGTGTTCTAGCCAAAACCATCTTAGCATTCGCATGCGGACCTAGTGGATAGGATCCTCCTCCACCCTCCTCCACCCAATGAGTGTACCATAAAAGAATAAGCAAACATCCTGTATCGATATTCCCTAATTAGTCTCCCTCCTGTCATTGTTACGTGATACAGCTAGTCCTGCTACAGTCCCCGGCCTCTCCCCCCCGCTACCCCAAAGCTTGATGAGGCAGTTATACCCAATCAGGATGTGAAATAAGAACCACAAGGAAATTCGTATCCCATTAGATAAACCAGAACCTCTACCTCCTACAATAATCAAACGTCACTTCTCCCAATAATTTTGATTACCAAGGAGGGGCTATGCTATGAAACTACTCTCCATATAACAGTGATTTCCATTCTCTGCCCCATCCAAGATTGCTGGAATAGCATGGGCAGAGCGAGTACTTCAGGACAAAGTGTAAAGTGTCAGGGTTTCCCTAGTTATGGGTTATTCCCATCTACAAGTGTAAGCACGGTTAAAGAACGCCCTCTGGTGGTACGATTGCCACATAGCACATCACATTAATATCGGCCACCATTAACCCTGCTTGAACCCCAGCACCATAGCATAGCCTCACTGAGAATTGAACAAAACCAAATAATAAAGACAACTCCCTCCACAGACGGTGGGCCAGAATAAGAAGCCATTACCCACCCGGGAGGGTGCATCCAGATTAACCCCCAGTTCCCATCCAAATTGAAAAAACTCCCCCCCCTGAAAAATCCAGATTCAGTGAGCAATTATCAGCTCCAAAAAGTCCAGTTGAAGAGAGTCAAAAAGATAACCGACATTGGAGTAACAACAACAGTTTAGGTAAAACTAGAGTTAAGTCTCTTATGAATTTCTTTGCCAGGACTTCTCCAATCTTAAATGCTTTCTCCTGAGATGACGACGGCTTCCCTGTTACTTCAACTAGACTTGAAAAGATCGGGATATTCCTTCTGTGGCGCCTTCATGGCAGGATCCACTTCATCGAAGGATGCCCAGACTCCCGAGATTAGCACCTGAAACGAGCAGGGTACCCTATGCGGAACTTTATTCCTGCCGCAATAAGCTTAGTTACAATGGGGTTAAATAATGCCCTTCTTTGAAGCACCGTGGTTGGGAGGTCTTGGGTTAAACAAATTCTCTTGCCTTCCCACAGGACTTGTTCCAATTCTTTAATCTTCGATAGCAGAAACTGTTTCTCCTGTAAATTAAGAAATTTGATCATCAGGGGTTGGGGTTGTTGGCTAGGAGCAGGAATCGGGCGAAGTGCGCGGTGGGCCCTTTCCAATGTATACAAGGGTCCAAAAGGAGAGGGACCGGCAATCCGTTCAAACAGCTTCTGGGCAAACAAAATGGCATTAGTGCCCTCTTCTTTTTCTGGGATGCCCAGGACCACCACGTTATTTCTGCGGCTTCTCCCCTCTAGGTCCTCCACTTTTTGTTCCAGCTTCTTAATGCGTTGCCGGCTTTCCACTATGGCGTCATCCATGTGATCCGTCCTCTTCTCCAAGGAAACAATCTGTGCCTCCGAATCAGAGACCCTGGTAGATAGATCTTCCAGCGCACTGGACATTTGCTTGATGTCGGCCGCTATAGATTTGAGGTCATCTCAAAAGGGTTTCAGCTCCATCCGAAGTAATTCCAAAGTAAGGGGAGTTGCTTCTGAAGCTGCAACTTGAGAGGCCATGGTGGTAGAAGGCTTGCCACTCCCCATCGACTAGGTCTTACATCTCTTCCCAGATTTTTCTAGGGAGATGGGTGGAGTGTGCCGGGGCAGTGCAGTTCTCATTTCTGTCTCCATCTTTGAGAAAGACCAGCTACGTGGCAATCCGGACACAAGTAACTGCCTTAGGAATTGTCCAAGCCTTTTTTCTAGGCTAGTTTTACTGAAATAATAGCTTTGGATAGCAGGAGCTTAAACCAAGCTCTACTATACAGTGTGACCCCTGACACATAATTTCTGAATGTGGTGGTGACACACAGGTTCATAATGTGGCAGTGATACACAATTTAGGAATGCAGCAGTGACTGACAGTTTCATATGCCACAGTGACACACAGTTTTGGAATGCAGCAGTGACACATACTTTTGGAATGCGGCTATAACACAAATGTTCAGAATGCAGCAGTGACACAATTTCAGAATGCAGCAGTGGTGCACAATTTCGGAATGAGTCTGTGATGCACAATTTTGGAATGTAGCGGTGATGCACAATTTAGGAATACAGTGGTGTTGCACAGTTTTGGAATGCAGTGGTGATGCACAATTTCAAAATGCAGCAGTGACGCACAATTTCAGAATGCATCAGTGACACACAGTTTTGGAATGCAGTGCTGACACACAGTTTTGGAATGTGCCATGACACACAGGTTTGAATGCGGCAGTGCACAATTTTGGAATGTGGTAGTGATTCACAATTTTATATTGTGGTGGTGACACACAATTTTGGAATGCAGTAGTGATGCTCAATTTCAGAATGCAGTGGTGATGCACAATTTCAGAATGCTGCAGTGACGCACAATTTCAGAATGTAGCAGTGATGCACAGTTTTGGAATGTGGCAGTGATGCACAATTTCAGAATGCGGTGATGACACACATGTTCAGAATGTGGCCATGCTGCACAATTTAGGAATGTGGTGTTGACGCATAGTTTTGGAATGCAGCAGTGAGGCACAGTTTTGGAATGTGGTGGTGACACATAATTTTGGATTGCGGCAGAGACGCATAGGTTCAGAATGTGCAGTGATGCAAAATTTTGGAATGTAGCAGTGATGCACAATTTTGGAATATGGCAGTGACTCACAATTTCAGAATGTTGTGGTGATGCACAGTTTCCGAATGTGGTGGTGACATTTTTGAAATGTGGTGACGCTCAGTTTCAGAATGTAATGGTGATGATCAGTTTCAGAATGTGGCAGTGATGCACAATTTCAAATGTGGCATGCTGCACAATTTCAGAATATGGCAGTGACACACAATTTCAGAATGTGGTGGTGACGCACAGTTTTGGAATGTGGCGGTGACGCAAAATTTTAGAATGTAGTGGCAATGCACAGTTTCAGAACATGGTGGTGATGCATCATTTCCAAATCTGGTGGTGACGCATAGTTTCCAAATATGGTGGTGACACAAATTTTTTAAATGTGGTGGTGACACTCAATTTCAGAAAGTAATGGTGATGCTCAATTTCAGAATGTGGTGGTGATGCACAATTTTGGAATGTTTCATGACACACAATTTGGGAATGTGGCAGTGATTTTTTGGAATGTGCCATTGAAACACAACTTGGTGGGGATGTGCAATTATGGAATTTGGCAGGGATGTGACATTTCAGAATGTGGCAGCGATGCACAATTTGGGAATGGGGAAGGAATGTGCAATTTTGGAATGTAGCAGGGATGCATCATTTTAGCATGTGGCTGGAACACATAATTTGTGAATGTGGTGAGGATCTGATGCAGAATTTTGAAATATGGTGAGTTTATACAATTCTGGAATGTGGCAAGAACAAGCAATTTCAGAATAAATGGTGTGTTCTGTCACATTTTCACAGCATGCATCCCCACTATATTCTGAAATTGCTAGTCCCCACCAGATTCCTCGATGTGTATCCCTGTCATGTTCCAAGACTGATTGTTCCACCACATTTTGAGATGGCACATCCCTGTCACATTCTGAGACTCTGTGTCCCCCTCAACATTTTCAGATTGTGCACCAACTTGACATTCTATGCCTTAGTTTAGTGCTGCATTCCAAAACCACCTTCTGAGATGTTCTAAGCAAGCAATAATACCCAACAGGGTGGGCAGTATAGGGCAATACCAGACCACCCAGGGGTGTAATCAGGCCTGACCCCACAGGTGGAGGGCGTTATAGCCCCTGGAAGGTCCAGAATTGCCCATACCGCCCACCCTGAAGGATATTATTGCGCTTAGAAAATGGGCTATATGTAACATTTTTGTGAAATATTTAAAAATTAAAAAACAATAGTACACAAAATTGTAAAACTTAACTTACAGTTGCTTTGTTGACAAAGCAGTCCCTTTTCTTTCCTTCTTGGTTCCTGAATGCCCCCCCCCCCACTGCAGCTCACTTGCATTTAATTGTTATTGCTTTGTGAGAACCATTGCATTTTTGGTGGATGCTGCTACCATCAGTCAGGCAGCATTGGTTTTATTGTAAATTAAAAATTTCGATGGGAGGCTTCTTTTAGTGAGTTGGGGGAGATGGAGAGCACAGCTGTCCTGAAACTGGTATAATCCCCAGGAAGGTTATGAACATCAAGGTTCAGGCAAGGATCAGGTGGCAAGCAGAGCTGTAGGTGTGAGCATTGGCAAGAGCACTAACAGCTGGACTGGGAGTGGAACCAGGGTGAGTGATTGAGTGACAAACTTGAGAGAAGTGCTGTCTCCAAGTAGCGCTGAGTACACAATGTGCTAGCATTAGTAATTTAAAAAGATAACTTTTTTTCCTTCTTCACTGCGGGAGAACTGTGTCAAAATCAGCAGCATGTCCTTGTTTTTGTGTGTACTGTCCTACTTATGGCAATTGCTTTTACTCTGGGAGCCAATACTGTGGAAGTTGACAACTGCATGTTGTGCTTGCAGTTGGGGGTCACACTGTCTATACAGAAAGTAGGGATGATAAGGATCAAATACATTTGTGTCAGAAATGTGGAAACAGAACCAGTGAGGAAGAGGTGCAGGTGGCCTAGGGTAGAAATGTGGAGACTTTTTACATTTAAAATGTGAATGTTACTACAGTAGGGGATCAGGCAGAGATCGATAGTGAGTGAAAAAAAAATGGTTGCTCGTCAGCTTGAAAATTCGGGGTGCCCAATGCTACCCTAGGTAATGGGGCATCCTGAGCTGGCACTCATTTTATCGCAAACTCTATCTGTAAGTTAATGTACCCCCTTAGAATATGTGCCAGCCAATCAGAGTTCAGAGTTCCTGAAGCCAGTTTTCTAAAGTACAGTGCCATGCATCTGGCCATTCTGGAAATGCAAGCACTGCAGTCAACCCTATGTCATTGTTTTTTAAAGGACTGGAGGCAGTATAGCACAGAGGTTTAGGGCTCTGAGCTGCAAACCTGGAGACTTGGGTTTAAATCCCACAGCCCCCACTTGCATACTGTGTGACCCTGAGCAAATCACTTAACTTTCTTGTGCTCCCAAGTCGCACCTGGAAACAAGCTTCAACTTACTGTGCCTTTCCTTGTTAAACAATTTCCCCTTTCCCCTCCACTATAGCTATAGTTTCTTAAACTTTGGAGAACTAGGTCCTATAAGGTTGCTGACAGGGAGGACTAGAGTGTAAGTTCAGGAGATGACATCATCAGTGGCTCTTTACTGAAACTGGCTTTTTTGAATAGGTAGTGAAATCAGGGTTTCAAAATAATTCATAACTTTAAAATGAAGTAATATAGAAACCTAATTTTTGGGATGAGATTTATTGGGGGTATGTTTATTCTAATTCTGCAATGTAGTACTTTTGACAGGAGTCCCTCTTTAAATTATTGCAGTTTCTGTCTCATCTCAGTTTTCACAAATGTGCAGCTTACTCAGTAGTAGCTCTGTCATCTTCACCAATCAAACACTGTAGAAATGCAAATAGCAGCAAGGTGAACAAGGTACATGTGAGGAAGGTGGTTCTATATCGATAACCCTTCAGTGTTCTATTCTGGTACCTACAGGTCTGACCAGTTGGTGTCTACAAGTCTAACTAGTGACAGCACAGCTTGTGGAATCATTTAGTTTTTCTGCAGAATTAAACCCAGAACCACAGAATGTTGGCCTGAATGGAAGAAGTGAAATAGTAACCCAGAACACTATTGGCTGATAATGTTGGGTAGGGGCAGCACTGTCACTTTATATGTGTGAGGGTTCTGTTGTGAATACACATTTGAAACCTCCAGTATCCCCTACTTGAAGATCCACACATCACCAAATTGCTTGCAGAATACCATTTTACTGAATGAGGTACAGAACCACTGAATTACTACACCGAACTACGAAATGAATGTTCTTAAACTTTCATTTCACAGTTCATGTGTATCATTCCACAAGTCAGCAAAAATACATAGAGCTTCATGAAAATTCTTGAAAATCATTCAGAAGATTCAGATTTTGCCAATGTTGGAATTTTGCAAAAGTTTGTGGAATTTGCAAAACTTCACAGATGTTTCAAGGAAACAGAATTCACACATTTTGCTCAGTACTTGAAGCTACATTATGCATTTAGTGGAAGGTGACTCTAACTCATCCATTACTGCTATAGATTTAGATAGTATTGATTGTACAAATCATGTTACGATTATGAATTGCTTTCAATACCCACTTTTCAAATATGTTAGTTTATTGTTCTGTTTCAGCCACTCATTCAGCTTATCCTGCTAATCTTCCATTTTCTCTTGTTGTAAGCTTCCTCAGTTCTGTCTACATATTGCGTCCCCTAATAAAGTCATCAAAGTGTTAAATGCCATGTCCCCTTCTACTGTAACAGTGTATGCTAAGATGGATTACAACTTTGGCTACTTACAGTAAGTTAGAAGCGCCCTATTTTGTGTCTCCCATTGCTTGAATATAGCATTTATCTTTTGTTTCTGTGATAGTTCCTAATGTCTGGAACATTGCTAAGGTTGTACTTGTGTGAAAAAATGTGACCCTAAGGCTATTGTTAATTATTACCAAAATTGCTATTTTATTTGTGCTTTATAAACTACTTGAAAGACTTGCAGCCACCCAACTTATGCACCACTTACTTAAACATAACTTGCTGGCATCAGAGGGGCATGGCTTTCTTGAAAGTCCCAGTACAACTATGGCACTAACTAAATTTCTAAGGATATACATCTTCCATGGCCAATGGCCTACTAATTGGGTCTGTATTTGGTGGCCTTACAAAGGCTTTTGACCTTGTTGATCATACCCTCCTTTGCACCAGGTTATTAGACCTTGGAATTTCTTCCACTGCTATTGCATGATTAAATAACTGTCTCTATGCCAAACAGCAATTCTTCAAGATGATTCGACTATTCTGACAATAAATCTATTCATACTGGAGTTCCCAAAGGGTCCACATTAGGTCCAGTGCTTTCTACTACTCTTGTGACTAGTCTCCTGCAAGTACATTCATTCTGCTCCTCATTACTGTATGTGAATGATCTTGTTCTATATTTTAGTGATAAACATTTAACTGACATACTGTAAGCAATAATCAGAACTGTGATTTCCACTGCATTCAAACCTGGCTCCTGCAGAACAAGCAGCTCCTCAATGCAAATAAATCACAGTCCACATTGTTTGGGTCGAATACTAAACTGCATACCTGCACAGAGCGTTTGTGAGTCCTGACTTGCTGGATCACTGTTTAACACTGTTGAATCTCTCAGATACCTAGGTATCACCCTTAACCCCTCCTTAGACATTACACTTTACATCTCTAGAATCTGCAAAAGAGTAAATGCCAAACTACTGTAGGTGCAGCCTACAGAGACATTACCTTACCCCAAAACCCAACTTGCAATTGCTCAAGGTATTTTTGGCCCTACCTAACTTAAAAGGGACATATTTATGCCCAGTGATCATCACAGTATGAAAGCCCATGAACAGCTCTTTCAAATGAGGTACTGGGCTTATCTGTAGCCAGAAGCACTCCAGAGATAAAGATGACTGAGTCTGTGCAATAAAAATACTACACAGCACTCATTTTTAGAACATTGTGATATCACCGAGGAACAAGCTGTGCCTAACTGCATTGAGTTAAGCACAGCATGTTCATCACTAACATCACAAGGTTCTACAAATGTCTGTAATCTAGTATTAATACTGAACAGACTCAGACATCAATATCTGTGGACTGCGTTGAGCTACAGGTATGCCCAATACCTCATTTGAAAGAGCTTTACATGGGTTTTCATACTATGTCTGGCACTGCACATGAATCTATTCCTTTAAAGTATTATGTCCTTTCTGAACTCCTCCAACAGTAGTTCAGCTAAACTGGACATTATCTACAACAATATTTGTCATTTTACCCATCACTACTTACTACTATATACCTGAGACTATACTGGTTGTCTCCCCTAACTAGGCATCCTTTAGCCTTTAACAGTTTTATTGATACACTTCTTGGGCTCTCAACCCTAACCTTCCTGACTGTTTTGCTACATTAACCTCACTAGAAGGGCTGGGCAAAATTAGCAAATTCTGCTTTCCTGGAATTGGGTGAAACTGTGGAATTTTGTGAAATTTCATGAAATTGTGCACTTGTCTTTATTTGATCATAACACAGATGTTCTTGTTGTTAGACACCCGACAATTGGCATACTTACTTTTTGTAAGGAGTCCTAAACAGATGCCAGGTTGCATGACATTTGGATTAGTAAGTTTGAACTTATAGGGGTTCAAAGTCTATGGTGGCAAGTACTAGGCACAAGCTACTGGTAGTTGCATGCCAGGGGGAATTCCTAGTACAGTAGGTCCAGAACCTAATGAGGGAAGAGTCTCTGCTGGATCTGGCATTCACTAACAGTGAGAGGATCCAAAATGTGGAAGTCCAGGAACTGTGTGGATCAGAAGACCTTGAGGTCTGGGGTCCAAATAGTGACCACCCAAAGGGATTTTAAGAAGGTAGATTCTGATGGGATGAGAGGACTGCTGAGAAAAAGTCTGAGAGAATAGGACAGCTAAATGAGGTATAAGAAAAATGTGAAACATTTAAAAAGGAGTGTTAGAAGCAGCAGAAAGTCATAGGGAACCAAAGGGAAAAAGGCCAAGAGGCTAAAGTTGGTTCATGGCAGAAATAAACAAGGCACTAAAAGCCAAAAGGAGGGCATTCATGAAATATAAAGGAAGCCAAGGGGAAAGGGGATAGGAAAGGGCACCTCGAGTCAGCAAAGGTAGCCAGCAGGAAAATCAGGGAGGCCAAGGCAGAAACAGAACTCTGGCTAGTGATACATCAGAGAGAAGTGAAAGGTCAAAGGTGGAATAGTGAGGCTTAAGTGAGAAGAGAAGATGGGAGGAGTGGGGACAAAGAAAAAGCAGAGAAAATGAACAAGTACTTTTGTTCAGCATCTAGTAGGGCGAAGGGAGGAATGTGGGGTAAGGATAGAAAGAGAGGCAAGGCAAGGCAAAGCAAATTTGATTTGTTTGGTGTCTTTTCCATATGGCTCAGAGTGCTTACAACAATAAATAAACAATACAAAAATAAATACGCAGTATATAAAAACAAACTCTGGCCAGGGTTGATAGGGCTGCATAGGGGAATTTGGGGTAAAAATATTGAAAATGACCAAAGTTATGAGGCTGCATTAGCAAAATGTATTGTAGGTTCATAAATTTGTTCTTTTGTAATATTTGTACTCAAATTTTCAACATACCCTTGTTATGTCCCTGCCTCATGAAGATGGCATAGTCTGTATAAACACAGGGAGACCAGCACCTGTCTAGGCTGAAAAGACATACTTGTCAGAGTACTGTCCATAATAAGGAAATGTAAACTGACTCACCAATAGCTGACAACACTCGCATGGTGCAAAAAAGATCCTTTATTAAATATGTTCAAGTAACTCCAGGAATCCTGTGCAAACAAATGCCATAACGTGCAGCAGGTAAAAAAAACATGGTGATTACAAACTTCCTTCTTCCTAGCCACTCCCACAACGTCACCTGATGTTGCTCACCTAACAGTTTCACAATCACTTGCTCTTTCAAAGGTGACCATGGCAACGTTCTGTCTCTCTAAAGTAGACCAGCTTCTTAAAGAGACAGTAACATGCATCCCAAACATGTATCAAGTTTAATAGCTAAAAACAAAACTTCCTTAAGTGCAAATACCATTAAAACATCCAGGTAGAATTTTGAATCAGTCTTATTGTAATTCATAATAATGCAGACTATCTAGGCACTCTATAAATATTTATAAAAGGAACAAAAACATTTTCTCTCAGTATATATGATAAATAGCCCATAAGTTACATCCATGTTGTTTCTTGGTAAAGTGCATTTGTGTTATGTCTTAGCATAATAGGAGTGCGCTGTAAGGTAAATTAAACAAGGCACCTAATCTACATATCATAAATAACTAGAAAGTTCAAACCTGGCACACTGTCAATTCCCCCAGAATAGATTGCATTGTTTTTAAAGAAAACATTCAGCATAAAGAATATCTGGTGCATATGTGTAAGAAAAAAACAAAAACCATGTGAATAAGTAAAAAATATGCAAAAAACATAGTTCTATCTCCCATTATTTTTAACATCATAAAACCACAACAATTTCATGAGTTCATCAATAATTCATTTTTTTAAGAAATGGATTTACTTCAGTCCTACCTTTTAAGCCTTTACCATTCATTGCTTTTAAGGAACAAATCCAGTATTGCTCTCTTTTGAGTGTCATAGCCCCCCCCCCCCCATTCTGGATAGTACAGATTTCTCTAAGCCTGTAAACATGAAATCATGGTCATTCTTATTTATGCTTTTACAAATGTGTAATGCATGTGAGTGCTCTCCAATGCATGTCTGAAACACCCTTTTGGTCTAACCGACATAATATGCTCCACATTTGCATTCAGCTAAGCAAATGAGCCTGCTAGTGCTACATATCATGAACCCTCTGATTTTGTTTTCTCTACCTGTTATAAGATTCAAGAATGTTTTGGTGTTTTTGACTTTAGGGCAATACTTGCAGCTTCCACATCTGTTATACATATTGTCTCTTCTTGGTACTCACATGTGGGGTGCCTCCTCTAATGGCTACACAGAGTGTACCACTATGTCCTTGATACTTTTTCCTTTCCTGTACACCATCTTGGGCCACTCTCCACCCTCCAGATCTTTGAGACCAGAATCATATGTAGCTATGTGCAGTGTTTTCTTATTATCTCACTGATCTGTCTGGACTGTGGGTTATATGTGCTTATGGGACATAAGTTCCCATGGCCTGGCGGTGGTATTTGACCTCTCGTCCTTCCTTGTGGCAAGAAATGACCCAGAGACCCTCATATTGGCTTATAATTCAGCCATTTCGGTGGTTCTGGATTTAATTACTCCTGTCCATGTTTGCCCTCTCTCCCTTCACCCCAGGTGCCCCTGGTTTGATGGGACTTTGAGGGAGATGTGGAGATTTGGGTGAAGATTAGAGCATTGCTGGCGAAAGTCCGCCCTTGATGCCGACCGCCTTAGATTGATGGATCATTATTTAGTCTATCAATCTGCAATCACCCGTAAGAAGGCAGCATTCCTGACTGGGGAGATTGTGGCTGCTCAAAATCGACCAGCTCAGCTATTCTGAACTGTGGACAGACTGTGCAACCCAGTCTATCTGCATGTTCGGAAAGCCTTTTCGCAACTAGAGTGCAATGAGCTTGCTCAATTCTTTGCAAATAAGGTGGCTGACATCAGGGTGGTTCTTCAGCTGGCACACTCTATGGGGGTTGTTTGTGATCAGTACGGGGTCACCGTACCTCATTTTTCCTGGAGTACCTTCAGTTGACTGGAGTTCATGGATGTCGTGAGGATCATCCAGAGTGTGCGCCCTACTTGCTGTAGTTTGGACCCTGGACCGACCTCCCTAATTTTGGGTTGTATTGACATCATCAATCCAGTCCTTGTGCAGATAGTCTGATGTTTCTTGCAATCTAGAGAGTTTCCTAGCTCTCTGAAAGAGGCAGTGGTGATACCACTCTTGAAGAAAGCTACCTTGACCCAGACTGCCATGCAAACTACAGACCTATCTCTAACCTTCCCTTTGTAGAGAAGATGATTGAGAAAGTAGTGGTAGCACAACTGGAGGACCATTTGACCATCTATGAACCACTCAAGTCCGGTTTTTGTAAAATACATAGTACCAAGACAGCACTGGTTCGGGTGCTCAATGATCTCCTGATGGCCAGAGATCGGAAGAACCATTCCATCTTGGTTCTTCTGGATCTCTCCTCAGACTTTGACACCGTGGACTACATGGTGTTGATAGGATACCTGAGGCTTATCTGTGGAATGTCGGGGACAGTCCTCAGATGGTTTACATTATTTCTCACTGGTAGAACACAGAGAGTTGTGTCTGCGGTATTTTCTTCAGGCCCAACTGCTTTGTCTTATGGGGTGCCTCAGAATTCAGTGCTGTCACCCATGTTGTTCGTGGTGTATATGCTACCCCTCAGAGACATTGTAAGAAGGTATGGGCTGAGGTTTCATTGTTATGCAGATGATACCCAGCCCTGCCTCTCTTTTGCACCTGACCAGGATGGAGCTCTCTTGGTCTTTAACAACTGTCTAAAAGAAATCCAGGAGTGGATGGATTCCAGTTGGCTGAAGTTGAACTTAGAAAAGACTGAGGTACTGGTTGTGGACCCAGGTCAATGGATAGGGGGGTCGAGTGTTGGTGCACCCTCTGGACTTTTTCTTGGTGGCGTCTCACTCCCAACCTCTGAACGGGTGTGTAACCTGGGGGTAGTTTTTGATGATGGACTGACCCTACATTCTCAGGTGTTGGCTGTCATCAAAAATTCCTTTTATCTTCTCAGGAATATCACCAGGATTAGGCATCTGGTTCTGTCCAATGACCTTCCAACCTTGGTCCACGCCTTTGTGTCCTCGCGCTTGG
This sequence comes from Neoceratodus forsteri, assembly GCA_016271365.2. Lineage (NCBI taxonomy): Eukaryota > Metazoa > Chordata > Ceratodontiformes > Ceratodontidae > Neoceratodus > Neoceratodus forsteri. The sequence goes on from CM057452.1 coordinate 1,779,956,393, forward strand.
ATTATTGCAACTCCCTCTATCTATGGGCTATCTGGGGTTGAAATCCATCACCTGCAGCTGGTGTAGAATGTGGCAGCATGGCTTTTGACAAGATCTTTATGATCCTATCATATTACCCTGGTGTTGTGCGAACTGCACTGGCTGCCAGTACAGTGGCGGATCACCTTTAAAGTTGGTTTACTGACTTTCAAAGCCCTACATAGACAGGCCTCGGACTACCTGAAAGAGCTGCTGGTTTCTTACTGCCCTGGTCGATCACTCTGCTCGGCTGATGAGGGGTTGTTAGAGATTCCAAGGGTGAATTTGAAGTCATCTGGTTGTAGAACTTTTGCATATGCAGCCCCCCACCTCTGGAATTCTCTACCTATCCGGTTATGGAAGTGTGCAACTGCGGAGGAATTTAAGTAGGGTATAAAAACCTACCTGTGGAAAAAAGATTTCATAGTTAACTGAAATGACTAATTATTGTAGTGGTATCTGATTTTAACTGTATTAACTGATCATTTGTTGTTGTATGTTTTGTTTTTATTGTTAGGCATCTTGGCATTAGAAAAGCACCATACAAATACATTTATTATTATTATTATTATTAACAAATCAGAGCTGCGTGTTTTCTTTTTGTTCTTTCCTTGCATCTTTCTCTTCTAGCAGTGTTTCCCTGGGAATTGCTTCCTCCATTTCTAATGCATTATGTATTGTGTTTTCTGTGTACCCCATTTCTACAAGTCTCTGAGTCAGTTCATCTGCTCATTTAACATACAGTTCATTAGTTCCACAGTTTCTCTTAGTTCTAATGTATTAGCCCTTTAGGATGGCTCTAAGCACATGTTGGGGGTGATTACTGCTTGCAAGCAAAACTGTGTTTCTATCAGTCAGTTTTCTAAATAGATCTGTAGTTAATCCCCCCTCCCCATCCTTCATTATAACTAGGCCAGAAAGTTGATTTTGTGAATAAAGCTGGTAACTGTGAATTTTAAGTTCTTGTTACTTCTCTCTAAATATCCCAGAAAAATCAACTAGTTTCTCTGCTGTGCTCTTTCAAATGATAATGACATTGTCAATATAGTGCCTTCACATGTCCAATTTGTGGAGGTATGGCTTTTTTTCACTTTGGACAAAATCGTTCTCTATATATAAATTGGCGAAGGTGGGGACAAAGCTGGCCCCCATCACAGTTCCCTTTTTTATCAAATAGAAATCTGCTTTGCAAAAGAATGTATTACATTCTAACACAAACTGGGCCAATCTTACTATTACCTCAGTGGGTGGGTCTAACTCACTACGAGTATCTAGGAAGTGTCTCAGGGTTTCCAGACCTTCACTGTGGGGAATGTTGGTATATAGAGCTGTGACATCTAGTGTCACAAGCAAACTATTCATTTGTATACTGATGTCACTTAATAGGCATAACACCTCACCAGTATCCTTGATGTATGCCTTAACAAGGTCTGCTATGCAATAGTCCATGTACTTTACAGTGGCTCAGTGAGTGAATTGTTGCCAAAGACTCTGGGTCTCCCTGGGAGGTTATCAAAAGACTTGTATATCTTAAGGAGACAATAAAAGCTGGCCCTGACCGGATATTCAACACTCAGAAATTCAACAGTTGGCATGGTTAACAAATCATTCTCCAACATGTATTTGGCAAGGTTAGAGGAATGGTCAAATGTATGGCAGCTTAGATTCAATGCTAAGAAGTGCAAGGTAATGCACCTGGGAAACAAAAACCCAGGGGAAGAGTACACAATGGGGGGTGAGATACTAACAACAACAAAAATGGAAAGGGACCTGGGGGTAGTCATATCAGATGACCTAAAGGTGGGCAAGCAATGTGAGAGGGCAGCAAGGAAGGCTGGGGGGATACTGGGATGCATAGGGAGAGGCATCACCAGTAGAAAGCAGAAAGCTATTATCCCTCTGTACAGACAGCTGGTGAGACCCCATCTGGAGTACTACATGCAGTTCTAGAGACCCAATCTCCGCAAAGACATAGACAGGATGGAAGCTGTCCAGAGGAGGGCAACTAAAATGGTGCAGGGTCTGCACCGGAAGACATATGAAGAGAGACGAAAGGAGCTTAATATGTATAACCTCGAGGAAAGGAGGGAGAGGGGGAACATGATAGAAATGTTCAAGTACCTCAAGGGAATCAACAAAGTCCAAGAGGGTAGCATCTTTCAAAAAAAGAGGTGTGCAAGAACAAGAGGGCACAATTTGAAGATGGGGGGTGGCTCAGAGGTAATTTAAGGAAGTATTTTTTCACAGAGAGGGTTGTGGATGCATGGAACGGCCTTCCAGAGGAGGATGTGGAGTCAAAAACAGTGGTGGAATTCAAGCATGCATGGGACAGTCATAAGGCCATTCTAGGGGTTGGGGGTAGGAAGAAGTAGGCTCCTGGTTAACTAGGATCTGCATCTTATCCAGTAGGTAGGGAAATGGGCAGACTGGGTGGGCCAAGCGGTCCTTATCTGCCATCAAATTCTATGTTTCTATGTTTCTATGTTGTGTAAAGGGACACTGTCAGCTTTGGGGGCTATTTTAAAAGTAATAGACTGAAGGGCAGTGGAGCAAGGTTTACTTATGTAAAATACAAGGGTGCCAGCATGGATGCACAGAAATATTACATCTTCATTATTTTTTTAAAAACTCAATTTCTGACAGTCTGCCTGAAATCTTGGTTACATGTGTCCATGAGCTAACATAGCACGGAGCCAAGAGGAAACTCATTCATGAATGAGTGACTTATTTTTGGTGGCATATGAACTAAATACATTTTCTGAAATTGTTTAGTACATTGGGAAGCCCCAACTTTGTCCCAGTTGCAAATGAGGGCTACAACTTACTTTATTTTGATTGCAAAAATTGAAGCTGTAATTTCCAGGAATGCACAGTGCCAGAACATGCAATGTGCATTCCCAGAATTGTGACTTCAGTGTTTGCAATCAAAATAAAGTAGTTTGGGAAGATGTAATATTTATCTGCATCCATGCTGGTACCCTTGTATTTTACCTAAGTAAACCTTGTTTCACTGCCCTTCAGTCTGTTACTTTTAAATTAGCCCCCCAAACTGACAGTGTCTCTTTAAGATAGTCATCTATTAGCCAGCCCAGTGGCACTGAGGGTTGAGGCGCTGAATGCCACACCTAGTGCTACACTGGTGACCTGAGTTCGGGAGTGAGCTCGGGCGCTGTGGTTTGGCAGGGGCAGGTGAGGATTGATTGCCTGATGGGCTGCTCTCCTCCCTGGGGGGGGTGGTCAGGGATCACCCGGTGTGCCAGCAGCTCCTGGTGGAGGCCTGGGGCACTGCAGCTTGATCGGCTGCACATATTCAGCATGCCCTGATGCAGGCAAGGGTTGCCATACATCTAGCATTGGTGATGTGCACACACACAGGAGGGGGGGAGAGCTCACCAGAACAAAGGAAAAACCTGGTCTGTGGGGGTAGGTGATGACACCTGCCCCATGCCCAAGGCCAGGTCCATCCTGCCTGACCTTCCAGATTCCTCCACCGGGTCCTCTACCACATCGGAGTCTGTCTCTAAGAGCACCTAAAGAGGAGGGGTGGCCCCACCCTGGAAGGTTTAAGCTGGGGGTGCCGACCATGGACAGAGGAGGAGGGAGAGAGGATTCACAGGTAGAAGGACTTCAGGCAGGGCAGGAGCGGGCAGGATGCCTGAGAAAGGCCCCCCCAGACAGCGACTGGAGGGAAAAATAGATTGAAAAAGAAAGATAGTCATTTATTTCATTCTTAAAACATTAGTTTGGGTCATTTCTTAACTTAACATAAAAGTAGTGTCCCCCAGCTGTCTTAAGATTTTATTTTTATAGTCAGTGCTGTTCATTATTACAATTGCCCTCCCCCCTTATCAGCTGGTTTAGAAGAAGAAGAATCAGCATTTATATAGCGCTTTTCATACATCCAAAGCACTTTACAAGCAATGCTAGACTGGTAGTGAAGTGACTGAATGTGTGGTGGCGGCCATATCGCACATCATCACCCACACACAGCCTGGATAATTGCATGAACCGGTTTATGGGAAGGGGAATGTTGGCCAGGACACCGGGAATGTTCCCTACTCTTTTGGGAAGAGTGCCCTGGGTTCTTTTACTTCCACCTGGACACCCACCAGGACAACACCAGGATGGGCAGAAGGGACCTCAGTTTAACGACTCATCCGAAGGATGGCACACCCCAGCAGTACAGCACCCCCCAATACTGCACTCGGATGCCAGTGATTTTTAGGTGCAAGTCCAATCCCAGTGTGGGACGAGAACCCACGACCTTCTGGTCCAGAGGCGGATGTGCTACCAACTGAGCCACGCTGACATTATTTCTTTGTTTTGTCCAGCTTATAAATGGCATCGGACTCCTCATTGCTTATAATATGGAAAAATCTTTCATCTGTTTCCTGATGCATCCTTTCTATATCCAGTTTGCAACTTTTTATAAATGTTGGCAAGGTGGAGGTCATAGAGGGGGGAAAATGACTAGAGTTTAAAAAGGTTAGTGCTATCCGTATCCTCCATATTGGTTTACCTGTCCCTGGGTCTGGCAGTGTCTTTTCTGGGTAATGTTCCAAGTCTCTCTGTTTAAAGAAAGATGGGAAGAGAAAATGTTCAACTCCTGGCCTAAAGGTGATTTCACCCAGGGACTGCAAAATCAACTTTTGGGATACAAAAACACATTTTGGGCAGGAGTTGAAACATGATAGCTATCACATTCATGAGGTGCTGTGAAGAAATGGATATGCTGAAACTTTGGGATAAAAATATTGAATATTATCAAACATATGAGCCTGTGTTTGCAAAATTCAACACAGCCTCATAACTTTGTTTTGTTTAAATATTGTTACACTAAATTTAGAACATAGTCTTCTTATGACCCCACCTCATGAACAAGAGCAGAGAAAAATGTATGTTCCTGTCTGAATAGTGATTTCATGTAGGGACCACAAAATCACATTTCAGTATGTAAAGAAAAACATTTTGGCCAGGCTTTGAAAAATGACAGCTGTCACATTTGTAAGATACTGTAAAGATATGACTATGCTGTCAATTTGGTGGAAAAATGTCAAAAATTACCAAAGATAGAAGCCTGCATTCGCAAAAGTCAATGTTGGCTCATAACTTGATTGTTTTTAAATATTTTTACACCAATTTTTCAACATTGCCTTCTTATGACCCCACCTCATGAACAAGGGCAGAGAAAATTTTTAACTCCAGTCCAAATGGTGATTTCATTCAGGGACCACAAAATCATCTTTCGGGATGCAAAAAAAAAAAAAATTGGTCAGGATTTTAAAAATGACAGCTGTCCCACCCATGTGGCATTGTAAAGATATGGCTATGTTGTGAATTTGGGGGAAAACACTGAAAATCACCAAAGTTACAAGCCTGCAGTTGAAAATTCAACATAGGCTCTTAACTTTGTTGTTTTTAAATATTTCTACACCAGATTTTCAACATAGTCTAATTATGGTCCCACCTCGTGAACAAGGGCAAGGAAAATGTTCAGGTCCTGCACAAAGGTGATTTTTCATAGAGACCATGAAATCTCCTTTTGGGACAGATCTGCCTAAAACCAGTGCCTTTGTTTATGAGGTGGAGTCCCAAAGAAGGCATGTTGGAAATTTTGGGCAAACGAAAGCAAAAATGGGCAAGTTTTGCCACAAGATTCAAAACCCCATTGAAATACATTGAGCCACATACCTGTTTCCTCAGTTTGTGATCTGGCTTTGAACAGTGAAGACATGTCTGTGGTCCAGAGAGGATTAAGGTGTTGGACTCTTGATTGGTAAGTAAGGGCTGGGGGGGTGCTGAGTGTGAGGGTCGGATGGTGGGCAGTGTAATGGCACAAAAGACATCAGTGTACTTTTTTTTGCAGGTGAAACAAAAAGAAACAAATGAGGATTCCTGCACTGGGGATTGGGCACCCCCCAGTGCTGTTATTACATTTATTGGGGGTGAGTGGGGTGGTGGGTGCTGAGAGGGGGGTCGGGTGGGGGAAGAAACTATAAATTTAAGAAGACTACAATCAACAGGTTTGTGAAACTTGAAGCAACCACTATTATCCTGTGCCACCCTCCAAAACAGGTTTGCTTGCTGCTGCCATCAGAGTCTGGGGGAATGTAGGTGTGGCTAGGTGCAGGCAGGATGTGAAACACACCCGAGAGACTGGACTGCCGAAAATGCACTTACCTTAACAGGACCCCCCACAAAACCAAGAGAGACAGGAAGAGAGACACAGCACACTGCAGCACTTGTCAATTAAATGTTCCGGTGTCTTTGTGCTGTCAGTGTCTCTGTCTCTCTGTCTCCCTCTCTCTCTCTCTCTCTCTCTCTCTCCCTGTGATGTGTACAACACAGGGTAAGCTTCTGGCTTCTAATGTACTTGTGCTCAGGATTTAAAACCAGACCTGAGGGACTGCACTTCTACACAGACATGCAGAGACACACAAAAGGAATTCTCTTCTGCACTTCACTCTTTCTGTGTGTCTCTGTTTCAGTGTCTGTCAGGCTACCCACGGAAAAATTGTTCTACTGTGCCATACATTTAATAGTCACTACTGCTGTCCTCCTCGGTGACAGCACATACAAAGAGGAAAGTGCAAGAGGAGCTCTGAATAGTCAGAATTGCTGCTCTCCTGGGTGACAGCACACAAAGTTGACTGCAGAATTTGAATTACACTGCGATAGGAAAGGCAGTGCTGACAAGCCACTTTATTGCTTCTACTATGAAGCACCTTAAATTAGCACAGCCACTGGCTGACTTCCCCACTACAAAGATATATAAATGCAGGGGCCGATCATACAGACAGAAGACTACCTCTAGCCACTTATGGCTCCTGCTCCCTCTCACCCTGCCACTCACTGTGTCCCTCTGCCTTGCTATAGGTGGCTGACCTGGGCATTGTTGCTCTGTGCATCAGGACAACTCCAGTGAAATCTGGGCAATCATGCAGAGAGAGAGAGAAAGAGGGGGAGAGAGAGAAGGAATTGTGTTCTGCACATCCTGCTCACTCTGTCTCTCTCACACTCTCTCTCTCTCTTTCTGTCATGCAGCTGCAGGCTGCTCAAAGAGCAGCAGTTATGGATTGCAATATTGACTGCATGCCTCTGCACAAAGATGCATTTCCTGGGAATAGGAATGCCGACCTACAGTACACAGTTGCCACTGCTGCAAACTCTCACTGACTCAGCCACGGATGCCACAGAAATGATTGTCAGCTAGCTACGGTAACCGGAGGTGGGGGGAAGAAGTCCAGGATAACATGGGGACATGCCATCACACCTCATAAGAAACACACTGACCACAGAGAAATAAAGTGACGATGTCCCGATGTTGCTGTCCCTGTGTCTCTTTCAGTGACCGATGCTGTCTGTGTGGTAGTCTTGGCAAGACATGCTAGTGTTGTGGTTGTCTCTTGCTTTGGTAGAACTTTTAATGGCTGCCCTTCACAGCTTAATGTCACTTTTCCCACACACAAGTGCCGCTCTTCCCAGGGATATTGCTTGATGGCCCTCTCACACCGACTGGATTAAATAGTGAATTTAATTCATGGTCAGGTATTGGAATATGGCCAATTACCTTTCAACCCATGTTATAACTGCCTATAGAGATTGTGAGTGAGTGCTTCTCAGACTTGGAGGCAACTGTGTTGTCACTCCAACATGTTGTTCATTTGCAAGGAATGTGGGAGTCCTTTTCTCATAGCAAGAGATCTGCAGGGCTCTGCCCACTGCAGCCTAAACAAGCACATTACTATTTAAAACTAATTCTATTCTGGTAGGCCTGTGCAGATGAATAGGTTTTTAGAAGGTTTTTAAAAGCCTCCACAGTCTGGGCTGAAAGTATCACTTCTGGAAGTGTATTCCAGAGCTGGTGGGCAGCAACCACAAAAGCCCTGTCCCCTGATTGCTTTGAGTTGGTGCAAGGGACCTGCAACAAGCTCTGTATAGTGGAGGGGGTGAGTAGGTGTATAGGACAACAATAGATCTTTCAGGTAGTTTGGGTCCAAACCATGTGGGGCCTTAAAAGTTAACAAGCAGATCTTGATGGTGACATGCTGACGAATTCGAAGCCAGTGCAGATCGTGCAGAACTGGCATGATGTGGTCCTTCCGAGAAGTTAAGTTACCAGCTGGGCCTCTGCATTCTGAATCAACTACAGATGGTGCATCTAGCCTTCAGGTAACCCTAATTTTGTTATTTTTTTTTTATTTTAGTTTTTGTTGACTGGGTAAGTGCACTAGACAAATTCTGCCTATTTTCAGGCATGACCCAGGGGAAGGGGGATACAGATGAATGCTAACTGACTTTGAACCAGATTAAGCTGTTGGTGGTATGAAGAGTATTACAGTAACCCAGTCTGTTGGTGACAACAAAGGCATGGACTGTCATCTCCAGTTTGGCTGACACTAGATGTGGCTTGACCTGGGCAATGTTATGAAGATGGTTAAAGTTGCTTTGGACTACAACTGACATCTGCTGTTCTAGTGTCAGACTACAGTCCAAAATAACCCTGGATCTTTCACCACATCCACAGCTCTAAGAATCTGGCTGTTCACACATGGTAAAAGATAATCCACACATGTCATTGTCGACCCAAACTGACCTGGATCAACAATTATAACTTCTGTCTTACCTGGGCTGAGACACAACTAGGTGGAGGCCAGCCAATTATTCATTTCTTGTAAACACTACCCAAGCACTGTTGGCACATTTGACCCATTAGGTGAGCAAAACAGATAAGAGTATCATTTGCATAGCAGTGAAACTTAACCCCATAGCATCTAATGATCTCACCCAAAGGCAGCATATACACTGTGAAGAACACTGGTGCCAAGATTGAGCCTTGAGGAACCCCAGAGGTGATCATAGCCACTCCAGAGATTAAATTTCCTAGAGTTCCCTGCTGCCATCTCCCATTAATGTAGGACTCACAGGGTATTAAATAAGCCAAAAAAAAACTGATTAGAAATTTCACACGTAAAAAATGCTAATCAGTTGTGAAATTGCCAGCATTTGGCACAGATTGATTAGCACAATTACCAATATATTCATGTTGCATGCTGTGCTATATGAACTCACCCAGAAAATGATTAGCAGTCTACAGCTACACATTTCTAAAAATGGCTAGCATTAACCCCTTGTTTTGTGTAGCATTTTGCTATGCTGTACCAACTACTTAATACCGTGGCTCAAACCAGCATAAAACAGAGCCAGCGAGTTCTACATAGTTACTTGGGTGATCAGTCAGCACACCATGATCCACCATGTCAAACACTAAAAGGAAATCCAATAGGATCAAGTTGGTGTAATGCCCCTGGTTCCTCACAATGTGTAGATCATGCAGCACTCTGGAAAGAGCAGTTTCAGTACTGTGACGGGGTATATATCCTGATTGGAGAGGCTCATAGATGTAAAACAACTCCAGGCGAGCCACAAGCTATATCACTACTACATTTTCAATTACCTTCTCCAGAAAAGGAAGGTTCAAGACAGCTGAGGAAAGAGTGTATCAACGTGGAAGCAATACAGCACAAGGCAAACAACATGGTCCAGGGACTATGGGACATCGCATGAGGTGAAGCTGTAGGACTTGAACATGAACATGTTTCAGAGGAGATGAGGAAGTGGTGACATAATAGAAATGTACAAGTACCTGTATGGAACAGACAGGGTGGATGCCTAAGAACCTTTTTTGAGCTCAAATATGGGGATGAGAGGAACAAACTTATACTGAAATGGGGGTGATTCAAGAAAGATGTCTGCAAGCACTGTTTTGCAGAAACAGAACTTTACAACAGATAAGGACTATTTGGCCCCCCAGTCTGTCCATTTGTCCTTGACTATACTGTCACCACAGTCCCTGCCTGATCTCCTGCTCCCTCACCCCCTCCCTTGCTTCCCAACCAAGATTCCCTTGTGCCTATCCCATGCATGCTTGAAGCCCACCACTGTTTTCACCCCCACCACTACCTTTGCTGGAAGACTTCCAGGCATCCACAACTCTTTCAGTGAAGAAGTATTTAACATAGAAACATAGACTTTGATGGCATAAAAGGACCGCTTGGCCCATCTAATCTGCCCATTTCCCTACCTACAGGATAGGCCGCAGATCCTAGTTAACCAACAGCCTATTTCTTCCTACCCCCCACAAAAATTGCCTTATGTCTGTCCCATGCATTCTTGAATTCTCCCACAGTTTTAGACACCACCATCTCCTCAGGAAGGCTGTTCCATGCATCCACTACCCTCTCTGTGAAATAATACTTCCTCACATTGCCCCTAGAACCACCCCCATCTTTAAATTGTGTCCCCTTGTTCTTGCATGTCTCTTTTCTGAAAGATGCTACCCTCTTGGACTTTGTTGATTCCACTGAGGTACTTAAAGTTTCTATCATGTCCCCCCTCTCCCTTCTTTCCTCAAGGGTATACATATTAAGCTCCTTTAGTCTCTCCTCATACAGCTTCTCTTGCAGACCCTGCACTATTTTAGTTGCCCTTCTCTGGACTGCCTCTATCCTGTCTATGTCCTTGTGGAGATGAGGTCTCCAGAACTGGACACACTACTCCAGATGGGGTCTCACCAACTGTCTGTACAGAGGGATAACAACTTCCTGTTTTCTGCGCTGATGCCTCTCCCTATGCATCCCAGTATAACCCCAGCCCTAACTACTGCCTTCTCACATTGCTTGCTAACCTTAAGGTCATCTGATATGATTACCCCCAGGTCCCTTTCCTTTTTTTTGTTGTTACTACCTCCTCCCATTGTGTATTCTTCCCCTGGGTTCTTGTTTCCCAGGTGCATTATTTTGCACTTCTTTGCATTGAATCCTAGCTCCCATACTTCTGAGCATTCCTCCAACCTTGCCAAGTCCCTTCTCATCCTTTCCACGCCTCTCTGTGTATCAACCCTGTTGCAGATCTTTGTGTCATCTGCAAAGAGGCATACTTTTCCTTCCAGTCCCTCTGCAATGTCACTTATGAAGACATTAAAAAGGACTGGACCCAATACTGAACCCTGTGGTACCCCACTAGTAAATCCTCTTTCTTCAGAGTGGACTCCATTTACAATTACCTTCTGTGTCCTGTTGTCCAGCCAATGTTTTATCCAGGCTACCACCCTGGGACCCACTCCCAGGCTGGTTAATTTGACTACAGTATTAATCTTTGTGTGGACTGTGTCAAATGCCTTGCTAAAGTCTAGGTAGACCATGTCCACAGCCCCTTCCTGGTCTACTACTTTGGTCACCCAGTCAAAAAATCTATTAGATTCATCTGACATGACCTTCCCGCTGTGAACCCATGCTGCCTTGGGTCCTGCAGCCCCACTGGCCTCTAGGTACTCAACTATTCTTTTCCTTCAGAAGTGACTCCATCACTTTCCCTACCACAGAGGTCAGACTGACAGGTCTGTAGTTTCCTGCCTCTGTCTTGGTCCCACTTTTGTGAAGGGAATCACATCCGCCTTCCTCCAGTCCTCGGCACCACACCATCCTCCCATGATTTATTAAAAAGTAGCCAGTAGTTTCACTAGTTCCCCTTAATTCTTTTTTAGAATTCTGGGGTGAATTCCATCAGGCCCCATTGCTTTGTCCACCTTCAGTTTTAGGAGTTCTTGCAGAACCCTTTCTTCTGTGAAAGGACTGGGATCGACCCCCCTATCAAGAGTGCTTCTGTAATTTGGATTAGGCACTTCCCCCTCCTCTTTTGTGAATACTGAGCAGAAATATTCGTTCAGTATCCCTACTTTTTCACTGCCCCCCTCTGCCCACTCACCGTTCATTCTATTCAGCCTCACTATCCCTCCCTTTGTCTTTCTATGCTCGCTGATGTACCTATAAAAGGTTTTATCCCCCTTCTTAACCGAGTTGGCTATCTTTTCCTCAGTTTGGGCCTTTGCTATTCTGACTTCCCTCCCTGCTTCCTTCTGCCTTAACTGGTACAGCTCTTCGTCCTGCTCCTTCTGTGTTTCCTTATACTTCCTGAATGCTATCTTTTTCTTCCTGACTTTCACAGCCACCTCTTTTGAGAACCATAGTGGCTTTTTCTTTCATTTTGATTTGTTTATTTGCTTCACACAAAGACTTGTTGCCTCTGTAATGGCAGTTTGATGATTCCCCATTGTTGCTCCACACCTCCTTCTAGCCTGTTTGCTAGTGCTTTCTGAGCACTCTCCCATCTTGCTAAAGTCAGCCCTCCTGAAGTCCAGTACCCTCACTTTGTATGGCTTGACTCTTAGCTGAGTTTAATGTGAACCACACTGTTTGATGGTCACTTGTTCCAGATGGCAACCCACTTCTAGATCTGAGATCCTCTCACTGCCCCCATTTGAGAGTATGAGGTCTAAGATTGCTTCCTCATGAGTGGGTTCTGAAACTAGCTGTCTGAGGCCTGCTACCTGTAGTGCATCAAGAATGGCCCTGCTCTTGGATGTGGTTGCAGCAAATGTGCTCCAGTTAATATCTGGCATATTCAGGGCTGCCATCAACATATCTCCCCTTTCTCTGCCATTCTAAGAATGCCTACTATCATATCCTTGTCCATTCCTTCCCCCTGACATGGGGGTTTGTACACAACTGCTGTGTGGATTGTGGTGCCCTTTTCAGTCTCCAAGATGACCAACAATGCCTCCACTCCTCCCTGTTTACTCTTTTGTTTAGTTGCTTTTATCCCTTCCTTTACATAGAGAGCTACTCCTCCCTCTCTTCTCCTCTGCCTGTCTCTCCTGTAGGTTATGTACCCTGGTATGTTAACATCCCAGTCATGGTTCTCTGTGTACCATGTTTCTGTGACTGCTATGATATCCAGGCATCCCTCTTCCATCAAGGCCACCAGCTCAGGGAGCTTGTTGCCCAGACTATGGGCATTGGTACTCGTTACCCTCCATTTCCTGATGGTCTTACTCCTTTTTGACCCATCTCTGTCCTTCTTGCCTTTGTCACTTTCTCCATTTACCCCTGCCCTTCTCCCTATCAACACCTCTGTGTTGGTGTTTAACGCACTTACTACCGTGATTTTTTTGGGAAGAATAGGATTTCCCTGCTCCTTTCCAGTGCCTCCCCCCTTGGCTAGTTTAAATGCTTGCCAATGAAGCATTTAAACCTATCACCTAGGATCCTGGTTCTCCTCCTGGACAGATGCAGCCCATCATGCCAGTATAGGCTTGCATCACTCCAGGTGGACACCCAGTCCCCAATGAAGCCAAATCCCTGAGCTCCACACCAGTTTTTTAACCACTGATTGAATCCCATGGTGTGGAACACCTTAACCTCTCCTACGCCATAGATGGGCAGCACCTCCGAGAAGGTTACCATGCGTGGCTACCTGTCTAAGGCCCCTCCCAATTCCACAAACTCTTCCTGCACTTCTCTAATCCCTTTCTTAGCCAGGTAATTTGTCCCTAGGTGGATAATGACATCCAGCTCCCTCCCTGTGCAGCTGCTCTGGCAATCCTGAGGATTCGGCTCCCTGTCCCTCTAAGCCACGGCGCCAGGCAGACACCTTACCTCCCTCTCCCCTTCCTCCCCCAGTTCTACCTTCCTAACAATGGAGTCCCCCACCAGGAGTTGTTTCCTTCCCCTGTAGGGTCCCTTGCCACCCTCCTGTGGGTGTCCTTTGTGGAGGTTCCCAGCATCCTCCTTGGTCTCCACTGTGGGTGCCTCCAAAGAGGCACCACACTTTGCCAGAATGGCATAGGAATTGTGGAGAGGTACATTGGAGGGATGTGCCTCTGTTCCACCACCCTCACCCTCCCTGAGCCCACTGTGGTCCAACCGCTTCTCTTTCTTGGCAACCTCTGAGGCAACGGCAGTGGCACTGGTGGTCCCTGGATGGAAGAAGAGGTCCCACAAATCCCGGCCAACTCAGCCTGGAGATGAGCAACCTCCTCCCTCAGCCCAGAGAGATGCCTACAGATGGGACAACACCGCATCCTCCAGAATGTCTCCCAGAAGACTGCTGCTCCGCAGCCACTGCACTGCGCCACTCCCATCATGTCTTATTTCTGGCCCCGTAACTGTTTTCAATCCTTACTCTTTCCTCTGTTTTTTTTCTCTCTCTCTCCTTACTTTTTGCCTGTGTGCCCTTTAAGCTCCTGATTGTCCTGTTCTGAGACAAGAATATCCTATATTTCTCAGTAGACCTCTTACTTGCTCAGATACAAACCTCTAGCAACTAGTGGGGGCTGGAGAGCTACTCTTGCTCTTCTAGGATGGTGGGTCTTTGGTGGCTCTGTATTTCCTCACATCTCTCCTAAATTTCCCCCTTCAGCTTCATTGTATGCCCCTTGTTGTCGTGCATCTTTTGCTCAGAAAAATACTCCCCTCCTGTAGCTTGTTTAACCCAGTAAGGTACTTACAGGACTCCATAGTGTCCCTCCCCTCTCCCTCCTCTCTAATAGGGTCCCTCAGTCTCCACTCATAGGGCTTCTGATGCAGTTCCTTCACCATTTTAGTTGCTCTCCTCTGGATAGACTCCACCCTGTCTATTTTCTTTCTGAAATGTGGTCTCCAGAATTGGAAACAGTACTCCAGATGGGTCTCACCAATGATGCATACAGTGGCAACACCACTTCCCTCCTTTTGCTGGTGATACCACACATTTTGCATCCCAACATCCCACTGGCCATATCTACTGCTTTGTCCCACTGCCTTACCACCTTGAGCTCATCAGATATTCTTATTCCAATGTACCTTTCCTATTTGGTGCCTGTCAATACCTCTTCCACCATTTTATATTTAGCCTCTGGGCTTCTGTGCCCTAGGTGCATGATTTTTCTCTTTTTTGTATTCAACCTAGTTGCCATACTCTTGACCACTCCTCATGGTTTCTCAAGTCTCTGCACATACTCTTCACCTCCTCTGGAGTGTCCACCCTATTGCTTATTTTGATGTCATTTGCAAAGAGGCATCCCTTCCCTTCCAGCTCATCTTCTAAGTCACTGATAAAGACATTAATGAGGACTGGTCCCAGTACTGAGCCCTGAGATAACCTGGTCAATCTTTCTTCCCCCAAGTGAGTTCTGTTTACCACCATCCATTAATAGAGTAGTTGGCATGTGGGACAAGCTGTCAAAAGAAATGGTAAAGGCCAAACTGGTAAGCTGTTTTAAGCAGGGATGGGAAAGGTAGATGGGCTTTGTCAGAAGAGGGGCAGAAATTAAGGGGAAGGATGGTCATTACGCTAGTGCAGAGTAGATAGATAGGTTGAACAGACTGGATGTGCCCATAGGCCTTATTTTGCCATCAGTGTCTATACAGCTATGTATCATGTGGGTCATATGCTTAGGATGAAGTGGGGGCATTGAGATTGCAACTTCATATTTGTCTAGTTAGGACTGATTGGATGCCCCTTCACCATATTGGGTCTGTTTGAATCAAACTGCCCCTAGCTACATTTGATAAAATGATCACTTTTTTTCTCAGGTACCTATAATATGTATTATCCTCTGTATTTTTGCTGTTTCAAATTCATGCTGATTCCTCATACAATCAAAAGACTTAGTTGTTAGCAATTGAACTACAATAATTATGTGGTCAGAATCATACATTATATTCAAAAATTGCAAGCAGTCAACACTGGTTCAAAGCTGGAGTTTTGGATTTGTTATGCTGCTAATCCCATTTTAACAATTTAGCTCCAAAGACTTTTACACAACTGATAAAGTAAATAAAGAGTTTCTAGAACATTTTCCCATCTAAGATGTTGATACAGTGGTGCCAACCATGATGCAACTCAGTGTCTTGCAATAAATGATACATTACAAAATACTGTATAACAAAAAGGGCTTAATTGCTGTTGAATGACACTGTTCCCTACAGCATACTGCAGTACTTTGCATTTATACTGCACTAATACTGCAGGGTACTGTGATGCATCCTGGCTAGTGCAGCTGCACGTCACAACCTTATTTTACCAGTTTACTAAGT
Source organism: Neoceratodus forsteri (assembly GCA_016271365.2). Lineage (NCBI taxonomy): Eukaryota > Metazoa > Chordata > Ceratodontiformes > Ceratodontidae > Neoceratodus > Neoceratodus forsteri. Next base: position 1,779,972,328 of record CM057452.1, read on the forward strand.
CAATGCTGGGAAGTGTTGCTTTTAAAACACACCAGAAATGGACCATACAGTCAAGTTTTGCCTGTGTGTCTATTCCATTTTTTTTATTTTAATCAGTAGACAATTGATTTCTCCTGAAATATTAATTCAGAGAACCATCTCTGTTTAAAATTGCTCTTTCATGTGGCTTTATTTCCAAAGGGATTACTTTGTTCTATTACAAAAGTCTCCATGGCAACAGCATTCCAAGCAGTGAGACCTCATTAGAACTGCTTCTGCTACAGCATGTATTTTGACTTTGAAAACTGAAACACTGCCATTCTGGAATCTTTCCAAAATATTTGCCTTTACTGTGAAAACTATATTTCAGAATACTGCAAATTTGATGTTCCGTCATAAAATATTTCTGAACTACACATTCCAGCCTACCTGACACCAGTAAACAGACAGACACTATGGACTGGATTTTGAAATGGAAATGATTACCAGGTTCATATCACAAGGCATCCTTAAAGTAATGTGGCTACATTTTTTACAGACCTGCTACTGCTGGACAAATGTTCCACAAACTGCAGTCACATTACACCCTTAGAATTATTGCATGTCAGGGCAATTGTCATGCATTGTTGCAGTATGCAGTGGTTTACTATAGTCTGTATTGGGTTGCACTGTGCCATGCAAGAGGCCAGATAACTGCAACAGCCAAAATTACAGCAGATAGGCAAATGTGATTCATGTTTACAGTCTATGGCAGAACACCACACTGGGCAGTAATGGGTCTGTGATAGAAATTATAGCACAACCATTTCGGAAATCCAACTCTTAGTTCTTAGAAATACATACATACATCATTATGCTCCCATATAGAGATGTTGTGAATTTTCAATTTGCTGGTGAAGGTGGCACAATTCTGCAATTGTCACACTTGAGAAAACATTTGGGAATTCAGTGGCTGAACTGATAACTTCACTGGTGGATTGTTTAACTTAAAAAAAATTCTCCTCCACCCACTGTGCTGTGAAAGAAACCCTTCCCCTAACCAGGAACTTGGAAATAAGTCAAGCCCACTCCCTACCACCTGGTGCCCTCTGCCCTTCTCTCCTCACCCCCAATGAACATCAAACTGCTGCTTTTCTTCAAAAAATATAATCCCTTTCCCCACCTGCACACCAAATATGCTCCCACCACCTTCCCCACTGTCTTTAATAGAGTTAGTCTCTGTCCCTTAGCCAATCCTCCTGGTCCCCAGCCATCCCCCACTGAACAGCACCCACAAAATGCAGTATAAGGCAGCAAATAAGAAAATGTTCCCCTGGTGCAGAACATCTGCTCTAGTGCTTTGTTCAGTGCTGAGCCTGACTTCCCATCTGGTAATGGTGCGTACGAATAGTGACATCTTTGTTCCTAGTAGAACCTGAGTGAATGAAATTTTAAACACTCAGGTTTTACTCGGAGCTAAGATGTCACTATTCATTCCTTAAAACCATAGCAAGACTGGAGTCGGTACTGAACAGAATAGATGCTTTACAGAGGGGGGATCGTTTTCTTTATTTGTAGGTTATATTTTGTTGGAGCTGGTTGGGGGGAGGACAGTGGTGGGGACCAGAGGGGGTTGGGTGGAGGACTGAGAATGAGTGTCAAAGACTGCAGGAGTCAGGTGGTGGAAGGTGGAGAAGTGGATTTGACATGCGGGTGGGAGGAAGGGATCACATACAGACATGCAACAGTGTGATGTTCACCGTGGCAGAGGGGAAGGAGGGGGAAGGGTGCAAAGAGTTTTTTGGGAGGTAACCATTTTTAAACCCAATTTGGCTTGGGATTCACTGTCAAACTGGCCATTCACCATGCAAATTTTTGCCAGTTTTCCTCATGAATAACAACATGAATTGCAGTCCCCCACTCTGTGAATTTGCTTTCCTGAATTTTTTCATGCAGCACATTTCAGCAACTCTGCACATCTCTACTCCCAAACTGACATTACCAAACTAATGGAAAACTTTAAATCAGACCAATACCCTATGATGTGTGTGTGTGTGACTGTACAGCTACTTTGTGAGTGTCCCATGTGACCACTAAACTAGCAAGCTTCAGATCTAGCAGAGGGTGTGTGACCATGCAGCTTTCTTTGTAAGTGGTCTGTATGGCCACTCAAACACAAGCTACTGGCATGGTGTGACTGTGCAACTGCCTCATGACTGGCCTAGTGGCCTACTTGTGAAGCAAGTTACATGTCTAATGCAGTGCACATGATTACGCAGTTGCTTCATCAGTGGCCCACAGGGACGTTCATGAAGTAAGCTACAGTTACGGTGTAGTATGCATGACTGCTGTTGCAGACCACTTGCAAAGTAAGCTACAATTCTGGCACAGTATGACTGCTACTGATTCATGGCCACTCACATAGCAAGCCATAGGTCTCGTTTTGTGTTCATGACTGTGCAGTTGCTTTATGAGTTCCCCACAGAACCATTCATGAAACAAGCTATAGGTCTGGCACTGCGTGACTGTGCTGCTTCTTTGAGACTGTCCTGGAGGGACCCTCATGAAACAAGCTAGAGGTCTGGTGCAGTGTGCCTGACTATGCAGTTGCTTCATGAGTGGCACAGGGCCACTCACTAAGTACATCAGTAATCTGGCACAGTACAACAGGTCTGATGTAGTGACTGGTGCAGTGCAACTGTGCTGCTGCTATGTGAGTGGACTAGAGGTCCACTCTCTAAGCAAGCAACAGATCTTGTGCAGTGAGTTTGATTGTGAAGCTGGTTTGTGAGTGGCTGGCAGAGCCACCTGCAGTTGAAGCTACAGGTCTGGTGCAGTTCGGCTGTGGTACTGGTTCATGAGTGACCTGAGAGTTTTCTTGAAGCAAGATTCTGGTCTGTTGATCTCTATGTGACTGTACAGCTGCTTTGTGAGTGCAGCTCACAGGGCCACTGGTGGAACAAGCTACAGATCTGGTGCAGTGCTTGTGACTATGCAGCTACACTCTGAGTTGCCCACATGGCCAATCATGAAGCAAGCTACAGCTGGGAAGCAGTGCAAGTGACTGCTGCTGTTTGAGAGTGGCCTGAAGGGTATCTCAGGAAGTAAGCTACAGGACACAGTGTAACTTGAAGACCTATAACATATAATTTTTGTTTGTGATTGGTATGGTACAATTAGTCACATATACTTTCAGGAAAATGTCAGACCAATGTGGTAACAAATGAAGAATTACTAATAACTATGTTAACAATGGCTGGCCGAAGTGCAGCCTGCCAGTAAAGCATGGTGGATGCACATTGGTTGGGCTCCCCTAAGCACCAGTAAATAAATGGCAAAACACAAGATTTAAACTCCTCAAATAGGGAAACAGAGTAGCACAACTTGTTCTGCTCCTCGATGACAACCCAAAAAGCACTGATAAAACAGACAACCTTGCAGTTTGAAAGTGCAGCGAAAATGGCTTCAACCACAGTAAATGGCTGCACCAGATCATACATTTTGGCACAGATGAGAGCAAGAAAAACTTCCCACAACAGGATGATTGCAGCTCTGCTGGCCCTGATTGCAAATTTACAGCAGGAAGTCAAAGCAGGGCTCATGAATCCAACAGCAGATCCAGCCAGGAACATCGCGGGACACAATATCGTGGATGAAAACAAAGCAGAAAACACACAGCCACCCACAATGTCGGCAGCACATCGTGACGCAGGACAGAACAGTGCAGGCCAGGGATGATGCTGGGAGCAAACACTAACCGCCAAAGACAGAGCCTGACTGGTACAGCACAACAGTGGGCACCAAGTGCCCATGTACAGCAAAGGGAAGCATAGGGAGGGAAGACAACAGGGAATGAGCACCACTGTGGTGTGCAAGTCACTGGATCCCAACCATGGGTGCCTACAGGCACAGACACACACAGGGAGCGACTCACCCCCACATGGAAGACAAAGAGGTGGCCACAGGACAATGGTGTGTGGACATGGACAGACAAACTAAAGCAAGCAGTGGGAACACCGCAGACCACATGGCAGTGGCTCCAAGGGGACAGAAAGCATACTGTGGCATGCCCCAGCAATACACAGGACAGGGCATGGCACCAGTGCATGGATGCGCTGGGCATGGCCAATGGCCAGTGGCATGGAGGAACAGGGAAGTATGGCACAGGTGGCCAGATGCAGAGCATTGCCATACACTCCTGCAACAGATACGATGGCCAACACACAGCACCCAGGCACATTGGCAAACACCTATTGTGGAGGGCACTGCAGTGACATAGGACCTTACAGGGTGGGGTGTGGGGGTCCAACGCCTGCGGTCCCGGGCAGTGGCCAATAGGTCCACTTTGGCCAAGAGCACAGGAAGGCCCCCTGACGATGGACCCACCGCCAACCTGGGAAAAAACACCTGCCACTGCATGCCCAGACACCCATGGCCACAACACCACCCTGTGTGTGTCACAGCCTGCAGTTGGTGTACCTTGGCTGGTGGGGCACTCACCTCCTATGTGTCCTGCTATGGACCTGTTTCATGGGCTGCAGGCTGGCTCCTTGCCCTTGCATGGCCCCTCATCCTGTGAAGTGGTGTATTGGGATGCAGTGTCCACTGGCTGTCCTCTAGTTCTGGGTCCATTGCTATAACTCCTGCACACATATCCCCATTCCCCAGGACCTGTACCCCCCTTATGAGGTCGGGCCTCCCGTGTGTACCTCTTGTGACAGTGTGACACTCACAGCCTCTGTACTATTTATCAGACCCCCTGCCATACCTCTCAGCCCTGTTGTATGGGCTCCTGCTGCTCTGTTGGCAGTGTCCCAGTGATGGGCATGGGAGGCTCCTCTTTACCACGTGGTTGTTTGCACAAGCACCCACATTGGCTGCACTGTTGCAGTGCAGGGCATATATATTTGCATCATTTCTGATCGGCTTTCTTTTGTCCTCCATGATGTTGTGGTCCACGTTGTTTCTTCTGCGTTGTTTTTCCCACAATATTTCCTCCACGATGTTACTGGCCAGAACTCTAACAGCACAAATCACAAATCTACAGTCTGTAGTCACTGGGCTTGCAGAGACATCAGCCTCACACACTACTAGACTGGACGAAGTGGAGAAGTGGCTTAGTGAATTAGAGGATTTGGTCACTGCTCTCTCTGTGATAAGAAGGTACTGTTGAAAAAAGAAGACTTGCTAAGTTTGAAGGTGGAAGACCAAGAAAACCAAGCCTGCGGATCAAACATCAGGCTTATAGGACTCCCGGAAGGCATGGAGGCTAAAGAGAGAAGCAAAGCAGTCAAATGATGGCTTGTATAATGACTGGGTCTTGAACCTGCAGAGCCTGAATATAACATCTAGAGGGCTGACCACATGGGTCATAAGCCAAAGTGTGGGGAAAAGCTGCGCCATTGTCTTAAGAAATATCTGTGCTTTCCCAAAAAAGAAAAGATGCTACGTGTGGCTACAGCACATGGTCCTGCGACAGTAAAAGGGGGACATGTACTTGTTTTCCGAGATTTTAGCAGTGCCTTACAATTTCAGTGGCAAACATTTGTGAAAGTAAAAGCTAGCTTACACAGGCTATGTTTGGACTTTGCTATTTTATATCCAGCAAAACTCGAATCACCTAGCTGGAATGTCTTCCTAAATATTTCACAAAATTGCAAGACACAGAAATCTACATTAACAGAGAAGAGGCAGCAGTAGAGGGGGAGGAATTAACTCTGCTCTGTCACACTGGCCCACTGAGCCCTTATCTAACAAACTGCTCTACAATATCTGCAGGTGCATAACAGGTGGAAACCATGTCTGTCAGTAAAATCTTCAAATCCTTGAACCATTCTCCTGGCGGTGTCTAGCAATCATCAGCTGGGGCACTAAATGGCACGCAGTCCACAGCAGATACTAGATATCCTCAAGTGCCTGGCCAATCCTAGCTTTTCAGGCATGCTAGTAGTACACTAGCTCTACATTGCTGAACTATATAGGATCAATTAAATTTATAGGGAAGAGGGTGACTGCAGTACAGGGGCAAGGGGAGGAGAACATGGGTTGTTCTTTCCCTCTTAACACAGTGTGGTGGTGTTACACAAACAACATTTCCATTGGGCAGGAATGGAGGGGGCAGGATGGACTGGCACTCCTCCAGCCTCACTTTGTGGGCGATGACACACAATGCAGCAGTGGCAATCTGCTCCAAGAAACTCTCCCATTAGCAGTGCATCTCAGCCATTTAAAAATGCCGGGGGGGGGATGGCCACTGCCTGCCCATGCCACTTCTAGGCTCCACTTACGTAGCTGTTATGGGAACAGACTGCATGCAATCTGGTATAGTAAACCATTGAGCTTAGTGGTTCTATGAGGAGGATCTCTACATCTTCAAAGCTGGCCAGTGAGGGAACTGGAAGTGTATTAGTTGGATTTCTGCTCCTTTTTCCTCTGTGAAGCTGCAAGCTATGTTACCATAGCAACAAATTTTATGAGGACACCTTGCACACCTGTGGAGACCTGTGCTGTATAGATACAAATCTTGTCATCAATGATGCAGCAGACATGGAGGAATATGTTGTATTTTACTACACCTAATCTTTATTACCAGTCTTTGCTCTCTTCTGTTATGCCTGTCTGGACCACCACGGTTTTACTGTGCGCCTATGTTATTTACACCAGACCTGGGATTTACTGGACTGAGCTGCCCTAGGCCCTTGGTTTGAGCCCCACCATGGCTTCTTCCCCCGACCGCAGTAAGAAACTACAGGCTCTAACAGGGGGAGGGGGTTGTGGAGTACAGAAAACTGAACAATAAGCAATCTGAGAACAGGCAGGCAGGGTGCAGTGGACATACAGTAGTTCTTTCTATCCTGTAGTGTAATGCAATGGTAAATGAACATGGGCTTAAGTATACAGTTCTTAACCCATTGGTCCTATGTGAACTGTCCTCGCCTCACTGTCTAATAGATTCAGTCACCACTGTAATAAAAGAATGGAAGCACCGATTGACTGTGGTGCTCTCTGCTGGATCCTAGCTGTTTTCTCTGGGGCCCTGCCATTAAATGTACATGCCAGAATTCTGAAGTTATTATGCTGGTAATATGATTCAAGGTGCTTATGTTCTGTTGTTCTCATATAAGCTACTTTTCTTAATAATGTTGAGATTCTGTTTGTTCACTGAATCTAAATTTGACTAAAATACCTGGTGCAGGCTTTGTGATATCTCAGCCTCTCTCTTAAGTAAGAGGTGGGCAATATCAGCCAACCAATTATCTGCCTGAATATGTAACGGGGGTAAAATGTCATTCTATATGTAATGGTGCTTCCCTGTTGCTAGTCACTGATGCAGCTGGAGGAATGCTTCACACATTAAGTGAGCTGGGAAGGGCGGGGTTGGGGGAAACATTGATACTGTTCCATGTGGCTTTGGTGCTTCATTATAAAGATGTGGCATTTTCTATTGTTGCTACAGTTATGGGATGTTGAAGGGAAGGTAGGGCTGGGAGTTTGGGGGTCTGGAGGGTTATGCAGTGTATAACTGTGACAAGGGAAAGAGAGAGAGAGAGAGAGAGAAAGGGTAGGGTGTGGAAGAGAAACATGGGGAGGTAAGGGGTTAAATTGCTTTTTTTTTATTTCTGATTCACGGTTTTGTTCAATCATTATAAAAACAGCTTCTGCAATTCTCAAATGTTGTCAAAATGTTTCACGATCATCTGAGTGCATACAGGTATTTTACAAATTTACAAGTCAAATGCTGTGACATTTAACATATGCTCCTGGAACATCGATGGTCAAAAAACCCATGTAAAAGGAAAAAAAGCTGCTAGGGCAAGTTAAAAATATGCAAGCCAATGTTACGTGTTTGAAAGAAACTAATATGATTGACAAGGAAGGTAGCCACATGGCCAAAAACTGAGTAGGAGAACAGTATTGGTCCCACTTCACCTCCAAGGTCAGAGGTGTGGCAATTTGACTGAGGCCCTGATTCCCAGGTACAGTCACTCAGGTCAGTACAGACACTGGGGAAGGGACGTATGTTCTGCTCCAGCTCCAGCTGAATTTTGGCCAGAAACTGGCAACTGACTCCATTTGTGGCTCATATGTAGAAACTCCAGACTTCTTTAACCATTTGCCTCTGGAGGTGGCCAATTTTGATGGTCCTTGTATATTAAATGGTGATTTTAACTGTGTAAAAGATATTATTATGGACCACTTTTCTAGGGCAGTGACACACATTTCTCAGAGTACAAAGGCACAAGCTGGTGGATGCATGGAGACACCTATATCCATCCAGTAGAGAGTATAATGCATGGCCCTTGGTTAATAACCATGCTGTAAACACTTTGAGAGGTTGCCGTGACATCATTGTAAACCTCAAGAGTGTAGCTTGAGAGATTTTCTGATGTCATGGCAACCTCGAGAAGTGTTTTCAGCATAGTTATTAACCAAAGACCATATGTTATAGTTTATAGTGTATGGGCTACAAAGATTGTACAATTATGGATTTAATTAATTTTCTGAGTAATTCTTACCTTAAGCAGTCATAAATCATGAAGGAAGATTACACAACTATATTTATTGTGTGTTCTTTGCAACACTATTCATCAGTACAGCCTGCAGCAAATTAATTAATTTAATACCAACATTTTAAACATTTCTTTCAAAGCGGAACATTGAATGTTGTGAGCATTCCATTTTGTTATACCATTGATACAACATACTCAAGAAGGGTTAACAACAGAGTGATGTCATAACAATGGCATAACAAGGTTGTAATCTGCTTGATTTCAGTTAGTAATAAGGGGCCCCCATTATATACCCATTACTCACATTCTTCAAAAACCTATGCTCAGCTGGATGCAGCAGCAATCTCCTAGGCACTTATTATCACCTTACACTCAGCCCAGCATGGGACCATGGCTATCACAGACCATGCTGCAGTGCTAGTTGATTTCTCAGGACTAGGCATGTAGGCTATTAGCAAAGCATGGAAACTTGACTCCATACTGTTGAAAAAGGTGGTGTTCCAGCAGTTTGTGAAAAAATAAATAGGAGAATATTTGATTAACAACCCTAAAGGGACAGCAACTACTTCTATGAGGTTAAAAGCCCTATACACAGTCCTAAGAGGGACCATTATTTCATTCCCCTATCACAAAATGAAAACTGAGGACCAGTGTATAGCTGATCCAGAGAAAAAAATATAAGTTACGTTGATACGCTGAGAAGAATCATATGGAGCACATCTCAATGGGGGTTATCAGACCTTTCAGCACTTAAAGTGGGAATACAACTCAGCACATGGTGGAAAAATAAACAGTACATTGTTCCTTGCACAAGCTGATATTACTTTCATGGTGATTCTGGAGGAAAGTGGCTCTTCTGGCAATTGCAAAGTAGATAAGGGGCAAAAAAATGAAACCCAGATTAAGACAGGTGATGGTAACTTAAAATACAGTCATGCAGAAATCAAGGAATTTTTGAGAACCTTCTATGTAACCCTGTATACATCTGAGGCCTCGCCCACAACTGAAGAGATAGATGCTTTCTTTGCTAAAACCCCAGTACAAAATATTTTTTCATTTTTCATTTATATTTTTTGTTCTGGAAAGGCATGTGAGCAACACTATCCCATTTTCACAAGCATTCAGTTGCAGTTACATTGTACAGAAGAAATATATACAACATAGTACAAGATGCGAGGGCAAATAGGCTACATAGTAAAATAGCAATCAAAGTACTGTACACTGAGAATATAAATGGACAAAGAGAAAAATAAGTACATGTGCTTAATAGTCAAGATGATAGAATAACAACAGTTCCAGAAAGATCAAGAGGGACAAACAATATGAGAAGAAGAAGAACTGGGGGGAGGAGTAGAAGGGAAAACAGAGAAAGATTCAGGCAAAAAAATAGGGAGAAGCTCAAAAACTAGGTACGATTACAGGAAAAGTTATCCAGGAGGAATTTCGTATGGTTGATTTTGAAGGAGGAAAGAGATGGGCAAAGAGCCAGGTGGGGGGGGAAGGTTGTTGAAAAGTTTAGTACCCTTGTGGGAAAGGGAGTGTTGGCCGTGGGAAGTGTGAAAGAAGGAACTGGAAAGTAAAAGCAAGCGGTGAGTCAGGTGGATCTAGAGATGACTGGTTTCTGAAAGATGTTGGCAACACTGCTGGGAAGGAGGTCCCAGAGGGCTTTATAGAGGAAAGAGAGAATTTTGAAGTTAAACTGATCTTCTAGAGATAGTCAACCTGCAGCCATGTAGAGGTTGCAGTGGTGTGTATACCTGGGGAGGCCAGTGGCAAACTGGATTATGTTGTGGTAAGTGGCTCTCAGCCTACTAAGGTTTTTTAGGGAGAGGGAGAGTGTGTATATCAGGGATCCATTGCTGAGAATGGGGGAGCAGAAAGCTGTTGGCAAGAAGGTCCCTGGTGCCTGGGATAAGATATTGTTTTATCCTGTATAGGGTGCCAAGTCTCTGATGAACTTTCTCAATTAGAAGGTTAGTGTGGTGTCCAAATGTAAGGTGGCAGTTGAGGTAAATGCCTAGGTATTTAAACTCAGAGACCTGCTCAATTAGATTGCCATGATTTTTCTTGAGGGGGAAGTCAAAACCAGAAGCTTTTTTAGAGCCTGAGAAAACCATTGTCTTAGTTTTTTTTTAGAATTGAGGCCAAGACTGTGGGAGGTGAATCAGGAGTGCAGCCTACTAAAATCAGATTGGAGTCCATCGAGGAGGGTGGAAGGATTTCTGTCCTTGCAGAAAAGGGTGGCATTGTCCACATAAAGAATGAGGTCAGTGAACTGGCAGATTTCTAGGAGGGAGTTGATGGCTAAGGAGAAACACAGGGGACCAAGAATGGAGCCCTGCAGGACTCCAAATTTGATGGAGTAAAGATCAGAGGAGTAACCACAGATGATGGTTCTATGTAAGAGGCTGCTGCGATAGTCCATGTACCATTTGAAAACATCCTCTGAGAACTTCAGGGAGTAGAGGGATGAGAGGAGGATGTTGTGGTCAACCAGATCAAAGGCCTTTGTAAGGTCAACGAAGATGGCACCTGTATAGAGCCCTTCATCATTTGCCTTAACCACAGAGTTGGTGAAACTGACATGGGCAATCTCAGTGTTGGGTCCAGACCAGAAACCATGTTGAGAGTCAGTGAACAGATTGTACTTGTCAAGGAAAATCCTAGTCTGATCAAGAACAATTTTCTCAAGGATCTTGGAGAGTGGGGAAAGAATAGAGATAGGATGATAGTTACTGACATCATTTTTTTGGGGCTGGAAAAGATGCCAGTGCAGAGAGAGAAATTTAAGGTGTTCCTGAGGGCACTGGCTATGAGAGAAAAGGTGAGTTAAAGGATGCAGAAATCAAGTCCATCAGGGCCGAGGTAGGGTCTTAGATTATTTTTCTTAATATAGGTGGAGACTTCTCTTGGGAGAGAAGGCATAAGTAAAATTTAGGGATGTCTGGGGAAGAGCAGGGGGAGAAGAGAAGGAAGGGGTATGGTCAGAGGAGTTCCCGGGTAGTGGGGAGACCACGGACTTGTCATGGTCAAGGTCGCCAAAGTGGGCATTGAAAAGGTTGGCAGTTTCCCAGGGCTCACAGATGAGATTGCCATTTTTAGACAGGGAGATGGGGTCATCTTTCTGTTCCTGTCTAACAGGTTATTGAAAGTCTGCCAGGTGTGTTTAGGGTCATGGCTGCTGTGGAGTTGGCTTTCCCTAATGAAGTTTGTTTCTGTGGCATGTACAGCTGATTTTCACATATTGTGAAGAGTTTTGATGTCTTGAAGGAGGTTTGGTAATCTAAATTTTTTATACTTGGCCTAGGTTTTGTCCCTAGACCTAAAGAGCTTCAGCAGATCAGGAGTGAGCTATTCATTTTTCTGATCCCTAACCCTAAGCTTCTTAAGGGGGATGAAAGAGTTGCAGATGGCAAGGAAAGTCTTACAGAAAGTGTCAAAAGCATCATCAGTGTTGGAGATGTGTTTGATGAATGACCAGTCCACATGATGGAGAGCTTTTGAGAATTCCTCAAGGCTAAGTTTGTGCAGGTGCCTGGTGAGGATATATTTAGGATCACATTTCAGGCCCTTAGTAGACCAATAGCAGAAGACAGCACAGTGGTCACTTAAAGATTCTGGGAGGACCCAGAGCCAGACACTCAGGAGGGGTTGGAGACAATGATCCAGTCAAGGGTAGATTTGTAACCAGTCCTTTACTTGGTACAGGTAGTCTGTGTGATGAGTTGATGTAAATCAGTACTGGCGATGGCCTCTCTGGCTTCATTTGCCTGGTCAGACTGCCAATTCATGTTAATGTCACCTGTGATTATCCACTTCCAGCTGTTTGGGAGGGAGTTTTTAGTTTAAGGAATGTAAGGAGTTCATGGGAGGGGGTGCCAGGTGGGAGGTATACAGTGCTAATAGTAATTTTTTTTGTCCCCCAGGATGAGGTTTATAGAAAATGATTCAAGGGAAGAGGTATCTGGAAGCAATGTTGACTCAGAGACAGAAAGGTGGTCAGAGATATAGAAGAGACCACCACCCCTACATTTGCTGATTCAGTCTTTTCTGATGTAATCATCAGTACTGATTAAGCCAGTGGGAATATTAACTGTGAGCCAGGTTTCCATGCGATGTCAAAGTTGTTGGATGAAACCCAGGACTCAAAGCTATCTTTTTTGGCCAGTAATCTCTGGATGTTAAGGTTAAACAGTGTTATCATACTCCTATCTTTTGAAAGTGGCATGGAACTGCAAGCATTAGGAAAGTGGGGCCATGATTGGAGTGAATAGACCCTGAAATTAGAAGCAGAAGGAAGAAGAGGGTGTGCCTGTAGGTGTTTGAGTCTAATTTATCTGATTTCTGGAGTGGGGAGCGACAATTGAAGAACTTATGATGGCTGCCCGAAGGAGGAAGACTGTCATGCCAGAGGAAAAGGAAGTGTATGCACTCATTTAATGAAGGGGAAGCAATTTTAGGGGGACGGCAGATATTTGGTACCAAAATAGGAGGCCGGGGAGGGCATAATGGGACACTGAGGGTGTCATGGAAAGCAGTGTGCAGGACCTTGGCTGCATAAGGGAATAAAGAGGCAGCAGTATTAGAGGAAGTTATCATATTAAGGGGGCTTTCTCTGTGGTCCTGGTGAAGAGTACCACCATGTATAAGGTTATTATAAACATGGGATGAGGGGTGAAGAGAGGCTGGGGGTAACAGTCCTTGAATAAGGGGTGGGAGATGCTAATGAAGGACTGGAGAATGGGACATCAGAAGCCAGCTGGAAGTATAGAGAGACTGGTAAACTTCATGAACGGGGATGGGGGGGGCACTGGTGCAAGATCAAGGGTGGTTGATTTGGGAATGTTCCAAGATAGGCCTATAACACTGCAGGAAAAAACAGAAATGAAATTTGGAGTAGATGAGCAGAAAATATCTTCAAGATTAGCAGGCAGCAGCTGCAGACCAAGCTCTCTAAAACAAGAGATCCAAAGTAATTCAGTGTTGTTACCTACTCTAGGTATGGGCTTAGCAATTTCAGCTGTAACAGAGCTCTTGTGAGGCAGAGAACCAGATCATAAAAACACCTAGGACCACATGACTGCTGAAGTAGCTCAGAGAGACATCAAATGGCTTGGGATACCTGTACTTAGGTGGAGGGGGAAGGGAATAAGACAGAAAGTGAGAACAGGAATTTGGATTTGCAGCCACTCTGTCAGTGATTTAGCAGAGACTGGCTGTGAGTTTTAATTCACTAAAGATGGACGAGTTTAAAAAAGGGGAAATGAGGTGCTGCACAGGTATTGCCTGAGATGCTTTTTAGTTATTAGACAATTTGGGCAGGATTTGTTGGTTGATCAAGGAGACAGCAATTAAAGGTGGGATGACTCTGCATGGGTGGGAGGGTAAGTGGTAATCAGGGTGCCCCATTCCACAACCCAGAGGTTTCGGAGGGTGCCAAAAACAATCAATCTACCCTAGTGTGGACTACATACCTCTGTGAGTAGTTAGCACCAAATTCAAATTTTAACTTGTCATCTGTGAAAACGGGCAGATTTGCTCATCAGATTCACAAGTATAAAAACAAAATAAAAATGAAACCCTGGATCCTGGCTGAGCAGCTATCAGTACCTGGGCAGAGGTCCCTGGGGCAGTCCGTCGGTGGTGGTGGGGGGCTTCTTCAGTCAGCCTTCTTAACCCTTGCTGGCTTGGGACACACTGCTGGGGCGCTGGGGATGGAAAAGGGACAAAAGGAGAGAGAGGATTAAACAGAGTAAATAAGGAGGGAGGGTACAGAGGGCTGCAGCAGGTAACAAATATAGCAGGAGGGACAGAGAGAGTAGAGACCGATGGGTAGGAGGGAGAAAGAGAAAACTTAGGAGACGAAAGAGAAACAAGGCAACCAGAGAACAGAATGTGGTGAAAACAAGATATACAGCACAAAGTAAACAGTCTGCTTAGCAGACATAACAGTGGGCTACAGCAAATGGAAACAGTGTTTTACAGCTCACTTTTGTCTGTTTCTAACAGTATATGCACATAGGGCCAGAATACAGAATGCAACTAGTTCAAGCAATACAATGGGATAAAACTAAGACAGCCATATGCCACCTTCAAGGTGACAGGAAATAGTTTTTATACCTCTAGATGCCCTTCATTTGTTCTTTTATTAGCTACCTAGTATCGTGATATGTTTTTGACCATTTCTGTTAAATTAATAATCTAATTGTGTTACCTTTTTAACTACCCTGAATCCCTCTGTCCTCAGCAGTTGCTGGTCTCTTCTTTCATACTGCCTGAACATTCTATAACATCAATAACACCTATCCCGGGCCATTCAGATGAATAGCATGGAATGAGAGGTTCTGATGTCATAGGATTTCTTAGAAATATGAAAATCAAGAGCAGTAGCTGGAGATGAGAGTAGAACTCTATGTACTGTAGATCTGAGGGCACTTCAAAGCTAGATTATTTATTTATCGAAAAATCATCAAAGCATATCAGAATACGTAACTGGCATGGAATAGAGGATGGAAGGGTAGTTAACTATATAAAACTGATTTCCTATCTCCGTTAAAGAGTGGAAACCCCAGGGCTTGATGGCTTCCATATAGACTGTTTGAAAAATATTTCTACAGGGCTTGCAAGCTCCTCTACAGGACATGATTGAGGAGCATCTGATGCAGGATGGTATTGCCCCCTCCACGCGATTAGGCACTATCACCATCCTACCTAAACTGGATAAGGAACCCCAACTATGTGTATCTTATAGGCTGATCTCCTTCCTAACAGTTGAATACAAAATACTAGCTCAAGTTACTGCTGATCAGTTAGAAAAGATTTTACCTGCTGTCATTCATGATAAGCAAGCAGGATTTGTAAAGGGAAAGCAGGGGAAACTAAATGTTAGATGAACCCTTAATGTGGTCTAGAGATGGGCTGGAATGTCGGCCAAGGAGAGAGCAGGGAACCTGGCTCATGATGCTGAAAAGGTATTCAATTTTGTGGAGTTGGAGTATATGTTGCAACCCTGAAAAGATTTGGACTGGGGGAAAACAATCAGGTGGCTATGTACCTGTATAACCAGCAATCTGCTCAAATCCTAGTGAATGGCACCCTGACAAAATATTTTCAATTGTCTAGAGGCACTAGGCAGGGGTGCTTCTTATCTCCCCTATTATATGTTTTATCACTGGTATGTCTGGCAGAGTCTATTAGGCAAGATGTCTGAATCATAGGGCTACAGGGTGGTGGGGCGGGCACCACAAAGTAGCCTTATTTGCTGGTGACCTTACTTACCTGCAAACTCCTAAACAAAGCATCCATATTCAGCATGTAATACTTAAGAAGTATGGAGCCATTGTAGGACACAAAGTTAAATGGGGAAGAAAGTGAGGTAATGACACTAGACAAAGGTGACACCAGTTATTTGGTCGACAATCCATCGAACATAAAATCAGTCACATTATTAAAATACCTGGGAATTAATATACCAAACAAACCATCCTGATTATATAAGGAAAACTTTGTTTGCCTACTCACCAGTATGAAAGGGAATGTGAATGAAGGGAAGGTCTTCCCATTAGGCAAATAGGTAGGGTAAACTTTATCAAAATGAACATTTTACCCAAATGTCTGTATATTTTTCAAAACTTATGCATCAGGGTGCCTGAACTATTCTTTAAGCAGCTATACAGCATTTTACACAGATTCCTTTGGTGTGAGAAGGCTGCACACATAAAGAGAAGTATATGGAGGTGGGGGGGGGGGTTCTGCACTACCTAACTTTAAATTTTATTATTGGGTGTCCCAGTTGGCTTTCCTTGAGGGTATCAACCTTACAAAGATACACTTATGGAGGCACATTGAGGAAGAACATGTACCAGGTAGCCTCCACCAGATCTTCCTTACACCCTGTCTGAATCACATCTCCCCCCCCCACACACGCACAGAAGCAAGAGCCCTTTTACCAATCAGTTGGCCAGAGTCTGGGTGGGGATGCAGAAGTTTGTAGGCTACCCAAAGGAGAAGTCTCCCAATACTGCATTACATGTTGGTTTCAAAGGGCTACATGGATTCTACATCAAACCCTTCAAAGATGGATAAAGGCTGGTATAGCCTGTGGAGGTGATTTGTTCTATGGTTGATGTCTCAAATCCTTTACTGAAATCAAACAGGCATGTGGCATACAACCTGGAAGTTTTTTTCAATTATCTGTTTATTTGCCTACTTGAAAATTAGGTAATATCTGGAAAGTGTGTTGCCAATTATGTCCCCTGTTGAAGAAATTCTTTGCAGACGCCAGCCATGTGCAGCTCCTCTCACTACCTTATACACACTCTTCTAGGCTGCTTCTGGATCCCTGAAATTAAAGCCACAACAGACTGGAGCAGGAACCTCAGCATAGAAATAGATCATGCCAACTAGCAAGCATCAATAAGGCATGACCATAGTTCTGCTTAACTTCTTATATAGAGCTTATCTCACACCAGTTGAACATAATAAATTTAACACAGCCAAGACAAAGACATGACCAAAGTGTCACAATGATGGCAAGGCAAGGCACAATGATGGCAAGGCAAGGCAATTTTATTTATATGGCACCCAATCCCTGGGGCTCTGGACGTCTTACATTAAAAACAGGTGCGGTCAATGCAACGCACACACTGTATAAAATATATGCAATACAGCAAAAATATAAACAATAAATAATTCTTAACATAATTAAAATGGACTCATATAATTAGTGCAGGTCAGTCACACTAGTTGGGAAAAGCCAGATGAAATAGATGAGCTGTTAGCCCCTTTTTGAAAAAAATCAAAACAGTCAGGACCTCCCTGATAGCACCTGGGAAAGGTGTTCCACAGGGTCTGCCCAGCAACACTAAAAGTACAGTCACCAAATGTTTTGAGCAAACCCTGGGAACCTCAAGGAGGAGCGGAAGGAATGGACTGAGGTAGCAGGCGTCAGGAGATCAGGCAGATAGCCCAGGCCCATCCCTTATAGGGCCTTGTAGGTGAGCAAGACCACCTTTAAGAGGATCCTCCACCAGACAGGCAGCCAGTGCAGAGCCCGCAGGACTGGGGTCACGTGACTGGACTTAGCCATACCCATTAGCAACTGAGCCTCTGCATTCTGCACCAGCTCCAACCAGCGGAGCTTTCCTCCAGTGACCCCGAAGTATAGAGCATTACAGTAATCAAGTCTTGAAGTAACAAAGACATGCAGCAGCGATCTAGGGGCTCAATCCTGGTGGTATTCCTCAAGTGGTAAAAAACACTTTTGACCACAGATGACACCTGAGCTTCAAGTGTCAATCTGCTATCCTGTACCCACTCCAGAAGCACTGTCATCACGCCCACAACCTGGCTCAATCACCAGTACCTCCATCTTGTCAGGGTTCAGTTCCAACCAGCTGGAAGATATCCAGTCATTGATCGCAGCCAGACAGTTGTTAATCACTTCCATGGCATAGTGTGTTCTAGAGGCAAAGGACAAATACAGTTGGGTATCATCTACATAGCAGTGAAATGCCACACTGTAATGCTGAATAAGTTCCCCCAGGAGCAGCATGTATACCACGAATAGCATCTGAGAAAAAATCAGAGACTGAGGTACTCCACATGGTAGGGGCTTCAGGGGGGAGGAGAAATTCCCCATCATCTCCTGCTGCACCCTGCTAGAGATATAGGACTCAAACAAGTTGATGACAGTACTGGCAAGTCTACAATACTCTCAAAGGCAATCAAGAAGCACAATATGGTCCATGGTATCAAAGACTGATGAGAGATCAGGCTGAACACTGCGAGGCAAAACTTGCCTCACTGATGGGATCCCCAATCAGATGGAGGACACCCTGGCAGAGAAAAACCAAGCAATCTCCTCACACAAAGTGATTGAAAAGGCTTTTTTCGGCTGTAGACAGACTGTATGCAGAAGTCTGTCCACAGTCCAAAAAAGCTGAGATGGTCTGTTTCCCCTGTGGCAATCTCCCTGGACAGGAACTCATCCTTCTTATGGTTGATTGCTCCTAGGTACTCATGATAACACTCAAGGCCAATTTGTCCTTCCTGACTGGGTCCTCCACTAGCAATGCTCCAACTTCCAACCCATGATCTTCATCACCTTGAGATACCTATCAAACCAAGGGGATCAAAAGTGAGAGGATTTGGATCATATAAGGACCAGTGTGATGGCATTCGGGCGCTCCGGCGATCACCTTATTATAAGCAGCCACCACCTTGCCCACACCAACTGCCCATGCAGCATCTACTCTAGATTGGTCAGCCACCACCAACAATTTCTCTGGGGACAATACCCTCAAAGGGTGATAGCTAACCATCTCAACAGGGGAGGGACTTCCGGGGGGCCCCAAACAAGAACTTCACCATACAATGATCAGACCAAATGATCTGATCAGTCCTGAGATTCGCAACCTCAAGGTCCAGTGAGAACACCAGGTTGAGCATGTAGCCATGGCAATGGATCGCAGAAGTAACCAATTGTGTCTGGCCCAGTGATGACATCAACTAGAGGAGGTCATAACCAAATTATGAGGATTCATCATTGACCCAGGCATTGGAGACCCCAGAATTAAACATCTGGGGTACTCCAGCACCTTGTAAATGATGAAGTCTGTGACCTCCAGCAGGAAATCCCCTCCTGACCCTGGAGGGCAGTAGATGAGAAGAATCCTGTAACCAGCACCTGGACCTCCATGCACTCAAAAGACCTGGCTAATCCTACTGGGTGCGCAGTGAAGCCCAAGCTAGATCTAAAACAGATGGCCACACCCTGACCTCTGCATTTCCTCCATGGGAAGTGTACTACGGAATACCCAGAGGGGATGGTCACCTCCAGTACTGGCCCCATGCTATCACCCAACCAGGTCTCCGTAATGTATGCCAGGTTGACCAAGGAAATCAAGTCTGCCATAATTGCAGTCCTGTTCCTCATTGACCTGGCAATGCACAGCATGGCCATAAGGGGATTGTCAAGCACTGCCGACACCCTGACTACCTGCCCACTCAGTCTGGTGGGAACCCTGGGGACAGAGTCCCCATGATGAAGGTGATTTCCTACATTTAGCATTAACATGTAGCAAAGTAGCCCCCTTTTGATTTGAAATGCATAATTTATTGCAACAGGTACTGCATCAGGATATTCCTAATATGCCTCTGGAATGTATGTTGGGGGGCTGAAACCAGAGGTGGGGGGGGACAAACACCATTACAGACTGTGAGAGATAGCCTTAGTAAATGCAAGAAAAAACAGATGCCTAGCACTGGGTCAGTGAAACTCCACCCAGTATACCACACTGGTTTATACAATCTGGCTATGTGTATGAAGCTTGAACACTATCACCTGTCAGCAAATGCTCAAGAAAACTTGTTTCAGCAAACCTTGCAACCTTTGTAAGGTGCCTTAGAGAATGGTATTATCAATGTGTAGGCTCAATCATGCACTATCTTGAGACTACCAGTTATACCTTGTATGCTATCAAATTTTCAGAATATCAGCACTTGAAATAGTTTAACCATGATGAATTCCAGTGCTTGTAGTGTCTTTACTACATTGCTTAAACATATTGTATGCATGTAAAACATCAATTTTTGTGCCTATGCCTCTTTTTATATGTCACTGAGATGAGCTCAGATGTATGTTTTTTTAGAAGCTTTTAAATAAAAGCTGATAGGGACACTATTCTACTAATAGTATGATATCTCAAATCCTGTCTTAATGTCAGTGACAATAGAGAGTTACAAATTATTTTAAAATAAATCAGAAGAGTAGATTACGTTAGTCCTATTGCTAAAAAGATATTTTGATTTTATTCTCACTGCTTTCACAATAGGCTGAATTTTTTTTTAATTCAACAGGATATTATATATTAGGTATTTAAATAAAAGTAAGAGACTGCTTCAGTACCATTTTATGCTCTTCTCAGAGCTCTCTTACTGTCTGGAAAGGAGATTACTCTTTTGAGTAATACATTAGGGAGTGTAGGTAACCAGGCCTAAGCCCTTTCATGGGGTGTACATGCTATACAGTAATAGCATTTGCTAAAACTCTGGAAACAGCCTCTCTCAGTGAAGGAACATGTTTCTATATAATATGATATTTAATTTGTATAACTTATTTGTACTATGTAAATACTGGAGCGTATATTTGATATCCTCTATTAACATCTTTAATTTGTCTCTCACAAAGCAGCAGCACTGATGAGCTACCAAGACCTGCAGTTTGCTTTGTGAGACTGACCCTATGAGCCACTCATGAGGCAGCTGCAGAGTCACGTGCACTTCACCAGACCTGTAGTTGCAATGTGAGTGATAAAGCAACTACACAGTCACACACAGTGCGCCAGACCAATGGCTTGCTTCATGAGTGGTGTTCTGGGCCAATGAAGAAGCAGTAGCACAGTCACACTGTGCCAGACCTATAGCTTACTTTCTTTATGCATGACACTCATGAAGCAGCAGCAGAGCAGCACTACACCAGACATGTAGCTTGCTTGCTTCATGAGTGGCCCTCTGGGTCACTCTTAGAGCAGTAGCAATGTCATACTGTGCCAGACCTGTCGCTTACTTTGCAAGTTGCTTTGTGGTCTCTGAGTTTTTGGCCCCCTAAGTGCATTACCTTACATTTTTTGGTGTTGAATCTCAGTTGCCAAATACCTGACCACCTATCTAGCTTAGCCAGGTATTCCCTAATGTCCTGTCTTCTTGCTTCTGTGTTCACCCTCCCATAGAGCTTTGTGTCATTCACAAATAGACAGGTTTTGCCTTTTACCCCTCCAGCAATATCGCAATGAAGATGTTGAATAAGACTGAGCAGAGCACTGAGCACTGTGGGACCCTGCTAGTGACAGACCTAGCCTCTGAGAATTCGTCCCAACCACCATCTTCTGTTTTTTATCCTGTACTCAGTGTTTACCCACCTAGTCAGTTTCACTGACTTAAAACTTAAAACCTTACTTGTTTAACCAGGCATTTTCAGAGACTTGCGGAATGGTTTTTATTGTCTGTGTTATCAGTTTTATTGATTTTAAAGATATTGTAATTGTACAGTATGAAGTATTGTAAAGGCATCCTGAGCTCAGGAAGGGTGTCTTATATAAATACATTTTTACTTACTTACTTACTTACTCACCCTAACCCCCAAGTCCTCCAGCATCCTAAATAATCCTGTGGGGGAACAGAGTCAAATGCCATACTGAAATCCACATACAGTATGTCCACTGCTTGCCCCTTGTCCTCTGTCCTTGTTACCCAATCAAAAAAATCCAGAAAGTTTACTAGTCTTCCCTTTACAATGATCTTCATGAGTTTCTCCACTATCAAGGTCAGACTAACCAGACAATAGTTGCCAGGGTCATCCCTCAGCCCTCTCTTATGTAGTGACACTACATGTGCTGTTCTCCAGCCCTGGGGAACCACTCCTGCTTGAAGAGAGGTGTTAAACAGGTCTGTGAGAGGGCCTGCCAACACATCCACTAATTCTCTCAGAACCATTGGATGTGTGCATCTGGTCCGGTGGACTTATTCACCCCGAAGGACTTTAAACCCTTCTTCATCCTATTAATGTGTATCTCCCTATCCATGGCTCATCCCCCCATTACTCCTCCATTAATATATATAATATTACAGTAATAAAACAGAAACTTTTAAAATAGACAAAGTAATTACAATATTAATAATTCAATCAACATAAAAAAGGAGGGAGATGTTTTAGTTGCTGCAGAGATAATTGTGGTATTTTTCAAGATACAGGTACATGAACAAAAGCACATATTGTACAGTAGCTGCAAACTGAAATATAGGATCCTTTGGAGTCCATTTGTAAGATTAACTCTTCTCCAGTGGTTCCATGAGCTGCTGTACAGAATTACTTTCCTTACTGGGAGGCAATATAGCTCAGTGGGTTAAGGTTTTCAGCTGCAAATCTGGAGACCTGGTTTGAATCCCACAGCCACCTAAGTGCATACTGTGTGATTCTGAGCAAGTCACTTAACTTCCTTGTGCTTCCAGGTCGCATCTGGAAACAAGCTTTGGCATGGTGTGCTACTTCTGGTTAAACAATGTTCCCATTACTGTACAGGAAGAAGAGGATTTTGAGAAAAGGATGGTGTTGGCTGAGCTAGTTCTTTGTCAGGATTACCAGGGGCTGTTGTTGCTGCTGCTCAATGGCATGCCTGAGGAAATCTAACCTATTTCGGACACTTTTGACAGTCCTGAATAAGCCAGGGACTGCTGCGGTGATACCCTGGACACAGTGGTTATTAGCCATGTTTTCCATCAGCTGCCAAAGCAGCTGGGTTTGGGTATGAGTATAGAAGTATGTAATTGTCATAGATTATACATTGTAGGCTATGGATTGATGAGTTGCTATCATCTGTTACTAGATTATAATAGGCTCTGTTTGGGTAAAAGTTTTCATATGAACTTGTGTGAATCCACCTTATACAAAGAGCTGTGCAAAGAAGAATCAGATTTGTATAATATCAGTAGTTAAAGATGTAAAATTCTAGTGTTTTTGATAAAAAAATGTAGTTTTTAAAAATTAAAAAACATAAAATTAGTCTGTTGCATCCCACAAAAACAGGCCCTGCTTTCATTCATGATAAACCTGAGCAACCACCAAACCTTTCACTGTGTCCCAGCCATGACTGAAATCATTTATGGTCTTGGCACCAGCCACCTCCTCTAGAAGACTGTTCCATGGCTCCACAACCCTTTCCTTAAAATAAAACTTCCTCACATACCTCTTTAACCTTTTCTCTGCCAGTTTCTACCCATGACACCAAGTTCTTGACTCTATGTTCATGATAAATAGCTCCCCATAGTTTATCTTAATTATTCCTTTCAGGAACTTTAAGGTCTCTATCATATACCCCACCCCTTGCCTGGTCTACAGTGAGTACATGCTCAGTGCCTTGAGACAATCTACATAAGATCGGCCTTATTGGCTCTGAATCATCTTTGTCTCCCTGTGTAGCACTGCCTCCAGCCTTTCCCTGTCCTTCCTTAGATGAGGACTCCAGAACTAAGCACAGCATTCTAGGTATGGGCTCACCCATGACCCATACAGTAGTAGTAGTAGTAGTAGTAGTACCTCCTCTTTCCTGTTGTCAATACCCCTTCCGATACACCACATCATCCTATTAGCCTTACTATTGGTCTTGCTACACTGACTTGATTGTTTGAGGAACTCATTAATGATGACTCCCACGCCCCTTTTCTCTGCTGTAGTACTCAGTTTAACTCCTCCCATCCAGTACTCTGTCCTGTTTCTTTTTTCTTCCCTAGGTGCATAAAGTTGAATTTTTTGGTGTTGAATTTCAACTGCCAAACCTTGGATTACTTCTCTAGCTTTTGTAGATCCTTTGGCATCGCCTAAACCCTTCATCACTATCTATCCTATTGCAGAACTTCATGTTATACGTGAAGAGACACAGCTTGCCCCAGATGCCCTCAGCAATGTTGATGATGGACCTATTGAAGATGACAGGACCCAGGACGGACCCCTTGAACACCTCGCTTCTCCCCAAATTTGATGAAGATGACTGAAACATAAAAAGAAATGTGTTCTGTGCATCCTTTCTCCTCATCAGTTGAATCCTTTTCTTTATGATTCAGTGTGTTTTCCTGCCATTATATTTTCCCCAAGTTGAGTTGCTGTTCCAAACTCCATCTGATTACCTGCTTCCACCCTCTCCTATGGGATACCTACAGATATAAGAAAAATCAATGAGCACTTAACTAAATGCCATCTTTTATAACAATAACATTGGCCATCACCACCTCCACTGCATGCATCCAGATGGAAAACCCAGACTCTTATGCCAGCAAAAATGCCATTGCCAATCAGGCAGACCATGAATCCTCCAGAAATCAAGACACCATCCCTTCCTCCTCCAGCCTGCTTGTGACCTCCACAACAACCAAAAACATGGGTCATCACCACCTCCACTGCATGCGTCCACACTGAGAAATCTGGACTCTTATGCCAGAGTAAATGCCATTGCCAGTCATGCAGACAATGTATCCTCCAGCAACCAAGGCACAACCTCCTCTTCATCTGGTGGCCTGTATCCTCCACATGCACCGACAACATTAACCACTGCCACTTCCACCACATGCATTCAAACAGAGAAACCCAGACTCTTAAGCCAGTGCAAATACTGTTGCTAGGCAGGCCTCCAGCCAGCAACTCAGGCAGCCCTCAAGCTGAGCCTCCAGCCAGCGAACCCATCAAGGCAGCCAGAGCTGAAGTCCAGCAAGGCCTAACTTTGTCTGCTATGATTGGCAAGTTACTTTCACTGTTGTTCACACTCCTTATCCTCACTGTTGGTGGTGAATCCATCCTCACACATGAGGGGCTTCCACTTCGCTTGCAAGACATTAAAATGTGTTTCTATCTTTCCTTTTGCCTCCCTCTCACTACAGGTTAGAACATTCACAGTGATGACTGGCAAGCCACTTGCAAAGCCAGACAGCCCACAAGGCATAGACTTTAGTTGTCTCTTCCTAAACTACCCCTCTCCGTGGCACCATCATGCCAGTACATGGTATGACCCTCACTAATTTGATGGTAACTATCATTACATGATTTTCTTATTTTTTACTCTTTTTTTAATTTTTCCTTTCACAGGTACTTAGTGACACAGTGCACCAGCCAGGCTTATTGATTTCTCTTTTTTCTTCACTGATGACAGGTATAGTAAGACTGGGAGTGGACAATGAGTATACAGTCCATGCGGTCACCAACAATGGCTAATTCAGCCAAGTCTAAATTCTCTTGTCTTCACAGATATCCTCTCCTGCCAGGACAAAATAAGAGGGCACAGCCAATTAGGAGCTAGTGTTGCCCTAAGCTGCTGGGTATTAACTGGAGTCCTCAGCAAATGCTTTTGTAAGTGTCATTGTTCAATTCTTTGTGTGGGCTGAATAAAACTGCCGGTTATATGCCTATTTAACTAAAAACTTGACTGTGTTTTGATGTCCAACTTGGTTGTGCCCTCTCAATCTGTTCTAGTTCTGTGTTATTAGACCTAGTCACTTTGGAGAGGTGCACCCTCCTGTCTCTTGAGAACACCAGTTCAAAAGTGTGGCTCCTGTCCTGCTGCCTTCACATCCAGTAAGCAAGACTTCTCCTCCTCCTCCTCCTCTGCCCTCTCTTTCTTGGGCATCTTTGTGCTATTTCAAAGCATGGTCATCAACAATGTGATGTTAAGTATCCTTTCTAGATTTTTTGTTTTGTTTTTTAGTTTCCTTTCACAGGTGCAACACAATAGGGAGTGTACTAGAGTCTAAATAATTTCTATCTAAGTTTTATAGGTCTCTTCCATTCTGTCATTAATACCTCTTCCTCCTCCTGCAAGCAAGCCATCCATATCTTCTCCCTCTAATTGCTGATTGAGTCAATGTTGCAGTCTCATGCTCAGACCTCCTCCTTCTCCAGCTTCTCCAATCATGTGTGTGGTCTTATTAAAGTCAACCCAACCTCTGTATTCAACATGAATACCAGTCATCAACCTGATAAAGCTGCCTGATTCTACATTGTCACACAGCTGAAATATGCATGAAACAAGAGAAACAGGAACAGAAAACAGTTGGAGACTGACATACAAATAACATTTAATAATTTAAAAAAATGAATACGTACCTTCCCTGGTATGAAGCACTGTTCAATTAAATAACCAGAGCTGGATCTGACCCATACAGGAACAGGAGTTCATCACCCTAGTGATAAATATCTGAAAAGAGGAAAGCATGAACAAAATATGCTTAGAAAGACACTGTTTCCTATCCTTCCCAACCACAGCCAAAAATTAATCAAACAAACAAACAAACCTTTAACTTTTGCTGCTAGGACATACAGTGACATCTGAAGATCCTCGTCCAGATCTATGCCCCAAACAGGCATTAGTATTTAATGAGAAAATGTCCAGAATTTCTGGATTTCTGGTCATTACAGTTCACCAGGACAGGTGTTCTGGTGGTGAAACCTTACACAATATTGAAGCTGCATATTAATTCAGGAAAACCATCTCATTTTGTTTCCTCATGCAAAAATTGCCAGACAGGAGAATTTGTTAGACTGAGAATTTCTGGGCACTAAAGTCCATCCCTTAAAGTGCATTACAAGAACAGTATTGGTGGTACTGACATACTGCAGCAGAATGCAGCAGATTGAGTTATTTTTTCTTGTTATTGAGAAAGATTCATGGAGGACAGATGTTCTGCATCTTGTACTTTTCACACCATTTCCTCTTAAAGTACATTACAAGAACTGTGGTGAATAGGTGGTGGGACTGACACATAATGTGTTTCCATGTAATAGCATGCAACAGCCTGATATATTTATTATGGTAGCTGACAGAAATTCTGGGAGCACATAATTTATGTATGGTGTTTTTTTTTTACAATTTCCCCTAAAGTGTGTTACAAGAACTGTAGTGGGGGGACTGACACACAGCACAGCACCTTGTAGTGACATGCAGCAGCCTGAAATATTTATTCTTGGTGAAGAGAATGTATGTGTGTTGTGTTTTTTTCTCACAATTTCCATTAAAAATGTGTTACAAGAATTGTAGTGGGGGACTGACACACAGTACACCACCTTGCAGCTGCATGCAACAGCCTCACATATTTTCTGGTCTTTGTGAAATATTCTGAGAGCACAGAATTTATGTATGTTCAACTTTTGTCAACATTTCCCTTTAAATGTGTTAAAAGAACTATATGGCAGGGGGACTGACACATAGTGCAGCACCTTGCAGCAGTATGCAGAAGCATGAAATATTTATTCTGATAGTTGAGAAAATTCTGGGAAAACATAATTTATGTGTTGTGCTTTTCTCACAGTTTACCTTAATGTGTGCTACAAGAACTGTGGAAGGGGGACTGTGGCAAAGTGCAGCACCTTGTAGCAGCAAGCAGCAGCCTAATATATTTATTCTAGTAGTTGAGAAAAAATGTTGGCGCACAGAATCTATGTATATTGGGCTTGTTCACTATTTCTCATAAAGTGGATTACATGAACTGTGGCAGTAGGACTGACACACAGCACAGTACCATGTAGCAGTAGCAGCAGTAGTACATTACTACCATTCAATAATTTCTTGTCTGGAAGAAAATTTCAAGACGTGAGAAATGTATATATTTTGCTTGTGCACTTGCGTTAACTAAATTGCTGCACAAATATTGTTTGACTTGAACAGTGCAGCAGTAGCTATGAACATTTTAATAATTTTTTGTTCAGGAGAAAATTTCGGGATGTGACGACAGTGAAAAAAGTAGCTGTGTGGAGGGAGAGAATCAGTCCAACAGCGTGATTGGGTAACTGATATGATGCAGTATCAGCTATTATACTGAACAAAAATATTCAGAGACCAGACAGTTTTTAATATGGTACTTTTGAAATGCACAATATATGTAAGCAATAGTGATTTACAACAACAACAGTAGTGGTAGAGAAGAGAATGCTATGTCACATAAACAAAACCATTAAAGAAACTATAGATAGAGCTTAGAATGTTCTTTTTGTCAAAAAAAAGGAGAACACTGAGACAGAAATCAAGAAAGAATACAGTTTAACAGCTAGAGAGAAAGACAGAAAAAACATTTAAAATTATTCTGTATTTTTACAAAAATTTATATATTTTTTCCTAAACAAGAGGGATGTAGAAAGACTAAGAGGAGACAGGAGGGTGTATCTGATAGAGAAAATGACAGGGTATTAAAGAGGGAATATCACTTAGGAGGACTGAAGAATAAAGGATTAAAAAAAGCATGACTGAGGAAACATTTTTAAGACTTGGAATGAAGAGCACCCCCACCATTGAGACAGAGCTCCTTCAACCCCTCAAGAAGCACTTGTTAGTTTTCAAGCATCTTCTTTAGCATTTCATTCATTGAAAAAACTCTTGGCAGAGGTCCCCATATCTTCTGGCAGTTGTTCCAGCTGTCCACTGGTTGGTGTTGGCAATGTCGGTGTTGTCCCATGCCCATGTCTTTTGCCATGGTTGCTGTTCCTGAGCCTATGTGACCATTATGGATGTGATCGAATTGTGCATTATCCCTTCAGTGGCACAGAAGGAAAAGTACCACCACCACCATCACTCACTACTTCCTGTTTTCTGGCCTCCTCTGGGCTCAGATGACAGATTTTCATGTGGGTCTGTTGCCCATCAGTGCCTAGGTGGCTGCCATTCTTCCTGAAGTTGGCAAGTGTGTTGCACAGATTGCATTTGACAACACTATCATCATTGAGGTCCATAGTAAAACATTTCCAGACAAAGGAAGACCTGAGCAGCTTCCTTGCACAGGATACTGGTGAACCAGAAGATGAGGATCCTGCATGTGGCTCCTCAGGGGGATAAGCCGGAGATGATGGTGGTACCACAGGGGCATGAGGGATTCAGGCTGCTGCAGCACTGGGTACTGCTGATGCAGATCAGGGGGAACTGGGTGCTACTGTTGCACTAGGGGCTGCTGCTTTGCTGTGGTGGTGCTGCTGGATCACCCCTCCCACTGCCCCTACCTCCTGTATCCAGACCTGGCACTGTCTGATGCAGGCTTATGGTTCCACCACAAATCTGAAAATGACCAATCCTAAACTCCATCTTAGTATAAACAAAATAGTGAGGCAGAGAGGGAAAGAGGGAAAAAAGTCAGATAGAAGCAAAGGAAACATAGAGCTCAATAGAGGTAGTAAGTAAAGAAATATAGGCAAAATGTGGAAGAAACAAAAACTAAATTACTCCTAAGCATACCAAGAATTAAATCAGAATGAAAACAGAATAAAAATGGTGCTAAAATAATGTAATTTGTTGATTTGTATATGTCAAAGTAGTTGTTTAGTTTGTCAGGCTCCTATCTCCTCCACTGACTAACTAACAATGCAAAACAGAATGTGATTAGACTCCCTGTATACTGATATACCATGTGAACTGCTGAAGCTTTTCCATGTGACTTTGAGACACTTGTTTACCAGTAACCTCATTTTTGACAAAACTTCACCCAAATGTACCCCAGGGTTGATGATATAGGTGAAATTGCCACTCAAAGTTGTAAAAGGCAAATTTCCCATTAAATAGCAACAATTCGCTAATTTATTTGTGAGGGCGAAGTTGGCGAATTCACCTTAACTTCACTGGTGAATTAAAGCTTCATGACATCTCTACTCACCAGCTCAAAAGTAAATAAGACACAATTGCTCCATCTTTATGTAGGCACTTCCTCTAGTATTTTGTTTTTTTCTGAATTACCAAGTAAATATCAAGGCAGCCATGATACGCTCTAAGAAATACAAAGGTGCAGTCACACCAGCCAGGATGCAACACAGTAATGCTTCAGTATATCACAAAATGCTGCAGTGTACTGCAGGGAACAGTGTAAGTCAATGGCAATTAAGTCCTTTTGTCATACAGTATTTTGTGGCATGTCATTCACTGTAAATTCTTGTGTTGCATCATAGCTGGCTTTGCTGTATACAATTTGTAAAACATCAGGGCTGGGGCTTTCATTAACTTGTGGTCTTTTAAAGAAGAATACAGTATTGGCCAGAAACTGAAAATACATATTTTCTGATTTAACATTTTCATTATTTACACAATGTAGATATGCCAGTACTGTATAATCTAGATGTAATATCAGACTCACGTGCTAATCATGGGTAACTGAAGGAGGTATAATTATTAAGGGACTTTAGCTTGTGGTTTGGTGAGACAGTGGGCAATGCATGCTGGTTCTCTGTGATAATAGTGCCTACCAAATGGCTCGGGCCAAAAATAGTGAGTACACATCTCCGAAAACAAAAATGTCGATGAGCACTACAGCACCAGCATAGAACAGCGACCGGTACTTAATTTCTGTCTGGAGTGGTGATGCAAACTTAGTTTTTATGCTGGGGGCTATGCCCACCACACCCTCCACACCCTCCATATATTATATAACAAACACCAGGGGGATGATGATTGGGGATATGGAAAAACTTGGGAGGGGGCTACTCCATGGAGCACAGAAGTCAGCAGGGGGAACATTGGGGGAGCAACCTGTGGGCAGGGGGAACAAAGTGGGAGGGTGCGAGTATGGGGGGCAAAGAAGACCAAAAAAAGAGACCACCAAACAAGAGGGAAAAAAAAACTCTCCACAGTCAGCCTAAAAACCCAGGTCCATCAGCAACACAGGCACTGACTCTAACCACAGCACCAGACGGCCAGCTCAGAAATGGCCCAACAAACAAACCCCTATATACTGCATGCAAAATGTACTCTGTTGGAATCAAAGTCACCGAATTTACCATGCATTATTAAGGGCACATAGCCCATTTTGAAATCACTTTTTTTACATTGCCCAAATTGTCTCACCAAAATTGACTCACTGTATTCACGGGATATAATGCATACCTTGTCCCCCACAGAGCGGTACTTAAATCTACATATGACCAAGCATCCTTTGCATCCTAGTTTATTTTCTGCCCAGAAACAGAATCTTGACCATGCGTAGCAGTGGAGGGATGGTGCTCCAATCAGGGGTACCCATCTCTTGTTACAGAACAACAGAAACACTCATAAATGGGGATTCGGTATGGGTGATGGTAAGCTGGATATACACCGCAGATCTACCGATGAACTCTACTAAGAGACAGAAACTTAATTTTGGTGTAATACATTGCTTATTACAGCAACTCACCATGCTGCAGAACCACAACCCACAATATGCTAGCCTCACAATATGCCAGCAGCATCAGGATGCAATACTCATTAAATAAGTTGACAATTTTTTTATATTATTTATTTATGCTCCTCCTTGGGGGTTCCGCATGCTGCTATGGCTTTCAGTGGAGCACTTGACTGAGCTGCTGGGGCCTTATTTAGCCTGCAGCTTCCCCCACCTTTTTCCTCTGATTTTCTCCACTTCTATACTAGGGCTCCTGTCAACTGCGAGCGTGCTTGTGTGTGGAGGTGCACATGCACACCAAGAACCTGGTGACAACCCCTTCCCCCCAGCCTAGCACCATTTGTCCTGTATGTCTTGGCGATGCCACCAAGCCTTCATTTGGTGGCAAGCAAGAGCTGAGGAGAAGATGTCTCCCTCCCCAGGAAAGGAGAGCTGCTTGTCAGCTGCTCATCCAGCTCCTCCCTCCAGTCAGCCCCTGGTGGCCCAAGCTTGCTCCCAAATATGGGTCACTGGCATGGTGTGAGGTGTGGCGTTTGGGGCCTCAACCCTCAGCGTCACTGGGCTGGCTGTAATAAGTTGACAATTTGATATTTGTTGCTTTACTATTTGTCACTGCTAAGGAATTCAAAATCAGAAATTGTTAGGAAAAAAAAAATAATAATGTGACCCATTGGAAAGTGAACCCAGGACCCACTGGGCTACAGGCTCACATGGTTAAACCCTAGATTCCCACACACATTTCCTTTCTCTAGTATTGCATATTCTGCAACTAAGAATGAACCAGGTGACAATTACATGTTTTTTCATGCTGCAGTGTTAGCCAGTCCTAAGCAATTTTACATCACAAATTGTAGTGAGAAAGAAAAAAACATACCCAGCAGGAAATTAAACCTAGTCCACCAGAATACTGTCCTGGTGCTCTAACCACTAGGCTACAGGCTCACTTGGTTAAGCCTGGTGTTCCCAGATGCACTTCCTTTCTTTGGTATTGCATATCCTGCAACTAGGAAAAATCAAGATGACAATTAGATGTCTTTTGCTGCAATATTGGCCACTGCTTAATCACAAATTGTACTGAAAAAGAAATATTGTGACATACTAGGAACTGAACCCAGGCCCCCAGAATACCATCACAGTGCTCTCTCTAACCATTGAACTACAGGCTCACATAGTTAAACCTGAATTTCCCAGCAACACTTCCTTTCCCTGGTATTGCATATCCTGCAACTAGGAATAATCAAGATGATAATTTGATGGGTGTTTTTTTTGTTGCAGTATTATCCACTGCTAAGCCATTTCAAATCACAAATTGCAGTGAGAATGAAATAATGCAACCTACTGGGAATTGAATCTTGATTGTTCCTAGTTGCGGGATTTGCAATGCCAGAGAATGTAAGTGTGTCCAGGAACCTCAGGTTTAAGCATGTGAGCCTGTAGCTCAGTGGCTTATGCATGGGGACAGTATTCTGTTGGTCTGTGTTCGATTCACAGTAGGTCACATTATTTCTAACTAAAGTTTGTCAATAAATAAGTGGCAGCGATGTTTCTGGACATGCAATCTTACAAGACAACACTAAGGGATCCTAGATATAACAAACTCTAGCCAGAGCCGATATGGCTGTGGACAGTTGGCAAATTACACAACTTACATGTGTGCATAGAAAATTTTGCATGTTGGGTGTAATTCGGCCATTTTTATGTTGCTTGCACGCATGTGCAAGAAACATAGTGCCTTCATCGGAGATTTCGGAGGTGTGTCACCTCCTCCGCCAATTCAGTCAGTGGGCTGGCAGGCGAGGCCCCTGTAAGCCAATGCATTTTGGAGCTGTCTATGACACGCTCCAAAATGCAGTGTCATTCAGTTGAAAGAGGAGCTACTCTTGAGTGATCACCGATAAGATATCGGCTGCTTCTGTGTAGCTCCCCTCCACACACACGACAGATGTCGTGCCCCTGTACTGTATAGCGAGCGGGTGCCCAATCCCGTCGGCTGAGCTCCCATCCCAGTTGCTGAGCTCGTCCCCCACCCCCAGTTGTAGGTGCCACGCTGAGCCCACCCCAACGTGGCAAGCACTGTAGTCCTTGGCCAGCGGGGTGCCCAATCCTCAGTCAGCTGAACGCCCCAGTCCTTGTGCACGCTGGGGCCCACCCCAGCGTGGCAAGCGTCTAAGTCATCTTTTTTTAAACCTGTAAAATAAGCTGTCCCGTGGGCGTCTCTAACCCCCTCCACAACCGCACCCACCACTGCACCCTGCCTCCTCCACACCCCTCACCCCATACTTACCTCCGGACTCTGGCGCGGCGATCTTGGTGGACGGGAATACGTCTGCACTCTTCAAAGCCGACTGCGAACTGAGGAAATGCCGGTAAGCTGTATAATGGGTTACATAGGGGGGTTTCAACTTAATTGTATATCTTGGGCATTTTTGGGAATTTTTGCACCAAATTTTCAACATGGGGTTTTTGGGACCCCTTCTCATGAATTATGTCACTGTCATGGTGGTATTAGGGCCCGAAGGGTGATTTCGCGCAGTGACTGCGCGGTGACTATGAAATCACCCTTCAGGCTGAATACCACCATGATAGTGACATCATTCATGAGAAGGGGTCCAAAACCCCATGTTGAAAATCTGTCAAAATCCCAAAAATGACTTTATTTCTGAGTGCGTTGCGCATTTCCTCATGGGTTCATAAATTTGCGAAATTTCAATATTTTCACTCCAGATTTTCAACATTGCCATTTTACCACACCTTCTTATGAGGTAGTACAGCTGTCATTTTCACATCTCACCCAAAATGTGTTTCCGCCCATATAGCGCAGAATGGCATGATCAGTGTCTTGAAA
Source organism: Neoceratodus forsteri (assembly GCA_016271365.2). NCBI lineage: Eukaryota > Metazoa > Chordata > Ceratodontiformes > Ceratodontidae > Neoceratodus > Neoceratodus forsteri. Next base: position 1,780,006,309 of record CM057452.1, read on the forward strand.
ATCAATATGCAGGACAAATTAAGAAAATCACAGTGACACTGTTCATGAGCAGAGGTCTTAAAATGGCTATGTTGAAAATTTGGTGAAATAAATCCTAAAAATGACTGTTTTACGAGCGTGCGTTGCGCAGTTCCTACGCACGCTCATAAGGTCGCGAATTTTCAATATTTTCACTCCAGATTTCCAACATTGCCATTTTATCACACCTTCTTATGAGTAGTACAGCTGCCATTTTCATATGTCACCCAAAAACGTGTACGGGACAAATTAAGAAAATCACAGTGACACTGTTCATGAGCTCAGGTGTTAAAATGGCTATGTTGAAAATTTGGTGAAAAATTACAAAAATGACTGTTTCACGGTATTAAATGATACAGTTCCTCATACGCTAGTAAGTTATAAATTTTCAATATTTTCCTCCAGATTTTCCAACATTGCCATTTTGCCACACTAATACTGAGCGGAAAGACACAGTGGATGTCTTGGGAGGAAGGCATGAAACTGTCACTTCCAAATACCTAAACAGCACATACAAGCAAGCAACATTCAGCATTGACAAATGCTTGTTTGGAGTTGTTTCACCAAATTTTCAACATGGCCTTTTTGAGACCCCACCTCATGAAGAGTGCCACTGTCATTTTGTTCAATTATCCTGAAAGGTGATTTCACAGAGCAACAGCACCATTCTGTGCCACAAGCATGAAAACACGTTTTGGGCAGGATGTGAAAAATTACAGTTGTATTGTTAATAAAGAGGTTCGCAAAAATGGCAATGCTGAAAATCTGGAGTGAAAATATTAAAAATTGACAAAGTTAGGAGTGTGCAAAAAACTGTGCACTGCACACTCATAATGCAGTCAGTTTTGGAAAAGTTTTCACCAAGTTTGAAATATGTGCTTTTTGGGACCCCACTTCATGAACAGTGGCACTGTCATTTTGTTAATCAGTCTCAAAAGGTGATTCTGTGCAGTGATCACCAAATCACCTTTCAGGACTGAGTAACAAAATGACAGTGACAGTGTTCATGAGGTGGGTTCCCAAGAACCCCATGTTGAACATTTGGGGTCAGAATTCGTAAAAATGGCTGATATATCAACATAGTTTGAAACCTCCATTGCCTGCAATTATACAACACTTACCTTTGGTTCTTCAGTTTGCAGTTCAGCTTTGAAGAGTGCAGACATATTCTGGTCCAGAGAAGATGACAGCACCAACCTCCAGAGGTAAGTATGGGGTGGGGGGTGCAGGAAGTTAGGTGCTCAGTGGGAGGGTGGAGATGGGAGAGGGGGGAGTGCGGCAACAATGAGGGAACATTTTCTTTTTTACAGGTAAAAAACAACAAAAGATGTCAGGGGAAGATGTCTTTATTTACAGGAGAAAAATGCATACATTTGGGCACACTGGGGTGGGTTCCCAGTGTGCCATGTGAGTTGGGGGGTACATGATGCTGACACAGGGGATTGGGCACTCTGATGTTGGTGCAGGAAAAAATGAAACAAACATATTTGGGCACACTGGGGATTCCAGTGAGCCAAATGGGTTGGGGGAGTACATAATGCTGACATGGGGACTGGGCACCCCGATGTCAGTGTGGGGATGGGGAACAGAGGGAGCGGGGAGGACAGCAGCAGTGGGAGGGAGCAGGAGGGTTTTATTTGCTGCCAGTGCTGGGAGGGAGCGGGGAGTACAGGAGCAGTGGGAGGGTGCAGGAGGAGTGCTTTTTCAAAAATGTCAGCGGCAACACAACTGTGCATGCATGGCATTCATGCATGTGCAGTTGCAGTGAATGACATTGTGCCATTCACAAGATAGATACGGCAGTGAAACCACATATGCGAGTGAGTCGGGCATGAGCACTTCTTGCCCAGGAATGCAGAATAGGAACACCAAAATATTGTGGCTATTAATCCATAGTGGCCGATTGTGGCGGAGTGTTTCAAGCTCCATTGGACTTTTGGAAGGATACTTCTAAAAGTCAAATGCAAGGTGCCACGATTGGTCATTTTAAGGCAAGACATTCCAAAACAGCAGTAGACTCTGCCCACAGCTATAAAAATATGGGTTCATTCCCCATGGATTCATAGACTAATCACACAGACACTGCTGTATACACTTTCTGTATGAGTGAGCAGCAAGGACCACTTGAAGAATTCAGCAAGAATGTGTATACTCAACAAACTGGTCAAACCCTTTCTCCTTCTATTCTGCTCATTTTATTTTAAGGCTATTTCTTCAGAATCTCAAATTCATAGCCTTCCTCATACTCTCCTCCACATGATGACACAACAACTTTCACATTGTCATCCCCATGAAGCTCAGTATGGTCAGCTGTGCCACTGAGAACACAAAGCACACATATGTATCAGTTTAATAAGCTCCATCACATGCAAGGCAACACCCTACATTTAATGTCTTTTCATTTCTTTGCATTTATTTATATTTTTAATGTACAGTATACCGTGTTTTTGAAGGGGGTATTATATACTTTTATCATTAATGAGGCTGGAGAGAATACAGTAACTGGCATGGTGATAAAGCAGAGACTATAGGGATTACATGACTTGAGGTCAGCAATGAATCATGACTATTACTATAGCTCACACTGAGCTGTGGTGGTCTTAATGGGTTTGCAGACTCACAACACCAAAAAGAGTAACCCACAGCAGATGCATGTCAATAGCACCTGACAAAAGTTAGCTATTAATATTCACTGCTGACCTGAAGGCTTTTTACCATCTATTTTTAATTTGATTTACCCCATTCCAGTTACTGCAGTGTGAACCAACGTGGTTATGCAGAGTTCTCAAAGTGAAACTGAATTTATAGACCCCAGGAAGAAGCCGAGTCAAAGTTGCCCACAGTCCTTGGCTCTTATCGTTACTGGACAGTCAACCACACAATTATATTTAAAATCTCAGTCCCCTTTAACATGTTCAGATTTACATTAGAGTGTGACAGTCCAATGAACCACTGCTTACTGTGCAGGCACATGGGATTATTTTCAGCAGACATGATACAGGAGTATACAGTACACGGACCGCTCTACTCTATGTATGTGTACATTGTCACCACCCTACTTATCTCAGCATCTTTCTTCCAGGACCACTGTGATCCAGCAACTGACATTCCAGTACAAGGACCTGTTTCAAGTCTCAAGAATCACCAGATCAGTTGGTGAGAGGCCTTTTCCTTGGCAGCACCAACTAGCTGGAATTCAATCCTAGATGACATCAAGCAGTTGAGTAATCTGAAACTCCTTTAAGTGTGTAACCAACTTCTCACTCCCTCAATATGTTAATAAAATGTGTTAAACCTTGTACTAACCAGTACTGCTTACCATAGTTTCTAATATTCTCTCCTTTCTTCTCCATTTACTTCCCCTGCCATTATATCGACACAATGCAGAATTTTGGATGTTACTGGATAATTATAAAGTTGTATGACATGAAATTATTGATTACTATGGCTGGGAGCACTCTGTGAAGTTCTGACTCTTATTAAATAAGAACCAGAACATGGTGAAGTGCTGATTTATTCTGATTAATTCTGATTTATTGACAAATATTTGAAAAAAATGTGAGAAAATGCATAAAAGTGGCCAAAGTCAGTCACATTTGACACAGATGCCCAAAGAAAATAATTTAATGGATTATTTGTATAAAAATTTATGTAAAACTGTTAAATAAAAAAACAATCACTCACTACTATCCCCTTCATGGCTGGTCTGTAATGGTGGCATATCCTGCTCAGGTCCATGATATGAGTATGCTGGGAGAGACAGAAAGAGAGAGAGAGAGAGAGAGAGAGACTGACAGATGCAAGTACCTATATTATAGCACCACCAAGCACTGCAGACACTGCCAGGCAGCCAAGACTTTTTTGTTATACCTAATTGTGCTGTGTGGGTAATATTTTGATGGATGTTCCAGTCAGAGCCAAACAGCCAAAGAAATGGATATGAATGATCAAATGAGCAGCACTAAGAGACCCCACCCATCCTACCCATGTGAATGATGCAACTGCTTCACATGTCCTGGTGCACTGCAGTATATGGTACACTACCTGGTCCAAGAGGTGGTAATGTTTTCTAGCACAACAACAGCTTTTACTGAATCAGATCAACACGCTGAATCCTTAAAGAAGAAATATGAATGACACAGAGATCAGCACCCAGGCAGGCAGCCAGCCAATCACACATCACATCGGTCAAGTGCAGTGCAGTGGCATGGGGTCATAATGTCATGGACAAACCCGTGCATACACACAATGGCACAGACACAACTATGTGTACTCTAACAGTGTCAAGGCAAAATCCCAACTGAATCAACAAGAGTGCACGCCATTGAAAAACAGCAACTGTCTTTCTTTTTGCGGTAGGGGATTTGCCCCTCACACCTCCTGATGTAGGGTATTTTCCCCCCATGCTCCCTGGACTTATAATAATCAACTCCAGGGGGTTGTGGACTTTGGGGAAAGAGGAAAACTCAGAACAGGGAAAAATGTTGTTTCTGGAAAAATTGGGACTTGGGGAGAACCAAACACAGCCCCAGGTCACCGATGCCACTGGAGGCAATTGCTCTAGCCACTCCACCATAGAAATGACTCAGCCAGGCACCGCCCTGGCAGCATTCCTTAATGGCTGCCTACAGAGACAGGGTTAGCAGTTCTTACAACATACTGAAACAACCCATCACTGTAGAGCCATTCAAGCTTCTTACAGTGCATTATTCCATGCACGGTTTTGTCCATGCTATATTGACCTGGTACCCATTGCAGACATAAAAAAGCTTGCCACTTCGACCTGAAGACCTGATGACACACAACACAATTACATCATTCCACATTTGCTGCTAGCCACTGCCAAGTCATTTAAGTATTAAAAATAAAATATAGTAATAATCTTAGCCCAGTTACTGTAAGTGAGATGTAACCAGGCTAGCACACCACACACACACAAACAATAAAGAAATGTTATGAATTTAGTAGCATTTCTTTCTGTGACATATTCACAGCCAAATATGGGGGACATGAGAAATATATTATAGAAAGAGTATTCGGTTTCTGAGTTTCAGGCATCTGCTAAGTCATGAACTGTACAGAAATTAAAACAGTACAGTCAGGATCAGTTGCTGAGGGCAAAAAAAGTGACACGTAGTAGTATTAAGGACTAAAGTAAGGACAAAAGTGACAAGTAGTAGGTATGACTCATGAGGATAAAAAGTGATAGTAGTAGTAGTAGTAGACAGCAGTACTCTACCTTCCAGATCAGATAGTGGTACCTAGTACCACCAAGTAAGTTTGTGACATGGAAAGCAGTTGCTTGCTGTATTTGTACTATGAACCCACTGATGTTATTTTTTTTATTTTGTGTTGCTCATGTGAACATTCAAGTAATAGTGGCCTGACCTAATCTGTCCTGACCTGACTTGTTGCAGTTAATTGCTACCTCATGTAGTAGACCCTATTCACAAAAGATTTTCACCACAGGCATGAATTATTGAAAGTGTTTTGTGGATAGGGCCTGTTCAGAGCAGTCAGTGTACATTTTATTCAGGTATCATATTTGAAATTAAAGTGAGGAACTTTGACTTTCAGAAATGTCAGGCGCTCTGCATTTTCTGGTGTCAAACAGGATTGTGTGTCAGTAATGATGTTACCAGCTGAACTAAATAATCGTTCTGAACAGATGCTAGTCGGAGGGCAATCCATGTACTTCATTGCAATGTTTACTAAAACAGGCCACATACTTTGTTTTGATTTACAGTATTTCAAAGGATCAGCATTCCAGCTGATATTGGGCTCTGCCAGGTACATTTCAACAATGGCCTGTGCTGAGGCTGTGTTACAAGAGACAGATGAAGAAGATGTTAGAATTACATCTTGTAAGTGACTCCAGAGTCATAAAGCTGAACCAAGTGACTGTGGGAGAGTGCTATGTTTGGCTGGTGGTGAAGAAGAAGATTCAGCTGCAGTGGCTGAGGAGGGAGAGGGAGAAAATACTGCAAAACTACAGGATGTGCCACCTGATGCTGTGCTGTGTTGTGAAGAAGATTCTGAATGTGGTGCTACTGTTGTACTCTGTTCCATGACAGCACGCACCTCATCAATTATTTCTTGTTTGTTTATCTCAAAACAAGTGTCATCATCATCATCATCACTCATTAGTTGCTTTAATTTGTATCATGGGTCCAAGAGTGTTGCTTTAATGTAGTACTCAGAATGAAGCATTTTACATAGTTTGTCATCTTCTTCAACTTTTTTGATCATACGTCTCATTAGATCTTATTGTATTCTGAGGGAAACCTGCATACGTCAGCAGTACAACTGGCATCCTGTGTGATCATGGAACTGTCTTACTTCTCTAACTTTTTCCTAATCAGATTCAATCTGAATTTAAACATTTTTATTAGGGGTATCACCTGGCTGAGAGTTGTTGTGTTTGCGCTAACCTCCCTGGTGTTTTTGTCAAATGGCAGGAGCAGTACAACAACAAACTTCAGCATGGCCCACTGTGGTAGACTGATATAGATGTCTGCATCACCAGTTTTATTTTCCAAAGTGTATTGCCTGACAGCTTTCTTTTTTTCCACCAGCCTTTGGAACATATAAAAGATTGAATTTCATCAAGTAGAAATGTCTTGGGTCAGTCTGTGCAAAGGTAAACTGCTCTCCTGCTATATTTTTGCCAAACAAGTGACAGGCTTTGCTTGAGTGACTGAAATGAGGGCATATTCTTTTAGCAGTATTAATGAGAGCTGTAATCTCCCTGTCATCATCAAGAAAGCTGTGAACTATTAAATTTAAGCAATGCACAAAGCAGTGTATGTGAACAAAGCCCCCCTCCTCCAAGGCCTTCCTTATGTTGGACCCATTATCTGTAACTATAAAGCCAACTGACAGTCCCTGTGAAGTGAGCTATTGCTGTATTGGATTTTGGAGTTCTTCACTGATGTTGTATGAGGTATGTTCAGATGGAAAATAAAACATTCTTAGAACAGCGAACTGTGATGCTTCACTGTCCCCAGTCCCATGTGAATTATCAAAACATGCCCAATGTGCCATAACAGACGTGAAGTATTCAGGCTGACAGCTTGTCCAGATATCTGTTGTGAGATGCACCAGCCTCCCAGCAGCACTGCCCAAGACACGTCATAATTTTGTTTTGTACAACATCATAAAGATCTGGAATCCCTGTTGTCAAGAAGTATTTCCGTGACGGTATACTATATCGAGGTTCGAGGTACTTAAGTAGCTGCCTGATTCCTATATGTTCAACCATGTTATATGGTAGCAAAGCAACAGCTATCATTTCTGAATTTTCTTGGTTATTGTAACAGTAACAGGGTGAGTTGAGGCATATTTGGATTTACTCTCATATGTTTCTGAGATAGTAAGCCATCTCCATGAAGGAGGAAACATTTTGAACACATGGTCACTTTCAGTAACAGTAGGAGTCCTTCAAATGGGAGAAAGTGGTGGTGGAAGTGTTTCAGTAGCACTGTGGGTGTTACCCCTGAGTGTAGTGAGCTATCACTGTCACTTTCTCTTCAAGACTCACAACTGGAGTTCTCAGTAATGTTATGACATCTCTCTAGGTGCCTTTTCAGTGCTGAAGTTCCCAATGTTCCTGTTTTTTCACCCCTGTTGATTGGCCATTTACACACAGTACATGTTGCCACCAACTCATTGGAAGCACCAAAGGAGAAGTATGACCAAATAAAAGATGATTTTTGTTTACTTTTTTTCCCCAGGAAGACATGGTACCTCGGTCACCTTTTCAGGCCCCCCCGGGTTTTCTTGGGCCTGTTTCACTTGTGGTTTATTCCCACTGCCCCCTCCATAACCAAAACATTTCTGTCTGTTTCTTCCTCATCTGCAGTTTCTATCCCCTCCTGTAATCCGCTGTCAGGGAGTGACCACCACTCAGTATGGCTCACACTGGATATGGGCAAGGAAAGAGTGGAATCTGGCACAAGGTTGCTGGACTTCAGGATGGCCAACTTTGGGGGGAAAGGGGAAGTGGTAAAAGAGAACCTGCCCAGAATTCAATCTAGTATGGACACTAACCAGAGGTGGGAGCTCATAAAGCTGGGGATAGTGGAGGCAACCAAAACCTGCCACAAGGCCCAGAGCAAGAAGGCTAGGGCTAATAAACTGAGCTGGTTGAGCAAGGAGGTCATGGAAAAGGTAAGGAGGAAAAGAGCTGCCTTTAGGAAGTACAAGAAAACAGGAAGGGAGGAGGACAGGAAGGAGTACTTGGCAGAATCAAAGGAGGTGACAAGGGCAGTAAGGGGAGCCAAGGCATCCATGGAACTCAGGCTGGCACAAGGCATTTAGAAGGGGGAGAAGGACTTCTTTAGGTACATTAGGGAGAAAAGGAACTGTAAGGACCACATAGGAGGAAGGAGGGGGGTTGGGTGGAAGCAGGGTGCGATAAGGCAGAAGCACTAAATTAGTACTTCTGCTCAGTATTTACTAAAGAGAAGAGGGGGGTGACACCCAAGGAGGGAGAAATGGCAGAAACAGGGGGAGGGTGTGACAGATTGGGAAATCATGGAGGGCAGAGTTCGGGAGGGTTTGAAGGCACTGAGGGTGGACAAGGCACCAGGCCCAGATGGCATCAACCCCAGGGTACTGAAGGAGCTGGCAGAAGTCTTTGCAGGGCCTTTGGCAGACCTATTTAATGCCTCACTACATTCAGTGTGTGTACCTCAGGACTGGAGGATGGCTCATGTGGTGCCCCTCCACAAGAGTGGCTGCAAGGATGAACTGGGAAACTACAGACCAGTGAGTCTCACATCCATTGTGGGTAAGCTAATGGAGACTATCCTGAAGGAGAGGCTGGTGGCCTTCCTAGAAGCCAAAGGACTACAGGACAGTAGACAGCATGGCTTCATATGGGGCAGATCCTGCCAAACCAACCTGGTGGAGTTCTATGATTGAGTAACTAGGCAACTGGACAGGGGCCATGCAGTGGATGTCCTGTATCTGGACTTCAGTAAGGCATTCAACTCGGTGTTGCATGGAAGGCTGGGAAGTAAGTTAGTAGGCACAGGGTGGGTGCAAAGCTGGTGAGATAGGTAGGGAACTGGCTTCAGGGAAGGCAACAGAGGGTGGTGCTGGGTGGGGAGCTCTCACACCCAAGGGTAGTGACAAGCGGTGTTCCACTGGGCTCAGTTTTGGGACCAGTGTTGTTTGGGATATTCATTGCAGACATATCATTGGACATCAAGAGCAAGATCAGTCTGTTTGCTGATGATACCAAGGTAGGAGCAGTGGTGGATGACCTAGAGGGATGGCAGGGGTTGCAGGATGATCTGGCAAAGCTTGAAACCTGGTCAGACACCTGGAAACTGGGATTTAATGCCAAAAAGTGCAAGGTGTGCATTTTGGGATAAAGAACCCAAGGAGGAGTTACCAGCTGGGGTCAGTGCAGCTAGCCCAGACAGAGGAGGAGAAGGATCTGGGGGTGCTCATTACAGGGTCAATGAACAGCTCGGCACAATGTAGGAAGGCAGCTGCAAAGGCCAACAAAATGCTGGGTTGTATTGCAAGTGGTATATCTTCGAGGAGGAAGGAGGTGATTCTGCCACTGTATAGGTCATTAGTGAGGCTGCACCTGGAGTACTGCATGCAGTACTGGTGCCTGTATCCGAAGAGGGACATTAAGTTACCGGAGAGGGTGCAGCGCAGGGCAACAAAGATGATCAAGGGGCTGGGGGACTTATCATCTGAGAGGAGTCTGAGGGAGTCGAACATGTACTCGCTGCACGAGAGGAGGGATGGGGGGACATGATTGAAACCTTTAAGTACATGAAATGAATAAACAAGACAGGTACAGAGGGGCTGTTCAAAGTAAGGGAGGGGAGGGACACCAGGGGTGATGATATGAGACTGGAGGGAGAAAGGTTCAGGAGGGAGATGGGGAGACACTTTTTTACAGAGAGGGTGGTGGCTGGGTGGAATGAGTTACCTGCAGAAGTGGTATCCAGTAGAACAGTGGACTGCTTCAAAAGGGGATGGGACAGGACAAGGGAAGGGGTCAATGAAGGGAAGGGGTAGAAGGCAGGGGCAGCTGCAGAATAAGGAGTGCTAGCTGCACATTCGAGCAGACTTGATAGACCTCTAAGCCTTTATCTGCTGGCAAATTTTGTATGTGTATGTAAACCTTGTGCTGCCTGATCATGCTCTTCATCTTTATTATTAGTATTTCCCTCATTGGGTTCAACTTCAGAAGAATTGTATGAGGGATTGGCAGTAGCATAGTATGCAATTTTTCCATACCATTGGGTGCCTCTGTGGGTGGTACCCACCAGGCCTTTGGTTGTAACTACATACCTTTTTTTTTTTACTTGGGACTAATAATGACCCAAGAGATGCACCTATTTTGGATTCAAGAATTTGCTTGAAAGACGAAACCTTAGATGTGAAAAAAATCACTTTTTGGAGTTTGATTTTGTTTTCCCTTTTCAGGCTGATTGCTGTCTTTTGCAGTGCCACTGCCTACCTGAGAAATAGAATGCACCTCATCAACACTTTCATACATTTTTTCTTAGTATTCTAACTTGTAAAAAAAAATATCCCACTATCTAACATGATGTCCTTCTGATGATGACTCACATCCACATCCTCAGGCCAGGGAAAAATTTACTGTCATGACTTGTGACTGTACACAGCATACCGACAGCACAGCAGTCCACCACCACTTCCTTCTAAGATTTCTTGACAGACTCCTACAGTTACTGTTCAGTGCCCAAGTTCAGTAACTGTTAAGTATGCCTCAGAATTTAAATTGGAGATGCAGACACATCTGGTTAATGGCCACATGCAGCACAGTCCCACACTGGGGTTGATTAATGCTTATACGTAATGTAACATAATATACTAGAAAACTAATGATAAGAAGGAATAATGGGGAATGAGTGATGATGATGATGACACTTGTGTGTACTTTACTTGTGTTGTAGTGTAAACAGATTATGAGTCACAAAGTCAGATTATCCCCTCGGCCACCCACAGCTAGCAGCCTAGGCACATCAACTTGTCTGTTGTTTGTTCGAACAATATTTATTTTTAATACATGAAATTGTGAATAAACGTTAACAAGTGATCGTGAGTGGATGGCACAAGTCAAAGATTTATTTTGCCTGCTTGCCCTTGCCCTGTACACATAGCCACAATGAAACTAGGGGAAAAAAAAATTTGGGGGGGGGATTTCTGGGACTGTTAAATTTCTTGTGCCTCTCCCATCTCTGTCTCTCTCCTCTGGATGGCACAAGTCAATGATGTATTTTGCCAGCATGCCCTTGCCCTGTGCACACAGCCACACTGAAGCCAGGAAAAATAAAGAAATCTTTTGGGAAGGGGATTTCTGGGACTGTTACATTTCTCATGCCCCCCCAGTCTATTTCTCTCTCCTCTGGATCTGAATGGCACAAGTCAAAGATTTATTTCACCAGCCTACCCTTTCCCTGGCCTGTACTACACAACCACATTGAAACCAGGAAAAGAAAACACATTTTAATGGATTTCTGTCACTGTAAAATTTATTTTTGGCCTAAGTAATCGCTCCCTCTTTTTTTCTGATCTGGAATGGCCCAAGTCAAAGATTTTGCCTGCCTGCCCTTGCTCACTGTACACATGGACACACTGTCTGAGGCCAAGAAAACAAAAAAAACTTCTATTTGGGATTTTCTGTAACTGTAAAATTTCTCTAGGGCCCCCAGTAGTCTCTCTCTCTCTCTCTCTCTCTCTCTCATCTGAAGGATCTTTTGGATTCAATTTCTGAATGGCACAAGTCAAAAAGTTATTTTGCTAGCCTGCCCTTGTCCTATAGTAGACAGCCACACTGCCTTTTATTTGCCTTTCCTCCCCCTGGCAGCCACCCACCAGTATCTCTCTCCCAGTCACTCCTTGGATTCCTCTCAATCCTCCCCCTCCCCCAATGATAACTTCCTCCCCCTCCACAGTAAGTCTCCTTTCTCTCTCTCCTCTCTTTCTTTCCTGCTGCCAGCTCCACTTCAGAAATAAATAGATATTTGCACTTATATTTCTTTTCTCTCTCTCTCTCTGTGGTGTACAACTCTAGTGTGTTTGGCTCTGCTCTGCAGCAGCACAAGCTCTTCCAACCATCCTCCAACTCATCTGGGCCCACGTTGTGCACTCACCAGAGTTATACTGTGAGTGCATCACATGATGGATGGTGCTGGAGGACTTCAATGCCTGGGTTGATGATGAACTCTTGCAGTTTGGTCAAGACTTTCTCCAGTTGATGAATTCACTGGGCATCTCACAGGTGATTACGTCTGTGACCCAAAGTCACGGTCATTCCTTGGACCTAGTCTTCCTTCTGGGTATGGAGACCTCTGACTTGGTGGCGGAGCCAGTCAGTTGGTTGGACCTTCACACCATAAGGTTCAATTTCCAGGCCCCCGCCCGTATAGGTCTACCTCTACAGAGATGACCTGGTACCACCCTTTAAGGGGTGTTTCCCCTGCTGGCGGTGCTGGACCTATCAGGGCTGCTGAGGAATAGCGGTGACCCAGAAGCCCTAGTCCAGGGAATGGCGGTTACCCAGAAGCCCTAGTCCAGGGTTATAATGATGCTGTGACTGGGGCACTGGATTGTCTTGCTCCTGTCTGTGTTCACCCCCTTACCCAGTGCCCTTAGTCCTCTTAGTTTGATGGGACCTTGAGGGAGCTGAGGAAAGTGGGCTGAAGGCTGGAGTGTCGCTGGTGAAAATCAGGCCTGGATGACAACAGACTTAGATTGTTGGCCCATTATATGGACTATCAATTGGCTATCTCCCATAAGAAGGCAGAGTTCCTGTCCAGGGAGATTGCTGCAGCACAAAATCGACCAGCCCAGCTCTTCCAAACTGTAGACAGACTGTGCAGTCCAGCCTATCTGCAGTCTTGGAGAACATTGTTGCAAGAGAAATGTGATGAATTTGATCTTTTTTTTTTGCCAATAAGGTTGCCGACATCAGGTCTAAGATTCATACAGAGCTCTCCAATGGAGCTGATGGTGATCGGTGGGAGGTGGCAGTTCCTCAGTCTGTCTGGTCTGACTTCAGCCGGACGGTGATCAGGGATGTCATGATGATTATCCAGCCTCTGCGGACGACCTGCTGTGGTCTGGATCCAGGCCCAACATCCCTTCTTGTGAGGTGCATTGACAACATTGGCCCGGTCCTTGCTGAGATAGTCTGGTGTTCGTTAGATTACAGGGTGTTTCTAGACACCCTGAAGGAGGCGGTAGTGATACCCCTTCTTAAGAAACCATCTCTTGATGCAGACTGTCTTGATAACTACAGACCTATCTCTAACCTTCCCTTTTGAGGTAAGGTTATTGAGAAGGTAGTCGCTCTGCAGTTGGAGGATCACTTGACCATCCACAACATTTGTGATCCTCTCCAGTCCGGCTTTCTGAAATGGCACAGTACTGAGACAGCCCTTGTTCAGGTCCTCAATGATCTCCTAACAGCCAGAGATCAGAGGAACCATTCCATCTTGGTTCTTCTTGATCTCTCAACAGCATTTGACACTATGAACCATGGAGTGTTAGTCGATTGCTTGCAGTCAATCTGTGGACTGTCTGGTACACTCCTGAGATGGTTCTATTCTTTCTTCACTGGTAAGTTTCAGAGAGTTGTCTATGGGGTTTAATCCTCTGACAAGGTCTCCCTGCCATGTGGGGTCCTGCAGGGCTCTGTGCTGTCCCCTGTGTTGTTTGCAGTGTATTTGCTGCTATTGGGAGACATTGTAAGGTGGTAAGGGCTATGTTTTCACTGCTATGCAGATGATACGCAGCTCTACCTGTCCTATGTGTCCAATCAGTGGGGAGCTATCTTGGGTTTTAACAACTGCCTTCCCGAGATTGAGGACTGGATGAGTGCCAGCTGTCTGACACTGAATCTAGACAGGACTGAGGTTTTGGTGATGGACCCAGGCAGTTGGATAGAGGTGCCATCGGAGGGGTGAGCTTCAAGGCTTTAGCTCGGTGGCCGCCAACTGATGACCTCTGAATGGGTGTAAGATCTGGGTGTAATTCTTGATGATGGACTGACACTTAAACATCAGGTGTCGTCCATTGTCAAGACTGCCTTTTACCATCTAAGGAATGTAACCCAGATCAAGCAGCTTGTTCTGCCCAATGACCTACCAGTTTTGCTTCATGCCTTTGTAACCTCATGCCTTGATTACTGTAATGCCCTTTACCTAGTGTTCCAGGTGTTGATATCCACCACTTACAGTTGATGCAGAATGCAGCAGCTAGGCTGATGACTGGGCTACTTCATAGCTATCATGTCATGCTGGTGCTGCGTGATCTGCACTGGCTGCCTATTCAGTGGCAGATCACCTTTAAGGTTGGTTTACTGACCTATAAGGCCCTACATGGACAGGGACAGAGTTATCTGCAAGATCTCCTTCATCCCTACTTCCCCTCCCAGCCACTTCGCTCTGCCAGTGAGGGACTGCTGGAGATTCTCAGGGTTTGTTTAAAGTCATCTGGGGCCTATGCATTTGGATTTGTGGCACCGTCCCTGTGGAATTCTCTACCTCATCAGATTCATCAGTGCCTAATGGTGGAGAGTTTTAACTCTGCCCTAAAAACCTATTTGTTTACTTTGGCATTTCCTGAGTTTACCTGAGCTGCTGTAATGGTTTTTAATATGAATTTTTATTGTTAATGTACTAACGCTATTGTTTTTGGAATAGCGCTATTTTATAAATAAAGTATGATGATGATGATGATGATGACTGACTATCCTGCTCTGTTGCCTGACTGGATGCTGCCATCCACCTGTACATGGCTCAAGTATGCCAATGTCATCCCCATGGCAACAGTGCACTGAATGGCACTCCACAGACCCTGAACCGGACTTCTGCGGCAAAGTCCGTATTTAGCCGCATCCACTGATTACGAGTTCGTTCCAGGGCTTCAGATCTTGTCCAGAACAGTCTGCCAAGCCCTATTGATTACTATATCTGTGCAGTATCAGTTAAATTTGAAAATATTGTAACATTAGCTGCAAAATGTACATTACAATTGTAATGTCTTTACTGCTGTAATATCCCCTAGGACCATCTAGGAAACTTGGTGCGTCACCTAAGTGAGGTCATGCTGGATTGCATGAATCATACTATAAATCAAATAAACCTGGGCTCTTGTAATTCCTGAGAATAGAATTTACTGGAGGGACAAAGAGAAGGGGAGAGGGGGAGGTGTAGCTTTATTCATGAGGGAAGGGGTCATCCTACCTCTCAACCGCCTGCCTCATAAATCAGAGACAAGACTTAAAAGAATCAGGGACAAAGGACCAAAATCAGGCACATATCTTCAAAATTGGTGATATCCACTCAGGAAGCTGTTAGAATAAGGGTCTCAGTGAAAAATGCACTTTCTAATGAAGAACAAGTCTATAACTTTAATGTTTGACATTATTTGGTGGTTACAACCGCCACTGTTTGGTCATGGAAACACAATTTTTTAGGAGGGACAGAGTAAACGTTTGAGGTAAAATCAGGGACATGCCCAAAAATCAGGGACAGTTGAGAGGTGTGGGGGTCATATGCACCAGGGAGGAGGAGGAGGAGGAGAGTAGGACTGATGCTTTGTGGTTAAAGCTTCAAAACACCAAGGAGAAAAGGTTTTGAATGAGGGTGGTGTACAGCCTACCTTCACAGGAGGAGGACTTGGACAGAAAGCTGGGGTAGCAGATTAGATTGCTAAGTAGCAGGGGAAACAGTCATAACAGCTGATTTCAATTTTCCTGGAGTTGAATGGAGGACCCCAGCTACCCCTTGCACCAGGGAACAAGTCCTCCTAGAGGATTTCCAGGATTGTTTCCTGATGCAGAGAGTCACAGAGCCAACCAGGGATGGAGCCATGCTGTTCTTAATTCTATGAGGTGGAGAACATATGCAGAGAATAGAACTGGAGGACCCCCTTGCAAGCAGCGACCTCCATGTAAGAAGAAGCTGCAGCAATGAGATTGTTAGGATTAAGATGGAGGGGGATGGTAGAAAGTATTGAGGAATAGGCAGAGTCACTGAATGAGTACTTCAGCTCGATTTTTCCTAGGGAAAAAGGATGGACCTATGCCATTGGGAAAAATAAGAATTTAGAAGAGGTGGGGGGGTGAAACAGATGGAGAAATCCAGGAGGACATGATTTTAAAGGGTCTTAGGGCCCTTTGGGTAGACAAGGCTCCTGAATTGGATGGCATGCACCCAAGAGTCCTAAGGGAATTGGCAGAGGTCTTGGCTAACCACCAGCAGAACTGTTTAACACCTCACTGGAGACAGGGTGTGTGCACCTCAGGACTAGAGAATAGGTGCATGTGGTGCCTCTCAACAAGAGTGGACCCAGGGATGGACCTAGTAATTACAGACCAGTCAGCCTTAACCTCTATTGTAGGCAAACTAATGGAGACCATACTAAAGGAGAGACTAGTGAACTTTCTGGAGGCAAATGATCTCCAGCATGAAAGGCAGCATGGGTTTGTCTTGAGTGGTGCCTGCCAGACCAACCTGATTGACTTTTTTGATTGGGTCACAGGGTCGTTGGATAGGGCCAGGTGGTAGATGTCCTGTTTCTGGACTTCAGCAAGGCCTTCGACTCCATGCCACATGGAATGCTGCTCTGTAAATTGAGGAACTTGAGAGTTGGGGAAAAGCTGGCAGGGTGGGGTCAAGAGCTGGCTGCAAGACAGAAACTAGAGGGTGATAGTAGGGGGAGAACTATTGAAGCCTAGAACTGTGACCAGTGAGGTCCCACAGGACTCAGTACTTGGACCAGTGTTGTTTAACATCTTTATTGGTGACATTGCGGAAGGGATCAAAAGTAAAATCTGCCTATTTGCAGACAACACTAGGCTCTGTGGGAGAGTTGACATAAAGGAGGGGAGACAGCAGCTCAGGGAGGACTTAGCTAAGCTCAAGAAATGGTCGGGCATCTGGCAATAGGGGTTTAATGCCGAGAAGTGCCTGGTCATGCACCTGGGAGCTAGGAACCCAGGGGACAGTTACTGGTTGAGGGGTGCTGGTTTCTAGTTCGGATGAGGAAAAATATCTAGGGGTAATACTCAAAGGGGGCATGAGATACTCTGTGCAGTGCCGTAAAGCAGCAGCCAAAGCAAACAAAATGCTCGGCTGCATCACCAGATAAATCACCTCCTGGAAAGGGGAAGTCATTTTGCCATTGTACAGGTCATTTTTTCGACCGCACTTGGAGTACTGTGTGCAGTTCTGGTGCCATTCTTTGAAAAAGGATATCAGATTACTAGAGTGGGTACAGTGTAGGGCAACCAGGATGATCCAGGGCCTGAGGGACAAACCCGATAGGGAGAGGCTGTAGGAGCTTAATATGTTTTCCATGGAAGACAGCCAAGAGGTGAGGCCATGACTGAAACCTTCAAATACATTAAAGGTAAGAACAAAGTTAGAATGGAGAGCATTTTTAATTTAAGAGGGGAATGGGTCCATTAGAGGGCACAGTCTGAAAGTGGGGGTAAGATTTAAAAAGGAAATGAGAAGGCACTTTTTCACAGAAAGAATGGTGTCCAAGTGGAATGAACTGCTGGAGGAGGAGGTTTCTTTAAAAACAATGGACATCTTTAAAAGGGGGTGGGGCAGGGTGAAAGGGAGAGTCATAATTGGAGAGATGATGGATAGACGGAAGAATGTGAAAGGATGATTACTCAGTGTGGGGGTGGGGTGGGGGGCAGCTCCAGTAAAATCAATAGAGAGCAGCACACTCGAGCAGACTTGATAGACCATTATGGCCTGTTTCTGCTGGCATTTTTTGTATGCTTGTATGTTCATAAATGAATTAAACAGTTATAGTAACTGGTGATTCCTTTTATCACACTGATTTTCAGTGTGATCAAACACTGCAATAACAGGGTATGACATCATATTCAGTTATCATGACATTTGGGGAACTTGCACTTTGCTTTCCCTTTCTACAGTTCAACAGCAGGAAACCTGACTTACATGGATCTTTCTGGTTGTCATCTTTTTTTGTGCTTATGTCTCTGTGCTAGTTATTAATAAAAAATAAAACATAAGAGACTGTGTTTTGAAGTTTTTTCCACACCAGTGGTGTGTGAAGTCCACATAAACCTCTCAAGGTTTATGGGACATCACACACCTCCAGTGGGTAAAAAAACTTGACACCACACAGTCACCCTATGTAGTATTCTCTGTATTATAGTGTGCAATACCAATTTTCACAAAACTAGTAAACTTGAGATACTGTAGGTTGGGCCACAAACATGTAATAATGGAAGCAAACAGTAGAGGAAAAAACACCCTCTACCATCCGTGCTACAAATTCTTTTGAAGTCTTGATTTTAGTGCAATTTTGGCATTTTTATGTCTTGTATCAGAAGTGATGCTCTACCCTTGTGGCCCTTTAGCCCTTTCAGTTTTCAACTGTTTCTATACACCAGTTTGATATTAGCCAAGGCTGGACTGACAGTAGTGTTGTAGCCATTTTCATACACTGAAGTCAAACAGAATGATTGTATAACATTATTGCTAGATGCTCTATATTATAGAGTCTATGTAGTCAACTTTGCTACGTAGATTGAAACCCACGAACACACATACTGTATTGCTTCCCAAATGTGACTGCATTTTAAATAGCATTAAAAATGTATTCCAACACATTCCAGTATTGGTTTTGTCTTTGTTGAATAATTTATAAAGATGTTATGGATTTTTAATTGTATTTTAGTACCTAACATATTACACATTTATAAAAGTGCTATACAAGAGTCAAAATGTGAGGTGGTTATTTATTTTTTAATAACAAGAGTCTGGTGAACTATACGTTTCTTGAATAATCAAGCACATTTAAATGTCTGTTGCAGTGACCTTTAAAAATATCTTTCAAATGGATTATTTTACTGCAATAACAAGAGATCACTTATTTTTTCTTCTACCCCTGGTTCTCCACTCCTTTAAACTTTCTCAGTGATTCCTTTTCCTGCCATATTCACCTCTCACTGCCACACTCTGCCACCAGGCTTCCCCTGGTGGCCTGCTATCCCTGTGGCTCTGGTATATTCCAACTCAGGGGGCTCCCCTGCTGCAGCCAGGAATGGATGGAGGATTTGAGATAGCAGCCTTGAAGGTAGAGCTAGTGTGCCAAAGAATTAAATGGTATGAGGAAAGACTTGGTGTCTTCAGCCAGCATTCTCAGGTTGGGTATACCTTTTTCCTCTTTGCTCCCTCCTCCTCACTAACAGGCATTGTATGCCATGGAATTCTTTGAAAGTGACCCACTACTCAGCATCAAGGATCTGACAGGAGAGTCCATTTGAAAATGATTGTGGTTGATTATATTGTCAGTAGTTAGACAAAGTGCTATATGATATAATTAGTATTAACTGTACACCTTTTTTTGTAATCCACTTCTATTCACATTTCTTCCACAAAGAGATATATTTTGATAAATTCTATTAGATGTTTGAGAAGATGATATACTAATGGGACCAATCTGTGGAATTATCCAGTATGTCCTTAGTATTGCAATTATTATATTATTATTAATTATTAGTATGTAAAGGCATTTGAAAACTATAAAGTAAAGTAATATATTATTTTAGTTGGCTAAATGTTGCCAGCATATATTTAGCATTTTACATGAAGTATAAGGGCTTTTAAAATGTGCAGGAAAGTTCATGCATCCTGATTGGTCAAACAGATTCTAAGAAGGTAGAATAGCACATTAGTTTAAGGCTCAGAACTGCAAACCTGGAGACCTGGGTTTGAATCCCACAGCTCCCACTTGCATACTGAGTGACCCTAAGAAAGTGACTTAACTTCCTTGTGCTCCCAGGTTGGACCTGTAAACAAGCTTCAAGTTTAGTGTGTTTCTCCTGGCAAAAAAAAAAAGCCACATATTTACAGAACAAAAACAAATTCTGGCAGATCCACTACAGCTGCAAACGCATTAGCTAGAGAAAGGTGTTTCATGGGCTTATATATAAACATGAACTACATTTAGTAAGGCCTTCAATACCATTCCACATATGACTTGTGAACAAGCCGGGCAGCATGAGAGTGGATCTCAAGGTGGTAACTTGGGTTAGGAACTGGTTGAGTGATAGAAGACAGACAGTGATGGCAAATGGTGCTCAATGTAAGGAAAGAAGTGTGACCAGCAGGGTGCCAAGGGATCAGTCCTGGGCCCAGTCCTGTTTAATGTCTTCATAATTGAAATTGTGGAGGGGCTGGAGGGGACAGTGTGCATCTTTGCGAATGACACTGAGATCTGTAATGGGGTGGACACTATGGGAAGGGTGGAAAAAATGAGGCGGGACCTAGGTAAAAAAGTGCAAAATCATACATTTGGAGTGCAGGAACCCAAGAACCCAAGGGTGGATTACGGAAGGGGGAGAGAAACTGGATGGTCACCAAACAGGAAAGGGATTTGGGGGTAATCATACTGGACGATCTAAAGGTGGCTAAACAATGTACCAAGGCTATGGGGAGAGCCAGTGGCATGCTGGGATGCATAGGGATAGGTATCACCAGCAGAAGGAAGGAGGTAATGATGCCATTGTGCAGCTCACTGGTGTGGCCTCATTTGGAATACAGTGTACAGTTCTGGAGGATGCATCTCTGTAAGGATGTAGACAGAGTGGAGGCAGTAAAGAAGGGCAACAAAGATGATGCAGGGCCTGCACTAAAAGTCATATGAGGAGAGACTGGGAGACCTCAATATATCTACCCTGGCGAAGAGAAGAGACAGCGGTGATATGATAGAAACCTTCAAATATCTGAAAGGCATAAATAGGGTGCTGGAGGGTAGCATCTTTCAGAAAAGGAGATGTCCAGAAATGAGGGGGCATGACATGAGGTTGGAAGGGGTAGACTAAGGGGTACCATGAAGAAGTATTTCTTCACAGAAAGGGTAGTGGAACCTCTAGACACTTCACAAGTCAGTTTCATTATGAAAAAGAGAAAAAAAACACAACTGACACATTTCACATAATAATGCTATACACTATAAAAAACACAGGAAGAACAGCTTTATGCATAACCAATGTGTTCTGTCATTGCATGGTTCTGATTCCCATGGACCTCTTAAGCTTCAATCTACTGGTCAAAGGGAATCAGAACCCATCTGTGTCAGGAGACACTGGTTGTGCATAATTGCCCATCCAGTATTCTCTATATTTAGTGCTGCATTGAAGAGTTCTAACTAATAAACCTCTGTCATACAGTTGCTTTAAATTAGACCAAGCTTCTGGTCTATTCAATTAAAGTTTGTTAGGATGAGGAGCAAAGTTCTTGGAAGAAACCAGAGGAATACCAGCCCTATAAGTCAGGAGGTAATGTCTTACAAATTCTTTTCTATGTAGGTGTGAAGGGCTACCCAGCTGTCAGCTTTCCAGCAAAATCAATTTTGACATCTCTGCAACAAAGCAATAAAGAAAGGCAGAAGACATTTCACAAAACCTTGAGACAGAATTAGATGCCAGAGTTTAGCTAGCTATATGCTGTCCAGCACAGTTTTATCAATTGCAGAATGGCTACTGCCTTGATATAAGATAATACTGATTTTTGTTTCTGCTCAGGCTGTGAGAGGAGTTTTTTCTATCTTTCCCTGGCAGTATTATGGCCCTTGGGGGCTGCCATTCAGGTTTCTGTCCCAGAGAGTCTTCCCACAGTGCCTTTTGCTCTGATGTCTACAGTAATAGCCCCTGCAGGAGGTCAGTGTCTTATTACAGGGTCTTTATTACAGCTCAGCCACAGCACAGAGAACACAGCAGCCAGGAGTCACACTGCTAGTCTTTGGGTAAGTGTAATAAGTTTCCTAAATATTGGTACCTTATCCGGCTGTGTTCTGATTAGGGTATTGCTTGCTTGTATATGTGTGTGTGTGTGTGTGTGTGTGTGTGTGTGTGTTAATTCAGTTGCTTGTGTCTTGCATAGAAGACAGTGCTTGTAGACAAAGGTAATCATTGTGCAGCTTTGGTCATCCAATGGCTAACAAAGGAATTCACACCTCTGGATGAGTTGGGAAGGGGATACCAGCAAAGCAGGAGTTTCTCAGTTTGCAAAAGGTAGTAAATTAATCACTGAAACAAACAAAGAAAAGGCCAATAAAAACACTTTGGAGGAGGTTTCAACTTGCAAAAGAAGGCAGTACTGTGGAGTGCTCAATTGTTGGAGGAGGTTTCATCTTGCAAAAAAAAGGCAGTAATGGGGAGGGTCCAATTGTTGGAGGAGGTTTCAACTTGCAAAAAAGGCAGTACTGGGGAGTGCTCAATTAACTTCTTATGCCAAAGAAAAAATAGTGTTCTCAAGCTCCCATACACACACAATCAGCGTAGTAATGAGGCTTCAACAGAGGGCACTATTTTTAAGACTCTATCATGTTGTTTGGAAAGTAATTTATGTAGGGAGTCCTCTTGTCAAAGCAAAATGTCTGCAGGGCTATGCCCACTGCAGCTGTAAAAATGGTTCTGAACTTTTTTTGTCAACCAGGATGCAGCACACTAACAAATCAATGTCTAACAGAACAATAATCGACTCATCCCTGATTGCCATCCCAAACATGGCCACCACCTTACTCACAAGAGTCACTAAAAAACTTCAAGTAGGCCATTAAAATAAAACTCTCTTAAATAAAAAAATGATTAAACGTTCTTTGCACTCATTGCTGCCCCCCCAACCCACACACATACACACAAAGTAAAAACATTTATTAATCATGGTTTTGATTTCTGATGACCATGAAAAAATCCCACTGCTATCAAGACCTACTTATTAGGGAACTCTATTCTGCTTATCCTGCCATAGATACAACAGTGGCCCTGGTACTATATGAGACATATATGTGTGTGTGTGTGTGTGTGTGTATGTATGTGTGTGCGTCAGTGTGTGTGTGTGTGCATGTGTGTGTGTGTGTGTGTATGTTGAGTATTCTGCCATTGTAGTTTTGCACTATTTAAAATTCTTGTATTCTATGGTAAACAAATATTCCATCAATTGAACGTGTGGAAAAAACAGATGATTGATAGCTGGGGAGGGACTACTGTTTATTTAAGCAATAAGCCACGAGGGAGTGTGGGTTATCAGGGGATTTACCATGGCTGGAGTGTGCCTCATGGGTAAATCCTCAACAGTCATGGTAAATCCCCTGATAACCCACATCCTCCAAGTGGCTTATTGCGATTATACCAAGGTTCATTTTTTTTACTATAATAAAATACAAATATTAAAGAGGTTGAATTTTATTTTTAATTTTTATTCTATTTATTCCTATCCTGCAGATGATCCATTGGATTGTTTAATCAACAGCCATTGGTTATCAGAGGATTTACACTGGTGTTAAACTGCCAGGCTGATGGTTTCATTGGCTGTTCACTTATGTCCATGGTATAATAGTTACTTTACACCCCCAAAATACTTGTGTTACTCTTGTGTTACTCTAAAAATGTTGTGCAATTTTAAGCTTTTTTAACTTGTATCTCTGTTTAACAAATATATAAGTGTAAAAAGACACTCTAGGGTATAAGTTGTTGAAGCAATAATACACAACAGAGTGTGGTATGTCCATGATGTATATGGATAGCATGTTGTGAGGCACAAGGCAAAAGGCTGAGTGTCGCATGCACCTGAGGTGTGACAGCATTCATGATATACCACACCCTGAGTTTATTATTACTATAATTCATTTGATCCACTAAAAAATGAACAAACCAAAATAACCTAAAATATAAAAAAAAGAGTTTTAAGAAATATTTTATGGTGTTGTTATACAGCTAATAGGATTTTTGACTGCTAAAAGTGACATCTGGAACATTTTAATTGTTTGTTTTGTCTTTCTTCCAGCTGGAAGAGTTTAAACCTCCACCAGGTCTTCATGTACTTGAATTATGTTGAAAGATTGCTGTTGTTTTAGGTTCTGAGCATTACTTCTCACAGACAACATTGGTCAGTTTTTTTTAAGTGTGCTGATAGAGGGGGCTGCTAAAGCACAGTTTAATACATGAAACTTATAATAGCACAATTCTGGCAATATGCTTTATTTATTAATCAATTGGTATTTGCCAGTAAGGATTGGCATACCATATAGCCAAAGAGTTATTTTACATATGTGTATATAAAGTTTGAAGGGAAGTGCCCCTCATAGCTCATAACAAATTCAGAATTTGACAAAAAAAGTATTACTGATTTACGAGATCCTTAATTTCATGTGTATGGTCCATGTTAATGTACTAAGCTTATAAATAAAAAGTTAAAAACAGATTAGTTATGTCCAATTGAGGTATGTCCACTAGGTGATGCAGATGTTGGGGCAATGCCCCTGGTGGCTTCTGCTGGTGGTAGAGTTGTCTTGGAAGAGGGTGTTGGGTGTTGCTGAATACAGACTATTGTTGCTGCTGGCAGCTGAGTTG
The DNA here is from genome assembly GCA_016271365.2 of Neoceratodus forsteri. Taxonomy (NCBI): domain Eukaryota; kingdom Metazoa; phylum Chordata; order Ceratodontiformes; family Ceratodontidae; genus Neoceratodus; species Neoceratodus forsteri. Next base: position 1,780,030,733 of record CM057452.1, read on the forward strand.
TGTTTGAAGAGGGTGTCAGGTGCTGCTGAACAGGTAGCATTGCAAGTGAGTAGCTAGCTTTGTAGCGAATGTCAGTGAGTTGTGCTCTACTGTGGGACAGCCAGAGTTGTCTACATGTGTGTAGCCAGTGGACACAGCATGTTCATTGTGGTAGTGAACCAAAATACATGGCTGTGGCTCCAGTGGGCTTTCCCAGACTTTCCATGGACACTATGCCCCAGGTGGGGGCAAATTATTATTTTATTTGCCCACCCAACATGCAGAACATGACTCTGTACTATATTACCAAACCCATCATGCACAAATCTATGTGCTGGCCCCATGATAACATCTTACAGCCAGGCAGGACCCCTTACTTCAGTTAGACCTCAGAGGTACCTTACTGTACTCTCTCACAGAGATGAACAGAGTTGGGGTCAATGGCAGCTGTTAGAAAATGCAGAGTAGAAGCCTGCCCAGTGGCATGGAGAACCTAGGTGCAGGAAGCCTCACCTGCTGCCATACTAAGGACCTGGGTTTAGAAATGGAGCAGGATCACCCAGGGGCCAGCCATGAGAAGTAGTACTGAGCATCCAGGGATGACTCTCCTCCTTCAAGGAGGGGGGACTACAAATGTTGCTTCTTGGTTGCCACCTTGCCGAGGCTGAGTGGAACTGCAGTGGCCACCTATCTAGTTGGCTTGGATCTAGCACAGTGTCATTAATGCATCTTCTTGTAGTGTGTGAGTGCCAGAACACACCTCATGGTCTGGATAAGGGGACAAAATGGAGGAAAAACTACCCTGGTGGTGGATGATGGTGACAACCCACAGGCTCCACACCACCTCTGAAGGCACTCAACCACCCATGGTAGTGTAAAAGGTGGGGAGTTGGAAGTAGATCTAGGGTGGATGATGGGGCTGGAGGTAGTCACCAGAGGGGAGGCCGCTGAGAACAGAAATGGAAAATAAATGAAGGATGTGAAAAAAAAACACAAAGTGAACCCAGGGTAGCCATTTAGTGTGTGGGCAAACTGTGGCACTGGTGTGCATGGATTTTAAGTAATTAAAAAACTTGCTGAGTGGGATTATTTTTCTTACTCATGACTATGTGCTAAAATGTAATCATAGGTAAAAACAGGTCTCAGTCAGTCAGATTTCTGCATTCTTATCATGCATTGCAGAATTAAAGAATAATATACAACAGGGTGTGGTATATCATGGGATCTTACCATGCCTCTGGTGCATTGACTGGGTCGACGACGAACTCTCACATTTTGGTCAAGATTTCCTCCAGTTGATGACATCACTGAGCCTTGCACAAGTGGTTGCTTCTGTGTCTCAGCACTGTGACCACACCTTGGATTTAGTATTCTCAATGGGGCTTGTGGTCACTGGGATTTATGCACGATCAGGTGGGAAATACATGCCAGAGGTGCATACCCTGCCTGGGCAGCTCCACACTCTAAAAGGTGCGCACAGGCAAGTGTTCACAAATGGCCACCACCTGTCCGAGGGGCTGCCCCCCAGTGCACAGGAATGCACAGGGTGAGTGAGGGTGGGGTAGTGGACCTGTCTGGGCATCCAATCAGTTGCCTGTCCAGGGTCCCATAGTGGTTCACATGTGTGGTGAGGTACATGTCTCAGTGCCTGAATACCAAACACAGGCACCCGGACCCACGCGACCAGTCCCCGGCTTGCAGTCATCACCTTTGGCCAAGCCCATGCCACCGAGCACATTCCTAGCACGTGGCTGAACCCCCAACAGCAGGACCTGCTTTCCTCATCCCAGATGCTGCCCCACCCCACAAACACACATCGGTGCCCTGTCCCTGACATAGACATACTCCCCTCACACAGCGGAGCCCCATCCAGCAGTGGTATAATCCTCCCAAATACAACTGTTCCCTGTTCTGATGTAGTCGCCTCCTCCACATGTGCCACGTCATGCAGAGCATCACCCATTCTGACACCCAACACACCATACACCCCATCTGCCTGATGCTGGCATACCTGCCCCCATTGGTGGTCAGTGGAACCCCCCCATGTCACTAACGACACCACCCCAGTCCCCCCACCTTCCCATTGGTGTTGTGGTTCAGAACGACCAGCGGCACAGCCCTCCACACACCACCTCGGCCACTGGCCATCCGACTGATGCTGGTAGCATGCTGCTTATTTATAGGGGCATGCTCTCAGAATCATGTGGACAGATGGCAGACAAGGAGGTGTCTGGAGGGCTGTACTGCTGGCTGTTCCAAGCCACAACACCGGCAGGAAGGTACAGGGGGATGGGGTAGTGTTGTCAGTGCTGCAGAGGGGGTTGCTCCACTGACCACCTGTGATCAGGTGGTGCATTCAGGATTGGGGCTGGGGTGGTGGGGTATCATTGGGCATGACAGCTGTGACTGGGGTGGGTTGGGGATCTGGGTACAATGGGCACTGCCTTGGGGGTGGTGGGGATGTCCTGTGCTACCTGTGTCCAGTGCCCACTTGTGTGGGGGGGCATGTACAGATCGGGGTCAACGATGGGCACCGACATGTGTGGGGGGGTATGCTGTGCTACTCTGGGGCCATTGACGGCCATGCATGGGGTGGTGGGATGCATGGGCATGGTGGTGCTGCGCTATGTGGGGGAGTATATGCATCAGGGATACGGGGTCAGTGCTTGCCCATGCGGTGTGTGGGGGGATGCCCAACAGCCACAGGAGAAAGTTCGGTGTGCACGGGGCCAGGTGCATAGGGCACTTATGGCAGGGTTCTGCCTGGCATAACGGGCGCCCTCCTATGCCTCTCAGTGTGCAGAACTACTAGCCTTGGTACATGGTGCATAGTGCTTGCATGCCCCCTGTGTGCCCCCAATGTGTTGCTGTCTGCACTGCCAGGTGATCGGGTGCATAGGGGCTGCGTATCCCAATTTGAGCATCCCGTGTGTGGGACACAAGGGGCGTGGAGTGGCTACGCACCTTGGATCTGAGGTATGTAGGCACTCCACACTTTTGTACATAGGCCCCATTGACCTCAGGATTGATCTGGTCTCCTGGTCCAATCATCTCATGGTGGAGTTCTCATTTGTGCCCCCCCGATACTCCCTTCCCTGTCGAGATGATCCACTACTGCCCTTTGAGGTGGTTGTTCCCAGAGGGAATGTCAGTGGTAGTGGATTTTTCTGGTGTGAGTGCTGCTTGTGCGCCGGGCATGGGTGGTGTGGTGACAGCCTATAATAGTGTTGTCTCCAAGGTGTTTGATGCCATCAAACTGATTCATATACGACCAGGATCTTCTTGCTTGAGATCACCATGGTTTGATGAGGTTCTCAAGGAGATGAAGACCAAGGATTGGAAGTTAAAGTATTGCTGACTTAGCACTCAGTCCAAGGAGGATAGACTGGCTTTGAGATTTCATTACAGTGACTATTAAAAGGTAATCAACAATAAGAAGGCAGAGTTCCTGTCCAGGGAGATTTCTGCATGGAAGAAGAGACTGGCTTTGCTCTTTTGAACTGTAAACGTGCCACTTCAACCTACCTATCTGCAGATGAAAAGAGCATTTTCAGTCACTTTGTGGAAGGAGTTCACTCAGTTCTTCTCTGATAGGGTGTCCTCCATTTGGTCAGGGATTTTGCTAGTGGTGCCAGATCAGCCCTGTAGTGGTGGACCTTGTGCGGGAAGAGGCACTCCTATTGTTTAGGGTAAGTTTCAGCCAGTGGGGGTGGCTGAGGTCGTGGAAGTAATCTTGAAGCTGCGGCCCACTTTTTGTGAAATGGACCCAGGCCCAACTTGTCTCCTAGTGGGATATGTGGAGTCCATTGTTCCAGTGTTTGCTGAGATTGTCCAGTGCTCGCTCTCAGAGGGCTTCTTCCCTGACACCTTGAAAGAGGCATTGGTGAGGCCCCTTGTGAAGAAACCATCACTCGACCCTGACATCTTGCCAAATTATTGACCTGTCTCCAACCTCTCATTTCTGGGGAAGGTTGTTGAGAAAGTGGTGGCTCTGTAGCTTGAGGCACACCTCATGGCCTTTGACATCTGTGAGCCTCTTCAGCCTGGGTTTAGGCATAGCACTGAAATGGCATTGGTCAGGGTGCAAACTGACCTCCTCAGAGGGAGAGATAGAGGAGACCAGTCAATTCTCATCCTCAATCTCTCTTCAGTGTCTGACACCATGAACCATATTGTGCTACTGGACCAACTTAGAGTGTTTTGTGGACTCACCAGTATTGTCATCAACTGTATTTTTTTTATTTATTGTACTTTATTGCCGCTGCCGCTGCCCTGTCACCTTCAGCCCAGTCACAGACACGTTCTGCTCCCACTTCCACATTTAGCCACGACTCCCCAATACCTCCTGACTTACCCCCAGGGTGGGGTTCTGGCACCGGCCCCAAGTGTCACAAGTGACGGGCAAGGTCAGGAAGCTGGCCCTGGGAGCTAATTGAAGTGGAGGGACTGGATTCATCCAGGCAGCAGGCAGCGGTGTTTTTCCCTTGTGTATGGGGCAGGGATGTGCAATGATGGCCAGCATCCGTTCTGCCCCCCAAACACATTGGCAACAGTTCTAGTGATACACCCAGCCTCCACTAGGTGTCCATAAGGCACAGAACACTCTTCCACCATCCCCCTGGAGAAGAAGAGCAGTCATTGGATGCTCAATCCTTCTCCCCCAGCCAGCCCTCTGATATCCTGGATGCATTCCCAAACCCAGGTCACCAAAGTCGCAGATCAGCACCCTGCCCCTGCACCAGCGGGCTGGCCCTATCATCAACTGGTTTGAGTCCTTTCTCATGGGCAGGATGCAATGGGTAGTGACTGGGAATTTCTCCTCCTGCCCAAAGCTCCTGCCCAATGGAGTAACTCAGGGTTCGATCTTGTTGCTGATGTTGTTCATGGTGTACATGCTATCCCTGGGAGAGATCATTAGGCATTTAGTCTGGGTTTTTACTGTTATGCAGATGATACCCAGCTGTACAGCGTATGTTCTTTGCTCCTGGGACATGTAATTCCTGGCTGAGATTCAGGACTGGATGTCCTCTAACTGGCTAAGATCTAAGCTGGATAGGACAGCGGTAATAGTGATTGATCCTTGTCACCGGCGTTATGTGGTTTCTGCTGGGTCAGTATTAGGGTTGTTCCTGGGCCCCTTCCCATTGGTAGCTTTCATGAGGGTGAGGAACCTGGGCGTCATCCTTGACAATGGAATACTGTGTGCAGTTTTGGAGACCCCATCTATGCAAGGACATAGACAGGATGGAAGCAGTCCAGAGGAGGGCAACTAAAATGGTGCAGGGTCTGCATCAGAAACCATATAAAGAGAGACTGAGAGAGCTTAATGTGTATACCCTTGATGAAAGGAGGGACGGGGGGACATGATAGAAACTTTCAAGTACCTTAAGGGAATCAACAAAGTCCAAGAGGGCAGCATCTTTCAGAAAAAGAGAAGTGTAAGAACAAGGGGGCACAATTTAAAGATAGAGGGGGGGACGGCTCAGAGGTAATGTGAGGAAATTTTTTTTCACGGAGAGAGTGGTGAATGCATGGAACTGCCTTCCTGGGAAAGTTGTTGGGTCTAAAACAGTGGGGAAATTCAAACATGCATGGGACAGACATAAGACAATTGTAGTGGGGGGTTGCAGGAAGTAGGTTGTTGGTTAACTAGAATCTGCAGCTTATACATTAGGAAGGGAAATGAGCAGACTGGGTGGGCCAAGTGGTCCTTATCTGCCATCAAAGTCTATGTTTCTAATGGGCTGACACTTGTTGATCAGGTATCATCCATCATCCAGAGTGGGTTCTAAGGAATGGCACCCAGATTAAACCCCTAATTCTGCCTGGTGACTTGTCCTCACTAGTGCATGCCTTTGTCATGTCAAGACTATTACTGTAATGCTCTTTACTTCAGGTTTCAGTGGAGGGCATCTCCATTGACTACAGCTGTTGCAGAATGTAGCGGCCAGATTGTTGACAGCCCTTCCCAGGTCCTGCCATTGGACCCTGGTCTAACGTGACCTGCATTGGCTGCTGGTCAGATGGAGGATTACCTTCAATGTGGGCTTGCTCACCTATAAGGCCCTAGATGGCATGGGCCCTGGCTACCTGACATCTGTCTGCTAAGTGCGCTCACTCCGCTGCTCCACCGATGGCTTCCTATCAGTTCTGAGGGCCAGACTGAAAACCTTGGGAGACTGTGGATTTGAGGTAGCCGGCCTAGCCCTTTGGAACTCACTCCCAAAGTCCTTGAGGGAGGTCCCATCAGTGGAGGCTTTAAAGTGGGATTTGAAGGCACACCTTTTTAAAGAAGCATTTGGAATTTAACTACTGCCCAGAATATTGTTTTACTGTTTATATTATCTACTGACTTTCTTTACTGAACTATATTTATATTGTTTTGGCTCTCTTGTAAGTGTTGTGACTGTATGTTTTTACACCTCTTTTGTAAAATGCCTAGAGCCTCCAGGATTGGACACTTAAGAAATTAACGTTTACTTACTTGTTTACATTGTGAGTAATAAAGCCAAAGGCTAAAGGACTCATGTACCCAAGAAGTGGCAATATCCCATGATATATCACACCACAGAGTGCATTTTTATTACAGTTATCCAAGGTTTTATTGTATACATAAAACAGAATAGAAACATGTTTTTTTTTTGTTTTTTTACAGTGCAGGTGCACGTTTAGAAAAATAGCTCCTTTACTTGGTTATGTGACTATCAGTTTGAACTGGCAAAGTCTGGGCTTTTTTTTAAATACTGTGGTAAAGAGTGGATGCCAAGCCAACCATATTATGTGTGAACAGAGGAGGGTGGAATACTGTGAAGGGAAGGAAATCATTTTTGGAATTGTACTTTTGTTTAAATGTGTATGTGAAAGGATGTCCCCATGCAAGTGAGTTAGTTATGTTTGACTATTTATTTAGCCATTGGGTAATATGAGTTATAACATGAGTAGGGAAAATGCTGCAACCTGATTAGTCCACAGCCAACTATGGTGAGACCACTACCAATAACAGCAAACAAGCACTGCTCAACTGGGCACAGTGCAGGTAAAATCAGTATAATGCATTGGGAGCCCTTGTTATTATCTGACATCCAACTGTTTACAATGTTGTTATGGTATCATTGTTATGTCAAAAGGTTGTTAACCCCTCTGGACTAGGTCACAATGATACCATAACAATTGGAATGGATCTGCGCATGTGTGGCTTTTAACTAGCATCTCACAATGAATGGCCATGGGGGTGAGAGCTGGCCCTAACTAGTGGTGGGTGAAGTGGCTGAAATTCACTCCATGGAGTGATTCACCGAGTAATGCGGAATTCGTGAAGTGCTTTATAATGAGGAATGCGAAGTCCATTGAAACCAATGACTTTGCATTATTCCACCTTCCCCAAACCACTTCTCCACCAATTTTAAAGCGAAGTATATTGAAATCAATGTACTTCACATCACTTCACCTTGTAATTGAGCTCCAAGGTGAATTTTGCAGTGCTTCATGGGATTGCAGGTCACATGGGCTCTTGATTGTTCTGCACAGCCTCAGTTCTGTGTAGTGTGTGTAGTGGAAGATGGAGACAGGTTCTTCTCAGAGCTCTGTGATTCAAATTTTCTAAAAGCTGTTAAAAAAGCCTTTTTGAGCCATTTATTGCTCAAAATTTAGTACATTGATTGTAGGAAACTCTCCTGTGCTCATATCATCTGAGTCTTTATTGTTTGTGTGTGGATTTTGACTGTTAATTTAGAACAGTCAGTCTGTGTACTGTGAAGTGTGCTTCGGGGAAGGGGCGTCTGTGGTGTAGGTAGATTAACTGGGAGAAAAAGGCAGTTTTTCTGTTTTGGTTATATTTTTCTTGTATAACTGTGTTAATGTACACACAGTAATATTTTTAGTAATTCTTGACTTTTTTTGCTGATTGTTGTGGTGCAGCAGTGTATAATTTCAGTTTGTTTAAAACATTTGGTTATATTACTAAAGGTTTTCAATTTGCTACGCATTACTTGTAGAGTGTGTGTGTGTGTGTGTGTATGTGCAATGCATGCAATTAAATCGGACACCTTTTATTGTGCCACAGAATAATTGCAGCAGTGTGAACCTGCTATCCACCGCTCCTACGTGAAATTTTTATACTGCTTTGTGGTATCTTTACTGGTAGTGAACTGTTACTGCCATGCACTTCCCACCCAACCGGCAATAGGTATTGTTTTCCAGATTTGGATTTGTGACTTGTGAGCACTGGTTAGGTGTTGTTGTGCCTTTGCATCTGCATCTCTTGAGTGTGCAGCACAATCTTAATCTGTCTGTGTGTTTGCAGTACACCATTAATTCTGGGAGACTTTGCATTTCTTGTTACACCCTCATTTCACTTCATCAGCATTGGGGAATTTTCAGGACACAAGACAAAAGCATTTTGGGGATGCAAATTAATTCTGGTGACTGTGTGTGACCACTGCATGCATGACTGAGTGCACCATTAATTCTAGGAGACTTTGCATTTCTTGTTGTGCTATCATTTCACTTTGTCAGCAGAATTTTCTAGACACAAGATGGTAGCATTTTGGGATGCACATCATTCTGGTGACTGTGTGTGACCACTGTGTGAATGACTGAGTGTGCCATTAATTCTGGGAGACTTTGAATTTTTTATTATGCTCTCATTTCACTTCATCAGCACTGGGGAATTTTCTGGACAAAAAACAGTAGCATTTTATTTATTTATTTATTTTATTTAGTTTTTGTTGACCGGGTAAGTGCACTAGGCAGATTCTTGCCTATTTTCAGGCATGACCCAGAGGGAGGGGGATACAGATGAATGCCAACTGACCTTGAACCAGATTAAGTTGTTGGTGGTATTTTTAGTAAATTTTTTGTGAATTTTGGGGATGCACATTAATTTTGGTGACTGTGTGATCACTTCATGCATGACTGAGTGCACCATTAATTCTGAGAGACTTTGCATTACTTGTTGTGCTATCATTTCGTTTCATCAACGCTGGGGAGTTTTCTGGATACAAGAGAGTAGCATTTTGGTGATGCACATTAATTCTGGTAACTGTGCATGTGAAGGGTTGCCAATATTGTTGTCACGCCACCTTATTTCGCGTTAAGGCAGAATGACAACGCAAAGTAATAATTATAAGGCGAAGTGAGTCTTTTGCTTTGGCCAATCCATGTAGCGGAGTGACAATCACTTTGTCAGTTGAATTGAATTTTGCTGCATCTCTAGCCCTAATAGAGAGAGGCACTATGGGAAAAAAAGTAAAAGTAAGAACAATCTTTGTTTAACTAGTGCCCAGTTGAGTTTTTAAGTGATTTGCCCATATACTATTAAACACAATGACTAGGTTTCTGTCAATAACCTTTCTGAAATTGCATCTCATGGTTGCCAGGACAACAATAAACCTCTCGATCTGCGCTCTCAAGGTTTACAGTACTATGTTGTGCTGGCAACCACTCAAGGTGATTACAGCACGGTTATTAACCAAAACCAAGTCATTATCCTCTATGTGCTTACATTTCTTAAGAATGTTCAGATTTTAAATAGCAATCATTCATTTCCTGAAAACAGCTAGCACACTAACAGTAAAAATATCATCTCCTCTTAGTGGCTCCCAAGTGGGAGGAGCTATATCTCATGAATATTTTATTTCATCAATCTCTTCAGCCTCCACTTTGTCACCTGCACTTTTTCTTAGGTATCAGCCTGCTCACTCTGCCCAATTTGCCACTCCCCCTACCAATGGATGATGGAGATCCAAATGGGTTGAGGCCTGAGAGCATTGTTGCATCATACTGGTGGCCAGTGCATGTAGGTTTTTTCAAATTTGTTTTGCCCCAAGCCACCTTACCACATGCATGGTGCAGGAATCACTCCATTAAGCCATGCTGCCAATGAATGCACTATCAAACTACTGCACTTCCTGGGTCACCCCTGAAAAAGGGATTGTCTTGTCTCAGAGGGCCTATCCAGTTACCAAAATTCAATAAATAAATGTACTATGGAGAAGACAAGCTCTCTGGCCCACTTTGTGGGTCACAGGTACAGCAGAATCTGGCACCCCACCTCCCAGCTGGGAACACTGCCACTTGGCTGCACCTCCCAAGCCCCTTCCCCCAGGCCACCTGGCCAGTTACTGAGTTAGCTCCCAAACATTGGTCCTCACTACAGACCTGGGTGTTTGGTTATCACATAGTGTAATAATCCACATCCTCTCATGGCTTAGTGCTATTTAATTAACTTAGCAGATTCTTGGCAATGCTATTAGTAAAGTCAAATTATCAGTTCTGTTTTTGGTACCATGAGAGCTAATATAATTAAAATGGTAAGGCTTAACAGCGATGGGAAACATTTTTCTGCATCTGTTTCTGTGTTTAATAAAGTCAGATATCCATAAAAGCTATGCTGGTGTCATTTTTATGCTTTTTTATAGCAGTTTGTATGTGTTGGTGAGTTGACTGAGAAGTTGTCAGTTTGAGGTAGTCTGCGAAATGGGAGCTCACTTTTTTTTATCTCTGCACACCTGCAGTTCTGTTATGTCAACATAGACTCCTGCTTCACTGTATAGTTAGGCATCTCTGTTATTGTTTTTAGGTCTATGCCTTATGGTATGGTGACAGAGCCACCATTAATTTTGATATTCAGTATATAATTTTCAAGTTAGCTGATGTTATTGATGTTGGCATCTACTACGATTTAAAGGTGTTAAGTTTGCAGAAAGTACTGTCATTCTAGGCACTGTTTAAGTGCAACCAGTGCGTTGGTTTTCACCACTGACAATGAGCAACGTCTCAATCAGAAAATGAATTATGTAGAAAAATGGCAAAAAATTGTATTAATATGCATGTGTAGTGTGTAATAAGCAGGGCCACTGGAAAATTGCGGAAAAGGATACCCAAAATTGAGGAGCATTTTGCAAAAATTGCGGGAAATTGCGGGGGTTCTACTATAGGCCCTGAGTGCTTCACAATAAATCTTTTAATGTTTTCTGCAGCATATATTAGTCAGTATAAATTGCTAAATGAATACACTGACACCTGAACATGTTTAAAACATAAAGAAATGTTTATGTTCCTAAAAGTAATTCTAAACTGATAAGCTATCGTAAGCATTGCCTAGCTTCAAAAATTTAAAAGCATCTGCCTCATGCAGTGCTAAATAGATTCTATAAAGTGAGCCACAGCAAATCAATATTAAATAAAGGCACAAGGAATATTTTTTTTGTTTCTGGCTGTAGAATAATGCAGCCTAATCAACAGCTGTTTACAGTGCTCTGCCGGCTATTTACCCGCTTTGGTAAGAGAAAAAATAAGCAGACAGAGTGGTGAATAATTGAGTTTTAGTAAAATGTTGTTAAAGTGTTTAATGGTCATAATTTGTACTGCAGGTACTGTACACTATTTTTGAAATCACATATTTAAACATTAAATCTGGGGGTTATTGGGGCTGGCAGGATAATCTAGAGGATAGCGCAACAAACTGTAAATGAACTGATGACACCTAGTAGACCTGGGTTTGATTCCCACTGCCTCCACTTGTGTACTGTGCGAGTCTGAGCAAGTCACTTAACCTCCTCAGTGCTCCTGGGTTGTACCTGAAAACAGGCACTTGTGCCTAGTGGGCCTTATGTGGTTACCAAAAAATGTAAAAAAAATACCAATATATATTTTACTGCATCATACAGTAGTCAGGGTACCCTGTAATTTACCTTTGTTTTACTCTGGCTGCAATGATTTTGTTTAGTTAAAGATAAATGTTCAGATACATTTTGTGTTTTATAAGCTTGTTTCCAGACTTTAATCAGGTTTTTATTGTAGTCTTTGCATGTGAGCATCTAGGGGGTAGTTGCTAAGAGTAAGATCACTGTTAGCAACTAGCTTATTCAAGCTTAAAATCATCAGGGCCATTCAAAAATCCTCAGCTATTTGAATCAAAACTAGTATGAATGAAAGTATGCTCAAAAGGAAATACTTGACCCATCATTTACAAAAAGGCTTCATAGTTAGCACCCAATTTAAGTGAATGGGATAATTTGCACCTTTTATCCCATCTTTTGTTTCAGCCTATGTGGCAACAAAACGTTTTCTGATAGACTGTTTCAACACAGAACAAGTGATAAGTGTTAAAGTGTACTCATGCTTGGCAAGTGTATTTTGAAACCAGCAAGACAAGGATTCAAAAGAAATCAGTGTCACATAAACCCCTTGCCCTACCTTGCACTTCATTGTTTTGGCCAAACCCAAGTCTGCATGCAAAATTATCAATATAGTTGAGAGTATTTTATTTAAAATGTTAATACTTTATACACAGTTCAAAATAAAAATTAAAAAAAATTGCAAGAAATTGTGGAACATGTCAGTTTTTGCAGAGAATGGTGAAAATTGTGGATTCTGGAAAAAAATTGCAGGCACATTTTCCAGTGGCCCTGGTAATAAATAAGTAGCATTAATATGACTATGATAGATGTACTTCCTGATATTTCAAATTTCCTAGTGTAAAAAAAGTTGTTAAAAAAATGGCATCTCAGTACTCTATACAATCTGTGAGTGTCAAACTTTTACTCACTTACTGAAGTGTGTCTGCATGAATAATCTCTCTCGATGCTCTGAGGTTTGTTTATTGGTGTTTAGTAAAAATACTGATGCTGTCAATTAAAAAAACTGTCTCGGCGACACACAGTCATCAAATTTAACTGTAAATGGAGTGGAATTCATTTGAACACAATTTTGTTTTCGACATATTTTGTGTGATCTCCATTTTTTATTTTTGCTGTTTGACTATCTGGCAATGATGACAGTTGTTTTTTCACAAATTTGATTGAATGTTGGTTGTTTGGATGGCGGGGGCATGGGAGATATGTTGTGTGGCATTTTTTATTGCAATCAACTTTGTGCAAATAGTAGTCTGGGATAGTGGGTATTGAACTTCTTGAATCTTTTCAATGTCATTTCATATCCTACTGTCATCTGAATTGTGTTAGGGTGACTACACATATCCAAGTCCCATTCTATCCTCTCACCATTACACACAAGTTTTTATCATAGTAAACCAGCAATGCAAAATGTTGATGTGGGTTCTCTGGTGCAAAATTTGTAGAGCACCAGTCATGCTCACCAACTACAAAATGCCCCCCCCATTAAATTTAATGAGTCTTTTCTCTATAATTTTGTAATGGTGGCACACAGCATAACTCAGTTTTTTTGTGAGACCTGTGATCAATTATTGATTTATACCCCCACCACTCACTCCTGGATCTGTGAGATCCACTTTGCAGTATACAGCCCCCACTTGTTTATTGCTCAGTTTGATGCCAGCAGCGTTAGAGAGAGGAAAAGTAAGCAGGTCACCAGCAATGCAAAGATTGTGTTTTGCAATGTGTCAAGTAGAAATATTTAGGTGGGTTAAATATCACGACTGGATATCTAAGTTGTGAAGCTTGCCTTTTTTCATTGTGAACTCTCCTACTTTACTCAATGGCCAAAAAAGCCTCAGATGTCTTGGAGTTGAGTTCCTGCTTTCCACTGCATTGTGTAACCCCTGTTGATGAGTGAACTTTTATTCTTCATTTATTGTCTCTGGTACAAAAACTGCTGAACACTAGTCATGCTCACCAACAACAAAATGTCCCCCCAATAAATTTAAGGAGTTGTTCCTCTACAGTGAGGAGCTGGTGGTACATAGCAACTCTGTGTGAGTTGATTACCAAGGATCACATCTCACCCCCCATGACCTTTGATGGCCTGTAGTCGATAAACTAATATCACTGGGTGGTGTTGATACAGAATTGAAGGATGCCATGGAAATTCAGGTTACAGTGACTCTGATAACAGTGCATAGCATGCCTTTCATCTGTTTCCAACTTCTGAATAAAAAAATGTTACTCTGACCTTCTGCTTTTGAAATTTTCTTTCCATTGAAGAGCAGAGATTTTATTCACCCACCAAAAAAAGCATTGCAATCTGTGGTTTTACAATGTAGTGTCTATACAGCAATGATGCCATTGATTTGGTGGAATGATTGTTTTTTGGGGGGATGGTTTGATGGTGGGGGGTTTATAGGAGATGCATATTGTTTGTATATGTCCCATATTACTACCACCTTTTTTTGGAAGGAATCATAAATTGAATGGTATGTAAAGTCAGTCTTTACTGTTTATTTACTTTCTGAGCTATTTATAATATTCAATCTTGAATCATCACCATCTCCTCCCCTTTCCCATACGCCTGATTTGACATATGTACAATATGGGCTTGTTAGGATTGGAGATCTGTTGCTAGGGTCTCTAATGCTTTGTATGTGGTCTCAAATCTTGATTGTAAATTACATGTCACAGCCTGAGTTAGTGCGTGCTGCTGGCTGCCCCCTGCATGTAACACAGCCATGTTCCTCTCACTGTTTAGACAGTGTGTAATGGAAGAGGGGAATGTATATCCTTAGGGACAACATGATCCTACCTTTGGTACAAAAATCCAGTAGGGTGTGGATGTAATAAATGGTATGAAATCACATGCCAGAATAAATAGATTATGGCCCTTCAGAATGCCTCTTCCAGACATACAGTGCTCAAACCCCAAATGCACCATTGAACCATTCACCAAAAAATGAAGTTAGCCAGTACTCTCAGATTAAATACAGGAGGCTGCTTAGATGAAAGTGTAGCACTTACTTTGTATTGCAATCAACTTTGTGCAGATTGGCTGATGGGGTGAGTGTGTATTGAACCGCTGCATCCATGCAATGTCATATCTCAACCTGCTGCCTTTGGAACCATGGTTAAGAGGCTACACGTAACTGAGTCCCGATCTCAACAATCACCATTAGACACAAGTGTTAATCTATTTAAAATATCAATGCAACACTTGTATGTAGTATGTAGGATTGTGCTTTTGCTGTCCAATGGTTCAGTTACAAATCTTTCAGTTTGTGAACTATCCCATCTGGATTTCTACCTGGTGGAGCTTGCTTTTTTTGACCATGAACTTTTCTATATTACTCAATAGTCAAAAAGACATCAGACATGTTTGAACTGAGTTACCGTGGTACCCTGCACTTAATAACCCCTGATGCTGAGTGAACCTTAATTATTAATTTACTGTCTCTGATACTAATTAAAGAACACAGATTTAAATCACAAAAGCCTGACAGTGGAATTGCGATGTATTTCCACATCAGAAAATGTTTCATTCAATAAACCACTTATTGTAACAGCTGCATTAAATGATAGAGAAAAAATAATGGTAAAAAATGACAGGTTCATCCAGTCAGCCCACATTCCATACACAGCCCTTCAAACTAATGTTCACCCTGGTACATAGTTATTACTGTTCCTTTGCTCCACCACCATTCATGCAAAATAACACTTGTTCATGTCCTTCCTGAAACTCCACCACAGTGAGCATCCACTCACAGCCACATGAATGTGAGCTGGTATTTATGATTAATAGTTCACTGCAGTTCACCCTGTTAATTAGATTTTTTGGGAATTTGAAGGTCACCATCATATCTCCCATTTCCTATCTGGTCATGGCTATCCACATTTGGAAAAATCAGTGAGCACTCAACGTGTATTGTGCAACTTCATTGACATTGTCCCCCAGGTCCCCACCAAATAAAGACACTGACAAGTATGTGTGGGTGCTCAGATTTGGCAATTAATTTACTTAATTCTTTCCTTTTAAAAATTCAATTTTCCCACAACTTTACAGGTTTACATATATACAGCATTAGTCACATTCCCATATACATCATACATTCCAAATCCACTTTATTATATAATAATTAATTTCTTAATTTATTCTCAATTTCTTTCTCCTTTATTTTCTTACCTTCTTCTCCCCCCAGATGTGCATTATTGGGTGGCATTCTTTCTTCATTGTCCTCTGTTCAAAGGAGTAGGAGCATACACACCATACTCCTGCTTCCTGTTGAGTTGGCCTATGTCCTATTTATTATTTGTCCCCCCTTATCCCCCATCCTATCCTCCCCCTCCCTTATTTTTCTCTCGGTGGTGTAACTGTTGTCCACCTTCTTCAGCCTCCCAGTCCACACTGCTCCACCTACCACAGTGACCACATCAAACAAAATCAACCTCCTCTTCGGAGTGGGTGGGTGGGAAATTCTCTTAGAGCAAAAATTATGAGCTCCCTGGCCTATGCTGGCCCTTAAATATCCCTGTGGCTTGCCTCTCTCTCTCTTTCTCTCTCTCTCTCCCCTGCCCTAGCCATTCCCAGCTTCCCACCTCACTCCTGCTCTGACTTCATAATCCCTCCACTTTTGTGACCTCACTATACCATCCCCCAACCCTCCCCCCTTTCTTAGCTCTTTTTCTGTCAGTCAACTTATTTCTGGCCCCCATCCATCTGGTCTGTGCCTGTGGACAATGGGGTCTGCCTTTTAAGTGGGCAACCCTCTTTGTGTGAAAGAACATTGTTTATTTACCAGTACAATATACAGTTCACACTCATTTGGGTGTTCAGTTGGTGGCTAGCCAAGACAGCTATATTTGGGGGGTGCAGACTGCCAGATGATTGGGAAGGTTTCAGCTGTGAGAGAAAGGTGGTGGCATACTAACTGGCTAGAAGAAATACTTTGGATGCTATCAACAGCATGTGAAAAACTACTTATTGATATTACATAATATACATGATTCATACTTTTATGAGGGGAGGACTACAAAAGAACGTGATTAAATAACAAATATCTGGATTTGCTAATTCAAGGAAAGTGAAGCAGAAATGGAATAAAGATCGTTAGTCTATCATGCTTGATCCTTAGTGTGCCATGGACTAATATCTCAATCTAAAATTCTCATACATCCAGATTCTGTCAGCAACCTAAGGGTTAATTGAACAAAATAATTAGTTAGGCATGGTGTACGTTTGGGTATTCATGGGTGTCAAAAGTGGGCAGCCAATACTTTCATGATATGACTGCTAGTAAGGATTGATAAAACAATGAAAAAAGAGCACAATATATGTCTTGATAGAGTTGGTGGACTAAGTGGGAGTAGGGAGGGTGATTTGGAGGTGGGGACAGCAATCCATTGAAATTGAGAAAGCTTTATTGTTTTAATAAAACCACATAGAACAACCAGTGTAATACAAGAAGGAAAACTGTTGGGATAAAGAAAATAAAACACAACCAACCACCCTCCACCCTCTCACCCTTATCCCCTACCTCCCCCTTCCCCAGCAGAGTGCACCAATCCCCTCATAACATAACAGAGTAGAGGATAATGTACTCAGGATGTAGCTTTAGGAATAGCAACAATCAATGGGAGAACTAGCGAGGTGCCAGGGGTAAGATGCCAACTACTTCAAATATAAAGCAAATAATTTACCCCACTTCTTATTGAATATGGGGCATGCGGTTACACATGGCAGCAATTAGGTGTTCCATTCTTATGGAGAAAGAAAGCTCATTCAGCCATTCAGTATAGGTAATGGGTGATTGGTCAAGCCAATGCCTTGACTAATTTTTTAACCACTGACGAGACAAGAGCCATATGGTAGCAACTTTCTTTAACTTGAATCTGTGAAGAATTTCTGATAATGCAGAATTCAGGAGAGAAGAGACCACATAGCCCCAAGAGAGGATCTATACTGTCCTCTATGCTCGCCCATAGGGGAGAGACCTTCTCACATAGCCAAAAGACGTGCAATAAGGTACCATCTGCTTTATTGCATCTGGTACAGCAGGGGGAGGGAAGGTGACCCATTCTAGCTAATTTAATACAGGTATAATACATATTATTAAGAATATGATATTGAGTGAGTCGCAGTCGGTCTTGAATCAGATATGTGTAGAGGTTATTCCATAGTTTAGGCCAGTTAAAGGTGTACTCAGGTAAAAGAGACTCCCAAACTTTGGATTCACTCGAGTTAGGTGGGTGAGGTGAAGTTAGTAAACACTGGTAAAGAGCTGAGACCCCATGAGTTTTGAGTGCTATATTTTGAATTTGTTGAAGGAGATCCCCAGAATTAAGGTTTGTGGAGCAAGCCCAAATTGTCGTGTTAACAGGTATCTTAGCTGGTAAACCTTAAAAATGTGGTTGGGACTTAAATTAAGCTTGTCTAGTATCTCTGAAGAGGTTAGAATGGAGGTCAAATTGTAAAAGTCAGAGATCTTTAGGTCAGATGTAAGAGAGAGCCAGGTAGGAGATAGTGAAGCATTCTCCATCTTGATGTTTGAGTTATTGAAAATAGGTTGAGAAAAGTCGTTAAATAGAGGAATTTTAAGGAAAGAGCATAGCTGTGAAAAAACCTTGATGGAGACACCAATCGGGGGGCAGCAATCCAGTGCAAGGAAGAAATACAGTTATATAGTATTCAGTAGAGAAAAGGTACTATTAGCAAGCTGGCATGCTAAATTTTGGAATTGATGTGGAATAGAGCTAAAAAATTGATTCGTAGCACATAGTGTCATACTAAACTAGACTCAACTACAGAAAAAGTGTATTGACTTCATCTAAGGGAAAAACTTTAGACAAAACTGATGACGTTGAACTCGATATCACACGGTGCACACATAGATTAAATTATCTCTGGTGAGACTCAAACATGCACAGTGGACTGTTGACAAGCTTCATTGTGCAGGCGGAAGTTCATGTATTATTAATCTTATTATCCAAGACAGTCCATTGGCACCTCTATATCACTGGTAATATACACACTGTCTCTCGTCATGTTCACTTCACAGGCCCACAAACACACTATAACCTTACTCAGGTGCCATCCCTACAATACATTCAATGCACATTCTGGTGAAATACTGTTCAACAAAACCCCCAAAACCACACCCCTTCACATCGCACAATCCCACACCAACCCTAAAATCACCAATTACCAATAGCACTTATTAGTCAATGTTGTCAAGTGCAATTATAAGGAGGCAGTATATCGCAGTGGTTTAAGGCTCTGAGCTGCAAACCTGGAGATCTGTGTTTGAATCTCACAGCCCCCACTTGCATACTGTGTGACCCCAAGCAAGTCACTTAACTTCCTTCTGCTCCCAGGTTGCACCTGTAAACAGGCTTTCTGCTTAGTGTCTCTCTCCTGGTAAAATAAATAAATAAAAATAATAAAATTAACCTTGTGTAGACTAATGAATCAGCAAGCACCCAACCCCCCCAACACTACCTCATCCCCTCTTTACAACTCCTCTATCACTGCTGGCATCTATCTGAGCTATAAAAGAAAATAGCACTGTATACTGCAAACTGGACCCCATCGATCCAGGGGTGTGTGTTTGTGGGCGGGGATCAAGAAGTAATCATAGTTCACACACAAACACAATGCTACTATGTGTACCGCCAGATCCAAATTGAAGATAAACAACTTCTTTAATTTATTGGGTGCATTTTGATGTTGGTGAGCAAGTCTGGTGCTATGCAGTTTTCATACAGGATACACTGAGTAAACAATAAAAGTATGATCAGCATCAGGGGTCACAAAATACATGGGAATGCAGTTCAAACACATCTGAGTATGCAGACAAAAAAAACAAGCTCCACTACCTAGATATCATGACGGGATAGTTCACAAATCAAAACATTTCTAACAGGGCCATTACACAACACAAACACATTCCTAGAAACTAAATTAAAGTTTTGTATTATTATTTTAATAAGATTAAAACTTGTGTGAAATGGTGACTGCGGAGATCTGGTCTCAAATATGTGTGGTCACCAAACCCCATTTCTACTGGTAGCAGGATTTGAACTGACCATGTATGGATACAAGAGGTTTGATGCCCACTCTCCCAATTGTCACTTTGCACAAATTTTATTTCAGTAAAAGTAAGTGCTAGACTTTCATTTAATCAAGCTCAGGAATTTATTCAGCGAGTGTTGACTAACTCCATTCTGGGATTGGTTATCTGAGGCATTTTAAACATTTATTTTTCCCAGTTACAAGCACCTGCACTGTAGTTTCAAGTTTAGGTTGCGTGAGCTGTTAGTATGACATTGATGTGTTAATCTCTGATGGCTGTAACATTGTTACATGTAAAATGTAACAGGACGCCATCCAATATTCTAAATTAAAAAGTCTAACAGAGCCCAGACACGATTACAGAATAGTATCCACCACTCTGATTGCATAAAGTAGCGGATACTATTCCATAATCATGTCTGGGCCCTGTTAAATTTTTTAAATTTAGAATACTGGATGGATTTCTATTTTATGATTCTTTCTTCACTTAATAAACAAGTATGAGTTCATGCTAACTAGATGTCACAATGTAAGTCCATGCATTCTGCCTGTTGCTCATTTTAAATAACACACACACACAGGCATTTTTTTCAATGATTTATTGATTGAGCATGTCATTTGTTCTCACTGCTGCTGAAACAACACATATAGACACAGATTCAGCACATTTTCTTCTTATTTCCTTTGATAAAGGGGGTTGCCCAATTAAAGGGGCAGACCCTATTGTCCCAAGGCCCAGACAAGAGATGTGCGAAAGCCAGGAGATAGGGGAAGGGAGGGGAGAGGGGAAGGGATGAACAAGAAAGAGGGACATGAGGTCACTAAAAGGGGAGGACCTGATGAGGTCACAAATGGGGTGGGCAAAAGGGAGTGGTGGGAACAGTGAGGTGGCAATCAGGATCTGGCCAGGGTAAGCCAAAGGGCAGGGCCTAATTGGGCAGTCATAAGGGACTGCACAGCAAGGGGAGCTCACAGATTTGCTCCACAAGCTTTTTCTCTGGATGCACATCAGTTTTGGAAAAATTTTGTTTAGAGCAAGTGGAAATTTGATAGTGAAGTATTTTGAGTAAAAAAAAAAGGAAAAACAGGGGTTTTTTCAGGCAACTGCTAACTTAAAGTTAATAACTGTGGGGGTAAGAGAAGGCTGTAAGAGACATAGCAGAGGATTTGGAAGCCTTGCAAGTCAGTAAGCTGAGCACAACAGGCTGAACAAGGTAAGGAACCCCTTTTGATTATTGAAGAAAGATGTGGACAGAAGAAACATGCCAGTGAGCAGCAGGAGCTGGCAGAGAACTGGAGAATTTGTGGTGTTTGGGGTGGGAGATTGAGAGTATGCCAAAGGGGAGCTGAGGGAAGCAAGCATGTGCATGAATGGGCTGCAGAGACCAGGGAGCAGTTCAAACTCCAGGAAGTGTCATTATTGTAGTGTTTAATTAAGATCCGAGAGCCAGGTGAGCAAGTGCTCAGCTAGTGTGTGGTGGCTAAACCAGACCCTTGTGATGAGCAGGGGGAGAGTGGCAGTCTGAGTGGGGGACAGGAGCTCCTACTGGTACACTACAGTGGTACTGTGTGGCAACATGCACAGAGAAGTGGATCCAGCAGCCCACGACTTGAGGGTTGCTGCAGGATCCAGAACAGATGAACTGGGTAGTGCCGCGGGGCTCTGCCACGTGGGGGTTAGGGCAGGAGTTCTTAGGATGGGCTCCTTGCAGTGAATCAGGGGAATTTTTCAGGCACTAGAGAGCATTACTGGATGGGGAGCAATATGGAGGCTAAGGATGGAAGGATGCTGGGGCCCACCACGTGGCATGGTGTCTGATGTCATCGCCACATGGTACAGGACCATCAGAAGAGACAAGGAGCTGACAATGGGCAGAGTGGGATAGCAGGGCAGTCTGCATTACAACATGGAGCCCCTACTCCTCCTGTGTTTGGCACAGCAATGGACAGATTTATGGAAGAATGGGCCCAGTATAGGCACTGTGTGGCATGGCATCTGACGTCATCACCACGTGGTGCAGGGCCATGGAGAAGCAAAGTGATAACTTAGGGCAACAGGCTAGAACAGGGTTCCCTGCATTCAGAATGGAGCCCCACTCCTCCTGTGGTCACATTTTGGGGAATTACAGAATTGAAAGGGCCTGGTGAGATGCACCACATAGCATGGCACTGACGTCATCGCCATGTGGTGTGGGGGGCCAGGAAGTAGAGAGGCGCTAACAGGGGCAGTGTGGGTCCAATGGATCCCTGCTCACTAACAGCTCCCTCCCTGTGGATTTTTGGGCATATTTACAAGAAAAAGGGGCCCAATTAGAGACACCGTGTGGCGATGGCATCTGACGTCATTGTCACGTGGAAGGTGGGTCAAGGGGATGGGAACACCATGTGGTGATGGATGTTTTACCAGTATCCCATCCCACAGCACAGAGGGTGGATCAGTGATTTCAGCAAGCTGAAGACCACAGTGCAAAGCCTGCCAAAAGCCTTATCATTTTAGGGATGCTAGGAGGCAGAGCTGGGGAAAAGTGAACAGCCTGATATGGATCAGAATGGAGAGCATGAGGGCTTGGCAGAGCAAGGCAGGTCTGATAGCCTGACTTACAAGTTTAAGGTGGAGTCCACGGGTGGGGGGTGTACCCTCGAACTACATGATTTTCCCTTCAGCTGGTTTGAGGCAGGATGATGCAAGGGATGGCTAGAACAAGAACATGGGTAGCCAGCCAGCATGGAGGCACCCGTGAAGCAGCAAAAAATTTAGACCCCAGGGCAGTGTGTCACTGTGGGACAGAAGTGCATAGCCAGTGAGAGGTAAACAGAGGAGGACAACTGCTGGAGACAATGGCATTTCTCACATGGGGACAGCAGGCATGTGCCCAGGGGGCTGGTCAGAGAACGGTGGGTCAGTGGCATAGAGCAATGGTTACAGATCTGGAATACAAACATGGGCACCTGTGATGACATACCAGTAGGGGAAATACTGATATGTTGTGATTTTCTTCCTAATTAGATACCTTGGACCAGAAAGATGGCACCAAAGAAATGGAAACTGAGCAAAGAAGCCTGCTATTGGGTGGTGATGGACCTGGTGGACAAGGCAAACCGTTTGTTGGAGGTGGCTGAGACAGATGGTGGGAGAAGGGCACGAAGCGGAAGGGGAAGTAGGGGAAGGGGCATGAGACGAGTAAGAGGGTGCCAAAAGGGCCAGGCAAACTGGAGCCAGGGGCGGTGGTCCCTGTGCCAACTCTGGTGGCTCCTCTGTTTCTTCCTCCCAGTAACCTTTCCTGGAGCTGACGCCGACCCCTGTGCCTGTGCCAGCACCCATGTCAGAGCTCCCTCTCCTGTGGTTCTGCCCCTTTGCCAGAGCCAGTAATTCCACCACTGGTCTCAATGCCCACACCTGGCCCAGCAGGAGTGCCCCAGCTGTGACCCAGCACCCCACAGCCAGCCACACCAGGTAATCAGGTGGTGACACTAGAGAGCAGTGTCAAGGAATATGTTGAGCAGATGTTGAAATGCATGGGGGATAATGGTCTTGGACAGCTGTAGAAGGCATTAGGTGAAACCAAAGGGGCAGGGCTAGAGGGTGGGAGAGGGGGGTCACCAGGGGGTGCTATAATGGGAAGGGAGGTCGGGGCACCATGAGTCCGGTTAGGGGACCATGTGCCTATGGCCATGAAAGAAAAGATCTGGAAAGGGGAATATGTCGACATTTTCACCTTGACAAATGTAGACAACATGGATAAGTATAATGAGAAGGACAGTTTTGAGAAGAAGGACATGGCAGCGGTAGTTTTGTTAGGAAGGGGAGGAGGACACAAAGTGGAAAGGGGAAACCTGGGACAACTGGTCCATGGGTTTCACCTACTTCACTGCCATTGTCATTGAAAAGCTGCTGGAACTCGCTACCCAGCTCTTGACCTACTCCCTCATTATAAAGAATGCATATAAAAAAGGGGGCCACAGTTGGCTAAAATATGATGAGAAATTCAGGAAAAGGATGGCACACTTTGGGGACTTAAAATGGGATGCCAGATAAAAAGACCTGTGGCTAGAAATTTACATGGGTCCAACTGAAAAGGAGACTGAAGGAGATAAAAGAGGGGGAGCGGCATTGAAAACTTGTTGGGGATACAACAGGGCATTCTGCTCTTGGCCTAACTGCCGATTCTGACACATATGTTCTAAGTGTGGGAGGCACTATCCAGTGTCAAAATGCAGATACAGTTGGGAAAAAGAATCAGGCAGTCAGGACAACTCATACCAACAGCCCTTTCAGACCAATCAAGGCTCCTATAGGGGTCAGCACTGGGGAAGAGGAAACAGGGGGAGAGGAACAGGAGGTGGGAGGGGGCACACATACCAAACACGGCACCAAGACAACTGAAAGCCGCACAGGCAGCAGTTTCTGGCTGGCCTGCACACCCATAAGATTGGAGACAATAGAAGGGTGGTTGAGGGACTACCCAGACCAGGAGGCTGCTAGGAAGTTGAAGGCAGGTTTTCAGTTGGGTTTTAGTCTACAGTTTAAGGGTGTGAGAAAAGGGATGAGGGCAAAGAACCTCAAGTCCATACAAGGGAAGGAAGCAACACTAGTACGAAAAACTCTGAAAGAGTTGGAAGTGGGGAGGTGGAAGGACCATTTGCCTCCCCGCTGCCTAATTTGAGGATTTCTCCCTGGGGTTAGTACCCAAGAAACTGCCGGGGAGTACCAGGTTATACATCACCTATCCTACCCTAACAGGGATTCAGTTAATGATTACATTGAGAGGAAAGACAGCAAGGTAACATACACCATCCTGGAGGAGGCAGTACGGCTAATTAGGCCTAAGCACAGTGCCTGGCTGGTGAAGACAGCTATAGAAGCAGCGTTCTGATTACTTCCAGTCAGGCTGGAGGATTGGGATCTGCTGGGATTCCAGGTGGGGGAATCTACTATTTTGACAAGGCCATGCTCATGGGGTGCTCTATAGTATGCACCACATTTGAGATGTTCAGCACCTGGCTACAGTGGGTGTTTCAAAAATGGTATGGGCATCAGATGGTAGTGCACTACCTTGATGATTTCCTTTTCTTTGGGGAAGGGCAAAGGGAGATGGAAGGAATGCTGCAGGATTTCAAGGGCTTATGCCAAGAGTTGGGGGTGCCAGTAGCAGAGGATAAGACAGAAGGGCCTAGTCAGATGATAGAATGTTTAGGGCTGGAGCTGGACACGATCCAGGAACTATTCAGATTACCAGATAAGAGGGTCAAGAGATTACAAGAGCTAGTAGGGAAGGTCAGATGCCACAGGAGAGTGCAGCTCCAGCAAGCACAACAGCTGCAGGGGCATTTTAATTTCACATGTAGAGCATTGCCCAGGGATGCATGTTCACATGGCGTTTAGCCTGGGCAACCTGGGGGGCAAGACAGCCCCACCATTGTGTAGATATTAATACGGGGATGAAGGAGGATATGGTGGTATGGGAGCATTTCCTCGAGGCATACAATGGGCAGACCTTCTGGCAGGAGACTGACTGTATAATACATAACTGCAGCTGTATACGGATGTGGCAGGCAGGATTGGCACGGGGGGTTATTTTCAAGGAAAATGGTTCTCCACACCATGGCCCGAGGAATGGGTGCGGACTAGGGTGATGAGAGATATTACCTTCCTGGAAATTTTCCCCATATGGGTGTCAATGCTAATCTGGGGAGGAGAACTTAAAAATAGGCAAGTCACATTCTGGAGTGATAACTGGGCAGTGGCAGAAGTACTGAACAAGAAAAGGATGAAGTCAGACAGAGTCATGATGGTGTTGAGAAGGATGGTGTGGCTAAGACTGACATTGAACATGTCGTTTAGGGCCAAGCACGTTGATGGTGTAGACAATGCGATAGCTGATTGCCTCTTCTGATTGCAGATGGACAAATTCTGGACCATTGCACCTGGAGCAGAGGTCTGGCAGACCACCATCCCAACGTACGTATGGACGACTGGATTGGGGGAGCTGAATTATTGTTCTGCAACTCCTGGGGCCCCAGGACCCTTAGAACATATGAAACCTCTTGGAGGGCATTTCAAAAATTCCGGGAACGGTACGGTGGCCAGGTAAGTGGGGCAGTGACAAGGGAGCAGGTGGCCAGATTCATAGTGGCAGGGTGGAACCAGGACATGGCACAGGCAACCATGGGAGTTCATCTGGCAACAATGGAAGAGGTATGCACACTGAGAGGGTGGTAGGACCATACAAAAAGCAACCTAGTCCACAGAATAATGCAGGGCTGGTTACAGGGAGCAAATAAGAAGCAAGAAAACAGCAGGCCAATTTCAGAGGGGTTGATGGCAAGGTTGATGGAGATGCTACACCACATCTGCAGCTCAAAGAATGAAGCCGTACTGTTCAGGGCCCTGTACGCTACAATACATAGTGGGGTGTTTAGACTTAGTAAAGTGGTGGGCCGTGGCAGGAAGAAGGATGTAGGGGGTTTACACTGGGATGACATAGAATGGGCCGGGGAAGCAATAGGGGTAGTACAGTGGAGCACACTTATAAGAACATCAGATATAAGAACATCCCGTTCATAAGAACACTGTTTGGATGTCCTGATCTTTGTCCATTATTTTCAATGTAAGCAAAGCCCATTTATAAGAACAATCAGCACATTTATAAGAATATTTTTTTTTTTCCCAGAGGTAGTGGTAGATGGTCATTATTACCTCGGAGTGTGCTAAACCTGGGCTGAATCATCACCTAGTCTCTTCATTAACAGTCATTTAACTAGTAAATGGATGTGTGAAAGATGCCCCATGAAGAAGACAGCACATTTCACAGTTAAGTGAGACAGTGAATGTATTTTAGAACATTACACTAATTGTTTGAGCAAGAACTTTTTGAAAAAGTTATGTTCTACCACTTTTAATAATGAGTTATCTAAAAACTAGTTTGAACCAAGTTTAATCATGTTAAGCATAGATTTTACATGGATTTTCACTGTTTTCAATGAAGCCCTCTTATAAGAACATCCTGGTTATAAGAACATTTTTGCTTGGCATTTAGGGTGTGCTTATAACAGGGCTCCACTGTATTAAGGAGATCAAAGACAGATCAGCAAGGTCAGGGCACCAAGGTGTGGTTAAGGAGACACCCTAATGCAGCCATTTGCCCACTGGGGGCTCTGCATGTGTACGTAGCAGACCACCCAAAAGGAGGAAGTTCCTTGATATTTATACATGGGACAGCAGGCCAGTGTCTGGGTACCAGGTGACAGTTGTTTTGCACAAGAGCCTGAAATTTATGAGGGAAACTGAGGAGGGATATTCCTCCCACTCATTTCAGATTGGGGCGGCCTCGGTGATGGCAGCACAAGGCCACAGTCAGGGGGAGATCAAGCAGAAGAGCAGGTGGACTTCTGACTGTTATAAAAAATATGTACGTAACATCATATAATAACAATATCTCTCTTTTCTCCATAGCAGGTATGAGAGATAAGGGAAGAGGAGTAGAATAAAGGGGGGAAGGGGGACTTTGAGTATAATATACTAAACAGTGTGCTTATGGTTATGCAGAGAAGTTGAGGAAGCTCGAGGCATGGATCTGTGGGCATTCCTTTATACATTGGGTGGAGAAATGAGCAGCCAGGAGACAAGGGGGAAAGGGGGAAAGCAGCTGTACCTGAACAACGATACTATCTGATTGGTATGGAGTGGTCTATGGGGAATGAAGTGGGCCCAGCTGCTGCCACAGTTAAGGGAAATCAGGAAGGACCACAGACGGCCAGATCTGATTGTGTTACATCTGGGTGGCAACGACCTGGGAAGGAGACCCTGGCTGGACATATTTTATCAAATAATGCAGGATCTGCAAAAAATAAAGGAGTGATGGCTGGAGGTTACTCTGGCCTGGTCTGATGTCATGCCCTGAAGGGTTTGGTGACAGGTGGAGAGCCAAAAAGAGATGAACAGGGCCCAGAAGTGCATTAATGTGTGAGTGGGCAGGTTGTTTGAAAGTATGGGAGGATTAGTCATACACCATGGAATACTAGAATGGGTAGATGAATACTACCAGGGATATAGGATACACTTATCGAGCCTTGGTCTGGCCCTGTTCAATGCAGAAATTGTGAATGCCATCGAAGCATGGCTTGCTCAGAAATAGAAACAATCCAAAAAAATAAAGAAAAAGAATAGGGGGTACATGGGAGGGCAGGGGGGTGATTCCACTGTCCATAGCAAGCTGGAGGTGGTCTAATGGAAAAAAGAGGGTTGAGGACAGGAAATAAAGGTGGGGATAAAATGGAAAACACTAAAAAGGTGACGCAGGATTGATAAGCAAGGAGCAGGGGCACGGTGTGTACACTCGTACCCCTTACAACAAAAGAGGAAGATGCTGGGCCTCCCCCATAATGTACATCTGGGGGCAGAAGAAAAAGAAGAAATTAATAGAACTGATAGTTGAAAAGAATGTGGCTGTATATAATGTATATACATATTAATTGGAAGAGATTGTAAACTGGAAAATGTTGGAGATGTACTATATTATTGTAAACAACAATATCTTTGAATATTCAGTAAATTAATTGCCAAACTGAACAACCATACACAACTTGTTTATGTCTTTATTGGTGGGGTTCTGGGGACAAAGAGGGTTGCCCAATTAAAGGGGCAGACCGCATTGTCCCAAGGCCCGGACAAGAGGTGTGGGAAAGCCAGGAGATAGGTGAGGGAGGGCGGAAGGGAGCAACAAGAAAGAGGGACATGAGGTCACCAAAGGGGAGGACCTGATGAGATTACAAATGGGGTGGGCAAAGGAGAGTGGTGGAAACAGTGAGGTGGCAATCGGGGATTGGCCAGGGTAAGCCAAATGGCAGGGCCTAATTGGGCAGTCATAAAGGACTGCACAGCAAGGGGAGCTCAGAAATTTAATCCACGAGTTTTTCCTACCCACCCACCCTGAGAGAAGAAGGATGAGGGCATTGTGGTAGGTGGAGCACAGTGCGCCACTGTGGTAGGTGGAGCACAGTGGCAGGCTGGAGTGGACTGCTGTAGGTGGACAGCAGGAAAAAAGAGGGACGAGGACAGAAAATAAAGGTGGGGATAAAATGGAAAACACTAAAAAGGTGACACAGGATTAATAAGTGAGAAAGAGGGGCATGGTGTGTATGCTTGTACCCCTTACAACAAAAGAGGAAGAGGCCGGGCCCCACCATGATGTACATCTGGGGGGCAGAAGAAAAAGAAGAAATTAATAGAACTGACAAATTGAAAAGAATGTGGCTGTATATAATGTAAAAGGGATATGCAGCAGTTCAGTGTGTGATAATGCATTTATCTTGTACAGTTTCCTGTGACCTCAAGTAACCTCACGAGTGCCGAAGGCATGAGTGAGAGTTACGAGAGGTCACTGGAAACTGTACAAGATAAATACATTATCATACACTGAACCACTGCATATTCCATTTATGCAACAGGTTTAGATGTTGTGTGAACATTTTGATTTTGGTAGGTGTAAATAATTTGTCAAAAAAGGGAATAGAAAATTTAATTTTATGCTGTTTTTTGCTAATTATAAAAAAAAAACAAAATGGTATCTATAAATAAAACCCCACTCATTTTGTAGATATTTTTGAGCTGAATATTTTTCGTGCTACAGTACCATGCTATCATTTTTTGTTTTAAAGTTATTCATATTTGTTTGTCAAAAAAGTTAACAAAAAATTACATTTTCTTCTGTTTTCTTGCTAATCATATACAGTATACAGGGTTTATATAAATGAAACAGTATTCATTTTGTAGATAATTTTGTGCTGAACAATTTTCGTGCTCACAGTACCATGTTATCTTTTTTCATTTTTAAGTTATTCACATTTAAATATGGTTAGTACTGCTTCTGAGGCCGAACATTCTAAATGAATTCTGAAGAGAACTATGTAGATAAATGAGCTGCTGATGTAGTTACTGTGTGGATAAATGGGTGATGATGTAGTTACTATGTGGATAAATAAATTTATCCACATAGTAGCACAGATAAATGGATTTATCAGTGCAGGTGTATACAGACACCTGTTGCATAAACATAAATATTAATTGGAAGAGATTGTAAACTGGAAAATGTTGGAGATGTACTATGTTATTGTAAACAATGATATCTTTGAATATTCAGTAAATTAATTGCCAAACTGAGCAACCACACACAACTTGTCTATGTCTTTATTGGCGGCGTTCTGGGGACAAGGATAAATATAAGCTGATCACGCCAGCCTAATATTCTTTGTTGCCATGCCTTACTGAAAAAACATTTATATGCAATGATTATTAATCATGTGACATGTCTTGCATGTAAATTTCAAGAATATAAATCTCTGCCCCACATGGTTTTATACAATTTTTTTTTTCAGAATGCGAAGGAATTAAAAAAGAAATTCTGAAAAGCATTTCAGATGTGAAATTGTCATTGCACTCAAATCTTGCTGGTGGATTTCCGCATTCAGCACAGCTTTATTCTACACTGTTTCAGTCACTGTTAAGTAGTAAAATATCTAGATATGTTGTAGCAAAATCCAGTTCATTACCAAGGGATTTTTCATTGTGGTATCCAGGTACTCTATATCACTACTTCACCCTGGCTATCACTGCTGTAATCACAAGGTAGTCATCCAATCAATGTTAATACCTTGCCAATCACTACTTCTCCCTGGCTACCATCATTGTAATCACTAGGTAGTAATCCAGTCAGTGTTAGTACCATGCCACAGTGCTCAAAAAAAAAAAAAAAAAACATTTTCATTTTGTCACATTTTCAAACACTTGTAACAATAAATTGTGATACTGGTTTATACATGACAGAGTAATCCACACATATTCCACTAACATCACTTTACATTTTACCGTTATACTTAAGGAACCACACACACCTCACCAGGAAAAAAAAGAAGAGACATATTTTGTTGACACATTTCTGCTTATTATATTACTGACAGTGTTTGAAAGTGTGATACAAAGCACTAGTTTTTTTTTTAGGAAATTGGCACTCTAATGTAAAATACGGTGTACGCCTTCTCTTATTGGCTGACTACCTTGTGATTACTACCGTACTAAGGAGGCTTAGAGTCAGTGAAGTCCATTCCAGTTACATCTCAGAAAATCAGAAGTTCTGATTTCAGAGTCTGATTTAATTATTTGTTAGGACGATTAGAATTGGAGTCAGAACAGGATGTTCTGATTCTGAATCCCCCTTCACCTACAGGACCTGACTTCAACCTGATGGACATTTTACCTGACCTCCAACATTACATGTAATCATCTGACTTCCCCACACCTTCATAGTAGTCCAGCAGCAGGGTACCCATCTTCCTGTAGTACCCCCTTCTCCCTCCACTTCCATTCTGGCTCTTTCTTCTGGCACCACCTTAAAAACTCTATTTTACTGGGTGATTGCTCCATCTCTCAGTGGTGGTATAGTAAGTCCAGTAGGTATGGTGTCCTCAGTGCCACCTCCCAAATCTTGTCTCTCTGTAAAATGACAAGCATGTTGTGCCATGTACTAGCCAATTAGACTGCTCTCAGGCAGGTGGGAAAGGATAATTTGGGTGACTCTGAATGGCAGAAACTGCCACAAACCCTTCTATTGCCACAGCCAGCCACTGTTGACTGAATGAATGAGAGACAGAATGTGCATTCTGTGGTCAACTGTGCTGGGGGGAAGGTTTATGCTGGTTGCCATAGATGTTTACTTTTGGTGCATGAGGAATGGGGTAAGGTGGCCATTTGCATGGTGCTGGGGGCCCAGGGCCTAGTTTTGTTTATTAACTTAGGGATGAGTAAAAGGAATCAGATATAGAATTGGATGAAAATCAAAAATTTTATGATTTCAATTCCGATTCTGACCCTTTTCCGGAATAATGATTTCTGGCCTGCATTTCCGAAAATCCCAGTTCCATAAAAGGTCAGAATCAGAAGAATCCAATTCCAGATCAAAACTATGGAGCATCCCTACACTGCACACAGTAGCTGCACAGAGGCAATATGTTTCCAATCATTCAGAAAACAGGCACATTACAAACAGCTACAATTAATAAAATCATTCCTTGTCCTGTTTAACTCCAACCAGGATGGCAGGCAAGCTTCATTGTTTTTGGTTATCCCACATTCTGTACCAACAGGGGTGGGTTGCTGGTGCCTGCATAAGCAATCACACATGACAGAGTGTGCTGTAATACTAAATTACCATATAGCCCAGGTGGTTTGTGAGGCAGCGGACACAACCAACTGCCTTCAACCACCGGGGAGTGTGAATTTAATGCAGGGTCATCATATGACTTGATTTAACCAATCAATTCTTGTTTGAGCCAAGACATTTTATAATGTGGTCTACCAAAACTGAATGCATCTGCCATTTAAAGCAATAGAAATTGACTTTTGTCATTGGCAGCTTCTTTGTATCTGCAATAAGATAATAAAGCACATTCATACTGTATGTGCCTGTCAGCTGCACAAGAGGAGGCCAAGATTTGAACCTTGGTCTTCAGCAATGGAATATCTGTGATTTAGCCACTGAACCACCTAAGCTGCACCTCTTTGATTACTTATAATCAGTGCAATTTTAGGAAACAGGACTTTTTTTTTTTGGCAGTTAATTTCTTTATTCCTCCTCCAGTTCAGGCCACTATCCAATCAGATCTCTCCCGAGGCCCATCACATGACATTTCAGGGACTTAGCTTAATCTCTGGACTTCTTCTACACCCCCCTCGAGGTGGGGTCAGCAGGTCTCCCCATCCCTGCTGAAGTATGGATTCAGTTTCCATAAAGAAGGCCATGTCATCAGTGCAATGTCTGTGAGGGGACGAACCCTTCATACTGCTTTGCCCAGCTTTTTCCCCTAAAGTATTTTTCTCTGCATAGGTCCCTAGTATAGCAGTGCGTGTAAGCTCTCACACAAGCATGTGGCAGTCCCCTTCCCAGTGAATCATTTCCAAGCACACTGCAACCTGGGCTCAGCCAGGTGGCAAGTACTGCATTGGAGCTAACTGCCCTCCCTTTCCAGAAATCTAGATTTAGTATTTGCCGTATTGGTCCTTGTAAGAACAGATCCAGAAGCAAATGATTTAATACCTTTTATTGGATCAACATAGCTGTAATAAAAAGTACAAAGTGTTTTAGCTTTTGGACCAACAAGTTCTTCATTAGAAGCATAATGACAGTTATTTAGAAAAAAAAAACAGTACTTTTAACACCCAGATCATGCAGAAATAAAAACAGAAAAAATCCCCAATGGTTTAAAATACTCATTTAAAAAAGAAGATGATGTCAAGAAGCTTAACAGTACCATTTCACCTTTAGCTAGAGAGAGAGTCTAAGGGTCAGAGGTGCTTGGTACAGAAGACGTACAAATAACTCCACTGCATATAAATTAAATTGACTTATAAGATAACAACTACTTCAGCAGATGGCTCTTAAATCAAATTATGAGTGTCACAATGCATATAAGAATGCAGTTACTGAAAAACAACTCCCAACTAAAATATAGTGTTTTATAATATACATCCCACTCACTTGATTTTATATTGGCATCCAACCCAACTGTATAAGAATCATATCCATGAGCCACAAAGTACCAAACTGTCAATACATATTTATTTAAAACCAAAAAGCCTAGCTCTTCCCACAGTTCCTTCTGGAATTATATATATTTTTTCCTCTAAAATATTTCTGTTTTTCTTATGCTCTTGATTTAATACTGTAATAGAGTATATGTTTTATTACAAGTCTCATATATCCATTTGGATTCTTTTGTGCTGTTTTTCAGGTCTTATTATACCATTTCAAGTCTCATTTTCCCTACTTTTGTAATACAGAGAGCATGTGAAATTACACTATTGATTGCTTCAAAACCATTAAATATTGCTGTTGTAGAGGTTTAATTTACTATTTGGTCTCTCAGGCATTCCAAATCTTCTGAATTAAGAATAAGTAAAATGTTATTAATGTTTTAAGATACCCATTTTATTCTTTTCCTATTTATGCAACTAATATTTTCAGAACATATTTGTTCATTAACTTATAAAAACAGATTATATCCCAATATTGTAATATGGTGTACCATCTATTATCTGACAACACTGGTGTACCACCTTGCTGCTGGACAATAGAGAGTGGAGGATAATAGGGGTGTGCTATGTTGCATTGATAAAATATAAGAAAATTAGCACAGGACTACATTTCGTTATTAACGTAGACAGTTTCTTTTTTTGTTTACAGATGGTAAAAACATTACTTAAAACCACAGTTTGACTTAAAATCTAGTTTAGTTCATTTATCATTCATTATTTATCATGATTCATCTATAAAGTAATCAGTGGTGGACATCTGTTTGGCTTTATTTGTCATGATTAATTTAACTTTAGTGTCCAAATGCTCCTCTCTCATGAACTTGTAGCGGTGTCCAGGGAAAGTATAGAGTTGGGAGATTGGGAAGGTTGAGGGAGTGACTATAGGGAGGCTGGGATAAAACCCATCACCTGCATGGCACACCCTATATTGTATACCTCTTAACATTTTCTCACTGAAATGTTGGATACTGATACTAAAAATGTAAGAAAATGAGGGACTTTGGTCTTCATATTATGGGGTACATCAACACACACATTTAGACATGAATATTAGGAACTTGTGACTTAACAGCACTGTATCCATAATCACAGCCTGGGCTGTAGTTGAAAACACTAACAAGGGGTAACAATGACTCTCTTTGAGTATTTTGTGGGGTCCACACCTCGGACACTAGCTAGACACCTTAACAATGGGGCTGCAATAACTCACATAGATTCTTTGGTGGGGTCCCCAACTTGCACTACCAGGTAACTGCAGTTCTTACAGAGCTTTTAATAACACCTGACCACCTAGAACAATGAGGGAGATTAGAATGAGGACTAGAGCTTGCTAAAGTAGGGACTATTTAACTTCTATGACAGCCATGGAAGACCTGCACTAGTCAAGATGGACAAGTAGAGGATGAGCTGCACTTGTCCAGGTCAAGTTGCACTATTCCTTGTACAAATAAAACAATATTAAAATTGACCCTTGCTTCTAATAGGGAATCTTCCATTTCTACACCCCTGACAGCATCAGTAATCTCTTCATCAATGACGTTAAAAACCTCACATCCATTCTCAAATGTTACATAGTCCTCAATAGTACAGTGTAAAATATTTCTTATTAAGACATTTACAACAACCAAAATATTGGTACCATAATGCACTGAGTCAGCACCTGTGAAGTGGTGTATGATAGAGTGAGAGCATCATGAAAAAGATATAGTTTGCACACTGGAAATGGTTGGCAGATGGAGAGAGAGGGTGGTGGATAATAGAAGGAAATGTCATAGACAGAGAATGGTACAGAAGGTCAGGACAGCGGATAAGGAGGATGCTGGATAATAGGTGGTGCACTGTAATTTGGAAGTGTGCAGATCCTGGTCTCATAATAATTGAAAGTCCTTGACCTTACTCAAAAGATTTAAGTTTAATCAGGTTATGTCAGTTAGAGATGAACCATTATGCCCAATAAATGCGTATTCACAAAAGGAGAGAGAAGGGAGTGATGGCTGCTTGCTAGTCTGCTGGTTTACAGACAGAGCAGGGTTCTGAAAAAGCCTTATAGCATTTATTAAAGGTAAACCACCAGTTGCCTTAATTTTTGTTCTGCTATTTTCAGATCCTTCCAGTCCTTCATGTGCCATCTGACTGTGGTGCTTGTTGCTTGTTGGACATGTTCCCTGCTCTGCTTTTCTCACCAACAGGAGCCAGGAGTCCTTCCGTTGGGGGAACCTGCCTGACAAGAATATTAAGCAGTGGGCCCTGCAGAGGGCTAGCACTTGGAACACAGCACTATGAACAAGGAGTAAGTACCCACATTCAGAAGACCGAGCTGAAGGCATTGTGGAAGTTACAACTGACTTTGGAAGCTACAACTGACACAAGTTAACTGGCAGTTAACCTGTGAGTCAACAGGGAAGACTATTTCAGTTTACTTTCTTTGTTGATACTGTGGTTAAGGTTATTGTGGTTACTCTGCTCGTTTTTACTCCTACCTTCTTTCTTAGTCTCACCTCTGAGGGGGCATAGCTTTTCTGATTACTATCAACTATTGTTTATGGTACATTTCTCACTCTCTGTTCTTACACCATATTAATATTTTAGTTTACTGTTTTTCTTATTTTATGTTCTTATCTATAACTGTGATTTTGCATTTTTGAGTTTCATGCCTCAGGATCACCTGACCTTCAATGATTTATTGTGCATGCATGGCGTATTTTGAAATATTCGCCATGTTGTGCTGGAGCATCCAGGAACAGAGGCCAGCTGAGATGCTGAAACTCAGATGCCTGAGTGCTTTGAAAGCTCTTGTATCTACACTGTCTGTGCTCTGATTTGTACTAGCAATATGAGCCCCTGTTGCTTTTACATTTACTTTTACATTTTTTAGACATGAGTCCTCTCTGGGAAAAGTAAGTCTTAAAATTATTATGCTTTTTCACTTCTAGATCATAATTTAAATAATGGTAAAGAAACACTCATCAAAATTGTTTTGTGCATTACCTAGTTAGGTTGATTAGCCTATGTTTCATTTCAAAACATGTTTTTTCCTGATTTGAATATTGCGTTCTTTATTTTTAGTATTTTAGTGTACTTACACTGTTTATTTTTTTATTTGTAAGTGTTCTACAACACTATGCCTCATTTACTTCAAAGCCTGCACACTGAGCAAGCCCCACCCAATCTAAGGCTTACTGATACAAAATACCTGGAAAGCAATCTCAGAGGGGGATTTACTTCTACTCTAATCATTTTTATAAGTTACCCCAGAAGATAAAAAACTGCTGTGCTCATTTCTCTAATTATTCATCTGGTGTTGCAAAGTCAAAATTAATTAAAAATATGTGTTGCCTTTGGATGTTTAAAGCTTGAATATTAAAGCTTACAGGGAAATCCATCTGCTTAATAAAACGGCATGGGGAAAATTATCAATTTAAGTGACACAAATTTGAAGACTTCCTCTGATCAAGATCTTGTAAGTGCCTTTACACAAAATCTAGATGGAAAAACTATCTGCCACATCTAGAGCTTAAGATCAGTACCCGTACATGTATCAGTGGCTTCCATCATTTCAGAGCAACTTTACTGGTTTCAGTTAAGACTTGGTTAGACTCATTTAAAACACTGGTGTGTAAAATAAGCAAGTTTTCATATTTGGCATGAACACTGTGGGTCACATGCTAATTCCCCTTTGCAACTGTGTTTGTGGAGTTTTTTTACATACTAATTGAAGAAGAAGTGTAAAGAAATTTACATCAGAAAGTCCCCCATTTACACCATTATTGGACTCTATCAGATTTCAGAGAAGCCACTTCTGTAAAACTGGAGCCACTTACCCTTATTCACACTATGCTCTGTCCTATTTAGCTATATTACTCATTTTCTGTAAATCTCATTGTACTATCTGTGCTTTGTCTGCATAAGTTTTTAGATCATAGCATATCTTATTTTTCTAATTTGAGTTCTTAGTCTTAAGGTTGAGTTTTAATTTTTTTTACCTCAATAATTATAATTATTTAATTTAACTATTATTTTACCTGGTTCAGATTACAGAGATGGTTAATACTCATTCACAAACAAGCGTTGGCAATAATTGCTCCTCATTATACAGGGAACTACAATTTTCCTCACAAGGTATGACATATAAAGCTACAAAGAATAACAGAAAGTGGGTCTATGTCGATTCGCTCCCGCTAATTAGCTCCCGTCAACTCGCTTCCAACGACCTGCTCCCACGGCAATTCACTCCTGCAGTTCTCACTCCCAGACAACACGCTCCCGCTACTCTGAGCAACAGAATAATACCCCTTGGAAACAGTGTCAATGCCTCACCTGTTGGTTCAAAGAATGTGAACTGGCTCAGCGTCTACATTTTTAAGCTCATTTGGTGTAACGTATCCAGCTGATTTTTTGTCTGTGAATAACTGTCCAGAATCTTTCATTTTGTGAGCTTGAGCAGCCATAATTGAGTTTCTCTGTGGGCCTAAGGGCACTGCTGAAGGCTGCTGTGGGCCGAGTCAACAGTGGTTCAGTTTTACTTTGTCTTGTTGCTCTGTACGAGGAGTGAAATATGCAGGAACACATGGCTCTGGGTACACAACCTCGGGGTTGTTACTACTGCCAGCTGTTTTTTGTGCTGCTTCCTCAACATTAGCCAGAGTATGAACAGGAGTGTCCATGGTAGGAGCCAGGTCTGTAGCACCCTTTGGTGAGGCTATGTAATTATTTTGGGAGCGAGCAGTGACAGAAGAGATATTGCTAATGACAGGTGAAGCAGCTGACTGCAAACTTCAGTAGCTCATGCTAGTAAACAAGCTGACTACTACAGCAGTAATGTTTGCACCTTTCTTCTTTCTCAGTGGTGCAAGAGTGTATTTGTTTGTTAAAAAAGACATCGCAGTTTGATTATGTGCTGCTGGAGCGAGAGCGGGAGAGAACTGACGTGGAGCGAGTAGGGGAAGGAGCGAAATATACAGGAGCGAGTTGTTGGGAGCATGTTTTCTGGGAGTGAATTGTCGGGAGTGAATTGACGGGCTCCCACAGAAAGCTGAGGCAGCCAAAGACTACAGACCATCTCAACAACTCTCTGAATAGTGACAGAACCTCCACACCTATTTGTAACCTTAAAAATGATTTGAGTTCCTTTAAAGAAAACGTATCTGGAAAGAACAAATTAAAAGCTATTTCATGTGTCTCACACAATATAGATTTAGGTATTGAATTGAGGAGTGCCATATCTCTAGATAGTCTGGGAAATGAGAACGCGGCAGGAATTAGTATATCAATGGACCCGGGCACCAGTGTCAGTTTTGACACCAATTAGGACACTAATTTGGACCAGTACACTTCAGACCAGCATAAAAGTATACATATTCCAAAAAAGAAACTAGAAGAGGTGTTGCAGGACCTCCAAGTAACTATTAATGGCCTTAAAAGTATTGCGGGCAAAATAATGAACATTAGTAAAAAATATAATAGTTCACAATTAGGTTTTTAGGATGAACTCGAGGGTGAAACTCAAAAAAGAAATATTTCATCTAATCCCCAGGACTATAGCTACTGAGTGATGATCTGGTCAAATTGTTAAAAGATCCATATACTGTAAAACCTAATTTATCTGAATGTCTTGGGAGACATGAAAAACATCCGGACAAGCGGGTTTTGGGATAAACGAGAGCCCTATTCTTTACACTGCAACCGACATTGCAACCAATCGCAACTTCATCCTACTCTAGCAGTGACTGTGAAGTACAGTACTGTACTGTAATAAAGCAGAATTAACTCTCAAGCTTTTAAAATACAGTATCTCTCGCTGTACTTGCCTTAGTGCTCAATTTACAGTACTGTAGTTCACCTGTTCCAATCTTGCTTGCGAGTTCAAACTCAAGCAACATACGCTGCTTTTCCTGACTTTAAACTGAGATTGTGCAGTACTGTTTCAATGATCTTGGTGGTCTAACAATATGACAGAAACATTTTTTTCTAAATGGTAACTCAGCATATTGTAATGTATTTTACCATCGCTGCTGTCTTCCACCATGTCTGGGACTAAATAAAATGGGACCGTATTTTACTGCCACCTGCTTTCTCTCACGCTGTTTTCAGCTGTGTCTGCCAGTGGGGTACAAGAGCTCTCAATCTGCTTTGCTATGGATGAGGACAACAGAAATTTAAAAGTCAGCCGAATTTAATAGTTCATGACAGACTGATCCTGTGAACCAGAGTAACAGTAACATTAAACTCTTAACAGGTGTGAACTTCTAACAGCACATAGGAGGATTACTGATATGTTAAACAGGTGCAAACAACTAGGGAGAAAATGATAATTAATACCTCAACCTGTTAATGTCTTAAAAATAAGAATGGGAAGGTTGTAAATTCAGATTAACTCTACCACACTGTTGAACTCTTAAGAAATCCCTGTTACATGCATGGGACAAGACTCAATTTCAGATAACTGAGAGTTTTGGAAACCCAGGGTTTAGATTAGCGGGGTTTTACAGTACTGCGAACATTTTAATAATAGAACATTTAGTAATAACAAGTATGGCGACAGTTACACTAAAAAGAATACATAGCAATAAACAGAGCAAGGCTTGATAATATTATTGAAAAGCTTACGAGTATCATTCCTGATAAGGAGTTTTCATCAAGCTCAATTGACAAACTAGCCACACCAGAGAAAGAAAGTAAACATGATTTTACTGCTATCTTAGTCTCCCAAACCACAAAAACAGAGCAAAACAAAAAAAGGGAAATCAAATAAGGGGAATAAAAGGATGAAAAAAAGGGAAAATCAGAGGGATGTCAATAAAAAATGTTAAGGAGGCCCATAATCACGCAAAATCTCCCTTAAATAACAATCACTTTTGGAGCAAAGAGAATATCAACAATGACAATTGAAACTCAGAGATACCTATACATATGAATGAGTTAGGAAGGAAATTGGGAAAATTTGAGGGAGTGGTTGAACTCCTGATAAAAAAATGCAATGACTTGTGTGGTGAAAACAACCGTGAAACATCCAGCCATGAAAAAAAAATCCACATGGTGGCTTTCGCCCTAAAAGAAAATGATCACCTACAGTCTCCCTAGACCTACTTAATTACAGGAGGTTAACTTCACCAAGCAATAATGGAAAAGTAGATTTATCATATTTAAAGTTCTGTGGACTCACCAACTGGCTGGCTAATTCAGATCTAGGTTTAAAAGCACAAATTACAGCCCTGATAAGAAATAACATGCATATTCCAATTCAGAAGGAGGATATCAAGGAGGTCAATAAGGTAGAGGACCCTTGAATAGAGGTAGTGGATGTATTTTTTATGGTCACTAGAATTCCTAATAATGTTTACTACAATGAAGCCCTTCTAAGTCACAGGGGAATTCAGATTTTATTTCCTAATAGAAATTTGTTCAAGAACTACCCTGAACATAACAACAAAAAGAAAAGGAAGTCCACGTGACTTAGTCTATTTGGGGTGCCCAAAACAGTCCATGAAAATAATATTAAACTGATAAGGTCTTTGTGTAATCTTTTCAGTAATTTCTTACAAAATTCACTAGGTAGAGGAGGAGTATTATATGTTACTTGAAGAGAAACCAGCAGCCAAATAGATGTTTTGGTCAAAAATCAACAAGTGACTGACAGAACTATGAAAAATAGAACACCTTGGATACTCTGTGTTACTACCTAGTTGATTATACCGATATTGGCCTCCTTGATGTAACCATGACTTGGATGGAATCCAATCCCACCAAAACTATTAAGTATTCTATTCCTGTCCACAATAGATATCAGGCTTTTGCTGTGTATGGTGATTGACACCATGCTCATATCCAAGGCGAGCCCAGTCATAACATCTGA
Organism: Neoceratodus forsteri; assembly: GCA_016271365.2. Lineage (NCBI taxonomy): Eukaryota > Metazoa > Chordata > Ceratodontiformes > Ceratodontidae > Neoceratodus > Neoceratodus forsteri. Next base: position 1,780,071,844 of record CM057452.1, read on the forward strand.
GGGTGATGTAGTTTTAGATAAAATTATGACTGAAGGAGAAGTACACTTCCTCCATTGGAATATCACTGGCTGGGAATCAAAATGTGTTGATAATGACTGGATTTGCTTTGTTAGTAGATGTGACATTTTGTGTTTTCAAGAAACTTGGCATAATGGGGCCGATTCCAAGATGAATGGTGTAACTTGCATGCAGTTGCAAGTTATGCCATTCGCCACTCTGCCAGGGACCCTACGCTGCATTCCAGGAGTGGCATGGTCCTGGCACTTGTGACATGTGTGATACCCAGGCGTAGGCCACCACCACATGCCTGGTGTATAAAACCTGCATATTGAAAATCATGACCAGTGATGGGCAGCCCCCCCGAAGCCCCCCCACCCTGGACCACTTCAGCACACACCAGGGGGCATGGGGGGCAGGACAGAAAGCACAGGCATCCAGGGGGTACACCAGAAATGGACCCATAGGGGTCTCCAACATTGGGGGTGAGGGGCTAGGGTATGTCTGTGGGGGCATGGGGAGCACACCTGCTCTGTTGTTGCAGCATCATGGGGCAGGCAGCTGATGGATAGCACCATAAGTTGCCACTTAGAGCAGCTCTGGGCTGTCGGAGTTTAGCTCTGCCAGTGCCTCTTCTAGAATGGCAATTGTGGGTTATGACAACCACCTTCCTAGAATTGGGTGAAGTTGCTGTCGTAACCCACACTTGTGCCAGGTGTTGCAGGCTGCAGTGTAGCTGGTGGTGTAACCCATGGATGTCACAGCCCACATCCGCCATGGTGCAAATCACCACTTGGAATACCGCCAGGCATAACACATAGCATAAGTTGTGGGATACACCATGGAGTTTAGCGTATCTCGCCTTACGCCGGCATAGTCCATCTTGGAATCTGGCACAATGAAACTAGTAATACCTCACTTAATGGATTCCAGCTTTACTACAATCCAGGGGTCAATGACTGTAAATACAGGAGATGCTCTGGTGTTCTGGCAACCTTTCTCAAAGTGGGATCCTTTAATGTCACCAGAAATTTATATAAATCTCTTAATTTTATTATGACCTTGGTTCAAAAACAGAAATATAATTATTGTCATAAACTGCTATGTCCACCCATCTGGATCTAAATATTTTAACCTGACTATTTTGGGTAAGTCAAAAGAATTATTTGCAGACATGAAACTTCAGTTTCCTGATTGCAAACTTCTTGTGTTGGGGGACATGAATGCCAGAATTATGGAGTATGATGGTTTTGCTAATAATTCTATATCTGATTATATAAACAAGCTACCTTCTATGTCACACAGGGCATCCGTGGATAAATATGTTAAGTCAGGTTTATATCGTGTAGACATACTCAAGTAACTCTGAATTTTTTTATTAAATGGCAGGCTAAAAGGTGATATAGAAGGTCATTGTACTTACTATAAAGACCTTGGATCTACATTAATGGATCTAGTATTATAGTCTGGTAATTTAGAAATTTAGAGTAGCCTTCATATTCTCACTGGGGCAGAAAGTGACCACATTCCAGTAGTGTTAAGTGGTCTGTCAGCTTGGCATGTACAACCTCTCGGAATGTTCACCCCATTCATGCAGTGTAGGATAAATAAAAAATTAATTTAGGATTGTACACTCGCAGATCACATAAAGAACTTAAGTGGGAATGTACCAGTCGCTATTAACTGGAACAACCTTAAGCACTCAGCAGTGAGGGAGATGTGGCTAGAAATTGATTCTATTTTCAAAACTTTATGAGGCCATCTACACAAACAGGTTTATGTAAGCAAACATGGCAGGCAACAGATAGGGTGGTTTGACTCTGAGTACAAAGCTTACAAAGCTGTATTCAGAAGAATGGTAAGAGCTGCTAAATACTCTAGAAAATGGAACCAATTCAAGATTTTAATCCAGTCAAGAAAAAATTATAAAAGATATCTAAAACAGAAAAAAATTTAGATTTAAGCATGCTTAGTGGGATAAAATGTTGAAGGCTGTAACTGACAAGAATATGAAAAGTTTTTGACAAGTAGTGGCCAGGGGCACTAATAACTTTAAAAATACTGTTGACTCTTATATTGCTAAAGTACAATGTATGCAATAATTTAGAGGAATTTTTCATGACCTACAGTGTGGAAATTTTTCGATTTCAGTACCTCTCAAATATGAAAGTTTGAATTCTCTAGAAATTTCCATTAAAGATGTATATTTTGCTATAAATTCTTTGAAATCAAAAGAGGCACCAGGCCAGACATGATTCCGGTGGAGGTCTTTTTATGCAACACTTCTGGATGGTGTAAACCATTGGCTGTATTTTACAATAAGAGAACTTTATTCTGCATTTATGAAAAGGGGCAGAGATTATACTGATGCATAAAAAGGGTGATATTTCATACCCGACCGTGTACAGACCCATCAGTCTGTTGGATATTAAGTCAAAAAATGTTTTCAAAAATTTTACTAACCCACCTTTAATAGCAAATAAAAACATCTGGAGGGCTAAATGAATTACAAGCCCCTTTTAGATATGGGTATTTGACAATTGATAACTGCTTGCTCTTGAGACACTTACTAGAGAAATATCTACACTTGAGAAAACAGAAACTTTTTGTCACCTACATAGACTTTTCAGAAGCCTTTGACTCAGTTTCTAGAGAAATGCTCTGGTCTCTGATGTTTCAGTGCAATATAAATCCTGTAGTAATCAGTATAATATCAAACTTGTACAGTGATTCTTGGGCCACTGTTAGATTTGGGTCATGGGGCCAGTTTTCTCATACTTTCTTAACATATAAAGGTGTGAGACAGGGATGCATCCTGGCCCCATCTCTTTTTGCTTACCGTATATGTAGATAACATATTGAGAGGGCTAGAACAACTTGAGTCAGACTCACCTAAGATACTTGATCATCCATGTCTGGCATTAGCATATATGGATGATCCAATATTAATTTCCTTAACCAAGGAAGGTCTGCAGGAAAGCTTTAGTTATCTAGTCACCTGTGTTACCAAACTAAAACTACAAATAAACTATTCCAAAACAAAAAATTGTGATTTTTGGACAAAAGCACGCTAAGAATTCTTGGCATATCGGAAATCAAAAATTAGAATGTACAGAGACTTATGACTTCCTGCATCTGTCCTACTCTATGAATGGCCTATAGGCAAAGCATAGTAAGAAAATAATGGATAAAGTGAAGACAACAGTGTGGGGTCTTAGTAAATGTAACCATAGTTATGGAGGGCTACCTATCAAGCTGCTTCTCAGTGTAATTAAAGTAAACTATTTTGCCCAGATAGTTTATGGCACTGAGATCTGGGATATTAAAAACAGGGAAAAAATTCTAACACCAGTTTAAAACTTTTGAGATGAGCACTTGGGGTACCTCAGTCATGCCCAGCAGTTTATTTAAGATCTGAATTAGGTATTACAAATATTAAGTCACACATGCCCCCACAATGCAAAGCATCATGGGCTGCATATGCAAATCACCACAGAATGTTATGCTGGTCCAACTTTAAGCAGAATTGCATGGTGCCGAAAGGCCTCTCACACAGTTTGCAAAGGGTGCTAACAGAAGACATAGACACGTGTTTCGTCCTACCAGGACTCATCAGTATGCCTCATCTGTTTAACACCCCAGTGGACTGGACCAGCTACCCCTAAGGCAGTGTGCCTGGGATATATTGTGGTGAACCCATTAAAATAAAAAAACATTTAAAAGACAAAGAACCTCTGTGCGTAAACACTGAGGCAAGGGTTACCCCAAAGGGCATTTGGCTGGGAAGCCAAGTTTCAAGAAAATACAAAGTCACACATGCCCCACAATGCAAAGCATCATGGGCTGCATATGCAAATCACCACAGAATGTTATGCTGGTCCAACTTTAAGCAGAATTGCATGGTGCCGAAAGGCCTCTCACACAGTTTGCAAAGGGTGCTAACAGAAGACATAGACACGTGTTTCATCCTACCAGGACTCATCAGTATGCCTCGTCTGTTTAACACCCCAGTGAACTGGACCAGCTACCCTTAAGGCAGTGTGCCTGGGATATATTGTGAACCCATTAAAATAAAGAACATTTAAAGACAAAGAACCTCTTATGCGTAAACACAGGCAAGGGTTACCCAAAGGGCATTTGGCTGGGAAGCCAAGTTTCAAGAAAATACAAAGTCACACATGCCCCCACAATGCAAAGCATCATGGGCTGCATATACAAATCACCACAGAATGTTATGCTGGTCCAACTTTGGCAGAATTGCATGGTGCCGAAGGCCTCTCACACAGTTTGCAAGGGTGCTAACAGAAGACATAGACACGTGTTTCGTCCTACCAGGACTCATCAGTATACCTCGTCTGTTTAACACCCCAGTGGACTGGACCAGCTACCCCTAAGGCAGTGTGCCTGGGATATATTGTGGTGAACCCATTAAAATAAAAACCATTTAAAGACAAAGAACCTCTGTGCGTAAACCTTGGTAAGGAAGGTACCCAAAGGGCATTTGGCTGGGAAGCCAAGTTTCAAGAAAATACAAAGTCACACATGCCCCACAATACAAAGCATCATGGAGCTACATATACAAATCACCACAGAATGTTATGCTGGTCCAACTTTAAGCAGAATTGCATGGTGCTGAAGTTTGTGCAGCACAGAGACACAGACACGTGCCTCGGGCCCCACCAGGACCTCACGGTTCATGTCTTCTGTTAGCACCCTTGCAAACTGTGTTGGAGAGGCCTTCGGCACCATGCAATTCTGCTTAAAGTTGGACCAGCATAACATTCTGTGGTGATTTGCATATGCAGCCCATGATGCTTTGCATTGTGGGGCATGTGTGACTTTGTATTTTCTTGAAACTTGGCTTCCCAGCCAAATGCCCTTTGGGTAACTCCTTGCCTCAGTGTTTATACACAGAGGTTCTTTGTCTTTTAAATGTTTTTATTTTAATGGGTTCACCATAATATATCCCAGGCACACTGCCTTAGGGGTAGCTGGTCCAGTCCACTGGGGTGTTAAACAGATGAGACATACTGATGAGTCCTGGTAGGATGAAACATGTGTCTATGTCTTCTGTTAGCACCCTTTGCAAACTGTGTGAGAGGCCTTTCGGCACCATGCAATTCTGCTTAAAGTTGGACCAGCATAACATTCTGTGGTGATTTTCATATGCAGCCCATGATGCTTTGCATTGTGGGGGCATGTGTGACTTTGTATTTTCTTGAAACTTGGCTTCCCAGCCAAATGCCCTTTGGGGTAACCCTTGCCTCAGTGTTTACGCACGGGGGTTCTTTGTCATTACAAATATTAATGCAAAAAATAGATACAAGGAGCATTAACTACTGGTTTTATATAGCCAGACTCCCACATGTGAGGCTTCCTGTTTGTGCCTAATTGAAAAACAATTATGGATGCAGAGAAGATGCAGAAGTACCAACTGGCTAAAGGAGCTGCATCAAGACCTAAATAAATATGATTTAATGGCCTTGAATAATTACAGTACAAGTCACATTAAACTGTTCCACTAATGAGTTGGCTTAGCATTGTGTTTTTTACAGCTGGCAGGGCACTGGCAACTTGTATTGCATTATTTCTTAGTGCTTAGCCAGCTTAGGAGCAATGTTTGTAAAATGTTTTTGCAACTCAGACTGCATCTGCAGTCCTGTCACAATGCAATACAAAACTGAGTTTTAACTCTTAAGAAACAGTTTGTGCAGGTCTTTGTGCTGGATCCAGCAACACTTATGCAACTCAATCAGAAATGCTAAAACAACTCATTGGAGGAACAGTTTAATGTGACTTGTACTGTATGTTAAAATGAATGCAACATTAAGTTTGAAATATAAAAAATACATACAAAGATTTACAGTTATTGGGATAAAGGAGACTTAGAAAGTTTTGCCAGTTCAAGATATTCTCTATGGTTTGCCAGGGTAATTATTGTTTTGGTATAAGCATTAATTTGATGCCTTAGTAGAACCTCCCTTAAGAAAAGCTTTTATTTAAGCAAGATTAGAATTATTTGATAGTAACACATGAAATGTGAGATATGATATGTTATCTCCTGAGGAGCAAAACTGTAAATGTCAACAGGGAGGGAAGAAAGATCTCATACACATATTATGGGCCTTTTCTTGGTATATTAAGCAAATACATTTTTGGTTTGGCCCGTTCATGGTTAGTGAAGATAGCTTACAAGTTGTTCAACTGACATCACTCTTAATGAACACAGATGATGAATGAACTATCTCCTGATTAGCCAATTATTTCAAAGTCATTTACAGAATCCCCAAAAAACTACAATATGTTAATACATAAACAGCACATTTCAATTTGATAATGGGTCTGTTTATACTGGGATATAGAAGTTGTCTGACTGACATTTCATGAATGGCTGCTTAATATTTTATTGTATTTGATTGTAATTTACATGCATTTGTATTTTATTGTAATTTATATGTTTTTGTATATATTGTAAAGGCTATTTTTGGTCAATCAATAAAGGTAACTAACTATTCAGAAAAAGGATCATTTAAAGTTCTATGATTCAATATAGTAAAGTCAAGCTTTTTCAGGAAATTGTTCAATTTTATACCATGCACAATTAATTTTCCAACTTTACTATTTCTAAAGATCTTGAGGTTGAGGTTAAATACTGTTAACTTTTGCATCAAGTTCTTTACTCCTTCCTCGTCTAATTTCAAGACATTCAGGATTTGTGAGTTCAAATTTCCTATAGCTATTATATCATGATCTACATAAATTTGTACCATATTGTTTATGTTATCTTCTAATAAATCCCAAATAGTTGAAATTTAATTAACACATTCTTTTGGAGGTATATAAACATTATCATGGATATATTTCACATTTGTACTTGTCAATTTAACAGCATGGAAAAAATTATGTTTCCAACGTAAATTTGTAATCATAATATTTTTACTTTATTTATTGCAGTGAGAAATCCCATCTGAGGTTGTCCATATTTTGATAATTTTCCAGCAGGAGTTGTGAAAATTTTGTAGCCAGGGCATCTTGGGGACTCTGCCTGCCACCATGTCCCCAGTAGAACTATACTGTGATTCCATAAAATCTCCATATATTGCTTATTCTCAAGTTTTATTCTAAGCCTTCAATGTTCCAACAAATGATTTTCATTGAATTTTGTGATGATAGCTAATTATTAAATTGATTGTTAGAAAAGTCTGAACCCACTAAATGTCAATAAAATATTTTCTATTACAAGATATTGCCTTGAATCTTGTTGTCGGTCATGAACACCCTCTCTCAAATATGAAGGGGGGACTGCCTCATATTCAGCATAAAAATTGGAAACTCTAATCTTATCATCTCCTGCTGGGCCACTCTGAATTGCCCAACTAATATCATAAGTGTATATCTGTAGCAACCCCATGCAACCCAAATTCAGGCTTCTATCTAATAGTTTATTATCAATGCAATGAGATTTGAATGTAATGTTGATTTGTGGGGTATTCACACAATTTTGATGGATGTTAAGCCAAGCAATTCCACCCTTTCCCAAATCATAATTCAAAGAATGTCTGAGGAACACTGATACAATATGTTCTTTTTGGTTCATCTCTTGGGCTTGAAATCAGGTATACACAGCCAAATAAAGATATTGTTTTTTTTTCTGAGCCTGCTTGTGGTTGTTATATTTTGCTTACAAAAAAATCTATTATATCTGAGACTTTTTAAAGTCTATCCTGTTCAGTATTGGATGTAAAGTTTTCTTAACCTTTCCTTTGAAGATGATATAAAATATGATTTAGATGATATGCATGATTCTTTTTTTGTGTGTGGTGGGAGGGCAGTGATATTATATATCACAGCTGCAGACAGATTAAAATGTCATCTTCTACAGGGATTTGATGATTCTCAAGAAATGAGTGAATACTGTTTTTATTATCTTTTGGTAACTTGGTATGGTTTAGTGAGTACAAGGCACATTTACAGGAGCCACCTGGGAGCACAGAGCACAAAGAGGTTAAATGACTTGTTGAGGGTCATACAGTAAGCAAGGGGAGGCTGTGAGAATCAAATCAAGATCTGCAGAATATACCAAGCTCATTAACAGCTTGCTGCTCTAACTGCAAGGTTATACTGCCAGCACTGTGAATAACTCCACCACAGATTACATAGCACATATTGTCCTATTAAATCTTGTCTAATAACATTCTGGCAAAGTGTAGGCAGCATGCACATGGTTAAAGAGCTTAAGGAGCTTAAGGGATGCTGATGTCAGTAGGCAAGATTCTGCTGGGCTCAGATTTATAGGAGTCTCGCTGCACAAAAAGTTCACAATTTTAATCTACTTAGATTAACATTTGTTATGTAATGGGTTTGTTTACACTAAAGTATTATTCTAGAATTGTTTTTTACTAGTTTAAGTACTTAAAATAGCAATGCAGCAAAGTTTCCCCCTGCATTTTTTAACTGTCAACAATTCCAAACATCTTTCAGTTATGTTTGCTCCTAACATTTTCTAGTTCAACAACAACAAAAAAAACATTTTTTAAACTATTTAAAAGTATTTTTTATTATTTTTTTAATAGAAAACCCAAGATGACCACTTTATTCATTTTACAAATAGTATGGTAGACTTGACAGGGGAAAAGATTGAGAAAATCAGAACAAGATATATCTATATCTATATCTATATCTATATCTATATCTATATCTATATCTATATCTATGTTTAGTACATAGAGTAAGAAGCACCCAGAAAAGCAGATTAAACACAAACGCTAATATTTTTATTAACATTAGTGGGAAACTAGCTTTTTGGAAACATATTTTCATTACATAGCTGCTTTAATAAAGCTGTTATTTCCCTTACTATTTCTTGGCTGAATTCTGTGGATTAGAAAGCATTAACATTGTGTAAAGCCAAACATAGTAGTAATCGCTCTTTTATTAACATCTAATAATAGTAGAAGTATGTCCATAACAAAGCAGCAGGTAATGAAAGCCATCATATAAGTAAACCAAACCAATTTATGGCAATGTACAAAGATTAAAGAAGGAGCCTCACTGAAGTTGTTCATGGAGTTATTCAGAAATGTAATAATTATGTCCAGTGTTTATATTGTAAAGTACACATGATAGCTATTACAAGGTGGGCTTTTCTTCTGCCTACCAATGATAAAAAACAAAATTAAAACATTTGGAAGTGTGAAATATTTCCTGAATACCTATTGAAATTCATTTATATGCTTATAACTGAAAACCTTTGTCCTGAGCTAAACTCTACCTTAACTTGGACTGGAGCCCTGTTGCTGTGTGGGTGTTTGCTTTATCTCCAACTGGCAGGGATATGAACTGTAAACTAGTATGCTTCATGGATATTAAAAAAATGATCCCCAGCTTCTGTTGCTGCTGAGGAGGAACAAACTGGTGACTAACTGGCAGTATAGCCTATAGGTTAGAGGAGGCTAAGTCCATGAAAAGGGGTTACCAAAGTGTGACATGAGTGTCAATTTTTCAAATCCACAGTAGATTCACTTTGTGACCCAAGAGTGAAAAAGGGACCAGATTGTGAGATGACTCCCTAGCAGATATTTGAGAAAAAAATCACATCTGCTGTTGCGTATGTAACGGTGGGCACCAAACGTTGCACATACTGTACAACAGTGGACACAACAGTTGTTTAACTTTAAAAAAAAATCAAACAACTTTACTTTTCTTTACTGTACTTTATTTTACTAAGCATTTCAAGACACTATGACCCAAGAGTGAAAATGGACTATGTTGTAGGATAACTCCATATCAGCCTTGAGAAAAAAGCACCTTCAGTGTTGCACATGTAACTGTGGACACCAAACATTGCACATGCAACAGTGAACACCACCCAACTGTTTAAGTTAAAAAAGCATTGCCTGCAACTCTCTCTCACCAAAGTCCTGCAGTACTATTAAGACTCCATCCCAAAAGAAAATCACCCATTCAAAAAAAGTTGGATGCTTTTGCTGAAATATTGGGGAACATTTAAAAAATGCAATTTGCTTGGAGACCACAGTTGCACGCACAACGCAAAACTTTGAGTGAACCAGAAATTTTATATGCATTGAAAAACCAGGCTGAAAATGTCTTCATTAACAAAAGACAACATCAGAGACAGTTTTCAACATAACTTTACTGAAGTTCAACTAAAATAAAGTCTGCATAGAAGCAGTGGATTGCATTGTGGTTTTCGTGTCACATTTTGCGAGGAAAGATCTGTGACATTTTAGAGCTGGGCATTGAACAAAATACAATTTGTGCACCTGCATTTCTCAAACTATGAAATGTATCTGTACTTGTGGCTACCTTTTAAATTCACTTATCATGACTACAGTGGCTGCTGTTAATTATTTTTTAAATTAAAGTACAAAGTATTTGGCACATTGGTAACCCCATTTCATGGAATTACCCAGGAATGAGCTTGGTACATCCAGCAGACCTGGGTTTGATTCCCACAACTTCGACTTGAAAACTGTGTAACTCTGTTCAAGTCACTTAACTACCCAAATACTCCTGGGTCACCCCCTAAAGACAAACATTTTGGTCTAGTGGGCCTTACCTGGAATGGTTACCAAAGAATACAAACAAAAACAAACAAAAAAAGATGTCCTTCAGTCTAAGATATTTGACAGATAAACTCCTTAGAAAATGCCTTCTGTGATATTGTCCACCAACTGAAAATGCATCTCTGCTTTTCAGATAGATATATACATAGAATCTAATGGATCTCATGCGTAATGGAGACTCCTTGTGGCACCTCTCCAATGAGACTGGCCTGCCAGCTGACAGGCAGAAGTATAGAGAAGCTAGGAACAAGTGTACATGATCCTTGCCGCAAAGCAAAAGTAGAGCATTACCAGACCTCACTCACCAACTCCTGGGGCTCAGGACAAAAGTTCTGGAACAACATCAAAGACCTGCGTGGCAAAGCTACCAACTCCGCCCCCAGCCAGCTCAGGGTTGATGGGTGCCTTACCTCTGACCCAGCCCGAATGGCAGATGCCTTTAACGATGCCTTCTCCAACCTTAGTCAGGTTCTCCCTCCTAACTTCTTTGACCCTACCCTGAACACCCCCACCCAGCAATCTGCCCCACCCTTCCGCGGGCGTGTCATCTCTCCCAAGGATGCTGAGCCTTACCTCAGGAGGGCTCTAAGTCACTCCCGTTATAGCAGTGACACCCTAGACCTGAAATTACTTCGACTCTCACTCTCCGAGGTGCTCAACCCCCTCACCCATATTCTAAATCGCTCCTTATGCCAAGGGAAATTCCCCTCCCTCTGGAAATCTGCCCATATCACATCCATCTTCAAAAGTGGTGACCATGCCCTTACTAACAACTACCGACCCATTTCCATTCTCCCTCCCCTATCCAAGGCCCTTGAGAGGATAGTCTTTGACCAACTAATGGTCCACCTAGACAAATACCACCTACTTAGCCCGCAACAACATGGCTTCCGGAAGGGCCACAGCACCACCACTGCCCTTCTGGAACTCACCTCGCACATCCACTCGGCCCTAGATAGAGGACATATCGCAGGAGCTGTCTTCATTGATCTTACCAAGGCGTTCGACACCATCAATCATCCACTCCTACTGTCCACTCTGGCTAGTACGGGTTTCTCCCCAGATGCCCTGGGTTGGTTCTCCGACTACCTGTCAAACTGCTCCCAGCAGGTTAGGATAGGTGACACTGTCTCCAGTAGTCTGCCTGTCCTCTCGGGTGTCCCTCAAGGATCCGTCCTGGGACCATTACTTTTCAGCCTCTTTCTAAATTCCCTCCCTAAGACCTGCCCTGGGAACCTTCTCCTCTATGCAAATGATGCCATCCTCTATACGTCCAACACTGACCCTCTACAGCTCCACCTATCCCTCCAGTCCTCCTTCAGCACCGCAGAACTATGGCTTGCGGCCCATCGCCTTGTCCTGAACTATTCCAAGATTAAGGTTATATACTTCTCCCATCCATCTAATTCAAAAAAGGCACTATGCCCACAACTTAGGACTGCCAACCACACCACCCTTGACCAGGTGGACTCCTTCAAATATCTAGGCCTAACACTTGACACTGCACTCACATTCCACCATCATATCCACCTCCTTTCTACTACCCTCAATGTGCGGCTCAGGCTCCTGTATCGCCTCAAGCACTGCTTTACCCCTAATGCCTTAAGGCTAGCTGTCTCCTCCTCAGTCCTCTCCCTACTAGATTATGGCCTAGTCATCTATGGGGTGGCTAACTGCTTGGCACTCAACAGACTATGTGTCTCCCTAAATAAAGCTTGCCGCCTCACTTTAGGCTGTGACCGGCTAACTCATACATGCACACTGTACAATGCAACAAACTGGTTTAGCCTTGACAATAGACTCAAGTTCCACACATGCCTCTTGGCAAAAAAATTTGCCCTTGGTCCCTGCCCTTCAGGTCTCGCTCCAATAATAAGACTGGCCCAATCGCTTAAGCACACTCAGAGTTATGGTAAACACCTACTGTCTGTCCCCCACTGCCGTACTTCCCTATACCAGAGGTCCTTCAGCTGCAGAGCCCCATCCTGGATGAATAGTCTGCCCCCACCGATTGCAAATGATAACAGATTAGGATCATTCAAAACTGCTCTTAGATCCCACCTACAGGCCTCAAACCTTTGTGCCGGTCCTTGACTAATCCCTCATCCAATGACAGACCTAGGCTACGGCCGGCTCCCCCTCCTCATAACCCTGCCACTTACAGTGTCCCTTTTGTATAGCTCTGCTCTGTTATACCACATTGTGTTGCTTGCTGCCCTGCACTGTTATGCCATGTTGTGTTGCCTGTCTGCCTTAACTTGGCCTAGGTCTCCTCTGAGAGACCCACAAATGCCTCTGTAACTACTGTATATGTAATACCTGACTATGTACTACTGTACTGCTATGTAACCTCTCTCCTTGTATGTAATACTTGTGACGTGGAACCTTTGTAAATGAGTCCTTGACTCAAAGGTACTTCTGAATCTCCAATAAATAAATAAATAAATATAAAGATAAGGACTACTTGGCCAACCCATTTTGTCCATTTTTCTTCTTGCCTATACTGTTACTGCAGATTGACCTCTGGCTCCCTACCCCATTGCTTCCCACTAAGATTCCCTTGTGCATATCTCATGCATGCTTGAAGCCACCAGTTTTCACCCCTACCACCTCAACTGGGAGACTATTCCAGGCATCCACCACTCTTTTAGTGAAGAAGTACTTTCTCACATCTCTTTTGAATTTACCCCTTCCAGCTTCACTGCATGTCCCCTTGCTCTTGTACCTTTTCCTCTGACAAATACTCCCTCCTTTACCTTATTTACCCCATAAGGTATTTATATGTCTCTATCATATCCCCCTCACTCTTGTCTCTTCCAGAGTGTACCTAATGAGGTCCTTCAGTCACTTCTTCTAGGGCTTCTGATGCAGACCCTGCACCATTTTAGTTGCCCTCCTCTGGACTACCTCTACTCTGTCTATGTCTTTCCTGAGATGTGGTCTCCAGAACTGGACACAGTACTCCAGATGGGGTGTCAACAGTGATCTATACAGTGGCAACACCATCTCACACTTTCTGCTGGTAATACCCCTCCTTATGCACCCCAACATCCTACTGGCACTACCCACTGCCTTGAGATTATCAGATATAATTACCCCAGGTTCCTTTCCTGTTTGGTGACTGTCACTATCTTGTCCTCCTATATTGTACTCCACTTTTGGGTTTCTGTGCCCTATGCATGATTTTGCACATTTTCCCATTGAAATCCAGCTGCCAGGCCCATGATCACTCCCCAAGTTTTTTCAGATCTCTGCACATTCTTTCCTCCACCTCTGGAGTGTCCACTCTATTGCAGAGTTTGGTGTCATCTGCAATGAGGCAGACCTTCCCTTCCAGCTGATCTGCTACAGTGAAACTCATTAGGATGAAACCCAATTCTGCAGCATGCTATAGCAGAGTTACTGCAAGAAACAATGCCATTTCAATGGGAGTTAGTCCCTTTTCTGATGCAGGAAACAGTGACACTGCACTTCATCCTGGCAGACTTTACTGTATGTCACTTATGAAGATATTAAAGAAGACTGGTCCCAGTACTGAACAATGTGGCACCTGCTAGTCACCCTCCCTTCCCCGGAGTGAACTCTGTTTACCACCACTCTCTGTCACCTATCCCATAATCAGTTTGTTACCCAGTTTAACCACATTCAGACCCACCTCTACATTGCTCAGTTTCCTTATGAACCTTCTGTGTGGAACAGTGTCCGAAGCCTTACTGAAATCTAGGTAGGCCACATTCACTGCCCCACCCTGATACATTTTCTTGGTCACCAGTCAAATTACTCTATAAGATCTGTCAGACATGACCTCCCCACATAAATCTTGTAACCCACTCCACAATGCTTTCCATTAGAAATGACTTCATTAGCTTTCCCACACTGCTATCAGGCTGACTGGCCTATTGTTGCCAGTCTCCTCCTTGCTACCACTTTGGTAAACCAGGACTACATCTACCCTCTTCCATTCCTCTGGAACCACTTCTGTTTCCAGTGAGTTGTTAAAAATGACTGTCAGACGTGCAGTCAGCACCTTTCTGAGCTCCCTCAGAATCCTTTGGTGTACTGTATCTCATCTGGCCCTATAACTTTGTCAATTTTCAGATCTGTGAGTCCCTTCAAGACTATCTCCTCTGTAAAGGGACTTGTATCTACCTACCACTCTCCAGTGCCCCTTCTTTTTATTTGTTATCCATCCCCTTCCTCTTCCTCTGTGATGATTGAACAAAAGTATTTGTTCAGATATCTGCTTTTCCCTGATCCTCAGCTAAGTCTGCACAGTCCCTACCTGCCCTTCCTAACCTCACAATCCCTCCCCTAGTTTTCCTCTTTTCACTAATGTACTTAAGAAATGTCTTCTTCTCTTTTGTAACCCCCTGGGTAATTGTTTCCTCAGTTTGTGCCTTCACACCCCTATCCCCTATCCCTGCCTCCTTTTGCTTCTCCTGATACACTTCCCTGTCCTCATCCCTTTGCATCTCTTTATATCTCCTGAAAGCTACCCTTTTCATTTTTCATTTTCATTTTTTATTTTAGCCAGGTAGTGGACTGGGCACTGCCCTTTTTCAGCCATGCCTGACATTTATACAATAACAAAGCATACAAAAACTTACAGTCATATAGATAAAAATACAAATACACAGTACAGTGCATTACAAATACACAATACAGTAATTTCACATACAGTTGCACACAATCCTATTTTTTATATATGTAAAGAGACCTTTTCTAAAGTGCATTAAGTTATGTACTCCCTTAGTAAGGTGTATATATTCATTCAGGAGATGGGGTGCATACCAAGAAAAAGCCCTCCTAGTCATCTGCAAGTTGTATCTCAGGACCTCATAATCCTGTGCCCCACTTCTTTGTTGTTCATTCCCTTTTCATTAAACCCAATACCCCCAGAAAGCTGGTGCACCCATTCAGGTCAACACCCCGATGGAGAAACACAAAAAAGACCATTACGGAGACATTTGCTATAGTGGTCCTTTTTTGGTGCTTCGTTTTCCGCCAGTGTTCCGTCCCCCCCAGAACAACTCCGACCTGGAGTTGATAATCCTAAATTCTGGGGGGTGCGGGGGGCACAGCCCCCCACATGAGGGTGTGGGGGGCACTGCCCCCCACAGAAAACACTATCTGCATGGGTGGCACAATACCAACATTGGTATTATGCCATCACTGTGGAGGAGGTCAGCATTTTCACTGTCGACCTCCCTTGGTGCTTCCCCCAGAAAGCACCTTAGGATCATTGGCTCTCAATACCCTAAATGCAAAATTCCCAATTGATATCTAATTCTAATTTCTAGTGGCAATACTCCCATTTTCTCATAAAGCATACAGTGGTGTATATGTTTTGGCACCCGTAGTGCAAACCTACAGATGTTATTAGACAAAATCTTATACTTTTAGACTTTATCTTCTCAGCCACTTCCTTCGAGAACCATAGCGGTCTCTTTTTACTCTTTTTTTATCACTTCCTTTGCACAGAGATTTTCTGCCTTCACTATGCCTTCTTTTAGTTTATCTCACTGTTCCTCCACCCCACCCAGGTCATCACACTCTGCTAGGTCATCACTGAGGCATTCATCCATTTTTACTAAATCTACCCTCTTGAAGTTCAGGACCCTTGTTCTTGTGTACTTTGTGTCCACTGTCATCCTTATGTTGAACTAAACTGTACAGTGATCACTGGTCCTCAGGTGGCCTCCCACCTTGATGACTGCAATACTGTCCCAGTTAGTGAGCTCCAAGTCCAGCATTGCCCCATCACAAGTGGGCTTCTTGACTAGTTGCCTGTGAAATGCACCCTGCAGGGAGTCCAGGATGTCCTGGCTTCTAGTTGAAGTTGCAGCTGGCAGGTTCCAATCTACAACCTGAAGATTGAAGTCCCTCACCAGCAGCACCTCCCCCTTTTATGGCATTGTGCCAATTGCTTCTACCAGTATCTTATCTAAATTCTCCCCATGTTGGAGGTCTGTAGATCATGCTTTTGAGAAAACAGAGACTCCATTTCTCATCTCAGGGGTAACTCGCAGTACCTCCACCCCAACATGTTATGAGTCCAAAGGGTCTTAATTAATTTTTAGACCTCAAGCCTATGTATAATCATCCAAGCTAAGTTTGTGTATTGTTATGTTTATTGATGTTATTTGTTTTTGTCTCCGGGTCAGACCTGAAAAAGGACCTGTCCAGTGTCCCTATCCAGTTAACAAATATAGAAATAAATAAATAAAACATTTGTAATGTAGTTTGGTATGAAGAAAATGGATGGCCATTAGGCTGGCACCCAAACCACCTTCCTCCATTCAAGGCCTCCTCTATTTTTAGATCTTGCTACCCCCTGAAAATCCCCCTTCTCATATGTTTTTGGATTTTTTTTATCAATTCATGACAGTATTGTAAAAAATCCTAAATAAGGTGCTTCTCACCAAGACAATTTCCCAGCCTACAATGCTGTCTAAGAATGGTCAATGTGCCACCCTTAATGATTGGGTCTTAGTCCTTAATGTTAACAAAATAAATTGCTCCAGCACCCTCCCTGACTCCATAAGTAATCATTTGCCAGTGTTCTGTTTCTGGCATGCCAAAGTACCTAATATCCCTCCTCACATTATTCATCTCTGACTTCTCTCACCTGAACCCCTCCCAATTTAAAACTGAACTGGCAAACCTTAACTGATCTTATTTGTGAGTTATCTTTGATGTTAACCAGGCTGTCTCACATTTCAATGTAGTCCTCTCTAGGCTTCAGGATAAGTATGTTCTCTTCACCTCCAGGAGAGTTTTTGATTCTAAAACTAATTGGCTAACATGCCCCCTCCTATGTCTTCTAAAAGAGAGAAAGAGACAGATGCTGAGCTGCCTTCAAGGCATTCAAATCTAGCTCAGATTGGTCCACCTACAGAGCCTTTAGGAACAAGTGTAAATAAACAATCCTGCAGAGCAAGAGTAACTTTTATCAAACACAGTTAGCATCCTCTAACAATAATCCATGTCAATACTGGAATTACCTCAAAAGATCCCTTGGCCATGATAGTCCTTCAACTCTTCCTGATTTCAAGATTGAGTGTGTCAGCTGTAATAACCACCATACCATATCCAATGCCTTTAACAAACTATTCTTGAACCTCCCAGCTTTCATTGAAGTCTACAACACCCCCCCCAGAAATCAGACCCCCTCTCGCAAAAGCCACAGTACAAGTACTGCACTGCTTACCCAAACTGATACTGTATAAACCTCTCTTGATGAGGGCAAATATACTGGGTCTATATTCATAGATCTCACAAAGGCCTTTGATATGGTAAACCGCTCCCTCCTTTGCAATAAACTGAGTACATTAGGGATATCCAGACATGCCCTACCCTGGTTCACTAGCTACCTCTCCAACAAAGAGTAGCGAGTCAGGATTGGCTCCTCATTCTCTGATAATCTTTCCTCTCTTGGTGTCCTCCAAGGGTCAATACTTGGACCTCTGCTCTTCTCCTTACACATTCACTCAGTCCACCAATGCTTTGAAAACAGCACCCCTCTCCAATATGTTGATGATTTAGTGTTCTTTATCAGTGCTACTGATGTAGTCAACATCAATAGATCCTTAACCTCAGATCCTAAGGCTGTTTAATCCTGGTTCAAGGAAAATAAGCTATTAATGAATCACACTAAGTCTCAAACCATGCTACGTGGAACCCCTCACCGGCTAAAAAACACTTAACACCCCATTAACAAAGATCTGTAATAATGTTTCCCCTTTTGGATACTGTCACTTCCTCTAAATATCTCAGTGTTACACTTGATCCCTCCCTTGAATTCTTCCAGCATATATCTACTGTCAGTAAGGCAGTTAACATCACCCTTGGCATAGCCTATCAAGCCAGTCCTAATCTCTCCCCTTCAGCTTGAATTACAATTGCACATGATTGACTTCTACCTAAACTAACCTATGGCTTGTCAGTCTTTTCCCATGCCTCCTGCAGCTTGCTGCATAAGTGGGAGGTGGTGTATAACGTTTATTGTTTTGCTCTCACATGCAGTCATCTCACCCACCATTGTATACTCTATGCTAAATTAAGTTGGCCCTCCCCTCCTGCCTTACAGCACCTTTTTCTATGAAGACTTTCCACAGCACACTACTGAACCTAGTGCCCCACTCCTTAGCATCCCACCTTGTGCCTTACAAAAATTTATTGCCACTTAGATCTTCTGACCATGACCAGCTATCCATTCCTAGGTCTAGGTCTAAATATGGTGAAGTGACCTTAGCTACAGCAGCCCTTAAATTATGGAATAGCATCCCATTTCCCATACTACAATGCCAAACTGCCAACTCCTTCAGACGTCAGTTCTGATCTTACGAGCTCCAATGTTCAGTATGTGCTTGTTCCTAATTATCAGTCCCAGTTCTATCCCTCCTACTTTTAGCTGTCAATGTGATGCACTTAACTACTACTTTGTCTGGACTTCTCTGTTTACCTCTACTTACCCCCACTGCCCCTTGTCTTATCATGAAGCTACCATGCTGTCCTGTAAAATTTTACAGCTTGCTGCAATGAACTAAATGTCTTCTGTACTGTGTTGTATCTGTGACTTATGTAGTATGTATCCCTATACTTTTTGTTAACACTTGGTAACTTCCAATTTGTGCACTGTACTATTCCTGGTGCTTTGTTACTGTACTCTCTGTGAACTGTAAACCTATATTTGTACCCTCCCAGGTTGTGCTCGAAAACAGGCAATTGCACTTTATGTTAATGCCTGAAATTATCCAATTTTGTGTATATTACTATTCCTGGTGCTTTGTTACTGTTTTCTCTGTGATTTGTAAAAGTCTACATTTGTACCCTCCTGAGTTGTGCCTGAAAATAGGCATATGTATGCCTAGTGCACCTTACCCAGTCAACAACAACTAAATGAATAAATAAAATACTGTAAACAGATATATATTGTTTTGTAAATAATTATTATTTTTGTCTGTAATTGATATGTTTTGTTTTTGTTGCAGAGAATACATATCTGGATGCTTGAACGTTTGCAAGATTGTACTATCACCAGAGGATGGAATAGAATTCTTCTGTTCTTCCCCAGCATATTTCTGGTTATGCTACATTAGTAGGGCACTCATTGGAGGGTTTATTTTTAAGCTAATCATATTAGTATAGTCATTTTTATGTTGGCTTGCGCGCACATGCAAACAACATATTGGGGTAGTAGCAGGTGTGTCAGTGTTGTGGCAAATCCAGGGGATGCTTTAGTCGGTGTGTCCCTCAGCCACCAACCAGTGAGCATACTGCCAATGGCAGCAGTTTCAGAGAGTGCCACCAACTTGAAACAAATCTGCTGCTGCAATCAGAGACAGGTTCATCATTGCAGCGGCAGATCTGATACGCCTCCATTATGTGCCATTCCTGGTGAAACATTTAAATACATATGGTGGTTCATGCCATCTGCTACACAATCCCGACATTGTGGTGCCAAATCTCTGTTGGTATCACCCATCTTAGTGTGTCTTGCCTGGTTAAACAGCTTCCCCTTTCCAACACTGGGATGTCCACTTCTAGTGTTGGATGCAGCACCCCACGCCCAGCTCATCTATTCGGCTTGCTGACATCTGGGTGCCTAATCCCTGTGTCAACATTCCACCCTCCCTGAATTGTGGCACACTGGGATCCCACCCCAGTGTGCCAATTTGTTTTGTGTGTGTAAGCGGTCCAACCCTGTAAATAAAGAAAACCTTCCCTCACGGTCTGTTTTCTTCCCTGCAAAGCAGAAAACAGTCCACCATTGTCTCCCTAGTCCCCCTCCCCCATGTCCACCCTCCCTCTGCACACCCACCTCCCTACCCCACATCACCCATACTTACCCTCCATAGGCTGGGATCTGTGATCTTCTCTGAAGCAGGACATGTCTGTACTCTTAAATGCAGAACTGAAGAAATGACAGTAAGCTTTATAATGGGCGGTGTCAACTTAGGTTGATATCTCAACCATTTTTAGGAAGTTTGCCCCCAAATTTTCAACTTGGGGTTTATTTATTTATTTGCTTTTGGTAACTGAGTGGGTGCACTAGGCATAGGGATGCCTATTTTCAGGCATGACCTGGGAGGATACACATCAACTGCAGTGTGACGCAGGACATAGAAAGGTGAACAATGGGAGGAAGGTCAGAAATACAACAACTTGGCAACTGGGAGGTATACAGAGTTAGACAATGTCAAAATATAAACAATACAGTTGGGAAAAAGTGAAAATATAAACAAGTACCAACAAGTACAGTATTGGTCCAAACAGGAAGGCACAGAAATACAGTAAGTGCCATCACAAGGCTCAAGCATCAAGAAGTTCAAAGAGGGGGAGAGGGAAGGAGGAGGAGGTGGTAGAGAAAAGGGAAAAAGGGGGAGAGAAGGATGAAGGTGAGCAGGAGAGGGAAAGATGGAGAGTGCAGAAAAGCCAAAGGTGAAGATAGGAGGAATGAATGAGCTAAGGTGGATGGAAGCATGTGCAAGGATTTGAAGCCAATAAATGTTCACAGTGGAGTTTCTTGAAGCCAGCATGGGTAGAAGCTAAGTGGGTAGCTTGAGGGATAGAATTCCAATACTTAGGGGCCACGTAAGAGAAAGCTTGTGCACCCATAGAGGTTTTCCCTCCAGGGATGAAGAGAGGGGCTTGATTGTTAGATGGGAGACCATGGGGGGGGGTTGAAAATGTAGTAAGGAGGTGAAGGACTGGGGGAGGCCTGTTCTATTTATACCATCAATTAGAGAGCCATGGGACAGTAGTTGATGAGCAGCAGGGCTGGGCCAATTTAGGTCAGCATAGAGCTGACAGTGGTGTTTGAACCGTGGTGATGCTGAGCCATAGTGGTAGATGTTATTATAGGTGGAATCCTACTTAAGGAGGGAGGTCTCAGATGCCCCTCTTTGGACCCCACCTCATGAACATGTAACTGTCATTTAATTTCTCGGTCCCAAAAGGTGATTTCGCTGTCGCTGCACAGAATCACCTTTTGGGACTGGGTAATTAAATGACAGTGCCAATGTTCATGAGGGAAGGTCCCAAAAAGACCATGCTGCAAATCTGGTGAAAAAATTCCTAAAAATGACTGCATTACCAGAATGTGTTGCGCAGCTTCTACGCATGCTCGTAACTTTGCCAATTTTTAAGATTTTCACTCCAGATTTTC
The DNA here is from genome assembly GCA_016271365.2 of Neoceratodus forsteri. Taxonomy (NCBI): domain Eukaryota; kingdom Metazoa; phylum Chordata; order Ceratodontiformes; family Ceratodontidae; genus Neoceratodus; species Neoceratodus forsteri. Next base: position 1,780,093,598 of record CM057452.1, read on the forward strand.
AACATTGCCATTTTCGTACACCTCCTTATGAACAGTACCACTGTTATTTTTCACATCCTGCCCAAAGCCTGTTTTCACACCTGTGATGTACAATCGGTGTGGTCGCTCTGCAAAATCAACTTTCGGGACAGATTAACAAAATCACAGTGCCACTGTTCATGAGGAGAGGTCCCAAAATGGCCATATTGAAAATTTGGTGAAACAATTCCCAAAACATTACTGTGTTAGCCAGCCCAGTGGTGCTGAGGGTTGAGGTACTGGTGTCTTACCTCACGCTATGCCGATGAACCATGTTTGGGAACGAGAATGGGCCGTCGGGGGTCAGCAGGGGAGGAGAAGGATTGAGCATCCGATGGACTGCTCTCCTTCTCTGGGGAGGGGGGTTCCTGGTGGTCGGCACTTGTTTGCCCCCCGACGGAGGCTGGAGGACAGGGTGCCGCACCACAAGCTGGGGAGGAGCTGGGCCAGATGCCTGGAGGAAGCGCATGCAGAAGCATGTGTGCTCCCCTCCGTTAGTGACATTGCATAGTCCCAACTCCTGGGGAAAATGCAGGAATTCATTCATATCTGACTGTTTTGTGGTATGGAGGTATGCCCATTGGCTCTTGCTCTGAACCAATGGGCGGCAGTCTCAATGAGCAGTCAGTCAACGGTGGCAGGCAGGTGGGTGCTGCAGCCCACCTGGCTGACGGGGAGGTGGTGGGGCCTGGATGGGGTGGGGTGGGGGCCACTAGATCACAGGGAAATTGGATGGGGGTTGACTCTAATGCCCGCAATTGGGCTTCGCGGTCCACTGGACCACCAGGGATATTGGTCTTTGGGGGGGTTGAACTCCGTTCTGCCCATGATCGGGCTAGTGGGGGGTGGGGTTCAGTTCTGTTTTTCCTGGACTTGTGCAGGTGCAACCCTATTGCGCATGGTGCAACCCTTTTGAATATCCAGCCCAGGGTGTCTTGGTGAAGAGGGACCACAGTATGTACACCCAGTAATGTAGTTTCCCCTTGCAAAACTGCTGCAACTTTATTGTACTGCAGTGTGAGCCACTCATTAGCCATATAGTGATGTCAGCAGTAAAGCCCTGGGTCCACAGCAACACCAAGCTTGCTACAGAAGCTCTGGTACACCCTGCAGTTTTTGGCAGCTCAGAATACAAAAACTAACTATAAAGGACAGCAATGAAATACAATTCCAGAATCAATGCAAGAAGGCTAATTCATGCATGAAAGTCAAAAGGACTGGGAAAGGTGCTCTTTAAGTGAATTACTTGGGTACAGACTTGCTATGGTGATTGTTGCATTAGCTAGCACAGCATTTATAAAAGCTGCCTGGTTTGAAACAGCATCTTGATTTACAACGGCTTGAGTTTCTGAAGAAGTCCTTTGGTGAAAACCTGCTTTATGAGCTGCCACTGTTAACGTGGATTTAATGATTTTGACTGACTGCTACAGACTGAGATTAGGAGGCTATTGCCCCTGTGTGGTGAGACTGTTCTGGTGGGGACAGAAGGCTGTGAGCTGGTTTTCTTGAGTCCTCTCTGAAGTACCTGGGAGGCAGTTTTATTTGCAGTGGCCTAATAAGGGTGAGCCGAACTGACTAACCCTGAGGTGGGTAGCGGGGGCAGCCAGTCTCTCTTGGGGGGTCAGGGGTATTAACCATAGGGTATATCCTCCCTGAGTTCATGAAGCAGTGGTGGGCTATCTGATGAGGTCTGATTGTATCCACTTCTTAAGTGGAGAGATTTGGTGATGCTTCTGGGCCCTCCTTGGGGTGGTTTCTCGGGATTGGCAATATAACCCATTGGATGATGTGACAAGAAACATTGCTCCGCTGCCAGAAGTCTCCTTAAAAGTTTGGAATAGTGCTGCAGTGGACTGTTAGTTGCTCATCAAGAAGATTTAATTTTCATTTTTTGTGAGAGAGCCTGTTTTTTCCTTTTTCTTTCTTTTCTTTTTGAAAGTAATCACATATCATATAATGTGTTTTAAATGTGGCTGTGAGAGGGCCATGTTTTCTAGTTTAATTTCAATGTATTGTTAGGGGTAGTGAGAGCCCCCCACCAAGACTTATTATTTTTCTGCTATTATTAATTTAAAACTCATTGATTGGAGAGTTTATGTAGGACATTTATTCACTTACTGATGCTTTTAAGTTTTTATTTAAATTTTGTGTTTGGGGGAGGGGTAATTTATGTAGTTGGGTATTTATTGGGTAAGAGCAACTGTTTTAGTGGAGTTATTTTATAGTGTGGGAAAGTTCTAACTTTGTTGTTGCTGGTTCTTATTTATTGAGTTCTGGTGGTTAGTCAGCCTGTTGAATGTGTTTGTTCTCTCCCCCAGTAGTGGTCTATTCGTCCTCCTCTCTCCGTTCCCTCTGCCTGCTCCCCCCCACCTCTGACTTTTTCTATCTACCAGCACTGTTGTTCACTGGGTATTATGTGTAGGAGGGGGGTGCTGGTGGGAGTGGGGAGTGCGGACATCAGAGGATGAATGAACGGATCTCTCACGTGGAGTGGTTAGGTTTAGAAGATGCCCTGGGGTGAAATGAAGCCTGGAACGTGGTGTCCCATGTCTAGTCCCCATACCCAAGGGCACCATTTCTTTTGATGGGCAAGTAGCTGGGATGACTCGTGAATCCCATCCAACTCGAATGGTGTTGTACAATGCCAGATCTATTAAGAACAAAACTGCAATTATTGCGGATCTTGTTGCAACAACTGATCTGGCATGCATCACCAAGTCCTGGCTGGATGAAAATGCTGGCCCTTCATTAGAAGTGGCAATTCCGGCCGGGTACTCGGTGATACACGGCCCAAGATTGGACCACGGGGGGGGGAGGTAGCGGACTGTTTCAAGACCAAATTGGGCCTCACAGGTGTACCAGTAGAGGAGGCTGAATCCTTTGAATGTACTGTGGTAGCAGGTATGGGTTGTAGGATAGCTCTCGTCTACCACCCACCCGGGGACAAAAAGTGATTCCTGCAGGAAGTGGCAGACTTCACCGTCGATATGGCATTGGAGTCACCCAGACTGATGGTTCTGGGTGATTTCAATGCCTGGGTTGATAATGAACTCCCGCCTTTTGGACAGCACTTCCTCCAGTTGATGACATCACTGGTCTTCACACAGATTGTTACCTCTGCTACCCATAGTCATGGTCATTCTTTGGATTTGGTGTTCCTCCTGGGAATTGAGGCCTCCGATTTGGGGGTGGAACCTGTTAGTTGGTCTGATCATTACACTGTGATGTTTAACTTTTGCACCCCCCTTTAGCGGTCTGCCCCTGTGGAGATGGTCAGTTACCACCCTCTATGAGATGTGAGCCCTGAAGGCCTAGTGGTGGTGATTGACCTCTCAGAGTTTTCTGTTGCCAGCTTGAGTCCAGAGTCCTTGGTCTTGGCCTATAATAAGGTCACATCCTTAGTCCTGGGCCTGATTGCTCCAGTCCGTGTTCATCCTCTCCCACTTGGCCCTCAGGCCAGGGTGGGACAAATCACTTTTTGACCTGGTGGCCAGTTTGGCCACCATACCTCAAAATCTTGTGACCAAAAATATTTTTAGGTGGCCAATTTTTTTTACGGCTGCTAGCCTATAAAATATGATAGCCATTTTTTTAACTTGCCTTTCAGATGAGGAATTGTCTATTAACCTACATTTGGGAATGTGTTTACCAGAGATTCTGATGAGAATTAGCCTGCCAAAACAGCATCAAGTATACACAGGAGGGAGAATTTATAAAGTACAAATTGAAAGTCCTGCCTCTCTAATGCAAAAAGGAAAGCAAGGGTGGCACTCACAACTATGAGAAAATGAAAATGAAATCACCAGTCACTACAGAGGAACTACTGAAGATGGGACCATCGGAGAAGTACCTCAATGACCGAATCCGAAAAGGGAAAGGCGGCGCAATTATGAGAAAATGAGATGAAAATCAACAACTGAAGATGGGACCAGTGGAGAAACACTGTGACTGGACTGGGGTCTGTCTGACTCTGACTGACCAGAACCTGCTGATTTACAAGTGAAAATAAGTCCTACTCCTAGTGCTAAGTGTACACTGTTTTTTTTTGTTGTTGTTGTTAAATAAACCAATAAAACCTTTCAGATGTTGTGATTCTCTTATTGTCTTGTGTGTTCTTTTTTTTTGGGGGGGGTACTTTTTTTGTAACTTTTTTTTTTCATGACATGGCCAGACCTGTGCTGCTGCTATGCTGTTACCATCCCCAATCCACCACTGTAGGGTCATCATCACTAAAATTAGATTTTGAGGGCAAGGGCAGAAAATAAGTTTTAAATGCTTCCTAAAAACTATGGCTGACAGATTGCTAACAGTATTTATATTGCTGTTACTGTCTTCTTCAAAGTCGGCCCACCTCCCACTCCAACACAACCACTGTCTGTGTCCTTTCAACTCAACTCCTCAAGTCCAACTCCGACTCCTCATCTATTTCTGCCTCCAAGTCCATTACATCTGATTCTGGATGTGTGACTTTATGCCCAGAAAGATGCCGATATCCCGGTGTTGATGAGTACCAGTGATCAACTGATGGGTCTGGATTAAAGTCCGCTATTGTTGGTCCATTTAAACTGAACATCAGCAAATCATCCATAGTGCTATCAATAAGATTGCTATGAGATATTGTTTTAATCCTATTATGAGCAATAAATCCCCTTTCGCAAGCAGCTGTACTCACTGGCATTACCTGAAAAATTGTGACCAACAACTGTAACAAACCAAATCTCTCTAAATTTTGGTGAACCTTTCTTAATACATGCTCTGTATTTTGATTTTTTACAGCATTTTTGAAATCTTGCCACTCTTCCAAAAGTTTTTGTGTAATTTCTCTTTCAAGTTCAGCATCCAGCTCTGGATCAGATAAAAGTTGCCCTGAACCGTATTGCTTTTTCAGGAATGGCATGTACATCTGGCAAAGCCCTGTGATGGATTCCTGACCAAAATTTAGAAAGAGAGGGTCATCAGGAGAAGGCCAGACAGTTGTGTCAAATACTGAAAATCGTTTTGTAGTCTTCCGACTGCCACATGGGCTCAAATCTGTCACATAAGAATCCAACCACACTATTACTTCCAATTGGGGATCTATCAGTGCAGTGGACTGGGCATGGGCGGCCTTGAAGGCCACATGGAGAGGTGAACTGATTAGGCTCGCATCAGCTCATAAAAAGAAAACTAAGTGTCTTCTATCTAATTGTTTGGAGAGAGGATTAAAGCCTTGGAGGTTATGGGAGAAGATTCGAGATCTTTGGATCAAGACCAAGAATTAGCTACGTTTAGGGCTTGGTATGCGGGTACCTTAAGGGAGGGGGTTGAGAACCGGGCTTCTAGATTGAAGGCCTCATACATAGGGACAGGGCAGCAAAGCTGGCAAAACTCTGGATGCAACTGAAACAAATGAGCAGCGGCTAAGAGTGTGGCAGGACTGAGACACCCGAGGACCAATAACTTAGTTTCTGACCCAGAGGGTATACTAGGTATTTTTTTTGACTTCTATAAAAATTTATATTCTAGTACGCTACCCTTTCCTGAGGGGAGTATTGGGATGAGGGAGTTTTTGGCAAACATTCCCTTCCCTGTACTTCCGGAGGAGAGTAGCCAGAGGCTAGAGGCTCCCTTTACTCAAAAGGAGATTATTGAAGCTATTGACACTCTTAAGTTAGATAAGGCTCCGGGACCTGATGGATTTACAGCCCTTTTTCAAATCATTCAAAGACCTTTTGGTACCGTTGTTGCAACAACTTTTCGCCTTTTGGCATGACTATGGGATAAAGGACCCATCTCTTTTTGAAGCAAGAATTATTTTTCTACCCAAAGCCGAGAAACCATTAGATTTGGTTGGTAACTATAGACCAATTTCATTACTGAATATCGATATTAAAATCTATGCTAAGATCCTGGCCACCCGAATCAAAACTTCGTGGCTAGACCTAGTGAGCCCGGACCAGGTTGGATTCGTGGCTGGTCGTTCGTCAGGGGATCATTTTAGGAAAATATTTTATTTAATCTCTGCGTCTTCGTGTCCGGATATGGAAGCATCTCTGGTCTCTTTAGACGCAGAGAAAGCTTTTGATAGGGTGGAGTGGAATTTCATGTTTCAGGTATTGTCCAAATTTGGTTTCCCTGAAAAATTCTTGAATTATATTCGGGTCCTATACACTTGCCCTTCAGCGAGAATCCAATGCAACAATCTGATTTCAGCTGCTTTTCCTTGCTGCAGGCACACACCAGGATGTCCCTTTCCTGTATTTATTCAATTTATATTTAGAACCACTAATCAGGGCCATTAATAATGATAAGCAAGTCCAAGGAATCTGCATAGGAAGTCGGATGCAAGCTATCAGCTTTTGCGGACAATTTACTATTGCATGTCCGCAATAGTAGAAATCACTTCCCGCTTATTCCAAATCATTTCAGATTTTAGCAAATTTTCGGCTATAATTTGAATAAGAGTAAACTATGGTTCACCCGCTATCCCTTATCTTCAACAAAGTTGGTGTACTCCTTAGGCCTCAAATGGCAGCCTAAATCTTGCTTTATTTAGGTATCCAGATCTCAAAGGACTTGGCAGACTTGGTAGATTTAAATTTTAAGCCCTTAGTTAAATCTATTAAGGAGAACCTGGAAAGGTGGACTAAGCCTCATATCCTTTTGGGAGAACTAATACAATCAAAATGATGATTCTACCAAAAATTTTCTACCCCCTTTACAACCTTAATGTATACCTTCCCAGGTCCTTCTTTAATCCGATCTATAAATATTGCACTGATTTCTTATGGAAGGGGAAACCTCCTTGTAGGGCCTATAGGAAGCTCACCCACCCAAGGAAGGTAGGGGGCCTACAGCTCCCGGACTTTTATATTTACTATCTGGCTAGCCATGCCGCCAGGGCAGCTCTATGGGTGTCAGATTTGGAAGTGGCCTTGGTTGGACTTACGTTGGATTGATCGCTGGCTTATAGTGTTAATTTAGACCTAGAATCCTGTCTATATATTCCATGGTCAAAGGTTCCTGTTAAACTGAGAGATACCCCGATGGGGTGGGACATAAAGGCTCTTCACCAACTTTATTCGCTTTTGAGAATTCCCTATGAAAAGGATATAATGCAGCCTCTTTTGAAGAATCCTAACCTTTTGGTTGGGAACCAGCCGATAAGGAGGCGCATTGGCAATCTCCCTTCTAACCCTAGGATAGTTGACTTTGTTTTAGAAGGCTCAGTTATCTCGTCTCCGCTCTGATGGAGAAACTTAGAGTTGAACCCAATGATCGTTGCAGCTGTACCAGATCCAAAGATGTATTAGTTCCTCCTAAGGGGTAGTAAAGGGTCTTGATGAAGCTGGGAGCTGCTGAGGAAGATGAGAGATTTGACATTATCTGGCAACTCAGTCTCTAAATTATATAAATTAATTTTGGCTAAGAGGAATTCCAGTATCTCCCCAATACCTTATTACTGGGAGGTGAACTTATCTTTGGGTTGGCGGAAGAGATTTGGTGCAAGGTTTGGTCGGATTTATATGTATCGTCAAGCAAGATAGATTAAGGGTCTTCAATTTAATCTTTTGCATAATCTCTATCTCTCTCCGGCCAAACTCTCCCGGATATACAGTTTCAGTTCTCCAGAGTGTAAGACCTGTGGCTGCCCTGTTGGTACTATCTATCATAAATTATGGGAATGTCCTAAGGCAGTTAAACTCTGGGATTCAGTGAAACTGTGGATAGGCCCCTATTCTAACATTTCGGCCTATTTTAATGCTGATGTATGCATTTTTGGTATGTTTGCCCATATCTCTGCAGTAGCCCAAAGCACCAAATGGCCTTGGTGGCTTTGGTGATGAAGTTACTTCTCTTTCGCTATTGACATAGTGATAAATCACCCTCTCTTAAGGAATGGTGGGATGAGTTTTTATGTGCCCTAAATGTGGAGAGGTCTGCGGCTAATTTCTCTAATTCAACCAAGAAATTTAACAATTACTGGGATAGTTTTCTACGGTGTTTGAAGGTCAAATATGGCTGTTAGAGGGGTTAGGGGTTTCTTTCATCCCCTCTTTTGGGTTCGTACTTCTATTCCGACATTTGCAACAATTCCCCTCTCCTCTTTAGCCATATGTGGAATGAATATGGACAATTTGGCTTTTCTTTGTTGCTCCGCATGAGGAAATTAAGTTGAATGATCTTTTTCGGATAATACTAACTTAGAATAGCCTTAGTTACCTATTGGTCAGGTTGCTAATACATTCCAGCCTACATTATTATATTTTCTTTTTTCTATATGGAATAGCTGCCTAGGGATGGGGGTGGGGTTGTTGTTGGGATGGGGTTTTGGGAGGTGTACCCCTTTCTGATATGCTGTGATTTATTACATCCTACAGTAAGGATTTTTGTAAAGGGGTTATTGTTTCTAGTTTGTTTTGTGCATTGTAAATGTTGTTTGTTATAAAATAAAGTTATTTGCCAAAAAAAAAAAAAGAATCCAACCACACTGTTGCATATTTTCTCCTTGATCAGTTTGCAGGCATTTTCACTGGAAACAATCTCCTTGACTGCTTGGTCTGAAGCAGTGGCCTGCCTGGTTTTTTTTTTGCATGTTATTCCTATTTTTCTGTACTACATCAGTAGCATTTTCAGTCATGCCTGGTGGAGGAGCTAGAGGAGTGATGCTGCCATCCATACCACCAGTAAGGAGTCTTCCCTCCGAACTGGCATACTCTAAAAACTGTGCCTCAGCAGGGCCTGCACAGGTCTTCAACTTGATGAGCTCCGAAATGCAGCCCTCCACTCGTGCTGTACCTGAGTAAGAAGAAGACCCTCTTTTTGGAAATTTTGAGAAAGCCTTCCAAGAATAAATAGATAGTCTTGTTGAAAGGCCAAGAACCACATTTTTTTTTTACAAAGTTCAAATGTCCTTTAGCGCTGTCTGCATCAGGAATCCCACTGTGCTGTGTTGCAGTATTCTCTAAGTGTGCAATTATTGCCGGCAGGTTGTGGAGAAGAGCTAAAACAGCACTGTGATGCGAACTGACCCAGGTCACTGTGAAAATGCTGACCAGTTTTTTCAGTTCAATGAAAAGGGTGTTAGCAGCCTCCTCCAAGGCTCTCATTCTTCGGTGAGAAGAATGATAAAATGAATACAGGGCCCGCAAGCCATTTTCATTTTCGTGAACTTCTGGCATATGTTTTGGGCATCCAGAATGGCCAGTTGTAAAAATGTGTGATGCAGTGTGTGGCAACTAACCAAGGCAGGCCACTGTTTTGTAACTTTGCCGTGACTCCGCCACGTTGACCTCGCATAACTGATGCACCATCAGTGGCCATCCCAGAAATCCATGGAAGAGTTTTCCAAAAGGGGGATGTTAAGTTTGTTAAAGAGTGAATCTAATGCTGCAATGTATCCATCGGCATCTGCTTTTCCTAGTAGCTCGGTACCAATAAAGGAGGTATTTGAAGTACCATCTTCACCAACATAACTGATGAACACATTCACAAATGCCCTTACACTTCTGTCAGTGCTTCCATCTATTAACAGCCCAACAGCAGGAGATTTTTTTATCTCTTCAGTTGTATTTGTGCATATTACTGCTGCAATATGATGCACAAACTCGTTGCACCTCTTGTGATTTGTGTATTGTTCAATCACTTTTATATTACATTTGCGTAACAGTGAGGTATGAAACGGAAAGTCCCAAAATGGCCTATCCCTTGATGCCAGAAAGTAGGCAACATTAAAAAAGACACCGCATGGATTCTCTCATTGCAACATTCATCTTTTGAAAACAAAAAGCCATAGGTGTGGATTCAGGTGCTCTTTGAGCCCTTTCAGCCAGAATGCATTTTACATGGGAACTGCCTGTATCATGAATTTTTATAGACTCCATTTTAAAGGTACTGCTACCAACAAAAGACACAGATGTATGATCTGCCAGATGGGGTTGCTTCCTACACACCTTGCAGCTAATAGTGTTGCTTTGTTTCTCATATGGAAGCCAGTCAAATCCCCGTGACCATTCAACCCTGAATTTGCCTTTCACTGAATCTTTTTCCTGTTGGTAGGATTTATTCTGGGCAGAGAGCTTGAGGAAGATAAACTATCTGCAACGGAAACACTACTAGAAGTAGCGGAAACACTATGAACCTGAACAATATCAGTAACCATTACTGATGGTCTGTCAATATGGCCGCGGCCGTCACCCTGGCTGCCCCTTCCTCCAGAAATAGAAGAAGAAACAGTAGCAGCAGTGTTACCAACTGGAGTATTTAATTTCACATGTTCCTCCTCATCAGCAACATCGACAATGTTACTGTCAGTGTCACTGATGACTTGAATGGTTTGGTTACGTAATTCTTCCACTGCACATAGACTGGGTTTAATAAAGCCAAAGGAAAACAAATTAGGTTGTTGTTTTTGTTTCTTTTTTCCAGACATTTTTATTACTCCAATCCCAAAACAGTATGAAAAAGAATGAGTGGTTGCCAGTAATGGCAGCAGCACAGCAGCAGACAGTTTTTGGATGCCTTCCTGAGCCTGACACAACCACAGGAGGACTGGCTGTAGCCTATGACTGTGAGTGAGACTGATGGACTTGTCTTGGACTGATATTTGTAGTACACAACCAGAGGCTGTCACTAATATGCTTGTACACAGGTTATAATAGCTATGCCTTTTTCATTAATTGTGGCAAGCTCTAAATTATGTTTTTTGTTTTGGCACCCCCAAAAAAGCCTGACACAACCTCAAGAGGACTGAACGAGACAGATGGATAGCCAAACAACAAGAGACACAGTCACTAATATGCACACAGGTAGTACTAGTATGGGCGTTTCATTAATTGTGGCAAGCTCTAATTTTTTTTGTTTTAAATTGGTCCCCCCAAAAGAGCCTGACACAACCTCAAGAGGACTGGATGAGACAGGTGGACAGCCAAACAACAAGAGGCCAGTCACTAATATGCACACAGGTAGTACTAGTATGGGCATTTCATTAATTGTGGCAAGCTATATTTTTTATTTGTTTTAAATTGTTCCCCCCAAAAAAGCCTGACACAACCTCAAGAGGACTGGACAAGACAGGTGGACAGCCAAACAACAAAAGACGCAGTCAATAATATGCACACAGGTAGTACTAGTATGGGTGTTTCATTAACTGTGGCAAGCTATTATTTTTTTTGTTTTAAATTGGTCCCCCCAAAAAAGCTTGACTGTCTGACACAACCTCAAGAGGACTGGACGAGACAGGTGGTCAGCCAAACAACAAAAGACACAGTCACTAATATGCACATAGGTAGTACTAGTATGGACTTTTCATTAATTGTGGCAAGCTCTAATTTTTTTTGGTTTGGCCCGCCATAAAAACCTGACACAAACAACCACTAATATGCACACAAGTGGTAGTCCAGACTCCGGACTTTAAATTATTGTAGCTTGTATTTTTTTTTTTTGTCAGTGGGCCCAAGCCCCAATCCAACCCAAAAAAGCCTGACAAGCAAAATCAGAGACAGCTCCCCCTGTACCACGTCCACAAAGCAGGGTCTCTGTCACCCCCCTCCCTTCCCCCAGTCATCAGACTCAGTCAGCACAGTGGTGAGTGACTAATGTGCTAGCAGCTGAGCAGAGCAATTGCAAATTCAGAAAGAATATTTACATTTACCCACCCAATTTTCCCCTTTGCAGTAATTCAGAGCTTCCCCACAACAGGACCACCAAGCACTGGCCCCTTCCTCCAGTCAGCAAAATTGAGAAGTAAGCTCTTAAGTATACCCAGATCAGGAGTCGGACAGACTCCTAAAAAAACAGTACTGTGTAGTTTTTATTCACTGAGCCCTTAAAAGGGCTGTTGAACTTGCAGTGACTTCACATTCACACAAGGCAAAGTTATGCTCTCACTGAGCTCACTCCAAGTCTCCCTCACCCGCTCACCACCTGAAATCAGAATGGCGACTGCAAGGCGCAAGTGAATCCTTTCCCTATCTGTGGCTCCCGACTCCCCCACCACCCATGTGAGCACCCAACTGCTCTCCTCGTGATGAGGATATTGCCGGCTGGTGTCCTACTGCTGCGCAGACTCACTGGTGGGTGAGGCACGCGCCAGACTGATGAGTCTCCTCCTCTGGCTCCCGGACAGTCCCTCCTGCTCTCTCTCATGGCCGCACAGTTGTAAAGGATGATCCCGTGCATGCGCGATGACGGCAGCTCAGCTCAATTCACTGACAGGATGCTGAGCTATCGCACATGCGCGCCAGAGATGTGGCTTACTACTCACCAGAATGGTGAGTTTTTAGAGAAATCTGGTGGCCAGAATGATTAGCCAGGTCGCATTTGGTGACCTGGTGACCCTATTTGTCCCACCCTGCCTTGGGCCCTTGGTTTGACGGGTCTTTGAGGAAGTTGCAGCGATTAGGACGAAGGTTAGAATGTTGCTGGTGGAAATCAGCCCTGGAGGACGTTCACCTTGATTGGTACAGCATTACCAGGCCTACCAATCAGCAATCTCCCTTAAAAAGGCAGAGTTCCTGTCCAGGGAGATTGCTGTCACTCAGAATTGACCAGCTCAACTCTTCCGAACTGTGGACATGTTGTGCAACCCAGCCTGTCTGCAGCTCTGAAGAGCTTTTTTGCAAATAGAATGCGATGAGCTTGCTCTATTTTTTGCGAATAAGGTGGCCGACATCAGGTCAGAGATCCTCCTGACTCATTCTGTGGGGGATGCTGTTGTTCGGTGCTTGGTCACTGCACCTCGTATCTCCTGGAATACCTTTGACCTTCCAGAGTTCGGGGATATTATACGGATTGTTCAGGGTATGCGCCCTATGTGCTGTAGTCTGGATCTGGGCCCAACTTCCCTAGTTATGGGTTATTGTAATATCATTGGCCTGGACCTGGCTCAGATAGTCCAGTGCTCCTTGGAATCGGGTGAGTTTACAAGCTCCCTGAAGGAAGCGGTGATAATACCCCTTTCTGAAAAAAGCTTCTTTGGACCCAGATGTTCTAGGAAACTACAGACCTATCTCTAACCTTCCCTTTATAGGGAAGGTTCTTGAGAAAGTAGTGGTGATTCAACTGGAGAACCATTTGACCATCTATAATATCTATGAACCTCTCCAGTTTGGTTTTCAAAAGAGGCATAGTACTGAGACTGCACTGGTTCGGGTGCTTAATGATCTCATGATGGCGAGAGATTGAAGAAACCATTCCATTCTGGTGCTCCTTGATCTCTCTTAAGCCTTTAACACTGTGGACCATGGGTGCTGCTCGAGCATCTGAGGTTCATCTGTGGTCTGACATGTACGGTCCTCAGGTGGTTTACATCTTTTCTCATGGGCAGAACACAGATAGTTGTGTCGGGGAATTTTTCTTTAGACTCACTCCTTCTGTCATGTGGGGTTCCTCAGGGCTCGGTGCTGTCCCCCATGTTGTTTGCAGTGTATATGCTGCCCCTCTGAGACATTGTAAGATGGTATGAGCTGAGGTTTCACTGCTATGTTGATGATACCCAGCTCTACCTGTCTTTTGCACCCGACTAGGATAGTGCGCTCTTAGTATTTAATAACTCCTTCGACGAAATCCAGGATTGGATGAATTCGAGCTGGCTAAAGTTGAACACGGGAAATACTGAGGTGATGGTTGTGGATCCAGGTCGCTGAATAGAAGGGTTGAGGGCTGGTCAATCCTCTGGACTTTTTCTGGGGGGGGTTCCCAGATTCTTACCTCTGAACAGGTGCGTGACCTGGGAGTGGTGCTTGATTATAGGCTGACCCTTCAATCTCAGGTGTCGACAGTCATCAAGTCTGCCTTTTATCATCTAAGGAAAATTGCCAGGGTCAAGCACTTTGTTCCGTCCAGCGAACTGCCTGTGTTGGTCCATGATTTTGTGGCCTCGCACCTTAACTACTGCAACTTCCTTTACTTAGGGCTTCCTGGTGTTGATATCCACCACCTGCAACTAGTGCAGAACACTGCAGCACGATTGTTGACAGGGTCATCTTGGGCTCGCATATTACCTTGGTGCTGCATGATCTGCACTGGCTGCCGATTCAGTGGCAGATCACCTTTAAAGTTGGTTTACTGACTTATAAAGCCCTACACGGACTTGGTCCTGACCACTTGAAAGAGCTTCTAATTCCCTACAGCCCTGTGCCACAGCTCCATTCTACTGACGAGGGGTTGCTGGAGGTTCCGAGGGTGACTTTGAAATCTTCTGGGTCCCATGCATTTATGTTGGCATTTATCTAAAATTCTCACCTCGTCAGCTTCGAATCTTGTGACCATGGGATTTAAACAGGCGCTTAAAACTTTTTTGTGGCATCAGGCCTATCAGTGACTCATTGTTGTATGGACCTGTTGTGTTATTTACTATTGTGTTTGTTGTTTTATGGAATTATGTTTTTAATTATTGTAAAGCACCTTGGTATTTTGAAAGGCACTTAAAAATAAAGTTTATTATTATTATTATTATTATTATTTGCAATAAACACTGTGGCAGCAAAAGTCAAGTGTGCTGCCTGGTCATTTATAAGTACATCTACTGAAGTGCAGCTGTTACCATGATCCTATTTGTGTATGGGGCTAGCCAACCCTGTTAGCAGCACCCCCAACCCTGGATTCACTGAGCATGGCTAGATACTGGCCACAATATCCAGCTCTGCCACTGCCATAGTGGTCTCTAGGTCAAGAGGTTTATATCCTAGACTTCTTGCGTTTGCACACATGACCTTCCACATTTTGTTAACACTCTGTATGCTACACCCCGTTGTTTCCTTTTTTCTCTGCTTCCTTTTCCCCTCTCTTTTTACAGTTTGTTTTCCTATCCCTTCCTTTCATTTCAATCATAATGCTTTTTCTTCGTTTTGCACCAGGGGGATTGACCTCCCCTCATGTCCTCCCTTATTTCTGTTTCAGTCTGTGGTGGTGCAGTTTATTCTTCCTTGATTTCTTCAGCCACCCCCTCCATCTAATTTATATGTTAATTAAAGAAACATTTAAACTGGCCATGGAAGACTGTGATTCCCTTCCCAGATATATGCAGACCATCATCCCTGTAAAGGCAGTTATCCTGCTAGGTTGGTCCCTAGTCTCCAATTTTGCAAACCCCTCCTTTCTTCACCATTCCCCTACCATGAGTTGAAATTTCAGGTGAGGAGATCCACATCCTTCCCCTGCTGGAGATAGGCAGCACCTCAACCAAAGCCACTGAGGGTGCTATCTGCCTAAGACCCCTCCCCAGCTCCCTAAAACTCCAGCATGATCCCAGCCCTAGTATACTGTTACCTGACATTATCAATCTGCAGTATGTGAATTTTGACTTACAACAGAAAAGCAGTAGTACAAGTTTTTGTTTTGCCCCAAATATTCTGAATAGTGTCATCTAGAACTATGCAGGATGTGGTAGAATGGCGGTTTTGCCTGTGGAATGCATTTCAATAATTTTGTTATAAATTCATTGGAATTCCAACTGTTTTAACTTAAACCATGAATTTGTTTTATACAGTTTACATAAACTGTGGATTAATCTACTGCTGATGGAATTTCATAGAATTAGGTGGCATTTCTGGAAACAGATCTAGCATCATCTTACTAACTGGGAATTACTGTAGCCCAAAGACAATAATGTTACAACTCAATGTTCTAAAACTTGTTAGAAAATCTTACATACTTTTTATTTGACTTCATGTATCGAACAAGCTATAATTTTAAGGTAGTTTTGTGCAGTTACTGTGTCTGTCATGGTTATAAGAGACCCTTCTTTAGTTCATTGGGTGAGGAAATTGCAACTGTCCATATAAACATATTATGATTAATGTTACAGGCTTCTGTTTTTAAATAATAAAACTTGAATTTAAAATGTTAATGTTTTACTTTGCAGACTGTTTAAGAAACCCATTATGGAAGAAGAGTATGGCACAGGCAACTGAGCGGAGAGATGTTAGCTTGAAACACCATCCCACGGTTATGAGTGCCTGGAATATTTTAAATAAAAACAATCCTGATTGAATATATAAAGTATGTGATGATTTATAATGGTGATCAGAAAGGTGGATTTGTTTTGTTAAAACCAACAAATAAGAGTCAAATCTTTACACTAACAGCTAATTGAACTAGTGTCAGATAAAGACTGAGGTTCAATTTCTTTCAGAAAGAAAGTGGGTGTAAAATAGAAACAGTCTCCAGAAACTGAAATATGTGATACTAATTCTGGCATTAGCGGAGGACTGAGAACTCTCCCTCTGGAGTATGTAGTTTACATGGAAACTGTAAACGAATTAGGCAGAGCTCTGCACTACACTCAGAATGAGTAGGTGGAGCTTAAGGGATATACACAAGCATCACACGTTTTTACTTTTTTAGTTTTAATTTCATGAATAAATATATTTTGTAAGCTCTGCCTCACAGATAGTTTGTAGCAGCATCGATCCACACTCCATTTTATCAAACTTCACCTTGTCCTCATAACAATAACATAACTCTGCCCACCTAATTCAATATAAGGGTGGATAAGATCCCTCTAATACAAATAAAGTCAAGTAGTTCATAGCTGCAGATAGCTGCACTTCAGTAGAGGATCCTTAGTTTTCATAACTGCAACAAATCTTGGCCTATTTTACTGGAGGATCATAATCAGCAATCAGCTACTGTATCTCCACATTAGATATTAATTAGTCCTCCACTTATGCCATACTGATTTGTTGAGCACTCTCCTTTATTGAAGCAGAGTTTATTATATTCACTACACTTGATGCAGTGTGGGATACATCAATTCCAGCATCAGAAACTTTGGAGACATTTATTGTCTCTTCTACAGCGTTTAGTAGCTCATTAGCTAGTTGGTGAGAACTAGAGCTGCAAGTTTGTTTCCCATAAAGAATGAAACATTTTGAACTCCCATTGCTTGACCTTTCTGACTGAGTCCAATTTGGGGCAAAAATGTAAACTAAAGCTCAGACTAGGCTAAACAACTGAACCAGGCCAACGTTGAAGTTTCAAGTTGGGTTTGTTTGGTTTGAAATAGCAGCATAAATCACCTTCCCTAAAAACTGCAAAATCAAAAAAAGTTCCCATCCCCAACCCCAGTCACTGTAGGTTTGAAGTAGTTGATAAGCCTCCAGGAATTCCTATCTCAGCTGTCCTTGTTGCTGCCTGCCTTAATAGGTGGGATCCATAAATGCCTTGGTCTCTCAGTCTTCTGCTACTGCCTGCCAGGACAGGATTCTCGTAAACTTCTTCAACATTGGGATTTTGTTTATGGCTGCTCAGTAATTTTCCAGTACTGCCTTACTGCTAACACTTCCTCAAGCAAGAGTTCTCTTCCTCAGTATACAGCACTGAAATAGCTGCCCTGGAAAATGCAGATGTAGCAGACCCCACACCCTCTGCTGCCACATGACCCTGGTGATGCTCAGGAGGCAGCAGACAGTAGTCTCAGTGGTAACTTTCTATGTCTAGGAGTATAGATGATGCAGTCTCACTAGTGGCTTGACATTTGTACAGGTTTCCAGGCTTGGCACTGAAACCCTGTCTATTGTTGGAAGAGCTTGATCTGTGGCTATACACTGTAGGTCCCTTTAGGAGAGTGTGGCTATGCTCAGCAATCTTTGTGCCACTGTAACAAGGGAGGGGAACTCTTGTTCTCCACTATGGCAGCCCTGTCCAGTCCATATTTATGAATATGGCCATGTCTGGCCTGGGAGAGGAAGCCCCATATCCCCCACCACCTGTCAGGCCAGTGCTACCTTGACACTAGGTGTAGGGTGCATCTACAATTCTTCTTCTGCAGTCTTCACTGTCTTCATTCATTGCCCTTTTGGCCTGGGGGGGGGGTAGGACCACCTTTGTTGATCAAAAAATAGATTTAAATTGAAATACGCAATCCACAGTCCCTGTTCCCAAATAAAGCACTGAGGGAACTAGGCTCCACTCGCTGTAACTGTACTTTCACTTTCATTCTGCCCAGCATGGCTTATTTGCATAGACAGAGAGAGCGAGAGAGAGAGAGTGAGAGAGACAGAGAGAGAGAGACAGAGAGAGTGTGTGTGTGTGAGTGAGAGAGAGAGAGAAACTGCCTATTGCCACAAACGCACCCTACAGGTCAGGCCCTCTGTTCCCACAGTGCCAACCTCAGAGTGCAATAGTGTGAACAGGTAACAGACAGGAGGGTTACCCTGTCTGTTACCAGTTCACACTATTGCACTCTGATGTTGGCACTGTGGGAGCAGAGGGCCTGACCTGTGACATGGGGTGATCCTTCCCTTGGTTGGATGTCTGGCTCAGTACTGCCCCAATACCCATATCTGAAGCATCAGCCTGGACTATAAAGGGTCTGTTATAGTCAGGACGTATCAACACAGGAGCACTGCACAGTGCCTACTTCAGTCTGGTAAAGGCCTTTTCACAGGCTGTTTCCCAGGTAATTTTCTTAGGCATCCTTTTCTTTACCAGGTCAGATAGGGGAGCAGCCAGGGCACTGTAATTGGATACAAATTTCCTATAGTACCCTGCTGTCCCCAGAAAACTCCTGACCTGCTTCTGCATTTCTGGTCTGGGCCATGCCTTGATCACCTCTATTTTCACTTGGTTAGGACGGCGCTGCCCCCAACCTACAACATGCCCGAGTTATGCCACTTCAGCCATGGCCACCTGGCACTTCTCAGCTTTGACAGTGAGCCCAGCCCTCTGTATCCTGGCCAGCACTTCCCTAAGGTGGGACAGGTGCTCCTCCCAGCTGGCACTAAAGATGGCAATGTCATCCAGGTATGCCACGGCATACTCCTCATCACCATTTAACACCTGGTTTACCAACCTTTGGAAAGTGGCTGGGGCATTCTTCATTCTAAAAGGCATTACTTTAAATTCAAATAACCCTATCGGAGTGATGAAGGCCGACCTCTCCCTAGCTCTGTCAGTTAACTCTACCTGCCAATACCCCTTTGTCAGGTTAATAGTCATAAGGTAGGTCGAGAAAATACAAAATCCCACATGCCCACACAATGCAAAGCAACATGGACTGCATATGCAAATCACCACAGAATGTTATGCTGGTTCAACTTTAAGCAGAATTGCATGGTGCCGAAAGGCCTCTCACACAGTCTGCAAAGGGTGCTAACAGATGACATAGACACGTGTTTCGTCCTACCAGGACTCATCAGTATGCCTCGTCTGTTTGACACCCCAGTGGAATGAACCAGCTACCCTAAGACGGTCTGTCTGGGTTATGTTGTGGTGAACCCATTAAAATAAAAAACTATTTAAAAGACAAAGAACCTCTGTGCACAAACACTGAGGCAAGGGTTACCCCAAAGGGCATTTGGCTGGGAAGCCAAGTTTCAAGAAAATACAAAATCACACATGCCCACACAATGCAAAGCATCATGGGCTGCATATGCAAATCACCACAGAATGTTATGCTGGTTCAACTTTAAGCAGAATTGCATGGTGCCAAAAGGCCTCTCACACAGTCTGCAAAGGAAGGTCGCCCCTCCCAACTTGTCCAGGAGTTCATCCATCCATGGCATCGGGTGGGCGTCTGACTTTGTGACTACATTCATTCCACAATAGTCCACACAAAAATGAGTAGAGCCATTTGGCTTGGGCACAAGGACTACGGGTGAGGCCCAGGGGCTGTGGGATCTCTGGATTACCCCTAAATCCAGCATGTCTTCCACCTCCCTCCTAATGTCCTGCTGGACAGTCTCTGACACCCAATATGCTGTCCGCCGTATGGACGTCTGTGTCCCTGTCTCCACATTGTGCATCGCTAAGGGGTTAGACCAGGCTTGATGCTAAACAGTGAGGCAAAGTCTGCTAAAACCTCCATTACTTCCTGGATCTGGTCTGGGGCCAGCTGGGGTGACAATTTAACTGCCTCCACAGAGGACTTCCACTTGCTTTCTTCCAGCAAGTCCAGAAGGGGGTCTCTTTTGTCCGTCCCCTCCCCAAGACTACACACTGCAAACACCATGTCAGCCCTGTTAGCATATGGTTTCATCATGTTGACATGGTACATTCTTTCTGTATGTCTTCTGTCAGGTAACTCTATGATATAGTTCACATTATTTACCTTTCTACTGTAACTACTTTATATGGTCTTACCCACTCAGCCTGCAGCTTGTCCTTCCTGACTGGGATTAGGATCATGACTTCCTGACCCACTGTGTATGAGCGAGCTCTGGCTCTACGGTCGTACCATACTTTTTGTTTTTGTTGGGCAGCTGCCAGGTAGGTTGCTCTGGGCTGTCCCCATAAGCTCCTTCAACCTTTCCCTAAACCTAAGGACATAATCCACCATGGGAGTTCCCTGGGTGGCATGCTTGCCTTCCCAGTCCTCCCAGATCGAGTCTAGAGGCCCATGTACCCAGCGTCCATATAAGAGCTCGAAGGGGGAAAACCCTGTCGACTCTTGGAGCACCTCCCTGTATGCAAACAACAGGTGGGGAAGGTATATCTCCCAGTCCCTTCCATGCTGTTCAGCAAATGCTTGGAGCATTGACTTCAGGGTACCATTAAATCTTTCCACAAGCCCATTGGCTTGTGGGTGATAAGATGTCATGCATCTCTGCACCACCCCACACTTCTCCCACAAACATTTCATCAGGTCCGACATGAAGGAATCCCCCCGATCGGTGAAAACCTCCTGCAGAAACCCAGCACAGAAGAAAATCCCAAGTAAGGCATCTGCCACTTTGTCTGTCCTCAGTGAGGTTAGGGTGACTGCATCTGGATACAAGGTGGCATAATCCACCACAGTAAAGATGAACCTCTTCCTGAAGGATCTGAGGGTATTTGAAGGCCCCATAATATCCATTCCCACCCTCTGGAATGGCTCCTCCACTATGGGCAATTGAATTAGGGTGGCTTGGGTTTTCTTACCAGCCTTCCCTATTTCTTGGCACCGGTGAAAAGACTTGCAATACTCCTTCACCTGCTGGGTGAAATTGGGGCAATAGAAATTCAGGGCCAATTGCTGCATAGTGCATGCAATTCCCAGATGACCAGACAAGGGAATTGCATGTGCAATCCTGAGCAACTGCTCACAGTACCCCTGGGGAATGACAAGCTGCCTGCCTATCACCCCTCCCTCTGTTTTTACAGTCTGAGTATACATCAGTCCATTTTGCCAATAAACTTTATGTTTACCATCACCTCCCTGTGGTCTGTTAGAGTCTGCCCAAGCCCTCAGCTTCTCTAGACTAGGGTCACTTTTCTGAGCAGCTGCAAACTCCTGACATATTCCCACGGCATGGGACAGGTCCCCTTCAGTATCTAAACTAGGGTCCCTAGCTCTAGTGTCAGGGCACTCAGGATCACTGCCATCCCAAACCCTCTGAAAATGGGTCACATCTCCTTCCTCAGAGTAGCCCTCTGTAGCTGTTTGGTTAACTGCTACCGGGGAAATTTCTACCCCCCTTTCATTAGTCTCCATAGCAGAAGACACAGGCTGGGGAACCAGCCTCCCAGTGGTTTCCACAGTGGCTTCTATGGGGTCCAGGGAATTACAACTTTCCCTTGCTGCTTGGCTATGGGTAATTGCACACACCATCACCTGTTTGAGATTGTTGCCGAGGATTACATAAACTGCTAAAGTTTCTGCTATGGCGACCTGTTGCACAGTTCCCCCTGTCTCACCCCAGTCTAGGAGAACACTAGCAAGTGGCAATGTTTTCTCCTCCCCAGTGAACCCTTGTACAGTTACAGATTTATTGGGTATAAGCTGGCCAGGCTCTACCAGTTCCCCTTTTACCAATGTCAGGGATGTCCCTGTGTCTTTCAACCCTTGTGTCTGTACACCATTCACAGTGATCGGGTGCATGTGTTCCCTCATGTTTACTAGCATGCTTTCAGGGACACACAAACAACCCACTTCTTTCATAGCAACACTTTGCGTATGGCTTGTCCTTCTGGGACACTGTCTGACAATATGTCAGTTTCTTTACAAACCCAACATTCGTTTCTTTTCTCAGAAAAATCTTTTCTTTGAAACCTAGGGCTAACTGGTTTCAGTGGAAGCAAGGAGGGTTTTAGCTACCCTTAAGGTGCGCTTTTCCCTTTCTGAGCTGCCACCCCTGCCCCATTTGCTCTCAGAGCAGGTCTGCTCTTGGCATAGTGGTCTGAGAGTTCAGCAGCCTCTTGCACTGTTTGGGGATCTCAATCCTCCAGCCAGGTTTTCAGCTCTGCTGGGCATGCCCCAAAAAACTGCTCTAACAATATAGCATTTTCAATTTTATCTACAGAGTTTGCTTCAATTCCTTCCCACCAATGTTATAAAAACTGACATTGTTTCATGGCTAGCTCGTCATAGCTCATGTCAGGGCTTCTCCTGAGTTTACAGAATCTAGATCTGTATGCTTCTGCAGTTAAATCAAACTTTTTTAAAAGTGCAGCTTTAAGTTTGCTGTAATGATTACTGTCCTCATTGTCCATTTGACCCAATGCATCCCAAGCTTTCCCAGTAAGTAGCTGGGATAGTTGGAAGCTCCAGGACCCTCTAGGAATATTTGCCTGAATACAAACATTTTCAAAAGGAATGTAAAAAGGCATCCATATCCTCCCCCTCTTTAAATTCAGCTATCAATTTGGAATTTAATTTGTAACCCAGTCCTGTAGTTCCAGTTAAACCCAGGCCACTTACTTGCTCTGGTGCTGGTGGTTGGAGCCGTAGCTTCTCCAGTTCATGTTGCCTCTGGTGCTCACACTCTTCATGGTCAGCCTCTCACTGTTCTTGCTCCTGCTTCTCTTCTGTGGCTTGCTGGCACTCACGCTCTTCATGGTCAGCTTCTCGCTGTTCTCGCTCCCTCTTCTCCTCTGTGGCTCACTGTTCTCGCACCCTCTTCTCCTCTGCAGTTCACTACTCTCACTTCTCTTCTCTCTGGAACTCCAGCTCCATCCTGCACAACTCAATCTGCAGCTTGATCGCTTCTGGCTCCAGAATACTGGTGACCTTCCCCTGCTGCTGTGGCCCTTGGCTTGCACTGGCCCTGCTGTCCTCCTCACTGGATCTGGACACTGCAATGGACACTGGCCCCTCCATGCCCAAGGTTTGGTCCTTTACCATCACAGACTATGATTCAACGCTCTAGTCATCAGCTGCCGTCAGGGCATCTATGAGGTTCTGCTTATTGGCTTTCCCCTCATACTGGACTCCTCTGTCCTGGCACAGCTGCCTCAAGTAGTCTGTAGTGTACCGGCTATAGTTGGAAGCCATCTTCTTCCCTAACTACGGCTACTCTAACTTGCACTTTAGAAAAAAAATAAAACAGGTATGAACTTTGACTGTAAGCAAAATGATATAGTTCTGTTTACTTTTTAAAATAAATCACTGCCTTCTTTTGCAAGTGAGTTGTACAGTATTAAGCTGACACACTGAACTGCTAAAGCTTGTGTTACCAATATTTTATCCAACCACTGCCACCAAATCTGTCACAAACGCACTCTACAGGTCAGGCCCTCTGCTCCCACAGTGCCAACCTCAGAATGCAATGGTGTGAACAGGTAACAGACAGAGTAACCCTCCTATCTGTTTTGAGTCTGAATAACCTGTTAGCCTCAAGTTCTGGGGGGATTCAAACTGTGAACCTTATTTACAGGCTCAGATATGTACCCTCTTCGGGACTGCAGTACAATCTTTCACCAGGGGCGGCAAGCCAGTTCTCCACAATAAACCCTTAAAACTCTATGAGTGACCTTAGGTATATTCTTACCTTCTTTCCCAATCTCAGTAACTCCGTCAAGCTGTTAAACAGTTGTCAGACTTAACCATCTATATGTCACATGCAAAAAGAACTGACAGACATCCAGGCAGTCTTTCAAAGAAAATGTTCTTTACTAAAAATTGTAAAACAAATAAGATAAAATACAGGACAAATATCAAAGAGCATGCAATCATTTAAAATAAACAGGAAGTTACAGACAAAACACTCCTTCCACACAAGGCTTAAATTTCTTCCTATGTACTACCTTTCTAAGTGCATTTTAAAGTTAGAGAGATGTTACCCTCTTCTTTCAGAGCCCAAGAGATATACACACATTTCAGACACACTGATACATTTTCAAGTCTATCTCCACACACCCTTTTGGATTAGGTCAGCAGTATCCTCCCTTAGTGTTAATTCACATAATTTCTACTAGGAGGTATTTTAATAAATGTGGTTATCAGCAGAAAAAAACATTTCCTAAATATGTCATCCTTTCTTAAACATTTCTCTTTCATCTTATTGTGGTTCCTGTTCCCAAGGCAGATCAAAGGGTTTACCACCTTTAAACACAATGCTGTTACCAGATATGTCTTCCTACAGGAATCCTAAAACTTTATGAGCCCTATATCCTAGCAAAATGGCTCGAAGGTTCTAATTAAGACAAAAACAGGAAACCTTTAATCAGGTCTCTCTGGTCTTTTTAATTACCTCCTGGTTTCAGCCTGACACTTTGATGTTAGGCCAATTTCATTCCCCACTGAAATGGTCATACACAGACCATGTATTTATAATACAGATATCATACAATAATAATATGAGAGGGTTTTTCCAATGACACCTATCATCATACTAAACACTCTGCTTTTTGTAAACTTTCTATGCAGGGTGATAACTGAATTTAACTCTATATTCTTTGTAGGACCCCCACTGTATCCTTTATAGGATATTACTGTACCCTTGGTAGGAATTACATGGACACAGTGCAGGACACTTAGACTTTAAGTTGCTTCAGAACTCCAACATTTATTTTCAAAGTGGTACAAGAACTTGAGGTGGAGAGGACTGCCACCACAGCTCGATATGGGCTCAGTTTCAATTAGCATCAAACCAGTTGTTACACATAGCATCATTTGACATAATTACATTTTTGTACACTTTCCCATTTCCATCCAGTAAAGGGCTCAAATCTGGTTAAAAGTTTTATGTACTTTACACATATTTACAATTAAAATACTCTGCCTCCAGCTCGTTACTTGCTTTGTTCTTCCCCAATTACTTTAAGGTGACATTTCAGGGAAAATGTAGTTACATTTAGAGCCCCAGCCCATAACATGAGTAGGACTACTAGAACAACTGAGCCTGGACCTGCAGGACAAAAGGAGAGCAAAGCCATCTGGCTTTTAGGGACCAGAAGAGGGATATATCCTCCAGTATCCACCATTCCACAGAAACTATGAATAGACTACCATAACGGTTCATGCCAAATTCCCCCCGCTGTCTCCATAGCAAGTTGGAGATGGACCCTATAACTTCACAGACCACAGTGGCTTACCAGCTGAAGAGTCTACATCTTGCCCATGGGGTTCCAAACACTCAGCACTCCAATGTTCCATTATTCATCCACATGACCCTTTTGCCATGGCTGGATGCCCCCTTGCCTGTGTAAATGGTCCTGCTACCCTTTCATTGCACAGGAACCAAGGACAAGGTTTCTCAGACGCCATTAGGAGACCCTCCTTGAGGATGATTCCACAACAGACCCCTGATGTACCGTATCTTGGAAACCCCACAAGAATCTGAGCCTCTAGAGACCCACACTGGAGATGTCCTGTGTCTCCTGGAACCCAGGAACCCAGCCACATTACCCAGACTGTAGGTCCCCTCCTGCCAGTTGCAGCTAAAGAAGCCAGAACTGCACTCACTGGAACCAGAGCTAATACTAGAATAGCTTTTGGGGCCAGAGCACCTATTTGTATGCCCCTAGTGGGTGAAAATTTTGTCTTGGATCCCAATGGGGAATTCAGGTGCATTAGATGGCACCAAACTTATAGACCTTAGACATAACAGTTTGCACAAATAGGATATATCTCATTAACTACTTGCATAACAGAGGATATATATATTACATGACACACATTGCAAAACAAATAGCAACAGGGTTAACCTTAACCCATTAAGTGCACTTCAATCATCTGGCACTGTTAACACATTGATCACATAGCAAAATGTCAAACAATAAACACAGGCTGTTATACTTCAGAAAATGTGCACATCCAGCAACAAACACACACACACTGTTATACTTCAGAAAGTATACACATAACAGGCAATGGCAATAGGTCTATTGTACAGGTGTGTACATAGCAGGATCCTTTTAGAGATTTGGGTGAATACAGATATTTGGGTTATTTGAGTGATTGTGCAATTTGAATTTGACTGGTTCACTCTTCCTTAGCTAAGATTAGCACCCTCCAAAAGTGTCATATGTCTAGGTCAATGTTGCTGAAGGAACCTTGGCAGAAAGAGATTCACTGTTAAAAGGTACTATTGGATCTAAGCTCATAAACTAAAATCTAGAACTGGAGCATGGACTGAAAAATAAACGGTCAACCATGAGCATACCCAGCACATCCTAGTGGAATATTGACTTTGGGCATGAAGAGGTGGGGAGGGGGACCTCGAGGAGATGTAGGATACTGAAGAGTCCAAACAAGAATAAAACACATGTCAGTGCCTGCGGTGTCTTTGCAGATTGTTTGAGTGGTACCATTCAATTCTGCTTTATGTGGACAATTCTGTTGTTCCTTCATGATGATTTGCATTCCTTCCCATGATGCTGCATTAGTGGAGTACTGTATATGGAATTTTGTATTTCTGTGAAACCTGGCTTTATTGCCAATGCTCTTCCAGGGTACCCAGTTGCTTAATTGTTTTTATACTGAGGTTCTTCTTCTTTTAAATAGTTTTGTTGAGCTCACAATGACCTTAACCAGTGAGATCATATGTGACCCCCCCCGGGCTGTGATATAGATGGGGTTTACTGATTGAATCCAACCAAGAATGAAACACATGTTTGTGTCTGCTGTTCTAAGTCTGTGTGGATTGTTTCAGAGGCCTTTAGCATTATTCTGTCCTGGTTTAAGTTGACAAGCCTTCTTTCCTTCATGGTGATTTACATATACATCACATGCTGCTTGGAGTATGTGTCGTTTGGTATTCTTTTAAGCCTGGCTTTGCTGCCAATGCACATTCAGGTTAACTCTTGCTTCCCTGGTTTTGCAATGAACTTCTTATATTTTAAATTGTTTTTCTATTTTGGGGTCACCATGACCCAAATAAATGAAATCTCAAGGGAAGTTCCTTCTCTTGGCTAATGTGGCATGCTAAAAAGTCCTAACAATGATGAAACACATGTCTATGAGCCCTATGCATATCACTAATAGTGTCCCTGGGAAGTCCCCAAGGTGTTTCAACACTGTTTTATTTAAAATCACTGTTTGGATTCGAAAACAGTGGCCTAGTATACCTGCCTGTTGTTATCTAATCTCTACATACAAGGAACCTACCAGGAATCCTACCTTTTTGCATTTTTAAGAGGAGACTAGATACCAAATCCTGACTTGGAAATAGTACTTTATGAATAATTATTTTTTAAGCTACTTTTCACCATGATGGTGACCAAGGGAGGTGTAGTATTAGAATATCTATCTATCTGTCTGTCTGTCTATCTATCTGTCTGTCTGTCTGTCTGTCTGTCTGTCTGTCTGTCTATCTATCTATCTATCTATCTATCTATCTATCTATCTATCTATCTATCCATCCATCTAGCTATCTATCCATCTCTCTGTATGTCTGTCTGTCTGTCTATCTATCTATCTATCTCTATATAATACTGGAATGGTAGTATCTGTTGAGTAAGCACTTTAATGTAAAACCCAATTTATGTACTTTAATAACTTTGCCCCCATTCAACTGATTTACATGAAATGCAGAGCACATGCAGAAGGCACCAGAATCTCTGGATTGTGAAAACTTCATTGCAATTGGTTCAGTGGGGCAAAGTTACAGAGGGGCCAAAACACCAGAAATTACCAAAATTAAGACTTTTATTTGTTCAGCTATAACTAACAAGTTCTGGTCAGAATTGATAGGGCTGTGACGAGCTGCCAAGTGAGCAAAGTTACACATGTGCATAGAAATTATTGAATGCCCAGGTGTAACTTGGCCATTTTTTGGAGGTGTTGCACCAAATTTTCAACATGGCCTTTTTGGGACCCCTCCTCATGAAGAATGCCAGTCTCATTTTGTTCACTTGTCCCAAAAAGTGATTTCACAGTGTGACCATGCCATTCTGTGCCACTGGTGTGAAAACACATTTCAGGCAGGATGTGGTAAATGTCAGCTGTACTGTTTAAATGGAGGTGTGCAAAAATGGCAATGCTGAAAATGTGGGGGAAAATTATTAAAAATTAGCAAAGTTAGGAGTGTGCATAGAAACTCCGTAATGCACGCTAGTAACACAGTCATTTTAAGACAGAGTGGGACAGAGTGAGGGAGTAGTTAGTAGGAGGGGAGAGGAGGGTAGGGCACCTGAAAGTTGAAGGGCTAGCTACATAATCGGGCAGACTCGATATACCGTGAGGTCTGTTTTTGCTGGCATTGCGTATGCTCGTATGTTCATATTTTTTGGAATTTTTTAACCAGATTTGCAACATGGCATGGGCTTTTTGGGACCCCACCTCATGAACAGTGCCACTGTCATTTTGTGAATTTGTCCCAAAAGATGATTCCAAGCAGCGACCGCATAATCACCTTTCAGGACCAAGTAATGAAATGATAGTGAAAGTTTTCATGAGGTGGGGTCCCAAGAACCCCATGTTGAAAATCTGGGGTCAAAATTAAAAAAAATGGCTTATTTATCAAAATAAGTTGAAAACCCCATTGAATGACACTATAGTATGTTTATCTTTAATTCTTCAATTTGCGGTTCGGCTTTGAAGAGTGCAGATGTGTTCCGGTCCAGAGACGATGACAGCGTCAACCTCCCGAGGTAAGTATGGGGTGCAGGGAGGTGGCTGCTCAGTGGGAGGTGGGAGGGGAGGAGGGGACTGGAGTGTCTACAAGGGACCATTTTCTTTTACAGATAAAAAACTGAAAACACATTGAGGACTATTTTCTTTTTTACAGGTAAACAAAGAAAAAGCAGACATTTGGGCACACTGGGGAGGGCTCCCAGTGTGCCACATGAGTGGGGGGGCACTATAATGCTGACATGGGGATTGGGGACCCTGATGTTGGCAGGGGTAAAAACACATTTGGGCACACTGGGGTGGGCTCCCAGTGTGCCATATGTGTGGGGGTAGGCTACATAATGCCGACACAAGGATTAAGGACCCTGATGTTGGTACATTTTCTTTGTTGCCAGTGCTGGTGGAGGCAGCGACACAACTGCACATGCACAGCACTGGTGCATGCACAGTTGAAGAGCATAGCATTTTGCCATTCACAACATGATGGTGGTGGCAGGACTGCACATGTGCGTGAGTCGTGCATGCACAGTTCATGCCATGGAATGCAGAAGTAACATCCAAAATAGTGCAGCTGTTATTCCGTAGCAGCCGATTGTGGCAGAATGTTTCAAGCTCCATTGTACTTTCGGAAGGATACTTCCAAAAGTCCAATGGAAGGTTCCATGATTGGCTGTTTTTAGAGTTACGATTGCAAAACAGCTGTTTGCTCCGTCCACAGCCCTAAAAAACTAGTAACATTTGAAACCTGAAACTTGCAGGTTTATAGCAGTTGGCTCAAGGTGTGAGCTTTTGTGATTTTTATATCCCAAACTGTAGTCGTTTTTAAAAAATTTAAGAAAAAATGTTCTATGTTTGAGCATGTACAGTTAAAAAAAAAGTATTCTAAAAATAGCTGAACTTTTACAACCACATGTTATGTGATCGTGTTATGAACATGCTCTTGTTTAACAGGTGGAAGGGCCAGTTCCCTGTCTGTGTATGCCATACGTGCTGTTTTTGATCAAGAGGGATGGGGTTATCTGTCAGTGTGTAGCCCTGTCCCAGCTGAACATGC
Organism: Neoceratodus forsteri; assembly: GCA_016271365.2. Classification (NCBI taxonomy): domain Eukaryota; kingdom Metazoa; phylum Chordata; order Ceratodontiformes; family Ceratodontidae; genus Neoceratodus; species Neoceratodus forsteri. The sequence goes on from CM057452.1 coordinate 1,780,123,363, forward strand.
TGCTGTGTATCTGTCAATTAGCAAGCACCAGCATTAGCCACTTAAGCAGCTTCCTACATTTGAACCAGACACTGTGGTGCCCAATCCCCAGTGCCAGCTAAATATCCTTATTATTGTTATGTATACTGACACTGGGGTGTCCACCCCTGGTGCTAGTTCATCTCCCCCCTTTTGTTTAACCCCCTACCCCAGCTACAGCTAGTTGACACCAGGGTGTGCTATCCCAGGTGTCGGGGTTCTCCAACCCACCTACCTTGCCAGCAGTTTGTGACACCGAGGGCATCCATTTCCTGGTGCCCCCAAGTATATTGCTAACATGCTCGATCCCCAGTGTCAGAAGTACTGTACATTATGTTAAAATTATCCCTTCTCCCTCCCCTTCATAATATCCTTCTCAATTCTCCTCATTTCAACTTGCTAATACTGGGGTGCCAATTTCCAGTGTTGGCATACACAACTGCCCTCCTCCAACCCAGCAGTCTGGAACATATCGGTGCCCACTCCTGGTGCCCCCAAGTGTCTTGATAATATTGGGGTGCACAATCCCCAGTATTGGAGCAAGATAGTTCCTTGGGAAAAAGAAAACCTTCCCATGACATCTTTTGCATTTTTTTATTTAACTCAAAATAAAGAGAATGGTCCCTCATTGTCTGCTGCCAACCCCATTCCCCAACCTAACCCCCTACTCAGTACTCACCACCCCATACCCCCCTTACCCTATACTTAGCCAGGCCATGTCCAACACGATAATCCCCTCTAGACTTGAGACATGTCTTCACTCCTCAATGCTGAACCAGGAACTGAGGAAAACAGGTTAAGTGCCGTATAATGTAATTACATTTGTTTTGAATGTTTCTTCATAACTTTGTCATTTTTGCATATTTTTTGCCCAAATTTTCAAGATGGACTTTTTGGGACCCACTTCATTAGTAATGGCAGGAAAGTTATATAAACGTGGCCTGAAAGGTGAAAGGTTTTGTGGTTGCTGTGCAAAATCACCTTTTGGGCCAGAGTTATATAATTTCACCACTAATGTTCATGAGGTGGGGTCCCAAAAAGGCCATTTTGTAAATAAATTTTTGCAAGACATATTTATAAATTATCAAGTTATGAGTGTACATTGAAATTGTTTTACGCTGCCTTATAACTTTGGTAATTTTCAGTATTTTAACCTCAAATTTACAACATAGCCATTTTTTCATACCACCTCATGAATGTTACAGTTGTCATTTTTCACATCCTGGTCATAATGTTTTTTTCATATGAAACACGACACAAAATACTTTATAACAAGTATCCAGCTTGTGTGTTTGGGCAACAGGTAAGAAGTCACAAATGTGCTTTAGTGCTGACAAGTGGGACCAGGAACCACCAGACTTCAAAGGCATGCAACTATGCATTTTATAACATTATGGGGCATTGTACTGTGCTGTGTATTACATTAATTGTTTTGCAATGCAGTTTTGGCTGTGGAAGGGGTTAAAGGGTCCATTGATATGTCATCTGTGAAATTTAGGAGTATGTTTGAAGACAGTGTGTGAAAGTTTCAATTAACTGGGACACTCTATGGCTTCAAAGTAATTCACAGCAGTTTCACTGAGGATGTGGCAGCAGCTACGCCCACAACTAGATCACTGTCAAGGTTTGGAGGTAGATGAAGCAAACATTTTATTACAGACAGTACTCAGCTGGCACACAAAGCATTTCATCTAAACCCTGTCCATTTGCAACACTCACTGTTCTCGGGAATGTGCATCCGCAGGACAACACAGGAAGTGAGTAGACGATGTGACCAGACGTGCAGGGGCAGGGAGCTGTAAACACAGGGGACATCTTTTCTGTGGATCTACAACACATACATTGTTTTGTTTAAAACTAACAAAGTAGTTAGCGGATCCTGGCAAAAACCACATATTTCAAAGCCAGGGGGCATTACCTATAGTATGGCAATTAAAACAGCATTTTTATGTTTGCTTGCACGCATGTTCAAGAAACATAGTGCCATCATCTGAGTTTTCAGAGGTGTGGCAGCCCTCTTCCAATTCAGTCAGTGTGTTTGCAGGCGCGGCCGCAGTTCTCCAATGCCTGCTGGAGCTGTCTATGACAGCTCCAAAATGCAGTGGAGTACAGTTGAAAGGGGGAGCTACGCTTCAGTGAGCAGCGATAAGATATCACCTGCTCATGCTCGCTCCCCCTACACACACACACACACACACACACAGGCACGCATACTGCATGCTCACCCCCCCACGCACACACTGTGTAGCCGATGGGGGTGCCCAATCCCCTGTCGGCTGTGCTGCACCCCCCCATGCAGAGTTACATATGCCACATTGGGTGCCCACCCCAGAGTGGCCGCACATTGTATAGCTGACAGGGGTACCCAATCCCCCGTCGGCTCCACTGCCCCCCAAGTACAGGGTGCCACGCTGGGAGCCCACCCCAGCATGGCAACAGATGCTATTGCCGACGGGGTGCCCAAACTCCCATCGGCTCCACACCCCCCTGCCCCCACCAGCCATCCTTGTGCCACACTGGGAGCCCACCCCAGCATGGCAAACGTCCCGCATCATCATGTAAAGAAAAAAAAACCTGAAAATTAAAAACGGTCCCTCGCAGTCTCTGCCCCCACCTGCACCCACTCACTGCGCACCCTGCCTCCCCACACCCCCACCCCTATACTTACTCCGACTCTGGTGCGATGCTCTTCGTGGACCGGAACATGTCTGCACTCTTCAAAGCTGACCGCGAACTGAGGAAATGCCGTAAGCTGTATAATGTAATGAATAGGGTTTTTTCAACTTTGCTGCATATCTCAATCATTTTTGATTTGTGCACCAAATTTTCAATATGGGGTTTTTGGGACCCCTTCTCATGAATGCTCTCACTGTCATGGCATTCATCGGGCCCGAAGGGTGATTTCGAAGTCACTGTGAAAAATCACCTTTCAGGACCAAGTAACAAAATGACACTGCAACTGTTCATAAGGAGGGCTCTCAAAAAGCGTATGCTGAAAATTTGGTGGAAAAATTCCTAAAAATGACTGTTTTACGATTGTGCATTGCGCAGTTCCTACGCACGCTCGTACGTTTGCGAATTTTCGATATTGTCACTCCAGATTTTCAACATTGCCATTTTACCACACCTCCTTATGAGAAGTGCAGCTGTCATTTTTCACATCTTGCCCAAAACGTGTTTCCGCCCATGTAGCGCACAATGGCGCAGTTGGTGTGCGAAATCAATGTATGGGACACATTAAGAAAATCACAGTGACACTGTTAATGAGCAGAGGTCTTAAAATGGCTATGTTGAAAATTTGCTGAAAAAATTCCTAAAAATGACTGTTTTACAAGCATGCGTTGCTCAGTTCCTACGCATGCTCGTAAGTTTGCGAATTTTCTATATTTTCACTCCAGATTTTCCACATTGCCATTTTATTACACTTCCCTTATGAACAGTACAGCTGCCATTTTTCATATGTCTCCCCAAATGTGTTTCTGCACATGTAGCGCACAATGGTGAAGTCGGTGTGCAAAAGCAATATTTGGGACAGATTAAGGAAATCACAGTTACACTGTTCATAAGCAGAGGTCTTAAAATGGCTATGTTGAAAATTTGGTGACAAAAGTCCATAAAATGACTGTGTTACGAGTGAGCATTGTGCAGTTTCCACGCAACCTCATAAGTTCATGACTTTGTAATATTTTCAGTCCAGATTTTCAACAGTGGCATTTTTCCACACCTCCTTATGAACAGTACAGCTGTCATTTTTCACAACATGGCCGAGAAATGTGTTTTCACACTTTCAGTGCAGAGATGCGTGGTCGCTGTGGGAAATCATTGTTTGGGACAGATAAAGAAAATCACAGTGACACTGTTCATGATCGGAGGTCCCAAAATGCCTGTGTTGACAATCTGCTGTAAAAAATCCCCAACCTAATTACATTATGGGTGTGCGTTGCACAGTTTCTATGCACGCTCGTGACTTTGCCAGTTTTTTTAAATATTTTGACTGCAGTTTTGCAACATTGCCATTTTTTACACCTACCCATGAACAGTACAGCTGTCATTTTTCACATCCTGTTCAGAATGTGTTTTTGCACCTGTGGTGCTAAATGCCGTAGTCACTGTGCATAAGCAGCTTTTGGCTAACAAACTGATATTGCCACTGTTCATGAGGTGGGGGTCACAAAAAAACCATGTTGAAAATTTGGAGTGAAAATACTAATGAATGCCTGAGGTGTTAGGGTTTCCAACCATAACACCCCACCCTGTAGAGAATGACAGGCATCAGGGGTATGACTTTGGATTCTTGCCTGTAATGCTCATACCATTCCACATCCTGCAGCCAGTGAGAGGCATCGAGGTATGCCTTGGACTCTTCGGTCCCAAAGTTCACCCCATTCTCCTATACCGCACCCATGTCACCATATTTCCTGATGGAATGGGGTGCGCATAAGGGCCAAAGACCCCAAGTCACACCGTGACACTTGTCAGTGTCTGCAGGGTAGGGTGTGGTGAAATGGCATGGCCGTTATGCCTGATGACCCAAAGACACACCCCAATGCCTGTCACTCTCTGCAGGGTGGTGGTGGGGTTGGCTTCAGTTCAATACTTCACTGTCATTTCTATTATGCAGCTCTGTAACTTCTACACTACCAATGCCAATGCCAGCAAGCAAACATTTGGCATTGACAAATGCTTGTTAAAATTACTTCCTGTTTATCTAGCACTGCTGCTTTAATAGTGCTTAGATCAGCTCCCAGACTAAGAAGTGTGGACTTGTGAAACCAAGTGAGGATATCGAGAGAACTTTTATTTTTGCTTCAGGGTTCAACTTAATGACACAAAAGTAGAGAAATTTGGCATTAGTGTTTCCGACCCTAACTCCCCACCAAACAGAAAAATGACAAGGCCACACATGCAATCATAGACAACCATTATCAAATAAGGCAAGGCAAGGCACATTTTATTTATCCAGCACTGAATCCCTGGAGCTGTGGGCACCTTACATTAAAAGGTAGGGTCAATCCAACACAACAAGACAAACAACATACAATGTATAACTGGTTTTGCACCTGCTACCCACTTAGGACAGCAAAAAGTAGCTGTATAAACCTAATCTAAGCTTTAAAAGTAAACATTTTACTTTTTGAGGGAAAATGCTACCCCTGAACAAAACTACTACCCCTAAACAAAACTGCTGCTCCCTTGAAAAATGTCTTGATCCACTGCTGAAACTATAATACCCACATTGCAACTGTACTTCTGTCCTCTGAAGCACATGCCCCCAAGGGGCCATGCTTCTGTGGACACAGGTACTCATGCAGGCTATATGACTTACACAGCATAAGAACAGGCCCCTGATACAAATCCATGAAAGTAGCACATGAATGCTACTGCATTTGTGACATCGGGAAACAGTTGTATTGTTTGTCTTACCTGATGAGGGCTGTCTGTGATAGCTTGTGTGGTCTTGTCCTTCTACTGCTTGGAGGGGTTGGGAGCTAGGGTTGGAAACCCTATCACCACATTTCCATACTTTTATGATGTTAAGTGCAACCCTAACTGGTACCTGAGAATATATATTCTTTGCAAAAAAAAAAAACTGAGTTAATGCACCAGTTAGAGTTCACATTAAGGCAACAAAAGTACAGAAATATGGTGTTTGGGTTTCCAAACCTAACTACCCCCCCAAGCAGGAAAAGGAAAAGACATTAGGATTTTGACTATCCTGACTCTTGGTAAATCAGTGATGGGATTTTCCTTCGGATTCTGAACCCTAATGCTCACACCATTCTGATATAGTCTTGAAACCTAAAAAACAATGTCTCCTACATGTTGCCAACAACCTGTGGGCTCTTGCTGAAAAAAAAAAAGATCACATCTAACCTTGTTTTCTGAGGGAATGGGGTAAGAATTAGGGTTAAGAACCCCAAGGAAGACCCCACCACTGATTCACCAAAAGTCAGGACAGCCAAAACTCTTGTGGGTTAGGGGTTGGGAAGTTAGGGTTGGAAACTCTAACACCACCTTTCCTTACTTTTATCACTTTAATGTGAACCCTAACTGGTGCATTTAGGCAGTTCTTTGCAAATAATGAGGTTTGCCTTTTAAAAAGGTGGACACAGTTGTCCCAGTGCTCCCTCCATTGTAAAAGTAAAGAAGCGGGGGGGGGAGTAGTGGCCAAGGAGGAGGGGATGGGAATTAGAAGTGGGGGATTCTCTAGATGAATGGAAAAGAGGTGTAGGATTTTCCAATGAGGCTGGCTGGGTGTGGGGCTTAGAAATATGGGGAGGTCTATGACATCACAAAATAGGAGGGTTAACAATGGGAGAAGGAAGAAAGGGCTAGGTTGAGAGGCAATGGGGAGAATCCAAAACAAAGGGTATGTATAGGATCTGGTGGAGGGTTTAGAGCCAACAGACAGGGGGAGAAATGAAAGGCGGAGGGATGGGGGAAGGGAAAAGGCAGAAAATGACCACCAACATGGCCCAGGAGCCCTAGGTGGCCCACCACGCTGGCCAGCCCTGTCAGGGTAGGTCCTGCTGTGTTACCCACAATGCCCACTCTGCAGTCGGAGCCTTTCCCAGTCCCAGTTCTAGTACCTGCCACACAACCAGCTCCTCATCCAGTGCAGCTGCCAAACCCAGCCATGCCAATCTGCTTACTGCTGAGTGTGCCAGAGGTCCCATTACCAGGACCAGCTCCAGACCCTGAGCCAGAGCAGCAAACAGGTAAAAGTGGTGTAAATGTCGGGGGCAGCATTAAAGAATACATTGAGCAGATGATTATATCTATAGGATCAGAAGGTTTGGGTCAATTTGAGAAGGTGTTACTCGACATTAAAGCGGGAAAGGGGGTGCAGAGAGAGGAAGGGGAAAAGGACACCAGTGCTGCGGAGGGGGGGTGGCAATAAGAGAGATAGGGTCCCCTGGAATGAGGATAGGGAACACGTCCCGTTAGCTACAAAGGAAAATTTGGAAGGGGGAATATGTGGATATATTCACCCTTGTTAGCAGGGAGGTGGTCACAAAATACGATGGAAAAGAGAAAATAGGAAAGAGCGAGATTGCAGCTGCAGTAGTGCTGTTGCAGAAAAAAGAAGGGGACAGATTCACTAATGGTAAGACATGGGATGTTTGGTTTGTGGGGTTCACTAGATATTCAGCGATAGCAATGGAAAGAAAACTGGAGTTAGGGATACCGCTAATTACCTATTCACTGATCACGTGCAGGGCAAAGGCGGGGGGGGGAGGTTTGGATGGCTATATAATGATGAGTGTTTTTTTAGGTAAAGGATGGTGACATACAGGGAAGTGTGGTGGGATACAAAACAGTTAGATCTATGGACCGATTATGTTATGGCCCAATCTGCTCCAGATTGGGAGGCGGGAAGGAAACCTACCCTATTACAAAAATGTTGCTGGACATATAACAGAGACTTTTGTACCTGGCCACAATGCAAATTTTGACACATCTGTTCAAAATGTGGGGGCACTCACCCAGCATCAAAATGTCTGACCAGCTGGACAAATGGTGAACAGACAGGTGGTAACCAAGGATTTTCAGGGAAGAATTATTGAGGGAGTCAGCCAGGTTTCAGGGGACAGGCATGGAACAGGGGTTATAGGGGGAAGGGATTTAATGGGAGGGGGGCCATACCTTTTGATGGGGAGAATGGGGGCTCTGTGGTATATGGTAACTTGGGGCTGGCCAGGACCCCTATAAAGGCAGAACTTTTTGAACGCTGGTTACAGTAATACCCAGATAAGGCAGCAAGGGAGATACTGGTGAGAGGTTTTAGACAAAGTTTCAGTTTACAATTTCATGGCCCCAGGGTGAGCAGAGATGCAAAGAACTTAAGGTCCATATGGGGAAAGGAAGATATTCTCCAGGAGAAAATTCAGAAAGAAAAGGCTGCTGGGATGGTAGCAGGCCCACTCAAGGCCCCACCATTACATAATTTAAGGGTTCCCCTCAGGGTTTAGTACCAACAAAGCCACCTGGGAAATACAGGGTCATCCACCACCTGTCTTTCCCAGATGGTGAGTCAGTGAATATTGCAGAGGAAGACAGCAAGGTGTATTATACGACCCTTGAAGAGGTGGCACAGATTATCAGAGCAACCCCAGAGGCATGGATGGCTAAAATGAACACCAAGTCCACATTCAGGCTATTACCAGTCAGCCTGGAAGACTGGGACCTTTTGGGTTTTAAGGTGGATGACCAATATTATTTTGATAAAGCCATGCCAATGAGGTGCTCAATGGCCTGTGCCACATTTGAGCTGTTCAGCATCTGCCTTCAATGAGTTCTTCATCAAAAAACAGGACATAGTGCAATCATACATTGCTTGGATGATTTGTTACTTATAGGCAGCGGACAGGATGAGACAGAGCAAATGTTGATGGAATTCCAGCAATTATGTCAGGAACTAGTGGTGCCACTGGCACCGGACAAGACCGAAAGGCCTAGTAGGGTTATTGAACTCCTGGGCATCGAAATCAACATGCGTCAAAAGATTTTCCACTTACCGATAAAAAGGTGCAGAAACTTAAGGAACTATTAAGGGACATGAGCGGGAAGTGGAGGGTGCAGCTGAGGCATGTACAGCAGTTAATTGGTTACCTCAACTTCACCTGCAGGACGATTGGGCCAGGCAGAACCTTCACAAGAAGGTTTGCAATGGCCACACGGGCTATTGCTCAGCCACATCATTGGGTGGATCTAGACAAAGATACACAGGCAGACCTGGGGATATAGGAAGAATTTATTAGCTGGTTTAATGGAGTATCACTTTGGCAGGAAGAATGGGTTTACAACATGGACCTAGAGTTGTACACAGATGCAGCAGGCGGGTTGGGCATGGGGGGATACTTTAGGAGGTGATGGTTCTCAGAAGCATAGCCTCTAGAGTGGGGCCATAAATGGTTGACTAAGAATATCAGTTTTGTTAGAAATAGTAATAATTTAGATGAGCACACTAATTTGGGAGGAGGAGATTTGAAATCAAATAGTGACATTCTGATGTGACAACAGAGCGGTGGTGGATGTTCAGAACAATTGGGGAGCATCCTCTGATCCAGTGTTGAGGGTGTTGAGACAGCTAGTACTACAGGGTTTGATGTTAAACATGTTCATTAGGGCTAGGCACATAGAAGGGATACAGCCTCTCCCGTCTGCAGCTGGACAGATTCCAAGCCATTGTACCGAGAGCAGAAGAACACAAAAAATCCATACCAAAGCACATTTTGGAAATTGTCTTAAAGGAGCCGAGTTGCTGTTTTGGAACTCCTGGTCACCTCGGATCCTGAGGGCATATGAGGAGGTGTGGTGAACTTTCCAAGTATTCAGGAAAATGCACCACATGCAGGTAGGTGGGTCAGTCACTGACGACCAACTTGGCAAATACATTGTGCATCAATGAGAGAAAGTTTCAGCTCACTCCATGATGGAAATCCAATTAGCAGCTATCAGCATTGTGTGCAACCTTAAGGGGTGGAAGGACCCCACAAAGACCATGTTCATTAGGAGAATGATGCAAGGGTGGGGGAGGTTGAGATCAAAAGATTCGGAAGAAAGGAAGCCGGTGTCCGAACAACTGTTAACAAGATTAGGAGAAGCACTACTGAAGATATGCAAATTAGGGGAAGAAGCAACCCTATTTTGGGCCATCTTCATGGTCATGTACCAGGGCGCTCAACAGGTGAGTGAGGCAGTGGGACAGGGGAGACGGGGGCTCGAAGGGGATAGGCTGGGAGGATTTAACCTGGACATCAAATGGGGTGATGATACATTTACAGTTTTCCAAAACAGATCAAATGGGAAAAGGTTGCAGGACCAAATTAGAGAAACAAGAAAGACAGATAATATGTCCAATCCAGGCACTGTGGGCTTATGCTACAGGGCAGAGGGATAAAACCAGTTGTTTATCTATGGTGATGGGAAGCCAGTAACCAGCTATCAGATCATAGCAGTACTGAAAAAAGGCATGAAGTTTGTGGGAGAGGACCCAAAGGGTTTCTCACCACATTCTTTCAGGATTGGAGTGGTATCCCACATAGCAGCATCAGAAGGTACTGGGGGCAGATACAAGAAAAAGGCAGATGGAAATCAGAATGTTACAAAAGATACATCAGGCCACTGGATGGTAACACATGCTAACTGCTTTATTTTTGTCTTACAGGTATAAGAAGAGGGAGGGAGAAATGTAAGAGTTTAAGGGTAGGGGTACAGAGTTGAGGATTCCATTTGAAAACTCACTCATAAGTTTGTTTTTTATCTCATTCATTCAGTGCCTGTGTGCCATGTGGAGCTGTGGCTATGCGGGCACTCATACATTTACTGGGCAGAAAGGAGTGAGTCACAGAAGGCGGGGGAAAACAACTCTACAAGGACCCCAGACAATGTAGACTCTCCTATACATGGATCAGTGACATGAAGTGGGCACAATTATTACCTACCCTGCAGGAAATGAGGCAGAGGAGACCAACACCAGACATGTTAATCATCCATTAGGCAGGCAATGTCATAGGGTCCAGGCCCTGGTTAGACATATATTTTCAGATTAAGCATGACATTAAAAATATAAAACAATGGTTGCCACACATGACCTTGGTATGGTTGGATATGGTACCCTGCAGGGTGTGGTGGGGGGAATTGAACCACATTGCTATAGACAGAGCAAGAAGGAAGATGAATAGGCGGATCGTCTTTCTGTTCATCTCCATGGGAAGGAGAGTGATTAGATGGGGGATAGAGAAGACCATTTGTGCCTTTTACAGATCAGATGGAGTTCACTTGTCGTAGTTGGGAGTTGCCATGTTTATCACAGAAATGATGGGCGCTATTGAGGAATGGCACAGGCAGGTAAAAATTTGTAAGGACTGGAAGGCCTGGCTTCCAACACAAGCAAGAGACAGGCTGTGGGAAAATAATGTAGGAGGGACACAAGGGGTGGGGGGGGAGTTGGGGGAACTGAATCAAGAACAACAACAGCTACAATAAGATGAGAAAAGTGATTCGGTTTACACCATTACCCCCAGAGAGAAGAGACGAAGCTGACTCCCAGGTCTACACATGGGAGGAAGAAGAAGACCACAAGAAAGAGAAACATAAATACTGTTGAGTAAGAGTTGTGAATTGTGTAACTATGATCAAGGAAGGATTGTGATTAAGAAATGGAATGGACATGTGATAATGTAAAGAACTAGTGTTGGTTGTATGGAAAGAATTCAACATTAAATTAATTGCTGATCTAAGCACCCACAACATCAGGTGTTTGTCTTCCTTGGGGATGGGGAAATCTGGGACAATGAGGTTTGCCTTTTAAAAAGGCAGACACAGTTGTCCCAGTGCCCCCCCCCCATTGTAAGAGTAAAGAAGCAGGGGGGAGGTGGAAAGAAAGTAGTGACCGAGGGGGAGATTGGAATTAGAAGGGGAAGGAGGGGTTTCTCTAGACGAATGGAAAAGAGGTGCAGGATTTTCCAATGAGGCTGACTGGGGGTGGGGCTCAAAAATAGGGGGAGGTCTATGATGCCACAAAATAGGAGGGGCTACAATGGGAGAAAGAAGGGATAGGTCAAGAGGCAAGGGGGAGGACCTAAAATAAGGAGTATGTAAGGGGCTGCACAGAGGGCATCTGCCTCTTTACTGCTACTTACAGTATAATCTTCCTCCCACCCACCCTATATACAAAGACTGTTGAAGGTGGATGGCAGGTTGAACTAGATACCAAGAAAAAATAAAAGGAGACCCTGTTAAGGGAGTATGGTCAAGGTGGATGGCTGAGAGACGATGGGAAAATAACGTAGGAGGGGCACGGTGTGGGGGGAGTTGGGGGGGAACCAAATTAAGAACAACAACTACAATAAGATGAGAAAAGCATCCCCGGCACAGTGATCTATCAGAGATATGATTGACAAGTTGGGACTATGCAATCCCTGGAGAGTGTTACATCCGGGGGAGAAAGAATACACTTTTCGATCACCAATTTATGGCACCTCTTCTTGCATAGATTATTTCTTTTCAGTAAAAATTTACTCCCAAGCCTAGTGGAATGTTACATTTCCCCAGAGGTGATATCAGATCACTCACCAGTAATTAGTACCTTGTATTTATCCCCTAATATAAAGGTAGAAACCACCTGGAAGCTTAACAACAAACTACTGAAAACTATATTAGATGGATTAAAGGCTAGTATTGGGCATTACACAAGTTACAACCGTAATTCTACAGGCCATGCGGACATGGAATGGACAGTTTAAAATGCTTCTTAAGGGGTGAACTCATAAAGTTGGCCTCTCAGAGAAAGAGACACAGGGAACAATACCAGCTTAAGTTGTTAGATAATATTAGGGAGTAGGAAAATAATTTAAATCTCTCAACAAGTGAAGCACACAGGCAAGAACTTGTTCACCTGAGAGCTCGATACAATGATTTGTTAGGGGAGAAAGCAGAATATGCCATTATACAAACAAAATCATCTTATATAGACCAAGGGGAAAAAGCTGGGAAAATGCTAGCTTTAAGACTCAAACAACAGGAAATGTCGAGGGTGATAAATGTAATTATATCACCAAAGTATGACACCCTCAAAACAAGCCCCAAAGACATAGCAACAGAATTTCAGAAATTTTATACTGAGCGATACAAGGCCAGAGTTAATCCCCCTACTGTAGATCATATAGACAAATACCTGAGAGAATCACCTCTACCCAGTCTCTCCAAAGCACAGAGAGTAGGGCTGATTTTGCCCATCACAGAACAGGAGATTTATCTAGTTATTACCACTTTGAAGTTAAACAAAGTGCCCTGGCCTGATGGTTTCTCCTCCAACTTCTACAAAGAATTGGTGGAGGAATTGTCCCCATGGTTGCTCTCATTATTTCAAACTATTCTAAATAAGGAAAGTATAGATTCCCACCTTTTCGAAGCACTGATAGTAGTATTGCACAAAGAGGGGAGGGATCCAGAACTAGTATCAAATTACAGGCCAATATCCCTGTTAAATTATGACATCAAGATATTGGCAAAAATTTTAGCCAGTAGACTGAGTCAGATAATACCCTTTCTGATCTGCACTGACCAAGTAGGCTTCATGAAAGGTAGATCCTCTATGAATCACCTTCAGAAAATAGATCATATAGTCTCAAAATACAGGGACAGTATGATACCTGCAGTGCTGATGTCACTAGACGTGGAGAAAGCATTCGATAGGGTGGACTGGACTTTCTTGTTTAGAGTTTTACATAGGTTTGGCATCCCTCCTCTCTTTGCGCAATGGATTAGCTCCCTCTACACCACACCCACTGCCCGCATATATTGCAATAGAGCCTTTTCACAAAGATTCTCCCTGTTCTCGGGCAAGGCTGCCCAATGTCTCCCTTATTGTTTAACCTATACTTGGAACTTCTTTTAAGCAGGCTTAAAATGGATTCCGGAATTCAGGGAATAAACATTGGGTCTCGGGAAATTAAACTATCATCATATGCTGACGACATACTTCTGCATCTAAGAAGCCCGGGAGAGTCAATTAAACAAGCTTTACAAGTAATTAAAAGCTTTGGGGAACTATCCAATTACAAACTCAACTTGGAGAAAACCAAAGTTTTCCCACTGAATATGGCAATGAACAAAGGGGAGATAGAAGGAATGGGGTTACAATGGGAACAAAAACAACTAACATATCTGGGAATACTTCTGACAAGGAACACTAAAGCATTCAGAGTAAGTAACCTGGATGCCCTGGTACAGCACATTAAACAGGATTTAGACAGTGGAACAAGCTTCCATATCTCTTTGGGGAAGAGTAAATTTGGTTAAAATGAACATTTTACCTATAATATTCTATCCCATCAACATGTTGAATATATGGCTACCCCAATCATGGTTCACTAAACTACATTCCCTACTCACAGCATTTGTATGGAAGTACAAGCACGTCCATAGGGCATACAATAAATTAACAGCCCCTAAATCTAAAGGGGGATTGAAATTACCAAACTTTAGAATTTACTACTGGGTGAGTCAAGCAGCTAAATATTCGAAATGGACTACTATAAAAGGGGAATCAGACCCACTACAATACAGACCTACATGGCTGTCTTTGGAGATGGAGCTAATTGAAGCCCAAGGTCTAACACCATCGGCCTTTTGCATATCATACCTAAATTACTCCCCCTGGAGATCCGGGGTACTCCAATAGGCACTTCAGTGAGAGTGCACACCCAAATGTGCATTTCTTTATCCTATAAACAATCCCAAGACCCAAACCAACCAGTGGTAGGGAACCCAAATTTGAGAATTGGGAATCGGATTATCTCGAAAACTTGGCTTAAACAACTATCAGGAGCAAAAGTAGCAGATCTATGGAATGATGGGAAGGTTTACTCAAAGGAGGATATTACTAAAAAGTGTAAATTGGGGCCTGAACACAGCTTTAAGGTAGCCCAGCTTAGACATATGATAACCAGGGTCCACCTAGATAGGGAGTCAGAGACAAAAGGGGAGTTTATAAGACATATTAGCAGACAAGCTACTGGGCAGCACGCTATCTTGGGAATATATTCCACCATATTAGAGAAGGCTTTCTTGAACAAGGAAGTATCCTCTAAATACTGGGTCAAGCACTAGCCAAAGTGGGTAAAGATGTTGAAACAACTTGTGACCGCTGTAGGTCAGGGATAGGATCCTTATACCATATTTTCTGGGAATGCCCAAAAATAGCTCCTCTCTGGTCCTTAATAAAGCAAAGGGCAGATCCCCTACTAGGAACAGCTGACCATATAGACCCCATAACCTGCCTAATAGGAGATTACTCTCACATAAGGATTAAGAAAAGGAAATTTCATTTAAGCGTGATTGCAATGTCAGTCAAAAAGTTGGTGCTTAGACATTGGTTAGATGGGGAAGGAATAACATATACTGAATGGATCAAAGAGCTCCTATTTAATTTGTCTGTGGAAAGAACCATAGCTAGCATAAATAATTGTATATCTAAATTTGATAAATGCTGGAGCAAACTGTACACTCTGTATTCTATTGGAGTATGATGTAGTAAGGGAAGGCTGGATACTGAAGAATCAGATTGATGCTATGGGTAGGGGTGGGAGGGAGGGGAGGAAATAGATAAATGTAATGTTGTGTGATGTATGGTATTGTAATGTATGTATCATCTTGTTAGCAGTCATGTATGTATTGTTCTGTGGAAAAACAATACAATTTTAAATATCAAAATAAAAAAAGATGAGAAAAGCTATTTTTGGTTTATACCATTACCTCCAGAGAGAGAAGAGAAGAGATGAAGCGGACTCCCAGGTCTACACATGGGAGGAAGAAGAAGACCACAAGAAAGAGAAATGTAAATACTGTTGAGTAAGAGTTGTGAATTGTGCACATATGATCAAGGAAGGAGGGGATTAAGAAATGGAATGGATATGTGGTAATGTAAAGAAATAGTGTTGGTTGCATGGAAAGAATTCAACATTATGTTAATTGCCAAGCTGAGCACCCACAACATCAGCAGTTTGTCTTCCTTGGGGATGGGGAAATCTGGGACAATGAGGTTTGCCTTTTAAAAAGGCAGACAAAGTTGTCCCAGTGCCCCTCATTGTAAAAGTAAAGAAGGGGGGGAGAAAATGGGGGTGGGGGATGGGAATTAGGAAGAGAAGGGAGATTTCTAGATGAAGGAAAAGAGGTGTAGGATTTTCCAGTGAGGGTGGCTGGGGGTGGGGCTCAGAAATATGGGGAGGTCTATGATGTCATGAAATAGGAGGGTTACAATGGAAGAAGGAAGAAGCGATAGGTTGAGAGGCAAGGGGAAGACCTAAAATAAGGAGTATGTAAGGGGCTGCACAGAGGGCTTCTGCTTGTTTTACTACTACTTACAGTATAATCTTCCCTCTCACCCACCCTATATACAAGGACTGCCAAAGGTGGATGGCAGGTTGAACTAGATACCAAGAAAAAAATAAAAAGGGGGATCACTCTTAAGGGGAGTATGGCTAAGGTGGATGGCTGAGAGACAATGGGAAAATAATGTATAAGGGGCACAGCGGTGGGAGGGGGAGTTGGGGGGGAACCACATTAAGAGCAACAACAACTACAATAAGATGAGAAATGTAATTTTGGTTTACACCATTACCTCCAGAGAGAAGAGACAAAGCGTACTTCCAGGTCTACACCTGGGAGGAAGGAGACCACAAGAAAGAGAAATGTAAATACTGTTGAGTAAAAGATGTGAATTGCATAAATATGATCAAGGAAGGATAATGATTAAGAAGTGGAACGGATATGTGATAATGTAAATAAATAGTGCTGGTTGTATGGAAAGAATTCAACCTTAAATTAATTGCCAAGCCAACCACCCACAACATCAGGTGTTTGTCCCCCTTGGGGATGGGGAAATCTGGGACATTGTCTTTTCTTTTTGAGATAGCAGAATGGTATCCTCATTCATGATGGTCCCTTCAGGAGGCATAAGACCCTTCTGTGTCAGCATTCTAGGAGTGTGGAGGGGGACACTTTTTTGATATATAGGTTGTCCATAAACTCCAAAGACTGACATAATTACAGCTTGTTAAAGTTGCAATGTTACCCTTCGGGAATTTAGATTTTTTTCTGTAAGGAAATTTGGGCAGTTTTGAAAGTGATTTATATGCTTTGTGGTAATTTTCTTTTGTTGGGCTCACTTAAAAAGTGTATTAAATGTTTCTCTTAACTCCTGGTGGCTGATTGTATATTGTCAAAAATGTGTTTTCGTGTTTGTAGTGTATAAGTTGGTCAATTTATTGTTGGCTTGCTCTGAAGGTTGGTATTGTTGTATGCCAAGAGGAGATACACATTTGGTGCATTCTTGATGATTGTCAGTCTTTAATTGTGGATTTGGCACCATAGTGAGGTTGGGAGATAATTTTGTGGCTGTCTGCATACCCCACACATTTGTGGGGGTGCATTATGTGTTAGTCTTGTAGTACTCAATTAAGACCTTCTTTTTAATATATTTATTGTCCCTTAACTCTGAACATTGAAGGAGTTATGGCTTGTTAAAGTTGCAATGTGGAAAAAAACCTAAGTCCAAAATTCTCCGTCATAAGAAAATCATCCTCTTTGGTGAGATTTTCATAAGCTCACCAAAGAGTATTCATTCTCATGACAGAAGAATGTGAAAAAAAAACAAAGACCAAAATCCTCTTTCCTTTTTGCAATTCAAATTTTATTAGTTTTCCAGTACTAAGAGCGAATCATAACAATGGATGAAATGTCCATATACATCGGGTATAGAGTATGAAGTGATTCGCTCTCCCCCCACCCTCGCGTCCACCCTACCCCACTCCCACCCCGAACAACCCAGCGCTGTTTTACATTTCTAGTACTATATCTATGAATGCAACCTATTAATGCTTAACCTTGAAGTGCATAGAGAGCCTGTAGTGGTCCCCAAATTTTATCGAACTTCTTAAGTTTGTTAAGTAAACTGTCAATAGTCCTTTCAGTTCTGAGATTTGCAAGTAACTCCTGAAGCCATTCAACATATGTTGGTACCTCCATATCTCTCCAATGTCTTAAAACCACCTTTTTAACAGACATCAACATCAGGGCTATATAATACTTCCTGTTCACCACCGAGATGGAACAGAAATCCCCAAGAAGGCAAATTACGGGGGTGAAGTGGTCCAAGAGCCCCAACAGAGGGTCAACACACTGTTTGATCACAGTCCAGAGTGGAACAATTTTAGAACAGCTCCAGAAAATATGAAGAAGATCTCCTACTTGAGATTGACATCTTGTACAAAGGGGAAGGACACAAGACCAAGCCTAGCAAGTTTCTGCGGTGAGTAGTAGATATTATGCAGAATCTTAAACTGCATTAGCCTAAGTCTGTCCTGCTTAAGGAATTTATGGCAGTTCTGCCACAGGAGAGACCGATCCAGATCTTTACCCTGAAAGAGAGAGGCCCAAAAGGAGATGGGAGCATAATTATCAGGGTAGGCCCAGGTGAAGAGAACACTATATATTTTGGATACAGCATGAGGCAGACCTGCCAACTCCGTTAAGGTGATCTGAAAATTGAAATTAGGAGGGGGGCGAGCACATTACTTTAACCAAGAGGTGAAGGAACTGGAAAACTTTGAAAATATTTGCATGAGGTATCGAGAACTTACACATAATATCAGCTGAAGAATACCATTGACTATTAGGTGACACAAACTCCTCTAAACAGCAATTTCATATCTGAGAAAGCCATGTGGCTGGGACAGGCTTACCCTCTAATAAAAAATTGGGACTGCCTATTACAGGTTGTGATAAATCCTTGAGATTCATATATCTTAGAAATGCACACAACTGAGTATGAACCCTGATAGAGACGGCTATAGGGGAACTACATAGAGACTTGGGTAGAGAACCAATTTTGGTATATAACAACGCAGTGGAAGAGAGACCGTGCTTTTTAATGGAAGCAGATTCGACAGCTAACCAAGTTGGAATATATGTAGCAACCATGGAGAGCTGGTCCACGGTCAGCCATCTGAGATATTTATTGGCCTGACTGGTCCAATAGTATAGCCCGATATGGGGAAGTCTTAAACCTCCTTTGGTCTTTGGGCCGTTAACTTATGAAATGCCATTCTGGCCTTCTTATTCCCCCATATAAAAGCGGAAATCATTCCATGTTCCTTTTTGACCCAGGACAAGGGAAGCCATACGTTCAACATGTTAAGGGGGTAGAACAGACGAGGGAAAACATTCATTTTTATAAAATGTATTCCACCCCATAGAGAGAGGGGGAGTAAAGTCCACCTATGAAGGTCAAGATCTACTTTATGTACTAGCGCATCAATATTTAGCTGTCTGAGCTGCGTAGTGCTCCTTGTTAAAAGAAGCCCAAGGTATTTAATATAATCAGACTTCCAGGTGAGTCCAAACACAGTAATATCCTGTTTACAGACCCTATGATTAAGAAGAAAAACTACCGTCTTTCCTACATTAAGTTTATAATTTGAAACCTTACTGAAATCCTCTATAAGCTCTAGGATAGCAGGAATAGTTGTGAGTGGATGCGATATCTGCAACAATAAGTCATCTGCATAGGCCGCTACTTTAACCATCTGTTCCCTGAGAGAGATACCCGATATACCCTGGGCTCCTGATAACTTTCTGATAAGCGGCTCTAAATAAATGTTAAAGAGAAGAGGAGATAGGGGACACCCCTGTCTAGTCCCAACATATAGTTTAAAGGGGTTAGAAATAACCCCATTACATGAGATTCTGGCAGAGGGGAACTTGAATAGAGAAATCACTCAATTGCGGAATTCCTTAGGGAAACCGAAGACTTCCATCGTAACAAATAGGTACTCCCAGTGGACTCTGTCAAATGCCTTCTTGGCATCCAATGAGATCAAGACCATTGGATGAGGAGCATCCTTGGATGCCAAGAAGACACGGGACAGGGTCCTCAGATGGTCAACTGATGATCTCCCTTTCATGAAACCAACCTGGTCAGCTCCGATAAGAGAATGAAGTACTGCTTCCACACAGTCGACTAGTAATTTTGCCAGGATTTTAATATCTTGGTTAAGTAGGGATATCGGCCTATAGCTTGCCACCTGATCCAGCGGTCTGTCCGGCTTGGGCAACAAGACTATTAAGGCCTCAAAAAGAGAGGGATCAGACACTTTACCTGAGAGAATAGCCTGGAAAAGCGCCAGCAAGATGGGAATCAGCTGCTTTGAGAAAGTTTTATAGAAATTGGAAGTAAACCCGACAGGGCCCTGGGACTTGTCGGATGGGAGAGATTTAATTACTCTTTTAATTTTGCCCTCAGAGATAGGAGACTCCAGAATTATTTGCTGGGATTGTGTAAGGGTTGGCAACTGTAAATCACTCAGATATTCATAAAGTCTTTCCTTAGATGGGGAATTAACCATAGGGCCATATAAATCCCGGAAGTACTTTGTAAACTCATCCACTATCTCCGGGGGCGAGACCTTAAGAGAATTATCACTAAGAGAGTGGATAGCAGGAATGAGTCTGGCAGATTCCTGTTGCTTAATACGTAATGCTAGCATTTTACCCATCTTCTCGCCCTGATCGGTATATACCGCATTTGTTTTCAAAACTGCATATTCGGCTTGTTCCGTTAACATTGCTAGGTAGGCTTCTCGCAGTTTTGTTAAATCTTGTTTGAATGCCTCAAAGGAAGAAGAAGAAGAAAGAACAGTCTCCATACTCCTAATTTGGGAGAGAAGGTAAGAAATCAGAGATGCCCTCTCCCTCTTCCTTTTTGATGTTAAACCAATTATAATCCCCCTTAGATATGGCTGACAGGCACCCCATATCATGTCCTGCTTCCACATAGAGTTAGAATTAGAAGCAATAAACTGCTCTATTTGGGATGCTAGGTATTAAACCGTCTTTGGCTCCTTCAGAATTTGGTTATTCAGCTTCCATCTGCCCCCTTTATTTGGCAATGAGGCTAGGGTTATTAGGCAGGTGACCACAGAGTGATCTGAAGGGGGCCCTGAGATGATGCTAGAACATATAACCCCTGGTAACAGGGTTTGAGAAATGAGGATATAATCAATCCTAGAGGAGGGTGCGTGCACCGGTGAAACAAAAGTGTATTCCCTTACATTGGGATGCAATACGCGCCATATATCACAAAGACCAATGGAGTCCATCAGGTCCCTAAAGGCTCTTTGTGCTGGGGAAAGACCTTGACGGGATTGACCCGACCTGTCAAGGGCCTGATCAAAAACGAGATTGAAATCACCCCCTAAGACCATGGGAGTGTCCAAAAAGGGAGTTAGGACTTTAATTATCTGGGCAAAAAAGCTAGGAGAATCTACATTGGGGCCATAGATAGCACCCAGGAGAATGTCCAGGGTATGCAATCTACCTTTTACAAACAGGAATTTGCCTGAAGGGTCAGATATAACCTGAAGAGGTTTGAACGGAAATGACCTATGTAGGAGGATCATGACCCCTCTACTATGGGTCGTTCCTTCTGCTGCAAACATCTGCCCAATTTGTTGCCATCTCATCTTTTCAGCCTCCTTCATGAGCAAATGCGTCTCTTGCAAAAACACAATTTCTGCCTTTAAATGGCTTATATGCTTCAGTATTTTATACTGCTTGGTCTTGTGCCTCACCCCCTTAACATTCCAACTAATAACTTAAATGTTTCTAGCCATCACTCATGTTGCCAGCACGGGATCCTCCAAAACACACATATATATGCATACTCCATCTATAGTGCTACAAACATAGTATGCGCCGGGTTGTTCTACCCTCCTCCCAATTCTGCCCCATTAGATCCATTCCCCCAGCTGCCCCCCCATGATTCCCCGACCCAAAACACCCCATGGACCCTAACCCTCCTCACACCCTCCATTTTACATGGTACATGATGTCCAGCAAACTGAAAAGTTCCTCTGCCCCCAACTACCCCGCCCTCACAAAGCAGAAATCAGGAACCGAATTGCCCCTCAATACTCAGAACATTCCAGTAGAATAGCTTATTCTCAGCATTAATAGCCTGACAATACCCCTAGATCATCCCGGGGGGTTGGCTATACCAGCCCCTTAGAAAAAACAATCCTCCTTATAGTAATCCCACGAGCCATAGAATAACATGGCCCGCAGAGCATAAGGGCTAAAACCCAAAGGTATTATATGTAAGGATTAATCTCAGATGCCCTCTTGTGGTGTAGCATAATAATATCAGTGCTTAAAGACTGAGGGCTGGCAGTCCATGGCTACCCGCCGTGGAATAGGGGAGAACTGAAAGGCCCAAGGTCGCTGTCCAGAGCATATATTAAATCAGAACCAGTGGCCATCACAATGAAAGAGGGAGATTAAAAAAAAAAAAGGGGGAGAAAAAGGAAAAAAGGGAGTCCTCCAGAGACAATACTTAAACAGGGTTATAGAGAAGGAGCAAACCAGAGCCCAGTGAGAATGAGCAAAACCCTGGCATTTTCGTCTATCCTTAAATGCAGGATCTCCCTTAATATACAGATTATCCTTGTTCATTGCCCATTAATAGCAGGGAGTGTGAGAAGGAGTGAAATCTGAGAACAAAAAAAAGAGCAGGCCATGTTAACAAGCCAGGGAGAGACTGCAAATGCCAGAAAGGTCTCATAATAAAATCTGAAAAAGAGAAGCATTGCCCCCCCCCCATTGACATGAGATTGGGTCAACACTCCTGGGAAACAGAGACACCAGAACTAGCAAATTGGGATTTAGCATAAGAACCATGACCCCGTTCATATGCTCATTAAGCTCGTGAATCACAATTGAGACAGAGATAAACCGAAGTGAGAAATAAGAGTCCAAAACGTATCAAAAAGTCCTGAAGATGAAAACCAGATTGGGAATAGAATGTCCATCTTGCATCAGAAGGAGAACCCCACTCAAGAACTGTAACAGAGAGATAAGTAACAAGGTATACAGTATATCTGCAGCCTGGCCCCAAAAGTATTGCAGTCAAATATGATTACTGCAGGTAGGCAGCTCCACCAGATGGAAATTCGGTGTGTCTTTCTACACCAGATCCGTTGTCATATAGGCTTGAATAGATCAGGGAATGCTTCTTTGAGCCCAGTAGATGCTGTCTCCACCTCCTCATAGGTCACCCATGAGCCATTTATACAAACTTGAAGCCTTGTAGGAAAACCCATGCGGAACTTAATTCCCACGGCGATCAGCTTGAGAACCACTTTATGAAATGTAGCTCTTTTCTGGCATACAGATAAGTGCAGATCTTGTGCCACCCTCAGCTTTTTACCTACCCATTGTAAATCTTGCACCTCTTTAACCTTGTATAGGAAGTGTTGTCGCTCCTGAAAATTCAGAAAATGAAATATGAATGCCCTAGGAGGGGCTCCAGCTGAGGGAGGGGGGCGTAGTGCCTGGTGAGCCCTTTCTATGATGTAGCTAGCACCGAAAGGAGAAGGGCCTGCCACCTTTTCCACAAACTTTTTGGTAAACTTTTTTTTGTAATTTAAAGTTTATTGATCATTATACTGATAACACAAAACAGGCAGATGTACATACATACAAATCATTTATATTAAACACAACTAAGACATGAATCTGCCTCCCCCTACTCTTAATCCCGACCCACCCTATCCCTCTTACCCCTTACCCCTTACCCCTTACCCATATCTACTAGGTTCAGATTTTAATACATCATGCCCTGCTAAGATTTATCCTGTCTAAATTAATCACCAAATCCTCTATCACACATATCGCTTTTAATTTACTTTACAGTGAGTAAAGAACATAAGGGGGTCCCATATCTTTTTAAACCTATTCATTGTATTGTTCAAATTAGCTATAGTTTTCTCGGTACACAAGTTTGCTAAGATTTCAGTTAACCATTCATCATAGGAGATTTCTTGCTGGTCAAGCCAATGCCTTAAAACCAACTTCTTGACAGACATAGCAATAAATGTTATATGATATTTCCGGTTACGAACTCTAATGCCTGAAAGGTCCCCTAAAAGGCAAATTTCAGGAGTAAATAAGTCCTTGAGACCCAAAAGAGGGTCTGAAGATTGCATAATCTTGTGCCATAATGGGGCTACTTTCTGGCACTCCCAGAAAATGTGGAATAAATTCCCCTCCTGCTGTTGACATCTTACACATATATTGGAAACCTTCAGTCCCTGCTTCACCAATTTACAAGGTGTATAATAAGCGTTATGTAATATAAAGAGTTGCATCAACCTTAACCTGTCCTGCTTGATTAGTTTATGAGAGGTATACCAAATAGCCTTCCGATTAATGGTCTGGCCGGGGAAAAAGGATTCCCACAGACCCGTTGGACCAGAATTATCTGACGACTTCCAGCCCATCAAAATATTATAAATTTTGGGCCCACCACTTAAAACGCTAAGTTCCTTATGGAAGGCTATAGGGTGGTTTGTCCAAGGTATATGGCCAAAGGCACGTACAAGAGCGTGCCTAAGTTGAATAACCTTGAAGATATGTCTGTTGGAGATACCAAGTTTGGCCATGATTTCCTGATCTGACATCCAAATACGCTTATCATCAATAAGGCTGGAGACTTCCAGATCCGGGGGTATTGAGAGCCATTATCAGGGGATCAGTTTACCCACAATTTTAAGATTAAGATCACCTACAATAGGTTGATTAAGATCCTTAAAGTGATTATATTTAAGGAACTTGCAGACCTGTGTATGGATTTTTAGGGATATGTAAATTTTCGAGTTTTTGAGTTTTAAGGGAAGGAGGCTTTCCTTAGTATGCAGCAATCCCTTGGGATTTAGGCCTAGTGAACATATCAGCACTGATTCAATTTTGAGCCAGGCCGGGGCCTTACGTAAATCTCCCTGACATGTCCATCTCATGTACTTATTAATGTGCGAAGCCCAGAAATACTAAAGTACATTAGGTAGTCTCAAGCCTCCTTTGTTCTTAGGGGCCACCAAAGTGCGATAAGCTATTCAGGAAGATTTATTTGACCAGAGAAATTTGATAAATAGAGATCGTAGTTTATTAAACCAGGATAGGGGGAGCCATATATTAAGCATGGAGAGGGGGTATAATAAGTGCGGAAATACGTTCATTTTAATAAGGTTTATTTTTCCCCACAATGAAATGGGAAGTGAAGCCCACCTATTTAAATCTTGAGCAATCATGTTTACCAGAGTGTCCAAATTCAACCTGATAACTTGGTTAGGGCTACAGGCTAAATCTATTCCTAGATATCGGAGAGAATCTTGCTGCCAATTAAGTCCGTAAACGTCTATCTCTGACCTGAAAAGTCTATAATTTATCAGGAATACTGTTGTCTTGCCAATA
The DNA here is from genome assembly GCA_016271365.2 of Neoceratodus forsteri. NCBI lineage: Eukaryota > Metazoa > Chordata > Ceratodontiformes > Ceratodontidae > Neoceratodus > Neoceratodus forsteri. The sequence continues at coordinate 1,780,148,194 of CM057452.1, forward strand.
TTTAACTTATAATTGGACATGCTACCAAAAGTGGCTATGATATCCAGCATATGGGGAATAGACCTTCCCGGGTTAGAAAGCTGCAGGAGAAAATCATCTGCATAAGCAGATACCTTTACTTTGCAGGGAAAAATAGGGATCCTTTGGATATTCAGGCAATTTTGTAACCTTCTGATTAATGGTTCGAGATACAAATTAAATAATAATGGGGATAAGGGGCAACCCTGCCTGGTACCTGTGTGGAGAATGAAACTATCCGAGATAACTCCATTTCCTGAGACCCGGGCGGAGGGAGATTTATATAATGCTCGTATCCAGTCTATAAAATCTAGTGGGAAACCAAAATTCTCCAACACTTGGAAGAGGTATTCCCAATGTACCCTATCAAATGCCTTCTCGGCATCCAAGGAAATCAAAGCTGCCGGGTAGGGTGCGTCCCTGGACGCACCCAGAAAACATGTGAAAGGGTTCTTAAGTGATCAGCTGAATATCTACCCTTCAAGAACCCCATTTGTTCCGGACCTATCAAGGTGTCCATTACTTTTTCCAGCTGATTTGCCAATAATTTAGTCAGGATCTTAATATCCTGATTTATTAACTAAATCGGGCAGTAGTTAGTTACACAATCAGGAGATTTACCCAGCTTGGGGATCAAGACAATCAGTGCTTCAAATAACAAAGGGTCTGTTTCCGACCCAGATAGGATATACCTATACAAAGGGAGAAGCATTGGCATTAGTTGGGTCTGAAATTTTTTATAAAATAAGGCAGAATATCCATCAAAACCCAGAGTTTTGTTAATTGACAGGTCATTGATGACCGCAGAGATTTCCCCCCGCAGTTATTGGAGCCAACAGACTGTTATGTTGATCCGAAGAAAGATGGGGTAAATGTGATTCTTGTAAATAACCCTGTAATTGTTGTTTCATTGGGGGAGTGGACATAGGGCCGTATAGTTCTTTATAATATTGAGTGAATTCTTTTATAATTTCTGTTGGGTGTGTTTTAAGGGACTTATCATGTAAAGACCGTATAGAAGTAATATAACGAACTGTTTCCATTTGTTTGACCCTAAGTGCTAAAAGCCGGCCTGCCTTTTCCCCCTGATCAGTATATGAAGCCTGAGTTTTTAATATGGAATAATCTACTTTTTCCGAAGAAGTTCCATATATGCGGCTCTCGTTTTAATTAATTCTTGCTGAGTATTTTCCGTGCTGGTAAGAGAAGAACCTTCTTCTAAAGTTTTAATTTGGGCAAGCTGTTGGGACAATCTAACATTGGAAGTCTTTTTCCTACATGTAGCCATGCTGATTAAGACTCCTCTAATATATGCCTCAAAGGCTCCCCATAGCAAATCGGGTCTGCTCGAGGAGTCTTTATTGGAATGATAAAAAATATCTATCTGGTCTTGTATCTGCTTCATAAGAGAAGGATCTTTAAGCAATAGATCATTTAATTTCCATCTGGGGGTTCTATTAGGAAGAGATATCAATGATATCAAATAGGAAACTATGGAGTGATCTGAAGGAGTTCCAGGTAAAATCGAGGAATCCAGTGTTCCGGGAAGCAAGGAGTGGGACAGGAGTATATAATCTATCCTCGATGAGGAGGAATGGAGTGGGAAACAAAGGTATATTTCCTGTCCTGGGGATGTAATACCCCAGACATCGCATTCCAAGCTGAAAAGAAATTCCTGGAATGCCCTTTGGGCTGGAGAAAAACAAGTTTTCTGAGGGTTAGACCTGTCCATATCCTGATCGTATACTAGATTGAAGTCTCCCCCTATAATCATGGGGATGGTGATATGTAGCTGTAAAACTTGTATTAATTGAGTGAAGAATTCAGGAGTATTCCTGTTAGGGCCATAAATACTGCCTAAAATTACTTCCTTATTATAAAGTAAACCGTGCACCAAAATATACCTGCCCCCCCCCGGGTCTTTAACCACATTAATTGTATTAAATGGGATTTTCCTATGAATAAGGATCATTACCTCACAACTACTGGAGGTACCCTCAGCACAGAAAAACTGACCAAATTGGAGTCTCCGAAGCTGGGTGCCTCCACATCCAACAGGTGTGTTTCCTGAATATAAGCGATGTCTATATTTAAGAGTTTTAAATGGTGTAATACCTGATATTGCTTCTTTTTATTCCTACCCCCTCTAATATTCCATGTCGTAATACTTACACTGTTAGCTATAGTGGCCAGTTAATAAAACAGCAAACTCTGCATTCTACACTGAGAATGTTATGCATTCCAGACATCAAACCATCTTAGCATTGGTATTATGTTCCTAGTAGATAAAAATCCCTCCCTCCCATCCCTCCTCTACCCAATGAATGTACAATGAACAAGATAAGTAAACATCCTGTACTGAAAATCCCTATTTTCTCTCCCTCCTGTCTTTGGTACGTGGTACAGCTAGTCCTGTAACAGTCCCTGGTATTCCCCCCCCGCTACCCAAAAGCTTAATGAGGCAGCTATACACAAACAAGTTGCAAATTAGTACCATAAGAGAGTCCGCATCCCATTAAATAAACTGAACCGAAACATTGACCCCCCTCAGTAATCATACATCACTTCTCCCAATAATTCTTGTTTACATAGGAGGGGCTATGCTATGAGACATCCTTCAAAATAACAGAGATTTACACTCTCTACTGCATCTGATATTGCCAGGATGCCTCGGCCGGAAAAAGTAATTTGTGACTGACTTTAAAATGTCAAGATTTCCCTAACTGCGGGTTATTCACCGTCTTTTTGAGCTAGCATGGGTGAGAAATGCCCTCTAGTGGTGCTACAGCTGTTCAGCACACTGCACTTATATACACCCCCATTAGCCCGTATTAAACACCTGTGCCATAGCATAGCCTCGCCAAAAATTGAACAAGACAGACAAACAAAAACTGTTTCCTCCATGGACATAGGGTAATTCCACTCAGGAAAAGCAACAGAGAATTAAAAGACTATACCCCACCCAGGGGGAAGCACCGAGAAATACCCCCAACTCCCATCAAAATTGAGAATTCCCCCCCACGATATCCAAACTCGATGAACAGCTACCAGATCCCGAAAGTCCGTAAAAAGAAAAGAGATATCTAACGCTGGAGTAACCGCAACAGTTTTAGTAAAGGTCAAATTAGTTCTCTTATGAGTTTCCTTTGCCAGGTCATCTAAAATCTCCGATGATTTGCCCAGAAGCAACCACTGTTTCCCTGTTCTTTCAACAAGGTTTGAAGAGATCGGGATGATCCTTCTGTAACGCTTTCAAGGCTGGCTCCACTTCATCAAAAGATGCCCAGGCCCCCGAAATTAGTGCCTGAAAACGAGCAGGGTACTCCATACGAAACTTTATTCCTGCAGCGATAAGTTTCGTTACGATGGGGTGGAATAGGGCCCTTCTTTGTCGCACAGTGGCCAGGAGGTCCTGGGTTATGCAAATTCTCTTGCCTTCCCAGAGAACTTGTTCCAATTCCTTAATCTTCGACAGAAGGAACTGTTTCTCCTGATAGTTGAGAAATGTAATCATCAGGGGTCGGGGCTGTTGACCAGGAGCAGGAATCGGGCGTAATGCTCTGTAGGCCCTCTCTAATGTATATGAGGCTCCAAAAGGAGAGGGACCAGCAATCTGCTCAATCAACTTCTGGGCAAACAGGACGGTGTTATTCCCCTCTTCTTTTTCTGGAATGCCCAGGATCACCACATTATTTCTACGGCTTCTCCCCTCTAAATCCTCAACTTTTTGTTCCAGGTTTTTAATGCGCTGTCGGTTTTCCACCATGGCATTATCTGTACGATCTGTCTTTTTCTCCAGGGAAATAAGCTGTGTCTCCATATCGGAGACTCTGGTAGATAAATCTTCCAGTGCACCTGACATTTGCTTAATCTCAGCTGCTATAGATTTGAGATCTTCTCGAAATGATTGCAGCTCCTTCAAAAATAATTCTAAAGTAAGGGGAGTTGCTTCCAAAGCCGAGACTTGAGAGGCCATGGTAGTAATATGTTTACTGCTCCCCATCATCTGGGCCTTGCTTCTTTTACAAGATTTTTCCAGGGAGACAGGAGGAGTATGTTGGGGCAGCGCGGTTCTCATTTCCGTTTCCATTTTCGACACAGACTGTCAGCGAGTCAATCCAGACCTTAATAACTGCCTTAGGGATTATTAAAGCCTTTTTACAGGCTAGTTTAAATTAGATAAAAGCTTTGAATAGTGGGAGCCGACACCAAACGCTGCTACACAGTCTGCTGCATCACGTGATCCCCCAACTTTTTGGTAAACTTGATGGGATCTGAGCCCTCTTCACCCTCTGGCAAGCCAATTATTACTGTATTGTTACGGCGACTGTGCCCTTCCAGGTCTTCCACCTTATTCTCCATTTTCACTAGCCTTTGCCTCAGGGCCACCAACTCCAGATCAGCTTTATCCTGCTTCTTTTCAATGGATCATATACATATTTCGTTGTCAGCAGTTTTCTTAGAAAGCTCCTCTAGGATATTAAAAATGCTTTTAATTTCCCCTGCCATATTCTGAATTTCAGCCTTAAAAGGCTGAAACTCCTCTAGAAACCTTGAGAGGGTAAGAAGGTCACTATCAGGACACTCAGCGGTAACAGGCAGTGAGGGTTGCGAGTGGGAGGCCCTGGCTTTCTTAGAGGCCTTCTCAGGCGTAGTAGGTGTGTGCTTTGGAGCGATTTTCAGCATCTCCTTATCCATCAATGCCCTGCAGAGAGAACAGGAGTGCTCAGAAAGGCTGTAGGTAGATAGCCTTCTATAAAAATTATTGAAAAGCAGGATTTTGAAGGGCAAATAACGGGCGGTAGGTCGGAGCAGGTAGAGCGGCGTCTTACCCAGTGCACCGCATCACGTGACTCCTCCAAAATCCTCTTTCCTGAGAAATCATGTTCTTTCATAAGATTTCCTGAACACTTGAAAGAGGATTGGCTGTCACGAAAGAAGAATGTGAAAAAAAAAATCATCTTTCGTGAGAACCAAACCTCTTTTGTGATATTTCTGTTAGCTCCCAAAAGAAGAAGCCTTCACAAGAAAGAAGGTTCAGAAAAAAATTAAGTGCAAAACATTCTTTCGTGAAAACCAATCCTCTTTCATGAGATTTTTGTGAGCTCACGAAGAAGATGCCTTTATAGGAAAAAAGATTCAGAAAAAAAGCTAAGTCCAAAATCTTGGCATCTACCCCATTCCCTCCAATCCATCCCCCCTGAGATTTATAGCCCCACCCTCTTCTCCTTAGTACCCCCTTTTAACCAAGATATAAATTGTGAGTATTTTTTTAGCCCATATGGTTTCTCATATTTAGAATGATTTTTATTGAAGCATGCATTAGGAATCTGCCATATTCTGTAAGTATGCCTACATAATCTCATAGCAGTTACCCCTTACCCCATACATCGACCATGGTGACCTTAATCAGGACACCTGAGAATTACTGCTGCTCAGTCCATACCTGCTCCTCACTATTAGTGCCTCACCCCACAGTGTCTAGTAGTTTTAAATGATTACTGTGTGTACAGTAAGGCTTCAACCATAGACATGGTCAGATAGCTCCTGAAATTTAAGTGCTATTTCTTGAGAAATTCCCTGCCTGCCTGCATTACCACTATGGGCCACCAGAGAGAATTTCTTTAGATGTATCACAAAATATCTGACATATCTGAACTAGCTATGGCTGCAACTGTAAGTGCTTAAAAAATGTTGTTCTAGTGATGGGCTGGACCTCTAATAACCATGCCATAAAAAAATGCCATATTTTTAAACCCCATAAGTGCCTGTCTTGGTTCCATCCTCCCCTGCAAAAAAGAGAAAATAGGACCAAAGAGAAATGATTAATCTTAAATAAAAGGTTTTTTTTTTACATACATACACATATATATATATATATTTTTTTTTTTCCTTTTTTCATTTTATGGATTTTGTAGTGTTTTAAATAGACAACAATGAATTCAACAGTTATTACACAAGCAATTAATGCCTGTCCTTAATTCAGGTCCTTCTTTCTCATCATTTTTCTATTAAGTAATTCGTTCTTCATAGTTTTAACATGGTGAGTTCCCACAGATTTATTTTTAAAGTCAAATTTATCCTGCTGTCCTAATCATTACCACTTGGTTTAGTTCTTCTTATCCAGTAACACTGAAGTTTGTGATTATCTCATTTTTTTGGGGGGGGTCCTGTTTTTGGGATCTGTTTTTGTTCTCTTTTTTGTCTGTTACTTCAAAAGCTCCATGAACTTGTGGAGTAGGCCTGGCCCAGTGGCACTGAGGGTTGAAGCACTGGACACAACACCTCACGCCATGCTGATGACCAAGGTTCAGGAGCAAATTTAGGCCATTGGGGGTCAGCAGGGGCAGGAGAGGACTGAGCATCTGGAGGACTGGTCTCTTCTCCTGGGGGCAGGTGTGTGCATATGCCACAGAATTAGCTTCTCCTGGTGTGGTCAGGGGTGGTGCAACTTGTGGCATGCTCTTCTGGGTTGGGGTGGTGGCAGACACCTTATGCATGGGTGCAGGAGTGCTCCCATTGCATGCAGGACATCAGCGCATGTCCCCACCTATGGGGCAACTGTAAAAGTAGAAAAACCCTGGCACCCAGACAGGTGATGATGGGCTCAGTGGACTGCCCCCTCACCAGATGCTAGGTCCCTCCTCCCTGGTCAATATCTGTTCCCCTCTCCCTAGCAGCCCTTCTAGATTCTAGATAAAGCACTGGAGGAGTATGGCGGTCCAACCCCAAGGGGCTCAAAGTTGGGGGGTGGGGTTGTTGAAGGAGTTGGGTGAATCCTAGCCAGGCAGAGAACAGATTCAGGAGGACTTCAGGTGGGACAAGGCAGCTCCGAGTGGCCACACCGGAGGGAGAGGTCTAAGGGGCCAGAGAGAGGCAGATAAAGGAAGTTTAAAAAAAAGATTGTGGTTTCCATAGTAGATGAAGATGCAGTCCCAAATGAATTTTGGCCACCTGAGGGTACTTGCCCATTGTTGTTGCTCATAGTCTGATGTGGCACTAAGGCATAATTAACTTGTTGTTCTACACTGGTTGAAGACAAAGGTGCCTCTGCTTTTTTAAGATTAGTAAACATTTGGATTTTTCCATTATAAAAGAAGTATATTTTAATGGGGGGAAGCAAAGCAAACTTTATGCCTCTTTCTCTCAAAAGTGTTTTGACTTTAACAAAAGTCTTTCTTGTTTGTACAGTTTCTGTACTGAAATGTGGATATGCAGAGAACTTAAACCTCTCTGCTAATAAACCCCTGTCCATCTGAGTTTTATGTAAATTTTTTTCTCTGTCAGTGTAGTAGTGGAGTTTAACATAAACCGAGTGATAGAATTTCACTTGTGTATGACTTTATGGCCATCTCTACCCCCCCCCCCCCCCGATGTGCATGATCTATTGTAATTATTTCTTCAGGGTAAAGTACTTTAGGTTTAAAGCTATGGAGAGAAGTTTTTCAGAGTATGGGAGGGGTCCTCCACCTCCTTCAACTCTCTCAGAAATTCCAATTAATTTCATATTATGCCATCTTGATCTATTATTTTCTGTTGTAGTTCTTGTAGGAGGGACTTATGTTTAGCCATTGTTGTAACCATTGGTTGTATTTGATCCTCTAGCTCATTCACACGTTGTTCAACTGCACCCATTCTGAGGCTGAGCACCTCCATTTTCCCCCCAGGTCTGACATTGATTTAATTAAAGTGGCTAATGCAGAAGTCACTGAATTAAAGCCTGTTTGAATATCCATCTTTATTTCTTCTTTAAATTTAGTGAAAAAATCCCAATTCATATTAGCCATTTCTGCTCCTTTATTTTGTAAACCAACATTGCTGGTCATTGGGATAAAGGAGATGATTTTATTACTTTTAATGAGATGATTATCAACTTTGATTTCCTCCCCAATCACACCTGTCTGCCCCATAGTTGTATTCATTCTGGCAAAAGGCACCATGGCTCCGATGCCACCACTTAGAAATGTTGCAAAGTTAAACCTCACCTGTGAATTCCACGGAAAGCACTGAAAATGTGTGCTTTGAGGAATTCACAGAGTTCTGACCAGACACCTGAAATTCAGTTTGTGCATTTTCTTTGAAAATTTTGGTGAAATTCAGTGTCCTTAACCATGAAGCATGATTATTGCAGGTGAAATTTGATGCTTCACAGCGAAATTCATGCAATCTGCATCCGCTAATTTTGCGAAATTGATCCACGAATGTCATGACCTCAGCGAATTAAATTGTGGAGTGAATTTCACTGACTTTGCACATCTCTAGTGATGAATTAAATCAGAACTAACCTAAGGTTCTTTTGTAGCCCTACTGAGTCTTACGTCATCCAGAAGGATTTCTGTCTTCCTAGATAATGGAAAATCATGTTCCTCATCAGCAGTAACATAAAGCTGTCCCTCAAGTTTGGATTATGCTGTTATCTCCCATGCTGATTTTCTCTCAGCCAGGTTAGGTGATTCAGATAAATGTGAGAGTAGCATACTGGGAAATGGAGCAGTATTTGTAAAAAAATCAATTTTTGATGTTAATAATGTGTATAACTGCCAGTTTTGTTTGTAGTGGCAATGTCAATTTCTGCAGTCTTTTTAGCCGGCTTAAGTGTATTCTTTTAACTTTGTTTGCCTTCCTGTAACTGTTTGGCAAGGTCACTAGCTTGCCATACAAACTTTGACGTACTCACTCAGACCTCAGCTGCCACTGGTATTGGGATAAAAAAACCCTCAGGTTTCACTCATCATCTGGTTAGACAAGTTAATTAGACATGGTTATTGGCCATAAGCATATTAGTCACAACTCTGTGAGGTGTGGCATCTGAGCAAGCAATTGAGCAGCCATCCTTCATGTGGTCATCTTGGATCTGCTTCCTTCCTCCAGTAGCACCCTCTGTTGAAGTTTGAGCTCATCATGAAGAAGCATCACCAGCAGCACCCACACTGCCACCATTTTTTTATTATTTTTTTCACAGAAACAATACACACAATGTACACAACAGGGATTTCAGAGACTAAGGGGACACACACAAGATGCAACAACTCAAGTAATTATAATGAATGATGTTACTGTGGACATGAAAAACCACTAACTTCAGTCAATAAACAAAAATGAAATCAATATAGTCAAACTACAGTGACAAACGTAATTCATTAAAACACACCTAACTGTTCTTCAGATCTAAAATTATAAACCAAAGAAAACAGGAACAAAATTCACACAAAACACTGACTACAATAGGACTAGTACTGCTTCGAAACAACAGGCTGCATAACCTAACATTTTCTTTCTGAAAGTTGATGCAGCTAAGTTTCCCCTTCCCCACAGTATTAAACAACTTTAAACAAAATTGCAAAAAATACCACAAATAATTGGTGCTCTAGCGTCACAAAGCACAGCAGACACTTAATGGAGTGATTTGTTGGAAAAAAGCTTCCTGTTTTAAATGCTTGCCAAAGGTTTTTAGGAACAAAGATACAGAATGCACTTAACACCAGCCGTCTCTTCCTCACACTGCACTGAATTCAGCCTAAGCATGGCAATACAGATCACTGCAACACCATGTAACCTCCTATCCCATGAATCCTTGCAAACTTTGCCTTAGAGCCAAAATTCACAGGTGAAGTTCACAATTTCACCATTTGTGAAATTCTCATTTAATGCAAAATAGTACTATGCCTTAAAGGAGTATTTCATGAATTTGGTACAATGTGCAAATTTCTCCACAAAGCAAATTTTTCTAACTTCACCCACTTACATTTGCAAGTATCATTTTTTTTTAATATTTCTATTTTTTTTTCTAATTTTTAAAGCTTTCATTCCCAAAACTACAGCCAAAATCCAATGAACCTAAAAGTGGTAGGTTAGGATCTCTTTATCAATTTAAATGCTTCTAAGAGCAAAAATGTGTCCTAATATTAATAAATGTCAGTATTTTGATCCCCCCAATATCATTGTTTCTCATCTCATGTTTACTACACCTGGCAATTGGCATGCTTGTAATTTCTGCTACAATGGATACACAGACCACTATTTCCATGCCTCTAGCTCGAAAGGTGAATGAGTTTTAAATGAGCACAATTGAAATTTAATGCCTTATTGAAACAAATGCTGGTACCTGAGTCCAATACTAGGAGGATGCAGCTTTGTTGAGCTTTGCCATCCTGTGGATGAGAAGTTAAATCAAGGTCCTGCCTGTGTTTTCTGTAAGCAGTTCATGTAGATGCTAAGGATCCTCCGGTATTTCTCTGGAAGAGTGGGGGAATTTTTTATTATACCACTGTGGCATTTTTCTGGAAGGGGGGGGGAATTTTTATTTCTACCACAATTCTAATTTTATGCCTTATTGAAATAAATGTTGGTACCCAAGTTCAATACTAGGGGGATGCTGCTCTGTTGAGCTTTACCATCCTTTGGATGAGAACTTAACTCAAGATCCGGTCTGCCTTTTCTCGTAGCTGTTCATGTAAATGGATCCTGTGGCATTCCTAGGGAAGAGTGGGGGAATTTTTTATTAAGAAAAAAAATCAAACAAGAAAACGAGTATTCACAAAAACATAATTTAAAACTTTAGAACAAACAATAAATCAAGAAATAAAAAAGAAAATGATTATCACTCACTGTACAACTAAAATCTTTTCGTCAAAAATATTTTTTTGTTTGTTTTGTGTTGATATCCAAAAACATTGCTCAGGGTATAAACTGTTTTTCTTCATCATAAATAGTCAATATTTCTTTAGTTTATCAAGCAGACTTTTAATCAGAATATGCCTTTGTTGGAAAATCTACAGATACCTGTTTTACCAAATATGCCATTTCAAGGTTGTTAATAATATCAGAGTCCCTGGAAAAAACTCTGCCCTTCTCTCCTCTGAAATTCCCATATGTTAAGACCTCATGGGCCCAATACTGAAATTCAAACAAAAACAGAGCACAAAGGTTTGCTTACTCTTGCCCTTGTGCCCGACCCTGAGAATTCTATATTCAGTCAGATAGAGGACTGGCGCTATCCTACTGAAAATAGGGGTATGTTGGTGCAGCTGTAAGTGGACTAGCACTGCCCTGACATGGATATAGGCTGTACGCAGCCCATAGGCAAATGCAGGGAACTGCATCACCAGATAGGATACTGCTAGGAGTCACAGTGCAATAATCAACTGGCAACATACAAATGAGCCAATTGAGCATGAAAGGTACTAATGGCCATATGCATGCCCATTTGTCTCCCCTCTCTGCCTGTGATGAACTCATCCTCCTGGGAGACTTCATTGTCAGCTGGCTTTCCCCCACTTCTAATCACATCCTCAACACTATTGAGTCGCTGAACATCACTCAGTTAATCACTGAACCCTCCAGACTGAACCCTCACTCCTCCAACCACTTCCTCCTGGACTGGGTGCTGTCTTCCACACTTATTTATTTATTTAAGAGTTTCACCAGGAAGGCATACTGAGCAGAGTGCTGCTCGATTCCAGATGCGTCCTCGGGGAGGGGGGAGGGGATGAAAACAAACAAAAAACATATAGCACACAGTACCAACAATGCATTTCATCACATTATGGATGTAGGAGTGCTCTCAAATGTGTTAAGTGGTCACTGCTTTACCTACTGTGTTAGGAAAGTGCGCACCTCTCAATCCACCCCATATATATATCTGGCAGAGGCCTCTCAGGTAACTTGACACTGATGCCCTCTTAAGGGACCTTGCTTCCTCAGATTGGTCCCCAGAATACTCTACCCAACACACTGACAGTACCCTCTCACTTCACTGCCATCCTAAACAACACCTAGAACACACATGCCCCCTCTTAGAAAGATCAGAATGAAATGCTCTCACCACCCTTGGATCACATCTAACCTTACTGAAATTTACAAGTATCAGGACCATGCATGGTTTTGCTTCAAGATCTCCCATGTCACATCTGACCACTAACATTACAGGTGCCATAGAAACTCCTGTACTAAGGCAATTCACATTACTTCAAGTCCAACCTTTAGTCCAACCTAAATTTTCCCTCCAGTTTCTGAAAAGGAATCCACTCCTTATTCAACCCACCAACCCAGCCTGCCCCCAAAAAGCAAACAGTTCACTGGTCTCCAATCACCTTGCTGTTGCTTCCCATTTAACAAATTGTTCACCAATTGTATGCTATCTTGTCAGTCCTCAAATGATCCCTCCCCCATCTCATCTGAAGGCTTTTGTGTTCCTCCTGTCTCCCCACAGGAAGTTTTCTTTGCCCCATGTCCCTTAACCCTTCAAAACACAGCCCTGATGGCTTACATAGAAACATAGACTTTGATGGCAGATAAGGACCGCTTGGCCCACCTAGTCTGCCATTTCCCTACCTGCTGGATAAGCTGCAGATCCTAGTTAACCAACAGTCTATTTCTTCCTATTCCCCACAAGAATTGCCTTACGTCTGCCCCATGCATTCTGGAAATCTTCCACAGTTTTAGACTTCACAACCTCCTCAGAAAGGCAGTTTCATGCATCCACCACCCTCTCTGTGAAAAAATACTTCCTCACATTGCCCCTGAGCCGTCACCCCTCTGTCTTCAAATTGTGTCCCCTTGTTCTTGCACATCTCTTTTTCTGAAAGATGCCACACTCTTGGACTTTGTTGATTCCACTGAGGTACTTAAAAGTGTCTATCATGTCCCCCCTCTCCCTCTTTTCCTTAAGGGTATACATATCAAGCTCCTTTAGTCTCTCCTTGTATGGCTTCTCTTGCAGACCCTGCACCATTTTAGTTGCCCTCCCCTGGACTGCCTCCATCCTGTCTATGTCCTTGCGGAGATGGGGTCTCCAGAACTGGATGTGGTACTCCAGATGGGGTCTCGCCAACTGTCTGTACAGAGAGATAACAACTTCATGTTTTCTGCTGTTGATGCCTCTCCCTATACATCCCAGTATGCCCCAGCCCTCCCTACTGCCTTCTCACATGACTTGACAACCTTAAAGTCATCTGATATGATTACTCCCAGGTCCCTTTCTATTTTTGTTGTTGTTTCTACTTGAACCCTAAACTTTTTCATATAGCCACTCCTGCTGTCATTCACCCACTCACTCACCTCCTGAACCTATCCGTCTCCTTCTGTGTGGTCCAGCATACCTTGGAATTGCTAGAGTACTCCCTCTTCACATGGGGGGGGACTCCTCCTCCCCATGAAACTATAGGCTGAGCTCACTCCTTCCCTCGCTTGCTAAACTCCAAGAGTCCCTAGTTTACTCAAGACTTGTCAACTTTCCAGATTCTTCTTTTCCTTTGCAGTCTGGCTTTAGAAAAAAAACACTCCACCATCTCTTCTCTACTGTGTGTCAATAACTACATCCTTACTGGGTGGATAAGAGTCATATCACCCCAGCCATTTTCATTGATCTTGCAAAGGCATTTGACTTGATATACCACATTCTCCTGAATGAACTGGCCTCAACTGGCCCCTTTGCTCTTGCAGTAGAATGGTTCCACTTGTACCTTACAGACCATCAACAGTCAGTTCAGATGTGTGGCATGGTATCCCTCCCCCTACTGGCAGATGACCCCAGGGCTCCACCCTTGGCCTTATATTGTTTTTCATTTTTCTTAACGATCTCCCCTCCATCTGTGTCTCCTGCCATATACACATATATGTTGACAACACAGTCATTTGCTCATCCAGTCCTTCTATGCCTGCAGTTGAATCCTCACTCCAGAGCAATTTCCACAATGTGCTATGCTGGTTCCATGCCAACCAGCTCAAAGTTAACACCAAAAAGACTGTGCTCATGACTTTTGGCACCTGCAAAAAGTAGCAAAGCTCTTGCTTTTCCCAGTTTTCTCCACCCTGGATGGCTCCCAACTGGAGGTCATCACTGTGTTCAACTACTTTGGCGTGTGGCTTGATAGTAAATTAGACTTCTCAGTCCACATTGATGCCATACATTCCAAACTTTGCCTCTAGTGTGGCATCTATACAGTAATAAGGGCTGCCTCCCCACCAAAGTCCACAGGATCCTGCTAACTAAAATGATCCTCCCTATTTTCAACTTTTTGGATGTGGTATATAGCTCAGCCACTTTCTCTTCCTTTAGTAAACTGGATACACTCTGAAATGCCTTCTGTTGCTTTGCTTTCAACTATCCTCCCTGCACCCACCACTGTTCCCACTATTCCTTCCTTTCTATCTCCCCCGCTTCCCTTACGTCACCAGTCTCAATAGTCTTCCTTCATTATCAAATACTGGTTTGGTTCCTTTCCCCCTACCTATCTTCTCTCCTCTCTCCCATCAAGTCCTCTTACACCCTGTACTCAAGGGACACCCACACCTTCTCTACTCCTCTGCCCTGCTCACGCTCCGGTCAATCTGCTTTCTTCTGCCAGCTCCCCTCCCTTTGGAACCTGCTCCCCTCTCCACTTCATCTAGCCCCCTTCTATTATCACTAAAAGGCCTACTAAGCCTCACTCCTTCCCCTCCATGTACCTGTCATCCCCACTCCTAACTCCTCTGTTCCATTTTCCTCCTCTGCTTCCAGTTTGCCATCTTAGCAGTGACTCCTATTTTCCTGATATCCTCACACACCTGTCCCTCAGCCCACTCTCATGGGAGGGTTCATCTCAGCCTAACTCAGCTTCTAAATCAAGCCCTGCATGGTCTTGTATAATGCAAGCAATATGTGTATATTAACTGTTTTAAATCATTAAATTATTACCAACTGAGCTTTCACACTTGTAACTCCTGTTATTGCACTTCTTATGTTTATTACTGCCTGCTTGCCTATTCTCCCACCTCCCTTCCCCTGGGTTGCACCTGGAAATAAGCCTCAGCTCAGTGTGCCTTTCCTGGTTACCAAACTTTTAAATAAATAAAAATAAATAAATAATTTTGGGCTCATTTGGATGGGACGCATCAGTAGGTTTGCACCCCACTTGTAGCTGCCAGCTATACCAGGCATGGTAGTGAGTGGACCCCCACACCCAGCATTCCCAGGCCCCATATCAATGATTTACATGTCTTTCCTGGTGTCCAGTGACACCCCCTACCCTCCAGTAACCTTCACCATAAAATGCACATAGTCCCTGGCATCTAGTGGCGACCTCACTCTCTGATCACCTATCCCCATAATTGCTTACACCTTCCCTGATGTCTAGAGGCACCCCCACCCTCCAGCCACTGGTTGCCATATAGTAAAGATTTCTGTGGTGTGTGGTGGCATGCCCACTCTCCAATAACCTGTCACCATACACATCATATTGTACTTGGTGTCCAGTTACACCCCTCCACCTGCTAACCCCCTGCCCCAGAGTCACCCAGTGTCCCAGTGACTTGCAGCCCCCCATACCACCTGCACTGGGCACACCACCCTTGCACCCCTGTACCTCTTTGTCTGGTGCCATGTGAGGGATATGATGGGGCAACCAGCACAGCCTTCTTATCACCATCTCAGTCTGTCACCCTATGGAATGAAAGGGAGTGTGTATACTGTCCACAGGCTCTCTATACAGTACACAGTACATGTGCTCCCTGTTATTTCACTGCCCACTCCCAATTCCCGACTTCCAGAGGGCAGGCTCTGACCTATCGCCCAGGGTCTCTTGCTGATGAGGCTTAGAGGAGGCACCTTGTACTGGGAAGAGACAGTCCCCACGAGCCCCAGGCAACATCCGTTGGGACTTAGTCTCTGCAGCAAGATTTGAATCTAGTCTCTGAACAGCTGAAATGCAAGTTTTATGCCCAAAGTCCCCTTGACCCCTTTGCCAGGATAAGTGTATGCCCTCAAGCTGACCTCATGAAACTCTGCTCTGACACTGGGGGCCAATTCAGACCCATTCCAGTCTTCCAGAGGGTAGGCACTGACCCACCTCCAAGGATCTCCTGCTGATGATGCCCCAGGGAGTCACCTTATACTGAGTACAGTCTCCACAAGCCCCTGTCAACTTCCATAGGAACTTAGTCTGGAGCAGCTAGCTGCTGGGGTGCTGGGTGACACTGGAATGGGTGCTCGGTGGGTATGGAGTACCAATGGACACCAGGGGAAACATGAAGTGTATGCTGATGGGTGATTGGAAGGTGGGTGTGCCACTAGACACCAGGGAAATCTGTATGGTGACCAGTGATCAGAAGGTGCAGGGTGCCACTAGACACCAGGGACAGCTGTTCTAATATGGCAGTGGCTGATTGGAAGGTAGGGGTGCCACTTGACACCAGGGCATCCCATGTTTACATGGGCTAGAGTTGGGGGGATGGGGGTTGCTTACTGTAGTACTGCGGCTTGCCACCAGGGCCTTACACCTAGTTAAGCTGGGGTTTCCAAGGACCTGTGCTTGTTCAGGCAGCATTTACCACCTGTGTAATCCTAAGAATTTGCCACTACTCCAAAATGAGGGGGAGGACCCCCTTATTTACATGGGTGCAGTGGTAACTTAGCAGTCAGGCACTAATGGGTTTTGCCCACGCTCTGGGGATGTATGACTATAGACCCCACCCACAAATGAAGCACAAAACCTGATTAGCAGAGGGAGCACCCCTCTGTGCCTGATGTAAGTTTTGAATATCTGGCCTAATAAATCATCCATTCAAAGAGAACACAATACCACCTCTGTGCTACTGTCTTCCACAAGTGACAAGAAGAGGGGACAATTTCCCTGGTATCCTGAACAAATTTCTCTCATTCACTAAAATCCATGTACTTGATTTATATATTCTTGATCACCAGATGGGTACACTGGGCCACATGACCTTTTATTGGCATGGCATGGGAACATATATCACAATGTGTAGAGAAACATACATAAAATATAGTCATATATGTGTATCTATCTATCTGTCTGTCTGTCTGTCTGTCTGCCTGTCTGTCTGTCTGTCTGTCTGTCTATCTATCTATCTATCTATCTATCTATCTATCTATCTATCTATCTATCTATCTATCTACCCATCTAATATAGGGCAGCGGTAGCACACCTATAATTAGGGTTAAGAAGCATGTTTAATGTTAAATGTCAAATTTTGCACTTTAATAACTTTTCACTCAATCAAAAGATTTGCTCACAATTTGTCATGCACTGTCCCCTGGAGTAGATCGTTTGATGTGGCAAGTTTTGTTCTAGCTGGATGTGTGATTTCTGAGATCCGGACAGTGCAAAGAGTCATAAGGTCACCACTTTTTGCAGATTTTTTCTCATTGCCCTGCATCCAGATGGTGTGGAATTTTTGTGTGATTTTTTTACAGTAGAAGTAGCTTGAGTAACAGAACAGACTTGCTTAGTTTTGTATAAAAATATTAATCTGTTACAAAGTTATTCAGTTTTTATTGCCAATTGTTTTCAATAGGAAGATCAGTTTTCAGGCTAGAGGGAGAAAAACTGATGAAGGATTTGTTCTCATGAAAAAGGATTCACTCTCATGATACCCATTCCTTTTTTTGTGAGAACTAAATCCTTTTTCATGAGAAAAAACAATCCTTTTTCATGCACCACCATCTTGTTTCAATTTCTTTCTTAATTTTTTTTTCAAAAGCCACAAACATGACATCTTGGAGAGAGACCACACACCTAGCTGACTCATCGAGACCCTGTTAGGTGCAATCTACACTTCAAAGTTAGAAATATGTCCCAGAAATGTGTTTCATTTACTGTTAAGAATCCTTTTTCTTATCACGAGTCACGAAAAAGGATCCTTTTTCATGACTCAAAAAAATACTTTTCTTGTATTTCCCTGTTATCTAGTGGCACCCCCACCCTCCAATTGTTGTCCCCACTCTTTTTTACAATTTCCCTGGTGTCTAGTGGCACCCCCCCTCCAATCACTGTCTGCACCTTTTGTAATCATTTCTCTGCTGTCTAGTGGCTCCCACTAACCTCCAATCACTCTCTCCACCTCGTATTATTTTCCTGGTATCTAGTAGCACCCCCCACACTCTGATCACTGTCCCCACTCTTTTTTCTAACTTTCTTGGTGTCTAGTGGCACTCCCATCCTCTGTTCACTGTTCCTACCTTTTGTTATAATTTCACTGGCATCTTGTGGCACCCCCCACCCTTGGATCACTGGCCCCTCTCCTTTTAATAATATCCCTGATGTCCAGTGGCACCCCACCTCCCTATTGATGCCCCTTCCCTTTTCAGTAATTTCTCTGGTGTCTAGTGGCACCTGCACCCTCCAATGCCCATTTTGTGGTGGCACTTGTGGTCAGTGGCTTCCCATCACCCTCTGATGTCACTCCTTCCTGAAAATAAGAAAACCATCCCTCAGTGTCTATTTTTAACCTGTAAAAAAAAATGGTCCATCACCGATCACTACTGCACCCCACCCAACCACCCACTGTGCACCCACCTCCCCACACCCCCTTGACACCCCTACAGACTGTCACTTACCTGTGGAGGTCCCAGGTCTGAGATCCACTCTCCCAATTGAAGACTCATGTTGCTGCTGCAACCAGTCACTGCAGTATAAGAAACTAAGGTAAATGGCTTTAATGTATTTCAATGGGGGGGTTCAACTTTTATGCATAACTCAGCTGTTTTTTGAGATTTTGACCCCAAATTTTCAACATGACCTTTTGGGAACCCACCTCATAACCAATATGACTGTCATTCAGCAACTCACATCAGAAAGGCAATTTCACAGTCAGTTGGCAAAATCACTTTTCCAGTAGGATTTGTGTAACGACAGTCATATTGTTCGTGAGGTGGGGTCATAAGATGACTATGTAGAAAATGTAGGTAAAATTTCAAAAAACAGATGTGTTATGACCATTCCTTGCAATTTTGCTACACATGCTCATAACTTTGGAAATTTTCACTATTTTAACTCCATATTTTAACATAATCTTCTTATCAACCCAACTCATATATGTCACAGCTGTCATTTTTCAAATCCTGGCCAAAATGTATTTTCACACCTGTGTCTCAGAATGGCATTGCAGTTGAGCAGAATTTTGATTCTGGCAGGGATTTGAAATGTTTCTGTACTTTGTACTGTACCTGTGGTGAGGTCATACAAAAGGTATGTTTAAACTTTGCAGCCAAAATAATAAACAAGCATTTGTCAATGCCAAACGTTCGCTTGCAGGTATTTGCAGTGGTGTTTGGCATGTGTGGTGCTTTACCCTAATGCCCTGTGCGATTGCTGGTATTTGCACAATAAATTGTCAGCATGACCTTTTTGTTACCCCCATTGTGCGCTACATAGGCGGAAACACAGTTTGGGCAGGATGTGAAAAATGACAGCTGTACTGCTCATAAGGAAGTGTGGTAAAATGGCAATGTTGAAAATCTGGAGTGGAAATATTGAAAATTCGCAAACCTAGGAGCGTGTGTGGGAACTGTGCAATGCACACTCGTAAAACAGTCATTGTTAGGAATTTTTTCACCAAATTGTCAACATTGGCATTTTAAAACCTCTGCTAATGAACAGTGTCACTGTGATTGTCTTACTGTGTGCCATACATTGATATTGCACACCGACTGCGCCATTGTGCAGTACATGGGCGGAAACACGTTTTGGGCAGGATGTGAAAAATGACAGCTGTACTGCTCATAAGGAGGTGTGGTAAAATGGCAATGTTGAAAATCTGGAGTGAAAATATTGAAAATTCGTGAACTGATGAGCGTGCGTAGGAACTGCACAATGCACGCTCGTTAAACAGTTATTTTTAGGAATTTGTTCACCATATTTTCAACATAGCCATTTTAAGATCTCTGCTCAGGAACAGTGACACTGTGATTTTCTTAATGTGTCCCATACACTGAGTTCACACAGCGACTGTGCCATTGTGCACTACATGGGCGGAAACATGTTTTGGGCAAGATGTGAAAAATGACAGCTGCAGTGCTCATAAGGAGGTGTGGTAAAATGGCAATGTTGAAAATGGAGAAAATATTGAAAATTCGCAAACTTACGAGTGTGCATAGGAACTGCACAATGAACACTCATAAAACAGTCATTTCTAGGAATTTTGTCACCAAATTTTCAACACAGCCATTTTAACACCTCTGCTCATGAACAGTGTCACTGTGATTTTCTTAATCTGCCCCATACATTAAGTTCGCATACGGACTGTGCCATTGAGTGCTACATGGGCGGAAACATGTTTTGGGCAGGGTGTGAAAAAGGACAGCTGTACTGCTCCTGAGGAGGTGTGGTAAAATAGCAATGGTGAAATCTGGAGTGAAAATATTGAAAATTCACAAACTTATGAGCGTGCGTAGAAGCTGCACAATGCACACTTGTAAAACAGTCATTTTTAGGAATTTTTTCACCAAATTTTCAACACAGCCATTTTAACACCTCTGCTCATGATCAGTGTCACTGTGATTTTCTTAATGTGTCCCATACATTGATTTCACACACCGACTGTGCCATTGTGCGCTACATGGGCGGAAACACGTTTTGGGCAGGATGTGAAAAATGACAGCTGTACTGCTCATGAGGAGGTGTGGTAAAATGGCAATGTTGAAAATCTGGAGTGAAAATATTGAAAATTCGCAAACTTATGAGCGTGCGTAGGAACTGCGCAATGCAGACTCGTAAAACAGTCATTTTTAGGAATTTTTTCACCAAATTTTCAGCACAGCCAACACTTCTGCTCATGATCAGTGTCACTGTGATTTTCTTAATGTGTCCCATATATTGATTTTGCACACCGACTGTGCCATTGTGTGCTACGTGGGCGGAAACACGTTTTGGGTGAGATGAAAATGACAGCTGTACAGCTCATAAAAGGTGTGATAAAATGGCAATGTTGAAAATCTGGAGTGAAAATATTGAAAATTGTGAACTTATGAGCTCATGAACTGCGCAACGACGCCAGAAACAGTCATTTTTTTGGAATTTTTGCACCAAATTTTCAACATGGGTTTTTTGGGACCCTTCTCATGAATGATGTCACTGTCATGGCATTATTCAAGCCTGAAGCGTGATTTTGCATAGTGACTGCAAACCCCCCTATCTAGCCCATTATACAGCTTACCA
Source organism: Neoceratodus forsteri (assembly GCA_016271365.2). Classification (NCBI taxonomy): domain Eukaryota; kingdom Metazoa; phylum Chordata; order Ceratodontiformes; family Ceratodontidae; genus Neoceratodus; species Neoceratodus forsteri. The sequence goes on from CM057452.1 coordinate 1,780,169,148, forward strand.
GCATTTCCTCAATCCGGGTCGCTTTGAAGAGTGCAGACGTGTTCCTGGTCCACTGAAGATCATCGCCGGAGTCCGGAGGTAATTATGGGGTAAGGGGGTGGGAGGCTGAAAGCGCAGGGTGGGTGCGGGTTGTGGGAGGAGGAGGGCTGGGAGACGTGCTGGACCGTTTTTTCTTTACAGGTTTTTTAAAAACAAAACCAACGACGTGGGACATATGCCATGCTGGGGTGGGCTCCCAGCATGGCAGAAGATGGCTGGGGGGTGAGGAGCCAATGGGGGATTGGGTACCCCCGTCGGAAAACTATGCGGGGGGGCCAGGAGCCGATGGGGGATTGGGCACCCCATTGGCAAAACAAAGGGAACGATTGACACGCTGGGGTGGGCTCCCAGCATGGCAGCAGGATGGCTTGAGGGGGCCGGGAGCTGATGGGGATTGGGCACCCCATCAGCAACAACATTGCCACACTGGGTGGGCTCCCCAGCATGGCACCAAAGTTTTGGGGGTGGGCGTGATGCACGCTGGGGAGCGCAGAATGCGAGGGGGATAGCAGTGCTCAGTATGGCAGTGGTGCTTTCCCTCGAAGCAGAGGAACACCGCTGTCATACAGAGCTCCTGCACCCATTGGTGCAGGACTGCCACGCCTGATCAAGGGAGCAGTGCATTGGATAGGAGAGGCACACCTCCAAAGTGTGCTACTCTCCCAAAACGTTCCTTGTGCATGCGCACAAGTGAACATAAAAAAGAGCACAGTTATGACAACTTGTTACAATTTCTCTATGCATGCTAATAACTTTGTGAATTTTAAATATTTTGAGCCCAAATTTTTAACATAGGCTTCTTAATACAACACCTCATATATGTCACAGCTGTCATTTTTCAAATCCAGGCCAAAATGTCTTTTTGCACCTGTATCACTGCATTATGACCTGTGCATTGCAGTTGGGCAGAATTATGTTTTTGGCAGGAATTTGAATTTTTTCTGTACTGGGTACTGTAACTGTGGTGAGGTCATAAGAAGGCTATGTTGAAAATTTGCAGTCAAAATAATAAAACAATTGGCACAGTTATGACTATTTGTTGCAATGTCTCTTCTCATGCTTGTAACTGTGTGATTTTTAAATATTTTGAGCTCAAATTTTCAACATAGGCTTCTTAATGCACCACCTCATGTAGGACTCAGCTGTCATTTTTCAAATCCTGGCCAAAATGTGTTTTTCACCTGCACTACAGATTGATGTTGTGCTTGCATACAGTTACATTTTGGCATGGATTGAAAAATGTCCTGCACCAGTTACATAAGGTGGGGTAATAACTTGGCTATGGTGACAATTTGGTGACTGTTGTCCTATAACTGGAAGCACATGGAACAGAGATCCCTGTGCTTCTGGTCCCTGTGCTTCCATAGCTAGATACACATATGTATCTATGGAGGGATGAGAGTGGAATAGGAGTGCAGAGTCCAAAGGACCCTGCGCTCCCACAGTAAAATAAGGATACTATTATACTATCTCAAAAAGCAAGGAAATAAATTGTAAAAAACTTAGTTACTGCATTAGTCAGGGTTAAACTGACAAAAGTAGGGACATGTGGCATTAGGGTTTCCAACCCTAACACTCCATTACCCACCCTGCACAAATCTATAGGTGGGGAGACTGTCTTGGAGCCATCAACCCTAAATCTCACCCCATTCTCCTATGCTGAAGCCATGTCACCTAATTTTCTTTTTCTTATATGCTTATTTATCCTCCTATGGCCACCTCTCTACATCCCAGCTGTTCTTCTTGCATCCCATCAGCTGGGATGAGGCTGCCGTCCATCTCACCTGGGACCACTGGCACCCCATAGCCCCTGCGGCTTTCCTCCCACAGCAGGGTTGCAGGGAGTCCCCTAACTCCCTACCCAGACAGATCCAGCTCGGGTGCCAGTGTCTTGATGAACACTCACTGATGGCCACCAAGTCATAGGAGGCACCACTTTTCCCTGTTCCAGGATTCCCAGAGTCGGTGGGCGTGCAATGACGCTAATGGTTGTGAGCGCGCACGTCTCCGCACATGCCCACATCAAGGCATCTGTCCCTGGCTCCTCCCCTTAGTACGGCATGTGCCTCCACCTCCCAGCCTCTGCCAGAGGGAAGTCAGGCACTGACCATCATGGACTCCCCTCCCCGGAGAGGGAGAGCAGTCCTTTGGATGCTCAATCCCTCTCCTCCCCTGCCAGCCCCAGGTGACCCAAGCTCGCTCCCGAACCTGGGTCACTGGCGTGGTGCAAGATGCTGTGACCAGTGCCTCTATCCTCAGCACCACTGGGCCAGTGATGTCACCTAATTTTCTAATGGGATAGGCTAAGTGTTAGGGTTGACAGCCCTAAGACAGTCCCTCTCACCTGTGCATCTGTGCAGGGTGGGGCATGGGGTGTTCAGGTTGGAAACCATAATGCCACATTTCCCCTACTTTTGTCAGTTTAACCCTAACTAATGCATCAATTAAGTTTTTATATATACTGCCCAATAGGGCAAGTACAGTTAGGGTTGCACTGGCATTTCCAGGTTAAACTTCAAATGTTTAACTTTAATTACTTTGAAACCGTTTGACAATTTGCCTGACATTTTGCATGCACAGCCACCAACCATATATCTCCAGATCCAGAAAGTTTCATTCTGGTCAGATGTATGGCAGCAGAACCATAGGGTGTTCAAGACTTGTAAAAGGGTCAACTTTTGCACATTTCTTTGGTCAACCATAATGGACTGAAGAATGCATTTCAATGATGCAGATTTATTTGTCTACATGTGGCCTGGGTTGAACTGATGCCTTTTGAAGATTTGGTGAAAATATTGCTCTGTTGAAAAGTTATTCATCTTTTTCATGTCCCATTATAGCCTATGGGAAAATGTATATGTGCATTGTGAAAACTTTCGTGATCACAATTTTGTTGTCATGCTCCCTGAATTTGATTTTCTTGCCGCTGCCATCTTTTTTCAGTTAGCAAGAGACAAAAAAAAATGTTGTAACTCAAAAAATAATGTCCCTTGGTAAACACCAACAGCTCTGTTTGCTTAATCGGGCCCTGAGGAACATGACCCAGGTGTTAGTTTTTCACCAGCTTGTCTGGAAATATGTTTTTTAAACTTGTTCCACCATTTTGCCATTTTCTGATCACGACAACATTTTTTGTTGCTGCGAAAACAATCGCGATAAAAAAAAAGTAACCTTGACAACATTTTTCTGTGCAAGACAATATTCCCATTATAGAGAGAGGAGTGCCACAAAGACATTAAAGTAATCATGATAACACTGCATGAACACATTTTCTAATGTGTTGATTTATTTGTCACTTCACTGCTTCAAGATGGTTTGTGCTTTTGGCCTGGAATTTGCAGGGTGGCATGCCATGGTTCCATAGATGTGCCTTTTGGTGCTTTTGTATCAAAACATGCAATGGTCCCAAAGTTACAGAGTTCCAAAGTTGAGAAATTTCCCATAGGATAACACTGCAGCGCCCATGATGCCTTTTGGCACTCATATCTCGAAAACAGTTTGAGATACAGATTTTTTGTCACAAAAATTCTTAGTCCCCTTCAGGGGGGTTTAAGTGCAGATGTAGGTTTGAAAGTCATGAATATCATGAAATTTGAATTTTTTCTCTACCTTATACGGTTGCTGAGATATTTGGAAATTAGCATTCCAATGGCTCATTTTCATGTCCGTAGACCAGTATTACGTCCTCAAAGTTAGCATTCACAGCGCATTTCAGTGCCTGTATCGCAGAAACTATGCAACATATGGATTTAGTTTACTTATCTCGCGTGGAGGTCTCACTGTCATGGTTACTATGGCACTGGAAATTATTTCATAGCTGCTCTGGTTGCTGAGATATTGGCAAATTAGTGTTACAACTGTTCCTTGTCCTATAGGGCTACTGTATGGATCTGTAGTTATGTGTAAGGGGGAGTACAGGGCCAAGAGGGCCCCCGACAGACAAACATCATTATGCACAAATGGGCAGTTTGGTGGGAGCACAACACATATCATTTACAGGTTACATTACACTTTTTCGTAAAGGAAGGAAATTCTTTGCACAAATCTTCATTAATGCATCATTAGAAATTCGATGTTAGGGTTACCCCACCACCACCCTACTCCAACCCCCATCCTCTACACACCAACAGATGTTGGGGTGTACCATAGGGTTATCAGTCCTAACTCTCACCCCATTCTCCTATACTGTAGCATGTCAGCTTGGGGTGAGAGTTGGGCCTGATGACCCCATGGCACACCCCAATGTCTGTTGTGTGTGGAAGATGGGGGAGTGGGGGTTGGGTAGTAGGGAGGGTAACCCTAACATCGAATTTCCAAATTTTTGTCACTATGACATCTACCCTAACTGATGCATTAACAACGTTTTTTGCAAAGAATATATATTCATTACAAAAAACTTTGTTAAGGCATCAGTTAGGGTCCATATTAAAGCTACAAAAGTATGGAAATGTGGTGTTAGAGTTCCCAACCCTAACACCCCATCTCACTCCCCCACATGCAGAACCCTACCCACTGTCCATGCACCAACAGGTGTCAGGGTTTGCCTTGGGGTCACTGACCCTAATGCTCACCCCATTCCATGTGTAAGGAAGCTGAGATGGTACAGTATAGGAGAATGGGGTGAACATTATGGCCAATGACCCCAAGCAACACTCCGACACCTGTTGGTGTGTGGAAAGTTGGGGTGGGGTGGGGTGGTAGGGTCATGTGTGTGGGGGGTGAGGTGGGGTGTTAGGGTTGGGAACCCTAACACCACATTTCCATACTTTTGTCACCTTAATATGAACCCTAACTGATGCATTGACAAAGTTTTTTGCAATGAATTTCCTTACTTTTGAGAAGCCTAATCTTACCCTTATTTGGTTGTGGGAGCACAGGGTCTCCTTAAATGCTCCTATGTATGTAGGTGTGGAAGCACAGGGCCCTCTGGGCCCTGCACTACCATGTGTCAAACAACAGTGACCAAATTGTCAGCATAGCCATCTTATTACCCCTCCTCATGTTTCTTCAACAAATTTTCAACATGGGCTTTTTGAGACCCCACCTCATGAACATTGGCACTGTCATTTTGTTACTCAGTCCCAAAAGGTGATTTCACACAGTGACCATGAAATCACCTTATGGATCCAATTACAGAAACAACAGTGACTGTATTCATGAGGTGGAGATCCAAAAAGCTCATGCTGAAAATTTGGTGCAAAAATACCAAACAATGGCTGATATATCAATATAAGTTCAAAACACCTTTGACAGCCATTATGCGGCACTTACCTTGATTCTTCAGTTCACAGTTCAGCTTTGAAGAGTGCAGATGCATTCTGGTGCATAGAAGATGACAGCTGACATTCTCCAGTGGTAAGTATAAGGCAAGGGGGGTGGTTGGTTGCTCATTGGGAGGGTTGCGATGTGGGAGGGGGATGGGGAGATGACGAGGGGCCGCTTTCTTCTTTTCAGGAACAAAATATGTCAGGGGACTGTTTTCTTTTTTTACAGAGAAACATAAATGAACATTTTAGGATGCTGGGAGTAGGCTCCCCAGTGTCCCACAGCACTGGGGGTGGAAGGACATAACTGGGGAAACTGGGAGTGGGCTGCCCAGTGTCCCACTTTGGGGGAGTTCTAGTGCCAACATGGGGATTGGGCACCCCGATGTTGGCAAAAAAATCAAGTACTGATGGGGGTAGTACATAACTGGGGACACTGTGAGTGGGCTCCCCAGCATCCCACACTAGTGGCTGGGCTTCTACTACCACCAACATGGGGATCTGACACCCTGATGTTGGCAGAAACTTTTTTTTTTATTAAAACATGCCTCAGCCCCCTTGGAGGCAGTACAAGGATGAAAGAGCTTTTAATATGGTAAACACCAACAGGTGTTTACCTAAATGGGGGCCAAGGAATTTGATCCTGGCCTTATTTTTTGTAAAATGGCCAAGAAAGATTGAAATTATTTACAGGGACTGATTTTTTTTAATGAAAGTATTGCCACGATTTGTGGAAGTTTGCTCGCAACAATGCCATTAGTTGTATGAAAACTGATGCAATTTGTGGTAATTTCAAAAAAATAGTGCTTCACATTTGCCGCACTACCAATGGCCAAGTAAAAAAAAAGATATTTCTGGCCACCATTGTCAAAAAACAAAGGCCAGAATTGTGTTCCTCAGGCCCCGATTAGGTAAATACAACTGTTGGTGTTTACCAAAGGGCAGTATTTTTTGAATTACAGTGTTTTCCCTCACTGCTAAGTGAAAACAAGATGGTGGCAGCACAACACTACTGAGTTCATTTGAGGCAGCAAAAATTGCTTTTGTGGCAGCAAAACCTGCTTTCGCATGGAACAAATAATTTTTCCCATAGGTTATAATGGGATGGAGTGATAGGGTGAAACCCTAATGCCGCATTTCCCTACGTTTGTTGTGGCAACCCTAACTGATGCATTAACAACATTTTTGCAACTTATTTCCTTACTTTTTGAGACAGTATAATAGTATCCTCCTTTTACTGTGGGAGCACAGGGTCCTTCAGACTTTGCGCTCCCATCCCTCCATGGCTGTGTGTATGTTTGTAGCTGTGAAAGCATCTTTAGGGGTGGGAGCACAGGGTCTTTTAGACCCTGATCTCCCACAGTATCTCAGGAACCAGCACAGTGCCCAAACAGACCCTGTGGTAAAACATCTGCAGGGTTGAGAATGCACATTATTTAAAAAAAAAATATTTCGTGAACTGTCAAAATCCTCTTTCTCGAGCCAATTCTTATTTTGTGAGCTGTCAAAATCCTGTGTCATCATGGCAAAACAGGATTAGGGCCATCTGGTCAGGGGCCTTTATCCTGTTTCGCCATGATGACACAGGATTTTGACAGATTGCAAAACAGGAATCGTCTTGCGAAACAGGATTTTGACAGCTCACTAAAGAGGATTAGGGGTTCCTGGATCAGATGGCCCTGTCCCAATACTGTTTCATGATCATGAATCAGGAATTTGACAGCTCACAAAATAGGAATCAGCTCACAAGCTATCAAAATTCTCTTTCGTGAGCCGATTCCTATTTCTCAAGCTGTCAAAATACTGTTCCTTGATCGTGAAACAGGATTAGGGGCAGGGCCTTCTGTTCCAGGAACCCTAATACTGTTTTTGCTATGATGACATGGGATTTTAACAGTTCTTGAAACAGGAATCAGCTCACGAAAGAGGATTTTGGCAGCTCACAAAAGAGGAGTACTTCCGCAAGCTGATTCCTGTTTTGTGAGCTGTCAAAACTCCTGTGTCATCATGGAAAAACAGGATTAGGGTTCTCTGACCAGATATCATTACCCCTAATCCTGTTTCACCATATGAATTCTAGTTTCATGAGCTGTCAAAATCCTATTTCACGATCGCAAAACAGGATTGGAAGCGAATTGCGAAACAGGATTTTTAAAAATAAATAACAAGCATTCTGAGGTCACCAGAAATAAACTAAAGGCACACATTGATACAGGATGCCCCCATGAGCAGAACACATACTTCCTTTACTGCAGAGGACATCCCCAGGCAGAGTTGCAACAGTTTGTGCCAAGAAAAAAAAAACAAGATGGCGGCTGGCAAAAGAGGATTTTTTTTCACAAATCAGGATTCTAAGTATCCTTTTTCATGAGGCCTAAATCCTCTTTAGCACTGTGTAGCTATCCAAAAGATTGAACTGAGCATGCTCAGAACCCAACATTTCAAAATGTAATAACTTTGGAACAGATTAATATTTGTTTCACCAAACCAGTGCTGGCTTGTTCTATGAGGCAAGATCTTTCAACCCTGAAAATGTCAGACCAAAATTCCAAATAGTGCGGCAGCAGCATGATGAGGAAAAAACTGCCAAAGCACATGGAAAAAGTGACTTTCACACTTTTTTCACTATACACAGCATGACATATGCAAATCTGATCAAAACAAATCTGTTGAATGGTTGCAAAGTTATTAAAGTGCAATTTTGTGGTTTAACATTAAACTGCCTACTAAACCCTACCTATAGTGGTGCCACTGTGCCACTATAATATATACTGAACTCCTTAACTATACTGGCACTACCATGCCAGTAATATATATATATATATATATATATATATATATATATATATATATATATATATATATATATATATGATACACACACAACTAAATCATACAAATTACTTTTAATATGTTCCTTAAAAATACTGATTGTACCAGAATTCCTAATGTTTGATGGTAAATGCCATCAGCAGCTAAATTTGGTTCAATTTCAGGTGGTTTGGATCTGTATTGCTCAAGGCTGAAAATATGAAGAGTTTTCTAGCACATCCCATTCCTGGTCAACAAAAACTAGATACATTAAAAAAATGATAATTAATTTCACCTAAAATTGCGTACCCAGTCCTAACTACAGTATAGTGGTGCTATCATCCCATGACAATCACTTTCATCATCCATTCTCCCATAAAAAATACTTGTGCACATCAGACAACAAAAAGTTTTCATATCTGCAGTCTTCAAAATGAATTAACAATTCTCTATCATATGTCAATACGTAAGAATATGCAGAAAATGTAAGTACTTCAATTTGAAAAACAAAGTTTCCTCTTTATTGCAGTTAAATTCTTTATTATTTGTTTATAGACGTAGAGAATAACACTCTATCAGTACAGTGCAGCGCACATATGAATGAGCATGAAGTACAAGTCAGTTCTTACACACATAACAGTGAAAGAAGTTTCATAATCTGTGTTTGGTAATGCCAAGGAAGATTAAATTAAAAAGGAAGTAAAGGCAGCTTTAGCCAGAAGGATGGGTCCTGTAGGATGTGGGAAATAGAAGGAAAGAAAGGGGGCCCATAGTGATCGATAAGTATTGGAGGATTTTACAATGGCCCAGATATTCAAAGGGTTGAGCATGGTGCAGCGTGTTTTCATACTCCATACAATATTTCCTGGCAATATTCAAAAAGGAAAATTCACAGCACAAATCCCGATGCCCGGAGTGCATCAGTACACGAAGCAGGTGCAGGTGGTGCCCATGCATCACCCCTGCACAGCCCGATATTCAGCCCGGGATGTGCAGAGCCATGCATGTGCAACCCTTACCGCGCCAGCAAAAGTTGATCCAAAAAAAGGAATACTGATGGACACCCACAGGTGAGCTGTCGATTGGCAGGTGCAACACGGCAGCTGCCACATGTGGGTGGCCACCCAAGCTCTGGCTGCACCTGGCGGCGCCCCCCTGTGCCCAATCATGGGCATTTTAAAAAAAATCTGTCCAATATCCCCAGTAGTCCAGTGGACCACTATCTTCCCGATCACGTGCATTTGGATAAATACATACATAGGTCCTATATCCCCAGTGGTCCAGTGGACCGCTATCTGCCCAATCACAGGCATCTGTATAAATTCAGGACTAAGTCCAATATCCCTGGTGGTCCAGTGGACTGCTATCTGCCTGAATCCGGGCATCTGTATAAATTCAGAACTAAGTCCAATATCCCTGGTGGTCAGTGGACCACAATCTGCCGATCGTGGGCATTTGTAATTAAAATAGAAATAAGTCCAATATCCCTGGTGGTCTAGGGTGCACCACCTCCCCACCCGCCCACTGAGCCTCACCTCACCCCACTCCTCCCGGCAGCCAGTGATAAAGCACCCCACCCACCACTGACACCATCAGTAGCTGTATGCCCATTGGTTCACGGCATGAGTCAATGGGTGTGCAGCCTGTATCGTACTAACATTCCAGATATGTGAATGATCTCACATATCTGGAATGTGTATAGCACGGATGCGATGCCCATTGGCTCACGCTCAGATCCATCGGGCCTACAGCCCCACCGACGGTGTCAGTCAATGGGCAGTGGACGGCAGGTGGTAGGTGCTACCACCCACCAGCTGACCGGGGAGGCAGGGGCTCAATGGGCGGGTGGGAGGGGGTTATCCAGACCACCAGGGATATAGGACATATTTCTATTTTAAATTACAAATGCCCGTGATCGGGCAGATAGCAGTCCACTGGACCACCAGGGATATTGGACTTAGTTCTGAATTTATACAAATGCCCACAATCAGGCTGTGGAGCACATTGCTGGCTGCAGGGGGCGTTGGTCCCCGATGGCTGCTGCCTGGCAGGGCGCCAGGCACAAGTTGTCGAGGATCGGCACACCTGCATGCAAATGGGGCCATAATGACATACAAATGGCCTGATTTGTGCCTTGCAAACATTATGGCCCCATTTGCATGCCAAGTTTTGAATATCGCGGTTGCTGTGCATAACGCAATGGAACTTGCACTAGCGCATCCCCATGCTCCACTCTGGCCACTTGTGCTGGCGCAGTGCCACTGTGCCATGCACACTGGGGGTGGCTAGGGTGTGATATTCAATGCTGCTGAGCCATGGTGCAGCTCCGTTGAATATCGCCCAGTCCACACCCCTGCGCAGCCAAGTTGAGCTACACCCAAGCTTGCACCACAGCCTGGCGCAGTTTGAATATCTGGGCCATTGTGTTTAAAGTGGCTAGGGCTCTCACAGCAGCCAGCCATTGGGAAAGAGAAGGAATGTCAGTGGCTCTCCACCATTGAAGTATGACACTTTTTGCCTCTATTCTCACCATCAGAAACCAATGTAATGAGGGGAGGGAAGTGAGAATATTTGTGTGGCCAGGCCCAGGAGAAAAAGGTGTGGATTGAAGTCTACCCTTCCACCCAGAATTTGGGAACAACAGGCATGAACCTCAGTCTGGAAGGAACAAATAATGTTACAAGTCCACGTAATGTATAAAAGCTCTTGGAGAGGTACATCTCCAGAAATTATCTTGCCCCAAAAGTCCTAGGGTTTTGAGATTGACCAGATTGTAGTACCAAAAGTTCAGAATCTTTTTCTGTATAAGAATGCTTTTGGAGTCACTCTGAGAGCAAGAGAACCCATAACTGGGTCTACTGGTCTTCCGAGATATGGGTGCCTAGGGCCATTGAAAATTATTCGCTGGCTCTGATTGAGGGATCTGGAGCTTCATTCAAGATGGCTTTATAAATTAGGTAAGCTCTACCCTTTGGATTATCAAGCCATTTATATACTGTCTCTGGTGGGAGAAGGGGGATCCCAGAAGGCATCTTCCTTTGGAGTGTAGCTATGGCCCAGAGAATTTGGAAGAACCTGCAAAAGTCAGCTTTTTGGGAGGATGAGGCAGCTTCACAGATAGGCAAAGGAGTCTAGGTGTGTGTAAGAGGGTTGCCATAGATCACAAATATATCAAACACCCTTCATTACTCAAGAGGGCCAATACATAGTCTTCTTGTCTACTGACATCTGATGGTTGTGCCAAAGGGGAGTATGGGCCAGGGAGAACAGGAAGCAGTGCATCCAGCACTCAAGAGTTATCAAGGAATGGAGTGATGAGGCAAGTATCATGTACTATTTTAATCCACAGGAGGCAACAAATGTTAAGTAGTTTGAAATCTGCTTGGGGCCATTGGGAAGGAGCCTCCTGGGACTCCAGTGCACAAGCAAAGGATATGAGGTTTGATTCCAGGTGAGATACTTACTGGCTTATCGGAAATTAAAATTTGACCTCAGCAGGCACTTAAAATTTGTAAAACAATGGAGACACAGGAAATACTAAAAGTGACAGAGATACAGGGAATACAGGGGGAGGCAGAGGTACTGTGGGTCATCCTGGAGATGGGGAATGGAGTCATTATTCACACTCAAGTGATCTATAGAGCTACAGCAGAGGAGAGGAATTAGACAAAATACTGGTGGAAGTCACTGGCAAGATGGCAGAAAAGGGAGAGGTGCACTGGTGGGGAACTTCATCCTGCCAGATATGGATTGAAGCCTTCAGCTGCACCTTCAGCTAGAAGCAGAGACATCCTGTACTTTCTGAAAGGGGCTTTCCTTAGGCAACTAGTCAGTGAAGCCACTCTTGATGGGGCAATACTGGACTTGGTAATCACTACTAACAGGGACAGTGTTGCAGATGTCAAGGTGATAGGCCACTTGGGGACCACTGATCACTGTACAGTGTGGTTCTATATAAGGGTGGCTGTGGAATCAAACCAAACAAGGGCAAGGGTCCTGTACTTCAAGAGGGCAGATTTTACAAAGATGGGTGAATGGCTCAGAAAAGACCTAGCTGGGGAGATGGATGGGGTGGGGAGGAGGAACAGTGAGCAAAGATAAAAGGGAGGACAGTAAAGGTAACAAATCTCTGTGTCAATCAAATGAGCAAAAGCAAGAGGAAAAAGGGACTGCAAAGGGTCTCAAAAGAGATGGCTGAAGAGGTAAAGGCTAAAAGGGTATCATTCAGAAAGTATAAGGAGATGCAGAGGGCAGAAGATAGGGAGGTATATCGGGGACACAGAGGAAAGTAGGGAAAACAGTAAGGAGCGCAATTGTGCAAACTCAAGAGAGAATAGCCCAGGAAATAGTAAAGGGGGGAAGACATTTTTTTTTCAAATTTAATATACTTTATTGCATTTTAACAGGTTTATAAACAAACACAACAATATATGGAAAGTATAGGAGCTATTAAGAAAAAGAACCATGACGTATCATATACATTCAAAACTCCCATAGCATGAATGGTTGGTGCAAGTGTAAAACATAAAACTTAAGACCCATGATTATTCCTATTTTTTTTGGGTAACATAAAGTGAGCACCAAGTAACTACTAAAAACAGGTAACAATGCTACAAATAACACCCTTCTCATCCCACCCACCCATCCCAAAGACATTTTTAAATATGTAAGTGAAAAGAGGAAGATCAGGGTGGGACTGTAAGTTTAAAAAGTGAAGGGGGACTGTGCAGAGGGGAATTGGGAAAAGGCAGACATCCTGAACAAATACCTTTGTTCAATATTCACAGAGGAAAAGAAAGGAATGGGCCATAAATAAGTAGCAAAAGCTTTGGAAGGGGGAGGTAGTCACAAATCCTTGTTCGGAGGTGAGAGTACTGAAGGGACTTGCTAATCTGAAGGTGGACAAAACAATGGGGCCATATGAGGTGCATCCAAGTGCATTGAGGAAGCTCAGGAAAATACTGACTACACATCTGATGGTTCTATTTAGCAACTCACCAAAAACAGGAAAGATTCTGGAGGACTGGGGAAGGGTGGATGTAGCCCCACTACACAGAAAGAGTAGCATGGCAATTATAGGCCACTCAGTCTGACATCAGTGCTGGGAAAGTTAATGGAATCACTGCTGAAAGAAAGGATTGTGGAATGTCTTGAAACCAGTGAGTTACAAGAATCAAGGCAGCATGGGGTCATGTGAGGGAGGTCATGTCAAACAAATCTGATAGATTTCTTTGAATGGGTGACAAATTATTTAGATCAGAGTGGAGTGGTGGATGTGGCTTACTCAGATTTCAGTAAGGCTTTTGACACCGTTCTATACAGGAGGCCAGTAAGCAAACTGGGTAGCTTAGGAGTGGATCCAACAGTGGTAAACTGGATATGACACTGGTTAGGGGATAGGTGACAGAGGGTAGTGGTAAATGGAGTTCATGCTGAGGATGCCTCAGAGATCTGTGCTGACACTGGTCCTCTTTAATGTTTTTATAAGTGACATGCAGAGGAGCTGAAAGGGAAGGTCTGCCTCTTCACAAATGACACCAAAATCTGCAATAGGGTGGACATCCCAGAGTGTGTGTGGAAAGGATAAACAAAGACTTGTGAAAACTAGAGGAGTGGGCAAGGTTATTGCAGGTAGGTTTCAATGTGAAAAAGTGCACAATAATGCACTTAGGCTAGAGAAACCCTGGTGCAGAGTACAAAATGGGTGGAGTGGTATTGACCAAGAACATCAGTGTGGCAGCACAATTAAGAAATGCATTAAAGAACACCTTTCCTGCCTTTTTATAAATTTTCCCCCAGAAACACTATAGATTCCTTACCTACCCCAAAGTCCACTGGAGCCAAAAGTACAGTTCAGCTGTGGCCAGAATTTGGCAAGGAAGTGATTATAATGTGGCTCCATGGAGCTGAAGACCAAATGCCTTACACTTCCTGATTTAAAGACATGCCCCTGTGGGCTCACATTTTGTGATGTGATACCATGGCAAGTGCAGTGGCCTTGTTAGTTGAGCAGTGGCCTTGGTTGTTTGTCATGAAATTGGCAATCTAAAATGTTTTAACATTTTCTTGAAAATGAGCTCATACACAACTCTAAGGAGTGTGTCACCACACTCTCCATAGTATTTCATCATGAAATGTGAGAGCGTGGGGCATGTCTTCAGATCAGGAAGTGGAAGAGATTGGGCTCTCAGCTCTATGAAGCCAAATTACAATCCCTTCCATCCCAAATTCTGGCAAGGGCAAAATTATACTTTTGGCTCCACTGGACTTTTGATCAGAGTTTTGTATTGAGCATCAGAAAAGGTGCTCTTTAAAGAGAAACAGTAAGGTTGGTCTGGTGGCACTGAGGGTAGAGGTGCTGGACACCTTACCTCACGCTACGCTGGCGGCCCATGTTTGGGAATGAGTACGAGCCACCGGGGGTCGGCAAGGGAGGAGAAGGATCGATCATCCAAGGGACTGCTCTCCTTCTCTGGGGGGGGGTGCCAGTGGTTAGTGTATGACTGACCCCTAGTGGAGGCTGGGGGGCAGTGTGTCAACACTGCAGAAGTGGGTGGAGATTGTGCCGTTGGCTGGAGGAGCATGTGCAGTTGCATGCACACTCCCTCTGAAGGCATCATTGCATGCCTCATCTCCAAGGGACAAAAAATAGAGGAGAAAATCATTGCTGTCATGCATGAAGGAGGGAGCCATGCAGGTCATGCTCCCTGCTAGCCACGGTGCTGGCCACACTGGATCTGTTCTCCAGTGGGGGTTGGGGAACCCCGCAGGCCCCATCTGGGGAGTAAGCCCTGGGGGTATGGGTCAGTGCCGGCTGGTGGATGCTGGGAGATGGGGCTGGAAGCTCCCTCCAGAGGTAGGAACCACAGCAACAGAAGCATAAAGTACTAACAAAAACAAAAGATAAATATCAATCCTAAATGCAGGAAACATCTAACATAGTCGGGCACATGCCCAGTTAAATAAGAATAACCTCTGCACAGAGACTCCATCACAGAACTGAGTGAGGTGTTCACAGTATGAGCATGTAAACAGAGAAAGTCAATGAAATAACCAGTGGAAAGCAGGATATGCACTATTTAAGAGTCCCCATTGTGTTGAAGTGGAAATAGGCTTTTTGACACAAGGTCAAACCAGTACAATGCAGAGTCACTAAGCAGCTGTGAAAGGGCTGTTGAGGTGTTCAGAACACAGTTCAGCTCAGTTATCTCTTCCGTTCTGCCCCAGTTACCCCGGGGTTACATTAACCATCCAGGATGAAGGGTGCATGAGAGACATGGTCAATGGGTCTAGGATTGGGGCTAAAGAGGTACAAAACAAACAGTCAGACTTCAGTCCAATCCAGATAGACAACTTACCCTGGCTGTTTAGGAGTGGAGCATTGAGGTTTGGGCTGTCTGCAGAAGATGGCAGCAGAAGGTATGGCTGGTACACAGCAGGCTGAGTGGGGGCATGATAAGCCCACATACAGTACTTGTCTCAGGCTGTGCAGCCTGCAGGGGAGCTTCTTTTACTGGCTCATTTACCCTGCTGTAGACCTTGGGGTTTGAGAACTGGCAGATGGAATAAATGTTTTTACAGGACTGATGGGATCAAGTCTGTTATAGGTTGGTAGTGGAATTTCTACAGCAGGGCTGTGTGAAGATTCGTAGAAGTGAGATCTTACCTTATGGCTGGGGGATGTGGTGGTAGGCCTGCCAGGCTCCAAACTGACTTCTGCATTTTGTCATTTCCTACCCCTGCCTTGTCTGTGTTTTTGTTGTACTCATTGGGAGTCATCATCAAGTAGCTGGTGCAGGTCCCCTGGTTTTACCACTTCTGGTGAGCACGAAGTGTCCTTAGCAGGGGGCACTTCCGACTGCTGTGTAGTGTCATGGAGAGAAGCAGGAAAGTTCTAGTCTGGCCAGTGTCTGTGAATGAAATACTCTACTGTGGCTAGGAATTCAAATTGATACATTGCCCCATTAAACTGGATCCAGAGGCTCGCTGGATATCAGAGTACTGCCTTAGTAGCCAAGTGGTTTGAACTCCATTTAACTTGGGCATAAGCATTGCAGTGCTGTACAATTCACTAGACAGTCCTGGTATAAAGAGAGGTGGTGCCATTCCTAGAGTAATAGACCCCATTCTCTCCCCAGTCTTAGAATATTTTCTTTAACAGGGTACTGTAAAAGTCCCAGCAAAATTAGACATGGTCTGCCCCCAGGAAGATAGCACAGGTCCAGTGTTCAATGGGCCCTTTAGATTTCTAATGGAGAGCAGCCAGGGGCATTCAGGACAGTATGAATATACTGTTGCAGAAATCTCAATATTGGTACTCTGTACCTCCTCTGGCAGACTTGCCCATCTTAAATATTTCCTTTTTGCACAGTTTTTCATATCATCCAACTTTGAAAACAGGTATTTTATGGAGGGATCCTGCTCTCCAAGCCTGGCTTGCATGGCCTTTTCCTGTCTTTCAAGCATGTGTATCTGTTGGTCATTGCCCTCCACCCTAAGTTCCAATGTAGCAAGGTTCCGGTTAGTGTGGGTGACAGCTTGCTTCATGTGTCATGTATCTTGAAGTATTCTGTACAGCATGTTTGACATATAGGATATAGAAACATAAAAACATTAGAGTCTGATGGCAGATATGGACCGCTACCAAGTCTGCACATTTCCCTACCTACTGTAACACCGTAGACCCTACTTGATCTCTGGCTTAGCCCTCTCTTCTCTAATGACTAAGGTTTCCTTATGTCTGTCCCATGCGTTCTTGAATCCCACTACAGATTTTTTTTTATCATTGAATACTTTCTCACCTGCAGCCACAGTTCTGCTACTCTCCAGCCACTGCTCATCTACCGACGACCCCGAAGCTGTCGTGCCCAGCTGGCATAGGCAGCTACACCATCAAGAGGGGCTCCCCCAAGCCCCCACTCCTGGCGAGGATCCACTACCGGCACATGGCCTTGCGTTGCATTTTCCTTGTTCTTCCCCAATGGGGGCACAGACGTGCAATGATGTCCATGCACTAGTGTGCAGACATCTGCCATGCCCCCCATACTTCGACACCCACGCCTCTGCAGTACCTCTGGGCATCCCCAGGGACCACCAGAGCACGGTGTGCACTCACTCCATTTCCCCTGGACTAGGAGAGCTGTCTTCAGATGCTCAATCCTAGTCCACCCCTGCTGATCCCCGATGACCCGGGCTCGTGCCCAAACCCAGGTCGCCAGCGTGGATCGAGCTGTAGCATCCAGCGCCTCAACTCTCAGCACCACCAGTGCCAGCCAACTACAGTTTTTTCCCCCACAACTCCAGCGGAAGGCTGTTCCAGGCATCCACAACTCTTTCTGTGAAGAAGTACTTCCTTACATTTCCCCTGTCTCTACCCCCCCTCCAGCTTCATAGCATGCCCCCTTCTTCTTGAGCATCTTTTCTCTGAAAAATACTTCCCTCTTGTAACTTGTTTATACCTATGAGGTATTTAAAAGTCTCTATCATATCTCCCTTCCCCCTTTCCTCCTGGGTGTACCTATTGAGGTCCTTTGTCTCTCCTCATAGGGTCTCTGGTGCAGACTCTGCACTATTGTAGTTGTCCTCCTCTGGATTGCATCTACTCTGCCTATGTCCTTCTGGAAGTGTGGTGTCCAGAACTAGATACAGTACTGTAGGTGAGGGCTCACCAGTGATTTATACAGTAGTATCACCACATCCCTCTTTCTGCTGCTGATACCCCTCCTTATGCATCATAGCATCCCACTGGCTCTCCCTACAACCTTGTCACACTGTTTGGCCACCTTTTGGTCATCAGACATGATTACCCCCAAGTCTCTTTCCTGTTTGACGGTTATCAGTACCACCCCCCCCCCATCTTGTACTCTGCTCCTGGGTTTCTGTGTCCTAAGTGCATGATTTTGCACTTCTTCACTTTGAGACTTAGATGTCACATTCTTGAACACTCGTCAAGCTTTCTTAGATATATATTCATTTTTTCCACACCCCATGGAGTGTCTACTCTATTGCAGATTTTAGTGTCATCTGCAACAAGGCATACCTTTCCTTCTAGCCCCTCTGCAATGTCACTAATGAAGACATTAAAGAGAACCGGTCCCAGTACTGATCCTTGTGGCACCTCACTAGTCACCTGACCATCCCTTCCTCAGAGTGAACTCTGTTTACCACCACCTTCTGATGCCTATCCCTCAATGAATTCCTTATCCAGTTTTCCACTTTTGGACCCACTCCAAGGCTGCCCAGGTTTTTTACTAGTCTCCTATGTGGAAGTATGTTGAAGGCCTTACTGAAATCTAGGTAGGCCACATCCACCACTTCATCCTCATCTACTTCTCTGGTCACCCACACAGACCATATGTCCAGAGAGGTAGCTGATGCAGCAGCCATACTGATCTCCCAAGGTGGGGAAGTCAGCAGAATGCTGTCTGGGACCGCTGCATGGTCGGAGACTTTCATTTTCAACCATCACATCTGAGAAACACACTGAGAGACAAAATAGCTGCTGCGAGCAAACTACTGGACCAAATTGGGTCAGACTGGCATTGATCAAATTAGGACAAAGGGGGATATCACCTTTAGTGCCAAAAGATGGTCATCATTGCCAATAGTTTAAGGCAGCTGAGCACTGACTCTCCTGGGTGAGCACAGCAGTCACAGATTTAGCCTGCCATTTTGTCGGTGGCTAGCCACACCCCCATCAAAAAGTTTTGTCTGTTTTTTCTCTTTCATATAAAAATGCAGGAAAGAGAAAATGGCATGCATTTTACTCTGATATGTTTCAGACTACAAGTTCACTCTAAACTTTAGTGCTAGATATATTCAACCCCTACCTCAAACATCTTATGGGCAAATAGTAATGCAGTCACGAGGATTTCATTCGTCAGATAGTTCAAATCCACACTTTGGTTTCAAATAGTATATCCCTTTGCGATACTGCATCAAATTCTGTTAGCTTGTTACATACTTTATGTAGTTTGGTGGCTAGGTTGTTTGTTGCAATGTGGGTACCCCCAAAGCAACAGTGTTCTGTTTCACAAAGGTAAACATTTGGAACTGGTTTGAATGCTGCTGTGAATAGGGATCACAGCTGCACTAATACCAGTGTGTAAAATATGACATAACAGATGCTGAAGCTATGGATGCTGTGCCAAAAGCTAGGTGTATAGCACACAGTTTGCTAAAATATAGTTCATGCCAAACAATTGCATATAAAGACAAAATGGGCACTTGTTTGGCATTCTCAAATATTACAAAACCTTGGAAACTGTATCTGTGGAAAAGGAATGTCTTTTACTTGCTCTGGCTGAGGAAGAGTTGTCCAGAAATAAAGAAAAGAAGCTTTGTTTTCCAAAATAAATCATTAGTTTAATCTGAATGCTATCCTCTTTATTGCCAACATGCATCCAGTGAAAGGATGAATATTGTGTTTGCTGCCTAGCCTGCTAAATTAGTTTACTTTGCAGTTTTTTTCCTAGTTAATTTGTAGAGGGGAGACTGTCATGAAAGCTGCAAGGCTATTTGCCACCCACCATGCTATGGTTCATCAGGATGCTGTTCATCATTTGAAATACCGGTAAAGTATATTCTTTAAGGAGACACCGTGGGCTATTTTCATGAACCCCTGCTTTGAAGATAGCTACTGTATTTGATCTTGCTTTCATTGTGAAATCATTGTTACTACTGAATCATAAGTATCACCCCTTCTTCTTCATAATATTATGTCATGAGGCCACTTTTTGTAGCTCTGAACATTCTCCATAACATCACTGTTCCCACCAGGATAAATTGAATGCATTGTACAACTCCAGCAGAGATGGACAAAGGATTCTTTAATTGGTTTTCTGCTGTGTACAGTACATTGATTACAAAAGAAGCCTGTGATCATCATGTCGGTACTATCAGCTGCAGTGGCTGCACTGAATGATTGCATTCATTACATATGCACTGTGTGACCCTGGGCAAGTCACTTAACCTCTTGTTGCTCCATTCCAGCAGGCTGTGGAAAAGGGCCAAAGCACGACCCTGCTGGAAAAAAGATGCTGAATCTCAGCTGCACTATCCTTGGTAAATAAATTGAAAAATATAAACAAAATAATCAAATAGAAGAAGTACACAATTTAAAATGAATGAATGAAGTGGAAAATGCTGATAGCAATCTTGGAAGAGTGATATGAGGACTATCCGTTTGTAGTGTATTTTTAGAGTGGTCTTTCTTGTACTACATTGCTTCTATACATGAAGATAAACATCAATATGCTTACTAAAGCAGTGCAGTTGTAAATTATTCTTTAATCTACAGGAACACAGATTATACCATGTGCAGTACTATGGAGTGCTTGGCAGATGGTGTCGGTGATGGAACAGTCTCATACAATGCCCACAAGGGACTCTCAATCAGACCCAGGACAGCAAAGCAAAAAAAAAAAAATGTGCTTTAATATAAAAGCATGGAGATAATTTATACAGTATACAGAATGGAAAGTTCTTCATTAGCATACGAAATGCTCACAGATGATAAAGCAATTACTGTAAACTGCATCATAACAATTACCTAAACATTGTTTTAAAAACACTTTATTTCTTAAGTTGAAGAAATCCAGTTCACAAGACCTCTGTGTATACATACAACTAATTACCTCTTCTGCCACAGGCAGAAGGGACTGAGATTGAATTGTACAAATAGAGCACGGGTTAGATCTGAACTCCACCAAACAAAGTAAATTAAAAATTGAAATGTGATTCTCATTTATGGAATAATATCTTTCATTGCAGCAGCAAATATTTTATCAGGCATTGATTACTTGAATGGAGCAGTTGGAAACCTGATTTTTAATACAGTAGATTTTAAGTGTGTTGACAGAGTCACTGTAAACCAAATAACATTATGGTTATAAGGGCAATGATGATTGGCAGTGCACATTGAAACACTGCATCCGTTAGTCAAGCCATTCCACTGCTACAGGTGCTGAGGCAGACATTGTTGAATCTGCAGCCTAGCCTTGATGTGGCCAGAGACAGGTCAAACTGTGTGTTACTCAAACACATGATTATAATCTTTGACAGAAATAGACATATAGCCACCATTCAGTAATCTTCAAAATTTTAAATAGCCACAGTGCTGGACCCATGCTACAAACACAGCAGTGCATCCATACTGGAGGGCGGGCATGATTAGGTTCAAAATCTCACTGGACAGCTGGTCAGATTGGTTCATGGGACACAGATGTCATGTGCAAAGTTCTATAATCCTCAGCATAACCAGACTGAAGGTCACTGTGGCCACAGTGCCTCCCGTAACGTGACTGCACAACAAGGGCTGGTGTCAGCAGCACAGTTGCCCATTAACCCACTTTGGGGTGCCTTGTCCCAAGTTTCGAATTTGTGGCCTAGAGGAAGGGGTTAAACAGGTGGATGACTCATCAGGACTGCATACACCACAGAGCAAGTTTGAGGCCTTTTTGACAGAAAGCAGGCATTTGACAACATTGGATGATCCTCTGGTGTACTGGAGTGGCAAGGTCAAAGAATGGCCAGTGCATACATCAATAGCACTGAAGAATGTGACCTGTCCACCCTCTAGTATAAGTGTGAAGAGGGTATTTAGTTCTGCGGGGGCCATTGTGTGTGACTGTCGTACTAACCTATCACCTACAAATGTTGGCATGCTGACATTTACCAAATGAATGAATGTCACATTCCAAGTAGGACAAGCACATCTATGTTTGTAACCGGTCATGATGATGGTGGTGCTGATGATGGTGAAGCAGACCATCCTCTATTTTTCATTTAATGAACATTATTATTTTTTTAAACAAACAAACAAACAAAACATGTCTGATTCTGACAGCAAAATTGAAAATAAACAACACAAAAAACAAATAATGGATCCCAGACCTCTACTACCCCTAACCTCCCCTCCTCCCCCCGTGGCTCAGCCAATGTTTTTCAGGTCAAAAGCAAGGGAAGAAAAAAACATAAGGGTTCCAAAATACAATTAAACATAAAGTAATACACTAATAAAGTTAATCTGTAACTATGACAACAGAAGTAATGATTACAGTTGTGGCCTTGTGGAGGAGATTGATTTCAAAGTATATAAGGATTCCCACCTGTAATGATACTGGTCCAGGCATTTACTAAGAGAGGCAATATGCTTCTCAACCATCAAAGCCATGAAGATTTCGTGATGCCACTCATGATAAGGTGGGATAGAGGAATCCTTCCAGTGCCTCAATATGATGAGTTTTGCTGTTACAGCAATCAGTAACATATGCACTTTTTGAATAGTTGAAAGGTCCACAGGGAAAAATCCAGCTAGCAAATCTCTGGAAAAAAAGATCATGCAAACCCAAAAGAGGGTCCAGAGAATGCCTAATGGAATCCCAGAAGGGAGTGACCTTACTGCAATCCCACAGAACATGTTTTAATGTACCCTCCACAAGACCACATCTGGTACATAGGGGGATGACAACATGCCCATTCGATATAGCTTGACAGGCATATAATAGAAATTATGAAGAATGTGGAATTGCATAAATCAGAACCTGTCCTGTTTAATAAATGTGTAGAGTGTATGCCTAGTAGAATGCCATGATTTGGAAGCAGTCTGCAAATGTAATGTCTAAGACCAGTAAAAACAGACCCCGGACTATCTATTAGGATCCAGTGTTTGGAATAGCCAGTAAAGTCTAGCTATAGAGTAAGATTGTCAGGCAGTATAGAGGAGAGAATCAGAGATGGCTGGTTTCCACCATGTCCAAGGTCTAGGGCCTAAAAAATTTGAGATGGCATGTGTCAGCTGGAAGTATTTAAAGCTAGCAGAGATTGGAAGATGATACTATTCCCTAACACTATGAAAGGGAAGGAACTTATCCCCATCCAACAAATAATCTAAAATTAAATCATGGAGAGGGGTGCAAAAAGAGGATGAGACTGGCCTACTGGCAATTTGAATATTGAGGTTACTGATTAGGGGTTGGGATGCTAATTTAATCCAGGACAGGCTCAGATGTACACTTATCTGATAGTGGGCTTTTAGGGACCAAAAAAATGGCAAAGAATGGAAAGGCTTAGGTAGTTAGGATGGTTTAATGTAGAGTAAACTCGGGAGTCAGATACTGTAGGCTTTATATAGGGAATATTCCAGATCCAGTCAAAGGGGAATATAAGTGCCAGGTAAGTAAGCGTTATCAGAAACATGCCACAACAGAGACTTAGTTCTATGCAAGGCACCATAATACAAAACGAAATTAGGAAGTCGATGACCACCGCACAACTTAGGAGCTGACAATTTAAAATATACACAACGGATGACTCCTCCCTTCCAAAGAAATCTATTGAGTGTTGTTTGCAATTGAAAAACCAAGCTTTTGGGAAGAATACATTTAACATGCCCATAGTTTATAGAATGTGGGGTAGCACATTCATTTTAACAATATTAACATGGCCCCATAAAGAGAGAGAGCAACAGTGGGCAATCTCTGTAAATCTTGTTGTATAGAAAGCAACAATGCGGCCAGATTATCTATGACAAGTTGAGAGGAGGAATGGCAGATATGAATTCCCAGGTAATTGATGGTCTTCAGTTCCGAGAGTAGGCCCACATAAACAGTCTCCTGCTTGCAGACATAATTATTATGAGAGAGGACCTTAGTCTTATTCATATTTAATTTGTAGCCGGAATCCAAAAAAAGCAATGTACTTCCTAGAATTCGGCCTGTAAAGAGGTAGAAACTTCTTTGACATGCAATAAGAGGTCATTAGCATAGGCTGAGAGGACATACCTATACTCCCCAGCCTTGATCCCCTTAATACTAGGATTTTTTATGACAATAATATAATAATGGTTCCAAATAAAGGTTAAAAAGAAAAGGGGAAAAGCCGGCCTAGTGACGTGGAGGGCTGAGGCATCCATGCCTCACCTTCTGCCATGCCTGCAACCCATGTTTGCAGTGTGAGCTGGCAGCTGAGGGTCAGCTGGGGAGGGAAAGGGTTGAACATCCTGAGGACTGCTCTCCTCTCCTCTCCCAGGGAGGGAGGATTGGCACTCCCGCAGAATGACAGCCCCTGGGGGTAGTGCAGGTCTGCAGGGCACCATAGAAAAGGAAGGTGCTGCTGGAATTCCATGGATATGCATGCATCTCCATGCATGCATGTCTGGCATGTGTACCCCAGCAATGGGGTCAAGGGAGAAAATGGAGGAAAATCCCCTGGCTGCGGATGATGACTGATCCTCTGCAGGCTCTGCACCCAGCAAACAGACAGCAAAGAACTCTGTACAAGTAAGTCCCAGTGATACTGGGGTGACGGGGCTAGTGGGGGTTGGTTAGAGGGGGGCAACCAGAGGGGTGAAGGCAATAAGCACAATATATAAAAATGGAAAGGGGGCATCCCTGCCTAGTACTCCACAGTAAGAGGAAGGAATCAGATAAGACCCCATTACATTAGATATGGGTCATTGGATTACTATATAGTAGTTTAATCCAGTGTGAAAATTCACGCGGAAAACCAAACTTTCTCAAAACTGCCACTGACTTCATTCACAAAGTTGTGAATGACTATTACAGCATGCACTGCAAGCCCATTGGTTCACAGTGTGGACCAATGAGCTTGCAGCACATACTGTAAGCTATCATTCAGTGGGAAGCTGCAGAGGTATGCCGGTGGGTTTGCTGCCCACCGATGACTGGGGGGAGCTGGGTGAGCTGGGGGTCCTGTGTGGGAGATGAGGGGGGTGGAGTGCCACTGGACTACCAGGGAATTTAACATTTATGTGAATGGCTATCAGGGTTACGGGCAGGGAAGGAATCACTGGACCACCAGGGAGTTTTTGGGTGCTTGTGCGTGGTGTTCTTGGGGGGGGGGGAGCCACCCATGACTGGTGGCTGCTGTGTTGAACCTTGCATTACAACTGCTCACCTGTGGGTGACTTCTACTTGAGCATGATTTATCTATGCTCAGCTTTGTGCCCAGGTATGAGGCACATCCCTGGGATGTACTGGCATATGCACCACACATCTCAGCTGAATATCGGGATGTGCCACATATGCATAGGTACACCCCCTGGAGATGCACTGCATACATTATCTTTGTGTCATAGCACATCAGGAAATGCACTGTGCAATTCCCCCTTTTGAATATTGCCCCAGGGTGTATTTCTGGGGTTGCGCTGGTACAACTCAGTTGCATCAGGTGCAACTCCTTTGAGTATCTACTGCAGCCCTATGTGTATAAATGTGAAATCTCACATTTATACACATAGACCCAGATATTCAAAAGGGTTGCACATGGCGCAATGGTGTTGTGCCATGCACAACCCACTGATGCACCCCGGTGCGATATTTAAAAGGGAAAAGTGTGCCTCACAAATCCCAATGCACCGGGGCTCATCAGTAATGTATGCAGGCACAGGTAGGGGGTGTGTGCCCATGCATAAACTGCACAGCCCGATATTCAGCCTGGGCCATGCAGAGTTATACAGGTGCAACCCCTACCTGTGCCTGCACAAAGTTACGCCTAAAAAAAGGAACAAGTCAAGTGTCACCCACAGGTGAGCTGCCTCATTGCAGTGTGCAACACAGCAGCTGCCACCTGTGGGTTGCCATCACCTGTTCCCGCCACACCTGGCGGTGCTCCCCCATGCCCCGATCGCAGGCATCAGACATCCCCTCCCGAAGTCCAATATCCCTGGTGGTCCAGTGGACCGCGATTAGCCCGATCATGGGCATCAGTATCCCCCCCAAAATCCAATATCCCTGGTGGTCCAGTGGACCGCACGGAGCCCGATCACGGGTGGAATTCCTCACCCCCCCAAGTCCGAAATCCCTGGTGATCTATTGTCTCCCACCCACCCAACCACCCACTGAGCCCCACCACCCGCTCTCCCCTTCAGCCGGGCGGGCAGCAGCACCCCACCTGCCTGCCGCCCCACCACCCACTGACTGACAGCTCAGTATGGCTGCATGCCCATTGGTTCAGAGCATGAGCTAATGGGCATGCAGCCCATACCATACTAGTAGTCCAGATATGTGAATGAATCTCATTATGTATCTGGTCACTTTAACTTCCCTGTGCTCCCAGATTGCTTAACTTCCCTGTGCTCCCAGATTGCACCAGTAAAAAAGCTTTCAGCTTAGTGTGTCTCACCTGGTTAAACAATTGGGAAAAAAAAGATATAAGTAGTTCCACAATTGTATTAGTTATTACTAGGGGTGCAACATTTTTCTATGTGTATAGTAAGTATTTAGGTTAACTTTTTTACTGTGTACCGGCAGATAAAAACAATACTATTAAACTGTGCTAAATACACAGAACTTAAAGAACTGAAATTAACTGTATAAATAATATTAGAAAAGTAGAATCATATATTTTCTATTAGATCAGTTAAACTTGGAAGTCTAACATATGAATTTCTCCTTTAACAGGCGTTTTTTCACATGGTGTCAAGTACAAAATACTTTGTCCATTAGTTCCATGGCTAATGAAGTTTCATAGGCCTGTATTGTATCAGTCTGAGGTGATGGGTACCTGTAAGGAGTGGAATAAAATTTGGTTCAGCTTATTACTGTAAGCACTGTGCAATAATATGAACTTACAAATGTTTAGAAATACTGCATAAGTGCATAGCAACTACTGTTAGACAGATACTATATTAAATGGGCTACGAAGGCAGTGAACAGGACATGTGACCAAGGCGTACTTAGTTGGAGCAGAGTTTTCAGTGAGAGATTTATTACAGGTTGCTATTGTAGCTTGACATATTTAAATGCAAGACACATAATGAACTAATCTAACTCTCCTGTCTATTAAAAAGAGCGGGGACGTTTGGGTTGTAAATTATTGGGATACACTATACCTACTTATTTTATTTTCTTCTCCTAACCCTTTTAGGTCTTAATGTGATATCCTGTAGGTTGCATTTGTGGCTGGAAGAAAATCCCTGAAGAAAGGAGAAAATCAAGGTTTCTAAGAAGGCCCTTCTATCACAAAATGTGAGATACTGCCTTTCTGTCTTCATCCAGGTGGGAGTATGTTGTTCATGGAGGAACCACTGGAAAAAACTATTCTAACTTTGCCAGTACATAGCAGAGTAACACATTTGCTAACATCCATCCAGCCACCTTCTGTAGGTACATGTAACTTGTCTGAAAATACCCTCAGTACACACCATTCTGTATCATTTGTTTGTTTAAATATTCTGGAGATTTACACAGAATTCCTTCTCAATAATTATAGATAGGGTTACAAAGAAAAGAAAAAACTGTGCAGGTTATACATTTTGATGATGTATATGCAGCAGAGTCCAATATGCGATCGTAGTTAGTTCCATCAGAACTTTGATTTTACAGTCTCCTGCTTCAGTCTGAATTGTATAATCTAGGTGGCAAGTAAATGCAGGATATTGACGGTGAGGAGCAGGACAACACAGTGGCAAACAGAACTTTGCTTGAGGACAAACAGCACTTTGACTAAAATCAAACTTTTCAGTGAGTGTTGGCGTCTATCACTCTGCCAGCTCTAAGCTCAGTTCAGCTGCTGTCTTATTCACTGTCAGTCAGTTCCAGATTTTAAACTGTGTTGGTCATTCACTTGCTAGCTCTTAGCAATTGTGTGTTACATGGGATACTGTAGCTCATGGCTTCTCTTGTGAAAAAGAAGTATGCAAGGTACAATGTCAAAGGTTAACTTTGTGGCCATCAGTTTGACAAGTATTTCAAAACAAGACATGATGAAATATACCAGTCAGAGATCCTTGAGAGAGGTGGTTGCATATGCATCCAAACTGTTGAGGCCCCAGCAAATCCTTTCTCAGCAGCATTAGCTGCAGCTGCCAAGAGACTAAAGAATCCTGAACAGGGCTTACAAGAGGAGGCACAAGCAAATATGGCAACACAAAACATAAATTCCACCAACACACCACAAAAAAAAAGATTTTAATTCAAGAGCAGGAGGAGAGAGACCAAATTCCGACTGAACCCTTTGGCTATGCACCTTCCACTAGCACAGCTATACCCAAAAATCAGAATGCAGATGATCCACTGAAAATGAACTTTGTACATCACAAAAAAAATGCACTCGAAGAAGTTATAAATAATCTACAGCCAATGACAACTGAAGAGAAGGCCAAGGAGAGTGAAGAATCTGTTCATGATAGCAATATTGCTGTCACAGTGTCTACAACAACAGCATTACTTTCTCTAAATGAATTTGAAAATCTCCATCCTCCAGACATTGGCAGTTTTATTACTTCTTTAGATACAAAGTTGTCAGATGTAAGGGATCCATTTAAAGAGACACAGCAGTCAGTCTGTTTCAGGTCAAAGTGATCCTGAAGATAATGCTGGTGATGTGGCAGTATTTGACCACAATCAAAAATTTCCCTCAGATCCAGGTTTCTTTATTGGAAAAAGAATATCTGACAACTGCTGAAGATTGCTGTTTCAGTATGGCCCTTGCCAACCAAAAGAAGTTGACCTACCTGATGGATTTCAGAAGTGCCAATTCGGGCAAGTGTACCAGTCCTTTCATGAATCATGGTATTTCAAGCAGTGTCAGGCTGGAGCTCCTGTAAAGAAAGAGTGGCTCTCCTATTCACCTAATACTCATTCAGTGTTCTGTCACATTTGCCTCCTGTTTAGAAATGCAGATACTAAGGATAAGCACACATGCTTTATGAGAGATGGATTCTCATACTGGAAGGACAGGAAATAGCTCCTCGAAGATCATGAGCAGTCCATCACTCACCTTAACACTATCATTGCCATGGTTAATTATGCCACAAAACAGTCCATTAACTTATTACTCAATGCACAAGCTAGGCAGGAAGAAATTCATTGCAGGAATGATGTGATTAAAAATCGAAAACTGCTGCAACATCTGATTGACATTGTCTTATTTCTAGCAAAGCAAGGTTTGCCTTTTCATGGTCATGTGGAAGATCTCGGGAGAACTTGGAGGTGTTACTTTGGATCATGGCAATTTTTTTCTGGAGCTGGTTGCCTTGCTTTCCAAATATGATGGGGTACTTGAGGATCATATGGAGAAAGTTATTAAAGAAAAAAATCAAAGCATCCAAAGAATGCGCATGGAGGTCATGGTTCAACAATTACTTTTCTGAGTCCAGAATACCAAAACAAGCTGATTTCAAATATCACTGATGAAATACACCAAGCTGTAGTCACCAAAGTTCAAAAGGCAGGATATTTCAGTATCTCAGTGGGCTGCACCACTGATATTGCCCATCAGGATCAAGCATCGATTGTAATAAGGTATATCAGATCTGATCTATGTGTTGTAGAATGCCTTCCTGAAGTGGTACATGTGGAAGACTCATCAGCTGTAGGCCTGTTCAAAATTCTAAAGGATACACTGGCATCTAAAGGAGTTGGCCTGCAACAAGTTGTCGGTTAGTCTTATGATGGTGCTGCAGTCATGTCAGAACAATATGCTGGAGTCAGAGCATTACCTGAAAAAGAAAATCTGAGCTGCATCTACATTTGGACATTTGACCATTCACTGAATTTAGTCATAATGCAAGCTTGTAGCACCTCTTTGTCAGCTAAGCAACTATTTGGCCTTTTGGAACAAATCTACAACTTCTTCAATGCATCTCAGAAAAGAAGTGATGTTCTCGTGGAGGTGCAAACCTGCTCTGGCATATCACCAATACACCAGCCACAGCATGTGTCAACAACTCGCTGGTGGTCTCACCAAAAAGCTCTTACTAAAGTGTTCTTCACATGTGAAGAAAAACTTTTTGAATGCTTTATGGATGCCCTGGAAGAATGTCAGGATGCAAGGCACAGCCACAAAACTGTTTGTGAAGCAGAGGGACTTCAAAAAACTTTGCTTCATTTGGGACTGTCATTACTGCTCATTTCTTCAGGAAGATTTTTGACATCACAGATTCTGCATCTAAATATTTTCCATCAGAAAACATTGATCTGCAAACACTGAACTTTGTGGAGACTTGTCAGTCTCAGCTGATGGAACTAAGAAGCAAGGTAGGTGTATATGAAGAACTTTGTGAATTGAGCATTACCTTCTGTGAACAGCATGACCTTGAGAATGTGCAGTTTCCTGAATTTAGAGTCCACAGGAAGAAAAGAACGGATGACAAAATGACTCATGATGAAATTATTACCAGTGCAAAGGAGCGGTATGCAGTCAACACCTTCTTGTTTACCCTTGATGTGTCTATAACTTGTATGAATGAACAATTTTCATCCCACCGACAAATCTTATCTAAGTTTGCTTTGCTGAATCCATTGTGTTTCTTGGAACAGGAAGGAGGAGAACTTCCTAAGGATGCTTTTAACATTATTGCTGTCAGATACAGTTTCAGTAAAGATCTCCAGAAAGAGTATGTAAATTTTGTCAAAGCTTACCCAAGGCTGTCAAAGTGTGCAGTCGGGGTGCCAAGATACAAGACCATGACTGTCCAGTGTTAACTCGTCCTTCCTACCTGTCAGTTCTGCAACTCCGTGGCAGTTCTGGAGTATGTTCAGTTTTCTCAAACATGTATGAAATATATAACATTCTAGTGACTTTACCAGTTGGTTCAACCAAATGTGAACACTGCTTCTCTAAACTGAAGATAATCAAGACCCGCTTTCATTCCACTATGTCATATGAATGCCTAGCGTCATTGTTATTGATTAGTATAGAAAGATCGCTACTCGGGCACATTGATCCTAGTTGTGTCATCTCACGATTCATGTCTTCTTGTCTTCTGCAGAAGATATTGATTCCATAAACACCCGCCATCAATGTTCTACTTTTGTAGTACACCAGTAGCTAATTTCATTTTGAGTAATAATTGTCTCTTTCATTAATCTACTCTAATAAACATATTTTGTGGAATAAAGTATTTTATCTGGAGTCATGGGTTAGGAAAAATGTAATGAGTGGGTTTTATCTGTAATAAAAGCCTAAAACTCAACATAGCTCATATAAATCCCCAGAGCTTCTGCGGTTCCCCAGTATCACCAGCCTGTGTATAAACATCTTGCACAATACATTACAATAATGCCTATGGGGCAGGTGGATGATGGTATTGCTGATCAGCCAGATGCACAATACATTACAATAATGCCTATGGGGCAGGTGGATGATGGTATTGCTGATCAGCCAGATGCACAATACATTACAATAATGCCTATGGGGCAGGTGGATGATGGTATTGCTGATCAGCCAGATGCACAATACATTACAATAATGCCTATGGGGCAGGTGGATGATGGTATTGCTGATCAACCAGATGCACAATACATTACAATAATGCCTATGGGGCAGGTGGATGATGGTATTGCTGATCAGCCAGATGCACAACACAGCTGCAGCTGCAGACTTTACAACCAGCTATAGTCTCCCACACTCATGACTCCAGAGTGAAAAATATTTTTTCTCTTGGAGTCAGGGGTAAGTAAAATGTAAAACAACTGTGTTTTATTTTCAGTAATAGCCCCAAAACTCAACACAGAGCATCTAAATCCCCAGAACTTCTGGGGGCCTGATTGTCCTCAGACCCTCAGCCTTTATATTAAACATCTTTCACAGTATAATTCAGTGATGACTATGAGGTAAATGGTTAATGGCCTTTTTTGGTCAGCCATTTGACCACTACAGTTGCAACTGCATTCTTTAGAGTCAACTATAGTCTCCCACACCCCTGACTTTGGTAAAAAAAAACAATAATTTGTTCCTGGAGTGAGGGGTAGGTAAAATGTAAAAAAAAGTGTATTTTATCTTCAATAATAGCACCCAAACTCAACATAGAGCATTTAAATCCCCAGAGCTTCTGTGGGCCTGGTGGTCCCCAGACCCCCTGCTTTCTTGTTGGGAATTTTGTAACTGTCTGCACGACCTACATTTCTGTCCCACTATGCCCCTGGCAAGGCCTAAGGGCCAACAGCTTACCTGACTTCTCTCCTGACTCTAAATAGCGTATTTTTGTCCAAAGCAAGGCTAGTTCCACCTTTTGGGCAAGTAAGTCGGCACATTGAGCTCTCTGGTTGTGCAGTAGGGATCAATCATCAGGTGTGGAATATGATGAAAGGAAATGCTTGTGGGTCCGAATATATCGTAAAAGACTACTTAGATGGACTTGCTTAATTCTGGCCTTCTTGGGCACCAGGCAGAAACAGACCTTCCTGGTTGCAGCATCAAATAGTGTTCCATTAAGGTTGATAATGTGCTCATGTAAAAAGAATTTCCAAGTGGGGACAACTCCGGCATTGAGGATTGCAAGGGCTGCTTCCTCACTGATGAGGACAAGGATGTTGGTGGAAGTGAATAAAGAAAAAATTGGCATTAAAGTATTTCTTACTGTTCTAAGTTTCATAATGACATGTCATTAGAGTTTGTCTTCACCATCCTTGCTTTTGTCAGTACATTTCCCAGAATGTGTGCAGTCATTATTACCTGCAGTCATCTAATTACATGTCAACTTGTAGTCAGTGGCCACTGAAAACGTGCTGATTGAATGACAGAGATACTGACAGTGAAATACATAAGACACCCCAGCCAGCCACCCTGTTTGTTGTGAGAGAGAAAAACACAGACCTTGTGCCTTAGTCTAATATAAGAACCCACAGTCAGCCACAGTCACCCTGCTTTGAGAGTGAGAGAAAGAGAGAGAGAGAGAGAGAGAGCGAGATAGACCTTGAGCCTTGGCCCAATATAATAACCCACTGCCAGCCAGCATGGTTGGACAACAACTGCGCATGTAACAAGCAACGTCCATCAAGAAATTACCAGCTTTTCTGGCTCATGCCACATACAGTACTGGCTGTCAAGATAAGACTCATTTTGTGATGCCATGGTGAGTTAATTTCCTATGAATATGCATTGATTTATTTCTTATTGTCCCACTTCAGTACTATAGTCTTTTTTTTCCAAAAATGTGGTTTATATTGTCATCATCATTATTAACTGGAATATCCACATGTTCCTTAAATCAACTCTCTAAATTTAGCACTGTTCTTTTAAATTTGGTCATTCAAAAGAATTTATTCTGATATAATAAGGATCCCACCACTCAGTAATGATGGAATACTCCTTTAAAACAGTTAATTTGTTGTATTATATAATTTTCTTCAACTATATCTGCATGATCAGTACAAGATGATATGAGAACAAATAACATCAAACACTTGTTCTACACTGAGCAAGAATTGTTAATGTTGGTTGTTATCTGTGGTTATTTCCCTGAAGGGTTTGCACCACAAGCATGGCTGCAGCAACAAACCACCATCATACGGTTAACAGTACAGTCATCAAGAACATCAGTAATTTACAGAAAGTATAAATCTCACTTCCTGTGTTTTTTACTTGAAATGTGTTGTTAATCCTTATTTTCCCTTTTTATACAGGTACACAGTATGGCACTGTAGCCAAATACAGGCAAGTTATTTTCTATTTTTCTTCACAGGTGATTGTTTTAACTTGCAATCATACAGTCAAAGGACAAAAATAATACAAAGTACTGTAACTGCACCAATGATGCCTCTGCAGTGCGGCCAAGTACATTATGGTATGTACAGGTAAGTAACAGTCTGATTTTCTCTTTACTTTAGTTTTCCTTTCTTTTTTTTCCTATTTTCACAAGGATGACGTGTTCAACATTGATAAAATACATGCCAGATAATATCGCTTTTTCTACACAGATGAGACAGGTGTACTTCAGTACGCAAGGAGTCTACTACGCGTATTCAAGGCTGGGACTGCAAGATTCTAGTCCAGTGTGTGTCACTAAACTTGATTAGTTTATTCACAGGCATTTAGTAATAGTTGTGTGTTTGAAGCTGGATATAACAAAATGCAGGAAGAGCGCTGCTTGTTACTGAATGGGGTACTGCAATGAACTCTGAATAATTTCTACTTCATCTGTTTGCAGATGACATCGAGGTGCTGTGGACCTGCAGTATGTTCCAGTCTCTGGATAGACACCATTTTAGATACAATCAAAACCTGGAAAGAAGACAAAAATATTAAGGAAAGTTGTTTTCCAAAGAAAGCCCCACCCTTAAAAATGACTTACCTTTTATGGCTTGCAATTGTAGTACTGCCGATGTCAACAATTAGACACACGTTGAACCCATCTGTGGTGGCAGCATGGTTTCATCAATATGATTGTGAATCTGGTTGATATGACCTGAAAATGTAAAAGGAAAGAACACTAATGACAAATGATTATAACTTAATCACCCATAACACTAACACCCCCCCAAAAAAATTTTTATTTCACAGTACTACATAAGGGGGTGGCACATATGTACGCATTGTGAATGTGATTATGGCCAACACACCGGTGAAGAGGAAACATTAAACATGCATGATGATGATTTCCTGCAAAGGAACAACACAATGGACTGCTTACAACAAACAACAATATTCATTACAAATTAAATGACAGTGCCTCTCAACAAACATGACAGTGATATGTACAGTAACTTACCATTGGTGGTAAAAATATGCACACATTGGGCAGCATGTTTCACTCAGTGCAGCAGAAGACATTTCAAGAACATCAAATTATACTTCAACCCATGGTCGTCTGCGACTATCATCATTCAGCAACACACTGTTCATCACCACCATCCAGCAGCAGCAGCAGCAGCAGGCAAAAGCAAGCAATTTTCTCACTTGAGACAGTCATAGAGTTCTGGCTGTCTGTGCACATTTTAAGCACTGCATCAAGAAATGCTTGTGACTTTTCTGAACAGTTTTTCATGTGATTATTCTTCACCAGGACTTTTCATGAAATTAAAACAGAAGGACAAGAGCAGCAGCAGGTGTCAGCAAGCAAGTTTCTCACTTGGGACACTGATACACAGTTCTGTCTCTCTGTGCACATCTTAAGCACTGCATCAAGAAATACTTGTGACATTTCTGAACAGTTTTCATGTGATTATTCTTCATCAGGACACTAATATCGTATGCTGAAAGATGTAGCAAGATAGCAGTATAAGCAGGCTACATTTACATAAGATAGGAAATTTTGGGGGGATTGATTGTAATTGTAGGTGATCATAGGGTACTTTGATTGTAATTGTGGGTGTACTATGAAAATTTAACACTGTCAGCAGTAACCAAAGAGTAATATAGCATGACAATTACATCAGCAATAATCAGGTTACAATTTTAACCTATAGCTTTGTATTCTATTTTGGATTGGCACATATCTACTGACTTGTGTATATGATACCCTTCTTTACACCATTTTCACCTGCTGTACTTTTTTTTCACATCTGAAATAATAAACAGAGCACTCCTTTTAATCTGGTGTGCACCAGGTTTTCATCAGTATTCTCACCTGTTTTTGTACGTCTGTCATTTAAAATCATTTCTGTTATGACTAAAATGAACTAGGATGCAGCAGGCAGTGCTCCACCATGACCTTATGGAGCAGTAGGTGTTCAAAAAGAGCTGGGAATACTGAAGAAAACCACATCTGAGCAACATTAAAAGGAGCACTACTTTTATTATTTCAGATGTAAAAGAAGGGAGCAATGCAGAGTCAAATTAACAGTGGAAAGAAGGGTATCATACAAGTCAGAAGATAAGCGCCAATAGAAAAAAGAATACAACAGTATAGGTCAAAATTGTCACCGGCTTATTGCACTGATGCTTTAACATACAACAGGAAGAAAACATTAATGGAAAAAAAATTACATACTTATTCTGTATGTAAAAAGATTATTAAGTAGGAAAAGAAGGACAAGCGGATGACAGGATTTTTTTTTTACCTTTTATAATTTTTTGGGTGTGTCAGTGGGACAGTGATGACAGATAAAGACAGAACAGCAGGTAAGGTGGGGCGGACCATGTTGGAGCAACTCCCAATCAAGATGGGGGTACCCCAGGAATCTATCCTGGGCCATGACATTCAGAGAAAACTCGCGCTACTCCAGAGCCAGGAGGGGTGCTGCTAGGGTACCAACCAAACTTGATACAATCCAACAGATAAAGTAGCACTCCAATACAAAGGGCACTTTCAGGCACAGAAAATGTTCTGCAAAATTCAAAGTATTTAATGGAATTTCCAAGATAGTAAGTTCAGGCAAACATGCTAACACCAGATACCCCTGCGCTTCAACCGTTAGGTCTTCATCAGGGGGCCCCAATCCTGCACTCACTACCAAAACAGAAGTTTAACAGGATGCAGGCTCTCTACAACAAGATAGCTTATTTTGCCTCTAAATTACACCCTAGCTAGCATCATTGTGAGGTGAAAGCCTTCCTGAATTGGCCTTCCCTTAGTTACCGGTTCCAGTACCTGCTACTTTGCCACATATTCAAACTGATGCATGACTCTCCATCTGAGAGCCTCGCCAGTCTAAAACCAAAGAGGACTAGCAGACTACTCAGGACTTCCAGCAGGAACTTATTGGAAGTACCTAGGACTAGAATAAGTGCTGGCATCAAATCTATTACCCACTCTGCACCTGGGCTCTGGAACAAGCTCCCAGCTGTCCTGCAGTTGACCAGCTCCTTGGGATCCTTCCGAACAGGGCTCAAAGAGCACCTGCTGAACAATAGCAAGTGCACCTGCACATGAACAGTGGCCAGGCTCAATAAGAATTAAGGCAGGGACAACTGTGACTTCTAACTCAGCACTGAATAATAAGCTGGGACAAAATCCTACTTAATGCACATTTAGTCTGTGTCTTTGTTATTGTAATTGTTGTAAATTGATCTGCCCTGTACTAAACTACCCAATCTTAGATGCCTAGTCAGTATGCAACTATGTCCCAAATGTCTTAAGCTGTTTACCAATGAATGTTTGCATGTATGTATGTATGTATGTATGACCATCTCTTCTATTTGGCACTGTCAACTGATTGTGTCTGTGACTGTATCTGTCACTAATGCTGGGTCACCCCTGAAAAATGGATCTCCAGGTCTCAGTTGGCTTACCCAGTTAACAAACTTGAAATAAATAAACACACTGCATGTTAAGACAGAAAACAAAGACAATTATATAAGGCTACTGGGCCTGGGGCTGACCAATTAGCATGCATAGCATACTAACAATTTGTAATTGTTGAGCCTCCATTCAGTCCAACTGCTGGTGAGTTTGGTCGACAATGTTACATAGGTGGTCAACCTCACTCCACAGGATTGCCAGGTCCACCTGTGTGGCTGGCATTCTTCTGAGTTGGCTGCAGCTACAGGAGCTGCCACTTGATCAGCCCTCTGCCTTCTGCTGCAGCTTGGACACTGTACAGGCTGTCACCATGCTGCCCCCTCTTCTACTGCACCCTCCACTGCAGGAGCAGTTGCTAGGTCCTGCACCTTGGCCTCCCACTGGGCATGGTGGTGTACTACCAGGTGGGTTATTTGGCCACCCATGCCCAAGTGGCTGCCCTTATGACCACGACACACCATCATGCAGCAGATGCTGCATCTTACAACAGTCAGGTCACCTGTTAGTGTGGTGAAAAACTGCCACACTTGTAAGCTATGTGAAGGACCTGGCACAGGTAGTAGGGGTGGGGAAGATATTGTAGGCTGCTTTGCAGTTGGGGGGAATAAGCTGCCGCTGCTGTTGTTCCTCCTGCTGCTATTGTTATTCCTGCTGCTGTTCCTTTCCCTGCTGTGGGGTTCAGTAGCCACCGGTGCTGCAGGGCTGGCACCACTAACATCTGAAGCAGCAGTCGCTGCTGTTGCTGCTTCTGGCACCACACTTCCACTGCCAGCAGAAACAACATTTTGAAGGGGGTTACTGGATGGCAAAACATTTCCATGGCTGAGGTGAATAGTTCCCCTAAGACCCACACAAATCCTTGGGCCTTGCAGAACCCCACTTGTTCCACATCTCTCCATTTTAAACAAAAATTACTAGACGTAATACTAACTGAACAAAAAGGAAAGACAGAGAAACAGAATCAGATAACAAACA
Organism: Neoceratodus forsteri; assembly: GCA_016271365.2. Lineage (NCBI taxonomy): Eukaryota > Metazoa > Chordata > Ceratodontiformes > Ceratodontidae > Neoceratodus > Neoceratodus forsteri. Next base: position 1,780,207,164 of record CM057452.1, read on the forward strand.
AAAAGGTGGACTAGGGATGAAAAAGGTTTAAAATAAAGTCAGGAATATGGAAAAAGGAACAAAAACACAAAACTCCCTACCATTCCCTCCATCCTCTCGGATCCACTGATGAGGGATTGCTAGAGATTCCCAGGGTTCGTTTGAAGACATCTGGTGCACATGCCTTTTCGTTTGCAGCCCCTACCCTGTGGAACTCTCTACCTCATCGGTTGAATGCCTGACCGTTGAGACATTTAAGTCAGAGTTTAAGACCTACCTCTTTCAAAAAGCTTTCCCAGATGATTTTAATTAATTTATAGTTATATGCCAGTATTTACTGATGTGTTTTTACTGCTGTTTGTGAAGCACTTTGGTTTTAAGAAAGGTGCTATAGAAATAAAGATTGCTTTGCTTTTATAGTTTTGACTGGCACACACTAGACAGTAAGCTCCACAGCTCCTTCTCAAGGAAAGGAAAAGTCAAAACAAAACTAGTTCACTGACATCCTGCCTGATTCACTTCCTGCCTGCATCATGTGACCTGCAAACAGTCAGACAAGTGATCTGTGGGCTGTTTCTCACAAACTTCACCTTCTCAAAATGTAACTCGAATTTTAGAAGGCAAAGTCTATTAAAGGTGAATTTCGATCTTTGAATGGAAACTTTGCATAATGATATGCAGATGCGAAATTGAGCACTTTGCATTGTCTAGTGGGAATAGTAAAGCTTTGATGCATCTCTAGTACCTACAGACCCACATGAAAGCAGCATATTAAATCTTATGGGATCATTCTGTCATCTGCTTGACTGACATTTCAATTAATTAATTAAATAAATAAAAAATCACTATACTCCTGTGAAAAGAAAGTATGGTGGCCATTTTCATGCCTTCACAGCTCCACTCCCTTTAGTTACTAGGGAGTAGCTATATGTTAGCAGGAACCACCTACCCTCATTGAATCAGGAGGCATCTGATAGAGATGCCAGCCAGACTGGAGATATACAAGGTGTGGAAAACATTCCTTTGTGGGAAATTTGCATTTTCCTTACTTTGTGCAGTTCTATTCATTTCACAAAATTGGCTTTTCATGGTGAAACATCCACAACATTTGGAAAGTGTGAATGTTTTACTAAGAACCCACAGTTTATGGAACTCTTTCTGCCAAAAGCTACTGAGTGGGGAAAAAAATTCACAGAATATTTATTTTTCTGTGAAGTGCAAAGTGCCCCCTTTCCTATAAACTTTGTGATGTGTGAAGTGGGGCACTTCACAGGAACATGATGTTTTTCCAGTTACAACTTTATTTTTGTCTGTTATTATGCAAGCACAGCATGCTCATCAGCTGTGTTAAATTCATTTATATTGTTAATATGAACCAAAATAACATCACGGGCTCAATTCTCAAAGCCCAAGGAATAACACAAGGAGCCTGTGTCAAACATAAATGATGCAAGTGGCACCTTGTGTCAAAATATGCAGCATTTCCCATTTTCAAATGTGGTCTGTGCCTAAAAGGGGAGCCACTGTGCCCAAGTGGCGCTGTGCCACCCTTGTGACATACAGCAGGGTGCACCACTTTGCAAAGGGACTTGAGCCATGGCAGGGCTGCACCATTCCCTTTTTTCAGATTTTGGAAGCTACGCCATGGGCGCAGCAAGGGGCATGACTTAGACCTGCCATGAGGTGGTCTAAGCTCCTTGCATCAGTGCCACATAATGTGGTGAATTTTATTTATTTATTTAAAATTTTGTAAATGGGAAAGACACACTGAGCCGAAGCTCATTTCCAAGTGTGACCCAGGGAAGGGGGTACAAAACACAGAAAGGGGTTACAAAGTTTGTTACAGTAATATGCAATATACAAATGTTGTCCTTTTATACAGTTATATTACAAAGTAAATTATACATGAAGAAAACAGAATTTAAAAACAACATAGCCAGAGTGTAAAACTGAGGTAGCAAATGTTCATGATTTTATTATTTTTTCTAAGTAGAGATGGGATACAGAGAGGAGGACAGGAAGCTTAATTGTGAGTTAGGTCAGTGAGTAGCAGCAAGAAGTAACAAGAGATGGCCTGAGAAGTTGCTTAAGTGCAGGAAAGAAGGGGGTAAGGCAAGTTGGGGGAGGAGGTATTTCCAGAGGGAAGGGAGCCTGAGAGAGAAAGAAAGTTGCCCAGCTGAGGTGCAGGCACATTGGAGGGCAAACGAGCGGTGGTAATTTGTGCATAAGTGGTTGGGGGAGGGGGTGGCTGGAGCTATGAGGGAGGAGAGGTAGGATGGGAGGGTGCCAAGCCAGTATTGACAGATGAAAGTAAAACAGTGGGACAAACATCTCTGTTAGAGGGCTTGGAGAGATAAGGAAGAGTAGAGGTCACAGTGGTGAGTCAGAGGGGGGAAATTAGAGGTGAAATGACAGAACGCATTGAAGAGAACATCAAGTTTAGCAAGGGAGATGGCTGGGGCTGAGACATATACAAAGTCAGCGTAGACAAAGACTGGGAGAATCCATTTGACTAGACATTGGATTGGAAGTGAAAGACTACCTTTATGGTGGTAAAGAATTAAAGTGAAGGGCATTGAAGTGGGAAGACAAGTCCAGTGAAGGGTCATGCCACACCCTAACATATTTGTAGGCAGTGACCTCTTCGAGAGGAGTTCAAGCAGGAGAAGTGAAGGCAGAGAGGGAAGGGAACCTTGTAAGTTTCTGCTTAATTCCAAAGGTCATGGCAACAGTTTTTGTAGCATTCATTTTTAGACCATTAGCTGAGAACCAGGATATTACTGCAGAGAAGTCATGTTGAAGAGCGGTATGGACATCTGGGGTAGAGGGACCAGATAAGAAAATGATGGTGTCATCCGCATACATGTGGATGTTTGCATGGGTGCATACAGAAGTTAAATCATTGATAAACAGAGAGAAAAGGGCATGTCTGAGCATCAAACCCTGAGGGACACCAGCAAGGATGGGGAGGGGAACAAGGACATTGTTGACTTTTACTGACTGGGACCGACCAGTTAGATATGATCCAAACCAGGATACAAGAGCCAAGAACAATTTTGGGGGGGTTCTGAAAGTGGGGTCCGGGGCCAGAAGTGGCATGGGAGTGCCATAGGAGGAGTTGGGGAGAGGGTGGTCATGTGAAAGAGGGATGTGGGACCCCACGGGAGGTGCTGTTTATATAGCTATAAAGCCAATAGAATGGTACTGTGTGGTGTTCCAGGGACAAACAGTGCCATGGTCCCAGATGGGCACACCCATGTCATCAGCCCCAGTCTAGAGGTCAAGTGATGTGGCACGAAGAGTAGCAGCTTTACTGTGAGTCCCGTCCCTCTCGCTCACTTTAAATTGCGAATACCGAGACTAAAACCGGCAATTTGAAAGTCTCAGACATCTAGTTGTGGTTAGGCTTCTTACTGCAAGAATCTTACCTGCGATCGGCTCCTTCAAGATGTCTACGTTGTTGGAGAAGGAAGGGTTAGCCCAGGAGTCGGAGGCCAAACGCCCGCATCGGAGTACCTTGCCCATAGCCTCAGAGGCCGAGTTGTCTCCCACTCATGTGTATTCTGAGCTTTCTACCATTAAAGAAGCGCTATTCAAGTTAATGGAGGAAGTCGCTGACTTTAAACTGGCACTAACCCAGCTTGCCCATCGGGTTACTGATACGGAAGCCAGGTTATCCTCTATGGAAAGGAGGTTAGACAAAACGGATCCAGCTCTAACAGAAATCAAGAAGTCAGTTACCAAGCTAGAAGACCGATTTGAAGATCTAGAAGGAAGGAATAGAAGAAATAATTTAGTGCTGCTTGGATTCCCCGAGGGGGATGAGGGGCTGAACACTATACTTTTTCTACAAAAGTTCCTGAAACAAACGGTGGGCCCCCTCCCCAAATGGCCCTGAATTCATAATTGAAAGAGCCCATCATTCCCTTCGAGCTAAGCCACCTGCTTCGGAACCTCCCAGGCCAATAATTTTTAAATTGCTTAACTATTTGGATCAGGACTTTATCTTCAAGGAATCCAGGAAACTGTCAGCTATTTTGTGGGAGGGCAAAAAAATGAGGCTTGTCCCAGATTTGACACTGAAGACGTGCCAACTCAGGGCGGCCTACCGCCCCGTCACTTCTAAATTGTGGGCAGCCAGTATTAAACATTGAATGTTATATCCAGCTCGATTAGAGGTGTCCCTGAAGGATGGATCTAAATGCTTTGACTCACCAGAGGGAGCATTGACGGTCTTGAGGAAAAGTTATTCGGACTTGTTTTCTAAATGATGGGGTGTTGGCCTGTGGTGGGAGGCATGTAGATCTCGGAGGAACGTCTCCGGGAGATCCAGAATTATTTGGTTGTTGCCTGAAATCTGGAGTGACTTTTCTCCCCTTGAGGGAGATACACATGTTGGAAGTCGGCTTCACTTTGCTATATGTTAACTCTGGACTATAATTATCGTTTGAGAATTTACATCCAAAAGCTCTATTTTGTCTTTCTAATTTGCTTATTTTCGGATGGCTTTGCTATTCCCATCTTTAGCCACTAGAGGGAGCTCTGTCCTTAGGAATGGGAGAACTTAGGTAGCCCTAACTGCAGTTACTAATTTAATTTTATGTTTACAGCCAGGCGGGTTGCAAGTAAATGTTGCCGTGCAGTTTTTGGTTTGGGTTTTCCCCATATTGACTGAGATCAAAGTGGCTGTGAGGGACTTTTTCTTTTCCCGAGCTGTAACTTTAGACAAAATGTGGTATGTATAGGTTTCACTAAAGGGATTCACTAGACCTTCAGTTCCTTATTCGAGTTCAGCCTTGATTTACACTCCCTGTCAGTTCTTGAAGTAGAAGTTAATTTAAACCTTCTAAGGGTATGCATGCAGTGGTTAATATCACTCATTTTACAGAGGATGGGGCAAGGCGCAGGGTTCCGGCTCTCCAAACGCTCCAGCAAAGTTCCGTGGGGGTCATGAGACAAGGCCCTGTTGCCACACGTCTAAGTTATATCCTTATGGGTAGTAATGCGTTTTCTTTAGCCTACAGGGTTAGCTTATTAGTTTTTTTTAAACGCATTACGCACTCGCTAGTCGGCGGAAGGTAATATGGTTTTCAATGTCCGGTGAGAGACAATGGTACTGAGAACTCAATAGTAATACATGGGGGCTCTGCTGTTAGTATTCGCAATGTTTCTTCTGGTTTATTCTTTATTTAAGGATGGATGTGGGGGGAGAGAAGGGCTCACTTTCCAGCGCGTACCATGGACCAGTTGTTCAGGTGTAGGCTATGGGCCGGGTTATACAGTTGGTTTGAGAGGGCTGGAAATACTGAATTTTGGTTACAGGGTTGGGGGTGGGGGAAGCTGGGGGTTAAGGTACTTTTTTTCTTCCAGAGGATTGGGGGCAGCAATTTCATTACTATATAGAGTGTATCTGTTTATATTTGTATGGCTAGTGGTTTAAACATCCTTTCTTGGAATGTAAAGGGAGGGAAAGACAACCAAAAGAAACATATCATTTTGAACCAACTCGCTAAATTTGACCCATCAATTGTGTTCCTTCAGGAAACTCATGTGTTATGTGAACAGCTGCATTATTTCAAAAAAAGATGGGTAGGCCAGGTTTTCGGATCAGGATTTACATCTCATAAATGGGGAGTAGCAGTACTTGTGGCTAAAAAGGTCCCATTTACGCCGTCGGAATCCATTTCTGATCCAGAAGGCAGGTTCAATTTTGTTGTAGGTAAAATTGGCAGCTTGGATATTGTTCTGGGCTCCATTTATGGACCTAACTCAGAATCTCCTTCCTTTTTTACACATCTGGCTATGGTTCTGACCCCCTTTTTAAAACTGACCATCTTATTGGGTGGAGATTGGAATCTGGTACAATCCAATGATTTAGATTGCTCTTACCATAGAGGTGATAAAAGATCTTCCACGCAGAGGGCTGTACAGGAATTCACAACTTCGCTGGGCCTAGTGGACCCTTGGAGGATAATCAATACCTCAAGCAGAGAATTCTCCTTTTATTCCACAGTCCACAAAAGCTACTCTCGCCTCGACTATTTTTTGATCAGTCAGCAGTTGTTACCTTTTATAGTGGACGCTAGTATTCTAGCCCGAGTAATTTCTGACCATTCGCCTATTAAGATGCAGTGTGTGCTGCCAAATATTTTAACAAGATCTCACTCATGGTCACTCAGTAATAAACTGCTGTCCGATGACCAAATTGTGGGGCAATTTCAAGTTTTCTTAACAAATTCTATTACCACTAACTGGGGCTCGATCAGCACTACGGATAGGACTTGGGCCGCACTGAAAGCTACTTGGAGGGGGGAACTTATCCATGTAGCATCGGTAAGGAAAAAGGAAAGAAACAATTTTTTAGCCAATTGTCTAGACAAAATCAGGGCCCTGGAAAACAAGGAGGTGGGCACACTCTCCTTATCACAAGAACAAGAACTCTCTGCCCTCAGAGCCACTTATTCTAGTGCCCTTTGGGAATCAGTTGAAAGATCCACCTCCTTGCTAAAAGCTTCATATATCAGTCAAGGAAATAAAGCGGGCAAGCTTTTAGCCTGGCAACTGAAGCAACAGTCAACCACCAAATGGGTCACAGCTTTAAAGCATCCTCAGACGAATGTCTTGGTTGCTGACCCGTGGAAATATTGGCATTGTTTCAAGACTATTATGGCTCATTGTACTCAGAAGAGTCGAGAACTTCTGAGCAGGATAATAGGATGCGGTCATTTTTGGAAAAGATTACCTTTCTGATCATGACTGAGGAAGCTAGATTAGTCTTGCAAGCCCCTTTCTCAAGCAGGGAAATAGCAGGGATCATTGATTCTCTAAAACCAGATAAAGCGCCGGGTCCCGACTGTTTCACGGGCTTATTTTATAAGACTTTTAAAAAGTCTTTGATTCCCCTGCTACTCCAAGTTTACTCTTACTGGTATGACCATGGGGTCACTGATCAAACATTGTTTGAAGCAAGAGTGATCCTTTTGCCCAAACCGGGGAAGGATCCTTCTGAAGTGGGAAACTACAGGCCTATCTCGCTTCTTAATGTAGATGTTAAAATCTACGCCAAGATTTTAGCTAATAGACTGGGGAAAGTAAGGAAAGGGTTACTTAGTACTGAGCAGGCAGGGTTCGTGGCTGGGCGATCTTCTGCGGACCATTTCAGAAAACTATTCTGCCTAATTTCCGCGTCTGGGACTTCAGAGCTAGAGGCAGTGCTGGTATCCCTAGACGCAGAAAAAGCTTTTGATAAAGTAGAATGGTTTTTTATGTTTACTGTTTTGCAGAAATTTGGTTTTCCCCAACGATTCATTGACCATGTTCGTGTCCTGTACTCATGCCCATCAGCCAGAATCCAATGCAATAATCTTATTTTGGCTGTTTTCCCCTTATTCCGAGATACCCGCCAGGGCTGTCCTCTCTCACTGTTTCTTTTTAATCCGTATATTGAGCCTCTAATAAGGGCCCTGAAATCAGATAATTTAATACGGGGCATCCATCTCGGCAATCTTGAATGTAAATTATCTGCCTTTGCGGATGACCTGCTTATACACACAGAGAACAGCAGAGAATCCTTACCCCGGGTTTTGCAAATTGTTTCCATTTCGGCTTTTTTTCTGGTTATAAACTTAATAAGAATAAAACCAAGGTGTATACGTTATCCCCTCTTTTGTCGAGGGACTGGTGCTCATCCTTGGGCTTACAATGGGAGCAGGATCACCTGGTTTACTTGGGTATTAGAATTTCGAAGGATCTTACTAACTTAGTGAACCTCAACCGATCCCCTGTGATCAAGACTATCAAAGAAGATTTGAAAAGATGGAACAGGTTACCCCTGTCTCTCTGGAGCAGAGCTAATACAATAATAATGGCTGTTTTGCCTAAAATTTTTTAACCCCTCTTTAATCTTAATACATACCTTCCCAAGTCTTTCTTTAGGCCTTTGCAGAGAATCTGTTCGGATTTTCTGTGGAAAGGTAAAACCCCTCACCAGGCTTACGCCAAGCTTACCTGCCCAAGAAAACTAGGGGGTCTTCAGTTGCCTGATTTTTATGTTTATTACCTGGCTATTCACGCCACAAGACTTGCACATTGGGCATCTGGAGCTGAAGCAGCCCAGGATTTTGCCCCCGGATAAGCTTGGATCGGTCGTTAACTGATATTTGCAAGGTAGATTTGGAAGCCTTACTATATATCCCTAGGTCTAAAGTTCCCAAGAAGATAAAATACTCCCCATTAGGCTTGGATGTGAAGGCCCTACAGCAGCTTTATTCTTTACTCCACAAATCTAATATAAAGGATTTGATGCAACCTTTGCTCAATAACCCTAACCTTAAAAATAGGTAACCACCCAACCAGTAATTACCAGGTGAATATCGCTCCAAAATTCGACTAACATGTTTGGTTTGGTGACTCTTTGCTATCGATATCCACGCTAGCCACTAAATTCAGAGTGAGGCAGACTGATCTATTACGATTGTACCAGATTAGCAGAGTGTAGGTTCATTTTTAGGGAAAGGGCCATGGCCTGAAGGGAGCAGAGTTATGTTAGAAAAGTTAAGAAAAATTAGCAGAGGGCCAGAAAGCAAATTCCAAGATTTATAAGTTTATCTTGCCAGAGACAATGTACATGTGTACTCCTACAGCACACTATTGGGAGGTTAATCTCACTGGAAGATGGCCGGTTAAAACATGGGAGAAGATTTGGGTTGATATCTATTCTTATATCAAGCAGGATAGACTTAGGAATATTCAATTTAACATCCTGCACAATCTCTACTTTACCCTGCCAGACTATCTCGAATCAGTAATTCTTTTTCATCTAAATGTGAAGATTGTAGGGACTCATTTGCTACTTACATCACAAATTGTGGTCTTGTCCCAAAATTGCTAAATTCTGGAATTCAGTCAAACAATGGGTGGCTCCCTTTTTTAATATCTCAGTTTTTTTTAACGAAAACACATGCTTATTGGGGATGTACGCTCAGATTCCAACTATGTCTCAAAAGATGCAGGTGGCCATGATAGCCATGGTTACCAAACTGGTAATACTTTGCCACTGGCAGAGCAGATGGGAACCTTCGTTTAGGGAGTGGTGGGATGAGCTTTTAAATGCTTTAAATGCTGAAAGATGTGTTACCCTTTTCTTTCAGCCTTCGGAAAAGTTTCATAGGTGTTGGGGTGGATTTCTTGTAAATTTGAAGAATAAATATGGTTATTAAAGGAGACTAATCTTGAACCCCACCAACCAAGAGTTCCCTTCGGGGCTATGAGAAGATCAGACTCTCTCCTTCTGGTGTCCGAGTCTCCCCACCCTGGATAGGTTGGGAACTTGACTTGGCCTACTAGAGGGGTGTTTCTTCTGCATGTCTTAGTACTCCTCTTTCTCTCCCCCCCTCCCTTTTTTATGTCTAAGGTTGGGTTTCTTCAGTTGTCTCCCCCTCCATCAGTTCAGAATTAAGGTTTGTTTTTGTAATCCGGTTTTAATTTTGCCATAATATAATTCGGGAAGAGTGTAACTCTGTATAATACTTCTCATGTATTGCTGCCAAAGTGGGGGTGGCTGGGGTGGTTTTTCCTTTTTTTTTTGTATGGTAACTCGCAAATGCTATCTTCTACCTTTCTGTCAAGGTTTGTTGGGTTTGTTTTTAGTTGTGTTATCTGAAATAAAAATAAAGTTAATTGCAAATCAGCCCCAGTCTTGGGACTGCTGCCATGGCTGTACCCACCTGGGGCCAAGGCACTGTTTGTCCCTGGACTCCCCCCATGGTACCATCCAATTGGCTTTATAGTTACATAAGTGACAACCCTGCTGGGGATCATCATCCTTTCCTAGCTTACCCACTGTCTCCCCAACTCCCCCTATGGGACCCCATGCCCCTTCTGCCCAGGACCCCTCCTGGCAAGCATGTTTCACCAACAACAGCCATCCCAGACCATCTAGTATTACACCAGATGGGGGGGCAGATCCCTGCAGCAATTCCCATAGGTGCACAAATCATTTGGTGATAGCCTGCAGGTGTGGCAACTCCCAGATTTTTAGTGCAGGGACACTTGATTTTGAAGAATTGGGCATGGGGTCCCTGATGCACCCCAATCTACCACAGCCATAGATCACCACAAAGTGCAGTTGCTTCCTATGTTTGTTTGTTTTTTCACATGTTTAGATTGAGAGCATATCCCAGCTTCAAAATGGGAATATAAACATTAGTAGCTCATGTAATACATATCTTTTTGGCACTGTCACACTTTCAAGGTGTTAGTTTTATGGGGTCTGATTCCAAGACGAAGTCTGGCGCATGGCGTGTGTGAGTTGTGACATTCGCCGCTACGCCGGGGAATGTGCACTGTATTCCAAGAGCAGCAGGGTCCCAGCACCTATGACATGAGACTTGCTGCAGGTGTAGGCAAGTGCCACAGGCATGGTGCAATAGTCCTGCATGCCGAGAGTCACAGCCCACTGCGAACTGCCGGCTTGAACCCCCTGCCCTGGAACACTGACGCATGCACCAGGGGGCATTGGGAAAAGCCTGGCCAAGTGGTACTGGCATTTGGGGTAGCACAATGATTATCAGATCCCGTGGGTCCCCGACATTCAGGGGTGGGGGGCATGGATGTGTTCGGGGGGCACGAGGAGCACAGTGGTATACCTATCACAGTGCTACAGAGTGGGCATCCATTGAAAGGCACTAATGGATGCCCCTTAGAGCATCTCTGGGATGTTCTAATTTTGCTGCACCATTGCAGCTCCTAGAATAGTGGAAGTGGGTTATGGAAGCTGCTCTTTTGGAAAAGGGCACAGCTGCTGCCGTAACCCACCCTTGCACCGTGTCATTGTGGGTTGTGGTGTAGTGGGTGGCTGTGGTAGTCGAACCCCCCCATGTGAATAGTGCTTAGCTGAACCTGACATTTTCTTCTTCTCTCCTATATCTGTTCCAAAGACTGTTGCGCAACAGCACTTTACTCCTTCATTTTATGTCTTTCTGTCTCTTTCTAATCCCCACCTTTTCTGTGTAAAACATACAGAATATGCTGCAGCTCCTAGGTTACCTTTAGAAAAGGGGAGGAGTTGTCTATAATGCAGCCCACTCTGCAAGAAATGTGCAATCATATCTGATAGAGCATTAGGGTGTTTATGTTGATGTCATAATAATGGATTATTTGTTATGCCTTTCATTTATGTAAATTCTATGTAATTGATTGTACAAAGAAATAAGAAATTTTCCTGTAAATAGCTTAATAATTAGGTGGGGCTTTGAGCTAAGGGGTGGAGCTCCACTCTTTAAAAGAAGCCAGCCTAGATCCTCGGGTCAGATGCTGTTAGGGAGAGTTCACGTGAGGACCTCCTGCTCTCTGTTATGCTGCACAAGATTATGTTCCACTGCTAGACCCTTGGCAGGGAAGCTGTGCTGTTTTCAAGTTTTATTTTGTTTGTTTATTATCATAAGTTCGCTGCTGTAAGCTGTTATTTTTTTTTTTGTATTTAATTTTTTTGTTTGTTTGTTTAATAAAATCATACCATTTAGGTATGTTGTACCAAATTGTTGATTCCTGTGTGACCTGATTTGTTCAACCCGCACATTTTGGTACCAGAAGTGGGGTTGATTGAGATCCATAAGGAATAGGTCGACTCCAGTAAAGATACTGCACATAGGATCCAGGTCACAAGTGGTTTTCAACAGGTACATGGCACATAAACTCGGGAAGCTGGTGCCTTATCAGGGTTTTGACCAGAACCCAAGTGGCTGCTGTTGGTGAACCACTTCTTGAAGGATTTACTGCTGCCACACGTCCTAAAGTTAAACAGGGCATACAGAAGATGGAAGAGACGGGTGTGAAGAGACCAGATAAAGAACAGCTGGAACCCCCCCCCGAAGACCTCAGGGATTTACTCCGCTGGTTAGCTATATGTCAGATGGAGATGGAACACCAGCGAGAGGTAGATCTGAGGGAAAGAGAGGCTGAAAGAAAGCGACAAGACCAGAGGTGGGCTGACACAATACAGGCCTTACAACTTATTGGGACTGGTCAAGGGGTGGCCCATACAAATCCCAGAGATATAAAATTAATAAAATGACTCCCTCTGATGATATAGAGGCATATCTTGCAACATTTAAATGTGTAGCACAGGCTTGTAATTGGCCTGCTACCCAATGGGTAGTAAGACTTGCCCCATATCTATCTGGCAAAGCTCAATTGGCATACACCTGTATGGATATCCAGATTGCTAATGATTATGCCTCTGTAAAGAAGGAGATACTAAAAAGATATGACATTAACACAGAAACATATAGACAAAGGTTTCAATCTTTAAAGCATTTACCCCATGTACCACCTCGGGAGACCTATACCAGATTGAATGACTTGTGTCACAAATGGCTACAACCTGAGGGAAAGACTGTACCAGCCATCATTGAGCAGTTTGTGTTGGAGCAATTTGTACAGATTATGCCTGCAGATGTCCAATTATGGGTAAGGAACACCATCCTGATAATGCTGAAGCTGCAATTACCCTAGCGAGGTTTCTTATCTGCATGACAACCGGTACAAAAAGGGTACAGGAGAACAGAAAATGTCATTCCTACTACAACATCCACAACCATTACGGTAAGACCTATTGTTTCATCAGTTGGGACAGGGATTGTTAAGACTAGAGAGGAAGGTTGAGAGATGGCATCAAAAAAAACTGAATCCACCATAGAATGCCATTATTGCCATGGACTGGGACACATAGCCCATTTCTGCCCAAAGAAAAAGTCTGCATACCTAGCTTCTATGAACTTGGGGAACTTTTTTATAAAGACTATGGTAAATGGAACTCAAGTAGAAGGGCTAGTGGACTCAGGGAGCCGACAAAGCTTAATCCGGGCTGATCTACTAGATAACAAGTTATTAAGTACTAAACCCACTGGTGTAATTTGTATCCATGGTGATGTGCATCAGTAGCCAACTGCACAGACACAAGTATGTATAAATGGACAGACATGTGATATGACATTAGGAGTTGTACCCACTTTACCTGTGTCTTTGATTATTAGTCAGGACTTTCCATCCTTTAATGACCTTTTAACCTCATGTGACACTGCCTTATCAGCTATAACCACGAGGGCTCAGTCACAACTAATACAACAGGACCCTATATTTTCTTTTGATGATTCTTTGTTTGAAGAGGGTAAAAGGCCATGAAAAAAAGGCGAAAAGAAATTATTACAGAAAGACTGAAACAAAAACAAAATGGGACTGGTGATGTCATGCCTCAATATCATATTGAGATATTAAAACTGAACAGCAAAATGACAATACACTTAACCCTTTCTTTTCACAGCTTAACAAACAAGTACCTTTGGGTTCACCATATGTTGTACAACAGAATGGAATTCTATATAGAATATGTATAAATCCTAAAACACAAGAACAGATAGAACAAATGCTGGTACCACAGAAATTTAGAAAAGATCTTCTTTTTAGCACACGATATCCTAGTGCTGGACATGCAGGAGCGAGACCGAACTTCTGCTAGACTATTGCAATGATTCTTCTGGACTGGTCTACAGGAGGGCGTTGCTGAGTATTGCAGATGTTGTCCTTCCTGTCAGCAAATCAGCCAGATAACTCACAGGGACAAAGTACTCTTAATGCCCTACCAGTTGTAGCTCAACCCTTTGAAAGAATAGCTATGGATGTGGTAGGACCATTAGTAAAAAAGCAGTAAGGGTAATAGATTCATACTTGTCCTTTGTGATTATGCAACCAAATATCCTGAAGCTTTTCCTTGAGAACAGTTACAGCCTCAAAATAGCAGAAAAAGTAGTAGAATTCTGCAGTCGTATGGGTATTCTAAAGAGATCCTGACGGATCGTGGTACAAATTTTAATGCTGCACTACTCACTGAATTGTACAAAGCTTTAGGAATTACTACATTATGAACCACCCCTTACCATCCTCAAACCGATGGTCTTACATAAAGATTTAATCAGACATTAAAATGTATGATTAGGAAATTTGTGGACGAAGAAGGTAAAAAGTGGGATCAATATCTTCCCCTATTCCTGTTTGCATACTGAGAGGTCCCACAAGCCTCAACAGGATTTTCACCATTCAGTTTGCTGTATGAAAGAAACCCCCGGGGACCTCTTGACATAGTTAAAGAAACTTTGGAGGGAGAGACCACAGTGAAATATACCAATATCCTAGACTATTTGGTTAATCTTAGAAGCGACTAGTGCAGTACACAAAAAGGCACATGAACAAAATATGGTAGCCCAAACTAAGCAGAAATGCTATTATGATAGTAAAACTCTGGAAAACAATTTCTTCCAGGGAAAAGGTACTATTATTGCCATCCAATGACAATAAGCTTTTAATGAAATGGCAGGGACCTTACTCTATTGTTTCCAGACTGGTCCTGTCACTTACCAAGTTGAGATACCCGGGAGATGAAAGTGTACACCCATCTATCATGCAAATCTCTTAAAGAAATGGCATGAGAGACTTACTTCTGATGTTAAAGCTGACATTTATGTAATGCCCAGTAGTTCAGACACTGAATTATATTCTGCCTATAAAAGGCTTGAATCAGAGGAAACTATTAAAGATGTACATATTAACTCAAATTTAACCAGTCAGCAACATGAAGAATTGGAAAATGTACTACAACATTATACAAAAGTTTTCACAACTATCCCAGGTAAAGCCATTAATGTAGTACATATGATTAAAACTGATTCTGTCCCAATAAGGCAAAAGGCATATCGATTGCCAGAAAGAAGTAGGTCTGAGGTTGTACAGGAAATTGAGAAATTACGGAAATTAAATATTATTGAACCTTCTAGAAGTCCATGGTCATCCCCTATGGTAATTGTACCTCAAAAGGAAGGGGTATTTGTTTATGTCTCGATTTCCGTAAACTCAGTCAAGTATCTCAGTTTGATAGCTATCCAATTGCTAGAGTGGATGATATAATAGATCACATTGGACAGGCAGAATACATCTCTACTCTCAATCTCACAAAGGGCTATTGGTAGATCCCTTTGGAAGAACAGTCTAAAGAAAAAACAGCTTTTAGCACTCCTAAGGGGTTATACCAGTTTGCTTATAAGCCATTTGGCTTACATGGGGCCCCTGCCACCTTCCAAATATATATGGATAAATTGTTGAATGATCACTCTTCCTATTGTTCTGCTTATTTGGATGATGTGGTGATTTTCAGTTCAGACTAGTCAACACATCTTACCCATTTGTCTAATGTTTTATGTACTATTGAAAAAGCTGGTTTAACTATTAATCCTTCCAAGTGTACCCTAGCCATGAATGAGACAAGATATTTGGGCTTCGTTTTGGGTAATGGAATAGTTCATCCAGAAACAGAGAAGGTGGAGGTAGTAGCCCAATGTGCAGTCCCAGAAACAAAAAAACAAGTGATATCTTTTTTGGGTTTAGCTAGTTATGATAGACGCTTTATCCCTGATTTTGCCACAATTGCAACCCCATTGACTGACTTGACTAAGAAACAAATCCCAAATAAAATCCCATGGTCACCTGCTTGTGATTTAGCTTTTAGGACAATAAAAGCTATACTGTGCTCAGCACCAGTGTTACAATCTCCAGATTTTAATAAACCTTTGAATTACAAACAGATGCTTCAGAAACTGGTCTTGGTGCTGTATTGTGTCAAAATATCAATGGAGAAGAGCACCCCATCTTATTCATCAGCGGAAACTATATCCCAGAGAACAGAAGTATGCTAAATAGAAAAGGAATGTTTAGCAATTAAATGGGCTATAGAGACATTGAAATTCTATCTATGGGGTCTCATTTTACTTTAATTACGGATCACAACCCTTTATGCTGACTTAACCAGATGAAGGATAAAATGCACCATTCTCCGTTGGTACTTGGCTCTACAGCCCTATCATTTTGAGATTAAGCATAGACCAGGCAGCAAACATAAAACGTAGATTTTTCTAGATATGGTGCTAAGGAAATTTAACCTAGAATGGATACAGTATCCTATTTCAACCCCAGGGCAAAGTATGACGATGACAATGAATGATGTTAATTGTATTTGTTTTGTTTATAGGGGTGCCCTGGGGTGGGACTCTGTGAGGGTGGTGAAGTCCCATCCCATTCCCTTGGGCTTATGTTGTAGAAAAGGGAATGTGGTCTTCAAACCAAATTATTGGTTGTTTTCAAAGAGGGGAAATGTGGTAGTTAACCCCCCCATGTGAATAGTGCTTAGCTGAACCTGACATTTTCTTCTTCTCTCCTATATCTGTTCCAAAGACTGTTGCGCAACAGCACTTTACTCCTTCATTTTATGTCTTTCTGTCTCTTTCTAATCCCCACCTTTTCTGTGTAAAACATACAGAATATGCTGCAGCTCCTAGGTTACCTTTAGAAAAGGGGAGGAGTTGTCTATAATGCAGCCCACTCTGCAAGAAATGTGCAATCATATCTGATAGAGCATTAGGGTGTTTATGTTGATGTCATAATAATGGATTATTTGTTATGCCTTTCATTTATGTAAATTCTATGTAATTGATTGTACAAAGAAATAAGAAATTTTCCTGTAAATAGCTTAATAATTAGGTGGGGCTTTGAGCTAAGGGGTGGAGCTCCTCTTTAAAAGAAGCCAGCCTAGATCCTCAGGTCAGATGCTGTTAGGGAGAGTTCATGTGAGGACCTCCTGCTCTCTGTTATACTGCACAAGATTATGTTCCACTGCTAGACCCTTGGCAGGGAAGCTGTGCTGTTTTCAAGTTTTATTTTGTTTGTTTATTATCATAAATTTGCTGCTGTAAGCTGTTATTTTTTTTTTGGATTTAATTTTTTTGTTTGTTTAATAAAAATCATACCATTTAGGTATATTGTACCAAATTTGTTGATTCCTGTGTGACCTGATTTGTTCAACCCACGACAGTGGCATTTCCCACATTTGGTGCAACCTGCATATGGCATGGTGCAAGGTGCCTTTTGGAATTGCACCCAGCATAAGGCATAGTGCAGGTTGAGATTTACACCATGGGGTTTGGCGTATTTTGGCTTGCGCCAGCATAAGCTGCCTTGGAATTGGCCCAGGGTCTTTTACATTTAATATTATGACCAATTGTTTGGTAAACTACAACTTCATAAGCAAGATTGTTTAAGCTGTTTATCCTGTCTTATATTGAATGTCTCCCATACTATTGTAAAGATGCCTGACATGAGTTGCATAACTTTGTGTTTCTCCATAAAATGCATTCAATGCAAATAAAAAAATATATATCTATAAAAGAAAACTCTTATTTTTTTATTCCTTTCAGGTTCAAAACCTGAATAATAGGAAAAATTTAATCCTTTCTATGCCTGTTGCTTCTGAACTCGGGACAATAGCCCTCCAGTGACAGACAGACTCATGTGTGGGGGGAGGGGCAGGAATTAGCCTGATTCAAGGCACAAATTGGTCCCAGGTACGAAGCAGGGTATGGCAAAAATATTCAAACCAAAATATCACATAGCGCTATTATCAAAATCATCAATGTCATCATGAAGTTATTGTTACTATAAAACAGACATACAGTATAAGAAATGGCAAGAAACATTTCTCTCTCTCTCTCTCTCTCTGTTACCCGTGCTGACTTGGCTGCTCTTTTTCTCAGTAACTGACTCACTAGCAAAAGGTTTTTAAAACATGAAATGTTTAGACCATGAACATTTATAAAGAGAAAAGGAAAAAAAAAAAAGATAGTTCAAATTCACCTACATGCTGTGGTATAACATCTAGGCATTCGTAAATCACAGAATGACATAACATAAAATTAATTTAACCTGAATCACACAGGGACTTCCAGTGGCATCATGGAGCAGTTAACAAGCTGAGTACAGAGATCCGGCCTCCCTGAGATAAAAAAAAACTTCTCCATGCAAGTTAATAATTTACCTGGGATTATTTTTTTTTATTTCTTCCAGAGCTCCCAGCTTGCAAGCCTGCCTTCAGTAGTCCCCCGGCACAGCCCCGAAGGATAGACCCCCTCCCTTGTGCACCCCATGACTTACCCTGCAAGGCAGGGTGGTGGGGAGCGACTTAACCCACCCCAAACGGATCCATGCCAGGGAGGTGCCTTCTCGGAGGTGGCGCTGCGGGGACCACTTCATTCTGCTGGAGCAGTTTTTTCCGCTTTTTTCCCCTTGTGTGGAGGTGCAATGATGCCTGCAGTGAGAGTGCGCACACTTCCGCATGTGCTCTCAGCAAGCTTCTGCCCCGTCTCCTCCCCTTCAGCTGTAGCGTCAGTGTGCTGCCGCCCAGCAGCTGCTAGGGGCCAGTGGAGCACTGACAGCTAATGTTCCCCCAACCCGGAGAAGGAGAGAAGTCCAACAGATGCTCGATCCTTCTCCTCCCCACCAATCCCTGATGACCCATGCTCATTCCCGAACATGGGTCACCAGCGTGGCTTGAAGTAAGGCATCCAGCTCCTCAGCCCTCAATGCCACTGGGCCGGCATTTACCTGGGATTTGAATTCATGACTAGTGAAGGAGTTGGTGAAGGGAGATCCACCAGACCCAGGATGAAATTAAAAAAAAAAAGGCTTAGTACACTCGCCTCTGAGGCTGGGAGATCAGAGAGCTGTGGGTTCAGTTCCCACATCTGGCACTTGAGTTAATATCCCAGTACTGACACTGTAGTGCAGCATGAAAGGGGTGCTGCACTTCTGAGGTGCCGTCTTTTGGATGAGACATTAAACTGAGGTCCCATCTGCCTGAATTGGTGGTAGTTCAGGTGGATGTTAAAGCTCCCATGGCACTTATCAAAAAGTGTAGGGGTAAATTTTATTGAAAAAGAAAGAAATCATATCATATCCAAACACAAGAAACATAATTCATAACTCGTAATTCACAATGTTCAATACAGCTTTAAACTAAACAATACTTGCTTATCATTTTTCCCCTTTTAAGTAACTGCTGCATCTGTGTTTGTAATCCATGGCATTTCTTTCCATGATTCCCCAATATCTAATGCTGAAAGTTGTTTACATTCTAGAATATACACTGCTTGTAAATCTTTCACTATTTTTTCCCTTAGTTCAATATCAGTACATTCTTTTTGTTGCAAGGTAACCAAGCATCGGGCCATCCAAATATTCCACTTAATGATGGTGAAAAGTAACGTAACGTACTGTGATTCCATTTACTCCAAGCTGGAGAAACATGCCCATACATAATCTTAACATATGTGAGTTTTGTAAATAATGGTTCATTCCATTGCATGGCTAGGTATGCCCAAAAATCTTTGATAAAGGAACATTGGAAGAGGAGATGTTCTATTGTTTCTACAGTATTGGTACATTGTAGCCTACTACATATTCTATCTTGGATCTGTTTGTGTTTATCATTATGTTTTACATTTATCTTCTTGTGGCAGGACAGGTAGTGGAAGTCCCTTATGTATATTGGAATTCTCGGATTTCTTAATTGATTTATAAGGGAACTCCAGTATTGTGTAGGACACAAAGTGAAGGGCTCAGGACATGCACAGATAGATGCCCATAGATTTTTATAACATATTTTGTGCGTGGGAGCTGCCAGAATCTGTTGGGGAGTAACTTTCCACTGTTTTAGCCTATGGAAAGTATCCTTTATATATTGTAAGGAAACTGGATTGTGCACTATCTTCAAGGAATTCTGTTCCCACTGGTGTAACCATGGCTTACAGTTTTCATACACCTAGCCCTCCCACCCCTTTTGTGTATTAATCAATAAAGGTTTCAGGTTAGTGATAACAAATATACTATTGAAAAATAAGATAGCGTTAAGCATATTCAACCCACCCTCCTTCACAGGTAAGTATAGAATATCCCTTTTTATAGGGTTGAGGCGGCTCCCACAGATGGCCTGAAAAAAGGCTCATGATGGTTGTTTCTAGAGTTTTGCAGACTGGGAACACATTTTTTATTTTTTTATTTTAGTTTTTGTTGACCGGGTAAGTGCACTAGACAAATCCTGCCTATTTTCAGGCATGACCTGGGGGAAGGGGATATAGATGAATGCCAACTGACCTTGAACCAGATTAAGCTGTTGGTGGTATTTTTAGTGAATGAGGGAAATTTGGCCAGGACACCAGGGAAATTCCACTACTCTTTTCGATAAGTGCCATGGGATCTTTAACATTCACCTGAACTACCACCAATCCAGGCAGATGGGACCTCGGTTTAATGTCTCATCCGAAAGACGGCACCTCAGAAGTGCAGCACCCCTCTCATGCTGCACTACAGTGTCAGTACTGGGATATTAACCCAAGTGCCAGATGTGGGAACTGAACCCACAGCCATCTGATCTCCCGGCCTCAGAGGCAAGTGTGCTACCTACTGAGCCACTGACACTGTTATAACTGAGGTATAAAAAGATGGGTAATAAGAACATTTTAATTAATATCCTTTTTTTTTTGCCAATTTTACTCCTATTCCACTGTAAAATGTTAGATTTCCCAATTGCAATTTTCTCTTCCCAGTTTAAAATATCTGTTTCAGGATGGCCAAATTTAACCCCCAAGATTTATACTGCCTCAGTAGAGAGTTGGATGGGCCCCATAGAGTTTTACTGCACTGGCCAGTCCCTAGTACTAAGGCATTACATTTTCCTAAGTTTAAGGCAGCCCCCGAGACCATTCCAAAGTGGAACATTCCGAAATGGCTTCAAGGACAGAGGATTTGTCTTTTACTATAAGGCACACATCATCTGTATAAGCTAATGCTTTGGGTGGCACCAGTAGGTTTGGCCCTATTATAGATTTGATAGACTGAGAAACATTAAGTTTCCATAGTAAAGGATCTATAAAAAAGTATATAGGAGGGGACTCAATGGACACCCCTGCTGAACCCCTCATCTTATAGGTACCATAGGTCCCAATTTTCTATTAACTACTGATACTATAGCTGCTGTCCTATATAGGGATTTAATACAGTTTACCATTTAAGGTGGTACATGATACTGTAGTAAAGCTTCCCATAAAAAATCATGACAAATTGAAACAAAGGCTTTTCTTTGGTCTAGAGAGACTACAAAGCCAGGACACATATTAGAATAGCATTTCGTGATGATTTCCCTTACTAAAATAAGGTAATCTTATATTTTCCACTGAGGAATAGCACATGCTTGTTCAGGGGAAATGACAGTTTCTGCCACCAGGAGTAACCTCTTGGTTAAAATGTTGGATACAAGTTTATAAATCAACGTTTGACATACAAATAGGTCTCCAGTTATTTAGATCAACCCTGTCCCCTTTTTTATGCAGGAAAATTCACATTCCTTTATTAAAGCTTAATGGCACTTCACCAAATTCTAAAGGAGCATTGAACACTGATGTAAGCTCTACACTCAGGGTCTCCCTTATGATTTTATACAACTCATTTGGGGGACCATCTGGCCCAGGTGTAATGTTGATCTTTAAATGACGAATGCCATCTAATACCTCCCCTACTGATATTGGTCTACATACCTCAGCCAATACCTGAGAGGAAACCACGGGCACTGGAATATCCTGCAAAAATTCTTTAATGTTCTGTGCATCAGAAGGAATATTCATAAACAATTCCCTGGCAAAATCAGACACTATATGTACCATTTTATCAAGGGAGTTCTGAAGGACTCCAGCCTGGTCCAGCAAACCAGTCATGGATTTTTTTCCCCACCTGGTATGTAGTATATCTAAAGGGACATGTTTCTTGTTTTTCACCTTGCATGTCAAACTTATGCTGCTGAAAAAGTTGTGTAGCTTTTCGTTTTGCAAAAGCCATCATTTCTGCTTGGACTAACCGAACTTGGTTATTCATATCCTGTCTTGTGGTATGAGCTATAGTCAGTAGGTTTTGTAACTGGTGGCACTTTTGTAAATATATAAGGTAGGCAGAATTACATCTTCCCTTACTGTATGATTTGAGGAAGTGCATAAGGTCCAATTTTGTATCTTCCAACCAGAGGATGGGATTCTCATAGCACACCAGCACTGATTTTCTGGCTGCTAAAAACTATCTTAGTATGTTAAGAAAGGCCTCCTCTTTTACCAGACAGGTATTAAATTTCCAAATGCCAGGCCCTTTAGCAAATGGGGGATTATCACCAATTAGAACAGAAACTTTCCTATGGTCTGAAAATTCTAAGGGTTCCACCCAGGCAACTGAAGTGCTCAGATTTTGGGACAAAAAGATATAATCAATTCTAGTTGCCAGGGTGCCCTTCTTCAAGGTGTGTGTGTGTTTTTTTGTGTGTTCCAGATAAGCATCTCACATGTTTGCAGTGTGAATAATGTGTTTAAGGAGTGAGAGTCGCAATATATATTTTTTTGTTTTAGAGTGAGCACTTTTGTCCTGGAGACTTAGCCCACAATTGAAATCTCCTGCAAACACCTCTTATTTGGATGTGTGTAGAAAAAGCTGAATATGGGACAATATCTCAATTCTAGTTGATTTCATCTGGGGGGCATAGAGGTTAATTTCACAGTAAGGCTGTTTTTGAATAAGGGCATCAAGTATTAATACTCTGCCTGGAACCACATCATAAAGTTTTAGCAGTTTAAAATGAAGTGAGTGTATTAGTGTACCTACACCAGAGCATGGTTCCTGGCCAACAGACCAGAATGATGGTCCTTGTAACCAATGTCTTTGGGCCTGTTTTATTTCACTAGAGGTATGAAATTGGACATCTTGTAAAAAGATCAGACCCATCTGTAGTGAAGTAAGAAAAGCCAGGACTGTGTTCCGTTTGTCCATCCTCTTAATACTATTTACGATGCATAACCCCACAGTCATTTGATTTTAGAAGGACTTTTATTTTCCACCCCCCAGTCCATATATTTTCTTTGTCCAGGATGGCCTCTGGATCTCCAATAACAGTGCAACGAAGCTTGAGCCAGTAAAGAACATCAGATAAATCACCAGATAAATCCACTCCCTCATTCCTGAATAAAACAGAAATAGTCTTGTAGGCAGGCTTGGTGAGAGGGATAGCTAAAAAAATGACTCCATAATGCTGAACGTTTTAGGGTATGATATTTTGACCAGAACCACTCCATTCCTCAGGGGTTTTTAAAACTTATGTCAAAAGCTGTTTCCCCCAAAATATGAACCAATGCATATATTTCATGTGAGAAGTACTTCATTGAGTCTTTTAGAAGAGATCTAGCCACAAATACTTGGTCTGGAGGTTCTGGCATTCTGCCCATATAAGAGAGTCTAACTGCATTGTGACTCTTGGCTGGAAGGATGGGCAAGTGGAACAGAGAGGAAAAAGTATTCTTTTGCCTATCAGGTTGTTTATTTAAGGATGCTTCCACTTGGAGTGGTGCTGTATTCTTCTCCTCATTAGGTAAAGCCAGTACAGGTTTTTTGTCACAGTTAAATCATCAGGTATAGCCAGCGGGTCTTCCTGCAAGATAGACTCCCCAGGATTTTGTATATGAGATTTATTCATATTCTGTACTGCAGTTTTCTGAAAATCAGCAGGAATAGGCATTCCAATAGGGGATTTACCAGAAACCCACTGGCCAGACTGGGGTTATTTTTCCCAGTCTTCACCATTGGAGGGCCTTTTCTATAGACCAAGGGCCTGGGCCAGGGGCCTTAGTCCCAGGAGAGGAAACATTTTTATCAGAATGCAATTGTTTCAATACAGGAGGAGTACTCACATTTTGTAGAGGTGTCTCAGTAGCAGAGCAAGCCTCCATAGACTCGTTCTGATCCATGGCAGATGATGGTTCCTTTAAGGCATTCTTTTCCTTACTCAGCTGATCTGGAATGACAGTGTTAACCATGCTCTCAGCTTTCATCTGCTTGATTTTCTGCAGCAAGGATGTTTTTTTAAAGTGGAATCTCTGCTCTTCCACCTCCAGAAAGCTCTGTAACTCCAGCATTTCTTCAGACACCAGCTTTGATGTCTCTGTATCAGCAATGTCTTCAAGCCCCTCAGGCTCAGAATCAGTGTCCATACTTTCCTCCTGCTCTTGTTCATGCAGTTCTGCATCCATGTTGTTATTACACACTCCATCCTGTTCATTTACCATAGTATGCATATCCAAATCCTTATTCCCTTGATTTTGCTCAGTTTACACTTCAGTCTCTGGCATAGATGAGGTGTGAGAGGAGACCAGCTCTCCCACCTCCGCAAGGTCCTTCCTCACTCCAGGACTCTCATCCGCTGTCTTGGTCCCACAGACAAAAGGGTCCCCCCTGCTCACAGAAGCAAGAGTAGGGGAATTTCCCCAGTGTCCTGGCCAAATTTCCCTCATTCACTAAAAATACCACCAACAGCTTAATCTGGTTCAAGGTCAGTTGGCATTCATCTGTATCCCCATCCCCCAGGTGGTCCCTTAAAATAGGCAGGATTTGTCTAGAGCATTTACCCGGTCAACAAAATGCACAAAAAAAAAAAATAAAATAAAATTTGAATGGCTGAGCAGAGTGCGGAAGGTGTCTGAGCCATTTTCCCACCAGTGTCAGAGGCCCCGAGGAAGATACAGACACTGACGATGAATGACTGACAGGGAATCAATTCAAACAGATTTTGTAAGAAATCCACACCTCTGGGAAAGAAAACAAGCAAGACTTTAAAAATTGAATGAATGGATGGATGGATGGCATGGAAACCCAAATGGAGGAAGTGGAGGAGAGAACATCACACATTGAACAAAACGTGGTCTACATTAGTGCTGCAGTACAGGCCCTACTTAATTACAAAGACACTCTACAACAAAAGTGCACAGACCTTGAGGCATGATCCAGGAGAGGGAACCTCTGGCTTTCAGGGTTCCTGGAAGGTATAGAAACTGGCCATATGTTCAGCTTCATAGCAGACCTACTAAATGATGTACTAGACCTTCCAATAACTATGGATATTTGGCTGGAAAGAGCTTATTGGGCCCTGTAGCCCCTACCCTCATATGTGAAAGCCTGTCCATGGCAGATAATCATGACATTTTCTAGCTACAGGATTAAGGAGGAGGTATTGTAATGAGCCTGGGCCAAAAAAGAAGTGGTATATAATGGCACATGACTCTGTTTCAATCAGGATTATCCTGCAGAAATACAACAACAGAGGCTGCAGTATGTGGAGATTATTGAGGCACAAAGAGCTCAGAAAATCAATCTGTAAACCCCATACTCAGTGAAATAGTACGTATTTTGGGAAGATGACACCAAACTCTATAATTCAGTAGATGGGGCATATGTAGACCTGAGGGAGAAAGGAATATCAGTGCAAGATAGAGCTCCATCAGAAAGAACTGAATTACCTCCCAGGCCCCAGAGGAGTGAATGGATGACTGCTCAAGGGGTGAGAATTTGGCAGAAGGGTCATTCTGCAGCCATTAAAATAATGGCTGAAATCAAACAACTTCTACATAACTTATCCTGCTCAGACCATGACTCTGCTGATCATCAGTCTGCCACCTAAATGGACTCCCTGCAGATACTCTGTTTGAAGTCCCCTTTAGATTTTCTATCAGAAGTCAGCCATGCTCGTGATGCCTCTAATGAGTTAGGTGGAGATGATCGTGAGGTTCTGTTTTGCATTAGTAACCTGATTTTCTGGGGGACTCATCTGCATGCCTGTTTGGCAACCCATTGTATCTCCAGCATTTCTGTCCCCAGCAGCTTTTAAACTTTGCCTGCCATAACACCAGCTACCTTCTGAACGATGAACCACAAACTTATAATGCAGTCATTTGTAAGCTCCATCCTGAATAAAGGGAAAAGCTGTATTTGGCTGTTTGCTCATTTTTTAATTGAACTCTAACAATCTGCCTCCTTATTTTTTGCACCTTTTTGCTCCATGAGGCACAAACTTACATTGGAGTAATTTGCCCCCTGCCTTCTGAGTTGGGGCAATGAGGTATCTACTGTAACTGTTTATTTGTTTTAGAACCACAATCCTTACAGATTGTTGGCAATATATTTGTCTGTCTTTGGAACACTGAGGCACAGACTTACATTGAAGCCGTACGCCCTTCCCCTCCTGGGTAGGGGCAAAAATGGCATCTGCCTGATCATTCAAGCCAAGTTCTAAATGTTGATACAGTTGGAAATTGTGCAGTAGTTCCAATTACAGTTTGAATAAGTTTATGCCTGAGAACTGCATTAGCAGAAGTCAACCCTGAGTACAGAATAAAAAGTTTATTGAATGAAAACCTAAACTTGTTTCTGTACTCCCCTCCAGACTGAAGGAAAGGGGGAGTAGAAAACTCCACCTTTTCATTTTACAAGGGTATATTTTCCCTCCTGTGCTGAGACGACAATGATCCTATAAATATCATATCTCCAGGGACAATGGTTTTCCGTTTTTAACGGTAACACAGGTAAAAATCACAGAATCCTGCTTGGTTTGCGGATTTTGAATTCTTGTACATGTGCCTCACAGAAATTGCATTTCACTGCACAGAATCCCTAAGACTCAGCATATTTTTAAATGTTTTTATTTTCTCTTTCTCTGCCCCCTTCTCACAGTGTCAGTCTCCACTTTTCAGAGTTCCCTAGGCTGGGTATTCCCTAGCTTCACCCCCAGGTAATGCTCGGGAGCTCTTCTGAGCCTGCACCCATCCTGCCTAGGTTGTACCCCCCAGGGTGAGAAGGGAGGGGACCCCAGGTCACCCCTCCACAGTCCTTTAATGTGTGTCGGGCAGCCCAGTGGGTCCCTCATGGAAACTGGTTATGAAGTCTGGGGCAGCTGGGTCCCTTCTACCAGCAGCCAATGTGGGGTGATTTGTTACTGGTTTTCTGGTCTCTGTCCCTGAGGGCACCAACCCTCGAGGGGATCCAAGGAAGTAGGGCACATAGAGACATGCCACTACTCCAGATCCTGGCTAGCTTCCTCTCTTCCCAAATGCTCTACAGCCTCATTGCACCACCACCTGTGGTCACCCAGGTGGCAGTAAAGCAGCAGGACCTGCAAGCCACCGTTCCCAGAGGAAGAGAGCAGCCCACAGGTGCTCAATCCTACTCCCCTGGCCAGGCCTCTAGCAACCTGAATTCACTTCTGATCCCGAGTCCCTGGCATTGCAAGCAGTAGTGCTACCTCAGGCTATTTACAGTGCTCTTTCAACTATTCACCCACTTTGGTGTAAGAAAACATAAGCAGATGGAGAGGGAAATAATTCAGTTTTAGTAAAATGTTGCAAAGTGTTCAATGTTCATAATTTGCACTGTAGGTACTGTGCACTATTATTGAAATCATATATTAAAACATTATATATGAGTGTTATGGCTGGCAGTATAGCCTAGTGGCTATAGTAACAAACAGTGATCAAACTGAGTACATTTAGAAGACTTGGGTTTGATTCCCACAACCTCCACTTGCATACTGTGTGACTCTGAGCAAGGCACTTAACCTCCACAGTGCTCCTGGGTCACCTCTGAAAACAGGCAGTTTTGCCTAGTGGGTTTACCCAGTTTACAAAAAAATATAAAAAAAAATACCAATGTATGTTTACTACATCATACAGTAGTCAGGGTACCATGTACTTTATCTGAGTTGTACTCGGGCTGCAATGATGTTGTATAGGTAAATATAAAAGACAAAGAACCTCTGTGCGCAAACACTGAGGCAAGGGTTACCCCAAAGGGCATTTGGCTGGGAAGCCAAGTTTCAAGAAAATACAAAATCACACATGCCCCCACAATGCAAAGCATCATGGGCTGCATATGCAAATCACCACAGAATGTTATGCTGGTCCAACTTAAAGCAGAATTGCATGGTGCCAGATACATTTTATGTTTTATAAGCTTGTTTTTAGACTTTAGTCAGGGTTTTATTGTATTTTTTGCATATGAACATCTAGGATATAGATTGCTAAGTGCAGGATCACTGTTACCAACTAGTTTATTCAAGTTTATAATCAGCAGGGCCATCCAAAATCCTCAGTTGTTTGATTGAAAGTGAGTCTGAATGAAAGTATGTTCACAAGGCACACGCTGCCTTACTACTTATTTAGATGAATGGGATAGAAACATAGAAACATAGACTTTGATGGCCCACCTAGTCTGCCCATTTCATCATTTGCACCTTCTTTCCCACCTGTTGTGTCAGTCTCTGTGACAACAAAAAGTTTTCTGACAGACTGCTTTAATAACAAGCATTTGTCAATGCTGAATGCTTGTTGGCATTGGCAGTGGTAGTGTAGAAGTTACAGAGCTGCGTAATAGGAATGGCAGTGAAGTATTGAACTGAAGCCAACCCCACCACCACCCTGCAGAGAGTGACAGGCATTGGGGTGTGCCTTTGGTTCATCAGGCATGACGGCCACACCATTTCACCACACCCCACCCTGCAGACACTGACAAGTGTCACGGTGTTCCTTAGGGTCTTTGGCCCTTATGCGCACCCCATTCCATTAGGAAATACGGTGAGATGGGTGCGATATAGGAGAATGGGATGAACTTTGGGGCCGAAGAGTCCAAGGCATACCTCAATGCCTCTCACTGGCTGCAGGGTGTGGAATGGTATGAGCATTACAGGCAAGAATCCCAAGTCACACCCCTGATGCCTGTCATTCTCTACAGGGTTAGGTGTTATGGTTGGAAACCCCAATACCTCAGGCGTTCGTTATATTTTCACTCCAAATTTTCAACATGGTTTTTTGTGACCCCACCCGCTAACAGGGGAATATCAGCTAGTAGCCGAAAGCTGCTTATGCACAGCGACTACAGCATTTAGCACCACAGGTGCAAAAACATTCCGAACAGGATGTAAAAAATGACAGCTGTACTGTTCATGGGGAGGTGTAAAAAATGGCAATGTTGCAAATCTGCAGTAAAAATATTTAAAAAATGGTGAAGTGACGAGCGTACATAGAAACTGTGCAACGCACACCCGTAATATAATTAGGTTGGGGATTTTTTACAGCAGATTGTCAACTCAGGCATTTTGGTGCCTCCGATCATGAACAGTGTCACTGTGATTTTCTTTATCTGTCCCAAACAATGATTTCCCACAGTGACCACGCATCTCTGTGCTGAAAGTGTGAAAACACACTTGACCATGTTGTGAAAAATGACAGCTGTACTGTTCATAAGGAAGTGTGGAAAAATGCCACTGGTGAAAATCTGGACTGAAAATATTACAAAGTCATGAACTTACAAGGGTGCGTGAAACTGCGCAATGCTCACCGTAACACAGTCATTTTATGGATTTTGTCACCAAATTTTCAACATAGCCATTTTAAGACCTCTGCTCATGAACAGTGTAACTGTGATTCTTAATCTGTCCCAAACATTGCTTTCGCACACCAACAGCACCATTGTGCACTACATGTGCAAAAGCACATTTTGGGCAAGATGTAAAAAATGACAGCTATACTGCTCATAAGGAGGTGTGGTAAAATGACAATCTTGAAAATCTGGAGTGAAAATATTGAAAATTCACGAACTTACGAGCGTGCATAGGAACTGCACAACGCACGCTCGTAAAACAATCATTTTTTGGAATTTGTTCACCAAATTTTCAACATACCCATTTTAAGACCTCTACTCATGAACAGTGTCACTGTTATTTTCTTAATTTGTCCCGTACATTGATTTTGCACACCGACTGCGCCATTGTGCGCTACATGGGCGGAAACACGTTTTGGGTGAGGTGTGAAAAATGACAGCTGTACTACTCATAAGAAGGTGTGGTAAAATGGCAGTGTTGAAAATCTGGTGTGAAAATATTGAAAATTTGCAACTACAAGCGTGCGTAGGAGCTGTACAACGATCGTCAGAAAACAGTCATTTTTAGGACTTTTTTTCACCAAATTTTCAACATAGCCATTTTAAGACCTCTGCTCATGAACAGTGTCACTGTGATTTTCTTAATTTGTCCCTTACATTGATTTCGCACACCGACTGCGCCATTGAGCGCTACATGGGTGGAAACACATTTTGGGTGAGATGTGAAAAATGACAGCTGTACTGCTCATAAGAAGGTGTGGTAAAATGGCAATGTTGAAAATCTGGAGTGGAAATATTGAAAATTTATGAACTTACGAGCATGCGTAGGAACTGCGCAACGTACGCTCGTAAAACAGTAATTTTTAGGACTTTTTTCACCAAATTTTCAACATAGCCATTTTAAGACCTCTGCTCATGAACAGTAGCACTGTGATTTTCTTAATTTGTCCTGTACATTGATTTTGCACACCAACTGCGCCATTGTGCAATACATGGGCAGAAACACGTTTTGGGTGAGATGTCAAAAATGACAGCTGTACTACTCAGAAGAAGGTGTGGTAAAATGGCAATGTTGAAAATCTGGAGTGAAAATATTGAAAATTCGTGAACTTACGAGCGTACGTAGGAACTGCGCAATGCACTCTCGTAAAACAGTCATTTTGGAATTTTTTCCGCAAATTTTCAAAATAGGCTTCTTGAGAGCCCACCTTATGAACACTGGCAGTGTCATTTTGATTAATCGGTCCCAAAAGGTGATTTCATGCAGTGACTGCGAAATCACCCTTCGGGCCTGAATAACGCCATGACAGTGACAGCATTCATGAGAAGGGGTCCCAAAAACCCCATGTTGAAAATTTGGTGCAAAAATTCAAAAATGCCTGAGATATGCAACAAAGTTGAAAAAACCCTATCTATCCCATTATACAGCTTACGGCATTTCCTCAGTTCGCGGTCGGCTTTGAAAGAGTGCAGGCGTGTTCCTGGTCCACAAAGATCGTCGGCGCCAGACTCGAGTAAGTATGGGGGTGGGGTGTGTGTGGGGAGAGCAGGGTGCGCAGTGGGTGGGTGTGGGTTGTGGGGGCAGGGAGACTACGTGGGATCGTTTTTCTTTACAGGTTTTGTTTTTACATGATGATGCAGGGCGTTTGCCACACTGGGGTGGGTTCCCAGCATGGCACAAGGGATGGCTGGTTGGGGCGTGGAGCCAACGGGGGATTGGGCACCCCCGTTGGCCATAGCAACTTTTGCCACGCTGGGGTGGGCTCCCAGCGTGGCACCCTGTACTGGGGGGAAGGACAGTGGAGCTGATTGGGGATTGGGCACCCCCACCAGCTATACCATGAGTCGCCACGCTGGGGTGGGCAACCAGCGTGGCATGTGGAAGGCTTTTGGGGGGAGCACAGCACAGCCGATGGGGGATTGGGCACCCCTGTCAGCTATACAGTGTGTGCGTGGGGGGGCAGCATGCAGTATGCGTGCGTGTGTTTGTGTGTGTGTGTGTGTGTGTAGGGGGAGCGCGCATAAGCAGGCGATATCTTATCGTTGCTCACTGAAGCGTAGCTCCCCCTTTCAGCTGTCATAGACAGCTCCAGCATGCATTGGTGGACTGGGGCCATGCGTGCCAACACACTGACTGAATTGGAAGAGGGAGTGACACACCTCCGAAAACTCGGATGATGGCACTATGTTTCTTGCACATGCGTGCAAGCAAACATAAAAAGCAAATGTTATGTGTTTAAGTGTACTTACCCTTGGCCAGTGGATTTGAAAGCACATTCAGTGACACATGGAAGGTAAGACCCCAGGGGCTGTATGATGCTGGTGGGTAGAGTGGTGCTCAATTCACATCTGAGCTCAGACATGAAAACTGAGAGACACCCTTTTCATGGAGACCAAGGGAAAGAAAGGAATCCACATGTTTGTGAGATGCATTAGAAGGTCCTCCACTAATCACTTGTGAATTTTTTTTAGGTGAAGACACTATTTCAAAGAAGCAAATTCAGGCAGTTTTTTTTTTGTTCCTCCTACCCACTGGCCATCCACTCCTTCAGGCCTGCCAAGTCCCCCTACCACTGCTGCTGAGTCCTCCCCCCACCATCCACTGCCCCTTATGGCCATGCTACCAGGTAACCCAAATTAACCCTTCATCTGTGGGCCCCTATCCCTGTGGGAGGCTAACAAGGGAAGACAATCATCCTAAAGAGCTTCCTGTATATCCCAGGCATGGCAGAGATCAGAACAGACACATGTATCTGGGACTTCATGCTTTAAGGAGGGACCAGAAGCCATCCTCCAGGTAGCCAGCAGATGTTTTTCCATTTTTGTGGGAGTGTGACAGGCCATGTGATGACAAGACACAAGCTGACATCCATCACACTCTCTTCCGCAATGGGGGCCAATGTGTTGCCATGCCTCCAGCCTCCACCTGGGGCCAGCAAATGCTGAGCTGTGAATATACCCTCCCTCCCAAGAGAAGGCGAGTGGTTATTGGACACTCAAGCCTTCCCCCCCAGCCTGTCTTCCAGCACTCAAACCTGTTCCCAAACCCTGGTCAGTGGTGTCATTGGCAGAAATCCAATTCAAGCAGTTTAATGATAGGAAAAAAACAAATGTGGTTCACCTTAGTAGTGGTGGTGGTTCAGATTAATTCACATCTGAGTTCTAACAAGCAAAGAGACTAAGCAATTTGTAACTTGTGCATGTGGGGTGTGGGTGTTGAAGAAAGGGGATCATAGTGCTGTCACTACTGCCATCATCCCTGAGGGATGTGGACTGCGTTGTGTCTACTGCCATCACATCTGAGAGGCGGGGGGCATAGTGCTTCTGCCATAACCACTGGTGGATGGGGAATGTTGTACTGCTGCTGTCCCACCTGAGGGATGGGGGCCATAGTGCTGATACTGCCATCACACCTGAGGAATGCGAAACATGGTACTGCTGCCATCACACCTAATGGATAGGGACTGCAGTGCTGCTGCTTCCATCACACCTGAGGGAGGGGGGACACAGTGCTGTTGCTGCTGCCATCACACCAGAGGGATGGGTCTGTAGTGCTGTTGCTGCTGCCATCACACCAGAGGGATGGGGCCACAGTGCTGCTACTTCTGTCACACCTGAGGGAGGGAGGTCATAGTGCTGTTGCTGCTGCCATCGCACCAGAGGGATGGGTCTGTAGTGCTGTTGGTGCTGCCATCACACCTGAAGGATGAGGGCTGTAGTGCTGCTTCAATCACACCTCAGGGATGGGGGCTGTAGTGCTGTTGCTGCTATCATATTTTGTACCTAAAATAACTTTAAATTGGTACAAGGATGGAAGGATGTGCAACAGTGGAGGTCAAAACTGCTAAAATGCATGTTAGCAGAGTTAAAAATTGTTAAAGTGCAGAAAACCAAACACCGGTAAAACCGGATTTTGGCTTAGCAGACACCGGTGACAGTACAGTTTTTTACAATGTGCAAAATGGAATTTGCCCTTTCTCAATCCCGGTAAACCAGTGTCCCTGCATATCTCTGGTACTGACAGATTCTAAATACCATATGAAAAACCTCTCCTAGTAAAAGGAAAGAGGTTTTTAGATATTCACATATTGCCCTGGTCTAACCCCGTGAGTAGGGGACATTTTATGTTATTTATTTGAATTTTGGTAAATGGGTAAGAGCCCACATGTCAGACCAGTGAAGGTCTTGGCCAGCCAGCCAACCAATACAGGGAGCAAAGGTACTTTATGGGTACCCTAGATAAATGCTTAATTGGGCACAAAACAAAAAAAGGGATTAGAGGTTTGCAGCAGGTGCCCATCTTCTATATTTTCATTTATTCATTGATTTTATTGTTTGTGGGAAAGGTTTTCTGGAATAGATGGAAGGTGATGCCAAGAAGTGAAGACATGTTCTGTTATTCCACTTTATCTGTATATAAGTTGATATGTAATACTGGATGCAGTATAACTATAGCTGTATGTATTACTGAAGCTGAACAAAGTCCTCAATACAGAGAGTAAAAAAAAAAAATCTATCACACAGTGGTAAAAGCCAGAGCTGTTCTCTGCACTTCTGAAGCAGAGTGTGTGTGTGTGTGTGTGTGTGTGTGTGTATAAAGAGTGAACAGTCAGAGCCTTAATAGGTTTCTAAATGATGGGTGAGCAAATGAAAATTTAGATAAGCTAAGGAAGGAATGATACTATCAGAGAAATGTGGACTGCAGCCCAAAATAGAGAAATGTAAGGTTAAGGTTAATTGATATGCTGATGTGTTTGTTCACAGATGCCTAACCTTTGTCATTTAAAGACTGCCCTTGCAATCTCCTATACTTAGGCTGACATATGGAGAGATCAATCTTGGTCCCCTTAGCTAGTGCTTGCAACTGCTTATGTTGTACATCCATGGTTCCTTTAAAGTCCATGCACTGCTACATGAGATTGAACTTACAATATCATATGTTACACATTTCAAGTGCACTTGCAGTCTGTTAATCTCCTTTTGTTTCTCATCCAAATGTGCAGTCAGATGGGTAGTCAGGAAGGGAGGAGGGATGGCAGTTTATATCAAGTAGGGAATAACTTACACAAGGGAGGAGTCGGAGTAAGGGGAGGTGGAGGCATTATGGGTTCAGTTAAGGTCCAATATAGGAAGAAAAGTGAGGTTGGGGTGGTTTACAGACCACCCAGTCAGGATGAGGAGAGGGACAGGGAAATGAGCACACAAATATTCAAAGCTGCGAGGAAAGGAAAGGTGGTAATTGTGGGGGACTTCAACCTGCCCAGGGTAGACTGGAGCATACTCTCCACAACATGTTCTAGGAGTCAGGTGATCCTAGAAGGACTGCCGAGTGGGTTCCTGACTCAGGGCATCACTGAACCAATAAGAGCTGATGCAATTCTTGATCTGGTGCTCACAAAAGGGGAGTATGTACAGGAAATAATGGGCAGGGAGCCACTGGGTGGAAGTGACCATTGCACAGTGTGGTTCCAGTTGGATATGGGTAGGGAAAGCATCCCGACTAAGACCAAAATCTTGGATTTCAGGAGGGTGGATTTTAGGAAAATGGGCGAAGTGCTAAGAAGCCATCTGGCAGGCATCAGAGCAGATATGGGGGTGGACCAAAGGTGGTCCATCATTAAGGAAGGAATACTTGTTTCCACAGATGAATGTGTTAGGCTCAGGGAAAGAACACAAGGGTCAAAGCATGCAGCTGGTTCAGTTCTGGGGTTGCCCAGGCAGTAAGGGAAAAGAGGTTGGCCTGCAGAAAATTCAGAAAGACTAAGAGAGAGGTACATAGGGAAAATTACTTAAGGTTGGCTAGTGCGGCAAGTAAGGAAGTCCAGCAGCAAAGGCTCAGAAGGAGCTGCAGATAGCTAAAGGAATTAAAAAGGGGGAGAAGGCTTTCTTTCACTATATAAGTGAGAAAAGAGACAAGAATGAAAGGATTGTTAGGCTTAAGAAAGGGGTGGAGTGGGTGGAGGATAATGGGGGAAAAGCAGAGATACTAAATGAATACTTCTGTTTCATTTTCACCAGCGAGAAGGACATACCAGTGTCTTCAGGAGGGAAAAGAGGAGCAGGGGGGAGGGGAACACAGATGTAGTGATAGAGGAGTATAGAGTGAGGGTCTGCATGTATTGAAGGTGGACAAAACACCAGGCCTGTACAGAATACATCCAAGGGTAAGAAAGGAACTGGTTGAGGAGCTGGCAGGGCCATTGGCAGACCTATTTAATAGTTCACTAGAGTCAGGCATGGTAACGTAGGACTGGAGAACAGTTCATGTAGTGCCCCTCCACAAAAGCGGTCCCAGGGATGATCAAGGGAATTACAGACCAGTCAGTCTGACCTCCATCGTGGGTAAGCTCATAGAGACCATAATAAAGGAAAGGTTGGTGGAATATCTAGAGGAGCATGGTCTCCAGGATGTGAGGCAGCATGGGTTTGGGAGGGGGAGATCGTGTCAAATGAATCTGACTTGACTTCTTTGACTGTGTCACTAAAACAGTAGATAAGGGTCAAGCAGTAGACATCCTCTATCTTGATTTCAGCAAGGCCTTTGACTCTGTGCACCACAGAAGGTTGATCATGAAGTTGGTGGCCTTCTTCTGCTGGCTTCTTCATATGTTCATATGTCAAACCACTGTGGATGACAGTTGCCTCTACTTCCTTCTGTTCCTCATTTTCCTTTCACAATTTATAGTTAATATGTGTCACCTCTGCCACATTTCCTAATACATTTGACTTTGTCCTGCAAAACCGTAAACATATAAACCTTGCCTACAATAACCTTTTTTCTGTTTGTCCTTAAGTTTCTAATCTGATTTTAAACAAAACTCTTGCTTAACGTATGCCCAGGGGACTCCTTTATGTCTAGCTTCTTTACAAAAATTCTGAGCCCCATGGGCCATCACAAAAGCAACAATAAAATTCCTCCATGTTACATAATCCATCTTTTTTTAGCCAGACTGTGTTTCAGACAATGAAACTTTCCGCTGACAGTCTCTTTCCTACTATCGGCTCCCACCAACAGAAGTATCTAGGTTGCAATCCTGGTATACCTCTATTCTTTTTTTTTGCTCAGACTCTGCATCTGAACCCATCTTTCTGGGCCACAAATTGCTCCACCCCATGCTGCAACCATAACTGTCGGCTCACAAGCACCCCTGGCTGGGGCCGGGCTGCCAGTGAGTTCCCTTACCCCAAACAGAGAGGGGTGGATAGCTCAGGACCAGAAGCCCAGATGGCAGTACGATGTCTGCTTCATGGGACAGACATCATCTAGCAGAGGCAGAACCTCCAATTCTTCAATTTGTAACCCCCAGGAGGTGTGACATGCAATGATGGGGGCATTCATACCACAACATCTGTCACACCTCCCCACAAAGCTGGTGCTGGTTGCTACCAATTCCCAGCCTCTGCCAGACATTGGTATTGTACTAGTCACTCACCCTGCCCACCCCTCCCCCAGGAGAAGGAGATCTGTCACCTGGACACTCCATCCTCTCCCCCCTGGCCAGCCCTATGACTCCTGGGTCCATTCCTGAATCTGGGATATCAGCGTCACAGATGGAAGCCCTACTGCTGCCAGTGATTACACTGGACATGAAGAACTGCACACCACAAAGCAATGTTTATTGAACTAACACAGCATATTACATTAACCACAGCAGTCCAGCTTACAAGGTACTAGTAATGATCAGTCATCTTCCCTTGGGAGAACAAACCTGATGGGCACTGTGGAGGATTTAGCACTTCATTTAATGGTTCATAGTTCCTCCCTCTCCACCTCTCACAACTTATATACACTTTCCACTAGCTGTTATCTTTATAGAACTCAGCATATGTCTATACAAGGTAATCTTCTGCTGGGTACATTACTGTATTTGTCCAGTCTGAGGCTGCATGTTTTACACCTAAGGCCCTTGTTGTCCCTAATTTTGTTTATATGTTCAGCAGTAACAAGCTGCTCACAGCATACTAGCTGCCAACTCTATTTTTGCAATAGCAAGGACATTAGCAAGAAAAAAATTAATCTTTAAGTACAAAAATATTCTTATTAACCCATTTGCCATCTCCTGACAGCACTTTACAATATTTGTCATTATAGTAAATTATAGAATGGCTTGAATCCAACAAGCAATCTGACTGGACAAAACAGGTCACATGACCATGTGATGATTTTAATTACCGCACAACTCAAGTTTTACTTTCTTTTTTCCTTCTTTTTTTAACTTTTAAAACCATTTTATAAGTGCAAAAACATACTCCAGGGTGTGTGGTAATGCTATTAATTACCTCACTTCCCAAGTGGTTGAAAGCACTCAGCTGCACCTTGTGCCTCACAACCCACCTTGGGCATGTGGTAATTAAGCATTACCACACACCCTCTCAAGTGTAATTTCTTACTTGTCACATTTCTACAGGGGCTTCATTATGGGTCATCTCCATTACCCCTCTTTTGGATTGTGCTAAACTGCTCCAAAGTCCAGCCTTTACAGACACAGGAAGAGATTATTGTGGTGGTCACTTTAGGAATGGTTGATGAAGATGGTAAATGTGGCTCAGGGACCCATGGAACTGAGCCTGATCCAGACTGAGCATGGCAGGGAGAACTGCAGGGTAGAGAGGGGAAACAAAGAAACAGCCTGGTCCAGTGGTCAGCATGCTGTCTTGTGAGCTAGGAGACTGCAGATTTAAAGCCTGCTAGAGCCAAATAATCACTGCACAAACTTGAGCAAGACACTTAAACAATCAGTGCTTCAGTCCACCCCACTGCAGGAATAGGTAGAAATAGAGCCTCACTGGAAACAGGGTTTTCGCTGTGCAAATGTGTGCTTTCATAATCACAGAGTTTGCCTTTCATAGAGCAAGTTATTATTTGCACTCATTGCATTGGATGTTGCTTTAAAGTTTTAGCATAGGATACAGGGCAGCACCATATCAGTGTGGAACAGAGGGCTTTTGTCAGACTGAATAGTAGTAGTAGAAGTTTATTCCTTAAGTGCCCAATCCTGGGTCTGTAAGCGGTGTACACCATAAAATTAAATTGCACAATAAAACACAAGTTAAATGAATGCATATAAATTAGTCACCTCAAATAGATAAAAGTAAAACCAGTGGGGGCTAACTTAGGTCAAAAGCTTTCCTGAAAAGATCAGTCCTTAGTCTCATTTTAAAGGCCTCCACTGAGGGAGCCTCTCAGAGATCTGGAATCAAGTTCCACAGTACCAGACACTTCAAAAGTGTGATCCACGGATGTCTTGAGCCTGGTCCTGGGAACTGCTAGGAGGCTCACCTTAAAGGAGTGGAGTGGACAAGCAGGGCAGTGAGGGGACAAGAGATCACTCAGGCAACCTGGACCCAGTTCATATAGGCCTTTATAGGTCATAAACGGACCATGAAGGTGATTTGCCACTTCCCCGGCAACCAATGAAGATCACGCAGAACTGGAGTCACATGACATTTCCTCAGACAGTCTGTCAGTAACCTGGTTACTGCATTCTGCACTTGCTGCAGGTATCATAGAACCCCTCCACGAGCCCCAAGATATAAAGTTTTACAGCTGTCAAGTCAGGTAGTCAGAAAGGCATGTATCAGTGAGGGAAAGTCATCCTGTGAGATCAAGACTTTAATCTGGGAGATGTTTCTTAGAAGGGAAAAACATACATTTCATTTGTATATCTGCCTATTGCTTTCACAGTGTTGAAATGTTTGTATTTAATTTTCTTCAATAAAGTATATTCAATTAAAAAAAAAGATGATAAAAGCCACTAACAGACTACTGAGGAACCGTTCCTCATAATGTGGGACAGCTGAGAGTTATGAACAGCAGGGTTATAAAAAGAGGCTCAACTGGACACCAAGAACTACTTTCAAGATGGGGAGCAGGAGGTGAGTTACTTTTCTGCCTTGACTGATCATAGGAGGCCAGTTACTGCTTGGATAACTTTGGTCCAGAAGCAGAGCTAAAAGGTGAGGGACATATGGGGAGGTTAAGTATGGTGGTGGCACTGGTGTTTTGTGGTTTTGTGTATTGCAGCGCATCATTCCACGAGCCCCATGCCATGCATAGAAATCAGGATGCTGCACATCTGGTGTTAGAGGGCACAAAACATCTGACTACCCTAATCTGCATTCTGACATAGTCTCAGGGGACTCACACATTCATTATCTCCTCTGCTGCATCCTCAATTTCATTTTGAATAGAGCCTCAAAGTGTGACACTGTAACAGAAGGGCTCTTTGCATCATTTTTTCAGACTCCATATTTTGCAGCTGAGACCCAGGGCCCCCATTGTTTCATGTCGCTTTTCTTCTGACTAAAGTGCATTTTAAATCACTTACATGACTTCAGTCAATCAGTTCACAGAGCCACTGTACATCTTATCCTTCCTAATTGGTCTCTCATAAAGGAGAGCTAGGAGTGGCCCATTCCATTTTAGAACTCAGAGGAGTCAAGACGTTATTTAACTTTCAAAATAATGGAATTAGTCCAGGAGCCAGGTGCATTTATTTATGTGTCTAGGTCTGAAAGGTCTGATGATTGTTTCTTATGTAAAAAACTGTAGAATAGAGATTTATAATTCTTATTCACTCAAAGTTGAACGTTTTCTTGGAAAATGCACTTCTTCAATGAAAAAATGAACTGTCTGTGGAAATTGTGTATATTTTAATTAGTGGTTCCTTCTTTAATTTCATTTCTATAAGCTTTTATTGAAATACTACAGACATTGTAACAAACAGCAACACATGTATCAAATGCTTAATATTTACATTATTATTTATTTTATTCTATATTTAACTTGAAACAGTCAACTTTTTATGACATTTTATGAACCTAAGTACAACAATCAGTATTGTTGTTCACTGTCTTTATTATCTGACTTGTTAAGCAAATCTGTCACATCAATATCGACAACACAGTCACCGTTGTCATCTTCTTCATTTGGATTGTTGTCATGTTAGTTCAATTGTTCACTAAAGGCTGGTGGTACAACTTCACATGTGAACCATGTTGACTTGTATTTGCCATCCTCATAGGTCCAGCCATTGTCCTCTGGCTTCAGTACTGTCATTGTTGGTTTGTCTGTGTTTTTCCATAACAATGAAATGTAATTTGCTGGCAGATGTGTTGTGTCAGAGTTGATGTGCATGGCTGCATGGTGGCAGTGAAAACATTTCATATGCTTCCATGGATATTTTGAACTCAGCTGTATTCTCTAGGTCCACCATTGAGGAAGGTGATGGGTCATTAAGTAGCTGCTGCAGATGCTTTGTGATTGGAAAGTCTGACAAACCTTTATATTGTATAAAGCGCTGCAAATGTTTAATTCTAAATGTTGCTGATAGCATCAGGTAACACCTCTTTGCCCAATTGGAAAATGTTCCTTGAAGAAGTCCATTCAGGGATCCCAGTGCCAATACACCACTTTCAACAAGAATGTGATCTCCACCAGAACCATTCAGGAGGAATCCAAGACCTTTGAAATACGCTAATTTTATATGGAATGGTCCAAAACATACAAAAAGTTTGTCATATTCCACGAACTTTATGGACTGAATTTGTAGTGCAGGTTTGAATATGGCCAAGTCATAAGTAAGAGGAACACAGTCCTCCTGGCATTCATTGATAACCTTGATAGCAGTATTCATGGTGTCTTGCACTACATCAAGTTTTGTAGGAGGCTTTCCCATAGGGCCCATGTATGATATGATCTTCTGTGGCGGGTCATCTACAGAAACAAGGGCATTCCATCCTTGCCACATTGGAGTAGCATGTACACTTGCACAAGATATCATCAAGGCAACGTCCCTTCTCTTAGCTTACTTGAGTTTTTTGGTTCAGAGCTTTCTGTCACCTTATATTGATACTGTCTTATTTTAGATTTTCCAGATGTATATGGTCGAATGTCTTTCTCGCCAGTATCTAGAGCGCTTTTCCTCTGAGACATTTGAATGTGCATGGGCACTGTGTCTTGTTCCTGTCCTGCCATTGGCTGCAATATCTGCTTCTTTACACTTGACAAATAGTCTTCATCCAAATCTTTTGCCTTTGTCTTTGATGCTCTGCTTCATTTGCTCTTTGATGTTAAAGACGGCCCTGCTTGGTCATGGGAATCAACTTCTGATCTTTGCTTCTTTGTGTTTGTTTCTGTTGTGTATCTTTCATTTCTTGCTGATGCTTGGTCATCCATGTGTGTTCTTTTCATAGCTTCTTCAGACCTTTCTTTGGGTAAAGCTGTCTCCTTAATACTGGGTGGCAGGTTTTACTGTGCTATACCCACAGTGTCATGACTGTCAAGTGTCTCTGTCATCTCATCATAACTGTTGAAAGCCAAAGCTGTGGCTAAACCTGGCTGAATGAGTAATCCATCTGGTGTAGCCATAGTCTTCTCTGTTATATTGGTTGTGACTGCAGTTTTGAGTTCCTCCACAACATGGTAGCTGACACAGTGACCAAACCTGTTCGAAATAGTTCTCAGTTAACAATTTTTATTAGTTTTTCAACTTAGAGGACAGTATTATACATACAAACATGGTATGAAGTATAACAGAGAAGGATCTTACAACAAAATGTCCACAGTTTGTCAGTATACATATCATATAACCTGTACATTTCAATTATGATGGACTTTGAAGGGGTAGGAAGGGGGAGCCCTCACATCTTTGCACTAACTACTATATAACAATATAAAACCACCAGCATAGCAACACCAAGCTTGTATGTTAAGACTAGGTATCTAGTAAAACTAAGGGAATGCATACACACTGCTAGGGTTACAAAGAGTAAAATAGGAACATGGCTTGTTGCATCACATCAAAATTAAGAGTCTCACATCCCAGAGTAATTAGAGAATAAAATAGATTATAAGCCACAAGAAGGGTTCATCCTCTACCAGTTCTAGGCTTCAGATATGTTAGGAAAGGGGCCCAGTATGATGCATAAGTCTCTAACTTATTGAGTGTTGAGTGGGACATACGATCAAGTGTAGCAAGGAGGGTGAGAGCATGCACGAGTTGTGATATAGTGGGGATTTTGGTAGATCTCCACCTTGAAAGTATAAGGCGTTTGGCAGAAATACTAAGCAGGGCCAACCAACGGATGAGGTAGGGTTTAATATAAAATCCAGGAGGGGGTATGCCCAGGATCCATTGTTCAAAATAGTTAAAACTTTCTTACTGTCTGTCATGGATTTAATAGCCATGCCCAACAAGAGGTGTTTTTGTGGCTTGATTATTCCCTTTGACACTGCAAACACTATGTCATCTGCAATAGATTGAATTACCCTCTTCTGTTATTCACTGCCCACTTTTGATGAACTCATGAGAACAGTACATAGGAATGTCTGAAGAATGGTAGGCAGTTCTACATTTTCTTCTGTTAAGTCTCCAATTTTAACTTTGGTTTTATTACAAGACTGTACCTTTAGGAGTTCCAACAAATGTTCTTTTATGTGTTGAGCTGCTTGTGTTGCTTGTGCTTCCCTCCAGTCAGACTGTTACTTAGTATACCTGATGATTGTGCCTGCTTTTCTACTTTTGGTATCAAATATGATACCATCTTTGAAGTGAGCCGCCAGTTTTGACTGCAAGCTCTGTGGGTCATAATTTGTTTCACGCCCACTACACTCCATAAAATTGTCCATGTACCTTTTGTGTAGAGATAGCAAGGATTCTTCTTGCATTCCATTAACAATGATGCACTGCACATACTTAACAAGACTGGAAAAACGCAACCTGGTGATTGTCCCTCAACTGACTGTATTCACATTTTGTACCTGTGCCCTTTATTTGTTCTGCCTTTTTTACATACTTGTTCGTACAGCTGTTGTGGTACTTTACTTCTTTGGCTATGAGATCAGTACCGCCTACCATCATATCCATTTGTCGATCAGCCATTTCTTTTGCTGCATTTTTTATGCAGTCTGCTGCCCCATAAGTTATACATGCTGTAGGGTATTCAAAAGTCTTTGTTGACCCCTTAGAATTCATTTTCTTGTATGATTTGCAAAATTAATTTGGGAATATGCCTGATGTAGATGCTGCAGATTCAGATAGAGCACTATGAACTTGGAAGCGAAGCAATGTTGCAGGATAACTCTTTAGGATGTCTTTTTTTAAAGTTTCATCAGCTGCAAGTTTACCAGAACTGTTATATGCCACAAACTTCTTGTAGCAGATATAATGATACCCATGGCTGCTGGAGTAATGTTCAAGCAATTCAAGACACACCAAGTTGTACTTTGACAGTGTTTGATTAGAACACCTTTCCTTTGCATCAACTACTTGCTCCCAATGAGCATCATCCAAAGGTAGCAGGTCTCCATGGTCTGTGCTAACTCCTGAATCAGTGTGTAGGCTGCATTGCCTCTGCAGTTTATGAGAAGTCTTGCTAGCCATATCTGAAACATTAAATAAATTACATTAATAACTAAGAAAACTGAGTCTGTTACATAAATTAGATAAATTAAATAAATAAGTAAACCAAGTCTATTACATAAATGTAAAACTTTTGGTTACTTTAAAAAAGCGCATTTTCCAAGAAAACATACAACTATGGATGAATAAGAGTTGTAAATCTGAATTCTACACACTTTTTTACATGAGAAACAGTCATCAAACCTTTCTGACCCAAACACATAGATAAATGCACCTGGCTCCTGCTCTAAATGACTTGAAACTTATTATAAATCACTCTTGCTAACTTCAGTGATCTATAATAAATTAATAGGGTTACTAATGACTGTCTATTCTGGTATTAGAGGCTCCTCTCATAAGGTTTGAGTAGCCAGTACCACTCAACTTTGCTTCATAGTCCTTTTACCCAGAGACAAAAAAGTGGAAGCCCTATTAACTCATAGCATGCATCAGACACTGTTACCTGACCTTATGCACCTTGTGGGACTATGTGTGTTTAAAAACAGCTGAGACTACTGGTCAAAGCTGTGAATAGCTCAGTTTGATATATACTCCTTTAATTATTTCATATCTAAATAATTGCTAAAGCAGACTCAGAATCAAGACATGAGAGAAGGGCAAGTTAAAATAGAATGAAACCTGTTCAGTAGGTACAAAATATTATGGTAAAATGCACTTCTGATTTAAATAGCTGTGGTTCAGATGTTCTGTAATCCATTTTATGTTACCTTACCAATTATCAAAAAAGTTGGAAAGAAGTACTTGGTTTATAATCTGGCAACTTTTATACACACTGACTGAACTATAATCATAGC
Organism: Neoceratodus forsteri; assembly: GCA_016271365.2. Classification (NCBI taxonomy): domain Eukaryota; kingdom Metazoa; phylum Chordata; order Ceratodontiformes; family Ceratodontidae; genus Neoceratodus; species Neoceratodus forsteri. Next base: position 1,780,251,523 of record CM057452.1, read on the forward strand.
CATTAACTCTAAATCTTAACTTCAGTTTGCCATTACTAGCCTGATTCAGCAACATGTCATTGAACTATGTGAGATTGTTGAATTGGGTTTGAAAAGGCAAAGTAAAGTGGTGTAAATGCTGAAGGTAATGTTCCAGAATAATATATATAGCAGGCCGCTGCATCCAAAAGTGTTTTATAATTCATGAACAGTTGGCAACAGCCATTAGCCATGCACTGGTGATTAAAAAATCCTGAGGAAAGCTAATGGTGTTAAGTATAGAGAGCTACTACAGAGGCTGAGAACAGGAAAGTTAAGGGACTTGTTCAGGGTGGCACATTGAGTAAGTTGTAGGTCCATACCTCTCAACCTTTTGGCTCTGAAATGAGGGACACAGGCATTCAAAATGAGGGGCATTGAGGGACACAGACCCCCATTATGAGGGACACATCCTCAGATCAGGAGACAGAAGCTCAGAACACTATGGCACTGGAAACCATTGTGTTTGCTTGTATAAAGTTTATTTGTGATTTAGCATCTTAGAATAGTCTGAATGTCTACTTTAAAGTTTGAATTTACAACACATTTTGTGAGTGTGTAGCATTTTTTCCATGCGGCATGGATGAGGGATGGAGCAATTCTGAGAGGTAAAATAAGCACCTCCCTTGTATTCAGGGACAGTTGAAAGGTATGTGTTTATCTGAAACCTGAGTTTGCATTTGAACCACTAGACTACACTGCTTCAGTAAAAAAATGTCAATGCTAGCCATGGGTCATGCTGTCTTTGATGAGATGGCAGGTCTGGATAATGTGCATAATTAAACATCCAACAAAAGTTCCACTGCTGATTAAAGAGATCCAAGCTTTCAAACATGAGAACTTGTTCCTGCTATTTTGATCTTTAGTTCTTTGACGGTACCAAAAAAGTATGCATGTCTTTGATCTTCTGAGGGCTACTACCCTCACTCTTGTAAATGCTTAATTCATTGTACCTATAAGCTCATCTAAATGTCACTTTCCATTTCTAGGTTTATAAAGAAGAATGAATAAGGGCTTATGCTTCTGATTGTTCAGAAACCTTTGATCCCCTGTCAGATTCAAAGACTACGCACGCTGAAAAACAGAAAAAAAAATGAAGATGGCAATGCTGAAGCAACTCTAATTTGCATTGTATACATGAACAACCAAGAAGTATCGAGCTGTCTGGAAAGGTGTATTAAAACTCACTTATAGCATGACACCATGTGGGTTATATAATTGCAATGCTTTCCTTAGTGTTCTGGCCATGTGTTATTTTGAATAACTCTAATGAATTACTTAACTTACTACTAAGTTACCTACAGATTTATCACAGGATCTTTGCACAGTATATTCTGTTCATCTGCCACAATCATTTGTGAAGATGCCTTGCTCCTTGTGGCATGGATCTTGACTGACTGAAGAAATAGAATTTTCTCAGACAGTGGAGTGCAGCAGTTGTACAAACTAACATTACACATTCATATTCTTTAATGCACAGAAAAGGCAATCACAAAAAAATAACATTAAAGAGCCTCATTCCAAAGCTAGCAGCATGCAGGTCTTGTTTATGAAGTCACACAAAAATGCCTGGGGTGTCAGGCCACACTATGCCCCTGAGCATACAGGTATCCCCCAATCCCCAACACCCTGTTATTTCTTATTGCTTACATCGAATGGGTGCAGAGGAAGACAACAAAGTTTGTTAATGGCTTGCAGAACAAGGGCTATGAGGACTGAATGTCAACACAAGAACTGTTTTCCATGAAAAGAAAAAGCTCAAGGGAGACATGATCAGAATATTCAAGTATCTGAAAGAGACACCACTGTCAGAGCAAGTGCTGCTCTTCAGGGTGCACATGAATGAAAGGATAAGGGGACACTGAATGTCACTGAAAGGAAGAAGATGAATGGGAATTATAAAAAAGAACCACAGTATTTTATGGAATGCATGAAGAACACTTGGAATAGACTGGCAGAGCATGTGGTACCAGCAGAAACTGTAATAATCTTCAGGTTAAGATTAGAAAAACACTTTGGAGAAAATGGGGTGACAGGTTATTCCCTCTGAAACAGTAGGAGGGAGGAACTCAATGGACTTGGGTCTTTTCTCCTAAATTCGCATGTTTAGTGCCACCGTCTCTATTTGGAATGATGTACATTATCACAGGTTCAGCAAGTGATAACTTACAGGATACTGCAGAAACTAATCCAATGGTAATTACTCCAAGGTTTCATTCAGTTAATTGTGACATCTGATTATAGAGTGATTCATTCTGGTGAGCAGCACTCTAAGCATGAATGTATGTACCTGTATGCCTGTCTGTATGTCTGTCTGTATGTATGTATGTATGCACTGTATGTATGTGGAAAACCTCCAGTGGCAGAATCCTTTGGGGACTCAAAGTCAAGTGACTGCATTTTTCTCACAAGTACTGTATACTAATGCGCAATGAGATATGATCCTGGTTACTCTCCTTTCTCCAGTGAATTAAATTCTGTTCCCAGTAATGTTATAGGAACAAATGAACATACGAGGAGGTCAACAGAATAAGGCCATTTGGTCTATCTAGTCTTCCCATACTGCAGGGTCCACAGCTTAAGCTACTGATCCTACCCCACCCTAATCCTTCCATCCTTTCCAACTGTCTCTACTATAACCCTTACTTTACCCTTATGACTATACCAGCTTCTCTTGAAGTTGCCCACTGTCATCAACAAGACAACCTCTTTTAGCAGTGCATTTCAACTGGCCACCACCCTCTCTGTGAAGAAGTGCTTCCTAACCTCCCACCTAATCCTTCCCAGCTCCAGCCTAAGACTGTATCCCCTCATGTTTTGACTGCCACTTAGCTTAAAGAGACCCTTCTTACATACACTATTTTTTCCTTTCAAATACTTGAAGGTCTCAATCATGTTCCTTCTTTCCTTCCTCTCCTCCAGAAAGTACAAATTCAGGGCCATTAACCTCTCTTTGTATGCTTTACCCTGCTGCCCCACAATCATCTTTGTTACCCTCCTTTGGACCACTTCCAGCAGGTTGATGCCCTTTATAAAGTATGGACACCAGTACTGTACTCCATACTCTAGATGTGGCCTCACCAGTAACCTGTACAAGGGCAGTAACACCTCATCTCACCTACTGCTGATCCCTCTGGGCATGCATCCTAACATCTTGTTTGACCATGCTACTGCCTTCTCACACTGCATGGAGTGATATCACTCTGAGATCCTTCTCCTCCTCCTTATCCTCAGTTGCAGATACCCGGACCCCTCCCAGGTAGTACTCCATCCTGGGATTCTTCATTCCAATGTGCATAACTTTGCATTTCTTGGTATTGAAGCCAAGCTGCCAAACACTGGACCACCTCTCAAGTTTTTTCAGATCATCCTTTAGTTCCTGTATCCCTTTGGCTGTGTCCACCCTCCCACACAGCTTGGTGTTATCCATGAAAAAGCACATTCTGCCCTTAATGCCATCTACAATATTATTGATGAAGACATTGAACAACACCAACCCCAGCAATGAGCCCTCTGGGACCCCACTGGTGACCTCCCTGGTGCTAACTAATTCTCCCCTCACCACCACCCCCTGGATCCTGTTCCTCAGCCAGTTTTCTACTCATCTGATCATCTTTTCCCCAACTCTGTGATCTGTCAACTTCCTGATCAACTTCTTGTCGGGTACAGAGTCAAAGGCATTACTGAAGTCCAGATGTCCACCACTTGGCCCGTGTCTACTGTCATAGTGATCCAGTAGAAGTCAATCAGATTTTATTGACATGATTTCCCCTCCCATAAACTCATGCTGCCTCTCATCCTGGAGACCATGTTCCTCTAGGTACACTATCAACCTTTTCTTAAGTAGTGTCTCCCTGAGCTTGCGCACAATTGAGGTCAGACTGACTGGCCTGTAATTCCCTGGGTCATCCTTGGGACCACTCTTATGGAGGGGTACATGATGTGCCATTCTCCAGTCCTGTGGTACCACACCAGACTCCAATGAATACAGCTGGTCAAAGTTGTGAATTCCGCTCTAGCGGAACTTCTGTGAAATTTCACAGCTTTCACAGATGTTTCTGAACTTCTGCCTGTGATGGATAGGAAATCTCCTGAATATTTTTGATAACTTTTCACCCTGTTACTCTGAGACAGACATAGAAGAAAAAAAACTTTTCCTGGTGTCCAGTGCCCAGCTTACATGAAGCCCTGACCGAAATTTGCTGGTGGCTAGAGGTTCCTCCCCCCATCATATCACTTGCCCCATACAGTATATAAAAAGTACTTCCCAGGTGGCTAGAAGCCCCTCCCCCCACATGATCAGCTGCCCAACATGGACATCAATATGCCCTGGTGTCCAGTGTAACACCAACATCCCGGTCCCCTGTATAGTCATTATATAACATTTCCCTGGTGGTCTAGTGAACCCATCCATCCCCAATCCCCAGTACATGAAGCTATTTCCTGGTGGTCTAGTGCACCCCCACCCACTCACCTCAGCAGGTAGTGTCCCATCACCCTGTTACCCCATCCTGAACCTAAGCAGGTGACAAACACAGCCCTCCTCTCTCCACCATGGCTGGCCACCCACTGAGCTGTCAATGAATGAATGCATGCTTGCACAAGCACATGCACATTCATTGACAGCTCAGTGTGAGTGGCCAGCCATGGTGGAGAGTGGAGGGCTGTACTAGTTACCTGCTCAGGTTTGAGATGGGGAGTGGAGTGGTGGGACACTATCTGCCAGGGTGGGGGGGCAAGGGGTTCACTAGACCACCATGGAATAGTTTCATGTAGTGGAGATCGAAGATGGGTAGGGAGGGTTCACAGGACCACCAGGGAAATATTTATGTAATGACTATACATGGGAACAGGATGAGGGGGTTACACTGGGCACCCAAAATATTTCATGGTGTACAGACATTATAAAGTGGGAATATATAACATATCCAGTCCACTTCCACCATGCTGCGCTAACACTGGGGCTGGCCCAGGTCATGTGCTGGTGTAGAGCAGCTTGCTGCAAAACAGCCACTGCCAGTCTAAACCAGAAAGCCAGCACTCCAGCCCAAAAAATGCAAAGAAGAAATGTTCACTACTGCAAATTTCTTGATGGTAAAACAAGACACACAAAACTGACCCCTGTGGTTCAGTGCTTAGGCCTTCATTATGGGGCCCCCAAAAGAAGGCCTAACCACACAAAGGTCATTTCTGTGCTTTGTTTTGACATCAATACATTTTTCAGTAACAGAATGTGAAGATTTTTTCTTTGCATTTTTAGGTTCAAATGCTGGCTTTCCAACTAGGCAACGTATGAAAGCAAAACAGTACCCAACAACCCCGAGTCAGCGCAGCAGTATAACAGTGGACTGGTTATATTCCACGCTATATGTCTATACACATCAAATATTTTGGATGCCTCAGCAATATTTCATTTCTGTCGGGTAGGGTTTGTTGAAAAGCAGGATTGAGCAGTGCAATAATCTGTTAAAACGCATGTGCGCACTGTGATTGAGGTGCATACTGCCCACCGAGACCTCTGAAAACATATTATATGACTTTGTCCACTGCTGCTGATGGTACAAATAAAATATACATTATGTATTCTTATCTTTATTCTTTATAACATAAACAATGGAACAAGTGATTATATATATGTTTGCAATAAGCTAGACAGTGTGTGCACACACAGGACAGTACACTGCACACATGCTGTTTAGCAGACTATTATTGCATGGCTCAGTCCTGCTTTTTAACAAACACTCCATGACAGAAAGTAAAAATTACTGAGGCATAAGGAATGTAACAGGGCCACAAGAAGCACACTGCACTATGTGGACGGCTGCTGGTACACAATACCTGGCTCCAAAAGTGCAAGGCAAACACACAAAGCCACCACTCTATATGAATACATGCCCCCCAAAAACGTTCAATGCTACTGCAACTTTATTGATGGCAAAACAAGGCACACACAAAAGCCCACTGCACTTTGGCACTTAGGCCTTCATTAGGGGGCACACTAATGAAGGCCTAACCACTGAAGCGCAAGGGTTATTACTGTGTACCTTGTTTTGTTATAAACACAGTAGCACTAGCAGTGAAAATATTTTATTGGCATCTATTCATGTGGAGTTATTGCTTTCTGGTTTTGTTAAAGGAGTAGTCCACCCAGAATTTGCAAAAACATATGTTATGCAGAGCATTTTGATTTGTATGTAAAGTCCTAGTGTGTCCTTCCCTATGTCTGCTATTATTACTAAATTAGCCCCTAGTTTTATGGTAGTTCTAAGACCTCTGGGGATCTTCATGTCAAATAGGTTTATTGCATTTCTTGCACCTACAATGCATCTTGTCTCATGACAGTGCTGTAGCCAAGCCCATAGATTTAGTATACACACAGTTCACAACAGCAGAGCTGTGTAACTGTTCTTATCCAGTGAGCCCAAATGGCTACTGTTACAGTTTAGCAGATACCTGAGAGCTAGGTGAGTGGCGTTTCTGTATAAAAACTGCTAGTCTTTACTAATTATAGCATTGATGATCTGAGGCAATTTCTGTGCTTTTTATTGTTGTGTGTAGTTTGATTAAATTAAATTTTAAAATGAAAACACTAACTACTGCTAGCTAGACCTGACACACACACAGAAAACACAAATAGTGAATTATAGCTATTTAGTAGCTGTTTTCTTACAGAAACCCCACTCAGCCAGCTCTCATGTATCTGCTAAACTGTAAATTGCCATTTGCACTCACTGTATAAGAACAGTTACACAGCTCTGCTGCTGTGACTGTGCATTTGCTAAATCTATGGGCTCTGCTACATTACTGTCACATAAGACAGGGTGCATTGTAGGTACAAAAAAGGCAATAAACATATTTGAGATGGAGATCCCCAGGGGTTGTAAAACTACAATAAAGCTAGCAGGCTAATTAAAAAAACTAATAGCAGACAGAGGGAAAGACACACTAGGACTTTACATACAAATCAAAACACTCCGCATAACATGTTTTTGCAAATTTTGGGTGGACTACTCCTTTAAGTTGTAATATAATGAGGGCAAGGACAACCCTTTTTTACTTAATTTTATTTCACCTGTTTTTGGGCATGGTTATCACCATTAAATTATGTGAGTTAAACAAGGTTATGCAAAAAAAAAAAACAGCACACACACTTAACAGAAGGAAAGGGGGACACATGATAGAAACTATAAAGTACATAAATGGACTCAACAACAGGGTAGATGCATACAGAAGACCAGAAAAAAAATGTGCATAAAAAGGGAAAACAATTACAACAAGATACAGGGCAGAAGGGTCAGGGGCAACATAGGGATATTTTTATTTTTATTTTAGAGGGCTGTGGTGGGGGGTACAATCACAGACAAGCTAAACAACTAATGATCTATGTTGTGGTGTGAGAGCAGCAGTTGGAGCATCATCACCATCATCTGCAGCTGGTGGCCCTCGATCCACTCCAACTGCTGCTCAACATTTGTCAGCTGGTGGTTGGTAGCATCCACCACACACCACGGAACTGCCAAATCGGCCTAAGTTACAAGTAGTTCCATGGGATTGCCACCAGCAGGAGGTGCTGCAGCTTGTGGTGGTGGTGGTGGTGGTGGTGGTAGTGGAGCAGCAGGTTCTGCTATGGCCATTCTCCACCTAACGCCATGTGCAGGTCACCACCATTCTACCCCCTCTGCCACAGCAGGGCCAGCAGGTGCAGGCCTGGCCATTCTGCGACAGCAGCCTGCCACTCCTCATGGTGGTGGATTACCACATGGGTGTGCTGACCCCTGGTCCCCAGATGACTTCCCCAGGGGCCATGGTGCACCTCAACACCACAGATCTTACACCGCACAATGCTACTGTCCCCCCACACCAAATCAAATAATTCCCTAACTAGGGAGGTGCGGGAGGACCAGGCACGGGGGGGGGACAAGATGGCATGGGAGCACGGGGCTGTGGCTCGCCACTTGGGGCCGGGGATGCAGGCACTTGCTGCTCTGCCTCCTGCTGCTGAGGTGCTGTTGCTGGTACTGGTGGTGGTGGGGCACTGGGAGGTGGTGCCACTGCCAAAGGAGGTGGTGGTGGTGGTTCCATGGCAGCTTCAGCAGCACCAACTCCCACATCTCCTGCTTCGGGGGCGGCAAGATCTTACTGCAGTCCAGATGAAACTGGCCCCACCCCCCCATGCATGCAAACAACCACCCATTCGTCAAGTCGAACAAATGTCCCAGCCCCAGAACATCCCTCACCCTGTGGGCTCAGGACAATACAAAACACAGGTTTTACTATAGCGTTTCAACAGCACTTGCACCGATATCCCCTACAGCGACAGCTACCATGCCGACTGTTGGCAGTGTAGCCTCAGAGATGTCAGTGCTCACAATTGGGGGACTGTGCCCCTCTGCCCCCACACCCCCCCCAGTCTCTAGGATTCCTATTCCAAGTTGGAGCTGGACCGGGGGGTGGGCTGAAACACCCAGTGAGGCTGTACCGGTCACTGCACAGACCATCACAGTGACGGGCGGGTTTTGCCCGAATCCTGTCACAGTGATGGTCTTCACAGTGCCGGAGTCACTTCGGTGATGATATACCCAAAACACACACACACACAGACACACACAATTAATAAAACAAAGACTACTTAATAAAAATAATGCAAAAACACAAATCCACACAACAACTAATCAACAAAAACAGGAAGAGCAAAAAAAACAAGTAGGATTTTGTTGTTTAACAGTGCTCTTTAGAGTCTCTCTGTCTCTATCTGTCTCCAACCTTCCAGGCTCCAACCTCTCTCTCTCCTTATGCAACGGGAAAGTGAAACTATCTTCCTAGCATGAGTCACTTCCTGCCTGCCTGGCTAAAGCACATGACTTACACTACTGTAAGCCATTTGATGTGTGGGGGCTGCCAACAGACTTCTCACTCCACCTTAATTCGCCTTATGGTGGACTGACAACGTGAAGTGATAATTACAAGGCGAAGTGAGGCTTTAAAGTAGGCACTTCATGTTGTGGAGTGGCAACGCGAAGTGTCCAGTTCACGCCCACTTTGTGGGCAGAATTTTACTTAGCTGCATCTCTAGTCAGGAACATACTCTGTAACCCGCCTGGGATTTCCTGACTCTTTGTACATGTTGTGGAAGGTACGCTCCAGTCTACTTTGGGCAGGTAAAAGTCCCTCTCTATTACCTCCTCTCTTTTCCCTGTAGCCTCCAATATTTGCAAGCTCAGTTCCCTGTCCCTTTCCTCTTCCTGGTTGGGTGGTCTGAAAACCACCTCCAACCTCACCTTTCTCCCTCTGTTGTACCGTAACTGAAACCACAATGCTTTCACCCTCCACTCCGCCAGTTCCTCCCTTGTGCATGCTATACCCTCCCTGATATAAACTGCTACCCCCCCTTCCCTACTGCCCTGTCCTTACTGTATAGTTTATATCCAGGGCTCGAGAGGTCCCAGTCATGTTGAGGTGTGGCCCCAAGTCTCAGTTACTACTGCAATGATCTCCCTCCCTTCTGCTAATAGTGCCTGCAGGTCATCCATCTTGTTTCCAAGATGTCACACATTCAGAGACACCACCTACCACCTCGAATCTAAGCCTTCTTCCCTTCCCTCTCTACTTTTTTGCATTTCTCCCATTTGCACTCCCTGTTTCTAATTGCTCCACTCCCCCTCCACCTCTACCCTCTAGACCACTTCTATCTTTATGGTAGTAGGTCCGTTGACCTCCTCCTCCCAGAGTCTTTGGGTCTGTAGTCCTGCCAGCCCCCCTCAGAAGTTTTAATTCAGTTTGTGGGTTAAGTACCCCCCCATTTGTCCATGAGTACTCTTGAGCTCTGTTTACTGAGGTGTAACCTGTCTGGTGAAAATAGTGTTTTATTAGACCAGACCTCCCCCCCCCAGTCCCCAGTACAGGTGAATCTTTCCTCTCTGCACCATTTCCTCAGCCACATTGAATTCCTCAAATTTTCTTCTTGACTGTGCTAACCCTTGGTACTGGTATCACTTCTGAGAAAGACAGTGATTTGTTTCCTCCCTGCAGGTCTTCCCTAACACTCTGAATCTACCTTGCACTATCTCTACCTCCTCCCCAACTAGGTCATTGGTACCCATGTGTATAACTAGGCCTTGTTTCCCGCCAACCTCCCTTACTATTCCCCTGATTCTTAGGCACACCTTCCCAGCTGTCATTCCTGGCATGCAAACCACACTTCTATTTGGGTCCCCCTTCCTTCCCCACTGAATACTCTTAATTATGGAGTCTCCTAGGATTACCACCCTTCTGTCCCCTGCATTCATTTTTCCTGTCCTTCCTTCCTTCCCCACCAGCAGCACCAGCTGCTCCTCTACCTAACTTCTCCCCCTCCACCATAGTTAACTTTCTTCCACATCCACTACTTATCCCCACAATTGTTTCTTTTTTCCTCTTTACGCCCTTCCCTCTTTGGCTAGCCATGTATCCTTCACCTTTTCCCTCCCCTCTTTCTACCCTTTCTGCTCCATCCCCCCATCTTTTGCTCCACTTTGTTTCCTTTTATCTCCCTACCCACACTGACTAATCAACTCCTCCCCATCCTTCTACCCTCAACCTGGGTTCATCTCATCCTCCTACCACACCTCCTGATGCCCCTTCCCTATTCCAGACAGGGGTGCAAATCTGCTCATCAAAAGGTACCCCTTCAAGAGTTCCCAACCCTGATGCTTCCCTCTCAGTCCCACCACTTTCCCCTACTACTTGCCATTCCTCCGCCATCCACCCAAGCACAAAACAGCCCACTTCACAACCGCCTGCTTATCTGGTTGATCCTCCTCCACATCCCTCATCATGCATGACAGCATCTCCAAGAAGGAGTGTACTACACACAAAGGCTTTTTAACTAAAAAACTACAGCATCCCTATTGGTGGTCTACAGCCAGAGGATCAGCTGGATCCACCACTCAGGCCAGGTGGTCTGTCTCAGCACCCACCCTCAGCCCTCCCTCTGCTGATGTCCTCCCTCCACCCATCTCCCACAGTTCTTGAGTCATACAGGCACTTTTTTAATGTTTTTCATATTTTTTATGACAAATATGTCCTCCCAGTATAGAAAAGCTCCCTACACAAACCCCTGCTTATCTGGTTGATCCTGCACTGTGTGCTGTGTCATGCTTGGTGGTTTCTAAAAGAGAGAGCGGACTACACATGCAGGCTTTTTACCTAAAAATTACATTGCATTCTAAAAACCTTAAATGTCATGTCACTCCTTTATTTATTAATATGGATAGTTACATGACAGCAAAAGATTTGCACTTTATAGTTCATCTGTGTTTTTATTATTGAACATTTTTAACTGATAAAGGAACACTGAGCCAAGGCTCATTTTCAGGTGCAACCCGGGGGAAGGAATACAAGAATAACAATATAAAAAGAAAATGAGACAGGAAAAAATATACACAGAGGATGGTACAGGCAAAAACACGCAGCAATAATTTTTTGCTGGCAATACATAAAGTAAATATGGTATAACAGGCAAGGATGGGAGCAGAAATATAAAAATTTACAACATGTACAGGAACAGAGACTGAAGCAGGCAAGAAAATATAGAAATTGGTAGATAGATAGATGTATAAAATGTTTATTTTTATACAGGATATTTAATGTCATTAGCAATAAAATATCTGTCTACAAGACAGTCCTATTAAAGAATTTCCAAAAGTTACACAAAATAACTGGAGAAAAACATGCAAGGAAAATACAACACAGCATAGCATGCATAACACATTACAAAACAATTTGTCAATTTACAAATATTAACATAGCTAAGTCCTATTATTTACAAAAATTTAACTAACATTTACATACCATTTTATAACAATTTTTCAAGTCAGTAATACAATTTGTATGAGATTAGGCTGTATGCATATTAAAAGTAAGGTTAATCCATATACACACACTGTATGAAAATGTAAGGATTTATTACCATATTTAATCATACATTTATCTGGACATACCTTGTTGATGTGAATGGATCTAGTTAATACACGTGTGATTTTCTATATAAGCTTTAGTAGCACTCTAACAATATATACATTGTAGTAATGTACAACTACGACTATTCATATTTCCTCTTTTACCTTATACTTCTTCTATTTTTACTGTGTATTATGTAGTGCTAAGCCTTTTTTTTTCATTATAATATTGTAACTGTTCTAGTTTAGGCAGTTAACCAATAATTATTCTGTTACCATTGAATAGTCTTTTTTCCTCCTTTGTTAGATGTTATGCTACTTAGTTTATCATTTATATAACCTTATATAGTATTGTTATAGGATACACTTGCTGTTTGTTTATCTTTTAAATACTTCAATAAAAAGATTAACTGCAAAAAAAAAATACACGTGTGATTGGTAAATCTTTTCCAAAAGTAACTCTTGCAATGTAATGTTCTGGATATTTTATTAAAGATTTATAAAGAAGCTTTGGCTGGTTAATATTGTTTCTTATTTGTAATGATTGCCACCCTATTCTTTTTAACATTTCTCAATGATGTGTTGTAAATCTACACTGTAGTACAATTCATGCCATTTTATATTGAATGTTATTCAATGTAACCAGCATCCTCTTATCAGCTACTCTATATACCAAATTATCATATTCTACTGTTGGCAAGATCGTTTGTTCCATTATTGTCTATCTTGCTTGTTTATTTAAGTGATAACCTTCAGGGAGTTGGAACATATGAAGCAATAACTGGCTTCTGAGGATGATTTAACGCTGAGGCGTTTAATCATCCACAGAAGACAGTTATTGCGCGTATATTCCAACTCCCTGAAGGTTATTACTATTATATGAGTTGGAGTTTGTTTAAAAAAAATGTTTTAATGTTTGTGCAGTACAGGGTGACCAGCAAAAAAGAGGGCAAAGAAGAACGTCAGCTGCACCCGCTTAGTTACTCTTTACTGTATTCTCTCTTGTCTCTTTGCCTTACAATCGCTCTTGCTAGGCTTCTCCTTCCAGAGTTAATGTAAGCCAGTGTGTGTGGCCATCAGGGTCTGCTGGGAACTGTGAGAGAGAGGGAGAGAGAGAGGGGAGAAGAGAGGAGAGAGAGTGGAGAGAGAGAGAGAGAGAGAGAGAGGTATTTGAGAGAGACCAGCAGCAGTCAAGTAATCATTTGTGCCAGGCTGTAAGAGTGTTCAGGTAGGGAGATGAGTGTGAGCTGCTTGGCCATCTGGGGAGTGTCAGAACTGACTGCAGCTGCAGCCTTGTTGTTGTCTATGGCAGAGGAGGGAGACAGTGAAAGGAGTGGGGGTCATGGTTAGGATGTCACACAGAAAAAATAAAAAGAAAGAGTACTGGGCTGGATGGGGCAAATAAAAATGAATGGGAGTTGGAACCAGAATGGATGAGGGTCAGTTTAATGATACAGAATCTGTTGACATGAGCGGCTGTTATGATGGCATTTTTTACTGTTTTCTTCTTTGATATGTGTGGGGGGGGGATTAACTGACTGGTGGTGCTTCATTACCAGGCAGTGGGTGGGGTTTAGGTGAATAACTGACTCTGGTGGCATTGTTTTTCAGTTTGTGGAGAAATAACTGATGGAAGTTATGAATCGTGATTGACTGAGAGGAGATGCCGTTCACATAATTAGGCATATTGTAGTTTGCCTAAGAGCTCCCAGCTTTCTATTTGTTTTTTTGTGATCAGTGTAGAAATATCTTCATTAAATATTAGCTCAGCATAAAAAATGATGCCCATGTAACAGTAACCTATAACTTGTTCAATCTGTTCCAACTCATTTATACAGTATAAATATTTAGTGCAGGTTTGTTCTCTGCTCCAAAATACAGCACCTTTGTCTTTTTTACAGTATGTTCATTGTAAACCTTGACCTGGTGAACCACTCCCTTATCACGTCAAAATCTAGTAGTAGACTTGTTTCATATTCCTCCTGACTCTTCTCAGTTGTTGTAAGTGTTATGTCATCTGCATATAATTTTATTTTTGAATGAGGCACAGCCTGTGGAAGGTCATCACTGAACAGTACGAATAATAGGGGTCCCAAAATCAACCCCTGTGAGACTCCCCTAGTCACATTCTTACTGTCAGAAAGGGTCTGGGATATTGACACTCTCTGGGACCGATCACTTAAGTAGGACTTAAGCCGGTCCCAGGGACTGCCATCTATCCTCAGCACCTTCATTTTCTGCAACAGTAGGAAGTGGTCCACAAGGTCAAAGGCCTTGAATAAATCTACAAAAAGGACAACAATTTCCAGCCTGGCATTCAGGCAGGCAGTCACCACATCACTGAATTTGACGAAAGCCATAATGGTAGCATATCCTGTCCTGAAGTCAGACTGGAAAGGTGTCAACAATTTGTCTTTTTTAAAGTATTCAGTTAACTGTAAGTGTACATGTTTTTCAAGGCATTTGGATAGTATTGACAATAACAATATTGGTTGGTAATTTCCCAGATCCTTAGAAGTACCTCCCTTGAAAATAGATGCTACCTTACTCTGTTTCCACAGTGTTGGAAAAGAACCTGTATACAAGCTCCAGTTGAGTATATATGTAATTTTTGGTGCTAAGTAATCTACAGCTATTTGCTAAAAAATTCCCTCCACTTCGTTTAATCCAGGGGTTTTATGTGTATTTATTTTCCTTAAACCATTCTTTACTATAGATATACTCAATTGCCCAGATATTCAAACTGCACCACAAAAGTGCGCAACAGCAGGAGCAAGCGCAAGTCCACTGCACCCATGCGCAATACGCACGATATTCAAACACTGATCAGGTCAAGATGTGCCTGTGGCACACGACTGAATATCATGCCAACTGCACCATAGTGCAATCAAGGATGTGCAGTGGCACAGGTCAGATGTGCAACAGCAAAACCAGGGATGCCTAGTGGAGCAGGGCAGCAGTGCAACAGCACAACCAGGGATGCGCAGGGGCAGAATGCAGGGGTCCACCACCCATGGTAGGGATGGGCAGAGGAGCACTCAGCAGAACAGACATCACCTCCCACACCCCATGCACCGCACAACTGGAGGAGAGCAGGAAGAACCAATGGCCCAGGGACACCAGCAAGAAACCCATCGCCGTGGCATGGTGCACCAGCACACCTCCTTGCAAGCTGGGACTGTCACACATGGATGCCTGTCCACCCCATGCCACACCAACCCACCAATGCAGAGCACACCCTGCACCATGATCCCCATACACCCTGCCCAGGAGTAGCGCCCAACAGTGCAGGACACCCCAAGTATGCCACCACCCCACTGTGACAATACAACCCTGTGCACCACAGAACCATGCAAGGCAGCCCCACCATGGGCACCCAACAGTGGGAAGCAGCAGCAGACAGTGAAGCAATGGCTGCAGACATGCCACGCATGTCCCCCCAGGTAAAGCTGTGAGGCCGACCATGCGTCAGCACATGAGGTACTACACACGTGACAGGGCATTCCCCGGAATCCACCACTAGTGTCACAGCACCCTGCCCACCCTCCCAAGGATACACCCAGTCCCAGCACTGGCTACAACAGCCACTGCAGACACCCACAATGTTGCATGGAAGCATGCACCACACAGGATGCAACACAGTGCACAGACAAACAACCACCCATACCCAAGGGCACACCAACACAGGGACACAGTAGCGGGTCAACCAAGCCCCTGGCATGTGACCATGGCAGCCGTGTACACACGGCCAGAACCTCTCCATGGCACAGGTGTGACAGCAACCCTGTGTAGGCACCATGAGGCTGTATGCCACCAACATGCGGCTGGAGCACAAGTGACAGACAGTGGAGCACATCCCCTGCAACAGGCACAGGTGACAGCATCAAGGTGGGACAACAACAGCGGATGCAACAGTGCCACCCGAGGCAGATGTTCACCACACCAGTGACAGGAGGCAACATGGCATTGCGCTGGGTACAGTGGCAGTCCAGCATGGGCAGCCACCACTGACATGCCAGCAGACTGTGAAGGTCACAGACATGCAAGGGTGGCAGCTGTACAGGCCATGGATGGTCTGACAGTTGCACCATGGACACAGCGCATGCACCATGTACCACTGCACACAATCATCCTTTGTACAGGGATCAACACACAAACCACAGACAGTGACTGAGAGCTACACCCACACCACACTTGCCTCCCCTATGGACACACAGACACACACACACCCATGATAGCACCACCCCCGACACCATGCACACCAGTGCAGCTGAGCACCATTAGCCCACTGCAAATCAGAGACTACAACAGTAGGCATAACTTAACAAATATATATAAAAGTGCTAACAAAACTATGTACAAATATATATATTAGAAAGGGGTGAGGGACACAAACAGGGTGGAGGTGGGTAAGGGGCAGGGGTGAACAAATGGGAGAGGGAAGGAGGGGTGTGAGGGTGGCTCCATGGTGCTTTCCAAGATGTAACCGGGGTCCATCTTCAGCAGGATCCCCACTCCCCACTCCTGTGGCACCTCCTGGCATGATGACGCCTCACACTGTGGCACTCCATCCTTTCGAGGATGGCTAGAGAGACCCTGGCCACCTGCAACAGCTCCTGCAGTGCACGCTCCACATGTACTATCCTCTGTCCACCTAGGACAAGGGAGCAGAGTCAATAGGTGTGAATGCACAGCCCCCTGCAGCCCACCCATTGTGCATAGCATACAGCCATGGGACACGCCCCTGTGAAGGTGCGCGACCACCCACAGTGATCATGTCCACAAGACCTACCCACCCAGGCACACTCAGCCATGTGGAATGCTGCACACACCCACCACCCAAGTCCTGAACAGCACCACCGTGGCTGTACAGTGACATGGCTTTGCTGTGCGAAGGCAGTGGCACAGCCATGTACCTGGTGCATGCATGGACCACATTTGATGCACTCCCAGACATGCAGTGCCACTGGACAGTGCTGACTGTACCATGTAGCGTGCATGGCAGTGGTGTCAATGGATGGTGGCCATGCCCCGCCGTCCGCCCTACTACACAGCATGCACAAAAAATCCTGGATGTAAGGCACTCACCATCATCAGGCTGGTCCCGGTACTGGGCTGGTATGGGTGCTCTAGCATCTTAACATGTCTCACACTGCAGCTGCCCCTCCCTGGCACACCAGTACTCCTCAGGGCCTAGGATGCAAACATGGAGAGAGGAACATCAGTACAATCCAGTAGCAAAGGCTCCCCACCCCCAGGTGTGTACGATCCCACACAGCCAAACCTGTCTGCCCACCACCCCTATACCACCACCACCACCACCATGGCCCACACAGAATGGACCCCCCCATGTGCTGGACACATGCCCACTACGATACCCCTATGGACGTAACCAGTGTAAGGATGGGGCACCTACCTGGCCGTGGAACCACGCCCCTCCTGGTGCATGCCCACAGGTGGGCAAGCCTGTCTGGGTCCCTCCGCTGGAGGTCCCCATCCGGTGCCTGCACTGCTCTGCTGTGCGCTGGATCCCTGTCACCTCCTCCAGGGCCACCGCCACCTCCTCCCATACGGCACTCCTGGCCCTGTCCAGGGTGCCTCCCCAAAGAGAGCAGCAGCATGGGGTTCAACCAGGGACATGAGGTTAGCCAGTTCAACCTAGGTCCAGATTGGTGCCCGTCTCCGTGCCATCTTCCAAGCACTGAGTATCAAAATGGCGCTGTGTAGCACACATCTGCCACGTGCAGATACTGCACGGTACTGTGCTGCCATTCCCCATCATGCTGTCACCAAACAGCGCGATAGAGGTGCACCCATGCGGACGCATGGCACCTGGGGGCAAAGGTCGGCACAGGGTCAGGGGTCCCCCGTGCACAGACCACCACAGCGTGATTGGTACTCACTGCATGTAGCACGATAGGGCACCTATGTGGCAATTCCTGTAGTTGCCTACCATGCTATCGCACCACAGCGCCTACGGCGCCATGGTGCAAGAGCGCTATACATGTGAACAGCGCACTAGCACCACTGGCACAGTGGTGGACATGCCCTGCACTGCCTCCTGCACTCAGCATGTCAGCAACATGGCAGGCATCGGCATTAGCACCTCAGGCTTGCACCGTTTGGTGTCTACTGCACACATCACAGAGCTGCGCCCTTGCCTGAGCATATTCAACACAATTGTGCAAGGCGCAACAGTGCAATATTCAGCCAGCATATGCAAATCAGCTCATCAGCAATTCAATGGTGCATCTACTGCATTAGCATCCACTTAAAATTGAGCCTCGCCTCATTTGCATGCGTCGTGCAATATAAATACGACATGGGGCTGCAGAGGCCATAGTCTCATATTGCAAACTATTGTGGTGAGTTGCATGATGTTTGCCAGTGTGGACTGTGGTGTGTGGGAGATGCATGGGACTGCACAGTCAGAGGTAACACCTGTCACGTGAGGTGGAGGAGGAGGAACAGAGATGTGGGAGATGGAAGAGGCCCAACTTTAGCAAGGCAGAATCAGATGCTCTGTTTGAGGCCTACCTTGACCAGGAACCGCTGCTCAGTGGACAGCGGGGAACATCACAGGCCCGTTCTGCGGCATGGGGTGAGGTGGCGCTTGCCGTCAACCAGCATGGCAGCCACCAGCGGTCCATGCAGGAGTGCAAGAAGAAGGTGGGCACAGACAGGAGGAGGATTAAAGTTAAGGTGGCTGCCATCAGGGCAGCACGGGCTGCGACCAGTATGGGACAGCTGGCCGTGCCACACCTGACACCACAGGAAGAGTGGGTTGCTGGCAGCATGCGATGTTGTGCCCTGGAGGGTGTTCCAGGTGGTGGCTTCCAGAGAGGTGGTAGCCCGTCACTGCATGGTAGGTCCTGATCTGTCACTGTGGGGGGGGTGGGGGGAATGCCACAGGGTAGGGCAGATACATTAATGCTACTGTATTCCCTTACAGCTCCTGAGTGTCTACATGGGTCAGCGGTGATGGGCTCATCCACTGAGGGCGATACCCTGGACACAGAGGAGGGCCCATCCACCTCCACAGGTGTCTGAGGGTCAGGACGACAGTGTGCCTGCCTGGCTGTCTGGACTGAGGTTGGTGGAGCTGGTGCAGAGGAGGCCCTGCCCATGTCCCAGTGTGACAGTGTCCATGGATGCCAGCATGCTGAGACTCAAACTGGTGCCAGATCTGTCACTGATGATGATGGAGCTCACATCATGGACAGTGATACGTGTGGGCCGCAGGATGGCTGCACAGCAGATAACAGCACGGGCATAGCCATGGGTGGTGCCGCCTTGAAGGCCTGTGTGACATCACAGTCCCAGCCTGTGCCTGTCTGCACCAGTGGGGCAGCACTGGTGTGCATCCAGGACAGTGGGGCTGTTGCGGCCACTGCGGTGGCACCGTTGAGCCCTGGAGAGCGGCAGCTGGAGGGGCAGTGTCAGCAGTTGGCCAATGGCAATGGGGGGGACAGTGTCAGGGGCAGCGTCAGTGTACCACCTGTGGATGTGCCCAGGCATGGCCCTGGTGTGCAGCACCCAACCTCAAGGGATGCTGCCCAGCACGGCCGTGAACACCATGAGGGACAGCATGCTGATCAGGTGGATGACCTCTTAGATGAGCACACCCACATACTCCATGAATCAGTGGATCAGCAGTTGCGGCTTGTGACGGCGGTGGATGCACTCAGTGCAGTCCTGCACCAGGCAGAGGAGTGGTGCAGCAGGGACATCGGTCTGCTCCTGACAGGGATGGACCGGCTGCAGGAGGATGTGACCGCCACCATTGACAGACAGACACAGGCATTCACAGCTGTCATGGCCACAATGGGCAAACAGTTATTTGCCCATGAGCCACGGACACTGCACAGTGCCATGTCCACCCCCTGTTCCCGGCGTTGCGCACCACCCTCCTTGTTGACACCGGGTTCAGCTGTGGGCATCCTGAGCATGCCTGGTGCAGGCATGTTCGGTGAGCTGCAGACCCCTTCTTGAGAACAGTTGCGTTCCCACAGAGGCACCCCTGGAGGACAGTCGGTGCCACCCCATGAGGTCAATGGTCAGCCTGTCACAGCTGGTGGGTCTCGGCAGGGCCACCTATGCATTTGTGGCAGCTGTGGCACTGTGCAGCATGACTGATCTGTCTTCCACCATGGCTACTGTCTGACGCTGCCCTGTGTGCAGTGTGTTGTTCAACATGCAATTCACGGGTGGGGTACCCGGCCCTGCACACACACACACACACACGTTCCATGTGCCCAACCTCCTGGCTGCCGGCCGCTGTGGCATGTGCATGATGATGCCTGCATTGCACTGTCCACCACTGTGCACTGGTGCCCAGCATCTGAGACATGCACAATGACAGGCACTGGGCATGGTGGTCTGTGGACGTGTGTGTGGCTAGGGGTGTCGGTTGGGTCGGCGTGCTTCCTACCCTTTGTGCATGTCTTGTGGGGGTGTGTGTGTGCATGACTGTGTGCCATGTTAGGCCTTGCCCATCCCTGATGGTGTGTCTGGTTCCATGCTCAGCCAATTCCCTTTACGACATGCACCCCTGGATTTGTCCATGTGTGTTTGTGGGTTGTGCCCTTGCCATTGGTGGTTGCACATGGCCCATGACTTACCTGGGTTGGTTGAAGTGCTCCTCTGTGATGGTGTCCCGGTGCAGCTGTGACATCCGGATCAGTCGGGGGTTCCTTCGACCAAGGGAGGGCTGCCCATCACCATCTGCACCAGCGTCCTCATCGTCCCCATCACTGTCCCCCTCTTTGACCTCTACAGCTATCCCATAGTCATTGGCCATATTGTGCAGGATGCAACAAGCCAGGAATAGCCCACAGGCCTTCGAGGTGTTGTTCTGTAGAGCACTGCCAGACGTGTCCAGGCAATGGAAATGTGCCTTCAGCATCCCGAACACCCGCTCTATGACATTGTGTGTGGTGGCATATGCCTCATTGTACAGTTGCTGCGATGGAGTCACGGGCCGCTGGTATGGTGTGAGCAGCCAGGGACAGAGTGGATATCCACTGTCACCTGTGTGTAGAGGGTGGACATTAGTTTGGTGATCAACGTCGCCCTGCTATGGGCCATCTAGGCCAGTACCCATGTCACCTTTGACTATGCCCCTCCCAAGATCCATGTCTTTCTGTGTGATTTGCATACTCACCCACTAGGTGGCCAGTGGGGATGTCCCCACTCTCAAACCTGTAGCACAGTGCAGACTGGTGCCAGATGAAGGCAGCATGTGCTCCCCCAGGGTGTGTGGCACAGACATTGGTTATGCGCCCCCTAGCATCGCACACCACCTGGCAGTTGATGCTGGCATAGCCCTTCTGATTAATGTACGCAGCACCTTTCAGCCCAGGTGGTGTGTGGATGGCCACATGGGTGCAGTCAATGGCCATGAGCATGCCAGGCATACGTGCTACCCTGTGGAACTCTTGTATGTGTGCTGTGCACTCCGCCAGTGTGCTGGGGAAATGGATGTACTCCACAGCATGTGGCAGCAGTGTGCTCAGGAATTGTGTGAGTAGGCGTGATGTGGCTGACTGGGTTATGCCTGTTCTGTCCCCTGTTGGTCTCTGGAAGGTGCCCGTGATGAGCAGGCACATGACAGCTGTTACCTTTGTCTCCACTGACAGAGCATGGCTCCGTCATGTGGGTGCCTGCATCTCATCACTGCACAGCTCACAGAGCCGCCTCAGGATCGCCCAGTTCAGGCAGTACCAGCCCACAATCTCAGTGTCACTGAAGTGCTCCAAGCTGGTGAGGGCTCGGTACCGCCTGTTGGGGGCATACCGCTGATGGGCCCTTCCACAGCTGTGCCCCCCTGCTGCCTGCCTTCTCACACCCCTCATTACTGCCTCCATCTGAATGATGGCACTGGCCATGTCCCTGGCTTGTGTTCCCCCCCGGCAGCTGTAATCCCGTTTCCCCCACTGTCCTTTGTGCTACTCCCCCTGTTCCAGGAACACCTCCAAGATTTGGCTGTCCTGCCCACTGCCACTGCCCTCAGTCCACTGTGGCACAGGCTCCCCACTCCTGTCCTGTTGCTCTATGTTCCCAGGTGTGACCCTGTCCTGCTCTTTTCCAGTCCCACTCACTGCTTCCCTGTCTTCTGTGGCTGTCAACTTTCTCCCACCTCTGGCTTCCCTGTAGCGTTCTTGCACCTCTCTCTTGTTCCTTTTTATTTTGGATCATTTCCGCTATTGTGCAACTTCCACTTGATCCCCTATTGCACATGGCGCATGCTGTTGAATATCGCACTGTGCCATTTATTCATGGTTCTTCCCCCTTCAGTTGTGCATGCAGTCATTACTATTGCGCTCTTGTGCATTGCGATTTGGGGGATGCAGCTGCCTCCTGCTGAATATTGCACAATGGCGCATTTTCAGACTTGCGTTGGCGCATCTCTGTTGCGCATGGCACAACCCTTTTGAATATCTGGGCCAATTTTTTTAAATGAAAAGTGGGGAAGAGAACACTTTTTATTGTTTTCCACATTGCTTATTCCTAGATTATTTGGACTGTTAGTGGTCTCAAGACCTGGTACATTGACAAAGTAATCATTTAAAAGATTAGATATTCCAAATGGTTCACTTGTGTGGTACAGGCAGAAGTATACAGCAAACATTTTTTACTGGCAATATACACAGTAAAAGGGTACAAGCATGGATGTGAGCAGATATACAACCAAGAATAAATATCAAAGTTTAGCTGTCAGGCCATGCAAGTAACTAACACAGAGTAGTGTATTAGAGTAGCATATGGCTCAGGGGAAGAAATAAGTAATTTGCAACCGAGGCTTATTCTGGGGTGGAAGTCATTGTGACTTGCTTCTTCCCTGCTTATAATATCACAGTCATTTCCACAGCAACAGATTGCTATTTTGCAAGCACAGCATTGTCTTTGTAGGACACATCCCCTCCCATCCAAACAGACTGAGATGTACACCATGCTTTGAAGAAAAATGGCCACAGCAATGTGTTTATTGAAACATAACTGTAATCTAAGTTATATAAGTAGCATGTCGTGCAGCAAGGAAGTTGTGGCAAGGCTTTGAATGATCCAGATTTTGATCTTGGATATCCCCTTACCTACAGGTGATCCAAGAGTGGGTAGGCTTCCAGAGGTACTTTAGTCTCTGGGGCATAAGAAGTGTCCAACTAGGGCCATGTGATGTGTGCCTGTCTTTTGTTGGATAGTATTTCACACACAGGCCATGACTTAAGAGGCTATCCCCAAACTTTCCCTTAGAGGGGTAAAACCTGCCAACTGGGCTCTCACCTATTGCTACCTCAGCCGCATAAGATGTGAGATTCCCCATTTCCCCCTTTGTACCCCACTTGCGAGACTACCATGCAACCACAGAATAAGCACTGCTTTTAGTGCTCATCCCCCAAACACTTCAAGCTAGACAATTCTCCACAGCACTTTGTAAGTCAGCTAAGAATCTATCGTAGCCTTTGTCAGACAAGTGCACACCATCCTGAGCATAAATCTATGGTACAGTAGCAACAATATCATTGTGCCTGAGGACAGTCCAACCAATAGAGTCCATAAAACTCTGCAGTGCCATCTTGGTCTACCTGTGGCCTTTCTCAATTGAAGTGGGGTCTCTTCCATGTCACCAATGCCTCTGCTGGATAACGTGTGTCCAGACTATGTGCATCCTCATCCAGGCTTTCCAAAGCAAAAACAGGACCTCTTTCATCTGGTGCAGCAGTTCCAAGAACTTCACCTGTCCTAAACTGTTACCTCCCAGATGTACTACCAAAATGCTGGAAGGACTCTGCAGACTAGCTTCTGCCATAACCCACAGGAGCATGTCCCCCCATTTAATCCATCGACATCCCATCCAGTGTCTTTATAGCTGCTGAGGGTCCAGGAAGAGGTTCTCATGCCTGGAGCTCTTCTTCACCTTAATAGCCACCCAATGGATGAAAAAGTACCAACACAGCCAATCTGGGAAATGCTACCTGCCAGGAACAAGAACACAACAATTAAAACAAATATGGTTACACATACTCTTTTAAAACCAGTACTGTCAACTGGCCAAGTTCCTAGATCTGACCATCTGTCAACCTTTGGGCCCTAGCATTTGTAGCATCCTTGATGTAGAAGGAATGAGTAATGAACCCTG
This sequence comes from Neoceratodus forsteri, assembly GCA_016271365.2. NCBI lineage: Eukaryota > Metazoa > Chordata > Ceratodontiformes > Ceratodontidae > Neoceratodus > Neoceratodus forsteri. The sequence continues at coordinate 1,780,275,616 of CM057452.1, forward strand.
CCAAGCCTAAACTCAATATCCTCATGGCTTTTTGTAGAACATAGAAACATAGAAGTTGATGGCAGATAAGGACCACAAGGTCCATCCAGTCTGCCCATTTCTTTTTCTACCTTATAAATGTGCCATTGGCTTTTACTCTGAAAATGGCCTATCTATTCATACTCGTCTGTATTGCTCCCTTATGCCTATCCCATGCCTGTTTGAAGCCCTGCACTGTATTCATTTCCACCACTTCCTGAGGTAGGCCATTCTATGCATCCACCACCCTTTCTGTGAAAAAGGACTTCCTCACATTACCCCTTAATCAGCCTCCCTCTAATCTTATGCTGTGTCCTCTTGTCCTGCTATTTTTCTTATATTGAAACATGCTAGACTCTTTCACCTTGTTCATGCCCTTATGGTGTTTAAATGTTTTGATCATATCACCTGTCTCCCTCCTTTGCTCTAGGGTATACATATTGAGCTCTGTTAATCTCTCCTCATATGTTTACTGATGCAGTCCCTGCACCATTTTGGTTGCCCTTCTCTGGACTGCCTCAATTTGGTTAATGTCCTTGTGAAGGTGTGGCCTCTAGTACTGCATGCATTACTCCAGATGGGGCCTAACTAGTGTCTTGTATAGAGGTATTATTACCTCCCTCTTATGACTTGTGACACCCCTACTAATACACCCCAAAATCCCTCTAACCTTACCTACTGCTTTAGTGGTCTGCTTGGATGATTTCAGGTCATCGGTGATGATGATGCCCAAGTCTCTTTCTTCCCTTGTGACTGTCAGCAACTCCTCTCCCAGCCTATAGGTGACTTTAGGGTTTCTCTACCGTATGTGCATGATCTTACACTTCTTTGCAATAAACCTCGGTTGCCACTCCTCTGACCATTTTGCCAGTTTATCCAGCTCTCTTCTCATTCTGCCCACCCCATCTGGATCATTTACTCTGTTGCAGATATTTGTGTCATTTGCAAACAGACAAATCTTACCCTCCAGTCCATCTGCAATGTCACTGATGAAGATATTGAAGAGGACTGGCCCCAGGACTGATCCCTGAGGTACCCCATGTGTTACTTGCATCTCTTCTGACTGTATATCATTTACCACCACTCTCTGTGTTCTGCCTAGCAAACAGTTTGCCACCCAGTTGACCAATGTCTGACCCACCCCGAGTCCATCCAGCTTATTAATCAATCTTCTATGTGGAACAGTATTGAAAGCTCTGCTGAATTAAAGGTAGATGACATCAACTGCTCCCCCTTGGTCCACCACTCTGGTTACCCAGTCAAAGAAATATATGAGATTAGTTTGACAAGACCTTCCTTTTGTAAACCCATGTTGTCTTGGATCCTGTGCTCCTATGGATTCCAGGAGTTGCACTATCCTTTCCTTAAGGAGTGCCACCATAATCTTGCCCACTACTGAGGTAAGACTGACTGTTCTGTAGTTCCCTGCCTCCTCCCTGCTACCACTCTTGTGGAGCGGGATCACATGAGCCCTTCTCCAGTCTTCTGGGACCTCTCCTGTACTCAGAGACCCACTGAACAGTTCTGCTAATGGCTCTTCTAGTTTCACTCTTAGCTCCTTTAGTACCCTGGGATGTATGCCATCAGATCCCATTGCCTTGTCCACCCTGAGCTTATCGAGCTCTTGTAGAACTCTTTCTTTTGCTAGTGCACACCTCCTTCCCCCGTGTCCATGATGTTGAGCTGTGGGCCCTGCCTTACCTATTCTTCAGTAAATACTGAGCAAAAGTATTTATTTAGGATAGATGCTTTTACATGGTCCTCCTTCTCACACACCCCTTATCTCCTTTGATCTTAGCAATACCCCCTCTGGACTTTCTCCTTTCATTAATGTATCTATAGAAGTCTTGTCACCTTCTTTTACTGTTTGTGCTAGTGTTTCCTCAGTTTGGGCCTTTGCCTGCCTTACTGCCTTCCCTGCTTCCCTTAGGGAAGTTTGGTATGCCTTCCTATCTTCATCCTGCTGCGTTCCCTTATATTTCCTGAAGGCCAGAGTTTTGGCTATGACCTTTTCTGTTACTGTTTTTGAGAACCAAAGTGGTTTCCTTCATCTTTTGCACTTCCTTTTCTCTCTAACATAATGGGATGTTGCTTCAAGTATTGCATCCTTAATGCTTGCCCACTTTGCCTGTACCCCCTCACCAGTATTTCTTTTTTCTAGGGCTAGCTTAACTCTGTTGACCATCTTACCAAAGTCATCTCCTCTGAAGTCCCATATTTTTGCCTTGTAATGGGATGATTTAGTTCTAGTGGCCAAATTGAACCATACCATGTGATCCACCATGTGATGGTCACTGGCCCCCACAAAGTGAAACTGAAACACTGTTAGCAGGGTTCCTTCTTCATGGTGAAAGAATGTGACCCCCTGCTGGCCTTTCTTGCCACATATTCCAGGACATAGGTGCATTCATCCCACTGCATCCCTGTGGAGGCCTCTTACTGCACCAGTGTCCCAAGACATCCTATTGGTCTTGTTCCTTCAGAACCAGACAAACACCCTTTCCAAGGTCAACAACACATCACCATCCCCCCACAAGGCCACTCAAAGCCCTGGCTGTTTACTCAGCTGGACTAACTATGATACCCAAAAGGCTTCATAGAAGGCCATTAGGAACACTGTGGAACACCCAAGCCTCTACTGAGGAGGAAAACACCTTTGGAAGTTCTCCCCACACCTGCTCTAGCAGTAGCAAGCTGATCAGCTCCTAACTGTGTGGCCATTTTGGTACACCATTGGTCCAACCCTCAACATTTTATAGAGCCAAAATGCCCACATGTTGTCCTCCAGCCCAGTGGTCTTGGAGAACCACGATGTGCCTGCCAAATGTTGGCATACTGCCCTTGAAAAACTTCCACATTTCATTTGCACTATATAGAAGCATAACTGATCCAACAGGATGTGCCAAGCTTTCTGCCATCCCTGTGCTTGCTGTACACTAGGAAGTTCTCAACACCCATCTGGTAGGCTGCCCATATGCTGAGTGCTACCACATTTCCAATCAATTCCCAGGCTTCCCAGGTATGCTTGGACTTCCCTGGGAGGAACCTCCATTTCTAAGGCCAGCTTCTGGAATCTGGGTCACTGAAAACAAGAAAAAGCATCAGCAATACTGTTATCCACACCCAGCACATTCACAGCTTTAAACTGGATATTATGTAGCAAACATATGAGCAAACAAACCCACATGTGGACTCCCAGAGGACCCTATCTGCTTATTCATGGTGTGGACTAACCCAGTATTGTCTGACCTGAAGGTTACCTTCTTTTCTCCAAAGAGCTCACCCCCTTCACTAATAATGCAACTGCAATGATAAAAGTTCCCATAACATAATCTGCTTGATCATTCCTTCATCCACCCTGTGCACAACTTACAAATAAAGTAAGCTCCAAACTCCCAAGAAGCATCCATGAATAGCCTGAGCTCCTGGCTGGAATTTACTTCTGACCAGACTGAACCCCTATTGATCCAGTTCTGGAAATCCAGCCACACTGCCAAGTTCTCTCTCATGCTCTCAGTCACCTGGATCCTGTGATGAGGTTTTTGACATCCTGTACCTGCCTTTAATGAATAGTGCAGGAATGTCCTGCCCATGGGAATTATTTTGCATGCAAAGCTGAGGTGGCCCAACAACCGCTGTAGTGCTTGTGTGGTGATCTTGTGCACCTCTGGCACTCAGGCAAACAACTGCCTCAGCATCGCCATCTTATTGAGTGGTAGGCAACACTCCATGGTGACTGTGCTGATCTCAGTTCCCAGGAATGACAGCATGGTGCATGGCCCTTCTGTCTTGTTTTGCACTATGGGTACCCCAAAATCAGTGCACAGCCTGAAAGGGACTCAGGAAGCTCCCGCAAGCTCTGGATTTGGGCCTGCCCACAAAGAGAAAGTTGTCCAGGTAGTGTACTACCTTTGTACAACCTGTCTTGAATGTAGTTGTCCAGTGGAGGAACATGCTAAACTGTTCAAATGCAGCACATGCCACTGCATACCCCATTAGCATGCAGTTGTCAACATAGTACTGAACATCATAGTTTATCCACAATAAATCTCTGTCCTCTGGGTGTACTGGCAAAAGATGGAATGCAGACTATATGTCTGCCTTAGGTAACAGAGCCCCACACCTTACTATCTGGACCACCCTGACTGCCTATCAATCAGTGAATAAGACACTGCCATTTACCATGGATTAATGAGGTCATTAACTGACTCCCTATCTGAGCAACACAAATGATTAATCATCCTAAACTCACCCGGCACCTTCTTGAGGACTAGGCTGATAGATGACAACCTGAGGAGTGGACAGGTTGGTGCGGCAAATGGCCTGCTAATCCTGCTGGCTGTAATCTCCTTTATCAGCTTGACCTGAACCAACTCTAGTAGTTTCTTGGCAGACTCAGTCGACTTTCAAGGGCCATTGTACAGTATTCTAAAACCTTTCTTAAAGTCATCTGCTAGGGCACAAACAAACACTTGATCTGGGTAAGGGCTCTACCAAGCCTCAAGGTGATGTACCTTATTGGCTTTGGGAGGCTGGGGGCACCACTTCTGAAAGGGCCACAGCATGGTGGTTACTAATTTGCACTGGATGAACTGGTGTGGTTGGCCCCGTGCCACTCAATCATGCTTGAACCTGCATTGTTCTACCTTATGCAGTCCATGATTAAAATGATAACAGCACCCCACCCTGTGCCTCTTTCTTACTAGTACCCTGTCCCCCTCTTCATGGTGATGGTAGTCCTCTGACTAGAAAGCCACTGCCCATATGCTGAGTATGTTGAAACCCACCACCGAGCTCAATGGTCCACAACAGTGGAAGATCCTGCATATCCTAGGTCCTAGTTGGGTCATTTTGTTTTCTGCAATGACATTTTTGATAATACTCTAGCCCACCCCTCACCCCCACCACCCCCAGTTTGCTGGTGTGCATAATGATCAACAAGCTATAATTTTCAATAGGCCAACCACCTTGACTGAATTAACCTCTAGAAAATACCTGCAAAAATTGCAAACTCAGCAGATCAGTTTTCTCAGTTCTGTTGTATAGTGACCCTTTTCTTAACTTCTACCTTGTGTCCTTGTCCTTTTTTTCCTGTTTTCTCCTTTGGGTCTTGGGGCCTATTAAGCAAGGAGAACATATTTCCCATTGTCATTCTGCTGCCTAACCTTGTCAGACAGGTGCAAGATCATTGGCTCCCCTAAGCTTACATGGTTCATGGTAACTGCTAGCAGAAAACCTTGTATCACCAGAATAGGAGGTGAAACCACTGCATCCTGCACCACTTTAGGCAGTGAACCCACTGGCTGGGGTTTTGGCTGCTTGAGCTCTTGCACCTCAGTGAAAGCCAGCACCTTGTCAAGCTTTTGCACAAGCAGCAACAGTTCCCACAGGGGTACCTCTGGTTGGGGAGGGCCAGAAGAGCTGGGGGAAGGGTTTACTGGCTGCAGAGCTTACACCAGAAGTGGAGCTACTGGAGCCAAGGGAATAGGCTACACTGGAATCTGGAGTGAGGTTGCTGGCTGGGTTGGCTCTGCTGGGGGGGGCCAGGGCAAGTGGAACCCCCTCCTGACCTGGGGGACCCACTAGGACTGGGAGGTCATTATCGGCTAGCTCTATGGAAGGGAAAGCTCCATGCCTCTGTGTGTGTGTGGGCATCCAGGTGCTGGGTCACTTCTCAGGCCAAGACCCTTGTAAGTATGCTTCAGCAGATCCCTAAAGTCTTCAACACTCTAATTTTTGAAATCTGTTCTACCTTGCAGTGGATTCACCAATGCAGCAAGTGCCTGCCAGTTTTCTGTGTGCTACCCATCTTCACTGGGGCCACCAATGGTTGATACACTGGAGCCAGTTCCTGGGTTGTCACAGGTTGTGTATGTGGTGCTGATTGAGCTGGAACCCCAGATGGGTAAGGGCTTCCCGGGTTCTGGAAGGAAATATCCCACCATGTTTGTCCTTTCACCTAGGCAAAGACCATTGACTGCTGCTCAAATTCTGCTTTGGTCCTCATCCTCTTTCTAAGCATCCTGAATCTGGAAGCTGTGAAAACACAAAACACGGAAACCCAAAAATCCTTGTCTGCAGTATCTGCCTCTATTTGTTATAGAACCACAGGATTTCACTGTGAGGAGAAGTTGTGGTTATACATTTTTTTTAAATCTGGTCTCATGGTGGGGAGATGGGGGGGCTTGCTCTGGCAGCTTGGCTGTTATTAATGCTCCCCCTTTCATTATTCTATTTTTCTAAAGTTAACATGGAATGCAACTCCAGGTAAGCACAATCCTTTCATACCATATCATTTTGAATGCTTTGATCCTAATTATGCTTTCATTGCTGTTATAATCTTTGAGGGCGGTTTAAACCCCTTGTAAACAGAATAAAATATCTGCAATAACATTACAAGTCAACTAAGTCAAGCATCACATTAGAGTAAGTGGGTGTAACACTAAAAAGGAGCCCTCCATAAAAGATATGGGAACACTGGGCCGTATATACTGTAGTTCCTGTATATTTTAAAGGGTGCCATCTCAGCTCAGTATGCTGAAAAGCAACCATTTTGCAAACATTATTTTCAAACTCTGATAATGAAGTTTAAGATGGAGAAAACCATGTGAAAAATCAATTAGGAAAAATACAATAGAATCACTAGCCAAAGTATATTTAATGTATTTCCTTAAGAAACAAAATGAATTACCCCTATGCATTTATGTGTAATAACACAACTTCTGCTCTGCTTCATTTTTAATAGTAAGAATTTTCCATACATCATCATGCAGAGGTGTAGTCTTTTTGTAAACAGGCCTGTATGCTGATAGGTCGTAACAAGAATGCTAATGATTTAAACTATGTTTGCAGCATTGCTAGTGTCTGCCCACAAGCCCAGAATGTGGTAAAAATCCATCAGTGATTTGTTTTATCAAACTTTGTTTTTATTTTTGTTTTCATAGCAAAATTGACACACTGGCACTCCCAGACTACAGCCATATATTATTTTATTTATTTATTTAGTTTTGTTAGCCAGGTAGGTGCACCAGACATATGAATGCCTATTTTCAGGCATGACCAAACATATGAGGTTATAGTCAGGGATGACAAGAACAGGCACATGCAAAACAAAGGCATTTACAAAATAAATATACAGAATACATGTCTGCTCCCCAAAGGAACTTACAGGCTACAAGTACACATTATATGAATTTTGTGAAAAAAAAACCCTGCCCCCCCCCCACACACACACTAATATAGACTATGGTGTAATACTACATGGCTCCAGAACAAAAAAAGCAAACCAAGGTGGGGGAAGGGGACATGAGGCCTAGCAGCCACATTTAGTAGACAAGATCCTGTAGTTTAAGCAGCCACTCTCCTAACAAGGCAAACAGTGTTGGGTAAGTAACTTTTTCTATTACTTTTCTATTATGTTTGGAAACTTGTTCCAGCAAGCTCTGTGCAGTTACTAGCAAGGATGGAGAAGTACTAGAAAAAGTAATACACCTTACAGTTATAGTTACTCATTTCTTTTTATACAAAGACAACACAAAAATAATAAAGTATAACAGATTACATTTTCTGAAAGTAATAGGTTACTTACTAGTTACTTTCAAATAAATGTAATCAGTTACAGTTACGTATTTCTTTTGTATAAAAAGACATAAGTAATTGTAACTGTAGGTGTAATACATCTAGTACTTCTCATCCTTACTAGTGACTGCACAGAGCTTTCTGGAACAAGTTTCCAAAAGTAATAGAAAGTAATAGAAAAAGTAACTTACCCAACACTGAAGGCAAATGACCATTGAACACTGTTGTTCTGCTTGTAAATTCCCCAAATATAACCCAGTACTGAACATTGTTTAAACATTCACTAAAAATACTCCCAACAATCTTATGTACACTTGTTTTACATTCTAGAGCTTAGCCCTTTACGTAACAGTATGCACAGTCTAGTGAAGAACTAAACCAAAGCAACATTTTGCCAGTTAGAGATCCCATGTTTTAAGCTTAACCCTTTTTGGGCAGACTAGGTGGGCCAAGCGGTCCTTATCTGCCTTCAAATTCTATGTTTCTATGTTTACACAAAGGAAAAACAACATTTTTTTGTGTTACAGATCCTTTATTTCCAGCCTATCCTCTAATACCATAAGCATGCACACAATTTTGCCAATTACAGATCCTATATTTCCAGTTTTTCCATCTACCGAAAACCATGCTCACAATTTCTCTTTAGTTAGAAGTACTGCACTTCCAGCAGGCGGTCACATGGCCATCAAATAAAAACACTTAAAATTGCAAGCCAAACTGAGGAAACTGTATGTGACTCCAAACCTTACCCTGCCAGGAATGGACATGTGGAATCACGTGGCAAGAGAAAAACAGCTTGCGTGAAGAACAAAGGCAATTTCACAGCTAGCTAAGTGGGGATGGAGCATTCAGAAAAAACTGAAATAGGCTGATCATGGCAGCCACAATATCACCAATGAAATTAACAATTTGTAAGTATGTGCTATGGCCCCCCACCCATCTACTTGAAGTAAAATCTTGCCAGAAATATTTGAAATGAAACTGAGCTGCTGCTGGACACTCAAAGTTTCACTATTCTAGCTGAAGTGGAAGGGCAAGAGAGCTCAGCATGGTCATGGTCCAGGTTAAGTACCCTCCTGCTCCTATTCTACAGCCACAAAACCTCCCACCCCCCCAGAACCAGCTACCTGCCTGCCTAGCTCCTCCCCTAGTAGGTGTCTGCCTGTCCTCTTTCCCTGATCTATCAGCTTAGGTGTCAGGAAAGAAGTGGCCACAGATAAATTTCCACCTGCAGCAATTCTTTAAAGGCTATTATGAGTTTAGATCCATACTTAATATCAGCTGTAAACAAACTGTAAGGGTCAAATATTCAGTTTTCCTCTAAATCCCTTCAGTAATGAAGACACAGAAAAATATTATTGTTGCTGCATTGGTCCTTGTAACAAAAGATTCAGAAAAAAGATGATTTGATATCTTTTACTGGACCAGCACCTGTTCTCTTTTGTAACATCTACAGTATGTTGTTCCAATAAAAGGTATCACATCATCTTTTTTCTGGACCTTAATAATGAGGAGTACATTAAGAGTTTGCATGTACTGCATATGTCTGTAATGATAAAGAAAAGATCGGTTCTGAATTTAAACACTTTTGTACTGCTTTGTAACTGAGATCTGTGTCACCCATAACTGCCTACAATAAAGGTTAAGCATTAGGGACTCACATGATAACAGCTGTTTCAGGATCCCAACTAAATCAAATTCACAATCAACATTTGGTCATTAATCACCTACAACTGTTTTTCCTCATGGTGATTGCAGTGTTTTGTACCAGTGCTGTTCAAAGTATACAGTTTGTGAACCTTACAAATTGTACCAGTTTTGAAATTTAGCTGTTAATTAATTGTCATGCAAATGTTGTATCCTGTGTTGTTTGGTGTGATTGTCTCATTGTGTATGCTGTGAGAATGAAGCATTCTCTTTAAATGAGGATACAAGAGCACTTTCACGCTATTGCAAATCATAGATTTAATCCATCAGTGGGCATCCATTTGTTCACTAAGCATCATATGAAGCCACAGTGTTTCCACTTTATAAAGCTGCAACATGTTCCCTAGCATCAAGGGGGCAGAATGATATGCCTGTGACAGGTAAAGGTACACTTAGTTTACATCACAGGGCCTTACCCTTTAAACAGTCTGAATGAATTTGGAATTTACAACCATATCTGTGATTCAGATGACAAATCAATTCATTGTTTTTTCTTCCTAAAATTTAGAATTGAATTGGGAGTCCCTTTCAATTTCCCTTGGATTCCATGGTTTTGTATATTTAAATTAATCCCCCCCCCCCCGGCCATGCAGACTATTGTAATCTGAATATTGATTTGTGTGTGGCAATTCTTATTAGGGCATGTTCTCAACACTTTAGTACTTGTTTATACTTTTTGATACTTTTTTGGCTATTTTAAGGGCTGTTTTTTCAAAGGGATGCCCAGGATGTACAACCTCTTTTAACTGTAAATGCACAACTTGCATCCAAAAATTAGACCACATGCAGTAAAATGTTGTCTAACTTTAGAATGCAATCATGGCACTTTGCACACAGACAATGATGCATGCATCAAAAAATGACAAAATGTCATGTGTGTTCCACAAAAGGGAAAACTGTCACAAATATGTCAAAATATGTGAAAGAAGCAAACACGTGTTTTTGGCATAGTTTAGATGATGCAGAAAAATTGAGACTTGTACCAGCTTCATTACTTTTGAAAATCCAGTACAATTTATTCAAAAAGTTACCTTTACATGGTTATATACTGTAGTTCCATGCAGTATCTCCACTCAACTAGTCTTACGTCCTACAGTGAATACTGTATTTGCTGTCCATCAAATGTATTTTCTAACAACCGGTTTTTAATAAATGTTAGAATTTGGAATCATTTTTTTTTCAATAAATGATTACTTATGGGCAATTTTGTAATTAATACACATTAGGAGTACCTTTGGGGTTTCTACATTTGCAGTTCTTCTCATTCTATCTTGAGCTTTGTAAGTTTTACTAATATCTCTTTTAGCGATCATATTTAGTGAAACTACAATACAGTATATATTTATTTTATGTGTGTGTGCATATGTGTGTGTGTGTGTGTGTGTGTGTGTGTGTGTGTTTAAGTGAACAGTATATATGATGATGTTTTTCTATGATTTCTCTTCCCCTTGAAGAAAAAGCTTACTGGTTTGAAGCCCTGGAGTATGTTGTTCCCTCCGCACTGTTCCTAAAATGAATGAGCACTACAGTATAGCAAACATTTGCATAACTTTTTTTAGAGTAAGCCCTCTAGTTTGACTTCCATGAGTAACAGACAGATATTAAATTAAATATGGTGTCTATGATTTTTGGATGAGATTTCAATATTGATTCATTTAAAGATCTGGCAGCTTAGCTCTGCCCCCACTGGCTCTTGTTTAAAAATGATTATTACATTAATAAACAAAAATAAAGTAGCTGCTTATGAAATCTCATCCAGAAAACCTGGCCACCATATTGGATTTTACACTGCATGACATACAATATAATCTACCCCCAGTTGCTTCAACAGCTATCTCCTATTATTCTTCCTTTTTTTCTGAGAAAATAAACCAAGCCTGTCTAAATGTTCTCATGTCATAACATCTCTAATGTCTTTAACATTGTTATTGTTTTCTGCAGCACCTTTTTCTCAGTTGCTGCATTATTCTTCTTTACTATGTGGTATGCCTTCACATACTGTACAATACTGTACTTCAAAAGTAGCCTGACGGTCATTGTACATGCTGGCATCAATGATATACAGTGGCAATGAGAGTCATGCTGAGCAGTCTGCCAGTTGTGTTGCTATTGTTAAACATACAGTATAAAAAATCTTCACACTTTATACATAAAAATATAATATACCACTTAAAAACATACATTTATACATAGACATAATGCTGATGTCTCATACATACATTTTAATAAACATTTACACAGTTTTCATGTCCTTATTTTGACACTGGCTTTCAAAAATGTAACAACCCCCAAAGCTAGTTCTTTGGTTTGTGGATTTAACAAATATTGTACTTGAGATAACAATTCACTGTAAAAATTATATAACAAGGACCCCAAATATCAGCCCCTGATTTTTGGAAACCACTGACATCTTAACAATACATGCAAGCTATCTTCCATTTCATCTATTTGACATTCATATTTTAGGTTAACTGTATTTGAATTCCTTTTGCCAAATCTTGCATTAATAATTTTTTGGGAGATGCAAGCCTAGCCATGCTTGACACTGTGTTCTCCTCATGTCCATGTCTTCTAAAAGAAATAAGTATTCTTCAGAAGCATGGAACATCTTAATTTCTACCAGTGACAGAATCTAGAACTTTCAATATCTTGTAAATCCCTTATTTTGTATTTGTGAATCAACCATAGTTTAAATATTTATAATACTCTTTATGAATAATTACCCTCTAGTGGGTTCAAACCTTGACCATATTTAAAGCAGCAATGTGTGTGACTTGAAATATGTCTTCCAAATGGACACACATAGATATCCAAGGTCGTCTAGGGACCAGTTGGTGGGGGGTAAACATCAGGCTGCCTGATAACAAAGGCTAGTATGCTCGTCAGTTCCAGATCCCATGGGGGGTGATTTAACCCCAAAGACTAAGAGCAGAGCAACCATAGGGTGTTGCCCCTCAAAGAGATGGGGTGACATGAGGAAGGTGGTTCACCAAGACCATCCCTGCCAAGGACCTTTAGCCAGATCCTAGACCATGAGCATAGTCCCAGAATAGCCCCCCAAATGGATGGGGGCTGGCAGAGGAAAAAATAGCCAGTGGGTACGAGACTGTAGCTGGTAAAGAAGAAAGCTCATAGTGGGTAGAGATAAAGAGGCATGTGAAATACACCATTACTCACATAAGCCTAGCAGCTTAAGGCAGGACTGTCAGGATTATGATAAAACTGGTGTCTCTTGTCACCTCCACCACACTCAGGGGCCAGGCTACTTTGCACTATCCCATGCAAGAGACAAGCAATAGGAGGAAGAGAGAGATGGACAGGAATAGAAGGGGGGGAGCAGACTCCATGTCCTCATCCTCCCAGGGTTTCTGAACTTTATGGGAGGTACTATAGATTGCCACACATCCCAAAGACCACAGGAGAATGGCTGGAAATAGTTTGCTTCAGTAGCCATTTCCATTATTGTATTAGCTCTGGTACTAGGCTGAAGCTGGTAATAATCAGCAGGGAATGCTAAATCTATCAAAATATCTCCAGGCTTTGTGGCCACCCGTGCCTGCAGGGTCAAGTAGATAGTTACCAGACACCTAATAATCCAGCATAGGAAGTGGTAGAATATTCCTTAACTGGGGGTACACCATTTAGTTTAATTCTCCCAGATCACTATAGAGATTGGCAGGGGACTGAGGGGAAGAGCCTAATGGCTCACCACAACCTATCCAAATGTCCAACAGTACACTAAAGCCAACAAATTGGGGCAACCTATGATTAGGATCAGTAACTAGTCTAGAAGCCTGCTCAGATCCCAGAGAGGGAATGGCAGTAGTCAGGTAAGGAGCACACATCCTGAGTCATTCTCCATGCAGTCAAAGAGCAATCCTCAAATGAAATGTTCCCAAGAGCCCCAGATGCATTCATAGCCCACTACCCCATCTCCACCAAACTCCCACCCCCAGAGGCATGACAAGAAAAGTAGCCCACAAAGGTTTGTGATGGTATTAGTAGACAAGGATCCATCAGTCCTCCCACACCAGACCCAGCCTGTCACACTGGTAGTAAATGAAAGGCTGGTACCAGAAGCCCATCAACATACTGGCTAAGTGGTGGTTCCAGCCACCATGGTACCCCCCCCTTGAAAATACAGGCCTTGTTCCCTCACAAAATAGAGGACACTGGTTCAGGTAAAGGAGTTCCACCAAGCCACATTGACAGGAATTCTGTCAATGGGCATTACAGTGATGACACAATGCTAAGAGCTGGCATTGTGCCCTCAGGAGAACCAAGTGTTTTTTGCAGGGAGCTTTGCCCTCTGCATCTTCCACAATATTGATGACCAATTCTGAGTTGGAGTTTTTTTGGGAAGGGTGCAAACTCTCCAGAGATAGCAGTGTCAGAACAACAACAGACCATTACAGAAAACAGCCAATTCTGTCACTGTAATGGTCTTTGCTGTTGTTCAGTTGCTGCGGCAATGATGTATGCAGGTAAGGGACACAAATGTGAAAAGAACTGTAATCACAGTCTGCATGTCATAGTAGATCACCCAGGTACATGATACTCAAGATGCATCTTTATTAAGGAGTCACCACTGCTTTGTAGCAATACAGCCCACCCCCCCCCTTGGATGACAGAGCCCCCAGTCCCAAGCAGCAGTCACTGTCAAAAATTCCTTCACTCCTCAGGAAGAGAAGGTTTCCTTGTATAAGTCAGAGCTAGGCAGCAATACTGCCACTTCTCTCAGGAGTGGGGCTCCTTCTACAAGACATGGCTTGGCAGAGATACTGTGGCCCCCCTCCCAAAATGGGACTTCCTATCCTAAGTGACAGTCACTGGTGATACTACCCCATTGTATGCATTCTGAAAATAATTTTTTGGTGGGGTTGATATGGATGTGCACGATGAGTTGTAACCTGCTTATAAAGTGAAAACTGCTTGTAACAGACTACTCTGTGCATGGTAGTTTTGTCTGTTGTAAGTGGCTGTCCATTTTATCCAAGATATGCTTTTTGCAGCATCTGATCTTTGTTCCTGTTCCCTAATGCATCATCCCCTTTTTGCAACAACAGTTTGCTACTTTTAAACTAAATACCTGGGAAACACAAACAACAGATTAATTCACTGCAACAGAGATCATTATTGTTTTAACTGCTCACCACATTCTGATCTGTTGATCCTATCTTTGCTCCGGTTTCCCTCCCGACACAATCCACAGTTACGTATCCACTACATTCTGCTGAAAAGTGTTTAGGTTTTAAATTACATCTGCTGATCATATCTCAGCTTGTACAGGTGACATACTACTCTGTTCCTTTGCCCCTCTTACCTCAACTCACATCCAGACTGTATAGGTTTACTGGCGTTCTGACTAAATCTCCACTTCAGTGTCCCTTCTGCTGTGATCTGTGGTCACAATCATGCTTTACTACAACTTATGAAAACAATCTGACTCTTGGTACAGCAAACTACTACAGCAGTCTACTGGATGGACTTCTACAGGGAAGGGGAGGTGGATGTAGAACCATAGCATATACATATATTATAAAATAAGGTTTCAGTTAACTATTTCTTTACACGTCCATATAATGTGCTGATTGCATGTATAACTGCAGTATTAATTTTGTCACTTGCAACACCTTTTCTACAATGCCAACTGAGCAGGCACATTGAACAGCTGCCTTCAGTGATATTCACTGTTGTAGAGGGAGTTCAGCCACCCACACAGTGGTGCTCCTTTGGTGCATACAAAGCAGGCTTTTTGTGCTGCAACCCATGGCAGCACTTCTTGCTCTTGGGATGAGTTCAGCTTCTTGTAAAGTGGTGCTGCTACAAATGCCTTCAGAGAGGCTCTCTGTACAGCCACCCACTTAGTGTTGTTGGGGTATTCAGCTTCCCTCAGCAGCACTTCTACAATGTCAGATGAGCAGGCTCTTCATACAACCACATTTGGCAGTACTTGGTGCCATTGGGGGGGTTTAACCACCTACAGAGTGGCACTCCTACAATGCCCACAGAGCAGGCTCTTTGTACAGATGCACATAGTGGCACTTGGTGCTGTTGGGGTGATTCAGCTGCCTATGGAGTGGAAATCCTTTAATGCCTGCCAAGCAGGCTGTTTGTACAGCTGCATGAGGTAGGGTTTGGTGCTGTTTGGGGGTCAGCTACCCATGGTAGTGCTCCTACAATGCCTATCAAGTGGGATCTGTGTGCAGCCACCCACGGTGGTGCTTGGTGCTGTTAGGGGGTTCAAGTGCCCATGAAGTGGCACTCCTATAATCACATTACTCCCATAATGCAAAGCATCATGGGATGGATATGGAAACCTCTACAAAAATGTAGGCTAGTTCTGCTTTAAGCAGGAATGCATACAGCCAAGGGGCCTTTCACAGAATCTGGAAAGGATGCACCCTGTTTGCACTCTTTGCAGATTGTGTGAGAGGCTTCCTTGGCACCATGCATTCCTGCTTAAAGCAGAACCAGACCAAATGTCCATGGTGATTTGCATATACATCCCATGATGCTTTGCATTATGGGGTATGTGTGATTTAGTGTTTCCTTGAAACTTGGCTTTGTTGCCAATGCCCTATTGGGTAACCGTTGCCCCACTGCTTTTGCCTGCTGAATGGTCTCTTTGTACAGCTGCCCATGTTGACTCTCATTGAAAGGAAGTGGTGTTATGGGTGGAGAGGGAAGTGAGAGAGAGAGAGACAGGGAACATCAGCTTCAGAGTATCATCAAAATGGCAAATGTGAGCACACTCACTGGAGTAGTGAAACTGCTTTGAAAAGTTTGAATTTCAGGGTAACATGCATCATCAGCCAGGTCACTTACAATTTGCTGAAGCTTGGTTTCCAGCTACCTCATTGGCTCATACCTTCACACCCTCATTTATCTACAGACCCTGCTTTTCTCTAGAAAGCAGAACCAATATGTTTGATTTGCACTCCGCAACTGAACAGAAAGTGAGTATGTTGTAACCAATCTGCCTTTTAAGTGGCGATAAAGCACAGTATATTTGTTTTATTACAGCTGCAGTGGGCACAGCCCTGCATACATTTTGCTATTACAGTAGAAAAAGGGATCTGTCCAGATTCCTAACAGACCAGATAAAATTAGAGGTTTTGTGATATCACTCCACTTATTAATTAGTTCATTCAGCTGAACAGGGTTCCAATATACTATTTTGTGTGATAAGCTTCAATCTGGGTAGAATTCTCTTTCAAGAAAGTTTCATAACTCATAAACATGTCAAGTCAGTAAGCCTTTCCTGGGCATAGATGGTAATTTTGAAAGTGAGGAAGGAGGTTTCAGATTTGAGGTGCTATGGGGAAAGGTCTCAAACATATTAAAAAGTGCAGCTTGGGAAAAAAACATGTGGCTGGCTTGCCTTTACCTGGAGCAATAAAAAAGGTCCAGAAGTCCAGTTTCCATTTTAAAGTTCTTTTAAAATGGTCCAACAGAGGCTAGACAAAATCTGAAGCATAAATGAGAAATCAGACCAAAGAGCTACTTTCAAATAAGGTTCATAGTTTTATTTTTCATCAAGCAATATTCTTTATTCCAAACCATACAACATTTTGAGATCATAAAGACTTCTTCATCAGGGAACTGCTGAAATTCACATAATAATCATAAAATTGGTATGCAGTTTTTCACTGTTTATATACAGTGCCTCACAAAATAATTCATATAATAATTTTTGTTCTTCTTTTGGTAACTGAGTAAGGGCCACAGGCACGTGTTCCTGTTTTCAATGGCAACTTGGGAGCACTGGGGTAGCTAAGTGACTTATTCAGAGTCACACAATATGCAAGGGGAGGTTGCAGGAATTAAACCCAGGCCTGCTGAATGTACCAAACTCATTCATAGCTCATTTACCTCTAGGCTACACTGCCAGCCTCAGTTGTAATATGGAGTGGAATAGTCTCCACATTACCTTAACAGTTCCACAATCTATGCACTTCCTTATCTGCTTTCTTTGCACATTTTTTTTCAAAAACTCTGTGTGCGTACACATATATTAAATTATGCTCCTAAATATCGGTATGAATACTGGTAAATCACTAAAACATGTTATTAAAACTTGTTAATGGCCATACAATTGTCTACAAAATAAATTAATTTATAAATGTTATATCAAAACCTTCACCATTCTTCAGACTAGTTGTGCTGTGGATGTGTATACACGTCCTAAAGACCTATACATTCTACATCTTCTGGCAGCCTAAGGATTAATGTCTGCCCTCATTCTTTCAACACCCCCTGCCATGACCACCCTATTGCATACATTTGTATAATCTGCAAAGAGGAATACCTTCCTCTCCAGTCCCTCTGCAATATCTCAAATAAAGAAATTGAAGAGAACTGGCCCCAGCACCAACCCCTGCAGCACCCTGCTTGTCACTTCTCACTCTCTAGAGTACTCCCTGTTTCTCAGAATTCTCTGATTCCTACCACTCAGTGAGTTCTCTACCCACAGAACTATTTTAGGATCCACACCTACGCTGTGCAGTTTGTTAATCAGCCTTCTATGGGGGATGGTGTCAAAGGCCCTTCTGAAGTTTAGATAGGCCACATCCATCGAACCTCCCCAGTCCTCTTCCTTAGCTATCTAGTCATGACATAGATTAGTACAATGAGTTAATGCAAAACACAGTGCTTATCCTAAATACAGTAACAGGGTTAGATATGTAAGTAAATATATGCCATATAAGGCAGTGTATGTGTGTTAGTGTGTGTGTGTGTGTGTGTGTGTGTGTGTGGCAATGCTCTGTGTGTGTAGACAGTTCACTGTTATATTATACTGGAATATATATATATATATATATATATATATATATATATATGCATATATGTATTAGTCAGTGTGTGCATGTGTATATACATATATCACAACAATTGGAAAGTGAAGTTGAAGTTGGTGGCTCAGTGGTTAGTACAACAATTTCTAGTCTACATTCTCCCACTATCTAGTTCACTTTCGGCCTTATGCATGTCACTGCTGATTTAAATGAGGTGTCTAGTCACAACCCCCCACCCTCTGATGTCCCTCAGAGCCTCAAAAGAAGAAAACAGTCCCTCAATGTCTTTTTTTAATCTGTAAAAATATGTGTAGACAATGCACTGATATATTATAAAAGAATAGGAGTGGGGGAAAGCACATCAGCTGACTCAAAGGTACTCCGGTCAAAACAGTGCAGACATATCAGAAAAAAAGAGCTGGGCACACACCAAGGCTGAGTTTGAATCAGAATGCTGTTATTTTATTGCACGCACAGCATGTCATAAGCCAGTCCTATCACTCCTATGTACTGACACAGCCTCGTGGGTCTTCATCAGGGGGGTCTGCTATGTTATACTGGAATGCTATAGGGGCACGGTCATGCCTCTATAGTTAGGGTTCAGTGGCCTGTTTAATGTTAAACCTCAAATGTTGTACTTCAATAAGTTTGCAACAGATCAATGGATTTGCACAAACAATGGTATGTGCTGCACTGTGGGGTGGATCTCTTGATGTGGCAAGTTTTGTTACAGTTGAATGTCACCACTTTTTGCAGTTTTTTCTTCTTTGCCTTGTGCCCAGACAGTGTGACATTTTGGTGTGATATTTTTATGGTAGAAATAATGTGGGTAACAGAACTGCCAGTGTTTGGTGCAAAAGTATTAACCTCTTGCAATGTTACTGAGTTTTTAAGTTCCCATTATTTTTTATAGGAAGTTCATTTTCAGGATAGAGGTAAAAAGTTCAACAAAGGATTTGATCTCATGAAGAAGGATTCATTATTGCAAGATCTATTCCTTTTTTGTGAGGAAGAAATCCTTTCTCATGAGAAAAAATTCCTCTTTGCAAGCTGCCGTCTTGTTTTTTTTTTTCACCAGCTAAAAAGTGTGGAAAATATATAAAAATTAACCAGCTAATTGGGCCCCATTTAGCTAGATTCTGTTGTTTATTTTTCACAATAAGCCCCATAAATACTTTTTCTGGGCACTCGAAATCCGGGATCTCAGCTTAGATATAGAAGCCTTCCACCATGTTCTGGCTTCTGCAGCTGCAGCTGAACCTGTGCTGCTGGCTGCAGTTAGAGGAGTGAGATGCTGTTTTTCCTGGTGTCTAGTGGCACCCCCCACCTGCTGATCAGTATCCCATTTCCCAACTAGCAAAAACAAAACAAAAAAAAACGGAGTAGTAAGTAAGTTACACAGGTATAGGTTATGTCTGTACTGTCATGGTCTGGGATTAGGTAGAGCAGGGTGCAGATTAAATTTATCTGCAGACGGGAGAGGAGGGGTTTGTGAAGGAGAAATCCTCAGGTGCCTCACAATTTAAGCTCCTCAGTTTAAAGTCAGGTCTCAGGTTCTGCACAGCACAGCTGTGATGCATATTATTTATAGTTCCTTTTTTTATTGTTATTGGTGAACCAGCAATCCATCACCAGCAGCACTGCTTCACTGTAATACCTCTGTGTGTATGTGTGCGTGTGTGTGTGTGTGTGTGTGTGTGTGTGTGTGTGTCTTCTTCTAGGGCAGGCAGAATAAGAATCCAGAGTTGTGTGCTTTTCCTGTTGCTGGCCAAAGAAGAAATGCAATGCTATCTTTAAAACGTGATGAATATAAAGATCTATGGCTGGTGGTTTAAGTAACCACTCTGGGAAACTCTCATTGCTGTGCCATCCTAAATCTGATTCTGTAGGGACTAGGTCAGAGCAGGGAGAGAGCAGGACTCGCAGCATCCTCTATGCAGATCTGGAGCTTCCTCTAGGCCATGGCACTGGCTTAAAGTATGGTGAGGATGAGGTATGCTGCCTAGCAGGTAGGAGACTTGCCTTGTTGAGTTGTTCTTGTTCCAGTTATATTTTATTTACCTGTTTATGCAGCATGCATCACTGAAATAGTTCAGTTCTCCAGCTTGCTTCACACTCTGCAGATTCATTTGCAGTTTTATTAGACTCAGGTGTCAGCATGGCTCAGTTGGTAGCACATCCGCCTCTGGACAAGAAGGTCATGGGTTCTCATCTCACACCAGGATTGGACTTGCAACTAAACATTGCTGACATCCAAGTGCAGTATTGTGGGGTGCTGTACTGCTGGGGTGTGCTGTCCTTCAGATGAGACGTTAAACTGAGGTCCCTTCTGCCCATCCTGGTGTTGTCCTGGTGGGTGCCCAGGTGGAAATAAAAGAACCCAGGGCACTCTTCACAAAAGAGCAGAGAACATTCCTGGTTTGCTGGCCAATATCCCCCTTCCCATAAACTGGTTCATGCAATTATTCAGGCTGTGTGTGGGTGATGATGTGTGATATGGCTGCCACCACTCATTCAGTCATTTCACTACCAGTCTAGCATTGCTTGTAAAGCCCTTTGGGATATGTGTATGAAAAGTGCTACATAAATGCTGCTTCTGCTTCTTCTTCTTCTTTACGGAGCAGGAGTGGAGCTTTCCTGTTGAAGGCTGCAAAAATCTGAGCAATGCCTGATTAAAGCAACATACTGTTAAAGCTTGGAGCATAGGGTTGCAAAGTTCAGTTGACTTACTTTACAGAAAGATTTTAGTGCAATGACAGGAGTTGACAAACACAACAGTGACATGAACACAGACAACTGTCAACTGGAAAGCTCCACTGCTGCTTCCTGTAGTCCACATACATGGCTTTGACAAATCCCGAGGGCCAGGTGAAAACATTTGGCCACACACATGAGGGTGTGTTCTGGTAATGGACCACTGCTGCTTTTTATTATTTTTTGAAATAAAGTAATTTTATCTTACAAAACAGCATGCATTTGTCTTGCAGCCAAGCAAAGTGGTGCTGGTGCAGTTTTATGTTCTTCAGGCTCCAGACCAAGCTACCTGATAGGCACCTGTGGTGGAACATTACAGTATTCTAGGTGCAGTCTTTCATGAGTGTCTTATAGAGGGGCAAGATGGTCTCCCTCTTTATACTCCTCCCTACACATCCAAGCATCTGGCTAGAATTCCAGCTACTCTATCATTGTGCATAGACAGTACACTGATGTTACACTGGAATATACATGCATATATGTGTATATGTATTAGTCAGTATGTGTATCACAACAATTAGAAAGTGCAGTTATGTGGCTCAGTGGTCAGTGCAAAAATTGGTAGGTTACACATTTCTCACTGCCACAATACTATAATAGTACAGCTATATTGGCTCTTGCTAGATGTTGTGCTCCCAGTGATCTCTATGGAGTGCCATTCCACCTTTAGAAATAGCTTTTTATTTAAGCTATAAAAATTCGTTACTCACATACAGTATATGCATGTATCACAGTCAACTGAGGCTCATAAAACAGTACAAGATAATACCATCTCTGACAAAATAGCAAAAGTTAAAAAAATAAAAAGCACTTAAGTGAAATGTCTGAATACAAAAGAACAGAATATTTGATTAAAAAATATATTCTAAATCAGCATGCACTTATTAGGTCACTACTAATAGATACTAAGGAATATGGTCTTTCTCCTAGAGTGGTGCAGAATCAACCATTTATAACTTTACTTTACTACCATCAGCCTTCCTCTCTAGCTGTTGCCATATAGGAGGGCAACTAGCTAAAAGAAGTATGGGTGTTTAAGTTATGCACATTTTCCACAGGTATGTGTCATACAGTATATCTCATCTGCATAACAGAAAAACATGCAATTATACCTTACTTACATTAGATCATCTAACATGTCATGTTTGAGGTTCAGAAGCTAGCAGGATATGTTACTTCCAGACCTCTGTGACAGGAAGGAAGGTAGGGTAGAAAAAGACAGCAAACTTCTAGCTAATTCCTCACTCAAGCAGAACAAGCTGTAGTAGCATTGTAGTTATATGCCACAAACATGGAAATAGTGTAATCACCCCCGTTGCATGTAATAAAGGATTACCTTTTCCATAGTTACATTGAAACTAACACTTGAAATGAAGTGTGACCATCCTTTGCAACAAAAAACATATTGTATACAATAAACATATACAGTATGTGAGAAACTCCTGCCATATACAGTAGCATAAAATTCTGAGAGTGTGCTCTTTTAAGAGTAGAGACAATAAGCGTTGCACCCAATGGCAAAAAATGACCACTGTCACAAAAGGCAAATAATATGTTTTACTTTTATTGGTGTTCAAATGTGGTAAAAGTATTAATAACAGTACTTGGAGACTAGCACCCTGTGAAGTATTCAACAACAGCAATTTCTCAACAGGTCCAAAATATCAGTGGAACAGATTCAAAAGTGCCACAGCTGAAGGCACAACTTCCAAAGGAGATGAAAACAATTAGTTTGACCTTCCTAATGTAGAAAGACTGCCAGATATATAGTTGTATTAAGTCCTTGTCCCTCCGTCACACCAAGTTTGCAGATTGAAAAACTTTCCCTATGTCCAATAACTTATTCCCAGTCTCCTCCTCTTGGACTCAGACAAACCTTTTCAACACTAAAAAAAAGACGTTATGGGTACCCTGCCTATTTGTCTTTAGAGTTTGTGCAACTGCACAGTTCATATCCCCACTTTGTATAGGAATCATGTGCTCTCCCACTTTGGTTTTGAACTGCCTAATGGTGGCACCAACATAGTAGGAGCCGCACACATGAATCAACAGGTACACAACACCAGATATATGTATAGCAATTTACAGTATAAAACTGCATAATAAAACATTCCAATCAGTCCTGGTATTCCTGAAGTGCTTAGTTTGTTCAATTTGAGTGCAACATTTTCAAATCAAAATGTATCAGTGGGAGGTGGCAGCAGCCAGGCAATAGTGCTTATGGTGGGTGTTTTAAGATGATTAGAGTAAGTGTTTCTGGATGCTTGCATATCAAACATGTACCTGCCTCAAACTATCCCTCAGTCTCTCATCAGTACTCAGAGTACCCCAAATTCTTATAAGGATACCCCTAGCTTGATTGGCCCTACTACTGTACATGGTCACAGAGTGGCAACAAGAGCCAAAATCGGTATGATTTTCCCTGATCATGGGTGTTAAGGTATCCTGTTTGGGTAAGTTGTCAACAAAATGTATTGCTCCATTCATAACATCAGCACTATAACCCCTTTCTCTGAAGCTACTGATTTGTTTTCATTGTTGCACCACAAAATCTTCTGTCTGAGTACAGTTATGAAGGGTGCTAATAAGTTGGCCCTTAGTCACATGGGGGGATGGCAACGTTTGGATAGGGGAAGGCTATTCCCATCCATTGTTTTTGTTTTAATACAGACAAGTCCCCACACTGCCTGAACCATATTTAGAGATCCTCAGATCCAAAAATGAAGTGTTGTTCTGATCTAGCTGTGCTTTAAAATGGAAGCACAGACTGGTGGATTCCAACCACCCCATGAATTCCTCAAATAGGGCTATAGACCCCTTTCATATGATGAACATACTGTCAATATAGCAATGCCAGAATTCCAAATATGGTAACTTTTTATTGCTATATAAATGGTTCACCTCCCATTTGCCCAGGTACAAGTTTGCACAGCTGGGGGCCATAGATGCCCCATCACTGAACCTTTTTTTTCTGTATGAAAACATTTATTCTGAAACAGAAACATATTGGAGTCCCAAACCAATCTAGCATGGGCAATAATATAATCTGTTGGTACACTCAAGTCATCATTACGGGTGTATAAGAAGTGGACTAGAGCAACAAGGGCCTCACTGTGTGGAATATTCATATACAATTAATCCATATCTAATGCTGCAAAATACTGGTCTGCATCCTTCTCCAAGTTTTCACCAGGGTTTATTATTTCCATGGAATCTTGCAGACACAGTTGGACCACTTCAAAGATGATTCATGTTACCAAACAAGTCCCATAACTACTAGAGGCTTAAAGAAATAACCTCATGTGAAGTTAAACAGTGCAGTTCATAATAAAGTAGCATACAGTCTAGCTTTGCTGAATCACCTAAAGTGAAATAAATATAACAGACATGGTAAATAATCAAGTACGTAACTTAGAAAATATCAAACATGGTTACAAAACAAGAACACCAGGGATGTAAAAAATCATACGTTTTCACACATTAGTAACTTCCTCAAACAAGTAGAGCCATTCTCTCACATAAAATACCTTTACTGCATCCACAGAGGCCAGGAGAAGGAGAAGATTTTGAGGCATAGCCTTTACATCACACTGAGCACACTCCTGATATTATCATCCTACAGCCCTATCTTATTAAACTGTTTACTCTGCATGCACCAGATTTGGGATGAGACACTCTGATCTGTGGGAAAGAATTTAGGCATAATCATCCATGTCTAAGAATGTGGTAAGGTTGAAGGAACTGCACTCAGTAAGGCCTTTCCTTATGTTTCTCAGCAGAGTGGTGATGCCCATTCCCGTGGTGGCTGGTATACAGTAGATTTGATTTGTTGGCTAGATCTGGAGTGTAGGCCCCCATAAGTGGTACTATTATGTTTCAGTACTTGTCTTAATACTTGGGTTTTAGATTTGGAATAAGACATTTTGGCCCACATATTCAAAGGAAATGTGCAGCCCAAAATGGAGATGCATGGCACAACCCAGAAAATGCATGGAAGCATGATATTCAAAACGGAGAGATGTGTTGCATATTTCCAAATGTGCACATTTCCAAATGCACGAGCATGCAGAAATAATGTATGTGGCACAAAAAAGGGGGCAGGCACCTGAATATGCCATGCAAGTATATATTCAGCCAAAATGTGTGGTGCATGTGTCGTACATCACAAAACTGTGCCACGCAATGTTAGGTATGTAAGGGGATGGCCTAAATTGGCCAGCCAGCCACCCACAGACAGGCTAAAGAACTGCAGAGAGGCAACCCTGAGACAGACCTCAGAGGTACACCACAGTGTGCTTCAGGCACCCACACACAGCAGTCATGCCAGGATGGTAGTGTCCAAAGTTAAACCCGCCCTCTGCCAACTTGCCAGGTACCTGCTGGGTGCCATTGGGTGACACCACCATCACCCCCAATCAGCCACTCCCTCATCACACACAAATTGGGGATGCCCAGCTGCCACATGCTAATCAGGTGCCCACCCCAGCACACCAGTGGAGCAGACAGCTACAATATGGCGTATGTACCAGGTGCCATGACCTTCATCCATTTGGCTGTCAGAGTGCTGCCAGGAGGAGGCATGTGCCCATGGTGGCATCTGGAGCAGCAGTGAACAGGATGCATGGCAGTAATGGTGGCTGCATGGCATGGGTCAGGGACAGCCCAGTGGCACACATCCATGGTGGAGCACCATATGTGCACACAGCATGCCCGTGCCAGACCTACAACACCAGGAACTACATACATGTCAGCGATGCCATCCCTGCTGTGTGACAATGCCATAAGGGCCCTGGGTTCAGGTCACTGTGATGTACTAGTGGTGGACAGTGCACAGCTGTCAGCAGAATGGGGCAGGGGTGGCACCACATGTGGCCTGGAGGCAGCAGGGGCATGCCCAAGGGCACCAAACCCTTTCAGTGTTGTGCATGCGGCTACCTAGGGTACAGACATTCTCATGGGTAGTAGCACTTCAAATCTCTCAACTGTCAAACAGTATGGGGTAAGGCACATACTATCACTCAGACACCTTCTGACCCACATAGAGTGGGTGATATTACACACCGATGACTGGGATTATTATGTGGCATTATATGGTAATATGAGATGCTAGGTATCAGCACACAGTAGCAACACTGGTGCACTTATTTCCACAGTCTACCGAGCTTGCACTGTCATGTTTGCTGTTGTGTTACATACTATGACCAGTTGTCACACACCCTGGCACATATTTAGGTGCTAAGGGGTTGGGGGGTATGTAGCACTGTACTCAGGCCAATGCAGTCCACACACACACATGCATTCTCACCTGTCTGCTATGCTGCAGTACCTCCTGACCAGCTTTGTGGAGTGGTGGTGCTGCCCTGTAATGCTGGCACTGTGCATGCCAATGGTATGCAAATGGGCTGAATACATTCCACTAATGAGATGCAAATGTGCTGTTTGGGTGCTGACTGTGCAATGAGGCCATTTTCATATCCTGACTGAATATTGCAGATCTGCACACTGCACAAGTGACTTTGCATTGGGCACTTCGTATGCTCAGCACTAGGCTCTGGGCACGTTCCACACCGTGTATCTCCCACTACGTGATTGCGCATGTTCTGGATATTTGGCCACACAGGCATGATTGCATATTACAGTGCAACATCTGAATATACCATTATTTTGTGCTGGCACAGTTAAGTTGCATGGCACAAGCACTTGGGTGATGCAGCCTGCCACTTTTGAATATGGGGTCCCTACTGTCCATGCTTGCCCATCTCTTAAATCAGATTAAGTGGCCTTGTATTCCCCCAATCCAGCTGTCAGTTCCCCTTTTAAACATTTCACTGTTGCCACTATCAACAATTTCAGAAGGTAAGTTATTCCAGATATTTCTATAGAATTTTTTCCTGCCATTTGTTCTGAAGTACGTAGATTTTAGTTGCAAATCATGTCTTCTAAGTGCATATGTTTCCTGACCTTGTTCAAAGCTCATGCTATTCATTAACTTCTCATCATCATTTATATTATAAAGAAATAATACTGTAAATAGCCTTATGTCCTTTTTTTGCTCCCTAGTGTGTAAGCACACGTGCATTAATATTTCCTCATATGTTTTGTGTTCCAATCCCCTTCTCATTTTGGTTGCTTTATGCTGAATTCTTTCTGTTTAATATTTTCTCTTAAATTTAACCCTCCCCAAAACTATGATCCATAAGCAACAATCGGTGTCACCTTGGATAAATAGTGTGGAAGTAGTACTTTCTCAGACTTGTGTGTGAAATGATTTTAATTCTGTTTAGTAAGAAGTTTTTACTGGATTATTCAGGACAAAAGAAGGCACAAGGCCCATTGTAATTGTCCCCCACAATAGTGGATCATGTTACATATACTAACATACTATTTGCCAGCAGATTAGGCCTTACGGTCTATCGAGTCTGCTTGAACCTTAGATCCTTAGTTGGGTGCCGAGGCCCTCCCATCCCTTGTGCTCCAGAAACCCCTATCATTCATCCCAACCCCTGGGAGGCCATCATCTGATACATCCACTTTCTGTGTCTGTCCCACCCTCTTGAAGCCCTCCACTGTGGATCTCTGAACCAGCTTGCCAGGCAGTGCATTCAAGGGTCCACCACCCTCTCAGTGAAAAACCTCCTCCTCTTTTCCCCTCACCCTTCCACCTTCCAACTTCAAACCATGCCCTCAGGTGATACCTCCTGCTTTAGTCTAAAGATCCCTCCATGTTTACCCTATTTATTCCCTTGAGGTGTGAAGACCTCAATCATGTCCCCCTGTCTCCTCTCCTCCAATGAAAACAGGCAGAGCTCCTCAAGTCTGTCCTCATCGTCAAATCCCTAGCCCTCGTATCATCTTAGTTGCCCTCCTGTACCCTCTCCAGGGCTGTATGTCCCTCTTCAAGTGTGGTCTCTAGTACTGTACACAGTACTCAAGGTGTGGTCTAACCAGTCCATTGTACAGCGGCAGAATCACTTCCTTGCTCCTAGAGGTGATCCCCTACGATGCATCCCAACATCCTGTTTGCCTTGCTCGCTCTCCTGCACTGCTCAGAGTTATTCATACATGCATCCACCATGACCCTAGGTCTTTTCCCTATTAAGGCCTCCAGTGCCTCCTCCCAGGGTGTACCTGTGTTTAGGGTTTCCCGACAGATGCAACACCTTACTTGGTGATATTAATTAATTTCCATGTGTGACCCAGCTTTCCAGGGGTGTCAGGTCCTTGGGGCCAACCTCCCTCTTCTCCCTCAACTACTGCTCCCATTTTGGCGTCATCATAAAAGAGACTCATTTCACACCCTATACCCTCCTGATGTCTGATATGTATGCATTAAACACGATCGACCCAGGACCGAGCTCCCGGTACCCCACTACCAACCTCTCTAGGGTTCGAGAGCTCCCCACAGACCACTACTCTCTGGGTGCATCCAGCTAGCCAGTTTCAATCTATCTGACCATCAAAGGGCCTACTCCTAACCCCATCAGTTTCTCCACCAGACCATTGTGGGGGACAGAGTCAAGCACCTTGCTGAAGTCCAAGAATAATACATCCACAGGCTTTCCCTGTCCAGTTCTGATATTACCCATTCGTAGAACTCCACAAGGCTGGTTTGACATGATCTACCTGGCACAAACCCATGTTGCCAACTATCCAGACCTCCACCTCCTCCAAGTACACCCCAATCGTTCCTTTAGTATACTCTCCATTAATTTTCCCACCACCGAGGTCAAACTGATGGGTCTATAGTTACCTGGTACTTCCTCGACCCCCCTTTATGGATTGGCACCACATGTGCCTCTCGCCAATCCCTAGGTACCCTCCCTGTCTCAAGTGACCTGTTGAAGAGCTCCACCAGGGGTACAGCCAGTATGTCCACCAATTCCCATAGTACTCTCGGATGAATGCCATCTGGCCCAGGAGATTTGTCTTTCTTTAGGGCTTTGAGGGCTAACCACACCCTTTTGGCGGAGATAGCATCATCCGTCCCCTCCACCTTACTGGCCTTTTTATCCTTATCCAGATGTGACACCCCTGGGGTACCTCTCCCTCCCTCTTGCTCCATTTCTGTTGCTCCCCTGATCCCACTTACTGCCGCTTCTATCCCCTTCATGCCTTGCTTTGTAGATATCCCATCCCCTCCTAGAGAACACAGAGGCAAAGTACTCGTTAAATACCTCTGCCTGGTCCCTCACCTCTTCCACTCACCCTTCTTCTGATCTCAATCTGCTGAGATGGCCTTTAGTTTTTCTCCACTCCCCAATGTACAGGAAGAACCCCTTTTCCCCTCCATGTATCCCCTGTGCAAGCCGCTGCTCTTTACTGGACTTTGCTCCCCTCACCATACGGGTGACTTTTCTAGATGCAAGATGGTAAATTTCCTTATCCCTATCCCCTCTTGTTGTTTTATATTTTTTGTAGGCCGCCTTCTTTTCTCTGACTGCTACCTGTACCTCACTGGACCACCAGCATGGTTTATGTGACCTTGCTCCCTTATGTTTCAACTTAGCGCAGATCCTGACTGCCTCTTGAAGTCCCCGTTTTATGACCTCCCATCTCCTTTCCACACTTGTCATTGATGTAATCCCCTTCAAGTGATCCTTGAGAATATTTCCCATGCCCACAAAGTCTGCCCCTGAAGTCCACTGCCAGTGTCCTAGATCTCCCCCTCCCCCATGCTTATTTGAAACCAGACAGTATTGTGGTCGCTCCCAGTCAGGGGATCCTGTACAACCATGTCCCTTACCAGATCCCCATCTGCCAGAACCACGTCCAGGACATGCCCCTCCTTGTGAGCTCCATCACATGCTGTGTTAAGAACACATCCTGGAAGCCGTCCAGCAGCCTCTGCTCCTTGGCCACCTTAGAGGACATGGTTCCCCAGTTTGTACCTGGCATATTAAGGTCCCCCATCAACACCACTCCTTCCCCTTTTAGTCCACACTGGGCAATGATGTTGTCCAGCAAACCATCCTCTAGAACATCACTCATCCTGGGGCCTATATACTACACCCAGCTTGACCTTATCTCCTGCTGGCGATCGTAAGGTGACCCATAAGGCCTCCACATTTCCCTCTGCCTCTTCTACCCTAGCAATTTCTATGTCATCTCTAATGAACATAGCCACTCCACCCCCTCTGCCCTCCTTTCTATCCTTCCTAAGCATAGTGTACCCCTGTACGTTTAGGTCCCAGTCATGGTTTTTGTTGGCCCACGTCTCCATGACCTCCGCCACATCCACCCCCCGAACAGCATGGCCTGGAACTCTGGCAACTTGTTTCCCAAGCTCCTGGCATTTACTAACACCAACCTCACCCCTTATCCCTGATCCTCTTTGTCAACCCCACCCAGATTCCTTATACTTCCATCCTCCTTCTGCTCCTCCTGAAACCTCCACCCCAGTCTGTTTCCCTCCCCCTTGGGCTTGAAGGCTACTCCCTCATCTGGAGGAGGGCTTCTGGTCACCCCTCACTTATCCCTTCCCCCCTCACAAGTTTAAACCCCACCTTTCTTGAATGTAGTCAGCCATCCCCTGTTTAAGGACTTCCTTCCCTAATGGGGCAAGATGAAGCCTGTCCTTGGCATATAGTCCCTTATCCTCCCAAACTCCATTCCAGTTCCCTAACACCCCCAACCCACTCTCTTCACCCCACTTCCTGAGCCAGTCATTAACCTCTGTGAGCTTCATATAAAGGTTTTATCCATATGTCTGAGATTTAAATATATCGAAGTTTGATAAGTATAAATATTATATTTTTATACATACATATATATATATATATATACACACACATATACATACATATACAGGGAGGCAGTATAGCGCAGTGGTTTAAGGCTCTGAGCTGCAAATATGGTGACATCCAGCAGGCCAGACCTGGGTTTGAATCCCACAGCTTCCACTTGCATACTGTGTGACCCTGAGCAAATCACTTAACTTCCCTGTGCTCCCAGGTTGCACCTGTAAAAAAGCTTTCAGCTTAGTGTGCTACTCCTGGTTAAACAACTAAAAAAAAAAAAGAAAAGATATTAATTAGTTCCTGTGGTAATGAATTCCAACATTTGGCTGCTCTTATGGAGAAGAAGCTATCACGTTTGTTGGTGTTAGCCCAGCCCACTAAGAGATGCTGATTGTGAAGTCTTCCTACAGTACATTTGTTAGCTAAAGTAGTCCATATTGTCTCATTAATGTAGGTGATTTTAATAACTTAAAGGTAAGAAGAATGTCCCCCTATGTCTTCTCATGTTGAGGGGATAGAGTCCTAAGTCATGTTTCATAAGTGCATGTTTTGAGTCATGGAATCATTTTAGTAAGCTGTCTCTGAACTTGCTCCAAAAGATTTATGTCACCCTTTAGATAAGGACTCCAGAATGGAGATCCGAGTCTATATGTGGTCTAACATAAGCCCTATACAATGGCACTAGGCAGTGCTCTGACTTACTAATAAATGTTCTTTTAATTTGTTTTAAGATAATGTTAGCTGTTCTTGCCACTTTGTTATAATGACCATTAGATGTCAGTTTATTGTTAATTAACATACCTAGATCTCTTTCACAAGTTGTTGATTTGAGCAGACTATTGTTTAAATAATATTTGATTTGTGGGTTTTTGTTGCCAAAGTGGAGAACAGTACATTTTTCAGTGTTAAAAATCATAGAATTTGTCTGTGCCCAGGATTCGATATGTTGAAGGTTGAGTTCTAATGACCTTATACTTGATAAATTATCGACCCTTCCACCCAGTTTTGTGTCATCTGCAAATTTAGAGAGAAGGTTATTTGAGGAGACTTCCATATTGCTTATAAAAATGTTGAATAGTGTGGGCCCCAAACATACCCCTGAGGGACACTGCTAGTGACTCAACTGACGTCTGAGAAGACACTGTTAATTTTTACTGTTTGAGTCCTATTTTGCAACCACCTTGATGTCCAGTTGACTAAAAATGATGAAAAGCCAAGTTTTTGAAGTTTTTTAAATTAATACAGAGAGAGACAATTTATCAAAGGCTTTGCTACAGTCAAGTAATATGACGTCTGACTGTATTTTATTACCTAGATACTTACTTATATTATTATAAAATGAAATAAGGTTGGTAGTGCACGAATGTCCTGTTTTAAAACCATGTTGGGATATATTCTGGATGCTGAGTTGATGCATTTCTTTTTCAAACAGAGACTTGACTAATTGCTCCATATCTTTTCCTATTACAGATGTCAACCTAATATGCCAATAGTTATGGACATTTGATTTATTTCCTTTTTTATGGATGGGAATTACTATAGCATTATGCCAGTCATCTGGGATATCATTCTCATTTAATGATTTATTCAAAAGCAGTGTAAGGGGTAAGGTCAATGATTTTGATGTTTCTAATAAAAGCCTAGGATAAAAATTGTCAGGTCCTGGGCTTGAGAAATTTTTTTAGTGTAGACAATGCATTTAGAATCTCTGCAGAATTAAATGGGTGAGTAGGGAATATATTTTTGGATATCGTGGGCTTGGATCTGGAGAGCAGAAGTACCTATTAAAATGGTTAGTCATCACCAGATCTGTTTTAATGGGGATTCCATTTTCAAGTAGTGGACCTATTGTTCTTGAATTACCATTTATTGTTGATGTAGGAAAAGAGAATTTTGTGGTTGGTCCTGGAGTGGGCCACATCAAATTCTAATTTCAATTTAGCCTGTTTGATTGCTTTTTTTAGTACAGAAACAGCAGTTTTACATATGTATGCATGATACATGGGTTTTTACTTTGTTTAAGTTTCCTAAATAGATGTTTTTTTTCTTTTGATTTGTTTGCTAATTGATTTAGTGAACCAAATTGGGATTTTGCCTTTTTTATTAAATTTAGTTTTGGTAGGTACATAGTGACTTTCCAGATAATATGTGAAATGTTTCAGTTCATTCCATGCAACTGTTGACAGACTTGTCCTTAAAATTTTCCCCCCAATTTACTTCAGTAATCTTGGTGCTTATTAGCTCAAAGTTGGCTTTATTATAATCTTTATAAGCTGTGGTATTGGAAAGTTTAGGACTATTACTATTTATACTAAAATGGATCAAGTTATGATCACTGTTATCTATAGGTGCTGAAATATTTATATCAGAGATTTTGTTCTCTGTGTTAATAATAACTAAGTGAAGTATGTTTCTCCCCCTGGTAGGTTGGTCCACTAACTGTTCTAGGCCACGATCCATACATACTGTTATAAATATTTTTTTCTTGTTCTGTTTTACAAGACAATGACTCCCAATTTAAACCTGGCAAATTGAAATCCCCCAAATTAGAGTATTGCCTTTGTTAACCATATTTGTTATAGTATTAGTCAAGACAAAAGTATAGAGTAGATCGGCAGATCGTGGTCTGTAACATACACCAATGGAGAGTTTTTGGTGGCCTTTAAATTGGATTGAAACCCAGGGTGATTGCGTATTAGTTGATATTGGGATTTCATATGAAGGAATATCTTCTCTAATATAAAGACACACTCCCCCACCTAATCTATCATCTCCATCTTCATGGTAGAGTTTAAAATGTGGGATCTCTCTGGACCACACTGAGGATGAATCCCACCATGTCTTGGTGACAGCAACAATACCAAGATCTAATTGGCTGCATTTGAGTTCTAATTTTGACTTATTTAAGTTGTTTAAGGATCTTGCATTGAAGGATAGAATGTTACAATGTCTACTAGTATGGAGTACGTTATTACCTGTTAGAGAATTGGGAACATGCCCATTCTCCCCAAGCAGTTTAGTTTAAATGACCATCAATAACAGAAGCTATGGTTTTCCCCAATAGGGCACTCCCTCTTCTACTGAGGTGGAGGCCATCCCAGCAGAACAGTGAGTCCCTACCATAGAAATTCTCCCAATGTGGAATGCAATGTATACTTTGTTTGAGACACCACTTCCTCAGCCATTCATTTGTCGCTGTTATGTTGACAGTGATGGTATTTGTTGCTATCAGCACTGGGAGTATTTATGAGAAGCATGCAGTGCATCCTTTTCCGCAAGTAGGTTAGGGCAATGCAATCTTTCATAAGTTGAGAGGGGTTAGTACAGTTTATGTCATTGGTTCCTGCATGTATTATGACAAGCGGGTTGTGCACAACATTGGAGAGAATGTTGTTTGCCATTTCAGAGCTATTTGATATTTTTGCTCCCCAAAAGCTGGATCAAGTTCAATTTGCTTTGTCAGGGTTACAAATGGCCTGGAATCTCCTAATATATAAACTTGACGAGACTGGCACCTGGTAGTGGAAGTATCAGTTGTGATCATAGGTATTACAAGATGCCTAGGAGAAGATGAGGTGATGATAGGTTTTGGGGAGGAATACCCATTTGACCCCTTTGAGTTTGTTGTTGGTGAAGTATTTTTGATAAGTAGGTCATTAGGGACTTGCAGGACAGTTTTTGGATGAGGCTGTATGAGGCCGAGGATGAGGGTTCAGGGGTGTTAGTCCCCATAATGGAGGCAAGCTGAGCATCTTTCTCTGGATCTACATCCACTAAGTTAGAAGTTGTAAGCTTAGAAAGTGCTGAAAATGAGTTCTGAGTCAGAATATAAAACTGTTCAGCTTTATGGCCCTTTTTGCTTGCCCTAGAACTGGACACTAGCATCCTTTCGGAGTTGTACTCTATTTCTTCAGTTTCACCATCATCCTCTCTTCCCCACTTCCTTTGCAGGTGTTGTGTAATATTTGTGTTATTGAAAATATTAAAAATGTTGTTATCAACACATGATGGATTTTTGGGGTTTGAGGCTGGTGTAGTGCCCTCTGAGTGCTGTATAATAGAATCTGGTTGGCTAAGTATGCACATGTTTACATTATGAATAGGCCCAACTTGGGGGTGAGATCTGTGTGTCTCATTGAAATTTTGGAGCATTTCTACTTGGCTATTTTTTAAGTATAGTAGCCTAGCTCCAAACGTTGCTATCTCCTCATTTCATTTCTTATTTGTGGTACATTTATCACAAATAAAAAAAGTTTGGGGCAGGACAGTGCTTGAACCAGCTGGTACATGCAGAACAGCATACATTGAATACTAATTTCAGCCACCCAAAGTCATTATAGTAATAGAGGTAGGAGTGGATGCATATCCACAAGACACAGTAGGGGCGCCTAATTCATTGTTCATAATTGCAGTTTTTATTTCAGTCAGATATTTTACGTAAGTAGCAGAGTACATTATTTTAAACAGAGCCCATTGTGGTATACTAATTGCCCAAAAGATTAGATAACAACAGTAATAATAAAAAATCGGGATAGGATACTCACACCTAGCCTAAATGCTTAAACGCCAAACATGCAAAACACTGCTCGAGCTTGCCCTGGTCGCCACAGGGCTTGTTCAAATAGCCTAATCTGACCCAGAATTGCTATTCAAGGTTAAGGGAGAAACTGTGCCACAAAGTTCACTAAATCAAATTAAAACTAAGTAAGAACTACTCATGTGTAGCTCTATAAGTATAAAATAACAACGTGTTAGGTAGGACCAGAGAAATTAGTCAATTTGTGCAAGTTGTAGTTTTGGGTAAGCCCAAGAAAAACTACAGCTCCTCTTCCTGGTTCATGAGGGACACAGGGCTCAGTGATTGCAGCGAGAATTACAAACGCTTTAAAATGTCACAAAATTGCACAGCTCAAGCGCTATCCAGGCTTCTGGGGACAGCTAACACCACTGTCCCCAGAAAATATTGTATTTAGCTACTTTTGTTTTTGCAGCTTATCAGTTATGTATAACCCCAAGTCATTTTCACAGTTGGTTGTTAAGAGCTTTATAATAACTGATGAGAATTTGTTTCAGTGGGATTAGCGAGTTGTTATTTTCCATAATAATCCACGGGTTATTACGGAGAGCACGCACACTATCTATCAAAATTCAGTGCTCCTTCATTGGCTGTTCTTCTGTGTGTGGGAGGGCCAAACAATTCTGGGAACATAGTGACTCCATATCTCCATTAGTGAGGAGCAGACACAACAACACTCCTGAAGCTGGATAAAAGCTGGATCAACCAGCTATGGCTTTTTCTAAATAGTGGCAGGATTAAACAAATATGGCATGGGGTCATCATATCGTGGACAAAACCACGCAAAACAATAATGCCACAGAAATTACGGTGTGTGGCAAAATAATATCAGCACTAAAAGCTGACAGCAGCACAAAAGAGCATACCAGTGGCACACATTACAAAATCTTTGTTTTAGTGGAGGGCTCTGCCCCCCACTCCCCACTATGTCAAGGGCTTCTCCCCTCACACCCCCAACTTAATTAACCAACTCCAAGAAGGGTGTGGACTGAGTGGAAAGGGTAAACTTGAAGTGGGGGAACTTACTTTTTTTTGCAAAAAAAAAAACAGGTTGCGAGACAGGGAATCAAACCCTGATCCCCGGGCCTCCACTGTGCCAGGTGCTTGTGCCTTAGCTACTCCACAATGGAAGTGGCTCCACCAGGCACAGCACCTGTGGCATCTTCGGGCCTTCCTCCAGTTCATAGTGAGTGACAGGTGCAGCAGTAGTGTCCTATTGCTATTCTACCCCTGTCGCTGTATTGCATTACGCATTTTAGATCATGCGGTTATGCTTCCACGGTTTTTCCTAAATTATTAGGAGACTGTGAGGAGTGAAAGAGGAAATGGCTCTGTGGCTGACTCCTTACACTGATAGGTAACAGTGATTGTAATTGTGAGTGTAAGCAGTCAGCCATGGACCTATTCCCTCTTGCACTCCTGAAGATGCCAAACACTAGAATCAACCAGATACTGCTTTTTAAAAAAAATAAAATAAGGGTAGGATCAACTAGGTACCAAAAACAATCAAAAGAATGTCAGGTGTCTTGTTGTGGTGGGTCCTCGGCAATGGAAATACAGAGCTGACATAACACATTAAAATGACTTCTTTCACGTTGCCACAGTTGGACACATAAATCTGTCTTGAAAAGATTTCTTACCAGATATTACATAAAATAAAGTATGGGGTAGTGTGTGTTATGAGAAGTGAATGCTTCACCCTCTGCATTTATGTAGCATCCTACACCTTGGATGTGCATTAAATTCTCATAACTTACACTACCCCACACTTTATTCTATATATATCTTCTGTAAAATACTGCCCTGTTTTATTATTTTTCCCAGGTGCATTATTGTACATTTTGAGATATTAAACTTTTTTTTTCCATTTATTCACCCAGTCTAGTATCCTCTTCAGATCATTTTGAAGTTCCAGTGTTTGTAAGTCAGTATTGGCCCTACCACCTATTTTAGTGGTATCTGTGAATTTATTACATGTAGAATTTACACCCATGGACCCAAGGCAGCATGGATTCACAGCGGGAAGGTCATGTCAGATGAATCTAATAGATGTCTTTGACTGGGTGACCAAAGTAGCAGATCAGGGAGGGGCTGTGGACATGGCCTACCTAGACTTTAGCAAGGCATTTGACACAGTCCCACACAAAAGATTAATATACAAGTTAGTCAGCCTGGGAGTGGGTCCCAAGAAGGTAGCATGGGTAAAGAATTGGCTGTGGAACAGGACACAGAGGGTAATAGTAAACGGAGTCCACTCTGAAGAGAGTGGGGTTACTAGTGGGGTACCGCAGGGGTCAGTATTAGGACCGGTCCTCTTCAATGTCTTTATAAGTGACATTGCATATTGACTAGAAGGAAACGTATGTCTCTTTGCAGATGACCCAATGATCTGCAACAGAGTTGATACACAAGGTGGGATGGAAAGGATAAGAAGGGACTTGGCAAGGTTGGAGGAATGGTCAAATGTATGGCAGCTTAGATTCAATGCTAAGAAGTGCAAAGTAATGCACCTGGGAAACAAAAACCCAGGGGAAGAGTACACAATGGGGGGTGAGATACTAACAACAGCAAAAATGGAAAGGGACCTAAAGGTTGGCAAGCAATGTGAGAGGGCAGTAAGGAGGGCTGGGGAGATACTGGGATGCATAGGGAGAGGCATCACCAGTAGAAAACAGGAAGTTGTTATCCCTCTGTACAGACAGCTGGTGAGACCCCATCTGGAGTACTGCATTTCCATAAAGACATAACCAGGATGGAGGCAGTCCAGAGGAGGGCAACTAAAATGGTGCAGGGTCTGCACCAGAAGACATATGAAGAGAGACTTAAGGAGCTTAATATGTATAGCCTTGAGGAAAGGAGGGCGAGGGGGGGACATGATAGAAACTTTCAAGTACCTCAAGGGAATCAACAAAGTCCAAGAGGGTAGCATCTTTCAGAAAAAGAGGTGTGCAAGAACAAGGGGGCACAACTTGAAGATGGGGGGCAGCTCAGAGGTAATGTGAGGAAGTATTTTTTCACAGAGAGGGTTGTGGATGCATGGAACAGCCTTCTGGAGGAGGTTGTGGAGTCAAAAACAGTCGTGGAATTCAAGAATGCATGGGACAGTCATAAGGCAATTCTAGGGAGTGGGGGTAGGAAGAAGTAGGCTGTTGGTTAACTAGGATCTGCAGCTTATCCATTAGGTAGGGAAATGGGCAGATTGGGTGGGCCAAGCTGTCCTTACCTGCCGTCAAATTCTATGTTTCTATGTTTCACCCACTCCTAAGTCCGTTATGAATAAACTGAACAACA
The DNA here is from genome assembly GCA_016271365.2 of Neoceratodus forsteri. Taxonomy (NCBI): domain Eukaryota; kingdom Metazoa; phylum Chordata; order Ceratodontiformes; family Ceratodontidae; genus Neoceratodus; species Neoceratodus forsteri. The sequence goes on from CM057452.1 coordinate 1,780,314,075, forward strand.
GTGGTTCAAGAACAGAGCCCTGGTGGATGTCACTAATCTCATTCCCCTAACTGGAGAGGTGTCCCTTCACCCTTGCCCTCTGTGTTCTCATGTTAAGCCAGTTAGTAACCCAATTTATCAGTTTATTATTTAATCTCAGTAGGTCCATTTTTTTGTCTATGATTGTTACAGGAAACACCACATCAAGTGCCTTACTTGGATCCAGGAATATAATAGCCACTGTGTTTCCTTCATGAGTTTTGCATGAAACACTACATCAAGTGCTTTACTTGGATCCAGGAAGATAATATCCACTGCATTTTCTTCATCTAGATGTTTGTTCATATTATGTGTTTGTAAAATGTTAGCAGATTGGTAATACAAGAGCTGCATGGCTTGAAGCCATGTTGTACTTTGTCCTCAATACCCTTTTTTACACAGTCCTATGCATTTATGGACATCTCCATTACTTTGCATACCTCAGATGTCAGACTGATGATTGGTAGTTATTTGGTAATTGTGTGTCCCCTTTTTTGACTATAGGTATTACAGTATATTAGCTTTTCTCCAGTCTTTTGGTATATCACATTATTTTTTGATAAGGTGTATATGTGTTGCAGTAGTATGGGGTATCAGTTCTTCTAATAATTCCTTAATTACTTTAAGGCTGATGTCACTTGGTCCAGCAGCTTTATGTGGGGGTAATGGGTCTAATTCTAGAAGAGATACAGCTGGCGTAACTTGACTTGTGCCAAAAAGAATGGCGCAAGTAGCAAGTTATGCCAGCAGTTGCGACATACAGTATTCTACAAAGTGGCCTGCGATATGGCAGGCCACTTGTGCCAAAGTGGACATATGCCAGCACTTATGCCCTAAACCCCCTGCAACATGGCACTAGGGGGTTAATGGCAGCAGTTGTGCCCTATTCTGGAAGGGCAGCAGCAAAGTCTCCAAAGTCGGGATTCTACAACAACCCCCAGAGGAGAATCATCAAGGTAAATTACACCAGCATTTGACTGGCGTAACTGTGCGTATGCTCTCTGGGGGTTGTGTAGACCTACCAGCAGACAAGCCCCTGATCCCTGTGCCCTCCCCCCCATGCCCTGACCACCACAGTATGTGCCCTACAGGGCATCTCTCACACCCCACAGCCCCTGATCCTCCAACCTGTCCATGCCCCATAAGGCTGCCCATAACCCGATACCTCTGAACCCCCACACCGCATAGTGCACCACAGGGCAGCTTTGATACCCCGGACCTTTCCTAGCCCAGACCCAGGACCTGTAATGCCACCAAATGATACCCCTTATTCCCTGGTAGTCTAGCAGCCCCCACCCTCCCACCTAGCTGTGTCAGTCCATCCCACAGCCCCAGACCCATCCCAGCAGGTGACTGGCACAGCCCACCTCTCACCTCCATGGCGAGCTGCCGATTGAGCTCTGTAGGAGTGCTTACTGCATAATTGTGCTCAATGTAGGAATGTACATTCGTGCATTCAGTGTGATTATACAGTAAGCACTCCCACGGAGCTCAGTCGGTGGCTGGCCATGGGGGTGAGAGGTGGGCTGTGCCAGTTGCTGGCTGGGGATGGGTCGAGGTGCAGGATGGACTGGCACAGCTGGGTGGGGGGTAGGGGCCACTAGACTACCAGGGAATAAGGGGGTATGTACATTTGGTGGCATTGCAAGGTCCTGGGTTCGGGGTTCAGGAAATGGATCCTGGGGGTGTAACACAGCTGCCCTGTGGAGCATATTGTTGTTTTGGGGCTAGGAGGCTAGGGGGACACAGCTGCCCTCTGGGGCTTTGGGGGCACATATGCACACCAGCGGGTGGGGATGTGACTTGTGACATGCCCCTTGGTTATGCCCTTTGTTTGGCGTAGCCATCCACATGTCTCAAGTCACAGGACTTAGCTGTGGGGACCCTGCCCTTCCAGAATTGGGCACAGGGTCCATGTCACAACTGAGTTTGGAGCAAGTCACCTTTGTCAGTGACTTGCACCATTCTTCTAGAATTGTGCCCAATTTCTTTATCTTATTTATTATGACTTCCTTAGTAATTATTTTAATATTATTGAATATCCTTGAATTTATTGCATCTTTAGTGTCTGTTTGATAAATGGAACAGAAAAATGTATTTTATTCCTCCTTAGCTATCACTGTAACTTGTATTATTAAGTTATTGTTGATTTTTAGTGGCCCTATGTTGTTGTCTCTCTTTTTTAGAATTTCTATAGTTGTAGAAAGCTTTTGTGTTTTGTTTACTGTTGGCTAATTTTATTTCACAGTTTTGTTTAGTTTTTCTGAGTCTCCTTTTAAATACTTTTGTTACTTTTTTAAATTGGTGACATCCCCTGGCATAAATATTTTCTTAGTAATCTAAGCAGACTTTTTTTTGGGTTGGTTTTTATATTAAACAATGTTCTTATATACCACAGGGGAATTTTATCAGCAATGTCCAGCTTGTCTTTGCTAATCATTAGCTTGAAGCTGTCAAATTTATTAACCAAGCTCCTCACATTTAATAAATGAATGTTTAGATGTTTTAGAGTTTTAAATAATTTTCTGCCCCATTAGTCCACCCCTGGCAGTTACTGTTTTGTCCCGCTTGTGCCCTCCTATAGGTTTAAAGCTGTTCCTAGTAAATTATTAAACCTTAGGTATTTGCTTCCTTGGTATTAAGATGTAACCCATGTTTAGCATACAGACATTTGTCATCCAAAAACAGATCCCAGTTCTTAAGTAACTGGAAGTCCTCCTTAAAAATCCAGTCATCTAACCATTGATTGATTTTAATTATGCCTTGTGTTCTTCTCTTAGATACTTTGGGCATTAGTTAGATTTCATAAAAGATGGGAGTAAGCCCAAAAGAACTAACTTTTTCCCCTAGTTTTATGAAGTCTTGTTTAATTTCATATTCACTCCTTGTCCCAATGTTATTCACTCCTACATGTATTATTACTTGGGGTTTTCCTTCCCATTTTTATTATTTTTTCATATTGTCCATAATACAGTATATCATATTTTTGTCCCAGTAGTCATGTTAATGTTCTATCAAATTTACTCTGCTAACATATGAAGTGTATATGATCATCAAGTCCCAACACAATCACCTTATTAGGTTTTATATCAGTTACTGTGATAACGTTTTTTTCCTAGGGTAATGAGGGAAAAAACTATTATGACATTCTGTTCCTGGTTCAGTAGCGAATTTGTAAATTTCAGCCCCCCCTCCCTCTCTTTGCTCCCTTTCTTGGCTGGACCATGGTCTAGTCTCCCATCTTCTCCCTTGCTCTCTTTAGTTCTGTTTCTTTTTCTCCTGCACTGATTGCTATTTTCAGTTGGGTGTGGTCCTGTATCTTTATTGTCCATTTTTTTCCTGGGGGCTACATTTCTCTAAACATGTTGTCTATGAAATTCTCCTAGTTCCTTATGCCCGTATGCTCTTCATTTCCTGCCTAGGATTGTTTATCTCATCCTCCCATTCCCTGACCTATATGCACTGCTTGCACTGGTATTTCTCACTCATGTCCTCATTATGTAAGACTACTAGTGTAACCAAATAAGATACTTTACAATAAATCCCTGTCCTCATCCCACCAGATTAATCATTTTGCTATTCATCTCACTCATTTAATAAATGGGCTTGATGTACTTTTGACAGAATCCCATGGCCTCCTAGACTCCATTGCCTAACACATGCAGACATTGTCTGCACTCCATGCTCACTGACCTCTTGCACAGAGCATTCAATTTATAGGTTGAAATGATCTAACATGATCCTTGCAGCTGCTGCTCACATCATACTAGTAAGGTGATCCTTATTGCCCAGAAATTAATTTTAAAAACACTTACAGTCCCTTTGCACTGGACTGAATTGTTACTGCTTTGGTCCATTTTGGATCGGAAACAAAAAAATAAAACTGTACTTGCCCCTTTGTGATTTGCAGTCCTCTAACTTCAGGGATTAGAGGTGGGAGAAATTAGTAAATTCAGAATTCTCAGAATGTTTGCAAAATTCTGGGAATTTTCACAACATTTGTGAAGTTTTTTAGAATTTTCTAAAATTCTTTAATGACCATAACTCAGTCCATGTTAATGCTAGGCATCAGAAATGTGGCAGACGAATTATCTGTGATAGGCCCTAAAACGTTATTAAGTTTCATGACATTTGGATTAAGGGCAGGGAAGTTATAAGTGCTCAGGTTTCAGCAATTTAATATTCTTGTGAAAATTTCTCAAAATATTTCTATGCTTAGAACTTAGCCATCTTTGGAGCTAGATAATTAAAAACTTAGATGCATACTTTCTTGGAATATTCATAGAAACTGCAAAATAGAGATTGTAAGGTTTAGCTACAACCTGCCTCCCAACACAACTTCCAGGTGCTCTGTTCCAAACCAAGGTCATCAGCATGGCAGCATGACATTCTGATGCCGGACTATGGTGGTTATCTGAAATCCTAATATTTAGCGTCAGTGAATTTAACAAAAGTAGTGATATTCTGTTTACTGGTTTTAAACTTATAAGGGCTTAAAATTCAACAGTTTATGTAATTGCAAAAGGTAATTTTAAAATTTCTGAACATTCTGAGGCTTATACCTCAGTCACCTTTAAAGCTAGAGATTTGAAACCTGGCACACATATGTATGGGTATGGGTAAAGTCACCATACCAAATGTGATGCAGTGCATAAACACCTTTCATTTACATAGTTGTTAACTGTAATCTTAGAATTTCCAAATGTTTGGAGGCTTATAACTCAGTCAATTGTAAAGATAGAGAACTGAAACTTAGTATACGTTAGTATGGTCTAGGGTACAACCAATATTTCAAATGTGGTGCAATGTGGAAAAACACTTTTTAAGTTAGATGGGAACAACCGAAATCACAATTTTGGCAGACTTCCATGAAATCTTTGCAGAAATTCTGCAAAATTTCATGGAAGCAAAATCAGTATTTCACCAGAATTTTGCTGACGGAAGAAAAATATTCACCCATCTCTATCAGGGGCTAAAACCTCCAGCAACATCTGCTGTAACTAGCTAGCCAACAGATTAGATAGAATCCTTCCTTTTTTAATTTTTAATTGCAGGATAGGCGTAGCAAGAACAGAACTGAGATAATACTGACAGTGACATAAATTGATTTATAGTTGTGTAGTCTGTCTACAGTCTTGATCCCTTTTGAAACTGATAGGGGCATCTGCTCGCACAGAGCACTCAATTTATATTTCAAAATAACCTGATGTGACAACTACAGCCACTGCTAGTGTTGCACTGGTAGTGCAATCCTTACTGCCCAGAAATTAACTTTAAAACCACTTACAGCCACTTTCCATGGGGCTAAATTGTTCAAACTGCTTTGGTCCCCATTGGAACCAAAACAAAAATGTAAAACCAAAACTGACCCTTTGTGATTTGTTGTCCTCTGACTTCAGGGACTACAACTCCCAGCAGCTTCTGCTATAACTTGCTAGCCAGAGAATTAGATAGAATCCCTCCATTTTTGTTTTGGTAATTTTTAATTGTAGGATAAGTATAGCAAGAAGAGAGGAGAGATAACACTGACAGTGACAGAGGATAGATAGATTTACAGTAGGGTAATCCAACCACAGCCTTGATCCATCTTGAAACTGACAGTTTTATAGGAAGGTCTTATAAAACCACATACAATGCAACCTCTATTATCTGCCAGCTTTGGTACACCACGTTTTTGGTGGATAACAGGGTGGCAGATAATAGAGGTGCATTATGTTGCATTAGTAAAAGACTGGAACACTAGCATAGGACTACATTTAGGTATTAACTATTCAGTGTGTGTAGTTTTTTAACAGAAACACTTAACAATCACAGTATTACTATTAAAATCTAGTTTAGTTCATTTCTCATTTACCAACAATAAGCTTTAAAGTAATCAGTGATGGACATCTGTTTTTGCTTTATTTTCATGATTAATTTCATTTTAGCAGCCGAGTCCTCCTCTCTCATCAGCCTGCAGTGGTGTCCAGGGCAAGTACAGAGCTGTGAGATTTAGAAGGGAGAGGGTGTGACTATGTGGAGACTGGGATAAAATCCACCACCTGCATGGCAGACACTATATGCTTAAACAATAAACCATGACACGCTATGGGTTATGGGGGGGATTTACCACGGCAGGTGTGGTTTGACCATGAGGCTGCACGCTGAGTGGTCAAATCCAGGTCAGCCGTGGTAAATACCCCTATAACCCACACCCTGGAGTGGTTTATTGTGATTATACCTTGGTTTCAGTATATAATTGGTTTTAAAAAATGTGAAGGTTTTTTTACCCTAAAATATAGCTTTTTATTAGAAATAACCTTATGCTGAGATAAATTAGTCCCAGATGTAAAATTTGTTAATTGAATAGTTATTATGTGAAGAAAATGTTTAAAGAGAAAAATATGAAGCAGAATACTGTTTTGCTTGTGGAAACCCAAACAATGCTGCTCACTCTTCCTGTGTGCTGACAGGAACATGGTGTTTGATGTTTTTTTATTTAGTGGCTTGTTTCTGTTTAGTCAAGCTGAAGAGCTGCCAGCCAGGGTTGAATTTCTGGGGTTATCATGCTTTTCTGGTTGGGAGGTAAGCCTGCAAAGTGACGCTACCACTCAATGTTGTTTTTTGTTTACTTTTACCAGTGTAATTACTGTTTTCGGGACAGTGGATTAAGCCATAGGACACCAGGAGATTATTTTTTGATTTACACTGGAGCAGAGCTGTCGAGACTGTAGGGACGGAGTGAACACTACAGGGAGCTTGGTGGCTAAAGAAACAAAACAGAAAAGAGGTAGTTATTGTAACATTTAGAGTTGGCATACTGTATGTAACTGTTGTGAACTGGTGCATCATGACTCCATTTTGAAGTACAGATAGACACGCTGGACCAGTGTTCTCACCCACATTGCCACCCCTCAGTCAGAGTGCCACACTCCCACTCTTGCTGCTCTTTCTGTGAGTCCCATGAACCACTAGGAGAATTTGTCTTTGCATGCCAACAGTCCTTCATCTGTACCAATCCCCTTCTGTGGTGGCTACAGGAGGATGAGTTTAAAGAGACTTTTCTTTTAAAGTGCTGACAGGGATTGCAGGTATGATCACAGATTAGAGTTCACAGCATGAATGAGGTTTGCAACTGTTTAGTGGGGAGTAAACATGGTGGTTTGTGGTTGTGGAGTTTGGGGGTTGGATGAATTTGAGAGCTGCGGCTGACTGGCACCTTTGCCTTGGGTATATTGCAGGATTTTCCATGACAGAAAGGTGCCAGCCAGCCAATTAAAACACAGGAGTGTCTTTTGTTTTGAGTTCATGGTATAATTCTTAATATTTTGTCAGTGAGGTGTTGGGCAATGATACCAAAAATGTAAGGAAAAAGAGGTACACTGGCTTTAATAATGTGGGGCATGTAAAAACACAAATGGAGACACGAGCTCAGAACAATGGGAGCTAGTGACTTAATAACATTCTTCCCCTAATCACAGCTTGGACACCAGCTGGGAAACCTAACAATGGGGTGACAGCTACTCACATTGACTCTTTTGTGGGGTACCCACCTTGCACTGCCAGGTGCCAGATTTTTAAAGAGCTGTTAATCATACCCGACCATCTGAAACAATGAGGGAAATTAGCATGAGGATTAGATTAGAGCCTGGTAAAATAGGAGCTTTGTTTTTACTTTATTGACAGCCATAGAAAATATGCACTAGTCAAGATGGACAGGTAGAGGTTTAGCTGCACTCATCCAGGTCAATTTGCACTATTCCTTGGACAAGTAAAACAGTGTTAAAATCAAGAACCATTGCTTCTGCTATGAAATCTTCCCTTTCTTCACCCCTGAGAGTTTGTTTCAATGATCTCTTCATTAATAATCTTATTAAAAACCCCACAAAAATTCTTAAATGTAACATAGTGCTCAGCAGGGTACTATAAATAATTTCCTATTAAGACATTAACAACAACCAAAAAACTGGGACCATAGTGCACTGTGTCAGTGCCAGTGACATGGCAGATAAAAGAGGTAGAATAACATGAGGAAGACACAGCCTATACATCAGTAAGTGTTGGTGGGTGGCAGATTGGGAGGGTGGCAGTTAATAGAGGGAATTTCCATAGAAAGTGACTGGTACAGGAGGTCAGGCTGGCAGATAAGGAGGGTGGCAGATAATAGAGGGGTGGATAACAGAGGGTACACTGTATCATATTCATCGGCACCCAGGGCCTTGCCTCTCCAGAGGAATCTGATGGCCCTGGTGACTTCATCCTCTGTATCTTCTTACCTAACTTGAGACTGCAAGTCTCTGTGATCTTAGGAAGATGTAAGTAATTGAGGAACTGGGTGATGTGTTCCCTATGGTATGTGCAGTCTGACTTGTATAGTGCCTTTAGGAAGAGTTGGAATCTGTTCAGTTCTTTTCGTTTATGTAAAAATCCCACTCCTCATACTGATTTGATCTGGTTACACCATCAGAACATGCCCATCCTGGTGCATCCATCATTAGAGTGCCACAAATGTAATTTTGCCACCCAGAATATATGCGGGGGGCTGCAGCCCCCATAACCCCACTACTTATATGTTTGAAGTCCGGGGGGGCGGACCTCGGGGAAGGGGTGGTGATTTTTAAATTTTGGCACCCTATTGATGGGTGCACTTGGACCAGCACACAGATGGCTAGAAGGGATTTGATCCACAGCAATAACTTCTCTGCTTGTACCTTTTTGAGTCTCCATGCTAAGAACAACAGCATTTTTTATCCATGTTCTATAAAATGGTTTTTGGGCTTTATGAGTTTTCTCTCTGCCATGTGCAGTAGATGTTTATCAAGTTGTAGTCTGTGATGTTTTCTGAGAGATGGTAGTGAGTCTTCCTGACCTCTGTGAGACCATGTTGCTTTTGTAGTTCAGCTATTTCTGCATCATATTAATTCTGTTTTTTGTCATACTGTTTATACTTCTGGGGAATGTGTGAATTAATAAAACCTCTCAGTACTGCCTTCAGGGTTTCCCATAGCATTGGTTTTGATATAATTGAGTTGCTATTTATAATCATTATGTCATTAATATGTGCTTTAAAGAGCCCTTGGCACTCTTGGGAAACATTTAAAAAATGTAAGATTTAGACACAATTCCATTGTTATTTCATGTAGTTTCTGTAATTCTTTTCCACTTTCTCTGTATTACCTTGGATAGTTGCATGAATACAGGATCACTGTCACATAGACTTCATCTACTCCAAGATAGAGACATAGATAGGGAGAAGGGCAGGGGTAAATGGAGAAAACAACAAAGGCAATAAGGACAGGGATGGGGAAAAAAGGGGTAAGGCCATCAAGAAATGGAGGGTAATGAGTACCAATGCCTGTAGTCTGGACAACAAGCTCACTGAACTAGTGGCCTTGATGGAAGAAGGATGCCTGGATATCATGGCAGTCATAGAAACATGGTACACAGCGAACCATGACTGGGATGTTAACATACCAGGGTACACAGCCTACAGGAGAGACTGGGAGGGTAGAAGAGGGGGAGGATTAGCTCTCTATGTAAGGGAAGGAATAAAAGCAGCAGAACAAAAGAGTAAACAGGGAGGAGAGGAGGCACTGTGGGTCACCTTAGAGACTGGAAATGGCACCACAATCCGTAAAGGGGTTGTATACAGACCCCCATCTCAGGGGAGGGAATGGACAAGAATATGACAGATGGCATCCTTAGGATGGCAGAGAAAGAGGAGATACTGTTGATGGGAGACCTGAATATGCCAGATGTTAACTGGAGCACCTTTGCTGCAGCCACATCCAAGAGCAGGGCCATTCTCGATGCCCTACAGGAGGCATGCCTCAGACAGCTAGTGTTGGAACCCACTTGGGAGCAATCTTAGATCTCATACTCTCAAATGGGGACAGTGAGTGGATCTCAGATCTAGAAGTGGGTAGCCATCTAGGAACAAGTGACCACCAAACAGTGTGGTTCACGATAAGCTCAGTTGCAGAGTCAAGCCATATTAAAGTGAGGGTACTGGACTTCAGGAGGGCTGATTTTGGCAAGATGGGAGAGTACCTTGGAAAAGCACTAGCAAACAGGCAAGAAGGAGGGGTGGAGCAACAATGGGGAAACAGCAAAACTGCCATCACAGAGGCAACAAGCCTTTGTGTGATGCAAATAAACAAATCAAAATGAAAGAAAAAGCCACTATGGATCTCAAAAGAGGTGGTGGGGAAGGTTAGAGAAAAAGATAGCATTCAGGAAGTATAAGGAAACACAGAAGAAGCAGGACAGAGAACTGTACCAGTTAAGGCAGAAGGAAGCAGGGAAGGCAGTCAGAATAGCAAAGGCCCAAACTGAGGAAAGGATAGCCAACTCAGTTAAGAAAGGGGATAAAACCTTTTATAGATACATTAGGGAGTATAGAAAGACAAAGGGAGGGATAGTGAGGCTGAATAGAATGGACAGTGGGTGGGCAGAGAGGGACAGTGATAAAGCAGCGATACTGAATGAATACTTCTGCTCAGTATTCACGAAAGAGGAGGAGGGGGAGGTACATAATCCAATTAACAGAAGCACTCTGGATAGGGTAGTTGATCCCAGTCCTTTCACAGAATAAAGGGTTCTGAAAGAACTCCTAAAACTGAAGGTGGACAAAGCAATGGGGCCTGACGGGATTCACCCCAGAATTCAAAAAGAATTAAGGAGAGAACTAGTGACACCACTGACTACCCTTTTTAACAAATCATGGGAGGTTGGTGTGGCACCTGAGGACTGGAGGAGGGTGGATGTGATTCCCCTTCACAAAAGTGGGAGCCAGACAGAGGCAGGAAACTACATACCTATCAGTTTGACCTCTGTGGTAGGGAAAGTAATGGAATCACTTCTGAAGGAAAGAATTGTTGAGTACCTAGAGGCCAGTGGGGCACAGAACCCAAGGCAGCATGAGTTCACAGTGGGAAGGTCATGTCAGGTGAATCTAATTGAGTTCTTTGACTGGCTGACCAAAGTAGTAGACCACGGAGGGGCTGTGGACATGGCCTACCTAGACTTTAGCAAGGCATTTGACACAGTCCCACACAAAAGATTAATAAACAAATTAGCCAGCCTGGGAGTGGGTCCCAGAGTGGTAGCCTGTGTAGAACATTGGCTGGACAACAGGACACAGAAGGTAATAGTAAATTGAGTCCACTCTGAAAAAAGCGGGGTTACTAGTGGGGGTACCTCAGGGTTCAATACTGGGTGTAGTCCTTTTTAATGTCTTTATAAGTGACATTGCAGAGGGACTAAAAGGAAAAGTATGCCTCTTTGCAGATGACACAAATATTTCTAATAGGGTTGATACACAAGGAGGCATGGACAGGATGAGAAGGGACTTGGCAAGGTTTCAGGGATGGTCAGAAGTATGGTAGCTTGGATTCAATGCAAAAAAGTGCAAAATAATGCACCTGGGAAACAAAAACCCAGAAGAAGCGTACACAATGGGTGGAGGTAGTAACAACAACAAAAATGGAAAGGGACCTAGTGGTAATCATATCAGATTACCTTAAGGTTGGCTAGCAATGTGAGAAGGCAGTAGGGTGGTCTAGGGGGATACTGGGATGTATAGGGAGAGGCATCACCAGCAGAAAACTGGAAGTTTTTATCCCTCTGTACAGACAGTTGGTGAGACCCCATCTGGAGTACTGTGTCCAGTTCTGGAGACCTCATCTGCGCAAGGACAGAGACAGGATGGAGGCAGTCCAGAGGAGGGCAGCTAAAATGGTGCAGGCTCTGCAATAGAAGCCATATGAGGAGAGACTAAAGGAGCTTAATATGTATATCAAACAAAGTTGCACTCCAAAGTTCCAAAGAACCAAAAAACTTCAAGGTGCAAACTTATTATTAACAAGACGGATACAGTAGTAGGGAGACATTTTCCTCAGATTCACAATTCTAATACAAATAGTTTCAAGTTTATGGGGATTGAACATGTGGAATGTCCCCCGGGGGGTGGGGGAGATCAAATTTAGTACTTCAGAGAGAAAGTGGCTGGATTTTTAAAGGAGAAACTGTTAGGCCCTTAGGCCTCAATGAGAGATGGGACCTTAAACCCTTCTTGAAATATAGGAGGTAAAAATAAATCATGTTTCTGTAATTTTAGAAGATCTCCAGATTTTTTAGACACACAAGGAATTTTGTAAGCAAGTAATGCATACATATATATAAAAAATATATTTTTGTGTCCCTTAAATGACTCTAGAGTGATTAAGATAGAACATAAAATGAGTTTGTTTTAAATAAGTTGTTGATAATGTAGAAAATAACTGAATGAAATGTTTGTCAAATGTTTTCATTTTTTCTTTCTTTTTATTGTATCCTCAGGTATTCAGAAATTTCTTCTTTTCTGGAATTGATGGCCCGCATGAAAATTATTTCCAGTTCACATGGCCTGCTGTTGTTTTTGATTTCTATTCAAACTCTTCTGTCTCTCAGCTAATAAGTTTTGAGTTACAGCAGTAAATCTAAAGTATAATATATACAATGCAGTAAATCTCTTTAATGATAATATAGTATTTATGGCTACTGTGTGTCCCTTTAAGGAGACCCTTTAAACTATTTATTCTTGCAAGATTATGAGAAATGTATATTGCTTGTGTATGTTTTACTGTATTTTGTAACTGCTTTTCATACATAGCATTTAATAAGTGATAGGCACTAAGCTTTTGCTCCCTGAGATGCTCTGGCATTGTACTGTTGTTTAAAGAATATTTAATTATGCTGTGATATCAAATAATTACAAAATATATGGAGATAGCAAACAATCACACACAAAAAATCTTTTTTGTCTTTTTATATATAGTTAATTGTAAAAAGGTGATTGTCTGTTTCCTATTATGATGTCACTACCTTTTTCATTATTAAATCAGTTGAAAACCAGGATGTAACATGCCCCCTGGATGGCATTTTGCTGAGATGCTAGGGGCTCTTACATCGTAGATTAAAACTTATTTTTAAGTTTGCATCTTGAAGTTTTGTGGTTCTTTGGAACTTTGGAGTGTAACTTCATTTGATGTTAAGTATTTTGGGCTGCCGTCCCTGCTGTTGAGACTCCTCCCTCTCAAGCGCAGTTTGAAATTTTTTTCTTTTTTTGTCAATTTGACATCTGCTTCTGACAGCAAACGAGTGGGGCCTAGTGCCTCAGTGAGGATTGTTTTAATTCAGAACTGAGATACCACTTAGTGTGAGAGCTGTTATAAGACTCTTAAATAGCTCTTTTTGCAATTTATTGAATTAGGCTGGCAAACTGAAATCTGCAATTACCTGGTCTGAGTACAGTCGGAGTAATGAGTAAAGAACAAGTTCAAAATTAAAGTGTTTCATTTTGTGGGATTTTTTTGATCCTTCTGATATGTCTGAAGCAAGACCAGGAGCTTTTGAGCCAGTTAATGAGAGCGAGAGTTTCAGTCTGGAGAACATTACGCCATTGCTCATCAGGAAGCAAAAGCTACACTGTAATCTGGAAGGGGAGCTACTGAACGAATTCCTGCCAGAGCATCTGAGACAGAAGGTAACATAAAAGCCTCTTTTCTAAAATTAGAATGACTTCTTATAAAGGAGATTAATGTGGGATACAATATCATATCTCTAGAAACATATAATGATAAGGAACTAGTACAACGTGGGTTTAGGATCACTAAAACACCATCCTGTGCTATAGAGAATTTCAAACTTAAAGAAGCTTGGCTGAACATTTCTGAAACAGCATCTGCAGCTTATACAGCTCTTCTTGTGGAAGAAGATACAGAGAATTATCTAGAACTGGAGAATGAACTTAAAACAGCTAAGTTAGAAATAGCTAAATTTAAGACAAAGAGAATTTAAAGATCTTGACAGAGGTTTGAAAAATAAAATCTTAAAACATGAAAGAGAAGTGGTTGAGAGGAAACAAATGAAATTATTATGTGATGCAAGGGATTATGAATTAGGTACTCCATTTCTACCTCAAAAAGAAAATCGTTCTAGGAGCAGAGGAAGATCAAGGAGTAGAAATACTTCTCAAAATAAAGATAATCGGCAGAATCGGAGTGCGAATAGAGCTGCTGGGACTCAAAGTAAACTGACGGTATGAGAAAAAGGAAACAAGTCTGTTTCAGTTGATTTAACAGCCAACACTGCATTGCAACCTTTTCTGGACAAAGGGACTGTATCAGTAGAAGTAATCAAAGGAGAAGAACACGGAGAAGCACTAGAGGGGGAGGCAAATCTAGGAAACAAGATTCATGCCCTAAGAGTTTCGAAGAATCCGAGTTACAAATAATAAATTTGAGTAAGTTTCTTTTAACTGGCTTGCAGCACTCATTATTGAAACGAGGTTTAAACTTTGTACTTTCACCTCCCATTGACCACTTTCTTATTTCTGTAGATTTATTTAAGCTATTTAGAAAAGAATAGACTGAAGCTGTTTTATGCTGAACAAAACCCAACAAGTGAGATGGAAAACATGGGTTTTTCAGAATGTACAATGCTGTATGATATGGAGCATGAGGAGGACTTGGACTTGCTGCTGGCAGAGGTACATACAGGAGGTGATGTGTGTATACCAGAGATCATGACTGAAGGGGTTCCCGGTGATATAGTCGAGGCAAACTTAGATGACTTTATGCATTTAATGAATGTTGAAGAGAATTCTGAGTTAGAGACAGTAAGAATGGAACCTGAAGATTTTGGCATTACCAGAAAATTGCTTTTTAAAAGCAATTCAGAGTTTTTACCTTTCACCATTAATGCTAATATAAATGTATTCGAAAATATGGTCTTATTTAAAGTAAGACAATTGTTAGCTAAAACAAGAAGCAAATATGCTTTTAATAATTTGACACATGGTGAAAACGCAGCAATAAAACAGCTCTCTGCTGAAACAGATTTGGTGACTAAAAAAGCAGACAAGGGTGGAAACATTGTTCTAATAAATCATAATGATTATCAATGCATGGTTGAAAAGTTGTTGTTTGATATAAATAACTATAAGAAACTTAAAAGTAATCCAAATTCACAATTTAGAAGGGAATTATGTGTAATTTTGGATCAGACTGTGTAGTGTGGGGATATTGACAACAGTGAATTCAAATATTTATATTGTGAGTTCCCTGTTGTCCCCACACTGTACTGCCTACCAAAGGTTCTCAAAGACATGTTAGAACCACCAGGCGAGACCTATAGTTTCTGGGGCAGGCACTTTAACAGAACATCTGTCTAAATTTGTTGATCTGTTTCTTCAGTACAATATGATGTCATTGCCTTCATATATCAGAGATACAAATGATGTAATCCAGAAATTTAGACAGGTTAAATGGCAACCTGAATATATGTGGATATGTATAGATGTTGAGTCCTTATACACTTCCATATGCCATTCTGATGCCATTAGATCTGCAAAGTACTTTTTAGAGAGAGATAGAGCAAACACAGGTGCCCCAGTAACATTCCTGGTAAAAGCTTTGGATTTTGTGTTACATCATAGTTATTTTGAGTTCAATAATGATTTTTATATTCAAATATGTGGAACCGCAATGGGTGCCTCTATGGCACCCTCATATGCCAATTTATTTCTGGGGTTATGGGAACAGGAATATTTGTTCAAACAAAATATGAGCCCAGTTTTTGAGAACATAATTAAATGGGGACGTTATATAGACAATTGCCTGTGTATCTGGAAGGAAGGAGCAAGAGAGGCTCAAGAATTTATTACCTGGCTGAACAATAACACACTTAACCTCAGATTTACTTCTAAAATGCATGAAATAGAAATTGATTTTCTTGATATATCTTTAAGTGGCAATAACTTGACAGGAGAAATAAGCACCAAAGGCTTTAAGAAAAATACATCCACCAGTTCTCTTCTGAGGAACGATAGTTCTCACTCAGCTAAACTTAAAAATTCAATCCCTTATGGACAACTATTAAGAATTAGAAGAAACTGTATGGGTGATTCAGAATATCAACTTCAGGCTGAAGAAATCATGAAAAGATTTAGGGAAAGGGGTTATTCTAACAAAGTGTTGATTGAAGCCTTAGAAAAAGTAGCAGACAAAACACAAGAAGAACTGTTAAGAAAGAAAAAGAAGCAGATATTAAAATCACATGCTCCTTAGAACACAATGCAGTATTAGAGAAATAGACAATGTGGTCTGGACTTGCTGGGACCTACTGAAAGCAGACCCTAATTTAAGGGAAATAATATCAGACACCCCTAGGATTACCTTTAGGAGAACTTCTAATCTCCAGGACAAGCTTATACAGAGCCAATTTTTTAAGAAAGAATCACCCACAAACACTTGGTTGCCAATAAAACCAGCAGACAACCATAGATGCAAAAGGTGTAATGTGTGTCAGTATATGAATACTGGTAAAGAACTAACATTACCGAATGGGCTTCAAATAACCATACAAGATTTTATTATCTGTACTACTACATTTTTAGTTTATGTTTTATGGAGTAGTTGTAACCTATATTATATAGGTAAAACTGTAAGACCATTAAAAGAACGGCAAAACTACAAACTTTTCATGTTCCTACTTTCCTGAAGAAGCACCACATCTGGCTGCAGTCTGCCTAAGTAGATGAGAACCCATGATCGTTTGATTGGCCATGGCAACCTTTGACATTCCAGATTATGATTTTCAGTTGTTTATCCATCGTGAATCATATGCTGTCTGGCATCCATTTATTCAGGGGAAGCTATTCTCATAGAGTATCTATCACATCTAGATATATTTCCACTCTGGGACCATGCCACAATCACCTGGACAAATATTTTAGTGGTATTGAACAAGCTATCAGAGCAAGTCTAACAAAGAGTTTGTTCCAATCAAGTTGAGGAGTGGCTAAAGGGTAAACTGGGCCAGCATGGGGTACAGAGTCAGCAGTAGACAGAGATTTATCATGACTGGTGATATTGCCTCCCTAACTGCCCCCCCCCTTTGCTTTATTTATAAACTAATTGTTTGGGGGTAAAATGATGTCCTGTGATATCTACTTCTTACTATTATTCTGTGTTGGCATATTTCATTGGAAAAAATTTTTACATAATCAGTTTTGGTTTTAAACATGCCTTTTATTTCTAATAATGCATATTTCAGGAAAACATACTTTACCCTTGCCCAGACTATTTAGTTCAAGACCAATGCTTCCTGCATTGTGCTTTTGCACTCCACATTTCCTACTAATTAACAAACAAGATTAACCACCTGTGGGATGAAAAATATCACTTATTGTCTCACAGTGTTGATTAGTCATCTTCCCTGTTTGATAAATCATGATCACCTTGATCTGCAATTCCTCCCTGTCTGGAAGATAATTGAACTACTTATGTTGATGCATGTATTTTTTGCAACATCCTGAGCAGAACATATACATTTCTAGCAGTATATTCAACTGTTTTTCATATGGAAAGCGTCACAGCAAAATATTCTCTGGTAAGGTGTCTATTTGTATCCCTAAAAGCCCCCTATATCCTCCATCAGCTTCTACCAATATTGTTATGGCTCGTATGTCCACCATCTAGGTATATGGTAAGCTTCCTCCATAGCATGATGGATAACTAAATTAATTAAAAAAAACACTTGAAAGCCAAGTGTTCATGCATGTAGGCCAAACATTATTTATTTAATTGAATGTACAGGAAAGGCACACTGAGCTGAAGCCAAATTCCAGATAGGACTTGTTTTATGGCATCACACCACTTGGACAACTCCTAGACATGCAGAATTAAGATCCCCTGAGGACACCACTATTTCTTTTAGATCGACCTGCTTCAAGTACAAGTATGAGCCTCACCTGTGCTGAGTGCTCCCAATAATTTGGTCTTGTAGGTGCTGCGTTAACCTGTAACTAATGTTCCCATATGATGTTTAAAAAATGTGTTTTTTCATAGAAGGCAGGTAGTTTATGGGTAAAGAAACAATGAATGGTCAATCATCTTGCTGACATTTTACAAACGTTTGATTTCTAATGTTTTAATTGGCATGTCTTAGCAAACACGATATCTGCAATTATACATTAGGGTGCTACAGTCTATCAGTTTACACTCCCCTGATGCCTAGTTCAGATAACAAATATGCCTCCACCCAGATCATTGATCATTGACCCTTTCCTTGCCAATTAACCCCTTCTCTGCCATTGCCTCCTACCACTCTGCATATCTTTGTAACTATTCTGTGTATTACATTATTTCCTAGCACAGCAAAACAGATTGCATGAGGGATGATACATATTGCCCACATTAACTGTTGCTTGTCAGAAATATGCTTCTGCAGTCTTGCAATGAACATCAGTTTCTCTGCCGAATGAATCATGTAATTTAATGAAATGGCAAGAAAAGGAAATTAATACTTGTTGCGGCCCATCCTGCGAAAAGGCACCTAACAGACTATTCTCTGATAAATTGTCATCTGAATTCTCCTTAAATAATTGCTATAACTAAGTGTACAAAAGAATGACCATTTTCCTTTTGAGCCCATGGTGGTGTCCTCTTAGCTGAAAATACATGTGCAAATATTTCCAGTCTAAGTGTTACAATCTTTACCATATTTCCCACAAATGTCTATTGCTTGCTTTTACTAGCTAGAAAAGGTAAACAGTTCTTTTCATTGTAGCACAATAAACTTGACACTTGCCTCCTGTACAACTAAGGCATAAAAGCATTGTTTATTTCATGTTGTGCAAAAAATGTGCAGAACAGCAGCAATGACCCCACAAGTTGTCCCAGTCTTTCCTTTTCTTAATCATGCAAACATTGGGCTTACTTTTCAAAACACCCTGCAATTGCTACAATTTGCAGTTACCTAGGGCTGTGGCAACTCCAGGTGTATCAGGGACCCTGTGCCTAATTTTGTGAAAACAGGGGTTTCATTGTTGAAGGCCTAGGAGTTGCTGCTGCAGCTGCAGGATTGTGCCTCTTATGTGGTACTCCTACGAGGCTTGATGGAGGGATCCATCATCACTCCCCCCAGCAGTGACAGAGATGTGTGGAGGTACCAGTGGAAGATGCCATGCACCGTGCCTTACAGCCGATTGGGCCGGGTGGGGGAGTACGGCCAGACCAGCTTCCTCCAAATCTCTGTGTACAGTAGCCCTGGCACCTGCTCCACAGGACCCACAGGAACCTAAAGGCAGTGAGCGGCAGTGGTTTCAGGTTTCAGGGTGCATGTGGTGGCCAGGGACATGCTGCAGGCACTGCAACATCACCTACATACTAAGCCCCCTGTGTGATGGCCGGAGGATGCCTGACAACATTAACAGGGCCAGTGAGACCTGTGGGGCAAGTGCCAGTGCTGCTGTCCATGGGGGTCTGGAACATGCTGGTCTGGCTGTGCCCCCCCAATCTGACCTGATCAGTTGTGTGGCATAGTGCATGGCATCTCCTCTCAGTTCCTCCAGATGTCACTGTCACTGCTGCCACACTCCTGTCACCCCCATAGCATCACGAAGGCTCCACTGGCTCCCAGTCCCCACTTTCAAGGTACCCCCAAGTCACCACTCTGCCAGGCAGCAGCGCAGGGCCTTTATACCACCTTCTGGCTTTTCTAAAGTCAGACCCCTGTTGTGACCATGATGGGATTTCTAGAATGGCAAACAAGGATAGTGCAGCCCTGCCATGGTGCAACCACCCTTGAGACCTTGTGCATGGGTGCTTTTACCACAAGGGTGGCATGGGGATGTGTTTGGGCTTTGCCACAAGGCATCCCAATTTTGCTGCAGCTGGCATTGGAAAATCAGGATAGCCACAAACTATGATGCAAGGTGCCACTTTGCGTCATACCTGTCTGGTGCAGGCACCTTGCATCATAGTTTTACTTTTGAAAATTGAGCCCATTGAGTACATTTTGATGAAGACAAAAGGCCCCTTAATTCAGTGCTGGCCATTGTGTCATGCACCCATTATTGGTGAACATGAGAGAGCACATGGTTGGCTTATTTATTTAGTTTTTGTTTACCAGGTAAGTACACTAGACAAGTTTTATGCCTATTTTCAGGAACGACCCGGGAGAGTACAAAAGGGTACAACAGGTACATTGATACAGTAATTGGTTCAGACGAATATGGTAGCAATATTCAGATGGCAAGCACTGACAGGGAGCTTGGTTTTCAAATGGGTCGGGAACAAGGTCCTGTCCAACGGCACCGGCTGCAGAATGAAATCTCTGCACCTACAGAGATTTGTATTTTCAGCTGGTCCTGTTGCAGGGGATGTTCTACCTGGCCCCACCAGGCATAACTTTTACCTGCAGCTGTGCTAGAAAAATAGCTGCAAGCTGCCATAAAACATGAAGCCCTTAGCGAATCAGCTCCACTTTTGAGAATACTATAGCTGTGGGGAAAACTGCGGCTCTGCAAGTGGAGACTTACTTGCACCAGTTGTTTCCTACAGCTGTGGGTGTTCAGAGGGTTTTGAAAATCTAGCTCTGGGTGCACAAACTTTCTGAATATAGCGCTATGCCAGCACAGCACACAGTGACTATGTACAGTGCTCATGTAGGCCCCTACAAGGAGTATGGCCTACAAGAGGGAATGGAGATAGTGCATCCCAAATGGGGTAGCACTGTTGTCCCTGTGGGCTATATTCAGCTATGGTATGCTGATAAACCCATAAGCATGCAGGTGTTAAGGGGCCATTTTCATAGTCTTATGGGCTTACTAGCATGTTGCATAATGCTGTCAGTCATAGCTAAATGAAGGCATTGTGTGGAGCTCTGCAGCCCCATACTCCCCAATCACAGTATCGATGCTGCCTATACGCATGTCACCCCTAACCCTAGCTCTAGTGGTCTCCCCTCCTCTGATCACTGTCTCCATTTCTCTGTAGAATTATGTTTACATTATCCCTGCTTTTAGTGATCCCCCTTCCCCTGATCACTGTCTCCATTCCTCTGTGTAAATATGTATCCATTACCCCCTGGCTCTAGTGCTATCTCTCACTCTGATTGCTAATATAATCACCCCCGCACCACTGATTGCTAGTTTAACCCCTGCCCTGTCCCACCCACTCTGGACACTGCACCTTCACCACCAGTAGCCTCACTCACCCCAGCAGACCAAGGGAATGTGATGATGGTGACTAACACAGCCCCTCTGCTTACCACCTTGGCCAGCTGCCATCTGATTTATAGGGAGCAAGCACAAGTCTATTGTACAGTAGGTGTATTCTTGCTCCCTGCCAATCAGATGGTGGCCATCTGCAGTGGCGACTGGAGGGGTTCTGCCAGTCACCACTATGCACAGTAATAAGAGTAGGTTTAGAAAGCAGTATGTGGTGCTGTGCCAGAGGCTGTTTAGTGTTTTCAAAACCTCTAAATAAAACAGTAATTGTGGAACTAAACAGCAGAGCCTACGAGCAGCTTCTCATGCACTGGGCACATTTTAAACTATATTGTCTGCTCTGTGCAAGCGAGCATCAGGAGACTGCTCCTAAGAACAGGATAAACTTGGACCTTGCACGCTGAAAACCCCGCAGTCGCTGCACGACTGCTCCCCACCCGCCCCCCACCACACCCACCCTTGTCTGGCTCTAGTTATATAGGGTAAAACCATGTCCATTAGCATGCCTCTTGCAAAATTTTAACTATCTCCTCACTTTTCCATTAGCAGCTTATACCTTTCGGCTGCTAGAGGGTGCCTTATCTAAATTTACTTTCTTACTGGGAACCACATTTAAAACACTGGTATACATTGCTTTCCACACTCACATAGTACTCTAATGACACTGTTAAGTATACCAAACATGGCCATCACTTCCTGTGTCTTACTTTTAATAGCCTCTACTGCTTTTACCATCATATGGTTCCCTTTACTATACTACCATAAATCCAGTAATTTTAATAATGCCTACCCTGACAACTCTGGGCTATCTTATACGCATAGGCCACTAGACCAGCCTCCTGCCACCTTCCCTCTTCTCATTCATTATAAATTCATGTACCATTTATTTTTCACTCTGAATAAATTCCCTAAACCTAAACCAACCCTGCCCGCCTCCCACATCCTCCGTAAACTCTGGTACCTGTTACGTCTAACCCTGATGTTAGCCGGGGATATAGAGAAGAACCAAGGGCCTGCAAATAACCTATTTTGTAATGACGCTAACTGGTATGATACTAAGGGCATCCTCATTGCCCACCTAAATATTAGGAGTCTGCTTTGCAACAAGGTTGAACTCGAGGCGTGGGTTGTACAACATAACCCTGATATCCTCTGCATATCCGAAACTTGGCTAAACCCTCCACCCCTGATCCACTTTGCTCTTTACCTAACTACAACATCATTCGGCAAGATAGGCCCTCATCAAAGCGGGGTGGTGGGGTTGCCATATTCTTTAAACCTCACTTGACAATATCCCAGAATACCCTACCTACCCTCTCCAGCTGCAAAGTGATCTATGCAATCTTACAACTTGGCTTCAAGAAACTTCACCTGGTCTGTGCCTATAATCCTCCGGCTGGGGGCAGAGCTGGGCTGGAGGAACTACTATCCCAGGTAGATAAGACCACTGGCAGAAATGAAGTTCTCATACTTGGGGACCTGAACTTAAACTGGGCGAGCAAATCAAACAAGTCATCACATACCATGGTCCAAGGTCGAAACCTCCACCAATTAATCACGGTCCCTACTAGGAAAATGCCCCCCCTCAGCAGAGTACTCTTATAGACTGGGTCCTCACAAACCGCCTGGATAGTATAACTTGTGCTGGGACCCTAGTCGCTCAATCAGTGATCACTCTCCTATCTACTGCACCTGGTGTGCTACCTGCAAATCTTCCCCACCTCCAAAACTTATCACATTCCGAAACCTGGCTAACTTTAACCAAGATAAATTCTTACATGATCTCTCTCGGATTGATTGGTCTCCCATCCACACTTCTAATAATGCCCAGATGGCACTAGATGATTTCCTGGCCTGTTTTCGTGTACTCCAGGACACCCACGCTCCCTGTGTCACTCGTAGGATCCGCGGATCCCAGACCAAATGGCTCACAAATGACCTACTCGCACTGATTAGGGATAAGGACAAAACGTGGCAACGTTTCAAATCCACTGGGCTCCTGGAAGACTATAACAACTACCGTGCCCTGAGAAATATATGCAAAAGGCAAATTTGCTTAGCCAAAAGCTCCTTCTGCAAAGATCTGCTAACTAAAGTAGCGGGAGACTCTAAGAAATTCTGGGCAACAATAAAAACCCTCCTTGGCACAAATCAAACAGCCCATACTAATGGTATGCTGATAAACAGCATACATTGCAATAATCCAGTTACTATAGCAAACTCATTTAACCACCACTTCTCTGACCTTACCAGCTACCAGGCCTCTTTCCCCAGTGCACACGCCTCTTTCCCTAATGCCGATAAACAACCTCTACCCCCTTTCAGGTTCCGGTGCATTACAAGAACCGAAGTACTGAGACTACTCCTCTCTGCCCCAGACAACACCAGCGTAGGGTCCGACGGGCTGGAACTCAAGCTTCTAAAAATCGCTGCCCCAGTCATAGCCTCTCTCCTATCCAAAATATTCAATCTATCTCTTTGTCAGGGTACAGTCCCTAACATCTGGAAAATAGGAAGGTCACACCCATTCCTAAAAAAGGAGATCCAAAACTTATCACGAACTACCGTCCTATAGCAAACCTCTCCCTCCTCAGCAAAATCCTGGAAAAACTAGTAGCCACTCAAACCCTAGACTACCTGCAGAAGTATAACCTTCTGTCTAGCTCCCAACATGGGTTCCAAAAGGGACACAGTATTTCCACTGCCCTCCTCAAACTTACAAATGACATCTTTGCTGCTATGGACTCTGGCCTCCTGACAGGTGCTATCTTCATTGACTTAATGAAAGCATTTGATCTGGTTAACCATACCCTACTTCTTACCAAACTCCATACCCTTGGGTTCTCTTCTGATGTAGTGGCCTGGTTTGAAAGCTACCTGTCCGAAAGAAAGCAGGCTGTAGTTTTCAACTCAGCTACATCGGCCCCTTCATCGATTCATGTTGGAGTGCCCCAAGGCTCCATACTTGGTCCTTTGCTTTTCTGTATCTTTATAGATGAAATCCCAGTGCTTGCTTCCACCTGTTCAACTTTGCTTTATGCAGATGACCTAGTAATCTATCACAGCGCAAGAAACATAATTGACCTCAACCAACCTCTTACCTCTGATTTTTCAACTATTCAGTCTTGGTTAACAGATAACAAACTCATTTTAATACTAGTAAGACACACTCTATGCTCTTTGGATCACCTGCCAGACTTAAAATAAACCCTGATGCCCTAAAAATCACTTGTGCTGATGGATCATCACTGATTAGCACTAAATCCATCAAATATTTGGGCCTCACTCTGGATGAATCCCTGGATTTTGACCTCCACATAACTAACACCTGTAAATCTGTTAACGCTAAATTAGGAGGCGCCTATTGCACTAGCTATACCCTTACCCCGTCAGCAAGACTAGCTGTGGCTCAAGGTCTTCTGCTCCCAGCCCTGTCCTATGGATCAGTCACATACCTATCTGCCTCTAAATCCTCCCTCCACAAATGGGACACCACTTACAACAATATCTGCCATTATGCCTCTGCATCCCCATGTTACAAACACCATTGCCAGTTTTATTCTGACCTAAATTGGCCCAGCCCCTCTGCCCATCAACTCCAGTCCCTTGGGTCACTAATTGATAACACGGTCAGATCTGGCATCCCATCATCACTTTCCTGTCTGCTCCTCACACAACCTTTCTCCTATGGGCTCTGATCCGCTGACCTAGCCCCTTTCCACATTCCCAGATGTAAAACTAATGTAGGTACACGTGTCTTCGCACATATGGCCCCAAAATACTGGAACTCGTTACCTCCAACTGTTCACGGAGTGCCTACCCATGCTAGTTTTAAAACTTGTCACCGGGTGCATCTGCACACAACTAACCCATGCACCTGTTTCAATCCACCATAGTCCTCTCCCTTCTCCCCACCCCTTCTTTCAGAAACAACCTTCCTCTTGTACGCTACTTCCCTACCTCTCTATATAACTTTTCTCTCATGTTCTATTTCTCTCACCTCTCACATGTGTTCCCCTCCCCCTCAGCTCTCTCCTCTCCTCCCTCTCTCATTTCATCCACAGATTTTAGCACTTATTGTACTTTGCTGTGTGTAACCTTTATATGCAATGCCTGTTTCACTTTCTGTTTTGTCAAAAGTTATGTATTGTGACCTAAATGTTATTCCTGTTTTGCCTCATACTGGAATTTTGTCCTTACCTTCCAGTATGATTTACTCTCTGAGTCAATTGTTTAGTGTTATGTTGCTTTTCTATACCTATCTCATGTGCTGTGTCACATGTATGTGCATTTGTATTCTATATTGTCTCTCTCCCAGGTCTTGCCTGAAAATAGGCATTTCTATGCCTAGTGCACTCACCCGGTTACCAAAAGCAAATTAATAAATATACTGCTGTATGCAGTATGCAAATATCTCCCTCATTTGCATGGGTGCAGAAGTATATTCTGCTCATCCATGCTCTCGGGTTAGCACCATGCCCTGGGGCCATTGGATATGGCCCCAACCTCATCTGATCATGCCATTCCCAGTTGGTGTGGTGCTAAGATGATTAGCACCACACTAACCTTTTGAATAAAGGGGCACATATGCTTTATTTCCCAGTTGAAAGTAATAATGTTTTTTTCTAGAAATTTTGAATAAAGTTCCAATCCTAGAAGGCAATGGTATCCCCATTAATCTTCTTGTTTCTTCACAGGAAATAATTGCAGACCTTGTTCATCATTGTCAAGGCCACTGTTTTTCGTCTTTTACCGGAAAATCCGGTAAAATTCCAGAATTAGGGCTGCCTGAAAACCGGTAAAAACGAAGATTTCATGGAATCTGGCATTTTCTATCAGATCAGTAAATCTACAAAAAAGTCTGTTTTTCTCTTAATTCCTTCCTGTACTGTTTTTAGTTTGTTTTATTTAATGCTCTGTATATTAAGCCTTCTTTAATTCTAATTATTTATGTACATTCTAAAAGAATGATAACAGAATCCTGGTAAAATCCAGAAATTAGAGTAACAATCACCGGGGAAATTCCGGAATCTTAAGTCTTGAAAACGGAATTTAATTGTTTTAATCACCGTAAATCAGTGGCCTTGATCATTGTTCTTTATTACATATGTTAAACTGTTTTATCACCCTGTTCTAGGCACAATTTCCATTGGATATTTCTTATTTATAAATCAGTAAATAACCTAACCCTTATGTATTTATCTGAAAGGATACCTGTTCCTGTTCATAAATACAGTGTCAGGGATGTGCCATATTGCAGTGTTCTCCCAAATTTTCTTCATGCTTTGGTTAAGAACGCTTTCTTATTTTGCCCCTTTTTAGGCTGCAGTTGGAAGAACCCTGCAGACCTGTTGCTTCACTTGGGAAAAAAGTGGCACTTCAGACTGCTTCTGAAGCACAATTTCGGATTTGAACCACAATCCTTCCACTATCTGAAATCACTATGCTTGGGGGGGGGGGAGAGTTCCTTTCCTACATGCAGCACTCTCCTGCCAGCTCAAATTACAATTAGTGGAGTGTAAAGAGCACAGGTAACTTGTTGTAGTCTTAAATAACACCTAAACCCTCTTTTTACACATTGTTATCTAAACAATGCTTTGTTGGCGGGGGGTGTAGTGCTCCAATATTTCCAAAAGTCTTCAAAGATGTTTTTTCATGTGGTTTCCCAGCCAGCAGTCTTAAATTAGCAACTAAACTGTCTTGAAGCACAGCTGTAGGGAACTTTGTTTTATAACCTCTGCTGAATTCCTTCACAGAGGAGCACAAGGTGATTTGAGATCAGGTTTCAGCTTGTGACAGTGGGGTCATTGGGCTGTAACAGGCAGACAGTCATTTTGTTATAAACCTCTAATTAAGTAAAACAGGCATTCTCATTTTTTAGTAAATCTGTTTGTTTGCTAAGTTAAAATTACTTTCCCTACTAAGGTAAGCAAAGATCATACAACTCTCTGTCCAGGTTTTGTATTTACAATCCTGTGGAAGCATTTTGGTGGTTACACTTTATTTTAATTTGTAAGGAGTTTATTTAGAAATACTGCTTGATTGATAATAAAGTGACAGTTTTATTGCTGCCTGTGTGATAGCACCCACCTAAATTCCTAGCTCTCCTCCCCTTCCCCCAAATTGCTCACCCTTACTGGCCTCCCTTGATCTCTCACAGAATATAAGAGGCCCTGAATAGTCTTCATGGGTCCCTCTCCTACCCTCCCAAGGAGCTTGTATCTCTCATCTGGCGCTTGGGTTAATATCCCAGTACTGACACTGTAGTGCAGCTTGAGAGGGGTGCTGCACTTCTGAGGTGCCATCTTTTGGATGAGACGTTAAACCGAGGTCCCATCTGCCTGGAATGGTGGTAGTTCAGGTGGATGTTAAAGATCCCATGGCACTTATCGAAAAAGAGTAGGAGAAATCCCCTGGTGCCCTGGTCAAATTTCCCTCATTCACTAAAAATATCACCAACAGTTTAATCTGGTTCAAGATCAGTTGGCATTCATCTGAATCCCCCTCCCCATGGTTGTGCCTGAAAATAGGCAGGATTTGTCTAGTGCACTTACCTGGTCAACAAAAAATAAATAAAATATAAATAAAAATCGACTCCCTTCCCCCACCTTCCTGAAGGGGTATCTCTGGGGCACTTCCTTATCCCCTTCTCTCTGGTCAGTGCAGTGCAGGGCCTTCACATCCTAAAGTGGTCTCCAGGGACATGACTCTTTCCTCTCCTCTCCCCACCTTACCACTGCCTCTCTTTTCCCCCTTTTCTTACACATAAGCACCTGTTACTTATTAACCCAGCACTTATTATTGTCCACTCTTTTTACCTATCATATGCACCACTGTTGTAACACTGTTTGTAACATCTGCCTTACAACTGTATGTTAATGTTGAACTTATAAAGTGAATGTTTAATGTCTCATTCTTAATGTACCCCTTCCCCCAGGTCACACCGGAAGATGAGTGACTTGTTCCTCAGTGTGCCTTCCTGGTGAAACATTTCAATAAAAAAATAAATAAATAAATAAAAAATCTGTTTGTATTAAATGAAGCATTTGACTGATGTGGTACTGCTATGTATGTTTCACTGCCAAACAAACAAGCATAAGTCAGGGGCAAACATGTTTGCTTTCATGCTGTTACAACTTAGAACAACAGTATCTTGAGGCTATAGGCAGGCCTTTCTTACCCCAATGAGCCATTGTTTCATGGACTTTGGTTTCCACTGTGCCAAGGAGTATAGGCTCCAATATTCTGAGCTGGCTATGAGGAGTCTGTGGCAATTTGCGCACAGCCTGCCTGAGGGGCAATATTCAGACAATTAGCTCACTGCAACTGGAGTGTGCAAACTATCTAAATATGGAGCCATGTCGATACAGTGCATAATGACTATGCAGAGCCCTGCAAACCTCTTGTTATTGGAAAAAAAGGGAGATTTTTCCTACCAAACTACAGTGAGAAAATGCTTCACAGTTGCCTCTACATCCATGAAGCACTCTGCTCTGTTCTGTTCATTATTAGTGCACTGCACTATTTTTCAGAGGTCATGGTGGAACACACCACACTCCTCTGAGTCCAAGATGGCCATCAAACTGTACTGCACATGCATGACTACTAGTGCATGTGCATTGGTGTTCAGCAGCTATCTTGAGCATGGCTGAGTATGCCGTGTTCTGCCATGACCACCAAAAAAAATTGCTCTATATTATAGATATCCTCACACCCAATCCTCCCACTCAGCTTCCACCACCCCACCTCCCAAAACTACAAGTGACACTGGTGGTGCCCAGTCCTCCAGTGTTGGGATCAGGAATCCTCATTTTTTTTATTATAGATATTTCCACCCACTTGATCCTCCCTCTCAGCACCCACCACTCCAACAACCCTCCCAAGAAACATAAGAGTGATACCGGGGGTGCCCAATCCCCCAGTGTCATGATCTGGAATCCTTTGTGTTCTTTCTCCTCCACCCAACCCTCCCTCTCAGCACCCACCACCCCACACACCCCCAGAAACACAAGAATGACACTGTGGGTGCCCAATCCACCCCGTGTTGTGAGCTGGACTCCTCATAGTTGTTTTTTCCTCCTTTTTAAACCTGCAAAAAGGAAAACACCATTGCTGTCTTTTGTGCAGTTTTTGTCCCCCCACCAAACGCTCCCACTCAGCACTCACCACCATGCACCCACCAAACCCTTACTTAACCATTGGGGGTCCAATGCCATAATCCTCTCTGGACCACAGACAAGTCTTCACTCTTAAAAGCCAGACTGCAAACTAAAGAAACAGGTATGCAGTTCAATGTATTTCAATGGTGTTTTGAACTTAGCAGTGTAACCTGGCCATTTTTGTATATTTTTGGCCCAAAGTTTCTACAAGCCGTTTTTGGGACCCTGCCTCATGAACAATTGCATGGACATCGGGCAAGTCTGTACCAAAAGGTGATTTTTTTTATGGCCTTGCATGAAATTACCTTTCAGGCAGGAGTTGAAAATTTGTCTTTGCCCTTGTTCATGAGGTGGGGTCATAAGAAGGCTTGTTAAAAATTTGATGTAAACATATTGAAAAACAACAAAGTTATGAGCCTACATTGAATTTTGACAAAGCCTTACTTGGTGAAGTGCTGGGGCTTTTTTGATGAACAAAGTAACCACTGCTATACTCCAGTGTTTATTTCATTTCATTATTTTGCATTTGTGCAATAAATTCTGATTTCATCTCAACACTTGTTGTCCTTCACTGGAGCTCTGTCTCCTGGCCCTGGAGTGCGAGTTAATCTATAGTCTGTGCTTCTTGAATGTCATTTTTCATGTTCTGACCAAAATGGTTTTTTTTTTTACATTCTGAAAGGTGATTTCTCTGTCCCTACTTGGGGTATGTGAAAAAAAATTCTGCGGGCGGAATTTCGGCTAAAGTTGGATTTTCACTTCCTCAAAAGTTCTGAAGTCATTTCACCAATTTTCGCAGAAATTCCACTGCAAACTACTGAATAAATGTAAGAAATGTGGGTGTATTTATTCAACTGTGGGAAAAAACTCTGCAGAACTGATCACTGTCAGTATTCAGTTATGTGGCTTCTGTATTAGACTGTGGGAAAAAAAACCTGCAGAAGTGATGCAAACCGCAGATAATTACATCATATACAGAGAAATACTAAGCAAGAGACTTTATTTCCTCATATCATGTGAAACATCTGCAGTTTGTAATTAAATGTCACAGTACTAGGTGAAAGTACACAGTTATTTGGGGAAAGTTCAGAATTCTGCCATAGGCAAAAGAGCAGAAAATTCCACAAAATTTTCTAAATTTCGAGGAACTTCTATGATGGTGAAAATCTGTACTTTCACCCTCCTAGTTCCTATGCGTAATCACCTTTCTGGCTGGAGTTGAACATTTTCTCTGCTATTGTTCATGAGGTGGGGTTACAAGAAGGCTATGTTGAAAATGTGGCATAAACATATTCAAAAACAACAACGATATGAGCCTAAGTTGAATTTTGCAAACGCATGCTCATAACATGGGTACTTTTCAATATTTTTCTCCCAAATTCACATCATACCCATTTCTTTACAGCATCTCATGAATATGACAACTGTCATTTTTAAAATCTTGGCAAAAAAAAAGTTTTCACTTCACGAAAGGTGATTTTGCAGTCCCTGCATGAAATCACCTTTCAAACAAGAGTTGAACATTTTCTCTGCCCTTGTTCATGAAGTGGGGTCATAAAAAGGCTATGTTAAAAATTTGGTGTAAAAATATAAAAAAAAATTATGAGGCTACATTGAATTTTGCAAACGCAGGCTCAAAACTTTGATAATATTCAATTTTTTTTACCACAAATTTTCAACATAGCAATTTCTGTACAGTATCTCATGAATGTGATAGCTCTCATTTTTCAACTCCTGCTCATAATTGGTTTTTGTGTCCCAAAAGGTGACTTTGCAGTTGCTGCATGAAATCACCTTTGGGCCAAGAGATGAAATTTTTCTCTGTCCTTCTTCATGCTGCAGGGTCATAACAAGGCTATGATGACAATTTGGTGTAAAAATATGAAAAAATCAACAACTTTATGAGCTGTTACATTTTGAGCATGCAGGTTCGTAACTTGGTAATTGTTAACCTTTTTACCCCAAATCCATCACCTGCAGCCCTATTGACTCTGGCCAGATTTTGTTTATCCTGGACTAGTTTATCCCCTCAACTTAGAAACTACTCTACCATTGACTCTTTTAAACATTGCTTAATGAAACTGTTACAGGAAAAAATCTCCTTGCAACTGCCTTGACAGCTAATTTGTGCATTGTCTGTTAATGTTTGTGAGATTTATAGTGTTGTTGTTAAGTATAAATGTGACTTGCTTCTCTGAAACTTTTCCTACACTTTAGATACTTTTAAATAAAATAAAAAATAAAAATTGCAGTCAGGCATTTTTGTTAGAAGATACAGGCAATGGATGTTCAAGCCAGTGCGGCACTGACAGCAGCAACACAGTCCTGGGCTGGGCAGAGGGAAGCCAACAAGCTAGGCAAGCTACCAGCAGCTGCCTTTTTCCAGATAGGTTTTTATCCTCCTGTGTCCAGGAGGTGACTGTATCAGCTCAGTCCTCAGCCTCTCCTGGCCGGCTCTCCACCTTTCCAGGGAAGCCACTGCTCAGAAGTCTCCCAACGAGTTCCCTTGGTGTGGCAGGCCTGAGGAGGGAGGGCCATCCTCCCCACAGTACATTAAGTCTGAGGCAGACTAAATCACTTCCCGAGTGGTGACATGGACACAGAGATGGATGAACTGGGCCTTGTGAAGCCCCCCCACCCTGACATACATTTTTCTGCCTCTCTGTCCCACCCCTTCTGTGGAGCATAAGACTTGGATGTTGAGGTATGCCCATTCTACATGCCCTGCAGTGCCCTCCCATACTTTGCCTCTCTGACCTGCTCTACCCAGGCCTCTATCTGGTGGCAGCTGAAGTCAGTAAAACAAGCCACCCTTCACTGGGAGAGGATTGTAGTCCCTCAGATGCTCAGTTCTCTCCCTCCCCAGCCGACCTCTGATGACCCAAGTCCGATCCTGAACCCAGGTCACTGGCATGGTAGGAGTAAGACGCTTTACAGTGCCTCAGTCCTCCACACCACTGGGCCAGCTAGCATCTGTCTTTAACTGAATTTGAACTGATAGGGGATGGAGCTGGCTTTCAATATAGTTTGCTGCAAGCCTAAGAAGACCTCTTTCATTGCAGCAACAACTTGTGATGGATCTTTTCCTACCTAGCCACCCTAACTAGGAGGTCTGGAGGTTAGCACCTTCCATGCATGGCCCTGTAGGGTGAGGGAGTATGTGCGGCCAGCTGGGATTGGAGGCAGCCATGAGCATGGGCTTAGCAGCTGACTCTGGATGGCCCAATCAGTGGCTGTCGTGGGATGCCCAGGAAACTTGTATATGAATGGCCTGTAATGTGCTAAGGCTTGTGCCTGGGCAATGACAGCCTTGGTTCACATCAAGATGCAGTAGAGGGTGCATGGTGGAGCTGTGCAGAATATAAAATTCTGGCAGTGGAATACATGTAGAATTACCATTCTGAGTCTGCAGAATTTTGTAGAATTAGCATGACAAGTCTGCAAAATGTTGCCAAATTATAAAGTTCTGTTTTTTTTATCTAGTTTTCAAATTACATATCCAAATGATACCAAAGTTAATAGGTATGCAGGTGCTAATGGCTTCCATAAGCATACAACATTGCAGAGTCCTGGAGTGAAAAGGAGCTGAGTTATGGGGTTGGGGACAAACATTTAATCAAATTCACATTTTCAGTTATTTCAACCTAATTTTAAAATGTCTTATTAAAATGTCTCCACTGTTTCAGGATTTGAAGAAACAAACATGCAGCATTGGTATGTGCACCAAGTTTTACGTCTCAAGATTTAAAGGAGGCTGTGCTATAGATAGTGAAACATTTTGCCAAAATCTAGATTTTAGTTATGTTAGTATAATTTTGAAAACATTCATCAAAATGTTATACTGTGCTGCAGGTATATGGATGATTACAAGATATGGGTGTGTGTATATATATATATCTATAGATATAGATATATATATATATAGAGAGAGAAATCTATATAGCTAGATATAGATATAGATATAGATATATATTCTCTGCCCTCCACTGCACTCTGAAGCATGAAATGAGCTGCTACCCATCTGCCTGCCAGACCTGCAAGCCACTGAAAGCCTTGTTGCCCTCCATTGCACTCTGTGGCACGAAGTGAGCCACTGCCAATCTGTTTGCCAGACCTGTGAGCCCGTGAAAGACTCATTGCCCTCCACTGCACTCTGTGGCACGAAGTGAGCCACTGCCCCTCTGCCTGCCAGACCTGGGAGCCCCTGAAAGGTATGCCAGACTCCACCCAGTATTTTGTTTGAATTTGGAACTGAAACTGGATCAGGACTTTATTATGGCTCCTGTCTATTAGGCAATCGCAGCCAGCATTTTTTTTTTAATGTTAGGGATTCTGCTTCTGAATTTATTTATATCAAAGCAGGATCACAGCTCCTACTTAATTCAATGATTTCCACTCAAACTCGGCTGCTCATTTATTTCTTGAATTTGTGCAGCTTGTAATCCTCACTGCAGTTCAAATTAGCACACTTCGCAGCAGCTGCTGAAGTCAGTCTAGAACTGAACTGCTGCTTGAATTTTGACTAAAATCATTGCTGTTTGAAACATAACTTTGAGAAATTTGTCGGTTTTGTCAAAATGCTTTAGATACTGTGCCTGCTGTATTTTTCTCTGAATCCCTGCTTTCTTCTGTCATCTCTCTGCTTGAGCCCCCTTGCTGTTCCACCAGCTCTCTCACTTTCTGCCCCAGCCCCCAGCCCATCTCTTTCATTTTATTAATTTCTCTGAAAGAATTCCCCTAGCTACCCCCTCTCCCTCACCCACTATAGTCTCTCTGTATCTTTCTCTGTCTCTCTATGGTAGTTCTATTCTTTAGAAATCCCAACCTCCATTTAAGCATCACACCTCTCCCTCCTCTCCCGGACCCCTGCTGACATGCTGTCTCTTGCCTGCACCCCCTCAACTACACCCTGGTTTCTGCAATTAAATGAATTCATATCTTCTTTTTTCTCTGTAGACTCACTGCTCTCCACTGTGCCCTGTGGCATGAAGTAAGCCACTGCCTGTCTGCCTGCCCAACCTGTGAACCCCTGAAAGGTACTCTGGACTCCACCCAGTATTTTGTTTGAATTTGGCACCGAAACTAGATCAGGACTTTACTATGGCTCCCGTCTATTAGGCAATCACAGCCAACATTTTATTTTAATATGACAGATTCTGCTTCAGAATTTATTTATCTCAAAGCAGGATCACAGCCCCCTTCTTAATTCAACAATTTCCACTCGAACACGGCTGCCCATTTATTTCTTAACTTTGTGCAGCTGTAATCCTTACTGCAGTTTGAATTAGTACACTTCGCAGCAGCTGCTGAAATCAGTCTGGAACTGAACTATCACTTGAATTTTCTTCCAACCACCTTCCCCCACACCCAGCACTCTTTAAATGGTCTTAAGTGCCAGAACGTTGCCACCCACTTAAAACACCAGCCCAATTAGCTTTACAGTCTCCCAGTCTGCTTAGTAGGAGTAAAGGTATTGGACGATTACTGGAGTCTCAACTGTTTCTCATCCTGTCTCTTACTGTCTCACTCAGCATTAGGTTCCTTTATAGCCTGCTGCCACTAAAGGGCTGATTAGGCTTTCATTATAGTCTCCCCTGTAATGAAGCTACTCCTACAATACCTATAACCCTAACCTATGGTGTCAGGTTAAACCTCTCTCTAAAGCTGCACTAACTCCTCCCTCCAATTCCCTGTTGTTTTCCATTGGCTAGCAAAACATTTGTCCTGTTTAGGGGGTTGGGGTCTGTGACTATTACAGCTACAGTGCCAGTCCTCCAGGTACCTCCCTCTCTCCCCCCAATATTTCCACCTGCAGTCACCAAAACAGCTTTTATTCTGAGGTCATCTGGGCCTGAGAGTGCACTTATCCCATTAACTGTGGAAGCAATCTGACGTCTCTAGTTGTACTGGCTTTACTCCTTTGGGATCACAAAGCTGGACACATTTTTGATCAACAACCACAGGATCCTTTAAACCCTAGCCTAGCTACTTGTGGGCCACTGATTTCAATTACTATCACATCTATGACTGACTTGGGTCAAAATGTTAAAGCACATTGGATATCTTTGGACATGCTGAGACTTAACCAAGGAAGTGGATATATGGTTCCTAGCCTGCCATTTGTGGTATCCTTAAGCAGGCTCCTGCCTTACTTTGGCAAAGTTAGGAGGAGAAAGTGTAAGTGCTCTGCCTCCTTTAGTAAGTGCTTTGCTTCCTTCAGCTTTTCTTCCAGGAAAGCAATCTTACTAATCTTCCTTATGTCAGGCAACGTGCACCCAAACCCTGGCCCCTGAGAATTAATGACATTAAAGGTTCTATCAGAAATGGCCTAAAAATTGCTGCTATGAACATCTGCAGCATACTATCTAAAATGGCCCAGCTCCAGGCCTGGACAGCCTTATACTGCCCGGATGTTATCTGCCTCACTGAAACATGGCTATCTCCTCACATGAAGGACAATGAGATAAGCTTGCTCAGATACCGAGCTTTTAGGAAAGATAGGGACAGGAAAAGGGGAAGAAGATGGCTGAGCTATACTCAGGATATCCTGCCTGGGGTGGAACTCTTTCAAAAAGAGACTAGCTCATGGGTGCAGCAATGGGTGGATAACCAGAGAACTTTTGGATAACATGAAAGAGAGGGATAACCTCTGGAATAAGGCTAAATCCTCCAGGAACGGGCATGATTATCAGATTTATAGGGCTGCAAGGAACAAATGTACTAAGCACATAAGAAGTGCCAAAGCTTTCTACTATAAGGAACAACTCGAAATGAACTGTGGCGATGGGCAGCGAGTCTGGGAAAATCTCAAGGATCTCTTGGGTAAGGCTTATAAAAAGCAACCATTGCTGCTCAATGTAAATGGCTCCAACACAAGTGAACCTCTCTCCATCACCAAGGTGTTCTATGCTGCCTTCACTGACCTTAGCTCAGTTCTCCTTCAAGCAAACTGAAGCAGACCTTGATAGTACACTTCCCACAAAATAGCACCCTAACTTCTACTTTAAGAGAGTTACGATGAGGGAAGCCCTAGTCTATGTGAAAAAAGTTCTAGGTAAAACCAGGATTGGCAGCAACAACGTTGAAGTGAAACTGGTAGCACAAGTATTAGATGTGCTTATTGTACCCATCTCCAAATTTTTTTAATAAATCTCTCACCTTGGCTAAATT
The DNA here is from genome assembly GCA_016271365.2 of Neoceratodus forsteri. Classification (NCBI taxonomy): domain Eukaryota; kingdom Metazoa; phylum Chordata; order Ceratodontiformes; family Ceratodontidae; genus Neoceratodus; species Neoceratodus forsteri. The sequence continues at coordinate 1,780,350,456 of CM057452.1, forward strand.
CCTTGCGTTATGAAAACAAGCGCTAGTGACCCCCATGCACAAGAGTGGGAATAGGACCTGCATTACTAACTACAGGCCCATTTCCATTCCCCCCTCCCGTCAAAAGTATTGGAAAATATAGTGGCTGACCAATTAACAGAATACATGCAGAAATACCAGCTACAGTGTCCCCAGCAGCATGGTTTCAGGAAAAGCCATAGCACCATCACCGTCCTGGTCAAGTTCACTGATTACATTCATAAGGCCTTAGATGATGGTAAACTGGTAGGTTCTATCTTTATCGACTTGACTAAGGCCTTTGATATGGTCAACTACCATCTACTTCTGAAACAGCTGCAGTCTCTTTGTGTAGCACACAATACTGTCCTCTGGGTCAATGACCACTTGTCTTGTAGGACATAGAAAGCCAAAATAGACCATTTGGGATCACAAGTCCATCCTGGGTCCCTTGTTGTTCAGCTTGTTCCTGAATAACCTCCTGGAGGCATGCCCAAATAAAATTATTCTAATCCTCAGCAGTCACTCCAATATCACACCCCTCCAAGCCAGGCCCTATAACACATGGCCCACTCCAGTGCCTGTTGGTGTGTGGAGGGTAAGGGGATGGAGGTGGGGTGGTAGTGGTGGGAATCCTGTGGGGTAGGGCATTAGGATTGGAAACCCTAATGCTTAATTTCCCTGCTTTTGTCTCTGTGGTATCCACCCTAACTGATGCATTAACAAAGTTTTTTTGCAAAGAATTTCCTTTTCTTTTTCAGACAGTAAAACTGTGTCCTCATTTTTACTATGAAAGCACAGGGTCCTTCAGACCCTGCACTCCCATCCTTCCATCAAGATAGTACATCACTGTCCATACATCACAGTGGGAGTGCAGAGTCCTTGGGACCCTGTGCTCCCATCCCTCCATTGAGATAGTACAACACTGTCCATAAGTCACAGTGAGAGTGCAGGGTCCTTGGTACCCTGTGCTCCCATTCCACAGTCCAGTTAGTACAACAGTGTACATATGTCATGGTGGCAGCGCAGAGTCCTTTGACTCTGTGCTCCCATCCCTCCATTGAGATAGTATAACAGTATCCTTATGCCACGGTGGGAACACAGTGTCCAAGCAGCACAGGGTCCACAACAGTATCCATATGTTATGGTGGGAGGCAAGGTCCGAAGGACCCTGCACATCCATATCTCCTTCTAGATAGTACAATAGTGTGAAAAATGGGAAACACCAGCAAAGTTATGAGCATGTGTACAAACTGCACAATGCACACTCTTAATGGGCTCATTTTTTGTAATTTTTCACCAAATTTTCAACATTGGCAATATGGGACCTCCCCTCATGAAGAGTGCAACTGGGAATTTGTTAATCCATCCCAAAAGTTGATTTCACACAGCGACTGTGCCATTCTGTGCCACAGGTGTGAAATCACATTCTGGACAGGATGTGGAAAATGACATCTGTTCTGTTCATAAGGTGGTGAGAAAAAATGGCAATGTTGAAAATCTGAAGTGAAAATATGAAAAACTGACAAAGTTATGAGTGTGTGTAGAAAGTGCGCAATGCACGCCCATAACACAGTCATTTTGGGAATTTTTTCACCAAATTTTCAACATGTCCTTTTAGGGACCCCACCTCATGAATGGTGGCACTGTCATTTCATTAATCTGTCCCTAAAGTTGATTTCACCCTTCGAGCACGCCATTCAGTGCCACAGGTGCAAAAATATGTTTTGGGCAGGGTGTGAAAAATGACTCGCGTTACATGCGTCCGTTGAATTTATTCTGAGCACGAGCATAACTTTGCTACTTTTCTATCTTTTGATGTCAAATTTTCAACATAACTATTTTTTCACACCACCCCATCAACAGTACAGCTGTCATTTTTCAATTCCTATGCAAAATGCAATTTTGTACCTGTGAAACAGAATGGCATTGTAGTTGCGCATAATTACGTTTTGCCTTGCATTTCACAATTTCTCTGTACTGGGTTATATGAGGTGTGGTAATAAGATGGCTATGCTGACAACCTGTTCACTGTTGTTCAACACATGGGTCCTGCACTTCCACACCTTCACACATATGTGCATCTATGGAGGGATTGGAGTGCAGGGTCCAAAGGACCCTGTGCTCCCACAATAAAATACAGATACTATTATACTATCTCAAAAAGAAGGAAAATTCATTGCAAAAAAACTCCATTAATGCATCAGTTTGGGTTCCTATTACAGCAACAAAAGTATGGAAATGTGGCATTAGCGTTCCCAACCCTATCACCTTTCCCCCACCCTTCACACACCAACAGCACTTGGGGTGTGCCTTGGGGTCATCAGGCCTAACTCTCACACCATTCTCCTGTACTGTACCATGTCTGCTTGTTTAGACATGGAATGGCATGAGAGTTAGGGCCGACAACCCCAAGGCACACCCCAATGGCTTTTGGTGTGTGGAGGGTGGGGGGTTGGTTGGTAGGGTTGGGAACTCATACGCTGAGAATTTCCATACTTTTGTTGCTATAATAGGAACCATAACTGATGCATTAATGGAGTTTTTTGCAATGAGTACCTAGCAAATGACCTTAATGAAACATTGTACTGCAAATCTGCACTTTTAACCTGCATGAGGGTGTGATTATATTTTTTAAACAAATGCTTTTGTGTCAGGACACTATTTGCTTTTGTAGCTTTTTTACCTGGCATTCTTCTTGCAGTATTTAGAAGTGATTCTCTACTTGTGGTAAATAGGACACATTTAGGAGTCTAAGGCAGGGACAAAACACTGCAATATTGAATTTATTTGCCATAAAAACAAGTACTTTTAACAATGAGTACTTGTTCCTGACATCACTTCTGGTTTCACGAGGTTAAAAGAAGGAAACAAAGTTAGCAGAGCCTCTGAAACAGCTGAGTACCTAGCAAATGACCTTAATGAAACACTGTACTACAAATCTGAACTTTTAACCCACATGAGGGTATGATTATAGTACCATTGTTTTTTTGTGTGCAGGTGTGGTCACCATATAAACGTGAAGACATAAACAGGATTGAGGGCATACAAAGAAGAATGACAAAAGCCATTACTGGATTACATAATATATCCTATAATGAAAGGCTAAAAACACTGGGAATGTACTCTCTTACATATCGAAGATTTAGAGGTGACATGTGCATGCTTTACAGAATATTAGGTGATTATAATTTACAGGATAAGTTAGGCATACAATTTAATAATGATCGACTAAGTATAAGAAAGCACTCCAAACAACTGTTTCTGCCAAGGTGGAACTTAAAGCTACATAAAAAATGGTTCACTCAAAGGGTGATGACATCCTGGAATGAATTATCAAATGCAACAATAAATAGTCCCAATATGGAAACATTTAAAACAAGATTGGACTTGGAATTTAAATTAAGTGTTACTGATTTTTGATAATAAAATTGGTATAAGGCAAGCTATAAGGAGTAATATCCGCTAAAGCTTGACTTTTTCCTATGAATCCTATGAATTTTTTAAACAAATGCTTTTGCGTCAGGTCACTATTGCCTAGATAGATACTGAGGGGTCACTAAGCTGGGCCACTGAAATACCTTTTAGAAGTGATTCTCTACTTGTGGTAAATAGAGCATATTTAGGAGCCTAAGGCAGGGACAAAACACTGCAAAATTGAATTTATTTGCCATAAAAACAAGTACTTTTAACCACGAGTGAAACAGAGGTGTTCCTGATGTCACTTCCAGTTTCACAAGGTTAAAAAAAGGAGACAAAGCGAGTAGAGGTGAGCACAGGTGGAGGCGTTTTGGGCAGAGGCCAGTGGCATCTGCAGACATCTGCAGGAGAAGCATGGGAAATTGAGCCCTAAACCCTAAATCATTGTAAAACATTAAGGAATTATAAACCATCTGGGCAAAATACTGCAAGAAGAATGCCAGGTAAAAAAGCTACAAAAGCAAATCAAGTAAATGTGGGTGATATACTCAGATTACTGCATGAAGATGGCTCTATAAGTAAATGTGTAACATGCAATATGTAGACAGCATTAAGGAATAAGGATGATAATTAGGTCAAATGTAGTAAATGTGAGACCATAAAAGAACTCCTGGAGGAAAAGGAGGGTCTTCTAAAGTAAATAAAGGAGTTAAAGAATGTAGGCTACAGGAATAATATAACAACATTACTACAGGAAGAGAACTACATAACACCAAAATCAACAAATAAAAAGAGTAGAGAGGAAAGTCAAAGCCCCACCGCATCAAGAGAGGAAAGCCAGATAACAAAGAAACATAAGAAAAATGTCTCTAGTGTCACACCAAACAGAAAATTAGTGACAATAAGGAAAAAGGTGAAACAAAAGGGCCAATAATTAATGACAACACTCACATAAACCTAGATAACAAATTTTCACCCTTTCAAACACAGATGGAAATTGTCCACCCCCCCCCCCATCACCATTAACCCAATTAACAGGAAGTTTGGACAAATTTGTTTTAGGAATTCAATCATTAAATATTGCAACTCAACAATCTGTAATGATAATAAAGAGAGCATTACAGTATTGTGCTACTCAAGGGCAAGAATAAAATACATTAGAGATAATATAAAGAGAATTAAAATACCACAACACTCTAAAATAATTTTGCATGTCAGAACAAACAATGTGGGATCAGAGCACAAAAAGGATATCTATATGGATCTGATTACTCTGGTGGAGAAGTTAGCACAGAATGATAGACAAGTGGCAATATCTGACTTACTTCCAATACCAAGGGCACATAAAGAAAAAAAAAAGAACTATTCACAGAATTAATATAAGACTTAGTAATTGGTGCACAGATAGAAATATTACATACATAGACAACTGGGAATCCTTTTACTTGAAAAGTGAAGTGTATCGTCAAGATGCCCTGCATTTGAATAAAGAAGGTACTGAAATATTAGCTGGACATTTTCTTGATTATCTCAAACAAAATGATTTAACCTAACCAAGAAGGGGAAACATGGACACTTGCATCCGAAGCAAAATGTAACTACTAAAATTGGAAGAAAAAAATCACAATAACAAAAATAATCATAACATTAAAGTACTCTTTAGCAAATGCAAGAAATATGAATTATAAAATACACAAACTCAGAGCACTGATAGAGGAGTCACCTAAAGAAATTATTGGGATAACAGAAACATTGTGGAATGCTGACAGAGGTACATGGGGAATGGACATTGAAGGATATAAACTATACAGAAATTATAGAAATAACAGGAAGAATGGTGGGGGTGTAGCAATGTATGTTACAACACAATTAAACTCCACAGATATTTCTGACAAAATAAAGCAGGGAAATAACACTGAATCAATTTGGATTAAGGTGTATGGGGCATGTTTTAACATTATAATAGTTGGTGTAATATACTGTCCTCTGAGTAGTACAATAGAAATCACACAAAGTATTATAAGTGAAATTGAAAAAGCAGGTGAGTTAGGAGACTTGATATTGATGGGAAACATTAATATTGGTGATATAGACTGGGATGGAAATAAAGCAATCAGCAGTATTGGTAAAATATTTTCTGAAAGTTGCAATACTCACCACCTTACACAGCATGTAAAGGAACCAACTAGGAATAATAACATGTCAGATGTAGTGCTGAGTTCTGAGAATATACAGAATAAATCATGTAAAGTAGGTCCACCCCTTGGTAACAGCAATCACAATGCTGTCACCTATACAGTGTTATTTTAGTATACGCCATTAAAAAATTACACAGATATTTACCTATTTGGAAAAGCAAATAAGAACCAGATACAAAAGCAATTGAATAAAATAGAGTGGGTCATGGAGTTACATAACCTGACAACTGAGGAAATGTGGCAGGTTATAAAGACAGAAATAATAAAAATAGCAGATAAGAACATACCAAAAATAAAATAAAACAAAAAAATAACAAAATAAGGCAGAAATGGTTAAATAAAAAGATCAAGTGATTGCTTAAAAGAAAGGACAAATTATATATATATAAAAAAAATTGGATCCAACTAATGAATATATTAGATTATATAAACAACAACAAATGAGATGCAAGACAAAAATTAGAAAAGCAGAGAAAAATAGGGAAATTACTTTGGCTAAAAATGCAAGAAAAGATAACTTTAAAGAATTTTATGCGTATATCAATTCCACAAAAAAAAAACACAGACACAAGTAGGGCCTGTGACATGGACAGCCAGTTCTGAGTGCTGTATCATTTTTTTTAATATAAAATATATTACTGACTGTCTCTGCTGAAAATCTGGTGCTCTTGGAGTGACCTCACTCACCCCCTAGGTTTCAGCTGAAAGATGAAAGCCATGAGAAAATGCTGAAACAGCATGTGAGATCACACACACACTGGTTTTAGATACCAGGTGTCACATGGCAGGCCAGAAGTGACCTTTTTAAGTTAATTTTGTTAAGAGAGAAATCATAAAAAAAAGTTTTTGACGTTGGAGGCAAACCCAGGTTATTACACAGGGATGCAAAGTTGTAAATGCTCCTGTGAAGCCTGTGTGAGAGAGGATGCAGCATAGATCAAAGAACTGCCATTTGAAGAACATGAGTATGCTGAGGCTGTAGAATTTAATACTTGGAAAAGACATCCTGTTTTTATAGATATATGTTGTTTATATATTCTGAAAGGGAAGAGCTAGGTGACCTCATGCAAATAGGTGGGGAAAACCAGCTTTTTAATTATTATTGTGTTTTCCTTCAGGGACACTTTTTATCTAGACTCTGAGAATGAAACATCTGTGAGCACTTTAAACAGGTATTTAGAAAAACAGCTAAATCTAAATATTGTTGGAGGAATTTGCACTGTTTAAACCATGTTCTTTTAAAAAGATCTGCATGTCTTGTGATATAATAATTCTGTATTTTGTGCTTTACATATTTTTATCTATTTTAGTAAAACTGTTTTAGGGCCTACTTGGTCTGTCCTTGAATTTCTTTCATTTGTAAGGAAAGTATATGGTTATAGCAGACACTAGGCATACGCTTGAATGGTGATACCAAACCTGGAAAGAGAAGCATTTTAAATCTGAGGTCTTTATTACAGTTTTTAAGGGTTCATCTCTGCATACCTGGTTAGGTGCCCATAGGCCAAGATATCTGGCCCCCCAAAGACAGAAATATCTGAGCCTGTGCATTGGGTACGCTAGCAAGAGATTCACAGTTTGAATCCCTCCAAGACTTGAGACCAAAAGTTGATCCAAACTCACAAAACAGACAAGAGGATTACCTTGTTCTGTTAAACTGTTCACAAGACTGCTCTTGGAGGTTGGCACTTTGGGAGTAGAGGGCCTGACCTGCTGAGTGGGTTTGTGACAGATTGGTTGGCAGTGGTGGGATAATTTTGGTATCACAAGCTTGTATTGTTCAGCGTGTCAGCTGAGACTGAAAGCTCTCTTGCAAAGAAAGAAAAAGACAGAGTTTTATTTTAAAAAGGAAACAGAACTATATCACTTGGCGTACAGTCGAGTTTCTACCCATTATTTTTTTTCCTAAAGCACAAGTCAGAGTAGCAATAGTAAGGGAAGATGACTTCCGACTACAGCAGGCACACTGTAGACTCCTTAAATAAGTTGTGCGGGGACAGAGGAGTCCTGTTTGGGGTGAAAGCCAGCAACCAGAACCTCATAGAGGCCCTGATGGTAGGAGATACCCAGAGCAGCGAGTCACAGACCGCGACTGAAAGGGACCAGACCTCAAATGTGGCAGGACTAGTGACCAGTGCTGTGTCCAGATCCAGTGAGGATGACAGCAGGGTCAGTGTCAGTGAAGGGCCACAGCAACAGGGAAAGGTCACCAGTATGCTGAATCCAGAGGTACTCAGGCTGAAAATTGAGTTGTGCAGCATGGAACTGGAGTTCCCGGAGAAGAGACAGTGAGAACACCAAGAGGCAGAGTGAGAGAAGTGAGAGGAGGACCATGAGGCAAAGCGAGAATGCAGAGAGGCAGAGAGGGAACAGCGAGAAGCAGAGCAACAACAGAGGGAGGCAGACCCTGAGGAGCGTGAGTGCCAGTGAGCTGCAAAGGAGAAGAGAGAACAAGAATGCCTAGACACAGACTGTGAGGAGCAGAAGCACCAGAGGTAGCATGAACTGGAGAAGATATGACTCTGACCAGCGGCACCAGAGCAGGTAAGTGGCTTGGGTTTAACTGGAACTGCAGGACTGGGTTACAAATTGAACTCCAAATTAATAGCCGAGTTTAAAGAGGGGGAGGATATGGATGCCTTTTTAAATTCTTTTGAAAAAGTTTGTATTCAGGCTAAAATTCCTAGGGAGTCCTGGAGCTTCTAGCTATCCCCGCTACTTACTGGGAAAGCTCAGGATGCATTGGGTCAAATGGACAATGAGGACAGTAATAATTGCAGCAAACTAAAAGCTGCACTGTTAAAAAAGTTTGAATTAACTGCTGAATCATACAGAGTCAAATTCTGTAAGCTCAGGAGAAGCCCTGATATGCTCTACGAGGAGCTAGCCATGAAACAATGTCAGTTTTTAAAAAGTTGGTGGGAAGGAACTGAGGCAAACTCTGTTGATTAAATTTAAAATGTGATTTTATTAGAACAGTTTTATTGGGCTTGCCTAGCAGAGCTAAAAACCTGGATAGAGGACCGAGATCCCAAAACAGTGCAAGAGGCTGCTGAATTCTCGGACCTCTATGCCAAGAGCAGACTTGCTCTGAGAGCAAATGGGGTTGGCGTGGCAGTGCAGAAAGAGAACAGCGCACCTTCCGAGGCAGCTAAAACCCTCACTGCCTCCACCAAAACCAGTTAGCCCCAGGTTTCAGAGAAAAGATTTCTCTGAGAGAAGAAATGAATGTTGGTTGTGTAAAGGAACTGAGCATATCACCAGACAGTGTCCCAAAAAGACTAGCAATAATACACAACCGGGTGCTAGAAAAGAAGTGGGTTGTTTGTGTGTCCCTGGAAGTGTGCCAGTGAACATGAGGGAACACATGCACCCAGTCATGGTGAATGGTGTACAAATGCAAGGCTTAAGAGACACAGGGGCATCCCTGACATTGGTAAAGGGGGATCCAGTACAGCCTGGTCAGCTTATACCCAATAAATACGTCACTGTACAAGGGTTTACTGGTGAAGAGAAAACATTGCCACTAGCTAGTGTTCTCCTAGACTGGGTGAAACAGGAGGGACTGTGCAACAGGTGGCTGTAGCCAAAACATTAGCAGTGGATGTGATCCTGGGTAACAATCTCCAACAGGGAATGGTATGTGCAGTTACATGTAGCCAAGTGGCAAGAGAAAATTGTAGTTCCCTGAACCCCATAGAAACCATTGTGGAAACCACTGAGAGGCTGGTTCCCCAGCCTGTGTCTCCTGATATGGAGATTAATAAAAAGGGAGTAGAAATTTCCCCAGTAGCAAGTAACCACACAGCTACGGAAGGTTACTGTGAAGAGGGAGGGGTGACCCATTGTCAGAGGGTTGGGATTGACAGTAATCCTGAGGGCTCTGACGCTAGTGCTAGGGACCCTAGTTTAGCGACTGAAGGGGACCTGTCTCATGCCTTGGGAATGTGTGAGGGGTTTACAGCTGCTCAGAGAAGTGACCCTAGTTTAGAGAAGCTGAGGACTTGGGCAGACTCTGATGGCGCACAAGGAGGTGATGGCCGACATAAGGTTTATTGGGAAAATTGACTTGTGTATACTTAGGCAGTACAGAGGGAGGGATGCTAGGCAGGCAGCTTGTCATTCCCCAGGGGTAACATGAGCAGTTACTCAAAATTGCACATGATATTCTCTTGTCTGGTCATCTGGGAATCACACACACTATGCAGAGGTTGGCCCAGAATTTCTACTGGACTAACTTCACCCAGTAGGTGAAAGAGTATTGCAGGTCTTGTCACTGGTGCCAGGAAATAGGGAAGGTGGGCAAGAAAACCCAAGCCGCCCTGATTCCATTGACCATAGTGGAGGAGCCATTCCAGAGGGTGGGAATGGATATTGTGGGGCCTTTAAATACCCCCCAGCTCCTCAGGGAAGAGATTCATCCTGACTGTGGTGGATTATGCCACCTGGTATCCAGAGGCAGTCGCCCTATCCTCACTGAGGACAGAAAAAGTGGCAGAAGCCTTACTTGGGATTTTCTCCCATGTTGGGTTTCCGCAGGAGGTAATCACTGATTGAGGGTGTTCCTTCGTGTTGGACCTGATGAAATGTTTATGGGAGAAGTGTCAGGTAGTGCAGAGATGCATAACACCATATCACCCACAAGCCAATGGGCTTGTGGAAAGATTCAATGGTACCCTAAAGTCAATGCTCCGGGTGTTTGCTGAACAGCATGGGAGGGACTGGGAGAAATACCTTCCCCACTTATTGTTTGCATACAGGGGTGGTGCCCCAAGAGTCGACAGGATTTTCTCCTTCAAACTCTTATATGGACGCCGGGTACGTGGGCCCCTAGACTTGTTCTGGGAGGACTGGGAAGGAAAGCATGCCACTCAGGGAACTCCCATTGTGGATTATGTCCTTAGGTTTAGGGAAAGGCTGAATGAGCTTATTTGGACAGCCCAGAGCAACCTGGCAGCTGCCCAACAGGAACAAAAAGCCTGATATGACCGCAGAGCCAGAGCTCACTTGTACATGGTGGGTCAGAAAGTCATGGTCCTTATTCCGTTCTGGAAAGACAAGCTGCAGGCTTAGTGGGCAGGACTGTACAAAGTGGTTAGGAAGGTAAATGATGTGAACTACATTGTGGAGTTACCTGACTGAAGACAGACAGACAGAAATGATGTACCATGTCAACATGATGAAGCCATATGCAAATAGGGCTGACATGGTGTTTGCAGTGTGTAGTCATGGGGAAGGGATGGATGAAGGAGACCCTCTTCTGGACTTGCTGGAAGACAGTAAGTGGGAGTCCTCTGTGGAGGCAATAAAATTGTCTCCCCAGCTGGCCCAGGACCAGATCCAGAAAGTAAGGAAGGTTTTAGCAGATTTTGCCCTGTTGTTTAGCGCCAAACCTGGACTAACCCCCTTAGTGACACTGGATGTGGAGACAGGGACACAAACGCCCATACGGCTTACAGCATATTGGGTGTCAGAGGCTGCCCAAAAGGATATTAGGAGGGAAGTGCTGGATTTAGGGGTAATCCAGAGATACCACAGCCCCTGGGCCTCACCCATAGTCCTTGTGCCCAAGCCAGATGGCTCAACTCTTTTCTGTGTGGACTATCGTGGATTGAATACAGTCACAAAGTCAGACGCCCACCCGATGCCCCAGATGGACAAAGTCCTGGACAAGTCGGGGGGGGCGACCTACCTTATGACTATTGACCTGACAGAGGGGTATTGGAAGGTAGAGTGGATGGACAGACAGAGCTAGGGAGAGGTCAGCCTTCATCACTCCAATAGGCTTATTTGAGTTTAAAGTAATGCCTTTTGGAATAAAGAACACCCCAGCCACTTTTCAAAGGTTGGTGAACCAGGTGTTAAATGGTGCTGGGGAGTGCACCATGGTGTACCTGGATGACATTGCCATCTTTAGTACCAGCTGGGAGGAACACCTATCCCATCTTAGGGAAGTGCTGGACAGGATACAGAGGGCAGGGGTCACTGTCAAAGCCGAGAAGTGCCAGCTGGTCTAGCAGTCCCCTTCCTGTATGCCTGATCACGGGCATCTATAAATGTTAAAGAACTACCTGGTGGCCCCCGGCCACCCAGCACCACCCCCCATCATCGGCAGGCATCAGCACCTCACCCGCATACCACCCGGCTGCCCGCTGAATGAAAGCATACAGTATGATCTGTGTGCCTATTTGTCCACAGTGTGGACCAATGGGCTTGCAGACCATACTGTACTACACAGGACCAGATATGTGAATGAACACTGGGTGGTCGGGGGCCCTCTGTGGGTGGGTGGGGAGAGGGGTACCAGTGAACCACCAGTTATGTCTTTCCCTTTACAACAGCCTGTGATCAGGCGTATGGGAGGATACTGCTAGATCACCAGGTACATCTGTCTTATTACAGCAGCCCGTGATTGGACATACTGGGGGGTACCACTAGACCACCAGGTAGTTCCTTAATGTTTACAGATGCCAGTGATTGGGTGTATGGGGGGCTGCAATAGCCCACCACGGAGCCAACCCCCAATGTCAGCAGCTTGGCAGGGCACCAGGCACAATTCACCAGGATGCCCAGTGCATTGCATGCAAATGGGGCCATAATGACATGCAAATGCATATATTATGGCCTCATTTGGATGCCCCTGGCTGAATATCATGGGTGATGCACCTAGCAAAACTGCACTTGCACTGGCGCATCCCGTGCTCCCTCTCTGCGGCTTGTGCTGGCACAATGCCACTGCGCCATGCATAGTATGTGCACCAACTATGCCATATTCAATGGTGCTGAGCCATGGTGCATCACCATTTAATATCACCTGGTCCTGGCCCCAGCACAGCCCAGTTGTGCTGCACCCAGGCTTGCACCACTGCCAAGCATAGTCTGAATATCCGGCCAGTTGTGCCTATTTTTTAAAAAGGAAAAACATCTCTAATGTCCAAAACTACCACCCATTAACTTTGACTTGTGTGTATTGTAAACTTCTGGAATCCATAATTAGGGATAGCTTGGCTAGTGTATTAGATGTGGTCTGCAACAGCATGGGTTCAAGGTAGAAGCTGCACTACCAATTTATTATGCCTTGTGACATAATTTTTCTTGATTTCACTGAGGCATTTGACCTTACACCACACTGGGCAATCTCAAAATAATTACATAAGATTAATATCAACCCACTGTATATAAGGTGGATTAGTAAATGGCTTTGTAATAAATTGCAAAAGGTCATGGTAAATTGCAGCTTATCTGGTATAGGGGAGGTGATAAGTGGGGTCCCGCAAGGCTCAGTGTTGGGACTGGCACTCTTTCAGATTTTCATAGCAGATCTAGCAAATGATTAGAAAAGCTGGGTGTCCAAGTATGCTGATGACATTCAGTTGGGTGGACCAGTGAGCTCACTAAGTGAAGCAGAAGTAATACAAAAGGACCTTGACAGATCTGTAGAGTGGACAACCCGATGGAACATGAAACTTAACATAAGCAAATGTAAAGTGCTACATATGGGGAAAAGAAATAATGAAAGCAATTATTATATGCAAGGTATCCCACTCCAAAAAGATAATAATGAAAAAGATCTGGTAATTTATATTACAAATGATTTTGACTCAAAAATACAAACATCAGAAGCAGTCAAAAAGGCTACAAAAATCAATTGGGCAATTAAACATAATATCACAACTAGGGATACCAAAGGAATGGTACCCTTATATAGGGCTTATGTCTGCCCCCCATTTGGAATTTGCATCACAATTGTGGAATCCATTTAGAATAAAAGAAATTAACAAGATCAAAAAAGTCCAAAGAAAATTTACTAAATCCATGAATGGGTTAACTAACAAAAGTTATGAGGAAAGATTAAAATCCCTTAAAATGATATCATTGGCCACCAGACGTGTTTAAGGAGATGCATTACTTATGTTTGATATAATGCAAGATCCAATATAAATTAATGAATTGAACTTAGAATTTAAGGGGTTGGGGAATGCAGACAAGAGGACATCTGCTACAAATCAAGGGTTCGAAATTTGTAAGCAAATTAAGGAAGTACTTTTATACGATGAGAGTGGGGAATGTGGAGAATGGTTTGCCAACTGAAGTTATTATAAGTAAGACAAAGGCACAATTTAAGAAGAACTTAGGCATATACTAAAAGGAGGGAAATTAAAATATTTCTAAAAGCCTTATAGGAGCAAATATTGGCACACACCTCCTAGCTCCTAACAATTCTTAGTGTATATGTGTGTGTGTGTGTGTGTGTGTATATATATATATATATATATATAAGGGAGGGTGCTATATATATATATTAAGGGAGGGTGCAATAGCACCCTTATAGTTAGTTAGTACAACCTTTCAATGTTAAATCTCCATTTTTGTACCTTAATAACTTTATCATTTTTCAACCAAATAACTGAAAAAGTGATAGGTGTTGTCATGTTGCCAGTGTCACAAAATGTGGAACGTTTCACGATGGCAGTTTTTACAGTTTCTGAGATATAAAGTGGTCAAAAACACAAAAAGGAACATTTTTTTCCCATAGAATAATATGTTTTTTTTTTGCTTTCATCTACAGCATACACAGAATTAAGTTTTGCACTGATATTTAAAGGGATGATGGGCTGTGTGCCATGGGGTGTGCCTTTAGATAGTTTTGTGTAAAAATATGTAATACTTCTTGAATTATAATAATTTTTGTGATAGATGCAGGATAGGCTGCTCGAACAGTAAATAACATTTACCATTCGAACAGTAAAGTGCGAATGGGAAATGTCATTTACCATTCGCAATTTACTGTTTGAATGGTAACTGTTCGAACGGTAAATGTCATTTACTATTCGAACAGTGAATGTTCAAATGGTAAAAGCCATTTACCATTTGCACTTTAATTTAAAGAGGACAGGAAATGAATATTGGCTGTAGAAAAAAAAATTAATATATTTCATTATAATTTTAAGTTAGACTGTACATTGTCCTTATACTTTTCAAACTGCATCGGTGTCTTTTATGATTTATGTTCTTGAACTTAGTGAGGCTTCTGCAACATGTCCGTTATAGTGCCCAGTCTAAAATCTTCCCTGGATCTCATTTCCTTCAAGTGAGCCAGCTAAAAAGCAGTGACATCTTCAGTTGAGGATTTGGCTCCATCTATTGCCTGCTCACATAATGTACAACCTCACTGCTGAGCTGTCATGCATTTTCTTTGAGAAGGTGGCATATTTCATTTTCAGACATTGTCCTTTTCCATATACTGTTGAGTGTTGACTATAGTTACCATGTGATCGTACACAGAATTATCCCTATTACAACTCTATTAACCTGCTTGTATGTTCTAAAATATGATCTGTGTGAAACAGAGTTTGCTGATTAATCCAATCTAATATGGAGTTTCTTTTAATAGGATTTTTACATGGGTTTTGAATCTTACCCCTTCTCTAATGTAAGCTGTGTATAAAAATGTATGTGCGTGTATATATTCATATTAATAAGTACCCAGAATCACACTGTCTTGAATAGTACCAACCCCCCCCCCCCCGATTACTCTCCCAAATGTGTACACAATATTTATGAGGTTTAAAGTAATGGTATGTTATCTCTGTCTGAGATAGTCAAAATGTATTTTAAATGTGTCAAAAGACTTCTGCACTATCTAGCAATGGATACTACAGTGAAACTCTAATTTATCAATAATTGATGAGTACTGCTTTATAGAATGCCAGTAGATGATATGCGTTGTGGCAGTCAAATAAAAAGTTGATCATGTCCAGATGCAAATATTCTGTCACATCAGTGAACAGCAGGTCACTACTGAAAAAAGTTGATGTTACATGATTTCTGGGTTTGCAGTGGTTGGGTGAGAGTGTGTTACTTCGTACAACTTAGTAAACATTTTTTTTATGTTTGTTTATTAACTGTTGGGATATTGTAGCATATTCATTTGCATCATAAACAGTTTAAATGCAATTAATTATCTGTAAATTACCTAGATGTCATGTATCGCTTTCACAGTTTTTGACTACAATAATTCCTTTAGTTACACCTAATTCCTACAAGTGAACTTGCTGTGCAATGTTTGCTATTGCTACAATCTGCATGCAGTGTAGTTGCTGCTTCATGAAACACTTGCAAATGACTATTGCAGCCATCTGAATTATTTACAACCTAGCTGAAGTTTCACTGGCACCTCAGGGTGAGACAGAGGGCCAGATATTCAGAAAATTGTCCCATGGCCAAGGTAGCACTGCCCAGTGTGCAAACATAGCTCGGAGCAAAATGCCAGCGATATTCAAAAGGAAAAGCGCAGTGCAAAACCAGGTGAATATAGCAAGCAGAGGAAGCTGGGCAAACAGGGCCAGGAGTGCAGGGCAAAAAGAGCCCAGGAATAAGACAGCACTGAATATAGCACACAGTGCAGAGGTGGGACAGCCTGGCCCTGGGACACATGCAAGGAAACACAGGCTGGAATGAGGTATCAGGTGCACACCACAGTGCACATCCCAGAGGATGCTACACATGCACGGGAATGTCTAGTAACAACCCAGACCCATGTGGAGAACACAAGTAACAGTACAAACCATGCATAACCCCAGCACCCAAGAATGACACAGGACACAGTAAAATGTAATAAATGCACTGTAATGACAAATATGCAAAAGGAAAGGTAACGGAAACATAACAGTGATGCAAACCCATACAAAACCAAAGAACAAACCAAACAGAATCAACAATGCCCCAACCACCACTGAACGACCCACCCCACAACAAAGAAAGATAACAGGACCAATCCCACCAAGCAACATCTCAAGCCCCCCCCCAACACACAACCCATGCAACAAAAAGCCCACTATGGGAGCAACAAAAGGAATGCACTATAGGCAAAGCAAGGATTCAAAAGGTAAACATATGTGAAAATAATAACTGGATGTACAAGAAGGCACAGGACAAGGGTGCAAAGGGGAGGAGGATGCACACAGGGACATAGGAATACAGTCCAGGAAAGAATAACATGTCCAGTGAGGGTGTGTGTGAAGGCAACACAATATGGGATGTAGGGCATATCTAGCTGCCCGCTGGATCTGGGAGCCGAGCCTCTAACACAGCTGCCACTCTCCTTGTCTCTGTTATCAGTATGGCTTGCAGCTCAATTAAAGTCCTTTGTTGTCAGACGATGTGGCGCAGCAGGTCCTCAGTCCCCTCTGACTCCTCTGGCCTGGTCACCCACAGTGATGCCTGGAGTAGACCTACAAGAGGAAGGGTGAGACGATGAGGATGATACACCAGACAGGAGGCAGACAGCAGCCAAAGGTGGCCATACAGGGATGGACAGCATGTCCCAATGAGCAATCCCGGGTAGAGGTGAGTGCCGCACTGGTAGGCCAACATGGAAGGTTTCCACAAAGCAGCACAGGGTGACACAGGCACCAACACAAAACCCAACACACATGATGACAACGATCCCAACAGCACCAGGGTACATGTGGCACTGCCCACCCCGATAAAGCACACAGCAAGACACGGCAGACATGCAGCTGGACCCCCGGAGAGTTGAGTGCAAGGGCCGCGCCACAACATGCACAAGGGCATCCAAACATTGGGACATGCTGCCCACCGACAGATGGAAATGTACCGTAATGCAGAGCACAGTACCAACAACAATGAAAGGCATGCAGGAGCAGCAATGAACCATGACAGTGGCCTGCCAATGACCGACCCAGGCCAGGGGATAACAGTCAGCCAGGGCACAGATGCTGTCAGTGAAGGGCTGACACATGCCACCAGACAAGGCCACTGAAAGCATACCACCCAACTGTGACATGGTACAAGGAAGAGTCCCCAACCCACATGTCAGGAGCCCCCTGTCCCACCCTGTGAGGACAAGTTCCACAGCCAAGGTCAACATTGTCAGGCAACAATGCACATAATGTAATAGCACAGTGATAATAGTACCCCATAACTAAACTGCAACACAGTAACAGCGCCATGAGATACCCAGGTAAGGACTCCACAATGCATGTGACACAGTACTAGGATGTAGCACAGTTTGACAGGCAATGTTCCACAGTTGGTGGACAGAAGGATGAGAGGTATGCCCGTAAGGCATGGTGCGTGATGTCCCGTGTCCACAGCAAGGCACCACCAGCAGTGCAAATGTGGACACCCTGTGTAGGGGGTATGGAGGAACCCCAGAGGTGGGCATGGCAGCCGACAGCATGTGGTCCCCACCGAACACTCACCACCAGAGCAACCTCCATCATCAGTCACCCGCACAGCAATGCAAGCCGATAGTAACCCACTCCCCCCCCCGGGCCAGACTGACAGCACCCAACTGTTGTGTGCAACACAGGTGTGCTGCACAGCACAGTGCCATAACGCCACTGGCCCACTGCTCATTGCAGACTTGCCACCAGACCAGTCAGTGGTAGGACACCCAGATGTGACACACAACCTAGTGAAAGGGCACAGATCACAGAGCAATGAAACAGGTACTCACGCAACACGCCACCGTTCTCAGGGCTGCTCTCCTGCACCCACTGCGACATGGACAGCACCCTCGGGCTGCCTCTCCTCTACTTCTGGGTCCTATCCTGGCCCCCTCCTACGGCCATGGGCTGCTCAATCCACTCTACAGTGGACAGGTGAGAAATTGGGGTTAGAGCATGCCACAGCATACACCACGTGCAGTACAGCAAGATGCACATGCAATCTTAAAAACACTGCACACAGAGGGAGTGAACATGAAGAACACCCACACAGAGGGTGGCAGAGCCCATGGAGCATTCACCAGGCACACATGGCAGTAATCAACGGTGCCACGGTTGTGCAATAGTTGCTGTTGCAGCTGTCCTGCAAACATATGCATACCCGTGTGTGTATGTCAACAGTCCCCCAGGAGCAGGATCCCTGCACCATGGTGTTGCCGACCGCAGGCTGGTGCTGCACCAGGACACGCCAAACAACATGACCCAACCCGCCTCCCACACCAATGGCCACAGCATGTACCATGCCCCTAGGGGGCCAAACTGTGCCTCCCCGCCAGTGCCACATGTGCCACAGCACCATGCAGTGTGGCACACACATGCGAACGCACACACACACACTTGCAGCCCCACACGATGGTGCTATCAACATGCAACACCACTTACCTGGCACAGGCACAATGTCCTCATGCACCATGAGCTTGTAGCACTCCAGCTGCTGATGCTGCCTCTGTCGCAGGTCCGTATACCTGTGCCTGCACTTCTCCACATTACAGGAGATTCCAGTGCAGGCACTAAGCTTGCGTGCAACCATGGACTACACCTGCATACATGGTAGGTCCCCCTTCCTGACCTCCACAAAGAGCCTCCAGTGCCTCTTCTGTACCAGCTCCACCAGGTTTGCTGTCTCAACCTCCCCCCAGCGCCTGTCCTTGTGCACCACAGCATGCTGTCTTGCACGTCCTGGCATTGCCCACGCAGCACATTTTCCACTACACCTCTCAAGATATCCAGCGGTTGGCACACCCAGGACCCTCCTGCAACAACCACTGTAGCGCCGTGCTATCACATAATGTAGCATGGTGCTGCCTGGAAGAGTTCACACTGCACATGCATGACCTCCTGCATGACCCTGAAGTTGTATACCACGCATGTGCATAGCGCCGCACTGTGTTGGCTAGCGCGGTGCTACAACGAGCTATGCCAGGATGATAGAGCAGACATGGGGGCCTCACGAGCATGCGTGTTCATTGCGCTATAGCACAGAGTGCTTTGCTAATGGGATAGCATGGTGCTGGCCCCCCAATAGCCCTGCATTGATGTTTACACAGTGCTAAGGTGATAGCCCGGTGCTAATCAGGGACATATTCAACTGGAATATGCAAATGGGGGTACTTGTGTATGCATGGTGCAAACTGTGTGATTAGCATATCATTATGTGCTGCTTTGCATGCATAACAGGCTTGATTGTCTGGCTGGGCTATAAAAGAGCAAGCAGTGAGCCACCAGTGTTGTGTTGTGGGAATGCAGCATATTATGGATACTGCAGAACTACAAGGGACAGGTGGATAGATGCAGCAGGGGGATGAGCAGCGAGAGGCAGGTACGTATGACTGTTGTGGGACTCTCAGAATGGCAATAGCTCAGTACAGGGTCAGCCCAGACTGCAGCCCACAGATGTACCTGCTGGTGAATGGTCAGACACACGTTGTACCACAGGCAAGCACTGTGCTGTGTGATGGTGCACAGCTATATACGTCCACCTGGGCAGCATACCATCCAGTGCACTGTGCACATTCCCCTGCATTGCACTGTGCAGTGTGGCACTGCCTTCACATTGTGGGCACCAGGCAGGGGCCCTGGTGCACTACCGAGGTGTGTCCTGCAACACTGGCTCTCTGACATGACTCCCTGGATGTGGGTCATGGTAGGCTGTGGCCGCTCTGCAGGGAGAACACAGGGTCCCAGAACTGTGCCATCCCATGCACTGTGTGGCCTGTGCCTGGTGTCCTGCCATTGTCTACGTGCCAGTGCATGTGTCCACGCACTCAGCGTAGTGATCACGCAGGGCACAGTACAGTGCCAGGTGGTTTGTGTAGGTGTGGCCCCATTCATGGGTGCACATGCCAGCCATGGGCGACAGCAGTGCACATGTGGGTACAGGGCCTGCTGCCCAGACACAGGGTGGCCAGTGACTATGTGGCCGTGTGCACGTACATGCACTTGATGCACAGTGACATGTCCATGTGTCCTGTGTCATTCTAGGGAGTGGCATGGTGATGTCTATGCGTAATGCAATGCAGTCCTGCCACGGCTGCTGACACATGTCCCTTTTTTTGACTGTCCCATAGGTAGTGCAGCATGACAAGAGTGCATACGTGCACATAAGTTCTCACAGGATGAGCTGACAACACTGGTGCATGCTGTGAAGGAAAGGGAGCATGTGCTCTACATGCACAGGGCCAAGGATGTGGTGGTGCTCCAAGCCTGGGAGGAGGTGACAGCTGTGGTCAATGCTGTTGGTGGATGTGGCAGGATGACCAAGGTGGTGCGAAAGTGCTGGAATGACCTACTGCGTTGTGCCAAGGAAGAGGAGGCACAGCGACTGCGGGAATGGATGCGGACTGGTGGAGGACCACAAGACCAACAGCAGTGGGTGGAGGAGCCACTCATGGCCTTGGTGGCGTCAACACTGCGGATGGTGGCAGTTACAGGTGTGCCGGGTGGTGGATGTGAGATGCCTCTCGCACTGCCCAGGACAGGTCTGTATTCACATGTGAATACCATGCATGGTGTGATGGCATAGGTGCATAGTCCTGCTGTTGGTGTCCTGCAGTGGGTGCACAGTGGGCTGCCAAACAGCTGCATGGCAACGGCATGTGCACTGTGTTTTGGGTGGGTGCATGTGGTCACGGGCTGGTGTGATGGATGTACGTGTCCTGGGGTCTGCATGGTGGTGGTGGTGGTGGTGGTGGTAGTGGCATTAGGGCACAGTGTCCATGTACAGGTGACTGACCCTGTCCCTATTTTCTCCACAATGGTGTCTGCAAGGCCTGCAGAACCACAGGGGCAGCACAGGATGTATGACCATGGTCCAGAGGTTGTGGAGGATGATGGTGAATGGCCATCCACATTCAGTCTGTGCCAGTCATGGATACACAGAGACACTGCATGTGTGGCATTCCAATAGACAGGGGCTGCATCTGTCTGGGGAGGGGGGACACACTTCAGTCAGGGAGGTGGGATCCACTGAGTACCTGGAGGATGCACAAATGGAGGAAATGGGTGTAGGGCAGGTACTTCTAGTGACTGTGACCAGTGGCGATGACACTGATGTGTCAGAGGATCCCCACCACCTGGACGTGTCTGTGAAGGGGGATGCAGGGGTGGGGCTGGTAGCTGGCCGTGGAACAGGTGCCAGTGGTGTGTTCAGCATTGCTGGTGTGGCCGTCCCTGTGCATCCAGTGGTTGGCAGTGTGGGGAACATTTCTGCACCGCTTGACATGCGGTGTCCCACACATATTGTGGTCCCGGACCATCCAGTGCAACAGACCACTACCAGTGGTCGGCAGCAGCAGGCCATGCCAGACGTGCAACAGCGTCCTGTACCTCCTGTGCAGCAGGCACTTGTGCCAGCTGCAAATGAGGGTTATGTGCACCTGGGGCAGGATGTCCATGGTACCCGCCCACTCCTGCAGGCTGCTGTCACGTCCCAGCAGGAGACTCGTATGGACCTGCATGGCCTACGGAGGGAGCTGAGGCATGAGCTGGCACTGATGAGGGAGTCCATATCAGTGGGCTTTGCCCATGCCGAGCAGCGGGCGGAGGACAGGTTGGGCCACATGGTGGGTGCGATCAACTGCGGCTTTGCTGGTCTGACAGCTGCAGTGGTCAACATCGCTAATGTACTTCGTGGGGTGCATGGGGGTCACCAGCATGAGCTGGTTGGTCAGGGTGAAGAAGGCACAGGGGCACACAGGCGGGCAACCTGTGGCCACAGCACTGGCACTGGGTCCAGCTCCACTGCATCACGTACCACGTCAGGCACACAGCTCCGCCATGGCTGTCCACCCACCCTGTCAGGTTCCACCGTTCAACGGGGGCACAGGAGGGCAGTCCTGCCTGCCTCACCATTTTCCTAGGCCTTGTCCTCGGCCCAGAGCACCCTGGGGTCTGTGACCCACAGTAGTGGTGCATGTCGTGTGCGTGGTGGTAGTCAGAGGTGATGGTCATGGTCATACTGCATCACTGTGCAGTCATCCACCCCCGTGTCAACACTGGCACACCCACATGCACATGCACACATGCACACACACCCACTAACAAACAGCCTCACACTCCATCCCATGCACAGTCACACTTCCACTGCCATCGTTGCGCTTCTTACACTCACACCACACATCATGCTTCCCCAGTGACAGTACACCATGGCTGTGTGCCCCCCCCGTGTGTCCTGCACACTCCCAACATCACACCACACGCACACATGTTTTCTGTTCCACTCTGTTGTGTTCCTATTGTGATTGTTGGTGTCACTGTTCTGGTTCTTGGTGCACATTAAATAGATTCGGCATTGTACTGTTTCATGTTGTTGTGCAGTCTGTACTTACCCTCTGGTCTGTGACAGTGTCCTGATGATGTTGTCCCTGTGCTCTATGGCCCTGCAGGCCATGCGAGGGTCCCTCCTCTCGAGTTGCTCCATTATCACCCTGACCACTGGCTCTGACTCACTGTCAGACTGTCCTTCAGGTTCCGGTGCCTGTATCCCATGGTGCATTGCCATGTTGTGCAGCATACAACAGGCTAGAAAGATACGGCATACCTTCTGAGGTGTATACTGTAGGGCACCACCTGATGTGTCTAGGCTTCTGAATCGCATCTTCAGGATGCCAAACACCCTCTCTATGATGTTCCTTGTGCTGGCATGTGCCTCACTGTACATCTCCTCGGCCACTGTGGCCAGTCAGAGTACCGGTGTCAGCAGCCAGGGTCACAGAGGATAGGCACTGTCCCCTGTCAAGAGATGTGCACCTGTTAGTGCTGTAATGCAGTCTGTCCGTTGCTGTCCTGCACCTCTGTGTAGCCCTTCCACACCCCTTCCCTGGCCTCCACTGCCTGCCCCCATCCATGCTGTCATGTGTATGCCTTGTATGCTGCTATTCACCAACTAGTTGCCCACTGGATATCCTGCCCTCCTCAAATGCCTGGCACAGCTAGGACTGGTGCCAGATAAAGGCATCGTGGGCACTGCCAGGGTACTGTGCATAGACATTGCTGATGCACCCAGTCGCATCGCACACCACCTGGCAGTTGATGGAGTGGTACCCCTTCCTGTTCACATATAGATCACTGCCATCACCAGGTGGTGCACGGATGGGGACATGGGTGCAGTCAGTGGAACCCAGTGCAGATGGTAGGTGCGCAACTCAATGGAACTGCTGCATTGTTTCTCTGCGCTCTGCTGCCGTGCTAGGGAATACTATGAACTCCCCAGCATGTGGCAGGAAAGCCTCTAGGAACTGGGTCAAGAGGCATGAGGTGGCAGACTGCGTTACCCCAATGGTGTCCCCCGTTGGTCATTGGAACATCCCTGTGGCAAGGAGGCACATCGCTGCTGTCACCTTCTCCTCCACTGTCATGGCATAGCTGCGTCTGGTGTTTGGGTGAAGCTGCTCATGCAGGAGTTCACAGAGCTGCCGCAACATTCCCCTGTTCATCCTGTACCAGCCAGTGATGTGGTCATCAGGCAGGGTCTCGAAGGAGACCCTGGGCCGGTACCACCTGTTTGCAGCATACCGTCTCCTTGGCCTGCGATGTGGCCCATATTGTACCTGCTCCCTCTCCTCCTCCTCCTCCTCCTCCACTACAGCTGCCATCAGTGGCAGCATCACTGCTACTGGCACTGCACACATTCCCACTTCCTGTTGTGGTCCCTCCTCCTATGTGTTTTGCCCCGGGTTAAGACCAGCCTTTTATAGGTGGTAACTAGCGCCGCGCTAGATGTCACGCTATTTGTCCTAGTGAGGCTCTGGGGCTTTGAATATCCCTTTGCGCATGTCTGCTGGCCACCCCCCCCATTTGCCCCTTGCATGCATTATTGGTTTGCCATGTGCTACTGCTGTTAGTGTGTGCTACCTAGTCCTTTGAATATGGCTACTCCGAGCTATTCCTGCACTATTCCCGTGCTATTGGTTTGCGTGATGTGCTATGCTTTGAATATCTGGCCCAGAGTATTTTAGCAATTTCATATTGTGAAGATGCAGGCTGTATTAGAGAGTGTGTGGAGGATGGCATTGTCTACTTCACATCAGTGAAAGTATAATTTTTTATAATAATAATTGATGGGATGCAGGTGCAGTGCTATCTTGCACTCCACTACTGCAACACACAGTTTAGTGTATCTCTTTTTAAAGCACTATTAATTTATAACAACACATGTTAATGTATTTGTACTGATAGTTTGTACTGCAATCTATTCATTTGTGAATTTCTGTCTTTCTTCACACTTATACAAGTTTATATTTATATTAGGTCACTCAAGAAGCATTTTAATGAATCTTTTTTTAACCGATCTGAAGTAAGCACAATACACATGAATATATGTTATATCCATTCCAGAAGATGTTGAATTATGTCTCATTGCCTTTTGATTTGTTTCTTTATATTATGAAACAATTTGCAGTGCTTTTTGTGTGTAAAAAAAGGAAGTGCTGCGCATCATTTTGTAACAGCTCATTTACTACGAGTTGATGCTGAAATATCTGCAGAAGGAGATGTAGATTACTATAATTGATGTCCTCATGTTTTGGATACCTTCCAAAATTTACAGTATAGTGCATTTTGTCTATGCTCATTTTAATTACATCAATTTGTTTTCTGTTGTTATTGATATATTCAGCTACATATGCCTGTTTCATTTTTACATCCTGAAAAAAACATCCATTACTCGTAATACAGTGGAGCCCACTTAAGTGCACATCGGATAAGTGAACATCCCGGTTTAGTGCACAGAAATTTAATATCCCATTTTTTTCCCTGTCTGTGCAATGTTAAATGATCTGGATAAGTACATTACACATAGGTGCACATTTCCGATAAGTGCACTATTTTAAGGTTAAAAATTGACCATTTGTAGGATAAAAATCAGGATAAATGCACATTACAAGGAACAAGGCATGGTTCAGTAGTGCAGCATGGAGATAATCAAGAAAAATTTCCTGGATCTAGAGGAGAAAATCTTTTATGCTGATCGAGAAAGACTTCTGGCAGAATGGGAAAGTGGTGAGAAGCTCGAGCAAAAGAGAAAGTGAATGGGCAGAAAGCTCAGTTAATGCCCTGCAGTGGTTTATGAGACAAATTTAAACTCGTGGATGACAGCTGAGATGTTTACTCATTGGCTTCAGAATGTGAACACTCAAATTCACTGCCAAAACAGTGTCTGAAACTGATCTGCTACCCAGTATGTCTGTCCGTGACTTTCTTAAATATGTGGACATAGATGCTGCACTACAAACTGAGGGAAATCGGAATGAGCAGGAAATCCACTGCCAACCAGGAGGTCGAGGAGGAAAAGGGTCTGGATGATGAGCCAGTCACCACATCGACCAAACAAGAAAAATTGCTGATTTTTTCCCCAGTAATTGTTGATTGCTTGTTAGTACTGTAATGCAATCCTACTGTGCCTAATGCACATAATGAGAAGATTAAGTACTGTACTGTTTTTATGTGACCACACCTGGTTAATAAATTGCTTACCACAGTACAGAATCTGTGTTAAGAGTGGAAAATCATTTTGTTCTGATAAGTACACAGCCCGGTTAAGTACACAAAAAAGTCATATCACAAGGGTGTGCACTTAAGCGGGCTCCACTGTATTATGCTTCCCATTTCAAGATTGTCACCATGTTTTCACCTGTCCAATAATCTCGCTGTGCCCTCAGCAGTATTCCCTTTTGTCATAGTTACTTTGCCAGCAGCGGGGTGCCCAAACCCTGTGTCAGCAGTAGCCCCCCTCCTGCAGACAGTGTGGGACACTGGGTAGCCCACTCCCTCTGTCCCCGAATGTATAATGTACCTGCAAAAAAAAAAAAAGTCCCCAGATGTCTTTTTTTATTAAACCTGAAAAAAAGAAAAGTCCCTCATCGTCTCGCCATGTCCCCAATCCCCACCCTCCCTCTGTGCACCCACCTTCCTGCACCCCCTTACCCCATACTTACCTCCAGAGATCGATGACTGCAGCCTTCTGTGGCCCAAGACACATCTGCACTCTTCAAAGGTGAATCACAAACTGAGGAATCCAGGAAAGCATCTTGTAATGGGTGTCAATGGGGTTTTCAACTTATGTTGATATCTCAGCCATTTTTAGGAATTTTGACCCTACATTTTCAACATGGGGTTTTTGAGACCCCACTTCATGAACACTGGCAATGCCATCTCTTTAATCGGTCCTGGAAGGTGATTTTATGGTCACTGTGTAAAATCAACTTTCTGGATTGATTAACAAAATCACAGTGCCAGTGTTCAAAAAGCAAGGTCTCAAAAAGACCATGCTTCAAAATCTGGTGAAATAATTCAAAAAAAATACTGTGTTATTAGCCTGCATTGCACAGGTTTTACGCACATGCGTAACTTTGACAATTTTTCATATTTTCACTCCAGATTTTCAACATTGACATTTTTCACACCTCCTCATGAACAGTATACATGTATTCTTTTTCACAGAAAGGGTGGTGGATGCATGTAATGGCTTACCACAAGAAGTGGTGGCTATGAATACAGTGCAGGGCTTCAAACAGGCATGGGATAGGCATAAGGGAGCAATACAAATGACTATGAATAGATAGGCCACTGACAGAGCAAAGGCCGATGGCACATTTATAAGGTAGAAAAATAAATGGGCAGACTGGATGGGCCTTGCAGTCTTTATCTGCCATCAACTTCTATGTTTCTATGTTTCTATGTATACAGCTGTCATTTTTCACATCCTGACCAAAACATGTTTTTGCACGTGTTGTGCAGAATGGCATGGCCACTTTGTGAAATCACCTTTTGGGACAGATTAATGAAATGACAGTGCTGGTGTACATAATGTGAGATCCCCAAAAGGCCATTTTGAAAACTGGGTGAAAAAATTCAATGGACGCATATAACTTGGGCATTTTCAGGAATTTTTTCACCTAATTTTCAACAAGGCCTTTTATGGGATTTGGACCTTGCACTCCCACAGTAAACACAGTAAAATAAGGATACTACATACAAACATACAAATCTGCAAGCAGAAACAGACCAGCCTGTCTATCAATGTCTGCCCGAGTGTGCAGCTAGCCCCCTAGAGTGAAACTGCCCCAACCCCCTCCCCATCTGTCATTCTTATGATGGCCTCAGCCCCCTCAACCCAGCTCTCCCTCATGCTCTGTCCCATGCCCTCTTAAAACTTCCTACTGTCTTACATGATACCACCCTTCTGGTAAAGCATTCCATTTAGACACCAGCCTCTCCATGAAGTAGTGCCTCCACATCTCCCTCCTAAATCTTCCACCCTCCAATTGTGTCCCCTTGTGTCCCTACCCTTACTCAGTTTAAACACCCCTTCAGTGCTAGCTTTGTTTATCCCCTTCAAATACTTGAATGTTTCAATCATACCTCCCCATCCCTCCTCTCCTCCAGAGTGTACATATTCAGCTTATTTAGCCCTTCCTCATAGGCCTTGCACTTCATCCCGTGTAACATTTTTGTTGCTGCCCTTTGTACACCTTCTAGTAAATTAATATCCCTCTTCAGATACGGCCACCAGTACTGCATACAGTACTCCAAGTATGGCCTGGCCAAAGATCTGTAGAGGGGCAGGATCACCTCTCCATGCTTGGACAAGAAACCCCTTGTGATACAGCCTAACATCCTGTTCGCCTTAGCTGCTGCTTTACTGCATTTGGCAGGGTATCCAGTGACTTTGGCGTCCACAATTGGGCATCTACTGAAAGGGTGACTCAACTGCAGTGTCTGTCATCAGGGTGACTGAGGAAGGTGGGTGACTGGATGGGGGAATGTGCAAAATAGTAACATCCTGTCGCTACATGCCTATGCCCCGCCGGAGGGTGGGGTGGGGGGCACAGCCCTGCATAAAACAAATAAGCCAACTCCCAGCACAATTTTGCTGTGCGGGAGCATATCATGGAAATGATTTTCAGTGATGTGCCATCCTAATGGTGCTCGCCCATCGGCGATCACCGTTATCACATAGATCCATTGGGCAGAGTTGTTCATGATCCCTGTTAGCAGCACCCCTAGGTCCTTCTCTTCCTCAGTGATCCCCAGCCCTACCCCTCCCAACCAATAGTCCCTCCTTGGGTTCTTTGCCCTGAAGTGCATAAACTTGCACTTTTTTGCATTGAATCCCAGCTGTCATTTCTCTGACCATACCTCCAGTTTGGTTAGGTCCCCTTGTAGTTGTTTCCATCCATCCTCTTCATCCACCACTGCACCTATTTTGGTATCATCTGAGAACAGACTAACCCTGCTCTCAACTCCGTGTGCAATATCTGAGATAAAGAGCCCAAATAGCACCATGCCCAGCACCGAGTCTTGTGGCACACTGCTCATCACCAGTCTAGCTGTCAAGAGCTCCCCCCTACTACCACCTGTTGCAGCCTCCCCTGCAGCCAGTTCCTTATCCAGTTTGTCAGCTTCATCCTTACACCAGCAGCAGTCAGCATTCCTCCCAGCCTCCCATGAGGCACTGAATCAAAGACCTTGCTGAAGTCCAAGTACAGGATATCTACAGCATGACCCATAGTCAGCTGCCTTGTTATCAAGTCATAATATTCTATTAGACTGGTCTGACAAGACCTCCCCCAAGATGAACCCATGTTGCTGCCTATCCTGGAGGTCATTACCCTTGAGGAACAACACCAGCATCTCCTTCAGTATTGTCTCCCTAGGTTTACCCACTATGGAAGGGAGATTGACAGGCCAATAATTTCCTGGCTCATCCCTAGGGCCACACTTGTGTATGGGCACCATATGGGACACCCTCCATTCCTGATGCACCCATCCCATGTCCAGGGAGGTGCTGAACAGGTCCACCAGTGGCTTGGCTAACACCTCTGCCATCTCCCCTCAGCATCCTGGGGTGGAAGCCATCAGGACCTGGTGCCTTGTCCACAAATAATGCCCTCAGACACTCTAGTACTCTACTCCCTTCATTCATTCCATCCATTATTTCCTCCCCTCCCACCCCACCTATCCAGTCCATAGTGGTAGTGGACCATCCTTCTCCTTTGTGAAAATGGAGCAAAAGTATTCATTTAGTACTTCTGCTTGTTCTTCTCCCTTTTCCACCCATTCCCCTCCTCACTTTATCTTCACTATATGGTCCCTGCACTTCCTCTTTTCCCTGACATATCTAAAAAAGTCCTTCTCCCCTTCCTTGATGACATGCACTAACCTTAGCTCCTTGGAGGCCTTGGCAACTCTCACTCGCTTGGTCACCTCCTTGGACTAATTCACATAAGCCTCCCTGTCCTTCCTCATTCTCCTGAACTTCTGGTATGCAGTTCTCTTTGCCCTCACCCCCTCCAACACTTCTCTGTTCAGCCAGCATGGTTTCCTGGCTCTGCACATCTTGCTCTTAGTCCTGGTGCAAGCTTCTGTAACCTCTGTTAGTCCAGTTTTAATAATTTCCCACTTCTGCTGTGCATCCATCTCTGGCCTAATATCCTGAAGTCTCCCCTGCAGTATTTCTCTCATCCTCCCAAAGTCCACCCTCCTAAAATCCACCACCTTTGTTACTGTGCCTTCAGACTCCCTGCCCTACTTGAAAGTGAACCACACTGTTTGGTGGTCACTACCAGCTAGTGGGTCTTCCATCCTTATTTCCCTCACTGCCTCCCCATTTGACAGTACCAAGTCCAGTGTGTTATCTAGTCATGTTGGCCCACTGATCAGCTGTGTCAGGAGACCATCTTGGATCATGTGCAGGAGCACCTGCTCCCTGGCACTGGAGGTGGCAGGGGTGCTCGAATCTACCCCAGCAAATTGAAATCCCCCACAATCACCACACTTCCCTTTCTACACACCCTCCTTATTTGCTCCGCTAACTCCCTGTCCAGTTTCAATGATTGAGCTGGTGGTCTGTACACCACCCCCAGCTTCAGCTTTCTACCGTTGGAGTCCAGAAGTTGCATCCATAGTGCCTCTGTCCTCCCATCCTTCCCCCTCATCCCTCATACAGCTGATCCCTTCCCTCACATAGAGTGCTACCCAACCCCCTCTCCCAACCCCCTGGTCTTTCCTGTAAATTTGATACCCTGGGATTGCCAGATCCCAATCATGGTACTGGGTGGCCCAAGTCTCAGTCACTGCAGTGCCGTCCACACTCCCCTCTGCAAGGAGCATCTGAAGCTCTACTGTTTTATTACCCAGGCTCCTTGCATTTAGGGAGATCACCTTCGATCCATTCCCATCCGTCCTCCCCCCCTGGGCTCCTTAGTCTGCCCCCCTCCTCTCAGTGGTCCCCTTCCCTTACCCTCAATGTTATCAAGGGGGATAGCATGTTTTGCACTCCAACCTGGTGACCCTGGATGCTAGTTGAGCAGTTGCCTCCCCCCCCCACCTATTTGAAATACCCTCTTGAAAAAATATAATCCTCTAATTTGCTCTTTAACACCCTCTTACTTCCTCCATTCAGGTGTAAACTGTCCCTTGCATACAGTTCTCTGTTAGTCCATGTATCTCCCCATCCTCCTACCATCCGATACCCTTGTGCTTTACACCAGTCTCTCAGCCAGGAGTTGAACCCCATTATCCTTTCCTTTTTTGCCCTGCTCACCCTTGGGATCAATAGCACCTCCGAGAATGCCATGGACCTCTCTATTTTCAAGCATAGCTTCCCCAGTTCCTCAAACCTCTCCTCTACCAACTCCACTGTGGAGCCCCCCCAAGTCATTTGTACCCACATGTAACACCATGTGAAGTTCCTGCCATCTTCCCCTAACACACTTCCTCAGAGCCTGCCCTGCCCTGTCTGCTGTCAGATCTGGTACAGATTCCATGCAGATCTGACTGCATCTTTCACCCCCCATCTGATCCATTTCAAGACAGAATCTCCTATTAGTATAACTCCCCCACTTCTACGCTCCCCTTCTGTCATGGTGGGTGTCCAGGTGAAAGTAAAAGAACCCAGGTCACTTTTCACAAAGAGCAGGGGACATTCCCAGTGTCCTGACCAACATTCCCCTTTCCATAAAACTGGTTCATGCAATTATCCAGGCTGTGTGTGGGTGATGGTGTGCGATATGGCCGCCACTACACATTCAGTCACTTCACTAACAGTCTAGCACTGCTTGCAAAGCACTTTGGGATACACTGTGTATGGAAAGAGCTATATAAATGCTGATTCTTCTTCTTCTTCTTCTGGCTGTACCCTCCCCCCTCCACCCTTCTCATGGTCTTTGTTCCTTCCCTGTCCCTTAATTTCTGGAGCTGTTCTTCTTACTCCTTCTCCTCCCCTCTTGTCCAGCCTCCTGTCCACACTTGCGCTCTCTCTCCTAAGTGTTCGTTCTCCCCCTGTGGTCCACCTCATCACCCTATGCACCATATCCCCTTCCTCCTGGGTGCTCCCTCCTGCTGTTGCCATGGCATTGCCCCTCTCCCCAATGTACCAATGTCCCCCTCTGTAGCTCTGCCCCTGTGCCCCCCTCTTCTCCTCTCTCAAGCATCTCTATTCCCCCTTCTACTTCAGTTGCCAATACCTCAGACCTGTTGCATGACCCCAATTCCCACCCCATCTACTGCTGTGTAATCTCTCTGGCTTTATATTTCTCCTTGGTATCCTCTCCCTCCCTTTGTGCCTACCTACCCCACCCTCTCTGACCATGTTCCTCAACCTCCCTATCTCCACCTCTATCCACTGGATCTCTGCCTGTATGTCTCTTATTCTTTGACATAAGGGACACTCCCGTAGCCTCCATAATGTGCCCATCCAGACTGGCAACCCAAATCCTTTGCAGATTACTAGCCTGCCCTCCCTGTTCCTACTTTTGCCCCTGCTCCCCTGGAGCTTGCCCCTTCCTTCTTGACCTCACCACCTCCATCCTGCTGACCACAACCCCTACTCCTCCTATGTCCCTCTGGTGTCTGCATCTCCCCTCCCATGCCACATCCCCATCTCTGTCACTATACTCAACCACAA
The DNA here is from genome assembly GCA_016271365.2 of Neoceratodus forsteri. Lineage (NCBI taxonomy): Eukaryota > Metazoa > Chordata > Ceratodontiformes > Ceratodontidae > Neoceratodus > Neoceratodus forsteri. The sequence goes on from CM057452.1 coordinate 1,780,382,729, forward strand.
AATGTACCGTGCCTTCCTTTAACTATCCAGTGCTACTCAATGCATCAATGTGCGTACTGATCTCTCTTCCCTAAACCTCTGTCAGTCCTACCTGCACATTACATTAAGAAAAAAATGAAACCCTAAAACTCAACTAGTAAAAGCTTGAGTGACAGAACTTTTCACCACCAGACTGTTAGCTTTAGGAGTTGGTTCATATGGGTTGTTTGCAGCTCCCCAAGCTCCTCCCTCACAGCCTTCAAGCCCAAAACTCAGTGGCTTTCCAGTATTTAAGAAAGGCTGCTGCAGGGGGTGGGTGGGAAAATGTTTACTCCAGCCAGCAACAGTACTCTAGCCAGCAACAATCCTGAAAATCAGATTAAAGAAAGCTTTAAACTGCTTCCAAGCCAACAGCAAACACACAAAAAAATCAGTTACACAGTTAAATAAAGATTTAAGCTAATCCCAAACCCACAGCAAACTCACAAAAAAGCTCTTACAGAGTTAAATAAAGATTTAAACTAATCCCAAATCAACAGTAAAACTCACCCTCCTCTGTTTCCCCACAACAAGCAGAATGAACAGGCAAAATGGATCTGTGAATATTTAAATAGAGATTCAAACTGAATTCCAAACAAACCTGATTGACTGCTCTGTCTCTGGGCAAAGAATCCCTTCCCCCCAGCCAGCCAACAACACTCCTGAAAATCAATAATATGGAATAAGGGTGGTGCTCAAGGTGAGTGGTGCAATTCAATAAAAGTAGGATATCTGACACAGCGTATGAATGCACACACCATCCATTCAAATAGCAATGCCAAGCTGTTCTTCATTTAAATCATAAACAGTTTATTTACCAGTGCTGTTGACAAAGGCAGCAGTGCTTCTGCACTGCATAAAACAGCTTATGTTTCACTTTGCTTCCAGGGCTTCCTCAGAGCTGATTAAACAACATAAAAGGTGCATTTAAATACTAGATGCAAGTGCAGTCAATTAGTGTGACCACCAATGGTCATAGTTCTCTCATTAGCAGTATAGGATGTACAACCATGTACAGTAAGTACAGTCAGTGAAACAAAAACAAAAGACAAAAGGCAGGCTGGTATAGCCATCAATTCATTTGTAATATTCATTATTTGTCTCTAATTTCATTAGTAGAATCTTCAGTTTCCACACAATCATATGTGTTTTTGGTAGCAGCATATAAATGGCCCTTTATTCATTTCAGCAGTAGGTGTGGAATGTATGCACAGGAATGTTAGAGGAGGAGATCTGGAGAGTGCACTTACTTGTGTAGAACAGAAGTGGATTGTCAAGCTGGGAGCATTAAAATACCCTGGACTAAATGACAAAATTGAATTGGCTACTTTTATGAGAAAAAATGTTAATTTATAAGTAAATTATGCCATTTGTTTTACTCCCCCTTTCCCCTTCCCCTCTCCTCCAGCCCTTTTTTTTCACTTTTCCTTTAATTTTTTCCACCCTTTTTTGTTCTCCTCTCCTTCCCCTTCCTTCTTTTCCCCCTTCCCCTACTCCCTCCTGTTCCCTTTTTTCCCCTACCCTTATTCCTTCCTCTTGACTTTCAAACCTGGGTCATTGGAAAGTAATTCATATGTTATTTCCTCTACTCTAATATATTCTGCTTTATATATTTACAGGCCATCTTCAGAATATGCCTGTCCAACGAATAAAGGGTAATTTATATGCTGCTACCAAAAACACATATGATTGTGTGGAAACTGAATATTCTACTAAAGAAATTAGAGACAGATAATGAATATTACAAATGAATTGGTGGCTATACCAGCCTGCCTTTTGTCTTTTGTTTTTGTTTTCACTCACTGCACTTATATGGTTATACATCCTACACTGCTAATGAGTGAACTATGACCATTGGTGGCCACACTAATTGATTGCACTTGTATCTAGTATTTAAATGCACCTTTCATGTTGTTTAATCAGCTCTGAGAAAGCCCTGGAAGCAGGATGAAATGTAAGCTGTTTTACACAGTGCAGAAGCACTGCTGCCTTTGTCAATGGCACTGGTAAATAAACTGTTTATAATTTAAATGAAGAACAGTTTGGCATTACTATTTGAGTATATGGTATGTGCATTCATACGCTTTATCAGAACTCCTGAAAATCAGTTACAGAGTTTAAAGAAAGCTTTAAGCTGCTCCCAAACCATCAACAAACTCACAAAAAATCAGTTACAGAGTTAAATAAAGTTTTAAGCTAATCCCAAACCCACAGTAAACTAGCAAAAAATCAGTTACAGAGTTAAGTAAAGATTTAAACTAATCCCAAATCAACAGCAAAACTCACCCTCCTCCATTTCCCCACAACAAGCAGAATACTATTATACTATCTCAGAAAGAAGGGAAATTAATTTCAAAACACAACGTTAAAGCATCAGTTATAGTTTTTATTAAAATATCAAAAGCTGGGAAATTCAACGTTAGGGTTACCAACCCTACCGCTCCACCCCTCCACAAAACAACAGGCATCTGGGTGTGCCATGGGGTTATCAAGCCTAACTTTCACCCCATTCTCCTATACTGTACCATGTCAGCCTGTTTACACATGAAATGTGGTGAGACTTGGGCCTGATGACCCCATGGAACACCCCGATGCCTGTTGGTGTGTGGCTGGTAGGGAGGTGGGGTGGTAGAGTTGGTAACCCTGACATTAAATTTCCCAGCTTTTGACACTTTAATAAAAACCCTAACTGATGAATTAATGAAGTATGTGTATATATATATATATATATATATATATATACATATATATATATATATATATATATTAATTAGAGGCAAAAAACTCTGTTTATTGCATCTTTTAGGATTGTTCCACAGTGACAAAAGTGAGGAAATTCAGTGTTAGGGTTGAAAGCCCACCTTGGACCCCCCAGCCCTCCCCTCAACCAGCATCGTGGTGCGCCATGGAGTCATCGGCCCTAACTCTCACTCCATCACATGTGTGAAGAAGCAGAGGTATAGGAGAATGGAGTGAGAGTTAGGATCGATGACCCTAACGCGCAACCCGATGCCAGTTGGGACGGTGGGCTAGGGGGCCAAGGGGAGCTTTCAACCCTAACACCAAATTTCCTCACTTTTGTTGCTGTGGAACAACCCTAACTAATGCATTAAATGGAGTTTTGTGCCTCTAATTTCCCTTCTTCTTCAGAATGATGCCGAGAAATAGTAAATGTAATGCAGCGGAGGGAGCAGGCCCTGCGCTCTCACCACATGATGTCTTGCGACATAGTAACAGGAACAGCAATGCAAATGGAAGAATGAACAGTGGTAACACAAATGTAAATGGTAAAGGAAACGTTAATAGAAATGCAAACGCAAAGTGACGCCAAAGCGAACAGTGATGCAAACAGACATTGAAGCACGTACAAAAATGCAACTGATAATGCGAACAGTGATGGCAGTGGTATTTTAAATGGAAATGTTAAGTGTCACAGCAAAAAGAACGCAAAAGGGAACAGAAACAGAAACGCAAACGCAAGCGCACATGTAAACGCAAAGCGTAACGCACACAGGCACGGTACCACAATTGTAAATGCAAATGGTAAAGTTAACATGAAGAATAATGCCAAAGGAAAGAGAAATGGAAATGGGAACAGAAGCACGTATGGAAACACAAACCGAAATGCACACAGGCACAGTACCGCAATTGTAAATGCAAATGGTTATGGTAACAGCAACAATAACAGCAAAGGAAACAGAAGCGCAAAAGGAAATGCAAGCGCATATGGAAACACAAACTGTAATGCGCACGGGCACAGTAATGCAATTGCAAATGCAAATGGTAACAGTAACTGCAAGGAAAATGCAAAATGAAAGAGAAACGCAAATGAAAGAGCAGCTGTAAATGCAAATGGCAATGCACATGGTGATGCAAACAAAAACGCAAATAGAAACAGTAGTGGAAACGCAAATGGTAACAGTAATGAAAATGCAAGCATGAATGACAACGCAAAGGTTAATGCACATGGTGGCATACATGGGAATGGTAACACAAATGGGGACATCAATGCAAGTGGAAACAGTAACTGTAACTGTAACAGTAACGGAAGCGCATCACCTGTTTTTACCGAACAGGTGCGTACAGAAACACAGTGTGTACAAAGAATGTATGCACTGTAATGGGGAACAAAGCTTAAAAGGAGCATTGGAAGTACTTAATTGCTAATATCTCAGCAACTGCATGACATAGAAAAAACATTTAAATTTCTCAAAAATCTTGATTTTCCTGGCTAGGTGTTTGCTATTACATAGCCATCATGGCTATGCAACTCACAACAAAAATTCCGTATATCTCGCACCGTTTTCAAGATACAAGCCCCAAAAGGCGCAGCAGACACCACCACATTAGTCTAAGGAGAAAAAGTCAACTTTGGAGTGCCATAACTTGGCAGTCATGCACTATTTTTTCACCAAACCACCAAAAGGCACATCTGTGAGATGTTGGCTGCCTTCCCTTCAAATTGCAGCTCAAAAGACCAAACCGTTCTTCCGCAGCATGGTGGCAAAGAATTCCTATCATTTTGGCTAAGTCTGAAAAAGTAGTGTTACAATTTGTGGCAATGTTCGCAAAATTTTGTGAAAGTGTCATGCTTGCGACACTACTTTGTGACACTACTGGTTCCAGAAACTTGAAAAACATATTTCTGGGGTGTTTTACCCCAAAATAAAGACATGGCTATCATCCGCAGGGTCCGACTAGGTGAACACAAAAAGAATTGTGTCCCTAGAGGGTCCCAAATTAAAATGCCAAGCATTTTTCTGATCACCAACTGAAAAGAAATTGTGGATTTGCGACACTACTAGGGCCATTTGTGACACTAAAAAGTGCATTTGCAAAAGTATTGAATATTTTTACTTTTCCCATTGCCTTATAATGGGAACTTGTTCTTTGAATAACTTGTGAGCTGTTCAATATCTTTTTACAAAATCTTCAAAAGGCACATCGGGGACCCGGACAGCACATTTCCTAAAGTGTTCAGACTGGTCGCACAAACCATGCGACCTGTAGGCAAGAGCAAAGAAATCGCAGCAATAACTCCGCAGCCATATATTTGACCAGTATGAAACATGGCAGATCCCAAGATCTATCATGCCCAATTATGCATGCCAAATTTCAGGCAAATCCGTTCAACAGTGGCAAAGTTATTAAGGTGCAAAATTTGACCCTTTAACCTTAAAAGTGCTACTCTACCATAATACCTGATATATATATTTATAAAATGGGCTTAAAAATTCCAAGCCACTGATTGGCTACAACATCATCTCAGCCGTGTCCTTACCAGATGATATTATAGCCAACCGGCACTACCCTCCAGTCCTGAGCCCCACAACACCACAGAATCAGTGAGTTGTGCCACCAGAAAACAAAAACAAACCTGCACAGCTAACAGCGCAACAGACTAAATGGCACTTCCTGCCTCGCAGCTGTGAACCTCGCACCGGGGCAATCTCACTTACAGTAAAACTTGGCCAATAAAAAAAAACAAACTCTTCAAACCATGGAAAGGCTACACAGTCAAGTGAAACAAACCTTTTGGCAAACACTTCGATGCCAGTCAAAGCCGAACACACGTCCTAAGTGCTGCTGCAGTAGTAGTACAAGTTGAACTTCCTGATCGATAAAATGCCCACTCCCCACAAAACAGTGAAAAAAGTAAACACTCACTGTCTCTAACCTCCCCTTTCCTACAGAAGCCCTAAATAACTTTGTCTCACTGCCCATTTCTTCCTTACAGGCGAGTAACTTTATTTTACCTACTGCCCGACCCATTTCTTCTTCAGACAAGTGCAGCTCTCACTCCCGATGCTAAGCCTTTCTGACATTTCCGGAATCCCCGTCACCGTACTGTCCTTCTAATCTGAGCTGCAGCAACCGACAACTTCACACAAAAAATTTGGCCCATTATGAAAAAAACAACAGTTTGAAAACTGCCCCATCGGACCGCGAAGCAGGAAACAACATTGTATGGCGGCACCTGTGGGACATACTTGGTCCCAGTCAGACACGCCATCCATCCATCTCCTGAAACCACAAGGAAAAAATGATTTAAAAACAGAAATTAAACAATGAAAGGAGGGAAAATAAATGCTATCTGTATGGGGGGGGGGCCGCAGCAAACATAGCAGTCACTACATAATTTCACAAGAGACACGGGCGCTCCAGCTGTCCATTAGCTGCACGTAAGTAATATTTTCTGGTCTAATTTTAAAACAAAAAATATATACTTTGGGGGGTTTCTGTGTGTCTGTGGGCTGAGGTGGATGGGGAGCAGAAGAGACACAGATACCACACCAGTATCAGCTAGTAACGTTTAATGAAAAAACTCCTTTCCAAGAGAATAAGAGGAACTATTTTTTTTCAAACAATATAATCATATCTCTTAATGTTTTTTATTTACACTTATGTTATTTTTTTTTTTAAACTAAACTTCTTTACCGTAGGGCTCATTTTATAAGCGCAATAACACACTCCGAGGTGTGGGTTACGTGCTGATAAAGAGCCAGGGGCATAAGGCCCTGGCGTGTTTCTTATCAGCACGTAACCCACATCCCCACAAAAGTTATTGTTTATATATATGATGAGTGGTTTCGATTGAGATACTATATTTATCTTCACGAGAGGCCAATGATATCATGCTGTCATTGGCCTTGAGTGAAGATAAATATGATATCTTCAGTCATGCCATGTCATGTTCTGTTTATATAATGTATGTTTTTGGCTGCACTCAACAAAAGCTCCAGATGTCCACTTAATACAATCCCCTACATAGAGGTGATGGCTATTTCAACACAAAACTGCAGTATCTCTACCAACACAACTGATGCCATATGTTGTTGAAAATATATATATGTGGTTGATTCTGCTACTTTAAAATTATTATAAAAAAAAGTGTTTGGATTCTGATTGATGTAGTTGTGGCTACCCCCCAACACAGCTCTCCATACCCCCTGCTCTAAAACAGCAGATTACATACAGTGGTGTGAAAAAGTATTTGCCCCCTTCCTGATTTTCTCTATTATTGCATATTTGTCACACTGGATGTTTTCAGGTCTTTAAAGAAAATGTAATATTAGATAAAGGGAACCTGAGTGAACAAATAACACTTGTTTTTTTTTTTAATTTCACTTATTTAATGAAAAAAAGTTAACCAACACCAACTGGCACTGTGTGAAAAAGTAATTGCCCCTTACACTTAATAACTGGTTATGCCACATTTAGCTGCAATGACTGCAACCAAACACTTCCTATAATTCAATATCAGTCTTTCACATCGCTGTGGAGGAATTTTAACTCACTCTTCCTCACAGAAACTGCTTTAATTCAGTAACATTTGGTAGGTTTTTGAGCATGAACTGCTGTTTCAGGTCCTGCCACAGCATCTCTATTGGGTTTAAGTCTGACTTTGACTAGGCCACTCCAAAACTTTAATTTTACTTCTTTTAGCCATTCTGATGTGGACTTGCTTTTGTGTTTTGGATCATTGTCTTGCTGCATGACCCAACTACGCTTCAGCTTCAGCTGACGGAAGGATAACTGGACATTCTCCTTAAGAATTTTCTGGTACAGAGCAGAATTCATGGTTCCTTTAATTATGGCAAGTCATCAGGTCCTTAGGCAGCAAAGCATCCCCACACCATCACACTACCACCACCATGTTTGACTGTTGGTATGGTGTTCTTACTGTGGAATGCTGTGTTTGCTTTACGGAGACATTATGGGATCCATGTTGTCCAAAAGTTCCACTTTGGACTCATCTGTCCATAGAACATTTTCCCAAAAGGCTTGTGGATCATCCAGGTGCTTCTTGGCAAATGAGAGATGAGCATTTATGTTCTTCTTGGTTAGCAGTGGTTTCCGCCCTGCTACTCTCACATGAAGCCCATTTTTGCCCAGTCTCTTTCTGATTGTGGAGTCATGAACACTGACCTTAGCTGAGGCAAGAGAAGCCTGCAGTTCTTTGGATGTTGTTTTAGGATCCTTTGAGACTTCTTGGATGATTTTACACTCGCCCTTGGGAGTAATTTTGGCAGGCCCCCTCCTGGGAAGGTTCACTACTGTTCCAAGTGTTCTCCATTTGAGATTATGGCTCTCACTGTGGTTCGATGGAGTCCCAGAGCCTTAGAAATAGCTTTGTAACCCTTTCCAGACTGATAGAGGGCAACAAATTTTTTTCTGATCTTTTCAGGAACTTCCTTTGATCATTGCATAATGTGCTTGTTGAATCTTTGTGCTGGCAACGGACTCTGATGGTAAGGGCCAAAATAAGTGAGGTTTATATTGAGCAGGGCTGGCTGTAATCAAGCCTGGCTGTGTTCAATCAGTGACTCTAATTATCCCTTTAATTGGGTTGATTTAACTAGGGGCAATTACTTTTCACACAGTGCCAGTTGGTGTTAGTTAACTTTTTCATTATAATAAATGAAAATAAGTAAAAAAAGTGTAATTTGTTCACCAGGTTCCCTTTATCTAATATTATATTTTGTCTAAAGACCTGAAAACATCCAGTGTGACAAATATGCAATAATAGAGAAAATCAGGAAGGGGGCCAATACTTTTTCACGCCACTGTATATTATGGAAAAAAATCTGCTATTGCCACTTTAAAATTATTTTCATAATACATATCTGGTTGATCCTGCCTGCATCTTTAAACAAATTAATTATTGCAAAACATTCTTTATCTGGTTGATCCTGCAACTTTCTTTTATCCACCTGCAACTGTAATGTAAGGTGACCAAGTGCTATGCCCTGAAATGTAGCGTGACCGCGCACTAGGCAAATTCAAATGTGAAGCACTGTAAGATATTTTTCATTAGGGAGCCTGTGCTATAAAACTTAGAAAATGCATCCTTTTCTGAATGCTGCCTGTATTTTGTGACAAGAAGCTGCCGACAATACTGAGGGAAGAGGAGTGAGACGGCAGCTTCACAACACAAGCCTCACATCAATCTTAGGCAAAGTAATGGAAAGACTTATCTAAAAACATATAATAGATCACATTAGCATTACAGATTTAATTGATACCTCTCAGCACAGATTCATTTCATTTCATACAATTTTTTTGAGCCGGTCAGTGCAGCCTTAGATAAAGGGTATACCTGTGGATGCACTGTTCTTGGACTTTGCAAAGGCATTCGATAAAGTTTCACATAATACTGTTACAAGAACAGATAAGAATTAATTTACATCCCAACATTATCAATTGGATACAGTCCTGGCTAGATGACAGGCAGCAGAGGGTATCTGTGAAAGGGCATATGTCTGAATGGGGGAGGGTTAATAGTAGCATGCCTCAGGGTTCCATGCTGAGCACCACCCTCTTTACTGGGGTGGTGTCCACTATGTCAGTAGTGGACAATGCATGGATATGAAAATATGCCAATGAGTGCAAGATTGGTGGACATGTAAGGACTGCATCTGATGGACTACTTTTGCAAAACCAACTTGACCAATTATCGCATTGGGCAACAGTAAACAAAATGAAATTTAATGAAGAGAAATGCAAGGTTATGCATCTAGGGAGAAACAACCCACATTTTGACTATAAATTAAATAATATTACCTTGAAAACTACAGTCAAGGAGAAGAGCCTGGGGGTGGGATATTCAAAAGGGTTGTGCCATGCGTAACAGGGTTGCGCATGCGCAAGTCCAAAAGTGCGCCATTTTGCGATATTCAGCAGGAGGCAGTTGCGCCACCAAAAACATGCTGAGCAACAGCGCAATGCAAATGAAGGCATGCGCAACCGAAGGGGGTGGATCCATGCATAAAGAGCGCAATGCGATATTCAAAGACTTGCGCAATCGCAACAGTGGAACAGCCGGAAATTGCGTGACTAGCGGAAATTAGCCAAAATAAAGGCTCAAGGAAGCGAAGAACGCCATAAGGATGCCAAGTGGGGTAGAGAGGAGAGAGAGAGAGAGACAGACAGACAGACAGTGACAGGCTAGGGCAGGCAAGGCAAGCATGGGCCATAGGCTGCAGAGGCCAGCGAGGGGTGCCCGGTGCAGTGGAAGTAGCAGTCAGGACAGCGGGGGTAACACAGCAACACCAGCCGGGGGTCAGAAGCCAGGGAGATGGACAGTGCCAGCTTCCACATGGAAGCTGTAATGAGGGGGGTGAGAATGCAAGCTGCAGGGGGACGAGGCCGTGGAAGGGCCCATCGGCGGTACGCCCCCAACAGGCAGTACCGTGCCCGCATCAGCTATGAGCTGTACACAGATGTAGAGATCGTGGGCCGGTACCGCCTGAACAGGGCAATACTGAGGCGGCTCTGTGAGCTGTGCAGTGATGTGATGCAGGCACCCTCACGACGGAGTCATGCTCTGTCAGTGGAGACCAAGGTGACAGCCTGCATGTGCCTGCTCACCACGGACACCTTCCAGAGGCCGACAGGGAACACCACAGGCATCACACAGTCGGCCACGTCACGCATCCTCACCCAATTCCTCAGCGCACTGCTGCCACGTGCTGCGGAGTACATCCATTTCCCCAGCACCGCGGCAGAGCGTACAGCAAACATGCAGGAGTTCCACAGGGTAGCACATATGCCTGGCATGCTAGGGGCCATAGACTGCACCCATGTGGCCATTCGCACGCCACCTGGCCCCGATGGGGCTGCATATAGGAACAGAAAGGGCTTCTCCAGTGTCAACTGCCAGGTGGTGTGTGATGCCACTGGGCGCATAATCAATGTCTGTGCCACACACCCTGGTGGAGCACATGATGCCTTCATATGGTATCAGTCTGCACTGTGCCATCGATTCAAGAGTGGGGACATCCCCACAGGCCATCTAGTGGGTGAGTACGCATGTATGGAATGCAAACTCAGGGCAAGGGTGGGAATGCCACAGGTGCCATGGTAGTGGCACACAGGGATATGGGCAATATGGACCTGAACATGATACTGATCTCCACTATCTCCACACAGGTGACAGCGGATACCCACTCCATCCCTGGCTGCTCACACCGTACCGGCACCCCATGACCCCATCGCAGCAACGCTATAATGAGGCACATGCTTCCACATGCAACATCATAGAGTGGGTGTTTGGGATGCTCAAGGCACGCTTCTGATGCCTAGACACCTCCGGCGGTGCCTACAAGTACAGCCCCAAAAGGCCTGTGGGATATTCCTGGCCTGTTGCATCCTGCACAACATGGCCAAAGACTGTGGGATAGCCCTACAGGTTGAAGAGGGGGACAGCGATGGGGACGCCAGTGGCGCCGGTGTTGATGGTGATGAGCAGCCCCCCCTGGAAGGCGGGACCCCCGACTGATCCGGCAGGCCCAGCTGCACTGGGACACCATCACAGAGGAGCACTATGCACAACACAGGTAAGTCAAGAGGACATGTGCAACCAACACTGTCCATGCGCAAACCACAGGCACACAGGGTAACACACCAGGGGTGCATGATGGCCAGGGGAGTGGAAGGGTCCAGGCATACAAACATACCATCAGGGAGGGGTGAACACTCATATGGACACACACACACCAGGCACAGAGCGTACATGGGCAGATGCACAGCACAGCAGAACCGACATTGCTAACACACAGAACCACCGACCACCCCCACCACCTGTACTGTCCAAGTAAGTGTGTCAGATGCTGGGCACCCTTGCACCTTGGTGTACAGTTCAATGCAGGCATCATCATGCACACACACCTGTGGACAGCAGTTGGGAGGGTGTGCAGGTGGTCCGTGTGTTGGCGTGTTGAGCAGAGCACCCAGCAGTGCACTGCCCACCATGACACACATTGCACACAGGGCAGCACCAGATGGGGCCCGCACTGGGAGACAGGTCAGTCATGTAGCACTGTCCCACAACCACGGCAGATGCGTGGGCGGCCCCGCCATGACCCAACAGCCCTGGCAGGCTGAGCAGGGGCCACATGGGGTGGCACTGTTGGACCACCAGGGGTCCCACTGCTCGAACGCGACCTTGCCCTCACAGGGGTCTGCAGCATGCCGAACAAACCTGCACCAGGGGTGCTCGGGATGCCACAGCAGAACCCGGCATCGACAGGCCTGGTGTCGCATGACGCCGGGAATGGGGAGTGGAGAGTGAACTGTGTGGGGTGTGCGGTACAGGGGCACCTGACTGTGTGCCCAATGCGTCCATGACAGAGACCACTGCCTGGGTCAGCCTGTCAATGGCGGCGGTCACATCCGTCCGCATACGAACCAGCTCTGCATGGTCCAGAGCACACTCCCTTCTGTGCCGCTCCACAGCCACAGACAGTGCCTCCACGGACATTGCAACCCGTCTCTGCTGCTGTACTGATTCCTGCAGCAGGCGGGTGTGCTCATCCAATGGGTACTGTGCCCCAACGGCATCCTGTCCCCCAGAGTGTGGAAGGTCCTGATGCACAACACCCCTTGAGGGTGGGCGCTGTTCACCAGGACCAGGAATGGGCGGATCAAAGGGCAGCGGACATATGCCACCGCTTGACACTGTACCCCCAGACCTGGTGGGTGACTGCTGCTGCTGCCCCTCCAACCGCTGTGCCCCAGGGTCCACTTGTTCCAGCGCTGTGGCCGCAACAGTGCCAGACACCTGCACAGCCACCGGTGCTGCCCCACCGGTGCTGACAGGCACAGCCTGGGACTGTGCCAACATGCTGGTACACAAGTTGGAACCAGAAAGGCCCAGGGGCACGTGCTGGCCTACTGTGTGTCCGTCATGGGACACACATATCACTGCCCATTGCAGTCCTTGCATCATCAATGGTGCAGGTACGTGCTACAGCCACAGTCACAGCATGCTGGCATGCTTGCATGCCAGACTGCTGAGACACATGCTTTGCACCCCCACACCCGAATCACCGACACCAGAGTTGGCGGCCCAGCGTGCATGCTGCTGCAGTGCATGCTGGCTGGTGACAGAGGTGGATGGACCCTCCTCCATGTCCAGCAGGTCATCATCACTGCCTGGACCCACCACCACCGTCTCCTGAAGATGAACAGGATCTGTAACAGAAAGAGAGTACATGTGAGTGCATGTGAACAACCTTCCCCCAACACCACCACCATGTCATACCGTGCAGTGATGGGCTTCCACCTGTCTGGAATCCACCTCCTGGTACACCCTCAATAGTGCTCCGCTGCATTGATGCAGCCAGTCTCTCCTCAGCCGGGGTCAGCTCCAACACCACTGGCTGGCCCCCGCCAGTGCCAGCACATGCCGCCCTGAAGGCTGCCACCTTCTCCTTCAACCTCCTGTGGTCTGTCCCCATCTTCTTCTTGCATTCCTGCACGGAGCACTGGTGGCTTCCGTGCAGGTTCACGGCCCAAGCTACCCCCTCCCATGCAGCCGCACGGGACTGAGGGGTGCCCCGCCGTCCACTCAGTAGTGGCTCCTCCTCCAGGTAGGCCTGGAAGAGGGCCTCTGTCTCTGCTGGGGTAAAGTTGGGCCTCCTCCTACGCCCACCATCCTCACCCTCACCTTGCCTCTGCTCGGTCATGGTGATCTGTATTAGGGGAAGTGGACACCTGTCACTGTGCAGTCTACAGCATTTTCCCATGACCATTGTCCAGAACATCACACAGCATGCAACTCACCTCTCACCTGCAGTACCCAAATCTGGCCAGCGCAGCCCAATGTCGCACATTTATAGCGCAATGCATGCAAATTAGGAGTGAAGCAACTATAATAGATGCAAATCGTGCCACTGCGCCTTTGAATGGCTGATCAGACAATTTGCATGTGTCGGCTGAATATCGCGCAGTTGCGCTTTGCGCAATACGGTTGAGCCGGCTGAGCCAATGGCGCAGATCTGTGACTGTGTGGTACACTGCATTGCGCATGCCCAGATAGCTTACGCAGGCGTCTGCCGCGCTGCTGACGTGCTGTGCGTGATCGGCAATTCAGGCCATGGCCACCATTGTGCCAGTGGCGCTACAGCACTGGGCACTATATGGGCGCTGTGGCACTACTGCGCAATAGTCACTGTGGCACTGGTGCGCGAGTGGGCCGGTCGCGCAGGATGCGTATCGTCAGATGGCGCTGTGCGTGGCCTTGCATCATTGCCCATGACCTGGTGTCCGACCTTTGCCCCCTGGTGCTGTTTGGCTGCCATGTGTACGGCCCTATTGCGCTGTCTGGTGACAGCGCTATGTGAACTGATGGCGCTGTTTGAACAGCGCGATTGGAACCTATGGTGGTCTATTGCGCAACATCTCCACGTGGGGTTACGGCGCAGCAGGGCGCCATATTGCCTGCTGTAAAGTTGGTGGCATGGCACGCAGGAGGGCAGTGCAATGGAGCCCCGTGGAAGTGGCCAACTTGGTGGTCCTGGTGGAGCCCCACTATGGGGCACTGTATGGTGAGGTGCCCCTTACCATAGCTAGGACCCAGGTCTGGCAGCAAGTGGCCAGTGACCTGGTGGGGGTCACTGGGTGGTGCCGGTCAGCTGAGCAGTGCCAGCACCGGTACAGTGACCTCTGCAGGAGGGATCCTGAGCTTCATGGGCGGCTACGGTCACATGCCAGGAGGGGCGTGGTGCCTAGGCCAGGTGGGTGTACTGTCTATGCACCTGTATTCTCTGTAGGGGTGTGACTGTGTTTTGGTGGATGTGCATAGATGATGGCTCTGACATGGTTGGCTGTGTCAGTGTGCGTAGGTGTGAGATGCATGGGGCTGGCTGTGTGGGCAGGCACTCTCACTGGGGCAGGGGGCAGTCTGCTTTGGAGTCACACTGATGTTTTTCTCAACATTTGTCTCCCACAGGACGGGCGGAGAGGATGCAGGCACGGGGTGAGGAGGGCCGTGCCAGGGCCCCGGTGCCGGTCAGTGGTGCTGTGGGTGGTGCGCCCCAGCAGCAGCAGCAGCCACAGCTGCTTGAGGAGTGTGAGTATCATTACTTCATGGATGCTATTGCATGCTGGGGGGGGCATGACCACCAGCCATGCACAACACAACCATTCACGACACAGGCGATATTCATCACTGTCCAGTGTCACAGCACATCTGTGTATGCATCACTGGTGGTCCATGCATACACTGGGCACATGGCTGTGGGACTGGCATCACACCACGTTGCCATGTCACTTGATAGCCTTGTTTGTGCTGTGATGTACATGGCCGGTGTGTGTGTGTGTGTGCAGTGGTGCACATAGCTGGTGCTGCCTGGTTGGGCATGTCATGTGCATGGTCACTGTGGGTGGGTGCATACTATCACAGGTGCGGGGCACTAGGCTTTATGCCTTGCAGGATGGGTGGTGTTCAGGGTTTTGGACAGTCACAGCCATTGACTGTGTTCCCTTTTCCTAGGTCTCAGCATCCTAAGAAGGATGGAGCGTGCCCTTCAGCAGATTACAGGTGTGTCAATTGCAACACATGGGATCCTGACCGACATTTACCGCCATGGGATCCGGAGACGGTGGAGGGGACAGCGACGGCGGCAGGCAGCGGCAGACCAGCCTGCCAGGCCATGATTGTGCTTCCCCTTCCCACTTCAACAATCCCTCCCACCCTGCCTTCCCTCTCCCAGTTGTTCACCCCTACCCCTTACCCACCCCTACCTTGTACCCCACCTCCCCTTGTCTTGTACATGACTGTATATAGTTGTTCTTGTTCTTGTTGTTGTATTTTACTGTTTCTACGAATATATATATTTTGTTATGAATACTGTGGTGGTCTCTGATTTGCAGCTGGCTATGGTTGCTCAGTTGCAGTGGTGTGCATGCCATCTGGGGTGGTATGGTCCTGGGGTGTGTGTGTGTGTGTGTGTGTGTGTGTGTGTGCATGGGGAGGTGTCTCCAGTGTGGCAGTGTCTTTCTGTTGATCTTGCCATCTGCTGCCACCCACTGCTGGGTGCACAGGGTGGGTCTGGCTTGTATGCTTCTCTGCTACACGGGGTTGACGTGTGCCGGCAGGATGCATGGTGTTTCCTGCAGTGCCAGTCACTGCACATGGCTGGTGTCTTGGGATCACGGTGCAGGGTGTGCTGTGCATACGGGGGCTGATGTGCACTGTGGTTGTCATCCCCCTGTGTGTGGCAGTCTCAGCCTGCCAGTGGTTGTGCTGGGGCGTCATGGCCCTGCTGTGCTTTGTTGGCTTGTCCCCAGGGGCCAGTGGATCATCCGTCCCACCCCCAGTGATGCTGTGCTTGGGGTGTGCAGGTGTCTTGTTGGTTCTGCAGTGTGTTCCTGTGCCCATGTGTGGCATGGCTGCGGTGGGCCCCAGCCTGCCTCCCTGGATGTGCAGTTCCATTGCTCTGCGGGGGGGGGCTCTGCTTGTGCTATGGCACCTCTGGACTGCTCACCTGGGCTGCCCTGGTTGTGCTATAGTGCAACCTTTCTGTTCATCTTCCCCTTCCTGGTTGCACTATGGCGCAGTTTGTGCGATATTCAGACGTTGGCTGCTTGCGCAATTTGTTCTGCTCCATGTTTGAATATCGCGTTTGTTGCTCATATGAGCAATTGATTTGTGCTTGCTCCTGCTGTTGCGCACATTTTGGGTGCAGTTTGAATATCCGGGCCTGGGTGTCATAATCTCTGATAACATGTCCTTTGAAAGAAATAGTGTTACTGTGGTTAAAAGGTGTAATAAAATAGTTGGATCAATACTTAGTAATATAAAGATTAGAGACCCCAAGTTAATTGTACTACTTTACACCAGCCTGGTGCGTCCACACCTAGAGTACTGTTCCCAGTTTAGTGCTCCCAATACTATAAGAAGCCAAAAATTAATTGAGGGAGTATAAAGAAGATTAACCAAGAAAAGTATATCATTCAAACACCACAGCTACAACATTAGGCTAACGCAGCTAAAACTGTTCTCTACAAAATATAGGCAGATTAGAGGTGACCTATGCCTGACCTATAAAGTGGTTAAAGATGAGTATATAAGGGAAACAATAGGACACACTATGTTTGTAGGCCTCAAGTCAACAAAAACTAATAATTTAAAACTTTTAGGTGATAAAAACTTAACAAGTAGATTTTTTACCCAATGGGTGGTTACAATATGGAATAAACTCCCTCAACATGTTGTTGATAGTAGTAACTTAATTTTTAAACATAGATTGGATCAATACATAGGTAACAAAAAATATAAATTCCATCCATGAGGTACAATTTGCAATTTAATAACTTTGCCACCGTATAATGGATTTGCCTGAAAGTTTGCATGCGCTGTCTGATACCATAGATCTCTGTATTTAGCAAGTTGTGTTATGGTCAGATGAGAGGTTGCCGAACTGCAGAGCATGCAAAATGCCAAAAAATGGAGGTTTTGCACAGTTCTTTGCTCATGGCTATAGCCCACACAATATGCCCATTTGGTCTGAAATCTTCAGGGAAGATGCAGTTTGGGTTACTGATGTGCCTTTCAAGGATTTGGTGACAAAATATTAAACTGTTCAAAAGTTATTAAAAAACAAGTTTACCATTATAGTCAAGTCAGAAAAAATTATATGTGTCTCTCAAAAGCTGCCACCACTACATTTTACTGTCACAAATGGCCATTTTACTGTTGTGTTGCAGCCATCATGTATTCAGTTAGTGAGAGAGAAAAACACCTGACGTTTAAATTTGGGATCCCCTAGTGAAACACTGACTGTTAGGTTTACCTAGTTGGGTCCTGAGGATCACAGCACTATCTTTTTTTGGAGGGAAAAAAACAGAAATACCTTTTTCAAGATCAGAGCCCCCTATACTATCACAAATTGCAACAGAAATGACAATGACACTGTCGCAAATCACGAAAGTGTTGTGCCTATTTTTGCGAAACTGTCACCATTTGCGACAGTACTTTGCAAAAAAAAAAAACAATTCTTTGCCCGCCCACTGCACCAACACGGTTAGGGAATTTGGCCTGAAATTTGGGGGGTTGCAAGCCCTTCTCCTACAGATGTGCATTTTGGTGGTTTGGTCCCAAAACAATCAATGGGCACATAGTTTTAGGACTCCGAAGTTGAGATATTGCCTATAGGATAACATTGCAGCACCTATGGTGACTGTCAGCTCAATGTATCTCAGAAATGGTGCAAGATACATACTTTTTATTCCCCGCAGCTTAGGACAAAGCACACGTGGAGGTGTGGCAGTCATGAATACCACTACAGTGGAATTTCTTTCCTACTTGTTACTGTTATGGAGATATTGCCAAAAACATGTTACAAGTAGTGGTGGGTAAAGTGGCCCAAATCCATATTTACAAATTAAGGTGGAATCCATGAAGTAATCTGCAATGCAAAGTGGAGTACTTCACGTCATAATGAGAATTGTGAAGTCCATTGGAAACAATGACTTTGCATTACTTCGCCTTTCCCCAACCACTTCTGCATCAATTTTAATCCGAAGTACAATTAAATTAATGTACTTCGCATCACTGCACCTTGTTGGTGAGCTCCAAGGTGAATTTTGCAGTGATTCATGGGATTTCAGGTCACATGGGCTTTAGATTGTTCTGCACAGCCTCAAGGTCTGTGTAGTGTGTGTGTAGTGGTAGCTGGAGAAAGTTTGCTCTCAGAGCTCTGAGATTCAAAGTCAAACCCTCTGAAAGCCATTCAAAAAAGCCTTTTTGAGCTATTATTTTTTGCTCAAAATTTAGTACAGTACATCGATTGTAGGAAACCCTCCTGTGCTCATATCATCGAGTGTTTATTGTTTATGTATGGATTTTGAATGTTAATTTAGAACATTCAGTCTGAGTAGTGACAGACACTTGAAGTATGCTTGTGGGAGGGGTATATCTGTGGTGGAGGTAGATAAACTGGGAGAAAAGCAGTCTTTCTGTTTTGGTTATATTTTTCTTGTATAACTGTGTTAATGTGCACACATTAATATTTTCAGTAATGTTTGACTTTTTTGCTGATTGTTGTGGTGCAGTGCATAATTTCAGTTTGTTTAAAAGATTTGGTTATATTACTGAAGTTTCCCAATTTGCTGCTCATTACCTGTAGTGTGTGTGTGAGTGTGTGTGGAACATGTGCCATCAAATTAGACACATTTTATTGTGCCACACAGTAACTGCAACACTGAACCTGCTATCCACCTGTGTTATTTTGTACTGCTTTGTGGTATCTTGGTAGTGGACTGTTATTGCAGTGCACTGCCCCCCCAAACGGCAAAAGGTATTCTTTTCCAGATTTGGATTTGTGACTTTTGAGCACTGGCTAAGGTGGTGTTGTTGTGCCTTTGCATCTGCATCTCTTGAGTGTGCAGTGCCATCTTAATCTGTCTGTGCCTTTGCATCTGTTTAGTGCACAGTCTATCTGCAAGCCACAGTTGTTGTTTTTTGGCTTCCCATCCACTGGCTCAGACTGAAAGTTCATAAATCTAAATTTGTTAAGAATTGTCTTGGTGATTCCCTAAAATGCCTGCAATGAGATGTGCAAGCAAAGCTGTTTCTGGCCATGGCACTGCTGTCAGTGGCAAGACTGGTCATGGGCATAGTAGTATGCAGAAGTGCATAGCAATGTCAGTAAAGGTGTTTCTCCATCAGTGTTTTTTACAGCACAATCTGTTGCTTCACTGATAGTTGGAGGAGATGATGTCCCCGCTGGTGGTGTTAGTGTAGTTGCTGCTGGCATGAGTACTGCTGCCCCAAGTTCCACTTCTGACCAGTTAACCATTTTAGAAAATATAGTTGAGTCTAAAGCTGTGACTGACAGTGTAGATGATGTCATATTCCCCAAAATCTCCATGGTAGTTGAACATGATTCTGATCCTGACAACGATAACTCACAATGTCACATTTCTTCCATGGCTGTTGAGGTCATGCCTTTGCCATTCAATGATTCAAAATGTGGCACAAACATATTGGGTGATGATGATGATGCTGTGGTTGGAACATGTTCTCCACAGGAAAGTATCCAAGCTGAAATTGTGGATGTGAATGATGTTGATGAATATGATGATGATGTTAGTGACCCCTGTTGGGAACCGGAGAAAAAGAATGTCAAGGTGGTTGTGTCTGGGTCTGTTGGCGTTAAATCCCCCTTCCTCAAAAAAGTTGTGATTTAGCAGTTCTTGCTGATGATGATGATCATGATGACCCAGTAATAATTATAGGTAGTCGTGGTGGTCAGTTGGAGTCCAAGTGTGTCCAGCAAGAAAAATCATGTAGTACACCCCTCATTTCAGGGGTTAAAAAAACAGAGTCCAATAAGCAGCATCAGGGACATGTTAAAAGTAGGGGATCACAATCTCTTATTTTGGATTTTTTTGTCCAAGATACAAATGATGAGTCAGTTGCAATCTGCCAGCTTTGACATGCGCGTGTGAGTCGAGGTAAAAAGAGGAGTCACCTGGGCATGGGGGTCCAGCATACTCATCTTAAGAACAGGCACACGGCACTGTGGACTTGGCACCAGAGGGCAGCTAATGGCATAGAGGGGCGTTCACCCTTGTTATCAACCTTATTGAGCATGTTATCCTCTTCCATGAGTGTAAGACCAAGTAGCAATGTCTGTAATGGCATTGAAATAACACCAGGGGATTACTACAGGCATGATGAGGGGGAGGATTATGATTTAGAAATCTTGTCAAGTAGTGCTCAGAGTAGCAACAGTGGTAGTGGTGGTCTATGTAGCATGTGTAGTGCAAGTGGTACATCAACCCCTAGGGAAAATAACATCATTTGTGAACTTGTCACCTGTGCACCCCTCTTCATCACATGTCCGCACCCCACCACTAGCCATTCACAAAGCAGAGCCATTTGTCACACCCCATGCAAAATGTGTAACAACAAGTCGGCCCACATTGCAGAGTGTTTTTGCCTGTAACCTGAAGTACCCACCCAATCATGCAGTGTCATGTGAACTTAATGCTGCTGTAGCTGAAATGCTGGCAATTGATCTTTTGCCCTTCTCCTTCATGGAGAATTCAGGATTCTGGCAGTTTGTGGCATGTGCCTATCCAAAATGGAAAGTCCTATTCAGGACATTCTCTTCCACCCATGCTGTCCCCGAGTTATACTGGACTGTGGTCAACTCTGTAAGCCATGCCCTTCAACATTCCTCCTCTCCATTCTTTAATTTAAGTATGGATATGTGGACAAGTGGCAAAACAGAAGGGGAGTTCATATTTGTGTATTACTGCACATTGGGCGCAGGAGCCGGGGGCTGTTTGTGCTGGTGGTAGTGCAAATAATCAGTGTAGTAAGGCAGACTGTCATGGTAGCAACCTGCCAGGAATTTGACAGCATGCAATGCTTGCAATGCACAGGGTGGCCTGTTCCCACACTGGTGAATACATGCTGGACTTGCTACTGATCGAAATTGATGAGTGGCTGAACCCACTGTCCCTGAGAGCTGGATTTATAGCAAGTGACAATGGCTCAAATGTGATTAACTGCATCATGAATGGTGGCTTTGTTCGGGTTCTATGTATGGCCCACTGTTTAAATCTGGTAGTCCAGGAGTGTCTGCAGCACCCTGATATAAAGGAAATGCTGACAATTGCATGCTGTATCTGTTCTCACTTTTCATGATCTGCAAAGGCCCATGACCAGCTTCAGCAGTTGCAGATGTGAAACAGCCTCCCTCAGCCCCGCTTGAAGCTGGAAGTTGCCACCCTGTGGAACTCCACTTTATACATGGCAGAGAAGTTGTATGAACAATACAAAGCAATCTCTGAATATCTTGTCCTGTACACTAGCCATGACACTTCCGGGGCCTCCATGTCTCAGTGGTGCCTCATGGACTCTGTTATAACAATTTTGAGACCTTTTGAACATGCCACACAGGCAATGAGTGTCAAGTCTGCTTCCATCAGCCAATCAATTCCATTGCTGCAGGTGTTAAGGCAGACATTGCTGAATCTACAGCATAGCCTTAATGGTTCTGGAGACTGTGCTAGCAGTGTATTGCTGAAACACATGCTAACACTATTCGACCACAACAGGCACATCTTGAGCATTCAGTGAAGTGATGACTTCACAACACCCACAATGCTGGATCCACGATACAAACATGGAATTGCATCACTACTGGAGGGAGGGCCTGAATAGGTTAAAAATGTCAGGAGGCAACTGGTGCACTTGGTTCATGGGGCACAGAAGTCATGTGCCAAGGTCAGCAAACCTCAGCAGCATAACCAAGCTGAAGGTCAGTTTGGACTAGTACCAAGCACATCCTATAAGGTGGCTGTGGTTCCAGGTGGTCTGTTATCAAAACTGGTTGCCATTAACCCATTTTGGGGTGATTTGTGCCAAGTCAAAATTTGTGACATCAATGAACCAGGAGAACAGGATGATGCTAACCACTGGACTTCATGCAGCACAGCGAATGGTTGACGTATATTTGGCTGAAAACAGGCATCTGTCAGTAATTGACAATCCTCTTTTATACTGGAGTGGAAAGGTCAGTGAATGGCCAGAGCTGACCTCAGTGGCACTGAGGTACTTGACCTGCCCACCCTCCAGTGTAAGTGTTGAGAGGGTATTCAGTTCTGCAGGGGCAATAGTTTGGGACCATCATACAAACTTCTCTCCTTCAAATGTCAGCTTGCTGACATTCATAAAAAATGAATCAGGGGCTCATACCAGCTTGAACTGCAACCTCTGTATTCATACCCCATCATGGTCATGGTTGTGGTGATGTGGGAGAAGCAGACCATCCTGGTGGCAGCATGAAATGGCCTATCATTGAGGTAAATGATGAAATTATGGAGAAATAATTCCCTAGTGGGCACAATTCAGACACTGATGACTGCAAGGGCAGCTTCCTGTATGATGATGATGAGGAGGAGGAGGTTGATGTTGGTGGGTTTTAAGTTAAGTGGTTGAAAGGCTGTCACATTTTTTCAATGGTACATGTTTTGTTTTTCATAATGTAAAATCAGTTTCCCACTCTGAATGAGTCTCATTCCATAATTTCATATTAGCAATTTGGCACAATTAAATTCACAGTCTTTCTATTTTACCTTCCCTGCTTTGGCATTATTTCTGATTAGACGTAACAGAATGTGTGCTGCTGTAATTAGCAAACACAGTCAGCCTCTTAAACACAACTGTCCGTTTATAGTACTAGATGTTAGCCACTTAAAACCTGCTGATTCAAGATATCTGCCTCCTGACTAAGAGTGAAATACTGTAACACAATACACACCGTATTCAGCCACCCACCCATGTGTGTCTGACAGTAAAAGGGAATGTGTTGCAGCTGTTCCCATGACCACCACCAGCAGTAAACTACTGTCAACCAAAACCACCAGATAGTGAGAGGGAATGTCATCATGTGCCCAAGACCACCACCAGTAAATCACTGTCAGTGAAAGCCACCAGATAGTGAGAGGGAACGTCATCATGTGCCCAAGACCACCACCAGTAAATCACTGTCAGTGAAAGCCACCAGATAGTGAGAGGGAACGTCATCATGTGCCCAAGACCACCACCAGTAAATCACTGTCAGTGAAAGCCACCAGATAGTGAGAGGGAATGTCATCATGTGCCCATGACCATCAGCAATAAACTTCAGTCAGCCAAATACGCCAGATACTATCTCATTCAGAGGGAATGTGATTGTTTTCAATCCTGTGCCCTGCCCATGCCATAGCAGATGGAGACTGCATCCAGCAGCCACTGCCGCAAGACTTCTTACTATCAATACTTTACAGTGAGTATATGTACTAATTTTTCATACTATGGGGCTTCCTTGAGCTGTGTTATGCTTCCTGTTGCATTTCTGAGATGCAGCTGAGAAACACATACAGTCAACTTATTTTCTTTTTTTACAGGTTAACAGTTTCAAGCACTCTCCTGGACTGGAGGACTCGGGCCTTTAGTACTGCAGTACTGTCTACAACCACCTATAGGATATCCATTTCAGGTAGGTATATCAATTTTATTTAATCAGTTCTTTTTTGAAGTTTGTTTTTTCAAGAGAGTGTAAACCATATAAAGTAGGTGGATCCAAGACGGGTCGTCGACAAAATATTTGTCAAATGACCCGACAGTGAAACCAGCAGGTCCACTGTATTTTGCAGTCAGCTGCCGATTTTCAAAAGCAGCAAGTGTTTTCTTAGGGGGCTTCACCCCTGAACCCCCCACACGGGGGGCTGCACCCCCCCACTTAGGATTCTCAACTCTGAGTTGGAGCTGAGTTGGGGTGGGGTGCAGGACCCCCTACAAACAGTGCTGAGTGCCAGCGGGTTCCCTACAGTGACATGGCACTGTTGTCTTTGTGGGGGACTCTGCTGTCAACATGTCGATGTCGGGGCTTTATACCAAAGTAGGTGACGTGTACATCACATAATATAATTTTCATGCACATCAGACACTGTACTGCTGCAGCAGGCCATGGAGGTGTTGAACAAAATTTTATCCAGGTCATGACAAGATGTCTTTTAAAATGTAACTTAAGTTAAGACATTAGGATAGTATATGGGTTACACGTACTAAATTTGTGATTGTGATTTGGTTTTGGTGTGGCTTACTGTGAGCTTGCTATCTGTTATGCTGGATATATAACAGACAGTAACAGCCACACTTTGAACAGAATGTGTTACTGCAATCAAGTACTAATAATTCCTTGTTCATCTGTTTTTGCAGGAGTCATTCCGGTGCTGTGTGCTGCCATCGGTGCTTTCTCTAAATAAGAAGTTCAACATCACACCCGGGCTGCAACAACTGGTATGAATCCTGACCATTAGGACTGCACTGGAGGAAGCACAGAAAACCTGCGAAGAATTCACAAAAAAGAAATCACTAATGAAACTTGCTTTCAAATGATAACCCCCACCCCCCAAAAAAATACTTACCTTCACTAGCTCAACAGTATTCCAACACCAAAATTCCTCATCAAGCCAAAAAATGTGCATTCCAAGTTTGATTATATGACCTGTGATACAAAAAAAGTAATGATCATATATATATATATATATATATATATGTCTGTGTACAGTACTGGAGAGACTTGCAACACCTTTATAATAATGACCTGTAACTTCTTAAATAACTAATAAAATGTTTCCATTCTAATACTCCCTACTGTAGTATTGTACTCAATAAGGACATACTGTATATAACATCAGCCTCTGTTGTGTTGCTGTTTTGCTGTGGACCTATCTGGAGTGCCACATTCTCCCTTAAGAAAGATGCCATTTTTTGACATTGTTCCATGTCACTCATAGAATGCCTCATTTCAGTCTCAGCATTTACATTTTAAAGAAAAAAAGTTGTATGCTAGTATCTCATAGTTAGCTCTTGTGCTTCTTAAAACTTTCTTATTTCTAAATTTATAATTTATGTAGTTTTATATAACTTTTTTCCCTGGTAACGTATGAACCAGTTGTGTCCCCTTACAGTACTTTCAGGACTTGTACAGCCCTGGTTTTCAAATAGCTTTTTTTATAATAAAACCCCCAAATTGCAGTGCCTCTGACTCTCCTTAACATCATTTCAATTTTTTTTTCTTTACTTTGAGGTATTCATGATGTTTTAATTAAATATTTTGATCCTCCTCCCTTGGCGTCCCCCTGTTATGTACAAGACTATGGGTCCAAAAATTCTCCACAACACCAGCGGTCCATTTGCAGAACTAAAAGCACTTGTCTGTATTGTTGCTGAACCTTTGAAGGTCCTAAAAGCCCCACATCTGCCCAAGAAACTTCCTTTCTACTTCTCATCCTAGTGAGTGTTTTTCTTGGTGTCTCCATTCCTCTCACTGTTACGCACATGACTTGTTGTGGTGTCACTGTTACGTACATGACTTTTTATGAAAAAACAGCTTTTAAATAAATTACACCAAATAATTAGGACAATAAGTGGTGTCTAACTTTTCAGCCAAGGTTTAAATTTCTGAGTAAGAAAAAAAGGACTGTAAAACAAACAGATATGGTCAGCAGGTAAACTTTGACACTTCCGGAGAAAATGCATTCAAAAGTAAATGTTTAAACATAACTATGGTTGCATTATGTGCATTAACACAAGTGTTTCTTGTTGCAGGACTATATCAGATAGTTACACTTATATTGTTGCTTTTGTTGTGTCCCTGTTAACCACATGACTTTATGTGGTGTCACTGTTACGTACATGACTTTTGGTGTCACTGTCACGTACATGACTTCTTATGAAAAAACTGTTTTTGAATAAATTGCACTGAATAATTAGGAAACTCAATGGTGTCTAACTTATACACAAAGGTTCATATAGCTGATTAAGAAAAAAAAGAACTGTAAAAACAAACATATGCAATCAGCAGGTAAACGTCGACACCCCCAGTGAAAATGCATTCGAAAGTAAATGTTTAAAGATAACTATTATTGCTTTATGTACATTAATATAAGTATTTCTTATACTAGGACTTTGTTGGATAGTTACACTTACATTGTTGCTTTTGTTGATTTCCTGTTAACCACATGACTTTATGTGGTGTCACTGTTACGTACATGACTTGTGGTGTCACTGTTACATACATGACTTCTTATGAAAAAAATATTTTTGAATAAATTGTACTGAATAATTAGGAAACTCAGTGGTGTCTAACTTATCCACCAAGGTTCACATAACAGACTAAAAAAAAGGGACAGTAAAAACAAATGGATACAATCAGCAGCAACACTTTGACATGTTCTGTTTTCACAGCAGTGGTGTCCAAAGATAAATTGTGGCATAATTACAATCAGGTAATGCTTACAATAAAATAGTGAAATGCTGCATATTATAGTACCTAAATAGCTTCAATAACCATACTAATTTGGAAAAAAAACTAAAAGCAATTTAAACTGAAAATTCAACAGAGGGCTGACCCAGTGGTGCAGAGGGCTGAGGCGGTGGAGTGAGCCTGGGTCACCAGAGTTTGGCACAGGAGGGTGGGTGAAGCAAGATGGAGCAGCTGTCAAGGCAGCTCTCCTCTCTGGGGAGGTGGGGTGGCATCCCTCGCTCATGGCTACCCCTTGGTGGAGGCCGAGAGGCTGTGCAAGCAAGGGTGCTAGTGATAGGACAATGGGGCGGGTGGAGGAGGGCCATTACCGGGGCTGTAAGGTGCATACATGCCTCCACACACACATGCATCCTTCTCCTGGGGTCCTCAGGAAAATTGGGGAGAAAAATGGAAAAAGTCAACCGGCGGCAGGATGGCGACCAACTCTCCACAGGCAGCGCTCCTGGACCGGGCATAAGGTAAGCCCTGGTAATTCTGGGGGACAGAGCTTGGGGAGTTGATTAGATGGGGGCCATATGGGAGCAGGGAGAAATACAGATGTGATAAAAAAAAGAAAATTCAACAGAAGGGACACCATGTTACATACATTACCTGATCCATATGTTAACTTAAAGACTCATTTTCTTATACTTCCAGATGATTAACTATCTTTGTGTTTGGTACTACATTATCTTCATATGCTGCCAATGTAACAATGATATAGTTATGGGATTTAAGTAAAAAAAAATTGGGACTTGAATGTCACAGTTTGTCTCTCCAGTATATATATTCATGGCAAACAACTCTGTTTAATGCATCAGTTCAGGTTGTTCCACAGCAACAAAAGTGAGGACATTTGGTGTTAGGGTTGCCACCCCTACCATCACCCCACCCCACCCCCACCAACAGGCATTGGGGTGTGCGTTGGGAGTCATCAACTAACGCTCACCCCATTCCATGTGTAAAGAAGCTGAGGTGGTGCAGTATAGGAGAATGGTGTGAGAGTTAGGCACAATGACCCCAATGCACACTGTGATGCCTGTTGGTGGGGGTGGGATGGTAGGGGTGCCAATCCTAACACCGAATGTCCTCGCTTTTGTTGCTGTGGAACAACCCTAATTGATGCATTAAATGGATTTTTTGGCCATGAATTTTCCTTCTTTTTGAGAATGTGCACTATAAATAGTGAAAGATATGTGGTGGTGGGAGCGTGGGACCATTTGGGTGTAATACCCCTTACAGTAATGGTAATGCTAACAGTAACAGTAATGGCAATGATAACGGTAATCCTAATGGGAATGTTAACGCTAGCAGTAACACCAATGCTAATGGTAATGGTAACAGTAACAAGAATAGTAACAGTAACGAAAATGCACATGCAAATGGTAATGCAAATGGTAATGAAAATGCAAATGGCAATGGTAACAGAAACGCAAGCAGAAATGGTAACATCAATAGTGACATGAAAGGGAATAATAATGCAAACAGTAATGCAAATGCAAGCGCAAAAGCAAATGAAAATGGTAACGCAAATGGTAACGAACATACAAGTGCAAATGTGAGCACAAACACAGATGATAATGAAAATGGTAACTGTAATGCAAATGGAAACACAAATGCAAGCGCAAATACAAACACAAAGGCTAAATGCACATGGTGACATAAACAAAAAAACAGTACCGGAAATGCAAACAGTATCAGTAAAGCAAACGCAAATGGTAACGCCAACAGTGACTCAAAAGGAAACAGCAATGCTAATGGCAATGGAAACGTAAACACAAACAGCAACACACACGATGACGCTAACAGTTACACAAATGGTAATGGAAATGCAAGTGCAAGCATAAATGCAAACAGTAATGGTAATGGAAACACAAACGGTAACGCAAATGCAAACGCAAATGCAAACTGTAACGGCAAAGACGATGCACAAGGAAACAGTAATGCAAGGGACAATGGAAACGCAAGTAGTAATGGTAAAAGAAATGCAAATGCAAATGGTAACGAAAACAAAAAATGGTAATGCAAATGGAAATGCAAATGCAAATGGTAATTGCGATGGTGACACCAAAGGAAACAGTAATGCAAATGGAAATGCAAATGCAAGCGAGAATGCAAACACAAATGGCAATGCCCACGGTGATGCAAACGGAAATGCTAGCGCAAACTGTAACGGGAACGCAAGCAGAATCGTAAACGCAAATGCTAACAGTAAACGTAACACAAATGCACACGCTTTGTGTCCCAAAAAGGTGCATTGAGAAGCACAGTGAATACAAAGAATGTGGGTACAATAGACCCAATAGTGGCCCTCTGACCAGAAAATGAGTACTTGGAATACTAAATTGCTTATATTTCAGGAACCGTACGCCGTAGAAAAAAATTAAAATGTCATATCATTTACGACTTTCCAGGCTAGTTTTGACCTTATCCCCCTAGTGGGGAACTACGAATTTTTCTATGAAAAGTTTGTATCTCTAAAGGGGCGGCAGACAGCTTAATGTTATTCTATGGGAAAAATTGTCAACTTCAGAGTGCTGTAACTTTGCAGCCCTATTATATTTTGGCACAAAACCACTGAAAGGCACATCTGTGTGATGTTGGCTTTCTTCCCTGCAAATTTCAGCCCAAAAGACCAAACTGTTGTTTTTGCAGCATGGTGGCAAATATTTCCTATTGTTTTTGGGATAGTGTCGAAAAGTACTTTTGCAAATCATGATACTTTTGCAAAAAAAATTACAAAAGTGTTGCATATGCGAAAGTACTTTCCAACACTACTTTTTACAAAAATTTAAAAACATATTTCTGGAGTGTTTACCCCCAAAAAAGATGAAATCTTCGGAAGGCACACGGGGACCCCAGTTGCATGTTCCCTGAAGTCTTCGGACCAACCGTGCAAAACATGCAGGCTGTAGGCACGAGCAAAGAAACGTGCAAAACACATAATGTATGCATTTTTTTGGCACTCTGCAGCTCTGTAACCATACATCTGACCATAACGTAACTTGGCAGGTCCAGAGATCTATGGTGCCAGACCATGCATTCCAAATTTCAGCAAATTCATCATACGGTGGCAAAGTTATTAAGCTGCCAAATTTCATATTTAACCATAAAAGGGATACTCAACCCTAACTAAAGTGGCACTACCATGACACTAATATATATATATATATATATATATATATATACACAGTAGCCACAGACATTGCCAGCTATTTCCAGATATTTATCAAAATTTCTAAAGAGTTTCTCTCTGCTGCCCCTACTGTGGAAATATCACAGAAATTTCAGGAAATAGCTGGCAGTTTCTGTGGCTGCTACTGTGTGTGTATATATATATATATATCATTTTATTCTTTGACAACTGGGTGAGGATACTGGACTATTGGTCCCTTTTCAGGCCCGACCCAGACTTCCACAAAAAATGCAAAACAATCAACACATGACAATAAACATGATTACAAATAACAATTACAAACTGACAAAGACAATAAATTCTTCTTTAACTTCAATTTGAAACTAGGTACAGAAGTGGCAAGTCTAATGTCAAGAAGAAGAGCATTCCAATAAATTGGGGCAGCCACAGAAAAAGCTTGTAAACCAGTCTTTCATCTATGGTGGGGAACATTAAATAAAGGACCATTAGCAGACCTCAGACTAGGCAGGACATTTCTATGAGAAACTAACTCTGACAAGGGAAAGGACATTCAAAAGTGGAGACTCTTAAACATTGCACACCCTACAAAATATTCAATCCTGTGATCTGGGGAAAGCCATCCCAATTTAGAGTATAAATAACAATGATGAGTCTGACTTGGGGCTGACAATATAAACCTACAAATATTATTAGAGGTAACTGTTAAAGCATGCATTTCCTTCTGCCCTATATTAAAATAAAGACTAGACATGTAATCAAAATGGGGTAAGAAGGACCCAAAGGCAATAGCTCTCCTGGTGTAAAGTGAAAAATAGGAAATTCATTTATACATTAACCCAATTTTCTTCTTGATTGTTTTGATAACAGATTGCACCTGAAGAGAAAATGATAGACATGAGTCCAGAACCACACCTAAATATTTAAACTGGGACACCTGCTCGATCCAAAGGCCTTGTTGATCCAATATATCAAGCCTCGGATTGTCCTCAGGCATTAATGGTGTGCCAAACAACATAACCTTAGTTTGGCCTGAATTTAAAACCATAGGATTACAAGATAACCAGAAGCAGATGGCCCCAAAGTCATCATTCAATACAGTTGATAACTCAACCACTGTCTTTGCTTGAGCATAAACTATTAGATCATCCGAATGTAAATATGTACTGCTATGTTTACAAATCCGTGACAAGTAGTTAACAAAAATAGAAAATAATGGGCCCAAAATGGACCCCCGTGGAATGCCACAATGAACTGAGGACACAGCCGAGGCAACAGATCCAACCTGGGCATATTGACTTCCATCACGAAAATATTTGTGAACCCAGGAAACAGCAGCTGCAGAAAAAACAATTTCCAGTAATTGAAAATAAACAAGATCATGATCAATTAAATCAAAAGCCTTGGTCAGGTCCACAAACATCACCCCCATCATCCTACCTCTTTCAAAACCACAGAGGACAGTGTTCGCTAATCCAACCAAGGCAGTACCTGTCCCATGGTGCTTCCGAAAGCCATGTTGTTGTGTAGCCAGCAATTCATGGGAATCAAGGTACTCATTGATCTGAATTGCCACTAACTTTTCAAATATTTTACCAAGGGGATTCAAAATTGAAATAGGCCTGAAGTCATCCAGAGAAACAGCATTGGTTCTATTAGGGATAGGGACCACTCTAGCTTTCCTCCATTCAGCTGGAAACACACAAGTAACCAGAGATAGATTCAATAATTAACAAAGGGGATCAATAATAAATGGGATGGACAATTTCAAAAATCGGCCACCCAACCCTCCTCCACAATCACTAACTCGATCAAGAAGGGTCTGCAAAAGCTTCAGAACCTCAGCTTGAACTATTTCACTAAATATAAACCTAAGTCAATTTAGGAATATGTCAAGTGACTCAAGATTAGGGACATTGAATTGTGGAAAGATATTTCTGTAGGTGGACAAATCAGAAAATTTGTTATTTAATAATTTAACTATTTCAGGTAGGTCAACAATATCAACATTATCCACAGTTACCTTCTGAATATCTAATTTGGGTATTGGGACAAAAGAGAATTAACATTGTTCCAAAATTGTTTAGGATTAGCCAACTAGATTCAAAACAATTCCTGTAATAATCTTTTTTTGCTTTCCTTACCTCCTCCGATACTAAGTTCCTACGCCTGTGATACAGGTTCAAAGCAGCTAAACTAGGGAGCCTTTTAAATTTTGACCAGGCTACATTTCAATCCTTTATCAGGTTATTAGTAGCTGAGGAAAACTACCCAGTAGGAGAACCTAGGCACCAAAAAGAGCGAACAGGGAACACAGTATCCTGAATCGGCAGCAACTGGCAATAAAAATAGTCCAATGCCACATCAACATCAGGAATACACTTTAGAAAAGACCAATCAAAAACTTCTAAATGAGAATGTAATAAGAGAATATTAGGTTTCTTAAAGGATCTAGCATGAACCAAACAAGGAGAAGGTTTATGATAACAAAAATCCATCACACAGTATATAGCCATGTGATCACTAACTGAGTCAGCCAGTACTGCTGAGTCAGCAATCCTATGTTCCCTGTTGGTAACAACCCAGTCAAGTACAGAAATGGTTCAATGCTAATAAATTTAACTGAGTAGGCTCTGTGATACACTGAATCAACCCATAAAAATGCAGTAAAGATTCTAACCCCATTACATCACTTTTCAGCCAATTCAAATTCATATCTCCCACAATAACAACATCACCATGTTTAAAATAAGAAACACAATTTTCCAAATAATATTTCAAACCATCCTGACCACATAAAGGAGAGTTGTATATACATAGAAACATAGAAACATAGACTTTGACGGCAGATAAGGACCGCTAGGCCCATCTAGTCTTCCCATTTCCCTACCTACAGGATAGGCCGCTGATCCTAGTTAACCAACAGCCTTTATCTTCCTGCCCCCCACAAGAATTGCCTTATGTCTGTCCCATGCATTCTTGAATTATCCCACAGTTTTAGACCCCACAACTTCCTCAGGAAGGCTGTTCCATGCATCCACTACCCTCTCTGTGAAATAATACTTCCTCACATTGCCCCTGAACCGCCTCCTTCTATCTTTAAATTGTGTCCCTTGTTCTTGCAAGTCTTTTTTCTGAAAGATGCTACCCTCTTGGACTTTGTTGATTCCTTGAGGTACTTGAAAGTTTCTATCATGTCCCCCCTCTCCCTTCTTTCCTCAAGGGTATACATATTAAGCTCCTTTAGTCTCTCCTCATACGGCTTCTCTTGCAGACCTTGCACCATTTTAGTTGCCCTCCTCTGGACTGCCTCTATCCTGTCTATGTCCTTGCGGAGATGGGGTCTCCAGAACTGGACACAGTATTCCAGATGGGGTCTCACCAACTGTCTGTACAGAGGGATAACAACTTCCTGTTTTCTGCTGATGCCTCTCCTATACATCCCAGTATACCCCCGGCCCTCCCTACTGCCTTCTCACATTGCTTGCTAACCTTAAGGTCATCTGATATGATTACCCCCAGGTCCCTTTCCTGTTCTGTTGTTGTTACTACCTCCCCACCCATTGTGTATTCTTCCCCTGGGTTCTTGTTTCCCAGGTGCATTATTTTGCACTTTTTTGCATTGAATCCTAGCTGCCATACGTCTGACCATTCCTCCAACCTTGCCAAGTCCCTTTTCATCCTTTCCACGCCTCCTTGTGTATCAACCCTGTTGCAGATCTTTGTGTCATCTGCAAAAAGGCATACTTTTCCTTCCAGTCCCTCTGCAATGTCACTGATGAAGACATTAAAAGGACTGGACCCAATACTGAACCCCTGGTACCCACTAGTAACCGCCTTTTCTTCAGAGTGGACTCCATTTACAATTACCTTCTGTGTCCTGTTGTCCAGCCAATGTTTTACCCAGGCTACCACCCTGGGTCCCACACCCAGGCTGGTTAATTTGACTATCAATCTTTTGTGTGGAACTGTGTCAAATGCCTTGCTAAAGTCTAGGTAGGCCATGTCCACAGCCCCTCCCTGGTCTACTACTTTGGTCACCTAGTCAAAGAGATCTATTAGATTCGTCTGACATGACCTTCCCGCTGTGAACCCATGCTGCCTTGGATCCTGTGCTCCACTGACCTCTAGGTACTCAACTATTCTTTCCTTCAGAAGTGACTCCATCACTTTCCCTACCACAGAGGTCAGACTGACAGGTCTGTAGTTTCCTGCCTCTGTCTTGGTCCCACTTTTTGTAGGAATCACATCCACCTTCCTCAGTCCTCGGGTACCACACCATCCTCCCATGATTTATTAAAAGAGTAGCCAGTGGTTTCACTAGTTCCTTCCTTAATTCTTTTTAGAATTCTGGGTGAATTCCATCAGGACCCATTGCTTTGTGCACCTTCAGTTTTAGGAGTTCTTGCAGAACCCTTTCTTCTGTAAGCACTGGGATCGACCCCCTATCAAGAGTGCTTCTGTTAATTGGATTAGGCACTTCCTCCTCTTTTGTGAATACTGAGCAGAAATATTCGTTCAGTATTCCTGCTTTTCACTGTCCCCTCTGCCCACCCACCGTTCATTCTATTCAGCCTCACTATCCTTCCCTTTGTCTTTCACGCTCGCTGATGTACCTATAAAGGTTTTATCCCCTTCTTAACTGAGTTGGCTATCTTTTCCTCAGTTTGGACCTTTGCTATTCTGACTTCCCTCCTGCTTCTTTCTGCCTTAACTGGTACAGCTCTCTGTCCTGCTCCTTCTGTGTTTCCTTGTACTTCTGGAATGCTATCTTTTTCTTCCTGACTTTCACAGCCACCTCTCTTGAGAACCATAGTGGCTTTTTCTTTCATTTTGATTTGATTTATTTGCTTCACACAAGGGCTTGTTGCGTCTGTGATGGCAGTTTTGATAATTCCCCATTGTTGCTCCACACCTCCATTTAGCCTGTTTGCTAGTGCTTTTCTGAGGCACTCTCCCATCTTGCTAAAGTCAGCCCTCCTAAAGTCCAGTACCCTCACTTTTGTATGGCTTGACTCTGTAGCTGAGTTTAACGTGAACCACACTGTTTGATGGTCACTTGTCCCCAGATGGCAACCTACTTCTAGATCTGAGATCCTCTCACTGCCCCCGTTTGAGAGTACAAGGTCTAAGATTGCTCCCTCACGAGTGGGTTCCGAAACTAGCTGTCTAATGCCTGCCACCTGTAGGGTGTCAAGAATGGCCCTGCTCTTGGATGTGGCTGCAGCAAATGTGCTCCAGTTAACATCCCACAATGACATTCTTCTTACCCCTAAGACAAACTGAAGTAACAACCAATCAGACTCACAGACTTCGTCACTACTAGATTTCAATATTTGTACTTGCAAATTTTCTTTAAAATATATCAAAATTCCACCTCCCTTTTCATTACCCTTACTATCTAGTCTTAAATGATTATACCCATTAATCCTATATACATCATTCGAAACCCCTGGTTTCAGCCACGTCTCAGAAAGAGCCACTATATCAGGTGTATAACAACCAATTAACTGTTCAATTTCGTCCAACTTGGGTATCAAGCTGCGAATATTTAAATGGATAATCTTAAAACCATGGCAATTAGCAAGGGCAGAAGGAGAATTAAACCCAGGAGAAATAGGACTATAACCAGTGAAAGTAGGCCCCGGATTCAACTCAATGTCCCCAGCCATCAACAGTAAGCTGGCACCATTAGCAGTATACCCCAATTTACACCACAAAGATTTCCCATAAAACAATGAACCACGACATCCTCAGTACCCTAGAATTCTTACCTCCAAACCATGGTTTAACAGCAGCTGCAAAGATACAGTCTGTGGTTGATCCACCACCATGGAACTGGAAAATAAGAACTCATCAGAGCTATCTTTTGTGCCATTCCCCAGGTCCAATGGTGCAACTCAAAAACACATGCTATTAAAACATAACAAACCTCCCACAACAATGCACACCCACAAACTCAGAACCTTTTGTTCCCACATCCTAAGGAATAACTCCTTTATTTAGAGTCACAATACCTCTCCCACTCCCTAGCCTCCCCTAGACTCCCTCAGACTCCATACACTTAACCGCACTTTACCGCACGGCCGCCGCTCTGAACGCTGCTGCATTTAACAGTACAGAACTTAAATCCCTCAACCCCACCAAAAGGCTGCCATCACCAATCAGGGGGTGGGGGTGCAGCCAGCAGCAGTAATGTGGTTCTCAAGTGATTCAGGAGCAAATGGGATCAATCAGCAATCACTAGCAGCATGTCATGCAGTTCATAGCCCACAATGTTAAAACTAGCAACAGCAGCTGACAAAATATTTAAAAAGGGTACAGTCTAGCACAGTCTTGGCTCCACAGCATGTAATTGCAGCAAGTTCAGTCACAACAAGCCCTCTTCTGAACACAATAATGTCATAGTTCACTTGTATAGATAGATAGATAGATATGAGGATATACAAATTTAAGATCAGGTTCTGTGGAAAAACCTGATGTTGCAGGTAGGTTAGTATGAGTTTAAACACAGAGGGCATCCTTCCTGTTTGGATCAGTGCAGCAGACTTTGGGCAACCAACAGCATCATCACATCATCATGGTTAAATCAGTGGTCGGGTCATCCTTCTATCACATCATTTGGCAAGACACTGTGCATCAGCCCAGTCAGGTCAAAACGTATTACATGAAATTCCAACAGCAGTAGCAGGTGCATAGTTCTTATTGGAGTGTGTGCATACATGACTAAGTGCGGCATGAATTAATGGAGACTTTTCGTTCCATTTTATGCTCTCATTTCTATTCATCTGAAATTGGGAATTTTTGAGACATTAGAAGACAGTAGCATTTTGGGGGTGCATGATTATGTGGGGACTGGGTGCACTGCACGCATGACTGAGTGTGGAATGAATTAATGGAGACTTTTCATTCCATTTTATGCTCTCATTTCTATTCATCTGGAGTCAGGAATTTTTAGGACACTAGAAGACGGCAGCATTTTGGGGATGCACAATTATGTGGGGAATGGGTTCACTGTATTCATGAATGAGTACGGCATGAATTAACGGAGACTTTTCATTCTATTTTATGCTCTGATTTCTATTCTTCTGGAGTTGGGAATTTTTGGGACATTGGACAGCATCCCAACATTTGTATGAACACTGGCCAAAAACATTCTACAGAAAATAAGCTAAAAAAGTGGTGTCCTTCCCTTCCTTGCTATATTTCGATTTAATAATCTCAGTTTCCAAAAACAAATTATTTTAATGGTCTCAGTAATGTTTTATGTCTGTCTTGCTGTGTGCATGTGTGGAAAAGCAGGAGTCAGCAGTACAATAATCTGCTAAACAGCATGGCCCAGATATTCAAACTGTGCCCAAAATGTGTGCAACAGCAGGAGCAAGCACAAATCAATTGCGCATATGAGCAACAGATGCGATATTCAAACATGGAGCAGAACAAATTGCGAAAGCAGCCAACGTCTGAATATCACACAACCGCGCCATAGCGCAACCAGGAAGGGGAAGCTGAGCAGAAAGGTTGCGCCATAGTGCAACAAGGGCAGCCCAGCTGACCAGTCCAGAGGTGCCATAGCGCAAGCAGAGCCCCCCCCAGCAGAGCAATGGAACTGCACAACTAGGGATGCAGGCTGGGGCCCACCGCCAGCCATGCCACACATAGGCACAGGAACACACTGCAGAACCAACAAGACACCTGCACACCCCAAGCACAGCATCACTGGGGGTGGGACAGATGATCTACTGGCCCATGGGGACAAGCCAACAAAGCACAGCAGGGCCATGATGCCCCAGCACAACCACTGGCAGGCTGAGACTGCCACACAGGGTTGACAGCCACAGTGCACATCAGCCCCCCGTCGCACAACACACACCTGCACCGTGATCCCAAGACACCACCCATGTGCAGTGACTGGCACTGCAGAAAACACCATGCATCCCCCCCGGCACATGTCAACCCCGTGTAGCAGAGAAGCATACAAGCCAGACCACCCTGTGCACCCAGCAGTGGGTGGCAGCAGATGGCAAGACCAACAGAAAGTTACTGCCATGCTGGAGACACCTCCCCATGCACACACACGTGCACACACACACACACACACACACATACCCAGGACCATACCATCCCAGATGGCATGCACACTACTACAACTGAGCAACCATAGCCAGCTGCAAATCAGAGACCAACACAGTATTCATATCAAAATATAAATGTATTATAAAAATGTAAATTACAAAACCAACAACAACATAACTATTTACAAGAGGGGTAGGGGTACATGGTAGAGAATTGGGCAAGGGGTGAGGATGAACAACTGGAGAGAGGAAGGCAGGGTGGGAGGGATGGGTGAAGTGGGAAGGAATCTGGCCTAAGGCCTAGCAGGCTGGTCCTCTTCCACCTGGTGCCGCCGTGTCTGGCCGTGTCTCCTCCGGAGGCCATGGCGCTGGATGCTGGTGAGGATGGTCCTGTTGTCCAAGGACACCTGGGAGAGCTGCTGCAGTGCCCGCTCTATCCTCTGGAGCACAATGAGGCCTAGGAAAATGGGAACACAGTCAATGGCTGTGACTGACCACAACCCTGAACACCACCCAACCTGCAAGCCATATAACCCAATGTCCGGCACCTGTGATGGTATGCACCCACCCACAGTGAACATGCACTTGGCCATCCCAACCAGGTGGCACCAGCTATGTGCACCACTGCACACACACACACTGCCCATGTCCATCACAGCACAAACAAGGCTGTCAAGTGACATGGCAATGTGGTGCGATGCCAGTTACACAGCCATGTGCCCAGTGCATGCATGGACCACCAGTGACGCACACACAGACGTGCAGTGACACTGGACAGTGATGAATGTTGCCTGTGTCGTGCATGGTTGTGTTGTGCATGGCTGGTGGTCATGCCCACCCCCTCCAGCATGCAATAACATCCATGATGTAATGATACTCACACTCCACAAGCAGCTGTGTCTGCTGCTGCTGCTGCTGCTGTGGCCCACCCCTTGCTGCACCACCGACTGGCACCGGGGCCCTGCCACAGCCCTCCTCACCCCGTGCCTGCATCCTCTCAGCCCGGCCTGTGGGAGACAAATGTTGAGAAAAACATCAGTGTGACTCCAAAGCAGACTGCCCCCTGCCCCAGTGAGAGTGCCTGCCCACACAGCCAGACCCATGCATCTCACACCTGCACACACTGACACAGCCAACCATGTCAGAGCCATCACCTATGCACAGCCACCAAAACACACTCACACCCCTACAGAGAATACAGGTGCATAGATGGTACTCCCACCTGGCCAAGGCACCACGCCCCTCCTGGCACGTGACCGTAGCCGCTCATGCAGGTCAGGCTCCCTCCTGCGGAGGTCACTGTACCTGTGCCGGCACTGCTCAGCAGACCGGTGCTGCCCAGTGACCCCCACCAGATCATTGGCCACTTGCAGCCAGACCTGGGTCCTAGCCATGGTGAGGGGCTCCTCACCATACAGTGCCCCATAGTGGGGCTCTACCAGGGCCACCAGGTTGGCCACCTCCACGGGGCTCCATTGCACTGCCCTTCTGCATGCCATGATTCCAAGTTTACAGCAGGCAATATGGCGCCCCGCTGCACGGCAACCCCACGTGGAAATGTTGCGCAATAGACCACCATAGGTTACAATTGCGCTGTTCGTACAGCGCTGTATGTCCACATAGCGCTGTCACCAGACAGCGCAATAGGGCCATACACATGGCAGCCGAACAGCACCAGGGGGCAAAGGTTGGACACCAGGTATGGGGTCTATAACGCAAGGCCATGAACAGCGCCATCTGACGTCTACGCTTCCTGAGCGACCGACCACCTGCATGACAGTGTCACAGTGGACTATTGCGCAGTAGTGCCACAGCGCCATATAGTGCCCAGTGCTGTAGCGCCACTGGTACAATGGTGGCCATGGCCTGACTTGCCGATCGCGCACAGCACGTCATCAGTGCGGCAGACGCCTGCGTAAGCTACCTGGGCATGCATAATGCAGGTACCGCACAGTCACAGATCAAGCGCTTATTGGCTCAGCCAGCTCAACCATTCTATGGGGTGCTTAATGCAGCGATATTCAGCCGACACATGCAAATCATCTGATCAGCCATTCAAAGGCACGGTGGCGCGATCTGCATCTCATTACAGTTGCTCCTCTCCTAATTTGCATGCATTGCGCTATAAAAGTGAGACAGTGGGCTGCGCTGGACAGATTCGGTTACTGCAGGTGAGAGGTGAGTTGCATGCTGTGGGATGTTCTGGACAATGGGCATGGGATAATGCTGTAGACTGCACAGTGACAGGTGTCCACTTCCACCCATACAGATCGCCATGACCGAGCAGAGACAAGGTGAGGGTGAGGATGGTGGGCGAAGGAGGAGGCCCAACTTCACCATGGCAGAGACTGAGGCCCTCTTCCAGGCCTTCCTGGAGGATGAGGCACTACTGCGTGGAAGCTGGGGCACCCCTCAGGCCCATGCGGCTGCATGGGAGGGGGTAGCCCAGGCAGTGAACCTGCACGGAAGCCACCAGCACTCCGGGCAGGAATGCAAGAAGAAGATTGGGACAGACCGCAGGAGGGTGAAGGAGAAGGTGGCAGCCCTCAGGGCGGCACATGCTGGCACTGGCGGGGGCCAGCCAGCAGTGGTGGAGCTGACCCCGGCTGAGGACCGACTGGCTGCAACTATGCAGTGCAGTGCTATTGAGGGTGTGCCAGGAGGTGGATTCCAGACAGGTGGAAGCCCATCACTGCACGGTATGACATGGTGGTGGTGTTGGGGGGGAGGAAGGTTGTTCACATGCACTCACATGTCCTCTCTTTCTGTTGCAGATCCTGTTCATCTTCAGGAGACAGTGGTGGTGGGACCAGGCAGTGAGGATGACCTGCTGGACATGGAGGAGGGTCCATCCTTCTCTGTCACCAGCCAGCATGCACTGCACCAGCATGCACGCTGTGCTGCCAACTCTGGTGTTGGTGATCCAGGTGTGGGGGGTGCACAGCCTGTGTCTCAGCAGTCTGGCATGCAAGCATGCCAGCACGCTGTGACTGTGGCTGTAGCACGTACCTACACCACTGATGATGCAAGGACTGCAATGGGCAGTGACATGTGTGTGTCCGCAGACAGACACACGCAGGCCAGCATGCCCCCTGGGCCTTGCTGGTTCCAACTTGTGTGCCAGCATGTCGGCACAGTCCCAGGCTGTGCCTGTCAGCACCGGTGGGCAGCACCGTGGCTGTGCAGGTGTCTGGCACTGTTGCAGCCACAGCGGTGGAACGAGGACCCTGGGGCACAGTGGTTAGAGGGGCAGCAGCAGCAGTCACCCACCAGGTCTGGGGGTACAGTGTTCAGTGGTGGCACATGCCCGCCGCCCTTTGATACACCTATTCCTGCTCCTGGAGAACAGCGACCACCCTCAAGGGGTGTTGTGCATCAGGACCTTCAACACCCTGGGGGACAGGATGCCGTTGTGGCACAGTACCCATTGGAGGAGCACACCCACCTGCTGCAGGAATCAGTACAGCAGCAGAGGCGGGTTGCAATGTCCGTGGAGGCACTGTCTGTGGCTGTGGAGCGGCACAGCAGGGAGTGTGCTCTGGACTGTGCAGAGATGGTCCACATGCGGATGGATGTGACCGCTGCCATTGACAGGCTGACCCAGGCAGTGGTCTCTGTCATGGACGCATTGGGCACACAGTCAGGTGACCCTGTACCACACACCCCACACAGTTCACGCTCCACTCCCCATTCCTGGCGTCGTGCGACACCAGGCCTGTCAATGCCGGGTTCTGCTGTGGGCATCCCGAGCACCCCTGGTGCAGGTATGTTCGGCATGCTGCAGACCCCTGTGTGGGCAAGGTTGCGTTTGTGCAGTGGGACCCCTGGTGGTCCAACAGTGCCACCCCATGTGGCCCCTGCTCAGCCTGTCAGTGCTGTTGGGTCACGGCAGGGCCGCCCATGCATCCGTGGTGGCTGTGGGACAGTGCTACATGACTGACCTGTCTCCCAGTGCGGGCCCTGTCTGGTGCTGCCCTGTGTGCAATGTGTGTCATGGTGAGCAGTGCACTGCTGGGTGCTCTGCTCAACACGCCGACACATGGACCACCTGCACATCCTCCCAACTGCTGTCCACAGGTGCGTGTGCATGATGATGCCTGCATTGTACTGTACACCAAGGTGCAAGGGTGCCCAGCATCTGACACACGTACTTGGACAGTACAGGTGGTGGGGGTGGTCAGTGGTGCTGTGTGTTAGCAATGTCTGTTCTGCTGTGCTGTGCATCTGCCCATGTGCACTCTGTGCCTGGTGTGTGTGTGTCCATATGAGTGTTCACCCCTCCCTGATGGTGTGTTTGTATGCCTGGACCCTTCTACTCCCCTGGCCGTCATGCACCCCTGGTGTGTTACCCTGTGTGCCTGTGGTTTGTGCCTGGACAGTGTTGGTTGCACATGGCCCCTTGACTTACTTGTGTCATGGATAGTGCTCCTCTGTGATAGTGTCCCAGTGCAGCTGGGCCTGCTGGATCAGT
The DNA here is from genome assembly GCA_016271365.2 of Neoceratodus forsteri. Taxonomy (NCBI): domain Eukaryota; kingdom Metazoa; phylum Chordata; order Ceratodontiformes; family Ceratodontidae; genus Neoceratodus; species Neoceratodus forsteri. The sequence goes on from CM057452.1 coordinate 1,780,425,044, forward strand.
CGGAGGTCCCGCCGTCCTGGGTAGGCTGCTCATCACCATCAACTCCGGCACCACTGGCGTCCCCATCACTGTCCCCCTCTTCAACCTGTAGGGCTATCCCACAGTCCTTGGCCATGTTGTGCAGGATGCAACAGGCCAGGAATATCCCACAGGCCTTTGGGGGGCTGTACTGTAGGGCACCGCCGGAGGTGTCTAGGCATCGGAAGCATGCCTTGAGCATCCCAAACACCCGCTCTATGATGTTGCATGTGGCGGCATGTGCCTCATTATAGCTGCTAAGCGCGATGGGGCTGCGCTGCACGTGAGCAGCCAGGGACGAGTGGGTACCCGCATGTCACCTGTGTGGAGATAGTGGAGATCCATGTCATGTTCAGGTCCATTTTGCCCATATCCCTGTGTGCCACTACCATGGCACCTGTGGCATTCCCACCCTTGCCCCAAGTTTGCATTCCATACATGCGTACTCACCCACTAGATGTCCTGTGGGGATGTCCCCACTCTCGAATCAATGGCACAGTGCGGACTGATGCCATATGAAGGCATCATGTGCTCCACCAGGGTGTGTGGCACAGACATTGATTATTCGCCCAGTGGCATCACACACCACCTGGCAGTTGACACTGGAGTAGCCCTTTCAGTTCCTATACACTGCCCCATCGGGGCCAGGTGGCGTGCGAATGGCCACATGGGTGCAGTCTATGGCCCCTAGCACTCCAGGCATATGTGCTACCCTGTGGAACTCCCGCATGTTTGCTGTACACTCTGCTGCGGTGCTGGGGAAATGGATGTGCTCCGCAGCATGTGTCAGCAGTGCGCTGAGGAATTGGGTGAGGATGCGTGACATGGCCGCCTGCGATGCCTGTGGTGTCCCCTGTTGGCCTCTGAAGGTGCCCGTGGTGAGCAGGCACATGCAGGCTGTCACCTTGGTCTCCACTGACAGAGCATGACTCCGTGTTGAGGTGCCTGCATCACATCACTGCACAGCTCACAGAGCTGCCTCAGTATTGCCCTGTTCAGGCGGTACCGGCCCACGATCTCTACATCTGTATACAGCTCATAGCTGATGCGGGCACGGTACTGTCTGTTGGGGGCGTACCACCGATGGGCCCTTCCACAGCCTCATCCCCCTGTAGCTTGCATTCTCACCCCCCTCATTACAGCTTCCATGTGGAAGCTGGCACTGTCCATCTCTCTGGCTTCTGCCCCCCCGGCTGGTGTTGCTGTGTTACCCCGCTGTCCTGACTGCTACTTCCACTTCACTGCACCCCCGCTGGCCTCTGCAGCCTATGGCCCCAATGCTTGCCTTGCCTGCCCTAGCCTGTCACTGTCTGTCTGTCTGTCTGTCTGCTCTCTCTACCCCACTTGGCATCCTTGTAGCATTCTTGCGCGCTTCCTTGAGCCTTTTTTTTGGCACATTTCACTAGTGTACAATTTCCAGCAGTTCTGTTCTTGAGAATGCGCAAGTCTTTGAATTTCGTGATTGCGCTTTTATGCATGCTGGATCCACCCCGCCGGTTGTGCATGCCTTCCTTTGCATTGCGCTGTTGCTCAGCATGTTTTCGATGGCGCCACTGCGTCCTGCTGAACATCGCAGAATGGTGCACTTTTGGTCTTGTGCAGGCACAACCCTATTGCGCATGGCACAACCCTTTTGAATATCCCACCCCATATGTGCACTGCACTGTCAGGTGCACACTGCCCAGCCCCCTGAAAACATATATGATAGCTCACTTGTTCCACTGTTGATAATATAAAGAATATAAATATGTAATTTATATTTTATTTGTACCATCATCAACAGCAGACCAACTGACATAGTATGTTTTCAGAGGGCTCGGTGGGCAGTGTGCACCTGACAGTGCACACATGATGTTTAGAAGATTATTGCACTGCTCACTCCTGCTTTTCAACAAACAAACCACCATGATAGAAATTAAACATTGCTGAAGCACCAAAAATATTTCATGGTAAACAGACATTATTAAGTAGGAATATAACAGGTCCAGAAGCACATTGTGCTAACACTGGGGCTGGGTGCTGGTGGAGAGCAGCTAGCTGCAAAAGTGCAAGACAAAACCAGAAAGCCAGCACTCCAGATGAATAAATGCCAGGAGTCAAATTATCGTTAGTGTGACGATTGATGGCAAACTGCGACATCACAACGACCTCTGTGCTTCAGCAGTTAGGCCTTTATTAGGGGGCCACCTAATGAAGGCTTAACCACTGAAGTGCATGGGTCATTTGTGTGCCTTGTTTTGCCATCAATAAATTCACACTAGCAGTGAACATTTTTTCTTGCCATTTATTCATCTTGAGTGGTGGCTTTTGAGTTTGCACTTTGTAGTTAGCTGTTCACCACACTGTCCTAGTGTTAGCACAATAGTGTAAGTTTGGATCTGTTATATTCTTCCAAAATGTCTGTTTATGATTAAATATTTTTGGTGCCTCAGTAATGTTTCATTTCTGTCATGTTTTGTTTGTTGAAAAGCAGGAGTGAACAGTGCAATAATCAGCTAAACAGCATGTGTGCACTGTCAGGTTACCACTGCTCACTGAGCCCCATGAAAACATATTACATGAGTTGGTCCACTGTTGATGATGGAACAAATAAAATATATGTTATATATTCTTTATATTTTATATCATCAACAGTGGAACAAGTCAGCTATCATATATGTTTTCAGGGGGCTGGGCAGTGTGCATCTGACAGTGCAGTGCACACATGCTGTTTAGCAGATTATTGCACTGCTCACTCCAGCTTTTCAATAAGCAAACCATCACAGCAGAAAGGAAAAATTACTGAGCCACAAAAAATATTTCATGGTAAACAGACATTATTAAGTAGGAATATAACAGGGCTACCAGAAGCACCCTGCACTGACACTGTGGACAGGTACTGGTAGAGAGCAGCTAACTCCAAAAGTGCAAGACAAAACCAGAAACCAGCACTCTAGTCAAATACATGCCAAGAAAAAATGTTCACTGCTAGTGCAAATTTATTGATGATAAAACAAGCTACACACAAATGACCAATGTGCATCGGTGCTTAGTCCTTCATTAGGGGACGCCTAATGAAGGCCTAACCACCAAAGTGCAAGGGTCATTTGTGTGCCTTATTTTGCCATAAATACATTTGCACTAGCAGTGAACATTTTTTATTGGCATTTATTCGTTTGGGGTGCTGGCTTTCTGGTTTTGTTAAGTAGGAATATAATGAGGGCAAGGACACCACTTTGGTACTTTATTTTATTTCAGCTGCTTTTGGGCATGGTTCTTACCAGTTTTGGGAGGGAAACATGGTTATGCAAAAGAAAGACAGAACACACACTTAACATTATTATACACAAAACGGTGCACAATGGGGGGGATAAACAACAAAAAAAAATGGATAACTACCTGTGTCAGATCACATTACCTAAAGGTATGCAAGAAATGCCAGGAGGAAGTAGGGAGGACTGGGGGGCAGGGTATACTGGGATGCACTGGAAGCCATCACATTAAAATGAGGTCAAAAAATGGCTGTACAAAGAAGGGGAACTAAAATGTTGAAGGGTATACACCAGAATGAAGCCAGACAAAGAGACACTAAAAGACATTACATATTAACACAAGGAAAGGAGGGGCATGATAGAAACTATCAAGTACCAAAAGGGAATGAATAAGAGGGTAGCATCATCCAGACAAAAGAGATGTGCACAAAGAAGGGACCAAAATTTGAAGATAGAGGGAGGATGGATCTGAGGCAACATTGGGAACTATTTTTTCACACAGAGGGTGGTGGGTGCAAAGACAAACTAAAACTAATAATCAATGTTGTGATGGGACAGTAGCAGTTGAAGCATCCCTATTATCTGTAGTTGGTGCCCCTCAATTCGCTCCAACTGCTGCTCAATATTGTTCAGCTGGTGGATAGCAGCCTCCAACTCACTCCACAGCAGGCCCAAATCAGCCTGTGTGGCAGGCAGTTGGAGAGGGTTGCCACCATCACCTGGAAGTGCTGCAGGTCATGATGGTGGAGCAGCCAGTTCATCCATGACCCTCCCCGCTTCACACCACCATGCACAGGTGGACATCATGCTGCCCCCTCTTCCCCAGTAGGGCCATCAGGTGCATTACTGCCCTGTTCTGCAACCTTGGCCTGCCACGCTACACAGTGGTGATTGTACAGGTGGGTTCTGTGTGTGCAAGTTGACTTCTTTGGGGCCATGATGCACCAACACACCACACAAATTACATTTTACTACACTGCTGCCCCCAGGCAGTGCAGTAAAGAACTCCCAAACTAATGAGGTGCAGGAAGGACCAGGCACAGGCGGGGGGGTGGCCCAGGTGTTGTTGGAGCCAGGGGCTGCTGCTGCACAATTGGGGCTGGGGGTGCAGAAACATGCTGCTGAGACTGCTGTGGCTCCTTCTCCCTGACTTCCAGCTGCTGCTGAGCCGCTGGCACAAGGGCTATAGCAGGTGCTGGCACTGGAGGGCAATGGTACGTGGTTCAGGAGGTGGTGCTTCCATGGCGCCAAGTCCACTAACTCTTGCTTTGGGGGGAACACTCAAGATGGTGCTCTGGTCCAAATGCAGCCTGCCATCATGTGTGTGTACACCGACATGATCTCCTCCGCTACTTCTCCGAAAATCACCTAGTCTCTCTCCCTCCATTCTGGTCTCTCTCTCTCTCTCTCTCCTACACACACACACACACACACACACACACACACACACACACACACAAACAATTAACAAATACTAAACTGAAATACTGCACAAACAGAAATACGGACAACAAATACAGTAGGCCAAAATAATCAGCTAACTAGCAAAACAATTGAAAGGTTTATGGTAGTTTTACACTGCTTTATACAGATGTTCCTCTCTGATTCTAAGCAACACAACCTCTTTCTCCTACTACAAGGTGAAAGTAAAACTCTCTTTCAAGCATGATTCACTTCCTGCCTGTCTGTCTGAAGCATGTGACGTACACTGTGTAAGCCATGTGATGTGTGTGGACTGCCTGTGAATTCTCACTCCGCCTTAAAGCGAAGTAAGGTGGAGTGAGCAATGAAAAGTCATAATTAGAATGCAAAGTGGCAAAGTAATGGTTTTAAAAGGCACTTCCCATTGCGGGATGACAATGCAAAGTGGGCTACTTCGCGTACACTTCGCATGCAGAATTTAATTTTGCTGCATCTCTAGGTATAAGGATTCCTTTGTAGTATTACGGCTCTGCTGTATGGCTCTGTACATATGTGTAAGTGGGAGCACAGGGCCTGGAGGGCCCACGATCCTACATACACATACTATTATGCAAAAAATGGACAATATGAAGGGAGTGCAGGGCCCGGAGGCCCCGTGCTCCCACTAACACATACTGGTTACCAGTTCCATTACACTTTCTCAAAAAGAAGGAAAATTCATTGAAAAAAGCTCTGTTAATGCATCACTTAGTGTTGATAGCACAGTGACAAAAGTCTGGAAATGTGATGTTAGGGTTACACCCATACCACCCCACTCCCACCCCCACCCTCTACTCATCAACAGATGTCGGGGTGTGCCAACATTTTTCAGGCCTAACTCTCACCCCATTCTCCTATGACATAGAATGTCAGCTTGTTACATATGGAATAGGGTGAGAGTTGGGCCTGACAACCCTATGGCACACACTGACATCTGTCCACAGGTTCATAGGTTGTTTACAAGTCAAGCGATCATAAGCCATATCAGACTTGCCACATTAGTGGATAATTTCTCTTGATTTGATGCCCATATAATTGTCCAGCCTATTTTTAAAGGGTGTCAAATTAGGTGCATTTACCACTTCTGCTGGGAGTGCATTCCACAAATTCACTACTCTCTGGCTAAACCAGGATCCCCTTTTTGTTGTTTTGTATATTTCCCCTTTCAGCTGGAGACTATGAGTTCTGGTTTCTCTCCCACACAGCTGTTTTTTCATTAAACCTGCCAATTCCTAGAGTAGTTCATCCTGATATGCCTTATAGACAAAACAGAGATCATCTCTTGCTTTTCTGTATTCCATAGAGAATAAACCCAGACTGTCCAATCTCTCTCTTTATAATTCTTGTTTTTGATTGAGTTCAATGGAAACTGCTTTAGCAAAAAAAGCACAGAAAGGGGACAACAAGTTATTATTTAGCTATATTAATTCACTAAAAAAACAAACATGTAAAGTAGGACCCATTATATCTGGTTCTGAAACTTTTACACTCCCTATTGATGTGGCAAATTTCTTTAATGTTCAGTTTTGTGAAGTCTTTTCTCAAAATAACGAAAGTAGTACAATTGAATTTGAAGTCCATCCTTCTCATATAATTGACATTTCAATAGAAATCATTAAGTCTAAATTGGATGAAATTAAGAGAGGATCATCAGCTGGCCCAGACGGAATTTCTGGGGATCTAATCCACTTATTGAAAGTTCATCTTTGTATCCCCATAAAAATCATTTTTGATACTAGTTTAAATACTGGATTGGTTCCAGTTGGTTGGAAAATGGCTAATGTAATTCCTTCATTTAAAAAAGGAATAAAAAGTAATCCAGATAATTATCATCTGATCAGTTTGACATCAATTTGTTGTAAACTCTTGGAACGTATTATTAAGGATGATTTAACATCAGTAGTCTCTAGTTTGGATGAAACTCAGCATGGATTTGTTAAGGGTAGATCATGTATAATGAATTTGTTTTGTTTCTATGAAAATATTAGTCAAAATCTAGATAAGGGTGTTCCATGTGATGTCATTTTTTTTGGATTTTAAAAAGGCTTTCGATTCCGTTCCATACTGGGCCTTGATAAAAAAGTTACAGATATTCAACATTAATCCAATTTATGTTAGATGGATTTCGAATTGGTTATTAAATAGAAAACAGAGTTATGATTGATGGACATTTTAGTGATTGGAAAGATATAAAAAGTGGTGTTCCTCAGGGATCTGTTTTGGCCCCCTTAGTTTTTCGGGTCTTTATATCTGATCTATCCATCAATATTGATAGTACCATTATCAAATATGCAGATGATTGTAAAATCTGCAATATTTGTGAAAATGAAGATGATGGTGCGGTTATTCAGAAAGACTTAGAAACACTTGAATTTTGGTCAAAAAGTAGAATGTCACTTTTAATACATCAAAGTGCAGTGTTTTACACTTTGGCAAAAAGAACTTAAGATATCAGTATTATCTATATGATGAGTTATTAACTTGTAAAGATAGTGAAAAAGATCTCGGTGTAACTATTGATGTTGAGCTGTCTTTTGATTCCCATATTACCAATACGATAAAAAAAGCAAATAAGATTTGGTGGGCCATTCATCATAATATGACTTTAAAAAATCCAGATGTACTTTTACCCTTACACCGTGCATATGTTAGACCTCATCTGGATTTTGGTTCTCAGTTGTGGAGTCCATATAAAAAGAAGGATGTGGCTAGATTGGAGAAAGTACAGAGAAGGATAACTAAATATTTAGTATCTTGTAAAACAATTTCATATATGGATAGATTGGCCAAATTTGATTTAATGTCACTTGAAGAAAGAAGAATGAGAGGTGATTTATTGCTCTTATGGGATTTACATAATGATGAATATTTATTTGTGCACAGTGGTCTTGATTATAAAGAAATCAAGATTGATACTAGAGGCCATCCACTTCAATTATCTAGTAATAAATATCCTACTAACAAAAGAGCTTATTTTTTTTCTCAAAGGGTGGTTTCATTATGGAATAAGCTACCAATTAGAGTCGTAATTAGTGACAATAAATTAACTTTTAAAAATAGACTTGATGCTCTTAGGAATGTGAATAATTACTCAAAAAGTTAATTGTAGTTGTGAGGTCTATATTGGCAATTCTTGCTTTTGTGCCTCTGACAGTATCTTAGTATGGATCTTAGTATGGGCCTTTTTTGTGACTCGTCTTTGTACATTCTCCACAGGTTTGATACAGCCCTTGCTCTGAGGTGCAGAAAATGGGTAACCATATTCCAGAACTGGTCTCACAAGAATCTTATATAGTGGTATCACCACCTCACTGTCTCTACTCTTTATATTCCACAGAATATTTCCTACTAATCTGTTAGCTTTCTTAACTCTCTCCCTATTGTGCAATTCAAAGTTCAAACACAAGATGTTTTTTCTTTATTTGTACTGGTGATAACTTGTCATTTAATATATACTGAGCTGTAGGATTATTAAAGTCAAAGTGCAGAACCCTACACTTGCCCTCATTGAAACTTAACTCATGTTTCCCTGCCCATGTCTCAAGTTCTCTTAGTTGGTTTTGAAGTACACTTACAGCCATTTCATCATTAACTATCACCCCTAGCTTAGTATCATTGGCGTACTTCCATAACCATATTCCAGCAGAGGTTTGCATACCTGATACAAAAGTGGTGAACAGCAGGGGGCCCAGGACTGACCCCTGAGATACACCACTCATCACTGAGCCCCAGTCTGAGAGTATACCCCTCTTACAGAGACTCTCTGTACCCTGTCCTTCAACCAAGACTCCACCCAGATAGTAATACAGGAGTCTATGCCCAATGCAAATAAAGTTTCTAATAATATCTGATGTGACAGAATCAAAGATCCTGGAGAAATTCAAATAAATAACATCAACAGGGAGACCTTGATCTTGTGCCTGACTAACAGACTAAAAATAATCTAAGAGGTTACTAACACAAGATCTTCCATACACAAAACCATGATGCAAGACATCACATAGGCCTAAATCCTTAAGATTTTCCTCCAGGTAATCCTTAAAACAGCCCTCCATAATCTTTTCAACAGCCGAGGTAATACTAATCAGTCAGTAATTTTTGACTCAAGTCCTGTCCCCTTTTTTATGTATTGGAGTGATATATGCCTGTTTCCAATCTTTTACCACTTCACCCATTGTCAGGGATGCATTAAACAAAAGGGCCAGGGAGCCACATAATTCCTCTGCCATGTATTTTAATATGAAGGGGTGTATACCATCAGTCCACCTGATTTATATATGTTAAGTTTGCCCAGCCTATCAGACACTTGTTTCTCAGTAATGAATACATTTTGGAACTCCCTTGTTCCATTGTACTAGACCTGACTGTTTGATAGTCTTCTTTGTCCTTATACACACTCAAAAATATCCATTATATTTTTTGGCCATGCCCCCTACAGCTGTGAGAGTTATATCATCATCCTTGATTCCTGTTATTTGATTAGAACCTTTTCTCATTCTCCCACATAATTATAAAAATGCTTGTAATTATCCTTATTACATTGCTGGTGAGAGGAGGGTGGGGGGAGTGGGGGTGATAGGGGTGTAACCCTAACATTACATTTACATACTTTTGTCACTGTGCTGTCAACCCTAACTGATGCATTAATGGAGTTTTTGCAATGACTATATATATATATATATATTATGGTAGCACGGTAGTGCTACCAATGTTAGGGTTGAGTAGCACATTTAAGGTTAAAGGGTCAAATTTTGTACCTTAATAACTTTTCCACAGTTCAACAGATTTGCCTAAAATTTGGCTTGCACAATTGGGCATGATAGGTCTTGGGATCTGCCAAGTTTCGTACCAGTCAGATATACGGCTGCAGAGTTATTAAGCGACAACCAATTGCGAAATTGTGCTTTTTTTGTGATTTCTTTGCTCTCGCCTACAGGTCGCATGGTTTGGGCGACCAGTCTGAAACCTTCAGGGAATGTGTGCCCGGGGTCCCCGATGTGCCTTTTGAAGATTTCATCAAAAAATATTGAATGGGTCAAAAGTTATTTAAAAAAACAAGTTCCCATTATAAGTCAAAGGGAAAAGTTAACAAAAAGTTCGACACTTTCGCAAATGCACTTTTTACTGTCGCAAATGTCCCTAGTACTTTCACAAATCTGCCATTTTGTTTTCAGTTGGTGATCAGAAAAATTCTTGCCATTTAAAATTGGGACCATCTAGGAACACAATTCTTTTTGTGTTCACCTAGTCGGAGCCTGAGGATGATAGCCATGTCTTTATTTTGCGGTTAAACACCCCAGAAATATGTTTTTCAAAGTTGTGGAAAAAGTACTTTCGCAAAGTACTTTCGTGCTCATGACACTTTCGCAAATCTGTGCAAAAGCTTTCGCAAATCACAAAAGTACTTTGCAACACTATGGCCAAAATTAGAGGAGCCTTGTTGCAAAAGAATGGTTAGGTCTTTTGGCCTGAGGGAATGCAGCCAACATCTCACAGATGTGCCTTTTCATGGTTTGGTGAAAAAATATTGCATGGCTGCAAAGTTACAGTACTCCAAATTTGGCATTTTTTCCCATAGACTAACATGGTGGCATACACCGCACCTTTCAGGGCTCGTATCTCGAAAACGATGTGAGATACAGATTTTTTTGTTGCGAGTTGCCTACCCTGTTGGACTATGCAATAACAAAATCCTAGCCAGGAAAATCATGGTTTTTGTGAAATTCTAATTTTTTTTCTATGTCGTGCGGTTGCTGAGATATTAGCAATTAAGTACTTCCAATGCTCGTTTTCAGCTTCGATGTCCATTACAATGCATGCATTCTTTGTACACACTGTGTTTCTCTATGCACCTGTTCAGCAAAAACAGGGTATGCGCTTCTGTTATTGTTGCAGTTACTGTTTCAACTTGCGTTTCTGTCCCCGTTTGCATTTATGTTCCCATGTACGCCACCATGTGCATTACCCTTTGCATTGTCATTTGCGCTTGTGTTATAATTTGCATTTACACTACTGTTTCTCTTTGCATTTTTGTTTGCGTCACCATGCACATTGCCATTTCTGTTTATGGCAGCTCTTTCATTTGTGTTTCTGTTTCTCTTTTGTTTTGCGTCTTCCTTGCTGTTACTGTTACCATTCGCATTTTGCAATTCCTTTCCTGTGCCCGTGCACATTACAGTTTGCATTTCCATATGTGCTTGCATTTCCTTTTGTGTTTCTGTTTGCTTTGGTGTTATTGTTGCTGTTACCATTACCATTAGCGTTTACAATTGCGGTACTGTGCCCGTGCGCTTTTTGGTTTGTGTTTCCGTACGCACTTCTGTTCCCCTTTCCATTTCTGTTTCCTTTGGCATTATTCTTCCTGTTATCTTTACCATTTGCATTTACAATTTCGTAACCATGCCTGTGCGCATTACGGCTTGCGTTTACATGTGCACTTGCATTCGCGTTTCCGTTTCTGTTCCCCTTCACATTCTTATTGCTGTGACACTTTAACATTTCCATTTTAAATACCACTGCTATCACTGTTCGCAATACCAGTTGCATTTTCGTACGTGCTTCAATGTCCATTTGCGTCACTCTTTTCTTCGGTGTCACTTTGCGCTTGTGTTTCTATTAACATTTCCTTTACCATTTACGTTTGCATTACCATGTGTACCACTGTTGCCGCTTCTGTTTGCATTGCTGTTCCTGTTACTATGTCACAAGACATACTTGCGCAGGCACGTGGGACCCTAAGGGCCTAGGCCCGCCACCTCGTATTACATTCACTATTTCTCATCATTATTCTAAAAAAGAAGGGAAATTAGAGGCAAAAAACTCCATTTAATGCATCAGTTAGGGTTGTTTCACAGCTATGAAATTGAAGAAATTTGGTGTTAGGGTTGAAAACCCCCCTTGAACCTCCCCACAGCCCACCCCTCCAACCGGCATTGTGGTGCGCCGTGGGGTCATCAGTCTTAACTCTCATCCCATTTTCCTATCCCTCAGATTCTTTACACATGTGATGGGGTGTGAGTTAGGGCTGATGATCCCATGGTGCACCATGATGCCAGCTGGGGGGTGGGCTGTGGGGGGTCCAAAGGGGGGTTTCAACCCTAACACTGAATTTCCTCACTTTTGTTGCTGTGAAACAAAGATAACTGATGCATTAAATGGAGTTGTTTGCCTCTAATACATACAGTATATATATATATATATATATATATATACATATATCTTTCTTATAGTGGCACGGTAGTGCCACTATAGTTAGGGTTGCATAGCCATTTCTGTGTTAAACCTCACAGTTTGCACTTTAATAATTTTGCAACCATCTTTCCAATTTGTCTGAAATTTGGAATGAGTAAGATTTTGGTAGGTCTCTGGATCTGGAAATTTTCATGTTGATTAGATGTACAGTAGCGGAATCCTAGAGCACTGAAAAACATGAAAAATCCCCAACATACCTTTTCTTTAGATGTTCACTTTGTACTGAAGAATGTGTCTGAGTGGGTTCAAATTAGGTGGGCTACATGGGTCCTGGGTCTCAGATGTGCCTTTTGAAGATTTTGTGCAAAAATCTTGTTCCGTTCAAAAGTTATAGCATTTTTAGTGTCCCATTACATCCTATGGGAAAATGTATATGTGCAGCTCGAAAATTGTCGCGATAGTATTTTTTAGTGACGAGCTTGCCAAAAATAGTGTTGTGCTGCAACCATCTTGTTTTCAGTTAGTGAGAGAGAAAAAACAATATAACTCAAAAAATACTGCCTTTTCGACACACCAACCATTGGGTTTATCTATTCAGGGCTTGGGAAAATAGGAATCTGGCACTAGTTTTTCACCAGCTGGTCTGGAAATGTGGTTTTCAGATCTTTTCCACCATTTTGCCATTTTTTGATCGTGACACTATGTCAAAGTGCCATGGCAATATGCACAACCATAGAAAATACAAACATAACACTATATTTTACATTCGTGGGGTTGTATTCCATTATAAAGATAGGAGTGTTATGATAATTTCTTTAATGACCGTGGTAACACTGCAGAGCCACATTTGCTGAAATGCTGTTTTCTTTGTCACTTGATTGTGGCAAGCTGGATTGTGATATTGGCCTGAAATTTTCAGGGTTTCAAGCCCTAGTGCCTTTCAGTGATTTGCTTCAAAAACATTCACCAAGTCCCTACTTATGGAGTTCTGAAGTTGCATATTTTCCCATAGGATAACATTGTGGGAGTTATTTTCTTTGTCACTTCATTGTGGCTATGTTCATTGTGGTATTGACCTGAAATCTTTAGGGTGCAAAGCCCTACCCTTACAGGTGTGTCTTTTGCTGGTTTGGTTCGGAACCACTGAACATGGCCATAGTTACAGCATTGTGAAGTTTGGAAATGTTCCCATAGGATAACATTGCATTGCAGGTTTTATTTGTCCCCTTGTAGCAATGTGGATTGTGCTATTGCCCTGAATGTTTTACTGTGGAAAGTCCTACTCCCACAGGTGTGCCTTTTGGTGGTTTGGTATGAAAACATTCAACAGGGCCATAGTTATAGCATTCCAAGGTTCAGAAATGTTCCCATAGGATACCATTGTGGTGCTCATGACACATTTGGGGGGCCGCACCTTGAAAACAGTTTGAGATCCAGACTTTTCATTGCAAAAACTTGTTAGCCCCCCACAGGAGGGACTAAGTGCAGAACTAGGATATAAAGCCATGAAACCCCTGAAATTTGAATTTTTTTTCTACCATGTACGTACAGTTCCTGAGATACTTGTAAATTACTATCCCACATGTAAATTTTCGTCTGCATCAATGATTGCTATGCATTCACAGTTGACACTCACACTACTTTTTGGTGCCCCTAACAGGAAAATGATGAGTGACATGTGTTTGGTCACTGCAAAATTGTGACAACTACTGACTTTCACAATTACAATTACACCTAACTTCTCTTCGCGGCACGTATGGTTCACAAGATATGGGAAAATTACTGTAACTACTCCTTGCTTCATATGACTGCTATATGGCACCAGACATAACTGTTAGTGGGAGCACAGGGTCCGGAAGGCCAGCACTCCCACAAACACACATACCATTTGGCACACTTGTACGGCTTGGTGGAAGGGCAGGCCCAGCACTCCCACCAAGCCACTCATTTCTATTACTACTTATATTACAATTTTAAAAAAAGAAAGGAAATTATTTGCAAAAACTTCATTAATGCATCAGTTAGGGTTAATACCACACCAACAAAAGTGTGGAAATTTAACATAGGGTTACAACACCTACCACCCCACCACCACCCCACCACCACCACCAGGCATCGGGAAATGCGTTGGGGTCATTGTCCCTAATTCTCACCCCATTCTCCTATACTGGACCACCTCAGCTTCTTTACAAATGGAATGGGGTGAGAATTAGGCCAATGACCCCAACACACACCATGATGCTGGTTGGTGGGGGTGGGGTGGTATGGGTGGTAACCCTAATGTTGAATTTCCACACTTTTGTTGGTGTGGTATCAACCCTAACTGATGCATTAACGAAGTTTTTGCAAAAAATATATATATATACAGTATATATATACACACACACATACATATGATGTTAGGGTTGAGCCCCTTCCCCCAACCCCACCCCCATCCTCCACAGACCAATACATGCTGGGGCATGCCATGGGGTCTTAAGGTCTAACTCTCACTCCAGTCTCCTTTACTGTAGCATGTCAACTTGTTTACAGATGGAATGGGGTGAGAGTTTGGCCTCCTGACACCATGGCCCACCCCGGCATCTGTCAGTCTGTGAAGGATTGGCTGATGGGGGGTTAGGGTCTCAACCCTAATGTCTCATTTCCTCATGTGTTACTTTAACCCTAACTTATGCATTAAATTAAGTATTTTGCAATGAAGTTCCTTACTTTTTGAAAAAGTGTAATATAACTAGTAAATAGCATGTGTTGGTGGGAGCGTGGGGCCCCAACAAGCTGCCCATTTCTACATAACGATATGCATCTGTTGGAGCGTGGGCCCTCTGGGCCCTGTGCTCCCATTTACACATAGCTACAGAGCCATACAGCTGCCCTTTGGGGCAAGGAACCCTTGTAACACTAATTTGCCAATATCTCGGAAACTGCAGCAGCTAGGAGAAAAATTCAAGTGTTGTTGTAATCAAGACAGTGAGTCTTCCTTACAAGGTGCAACAGACAAAATCTGTATCTCATATCATTCTCGAGATATGGCACTGAAAGGTGCCACGGGCACCACAATTCAACAGACGCACATAATTCTGGCATTTTTAGGATTTTTTCCTCACAATTTTTAACATGGAATTTTTGGCACCCCACCTCATGAACAGTGTCACTGTCATTTCCTTAATCTGTCCCGAACTTTGAGTTCACACACTGAATGTGAAATTCTATGCCACAGATGCAAAATCATGTTTTGGGTGGGATGTGAAAAATGACAGCTGTATACTGTTCATAAGGAGTCATGGAAAAAGGTAATGTTGAAATCCAGGAGGGAAAATATGAAAAACTGGTGAAGTTATGAGCATGCATAGAAACTGCACAATGCATGCTCATAAAGTGGCAATTTTTCTAAATTATTTTACTAGATTTTCAGCATTAGCTTTTTGGGAAATCCCCTCATGAACACTGGCACTGTGATTTTGTTAATCCATCTCAAAAGTTGATTTCACACAGTGACGCACCATTCTGTAGCAGAGATGCAAAAACTCATTTCAGGCAGGAAGTGAGAAATGACACCTGCACTGTTCATGAGGAAGTATGAAAAAATGGCAATGTTGAAAATTTGGAGTGAAAGTATTAAAAATTGGCGAAGTTATGGGTGTGCATAGAAACGTCGCAACACGTGCAACTAACACAGACATTTTCTACATTTTCTGCACCAAATTTTCAACATGGGCTTTTGGGACCTCCCCTAATGCACAGTGGGACTATCATTTCATTAAATAACATCAAAGACTGCTCTGGGACTAAATATATACATCAGAAAAAGCTGCTCAAGAATATTAATGAGCTACTTCTGAATATTAATGTCCTGCTCATTAATGTTGATGAACTGCTCAATCTCACCCCATTCTCCTTTACTGTAGCATGTTGACCTGTTTACACATGGAATGGGGTGAGAGTAGGGCCTCCTGACACCATGGCACACCCTGGCATCTGTCGGCCTGTGGAGGATTGGGTGTTGGAGTGGTGGGGGGTTAGTGTCTCAACCCTAAGGTCTCATTTCTCCACATCTGTTGCTTTAACCCTAACTGATGAATTAAATGAAGTATTTTGCAATGATTTTTTTTTTACTTTTTGAGAAACTGTAATATACCTAGTAAATAGCATGTGTTGGTGGGAATGTGGCACCCTACCAAGCTGCCCATTTCTGCATAATGATATGCATCTGTTGGAGCGTGGGCCCTCTGGGTCCTGCGCCCCCACTTACACATAGCTACAGAGCCATACAGCTGCCCTTTGGGGCAAGAAACCCTTGTAACACTAATTTTCCAATATTTCAGAAACTGTAGCAGCTAGGAAAACAATTGAGGTGTTATTGTAATCATGACAGTGAGCCCTCTATGCAAGATGCAACAGACAAAATCTATATCTTATATCATTTTTGAGATATGGCCACTGAAAGGTGCTGTGGATGCCACAATTCAATAGATGAATGTAATCCGGGCATTTTAAGGATTTTTTCTACCCGTTTTCAACATGGCATTTTAGGCACCTCACCTCATGAACAACGTCACTGTCTTTTCGTTAATCAGTCCCGAATATTGAGTTCACACAGTGAATGTGATATTCTACGCCACATATACAAAATCATGTTTTAGGTGGGATATGAAAAATGACAGTTGTATACTGTTCATGAGGAGTCGTGGAAGAGGGTAATGTTGAAATCCAGGATTGAAAATATCAAAAATTGACGAAGTTACGAGCGAACCTATAAACCGCACAATGCACAATCGTAACATGGCAGTTTTGCAGAACTGTTTAACCAGATTTTCAGCATGAGCTTTTTGAGAAACCCTCTCATGAACACTGGCACTGTGATTTCATTAATCCATACCAAAAGTTGATTTCACTCAGTGATGTGCCATTCTGCTCCAGCGATGCAAAAACACATTTCAGGCAGGAAGTGAGAAATGACAGCTGCACTGTTCATGAGAAGTTGTGAGAAAATGGCAATGTTGAAAATTTGGTGTGAAAATATAAAAAAAAATTGGTGAAGTGATGAGTGTGCGTAGAAACGGCGCAATGGGTGCAAGAAACACGGCCATTTTCTGCATTTTTTTTTAACCAAATTTTCAACATGGGATTTTGGGACCTCCTCTAATGAATAGTGGGACTATCATTTCATTAAATAACACCAAAGACTGCTCGGGGACTAAATATATACATCAGAAAAAGCTGCTCAAGAATATTAATGAGCTACTTCTGAATATCAATGGCCTGCTCTTTAATGTTGATGAGCTGCTCATTAAGATTAATGACCCCCCATTAATGAGCAACATATATATATATATATATATATATATATATATATATATATACACACACACACACACATATGGTGTTAGGGTTGAACCCCTACCCCCGAACCCCATCCCCCATCCTCCACAGACCGATGGACACTGGGGTGTGCCATGGGGTCATAAGGTCTAACTCTCACCCCATTCTCCTTTACTGTAGTATGTCAACTTGTTCAAACAGGGAATGAGGTGAGAGTTGGGACTCCTGACACCATGGCACACCCTGGCATCTGTCGGTCTGTGGAGAATTGGGTGGTGGGGTGGTGGGGGGGTTAGTGTCTCAACCCTAAAGTCTCATTTCCCCACGTTTGTTGCTTGAACCCTAACTAATGAATTAAATGAAGTATTTTGCAATGAATTTCCTTACTTTTTGGAAAAGTGTAATATAACTAGTAAATAGCATGTGTTGGTCTGAGCATGGTGCCCCACCAAGCTGCCCATTTCTGCATAATGATATGCATCAGTTTGAGCATGGGCCCTCTGGTCCCTGAGCCCCCACTTACATATAGCTACAGAGCCATACAGCTGCTCTTTGGGGCAAGGAACCCTTGTAACACTAATCTGCCAATATTTTGGAAACTGTAGCAGCTAGGAAAACAATTCAAGTGTTGTAATCATGACAGCGAGTCCACGCAAGTTGCAACAGACAAAATCTATATCTCATATCATTTTCAAGATATGACACTGAAATTTGCCGCGGGCACCACAATTCAATGGACGCATGTAATTCAGGCATTTTAAGATTTTTTCCTGACAATTTTTAACATGGAATTTTGTGCACCCCACCTCATGAACAATGTCACTGTCCTATCATTAATCTGTCCCGAATGTTGAGTTCATGCAGTGAATGTGCCATTCTACACCACAGATGCAAAATCATGTTTTGGGTGGGATGTGAAAAATTACAGCTGCATACTGTTCATGAGAAGTAATGGAAAAGGGTAATGTTGAAATTCAGGAGGGAAAATATGAAAAATTAGCAAAGTTATGAGCGCACGTAGAAACTGCACAATGCACAATCATAACATAGCAATTTTGTGGAATTGTTTAACCAGATTTTCAGCATGAGCTTTTTGGGAAATCCCCTCATGAACACTGGCACTATAATTTCGTTAATCCATCCCAAAAATTGATTTTGCACAGTGATGCTCCATTCTGCAGCAGAGATGCAAAAACAAATTTCAGGCAGGAAGTGAGAAATGACAGTTGCACTGTTCATGAGGAGGTGTGAAAAAATGGCAATTTTGAATATTTGGAGTGAAAATATAAAAAATTGGTGAAGTTATGAGTATGGGTAGAAACGGCTCAACATGCGAATGTTAACACAGCCATTTTTTGCATTTTTTGCACCAAATGTTCAACATGGCCTTTTGGGACCTCCCCTAATCAACAGTGGGATTGTGATTTTGGTAAAGAACACCAAAGACTGTTCTGGGACTAAATATATACATCAGAAAAAGCTGCTCAAGAATATTAATGAGCTACTTCTACGAACATACTCAGTATGGCTCACATTGGATATGGGAAAGAAAGGACTGCTGGACTTCAGGAGGGCCAACTTTGGGAGGATGGGGGAAGTGGTAAAAGGGTACCTAGCCAGAATTTAACCTAGTATGGACACTAAACAGAGGTGGGAGCTCATAAAGCTGGGGATAGTGGAGGCAACCAAAACCTGCTGCAAAGCCCAGAACAAGAAGGCTAGGGCTACGAAACCAAGCTGGTTGAGCAAGGAGGTCATGGAAAAGGTAAGGTGGAAAAGAGCTGCCTTTAGCAGGCACCAGAAAACAGAGAGGGGGAGGACAGGGAGGAGTAGTACCTGATGGAATTGAAGGAGGTGACATAGGCAGTAAGGGGAGCCAAGGCATCTGCAGACCTCAGGCTGGCACAAGGCATTAAGAAGGGGGAGAAGGACCTCCTTAGGTACATCAGGGAGAAAAGGAGCTGTAAGAACCACATAGTAAGGATTAGGAAGGGGTGGTTGAGTGGAAGCAGGGTGCGATAAGGCAGAAGCACTAAATGATTACTTCTGCTTGGTATTTACTAAGGAGAAGAGGGGGTGATACCTAAGGGGGAGGAATGGCAGAAACAGGGGGAGGGTGAGATGGGAAATCATGGAGGGCAGATTTTGGGAGGGTTTGAAGGCACTGAGGGTGGACAAGGCACCAGGCCCAGATGGCATCCACCCAAGGGCACTGAAGGAGCTGGCAGAGGTCCTTGCAGGAACTTTGGCAGACCTATTTAATGCCTCACTACACTCAGGTTGTGTACCTCAAGATTGGAGGATGGCTCATGTGGTGCCCCTCCACAAGAGTGGCCCCAAGGATGAACTGGGGAACTACATACCAGTGAGCCTCACATCCATCATGGGCAAGTTGATGGAGACTATTCTGAAGGAGAGGCTGGTGACCTTCCTAGAGGCCAAAGGACTACAGGACAGCAGACAGCATGGCTTCATATGTGGCATATCCTGCCAAACCAACCTGGTGGAGTTCTATGACTGGGTAACTAGGCACCTGGACAGGGGCCATGCAATGGATGTCCTCTATCTGGACTTCAGTAAGGCATTCGAACTCGGTGCCACATGGGAGGCTGGGAAGTAAGTTAGAAGGCACATCTGCGGGTGGAAAGCCAGTGAGATGGGTAGGTAACTGGCTTCAGGGAAGGCAACAGAGGGTGGTGGTGGGTGGGGAGCTCTCACACCCAAGGGTAGTGATGAGCAGTGTTTTGCAGGGTTCAGTGTTGGGACCAGTGTTGTTTGGGATATTCATTGCAGACATATCATTGGACATGAAGAGCAAGATCAGTCTGTTTGCTGATGATACCAAGATGGGAGCAGTGATGGGTGACCTAGGGGGATGGCAGGGATTTCAGGATGATCTGACAAAGCTGGAAACCTGGTCAGACACCTGACAACTGGGGTTTAATGCCAAAAAGTGCAAAGTGCTGCATTCTGGGGTGAAGAACCCAAGGAGGAGTTACCAGCTGGGGGGAGTGCAGCTAGCCCAGACAGAGGAGGAGGAGAAGGATCTGGGGGTGCTCTTTACAGGGTCAATGAACAACTTGGCACAATGTAGGAAGGCAGCTGCAAAGGCCAACAAAATGCTGGGTTGCATTAGAAGGGGTATATCCTTGAGGAGGGAGAAGGTGATTCTGCCACTGTATAGGTCATTAGTTAGACTTCACCCGGAGTACTGCATGCAGTACTGGTGCCCGTATCTGAGGAGGGACATTAAGTTACTGGAGGGGGTGCAGTGCAGGGTGACAAAGATGATCAAGGTTCTGGGGGACTTATATGAGAGGAGGCTGAGGGAGTTGAACATGTACTTGCTGGAGGAGAGGAGGGACGGGGACATGATTGAAACCTTTAAGTACATGAAAGGAATAAACAAGACAGGTACAGAGGGGCTGTTCAAAGTAAGGGAGGGGAGGGACACCAGGGGTCATGATATGAGACTGGAGGGAGGAAGGTTCAGGAGGGAGATGAGGAGACACTTTTTTACAGAGGGTGGTAGCTGGGTGGAATTCATTACCTGCAGAAGTGGTATCCAGTAGAACAGTGGATTGCTTCAAAAGGGGGTGGGACAGAACAAGTGGGAGGGTCAATGGAGGGGAAGGGTGGAAGGGAAGGGCAGCTGCAGAATAAGGGGTGCTAGCTGCATATTCAAACAGACTTGATAGACCTCTAGGCCTTTATCTGCTGGCAAAGTTCATATGTTTATATCTTAGAGTGTATATATATATATATATATATATATATATATTATGGTAGCACGGTAGTGCTACCATAGTTAGGGTTGAGGAGCCATTTCTATGTTAAACCCCAAAACTTTGCACCTTAATAACTTTGCAACTGTTTGATGGATTTGCCTGAAATTTGGAATTTATGATCAAGAATCATAGGCCTTGGGATCTGCCAAGTTTTGTACTGGTCAGATATACGGCTGCGGAGTTATTAAGTGTGATCTGTGCACGCGTTTACGCTTTTCTGGGAATTCTGTGGTCGCGCCTACAGGTCGTACAGTTTACGTGACCGGCCCAAAATCTTCAGAGAACGTGCAGCCAGGGTCCCCGATGTGCCTTTCAAAGATTTCGTGACAAATATTAAATGGTTCAAAAGTTATTCAAAAAACAGTTTCCCATTATAAGTCAATGGGAAAAGTTAACAAAAAGTTCAACACTTTCGCAAATGCATTTTTACTTTCGCAAATGGGCCTGTTACTTTCGCAAAATCGGCCATTTTGTTTTCAGTTGGTGATCAGAAAAATGGTTGGCATTTAAATTTGGGACCCTCTAGCAACCTAATTTTTTTGTATTTACCTAGTCGGGCCCTGAGGATGCTTGCCATGTCTTTATTTTGTGGTAAAACACCCCAGAAATATGTTTTTCAAATTTCTGGAAAAAGTACTTTCATAAATTACTTTCAGTGCTCAGATGAAAGTAAATGCAGATTTTTTATGAAAGTCATGAAATTGCGACAGTAATTTTCTAGTCTGTGGAAAATGACAACAATTTTTGGCACTGCACTGCAAAATAACTTGGGAGTTTTGGGCTGAAATTTGAGGAACATGCGACATCTCACAGATGTGCCTTTCAGTGTTGTATTGAAAAAATATTACACGGCGGCAAAGTTATGGCACTCCAAATTTGACAGTTTTTCCCATAGGATAACATTACGGTGCCCAAATTACAGGAATCCTTTGGCACCCTGCTGCAAAATAACGGTTTGGTCTTTTTTCCTGAAATTTGGAAGGAAGACAGCCAACAGTACACAGATGTGCCTTTCAGTAGTTTGGTGAAAAAATATCACATGGCAGCAAAGTTACGGCACTCCAAAATTGACAGTTTTTCCCATAGGATAACATTACGGTGCCCGACACTTAACAGAAATCATTTGGAGCCCTGCTGCAAAATAACGGTTTGGTCTTTTTTCCTGAAATTTGGAGGGAAGACAGCCAACAGCCCACAGATGTGCCTTTCAGTAGTTTGGTGAAAAAACATTACAGGGAGGCAAAGTTATGGTGCTCTGAACTTTTCTTTTTTTCCCATAGGATAACATTACGGCGTTCGCCATGCCTTTCAGGGCCCGTATCTCGGAAACGGTGCGAGATACGGACTTTTTGTCGGAAAACTTCTTAGCCCCATAATGGGGCTAAGATCCAAATTAGCCAGGACAGTTGTAAATAATATGACTTTTATATTTTTTTTCTACGTCGTACGGTTCCTGAGATATAATGTATTTAGTATTCCAAGATCTCATTTTCTGTGCCGATACTCATTATTTTGCATACATTATTTGTACTCACTGTCTTTCTCAAAGCAGGTTTTGGGGAAAACCAGCCTGTGCGCTTACATTACTGTTACTGTTGCCTTTCTTCCGCTATGGATCCGCATCTGCTTTCACTTACCATTGACGCCTGCGCCACCATGTGTGTTATCCTTTATGCTTTCATTTGCGCTATGCTTGTTATTTTTGCCATTTCTGTCTACAGTACTGTTTATCTTACTGTTTCACTTTACATCACCATGCCCATTGACATTTCTGTTTGCAGGCACCATGTTACTATGTGACAACACATCACGTGGCAGACCATTCCCGTCTACGCCACCATGTGCGTTACCCTTTCTGTTCTCATTCGTGCTTGTGTTACCATGTGCACCACTGTTAGCATTTCTGTTTGTGTTGCTGTCCCTGTTAGTATGCCACAACACATCGGGCCCCGCGCTCCCGGCAATGGGCCCCACACTCCCGCCACTACATTACATTCACTATTTCTCGCTATCATTCTCAAAAGAAGGAAATTAGAGGCAAAACTCTGTTTAATGCATTAGTTAGGGTTGTTCCACAGCGAAAAGTGAGAAATTCGCTGTTAGTTGAAAACCCCTTGGTCCCCCACCCCCAACCGGCATTGGGTGTGCATTGGGATCGTGGGTCCCAACTCTCACCCCATTCTCCTATACTTCTGCTGCTTTACACATGTCATGGGGTGAGAGTTAGGCTGATGATCCCATGCGCACTCCAATGCCGGTTGGGGTGGGTGGGGTCCAAGGGGTTTTCACCCCTAACAGCGAATTTCCTCACTTTTGTCGCTGTGGAACAACCCTAACTAATGCATTAAATGGAGTTTTTTGCCTCTAATATATATATTATGGTAGCACAGTAGTGCTACCATAGTTAGAGTTGAGGAGCCATTTCAATGTTAAACCCCAAAACTTTGCACCTTAATAACTTTGCAACCGTATGATGGATTTGCCTGAAATTTGGAATTTATGATCAAGAACCATAGGCCTTGGGATCTGCCAAGTTTTGTAATGGTCAAATATACGGCTGTGGAGTTATTAAGTGTGATCCGTGCGCACGTTTACGCTTTTCTGGAATTCTGTGGTCGCTACCTACAGGTCGATGGTTTAGTGACTGCCTGAAATCTTCTGAGGAACATGCAGCCAGGGTCCCAATGTGCCTTTCAAAGATTTCGTGAAAAATATTAAACGGTTCAAAAGTTATTCAAAAACAGTTTCCCATTATAAGTCAATGGAAAAGTTAACAAAAGTTCAACACTTTCGCAAATGCATTTTTACTTCGCAAATGGGCCTGTTACTTTGCAACCGGCCATTTTGTTTTCAGTTGGTGATCAGAAAATGGTTGGCATTTAAATTTGGGACCTCTAGCAACCTAATTTTTTGTATTCACCTAGTCGGGCCCTGAGGATGCTTGCCATGTCTTTATTTTGTAAAACACCCCAGAAATATGTTTTTCAAATTTCTGGAAAAGTATTTCAAGAATTACTTTCATGCTCACGAAAGTGTCGTAAATTTTGCGAAAGCTTGCAAATTGTGACAGTAATTTTAGTCTGTGGAAAATGACAGCAATTCTTTGGCACTGCACTGCAAAATAACCGTTGGGAGTTTTGGGCTGAAATTTGAGGAACGCAGCCGACATCTCACAGATGTGCCTTTCAGTGTTGTATTGAAAAATATTACATGGCGGCAAAGTTATGGCACTCCAAAGTTGACAGTTTTTCCCATAGGATAACATTACGCTCCAAGCATTACAGGAATCCTTTGGCACCCTGCTGCAAAATAACGGTTTGGTCTTTTTTCCTGAAATTTGGAGGGAAGACAGCCAACAGTACACAGATGTGCCTTTCAGTAGTTTGGTGAAAAAATATCACATGGCGGCAAAGTTACGGCACTCCAAAATTGACGGTTTTTCCCATAGGATAACATTACGGCGCCCGACACTTAACAGAAATCATTTGGAGCCCTGCTGCAAAATAACGGTTTGGTCTTTTTTCCTGAAATTTGGAAGGAAGACAGCCAACAGCCCACAGATGTGCCTTTCAGTAGTTTGGTGAAAAAACATTACAGGGAGGCAAAGTTATGGCGCTCCGAACTTTCTTTTTTCCCATAGGATAACATTACGGCGTTCGCCACGCCTTTCAGGGCCCGTATCTCGGAAACGGTGCGAGATACGGACTTTTCGTCGGAAAATTTCTTAGTCCCCTAATGGGGCTAAGATTCAAATTAGCCAGGACAGTTGTAAATAATATGACTTTTAAATTTTTTTTCCACGTCATACGGTTCCTGAGATATAATGTATTTAGTATTCCAAGATCTCATTTTCTGCGCCGATACTCATTATTTTGCATACATTATTTGTACTCACTGTCTTTCTCAATGCAGGTTTTGGGGAAAACCAGCCTGTGCGCTTACATTACTGTTACTGTTGCCCTTTCCGCTTATGGATCCGCACTCGCTTCACTTACCATTGACGCCTGCGCCACCATGTGCGTATCCTTTATGCTTTCATTTGCGCTATGCTTCTGTTATTTTTGCCATTTCTGTCTACAGTACTGTTTATCTTACTGTTTCACTTTACATCACCATGCCCATTGACATTTCTGTTTGCAGGCACCATGTTACTATGTGACAACACATCACGTGGCAGACCATTCCTGCTCACGCCACCATGTAGCAAGCATCTTCTGTTCTCATTCGTGCTTGTGTTACCATGTGCGCCACTGTTAGCATTTCTGTTTGCATTGCTGTCCCTGTTAGTATGCCACAACACATCATGTGGGGGCCCCGCGCCCCACCAACACATTCGGACCCGCGCCCACCGCTGCATTACATTCACTATTTCTCGTTATCATTCTCAAAAGAAGGGAATTAGAGGCAAAACTCTGTTTAATGCATTAGTTAGGTTGTTCCACAGCGACAAAAGTGAGGAAATTCCTGTTAGGGTTGAAAACCCTTGGACCCCCTGCCCACCCCCAACTGCATTGGGGCGCATTGATCGTGGGTCCTAACTCTCACCCCATTCTCCTATACTTCTGCTGCTTTACACATGTCATGGGGTGAGAGTTAGGGCTGATGATCCCAATGCGCACCCCAATGCCGTTGGGGGTGGGCAGGGGGTCCAGGGGTTTTCAACCCAACAGCTAATTTCCTCACTTTTGTCGCTGTGGAACAACCCTAACTAATGCATTAAACAGAGTTTTTTGGCTCTATATATATATATAAATATATATATATATATATATATATATATATATATATATTATGGTAGTACGGAGTGCTACCATAGTTAGGGTTGAGGAGCCATTTCTATGTTAAACCCCATAACTTTACACCTTAATAACTTTGCAACTGTTTGATGGATTTGCCTGAAATTTGGAATTTATGATCAAGAACCATAGGCCTTGGGATCTGCCAAGTTTCGTATTGGTCGGATATACGACTGTGGAGTTATTAAGTGTGATCTGTGCGCATGTTTACGCTTTTCTGGAATTCTATGGTCGCGCCTACAGGTTGTACAGTTTGCACGACTGGCCCGAAATCTTCAGGGAACATGTGGCCGGGGTCCCCGATGTGCCTTTTGAAGATTTCATGAAAAAATATTAAACGGTTCAAAAGTTATTCAAAAAACAGTTTCCCATTATAAGTCAATGGGAAAAGTTAACAGAAAGTTCAACACTTTCGCAAATGCATTTTTACTTTTGCAAATGGGCCTGTTACTTTCGCAAATCGGCCATTTTGTTTTCAGTTGGTGATCAGAAAAATGGTTGGCATTTAAATTTGAGACCCTCTAGCAACCTAATTCTTTTTGTATTCACCTAGTCGGGCCCTTAGGATGCTTGCCATGTCTTTATTTTGTGGTAAAACACCCCAGAAATATGTTTTTCAAATTTCTGTAAAAAGCACTTTCGCAAATTACTTTCGTGCTCACGAAAGTGTCGAACTTTTTTGTGAAAGCTTTCACAAATTGCGACAGTAGTTTTCCATCTGTGGGACAGTGACAGCGATTCTTTGGCACTGCGCTGCAAAAGAACCGTTGGGAGTTTTGGGCTGAAATTTGGAAGGAACGGAGCCGACATCTGACAGATGTGCCTTTCAATATTGTATTAAAAAATTATTACATGGCAGCAAAGTTACAGCACTCCAAAGTTGACAGTTTTTCCCATAGGATAACATTACGGTGCCCAACGCATAGCAGAAATCCTTTGGATCCCTGCTGCAAAATAACGGTTAGGTCTTTTTTCCTGAAATTTGGAGGGAAGAAAGCCAACAGCCCACAGATGTGCTTTTCAGTGGTTTGGTGAAAAAACATTACAGGGAGGCAAAGTTATGGTGCTCCGAACTTTTCTTTTTTCCCCATAGGATAACATTACGGCGTTCGCCACGCCTTTCAGGGCCTGTATCTCGGAAACGGTGCGAGATACGGATTTTTCGTTGGAAAACTCTTAGCCCCATAATGGGGCTAAGACTTAAATTAGCCAGGACAGTTGTAAATAATATGACTTTAAAATTTTTTTTCTATGTCATACGGTTCCTGAGATATAATGTATTTAGTATTCCAAGATCTCGTTTTCTGCACCGATACTCATTATTTTGCATACATTATCTGTACTCACTGTCTTTCTCAATGCAGGTTTTGAGGAAAACCTGCCTGTGCACTTACATTACTGTTACTGTTGCCCTTTCCACTTGCAGTTCCGTACCCATTTCACTTACCGTTGACGTCTGCGCCACCACGTGCGTTATCCTTTGCGTTTTCATTTGCGCTTGCGTTTCTGTTATTTTTTGCCATTTCTGTCTACAGTACTGTTTATCTTTCTGTTTCACTTTACATCACCATGCCCATTGACATTTCTGTTTGCGGGCACCATGTTACTATGTGACAACACATCACGTGGCAGACCATTCCCATCTACGCCACCATGTCTAGTACCTTTCTGTTCTCATTTGTGCTTGTGTTACCATGTGTGCCACTGTTAGCATTTCTGTTTGCGTTGCTGTCCCTGTTAGTATGCCACAAGACATGACAGGGTGGCATATGGGGCCCAGAGGGCCTCACGTCCGCCGCCGCTGCATTACATTCACTATTTCTTGTTATCATTCTCAAAGAAGGAAATTAGAGGCAAAAACTCAGTTTAATGCATTAGTTAGGGTTGTTCCACAGCGACAAAAGTGAGAAATTTGCTGTTAGGGTTGAAAATCCCCTTGCACCCCACCCCAACCGGCATTGGGGTGTGCATTGAGATCATGGGTCCTAACTCTCACCCCATTCTCCTATACTTCTGCTGCTTTACACATGTCATGGGGTGAGTTAGGCTGATGATCCCAATGCACACCCCAATGCCACCACTGCGCTATCCTTATGCTTTCATTTGTGCTATGCTTCGCATTTTTTTGCCATTTGTGTACCGTATTGTTTCTCTTTCTGTTTCACTTTGCATCACCATGCCCATTGACATTTCCATTTACAGGCACCATGTTACTATGTGACAAGACATCCGTGGCACACCGTTCCCATCTCATACGGTATGCGTTACCCTTTTGTTCTCATTCGCGCTTGTGTTACCATGTGTGCCACTGTTAGCATTTCTGTTTGCATTGCTGCTCCTGTTACTATGCCACAAGACATCATTGTCGGCGGCGGGAGTACGCAACAGAGGCACCGCGCCCCGCCGCTGCATTACATTCATTATTTTCAATATCATTCTCAAAAGAAGGGAAATTAGAGGCAAAACTCCGTTTAATGCATTAGTTAGGGTTGTTCCACAGCGACAAAAGTGAGGAAATTCACTGTTAGGGTTGAAACCCTAACTCGAATTCACCCCCAGCACCACACACACACAAACACACACACACATTCAAGTATGGGGGAGGACCAAGTCAACACAACCAATGACAGACATCCAGCAGCAGATGACAGAAATAACAAACAATTGTCTAAATGTACTACGAGACATCCCCACCCACCTGACCAGGTACTGCATGCTCAGTGGAGATCAACAGCAAAACTGAGGCCATGTACACCAAACGTACACATCTCTGATTGCAGCTGCACACAACGTACCACACTGAGTAGTTGCATGGCCTAACCTACCAATGCCCCACACCACACCACAACTGGTACTGTGCCGTTATTCAATATAAATGCTGAAGGTGCATGATGACAGTTGTCGAAAGGTTTTAACACTAGTGAGTATACATTAATTAAGAGAAGCACTTAAATTAACTACAAGACACTAGCATGCTCAAGATAAAAGTAGTGATATATTTAGTAGGTGATTTACATAGTAGTACATTTACTGCAATGGTTTACTCAACATAGAGAGGCTGATGTAAACGTATAGAAAAGCATTGCCTGTTCAACGCTGTGAAATTCATACTGCCAGTATCACATGCATTCTTACTGATGAAGGTGTACTGCTGATGTACATACATAGACCTTCAGTGTGTTCCAATACTGAAGATGCAGTAAGTATTCTTTGTAAGAAACATTGTAATTGCATGGATCAGGCCAAGCAACTTCTAAATATCATAGCACTACTGAGCCAACAATGATGTACCTGTATCGGAGATGTATATAGGATAGATTTTCCTGTAGGCACTTACTGAGTATGTTGTACCTGATAAAGACAATCTCATTGCATCTGTGATGACTAACTTATTCAAATAGTAATACATTTACTATTGCTGCAATGAGTGATCTATGCCACTTATGGACACAGTGTGATTTTTTTAACAGTTGTTTCATACTCAGGCTGTATGCCTACTGTTTGGGTTTTCCACACTTCTGTCACTGATGCTATCAAAGTGATAACTATGTTAATTGTGGTACAACAGTAATCAAGTAGGTATGGTGTAGATATAAACAGAATGTCTTTTAGTATTGATTTAACTCACAATGGGGTAAGTGTACTAGGACAGCAGGGGTTATCCTCTATCACTGACTCTGTCAGTTATAATCACACTAGGGTTTCGATGACTGTAATGATCAAGTTACACTGTTCATCTTCATGAGTTCATATTCACAGCCATTCTCCAGTAACTAGACAGTGTATATGGTGTAACTGGGTGGGACACTGTGTTGCAAAGCTGCTGCAGTGCCTAGCAGAGGGAGAGTATCTACTCATAAAGACAATTAAGCAATAAGGCATAACCAACAGTTATGCTAAATGGTCTGTTAATCACGCTGTAGGGGTTTAATGTTGAATGAGGCATAGCCGAGTGCCACATGTCGCTAGACAGTGATAAACTGACCATTAACATAATACCTGGGAGTGGCTTATTGCTATCATAATGAAACTGTTTTTTAAACAACATTAAACCATGTTCATCATATGGTTAGGCTCTACATGTATGTTAATAAAAACTAAACATAAGGCTGTTACAATGTTTACAGTCAATTAGAAAGCTGCATTTCTCAAACCCTTGTTATAATCAGAGATATTATACCTGTACAACTCCTTGGTTTTGCTGAACTCTATTGCTCAGGTGGCCCACCACAAGTGGTGTGGTCTGGTGTGGGGCATCAGTAGGTAAGGCCATGCAACTACTAAGTGTGGTCATGTGGTGCATCTGCAATCAGAGATGTGTATGTTTGGTGTACATGGCCTCAGTTTTGCTGTTGATCTCCACTGAGCATGCAGTACCTGGTTAGGTGGGTGGGGATGTCTCGTAGTACATTTAGACAATTGTTTGTTATTTCTGTCATCTGCTGCTGGATGTCTGTCATTGGTTGTGTTGACTTGGTCCTCCCCCATACTTGAATGTGTGTGTGTGCCTGTGTGCGTGTGGTGCTGGGGGGGTGAATTCGAAGTTAGGGTTTTCAACCCTAACAGCGAATTTCCTCACTTTTGTCTCTGTGGAACAACCCTAACTAATGCATTAAACGGAGTTTTTTGCCTCTAATATATATATATATATATATATATATATACATATATTACAGAATTGTTTATAGACACTGGGGTGTGCCATGTGGTTGTAAAGTCTAACACTCAGCCCATTCTCCTTTACTGTGGCATGTCAACCTGTTTACACATGGAATGGGGTGAGAGTTGGGCCTCCTGACACCATGGCATACCCCAGCATCTGTCGGTCTGTGGAGGATGGGGTGGTGGGGTGGTGGGGGGTTAGTGTCTCAACCCTAATGTCTCATTTCCCCACGTTTGTTGCTTTAACCCTAACTGATGCATTA
This sequence comes from Neoceratodus forsteri, assembly GCA_016271365.2. NCBI lineage: Eukaryota > Metazoa > Chordata > Ceratodontiformes > Ceratodontidae > Neoceratodus > Neoceratodus forsteri. The sequence continues at coordinate 1,780,455,793 of CM057452.1, forward strand.
AATGAAGTCTTTTGCAATGAATCTATCTATCTATCTATCTATCTATCTATCTATCTATCTTGCATATTCTTGGCAAAAAACTCTGTTTAATGCATCAGTTAGGGTTGTTCCACAGTGACAAGAGCAAGGAAATTCAATGCTAGGCTTGAAACACCCCCCTTCCACCCCCCACACTGCCCCCGCCAACTGGCATCGGGGTGTGCGTTGAGGTTGTAGGTCCTAACTCTCACTGCATCCCATGTGTAAAGAAGCTGAGGTGGTGAAGTATAGGAGAATGGGGTGAGAGTTAGGACTGACGACCCCAACGCATACCCCGATGCTGGTTGGCCGGTGGGTGGGGATGAAGGGGGTTCCAACCCTAACATCGAATTTCCTTGCTTTTGTGGCTGTGGAACAACCCTAACTGATGCATTAAACAGAGTTTTTGCCTTGAATTTTCTTGAGAATGAGGACTATAAATAGTGAATGATGTGGTGGAGCACGGGCCCTTGGGCCCTGTGCTCCCAACGCACGTGATTTTTTGTCACATAGGAATGGTAACTGCAATGCAAACACAAGTGCAAACGGTAATGCACATGGTGACACAAACGTAAATGGTAAAGCAAACAGTAATAGAAACTCAAGAGCAAAGTGACACCAAAGCGAACAGTAATGCAAACGGAGATGCAAACGCAAGCGAGCATGGAAACACAAGTGGCATTGTGCACGGTCACGGTACCATAATTGGAAATGCAAATAGTAATGGTAACAGCAACAATAATGCCAAAGGAAACAGAAACAGACATGGAAATGCAAGCGCATACGGAAACGCAAAACATAATGCGCACACTCAAGTTAACACAATTGGAAACACAAATGGTAATGGCAACAGCAACAATAACGCCAAAGGAAACAGAAACACAAATGCAAGCACGAATGGAAATGCAAACCATAACGTGCACTGTCACGGTACCGCAATTGGAAATGCAAATGGTAATGGTAACAGCAACAGTAACGCCAAAGGAAACAGAAACAGAAACTCAAACACAAGCGCATACGGAAACTCAAACCGTAATGCACACGGTCAAGGTAACGCAATTGGAAACACAAATGGTAACGGTAACAGCAACAATAACACCAAACGAAACATAAGCACAAACGCAAGCACGTACGGAAATGCTAACCATAACGTGTACTGTCACGGTACCACAATTGGAAATGCAAATGGTAATGGTAACAGCAACAGTAACGCCAAAGGAAACAGAAATGGAAACACAAATGCAAGCGCATTTGGAAATGCAAACCATAATGCACACGGTCACAGTACAGCAATCGGAAACGCAAATGGTAATGGTAACAGCAACAATAATCTATGATCATAATAACGGAATTGCAAATGCAAATGCAAATGGTAATGGCAACAGCAATGATGACGCAAAACAAAAGACAAACGCAAACACAAATGGTAATGAGCACAGTGACACAAATCGAAATGCAAACAGAAACAGTAGTGGAGACGCAAATGGTAACAGTAATGCAAATGCAAATGAAAATGCAAAGGCTAACGCACATGGCGGTGTACACGGGAACACTAATGCAAACGGGTATGGAAACACAAGTGGGAATGCTAACTGTAACAGTAACGGAAGCGCACACCCTTTTTTCCCCAAAAAGCTGCATAGAGAAACACAGTGAATACAAAGAATGTATGCATAATAATGGGCCTCGGAGCAGAAAATGAGCACTTGGAATACTAAATTGCTTCTATCTCAAGAACCGTACGATGTAGAAAAAAAACTAAAATTTCATATGATTCATGACTTTCCTGGCTAGTTTTGTACTTAGCCCTGTAGTGGGGGACTAAGTGTTTTTCCGATGAAAAGTCCGTATCTCACACTGTTTCCAAGATACGGGCCCCGAAAGGCGTGGCAGACACCGCAATGTTAGCCAATGGGAAAAAGCGTCAACTTTGGAGTACCGTAACTTTGCATCCAGCAACATTTTTTCACCAAACCATCAAAAGTCACATCTGTGGGATGTTGGCTTTCTTCCCTCCAAATTTCAGCCCAAAAAAACAAATTGTTCTTTTGCAGCAGAGTGGCAAACAATTCCTGTTATTTTGACCATAGTTTTACAAAGTAATGTCCTGATTTGTGACTCTTTCACAACAAAAATCACAAAAGTGTCGCAGGTGTGATACTATTTTTCTCAAAAATTTCAAAAACATATTTCTGTGGTGTTTAACCCCAAAATAAAGACATGGCTAGCATCCTCAGGGCTCAACTAGGTAAACACAAAAAGAATTGTGTACATAGAGGGTCCCAATTTTAAATGCCAAGCATTTCTGTGATCAGTAACTGAAAAAAAGTGGCTAGCTCATGACACTACAGGGGTCATTTGTGACGCTAAAAACTGCATTTGCGACACTGTTGAACTTTTTGTTAACGTTTCCCATTGACTATAATGGGAAACTTGTTTTTTGAATAACTTTTGAACCATTTAATATTTTTTCACAAAATCTTCAAAGGGCACATCAGGGTCCTGGGCCACATGTTTCTTAATGTTTTTGGACCAGTCGCACAAAGTGCGCAACCTGTAGGTGAGAGCAAAGAATGCGCAAAAAAGCATAAATGCACTCCAGAATGTTGCTTGATAATTCCGCAACTGTACTCTATATCCAAACAGTACAAATCTTAGCAGATCCCAAGATCTATGATACCGCTCTGTGCCTGCCAAACTTCAGACAAAACTGATGTATGGTGGCAAAGTTATTAAGGTGCAAAATTTCACCATTTAACCTTAAATGGGGTACTCAATCCAAACTATAGCTGCACTGCCATGCAGCTATAATATATATGTGTGTATATATATATATATATATATATATATATGTAATAGATAATCCACTCTTAGGTGTGTGGTCGCGCTCTGATATACGCACGCCTTGGTGTGCATTGTACGCATGGGGCTGCAGGCCAAGTGTGTCAACCACCCAAGGTGTGTGTATATCAGAGCGCGACCGCACACCTAAGAGTGAGTTATCTATCTTATAAAATGGGAAAAATATTTGGGCAGGGGGAGGAGATACAAAAGGTAGTCCCTGTCTGGCAGAGATAAATGTTTAATTTACAGTAGGTTATCTGGCTGATCCTGCCATAATTGTGATGGGTTTGAAGTTAAAGGTGGTATTTATCTGGTTGATTCTGCTTTGGTTTAAATAAAAAAGTGATAAAAATATGTATCTGGTTGATCCTGCTATTGTCAGAGTGTGTTACACTCTAATCCCTTTCAGTATTATTTCTGTACTGTAGCGTGACCAAGTAGTGTAAACTGTAATTATAGACCTGGTTGCAAACGTTCAAAAACAATTACTCATTTTTTATTTTTTGAAACAAGCGTCCGACTGTAATGGGGCTGAGCGAGTGAGTCATTCATATCTGTATTGTAGCGTGACCGAGTGTTTTTATTGGCAGTTCAGGACATGCTGGCACAGCTTAAAAACGGTATTTTACTTGCAGATACTGTGTAAACTCCTTTTTATTTTAAGATTGCTCATATTTCTACAAAATGAAGCCACCAACTGTAGAGAGTGAATAGCGAGCGAGTGCTGCTTCAGAATTTCAGCCAGGCGGAGCGAGAGTTGCAATAGCAACAACCTCGCCCGCCCATCTACACTGAGCCGCAACTCACTGCTTCTTCACTCTCTACAGTCGGGCGGCTTCATTTTGCAGAAATATGATGAATCTTAAAACAAAAAGAAGTTTACACAGTTCTGAAAGTAAAATACCTTGTTTTCAAGCTGTGCCAGCATGTCTTGAGCTGCCAATAAAACCACTCGGTCACGCTACTATACAGAGAGAGACAACTCACTTGTTTAGCCCCCTTACAGTCAGAGACTTAAAAAAAAAAATACCATAAAAACAGAGGTTATACAGACTTTAGTGAGAGGTGTGTGGGGCAGCTATATACAGCACATTTTAGTTACTGCTGTGGGTGCCAGCCTGTGTGTGTTTGTGTGGCAGCCTGTGTCTACCAGGTGTGAAGTGATCTCACTGCTGGTGAGAAGGTTCTGTGGGATGGAAAGTAGTTCAGGCGTGCGGTCATAATGGGACGTGTGCGGTCATTGGGAAATAATGCATGGTCATGTGATGCATTCTGTCCAATGATGTTACTGGAATTTCTATGATTTTACCACCCCATTTTATAAATATATATATATATATATATATATATATCTATATACACACACACTACCCAGTACGGCAGGTATAGTTAGAGTTGCATGGCCACTTCTATGTTAAACCTCAAATTTTGCACTTTAATAACTTTGCAACTGTTTGTCTGATTCACCTTAAATTTGGCATGTGTGGTGTTGTTCCATAGATTTCTTGATCTGGAAATTTATTTTCTGGTTGGATTTGCAGTCACGGAACAACAGAGCATCGAAAAGAGTGGAAAAACCTCAACTTTGGGGAATTCTTTGCTCACCTCCACAGCCTGAATGGTTTGTCCATCTGATCTGAAATGTTCTTGGTATATGTAGACTAGGTCAGTGAAGTGCCTTTTGAAGGTTTGGTGAAAAAATATTGATCTGTTCAAAAGTTATTAAGAAAATAATTTTCCCGATAATAGCCTATTGGAAAAATATATGTTCCGAGTGAAAGCACCTTTTTCTGTCATAATTCCCCACAGTACTTTCTTGTTTTCAGTTAGCAGTGGAGAAAAAAATGTTCTCATTCAAAATACCATGCCAACTGTTATGTTTATCCAAACGGTGCCCTAGGAACGCTATACTGGCATCAGGTTTTAAAAATAATGCTCAGAAATTTGTTTTGTAAGTTTTGATGTGTGTATCATCGCAATATGTGAAAGTATAGCATGGAACTGTGCCACCATACTTTTGCAAATAGTGAGTTCCTTTTGTGATAACTTTTGCAACTTTCAATGCAAAAAAAAAAAAAGCAATTGGTCCCTATGAAAAGGCCAAAGCCTTTTCTAAGCATTATTTTAAAATTCTGCAATAAAATCATGTTCCTTTACCCCTCTTTAGGTAAACACCTGTTGGTGTTTACCTAAAATAAAAATGTTACTCCTTTTACACCCTGCCACCCGACTCTCCAGTTCTGTACCATGTCAGCTTGGTAAAACATGAAATGGGGTGAGAGTTGATGCATTACGGAGTGTTTTTATTGAATATATATATATATATATATATATATATATATATATATATTTATAGATATATTTATAGATATATAGATAGATAAATATTATGGTAGCACTGTAGTGCTACCATAGTTAGGGTTGAGGAGCCATTTAAATGTTAAACTTAAAATTTTGCACCTTAATAACTTTGCGACCGTTCAACAGATTTGCCTGAAATTTGGAATACATGATCAAGAACCATAGATCTTGGGATTTGCCAACTGTCGTACTGTTCGGATATACGGCTGCAGAGTTATTAAGCATGATCTGCACACGTGTTTATGTTTTTTGGGAATTCTTTGGTCGTCTCTGCAGGTCGCACGGTTTGTACGATTGGTCCAAAATCTTCACAGAACATGTGGCCGGGGTCCCCGATGTGTCTTTTGAAGATTTTGTGAAAAAATATTAAATGGTTCAAAAGTTATTCAAAAAACAAGTTCCCATTATAAGTCAATGGGAAAAATTAGCAAAAAGTTCGACAGTGTCGCAAATTCAGTTTTTACTTTTGCAAATGGCCCTTTTACTGTCGCAAATCCACCATTTGGTTTTCAGTTAGTCATCAGAAAAATGCTTGCCATTTAAATTTGGGACCCTCTAGCAACCTAATTATTTTTGTATTCACCTAGTCGGACCCAGAGGATGCTAGGCATGTCTTTATTTTGGGGTAAAACACCCCAGAAATATGTTTTTCAACTTTCTGGAAAAAGTACTTTCGAAAAGTACTTTCGCACGCACTACACTGTTGAATGAATTTGCGAAAGCTTTCGCAAAGTTTGACAGTACTTTTCCAGGTTGTGGGAAAATGACAGCAATTCTTTGCCACCCTGCTGCAAAAGAATGGTTTGGTCTTTTGGGCAGAAATTTGGAGGGAATGCAGCCAACATCTCTCAAATGTGCCTTTCAGTGTTCTGGTGAAAAGATATTACAGTGCGGCAAAGTTACGGCACTCCAAATTTGATGTTTTTTCCCATAGGATAACATTACGGCATCCGCCGCATTATAGGAATCCTTTGGCGCCCTGCTGCAAAATAACGGTTTGGTCTTTTGGGCTGAAATTTGGAAGGAAGGAAGCCAACATCCCACTTATGTGCCTTTCAGTAGTTTGGTGAAAAAATATTACAGGGAGCCAAAGTTATGGCACTCCGAACTTCTCTTTTTTTCCCTTAGGATAACATTACAGCATTTGCAGCGCCTTTCAGGGCCTGTATCTTGGAAACGGTGTGAGATACGGACTTTTCGTTGGAAAAATACTTAGCCCCCTAATGGGGGCTAAGTATAAAACTAGCCAGGAAAGTCATAAATCATATGACTTTTAAATTTTTTTTCTACGTCGTACGGTTCCTGAGATATAAGCAATTTAGTATTCCAACTCCTCATTTTCTGCTCCGAGACCCATTACTATGCATACATTCTTTGTACTCACTGTCTTTCTCTATGCAGCTTTTGGGGAAAACCAGCCTGTGCGCTTACATTACTGTTACTGCTACCGTTTCCGCTTGCGGTTCTGTACCCGTTTCACTTACCGTTCACATCTTCGCCACCTTGTGTGTTACCCTTTACTTTTTCATTTGCACTTGCGTTTGCATTATTTTTACCATTTCTGCCTACAGTACTATTTCTCTTTCTGTTTTGCTTTGCGTCATCATGCGCATTGCCATTTGCGTTTGCAGGCACAATCTTACTATGTGACAAGACATCACGTCTGGCCCCGTGCTCCCACTGCCGCATTACAGTCACTATTTCTCGTTATCATTCTCAAAAAGAAGGTAAATTAGAGGCAAAAAACTATGTTTAATGCATTAGTTAGGGTTGTTCCACAGCGACAAAAGTGAGGAAATTTGGTGTTAGGGTTGAAAGCCCCCCTAGGACACCCCCACCCCAACCGGCATCGGGGTGCGCATTGGGGTTGTCGGTCCTGTCACCCCATTCTTCTCTACCTCTGCTTCTTCACACATCTGATGGGGTGAGAGATAGGGCCAGCAACCCCAATGCGCACCCTGATACCGGTTGGGGTGGGGTGGGGGTCCTAGGGGGCTTTCACCCTAACACCGAATTTCTCACTTTTGTCACTGTGGAACAACCCTAACTAATGCATTAAACAGAGTTTTTTGCCTCTAATATATATATATATATATATATATATATATATATATACACATAGTGTGTGTTATAGGGTTGCGGTCGCACCTCTATAGTTAGGGTTGAGTAGGCAGTTCACTACTAAACTCATAATTTTGCACTTTAATGACTTTGCAACCATTCAATGGATTTACACAAAATTTCATAAGCACCATCTTGTGGGGTAGATCTCTTGAAGTGACAAGTTATCTTCCAGTCAGATGTGCGGTTTCTGAGTTATGGAGAGGTGAAAAAAACATGTTTTCCCTCATTGACTTTGCTGGGATTTTTCTTTGAACTTGCTTACAGCCCAGAGGGTTTGGTTTTTGGATCTGAAATTTTCAGGGAAGAAAGGGGCTACCTCACAGTTATGCTTTTGCTGGTCTTCTAAAAAATAATAAGCAGTTTTCAAGTTATAGCAATTTAAAAATTTGAAAAAATAATTTCTGAGCATGCTCAGTTAGCACTTCAAGGTAGCTGTATGAAACAAAGTAGGAATCCTGCTTTGTATAGGAAAATTCCTACTTCTTATGGCCACCATCTTGTTTTCACTTTTGCCTGAAAAATAAAAATTTGGAAACCTCCCAAAATGATACTCTGGGGAGGAACCGACATATGTAGCTTGCCTATTGGGACCCCTTATGTGCATTCTGAACTTTACTGCTCGGAAAATGCTCTTAAAATGTGTTTTATTTAACATTTCAATTCTTTGTCTGTATCAGCATTATGCAAAGTAGAATCCTACTTCATATGCCAGGACACGAAGTAGGATCCTACTTTGTGAGCCATATGAAGTAGGACATTGTTTCGTATTCTGAGATACAAATTAGGATCTTATTTCATGAGCCTAAAGTGCAGGAATGCTTGAACTTATGTTGATATCTCAGCCATTTTTTGTTATTTTTTTCACCAAATTTCCAACATGGGCCTCTTGGGACCCCACCTCATGAACACTGGTGCTGTTATTTCATTACTTTGTCCCAAAAGGTGTTTTTGGTCACTGCATGAAATCACCTTTTGCAGCCAGTTAACAAAATGACAGTGCCAGTGCTCATGAAGTGGGGGTCCTAAAAATCCCATGTTGAAAATTTGGTGCAAAAATATGAAAAAATGCCTGAGTTATGTGCGGTCATTGAAATTTCGATACTCACGTGCATAACTTTGGTAATGTTTGATATTTTCACTCCAAATTTTCAACATTGCCATTATTTCACACCATCTCATGATGAGTACAACTGTCATTTTTCATATCTTGCCTGAAACATGTTTTCACTCCTGCAGTGCAGAATGGTGCATATGCTGCATGAAATCACTTTTCGGGACCAATTAACAAAATTGCAGTGCCAATGTTCATGAGGAGGGTCCCCAAAAGACCATACTGAAAATTTGGTGACATAATTCCTTAAAATGCCCGAGTTACATGTGTCTGTTGACTTTATTCAACGCATGCGCATAACATTCATACTTTTCAATATTTTGACGCCAAATTTTCAACATAGCCATTTTTTCACACCACCTCATGAACAGTACAGCTGTCATTTTTCACATCCTGCCCAAAATGTATTTTCACACCTACTGTAGGGTGCAGAATGGCATTGCAGTTATGCATTATTAAGTTTTGCCTTGCATTTCACAATTTCTGTATACCAGGGTACATGAGGTGGGGTAATAAGATGGCTATGCTGACCATCTGGTCACTGTTGTTCGACACATGGAAGCACAGGGCCCCTCACCTATATACATATGTACATCTATGGAGGGGTTGGGGTGCAGGGTAAAATAAGGACACTATTATATTATCTCAAAAAGTAAGGAAATTCATTGCAAAGAACTCTGTTAATGCATCAGATAGGGTTTCTATTACAGAGACAAAAGTATGGAAATTCATTGTTAGAGTTCCAACCCCTGCCACCCTGCCCCCACCATCCACACATCAACAGGCATTGGGATGTGCCTTGGGGTCATCGGCCCTAACTCTCACCCCATTCCATGTGTAAAGAAGCTGAGATGGTACAGTATAGGATAATAAGGTGAGAGTTAGGGATGCCGACCCCAAGGCACACCCAAATGCCTGTTGGTGTGTGGAGGGTGGGGTGGAGTGGGTAGGGTTAGGAACCCTAACACTGAATTTCCATACTTTTGTCCCTGTAATAGGAACCCTTACTGATACATTAACTGACTGTTTTCCAATAGATAGATAGATAACTAGATAGAGATATTATACCTGCCTAGTACGGCAGGTATAGTTAGGGTTCCACAGCCACTTCTATGTTAAAACCAAGATTTTGCACTTTAATAACACTGTAACCATTTCTCCAATTTGCCTGAAATATGGCATGCGTATCATCATACAATAGATCTCAGGATCTGGAAATTTTTATTCCAGTCGGATTTGCACTTGTGGAATTGCGGAGTGTCGAAAAGTATGAAAAATCCTCAGCGTTTGCTAATTCTTTGCTCATTTCCACAGCCCAAACAGTTGGTCCATCTGGTACAACATTTTTAGGGTATATGGGAATTGGGCCAGGGAAGTGCCTTTTGAAGGTTTGGTGAACAAATATCAATCCGTTCAAAAGTTATTAAAGTTTCCCATTATATCCTATGGGAAAAAATGTATGTTCCATGTGACAGTGTCACATTCATCCATGAAAGCACCTTTTTCTGTTACAAATGCCCTCAGTACTGTCATGCAGCAGCCATCTTGTTTTCAGTTAGTGGTGGAGAAAAAACATTATAGTTTAAAAACTACTGCCCCTAGGTAAACACCAACTGTTGTTTTACCTAAATGGGGTACTAGGAACAAAATCTATGCATCAAAATTGTAAAATAGTACTCAGAAATATATTTATTTTGATTGGGCCATTCATACTGTTGCAATTTGTGACAGTACAAGCATGAAACCTTTGTGAATTTGTAAAAATATTATGCTTATACTGCCACAAATCTGCTGAAACTGTCACAATTTGTGACAGCACTGCCCTAAAAATTGATATTTCTTTTCCACCTCACTGCCATCACATGGTTTGGACTTTTAGGCTGAAATTTGAAGGGTGGCAATGCCCTTGCACAACAGATGTGCCTTTTGGTGGTTTGGAGAAAAAAAATTCCACCGGTGCCATAGTTACAGCACTCTGAAGTTGAGAATTTTTCCCATAGGTTAACATTGTGGCATCCTCCAAAAGGACAATTTATTTGCCACCTCACTGCCACTACACAGTTTGGACATTTGGGCTGAAATTTACAGGGTGGCAAGCCCTTGTACTACAGATGTGCCTTTTGCTGGTTTAGTGCAAAAATTTACACCAGTTTCAGAATTACAGCACTGCAAAGTTACAAATTTTCCTGTAGGATAACATTGTGATGGCCGTGCCACCTTTCTGTGCCTATATCTCAAAAACAGTTTGAGATATAGATTTTTTACTAAGCTTCTAGGTAGGTGGCTAGATCATGAATACAACTGCATAAGAATTTTTTCCTCCGTTCCTATGGTTAATGAGATATTGCCAACTATGCATTACAAGGGTTACTTGGAATGCCTCTAGGCCTGTGCTATGTGTGTGTATTTATGTGTAGGTGGGAGTGCAGGGCCCAGAGGGCCTTCCCTCAAACATATGCATACTATTTATGCTAAACTTGGAGCACTGAGCCCTCCTATGCTATGCCTTTCAGTCATGAGTTGGTGGGAGCACAGGGCCCAGAGGGCCCATGCTCTCACCCATGGATAACAATCTTGCAATATGGGGAACACAGGGACCTCAGTTGTTATGTCTCTGCACTTATGGATGGGTGGGAGCACAGGTCCCAGAGGGCTGCACTCCCAAATATGCCCTCCTGCACTATATCTTTACACTAATGGGTGGGTTGGAGTTCAGGGCCTGGAGGGCCCAAGCTCCCACCTATGGATACCATATGAGAAACATTTAACTTTTTAAAAAAGAAAGGGAATTCATTGCAACAAATTCCATTAATGCATCAGTTAGGGTTGATTCCCCATCAACAAAAGTCTGGAAATTCAATGTTAGGATTACCAACCCTACCCCCCACCCACCACCATCCACAGACCAATGGGTGCTGGGGTGTGTCTTGAAGTCATTGACCCTAACTCTCACCCCATTCTCCTATACTGTACCATCTCAGCCTGTTTACACATGAAATGGGGTTAGAGTTAGGGCTAACAGCCCCAAGGGACACCCTGGCACCTGTAGGTCTGTAAATGGTGTTTGGGGGGGTAGGGTTGGTAACCCTAACATTGAATTTCCAGACTTTTGTTGGTGGGGAATCAATCCTAGCTGATGCATTAGTGGAGTTTTTTTGCAATGACACACACACACACACACACACACACACATACATATATATATATATATATAGATATATAGATACCTAGTTTCAGATTTCTAGATCCAAAGGTGCCCAAGGTATATGCAGAGAAAAATTTTCATGACATTTCCCACAAAAACAAGACAGATTGTGAGCACCAGTCATTTTGAGACAATGTATCCTAATGTCAAGATATGAGGCACAACTTTAGAACTCATACCGAGAAGTAATCATGCCGAAGATCAGATCTCTAGCTCAACAGACAGCTGAGTTACGACCAAATGAATACATTTCAAAAATCCCACAAAATTCCATGGAATTTTACAGAATGTCACAGAATTCCATCAGAATTCTACAAATTTAGAATGTACTTATTATGCACAGCTCTAATGCACGGTTTACATCAGAGTGGTACCTTGAGATACTGCTCTTGTACACATTGGAGCAGTCTTGGTTTTGGCTGGCTGCAGCCTGGCTCCCAGCTAATTAGTTTTCATCTCAAGGGGTTAGATACCCAGGGGATTGCAAGGTGGATGATTTTATGCTATGGCTGCTGTCATTTATTCATGCCATTCAAACTGAAATTAGTGTGTAAATGTTATAAATAAAGAAACTTCCTGCAATGATGGTAACTATAAGATATGGAGATATCAAAAATGGTTGAGATGGCTATGGGTGTGTAGACAATGTAGGTACAGTATCTCTGTCCATTTCCATGGGATTTTGCCTCCATTAGCAAACCACACTTCTTGGATGAACAGCTGAGGACCCAGGAATCACCCTGCAAATCTTGAAGGACCCCTTACTTATGTTGTACTCAAAACCTTGCATTTTTTCCTTAACTTTTTGGAATGCCTATTAGTATATGGAAGTTTATAAAGTTAGCTTTTGGTTACATTTTATTGAAATTCTAAACTTGGCAGGCATCAAAAAAGTGAGGATGTACTAAGGGCAGTAAGAAGTGAACATGATTAATCTATTGTCCTCTAGTCCCTGTTCTTTGCAGAATGATTAAACATCATTTGATTACGTCACCTTGTTTGCCCTGTCTTTATATACAAATGCCCCTATTGAAATTTCTTTTTAAGCTATACAATCTGAAGAAGAAAGCAAAGTGGTTACAAGGCTTCCAATCCCATCATATACTGTATAAAGACAGATTTTGAAACAGAAGGTCTGTGTGTCCGTGCTGAATTGCATAAGACTGAACAAAACAAAATGCTAGCATTCACATTATCTGAGACAAATGGTTCTGCCTAAACCAAAAAAGAAATAACCCATTCATTCTATTGTTGGACCAAAGTACTGTGCATGCTAAGGACACACAGTAGCAAATAATAAGAGGACTTGGTCAGAACAAACATTTTTTTATAAGGACTTGGAAACAAAACATCATCGATGAAAAGAAATATCTAAAGAATTGTGTCACTTAATAACATTTAACTAGTTACCAATAAAAAGTCTATAGAGGCTTGGATTTTCTCTTATCTCTGTTGCTAAGGTTCTGTGTTACTGTACTTGTCTTGATGCCATTTCTTTCCTAAGTTTTTTTTTCCTGTTTTCTGCTCAGAGATTTTTTGATTTCCCAGAAAGGTGTACTTGATGGACGATCCTGTGGCTTAATATCTTATCTACAGCCCATGAAATAGAAGCAAGATACTACAATCAGCTAAACCACATTCCCTCATGGGAGCTTTAATGTGCTCCCCTGGTGTCAAGCTAAAAAAAAAATAGCTACACTGTGAACTGGCACAGGTGTTTTGTCATTGCTGAAATAGCAAAAGCATCATCTATTTCTTATGCATGCATAAAAATAGCTTTCATGAGGATGATACTGCTAAGCAGATGATTTATTCTAAGGGGACCTTTTTATTAAAACATCAATCAACAGCATCGGTTTGCAATCCTCAGGGCAAAGCTACAATTAGAGGTTTTAGGAATAGCAAATATGATTACTGTAGTAAACAAACTGTGCAGTACCAGTATTTCATCTAAAAATACAATGATCCATGTTTTCAGCAGTGCATACTAAAAGCATCTTTCTATACTGTAACACTGGTTCATTGTATTCAGCTAATACATGTTGTTCACTGTGTCCCACAATTCCTCCCTGGTTGAAGAACATGTTTCAATCATGTTTCTATGATGCATTTCATTGCTACCATATTTGCAATGAGCAGAGTGAAAAACAAGCACTTATTTCTTAAATCACCATTTCTCCTTTTCACTGTTTTGACCCCTTATCCTCTTATCACCCCATATGCATCTCCTTATTTTTTTCCTCTGGTCCTTTGCCATGCTCTGTTTTCCCTCTTCCTTCCATGTCTCCCAGCACTCCAGCACTATAGAGACCCCAGGAGGAATTCCTAAACCTTCAGAGGTCACCATTATTGGAGACAAAGAGCTCAAGCAAAACCACTAAGGTTTGCAAAATGGCTACTATAATTGTTGGTAATATTTAGAGGGATTTCATTAGCAGATCTAGCAAAGTCATTATGCCATTTATTATACATATGTCATGTCACTCTTGGAGTGCTGTATGCAGCCGTAGTCTCCATACATGGATGTGGACAAAATGCAGAGGGTTCAGTGACATGTGAGACTGTTATTTGAAGGACTACCAGGATAGGATATCTGATCTGGATGTATACTCCTTGGAATATTGGAAAATGAGGGGCAACATAATTAGAGCTGTACAAAGCTGGCAAACTGTGCTTTGCAGAGTACTTTCTAAAGTTTGCAAACTTCACTATGTGTGAAGCTCTGACTATGAAACATTTTTGACAGAAGAAGTGGCACTTTTTCCAGTGAAGTCATGCAAACTTGCTCACAAAGTTGCTGCTTCACAAAAACTTCACCAAAAATCATGACACTTTTCCATGAAAAAACATTGCAAAATGTCAAAGTGGGAAGTTGGTGGGAAGTGTGGGATTTTGCAAAGTTTCATGAAGTGCAAATTTCCTTACTTCACACCATCTTTACTGGCAAAGTTTAACACCATCACTAGACATGATAGAAGTGCAGAATCATGCAAGGACAAGGAGGACTTGTCATTGAGAATTTGGGGTCCACAGTGGCAGAAGTCACACAAGTTAGCATTTGCATACATTGCAAATGTAGGTTTTTAGATTGGATTCACTGATGTGGTGGTTAAGTTGTGGAATAGTTGATCTGTGACATGGTGGAGGCTGATACTTTAAATCTTTAAAAGGTTGTCTTGATGCTTTTCTCAATATAAAAGGTTGCATGGGTTGTGCTCACTGAGTTGTCATGGGAACAGACTATATAGGCTCACCTCCTTGTGTCTCGTCTTTTGTAAGGTAATGGTGGGAAGAATTATGTTGCCTGGGGCATAATGAGTAGAGTGGATAGGCCCTGAAGATAAGATGTGTATTGGGGGAATGTAAGATAATATTTAATTCAAAGGTATGCAACATGAGGTTCAGGAGCTGCATGCGGCTCTTTGCCCATGTTCTTGCAGCTCTGCAGCTCCTTAAATCTCAAAGGTCTAACATTTATGATTTTCAGAATCTCTGCTACTTTGCTCCATAATAAAGTATTTTGAAAGACTGAATGCTGTTTTTTTGGCATTTTGCTTATGTGGGACCACCTTTAAAAGGGATTAATGTTCAATATATCATACACACTAATGTCCTTAATGCTGGGATAATATGAGGCAGTCAAGCACAGTTACATATGGGAGGTTACCAGCATTGCAGTGTCCCCCATATTATAGGTCAGTATTAATATTACCATTTGTATTACAGACCTCAGGCAGAGGGGTGTGAGTGAGCAAACCTTTAAAAGTTTGCTGCTGTGCTGTAGAGCAGGCTGGGCCTAGTAGATGGCCATGCCCAGCTTCCCTTGCCTAATTGAGCACATTTGTGCCCCCAAGTGGGAGAGACAGATGGCGTCTTACCCTCCACCACAAATGATAATCAGGCCAGTTCTTCTGTCATTCTTCTCTGTCCCTTAACAGTGGAACACTACAGTAAATATACTTCACTGAGATTGCCACACATCACTTGGAATCTAGCCCCTCATCAGTTGTCACAGTGAGTTGGGTGGGGAAGAGAGGTACAACCACAGTTATATCTGGATGCTATATAGATGCCAGAGCATTGGGCAGGATAGAAGGATATGGAAGTGGGAGGAGGACTGAGACAAGGCATGCAAGGCCATTCAGCTACAAGAAATAATTAGTGTTTTAAACAAAGCTTTCCCAAAACTATTAAGGTGGCACTGGGACCTCTGAATCAGCTATACATTTTATGACAAAATAGCACATCCAGCAAATAAGAAAAATAATCATAGATGAAAACAACATTTCTAGAAGACTGGGGTACATTTTGTGCTTTTTTAATCAGCAGGGATATATGAATGTTCCATGTGATTTGCAGGGAATGTCTGCATGAAATAAAACTCATTCCAGGGGCATATTGCAATCATTCTACATATGCTAACAAATTCAAAAGAGAAGCATGGGGAAATTCTCTTCTGCACTAGGAAATTTGGCCACAAGAACATTGCTTTGTAGTTATGGATTACATCTGACCAGCTTCACTGGACCCTTGCAGTTGCTTTGTAGAGGCAAAATGTGCACTAACGGGGAGATTATGAAGGATACAGTTTTAAGAATGGTCCCGTACTTGCTTGCAGATTTCAAGGGAAAAAAAAGCAGAATTTTCCTGTATGCAAGGTTTAGGACCTGCTTTTGTTTACATAAGACTAAGAATGACCATGCAAAGAACTTGTTGTGGAATATGGATTTTTAGCTGTGTTTATGATATTACATTAGCTTACTGTTTCTCTTGTGATTGATTAATCCATTGATAACAATTTACAAGGATTCTGTTCAGCACTACTGGCATTTGTGGACCAATCTCCTGTGTGTATACATTACGAATTGAGGCTGAGTTACTAGCCATTTGCTGTTGTAACTATAGAATCATAGCTAAAATGTCTTCAGTTCTCTCAGAGAGGATTTGGAGAGGAAGCGGTCTACTGAAACATTTGTCAATGTCTGCACAGACTGTGCAACTAGCATGACAGTCCATATCAAGCGAGACAGAAGTTTTGGCCTCACTAAACAAATCTTATACTGTAAGATACTGTAGGCTATAATTTGTTCACTTGCATACTCTGCTAGTGGAAACCTTTGCATATTTGTATAGGATGAGAAATGCATCACTGTTGTTGAAAACAATTGACAGGTTATACTTTTTTAAGTCTTATGCTTTGTGTAGTGTTCCAATTGAATAACAAATGCTTTATCCAGATGACATTGTGCAATGAATTTAAGCAACATTATATATTACAAAGGACATCTGCTATACATACACTCATATGGCTGTCTGGTGATCAGACCAGTCATGGCAAGTGGAGATGTGACCACCATCCTGAAAAGGTTCCGGACTCCCTGGTCTAGTGGAATGACTCCCAACCCCCGGGAGATAGGGGATGATAATTTTATGGCAAATACAATAGTTCTCACCTCCCCAAGAAGTGTACCATGGCATTTGAACCACTTTCACATCTCCTGCAGTCCTAACCAGAGGTATGGGTTCAGGAAATAATCCTGTTCCTCACATAGCGGGTGGATGCACCCTCAATTTGACACCCCAGGTTGGCCCATAGAAATTTTGTTTTCACTTACATATGTTTACTTTGTATGAAGGCTTGCAACATGCCTGTTTCTCCTCTTATAATCTCCACTATATCTTCCCAATATTTCCTCAGCTTACTACAGTACATGCCCAAATTATCTGTATATGTGGTATTCTGCAACACAAATTAACTGGCATTTCCTAAAGTATCTAAAACATTCTCATAATATAACTAGTGTTTGAACAAATCTACTACTACCAATTTACTAAGAAAACTCTAATCTGACTCTAGAGGTTATTAAATAATACATTTTAGCCAAAATCTATTTGCACTGTTCATCACATAGTTATTTACGAAATTATCTCTGCCATTGCAATTGGAAGCTTATAATTAGATAGACAGACAGACAGATAGACAGAGAGAGAGAGAGAGAGAGAGATAAGTAGGTAGATAGATAGATAGATAGATAGATAGATAGATAGATAGATAGATAGATAGATAGATAGATAGATAGATAGATAGAAAGAATATTTATTTTTTGACAGGATAAAATTATTAGGACTTTTCAGCCCTATTTACAAAGTTGTCCTGCTTTGTTACAGAGTTACATATGTGGTATGTTACAGTTTAACATATTATTTATTTAGTTTTTGTTGACTGGGTAGGTGCGCTAGACAAAAACATTGCCTATTTTCAGGGACAACCTGGGAGGGTTATAGACAATGTGAAAAACCAAAACACATACAGATTAAGCACAAATTACATTGTTCAGAGACATCAAACAAAGTGAGCACAGACAACTACAGCAAATATGTAAAACATTGAGCAGTACAAAGGGTATGAAAAGCAGACCAAAAAAGTGCCAAGTAACAAGAGGTATGCAGATCATAAATTCCCAAATACAGAGCCTCAGATACACAAGCATTTATCATTGACCAGAAGGAGTTTTCTAAGATCATTCTTAAGAACCTGATGTGACTTAACACATCTAATCATCTTTGGTAGGGAATTCCATAGATTGGGTGTAAACACAGAGAATGTTTGTTCACCCATCTTAGTGGCACATTTAGGGATGCCAAGGAGTGACTTGTCAATTGACCTCAGGGAGTAGGCTGGTGATGTGGGCTTAAACATGCTGCCAAGTGACTTAGGAACACCAGCTCTAATATTATTATCTACTCTACAGCCAACAGTATACATCCTGTAAGAGCGTGAGGAGAGCAAGCTGAGGCTAGCATAGTGGACACCGTGATGGGTAAGCCTAGACACCAACAGTGCAAATCTACAGATGCTATTATAGCATGTGTTCTGTTTCCCTTTTTCACATCCCTTTTTTTACCTCCAAGTAAGATTGTCACAGGTACTTGAGTATAAAGATAACACTGGACACAGTAATAGGGTACGACACACCCACAGTGTGTTTTATTTTATACAAAAATAGAAAAAAATAAATAAATAGAAATAAAACAGTTCAAACAGAACAAGAAAATAAACAATAGGTCAAGGCTTATTCACCTTACATCAGGTATCTCAAAACAATTCATCAGTTTTCCTGCTTTTAGAGATAAATTCCTGTTCAGGCACAGGTCCTTCTGATTAATTCCTTCAGGTAAGTGAGACTGGCTATGCAGCTAAAATGACTCTAGGTGTTTGAGGAGGGCTTATATAGCTGTCCTACATATGGGAAACCCTGCCATAACATCCAATTAGCTCTAGAATGGTCCCTAAAGGCTGGTAACCTATCCTATACAAAAAAAAAAGGATTATTTCTAAGCCTTTATGTATCAACTATCATTCCCTAGAACCAAAATATCCCAATGTGCTTTTTATAAGGCTGGAAAGAGTAATTGTTCCTAAATAGGAAAACTTCACCTGTATTACCTAATGAGGTTTTGGATGGGGAAACTCCACCACTATTACATAATGAGGTTTTAGCTCACAGAGTATAAATACAGTCCTCTAGGGGCTGCTGTCCCCCTATAGAATGTCCATTCCTGAGGTCTTGCTTACAGGTTAGCACCTATTTCATTTATATGTAAACAGTGAGAACATTTCCATAGTTTATACAGGTGCTGTATTGTTTTTATTATGGACATTAGCCCTTTATATATATATCTCAGGGCTTTATATATAATGGAGTATTACAGTGCTCCTTTACAGACCTGCTGTGTCTCTTTATTCATTTATTTTCTTTATTTCTTTATTGTGTGTAGTTTATTGTAAAGCCCACTCCTTATTCTGAGGGCTACTTTATGTGAAACATATTTCCACATGCATAGGGATGTTCCTGTCCCTTTAAATCATTTATTTTTCTATGTTGCAGCAGAGCGGCAGTCTGTTAGAGAATCCTTATCAAGAAGCTCTGTGTTGGGGCTCCACCTGTATAAGTGGGCAGTTTTGTATTTCAATTGCCATTTTACACATTTCCTTATTCATTCATATCTCTGGCACCATATACGTTAAATGGTATAAGCACTCTATGTATGCACTTTATTCCACCAGCACCTTATATACATAAAGGCACTTTATGTCTTTTGGCATTAAATGCCATAAATGCACCTTATTTCATTCCTGCCAGCTAACCTTAGCCTGGTGCATTATTTTGGGGAGTTCTTGGCGAGGGATGGATATATAGAAACTAGAAATAAAGGCAGTAGGAAAAATGATTCAGTGAGAAAATAGAAAAGACTGACGTAGGTGGCCAACCTATGTCAGGGCAGAAAAAGGTAAAGTATAGCATATGGGGATACTGTTGCGCAACAGATTACAGTAGGAAAAAGAAGAAGATGGGACAGGCATCCCTCCACCGGGGTTATCAGACTGGCAGAACACAGTTCTGCCACAAAGATATCAGTCCATAAGTAAGATTGTGCCTCAGTACACCTTGAGCAATGGCTAGCCTGGTGGCAGCAGTTAGATTGTGTCTAATCTTGTAAGCAAAGGCAAGTTTTGTGTTAATAAATTTGCAGATCAAAGATATATGGAGGTTAAAATCAAGGGAAGAATTTAAAGAATTTTCAAGGTATCTAAATGTATCAACAACCTCAAGTGGGGAGCCACCAGAACCACATATAGTTAGAGTGAAGGGGCATGCCTTAAATCTAGGTACAGAGCCAAAGAGCATCGTGAGTGTCTTTTTGGAGTTCATGATAATTTTATTGTGTATTATCCAGGATTGGATTGTAGCAAAATCCTTATTCAGCTTTATGTTGATGTCATCTATAACAGCAGCACTAGTGTATAACACCATGTCATCAGCATATAGTAGGGAGGCACAGGAATCAACCTTCTTGTGTAGATTGTTTAGAAACAATGAGAACAGTAGTGGCTCAAGAATGGATCCCTGCAGAACACCAATGCCAGTAGGGCATAGACTAGATTTGATTCTGTTTATTTCAAAAAATTACTGCCTACCAGTGAAGTAGCTTTCAAACCAGGTATTGGCAGCAGGTTAGAAACCCAAAGCATTTAATTTATCGAGTAACAAGGCATGATCAACAAGGTCAAACACCTTGGTAAGATCAATGAAAACCACCCCAGTAAACATTCCTTTGTCCATAGCCATATCTAGATCATTAGTAAGTTTTATGAGGGCAGTGGATGTGCTGTGTCCATGCCTGAAATCCTGCTGATCAGGTGCAAGTTGATTGTGTAGTTGAAGGTATTCAGAGACCTAGGAGGCAACTATTTTCTCGCGAAGTTTGTCTAGCACGGGTAGTATGGCTATAGGTCAATAATTATCCATGTACCTGGTATCCCCATTTTTATGTATGGGCACCACTTTGGCAGTCTTCCAGAGCAAAGGAACTTTCCCTGTAGTAAGTGACAGATTGAACAATCTAGTGACAGGTGCTGCTATGAGAGACGCAGCAGTTTTAAGGAACCTTGGTAGTAGCCCGTCAGTGCCAGCAGAGCCACAAGTTGGAATAGACCTCAGTAGCCATAATACATGTTTTTGCAACAGGCCTTAGGTTGAGAAAGGGAGAGTCACTGTCCAGCATGTCAAGCTTTTGATTAGGACCTGGTCCAGACATGTTTGCATATTTGGATACATCTGAGAAATGGGCATTTATGGCATTAGCAATAGTGCATAAATTGTTGCAGTTGGAACCATCCAGTGTTATTTCGGTGATATCCTGGTTGTTCCCTGCCCCAAAAAAGATTTCAGGTGGCTCAAGAAACTGCAAGAGTCATTAATAGATGACCATAGAATCTGTTTGGAGTATGTGCTTTTGGCCGCATGTATTGCTTTCTTGCACTCTTTTCTGAGATGCCTGTATACAACCCAATCAATATTTGATTGAGAGTGTTTGGCATTTGCCCAGGCTTTGTCCTTCTTTTTCATGGATGCAGTTAGGTCACTATGTATCTACCTGGTCATCGAATCTCTGACTCTATGCTTCTTAATGGGTGCATGAGTTTCATGGAGAGCCTGGAGTGTGGATAAGAGGAAGTTGAACTTTCTCAATGTCAGATGTCTGATATAATGGGGACCAATCAATTCATTGAAAATCCATAGTTAAGGCCCCATAGTCGGGTTTGGAGAAATCCCAAAATTGGATTTCTTTGGGTGGGAACTTCTGGATGCATGCCCTCCAAGTTCAGAAAATTGTTGAGTGTTGACTGATTGAGTCTGGCCAAGTCCCTGCATGTACGATCCTATCTTTTCTATTTGTAAGGATCCAGTCTATGAGGGATTGGTGACTGTTATTTGCCACAACTCTGGTTGGGCAGGTGACCATTTGCGACAGATAAAACTTACCAATTACCTCCTCATACAAACATGTGTTCCTTTCTAGCCAGCTGAGATTAAAATCCCCCAGGAGAAGAATTTCATTTTTCCCTTTCAGAGATGTCAGATGTATGATTTATGTTAACATGTTTATTCCATTCTTTGGTGAGTGGTAGACATGTATTATATTTAACTTTTTTTGTATTACCAAGAACAATTACTACATGGATTGATTCACAGGCACTAGGAGGCTTGGCAGGCAGAGTAGGGATGGTGAGGTTTTCCTTACTGTAAAGAGCAACCCGACCACATTTAGCAGAAGGGAGGTCAGCTACATTTAGCCTACAGCCCCTCAGTGCACATAAGGCATCAGATATGTTGGGTTTAAGCCAGGTTGCAGTTAACCCTAGGATGTCTGGGGAATATTGGGACATCCAAGTTTTCAGGTCAGAGAAGTTAGCAGTTAGGCTACAAATATTCATGTGTGTAATTTTAAGACCTTTCGTAGAGGTCCATGGAGTGGTGTTATTTGACTTAGCAGCGAAAGGGGTACCTGGTTTGTATTCGATGTCACCAGCTAAGGATAAGCATAGGAGATGTTGACATACTTCCCAAAACAATTTCAGCATAAAACTTTTCCATGGGTCATAGAAATGGGAATTAGTAAGATATAGGGTATATAAATCTCAGTTTCCAGTGACAGTTCAGGTGATGTTCAATCCCCACAAGTGAGTTTGAGAAAACAAAAGATGAGACATCATAAGTAAGACATAAGTCACAACGATCAGGTGATAAGACAATATGTTCCACAAAAGCGACCATTATAATTTGCAAAGCCCCCACAGCAATAACTCAGCAGTGCATGTTCCACATTATGATTTGCCTTAGTATATGTAAGGTACTGATAAAGACAAGAACAGCACTGCACATAAGAGTTGCACTTTCTGTGATACACAGCCTTAGGCAGAAATCACTGCATTTCATAGACAAAATCTAGAATAAAACTTAAAACCACCAAAAATCTCAAATGGAATTAATAAGATACAGTGGACTAACACAGGTTCCAAAAGATTCACTTACTGTGCCCTGTGAAATCCTGTCAAGTAGCAATATCCTCATTTAACATCACTTCCTGACCAATGGTTCTTAAAGTTAATTGGGCATGTGGGGGGATGGGGTGGTCAAATAAATATGATTTCTGTGGTCTGCATTTAGAATGGAGTGGGGCCCCTGGATTAAATTAAATCTTTGATGCAGGCTGCGGTTTAAATAAAATCCCAGAGCAAACTCCTACCTCCGGGTGTTTCTTTTCTGTTCCTGCAGTGAATTGTTGGAGGCTGCTGGTATCCTCAGGACTAGGAACCTATAGACAAAGCAAAATTCAAAATTGTTGGTGTCCCTTTAGACTGGCACTCCAGTTTGTCTCCGAGTTGTCCTGTTTGGTATATAAGAACAGTTTAACATATAAGAAACAGTTTGACATTAAGTGCATTTTCAAGAACACCCAGGACATGATTTGCACACTTTTATGCCATACCTTCACAGGCAATTACAGATGTCCTTAAACACATTTTCCAGTAGCAGTTTAAAAGATCTTAAAGTTGATGCTTTCCTAGTCTCTGATGGTAGCGTATTCCACACTTTTGCTGCCCACCAGTACATAGTCATTTTCCTATATGAGGAAGATATCCTAGCGATGTTAAATACACTATTTTTTACCTCCCTTAAATTATGCGAGTGCAGAGAAACTCCATTAAAGTCAAAGTTAAGCTTTTTGACAACACCATTGTGCAATTTGTAAGTTAATGGAGCTGTCAGCTTTTCTCACCTAATTTCTAAGGAATCCCACATTAGGTCTTTATACATTAGGCAATGGTGTTAATCATAGCCATATCCTAGCACAAACCTTGTCAGATTATTGTTTAATCTAACTTTTTTAGTACTGTATTGTCTGCATGCTGATATACAATACCCCATATTCCAGCACTGGTAGTAGAAGCTGTGTAGCTATAGTTTTTCTTGTCTCTCTGGAGATAAAAGATGCCTTCCTTCTAATGGCTCCTAGGCAGCAGGCTACTTTTTATGTTGGCTCGCGCGTGCACACCAGCCAACATATTGCATTAGTAACAGATTTGGAGGTGCGGTCACTGTGGATGAATGCAGGACACACATCAGAAGGTGCATCCCTCATTCCTCAATCAGGCAGCTGCAGGCAGTAACACCAGGCATAAGTCAAGTAGCGACCAGATCTAAGAAAAGGTCCGCTGCAATCATGCAGCAGCATGATAACATGCCCTCCCGACATGCCTGTCCTGGTGAAACTGCCTGCAGAGTGCCCCAACCCACTTCATTTGCCGGCGGGGGAGCCCACTCCCTGTTGGCATAATGCCCCCCTCCCATTAAAAATGTATGCAGAGGGGGTTCCCAATCCCCCCCAACATCATGCGCCTCCCTGAACAGTCTTTCTTTGCTGATGGGGGCTCCAATCCCCATTGGCTTTAATCCCCCTTTCCCATTTATTTTGCCGATGGGGGAGCCCACTGACTGTCAGCATAATTCCCCCCCCGCTTTTGATGTGTGCTGAGGGGGATGCCCAATCCCCCTCGGCTACTGCATCCCCCTGCAAAACACTCAGGTGGTACACTGGGAGCCCACCCCAGCATGCCTAATGCCCCAGTAAACCAAAAACCATCCCACAATATTTTTTTAACCTGTGAAAGAAGAAAATGGTCCCTCGCAGTCTTCCTGCACCCTTCCCCAACCTGCGCCCACTCTCTGCATGCCCTGCCTCTCCACACCACCCCCTCACCCCATATTTACCTCCGGAGCCCGGCGTGATGATCTTCGGTGGACTGAGAACACGTCTGCACTCTTCAAAGCACTGAAGAAATGCCGGTAAGCTGTATAATGGCATATATAGGTGTTTTCAACTTTTGTACATATCTCAGCCATTTTAGGGAATTTTGGCACCAAATTTTCAACATGGGGTTATTGGGACCATTCCTTGAGAAATCAGTCATTGTCATGCTGTTATTCTGTCCTGAAAGGTGATTTCCCTGTCACCGCATGGAATCACCTTTTGGGACTGATTAATGAAATAACAGTGCCACTGTTCATGAGGGGGGATCTCAAAAAGCCTATGTTGCAAATTTGGTGGAAAAAATCCAAAAAATGGCTGTTTTATGAGCATGCGTTGCATAGTTTCCACGCACGCTCATAACTTTGTGAATCTGTAATATTTTCACTCCAGATTTTAAAAATTGGCATTTTCCCACACCTCCTTATGAACAGTACAGTTGTCATTTTACATATCCTGGCCAAAATGTGTTTTCGCACATCCAGTGCACAATAGCACGGTCACTGTATGAAATCAGTTTTCTGGACAGTTTGAGGAAATGACAGTGACTCTGTTCATGAGCAGAGGACCTAAAATGCCCATGTTGAAAATTTGGTGACGAACGTCCATAAAATGACTGTGTTACAAACATGCATTGCGCAGTTTCCACACACCCTTGCAACTTTGCAAATTTGCAATATTTTCATGCCAGATTTTCAACACTGCCATTTTTTCACACCTCCTTATGAACAGTACAGCTGTCATGTTTCACATCCTGCCCAAAATGTATTTTTGCACCTGAGATGCACAATGGCATGGTCGCGGTGGGAAATCAACTTTTGGGACAAATTAACAAAAATCACAGTGCCACTGTTCATAAGGGGAGGTCCCAAAATGCCTATGTTGAAAATGTGGTTAAAAAAATCCTGAAAATAATTGGGTTATGGATGTGTGTTGCACAGTTTCTATGCATGCTCATGACTTCACCAATTTTTCCTATTTTCATTCCAGATTTTTAACGTTGCAATTTTTTTACACCGCCTCATGAACAATACAGTTGTGATTTTTCACATCCTGCCCAAAATGTGTTTTCATCCCTGTGTTACCAAATGGCATAGCTGCTGTGCAAAACTACCTTTCAGCTAACAAACTGATAGTGTCACTCTTCATGAGGTGGGGTCACAAAAAGCCTGTGTTGAAAATTTGGGAGTGAAAATACCAACAAACGCCTACGGTGCTAGGGTTTCCAACTGTTACTCCCCACCCTGTAGATACTGACAGACATCAGGGGTGTGACTTGGGGTCATTGTCTATAATGTTCACACCATTCCACCCCCAACCCCATCCTGCAGCCAGTGACAGACATTGACGTCTGCCTTGGAGTGTTCGGCCCTAAGGTTCACCCCATTCTCCTATACTGCACCCACCTCAGCGTATTTCCTTATGGAATGGTGTAAGTACAGGGTATAAAGCCCAAAGAACCCAAAGCATACCACAACACCTGTTAGTGTCTACGGGGTAGGGTGAGGTAGAATGGCATTAGCATTATAGCTGATGACCCAAAGGCACACCCCAATGCCTGTCAGTCTCTGCAGGGGTGTTGGTGGTGTTGGCTTCAGTTCAATACTTCACTGCCATTCCTATTATGCATCTGTAACTCCTGCACTACCAATGCCAATACCAGTGAGACAATGTTCAACATTTACAAATGCTTGTTTGACACAGTTGTTCATGTGTGAGTAAAATTTCAGTGCACTGTCTATGACTACCCCTAGATATTTGTATTCTTTGACCTTAGTGTTTGATTGTTCAATGCCCTGATATTTAGATTGGATTCTACATTATTATTCTGCTGTATCTAAACAACATTGTCTGAGTTTTCTTGGTACTCAGGGCCATGTTTGATTTTATGAACCATTCTTGTAGACAGTTGAAGTCATGCTGTAGAATGCACTCTAGTTCTTCCTGGGAAGCAGCTTTACCTGTCAACCCTATGCCATCAGCGTATAGCTTAATCTCTGTCTTAGTAATATATATGGGCAAGTCATTTACATATATCAGAAACAACAAAGGGCAAAGGACTGATCCCTGAGGTGCACCTCTTCCCAGGATATGGGGGTGTTAGAGCACCCCATTTGCATACACCTGTTGTTTCTTATTACATAAGTATGATCGAACCCGTGATGTGGCTCTTTCTGACATCCTATCTGCTTAAGACAATCTAGTGGTTTCAGATGGTCTACCAAATTGAATGCTTTGGAGAGGTTCACATATACTGCATCTATGGATTCCCCTTTATATAAGTCAGAGGCTACCATGTCCACAAAGTCCATGAGTGCAGTAGTCATCGACCTTCCTGCTCTGAAGTCAGATTGGTGTTTTGATAATATTTCATAGAAGGCTAAGTACTCATCAATCTGTCTCCTGATTAGTTTTTTGAAGATTTTTGATACAACAGGCAATAATGCCACTGGTTTATAGTTTGGTGGGTTGTTTTACTCACCCACCTTAAATGTAGGCACCATTTAGGTCAATTTCCAAACATCTGCGGAAAGTCTAGTGCTGTGCGGAATTTTCAAATTCCGGCAGAGTGAAATTTCATGGAATATTCAAAATTCTGCCAAAATTCCACTGAATTCCGATGGAAACAGAATGGTGGAATTCTGCAGCATACAATAGTTGTGGAATGATTTTCTGTGGAAATATCGCTATTCCGAAGAATATTATTCCTTGGATCTCAATATATTCCATGGAAATTGTTGTGGAATAATTTTCCATGGAAAAATACTGTTCTGCGAAATTTTATTCCGCGGATCACAGTAGGCAGAATTCTGTAGGTGAAAAAGTAAAATTCCAGCAGAAATTCCACCCATGGAATGGTCATTCTGTGCTAATTCTGCCGACGGAATTCCGCATTTCACACAGCACTAGAAAAGTCCCTTTATTAAGCATCTGTTATAGATCCTAGTTCAAAAGGTGGTTATTATTTCAGCTGAGTATTTTAAAAACTTAGTTTCTACTTGATATGACCTGCTGGCCTTCCTCACAGGCAGGTATTTTATTTCTTTCTGAACCTCGCTCTGCTTGATTACTTTAAAATAAAACTTTGGAGTTTGTACTCAGCATGTGACTGTCACCCATTTCACTATATGTTGATTTCGTTGTTGTCTCCAGTTCTGGTATTTTTATGTCCGATAATGTGCAAAAATAATTGTTTAACATGTCTACAGTCTCTTCCACCATAAACGCTGTCCCTGTTTCATCTCCAAAGTTTGTAACCATGGTCATTTTTTGGTGCACCATGCAATGTTTTGATCAAGTGCCAGTAGGATGATGGATTTCTGCTTTCCTCTATTTTAGTTTTATAAAAATGCTTTTTGGCCTTCCTGATCTGACTTCTGTATTTATTGGCCTTTTTCCAAAGTCTGTCTTTTATTCTGATCAATTTTATTAGTGTTTCGTTACCCCATGGCAAGTGGCTGGATCTTTCCTTTCTTTCATTAAAAGAGGCATGTTTGTTACAACTGTCCAAGAGGTTTTAGAGAAATCCATTACCAGTAATTTAATGTCCAGTACTAAATCAGGTTTGTCCCATCTAATTTCTGCTAGGCATCTATTAAAGTTTGATATCAAAACTATTAAACTATCTACTTCTTGGGAAAGAAGCTTCCTTCACTCTTACAAAGTCTCTCCTAACTGTGAATTGGATAGGGTTATGATCACTTAAATTTGGGGTTTCTACTTTAATGTCCTGAATTTTTATGTTATCTGTTGAAAACAATAGGCCTAATATATTATCATGGCTTAAACATATTCCCTTTCTCAGGGGGTGGGTCACATGCTGTTTAAGGCCCAGTGGTGAAAAGCATACTGCTGGTTCATTCCCTCTATGCCCTCCCCAAGTAGCTTTGAAATCCCCTATCGGTACCATTTCCTTCCTTTCATGGACTCTAGGATACTGTGGGTTAATTTATCGAAACTTGTGTTTTTTGGTTTTGGGGATGAATACACTGCCTCTATACACATGTTTAGTGAGTGGACATACACCAGTACTAGTTCTGTACCTTTGATACTTTCTGTGAAAGTTAACTCCATCAGGCCCATTTCTGCCTCCAGATGTATGATCACCCCTCCACCTCTTGTTTGGTCTGTCTAATTATTCCTCCATTTAGGATGACTCTTGTAGAGTCTAATATAATTTGGATATAGGATGCCCTATACGTTTCTCCTTTATTAATTCTATAACTAATTTTGGCAAAACTGTTAATTCCTTTTGCTATCGACTCTTAATGTTTTAAGAAATAGGCCTCCATATTCAAAGGTTGGCACTGGTGTGAACCTGGATTTGTGCCAGTGCTTGGGGTGGGCCATATTCAGAGGCCTCCCAAGTGTTACCCAAGCCTGGCAGCACCACGTTGCTACCCATACCACTGTGCCTGTGCAAATTAGAGGACCCTCCAGCATACTGGTGCAGCAGTATATGGAAAGGCTTGTGGTGGCACTAAACAGCCTCCAGAGTGGCATTGTTTACTGCCACCAAAAACCATGGCTAATTACAGTACTAAGACCATGTTCCCCCAAAGGCACGTCAGCTGTAATGTGCTATGTCTAGCATTCCTCCACCCTGAACTGCATATCCACTATAGAATACCTCTATCCCTGGTAATTTAGTGATTCCCCCACCCTCAGATCACCCATCCTGCATAATAGACATATATTGTTGGTACTCTACAGGCCCCCCAACTCCCCGACAATTGCCAACCCCCTCATCCACCCATCCACTGAGGATCCCCACCCCGCACCCCCTCACACTGATTGCCACTCACCATTATGGTGGGAGCAGTACAGCATCTGGCACAGACCTCTGCTCACCTCCTCAGCCAGCCACCATCTGACAGTCATGAAGCACGATCACATACAAGATTGTGCTCTGTGAATGTCAGATGGGAGCTATCAGAAAGGGTGAACAGAGGGCTGTTCCAGCTACTACACTGCTCCTGCCATAATAAAGAGTAGCAATCGGGGTGAGGGGGGTGCAGGACAGGAGTCCTCATCAGATGGGCAGATGGGGGGGCTGGCAATCTGGTGGGGAGCCACTAGACCACCAGGGATATATGTCTAACATGCAGGATGCATAATTGGAGAGTGGAGGACCACTAGACTACCAGGGCAGCATTTGCCACAAATACTCCTGGAATCAGGCTAGGATAAGTTGATAAAGAAAATGCATGGCCTTGATTTTAGCCATTGGGAAAAACAAACCAACAATTATTGTTTAACATTGGTGGAGGGGGCAAAAACTGTAGTGTGATTCAAGAATGTATTGGATAGACATAAGGGAACCTTAGTCATTAGGGAAGGGAGAGCTAAGCCAGAGATCAAGTAGGGTCTACAGTGTTACAGAAAGTAAGGAAAATGGGCAGACTAGGTGGAGAATGTGGTCCTTATCTGCGTCAAATTCAGTGTTTCTATGTTTCTATATTTCTTAACATTCACTGAACCAAGAAGCCTGCTCATTCAGGTAGTGGTACCAAGATATGCTCAAATCTCTGTCACTTCAGATCATGAGGATTCATCTCCAGGGGCCCCCTGAAGAAGAATACTCATGATTTGTAACAGCAGAAATACGTTATTTGCTGTCCAGTTTGTATAACACAGTATACCAGTAATATGACACATTACATTCTCTGTTGGCTTACTTCTTTTGTGGGCCACCTTTTTGTTTTTTTTTCATTTTTAAAAAAGATTGTTTCTTTTTGCTAAAACTCTAATCTCAATTGTATACGAGGGATTCCCAGGCATTAACCTAACACTTCCAGAATGTTGTCAGTCATTTGAAATGCTCCATTTCCAACCATAGTTTTATATGTTTATATGTGCAGTTGCTGTGCCTCTTGTTATTGTTATAACAGTGCATTCTTGAGCTCATTGGGTGAGAGAACTGTGAAGCAAAGTTGAGCAGTTCTAGCTCATAGAAGACTTAAGAAGAAACTCTTATAACCGTAAGAGACACAGGAACTGTACACACTGTATAAACACATTATAAATCATGAGAAAGACCTTTGTTGAAGAAAATGTAATAATTAAATATAAAATCAGTATGTTCTACTTTGCAGAATATTAGATAATCCCCTCTGTAGGACATGGACTGTGCCAAATGAACTTAGAACTTCAGAATTTTAGCACTGTTTGCATGAGACACGATCTTATGGTTATAAGAGTACACTGAATGCTTAGAAATAGACAATCCTGACTGGTTAAAGAGTACACTGAATGCTTAGAAACAGACAAATCTGATTGGCTAAGAATCACGTAATGATTTATGATATAAGTATGCAATAAGGCATGACCAGGGGATGGATTAACAGTCTGTTTATCACCCCCGCAGGGTGTGGGAGTGACTTGTACTGAATGCTAGTGGTACTTTCAGAGGACAGGCTTTGCACTGTTTAAGTGCTGGATATCACTGTTTCTGCTGCCTGTTTTTTACTTAGTGACAGTATTTGTAGAGTGATAGTGATTTCAGCATTTTTAGAGCTTTGCATTTTCTGGTTGACTGGGACTTCTGTGGATATCTGGCATGCTCCTGTAGCATGGCTCCTGCCGCCATTGTCTGTTCTGGAGATCCCCTCCCCCACACTCTTTACCTATTGTTTCCCACCCTGACCTCAGTAAGGTCTTTGTTTCAGCAACCTGACACCTTACTCCCCTGCAGGCCTACCTCCCTATCTACATTCCTCCTTTGCAGGCCAGATGACCGCCAACCATGAGGAGCTAAAAGACAGAGCTCCGTTCTCCTGCAGCACTCCGCCAGCATGCTGATCCCCCTTCCCACTACAGGTACCTTCCTGCTGTATCTGCATAGCCCACTGCCACTACCATGGTGGCTGCCCCATGGGCATTACCTTTATTGGTGCCTGGTATCATATGACCAGTCACGTGTCCAGTCACTCCTGGTACTAACACCCTAATTCTCCCACAGTTGCTGATACTTGCCGACCACTAGGGGTCAATAGGGGTCACTGCTGCTTCTTTACTCTCCTGCAGCTGCTTTTACTTGCTGGCCACTAGGGGATCACTGCTGCCCTACCTTCCACTACTACACAATCTTAATATAAATCACCAGGACATTACAAATATTTCTGTTACTGACCTGACAGTCACCTTCTAACCCCACTTCATTTTCTCCATATTCCTATCCCCCAATCTACTTTCTCCACTTTGCTTTCTCCATATTTCTATTCCCCCAGTCTACTCCCATGCTGGGATTTGAACCCCAGGTCTTCGATACTTAACTTAATTTACATGGTAGTCTGTTACTCTAACCACTAGGCCATCCCAGTGGTCAAAATTCTGACCAATCTTCTTCAACCCATATAATTCCCAGACCCCCCTCCCAGCTCTGGTAACCTCCTACTCATTATAATCATAGAACAGCATCTATTATCCACCCACTACGTGTAAGGCAGACTGCTTGACCCCCTTTCCTGCCTGCTGATCCTTTACTCCGCTGACTACTTTATTGCCATCTCCCTGCTGCCGCCACCTCAGCACAGTGAGTACCAACTCCCACAGCAAGTGTCCATGGAACCCACAAACAGGCATCGCCTTATTCACTGCCTCCCCAAACTGGATGTTGTTTACCTTGGGGTGGCTTTGTAAAAGTCTACTTGCATCTATGCCTCTCGACTGCATTATCCTGAAGCAACTCCTTTCCCTAGTCTGGACTTTCCTGCCCCTACTCATCCTCCTTACCTGAGCTGGAGATATACAGCTCAACCCAGGCCCTACATGCCCTGTATTCAACCCCCCCCAATTGCTAAACATTAATCACCCAAAGAGCTGAAGATTGCCCACTTAAATGCCCGAAGTCTTGCTGATCTTGAGGCACGGGTTACTCAACACAACCCAGACAAACTATACATCTCGGAGTCCTGGTTAAAGACTAGAATTAAACAACATGAGGTAGCACTGCATGGCAACAACTGCTTCAGGAAGGATTGGTTGGGAAAATGGGGAGGAGGTGTTCTCATGTATATCCAGGCTGGCTTAGATGCTACTGAAATCCCTAACCCAGCCCCTGGACTCCCAGTGATAGAATCACTGTTTCTCTCCCTGACTCTTAGTTCCATCAAAAAACTAATATTGGGCTGCATCTACCTGCCCCCCAAAGAGGCCTCTGTCTGCCTGCCCCCCTTCATATCCTCCCTTGCCAATCTCCCTCACCATGACCTCATACTTTACAGTGACTTTAATTTGGACTGGCTGAACCCCAACACCGACAAGATATGTGCTACTTTTACCAACTGCAATCTCAGTCAACTTATCTCTGACCCAACAAGAATTAGTACAAAATTGGGCAACCATTCCTTACTATATTAGATGGTCATCAACTGTTCCCTCAAGGTGAAGTTCATGGGTGTTCTTTCTGACAGCATCAATGATCACTTCCCTACCTTCTGTATTTGGTGAAACAACTTCTCCAACATCCCTCCCGAGGTCACCCTGGTCCGGGATATGTCCTGACTTGATCCCAGAGCTTTTCTCACCTCTATCTCAGATGCCAACCGGGAACCTATAAACAATCTCCTAGATTTCAACCAGGGCCTTGACTTTTTCAGGACAACCTTCACAAATATAGTCATTCATCATGCTGCCCTGAGGAGGTGCAGATCAAAATGACTCAAAGCACCCTGGCTCTCAAAGGAGTTAAGGAAGCTCAGGACCGCATACCATCAGGCTTGGAAAACCTTCAAATGCATCAGACTACCCACTGAGTGCCAAGCCTACAGGCAGCTCTGGAACACATGTAAAAATTCACTTCAGAAAGCCATTTCAGAGTACTCCAAACTGAGCACCTCTGCAACCCCAAAGAGTTTTGGAGGCAGGTGAACTCCCTCATTAAAGGCAAGTCCTCTGAGGCTCCTAACTCCCTTAATGCCCAAGGCACCATCCTCTCCAACCTCCCAAACATTGCCACTGGATTTAATGAGCTCTTTACTTACCTTCATAGATATAAAGTGCTCTTTATCAATTCGCCCGCCACCTCTCCTCCCAACTCCCACCGGTCTACACTGGTGCTCGCCCAGCCTTCCACCTTAAACTTGCTACCCTCAAGGAAGTACGGCAGCTTCTCACTAACCTAAAAGCTGATAGCTCCCCTGGTCATGACTCCCTCAAACCAAAGTTTCTCAAGCTAGGAGCTGCAAAAATCCAAGAGCAAATACTCTACAACCACCTACAGGATTACCTGGGCATCCACCACCTCTGCTCAATTTTCCCCCATGGATTCAGAAAAAAACACAGTACCTTCACAGCCTTAATCAAAGTTTTATCTGACCCGTTCCATGCTATGGACCAAGGCCTTGCCCACCAGTGCTATATTCGTCAATTTGATGAAGGCATTTGACTTGGTCAACCACAATCTCCTAATGTGGGAATGACACTCCCTTGGCCTTGACTCTAGCACCATAACTTGGCTCCAAAACTACCTTACAGGTCACTCACAAAGGGTCAAGTGGTCTAGGTCTCTCTCGGACCTCAGATCTATAACCCATGGTGTACCTCAGGGCTCCATTCTGGACCCATTACTGTTCTCCCTCTTTATTAATGATTTACCAAATAACTGTGGTGGGGCCTCTGTGCACCTGTATGTGGATGATGTCATTGATTACCGATCCTCATCAGATGTCGGCTGGCTCAACAGTATACTCACATCGGACTTCCGAACTCTTGAAGGATGGTTCCTAGAAAACCAACTAGTCCTCAACACTGAAAAAACTAAATGCATGCTGTTCTCCAACCCCTACTCCATACCTCATCCCTACACCTCTCTTGTGATACTCTCCCAAAATGGTGATGCCCTTAAATCCATCCAATCTTTTAAATATCTGACTGTCACCTTAGACACCTCACTTTCCCTGGACACTCATGTCACCCTCCTAACTAAAGCACTAAACCAAAAGCTCAGCCTGCTTTATCACATCCATCCCTTCCTCTCATCAGCCTCTTGCCATAAGAGTGCTGCCACCACCCTCCTTCCCCTCTTTACTTACTATGGCTCGCTACTACTCACAACCAACTCAACCATCCTTTCTCACCTCAGACAAGCTTATCATAGAGCAGGAAGGTTTGTATTAGGGGCCAATGCCTGTCACCACCACTGTGATGTTCTCTCTTCCCTGGGCTGGCTATCGTATGAATCAAAACTCCAGTACACCACCTTGAGTCTAGTGTACAAACTGGTCCACCATTACACTCCCCCACGTCTTGGTGAACTTATTCAGCTCCAGCACCCCCCCACATGCTCTGAGGTCTGCCTCGCTCCCTCTTCTCATAATGCCAAAACCAGAGCTAGCTGTGGGCCACAGAATATTTGTCTTTTCAGAAGTGTCT
The DNA here is from genome assembly GCA_016271365.2 of Neoceratodus forsteri. Taxonomy (NCBI): domain Eukaryota; kingdom Metazoa; phylum Chordata; order Ceratodontiformes; family Ceratodontidae; genus Neoceratodus; species Neoceratodus forsteri. The sequence continues at coordinate 1,780,490,985 of CM057452.1, forward strand.
TACTGGAAGTCCTACAGCACTCTACTTTGTCCTGCTCTTCTCTCCCTCAATTACAATCCTCCTTATTACTTCATCTCTCTGCCTCTTTACTTTGTTCCTGCTTCCAATAACTCATGATTCTGCATTCCAAACTTTATGTATAGGTGTTAATGCTCTGAACTTATGTACAGTATATGTGTATATATTTATATATATATATATATATATATATATATATAGCACAGTATATGTAAGGTGTAAGTGTAACTGTAAATGTTGTAATTGTAATTGTAAATTATGTAAATGTAACCACTGTACCTGCCATGTCATTGTCACTGTACTGCACTTCCCGGGTTGCCCCTGAAAAAGGGACTGTACCATCTCAGCGGGCTCACCTGGTTACCAAAATTCAAATAAGTAAATAAATGAATATATTAATACAGATCTGTCCAAAGCTGCAGTAGTCTATGCTGTAAGGTGACTGAGTTATACTTTCACAAATTTTGAAATTTCACTTAGCAGCTAGCTGAGACAGCTAAATGGGAGGAATCTGTGACCATGGGTGTCGGCAGGCATACTCAGTGTACTTTGCCGGGTGCAGTAAAATTCTGGAAAATCCTGGAGCAACATAAGTCTCAGGCCAGGGCAACAAACAGAAACAGAGCCTGATGCACCAGAAGAACCGTTTTCCCCTCCTTGATTACTTTGGTATAAGTTTGTGAATGATTTTTGGAAGATGTGTGGATGTTAAACATAGAGGCCCTGATTGTATGAGTGATTCGATGAAGTACGTATGCATGACTGCTGGTGTGAATGAACTTTGGTAAGGCTGGCTACCTTGGTGTGATACAGAGGCTTATCACAGTGCATCCTAAACATTGTAACTAAAAGCCAGCCAACTTCAGCCTGATTGGTAGTGTGTGTGTTTGATAAAATAAAATGTGTATCTATTATTATTGTTGGCTTACGACATATTGCTCACTGAAATGGGGGTAGGGCATGTTTGTGTGGCTGGGAAGCACATCTTTTGGTTTGTGTTTATGAGGGTGCAACAGTTCTGTCAACTCTTGAGTACAAGTTTAAAATTTCTGGTTACACCGCTGCCTGTGACCTCTGAAAGCAGAGTTATGTTTTCCCCAGATCTGTTTTAAGCCTCTTTCTGCTTGTTGCCCTCTGCACTGTGAACCTCCATGCTAAGGACCGCAGTGTAAAGGAAAATAAAGTGGAGTCTGCCTGGAGTCAGCTGTGAGGCAGCCAGCAGCCAGGAACTCTGCCCGTTTCATCCAAGGTAAAACAGTATAAGACCAGTAACTGCAATGTTGTATGACTGTACCACTACTAAGTCCTAGTTCCAACCCATCTGGGTGTGCACTGCGGGGTAATAGAGTACAGTAGTCTGTTCCTGATACAGTTGACACTCAGTTAGGTAGGTTAAATCGCATACCTGTTTTTCTTTTGTGCTATAGCTGGTGTAGGTTTAATTTCCTGTACTGTATTTGTGCTATATTTAAATCCCACAGCTACACCCTATCTGGGTGAGCAATACAAGGTGTTTTTATTTCCTATTTTTTGTGATACAGCTGAACCTTACAGCTACACCCTTTCTGGGTGAGCACTACATGTTAATCATCTGTTTGTACTTTAGCTTCATTCCTAGGCCTCTGTTGGGATGGGGTTCAGAGGGGAGGCAGTTGATTGTGGCAGCTGTGGGGCACACTTCTCTATGGATATGCTCTGGAGGAGGGGGTGCTGCCCCATCTGCAGGACCATGGCAGAGCACCGGGCTCAGCTGTGGCAGCAAGGGTAGAAATATCTCAGTTGCATCACCAGCTCAACTGGAGCCCACCCCCACATCCCCACTCCCTCAGAGACCCACTGGTCCAGGGTGGTGGAAAGTGGTGGGCAACAGGAAGGGAGCAGTGGTAGCCAAAAGGAGGTTGTCCTACCCAGCACCACTGAGACAGCAAAATAATTTGTACCACTAGAGGAGGCTCAGGCACCTGACTCCACTGGGGGGAGGAGGAATCTGAGTCAGTTGATGGGACAGGGAAGGAAACATGATGGCATCCAAGTGAGTAACTTTGCCAGGAGAGGCTTATTGGTTGGGGACTCCATGACTAAGGGGGTAAATAGGGTGGTGGAGGCAGTTGGATATGAGGGGGATGGTCTGGTGCCTTCCTTTTGCATCAGTCATTCAGGATTCAGACAGAATAAGAAGGATGGTGGAGAGGGAGCAGGATGAGCTGGTGGTGATGGTCCATCTTGATACCAATGATCTGGCAAACCAGTCGGTGGAGATGGTGAAGCAGAACTTCAGTTGACTGGGGGACAGATTGCCGGCACACTCAACCTCCCTGGTCTTTTCCAAAGTCCTCCCTATGTGGGGCATGGAGGGGAAGCAGGATAAAATTAGGAGTGAGGTAACTGAGAAGTTTAATGGGTGGCTTAAATAATGATGTCAAGAGAAGGGATACCATTTTGTGGGGGATTGGTGGGACTTACAGGGCAGTAGACTCTGCAAGGGTGATGGTCTTCGCCTGATGAGAAAGGAAGCCTGTGAGCCGGAACAGATGTTTTACATCTGTATCAGACATTTAAATTGACTTCAGGGGAGACTGGGTCCAGGGGAACCACAGTGGCAGGTGAAAGGAAGGTGATCCTAGCTAGTACTACCCCCATCTGGTGGCTTGTAACAGCACAGCAGGTACAAGGAGAGCTGTGGGCCAAAATTAACTAGGTGATGGGACATTAGAGGGGGGAACACAATGTGTGCAATCACCAGGAAAAAACATGAGGAAGAAAAGGCAAGGAAAATGCAAGGGTAGTAACAAAGTAGGATCAGGGGATGCCTTAAGGCCTAGAGCCTGGCTAACAAAATTAGCAGGCTTTAGATGCTGACGGCAGACACAGAGGTGGATCTTGTGGCCATCACAGAAAAATGGGCTTCAAAATATAATGACAGGGAACTGATGGTCCCTGGGTATTCGTTGTTCCTGAGGGATAAAAGAACAGTTAGACAGGGAGGAGTAGCCATTTTTTTCAAGGATGGCATCAAGGTGGTAAAAGATGAGTGCAATAGGGATAGCAAGGGGGAGACAGACTCACTGTGGGTGCAGTTCATAACAGCCTCAGTCAAGACACTGCACTTGGGAGTGATCTACAGACCTTCAGGGCAAGGGGAAAAGAGGGATAAAAAGCTCAGGGAAGAACCTTTTAGCTATTCCTTTTTACCTCCCTATCATACCTGGGCTGCTCCGGAATTCTTGGTAGCCACCCTCGGACTCCAGCCACTGTCCGAGCTACCACACTTCACTAAGGTCACACCATGTCCCCTGTGGCTTACCCCCTTAGTGGGGCAACGGGGAGCCCCCAGCTCACCTGCCCTAACAGATCCAGATCTGGTGCCCCCTAGAGTCTGCACTTGCGGACGGCCATCAAACCACTCACCCAGGGATGCACACTCCACCAATTTTCTATATTTCTTTCCCTGGAGCTGGAGGTATGCAATAATGCTGGTGGAGGGGAGCGCGCATGTATCCGCACATGTTCTTTTCAGGCGTCTGCCCCAAACGCCTCCCCAATGTACAATGCAGGGTGCTGTCCCCCAGCCTTCACCAGGGGGTGAGCAAGTGCCAACTGTCATGGACCCCCTACCCCGGAGAAGGAGAGCAGTCCAATGGACGCTCAATCCTTCTCCTCCCCTGCTGAACCCTGGTGGCTTGTGCTCGTTCCCGAACATGGGCTGCCGGTGTAGTGAGAGGTGAGACATCCAGCACCTTAGCCCTCAGTGCCACCGGGCTGGCCACTCAGGGAAGAACTTAAATGAGGAGTGGCAAAGGGGGAAGTGGTGATGGTGGTGGGTGATCTGAACCTCTCAAACATTAATTGGGATGTTCCAATGACCAGGAGCACCAGACGTCAAGTCTTGCTGGATACTTTCAAGGACTATCTACTGATACAGCTAATTAAGGAACCCACCAGGTAGACTGCAATTTTAGATGTGGTGCTCACCAACTCAAAGGTGGTGGGAACTATGAGAACAGGGGAGCCACTGGGGAACAGCAACCATAACTCCAACTGGTATAATTGGCCTGGATCTGGAACATCCCATTAAAGATCTGAAGTCCTTGATTTTAGAAGAGCAGACTTCAGGAAGAAAGGAGAGGGAATTGTATGTCTAGCTTAGGGGAGTAGGGTGATAGAGGAGGATGGGCAAAAGGTTACCATCCTCAATGATTACATTTGTTCAGCTTTCACTAGGGAGTTCAGTGGGCCCTTTTCAGAGACTGGCATTAAGGCAGCCACTTTGGGGGGCCAGCAGATGAGGTAGCCAACATTTACAAGTGAAAGGGTCCAGTAAGGGCTTGCAGACCTAATAATAGATAAGGCACAGGAACCTGATAGGTTCCATCTGAGGTTACTCAGGGAACTGACAGTGGAACTGGCTGAATCCTGGTAGATCTATTCAACAGTTCACTGGTGAGGGTGGTGGTTCCAAAACATTGGAAAATGGTGGATGTTGTTGTGCTCTGTAAGGGGGGAAGGGCAAGTGGGGAACTACAGACCTATCAGTCTTACCTTTTTGTAATGAAGCTGATGGAGTCACTGGTCAAAGAGGACCTTGTGAACTGCTTGGAGAGCAATGGGTTCTATAATAGTAAACTGCATGGACTCATGGCATGGAGGTCTTGTCAGATTAACCTGATATTTTTATTTGACTAGGCGACGAGGGAATTGGATACAGGTCATGCTGTGGATTTGCTCTACTTCAGCTTCAGCAAGGCTTTCAATTCATTGCCTCACAGATGTTTGTTGAAGAAGATGGAGGATTTGGGTACAGCTAAGGTCATAGTAAACTTGGTAGATAACTAGCTAAAAGGGAGGCAGCAGAGGGTTGTGGTCAATGGGATCAGCTCAAAAGGGAGGGAGGTCATGCGTGAGATACCACAGTAATCTGTCCAGGGTCTGAGGTTCTTCAATATGTTCATCAGCGACACTGGTGAAGGAATCCAAGGTAGGTTGTGTCTCTTTGCGGATGACACTAAGCTCTGTGGGAGGGTGGATAGTGACAAGGAAATCAAGGAATTGCATGGGGACTCACAAAAGCCAGAGGGGGTGATCTAAGGTTTGGCTGTTGAAATTCAACACCAAAAAGTGCAAGGTAATCCATCTAGGGAACAAGACTTCCAGGACAGAGTACTGGGTGAGAGGGGTGAAACTTAACACTATGGCTGACGAACTCGACCTTAGAGTTATTGTCAATGATGCCCTAAAACATTCAAGTCAGTGTAACAAGGCATATGGTAAAGTGAGTAGGACTGGGTTGTACTGGGAGGGGTATTGATAGCAGAAGAGAAGAGAAGAGATAATAATTCCCCTTTATAGATCCTTAATGATGCCAAACCTGGAGTACTGTGTCCAGTTGTAGAGTCCTCACTTCAGGAAAGATAGGGGTAGGCTGGAGAATAATTCAGGACCAACAGGGCAGGTCCTAAGAGGAGTGCCTCAAGACACTGAACATGTACTCGCTGGAGACCAAAAGGGGAAAGGGGAGATATGATAGAGATCTTCAAGTTCCTAAATTAACAAACTGAACTACTGAGAACTATTTATCTTGAATGCTAGCTCACAATCACATGGACACAAGCAGAAACTAACAGGAGGAACTTTCAGGAGGGACTTGAGGAAGTATTACTTTACAGAAAGGGTGGTGGAGCCATGGACCAGTGTACCAGCTGAAATGGTAAGTGTAAAAAGCATTGGTGGTTTCAAGCACAGTTGGCTGTAATAGCTACTTTCTAGGACCCGGGGGGGGGGGGTTAGTGGGACCTTTTTTATTGTTAGTATTGGCTATTAACCCAAATTTCTAGTGGGGGACTAAAACACATAATCTTCTGATCATTGGGTTACCCGCCTCACTTATTAGCAGTTTCTCTGATACAACATAAATTGTAGTGAGAAAGAAAAGATGTCCTTTACTGGGGATTGTGGCAGGGTTAAGATCTGTCAGGAGATTGTCAGGGGATTAGTGGCAAGCGACACTGCCGTAACAAAGCACCCTTGCTCAGTGTCAATTGAAGAAATTAAAAGGATGTACAGAGAGTGTAAAATACCTAAGTACTGTATAGAAGAGAATAAAAAGCACTTACCTGTTATCCTGTGCAAAACAGTCTGCTTTTGACTACTCAGCTAATATGAGTTTTTGTAGCCCTCCCCCCCATGTTCCCATGTTCAGTGCTGACAGCAGGGCTGTACTGATGTGTTAAATCTAGTGCCTGTAGTTTTATTTTATTATAATGTGTAGATAGAGAATTACAGGGAGACCTGCAAAGATGTTGTTCAAAGCTACATTTATAAAACTCTTAAAGGGAGACTAGCACAATTCAGTGCCCAGCTCAGTGTTTGTTCAAGGTTATCTCAAATGCTAACTACAAAATACTCCCTTCCCTCATTACATAAAGCAGTGTAAGAAGGGACACAAAACTGTATAAAAGGGGCATTAAAAAATTTATAATGTGCTGTGATGGCAAAGTAAGTCACCTAATTTTCAGACTTCAGCCTCATAGGATACACAGATCCTGTGCTGGTTCTGTGGTGTTCCTATAGGTGCATGTCAGCCATTCCTTTCCCTTAGGTATATGCCTATGCATGTTATGAACTGTTTGAAGGAGGAGCTATAGGTGGGGTTAAGGTGGTCCTTGGGCAGAGCATCACCCCAGTTAACCTTATTTCAGAGACTGTTCTGTTCTTTTCAGGTTTCACTCAGCATTTTGAATTTAAATATATGTATGCCTGTATATATGTCTATTTATGGACCTTAAGCACTATGTATCTGAGGTTTGTGTATGTTGTAAATAAAACCATTTATCCTTTGAATATGTATGCAATAGGTTAATGAGTGGCTAAAGTGACCCCACAAGAGAGGTATAACCCCCCCCACACACACACAGCTACAGAAAAGGCAAGCCTCAAAGTAGCAGTTGGAAATAATTAAGTTGACTACAATAAAGTAACAGTTTAATATTCTGGAAAGACTGCTTCAAACCTTACTGAAACTCTTATTACTGACATAAGCAATGACAAATAACAATTTCTCACATAGAATATAAATTGCAGTGAGAATGAAAAAATGTTCTTCACTGTGACCAAACTCGGGGCCCCTTCAACTACTGGCTTACTGTTTTACCACTGTGTGCTATCATCCCACATGGTGAAACAGAACATTTTTTTGACAAGAAACCCATGCCATGAGAATGCACATCCTGTATTATATGCAGCCCACCCACCCAAAACAGCTGGAGTGGAGATTACTAATAAACATTGTGCTAGCTTGAAGTAATGTTTCTCACTAAGTTGACCTGAAACTTAGACAAGCCTCACTGTATCAGCCAGAAGTAATTAAGCTGACTGCAATGAAGTAAATGTTTAATTTTCTGAATGTCTGCTTCAAATTTTACTTTCTTCTTTCTTTCTGAAGGACTATGTGTAGTTCAAAAGCTTAAAGTTTTTTCTGTAATATTCTGTTGGTCTAATAAAAGATATTGCATCAGCTATTTTGTGCATCAAACCTTCCTGAACCTCATATCACTGACATCAGTAAGGGCATCTAATAATTTGTCTCATACTACATACTGTAAACTGGTAGTGAGAAAGAAAAAAAATGTTCTTCACCAGAGATTAAACCTAGTCTTCTTTAAACTACTTGCTTAGTGCTTTACCACTGTATACTATCATCCCACATGGGTAAACAGACTTTTTTTTTTTGTTGTTTTTTTTTTTTACAAGAAACCCATGCAAGGAGAATGCACATCCTGCACTTTGTGCAGACCCCCCACCCCCCAACACACACACACAGCTACAGTGGAGTTTAGGAGTGAAAACTTTGCCAGCTTAAAGTAATGCTGTCCACTAGTTGCATGCAAACTTAGATAAGCCTCAAAGTATCAACCGGAACTAACTGAGCTGACTGCAATAAAGTAACAGTTTAATATTCTGATAAAAAGGTTCTTCCCTGGGGCTCAAACCCAGACAAAATTCAACTACTAGCTTAGTGCTCTACCATTTTGTGCTCATCTCACATGGTGAAACAGAAAGTTTTTTGACAAGAAACTCATGCAAGGAGAAAGCACTTCCTGCATTGAGTGCAGACCCCCACACACACACACACACACCCCATATACACAGCAGCAGTGGAGTTTACTAATAAATGAATTTACTAATGAGCAGTCTGTCAGTTTGAAGTAATGCTTCAAACTAGGTTGTATTCAGACCTAGACAAGCCTCAAAGTGTCAATCAGAACTACATAAGTTGACTGCTATAAAGTACAGGAGCTGCAGATGACCAGCACCTACTTAAGACTTGTCACATACGTGAAATATCCAGTATCCACATTGTGACATAAAGAACTCAGAATGAACAAGTTACCTGAATAATCTGCTTTTATTATTGTGTAAACAGTGCATGCTCAAACTGTGCAGTCTTTACAGGCACCAGCTTGTAGCTTGTAGGTAAACTGAAGCAAAGAACACCAACATAGTGTGTAGCATACACTTGCAGCCCTGGACCTCTCCCAAGTGGTGACACAGCCAACTAGACACAACCCCTCTACTGGCACACACACCCTGCTGGACATCATCCTCTCCAACCAACCCCATAAAATCGTGGACATCACTGTCCTACCTAACACCCTCAGTGACCACTCCCCAGTGATCTTCTCTTTGTCTAGTAGGCTGTCCAAACATGCACCAAGAGTCACAGTCTGATGGCGCCACTGCACAGGTAACCGTACAAAAGTCAAACAGCATCTTGCCCACTGGGACTGGTCCCCAATACACCTTGCCATCAGCATTGATGTTGAGCTTGATTACGTCACCATCTCCTTCAACGTGGCCTGTGACACCTTTACCCTGCCTCACAAAGACACACTCTAAGCAACACAATGCATCATGGATTGCCCCATCCCTCTTCACGCAGCTGAGGACTAGAGACAATCTATGGCACAGAGACACTGACTCAAGCAAACAGGCTGACATACAGGCATACTGAACCGAGCTTAGCAAGTGCACCTGGGTCATTCGCAAGGCAAAAGCCAAATACTATAGGTCGATCCTAACCCCCTCCTGGGAGTCATCCCATAAGTTTTGGGGTGATATAAAAATACTAAATGGCAAATCCCGAGCCCCCTTCTCAGCTCATTATAAATGGCTCCACTGCAACTGATCCAAAATGTATAGCAGTCAGCCTCAATACTAACTTTACCGACATAAGCTCAGTGCTTGCCAAAAATTTATTTGACCCAATAACCACCCCCCAACCACCCACTCTCTCAGGCCCCCCTTTCTACCTTCTTGACGATCACTCCTCAAGAAGCTAAGCTTACCTTGCCAAAGCCCTCAATGGGTCCAGCCCCCTAAATGACCCCTTGGATATAAGGCTCCTCCACCTGGCACTAGATGTGCTACTCCTTCCCATTACTGATCTACTAAACCACTCCCTCTGCCTCAGGCAGTTCCTTAGTGCCTGGAAAACTGCAGTAATAACACCCATTCACAAAGGTGGGGATAACTTGTCCCGTGGAAACTACCGACTAATCTCCATCCCCCCCTCCAAAGCCCTGGAAAAGGTAGTGGCGGACCAACTTGCCGACTACCTCAAAACCCATGACCTGCTCTGCAAGGAACAGCATGGTTTCCACTGGCCATGGCACCACCACAGCACTCCTCAAATTCTCTAGTTTCCTTCACACCCTTTCAACAAGGGCCATCTGGCAGGAGCCGTGTTCATTGACCTCTCCAAGGCCTTTGATATGGTCAGTCACCCCGTCCTGCTTAACTCCCTCCAGCAAGTGGGCTTCTCCTAAGGCCCCTTAGCTTGGTTCACAAGCTACCTAGCCTCAAGGATGCAATGCATTAAGATCAACACGACGCTCTCCAGTACCCACCCCATCCACTCAGGAGTCCCGCAGGGCTCCATCCTGGGGATGCTACTTTTCAGTCTGTTCCTCTATGCACTACCCAACTCACGTACCAGCAAGATCCTACTCTACACAGATGATGACATCCTCTGTGCCTCCCACATTAACCCCACCAGTTTGCAGGCCTCCCTCCTGCACTCCTTCAGTCAGACAGAACGCTGGTTCATGGACCATAGACTAGTCATTAACCTGAAAAAAAACAAGGGCATGATAGTTGCCCACCACCAAAATAAATTAACCCCCCCCCCCGCAGATCGTCTCAAGTTCCCTTCATTCCCTCGAGCAGGTCACCTTCTATAAATACTTGGGCATAACCTTTGACTAAGCTCTCACCTTCCATGCCTACATAAATGCTCTCACATCTGCAACCAATGCACGTATCAGCCTCCTCTACCGCCACAAAGACTGCCTGCCACCAGAAGCTCTCCAGCTATCCATCACCTCATCAGTCCTGTCATTAATTGACTATGGCCTGTTGATCTATGCAGCTGCAGACACCACCACCCTCAGCAAGATAAAAGTGTCCATCAATAAAGCATGCAGGCTCCTGTCAGGTGCTGACCGGCTAACTCACACCTGCCCCCTCTACTCCCTCACCCAAATACTCAGACTTGAGGAAAGACTTCAATACCAGTCATGCCTCATGGCAAAAAGGACCCTCCTTGGGCTAATGTCACCTGGAGTCTCGTCATCTCTACACCACTCAACCCCCATCATCTCCACGTGCAGCACTGATAAATCTTCTCTAGCTGTCCCTAGGGTGAGGACCTCCCTAGCCCAGAAGTCCTTCTCCTACCGGGCCCCATCCTGGTTCAACTCCCTTCCTGTGACTGTCACCAGTCTGCCTGGAATTGGTGCTTTCAAAGTCACCCTCAGAACCACATCCTAACTACCCACACCTGTAGGTGCCCTCAGCGGTGAGCCACCAACCAGGAAAGTATTTATGACCAAGTTAACTCCAGTGACAAAGTCTTGCTATCTAGACTGCCTCTGTAAATATCCTTATAGTAATATGTCTGTAGCAATATAAGCTAATGAATCATTAGCTTACATTACAGACGACATTAGTAATGATTAGCTAAACCACTGTATTGGCTACTATTTAGGTTCACTGCCTCTCCTGTATAGACTGTTTCATGCACTAAGAATATTATTATAACTGTCATAACTGATGAACTGTGCTATGTACCAATGCCTGCAACCTCAATCTAATGTTATATCTGAATGTATGTCCTTGTAATTAATGTGTTCTCTTAATGCGTATTACAATGTGGAGCCTTTGGAAATGAGTCTCTGACTCAAAGGATTGTAATTTCTATCTCTGACAAATAAAATAAATAAATAGGCCGAACTCCACTCCTCCAGCTGACATCACGTAACACGTTTCATGCAATGGTGCTTTTTCAAAGGCTAACATACACCTGAGACATTATCGCTTTTATCTGGGGTCTCTTAAAGATACAGAACCTAAGTATCAAAGGTGGATAATGTGTATCATTACTCAATACCAAAAAAAAAACTTGGGTGAGAATAAAAACATCACAATAAAGTCACTGACAAGTGGGATCAGTGGTGGTTTTGCACAGTGCTAAATATGATACAGAGGTATATACGTAGATGAAAGATACCAAATATAAAAAATTACATTATGATCAATTTAAAAAATTGATTGACAAATATTTATCTCTTGCAGAAAGAAGTAATTGGTTGCCCACTTAAGCTATAGAATATCTCACTGTCAAAGCCACAGTCAGAGCCTCATTTTCTTATCTCATGAAAATACACAAGGATTTAGTCAACCCACCAGGAAGGCCAGTTGTATCAGGGAACGATTCTCTATCAGAACCTCTGGCCAAATATGTAGATCAGTGTATTGCCCCATTTGTGAAGGTACTCCCTTCATACACAAAGGAAACAGGGAACATTTCAAGAGTACCGAACAAATCGGCCATTAATGATGAAAGTTTGCTTTTGTCACTTGATGTGGAATCCTAGTATTCCAACATTCTACACATTGAGTGTTTGGAAGCCTTGGATTTTTCTTCTCCAAACCTGGCACTTTAAAGACCCTCCTACAAATGTAGTGGTGCAATTAGCAAGCTGTGTATTGGAGCTTCTATAAAGAAGACAAATTCCTACAAAAAATAGGTACTGCTGTGGATGCCAGCTTTGCCACTAATTATGCTAACCTCTTGTTGAGGAAGTACTAACATATGGTGGTATGTAATGACGTCAAATCCTTACCTACACAAGACAGATTTTTGGAGAACTTTTATTGATGATGACATCATGGTATGGTGCAGAACAGAGACAGAACTGCTTGATTTTGTTAGATTTGTTGAAGCTAACAACAATAACTTCAAATTCATGTCTCATTTAGTCAAACACAGATAAGCTTCTTGGACCTTACTGTTATAATGGATGGGAAGGGGGGTGACTACAGAAGGCTACAAACAGGAACACCCTCCTGCTAGCCAGCAGTAAACACCCATGCCACACCATCTCAGCCATCCACAAGGGGCAGTTTATATACACAAAATGAAAATGTGGTGATGCTGAAAAGTACCAGTTTAGGGCAAGCAGATGAACTATCAGAGAGACTACAAAAATGGGGGTATACAATAGATTTGGTACAAAAAGCTAGAGAAGAGGTTGGCAATATACCTACAACAGACCTCTTGCCAGAAAAAGAGAAAAACAATAACTGTGATCCCCAAATTACTTTCATTTGTACTTATAACCCACACCCCAGTAAAATCCATACTACAGTATAAACCACTTAATCAGGATGCACTTAATGAGGACATTCATTTTAATGGGATGACCCCTGGGGAACTGATTATTTGGTTATACAAAACAATGCAACTAGTCCTCCTATAAAGGGGATGGTGTTTTCCTTTAATAGGGATGACTATGTTCATGTGCCCTCATCTATCCCCCTCATTAGTGGTTCCTGCAAACAATTAACACCCAATTAGGTTATTGCTATTCAGTTTTAAAAACGGCACTTAGTGCTAATGTGTTTATGCTGCGCTGGAAGGCGAATGTCTAAGGCCTGCTGTTTTTCTTTTTTTGTCTGCTTATCTGTCTTGATGGAGGGTAAAAGGGTTGATCTGCCTTTGGCTGCCAAAATAAAAGTTATCAATGCTCTACAGGAGCCAGAGCTTCGATGGCAAAGGTAGCCAAGCAGTTTGCCATATCGAAAAGCCAAGTCTGTTGTGTCTGTAGTGTCTCTGTAGTGTATCTGTGTTGTTCATTTGTACACGTGTGTATCTTGGCTCAGTATTTGATAATTTTCATGCCAATCCTCTTAATCGAGATGGCCACTTAAAGGGGACAAAGTATTTTCCACAGAGCCGTATTAAGTGGCTTCAACTGTATTATCAAAAAACAGTGGCACTTGATATAAGAGATCTAGGTTTAAATAATCTAGTTAACTACTCCCAGACTGGTGTATAGAAGAGGTAAAAATATCGAAGACATTGTGGTAACTCAGTACAGCCTTTACAGGATTGGCCAATAATGTGGCTACCTGACAGAAGGGATGGCTACAATAAATGTGGAAACTGCAGCTATTGTCCAGTAGTATCTACCACTAGATCTTATGTAAGTCCAGCAAAACATAAAGAAGTTAGCGTGAGAAGTTTCATCACCTGCCATATAGAAGGGGGTATTTACATGGCTAAATGCAACTGTGGTAGCCTCTATGTGAGAAAAAAAACTGAGAGGGCATTTAAAGTCAGACTTGAGAAACATGAGAGTGATTAAGAAGAGTGATAAGAACAATGTTCTCGCAGACCACATATATAAAACAAGGAACAAGACAGAGCATCACTTCACATTCATAGGCTTTGAGAACCCCATAAAAAATAGAAGAGGAGGTGACTATGATAAAGTTCTTTTAAAAAGAGAACAATGCTTGATTTTTTCTCATAAAGCCACAGAAGCCCCATGGTTCAATGACAAACTAGAGGTTAGCCCCTTTCTATAGAGGCACATAGAAAGTGATAGGAATACACACCCATGTCACGACTTGAAAGGTATATTTCCAGTCAGATTGAGGAAGTTTGATTAACTGAAAATTAGGAAAAAGTACAGTATATTAGAAAAATCATTCCTTGTTGAAAGCTGAAATACTTACTACAGCTTGGTGAGTCATTGAGTTCTGTCTTCTTTTATAGATATGCACAAGTACCTTGCCCAGACAACTCTGGGAGCCCACGCTCCATTTACAATGGACATGCCTGAAGGAAAAGACAAGTAAAAATCAATTTTGCAAGCTGGACTCCACTAGCAGCATAATATAATTTATACTTGGCTACTTTTGTGCAGAAAATCAAGTTTCTTTTGGTGTTTATGATACTTTTTCATGTTGGCACATTGAAGTTTTGACAAATAAGATGAATAAAAAAAGAAGCATCACAGATAAATTGCTTCTTTCACATTGTACATCAAGGTAAAATACAATGGTCTGGGTAGCACAATGCTTTAGAAGAACACTTGAAAACATTTATGATGCTGCACAAATCATGTTTTTAATGTGAATGAGTGTATTTTACTTTTGTATTTACTGTATGACTGTGGCTTTGCACTATTGAGCACTGATGTACTTTATTCACCTTTGATATGTATGTAATGTATCTTTAAGAGATTCCAGATAAAACTGTTATAAAATGGGCCTCGAGCTTTCTGTGTCCTGATTGCCAGATAGGTGCCTCTGGCCATGTCCTTATCAGGGCACAATGTGACAACTGGCTCTCTTTCAGCCAGTCAGAACAAAGAATAACAGATATTATGCCAGCCTTTCAGTTTTTATAATGAAGCTTGCTTGCCATCGTCGACCTGCAGCCCCCCTTCCCCACACACACACACTGCCAAGTGCACAGCTGAATTTTCCCATCCAGTTCTGTTTCACCAAACAAAATGGCCTTAAAAGTAACCTCTCACCACTTCAGTTGAGAAGATCTTGTGGAGGGCTACTAATCCATGGCTCTCCCATGGACTGCCGCTGATGCAGCTCCATTCCCCACTGTGCTCCTTTCCTCCAACTCCATGCAGCTCTTACCTGTTCCTCAGCCCTCCGCCCCTCACTGACCCTGATTGAAACATCTCGATACTCTGCAACTCTTCTGAATGCCAAGAAAAGTGAATACCCCTATCTGGAACAGCAGCACAGAGCAAAGTAACAGTTTCAAAACCGCAAACTAGGAAACTGCTCTGTATGGTATCCGGCACAGGATATACTCACTCAGAGTCAACCGGGCTGCTAGCTGTAATTTAAAAAGAAAGCTCAAACAAAATACAGAATAATACATGGGGTGGTGTAAATAACAAGAATTTTATACACAACTGAGTTTTGGGATGATACATAAACCCCCGACAGCGAAGTTCGGGGGGTTTATAAAAGCATCCCACAGTGAGGGTGTGTATAAAATTTGAGTTTTGCACACCACCCCATGTATTGTTTTATATAATTGCTGTGTGCTGTTTTTTCACTTTGATGATTTGACTTTTAGGCCCAGATATTCAAAAGAGTTGAACCATGCACAATAGGGTTGTGCCTGCGCAGTCCGAAATTGTGCCATTCTGCGATATTCAGCAGGAGGAAGTTGCACCCCTGAAATCATGCTGAGCAACAGCGCAATGATAATGAAGGCATGCACAACTGAAGGGGGAGGAACCATGCATAAATGGCGCAGTGCGATATTCAAAGACTTGCTCCATGCGCAATAGTGGAGCAAGCGGAAGTTGCGCCATAGCGGAAATGAGCCGAAATAAAAAGGAGCAAGGAAGAGGCACAAGAACGCTGCAGGGAAGCCACATGTGTCAGAGGCTGAGACAGACAGACAGGGCAGGAGGCACAAACAGGGCAGGCCAGGGAAAGGTCACTCTGAGCAGCCAGGCACAGAGAAGGTGTGCGGAGCCACACAGCACAGAGGCCAGCACAGGCAGGTGTACGCGGTGCAGGGGAGGTAGCAGCCAGGACAGCGGGGGGAATACAGCAACAGCTGTCAGGGAGGTGAACACAAGCCAGGGACATGGCCAGTGCCACCTTCCACATGGAGGCCCTAATGAGGGGGGTGAGAAGGTGGGCGGCAGGGGGGCGTGGCCATGGAAGGGCCCGTTGGCGGTATGCCCCCAACAGGCAGTACCGAGCCCGCACCAGCTTTGAGCTGTACACTGATACTGAGATTGTGGGCCAGCATCACCTGAATAGGGCAATTCTGAGGTGGCTCTGTGAGCTGTGCAGTGATGTGATGCAGGCACCCATGCGACGGAGTCATGCTCTGTCAGTGGAGACCAAGGTAACAGCCTGCATGTGCTTGCTCACCATGGATACCTTCCAGAGATCAACTGGGGACACCACAGGCATAACCCAGTCGGCCACGTCACGCCACCTCACCCAATTCCTCAGCACACTGCTGCCACATGCTGAGGGTACATCCATTCCCCAGCACAGCAGCGGGTGCACAGAAAACATACAGGGTTCCACAGGGTAGCTACGCGTGCCCTAGAGTGCTAGGAACGTGGGCACCCATGTGGCCACACACACCCTGCTCCCGAGGGGCCATACATAAATCGTAAGGGCTATGCCAGCATCAACTGCCAGGTGGTGTGCGATGCCAGGGGGCACATCATCAATGTCTGTGCCACACACGCTGGGGGAGCACATGATTCTTTCATCTGGAAACAGTCGGCACTGTGCCACAGATTCAAGAGTGGGGACATCCCCACTGGACACCTACTGGGTGAGTATGCAAACCACATGGACAATCATAGGGCCTGGGGGAGCATGGCCAGAGGTGGCATGGGTAGTGGCCTACATGGCCTGGGGCAGGGTGATGCTGATCACCAAACTAACCTCCGCCCTCTACACACAGGTGACAGTGGATACCCACTCTGTCCCTGGCTGCTCACACCCTACTGGTGGCCCGCGACCCCATTGCAGCAACACTACAATGAGGCACATGCCACCACATGTAATGTCATGGAGTGGGTGTTCGGGATGCTGAAGGCACGTTTCCATTGCCTGGACACCTCTGGCGGTGCCCTACAGTACAGTCCCTCAAAGGCCTGCGGAATATTCCTGGCCAGTTGCATCCTGCACAACATGGCCAACAAATGTGGGATAGCCATACAGGTCGAAGAGGGGGACAGCAATGGGGACGATGGGGATGCCAGTGACTATGGTGATGGGCAGCCCCCCCTCTTGGCTGATGGGACCCCCGACTGCTCTGGCTGGCACAGCTGCACCAGGACACCATCATGGAGGAGCACTTCAGCCAACCCAGGTAAGTCACTGGGCCATGCACAACCACTAGTGGCCAAGGCACAACCCACAAACATGCATGGATACACACCGGGGGTGCATGCCATCAAGGGAAGTGGCAGGGCACAGAGGCACATACACAACCAGGGATGGGTGAGGATTAACATGCCACACCGAAGGACACACACACACACACACACACACACACACACACACAAACACAACAAATGTGCACAGAGGGCAGAAGGCCACACCTACCCAAAACGCACACCCTAGCAACACACATGTCCACAGGCCACCATGCCCACTGCCTGTCCATGTGCATGTGTCAGATGCTGAGCACTATTGCACATTGGTGTACAGCGCAATGCAGGCATCATCATACACATGCAACTGTGGACAGCAGCCGGGAGGGTGTGCAGGTGGACTGTGTGTCTGCGTGCAGGGCCGGGTACCCACCCGTGCACTGCCCACTGACACACACAATGCACACAGGGCAGCACCAGACAGTAGCCACGCTGGGAGACAGGTCAGTCACACGACACAGTGCCACGGCTGCCACGGATGCATGGGTGGCCCCGCCGAGACCCGCCAGCACTGGCAGGCTGACCACTGATCTCATGGGGTGGCACCGATGGTCCCCCAAGGGTTCCACTGTGTGAACGCGACCATGCTCACGCAGGGGTCTGCCGCACATTGAACATGCCTGCACCAGGAGTGCTTGGGATGCCCACAGCTGAATCCAGCGTCGACAGGGTGGGAGTCACACGACGCCAGGAATGGGGGGTGGATAGTGCACTGTGTGGTGTCTGTAATGCATGGGCACCTGACTGTGTGCCCATTGTAGCCATGACAGCAATGAATGCCTGTGCATGCCTGTCAATGGCAGCGGTCACATCCTCCCGCAAATGGTCCATCCCTGGCAGGATCAGTGCAGTGTCCCTGCTGCGATGCTCCTCTGCCTGCTCCAGAGCCACACGCAGTGCATCCATGGACTTCCCAAGCCACATCTGCTGTTGGACTGATGCTCGCAGTAGGTGGGTGTGCTCATCCAAGAGGTCATCAGCCTCCTCGGCATCCTGTCTCTCAGGGTGTGCAAGGTCCTGATGTTCAGCATCCCTTGAGGGTGGGTGCTGCGCACCAGGACCAGGTCTGGGCATGTCCACAGGCGGTGCACAGACACCGCCACTGAACCCTGTACCCACAAGCCCAGTGGGCGACTGCTGAAGCTGCCCCTCTGGCTGCCGCACCCCAGGGCTCAGTGATGCCACCGCAGTGGCCGCAACAGTCCCACTGTCCTGAACAGATACCAGTGCTTCCCCACTGGTGCTGACAGGCACAGCCTGGGACTGTGCTGACACACAGGCCTCCACGGTGGCACCACCCACAACCATGGGCGTGAATTGCCCTGCTGTGTGTCCATCCTGTGGCACACACATGTCACTACCTATGACAGTCGTGTCATCATCACTGGTGCCGGACTCTGCCCCGGCCACAGCCACAGCATGCTGGCATCCGTGGATGCCAGCACGCTGGGACATGGGCAGGGCTTCCTCCACACCTGTCACAACGACATCAGTGTGGACAGCCAGGCAGCCCCACTGTCGCAATGATCCACATATACCTGTGGAGGTGGATGGTCTCACCTCTGACTCCATCCAACCGTCCGCAGTGGACAGGCCCACCACTGCTGACCCATGCAGATGCTCAGGATCTGTAAGGGAAAGCATAGCCGCATTACTGCATGTGACCTACCCTGCCCCCCCAACAGACAGACCATGACTTACCATGCAGTGATGGGCCACTACCGGTCTGGAAGCCACCACCCAGAACACCTTCAATGGCACTGCGCTGCATGCTTCCAGCAAGCCTGTCCTCCACTGGGGTCAGCTGTACCACCTCCGGCTGTCCCCCACCTGCTGCAGTACATGCTGCCTTGATGGCAGCCACCTTCTCCTTTACCCTCCTCCTGTCCATGCCCATCTTCTTCTTACACTCCTGCACAGAGCGTTGGTGCCTCCTATGTAGGTTCACGGCATGTGCCACCTCCTCCCATACAGCAGCATGGGCCTGAGGGGTTCCCTGCCGTCCACTGAGCAGTGGCTCCTGAATCAGGTAGGCCTCGAACAGGGCCTAGGTTTCAGCCTTTGTAAAGTTCGGTCTCCTCCTCCTCCCACCACTGTTTTCCTCCTCTCCAACAACCTGCTCGGTCATTATGTAGCCTGTAAGAATGGCAGTTGTTATCTGTGACTGTGCAGTCCCATGCATGTCCCTGAATCCACAGTCCACACTCCCAAACAGCATGCAGCTCACCAATAAACTGCAGTAACTGACTATGACCACTGCAGCACATTGTCGCACCTTTATAGCGCAATCCATGCAAATGAGGCAAGGAGCAACTTTAAGTAGATGCAATTTGCAGTGCTGCGCCATTGAATGGCTGATTAGATGATTTGCATATGATGTCTGAATATCGCGCTATTGTGCTTTGCGCAATTGTGTTGAACGTGCTGAGCCAATGGCACAGTCCTGTGACATGCATAGTACACCTCATTGCGCATGCCCGGGTTGCTGACACAGGCGTCTGCCATGCTGATGATGTGCTGTGCATGGTAGGCAATGCAAGGCATTGCCACCCTTGTGCCAGTGGCACTATAGCGATGGTCATTACATGGCGCTGTGGCACTGGGCCATCATAGGCGCAATGGCCCAACTGCTTGGTAGTCCACTATGGTGCAGGCACACAGGCAGCCAATCACGCTACATGCATTGTCATCTGATGGCGCTGTGTGTGGCCTTGTGCCAGAAACCCTTGACCCTGTGCCTGACCTTTGCCCCCTTGGTACCACGTGTCAGGCATAGGTGCACCTCTATCGTGCTGTTCGGTAACAGCATGATAGGGAATAGCAGCGCTGTACCGCGCAGCATCTGCATGTGGGGAGCCGTGCTGCAGACCGCCATATTACCTACTATAGCTGCTAGGATGGCATGCAGATGGGCAGCACAGTGGACAGCAATTGAGCTGGCCAATCTGGTGGCCATTGTGGCGCCACACCATAGGCCTCCCTTCAGGGAGGCTCCCCTTGACAGGGCCAGGACCCAGGTGTGGCAGGACGTGGCCACTGCCCTGGAAGAGGCCACCAGAGGGGGCATAGTGCAGAGCAGTGCAGGCACCATTATGGTGACCTGCGGAGGAGGGAGCCGGAACTACTGGCCCGACTGCGGGCATGTGCCAGGAGGGGCACCATGCCACGTCCAGGTAGGGGTTCTGTCAACACACTTTTATCATCCATATGGGTCACAGTGTTGTATGTGTCCAGCACATAGGGGAGGGACCGTATGGGGTTGGCCGTGGCGGTGTTCACAGGATGTGCGGTGGGTGGGTCTGGCTGGGTGGGAGGGCACACACCTTGGGGCAGGGGGACTTTGCTTTGAGAATGTACTGATGTTCTTCTCTCCTTTTTTTCCCCACAGGCCTGGATGAACTCCACAGATTGCGGGCAGAGCGGCGGAGGGGGGAGGACAATGCAGGCAGGCGGGGCGAGGGCCATCACCGCCCACCTGACCAGCCCGATGAGGGTGAGTGCCATACATCCATGATTAGTATTGCATGCTGTGTGACAGGGTGGGCAGCAGGGCATGGCCACCATTCATTGACACCACTGCCATGCACGCAACTTGTTACAGTCAACACTGTCCAGTGGCAATGCATGTCTGGGTGTCGTCACTGGTGGTCCATGCATGCACCAGGTGCATGGCTGTGCCACTGCCTTTGCACCACATAGCCATGTCACTAAATGGCCACGGTGGTGCTGTGCGTGACTTGGCCAGTGGGTGTGTGCAGCATTCCGCATGGCTGTATGCGCCTGGGTGGGCAGGTCCTGTGGACGTGATCACTGCGGGTGGTCACACCATCACAGTGGTATGTCCCATGGCCGTATGCCATGCACAGTGGGTGGGCTGTATGGTTTTGTGCATTCACACCTATTGGCTGTGCTCCCTTGTCCTAGGTACATGCCATCTCAAGGACATTCAGGATGCCTTACAGGAGCTCCTACAGCTGGCCCACGGGTCCCTCAACATCCTAAGGAGGCTGGACACGATGGGGGTGCTACGGAGGCACTGAGGCTGGAGGTCCCAGAGTCAGGAACGGCGGTCCCGATAGGAGTCCTTCAGTCCATTACTTCCCCTACCCCACTGGACTCACCCTCACACCTCCTATCCCATCCCATTTGTCCACCCTTTCCCCTACCCACCCCACCTTGTTTGTCCCCCCAAGCTTGTATATAGTTTTTATTCTTGTACATAGTTCCTTTTATATTTTCAATACATTTGATTTTGATATGAATACTGTGGTGGTCTCTGATTTGCAGTGGGCTATAGGTGCTCAGCTGCAGTGGTGTGCATTACATCAGGGGTGGTGCAGTCATGGGTATGTGTTTGTGTCCATGTGGAGGTGACTATGGTGTGGGAGTAGATATCAGTCAGTGGCTGTGTTGTGTGTGTTGTTCCCTGTGCACTGGGTGACTGTGTGCAGTGGTCCATGGCACGTGCTCTGTGTCCATGGTGCACCCATCGGCCCGTCCATGGCCTGTGCAGCTGACACACATGCCTGTCTGTGATCTGCATGGTCCGCTGGCATGTCAGTGGTGGCAGTCCCTGCAGGTCGGACACTGTACCTGTCACTTTACTGGGCTGACCCTGTCACTGGTGTGGTGCATACCTGGCTCCGGTGGCACTGTGGGGCACCACAGTCGTTGTCCCACCTCCATGCTGTGCCTTGTGTGTGTTGCAGGGGATGTGCCCCACTGTCTGTGGCTTGTGCTCCGGGCGACTACTGTGGTGTATGGGTCCACAGTGCCTGCGCAGGGTGGCTGGCACTCCAGTGCCATGGCGGACTGCGGGTTGTGTGTACATGGCTTACATGGGCCCACAATGAGGGCTTGGTTGCCCCACCATTGCATCCCTGTGTTGGTGTGCCCTTGGGTATGGGTGGGTGTCTGTCCATACCCTGTGTGGCATCCAGTGTGGTGCATGCTTCCAACGCACCACTGTGGGTGTCTGTGCTGGCTGTTGTGGCCAGTGGTGGGTCGGGGTGTGTCACTAGAATACTGTGCAGGGCGCTGTACCACTGGTGGTGGTGTCAAGGGCATGCCCTGTCCCATATGGGGTACCTCTTGTGCCGACGCATGGTCGGTCTCTCAGCAGTACCTTGGAGGGACTGTGCATGGTGGCACTGTGTCTGCCATTGTTGCATTGCCATGTGCTGCAACCCACTGATGGGTGCTCGTGGTGAGGTTGGCTTGCATGGTTCTGTGGTGCACAGGGTTGCATTGACACAGTGGGGGTGGTGGCATGCATGGGGTTTCCTGCAGTGGTGGTCACTGCTTATGGGGGGTGTCTGGGGGTCACGGTGCAGGGTGTGCTCTGCACTGGGGGGGATGGTATGGCACAGGGTGGTCAGCCCTCCTTGTGTGCCAGTCACAGCTTGCCAGTAGGTGTGATGGGGCACCATGGCCAGGCTGTGGGTTGTTTGTTTGTCTCCATGAGCCAGTGGTTATTCCAGCCATCCCCCAGTTGTGCTGTGCTTGGGGTGTGGGGGGACGATGTCTTCTGCTGTGTGTTCCTGTGCCCATCTGTGGCATGGGTGGTGGGTCCCTACCTCCCTGATTGTGCAATTACATTGCTCTGCAGCTGGGGGGCTCCCTGGTTGTGCTATGGTGCCTCTGGACTGCTCAGCTGAACATCCCTTGTTGCGCTATGGCGCATCAGATCTGCTCAGCTTCCCCTCCCTAGTTGTGCTATGGCGCAGGTGGTGCGATATTAAGTCGTCTTCTGTAGGCGCAATTTGGCCTGCTCCATTTTTGAATATCGCGTCTCTTGCGCATGGACGCAATAGACTTGCACTTGCTCCTGCTATTGCACACCTTTTGGGTGCAGTTTGAATATCTGGGCCCTAGTGTTGAAAATCTATGGCCATAAGATGGTGCTTCTGCATATAGCATACTGTCAATACTGGTAAAAAGCATATTCTTGTTGTTTGCTTTCTGTGGGTTTTTGTTTTATGTATCTGACTTTTTTGTAAATTAATATAATGGAGTTGAAGCAGCAGAGGGTATTGCAGTGAGTTGGCCTGTGATGTGGCTTTACAGAGTCCAAACAGCTTTCACTTTCAGTGATTTGTTTTTTTTCAATCCAGGGTCGGGTGATAGGTAAAGAAAATGCAGTTAGAGTCTTTTGTGTTAGTTTGGATTGCTGCCATGCTTCAAGTGATGGTAGACTAGAGTCGTCCTTCTGACAGTGACTGGAGTGACAGGCTATGGCTTTCAAATGAGCAGTTAGCAGTGCAATAGAAAGCATCATGTGCATGCCTACAGTCAGTGAAACCTGGTGAGTGTTCGCCATTATAACCTGCAGTTTATAACGGCAAATTATATCTGGGTTTCCCTATGGGAAATAACAGCACCCAGTTATTATACTAAAATAAAGTAATAAGTGTGTGTGTTAGGGATGAGATACACTTGACAGAAGAGAAGCAGACACCAATGCCCACTACTCGGTCTTAATCAAACCAGTCACTCATTGTGCCACTCACTGTGGCAGTTGGGGATTGACAGTACGTGGAGAGTGAGAGGACAGTGGTGGATTAACAGTGTGTGTAGAGGGGGAAGACAACCTGACCAGTATCTGTGTGTGTGTGTGTGTGTGTTGTGGGGAGTGCCATGCACTGGACATCACATGTTACAGAAAGTACCTAAACAGGGGGACTATTTTACTACTTCAGTTATTAAAACCTAAGAATTTTAAAATATTTTGCTTTTTTTTTTCTTAAATAGTTACTTGAGGACTCAATTTATAAAAGCAGTAGGACACTCTGAGGTGTGGGCTGTGGCCTAATCAGAGCACTTCCCAGGTGCCAGAAGGCACTTGATGCAAGCTCCTCATGCCTCATAACTCACAAGGGGCATACTTTTATCATGCCATAACACATACCTTGTCATGTCTACTTGCTTGCGTAATCTCTCAGATATATGTAGGACTTTAAAAAAGTGCCATTGTGTGAACCACGACAGGTGATGTCAGCTATAGGAGGGGGAGTTAGCCTAAACACTACGTTGGCATTATCTGCTCCAGTTTACCTACAAGCTACAATCTGGTGTCTGTAAGGACTGCATAATTTACACACATACTGTCTGCACAAAAGTAAAAGCAGATTATTCAGGTAAACTGTTCCTTCTGGATTCTTTTTGTGAAAATGTGAATACTGTTCTGCATATTTCATGTATGTGGCAAGTGTTAAGTATGTGCTGGTCGTCTGTAACGCCCGTTTTTGTGTTTTTTGACTATAGCACTACAACTCCTAGGTTGTGGTTCCAAAACAAGAGAGTCTTTCTGCAATAAAGTAACAGTTTAATATTCTGAAAGTCTGCTTCACACCTTACTGAAACTTTTATCACTGACATCAGCAATGAAATCTAACACTCTCTCATACTACATGCATTGTAGTGAGAAAAAATGCTAGTTATTGGGGATCGAACCCAGGCCCTGTTTTAGTGCTGTACCAGTGGGTGCTATCATCTCACATTATAAAACAAAAATTTTTTTGACAGTAAACCCATGCAAGGAAAATGCACATCCTGCATTGAGTGCAGCCCCATACTCAGCTCAGCTACTAAAGAACATTTTGCCAGCTTGAAGTAATGCTTCCCACTAAGTTGTGTTCAAACCTAGACAAGCCTCAAAGTATCAGCCATAAGTAATTAATAGCTGACCACAACAAAGTAACAGTTTAATATTCTGAGAGTCTGATTCAAACTTTACTTAAACTCTTATCACTAACATCAGCTATGACATCAAACAATTTCTCTCATACTACATAAATTGTGAGAATGAAAGAATGTTCCACATTGGGAACTGAACCAATTCTTGTATAGATCTAAAACCCTACTCCAAGACTTAAAAGACTGATCACTGACATCATTAATGACATAATACAGCCTAATCACTCAGAATGTAACCTTACACCTAACAGAATGCAGAAAAAAACATGTATAATGGCAGTAGGCACTTACTAGCTTACACTACTTTGCTCCTAAAAAGGGGAATGCTGTCATTCCAAAGCACACAAAGGCACTGCTGAATCAGGTGAGAAGCCTGTACATAAAAAACTAAAATAAGAAAGAGAATGCAGAAAACACTACCAACTCCATGAAAAAGACTTAAACTCACTTGGCTACTGTGCAGGATTGTGGTTTGTGCTGGCACATTGGAAATACATTGAGATTTCTCTGCTAACTGTGAGTATGAGCTGTTTTGCATAGAGTGATTAGTGTACACTGTATTATCTGGTTCCTTTTGTCACACCTTTACAGACAGACTCATTATCTATTATTGCAATTGGACTTACCAGTTATTCTTTAAGATCCACTATAATCTGGGGTGTACTTCATTCCTCCTTGAGATGTACCTGAGTTGATCTTTGGCAGGTTGTCAGATACTGTGGCAGGTATGATGCCCACAGATTGCATCATGTTTACCATTTATGCCATGGGCCGTCCCAATGAGCACACCCAATGTCCACCATGGACCCTTTGTGAACACTGATGTTAAGTTTTCATTCAGCTTCTCATCCCTTACCCTTGGCTTCCTTAAGGGTTCTCACCTTTCTATGTTTCCAGTGGCTCAATCCAATCCTTTTCCTTCATCTTTTTATTTATGTACTGGAAGATGGTCTTGGTGCTATCTGCTTCTCCTACTGCTATCCTAGTTTTTTAGCTAGCCCCTCATTGGCTTTCTTAATTCCAGTATTTCAGTTCATCAGGGTTACTCTGTATTCCTCTCTTGCCTGAAGGCTACCTGTCTCTTTCTAGCAGTTATAGACTCTCATTGTGTGCATGATCAATTGCCTTGGGTCACTGGGCAGTGTAGGGGAAGCTTGTTTGCACTTTTTCCCTTATTCCTTCTTCAACAAATCCCACATATAATCATCATTACTGACCTCATGCTGCATCTCCAGACTCTTGTTCACCAGATCTCTCAGCTTGGCATGATCCACCATTCTGAATTTTGCAGGTCTTGATGGTTGAAGTCTGGCTACTCTTGCCTGTCACCAGGAACAATGTTGCTCTGTTGTGGTAATAGGCCCCCACTAGTTTCTTTATCTTTACACCAAGGATGACTCCGGCTTGGCTGCTGAGAACAAGGTCATGGGTGGCATCAAACCTAGTCCCTGGGTGGCTTCAAACCTAGTCCCTTGCTGGACATACTGTTCTAAGAAGCAGTTCTTAAAAGTGAACAGTAACACAGTCTCAGCCCTGCTTTTATCCCTCTGAAGATGCCAGCTTATTTCCAGAAGATTGAAGTCCCTCAGGATTATCACTGCATTTAATTTGGCTGCTTTTATAATTACCTTGGTCAGCTGGGCATCTTGCTCCTCTGAAGTGTTTGGGGACCTGTAACACATCCCCAAGACTCTTGTGATTATCATTTCACCTAACTCAACCCAGGTTGACTCTGTGGCACTGTCCCCATGTCCTCTTTGCCCTCCAGATATTCCTTCCCTTATGAATAAAGCCCCCCCCCAGCCCTTTTTCCTGTCAGGCCTAGCTCTTCAGAATAGACTGTAGTCCTCTTTTCTGTTATCCTAGTGATTTGCTTCTCCCTACCAGGTCTCTATGATTGCCACTAAGCCTTGGCCTTCAAAGTGCATCAGACCTTCAGCTGCCCCATTTTTATGGGCATGCTTCAGATACTGCCCTGTGTGAATGTGAAAATATTTGCCCCTCTAGGCTTCCTCACTCCCTTTGGTGGTCTCCTCACTTGTTACTCCCTGACCATCTATTCTTCTTTCACTGATCTCCTGCACCTACCTCCTGTCCTGGGTGAATCCATGCACCTGCCCTTCCCCTACCTCTTGTTTAAATCCTACAGAACACAGAGTGGCACACACAGAGGTAATTCAAACAAGCACAAATGTGCAATGAAATCCTTTTATTTTAACCTGGACATAGACAGGCAATAAGAGACATGAACCAAGACACACCAGTATTTAGTGATAGCACATCTGCTTCAACATGGGCTCCTGCTGCTGTTCCTGTGCATGGCTAAATAATCTCTGATTGCACCACTTGTTGTGCTCTGCTGTATATTTCTGCTGTGAATGCACCAACATTGAGACCTTAGGAGGATGAACCCCCCCCCCAGTGCTCTCTAGTTAAAAGATCTCCTGACTGTCATGTCTGTTCTCCTGGCCAGTACCTACTGCCTCCCAGAGCAGGTGTAGCCCATAATGGGTATCCAAGAATCCATTGCCATAGGAGGTCCTCCAGTTGACCACAAAAAGAAAACTCTCTCTCTTGCAACAGACCCTCATATACCATCAACTGAGCACAGGAAACAGAGCGGGGGAATGTGGGTGAAGCAGTTAGGGTGAATGTGTTTTGGGAGCAAGGGATTTTGGAGTACTGGCTACTAGGGCTTAGGGAACATGGGACCCTAACAGTGGTCCCCCCCACTGTGCACTGGCTGGGGGATGTTTATATTAGTTTGAGGTGGGGTGTAGGGGGGCAGAGTCCCCCCTCCCTTCGCAATGGGCCAACATGTGATGCGGTGAGCCGGGTGAGCAACACAATTGCCTGTTGCACACTTTGCTGTTGGCCACTTTTCTGTGACCCTCTTTTCCTCACCCCATTTCATTTTGCCCTATTGTGGGTACCCCCAGACCCTTAGCCAAGCATTTTCCCAACTAATGATCTGTTACTACTCCAAGCTAGCCTCCAGGACTGTGATGATCTCAAAAAAATTACCCTGGATACTTTTCTCTTCAGGAACATTCCTTATTCTGTGAGTGGCTTCCTCAAGTTCTAAGGACTTTTGCAACCAGGCTGGCAGTATAGCTTAGAGGTTAGAGGAATGAGGTGTGAATGAGCTTGGTACATCCAGCAGACCAGACCTGAGTTTGGTTCTCACAACCTCCACTTACATACTGTGTGACTCTGAGCAAGTCACTTAACCAGCCAGTGCTCCCAGGTCATCCCTGAAAACAGACACTTGTGCCTATGGGGCCTTACCTGGTTACCAAAGACTAAAATAAAAAATTAAAATAAACCTATGTTACACCAAGTAACCTGTTCACATGTTGGCCACCTTGTGTGTGATGTTATGCTTTCTAATGTTTCCCTCATCCTGCCTGCTCAGTTTGAGTGCAAGTCCACCAGTTCCACTAGCACTCGTCAGATCAAACATAACAGTATACTGATTCTGTCTTTCCTCTTCAGTAGTCAGGACACCATAACCATGTCCCTCTCACTCTTGTCTTCTTTTCACTAAATAATGTAAGTACTGTATGTCCAATCTCCCATAACTGCTCTTGCCTCCAAATAAATGTATCAGCTTTATCACCATGTTCAGCACTTTCTCAGACTTGTCAATGCCCTTTCTGTACTGCAGTGAACTGGGCCCATTACACAGGTCACAGTCTAACTGAGATCTTGTACAGGAGAAGGCTTGCTCCCTTGACCAGCCCCTTCTCTCCATTTTAATGCAACACAGCATTTAATTTACTCTCTTGACTGCAGCATCACATTGTCTGCCTGGCTTTGGGTTACCAACTTAGTGCTCACAATGACCCTGCCCCTCTCCTTCTGTGTGCTATCCATTGTCACATCACTTAGGGTGTATATGTGACCCAAATACTTCTTTTCTAAGTGTACTACCTTGTGCTTATACAGTTTAGGACCTACTTCTTGGCCCACACTGGTAATGTGTGCAAGTCCCCTTGTAGTGAATTTGCTCTCTTCATGTTTACTCTTACATCTAATGTATTGTCTTCATCATACATCAACAGTCTGTAGAAGCACAGCTGCCATATCCACTTTGCAACCTGTGTTATCACAGTATGTTAAAAGTGTGGCTTGTTAAAGAAAACAGTGTTCAAGAAATGCTTGGTTTAGTTCCCAGCTTTATGGAGAATATTTAAAATATGTATAGTATAACAATTTTCCTTTGATGGGAAGTACAGCAGTTATAGAGTACTTGCCTTCCTGCTGGTACAGTACTTCCCAAGCCTTCCAATTATTGTCAGCCCTTCAAGGCCCTGAGAAAATCAGCATGTCCTTTACCAAGCATGCACACTTCAAACCTCTGTGTCACTCAACTCATGTCATGGAAGGGGGAAGAATGGCACAGCTGGCTCACAGTCTACAGAAGCCCACCCATGCAGTGAGAAGGGGTCTTAAATGGCAAATTTTATGTAATGCAAACATCTATAACAGAGCCCTCTCTAGCTGGACAGAGTAAATTATTTGAGTATCCAGTCATAGTCAATAAGATACTGCATATCCAGCCTAAGATGAGGGAATACCCCTTATATGAAAAAAGAACTACATTTTGTTAGTATGCAAACTATATTTTACTACATCTAAATATATTTCAAACATTTTGTAGATATATGTACATTTTTCCAGATATGTTTAAGATATTTGAAGAATTCAATGAGACATGTTGGACTTGGCATAAATAATGGGTAAGAGGCCAGTCTGGTGGTGCTGAGAGTTGAGGTGCTGGATGCCACACCTCTTGCCATGCGAGCAACCCAGGTTTAGGAATGGACTCTGTCCACCGGCAATCGGCAGGGGAGGGAAGGGATTGAGCATCCGGTGGACTGCTCTCCCTTTCTGGGGTGGGTTAGGGGACTTGCACCACTCCTTAGCAGCCCCTGATGCAGATCAAAGGCCTTGCAAGAAAGTAGTGTGATAATTCAGGGGTGGAGTGGCGTAGGAGTGCCAGGACATCATTGCGCATCTGCACTCCAAGGAGGCAACCACAATTGAAATATTCCAGAGGACCAGGGAGGTGAAGAGGGCTCCTGGAGCCTAGTCTACATCCTCAATGTTGGATCATCTCTACACTGGATCTCCCGAGCCCACCCAACCAGGACCAACCTTCTAATCTCAGAAAAAGGCCACCAGGTAGGTGGGGTAGGCCCTCCCCTGTGGGGGTGATCTGGGGGGCTGGAAGGTCCTTGGGATGGGGTGCTCTAATCTCACTCCTGGAGGAGGTGGATCTAGGCAGGGAGTAGAGGTGACAAGTAGTTGCATTTGGAGGGACCGGGGTGTGGATCAGATGCCCCCAGCAGAGAAGAGCAACAGAGCAACTATAGGACACAGGGGGACAAAGGAGGATCAGAGCTAAGCAGGCTCAGGACAAGAGCCAATCACAGCTCAGCTGCACCTCCCTCGATGGTGGCAACCAGTTGTGGAGCTGCTGAAGAAAACCAGGAGAAGAAAGACAATGCCAGATTTTTTAAATAGCACCGAGCCCAGAGAAGATAGCTATGGGACACTAGGTAACAAAGGAAGAGCTGGGCTAAGCAGTCTCAGGACAAGAGCCAATCACAGCTCAGTGGCAACCTATTAGAGAGCTGCTGAAGAAAACTAGGAAGGAATACAGACCTACTTAAGGAGTAGGCCATCAAGCAGCCCCCCAGATGAAGGACCAACACATTAAGGACATTGGAGTTTGCCCACCAGAGTCAGCCCAATGAGGCAGCTGGCAGTCGGACACTCTATGCCACAGCAGGGAGACAGAAAAGCCTTGGAGGAGTGAAACAAATGTCTGGACTCAGCAGGCTTTCACAAGAAGAAGCAGGGGAATGGAACATTTAGCCTGACAATTGTGGTAAGCATCCTGTTAATCCATTGTTCTAGCTCACACTGCATAGGAGTGAGGAGCGTTAGGGTCTCACAAAAATTTGGGAATAGATGAATCATCCAATCTAGCGTAGGGGTAAAAAAGGGTTTAAAATAACCAAGTGTGCAAAAAGAAAAACAGGCAGGGTAGTAAATACATATCATCATCATCATCATATTATGTTTATTGATCGGGGTAAGCCTTTACAATTTTCATCATACAAAATAGCAATATTGAACTAGTAAACCGTATTAGACTAAAATAGGATGCAACTGCTTCACCTCCTAAATCCTTAAAATATCTGACAATAATATATCCCATAGGCATATAAAATAGATTAAAATGGGAACAAACATGTTCCTGAGACAGTATCGTTTGACAACTCATAAAAAATGAGAGTAAGGTTTCAATAGCCATAGATCTAAATTATTTTACAGTTTCACAGTTTGCAGCTAACCCACAAGTCTGTCCAAGATAAACTTATCCCTGGTATTATACAAGAAAAACATAATCTATTCCGGAAGGAGACTGAGTTCAGCAAGTATCGGGCCAAACCATATACTTCTTCTTACAGAGTACAAGGGACAGACTAATGTAATATGTTTAAGATCATCCTCCAGATTCATTCCACATTTGTAATGAGGCTTCAATACCCCTTTACACTTTTTTAAAGGAACACAGTTATTGAAATTTTAAAGAAGGCACAAATCACAAGTAAGAAGCAACAATAAAAAAAATCAAAACAACAACCAATAAAAAAATATATATAACCCCGTACACATAAATAACACTAGGAGAACTCTATAGAAAACCAATATATCTGTGCATATCTGAAACAAGTGTATTAATTACCACCATTGATAAAAAAAATGACAGACTGACATCTTAAATAAGATTAACAAATTTACTGAGAAGAATATTTTCAAAGTATACTCATCTGTAACATAGGTCAACCCACTGAAAGAAAACTAAACACACCAGCAAGTGTAAATAAAAATTTTAATTTAAAAGACATAGGGCCGGATATTCAAAAGGGTTGCGCCATGCGCAATAGGGTTGCGCATGTGCAAGTCCGAAAGTACGCCATTCTGCGATATTCAGCAGGAGGCAGTTGCGCCACCAAAAACAGGCTGAGCAACAGCGTAATGCAAATGAAGGCATGTGCAACCAAAGGGGGTGGATCCATGCATAAAGAGCGCAATGCGATATTCAAAGACTTGCGTAATGCGCAAGAGCTGAACAGCCGGAAGTTGCGCCCTAGCGGAAATGAGCCAAAATAAAAAGGCTCAAGGAAGAGGCACAAGAACGCGACAGGAAGACACATGAGGCAGAGAGACAGAGAAGGCCAGAGTAACATACAGTGCAGGCCAGGGAGTGCACAGGACAGAAGAGGGGCAAGGGAAGGTGTATGGGGCCACAGAGTGCAGAGGCCAGTAGGTGTACCAGGTGCAGTGGAGGTAGCAGTCAGGACAGCGGGGGTAACAGAGCAACATCAGCCGGGGAGGGTCACAAGCCAGGGAGATGGACAGTGCCAGCTTCCACATGGAAGCTGTAATGAGGGGTGAGAATGCATGCAGGGGGGACGTGGCCATGGAAAGGCCCGTAGGCGGTACTCCCCCAACAGGCAGTACCGTGCCCGCATCAGCTTTGAGCTGTACACAGATGTAGAGATCGTGAGCTGATACCGCCTGAACAGGGCAATACTGAGATGGCTCTGTGAGCTGTGCAGTGATGTGATGCAGGCACCCTCACGACGGAGTCACGCTCTGTTGGTGGAGACCAAGGTGACAGCCTGCATGTGCCTGTTCGCCACGGGCACCTTCCAGAGGCCGACAGGGGACACCACAGGCATCACACAGTTGGCCACATCACGCATCCTCACCCAATTCCTCAGCGCACTGCTGCCACTTGCTGTGGAGCACATCCAGTTCCCCAGCACCATGGCAGAGCGTACAGCAAATATGCAGGAGTTCCACAGGGTAGCACGTATGCCTGGCATGCTAGGGGCCATAGACTGCACCCATGTGGCCATACGCATGCCACCTGGCCCTGATGGGGCTGCATATAGGAACAGGAAGGGCTATTCCAGTGTCAACTGCCAGGTGGTGTGTGATGCCACTGGGCACATAATCAATGTCTGTGCCACACACCCTGGCGGAGCACATGATGCCTTTATATGGTATCAGTCCGCACTGTGCCATCAATTTGAGAGTGGGGACATCCCCACAGGCCATCTAGTGGGTGAGTACACATGTAGGGATTGCAAACGTGGGGCAAGGGTGGGAATGCCACAGGTGCTATGGTAGTGGAACACAGGGATATTGGCAATATGGACCTGAACATGATACTCATCTTCACCATCTCCACTCAGGTGACAGTGGATACCCACTCCGTCCCTGGCTGCTCACACCCTACCAGCACCCCATGACCCCATCACAGCAACGCTATAATGAGGCGCATGCCGCCACACGCAACTTCATTGAGCGGGTGTTTGGGATGCTCAAGGCACGCTTCCGATGCCTAGACACCTCCGGCGGTGCCCTACAGTACAGCCCCTCAAAGGCCTGTGGGATATTCCTGGCCTGTTGTATCCTGCACAACATGGCCAAAGACTGTGGGATAGCCATTTAGGTCGAGGAGGGGGACAGCGATGGTGACGCCAGCGCCGGTGATGATGGTGATGAGCAGCCCCCCCTTGGATGGCAGGACCCCTGACTGATCCGGCAGGCTCAGCTGCGCTGGGACACCATCACAGAGGAGCATTATGCACAACACAGGTAAGTCAAGGGGCCATGTGCAACCAACACTGTCCTGGCGCAACCCACAGGCACACAGAGTAACACACCAGGGGTGCATGACGGCAAGGGGAATGGAAGGGACCAGGCACACAAACACACCATCAGGGAAGGGCGAACAGTCATATGGACACACACACACACACACACACACACCAGGCACAAAGCGTACATGGGAAGGTGCACAGCAGAGCAGGAACAGACATGGCAAACACACAGATCCACAGACCACACCCACCACCTGTACTGTCCAAGTCGTGTGTCAGGATGCTGGGCACCCTTGCACCTTGGTACAGTACAATGCAGGCATCATCATGCACACGCACCTGTGGACAGCAGTCGGGATGGTGTGCAGGTGGTCCATATGTCGGCATGATGTGCAGGGCACCCACCAGTGCACTGCCCACCATGACGCACAGTGCACACAGGGCAGCACCAGACAGGGCCCGCACTGGGAGTCTGGTCAGTCATGTTGCCCCGTTCCACGGCCACCGCGGATGCATGGGCAGCCCCGACGTGACCCAACAGCACTGGCAGGCTGAGCAGGGGCCACATGGGGTGGCACCGATGGACCACCAGGGGTCCCACTGCGCGATCGCGACATTGTCCGCAGTGGGGTCTGTAGTATGCCAAACATACCTGCACCAGGGGTGCTCGGGATGCCCACAGCAGAACCCAGCATCGACAGGCTTGGTGTCGCACGACGCCGGGAATGGGGAGTGGAGAGCGTACTGTGTGGGGTGTGCGGTACAGGGGCACCTGCTTGTGTGCCCAATGCAGCCACGACAGCGACCAATGCCTGGGTCTGCCTGTAAATGGCGGCGGTCACATCCATCCGCATATGGACCATCTCTGCACGGTCCAGAGCACAGTCCCTGCTGTGCCACTCCACAGCCACACACAGTGCCTCCACGGACGTTGCAACCCACCTTTGCTGCTGTACTGATTCCCACAGCAGGCGGGTGTGCTCTTCAAATGGGTACTCTGCCATAATGGCATCCTGTCCCCCAGGGTATGGAAGGTCCTGATGCTCAACACCCTTGAGGGTGGCGCTGTTCACCAGGACCAGGAATGGGCATATCAAAGGGCGGTGGGCATGTGCCACCGCTGGACACTGTACCCCAGACCTGGTGGGTGACTGCTGCTGCTGCCCCTCCAACCACTGTGCCCCAGGGACCACTCGTTCCACTGCTGTGGCCACAACAGTGCCAGACACCTGCACAGCCACCGGTGCTGCCCCACCGGTGCTGACAGGCACAGCCTGGGACTGTGCCGACATGCTGGCACACACGTTGGAACCAGCTAGGCCCAGGGGCACGTGCTGGCCTGCTGTGTGTCCGTCATGGGACACACACATGTCACTGCCCATTGCAGTCCTTGCATCATCAATGGTGCAGGTACGTGCACAGCCACAGTCACAGCGTGCTGGCATGCTTGCATGCCAGACTGCTGAGACACAGGCGTGCACCCCACACCCGACTCACCTACACCAGAGTTGGCAGCCCGGCGTGCATGCTGGTGCAGTGCATGCTGGCTGGTGACAGAGGTGGATGGACCCTCCTCCATATCCAGCAGGTCTTCCTCACTGCCTGGACCCACCACCACCATCCCCTGAAGACGAACAGGATCTGTAACAGAAAGAGAGGACATGTGAGTGCATGTGAACAATCTTCCCCCCCCAACACCACCACCATGTCATACCGTGCAGTGATGGGCTTCCACCTGTCTGGAATCCACCTCCTGGTACGCCCTCAATAGCACTCCGCTGCATTGATGCAGCCAGTCGGTCCTCAGCCGGGGTCAGCTCCACCACCACTGGCTGGCCCCCGCCTGTGCCAGCACGTGCCGCCCTGAGGGCTGCCACCTTCTCCTTCACCCTCCTGCGGTCTGTCCCCCATCTTCTTTTTGCATTCCTGCACCGAGCGCTGGTGGCTTCCATGCAGGTTCACTGCCCGAGCTACCCCCTCCCATGCAGCCACATGGGCCTGGGGGGTGCCCCCGCCATCCACTCAGTAGTGGCTCCTCCTCCAGGTAGGCCTGGAAGAGGGCCTCTATCTCTGCCGTGGTGAAGTTGGGCCTCCTCCTCTGCCCACCATCCTCACCCTCACCTTGGCTCTGCTCGGTCATGTCGATCTGTATGGGTGGAAGTGGACACCTGTCACTGTGCAGTCTACAGTGTTATCCCATGACCATTGTCCAGAACATCACACAGCATGCAACCCACCTCTCACCTGCAGTAACCAAATCTGGCCAGCGCAGCCCAATGTCGCACATTTATAGCGCAATGCATGCAAATTAGGAGTGGAGCAACTGTAATGAGATGCAAATCATGCCACTGCGCCTTTGAATGGCTGATCAGATGATTTGCATGTGTTGGCTGAATATCACGCCGTTGCACTTTGCGCAATACGGTTGAGCCAGCTGAGCCAATGGAGCAGATCTGTGACTGTGTGGTACACTGCATTGTGCATGCCCAGGTAGCTTACGCAGGCATCTGCCGCGCTGATGATGTGCTGTGCACAATCGGCAATTCAGGCCATGGCCACCATTGTGCCAGTGGCGCTACAGCACTGGGCACCATATGGCGCTGTGGCACTACTGCGCAATAGTCCACTGTGGCACTGGCACGCAGGTGATCGGTTGCGCAGGATGCATAGACATCAGATGGTGCTGTGCATGGCCTTGCGTCATAGACCCCTGACCTGGTGTCCGACCTTTGCCCCCCTGGCGCTGTTCGGCTGCCATGTGTATGGCTCTGTTGCGCTGTTTGGTGACAGCGCTATGTGAACCGATGGTGCTATACGAACAGTGCGATTGGAACCTATGGTGGTCTATTGCGCAACATTTCCACGTGGGGTTGCCGCGCTGCGGGGCGCCATATTGCCTGCTCTACTACAGTAATGGCATGCAGGAGAGCTCCCCAGTGGAGTCAGTTGGAGGTGGCCAACCTGGTGGCAGTGGTTGAAACCCACTTTGGGGCACTGTTTGGGGATCAGCCCCTCACCATGGCCCGCACCCATGTGTGGCTGCAGGTGGCCACTGAACTGGAGAGGGTCACAGGGCAGTGCCGGTCTACTGACCAGTGCAGGCAGAGATATAGTGACCTCCGCAGGAGGGAGCCGGATGTGCTGCAATGCCTCAGGTCACATGCCAGGAGGGGTGTTGTGCCTAGGCCAGGTAGGTGTACCATCTATGCACCTGTATTCTCCGTAGGGGTGTGACTGTGTTTTGGTGGTGGTGCATGGGGGATGGCTCTGCCATGGTTGGCTGTGTCAGTGTGTGCAGGTGTGAGATGCATGGGTCTGGCTGTGTGGGCAGGCACACTCACTGGGGCAGGGGGCAGTCTGCTTTGGGTTCACACTGATGTTTTTCTCAACATTTGTCACCCACAGGCCTGGCGGAGAGGATGCAGGCCCTGGCTGAGGAGGGCTGTGGCGTGGCCCAGGTGGCAGCCAGAGGAGGTGTGATGGGTGGGCCACAGTGGCAGCAGCAGCAGCAGCAGCCACAGCTGCTTGATGAGTGTGAGTATCATTACATCATGGAAGCTATTGCATGCTGGAGGGGGTGGGCATGACCACCAGCCATGGACAACACAACCATGCACGACACAGGCGACAGTCATCACTGTCCAGTGTCACTGCACATCTGTGTGTGCATCACTGGTGGTCCATGCATGCACTGGGCACATGGCTGTGGAACTGGCATCCCACCACATTGCCACGTCACTTGACAGCCTTGCTTGTGCTGTGATGGACATGGGCAGTGTGTGTGTGCAGTGGTGCACATAGCTGGTGCTGCCTGGTTGGGCATGTCATGTGCATGGTCACTGTGGGTGGGTGCATACCATCACAGGTGCGGGGCACTAGGCTATATGCCTTGCAGGATGGGTGGTGTTCAGGGTTGTGGACAGTCATAGCCATTGACTGTGTTCCCTTCTCCTAGGTTTCAGCATCCTACGGCGGATGGACCGTGCCCTCCAGCGGCTGACGCAGGTGTCAGTCGCTACACATGACCTCCTCACAGACATGCAGTGCCATGGGGTCAGGTGACACCGGAGGAACCAGGAAGATCAACCGGCAGCAGGGGACCAGCCTGCCGGGCACTGACTGCGCTTCCCCTTTCCACTCACCCAGCCCTCCCACCCTGCCTTCCCTCTCCCAGTTGTTCACCCCCCTTACCCACCCTACCTGTACCCCTCCCCCTTGTCTTGTACATATATGTATATAGTTATGTTATTGGTCTTGGTGTTGTACATATCTTTTCCAATATATATATATTTTGTTATGAATACTGTGGTGGTCTCTGATTTGCAGCTGGCTATGGTTGCTCAGTTGCAGTGGTGTGCATGGCATCTGGGGTGGTATGGTCCTGGGTGTGTGTGTGTGTGTGTGTGTGCATGGGGAGGTGTCTTCGGTGTGGGAGTGACTTTCAGTCGGTCTTGCCATCTGCTGCCGCCCACTGCTGGGTGCCCAGGGTGGGTCTGGCTTGTATGGTTCTGTGCTACACGAGGTTGCAGTGTGCCGGGGGTGCATGGTGTTTACTGCAGTGACAGTCACTGCACATGGGTGGTGTCTTGGGGTCACAGTGCAGGGTGTGCTGTGCAGAAGGGGGGGCTGATGTGCACTGTGGTTGTCGACCCCCTGTGTGTGGCAGTCTCAGCCTGCCAGTGGGTGTGCTGGGGCGACATGGCCCTGCTGTGCTTTGTTGGCTTGTCCCCATGGGCCGGTGGATCATCCATCCCTCCCCCAGTGATGCTGTGCTTGGGGTGTGTGGGTGTATTGTTAGTTCTGCAGTGTGTTCCTGTGCCCATGTGTGGCATGGCTGGTGGTGGGCCCCAGCCTGCCTCCCTGGTTGTGCAGTTCCATTGCTCTGCTGGGGGGCTCTGCTTGGCTATGGCACCTCTGGACTGCTCAGCTGGGCTAGCCTTGTTGCGCTATGGCGCATCATTTCTGCTCAGCTTCCCCTTCCTGGTTGCGCTATGGCACAGTTTGTGTGATATTCAGACGTTGGCTGCTTGAGCAGTTTGTCTTGCTCCATGTTTGAATATCGTGTCTGTTGCGCATATGCGCAATTGACTTGTGCTTGCTCCTGCTGTTGCGCACTTTTTGGGTGCAGTTTGAATATCCGGCCCATAGTCTACATGTTCACCTCAAGTCTAGTCAGCCAAGGAGATTAAACATAGCTAATGCATTCTTATGCCAAAAAAAAAACACTTATAGCTTGGACTTAGAAACAGACTGGTTCCAGTGATTCTTTAAAGGAGCACTAGGAGTAAACCACCTTGAGAGAATTAAATGTTTAGCTTCTAGTTCCACTGTATATAGCAGGGGTTTATATTTCAGGGATTCTAATGAAAGCATGTTTGAATCACCTAAAATCCAGAATCTGGGAGTTCAGTGTAAAGAGACATGTAAATCACTTTCTTGATGGGTGATGAAAGAAAGCCACTAATCCATTAACCTACAACCCCATACAATATGAAAGAGAGTCCCAGGACCCATCTTGCATCTCCAGCATGTACTGAATGTGGACAAGCCCATCCAAACCAGTCTGTCCAGTGTTGTATACCACCTGTTCAAAACCTTCTTTCAGAGTAACTACAACTGTGGGTTCAGAGAAGCTCAATGGGCTTCAATCCAGCAATCGGACCAGGACTCACCATCAAAGGGCTCTTGCAGATCAATGGCCCACTTTTCCCTATGAGATTCTCAATTTGGAGGCATACATTTTGCAAAACTTTATAAATGCACTCATATGACCTTTTGGCAATACAAGTCATTTTTTTAAGTGCTTTGTGAGCTCAGTGTGCTGAAAAAAGTAGTCCTTCATCAGCCAAGGGGATAAAACATGGCAAATCTGAAAGAACTTCCATTGATCCCATGAAGGCAACTGAAATTCAGTTTGCAAGTGTTGAAAAGGTTTGAGTAGGTCCAACACTGGATGTATCAAGTTATATATTTGCCTAATCCCATTAGAATCCCAAAGATGCCACCTTATTTGGGAACCTCCACTCTGAATCATGATTATTCCATAAAGGCTTATGAGGTCCCAGATAGTTACCATTCCTATGAAGCATCTTAATTGTTCTATTTCACACCTGTTTAGTAAATAATATAGGTAGGGTTGGATGATAAGTGCTGGGGAAGGGATCCCACAAAACAACCGCTAAAGGTATAGAGACCAGGAGAGACTGCTGTATCTCCTCTCAAAGTAGAGTGCATGAAGAATAAGGGTTTAATTAAGGTAGGAATTGCTTGAGGCCATGACTAACATGGTAGGCCCATGGCCATGGCATATTCCAACCTCTCTTCAGCACCGATGCATGAAGAATCCTTCTGAACATATGCGGGGGCTTGCCTTCCCATATAAAATTAGAAAGTAATCTATTAATTTTGTTCCACATACCGGGAGGGATAAGTAAAGCATGATTGCTTAAACAAACAAACAAACAAAAAGCTTAGGGAACACCATCAATGTAATAGCAGTTATCTAGCTGGGAATAGTTAAGTGGAGCTTGGCCCATCTACACATATCTACTGCTAAAGAATTTAGCAAAGCCTGTACATTTTTGTTGCATATGTCTTGGGGACTACAGTACTGGAAATATGCATCCCCAAATAACAGATACCTATGGGAGACCAATTAATCTTTGTATGACCTATAAGAGCCTAGCTGGGATCACCTTTATTAAGGAGCAAGAGTTCAGTTTTGTTCCAATTTAATCATAGACCAGAGATAGCATTGAATTACGCTCTGACCTTCCAGACTTTGGGCAGGGAAGACTCCACCTGTGACAAAGTAAGGAGAAGGTCATTCACATAGAGAAAAATAGTAAACAACCTGTCTTTCACTCTAATGCCACAGATATCAGGATATCGCTGCAAAGCCATACTTAATGGTGCTATTGCTAATAAAAAGAGATGAGGACTAAGGGGGCAAACCTGCCTGGTACTACAAAACAAGGAAAACAGTTCAGACAAAATGCCATTATCCAGCACCCTAGCCTTTGGCAAGGAATATAAAATTTAGATCCAGGCCTGAAAAGTGGGGCCAATACCCATTGCCATGAGGGCATGAAATAGGTAGTTCCATTCAATCAAATCAAATGCCTTTTTGGTATCTATTGCAACAAGAGCTGCTGTGTTCACACCCGGTATGCCATCTGAATGGTGACAATTGCACAGTGAACGACATTACAGTGGCAATACGCTGTTGCCGCTGTAATGTATCTACAGGACCCGGCACTGCTTTGACCAGGTATTGTACCCTACCCTGAATCAATTCCATCCTGGAGTTGATAATCTTGAAGGACAGGGGGTGCAGAGCCTCCCACATGGGGGGGTTTGGGGGAGCAAACACCTCCAAAAAAGAGACAGTTTACTTGATGGATTTATGCCCACCGTAACTTGCAGTCCACATAAATCCATCGCTGTGATGTTGGTCGACATAATTTTTGTCAAACTGGTGTCATGGATCCTCGAAACACTGGTTGCAGTTTGAATTCAATTGAATACCACCCAGAGGTTATCACTGCCCTGCCTGCCCCTTCTAAAACTCACCTGTGACATATGAATCAAAAATGAAAGTGCTTTCCCTAATCAAGTAACCAATATTTTGACCAAAATCTTAGAGTCCACGTTGAGTAAGGTAATAGGTCTGTAATTTGTATACTTGGTAGGGTCTTTATTGGGCTTTAGCAGGACAGTGATAGTGGCCTCCTGCATGGTAGGTGGGAGAGTACCAATTTCCTGAATGGCCTGATATAAATCCAGAAGCTTGGGAGATAGAATCGGTTCAAAGATCTGGTAAAAATCAGTACTAAGCCCATCTGGGATGGAGGCTTTGCTAGAGGCCAAATTATTAGTTGTTGCTGAAACCTTTGATAGGGTAATAACTACTTCCAGTGCCTGGATTATGTCAGGTTTAAGGCAGGGAAGAGACAACTATGCAAAAAAGGAGGCATACGCATCCAGTGATGGGGGACAGAGATCATTTATAAAGGTGGGAAAAGTATCCCAGGAACATAGCCCATATCCTTGCAGG
The DNA here is from genome assembly GCA_016271365.2 of Neoceratodus forsteri. NCBI lineage: Eukaryota > Metazoa > Chordata > Ceratodontiformes > Ceratodontidae > Neoceratodus > Neoceratodus forsteri. The sequence goes on from CM057452.1 coordinate 1,780,532,735, forward strand.
GTCTGCAATGACCTTGCCATCTTCAGTTTTAAAATATGATATTTGGGCCTCTGTGGCTTTGTGCTTCAACCTGTCGGCCAGAATCTTCTCGTCTTTTTCCCCAGATTCCCAATAACCTTTATTTAAGAAGACTAAGGCCCTAACCTCTTGCTGGTAGTATATAGTAGTTAAACAAAACTTAAGAGCAATAACCTGCTGAATCCGGGGGTCCTGGTCCACAGGCTGTTGATAAATAGCCCCTTCTAATTGCTTGATCTGGGCAGTTAAATCAGCAGTTTCTTGCTTTCTTAATTTATTCACTGAGAGGCATAGGCGATAACACAACCCCAGACAATGGGTTTAAAGGCCTCCAAGAATGTAAGGGGAGAAACTTCTGAGGTAGAATTAGTTTCAAAATGAAACAAAATCTCTGAAGTAAACCATTCCTTAAAATCATCAGAATGAAGTAAAGCAGGGTTAAATTGCCAGCAAGGAGATTTAGCTATACTTCCCTGAGGTATCCAGACCCTACTAACTCAGGAATGGTTGGGTATAGTCAAGGAAGTATAACTATGTCTACAAAAGTTGTAAGAATTTGAGAACCATATAAAAAGAAGTCCAGTTTACTGCAAGTCTGGAACCTGGGTGACCTATAAGTATAATCTCATATATCAGGGTGATGGATTCTCCAACAATCAACCCAAGAAAATTCCGAATAAAGAAGCTTAACAGGGTTTCTAGAATGCATATGCATGGGAGCTCCTTTTAAACTAGATTAAAGTCTCCACATATAGTAATACCCATAGATGGTTGATGCCAGACTAAAATTGCTTGCACCAGCTGTGAAAAGAAATCCAGCATATATACATTAGGGGCACACAAATTAACCAGGAGAACCTGAGTGCCACATAATTTGCCCAATAGGAGAATCCATCAACCCTTAGTATCCCGGGAGACTTTCACCACTGACATAGGGAAACCCCTTTTCAGCAGCACCAAAGCTCCCCATTTCTTGGAAGAATAAGCACTGGAAAATGACTGACCTATCCACCTCCCAAGAAGTTTATTGGCTTCCATTTTCAGAAGATGGGTCTCCTATAAAAGAACAATATCACATTTACAGGTTCTCAAATAAGAGAATAGTTTTTCTTTTTAATGGGGTGATTCATACCTTGCACATTCAAAGTCATCACTCATAAACTCACCATGGAATTTACAAGTACAAACCTGACCAGGGAAAAAAGACAATCTTAATAAAATAGAAGTTACTCTCCCTGCATGGCTGAAAGGGTGCTGGCCTGGTGCAGAAAATGGTGGCATAATAAAAATACAAACATTCAGGTTATGCCACAAATTTTCCATATATAGACTCAGGAAATTTCTTACCATAGGGGATATTATACCTAGCCATATATCAAGTCTTAACAGATCAGTCAAATATCTGTATTTAACTATAATTGATGCAACATTGAAAAGTCTATGAACCATACCTAATTCAATTTTCCCTAAAGAAAAAAAAAAACAGCAACTGTAGAAACAATTATCAATATGTATTCTGTCATTACCAAGTACAATGAACAAATCTCCCCCACTTATAATGATACTTTGAGAACTCACTAACAAGTAAACAGCTACAAACAACTAGAAAATACTAAGTAGCAAGAAGAGTAGGGTAAGAGGACCAGTGATCATGGAGCACCTAGACCCTCCCACTCTTCTGTAGGTGTCAACATTAGCATTCCCACCTTAATAACCACCTAGCATGGCACTCTGCCTGAGAACCTCCAGCCACTACCAAAAAGGCATGTCACCTCTAACAGTAGTAACAAGCAAAAAATCCCACCTTGGCTCAATGCCAGACTCAAGAATATGGGCAGTTTGAAAAAGCAAACTTAGGTGGATGGCACTCAGTAGCACCATATTACCCCCTAGTACCATTCCTATGTGTCCAGCTATTAGCATGTACTAGAGCGGGGCAGTATAGGCATCTAAATACCAATAGTAAAACCTCTTGAATAGTATGGATGCCAGTTACGTCAATTAATCCACAACAGTGATCCCAAAAGAAAAAAAGAAGGAGTAAGAATCCAGATGTCACCAATTACATAACATTATAAACCAACTGGCAATGAAAACACTGTAAACATAACGATTTTTCATTATAAACAAATACATCACTTAGGCTCCTCCCCTCCCCCAAATAAGCCTTCCATGACAGGAGAAATGCCTATGGTGCCATCCTGGAAACCAAAAGCTCAGATTGTACATTTAGTTTGAGAGGGAAAGAGCCCATAATGTTAGTCCCGTTCATATCTCATCTTGCAGTCTTAGTTAGAATGGATGACGCCTCATGCCATTCCGGCTATGGTGAAATAAAAATAGTGGTGTCAGTATTCATAAGAGCTGGCTCAGGGGATGAAGCAACAAGAACATCAGAATCTAGAGGCACAGATGCAACCAACTTGTCTTCCTCACAATCTGTCTAATCCATCCCCATAGACTGGGAAACATCCTCTGCAAGATTCAAGGACATTCTAGGGTGTTTAGGGTCTGGGTACTCTGATGACCCAGAAGGACTGGTGGGTGAGAATGGCAGCATATTCTGTGGGTTCGAGGAGCCACAGGCGGCAGTTGGCTCATTAAATTTCAGATATTGGCTAGGAGCTGTAGCATGGGTAGGATCTCTTTGCCATTTAGGTTTTTGGTAATGTTCTGCCTCTCACACAGACTGTAGAAAAGAGAGCATCTGAGAGCCTTGCTGTGGAGGATTTGCAGTGACGTTGACTGGAGAAGATCAATGATTGCCCCTTGAGCAAGCCTGCCTGTATAATTGGAAGGACTGACAGAGGTAGGGTGACCCATATCCCCAGAGGGTGGCATGGACAAGCCTTTCTTGATGGCCTGGACAAACCACAAAGCATCCTGAGGAGAGTGATACTTCATCCAACGGCCTTCCAATAGAATACATAATATGGCTGGATATTTCATCACATATTCAATTCTGTGCTTAGGAAGTTCATCCTCACTGGAGCAAAAGCTTTCCAACATGTGACTACCTCCTTAGAGAAATCTTGAAAGAAGTGGATTGTGTGACCATTACACATACTAGGACCCTTCTTATGAGCCAAACAAAGGATCTACTCTTTGACAGAAAAGCAAGGAAAGTATGCCAAAATTGGCTTGGGGCATTCCTCTAGCCGGTCTTGCCCCAAGAGATCTATGGGCCTGCTCAGTTTCCAGAGGGTTGTCCCAGTAATAGTCCAACACCTGCGATATCAGTTGCTGTAAAAATTCATACCTGTTGATCCCCTCTGCTCTCTCTGGGACCCAAATAATATGTAGATAATTTTGTCTGCCTTGATTCTCGAGGTCATCGATCTTTGCCCAGAGAGACTGGACTTGCTGCTCAAGATAGTTAACGTTATCTGCATGAGAAGCCATAGTAGATTTCATCTTAAGCAGCAACAGTTTGGAGTCTGCAATTTGTATTTCAGCAGCTTTCATATGCTCGTCCAGCTTTGACATATTAGCTTTAATATTCGGATTCTCCTGCTTCAGAGTTTGTAATACATTCTTATTATCAGTGAGATCTACAAAGCCCACCGCTATGTGTGTCTCCAAGGTAGCCATCTCAGCCTGTTCTGCAGCCAAAAGAGGAAAATGATGCAGGTAAGCCAAAAGAAAGGAAAACCAGCTTCCTGACACTCATGATAAATATACAAACAGAGCTTGAGTGAGTAACAATATAACGTAACTTACAAAATCCAAAAGAGGCAGAAAACCAGAGCAAAAAGTCACAGATTTTAAAGTGTCTTAGTGGAGCTTCAAAACTAAGCAGCCATTAGGGAACCTGGCCACACATGTGCCCCCCTTCCCTGACCCTTCTGTTTAAAAAAGATATCATTAGATTTATACAGATCCATCCAGAACCTGGTTACCTGCCTGCTATCAACCGGATCTGCTAGGATTGCTGAATAATGTGTCAGAAAATGTTATGTTTTTAATTGTTTATACCACCAATTATTCTTGAATATGGCTATTCATGCTAAATCTTTTTTAATAGTGATATCACTTATTCGTTTTTTGATCTGAAGGATTATATCAATTGGTCTAATATATATTGTGCAAGACATAGCCCAATCCTAATGGGAAAAGAATATATTTTATCATTTTAGTCATGGGAAAAATGAAGCCCCTTCTGTAATAGTTTATTTCTTCTTCTAGAGATTGTCTAGGAAGACGATCTTCTGAACGGAGAAGATTTTTCAGCAGAAAAACTACATTTTTTCCATATTGTGGGTGGTCAGTGATAACAGGCCTAATTCAAATCTTAGTACCTCAGCCAGTACTGATTGAGATACTGTCAGACTATAACAATACATTTTATTCAATAAGACTTCCAGCTTTTTTAGTTTAATAGAAGACCATATTTCTGCCGCATATAATATATTTGTTTTGATTTTTGTATTTATAACTTTAAGTATGATCCTTATGGAGCCCTTGCCCAATCTAACATTAAATCTTTTAAAGGCATTTAAGGTCATCTGATGTTTTAATTCCATTAGCTGGATATGATTTTTCCAGAGGCAGTTGTCAGCAAATCTTACCCCAAGATAATCATAATATTTTTCTGTAGCCAACTTCTGCTTATTAATGAATAGAATCAGATTCCTGGTTTTCTTTTTACTGAACCAACCATTTTTGTTTTGTTTATATAAATAGTTAACCTATTTTCTAGGTATAGTTTGGAAAAAATGTACACCTTCTTCTGCAACCCCAAGAATGAAATGGAAATCAAAACTATATCATCTGCATAGACAAGACAGGAGATTTTTCTGTTGGCTACTGCTGGTGAATGTATTCGATGACTCCTCTGTCTGATCAATTATATTTTTAATATACAACTTAAACAAGATGGGGGCCAGAAGGCAACCCTGGCAGACTCCCAGATTAGTTCTGATTGAAATAGTAACCCTGCCTTCCTGATTATACTGAACCTTAGTCCAAGTGTCCTGATGTAACCATATAAGAATTCTCAACATATCTGGATCAATATTTAATACTTGGAGTTTCCACCATAATAATTTATGGCTTATACTATCAAATGCCAATTTTAAATAGACAGAACAACAAAAAAGTTTGGAGTTTTCTATGTTGACATATTTTCATATAAGATGGGACAAAACATAACAGTGTTGAATTGTCAACTTGCCACTTCTGATACCATTCTGAACTTCATTAAGAACACTATTTTCTGAAATCCTGGACTGAAGCCTAGTTAAAATTATTTTAGAGAAAATCTTCTGTGAGGTATCACCCAAACTGATAGGTCTATTCATGCTTGGATCTGTTGAGAGTCCTTTTTTGAATATAGGCAAGATACTACCTTTCCAACTCAAAGAAAAATCAAATTTTTTGTACTAAAAAGTTAAAAATGATCAAAAATATCAGAAGCCATCAGTCAACAAAAGACTTATAAATATCTGTTAGGACTAGAGCAGGACTCAGTCCCTTACTTGAAGACATAGAATTAATGGCATACATTATTTCTTCTCTATAAACACAGACAGGTCTGGGGAAAAGCTGAACATTATCTTCTGAAGTTTAATTCTCTAAGTAAAAGTTATTTACTGTAAATCTTCCTGAGCAGAAAAATAAAGATTGTGAAAGTGTGCTTCCCAAATTAGGGGAGTTATATAATCTTCTACTGATCTAGTATACTGGTTATAACCAGAGACCAAAAAGCCATACAGTTTGTTTTTTTTAAACAGTATCTCACAATTTTTCCCACATAGCTTGATAATATTTATTTCTCTCCTGTTCAAGCATTTTTCAATAGTCTTTCTTAGCTCTATTAAGGATATTCAGATTTGCTCTTAAAGGATATTTTTTACAATATTGTGCTTGCCTGTTCAGGTTACCTTTAGCCTCCTTGCAGATCTTATTAAACCATGTTACATTAGATGGTCTAGAGACTGTATTAGGTCTACAAACAGGCTTAATGTATTCAATAATTTCTGTCCATTGATTATATGCTATCTGAACATCATTAAATTTCACAAGAGTGCTCCGTAATGATGATAAATGATCTGAATAGAATCATTTTGAGAATAAATCCACTGCCCCCCATTTAAGTAAGCAATAATACCTGACAGGGTGGGCAGTATTGGGAAATACCAGACTGCCCAAGGGGTGTAATGAGGCCCAATGCAGCAGATGGAGGGCCTTATAGCCCCTGGAAGGTCCGGTATTGCCCAATACTGCCCACCCTGGAGGGTATTATTGCGCTTAGAAAATGGGTTACTTGTGGTACTTTTATGTGGTATTTACAAAATGAAAAACAAAGTTAAAAAACTGGTTAAGAATGACATTTAAGTGTTCATCCTGAAAAGTAGTCCATTCATTTCTGTGCTATTCCATCTACTTTCGCTTTCCCCACAGTGCTATTCTCTTGTAGTTATCTACCCCCACCTCCATCTCCCAGCACTACCTCCTCCAGAACAGTACCATTTTTTTGTAAAGTCCCCCCTGCAGTCTTTTAATATCACTGTTTACTAATTTTCTACTCTATTTGCAAGACCACCACTCCCTGCAATGGAACTTGCGACTCTCTTAGACCCATGACCCAACAAGGAAAAATCAGAACCTGCAGACCTCGCGGTACCATGTGGCACAGCAATGCACTAAATGTGTTTCATGTTTCACTGTCTTATATTTTAAATTTGTGGCAATCGCAACAACTTTGAGACATCCCATTGCCCGTAACTTGTGAACTGCTTCAGTGTGTCTCATGGTGGATTGGCATTTTGGCATGTCTCATGGAGACAGAGTTGTGGTATCAGCCAGCTAAAGCAAAATGGTGGATGACGATGTTGTTCTTACCACATACTTGCAAGATGAGCCATTTTTATGTTACTTTTTTTAAAATGTAAATACTGAGTAGCTAGGGGCGGGGTCTTAGCCGGCTGACAGTTCACCCACTCTGAAGCTGACTACCTTCTCCTTTTTGGTTTCATTTCTTCTCTAATTTGCACCTGCTCTTCATTTAATTTATTTTAATGTAAACAGATCTGAGATGGATGGGGGAATGTTTAGAGCTGTGAAGGGATTGGGAATGGGCAGAGGAACGAGGGCGGAGGAGTTTCTTCACTTCAGCTTCCCGGTTATGGACACATTTTGTCAGCTTGCTTCAATGAGATCTGCCTGCTTTTCAGTGACTGGGAGCCATGACTTTGTCACATTTAACCTGTTAAGGCTGGAAATCTTAACATGTGTTTTAAAAAAACGATGTTTTCTTATATTGCTGATGGTTTGGGTATACGCGGGGGTGGGGCTACTGTTCATTGGGACTCTTGTGTACCAAGGAAAAAAATGGTAGGTTTGTCATTTGTAAAGTGCCAGTGCCCATCACTACTGGTGATGAAGTCAGTTGGGACTGGCTCTTTTAATACCTGGCCTCTGTTGTCTGATAGACGACCACCTAGGCAGAGCTATCAGCCAATCAGAGCCCGGAGATCTCTTAGCCCATTTTCTAATTCTTTTTAGGTTAAGGATTTCCAGACCATCAATGTTTATTCAGTTCTCACCAGCTTCTATATAACCCTCAATTTGCCAATGGGTCAGTAAAGGAAAATGAGTAGAGTCAATTCGATCCAGGATTACAAAGTCTTTAAAATTTTTTAAAAGTGTCCATGTTGGTCCATACCAGGTGAATCACAGATGTACCAAAATGACCCATAAAGGTATAATCTACCTGACAGTTACCTGGTGATTGACCATTTAGTAATATAAAACCTAATTTACTCAAAATTTTTCTCAAGATCTTACCTTGTTGATTTAATGTTTGATCTTTAGAGTTCTGAGTCATGTTTACTATTGGATTGATGATGTGTAATGCTAATAAAAAATCATTTTCCAATATCTCAGGAATATCATTTTCATGTATCCTAGTATTAAAGTCTCCAAATACAATAACAAGATACATTTCATAGATATAAAGTGTTTCTTTAAGATCTTCTGAAAAATGCATCCATTCAGTCATCAAAGAGGCAGATTTAGTAATTGGAGTAAAATATACATTATAAATAATCATTTTGCTGACTGGACATTCTAATAATAATGGTAGAATTTTTCTTGATTGAGATTTTAGAAACATAATTTTATAATTTAAGGAAGTTTTGACATATACAGTATTGCAATACCTGCATTACTTCTGCCATACTTCTTGTCCTTAGTTGCTGCCCTTCCAAATCCTATATATCCAGGGATCATAGAGGGGTCTTCTTCCTGAAACCAGGTCTCTTTGAAACATAGAATATCAAAAGTTACCAAGAGTTTCTTTATTTCCTCATCTGCAAATGTATACACTAACCCCTCTATGTTCAAGGAAAGGACTGTTAGATCTTATATCCCCCATTTGTATCATGTCCACCTGTACTTGTCATTGTGAATCTAATATGATGAAATGATTATTTACTGTAAAATCTAAGTTTTTTTATCCGTTTTCCTTATTATTATTTCCACAGATTACACTATTAGTGAGTAGAACCGCAGATTCATCTAATGCAGAAGAGAATTACAAGATCTGTGCAGCCAATTTAGCATTTTTAAAAGTTATATCTATATGAGGGGAATCTGAAATTCCATGATGAACTGTAATCCATTCTAATGCACTATGTCATAAATCTAAATGAAGAGTACATGATAAAAATGAAGCAATTTCCTTTTTAACTGAGCCAATATTCTCACTTTTTGAAATCTATCAACCAAACAAGGACAAAGTTCTTTTTTCCGTAAGGATAAGAGAGTGAATCAGCATGTTTATGGATCACCCCTAACATTATTTTTCTCCTTTTAAGATCCTCTTCTCTACTACCATTTCATTGTTTGGAATATATACTACCCACTGAGGGCAGGTACCTTTAATGGTGCCAAAATATTGATGCCCTGTAATTTAAGTGCCCCTTCTCATTCTTATATTATCCCTGCTGTGTTAAAAATTTTACAATAAAGCAGAACACAATCAGGAAAAAAAACTTTGAGGACATGTAATATAAACATCAGGCTGTCCTGTTATTAATAGTAGGTGTGCCACCCACTTACTTAATTTTTCTGGAGTTTCCATGCCCAAGCTAGGTATCCCATAAATTTCAAATATGTATTCAGAACATATTCTAGGTGCTGCAGGCAGTCCAAAGACATGTAGACTTGGGGAACTAAGTTGGCATGGGCCCCTTGCTCCTCAGTCTACCTCTGGACATCCAACAATACATTTGTCCCTAATTTATGTGGGACTTGAGAGACATTAACGTTTTCTACACCAATCAAGCCTTAGTAAAGATCCCTTGATTTACTTCTGATCCATTCATTTAATTTTGTTCTAAGGCATCTGAGGATCTGTTCTTAATAATATCAATTTGCCATCAGGATTTATTTCTCCTATTGAGCATCTTTCTTTTGGGTTTATGATTTTCCCTTGTAGTCTGCCCTATATTCGAAGGTGCTGTCTTATCCCCTTCTTTTCCACTTTTCTTAAGAAATGGAAATGGTGGAGGTAGATTTACTTGAATTGTCCCATTTTCAAAAAACTTTGTTTTCTTTATTAATGCTACCACTTTCCTGTGAATAAATGTCATCTCTAAGTTATTTGAGGACTGTCTGATTGTAGAAAACATCTGTTCCAGGATTTGCAACCTCCTCTTTTAAAGCCCACAAATTTTCCAGAATTACTACATTTGCATAGTATGTATTCTTAATAATTTCCAATATTTGTTTAGATATTGAGGAGGAAGACACGTTTCCCTCATTATTAAAATATTCTTTACTATAGACTATATATGGGGCAGGAGAGGCAATATCACCCCCCTGTGAAGTAGAGGTCAGTGTCAATGAGAGAGAATTCCTGTCTTTAACTTCAATATTTCTTACTCTGATGATTAAAGAGTCAGTTGTCACTAATTGTTTTAATCCTTCAGTAGTATGATTTAAATCCTGGAACACAGCAGATAGATTATCAGCTTGAGGTACTAATATCACAGGTGCTGACTCTCTCTGCACCCTCTGGTTATATAACATTGGGGAGGAGGTCAACCCCAAGGAGATTTCCTGAGGTGAAAATGTAATTCAGTCAGAGTTGTTATTTCCCATTTCTCCAAGGGATTCAAAGTCCAATAAAGAGCCATCATAGGGTAGCAAAGAAAGAGCTTCTGCTTGTATTTCATCAAGAACAGGGAATGAAAATTAACTGATGATAATCTGAGAGCAGAAGAAGAATCCTGTGGGTTCATAATTGGTGTAGACAAAGCTACCACCACAGGATTACTGTCTTTCCAAAAAATTGTTATTTTAAGCTCGTTAGAGGCCTCTATATTGACAGTATTATCCTCAGACAGGGAAATAGATTTTTTTTAATTATTTTCCCCTTATTATCATTTTTTCCTCTGTTTTTCAAAGGGGGAGAGACCATCACATGAATTATTTTACCACTTTTAGTACTAACCATGGCACATCTCATAAATTATTCAAGTACTGTAAAAGGATCAACTATTTCAAAAGATATTTTCCTTAAAAGGAAATACATTTGGTAAAGACAATGTCCACACACATAGAGCAATAATTAGTATGAGATAAGTTCTTTGTAGTTGAAAGATATCTGGGGCAAATACAAGTTCAAATCTTAAATTCTAGCCCAATGAGTTCCACCAGCGAATCTTTCTTCAACTGATTTTAGTTTTCAGTTTCAAAGGGGCTTTAGCTTTTGAAGTTCTCCTGGCTCTTTTCTTAAAAACTGGCACCTGATCTTGTGGTCCCTGTGAGTTTTCTATTCATAGGGACAAAAAACAGAATCAGTAGAAAAACCCACAAATGCAAACATGCTCAAAGTTTATCTTTAGTTGCTCTAAACTTTAAGGTTATCGTCCCCCTACTTATAGGAGGCAGAGTATGAGCTGTCCTATATAATTAAATTAAATTATTTCCCAACTCCCAATTAACCCTTATCTAGGCATTTTTTATGCTTCCCAGGATTTATTTTAATTGATAAAAATGCCGACTATTAATTACTAAATCCAAAGTTTTAATGTACATTTGCAACAAAACTTTTTAAACAAATGATTTATATAATATTTACCATCTCAACTGGTGGTATTTTATAGGAATCTAATTTCAGGGATTACTAAAGAAATGGCCCAGGTCACATGGAACTGTAAGCCACACTGAAACTCCCAATCAGATATAGCAGCAGCAATTCAGCTGATTTCTAAAACACTGAGCACACCAGATAGAAGAAGGTTTCCTCATTTAGCTGTAGTTTCAGTGTTTCACTAAAGTTTTTTGGTGCAGCTTTTCAATGTGGCTTAAAACTCTACAAATAGATATGCTGGGAGTTCTAAAGTGCAGTGGCTGAAGGGCGGCAGTATTCAGGAGACTTTCTGTAGACTGCATTGCTTCCTTATCTGCATGCATCTCTCTGTGGGCTGAGGGAGGAGGTTGCTAGACTCCAGGCCAAGCTGGCCATTATTTGGGGGGCCTCCTCCCCCACCCAAGGATGACCAAGTCCACCACTGCTGCCTCAAACGGTGCCAAGAGGAGGGATGGCTGGACTAAGGTGGGCCTGGGAAAGGTGAGAGCGGTGGGTTAGAGGCACATCCACCTATGGTACCACTACACAATTCCTACACTGCACTGGTGGAGTGGGGGATAGATATGGAGGCAGGAAGGGAGGGGGGAGGGAGGTTAAATGCATATCTGGTGCCATGGCTCAGAGGGATGGGAAGTGGATCCTGAGGATTGCAAGGGCAGCAGGACTAGAGGGAGAGCTAGATATCATTGTCCACCTAGAGACTGATGACCTGGCTAGGGATGCAGTTAGGATAATGCAGGAGTAGTTCAGGGAGTTGTGGAGAAGTCTTTGGCAGGTAGCATGCTCAGCGATCTTTTCTTCCCCCCACCGTAGGCACTTTATCCACCGGAGCCCTGGCAGGCAGCTACACCCCTCCAATTGGAGGGACTCTCTCTCTGGTTCCATTATTCCTGTGCTAGGCAGTCCCCAGTAGTTCCCCTGTGGCTTGCCCCCCACAGCAGGACCAGGAGGAGATTTCCAGCCCCCTCCGGAGACCCAATCCAGAATCATAGGGCCATTCCCAGGAGCAAGGACCATCATCAAGCCTGCCAAAGTGTTTTTTACTTTTTTGCCCAGCCCCTCCTTCTGATGTAAGCACGTTGGATCAAGCCTCCTGACCCTTACTGCCTCCTGCCACTGCCAGAAGGCAGTCAGAGCATGGGAATAGTTCCCCCCTCCCCAGAGAGGAGAGCAGTCCTCCGGATGCTCAATCCTCCTTCTCCTCTGCTGACCCCCGGTGGCCCGAGCTCGTTCCCGAATCCAGGTCACTGGCATTGTGCAAGGTGTGGCGTCCAGCGCCTCAACCCTCAGTGCCACCAGGCTGGCCTCTCAGTGACCTTTTCTGAGGTACCATCTGTCTATGACAGGGGGAAGGACAGGATACTCTGTACCAGGAGCTTCAACCAATGGTTGAAGGATTTGTGCAGAAAGGAGAGATTTGGCTACATTGGGGACTGGGGTCCCACCTGGAGGGATAAAGGCCTATACAGCGGAGATGGCCTGGATCCATCTAGAAGGGGAACCACAGTCCTCAGTGAATGGTTTAAATGTTGCATTGGCAAGCATTTAAACTAGCCGAGGGGGTGGCAGAAGGAAGCAGGGTGGCATAAACTGTCCCCCCCCGGTGCAAGTTGAAGAAGTTAGTAAAAAGAACCCTAAGGTAGGGAAATCCCCAAGGGAAGCTAGTAGCAAGAAAAACAAAATGGCAGAAATGAAGAGGGTTGGTAATGAGAGCAGAGGGGATAAGGAGAGAAGTAAAAAGGAAAAAGGGGGACTGACAAGCAGGATGGTTGTAGAATTTGGAAGGCCATGTGTGCAATGCTTGAAGTCTGAGAAATAAAATCCTAGACCAAGTGATCATTATGGCAGAGGCTGACCTGGGCATTGTCACCATTACTGAGTCAGTGTGCAATGAGAGGAGGGATTTGGCTACATTGGGGACTGGGGTCCCACCTGGAGGGATAAAGGCCTATACAGGGGAAATGGGCTGGATCCATCTAGGAGGGGAACCACAGTCCTCAGTGAGTGGTTTAAATGTTACATTGGTGAGCATTTACTATCTTGAGTGGTGGTATTTTATAAGAATCTATTTTCAGGCATTGCTGAAGAATTGGACCAGGTCACACAGAAACTGTAGACCACACAAAACTCCCAATCAGTTATAGCAGCAGCAATTCAGCTGATTTCTAAAACACTGAGCACACCAGACAGAAGAGGGTTTCCTCGTTTAGCTGTAGTTTTAGTGTTTCACTAAAGCTTTTTGGTGCAGCTTTCCAATGTGGCTTAAAACTCTGCAAATAGATATGCTGGGAGTACTAAAGTGCAGTGGCTGTGGGGCAGCAGTATTCAGGAGATTTTCTGTAGACTGCATTGCTTCCCTATCTGCATGCATCTCTCTGGGCTGAGGGGGGAGGTTGCTAGACTCCAGGCCAAGCTGGCCATGATTTGAGGGGCCTCCTCCCCCATCCAAGGATGACCAAGTCCACCACTGCTGCCTCAAACGGTACCAAGAGGAGGGGTGGCTGGACTAAGGTGGGCCTGGGAAAGGTGAGAGCGGTGGGTCAGAGGTACATCCCCCCTATGGTACCACTACATAATTCCTACGCTGCACTGGTGGAGTGGGGGATAGATATGGAGGTAGGAAGTGAGTGGAAGAGGGAGGTTAGATGCATATCTGGCGCCATGGCTCAGAGGGATGGGAAGTGGATCCTGAGGATTGCTAGGGCAGCAGGACTAGAGGGAGAGCTAGATGTCATTGTCCACCTAGAGACTGATGACCTGGCTAGGGATGTGATTAGGATATTGCTGGAGGAGTTCAGGGAGTTGTGGAGAAACCTTAGGCAGGTAGCATGCTCAGCGACATTTCCCCCCCGTAAGCGCTTTATCCACCAGAGCCGTGGCAGGCAGCTACGGCCCTCCAAACAGAGGCTCTCTCTCTCTGGTCCCATCGCTCCCATGCTAGGCGGTCCCTGGTAACTCTCCTGTGGATTGCTTCCCGCAGCAGGACCAGGAGGAGGTTGCAGGCTTCCCCCGCCAGCCCCGGAGACCCAATCCAGAATCCAAGGGCCATTCCCAGGAACAGGGATCATCATCGAGTCTGCCGGGCTTGTTTATTCCTTTTTTGCATGGCCCCCCCTTCCAACATAAGGACATCGGATCAAGCCTTCTGACCCATAGTGCCCACCTGCCACCACCGGAGGGCAGTCAGTGAGTGGGACGAGTCTCCCCCTAGAGAGGAGAGCAATTCTCCAGACACTCAATCCTCTCTTTCCCCTTGTGGCCTGGGCTCGTTCCTGAATCCAGATCACTGGCATTGTGCAAGGTGTGGCGTCCAGCGCCTCAACCCTCAGAGCCACCAGGCCGGCCTCCCAGTGACCTTTTCTGAGGTGCTACCTGTCTATGACAAGGGGAAGGATAGGGTACCAGGAGCTTCAACCAATGGTTGAAAAAGTGGTGCAGAAAGGAGGGATTTGGCTGCATTGAGGGCCGAGGTCCCACCTGCGGGGATAAAGGCCTATACAGGGGAGATGGCCTGGATCCATCTAGCAGGAGAACCACAGTCCTCAGTGAGTGGTTTAAATGTTACATTGGCAAGCATTTAAACTAGCCGAAGGGGTGGCAGAAGGAAGCAGGGTGACATTAATAGCCCCCCCCCACCGCGCAAGCTGAAGAAGTCAGTAAGGAGAACCCAGAGGGAAGGAAATCCCTAAGGGAAGCTGTTAGCAAGAAAAACAAAATGGCAGAAATGAAGAGGGTTGGTAATGAGGGCAGAGGGGATAAGGGGAGAAGGAAAAAGGGGGGCTGACAAGCAGGGTGGTTGTAGAATTTGGAAGGCCATGTGTGCAATGTTTGAAGTATGGGAAATAAAAGTCTAGACCAAGTGACCATTATGGCAGAGGCTGACCTGGACATTGTCGCCATTACTGAGTCAGGGTGCGATGAGAACCATGACTGTGATATAGCCATACCAGGCTATACTCTGTTTAGGAAGGACAGGGTGAGTTAGGAAGGGGGAGGATTGGCTCTTTATGTGAAGGATAGCATAAAAGCAACAGAGATACAGGAAACACAGTGAGGAGAGGAGGTATTGTGGGAGACCCTAGAGATGGGTAATGGAGCCGCTATTCACATTGGCATGATCTACAAACCTTCAGCAAGGTGGAGGGAGCAAGATGGATAAAGTTCTGGTTGAAGCCATCCAAAAGATGGCAAATAAGGAGATGGTGCTGCTGGTGGGGGACTTCAATCTGCTGGATGTAGAGTGGAACATCCCAGCTGCAGCTTCAGCTAAGAGCAGGGACATTCTAGACTCCCTGCAGGGGGCATTCTTCAGGCAATTAGTAAAGGAGTCCACTCATGAGAGAGCAATACTGGACCTTGCACTCACCAATGGAGACAGTGTTGCAGATGTCACAGTGGGTGGCTACCTGGAGATCAGTGATTACTTTATGGTGTGGTTCAATATAAGAACTGTGACAGAGTGAACCACACAAAGGCAAGGGTCTTGTACTTCAGAAGGGTCAATTTTAAAAAGATGTGGAATGCCTCAGGGATGCCCTGGTGGGGGAGGACTTGGGTGGAGTGGAGGAGAAGTGGGTGAAACTAAAAGCTGGAATAAGGCAACAAACCTCTGTATCTGGCAAGTAAGCAAAAGTAAGATGAAAAAGAGACAGCTAAGGTTCTCAAAAGAGGTGGCTGGGAAGGTAAGGGCAAAAAAGTTAGCATTCAGGAGGTATAAAGAGACGTAGAAGGAAGAGGAAAAAGAGGTGTATCAGGAGAAGCAGATGGAGGCAGGGAAAGCAGTCAGGAGTGCAAAGGCATAAATGGTGGAGAAAATATCTCAGGCAGTAAAGAAAGGGGGCAATATATTTTTCGGGTTTGTAAGAAAGAGGAAAAGACCAGGGGAGGGATTTTAAGGCTAAGGAGGGAAGCGAAGGAGTGTGTGGAAGGGGCAAGGAAAAAGCAGACATCCTGAATGAATACCTTTGTGTTCACAGCTGAAAGGAAAGGTGAGGGACCACAGATAAGTGATGGTGGCAACGAAGGAAGGGAGGTGGACACTAGTTAATTTACAGAGGCGAGAGTTCTGAAGGAATGGGGCCAGACAAGATGCATCCAAGGATATTGAGGGAGCTCAGAGAGGTGCTGGCAGTCCTGTTCAACCACTCACTGGAGACGGGAGTAGTCCCTTAAGACTGAAGGAGGCAGATGTAGTCCCACTTCACAAAATTGGTTGCAGGGAGGAAGCTGGCAATTACAGGCCTGTCAGCCTTACTTCAGTGGTGGGGAAATTAATGGAAGCACTGCTGAAGTAAAGGATTGTGAAATATCTTGAATCCAGTGGCTTACAAGATCTGAGGCAGCATGGATTCACTAGGGGAAGGTCATGTCAAACAAATCTGATAGATTTCTTTGACTGGGTGACCAGGGCATTAGATCAGGGTGGAGCAGTGGATGTGGCCTAACTAGATTTCAGTAAGGTCTTCAACACCGTTCCATATAGAGGACTAGTAAAAAAGCTGGACAGCCTAGGAGTGTGTCCAAATGTGGTAAACTGGGTACGAAATTGGTTGGGGATAGGAGACAGAGGGTGGTGGTAAACAGAGTTCACTGCAAGGAATGGAGGGTGACCAGTGGAGTGCCACAGGGATCAGTACTGGGACTAGTCCTCTTTAATGTCTCTATTAGTGACATTGCAGAGGGGCTAGAAGCAAAGGTATGCCTTTTTGCAGATGACACTAAGATCTGCAATAGGGTAGATGCTCCGGGTGGGGGGGATGAATAGGGATCTAAGAAAACTTGAGGAGTGGTCAAAAGTGTGGCAACTAAGTTTCAATGTGAAGAAGTGCAAAATCATGCACCTGGAGTGCAGAAACCCAAAGCAAAGTACAAAATAGGGGGAGAGTGGTACTGGCAATCACCAAACAGGAAAGAGACCTGGAGGTAATCATATCTGATAACTTAAAGATGGCCAAACTGTGTGACAAGGCAGAGGGGAGAGCCAGTGGAATCCTAGGGAGAATAGGAGGGGTATTACCAGCAGAAAGAGGGAGGTGGTGATACCACTGTATAAAACACTAGTGAGACCTCACCTAGAGTACTGTGTCCTGTTCTGGAGACCACACCTCTGGAAGGACATAGACAGAGAAGAGGCAGTCCAGAGAAGGGCAACTAAAATGGTTCAGAGTCTACATCAAGAGCCCTATGAGGAGAGACTGAAGGAACTCAATATGTACACTGAAGGAAAAGAGGGAGAAGGGGGCTATGATAGTGACTTTCAAATACCTCACCAGTATAAATAAGGTTCAAGAAGGAAGCCTTTTTCACAGAAAAAGATGATCAAGAACAAGGGGTCATGCTATGAAACTGGAGAGGGGGTAGACTCAGGAGAGACTCAGGAGAGATGCGAGGAAATACTTCTTCACAGAAAGAGTGGTGGATGCCTTTAATAGCCTCCCAGCAGAGGTGGTGGGGGAAAAAACTATAATGGGATTCAAGAAGGCATGGGATAGCCATAAGGGAACCTTAGTATTTATTTATTTATGTTTTTGGTAACCAGGTAAGTACACTGATCCAATGGACCATTTTCAGTCACGACCCGGGCCACAAAGGTGGCAGTACAGGGAAATACATGGGTGGATACAAATTCACATTGGAAAGTACAGTGGTAAGGTTACAACAACATTAGGACAGCTAGAAACAGTCATCATTTACATAAAGTTTACAGGCATTGAGAGAACATAACATTTGACAAAGAATACAGGTCATGATACAGAGGAGAATTAGTTAAGCATACGCACAGAGTATCTAGATATTTTCATTTATGCCGTAGCCAGCTGAGAAGTGGGAGCATGCGAGGAAGGCAGTGTGAGTCATCAAGCGAGTCATGTTTGTTCATAGTGCTCTGGAGAGTAGGTGGTAGTGGCCAACAGATTACGGTAGTTTTATGGTGGCTCACGGGGCTTCGCTCTGCCCAGCAAGCATTTGCAGGTGGACTCCTTCAGTAGCCAGGCTTTAAGGTTGGCTTTGAATGACGCATGGGATGGGGATGTACGAATGGAGATGGGAAGACTGTTCCATAGGGAGGGGGCTGTTACAGAGAAAGCCTTGCTGCCCATCACCGTAGAGACATGAGGAACTTCGAGGGTTGGAAGGGAAGAGGCTCTTAGTGGTCTAGTGACTGCTCTAGAAGGGGAGTGTAAGGGGATAGCTGGTTACTTCTGAGGGCGCTGTCCACCAGGTAGCCAGCAGCATAGTTCAGGCATCCTTGAAGTGACAGCCATCTTAGGGGTTGCAGTGGTGGGTTAATGAGGGGGCTTTGAGGACAAAGCAACAGAAAGCATTATATGCCATATATAGGCGGAGGTGTTGCTTTGTGGGTATTGGGGAGTAGATGGGGGAGGAGTAGTCCAGGAGAGGGAGAAGGTTGCCTTGCACTATGGCTTGGTGAGCTTCAGGTGAAAGCAGGTGAATGGCACGATAGGCCGCACCCAGTTTCTGATTAATCTTTTTAATGGTCAGGGTTGTATGCTCATTAAATGTGAGGGAGGAGTCGAGGGTAACACCAAGGTATGAGAAGGAGGTGACCTGCTCGAGTGTGTGGCCAGCAGTACATACGGTCAGGGCAGTGTTAGATCTAGCAATCTTGTTTAAGAAAGGCTTGGATCCGAAAAGCATGGCCTTCATCTTTTTCTCATTTAGTAAGAATTTTCTGGATGTGAACCAGCTTTCAGCCACCCCGTAGTTGTCTGTGAGGGTAGAGGAGTTGGATTCCAGGGACTTGTCACTGTGGTACAGGACTAGGTCATCTGCGTAGAGAATCACATTGCAGTTTAGACTCTCAGCAGGTAGTGCATTGATAAACAAAGAGGATAAGGAAAGGGGGGTTAAAGCCAGAGATCAAGTAGGGTCTGCAGTGTTACAGTAGATAGGGAAAATGAGCAGACTAGGTGGGCCAAGTGGACCTTGTCTGCTTCAAACTATGTTTCTATGTTTCTATAATACATTAAGATGGTTATTGTTATGGATATCGCATTTGTGATCATGTTATAGCACCTGAAGGTCTCTTGCAGCAAGGAGGGAATGGTGTGTAATGAATGTAGATAGGAGTTTGAAGGATTTCTGGGTTTGGGAGAGTTTGGTGTGTCTTGTTCCATGTTCTTTTGCAGCTTAATTGGTTTGGCTACATTCCCAATGATATGTTCTATTATCAGTATATTGTCCCATTAATTGTTTGGTTAGTGTAGATATATAACTTTACTTAGTGCAGGTACTGTATATAGCAGTAATTGCTTGATTAGTGCAGGTATATACTTTTAATTGATAGATTAGTCACAGGTATACAGGGAAGTAAATAATGGCCTTTTCTATGAGCAAAAGTTTCTATCATAGAGAATACTGGATGGGCAACCATATACAACCAGCGTGTTGTGCCACTGAGGGGTTCTGATTCCCAGTGACCTTGAGAGCGAAGTTTGAGAAGTCCAAGGGAATCAGAACCCCGAGGTGGCACAACACACTGGTTGGGCAATAAGTTGCCTATCCACTGTTTTTTATAGTGTATGGTGCCCTGAAAAATAAAGTGAAGAAGCTTTATGTTTTTTTTTTTCGAACAGGAAAGTAAATTTGTTGAAAATCTAGAGTCAAAATATGTCAAAATGGCAAAGTTATGCGCATTGAAATTTTACTATGCTCACTTGTAACTTTGGTAATTTTAAATATTTTCACCCCAGATTTTCAGCAAAGCCATTTTTTTCACATCTCCTCATGAACGTGACAGCTGTCATTTTTCAAATCATAGCTAAAATGTATTTCTGCACCTGTGGTTCAGAATGACATTTCAGCGGCATGGAATGACATTTTGGCAGGGATCTGAAAATTCTCAGCACGGCATTCATGAGGTGGGCTAATGAAAAGGCTATGCTGCTAATTTTGTTGTTACAATATTTTGCCTGAAATGCAAGTGCAGGGCCCTGAGGATACTGCACTTTCAAGACAACATACATGTGTGCATCTACCGTAGGCAAATGATTCAATTACACTATCTCAAAAAGAGGAAATTCTTTGCAAAAAACTGCATTAATGTAACAGTTAGGGTAACTTAACATCACAAAAGTAGGGACATGTGGCATTAGTGTTTCCAACCCTAACACCCTCCACCCCCCCAAGCAGCAAAAGGAAAAAACTTTAGCATTTTGGATCTTCTGAGTCTTGGCAAATCAGTGGCAGGCTCATCCTTGGGTGCTGTCAACCCTAATACTCCCCCCATCCCCTGTGGGCCCTATATGAAAAAAGGTGATCATGTGTGATGTTGTTTGCCCATGGAATGGGGTGGGCATTACGCTTGACAACCCCCAAGGAAGCCCCCCCCACACAAATTTGATTTTTCCTTTTGCTGCTAGGGGGTTGGGGGGTATTAAGATCAGAAACCCTAATGCCATATTTCCATACTTTGGTGGCATTAAGTTATCCTAACTGGTGCATTAATGCAGTTTTTTGCAAATAATATCTATATCTATAAGGGATTTGCAATGGGGAGCTTGTTGGATGAATTATTTATTTTCGCTAGTGTTGTTTCACCTTAGTCAAACTGGCAGCAAGAAGCAACATTGCAAAGCAACAATATTGTTCAGGAAATGACCCAGAGAAACTAAAAGAAAAGACTTTATATACCTGTAATAGTAATAAAGCAGATGTGTCACAAGAAATGTTTGCAAGAATGACTAAAGAAAGGTTTCTGTACATACTGTCTTAATCTTTCTGTGCAGAAATAATTTTCCTAATTAGCAAACAAAGGAGTAGTGGTTGGCAAAACTGTACAAATCTGTTTCATGCACTTTTTGTGAAAATACACCATTTTACGAAGTTTGGAGCAATTTTGCAAAATGAGTATAATTTATTTAAAGGCACAGTTTTTGCATAGCATTGAATTTCTTTCATGAAATAATGTGCATCTTGTTCACTTTGTGCAAATTGAATGGTGCTAGAGATTACATGGCTCACATAGATGTTAACTCAAGATATTGGTGCCGTTTTGTGCTAACCATGCTGGTATTTCAGCATTGTGAATGAAATAGCACAATTTTCATAACTGTTCTACAAAAACACACACTTCCAAAAACCACCAGTTTTTTTTTCTGCAAATCCCACCCACATAAACTTATCAACCAACAGCAGCTCACACTATAGATGTAGGTATTCTGGACCCCAACAACCACACCACTGACCCTAGCAACCAACATTGAAAACCAGAATGAAATGCAGCAGCAAAAATGTGCAATATTTCTACATAAAACAACTGCAATCTCAATGAAAATCACCTTTTTGAAGGGGAGAGAGGTATTTCCCATGAATCCTTTATATTTTACACTGACCATCCTCCAGTGTTGATCAACCATCTGTATGCATGCAAGAGAGAGAGCTGTCAGAGTAGTCAGACCTATAGACATGCAGTCTTGCTCCATCCTCTATCAGAAAAAGCCTAAAATACATTTATTTCCTTTTTAAATCCACTAGTGTAGAACTTTTGAGCCCTTAAAATTCAGAAGCATGGCTCTCACTTTCAGTTGCTGCACCAACCACTCGAGCTGCTGCAGCTCTTCCTTCACCCATCAGGGCAAATGACTGGACCACGATACCATCCTGACTCTGGGAGTCATGAGCCCAGAGCACCAGGGGCCCCACATCTAAGCCACCAGCTTTAAGCCAGGAGCCACCAGCCACCTCCCAACCAATCAATCTGAGCAGCGTTGTGCAAAGGACCGGACTTTTAAGCCCTTTAAACTCTGAAGCATGGCTTTCACGTTCATGTGCTGTTCCATCCTCCTGAGCTACCACAGCTTCTCATTTGCCCATCAGGACACAAGACTAAAATGCCATCTTGATTCTGTGGTTTATTAGCCCAAAGCACCTTCAAGCCAGGAACCACCAGCCACTCAGTGGCTTCCAGACAAATCTGGTTTTGGAGCATTCGAGAAAGGGTAGAACTTTTGAGCCCTGTAAATCTTGCTTTTGCCTAGCCTCCCTATTGGGCCAGGCCTATGTCCCCTGCCAAAACATAACAAAAAAATCCAGTACACACCCTCACCCCCCCAAAAAAAAATGACCAAATCATTAAATGTGCTTTCTGCCTCAAATGCCTACTCACTTATTTCATCCCAAATGAGGAGTGTAGGTCTCTTAGTCTTTCAGATCAGAGCTCTGGTGTAAATTTAAACTCAGCCACCAGTTGGCAAGGTACATCACCCATGGGCTAAGGCATTATTCTGAAATACTAACTGCCAAAGTTGGCTGCCTTTTAAATATGGTGCACTGCTTAATTGGCTCACTTTAAATAAGGTACAGAACCCAGCCAATATACTGGTGGTCAATGGGGAGCCAGCTAATAGAGACAAACATAAATCTCCTAAACAACTTCTACCTTGCTGACTAGTGTGGTTGAGCTTAATTTCACACCAGAGATTGGATATTAAAGACTAAGAGACCCACATTCCACATTTGGGATGAAATAAGTGTGTAGCAATTTGAGGCAGAAAGCACATTTAATGATTTGCCTTTTTTTTTGGGGGTTTGGGGGGGGGTGTGCACTGGATCTTTTGTTTAGTTTTGACTGTGTATAACTGGTAGCATCCCAATGAGAAACGCTATGTCCCCTGTATTTGTATCACATGTGCTCCTACATTCTACATCCTGACTGGTGCTGCTGTTTTACTATATAGTCTCATCCACCATGCTACTTACTACCTAAACCATCCTGCCCTCCTCTTCTCCCTCCCCCTTCTACTGCTCCTTCCTTTACCCACCCCTTCAACTTCCCCTTCCTCCTTCCCCACCTCCCCCCCTCCTCTCCTCCTTCCCTACCTCATTCTCCCATCTAGTACCCGCTCCTGGTTTTCACCTCAAGACACTCTGGTCCCTCCACCCTTCTCTTCCTCTAAACAGCTCACTGGCTCCACTAAGCTCCTTGTCTCTCTTTATCTTGTGGTAGCAGGTGATGCTGGACTTAATCCTGGCCCCATCCCTGTCTGTTCCTTGTAGTTCCACAAAGGAATGAGGGTAGACCACCTTAAAGCCTTCAGCCTCCTCCATAAACAGAATCAGCTGCAGCTCTTTATGGACAAACTTCAGCTGAATATCTTAGTCATCTCTGAGTCCTGGCTCTTGCCAAAGATCCAACATTCTACAGCGGCCATCCCCGATTACATCATAGCCCAGCGGGATCATCCCAGGAGTGGCAGTGGTATAGAAATCTACCTGTCCACCAGAATTCCATTTGCACCTGTGTTATCCATCTCCCTGCCCTCCACCTATGACTTACTCCTCCTCAAATTCTCCCTTCCCTTAGTTCTCAGTCCTTATCTTTGTTGCAGTGAATTACTACCGCCCTAGTATAATTTCTGCATCCATTATCAAGGTTCTCTCCTTCCCCTACTCTCACTCCTCCACTGGTGAGTTGCTAATCCTTGGGGCTTTAATATTGATTGGCTGCCCCCCCTCTGCTCATAAAATATGTCAAAAGGTTAAGTCCTTTTAATTATCCCAATTGATTGAGGCCTCCAGCTACCTCAATTACAAATATCACAACCACTCGCTCTTGGACTAAGTCCTCTCCTCCCACCCCATCATATTGTGGATACAGGTATCCTCCCAGACACCCTCAGTGACCACCATATGATCTACAGTGTGTGCAAAATCCACCATCCAAAAGTCTAACTAAAATCATCCATCTTTCATTCTTCAGGTTGCTGGAATTCTTTTCTCTCTATGCCTACCTGTCAACCTCCGACTGGTCCCCTATCTCAACAGCCACCAATATCAATCTCCTTCCAATACAAATGCATGGCTGTCTGGAACCATGATATCCCACTTTGGAAAACCAGAGTTCAAAATTCCCACCTCCCCTAGATCTATGCAGAGCTGCTAGTGTGCTTTCATGCCAAAGACATAGCCTGGTGGTCCCACAAGATCTCTGGTTCCCCTGCTGCCCTGATTATTGGACCCTTTGCATGCCTGTACTAGCACCACTAGTCTTGTGAAATCTGAATATTTTGCATCCACACTAGGGGTGTGCAGATAGCTCTTATTGAAAACAGACCCCTCCCTGATCCAGCCCTCACTCTAGAAATGAGATAAATAAGGACTCAGCCACAGGAGTCCAGTTCCAAGTCATTATTTATTTATTTTACCTTGATGTTATAATTTTTGGCCAGGAAAGGCACTTTGAGCTGAAACTCATTTCCAGGTATGTCCTGGGAACACTAGGAATTTAAATGACTTGCTCAGGGTCACACAGTATACAAATGGTGGTTGTGGGATTCAAATCCATGTCTCCAGGTTTCTCCAGGAGTCCTTTAATGAGAGCACCAACAAATTGCACCCAGGATTAAGGAGTCAGGGACAGGAGGCTTATCTTATCACTCTCTCTCCACTCCACCTCCTGCCTCCATTATTGGCATGTGTGATTCAATGGTGCAGCAGTGCTGCATTTCCACATTTCCATTTGGGAATTCATTCTGTTGCATAAGCAGCCAGGGAAGTTCTGCATTGGGAGGAGGCATTGAAGCTGAGGTGGTGAAACAGATATGAAGTGGAGAAGATCTGACAGCCATGGGCCAGGGCTGAGAGCCATTTGAAAAGAAGTTTTTTAAACAAGAAAATCTAGGACATTTTCCAAAGAGAAGAGGACCCTTTAAATCTGTGATGTTGAACACTGGCAATAGGTTAAACCTGAGGACCTTAATGTGGGACAGTTTTTCATGGTTCACTATCACTAATCTCTGGCAATGACTAGAAGTGCTTTGTGATTCAAACAGTGTGAGTAATTGGCTGCAACAAGTGGTGAAGCGGCTGGTACAGCTCACTTCTTAGGTCAAGCTTGGTGACAATCAGTGTAGATTGACTTGGTGGTTGTACTCATTAGGGATGGGTGGAATATTCCACAATGAATTGAACCCCCCCTCGGATCCAGGACTCACTCATGGACCTGGATCAATAGGGACTCAGATAGTCCGGCCTGGTGGCACTGAGGGATAAGGCACTGGATGCCTTGCCTCATGCTATGCCAGCAACTTGGGTTCAGGAATGACCTCGGGTCACCGGGGAGCCGGCATGGGGGGGGGAGGATCAGAGCAGGATTGAGCTGCAGTAGGCAGCTGTCCCTTCCCTGGGGTGGTTGTCCGCTCCCCCCATAGTTCTGCTCCCACCGGGTGGAGGTCTGGTGGGAAGTGTAGGTGAGGGAGAGCGGTGGCAATAATGCCAGGGGTGGGGCGTAAGGGACCAAGCCAGTGCCCGGTATGCGTGAGCACCTCCATGCATGCACATGCACATGTCTGCCGGGATCCTGGGTCTAGGGGCCAAAATGGGGAAAAATAATAAAAATCTATATATTAAAAAAAAAATAGGATCTCAGATGCCAGAGTTTGCCTCCCAGTGCACGTGAGCTGCAGTTTTCACTTTCAGTACTTTTTTATGCATTTTGCTGTTGCATTCCCTCTCACACTCCTCATGAATGCTTTACGTTACTGGGTGAGTGGAGGCGGGAACTGGAGGAGGTCACCTGATGTGACTTGCTGCTGCATCTGGCCATGCATGGGGGCATCTCATAGTTGAGGATATAGCTAGGTATGCAGTATCACAAGTCTTGTTAACCATTCCTCTCTGTCAGTATTCCTTGGTGAATCTTCATGCGATCTGGCTCAGCATGCTAGCATGCATTGCGGAGATCAGTTGATAGGCAATAAGAAATAAGAAGGGACTGAGATACTGAGCTAGATCAAACAAACGTGGGTTTTAAACATTTAAAGAGAGATTGTGACAGAGAGAGAGAGAGAGAGAGGCAGGGGAATCAAAATGCATATAAGAGAGAACAGATGTAGACAGACAAAGCAAGACTAGAGAGACAAATAGATCATGGTAGAAACAGAGAGATCTTAAGAGAGAAACACTGTAAAGCAGTAGTGGACTTGAGTGCCTGTTTCAGCTGAGTGATCAGCATTACTTAGTTATTATACAAAAAAATTATGGCCCAGCACAAGGGAAAAAATAAGCTGCAGAGAGAAAAAGATTAAAAGAGAAGTGAAGAACAGTGTAAAGAAGGAAATGGATTCCTCAAAATATACATACCAAAAACACTCAGCAGCAGCACAGAGAGTGAGAGAGAGAGAGAAACGGAGTGAGAGGGTGGGGTACAGTGGGAGAACCAAGAGATCAGTGAGTGAAATCAAAGAGAGTGTATTATGTGTTGCTTTGCTGGGCCTAGGCAGGTGTGTCAAGGGAGGCCACAAAAGAACTACTGTATGCTGTTTATTGTGCTACGTGTATCATTGCCCCAACTCCCTTTCACATTAGCAATTCTACGTTATTTTTAATACAAATAATTATTTAAAGAATTCCCCACAGTGCTGAACACTGCAGAGAATTTATGCCATATTATGCGTTTTAAAACATCTATTGAAATTTTTATGAAAAATCAGAACTAATAGGAACTAATCAGAACCCCTCATGATTTGTTTTTTATTTAATAAGGGTCAGAACTTCTCTGAGTTCTCCCAGCCCTAATCCACACTCCAGAACAACCTTAACCACCCCTCCAGATTCTGGAACATTATCCATTCCCTCTTCTCTGCTCTGACCTCCCCCCTCCCCTGCCTCCTCATGGTTGTCAACTCCCTCATCTCAGATCCTGCAGCTGTTGCATCTTCCTTCAACTCCTTCTTCACCACCTGTGCCCCATCCCCTTTCTGCTCCCTCCACTTCCCCCCTCCTCTTGCCTCCTTCCATGCACTCTTTTTCTTTCTCTACTACCACTTCTTCTACTTCCCTCAAGGCACTCCTGTCTGTTAACCCACACAAGGGTGTGAGCCCTGATGATCTTAACTCCAAGCTTCTTCATCTCTCTGCCCCTGCCATCACAGTCCATATTACCCATCTCCTCAATCTCTAATTCTCCTCAGCTACTATCCCTAAATCTTGGAAACAGGCTACTGTCATGCCCCTTTCTAATATGCGGAATCCTTCCTCTCCTGGCAACTACCAGCCTACCTCTTGCTTTCCCACCTTGACTAAGCTCCAGGGACATCTTTTACTCTCTCAACGCTGCCCCTTTTTTGACTCCTCCTTCTTCACTCGATTCCAGTCTGTATTCAGGAAGTCCAACTCCACATCCACTGCCCTCCTCGGGCTCACTAACTCCTTCCTTACTGGTATTGACCAGGGCCAGTTCACCTCCATCATCTTTGTTAACTTGGCCAAAGCTTTCAACACTGTTACCCACACCCTCCTCCTGGAAATGCTTAAGGTGGTGAGGCTCTCTTCTTCTTTAAGTCAGCTGGTTCTGTTCCTACCTGTAGGACAGGTCTCAAGCTGCCTGCATTCCCCCCACTCCCCATCTGTTCAGACATTCCCAAGGGTCCATCTTGAGTCTTATTTTTTTCCATCTTCATAAATGACCTTCTCTCTGCCTGTTCTTCTGTGTCCTTCCATATGTATGCAGATGATACTATGCTTTTGCCTCTGGCTCCTCTGCGTCTGACCTCACTGCCTGGTTCCAACTAGACTTTGATGGCATCCAGAGTGGGTTCCAGACAAACCAACTGTCTCTCAATGCAACAAAAAATGGTCTTCAAGACCTTTGATTCCTAGCAGATGATCACCAAGCTCATCTCTCTCTCTCTCTCTCTCTCTCTCTCATCCTTTTATATCTTTGACAGGATCAGGATTGAGGATGTCTCCTCCTTTAAGTACTGTACCTCAGGGTTTAGTTGGACCACCATCTCAATTACTTGGCACATATACAGCTGTACCAGCCAGGATGTAATGCAGTAATACTGCAGTATATCACAAAGTGCTGCAGTATACTACAGGGAACAGTGTAATCCAAAGGCAATTAAGACCTTTTATCATGCAATATTTTGTGATATGTCATACTTTAAGTTACTGCATTGCATTGTGGCAGACTCCACTGTAGATGTCATACACCACAAGCTG
Source organism: Neoceratodus forsteri (assembly GCA_016271365.2). Lineage (NCBI taxonomy): Eukaryota > Metazoa > Chordata > Ceratodontiformes > Ceratodontidae > Neoceratodus > Neoceratodus forsteri. Next base: position 1,780,560,816 of record CM057452.1, read on the forward strand.
TTCCCAAAATGAAGTGTTCTATAATGGAACAGAGCATATATCCTGCTTCAGCCCACTGAGAGATCATTTTGAAGATGACCTTCCCTATAGTTAATTATGGAGATACTGTCTATAGTGCCCTTCCCAAGTCCTCCATTGCTAGACTGGACACTCCTCTTTCACTCTGCTGCACTGAATATTATGACTGCTCACTGATATTGTGTTTTTACTATTATTAGACTATTGTTGCATACTCTCTGTATTGTGTACCTCCCTCACCTCCCCCACAGGACACATTTGGAAACAAGCTGTTACCAGTTCAGTATATATTTCCTGGTAAAACATTGTAAGTAAGTAATTTTTTAAACAACATGCCTATGTAAGCAATAAGGCACAACAGAATGTGAGCTATTTGGAGTTAATGCATGTCCAGGGACATTATGAGGCAAGAACTGCTTGCACTGAGTACTATTGCACTTATGAAGTAGATAAACTGCTGTTACTGAGGTTATAAAATGGGTAAACTAAGAAACAATATCAGTCAAAGTTAACAGTGGTACTAAAGCTGCCAAATAAGGTCTGGAAAGTGTAAAATAATTATGTATTAAAATACAGTATACTCTGTGCTTACCGGGATTCAAATCACTAATTCTTTGCCTGCTTAACAAATACACATTCACTGTGCCACTAACAGTAGCTGCAGGTATAGGAGTTACTGTTGCTGTGGAGAATAAGTTAAGTCACAACCTGGAAAACAGGTGACAGAGGATCTAATCCCAGAAGGCAATTTACCTTCACAGATTGATGTTCTTAGCTAAATTTACTTCTCATATAATTTACTATTCAAATTCCACACTGTCACAAATTGCCACTAAAGTGAGTTTTCATCTTACTATACAAACAAATTTTGAAAACACAAGTTTAAGTCCCTGCTAGGATTTGAACTATGTTTACCTGGAATTGAACTGCTGATTCTTTACCTATTTATCAAACACACATTCAGTGTACTACTGAGCTGGAGGTGAATGAGTTGCAGTTCCTGTGGTGTAGAGGTATATTACAACCTGCAAAAGAGGTAACTTGGGATCTAATCCCAGCTGGTGATATATCTTCACAAATTGTGATACTTAGCTAAACATACTTTTCATATAATTTATTATTCCAACTCTACACCACCATGAATAACCATTCAAGTGAGTTTCCATTTTACCAAAAAAAGGAAACAAATGTTTTACTCCCTGCAAGAATATGAAGCACTTATCCTTTGCCTGCTATGCAAATGCACATGCTGTGTTCCACTGAGCTCCAGGTAAGTGAGGTGCAGTTCCTATCATATACAGACTATGTCAAAACCTGCAAAACAGGCAACTGGAATCTATTTTTTTTCTTCTTAGCTAAATTTACTTCTCATATAATTCACTAGTCCAACTTCACACCACCATGACTCACCACTGAAGTAACTTTTCATCTTAAAAAGAAAGTTTAAGTTCCTACCAGGATTTAAACTGCTGATCCTTTGCCTGGTAAACAAACACACATTCAGTATGCCACTGAGCTGCAGGAAAATTAATTGCAGTTTATATGATGTAGAGGTTATTTCACAATCTGCAAAACAGGTTACTGGGTATCTAAATGCAGCAGGTGGTTTACATTCACACATTGTTGTTCCGCACTCATATAATTTACTGTTGCAACTCTACATCACCATGAATCACACTAAAGAGTGTTTCCACCTTATAAAAACATTTGAAAAAATGCTTAAGATAGAGAGGGACACTGGAGTAATTATAGAAAAAAAGGACTGTGCCCACAGACTGAAGTTGGGTTGGAAAGTCACTTCTGCCCCAGTGTGGTGTGAGTTATTTGGAAAGTTTTAGGAACATTTTCCAGCCCCAACAATTAAATGCCACTACAGTAGTTCAGGCTCCAATATTTGCTGGAGTGGCTGTGGCCTTGTTGGAGGCCATGCACACATCTTCTGGCACTGCCCTGTTCTCACCCCATTCTAGCAGATTATTCAACAGGCAGTGAAGGATATTACTGGGGTCCTTCTACCCTGTCAGTTTGAGGAATGACTTTTGGGATTTCCAGGTCCTCTTGAACAGAGGGGAGATGCGAGAAAGATATTATTACTATTAATAGTTGTACAGTAGCTCTTAAATGCATTACAGCTAAATGGCTGAAGCAGAAACCCCCTTCCCTTGAGGAATGGATTGCGAGGGTAAGGAGAGTTCTATCTATGGAAGCTTTAACTGCAAAGTTGCACCTTAGGTATGAACAACATGAGCTATGATGGCAATCCTGGGAAACCTGACTCTAAAACAGATCAATTCGGGGGAACCAGGGGGTTGTGTTTGAACAGGTTGCAGTGGGAGCGGTCTAGGTGGAGACACTGGATCACTCTCAGATTCAGGCTTGGGGCTTTCCTTTGGTTCTTTTTCTTAATATATGAAACATATAGGGCTAGTTAAAGGGGGAATGGGGGAAGGCACGCATTGGCCAAAGAAAACATCTTGTTCCCAACTGGGAGGGTTTAATCCCAGTAGTTTCTTGGTTTTACAGCTTTTAATGACCAGCCAAGCTTTCCCTAAGGAGACTTTGAATGTCAGATGTCTATTTTACAGCAACTCAAACATCTAAGACTTTTTCTTCCTTGAAACATTGGAATGACATTTTAGACACTTGAACTCATAACACATCATGAGTTAAGTTTCTTGTTTAAAAGTGGTCTTAGTATTTTGTTGGAATTATTGGATATTTAGGATACTGTATTGATTTGCTGTATTATTTTCAGTGAAAATTAATAAAGCTGAGTTTAAAAAATAAAATGCTTAAGGCCCTGCTCAGAGCTGAACCACTGACCCCATGCTTGCTAAGCAAACACATATTCAGTGTGCTACTGAACTGCAGATATTTGAGATACAGTTTCTAGGATGTAGGGTTTATGTCACACCTGCAAAACAGGTGACTGGGAAATGGGATCTAATCCCAGCAGGCAATTTACCTTCACAAACATAGGTGTAAGAGGAGAGGGCTGACCCTTGCCCCAACCCTCCCCATTAAACAGTCACCATCTGAACTTTTTTAAAGGCCATTTGTGTTGATGCATACCCCTTCCCTCATTTACTTCTTGGCTAAATATTCACCCTCTCACAAAATCGAGAGTCAGGATGCAGGACAGGAGTTTTTGATAATTGGGAATGAGGCCAAAACAGCATGGTATGGGCATGACAGCACATGTGTGGAGACAAGAGAGTGCAAGAGAAAAACATATAGGCAAGTTTAACACTGGCTGGCTGGGTGAAACAAATATTTATGGTGAAAATCAGAAGACTCTTCCAGCTGATCAGAACTTGGCTCCTCCCTCCTCCAAGGCAGCTCAGTGTGTGTGTGTGGTTGGTGGTGATATGTGGTAGGCAAGTGTACTGTGTATGGTGCAGGAACTTATCATGGAGTTAGCAGTCGAGGGGGGAGGGACAAGATGATGAAAAACTATTGGGTCTGTAAAAGGGTTTTGAATTGATGTCATACTGGCTAAGGTGATGACAGTTTCTGCTGCATGATGAACAGGTAGGCAGTAAAGCACAGTGTGAACTTCAGCATGATCACTTGGATGCTGGTCTTGGAGAGAAGCCCCATGAGATTTAGAGTCTGGCCTGCCAACTTTAATTTAATATGCAATAATTGTCACACTTTACGTGTCATTCTCAATAAAATTGTGGGGTAGGTAGTTATTAATTACATGCAACAGGAATAATTACACTGTAGCTGCACATTTGTTGCATGTAACTTATTGCAACTGTAATGCAGTCACAGTGTAGTTACACTGTGACTACAGTGTAGTTAAAGAAACTTAAAGTTTTACCAAAATAAGATTAGATATACAACAGCCTCTTTGCTATGGCTACTAGCAACATCCTGAGATGCCACTGATAGCCTCAGAGACCTCCTGCCAAGACCTCCTGTCAAGCTTTTGTTTTGCTGCTTGTTGTTCAGCCAGAGCCCACTTGGTTTAGCAAACTGTACCTTCTTACTGTACCTATATCCAGTAAGGCTGCACACTATTACTGCTGTGTGAAGAGTACCCAGAAGAGCAACGTGCTTCTGAGCTTTCTTTTTGGGATGGAGAAAAATATACTGTAATTGAGAGTGTACCAGGGACAGCAGCCTGATTTTAAATGTTTCTTTCATTGAGGGAGGAGTACACTGTACTCAAAAGGGAGAACAGCCCTATTGCAATTCTTTGGTGGGGCTGTAGAGGAGTGCTTTGGAAAAGAGCCTTAGTGTGACTGAGGAATGACTGGGTTGACGGAGAGATTGTTGATGGAGGGCAACAAACAAGTTCTCAGCCCTGAAATTGTATGTGTGAGGGATAACAATCAAGGGGCCTTTAGCCTGATACTCTGTGTGTGTTTGTTTTTGGGGGGCAAGCTGTATGAAACATAGCTTTAAATGCAAGAAAATTAACCATTTACACTTTTTATTTAATATCTGGGGAGTGGCATGCCTAGCTTTGTAGATATTTTGCCCCCCATCTTTGACGCAGTGCATCCCACTGCTCACCAACTGTTGTTCTTAGCTAAATTTACTTCTTGTATAATTTACTATTCCACTCCACACTACCATGAATTGCTACTCAAGTAAGTGTCAACCTTACAAAACAAGTTGAAAACATGTTCACATCTCTGTCAGGATGCAAACTACCTGTATATCTAGCTGAAGTTAATCTACTGATCCTTTGCTTATTAACCCTTAGGCTGCCGACCGAATTGGAACGTATAGGAATTTTGGACTGATATATCAGTCCGCGGCCATACGAGGGTTAAGGAAGCACACATTCAGTGTGCCACTGATCTGCAGGTAAATGAGTTGCATTTCCTATGGTGTTGGGTTTATGTCACAACCTGCAAAACAGAAGACTGGGGATCTAATTGAAGCAGGTGATTTGCCTTTGTTCTTATCTAAATTTACCTCTCATATAAATTACTATTTCTACTCCACAATGCCATGAATCACCCCTTAATTAAGTTTCCATCTTACAAAAAATAAAAGTCCCTATCGGAATCTGAAAACAGATCCTTTGCCTTCTAAGCAAACACATATGTAGTGTACCACTGAGCTACGGGTAAGTGAGCTGCAGTTCCTATGGTGAAGAAGTTATGTCCAACCTGCAAAACAGGGGACTCAAATTGTATTCAAACTTAGACAAGCCTCAGCCAGGAGTAATTAGTTGACTAAAACATACTGAAGAACTAAGTTCAATTATCTGAAAGTCAGCTGTTTAACTCTGCTGAAACCCTTCACTACATCTACAATGATATCTAGCAATGTCTCTCATACAACATACACTATAGTGAGAAAGAAAGAATTGTGCAATACAGGGAATCAAACGCAGGCATGTGTACATCTGAAATCCTCCAACAAGACTTAAAATGCAATCACTGACATCATTAATGAAATCATGTAGCCCAATCACTCACATTGAATGCAACCTTAAACTTGACTGAAATACAGAAATGAGTATGCATGACAATAGTATGTGCTAACAACTAAGCTGTTGGCACCTAAAAATAAGTATTTTATTTTCTTAAAAGTAACTAGCAAAAAGTAGCTCCCCCACCTCTCAGTCACCTGTCTTTCTTTCTTTATTTGAGGGAGACACCACTGGTGGAGTCCTTTAAGTGGGGCCTAAAGGCATATCTTTTTAGGAAGGCATATCCAGACTGCTAATATTTATTAAACTGCTACAATTGTTATGTGCATTTTTAACTGATTTTATATTGTTTGTAATTTATTATTAGTATTTTTAAATGTATGCTCTGCCTTGCTTGTGCAGCAACCAGAGCCTCGGGGATGGGGTGCTCTAAAAATAAATATTACTATTACTTACTTACCTATTTTATTTATTTCAAATGATTTACCAGGAAAGATATACTGAGCTGGTATCAGCTCATTTCCAGATGCATCCTGGGTGTAATAGGGAGGGGAGAGAGAAGGGCAAATGCAAAGTACAAAGTAGAAAAATGGAATAATATGGAGTTAGGTAAACACAATAAATGGTAACAGGCCATGCATCTGAACAGTAATTATGCATTACAATAAACTACAGAAAGAAGAGCCATAAGAACAATAAGTAGGGAGCAGAATTGCGATAATATGATGGGTCAGGGTAGTGATTGAAACTAGAGAAAGGGGACTATACCAGTGTCAGTGAGGGGTAAGGGCAGCAGGCAAAAGTCCAACCCAGTATCTGGAGTAACTGCAGAAGTGAGTAGAGAAATCATGCAGGATAGATTTCAGAGCATCAAGAGAAGGAGCAGAGTGAATAGAAGGGTGAGAGAGAGCCCCAGATTTTAAGGAACCATAAAGAGAAGACAGCTTGACTAGCTATGGATTTCATTGGAGGGAAAGTGAGAGAACTGAAGCAAGCATTCCAAAGGGTGCAAGAAGTGGAAGTGGGGATGAGAGGAGAGAAGCAGGATACGAAGGGAGGGAGCCAAACCAAAATTTGGAAATAAAGGAGACACAGTGGGTAAGGCACCTGGCATCAAGAGAGTGGAGAGAAAGGCAGGTGTACAAAGAATAGTGGTACATGCACAGGGGTTTTATTTATTTAGTTTTTGTTAACCAGGTAGGTACACTAAGCAGAAACTGCCTGTTTTCATGTATGATCCGGGAGAGTTATAACAATGTGATGCAACACCAGACAGTTGAGGGTACAGTGACAGAATGAGTGAAAGAAGGTGTCCAGTCTAGCTAAGGTAGACTTGGCATCAGCACTATAAATGATGTCACCATAGTTGAAGATGGGGATAATTATCTTCGAGAGGATCTCTCTCTGAGCAGGAAGTGGGATGCTTTTCTTGTTCCTGTAAAATGTCCCAAGTCTGGGGTGAAACTTCTTGTGGATTACATCCACATAAACAAAGAAGTCAAGCTGGCACTCCAGCCAGACCCTGAAATACTTGAAGGAGGAGACTAGTGCTGTGCAGAATGCGGAATTCCTCCAGCGGAATTAGTGCAGAATGACCATTCCACTGGCAGAATTTCTGCCTGAATTTTGCTTGTTCACCTGCAGAATTCCACCTACTGTGATCCATGGAATAATATTCCATGGAACTGTAATTTTTTCCACAGAAAATTATTCTGCAACAATTTCCACAGAAAATACTGAGATCTGTGGAATAATATTCTGCGGAACAGTGATTTTTTTTCCTGTGGAAAATCATTCTGCAACTATTTTATGCTGTGGAATTCCATTAATCTGTTTCTGGTGGAATTCGGCAGAATTTTAGCGGAATTTTGAATATTCCACAGAATTTTGTTCTGCCGGAATTTGAAAATTCTGCACAGCACTAGAGGAGTCATCTTCAGATCACTACATCAGCAAGGGTATGGAAGGATACTTCTGACAGAATATTCAATCCCTCACATATACACACAAGTAGAGATGGGCAAAGTTGGGAAACTTTGCTCCGTGAATTAATCCAAGAATTTAGCGCAATTTACGCATTAATTCACAGACATGAATTGCAAAGTTCTACCCAATGAAGTGCAGAATTTCACCCGTGAAGTGTGGAATTTCACTCACAAATGGTGAAATTTTGCCAAGAACAGTGAAATTTCACCATTCGTAGGTGAAATGCTGCCTTTTGCAGCAGAAATTCCACTGTTTGTGGGCAAAATTCCACACTGTGCGGCAAAATTCCACCCAACAAAACAACGAGGTCAGATAGGCAAATCTTTAGCCTAGGAGCAAAACTTCACGGATTGTTCTGCGTGGGTGAATTTCCCAACATCGCCGGACCTTCGCCAGCGAATTTAAACTTTGCTGCATCTCTACACACAAGAAGGCCTTATGTGGATCTTCCATTGCACTATCCTAAAGCCAGTGACAATACCTACTGTACTGAGGCTAGAAATTCATTTTCATATGCCCGTTAGCACTTTAGTAGAAACTCACTCAAAACGTAATTTTGTAAATACCTTCCTATGCATAGTACTGTAGATGGACTGCAAATCATGCCATGTGCAAACCTGATTTCAATTTGTCACAACCAATTGTGGGTCAAGAAGTGCAAAAGAAGATAGAGCACACACTGGAGGAGTGGTTTACAAGCTATTTCTTGGCAAACATACAAACACAATGCTAACACCCTTACGTAGTGCCCTACATTCAGGGTTTCCTCCAGGGTGTGTGTGTTATCTCTCAAGGCAGTGATTAAACAAAGATATACAATATTCATGATTCTGATTAAAATACACTGCGAAAACAATACTGCCCATTTGACAGTAAGTACAACAAGTGGTGAAAGTGCAAACAAAGAGCATGTGCAATTTCTTAAATTGTGGGTCAAGGAAAAGAGAATTAGAATAGCCTGAATTCAGTCTCTTTGCTTGCTACCATCCCATACTGTATGTCAGCCATTTCTAAATTTACCATATCTGGTTTCTATATATTTAATCTACATACAGCACTTATCCAGACTGCTCACGTATTCAACAAGACAGAGATTAGGCAGGTGTGTGCCCTCTATCAAGGAAATCTTATTGCAGTAAATACATATTCTCTTTTACTCACTAATAAGGAAAGATAGTTTTATCTCTAGTAAAGATATTCCTGGACAGAGAAAGATGCTGTTCATACCATTTTAAAGTTGACAGTCTGTGCTTTGATATGGTACATGGGTTTTGTTTCTGTGGTAAGTATTTACAAAACAATAACCTTTCAAATTACAGGTGAATCTCATAAAAAAAAGAGGCAGCAGAAATAAAATGAAAAAGATGTACAAATTAAAAATCAAAGAACCAATGGTACTGATGTATAATTTTTGTATAGTAATAGACATATATACATATACTATATATATATATATATATATATATATATATATAGTTATAAAATGAGATCCAAATGCAAATACAAATCCATTGTTCTGATTGTATAAAATACATCACATGACAGTGTGTATATCAGAGTGCAACTGCACACCTGCACTTTTACCACCCTAAAAAACAGTTTTGCCATTTTATAAGATAGATAACCCATTCTACGGTGTTCTGTGGTACTCTGATATACGCATGCCTTGGGTGGTTGATGCACACCAAGGTGTGCATATATCAGAGCATGACTGCACACCTAAGAGTGGATATATATATATATATATATATATATATATATATATATATATATATATATACCTGTATATATATATATATATAGCCCTTGATGCTTTGCATTATGAGTGTATGTGTGATTTGCATTTCTTTGCAGCTTGGCTTCCTGGCCAGTGCCCTTTGGGGTAACTCTTGCCACTAAGGTTCTTTGTCTTTTAGCTTTTCTTTTGGTTTTATTGTGTTCACCACAACCTAAACCTAACAGACCAACTTAGGGTAGCTCGTTCATTCCACTGGAGTGTCATGCACATGAGGCACACTGATGAGTCCTGGTAGGATGAAACGCATGTCTGTGTCTTCTGTTGGCACCCTTTGCAGACTGAATGAGAGGCCTTTCAGCACCATGCATTCCTGCTTAAAGCTGAACCAGCGTAGTATTTTGTGGTGATTTGCATATACAGCCCATGATGCATTGCATTATGGGGGTATGTGTGATTTTGTATTTCTTTGACGTATATACATGCTAAGCAATCTACATGCAAATGCTGCACAATACAGGCACATTCATGCATGCAAGCACACACATATACCTCACAAAATAAATAAGCATGCCACACACAATATACAAACTCAGAACTTTTAACCTGATCATTTCTAGCACTAGGGCCTCTGGAATCAGCATGAGCTGTGATTGACGAGCCTCCACTACTCCCTCTTGTGACAGATTAATCTTGATGGAGTGGGACAGTTACATTTTCCATATTTTTCACTTCTGGGTAACTAATGTGACTATAAATTTCTTCCTGAGGCTGGAGAAGTGCCCTGAAGGAGGAAGCAGTTACTTTAGAACTTTTATGGACTCTTGGGGCATCATTAACAGTTTTGTCATTGAGGGCAGCAGGCACTACCCAGCCAGAATTGTGTGGCTCCATCTACGCTGTGTTAGGGACTCTAGCAGCCCATGAATCCAGTCCCACCCTCCACAACAGTATGAGCAGGGCTCCAGTCAGGAGCTGCTTGAGTGAATGGGGTGTGTTCATCTCTGAGTATATCTAGACTTTGACCTAGCAGTCCTCCGCTGTGGTTCTTGAGCAAATGGACTGTAGCCTGACTCATTGCACCCAGTAGCTCTCTTTGAAGTTTGAACCAAACATTGCTTAACCTGATATAAAATTGTTGCCCAGGGTAGGGCAACACACTTAGGATGACTGCATGGGGCAGCAGTCAGCAGGAAATGCTACATCCCTGGTGTGCCACCCTTGGCCAAACTACAGTTTATCTTTAAATGTATTGAAATAATAAAGGTAATAGGTAAAGGGTAGGTCAAGACAGGGAATAGGATCAACACCCTGCCTAAGGTAGGAGTTCAAACTGTGTTGTGCCTAGCTATCTAAAATTAAAACAACTTTTCTAGCATAAGTGTTCAATGGGAATAACAAACAACAGTAGGGAAAAACCAGAACCACTTTATCAGATATAAAGGTACCTAAGGGGTGGGTGGGAGGTAAAGGGTAAATCAAAATAGGGAATAAGAGCAACACTCTACCTACGGCAGGTGTACAACAGGCATAACAAACAACAAACAAGAAAAAACTAATAACACCCTATGAAGGGTAAGAATACATAAAAATGTCCAAATATCACAGGGAACTGTTGGAATTCAGAATGCTGAGAGTGGTGCAGTTCAGTGGCTGTGGGACAGTAGTTTTCAGAGTGACTTTCTGGAGATTGTGGTGCTCCCTCATCTGCATGCACCTTTTTGGGTTGAGGGAGGAGGTTGCTAGACTCCAATCCAATTTGGCTAGGATGTGGGCGGCCTCCTCCCTGATCCACAGGTCATCATGCCTGACACCATTACCTCAGAGAGTGCCTAGAAGGAGGAGCAGCTGGACTATGTTAGGCTCCAGAAAGGGGGGGGGGTGTTTCACAGGCACATTCCTCAACCAATACCATATCATAATTCATATGCTACTCTAACAGAGTGGAACTTCCAAGAAGAGGCACCTGTGGTAGGGACTGGGGAGGATGTGGTGGACCTCCATAGAAGAGACCTCAAAATGGGTGGTAGAGGACTCCAGAGGAGGAAGAAGCAGCTTCTGGTGGGGGACTCGATTGTGAGGGTGATAGATTTGTGAATAGGAAGGGGAGAGGGGGTGTTTGGTGTCTACGTGGTGCCATGGCCCAGAGGAATGGGAGCAGATAGATGATAATAAGGGCAGCAAAAAGGGAGGCAGAGATGGATATCATTGTCCACCTAGCAACTAATGATGTGGCTAGGGACAGGGCTGGGACAGCGCAGACTGGAGTTCATGGAACTGGTTAGTGGTGTTAGGTAGCACATTCAGTGGCTTTCATAGAAGTGCTGCCTGTCTATGATGGGGGGGGTAGAAGGATTGCCACACCAGAACTATTAACTAATGGTTGAAGGAATGGTACAGAGAAGATGGGTTTCACCACACTGAGAACTGAGTTCAATCTGGAGGGATAAATGCCTTTAAAGGGTTGATGGCCTCCATCCATCTAGGAGGGGAACCGCAGTCCTCAGTGGACAATTTAAATGTTACTTTGATGAACATTTAAACTAGCTGATGGGGGTGGTGGAAGAAATTGGGGAATCAGTAACTGCACTCCCCCCCCCACAGGATAAAGTAGGAAGTAGATAGAACCTGCGGGGAGAGAAGTACCTCAGGGTGTGAATTAATAAAGGAAGCAGGGTGTTAGAAATGAAGGGAAATGAAAACTGTAGCAGGCGAAACACAGGTGGGATGGAGGGAGAGCAAGAAGAAAGAAAGAGGGGGAACTATTTAGAGTGATAATAAAATTTGGAAGGCCATGTGTGCAAACACTATAAGTCTAGGAAATAAGATTCCGGACCTAGAGGCCATCATGGCAGAAGCTGACCAGGCTGGCAGTATAGCCTAGAGGTTAGAGGAGCAAACTGTGAATGAGCTTGATACTGTACATCCAGCTGACAGATCTGAGTTAGATTCCCACATCCTCCACTTGCATACTGTGTGACTCTGAGCAAGTCACTTAACCTCCCCAGTGCTCCTGGGTCACCCCTGAAAATGCACCTGTGCCTAGTGGGCCTTACCCAGTTACATGGCAGCTAGTTATGTCACTGGCAATGGCTTATTAACCTGCCACTGTCCTGCTTCATTGGGAGGGTTCTTTCATGTCAGGTAGATGTAAGGTGGCCTTGAACTATCCAACAATGAGAATCTAACATTTTTAATCTGCCCAGATGTTCCCTCCTAATCTGCCTCTGCAGGCCCAAACTGGTCACTGGCAACCCTCTTTCCTCCCTGCATGTTTTCTAATATATCCCTATGTCAGTTGTATGCATGCTCAAAGCCCCCCACTGTTTTCACCTTTACTGCTTTTGGTGGAAGCCTGTTCCAGGCATCCTCCACCCTTTCCATGAATAAAAATTTCTTCTCATCCCTCTTAAACCCTTTCCGTCCATTAGAGTGCTGATGTTAATTCACCAGCACATCAGGGAGCAGATTTTGAGATTTGGACCCCTGCACTGAGGTCTGCCCCCCTCAGAGTTAGAATAATAATAAAGGAGTGGTGTGGGGGGTGCTGCCCCCTGAAAAAACAGGGTTTGGCAAAATCCCGACTTGGCGCCCTGATGACTGGGCACACTAATGCTGGCACTCTGAATGGGTGGAACCCTCTTAAGCTCCCTCCCCTCCAGCTTCATTGCATGCTCCCTGGCCCTGGTGCTCTTTCTTATTTGAAAGAGACTCCTATTCTGCACCCTTTTTACCCTTGAAAGGTACTTGTAAGTCTTTGTCATGCCACCTCTCGCTCTCCTCTCTTCCAAGGTGTACATGTTGAGATTGCTCAGTCTCTCCTCATATGGCATCTCGTGCAACCCTCATACCATCTTACCCTACCCTGTCTCCATCATATCTATGTCCTTTCTGAGGTATGGCATGCAAAACTGGACATAGTACTCCATGCGGGGTCTCACTAGTGAGTGATACAATGGAAACCTCACTTCCCTCCTCCTACTGTAGATACCCCTCCCTATGCACTCCAGCATCCCATTAGCCCTACCCACTACTTTTTTCACACTGTCCTGCCACCTGGAGGTCATCAGATATAATAACCCCAAGGTCCCTTTTCTGTTTAGTGACTGTCCGTACTTCCCCTCCATCCTATGCTCAGCACCTGGGTTCCTATATCCTAGGTACATAGTGTTGTACTTTTTGGCAATGAACCTGAAACTGCCATGCTTTTGACTGCTCCTCAGGCTTCCAAAGAGCTCTGCACATTCTCTCTGCCCCTTTCTGAGTGTTCACCCTATTGCAGATTTTGGTATCATCTGCATAAAGGCATACCTTCCTATCCAGTTCCTCAGCAATGTCACTTATAAAGACATTGAAGAGGACTGAACCCATTACTGAGCCCTGTGGCACCCCATTGGTCACTCTCCTATCATTAGAGTGAGTGCTGTTTGCCACCACCCTCTGTCTCCTATCCATTAACCAGTTTCTAACTAAATTCACCACATTGGTTCCCACCACTAGTCTGCTCAATTCCTTTATAAGCCTCTTGTGTGGCACAGTTTTGAAGGCCTTTGGTGACATCCAAATAGTCCATATCCACTGCCCTCCCCTGATCAAGTCCCCTATTACCCAATCAGTAAAATCTATTGGAATTATTTAGCATGCCAGCAAGAGGAGGGACCTCAACTGTTGCCTGCTACCCTTCCTTCACAACAATGCTGGTCTTTGCCATGTGATCTAATGAAATAGAGCAACTGCTGTACTACTCAATCAGTTGCCTACCAGTATCCCTGCCCACGCAGAATGCATTGCAAAATACAGTTGAAGCATATCCTGAACAATGCATCATTCTTCTTTTCTGAGTGGCCAAACTAAGAAGGACAAGCTGTCAATCAACTGTCCCCATGCAGCTTACCTGTCAACCATGATACAGGTGATACAATACACATAAGAGGTAAAAGATTACGCATGATAACAGTAGGCTCAAAGCTGGTGCTTTGATGCCTAACAAGGTTGCTGCTATGATACATAGCAAAAGTACAAATCGCTGTCCAAAGATAACCCCAAGAAATCTCATCATCAAGATTTGATTCACACACACACTTGAAAAAAGGTATTTGAAAACAGCAATTGAAGACTGAAATACATAAAAAAAAGCACTCTTTATGTTTGTACAGAATACTTTGTCTTCATCCTTGCTTATGAAGCAGGCTGGACAGGCATGATGTACCTAGAGACTCCTTTGAGCTTAAATTATTGTTTCTATGTAAAAGATTTAACTGTAGCATTACTCTTATAGTAGTTTGAGTGCACATGCAGTATCAACTGCTTAGTCTCTAGCAATATTTAATCATAGTAAGAATAAGTTTTAAAAAATAAGATAAAGATAGCATTTTATTTTACTAGGATACGAAATGTCAAACTGATAAGAGTAACCTTTATTTATAAAAAAACGCATTTGCCTTGTCAGTTGTGAACTTCAGTCTGGGTCATTCTTTCATTTTACCCAGCTGAAGATTTACAGAGTGGTTTGAAATGCAATGTATAGTGCCAACATCTTTATATGCTAGGTTGCTAGGCAACCAATCCTATTGTTTTATACAAACCATACAGAACTGGCAGAAGCTGTCAAGTTCCCTGTCTCTCTAGACTAATAGAGAACAGAACTAAACAGATAGACAACAGCAGGGCAGACAGCTGGGCAGGCAGACCGGCAGACAGATACTGTATATAAAGTGACACTATTTTGAACACAAATGTAACTTTATATAATGCACTCTATCTGCAAAGCAGGTTGGAATAGAGTGCATGCATCTCTTGCCTAGTCAGGTATGTTTCTACACACCCAGATTGTGCACAACTAATAAGGCTTGCAGGTGACATACATGTCCTAATCTCTCTATTTGTGAGGCTGCTGAGCTCCAGGAGGAGGGAAGGGCAATTGGGGGGAGGGAGCTAAGTGTGTCCAGATTTGGGCCTTTTCTTTAGAAACCTGGATCAGCCTAAGACTAGATACCCTGCTCTACATGAGCAGGGGATTGTACAATAAAGCAGAACATGGCTGAAACTGTTGTATATCCCTACATTTGCACATTTGTAAAAAAAATATTATATTAAGGGCTCCCGGCTGTCCCCTTTCAGTTCTTTATGCTACATAGGAGGGATGGGGTTTAGCTGTTCCAGCAGCAGCTCATGGTCCCCCAATCATTATCTCCAAGAAAGGAGTGCATGGGAGGGTTCTGTGTGATAATAGCAATTGGAATACAGCACTGATAAAAACAGTGAGTGCACATTGACAAAAATCAAAACTGAGATGGGCACTACAGCACGGTGGAGAAACAGAGATGGATAGCCACTTTTTCTAAGTGGGTATCGACATGTACTGACTTTTCAATAGGGCTGTGCATGGACTGAATAGTATTTCCTGAATACCATGAATAGTGGGTTTGCCGAATATTTGGTTGGACATCCCAACCCAGAGGGAAGTGGAGTGCACACTTCGATCTTGAGTCTCATTTCAGTGTTATTTCAGTCCAGACTGACAAAGCACTGCTTTTCATCAGTGCACTGCTAATACACTGCATTGACTTTCTGCTACACTGTTGAACCACTGCTCAATCTTTCTTATTTTTTGATGCAGACTGTAAGAGCACTGTAAATAATTATTAGATTTTCATGCACACTTCTTTAGCACTGTATTTCCTTCACTAAGTTTTGCTGCACACTGCAGTAGTACTGCTCAATTTTTATTATTTTCTGATGCAGACTGTAAGAGTACTACAAATAATTATTAGATTTTCATGCACACTTCTTTAGCACTGTATTTCTTTCACTAATTTTTGCTGCACACTGTAGTAGTACTGGCAACACTTTATAATTGTTATCACACTTCTTTAGCACTGCATTGTCTCAGTAATCTGGTTACCCTTACTGAATTTGTCACAATGGCATTACAGTGGTATAGCAATGGCAATACTGTGGTCAGCTGAAAAATCCACAATGGTACTACCCAGTGGTACCCTGGTATCACAGTGGTAGGTGATATATAGATTTTCCTTTGTGCATTGGTAGTGCACTGGCAGAATGGTGTCCCTATAGCATTTTTTACCATTTTCTCTGTCTCTCACACATACACTGGTAATACAATGGTATGAAATTTTGAGATTTTTGTTGGCTCCCACACGTACTGGTACTCTGGTAGCACAATGGTACTGCGTTATTTTGACATTTAGGTATTTGGTACCTCTCACAGCAACCCTAGACTCATGTGGTAGCACAGTGGTATCAGTATTAATCTCATTATACTCTGTACTCTAACGCATTATTAAGATAAATTACATTATCAACCTCATGGAGAACAGCTCTCCATTCCATATTTTTATTTGTTCACTTGTCTTTATTTTACTGGTGATGGACTGTTATTGTTCACATAGACCAGAACATTCAAAGAGCATTTGCGATCACTAAATGAGTAAGTGACTCTCAAACAACACTTTGCACCACAAAAACTGGGTAGGATCACAAAATGATATCTTGAACAGCATAATTAGTGAGTCTCTGACCAGTTGGTGAATGGCTCTAAAAGATGTTGCCTCCCTAAACCAGGTATTATCACCTCTGCCTCCTACCCCTGCCCCTTTGAGCTCCCACCATCAGTAATATTGCACTTTGCCTGGTGTTCAGTGGTGCTGCTGTCCATTCTGTACATCAAAAACTGCCAATACCTACCTGCCTACCAAGTTCCATCGCTCCCACCATATGTTTACACACTCTCCCCACAGTGGCAATTGGCAGAGACACTCTGCTAACCTCTGTGACCAACTGAGGACAGAATGCCAGTTTTGCACTCATGTGCCTACTGTATAAACAGCTGTGTACAGTTAGCACATGATTGTGAACTATCATCCATTTTGTGCCCGATCAAGGAGCTGAGAGGATGGTCTGTGCCAAATGTGGAAGGGTGTCAAATATATAGTAAGCCTGGGGACCAGGGGTGTATTTGCTGTAAGAACTAACTGGGTCATGGTGGGACTTTGGAATACAGGGTCAAGGGCTTTCACCAACACACCACTGCTCACTCTATCAGGCCCTGGACTGGCTTCCTCCATCAGCCCAACAGACCTATCTCCTGGCCAGCACAGTCAATAAGGCCATCCAAAACTGAACTGCGTCTCTGCAATCCCACCTCCTTTGGCCAAAAGTGCTTGTTTGAGAGCTCTGCCTTACTGCTGGCCCCATGCTTGTGTGCTCCCTAGTCTCCACCTGTATGGGTAAATGCGCATTCTCATCTGCAGCCCCTTTTCTTTGGAACAACCTGCCCACTCCACTTAGCACCACTGACTCTCCAGGAATCTTCCACTCTCTCCTTGGATCTCACCTTCTGTCCTCCACTCCTTGCTCCTGCCCTCCCAACTTATTATCATGCCTCTACTTCCCTTCCCTCCTTTTCCTTCTTGGTTCATACCTACACTGCCATGATGCACTTTTTCCTTTACTCATCTCAGATCATGCCTAATTTGTATTACAACTTGACTACTACTGTACCTGTTATTGTCATAAATGTTATTTATCCATTGTGCTGCAAGTTTATATATATCTTCATATAAATGTCCTGTATATTTTTATTACTGTCTATTGTATGCCTTGTCCCAGCCTCCTTTGTACTTGCTTGTATTCCTGTGCCATCCTCAATGGCCCAGGTCATGCCTGAAAATGGTTCTCAGACCAGTGCACCTACTTGGTAAAAGAATGAATAAATAAATAAATGGGAACCACTGGACATCAGGGATAGTAACAATCAACTGTATATCTGCAGGGTGATTGTAGGATGGGGTAGGACTGGAGAACAGGTAAATTAAGAACCTGGACCTGTGGGATAATTAGGGGAGGGGGACCAATGGAGACTGTTTCCCTGGAGGGTGCTTTGGTGGTGTAACTCCCGGGATACGTTATTCCTGGTGCAGTAATGTGGCCTGTGCTGTAATTGGCATCAGCAAAATGGCTGTCACACCAGCATGGGCGAACCCTTTCTCCATACCCTCCTGAGTGTCCACCCTATAACAGGTTTTGGTGGCATCTGCAAAAAGACATACCTTCCCATTCAGTTCTTCTGCAATTTCACTTATGAAGACATTGAAGTGGTCCACTCCTAGTACTGAGACCCAACCCCACACCATGCCTTTAACCAACTGCTGAAAGCCGGTGTGGAGAGTACTATCTTCTCCCCAAATGTATATAGGCAACCTTTTGGCAAAAGCCACCATGTGTGCTTGAGGACCCTCCCCATCCCTGAACTTTCCCTGCACTACCCCTACCCCATCTCTTGCTAGGTCATTTGTCCCCAGGTGGACAATGACATCTAGCTCCCTCTCATTTCCTGCTGTCTAATGATCCACTGTATCTGCTCTCATCCCTCCAAGCCAAAGTACCTCTCAGGTATTTCACCTCTATATCCTTTACCCCACCCTGCTTGCAAATCTATCCCCCTAATTAAGTCCCCCACCAGCAGCTGCTTCCTACACAGCTGGAGGCCTCTTTCTCCCTCCTTGTAACTGTGGAATGGTCCATGGACAATGCTTTCCTTGGGGAAGGTTTCTCCAGGGGCTGAAAGGGTGGTTCAGCTGCAAGGAGAGTGGTTGGCTGGGCTGGGCCCATTTCAGATGCAAGGAGAGTGGTTAGTAAACAACCACTTCAGTTCCAGTGAACTGGAACTCTGACAAACAAACCGGCACAGGGGCAGAAAATGCAAGCCTCATAGGAAAGAGCACAGTGAGGGCTACAATAGGTAATTTACCAGACAAGTCACAGGTCAGGGAACTACAGCTGAAGAGAACATGGAGAACAGGCAGGCATCAGAAAATGATGCATGGGGGCAGCGGACGGACATGCAATCATGATGGCATGCATGGGAACTACAGATGTCAGGATGCCAATGCTGGGGGGTGCAAAAGCCAGCTTAGGTAGGTGGACACTGACCTGTAGATAGAGTGCACAACACACAGGGACCCCTGCATGCTGGACAGCAGAGAAGTGTACCATGGAGCATAGCCCCACTGCAGCCCAGTAGCTGATGGGGGCCCAGGACACTGTGGACACAGAACATGAATGTGACCATGTTGCACAGCACAGCCCTGAAGCACTGGGACTGTGGGCAGACAGTGGCACTACAGTACTGGTACAAACCACCCACAGACAAGTAGCAGCTGCCACAGGTGTGGCCCATAGAGTGTGATGTGCAAATGAAGTGCAATCACACCCGCATGCCTGAGCTGGAACCAAAGCTGGACAGTGTAGCACAGTTCTCTGGCACAATGGAGGACAGCATGGAAGCCATGGAGGGGTCAGGGTGACTAACTGCAACCCCAATAACAGGGACAATCTGTGAGGTGGTATCATCCAGGAAGGGAAAGTCCATGCTGAATGTGAATGGCTACCTCCTGGTCCATGAATGAACATGCAATGAGACAGTGTACTGTTTTTTTATCATATCATATTTTTCACCTGCTGCGGCACACACTCCGGCTTGGGGCATCCAGCCACCAGCTCCACCCGCCTGGAGAGCTGGGTAGCTCAAACCGCACCCAGTAGAATCAGGCACGACCATCATGCCATCCTGCTGGAGGACTCCCCCTTTGCCTCTACCAGCCAGGGCAGCCCCAGACCCTCCTCAACAGGACTCCACCAAAGTCATTCGGGTGGCTCAGAGAACAGCCATCAAGCTGCAAGGTCATGCCCAGCCATTTTCCTTCAATTGGCCCCAGTAGCACAGATGTGCAATGACGTCCAGGCAGAACATGCCGACATCTGCTGTGCTCCCCCATCTAGTGTCACCGACACTAATAGTGCCCCTGGGCATCCCTAGGGGGCCACTACAGCACATTGAAATTTCCAAGCCCACCCCAGGACTGGGAGAGTAGTCTATGGATGTTCGATCCCAGTCCTTCCCTGCTGACCCCCGATGTCCCGGGCTCAATCCTGAACCCGGGTCACTGGTGTGGCACAAGGTGTGGCATCCAGTGCCTCAACCCTCAGCACCACTGGGCCAGCCTGAGACAGTGTAATGGTGCTGCAGCTCCATAAGTCCAAGTCCTGCCTTGGCCAGGCCATCACACTGCTTCTGGATGGCCAGCACCACCTAAAGAAAAAGAATGAGGACAATCATGCTCTGGAGGTGAAAGATGCTCTACCAGCACAGGCACTGGCTGGCATCAAGTAGAAGGCACACAGCACCATGGTTAGCCCTGCATAGCTACTGCAGAATGAGGCAACTGCGATGACCACTAAGTTGTGGCAACAATTGCCAAGCAAGAGGGCCCTGCTGCAGATTGTGAACAGGACCCACTGCAAGTACCTGTCACCAGAACCAGTGACTCTGGCTGACCTCACTATCCCCAGCAGCTGCAGACGGTGACTGGATGGCCATGGTACAGCAGGATCACCGGCAGCACCACACACCAATTCCTTCTACTCACCACAGAGGACAACATCAGGGACCTGGCTCAGGCACCCTTCTGGGTGATGGATGGTATCTTCAAGACTGTGCCACACCTATTCACTCATTGAACACCATCCATGCACCCATGGGGATGGGCCCTAACAACCTCATCATGTCATTGGTGTATACACTGATGATGACAAAGAACTTGCAGTGTTACTGCACCTTGTTCCAGGAGCTGAATAAATATGCCAGTATACAGTCCTGCACCCTCAAACCACCTATGATCATCACTGACTTTGAGCAGGCTGTGATCAATGCCTGTAAGATGGAATTTCCGCAAGCCATAAACAAGGGTTGCCTGTTCCACTTTCGGCAGATTGTGTGGCAGAAGGTCCAGAGCTTTGGCCTTGCACCACAATACAGAAGTGACCCAGACTTCAGCCTGAAGATCCATGAACTCGTGGCCCTTGCCCATCTCCTGGCATAGGACATTCAAGCAGCATTCAGCCTCCTGAAGCCAACCATTCCACCCAATACCACCACACTCCTCTATTGTTTTGAGCAGACACATGTGCTGGGCAGGATATAGCTGTACAGTAGGGTGGCCAAGGTGCCCAAGAGATACAACCCCATGTTCCCACCTCAACTGTGGTTGGTTGCGGATCTCAATGAGTGAGATATATTGTGGACCAAAAGCAATGTCAAGACCTGGCACTGCCATCTCCATGCCCTGCTCGGGAAGGTGTATGTAGAGGTCATGACAATGTTAGCAGAGCTCCACAGGGAACAGCAATGGACCTATGTCACCAGGGAAGGCATTTGTTGTGGACTGCCATGGACACCATCCGAGAAGAGCTATGAGGAGTGGATAATGATGGTACTGGCATCCAAGAACAAGGGCAAGCTGCTGAAGTTCCTCTGTGGCATGGCTCACAACACCACCCTGTAGGGTTTCCATGGTGACATGGCATCTGACAGTTGCACACTCATAGTACACATCATGCACAGCCACCAGGTTGCCACTGTGGCCCCCTACTGTTGAATAAAGTTTCACCCCCACATTTCACATGCACCCCAACCTGGTGGCGATGTCTCATCACAACACTGCTGGGTATCGCCAAGCAGCCCACTGCACACTGCCACGTATGCACTGTGTGTCGCATCTTGCACAGGCCTGACTCTGTGTGAGTCCCCCCAAAATCCTTTCAGCTGTTCATGTGTGCAACACGTTGCACAGGCCTGAAGCTATGTGAGTGCCCCCAATCTTTCCAGCTGTGCAACTGTGTGGCAACAGCATTCCCACAATGGGCCTTTGTGGAACCCCCCACAACACACCTGGCAGCCTTCATGCCACAATGGGCTCCTGTGGCACAGGCCCCCCTCCAAACACCTCCAGACTTTTTCTGTGTGCTTACTGCAAGCCCATAGTGGACTAGCATGACACGGCCACATGCACACATTGCACAGTTGGTGCGATGGCATGCTGCTCTGTATCCTGGCATCCACATGTGGTGTTGCTGTGGACCATTTCCTGGTGCAGCTATCCATGCTCTCACTATGCTGCTCTGCTGTGTGCCTGCAGTGTCATGCATGCACTGACCAACAGGCATGGTACTCCAATTCCTTCATGCATGCCCAGCTGGGTGGCTGTCAGCTGACATCATCATGCATGCAAGGATTTATGGACAGTCTGCCATGCTGCCTGGGATGGCTGGTCAACACACTGGGGCATGCACAGCTATTTGTTTCATCCCTGTCCCACGGACGGTGAGACAGTCATCCTTACCGGGTGTCAGTGATCAGGTCAGTGTGTCCTCAGAGGGTGCACCAAATAGGGGGTGGGTGTTTTCACATCATCTGTGCTGTTCAGTAGTGGCTCAGGTCCTGGGATGGGTGGCATAGGTCGGGATTGGGTGCTTCATGTGTTTGTGGAAAATCCACTCAACAGCAGCACAGCATCCCTACCTCCTCTGGTCTGACAGTGTGTCAGGCATTGTCCTGGGTCAGGCCACTGTGTGTTGGGCTGCTGGAGCTGTTGGGTTGTTGTGTGTGGCATGCAGCATGTCAGATTAGTAAACATTGGGATTATAAAAGGGTACCTAGCAGGGCAGGGTTTTCTATGTGCAAGGAGAGTGGTCAGTGGTGGGATGGGCAACTGGTATCTGGGCAAGATGGATAGTCTGGGTGGGTCCAGCTGCAGAAAGAGTTGTTATCTAGGGGGGTGCTGGTCCAGCTCTAAGGAGGGTGCTTTGTTTGGTGAGGCTGGGAGGTTGGTCCAGCTGCAGGGAAGGTGGTCTACTGAAGTGGGGAGGCAGGTCTGGGGGGTTCCATCTGCAGGGGGATCTTGTCTGAGGGTAGGAAGAATAGCCTGGAGCAGCCAGCAACAGGGAGGGTGATAGTTGATGGGGAGAGGCTGGTTTGGGGCTTATAGGGTGGACTAGCTCTGGGCAAGGTACACAGCTTGGAAGAGGTCTATTGGGATGTTGATATGGTTATCCAGCTGGGTGGTCATCTGGGCAGGGGGTGTTCAAGATGTGAGTGGTCATGGGGGGTGTAGGCCCAAAGAGCTGTACTTGGGAACCCTCACTGAAGTCAAATACTAAATTTAGTATTAAAGCATTCATTAATTTGCCTTCAAAGACTAATTTTAGTCATTTTTAATAATCTTTAATCATCATTGAAAAATACAACCACTAAGAATACTAAATTCTAAGACGTATTTCAGCAGACTAGTTGTTCAAGAGTAAGTTATTGCTAAATGAAGATTAGAAATAGATCCGCAATTCTCTTAAAAGTACCATTTTTTTAATACAACTGAATCATAAATGAAGATTACAGTCAGTGGAGTAGTTTTAGGATTTAAATTAGCCAACAAGGCTGGGTACATTACTGTGCATTTCAGTTCTACTAAGCAAGGAGACAGATGAAACAACCAGCAACACTAATGAATTTTAGAGAAGGTAAGCAATCATAAAATGTGGGTTTTTACCTGGAAATAATATGGTGCAAAAAAAGTTGGCAGTGTCCCTTTAAAAGTCTATTCTAAACTACTTTTCCCATAAGTCTACTCAGTCAGAGGCCTACATTTCCCAGCTTACTTCCTGTCTGTGCCCAGCCTGATGAAACTGCATGAGCACTCTGTGGTCTCCATTTTTGAACAACTGGGGTTTCCTACTGCTAAGATTTACATGTTAAGGTAAGAGCTTATGTTTAAAAAGTACATCTTTTTAACTCCCTGAAATGTTAAATACAGTAAGGGAATTATCACTCAGGTATTTTTTTTTTCTAAATGAAATGCTGTGCAGGTTTCACTGTTAATGTTTTGTCTTGAAAACATTTTCTCTTCTCTGAACTTGTGGCTAAACTTTGAAATACACGTTTTATTTTCAATAAACCCCCCCAAAGTGTCTAGGATGCATTGTGCCTCTAGATTACTTGTTATTTGTGGAATTTTTGCTGATTTAGTTACTTTAAAGTAGTGGGGTGGGGGCAGGAGAATGAACAGCAGGAAGATTGTATAATTGAGCAAATTCAGAATGCATTTTCTGTGTGTATCCATTCAGTAGCCTATTTACCTAAATTTACAGAGAAAAGATTACAGCTGTTTTAATTTGAGAAAATCTGGAGTTACCTGCAGATAAAGGAAGAATTATTTACTGCAGATATTTGAGTGTGTTTGTGGGGGAACTGTTTTTTTGCATTTAATATTTGTATTTAACAGTTGCATCATGTGTTAATCCATTTTGTAATCTGGGGATCACTGCATTTGTTTTCTTTTGCTGAAGACTGCATTAATTTGTATTTTATGTTTATTTTGTTTTTGTTGACTGGCTAAGTGCACTAGACAGATTCTTGCCTATTTTCATGCACAACCCGGAGGGAAGGGGATGCAGATGAAAGCCAACTGACCTTGAACCAGATTAAGCTGTTGGTGGTATTTTTAGTGAATTGGGGGGAAATTTGGCCAGGGCACCAGAAAAAAATTCCCCTGCTTTTTTCCAAAAGTGGGATCTTTAACATCCACCTGAACTACCACCAGAACAGGCACATGGGACCTTGGTTTAATATCTCATCTGAAAGACAGTGCCTCAGGAGTGCAGCCATCCCCCTCATGCTGCACTACAGAATCAGTATTGGAATATTAACAAAGTGCCTGGTGTGGTAATAGAACCCACTGCCTTCTGATCTCCCAGCCTTGGAGGTGAGTGTGCTACCTGCTGAGCCACTGACACTGCAATATGCAATATGTTAGTGTCACATATTTATTTTTGTTAATACTACGTTGACAAGTCAATCAATCAATCAATCAATCAAATCTTTATTTATTCAGGTGAACATCGTTGAGCACAGCTCATTTGCAAGATGGACCTGATAAGGTCAAGGTTAATAATTGATACATATACAGATATAATCAAAACACTTATATATACAGTAAGAAAAAGGCAGAAATTGATTAAACATAACAGTACAAGGTAGGACAATGAAAGCAGACTAGAGACTCTAATATATACAATACATATCAACTATGGAGGTATCATGCCATACAATCAACATATGGCACCCATAACTTCCAAGGTTCCTGGGCAGGCCAATGCAGACAAGGAGACACAGTGATTGGTGACTGAGAAATGGTGATCACAGCCTCTGGTGAGTGACAAGGTAGGAAGGGATATGAGGAACTAGAACAGGGGCTGGGGCTAGTACAAGAGGTGTGTAGAAATGATAAGGCTAAGGTAAGGGCCAGGAGTGAGTGGGTGAGGAATGTAGCCAGGAGTTGAGAGATTCTGTGGAGATAGATGTCGAACAGAATTGATAATATGAAGGCTGCCTGAGAGGAGATCAGTGGAGATAAGTTATAGGAATGGATTGCCAAATTAGGATGTCTGACAGAGGGAGAGGGTTAGAAATGTGAATAATTTAGAACTTGTGGAAGCAGTTGCATTTATCTGGGAAGAGACTTAGGCAAAGATGTTTGAAGGATGCTAATGATATCCAGTTAAACAGCTTCAGGGTCTTTTGTAAGGTATTCCATGATATAGCTAGAGTATAGCTGATAGCAGATCTCCCATGCCGGGTGTTGACTTTAGGCACCTTGAGCATGATGAAGTTGTGGCTTCTTAGTGCATAGGTACTAGCTCTGGCCTGAATGAAGCAGTCTAGAATATAGTTTGGAAGCTTCTTAGTCAATGCTCTGTAAATCCAAAATGCAGCATTTCTGTTTCTTCTGAGGTGTAGGGACGTCCAACCGATGGCAGCATAGAGAGAGCAGTGATGACTGTTAAGTGGAAGATCTGTAATGAACCTTAGTGCTCTGTGGTATATTGTGTCCAATTTGCTTAAGTAGGAGATGGGTGAGTGACTGTAAAGGAAATCTGCATAGTCAAGCACTGAGAGAAATGTGGCCTGAACCAACCTCATCTTGGAGTCTCTGGTTAGGAAGTGCCTTATTCTGAAGAATAGACCAAGTCTTTGGGGAAGCTTTTTTAGAAGTTCTTCAATGTGAACTGTGTAGTCAAGTTTCACTATCTATCCACAACCCAAGTACTTGAATTTTTCACATAGTCCAGGTTTTCTCCTAGGAGAGTGGATAGCTGGGGAGGTTGTTTAGTGAGGAGGGACTTGTATGGCTTTGTTTGAGAATAGCATTGCTTTTGTTTTCTTGCATTTAAAGAAGTTTTTTTTCCAAAAGTTGATGTTGTAATACAGAGACTTCTGCTTGTAGAATTTCAAGCTGTAGCATGCGGCTGGGTTGCTGACATAAAACAGTGTCATCTGCAAACAAGTGAACAGTGGCTCTGGTAAGATTTGAATCAATATTATTAATATAAATGGCAAAAGGATAGGGCCCAGAATAGAACCTGTGAACTCCTCTTAAAGAGGTTTAGCTGAGATAGATGACCTTGATTTCACTTGTTGTGTCCTTCCTGAGAGGTAACACCTAAACCATCTAAGGGAGGATGGATCCAGGCGCTTGGAATGCAAGGAGGAAAGTAGCAGTTCATGGTCCACTGTGTCAAATGCCTTGCTTAGATCTAGAATACAGCACAAACACTATTTTTATCCAATTCAGTTTGCCAGTCATTTGTAACTTTAGCCAGTAAATAGTACTATGCTAGCTCTAAACCGAATTGTGCCAGATTTAAGAGATTAGTTTTTTGGGTATTCTCTAGCTGGATGCTCACTAATTTTTCTAGCAGCTTGATAGCACTGGAAGGATAGATATTGGTCTATAATTGTTGAGCTCCATGGGTCCCCTGATTTCAATTAGGGGAAAACTTGGGCTGTTTTCCACATGAGCGAATAGAACCAGATGTTAATGACAGATTAAAAGATGTGTTAAAGGAACTGCAAGGGTATGAATAGCAATCTTTGAAAGTAGGGTCAAGGAGTCTGCCTGCACTTTTTTGATATCCAACTGCAAGATTAGATCCTCCACTTGTTTCAAACAGAACTGGTTTGAAGGGAGAAGGAGGAATCAGGTCTCTGAGCCCTGTGTACTGGGAGCTTAATTGTGCATGTGCAGGTTAGCTGGAGAGGTATCAAATGCAAGGCCAGCAGTTGTAAAGTGGTTATTATTGAATGCATCCAGTATTTCCAGCCTGTCTGAAATTATGCCCTCACTGTGATGCATTTGTTGGTAGTGAGGTGCTTGAGTCTTGGCCTATTGTACCTTAATGGTGCTCCAGAACTGGCAGGATTGTGTAGGAGGAGTCGAGTTCAGCCCTATAATAGGCAGCCTTTGCATCTCGCATTTTCCTGGTACAGCTATTTCTGGCTTTCTTAAATATCGCCCAGTCATTTGGGTTCTTAGTCTTCTCGCTTTTCCATAGCTAATCTCTCTCCAACAGTGCTGATTTAAGGTCAGCTGAAAACCAGCGGCAGATTTGTTTTTATTCGAACACAAGTGATTGGTGCATGAGTGTTAAGGGCACCTAGTATTATGCTGTTTAACACCTGATGTGCTTTTTCCACAGAGTCTCGCTAGGTAGAACTCTTGCCATCTGGTAGAGTGATTTAGATCATGCAGATAAGTTTCAATATTGAAGATTTTCTTGGATCTCCTCAGAAGGAATTTAGCTGGGGCATTAGTTTGTTGGATGATCTTACTCCAGCAATAAGGCAGTGGTGACTTATATCACTGAAAAGCACTCCAGTGTGCGTGAATAAGTGGCGCTTATTCACCAGTATGATGTCGAGTAGTGTGCTGTTGCTCAGGTTCTTTTGTTAATTCTTGTTGTTCGAGTTATCAGTGTGAGAACCCATATGGTCACAAATGATACTAAAGGTGCTGCAGCCTTGATAATAATTTAGTTTTAGATCACCTAGAATTATGGTTTCTTCAGTACCCAACTGAATAAATTCCCAAGTGGTTTAGAAGCTTGTAATCCAGCTGAGAGGCCTGTAACAGCTAATTAGCTGGAAAGCTGCCTTGTTGGAGACAGCCACTCTGAGGATGAGACATTCGAATTCTTTGGACATGGATGTTGCATCTGAGCAGGTTACAGTTACACTGGACTTTTATATAACCAACTCTCCCCATCCCTGGTCTGGCGATCCGCTCTGAATATTTGTAATTGGGTAATTTATGTCTCTATCTGCTGTGGTGGGTTTGAGCCATGTCTGAGACACCACTAGAAAGTCTGGCAATGTATGGGCAACCCAGGCTTGTATCACGTAAGCTTTTTAGGAGGCTGCAGGCATTGATATGTAAAGCTTAGACCTTTGCTGAGGCTAAGTCTGCTGGTGAGGTAATGCACTCAGGAGGGCCTGGGTTAATTTCCACATTTCCATATCAATAGAAAAATATAGATTCATAAGGGCTTCAAGAGATAAGATGAGGGGCTGTCTTTGCCTCCTTTTCACATTCAGGGGCTCTGTTTAGAGGTATTCCAATCGGGATATGGATTCGTGCCAACTCACTGAATAGCAAGCAGGTGGACAGGTAAGGGGAACTGTATACCCAATAATGGAGCACTGAGAGAAACGTAGACAGGGTAGTTTGAGTCCCTTCATGGAGCTTGACCCACTGATTGTAATGTGGCACAGGTAGGGCATAAATGAGGATCCGGTCCTTCTTCAATAAAGGTGAAACAGAGAGACTAGAAAAATGAGCTGCATTTTTTAATGTGGTAGTGACCAGGAGGGTATCATTCTCGTTGAACACCATGAACAATAGGGATAGAAATAGCCAAAGGGATCCCCCCATTATGGAAGCAGCACTGGTGATTAAATCCAGCTGGAAAGTGACAGAGTAGTTATAGGGAGAGCAGTAGGAGTAGCAGTAAGGAAGGACTGCTGGTTGAACAACACAGCAGGGGCAAAGAACCTGGTTACTGGCTAGCGTGGCAATGGGGCGGGAGATGCAACTTGGCAGGAAAATGCCTATACAAGTATGGGGTCCATGGTTAAGGAAGGGTGATCCGGGGGGTCTGGGTGTAGGGAGGTTCTGCTCTGGATGGAAGGGTGTGTCCAGCTTTTGGAAAGGGTGTTCAGCTCTGGGGAGGTTACTCAACCTGCAGAGGGGAGGGGGCTGGTCTGTGGGTGGAAATGAATACAGGGGTCCAGCTGCAGGGAGGATTGTCTGCTGGGGAAGGCTAGTCCATGGCATGAAAGAGTGAGCCAGCAGCAGGGAGGGTGGCTGGTGGTGGTGAGGCTAGTTCAAGGTTGGAAGTGAGGTCCAGCTGCAGAGTGGGTGGTTGGATGGTGAGGCTGGTATGGGACTTCTGGTGGATCTAGCTGTAGATTGAGTGGTTGAGTTGGGGACTGCTGGTCCAGGGACTTGAAAGGACAGCTTCAGATATGTGGTCTGTTAGAGTGGAGGTTTGTGGTGGTGCTCCAGCTACATGGAGGTTGTATAGAAGGTAGTTGGAGGCTGGTCCAGATGTAGGAAGGGTGGCTGGCTGGGTAAGCGATTGGCCCAGAGCCTGTGTGGTGCTTTAGCTCCAGTGCTCATTATGTGAAAGGCTGGGGCTAGAAGGGTTGTCCAGCTGCATGGAGAATTGTCTGGTGCCTGGAAGAGTGATCTAGCAGAGAGGAGGGTGGTTGACTATTTATTTTTTGGGGGGGTGGGCAAGGCTAAAGAGATTGATCAGCCTAGGAGTGATCCAAAGTGGTGAAATTAATTAGAAACTGGCTAACATGTGTGCCCTTCAGCTTATCAGCAGCACTATGACCTGCGGCAGAGGTGACCTTGCTTAGGAATCAGCTCACGTCAGGGGCTCTCTGGGAGAGGAGGAGTATCAACTGTTATACAAGAGGCTCTCTTCTGACCATACCATTGGTGCTGTGCCACAAGACTAGGAGTATATGTCCCTAAGTTATAAACGTTAAAGTTCTGTCCTCATAAAAATATACAAACTGGGTCCCAAGGACTTCCTGTTTTCATCTGCTAGCTCACCCCATGCTCACTAGCAGGACGAGATACAGTAAGGGCGCACTCAATATATAAAGGATGAACATTTCCATTGATTTTAAACAATAGAGCTACTGGCAATAAAATGTAGACACCATTCAACTAACAAGGCCGTACTTGACGATACCCATATTTCACATATGGCACTAGTCATTAAAATCAATATAACTACGCCATTACAGATGAAGCGCCCCGCTCTCACTGGCATCTCGTCATCTGCTATGCTGTGGGGAGCAAGCTGGGTGGCGAAACGCCGCGGGACAGCGGGTCTGGTTGTGTATTTTATGAGGACGAAACTTTAACGACCGCGCGGGGACATATTAACTTCATGATTTCTAACGGCAAGGCATGGTGGGTATGGTGCCAGGGCTGACTCAGTACCTTGGTGGGTCTCTTTAGATGCTGAGCTGATGTTAAACGGTGGGTGAGGGCTGGGAGGATTGGGACTGCATAGAGGTATCTTCAGCAGGAGGAGGAGGTGATGGTGTTACAAGTAATCACTTATTAGTGAGATCTGACTTAGAGTACTGTGTCCAGGTTTGGAGGCTGCACCTTAGAAGGCCATGGGGTGGAGGCAGTATAAGACAACTAAAACTGTACATGGGCATTGCAAAAAACCCTGTGAGGGACTGGGATCTCAGCATATAAATCTGAAAGAGGGACATGATGGAGACCCACAAGTACCTTACAAGGATGAACAGGGTGTGGGGGCTCTACTGAGATGAAGAGGGGTGCTGGAGGCTCCTTCAAATAGGAAAAAGGACCATGGGGCATGTGAGAAGCATAATGGGGAGGTAAAGATAGATGTAAGAATTACTACTTCACTGAAGGTAGTAGACACTGAGAACAGACTAACAGCATTATAGTGTTGGGTCAGGGTGAAAAATGGTGAGAGGCTTAAACCATGTGTGGTATACAGACATAGAAATATCTGTAAATAAGCAGGAAGAGGAGAGACATAAGGACCAGAAGAGACCATTTAGAGTTTGCAGAGAAGGACTTCACAGGAGCCTATGGTTGCAGTTGTAGTGAGGTCTGGAAACCAGAGAAGTGTGACCTAGAGTGTGGGCTCATCAGCAGGGGGGTTTGCGAGCATTCAGTTTAAGGAAAAAAGTATCTGACAGTTTCTAAGTGCTGGGGGAGCTCTGGTGGCAGTTGCAGCGAGTTTGGGAAATCAGAGTGGAAGAGTAAGAGTGAGGACTTATCAGTTTTTGAGGAAGCAGTAGAAAAAAAAAGTCTGTTTTGTATATCTAGAGGTGGGGCAAGGACACAGCAGCAGCATGCAGAGTGTGACAGCTGGAGCGCAGCTTGGAGCAGCCAGTTAAAAAAGGTTTGGCAAAAAGCAAAAAACTAAAACATTAAAACAGAAACAAATGATCACTGTTGATAGTGGGAAGAAGCGAATATGACTAAATGGCAAGTGGCGTGGCTGAGGGACGGTCACCCTGGAAGAAACAAAACTAAAGTAGATACCAGTAAGTAGTGCCAAACAACGGGGTGAGGGATGGGGATGTGTGATGCAGCCACTATGCAATGTCGAGGATATTAATAACTGTATTATAAATGTAGATTCTGCATGTATACACGTACATGCTCAGATAAATAGTTTATCACACTCCATTTATGTCCACCCTATTACATGGTTTACTTAATATTTATAACCATCAAGAGACTCTTTCTCTTTACTGCTCTGTGTTTTAATTGTGAGCTGTCTGGACCTTATCTTTTGTCCTTTTCCTCCCCAAATCCTTTGTTAGCCTCTGGTACTTTGGCATTAGCTGCTGTGCAGCTCTATTGCATACAGTGCTTGCTACTTTCATGGTCCCCTCGAGACCCCACAATTTCCCTGTTTGCCTCCACCCACAGCTACTTTAAGTCAGTTTCAGGCATTGCCCTTCAGCTGCATTGTGGATTTTCCTTTGTGACCCCTATCTTGTGCATTTATCTCCCAGTCCCTTTCTACAGGGCCCCCTCAGGCATCCTGATCTCCGCCACCATGTGGCTTAGTTAAAAGTTCCTGCCTACTGCTGGCTGCCACGCTCAGACCCTCTTAACCACCTGCCCTGTGGTGGCCCTTCACATGCCACTTTGTGGCTGATGGGTAGAGGGAGGCATGTTGCTCTAGCCTCCTCCCTCCTTCCCAAAAATATCCCATCTTCATTCCCACACACATGGAGCAGGCTGCAGCCTGAGCTCTGTGGGCTGAATCATAGACACATAGACACGATGGCAGATAAGGACTGTGGCCCTCGAAGTCAGCCATTTCCTTCCTAGTGGATAAGCTGCAGATCCTAGTTAACCAGCCAACCTACTTCCTCCTACCCGCAATAGAATTGGTTCTGTCTGTCCCATGTTTTGCTTGAAGTCCCTCACTATTTTTTGACCCACAACCTCCTCAGAAGGCCATTCCATGTAGTCACCACCTCTGTGAAAAAAAACTACTCCCATGTTGCCCTAGGAAGCCTCCTCTATCTTCAAATTTTGCCCCTGTTCTGAGCATTTCTTTTATGAAAGATGCTACTCTCTTGGACTTTGTTGATTCCCTTGAGGTGCTTGAAATTTTTATCATCCTCACCTCCCCTCTTCCTCAGGGCATACATATTCAATAATCTCTTTGTATGGCTTCTGGTGCAGACCCTTAAGCTGTTTAGTTGCCTCCTCTGGGGGCAGTTGAAAGTGACCATTACTGTCACTGTGGTTCAGTAGCACTAAACTGGCTGCCTAGCAACAGCCACAACACTTCTGGTCAGCAGTTTCTGAACAGCATCCTGCCTGCTACATACAGTCTGGGCCAGGACACCCTCCCTCCCACACACTGAGGTTCAGGAAAGATAATAAAGAAAAAAAATTGCCTGTCCCTGAGGAGTGACCCATTATATCACCAGCATACCTTTCAACCCACTGGCCTCTGGGACAACTCAAAGACTCCTGAACCATAATTGTCCTTTTAAATAATATAGGGGCCACTAGCCCAAATTCATTCCAACTGCCCATCTGGACTACTACTTAGATTGCTGGCAACTGCAGGATGCCTAGTGGCACTAAGAGGGTTTGCGAGTCCCAAATACTACTTTATTCTCTGTTCTTGGCTGTCTGCATTTTTTATTCCATCTCTACTTCCTTACTTTGGACCTAGTTTGTCTTTTCCTCTAAACTCCTCTTCCTTTACTCTGTGCTATATACCTTTTTGTATCTCTCTACTCTTGCTATTATAACTTCCCCATACTGATCTATTTTCCCTTTATTTCTGGGTCTGGCCAAACAAACCAATCAGATAAGTATCTTTGTTTAATTCTAACCTCTCCTCTACCTCTGACCCTTTATTGTCTCTTCAACCTTCTCTGTTCTTCCTTTCAGGGTCCTTCCAGAATACCCCGAACCAAGACACCTAACTCTGGACTCCCTACTCTGATGGAGCAGGTAAGTCTAATACTAACAATCTTAGAATCATAGAAATCTGGTGACAGAAAAGGACCATTTTGGCCAATTGAGTCTGCCTCCCCGCCCATCAGTCATCATCTTTGTCAAAGACACCCCACTCCCCACTGGTCAGCTCACAGGGTCTGTCCCATGCCCCCTGAATCCTTTCACCATTTTTGTGCACACCACCTCTTCTGGTAGTCCCATGCACCCTTGAATCCTTTCACCACTTTTGTGCACACCACCTCTTCCGGTAGTCTGTTCCAGGACTCCACCACCTTTTCAGTGATGTAATGCCCCCTCACATTGTCCCTAAACCCTCGTTCTTCTAATCTTGGTTTATGATCCCTAGTTCTAGCACTTATTTTCCTTGCAAATAAGCTTCCCACTCTCACCTTACTAGTCTCCAGCGGGTACAGATCCGATTCCCTCCACCTCTCCTCATAGGGCTTCCTATGCATAGCATGCACCATCTTGGTTGCCCTTGTCTGAACCCTTTCAATCCTGTCTTATGTCCTTGTGTAGGTGAGGCCTCCAGAACTAAATCCCATACTCCAGGTGAGGCCTCACCACAGATTTATAAAGGCGCATCAGCACCTCCCTCTTTCTGTTTTATAACCCTCCCTTTGCCCACCACTGTGCTGTACTGGTTCTCCACCGTAAGGATATCTGAAATTATAATCCCCAGATCTCTCTCCTGCTGAGTCCCCCCCCTCCCCGTGTGTAAATGTTTTGTGGGTTATTACACCCATGTGCATTACATACTGTTTGGCATTAAATTTCAGCTGCCAAGTTGATGACCACCCTCTCCAGAATCTGTAAGCCCTCCTCCTGCCTCCATCTCCCTAGGGTGTCTGCCCTAGCGCAGATCTTAGTATCCTCTACAAATAAGCACACCTTCCTGCAGTCCCTCCGATATATCTAACATACTAAAAGCCAACAGAATAGACCTGATGGTCTGTTGAGTCACTGCTCGGTAGCCAGTCTCTAATGGGTGTTTTCTTTCTCACACGCAGCCCCAGAGAGGTCATCCTCTGCTTCAATTTACCCTTGTACCTGTCCCACTCCCTCTTGACCCTCCTGTGCCTCCTCACAGACTTCTGAACAGTGCATTCAAGGCGATACTGCCACCTCAATGAGTAATATCCTGCATTCCCCCCATAATTTCCCCTCTAGCCTTCCTCATGTCACCTGGTTGTTCCACATTCTTTAGTCTGAACATCTCTGTTTACATATTTGAACCCCTATCATGTCCTCTGTCTCTTCTCCTCCAGCAGTACAGCCAAGCTCTTCAGCCTTTCCTCGCAGGGCCTTCCTCCATGCTCCAGACATCCTGGTTGCCCTCCTCTGGACACTCTCCAGCAGTGTTACGTCCTTCTTGAGTGAGGTCTCCAGGAGCTGCATGCAATATAAGATGTGGTCTGACCAAGGCATATACAGAGAGGATCACCTCCTCCTCCTGGATGTAATTCCCTGGCATACAGTATCCAGTTTGCTTTGGCGCAGTTCTTCTGCAATTTCAGTGTTATTCATTTTGATGTCTACCACCACTCCTAGATCCCTCTCCTCATTGTAGCTTGCATTGATGCCCCCCCCAAGTGTATACATGGGGTTTCTTACCCTCCGGTGCAGCCCCTGATCTCCTGCATTTCAGCCTCAGTCCCCACATGCTTGACCACCCTCCAGGGTATCAGGTCTGGACTGTCTCCCTCCTTTGTCCCTGTCACACCAATGCCCCAGTTTTAGTTATCCTGAGACTCATCCTACTCTTAACCACCCTCCCATATCAAGACATAGGTGCTGAGACAGGGGTGGCTGATACCGAACCAGAGGACCCACTGGTGACCTTCTTGGGGGAGACTGCCACCACTACCTCTGTATTAGCCCTGTTGGCCAATTTTCTACCCATCTGAGCAACTGTCCTCTCACCCTCATCCCCCCCAATCTGAGCTGACGTCCTCTCACCCACCCCAGCTGTATTAGCAGCCCATTTTGAAATTGCCAGATAGAAGCATGCCACTGAAATCGAGGTATAGGATGTCCTCTGGTCTATGCGGGTCCGGTCCCTGTCATAAAATCTATGGGATTGGTCTAACCACGATCTCCCGGGATAGAAACCATACTGTTTCATTGTCAGTTACCCCAACCTTTCCAGCTGCCTCCTGAGCCTATCCTTGATAATACCCTCCACTGCTTTTCCTACCACAGGCGGTTAGGGCTGACAGGGCCTATAATTCCCCATATCCTCTCTAGACGCCGCATTTGTGAATAGGCACACAGGCCACCCTCCAGTCTTGAAGCACAGATCCTGTCAGCAGAGGGTGTTGGTGCTGCTAGCTCATCTGCCAATTCCTTCTTAACATAGATCACAGCCTATCCAAGCCTGTGCCTTATCGGTTTTAGTGTCCGAAGGCCTCCTCACCCCTTTCCACTGTAATTTCTCCTCCCAGCCACCCCTCATTTAACCACCATCCCCTTGAACTTGCCCCAGCCTGAACCCCAACTTCTTTCAGTCCTTTAGACTCCTTCTGACCTCTTGACTCTGATGGCTCCCCTTCGCTCCCATTGGGCTGGAGGGATCCTCTGCCTCACCCTGTAAATATCAAGACAAAGTACTCATTTAGCACCTCTGTCTGATTCCCCCACCTCCTGAGTCCATCCCTCCTCAGTCCTAATCATGTTGATCTGTGCCCTCCCTTTTCTCTTCTCCCTTGAGTATCTTTAGAATCCCTTTTTCCCCCCTCCAGATATCCTAGCCAGGTTTTGCTCCCTCCTCACCTTATTCCTCACCACTGTGGTGACCCTTCTAGCCATCAACTCATACCCCTCTCCCTATCCCCTAGAGCTTAAAACATGCATAGGCAGCCTTTTATCCCTCACCACCTCCTGCACCTCCTGGTCCACCACACGCTTGTTGGCTCTGCCGTACTTACACCTTTCCTTTGCACAGGAGTTAGTAGTCTCACCATCCCTTCTTAATGGCCTCCACAAGCTGCCAGCATCCATGTCAGCTAATCTTGTCCAAGCTCCCTGTAGAATCCTGCCCATGCTCACAAAGTCCGCCCCCACTGAGGTCCACTACTACTGTATTAGAATGGTTATCCCCCCAGATACAGCAGAAACCAGACCGTAGTATGGACACCACCTGCCAACAGGCACACCTCAGGCCCTTTATCTGGTCACTGTCTGCTAGGACAACATCCAGTATCTCTTCTCCTAGTAGGTTCCTCACCTGCTGAACCAGGAAGGCATCCTGGAACACATCCATCAGTCTCTGTTCCTGGCCACAGAGGATGCCATAGTATCCCAGTCTGTCCCGGCATATTAAGGTCACCCATGATCACCACCACTACCACGTTCCACAGTCACAGTGCCCTTGATGTTCTCAACTAGTTTGTCCTCCAAGGCCTCTTCCATCATTGGGGGGATCTGTACACCACCCCTATTTTCAATTTTTACCTCACCTCATTTGTAGGGTTACCCAGATCTCCTCCACCCCCACAGCCTCCTCACTCCACTAACCACTATGTCATTTTTGACTATCAGTGCTACACCCCCTCCTCTCCCTCTCTTCTATCCTTCCTGAATATTTTGTAGCCCACCAAATTTAGGTCCCAATCATTTTTCTGAGTGGCCCATGTATCAATAATTGCTGCCACATCCACTGATCCCTCAACCAGCATCGCCTGGAGCTTGGGCATTTTGTTGCCCATGCTCCTAGCATTGATCAGGGCCATCCTCCACCCCGACCCAACTCCCTTCTCCAGTCGTCTCGGCACTGAGCAGTCCCTACATGCCCTTTCTTGCACAGCTCTGGATGGATTTACATCACAGTCACCTGTCTCCTTTTCATGCCTAGACATGGACCCTCGAGCAGCCTTCCTGGAGCCACTCTTTTAGTTAACCCCCCCTTTACAAGTTTAAACTCCGCCTCTCAACTATGAATCCAGTAAGTTTTAGTTTCAAGATCTCCCTCACCTCCAAGCTGAGGTGTAGCCTATCCCTGACATATAACCTCTTGTCCTCCCATGTATCCCCCAGTCTCCCACCAGCCCATACCTTTCTGCCCTGTGCCAGTCCCTGAGCCACTGGTTCACACCTATAAGTTTATGTTTGGTCTCCCCGGACACCCTAGGTACTGGCAGAATCTCAAAGAAGGAGATTGCGCTTCCTATAGAGTGGTAAACCCTGGACAGTTCCCACGAATCTCGCCTGGATTTCTAGTTCACTGTTTTCCTCCAAGTCAGTTGTTCCCAGATGTTTTAGGAAGTCTGGGGATTCCCCGCATTCCAATACTATCTAGTATAGCTGGAATTTGACCTTGTGTACGGATAGGCCTGGGATACATTTAGCCTTGACTGGGCTACTTTTTCCCTCTCCTGGCCCCTCCCACTGGATGCCCCATGTCATGAGTCACCCAGCAGGATCACATTCACCCCCCCAACTTTTACTGGCCATTGATTCCGTCAGTATCTTCCTTCTGTCATCAACCCCAACAGCTTCTCTTGCCCCCTCAGCCTGGGGATCACAAGCCTGTGGTTGCCCTACCACGTTCATTCTTCTACCTGTAACTCCCAGCTTGCTCCTCACCCCCCAACCTCCTGGGTGGCACAGATTGCCATCCCCAGATCTCTCTGGACTCTCTGGGCTGGTATCCTCAGATCCCCCACCCAGGCTCCCTTCTACTGCTTTCCTCCTTGCCTCCCCTCCCCCACGTTCTGCATCCTTCACCCCATCTGCTGTGTTTCTCCCTACCCCCCATCTTTCACCCTCCTCTCCACCTCATCTGATTTCTCCCGCCCCGAAGCTGGCCTATCTAGAGTACTCCTTATCCTTGGCTGACTTCCCTAACCTGGATGCTTGCCCTACCCTAGTCCTCCCTCCTTCCTTCACCCTGGCTTCACTCTGCACTCCCCCATCCTCCCTACCTCCCTCCCACTTAGGCTAATGTCTCTTCCCTCCCCCCTTCTGTGGATCTGGCTCTCTCTCCTGCCCCATCCCCCCCCCAGCTTACTGACTAAACCATCTCTGTCTGCCTGCTCCCCTCCTCCCGGCAGCCTCTCCACCTCATCTCCTGGATATAGCAGGGCGAATCAATTAGTAAGTGTGATGCTTGCTCCTGACTTGCTCTCTCCTGTCCCCCTTCCTTCTGGTCAGCCACCTCCCTATGAAGTGATTTCCATACATTGCTTGTTTCATGCCCCACCCCTCCTGAGTAACCATATGATCCTTGTCCACCTGTTCCCTGGGTTATGCCATATTGGCCTCGACTACTCTCATGAGGTCCTTTCCACACCTTTCCTCCCCACCCCTCCCACCTTCCAGCTGCCTTCTGATCCCCTCTACTTCCTCCCTAAGACCTGCCAACTGAAAACACACTGTGCACCCTCTGAGCCTCCATACCCAATTTAATATTATTGCCGGCCTGCACCCTGTACACCCAATTACTCTACCGAAGGTGCCCGCTTTGGCCACCCCCAAGTCTACCCTCATTTTAGGTGAGCAATGCGGCCCTCTAACAGAAATAATTCAGTCAGTGTTACACTAAAACCCAAGCAGTTTGCCCCCTTCAATTACAGCAATTTTCCCTCCTCTTTCTTGACAGTAACCAGTTTTCTAACCCTAGCAGTAGACAATTCACAAGCAAAATTAGCCCACCACAACACTAATAGCTCAGATGCCTAGCAGTAATCAAGTCACACAGTTTACCTACTCCCACAGATGTAGTTGGCATACAGTCATTTATACAGTCTGCTTCATTATGCCTTCCTGTTAGTAGTCAAATGTTGCCCAAGCAGCACAGTGTACAGGATCCTTTTCCCCCAATCAATAACAATCCAGCTTCCTAGTGTTCCAGTTCACCCAATCTCGACTTGCCCTCCTCCAAGGCTCCACCCTCACCAACCACTTAATAGAGGTTGGGGCCAGGGTGGGTGGTGTGGAACAAAGAACAGCTCTCCTCCTCTGATTGTGACTGGACTATTTGCCTTTTATTGCCCAGTCACACAGTCAAAGGTTCGCGCCCTATTCGCTGATTGGCCGCTCCTTCCTGAGTCGCCAACTTGCAAAGTTGTGGCCGATGTGGCCCCGGTATGCATGACCTTTCCCCCACCAACAAGAGCTTCCTTGTCGATCATCAATGTGATCCTATCCCCCCCACCGCTGATGCAGCTCCAGAATGCCTGCCCTGACCCCTTCCAGCGACAAGCCCCAGTCCAGAAAGAACATCTCTATTCCCCTGATTGCAACTGGGCTAATCATTGCTATAGATATTAAAAAAGGATGAGTCCCAGCATCGACCCCTGGGGCACACCACTCCCATCCTGGAATGCACCCCAATTACCTTACCATCACCCTCTGGTTTCAGTCTTTCAACCAGTTTTCCACCCACCTTGCTATTTTCTGACCCACCCCTAAGCCTTCCAGCTCATTTACCAGCCTTCTATGTGGCAAAGTGTCAAAGGCCTTGCTGAAATCTGGGTAGGCCACATCCTCCCCCATCCACCTTCCTTGTTACCGAGTCAAAAAAACTCAGTTAAATTTGTCGGGCACAACCTCTCTCTCATAAAACCAAACTGCCTTGGGTCCTGGAGGCAGTATAGCACACTGGTTAAAGGCTCTGAGCTACAGATCTGGAGACCTGGGTTTGAATCCAACAGCCGTCTAAGTGCATACTGTGTGATACTGAGCAAGTTACTTGACCTCCTTGTGCTCCAGGTTGCATCTGGAAATAAGCTTCAGCTTAGTGTGCTACTCCTGGTTAAACAGTGTTCCCTTTCCCCACTTCCCCTGTAGACCACTGACAACCAGGTGTTCCACTATTCTTTCCTTCAGCAGTATTTCCATTACTTTTCCCACTGTTGTGGTCAGGCTGACCAGTATGTAGTTCCTGCATCCTCCTGTTAACACTTTTGCATAGTGGGACCACATCAGCCCTCCTCCAATCCCTGAGCATGTCACCAGTTTACAAAGACAGTGTGAACAGGGTAGTCGGAGGCCCTACTAACACCTCCCTTAGCTCCCTCGGTGTCCAGGGGTGCATCTGTCTGGCCCATAGCCTTATTGCTGCCAGTTCCATGAGGATCCTTTCTTTTGCAAAGGAACCTGTGCCCTTTTCTGTGATCGCTCC
This sequence comes from Neoceratodus forsteri, assembly GCA_016271365.2. Lineage (NCBI taxonomy): Eukaryota > Metazoa > Chordata > Ceratodontiformes > Ceratodontidae > Neoceratodus > Neoceratodus forsteri. Next base: position 1,780,601,327 of record CM057452.1, read on the forward strand.
ATCCTTATTACTTAATGCTGGCCCATTTCCTGTCCCCCTCCTTTGTAAAAACCGAACAGAAGTGTTTGTTCAGTATTTCTGCTTTTTGGTGGTGATCTTTAACCCTCCCTTCCTCCATCCACCCTTTTCAGACACTCAGTATCTCCCCTTGCCTTCCTTTTCTCCCTGATGTACCTGCATATAAAAGGTTTTGTCCCTCCTTACCACAATACCCACTGGCTGGCTTGTGTGTCAAGGGTCCCACACAAGTGTGGGTCTGGTGCCAATGTGCACTTTGCATGTGGAGCCATTTTGGTTTGCCTGCTGTGTGCTGTAGTGTAGTGGATTATTGATGAACTGGTTTTGCTTGATTCTGTACTGACTACTTCATTTGCAGCAGATCCTGGAGTCCTTTGTGGTGGGAGATTGTCCTACAGTGCATGTTAAGAGTTTATATAGGCTCTCATCTTTTGTTTACTGGCCCCACTGTACTCCCTGGGCTAAGTTCTGTCATGGACTGACTTATCCCCTGGAGAAGAGCAGAAGTGGAAAACATCTGATCAGAGATTGTGGAAGCTCAAATGTGCACTGCAGGGTATTGAAACTTCTATTGCCTGTTGCTCTGGTGACAGCTGCAGGGAGTTCTGGGACTGGTTGTGGCTGTGGATAACTGCCTAGAAATGGTCACAGTTGGCCTGCTGCAGTGTGCTATACTGCAATGGAGTGGTTTTTGGAAATTCCAAATCGTTTGGGGGGGAATCTAGAGGAAGGATTAGGAAGTACTTCTTCACTGAGAGGGTGGTGCACAACTGGAATGGGCTGCTGAGGGAAATGGTGGGAGGGTTCACGAGGGCATGGGATAAGCACAGAGGGCAACTGGCACGGGGGGAAGGACTACAGAAAAAGCCTAGTGGATATCTAGGCAAACTGGGCAGACTAGGTGGGCTTGCGGTCCCTTTCTGCCATCACATACCTATGTTCCTATGTATTCTACAGGCAGATTGGGAAAAGGGAAGGGGGATCCACTACACCACCAGGGAAGCATTCATTGTGCCTTGAATATCTGTCCCTTGGTGTCTTTATCCTGTCCTCTGTTGGTTGATGTGTGGAGCAACATGACCTCCTGCCCCCAAAAAAGATTAGTTCTAGGGGCACAGGGGCAAGGAGTCTTCCTCCCTCCCTCCCCCACCCATGACATCCCCTGAGTGACCAAGTCCATTCTAAAGGCCAGGTTGATGGTGTGGTACAGGTCTGGTATCCCTCCCCCAACCCACTTTTTTTATTTTAACCTCTACAGAGCCTTCCCAACTGACCTAGCTGATCAGTATTTTTATTTTTCATACTGACCCATTTTACCTTTTTATATCTAAAGGTCTGGCAGGACATTGAGCAGGAGTAGGAGGACACTGACCATATGTATCAGATAAGTATTGTTGTTTTGTTTACCCTACATTGTTTGTCATATAGAAGTTCATAACAAGCTGCAGATCCTTTGTGAGCCCATTGCTGTTCTTGTTTTACAGGTATGAATGGCTGCTGTGGGAGACACTGGGTTGGAGCTGTACCTTGTGCTTTAGAAAGGAGGCTATGGGATGGGCATTAAAGGTTGGGAACTCCAGGGAACACTACACAACCAATTTGCCAAGACTCGTGAAGTTTAAACCCTGTTTTTCATTTTCTTGCTTTGTGCGCTTTGCATTCTAATGCCTGCATTAATGTAGTGTTTTTGTTTTGCAACAAGTACTGTTTCATATATGTGTGTGTATGTGTAATAGATAACCCACTGTAGGGTGTGTGGTCACACTCTGATATACGCATGCCTTGGTGTGTGTTGTTACACATGAGCCGCAGGCCGAGTGCATCAACCACCCAAGCCGTACGTATATCATTGCATGACCGCACACCCCACAGTGGGTTATCTGTCTTATAAAATGGCAAAATTGTTTTGGAGGGGAGTAAAAGTGCAGGTGTGTGGTCACACTTCTGATATACGCACTGTCACCTAATGGTGTTTGTCCAATGCGATTGATAATCCCATTATTGATATAATACACACACACACACACTTACTTTTCACTGGGCACAGCCCCTTGATACCGAAAATCATTTTCCTCACCATGCATGTGCTCCCAATCCGAAGAGGCTGTCTTCTCCTTTTGAAGATAAACCTGGAAATACTGGTGAGGCCCTGTATATCAGGAAGGCTCCCATGCCATTTTCTGTAGACCAGAACCATCCATTTTTCACAAATCCATTTTCTGCAAACCAGAACCATTGGTGGCCATTCCTTTAACTAAATGTCCACCCCCTTCCTTGTGACTTTGAGTCAAACATGGGGTAACAGACTTTAGTACCTCCTATAGACATAGCCCTCAAGATCTCCATCTTCTTTGGAATTCACAGACGACTTTCTCACTCAGGAACCCTTAAGCAAAACTTCCTCTGCTGAGGTTGCAGATACTTGCAGATGAATACTTGGGTTTTTGTTGAATTTTATGTGACGCCATCTTTAATGCAGCCTAATACACTGAAACAGAACTGCAACACTGCTGACAGGAGTGCTGATAAAATCACACTGCACACTGACGTGCACTACAGGTGTTGATGCAGTGGTAATTAACATAATTCGCACACACTGAAAAAGCAATGCAACACTGCTTCAGGCAGTGTTGTTGACACAACACTGCTTCAGACAGAATTGCTAAACCAACACTGCTTCAGGCAGTGTTGATGACAAAACACTGCTACTTGCAGTACTTTTGCAGTGTGATTGCAGTGCTAATTAACATAATTCACACACACTGTGTCAGCACTGCACGTACACCAAAAGAGACTTGAAGATGCACTGATTAAACACTGATGGACTGCATTATGAAATGAAGTGTGCAGGAAGTGTACACTGCAACTGTAACACTGAAATAACACCATATAGTGACTGTTTGAACACTTCACTTCTCTCTGGGAAATAGTCCACTATTCAGCCGCTATTCAGGACGTACTATTCGGTGGGTGAGATTTCAAAAATCTCACAGAGCTTCACTGGCCAATCAGAGACTGTTTTTGGAGCTCACAGCCAGACACACCATGTGATCTCCTCACTGTGAGGGTGTAGATGAGAGGAGACAGTCATTTCTGAGAGAGCTAGCTGTGCTTAGTTTACAACTTCTGACTTACATAACTGTTTAAAAAATGTTTTTTGTGTGCTCCAGTTTTGACATCTGATCATCATCTAACTGCAGTTTTGTTTTTTATCCTTGATCTGGGTTCAGTGACAAGGAGAAAGAGAGAGAGAGAGACAGTGTGTGTGTGTGTGTGTGTTCTGCCTCCCTCCCCCACTGCTTACAGTTTCACAGCTCAGCAGAAGCAGTGTGATTTGATTTTCTGCAGAAGAACCTTTCTGTTCAATAATTATTTCTTATCAGGATTTTTTTTGTCAACAAAGTCAAGCTTGGCTTTTTCATGTAGTGAGCAATTGTTACTGGGCTCAGTAACAGTGAGTGGTTCAAGTTTTTGCTGACTGCCCCATCACCACTGCCATGCTTAGCTGTTTCTTCCAAATCCACACACTGCCCCAGTGTGATTTTCTATTTTTGTTGTGAATCAAATTTATATTTTGCTGTTGTCAGGTTCCGTGCTCGGTTCCCTGCATGACTGAGGTGTGATTGTCGTCTGACTCCCTCATTTCTGTGTTGCATTTTTTCTCATTGAGTCAGGCTTGGCCCATTGTATTGTTGCTGACTGTGGTCTGGTTCTTCACTCATTTCCCTGTAAGACTGAATGAGTAGGGTATTGCAAGTGACTCCTCCCTCTACAGCTCACTATACTTGAGTGGCCTGTGCATGTGAGTTTTCTCTTTATTGTGTGTCTTTTCCCCATGTCTGCATGACTGTGTACATGTAAATTTTCTGTAAACTGCTTCACTATTTCTGTGTGTGTCAGGCTTGACTCACTGGGTTCTGTGTGTTGTAACTTGTGTGGCTTACCATTCAAAGCTTGAATTACTGTACTGTATGACTACATGACTGAAACTGTATGAGTAATAAGGTGTTTGCTGAATCCATCTCTCTCTCTAGTATCAGTCTGTCTTCATTAGCTGCTACTTGAGCAGTGTGAGTATTACTGTTTTTTGCAAGAAGCACCAACATAAACAACAACACTAATCACAACTGCACAGTAAGTTACGGACCATGTCTCATCATTACTCATAAGTAAGCTATCAGTCCTCTTTAAATGCACTTGGTACGCCTCCCAACCCCCCACACACACCATACATAGAAACATAGACTTTGACAGCAGATAAGGACCACTGGCCCATCTAGTCTGCCCATTTCCCTACTTACAGGATAGGCCGCAGATCCTAGCTAACCAACAGCCTATTTCTTCCTACCCCCCACAAGAATTGCCTTATGTCTGTCCCATGCATTCTTGAATTCTCCCACAGTTTTAGACCACACAACCTACTGAGGAAGGCTGTTCCATGCATCCACTACCCTCTCTGTGAAATAATACTTCCTCACATTGCCCCTGAACTGCCCCCCTTCTACCTTTAAATAGTGTCCTCTTGTTCTTGCACATCTCTTTTTCTGAAAGATGCTACCCTCTTGGACTTTGTTGATTCCACTGAGGTACTTAAAAGTTTCTATCATGTCCCCCCTCTCCCTTCTTTCCTCAAGGGTATACATATTAAGCTCATAGTATCTCCTCATACGGCTTCTCTTGCAGACCCTGCACCATTTTAGTTGCCCTCCTCTGGACTGCCTCTATCCTGTCTATGTCCTTGCGGTGGGTCTCCAGAACTGGACGAGTACTCCAGATGGGGTCTCACCAACTGTCTGTACAGAGGGATAACAACTTCCTGTTTTCTGCTGCTGATGCCTCTCTATGCATCCCAGTATACCCCAACCCTCCCTACCACCTTCTCACATTGCTTGCTAACCTTAAGGTCATCTGATATGATTACCCCAGGTCCTTTCCTTTTTGTTGTTGTTCACCTCCCCCATTGTGTATTCTTCCCTGGTTCTTGTTTCCCAGGTGCATTATTTTGCACTTCTTTGCATTGAATCCTAGCTGCCATACTTCTGACCATTCCTCCAACCTTGTCAAGTCCCTTCTCATCCTTTCCACGCCTCCTTGTGTATCAACCCTGTTGCAGATCTTTGTGTCATCTGCAAAAGGCATACTTTCTCTTCCAGTCCCTCTGCAATGTCACTGATGAAGACATTAAAAGGACTGGACTCAATACTGAACCCTGCAGTGCCCACTAGTAGTCCCTCTTTCTTCAGAGTGGACTCCATTTACAATTACCTTCTGTGTCCTGTTGTGCAGCCAATGTTTTACCAAGGCTACCACCCTGGGACCCCTCCCAGGCTAGTTAGTTGACTATTAATCTTTTGTGTGGGACTGTGTCAAATGCCTTGCTAAAGTCTAAGTGAGCCATGTCCACAGCCCCTCCCTGGTCTACTACTTTGGTCACCCAGTCAAAGAAATCTATTAGATTCATCTGACATGACCTTCCTGCTGTGAACCCATGCTGCCTTGGGTCCTGTGCCCACTGGCCTCTAGGTACTCAACTATTCTTTCCTTCAGAAGTGACTCCATCACTTTCCCTACCACAGAGGTCAGACTGACAGGTCTGTAGTCTTCTGCCTCTGTCTTGGTCCCACGTTTGTGAAGGGGAATCACATCCACCTTCCTCCAGTCCTCGGGTACCACACCATCCTCCCATGATTTATTAAAAAGTGTAGCCAGTGGTTTCACTAGTTCCTCCCTTAATTATTTTAGAATTCTGGGGTGAATTCCTTCAGGACCCATTGCTTTGTCCACCTTCAGTTTTAGGAGTTCTTGCAGAATCCTGTCTTCTGTGAAAGGACTGGGATCGACCCCCCTATCAAGAGTGCTTCTGTTAATTGGATTAGGCACTTCCCCCTCCTCTTTTGTGAATACTGAGCAGAAATTTTCGTTCAGTATCCCTGCTTTTTCACTGTCCCCCTCTGCCCAACCACCATTCATTCTATTCAGCCTCACTATCCCTCCCTTTGTCTTTCTACGCTTGCTGATGTACCTATAAAAGGTTTTATCCCCCTTCTTAACTGAGTTGGCTATCTTTTCCTCAGTTTGGGCATTTGCTATTCTGACTTCCCTCCCTTCTTCCTTCTGCCTTAACTGGTACAGCTCTCTGTCCTGCTCCTTCTGTGTTTCCTTATACTTCCGGAATGCTATCTTTTTCTTCCTGACTTTCACAGCCACCTCTTTTGAGAACCATAGTGTCTTTTTCTTTCACTTTGATTTGTTTATTTGCTTCACACAAAGGCTTGTTGCCTCTGTGATGGCAGTTTTGATGATTCCCCATTGTTGCTTCACACCTCCTTCTAGCCTGTTTGCTAGTGCTTTTCTGAGGCACTCTCTCATCTTGCCAAAGTCAGCCTTCCTAAAGTCCAGTACCCTCACTTTTGTATGGTTTGACTCTGTAGCTGAGTTTAATGTGAATCACACTGTTTGATGGTCACTTGTTCCCAGATGGCAACCCACTTCTAGATCTGAGATCCTCTCACTGCCCCCATTTGAGAGTATGAGGTCTAATATTGCTCCCTCACGAGTGGGTTCTGAAACTAGCTGTCTGAGGCCTACCACCTGTAGGGCATCAAGAATGGCCCTGCTCTTGGATGTGGCTGCAGCAAATGTGCTCCAGTTAACATCTGGCATATTCAGGTCTCCCATCAACAGTATCTCCCCTTTCTCTGCCATCCTAAGAATGCCTTCTATCATATCCTTGTCCATTCCTCCCCTGACATGGGGTCTGTACCTAACCCCTGTGCGGATTGTGGTGCCTTTCAGTCTCAAGGTGACCCACAGTGCCTCCCTCCTCCTCCCTGTTTACTCTTTTGTTCAGTTGCTTTTATCCTTCCTTTACATGAGAGCTACTCATCCCCTCTTTCCCCTCCCTGTCTCTCCTTTAGGTTATGTACCCTTGTATGTTAACATCCCAGTCATGGTTCTCTGTGTTCCATGTTTCTGTGACTGCTATGATATCCAGGCATCCCTCTTCCATCAAGGCCACCAGCTCAGGAAGCTTGTTGCATAGACTACGGGCATTGGTACTCATTACCCTCCATTTCCTGATGGTCTTACTCCTTTTTGCCCCATTCCTGTCCTTCTTGCCTTTGTCACTTCCTCCATTTACCCCTGCCCTTCTCCCTATCGACACCTCTATGTTGGTGTTTGCTGCACTTACTACCATGATTTTTCGGGAGGGCTAGGATTTCCCTGCTCCTTTCCAGTGCCTCCCCCCTTGGCTAGTTTAAATGCTTGCCAATGAAGCATTTAAACCTATCACCTAGGATCCTGGTTCCCCTCCTGGACAGATGCAGCCCATCATGCCAGTATAGGCTTGCATCACTCCAGGTGGACCTCCAGTCCCCAATAAAGCCAAATCCCTGAGCTCCACACCAGTTTTTCAACCACTGATTGAATCCTATGGTGCAGAACACCCTAGCCTCTCCTATGCCATAGATGGACAGCACCTCCGAGAAGGTTACCGTGCGTGCTACTTGTCTAAGGCCCCTCCCCAATTCCACAAACTCTTCCTGCACTTCTCTAATCCCTTTCTTAGCCAGGTCATTTGTCCCTAGGTGGACAATGACATCCAGCTCCCTGCCCTGTGCAGCTGCTCTGGCAATCCTGAGGATTCGCTCCCTGTCCCTCCAAGCCATGGCGCCAGGCAGGCACCTTACCTCCCTCTCCCCTTCCTCTCCCAGTTCTACCTTCCTAACAATGGAGTCCCCCACCAGGAGTTGTTGGGGGGGAGCCCTCTGGAGCTGCTCCCCCCCATCACAGCCCCCCCGTTTCACTATCCCCCACCTCTTGCTCTCTGCAGTTGGTTTCAAGCCCATTCCCTCTTGTTTCACTGTCACCCAGCCTCTTGCCATCTGGGATAGTGTTAAACCCTGTGCAGTTACTCTGCCATAGTCTATCAACGGATTTGGAGGCTTCCAGGGGTGTGATACCTAGGGCAACCGATTAGAAATAGCTTAGTATTCAATTACAGCTGCTCAGTTTTTTTCTGCTATTTGTATAATTGTCTTGTAATTGCTCTTTAATGCCTAATGATCAGGCCTCTGTAACCACTGTATATGTGTATTGTCTTATTGTCCACCATGACGTGGAACCTTTGTAAAAGAGCTCACGCTCAAAGGTCTTTCCGGAATACTAATTAAACAATTAAACAATCCCATAAGCACATGTGATCCAGCCTCAGCTAGCCATCTTCATCCCATTCATAAGCAGTGAGGGGCAGAGTGACAGAAGGTCTGTTCGTATTCACCGCTCTTATAAGTTTTCTCCCCTGATAAGCCTTCAGGTTCTAGTGTCAGTAGGATTGGTGGCTAAACAGTGTGACAAAGCAGTCAGAAAGGATGACAGAATACTAGGGTACATAAGGAGGGGTATAACAAGTAGAAGGAGGAATGTGGTGGTACCATTGTGTAACTCCTTAGTTAGGCATCATCTGGAGTACTGTGTTCAGTTCTGGAGGCCCCATCTCCAAAAAAACATAGGCAAGATGGAGATGGTACAGAGGAGGGTGACAAAAATGGTGTCCGGGATGCAGCATTAGTTGTATGAGCAGAGACTGAGAGCTCTCAATATGTACAGTACTCCCTGGAGCAAAGGAGAGAGAGGGAGCACATGACAGAGTCCTTCAAATATCTGAAGGGGATCAACAGGATACCTGAGGGGAGCATCTATCACATGAAGGGAAATAGCAGAACTAGGAGGCACAGCATGAGACTAAAAGGGGGAACTTAGGGGGAACTTGAGGAAATTCTACTTCACTGAAAGGGTGATAGAGAGATGAAACAGTCTCCCTCAGGAGGTAGCAGGGGTGGCCATGGTTCAGGGATTCAAGAATGCTTGTGATAGGCACATGGGAATTATCAAGCTAGGGTGAATGGGGGTGGGAACTTGACTTAGCATCTAGGGTACCTTAAGCATTAGAAAGAGGCATAGGGCAGACTGGATGGGCCACAAGGCCCTTATCTGCTGGCAACATCTATGTATCTATGTATATTGGGGTAGTACTAGTGTTACTATAACCACAACTGCTACCACTACTGCTACTACTACTACTACTAGTATTGCATTTGCAGCACCATCCTTTTATAAAAGTAGGAGGGCTTTACAGCTCACATTTCCAGTCATACAAGAACAAGAACCCACCCCCACTACCAGAGGTAGTGCTATTCACACAACTGCCACCATAGCGGCAACATCGCCTATCAGTGTGCTCCACCCTACCACCACTAGTGCTATGATTTCAGCAACCACAACAAATACTTTGTGTACTGTTGACACCACCACTGCCATAACAGTGTGCACTGTTATTTGTGCTCCTTGCACAGCCACTGTCACCACAACATTTTCCTTTATTGGTAGTCCTGAGTGTACTGCTGTCACCAGGACTGCTGCTACCAGTATTACAGCTAGCTGTCATATGATGCCAATTTCTTTGACTGTAACTCCTGATGGTAATTCTGGCACCACAACTACTGTCGATGACACTGCACCCACCTTGCCAGCTGTGCCCATGACCATAGGTACTGTGCCTAGTACTGACCCCAAGACTGTTACAATGATTGCACCAATTGTGTAGCCAAAACGTACTGTTGCTCAGCCTTGTAGGATTTCTTTCACCACATTTCCTTTTGCTGATGTGGAGGATTCTGAGGAAGAGTATTCTTCTGGTTCTAAATATTTACTAGAGCCACAAGAGTTGCTCAATACATCATCTGACAGTGATACCCATCTAAGAGAATTTGGTAATGAGGCCAAATATGCAGCATATCTGAGTGAGGAGCCTGAATGTGAAGCTGCCAAAAAACACACTGTTGCTCATCATGGCAAGCAAGCTACTCATGGTCACCATCCTACTCCTTAAAAACAAACAAAAAAAACAGTCCACTCTCTCCTTTCAAAGAGTTGTGTTAGCACCATCAGAAACACAAAGTAGTTCTACAACTGCATCTGTTGCAGAGACAGAAAGGGGCACAGCCAATGCATCCACTGCACCCAGGTCTGATAAGAGAAAAAAGGTAAAAACATAGCCATGGTCACCCTATTGGGGCCAGCACTTCCACTGTCAGTGGGGGGAAAAGTGTGGTGTGGCTGTACTTTAGTGTTGTGAAACATGATGCAACAAAGGCAGTATGTTCTGTGTGTGACTGTACCATAAGTCGTGGTAAAGGCCTTTCAAATCTAAAAACGACAGCAATGATGAACCATCTCCACATGAAACAGCTTGTGTGCTTCAAAGATCCACAGCAGTTCCTCCCCCTCCACAACATATGCCTGTCAGCCCCTTTTCTGGTAATGGTCCAGTTGATGCACAAAGTATTGGAAGTGATTCTGTTACTGAGACAGACAGTGTGTCCTCCACTCCCCCTACACCAGTTATAGCACATTCCAGTACAGGAGCATCACCCATTGTGTCTTCTTCTGCTCAGTCATCTATTACTGTAACACCCTCCACCATGTGTTACAAGTCAAAATCAATGTGATGTGGTACCATTTTGACTACATCCATCATCTAAGCCTTCCATGCCCGCACCAAATACCAGGCATCACACCCAACAGCACAGCAGATCACCAGTTTAATTGGTGAGATGATGGCCTTGGATATGCAGCCATTTTCCATTGTGGAAAACACAGGTTTCTGTAGGCTGCTGCAGCATTTGCACCCCAGGTATAATATACCATCACAGAGCACATTTTCATGTACTGTAGTACCCAACATTTACAATGATTTCAGAAAGGAAATTGGCAGACTACTAGCACACACTGTTGGGAGGGGTTTTCACTGCACAACTGACATATGGACCAGCATGAATTCAAATCATGCATGTATGTCACTGACAGCACAGTGGTGTGTTGCAGATATATTAGTCACTGGTGGTGATGGTGGTACGGGCATTGGTTCTGTCTCTTCCCCCACTCCCTGCAGGTCTGCTTTGCTAAATGTCAGTATTATGGAAAAGGATCACTGGGCTGTAAACATACTGTTATTCCTGCAAGAAATGTTGAGCTCACGGACTGATGGCAACAATTTGCTGGTAGGGTTTGTGGTCACGGACAATGACACAAATATGATAAAAGCACTTAGAGATGACAATTTTGAGGGGATATGTGGCTTTGCCCATACAATAAATTTAGTGGTGACAAAGGCTTTGGCAAACACAGCAGAGGCAGATCACACAGTCAAAGTAGCCAGAAGCATATGTAGCCACTTCCATCACTCTGTGAAAGCCACAAACCATCTGCATCAGCTACATGAGCATCTTCAAATGCCACAGCATCATCTCATCCAGGATGTACTGACCTAGTGGAGTGCCACCTATTACATGCTGCAAAGGCTGCTGGAGCAGAAGTGGGCCCTTCATGAGATGAGCATGGAAACTTACATAGGCGGGAGTCCTCTGACATCAGGATTGGGCTGTGATTGAGGGCCTGGTAAAGGTTTTAGCTCCATTTCAAAGGAGCATTCGTGACCTTAGCTCTGATTCTGCACTGCTAAGTGAGGTAATTCCTGCTGTATTGATCCTTAAACAAGCAATAAGAAGATACAGTGAAAATGCTGAGAAAGATCCAAACCAGAGCCCACAACTGGTTATATCCTTTGTGGAAAACCTCACCACAAAACTTGAAGTTAGATTCTCTGATCTCTGTTCCAATAAATGCACATATTTGCCACTATGTTGGACCCACATTTCAAGTGCAAGGTAATATACCTCATAATGCCCATTCACAGGGTTATGGAGTTTCAGAAGTAGATGTGCCCAGAACTTAGCTTCTGCATTCTTGGGTTGGTGAGACCAGCAGGTAATCCTCTCAATGAACCAGTGTCAGAATCATAAACCAAAAGCAATCCTGAAAACTCTGAGAAGAAGGGTGACTCTTGGGCTGAGTGCAGCTCATCACTACAGGCTGAGCAATGGAAGAGAAGAGAACAGCAGCCACTGTTGGCCCCCAATCTGCCGAACAGTTATTTCAGTGAGCCTCTGGAGTCATTCTCCATAAATCCAGTGGAGTACTCGATCAAAAGGATGAAAGCATCTCCTCACTCGGCACAGTTGGTCCTTAAATATATCAGTTGCCCCCCTAGCAGCGTACTGTATGAATAAATGTTCAGCACTGCTGGGGATGTGGAGGAACCTAACCGATCCTCACTTGACCCAGCACATGTCGAACAACTCGTGTTTATAAAAATAAACCTACCTCAGCTTGGGTACACGTATGACCACTAAAAATGCATTAAATAATCATCTTGTACTAAATACAACATTTGTATGTTGTAACATGGACCCATACACAGTCCATTCTGTGTTAATCATCATTGTTCTGTTAGCAAATAAGCACATGTTAACATTTACTCAAACATGTTCATATTCATAGTCATACTAACACAAATCTGTGGCCAGCACCCATTTTCTTTATCACTTGCACTGCCATGGTGTATTCTTTTGAAAGTGCATGCCCTGAAATGCCCAGTGCCCAAAACTGCCGCCCACTTATTGACTGCTTTTCCTAATAAAAAATCCTCCACTGGTGTTGCTACTTCTCTCATCCCCTGTTGCTGGTTCCCATATTCCATCCATCACTTTTACTGCATTCCAGATGCCAGTTACCAGAGTGGCATCACCAGTCTCAGTTATTTCACGTGCCTAAAATATGGCATTTACCAGTGTGGCATCACCAGTCTCAAGTATTTCACATGCCTGAAATATGCCAGGCAGTTACCAGTGTGGCATCACCAGTCTCAGTATTTCCCATGCCTGAAATATGCCAGTTACCAGTGTGGCATCACCAGTCTCAAGCATTTCATATGCCTGAAATATGGCAGTTACAAATGTGGCATCACCATTCTCAAGTATTTCGCGTGCCTGAAATATGCCAGGCAGTTACCAGTGTGGCATCACCAATCTCAAGTATTTCACATGCCTGAAATGTTTGGTTGCCTGACTACCAGCAGTTTGTACCATTGCTATAAGTGCACTCCTGCAATAAGTTGTTGTTGCTGCTGCCGCTGCTGCTGATGATATCTCACTTTTGTCCAGACCAGTACCAGTATTATCATTTCATTTATCATGTCCAGTCATCAATAATGATGAGGAAGAACTCTGGGATCAGAAAACTGTGGGTTCTAGCCCCACACGAAGCATTTAGGTTAATATCCCAATACTAACACTGTAGTGCAGCATGAGAGGGGTGCAGCACTCCTGAGGTGCCATCTTTCGCATGAGTTGTTAAACTGAAGTCCTGTCTGTCTTTTCTGGTGGTTGTTCAGGTGGACGTTAAAGATTCCATGGCACTTCTCTAAAAGAGTAGGGGAAATATCCCCGGAGTCCTGGCCACAATTCCACCATTCACTAAAAATACCACAACAGCTTAATCTGGTTCAGTTTCAGTTGGTTACCATCTGTGTCCTCATCCTCAGGGTCACCCTTGGAAAAAGGACTTCTAGTCTCAGTGGGCTTACCTGGTCAACAAAATTCAATAAATAAATATATTAATGATGACCGATGACTGCCAAAGCCAGAGTCTGATGTTTCTTGTTTTTGAGTAACACATTGTGTCCTACAAGCAAAAGTAAGTGAAGTATGCAATCTTAATTGTTTTATTCCTTTTTTTTGCGGGGAGTAAATTCTGATTGAACAGTGTATCTCTAACCATGTTTTTCTCCTGATTTTTTTTTTGGACTACAGGTATTTTAGCACCAGGGTGATGAACTCTTGGCAACACGTCGGGTACAACCAGCAAAGGTAAGTAAAGTATTTAATCTGTTAATTGTTTTCTTTCTGTTTTGGGGTGCGGGGGGAGGATATTGAAACAGAACATGGAGACTGCCTGGGTATGTGAAGGCCATATTGTAAAAGCACTTTATTTCATTATGTCTCCCTCACTGGTAGCATCCAATCAAAAGATCTTTTTGGGGTCACACATCAGATGTAGAATGGGTGTCACACTTGAGTGCCATTCTCACAGCCGTTCCTCTTGGCTCTGAAGGTAAGATGTGAATTTTATGTTGGCCTGTTGAAGTTACAGTGTTATACTATAGGCTTAATTATGTTTTATTACTTGCTTTCTTTAATGGCCATAATTATTTAAAGGTCCAGCATATGTTATTGTTGTAGTGCCGCTGAGACCTTTGTGACCATATATAGAAAGTCACTTAATTACAAATATTGACAGAGTTATGGCTTCTTATACTTTCAGTGTTATCCTATTAGAAACTGCATACCCATGATTAACCCTTTTTCTCTGCATCCTTCTCCTGAAGCACCAGCAGCACAAGACAGCCTCTGGCACCACTGTACAAGGCAAACTGATGTGACCTCTTCATCCTCCTCCTGAAGCATCAGCAGCACAAGACAGCCTCTGGCAGCAGTGTACAAGCCACTGTTACATGACCATTTCACCCTCCTTCTGAAGCACCAGTGGCACAAGACAGCCTCTGGCACCAGTGTACAAGTAAAAGAGCTGTGAACTCTGCATCCTTCTCTTGAAGCACCAGTGGAACAAGACAGTCTCTGGCACCAGTGTACAAGCCAAAGTGCCAAGATCTCTGTATCCTTCTCCTGAAGCATGAGCAGCACAAGACAGCTTCTGGCACCAGTGTACAAGATTAAGTGCTATGACCTCTGCATCCTCCTCCTGAAACACCAGCAGCAGAAGACAGCCTCTGGTACCAGTGTACAGGTCAAAGTGCCATGACCTCTGCATCCTCCTCCTGAAGCACCAGCAGCACAAGTCAGCCTCTGGCATCAGTGCACAAGCCAAAGTGCCGTGACCTCTTCATCCCCCTTCTGAAGCACCAATGGCAGAAGACAGCCTCTGGCACCACTGTACAAGCTAAAGTGTCATGACCTCTCATCCTCCTCCTCCTCCTGAAGCCATTTTAAGGAGTTTTATAGCAATGCTCAATTAAGGCAACTTAGCTGCCCGAATAACGAATACCAAATAACGAATACCTGGGACCCGAATATCAAATATCCAGCTAAATATTCGGGAAATTATTCACACAGCCCTACTTTTATGTGGGGGGATATGGCCCTTATTCCCCTACACCGCCCATCTTTAAAATAACTATCACCAGGTGGGAGGACATTGAGGAATACAGGAAAACTCAGGAGGGGTTATTTCCGGGGGTAGAGGTTGGCAGGGGAGAATGTTGCGTGAGGGCAACCTGCATGTGGGGGGGCAATGTCAGGAGGGAGGAGAAACAGGTATTCAACAAAGGCAAAAAAAGTAAAAAAAAAAAGACCCCCCCCCAAAAAAAACAGAGTATGTCCCATAGCAGCCCCTAACCCAGGTCTGCCAACTGCAAAGGCAGTGACTCTCACGACTGCACCAGATGGCTAGCTTGGAACTGGTCTGATGAACAAATCCCTATATACTGCACAAAAGAAGTACTCCCTACCAAAAGGAAATCACTGAACTTGCAATGTGCTATAAAAAACACATAGCCCATTTAACAATCGCTGTTTTCATGTCGCCCAAATTGACTCGCTGAAACTGAGTCGCTGTATTCATGGGATGCCCATGGAAGTTATATGCATAAGATATGAACCCCCTGGATACCTGATGCTAGTCATGTCTGGTTTCAAATTTCTTTTATAAACTGGTTCTGCCCCAGCATGCCTCCCAGACGAATACCCATGCAGCTCTGAAGGTATAGCAGGATTGAGTTAAGAAATGGCTGTGTGTGGCTGTGAAGGGGCTGTGCATGCCACAGAGGACTTGGCACCTTTGAAAGTCCTCCCTCTGTAGCAAGTGGAAGCTTGCATGCTAAGTAAAGTAGTCCACAAGTTTTTGTGTCAAGAGCCAATCATCTGTACAAGTACAATACAATATAACAGAAAAAGTAAAAAGCTCCACAGACACAGACATGGGACATGCAAAAACAATCATATGGAGGAGCTGTCATGGCACCAGCAACTTGAAATATGCAACTAATCACATTTTATTTAACAGGCTAGGCTGCAACAACATGCACAAATATAAACAAGATTATTCTGGTGTCCATAGGGCTGATCTTGCTTTTTTATGTTGTTATGTTAGCCTTACTGTCTCACCAGTCTCACTGTTAAAATTGCAGTGATATAAGGACTGCATTTATGTCAGTTTTACAAATTTCTTGTATACAGTGCCACATGGAGGGCTATGTGGCGGCACTGCTTTTCAGTTATGCTCCCTACACTGTTTACAGTGGTTCATTTCCACTCAGTACCAGGCTATTAATTCCATCCCCTAGGCACCAAACTCACTTATAAAATGGATGAGGAGTTTTCAATGTCCTGATTGGCTGAGATATACATCTGGCCATGTCCTTATCGGGGCATATTGTGCCAAACGGCACCTCTTCAGCCAGTCAAGATATTTCACAAGTGAAATCACAGTGCCAATGTCTCTATTTAAAAAAAGAGAGGACCTGTCTGACCAAGCAGGAGAACCCTAGAGCCCCCCCCCCCAAACACACACACAGCAGTGCACAACATACCATCTACACCAGTTTCAGCCAAAAAAGAAAATAAAAGTAAGTGCAAATTGTAACCTGCAGTACTGCGGGGAAAAAAGCTGATCATAACGAAGACAACCATGCACATGCTGCCAGGACATGCCTTTGGAATACCCGAGAGCTGCCCATCCATTAGTTTTGGAATAACTGGACAAAACTTATTTTTACACCTTTCCCCTGATTTAAAATAAAAAATCTGACCTGCTGCTTCTGTGCAGAAAGCTCACCCCAATGCAGTGAGTTTCATGCGTGCCTCCATGATGAGGCTTTCAAATGAGAACGTAAATCTGCTCCTCTGTGAAGTATTTATGCAGCACTGTTATTGACCTCCTTGTGATCATGAATAACCCCTAAGAAAGGTCTTTGTGGTCGGCCACCCCAT
The DNA here is from genome assembly GCA_016271365.2 of Neoceratodus forsteri. Classification (NCBI taxonomy): domain Eukaryota; kingdom Metazoa; phylum Chordata; order Ceratodontiformes; family Ceratodontidae; genus Neoceratodus; species Neoceratodus forsteri. The sequence continues at coordinate 1,780,618,252 of CM057452.1, forward strand.
GCAGAGCCTGAATTTGTTGGAGGATCTGATCTTTTCTGTCATGCTGAGTGGATGATTGCTGCTATGTCTGAGTGCACCACTGGGTGGAGGCTTGTCATCCTATCACCTGTCTGAGTGCACACAGGCAAGCTGCCTTCTTTTTACTTTTCTGTTTTTTGCTATGAACTGGTGCTACTGGTGCAGCTGGGCTCTTTCTTTTATAACTTGCTTACCTGTGCTACTTGATCCTTAATATTTACAGCATTAGCTTGGGAAAAACATGCAACCGTGGGCAGCACTGGTGAAAGGAGAAAAGCGAGAACTACAGTTGCCCATAAAGGACGTGCCTGCTCCCACGGATGGCAGCTAACATTAAACATATAACATATTCAGAATAAATACATTTTAAAAGCTGTTTTTGTAAGGATAGGGAGTATAAATAAAGAAATGTATTCTTCAGGATGTTTGTATGGACCCTCTACTGCCAGTAAAACACTTTTGAAAGGAACTTAGTAGAGGGACTATTTTTCACTGTTTGAGGTGTTGAAATCTTTTTCAAATGTTTGCCTTTTTTAAGTTTTTTTTTACCTATGCAATAATTACTCAGGGGTGCCCATTTTATAAGAGCAATAATACACTCCAAGGTGTGGGTCATCTGCTGATCCGAGCACATCCAGGTGCATAAGGCACATGGCGCAAGTGCCTTGTGCCTCACAATGCACCTGGGCATGCTCTTATCAGGAGACAATCCACACCTTGTCATGTGTAATTGTTTGCTTATAATGCTTCCTCCATATTACTGATTTTTTTTTGTTCACTAATGGTCTAGGTTGGACAGCAGACCCATCAGGTAAATGGGGAAGAGAGACAGATTTCATTTTATTCCCTAATGGGTCACTAACACATGGGGATACAGCTTTGGACATGTGTGCCATTGGTCCCTCCCCTGGATCCATTCTTTTACGGTGGTGCACCAGAGGGGGTGCAGGTGCTTTAACAGACTGGTAGCACAGCAGCAATGCAGCAGCTTCCTCAAGCCTCCCATGCAGTGGTTGAGCCACTCACTGTAGCCTGAGTGGATGAGCTTGTGAAAAGCAGTGTTTTAATACCCATCAACTGCACCTTCCACTCACCCCATTGCTGCTCCTCCTCTTTATCACCACTCGGCTTAATACGTGAGCTAAGTCTGGCATGGATGGGACCCATCAAGTAGTTGTGTGTGTGTGTGGGGGGGGTTATTCCCTCATGAGCCAGGTTGGGCACTGGACTGATAAGGTAGGTAGGGAGGAAGATTGACAGATTTTCTTTTCCTTTTCTTATAGGCTGGGTTGGGCACCCAACCTGTTAAGTTGTTGAGGGAGGGTCATTTTTTTCCAATTCCCTGAATTGTCAGTTTGAATACTGGACCTGTCAGGTTGTTGGTGGAGTGGTTATTTATTTATTTAATTTTTCCTTGAGTTTCAGGTCGGGCAGAGGACCCATCAGGTTATTGGGGAAGGGGAGCATATTTTTGTATTCCCTGGCAAGTTGGGTTGCATACTGGACTCATTAGGTAGTTTCCTATTCCCTGATGGGCTTGGTTGGATATCAGACTAGTCAAGTAGTTGGAGGACTGTGATAGGGCTAATTTGTTTTGCTTTAATTCCCTGATGGGTCAGGCTGTGTAGTGGGTCTGATAGGCTGTTGAAAGAAGGTAACAGATTTGTTTTTTTCATTGATGGGTTAGGTTGTGCATTGGACCCCTCAGGTAGTTTAGTGAAGGGGAAGATTTTTTATTCATTCACTGATGGGTGGGGCTGATCACCAGATTCATCAGGGAATTGAAAGAGGAGGACAGACTTTTTTTTGGTTATTCCATCAGGCCATGTTGGACACTGGAAATTCTGTTGGGTTCTACATTCTCTGCCCTACCAGTATAGAAGTTACAATACGTGCCTTGTAAATCCCTTTGGGGTGCAATTTGCATGAAAGTTATTATATAAAACCAAATTCTGTTATATTCTACAGCTTAGAACTATGAGACTCTTAACTCCTGTACTTTGTAAAGCACTGAACCTGTTATGGTAAAAGATATGCTAAATTGGCAAATTTAGTTACACAAAATATTTTGGGAGATTCACCCATTTTGCAAAATTTTTCACAGAAGTGAAATTTGGAATTTTGCCTGCATGATGCAAAATTTTGCCAGCAGAAGGTGAAATTTCACCTGTGGAATGCGAAATTTCACCTATGGAAGGCAAAATTTCACCTGCAGAAGGCGAAAATCGCCTTTTGCAATAGAAATGTCATCTCTTTAATGGCAAAAGTCCACATTTTGCACATGGTGAAATATTTCATGTAATGGTCAAATTTCGTGAAATATTTAGCACAGTGAAATTGCTGATTTCACCAGAATTTTGCAGACAAAATATAATTTCTCAACATCTCTAGTCATGGTTGGGTGTAGGGACAAATTTGCCTTTCCCGACATGCTGGTAAATTGATGATGCTCACACCCATCATTTCATTCAAAAGATTTTGCTTCTGATGGGTTCTGTTAGTCAATGGGGGTCACCCAAGGCAGATGCTCCACTGCTTAGCATGCTGGGTTGGGGCGTGCATGGCGGTAAGAAGCCTGTGTGTGTGCTAGGGAGAGTGTAGAGCTGAGATTGAGTAGCAAGAGAAGGAAAGACATCTAGAGAAGAAAAGTCAGGTTATGTAACCAGGATCACCTGCACTAAGGATTACACCCTTGGAAGTGCATGCTGTCAGTCCCCCATCTGGCCTCCCATGCTAGTGCAGTGCAGGCCAGAAGTGACAGAGAAACTCAGATTCACTGGTAACAGTAGTGCAGCAGTAGATAGGGACTTTCTTTGTAATTCTCTGACATGCTGGGTTGGGTACCAGTCCTGTCAAGTAGTGTTAAGGACATGGACAGATTTTTTTTTAATTCCCTGCTGGGTCAGGCACTAGATTTGTCAGGCTGTTGGAGGGATAGGAACAGATTTGTTGTTATTCCCTAACAAACTGTGTTTGGCCCTGGACTCATCAGGTATCTTTTCACTGCTTTTTCTTTCTGTCTCTAGCTTAGGCCAGCTCATTACTTCTTACACTGGGTAGTTTGCAATATAATAGTAGTGTGCTCAGTTCCTGCCTTCCAGGCTCTGATTCAGACTCTAGACCAGCTTAGGGCAATTGAAGATACCGCCCTGAGGTCCGCCCTCCCCTGCTGTGGCCAGCCACCCATTCACCACTCTGGAGCAAAAAGGCTCTGATTCAGACTTCAGTACTGCTTAGAGCAATTTGAAGATACTGCTCCTGCAATTTGCAGTCCCCTGCTGCGGCCAGCTGCCTGCCCACCCCCGGAGCAAACAAGGCTCTGATTCAGACTCTAGTCCAGCTTAGGGCATTTTGAAGATACTGCTCCTGTGGTCCATCCTCCCCTGCTGTGGCTAGCCACCCGTCCACTCCTGGAGCAAACGAGGTATGGTCACGTTGCGCTGCTGAGTTCTGCACCAGTTTTGAATTTGGTGCCTTTTCTGCAAGGAATCCCTGTGTAATTCAGGCTTGCCATGGACTTGATTGCTCATGTAAATTCAACTGCAGAGCAAAGTTCTTTTGATACATTAAGCTGCAGACTCAAGCGTTGTTTTTTGTTAATTTCAGACGCAGAGTGTAGCTCACTTTTTTAATTCTTTTTACTCATTTTGTCAGCTTCTCATCTTCAAGTTATTTCAGTTAGTTAGGAGCTGCTTCTGCCTATAATTTAATTTGAAGTGACTCCATGCCATTATTGCTTAAGGCAACAAGTGTAGACAGGAGAATATTCTTTTTGTTTTATAGTCTTGCCTAGATGGTGTACTGCTGAGATACATTTAGTTTCACTGCCTGCTCTTATTTTCTGTTCACTTCCACTCCAGATCCTAACCCTTTTTCACTATCATCCTTTGTCTGCTCTTCAGTCACCCCTTCTATCCTTCTCCTTCGTAAATTCCCTTTCTCTCTATGCCTCCATTTTGCTGTTCTGCAGCCCGTTCTCTGCTCCTCCTCCCTTCTTCTTGCAAAGCATTCTTTTTTTTTTACCCTAGCCACTGCCTCCCCCAAAGGAGTAGTAAGCACATTCACTCTACTTAAGTGACTCTCCAAATTAATTTTACCTCATTTGTTGCCTTCCAGGCTCTGATTTGGGCTCCAGCCCAGCTTAGGGCAATTTGAAGATACTGCTCCTGTGGTCCGCACTCTTCTGCTGTGGCCAGCCGCCTCCCACCACTGGAGCAAACAAGGTACTGTACTGCCACGCCACACTGATGAGTTCAGCACCAGTTTTGAATCTGACACTTTCTCTGCAAGAAAGCTCTGTGTTAATTCAGGCTTGCCACGGACTTCATTGTTCATGTAACTTCAGCTGCAGAGCCAAGTTCTTTTGATACATTAAGCCACAGACTCAAGTGTTGTTTTTTTGTTAAATTTAGATGCAGAGCCAAGTTCACTTTTTTTAATTCTTTTTACTCATTTTGTCAGCTTCTCTTCTTCCCACCTCCACTTTGTGGCAGCTCCCCACCCACCCTAGGCAGACACTCAATTTTTTAGGCGGACAAAGTCACATGCCAGGACATTACTAAGTCCCAGGTTTCCCATTTGCCCGTTGTACACTTAGCCTACTAGGGGCATTATAACAAACCCTACATCTAACCCCAACAGTTTCACTGCACTGAGTGCAAAGCTTTAACCAAGGTTGTTATCACGTATTCCTGCTGCTTTCGATCCTCTCTCCTGATAGTGGCCATCAGCCCTCATCCCAAAACTTGTATTCCTCAATATACTCATTCACTGGAGTACAAACCTTTAACCAAGACTGTTCTCATATATTCCTGCTACTAGCTATCCTGTCCCATGACAGTGCCTGGTCAACTTATCGTAGACCCACCAACATAGCTGACCCTTCATTTTTAAGTGCTATTTTCTGTGTTGGCTATCCCTCTCTATGTATTACACAGTATTGCTGCATTATGTATGCTACATTATTGCTAATATTTTTGTCCCTATCTCTCCCCACCTTATATGATGAGTCTACTCCCATTGCCTCCATAGCTATACCTACTTCTCACCCCTATATGAACAACAATCCAAACCTTTGTTGGGATCCTTTGACAAAGCTGCTTGCTACATACCTTGTCTATAACAGCCCCCTGGTACTCCGGGACATCCTAGTCCTCTGTGTAACCTTGCACCACTGCTTCACCAGACACCCTAGATTGCCTTCCACAGGGATCCAGATGTAAAATGAACCTTGTTTCCATGAACATCTAATTACGATAGATAATTCTTATGATCCTCCTTTGCTCAAGTAATGTAGAACTGAACCCTGGCGCATCCCCAACTGACTTTGCCTTAGTGAAAGGACTAAAACTGATGCTTATAAATGTCTGTAGCCTACAGAAGAAATCAATAGACTTACAAGCTTGGGTATCCCATACTGCTCATGACATTCTGGTCTTGACAGAAACTAGATTGAAGGGCTTCACTTCAGATCATGCATTAGCCCTTCCATCCTGTTCCTTATACTGCCTGGTTAGAGCCTCAAGGGGAGGAGGGGTGGCTGTCTATGTCAACAGTAGACTATCTGCATCTGTTCTCCATGCTCTCTCCATGCTGAAGGAATTTGAATGTAGGGCTCTAAAACTTTGCACCCCCCCCAAAATAATTAACATACTAGGCTGCTATCGACAGCCTTCTGGAGGTCCTGAGCTCTTGCTCCACTCACACAACTTTATAGATAATAACACTAATGAATCTTTAATTCTTGGAGATCTGAATTTAGATTGGCTCAGTTCAAAATCAAAACCCACTAGAAGATCTTTGTGACAGATTGGGCCTATGCCAAGTGGTCACAGTACCTAGAAGACCAAACCTCTAGAATCATATCACTAGTTCACTCTTAGACCTCATCATCATGAACAGGCCTCATAAAATCTCACATGAGGCTGTTTTCCACAATGAGTTAAGTGATCATAATGTAGTTGTATGTGACAGAAACCTCTAAAAATCCAACTTTACTAGCAAATTTTCTCTAAGAGGAGTTTTAAGAAGTTCATCACAGCTAACGTCCTAGCAGATCTGAGGGGTATCAGCTGGCAAAGCTTTCAGTTAGTGCCCACTGTCAACGAGGCAGTGAATATTTTTAACTCTACTTTTAGTAGTATTATAGATAAACATGCTTCGATGATTAATCACAGAGTGAAGAAAGCCTTCTGCCTATGGTTTAATAGTGACATTAAAAAAGCCTTGTCCTTAAGGGATAAGTTATGGGCAGCTGCGCAGTGCACTAAATTCCTAGGGAATTGGACAGCCATCAGGGCTTCTGGAAAAGCTTGCACCGGATTGGTAAGGAACACTAAGGAGAGCTATTATTTGAGTGTCATAGAATCTGCAAAGGGGAGCCCATTCAAAGTATGGTGCACCCTGAAATCTGTGGAAGGTTGTGTTGAACCCCAAACCCCTCCAGACAAAATCAGCCACCACGGGACTATCATTACTGATAAACTGCTAATACTGTACAAATTCAACAAACATTTTGCAACAGCAGGGCTCACCTTCAAAGCTTCACAGGCAGCTACCCTTCGCCCCTCTCTTCTGTCTACCTCTGCTGTACCCAGTCCAGTCACTCATGCTGTCTTTGCCTTTTCCCCCATTACTTATAAACAGGTGGAAGATAATTTGCTCAAATTGGATACTAAAAAAGGTGCTGGAGCTGATCACATCGATCCAGTTTTCTTGAAGTTAGGCTATCAATACCTAACAGCTCCCATCACCCACCTATTTAACCTATCCCTAACAGAGAGTATTGTACCCCTGGAATGGAAGGTAGTTCAAATATTGCTCCCTTTTTAAATCAGGCAACCCTAGCAATGTCAACAATTACAGGACAATCTCAGTTCTTCCAGTCCTCTCCAAACTACATGAAAACTGATTAAGGCACAGGTCAGGGAGTTTATTGATCAGTACCAACTGGTCAACACCCTACAATCTGGGTTTTGTCACCACAACAGCACCACATCTGCTCTGGCTAAAGTACCGAATGATTGACTGGTGGCTATGGATCACAAACTGGTTACAGGGGCCATATTTTTGGACCTAAGTAAGGCCTTTGATAAGGCTGACCATGTCATTTTTCTGGTTAAACTTAGGGATTTTGGATTAGAAAGTTCTGTGGTAAGCTGGTTTGCCAGCTACTTAGCCAACAGGCAACAACAAATTAAAGCCAGTGGGAATCTCTCCTCCTCACTTCCCCCTACATAGGGGGGTCCCCCAGGGCTCTATACTGTGTCAAAAACAGGAGAATAATCACACTCTTCATAACACTGTAACTGCAGAAAGCAACGCTCTCAGTCAAATGTTCAAAATCAACCAGGTTTATTAGGCTGCAGAAATGCAAATTTGCACACAGAATGTATGCACTGGCAACAATCACTGCAGTAGCCCCTGCACTTTGGTCAGTGGACCTTCCTTAGGGGGGCCTAAGGAAGGTCTACCACTGACTGAAGTGCAGGGGCTACTGCAGCGATTGTTGGCAGTGTGTACATTCTGTGTGCAAATTTGCTTTTCTGATGCCCGATAAACCTGGTTGGGTTGGAACATTTGACTGAGTGCATTGTTTTCTGCAATTACAGTTTTATGAAGAGTGTGATTATTCTCCTATTTTTGTCAAAGCTGGTTTGTCTAACCTTAATCTGCACCTTCCCCTCCCACCAGGCACAGTTGTTCCTCCCCTGTTCAGTTCATTACTCTGTACTGGGTTTCCTGTACTTCATCCTGCATGTCAACAATTTGAACAGCCACATTATGCACTCTAACATCCAGGCATGTTATTATGGGTGGGTCTCTGGGGCTAGAGCTCCAAACATTTTGTCTGGAGCCCTGAACCTTTTCTGTGCTGTGCTGTGCTGTGCTGTGCTGTGCTGTGCTGTGCTGTGTTGCCTGGCACTGCCTTCTGTCCCCCCTCCTGTCTACCCTACTCCTCTCTCTGAGCTGCTCAGCTCATCATAACTTAGCTGTTCTGACTCCAAATCAGTCACTCCTCCAGCTCCTGCTCTCTCTCTGGTCCAGTAGTGCCACTGCCATGAGTAGTTCTGTCCAGTGTCTAAGCACTGACCCACTGAACAGCTCTATTTGCTCCATGCTGTCACTCCTTGGGCCATCACAATGGCAAACATCAGCTTCAGAGTCTCATGAGTGGTGTCCTTGATTGGTTGAGAAGTTTTGGTTGCCATGGCGGTGGAGGTGGAGCAAACGCAAGTTATCCAAGAATGAAGAGAGTGAGAGAGAGGAGTGGATTGGAATTTGGAGGGACAGTCACAGTTGGTCAGACACAAGAAATAAAAAAAAACATGCTGGTTGTGGGCCGGGCTCAACTCTCAGGTGAAGCAGCAGGCACACACTGCTGACAGCAGCCAGCACAGAAGCAGAGGACTTGGAAGTTCTTCTGACTGGGCCCGAGTTGGGGGAAGACTGGAGAGATGGCATCAGGTGAGGGAGTGATGGTGAGTGACTGAACAAGTGTTGCCGGTGAGTTAGTTGGGAGGAGTCACGGAGGAGGAGTACTGAGCCTGACTGCCTCAGAAGGGAATGAAAACTGTGTGTGGTGATGGTGAGAGACTGAGTCAAGATGTCATTGTTGTCACTGGCACTGCAAAGAGGAGTGAGAGGGAGCTGGGACAGGGACGAGGCCTGATGGTTTATCAGGAGACGACTGGAGGAGCTGGCAACTTGTAAGGGAGGGAACAGGGACAAGTGTGAGCTGTGCCATGGGGTCTTTAGTTAGAGACAGAATGCACTCTTTCTTGTGTGCTGCCTGGCATGGTAGGAGGAGTCAGGACTCGGTGGAGCGTAAAGCAGTGAAAGCACATCATGAATGATGATGGTATTGCCACTGCAGTTTGGCACTGTCTGTGTGTTTGCCTGTGTGGACTGCAGCTGCACTCTGTGGTACCTGGGTGGCTGCTGGCATGCAGCTGCAATGCACTGTGCGCAATTTAAAGTGAGCAGTAGCTGCATGTAGCAGAAAGCAGACAGAGCCTGGTGATGAGATGCATGACTCTGAGACTATGGTCATAGTCACAACAGTGTCTAGTCATCAACACAACCCAATATACAGCAGTCAAACAACTGAGTGTCTCTGATAATATTCATGCTATGCATTTTGCCAGCAACATGACAGTCAGTCTTACATGTGTCGTGTGCATGTGGAATACTTTGTAGTTTATTCTACTTAATAGTCGCATCACTATTAAGCATCATGGATTACAGAGTGTAGTCATAAGCAATACAGCTCTGTGAGTGGCCAGTGAGTGACATGTGAGTAGGGATGTAGGTGTGGCTTTTTCAGTCTGAGAGAGAGACAAAGAGTGAAACCAAAAGCTCTGCAGTCAGTGTACAGTTTGTCACTGAAGTGTGCTATCTAGGAGGAATCTGAAAAACACTGAGACAGAAAGAGAGTGTAATACTACTTTATTTTGATTTTGGCATTAAAAAACAGTAATTTTCTAGTTTTCAGCAATTGCTGCTAACTTCAGTTCTTGATTTTCTTTTTTTTTGCCACTTATAGAAGACAAAGGTAGAAAGGCCTATTTTTCACTCTAGGCCTATGTAACTACCCCTTTATTACTCACCTGGGCTGTACCAGGGCCTTCAAGATACTCTGCGTACACCTCCAAGGGGCCCAGCCTGAGTTCTTGCAGTGGTGGCAATCGTGGCTCGGTGCCGCCACCCGGAATAGTGGCAAGCACTCCTGCAGACAAAGAACAGGTTACCACCCCCCAGGGAAATAAGTGAGCTGCCCCTGCAAGAATTATCCCACAAACATTTTCCCCACTGGTGCCCACCTCTCAGTAGCACTCTTCGAATAACCACAAAAGACAATGAATAAATGGCAAACCAGAACACATTTATTTAGGGTACTCCACAAGAAGGGCAAGGTCAATTACCTTGTACTTTCAGATAAACAGTACAATCCCAGTAGAAAAACCCCTCTTCCTCCTGTGTGTGCACCCAAATTGTCCCTGTATGGCGGGTGCCTCACTGGTCTCAGATGCTGGCCTGGGGTCTTTCGTTGGGGTTCACACAACACAGAAATGACTAGTACTTTCAGTTCACGTCTTCCCAATCTGGGCATCCCATTAGTTAAGGTGGCGAGGGCTTAGCCCCAGACCCTAACGAACTAGCCAATAACTCCCCAGAACTGTGGCTCGGGGTAGTCACAGTTCTCCTACTGGCACTGGATGGGGCTCTCTGTCCGATGAGTTGCCAGATGCCTCAGAGGGTCTCCTTTGGAGGGTACACCACTGGTGGACAGCTGGAGCTGGGAGGGTTTGTGGAGTGATGATCTTTGCCTGCCTAGCCTTTCCAACTTTGCCCACAGGCCTTTATAGACAGTGTTCTCAGGCAAGCCTGTTCATCCTTCTGCTCTGGAGCGTCTGCTCCTTCAGCCTGGGGAACAAATGTGGCACTGTTCCCTCACCGCTTCTGGATCACGCTACCCCTCCCCAGAACATGAGCAGAGCAGCCCAACTTCCAGGTCTCTCCCCTGGCTGAACTTGCTTGTTCCTGCTCAGATTAACCCATGGGGCCCAGGGCTTACTCCAGCTCACAACCCACTGTACCTTTCAGACCAGTTATTCCAGCTGCTTGAGCCTACAGCAGACCCATCTACCTGTCTCTCCTCCTGCACTTGACTTAAAGGGTGGGAAGTCAGAAAGCCCACAGCCAGGCAGACTGGACTTTCTTTGTGGCAATCTCTCTCTCCCTGCCACACTGCTGCTCCTCTCGACTACCCTCATCAGATCTCTCCTTTTCTCTTTTTTTGCACCAGAACCTCCCCTTTTATGTTCCCTGGCAGCCTCCCTCTCACTGGCTGCAGCACCCCACGTGACCTCCAGGCTGCATCTGGGTATTTTCCCAGCAGCCCCAGTTTGTAGTTTGAGAAGGGGCTGCCATCTTTGTCTCCCTGGCAGGCTTCTTGGAAATTGGGCCCTCATATTATTTTATCTAGTCTGTTACCAGGGCTATCTGTAGTAGAGTTCATGACCAGAATCCTTTTGATCACTAAGTGTGCCTACCCCTGGATCCTCTACTTATCTGGGGGCCGGAGATGCACTTATTTTCATAATGGCTGCATGGCCGAGTGGATAATAGGAGCATGGCTTCTTTAACTTCCTCCCCCCTTTGTCATGCATGAGCACTGTGCACATGACCGCCATCAATTTACTTTTTTCTGAGCAGCCCCATGGTTTCTAATTATCAGGGCTGCTTCAGCCTCCCTGCAGTTTCCGATTGTCTGGCAACACCACCCAGACCCCAGCACTGTCTACATCCCGGGTTGAGGTCCCAAATTGGGCATTGCTGCAGCTGCAGGCACAGAGGGGCATCCAGGCATGAGCCCCACCACAGCTTCAGGAACAGACACACTGAGGGGAGATCATTGGAGCCGCGAGGGCACCACAGCAGGTAATCCCCCATTGGGGGCATACACCTACTAGGCAGTAGGTTGCAGAGAAACATAAATAGTGTGTAGTTTGTGTGACTGTCTGAGAACTGAGTGAGTCTCATCAGTACAGTCATCAACTCAACACAATCTAGGTGGGCACTGGTAGGGAACAAATTCTGTGATTGTGATCCATAGCATCATCAGATCAGTGACCCAGTGTACCCAAGATTTTTTCTGCGGGTACTGCTACCTGGCTTGTTGTGGGAGGACTGAGCCTGAGGGCAGCAGTGTTTGTCACCCAAATCTATAAAAAAAATTGTAGTTGTTACAGTTTAAATCACAGCAGCCTCTAATCCACCACATCAGCGACCCAGAGTACCTTAGATGTTTATTTGCCAGTGCTGGGCTTGTTGTGGGAGGGCTGAGGGCAGTATGTGTCACCGAACTCTATTAAAAAAATATTGCAATTTTTGCAGTTTAAATCACAGCAGCCTCTGACCTACCCCATCGGTGACCAAGAGTACCTGACAATTTTTTGCCTGTACTGGGCTTATTGTGGGAGGGCTGATGGAAGTGTATGTCACAGAACTCTGTTAAAAACAATTTAGTTGTTGTAATTTAAATCATAGCAGCCTCTGATCCACTCTGTCAGTGACTTAGAGTACCTGAGATGTTTTTGCCAGTACTGTGCTTGTTGTGGGAGGGCCGAGGACCGTATGTGTTGCTAAACTCTATTAATAAAAAAAATTGTAGCTGTTGTAGTTTAAATCGCAGCAGCCTCTGATCCACCCCATCAGTAACCCAGAGTACCTGAGATTTTGTTTTGCCAGTACTGGGCTTGTTGTGGTAGGGCTGAGGGCAGTGTGTGTCCCCGAACTGTATTAAAAAAAATAGTAGTTGTTGCAGCTTAAATCACAGCAGCCTCTGATCCATCCTGTCAGTGACCCAGAGTACCTGAGATATCAGTAGATTTAGTCCAGATCTATAGATATTTAAGAAGCACGCTATTGATCATGACTTTTAATCCATAACATTATGGTTACCATGGCCATACACATGGAGAGTGTGGGTTATTTACTTCTTATATTTTTTCAGATCACAGAGCCATAAAAGATTTAGAAAAGGAACTCAGTGGGAAACATCTGAGTTTGCACCGGTAGCGTTAGCCTTTGGCACTATATATTTAATTGTTTAACTGCTGAAGGGTTATGAACAAGGCCACTGTTTTTTGGTTTTTAACGGAAAATCCGGTAAAATTCCAGAATTAGGGCTGCCTGAAAACCGGTAAAAAAGAAGATTTCATGGAATCTAACATTTTCTATCAGATCAGTAAATCTATAATACAGAGTGTTTTCTTTTAATTCCTTCCTGTACTATTTTCAGTTTGCTTTACTTAATGCTCTGTATATTAAGCCTTCTTTAATTCTGATTATATATGCACATACTAAAAGAATGATAGCAGAATCCCAGTACAATCTGGAAATTAGAGTAAAAATCACCGGTAAAATTCCGGAATCTTAAGTCTTGAAAACGGAATTTAATTGTTTTAATCACCGCAAATCAGTGGCCTTGGTTATGAACCATTTACACAAAGGCTAGAAGAGTTTTTACTTTGTTTAGAAGTGCTGATCAGTCGCAGCCTATAAAATTTACCATTTGAATTAGTGAAGCTTGTTTATTGTAAAGATTGAAAGGTATATGCTAGGTAATTAAAGTGGTATTTAGCAATCTGATTATGTATTTTAAAAGGTTGATAAATATCTTTCTTTGGGATTAATATGAAGGTGACACTGCTCTTTTAGTAAATTAATTTTGAAAGCCTAAATTCAGAAGATTATAATGTGTAAGATTACTTATGGCAAAAAGATTACTTGTGTTTAAATTATATTTTTGAATTGTCTCTTAAGGTGGGAGTCAATGCAGTTTAAATGTAACAAAGTGGATCAATTGTGAAACATTAAATATAAGGTAATAGCTTATGAGAAAAAAACAGTTCCTATGTTTCTTCTGTCAAATATTTTACCTTTAGATGTAATGTCCTTTGTTTGAAGTTATTTTTACATTTTATGTTTAATTTAGATAATCCAGTCTTCCCTGAAGAAGGAATGTTCTGAAACATTGGATTTTTTAGACAGGGTGTTTTTTAAAAAATAAAAAGAGTATATATCCATTAAATGACTTTCTAGTCTATCATTATATGGGTGAGTTGGCTGATATTCCAGTAACTTTTTCTCCTACATTGTTCACACAACTCATACACGCTAAGAATGTGTACATTTCCCTTAATGTGCTTAGATTCTGCACGCGCTATGGCAAAATAGCATGTAGTCATGTATTTCCCTCAACCTGGATCATTCTCCAAACTATGCTCAGACTACATATCCTAATTGCTTTCAACGCATTCAAATCCCTTATTGTCAAATTAGTGACTGACCTTTGCCACTGCCATTAATATGATACCTGGTACCCTCCACCGGCCTACCACCCCCCTCTATCCTCCTATTAACTAGTCTATACTTTAATTTAGTGGGTACACTGTTCCTGTAGCTTTGTATTGTATTTCCAGCTGAAGTACTCCTTACTATATTTAAGGACTTTGTTGTCAAGTAATGTATATTCCACATCTTATTGTATATACTATGTACATATTATACATATTGTATTCTTCTTATTGTATACCATGTATATATTGCACATGCCATATTTACATTTAACTTGCAGTACTGTACACAATACTCACTTTATACTGTTTTGTTGATGTCTCTAAATGGTTTTGTATTGCTATCCAGTGTTGTGTATTATTGATTTATGTATCACATTGTTCTTATTGTACAAAGGACCTCATTGCAAATGAACTTGCTCAATAATCCCTTCAATAAACTTGAACTTGAGCATACATGATATCTGATAGCATAAAAATAATATCTCCTTTTAAGTAAGCATGGTTAAAAGATTGGAATTGTTCTTATGCTGGCTAGCTGTTGTTTTGCAAATTGCCTCTCCTTGGCCCCCCTCTTGTTCCAGTAACTGACCTCACCCCTCTTTGTTTTCCGGTCCCTGACCAGACTACTTGGATTGACAGGAAACTCAGATATTTTTTATTTATTTATTTCTTGAAATGTTTCACCAGGAAGGCACAGTGAGCGACAAGTCACTCATCTCCCAGTGTGACCTGTGAGGAAGGGGTACAATAGGACTGAGACAGTAAACATTCAAGTTACAATATCAACATTAACATACAGTTGTAAGGTAGGTGTTACAAACAGTGTTACAACAGTGTTGCACATAATAGGTAGGAAGAGTGGACAATAATAAGTGCTGGGTTAATAAGTAAGCAAGTGCTTTTGTGAAAGAAAAGGGGGAAGAAGAGGGGGTGAGGTGAGGGGGAGGAAGAAGAGTCGTGTCTCTGGAGACCCCTTCAGGATGTGAGGAACCCTGCAAGGGAACTGGGGGTACCAGAGAGAAGGGGATAAGGCAGTGTCCCAGAGAGACCCCTTCAGGATGTGGGGAACCCTGCAAGGGGGCTGTGGGGCTAGATAGAAAGGGGGACAATGATGTAGGGATGTAAAGACAGAGGAGAAAGAACGAGGAGTTATGACTTAATGCTAGGAGGGGGAATAGGACCTAACCCAAGAGAGAACCCTTCAGGATGCGGGGTACCTTGCAAGGGGGTTGGGGAAGGTCAATAGATAAGGATCAAGAGAGTGATAGGAGATGAAGGGACTGAGAATTGAACCCTTGAGAGGAAGAGAATTAGCACCTTTGGAGGGAATGGTGCCTAATCAATAGTCCATCATGATGCACTGGACCCTGCTAGTAGTTATGGAAAGCCAAGACAGTGGCTAGATAAAATAGAGGAGATATGCTTAGTCTCAGTTGGACCCCTTCAGGATGCTGAGAACCCCGAAAGGGGACTGCGATGGCAAGAGAGAAAGGTAGATGGGGGAAGGGAAGGAGAGGAGACAGGATTAGGTGCAGTAGGACCCGCTCAGGATACTGAGAACCCTGCAAGAGGGACTGTAAAGACTAGAGAAACTAGTAGATGGGGAAGGGAAGGAGATGAGACAATCCTAGATGCGGTAGGATCCCTTCAGGATGCTAAGAAGTCTGCAAGAGGGCTGCAAGTCTAGGGAGAGAGGAGGAATGGTGGGAGAAGGGACTAGATGAGAGATACAAGCCCCTTTGGGGGATAGGAGGGGGAACCATGGAGAGCATTCAGGGTCCCTTACATTCTGTGAGAGATCAAGGGAGTCCAGTAATGGAGCAATTTGGGGGAAGGGTAGGAGAGCTAGAAATTTTGGGGTGGGGTGCACAGGGTAAAATGAAGGTAACAGTAGAGGGGTAGGGTTTGTTCAGGGCTTAGAGGAGGGAAATTAGGGAGGGACATGGCAGGAGCAGCTGAGTGCAGAGCTGATGGAGTATACCAAGAGGCTGGGAGAAATAATTCCTATTTCTTGCATGCATCAAATGGTTGTTTAGACTGACAGTTTATTAGAATTCCCACTGTCAGCCCATTCATTGTCATTCATGTCATCACTTGGGGGTTGGGGTAGGAAAAGCAACCTAAGGATTTCCTAGTAGTATTTCAGCAGCATGTTCATGAGGGTTTCTCCAACAGGTTCAGCAGGTTCTCATGTACTCTTCTCCTTGCAACCGATAGAAAGTTAGCAAAGTGTAACAGACAGCTGCAAAGAGCAACAGCAACACAGCACTCACTCACTGACAACCATAAACAAGTGTATCCCAGTTGCTTGATGTATTTCAGTGGGACAGAACAGCCATAAAAAGGAATATCCCTAAGGGACAGCTGTAGAACACTTCCTGACCTTGATTCAAATAGGAACTGGCCTGCTATGCAGACCCTCCCTAAACAAATTCTGGACAGATCCACCACGGCTGCATAATGAAGTTAGTGAAGTTGTGTGGAATTGTTAAGGAGGCATGGAGAAACTGAGGAGGTGTAAGAATATGGTAATGTTGACAATCTGGAGTGAAACTTTAACAAAATTGATGAAGTCATGAGCTTGCATATAAACTGTGCAACACACACCCATAATGCAATTATTTTGGGAATTTGTTACACCAAATTTTCAACGTAGACATGTTACGACCTCCCCTCATGAACAGTGGCACTGTGATTTTCTTCATCTGATCCAAACATTGATTTCACACAACTGTGCCCATTGTGCTCCAGATGTGCAAAACCACATTTTGGGCAGGATGTGAAAAATGACAGCTGTACTGTTCATAAGGAGGTGTGCAAAAATGTCAATATTGAAAATCTGGAGTAAAAATATTAAAAATTCTCGAAGTTATAAGTATGTGTGGAAACTGCGCAACACACGCTCATAACAATCATTTTGCGGAATTCTGTCACCAAATTTTCAACATAGGCATTTTGGGACCTCCGCTCATGAACAGTGTCACTGTGATTTTCTTACTCTGTCACAAACATTGATTTCCCACAGTGACCGCACCATTGTGTGCCAGATGTGTGAAAACACATTTCGGACAGGATGTAATAAATGACAGCTGTACTGTTCATAAGGAGGTGTGAAAAATGGCAATGATGAAAATCTGTAGTGAAAATATTAAAAGTTCTTGAAGTTAGGAGTGAGGGTGGAAAGTTATTTTTTTTGGATTTTTTCACCAAATTTGCAACATAGGCTTTTTGGGAACCCTCATCATGAACAGTGACACTATTATTTTGTTAATCAGTCCCAAAAGGTGATTCCACACAGTAAGAGCAAAATCACCTTTTGGGACCAAGTAATGACATGACAGTGACTGAATTCATGAGGTGGGGTCCCAAAAACCCCATGTTGAAAATTTGGTGCCTAAAGTCACAAAACTGACTGAGATATCCACATAAGTTGAAAAAAAAAACATTTACTGTATGCCATGATATAGCTTACTGGCATTTCTTCATTTCGCAGTCAGCTTTGAATAGTGCAGACACGTTCTTGCTCCACCGAGGATCATTGCGCCGGGTTCTGGAAGTAAGTATGGGGTGAGGGTAGGTGGGCAGGTGGGGTGTGCAGAGGGTGGGTGCAGGTTGGGGGGGGGCACTGCAGACAATGAGTGAACATTTTGTTGTTCACAGGTTAAACAAAATTAAAAAACTGTTGTGGAAAGGTTTTCTTTGTTACAGGGACATCTGGCACGCTGGGGGTGGGCTCCCAGTGTGCCACCTAGGTGTTTTGTGGGAGGGTGACTGGAGTCAACAGGGATTGGGCACCCCATCGGCAAAGAAGAAGGGGTCTTTGTTTGGGGGGGTATGATGCCAAGGTGGATTGAGCTCTCCCTTGGCAGACAAATTATTGGATAGGGGACCATTATGCTGATGGGGATTGGACTCCCCCATCAGCAAATGAACTAGGGAGGGGGCATGCCAACATGGGGATTGAGCACACCCAGCATCAACTTTCTGGGGACTAGAGGCAGACATCGACAGTGACAGCCACCACCATGTTTATTGAAATGTTACACCAGACAAGGCACTCCCTGCAATGAGAGGGTGCTCCCTCATTGCAATGGCAAAATTCTTTCAAGTTGGGGGCACGCTTTTGCACTGCTGTCATAGACAGCATGGTCATCTATTGTGGCCACAGATACAAGCCCACAGAGCAGTGGAGGCATTGGCCACAACACAACAGCACATCCACAAACTGCTACTCCTGCAAGCTATCACGTTTCTTGCACATGCACACAAGCAAATATAAAAAGCATGCCTAAAATACAACATGACGTGATCAGTCTCTGCAGTCCTGTAACTGCCAGAGGTTGGCAGCTCTACTGAGAACTTTTTTGGAGGCCTGCTGCCAAGTGTGTAAAATTAATAACACAGCAGGAAGGTGTGTGTGTGTGTGTGTGTGTGTGTGTGTGTGTGTGTGTGTGTGTGAGGGAAGGGCTCTACAGGCAGCTGAGTCTTTCCAGTGCATGCATTTTTGACTGTGATGGTTAATTACACTGTTGCAGTATATGCTAGCACAACAGAAAACACAAGGGGAAACAAGCATTTGTTAATGCTGAATGTTTGCTTGTTGGTATTAGCATTGGAAATGGGGGAGTTAGACAGATGCAGAGTAGGAATGGCAGTGAAGTATTGAACCCCACCTCCACCCTGCAGAGATGGACAGGCATTGGGGTATGTGATTGGGTCATCGCCCATAACGTTCATGCCATTTCACCTCACCCTATCCTGCAGACACCTACAAGTGTTGAGGTGTGCCTTGGGGTGTTTGGCTTTACAGACACCCCATTCTATAAGGATACAGTATATGCTCAAATGGGTGCAGTGTAGGAGAATGGGGTGAACTCTGGGGCCGAAAAGTCCAAGGCACACCTCGATGCCTGTCACTGGCTGCAGGGTGGGGCAGAATGGCATGAGCATTACAGTTGGCAATCCAAAGGCACACCCCTGATGCCTGTCAGTCTGTACAGGGTTGGACGTTATGGTTAGAAACCCCTAATGCTCCTGGCATTTGTTGGTATTTGCACTACAAATTTTCAACATGGCCTTTTTGTGACCCCCAGCTGATGAAAGCATTGGGGACCTCTGCTCATGAACAGTGGCACTGTGATTTTGCTAATCTGTCCTGAACATTGCTTTCCAACAGCAACCGCACCATTCTGCACCAGATGTGCAAAACCAGAGTTCAGGCAGGATGTGAAAAATGACAGCTGCACCATTCATAAGGAGTTGTGAAGAGATGGCAATGTTGGAAATCTGGAGTGAAAATATTAAAAATTCACAAAGTTATAAGCGTGTGTGTAAACTATGCAATGCATGCTCGTAACACAGTCATTTTTTTTTATTCTTTCACTGAATTTTCAACATAGGCTTTCTGGGACCTCTGCTCATGAATACTGTCACTATGATTTTCTTAATCTGTCCCGAACATTGATTTCACAGAGTGAGCATGCCATTGTGTGCTGGATGTGCGAAACCACATTTTGGGCAGGATGTGAACTGTACTATTCATAAGGAGGTGTGCAAAAATGGCAATGTTGAAAACCTGGAGTGAAAATATTAAAAATTCTCGAAGCTACAAGTGTGCATGGAAACTTCACAATGCACGCTCATAACATAGTTATTTTATGGAATTCTGTCACCAAATTTTCAATATAGGCATTTTGGGACATCCATTCATGAACAGTGCCACTGTGATTTTCTTAATCTGTCCTGAACATTGACTTCCCACAGCTGCCATGCGATTATGTGGCGGATGTGCAAAAATGCATTTTGGGCAGGATGTGGAAAATGACAGCTGTACTGTTCATAAGGAGGTATGAAAAAAAGGCAATGTTGAAAATCTGGAGTAAAAATATTTAAAATTCTCAAAGTTATGAGCGTATATGGAAACTGTGCAATGCATGCTCGTAACGCAGTAATTTTTTGGAATATTTTCACCCAATTTGCAGCATAGGCTTTTTGGGAGCCCACCTCATGAACAGTGGCACTGTCGTTTTGTTAATCGGTCCTGAAAGGTGATTCCATGCAGCGACTGCAAAATCACCTTTTGGGACTGAATAATGAGATGACAGTAACTGAATTCATGAGGAGGCGTCCCAAGAACCCCATGTTGAAAATTTGGTGCCAAAATGTGCAAAAATAGCCTAGATATGCACAAAAGTTGAAAAAAAAAACATTTATGCTATTATACAGATTACTGGCATTTCTTCAGTTCGTGGTTGACTTTGAAGAGTGCAGATGTGTTCCCAGTCCACCAAAGATCATCGTGCTGGGCTCTGGAGGTAAGTTTGGGGTGAGGGAGGTGTGGGGAGGTGAGGTGTGTAGAAGGTAGTTATGTGTTGGAGGGGGCAAGAGACTCAATGAGGGACTGTTTCCTTTTTTTACAGGTCTAAAAAAAAAAAGACAGTGCAGGACTTTTGGCATGCTATGGTGGACTCCCAGTGTGCCACTTAGAAGTTTGTTCAGGGGGTCATGAAGCCTATGGGGATTGGGCACCCCTCTCAGCCATACATTGTGGAGGGGGCACATGGACACGCTTGGGTGGGCTCCCAGCATGCTACCTGGGTGCTTGTTGGGGGGCCTGGAGCCAATGGGGATTGGGCACCCTCATCAGCTATACAGTGTGCTTGGGGAGGAGGGTGCATCAGCCGAGGGGGATTGGGCACCCCCTTGGCACACAACAAATGGGGGAAGGGAGCATCATGCCAATGGGGATTGTGCTACCCCATCAGCAAATGAATCGGGGAGGGGGCATGCTGACAGGGGGATTTGGCACCCCTGATGTCAGCTTTTATGGGGACTGTAAGAGGTGGACGGCGACAGTCGCTGCTATGTCTACTGATAGGAGACACCAGGCAAGGCATGCCCTGCAATGAGGGGGCGCTACCCTCATTGCAGCAGCTAAATAATTTCAAGTTGGTGGCACACTTGCTGAACTAGTGTCAGCAGCAGCATGCCACCGCATTGAGGAAAGAGGGCCAAGCCTCTAAATGCAGTGGGGGGCATTGGCTGCCTCAATGCCACACTTCCAAAACTCCACTTCTGTCCTAAGCTGTCACATAATGTTTTTTGTGCATGCACGGAGGCAAACATAAAAAAACATCAGTACAATAAGCAACACAATACTCTATAAAATCATAATAATTTCTCCATGTCCATGTTTTATGCTTATATTGTGTGTTGTCTGCTTTCAATACTTAGCAGTAATTGTGGACTTTGACACACAGAGGTCACTGATCTGTGCAAAAGGTTATACACCTTAAGCTGTACCTTGCGTTTAAACCTGCAGGTACAGTTTTTTTTTTTTTTGTCACAGGGTAACCCCCCCCCCCCCGCTGAGTGCAGGTCTGTTTACTCATTAGTTTTCAGATATGCTTCACTCACACTGAAGTTTAATAATAATGTTTGTAGTTTGTTTGTAGATTTAATTTCTGTGACCTACCCAGTGTTCTGATATGCTCCACTCACACAACAGAGCTTTCTTGCTACTGTAGCATCCCCTTTAAGCTAATCACTTACCCTGTCTACCCCTCCCCCTTCCCCGACCCTTTTCCTATTTCCTTGTACTTAATGCATCATTTTACCTTTACAACTGTTCATTAATGTTCTCCTCCCATTTGTAATAATGCTGTACATTTATGTTAATGGCTCTGTATTGTATGTATTAGTCTCTGTACTTAATTGTATGTTACTTTGTCCAGGACAATCTTACAAATGAGCTTGTTCAAGGATGTTTCTTGCCTGGTTAAATGAAGTTTTTTGATTGATTGATATTTAATTTGGGTCATACTGCCAATTGCATTCTAGATTTCCTTTCTGTGACATAACCAGGGTTCAGATATGTGGGGGCTTAAAGTCACAGATTAACCCTAACTCCGGTTACTTAATAAATAAAGATCCACAATAAGGTTTAATATTTTCTCCATGTAATGGTCAAAACAAACACTACATGCCCCACTTGTCCAGGGAAAGAGCATTGTGGACAGCATTTCCTGTAATGTTTGCTGTGACCATTCCACAGAGAAAATATCTGGTAAACATTAGTGTGGATTACTTTAAACCTCCAGGTACTATTATTTTTGTTACAGGGTGCCCCCCACGCTGAGTGCAGGTCTGTTTACTCATTAGTGTTCAGATACACTTCACTGACACTGAAGTTTAATAATAATGTTCATACTGTGTTTGTAGATTTAATTTCTGTGACCTACACAGTGTTCAGATATGCTTCACTTACACAACTGGGTAATAAATTATTTTGTATAAAGCTTCTTTTCCTACAGACTCCATTCTCTTCCTCTGCCCATGACATTATTACATTCTATATATTAAACTTCAAAGCACAAAACCTGTTCATATGCTAAAATCCTCAAGCCTTCAGTCACTTCACACAATAATGGTAAATGTCAGGTGCCAGGATCTATAGGAAAACTGCCAGACTTTCTGTCTGAGATGCAAATGACTTTAAATTCCTTTCCCAGTAATTCACATTGGGTGAACCTTGCATGCCAGTGTCAAATCCACTTTCTATGCAAAGGATATCAACTTAAGCAAGGCCCATGTATTTAGTGCCTATACAGTGTTATAATGTTGTATGTATCATATCCTACATTTGCTTCTGAGGTTACTGGAGATAAGCAATCTTAAATTACTGCTAAGAAACCAGACCCATATAGTCTGGATCTATGGACTGAAAGCGACTGGCTAATAGTTAACTAGCTCACTGCATTACTGCTACTGATATATCATAACCAAAATATTTCCTTGTTACATGGATCAATTCAAAATAAGTGACTCTTCTGTGTATTTCCTACCAACTTGTTTACAAATCAGATTATTTCTATGATGTCCTTTACAGGACTAACTTTTCCATTTCTGTACCAACTTTGGTAAGTTTTTTTTTCCTTTAAGGAAAGGTAGTAATGATGAGGCATCTCTCACGTTCTGTGTGTGTGTGTGTGTGTGTGTGTGTGTGTGTGTGTGTGTGTGTAGTATTTGGTTACTTTATTGATGTCTCCTATGGAGGGACTCAGAATGTGCAGGATAGTTTTTTTTTAGCAAATTCAGAGAAATCACAGACACACCAGAC
The DNA here is from genome assembly GCA_016271365.2 of Neoceratodus forsteri. Classification (NCBI taxonomy): domain Eukaryota; kingdom Metazoa; phylum Chordata; order Ceratodontiformes; family Ceratodontidae; genus Neoceratodus; species Neoceratodus forsteri. Next base: position 1,780,641,253 of record CM057452.1, read on the forward strand.
TTGGACATTGGGTGGAGTTTTCCTTTAACTTTTCTCAAGCCAGGGACAAGCATATAAAACTATGGAGGAGATTTTAATTTGCCAAAAAAAGGGCTGTTTAAAGAGATTCTTGCTAATGGCACAATCTTCCCATCAGTGTTAGTGCTAGACATACTGTAGGTAGCTTGGCTTCAGGAAGGATGAACATGGTCAGGACCCCTTAGCAACTGAGATGCATACATAGCAAATAAGTCAATATGGACTAACTTATCATAAAACTGTTGAGTTTCCCTATATTTCCTAACTGAAGTGATACTGGTATACTTTTTTACCTTTTGCATTTCATGCTGGCATTTGCAATGGCCCCTGAAAATTAATGATACTGCTTGTGTCAGTAACTGAGCTTTTGCTGTTATTTGAGGAAACCGTCATCCTTGATAGATTTTCTCATTTATTTCAGCATTTTTGTCCCCCCACCATTCATATGGTATGAAGCACAGTGCTAATTTTACACACAGACTGTCCTGTAGTACACCTTGTTGTCAGTAGTTGACCATGCTACAATATACGGCAAAATGCTAAAAATATTTGTTTTGACATTGGATACCTAACTGAAATAAAAAAAATATTTTTCATTTCTCTTTATAGTTATGATTTTGGCCAACTGCATTTAAAATGTAGAGCAATTTCATGCTTTCTCTTTTTATACTTTGAATACAGCATTTTTCTGTATTGTAAAGACACTGTTTTAGGATAAGAAGTTCAGACAATACGGATATATATAAGTGACATAGTAAGGTGATAATTTAGTACATCATTATTGAAAGGGGAACATTAAGCTGGCTACAGTGAACACCAGACTTAGTTTTATAACTCCTGACACAGTTATCTCTCTCCCTGGCTACACTATGTTCAGAGAAGACCATATAGGCAAACGTGGCTGCGAGTGTGTAGTCTTTATGCGTGACACACTTTTAGGCCATGCTCTCCCCCAAGCTCAGTTTTAGTGCCCAAGCCCTCACCCTTAAGGTTACCCCTGACCCAGCCTGAGGCCCTCTTTTTCTCACAGTCTCTTACATACCCCCAAGGGACCAGGGACCAGCTGTCCACTCCCTCATTGATTACCTCACCACACTCCCACACAAGGTGAAGCAGCTCATCCTAGGTGACCTTAATGTCAATTGGCTGAGTATCACTGCCCCCCATATCAGGGACTCCTTCGCTGCCCTAGATATGACCCAACTAGTTACCTCACCCACTAGATTTCACTAGTCAGGCGGCTCCAGCACCCTCCTAGATGTAATTCTGTTGAATCCCCCCTATAAAATTAGGGATATTAATGTATTACCAGACTCTCTTAGTGACCACTCTCCTGTCTTCTGTCACTGGTCATCCCCCACACCAAAACCAATGTCCCAGGTCACCTCGCACCGGCGCTTTTGCCCCGGGGATATCAGAAAGCTAAAAATGCACCTAGCCCTGCTTGACTGGTCCCCAATCCTACTCGTAATGGATATTGACTCTGCCCTAGCCTTTTTCTCCAGTGCCTTCAGCAAGGCCTGTGACCTTTTCCCCCCGACCAGAATCCGTACCAAGAAACATAATGCCCCATTGATCTCCCCATCCCTCATCCAAACACTGAAACAAAGAGATAATCTCTGGCAAATTGCTGTTGAGACAGGCAAACTGGCTGACAGACAAGCCTATAATGCAGCACGTAACAAGTGCACCTGGGCTATAAGGCAGGCTAAGGCCGAATATTATCAAGCCACCCTTGAATCCACTTGGGGCTCATTCAGTGTCTTCTGGGACAATATGAAAGAGCTCAATGGAAAGACCCACTCCCCCCCACCATCACTACTCTCCATAGATGGTACCGTCACTACTGATCCTCCTCGCATAGCTGAGTGCCTCAATATGGCTTTCTCAGATCTAAGCTCTGTCCTTCCCAACTACTTTCTCAACCCTATCCCTGCCTTCCCCCCCCCTCGGATCGCCCACCTTTCTACCTGCATGCCATATCACCCCTTTAAGCCAGGCCTCATCTGAAAAAAGCTTTAGCTAGTTACAATCCCAGCTGTGATTACCCCTATCCATAAGAGTGGAGATAGAACCTCCCCTAACAATTTCAAGCCCATCTCCATTCTCCCCCCTCTTTTCAAAGCACTAGAAAAAATAGTGACCATTCAACTCTCTGAGTATCTAGCCAAATATGACCTGCTGTGTCCAGAACAACATGGATTCTGCCCTGGACACAGCACTTCTACAGCCCTCCTGGAGTTCTCCCAGCACCTCCACTCTGCTCTTGACTCTGGTCATGTTGCAGGTACAGTGTTCGTTGACCTCTCCAAAGCCTTTGACACTGTCTGTCACCTCCTCCTACTTGACTCCCTCCACCAACTTGGCTTCTCCCCTGGCCCACTGGCTTGGTTCACCAGTTACCTCTCTACCAGATCACAGCGCATGAAGGTAAATGGCAACTTATCCAATACCCTGCCCGTTCACTCGGGGGTCCCCCAGGGTTCCATCCTGACCCCTGTTCTGTTCAGCCTATTTCTCAACACCCTCCCCAGTTCCTGCTCACGTAATATGCGACTCTATGCCAATGATGCAGTTCTCCTTGCCTTCCCACCCTGACCCTGCATCTCTACAGGAATCCCTGCAGCACACATTCAACCAAGCTGAAAAGTAGTTCCTTGACCACCAGCTGGTCATTAACGTCAAAAAAAACGAATCTATGCTTTTTTTCGCATCACCAGAATAAGGCCAAAAATGCCCCCTCTGCATTCTCCTCAGTAATGCTCACCCTCTCAAGCAGGTGTCATCCTACAATTACCTGGGCATCACCTTCGACTTGGCTCTTACAGTCCACACCCATATCAATACCCTGTCCTCAGCCATAAACTCTCAGATTGGCCTTCTCTATCGCCACAGAGATTGCCTCCCCCAAACCGCCCTCCAACTGGCCATCAACTCCTCCATCCTGTCCCTAGTGCACTACGGCCTACCTGTCTAGGCTGTGGCTGACAATACCGCCCTCACCAGAATCCAGACCTCGATAAACAAGACCTGCAGGCTCCTGACTGGTGCATCCCTCCGCACCCATACTTGCCTGCTTTATTCCACTGCCAGCCTACTCACCTTGGAGGAGCACCTGCGCTACCAAACCTGCTTGCTTGCCAAAAAATCCCTGCTAGTACTCTCCCCCCCAGGGGTCACTGTGTTCCTGCAGCTTGCATCCCCATCTGTTGCTACCTTTAGCTCAGTTAAGGCCACCTTTCTGGTGCCCCATACCAAGATCTCCCTAACCCAAAGGTCCTTCCACTACCGTGCCCCCACATGGTTCAACTCCCTCCCACCCTCTGTGACTAAGTCTACCAAAATTGGTCCCTTTAAATTCACTCCTAGAACTCATCTTTTGCGCCTGAAGCTGAAGGTTCTTAATCAACCTAATGTTGGGGTCCCTCCCGCTTTCTGGCCCATAGCTTTGACAATGTCCGTTGGACTGCTTTCCCCTCCTTTTTTTCTTTTCCTACCTCTGTTCCCCCCCACCCTTCCACATAGGAATTTCCCCAGTATAACCAGGGTTGTGACTTCTACTATTGTTATACTTTATACTATTGCTATTTACTGCATGTAACTTTATTCCGTAAACCACTGTTATATTGTATTCTTTTGTTATCTGTATTGCATCTGTATGTTACCACTGTTGCATCTCACACTGTAACCATGTCTAGCCCCCCTGTGATGAGGTGCCTTTGTCAATGAGTCCCTGACTCAAAGATTGTAAATCCAACTTTCAAAAATAAATAAATGATGCAGGCAGATGCAAGATATACTTTTTGTATCTTCAAAAACCTCGCTATTCCCTCTGAGGCTGTTTTTGCAACCTAGGAAAGGTAGAAATAACGAGGCATCTCCTCCCTATTCCTGGATGCAAGTTTCCTCTGCCCTGGGAACACCTGCCTGTCCTTAGTGGGTGGTACCTGCTTGCCCTCCTCCCCCAAACCTGCCCATCTAGGTGTCCTGGTCATGCCCCTAGATGAAGTCCTGCCTCCTTTGATGTCTTGCAGGGAGAGAACATGAACCAGAGGAAAAATAGTGCTCTCTGAATCCCATACACACACAGGCAGTGTAGTAATGAGGCTTCAGTGGAGGACACTATTTGTAACACTCTACCATGTTGTTTGGAAGGTAATTATGCAGGGAGTCCTTTTCTCAAAGCAGTACATCTGCAGGCTCCACCTACTGCAGCTGTAAAAAGGATTTATGTTTCCCAGCTGTAGACAACCCCAGTGTTTCTCACATTGGCTTCCTCAGGCTCCATATTTTCTGATGCCAGTGTCATTCTTTCTCCTCCTTATCTGGAAAAATATGTCTAAAACATGGGCTCAAGAGTTATGAGTTCGAATTTCTAGAAATAAGTATCTCAAATATGTACTTTATATATAGGAAAAATATAGAGAATACTGGATGGACAGCTATGCACAACCAGTGTGTTCTGCCACAGAGGGGTTCTGATTCCCTTTGACCTTGAGAGCAAAGCTTGAGAGGTCCTAGGGAATCAGAACCCCAAGGTGGCAGAACACACTGATTATGCATAAAGTTGTTCATCCTGTTTTTTTATAGTGTATAGTATTATGTGAAATGTGTGCATTGTTTTTTTCTCTTTTACGATGAAATTGACTTGTGCAGACACTAGATGTTCTAGAATGCTGTTCTACCACAGAAGGGTACAATCACATTCATGACCTTTGAACTGTGGTACAACAGCATTTTGAAAAGGATCAATTTCTATATAGAACAATGCTCTGCTCTCTACTATATGTTTACCACCCGTAAGTTAGCAATAAGACATGATGAGGTGTGCATTGCACAGATATTACCACACACCCAGCGGCATGGTGAGAGACGAGGCTGCAGGCCGAGTGCCTTCAGTCCCTAAAAGTGCAGTAATATTGGGGCAATGCACACCCCAGAGTATCTTGTTATGCTTATAAAATGGGCTACTTATTTTTGTCACTTTCTACAGTCAGAAAAATCCTATGTTTATGTAGAATAAACAGACTTTCTTAAGGGAATGCATGATGAAATATTCCTTCCGCTTAGCAGATAATGACTCATTTTGAACCTTCTGTGTAATTGTCCTTTTATGGGATTAGTAGTTGTGGTTTCAGTCTGTTTTTTGTTTCATTTTGATACAGCCCATGCATATTAGTGTGCAGTTCTCTTTTTTTTTCGTTCTGGGCAGGACAGGACAGGTGAAAGGGAGAGAACTGTTTTTTTTTGTTTCATTAAATCATGATCGATGGCAGTGCAGTCGGCAATACAGTTGGAGAGGTCTGGACCAGACCATCTGGACCTGTAGCAGGAGTGGTCGTGGACTTGAAGAAGTGACAGTGCAATTATGGGAGAAATGGGTTTTCAATTTTTTTTTTAAATGGAATTTAACAGCTCTGCTAGGAGATTTACAGGAGGGGAGTGGCCCCATAGAATGATGTACAGGAGAGGAGCGGCCCCAGAGGAGGAGCTACTGTCCCCCAGATCAGGACTTGCCAAAAATTAAATGAACCTTCTGGGGAAAGTTAAAAACACAAAGCTACAGTGCAGGAGGATTTTAAATTAGAAATGGGATCTGGACTTATTGCAGAAGACCATGCGGTGCTGGTATGCCATGGAGTTGCAGTCTGATCAGCAGTTGAATTCTGCTGGTGAAGTATGGGGGCAGGAGACTAAATTAAGCCAAGGAAACAGCATGATTAAAAAAATGTTTTGTGAAGCACAGTGACTTATATTCAACTGCCAATCGGACCGGCACATTGTTGTTGCCGTCAGCATGCACACACACACACACACAGCCAGCAGCCATACCGAGGGCATTGTGTACTGCTTCTCCCTCTGCAACCCCACCCTTTACAACTGATCAGGAGATGGTGAAGTTTGAGGAAGGTGGCTAGGGAAAAGAGTACTTGTAAAACCAAAACGAGCTATGTTTTTTTGCCCACACCACAGGATCGGCAGCAGGATGGTTACAGTGGTAGTAGACATAAAAGCGGGAGGATAAGAGCTGAGTTAGTAAAGGTAAAAAATAGCAGTATTTCAAAAATGAACATTCTAAATGCACACTGATTTTTGTAATGCAGTCGTGCTTCTGAGTACTTATTTTTAATTTAGCATCGATCGGATTTGGTGCACAGGTAACAGTCAATCAGAAAGCAGGATTTTCACTTCCCATTTTATAAATCCATCCTAATTAATAAATTAACACTACTAATTACTCGATTATAACACCATTACTCAATATTATATGACAGGCATCTGTTCTAAGCCAATCAGAACACAGGAAAACTGTCAGTTATAATCCCACAAACTACTAACAATCACACTTTAGACACATCCACAGTAGGTTATCCACATTCTGGCAACTCGCACAGTAGGTTATCCACATTTCAGATACATGCACACTAGGTTATCCATTTAGTTCACAGACAAACAAGCATTTGTCAATGCTGAACATTTGATGCATTGGAAGATGCCCGCCTCTGCACCTTGTTTATGTCCTTGAGATACTTGAACGTGTCTATCATGTTCCCCCACTCCCTCCTTTCCTCCAGTGAGTACATATTGAGGTCCTTTAATCTCTCCTGATATGTTCTGTGTTCAAGCTATGTACCATCCTACATAGAAACATAGAAGTTGATGGCAGGTAAGGACCACAAGGCCCATCCAGTCTGCCCATTTTTTCTACCTTATGAATGTGCCATAGGCCTTTACTCTGTCAATGGCCTATCTATTCATACTCATCTGTATTGCTCCCTTATGCATATTCCATGCCTGTTTGAAGCCCTGCACTGTATTCATAGCCTCCACTTCCTGAGGTAGGGCATTCCATGCATCCACCACCCTTTCTGTGAAAAAGAACTTCCTCACATTACCCCTTAATTGGCCTCCCTCTAATCTCATGCTGTGTTCTCTTGTCCTGCTATTTTTCATATATTGAAACATGTTAGTCTCTTTCACCTTTTTAATGCCCTTAAGATGTTTGAATGTTTCTATTATATCACCTCTCTCCCTCCTTTGCTCTGGGTCTACATATTGAGCTCCGTTAATCTGTCCTCATATGTTTTCTGATGCAGTCCCTGCACCATTTTGGTTGCCCTTCTCTAAACTGCCTCCATTTTGTTAATGTCCTTGTGCAGATGAGGCTCCAGTACTGCATGTAGTACTCCAGATGGGGCATAACCAGTGTCTTGTAAAGAGGGACTATTACCTCCCTCTTACGACATGGGATACCCCTACAAATACACCCCAACATCCCTCTAGCCTTACCTACTGCTTTAGTGGTCTGCTTAGATTATTTCACATCATCTGTGATGATAATGCCCAAGTCTCTTTCTTCCTTTGTGATTTCCAGCAACTCCCCTCCCAACCTATAGGTATTTTCAGGGTTTCTCTTCCCTATGTGCATGATCTTGCACTTCTTTGCGTTATCCCCAGTTGCCACTCTTCTGACCATTTTGCAAGTTTTTCCAGATCTCTTCTCATTCTGCCCACCCCATCTGGATCATTTACTCTGTGGCAGATCTTGGTGACATCTGCAAACAGGCAAACTTTACCCTCCAGCCCATCTGCAATGTCACTGATGAAGATATTGAAGAGGACTGGCCCCAGGACTGATCCCTGAGGTACCCACCTTGTGACTTGCATCTCTTCTGACTGTATACTGTTTACCACCACTCTCTGTTTTCTGCCCACCAACCAGTTTTCCACCCAGCTGACCAACCTCTGACCCACCCCGAGCCTACCCAGCTTATTAATCAATCTTCTATAAGGAACAGTATTGAAAGCTTTGCTGAAGTCAAGGTAGGTGACATCAACTGCACCCTTTTCGTCCACCACTCTGGTTGCCCCATCAAAGAAATCTATGAGGTTAGTTTAACAGGACCTTCCTGTTGTAAACCCATGCTGTCTTAGATCCTGTGCTCCTATGGATTCCAGGTGTTGCACTATCCTTTCCTTAAGGAGTGCCTCCATAATCTTGCCCACTACTGAGGTAAGACTAACTGGTCTATAGTTCCCTGCCTCCTGCCTGCTACCACTGTTGTGGAGCGGGATCACATGAGCCCTTCTCCAGTCTTCTGGGGCCTCTCCTGTGCTCAGAGACTCACTAAACAGTTCTGCTAATGGCTCTGCTAGTTCCATTCTTAGCTCCTTTAGTACCCTGGGATGTATGCCATCAGGTCCTATTGCCTTGTCCACCCTGAGCTTAGAGAGCTATTGTAGCACCCTTTATTTTGTGAAGGGACTTGTGCACACCTCCCTCCCCCTGTGTCCATGGTGCTGAGCTGTGGGCCCTGTCCTACCTTCTCCTCAGTAAATACTGAGCAGAAGTATCTATTTAGGATATATGCTTTTCCTTAGTCCTCCTCCACACACTTCCCCTTATCCCCTTTGATCCTAGCAATACCCCCTCTGGACTTTCTCCTTTCACTAATGTATCTATAGAAAGTCTTGTCCCCTTCTTTTGCTGTTTGTACTAGTGTTTCCTCGGTTTGTGCCTTTGCCTGCCTTACTGCCTTCCCTGCTTCACTTACAGGAGTTTGGTATGCCTCCCTATCTTCATCCCACTGCATTCCCTTATATTTCCTGAAGGCCAACCTTTTGGCTCTGATCTTTTCTGCTACTGTTTTTGAGAACCAAAGGGGTTTCCTCCATCTTTTGCTCTTGCTTTTCTCCCTAACACAATGGGATGTTGCTTCAAGCATTGCATCCTTAATGCTTGCCCACTTTGCCTGTACCCCCTCACCTGTATTTCATCTTGCCAGGGCTAGCTTAACTCTGTTGACCATCTTATCAAAGTCATCTCCTCTGAAGTCCCATATTTTTGCCTTGGAATGGAATGATTTAGTTATTGGTTGCCTTTCTGTGGACCACCTCCACCCTGTCAATGTCCTTGCACAGTTGCAGCCTCCAGAATTGCACATAGTACTGTAGGTGAAGCCTCACTAGTGCGTTATGCAATGGCATCACCACCTCATGCCTTCTGCTAGTGATACCTCTGCCTGTGCACCCCAGTATGCCACTGGCCCTCCTTGCAACATTTGTGCTCTGTTTTGACACCTTTAGGTCATCAGAACTGATAACTCCTAGGTCCCTTTCTTCCTTGGTGATTGTCAGCTCTTCCCCCCATCCTGTAACTCTCCCCAGGTTTCCCTCTTCCCAGGTGCATTATTTGTACTTCTTCGCATTGAACATTAGTTGCCATTCCTCAAACTATTTTTTAAGCCTCTCCATGTCCCTGCTCATTTGTTCCTCCCCATCTGGAGTATTCACTCTGTTACAGATGCTGGTGTCATCTGCAAACAGGCAGACAGACTTTTCCTTCTAGCCCTTCTGCAATGTCTGTAATGAAAACATTGAATGGGACTGGTCCCAGGACTGATCCCTGAGGTACCCCCCACTGGTCACCACCCTCTCCCCGGATTGGATCACATTACCACCACCCTTAGCTTCCTGTCCATTAGCCAGTTTCTAACCCAGTTTGTCAGGTTGTGCCCTGTGGCCAGACTACCCATTTTCCTAATCAGCCTTCTGTGTTGGTCGGTGTCAAAGGCTTTCCTGAAATCAAGGTAGGTGATGCCCACCATTCCACCCTGATTTATTTCCTATTGAGGCATTAGGATTTCTAACCCTTTCTCCAACCCCCACCCCTACCCTGCAGAGACTGACAGATGTTGGGGTGTGCCTTTGGGTCATCGGCCATAATGCTCACGCCATTCCACCTCAACAACTCTGCAGACAATGACAGGTGTTGTGGTGTGCCTTGGGGCCTTCAGCCCTTATGCTCGCCCCATTCCAAAAGGAAATAAGCTGAGATGGGTGCAGTATAGGTGAATGGGGTGAAAATTAGGGCCAAAGACCACAAGACACACCTCAATACTTGTCACTGGCTGTAGGGTGGGGATAGGGGTGGAATGGTGTGAGCATTATAGCAGATGACCCCAAGTCACACCCCTGACACCTGTCATTCTCTACAGGGTGGGGGTGGGGCATTACGGTTGGAAACCCAGCACCTCTCGGCATTTGTTTGCATTTTCACTCAAAACTTTCAACATGGGCTTTTTGGGACACCGCCTCATGAACAGTGGCACTAACATTTTGCTACTCAATCCCAAAAGGTGATTTCATGCAGTGACTGCGCTATTCAGTGCTACATGTGCGAAAACAGATTTCAGGCAGGATGTGAAACATTACAGCTATACTGCTCATGAGGTGGTATGAAAAACTGGCAAAGTTGAATATCTGGAGTGAAAATATAAAAATGTGCCAAAGTTACGTGCATGCATAGTGAAATTTCAACGACTGCACGTAACTTGGGTGTATTCGGATATTTTTGTACAAAATTTTCAACATGGCCTTTTTGGGACCTTATCTCATGAACAGTGATACTGTGATTTCATTAATCCATTCTGAAAGTTGATTTTGAACAGCAATTGTGCCATTCTGTGATACAGGTGCAAAAACACATTTCATGGAGGATGTGAAAAATGACAGCTGTACTGTTTATAAGGAGGTGTAAAATAATGGCAATGTTGAAAATCTGGAGTGAAAGTATTAAAAATTGGTGAAGTTAGAAGCATGCGTAGAAACTGCACAACACAGTCATTTTTTGGAATTTTTTCACTAAATTTGTAACATGGGCTTTTTGGGACCCCACCTCATGAACAGTGTCATTGTCATTATGTTACTCAGTCCTGAATGGTGAGTCCACGCAGCAACCATGAAATCCTCTTTTGGGACTGAGTAATGACATGACAGTGACAGTGTTCACAAGATGGGGTTCCAAGAATCCCATGTTGAAAATATGGGGCCAAAATTCCTTAAAATGGCTTTGATATTAACATATGTTGAACCCCCCCCCATTGACTGCCATTATATGGCACTTACCTTTGATTCTTCAGTTTGCCGGTCAGCTTTGAAGAGTACAGACATGTCCCGGTCCAGACAAGATGACAGCACTGAACTCCAGAGGTAAGTATGGGTAAGAGTGGTGCATGTGGTGGGTGCCCAGTGGGAGGGTGGGGATGGGGAAGGGGACAGGGGAGACGATGAGGGACCATTTTCTTTTTTGCAGGGTAAGACAAAATACATCAGGGGACAGTTTTCTTTATTTACAGGTAAAAAATAAATAAATACTTTTTGGCACACTGGGGTGGGCTCCCAGTGTGCCACATGAGTTGGCAGGAGGGGATACATGCTGCCAACAATGGGATTGGGCATTCACATCAGCAAAGAAAGTGGGCTTGGTGGTGGGGGTATCCGTCACTGGGAGTGGGCATCCCAGTGTCAGAAAGATAAATAAATACATATAAAAAAAAAATCTGGGCACACTGGGGTGGTCTTCCAGTGTGCCACAATGTGAAGGGGGATACATGCCAACTCAGGGGTTGGACACCCTGACGTTGGCAAAAAGACTTTGGGGGAGCTAACCAGTTCGATGCAGGATTCTGCATTGAAGAAAAGATGTCAGGGGACAGTTTTCTTTTTTCACAGGTTTATTTTTTTTAATAGCACTTTTCAGCACACTGGGGTGGGCTACCAGTATGCTACATTAATGGGAGGATACATGCTGACACATGGACTGGGAACCCCGATGTTGGCTTTAAAAGAAAGCCACACTGTGGCTAATGTTGAGGTAGGGGGGCACAGAGAACCGAGCACAGGGAGAGAAAGCTGCACCACAACTAACATTTAAGCTTCTGGGGTAGGGGTCAGAGGGAGCAAAGACTGGCTTTAACTGCGGCCATGCACATTAGTGTGCACTCTAATGCGCATGGCTGGAGTTTGGGCTACAGAGAGAAATGAAGAGCTCCCATTGGTGCAGTTCATTTCTTTTAAGTTCAGGACATGCCACCTCAGCAAAGGTGAATTGCTGTCATGAGCAGAGTGCCTACTCATTGGTGTGCACTGCCATATCTATTGCAGTTTCAGCTGTACTTGGCTTGGCAGTGACACACCTTTCATTTCCCATTATTGTCCAAAGATGTTTGGTGCACAAGCATATCAAATGCAAAAGACATGACAAAGACATGTTCTTCTTCAACTGTTTCCCAGGAGCCAGTATAGTGCAGTGGTTAAGAGGTCTGAGCTGCAAACCTGGAGAACAGGGTTTGAATCACATAGCCACCACTTGTCTACTGTGTGACTATGAGCAGATCACTTAAAAACTACAATGGCACTTCTAAAATCCTGTGTTCAAAATTTCTAGTCATATAGCAGTAAAAAGATTCAGATAGCGGGAGTATACTCGGAATAACTGGCTTTTGCCTTTGGCATCGGCATTTACTTATCCACTTCAACTAGTTATACTTTCATGCACTTTGGCTAACTGAATGTTGTCACTTAAATACTCTCCTAATAAAAATCCATAAACTTCAATTAATTAACAATTAATTATCAGTTATGACATTGTCAGTCAATGGCATCCTCCTAACCCACCATAGTAATGAATTATGACGTTGTCATATGACAAGTCTTTTGAAATTTCAAACTTCAATCTCAAATCCAGCATTTCATAAATAAAGGCTTTCTCAACATGGTGGGTTATCCCTACCCCCCTGCAGCACTGAAAAGAAACAGATCACAATTGTGAAACATTTCAAATTCAGGTCCACATCCCCCAACTCACACACACATACACATGCCAAAACTCTATAAACATTCAGATGCAGCTTATTTAAAAACAACATCAACAGGCAGCCTTCAAACTATGGAGTTTTTCAAATATACACATACCGTACAAAGAAAGACACATTCACCTTCAGAGCACAATTTGAATCCTGCCGTATGTACACTAAGTAGTCTGTGGTCACTGAAATAAACAAAAAAATACTTTTGTACTGAATAAATTTTCAATCTTTCCTACCAACTTTTTAGTGGATGGAACAAATAACCCTGTTGTATCTAAGCTGCACTTCAAACTAGATAGTAAGCAAACTGAAATAGCATGCCACAGTCACAACTGCAAACAAACTCAGGTACTGTAGTCAGAAGCAGACTTAAAATCAATGCTGTGTTTAAGCAGTCTATAGTCACTGCAAAAGAACAGATTACTGTATGAAACACATTAAAACTCCCCCTAAGCAGTATTTTCCAACATAACAACAGAAATATATTTTCACAAGTAGAAAACTTCATTCTTAAGTAGAGTAGAAACTGAATAAAGAATAATGCATTGAGATGCAGTCAAAATTCACTCTACCAACAAAGTTGTGAGAAGTTGGTAATTTTGCACTACACATAGTGGGGCAAAGTTTTCTGGCTTGGTTCCACCATGCTGCATCGACATGAAATTTGTCAATCGGCATTACAGCGATGGCACAATGCTCACAGTCGGCATTGTGCCGTCAGGGGCAGAAGGTGTTTTTTGTGGTGGGCTCTGCCCTCTCCCCCACATTTTAGATTATCAGCTCTGAGTCAGAAATTTTTCAGGGAGGGGGTGAAACCAAGGCAGAGAGCAGTGTTGGTAATACCGCAGACTGTTACAGCAAATTGCAGATTTTGTCTCTGTAATGGTCTTCATGGTATTGCCATCACTGTGTGAATGGTATGCCTTCTGGCTTCACCCAACTTTGTGTGGCAAAGTTCTGCCACTGTAGCAAACTGCTCCACTCCTTCCCACTACCCAGACCTTTTTAAATGATGTACCCCCAACCCACTACCCTCTAACATCGACTTCCCTCTTCCTCCTTACCACAGTCCCGATGAAGTATTTATATAACATATAGATATCCCTTCCCCCACTTGAGTCATGCAATAAAATAGACCATCTATGTCCCCCACCCATGCCTGCTCCAAAGCCATATAAATTGTTGTAACCCCCCACCCTGCCACCCTCTAGTACCCAACCTCCCTCCAACCTAATCCAAACTTATAAGGATACAAGTCTTCCTGAGGTGAAAAAGAAAAAGGCATCCTGAAGAAGAGTAACTGAGCAATACTCTCCTCCTCCCTCTTCAGTGTCCTGCTGTACAGTGAATGAATGATGATGTACTCACCTCAAGTAACACCTGAGTGGCTGATAAGCCAACAGTTTTCAGTCTTTGCTAGTGATGTGTGGAATGCAGAATTCTGCCGACAAAATTAGTATGGAATGACCATTCTGCTGGTAGAATTTCTGTCAGAATTTGCCGGTTCTTCTGCAGAATTCTGCTTGCTGTGATCCACAAAATACTGTTCCATGGAACACCATTTGTTTCCACAGAAAATCATTCCAGAACCATTTCCATAGAAAACATTGAAATTGACAGAATAATGTTCTGCGAAACAGCATTTTCTTTTAGTGGAAAATCATTCCACAGCCATTTCCATGGAAAATATTGAGATCCACAGAATTTGGAAAAACTAATTCCGCATTTTTTTTCTGTGGAATTTTGCCATTCTAGTTCCTTTGAAATTCGGCTTAATTTCAAAAATTACATTAAATTTCGTTCTGCCAGAATTTGAAAACTCCACACAGCACTAGTCTTTGCAGATTGTTTATGATGCAGTTTGGCACCAATCAGTCCTGATAATGCTAAACTATTCAAATTTCTTTCAAGGTGATTTCCATATGCTACCCATGATGCTTTGAATTAGGGATATGTGCAACTTTGTATTTATAAAAACCTGGCTTTTTTTTTTTTGCCAATATGCTTTCAGTATAATGCTTGCTTCAGTTGTTCAGCATTGAGATTCTTGTCTTTATGGAACCGCCTTCCTGGAGAGGTTGTGGCGTCTAAAACAGTGGGGGAATTCAAACATGCATGGGGCAGACATAAGGCAATTATAGTGGGGGGGGTTGCAGGACGTAGGCTGTTGGTTAACTAGAATCTGCAGCTTATCCAATAGGTAGGGAATTGGGCAGACTGGGTGGGCCAAGTGGTCCTTATCTGTCATCAAACTCTATGTTTCTATGTTTTAAATTACTTTCCTGTTTAGGACTCATCAGTGTACCACAGCTGCACATCAGCCTAAGAAGTTGGAGGAACCAGCCAGGTGATATCAATGGTTTGTCTCAAGGACAGTCCAAAACAGGAAAGTAATTTAAAGGGACACTGGCAACCTTTTATGCATCAAAATATTTTTTGTTAAAACCTAGCATTTTATGATTGCTTCCCTACTGTAAATTAATTGATGTTGCTGGTTGTTTTACCTGACTCCTTTCTTAGTAGAACTGAAATGTATACTAATGGTATAGTTATACCCAACCTTGTTGTGTTTCAGATCCTTGGTCTGCTCTTGTTGCATACTTCCTGAACATTGGAAACAACCCAAACAGTGCAGCTACTCATGATACAATAGTCTCATCTCCTCCCAATGCATAACAATTTGCTAGATTATATTAGTGGTGTTCCCAAGTCCTGTAAATATATAGAGGGAGTTGATCAAGAAATGTCACCAAACATGTTTTTGTGTGGTAACACCAGTATAGTGGGCAGTCTGTTTTTCACTTTTTAAAAGAAAAATAATCAAAATCAAACTACCAGCTGCAACAGCAGTCTCTACAGAGTGTCAACAATCAGAACATATGTTTTTAAACTAGGGGCATTTTGAGGTCTAAGGAAGTTTACAAGATCCCTTTAAAAGACAAGAACCTCAGTGCAGAAGCAATTCACCAAGTGTTACTCATAGTAATATCTAGCCAAGAGTTGAAGTTTCTAAGACCATCAGTCCTAACCTTTTGTATTCATTTATTAAATACATTGTATACCTGAAACAGACAAACTGAAAGGCTGCATCTCATTTTAATGGGGTTCTGCTTAAACCCAATGTTAAAGCTAATTGATTTGATCAGGGCACACAGTAAGTTAGTGGACGTGGTGAGATTCAAATTGGAAGGGCTTGTTTCATTGTATGGATGCTAACAAGTACATTACCATGTCTTCCAATTAGCCCTAAGCTCACAACATAAATTTTAAAAAAGTGATGAGGAAAGCAAAGTTTGACAACTTACTCTAAATTGGATCATTGATGCATAATAGGCAATTAAGAAGTGAAGCACATGAATGTTAGGGGGAGGGTAACTGTGGATTTTTTTGTCGTATTCTGTTTAGAAAATGTGGCCAACATTGCCGTGTAAATGTAAATGTGATTGTTGCCCACGAAGAGCATGCTTCTACTTGAAATGCCTCTTATTATAAGTGGGTTATCTTGTTGCGGCATTAGGGAATCTTGTTGCTAATGGCAACTGCAGATCTGCTTTATAAAACTTGTATAAAGTATTCCAAAAGACTGCGCCTGCTATAAAGATGGAGAGATGAAAAGCTAAACAGAAACAATAAAATCCCGTGAAAGTATACATTGACTCAGAGTGCCCCAGCATTTGCCATGGATTTCTGTTTCATTATATGCCACTGCATTGCATTTATTCTGAAGCTCCCAGCTCATGTTTAGGGATTACAGGTTTCTTTATGATGGCTCAATTGTACCCATTGTACTTGAAATGCATTTGCTGTTTTTGAAGAACTTACCTATAAAAATAAATTAAACTGAAAATGCTTGTGTGCTGCAAAATATTCTCAGCAATGTAGGATAGCTGACCTAGAAAACAGGTTGAGCAGCCTTTGTAGTCCATCTTTACCTCTCTGCTGGCCAAAAGAAAAGTTATGCCATTATACCATGTAAGCACTACATTCCTACTCAAGGTTGTTCAAATTTATTGGTGGGTGGTTACTTTAAAAGACATTCACTGTAATTCAAAAGCAGGTTTTCTGATGTATTTGTACATGTTTTCAAGGTTCTCTACTGGCAGAAGTATATTCCATTATTTACACTTCTATAGTATGTCCAACTAATGACCTACAGTAAACAGGAAATAGCAACCATAGTCATTGACATCATTGAAGATGCTCTATGACGACACATGTCTGTCTGTCTTGTGTATCTCTATGTCTTTTATGTTAAATCATTTGCAATTCTGAATGCATTTTTGAAATTTTTATCATTTTCATCTTTTATTTTTTAAAGTGCTTTATCTCAAGGGCTTGAAGTACTGTACAAAGTACAACATACCCAAAACATACAGGGTAATTTCAAAACCACAGTATACATAGAAACATAAAATTTGACAGAAGATAAGGACCACTTGGCCCACACAGTCTGCCCATTTCCCTACCTAATGGATAAACTGCAGATCCTAGTTAACCAGCAGCCTACTTCTTTCTACCCCCACCCCCTCGAATTGCCTTATGACTGTCCCATGCATGCTTGAATTCAACCACTGTTTTTGACTCCACAACCTCCTCTGGAAGGCCGTTCCATGCATCCACAACTCTCTCTGTGAAAAATACTTCCTTACATTACCTCTGAGCCGCCCCTCCCCCATCTTCAAATTGTGCCCCCTTGATCTTGCACACCCTTTTTTGAAAGATGCTACTGTCTTGGACTTTGTTTATTCCCTTGAGGTACTTGAAAATTTCTATCATGTCCCCCCTCTCCCTCCTTTCCTCGAGGCTATACATATTAAGCTCCTTTAGTCTCTCTTCATATGTCTTCCAGTGCAGACCCTGCACCATTTTAGTTGCCCTCCTCTGGACAGCTTCCATCCTGTCTATGTCCTTGCAGAGATTGGGTCTCCAGCACTGCACACAGTACTCCAGATAGGGTCTCACCAGCTGTCTGTACAGAAGGATGACAACTTCCTGTTTTCTACTGGTGATGCCTCTCCCTATGCCTCCCAGTATCCCCCAGCCCTCCTTACTGCCTTCTCACATTGCTTGCCCACCTTTAAGTAATCTGATATGACTACCCCCAGGTCCCTTTCCATTTTTGTTGTTGTTAGTTTCTCACCCCCCATTGTGTACTCTTCCCCTGGGTTTTTGTTTCCCAGGTGTATTACCTTGTACTTCTTAGCATTGAATCTAAGCAGCCATACATTTGACTATTCCTCTAACCTTGCCAAGTCCCTTCTCATCCTTTCCATCCCACCTTGTGCATCAACTCTGTTGCAGATCTTAGTGTCATCTGCAAAGAGACATACTTTTCCTTCCAGTTCCTCTGCAATTTCGCTTATAAAGACATTGAAGAGGACCAGTCCTAATACTGAACCCTGCAGTACCCCACTAGTAACCCCCCTTTCTTCAGAGTGGACTCTATTTACTATTACGCTCTGTGTCCTATTCTCCAACCAATTCTTTACCTAGGCTATCAACTTGGGACCCACTCCCAGGCTGGCTAACTTGTATATTAATCTTTTGTGTGGGACTGTGTCAAATGCCTTGCTAAAGTCTAGGTAGACCATGTCCATAGCCCTTCCCTGATCTACTACTTTGGTCACCCAGTCAAAGAAATCTATTAGATTCATCTGGCATGACCTTCCCACTGTGAATCCATGCTGTCTTGGGTCCTGTGCCCCTCTGGCCTCTAGGTACTCAACAAAAGGAATTCCTCCAGCAATCAGATCAAATTAAAAGGTGCTTTCAAACATCAGGGAGAACTGAAGAATCTTATGGTCCTTTTAAAAACCTCCACAAGTGAGATCTAATGTAACTGCGAGGGCAAGGAGTTCCACATGCACTGAATCTCCACAGAAAATGCCCCATCCTCCAACAATTTCAAAAGAGCACATGGAAGCGCTAACAGATTTCCCCAGTGGAGTGAAGATGCCAGTCTGGAGTTATGGGTGCAGCAGGTCTGTCATGTAGTCAGAACACAATCCATGCAGGCCCTGAATACTATCAAGCACATCTTTAAAGTAGTATGCCATCTAAGTGGTAGCCAGTGCAAATTCAGTAAGATTAGATAAATATTGATTTGTTACAGCTAGAGTCTCCTCATTCCACTGCAAGAAGTAAAACATATGCAATGCAATGAAACCTCTGATTGTTCGATCTCACAATCTCTCCCAGCAGCAGCATGTACACTGTAAACAAGAATGATGTCAAAATTTAACCTTGTGGAATGCTGCAGAGAATAGCAGAATCCTCTGAGAAAAATTTTCCAAGGTTTACCTGCTGACATTTGTCAACCAGGAAAGACTCGAGCTAATGTTTCACCATACTTCCAGGTCTTCCATAACCATAAATCCTTAGGTGATCTGCCAAAATCCCATGGGCCATGCATAAAATGCTACAGAAAGATCCAGAAGAATTATAAAAGACTATCATCCTCAGTCTCACACTGGAATGACATCCTTCAGTACTTTCAACAAGGTGCTCTCTATGCTGTGTCAAGATCTGAAACCTGATTGGAATGATTCAAAGGTATACTGTTATAGCAGGGTCACATCCAGCTGTGGCCCAACCACCTGCTCTATTACCTTTCCTGAAAAGTGGAGGTTTCAGACACATCTAAAATTAGCCAAAATCTACAGCTTGGTCCAGCGATGCGTATTTAAGGAGAGCGACTCCAATCACATTCTTCAATGCAGAAAGAAAAAGTAATTCACGTGAGGTGCACCAGACATTTTGGCTATAATAGGAACCAGGGACTCCTGATTGTCCACCAACAGTTGAGTAGGCCCTGGTTCCAGATGAAAGTAAGTAGATCACAATTAATTATTACCAACCATAGCTCCTCTTGAACTGGTACAGATTCAGTACAGAGAGTTAAAGTGCTCTGATCAAACTGTATCCACCAATGCTAGGGGGCCAACTCCCTCCTGAGGTATTGCTGTTCTAATGGAAGACACCCTGGTGAAGAAGAATGACCCAAGCTACTCTCTCCTATATGCAGGAACTATTGTACTCCCCACTCTACAGGCAAACCAGATGTGAAAGTCTGTGAACAGTCCACAGAACTTTAGCCAGTGTATTTCTTCTCACTGCAATCAACCCTGACAGGAGCTCTTTCTTCTCCTGGGTGATTGCCCTCTGATACAAGCCATAATGAGCCCTCAGAACCAGTCTGTCCTTCACTGAATATGCTCTGAGCCAGGAATTCTCTAGTCTCCACCCAGCTGCCTTCAGCCACTTCAGCTAATCATTATAGCAAGGCAAGCACTGGCAGATCAAGGTGTGTACACAAACAGGTGCAAGGGTGTTGACAACTGTTAAAAGGGCTGTGCTGTAGTCTTCCACAACATACAGTACACATTCCTGACACAAGCGGCCATTATACGTGAGCTGTCCAGTAATTCCAGGAATCTGTCAGGAACTGAAGTTTCATTTAGGCAGGTACTGCTTCATCACTGCAGCAGAGGGAGATACCACTTACTAATCACACCATGCTATTAAGTATATGCTTATATACCACACCCTTGTTGAATACATTGGGTAAATAAATCATGTTATTTGGGAATGAATATTTATTTTCGCTTACAATACCATTTATTTCATTTAGAACACCATTTATTTAACTTAGAACATGTTATTTCCACTTAGAATGTGGAAATAGAACACAGAGAACAATGGGCAAGATAGAAAACTTACAATGGAAAGATAGGCAGTTTTAAGCTAAAATAAGGTAAACACCAGTAATAACATTACAAATGGTATGATATATATCAAATACATAATGATTTGCAGTAGAATAACACATTTATTTCCACACTTGAGTGGCAAGACCCTTATAATTAACTTGTGGCCTCACCACTCGTGAGTAATGGGCCTTACCACTCACTAGTGGAGATAAATGTGTTATTTCACTGCAACTCATTATGTATTCCCTATGAATGGCTTTCTGGAAAGCTTTATTTTTTATTGGGTTTTTAGCTTGTTTTGTCTTAAGTAGACCAGCCTCTGAACCTGCAGCAGTAAAAATAAATACTACATATCCGAAAACCTCAGGTCAAACCCTATATTTCTTTCTTTTACTATGTTTACTACTATGTGCTACATCTAACAAACACATTTTACATAGATTACATGAGACTGTTTTTTTTTTGCAGAAAAAATGACAACAAATGCCTCACATAGCCAAAATGTTAGTACAAGTAAGGTGTCACAGAACTGATAATTTGCGTTGTATTTTTACATAGATAGAACAAATATAACAAACATCATGGCAACTGTCATCATGGCAACTGCTGTTTTTTTTTTTTTTTGGCTTTTCTTTAGCACCCATGTTAACACCTAAAAGAAGGAATGAATGTTGTCTGTAATATAAATAGTCCAACACCTTATTGAATTTTTCCAGCTTGAGGCATTGAGTTAGATCATGTAACTCAAAAATGTTTGAGAACCCTTATTTTTTTTGTCGATTTCAAATGGCTGGATGATCATCATGTACTGGGTGAACCATTGTAAATATGACATTGAGTTTAGCTATATCAGGGAATGTCCTTAAGCCTCAACTGAGATAGAGGATGCAAATTTCCAAACCCATTCCTTGGGATTGAGGGCAATGTGTAACACCTGCTAAGAAAGATGTTCTAATGTGATGAGCTTCAGATTTCTGTACACCATCTTACGAAAATGAACTTATCCATTCCCCAAATTGCATAGGGCTCATGTTTTAACTCCCCCCCCAATACATAGTTACTCCTTTTTGTCATCTCCCTACCAAGAAGGTGCACTCTACAGGGTTACAGTTAGTTCCAAATGAAGTCCTTTTGCTCATCCTTCTTATGGAGAACGTTGGTTTAGATAACATTAGCACTATCCATGACATCCATTTACAGCCTTCCCAGCAGTGGACATCCTTAGCAGGGTACTTCTCCTTTTTGAGATCCCCAATGTTCCTCTGTGGGGGGGGTGCCATTAAACCTTATTGAGGTATTTGACCACTCCTCCTTGGAGAGGGGGTTCTAAAACAAATAGTGGTGATGTGGTTAACACCGTCCAATTACCAGCCAATGTTAGAAGACTAAGGCTCATTTTATCAGTCTTGGTGAAGTGAGCTGAGAATGAAGACAATTACTTTTGGATTAGACAGAGAGAGATAAATCGACTGGGTGGTAAGACAGTTCTTTTTTATTTGGCTACATGATGTTACTTTCACCAAAATGGAGAGGCAGGAGGCACAACTCATGAAAAGGACCAGTTTATTAAGCAACTGACATCAGAACTTGCATCCAGAGAAAAGGGTGCAACAACATTCATTTCCACTTAAAATTTCTACTATAACTTTAAAGGATCCTATACTCTAAGTTCCAATACTTTTACTGTTGCTAAATAGATCTATTTGCAGGACTCTAAAAACTCTAAGGACCTTAAACTATAGCTATAGGAACTAAAACTACTATGGTTAATAAATGGATCTATTTGCAAGACTCTAAAACTCTAAGATGTGACATCGAGACAGTTTCCACCCCCAGAGTACATTCAGACTCGTTGGGTACCATGAATAGCAGAGGGATGCACAACAAGGAAACCTTTGTGCACATGCTTCCATTGGGTGACTTGTAGAGCAGAGGAGGTAAACACTTGGCTACCAGGTGATGATTAAACCCAGCGATTAAAACACAACACACTTGTATTCAAGGAGCAAAACACACTTGTATTCCAAAGAGGTGCTGCACACACCAAAGACTTCTGGGCTGTCTCTACTAACCCGGGAAAAAGCTTGAAATGGAAAGTAGGACTGACCATAGACCTGCAGAGCAAGAACACTTCTGGGCCATCACCACTGACACTGGAAACTGGAAGAACTGGCATGAAGACTAACAAACTGAAGATCTGTAGCAGAAGAACACCTCTGGGCTATCACCACTGACCCAGGAATTGAAGAACTGGAACAGTTCAGCTATAGGACCTCTGAAAGGCTGAATACCTGCAACAAAACCCCCCAACCCATAGGGCAACAGATCCCTATCTGTGAACCGGTGTAGTTCCCTGCACTATCTAGCTCACTGTTAGGGAGGGAGTGGCCTGAAGATCTGGAAGAAGAAGCAAACAACAGGGACCTATTTACACTATTCCTATGGTAGAGAACATCCCTAACTTGTCCAAAAGAAGATGGCTATTGCAGTCTCCGTGTGGTCATTGTTAGTCACAGTATTGCATCAAGCAGTAATGAGAATATATACATTAGGCAGAGAAATCTGTGAATAAGCAGGCAGTTCAATGGCAGGCAGGGCATTTCACCACATATTAGGCAGTTCGTAAATACAAGGCAGATTTCTGGGTTAATCCAACAAACTTTGGAACAAATGAGGCAAATTCAAGTAGAAATGGCAATTTAGTAAATGTAGGGCAAATTCTGGGTTAATCCAATAGTCTTTTGGATTAACCGAGGCAAACTTGAGCAAGAAGGGCAATTTCACTGTTGCGTTTCAGGTGCTGTCCCTTTAAATGCAGTCTGAATGTCAATAAAAATTTTGCCTTTTTCACAATACACACACACAGTTCAGTGTTTCACCTTTCAAATGTTCCACAGAAATGTATTACATAACAGGAACTCTAGGAAAGGTGATGAAAGGGGAAATCGGACAACAACTGGACCTCCTCACTATGCTGGGACTCTGAGGAACGTCCTGCCTCCCACAGGCATTTGGGTTAGAAGGGGCCTATCAGGAGGATTACCCTATTTGCTGCAGATAATTTATTAATTTATTTATTTAAAAGTTTTACCAGGAAGGCATACTGAGCAGTGTAATGCTCGATTCCAGATGTGTCCTGGGGGAGGGGGGAATTAGGATAGACAGTATACATACAGAAAATACATTACATGCTGCAGCACAAATACATGGTCGAGAGAGTCACATTGTACAAGATACACCTGCCTCTTGGCAGGGGAAAGATAAATAGTATAGCGAGAGAGCTAGAGCTCACAGTGAGGCTAAGTGTAGCAGCAGTAGAGCATTGTTAAAATGTAGTAACAGACATACAACCAAGCAGTCAGACATTCAAGCAGTTGGGTGCCTTATGGGTCCTATCTGTACATGCAGGCAGTGGCAAAATGCTGTTTGAGGAGGAGGTTGAGCTGCAGTGAGGAGGAGGAGTGTCTGAGCTCAGCAGGGAGAGAGTTCCAAATGTAAGGCCTTCGGTACTTGAATGCAAGCTGACCTTTGGTGGAGGACATACGTGGGAGGGAGAGGAGCCTAGTGTCGAAATTATGGAGGGCATAAGATGAAGGGGTTTTGGCAGCTAGGGTATTAGCAAGGTATGGGGGGAGGGACTGAGTCTAGTATATTGCTGTTATCCTAGTGCAATGTGTCATTCTCCGGTCCTGTAAGGAAGGTAGGTCTAAGGATCTATAGAGGTCACATTGGTGAGTTGTGGGCGGGTGGTCCAGGGCAAATGGCAGAAAGAATGGAAGAGAAGGTCCAGTCTGGCAAGGGAGGACTTGGGGGCCATGCTATAAACTATGTCCCCATAATCAAAAAGTGGGAGTATCATTTTCTGAACAATTTCTTTGCAGGTTGGCAGGGGAATGCAACCTCTATTCCGGCATAGGGCTCCCAGTTTTGGGTGAAGTTTTTTGTGGATAGCGTCAATGTAGGCTGAATGTCAGTACACATTTTCTATGTTACTAGGGGTCAGTTAGCCTGGAAATTGCTTTCTGGGCTAACTGGCCTAGCTGACTAGCTGACTCACTATGGGTCCCATGCTCAGTGTTCCTCCCTGACTTAGGGGGCTACTGGCCAGTCACTAGGTCACTAGCCCTTGGCTAGGGCTGTGACTACTCTGCTGCTGGGAGGGCTAACTGGCTGGTCCAGTCTATACACCTTCTCCTGGCTAAGTCTGATGTTCTGATGTACTTTTAATTATCAGTATATTTCACTTTCAGATACTAGCCATGGCTTGATTATTGGTGGCCACTTGGCTACTAGCCACCTTTCCCGCTCTGGGACAGTATCCCTTTAAGTCTGAGTCTTGCTTCCCCTAGCTGGCCCACCTGGGGCTTAACTGACTGCACAGAATATAGAAAGCAATTTCTGGGCTAACTGGCCCCTAGTAACATAGAAATATAGACTTTGTCCAGCCCGGTGATGCTGAGGGTTGAGGCACTGGACGCCACACCTCGCGCTACGCCGGTGACCCAGGTTTGGGAATGAGCCCAGACCACTGGGAGTCAGCAGGGGAAGGAGAGGATTGAGTGTCCGGAGGACAGCTCTCCTCACCTGGGAGAGAGGGGACCCTAAGGGTCGGAGCTTGACTGCCCTCTGGTGGAGGCTGGGGGCACAGCAAGTTCCCTGTCTCACAACGGGGGGAAAAAATGTACGGCGGATGTTGGCAGGGGAGGATCTTGACATCGGTGCACACGCCAATACAGGAACACAGGAAAAATCACCCTCTACGCTCCTGGAAGACAGAGCACTTTAGCGCAGACCCCATAGCCTGCCTGCCTGTCCTGGTCCGGTGCCCTGACGAAATAAAGATGGTTTGGGGGTGTAGGCACCCCATCCTGTCCCCTGCCTGGGAGGCAGTCTGAGGCTACATGACTGGACCACTGCCAGCAGATAGGGATGAGGCTGGGGCAGATGCAATTAGTGACTCCCGAGGCGGTGGAGTCTAGGGGGTAGGGGAGGAGTATAAACAGCATGTAGAAAAAAAAGAAATATAGACTTTGATGGCAGAGAAAGATCATTTAGCCCACCTAGTCTGCCCATTTTCCTACTTTTTGGATAAGCTGCAGATTCTAGTTATTCAACAGCCTACTTCACCCTACCCCCACTATAATTGCCTTATGTCTGTCCCATGCATTCTTGAATTCTTCCAGTGTTTTTACCCCACAACCTCCTCAGGAAGGCGGTTCCATGCGTTCACCACCCTCTCCATGAAAAAATACTTCCTCATGTTGCCCCTGAGCCATACCCCCCATCTTCAAATTGTGCCCCCTTGTTCTTGCACATCTCTTTTTCTGAAAGATGCTCCCCTCTTGGACTCTGTTGATTCACTTGAGGTACTTGAAAGTTTCTATCATGTCCCCCCTCTCCCTCCTTTCCTCAAGGGTATGCATGTTAAGCTCTTTTAATCAATCAATCAATCTTTATTTATCCAGGCGAAACACCAGTGAGACAGTTCATTTACAAGGTGGACCTGGGTCAGGTAAAGGTATATAATATACAAAAGTTAGATGAACATATAATACAAGGCACAACAAGTACAATCTTGCAAATAGGTTATAGTTTGTACATCATATGCAAAAGAAAAAGAAACACAAGTTTGTACATCATGTACATAAAAAACACAGAAGGATACGTAAGTCATTTACTACAATTAGTCTCTCTTCATGTGGCTTCTGTTGCAGACCCTGCACCATTTTAGTTGTCCTCCTCTGGACTTCCTTTATCCTGTCTATGTCCTTGCAGAGAAGGGGTGTCCAGAATTGCATGCAGTACTCCAGATGGAGTCTCACCAGCTGTCTGTACAGAGGGGAAACAACTTCCTGTTTTCTACTGGTAATGCCTCTCCCTATGCATCCCAGTATCTCCCCAACCCTCCTTACTGTCTTCTCACATTGCTTTCCTACCTTAAGGTCATCTGATATGACTACCCCTGAGTCTCTTTCCATTTTTGTGTTTGCTTGCATGCATGTGCAAGAAACACATTGCGTCAGCTTTCTTTACAAAGGGGTTGCGGAGGCGCGACAGTGTTGTGCCGAATGGCAGCAGCCCAATCAGGGGCTGGTCTCTGCCTGGCCAATAGAGGAGCATACATTGGATCACCACAGTTAAACAAGCAGGCCACTACATCAAAGAAATTGAACTGCTGTAATCAGGGAGTGCCCCGTCAGTATGCAATCAGCTATTCGGTACACTCCCTGACTGCAGCAGCCAATTACAGAGTTGCATGCTGCCAGCCCCCCAGTGTGCTTTCCTGGTGAAACACTTAAAAAAACAAAACAATAAAAACCGACAAGGTAGCCCACTCCCCTTCAGCATAATATCCCCCCCAAAACATTCAGGTTCTGCCATGGGGGTGCCTAGTCCCCCTCAGCTCTTGCCCCATCCCATGTGCCGACGGGGGTGCCCAATCCCCTGTCAGCTACAGCCCCCCCCCAAAAAAAGATCAATGGGGTGGCAAACTGGAAGCCTACCCCAGCATGCCAAATAACCCTGTAAATGGAAAACTGTCCCTCTTTTTTTTTTTTTTTTTTACCTGCAAAGCAGAAAATGGTCCCACATCGGGTCCGGTGACCCTCTCCGAACCCGCACCCACCCTCTGCGCAACCCGCCTCCCCACACCACCCTCTCCCAATACTTACCTCTGGAGTCTGATGCGACAATCTACGGTGGACTGGGAACACATCTGCACTCTTCAAAGCCTACCACGAACTGAGGAAATGCCGGTAAGCTGTATAATGGAATACATACAGTAGGTTTTTTTCAACTTTGATGCATATCTCCGGCATTTTTTTGAATTCTGGCACCAAATTTTCAGCATGGGGTTTTTGGGACCCATCCTCATGAATTCTGCCACTGTCATTGGGTTAATCGACCCTGAAAGGTGATTTCGTGGTCACTGCACAGAATTACCTTTCGGGACTGATTAACAAAACGACAGTGCCAGTGTTCATGAGGTGGGCTCTCAAAAAGCCTATGTTGCAAATTTGGTGGAAAAAATAAAAAAAAATGACTGTTTTATGAGCACGCATTGTGCAATTGCTATGCATGCTCATAACTTCGCAAATTTGCAATATTTTCACTCCACATTTTTAACATTGCCATTTTTCCACACCTCCTTGTGAACAGTACAGCTGTCATTTTTCACATCCTGCTCGAAATGTGTTTTTGCACTTCTGGCGCAGAATAGCACGGTTGCTGTGGAAAATCAGTGTTTGGGACAGATTACAAAAATGACAGTGACACTGTTCATTAGCAAAGGTCCTAAAAAGCCTATGTTGAAAATTTGGTGACAATACTCCATAAAATGACTGTGTGACGAGTGTTTATTGTGCAGTTTGCATGCACGCTCGTAAGTTTACGCATTTATAATATTTTCACTCCAGATTTTCAACATTGCCATTTTTACACACCTCCTTATCAACAGTATAGATGCCATTTTTCACATCCTGCACGAAATGTGTTTTCGCAGTTCCGGTGCAGAATAGCGCAGTCACCATGGGAAATCAGTGTTGCAGACACATTACGAAAATCACAGTGACACTGTTCATTAGCAGAGGTCCTAAAATGCCTATGTTGAAAATTTTGTGACAAAAGTCTGTGAAATGACTGTATTATGAGCATGCATTGTGCAGTTTCCACACACATTCATAACTTTGCACATTTGCAATATTTTCACTCCAGATTGTCAACATTGCCATTTTTCCACAGCTCCTTATGAATAGTATACCTGCCATTTTTCACGTCCTGGCCGAAATGTGTTTTCACACCTCCGGCACAGAATAGCACGGTCGCTGTGGAAAATCTGTGTTCGGGACACATTACAAAAATGACAGTGACACTGTTCATTAGCAGAGGTGCTAAAATGCCTGTGTTGAACATTTGGTGACAAAAGTTCATAAAATTACTGTGTTACTAGCATGCATTGTGCAGTTTCCTTGCATGCTCGTAACGTCGCACATTTTCTATTTTTTCACGCCAGATTTTCAGCATTGCCATTTTTTCACACCTTCTTATGAACAGAACAGCTGTCATTTTTCACATCCTGCCCGAAATGTGTTTTCGTACTTCCAGTGCAGAATAGCAC
Source organism: Neoceratodus forsteri (assembly GCA_016271365.2). Classification (NCBI taxonomy): domain Eukaryota; kingdom Metazoa; phylum Chordata; order Ceratodontiformes; family Ceratodontidae; genus Neoceratodus; species Neoceratodus forsteri. Next base: position 1,780,669,746 of record CM057452.1, read on the forward strand.
GGTCGCTGTGGGAAATCTGTATTTGGGACATATTACGAAAATCACAGTGAAACTGTTCATTTGCAGAGGTCCTAAAATGCCTATGTTGAAAATTTGGTGACAAAAGTCCATGAAATGACTGTATTACGAGCGTACATTGTTCAGTTTCTATGCACGCTCGTAACTTCACACATTTGCAATTTTTTCACGCCAGATTTTCAACATTGCCATTTTTTTTGCACCTTCCTATGAACACAACAGCTGCAATTTTTCACATCCTGGCCAAAATGTGTTTTTGTACTTCCAGCGCAGAATAGCCATAGAAGCACAGGATCCAAGGCAGCATGGGTTTACAAAAGGAAGGACCTGTCAAACTAATCTCATAGATTTCTTTGACTGGGTAACCAGAGTGGTGGACCAAGGGGGAGCAGTTGATGTTGCCTACCATGACTTCAGCAAAGAGTTCAATACTGTTCTACATAGAAGATTGATTAATAAGCTGGGTAGGTTCTGGGTGGGTCAGACGTAGGTCAACTGGGTGGCAAACTGGCTGACGGGCAGAAAACTGAGAGTGGGGGTAAATGGTATACAGTCAGAAGAGATGCAAGTCACAAGTGGGGTACCTCAGGGATCAGTCCTGGGGCCAGTCCTCTTCAATATCTTCATCAGTGACATTGCAGATGGACTGGAGGGTAAGGCTTGTCTGTTTGCAGTTCACACCAAGATCTGCAATAGACTAGATGATCCAGATGGGGTGGGCAGAATGAAAAGAGATCTGGATAAACTACCAAATGGTCGAAAGAGTGGCAACTGGGGTTTAACACACAGAAGCACAAGATCATGCACATAAGGAAGAGAAACCCTGAGGCCACCTATAGGCTGGGAGTGAGTTGCTGGCAGTCACAAGGGAAGAAAGGGACTTGGGTGTCATCATCACAGATTACCTGAAATCATCCAAGCAGACCTCTAAAGCAGTAGGTGAGGCTAGAGGGATGTTGGAGTGTATTAGTAGGGGTATCACAATTTGGAAGAGGGAGGTAGTAATCCCTCTTTACAAGACATTGGTTAGGCCCCATCTGGAGTACTGCATGCAGTACTGGAGGCCACATCTTCACAAGGACATTAACCAAATTGAGGCAGTCCAGAGAAGGGCAACCAAAATGGTGCAGGCACTGCATCAGAAAATGTATGAGGACATATTAACTGAGCTCAATATGTATAAGGTGGGAGAGAGGTGAAATGATTGAAACATTCAAACATCTTAAGGGCATTAATAAGGTGACAGAGTCTAACATGTTTCAATATAAGAAAAATAGCAGGACAAGATGACACAGCATGAGATTAGAGGGAGGCCGATTAAGGGGTAATGTGAGGAACTTATTTTTCACAGAAAGGGTGGTGGATGCATGGAACGGCCTGCCTCAGGAAGTGGTGGATATGAATACAGTGCAGGGCTTCAAACAGGCATGGGATAGGCATAAGGGAGCAATACAGATGAGTATGAATAGATAGGACACTGACAGAGCAAAGGCCTATGGCACATTCATAAGGTAGAAAACTAAATGGGCAGACTGGATGGGCTTTGCGGTCCTTATCTGCCACCAACTTCTATGTTTCTATGTTTCTATAGTGCTGCTGCTGTGGGAAATCCATGTTCGGGACACATTACAGAAATCACAATGACACTGTTCATTAGCAGAGGTCCTAAAATGCCTATGTTGAAAATTTGGTGAGAAAAGTCCACGAAATGACTGTGTTATGAACATGCATTGTGCAGTTTCCACGCACACTTGTAACTTTGCACATTAGCAATATTTTCACTCCACATTGTCAACATTGCCATTTTTTCGCACCTCCTTATGTACAGTACAGCTGTCATTTTTCACATTTCACCCGATATGTGTTTTCAGACATGCAGCATACAATGGCATGGTCGGTGTGTGAAATCAATGTCCAGGACAGATTAAGAAAATCATAGTGACACTGTTTATGAGCAGAGATCTTAAACTGGCTATGTTGAAAATTTGGTGACAAAAGTCCATAAAATGACTGTGTTACCAGTGTACATTGTGCAATTTCATCTCACCCTCGTACGTTCACAAATTCGTAATCTTTTCAGCCCAGATTTTTAACATTGCCATTTTTCCATACCTCTTTATGAACGGTACAGCTGTCATTTTTCACAACCTGGCTGAAATGTGTTTTCACACTTCGACGAAGAATAGCATGGTCGCTATGGAAAATCAGTGTTCGGGATAGATTAAAAAAAAATCACAGTGACACTGTTCATGAGTGGAGGTCCCAAAATGCCTCTGTTGAAACTCTGCTGTAAAAAATCCCCAATCTAATTACATTACAGTGTGCTTTGTGCAGTTTCTATGCACACTCATGACTTCACTAGTTTTTTTATATTTTCATTCCAGATTTTCAACATTGCCATTTTTTACACCTCCTCATGAACAGTACAGCTGTCATTATTCACATCCTGTTCAAAATGTGTTTTCACACCTGTGGCACCAAATGCTGCAGTCGCTGAGCAAAATCACCTTTCAGCTAACAAACTGATAGTGTGTCTGCTCATGCGGTGGGATCACAAAAAGCCCATGTTGAAAACGTGGAGTAAAAATACCAAGAAACAACCAGGGTGTTAGGGTTTTCAACCATAATGCCCTACAGCCATCAGGGATGTGACTTGGAATTGTCACCAGTAATGCTCATGCCATTCCACCCCCCCCACCCACACCCTGCAGCCAGTGACAGGCTTTGAGGTGCGCCTTGGACTCTTTGGCCCCAGAATCCATCCCATTCTCCTATACTGCACCCATTTCAGTATATTTTCTTACGGAATGAGATGAGTAAAGGCCGAACACCCAAGGCACACCTCGACACTTGTCAGTGTCTGCAGGGTAGGGTGAGGGGAAATGTTGTGACCGTTATGGGCAATGACCCAAAGGCACACCCCAGTGCCTGCCCATCTCTGCAGGGGGTGGGGTTGGCATCAGTTCAGTATTTCACTGTCATTCCTATACTGCATGGACCGGATTCTCATAGGGGCCTGCGTCTGGCACAAGCTTGGCAAGCAGCATCTTGCACCAATGCCTGGTGCACCAGGGACCCTGCACCTGATTCAGGTATAGGAGGGGTCCCAGTGGCTAAGTTGCCACACTAGCACTGACCAGAACCCTGAGGCAAACCCCTGGTGCACTGCACAGGTCCACCAAGGGCCACCAGAAACTAACACAGGAGCCCCTGTCCCACTAGGTAATGAGCATGTGGACCCAACCTGATGGGTCGATGTCCTCCCACCATGTTTGGTGCAATTGGCGCATGTCCACAGAGCTGAGTGGTGGGATGTACTGGGCACTGGGGAGCAGTCTGCACTGGTGTACGGGGGGGTTGGGCACCACCTGCTGTGGCATGGATGGGCATTGTACCACCATACTTGCCTGCTTCTGTAGGAAACTGAGACACTTGCTATACTGCAGAGAACAAACTATAATGCATTTGAGGACCTGGGAACCTGTTAAAACATAATATTGTTGGGGACTTGTTAGGAAGGTAAGATGCGCTTTCTACAGAAAGTTTCATTATTTTCTTATTGGCATTAATTATTGCAGGATTCCATTAAGGTGTAGTAATTTTATAACCAGAGGGGGTGAAATACAACTGAAGTTGCTTGATTTCTGTGCTAAGACACCTAGGATTTGGAAGGATATTTGTGCAATATTTTAGAAGTGTCCTGCTGGCTGAGCAGTGAGTTCATTTTTATCCCTGGACTTAGTAGAGTGGTTTGTGTAGGAGCAGTGGTCTAGTAAATTGTGGTGTTGGTTGACTTACTATAAAGGGCAGTACTCACCAGGGTGGTGGAGCAGTGGCGTATTTGATTGTTTTTAACAGTCACCAGTGGTTGTGGCCTACCCACCCACCCTTCCCCTCACCTGCCCAACCCCAGGCATGGCATTTCCTTTATAGCCAAGGTTTTGACATCACTTCCTCAGCAGGTGTTGGGACAGAACTGTCATATTCTTAATTACCCAGCACAGTGCATAAAGAGTAAGTACACACACAAAAAAAAATTACATATTACTCATTGTATATTATAAGGAAGAGGGACATGTGGGGAGTGGTGCAATGCACTGGCTGTGGGACAACAATTTTCAAGGAGACATTCTGGAACCTGCGTTGCTGCCCTGTTTGCAGGCAACTGTCAGCTTTGAGGGAGGAGGTTGCCCACCTCCAGGCTGGACTGGCAAGGACTAAGGAGGCCTCCCCCACCCAAAGAGCACCAGTTCCACAACCACTGCCTCAGGGGTTGCCATGTGTGAAGAGCACATGGACCACAGTAGGTTCTGGGAGGGTGAGGGTGGTGGAACAGAGGCATAGGCCCCGAGTTGTACCTCTACACAAATCATATGTCAGTCTGGCAAATCAACATTCCTCTATGATGACGCCCTCAGTGGAGACCAAGAAGAATGCTGGGGACATCCACAAGGGAGACCCACAAAAGAGTGGCAAGGGACACCACAGGGGAAAGAAACAGCTTCTGATAGGGGACTCACTTGTTAGGGGTGTAGACCTGGGGAAGGGAGAGAGAGGGAAGTAAGGTTCCTGCCTGGTGCCATGACTTGGAGGGACAGGAAGCAAATCCTCAGGATTGCAGAAGCAGCATTACAGGAGAGGGAACTAGATATCATCGTCCACCTCAGGACAAATGACCTAGCTAGGCATGAGATCAGGGCAGTGCAGGATGAATTTGTGGAGTTGGGGAGGGGCCTCAGACAGGTAGCAAGCACGGTAACCTTCTCAGAGGTGCTGCCAGTCTATGGTAGCGGTGAGGCTAGGGTACTGCACACCATGCAGTTTAATGAATGTTTCAAAACTGGTGCAGAGCACAGGGCTTTGGCTTCATTGGGGACTGGGGGTCCACCTGGAGAGATGAAGGTCTATACTGGTATGATGGTCTGCATCTGTCCAGGAAGGGAAACATGCTCCTAGGTGACAGGTTTAAAGGCTTCCTTGGCAAGCTTTTAAACTAGCCAAGGGGGGAGGTGCTGATAGGAAACAGGAAAGTTTAAGCCTCCCCTCACAAAACATGGCAGGTAGTAAGGTAAACACTGAGATACAGAGCTTGACAGAGGGCAGGACAGGAGTAAATGGAAAAATGGACAAAGGCAATAACAGCAGGGATGGGTAAAAAAGGATAAAGCCAACATTAAATGGAGGGCAATGAGTACCAATGCCCGTAGTCTGGGAAACAAGCTTCCTGAGCTAGTAGCCCTGATGGAAGAGGAACACTTGGATATTGTGGCAGTCACAGAAACATGGTACATGGAGAACCATGAATGGGATGTCAACATACCACGGTACACAATCTACAGAAGGGACAGGGAGGGTAAAAGAGGAGGTGGAGTAGCTCTCTACATATGGGAAAGGATCAAAGCTACAGAAATAAAAAGTAAAGGGGGAGGACAAGAGGCACTCTGGGTCATCTTGGAGACAAGGAATGGCATCACAATCCGCACAGGGGTTGTATACAGACCCCCATCTCAAGGGGAGGAAATGGACAAGAAAATGATAGAAGGCATTCTCAAAATGGCTGAAAAAGGGGAAATACTGTTGATGGGGGACCTGAATATGCCAGATGTTAACTGGACGACATGGACTGCAGCCACATCCAAGAGCAGGGTCATTCTCGATGCCCTACAGGGGGCATGCCTTAGACAGCTAGTGGTGGAACCCACTCAGGAAGGAGCAATATTGACCTGGTACTCTCAAATGGAGAGAGGATCACAAATTTAGAAGTCAGTAGACATCTGGGAACAAGCGACCACTGCACAGTGTGCTTCACAATAAACACAACCATGGAGACAAGCCATACAAAGACAAGGATAATGGACTTTAGAAGGGCTGACTTTGGCATAATGGTGAATACCTGAGGAATGCATTAGCAAATGGCCAGAAAGGAGGGGTGGAAGAACAATGGAGAACAATCAAAACTGCCATCATGGAGGCAACAAACCTTTGTGTGAAACAAATAAAGAAAACGAAGCGGAATTAAAAAACACTATGGTTCTCAAAAGAGGTGTCATGGAAGGTTAGGGAGAAAAAGGCTGCATTCAAAAAGTATAAGGAATCACAGAAGGAGCACGACAGGGAACTGTATCAATTAAAGCAGAAAGAAGTGGGGAAGGCAGTCAGAAAAGCAAAGGCCCAAACCAAGGAAAAGATAGCCAACTCAGTTAAGAAGGGGGATAAAACCTTTTATAGGTACATTAGGGAGCATAGAAAGGTTAAGGGAAGGATAGTGAAGATTAATAAAGGAGAGGGGAGGTGGGCAGAGGGAGACAGTGAAAAGGCAGAGATACTGAATGAATACTTTTGCTCAGTATTCACAAAAGAAGAAGAGGAAGAGTTACCTAAACCAAACAGTAGAAGCACTCTGGGTACTGGGGTTGATGCCAGTCCATTTACAGAAGAAAGAGTCCTGAAAGAACTCCTAAAACTCAAGGTGGACAAAGCAATGGGGCCTGATGGGAGTCACCCTAGAATCCTAAAAGAGCTAAGGGAGGACCTAGTGACACCAATAACCACATTTTTTAGCAAATAAGGGGAAGATGGGGTGGAACCTGAGGACTGGAGGAGAGCAGATGTGATTCCCCTTCACAAAAGTGGGAGCAAGGCAGAAGCAGAAAACTACAGACCTGTTAGTTTGACCTCAGTGGTAGGGAAAATGATGGAATCACTTCTGAAAGAAAGAACTGTTCAGTACCTAGAGGCCAGCGGGGCACAGGACCCAAAGCAGCATGGATTCACAGCAGGAAGGTCATGTCAGACGAATCTAATCGATTTCTTTGACTGGATGACCAAAGTAATAGACCAGGGAGGGGCTGTGGATATGGTCTACCTAGACTTTAGCAAGGCATTTGACACAGTCCCACACAAAAGATTAATAATCAAGTTAGCCAGCCTGGGAGTGGGTCCCAGGGTGGTAGCCTGGGTAGCAAACTGGCTGCACAACAGGACACAGAAGGTCATAGTGAATGGAACACATTCTGAAGAAAGGGGGGTTACTAGTGAAGTACTTCAGGGCTCAGTACTGGGTCCAGTCCTCTTCAACGTCTTTATAGGTGACATTGCAGAGGGTCTGGAAGGAAAGGTATGCCTCTTTGCAGATGACACAAAGATCTGTAATGGAGTTGATACACAAGGGGGCATAGAAAGGATGAGAAGGGACTTGGCAAGGTTGGAGGAATGGTCAAACATAAGGCAACTTAGATTCAATGCAACGAAGTGCAAAGTTATGCACCTGGGAAATAAAAATCCAGGAGAAGAGTACACAATAGCAGGCGTACTAACGACAAATAATGGAAAGGGATCTGGGTGTCGCTATATCAGATGACCTAAAGGTGGGTAAGCAATGTGAGAAGTCAGTAAGGAGAGCGAGGGATACTGGGATGCATAGGAGGGGCATTACAAGTAGAAAAGGAAGTGGTTTTCCTCTGTACAGACAGTTGGTGAGATCCCATCTGAGTATCATGCAGTTTTGGAGACCTCATCTATGCAAGGACATAGACAGGATGGAAGCAGTCCAGAGGAGGGCAACTAAAATGATGCAGGGTCTACATCAGAAACCCTATGAAGAGAGACTGAGAGAGCTTAATATGTATACCCTTGATGAAAGGAGGAAGGGGACATGACAGAAACTTTTAAGTACCTCAAGGGAATCAACAAAGTCCAGGAGGGTAGCATCTTTCAGAAAAAGAGATGTGTAAGAACAAGTGGGCACAATTTAAAGATAGAGGGGGGACAGCTCAGGGGTAATGTGAGGAAATTCTTTTTCATGGAGCGAGTGGTGGATGCATGGAACCACCTTCCTGGAGAGGTTGTGGGTTCTAAAACAGTGGGGGAATTCAAACATGCATGGGACAGACATAAGGCAATTATAGTTGGGAATTGCAGGAAGTAGGCTGCTGGTTAACTAGAATCTGCAGCTTATCCAATTGGTAGGGAAATGGACAGACTGGGTGGGCCAAGTGGTCCTTATCTGCCGTCAAAGTCTATGTTTCTATGTTTCATACGTTGGTGCTGCAATAGCACAGATAGGGCAGGCATCGGGGATCAGGAGAGCCACATCAGGATGGGGGTACCAACATGGTACATAGATGGCATCGGGGAGCTGTGACAAGTGCCATTGGACCACTTGGATGGGGCCACACATACGAGGCCACACTCTGGGGTGTATTATGGGTGGGCCGTCACCCATGGTATGCAGCACACAGTCATGTTACCCAGGGGAGAATGTCCAAGTCATTTTACAGCTACCCTGGCTGGTCTAAGGACACTTAGAATTTCTCCCACCAGGTTATGCCTGTGAATCACCGGATGCAGCTTGCATAGGCCGCAGTCCTCCTACCGCCATGCCACAGTGCATTGCAGGAGCAAGCCCTGTTTGGGGCATGTGAACTGCAGTCGGTGTGTGAAATCAATGTTTGGGACACATTATGAAGATCACAGTGACACTGTTCATGAGCAGAGGTGTTAAAATGTCTATGTTTAAAATTTGATGAAAAAAGTCCATAAAATAACTCTGCTACGAGCATCTATTATGCACTTTCCACACACCCTCGTAAGTTCACGAACTTATGAACAGTACAGCAGTCATTTTTCACACCTGGCCGAAATGTGTTTTTGCATTTCTGGCTCAGAATAGCACGTTTGCTGTAGGAAATTAGTGTTCGGGACAGATTAACAAAATCACAGTGACACTGTTCATGAGCGGAGGTCCCAAAATGCCTATGTTGAAAATCTGCTGTAAAAAATCCCCAAACTAATTACATTATGGGTGTACATTACACAATTTCTACGCATGCTCGTGGCTTCACCAGTTTTTGTATATTTTCAATTCAGCTTTTCAACAGTGCCATTTTTTACACCTCTTCATGAACAGTACACCTGTCACTTTTCACATCCTGTTCGAAATGTGTCTTCGCACCTGTGATGCCAAATGGCACAGTCGCTGAGCAAAATCACCTTTCGCCAAAAGAACTGATAGTGTCACTGTTCATGCAATGAGGTCACAAAAAGCTCATGTGGAAAACTTGGAGTAAAAATACCAAGAAATGCCCAGGGAGTTAGAGTTTTTGACCATAACGCCCTACCCTGTAGGGTCTGACAAGCGTCAGGAGTGTGACTTAGGATTGTGGACAGTAATGCTCATGCCATTCTACCCCCACCCTCATCGTGCAGCCAGTGATAGGCATCGAGGTGTGCCTGGGACTCTTTTCTCCCAGAGTTCACCCCATTCTCCTATACTGCACCCTTTTCAGCATATTTCCTTATGGAATGAGGTGAATGTAAAGCCCAAATTCCCCAAGGCATATTTCGACACTTGTCAGTGTCTGAAGGGTAGGGTGAGGTGAAATGTCACGGCCATCATGGGCGATAGCCCAGATGCACAACCAAATGCCTGTCCTTCTCTGCAGGGTGAGGGTGGAGTTGGCATCAGTTCAATACTTCAATGCCATTCGTACACTGCATCTGTCTAACTCCTGCACTTCAACTGCTAATGCCGGCAAGCAAACATTCTGCACTGACAAATGCTTGTTGTTATTGTTAGTACTTCCCCCCATTATGTACTCTTCCCATGGTTTTTTTTGGTTCCCAGGTGCATTACTTTGCACTTATTTGCACTGAATCTAATCTGCCATACTTCTGACCATTCCTCCAACCTTGCCAAGTACCTTCTCATCCTTTCCACCCTGCTTGTGTATCAACTAGCCCACCTGGCTGGCTTGGCAACCACTTTATCTGTGGCTTGCTCTGCCCTGACTGGCTTTCATGTTTCTTATTTTAAATACAGATCAAGCGTTGGACTTTCTATCCCTGTCCATTAGCCCACTAATCAACTTGGCTATAACTGGGGCTTTGCCCTGCCCCTGGTTTCAGCTTTCCTTGTTTAACTTATTTATTTATACAATGCTGTTCAGGGCCTGTCTGCCCCTATGCTCTGACTCCAGGGAGCATCATTTACATAAAACTGCCCCTGTGCCACTGCCCTCTGCTGGAGCTATTTATATGTATTAATACATTTCAATGTAACTGCCCTTACCCTGTGCTTCTCTTCTAGAGCGTGATTTAAATACATTTAAATATGACCATCCTGGGGCAGTCCCTTAGTCTTGGGTCTTTCCCAAGCCCCTGTCATGGTCACAGCCATCACTCAATGTACCCTCCGGTGCAATTAAACAAAATATTTCTTTATTTTAAGACAATTCAGGTGGTCAGCACCTGCCCAATGGTGCTGCTACCGATTCATCGTCCCAGCCCAGGGGAAAGTTTAGAGGAGGAGGAGATTTGCTGGCTGAATGGTGCTGGAGCAGGCAGTTGGAGGTCTTCCCCTGGGGCCTTGATGTGGCCCAATACTCTCTGGTCAAGGATGTAGCCCCACTGTGGGCACCACTGATGAGGGACCGGACTTTTATTTTAAATAAAAACAGCAAAAGGGGCTGAAGTGAGCCCACTCCGTGGCTTTCGACTGTTGCTCTGGGGACCACTGACACTGGGAACTACCACAACTACTGGACCACCACAAGAGCACAGGGATGAGAGGAGGACTGCAGACACTGATTACCTGTTAACTCCCTGCATCCTCTCCCTACCTCTTGGCCATGACACTTGTCTTTCCTGGCTGCTTTTCTCAGTCGGGGTGCCCGGAAGTGCTCCCTCAGCTACACAGCTTGCTAGCCAACTGAAGCAACAACACAGCCATTACTGGCCACTTTGAGAACCATCCCTGGTGTTCAGTACATTGAGTTCCTAGCAACCAGGGATTCTAGCAGCTGTTCGCGTGAGCCAGACTTAGGCTGGCACAGGTTTGTGCCATAGTTAGGCAAACTGCAGAAAAGAAAAAAAAACCTTTTAAACTGCAGGCATGCTATTTCCCTTTCCGGGGCCCTAGCACTACATTTATCCCCAACCTGCCATCTAAATTAACAGGGGCACCTGGACTCCTATTGGGGCACTTTGCTGGGGCACCTCCCACACTTTGGGGTATTATGTTACTACTGAGCAAGAAGATCATAAGTAATTTCCAACAGTAAAGATATAAACCAAATGCTGGCTGCAGCATAGTTGTAAGGACCATTGTTGAAAAGGGTTATCCTTCATCTAAGATGTAACTTGAGGTCCCTTCTACCTATCTATGGCAACAGTTTAGGTGTACATTTAAAATCCCATGGCACTTTTCAAAAAGAATACAACATATCTTAAGTTTCCTGCTGAACAGTTAAACAGGTACTTATATAATGGTCTGTGGCTGTATATTGAGGTTGCTCATTGCTAATAATGTAGCCTGAATCTGAATCAGCAGGCAAATGTTCCAAATTTAGGAAAATCTGGCACCCAAACTGAATTTTACATTTTGCTGATTCTGTTGAGATTAAATTTAAACAAATGTGTCATGTTTTGTGTGCAGGTAGTGTTTCTTGTCCAATCAAGAGCTTTGGCAATATAGGAGATCGTAAGACTCAGCCATACAGTAGGCACAATGTGGTCTGTGTCTCTTTCTGTAGTGGTTTATCTAGGTTTTTGCCCACTGTTCACCGTTAGCCAGTTCTACCTCAGTGTTTTACTATTTTGAAAGCTAGACTAATGCTGTATATTTACTTCTACAGTAGTTTGTCTTTAAAAATACTGCTTTCATGAGTCCTGATATAGACAAAAATATTGCATTTTTGATTGGTCTGAGTCAATATAAAAAAACAGCTAAAGAGGTTTCTGCAGCTACATATCATTTCTCTTTGCCTCTCACACACAAACTCTTTAGCTGTGCCTGGCATGCATTTGTGCTAACTGCACAATGTTTCCTGTGCTTGACAGTAGTTAAAGGGTTGCCGCATGCCTTGTTAACTTTTTATTCCTATCCAGTTTTTTCCACTGTCTTAATGAAATTGTCTTGGTATAGAAAGCAAGTAATTTTGTGTAGTACTCCAAAATGTTAAAAATGAATGTGCATATAGGCCCGTATACATTAAAAAGTGTAATGCCTATGCACCATGGATCCATGGTGCTTAGGCATGCCTATGTCAGAGGGCCATACTCGAGGGGTCCCGTGGACCCCTGGCAGCATTCCTGCAAGGAATGCACATCCCTTCTGCTCTGGATCCCCTGGCTGTTCACACAGTGTGCACGTAGACTGTTGGGGGGGTGTCTGTGGCGGTGCCTGCACTCTATGTCATAAATAATGGCATGAGTGCCAGGAGAGGGGGTGCAGGATATGGCAGCAGGGACTCTGCCATATCTGTTGCATGCCATCCAATGACAACCCTCAATGGCTGAGGGAAAAACTAGCCTCCCTACCATGCTGCCCCAGTCCTCCAGTCAGGCAGGGAGGGCTGGGGGCATCTGTTTGGGCACTCATTTGATGTTTTTCACATTTGGGGACCTGCACTGTTGTACAATCCCTTGCTCCACACAGAGCAGGTGATATACTCCCAGACCAGCATGGCCATCTTACTGGATGCCTGCCTGTGTCCTCCAATCCACCCCCCCAATCTTGTGTGATGGGGGGTGGGGTTTCAGACAGGCACCCAGCAGTGGATAGTGACTGTGAATGTGTACCACTGGGTGCTTGTCCATGAGTGCAGAGCTGCATGAGCTGAGCATGTGCCTCTCACACGTACCTGACCTACAATAGTGCATAGCCCCCACAGTGTGGCCTGCTGTGCATGACTGACCTCATACAGTGTGCAGACATGCATAACATAATGAATAATGTATGGACACCCATAAACAACAAGCCTGTGTTTCCATCAAGTGGTTGAGATTACCAGTATATGGACCTCGACAGTGAAGTTCGAGAGGTCCATGCTGGTATCTCAACCTTGAGATGGAAACATAAAGTGAATTGTGTATGGGCACCCATATTTTGTTTGTTATAGTGTGAGGTTAGAAAACAACACACATTTGACATGTCTTTTTTTTTCAAATGCTGAGGAACATTGAGCAGAGAAGTGAAACCAAGCAGTAGGAGTCAGCGCGAAGGAATCACAGCTGTAGTTAATGATAGAATGCGCACAATTGGGTTTTCTGAATGTGCACAACAACTTTAAAATGTGCACAACATATTTAGAATGCGCACATTAAGGTTTTTGAGCTGCTTGAATTCCATGCACAGTAAGCCCGAGCCATACACTATATGTGCATGTACCATGCAGAAGTTTTATTTATTTCAGGCACACATGACTGTATGTGTTCTTCATGCATCTTCAACTGTTTTATGAGTGACTTCCTACTTTGTTTCACTGTATACTTTCCAACTCAAAATGACTGTTTTCTATCCCAGATTTTAAGTTTCCTACAAGTTTATAAGTTCTAGTGTAATTTCACACTGCATAACAAATGAAAAGGTGAGTTTGTGTTGCTGATTGTACATAAAATGTTATTAAAAAAAGTCAGAAAAGTTAATAACAATGTAACCAACTCGCCTGCAATATGACTGATGCAGCCAGGTATAACTAAACAGTGCCGGGATTTTAAGCCCTCAGCTGGATGGCAACTGGTTTCCATTGATGTGCTGTAATAAGAGGTCAATGAGTTATGGTGCCTCCATGGGAGGTGGGCAAAGGGATTCTTTTGACATTAAGCAGCCAGGGTGCTGCACCACAAGAAGATGCAGCACTCCAACATATGACAGTTGCCAGGTAACACAATACTTCACAAACCCAATGCAAACAATACTGTACAGCGATAATATGAAATGCAAGGATATTGTGGTAGCCAGTGGCATGATGTAGACTATTCAGATGCAGTATGTAAGCAATAATACCTAACAGGGTGGGTGGCATTGGGACACCAGACTGCCAAGGTGACACAATGAGGACTCATGCCACAGGTGGAAGGCCTTATTATTCCTGGAAGGTCTGGTATATCCCAATACCGCCCACCCTGGAGGGTATTAGTGTGCTTAGAAAATAGGCTTATGTAAAATTCATGAATGGAAACAAAGGGGATATTTAAAAAACTAAAATATTTTTTTTGAAAATCATTACATGCATTATATTTTGTATAAAGTAATCTCTTCACTACTTGTCAGTAGAGGATGCTGCTGCTACAGGGCACATCTTGTTTTTACAAGACAGCTTTTTTTCCTTTTGATAAGGCACCCTTTTTATCAAGTGAGTTAATAAGGTACTCTTTTATTATTAGGTAAGTCATCCCTTTTTAATCCATTTTTATGTTTGCTTGCACGCATGTGCAAGAAACATAGTGCCTTCATCGGAGATTTCGGAGGTGTGTCACCTCCTCCTCCAATTCAGGCACTGTGCTGGCAGGCGAGCTCTGGTTACAATGCATTTGGAGCTGTCTATTACACTCCAAAATGCAGTGGCATACAGTTGAAAGGGAGAGCTACGCTTGAGTGAGCAGCGATGAGAGCTGCTCACGCGCAGCCCCCCCAGCCACAGGCGCATGCCGCCCCCAAGACGCTAGCGAGCAGCCGACGGGTGCCCAATCCCCGCCGGCTGAATCTGCGTCATCTCCTTCCCTCCTCCCAATAGTTGATGCCACGCTGGGAGCCCACCCCAGCGTGGCAATCTGTCATGTTGCGGCGGGGTGCTCAGTCCCCGGCTGAATTCGCTCTCCCAGAGTCCTTGTGTCACGCTGGGAGCCCACCCCAGCGCGCGCAAACGGTCCCGCTGCTTAATTTTGCCGACGGGGTGCCTCATCCTCCGTCGCTGAACGCCTCAAAATCTGGTGCCACACTGGGAGCCCACCCCAGTGTGGCAAGTGGTCCCATCGACGCCTTTTTTTTTGTTTTAACCTGTAAAACAAAACGATCCCGCCGCGTGTCTCCCAAGCCCCTCACACAACCCGCACCCACCCACCGCACCAGCCTTCCCACACCCTCACCCCATGCTTACCTCCGGACTCCAGCGCGGCACGATCTTTGGTGGACCGGGAACACGTCTGCACTCTTCAAAGCCGACCGCGAACTGAGGAAATGCCGGTAAGCTGTATAATGGGCTAGATAGGAGGGGTTCAACTTTATTGCATATCTCAGGCATTTTTGGGAATTTTTGCACCAAATTTTCAACATGGGGTTTTTGGGACCCCTTCTCATGAATGATGTCACTGTCATGGCGTTATTCGGGCTCGAAGGGTGATTTCGTGCAGTGACTGCGCAGTGACTGCGAAATCACCCTTCGGGACTGAATACCACCATGACAGTGACATCATTCATGAGAAGGGGGCCCAAAAACCCCATGTTGAAAATTTGGTGCCAAAATTCCAAAAAATGACTGTTTAACGAGCGTGCGTTGCGCAGTTCCTACGCAGGCTCGTAAGTTTGCGAAATTTCAATATTTTCACTCCAGATTTTCAACATTGCCATTTCACCACACTGTCTTATGAGTAGTACAGCTGTCATTTTCACATCTCACCAAATGTGTTTCCACCCTTGTAGCGCAGAATGGTGCAGTCGGTATAGAAATCAATGTATGGGACAAATTAAGAAAATCACAGTGACACTGTTCATGAGCAGAGGTCTTGAAATGGCTATGTTGAAAATTTGGTAAAAAAATTCCTAAAAATGACTGCTTTACGAGCGTGCGTTGCGCAGTTCCTACGCACGCTCATAGGTTTGCAAATTTTCATTATTTCCACTCCAGATTTTCAACATTGCCATTTTTCCACACCTTCTTATAGGTAGTACAGCTGTCATTTTTCACATCTCACCCAAAACATGTTTCCCTTATGCGCACAATGGCGCAGTCGTTATCTTGAACTCAGTGTATGGGACACATTAAGAAAATCACAGTGTCACTGTTCATGAGCAGAGATCTCAAAATGGCAATGTTGATAATTTGGTGACAGAATTCCTAAAAATGACTGTTTTATGAGTGTGTGTTGCACAGTTCCCACGCACGCTCGTAGATTTGCGAATTTTCAATATTTCCACTCCAGATTTCCAACATTGCCATTTTTCCACACCTCCTTATGAGCAGTACAGCTGTCATTTTTCACATCCTGCCCAAAACATGTTTTCGCCCATGTAGCGCACAATGGCGCAGTCGGTGTGCAAACTCAATGTATGGGACACATTAACAAAACCGCAGTGACACTGTTCATGAGCAGAGGTCTTAAAATGGCTATGTTGAAAACTTGGTGAAAAATGCTAAAATGACTTTTACGAAGTGGTGTTGCACAGTTCCTATGCATGCTCGTAAGTTTGCAAATTTAATATTTTCACTCTAGATTTTCAACATGTCCATTTTATTAAACTTCCTTATGAACAGTCCAGCTGCAATTTTTCAAATGTCACCAAATGTGTTATCGCGACATGAAGCGACAATGGTGCTACAGTGCGAAAGCAATGTTTAGGACAGATTAAGAAAATCACAGTTACACTGTTCATGAGCAGAGGTCTTAAATGGCTATGTTGAAAATTTGGTGACAAAAGTCCATAAAATGACTGTGTTACGAGTGAGCATTGTGCAGTTTCCACGCATCCTCGTTAGTTCATGACTTAGTAATATTTTCAGTCCAGATTTTCACTAGTGGCATTTTCAACACTTCCTTATGAACAGTACAGCTGCCATTTTTCACAACATGGCTAGTGTGTTTTCACACTTCAGTGCAGAGATGCGTGGTCGCTGTGGGAAATCATTGTTCGGCACAGATAAAGAAAATCACAGTGACACTATTCATGATCGGAGGCACCAAAATGCCTGAGTTGACAATCTGCTATAAAATATCCCCAACCTACTTATATAACGGGTGCATTGCACAGTTTCTATGTCGCTGTGACTTCACCATTTTTAAATATTTTTACTACACATTTGCAACATAGCCATTTTACACCTCCCCATGAAAGAGTACAGCTGTCATTTTTACAGCCTGTTCGAATATTTTGCACCTGTGGTGCTAAATCCCGTAGTCACTGTGCATAAGCAGCTTGCTACTAAACTGATATTCCCCTGTTCATGAGGTGGGGTCACAAACAAACATGTTGAAAATTTGGAGTTAAATACCAACGAATGCCTGAGGTATTAGGCTTTTCAACTAAATCGCCCAACCCTATAGAGAATGACAGGAATCAGGGGTGTGACTTGGGATTCTTGCCTGTGATGCTCATACCATTCCACACCCCGCAGTCACTGAGAGGCATCGAGGTATGCCTTGGACTCTTTGGCCCCAAACTTCACCCCATTCTCCTATATCGCACCCATCTCACCGTATTTCCTAATGAAATGGGGTGCGCATAAGGGCCAAAGACCCCAAGGAACACGCCACACTTGTCAGTCTCTGCAGAGTGGGGTGTGGTGAAATGGCGTGGCCGTTATGCCTGACGACCCAAATGCACACTCCGATGCCTGTCACTCTCTGCAGGGTGGTGGTGGGGTTGGCTTCAGTTCAATACTTCACTGCCATTCCTATTACGCAGCTCTGTAACTTCTACACTACCACTGCCAATGCCAGTAAGCAAACATTCGGCATTGACAAATGCCTGTTAATCTTGTTTTTGTTTTACTGACATCAAGGATGGTTGGCAGCTTGTACGCTTGAGCGTGGTCAAAAAACTGAAACTGCAGCTGTTCCAAACCAAACCGCAGTCATTATGACTGCTGCCTTACTAAAGTGAAACCACAGCTGTTCTGAGTCAAAGCACATTTTAGCGCAGTAATTGCTGGTCAACAGTGGAGAGAGGGCCAAGCAAGAAGGTAGGATGGCAGAGTGGCTATGTTTAAAGTCAGGTAAAAATAAAACTTATTTGCAGTTTATGAGTACAAGTGAGCTCCTCTCAGGACAGTTATCTGTCACAAGTGAGAGAATGGAGAGCCAAGCAGGAGAATGCAGAGCTGAGGGACTTAAAACACCAGTTACAGTTCTCATGTGGAGTGCTCTGAGACCTTCCATTAACATAATTTTTTTTAAGTGACATTTTAGAGCCGCGAGGAGGGTAGTCGGCCAAGCACAAACTCAAAGATTAAATGGATCAGAATAACCAAAGATGGCACTGATAAGTCCAGTCTAACTTTTTTTTTATTTTTTTTTTTCATCTCTTGCCTTTCAGCAATTTTGCTGCATTTCCACTTTCTGTTCTCCCACTTCAAACTGATACACAGGTGGTTGCAATAATTTATCTCCTAGCTCTAGGAAAAAAAAAAACAATAAAAACTATGTACTGTGAAAAATATTAGTTGGGCAACCCATTCCCAGCCAGGCTGTGCTGCCACCTTCAGATTCTGGTTACATCAGACCACTCGAGCTTCATTCTCAAGGTCTGATATAATCAGAAGCCCTTTGCGGTAGCACAGACTGGTTGTGTATAGTTGCCCAATCAGTATTCTCTATTTAACATGCTAGATTCCTGTTTTAGAGTTCCTCAGGTCCTCAGCTGTTTGGGCAGTTTATAGTGATGAACTCTGCAGCAGTATCTTTATGAGTAATGCAGGCTACTGTAGCTTTTCCCACAGAGGCAGACTTAGGCAAAGCAACCTCTTCTCTGAGTGTTGAAGTCCTGGATGAGCACTTCAGGTGTGAAACTTTGAATCTGTAGGCAAAGTACTGGTCAGGGAACTCTGGCTACACTTAACCCTGGGAGTGAGATGAAGAAACATATCCTTATCTTTGTCAGTTTGATCTGAACTGGTGAAAGACACTGCAGTCATTCCACTCACCAAGTTCTAGTGTCTATGGGTTGAATTACATAAAAGGGAAGGAACCTTCTGATTTGCTAGCAGATTCATGGTGTTTTCTAATAATAATATTTTTTTAATAGTATTTTTATTTATATAGCACAATTCAGACATCAAAGTGCTTTACATGCTAAACATCATAACACAATTCAGTAAAATGACATAAATACATCAGCTTCAATTAAAATGTTTACAATTCCTAAAACTTCAAATATTAAAAGCCTGTTTAAATAGATGAGTTTTTAAACTGGTCTTGAAACTCTCCATGGTCCTGCACTCTCTAATCTGAAGGGGTAGAGAGTTCCACAGGGATGGTGCCACGAACATAAAAGCCCTGGCACCAGATGTCTTCAACCGCACCCTAGGAACCTCTAACAACCCCTCGTCAGTTGAACAGAGAGGTTAGCCAGGGCTGTAAGGAACCAGGAGCTCTTGCAGGTAACCCAGTCCCAATCCATGAAGGGCATTATAGGTCAGAAGACTGACCTTAAAGGTGGTCCACCACTGTAGAGGCAGCCAGTGCAGATCACGCATCATGGGAGTAATATTACCAGTACGTAAAGTCCCAGTCAATAATCATGCCGCAGCATTCTGCACCAGCTGTAAGCAGCAGACATCAACCCCCTGGAAGCCCTAGGTATAGGGAGTTGCAGTAGTCAAGGCGCGAGGTCACAAAGGCATGGATTAACCTGGGCAAATCGTCAGACGGAACAAGGTGCTTAATTCTGGCGATGTTCCTAAGATGGTAAAAGGAAGATCTGAGGACTGCTGACACCTGCGCCCACAGTGTCAGCCCATTGTCAAGTACCACCCCCAGATTGTGCACCTGTTCAGAGGTGGGCAGCTGTACACCATCGAGCCAAAGCCTTGAAGGTAACCCTACCACCGACCTCTCTATCCGGTGCCCTGGGCTCAGAACCAGCACCTCAGTCTTCCTGGAATTCAGTTTCAACCAGCTGGACTTCATCCAGTCATAGATTTCTGCCAGACATCTGTTAAACATCGAGATCACACTATCCTGGTCAGGTGCAAAAGACAGATAAAGCTGTGTATCATCTGCATAGCAGTGAAACCTCAGCCTATATCATCTTACAATGTCTCCAAGGGGCAGCAAATACACTGCGAACAACATGGGGGACAGCACTGAGAGCTGAGGTACCCCACATGGCAGAGAGACTGGTTCAGAAGAAAAAATCCCTGAAACCACTCTCTGAGACCTGCCGGCAAGGAAAGAATAGAACCATCTATGAAATGGACCAGCCAGTCCACAGATAACCCTCAAGCACTCAAGCAGAACCCCATGGTGCACAGTGTCAAACACTGAGAAGAGATCCAGAAGCACCAAGATGGAACGGCGCTTCTGGTCTCTCACCATCAGGAGATCATTGAGTACCCAGACCAGAGCGGTCTCAGTACTATGTCTCTTCCGGAAACCTGACTGGAGAGGATCGAAGACATTGTGAATGGTAAGATGGTTCTCCAGCTGCAGAGTAACTACTTTCTCAATCATCTTTCCAACAAAGGGAAAGTTAGAGATAAGTCTGTAGTTTGCACAGATGCTTGGGTCTAAAGAAGCTTTCTTAAGAAGTGGTGTCACCACCACCTCTTTCAGAGAGCTAGGGAATTCTCCCATGTCTAAAGAGCACCAAACAATCTCTGCAAGGACTGGGCCGATGGTCTCCATACACCCTAATAATAGGCGTGTAGGGCCTGGATCCAAACTACAGCAAGTTGGCCACCATTTCTGGACAATCTGCATAATGTACTCTATCTCCGGATGGTTAAAAGATATCCAAGAAGACCGAGGGGCAGTGATCATACCCCAGCCACCACTAACCCCCATAGAGGGTGCTGCACGGATTTCGGCCCTGATGTCAGCCACCTTATCTGCAAAGAATCGAGCGAACTCGTTACGCTTATCTTATTTATTTATTTATTTTATTTATTGGAGATTAGGAAGTACCTTTGAGTCAGAGACTCCTTTACAAAGGTTCCACGTCACATATTTTACATACAGAGAAAGACAGGTTACATAGCAGTACATCAGTACATAGTCAGGTAGCTACAGGAGCAGTTGTGAGGCTAACAGTGAAAAAACTAGGGAAAAATTAGTGCAAACACACAATACAGATTGCACACATGTGCAGAGCTAGGCTAGGGGGACACAGGTTGTGGCAGGAAGGGTAGGGGAAACCGGCCACAGCCTTTTCCGGCCAGAATAGTGTAAGCTTTTTCAGTGGCAATCCCAGTGGTTCGAGGATTGTAGGAGGTCTCTAAGAGCAGTTTTGAATGGTTCAAGTCTGTTCTCTTTTGCAAGTGGGGTGGGCAGACTGTTCATCCAGGAAGGGGGTCTGTAGCTGAAGGACCTTTGGAATTGGGAGGTAAGGCAGTTGGGAACAGAGAGGAGTTGCTTTCCAGAGCTATGAGTATGTTTAAGTGTCAGGGCCGGTCTTATTAGTGGTGTGAGTCCTATGGGGCAGAGGCCTAGGGCAATTTTTTTTGCCATGAGGCAGGTGCGGAACCTAATCCTGTTGTCAAGGTTCAGCCAGTTGGTATCGTTTTATAGGGAGCATGTGTGAGTTAGACAGTCACAGCCCAGGGTGAGGTGACAGGCTTTATTTAGGGAGACACGTAGTCTATGGAGAGCCGATGAGTTTGCCGCCCCATAGATGAGTAGGCCATAGTCTAGCAGGGAGAGGACAGAGGAGGAGACAGCAAGCCTCAAGGCGTTTGGGGTAAAGCAGTGTTTGAGGCGATACAGGAGCCCAAGCTGCACATTGTGGGCAGCAGATAGGAGGTGGATATGTTGGTGGAAAGTGAGTGCGGGGTCAAGGGTTAATCCTAGATATCTGAAGGAGTCCACTTGTTCCAGGGGGGTCAGGTTGGCAGTTTGTACTTGAGGGCAAAGTTCCTTTCTAGCATTGAGTGGGTGGGAAAAGTACATAACCTTAGTCTTGTTATAGTTCAGGATAAGACGTTGAGAGGCGAACCATTTTTCAGCAGAACTAAAGGAGGATTGAAGGGAGAGGTGGTGTTGCAAAGGGTCAGAGTTGGAGGTATAGAGGACGGCATCATCTGCATAGAGGAGTAGGTTCCCAGAGCGGGTACTGGGGAGGGAGTAAAGAAAGAGGCTGAACAGTAGTGGTCCGTGGATGGACCCTTGCGGGACACCAGAGAGGACAGGTAGCCTACTAGATAGGGTGTTCCCAATTTTGACCTGCTGGGAATGGTTAGACAGATAGTCAAAGAACCATCCAAGGGCATCCTGAGACAATCCAGTGTTGGTCAGTGCAGATAGCAGGAGCGGGTGGTTAACAGTGTCGAACGCCTTAGTGAGATCAATGAAGACAGCCCCTGTGATTTGGCTTCTGTCTAAAGTGGAGTGAATGTGAGTGGTGAGTTCCAGGAGGGCAATGGTGGTACTATGTCCCTTCCGGAAGCCGTGTTGCTGCATACTAAGCAGGTTGTATTTGCTGAGGTGGTCCATTAGCTGATCTGAGACTATCCTTTCAAGGGCCTTGGATAGGGGAGGAAGAATGGAGATAGGCCGGTAGTTGTTAGTGAGGACACGGTCCCCATTTTTAAGTATTGGCATAATGTGTGCAGATTTCCAGCGGGAGGGGAATTTTCCTAGGCATAAGGAGTGGTTTAGTATATGGGTGAGGG
Source organism: Neoceratodus forsteri (assembly GCA_016271365.2). Taxonomy (NCBI): domain Eukaryota; kingdom Metazoa; phylum Chordata; order Ceratodontiformes; family Ceratodontidae; genus Neoceratodus; species Neoceratodus forsteri. The sequence continues at coordinate 1,780,692,086 of CM057452.1, forward strand.
GGTTGAGCACCTCAGGGCGAGAGAGTCGAAGGAGTTTCAGGTCTAAGGTGTCACTGCTATACCGGGAGTGACTTAGTGCCCTTCTGAGATAAGGCTCAGCGCCCTTAGGTGCAATGCTGTGCAGGCGAAAGGGAGAGGCTATTGGGGGGGGGTGGCTGGGGGTGGGTCAAAGAAGTTTGGGAGGAGAACCATGCTGAGGTTAGAGAAGGCATCATTGAAGGCATTGGCCATTCGGGATGGATCAGAGGTAAGGCACCCATCAACCCAAATCTGGCTAGGGATGGTGTTGGGAGCATTTCAACAGAGGTCCTTAATATTGGCCCAGAACTTTTGTCCTGAGTCCCAGGAGTTGGTTAGGGAGGTCTTGTAATACTCTGCATTAGCTTTGCACAAGGACCAGGTACATTTGTTCCGAGCCTCTCTATAGCTCTGTCTGTCAGTTGGCAGGCCAGTCTCGTTGGAGAGGTGCCATAGGGAGTCTCTGGTCCGCATGAGGTCCAGGAGATGTTCAGTGATCCACTGCGCCAGATTACCTTTGGCCACCCTTTTGGTGATCAGGGTAAATTTATAGCAAATGGTGTTAAAGGCGAAGATGAAGAGGTCAAGGGCTCGGTCAGGGTCAGGGGCCTTCATAACGAAGGACCAATTCATTGTCCTGAGATATACTTTGAGTTGCGCAAGTTTGCCTGGGCCAAGTCTGCGCCGGTAGATTATTCTGGGGGTGATTTGGGTGATTTGCCAGTCCAGGAGCAGAGTACAGGGGAGTGGTCACTAAGGGCATTTGGGAGAACAGTAGTACTAGTGATTTTAATGGGGCGGTTGGTGAATACCAGGTCCAGCAGGGAGGAGGACCCAGTGCGCTGGTTCAGTCGGGTAGGGGATGAGATGACTTGTGTAAGATCTTGGGCAGTAGCCGCGTCTATGAATGGTGAGGCAGTTTTGTCAAGCCAGTTAATATTAAAGTCTCCTAGTATGATTTTCTCGGCTTGTGGCAGAAGAGTGGTCAGGTAGGACAGTACAGAGTCAAAGGCCGCCTTCTGATCCCTGGGGGGAATGTAGACCGTAGTGATGAGGAGGGGGGAGATTTAGAGGTTCCCAGTGTGATTTTTATAGTGAGGGCCTGTGGGTCAGGATGTAGCTGGGGGGCCGGAAATAGCTGTCCACGTAGGACCTCTTTAGTATATACGGCGCAGCCCCCCCCGGTTACCCTTTCGATCTGCCCGGAAAAAGTTGTATCCAGTGAGATTTAGCGACGAGTCAGGGATCAATGGGGAGAGCCAGGTTTCACTAACCGCAATGATGTCAGACTGGTGCTGGTGGACCCAGCCCTGGAAGGAGTCCCACTTTTTTAGAAGGCTATAGACATTAAGGGTGGCAATACGCAGTCCGCTAGTTGGTGGGTGGGCAGGCACGGTAGTTGTGGCAGGGCCAGGGTTAGGGTGTATGTTTCCTGATGTGAGCAGGAGGAGGAGGAGGAAGAACCTGCTGATTGGGTGCCATTTTGTGGCTTTGTGAGGTTGTACGCAACCACCCGGGGGCCCTTTTGGAGTGGGGAATGTGGGGATAGGGAGGCTAGTTAAGTGGGGTATCGCCAGTAATAGGAGACGAGGTGAGGGGACAGGAGGCGGGGGTTGGAGTCGCAGTTGGCGAGGTTGACAGTAGTTGCTGGGGGAGGAGAGGGTGCTATGCATGGGGTGCTGAGAGTTGGAGAAGAGAGATGGAGGGAGGGCAGCAAGATGAGTCCAATCAGCACAAAAGGAGTAGGTGGCTATGGATTCCTGATTAGAGGAGGTCTTAGGGGTTGAAGTTTGAGGCGACTGCCAGTCAGGCAGCCATAGAGGGCATAGACGTTTTGAGTGTCCCAGGAGGGTGACAGGGGGAGTTATTAGATGGGGTAGCTGTACGCAAAGCAGGAGGATAAACCATAGCATAGCAGCTAGTATGTGAAGCAGGGCCAAGGGAAACCAGCAATAGGTGAGGCGATGCAGCATTGCCCCGGTGGCTGAGTAGTATAAGCTGCAGATGGAGAAATGGGCTGATTGGGTGCTGAAGCCTCCAGAGGCCCTATGGCCCTATAAAAGGGCGTGCTCACCAAGGGTGGTGGCGGGGGCGGTGGGGAGCCGACACTTGTGTCGGTGGGGCCTTCACAAACACACTGTTCTTCAACTGCGTGGAGCTCAGTGCACCGTTTTTAGTCCGTCCGTACCTGAATGCAGTTCTGGGGAGGGGGGGTTCACCCGGGACCCTTGCGACCTCCAAATGGGACCCTCATACCTCAGAATCCAGGAGCAACCTGTGGAGAAAGGAGAAAGGTAGGCAATTAAATACTATCGAGGCAGTTGGGGGCCGGGGCACAGGGAGCTGAGTGGCATGCTACCTACGCGATTTCTCGCTTGGTTTTTAGGGATTCATCGGATGGCAACTCGCTTCCCTATGGTTTGCAGGTAGTCAATTAATTTTGCTAAAGGGGAGCCTAGAAGAAGTGTTCAAAGCCCCCGCAGTGATGGTGGAAACCACGAGGGACCGACTTAAACACCATGGTAGTAGGTTGCCTTTAGCCATGTGTTTAGTTCAGGACAGACTGTGGGTTGCGATTTTGTCAGGATCCAGGCAATACTTTTTTAGGGAGCAGCAGGAGGCAATATTGCATTCAGCAGTTTAGGCATACCAGGTTACAGTTCAAGTTTAAGGTGCATCAGAAAAACGCTCATAGGAATCACAGTTTAGTCATACAGGCATACCAGGTTACAGCTGAAACCGGAATTAAGGTGCAGCAGAAAATCACTTTCACAGGGCACGGTTTAGGCATTTAGGTTACAGATTACTGTCCGGAATTAAGGTGAAACATAAAAACCCTAATAAAAGCTCACTGTTTAGGTAGGTTACAGATTTACTGTCTGGAATTAAGGTGAAGCATATAAAATCCTATTAAAAGCTCACTGTTTAGGCAATTTACTCAGTGAAAAAAACTATCTCCACATCTATGCCGACTGATATCTGGAATGTTGCAGTTTGAAAATGGCACTGTCACAAACACACTGTTCTCCAACTGCGCAGAGCTCGGCGCGTTGTTTTTAGCCCATCCGTACCTGAATGCAGTTCTGGGGGGTTGGGGAGGGTTCACCCGGGACCCTCGTGACCTCCAAATGGGACCCTCATACCTAGGAATCCAGGAGCAACCTGAATGCAGTTCTGGGGGGTTGGGGAGGTTTCACCCGGGACCCTCGCGACCTCCAAATGGGACCCTCGTACCTCAGAATCCAGGAGCAACCAGTTGTGAAAATGCTCCTCGAACCTGTAGACAGGTTGGATTGCACAGCCTGTCCATGGTTCGAAAGAGCTGAGTCAGTCAGTTTTGAGCAGCAGCTATCTCACCGGACAGGAACTCTGCCTTCTTACATGAGATTGCTGATTGATAGCTTTGATAATGGTCTATCAATCTAAGGTGGTCGGCATCAAGGGTCGTTCTCTGCCAGCGATGCTCTAACCTTCGTCCTATCCATCTCAACTCCCTCAAAGTCCCATCAAACGAAAGGGACCAAGGGTGGAGAGAGATGGGGTGAACACGGATTGGGGCAATAGCATCCAGAGCCACAGTGATAGCCTTATTATAGGCCAAAACTAGATTATCTGGGTCCTCCCTGCCCTCATAACTCCCGACAGTGTCAGCCCATCATCAAATACCCCCAAAAGACCCTCTGGGGTAACACCCCTCAATGGGCAGTATCTGACCATCCACACAGGGCAGGCCTATGGGGGGCTGGAAATTGAATCTTACTGTGTAATTATCAGACGACACGACTGGCTCCACCACCAAATCGGAGGACTTGATCCCCATGAGGAAGACCAGATCAAGTGAGTGACCCAGATTATGAGTAGCAGAGGCAACTACCTGTGTGAACCCCAATGAAGACATAAGTTGGAGGAAGTCTTGGCCAAACTGCAGGAGTTCATTGATGACCCAGGCATTGAAGTCGCCCAGGACCATCAGCCTGGGCAACTCCAATGCCACATCAATGATGAAGTCTGCCACATCCTACAGGAACAATTTCTCACCCCCGGGTGGATGGTAGATGAGAATGACCCTGCAGTGCACACCTGCTACTACAGTAGACTCAAATGATCTGGCCACCTCTACTGGTACACCAGCTAGGCCCAATTCTGATCTAAAACAGATAACCACCCCCCCGGCCCTGTGGTCTGATCTCAAGTGGTGTATCACCGAAAACACGGCTGGGACCGCCGCTTCCAAAATGGGGCCTGCGTTGTCATCAAGCCAGGTTTTGGTGATCTAAGCCAGGTCTGCTATCCCAACAAGATCAACAATAATTGCTTACTCTTACCAAAACAACAAACAGGGCCAACACCAGTTTTACCAACAAATGATGATCATATGTAAACTCACATTGAAAAAGTGAAAAAGTTGCTTTTATATAGATCATCACTTCACAGTGCTGCAGGGGTCTACTGTCCTGATATGTTGCATTGAAATGGGTGCTTAATCATTTCAAAATGAGTCAGCATATGATCATTTCTCAGTAAGGCCGGTGTAAGTTCAGTTGTGTTTACAATGAGCCCCAGACATAATAGGAACAACACCTTTCTACTTTAAGGGGAAAAAGTCCAGCACCCACCACAAAAGGAAGTCCACACTCAAAAACAGTAAAATTTCACCATTTCATTAATTTCAGCATAAATAAACACACACAATGCCATGCAGGATATCAGAGCAAACCGACGTCCAAATGTTATGTTTCGCTCTGTGACTACCGAACTTCATCAGACACTTACTGTATCTGGTGAATAAACAGTGCATTAAATACATTCAACAATTAAGTGCTACCCAATCAGTGACAAATATAATTATTCAATCACTTTAACTTATACTGAAAACTCTTGGGAACTTGATCGACGTGCATCATATTATTTCTCTTAATTAATTTAAACACCATTGGGCAGTAACCAGGCACATTATTTAATATTCACTCATTACCTAATGAAGACATCATTACACCAGTCCATGTTATTTATATCCCTAGTTTTATACATTTCATTTATAAAAGCTCTAAAAACTCATATTCAGCAACTGTAAAGTTTGCCTCATCAGTAACCATTAAAGTTCTTTTAAAATTGTTTACAGTTTTTTTAGGAAAACAGCCAAGTGTATACTTTCATTTAAACCCTATCATCTCACCCTAGGTATAAATCCTGAAGCTTTCCTCTGGCTACTAGTTTTAAAGCCCCCCCATCCCACATTTGATCTTGTCTATACCAATGGATTTAATTAACATCATGGTCAATCCCTAGGTTGCTAGCAATGTGTTTTACTATAGCATATGTGCTTTCATTTCTCATTATAGCATGTATATGCTGTCCTACCCTCATTCAAAATGTATGGGTGATTCTGCCTACATAAAACTTGCCACAAGTGCATGAAAGTAAATATACCACCCCCATAATGCTGCTAGTAATAAAATGATTAATCTTCTTTACTATTCCATTCATGGGATTTACAAATTCACTTCCTTGTCTGATATAGGGACAATAGATACATTTGCTGCACCAAAAGGTGCTCTGGGGAAGGTGTGGTGGAGCCAGGTAAGTTTTTGTTGTTTCTCTACTGATAATATGCTGGGCGACATGATTTCCTTAATAATCCTGTTATGTCTGTATACTTATTATTAAGGAAATCATGCCAGCAGCATGTTATCAGTAGAACAACAACAACTTATTGGGCTCATGACAGCACATATGCTATGCTCAAACACATTGCTAACAACCCAGGGATTGACCATAATGTTAAATTCAAGGTCGAATGGGACTGACTGTGGGGGGAGGGGACTTGGAAGAACTAATAGGCCAGAGGAAAGCTTCTGGATTTCTACTCTAGGAGCAAGAGATGATACGAGCTTAAATGAAAGTATAGACTCATTGCTTTCCTAAAAAAAACTCTAAAAATTCTAAAAGAACTTTAATGATCACTGGTGAGGCACACTTTACAGTTGTTGAAAATGAGTTTTTAGAGCTTTTATAAATGGAATGTATAAAATTAGAAATATAAATAATGTGGACTAGTGTAATAATGTCTACATTAGGTAATAAGTGTTTATTAAATAATGTGCCTGGTTACTGCTCGATGTTGCTTAAATTAATTAACAGAAATAATATGTTGCACATCAAGCAAGTTCCCAAGTGTTTTCAAGATAAGTTAAAGTGATTGAATAATTATATTTGTCACTGATTGGGTAGCACTTAATTGTTGAATGTATTTAATGCACTGTTTATTCACCAGATAATTGTCTGATGAAGCTCTGTAGCCACTGAGTGAAACATAACCTTTTGGTGTCAGCTTGCTTTGATGTCCTACAAGGTGTTGTGTGGGTTTATTTATGTTGAAAGGAATTAAACAGTGAAATATTACAGTTTTTGAGTGTGGACTTCCTTTAGTGGTGGGTGATGGACTCTTTGCCCTTGATGTACTGTTCTTACTAGTAGCACCACCACTTTATCCTGTTGCTGATTATTTTCTTTTACCCTTTCTACTTTGAATTTTCTTTCTTTGTCCTCACATATCAGTAGGTTTTTGTCTGACTTCACACTTCTCTGATTGCCTGTTGCTAAGGTATGTGTTTCAGCCTTCAGACCCTTTGGGCTGGCTCCCCACAGTATGGGCAAATGACCTCTGGCACCTTTACACAGTGCTGTGAAGTGGCTGAACCAGATGGGGGCATAGAACTACAGAACTAGAGCTGGGTGGAATCTGAAAATTCCAGATTTGTGGAAATTTCACGATATTTTGCATAACTTTCTGAAATTCTGACTTTGGCAAAATCCAAACCTTCTGAATCTGTTTGGTAAATTTTCACCTCATTCCATTAACTTTTCTGACTGAATTGCAGAATAATACACATGAACTATGGAATGCCAGTTCTAAGGAAATTCATTTCGCAGTTCAATACATCAATTCACAATACATGTAATCATTCCACAGTTCAACGATAAGTTCTGTGGAATTTCTTTCCACAGCATAAAATTTTAATCCCCAATTGATATATTCATTCCACAGTTCAGCGAGTCACCGAACTATGGAATGAATGTATCACTTGGGGATTAATGTATTAAACTGTATAATTTATTTCCAGTTCCATACAATAATCCTCAAGTCATATATTAATTCTGACATTCTAAGTCAGAAATTCCATGAAAGTTACCAAAGTGTGTTCCAAACTTTTGCAGAAGTGACATTCTTTCACAGTAATCCGCCAGTGAAATTTTATTTTTGCATTACACTAGTCAGAACCCTTTCATTCACATTTCTCCCAAATTAGTGAGTTCTTGCCTCTTGACTTCATTAAAAATGTGCAGACATGCCCCCACCTTTATGACATGCTGAGATCCAAACCTGCTGTGGTGCCTGAAGTGCTCTAACATGGTGGTACCCATTACCTTTGGGCATAGCCATTATATTCTCTTCAGACGCTTTCACAGATTAAGCCTGCAGAGCAAGTACGATTAATAAGTAAGCAGGGTAATTAGGTAATTTTTCATTTTTCAAGTGTCCTATCCCAGAGGGTCAGGGTACTGAACATAAGAACACAGCTAAGTAACAGAAGTAACAACCATTAAAAAAAGTCAGTATAAAATATAGTATTCAGAAAAACCAATACAACCAGGCTCCTAATCATAATCATTAAAGGCCAGGGCAAAATGATGAGTTTTCTGTGATTTCTTAAACACCTCCACCTGGGAAGTATTTCAGAGGTGTGATGGAAGAACATTCTACATCCAAAGCACAACCACAGCAAATGTCCTACCTCCATAATATCTGATGCGAGCTTAGGGAACCTCCAACAAATTCTCCCTGGCAGAACAGAGAGATCAACATGGAGCAAATGGGTGCAGCAAGTCTTTAATGTAGCCAGGACCCATATTATGCAGTGTCTTGAATACCATCAAGCAAATCTTGAAGGTGCTATACCATCTGACTGGGAGCCAGTGCAGACTCCACAGTACAGGTGTATTATGTTGAAAAGAGCTTGTATCGGAAATCAGCCTGGCTGTTACATTCAGTACCAGCTTGGGATGGCCCAGATATGAAGCATTACAGTAGTTAAGTTGTGAGATCACAAAAGCATGAACCAGTTCCAGGCCACCAGGTTTAAGAAAGGGCTTCTGCCAGGCAGTACTTCTATGGTGAAAAACCCCACAATGAACAACAAATGACACCTGAGCTTCATGTGGCAGTATATCACTTCCTATGACTCCTACATTTTTGACACTATCCACAGTTCTGAAGAAGATGACCCATAAGGAGTGCATGATGATGCCATTCCTCTTTATTGCTGTTTTCCAGGAACCTGTTTCTAAGAATAACAATGGTGTCCTGCTCTGATTAAGACTTATCCATCTGGCAGTCATGCAGCCACTCAGTTCAAATAAACATCCATTCACCACAGTCACTGAATTACTTTGGTTTTGTGCAAAGATGAGATACAGCTGCATATCATTTTCATTGCAGTGAGAAGCCAGAATGTGAACTCCGCTTTCAACTTTGTGGATATATGCGATACTTTACAGATCCAGCTGAAGCTACCGTGTGCCAGTATTGAATAAGTACAGTTCAAAGGGTAACTCAGATTCTCCCCCAAATCAGTCTCCCAGATCACAGCAACCCCCAACAAGATATGCAGCCTTAAATCTCCAGTTAACTTTTGCTGCAAGCAGTCAAGGAGAGGAGATAAGCTTACATAGAAACATAGAATTTGATGGCAGATAAGGACCGCTTGGCCCACCCAGTCTGCCCATTTTCCTACAATGGATAAGCTGCAGATCCTAGTTAACCAACAGCCTACTTCTTCCTACCCCCACCCCCTAGAATTGCCTAATGACTGTCCCATGCATTCTTGACTTGATAGGACTCACTGCACTGGTCAGACATGTAAACCTGTAGGATTACCAGAGTAACACGTAACAATGCACTTAAAGATAGCAATAGATAATGATTTCTTGTTGGGAGCATGCATATACTGTTTGCTTATTGTGCAGTTGACCTTAACAAAGCAAAGAGAGCCTGTGCAAAATGTTGGGCTTTTTTTCCTCTGCACTGCCTGTTCCTGTAGCCTTGAATAAAGTTTGCACAGATGATCCTGTAGTCGGCATTTGAATTTATTCCTGTATTGACATTGTGCCCAGTCTTTTGCACACAAACTGGTTGGGATGTTGCCAACCTGACATGTCAGCTCTGGTGCCAGGGTGAGAAAAATGTGAATTATGGAGAAATAAAGCTAAATGACAGCTATGTAAACAAAATTGTTGGGGCAGGAAAATAATGCAAGAATATTGCATAAAATGAAAAAGATAAAAACAAGGCAAGAAACATGAAAAGCCAAAGCTAATGATTATTTATGTAAAATATGGACAGTAAAAAAGGGAAAAGAGAAACAGAGAAATAGAGGAAAGAAAATCACAATGACAGTGCAGATTATGCACTTTTAAATCTTTTAAATATGGGATAATATTATATTGGTATTAATACAAAATGGAAGGGTGGATGAGGGATGTGTGGGCAAGACATATTTCAGGCTTACTGCATCTCAAATAAAAATGTCACTGAGGGACAAGTGGATTAACACAAAGATCATCTATGCAGTTTCAAAGTTTTTTAAGCATAAATAACTTGACGATTCAGTACTGAAGTCAAAGTATCAAAAATTTATATGAGGATGGGGATTGCTTAAGTGAGCGAATCGCATTTTGACTCTGTGTAATTGACTGCTCAATCTCTTACAATTCCCTAGTTTGAAGGCCTGCCCCAGTGTGTCAATGCTTTGTGATGAAATAGTTTGTGGAGAGCATAGCAAATACCATCCCTTTTCTTCCCAGGGTGGTTGGTGGGGCTGAGATGGGTAGGGGTGGGCTACACCGGATTTTAAAAACTGAGATCAGGCAAAGTTATTGGCAAGGAACATGATAATTTAATGGAGATTAGGAGAGACAATATTGCTACAGTTAGGTCCAAACAAACAGAAGAGAAAAATAAATGTCTTACCTTCAGATCCCAGCCCAAACATTTATTTGTGTCTTTTGTTTGTCTGGATTCCATATATGTGCACACTGCACGTTAGTGAATGAATCTGTCATTAGATTTGCAGTGGAGAGTAGGTTGCAGACAGCATTTCTACCAGTAAAGGGGAGAGGAAGGAGAAAGAACATTGCTGACATAGGGTCTGGGAGGGGAGGAGAGGAGTAGAGAGGAGAGGAGAGGAGAGGAGAGGAGGAGAGGAGAGGAGAGGAGAGAGCATTACTGCCATTATGTTGATTGGGGAGGAGAGACATTATTGCCATTATGTGGATTTGGGGACGAGAGAGCATTGCTGACATAATATGGGTTGGGGAAGGAGAGAGAGAAAACACTGCTGCCATTAGGTAGGTGGGGGTTGGTAGTGGGAGAGGATACAACTTTTATTTTACTAGGTGGGGGATGTGGCGTAGAGAGCAGAGCGCATTGCATTTCCTCTTGGGGGACAGCTTTGCCTGTCATAGAAAAAGACAGTGAGACTACAGATGCAGAGGGAAAATGTAAACATAAAAGCAGCTACCTGAGCCACCCTGATAGGCCAGTGGTTGTGCATCAAGATTCCATGAAGGCAACCTATGTTCAGGTGTGATCCTGCAATCAGCCACTCTAGGATAGCTCATGGTCAAGAGGAACTGCAGATGCCAGCCACGGCTTTCAGGATAGGGGAAGTAGGTTTATATGAAAGAAAATGAGAGTGAAATAAACAGGAACAAAGAGAAATGATCACACTGACACTGCAGATGTTTAATGTTTTATACTTTTAATGTATTGCTGTTTTCAGGAGTGGCAATTTGGGGAGCCTCTGTGTGACCCCAAAGCCCCCCAACCCCCACTGCAACTGTGTATGGGGCCCCTGATAGATGTTTAGGGGAAGGGAGACTTGGATGCTCCTTCATTGGGCTACTTCAGGCTCCTTCCCATTGGGGAACAACTATTCAGTGGTTTGTTTTGCTGTCGCAGGTTGGGGAGCAGGTCTGCCAGTAGCTGTTAATGTTGAATGAAATGACACTAAGCCCTAAATAGATTTAAATAAATAAGGAAAGCCACAACAGCTGCTACAAAGCATAAAACTGGAGGTTTAAAGGAAATTATGTAACTTAAATGCATGTCGTGGGAGTTAGGGGTCCTCCTCATAGTCCATGTTTTCTGAGTCCCCCAAAACTGTAATGCTGACTTTGTATTATTTATTTAGTAATGTGCTGCAGAACTATAAACCATGCCACAAAACTTGACCTAACAGTTCTGCAGAGGTTCAGCATGCTTGCCATAGAAGCCATGTCTAGAGTGCCATGGAGAACAGGGGGCCTTTAGTATATGGGAATGTTGAGGCATTATAAGATGCACAAACAAGAAAGGGATATGAGAGACTACATAGAGGTAAGAGTTACAATTAGCAGTTTAAAGGCAAAAAGGAACTCTTCAGACCAAAAGGCAGACAAAAGTTTATGGTATCTAATTTTGCATCATCCCCAGAAAGTGAATGGGAGATAGTAAATGTAGAAGAACAAGATTTTCAATGACCTGGGAAGATCTGGGCCAGAGGCTACTCCCACCCATCCCAAGAAGAGAACCGGTGGGGGTTAAAAAACATACATGGCCGGAAGATATGGCCCTAGGTCAGAGCCACCACAAAGATCCAGCAGCATGATTAAACAAATGGAGGTCATAAACCTCACCCCGACCCTCTAACTTCCAATCAGACACAGGTATTATGCAAAGGGCTGTCATTTGTCCCAACACCTAAAACCAACACTCGTGGCCTGAAAGTTGGTTTATTCAAATTCTGCAGGCAATTGTACTAGAAAACATTTTTTAGTAAAATCCCTTCTGGAATATCCACTGTACCTGGTTAACAGACAGTACTGACACAAGGGATAGATGAATGAACACAGACTACCAGTGAGACGAAAGGCTGGCCTTCAGAAAATATAAGGGAATACAGCGGGATGAAGATAGGGAGGCATACCAAACTGCCCTAAGGGAAGCAGGGAAGGCAGTAAGGCAGACAAAGTCCCAAACTGAGGAAACACTAGCACGAACAGTAAAAGAAGGTGACAAGACTTTCTATAGATACATTATTGAAAGGAGAAAGTCCAGAGGGGGTATTGCTAAGCTTAATGGAGAAAAGGGAGCATGTGAGGAGGAGGACCATGTAAAAGCATCTATCCTGAATAGATACTTTTGCTCAGTATTTACTGAACAGAAGGTAGGGCAGGGCCCACAGCTCAGCACCATGGACACAGGGGAGAGAGGTGAGCACTACCCTTCACAAAGAAAGGGTCCTACAAGAGCTTGCTAAGCTCAGGGTGGATAAGGCAATGGGACCTGATGGCATACATCCCAGGGTACTAAGGAGCTAAAGGTGGAACTAGCAGAGCCATTAGCAGAACTGTTTAGTGAGTCTCTGAGCACAGAAGAGGTCCCAGAAGACTGGAGAAGGGCTCATGTGATCCCGCCTACAAGAGTGGTAGCAGGAGGAGGCAGGAACTACAGACCAGTCAGTCTTACCTCAGTAGTGGGCAAGATTATGGAGGCACTCCCTAAGGAAAGGATAGTGCAACACCTGGAATCCATAGGGGCACAGGATCCAAGACAGCATGGGTTTACAAAAGGAAGGTCCTGTCAAACTAATCTCATAGATTTCTTTGACTGGGCAACCAGAGTGGTGGACCAAGGGGGAGCAGTTGATGTCGCCTACCTTGACTTCAGCAAAGCTTTTGACACTGTTCCACATAGAAGATTGATAAATAAGCTGGGTAGGCTCAGGGTGGGTCAGAAGTTGGTCAACTGGGTGCAAACTGGTTGACGGGCAGAAACAGAGAGTGGTGGTAAATGGTATACAGTCAGAAGAGATGCAAGTCACAAGTGGGGTACCTCAGGATCAATCCTGGGGCCAGTCCTCTTCAACATCTTCATTAGTAACCTTGCAGATGGACTAGAGGGTAAGGCTTGTCTGTTTGCAGATGACACCAAGATCTGCAACAGAGTAGATGATCCAGATGGGGTGGGCAGAATGAGAAGAGATCTGGATAAACTAGCAAAATGGTCAGAAGAGTGGCAACTGGGATTTAATGCAAAGAAGTACAAGATCATGCACATAGGGAAGAGAAACCCTGAAGCCACCTATAAGCTGGGAGGGGAGTTGCTAGCAGTCACAAAGGAAAAAGAGACTTGGGCATCATCATCACTGATGACCTGAAATCATCCAAGCAGACCTCTAAGCAGTAGGTAAGGCTAGGGGGTGTTAGGGTGTATTAGTAGGGTATCACAAGTCGTAAGAGGGAGGTAATAATCCCTCTTTACAAGACACTGGTTAGGCCCCATCTGGAGTACTACGGCAGTATTGAGGCCACACCTTCACAAGGACATTAACCAAATTGAGGCAGTCCAGAGAAGGGGAACCAAATGGTGCAGGGACTGCATCAAAAGACATATGAGGACAGATTAACAGATCTCAATATGTATACCTTTGAGCAAAGGAGGCAGAGAGGTGATATGATCGAGGCATTCAAACACCTTAAGGGCATTAACAAGGTGAAAGAGTCTAACATGTTTAAATATAAGACAAATAGCAGGACAAGAGGACACAGCATGAGATTAGAGGGGGGCCGATTAAAGGGGAATGTGAGGAAATTCTTTTTCACAGAAAGGGTGGTGGATGCATGGAATGGCCTACCTCAAGAAGTGGTGGCTATGAATACAGTGCAGGGCTTCAAACAGGCATGGGATAGGCATAAGGGAGCAATACAAATGAGTATGAATAGATAGGCCACTGACAGAGCAAAGGCCGATGGCACATTTATAAGGTAGAAAAAGAAATGGGCAGACTGGATGGGCCTTGTGGTCCTTATCTGCCGTCAACTTCTATGTTTCTATGTTTCTATGTTGACCCAAATACACTTTCTGTCCACCTAAGGATATGAACCTAATAGTGTCAGCATACTGTTCACTAGTGGACCAGAAGGTTGAGAAATTGATGAAAGAGAACAATGATACAGTAACGACTTCAGTAAAGCAGAAAGAGAAGCACTCATAGACCTGCATGACAAAATGGAGCTATTATTAAATGAGCACATAAAAGTTGGATAGTAGTGACTGGGGCATAGAGAAGTACAGTACTTAGCATAAAGGTGCAAACAACTAAGCAATGATGATCATTACAAGAAACTTCATTAAGATCCAACTGGAGAAATCTCAACCAAAGTTAATGGCCTTTTAGGCACAGCAAATGAAGCAGGATTGATAAATGAAAAAGAACAGGAATTTATGAAAGCACAAAACCCAGTATGGCCAACAATACTGCTATTACGAAAAACTGCATAAGGATCCCACAAATCCACCAAGCTCCCCACTAATGGTATTGGCAAGCAATTGGTAAACAACAGATCCACTTTTTAAGTTTGTGGATTTTTTCCAAGCAAATCCTACCTACAGGATTACCACATCCAACATCAATATAGTTAATGATGCCGTAGTCTCTGAGAATCACATCTTGTGCTCTTTGAATATTAAGAGTCTATATTCCAATATTCCTAGTTCTCATACAGGAGGAATTGAGGCTCTAAAATACTTCCTGGATCAGCAGGAAGAAAAGGTCCTACCACTCACACACTTCATTCTGGATAGGGAAGAAATGTAACTATTTTATATTTAGCAATTGTATTTCTAGTATAAAGGCACTGCAATGGGGGACCACAGTTCCCCTGAGTTTAGTCAACATCTAAATAGGCTTGTGGGAGATATATATTTACTGAGATAAATGGATACTGCCACAATATAATGTCATCGGATAGGTACATTTATAAAGTGCCACTGGTGTGGGAAGGGATACCAGCCATGCTTCAAGATCTCATAGCCTACTTCAATACAAAAGATGCAGATTTGCAACTTATCAGCCATTTCAGCTATGGTACTGTGGATTTCACCGACCTATGACTAATAAAAGAAGGGAACGAACTAGAAACAACCCTATTCCACAAGCCAACAGCCTGAAACATGCTCCTGCATTTTGATAGTTGCCATCCACAAAGCCATAAAAACAACATGTTGATAGGACAGATGCTGCAAGCTCATCAAAATTGCAGTTATGATAACCCATCCACTACTTTATTAAACTTTAGCCACAGATGGGACCATTCCACACAGAGATAGGAGACATCAAGGATTCTTTGTTCCTTCCCCTGTGACAACCCTTTCCAGTTGGGTACTATTTGAGTACAATAACATACCTCCCCAACTGGAGTAGCTAAGAGCTGACAAGAGTATGGAACTCTGCATCAGACTGACCTTGAAGCCTTTAGGAATATGAGCCAATGGTACTGCAAGTAAGGAGTCCAACACTTGGGCAGATGAGCAAAATGGTCAAAATTTACTGAAATGTCTGAGAAATTTTTGCAAATACTGCCACGAATGGCACACTTAAAAATCAGATATAAAAGCAACACTTATTTTGCATCAGTCACTTTTTCTTATACTCTGTATGTTCCAGCTGGGTACCTCCACCCCACTATTCACATCTAAATCACCATGGCGACTGCAGGCACACACCTCCCACCAGCACTCCAGATATCACACTATCCCAGGATAATAGCCTACTTAGGCCTTCATCCCCGAGCTTTCTGTACTGTAGAACTAAGGCAATCAGTGACTACTGGGTCTACCTCAGAGCAGTCAGTCCTCTGACTCCTTCTGCCAGATACCCTCCCTGGTATCCAGTTACTGTGTACACTATATTTTAGAACTAAGGCAATTAGTGACCACTGATACATCCAATCAGTCAGTCCACCAACTCCTTCTGCCAGATACCTCCTGTTATCCAATTACTGTGACCTTAAGGGCATACAGTGACTACTAGGCCTACCTACATCAGTCAGCCCACCAACCCCTTCTGCCAGATACTCCCTGGTATCCAAATCTATTCACTATACTGTATCTTATACTCTAAATAAATCATTTAAATCAGTTAACACATTCACATTCATTACTAATCACATTTAAACTAAGTAATGGCATTAAACAATGTTGCATACTGGTACATGAAAAGGGTTCCATGTCATAACAGCGAATAGTTTTTGGTGACTCACAAAACAGCGAGTACACCCTGACAAAAACTAATTTGGCATATCACAGTAAATGCTGAACACCAAGTCGATGCACTTGTAAAATACTGTTTAATGCAGGGGACTATGCCCTCCACACACCCCTTTGTTGGGGAACAAGCCCCCACACCACCAAATGTATATAATCATCTCCAAGAGGGGTGAACACTGGAGAAAAGAAGAGGGACTGATGATGGCAACAAGTTTAAAAAAAAAAACACCTATAAAAGGCAAAAAATGTACCTGTATGCAGTCCTGAACCCAGGACCATGTAGTAAAAAGAATTCAGCACTCCGAATGCCAGAAAATTCAGAGAGAGTATTTTATTGCTTAAAAAATGCAATACTTACATGGATGTAAGAAAAAAATTGAATACATGTGAATATAAGTTTTTTGCTTCAGTTCCCTCAAACCAGCCTCAGCGCTTCGGGGCTATGCCACCCCTTTGTCAGTAGGCATCTGAGTGTTGGCATTTGGGGTGCTGTATTCTTTTTACTACATGGTTTTTGCCTTTTATTTTTTCAGCACCCGCTGGTTTGCTGGAGCACAGCTTTCTCAATTTTCACTGAACCCAGGGCCACCAACACTGCAGACGGTGTCCGTACTCGCTATGCTACAGTAGTAGCCACAGACATTGCCAGCTATTTCCAGATATTTCGCAACATTTCTGAAGAGTTTCTCTCTTCTACCCCTACTGTGGAAATGCAGAAAGCAGGAAATATTTCTGAAAATATCACAATGCTGAAATCTAGATTTAGTATTTGCCATATTGGTCCTTGCAAGAACAGATCCAGAAGCAAATGATTTGATACCTTTTAATGGACCAACATAGATGTAACAACAAGAACAAAGTGCTCTAGCTTTTGGACCAACCAGTCCTTCTTCAGAAGTCTTAGGCTTCTGAAGAAGGGCTGGTTGGTCCGAAACCTAGAGCACTTTGTTCTTGTTGCTACGTCTATGTTGGTCCATTAAAAGGTATCAAATCATTTGCTTCTGGATCTGGAAATATCACAGAAATTTCGGGAAATAGCTGGCAGTGTCTGTGGCTGCTACTGTAGGTGGGTAGCTCGGCAGCATTATGCGCCACATCCCTATTTAGCCCATCCTTCTTCCTCCACCTTCCGTCGCTATTCCCTCCCTTCCTCTTCCTCCCCCTTCCATCGCTATTCCCTCCCTCTTCCTCCTCCTTCCATCGCTATTCTCACCCCTTGCCATTTTTCCATTCTCCCTCGCTATTCTGTCCCCTCGCTCTACACTCCTCATCGCTGATCCTGAAAGCAACCAAATTGAAGCACTCATTTCTGAATCGCTTAATTTGGTTCACTATATTTATGTGCTATCCATTAAAAATAGTGAAAAATCCCACCTCAGTCTCTTCAAGTTCAGTTCTACACTTTGACAGAGTCTCTTTAAGTCAGAAGGATTGGGGTAAATTCGGTAAAACAGTGTCACTGAAGCTTTTAAAACAGTCCTCAATTTTGTATCAGCAAGGTTTTTACTATACCACACGCCTTTGGAATTACTGAAGAAATTCTGTAGAGATGATGCAGCTTGATGTAGTTGGAGGGCCCTCTATTGTGTCAGCAGGTGGTTGATGAGAACAATGATTTCCTCAGATTTGCAGATTCTTTTCTCTGAGGAAACTGGTTACACAGGAATAATGGGCGCTTGAAGCAACAGGCTTTCTACACTAGGCCATTCTTACTGCCCTGCACTGTCCCTAATTTGGGATACAGGTGATCCCCTACCCTTACACTGTAATTAAACTAAACTGGTTCTGTCAGGCATATTTTTCTTCAATAGGTCTCTTCAGAAAGATACCCCTTAGAACTTAGAAATGTAGACTTTGACGGCAGATAAGGACTGCTTGGCCAACCCAGTCTGCCCATTCCCTACCTAATTGATAAGCTGCAGATACTAGTTAACCAACAGCCTACTTCTTCCTACTCCCCCACCAGACCTGCCTTATGTCTGTCCCATGCATTCTTGAATTCCCCCACTGTTCTTGACCCCACAACTTCCTCAGGAAGGCCGGTCCATGCATCCACCACCCTCTCCATGAAAAAATACTTCCTCATGTTGCCCTTGAGCCGTTCCCCCCTCTATCTTCAAATTGTGCCCCCTTGTTCTTGCACATCTCTTTTTCTGAAAGGTGCTCCCCTCTTGGGCTCTGTTGATTCCCTTGAGGTACTTGAAAGTTTCTATCATGTCCCCCCTCTCCATATACATATTGAGCTCCTTTAGTCTCTCTTTGTATGGCTTCTGTTGCAGACCCTGCACCATTTTAGCTGCCCTCCTCAGGATTGCCTCCATCCTGTCTCTGTCCTTGTGGAGATGGGGTCTCCAGAGCTGCATGCAGTACTCTAGATGGGGTCTCACCGACTGTCTGTACAGAGGGATAACAACTTCCTGTTTTCTACAGGTGATGCCTCTTCCTATACATCCCAGTATCCCCACAACCCTCTTTACTGCCTTCTCACATTGCTTGCTCACCTTTAGGTCATCTGATATGACTATCCCTAGGTCCCGTTCCATTTTTGTTGTTGTTAGTACCTCCCTCCATGGCATGGGCACCTTCCTTGCTGGTCGCTCTCCATGCTCAGACTGACTACATGCTGGCTGTGCAGCTCTTTTTATAATCCAAATCTCATTAGCATATTTAAATCTGTGGTCACTGAGTGGACACTGACCTGTCCAGCAGCTCAGCACCAATCAGATTCCTCCCTGCAGCAGCATAAGCGGCAAAGGAATCCTCAGTTCTGAAGCCCAACTGCGTTCCTGAACATTCTAAGGCTTATCCTGTTTTATTTCTACTTTTGATAATTTTAAAATGCATTTTCTTTGTTACATAAAACAAATATTTTCTCAAGGGTCAGGCACTTACTCACTATAACGTTTGGACAGCTGATGTTTTAAGCTTTCTGCTGATTTTTTTCTGTTCACAATAACTCCCAGGAAAGCATAGTCACTAAGACTTCTATTATTTTGACAATAAACCATTTAAATATTGACTTCTGTACACTTTCCTATTCTTTTTTCTGTCAAAATAGCAATTTCCTCTTTAACTGAACTGATCACAAGTTTGTTCTTTCAGAGATTAGTTATGCATTTTCCCACACTAAGCTCCACTTGTAGTGTAACTACCTGCATGGATTTGCTTCACCAAGGGAACACTCTTCCTAAAATGGTTATTGACTCCCTTATTTTTAATTCTACAGAACTCAACTGTTTTTCCCATGTGTAGAACATTTAACTAGACAAGTGTGCCAATTTGGTTCAATTTCTTAAAATTTTAGCTAGGCAGTGCATTGCTAAAGATGTGCATTGTGTTCTGACCTTGTGGTTCGATTTCTGGCTGTCCCCATGTTTTAAATGCTCCATTTTGGATTCCATATATTTCTGTGAGCAAACAATAACTATGTGCTGTGCCCAGGGCTCCCCTTGACTCTGCATGCCTATTTACTTATTAATTTAATTAAGTTCAATGTATTTTCTCTGCATGTGAAGCCGTGAGCTCCTGTGCCTAATCACATCCTTTTTCTCATCACAAAATAGCTCTTGTGAGCTTTATTTCATTCAGTTGTGCTTTTTTCACTGTGGAGTCTCATCAAGCCCCAATTGCCTGAATGTGCTCTATACATATACATTTTATGTTATTTCTTAGAACTAGTTCCTATTTGTAACATTCCCTGGTGCTTATTACCTTGCCAACTATATTGAGGAAATGTTTTATCTGGTTGATCCTGCCACGAGAGGAGCACATCGTGCTGCATCCTCATGATCCTGTGTGTAGGAAGAAGCGCTGGGAGGCTGAAGCCTGCTTTCCAGTTGGCTGCAGAGTGAGTTGGCTGCCCTATGCAAGCCCAGGATTCAGGTAGAGTGAGAAGCGCTCTGCTGTGGGACCTACGCTCAGTCTCACTCTCCTCTCACTCAGTTTTTGGCACCAGTAGCACCCTAGCTACCACTCTGCATACATTTATTTAACACAGAGCAGCATAACTTCTTTTAGGAGTGATTATTTTATTAAATAAAAATACAAATTACCTTAAAATGGCACAGACAACTCAGGCAGCCCAATTGTACACTGAATGTCCAGCCCTTGTGTCAGTAGCCAAGGTGATCCATTAACTAGCCCACTAGCCATCAGCAAAATCAATTTCTATTTATACAATTAAAGATTATTTTTTCCACAAAAACATTTCCAATCACTATATTTAAGTGTAAAACTGTGTGTGGGTGAGAAAAAGCTAGCCAGGAGTCCTGTCCTCTTCCCCCTGTGCTGCATCCCACTGTTTCAATTAATATTACGCTCACAATATATTTTACAAGCAAACTAGTTTTAAACTGCTGATTTTGACTATACTACAATTATGGAAGCTATGTTTAGTCTTTCTGTTACTACAGGGACTGCCCCATGTATCTTTGGTAGCTCCTACCTATTCCGGGTTTTTGACCTTCATCCTTAACCACTAAATTTATGACTACATCAAAACTATATAGGCTGTCCCAATACTCTTGGTGGAAAAGGCTGTCTGAGGCTGTTACAGTCTTCTCCCCAGAAGGGCAACAGCATTGACCAAGGCCTACCTTATCTAGACAGCGTTGTTACCTGAAGTTTTACATGTACGAGATAAATCTAACACATTCACGATATACACATTATATAGATTTTTTCAGATTCTACTATTTAGCTCTTCTTCTGGCTCATCCAAAGAAGTTTGTACATCTGGTGCATCCCCAGAATTCATACCTGTGTAGTCTGTCCTATCTCTACTCTTGTACTTTCTAAGGTTACTAATGTGGTGTACTCCCCGGTCTAGACCAGTAGATGGGTCTCTCAGAAGATATGTGACCTCTGAACATTTTTTGGCAACCACATATGGTCCTTCCCATCTTCTTGCAAGTTTTGCTGACAACTTATTGGCTTTATCTGATCGTAGATGAGTCTTTAACAGTACCATCTCTCCACAGTCTATGTCAACATCTCTCAACATTTTGGCCATAGTGATGTGTTTGATGCCTCTGGGCATTGTCCATATTGCACTTAGCAATTTTCCAGCATTTTCTCATATTGGGCCCTATGCACTAACAAAATTTGTTGCCTATGTGCCATGTATCTGAGGTGCATAGGCAACCATAAATGTGAATGCCATGCAGCGGGGCACTTACGCACCCACCTCCCAAGCCACTTGGGGAACACCACACTGGGGGGGGGGTGCCTGCACTATACGGCATTCACTAATCTGCATAGTATCAGGCTCAGGGGGCACTGGCTATGCCAGCCGAGACCAGGCATTACCCAGTATGGCCCCCATGTTCTTCATCCTCCTGGCATGGCAGTACTGGGCTATGGACCTCTGTGTTTCCCCAGGCCACTAGACTGCAGGGGAGGACTGGGCAATGGCTCGGGTGAGTGCCCAGCAAGTGTTCAAATGTGGTCGCTTTGCATGGCTTACTCTGTGTCTGTGTACCTGTCACATGAGCACAGGGGATCCACTGAGGGACCCTGTATGGGCACCCTGTTGGATGCTCACCCGGGTCCACAGCTCTGCCCCCGACCACCCGCACGACCCTGCACACTGAGGGGGCAAGGCTGTGGACAGGTGCCCCGTGGGTGCATGCAGTCATGCATATTGTGCACCCTATGCCTGTCCAGGGCTGTGTAGGTACACAAGTGGGGTATGCATCTCAGGCACGTATAACCTACCAGTTAGTGTATAGGGCCCATTGTTTGTTGAAGTCGTTGTGCACTCTGGTGTACTTTCTACAAGTTCCAGTTCACCTGACATTTCTCAATCGATGGATAACATTACTTCTCTTTCATACATTAATAAGGCTGGACTATATCTTGTCAGTTCTTGTACTGCACTACATAAAGCCATCAACATTCTTGGTAAAAACAGATCCCAACTTCTCTGGTTATTATTCACATATGCTCGCAGATATGTTTTACAATTTCTATTGGTTCTCTCAGTCCAGTTACTTTGCAGATGATAGGATGTTGTATAAATAGGCTTGGCTCCCCAAGCTGTGCAAAATTGCTCCCATTGTTTGGATCTGAATTGTGGTCCATTATCTGTTACAATATGTTTTGGAATTCTCCAGCTGCAAAATAGCTCCATCTCCATCTTCCACATTATCACATCTGTATTTGTTTTGCATAAAGAAAAAACTTCAACCCATTTGGTGAATTGATCCACAACTGCTATGAGGTACTCAATTGCATTGCTTGTTTTTGGTAAAAGCCCAACCAAATCTGGAGCAATGGTTGTCCATGGTCCACTGGAATGATTGACTATCATTCTTCCCATCGTCTTCTGATTGCTTGCCTTTGTCTCTTGGCATGCACTGCATGACTGAACATATTGTGTAACATCTTGTTGTATATTTAGCCAGTAAAATCTTGTTCTCAATTGGTCAAGTGTCTTTTTTCTGCCCATATGCCCTAATATTGTGCAGTCGTGCATGAGTTGCATGGCTTTCTCTTGCAATTTCTCTGGCAAAACAACTTTCCATTCTTTTCTTTTAATGTGTCGAATCAGGACATTATCTACTAGCACATACTGGTGCTATTGACTTGGCACTCTCCACTTAACAGGTAAACTTTCCATGATTTCTCCCTTTTGAACATTCTCAATAAGTCTTTTTAATTTCATGACACTTCTCTATGCTCTTCCAACTTCCTTTTGGTTAAATGGTAACACTTGCTCTTAATCCTCTTCAATGGACCTGATTCTTATGGTTGTGACAATACAGCATAGATCTGGAATTACTTGCTCCATATCAATATCTTCTGTCTCAGTCTCGTCTTCCTCCTCATTCTCTATGCCTTGAGATAAGTACTCTGCCATCACATTCATACTCCCTTTACAATGCTGAATTTTAAATGAGTATTCCTGTAGGAGCAGTGACCAACATCCTAAGTTTCCATTTGTGTCTTTCATGCCGAATAACCAGATCAAAGCATTATGATCTGTGTATAATGTAAATGGTTTGCATATTATCCTCTATACTTTTTCACGACCCACATGATTGCTAAACATTCCTTCTCTGATGTGTAATATTTCTTTTCAGTTGCAGTCAACGTTCTGCTGGCATAGGAGATCACTTTCTTCTCTCCATCACTCTCTTGCTACAATACATCACCAAGTCCCTTGTCACTTGTGTCTGTTGCTAAGTAGAATGGCATGTCAAAATCTGGGAAATACAATTTCTCTGCATCTTCCATCCATTCTTTAATTGCCTGAAATACCTT
This sequence comes from Neoceratodus forsteri, assembly GCA_016271365.2. Lineage (NCBI taxonomy): Eukaryota > Metazoa > Chordata > Ceratodontiformes > Ceratodontidae > Neoceratodus > Neoceratodus forsteri. Next base: position 1,780,715,517 of record CM057452.1, read on the forward strand.
TTCATATACAAGCATCCACTCCCATTTGGTTATTTTCCTTCTTAGTTGATTTAGAGGTTCTGCAATGTATGTGATTTGCTGAATGAATGGTATATACTATGTACATAGTCCTTTAAACCTTTGACTGTCTTTTACTTTCCTTGATCTCAGGAAGTCTGGGGTGATTTGCACAGTAACCAGTTTAGGAAATATTCCTCCATCAGTTACTATGTGACCCAAGAACTTTATTTTTGACAATAGAAAGTTGCACTTTTCTCTCTTTATTGTAAGTCCGTGCCATTCAAGTCTTTGCAACACCTCTCTCAGATGCTCCTAATTCTCTTCCATTGTTCTTGAATATATGATTACCTCATACATGCATGCATAGCAGAGTCGGTATTGAATTCCTCTCAACACTTATTCCATCGTTCTTTGGAAAGTAGTAGGTGCATTTTTAAGTCTGAATGGTAATACATTAATCTCACACAGTCCTTCATGTGTGATAAAGGCTGCCTTACATCACTTTGTAGCTTCTGCAGGTATCTGTCAAAAGTCACTCCTGAGATCAATTGTCGAGAATATCTGTGCCCCAGTAAGTGTATCGAATACCTCTCGCATATTCTTCATTGGGTAGGCATCTCCTCTTGTCACAGCATTCACATTTGTATGATCAACACAGAATTGTGTGGTCCCATCCTTCTTGGCATCAAAACCACTGGCAATGACCAGGCCGACAAAGACAACTGGATGATTCCTTCTTCCAACATCTCCTGTATCTGTTCTTAAATTATCTCTGTCTTTGTGGGTGAATATGCATACAGTCTGCTTCTTATTGGTTGTGCATTTTCAGTCAATATGGTGTGCTGAATCAGATTTTTGTGACCAAGCTTCTCTGTAACTACCTCTAGATATTTGTCTAGCACTGTATCGAGCTGCTCATCTCTATTAAGATCTGGTTCCATCAGACCCTCTACACATGGACTTGTGAACACTTTGATATAGTGAGGGACATCCTATGGTTCCATTGTAATTATGGTTGCAACCTGCTGCTCCTCAGACACACTCTTTTCTATAACCTCTTGTATTGTCTCAGTTTCTTCTTCGGTTATTGTCTCTTCCAGTAAATTATCATTAATTGGTTCAGTTCTCGTTACAGTCTTGTTCGTAATGTCTATCACCATTTGTAAATCTTTAATAATGTCTGTTTCAATGATCACTTCAGTTACAGCAGTGTCAAAAATTATGGCTCTCCTCTTCCATGGAATGTCTTGTACACTGAGATTCATTTCTCCTTGCCCCCACAGACTATATGACTCTTCTGATGCTAAGGTGAGCTCCACATCTGGTTTTCTCTGGGACATGTCCATGAGTTGATACTTTGCATTAACATTGGTCTTGAAATTATTGAGGTAGTTGCTCCAGTATCTACCAAACCTTGAGTGATCATGTCTCCTAACTTGACTGGCAAGTACAGCAAATTCAAACTCATGACTGATGTTACTATTTCAGGAACATTCTTTTCTTTGGTCACTTCTTTCGGCTTAGGCTTTGACTTTTCTTTGACTTGGATGACAGTAGTTGTTGCTTTGTTAATATTCATATCTAGTCTTCCTTTTGGACAATCAGGCGTTTTGTGACCTAGCTCTTTACATCTGTAACATCTCAGTTTTGCCGGATTAGTCCTTCTTAGTTGATACCTCTGCTGTGTCTGTCTATCTGACATCCCATTTTCTTGAGCCTTGGGTCCTCTCCCCTGGAACCTTTCCCTTCTATCATAACTGTAATTCTCAACAGACTTTGTCTGAGTCAAATTCTCTTGTAGCACTTTTCTTTTTTGAATTAACTCTTCTATGGTTCTTGGCATTGCACACATTAGCAGGTTTTGTAGTTAAGATTGAAGAGTTCCAACTATAAACTCGACTGTCTCTCTTTCATGAGCTAGTGGATACAGTTGTTTGTACATGTCCCATTTGTCTAGGACTAGCATGTCTAGTTGGTTCCCATTGCTCTGTGGATGATCCAACTATCTTGTCAAGTGTTGCCAACTATGAGCCTTGTCAAAATACTCCAAGAACTGGACTCTATATTGTCTCCAATCTTGTACAGTATTTGATCCTGTCTGTAGCTCCACCATTTACTTGCAACAACTTGTATATTCAAAATGATGTACCCACATTTCTTCTGGCACTTGCGTCTGATGTAATGTATGTTCAAAATTCTTGTGAAATTCTGAAGCATCCTCCTTCCTCTCTCCACTAAATACAGGAAGATTTTCACTAATCCATGGTGCAACTATAGGAGTTATAGGCATCATAGCACTCTCATAACATTGCAACAGATTTGGCCTTCCTTGCAGAGTTTCTTGGCCTTCAATCCTCCTTTTTGGAGTCTCATGTACTTCACATCATCTGGTTGCACTAACATTCGGCATACTTTCTCTTCTTTCTGGTGTGCCATTTTAATTCTGCGGGCTATTCATGACCTTGTCCATGAACACTTCCAGCTTCTGCTCCATACACCTTCCTAGCTTATAGTTCATTCTTCTTTCCACCTCTTCAGCACCAGATGACCTTGTTTCCATAGGCACTTCTCTGGTAAAACTCCTACCAAGTCCTACAGGTGTCATCATTCTGTCTGCTGCATGTGATTCACTAGTTCTCGGATTAAATTCTGGTCCTTCCATGGAAGGAAAATTCACTGTACCTCCCACAACTGGATCTAGACTGTTTGCTCCCTCTATATCTCTAGGTCACTCACACACATATCCACTAGGGCTGTGCGGATACCTTTTCTCGAATATTCGGCCGAATATTCGGTATTCGGGTCCCAAGTATTCGGTATTTGGCCAGAAAAGGTGTTTTTTTAAGGAAACTTTAAAAAAGCACTTCAGCAACACCATTAATCACCCACTGAACCTGGTATACCATATTGACCTCAATGACACTTCAGCCACCAACATTGAGCTCTCACTAATGCAACACAAGCTTCATGTGGCATACTCGATCCACTACAACACACACATAGCACTCTGAAAACAATAACAAGCATTGCATTGGGTCAGCACTAGAGGGTGTTCATGGTCACAGACACGGGGTAGAAGGTGCTTCTTTCATGGGCATAGGAATAGTGGTAACAGTGGCTGCAGTAGTAGTGACAGCTGAAAGGGTGGCTGCTGCAAGAATGGCACTGGTGGTGGTGGGAAGCACACTGGCTGTGAATGTAGCAGCCATAATGGTAGCAGTGAGGACACTGGTGGTGGTGTCTGCTGCTTGCTGCACAAAGCATGTATGCTCTAATTCCCCCCTATTACTGCACAACAGGATGTGACAGTGAACGCACAGATGGACAGGTGGTGACACTAGCAGTAGTAGTACTGCTAATGGTATTAGTAGTAGTAGTACTATTACCAATGCTACAAGAACTAAAAGGCTTGCTTGGGGAGAACAATATTTGAGCCCATCAAATAACGAGAGACACCTGTATGTCATTGTCTATGTAGTCTATCTCGCCACCTTCTCTGGAATTGTATTATGTATCAATAATTTACTGTGGAGCAAGATAAGATGCAATTCAATACTTTGCAGTAAATGACATGTCACAAAATATTGGATGACTGGAGGGCTTAATTGCCATTAAATTACACTGCTCCTTGCAGCATACTGCAGCATTTTACAGCAGTTTTGCAAGATACTGCATTGTGTACTGTCTGGCACCACAGTATGAACTATGTTCTATAATCTTGATGCAGTGTTTCATCCTTTGGTATGTTAGTTGTGGATTGTTTTGTTACAAGGGCATCTCAGTCTCATTCATTTTAACTTCACTTATTTATAGTGTGTGTTTCTTTAAGGGTTGTATATTCATAGCGTGTTTGTATGTTTCCGACATGCACCCTGACAAAGACTAGGTTCTGGTCAAAGCACCAGGGCTCTATTGGCATCCTCCAGCCTTAGCACAAACAAATGTGTTGTCAACTTTATGCTGCACTGCTCTAAACTGTATTTTGTTACTGCAACACCCCCCCCCCACTGAGTGCTTCCTTTGTTTCTCATAGATTGTTTGGGAGTTTGGCAGCCCAGAGACAACACTAGCAGTAATTGTGTGGATGTGCTGTATGTTTGTGGTCTAACATCCTGTCCCTCACCACTTGGGGCCAGCGGTGCAGATGCTTTGCTGGGGCTGGACCAAGCATGTTTGTAAGATTGCTAAAGACATGATGGATCAGGTCACTGCTGGTTACTGGGTAAAACACAAACTGTTACCACGTAGTACCTGTGTGCGTGATGTGTTACTTAGTGCTTGTGGAACTACAGTAATACACCAGCCTTTCCAGTTATACTGCACCACAAAAAAGTAGCAGGAAAGAAAAACACTGCTACTAGGAAGGGGAAGAAAAGGGCAACCTATTTAGTCAAACATGGAACTGAGCAAGGAACAGACAGATGACATACAGTTAACTCAGTGAGACAAGCCTGCCCCACTAGGTGCAATGGTTTAATTAACAAAACAACAATAAACAAACAAAAAAAAAATGCATGTGCACAACTGTGCACACATACACACACACACAGCACAGACTCTCAGGGGGATATATTTCATAAGCACAGCTTAATTGTGTGTAGTGGGCTGTAAAAGTCGGGAGGGGGAGTTGAGTCAGCCGCCCTGTCAGCATGGCTCAGTTGGTAGCACATCCGCCTCTAGACTAGAAGGTCGTGGGTTCTTGTCCCACACTGGGATTGGACTTGCACCTAAAAATCACTGGCATCTGAATGCAGTATTGGGGGGTGCTGTAATGCTGGGATGTGCCATCCTTTGGATGAGATGTTAAACTGAGGTCCCTTCTGCCCATCCTGGTGTTGTCCTGGTGGGTGTCCAGGTGGAAGTAAAAGAACCCAGGGCACTCTTTGCAAAGAGTAGGGAACATTCCCGGTGTCCTGGCCAACATTCCCTTTCCCATAAACTGGTTCTTGCAATTATCCAGGCTGTGTGTGGATGATGATGTGCGATATGGCCGCCACCACACATTCAGCCACTTCACTACCAGTCTAGCATTGCTTGTAAAGTGCTTTGGGATACACTGTGTATGAAACATGCTATATAAATACTGATTCTTCTTCTTCTTCTTCTTCTCCTCCTCATGTGTACAGGGATCTATCCCCAGAACCAGAGGAGACTAACAATACTAATTCAGTGAGTCAAGACTGACTGGCTTAGAACTGAAGAAGTTTATTTCAAAATTTGTGTGCACACAGCTATGCACACGTGTGGCCCTGCTCATGAAAAAAATATATTAAGCATGCACATGCAGGGTGAAGAGTCACAAAATCAAATATTTTGCACATAGATAGCAAATTATAAGCAGTGATCTGCAGGAGGGGGAGTTAGCAGACATCCTCATCAATCATGCAGGGAACCAAGCCTAGAACCAGACAACAGCAAAATAAAAAAAAAAATAAAATGTGCTCCACCCAAAAAACATCACACTGGAGCTATGTCAGACAGCAGCAGAGAAGGGGTGTTAGCAGATAGCCCTCCTAGTCCCTGTAACTGAGTACAGCAATAAGGACAAAATACCTGTCAGAAAGCTAAGCATAGCTTTTCTGATACTGATCAAAAAAACTATACTGACCCAAAAAAGCCTGTGAAGCAAAAATCAATTTCTTTTTTAGCAAGTTTAAGGTCTCAAAAGTACTGCAGAGCAGCTCTCAGAAACCACTGTCTTCTACCAGCTCAGAGTGAGGACATCACATGGTGTGCTTGCCTTTGAGCTCAAGAAACAGTTTTTGATTGGCCAACAAAGCTCTGTGAGACTTGGAAATCTCACCGAATAGTAGTTCCCAAATACTGGCATTATTCGGAAAATGCATATTCGGGAAGCCTACTATTCGTGGTATTCAGAAAATACTATTTGGTCCATGCACAGCCCTATTATCCACCATTCCTGTGAGTCTCGATTCCATACCTTCTTCTCACACCTAATGACAAAGCAAACTTTACAGTAGCCAAGGTCTAGTAAAGTAGAGCCAACTCCACTGAAACCTTTGAACTCAATGGTGATTTCACAAGAGATACACCCTTTAGTGTATAGCATAACACTAAAGTTCCTGAGAAAAACACATTTCAGGGTCTCCTGCCAAATTCAAAGCAAACAGCAATTTAGGGTATTCCATGGTTAGATGTAGCCTGGAATTGGTCAGTCTTGCTATTGTGTTACCTCACACAAATCAATAGAAAATATTCACAGTGCAGTCACACATTTGAGCGTCAAGTTTATGAGGCAACCAAATGACTATTGCAATGACTTGGCCACCCAAGTGGAGCAAGAAAACAGCAACTGTCCCACATTGGGTGCCAAGTCTATGATGACCCATCCACTACCGTATTAACGTCTAGTCACAGATGGGACCATCCACACACAGAGATAGGTGACATCAAGCATTCTTTGTTCCTTCCCCTGTGACAATCCTTTCCCGGTTGGGCACTACCTGAGTACAGCACCTTACCTCCCCAACTGAAGAAGCTAAGAGCTGGCAAGAGTAGGGAAATCTGCACCGGACTAACCTTGAGACCTTCAGGAATATAAGCCAATGGTACTGCAAGAAAGGAATCTGACACTTGGGTAGATGAGCAAAAAGGTAAAGGTTTACAGAAAATGTTTGAGAAATTTTTGCAAATACAGCCACGATTGGCACAGTTAAAATTCAGATAAAAACAGAACTTCATTTTCATTAATCACTTTTTCCTATACTCTATATGTCCCAGCAAGGTACCATCACCCCACTATTCAGTTCTAAATCAGCCCTGGCAATTGCAGGCACACACCTCCCATCGGCTGTGGCAGAACTATGTTCTGCCAGTCCGATAACCTCCGAGGAAGGATGCCTTTCCTATCTTCTTCTTTTTTCTACTGAAATCTGTTAAGCAACATTATAAAATGGCAAGGAAGAATCCTGGCTTTTGATGGGTGAGTTTGCCATCAAAGCAGGGATGATATCCTGACATAAAATCCCTGCTGATGATGGGATTCAGATTGATAATTGAAACATAGAAACATAGAGACATAGACTTTGACTGCAGATAAGGACCGCTTGGCCCACCTAGTCTGCCCATTTCCCTACCTACAGGATAGGCCACAGATCCTAGTTAACCAACAGCCTATTTCTTCCTACCCCCCATGAGAATTGCCTTATGTCTGTCCCACGCATTCTTGAATTCTCCCACAGTTTTAGACTCCACAACCTCCTCAGGAAGGCTGTTCCATGCATCCACTACCTCTCTGTGAAAAATACTTCCTCACATTACCCGGAACCGCCCCCTCTGTCTTTAAATTGTGTCCCCTTGTTCTTGCATGTCTTTTTCTGAAAGATGCTACCCTCTTGGACTTTGTTAATTCCATTGAGGTACTTAAATGTTTCTATCATGTCCCCCCTCTCCCTTCTTTCCTCAAGGGTATACATATTAAGCTCCTTTAGTCTCTCCTCGTACGGCTTCTCTTGCACCATTTTAGTTGCCCTCCTCTGGACTGCCTCTATCCTGTCTATGTCCTTGCAGAGATGGGGTCTCCAGAACTTTACGCAGTACTCCAGATGGGGACTCAACAACTGTTTGTATAGAGGGATAACAACTTCCTGTTTTCTGCTGGTGATGCCTCTCCCTATGCATCCCAGTGTACCCACAGCCCTCCCTACTGCCTTCTCACATTGCTTGCTAACCTTAAGGTCATCTGATATGATTACCCTCAGGTCCCTTTCCTTTTTTGTTGTTGTTACTACATTCCCCCCCCCCCACCATTGTGTAATCTTCCCCTGGGTTCTTGTTTCCCAGGTGCATTATTTTGCACTTCTTTGCATTGAAGTCTAGCTGCCATATTTCTGACCATTCCTCCAACCTTGCCAAGTCCCTTCTCATCCTTTCAACACCTCCTTGTGTATCAACCCTGTTGCAGATCTTTGTGTCATCTGCAAAGAGGCATACTTTTCCTTCCAGTCCCTCTGCAACGTCACTTATAAAGACATTAAAAAGGACTGGACCCAGTACTGAACCCTGCGGTACCCCACTAGTAACCCCTCTTCTTCAGAGTGGACTCCATTTACAATTACCTTCTGTGTCCTGTTGTCCAGCCAATGTTTTACCAGCTACCACCCTGGGACCCACTCCCAGGCTGGTTAATTGACTATTAATCTTTTGTGTGGGACTGTGTCAGATGCCTTGCTAAAGTCTAGGTAGGCCATGTCCACAGCCCTCCCTGGTCTACTACTCAGTCACCCAGTCAAAGAAATCTATTAGATTCGTCTGACATGACCTTCCCGCTCTGAACCCATGCTGCCTTGGGTCCTGTGCCCCACTGACCTCTAGGTACTCAACAATTCTTTCCTTCAGAAGTGACTCCATCACTTTCCCTACCACGGAGGTCAAACCGACAGGTCTGTAGTTTCCTGCCTCTGTCTTGGTCCCACTTTTGTGAAGGGGAATCACATCCGCCTTCCTCCAGTCCTCGGGTACCACACCATCCTCCCATGATTTGCTAAAAAGAGTATTCAGTGGTTTCACTAGTTCCCCCCTTAATTCTTTTAGAATTCTGGGGTGAATTCCATCAGGCCCCTTTGCTTTGTCCACCTTCAGTTTTAGGAGTTCTTTCAGAACCCTTTCTTCTGTGAAAGGGCTGGGATCAACCCCCCTATCAAGGGTGCTTCTGTTAATTGGATTAGGCACTTCCCCCTCCTCTTTTGTGAATACTGAGCAGAAATATTCGTTCAGTATCCCTGCTTTTTCACTGTCCCCCTCTGCCCACCCACCATTCATTCTATTCAGCCTCACTATCCCTCCCTTTGTCTTTCTAAACTCTCTGATGTACCTATAAAAGGTTTTATCCCCCTTCTTAACCGAGTTGGCTATCTTTTCCTCAGTTTGGGCCTTTGCTATTCTGACTTCCTTCCCTGCTTCCTTCTGCCTTAACTGGTACAGTTCTCAGTCCTGCTCCTTCTGCATTTCCTTATACTTCCTGAATGCTATCTTTTTCTCCCTGACTTTCCCAGCCACCTCTTTTGAGAACCATAGTTGCTTTTTCTTTCATTTTGATTTGTTTATTTGCTTCACACAAAGGCTTGTTGCCTCTGTGATAGCAGTTTTGATGATTCCCCATTATTGCTCCACCCCTCCTTCTAGCCTGTTTGCTAGTGCATTTCTGAGGCACTCTCCCATCTTGCCAAAGTCAGCCTTCCTGAAGTCCAGTACCCTCACTTTTGTATGGCTTGACTCTGTAGCTGAGTTTAACATGAACCACACTGTTTGATGGTCACTTGTTCCCAGATGGCAACCCACTTCTAGATCTGAGATCCTCTCAATGCCCCCATTTGAGAGTACGAGGTCTAAGATTGCTCCCTCACGGGTGGGTTCCGAAACTAGCTGTCTGAGGCCTGCCACCTGTAGGGCATCAAGAATGACCCTGCTCTTGGATGTGGCTGCAGCAAATGTGCTCCAGTTAACATCTGGCATATTCAGGTCTCCCATCAACAGTATCTCCCTTTCTCTGCCATCCTAAGAATGCCTTCTATCATATCCTTGTCCATTCCTCCCCTGACATGGGGTCTGTACACAACCCTGTGCGGATTGTGGTGCCCTTCCAGTCTCCAAGGTGACCCACAGTGCCTCCTCTCCTCCCTGTTTACTCTTTTTGTTCAGTTGCTTTTATCCCTTCCTTTACATAGAGAGCTAATCCTCCCCCTCTTCTCCCCTGCCTGCCTCTCCTGTAGGTTATGTACCCTGGTATGTTAACATCCCAGTCATGGTTCTCTGTGTACCATATTTCTGTGACTGCTATGATATCCAGGCATCCCTCTTCCATCAAGGCCACCAGCTCAGGGAGCTTGTTGCCCAGACTACAGGATCATTACCCTCCATTTTTTGATGGCCTTACTCCTTTTTGCCCCATCCCTGTCCTTCTTGCTTTTGTCACTTTCTCCATTTACCTCTGCCCTTCTCCCTTTCACCACCTCTATGTTGGTGTTTACTGCACTTACTACCATTTTTGGGGCTAGGATTTCCCTGCTCCTTTCCAGTACCTCCCTCCTTGGCTAGTTTAAATGCTTGCCAATGAAGCATTTAAAACTATCACCTAGGATCCTGGTTCCCCTCCTGGACAGATGCAGCCCGTCATGCCAGTATAGGCTTGCATCACTCCAGGTGGACCCCCAGTCCCCAGTGAAGCCAAATCCCTGAGCTCTGCACCAGTTTTTCAACCACTGATTGAATCCCATGGTGCAGAACACCCTAGCCTCTCCTACGCCATAGATGGGCAGCACCTCCGAGAAGGTTACCATGCGTGCTACTTGTCTAAGGCCCCTCCCCAATTCCACAAACACTTCCTGCACTGCTCTAATCTCTTTCTTAGCTAGGTCATTTGTCCCTAGGTGGACAATGACATCCAGCTCCCTCCCCTGTGCAGCTGCTCCGGCAATCCTGAGGATTCGCTCCCTGTCCCTCCAAGCCATGGTGCCAGGCAGGCAGGCACCTTACCTCCCGCTCCCCTTCCTCCCCTAGTTCTACCTTCCTAACAATGGAGTCCCCCACCAGGAGTTGTTTCCTTCCCCTGTGGGGTCCCATGCCACCCTCCTGTGGGTCTCCTCTGTGGAGGTTCCCAGCATCCTCCTTGGTCTCCACTGCAGGTGCCTCCATAGAGGAACCACACTTTGCCAGAATGGCATAGGAATTGTGGAGAGGTACAACTGGAGGGATACACCTCAGTTCCACCATCCTCACCCTCCCTGAGCCCACTGTGGTCCAACCGCTCCTCTTTCTTGGCAACCTCTAAGGCAATGGCAGTGGCACTGGTGGCCCCTGGATGGAAGAGGAGGTCCCACAAATCCTGGCCAACTCAGCCTGGAGATGAGCAACCTCCTCCCTCAGCCCAGAGAGGTGCCTGCAGATGGGACAACACCGCATCCTCCAGAACGTCTCCCGGAAGACTGCTGCTCCACAGCCACTGCACTGCACCACTCCCATCATGTCTTATTTCTGGCCCCTTAACTGTTTGGAATCCTTACTCTTTCCTCATTTTTTTTTTTTTTCTCTTCTCTCTCTACTTACTTTCTGCCTCTGTGCCCTTTAAGCTCCTGATTGTCTTGTTCTGAGACAAGAATATCCTATATTTCTCACTAGACCCCTTACTTGCTCAGAGGCAGGCCTTCAGCAGCTAGAGGGGGCCGGAGAGCTACTCTTGCCCTTCTAGGATGGTGGGTCTTTGGTGGCTCTGTGATCACTCACTTCCTGCTCCCAAACAGGAAGTTCATGTTGTCAGTCAAATCCCATGCCTATAAAAGTAGAACTAGCTTTGGAGGGGAGGGAAGGAGGGCAATATAGTCCCAGTAGAGAAGTCCAGTTACACAGCACTCCTTCCTCCTGGTGTCTTCTGCCAAGCTACTAACAGAATCTTTCTAAGGCAGTCTATAAATTTAGCTTCCTTCTAGCTAAGCCACTCCCCCTACTTACTAGATCTTTCTACAAGTAATTTAAACTGCACAGCTATCAAGCCCTTTCAATCACCTGAGATTTACACCTAGATAACTGTTCCGATAACCATTCAGTTCAGTTAATTCAGACAAACACACTGATTTTTTTTGTTTTGTTTGTTAGTTTGTTTTTTTACCCTAAATTAAAGGTCCAAGTACAAGAGTTCTGCTTCTTTAGTCCCAGTAGAGAAGTCCAGTCACACAGCACTCCTTCCTCCTGGTGTCTTCTGCCAACCTACTAACAGAATCTTTCTCTCTTTTGTTTGCATTTTCTCTTAAAAAAAATTTTTAAACACTAAAAATATTCTTTAAAATTATTTTTTTCTGTATAAAAGAATAAGCCATTGTATAATAGGAATAATGCCCTCCAGGGTATATGTTATGCTGGGATAACATCCCTTCTCTGGTGCTGGACACCCTCGGCCAGTGGCCTTGGGCCCATCCACCTGAGGCAGGATGTTATCCCAGCATAACACCCACCCTGTCAGGCATTATTCCTTTAGTATCTCCCTATCCTATAGTTTACCTTTTTTCTGCCCCTGGCATAGGTTGGCCACCTATGTCAGTCTTTTCTATCTCTCACTAAACTTTTTCCATACTACTTTTATTTCTAATTTGCATATTTTCATCCCTCACCAAGAACTCCCAAAATAACGCACCAGGCTAAGGCCAGCTGGCAGAAATGAAGTAAGGTGATTTTATGGCATTTAACGCCAAAAGATATAAAGTACCTTTAAGCATATAAGATGCTGGTTGAATAAGGTGCATTTTTTGAAATAAAGTGGTTAATAAAGTTGATGCTTATGACATTTTATGTATATGGTGCAAGGATGTTTAGAAATGGCAGTTAAATACATAAAAATATTCACTAAGATAGGTGGATTATTAATACTAACAGAGCGGCATTATGCTTATGTTATTTATTTTCTTTTGCTGTCACTCTATTGTTATATTAGTACCAAAGAAATCCTGCAATAAAGCAGGAACTGTTTGAACTGAGTGGCAAATTTTTCTTTTACTTTTGCTGCTGCTCAGTATTTATGTAAATAATTACACATGCCCCTGTGTTTGTAGGACTCCTGGCTGCTGGTTTTGTCTAAAATTATGGAAATATTTATGCCAACTAGCCATGAAGGAGTTTGTGACATGTGTGCAGCTTGCAGCCAGTCAGTCTGCTATAGAGGCAGGCTTCCATGGAGTGGCAAATGTTTACTTTCCCTTTCAGTCGCCCTGCTTCCTCCAGTAATCTGTGCTCTCTGAAAAGTGAGCCCTTGGTAAATAAAAGGGACTATGCTGTCCCTAGACATAAAAGCTACAACCCAGCATAAAAAAGGGGGCTTACCAAGTTTATGCAGGGCCCCATAGCAGAGTGGCTACATAGTGTTAAGAGCCTTTAGCTATTGTATATTTTATTGTTCTGTTTGAACTGTTTGATTTATATTTATTTATTTTTTTTTATTTTTGTATAAAATAAAACAACACAGCAGGTGTGTTGTACCTTATTACTGTGTCCAGTGTTATCTTTTTACCCACAGACCTGTGACATTTGGTGTCAGAGTGGGATACTGTAAGTCCTAGGCACAGGGTGGATTCCAGTAGGTGTCAGACCTGATACCAAGGTAACCCATGGCATGATGGTATGTTTTTGTCATCACGACGACCCCTATATGACCCACTGTTACCAGAGCACAGGCCGAGCTACAGGTGAGCAGTTGCTCCCAGACCTTGAGTTTAAGAGGAAACCCAGGTCCAATCAGGAGCATCAATCAACAGACTCCTTTGGAGGAGAAGACAGTGAAGAGGAAGAAGAAGGACTGGAGAAGGTGAGAATCATGGAACCACCAGAAGATATAAGCAAACTATTGAAGTGGCTTGCAGGAGGAGTGGAGCAACAATGTGGAAACATCAAAATTGCCATCACAGTGGCAACAAGCATTAGTGTGAAGCAAATAAACAAATCAAAATGAAAGAAAAAGCCACTATGATTCTCAAAGGAGGTGGCGAGGATAGTCAGGGAGAAAAATATATCATTCAGGGAGTATAAGGAAACAGAAGGAGCAGGACAGAAAGCTGTACCAGTTAATGCAAAAGGAAGCAGGGAGGGAAGTCAGAATAGCAAAGGCCCAAACTGAGGAAAAGATAGCCAACTTGGTTAAGAAGGGGGATAAAACCTTTTATAGGTACATCAGGGAGTGTAGAAAGACAAAGGGAGGGATAGTGAGGCTGAACAGAATGGATGGTGGGTGGGCAGAGAGGGACAGTGAAAAAGCAGGGATACTGAACTAATATTTCTGCTCAGTATTCACAAAAGAGGAGGAGGGGGAGGCACCTAATCCAATTAACAGAAGCACTCTTGATAGGGGGGTCTATCCCAGTCCTTTCACAGAAGAAAGGGTTCTGAAAGAACTCCTAAAACTGAAGGTGGACAAAGCAATGGGGCCTGACAGAATTCACCCCAGAATTCTAAAAAAATTAAGGGGAGAACTAGTGAAACCACTGACTACTCTTTTTAACAAATTATGGGAGGATGGTGAGGTACCTGAGGACTGGAGGAAGGTGGATGTGATTCCCCTTCACAAAAGTGGGACCAAGACAGAGGCAGAAAACTACAGACCTGTCAGTTTGACCTCTGTGGTAGGGAGAATGATGGAATCACTTCTGAAGGAAAGAATTGTTGAGTACCTAGAGGTCAGTGGGGCACAGGACCCAAGGCAGCATGGGTTCACAGCGGGAAGGTCATGTCAGATGAATCTAATTGATTTCTTTGACTGGGTGAACCAATGTAGTAGACCAGGGAGGGGCTGTGGACATGGCCTACCTAGACTTTAGCAAGGCATTTGACACAGTCCCACACAAAAGATTAATAGTCAAATTAACCAGTCTGGGAGCGGGTCCCAGGGTGGTAGCCTGGGTAAAACATTGGCTGGACAACAGGACACAGAAGGTAATTGTAAATGGAGTCCACTCTGAAGAAAGAGGTGTTTCTAGTGGGGTACTGCAGGTAGAAATGCAGCAAATTTAAAATCTGCCTGCAAAACGTGAAGTGGCCACTTTGAGTTGGCACTTCGCTACGCAGAGTGCCCCATAGGAAAGGCTCACTTCACCTTGTTATTATTACTTTGATTGTCATTCAGCTTTAAACATGAAGCAAGGCAGAGCGACAACAAAATTGGCAGCACCCCATCCACACAGTCACCAGAATAAATGTACATCCCCAAAGTGCTACTGTCTTGTATCCAGAAAACTCCCCAGTGCTGAAGAAGTGAAATGAGATCATAACAAGAAATGCAAGGTCTCCCAGAATTAATGGTGCACTCAATCATGCACGAGGTGGTCACACACAGAGTCACCAGAATTAATGTGCATCCCCAAAATGCTACAGTCTTGTGTCCAGAAAATTCACCAGTGTTGATGAAATGCTACTGTCTTAGGTCCAAAAAATTCACCAGTGCTGATGAAGTGAAATGAAAGCGTAACAAGAAATGCAGTCTCCCAGAATTAATGGTACACTGCAAATGCACTGACTGATTAAGATTGCGCTGCACACTCAAGGGATGCGTACGTAAAGACACAACAACACCTAAATAGTGCATACAAGTCACAAATCCAAATCTGTAAAGGAATACATTTTGCCAGTTGGGGATTAGTGCACGGCAGTAACAATCCACTACCAGCAAAGATACAACAAAGCAGTATAAAAAATTCATGCAGGTGCAGTAGATAGCAGGTTCACACTGCTGCAGTTACTCTATGGCACATTGAAAGGTGTCTGATTTAATGGCACGCATCGCACACACACTCACACACACACTACAAGTAATGTGTAGCAAATTGAAAACCTTCAGTATTATAACCAAATGTTTCAAACAG
Organism: Neoceratodus forsteri; assembly: GCA_016271365.2. Lineage (NCBI taxonomy): Eukaryota > Metazoa > Chordata > Ceratodontiformes > Ceratodontidae > Neoceratodus > Neoceratodus forsteri. The sequence goes on from CM057452.1 coordinate 1,780,730,873, forward strand.
ACAAATTATACACTGCTGCACCACAACAATCAGCAAAAAAAAATGTCAAGAATTACTGAAAATACTACTGTATGTACATTAACACAGTTATACAAGAAAAATACAACCAAAACAGAAAGACTGCCTTTTTCTCCCAGATTTATTTCTTTTATTTATTTATTTTTATTTAGTTTTTGTTGACCGGGTAAGTGCACTAGACAAATCCTGCCTATTTTCAGGCATGACCCGGGGGAGGGGGAAGGAGACACAGATGAATGCCAACTGACCTTGAACCAGATGAAACTGTTAGTGGTATTTTTAGTTAATGTACCTACACCACAAATACGCCCCTCCCCCAAAGCACACTTTATAGTACACAGACTGACTGTTCTAAATTAACATTCAAAATCCACACATAACAATAATCACTCAATGATATGAGCACAGAAGGGTTTCCTACAATCGATGTAGTAAATTCTGAGCAAACAAAATGACTCAAAAAGGCATTTTAAACAGCTTTTAGAGGTTTTGAATTGCAGAGCTCTGAGAGCAAACTCTTTCCAGCTACCACTACACACACACTACCCGGCCAGAACTGTGGCTGTGCAGAACAATCTAGAGCCCATGTGACCTACAATCCTATGAATCACTGTAGAATTTCATTTGGAGCTCAATTACAAGGCAAAGTAAGGCAAATTACATTGATTTCCATGTACTTCACCTTACAATTGGTGGAGAAGTGGTTTGGAGAAGCTGGAATAATGCAAAGCCATTGGTTTAAATAGACTTCGCATTCCTCATTATGAAGTGAAGTACTCCAATTCACATTGTGGAGTACTCTACGGGTTCCGCGTTACTTCGTGAGTCACTTCGGAGAGTGAATTGGGGCCATTTCACCCACCACTACTTATAATACTGTAACTCACATGCTATACAAGAAGGAACGCGAATGCCTTTGGCTGTACTTCCCTGATGAGCTGCAGCACAAAACTCCCCGACTTAAAAACACATATTAATGAGTACAATAGGTGGGGTGGTGAAGCCTGGAGACATATTAAAAAACAGGCTTACAATACATCCAAGTAACTAGAAAAAAACTGAATGTTGTGATTCGTGATGTGATCATGAATCGTGATTTGTGACTACATTTGTGACCATGATAATGAAGAACGTGATTCTGTGTCGATGGTGTGAAATAAACAGTATGAAACTGTATTGGGAATGCGAATGCCTACGGCTGTACTTCCCCAATGAGCTGTAGCTTAAAACTCCTAGACTTAAAAAAACATGTATCAGTGAGTACAATGGTGGGGTGGTGAAGCCTGGAGAGATACTACAAAACAGGCTTACTAGTCATCCAAGTAACTAGAAAAAAAATTAATGTTGTGATTTGTGACGTGACCATGAATCATAATTTGTGACTGCAGTTGTGACAGTGATGAAGAAGAAAGTGATTTGTATCACAAGTGACTTGTGATGATGGTCCTGACTTAAAAACGCATATTAATGAGTACAATGTTCATGCAGAATTATGCACCACTCCTGTCCAGTACTCTGAAGAGAAGCCAAAGAAACAACTGTGACTTAAGTTACAGATGGAGATTGGGCCCTAAAGAGATGCAAATGCACAGACAGATTAAGATTGCGCTGCGCACTGAAGAGATGCAGACAAAAAGGCACAATATTTAACCAGTGCTCACCATCAGAAATTCAAAACTGGAAAAGAATACCTTTGCCAGTTGGGGTGGGCCCTGAGGGGGGCAGTGTACTGCACTGCTGCAGTAACAGTCACTAGTACTAGTACCAGTAAAGATACCACAAAGAAGTACAAAAATCACACAGCTGCAGTGAATAGCAGGTTCACATTGCTGAAATTATTATGTGGCACAATAAAATGTGTCTGATTTGATGACACGCGTCACATACATACTCACACACACACTAAGTAATGCATAACAAATTGAAAACTTCAGTAATATAACCACATATTTTAAAGAAACTGAAATTATGCACTGCTGCACCACAACAATCAGCAAAAAAATGGCAAGAATTATTGAAAATATTACTGTGTGTACATTAACACAGTTATACAAGAAATATATCACCAAAACAGAAAGCACTGTCTTTTTCTCCAAGTTAGTCTACCTACACCACAGATGCGCCCCTCCCCAAAGCACACTTCCACTGTCTCTCAGTACACAGACTGAATGTTGTACATTAACATTCAAAATTCACACACAAACAATAAATGCTCGATGATATGAGCACAGGAGGGTTTCCTATAATCGATGAACTTAAGTTTCAGCAAAAAAAAAAGTCTCAGAAAGGCTTTTTTAACAGCTTTTAGAAGGTTTGAGTTACAGAGAGCTCTCAGAGCAGATTGCCTCCTACAGCTTCCTACACACACTACCCCACACTGAGGCTGTGCAGAACAATCTAGAGCCCATGTGACCTGAAATCCCATGAATCACTAAAAAATTCACCATTGGAGCTTAAAAACAAGGTGAAATGAGGTGAAGTACATTGTTTTCAGTGTACTTCACCTTACAAAATTGGTGGAATAGTGGTTTGGGAAGGTGGAGTAATGCAAAGTCATTGTTTTCAATGGACTTCGCGTTACCCATTATAACTCGAAGTACTCCACTTCGCATTGCGGAGCACTCCGCAAATTCGCCTTCACTCCACTATTCACTTCACGGAGTGTATTGGGGCCACTTCGCCCATCTCAAACCGCAGGGTTCAGTACTGGGTCCAGTCCTTTTTAATGTCTTTATAAGTGAGATTACAGAGGGACTGGAAGGAAAAGTATGCCTCTTTGCAGATAACACAAAGATCTGCAACAGGGTTGATACACAAGGAGGCATGGAAAGGATGAGAAGGGACTTGGCATGGTTCTAGGAATGGTCAGAAGTATGGCAGCTTGGATTCAATGCAAAGAAGTGCAAAATAATGCACCTGGGAAGCAAGAACCCAGGGGAAGGTTACACAATGGGTGGGGGAAGTAGTAACAGCAACAAAAATGGAAAGGGACCTGGGGGTAATCATATCAGATGACCTTAAGGTTATCAAGCAATGTGAGAAGGCAATAGGGAGGGCTGTGGGTACACTGGGATGCATAGAGAGAGGCATCACCAGCAGAAAACAGGAAGTTGTTATTTCTCTGTACAGACTGTTGGTGAGACCCCATCTGGAGTACTGCCTCCAGTTCTGGAAACCCCATCTCCACAAGGACATAGACAGGATAGAGGCATTCCAGAGGAGGGCAACTAAAATGGTGCAAGGTCTGCAAGAGAAGCCATGCAAGGAGAGACTAAAGGAGCTTAATATGTATACCCTTGAAGAAAGGGGGGGGCATAATAGAAACTTTTAAGTACCTCAGTGGAATTAACAAAGTGTAAGAGGGTAGCATCTTTCAGAAAAAGAGATGTGCAAGAACAAGGGGACACAATTTAAAGATGCGGGGGTTAGGGGCAATGTGAGGAAGTATTTTTTTCACAGAGAGGGTGGTGGATGCATGGAACAGCCTTCCTGAGGAGGTTGTTGGGTCTAAAACAGTGGGAGAATTCGAGAATATATGGGACAGACATTAGGCAATTCTTGTGGGGGGTAAGAAGAAATAGGCTGTTGGTTAACTAGGACCTGCAGCTTATCCTGTAGGTAGGGAAAAGGGCAGACGAGGTGGGCCAAGCAGTCTTAATCTGCCATTAAAGTCTATATTTCTAAATAGAGATGGAGCAGCTTTGGGAGAAGAACACCTCAGAGCAAGATAAGGAAAAAAGACAAAACTACAAGCATTGGGCAGACACCCTGAGGGTCCTACAGATCACTGGGACCAGTAAGTCCAGCTAAGGTACGCATGCCCTCCTGAAAGACATCAAACTGACTACACATGACATTGAGGCATACTTAACTACCTTTGAAAGAGTAGCTAAGGTGTGTTGGTGGCCAGATTGGCCTCGTTTTTAATGGGTCAGGCACAACTGGCCTATATCCACATGGAACATCAAAGTGCTGAGAAGTATGACCTTGTCAAAAAGAAGATTTTGAAGTGCTTCGATATTAATACTGAGACACAGCAGCAGTTTTTTCACTCCCTGAAACACTAAGGGAACGGTAGTCCCCAAGAAATGTATGCATGTCTGAATGAACTTGGCAACAAATGGCTGAAATGAGAGGGGAAGACATTATTGGATATAACTAAGGCTGTAGTCAAGGAAAAGTTTCTTCAGATTCTACCTGCAGAGATCTACATCTGGGTGAGGGAACACCATTCATAAATGTTGGCAGTTGCAATCACCCTGGTGGAGGATTTCCTGGTGGCCAGGCGATTAATGAGGAAGGGATACCGGACAATGGTCTTGACCATTACCCCCACCCAGCTACTGGACAGACCAATTTCTTTTACCCCATCATGTCTGCCAGGAGAAATGCAGGTACACAAGAAGGCAGAGGAGGTAGGCTGTATGATCCAGACATTATCTGTAGATAATGTAATGGTAAAGGTCATATATAATGGTTCTGTTACAAGAAAAAGAGTGAGGCTACCCACCTGGCCCTTCTGAACTGGGGTAATTTTTCAACAACAGTCACCATCAGAGAGAAGAAAATGATGGGTTTAATTGACACTGGCAGTTGACAGACATTAGTAGAACTAGAGGTACTAGAAAAGGCTCCAGTTTCTGATGTGTATACTGGTGCCATCTATGTGCATGGTGACACTCATCGGTATCCCACCACCAAGGTGACTTTAAACAATGATGGACAGGAAGCAGAAATGGTGGTAGGAATAGCACCAAAGCTGTCAGCCCCTGGGTTATTAGGCAAGACTTTTCCCATTTTTCAGAGTTGTTGACTCCTAAAAATGTGACAGCTATTACCACCAGGTCACAGACCAAGGCAAAAACCCTTGGAGATACTTTTCCTTTTGAGGGGGATGTATTTGGTACATCAAGTGCCCACAGGAGATTGAAGAGGGAAAAGAAGAAAGCGCAGACGATTTGCAGAGATAAACTGTTTGCTAAATAGGATATTGTCCAGGAACAACATAAGGAAGACACATTAGCTGTTTTTATCAACAGGTTGCCCAGAAGAAACCACCAGGTGCCCCAGTCTTTAAGTCCCTAATCAGTTTAGGAAACACATTTTGTATTTAGGCAATGACTTACTATGGGCAGGTGATGCTGTTAGGGATAAAACCCTGGCCAGGATATTACAACATTTTACTGGCCCAGTATCCACGAGCAAGTGGCGGAATACTGCAGAGCCTGTACAGAGTGTCAGAAGGTGGCTCAGGTAATCCGAAAGGATGTAGTGCCCAGGTACCCTTGCTCACAGTTAGCACGCCCTTCAAAAGAATGACAATGGATATTATTGGCTTCCTTACAGAAAAGTGCCCAAGGATATAAATATGTATATACAAAATCACACATGCCCACACAATGCAAAGCATCATGGACTGCATATGCAAATCACCACAGAATGTTAAGCGGTTTTAACTTTAAGCAGAATTGCATGGTGCCGAAAGGCCTGTCACACAGTTTGCACAAGGTGCTAACAGATGACATAGACACGTGTTTCATCCTACCAGGACTCATCAGTATGCCTAGTCTATTTGACACCCCAGTGGAATGGACCAGCTACCCTAAGACAGTGTGTCTTGGGTATGTTGTGGTGAACCCATTAAAATAAAAAACTATTTAAAAGACAAAGAACCTCTGTGCATAAACACTGAGGCAAGGGTTACCCCAAAGGGCATTTGGCTGGGAAGCCAAGTTTCAAGAAAATACAAAATCACACATGCCCACACAATGCAAGGCATCATGGACTGCATATGCAAATCACCACAGAATGTTAAGCTGGTTCAACTTTAAGCAGAATTGCATGGTGGCGAAAGGCCTCTCACACAGTTTGCAAAGGCTGCGAACAGATGACATAGACACGTGTTTCATCTTCCCAGGACTCATCAGTATGCCTCGTCTGTTTGACACCCCAGTGGAATGGACCAGCTACCCTAAGACAGTGTGTCTTGGGTATGTTGTGGTGAACCCTTTGCAAACTGTGTGAGAGGTCTTTTGGCACCATGCAATTCTGCTTAAAGTTGAACCAGCTTAACATTCTGTGGTGATTTGCATATGCAGTCCATGATGCTTTGCATTGTGTGGGCATGTGTGCTTTTGTATTTTCTTGAAACTTGGCTTCCCAGCCAAATGCCCTTTGGGGTAACCCTTGCCTCAGTGTTTACACACAGAGGTTCTTTGACTTTTAAATATGTATTACTCATCTGTGACTATGCAACAAAATACAGAGGCCATACCATTGCATACAGACACTACTCCCCGAATAGCAGAGGAGCTAGTTAAGGTTTTCAGCCATCTTGGAATACCTAAGGAGGTATTGACTGAGCAAGGCAGTAATTTTGAGGCTACATTACTTAAAGAACAGTATCGTTTGTTGGGGGTAGAGGCAATAAGAAAAATGCCCTACCACCCACAAACAGATGGATTGGTTGAGCATTTCAACCAAACACTAAATACGTATGTTAATGAAATGTGTACACAACAAGGGAAAGGATTAGGATAGGTATCTCCCCCTCTTGTTGTTTTCTTACAGAGAGGTCCCACAAGCAGCTACAGGGTATTCCACTTTTTCCTACTCTACAGAAGGAATTCCTGTGGGCCCATGGATGTGGTAAAAGAGTTTTGGGAAGATGGAGCCAATGTGGGACAAGCCAACATCACTGATTTTATGGTTCAGCTTCGAAAAAGGCTGATAGATCATACAAAAAGGGCACACAAAAATAGTACTGCATATCAGGAGAAGCAGAAGACCTACTATGATCAGAATTGTAAGCCCAAAGAGTTGCAGACAGGAGAGAAAATACTGTTATTACTCCCCACCACCCAGAACAAGCTACTAATAAAGTGGCAAGGGCCATACATAATCATCAGACAAACAGGACCAGTAACATTTGAAATGGAGACACCAGATAAATACCCAGGTAGAAACATTTACCATGTCAATCATTTAAAGAAACGGGTAGAGTAAAAGGAAGCTACGGGGACTATGTACATGCTCCCAGAGAGGGACATGTCCGAGTCTGAGATGGCTTTTCAAAGATTAGAGAAAAGGGACCATGGGATGGAGCTTCTAAAGCATGGGTGGGGTGAAGCTCCAACCCAAACCCCCATCAGTACAAAATGTACATGCATTCTGGGGATTTGTTGCTATAACCAGTTGTTGTAAGAGTTACTGTTTTTTTCTTAAAGAGTGTGGAGTGTGGCAGAATGCCAGTCCGATACCCCAGTGGAGGGATGCCTTTCCTATCTTTCTCTTTTTCCTACTGAAATCTGTTTTGCAACAGTATCTCCCTGTGCTTTACTTCACCTTTTTTCTTCCCCTGGCGTAGGTTGGCCATCTGCTGTCCATCAGTCTTTTCTATCTCTCACTAAACTTTTTCCCTACTGCTTTTATTTTTAATTTCCATATTTCCATCCTTCACCAAGAACTCTCCAAAATAATGCACCAGGCTAAGGCCAGCTGGCAGGAATGAAATAAGGTGCATTTATGGCATTTAATGCCAAAAGATATAAAGTGCCTTTAGGTATATAAGGTGCTGGTTGAATAAAATACATTTTTTGAAATAAAGTGGTTCATAAAGTTGATGCTTATGCCATTTTATGTATATGGTGCAAGAATGTTTAGAAATGGCAGTTAAATACATAAACATATCCACTAAGATAGGTGGATTATGAATATGAATGGAGCGGCATTATGCTTATGTTATTTAGTTTATTTTGCTGCCACTCTGTTGTTATATTGGTGCCAAAGAAATCCTGCAATGAACCAGGAACTGTTTGAACTGAGAGGCAAACTTTTCTTTTACTTTTGCTGTTGCTTGGTATTTATGTAAATAATTACACATGCCCCTGTGTTTATAGGACTCCTGGCTGCTGGCTTTGTCTAAAATTATGCAAATATTTATGCTAACTAGCCATGGTGGAGTTCATGGCACGTGTGCAGCCAGTCCAGTCTACTAGACAGGCAGGCTTCCATGGAGTGGCAAACTTTTACTTTCTCTTTCAGCCATCCCACTTGCCGTGTAATCTGTGTGCTCTGAAAATTGAGCGCTTGGAAAATAAAAGGGATTATAATATCCCTAGAGTTAAAAGCTACAACCCAGCATAAAAAATGGGTCTTACCAAGTCTATGCAGAGACCCATAGCAGAGTGGCTAGACAGTGATTATTTTAGTAGTCTGTCGCTCTCCTGCAACATAGAAAACAAATTATTTAAAGGGACAGGAACGACCCTATGTATATGGAAATGCTATACAGTTGAAGTAGTCTTCAGAATAAGGACAGGGCTGCAAGATAAGCTAAACACAATAAAGAAATTAAACAAATTGAAGAATAAAGAGGCACTGCAGGTCTCTAAAGGAGTCCCATTATGTATAGAGGCCTGAGATATAAATTATAGGGCTAGTGTCCATACACTATAGCAATACAGTGCATGTATAAATGAAATAAATGTTTGCACTGTTTGCTTATATAGAAAATAGGTGCTGACCTGTTAGCAAGACCTTAGGAAAGGGGATTTCCTATAGGGTGACAGCGGCCACTAGAGGGCTGTGTTTATATTCTGTGAGCTAAAACCTCATTCTGTAATGGAGGAGGAGTCTCCCTATTTAGGGACTATTCTAGAACTAATTGGATGTTATGGTAGTGACTTCCCCATAAGTTGGAGGGCTATATGAGCCCTCCTTAAACACCATGAGTCAGATTAGCTGCATAACCAGTCTCACTTACCTGAAGGATGGTAAGCAGAAGGACCTGTGTCTGAACAGGAATTTATCTCTAACAGCAGGAAAGCTGATGAATTGTTTGAGATACCTGAAGTAAGGTGAAATAGCCTTCAGTTATTGTTTATTTTCTTGTTCTGTTTAAACTGTTTTATTTGCATTTATTTATTGTTTATATTTTTGTATAAAATAAAACACACTGCAGGTGTGTTGTACCCTATTACTGTGTCCAGTGTTATCTTTATACCCACGTACCTGCGACACCAAACCTCCAGATATCACACTTTCCCAGGATAAGCATCCACCTAGACCTTCATCCCAGGGCTTTCTGTACTGCAGAACTAAGGCAATCAGTGACTACTGGGTCCACCTCCGAGTAGTCACTCCACTGGCTCTTTCTGCCAGATACCCTCCATGGTATCCAGTTACTGTGTACACTGTATTTCTTAGAACAAAGGCAATCAGTGACTACTGGGTCACACCTCTATCAGTCAGTCCACCAACTCCTTTTACCAGATACCCTCTTGTATCAATTACTGTGACCTTAAGGGCGTACAGTGACTACTAGGCCTACCTACCTCAGTCAGCCCACTGACTCCTTCTGTCAGATACCCCTGGTATCCAAATACTATTCACTTTACTGTATCTTATACTCTAAAATTCATTAAAGTCAGTTAACACATTCACATTCATTACTAATCACATTTAAACTAAGTAATGACATTAAACAATGTTGCATACTGGTACATTAAAAGTAGTGACAGAATCCTCCCTCAGTCTCTTCAGGTTCAGTCCTTCACTTTGACAGAGTTTCTTTAAATCAGGACTGAGGCAAATTCTCTGTAAAACAGTGTCACTGAAACTTTTAAAATAGTCCCCAATGTTGTATCATCAAGTTTTTTACTATACCACATGCCTTTGAAACTACTGAAGAAATTCTTTAGAGATGATGCAGCTTGATATAGTTGGAGGGCCCTCTGTTGAGTCAGCAGGTGGTTGATGAGAATAATGATTTCTTCAGAGTTGCAGATTCTTTTCTGTGAGGAAACTGGTTACACAGGAACAACAGGCACTTGAAGCAACAGGCTTTCTACACTAGGCCCTGTTCCCTCTTATTGCCCTGCACTGTCCCTAATCTGGGATATAGAGAGTCCCCTTACACTATAATTAAGGTTTACTATGAAAGACTGACAGGCAGTTGCCAGACAGTCATAATCCCGATGCTGCAAGCCCAACACAGAAAATCCCGACAGTGGCAGCAGAAGTTTTTTTTTATGTTTCGGGGGCTTCATCCCCTGCACCCCCTTTAATTATTATAATACACTCCACTGTGAATAAAAACCCACTCTCTGGATTTTTGGTGCCGGGCTTGTGGTGTTGGGATTTCAAGTGTCGGGAAACCAAGTTTCAGTCTTACCATATACTCCCATAATTAAACTAAACTGGTCCTGTTAGCCTTTTTTTTTCCTTCAGTAGGCCTCTTCAGACAGACACCCCTTGACATGGGCACCTTTCTTGCTGCCTGCGCTCCATGCTCAGACTGACTACACACTGGCTGTCCAGCTCTTTTTATAGTCCAAATCTCATTAGCATATTTAAATCTGTGGTCACTGAGTGGACACCGACCTGTCCAGCAGCTCAGTACCAATCAGATTCCTCCCTGCAGCATAAGGCACAATGGAATCCTCAATTTTGAAACCCAACTGCCATCCTAAACATTCTAAGGCTTCCCCTGTTTTTTCTACTTTTGGTCATTTTAAAATGCATTTACTTTGTCACAAAAAATTAACATTTTCTCAAGGGTCAAGCACTTTCTCACTATAACGGTTGGACAGCTGACATTCTAAGCTTTCTTCTGAATTTTTTCTGTTCACAATAACCCCCAGGAAAGCATAGTTGCTAAAACCTCTATTAGTTTGAAAATAAACCATTTAAATATTGACTTCTATACACTTTCCTATGCTTTTTCCTGTCAAAATAGTAATTTCTCCTTTAATTGAACTGATCACAACAATTTTGTTTTTCTCTCAAACATTAGTTATACATTTTACACGAAGCTCCACCTGTAGAGTAACTGCCTGCATGGATTTGCTTCACCAAGGGACCACTCTCCCTAAAAAGGTTAGTGTCTCCCTTATTTTCAATTCTACACAACTCAAACTATTTTTCTCACATTTAGGACATTATACTAGACAAGTGTGCCATGTTTGGTTCAATTTCATAAAATGTTGTCTTGGCAGCACGTTGCTAAAGATGTACATTGTGTTCTGAACTTGTGGTTCACTTTCTGGCTGTCCTCATGTTTTAAATGCTCCATTTTGGATGCTTTATATTTCTGTGAGCAATCAATAACTACAGTATGTGATGTGCCCAGGGCTCCCCTTGACTCCGCATGCCTAGTCACTTATTAATTTAATTAAGTTCAATGTATTTTCTCTGCATGTGAAGCTGTGAGCTCCTGTGTTTAATCACACCCTTTTTCTCATCACAAAATGGCTCCTGTGAGCTTTATTTCATTCGGCTGTGCTTTTTTCACTGTGGAGTCTCCTCAAGCCCCAATTGCCAGAATGTGCTCTATACATATACATTTTATTTTATTTCTTATAGTCAGTCCCTATTTGTAACATTCCTGGCACTTATTGCCTTGCCAACTATGCTGCAGGAAATGCTTTATCTGGTTGATCCTGCCACATGAGGAGTGCATCGTGCTGTATCCTCTTGAACCTATGTGTAGCAAGAAGCACTGGGAGGCCAAAGCCTGCTTTCTGGTTTGCTGCAGAGTGAAGCGAATGCCGAAAGCAAGCCCAGAATTTAAGTAGAGCAAGAAGTGTTCTGCTGTGGGACCAACACTCAATCTCTCACTCTCCTCTCACTCAGTTTTTGGCACCAGTAGCACCCACAGCTGCCATTCTGCATACATTTATTTAACACAGAGCAGCATAACTTCTTTTAGAAGCAATTATTTAATAACATAAAAATACAAATTACCTTAAGATGGAACAGGCAACTCAGGCAGCCCAATTGTACACTGGCTGTCCAGCGCTTGTGTCAGTAGCCAAGGTGATCCATTAACTGGCCCACTAGCCATCGGCAAAATCAATTTCTATTTCTACCATTAAAGAATATTTTTTCCTCAAAGATGTTACCAATCACTATATTTAAGTGTAAAACTGTGTGTGGGTGAGAAAACAGCAAGCCAGGAGTCCTTTCCTCGTCCCCCTGCACTGCATCCCACTGTTTCAATTAATATTATGCTCACAATGTATTTTACAAGCAAACTCATTCTAAACTGCTGATTATGACTATACTGCAATTATGCAATCTAAGTTTGGTCTTTCTTTTACTACAGGGACTGCCCCATATATCTCTGGCAGCTCCTACCTATTCTGGGTTTTGAACCTGCATCCTTAACTACTAAATTTATTACTTCAATGAAAGTATTGATGCTGTCCCTATACTCTTGGTGGAACAGGCTATCTCAGGCTGTTACACAATACAGAGAGTGACTGCAAACAAAGGCAGAAGATTATAGAATTGGGATTACAGTCCCAATTTTGGGGAAAAATCCTTGGACACAGCCTCTAGTACCTTGAGAGAAACACAACATGTGCCAAAAGATCCATTACAGAAGGAACATATTGTCACTGAGAGCTCTACAATGCTGGTTCAACAACTATTTAGTTGATTGGCTTCAGAGTGACAGATTTATGTTGACCGCAAGTTGCAGTGACATAAATCTGTATGGAAACCCGGTCCATTTTTCTATCGGGGGCTTTGCCCTTCCGAACCCCCCATGTGGGGGGCTCTGCCCATGCCCCCCATGCTAAATATAATCAACTCCAAGTCAGAGTTGATTCGGGGAGGGGGTGCAGGACCAGGAGACAGAGTGCCATGGTGTCCGGCACACCATTACAGTGAACTGTAGCTTTTGTCGGCATCGATATTGTTTGCTGTAATGGTGTCGCTGTCGGGTGGGCATACTGTCCACAGAGTTGACTGAACAAATGCCATCAAGCACCAATATTGTCAGAAAACACTGGCCAGCACTACAGGGAGCCACAACACTCAAGACTATCCAACACCAAGAATAAGCTACTGCAAGGGTAAATCAGTAAGAGACAGAGTAGTACATAGTATGCTCCAAAGTCCAGTTCCCCAACCAACCTGGATACCTAAACCTCCAACAGGCAACTATGGCTGTGGGAATTGCTCACAGTGTAATAACACCAGGAATACCAAATCATTTAGTCATCCACACACAGCTAAAGAAATAACTATCAAATCATTCATTAACTGTGCCAAGACTGGTGTAATTTATTTACTGACAATATCCTGTGTGAAAGGTTACATAGGGCTGACAAAAAGAGCCCAGCATAAACAGATCAGTGAATACAGAATGGCAATTCAAAGCCAAAATGAGGCCTACTCCATGGCAAGACACTTTGTGGAGGTACAACATGGCTCACCAATATTTCCATAGTTTGCAGGGGTAGAGAAGTTGAGGGCTGCACAACAGGAGGTAATCTCCAATGCAAATTGGCACAACAGGAATTGTACTGGATATACCAAATCAGAACCTTCACTCCTAAGGGTCTGAATGAGGTGTGTCTCTGCTATTGTATATTACTGATTGATATGCTGTAAATGTAACTATGCCAGCAATATAATTTGAAAACGTAGTTGACGATTGATAAAATGCATACATAATCCCTGTTTGAGTTGCAAGATATATGAATTGATAGGTTTTAAATTTCATTAGGTGGGGGTTAAGCTAGCATTCAACAACAGCTTTGTGTGGTTTTTAATAAAGTTTATATGCACATACTTCTTCACATGTTGTTTTTCACTTCTTTCACTAAGTGTTCACAAGGGGAATCAGCAGCAGCTTCTAGTCACCGCCCACACGTGAATATTCATGAGATGCCTGTAAAAGGCTATTGAGGCAGTGCAGACACATGCACGCATGGGATTCAGGTGCACTCCTAAAGAAATGCCAGCTGTGTGCACACACACACTGGCGCATGTTCCTCCTGGGTGGTAGTAGTATTATATTTTTCCTTCCTATTCATCTGCACTTGCAGTGATGGGTTGTTTTGGCAAACAAACACACACTCTACACTATGGAAAGCTATGCCCTCTGTTTGCTTATTGTATAAAGTGAAAATACAGAGCATCCTGGTGCAGTGCTATCCTTTTGGTTATATCCTAGCACCGGCACCAGCATGGCCCCTTCGAATTGAGTACCCATGTGAATCTAAGCTGAAATGCTTGTAATTTTGTGTAATATATGGCACCTGTTGGGGATAATTTGAGAGGTGAACAAGTCCCAAACACCCATTGCCATCATGTCGCTGTATGCAGCATATCCTTTGACAGGATGGAATGACCTTTTCTGTTCAATGCCTTTGGTCAGTATGGATTGGGGGGTGATTTTGTCCAATATAAAGAGCTTACTTATACCTACCCAACCTAGAGCAGCAGTACTTACTAATGGTGTGCTCTCCCCTAGTTTGCTTTAAACAGGGGCACCTGACAGGGTTTACCTTTTTCTCCAGTGCTCTTCCTGCTGGACAACGAGCATCTAGAGCTAAATGTTAGAGCAGTCAAGGGTTTATAAGGGAGACACAACTGGCTCCATTCAGCATCACTGGATGCTGTTCACAGACATTTCCTTACTTGTACAACAGGTGTGAAAATTGGCCTTGTTAAACATTATCTTGGCAACATGAGCAATATAAAGAAAGTTGGTCACTGAGCATACTCAGAAATTTATTTCATTCACTTTTTTTTCATACAAGTCTGAGAATACTCAGAAGTTTATTCTCAAATGTTAAGATACATGTTTGAGCATGCTCAGTGATCAACTTTATTTATTTTCTCCCAGAACACCTATGAAAAGAAGACATTGTGGCTCAGTAGGCCTTTCCTGATAAAACTCTAATAAATAAATAAAATGTTAGATGCCAATCATTTTTTATTGAACATATAGTAGTCAATTTAGTTTGCATTTTTTATTGTTGTAGATTTTTACCATTTCTATCACAAACCACTTTAACACCTGTTGTATAAATCAAATATGCCATGGAATTACCTACAATACCATTTTTATCTTTATTTGAGGTACTGATCTTTTGCTGTCTCACTCATGGCTTCGCCACTTGTAAGATATTCAATAGACCAATAACCTCTCATGAAGGTAAAAATTACATCTTATGTCAGCCCATGTAATATCTCCTAGTTATTGTAGATCCAAAAACAACCCCACTTGCCTTTCAACTACGATACATGCCTATGGTCAACAGTCAGGGTATAAGTTAAACACCAACAAATCTCAAATGCTTCCTTTATCAGAATCATGCAGTCCCACACTTTTTGCATCCTCCCCTTACCAGATGCGTCCCAATGGTATTAAATGCTGGGGATACTACTCTGTCAAACAGTCCTTGCAAATCATCAAAGCTAAGACAGCCTCTTCCTTGACATGACAAAAAAGACACAAAAAGATGGAGCCATCTGATGATGCCCTCATAGGGCTGGGTAAATGCCTTAAAGCTACAGTAATAGTGATTCCCCAAATTCATTATGATCTTGGCAATATTTACCTACAGCTTACAGTGGCTTCTTTAAATCTCTCAACCAGATATTCTCTACCTTCTTCTGGGAAGGTAAGATGCCTAAACTAAGCCTTTGTACCTTTTGAAGCCACTGGATGACTGTAGGGGTGGGTGAACTTCCCAGAAATCAAATATTTCTAACTTCCCTGTGTAATAAAACAAGCCCTTTTGCTACCTGCAAACAACTTGCACTTCTACCCACACAATGTAAGTGGAAGTACAATGTGCACAGGTGCGGCTGTTCCAGTTGTGAGGAGTTCAGTTTCCAGACTGGGCTCTTCCTTCAGGTACCTTTCCCTGTATATGATTCACTAGGCATGCCTGTCTATGGGGTGCTCTTCCATAACATCTGGCCTTAGACCTCTCTGGAGGAACCCCTTTCTTTACATAGGTAGGAAGCCTATATTTTATACTGACTGGGCATCTAAGGGAATAACAACTCTAGAGGATGTAGTAGACAGAACCCACAATACTACAGCCTCTTTAACCAGCTGTAGTCTTTTCATGGCCTTCAGTGATCCACTTTCTGGCAATATCAACAGCTCATAAATGCCCTCTCTGCATGGTTGTGCAAAGAAGCTGCAGGTAACTCTTTACCTGCTGTGGAATCCTTGTTAATGAAACACCCTGAGAGCAAAAGGATGGCAGTTGCCATATATAGATGACTCAGAGCAGAAGAACCCTGCCTCGAATCCAGAGCTACAGTAGGGAGCTCTGGGCCAGAGACCCCAAAGAGCAGATCCAGTTGGATGACTGGGAAGGGGTCTAGAGAACAGCAATGTCATCCATTAGAGAGAATGAAGCCCAAACAATTAAGACATGAAGTACACAATCATGAATAACGTATAACGCACACCACTCATGCTCAGCAAAATAGGCATCCTTCCTCACAGCAAATGCTGGTGATGTGCCCAGACAGAAGCTGGCTTAGAACATATCATCTGGGACTATCCAGTTGTTCACCCAATCTGGGCCTTCATCTGGAATTATGAGGCCCCATTTCTTTCTGTTTCCCCACCTCAGTCTCCAGTGGTGACCCTCTTAGCTATTTTCTCAGAATCTAGCCCACTGATGTTCCAACAGAAGACATAGTTCGCAAGAATCTTCTCAGTGTTCATGTAGATTCTGATGTGCCATTGGAAAGAGGAAGCCTCTCCACCTATGCAAGACTAGTTTGCATAGTTGATACTGAACTATGAATGAGTGGCACACTGGGCAGTTGTGAAGATGAAGCAGTATCATAAGATTTGGGTCTCTTTTTTGGAGTCCATGGCATCCAACTCTTTTTGCCACCTACTCCATTATTGCTGAGCAAATATGGGAGAGTTGATCACTTCTGTTCCTTAAACCTCCATGTGATAAACTGCAACCACAAGATGCTTGGACTTATAGTATGCTGTAGCATAAACTCATAAGTGTAAAATTGATAGGTAGAACAATCCTGTTAGACCACTAGCCTAAAATTACTGACATTTTTCTTGGGTGTCGCAGCCCTCATGCCTCCCTCTGAATGTAAACTGTCTGTTGTATACTGATGCAATCCTAAATTTTAACAAATAAGTGTGGTGATCATGCTGGCCCTGGAATACTCCATCCTGGAACAGGCAGAACTCTAGGGCAGTGTTATTGGATTTAATCTACCTACTTAGTATCATTGCATTAGGCATCCTTTGGAGAGGGTGATGCTAGTCCCCCTACTGCTCTATCTACTGTTTTCTTGTATTACTTAAAAGTCCTTCCCAAAACTTTGCAGATCACTGAATGGACCTTCTGTTCACCTAACTAATAAATCTCTACTTTATAAGTTATGCTCTTCTTGGGCACTTGGACTTTGTTCCCTGGGTGCATACCCTGTTTATACCTCTTCATGCCTTAGCTCATTTATGCCTCTGTCTTCTTCTGAGAGTTCTCTTCCCCTATAGCCACTTTCTCTTTCTGGACTAGAGATGAGGCAAAATTAAATTTCACCAGCAAAATTCCCATTAACTCGACAATTTCACCCTGCAAAATATTTTCTGGGTGCGAAGCTGGGAAATGTCACCAGCAAAATGCAAACTTTCACCTGAAAATGGCAAAATGTCACCTGTGAGTAGAAAAGTTTGCCATTTCACTGGCAACATTTCACACTCCACAAGCAACATTTTGCCTTCTGTGTGCAAAATGTTGCATTTCAAACCCACAAAAAAATTTCAAGAAATGTTTGAATTTTGTGAAATATTTCTCATAATGAAATTTTGCAGTTTCACCCATCTCTATTCTAGAGCATATATAAGCTTTCACTTGGTAGCTATGCAAGGCTTCTTCTTGCCAAACTAGCCTTTTAACCCTTTATGTGTCATAACTGTCCTGGGTGAACTGTATGTATGTACTGTAGTAGCTGTTCATGTGCAAATTATGGCTTATCAGTAGATAAGCATGATAACAGTATTACTATAAAGTGCTTAATTATACTTATTGATGACTGGAGGCTATCATTCTCTGTTGTTTGTTAATCCTGAAGCCTTCAATAAAAATCTTTATTTAAAAAAGAGAAAAATGAATCTCTAACCTACTTGAGCCAATATATCTCATTTGACATAGAAAACTATTTACTATACCATGGATTGTAGTCTCACTCTATCCTCTATGTGTTGCATAAGTTTCCTAGCTTCAGGAGTTTGCTGCTCCCTCCCTCTCTTGTCTCTGCTCCTTCTCTGTTATCACAATGTTTCAACTTTAACTGAACATTTATTTAAGTTTGCATAAGCCGATAAATCACATGTCAGTCAATGTAGGAGTGGGTGGGGGGGGGTCAAAGAGAGAAGTGTGAAAAAGCAATATTTATGGTAGCTAGCTGAAAGGTAAAACTGAAGAAATATCAAAAGATATAAGGTACTGTGTAAAGGAAAACTAATACACCTATTTGTAATCACATGGTGAGTGTACTAGTAAAAAACAGAACAGAGACAAATCTCAAAATATTTATACTTAATAAATGGACAATATATGTGTCTGCTCTGAGTGTGCACTTATAAAACTTCTTAAATTTTTAAATTAGATGGTAAGCCATTTTCATCCAGTTGGCTTCCCCAGATGGGGGACTGTCAGCTTAAAGATTTTATCACAGCAGACAGGCATTGGTGTTCTTCAGTTGAAATTATGCATACATTTCAAATATTTTTAAAATTTTTCAGCTTTGCCATCTTCTGATTAAGGTAATAGGAGTAGTTCCCCCACAAGTTACCAATGTCAGCTTTCAGGATACTTTAAGCTTGTTGGCTGGTCACCACATGCTGTTTCCAAAATATACAGTACTCTATACAGTTGGGCCTACCCTGATAACTTAGCTCCTGTTGTTTTCTGGTCCTCTCTGTTCCTGGGCAAGGAGTTTGGCTGGTCTCTTCTCTGGCAAAATTGCCACAAATTTTGGCTTCAAGATAGACTTAGGCTGATGCAATTTAAAATATTGCATAATATATACTATTCTCCTCAGAAATTGGCCAGGATGGGTATTGTGCCCTCTCATATTTGCACAAGATGTCAACTGGAAAGAGGGGATCTTCTCCACATTTTCTGGAATTGTTCTAAAGTATCTTCAATTTGGACCTCCATTAAACAAAGGGCTGATCCTTTATTAGGGCTAACTGACCTGTTCATACCCGAAATATGTCTTTTGGGTGATTTTTCCTGTATCTCAATTGTGAACAGGAAATACTTCATGGCGTTAATCTCATTATCCGTTAAAAAAGTGGTCCTTAAACACTGGAAAGAATCCTCTGAAATTACTTATGTTGAATGGCTTCAGGAATTACTTGCTAATCTTAGAATGGAGAGGACCATTTCAAGTCTTCATAATAAATTAAAAAAGTTCAATAGGATATGGGGTCCATTACAAACCCTATATTCTTTACAAGTTTAAGGTTTTTATTATCATACCATGTGGCAGCATAGTCTTTGTAATATAATGCTGTGCTAGGAAATGGGGGGGTACAAGGGGGGTGGCTGGGTGGAGGGTAGGTAAGGAAGAGAATGAATCTTCACAGTATTTGTACTCAAGTTGGTTGTACTATGTATACTACTTTATGGATTTATTCTCTGTATTGGAAAAACTTTAATAAAATTTGAATGGAAAAAAACTCTCAAATTTTGATAAGTAAGCATTAACACACAACAGGGTGTGCTGATTATGTGGATTAATGCATACCTCTGGGGCATTGTGAGGCATGAGATTGCAGCCCAAGTGCCCTCACAGCCCCTGGGTGTGTGTTAATCCACATTATCAGCACACCCTGGAGTGCGTTAATGCACTTATAACATGGGGTATGTGTAAACAACAAAACAATAACCAAAAATGTGTTTTTTTTGGTGTTTAAACAGGAAAAAAGGTACTGTATCCTGCCACCTTGCAAAATAGTCCCTTATAAATAATGCTTCCTAGACTGCTGTTATGCACATGGAAATATCACAGATACACTACTGATGTGATATGTGACATGTCTTGTGAAGAACAGTTACTCCTACAGTTCTTACAGCTTGCACAACCATCCACACACACCCACAAACACACACACATGGAAGAGTAAGTGCTCTTTCTCTGTCTCGCCACTGATCAGTGTCTGGAGGAACGTGAGGCACATAGACACTGACACACAGAGGACAGTGCAGCACCATTTCATTCATCGCTTTCTCAGTGTGTGCCTCTCTGTGTCTGCATGTCATGATGTGTCTCTCTTGTTCCTCTCTCTCTCTCTCTCTCTCGGATGCCTATCAACAGTGTGACAGCTGGACTGCCATGGTTAGGAGGTCAGGGCAGGGTGACAATGCCAACCTTACCTGTGCCATGAGAATGGGCAACAGAGACAGGAGAATCTTGCTATGGTTCATACTATGGTAGTAGGATGAAGGAAGATGACTGCCCATGTAGGCAGTCCCCACTTCTCAGTGGTTAAAGTTTTTCCTGTTACGGAGATATCCATCTAGTTTTTTTTTTTATCATATAAGACTTTATTGAATTTTATGTTTTCAATATAGCAGATTGCAGACTACAGTCATAGCATTGTACCAACTACTTACATAGTCTCATATAGCTATTAAACACAGGTAGCAACAGTGACTATTATACTAGTCTACTAATCAACAACCAGGTCATAGAAAGCGTAACTTAATAAGCACTAAGGTAATGTCGTAGAATGATACCCTAACTCCATCTTACATTTTGTATGAGCAACAATTAAGCAATGTCCAGAGCAACATATAAAGGTAGAATAAACTTCAAAGGAGAACCCGGCCATGACATTGCAGTAACCCAACTTGCACTTCTTCCCACCTTATTAGTGACTAACTAGCAAGACACAGTACCCAGAAGGCAGAAAAGAGAAAGACGGTAAACAAGGGCAGGTAACATGCAGGGAAAAAAGATCCATTGGTGAGGGAGGGGGAAGCCCATCAACCCAGTCGCTCATAGGACTGGGGGGTTGAGAGGGGGAGGTGGTAAGATTGCACAAAGATGCAAATATAGGTACACATCCCATTTTTGGAAAAATCTATGAAGTTGGCCCTTTCCCACTGCTGTAAGTCTTTCAAATATTGCCAGTCTAGAGAGGGTAGCTCACCAAGCAGCCATGGAGTGAGCATTGGTTTGCCTCCAGTTCATCAAAATAGCCTGTTTGGCTTCCTTAAGGGTGGCAAGAATCCACATTTTAAGTGGAGTCAAAATGGGGTCCAGCGTGGAGGAGTCACCTAACAGGGGCAAGTCCTGGGATAGGGAGAGACTCTTTCCCACGATTTTCAAACAATCTTACAATATTAAAGTCCAGAATGGCTGGAGGGCAGGGCAGGTCCAAAGAATGTGAAGTAGGTGTGCTGGGGAGGATTCACACCTCCAGCATTCATCATGCTTCAGAACCCTGAATTTATAGAGCGCAGCAGGTGTCCTATACCACCTTAGGAGAATTTTTAGTTGGATCAGATGGCTTCTAGCATCCTTGTAAGCTGTATGGGCCACTTTTAAGCAATTACTCCACATCTGTGGGGGCAAATTGCATCAGAGTTCCACCTCCCATGCCCTTTGGCATGCGGAGGTGGTGTCCGGCTGCAAATCTCTCAGCACTTTATAGAAGAGTTCTACCCAACCCTGTCCTTGATTAGGTCTGTGCAACGTGGTCAAACACACCCACAGATCCAGCTCTCTGTGTTTGGCCAGGAGAGATGTAAGGGCACTGCGTATTTGAAGATATCTCCAAAAATCATGACCCTGAAGGCCAAAGCGAGTCTGCAGCTATTCAAAGGACATCAATGTCAGACTGTCTGCGAGAAGAAGATCTCCCACAACACAAATAACTTTAGAGGCCCAATGGGGCCGATTCAGGGGTTTATGGTCCACAGTGATTAATTTGTTATGCCATAAAGGGGCATAAATAATCGGTGAGGTATGGTCCGAGTTTGGAATCCCGGTCAAAGTCATGGCCCGTCGCCACATCTTGCAGGTATACTCCATGACTGGAGTAAGTTGCTTTTTGGGTGGCTGTTTGTTCATTAGTAGCGTGAAGAGGGCATTTCCAGGAAGCAGGGCAGATTCAAGAGTTACCCATGGCCAAGAGGTAGTGGGACCAGGAACAAACCAAGCAGTGGCTTGAGCCATCCAAAAGGCTAGGTGGTATCCTCCAAACCAGGGCAAGCCAAGGCCCCCTTTAGACCAGTGGGCCCTCATCTTAGCACGTCCCCAGCATGCTGCCTTGCCTTCCCATAAAAAGGAGGAAATAAGCTTGTCAAGGGAGGAGAAAAGCTTGGGAGATAGCGGAATGGGAAGGCTGCTGAAAAGGTACAAAACTGTCGATAGTACGAACATTCGGATTGCCTCTACTTTACCCTGCAAGGACAGCTGCATTTTGCACCATCTCTGCTGAGAGGGATGTTAAAAGGGGGGCAAAGTTGGCCTTCTAAAGTTTCCCCCCATGCCATGGGGATAAAGACCCCCAGATAGGGAAAACCTTGGGGAGGCCAAGTAATATCAGTATCGACTAGTCAGTCTTGGCCACACTTCATATTCAGAGGGGACAACATTGTTTTCTTCTGATTTAGTAGTAAACCAGAGAGGCCTGCAAATTCCTGCAAAGTAGACAGCACCACCTTTACAGATAAGTCGGGGTTGGATAAAGTGAGCAACATGTCATCAGCATATGCATTAACTAGAAATGAGTGGGCTCCGACAGGGATGCCAGTGACATCTGGAGTGCCTAAGAGCTTCCTGATCAGGGGGCAAGAGCAAAAATAAACAGTAGAGGGGAGAGAGGGCAGCCTTGTCTGGTGCCCCTTTGCAGTGGGAAGGGGGAGGAAATATCCCTATTGATGACAATGCAGGCTGTGGGTGAATGGTATAGCGTGGAGATCCAGGACCTAAAGTACAGCCCAACCCCTTAGAGGGACAGAACATTGTGAATGTAATGGCATTCTAAAGAGTTGAACGTCTTTGCAAAATCCAGGGCCAAAGTCGCCATGGGTGCTGGTGAGTGAAGTGCTATCCATTTCAGATTAAGAACAAGTCACAGGTTGTCTGCTTCAGATTTTCCCTTGTAGAAGCCAGACTGGGAAGGGCGAATCAGCATGGGAAGGACCCAATTCAATCTATTCGCCAGGACTTTGGCTAATAGCTTAGTGTCTACCGGCAGCAGGGAGATGGGCCGGAAGTTCGCACAGTCTAATGCATCAAAAGATTTTTGGGGGATTAAAGTTATAAGGGCTTCCTGCATGGAAGGGGGGAGTGTAGCTGTGTGTTGGGCCTCTTGCAAGGCATTCAAGAGGGAAGTAATAATTTCGTGTTTGAGGAGCTGATACAGTTCTGCAGTCATGCCGTCTGGCCCCAGGGCTTTCCCTTTTGCCATTTGGGAGAGAGCTGATAAAAGTTTCTCTGCCATGATGGGGGCCCTCTAGTCTATTGCTGTTATCCTGGGAAAGCTTTGAGAGGGAAATCTCTTTGAGCAGGGCTGAGATGCATGGGGGAAGCTCATCGGCTGAAAGTTTGGACTTGGTCTGGTACAAGCTATGATAGTAGTGTTGCATCTCCTCATTGATGGCTTTGGGAGTCGTAAGTATATGTCCCTCTTTATTCATAAGCACCAAAATCCTAGAGGAGGCTTGTTGTTTGCGAAGATGATAAGCTAATAGCTTGCCTCCCTTATCCCCACCAGACCAAAACTTGTGCTTAGATCACAAAAGTTGCCACTCAGCTGTTTTGTTGAGAAGTGTATTAATTTGATATTTGAGACCTACAATGGTAGGTAGGAGGGGGGACTCAAGGGAGTGCTGTGCTAAAAGTTTAAATTGGCTGTCTAATAAGCAAGCTCGGCTTGTAGAGTACCTAAGTCTTGGGAGCGTGCCTTGTTTTGGACTGCTGTAAAGGAGATTATCCTCCCTCGCAGGACCACCTTAAATGCATCCCACACTGTGGAGGCTGTGACCTCATTGGGTGGGTTGAGAGAGAAGTAAGAGCGGGCTTCTTCTTTAATAAAGGTCTGAAAAGTTTTATGCTGCAAAAGTAGTGGGTTACACTGCCACCTCATGACAGAAGCCCCTTGCCCAGGAGGGGAAAAGAGAATCGAGACGGGGGCATGATCAGATATAATAATGCTGCCAATGGAAGTTTCCAAAATCCCAGGGGCAGCAGCATAGTTGGCTAGCCAGAAGTCTAGCCTGCTATGTGTACAATGGACCACAGAATAGAATGAGTAGTCCCGACCCTGGGGGTTGTCCCTTCTCCACAAGTCACAGAGTCCCCATTCTTCCATGAAGTCCTTAAGACTCTCTAGGGTCTTGGGATGGGTCTGTGGGGTGGGGAGGGACTTATCAAGAAAGATATCTAATACTAGGTTGTGGTCACCCCCAAGAAGGATAGTAATGTCTGAAAAACCACTCAATAATTCTGTGAATGCATGACTTAGTTCAGGGTATACCTCACCAGAGTCCGTGTTATAACCATAAACATTGGCAAGCAGCATCTTACACCCTGGACAGGCAAGCCTGACCACCACCCACTGTCCCTGAGAGTCTGCCCGTTCATCTTCAACAAGCCATGGTGAGGCTTTAGGGACCAGAATTGCAATGACCCTGGACTTGGTGTTGGCACAGCTGGCTACAATTGTGCCTACCCACAGTTTTCTTAGCCACTGCACAGTTTTGCTGGTCAGTTGGGTCTCCTGGAGAAGGGCTATATCTGCTCCTTGTGACTTTAAGAACTGGAGAACCTTTGTGCATTTTGCCAGGTGATTAAGCCCTTTAACATTCCAGGAGAGACATCTCCAGCCCTGTGCAGCCCTAGAGTTACCTGCCATTGTGTTCCAGAAAAACAGGAATTAGAAAAAAACAAAGAGGGGGGTACTCACCCAGTAGAAGGAGGGGGATAACCTGAAGCAAAGAGAGGAAAAAGGGCACCCGAGTAGTAACTCAGTTGTGAAGCCCCAGACTGGAAGTATCCAGAGGAAGGAGTATGAATGGAGAGAGAGAGAGAAAGGCCAAAGAGGTAGCTGCAGCTTTCATCACCAGATGGAAAAAGCCTAAATTACTAAGAAAATGAAAAATATTACACACTATGTAATTGTATTGAACAATCTGTTAAGTGCACTCAGATATCTATGCTAATATGAAAAAACAGATATATATATAGCCAAAACAGAGAACCAACTTTAATGGTGCTGAGGTGAATGTACGATTGGAAACCCCAAGGGTCCACGCCGCACTGCTTCAGACACCAAGATAGAAAAAAGGGGAGGGAAAGGTCACACCGCAGCATGGGTGCACTGTCCCAGTCCAGCCTCAGATGGACCTCGTTCCTGCCAGGAATATCTGAGGACATCCCTCTACCAAGCTGACAGGCAAGAATATATAACACCAGCTGGAAAATACACTGAGGGGAAAGGAAAAAAGGAAGGGAAGGGGAACCGGCAGGATGATATAGAGGGGAGAACCTACAAAAAAAAAGAGGGGGGGGGGGTCTGTCCACCAACCAGAAACATCGAGTCAAAGGACAGGTCTAGGAAAGTCAGCCATCATGCTGGAGTACAGGAGCAGGGATAGACATTAATCAGACAGGGTTTAATCGGACCACCATCTAATTATGTCCACAGCTAGAGGCCTAGAGAGAGTGGGTGGTATGGGATGGGGGTGCTCATAGGGAATGGATACCTGTGCCCAACACAGTGTACTCCCTCCAACTGGGGGCCATACCTATCAAGGTAACGAGGCCAGGGTGGGGGGACACAAATGAGGTGGGAGCAAACGAAGAGGGGAGATATGACCGGGAGGGGGAGAGGGCCTCGTGACTAACACTGCCAATATGAAGCACCCCATGGAAGGGCTATTAAACAAAATGCCCAGGGATTAGGCCACCTAGAAAAGTGGAGCAAGAAACATAATACAGTCCTTAACAGTTCACCCTTTTGCCCCAGTGCTTCCTGAATCCTCAGTCCACTGTCGGTCCTGTGTACTTGACCGCGGAGAAGTAGCCAGCACTTCAGCAAAAAACTTAGGGCCTGGTTTGAGTAGACCAGCTGTGATGGCGATGTCCTCTTCCTCGTTCTCAACCATGTCTTCCCAGTCCAGCGGGGTAACGTCATCCTTAGGTTCCTCATGTTCCTCACCTGAGATGGCCAGTGTATCTGCACTTGCTGAGGATGTCAGCTCTGCCCTTAAGAGCTTCACAGGGGGAGAGGCTGACAGCTTATCAAGGCCCAAGTAACTCAGGCTTCTGGAGCGCTGGTGTTGGCGATGGAGAGTGGGGTATTTAGACTGCTCTTGTGCATTGGACTGCACCTTGTCACCTGAAGTACAATCGGCTACAGGTAGCGAACCATTAGCATGATGTTGGCCAGGTGGAGGCCAAGATATCCCAGGTGAAGGGCCATCTAGAGAGTGAGCCAAAGAGGAGGATGACTTCCTGGGACTGGTCCATCTAGGATTGTTCTCCCTTGTAGGGCGCAGCCCTCTCCTGTCTGTTCCTTTCTGTAGGTGATCCCCTGGTGCCCAGAGGCATCTGGGAGATGTAGTGCGGGAGAGAAGGCCTGGCCAGTGGTTGCTAATCCATGTCTCTGCCTCATGTGGGGATTCTGCTGTGAAGGACTTGCCATCCTTAGTGATTTGGAGTGCGGTGAGCTTCCTGTGGTGATATTGAAATGAATGAGCTAAAAGAGCAGACTTCAGAGGACCATAAGCTCTTCTTCTGGCCACTACCTCCTGGGAGAAGTCACGGTAGAAGGAAATGATGGCCTCCTTCCACGTAATCTCTCCCATATCTCTGGTAACATGGAGCAGCTTTTCTTTAATTGAATATCGTAGGAGGTAGGCAATGATGGTTCTGGAAGTAGTGCTTCCGTTGCTTCTGCCACCAACCCTGTGGGCTCTTTTCACCCCAATGGGCTCCGTCCACCTCTCTCCCAGTAGTTGAGGTAGCCACTCATTTAGAAAATGGACCATATCAGGGCCCTCAGCACCCTCCGGTACCCTCAGGATTCTAACATTGTTCCTACGACTCCTGTTCTCGTGATCTTCAGCCCCTTCCCATAACCTGGAGAGTTTAGATACGTGGTCTCATAGGCGTTGTAACACTGACAGATGCTGCCTCTCGAGTTCCTCCATGTGTTGCTCCAAGATGTTCTGTTGGTCAGCAAGTCTCCATACCTCGGCCACATTTCCAGCCAGGGGGGACCCGTTGTCATCCACCCAAACTAACACAGCCTCTAGCATCTTTGTTATATTGGAGAGTGCTTCTCCAAATTGCGCCTGGTCCTGGGGTGGTTGAGGAGGAGGTATGTGATGTTCCTGCCCCTTCTTCCCCCACACGGCCATCCTCTCATAGGCCTCTTTTGGCACTCCAGAGAAAAAAAGAGCGAGAGATCATGGCCAGTGAGAACAGCTGTCCTCGGTGAGCGACGGCAATCGCGACATGTGCAGCAGCGAAGAGACGCTTAGGTGCTGTTGAGAAAGCCGTTCAACTGTTACTTGTACCCCCACGCTGAGGCCGGTGTTGGCCTAGTCCATCTATATAGGGCCTGAGATGATAGGAGCTGTAAAGATACTGCCAGAGCATGGCTGACCCCAGAAAAAGGCGTTGAAAGGTTGGCAGCAGCAAAGGGGACAGTGTTCCAGCTGGTGCTAATCAAATTCAATCCAGCATCATAATGAAAATTAACAATTAAATGCCATGCTGGAGCAGAGCACAAGATCTATGCTGACATTGGCGCCGGGCCCAAGCCACGCTCCCCCAGTTTTCTTTCAAAAGTAGTGAATTTGCTCTGCTCAACTATATCTTGTAGTAATTTGTTCCAAAGTCTGATAACTCTAGGGAAGAAAGCATTGTTTCTTATATTGGTCTTGGTAAGACATTCCTGAATAGCTTTGTTGTGTGCTCTTAAATTGTATGAAGTGTGTTTAAATTGGATGTCAAAAGCTTCAATTAGATCAGTGTCTTCTAATATTTTAAAAAAAGTTAGGGGTCTCCTCTTTGCCTTCATAACTGGAGTGGCCATAGCTTTAAAATCCCTAGTCTGGATTTGTAGGTGGTGTGCTTAAGGTTGAATATCTGCTTAGAGTACCTTCAATGGGCCTTTCCTAGGATGTCAATATCCTTCTTTAAATTTGGGTCCCATACTTGTGTGCAGTAATCAAAATGTGGTCTGATGTATGCTTTGTACAGTGGCATTAATATGGCTTCAGACTTGTTGGTAAATGATCTATGTACACAACTAATTAGGTGATTAACTCTTTTGGTTATATTCCTGCAATGACTGCTACCTTTCATATTGCTAGATATGATGACTCCAAGGTCTCTCACTTCATCTGCTGATTTAATGATGTTTCCATGTATAATGTATACCTGTTTAGGGTTATGTTTCCCACAATGCATAACAATAAATTTTTCATGACTGAACATTTTGTTTTATCTGCCCACCGGATGATTTGTTCTAGGTCCTTGGTCATAGAACTGCACTCATATACATTTCTAATGGTGTCTCCCAGCTTTAAATCATCGGCAAATTTGGTCAGTAGGTTTTGACTATTTATCTACCAGTCATGTATAAAAATATTGAAAAGTAGTGGTCCCAGGACCGACCCCTGCAGGACCCCACTAGTGACACCCCATCTGATGATAAGTAACCATTTGTTCTAACTCTGAATCCTGTGTGTCAGCCATGATTTGATACAGGTAATGACATCATGTTCAACCCCCAATGTAGTTCATTTACCAATAATTCCTGTGTGGAGAAGGGTATCAAAAGCTTTCAGTAAATCAAACATTAATACAATAACTGGTTTGTTGATGTCTAGATTTTTGGTAACAGTATTGTAGAAGGTTAAAATGTGGGTGTTGCAGCTTCTCCCTGCTGTAAATCCGTGCTGGGTTTTGTCCCTTAAGCCATTCTTTTCTAGAAAATACAATAGTTCATCTTTGATGGCCCCTTCAATTATTTTACAGGTAATTGAGGTAAGGCTAATAGGCCTATAGTTTGAGGGTGGTCCTTACTGCCCTTTTTACGACTGTGGGCAGAGCCAACAGGAGTATTGCATGTACAAAAGGAGTGATGTCATGTTTTCTGTCCGTGGAAATGACTGACGGTGTAAATAGTCTCCTCCGCCTTACCCTCCTCCAAGAAATGTTTTCCTTCCTCAAATAAATATGCTTTCATGTTAGTCAATGGTTGCAGGGTACTATTTTCTTTCTTAAATGGGTGGTACAAGAACTGGAACCTGAGTAGTGGGAGGCAGCATTGTTTTTTGGGGGAAAGTAAGATCCAACTCACCTCCACCAAGAAGCTCCTAAAGATCCAGCCCAACTTTTTTTTTTATTCATGTGGGAGGGGAATGAGGTGGCTCTATAATGCTGAAAGAAGACTCACTAGTTTGGTATCTGGCCAAGGAACTACAAGTCTGAGGAGTCCCTGCATTTTGTTAAGGACTAGGAGAACAGATAATACTTGATGCCTTCAAACTGACTTAAAAACCCTTGGAACAAATGATTATCAGAGTCACCTGGTGTCTCAAAAGGAAAGACTCAGCTTTCAGGTATTTCTTAAACATTTATATACTAAAAACAAAGTTCAGCTTTTGTGATTAACAATATTTGTTTGCCATATTCTATCAATCTATATATATATATATATAGTTTGTCTTTTTAGTAGTTTCAAAATTTTGAAAGCATTGGCGTTAGTAATGCATTTAGAAATACATTTTTAATTGTCTTTACAGAAAAATCATGCAGGTTCATGTACTTGGTAAATACAGTCTGTGATGAAGTGTATTTTAATTTTTTCTTGGCTCAGTTTCTATCAGTGAAAATAAAGACTGGAACAACTATCAGAGCTGCCAACCCCCTGGATAAGCTATTTATCACTCATTTACACAAATGTAATTTCACATTTTTACCATGAAGGAAGCAAGAAGATGAACCAGCATGGTTAACAAATACATTCATTGATGCCTGTGAATGAATGGGGAGGGTTTTTTTTATAGCATTTCTTGTGAGTTTATACTCCTTAGAATCTGTTA
Organism: Neoceratodus forsteri; assembly: GCA_016271365.2. NCBI lineage: Eukaryota > Metazoa > Chordata > Ceratodontiformes > Ceratodontidae > Neoceratodus > Neoceratodus forsteri. The sequence continues at coordinate 1,780,760,773 of CM057452.1, forward strand.
TTCCAGTTTATGTGCCTGTGCGTGTATATGAAGCTTTACAGCACTATTTTTCCTCTATCTTGAGGGCTTAATTGAGACCACAGAAAGTTAACTCATTATCTTCTGGCAGTCATTCTATGTCAGGTTACCAATGTCTGTATAGTACAGACATCATAGAAGGTTATTAGAAGTAGAATGGTTTAAACACTTCCTGGAACTAATCTCAAGGCCCTTGTGCCCCCTTCATAATATCTGTCTTAAATATCTGAGATTTTGTTCTTCCTTATAATCAAGATTTTTTGATTTGATTCTTTCTTTAGTTTTCCCAGTTGTATTCCCTGATGTCTGTCTAGTCTGACTTGCTGTTGTGCTTCTAGATCTTTTATTTTCATTTCTAGTTCATTTTATTTGTGTAGTCATTCCCTCTTCCGTCTTGAGGCTATTTCTATTATTTTCCCCCTTACCATAGCTTTTATTGTGTCCCATAAAACCCCCGGATTCGCGTCTTGTATATTATTATATATGATTGCCTATTTTAGATGGTCCTTTATTTGCTTTTGAATATCCTTATCTTGTAGCAGGGAGATGTTAAGCCTCCAAAATTAGGTTTTCCTGAGTGTCTACGGCCACCTCTTCTGCTTAACTTTATAAGGATTGCAAATTGTTGCCCTAATCAGCACTTTGTCCTCTTATGATTTAAAAACCGGTAAAACCCACCCCACCCATTTCAGCGCACTACATTCTTCCTAACCAGGAATACCATAGGTGGGGTAGATGCCTGGATGCCCAGTCAAGCACTCAAATGGATAATAATAGGTTAGTGGGAAGAGTCTGCCTTTATACTAGATCCACAGAACGTTAACTCATTATCTTCTAGCAGTCAGAACTTTCTGCATATATTACAACAAACATTTCTTAACAAAATGTTTACAAATAAGGAGTTTTGCAGTAATGTGGTTGATACCAGCTTAATCTGGTTTAAGGCCAGTTAGCATTCATCTGTATCCCCCTCCCCTGGGTTGTGCCTGAAAATAGGCAGGATTTGTCTAGTGTACTTACCCGGTCAACAAAAACTAAATAAATAAATAAAATATGGTGTAAAGAGCTGCTCCCGGAAAAATTACCTGGTTTTGGGGGTGGGGGTTGCCACAAGTGGAATGGGACTTCATGGATGGGGGAGCTCATAACAGCAGAAGTGGCATGCTGGCATTAAAAGCTTAGTGGTATGGATGTAGAAGCACCAGTATTTAAGCACAACTTTGGTAGAATATTAATTGTGACGGGGGGGGAGTGAGTCTTGGTATTTTAAAGATAATGATTTTCTAAAACTTCAGCCTTCAATGTGTTAGACTTTGTAGCCACCTGTACAGTATATCACTAAGCCACATGCAGTGGGGTATGGGTAAAACCCAGATCACCAGACCCAGGCCAGAGCTGTAAAATCTGGACTGGGCAAAGCTTGTGCAAATATTGCTGATCTGGTGGAGCAGCAGTAAAATATAAACTATGCAATACCCTCAATAACACACCTACCTCAGTTTACATTTACTTGATGCCAATTTTTAGGCCTTATATAGTAGTATCTTCCTTCAAGAGAATAGCTTGTAATGAAATTTGGCATTTGGGCATATGCACTTTTATATTATATGAATTTTGTGTGTGAACTGTATATCAGTCTTTAAAAAAAAACACTTAAACACATCAAATGTCTTCAAAAATGTGTCTCAACATTGTGTTTATCTTCCATGTTGTCACAACATATAGTTGTCTCAGCAGTGTTTTCAGTTAGGGTACAGTACCTTCATGTATATGATGGCCCTGTTCTGTTGAGTTGATTGCTATAAAAGTGCATAGAATAAAATGCAAAACATATAGGTAACTGTAATACAGATGATGGCATTATTTTTAATTATACAATGGCAAGGAAAAATGTAAGAAGCGGATTGGCTGCTGACCCATTGAAACAGTGATGTTATTACACAGTAACATCACTGTAGCTTTGGATTTGGATCATTCCTTGCATTTTCTCTTAATAAATATTTTTCCACGCAACAAAAACATACCTTAAAATGTATTTTTTATTCTGTATATAACAATAAGCCATTGTATAATTGCAATAAGACACTCCAGGGTGTGTGTTATCATGCAATAACGTCACTCCTGGAGTGATGGAAGCACTCGGCTTTGCCTCTGCTTAAATATGCCCTTTCTCAATGTACTGTACTTTGATTCAGTTAGTGGATGCAACAGCCTTCATGTGAACACTCTGGGCTTCTCTTGGACTCCTGATGTCTATTTGCTTTAGCTACTGCATATTGTTTGAACTGCTTTGGTCTTCTTGATGTGGTACCTGGGTAAATGAGTCTCTGACTCAAAGGTTTGTAAATCTGATATTTTTTAAATAAATAAATAAATGTTTATGTTTAAGCCCATGAAACACCCTTATCTAGTTAATGCATTCACAGTCGTAGTACAGTAGCTCTGCCAGAACTTGTTATGTATTGGGACTACTGTAGCTGTCTTCCAGTCCTTAGGATTAATTCCCTCTTTTATTGTTTTGTTTCCTATTATTGATATGGGTATAGCCAGAAAGTATGCAATTCCTTAAGTAAGCGTGGGTGGACCACGTCAGACCTTTCGGATTTGTTGGTGTCAAAATTTGATAATTTTTTCTTGAATAGCTCTGGTAAACATATACGTTTTTGGTTGTTGTTAATATTCCCAGTGTTTTCTTTGATAGGGGTGGTGGTATTTTTAGTAAAGGTTGAGAAAAAACAGTTATTAAAGATAGTTACCATGTCCACGGGTTCATTATACACATTATTGTTATGAATAATTGGTCCTATAACTACTGGCATTCCTTTTCGAATTTATGTATGAACAGAAACTTTTTAGATTCACTTTAGAGTGGGCAAGCCTATATTCTGTATCACTGCAAGCTGTTTTGATAGATGTTTTTAAATGTTTTAAAGTACTTTTATATTTATAATATTGATTGCAGTTGGATTTATGGACATACGAACGTATGAAATTGCTGGCAGAAAAAGGCCCACAGGTCTATCAAGTGCCCGATTATGTAGCTCTCAGTTACACATCACTACAGCTGTCCCACCCCCACCAAAACCCCTTCCTTCCTCCTCTTTCCCGGTCCTTCACCCCTTTGTGTTCTTGTCTGTACTAACCCTGCCCTTGACTCTATCCCAACCCCGCTTAAAGTTATCCGCTGTCCTTTGAGTGATTAACTCCTCCGGCAGTGCATTCCAACCTGCCACCACTCTCTCTGGGAAGTAGTGCCTCCTCATCTCCCTCCTAAACCTTCCCCCTTTCAACTTCAGACTGTGCCCCCTAGTGACCATTCCCCCCTTTAAGCAGAACAATCCTCCTTCCCTGACCTTGTTTATGCCTTTCAAGTACTTAGAGGTCTCTATCATGTCCCCTCTTACCCTTCTGTCTTCCAGCAAGTACATGTTGAGCTCCTTCAACCTTTCCTCATACGGCAACTCCGCTAGCCATGATCATTTTTGTAGCTCTACGCTGCACCCCCTCCAGTAATCTCACATCCTTTTTGAGGTATGGGCACCAGTACTGTACACAATACTCAAAGTGTGGCCTCACCAGTGATCTATACAATGGCTGGATGACCTCCCCCTTTCAAGAGGTGATCCCTCTGGCAATGCACCCAAGCATCCTATTTGCCCTTGCTGCCACCCTCCTATGCTGTGCTGATGCCTTCATGTCCCCGTGACTATTACCCCAGATCCCTTTCCTCCTCTGAAGCCATTATCTGCATCCCCCCCGAGTCAGTAACTGTTTCTGGGATTTCTGGCTCCAAGGTGCATGACTTTGCACTTCTTAGTGTTAAACCCCAACTGCCACTTCCTAGACCAGTGTTTGAGTTTAGCTGGATCCTCTCTGAATGCCTGACTGTCTTCCTCATTGTCCACTTTTGCACAAATCTTAGTGTCATCCATGAACAGGCTAATCTTACTCTTGTCCCCATCTGCAATGTCTCCAATGAAGACATTGAACAAAACTGAGCCCAGCACTGAACCCTGCGGTACCCTACTCATTACTGGCCTTGGCTTGGATGTCTCTCCCTTTACAACTACCCTCTCTTGTCTACCCTGAAGTCAGCTTTAAACTCACCCCACCAGTTTTTCCACTGCCCCCATTTCCCTCAGCTTGCTCAGTAATCTCCTGTGTGGCACTGAGTTGAAAGCCTTTCTGAAGTCCAGATATAGGACATCCACGGCGTGGCCTTCGTCAACCGCCCTAATGATCCCTTCGAAGAAGTCGATCAGGTTAGTTTGGCAAGATCTTCCCATATCAAACCCATGCTGTCTCTTGTCCTGCAGACCATTGCTATTGAGAAAGGTTATCAACTTCCCACTATGGAAGTCACGCTCACTGGTCTGTAAATAACTGGTTGGTCCTTGGGTCCACTCTTGTGAAGGGGAACCACAAGAACCATCCTCCAGCCTCTGGGTACAACCCCTGTCTCCAAGGAGGTATTGAACAGGTCCGTCAGAGGGCCTGTCAACATCTCTGCCAGTTTCTTCAGGACCTTTGGGGGTACACTATCTGGTCCTGGTGCTTTGTCCACCCACAAGGCTTTAAGGCCCTTCTGAACTCTATTCCCTTGGATGACCCCGTCTGTTATCTCTGCCCCCTCTCCACCCTTGCCCCTTTCCCTGCAGTATTGGGCCATCTCTTTCTTCTGTGAAAACCAAGCATAAATGCCCATTGAGTGCTTCTGCCTGATCTTCCCCCTGTTCCGCCCATCCCCCCTCTCTCTTGATTCAAACAATGTCATCCCTACAACTCCTCTTTTCCCTCATGTATTTAAAAAAGAAAAAAATTTCTCCCTCTCTGATCCCCTGAGCAAACTTCAGCTCCTTTGCTGTCTTGGCTGCCCTGACTGACCTGATCGCCTCCCTAGATGCCTTTTTGAATACTTCTCTATCCTTCCCACACCCAGATTTTGTTTAACTTAATGAAGGCCAATCTTTTTTCCCTCACCTTTCCTTCCACCTCTTTGTTGAGCTAGTTAGGTTTTTTTGACCTGGACTGCTTACTCTGAGATTTGGCACATGTGTCCATGGCCTCATTTAGCCCCTTCCTAATGACTGCCCACTTCTGTTCAACATACATCCCTGGGTTAAGTTCAGCTAAATACCTCTCTAGGATGCTGCCCATTCTGGCAAAATCTGTCTTCCTGAGATCCAACACTCTTGTCCTGGTCTTAGCGGGCTCCCTCCCTGTGTTGAGGAGGAACCACACTGAGCGGTGGTTGCTTTCTGCTAGAGGGTCTTGTACTACCAGATCCTGGACTTGGTCCCCATTTGTTAGCACCAAGTCCAGTATGGTCCCCTCCGTAGTAGAATCCATCACCCCTAGCACTAGGTAGCTGTCTTGGATAGCCTCCACCAGCACCTATTCCCTGGCGTGTACTGTAGTTACTCTCTGCCAGTCAACCCCAGCTAGGTTGAAGTCTCCCACTATAACAGCATTTCCTTTGCCACTGACCTCCCTTATTTGCTCCCCCAGCTCCCTATCCACCTCCTCACTCTGTGAGAGTGGCCTGTACACCACCCCCATCCTGAGTTTCTTACCTTTAAGGCTTTGGAGCAATACCCATATGGATTCTGGCCTCCCCTCATCCCCTTCCTCCCTGGTACACAGTATCCCCTCCCTGACATAAATAACCACCCCTCTCCCTTTCCCCACTCCCGGGTCCTTGTGGAACACCTTGTATCATGGGATCGTGGGACCCCAGTCATAGTATTGGGTGGCCCAGGTCTCTGAGATGGCAGCAATATCTACCTTCCTGTCTGCCATCATTGTTTGGAACTCTGCCACCTTGTTTGCTAAGCTTCTTGCATTCAAGGATACTACAGTCCACCTTGTGTCATGCCCCTCCTCTTCCCGTCTCTCCCCCTTCCACTTTTGTCTTGGTAACTTCCCCACATTCTCCTCCTCCCTCTCTAGAGGGCGAGGCCTTATGGTCTCCCCTGGAAGGTGCCTCCGCCCTGTTATCTGACTCGCCCCCCCCCAGTTTAAATCTATGTTGTTTTAAATGTACTTCTCCAGCCCCTGTGTCAGTGCCCTGATATTCTCAATGCTGAGATGCAGCCTATCCTTGGCATTAAGCCCCTTATTGTTCCATGTCTTGCCCCACTCTGCTACTACGCCATACCCCATTTCTGCACACCAACCATTCAGCCACCCATTAAACACCTGTATTCTTAGCTTTCTCACTGTGCTTGCCCTAGGTACTGCGAGTACCTCGGAGAATGTCACTGAGCTTCCCACCCGATTACAGATACCTCCCACTTCCCTGAACCTTTTGTGCACTTTTTCCACTGTACTGCCCTCTAGGTTGTTTGTTCCTAGGTGCACAATGATATGAGGCTTCCCTCCCACCTTCTCCACACATTTCTAAATGCACTGCCCTACTCTCCTCACTGTCATACCTGGCATACACTCCACCCAGGTTCGGCTCTTTCTTGCTCCCTTACCTCCCCAGCTCACCCCCCGAGCATAGAATCCCCTAATACAAGTACTCACTTCCCATCCATTCCACTTCTGCCATGGTTTGCCCTCCTATGAGACCCTTTTCCTCCGCGTCCTCTCCTTTCATTACCTGCCCTTTTCCACTTCCCTTCTACTCCAATTGCACCTCCACCTACTTTCCTCCTTCTCCTTCCTTTCTGTGCTCACTCCCTTCCACAACCACTCCCCCTCCACTATTTGTATGTCCTCCCACTGCCCCCTGCATTGTGCTTCCCCCTCCACCCCTCTCAACCTATTTTGGCCTTCCTCCCCCTTTGTTTAGTGTATTCATGCCAACTTGACCTACTTCCCTGCCCCTCCCTGCTTTTACCCCACCATCTTCCCTCTCTCCTTGTACTGTATATGCCCCCCTTTCCTCCTAGTCACCTGACTCTTGTTCTATGGTGGCTTTCCCAACCTCCTGTGTTTCTTCAACCAGTACTGCTTACTTGTTTGTTGCCTCCAACCTCCTTCACCTGCCTTCCCTTGAAATCCCTTCCTGCCTCTGCTTACCCTGAGCCTCTATCCTACCTCCTCTCTGTCTAGCCATGTTCCCTACCACCTGCCAACACCCCCCTTTTTGTACTTCCAGGACCCTGTGGACTTGGCCCCCCCAGCCGGTAGCCCCTTCTAGCCCATTGCAGCCTGGTCTATCTTGCAATGGAGCCCTCCCTGCCCTTCAGCCCCATCTCCTCCTCACCCCTCATACATGTCCCCGCTCCCCAGTTCCTTTCTCAAGCTCTCTAACTCCAGCGTAAGTTGTCTGAACATCCTGCACACTGCACAACCCCCCATCTTCCACCAGGTTCCCAGAAACAGTGCTGCCCCACACCCATTGCAGCTCACAACCCTCCCAGCCTCTCTGTGCCCCGTGTGATTTCTTTTTCATTTTTGCAAAAACCCTTTTCTTTTTAACTATCAATCTTTGAATTTTATGGTTGAACCAAATGGGGTTTTTTGCTATAACTTTATATGCTTTTTTTGGGGGTGTAAACTTATCTACCACTTGTTTTAAAGTGATTTTGAACAAAGTCCAGGCTTTTTCAATGCTTAGTGCCTCTAATTTTTTAGGTAAATAGATTTTTTGCAAATGTTGTCTTATGGTACTCCAATCTGCTCCGTTATAGTTTGTTATATATGTATTTCTTTTAGTTTGAATTAATTTATTGTTGCCTTGATGTGAAGGTGAGCATGTTGTGGTTGCTATTTAAAAGGGGTGCAGTTATTTCAATGTTAGATACCTTGTTTGGAATATTTGTCAAGATGATATCTAGGATATTATTCCCCCTAGTAGGTTCTCCAACTACCTGGTGTAAATCTAAGGTATCTAGTAGATCAAGTATCTGTTGATCCTGCAAACTAATTGCTTGTCCCTTTGACCAATTTATTTTAGGAAGATTTAGGTCCCCAGATATGATAACGTCACCTTTTTCAGATATACTGACTATTTGTTGTAAGAGTAAATTAGTTAACTGGTGGGTGCTCTTTGGTGGTTTATATATAACTGCAAGAAAAAAGCTATTTTCATGAGGTCCACGAATTTTAAGCCAAACTGATTCAGCATCAGATTCATCCATTGAATCTGGTTCAAGTTCATGGCACTCAAGGGTTTCTTTAGTATAAATAGCCACTCCCCCCCCCACGGCCAGTTCTAGGTTTGTTAAACAGTTGATAGCCTTCAATTTCCTGATTCCAGATGCTGTTTCCATCCCAACAGGTCTCAGTCACACAAATAATGTCATATTTTAATACTTGCATAATGGCTGTGCATTCAGCTAATTTTTTACTGTTAAGGCTGTGTGCATTGAGAGACAGGACTGCAATATCTTTTTTACTGATCATACATTTTATTTGTTTAGTCGGTAAATTATTTATGCAAGTTAGTGTTGATGGTCCCAAGGTCTAGTTTATGTAGACATGGAAGCTCTGACAATGTTGTTTCCAAGATTTCTACCACCCTTGCAACTCAGGTGTAGCCCATCCTCTCAAAACGTGTCAGGGTTTTCCCAGAAAACATCCCAGTGTCTGACAAACTTGGATGATTTTCCTGTGCACCAGTTTCTTAACCAAGTATTGATATGCTTTATTTCTTCCTGCCTCATGTTGGTAGCTCTGGGCACAGGTAGGATTTCAGAACCAATTATTTCACATCCTTTTCTTTCAAGTTTGTTGGCCAATGAAGTGAAGTCCTCTTTAATTAATCTTACACTTTTTTTTCCAATATAATTTACCCCACATTTATTTATTTATTAAATTTTGATAACCGGGTAAGCCCGCTGGGCCCCGAAGGTCCCTTTTTCAGGGGCGACCCGGGGAATTACATGGAATGATACATGGGGTAGCATACAGCACAGGTACATTACACTAGACAGCGAGGAACATAATACATAGTAGTTTTTCAGCAGTTACATTTAAGAGGTAAGACATAGTAGCTTTTTAGCAGTTAACATTTCCTGGGTAAGCTCTACAGATGGGGTGCAGTGCTATACAGATGGGGTGCAGTGATAGTCACTATTTCCATATGAGGGAGAGGGGTGGGCTTCCACTTAGGAGCCTCTCACTTTAGCAGTTGCATATGGAGGTGACCATCATATGAGCCTTCAGCCTTGTGCGGAAAGTGTGGGTAGAGGTAGCATCCTGAACACCAGGGGGCAGGGAGTTCCATAGGGTGGGCACTGTGATGGCGAACGACTTACCCCCTGCCTTGGTTCTAACCCTTGGCACTGCGAGGAGGGTTCTGTCCATTGTTCTGAGGAGCCTAGGGTTTCTATTTTGGACAATGAGTCCAGTGAGGCTGGGAGGAGGGGATGGGCTGATTAGTTTATGAGTGTGGTAGAGTAGGGGGTATTGGAGCCGGGCCTCCCAGGAGGGCCAGTTTAGTTGGGACAGAGTGTCACAGTGGTGAGCCCGGGAGCTGGATAGGGTGGTGAAGTGAGCCACCTTGTGATAGAGAACTTGTAATCTGTTCATCTCTTGTTTGGCAGCTCCCTGTATCACCGGGGCTGCATAGGAGAGGGTAGGGAGGAGGACGCTTGTGGCGATGGAAGCCCTGACCACGGGTATCAACTGGTCTTTCAGCCTATACAAGGTCCCGAGTTTGGCATGAATATTTTTGGTTACCTAGTCGACATGATCCTTGAGGGAGAAGCACTGATCCAGGGTGAGGCCAAGGTATTTTATCGATTCAACCACCTCAAGTCTTTTTCCTGATTTGGTCATCAGCCTGAGATGTGGGCTTCTGTCCCGGCCGAGGGTTCTTGGGCCAAATAGCTTGGCCTTGGTCTTGTTAGGGTTAATGATCATTCTGTTGGTGACAAGCCATTGCTCAAGGGAACCCAGGTCTTCCTGTAGCCCGGAGCAGAGATCTCCCAGATTTGAGGCGGGGTGGTATATGACCGCGTCATCCACATACTGTACCACTGAGCTACCCCCACAGTGTTTACTGAGATCATTTGTGAAAAGAGATAAGAGAAGGGGGCCAAGGATAGATCCTTGGGGCACCCCATCGGTTAGGAGGAGAGGCTTGGACAGGGAGTCTTTCCATTTTACCCTCTGTGTCCTTCCTGTGAGGTAGCTGTTGAATCACGATAGGGAGTGGCTGTCTAACCCGACCTGGCTCAGTTTCATAAGGAGCAGGTTGTGGTTTACAAGGTCAAAAGCCTTGGAAAGGTCAATGAAGACTGGCCCAGTGGGGGATCCCTTGTCCAGTTCTCTGAGAACATCAGTGGAGAACTTGATAAGCACGGTGTCAGTCCCATGATTGGTTCTGAAACCGTGCTGGGAGGGGGCAAGTAAATGGTGGAGCTCTAGGTAGTCTCGGAGTTGTCCATAAATTAGTCTCTCTAGAATCTTACCAAGGCTAGATAGCAGGGAGATGGGCCTGTAATTGTTGGTAGTCTCCCTTGAACCACCCTTGTGGACGGGGACTACATGGGCCAGTTTCCATTGTTCCGGGATGGCACCTGCGATAAGAGATCGATTGAGGAGCCAGGTGAGGGGCCTGGCAAGTGCAAGGGCCCCTTCCCTTAGTATGTGGGGGGCGATTCCATCGGGTCCCATAGCTCCCGACATTTTGAGGGACTTTAGTAATGGGAGGACTTCGTTTAGTCTTACAAGCCGGATGTGGAAGGTTGAGCTGTCCAGACTTTGGGGTATGGGATCATTCGAGACTGGGAGGAGGGGTGGCAAGTCTGCTTTGAGCAGGTCCAGGTTTGTGAACTGGCAGTTGAGAGCCATGGCGATGCTAGGGTCGTCGTTAGTTAACTGGCCATTGACCTCTATGGGGCAGTGAGCGGTCTTCCCGCTCCCCTTTATAAGCCCGTTTATGTGAGCCCAAAAGAGTCTAGGGTTGCCTAGGTTCTTTTTCTGTAGATCTGTGAGGTAGTCTCGTTTGGCCACTTTGATGGCCAGTTTGCACTTATTTCTCAGCGTCTTGTAGCGGTTTAGGTCAGCCGATAGGGAGGAGAGCTTGTATTTTTTCCAAGCAGTGTCCCTAGTTTTCATCAGTGTTTTCACTTGAGGGGTGATCCACTTTAAGGCCGTAGCCTCTTCCAGTGTGGGGAGTAGTTTGATTGGGCTCCAATCAATCCCGTTTAGGCAGCCAATCAAGTGTTCAGGTTGATAGTTTGAGTAGTCCCGTGTCGCGAGTATTCACGGGGGGACTCTGGGGGCCCTGTTTTTCCAGGAGCAGAAGATTGGGGAGTGATCACTCAGGGCTTCTGCTAGGGTGCCACCCACCTTTATATTGGCAGGTTTGCTAGTAAGCACCCCATCAAGTGTGGAATGGTTACCCGTTTTGTAGTTCATTCGGGTGGGCCCTGTGATAACCTGCATAAGGTTAGCTTCCTGAACCAGCCCTAGTAGGGAGGGATTGTCTTGGGGCCCAATTCAGATTGAAGTCCCCCAGGATGATTAGCTCAGAGGTGACCTCATCAGAGATGTCCCTTAGGACCGCCGGTTAGGGGGTTGTATACGCATCCAATGTTGAGATGCTTACATGGGCCAAGGGTGATGCGAACGAAGATCGATTCACCTTCCATACTAGTGGCCTGTAGCAGGTTGACCTGCACTGAGTTAAGGGTGTCTTTTGTGTAGATTAGGACCCCTCCACCCCTTTTCCTCAGTCTATCTTGTCTATGGGAGAGGTATCCTAGGGCTGCAACCTCGTGGGAGGGTATGTGAGGCTTGAGCCAGGTTTCCGATATGGCCAGGATGTCCGGGTTGTACTGGTCCAGCCAGGCTTGAAGTTCCTGCATCTTGGGTCTCAGGCTACATATATTCATGTGCAATCCTCAGGCCCTTATTGGCCGCCCAGTGTGGGTTCAGTGGGGAGGAGACCAGAAGATCATAAGGAGGGGGACCAGGATTTGGTTGGATGTCCCCTGCCATGAGCAGGAGGGTAGCAAAAAGGCAAAGAGAAGGAAGCCGACTGAGGGGTAAGGACTTAGCCCAGAGTCTCCGTGTAGCAGTGAGTAGAGCTGAGTACAGGATGCCTCTCCTGCAGAATACATGGGCAGTCAGAAGCGCCTCCATGTTATTAAGAGGGAGGGTGTAGTGGTCCCAAGAATGTCATGGGGAAATGTCCAGTTTGGAGGGACTTCTCAGGTCCTGTTCTCCTGTGCTTATAGTCCTATCTGCCCAGTGTAGGAAGAGGAGGTACAGGATGGCCAGTAGGAGCCCTCTATTTGGGCAGCCAAGAGAGGTGGGGTCCAAGCATGGAGGGCATCATGCTGGTGAGGAGGCCGGGTGGGGATGAGGGATGGATGGGCGGTAGGGATGGTTGGGTCCCTGAGAATAAGTTCCTCTGAGCCCACCGTGCTCAACTTAAGAGTAATAACCAGCCTCATCAGGCACCGAGTCCCTGACAGATCAGGTCAGTGGTGTGGCCAGGAATTACTACAGTGAGCCACTGGTCAGCTGTACCCAAACTTACAGGGTATCAGATGTCTTACCCCAGGGATAGATGCAACAGCGTATTGGAGGGAGGTGGTCTTGGTAGCACTTGTTACTATAGGATCCTCCTGGGGATGAGTTTGAGCGCCACTGCCCTTCAGGTCAGCAGGCGGGTTGGACGTAGGAGCTATGTATGGCCCGAGGCCAGGCACGCTCATGTTAAGCAATAGGGGGAGGCAATCTAGCTGGAGACACAGTGTTAATTAGGTAATCAGGCAGTTAAGGGTGCACCTATATATGTACTGAAAACTATACCCCTGAGGTAGAGTTGAAATCACATTTATAAGATTCATGGGAAAAATAGAACAACATGCAATTTACAAGACATAACTGGATTACTATAGCGCTTAATAATCACTTAGATACTGCAGGTACAGCAGCATCTGTAATTTCCGACTACCTAGTTTATGATACAACTGGCAGTTTTGTGGGTAGCAGGCAATTTGGTAGGGAGAGACAGAGATACTTCCCGAGTTGCACAGTAATTTGCAGGTGGTGCAAAAAGGTTGGGATTAGAGAAAGCAGGTGCAGTGACGGCTAAATGCCACTAGAGGGGTATTGGAGTTTTGTATTGGGGTACTGTAGCTAGAAGGTCCTTTTGTTATAGCGGCCACTAGTGGACAGCTGTGATAACTCTGCAAATGGAAAAGTCACCTGATAGGTTAATTTCAGTCAGGTGCTTTATCCTATAAAAAGGAGTGACAACCAAGGGTGGTGGGGCAGCCGATGCATAGCATCGGCAGGTTCCTTGATGTGCCGTTTGCACTCCTTGCTCATCCTGGTCTCCTTTACCTGTGCAGATTTTTCGGTTTGAATTCCACGCCTTTTGCAGGGGGCGATCAGCGTGGGGCTTGGGAAGAGTCCGTCGGCTGTGGGGGGAGGGCTGCTTGATTGCCCTCTCAACCCAGAAGGCTCCCGGAGAGCAGGTTTGTCTCTGCAGAGAAGTAGGAAAAAGGTGAGGCTTTTATACAGATCCTACACAAAGCAGCAGACTAAAGGAGCGTTGGGGGTGGGGATCACATATTCAATGCAGTTGAGGTTATTTTAGCCCAGCCCTTGTTAAGCTCATTATAGGATTTTCTAAACAAAGAGGGCTCAGGTGGAGACAAAGCAGTTTTTGCAGGCACTGGGGTTTGTAAGGTTAAAAGGTGCAAAGGCAGTAGAAGTTTAGCAACTTGGGTAATCAGGAAAAAATATTTTCTCTGGCACTACAAGTTTCACTGATTCAGTTTAAAATAAAGGTCACGGTCACAGAACGAGCTTACTGTGGCATTTGATGTTTCACTATTAAGGTGCTCTGCTACTTCAACATGTATCACTACCAATGGGCATTCCCCTCCCCTTTTAGGACTGTATCTGTCATCCTAGTGATGCCTCCAACTCCAGCTCCGGAGTAGCTGCATACCATGATTTTCTCTTTGTCATATTGACAAACGTGGGTATCTGTATACTTGATTACTGAGCTTCCCAAAATGATTAATTGTCAAAGTGTGTTCCTTTCAACTGATGTGTGATCCATGCCATGTGGTTGCTCAGCATTAGAATTGTTATCACAGTTTTCTTGCAGAAGTGGGGAATACCTATTTGATAAATGAATGGAGACGGTTTGTGGGTTTGACCACCTGGATGTGCTAGGGGCTGTCTCTGCTTCTACCCTGTTTGGGATACACATAGTATGTTAGGAAGATGTATCAATGGTTTATTGGGGGGCTGCGAATCTTTCTCCTACTGTTTTCTTCCTTTTAACACTTTGTACCTCGTACCACTCATTGTCCTCATCACTAGTCTCAAGGGGTGACTTTCTTTTGTTTTTAGGTGAACTCAAATTGTTTGAGGGGTTAAGATTACTAGGTACAGTGGGAGTGGGATGGGTTTTTAATTTGTTAGCCATTGCTTCCTGTCTTATTTCAAGTGCCTCTAACTGCTTAGTGAATAGTATGAGCTGTTCTCTTAGTTGATTGTTTTCTTCACATTTAATGTAAATATACCTCCCCAGTCGTTGCCCGTGTATATACAGGGCATACATGTGGCCTCTGCCTCATTCATGTCCAATATTCTCCTCAAGCATAAGAATTTTATTTGTCATCTTTCTACCATGTGTGCTTACTTTAGTAATAAGTTGTAGTGTGCTCATAGACCTACCTCGATCTTATATCAATGTAGTTTTGTGGCATCCTTCCCTTCCACCCCCACCGGACACATCAGACACATGGTTGCAAACGCGCATGTCTCAGCATACAGTGCTGCACTCACCCTGCTTGCGGAGGTGCTGCCTAAATACTGTGTTGTGACCTGGAAGTGCTCACTGGGTCATGCTCAGAAAAAATATGTTTAAATATTAGATTTCACTCCTCTGAGCTTGAATGATCCTTCATGTGGGGCAGTGGCAAGGGGAAAGTTTGCTCTGGGTGCTGAACTACAACCCCCTCTTCCTGCTCCCTGCTGATCAGGAGAACAGGGCTCCAGGTAAAAGCAAGTGCTGCTCAATAAAAGTACTTCTAAATGTCTGGACTCAATAGCACTCACTGGTGTAACTGCTGGCAGTACAGTCCCTTGCAGAAATACTGTAAACACAAACTCTCACCCTGGTCACAGAGGTGCTGCCTAAATACTGTGTTGTGACCCGGAAGTGCTCACCAGGTCATACTCAGAATAAAATATGTTTAAATGTTAGATTTAACTCCTCTGAGCTTGTGACAACCCCTCATGTGGGGCAGTGGCAAGGGAAAAGGTTTGTACAAGTGCCCCAATTAAAATGGAATGTATAATTGTAGTCAGTAATTCTCCCTGTTCTGGGTGCAGAACTACAACCCCCCTCTTCCTGCTTCCTGTTGATGAGGAGAACAGGGCTCCAGGCAAAAAACAAGCATTGCTCATGCTCAATAAAAGTACTTTTAAATGTCTGGGCTAAACAACACCCTACATCCTACATGACCAGCAGCAGTACAGCCCCTTGCAGAAATAATCACAATCTGCAGTTCTATAACAGCACAGCGACAGAGAGCAAGAGAGAGACAGAGAGAGAGACACACACACACACACGTAGGTGTTGTAGCCTGCAATAACATTTTACCTTTTTTTTTTGATCATACATGCAGTTGACCAAACATGGATACACTGTGAGCACTGGGATTGGCTCACGGGACACAACAGCACATTTGGAGGTGAACCCACACAGAAAACAGGACAGTCAAGGGAAACGCTGTCTCTCTCTGTGGTGGCTGGTCTGACAAAAGACACAGAAACTGCTTTGCCAGCTCTGCAAGCCTGGGAGAGACACAATGCACAATCAGCAGAGAAGGGACAGTGCGGAACTCTCTCTCTCTTGCCAACCCTTTGTCTGGGTCACTCTGTCTTGTGATGGCAGAGATTTCAGACCAAGCCATTGGACACATGCTGGGAGACATGTGAGACACAGCAATGGGGTCACTGAGGATGGGGAATAGAGTGTCCAGAGCAGCACTTACAATACCTCTCTCTCTCTCTCTCTTCTTGATTGCCATTGGGCAGGGGCCATGAAGGCACGGGGCTGTGGGACCGTCTCTCAACAGGCTATGCACAGGACAGGGATTGGAGACACAGAGAGCACCACTTCAGGACTACACAACATGCCAGTACTCCCAATCACAGTAAATGCATGGGTAACACCTCAACAGGCACATACACATGCACTGAGAGAGAGACATAGAGACCTATCCCGATGTTGCTGTGTGTGTGTGTGTGTGTGTGTGTGTGTGTGTGTGTGTCTCTCTCTCTGTCACTGCAGCTCACTGGGTGTCTCTCCCACAACCCGAAGGCCTCAATGCTGTACCGGCAGAGACAAAATAACAGCTGCCCCAAATAATGATTGTAGATACATAGATACATAGACAGTGTTGGCAGATAAGGGCCTATCGCCCACCCAGTTTGCCCATTTGAGCTTGTAAGTTCACTTTATGTTTTCCTAGAAGTCTGTTGCCCCTTAACCCTGACCTCCAGAATTCCTTTATATCTATCCCATGCATTCTTAAATCCTGTGATTGTTTTAGCCCCCACCACTTCCTCTGGCAGGGTGTTCCACTTGTCCACCACCCATTCTGTGAAGAAATTCTTCCTCAAGTTTCCTCTGAATCATCCTCCCTCCAGCTTCATCCCATGACCTCTAGTCCTGGAACATCTTTTTCACTTACAAATAGTGTATTCCTGCACCCTGTTCCTCCCTGTAAGATACTTGTATGTCTCTATCATATCCCCTATCTCCCTCCTCTCCTCCAGGGAATATATATTCAGTTCCTTCAGCCTGTCCTCATAGGACTTGTGATGCAATCCATCTACCATCTTTGTTGCCCTCCTCTGAACCTTGTCTACCCTGTCTATGTCCTTACAAAAGTAAGGTCTCCAGAACTGTACACAGTTGTGGCAGAATGATATAAAACATTAGAATTCAGGCCAATATTTCTTTTCACTCTATTCTCTCTCTCTCTATCCTTTTCTGACTATCCTTATCTTTCATGTCAGGTTGGCCAACCTGACATTTTCTTATGTTGTACTATCCCTTCTAAAACAATTCTTACAGGAGTTCTGAGCACAGCTGCCCACTAATTTACTCCCCCGTAGAGTTTTTCCTTTTGAAAATATGCAGCTTTACTGTTTGATAAGGCAGCTAGTAGAGGTAGCGCTATTGTGTCTGTAGCCACTCGCTAATTAATAGATGTGCACACGATCGCACAGCCATGCAGGAGCTGTGCGCTCATTCATGTGGTAGAAATGTAAGACAGCCATAGAGCTCTGGAGAAATGGACTGCTTGCTAGAAAATAAGCTGAAAAAGCAAGCGCAGTCCTGAAATTGCTGCACGGAGTGAGTAGACTATTGCCATGGGAGCAGTACATACTCCCTGCAGCCGCACGCTCTTGCAGAAAAGGAGAGCAAGTAAATATTTTTATAGGAAATGCCCATACTTGTACAATAGTTTTCAGTTTTGTGGTGAGGCTTGCAGAAACGTTATGTTTAGGTGCACAGAAGCAATATTAGAGAAATAGCCTTGTCAGGAAATGGATATGAAATGTATGCCGATGGCTGAAAGAAAAGCCGACGGGTTGAAATGTCAAAAGTGAAAACAGTTTGAAAACAGTACTGGACAGATGAAAGGATAGATATGAGTACTAAGTTAGGAGATCTATTTGCTTAAATAAACATTGTTGGGTAAATAAAGCAGACATGTTTGTGGGGAAAATAAAAGGTTTTTCTTTCAAAACTGAACAAATAAGGGAACTCTCCTATATAGCAGGGCAAATAGATGGGGAAGCGTGCCCCCAGTCTGTTTAACTTTGGGAAGGCTGAAGAATTCCTACATTTTTGAAAAAAATAATATTTATGTAATTTTTGTTTACCTGAAATAGCCTGGGTAATATTGGGAAGGTCCTTCTTTAGGCAAGGTGGCCCAGCAAATGGCTGTTTTTATGGAAGAGTACTGGTGATATCACCATTAGTGGAGGAGCTTAGGAAACCCCTGATGATGCCCATTCACCTCATTAAGGTTATTTTCATTGAAAGACAATGTTTTATGTTAATCTGGTTATGTAGGTAGTGGGTGAAAATATGATATATTATTAAGGAACTCATATCATGATGAACCTTCCCCAATGATAAAATCAGGATAATAGTATTAATTGGAAGGTCACATGCTGATGAGGTCATCAGAATAACAGTATAAAACCTTCCCACCAGAGGTCTACAGGTTAGTAGGGAGAGCTGGAGGTTAGTCAGTGTCTTCTGACTAGCAAAGAGTGAGAGGTGTGAGTGTTTACACATCTGGAAAAGTATTGAAGATATTGTATATACAGATAAGAGAGGAAGTAAAAAAGAGGACTTGAATTCTTCATTCTGTAAAATCCCCCCTCCCACCAGAACCCTCCCCGCTAAGGGGTCCTGAGGATGAGACTTGTTCTAATTGTCACATGTTTATCTAAGTGTCAGCAGTTGATATGAATACTGATATGTTATTCTAGAGGTATATGTTTGTACCCTTTTATAAGTGGAAGCCTGTGTACTATTTGGTATATGACCTTCATGGCTTGTTGTAATGTATGATGTAACCACTGCTTCGTATGCACTTCCTTCATGCTGTAAAACAAAATATGATCATAATAAAATCTTATATGATAAAAAAAGAAGAGGACTTGCATGATTTATGGACTTTATATATTTATTAGTGTGCAAGACTTAACACCTTATTATCATTCCTTTTCTGTAAATATCTGGACTTTTTATATCATTTTGATCAATAAAATGATAAATGCTGAAAAAGGCATTTTTTATGCACTAAACTTTATGGCTGGTGTCAGTTAGTAGATCCCACATGTCCACATTGGTGTTAGAGGTGGGATTTTTTCTAACCTGGTGTGTCGAGGTTGCCTAGAGGCCATACCGGGGGTGTTGCATCTACAGCACCCTAACAGATGCAGGAGGATAAGTAGCCTGAACCAAGTGCATTCCATCTCATGAGGTCTGCGAGAAAAAACAGGAGAGCTTTTGTTGCCAGGATTAGGCACTGGAACAAAACCAAAGATGAAGAAATCCGAAGATGAAGAGGAAGTGGCAGCTGCTGCACCTACAACAAGACATGTCCCTCTAGCACCTGATGACCCAAGTGAATTATTGAAATGGCTTTGTATGGACCAAATTGATATGGAGAACCAATGGGAGGAAGACCACAGACAGAAGGCTGAGGACTGAAGAATCCAAGTGGAGGAACAAAGATGACAGGACCAGAAATGGAATGACACCCTAAAGGCTATCCAGGAGATGACGCAAGGACAAGCGGAGAGAGCAGTGCCAGAGGATATAAAACTGACTAAACTGATGGAGAGTGATGACATAGAGGTGTATCTCACTTCCTTTGAGAGAGTGGCTCAGACATGTAATTGGTCCCAAGAACAATGGGTAATAAGATTGGTACCCTACTTGTCTGGGAGGGCTCAGCTAATCTATAGCCAATTGAGTACAGCTGATGCAACCAACTGCACCAGAGTGAAAGCAGAGATCTTGAGAAGATATAAGATTACTATGGAAACCTATCAACAGAGATTTTGATCACAAAAGATGCTAAATTATGATACTACTAGAGAGACCAATGCAAGGCTCAAGGACTATTGCATGAAATGGCTACAACCAGCAACTAAGACCATTGATCAAATTGTAGAGCTCATTACTATTGAACAGTTTATTCAGGTTTAATCGCTTGACGTACAACTCTGGGTGAAAGAGCATAAGCCTGAAACCACTGAAGAAACCATTAAATTAGCGGAGGATTATCTGGCAGTCAGAACTACTTGATCCAGAGGACAACCAGGTAATCCAGGACTACCTGCAACCCCGGTGAGATATTTTTCTTACCCAAATAACCAGAATCAGAGACAGTCACAATATACAAGAAGGGAAAGAGGAGGTAGAATCCCTTACTCTGAACTTATATGCCACGGTTGCCTTGGTAAAGGACACATTGTTAGAAACTGCCCTAATAAAAGACAAGTGTCAGCACATCTTGCACTAGCTAACATTGGTTATGTAGAGTCTGTAGGTATAAAGGATCACCAAACATTGGGATTACTTGACTCCGGGAGCAGACAAACTTTGGTGAGATCTGATTTGGTCCCTGATAGTATAGTGACTCAGCAAGATACCACTGTTAAATGTATACATGGGGATATCCATCAATACCAGGCAACCAACCTGGAATTGACAGTTAATAGCACTAGTTGTACAGTGCTAGTGGGTTTGGTAACCCCTGTGATCATTGGACAATATTTCCCTGCATTTGCAGCTTTGATGAACAAACACCAGACTTTTGTGGACTCAGTAAATGTAGCAATTAGGTCTCAAGCAAAAGCCCAGTTAGACACTATTTTTCCATTCGAAGAGGATTATTTTGAGACCAAAGGGAAAAGTAGAAGATCCAGGAAAACCAGGAGAAAGGAGAAACTGGCATGGAAGGGACAACATTCAGAAGGATGTTTAAATTTGATTCCTGGACTGTCCTGTGATAGAATTTATAATGAACAGCTGGCTGATGATACTTTAAAACCCTTGTTTTTGCAGGTGAATCAAGTGAAACAACCGGGACAGTCTTATTTTTTTTTTTAGAAAAATAACATTTTGTACAGAATGTCTAATGATATGCAAGGTGGGTTAGAAGTTGAACAGCTCATGGTACCCCTACAGTATAGAGGGAAAATCATGTACCTTGCACATGATATACCAATGTCAGGTCATGAGGGAAGAGACAAAACAGTGCAATGTATGCTATCTAGGTTTTGTTGGCCAGGGATACACCAAGATGTTGCTGCATATTATAGAGCATGTGCCAAATGCCAATTAGTAGCAAGGGGGGTAAAAGAGATCATGTACCCTTGCAACCCATACCCTATGTCACAACCCCTTTTGACCAGATAGCAATGGATGTAGTAGGGCATTTCTTAAAAAGCTCCAAAGGAAATCAATATATTTTGGTGATATGTGACTATGCCACTAGGTACCCAGAAACCATCCCTATGAGGACAGCAACAGGTCCTCGAATAGCCAAAGAATTGGCCAAAGTTTTTAGCAGGATAGGGATTCCTAGAGAAATTCTGACAGATCGGGGTAGTAATTTTACTTCGGTGTTGTTACAGGAATTGTATAGATTGTTGGGAGTTGCAGCACTCAGAACCTCACCCTACCATCCATAGACAGATGGATTAGTGAAGCGTTTCAACAAAACATTAAAGAATATGCTCCAGAAGTATGTACATGAGGAGGGTAGAGACTGGGACAAATTTCTCCCCTACCTCTTGTTCGCTTATAGGGAGGTACCCCAAGCAGCTACTGGATTCTCACCATTCACCTTATTGTATGGGAGTAATCCAAGAGGACCATTAGATGTAGTTAAAGAGCACTGGGAAGTTGGGAAAAGTGTGGGGTGTAACAACATTGGAGACTACATGAAGTTCCTAAGAGAAAGATTGGTGAAGTATGTGACTGTTGCCCATGAAAATGTAAAGAACAAACAGTTGAACCAAAAAGAAAGATATGATGTGGGGCTTAAACACAAACAGTTTGAACCTGGGGATAAAGTATTGTTGTTGTTGCCTACCACTGAGAACAAACTGCTGATAAAATGGCAAGGTCTATATAGTGTGATTTGCCAGACTGGTATAGTGAATTTTGAGGTAGAAATGCCCGGACACAGACCACTGAAACGTACTTACCACACCAACCTATTGAGGAAATGGGTAGAGAAACCAAAGCATGAGTTGGTTGGGTATATTCAGTTGGAACAAAGTCAATCAGAACTAGACATAGCCTATGAGCATCTGGATCCTCATAGTGCAGAGTTACATGTACACATAAACCCAGATTTAACACAAGCTCAATGTCAAGAGATTGATCATCTCTTAACATACTTCCAAGATACTTTTACTAAAGTACCAGGCAGAGCAAAGGAGGTGGTGAATGAGACTAGGACTACCCAGACCAAACCTATACACCAGAAATCATATAGGCTGCCAGAAAAGATTAAGCAGGAGGTGATAGAGGAAGTGAAGAGAATGGAATGGGCCAAGGTAATTGTTTCATCATGCAGTCCATGGTTTTCACCATTAGTGGTGGTGCATAAGAAAGAAGATGGAGTTAGATTATGCCTGGACTTTAGGTGTATAAATGCTATCTCTGATTATGATAGTTACCCTATGCCCCAGATTGATGACCTGTTAGATAAAATTGGATCTGCACAGTACAGCAGTACTCTAAATTTAACAAAAGGGTACTGGCAGATCCCATTGGCAAAACAGGACCAGGAGCTGACAGCTTTCTGTACACCACTTGGATTGTACCATTTTATGACAATGCCATTTGGCTTACATGGAGCTCCTGCGACCTTCCAAAGGTATATGGATCACATATTGAGACCCCATAAATCCTACAGTGCTGCCTATCTGGATGATGTGGTGATCTATAGTCCAGACTGGGCAACCCATTTGATCCACCTAAGTGCAGTTGTCCAAAGCCTTAGAGAAGCTGGACTGACCATTAACCCGGCCAAGTGTGCCTTAGTAAAAACTAAAACATGTTATCTAGGGTTGATTATTGGTAATGGTACCATAAAACCAGAAATCAGCAAGGTTGAAGCTGTGGCTAAATGTCCAGTCCCATGTACAAAGAACCATGTGAGATCATTTTTAGGCCTAGCCAGTTATTACTGCAGATTCATATCCGATTTCTCCACAGTTGCTACACCCGTGATCGATCTTACAAAAAATTGTTATCCAACTAAATTCAAATTGACCCCTGATTGTGACATTGCTTTTAGGAAAATAAAAGCCATATTGTGTTCTGCCCCTGTATTACGCAGCCCTGATTTCTCCAAGCCGTTTGAGGTTCAAACAGATGCCTCTGACACAGGCATTGGAGCAGTACTAACACAACATGATAAAAAGGGTGAAAATCCTATCCTTTATGTGAATAGAAAGTTACATAAGAGGGAAAGGAGATATTCTACTGTACTGTCGAGAAAGAATGTCTGGCCATGAAGTGGGCTATAGAAGCCTTAAAATACTATCTTTGGGGTAACGAATTTACAGTAGTTACTGACCACGACCCTTTGTGCTGGTTAAACCTTATGAAAGACAAAAATATGAGGATCATGAGGTGGTATTTGTCTTTACAGCCATTCAAGTTCTCAGTCCGACATAGGGCAGGAACCCAGCATAAAAATGCTGACTTTTTGTGAAGGTTTGGTGCTGACAGAAATGTTACATTTGGAGAGAATACTGACTCCAACATTTGTAAAGAATGATTGTTTTTGAAACTGTTATATTTATATACCAGTTATGTTCACACCTCAGGGAATTGATTGGATTGGAATTAGGTGATACTGATTGTATTACTTTCTTAAGTAAACCATTCCAATCATTAATAAGGTCCCCGAGGGGAACTTCTAATGAGGGTGGGCAGAAGTTCTAAACCCTTCCAAATGGTTAGGGTTAGGAAACGTTAATATGTTGCCTTCTTGAATGGGGAGGAATGTGGCAGAATGATATAAAACACTAGAACTCAGCCCAATATTTCCTTTCACTCTATTCTCTCTCTCTGTATTCTTTTCTGACTATCCTTATCTTTCATATCAGGGTGGCCAACCTGACATTTTCTTATGCTGTACTATCCCTTCTAAAACAATTCTTATAGGAGTTCTAAGAACAGCTGCCCATTAATTTACTCCCCCATGGAGTTTTTCCCTTTGAAAATATGCAGTATTACTGTTTAATAAGGCAGCTAGTAGAGGTAGCACTATTGTGTCTGCAGACGCGAGCTAATTAATAGATGTGCACACGATCGCACACTCATGCAGGAGATGTGCGCACGATCGCACACCCATGCAGGAGCTGTGCACTCATTCGTGCAGTAGAAATGTAATAGAGCCATAGAGCTCTGGAGAAATGGACCGCTTGCTAGAAAATAAGCTGAAAAAGCGAGCGCAGTCCTGAAATTGCTGCACGGAGCGAGCAGGCTATTGCCATGGGAGCAGTACACACTCCCTGCAGCCACTCACTCTTGCAGAAAAGGAGAGCATGTAAATATTTTTATAGGAAATGCCCATACTTGTACAATAGTTTTCAGGCTTGTGGTGAGACTTGCAGAAACATTATATTTAGGTGCACAGAAGCAATGTTAGAGAAACAGTCTTGTCAAGAAACGGATATGACATGTATGCCGACGGCTGAAAGAAAAGCCGACGGGTTGAAATTTCAAAAGTGAAAACAGTTTGAAAACAGTACTGGACAGATAAAAGAATAGATATGAGTACTAAGCTGGGAAATATGTTTGCTTAAATAAACATTGTTGGGTAAATAAAGCAGACATGTTTGTGGGGAAAATAAAAGGCTTTTCTTTTGAAACTGAACAAATAAGGGAACTCTCCTACTTAGCAGTGCAAATAGATGGGGAAGCATGCCCCCAGTCTGTTTAACTTTGGGAAGGCTGGAGATTTCCTACATTTTTGAAAGAAATAATATTTATGTAATTTTTTGTTTTACCTGAAATAGCCTGGGTAATATTGGGAAGGTCCTTCTTTAGGCAAGGCAGCCCAGCAAATGGCTGTTTTTATGGAAGAGTATTGGTGATGTCACCAATAGAGGAGGAGCTTAGGAAACCCCTGATGATGCCCATTCACCTCATTAAGGTTATTTTCATTGAAAGACAATGTTTTGTTTATGTTAATCTAGTTATGTAGGTAGTGGGTGAAAATATGATATATTATTAAGGAACTCATATCATGATGAACCTTCCCCAATGATAAAATCAGGATAATAGTATTAATTGGAAGGTCACATGCTGATGAGGTCATCAGAATAACAGTATAAAACCTTCCCACCAGAGGTCTACAGGTTAGTAGGGAGAGTTGGAGGTTAGTCAGTGTCTTCTGACTAGCAAAGAGTGAGGAGGTGTGAGTGTTTAAACATCTGAAAAGGTATTGAAGATATTTTATATACAGATAAGAGAGGAAGTTAAGAAGAGGACTTGCCTGATTTATGTACTTTATATTTTCGTTAGTGTGCAAGACTTAACACCTTATTATTATTTCTTTTCTGTAAATATCTGGACTTTTTATATCATTTTGATCAATAAAATGATAAATGCTGAAGAAAGCATTTGTTATGCACTGTACCTTATGGCTGGTGCCTGTTAGTAGATGCCACACATCCACAACTGTACTCCAGGTGGGGCCTTACTAGTGTCTTGTGTAGTGGAATTATGACCTCCCTTTTCCTGCTGGTGATGCCCCTGCCTATTCATGCCAGCATCCTATTTGCTTTACCTGCTGCCTTGTCACACTGTTTCCCTACCTTGAGGTCATCAGAGATGATAACCCCAAGATTCCTTCCCTGTTTGGTGCATGCTATATCCTCAACCCCCAAATGATATATTGTGCCAGGCTTTTTGTGCCACATATGCATTATCTTGCACTTCTTTGAATTGAATTTCAACTACCAAACCCCTAACCATTCTTCAAGTTCTGCAGGTCCCTTCTCATTCTGTCTACACCCTCTGGTGTGTCTACTTTGTTACAGAGCTTTGTGTCATGAGCGAACAGGGAAATTCTACCTTCTAGGTCCTGCACAATGTCACTGAAGAAGATGTTGAATAGGACCGGTCCCAGCACTGATCCCTGTGGTACCCCACTGGTCACTCTTCCCTCTGTGGAGTGACAGCCATTTACCACCACACTTTGTGTCCTGCCACCCAGCCAGTTACCTACCCACCACACTACTGTCCTGCCCACACCCATATTCTCCAGTTTGTGTAATAGTCTTCTATGTGGCACAGTGTCAAAGGCCTTGCTGAAGTCCAGATAGGCCATGTCCACTGCCTCCCTGATCCACTTCCCTAGTCACCCAGTCAAAAATCAACAAGGTTGGTCTGACATGACCTCCTCCTGGTGAAACCATGCTGTCTTGGGTCCTGTAGTCAATTGACAACCAGATGTTCCATCAATCTCTCCTTCAGTAGTGCTTCCATGATCTTCCCCACTACTGCGGTGTGGCTGACTGGTCTGTAGTTCCCTGCTTCCTCATTGTTCCCACTTTTGTATAAGGGGACTACATCTGCTATCCTCCAGTCTTTGGGTACCGCCCCTGTTTCCAGTGATCAGCTAAACAGGATTGCCAGAGGTTCAGCCACCACCTCTCTTAGTTCTTTAAGGACCCTGGGGTGCACCCCATCTGGCCCCATTGCTTTATCAACTCTTATTACTTCCAGTTTCTTTAGGACCCTTTCTCGTGTAAAGGGACTTGTGTCCATTTCTGCACCATTCCCACCCCTTGTACTCCCTTCAGACCCATTACCCTCCTCTTCCTCAGTAAAGACTGAGCAGAAATACCTGTTCAATATGTCAGCTTTACTGTTGTCATCCTCCATGCTGCTCCCATCCTCCCCCTTCAGTCTCAATATCCCTCCCTTTGCCTTTCTTTTTTCACTTATGTACCTGTAAAAGGTTTTGTCCCCTCTACCCACTGATTTTGCTGATTTTGCAATGTGCTCTTCTGTCTGAGCTTTGGCTTCCCTTACTGACCTCCCTGCCTCCCTTTGCTTCTCCTGGTATTTCTCCTTATCCCATTCTGACTATGTCTTTTTGTACTGCCTGAATGCAATCTTTTTGGCTTTCACTTTCTCCGCTACCTCCTTGGAAAACCATAATGGCCCCCTTGCTAACCTGTTTAATGCATAATTGTGTTGCTCTTGTAATCCCCATTTTAAATACTGCCCACTGTTCCTCAACCCCTGATTCCTGCCCCATCCCCCTTAATGCCTCTTTCAAGCATCTCCCCATTTTCCCAAAGTCTGCCCCCTAAAATCCAGGATACGTGTTTTTGTGTGGTTTGGTTCTGCTCCTTCTGTGATTTCAAACCACAATGAATGGTGGTCACTGTTCCCAGGTGCTCCCCACTGTTACCCCCATCACACTGTTCCTGTTTGTGAGCACAAGGTCCAGTATTGCCTTCTGCTGAGTTGGTTCCATGACCAGTTGCTTGAGGAAGGCACCCTGAAGAGAGTCCAGGATAAATCTGTTCTAGTTGATGCTGCTGCTGGAATGCTCCAGTCCATGTCTGGAATATTGAGGTCCTCAACCAGCACTACTTCACCCTTGTCTGCCATCCTTTGGATGGTTAGCATCAGCTCCCTGTCTGTTTCTTCATCCTGGGCTGGTGGTCTATAGACCACACCTGTGCAGATGGCTGACCCCATTTTCTTTCCAGCTTAACCCACAGTATCTCTCCTCCATTTTGTTCCTCCTGGATCTCTGTGGCCCTTACATCATTTTTCACATACAGTGCCACTCCTCCTTCCTTTCTATTTGCCCTGTCTCTTCTGAATATATTGTAGCAGATCTACAGCCTAGCCGGGAGTGTTTGTAAGGTTGCGATCGCTTCTGCTTTCTGCCAGCTGGAAAAATCATGTAGTGGTCTATGTTCTGTTGCTGCACACAGTGTGTTCTTCTATTACTACTGATAAGATGTGGACTTTGACTGATGAAGCACACACAGAGTGCTCCATAGCTGCTGTGCATATAACTGGTACTCAATGTGACCCGCCGGGAGTTAAGGTCACGATCACCTCTGATTTCTGCAGCCTGGAAAAATCGTGTAGCTGTCTATGTTCTGTTGTTGCACACAGTGTATACCTCTGTCACTACTGATACCATGTGAACTTTGGCTGATAAAGTACACGCAGAGTGTGTCACAACTGCTATGCATATAACCTGCCTTCTCCTTGCTCAACTGTGCACTCCCACTCCCGATACAGCATTGTGCTGTACCAGGTGATCTGTGGGGCAGCAGGGTGGGGAATACAACACAAATAGGGGTGAGTGACCACCACACCTGCAGTTGTTCTGTGGGGGACAATAAGTTTGCAAAGGCATCTCTGTCTTCTGTAGTGATACTGGGAGTTGCTTAGCGAGGATTGCAAATGTCTGCTTTTGCAAAATTATTTTCCCCTGCATAACAAGTGCAGGTCTGCCCAGTGATCTCAGATCTGGGGGAACCTCTTCACCCTAACTGTGCTGATAATGTGCATTATCGCACAGTCAGGTGATGGTCCTGTACCAATCAGAAAACTCTCTGTAGGTACCCATGTTATAAATTCCAATTTTAATAGGGAACCCAATACCAATTTCTATAAAAGAAAATGCATGTTGCATGATATTAGGTTAAAACAAGTAACTGTCTTTGAATTAAAATATCTCAGGATCCTTCTTGACAGTTATCTGACCTAATCATATAAATCTTCTTAGTAAAAAAGTGCAAATGGGCAGTTTTGCTGACATGCCTTTCCAGTATAAAATAAAAATGAAATGAAATGAAACTGTAAGTAAACACTGACAATTACATAAGGACCATGTCATACCCATGGCCTGGTATAAAACATGCTAATTCTCTTTATTCATCATTCTTTTTTTTAATTTTGGGTAACTAGAACCAGGAATTCTGCCGCTCTAATTCACTTGTCTTGCTTCACTCAAGGACTCACTCAACTTCACAATGTGCATATTAATTTGATAAAGCACAACTAGCAGAATTTTTTTGTGAGCGGAATTCTCCCTTAAGATGTAAAAGTAACTAATGCTAAATAACTGTAAAATAGCCTTTTCTTTCTAGGATTTGGTTGGGACAGGGCAGATACTTCTGTTGAATCCACTGCAAGGTTGTTTATAGCTTTCCTTGTGGATTTAGTTTGAGACTGCGGGGTGGGTAGTGGGCATGCACTTGGGGTGGGTTCAGGTGCACTGGGTGTTTCAGATGGTTTAGGGGCCCCTAAGGGTTGTAGTGTTAAGAGATTTAGTAGACAGACTTTGAAGGAAGGTAAAACTGAAGGGGAAGATTTAGGGGGTGTTAAAATTTATTTTTAAAATACAGATTATACCATCTCATGATTTTCCCCAAGGGCAACAAGTACACCTTAAACAACATGGGGGACAAGATCGAGCCTTGAGGGGCA
The DNA here is from genome assembly GCA_016271365.2 of Neoceratodus forsteri. Taxonomy (NCBI): domain Eukaryota; kingdom Metazoa; phylum Chordata; order Ceratodontiformes; family Ceratodontidae; genus Neoceratodus; species Neoceratodus forsteri. The sequence goes on from CM057452.1 coordinate 1,780,789,766, forward strand.
CCAAACAGAATTATAGAACACTGGAGGAAAATTTTCTCTATATAATCCACTGCTCACTAACTGCCAGGAAGTGCTCAAACCAATGTAACACTGTACCAGAGAGCCCCCCTATAGGTCATAGAAACATAGAAACGTAGAAGTTTATGGCAGATAAGGACCGCAAGGCCCATCCAGTCTGCCCATTGTTTCTACCTTATGAATGTGCCATAGGCCTTTACTCTTTCAATGGCCTATCTATTCATACTCATCTGTATTGCTCCCTTATGCCTATCCCATGCCTGTTTGAAGTCCTGCACTGTATTCATATCCACCACTTCCTGAGGTAGGCCAATCCATGCATCCACCACCCTTTCTGTGAAAAAGAACTTCCTCAAATTACCCTTTAATCGGCCTCCCTCTAATCTCATACTGTGTTCTCTTGTCCTGCTATTTCTCTTATATTGAAACATGCTAGACTCTTTTACCTTGTTAATGCCTTTAAGATGTTTGAATATTTTGATCATATCACCTCTCTCCCTCCTTTGCACTAGGGTATAAATATTGAGCTCTGTTAATCTGTCCTCATATGCTTTCTGATGCAGTCCCTGCACCATTTTGGTTGCCCATCTCTGGACTGCCTCCATTTTGTTAATATCCTTGTGCAGATGCGGCCTCCAGTACTGCATGCAGTACTCCAGATGGGGCCTAACCAGTGTTTTGTAAAGAGGGATTATTATCTCCATCTTATGACTTGTGATACCCCTACTAATACACCCCAATGTCCCTCTAGCCTTACCTACTGCTTTAGTGGTCTGCTTGTATGATTTCAGGTCATCTGTGATGATGATGCCCAAGACTCTTTCTTCCCTTGTGATTGTCAGCAACTCCCCTCCCAACCTATAGGTGGCTTCAGGGTTTCTCTTCCCTATGTGCATGATCTTGCACTTCTTTGCGTTAAACCGCAGATGCCACTCTTCTGACCATTTTGCCAGTTTATCCAGATCTCTTCTCATTCTGCCCACCCCATCTGGATCACCTACTCTGTTGCAGATCTTGGTGTCATCTGCAAACAGACAAACCTTAACCTCCAGTCCATCTGCAATATCACTGACGAAGATATTGAAGAGGACTGGCCCCAGGACTGATCCCTGAGGTATCCCCACTTATGACTTGCATCTCTTCTGACTGTATACCGTTTACCACCACTCTCTGTTTTCTGCCCGCCAACCAGTTTGCCACCCAGTTGACCAACTTTTGACCCACCCCAAGCCTACCCAGCTTATTAATCAATCTTCTATGTGGAACAGTATCGAAAGCATTGCTGAAGTCAAGGTAGGTGATATCAGCTGCACCCCCTTGGTCCACCACTCTGGTTACCCAGTCAAAGAAATCTATGAGATTAGTTTGCAGGACCTTCCTGTTGTAAACCCATGCTGTCTTGGATCTTGTGGTCCTATGGATTCCAGGTGTTGAACCTTTGGTGATTTATCCAAACCCTATGATCCATGGTGTCAAATGCCAATGAGAAGTCTAGAAGAATGACCTTCAAGTATTCCTATCAGTTTCTTGCCAAGAAGAGATCATTCCTCACCTTCACCAGAGCAGTTTTGGTGCTATGTGTAAACCTGATCCTTGACTGCAATGGCCTGTAGATTTCATGTTGTACCAGATGTACCTCAAACTATGATGCAACTACCATCTCAATTACCTTCCCTAAAAAGGGAAGGTTTTAGCAGGTCTGTAAATAGACAGACTACAATTCCAGAGATGGCTCATAAGGAGGGGATCGCAACAGCATTTTTCAAAGGAATCCTAGACAATATTAGCCACAAATTGATTGATTGATAAAAGTTTTATTTTTATATAGAATACAGATTGTTGGGGTTTTATCCCCATTTACAACAATGTCCTGTGTTACAGAAGAAATTTACAATAGCACAAATATACAAGACATACAAACATCCAATACTTTAGTACAGATTAATATTTATCTAAAACATTGACAGGTTGATCTTAAATATTTACTCAAATGTGATTTAAAAGTGGCTAGGCCACTGATCGGTTTTAATTCTTGTGGAAGTTTATTCCAATATCCAGTGGGACCAGGGCTTCCCACCAGTCCACCAACAGCTGGGTTGGCTCTTACTCCAGCCTATAGTAAATCAGCTGCAGATTAGACATCACCTGAGAAATATCCTCATCAGAGACTTGCTGAATCTCTGTCCAGAGCACCAGAATACCCTCATCAAGCCTGACTCTTCCACTGTCAGGAGTCACCCAACCTGAAAGATCACAGTTTTGATGGAGGACACTTTCTCAAGGAAGAAATAGCCAATGCCTTGCTGCTGAAACTACTCATCTGGACTGCAGGCAGGCATGATGTAAAAGTCTTTCTACAGTGTGGAAGAGTTGGAATGGTGTATTCCTCCCCTTCACAATCAGTCCTGACAGAATATCTGCCTTCTTTTGGGTAATTGCCCTCTGCTGCAACTAATAATGGAGCCTCAGAGACAGCTTGTCCTCCATAGAGTATTATCTCCACAAAGTCTTCTCCAGTTTCCACCCTTGTGTCTCCAGCAGCTGCTGCTCATCACTGCACTGTGATGGGTACTAACAGGTGTACATGAAGAGGTGCTACAGTGTTGGTAATGGTGAAAAGAGCATTATTATAACTCTCTATGGCTGTGTTAACACAACTCCCATGGGCATCATCATGCTTGAGATATTCAGTGCATCAAGGACCCTATTAGAGATCAGGTTCTGTTCAGGGTGGTGCTGGATCATCACCACAGAGGGGAGAAACACACAGGGGGCCCTGACCTGGAATTTAACCACAAAATGTTTTAACGTAGATATCAGATCAGTCTTGAGATTCGAAATGTCAAGTCCCAGGGTAAAGTGTAGGCTCAAGGCGCAGCCATGCGATGGGTAGTGGAGGAAATTACCTGTATCAGGTTCAGAGCAGACAGAATCTGGAGGAATTTATTAGCAAACTGTGTGATTTTTATCATCCACCAAAGTGTTGAAGTCCCCCAGTACCAATAAGCTGGAGGACTCAAATACCAGGCTGGCCATAAAGTCCACAGATCCCCATAAAATTCCCCCTTGTACTTCGGAGGTCAATATATGTGGAGAATTGTGACCCCCTGCCTGATTTACCCTAAATAGAAACATATGTAAACATCCCAGCCTCCCCACTGGCAACATGGTGAACCCTAGTATGCTAGAGGGGACAGTAAATTGTTTGTGGTGCAATTAAAGGTATAAGATATAGGTGCAAAAAGGGCATCATGAAATACTGCTTGTTGAGGTAGAACTGAAAGTCAGAAAAAAAGTTAAAAACTGTATTTTTGTAAAACATTTTTTAAACCACCATAGTTTTTATATATCGATATATGAGAACTGAAGAATTACTAATATATAAAAAGTGCAGTGCATTAAAGTATAGTGATAGAGTATAAGATGATAAATTAATGCAGAATTTGGTGATAGAATGGTTCCATGTGATAATAGCGATCGCAGAATAGCGATCGCTATTACAGTGAGGTATATAGCTGAAAAAGCAAATTGGCGATATACACTTTCAGGCAACCTGACATCTGGAGTCAAAAAAAGTGTTTGAGGTTCTGTTCCCAGCATCCCCTGAATAAGGATTATCAATTCCATGGGGATGCATGTTGGGGAGGGGGAAAAATCCCGCATCACTGAAAAATTAAGTACCGGAGCCACATGTAGCAGCAAAAGATTTATGTACTCAGTCCTGAACCTTGTACCTGCTGCACCACAGCTAACCACCCACACCACCACACCACATGGCTAGCTCTGCGGCAGCAGGTACATCCATCACTCAAAACCCATTCCTTTTCCCTCCCCTTCCCCTCACTTTTCTCCCTTCCTGTCACCATACACTACCGTACCGGTTCTGTACAGTCACTACCCTTGCAGGGTAGCCCATGAGTATAGCACCCGGTATGAGTTATCGTTTTGATGTGGTGCCCATATTCAGCCGCTATACTCACGGTATACAAATAGAATATGTAATTATATAACAATATTACTTCCAAAACTTAAACGACTTAAAAGCATTATAAATTGCTTTACTGTATACTACCATGTATAGAAATAGGAAAACTATATCAACAAATAATTTTCATATTGATATGATTCTAAACTTTCATTTAAAAAATACATGTGCTGTAAAATAAACAAACATTGCAAATATGTCTAAATGTTTAAAACACACACACAAACATTTAGAAGTATTTGTAGTGATTAGAGATGCTGTAATTTTTATAATTTGCTGGCAAAGTCAGGGAAATTCACACTTCGCAAAGTTCCCCACCTTGTACCAGCTTCACCAGCAATTGTTTTTAAAAAGGTAAAAAAAGCAAGTGAACCACCCCCACTCTCTGGGTCATAGTTCCTGCTAATCATGACACAAATCCTTTATCCTTCACTACTCTCTTGCCAATGAACCCCTCTCCTCCCCCCAAAGCCCCCAACCACAGTATCTAGTGTTAAAAAATGCCTGTATGTAAGAAAATGGTAAGTAACATCTACCCTGTAGTAATACCTGATTAGCTGATAACCAGCCAGACAGATACCACTACTAGAACAGATATCCCTCCCCATTCATCTGGATTGCAATGACATTTCCAGGAGTGGGTTCCAGGGTGGTAGCCTGGGTAGCAAACTGGCTGCACAACAGGACACAGAAGGTAATAGTGAATGGAACACATTCCGAAGAAAGGGGGGTTACTAGTGGAGTACCTCAGGGCTCAGTACTGGGTCCAGTCCTCTTTAACATCTTTATAGGTGACATTGGAGAGGGTCTGGAGGGAAAGGTATGCTTCTTTGCAGATGCCACAAAGATCTGTAACAGACTTGATACACAAAGGGGGGTAGAAAGGATGAGAAGGGACTAGGCAAGGTTGGAGGAATGGTCAGACATATGGCAACTTAGATTCAATGCAAAGAAGTGCAAAGTAATGCACCTGGGAAACAAAAACCCAGGAGAAGAGTACACAATAGCAGGGGAGGTACTAACAACAACAAAAATGGAAAGGGACTTTGGGGTAGTCATATCAGATGACCTAAAGGTGGGTAAGCAATGTGAGAAGTCAGTAAGGAGAGCCGGGGGATACTGGGATGCATAGGACGGGGCATCACAAGTAGAAAAAGGGAAGAGGTTATCCCTCTGTACAGACAGTTGGTGAGATCCCATCTGGAATATTGTGTGCAGTTTTGGAGACCCCATATATGCAATGACATAGACAGGATGGAAACAGTCCAGAGGAGGGCAACTAAAATGGTGCAGGGTCTGCATCAGAAACCATATGAAGAGAGACTGAGAGAGCTTAATATGTATACCCTTGATGAAAGGAGGGGCAAGGGGGACATGATAGAAACTTTTAAGTACCTCAAGGGAATCAACAAAGTCCAGGAGTGTAGCATCTTTCAGAAAAAGAGATGTGTAAGAACAAGGGGGCACAATTTAAAGATAGAGGGGGGATGGCTCAGGGGTAATGTGAGGAAATTTTTTTTCATGGAGAGAGTGGTGGATGCATGGAACCGCCTTCCTGGGGAGATTGTTGGGTCTAAAACAGTGGGGGAATTCAAATATGCATGGGACAGACATAAGGCAATTGTAGTGGGGAGTTGCAGGAAGTAGGCTGGTGGTTAATTAGAATCTGCAGCTTATCCAATAGGAAGGGAAATGGGCAGACTGGGTGGGCCAAGTGGTCCTTCTCTGCCGACAAAGTCTATGTTTCTATGTTTCTATTTCCTTTTCTGTTTTCTGATAGCATCAATAATCAAGTCACACAATTCTTCCTCATGCAGCTTCTCTTGTAGTTGTTTAAATGTCAGGGGGCTAGCTCTGCACTCCTACAGGCAAAGTTTAATCAGCAGTAGTTTGGAATACCAGGCTCCCCACAGCACTCGATCCAGTCTGATTTTCCCTTATCTGTCCTAGTTAAGACCACCAGTTTCTATGACATGCCACAACAATCTATCCAGTCATGGCATGTCACTCTGGGTGGTTCCTCTAAAGTTGAAAAGGAGGTCATCTCCACTCTCAACTGCTCTGTAAGTAGTCTTGATCATGGCCAAACAATAATGCAATGTGGAATTCAAGTCAGTAGACCGCAGGGCCCTGACAATGTTCAAAGCCATGCCTCAGATGCTCCCTACCCCTTTATTGCATTTTTTCTCATTAAAGTACCTACCTTCTACTCCTGAATGACTTGGCTCATATAGCTGTTATACCATTCCTCCCCAGTGGGGTGATGCCAGAAAACATGCACAGTTTCTTGTATGGGTTGTTCTCATGATCAGTACAACTTTTCATTTAGTTTAATCCGGGTCCTAGCAGGAAGCAACACACCCCGCAGGGTCTTGGGAAGTTAATCCCTTCCTGAGCCAAAAACTCTCTAACTTTCTCTGAAAAAAACTGTATTTTGGTCAGTAATGGCTCTAGCACAGGATACACTTCCTTTGTAGAGAAGAGTTCATAACTTTTGTGCCTTACTACCAGGGATGCCCATAAGCAGTTATCTCACATCAGTTAATCTGTGACACTCATTCCAAGCCTTCCAAACCACATACAACCCATGATAAGGAACTGTCCCAGTACATAGGCTGCTCATAACACTTTTTCTGGTGTGATTCACATCACTAATAATTTCTTTCATTAGCACTGCTTTGTTTGGGTATATTTTCAAAGGCACCATCTTTCAAATTGTTGCTGCCACAAACTTAAGAGGGGGAGTACAGGGGTGCCCAGCATTAGGTTCCCTTGTGTCTAGTTATGGCAATCAGTTTTTTGAGTGAAGAACATGTGCAAGATTGAGAAAACTTCACTACCTCAGAACTTTGTGAACTTGGCCAACTTTGCAAAGTTCAAAGTGTTGACTGAGCAATCTGTCAGGGGAAGTGGCACTTTTTCCATGAAGTGACCAAACTTCACTCATGAAGTTGCCATTTCATGGAAAAAAGTGCCACTTCACCAGAAAAAACACTGCAAAGTCAGCAAAGTTGAGCCTGGTGGTGCCAACAGGAACTTTGTGAAGCTTCACAAAGTTGAAGATTAGCAAATTTGTGGGAAGCTTACCGGTGAACTTTAACTACGCTGTATCTCTACTGTCAACACTAGTCAAAGCCATCACTTTTCCCTTGACTGTCTCCTTGCATTTGCCAGCTGACCACTAGAGTCTGCAGGCTAAAGGGATTGTGGAGGCACACACATGTACAGCACTGTCTCAATATGAAGTCACCTGCTAACTTATTAAAAAACCCTGCAGAGGATGAAGTATATTTATAACATTTTAAACCCAGTGACACCAAGTAACACCAGACATTTCAAATTGTTATGACTAAGGAGATTATGACAGTAGTACCAGAAGAATACCTTTAGTCATGATGCTGTTTAACATTGGGCTTAACTGTACCAGTATATACAATCACATTTTTTACACAAAGGTATTGCCTCACAGAAAAGTCCCAGAATCCCCAGTGGTGCCTCAAATATGTAATCACCGTAATCAACAAAGTGGATGACATGGTCAGGTATAACTACAGAATAGCTGGACCTTTGAGCCTTCAGATGAATAGAAACATAGAAACATAGACTTTGACAGCAGATAAGGACCGCTTGGCCCACCTAGTCTGCCCATTTCCCTACCTACAGGATAGGCCGCAGATCCTAGTTAACTAACAGCCTATTTCTTCCTACCCCCCACAAGAATTGCCTTATGTCTGTCCCATGCATTCTTGAATTCTTCCACAGTTTTAGACCCCACAACCTCCTCAAGAAGGCTGTTCCATGCATCCATTACCCTCTCTGTGAAAAATACTTCTCACATTGCCCCGGAACAGCCCCCCCTCTATCTTTAAATTGTGTCCCCGTGTTCTTGCACGTCTCTTTTTCTGAAAGATGCTACCTTCTTGGACTTTATTGATTCCACTGAGGTACTTAAAAGTTTCTATCATGTCCCTCCTCTCCTTTCTTTCCTCAAGTGTATACATATTAAGCTCCTTTAGTCTCTCCTCATACGGCTTCTCTTGCAGACCCTGCACCATTTTAGTTGCCCTTCTCTGGACTGCCTCTATCCTCTCTATGTTCTTGCGGAGATGGGATCTCCAGAACTGGATGCAGTACTCCAGATGGGGTATCACCAACTGTCTGTACAGAGAGATAACAACTTCCTGTTTTCTGCTGGTGATGCCTCTCCCTATGCATCCCAGTATACCCCCAGCCCTCCCTACTGCCTTCTCACACTGATTGCTAACCTTAAGGTCATCTAATATGATTACCCCAGGTCCCTTTCCTTTTTTGTTGTTGTTACTACCTCCCCCTCCATTGTGTAATCTTCCCATGGGATCTTGTTTCCCAGGTGCATTATTTTGCACTTCTTTGCTTTGAATCCCAGCTGCCATACTTCTGACCATTCTTCCAACCTTGCCAAGTCCCTTCTCATCCTTTCCACGCCTCCTTGTGTATCAGCCCTGTTGCAGATCTTTGAGTCATCTGCAAAGAGGCATACTTTTCCTTCCATTCCCTCTGCAATGTCACTTATAAAGACATTAAAAAGGACTGGACCCAGTACTGAACCCTGCGGTACCCATCTAGTAACCCCTCTTTCTTCAGAGTGGACTCCATTTACAATTACCTTCTGTGTCCTGTTGTCCAGCCAATGTTTTATTTGCTACCACCCTGGGACCCACTCCCAGGCTGGTTAATTTGACTATTAATCTTTTGTGGGACTGTGTCAAATGCCTTGCTAAAGTCTAGGTAGGCCATGTCCACAGTCCCTCCCTGGTCTACTACTTTGGTCACCCTGTCAAAGAAATCTATTAGATTCATCTGACATGACTGTTCCGCCTGTGAACCCATGCTGCCTTGGGTCCCAGCCCCCACTGGCCTCTAGGTACTCAACTATTCTTTTCTTCAGAGGCGACTCCATCACTTTCCCTACCACAGAGGTCAAACTGACAGGTCTGTAGTTTACTGCCTCTGTCTTGGTCCCACTTCTGTGAAGGGGAATCACATCCGCCTTCCTCCAGTCCTCGGGTACCACACCATCCTCCCATGATTTATTAAAAGAGTAGTCAGTGGTTTCACTAGTTCCCCATAATTCTTTTAAATTCTGGGTGAATTCCTCAGGCTCCATTGCTTTGTCCACCTTCAGTTTTAGGAGTTCTTTCAGAACCCTTTCTTCTGTCAAAGGGCTGGGATCAACCCCCCCATCAAGAGTGCTTCTGTTAATTGGATAGGCACTTTCCCCTCCTCTTTTGTGAATACTGAGCAGAAATATTCATTCAGTATCCCTGCTTTTTCACTGTCCCCCTCTGCCCACCCACCATTCATTCTATTCAGCCTCACTGTCCCTCCATCCCTTTGTCTTTCTACGCTCGCTGATGTACCTATAAAATGTTTTATCCCCCTTCTTAACCGAGTTGGCTATCTTTTCCTCAGTTTGGGCCTTTGCTATTCTGACTTCCCTCCCTGCTTCCTTCTGCCTTAACTGGTACAGCTTTCTGTCCTGCTCCTTCTGTGTTTCCTTATACTTCTGGAATGCTATCTTTTTCTCCCTGACTTTCCCAGTCACCTCTTTTGAGAACCATAGTGGCTTTTTCTTTCATTTTGATTTGTTTATTTGCTTCACACAAAGGCTTGTTGCCTCTGTGATGGCAGTTTTGATGATTCCCCATTGTTGCTCCACTCCTCCTTCTAGCCTGTTTGCTAGTGCTTTTCTGAGGCACTCTCCCACCTTGCCAAAGTCAGCCGTCCTGAACTCCAGTACCCTCACTTTTGTATGGCTTGACTCTGTAGCTGAGTTTAACATGAACCACACTGTTTGATGGTCACTTGTTCCCAGATGGCAACCCACTTCTAGTTCTGAGATCCTCTCACTGCCCCCATTTGAGAGTATGAGGTCTAAGATTGCTCCCTCACGAGTGGGTTCCAAAACTAGCTGTCTGAGGCATGCCACCTGTAGGGCATCGAAAATGGCCCTGCTCTTGGATGTGGCTGCAGCAAATGTGCTTCAGTTAACATCTGGCATATTCAGGTCTCCTATCAACAGTATCTCCCCTGTCTCTGCCATCCTAAGAATGCCTTCTATCATATCCTTGTCCATTTCCTCCCCTAAGATGGGGTCTGTACACAACCCTGTGCAGATTGTGGTGCCCTTTCCAGTCTCAAGGTGACCCACAGTGCCTCCTCTCCTCCCTGTTTACTCTTTTGTTCAGTTGCTTTTATCCCTTCCTTTACATAGAGAGCTACTCCTCCCCCTTCTCTCCCCTGCCTGTCTCTCCTGTAGGTTATGTACCCTGGTATGTTAACATCCCAGTCATGGTTCTCTGTGTACCATGTTTCTGTGACTGCTACGATATCCAGGCATCCCTCTTCCATCAAGGCCACCAGCTCAGGGAGCTTGTTGCCTAGACTACGGGCATTGGTACACATTACCCTCCATTTCCTGATGGCCTAACTCCTTTTTGCTCCATCCCTGTCCTTCTTACCTTTGTCACTTTCCCCATTTACCCCTGCCCTTCTCCCTATCGCCACCTCTATGTTGGTGTTTACCGCACTTACTACCGTGATTTTTTGGGGGGAATAGGATTTCCCTGATCCTCTCCAGTGCCTCCCCCCTTGGCTAGTTTAAATGCTTGCCAATGAAGCATTTAAACCTATCACCTAGGATCCTGGTTCCCCTCCTGGACAGATGCAGCCCATCATGCCAGTATAAGCTTGTATCACTCCAGGTGGCTCCCAGTCCCCAATGAAGCCAAATCCCTGAGCTCTGCACCAGTTTTTTAACCACTGATTGAATCCCATGGTGTGGAACACCCTAGCCTCTCCTACGCCATAGATGGGCAGCACCTCCGAGAAGGTTACCATGTGTGCTACTTGTCTAAGACCCCACCCCAATTCCACAAACTCTTCCTGCACTGCTCTAATCCCTTTATTAGCCAGGTCATTTGTCCCTAGGTGGACAATGACATCCAGCTCCCTCCCCTGTGCAGCTGCTCTGGCAATCCTGAGGATTCGCTCCCTGTCCCTCCAAGCCATGGCGCCAGGCAGGCACCTTACCTCCCTCTCCCCTTCCTCCCCCAGTTCTACCTTCCTAACAATGGAGTCCCCCACCAGGAGTTGTTTCCTTCCCCGTGGGGTCCCATGCCACCCTCCTGTGGGTCTCCTTTGTGGAGGTTCCCAGCATCCTCCTTGGTCTCCACTGCAGGTGCCTCCATAGAGGAACCACACTTTGCCAGAATGGCATAGGAATTGTGGAGAGGTACAACTGGAGGGATGCACCTCTGTTCCACCATCCTCACCCTCCCTGAGCCCACTGTGGTCTAACCACTCCTATTTCTTGGCAACCTCTGAGGCAACGGCAGTGGCACTGGTGGTCCCTGGATGGAACAGGAGGTCCCACAGATCCTGGCCAACTCAGCCTGGAGATGAGCAACCTCCTCCCTCAGCCCAGAGAGGTGCCTGCAGATGGGACAACACCGCATCCTCCAGAACGTCTCCCGGAAGACTGCTGCTCCACAGCCACTGCACTGCACCACTCCCATCATGTCTTATTTCTGGCCCCTTAACTGTTGTTTGGAATCCTTACTCTTTCCTCTGTTTTTTTTTCTCTTCTCTCTCTACTTACGTTCTGCCTCTGTGCCCTTTAAGCTCCTGATTGTCCTGTTCTGAGACAAGAATATCCTATATTTCTCAGTAGACTCCTTACTTGCTCAGAGGCAGGCCTCCAGCAGCTAGAGGGGACCGGAGAGCTACTCTTGCCCTTCTAGGATGGTGGGTCTTTGGTAGCTCTGTGATTACTCACTTCCTGCTCCCAAACAGGAAGTTCCTGTTGTCAGTCAAATCCTGTGCCTATAAAAGTAGAACTAGATTTGGGTGGGGGATAGAGGACAATATAGTCCCAGTAGAGAAGGAGCCTGAGTTCCTGTGATGTATAAGGGATCAGTGTGGCCATGGCATTGGGCTGCCATCAGTGGGGATCCCTTTGCCCCTAAACTGCCAGGGTACTACTACACAGGAAATACAGTATTTCCAACCTTAATGACAGGGGTCCTAGTACCATTTAAAACAACTCCCAAAAAAACAAATGCATCAGTTATGTACTATAGGAGTTATTATGGGAGAAACAGGATCTCCTGAAATAGGGTAAGGCAGGATAAAACAAGCTATAATACAAATGGACAGATATTAAAGCCACTATGCTTCAAATACCATAAATCAACACTGTTTCAATGCCCCCTCCCACTACTGAGCCAGTACCCAAAGTCCTTTTGGGAGTTACTGTAGGTGCTATGTATGCACACATGATAATGAAAGGTTGCAGGCCTGATGCTGATACAGTGCAGTACCAGTTATGGAAATTAGTTGGTGATACAGATCCCGACTACTGTTTAAGTCCCAAAATGCAGGCAATCAGAGGGTTAATGCAGTCCCTTAAGCAGTCTCCTAAGGAGATAAATAGCTATACGCTCTGGGCTATAATTATTCACATGGTCCTCACGCAGGCCTGTCTTAACTAATCCTAAACTAAACTAAACTAAGGAAGCTGCATGTCAGGGTACTGTCCAGTACCCCTAAACTCCAAGATTGTCTTGCACAGTGAACACTGGGGGAGGGGGCGTCATTCATTTTGATTCTGACAGACTGATTTAATTAAACGTAGAAACATAGAAGTTGATGGCAGATAAGGACCGCAAGGCCAATCCAGTCTGCCCATTTCTTTTTCTACCTTATAAATGTGCCATCAGCCTTTGCTCTGTCAGTGGCCTATCTATTCATAGTCATTTGTATTGCTCCCTTATGCCTATCCCATGCCTGTTTGAAGCCCTGCACTGTATTCATAGCCACCACTTCTTGTGGTAAGCCATTCCATGCATCCACCACCCTTTCTGTGAAAAAGAATTTCCTCACATTCCTCTTAATTGGCCCCCTCTAATCTCATGCTGTGTCCTCTTGTCCTGCTATTTTTCTTATATTTAAACATGTTAGACTCTTTCACCTTGTTAATGCCCTTAAGGTGTTTGAATGCCTCGATCATATCACCTCTCTCCTCCTTTGCTCAAGGGTATACATATTGAGCTCTGTTAATCTGTCCTCATATGTCTTCTGATGTAGTCCCTGCACCATTTTGGTTGCCCTTCTCTGGACTTCCTCAATTTGGTTAATGTCCTTGTGAAGGTGTGGCCTCCAATACTGCACGCAGTACTCCAGATGGGGCCTAACCAGTGTCTTGTAAAGAGGGATTATTACCTCCCACTTATGACTTGTGATACCCCTACTAATACACCCTAACACCACCCTAGCCTTACCTACTGCTTTAGAGGTCTGCTTGGATGATTTCAGGTCATCAGTGATGATGATGCCCAAGTCTCTTTCTTCCATTGTGACTGCTAGCAACTCCCCTCCCAGCCTATAGGTGGCTTCAGGGTTTCTCTTCCCTATGTGCATGATTTTGCACTTCTTTGCATTAAATCCCAGTTGCCACTCTTCTGACCATTTTGCTATTTTATCCAGATCTCTTCTCATTCTGCCCACCCCATCTGGATCATCTACTCTGTTGCAGATCTTGGTGTCATCTGCAAACAGACAAGCCTTACCCCTTAGCCTTAAAGTTGTGGGGAACTTAAAGAGCATCCAAGGTGACCAAAGGTGCAGGCCGTGATGATCCTCTTTGAAGGGACAATCCTTTCCCCACCCAAAGAAAGACAGTCATTCACAGCCTCAGCTGTCTGTGTCCTTTACAGGCATGAATACCTGTAGCATGACTGTTTTAGAAAAGCAGTCTGGCTTTTCCTGCAGAGATGAAGTTTATGCAAAGCATCCCCTGTTCTAAGGACTGAAACCCTGGGCATTTCAGGTGTCAGACTTTAAAGCTGTTATCAGAGTCCCATGCAGGGAACTTTGGCTGCACACAACCCATTGGCTGAGGTTAATAAACATATCTGTCTCTTTCAGATTGTGTGGCTGATCTGAACTAGTGCTGGCATCTGCCACTATCCCACTTACAAGCTCTTTTGTCTATGCAAGAAATACTACCCAACAGGTGGGTGGTATTGTGCTACACTGGACTGTTCAGGGGCATAATAAGGCATGAAGCTGCAGACAGAGGGCCTTATGGACCGTGGAAGGTCTGGTATAGCCCATACTGACAACCCCGAAGGATATTATTGTCCTTAGAAAATTGGCTAATTAGAGAAAAAAATACACAGGCACACATTTTTCAGTTTATAATGGAAGAACTATTAAATTTATTAACTCTTCAATAGTCAGAGAAAAAATGTCCTTTTCTGGGAGGGGTGGAGAAATTAATAAAAATGAATATACCACGCAGCTGCACATTCTGAAGATAGGGATGGCCAACATAAAAAAATTGAGGCCGCTACTTGTTGCAGCTGATGAAACTTATGGGTGAATTAAAGGGATGCTGTTAATCCCCTTCAGGTCTCAAAGTGTCTTTATTTATTTATGTATGTATTTATTTATTTATTTATATCTTAGAGTATAATACCTTTGAGCCAAAGACTCTTTTACAGAGGTTTCATGTCAGAATGAAACAAAAACACAACCAAGAACTAATTAACACGGCTCCTAGCATACGTGATACAGTGAACATACGGTTAACAATACAAAATTTTGACATTCAAAATTACAGTAACCAGCAGTGTCCCTAGTCTAAAAACCCATATGATTGTTCACATTCTGAAGAGACTGCTGATGTAGCTGGTAGTTTAATTTAGATTATTTTTTTTTATTTTTTAGTGAATAACCAACTGCCCACCATATTGGTGTTACCACACAAAAACACATTTGTTTACATTCCTTGATCAAATTCTACTGCATCTTTCATGGACTTATAAACACTGTCTAGCCACTCACAATGCAGTGGAAGTAGAGGAGACCACTGCATCATGAGTGGCTGCTCTTTTCTGGGGTGTTTCTTATGTTCAGGAAGTAGAAGGTCAAGAATTTGAAATAAAACAAGGTTGGGTCTAACTACACATTAACATGCATTTAAGTTCTGCTAAGCAAGAAGGCAGATATAGCTCCTTCCCTTCTCACTCTGAAATCTCTCCTCTGTGAA
Organism: Neoceratodus forsteri; assembly: GCA_016271365.2. Classification (NCBI taxonomy): domain Eukaryota; kingdom Metazoa; phylum Chordata; order Ceratodontiformes; family Ceratodontidae; genus Neoceratodus; species Neoceratodus forsteri. Next base: position 1,780,804,861 of record CM057452.1, read on the forward strand.
TTCTCTATTCACTCGTACAATTGCTTCTGATACTGAGGTGAACTTTTGTCTTCTGCCTGCCATCCCACGCTGACATTAGCACTGCCCCTCTCCCCAGCTAATCTGTCACTCTTCCCTACTCCTCATATTATTGTTTTGGTACTCACTGTTTAATGCTGTTTTGCCAGTTCCAAAATCTACTGTATGGTTTTAAGATATGTCAATTGTATTATTGAAGCGTGTCTTGTATATTGTATATTGTGTTATACTTATTTTCCATATTATTGTATTTTTGTGTGCCTTGTATCTATTCTATTATGTTCTCGTCTCTTCTCTCCCCCCCCCCCGCCAGGAAGCATAAGGAAACAAGCTGATACAGCTCAGTAATACTTTCCTCGTAAAACATCTTAAATATATACATCATTAAATAAATACATGTACATAATGAAATAAATAAACCCAGTAACATCAATGAATTTTAAAGAAGGTAAGCAATGATAAAATGTGGGTTTTTTAGAAATAACATGATGCAAAAAATGGTTGACATTGTCCTTGTAAATATGCTGTTGGCAGGAGTAAAGTTGTTGCTGGTACCTGCAAGTGGCATTGAAGATCTTGTTGCTGGTGTTTCTGCCTGTTTTTTTATGTTTGCTTGCATGCATGTGCAAGAAACATAGTGCCACCATACGAGTTTTCATAGGTGTGCCTCCCCCACTTCCAATGCCCTGCTCCCTTTTCCAGGTGCGGCTGCACCCGCGCCAATGAATGTCCGAGCTGTCTATGACAGTCATTCAGATGCAGTGGCGTACAGTTCAGAGGAAAACACCACCACAATCAGCGGTGGTAACATTTTTCCACACCTCATTATGAACAGTACAGCTGTCATTTTTCACACCCTGGCTGAAATGTGCTTTCACACTTCCAGCACAGAAATGTGTGGTCACTGTGGGAAATCAGGGTTCGGGACAGATTAAGAAAATCACAGTGACACTGTTCATGAGCGGAGGTCCCAAAATTCCTGTGTTGACAATCTGCTGTAAAAAAATCCCCAAACTAATTACATTATGGGTGTGCATTGCACGGTTTCTATGCACGCTCGTGACTTCACCAGTTTTTTTAGGTGGGGTCCCAAAAAGTCCATTTTGCAATTTTGGTGAAAGAATTCCAAAAAATGGCTGCGTTATGAGCATGTGTTGTGCTGTTTCTACGCACACTAGTAACTTCAACACTTTTTTATATTTTCACTCCAGATTTTCAACATTGCCATTTTTTACACCTTCCCATGAACAGTATAGCTGTCATTTTTCACATCCTGTTCAAAATGTGTTTTCGCACCTGTGGTGCCAAATGGCATAGTCACTGTGCAAAATCAGCTTTTGGCTAACGAACTGATATTGTCACTGTTCGTGAGGTGGGGGTCACAAAAAATCCATGTTGAAAATTTGGAGTGAAAATACCAATAAGCGCCTGGGGCGTTGGTTTCTGACCATAGCGCCCCACCCTGTAGAGACCGACAGGCATCAGGGGTGTGACTTGGGATTGTCGCCTGTAATGCTCATGCCATTCCACCCCACCCACACCCTGCAGCCAGTGAGAGGCATCTAGGTGTGCCTTGGGCTCTTTGGCCCCAAAGTTGACCCCATTCTCCTATACTGCACCCATCTCACCATATTTCCTTATGGAATGGGGTGAGCATAAGGCCCAAAGACCCCAAGGCACACCGTGACACTTGTCAGTGTCTGCAGGGTAGGGTGTGGTGAAATGGCGTGGCCATTATGCCTGACAACCCAAAGGCACACCCCAGTGCCTGTCAGTCTCTGCAGGGTGGTGGTGGGGTTGGCTTCAGTTCAATACTTCACTGCCATTCCTATTATGCATCTCTCTAACTCCTACACTACCAGTGTCAATGCCAGCAAGCAAACATTCGGCATTGACAAATGCTTGTTCTTGTTGCTGTGCAATTTCTTCTTTTATTTTTTACTTCCTGCTTGATTTGTTTTGACTGCCCACCCCTTAGGATTGAACTCCAGGATTTTTCTTCACTGGTCAATGCTGTACAGTAATTTGAGAGGCTAGCTTCTGAGCAGTGTCCAGCTACTGATGTAAAAAATGGGCTACCGGTCAGCTGTTGAAAAGTGTAAAAGTGGGCACAAGGATATGAGGGCTGATTCCAAGACGGCTGGCATAACTTGCACGCAGTTGCGAGTTACACTGGTCCCCTCTATGCCAGGGACCCTACACTGCATTCCAGAAGTAGCAGGGTCCCGGCAATTGTGACTTGCAATATACGCCATGCATGTGGCGGTAACTCATGCATGGCATATTCCATCCGCAAGTCACAACTCACGACAGGTGACAGGTGGCCCCCCCCGAAGCACCCCCCACCTGGGAACATCGTCAGATGCACCAGGGGGCATGGATTGGGGCAGAACAGGAGACACAGGTGTTGGGGGTGTGCCAGAGAACGGACCCCGGGGGTCCCTGCTATTTGGGGGGGTGGGGCAGGGGTATGCTTTAGGGGACACTGGGGACACATCAGCACCATTACCATGGTGCCAGGAGGTGGGCAGCTGACAGATGGCACCGTTATTGCCACTTAGAGCAGCTTGGAGCTGTTCTATCTTAACCACACCACTGTGGCTTCCATAATTACACTTCTGGGTTATGACAGCTGCCCTGCTGGAGTTGGGCTAGATTGCTGTCATAACCCGCTGTTGCACCAGCTGTTGCAGGCTACGTGTTGGCACAACCTGTGTTTGTTGCAGCCTGCAGACACCAAGGCACAACTCGCCTCTTGGAATAGGGGCTGGCATATCACCTGGTGTAAGTAGCAAGATACGCCATGGGGTTTGGCGTATCTCGCCTTGCGCCGGTATATGCCCTTCTGGAATCGGGCCCATAGACATGCGTTGAGGCAGGGTGGACTGGCACTTATTATTTCCTGATCTCTACAAGTGCTTAATGTACCCCTTTGACATTTCTCTCAGCCAGTTAGAAAGCAGAAAATATTATACTCATTTTCTAGTGTCTGAACATTATCAAAGAGGATGATCTCAGGCAAAGGAACAGTTAGATTCACTAGCAGATTCATTCTCCTTTCCTCTCTTGTCCTCACTTTTCAGCAGTCTTTAATCTGTATATTCTGCCCTCACTTCTCTGATTTGCTGTTGCTAGAGAAAGGTTTGTCATGAAGCTTTGAGAATCTATGGACTGTATGCCCACAATATGGCATAATTATGATCTCTAGTCTCTTCCCACTGTACTGTGGGGCCAGATGGGCTCCAACATGGTTGCCCTATGTCCCTTGGGCATATTTTTGTTACTTTAAATTCTTTCTGTCTCTTGCCTCTGGATGTCTGCATGGTGCCATTGGCACATAATTGTGAAGTGTGTGCCTCCAGTAGTGTGCCAAACCCACTTGAGACCGACAGGGTTGGGAAAGCATTAGCTGAAGCATCCATGAGCACTTCTAAGCACACTGCTCACTTCATTTGGCCCAGTGCATGGGAATTGGGAGATAAGATGTCCCATTATGGCATCTCTGACTATGAAAATCTAGTGCATCTACATAGAATGATGTCGCTGATCTGTGACTATTGTAACAGTCCCTCTGAAAAATCCCATGGGGAGCAAGAGAAGAAGACCTTCAGCATTGTGGCTGGGGCTCAGTTGAGTCAATGAAAGCCCCCCATTTAGAAAGGAGGTTACAAAAATAAAAATAATAAAACATTTTTAAAAAGTATTTTCAATTTTATGTGAATTGTTAATTGCAATACATATATTCTGTATCACAAAAGTTGGGGTTAAAATGACAAGATTAAAATATATTTTAGCTAGTGACAATAGTAACAGCAACATATAAAAATATTGTTGCTACTGTTGTCACAATGGATATTTTTAAAGTTACTGTTATCACAGTGGAATACTGAACCAATCAGAGAGCAACTTTCACAATGATGATGACATCACAATGCCTACTGCAGCACTGGAGCGAACTATTGAAGAAAAACAGCAAAATCTTCAAACAAACTGCAGATTAAAAAGCTACAACTTGCCAGCCCGGTGGCACTGAGGGTTGAGGCACTGGATGCCACACCTTGCAGCATGCTGGCGACTGGTGTTCGGCAGCAAGTGTGGGCCACTGGGGGTTGGCAGGGGAGGAGGAGAATTGAGAGTCCCAGGGACAGCTCTCCTTCTCCAGGGAGAGGGGGAGACCAGCTGTCAGTGCATGCCTGGCCCCTAGTAGAAGCTGGGGTTTGGCACACCAATGCTGCCAACAAGAGGGTCAGAGGTGGGACAGATGCCTGATGGGATGCTCACAGGAGCATGAACAGTACCATCACTGGCATCATTGTATGCCACGTCACTGAGGGAGTAACCAAGAGGAGAAAATAGATCCCAGCTGGATGATGGAGGGGAGCTCACAGGTCCTGACCCCGAATAGCCATGGCACCAACCGCATTATTGGATCCATTCTTCAGTGGGGTTTGGGGTACCCCCACCGACTCCACCAGAGGTGGCAAGCCCTGGGGTAGACAGTCAGCTGGTGGATGTTGGGGCACGGGACAATGGCTCCCTTCTGACTGAGAGCCATGCAGCAAGGTGGCAAAAAGTGACAGCAAAAAAAAGCTATAACCTATAAAGTAATGTTGTATATATCAAATATACAAATGTTAGGCCCAAAACAAGCAATTTATCACCACTTGTGAGTGGGCATAAATTAAATAACTTATCTGAGGCTCTGACACTTGTGAGTTATAATCCTGCCCCTTCACACTTGAAGATAAATTGCATATTTTGAGTCAGCTCTTGTATATCCCCTATAGTTAGGGTTAAGTTGGCTGTTCAATGTTAAACCCACATTTTTGCACCTAAATAACTTTGGTGTCTTTTGATGAAATAGCCCAAAATTTAGCATGCATTGTTAGGCTATCAGAGTCTCAAGACTTGACAAGTTTCGTGATGGCATCTTGTACAGCTTTCAAGACAGGGAGCACCAAAAAACAAAAAAAATATTCTTACCATTATTTAGCTTTTGCTCTTACCTACAGCCTGGACAGTGTGGAATTTGTTCACGAAAAGTTCAGGTTTGAATGGACCACTTGCCAAGGGTGTGCCTTTCAAAGGTTTGGTGAAAAAAATATTATACTGATTTAGTTATAACTTTTTTTGAGTTAACGTTCAAGTTTGATCAGTGGGCAAAAAAAACCTTTTGCAAGTGCTTGTTTTTTTATGATGTTACCTGTTGTGCTGAAAGTAATACTGATTGTGGCAACCCCAGTTTTGTTCTCCTTTTAAACTCACAAACACTGAAAATACATAAAAATGGTCGATTTTTAAAAAACAAACACCTGAACCTACTGTAACTAAATGGGACCCATTTAGCTACATTTTGCTGTTTTTTTTTTAAGTTGCTACAAACCCGGGAGATCCAAGATGGTGGAGTAGAGGTCCTGAAGAGGGCCAACCAGGAGCTCTAACATTCAGAAAACAGATTTTGACACCACACACAGAAATTCTGCCTCAGTGAGGCAGAATAAAAATATGTCCAAGTGAGTGAGTGAGGAGAGCAAAGAAACTGAGTAATAATTTGTATGCAGATTCCCCAGCAGGTCCAAGATGAATGTGCAACACTGCTCAAACAAACCCTTATCAGCCACTGAAATTTTTCCCAGACCAGCAGACAAAACAAGCAAACGCTCTACTGACCTTACTGTCCCCACTTTCCCCATCAATATCTTGTGGTCAACAATTGATGCTGTCTGAAATGACAGGTGGAAGGGGGAAGAATATAATACCAATTTTGAGTGAAGAAGAAATTCAAGACAGTCAGGTAAACATCCAAGATAGAGCTGAGGCTGCAAGTTCAGAAATGACCAATGAAGTTCAAGACCCAGAAGCAGGAAAGCAGATTGAAACCCAACCCATTGTACCAGACACAACATCAAGGGAGGAATCGACAGCAACTGGGAAAACACAAGAACCATTGGTGGTTAACTCATCGTCCGCTTCTATGGAAATGGATGGCAGTCCAAAGGCAATGGAACAAATCTTGAAAGAAACCCATGCAACTGAGATGGACTTATAACCAAGTGACCCTGAAAATATGAAAACTGAACAGGAAAGCAGCAGAACTACTGAAACAACCATGGAATAATGGACCCATAAAAAAAATAATGCAGACCTCTATCCATACAGCTTCAAACACACAGGTATTTATTTCAATACAATTTCAAAGGACTGTTCTGCAAGGTATAGCAAATGTACAGACTACCATGGGAAACTTAACTGAAGCAGTGGCAGGGATAAATTCCAAACTGGAAGCATTGACATTAAGAACAACAGCAGCAGAGCCAGTGATTTAGAAGACTCTGTGGCCCCATAAAAAAAAAACGGTAGCTCAACACACAGCTCAGCTTGAATATCTTGTGAAAAAAGTGCAAGACGAAGAGGACCGTGCCCATAGGGGCAGCTTAAAACTAGGCCGCACACCAGAAGAGGTAGAAAGTACTGGTGACCCACTACCTTATACTGAAGATTATTGACAGAGACAATGGGTCTGGAATATCCCAGGCAAAAAATATCCCTGGACAGGTCACACAGAGCAGGGACATTAAAAACACAACAGGGCTCAGACAAACCTAGGTTTGTCTATGTCAAACCACATAAATTTCAGGACAAGGAACTCATTTTAAGGAAGGCAAGAATGGAAAAGGGCTTAAAAGCAAGGGATACAGGTTTCAAGCTTTCTCAGATTTCACTTCAGAAACAATGACTGAGAGAAAGTAATTCAACCAGGTCATGGCTACCCTGTGAGAAAGAGGGATCAGGTATGCCTTACTTCCCCCAGCCAAACTAAGACTGTTTTACAAAGGAAGAATGCGAGAATGTGCTTTTTTTTTAGATCCAAGAGAAGCAGAGAAACTGCTAAATGATAAAAATACCAAGGAAATTCACTCCAGTCTCCAAGGCAGAGGCCCCCAGACCAAAACCCCTCTTCAGGAACATCAATGACATTACAAGTACTATCCTCAAAAAAATAGATTCTATGTTTTGACAGAGGAACAACAAGGAAGAAACCATGATGAAAATATTACAAAGTAGAGCACTACTAATTCAAACCCAGATCCACACTGAATTGGAATGGAAAATACTTTAGGATGAATACCTGTTGTTGATGGACATGTATTTGTTTTGTTTGATTATTGCTATAAATATGGTAAAAGAAGGGAGGAAGGGGGGAAAAAGGATAAAAAAAGAAAAAAGGAGATGGGGTAGGGCAAGAAGAAAAAGAAAGATGATGAATAAGGGGACAAGATGAAGGAATAAAGAGTTTAGGACTGAAGCGGTGGGCTAAGAAGAGTTGCATAAGGAAATTGAAGCTTATATGAACATATAAATAATGTATCTGCTGTATCTGGTTTTATTTTAGATTCATCCGGTTGCCATGTCATGAATTACTGCTCAGAAATGCGCAATCATGGATGCCTCGATATTTGCCTAAGTTTGGAAGTAAAGTTTTTTTTCTCTCCTTTATATAACTGGTAAAAGTGTGGTTACAAAGGATTAATGATAAGAGCTTCCCAAAACTCCCCAAACTAAAGAAGTAGGTGGTGTCAAGAAGCTGTCTTTTGTTTGTGTAATGGGTAACAAGGAGACCTTATCTCCCCAGGGTGGCGGCGAGAGGGTGGGGAAGGGGAAGGGAAAGCTACTTACTTTAAAGAAAGGAAGGACTTTAACAAGTATACATAACATCAATACAGGGAAGGAGGGGAAGGATAGAGTAAAACATAAAAGGAAGGAGACAGACACATATAAATCAGAAGATAGTCAAAAAGGAAAAAAAAAACATTGTGGATTCTTGAAGGGAAAAAGCAAGCATTTATACTGCAGTGTCAGTGGCACAGTGGGTAATACACTCACTTTTCAGGCTGGGAGACCAGAAGGCTGTGGGTTCTATCCCCACACCGGGCACTTGGGTTGAATCCCAGTACTGACACTGTAGTGCAGCATGAGGTGCCATTTTTTGGATGAGACGTTAAAACTGAGGTCCCATCTGCCTGTTCAGGTGGATGTTAAAGATCCCATGGTGCTTTTTGAAAAGAGTAGGGAATTTTTTATTGAAAAACATATCAATTCATATCATAACAAAAACATAATATGGCATAGCAAATCATAATAACCATAATAAATCATAATAGCACCTGACTTAATAATAAATTATATACTTCACCTTAATGGGTAATGGGGGAAAAAATAAAAATAAAAAAAATAAAATAAAATAAAAATAAAAATTAGATCAGAAAATATAGCATATTACATTCATATTTCTTGTAGTGTAACTTATTTTCTTTCCCCTCCCAGTCTGGCTTTCATATTGGAATTACTGTTTAACACCTATGACCTCTTTTGTATTTTATAAATCTATAAAGCTCTTTCCACCATTTGTTTATAATGTTTTCAGGGTGTTTTATGACATCTTAAACATGTACTGTATTCATAGCGTGTTCAACTAATATGCTATATGTAGCATAAGGCATTAATTTCTGTTGTAGAGTCCTTTAACATCTTGCTTGCCACAGGTAATATTTTAGCCAACAGAAAAATACCATCAAAGTCCCATGGTCATATTTACTTAAAAGATGTGGACAATTTCCTAAAATTAATATCTCGTAAGACAGGTTTGTTAGCCACCCTAACTTCCATCTGTTAGCTAGGAAAGATCATAAGGGCTTGACATACAAGCATGAAAAGAGAAAATGTTCCATGGGTTCTTCTATTTTTTGACACCCATTGTATGGGCAGTTTCTCTGTTCTTGGGCTTTATGTTTTGCATTGCCTCGAAGGTTTAATCAGTCATATACTGATAACCACAGAATCTCCCACATATGTACGGGAATCCTGTTATTATTTAACTGTTTCAAAACACCACCTCTTAAGGTGGGAGGGCAATTTTTAAATTCTGGTTCAGCTGGGTAAATTTTACACATGATAGAAGTATACAGTCATGGCCCTGATAGGTTACAAATTTGTGTCCTAGTTAATTCCCATTTCTGGAGTTTCTATACTGCTGTTCTGATAAAAGCCGGAACTTGCAGTTTAGGGGATAGTTTTGGCAGGCTATTTCCAACCCATGATGGCAAATACTCAGACAGATTATTGTTGAACCATAAATACTGAAGTCTCTGTGATGGAACTAGTCCTATTTTAAAATTATGGGATATAAAAAGAGAGAAGAAGAAGGAGATGGGGTCAACCATTCTGAGGCCTCCTTGAGCTTTGGGCAGATAAGTTAAACACCTCTTTATTGGATTCAGCCTACTGGCCCACACCATCTGAAAAAATCATGAGTACAGTCTAGTTTCAAGTGTAGCAGGTGGGGGGAAGATCATTGCTACACACAGAAATGAGGGAATAATAAACCGTTTTACTATGTGCACCCTTTTAATTTTAGATAACTTCCAGGACTTCCATCTGTTTACCCTAGACTCAACTCCTTCCAGTGCTGTTTCCCAGTTTTCTAGAGGTAGATTACATTGTCCAAAATGAATGCCTAAGATTTTTTGTGGCTCTGTGGAGATGTGAATTTTGTTTATAATTACTGGGTCTAGTCTAGCACTACTGAGAAACAAACCCTTACTTTTTTCTGTATTCAATTTTGAATTCAAAACTTGAGAATGTTCTTGTATTTGTCTGATTAGGGCTGGGATCTGCTCTGGATTTTCCACGAACAGGCAAATATCATCTGCATAGGCCTGGATCTTTATGAGGTCTTGCCCAGTGGGTCCTTGATAGCCCCCATGTATGTGAATTTTTCAATTGCCTAACTAATGGGTTGAGAGAAAAAATATATAGCAGAGGGCTGAGAGGACACCCCTGCCTGACTCCTGTGCTAATAGTAATTCCCTCTGTCACTTTCCCTTAATAATGGGATATACCGTTGCACATGAATACAATAATTTTATTTTGTTGACACAGTCAGTAGGGATGCTGTACTGCTGTAATGTTTGAAATAAGAAGGAATGGCACACTCTATCAAAAGCTTTACTCTGGTCTAAAGTCAGAATATAGTCAATTATGTCTAATTATTATCAGGGCATGTTGTATCTTTCTCTCTGGCAGGCCACAAAGCTGGGCTGGAAGCATCAATTTGGATGCCAGTTTTCTCAACCTATTGTTTAATGTCTGTGACAGAATTTTGAATTCTGAATTTAATAGGGATATAAGTCTCCAATTTGAAATATCCAGTCTATTACCTGATTTGTACAGAAAAATCAAAAGCCCTGATGTGAATTGAGAGGGAACTGACCCTTTCTGAAAGAAAGAGGTAAAAACTTCCAAAAGACATCTTGCCATTTCCTTGGGGAATATTTTATAAAATTCATAAGGAAGCCCGTCTGGACTGGAAGAAGTCCTGAGTTTTAAATGTTTAATTACAAATTCTATTTCTTCTACTGTCAGGGGAGAATTTATTTCAGATAGCTCCTCTTCTGAGAAATGTATTTGCAATCCTTTTAAATAACTACTGATATTCTCCTCAGAAGGGTGGAGGGAGGTCATTTCATGGGATCCCATTATTATTTGAACCAATTGGTGTAGGTCTGTTACATTTTCTATTACCCTTCCCTGCTATCCATCAGCTGTTGACAGGCTATTGCATCTTTCCTTTTTTTACATGCCTCAAATGGGTCTCCTATTGGGGATTTTTCAGTCCCGTACTGTAATTCTGCATTTAAAGTCTTTGCCCTGTCATATTGAAATATTTTCATGTCTTCTTTAAGTTGTTCTATCTGTGGACTAAAGTCTTGTCTATAAGTAAAGTTCAGAGTATACAGATTTTGGAGCTGTGTTCGTAATTTAAGGTAATGAAAAAACTTACTCCTTTCTGTGTTTTTTCCATAATTCTGGAACCAGTTAGCTATGTCCTGCTTTGTGTCCATCCAACATTTGCCAAGATCCTCGTAAAGATCACTTACCAAGGTCCTGGCCCAGAGAAGAGAAAAAATCCCCTGCTGTGCATGTGTGCCAGACAGAGTGGAGATATTCAGTCTCCATCTCTTATTCTGTCTAGCTTTGGGAGGGAGGGTCTGGAAGGATATGTGTATAAGTAGATGGTCAGAAAATTCTATGGGAAAGGTTTGAAAGCTAGGAGTTGGTAGGGTCTTAGAAATGAAAATGTGACCAATGGTAGAGGTTAATCTGCCTCTCCTATAAGTATATTTAGGACCTTGAGACCAATACTGTGTACAGTCCTGCAGATCTGCTATAGTTATACATTTTTTTAGTGCATTTGCATCACAGTAAGCCTTTTTACCCTCTAAACATTTACTTTGCTGTGGTAAGTCACAGTTAAAATCTCCACCCAAAGCTATGTGTGATGCTAGGCTAAATTTATGAGATTAGGGACACTCTGTCTGCCTTGGACTGAAGACTGTAGACATTTATAAACCTGTATGGCACTTGTTCCCAGTAACCATCAAGAACAAGCAGACATCCTGGGATTAGATCTATAAGTTTAGTCATTTTAAAAGAGAAGGAGCTGAAAACTATCCCTACTCCATCTGCCCTGTCTGCTCCAAAGGACCAAAATGATGGTTCTCACCGCCATTCAGCCTGGAGAGATTTGAGATGGTCTGAGGTAAACATCCAAGTTTCTTGCAGGAAGCAAACATTTACCCTTTATTATCCACCAAGTGCTGAAACAGAGCTTGTCTTTTGGAAGTATTTAATAAACTATGACAATTACAAGACCCTAAGGCCAATTTGATCATCTCCATAATTCAGTTTGAAGGTTCTTTTTTCCTTCTCTTTTTTTCTTCCCTTTGTACTCCATTAAATCAGAGCTGCCTCCACGTTCCTGTGGGGGGAGGGGGTTCTGGTTCTACCAGATCCATGTCTGACTCCTCACCTGTAGGGGCTAGGACTGAAAAGGGTTTAGTAGCCTCTATTTTCAGGGGTTCGGGAAGAGGTTTTGTATTCCTAGTCACTTTCCTTGTTGGAAGTGAAGCCAGATTTTGTGGGAAGTGTGGGGGGTTTATGCCTCCAATTACTTCCTTGGTTTGGCTATCTGAGTAACAAACAGGAGGGAACTCATCCCATTGAAACTGAGAAGGCATGGGGGAGTCCAGGTCTTCCCTTCCCTTGTGTTCTACTGACTTATCTGTGATGGGGTCCCTTTTCCTTTGCTCTTGGGGTATGGATTTTGGGGATGGGGTGGGGTTGGGGACTGTGGGGCAGTAGTGCCCTCAGGATCTACCTCTTCTGTGGGGTTTGTAGCTTCTTCTTGAGCCTGCTGTATAAGGAATTCTGGGCTGATGACTGAGGCTTTATTCCTTGCTACCCACGGGCATTTGGGGAATGTGTGTCCTGTCTCTTTGCACAAATCACACCTAGTTAAATTTGCACACTGCATACTGTTGTGATCCACCTCTCCACAGTTGTCACATCTTGGTCTATCACAGACACTTGAGAGGTGGGTGCGAGCTCCACACTTATAACATGCTCGGGGTTGCCCTGAGTAGAAACATGCTCCTCTGTCCCTGCCCAAAAGAAATGAGTTTGGGATATGTACTATTTCATTTTCAGTCTGCCTCAACTTCACCTTGTACTTCCATCCCCGTGTCCAGAAAAATTCTGAATCTAACAGTGCTTCAGGTGAACTTAGTACTTCGCATTTTAGCGACAATCAATACATAATATCTTCAACATGAACCCCTTCATTCCGGAACATGACTGTAACATATTTTATAAGTGGTTTTGTAAGGGGTATTACCCAAAAAGGGGACCACAGGGGGGAGAATTTGACTTGATTATACCTTTGCCAAAACATCTCAAGGGCGTAGGATGATCTAAAACTTATATCATAGTTATCTTACTCTGATGTATTTATAAAGGAGAACACCTCTTTAGGTGAGAAGTGCAAGGAGTCCTTCAGGAGTTTCCTCCCAACATACTGCCTGTCAGGCCTTATGTCCAATCCCTCTTTGTATCTGATTGTGACCGAGTTCCTCCTAGGGGCTGCCTCCTATTTTGACCTGGAGAAAAGTTTGGATAATAAAGGTCTCTGTGGGTGAGGCTCTCCAGAGTGGTTCCCCCCTGTTTGTCCATCCAGTCTTAGTTGGGTTGTGTCCTTTGTATCTAATGCTGCAGGTCCTCTGGGGGAGGTTGCGTCCTCTGGGAGGGGCCCTGGACCAACTTCTATTGTATTATTTCCCTGTACAGGGTGGTTTTTAGACTCCGATTGATACTATACCTCCCAGGGTTCTGTAGATTTGAAGTTGTTGCAGGTACCTGAATTTGAATTGGTGGGTGCCATTCTGGAGTATTTATGGAAGGAGAATCCTGCCAGTCCAGATCCAGTAGCCATTGGCCACTAGGCATTTTCTCCCATCCTGTTTCCTTAATGGCTTTTTCAGGGGACCATGTAGTAAAGGGATCTACATTTTTAGGGTGCATTGAAAATGCTTTTTGGATAGCATCTGTTGTTGATAGGGCTTGATGTGTCCAGTCCAGCCTAGGAACAGTGTTTCCTGTTTGCTCTTTTGGCTTAGCAGAAGGCCCAAGTACTAGATTCCTATTGGCTAAAGTGAGAGCAGCCCTTTTGTTTTTCTTATCCTCCTTCGAGTAAGACTTTTGTGCTTTGTTTCTTGCTGAGAAAGAAAAAACTGTGACTTCATCCTGAGGAGTGGTTTTTGAATAAAAAATTATTTTCCCTTCTTTCTGTTGTGTTTGCTTGCACCCAGGTGTCACTTGACCATTTGTTTGTTTATTTAGTTGCATAATGTTTGGGTCCCCTTTAGTGGCATCATGTTTAGTAATATTTGCATTCATCACAACATTTGCATTAATTTCAATACTTGCATTCATTTCAGTATTTGTATTCATTGTCCCCTTTGTACTCGCTTCATCCTTCTGACTTATTGAGTTTACTATGCTAGCTTTCTCCCTCAGTATATTACCAAAACCTAACCCCTGTGGCTCTAGACACATGCCTTCTGCATTTCTGCTGTCAGCCACTATTTCTGTAACAAGTTCTGGAGCATAAAGAGGGTTTGATTTTACCTGGGGGAGCAGTGATGTTTGCATCCTGGTACTCTCCTCTGATGTTGCTGCATCACTGCTACTTCTGTCAATCTGGCTGCATCCAATGTCAAAACAGGGCTCCTCTTGCACTTTAGCAAGTCCTGCTTTCAGTTTGGCCATATACAATGTGTGTCTATGCTCTTCTTCTTCCAATTCTCTCAGCATTTTCTTCCTTTTTTCTTCCATCAGAGAAACCAACTTTTGTTTGTCACTTTTACAGTACTCAGTTTCAGCATTTATACTAAAGTCCTCCATTGATAGAAATATTTCCTCTATTTCCTTTTCTTCAATTTCTTCTGGCACTGTCTCATTACTGATAGCCTCTAGCAGCAATAGGTCAGGGGAAGAGTCCTGGTCCCCTGCCTCAGAAACATCCATCCTCACCACCCCAGTACTCTGAGTGGCCATCTTGGAAGACTTGCTCACAGGAAGCAAGGCCCCCTGCAGGCAGAGTAGCGGAAATTGTTATTCAATATTCAAAAACAAAACTGAAGAGATAACAACAGTGAAATAAAAAACATAAATGCAGTATAACTCATATCAATCACCACATAGTGCCCACCTCAGAACATTCCATGCATGATACCCAAACCAACATAATCCCATAACGAAATATCTGTGATATCAGAAAACAAGACCCATCACCTAAATAAATAACAAAAATTCTTGGCACAGTAATTTCCTATATACAACACTCTAGAGAAAATTTCAGATAAGGTAGAAATCATGACAAGCATTAGCCCACCCACCCAACATTCTTCCATAGGCTAGAACCCACAACCTGTCCTAATGTACGATACTCATATTCATAAATTCTATCTAGTTCTCCTTGAACATTAAAAAGAACTTCTTGAAGTGGAATCACTTTACCTTGCAGGGATCTTAGACATCTCGCCTGCCATAAGGACCATTTGAAACAAGCTAGAAGGACATAAACAGTGCTTTTTGTCCATTTTAACCAGGAAGCAGGAATTTGCCCTAAAATTAAAATAGTGTAGGACATATGTTGAAAGAGAGTTTCTCCCCAACAACCAGCTAACTGATTCCAAAACCCCTGAACATGCACACAATCAAAAAGCATATGCTGCATAGTTTCCACCTGGCAATTACAAAGTGGCTCCCTATATCCTCTGTCATCAAGTCGCTTGTGCTCTTGATTGCCCTTTACATTTAATTTCTGATGCGCACACAACCATATGAAGTCTTGTATCTTAAGAGGGATCCATGGTTCCACCATACCTTCCAACAGTAATACAGTATATATTTTAGGGGGTACTTGAAATAATGGCTCCACCTTGTACCATTTGTCAAGAACAACTTCATAAAAATATTTTTTCTCCTTTCCCAAGAACCAAGCAAGCTCGATATTTCCATGTCCTAATATATCTTAATGTTGTCTGAACATATCATGGAAGTGCTTTCTCTGAGGGATGCCATTTACCTCTACCCCACACCATCAAAAAAGGGGTTCTCCACAACCACATACATAACAAACCCACACCCTTGGATTCTAGGACTAAGGGACAAATAGCACTAAAGAAAAAATTCCCAAAAAGATATATTAATGAATGTATCATGTTCAAACCTCCTTCTTTCCAAGTCCTATAGGTATGCACCCTTTTAACTGGATTTAACCTACTGTCCCCCCAAAAAAGAATAAAGAGGCCTATAACTTTTGTATGCATAGTAAAAGAAAGTGTAAACACATGCGAGACACATAAAAATATGGGAGCTATATATGCTGTAAGCAAATGCACCCTTTTTTCCCTGGTCATTTTCCAGAAAAGCCAAGACATAACTTTAAGCTTAGCCAAGTCATACACCAAGCTCCAGTTATTCCTTTCTGAGTCCCTAGGATTAAAGAACAAACCCAAAATCTTAACTTTATCTTTCGTCAAAGAAATGGGAAATGCATCCATCACCTGCGCAGCCCAGAGAACCAAGACTTTACTCATTCTTATATTAACCTTAATCCCTGTGGTATCATAAACTTCCTGCAGTATATGTAAAATCCGTTCACCAGATTCTAAATCAACTACAGTAAAAACACAGTCATCAGCATAAGCGGTAACTTTCTGAAAAACAATCCCATCCTTATTGGTAACAGCCCTAATATCTGCATCAGATTCAATGATCCATAGTATAGGGTCTAATCCAAACACAAATAACAAAGAGCTTATAGGGCAGTCCTGTCTAACACCATTTTTCAGATAAATAGGTATACCTAGATGCCCATTCACCAAGGGAGTGACCTGTACTTCAGTATACAATGTCTTCTTTAGATTCAAGAAGGGCTCTGGGACTCCATAGTGATGTAACACCACCCAGATATATTCCTGTCTTACAGCGTCAAATGCAGTCTCCTGATTAATAGTCATCGAATAACCATCCAAATTCATTTCTAAACCTTGTTCTACTATTTCTCTAAGAAAGGTCAAATTCTGAACAATATTTCTTCCTGGAATTGCATAGGTCTGTATAGAATTAATAACCTTTTGTGCAATTTTATCTAAACGATTAGTCAGTATTTTAGTTAAAATTTTGTAATCCAAATTCAACAGACTCAGGGGCCTCCAGTTTTTAATTTCCTGCGGATCCCCTTTTTTATATAGGAAGGTCATGATTCCCTCCTTCATGCTACACACTAACCTATATTCATCCCAAATAGCCCCATAAACAATCTGTAATCAAGGAGCCAAGATGTCAGAAAAGCATTTATAAAAATCATTAGGAATTCCATCATTTCTAGGGGTAGTCCTTGGGGTCATTTTTGAAATAGCTTCCCTAATCTCTATTTCTGAGATTGGTGTTATGAGACCAATTTCCTCTTCCTTACTCAACTGTGGTATTTCTAATTGTCGTACACCAAGTTAGGCTGTCCTACTGTATCCTTCTGGAAAGTAACCTTAATATGATCTTGAACTGATAGCATAAGTCCACTATTATGCATCACCAAGGTTCCCTGTTCATCTTTTAAGGCAGTCATAACCAACTTTTGAACCCCCTGCAAACCCAAATCATAAGAGTTCACCTGCTCTTTTGATCCCCTAGTCTGATACTTTTGCTGTTGTGCTGCCCTCTTTTCAGACTCTTAAATACAGACACATTTTTTCTTTAATGGATTGTAACTGTAACTGTATATTATTTGTCTTATCTGTAGCTTGAGCCAGCACTTGCATATATTTTGCTCTAAGCCCTAAATACTGGATGTATTTTCCTTTAGCTTTTGCTCTGGTGAGATTCATGTAAAGGTTTTTTAGATCTCTTTTAGTGTCTTCCCACCAATCTATAGGGCTATCATACAAAAAACAAATATCTGCTCTTAACACAAAATACTCCCTCACAGAAGTCTGCAGGAGGGCCTCTTGCATTACAGCAACATTCATTTTCTAATAACCCCTCCCCATGGAAACATTCTGTACTATTCCTAAGCTTAGTCGAACAGCCATATGATCAGATGTTTCCAAAGGGAAAACCACCACTTCCTGACAAATAACCTGAGCAGACACAAATCAAAAATCAATCCTTGTGGACAATTTACCTTTATAAAAAGTGTGTGTATGAACTTTTTTCAGAATATTATAAGCATCACATAAATTATTGACCTGTAAGATTTTAAGTAAAGCATTTGTGTCGCTATAGATCTTAGTCGTAGCCCTCCCCCAATCTCTGTGAGATAGCCCACAATGAAAATCACCTCCCCAGAGCACTAACTTAGAGGTGTGTAGGTAAGGTTCTATTCTCCTGAAGAGAGAGGACCTATCTGCTGTAATCTGAGGAGCATATATATTAATAATTCTATATGTCACCTTCCCTAGAACTACAGTACATCCATAATCATAGCCCTCCCTGGCAGAATATCGAAAATTTGTAAGACGTGGATAGTCAAACCTGAAAATAAAAAACCCAATCCTGAACACATTTCCTCTCCCAAGGACCAAAAGGAAACACCCCATATCCAATCCCTTTGAGCCTCCTTCACTTCTGGCAAAGAATGCAATCTGGTATTCTGCAGCAGAAAAAACGTCCCTCCTCCCCCTTCTCTAAGACTAGCAAAAGTAACTTGCCTGCTTTCCAATGACTTAATGCTGTTCACATTAATTGTAAGAGAAATGGTTGCATTCATTAGAGGCAAAATAGAGAAGAGAGAAAAAATTACTTAATAATAAAGCATAATAAATAATCATAATCATTTCTTCTTTTTACGCTTTCTAGGTTTAGGCTTATCAATAGGCCCTACATCAGTAGTAACATCAGCCTGCAAAGAAGCAACTGAGGATAAGTCTGAATCAATATTGTCTTCATCACCACCCTGTTCAAACAACAAAGCATAGGAATTGTGTATTGGGAGTTCTTCCAACACTTTAGAAGCTGCTTGAGAGTCTATAAGGGGTGTCCCTGCTTGTGATCTAGTAATCCTATGGAATGTCACTTCCTGTTGTACAGTGAGAGGGGGCATTGGGTTCTCCTCCACTACCATCTCCATATCTTGTTCTGTTTCAACCAGATCATCCTGTACCTCGGACTCAATTACGATCGGGGGAAGGGGATCACATAAATCAGCATCTGCCACCTAATCAACTTCTCTCCTTGATACTACAATCCCAGGCCCCACATCTATCCCAGCAGACTAGGACTCAGGCAGTACCCCGTCCAGAACTATTTCCTCTGTAGTGGACTCTGCATGCCTATTAAGCTTACTGTGGGGTTGGGGACCTATATTAGGTGCAGATTTTAACAATTCCTGCATACACATTTTTTAATTTTGTGCAGTGGCAACATAAGCATCTTGTTCTGCTCAAATAGCCAAATCTCTACTATTGTGAGAAGCCCAGGAACAATTATGAAAAGTATGACCCCATTCATTGCACAAATTGCATCTTAAAGGTTGCTGACATTGTGCCCCAAAATGACCCATTTCCCCACAAAGGCCACACTTCTGCTTATCGCAGACATTACTCAAATGTCCAATATCCCCCACTTGAAACATGCCCTGGGTTGTCCCCCAGTAAAAAATCACCCCACAGTCTCATCCCAAAAATAAACAATTTGGTAAATGCTTTGTTAGACCATGTTCTAAATCTAACACAACTTGATATTTCCAGCCACCAGTCCAAAGTTGTTCGTCATCCAGTATAGGCTGCGGATAACCTTTAACAGTGCAATGCTGTTGTAACCAATAGGTAATGTCTGCTACATTTACCCCTTCATTCCTAAATAACACTGTAATCTTCTTTGTCAGGGGTTTTGTTAGGAGGATTGCCAAAAATGGTCTCCATAAAGGAGAAAGTTTCAAAAGTCGATATTGTTTACAAAACCTTTCAAGACCTGCTGGGTGTTTAAAACTAATATCAAATATAGAATCCCCAGGTACATGTATAAAGGCATAAATTTCATATGCATAATACTTCATGCTATCTTTAAGCAAGGCCCACCCCACAAAATGCCTGTCAAGAACATCCGAAATATCACCTATGTATTTTAGACGTACAGCATTCCTTCTCATAGCTGGTTCTGATAGAAGCCTGTTACCAGAGGGAAATAGTTGTTCTTGCACCTTCTCATGCCATACGTTATTAGGGGCTTGCAAGGGTATTTCTGGGCCATTTTCAGGTCAGTAGTAGTATCCTGACCCAAAGAAACAGAGCCAGCCACCTCCACCTCACTATTTAATAAAGGGGAATCACTTTCTAAGGCTTTTATTTCTTCTAGTAAAGGATGAGGTATATCAGTCAGAGGGTCAGCAGTGTGCTCCAAAGGAGATCACTGTCCTGGCTGTAAAATAAAGCCAGCGCTCAGTTCAGGAACAGGGGCTGAAATACTAGGGGGACAATTGGTAACAGAACTTAAAGCCATTACATTTTGTATATTAGCATCCCACCCCATACCAAATTTATTTTTTACCCAACCAGCTGCTTGTAATGCAATCGAGACCCAGTTTGTACATGATGAAGGCCCCGGGGAAGTAACAGCAGGAGCCCCTTGAACCGGATTAAGTGGTTTTTCCAGAATTTGAGAATGTAAACTCCTGCCCTTCCTCACTCCCTCTTTACTATTAACTTTTTTCCCACCACTGGAGGAAAGTCCTATGGTGAAAACAACTGGGGGTAACGGGTCAGTCCCTTCACAAACAGTCAGTAATAAGACCGGCTCTGTACTGTTCTGATTTTTATTCCCGGAGCTTGAGGGAATCAAAATGTCACTAGGTAGACTCACTTCTTCATATGCATCCCCATCCATCATGGAAATACCTACCACTGCAGAAAATTCTGTTACTGGAGAACCAGGGGAGACATCATTCATGGAAATAGCAGGCAAATTCCCTGCTTCACTTGAACTTTCTGCAGCCAATGCAGTTTCCATTTTCTCTGCCTCAACATCAGGCTCCTGTGTCACAGATTGCTCCTCCTGCAATCTGAGTTCCTCCTGCAATTTGTTCCGCATTTCCAGAAAATGCCGTTCTGCTAGCTCTAGCTGTAAATGGATATCAGAAGCCTTCTTTGCAAGGACAACCTTCTGCTCTGTTACCTGTATCCTGGTTCGTTCCCGACTCCGTTGAACAACGTAAGTCAGCATCTGAACTTCTCATAACATCCTGTGAAGTATCCAGCGTATCCTCTAAATTAGAATCCATATTTATTGTAGTCTCCATCACAAGGGAGGCCGAGGAAGAGACCCGCTCCTCAGCCACCCACACATCTTGTTCCTCCAAGAGCTCGATCACTCTGATCACTGTCTCACAGCCACACAGTGCCCTCTAGTGAGAAGAGTAGGGGAATTTCCCTTGTGCCCAGGCCAAATTTCCCACCATTCACTAAAAATACCACCAACAGCTTAATCTGGTTCAAAGTCAATTAGCATTCATCTGTATCCCCCTTCCCCAGGCTGTGCCTAAAAATAGGCAGAATTTGTCTAGCGCACTTACCCGTTCAACAAAAGGAAAATAAATAAATTACAGATAAAAATCAAAATTGTTAAAATTTTAACATGGAATGTCAAAGAACTTAGGGATAGACACAAAGCAAAAAAACATTTAATTTCATAGATAGTAAGAAAGCAGATATACTTATGTTACAGGAAATGCATTTTTGTATAAAAGAAGCTACTTGTCACTCAAACAAATGGGGAGAAGGCAGATTTGCAAACTACTCAAACACAGCAAAAGGCACTGCCATGTTCATTAAAAAAATCTCTCAAATTTGGTAAGTCATTTATAGACCCAGAGGGCAGATTCATCATAGCAGAGATTAGAACCTTGGATGGAATGTTGAGGGTTAACTCAGTCAAATAATTGGGAGGCCTTTAAAGTTGTATTAAGTGAAGTGGTTATAAGCTACTCGGCAGAAAAAAGGAGGAAACAAAAAGAAAGACAGCCAGCATTAGAGAAGGAAATTAACAGACTAGAACCCCTACACATGACAAATCATAATCCCACCACCCTTAAAAATCTTCATAACCAAAGTGAAGCATAGCAAAATAATCTCACAAGAAGCATAGCTAAATACTACTCAATGGGGACAAACTGGCTAAAATCATGGCATACCAATAAAAGAAAGAAAAGCAAGAAAGGACAGTCTTCCAATTAATGATAATCCCAGCAACCCAGATCATTTAACCCTGAATCCAAAAGAAATTAATAAAATCTTCGAAAATTATTATCAAAACCTATACACATCTGAGAGGAAAAAATACCCACATGCTATAAAACATTTTTTATCAGACATTAATCTTCCTAGAATTCCTCAAGAAGAAGCAGATCAATTATAAAGCCCTATTAAAATGGAAGAAATCACAGAAATAATAAAAGACTTACCACTGGGGAAAGCCCCAGGCCCAGATGTGATACCATCATAGCTCTTCAAAGTATACGCAGAACAACTAAAGAAACACTTAGCAGAATTATACAATCATAGTTGAAATATGAGTATATCCCCCCATTTTATGAAGCAAAAATCTCAGTCTTTCTAAGGAAAGATAAACAACCCCATAAAGTTACATCATACTGTATAGACCAATCTGCTACTTAATACCAACATGAAAATATTTGCCAAAGTCATTGCAAAATGACTGGAAAACATTTTACCAAAAATTATAGAAACTGACTAAAATGGATTCATGAAGGGAAGAAAAATAGGGACAAATATGTGTAAAGTAATCAATGCAACTGACTCATGTAAAAAAATAATCCCCTCATAATAACACTTGATGGCTTTTGATAGGGTAGAGTGGGATTTTATCTTTACGGCTCTTCAGAAATATGATTTTGAAACAGGTTTATCAGAGCAATCAAAACAATGTACAGTATCTTAACCCAAAATCCACAGTACAAACCAACAGGAATATATGCCCACATTTCTCGCTGTCAGGGCACAAGGCAAGGCTGCCCACTCTTGCTTTTAATTTTTGCTCTTACTATAGAACCCCTGGCAATAGCAATTAGATCATCTGAAAATATGTCTGCTATAAGAATAGGATCTCAAGATATCACATAAGCTTATATGTGGATGATACACTAGTATTCATAACAACCCCCCACATATCAATTCCAAAATGCTTTAATATCACTAAGGAATTTGGAGAGGCTTCAGGGGATCTATGATGCCTGTTTGGCAACTAAGTTGTCGACTGCCATCCCAGCAATGGATTTGTGGTAGACATAAATCCAACTGGAGATTCTGGCTGTGTTTTCATTGGGGGTGAGGATTCTAACTCTGAGTCAGAGTTGGATCGGGGAAGGGGTGCTAGGCCAGGAGAGAGAGTGCTGGGGTCTTGGGCAGACTAGTACAGCAAAAATATCAATGTTGTCAGCATCAACATTTTTGCTGCAATAGTGTTGCATACCGGCTGGGGGCTACAAAATTAACAATGACAAAACAGGAGGGGGCGTGGCTTGGACCCAAAGAAGACGGCAGCATAATCTCCTCTCTCTGCCCCAGCCTGATGGCTAATTGACTGCAAATCACCAATATGTTGGACTTAAACGCCACATTTTGTTATGGACATACCTCTCCCACCTCTGTTGCCACTTTAGAATAGCTTTTCTGGGGAAGCCACGCTCTTACTGCTTGATATGTACCACACAAACATCGGAGCCATTTCTACCACTAGGCTGTAAAGGCCCAAGTGCAGATTATGAGTTTTTTGTTGTGCCCATCCTGACTGGATCATTGCGCCCCCCCCCCCACTACCTGCGGGACCGTGGTCGATGGATTTTACCGACATGGAGGAGATCCCTTTCTATATATGGGCAACGGAACCTGAATCAGCTGCTAATTGCTCAGAGAACATAGCAGCAAGATGGAGCCCTCAGCTATCAATAATGCAGATCCTCTTGGCCAGCTCGCTTCACTAACTACTGGTCAGACCCTGGTAGGAGAGGCCTTAGCAAACATTATGAAAATGCTGGAAGCACTATTAGTAAGGGTGGACACTATTGGCCCCTCCTTAGAGGGCAATGTTGCCGATGTTCATCACCTGGAGGATAAGTATAACGTCCTAGAGCAGCAGACAGAAGACCTGGAACAACAGCACATTAAGATGCTACAAAAGCTGCAGGACCATGATGCTAAACTGTCTTGGCTGTGGTACAGGGCAGAGGACCAGGAAAATCGCAGCAGAAGAAACATATAGATCCTAGGGGTGCCGGAGGGAGCAGAAGGCCCAAACATTGAAAGATTCCTAAATGAATAGATCCCTCATTTGCTGGGCAAGCACCGAAAAGAGCCAGTGGGAGTAGAATGTACAGATCATTTCCCCAGTAACCCAAATAATATCAGGGGGCCTCAGACTATTATTGCTTATCTACTGTGCTTCTCAGACAAGGAGAGACTGCTTCATGCAACAAGAGACCTTGAGGACCTGGTTTGGAGAGGTAATACCATTTCTTTCTATCGGGGCTTCACCCAGGAAGTGGCAGCCAAGCATAGAGCATTTAATCCCCTGAAAAAGTTGCTGATCGCTAATTCAACTCAATACCATTTTAAAGATCTCACTGCACTGTACCCATCCAAAAATGGGCAGTCATTTGTGGCCGAGTCACCTAGAAAGGAAGGCCTGGCTCCAGAATCACCGGTCGAATATGTTGCAGAGAACTACCTCTCCCAGATGCCTTTGGGAACCGAGGAATCACATGGAGCAGGGAACTATCAAAAAAGGAGCTGGCTCCTCTGGGGACAACAATTATAGCCGGACTGCTCTGCTCACTAAGAGTTTCCCCACATGTAAACACTCAGGGGCTCTGCAAGATATGGGAGATCAGCAACGCCAGATTGCTTCTGCACCCTGCCCAATCACGGAGACACCCAGTGTTAACTTGCAATTTGAATGCAAGGATACTGCTGCAAATCCTTTGCCAGCTAGACAATGCAACACTCAAGAAGCCCCTGTTCATTGGCACCAGGCAATAATACAGCTTCCTCACCTACCAAGCTCCCAAGAGCTGACCCGCCTGTCAAGGATAAGGGTGAACAGTTGGACCTTTCTGAAGACGAAGACGCTGACCCCATGGAAGATCTGATTTCCTTGGACTGGGCGACCGCGATGAAGCAATGCGAGGAAGTGGCTGCGGCAACTGCTGGCTTACTAAAACTGAGACTTAGAACTTTTGCAGAGGCACTGACCTCACATACTGATCATGCTGCAGTGGATTCAACTGATGGAACCGGGGATGCCATGACGAAATATAGCAGTTAACTGTGCAACTGTATATGAACCACCGTATATTCTACTAACATTAAAACTCCTACATACCACATACTCCTTAGGAAAGGGTGAACTGGCTTCCCGGTGCTGCAGACAAAGCCCTCTGAGGCTCTGTCCATATGCTGCAGGTGTTTCACCCATTCAGGGTATTTTTCTCCTTTGACCCTCCTTGTAGTACATGCCCCCTCATTGCCCTTCTATGGGTGACTTGCAAGTTCACTAGTCTGCATTATGCCCCCCCTCGATCCCTCTCCCTTTTGCTGTAAGAGCGATGCAAAAGTGGATTAACTTTCCCAGGGCGCTAGACTGGCCTTGTACTTATGACCATGGAAAGCAGGGTCCCCTGGGACTCATAGGGCAGGCATGGCAGCACTCAGAGCATGTCTAAGGAGGGTACCATGCCATATATCTGATAGGACTGCTGAAAGTCATATCATATAGCTGACAACCCCAGCAACTCCCAGAAAAATACGGTCCTCGATTAACAAAGTATTCTCAGGTGAAATGAGTGGCTAACAGAGGGTTTCCCCTTCCCCTCCCCTTTTTTCCCCCTTTTCTTCCCTTATAGCAGCCCCTGCCTACTATCTTAGGGCACACTCTGTTGTCCCCTATCATGGGGTGGGATGCAGCCACTAATCATGCCTAGATTTCCAGATCTGGCTTTAGGACTAGGCGTATGGAGTCGGGCTGGGACAGATCACCCATGTTAGGTGCAACCTCTCCCATGCCTCTTTTTGGTGACTGAAGCAGTGTGGCTGTAAGGGCTTATTTGCCTCTTCTCACACCTATACCGTAGCACCAACAACTAAGTTACTGTTAATTGTTTAATGCTTGAAAACAGTTGTAGTATTAGGAAATTGCTTGACTAGTTTGATATTGTTCAGTATATACTGGTATGATAAATTATCTTCATCTTTCTTACTTTGATCAGGTTTTATAAAAACAGGGCACTAACAACTAAGTTACTGTTAATTGTTTAATGCATGAACTCAGTTGTAGAATTAGGAAATTGCTTGACTAGATTGATATTTTTAAGTATATACTGATACGATAAATTATCTTCATCTTTCTTACCTTGATCAGGTTTTATAAAAACGGCAAACAAATACAGCAAGAACGCCTACTATTTTCAACCTCTTCTCAGTACTTCCTCTTTGTAACTACCGTATGGTTTACCATCAAAGCAGTGATGAGCTGCTCCTCTTCTCTCTGCTGCCTATTCCTACTGCTGCCTCCCGGGGTGAGTACACTATTTCCTTCTCTAACTATCTGGTGGCAAATAACAATGGCAGCAACTCCCGTTGCACCGAGGGGATGGCGGTGCGTCTCCTGGAATGCAAGGGGACTGAATCATCCAGCAAAGTGCACTAAGACCCTGCAATTTTTAAATTCTATGGGGGCTGATATAGCCTTGCTTCAGGAGACACATCTTACTAACAGGACGGTACAATGGCTAAAGAAGCTATGGGTGGGGACTGTACTGGCCAGCTATGCCACTACAAAATCCAGGGGTGTAGCCATCCTCCTTCGGAAAACGGGACCCTGGGCGGTCGAAGCTCAACGCTTAGACTCCCAAGGAAGGTGGCTAGCAGTCAAACTTTCTTACCCGGGTGGTAAAGTCATAGTAGCCAATGTGTATGGACATAATACCGACTCAGGTGAAATTTACACTGAGCTGAGCCAAGCCTTTACAGAAATGACAGAGGGTGAGGCAGAAGTCCCAATCCTTCTAGGAGGGGATCATAACTTAGTGTTAGACGTCTTCATAGACAAATCCCTTCCCACACCACAATCTCATCCTAAAGTGCTAGGAACTCTCAATACCTTGATGTCAGAGTGGGCCTTAGGGGATCCCTGGAGGATTAACCATCCACAGGGGAGAGACTACACCTTTTACTCTAACATGCATGGCACCCATAGTAGGTTGGACTTTTGGCTGGCTAACCATGTAGCCATGCCAGGAGTGGGGGACATGACCATTGGGAATATAGTATTGTCAGACCATGCCCCAGTAACGATCATTTTTTCCCCACCAGGCCAAAGCCCTCCCTCCACGAGATGGAGATGCAACCCGATATTGCTGCCGGATGCAACTTTCCAAGACTATATAAAGAAAGAGGCACAATCTTATTTTGCTATAAACACCCCTGGGGAGACTCAGGCAACCACCATCTGGGAGGCTTTTAAGGCCATTATAAGAGGGAGAATCATTTCCTACTCAGCAGCCAAAAACAAGAAGCGAGTAAAACAAATATGAGAGATGCAAGATGAGCTTGCAGGCCTAGAGAAAAGGTTTAAAGCTTCCCCCAGGAACCCACTTAACTCTCCGCTTTTGGCCAATATCACAGGTTTAAAATACAAGGTCGATGTGCTGTTGAACAGAAAGGATGAGTGGCAACTAATTCGAGCCAAACATAGGTCATGGGAGGGTGGCGATAAGGTAGGGAAACTGTTAGCTTACTGCCTACTGAAGCAACAGACTTCCTCCAGGATTATGGCCCTTAAGAACAGACAGGGAAAGACAATAACAATGCCCAAGGCCATTAACGAAGAGATGTATAGTTTCTATCAGTAGCTTTATCAATCTCAGAACACACTCTCTGACGATGAACTCTGTCAGTGACTGACGGCCTTTTGTCAGGGCTTTTCACTCCCTCAACTCTTGGCAGAACAGTGCCGTGACTTGGATACCCCAATCACTGAAGACAAACTGTGCACTACCCTATCCCTGATGATGAAGGGGAAAGCTCCTGGGCTGGATGGGATGTCAGTAGAGCTCTACCAAGTTTTGCAAGATGAAATCATCATCCCATTATTATGGGCATTGCAGGACACTCAGAAAGACACTTTGCCCCCCCCCCCCACTATGCATTAAGCCCTGATAACCCTAATTTCTAAAAAAGCCTCAGATGTTTTACTCCGCGTGAACTTCTGGCCTATCTCGCTGTTACCAGTAGACACCAAGATACTGGCTAGGCTAAAGCCCTGGCTAACAGGCTATCTGTGATCCTGCCTAACCTGATCCACCCCTCCCAAACCACTTTCTCGAAAGGGAAGTCAAGTGCTGATAACCTGCAACTAGTCCTGGACCTTAAATGGCTAGCGCTCCAGTCTAAAACCCCAATGGCCGCCCTGGTGATTGATTTTTCCAAGGCGTTCAACTCTCTGGAATGGGCGTATCTTCGCAAAATCCTTAGGTTGTATGGATTTGGGCCGCAATTCTGTGCCTGGGTGTCCATCTTATACCATCTACCAACAGCTAAAATCATCACCAATAGGGATATCTCTCACCCCTTTGTACTGCAAAGGGGAACCAGACAGGGCTGTCCCCTTTCTCCTCTGCTCTTCCTCATAGCCCTGGACCAATTGATCAGAAAATTTATAAACACCCCTAGCATCACTAGCATCCCTGTAAAGGGCTCATCCTACTTAGTTAATGCATATGCGGATGATATGCTTCTTACACTCTTCAATCCCCAGTCCTCCATCTCCACAATTCTGACAACTCTGCAAGAATTTGCTTCTATCTCTCAGGCCTAACTATGAATCAAAAGAAAACCATTCTCTCTCCCCTGAAAGGGAATTGTAACAGGTACTGTCTTGCTGGCACTGACATCACCTGGGCCCCACAGGGACTTCCCTATCTAGGTGTAAATAGTACTACATCTTGGAAAGATTTAGAGTCAGCTAACTTCTCCCCCCTCTTGACTTCCCTAATGGCTAAAACCCAATGATGGGGAAAACTGTGTTTAACTTTGAAGGGCAAGGTAGAAACTATTAGGATGTTTGTTTTTTGTTTGTTTTCTCCAGAGTATCCTATCTGCTAAATAGCCTTTCAATCCCGCTGTCTCAAAAACCATTCAAAGCCCTAGACAAACTAATTTCACTTTTCTTGTGGGAAGGTAAAGCCCCAAGATGGGGACGGATGAAATTACGGTCCCATTGGACCAAGGGTGGACTTGGATTACCTTGGTTTATGGACTACCATCTTGCCTTCAGAATGGCCCAGGCTATGACCTGGTTTACCCTCCACTCTTCCCTCCCTCCAATTGGTCAGTTTAGAAGCTGCTTTGTCAACAGATAACCCTCTCTACTCCCTGTTATCTAGAAATAAGTCAGTGGAACGCCACCTTACACCCAGTATGGTAGAAACGTGCAGATTGTGGTGTAAAGCGGACCCTAGTGTCCTTCGAACAGATGCGGGGTCAATATGGGCTACTCTCATCAGACTTCTGGAAATTCCTGCAGTTTCAGAGTGCTCTAACCCCTTCCTTAAACACTCATCAACCCAGTCTACATGGAACTGCCTGAGCACTCTCCATCAACCTAGGAAGGGCCATGGCCTCATTGGTACCCTTTACAAAACTCTCAGAGATGCACAACCTGATGCTACTCTATCTAGCAGAGTCACCTGGGAGTGTGAGCTTCTCCATCCCATATCCCAACAGCAGTGGTCAGAATGCCTCAGAGCTGCCCACGCTGCTTATGAGGACTTGCAGAGTCAATTAATACAGCTTAAAATTCTCCTTCGATGGTATAGGACCCACTCAGTTCTATACAGTCTCAGGATTATACCACATGATTACTGTTGGAGATGTCACTCTTCCCCTGCTCATCTACGCCACATACTGTGGACCTGTCCAAATCTGCAGAACTTCTGGACACAGGTCCTAGATGACTACTCCAGGATAGTAGGCAAACCACTCTCTCTTCAACATCACTCTCTCTTATTGGGAGACACTTTGACATTACATCCTCTTCCCTCTCCTGGCAATGATTGGATTTTAGTGGCCCTTATGGAGGCTAAAAGGACCATTCTACAAAAACGGAGGCAGCCAGTAGCCCCGGCACCATCACAGTGGTGAGCAGCTATGGCCAGACTGGCCGTCTTTGAGACGCTCACAGCGGTGGCTAAGGGAGGGCTCAGCAGACACTATAGGAAGTGGGAAGCATATCTGAACTCCCATATTTGCTCAGTAACACCCCCACCATTGCAAAATTCACTGATAGCCTGAGTGTTAATGCAATTGGCCACAATGATCTCAAACGATGGCCGTTGATTGGTATCACCACTTTCTGTTTCACACTATGCTTCCCCCCCTTTTACCTCCTTAGTGTTGCCCTCTGATACTTGATAAATCTTTACACTGATTTGCCAGAGTGGTGGCACT
Source organism: Neoceratodus forsteri (assembly GCA_016271365.2). Classification (NCBI taxonomy): domain Eukaryota; kingdom Metazoa; phylum Chordata; order Ceratodontiformes; family Ceratodontidae; genus Neoceratodus; species Neoceratodus forsteri. The sequence continues at coordinate 1,780,834,794 of CM057452.1, forward strand.
TTTGTGCACCTTATAATAGTGTACTGTACATAAGTATTAATAAGAATGTGTTGTACTGCCCTGGTATGTTATATCCTAGGAAATCTTGCTGAACACATGGAGATTAGGAAGGCTAGCCTGACTATAACCTGAGTCTTCTCTACTCACATGGTATAGTTTTATTACCTGTTGTTAGATATAGTTTTAATGTATCTAGGCTGATTTTTCTCCACTGTTTTAGAAAGCCTAGTTAGGATTTGTGTCTATGCTACTTCAGGATTTCATTGTTGTATCAGGAATCTGTGTGCCTTTATATGGCTGGATGCAATTGGAAAAATACAGTAAACTGTTAAATGATAAAAAAAAACAATGACAAAACAGAGGTTATGCTACTAGCAAACTGAAAAAAATGAAATGTTACCCATGATACTGCAAAACAAAGTAGTTAATCAATTCAAATATTTAGGACTTAATATTACCAGGGAAATAGAAAACGTATGACAGTAAGTATCATCACTTCATAACACAGATAAAAAAAGATTTAGAAAAATGGAAAACACTGCCATTAACACTTATAGGAAGATGTAATGTGATTAAGATGACTGTTCTTCCAAGGCTACTATACTTGTAGGAGACATTACCAATATTAATAGGAGGCAATCATTTTAAAGAAATAGATAAGACAATCTCTACATTTTTATGGAAAGATATAAAACCCCGACTGGCCCTGACAAAGCTCTGGCTCCCAAAGGAACAAGGCGGACTAGCCTTACCAAATTTCAAATGGAACTATTTTGCTGCACAACTATCACAAATTCATCAATAATAGCACCATTAACAAACATATGGAACAAGAACCACACAATTATGCCAAAGTAGAAAGCCTACTCCATTCAGGTTATTATATTAAAACTAAAACCTTAAAAACAAATAACAGTAGGTTAACCTCAACCCAAACCACTTGCATAACATGGAAAGAAGCCGACAAGATAATACAATGGCCCAAACTGAAATCACACTACACACCCATTTATAGAAACTTTAATTTCGTACCATTAAATGCTGACACATGCTGTTTTTTTAAATGGAAGCAAATAGGAATCAGAATTTTTAAGGATATTTTTGACAATAACACCTTCATGTCATTCCAAGAAATACTAAATAAATATGATCTGCAAAAGCACCAATTTGTTAGATATCTTCGGTTGAGAGATATTATTCAAAAGAAAGGCCTCATCCTGGGGGAGTCACTATAGAAACAATCATGGCTAACACTAAAATCCAAACTATTTCAGCCATATATGCTTGCTGGCAAAATTCCAATCAAAATGTTCTGATGCAACAAAAGAGTAAGTGGGAGCAACCCCTGGGATTCATAATAGATGATAATATATGGAACAACATAGAAACATAGACTTTGACAGCAGATAAGGACTGCTTGGCCCACCTAGTCTGCCCATTTCCCTACCTACAGGATAAGCTGCATATCCTAGTTAACCAACAGCCTAATTCTTCCTACCCCCCACAAGAATTGCCCTATGTCTGTCCCATGCATTCGTGAATTTTCCCACAGTTTTAGACCCCACAACCTCCTCAGGAAGGTTGTTCCATGCATCCACCACCCTCTCTGTAAAAAAATACTTCCTCACATTGCCCCTGAGCTGTCCCCCCTCTATCTTCAGATTGTGTCCCCTTGTTCTTTCACATCTCTTTTTCTGAAGGATGCTATCCTCTTGGACTTTGTTGATTCCACTGAGGTACTTGAAAGTTTCTATCATATCCCCCTCTCCCTCCTTTCCTCAAGGATATATATATTAAGCTCATTTAGTCTCTCTTTGTATGGCTTCTCTTGCAGACCCTGCACCATTTTAGTTGCCCTCCTCTGGACTGCCTCCATCCTGTCTATGTCCTTGCAGAGAGGGGGTCTCCAGAACTGGACACAGTACTCCAGATGGGGTCTCACCAACTGTCTGTACAGAGGGATAACAACTTCCTGTTTTCTGCTGGTGATGCCTCTCCCTAACATCCTAGTATCTCCCTAGCCCTCCCTACTGCCTTCTCACATTGCTTGCTAACCTTAAGGTCATCAGTATGATTACCCCAGGTCCCTTTCCATTTTACATTGTTATTTTCCCCCCATTGTGTAATCTTCCCTGGGTTTTGTTTCCGGTGCATTATTTTGCGCTTCTTTGCATAGAATCCAAGCTGCCATACTTCAGCCATTCCTCCAACCTTGCCAGTCCTTCTCATCCTTTCCATGCCTCCTTGTGTATCAGCCCTGTTGCAGATCTTTGTATCATCTGCAAAGATGCATACTTTTCCTTCCAGTCCCTCTGCAATGTCACTTATAAAGACATGAAAAAGGACTGGACCAAGTACTGAACCCTGTGGTACCCCACTAGTAACCCCTCTTTCTTCAGAGTGGACCCCATTTACAATTATCTTCTGTGTCCTGTTGTCCAGCCAATGTTTTACCCAGGCTACCATCCCTGGACCCACTCCCAGGCTGGTTAATTTGATTGTTAATCTTTTGTGTGGGACTGTGTCAAACAACATCACTAAATTTCTAACCACAGGATTTTACTAATCCAAAATGCAGCAAATACAATTCAACATTTTTCATAGGACATAGTTCATACCAACCAGACTACATAAAATAGATAATCAAATTAATGAAAACTGTCCAAGGTGCTCCAATAATCCAGGCTCATTAATTCAAATGTTTTTAACATGCAGAAAACTAAGCAAGTTCTGGAATACAATAATACACATTTTAGAGACAGCAAGTAATATAAGAATAAAAAAGAGGCTCTAGCCATCTTATTAGGAGGCAACCCTGTGTGGGTGGGGGGCAGGGGAAGGATCAGAAGAAAAAAAAATTCACTAGGATTTTTGGTAGCAAAAAAATGCATGTTGATGCAATGGAAGGATAAAGAACTACCAAATGCAAATAAATGGATTAATTTGATGATTGATCTATACAAAATAGAAATACAGGTAATTCATTATTTTGCAAGAAATAACGAGGAAATGTTTGACAAAATTTGGCATCCATTTCAAGATGTTTTATAGGGGAAAAAAGGAATTAGTCTATCTGAGTCAAAGCTACAGTAACAACAAAAATGTATAAGGAAATTAAATTAAAGGCAATTGAAGGTATCGAAAGAAGGTATTGTGTTGTTAATATTATGAAATTAGAAAAGAAATGTAATATTGAAACTGATAAGATGATTTGCTAAATGATATAAAGTATAACTGTCTTACTTCAATAAAAATGAAAAGTTGCTACAATCCCCTTTTTGCAGCACCCCAAAATCCAGGGTGCAAAGCTTAGCAAGAGGAGCTGTTGACCCACATTATCTGAATGAGAACCACGGGACCTTCTTGAGTTCTGCAGCTGTATCTAGAAGTCTCTTTGTGAGCTGCAGTGACACCAATGAGCCACAGATCCCTTGTTCTGTCTGTTTTTGTATCTATCTATCTATCTATCTATCTATCTATCTATCTATCTATCTATCTATTTATTTTTTATTAAGTGGATCCAGCTACACACACCCTGGTACTGCTTCTATCACCCCTCCCCTTCAGGTGGCCAGCCCTTCCAAATGTTTATCTGTTTTTCATTATTGAAGTGGATTAGGTACCAACCCTAGAACCGCCTCTGTAGACCCTTGATCCTCCTGGTCATCCACCCCTGGCACCTCGTACTGTCAGCTTTGTGAAATAAAGAAACAGTCCCTCATTTTTTTGTTTGCTTTTTTTATAACCTGCAAAAAAAAAAAATAGACCCTTGCCAATCTGACTACCCCCACCTTGACCTCCCACTCAGCACCCAGTACCCCCCACACCCCCACACACCCTCACTCATCTGAACATGTCCCATGGTAAACATCCACTCTCCTATTGAAGACACATCTTGCTGCCAGAACAACCAACTGCAGTTTGAGAAACGAAGGTTACCACAGTTCAATGTATTATAATGGGGGTTTTAACTTTGATGCATAAGTTGTCATTTTTGCATATCTTGCTCCAAATTTTTGACATGGCCATTTTGGTACTCCACCTCATGGCCAATGGTGGTGGAATTATGCAAATCAGGCCTGAAAGACGATTTTTTTAGTCATTTGATGAATCACCCTTCAGGCAGACTTTAAAAATTTTCACCACCCATGTTCATGAGGCAGGGCAAGAAGATGGTTATTTCACAAATTTAGGGTCAAAATATGAAACAATGGCAAAGTTATGCATGTATGTTGAACTTTTCCTATGCTCACTTGTAACTTTGGTAATTTTACATATTTTGATATCAAATTTTTAATGTAGCCATTTTTTTTCACACCACCTCACAAACATGACAGCTGTCATTTTTTAAATCCTAGCCAAAATGAGTTGTAGCACATGTTATGTGGAATGACATCCTGGTGGTGCAGAATGACATTTTGGTGTGGATTTGAAAATTTTCACTTACAAGGTTACGAGGTAAGTGGGTAATAAGAAGGCTATGCTGAAAATTTGGTGTACAAATATGGTAAAATGCCCAGGTTATGAGTGAACGCTGTAGCATTTCAGTGTTCAATCAAGAAATTCTGGACACATGTAAAATCCTTCCTAGGCTCAAACCAGTCTCAACACATGAATGATATGGTCCTCAGTGGAATGCACTGTAATGACCCCACCACCATTGCAAATTCTTTCAACAAATACTTTACTGATCTCACCCAATACACTGCCTCTTTCACAGCAAATCACATCCTGATGCCCGTTACTCACACAAACGTGCCCATACATCTGCCCTTCTATTTTAAGGCTATTCCAAATGCTGATGTCCTAAAATTACTAAACTCAATCTCTGATAGTACTAGTGTAGGCTCCAACTACCTAGAGCTTAAACTCCTGAAGCTGGCTGCTCCTTTTATTGCGGCCCCATTAGCTAAAATCTTTACACTGTCTCTCTGCCATGTCATGTTCCGGACTTATAGAAATTGGCAAAACTCATCCCAGTCTTTAAGAAAGATGACAAGAAGGACAAAGCTAATTATAGGCCCATAGCCATTCTGTCAGTACTAAACAAAATACTTGAGAAATTAGTGGCTATACAGGTCACCGGGTTCCTCTCTAAATATACCTTTCTATCATCTGCTCAACATGGTTTCTACAAGGGGCATAGCACCTCTACTGCTCTGATACAAATGATGCCCTTACTGCTATGGATCACAGTCTCATGACTGGTGCAGTGTTCTGTTTGATCTTGTAGATCACCCTCTTCTGCTTGATTGTCTTAGCTTCACTGGTTTCTCAGAGCAAGCCACAAACTGGTTCCAGAGCTACTTAAGCAACAGAAGGTAACAGGTAAAATTTAACTCTGTGGTGTCAGACTCTGCACCTATCAATGTTGGTGTTCCTCAAGGCTCCATCTTGGGGCCTCTTCTCTTCTCCATTTTTATAAATGACATATCTTCTAACACCCCTTGGTGCTAAACAATCTTGTATGCAGATAATCTGGTGCTCTACACCTCCTCTGCAAACATAGAAGAAATAAAAAGTCAACTAACATCTGCATTTCTCATAATGCAAAAATGGATCCACAACAAAAGGCTCATCCTAAACATACGTAAAACTCAGGGCATGCTCTTCAGATCTGCAACCAAACTTAGAACAAACCACAACCTTTTCAATGTCTCCTGAGCAAATGGCTACCCCCCTTACGAAAGTAACCTCATTCAAGTATTTAGGTGTCCTGCTTGAAGAAACTCTCAACTTTGAGCAACACATCATCGACACCTGCAAGTCAGTAAACTTCAGACTTGGAATAGCTTACTGCACTAGTCAGATGCTTACCCCCTCAGCTAGACTGGCTATTTCTAGGAGTATCATACTTCTATCCTTTGCGTATGGTGCTGTCACCTACTTAAATGCTTTGAAAACCACCCTAAGTAAGTGGGATACAACGTACAATAGTATCTGCTGTTATGCCTCAGCTCCCCCATGTTTGAAGCACCATTGCTTGCTAAATACAGACCTTTGATGGCCTTCTCCATCTGCCAATCAACTCCTTGCCATTGGTACTCTGCTGGATAACATCATTAGAACAAATCTACCTACCTCTCTTGCAGACATGCTGGTGCCTCTGTCCCCCACCTGTGGCCTCCACTCTACTGGACTCTCTCTACTATACATCCCTAGGTGCAGAACCCTAAAAAGAACCTCAGCTTTCTCCTGCCTGGCCCCAAATTATTGGAATTCCCTACCTCTTGAAGTTCACTCTGCACCTATTCATATTGTTTTTAAAAAGATGCATCACACTCTCCTCATCAAACGTGCCCTATGTTCCTGTTTTAAACCCCCATAGGGTGCTTGACATCCCCTTCCTCAGCTCTCAAAATTTTTCAGTTTTGCTCTGACCCCTTATTTCTGTTATATGTAACACTTACCATGGATTATGTGTTAAAACTCTAATGCACTATGATTGTATGCTTATTATGTTTTGTACTATTGTGTATTTTTCTGCCATTGTCTCTGTCATATTAGCAATACTGTTTATATCACAGAACATTGTGTAGATTTTTACTTGTATGGTTGATTACCTCTGAACTATATCTGTTATTTGTTTTGTCTGCCAATTTTGTATTGTAACCTCCTGGGTCATGTCTGAAAATAGTCATATTTTGTGGCTATGACACCTTACCCGGTAAACAAAAACTAAATAAATAAATAACTTCACTAATTTTCAATATTTTGACTCCAAACTTTCAATATAGCCCCTTTTTCCACACCACCTCATAAATATGAAAAAAGTAATGTTTTAAATCCAGGACTTGACGTGTTTCTCCACTTCTGGTGTGAAATGACATTTCACACAATATGCTACAAATGGTACATGTCATGTTTATTAATGCAAATCATAAAACAAGTACCTTAACAATTTGGTATCAGAATTAAAAAAATATATAAAATTAACAAGCTTTGTGTGTAGTGCCAGTTTTGACACCCACAGGTATGTTTGGTGATCCTGTGCAGGTGAGCCAGGTTTCATGGTGAGCTAAGTGACCCTGTTGGATGTGATGAGGGTGGGGAGATGGTGCTGTTATGTGACACCCCCTTAGTCAGGGAATGAAAGGTGCAGGGTTGTCCACACAGGCCTTGGCACCATATACCATATTGAAGAGAACTTTACTCCTTGACTTAGGGCCCTGCATCTCTCCACCCATGGGTAGCAGAGGGCCCTCTGCATTGGCTGTCAGATGCACTCTTTGTCCTGTGCACCTGTATCTGTGGCTACAAAAAAGTGTAGGGACCACAGGGCTCTGTACTTCTGCAACTAACCAGACAGCCCCATGCATTCTTCACATTCATTGCAACACAGAAGTGCAGGACCCACCAATCTCTGCACTTCTGTAAGTGATCAGAGTGCTCCCTTGGCACAGGGCATCTGCATCTGTTCACACAGGTCCCAAAGGGACCTGCAAGAATGAGGATATAATTCCACTATCTCAGAAACAAAGAAAAATTATTTGTGAAAAACATTGTTAATCCACCAGTTAGAGTAGCTTAATGCCACAAAAGTAGGGAAATGTGTGCAGCAGTGTGAGTGGCTCAGCAGGATGCACACTTGCCTCTGAGGCCAGAAGATCAGAAGGCTCTGGGTGTGTACCCCACACCAGACACTAGGATAAAATCCCAATACTGACAATGAAGTTCAGTATGAGGGAGGTGCTGCACTCCTGAGATGCCCATCTTTCGGATGGGACATTAAACCCAGGTCCCGTCTGCCTCTTCTGGTGGTTGTTCAGGTGGACATTAAAGATCCCAAGGCACTTCTCAAAAGGGGAAGAAGAATTTCCCCAATGTCTTGGCCAAATTTCCCCATTCACTAAAAATACCACCAACAGCATAATCTGGTTCAGTTTGCTATGATCTGTACACCCCCCCCCCCGGATTGCCCATAAAAAGGAACTTCTAGTCACAGTGGGCGTACTGGGACAACAAAATTCAATACATAAATAAAATAAATAAATGTGGCATTAGGGTTTCAGACCCTAACTCTGCACCCCAAACAGCAAACAGAAAAAAACATTAGGGTTTAGGATCTCTGGAGTCTTGGCGAATTAGTGGTGGTACCTTCCTTGGGATTGTCATCCCTAATGTCCGCCCTATAGCTTGAGAAAACAATGTCACTCATGATCTCCCTTGGGCCCTGCAAGAAGAAAGCTATAACAAACTGTCTTGGCAACATGTGGTGAGACATAACTTATCTGCCTTTGAATATTGTATCACTATGAGGCACTGGCTTGGAGCTGTACCTTGTATTTCAAACAGGAGGCTATAGGCTTAGGTGAAGAGGTGAGCATTAGGGTTGACAACCCTAAGGAAGATTCCTCCACAGATTCACCAAAACTCTGAATACCAAAAACCCTAATGTTTTTCCCTTTTGTTGCTTGGGGTGGTGGGGTGGGGGTGGGGAGTTAGGGTTGGAAACCCTAACACCATATTTCCCTACTTTTATGGCATTAAGTTTCCCTAACTGGTGCATTAACAATGTTTTTTTGCAAACTGGGAAAGGAAGGCTAAGTAATTCTGCCTATTTTTAGCCTTATTCTGGAGGGTGGGAGTGAGGGATTCAGATACAGACTGACATCAAAACAGATGACATTGTTGGTGGTATTTTTCAATGAAGATAGATGGATAGATAGATAGATAGATAGATAGATAGATAGATAGATAGACTGATTATAGTAGTGCAGTAGCACAACTACAGTATAGTTAGGGCTGAATAGACTGTTCAGTGTTAAACTCCTAACTTTGTACTTTAAAAGCTTTGCCACTGTTCACTGGATTTCCACAAATGTTTGCATGCACGGTCTCGGGGCCATGGTCTATTGATTTTCTGAGTTTCAATCCAGTTAGATGTGCAGATTCTGAGATCTGAATGGCAAAATAAGTGAAAAATTCAGTATTTTTTTGCTGTTTTTCATCATCACCTAGTGTCCAGATGGTTTGGAGTTTTGCTCTGATTTTTTTAGGGTAGATAAGGCTTGGTCCACAGTAGTGCCTTTTGCTGGTTTAGTGAAAAAAAATATTAATCTGTTCTAGAGTTACAAGGATTGGAAATGATAGGCTCTGAGTATGCTTAGTACGGTCTTTTGGATAGCTATTTCATATGAAAAAAGAATTTGGCCCACAGAAAAAAAGATTCTGTTTCTTATTGGAGATAATCTTTTTTCATGTGAAAAAAATATTTTTTTTGTATGGCAGCCATAAAAAAAAATTTAAAGCCATAAAATGAAAGCCTGCAGAGACACCGACACATGTATGTTGCTAACCAGGACCCAGTTAGGTGGATTCTTCAGTAAAAATCACCCAGAAATGTGTTTTTAACACATTTTAAAATATTTTTTCGTGACCTAAACTTCTTTTTTCATATGGCAATACAAAAAAAGTGGCATATGAAAAAATATTCCCTTCATATGAAAAATAATTTGAACTTAGGTTTTTTTCAGATTCATTTTTCATATGAAGCAATCTTTTTTTGTATGAATGACACAACCTCACAAAAAAGATCCCTTCATACAAAAATCTTTTTTCATATGAATGACACTACCTCACAAAAAGAATTCTCTTCATATGAAAAAATAATTTGGACTTTTTTTCTGCATTTCAATTTTAAAGCAGCAGTACTAGTTGCCCAGCCCAAAAAAAGTCATCCTACTGTCTTTTTAATGGTAATGTATTCCTGATAACCTCAGTTTCTTCTCTGTGGTATTTTAAATTCATTCAGCTATTTTGAAAACCATGTTGTATTACAACTTTTGTAATTTGCATGGATCTATAATAAAGATGGCAGCACTCAGCAATTTTCAGAAATCCTCACAGTCCCTTTTTAATGACATCATAGTGCTTACATGACAACAAATTTTAATGTCTCAAATGACAGTAGTGAGGTCAATTTAGTACAGTCAGGTCCTTTTTAAAAGTATCAGTGAAATAAATGCTGCATTGTCTGAAGTATTTAGTAGATCAACAACAAAGGGAAGTAAAACACAACGAGGAAATATTAACATTAAACATAAGGCTTGTACATCAGATAGTTTTAAGCTTTTTAGTGTAGTGGAGAGACAGTTTTAATACACTGTATGCATACGTTTTGGACTGATTGTAGAAAGTCATTCTGAGGCCAAGCTGCAGCCTGCCATCTTTTTATTTCGTTGTGTTTTATAAAGCATAAAACCATTAAGTAAAGCTCACATACAATGGTGTCCTTCAGGTTTGCTTAAACAATTAAATTGCATAGATATAAATGCAACAAAAAGAACAATGTACTCAACATGCAACATACCATTAGTAATGTAAACCACAAGAGGGCTAGTTCCCACTTTCTATGGGCATAGATACAGATGAGGCACACTGATGAGTTCTGAGAAGAATGAGACATGTGTCTGTGTCTTCTGTTCTCAGAATTTGCAGCTTGTATGAGAGGCCATTTGGCACCATACAACAGTATACAAGTCAGAGAACCTCAGCACAAAAGCACTGAGGCAAGGATTACCCAGGAAGGGCATTAGTAATATAGTCAGGTTTCAAAGAAATATAAAATCACACATACCCTAATAATGTAAATATGTGTGGGAAGTTTATGTGAAACACTATGAACAAATTTAGATGTGTTCTGCTTTGGACAGCATTACTAAGCAATTTACACACCACATGATACAATACAGCAATTAATAATCAGGTGATACTACCACAACAATATCTGGACATAGGTAAGTGCTCAGTTAACCAATTGATAATCTTTGATTTAGATGGAAGTCTTGAAGCAGATTTACAAAATTTTGGTGGCAGCTGTTCCAAGGAAATAGAATATAAAAACTAAAGGCCTTTTTCTCTTCTGTTTTAACTCAATGTTTTTTATTCATACTGTATGTAACTTTATTTTGACAATGTAGTCACTACTTTATACAGAGGGCAGAATATGTCATACACATTCCCTGCTACTCACACTTTTAAAGGCTGCAGTATCACAAAAAAAGGGGGGTTAGATGATATAGTTAACACAAATATAAATGTACCCATTGTTTCATTTTATTTCATTCATAAACTGAGGTACTGTGCCATATGTGATTTTTATGTTTTAAATGACTCAACAGATTTATCATGCTCACAATGATAAAACTAAACATGTTGATGTGGTGCTGTACTGGTGACCCTCAGAAATGTGGGCTACATTAAATATCTGCTGTATAAATCTAGTACACAGTCAAAATATGACCCCAAGTGAAGAGATTGTAAATGCTGGTGTTAGCCATAGATATTTAGTTGCTGATTAAAAAATTCAAGCAGCACTGCTTAAACATGTCTAAAGAAAATGAAAATACTGTTATGATGAATCCAAGAAAGCCAAAGACAGTAATGCTAAAGACTACATGATGAAATTCTGAGCCCACTAACAAATTATGTTACTTTTAATTTACTTCTGCAAGGCATTTTACACACACACACACACACACACACACACACACACACACACACACACACACACACATAAGAATAGGCTGAGTAAATTTTCTTGGGAAGCAAGCTGTTGAAAAACTACAGGATGAGGTGGGTGGAGGCATGGAGATACCATATCATCTTTCCTCCCTAGGGCAGAGCTACCCTTAAAATGCATTTACAGTACATTGCATTATCTGGTAAACTTTAAAATTTCTTGTTTAAAACAAATATTACAATGATTAATTACTACTCAGTGTAGTTTTTATTATACAGAAACATAGAATTTGTTGGCAGGAAAGGCCTGCTTGTCCAACCTACTCTGTCCAGATGGTCACTGCCTAGTCTGTCTCAGCAGATCCTAACTGGTGTCCTGTGACCCAACCTCCTCCCTGTCTATTTACTAATATTCCCCTATGTCTATCCCATACATGACTGAAGAGCCCCAATGCCATTGTGGCAACTTTGAAAACAATTAATACTTAGTTACAATTCAGCTTATATTATTTTTTTCTGTAATTCTCACCCTTACTTTATTACTAAGAACATTTGCATGTAAACAGGTTAGCTTCCTTATTTGTTCTGGCATCTTGACTAGACATCACAGTTCTGTTTATGACAACATAAACTGTTGCTGTGGAGATAAGTATGATGCTATAAAGAAGGTTTAATGATGGTAGGTGCAGGCAAGCAGAAAGAGCAGATAAAGTCTAAGGGAGAGTAATCCTCTTTCATGCTAATCTGAATTGTGTGTAAATCTCACATTTTTTTCAAGTTTTCCTAATGGTGTCAGAAGCTGTTGAAAGTCCCCTACTGTTTTTGCCTTCGCCACCTCCACTGGCAGTTGGTTCCAGGCATCCACCACTCTTTCAGTGAAGCAGTACTTCCTCATATCACTCTTAAACTCCCTCCCCAATTTCACAGCATGCTCACTGGTCCTGGTGCTCTTTCTTATTTGAAAGAGACCCCCCTCCTGCACCCTACTGACCACCATAAGATACTTGGGTGTACAGTGATGTGAGCGAGTATTATTGAGCTGCTCAATATGAGCGACTCAAAAATAACGCTCGTAATTACAGCGAGTGCTGAAAAAAGTCACTATATCCGGTACAGCGAGTGTAGCAGGGAGCTACACTCGCTACAGCAGGATATAGGATGTTGTTTGGCCAAGCTCTGCCGAGCTCACCATTTAGCATAGTGGTGTAAGCCACCACCCTCTAAGCCAGCAGACCCGGGTTCGGATCTGGCGCTAGGAGAAAAGATTTTTTTGTCTTTCATTTTTTGTTCTTTTACTCTAAGTCCACCCCCCCAGAGTTGATCATATTTAGTTTTGGGGGGTTGGGGGCTTGCTCCCCTCAAAGGGGGTTGTAGAAGCATAGTCCCTGCATACAAATATGTATTTTGATTGTTTTTGTTTACAGAGGAAGCAACCATCTCTATTTGCAATGGCCAGTGTTATTTTAGTTGCCCTTTTGAGATTGGGCATTTTGGTCAACGAGATAAAATACTCGCTATCATCACATAAGACTGGTACTAGTACTGCAAGTCTCTATCGTGTCCCTTCTTGCACTTCTCTCTTCCAGGGTGTATATGTTGCAATCACTCAGTCTCTCCTCATAGGGCTTTTGATGCAACCCCTGCACCATTCTAGTTGCCCTCCTCTGAACTGCCTCCATACTGTCTATGTCCTTTCTGAGGTATGGCCTCCAGAACTGGATACAGTACTCCAGGTGAGGTCTCACAATTGAGTGATACAGTGATTACACCACTTTTCTCCTCCTGCTGGAGATAACTCTACCTATTCATCCTGGCATCCCAGAGGCCCTAAACCCACTGCTTTATTTTATTTATTTATTTATTTGCTTTTCTTAACCAGGTAAGCACACTAGACAGCCAAGTGCCTATTTTCAGGTGTGACCCGGGAGATTACAAGACACAGACAAGAACATTAGTCAATATACATTACAACAGGAGTCACAAACATCATGGTACAGGCCTGGACAACAGTAAATGAGCTGTCAGTGTGAGGATGGAACAGCTTTCCAATGCAGGATATACAAATAGGATCTGCCATACACTCAGGCAGGTATAGGTAATTAGTCATCACAAATAATATATTACGAGGGTGAGAGCCCAATAAGACAAAGAATAACATAGAGTTTCACTAGACATGAACAACTGAGGCAAGGGTGGAACCATGTCAGATAATACAACTGACAGCAGGGAGCTATCCAGCGGATATAGCGCATTCAGTGTCAAAAGAGTAGTCATTTCCTCAGTCGTGGCCGGGTTTTTTTTTCACCTCGGCCAGTCAGGTATTTATTTATTTATTTATTTATTTTATTAAAAGTATCGGAATTACAAACCTTTGAGTCATAGACTCCTTTACAAAGGCTCTACATCATGGTAGACAAAGATGCAATAGACAGTATGATACATGGAATACAAAGGTGTGCAACAGAGACAGTCAAGATACAGTGCAGTTAAATACAAAAGGTGTGCAAAGCAGTGCAATAAATGTACAGAAAATATACAACAAACAGTGCAGTTTGAAAATAATCAATAAACAGTGCAGTTTATATTCATTAACAAACAGGAACATATATACCAGTAGGCATACAACTAAGAGGGAAAGTAGGCTGGACATTGGCCCATTGTCAAAAGCGAGGGGGAGATGGATAGGCAGTAGCTGAATGGACTGATAGGCAAAGACTAAGGGCAATTACAGCTGTGGGTGGAGTGGAGGTGGCACTGTAGGCAAGACTTGAAAGGTCCTAGCCTGCTTTTATTGAAGATGGAAGCAGAGAGGGAGTTTATCCAGGTTGGGCATCTATAGATGAAGGACCTCTGGGCCAGTACAGTTCTGACTCTGGGCATGTGAAGAATGATCTTGGCGGTACTGCAGGTGGAGGGGGCTAGTGGGACAGGTTGGAGTAAGGAGGAGAGTCTAGGCAGGGCCAGCCCAACCATAATTTTTTTGGTGAGGAGGAAGGACTGATACTGGAGGCGCTCCTCAAAATTCAGTAGATTGGCTAGAGTGTAAAGGGTGCAAGTGTGGGAGAGTTTGGCACAGCCTGTAAGAAGGTGACATACTTTGTTTAGTGAGATTTTGATTCTATGGAGGGATGAATTGGCAGTCACCTCATACACTAGGAGCCCATAGTCAATGAGTGGGAAGACTGAGGAGGTGATAGCGAGCCTTAGGGCTTCAGGGGAGGCAGTCCCTGTGGTGGTAAAGTAAGCCAATATGGGTATTTACACTGGAGCAAAGGAGATTGATGTGCTCATGGAAGGATAGCACCAGGTCAAAGGTTATGCTGAGATATTTAAAGCTGAGAACCTGTGAGAACACTGCCCTGCCTCTTTGAAGTCATCAGATATGATAACCCCAAGGTCTCTTTCCTGCTTGGTGTCTGTTAGCACCTCCCCCCCTCCTATACTCAGCTCCTGGGTTCCTACTGTATGCCCTAGGTACAAGACTTTGCACTTTTTGGCATTGGACTCCAACAACCATGCTCTTGGCCATTCATAAAGTTTCCCAGTGTCACTATGCATTGTCTCTACCCTCTCCTGAGTGTCCACCATTCTGCAAGTTTTGGTGTCATCTGAAAAAAGGCATACCAGTTCTTCTGCAATGTCACTTATGAAGACATTGAAGAGGACTGACTGAGCCCTGTGGCACCCCGCTGGTCACTCTTCCCTTTTTAGAGTGAGTGCCATTAACAACCACTCCCTGTTGTCATCTATCCATTAACCAGTTCCTTACCCAGTTCACTACTTCAGATTCCACCCCAGGCTGCTCAATTTCCTTATCAGTCTACTGCATGGCACAGTGTCAAACACCTTGCTAAAGTCCAGATAGACCATGCCCACTGCTCTCCCATGACCTATTGCCCTGGTCAGCCAAAGAAATCAATCGGATTTGTCTGTCATGGCTTTCCCCCTTGAATCCGTGCTGTCTTTGGTCTTGTAGCCCACATGATTCAAGATACTCTACCACCCTTTCTTTTGACGGTGCTTCCATTACTTTCCCCACCACTGTTGTGAGATTGACCAGCCTTTAGTTGCTAGCCTCCTCCCTGTTACTGTCATTATGGAGAGGGACTATGCCTTCTCTACTCCACGCCTCCTGAACCACATCTCTTTCCAGTGAGCTGTTGAATAATGCCATAAGTAGGGCAGCTTGCACCTGCCTGTATTCCTTTAGTGACCTTGGGTGTATCTTGTCCAGTTGCATAGCCTAGTCCACTTTCAAAGATTCAAATCCCTTCAGAACTATTTCATCTGAAAATGGGACTGTGTCTAATTCCCCTTATTATTGCTGCTCCCTGGTGGTCTCTCAACAACTGTGAAGAATGAGCAGAAGAACCTGTTCAGTATGTCTGCATTTTCTTGATCCTTTTTAGTGCAGTCTCTCTCTGCCTCCCTCTCTATCCTCACTATCCCTCCCCTTGCTTTCATCTTCTCTCTTATGTACCTGTAGAAAGGTTTATCCCCTTTAAGTACCTCCTTGACTATCCTTTCATCTGTCTGCACCTTTGCACCCCACACTGCCTTTCCTGATTCTCTCTGTTTTATGTGCTATACCTCCCTGTCTTCCTCCCTGTTTGTTTCTTTATATCTTCTGAATTCCACCCTTATTTCTCTAATTGAATCAAAAATTAATTGTATGCAAGTAGTACTTATACTGCAATTGTATGCTGTGGTGTAACCTAATTTGAATATGAATACTAAAATTCCACAATCCACACATTTACAGTATTTATTGAAATGTTTCACCAATAATGATATGCTGGCTTAAAAAATTGCTGATTTCCTGATGTGTGCTGGAAGAAAGTGTATAGGGCAGTGTAAGACTATATTTGTGCCATTCACATACTTACATAAAACCAAGAGTACATACAATAGATAAAAATAAATAGAATACAGCCTGATGAAGAGAAACAGTCAAGCAAACATGATATAACATGATTCCATCTTTTAAAACTTTCTTGAACATTTAAAATACAGCAATGGGAATATCAGTAACATGGTTTAAAGGTTACACTTTATTTTATGTGTCCATTTCACCGTAACTAATCATTAATTACATGAAACAGGGTTAATTTTACTGTAGTTACTTGTTTGCTTCATGCAACTACATTGCAGTTGCAATGCAGTTACAGTGTAGTTACTCTGCAACAACAGTGTAGGTTTTTTTTTTACTTTATTTTTATTATGCTTTTTTACTGAACCAGCCAGTAGCACATAATGAATAGATCTCAGATGAAATAATTAACATCTTGATCAAAATCATTTTAGCACCCAGATTTAGCAATCTATTACAATAGGTACAACATATGGGGTAATCCAAATAACGTAAGTGAAGCTTCACAGCAGTAAAACAAATATGCTCAGCAAGCCATGACAAGTGGAACAAAACTAATCAAAAACTATCAAGAAATATATTAGTAAACTGACACTTAAACTAGTGTAACCAGTTTTAAACAGTATGAATAGTATCACTACCCAGATTTGCAAATTAGGTTATATAATTTGATATCTGAAGCTGGGCCATCTAATTAAATTTATTAAAACTGAAAAGTTGCTATTCAGTCAATTTTAGGAATTATCTGGACCCACGTTCACAGCCTCCATCCTCTTCCTGACCCCAAAAGAAGCCACAAAGATAACCACTATGCCAGGTGCAAATCCTGTGACCCATAAAAGACAGTAGCCTACCCAGCTACTATTCTTTAGTTCATGCCCCCACATCCTAGTCAAATAACCCCCTGCCCACAGCTGTTGGCCCTGCCTTAAGTCCTGACCTTATCAGCTGCAGAACCTCCTCTATGTATGTCCTTTCAGTCCTGGCTGACTACAAGTCATTACAATTGAATTTCTACCACATGGACAGTAACTGAGATAAGTTCCTCTGGCACATTGTGATAGTAAATATTACTTGGTAGATATTGTGACAGACATTTTGGTGGATCTGGTGGATCAGGTAACAATCAGCACATTTGCAATGTAAATGTCATTGAAGTTACAATGAAGCTTAAATGCTAAATAGCAATTTACTGCTAAAAAATGAAGGCACTCAGTATAATACTGTTTTGATTTCCTACACTGTTGAAAACTGAAACACAGTTGAATAAAACAGTTTGACAACAGTTGCTGTACCCACTATACTACAGTCATTTTTGTACAATTAAATACATATTGCATTTTCCTTTATGTTACTTAGGCCTTGTACACCCTGTGCCTCTTATAACATTTTAACTCTGTTAAAGTGTTTTAAGAGGGTTGTGTTCAGATTGTAGATTGTAGCACAGTTCAACCATACTACAATCTGTGTTCTAAAAGCATGCTCAAACCCTGCTTGGAGCTAGGCTTGAGCACAATTTTAGCTTGACTCTATTCCCTTATCTGTGTTTACAACAGTGTGGACTTGAATGGTGCTGTAACTCAGGTTAAGGGAATCTCTTGTTGTGATTTCTGGGCTTGCACTGCCCAGAAAATTGCACAAACTACTTCTGGTAGCTAGTACAGAGCTGATAAAAAACAACTCTCCATTTTCCTTTCTGTCGGTGGTCAGCCCCATTCTTAGGTATCCTGGCATGCACTGCAGCACCCACAATGCATTCTGCGGGTGCCTCAAAGACAAATGGGAGCTTCCTGGGGTAGCACAGTAACTGGAGTACATTCTAGATGCTGAGGTTACCGTGCTACAAAATATTTTTAAAAACATTCTTTGAAACATTTTAACAATCTGCATGGGGCCTTATTTGGTAGATTTTATTATTACATGTAACTAATCATCTACATACTGCATATGTTCACCACAGTATGTGCTCATTATTGTCACTATGAGAAAATTAAGTTCCATTGGTTTTAGATTTATTGTACTCATACTAATCTGCTTACTGTGATATGATGAAATGAAAAAGCTGTTTGTCACTGTCAGAAGCTCCACGTTATGGTTTCGCATAGCCTCAGGTGGCTTGTGATTGCTATGGCATCTGTTTCTAAAAACAGACATGGTACAGCTTTCCTTACCAGCATGGCCTCAGGAACATAACCTTATCTTATCAGCATGCCTTCATTAGTTGGTTTACACAAAGATCTGCTTGTATTATTACTTTTTTACAATTTTTGTAGGCTGGGATGATATAGAGGCTGGCTATGACGAGGGGCACGACATTTAGCTAAAAACACCAAGTCAGAACAGAACCTGTTTAAAGACGCTTAAGAGCAGCCAGATTTCAGAAAATGCAAAACCCTGAAATAAATATTGTATGTACTAGTACAGACTGAGCTGCTGCTCGTAGTTAGGCAACAACTCCAGCTTATGGTACATTATTTATATTGATTATCACAAGATTATTACCCCCCCAACACACACACACACACACACACACACACACACACACACACACACATATACACACACACACACTTTATTACTCATTGTTCATTATTTCTTCCCACTTGATAAGCATGTTTCTGCAGACATACAGTAACAGCAATGACTGGCTGAGCTACAGTGCCGGGGAGGGTAACATCCCACACCATTTGAATACTTTAAATAGGGCTGTGCAATACAGAACATAATAACATAGATATATATAAATATTGCTCTATTTGTTGTAACAGACACACATTTTTGGTTTTGTAAATATTTGTACGGCATCTGTGTTAGCCCAGATAATGTAGTATTAGACCTTGGCTGAGGATGGTTTGCTGCATGCAGGACATACTGCTGATAACAGCATGAATACATATGTTAATGAATTTCTAAAACCATTGGTTTTGTGACATCATTAACATCAGCAACAAGTCTAAATGGTAAACAAGAAATATGGTACAGATACAAATATAACTACAAATAGTGGAAACACACATAAAGATGCTTACAATTAGCCCTTTGATGAGCCCTAATAAACAGATAAAAGTAACTCATAACTGGCAGATGTGTTTGCAGCAAAAGGCTGCAAAAGCATAGGAAGAGTATAGGTGGATAAAGTGGAAATGGATTTTATGGGACTGCTTCATTTTAGAAAGGTGCAAACCACTGGAAAACTGTACCAATCTTATGAGTTTATGCGTAATGAGAACCAAAAATCAGAACATGTAAAAAATGTTCAGTATTTATAAAAATGTGTTTAAAAAAATCATGGAGAAAGTGGTGTATCCCTTTACTGTAAAATGACATGTATCAATCAATGTGGGGCATAATGGCTCTCTTCTGGGATTCTTGGAACACCCTAAGTAGGTATGGAGCCATGTCCTGGATATGGAGGGATTACCTGGTGGTGGGGTGGGGGGATGACCTGGGTGAGGTGCAGAAACAGTGGGCTAAGCTGAAAGGGGGCACTGTGAAGGCAACAAACTTTTGCATCAAACAAGAAAGTAAAATTAAGACTGCTATGGTTCTCAAAAGAGGTGGCTGAAAGGGTAAAGGATAAAAAGGTGGCACTCAAAAAATATTAAGAAACACAGAGGGAGTAAGACCAAGACATGTATCAGGAGAAACAGAAAGATGCAGGGAAAGCAATAAGAAGTACAAAGGAACAAACTGAAGAGAGAATGCCTCAAGTAACAAGAGAGGCAAAACATGTTTGGGGTATGTAAGTGAAAAGAGAAAAACCAGGGGAGGAATTGTAAGTTTAACAAGCATTTGTCAATGCCGAACGTTCGCTTGCAGTGGTGTTTGGCAGTTATGGTACTTTATGTTCAGCACTTTTCACGGCAAGACTGGATAAAATAATAACCTGCAGTTCGTAAGGCTGCACAGGGCAGGCCAAAGGAAACAACCATATTTAAATGAGGCAACTGAGCAGCTCCTCTTTAAATTGGGCTAATAAGTAGTTGATTGATTCACAACTCCTACAGGTTACTACTCCCATTTGTTATGGCAATCTTGCATAAAGCACGTTCTACTGGGGGGGGGGTGTTTTCCTTGAATGTCAAAAGGATATCAACCTTATAATAATTAATAAAGGTTGCTGGCCCAGTGGCACTGAGGGCTGAGGCACTGGATACCTAACCTCACACCACGCTGGTGACCCATGTTCGGGAACAAGCATGGGCCTCTGGGGTTCGGTGGGGTGCAGAAGGATCAAGCATTCTCTGGGCTGCTGTCCTTCTCCAGGGAGGGGGGACACCAGCAATCGGTGCACTACCGGCTCCTAGTGGAGGCTGGGGGCTGGTGCACCTAGGCTACAGTAGGGGAAAGTTGAGGCAGACGCTTGGAGGACACCTTCCCTGACCCCTGGACACCTTAGACACTGGCCTACCAGACAATGTTTTCCATCACTTCCCAGCAACTTAGATGCCCCTCCCTTTCCCTTCCCCTTTGCTTCCCCCCAAAGGCATCTCATTTGCTGGACTCTGACACACACACACACACCCTCCCCCCTCCCCCCAGCCCTACTGACACCCACCTTACTCCTTTGCCCCCTCTCCCATTCCTGGACTCACTGGACACATCTTACTTCCTTGGGCCCTGGATACGCATCATACAAACACTGTATGACCCACTTACTGTGCAACTACAGCTTTACCTCCTTAGTCTTCAGCGCATCACTGTCTAGTTACTGAGCCCCCACCAGTCAACTAAGGCCTGAATCCAGGCTCCTGAGACCCACACAGCCTTAGCAGCATGCTTCCTGACCACCTCCACCCAGTGGCAGGTTCCATTGTATGCCAGTACTACAGGTGAAGTTGTACCAGTGAACAATACAGTGCCAACACCACCTCCCTCCCCGCATTGGGATACCTTTCCAACATCCCACTAGCTCTACCCACTTCATCACACTGTACTTCTGCTAAGCTTTTTAAGTGAACATTTTGTAAAATCAGAGCCATTGGTCAACTAACAGGGCTCTTGTTAGTCGACTCTTCAGTCCAGTTTTAAGTAATGTCTACTTAAACAGATAAAAACAGTGTTTGTAAATGGCACTTTATAGACTTCAATGGCAAGCAGCTAGTGCTCTCCCTATATAGACATCATAAAATGGTGTAGCGCAGGAATGGACTGTGTTAGTTAGGTCATGGAAAGTGATCATGCAGCTAGCTAGTCCCTCAGGATGCTCAATCCTCCATCCTTCAGCCAACCCCCAAGTGACCCGACTCCATTCCTGGACTCACATGTGGCAGAGGTCAGCCTCTGGGCCCTGCAGCCAGCTCCTTGATAGCAAATGATGATCCCTTCCCTTCCTTGGGGCACTTTAAAAAAATTAAATAGATGCTGTAGAGGAACTCTTGTCCAAATAATGGAGCTTCCTCTTTGTCGTTGCACAGTTCAAAAAAGGTTAGCGTCAACTATTGAGAAATTGAGTAAGAACTGGGTAAAAAAATACCACTGTTTGAAAAAAATTTAATTTTATAAAGCAGATACATAAATACAGAATGCTTTGTCTCCAGATTGGCAAGGACTATTTAGCCACTGGTAGTGCTCTGTTAAGGCCAGATCCATAGTCAAGTCACAGCCAAACAGGATGTAGGAATTTCCTTACACAAGTATCTGAGCTCCTGAGTCCACCCACATCAATAGAGGCATACCACCTAGCCCACCCACTCACCAGCCCTGGCAGAAGGCTCCCAAGCTCCGCACACAGAAGTTCTGGCAGGAGGTTTCTTACCCCCTCTATCCCTGGTGGCATGTTGCTGCCTCCCCACCACCAATATCTGTCTGTTCATATTCATGGCTACACTTCCAACTCTGGGGACTGATTTCCAACACCCTCAACCCTGTCCTTCTACACCTATGCACTTACATCAATAGCCACATGTTTCTTTAGGCACCCTTTCCTAGCCATGTCAGCATACTCCCAAGCTTACACACCACCCTTGGCCTCAAGCTTCTGAGACATCACACTCATCCACTGCTCCAGCCCTGACAGCAGGCTCCACAGACCCACTGCCCTGTATGCAGGCTTCTGAGCCCCGACTGCCATGTCCTCCTACTCATGAGCTCCATTTACAATGTCCTTATGCTTCAGTTCATCCTGGTTTGATTCTGAGCTGAGAAAGCTGAAAATTGAGGGGTTAAAGTTGGAGTGTCGCTGGTGAAGATTCGGTATGGAGACTGATAGATTGGTGTTGAGGACTCATTATTATGAGTATCAGTAGGTGATCACTCTGAAAAAGACAGGGTTCTGTCAGGAGTGATTACTGGTGAAAATAAATTGGTTCAGCTCTCTAGTATCATTGACAGACTATTATATCTTCTCTGTCTACAGTCATGTAAGACATTTTCACAGGAGAATTGTGAGGAGCTTGCTTGTTTATTTGTAGACAAGATATCCTCTATGAGAGATGGGATCTCCGGAGTCAGCTTGCTGGTAGTTGACAATGTCCAACTCATGGGAGAAATTGGCACTCTGTTGTGGTGGTCTAGTTTTATTGATATCTTGCAGGTGGTATTGGAACTGGGTCCAACCAGATTCATTTTGGAGTGATTAGCTTTTGGTCCAATTGTGACTAAGATTGTTAGATGCTGTCTTCTTGAGGTGGGGTTTCCCTCTGCCCTGAGAAAGCTTCTTCAGACCCCAATGATCTTGTCAACCACAGACCTGTTTCAAGCCTCAGAGTTCTACACTGGGCAGAAGGATTAATTTATTTTCAAAACACAAATTTTTTAAACAAATTTGTTTTAGAACAGGCTACTTATATGAAACAGACAATGGCTTTATAATAATAATAAGGTATGATTAGGGGTATGACCTGAGGTTAGATTAACAGTCAGTTGGGCTGCAGCTCATACCATATTACTCCCCAAGGGGGTGATTAGAAGGCTGTTCATCTAACCTCTGGTCATACCTTATTGCTTAATTGATCCCAGTTACAAGCCCTATGGTACCTCACTGGTCACTTTCCCATCCTTTAGAGTGTCATTAACCAAAACCTTCTGTCTACCTGAGCTCACACCCACAGTCATGGTGGCATGCTTCCTTTCCCACCTTCACATCTAAGCCCTGGCAGCTGGCTTCTGACCTTCCATCATCACTGGTGGCATGAAAATGCCCCCCTACCACCCACAGCCTGCGTTCATGCTCACTGACCCCATTCCTAGCCCTGGCCTCAGATTTCCAAACATCCCACTCCCAACCATGGTCTACTATTCCAAAAGGCCTACATCACTGGCTTCAGGCACCTAAGGTACCCTTCTCCAGCCATGGTGGCATGTTCTCAAGCCCACACACCACCCCTGGCCTCCAGATCCTGGGCCACCCCATGCCCTTCCATTTCTTTAAAAGTTGATAACCAGGAAAATCACACAGAGCCAAGGCTCATTTCCAGGTGTGACATGGGAAAGGGGTTGTATAAAGAACAACTACAAATACAATTCAGGGTCAGCATACCAACTGCAAGATAACAGGTGTATACAGAGGCAGCAGTAGCAGACGACATAATATAAATACAACATTGCATACAGCACTAAACATTAAAATATTCAGTGTGGTTGGCCTGGTGGCACTGCTGGTTTAGGCACTGGATGGCACACCTCATGCCACATCAGTGATCTGGGTTTGGAAACAACCTGGGGACATCGGGGTGATGGCATGGGAGGAAGAGGATTGGACTGTGGCTCTCCTCATCTGGGGAGAGGGGTTGCCCTCCCACAGTCCTGCTGTCATGGGGTGGAGGCCTGATGGTGGTGCAGGAGGGTAGGAATGATCGGTAGGGTGGCGCATACTGCAGTGCATGTGCCTACACACTTTACGTGCTCACGCAAAGGATGTGTGGGTGGGGGCCAAAACCAGGTAAAAACTCCATAAACACATAACGAAAAAAAATCCAGTGTGAAGTGAATTGCACCATGCTTGTTGGGGTATGGGTAAAAAGGTGAAGAGAAGCAACCAGGGGACAAAGCATGTGAGGGTCAAGGGAGAAGATATAGGGTAAGGCAGGGGATAGACAGGAAAAGGAGGGCAGGAAGAGAAGAAGAGAGGTGGAGGGGAGAGGGGAGCAGATTCCAGAGATAGAAAAGGTAACAGGAGAAGGCCACTTGGCCAGCAGAGGAGTGAGGGTGGGGAATGGAGGAATGGGAATCCCTGAAGCAAAGTGAAGAAAAGCATGGAGCAGAGGATAGCAAGAAACAGAGATAGGAGGGGAGGGTCCCAAACCAGTATTCAGTAATGAAGACAGTGCAGTGGACATGGCGACATGATGGCACGGGGAGGGTGGAGAGGGATGAGTAGAAGGAGCAGTTATGGGTACTACTTAGCTTCAGTACTGATGAGGGAAGAGTAGAGGGAACAGGGATGTGTACTACTTAACTTCAGCACTGATGGCTGGCCCCAGAGCTCCACTCTTCTGGACACAGACTTCTACGCCCTAAATTACATGTCCTCATGTTTCTGAGCCACAGTTGCCATGTCCTCTGGCTCCTGAGCCCCTTCCTGTGTCTTGGTGACAGCTCCTGACCTCCGCCACTCTAGAAGCAAACTCCTGTGCCATTCCCTAGCCCTGGCAGTGGGCTCCTGAACCCATCCTGCTCCCCCTCAAATTATCTTGACAGAAATGTGACCTCAGTTTACACCCCACCCACACTTCATATAATGCCTTCTGCTGACCCACCACCAATTTGTCCCAAAGCACCACCCACCCCTCAAGATGACTAAACTGAGTTGAACTGAATAACAGGTCTGCTAGAGGAAACCTTAGATAAATGTAGTACTTGGAAAAATGCAGTATTTAGGGTTTTATTCTTAATATATATTTTTTTTTTAAACCAGGACAGAGATACTAAACTGAAAGCTTGTTTACAGGTGTGACCTGGAAGCACAAGGAAGCTAAGTGACTTGCTCAGGGTCACACAGTATGCAAGTGGGGACTGTGGGATTGAAACCCAGGTCTCCAGGTTTGCAGCTCAGAGCTTTAAACCACTGCGCTATACTGCATCAATTTCTGAAGACATCTGCATGAAAATAATTTTGTCTATGCACAATTTCTGCTTTTGCTGCTCCTTTACACAGAAAGCTAGTATAGCATAGTTAGTATAGGCAGTATAGCACAGTGGTTTAAGGCACTGGGCTGGAGACCTGGGTTTCAATCCCACAGCCCACATTTGCATACTGTGTGAACCTAACCTAGTCACTTAACTCCCTTGTGCTGCAAACAAGCTTTCAACTTAGTGTGTGTCTCCTGGTTAATAAAAAAAATAAATAGGGGTGGGGGGTACGGATCTGAAGCCCCCTCCATTACATTCAGATGTCTGCATTTGATTCGGGTATTTTTTATTTTAGTAAAAAGACCTGGGGGGGTTGGGCTTTAAATTATTGACCTGGCTGTAGTGCAGTGCAAGACAGGTTGGTTCCTCCAGGCTCCATCCCGAGTATGACTCCTGTGTGGATGCGCCTGCTCCCCTGCTGCTTTCTTGTCCGTTCCCTGCTGCCGTTGGGATGTACACTGATGCTCTGAGTCTGTAGAGTTGTTCTCTCAGGTACCAACCATGACTGCCATCGAATTCTGGATAAGGAGTTGGAGTCATACAGTGCTGCTGCAATAGGTAGCTAAATAAATTCAAATACATGACTCACAACTCCTCTGGAGACTGGATATTGCAGAGTTGCTTGGGGGGGGGGGGTCCTGGCACCAGCAGTCCATTGAGCTTGTTGAAGCTCTGATTGGGCTGGCCAAGGAAGGGGAAATAACCATGGCGAGATATTCTACAGGACAGCATGTGAACACACAAAGATCTGGATGCACCCAATAAAGAGCCTGCGGCATATATACGCACGGCTAGGAGTTACCAGGTAAGTCTGTTAGCCGGTAACTACTTACCCAGTAATGCTAGCTTGCATGTGAATGTACTGAGTGATTGCTTCTGAGTCAAAGGATCGGCCAGGGAACAAGGAAGCGGGGACGACAGCGGCAGAGGGAGGAAGTTGGAGGGATATTTTTGCAGCCTGAGGGTGAGCCGGGGAATGAGGGAGTGCAGCACAGGAAGGAAGTGGCAGAATTCTTTTCTCAGCCAGTCTCACAGACGTGAAGGATGGCCGGAGACAAGGGTGACATCAATATGCTAACTAGACATATGTTTCCACCGCTGATTGCAACGGTGGTTTTCTTTGAACTGAAGACCACTGCAGCTGAACTGCTGTCATAGGCAGCTCACGCATCCATTGGTGCGGTAGGGTCGCACCTACTACAAAGAGCACTGCATTGGTCAGAAGGATCACACACCTCCAAAAATTCATACTGTCCCAAAATATTCCTTGCACATATGCGTAAGCGAACGTAAAAAGGGATGGGGGAACAGTTCAGAGGGGGATGAGGAAAAGGCAGATATCCTGAACAAATACTTTTATTTAGTGTTCACAGTGGAAGGAGACAAGGAGGGGCCACAAAAAAGTAACAGGAGCTCTAAAGGGAGGGAGGTGCATCTACTCCTTTTTCAGAGGAGAGAGTCCTAAAGGTTGTGTGTGAATGTGGAGGTGTGCACGCACACCTTGGCCTGAAACAACTCCAGTCCTCCCACTCTTGGCCTGACTCCTAGCACCCTCCATCACCCTCACCATGACCACACTTCCACATGGTGGTGGTTGAAGGCTGGAAGAGTTAACCACCCCAGTCTGGGAGAGGAGAGCTGCCTGTCAACCATTTGATCCTCACCCAGCCCTCCCCCATGGCTGACCCCCAGCAACCTGTGCTCATCACCAAACATGGGTTGCTGGTGTGGTAGATTGTAAAGTGCCACGTCTCAGCTCTCCACACCATTGGGCAGGCCATGTCTTTATCTCCCCTTTAATCCAGTTGTGGAAAGCCTTGTCCATGAGAAGCAGAGGATCAAGTCTCCAGGCTGGTCACTTATCAGTTTGTGGGCTGCATAAATACTTACTCTCTAATAGGGTGTGATCAGAGCTGCCTACCTGATGGATCTTTGCCTCTGTAAGATGAGACAGAATAGTATGGGACAGCATCAATGTATCAGGTCTGCAAGAAGTGCTATTGACAGTGAAAAACTATTTGTAGTCCCTTACATTAGGGTGTTGTGCATGTCAAGCATTTATTTATTTATTTATTGAAATTTGATGACCGGGTAGGCCCACTGGGCACCGAAGGTCCCTTTTTCAGGGGCGACCCGGGAATAACAGTACAGACATTATGAACTTTGTGCAGTTACATAATACAGGAAGTTATGGGCATACAGTATTCAGCTGTTTACACATAGCAGTAGTTATTAGGTATTATATATCACATTGGTAAGTTGTAGTTCATAGTATTCAACATTTGTCCTGCAAGTAAGTGAGACAGCATTATGGATTCCTTGGGTGACATACTTTGAGAGCATTAGGATGGTTCATTGAGGAGAAAAATTAGTGCTACCTTGATTGGGGGTTGACTTTTAGTTCATAGTGGTAGTTTAGGTAGTGTCGGGTGTAGTGGCACTGGCATACACTTTTTGATAGGAGATGGGTTTTGAGTCTGGTGCAGAAGCACGGCACTGAAGGGGTTTCACGCACCTCCAACGGGAGGTGGTTCCATAAGGAAGGGGCAGCATACAAGAAGGATTTCTGGCCTGCCTTAGTCCTAGCCTTGGGAACCTCTAGCAATGTTTGGCCCGAAGACCTAAGGCTGCGCAGGTTTCTCTTTACTGTGAGGAGACCCCCGAGGCTAGGGGGAAGGGAAGGGCTAATTATCTTTTTCACCAGGCAGAGCACGGGGTAACTGAGGCATGCTTCAAAGGATGGCCAGTTAAGCTTTACTAGCACCTCACAGTGGTGGCTCCTTGAGTGGGATAGAGTGGCAAAGCAGGTCACTTTGTTGTAAAGAACCTGTAGTTTACCATACTCCCGCTTTGAGATACCCTGGATGACCGGGGCCGCAAATATCAATGTTGGAAGTAGGACACTCACTGCTATAGCAGTCCTAGATTCAAGGGTTAACAGTTCCTTAAGCCGATATAGTAATCCGAGTTTGGAATGGATTACTTTAGTGACTTGGTCCACGTGTTGTTTGAATGTGAAACCCTGGTCGGGGGTGAGGCCGAGGTATTTTGTAGAGGGAACAACTTCTAGCTTGTTGCCCTCCAGAGATGAGAGTTGGAGAATTTGCAATCTATCCTGTCCTAAGGCTCTTGGTCCGAACAGCATAACTTTGGTTTTATTGGTGTTAAGGACCATTTTGTTCTTAATTAGCCACCTCTCCATGATATGAATGTCCTTTTGGAGAGAACTGGATAGGTCATCCAGGTTGTAAGAGGACGTGTAAATAACAGCATCATCCACATATTGGATTATATTGCTGCTTCCACAGTGCATGTACAGTTCGTTGACGAACAACGAGAACATAAGGGGCCCGAGTATGGACCCTTGGGGTACTCCCTTCGTTAGGGACTGAGGTTTGGAGAGTTTGTCCTGCCACCTGACTCTCTGAGTCTGACCTGTGAGGTAGCTTTCTATCCATCTGAGGGCATGGGCATCTAGGCCTGCGTGGAGGAGTTTTTGGAGGAGTAGTCTGTGATCCACCCGGTCGAAGGCCTTGGAGAGGTCTATAAAAACTGCCCCTGTGTTGGATCCAGCATCTAGGTCTTTAAGCATCTACCAACATGTGTTGTGACATCATAATTTTATTGCCTAAACTGCATTGACTTAAGGTTCAACTTTTCCTGCAGTTCTGTCTCCATCAGCTTTCAGAGTAATGTTAAATATATCACCCCCCCACACTAATAGTGGTGCTCATCTCTGTACTTTAGTCCATGCTTGTTTCATGACTTCATTACGTATCATTAGTTAACAGTGACTGACTGTTAAAGGTATTATGCATTCATATTGTCATATTGTTTCCTGTTGTACTCTCCTGCATTGTAGCTGAAAATAGGCATTTACTTGTCTATTGTACCTTGGTATCCCATCAAGATCATGAACAAAGAGCCGCTCAATCAAAAATCATGCAGTCAAAACAGTGTGTGCTGTTCAGAGACAGTTTAATTTTAGCGCAGGTTTTGACCGCGCACTTTTGGGGTCTCCACACAGTGTGTTTTTGACTGTGCTTGTTTCAGCTGCACTCAGATATGGGTGAACTATGTACCTTACCTGCTAAACAAAAAATAACTAACTAAATAAATTAATAAATACATTGAATTCTGCTAGTGCCTTACTCATGGTGTTCAAGAAGACAGGATTATTTGAGTTTGGGCCATATATATTAGCCAGCATTAAGGGACTTCTGGAGTCATGACTAACACAAGCAGCCATCTCCCTTCCTTGACAGCTTTAGATTTATCCACCCCACCCAACCCAAAGCATTATGAATTAGGACTGACACCCCATGCTTCTTTGATGTGGCCACACTGTGCCACTCCTCTCTCACCCAGTCCTTGAGTTGAGCAGACCCTCTAGCAGATAGTCCAGTCTCCTGCAAAAAGGCTAGGTGGGTTTTGAACCATTAAGGATAAGGTAGTGCCTTTTTCTGCTAACCAAAGAGTTCAGCCCTCTCACATTCCAGTGAGGCATGTTAATCTTCATGACCCAGGCCTATCATGGTAGCATGAAACACAGTTGGAAGATATCTTCACCCTCAGCATCCCTCAATAGCACATCCCCCATATATCAGCAACATAAGTGACACAGAATTACATAATGAACATAGAAATGGTAGCTTAACCAACCAAACTGAACTGGCAATCAAACATTCCCCCCTTCCCCCCTTCCCTAGATAAACTAAAACAGAACTACTATAGTAGACATGTAGGATCTCACCCCCTTCACCCAGACTCCAGTGAGACTTGACCATCCTAAGCACAGGCTCAGCATAAATCAACATACCAACAGTCTCCTCAAGGGGGAAAAACAAGTATCCACTAACATAAGTTAGGCACCCCCTTTCCAGTACATACAGCCCTGCCCTTAGGTTGCAACTGGTGCACAGCTTCAGCATGACAGCACAAATGTCCTACCATCCCAGTATGCACCACCCCTGTGTTAACTTTTACCTACACCATAAATTCATATTTAGCTATGAGCATGCAGATCCCAGGGCTGTACCCTCATGTGAGATGTGCTTTGTAGCTGCCTTGCAATACAGTATCATGTTTGAAACCTTCCCTTAAAGTGCTTCTCATATGCTGGCAGACTGGTGAATCCTGTCCAAAAGACCTGCAGCTAGGACAGCCTATCTCAAACTAGTCTGACCTCTGGAACCCTTAGGATATTGCTGTCTCCCCTCACACAATCAAAACACAATACCCTGGACATCAATTGACCAAAATTGTGCTCCCAGAACTGGTTCTTGCAAGCTATTTTCCAGCAAGCCACTGTTCTTGTAAGCTGGTGTGATGACTCAAATGTTAGTGTCCTGCAGTTCAGGCTGGCTTGTCTTGGCAGGCTGTCATTGTTCATATGCACAGCCATAATGATGTCTTACCAGGGTTATTGTAGCAGTCAGCAGCTAAGGATATAAGGAGCCTGATGACAGAGTGCATCACAGGGAGGAAAGGTAAAATCATGAAGCACAGGACTAGAGGTGGAAGTGAAGAAGAGGGGAAGGCTGAGCATTTTAAATGGCAGGAGATACTAGCAACTCCTTTCTCAGCCAATTCCTTGTACTCCTTCCTTATCCCTTTAAGGTGGATAATTGCTTTAATTATTTAGATTTCCTGATAGAATGGCTGGGGTGCTTCCATAAAAGGCTTGGAAGAAAAAAAAGTCAGAGCTATGAGGTATAAAATTGTCTCTCGTTTTAGTCATTTGTCCTAGAAAGGTGATAATAAGCCATTGTCCTCAAGTCACAGTGGAGGTCAGTAGCAGGTTCATCTGGGGCTTGTCCTTGGTACCTTCAGCTGGTCAATCCACTTATTGGGACCCCGAATCCTGGTGGTGTCAGATAGTTGTATGGGGCTGCTGGTGTTCCTCAGTGGAATCAGCCTGCAGAATCACATACCTGTTGTTTCCCATGTAGTTTGGATCAGATCCAAATGAGGACTTAGAGTTTTCACCATGGCTGTGGCTCCAATGTCTTGGTTTGGAGATTGATCCATCTGTTGTCCCAAGCAGGATCTTTTTTGCTTATTTCTCCTCTGTTTTAGAGGAACAAACCAAAGATCATCATCTCAAGGAGGTGAAGGAAGCAGCAGTCCCCCTTGGTGGATTGTTTGTCCCTATCCATCAGGAACTTGCATGGTGTCCATGGCCTGTGATTCATACTTCTGGCTTCTGGGTGTTGTTTTGGGTCTATATTGTACTAAATTTACTTTAGGCCAATATTTCTGTAGTAAGACTTCCCCCGTTTCAGGTGAGTTGGCTGATGGGGAAACTTCATTGGCAATGATACACAGAGTTGCAAAGTATCACAGTGAGTAAGTAAAGGCCAAATCTGCACTGGCTCATCACGTTGTTATTAAGGCCCTTCTGAACAGTGAGAGCACCTGTGAAAAGTCTGTGAAAAGTTGTATTTTGGAACCCTTCCAGATGATCTTTTTCTTTTCCATTGTAGCCTGCATGATGATGAGTTCCTTGTCTGTAGACCTAAGGCACCCGACCAGAATGGGGAAATGGTGAGCTCTGGGGCAGGTCAGAGTGCTTATGAGTGATCTGAGTAATAGATCTTGAGGGTAGCTGACCACTGCCAGCCCAGCATTCAAGGGATAGCTTTCTGGAGAAACAGTTCATATCAGGGTCCTTGCCTCCCCTGGGGAAGTTCACGAAAAGTAGGTTATTTCCACAACCTTGATTTTCTAGGTCCTCAACTCTGTCGCAGAGGATTCAAATAGTGTGGGTCTGGTCTCTAATGTAGGCCATTAAATGGGTTGTGCAGTCTTCCATGTCCACAGTGCACTGCTAAGTCACATTAATTCATTGGTATATCTCCAAGGCCCCTGGAATTCTGTGATTCCAAGGTTGCAGAATTTTCTCTCCAGAATTTGCATCATGCCACAGAATATTTATAGTGCCACAGACATTACTGTTTTTGCTGAATTTTCATTCAGATATACAGTTTTTCCATAGTACCCATCTCTGTTCCTCATCTCATTATCCTGAAGCCCCTCCTCTGTGCTTGACATGTGATGTCATCAAAGACATCACATCATATTTTAGCCAATAGCAGGACTACATTCTGCCACAGAACTTAATAAATCATGCCACAGAAATCAGAAAATGCTGCCACAGAATCCTAGGAGCAATATCACAGTAATCAGGACACAAAGTGCCACAGAGCACTAAGGGCCCTCAATATCCCCATGATGTCTGTGTTTTCCACAGAGCAGGAACCTCTAGCCTCCCAATTTGGCTGACAAGGTGTTTAAACATGCCCTTTATTCTTTATAGGTTTGGACCAAGGGTAGGCCCTGATATAATTGATATCCTGTGCCTGGAATCCCATGTGACTTGCCAGAAAACTCAAGCAGGGGTTTCAGACGACAACTCTACAGATCTACTGAACTGATTAGCACAAGACAGGTACCAATGGGTCTCAGGTAGGCAGCAAGATATTGCTGTATGCTGAGAGTTTTGATAGGCAACTTTTTTGGTGATTTAGTGTGGGTTTAACTGGGGTTGTACCTGACAGAGAGAAATTAAGCAGCCATCTTAGTCTGCAGACAAGCCACACCACCTAACACAAACATTTTAAATAGGTTTTTGACATATTTGTACTTTGTGTCCTGTACAACAATTTCCAAAATCTTCATCAGGTTATAAAGTATTTATGAAAATCTTTGTGCTGCATGACAGTTTTCATGCTGTGCAATGATTTTTGAAATCTTTGTAAAGTTATAAACAACTTGTTAAAATGTTTTTCTAGCCAGCCCAGTGGCACAGAGGGCTGAGATGCTCTGCCTTACCTTGTGTTGAGCCAGCCACTCAGGTTTGGGAACGACCTTGGGTAGTCGAGCAGCTAGCATGTGGGGGGGGTAAGAGCAGGATTGAATGGTCACTCTCCTTTCCTGGGGAGGTTGTGCCCCCCCCCGTAGTTCTGCTGCCACCAGGTGGAGGTCCAGTGGCTGCGTAGGTGGGAGGTGGCAGCAAGTACTGGGAGGGTGCTCCAAAATGCACCTTGTGCATGCCTCCACAAATGCATGTGCGAGTCTGAGGAGGGGAGGGAGAAAATTGGGGAAAAAAGTCAGGGGTTAAAACATAATTAAAAATAAAAAGTTTTTGCTGCAAGATGGTTTCGTAGAACTATGTGCTGCACAAAGGTTCTCAAAATTGATGTGCTCCACTATGGTTTATAATATTCACACAGAAATTCATGAAAGTTTTAAAAATCTATGAGCTGTACCAAGTATCTAAACATTTATGTGCTGCATGAGCATTTTGACAATATGTATGCCACACAAAGGTTTTCAAAATCTATGTACTTCTCAATGGTTTTTAACATATTTGTACTTTGTGTCCTGTGCTACACAATGTTTTTTAAATCTATGTACTGCTCAATGGTTTTCAAAATCTACATGCAATGAAGATATTAATTCTGAAAAAAATCTACATGCTGTGTCAAGGTTTTTAATTAAACATCAACAAAAACTTTAATGTAATGTAACTTGTTAAATTCTTAAATGTTAAGCATGATATTTTACTATTTGTGAGGGAGTGAAGTAACTAGATGGATCTACCATGCCGTGGTGACATCCTCCACAGCGCCGCAAGGATGCTGGCATACCCGATATTGGCACATCCCAACACCGACTGGCAGCACGGCGACAGCAATGCGCATCCCTCTGCACCCCCCAAGTGGGGAGCTGTGCCCTCCACACACCCTTACTTTAGATAACTAACTCCACATCTCACAGAGAGTGGAGTTAGGTGCCTTCCCCCTGTCATTGCACAGTCCATTGCTGTGGAATCTCCATTGCCGCAATGTCCCTCGCCATCAGGGTTTTGCTGTGGGGGTGTCTCTGTCCCATCAGTATACCTAACTGGATACACAATAGGCCCTATGCATCACCAGGTTTGGTACAATATGTATCACAAAGGGCCTGCTGTGCACCCAGAACCAGCTGGACATGTGGGCCTGGAATGAACTATTCCTGGCTGCACTAATGTGTGGTTCTACAGTTTTATGCAAACTGCAATGCCACCTGCACCATGGACCACAACTAGGCTATCAACTTTCAACTGGAAGGCAGAAATGACCTTGGGTCTCTGGGGTCCTATTGATCATGGTATACAACAATCCAGGAGAGGAATACTGTGTCCTCACAGCAGAAATGCTTCCAGGTTTTCACAGGCCAGAAATGGTCCAGAGAAGTACATGTCAGGAGTTACCTCCTGGTTAGTGCAGCATTTCAATGGCCATGTGTAAATGTAGTTACCACAATAATTTCTGATCAAGTAAGGACATTTATGGCTCATTAGGGTTTCTTCTGCACAATGCACAAACCCTACAAAGGTTGAAAATAAACTATTAGGGCTGTAAACTAAATGTTCAGAGAGTTTGGAAGTGTCTTATTAGGCTTGTTACCCTTAACTCCCACCCACCCTATCACACCCCCACCCTCATAACTCAAGGATAGTCTACAAGTAGAAGGCAATGTTTTGACAGTCTGGTACCTCATACAGGGCAAACATATTCAACATGTTAAAATAGCAATAGGATTTGAACTGAAAAGTTGGTGTAATATTGTTGAGATGTCAGAACTGTACTGCAACGTTTTTTGACCTTTCAACTGTACTAGAACAACTTTTTCTGATGTTGGAACTATAGTATGACAAGAAAATTGAGTCAATCAATTTCCATCTATAATAGCACTTAACCATATACTATATAGAATAATATATGGGGGGACCATGTACAACAATTCTGTGTTTCCTACAAGTGGTGAAATAACATCATATGGAATCAAAAGCAAAGCTCCAGAGGCCCATGATGTCTTCTCAACCCTGAGATGGAAACACAGGCCGAATTGTGTATAGTCACCCATCTCTTAGTTTTTATAGTGTTTGCCTTTGCAACATTTAAAATTAGATTGAACCTTCCCTTCCATACTGCAACAGTATATAAGTCTCAACCACAGACACCCTGCTTTATTTCTTAGCCAAAGTATTAAATGAAAAAAAAAATGATTCAACACACAAGTTCTTCCCAATAGCAACCAGCATTTGAATCATATTTCATTTCTTACAATAATATTTATTTGCTTAACACCACTGCTTCACAAACACTTAATTCTCCATGAAAATGCTTCATATATTCAAATGGAAATGCTTTCAAAGAGAAGTCAGAATGCATGAAGCAGCAGCTTTTAGCAAGAGAATACTATTTCTGTAGACACTGCTTATGATATATGATTTATACATCATGATTGGGATACTGGAATCATATTAGCAATCACAAAACAGGTTAGTGACTCACTAACACCACTCACTTACAGCAAAGCAGGAGAGTGAACACTGTCATTTACTTATTTATTAAAATGTTTCACCAGGAATGCATACTGAACAACAAGTTGCTCATCTCTCAGTGTGACCCGGTTGGGGGGTACAATTGGATGAAGAATTAGACATACAGTTTACCATTTAACATATCCTAGAAATTAAACATTTAATTATATTTGTAACAAGACATTCAGTTAACAAATATCATAATCATACAATCTCATCTGTGACATAACATACAGTTAAATATATCATACCTGTGGAATATGCATTTAATTACAAGTGGCATATCTGAGGAACATTGTAAGGAATTTAATGTAGCCTTGGAGCCAACTCCTTGCAGGAATGGATCATAGTTAAGAGGCAGATCATTTAGCAATTATTGAATGAATGAGGTGCAGTAAGGGGACATCAAGGAGTGTAGAGGGGTAGACAGAAGAAACTAGCTGGGGGAAGGGAGGATAATGAATGTGTGAACATTACCAGAGCAAAGTAAGCAAAAAAAAAAAAAATGAAATCAGTTGCGACGGGCAAATTAACATAGGGCTAGTGCAATCTGGGAGCACCTCCAACAGAACAAAAAGTGCAAGTTAATAGCTCAAGTGAACTAATTCCTTTGTTTAATTGCAGGGGGTATAGAGGGGACTCAGGAGGGAGGTGGTGGTAAGGAATAGGGTAGGGAAGGATGAGTCATACCTGGAACTGGCCCCTTCAGAGTGCGAGATCGCTGCCAGTGATGGAATGATGTGAGGACTTAGACTAAGGGGCAGGAGTAGGCAAGGACAAGTTGGGTAGAGACAGTAGAGGGGATGGTAAAGGGAAGGAGGTAGATGGGTGGGAGAAACTTGCCTAAGACTAGGCCTCCTTAGGATGCTGAGAAACCTGCCAGAGGGGGAGGAGGAGGCTTGCCCAGTGCTAGACCCTTCCAGGATGCTGAGAAACCTGCCAGAGGTCAAAACTAAGCAAGGGCAAGTTAGTAATGGAAGAAGGTTAGGGGTAGGAGTGAGGGGGTAAGTAGTGAAGGGAGAGGAGAGCATGCTGAGAAGCAGGCTTGGGGGGAGGAAGGTTCAATATGGGATGTGAGTCATGGAGAGGAGCAGAGGTATAGGAGGATGTTTAAGGAGGGTTAAAGCAGGAGCAGTTAGATGAGAGAAAGTTATGTAAGACAGAGGCAAGGGAGTAGGAGGAGGAGGAGTGCCGTGTTTGGGGAGGGAGGAAGTCCAGATTTGCAGGAAATAATGACTGAAGCCTGACTGACTGATGAGAGTTATTCAACGGGGTACCAACAAAGTGTGAGTGTCAGAAGATCTGAGGGAGTGGGAGGGGGGAAGAGAGTGAACATGAGAGGTAGGAGGCAGGTTCTCCTAACCAAAATTTAGAAGTGAGTTTGGCACAATGAGTGAGACACTGATTGGCAAGCCATATTGGATGGCATGGTTAGTGAGGCAATAACTCAGTTGCAGGAAGCACTAAGATATGCCAGTGCACCTATGCAAACAGCTGACTATGCCTTGCACATAGGCACACTGATATATTGGAAGGTTTGGAGAAGCAGTAAATAGCCATTCTTGCCTATTTACCACCTCCCTAAACCAGATTTTACAGTGTACACCTTCTGAAACATCCCCATCATCTGCCTGAACAATATAGTCTAATACCCCGGTGATCTGATATAGTGTCATCCTGCTTCCCCTCCTCCAATCGTTCACTGAAACAGATGGGGAATTCTCTGGTGGTCAAGTGTGCCCCCCAATTACCAACCCAGAAATAAGTTTTAACATGATTCATTGGTATCCATTTTGCCTCTGAGATAGAAAGTTAAGGATTTTTTTTGCAGTTAATAATTTTTATTGAACAGTTTTAATAAGATGCAAGCAATATCACAGTACCATTTGAACACAAAATCAAAATGCATAAAGTATGAGAGAACACAGTATTTTTGGAAAACAGCAAAATACAGCATTCATAGTATGGTTACTTCATATCCAAAAAATGGGAGAGGTTGTCAGGGCAGTAAAAGAAAGACTTTTGAAATATAGTAACTAAAATAACTAAGTGGCCATTATCTCATACGAAAAGTGCAGAGGCTTGTGATCCAAGTTTGTCATGCTTGGAGCCCTGCCAGCAATGAAGGAGGGATTAACAGGCAGGAGGCTATAGACACTAGGTTAAAAAGTGATGGGTCTAGGTTGGTTGGGAGTTGTTGGGCTCCCTTTCTTTAGGATATATTCTCCTGCACCCCTACAGGCCATGTAGGTAGTGGCTGGAAACAGATGGGTGGGGGAGATGCAGAGGCTTGCAAGGAATAAGAATTAAATGTGGGCATAACTGGGGTCTAATTTGCAAAGAGGAGAATATATGTAAGAGGCCCACACATCATAATAATGATGCACAGTACCTTTTGCAAAGTGGGACATTCTGGAAAAAAATTGCCACTTGCTGAAAGGAGTGTAGCCACCCTTGGATCTAGGGCACTTCTCTTGATCTCCATCTCCTGAGGAGCAACCTCTTTCCTTTCACTTCTGCTAGAATGATCCAACACACCCAAGGGACTGTATAGTTGATGAAGAGGGGGTGGGATAGCCAGTAGTAATAATTGGGGAGTCAGTGGAATAGAGTCTCCCACTACCAACTTGCAGGCTGCTAGTATCTCTTTCCAGAAGGTTTTGAGGAAGGGGCAACTCCAAAGTATATGGAAGAGATCCCCTCTGGGGGAGTTATAACTCCAACACAGGTCATGAGGAAGGAGGCCCATGGTAAGCACTTGGGTAGGTGTGCGGTATACTCCATGTAAAACCTTATTTTGTTGAGGAGGTCACGTGATGCGCCGTACGAGCTAGACGCAGGTTTTCGGCCCGCCTCCGCGCTTATAAAGTTAATTTTAGCTCACAAAGATCTCAATCGCGGTGCGAGTGTTCGTAAGGTCTCCGTGGTCAGCAGGGCTGTCTAAAGCATCAGTAAAACCGGAATCATTATGGAAAGCTCTGACCAGGAATCGGAGGCAAAACCGCCCCGCAGAAGCGAATCTCCAATGACGCCACAGGATGAAATCAATCCTAGCAAGATATACGAGGATTTAACATCCATTAAAGATGCTTTGTTTAAACTGGTTGAAGATGTGGATGAATTTAAGCCTGCACTTACCCAACTAGCGAGGAGAGTAACGGATGTGGAAGCCAGAGTTTCTTCAGTGGAAAGGAAACAGGAGAAAATGGGCCTAGCTGCTACAGAAACCAAAAGAGCAATTGAAAAACTTGAAGATCATTTGGATGATCTTGAAGGTAGGAGCAGGTGAAACAATTTAGTGCTCCTAGGGCTACCAGAGGGTGAGGAGGGCCCCAATGCTATTGTGTTTATGCAGAAGATCTTGAATAAATCGGTGGGCCCCTCCCCCAATGGCCCTGAGTATATAATAGAGAGGGCTCATCGTGCATTGAGGGCTAAACCCTTACCATCTCAGCCTCCACGGCCCATGATTTTCAAGCTGTTGAATTATCTGGATCGGGAATTTATCCTGCGGGAATCTCGGAAACTTGCCTTGTTCCAGTGGGAAGGCAGGAAATTGTGGCTAGCCCCAGATCTGACATGGAAGGTACGGCAGGCTAGACTGAGCTTCCGGCCAATTACTCAAGATGTGGGCCTGGTATCCGCCATCGGATGTTATATCCTGCCAAATTATAAGTTTCCTTAAAAGAAGGGACTAAGAGATATGAATCTGGGAAGAAGCATTGCAGTCTTTGTTCTCTCTTTGCCGATCTGTTTAAAAGGGTGACAGCATCTGATCTCAGTAATGTTCTACAAGGGATCCGACAAACCAGTGGGCAATTACCTTTTCATTTATTTGGCACGACCTAATGGGAAGTCTTATTTAGACTGCTGGCTTGGTTCCATAAAACTAATGGGCCTGTTTCCTTTATGATCTTGGTGAACTGAACTTACTGACTGAGACAATATGGGAGTTAAAATTTTCTTAGCCAAGTACTTTCATTTAAGGGAATGGGCTTGAGGGTCTGGGTGAGAGATCCTGTAAGCATTGTTTATCTTTTATGTTTTGGCCCAAGAAGTTTGGCCTTCAAAAATACCTTTATTTCACAGAACCTCCGGATATTTTCTTTCCCCTCTAGGAAGTCAAAATATTATTTTCAATCGGAGGATTTTTGTCAGCTGTTATTGTTCTCAGATCTATGAGTAATTCTATAGTAGGAGGGCCCTACAATATTAAGAGGGAATTTAACTAATATTTTACATGCTCTGTGTTTAATGTTTTCTACTCTCCTTATTGACAATCTGTCAGAACCGCAGCAGGTGTGGTGCATAATATCTACTAGGTAACAGATCTAGTTCTGGAGATCTAGAAATGTCTGTATGTTTTGTGGGGTAACGTTTTTGTTAGGGGTAGACTCGGGGGGGGGGAGCCCGCTCTATGGCGCATTATAGTCCCTAGCTGGAGGAGTGGGCTTAGGCCAGGGGGTTGCCCAGTGGGTAGGCCATTGGTTTCTTTATTCTTTTGTTAAAGGAGGAGGGGAGGGGTTATATTTTATGGGAGTTTTTTTGGGGGGGGATATCAGCTGCCCGCATCGAGTGCTAGGATTTTGGCTTTTCAAGCTGGCTAGTCTATTAAATATTTTATCATGGAATGTGAAGGGGGGGGAGATACCCGGAAGAGAAATGTAATTTTGTTCCATCTAGCTAATCTGGACCCAGCCATAGTTTTCCTACAGGAAACTCATGTGATCCTAGACCACCTTCATTACTTTAAAAGAAAGTGGGTCAGCCAAGTTTTTGGTGCAGGGTGTTCAACGGGTAGTAGAGGGGTAGTAGTTTTAATAGCTAAGGGAGTTCCATTTGTTTCATCCAACGTTATTTCAGACCCAGAGGGGAGGTTTGTGTTTGTGATAGGTA
The DNA here is from genome assembly GCA_016271365.2 of Neoceratodus forsteri. NCBI lineage: Eukaryota > Metazoa > Chordata > Ceratodontiformes > Ceratodontidae > Neoceratodus > Neoceratodus forsteri. The sequence continues at coordinate 1,780,875,467 of CM057452.1, forward strand.
AACTGGGGGGGATAGATATAGTTTTAGGCTAGATATATGGCCCTAATACTGAAACGGCTTCTTTCTTTGTACAACTATACGATATACTAGCACCCTATAGAGACCTTTACATTATCTTGGGGGGAGACTGGAATTTAGTCCAATCCACCAAATTAGACCGTTCAAGTGTTAGGTCCTTGAGACCTTCTCCAGCGTAACGGGCCTTGTTAGAATTTAAGGAGGATATGGGTCTAGAGGATCCTTGGAGAATCTGCAATCCAGCCGCAAGGAAGTTTACTTTTTTTTCTCCAATTCACAGATCCTTTTCCAGGATAGACTACTTTTTAATTAGCAAGAGCCATTTAGCTGAGGTGGATGGGATGGTGTTTTTTCCTAGGGTGATCTCAGACCATTCTTTAATTAAATTAGGACTTGCTCCCCTCTCTATCCCACCTAGATCTTACTCATGGTCCTTAAACAACAATCTGTTGAGAGACCCCAAACTTTAGGCCCGCTTCCAAATTTTTGGGAACTCAATAAAAGAGAATTGGGGATCCTTGGATACAGTGGATGTGGTATGGGCTGCTTTAAAAGCAACATGGAGAGAGAACTATTAAGAATGGCTTCGTAAGAAAGCAAAACAAGACATTCGCTCAATAAATGTTTTAAAAAATAGCGCAGTTGGAGGCCATTGATGATTCAATTAGGACTCAGGAACAAGAGCTTGAATTAGTAAATTTGAGAAGTTGGTACGAAACTACCCTGCAGGATAAAGCAAGCAACTTTGTCTCTAAATCAAAGGCAGCCTTATAGGTAGGGTAGTAAGTCAGGTAATTTGTTGGCGGCAACTAAAGAAAACGCCAGAGCAAAAGTGGGTAGTGGCCTTTAAACACCTTCGCTTCAATGCCTTAATTATGGATCCAGGGTATTTTGGAGGTTTTTACTAATATTACAAGGATCTATATATGAGCCAGTCACAGTCGGCTCTCAGTGAAATTAAAATAAATGCTTTTTTAGATAAAATAATCCTTCCACAGGTACCCATAGAGGCAAAACAACTTTAGCAACTCCTTTACATACGAGGAAATTGCTGCTGCAATTGACTCATTGAAATTAAATAAAGCCCGGGACCGATGGCTTTTACTTTCTATTTTATAAGTCATTTAAGGTAAATTGGTCCTCTTATCCCAGCTTTATGCTTATTGGCATGGTTATGGTGTAAGTGAGAATTCTTTATTGGAGGCAAGGATCTATACTGTTACCTAAACCGGTAAATCTCCAGACTCAGCAAGCAATTACAGACCTATTTCTTTGTTAAATGTGGATATTAAGATACATGCAAAGATTTTGGCTAATCGGTTAAAAGATATGTGGAATATTCTGCTGAGTCCGAACAAGCTCGGTTTTGTTGCAGATGATCCTCGCAGATCATTTTAGAAAATTGTTCTATATGATTTCAGCGGCGGAAGACCCTGAAGTTGAAGCCACCTTAGTGTCACTAGACGCTGAGAAGGCCTTTGATAGGGTTGAGTGGAGCTTAATGTTTACAATCTTGTCTAAATTCAGCTTCCCTAAAGAATTTATTCAGTATGTAAGTATACTATATAAGGTTCCATCTGCAAGAATTCAGTGTAACAACCTAATCTCAAATGTGTTTCCTTTATTGAGAGGTACTTGACAGGGCTGCCCCTTATCGCCATATTTATTTAATCTATATTTAGAGCCTCTGATAAGAGCTATTCATGATGACCCAGTAGTTCAGGGAATGAGCCTCGTATCTCAGAGTTTAAAATTTCCGCTTTGTTGATGACCTATTGCTACATATTAGCAATAGTATTACCTCACTTCCGAATATTGTCAATAATCTCAGATTTTAGTGAATTTGCATGCTATAAACTCAATAAAAATAAAACAGTAGTTTGTCCACTTTCGAATTTACACAAGGGGTGGTGTACTACATTAGGACTGCAATGGCAGCCTGGCCCTTTAACCTATCTGGGTATCCAGATATCTAAGGATCTGGAGAGCCTATTTTGCTTAAATTTTAGGCCTTTAATAGATGAGATCAGGGCTGATCTCCAGAGGTGGAAGAATCTTCCTGACCTTTTCAGGTAGAGTTAACACAATCAAGATGATGGTTTTACCAACAATTTTTATCCATTAAGGAACCTTAATATATATATACCTAAAGCTTTTTGATCAGCTTCATAAGTTTTGTACTGAGTTTTATGGAGGGTAAACCTCCTGAGAGCATATACAAGTTAACGCTGCTCGTAGTAGGGGTGGGCTACAGATCCCAGATTTCTACTTTTATTATCTCGCTGTTCACATAGCCAGTTTTGCCATCTGGTCTGGGCAATGTGACTTCTCTTCACTTGGACTAGATCTAGACCGCAAAGCCGCGGATCGGGCGAACATAGATTTGGAGTCTTGTTTGTATCTGCCATGGTCTAGAATACCTAAATGCCTAAGGAATACTCCCTTGGGCTGGAATGTAAAGGCAATGCACCAATTATTCTCAAAGTTCCAAATCTCGCATGTGTATGACCTGTCTCAGCCTATTTTAAGGAACCCTAATTTATTAGTAGATACCAGGCTCATAACTAGGTTTATACAGAATTTTTCTGGTAAACCCTGTATTGTGGCCTTTTTTTCGGATGCCCATCTTTCCTCTTTACAGGAATTGATTGGTAAATTTAAAGTCCAACTGTCTGACCTTCTGTGATTTTTCCAGATTTATAAAAGTATAAGCACCTTCTTGGGCAAAAGGACTGGGTCGATGCGCGGTCTTTTAATTAGGACTTGTGTGGGAAGGCAGGGCTTGATAAACTAGTTTCTAGAATATACAGGTATATAATTTCAGAGTTGGGCCCCCAAAGACCATCTATTCCTGTCTATTGGGAAACCAATCTGGGCCTGGGTTGGCCCGAGGAAACCTGGGAGGGAATATGGAGGGATTTATATTCTTGCGTTAAGCAAGAAAGGCTCCGTGAGATCCAGTTTAAATTACTGCACAACTTATATTTGTCGCCAGCAAAATTGTGTAGGTAAAAAAATATGGCTCTCCGTACTGCCTTGACTGTGGTGATCAATTAGTCACTATTTTACATAAGTTCTGGGAGTGTCCTAAGATAATTAAATTTTGGCAGGAAATTGAAAGGTGGATATCACCATATTGTGATCTGTCTCCTCTTTTTGACATGGAAACTTGTATACTTGGTAAATATCCACGCACTCTGTCAGGTTCTCAAAAACGCCAGACTGCTTTGGTGACGTCGGTGACAAAATTATTGATTTTACTTCATTGGCAAGGCAACTGGACTCCCTCCTGCAAAGAGTGGTGGGAAGAGTTTCTGAATGCATTAAATGCAGAAAAATTGGTTGCAATAAGTTTTAATGTTATACTAAGTTTATACAATGTTGGGACAGCCTGACTGGCAAATTGAGACTGAAATTTGGGTACTAGCCTTTCACCATTAGATATATAAATCTTCAACTTCTGACCTACGGAAAAACATAAATATATATGCTAAGCCCTTAACCTTTCTTTTGATTTTTCCCTGTTCTATCTTTACATTAACTATAGGTGTAAGTTGCACCCCCCCATAGAGACTGGTCGGTTATTATTTGTTGGGGACTGAAGATAATAATCCTACTTAGGTTTCCAGCGGTTATGCAAGGTGCGGCAGCTGATGGGTAACGGGACAAGGGATGGGGGTTGGGGGATTGTTTTTTTGGAGGGAGGGTAGGTTTTCGTTTTTCTCATCCTCTTCTATGTATTGTTATTGATTGGCTTAGTAGTTATTATTAGGATGTTTTTATTTTCCATGAAACTTACACAAATAAAGTGATTTGCAAAAAAAAAACCTTATTTTGTAACAGGAGGCTTCTACTATCCACACAGGTTATATGGGCCAACTGCCAGGCAGTTTCTCAGTCCTGAGAAGTAATGGGAGAGCCTAGATGACCAGTAACATTGAACTTTCTGAGTTTGGTCAGGGATGGAGTTACAAATCTGGGAATACATTACACTAGTTCGACCTTTTGCTTTCTTCAGCCAGTGACTAATGTCCAGGTCCCGGACTTGTGAACCCTGTGAAGGTTGAGGTTTAAGAAACGGAGATAATGCATGGCACATCTGCAAGTACCTCCAGAAATCTTGTTTAGGGAGGATATTTTGGAGATGTAGGTTGCTGAAGGTGTCGCATGTTCTGGTACCTGGAAGCAAAAGGTATTTCAGGTGTGTAATGCTGTGATGTACCCAGTTAGACCGGTGAATAGGCTGATGGTCTATACAGACCGCTGAGTTGTTCCATAAGGAGAGCCATGCCTTTGGTGTAAGGGAAGATTTAATAATGTGGGATAGCCAGTGCCATGCTTGTACAGAGGGTACAATTATGCTCCACTGGTGCAAAGGGTGAGGAAAAAGGGGAGTAAAGGCAGGCCAGAGGCAGGATGGGTAAGCATATTAAGGTTTCTATGTGTAACCAAACAGGATGGGGAGTGACAGAGGTGGAGAACCACTGGCAGGTCTGTGTTCCTAGGAAGGTTTTGTGTTGACCTTGAAACTAAGGGAGGTTAAAACCTCCCTTTTTCCAGTGGGACCATAATTTGGCCCTACTAAATCCTGGCACTGTGCCAGCCCACAGAAAAGAGTCCACTAATGCATCTATTTTGGTGAACCAGGTAGGGGAAAGATAAGCAGCAACTGAGAGAGGATATGGGGTATTTTGCGTGCTGGCATAATTTTGACTGCGGATATCTTACCAGCTAGGGACAGGCACAATTGTTGCCATCCAGTAAAGTCATCTTTCAATTTCTGAAGCAACAAGGTAAGATTAAGGGTTAATAGTTCCGACAGGTCCACTGATGGGTGAATACCTAAGCACTTGATAGAGGACAGGGACCACCAGAGTCCCGCCTGCAAAAAAATGATGGCTTTGCAGGCTTCATTCATGGGCAGTACATCCGTTTTTCCTTGGTTGACTTTTAAGCCCGACACAGAGGAATATGTCTGAAGGAGCTCAAGGAGGTGGGGGTGCCTGAATGGGCTCCGGACAGCAATACCAAGAGTTCATCCACATACACACTGGTTTGGAGGAATGCTCCAGCAATGGGAATGGTGCATATGTCTGCATGCTCCCTGATTGCAATAGCGAGGGTTTCAATCACCAAAACAAAAAGCATAGGGGAAATTAGACAGCCCTGTCAGGTGCCTTTTGTAGTGAAAAGGGAGCTGACAGGGTGGAATTAGTTAGGACCCAGGCTATAGTGGTCTGATACAGGGTTTGCACCCATTCTGAAAACTAGGGTCAAAAACTCATATATTGAAGAACTTTGAGAATGTAGTTCCATTCAACAGAATCAAAGGCAGGCAGGCAGGCCAGTTGGAGGCAGTATAGTGCAGTGGTCTAAGGCTCTGAGCTGCAAATCTGGTCACATCCAGCAGACCAGACCTGGGTTTGAATCTCACAGCTTCCACTTGCACACTGTGTGACCCTGAGCAAGTCACTTAACCTCCTTGTGCTCCCAGGTTGCTCCTGTAAAAAAGCTTCCAGCTTAGTGTGCTATACCTGGTTAAACAACTAAAAAAATAAATAAAACAGAATCAAAGGCCTTCTCAAAATTTATTGCAATGGCCACTGCAGGAGAGAGGGACTGTTGAGCACCCATGACAATGGATATCTTGAAACAGATGTGGTCTGAGGCTAGTCTAACCTTCGTAAAACCTGCCTGTGTAGGGTGTATAAGTTCAGGGTGAATTTGATCTAGGAAGAGTGCCAAGGCTTTTGCCAGAATCTTGGTGTCTGTATTTATTAAGGAGATGGGACAATAGTGGGCAGAAAAATGAAGATCCTTCTCCTTTTTGGGTAAGACCGTTATTATAACCTCCTGAAGAGTTGGGAGGGGGAGGGAGCAGGAGGAATGTGATTCTGCAAATACTATATGTAGGATTGGAGTGACAGTGGGGTATAGATGTGCATAAAGATCTGCTGAAATGCCATCTCCCCAGGAGATTTATCTTTGTTCAGGAAGTGAATGGACTTCTGGATTTCAGATACCATTAATGGGGATTCTAAAAGGTCCTTATGTTGAGGGGATAGTGTAGGGGGAGGTAGGTTAGACAAAAAGGTATCAATTGCACTGAAAGTTCAGGCTGAAGAGGAACTGTATAGTTTTTTTTGTAGAAATGGATCGTCACCTCATTAATAGCTTCCTGTTTATGATGAGGGGTCCCATTGCTATCATGAAGTATGGAGATGTGGCATTCAGCTTATTGTTTTTTCAACCTATATGAGAGGAGGTGGCCTGCTTTCCCTCCCCATCCCAATGTCTGTGCTTAGCATGAAGGGCTAGCTCTGCCTGTCTGGCAAGTAGAGAATTCAACTGGAGGTGTATACCAGTTAAATCTGTTAGTATAGCCTTCACTTGTGAGGGGGAAGGAGCATTTTTGTATTCTTGCTCTTTTTGGGAGAAAGCTGTGTTGAGGGATTTATGGGCAGTTTTTCTTTTCCATCTATGTTTTGTTGCATAGCCCATAATTCCACCTCTAAGGGTAGCTTTAAAGGCTTCCCAGAGTGTAGCCACAGAGACCTCTCCATTGTCATTTTCCTGGAAATATCTTGTGGCCTCCTCTGTGATCCAAGTACAGAAGGATTTGTCTTTCAGGAGAAGGAGGTCTAGTCTACATTGTGAGGACTGGTGGATTCAGTGCCCCAGATTATTAGTAAGCAATAAGACATAACATGGTGGTGGTTATGTGATAACCGCACACCTAGGTGCGTGGTGAGGCATGAGGCCGAAGGCCGAGTGTCCTTCCACACTAGGTGTGCGGTTATCACATGACAACCACCACCCTGGAGTGTCTTATTGTGCTTATAAAATGGGAAATAACTATGGAAACAAAGAAAATGACAAGGTGTTTATATTTTGAAAACTTTGTAACATTTATTTAAATACAGAATAGAGAATTAATTGAATCATTGAGATAAAATAGTCCCTTGGTAAACTTTTTTGAATGGTAAAAAATAGCAATTACTAACATTAGCAAACAAGTCTACTTGTTGTAGTTTATGAATTGCACTTTACTTCACTGTGATTTTATTAATCTGTCCGGAACATCGATTTTGCACACCGACCGTGCCATTGTGCGCTACATGTGCGAAAACAGATTTCGGGTGAGATGTAAAAAATGACAGTTGTACTGTTCATAAGGAGGTGCAGTAAAATGGCAATACTGAAAATCTGGAGTGAAAATATTAAAAATGCTCGAAGTTACTGAGCATGGTAGGAACTCATAACGTACGCTCAGTAAAAAGTCGTTTTGGGGAATATTTTCACCAAATTTTCAACATAGGGTTTTTGGGAGCCTACCTCATGAACTGCGACACTGTCACTTCATTAATCATTCTGGAAAGGTGGTTCCACACAGTGACTGCAGAACCACCTTTCGAGACCGATTAACGAAATAACAGTGGTACAGTTCATGAGGTGGGGCCCCAAAAATCCCATGTTAAAAATTTGGTGAAAAAATTCCCAGAAATGGCTGAGATATGCACTAAAGTTGAAAAAAATCCATTTATGCCATTATACAGCTTACCAGCATTTCTTCAGTTCGTGGTCGGCTTTGAAGAGTGCAGATGTGTTCCCGGTCCACCGGAGATCGTAGCGCTGGGCTCTGGAGGTAAGTATGGGTTGAGGTGGGGGTGAGGTGGGGTTGTGAGGAGGTGGAGTCGCAGAGGGTGGGTGCGGGTTGGGGAGGGGCAAAAGAATCAACATGGGAAGGTTTTTTGTTTCAGGTTTTTTTATTTATTTACACACAGGGACTTTTGCCACGCTGGGGTGGGCGCTAGTGTGGTTTGGGCAGAAGCCACCAGGGATTGGGCACCCCTGTCAAGTTAAGGAAGTTTTTTCCATGCTGGGGTGGGCCTCAGCGTGGCATACAAACATTTTAGGGGCAGTGTGAAACTGACAGGGATTGGGACCCCATCGGCAAATGTGAGATTCAAACCCAGGTCTCCAGAATTGCAGCATAGACCATTCAACCTCTATAGTATGCTGCCTCCTTTAATATTAAATTCCCTCCATGATCATAGCGGTCGCTACTTCTTTAACTTTCTGGTGCCTACCATCATGCACCATGCACTTCCATCTTGGGAAGCGATAGGCTTTTTTTTTTCAATGCCTCTCTGCACTCATGTTGTATGTTTGAGTTAACTGATAGCCCGTGTCACCGGCCGACTACCTTTATGGATTGCTTTTATTAATATTAGCAATGTATTTGGGCACTTTGGGTCTGCCTCTGCCTATTTAACTGTGTTTTCCCACCTTTTCTTTTTGTTTATAAAGTATTACTGTATTGCCTACTTTCTTCATCCTGTTTTTTTGTTTTCTGTTTTTCCCCACATTCAAGACATAGAATGTTTATCATGGAATACAGAGATTCAAAATTCTGCTCTGTTCCACTTGTAGAATGTTACTCTCCTGACATTTTGTACACACAGACAACAAAGGCCTGTTTTAGAGCCAGAGACTCAATTATATCACTGTAACGGCAAGCATGAGAGATTTCACTGATGAGCAGGTAAAGACAGAAGGGGGATTTTTCACTGTTAGTGAACAAACAGTTGTAATGAAAACTATAAACAACACTTAATGTTTCTAATTTGTTTATGTCTGTAAGGGGGATTGTGATGATCAGGGAAACAACATTTAATGAATTTATTTTATTTTTTTATTTAAGGTAGTTTTATTTTTAGGGCCCAGCTGAAGTTTTTTTTACACTGTAAAGGTAGCAGCTATGTTTATAATGGAAGATTAGTTCTGGTTGAAGGGGGACTGATGGAAGATAGTTCTGGTTGTATGAGGACTGATTTGCTGATTGTGTGATGTGGTTTAGGACCAGGATGACTGTGCATATATAGAGATTTAATGTACAGTCAGCTGATGTCTCTTGGCCAATGAGATTTCTAGATGTTTTCTTACCATTTTATAACTGATAACAAGGCATGGTCTGATACAGTTAAGGAGTCTATGTCACAGGTGATTACTGGCTGGCTGACCCATAAACCTGGGGGATATACTGTATGTGAAGTCTTTAACCCTAGGGTTAAAGGAATGCCATATGTCAGAGACAGAAAGTTCTTGCATCACATCTCTCAAAGCCTGGGCTGCTCTAGGGTGCATTCAGTGGAATTCGTAGTCCTATCCAGGTCTAGGAAAAGTGTTGTGTTGAAATTCACACTAATTAGACAGGGTGTGGAAGGGTATGTAATGTTGTGCATAGCCTGGCAGAACGTGTAGTAGAAATTCAGGGAGTCAGTGTTGGGCCCATAAATGGAGCCCAAGACTGTGGAACCCTGTGGAGTGGTAAGTCTGACAAGTAGCCTGTGGCCATCAACATCTTGCTACTGCTTCTCTATAGCCCATTTCAAGGATTTGTGGATGAGACGTGAAACCCCTCTTTTTGCTGTAGGGGCACAACTGAGTGCCCCAGGTCCACCCATTCCCAGCAAAGTTTCACAGCTTCTGATGGGACTAATTTTGTCTCCTGTAGGAAGGCTATTTTTGTTCACAACTTCTTAAGATGGGAAAGGACCTGTTTATGATTAATAGGGGAATTTAACCCTCATACGTTCCAGGTCATGCATTTTAGGTCAGCCATGGGGATGGTGGTATAATACTATTAATTAATACAGGTATGTTAAACAATTTTGTCCCTGGGAGAGGGCCTGAGGATTACAAAGCTAGGAGCAAGATGTCTGGAGGTATAGGTAAACTGTATGCTACACACAGTTACATAAAGCCATCGAGCCATTGACCAGATAACTAAAAGCACTGTATTAAAAATAGCTAAGACAAGGAGAGGCTGGGGGGACCTGGAAAAGTCAGGGTGCCTGGATGATAGACAGCATGGATTCATCCCAGAGAAATCGTGTCAGACAAACCTTGTGGAGTTCTATGACTGGGTGATGAGTGCCTTGGACCTGGGTAGACCAGTGGACATCCTCTTTCTAGACTTCAGCAAGGCATTTGACTCTGTTCCTCATGAGGGCCTGTTGGATAAGCTGGGAGAAATGGGGGTGGGGAACCAGATGATCAGATGGATAGGCAATTGACTCCAGGACCGGACCCAGAGGGTCATAGTTGGCAGGATAGTCTCATCCCCAAGGAGGCCATTAGTGGGGTCCCACAGGGATCAGTCCTTGGGCCCCTCCTGTTCAACGCCTATGTCTCTGACATAAGGACAGATATCAGGAGTGAGATGAGTCTCTTTGCAGATGACTCAAAACTGGGGGCAGTGGTGGATCGGGAGGAGGGGAGGGTGGCCCTACAGGGGGACCTTGAGGCTCTGGAATGATGGTCTAGAAAGTGGAAGCTGAGGTTCAATGCAGGGAAATGCAAGGTACTGCACCTGGGGGCCAGAAACCCAGGCCAAGTGTACACTATGGGGGGGGATGCTACAAGTCTCGATGGCTGAGACGGACCTGGGGGTGGTGGTGGATGTCAAGACGAACAACTCAGAGACTTGTTGGAGGGCAGCAGCCAAGGCCAACAGGATGCTGGGATGCATTGCTAGGGGGATCACCTCCAGAAGGAAGGAAGTGATACTCCCTCTGTATAACTGCTTGGTGAGGCCGCACCTTGAGTACTGCGTGCAGTTTTGGAGGCCACACTTAAAGAGGGACATTAAACTCCTGGAGAGGGTTCAAAGGAGGGTAATCAAAATGATTTGGGGCTTGGGGGACAGGACCTATGGGGAGAGACTCGAAGAGCTAAATATGTACACATTGGAAGAGAGAAGGGACCAGGGGGACATGATAGAGGTCTTCAGGTACATGAAGGGGTAAATAGGGGAGGTGCAGTCAGGGTGCTTTGAAGGAAGGAGGAGGGAGCAACTAGAGGGCAAGGCTGGAAGCTGGAGAGGGGGAAGATTCAGGGGAGAAAGGAGGAGGTGCTACTTCACTGAGAGGGGGGTGGAGCCATGGAATGCACTGCCCAGGGGGCTGGTGGAGGCAGAGATGGTGGAGGGGTTCAAGAGGGGGTGGGACAGATACAGGGGAAGGGTTCTAGAAGCAAAATCCAGTGCAGCGAGAATATCTGGAACTGGGAAGGGAGAAGCCAGAGAAGGCGAGGGGGGCAGCAAGGTCAGCTCCCAGGATGGGGACTGACCAAACGAGCAGACACAAAAGATCGTTAGGCCTATTCTGCTGGCATTTTAATATGTTATTATGTTAGTAATATACATAAATGGTCTGTTTATAAACAAGTAACTGACACAGAGTGTCATAAGTACAGCTGTGGATAGATTCATCAACTTTTCTAACAGCAGATGATCTCTCATCAAACAGAGAGAAGTGTATACTCAGATGTAATGCTTCTTTATGGGAGAAGAGCCCCAGTGAGACAGCTGCTATCAGATAACCAATGGCCCGAGTGTTCGAATCTAGGACAATGGTCATAGTTAACTCTTGAGTATGGCAATGAAAAAAAAAAACCTTCTCATACCATCATCAACTGAACGTAGGTTAGGAGGGCCTATAAACAAGACATTTTCATAAAACTCATAAACATTTCTGCTGGGAGGAATTGAACCAGCTGATATAGAGGGTAGTGAAGGTGGGGTAAAAGAGTTGGCGGGTACACAGGTCCCTTCCAGAGAAGGGAGGATAGGGAGAGAGGGAGGGAACCTCACCCAAAAAGATGGGGAGGGGAAGGTTAAAGTGTGTATCTCCACTTATTATATATGGAGTCAGATGGATGTAATTGAAGAGGAGGGAGGGAGGATATATTCCTGTGGAACAACAAACCATATATAAATTCTCAATTAAGCACCTAGCTATTAATCCTCAAAGGGGGATGAAAGAAGGGGTTAGGAAGGAAGGAAAAGGGAGAGGATAATGGGGGGAGGAGGGAAGTGAGAATCCCCAACAAACTAGAAACATATTTTGGTACAGTGTGATTACAAGGAATATAAACAGATATGCATAAGGCCAGTCATGAACATAGATGTTGAGCTCACTAAACTGCATATGCAAAATATCCCCCGAATCTATAGTGCACCAAATGTGCCTATGTGTGGAGCGGGAGAACATAAAGAGAGGCAGCATATATTATAAGTTGGTGGGCTTACATGTTGTCACCATCATTGCTGAGCTTTTGCCCTGAAACATTTCTGGGAATAAAAAAGCTTGAATAAACCTCTAGATGGCATAGGGTTAGATTACTACAGAATAAATCCCCAGTGGAGGGGTTGTCAGCAAGTGTGACCATTCCCCACCCTACCTGTTAAACAGTGGGCCCACAGTGCAGATAGATAATATATAAACTGGAACTGAATATGTGTGCAGCTAAGCACCAGAAGAGATAGGGGCCATCATCAAACATGTCTTGTGAGCAGGAGGGAAGAGCAGAACAACAAAATGTGACTCCCCCTTAGAGCCAGGTAACAAAAAAGTGTAGGGCTCAATTCCTCCTGCAAAGAAGGAACTAGTTAGGAAGAAAGTCCCTTACAATATTTATTGACCATCACCTTGGAGTTAACCATGCTGGAGAGCACACAACTTAGCCAATCAGCTTGTTTGCAGAAATTCAACCTACTTATGGAGTGCTGATCAAATGTAGATTTGAACACTGGGCTGGGAGGCTTCCTAGTCTTCCTTCTCTGGAAGGGACCTGAGTACCCACCAAATAAATTCTGTTTAGGCTGAGGGTATTAACCCGGTAGTTTAGACATCCCTGTGTGAAAGTACAATAGTCATGGGTGAGCGAGTCTGAAGTTGTCCCAGCCCGAGAGTGTGAGTCTCAGCAGTGAAAATTTAACTGAGTGAAAAATGTAAGTACATAAGCAAGTACTCACCCCAAGACAGAAGGGGACAGACAAACCTGCTCAGTGGGTAGGGCCTTGCTTCTTTGGGGAATCATTGGGGTCCTCCTTCCCAGAGGAAGGGAGTGGAGGGAAATGATCAGTAGCTGCTTGGGCTGCCCAGTAGAGAGTTGTGGTATTCAAGGATGGGACCTCCTGGTGGGATGGTGGATCTCTGTTAGTGCCAGTGGTGATCTCAGGTTCCACAGCTAGGATCAAAAATTGTTGGCTAAAGAGGGAATTCCAGGGCTGACAGAAGAAACTGAGGAGCCGAGACTTCTTCTACCACTCCAGGAAAAGCTGGTGGCCCTGTGATGTTCTTTTCTAGTGATCCATGGTTCAGTTTTCATCCTCTTCTGCTTCAAGAGCTGCCAGAGGGGATCCACCATTAAAGAGTGTTTCAAGTCAATGTCTGGTTGGAAGTATCTTTTTTTCAGGCATCAGGATCAGGTGCTGGGTATATGTCCATGTGGGGTGATTTCTTTTGCAGGTAAGACAAAAGTTGATAAGTACTATCTATGGCCCCAGGCAATAGGAAGGATCTCTGTATCCCCTTGTGGGTAACACACAGTGTAGCAGGGTACTTCATGGAGTATTGAAGACTGAGCTGTGCTAACTTTTTCCAGGTGGGCGTAAAGGCCCGTCTACAATGTGAGAGCTTGGCTGAGAAATCCTGGAAGAGACGTACAGTATGGTGTGAGCCTGCCACACAAAATGGCCTCACTCCCTGGCTCAGCTGACTAGGTTTTCTTTGACTGGGAATCTAAGAAGCTTTGTAATAATCGGTCAAGGTGGCTGGCCCAGTTTGGATTTGGGGGCCAGGCTCTAATGGGCCCTTTCAAATTCAATAGTTCAAGTTCAAGTTTATTGCAGAAAAAAACTCCGTTGAGCAAGCTCATTCACAAGGAGGTCCTGAGACATTTACACATACATATCGATATTACATAGGAACAATTCAATGTAAATAAACAAAGTGTATGCATAGAATACAAGAGATATAACATGGTAAGGTTCAACCTAGCAGTGCAGGGTCCAATTGAGACATAAGTTATAACTAGTGGAAAAAAATAACAAAAAAAGGAAAAGAACAAAAAAAACTTATACCAATTAGGCTTTTACATTTCTGGCTCAGTGAGTAAAAGGACAGTCGGTACACAAATAATTGGCTTGGAGTTAGGAGTAGGCCTAGTGGCAGCTGCAGATATGTTTTATTTTAGAGACTGCTAGTGCTTTGTAGGAATTAATTGAGACAATGCTAGTTAGTTTCAGTATGGATTGTAGACAGTTCCAGATGTTAGGAAGAGCACATGAAACAGCTCGTTGGCCAAATGTAGTGCGAGTCCTAGGGACAGCTAATAGGATAAAGTCAGATTTCCTTAGGGAGTATGCACTATGGGAGGTGTGTATGAGAGACATTAAGTAGCCCGGCAGTTTGTGAAGAAGTATCTTAGGGGTTCAGATACCAGCATGGAGCAAGCGTCTGGTGGCAAGTAAGGTCCAGTCAATCGCTGCATATAGATCACAGTGGTGGGTACGGTAAGTGGAGCTAGTGATGAATCGTAGGGCACAGTGGTAGAGAACGTCCAGTTTAGTTAGGCTAGAGGTTGGGGAGGAAATATAAATTATATCCCCATAATCAAGTAAGGGAAGGAATGTGGCTTGGACAAGCCTTGTTCGGATCAGGAGAGTGAAGAGAGACGTATTTCTAAAAAAGAATTCCAACCGTGCTTTGAGCCTCTTAGATAGGTCCTCAATATGGTCATTGAAAGATAGCTTGTTGTCTATCCACATGCCTAGATATTTAAATTTAGGTACAACTTCCAAAGGTTCACCCAGGGAGGTAACAATAAAGCCCTTTGGGGGGGCTGGTAGAGTGCCAAGTGAGGTATACCATGAAAAAATCATTGTCTTAGTTTTTTTTTTGGCATTTAGGAGAAGTTTGGCTTTTATGAGATTGCGTTCTAGCTGGTCAATAGGACACAATCTGGTGTATTTAACAGTTGTGGGGAGGTAATTTGTAGAAATCACACCATGTACTTGACCTCAGCTCCCTCCAGAAAGCCCAATATATGCAAGTTGTTGTGCCTTGCTCAATTTGATCAATTTTCCAGGTTGTCCACCTTATCGAGCAGATACTGTATCATGGAGGCCTGCACCCTGAGTTGGGCCTGGATATTGTCAGTGGCTTCTTCCACAGGATCCTTTGGTCTGCCAAGGAGAGATGTCCCCCCAGCTGCGTTAATTTTTGGTAGGTATCAGTTGCCAAGATTTTCAGCTCTGCTGTGTCTTGGAGTACTTGAACCAACGTTTTGGCTAATTGTTGGAGGTCTGCCGGGTGTTGAGGCTTGGAGCTCATGGCTGGCTCCAGATTGTAGTGCATAGGAGCTGTGGCAGCTAGGCTTACCAGGTGCAGTAACAGTCCTGTTGGCTGGCGTGAGGTTCAAGTCTATCCTGTCAAGTAAGGTACGGTTGGAAAGCTGGTCTTTTACAGATAAAAGTTCAGTAGTGTTTTGGTTAAAAAGGATGTGCCTTTCTGTCAGATATTTGCAGGATTTTGCAGATGATGATCTGGAGAATTGGGTTAAAAGCAGCCATCTTCCTCAGTGTCTCCATAGTGCCCCCAGAAAGTTAAGGATTTTAAACAAAAAAAAATCAGTGGCACTCACCCTCCTATCATGCTTTCTCCTCTAGGAGAAGTAGTTAACTTGATAACGTGCCAAGTGCAGGTGAGAAACATTGAGCTGTTTCTGTGCAATGCTCTGCACTTCTGCACCTTACTTTGCATGCTGCTGAATTTTTGAATTAAAGATTTGTTTTAATTTTTATTGGCTGTATATCTGCCTACTTCAAGATGGCCACTGTGCTGGGTGGTACATTATCTTAGGTCCATTTGTGTTGACCAGCTTTACAGCTTTTTACTTTTTGTATCTGTTTGTTTGAACTTTATTCCCTTTTAAAATTATAGTAGAGTAAGGGTCATTTTTTTTTGGTAGCATGAGAACCTGGGGAATGTGGAAAGTCATCAACAGTGCTGCAGAGACTGAACAGAAGAGGCTGCTGGTGTGGGGTGGATCAGACATGAGTGGAGTAGCAAACCACTCGTATCAGGTAACCTATTTCTCCTGTCAGTGGGGTATATTTGTAGCTTTCCAAGGCCTGTAGTGTGAAAGAAGCCCAGGAAAGACTGGCCTTTGAGTTTGGCTAGGTTGGTCTGGCTTGAGTATTGCACAGGTTGGTGGAGCATTAGAAGGAGTGCTCATTACCCCCCTCTCCCCCAATGCTGTGCCTACAGATGAGTCAGTGCTGTGGTCTGGTGAGATCAAGGTCTATACCAAATTGTTGGGGTCTGTTGTGACTTTTTCCCTCTGAGCTTTCTTAACATCCTGTTAACTTACTGGCAGTTTGCATCAGCCTATTTAGAGCAGGCCTGGAATTCCTGCTCTAGGGCTCTGTGGGGGGCATCCTTTCCTCTCTAATTCTTGTAAGAGGCATTCCAGCTGTGTAACAGCTAATGTACATCTTTGCATCCTCTCAGTTGCAGAGAGGGGAGCTATATCAAACTACCTGAAGCTGTTATACTAACTATAATCTATTTAGTGAAGTTTTAGGTGCACCACTGGACTGGTCATTTTTATGGGCACTGCATTTAAATGTTATTTTTCTACTTTGGATGAACGGGGGAAGGGTGATCGCTGTCCGAGTATTGGTTAGTGTTTGACTGTGGTGTAAAAGGGGATTGTGGGGAGGGAGGATGCTTCAACTGTTTGACTGTTTTGGGGTTTTTAAGTCTTGAAAAGGAAAGAATAGTTATTTGGTGGGAGTGATTTCAGGGCTATTTATTGGTGAGCAATGTCCCTCGGTAGTATAGACCCTGGGTACACCTATCCACATGGACTGCTCTGCCAACTTCCACATTTTGGGCACCTTCCCTTCTGGCATTGGTTTACTACCTGTGTAGGAGGCTGGAAATCATTAAGAAAAGGAGCAAGGGCTGGAGGCATGACCAAAGGGAAGGTTTGATCCAATCAAGCATGTCTAGCTGGGTAGGCACCCAGGTTGTAAAAGCACTGAAGAGTAGGGTTCTCCCTGCCTAATCCTGATCCCCAGAGAGCCCCTTAGGAATGAGGGGACAGTAAGTCAATGGCCTGGCTGTCCCAGATTCTCCTCTGCAGTGCATGTTGTGCAATACTAAATCCCTGAGGAATAAAACCTCCATGATCTTGGACTGGATCATAGACTGCTTTGGAGATCTGGTATGTTTCACTGAGTCCTAGTTAGATGATGACTCTGGGCCTGTCCTAGAGGTGGCCATCCATGACAGATATTCTGTAATACACTGCCCAAGGAGGGAGCAGGGGTGGTGGTTGTGGGCCTTCTGTTTTAGGCTGTTTGGACTGGCAGTATAGCCTAGAGGTTAAAGGAATGAGGTGTGAACAAGCTTGATACATTCAGCAGACCAGACTTGAGTTTGATTCTCACAACCTCCACTTGCATACTGTGGGACTCTAAGCAAGTCACTTAACTACCCAGTGCTCCCAGGTCACCCCTGAAAACAGGCACTTGTGCCTAGTGGGTCTTACCCGGTTACCAAAGACAAATAAAAAAAAAAATTAAAAAGATCCTGCCAGGGACTGACTGCATTTCCTGTGAAAGAGACAAAGTTTTGGAAGGTGTGCCCATGAAGGGTGATGTGGGTTTGAGATGCAGAATATTCCTGGTCCGGCACCCTCCTGATAGGGGCCAGGAATTTCTACAATAATTTGCAGACTTCATTGTCCACTTTGCATTGCATGCTCCCAACTTAATTGTATTTATTTATTTCAAAAGTTTCACCAGGAAAGACATACTGAGCTGGTAACAGTTCATTTCCATGTGTGTCCTGTATGTTGGGGACTTCAGTGTTGGGTTTGGTGATCCTTACAGATTGCTCAGCAGTTACTCCAGTTGATGGATTCACCAGATCTCATACAAGTGATTTCTACCCTTAGCCACAAACACGGCCAAATCCTCAACCTGGTTTTCTCCCATATGATTGACATAAGTGATGTCAAAGGGGATACAGTGGGGTGATGAGATCACTACACTGTGCAGTTCCATGCAGGGGTATACCAAAGAGTTGCTCCTCTGGTGGAGATGTAATATTGCAGTGGATAAGCTCCAGGATGTGCAGATATCTCAAGCATGATGTCAGCATGCAGTGGAGATACAGTGTAGGCCATTAATTGCTATAATTTGGAAATTTCATTGGTGCTGGACCCCTCTGCACTAATCCGTGTCCACTCACTGACCTCCCACCACGGGTCACCATGGTGTAATCGCAAGTTTTTGAGGATCATGGTATCATGTGGAGGTTGGAGCATTCCTGGAGCATTCATGTTCTTTAAATGACAGGTTGGTTTTGGAGTCTCATTATAGAGATTTTCAGAGGGCAATAACTCTAAAAAAGGCAGAATTCCTGTTGTGAGGTATTGCCTCAAGAAGAGGCTGGCTTCTCTCTTCAACAGTTTAAACAGACTCATTAATTGAGCCTGTCTGTGATCTCAGGGTGTTTCGTCTCAAGAAAATTATGACAAGTCTGGCCAATTTTTCCTGAACAGAGTGGCCTCCATTAAGGCTGGTATCACTTCAGGTGGCCTGTTTGGGGCCAGGAGCAGTCTAGCCAGTCTCTGAGACTATTGTTCTCAAGGTGGTTTTGAGTCTGTGTCCCACATGCTGTAAGGCAGATCCAGGTCCATTGCAGCTAATGGTAAACTGCCACATGGCCTTGGGGCTGGTGTTCCCTGACATGACCAATGTTCCCTTTTGAAAGGTTGTTTTCCCACTGCTCTGAAATTAGACTTCATGAGACCCCTCTTGAAGCAGCAATCTCTGGACCTGGTGTTTGAAAACTAGCAAACTACAGACCTGTCTCAAACCTTCACTTTCTGAAGAAGGTGATCAGGAAGTTGGTGGCAATTCAGCTTGAGGCCCAGCTGGAGAGGTTTGACATCTATGAGCTATTACAGTCAGGTCTGCAGCCTTGCCATATCAGAGGAACCAGTCTCATCAAGATGTTTAATGACTTACTCTTTGCAAAGGATAGAGGAGAATGATCTATCTTGGTTCTTTTTTTTTCTTTTTTTTAACTCTTTTTGTTGCTCCAGTCAACCAGGGCATCTCTCCGAAGTGCTCTTGACCTTTACCTCTACTCCCTGCCTGAGACCTCTCTCCCCTGAGTAACCCCCATCCAGGACCTTCCAGCCCCTCCAGATCACCCCCCTTGGGTAGGGCCCACCCCACCTACCTGGCAGCCTATCTGACATGAGAGGGTCAGTCCTGGTTGGCACCATGGGGTCCTGGAGGAGAGATGGTCCAGCACTGGGGATATGGGCTTCGGTCCCTGGAGCCCTCTTCACCTCCTGGTTGATGGGGGAATTTTTTTCATGGTTGCCCCCTCGGAGTGTGAACATGCAATGATGTTCATTGGGCTGACACACTGACATCTGCTGCTGCTCTGCCCCCATGTCCGTCGGCATCACATGTTACCAGCACTGCCCCAACCACCACCAGGAGCCATTCAGGAGTGGTGCTAAGCCCAGATCCCTCCCTGGGAAGGGAGAGCAGTCCTATGGACACTCAATCCCTTCCCTCCCCTGCCGACCCTCTGGGGCCCGGGTCTGCTCCCGAACCCAAGTCGCTGTTGTGGCGAGAGGTGTGGCATCCAGCGCCTCAACCCTCAGTGTCACCGGGCCGGCTATCCTGGTTCTTTTTGATCTCTTGTCAGCATTTGACATCATGGATCATGGAGCATTGATAGAATGCCTTGATATATATGGAGTGCTCACCAGGACAATGTTGAAATGGTTAGAATCATTCCTGATTGGTACATCACAGAAGGTTGTGATGGGAACTTTTCTTGTTGCATCCAACTGTGACCAGCTTTGGAGTTCCACAGGGGTCAGTCCTATAGCTGATGTTACTCACAGTGTAGATGTTACCATTGGGATTGATCATTAGACAGTATGGCATGAGTCTTCACTACTATGCAGATGACATTCAGCTGTACCAGACTTTTACAACAGATGGGCAGGAGCAGTCTTGGTGCTGATGCAATGTCTCCAGGAGATCCCAGACTGGATTACTTCAAGTTGGCAGAGTCTGAATCTAGACAAGACAGAGTTGCTACTGGTGGAGCCTGTTTTTGCAAGTCAGCAGCCAGATGTAATGCTGTTATATTGCTTTATTGGCATGGCACATATGTGGTGGTTGTGGATAGGGTGAAACACCCAGGAGTCATTGTGGACTCTGGACTGACTCTTGAATATCATGTGTCAGTTGTGGATTGCCAATGATTTTTTCAAGTTAGGAAAATCTCCTGGATTAAACCCTATCTGGTGCAAGAGGACCTGGCCACACTGGTTCTGCTTTAACTTTGTCAGCCTTTGTGATTTCAAGACTGGACTACTGTAGTGCTTTTAACCTGGGGCTGTCAGGGAATTTGGTGCATTGCCTGCAGTTGATGCAGAATGCAACTGTCATACTAATCATGGGTACATATCATGACTGTGCTGCAACAGCTACACTAGCTCCCAGTTATGTGGTGCACCACCTTCATGATTGCTTTGTTTAACTTTCAAAATCCTGCACGGTTTGGTGCCTTGCTGCCTTAAAGTTCTCTTAACTTCATATGCTCCTGGTCACCAACTCTGCACCACCAAAAATTTTCTTCTGGCTATCCTGAGGGCACATCTGAAACTTTTTGCAGAAAAAGTATTCTCAGTAGCAGCCCCCATTATTTGGAAATCCTTGCTGTTAAACTTTGGGCAGTCCTTCAGCTGAGACCTTTAAAAAGGGGCTAAAAAGCTATTTGTTTTCTTTAGCCGTCAATTAGTATCAACCTAGGCACTGTTTCTCAATCACTGTATATTTTTTATTATGGGTACTTACTTTACTGTTATATTTATATATATGGTATTTGATTTACAGAACTGTGTGACGCACTCGGTGCCTATGTTGAACGGAGAGCAATACAAAAATAAATGCGTTGCCTTGCCTTACTTCTTGTCCTTTGGGAAGATGGATGATGGGAATGCGAGTTCCACTGCTTTTTATGTTTTAAATGATTGTTTGAACCAACAGAGTAGCACCCCCTTCTGTTTTTATACAGTGGCATGTCCACTGGTTTGTTTAAAATTAAGAATTTATGTCACACACCAGGGATTTGGGCCCATGTCCAATGATGGTAATGCAGTAGGAAATACAATGTGGGGCAACTGTATTGTTAGGGGCAATGTGATTTGCAACTGAGGTCCCTTCTGTCTGTCTCTGGTAGTTGTCCAAGCAAAAAGAGAGGGATCCCATGGTAATTTTTCTGAAAGAGTGGAATGAATAAGGTTCACTCTGGCAATTTGAAAATTGTTCATTTTTGGCTAACTGCTGCCTACTGCATGTGGTCTAATTAAACATTTGAGTACCAAGCTGTACCTTATTGGCAACAATTGACCTAGAGGCAAGACCAGTGAGTGACTACCATTTATTTTGTCTAAATGGGTAGCACCGGTATTCTCAAAATTTACCAGAAAAAAAACCTGTAGGCATGCACCTGGGCATATATTTGTGTCTGCCCAACATTGCCTCTTTTGGTAAGACATGTTGCATTGCAGTAGTTTATGACTGTGCGTTGATATTGTTAAACACATACTGTAGTGGCTGCTTTGTTTGTCTACAGTGCATACCTGTACAGTACCTGCACAGCCAGTTTCAAAATCATTTGTCTGTAAAGTAATGTATGGTACAGTGCAATATGCTGCTCAAAACTTTATGTACAGATTATATGGATGTAAAATGCTTTGAGGCACAGTGTGCATGAAATCCATGATAAAACACATTAATATTTTGTTAGAAACAGAAACATAGAATTTGTCAGCAGAAAAGGACCACTTGGCCCACACAGACTGCTCAGATGTTCTAGTTATAAAGTCTACATGTAATCTTTCTCTGGATAAATAATGAAAAGGAATTTGCACATGATCCTTAAATGTGTTGACTGTCAACAGGTTCCAGCTGTCTTTTTGAGATATCTGAAACAGATTGATAGTAATAAAGAAATCATGTGTCCCTAATAATTAAAGTCTGCATCTCAGAAATGCATTTAGATTTGAGACTGAAGTGACTGTAATAATAGAGAGAGATCAGTAGGGTGCTTCTGGTACTGCAGCTGTGAAGAAAATGTGAAATACTGTAGTTTAAATGAATAGGCAACAGCAATACACACAACCCTTTCTGTTCATTTCACAGCATTTGTGGAACAGGACAGTTATTGAATTAATCAGTTATACAAAAGCTAAGGTCACATTAAGAAGATGCACATAACAGTCTCTGATATGTGCCCAATGCTGTTTCAAAGCAAATGTCTCCACGGCAGTTACATTTACAAATGTACTGCATGTTATTTGTCTTTTAGTCATTGCTTTATTGTATTGATTATTGTGTGTTAAAAGGTTGCCCATTTTACTTGACTGAACAAATGCTGTTTCAAATATCAAGTTTAGCAAGGGACAGCAAACAGCTTTGCCTATTTTAGGCACTACTGTGGGTGTCATGGAAACCAAATGCTGCAGCTGAATCTGTTATCACGTACATTTTAAAACCTTTCTCACAACAACCTGACTGCATACGCTGTATATATCTAATATTTGTGTTTTTTTTTTAGTGAATTTGGTATTTGTGAAATGTGATACATTTGTGGAAAATGAGGTTCTTTTTTTTATCAAAAGATCACAAAAACAGCATATGTCCATAGTAACGTTTTACTTCATAACATCAGAATTTAAATTCTGTCTCCTCATTGCTTGACAATGCAAGGCCTGCTATCAGGTAAATAATTCCAGGTGTATCAAATTGTGCCGAAAATGTGCGGCCATTTTATGTTTATTTATTTTTATTTATTCGTTTTGTCAATTGGGTGAACCCACTAAGACAAGTCCATACAATTCCTTTTTCAGTGGTGACCCACAATTAATGACATAGAATAATCAAACTTTACAAAGTCAAGATACAGTACATCATTAGACAATAAATACATTCAGCAAAGCTTGGAATACCGGAACATGATCAATGTATTAATAACAAACTAATTACACAAGGAAGGGCAAGCGGATCAGAATCGGATTTCTACATAACACATGATGTGCAAACAGAGGCAGTTATAATAAACAGAGTAAGAGTCACTGATTACAGGAGCAAAGGCTCCACTCCAGCAGGGCAGCTTTGAGCCTTTTCTCAAATCTACCAAGTAAAGAATAATCTTGTAAGTCAGATGTCAGGGAGTTCCAGACGTAAGGTGCTAAAGTTGCAAAGGACCTCTTGCCCGCACAAGATCTCACTCTGGGTACCTCTAGTAGGGTACTGCTGGAGGAGTGCAAACATCTCCTCAAGGTTTTAACGGTCTGAATGTCACGTAGACTGGGGGGGTTGGAAGGGACCCCTAAGAAGCTTAAATGCCAAGCAGAGGAGAGGATACTATAAGTGGCCATCCAAAGGGGACCAGTTCAGAGAGCAAAACACATCTCAATGGTGCTCCCTGGGTGGGGCTCTGGAGCAAAACATCAAATTTTATTGCAGAGAACGCTAAACTTGCTGAACTCAGGGCACTTCAGGGATTGTAAGATGGGAGTGCCATATTGCAGGAGGGGAAACAAGGTACTGCTTGCTATAACTAATCATGAGTACCTTGTTAGGAAATCACCAAGGTGGTAGAGCCGACCAACTGTTTGTTGGAGGACTTTGGTGAGGTAACCAGTATTGGTTCTAAAGGAGAGTTCCTGGTCCAGGTAAACCCCTAAGGTATTTGAAATAATTGTAATGGTTTAATTAAGTAATAAATTTGTTCACAGATACATAGATACATAAATGTTGATGGCAGATAAGGGCCAATGGCCCACTTAGTCTGCTCATGTGTACGCATACTTAACTTCTTCAAGCTTCCCTAGAACTAGGTTGTCCCCTTCCTCCAACTACCAGGATCCCCTGATGCCTGTCCCATACATTCTTAAAACCTGTAATTGTTTCAGCTCCCACTGCCTCCTCCGGCAGGGCATTCCATTTGTCCACCAACTTCTCTGTGAAGAAATTCTTCTTCATGTTCCCTTTGAATCTCCCTTCCTCCAGTTTCATCCCATGTCCCCTAGTCCTGGAACATCTTTTTCTATGAAAGATTGTGTTTTCCTGCACCTTGTTCCTCCACTTGAGGTATTTATATTATATCCCCCCTCTTCCTCCTCTCCTTCAGGGAGTACAGTATGTATTCAAGTCCTTCAGCCTGTCCTCATAGGCTTTGGGATGTAATCCTTGCACCATCATGGTTGCCCTCCTCTGAAATGCCTCCACCCTGTCCATGTCCTTACATAGAAAAGGCCTCCAGAACTGGACACTGTACTCAAAGTGCAGCCTCACTAGCATTTTGTATAGTGGAATTATGACCTCCCTTTTCCTGCTGGTGATACCCCACCTATGCAACCAAGCATCCTTTTCACTTTTCCTGTCTTCTTGTTGCACTGACTTCCTATCTTGAGGTCATCAAAGATAATATACCGTAAGTCCCTTTCCTGCTTGGAGCATTCTATAGCCCTCCACCACCACCCAGCTAATATGTTGTTCCTGGGTTTTTATGCCTCATGCACATTATGCTCCATTTCTTTGCACTGCATCTTAACTGCCATTCCCTTGACCAGTTCTCAAGCTTCTGCAGATCTTTCTTCATTCAATTCACACTCTTAGGTGTGTCCACCCTGTTGCAGAGTTTTATGTCATCAGTGAACAGGCAAATTCTCCTGTCTAGGTCTTCTGTAATGTTACAAATAAAGATGTTGAAGAGGACTGGACCTAGCACTGATCCCTGTGGCACTCCAGTGGTCACCCTTCCCTCTATGTAGCGACAACCACTTACCACCACCCTCTGTGTCCTGCCATCCAGCCAGTTCCCCACCCACCACATCACCATCCTTCCCACTCCCATCCTCCCCAGCTTGTAAAACAATCTTCTATGTGGCACTGTGCCAAAGGCCTTGCTGAAATCCAGGTAGGCCATGTTCACTGCCCCCCCCATCCACCTTCCTTGCCCTCCAGTCGAAAAAATCAATGAGGTTAGTCTGGCATGACCTCCCCCCAGTAAAACTATGTTGTTTTGGGTCCTGTAGAACATTGGCAGCCAGGTGTTTCACCATTCATTCCTTCAATAGTGTTTCCATGATCTATCCCACTACTGAGGTCAGCCTGACTTGTCTGTAGTTCCCCGCTTCCTCTTTGTTCCCGCTTTTGTATAGGGGAACTACATCAGCTCTCCTTCAGTCTTTGGGTACCTCTCCTGTTTCCAGTGACTGGCTAAACAGGGTTGCCAGAGGTTCAGGCACCAACTCTCTTAGCTCCCTCAGCACCCTGGGGTGTACCCCATTTGGCCCCATAGCCTTATCGACTCTTATTCATTCAAGTTCCTTTAGGACCCTTTCCCATGGAAAAGGGCTTGTATCCATTTCTGTGCCCTTTCTACCAATTCTGCTCCCTTCTGGCCCAATACTCATCCCCTCCTCTGTAAAGACTGACAAGAAATCTCTGTTCAGTATGTCTGTTTGCTGCTGTCATACTCCACTCTACTCCCGTCCTCCCTCTTCAGTCTCACTATCCCTCCTTTATTCTTCCCTTTTTCACTTATATACCTGTAAATGTTTTGTCCCTCTAACCACTGATTTTGCAATGTGCTCCTCTGTTTGTGATTTGGTTTCCCTTACTGCCCTCCCTGACTCCTTTTGTTTCACCTGGTATCTCTCCCTGTTTGCTTCTGCCTGTGTCTTCTTGTTTTGCTTGAATTAGATTTTTATTGGCTTTCACTTTCTTTGCTACCTCCTTGGAATACCATAATGGTCTCCTCTTCCTTTTTCCCTTGCTAGCTTGCTTTAAACATGATTGTGTGGCCTTTGTTATCTCTGTTTTGAATACTGCCCACTGTTCCTCCACCCCTAATTTGCTTCCTATTCCAGGTAGTGCCTCTTCCAAGCATTTTCCCATTTTCCCAAAATCTGCCCTCCTAAAGTCAAGGATTGGCATTTTTGTGTAGCTGGGTGCTGCCCCTTCAAGTATGCTAAACCACACTGACCGGTGGTCATTGTTTCCCAGATGCTTTCCCACTGTGATCCCCATCACACTGTCCCTGTTCATGAGCACCAGGTCCAATATTGCCCCCTGCTATGCTGGTTCCATGACCAGTTGTTTAAGGAAGGCTCCCTGAAAGGAGTACAGGACAAACCTGCACCTGGCTGACACCGCTGCTGGTAGGCTCCAGTCGATGTCTGGATTATTAAAGTCACCCACCAGCACCACCTCCTCCTTGTCAGCCATCCTTTGGATAGCCATCATCATTTTCCTATCATTCTCCTACCCCTGCACTGGTGGTCTGTAAATTACCTCAGTGCATATGGGTGACCCTGTTTTTCTATCAAGCTTATCCCACAGAATTCCCCCTGTTCCCCTTGAATCTCTGTAGCCTTTATGTTATCATTCACATAAAGCACCACTCCTCCCCCATTCCTGCCTGTCCTGTCTATTCTGAATTGATTGCAGCCTGGTATGGCCATCTCGCAGTCATGGTTATCATTACACAAGGTCTCTGTGATGGCCACAGTGTCCTTTGTTGTGCCATGGTTGCCTTTATGTCCTCCATCTTGTTACTAAAGCTCCAGGCATTGGCACATATGGCTCTCCAGGATATGACTTCCCTTCCCTGTTTTATTGCTGTATGTTCACCCCCTACCTTGGAGTTCTTTTTCCCTGGTCCTCCCCATCTTCTGTCCTCATGTTGAATTCTGCCCTCTGTCTGTCTATCCACTGCTTGGGTACTTGTGTAGAGCATATGCTTGGGGGGGATACTAAGCTTCCTGACCTTCCTGGCCCTCCCAACTAGTTTAAATGCTTGCTTCAGAAGCATCCAAACTTCTCACTTAGGACTAAGGTCCCCTTCCTGAATGGATGCAGGCCATCATCTTTATACAGGCTTGCATCCTTCTAAGTGAGGCTCCAGTCCCCCATGAAGCCCATCTCCTTCTTTACACACCATTCCTTCAACCAGAAGTTGAATTTCTGGATGTGTAGTGACCTAGCCTCCCCCATGCTGTGGACGGGTAGTAACCCTGAGAAGGATATGGAGCGTGCTATCTGCTTTAGGGTCCCCTCCCCAGCTTCCTGAAATCTTCCTGGTTCTGTCTATTGCCACCTTGTCCCCTGCCAGGTCATTGGTCTTCTGGTGGACAATGATATCCAGCTTCTCCCTCCTTACTATCGCTCTTGTGATTCTAAGGATCAGCTTCCCATTCTTCCATGCAGTGCTTCCTGGGAGGCACTTGACCTCCCTTTTCCCACTGCTAGATGCCCTGCATGAGTAAGTCCACCACCAGGAGTAACTTCCTCTTCCTCTGTGGTCCTCTACCCCCCTTCAATGGGGATCCATCATAGAGGATCCATCCATCCTCCTTGTTCATAGCTGTGGGTGCCCTTGTTGGGGAGTCTCACTCCTCCAAGACAGAGTAGGAGTTACTTAGCTGGAGCAGTTGTGGGATGTACTTCAGACTCCCCTCTTGCACACTTTCTGTGCCCACTGTGATTCAACCATCCCTCTTTCTGGGCATCCTTGGAGGTTGAGGTTGTGGTCATGGTAGCCTCTGGGTGGGGGTGAAGGTTCTCTGTACCCTGTCCAACTTGACTTGGAGACTGGCAACCTCTTCCCTTAACCCAGAGAGGTGTTTGCAGATGGGACAGCACTGTATGATCCCGAATGTTCTCCTAAACACTGTGGCCCTGCACCCACTATGCTGCACCACTCCTTGCATCCACTCTGTCTGTCCCTTATTACTAGTTGCCTCCTTCTTTATTGTTTGTATCCCCTTCCTGTGTTAGGTTCCCCCATCAGTATTATTTTTTTTGTTGTTGTTGTTTTTTTTCTATTGAAAAACTGTTTTCTGTGGTATTACATGCTACCTGTCTGCATAACTGTAGGCGTTATGGATGATCAAATGTCTATAAAGAGTTCTGTCCTGCTCCTTGGTAGTAGTGTTATGTAGAGGAGTGGTCTGTGTCCCATTAATAAAATGCAGAAAGTTGTATGAATCAGTTACCTAGAATGGTAATGTGAGCACAGGGGTAGCTGGGTTGAAGGGAGGGTGGGTGGAAGCTATGGTGCTGCCCCCTGCTCCCACAAAAACAATCAAGCAACTAAAGTAAAATGCCCTGTCTATACACACAGCCCCCCAGAAACTACAACAAACACCAATGTAATCAGGTAAAAATGAAAGCACTTTGTGTTGCAGTTACTTCCCTTCCCAGAAGATAGCAGCCACCTCTTCACTCACTGCTGTTCTCTCCCGGGGACACCCACTTCTGACTCTGGTAAGCCTGCTGAGCTCCTTAAACCTCTTCACTCACTGTTGTTACTTCCCCAGGATGCCTGCTTCAAGCACCAGTTGATTTAAGTTTAAAATATCTTAAATCAACTGGTGCTTTCGGAATCTGCATATAAAAGAACAAATAACTAAAGCAAAACACGTAGCTAAAGCATTACAAAGGTATAACTTTAAATTCGGAGGCTCCTCAGTAATTCTAGCCATCAAGGCAGGGGAAGCAAAAATTACTCTCCTCCTATATGGGGCTGAAATATGGGGAGTTAAACAAATATCACAACTAGAATTACTCTTGTTATACTACTATAAAGCTGTCTTACAAGTACCACCCACAATGGCAGGTTCCATAGTAAGGGCAGAATTAGGTAGATTACCTCTGGCTGAATTTATTAAATCAAAGTTAATCTCTCATTGCCTTAGACTAGCAAACAATAATAATAATGGTTTACCTTTACTATGTGTAAATGAAAAAAGAAGCATGGTACAAAGAGGGTTTTTTTGTCCATGGTTAAAGGTACTTCTGCAAAATCTCCATAATTCTGAGTATATGCATCTATGGCATGATAGCCATCTTAATATAAAGATTCATGAATCATATAAGGATACAGTAAGAAAGAAAATACTACACCTGGCGACTGATACTAAGTTGATCCTAGTCCGTACTCAAAGACAAGCACCCTTGGTTTAGTCAAAATAAAATAGATTCAAACCTTGAGATTTACCTTCAAATTCCCTTAGCCCCCAAATATCAGAAAGCAATCACTTGGGCAAGATTTGGGTTAATTACATCAAAATACATTTACTATAATAGATTAATAACACAAAATAAAAAGAGACAAAATGTTTATACAATAAAGGTTTTATTGAGACCCTCTTGCATGTTATTATACAATGCCCTTTATACAATCATCTTCAAACTAAATATTTTAGGGACTTCTTGGTGAAATACACTGACTTAGATTATGATCCAGGTTTTATTTTAATGCATCCAGGGACAGTTGAAGAAGCTATAAGGATTAGAAAGTTTATAATATCTATAATAAGTCTTAAAAAAAAGCCTATCTAAAGAGACTTAGAAGGAAATAAAACAAATGCTTAGACTTAACAGTATTTATAATATAGGTTTTTGGGTAGCGACACCATTTTATCAACAAACAGTTATATTTTTAACAAGAAATCTACTGTGAACTAATATTTTTTAATTCTTTATTCTTTTTGTATGTAATTTGTAGTCATTGTAATGTTCAAAATTTTGCAACAACTTTTTTATGGAAGAACAATAAACTTGATTTGACTTGAAGTTTAAAATATCAACCTCACTATTTATTACCAAGAAGCACTTTCTTATTCAAAAATAAATTCCAACAACTACTTTATTTGTTTAATTTTGGTTTTAGTTCTAAGCTTCAAGAGGACAATAGCATGCATTTACACATAGCATAAGTTAATTTCAGGACCACATATCAGGGATGCAAAATAAAATCAGTAAACCAAAATTTTAATCAAACAAACATTTGTGTTTCATTAAACAAGAATAATCTAATCTAATAAAAACATAGGGGGCCGGATATTCAGACTGCGCCAGGCAGGGACGCAAGCCTGGGTTAAGCCAGGGCATAGTCCAGGTGATATTCAACAGTGCTGCGCCATGGCTCAGCACCATTGAATATGGCACTGGGTGCACCCACACTGCACATGGCACAGTGGCACTGCGCCAGTGTAAGTGGTAGATGAAGAGCACGGGGATGCACCAGTGCAAGTGCGCTAGGGGCAGTAAACTCGATATTCAGTGCAGGGCATGCAAATGAGGCAATTATGCATGCAAGTTGCAAATGGGGCCATTTGCATGTCATTATGGCCCCATTTGCATGTGGTGTACTGACCCCTGGTGACTTGTGCCTGGTGCCCTGCCAGGCTGCAGCCATCAGGGACTGATGTGCCTCCCCCTCGGCAGGCAACACACCCCAATGCCCAATCATGGGCATAGTGGAAAGATATCCCTGGTGGTCCAGTGGACCCTTCCCAAGTGCCTGATCATGGGCATAGTGAAAAACATTCCCTGGTGGTTCAGTGGACCCTACCTCATCACCCGATCATGGATATAATATAAATACCTCCCTGGTGGTCCAGTGGATCTGCTCCACTGCCCGATCATGGGCTGTAGTTAAAACCAAATACCCTGATGGTCCAGCAGCACCCCCTCCCCACCTGCCCACTCAGACTTGCCACCCTGCACCCCCTGGTCAGTGGTGGTCAGCAGCTCCACACCCGCAAGCCACCCAGCTGCCTGCCAACTGACAGCGTACAGTACGGTTGTACTCCATTGGTTGCATCATGCGGGCCACGGGCATGCAGACTGTACTGTACTGTACTACAGTCCTGAATGTGAATGAACCAACAGCACAGTGTGTGTGGGAAGCTTATGGTGGGGAGAGCTGCCACCCACCACTCACTGGGGTAAGGTTGGTGGATCTGAGGGGCGGGTGGGGAGGGTACTGCAGAACCACCAGGGTATTTGATTTAACTAATGCCCATGTTTGGGCAGATGAGCAGGTCTACTGGACCACCAGGAAATTACTTATATTATGCCCATGATCGGGTGATGAGGTAGGGTCCACACATGAAAGCACCCTATTTTAGCCAATTTGACCAGGGTGTAATACATATTATTGAGTATCTGATACTGGGTGAGTCTTGGGTATTGTAAATATAAAGGTCCTTCCATATATTTGACCAATTAGCCCTGTGGTCTAGGATAAGGGAATCCTATATATTGCACCAGTGTCAGTGGCTCAGTAGGTAGCACACTCGCCTCTGAGACCGGGAGATCAGAGGGCTGTGGGTTCAGTTCCCACATCTGGCACTTGGGTTAATGTCCCAGTACTGACACTGTAGTGCAGCATGAGAGGGGTGCTGCACTTCTGAGCTGCCATCTTTCAGATGAGACATTAAACCGAGGTCCCATCTGCCTGGATTGGTGGTAGTTCAGGTGGATGTTAAAGATCCCATGGCACTTATCGAGAAGAGTAGGGGAATTTTTTATTGAAAACTTAGAACACAATATACAAAAGTGTATTACAGCATACAAAATCATAATGCATAAAATCAGAAAACACAAAGAAGATATACAGCATACAAAAACTTGTAGACAGAAATAATTTGTATATGCACATAATCCCCATCCCATCTCCACTAGAAGAGCAGGGGAAGTTTTCATTCAAAACCAGAAACCAAATGTACAAAAAACCGTATTAAGTCACACCAAAACATAATGAAAGAAAATCAGAAGAAAACAGACAAAAAATACAGCATACACAAACTTCAAACAGAAATAATGCATGTGAGTACAAATTTACAAATATACAAAAGTAATTACAGATATTGGAAAACTTAAAAAACGAATGAGAAAAGATGTATGAAGAAATAAGATATGAAAAAAAAAATAAAAATCAGGATCACCCTGTGTCCAACCAATGCAAATGTTTCCAAAATTTTTGAAACATAACTTCAGAAAATTGTCTTTTTTCAAACTGTAGAATCTGAAGAAAGGAATAATGTAGTTTCCAGAATACCTGATCAGGGGACAAATATTGTTTTTGTAAAGACCAAGCACAATGTGCCTGCCAAAGATGATATTTAATACAGGCAAAGAGTACATACACTGTATCAGAGTAAAATTACTCAGGAGGCCGTAAAATCCCAAAATTAAAACTGATCTGTTAAGGAGTTTAAAGGTAGATGTGCCATTGAGTGGTAGCATAGGCCCAAAATTCAAGAACATAGGGGCATTCAAAAATAAATGCTGCACAGTTTCGAAAGGGGCATGACACAAAAGTGACTGAGGACACCCTCTCTCCGAGACACCTTTATGCTTTAAATTACCCTTCACATTTAATTTCAAATGAGCTGTAAGCCATACCACATCCCACATATAAGCAGGGATCCTTTTAGAAATTAACATATTACTAATACGCGAGACATCTGATACTGAGTAAACGGAAAAAGCTGAAGGGACCAAAAACTTTTCCATAATCTTTTCATATAACGTCTTTCTCTGATAAGAGATTAAATGAAACTTGAAAAGACCCCATGTTTTAAACTTTGAAAAACAGGATTGAAAATGTTCAGGAAGCCCTTTCAAAGAAATTTGTTTTAGAAAACTTTTATGTAACTCCCAGCGTGAAAGCCAAGGGGAGACAGTGTCCCCAACCAAGGACTCCCATATTTTCCCAAAATTGTGTAGTAAAGGAAAACAATTTTTTGAAATAAACAATGAAAAAAAGAACACAATAGGATTGACCATTCTAATACCACCCAACTTAAAATCCTGATATAAGATAACCCTCTTAATAGGATTCAATCTACTACCCCAAATTGCAGAAAAAAATAAACCATAAAGGGTGGTGTCCAAGGAAGTCGGAGGGGGAAAAATCACACTTAAATATAAAAACATACTTTAACAAAAAGGATTTGACCATAAATACCCATTTCTTTTTGGACATTTTCCACTTATTCCAAGTTAGGACCTTAAATTGTGCTTGCTTGATAGATAAATTCCAGTTATACAAAGCTGGATTCACCACACCCCAATAAAGGCCTAAAATTTTACCAGGACCTATACAGATCGGGATATTCGGACAATCCAATACTACCTCAGGATCCAAATTTAGAGGGAAATACTTACTTTTAGTGAGATTAATGTGAGACTCAGAACCCTTCGCATATGCCATCAGCAAGGCCGCAGAGACATGGCACGAGGGGAGATCTGCCAAAGTAAGACAAACATCATCAGCATAAACAATGGTTTTAATTTCTATGCACGTACTATTAAAAGACAATCCTCTAATATCATCAGTAGCGTTCAGATGTGTAAGAAGGGGTTCTAAAAAAATAATATATAATAAGGGACTTTAAAGGACATCCCTGCCAAGCACCTTTTGTAACCGAAACAGGACAACCTACCCAACCATTTACAAAAGGAAGTGCCAGTGCTGCAGTATAACATGTTTTCAGCCAATCTACGAAGATAAGTGGAAAATTCATAAAGGACATACACGCCCACAAATAATCATGAGAAACACTATCAAAAGCCTGTTTCTGATCAAGGCTAATTACAAAATCCATAAGGTCTCCAGACTGTCCCCTAGCAAATATCTCACGTAATAAAATAAGACCATCCTGAATCAATCTGCCAGGCACAGTGCAAAACTGAGTAGGATGGATTATATCATGTAAACAAATGGATAAACGATTACTAAGTATTTTCGAAAGAAGTTTATAATCACAATTTAAAAGAGTAACCGGTCTCCAGTTGTCCAAACAAGTTTTAACACCTTTTTTATGTAATAATATAACCAAGCCCATATACATACTAGGGGGCAACAAATTAATATTTAAACTATACGTAAAAAGACCAGTAAGTTCCTTTACTAACCAGGGAACCAAAAGTTTATAGAATTCATTTGGTAACCCATTAAACCCGGGCGTCTTACCCATGGGAGAGTGAACAATAACATCCCTGACTTCTTGCTCAGATACAGGTTTAAGTAAACCAGGGATCAAATGCTCAGGAATCTGAGGGAGAGGACAAGATGATAGCCATTCCTGAATACAGGAATCAGTGGGCTCAAAACCCGCCATAAATAAAAAAGACAGTTTTTCAGTTACTTCATTTAAAATATCATCTTTCTGGTAAAGAACTGCACCAGAAGAAGTCAGTAATGTGGTAATATCTTTTCTCAAATGAGAAGCACAACAAAAGTCAAAAGGGTTTGTATGAGCTATTGTCCCACTAATCCCAAATCTCTGTTCTTGTCGAAAGGAAGACATAAGGTCATATTGTAATTTCGTCAGTCTAAGTTTTAAATCACGAAATTCCTGAACATCATAAACCAAGCCTTTAACAATACATTCTTGAAAAAAAAGAAAAGATTGTCTGGCAGAAGAATATTCATGTGATTTATGCTTACCAAGCAGTCTACCTATTAACTGAAAATAAGTCTGAAATTCAAGTTTAGTATCCTCCCACCACAAATGACTATCATCATACAAGAAATATATAGATTGCCTAGCCATAATAACATCATGAAAACCTTGTTTAACTTCTGGGATATCAAGTAAAGATAAATTCAGCTTCCAATAGCCAGACCCCCTAGACGTTTTATGACAGTTGGAAAGAGTAACACTGAGTAGAGCGTGATCTGAAGTCACTACCAATGAAACTTTTGGCAGTGTGACATGTAAGGAATGGGAAATAAACCAATAATCAATGTCGGAAGATCTTTGTCCCTGAAAAAAAGTATGAGGGATTACTGTATTAGGCTGATAAATATCCATCAAACCAGCTTGAGTGAGCAAGGATTGTAAAAAATGAGTATCACAGAAAAGTTTGAAAGTGGCAAAATGTCTATCTCTTGTTGAAAGGTTAATATTAAAATCACCACCAAATAAAACATTTTTGCTTGTAAAAAGAAAAGGCCGAATCTTTTTTAATATGGAAATTCTACCGTCTTTTGTCTGAGGACCATAAACATTAATAAGGTGAAAATCTATGGAGGCAAAAGTAATATCCAACAAAAGAGCACCACCGGGGGAAATATCTACCATGTGATTGACTTTAATAAAAGGTTTGGTAAAACAAATCCCTACTCCTGAACAAAGATCCTCCCCCCCAGACCAATAACTGGGACCCCAAATCCAAGCCTCAGAGGCTTTCGTAAAATCATGTACCGTGTACAGTCTGGTATCCTGAAAATATACGATATCAAAAAATAAGGTAGAAAACAAATCAAAAGTAGCCAACATGTGAACCATTGAATGAATACTATTCGTATTCAGGGTGGCTATCTTAAAATTATAACCATCAACAGAAGATCCCATTTAATCAGGTAACATCAACAGATAGTCTAGCACTTTTCCTAGTACCCTTTCGAGGCTTAATGCCACTCTTTTTTTTAACCTGACTAGAAACTTCGGTATCAGAGACCAACTCCATCTGTGAAGAAGTAAATGATGCCGAATCAGAATCAGGTTCCAGCCCAGACATCTCCTGTGACAAAACCAAAATTTATTAATTGACACAGGTAGCCCCATTACAAGGGGTTCAGTAGAGGAACCAGAAGTCTGGGAGCAGAAACCCATAGGGAGGGGCGAGAAAGCTGAAACTACCAAAGGGGTGGCATAATAGTTACAATAGAGTCATTTGACCCTGTATCTAGAGTACAGGTGTCCAACAGGGTAGTGGGTAAGGAGTGTAAGACAGCTCCCACAACCGAGTCAGTAGAAGGAGCGGGAGGTTTGGGAAAGTGTAACTTAGGAATCCCCATCTGTCTCCTTTGAGGTTGGGGCTCTAAAGAACTGGGAGGCAAAGGCTTTGTGGCTCTATGAACATAAAAATCCTGTATGCCATAATCAGCATCACTTGTATTGTGAGCAGCCCAGGGACAATCAATAAAGCAGTGCCCACTATCTTCACAAAGATTACACTTGGGGTTGTTCGTACAGTGCATATTGACAAGACCAGTGTCCCCACAATATGTGCAAATTTGAACAGTACAAGTTGAGCTCAGATGTCTAGAAGAACCACATTTGAAACAACGTTTTATTTGCCCAGGGTAAAAAATGAAACCCTTATATCTCCCTATATAAAAACAATTAGGGAGATGTTCCAAACCATCCGCAGTCTGACGTAACTTAATTTTCATTTTCCACTCCCCATTCCAGAAACCTTCAGCATCTAAAATTGGGTCTGGAGTACCTTGTAAATCACAATGCTTTTCTAACCAGTAAAGGATATCAGAAATGTTCACCCCTTCATTACGAAACAAGATTGTAATCACTCTAAAAGGTTGTTTTGTCAAAGGGATAATTTGGAAAGGGGTCCATAAAGGATTAGTTTTCACCGTCATATGCTTTACCCAGAAACGTTCCAGGAGCTCAGGAGTCCGAAAACTAACATCAAAAGTAGAGTCACCTGTAGCATGAATAAGTGCATAAACTTCTGAAGGAGTAAAACCCAAGGATTGTTTTAACAAAATGCGACCCACAAAGTATCTATCAGGAGCTGGATCCATACCCCCTAGGTATCTTAGACGAACAGCATTCCACCGTTTCGCCAATTCCAGGGGCTTTCTAAATAAATCAGCATAAGTAGATCAAGGTACAGCTTCAGGTGGTTGGTCAGTAGTTTTTTTGGTAGAATTAGGTAAAGTAATGGGGTCTAGATGAGAAATAACGTCAGTAGCAGGCAGAGGGACAGAGGGACCCAAAGAAGCAGTCGGAATTGCACAAGAAGGAAGAGAGTCTGAAGCAAGTAATGCATTACCTGAGGGAAGAACCGAAAAGTCAGTAACCAAAGTTTCAGGAGACGCAGACAGAGTGAGGGGTGAGTCTAAAATTAATCCTGGAGAAGAAATAACCTCCGTTGGTACAACAGTCGCCACAGGAGAGTGTGGATATGGCAAAGCAGCACTCCATTCACCCGACGCTATCCGAACCCAACCGGCATCCTGTAGGACCTTTTCCGGTGACCATCCAGGTTCTCCAGGCATCCGAGACACTTTCTGGACAACCGGAGCATCATCCACCATAGAAACAGAGTCCACAGCAAACATTTTTGATAACGTTGCAGCCGATGAAACAGATTCAGGACTACATTTTCGTTTACTATCTAATTCCATTTCCAGATTTTTAAGACGTAGTTCTTCATCTAAAAGAAACAGTTGTTGCTGCAAAAAGGAGCATTTTCCTTCCAAAACATTCGTGGCTTCCATGTTTAGAGTTAAGAAAGATTCACTATCCGTAGGAATAACAGTCGTACAAGACAAACGAAAAGATTCAACCCCAGTTTCCTCTAGGGCATCAGTCGCAGCTTCCAATTCAACAGCAAAAGTGCAGAAAGAGAAAATGCTGCCTCATTGGAAATGCAGCCTGCACCAATGGCTTCTAGCTCCGTAGTGAGCTCAGCCATCTCTGCAGATGGACAGACTGCACCACCCATCTACAGAGCAGGGGAATTTCCCCGGTGTCCTGTCCAAATTTCCCTCATTCACTAAAAATACCACCAACAGCTTAATCTGGTTCAAGACCAGTTGGCATTCATCTGTATCCCCCTCCCTCGGGTCGTGCCTGAAAATAGGCAGGATTTGTCTAGTGTATTTACCCGGTCAACAAAAAAACTAAAATAAAATAAAAAATATATTTTGGATCCTCTCAAGAGAGTGGGGTAGAAGGTAGAGAGAAGACAGTTATATATTAATGAGACGCCATGTGGTTGGACAGCCAGATCCTGAATCTGAGAAAATAATGTGGTTAACCCGGATGGGACATGAGCAGCTCTAGATTTATCTAGGAGAAGATGTCTCAGTTGAAATACCTTATAAATGTGCCTGCGGGGCATATGAAACTTTGTGAGTATCTCTGTTGATGAAAGGCATCCTTCAAACTGATAAAAATCCAAAACCTTAATCCTTTGTAGCTGAGGGAGCCAATTTACTGAAAGAGATAAGTTTCCTATTCACAGGGCCAGATTACCCAAGATAGGTTATATAATATTGTATCTTTGGCAGGGCATATTTAGAGGGAAGAACAGATTTGAGAGAAAACTTTGTTGGAGGTGCGTAGCACCGAGTTTTTGACTTTATCTGGCAATGACTTCAGTGGCGATAAGATAACTGCCATTGAAGACAGCTTGGTAGAGCAAAAAATGCCTGACTCAAGTTGAAGCCTCATAGGTACATAATCTAGTTCCTGATGATTAAGATGAAGAGATAGCCATTTTTCAAATTTTTGGAGATGGCTAGCCCAGCAGTAGAACAACATATTAGGAAGTTTGAGTCCTCCACTGACCTTGGGGAGAGTAAGTTTATTATAAGCTTGCCTGGGTGCCTTATCTAGCCATAAAAATTCTGTGATGCTAGCATGTATATAACAGAAAAAGGAAAGAGGCAACCAAATATTAAGCATATTAAGAGGGTA
Organism: Neoceratodus forsteri; assembly: GCA_016271365.2. Lineage (NCBI taxonomy): Eukaryota > Metazoa > Chordata > Ceratodontiformes > Ceratodontidae > Neoceratodus > Neoceratodus forsteri. The sequence goes on from CM057452.1 coordinate 1,780,913,708, forward strand.
GAATAATCTAGGAAAAATGTTCATTTTAATAATATTTACTCTGCCCCATAGGGATATAGGCAAAGCTTTCCATCGAGATGGGTCTTGCTGGATCATTTGGATTAGATCTTCTAAGTTAAATATTTTGAGCATAAGAAGTATACCCAGGTACGTAATCGACTTGGGGCCCATTTCATTCCAAACCTGGTAAAATTCTGACTGAAAGTATAATGATTAAGAGGGAGGATTTCTGTTTTATTACAGTTTAATCTGTAATTAGAAACCCAACCAAATTCTTCGATAGTAGATAGCGCCGAATCAAGGGAGGTTGTAGGGTTCGAGAGGTGCAGGAGGATATCATCTGCATATACAGAGAGTATCAGGTTGGAATCACCCACAGGTATACCACATATCTGAGGGGAGGCTTTTAATTACCTGATCAATGGTTCAAGATACAAGTTAAAAAGAAAAGGGGATAGGGGACAACCCTGCCTCATGCCTGAGTAAAGAGAGAATCAAGAAGAGAAAACCCCATTACAATATATCCATGCAGTGGGAGCAGAATAGATCCTTTGAAGCCAACTAATAAAATCAAGGGGGATACCCATATGATTACGGGTGCACCAGAGAAACTCCCAGTCCACCCTATTGAAAGCTTTTTTGGCATCTAGAGACACCAGAACCATGGAGATATATGTGGATTGGGCCAAGGAACAGATATGGGTCAGCTTGCGGAGATGATCCTCCACCAACCTACCTGGGATGAAACCCACTTGCTCAGGGCTGAGCAGTGGGGAGCATGTTTTCCTAATCCATGTGGCCAAAATTTTTGCAAGTATTTTAAGGTCACAATTCAACAGTGAAATAGGGCAATAATTAGAGGTATGGTGAGGGGGTATGTCCGGTTTGAGAAGCAAGATAATCATACCCTCCAGAAGAGATGGATCTATATGGTCAGCTGAGAGTATGTAATGATAGAGCTTAAGTAATAAGGGAGATAATTCCTTAACAAAAAGTTTGAAGAAGTTGGAAGGGAAACCATCTGGGCCTGGGCTTTATCCAAAGTGATACTGTTTATTGCTTGGGAAACCTCCAAATGTGTGATGGGAGAAGACAAAGGGGATCGACATGATTCCAGCAGTCCGGGGAGCTGGATTTCTGTTAAGTATTTGTCTATTTCCTGCGTTGAATGGGGGTTGAGTCGTTTATCATACAGGTTGGTGTAAAAGTTTTTGAAAACTTTTGTGTTTCTGGGGAGGTTTTAATAGCTCCATCTGTGTCAGAGATGGCCTGGATAATTCTTGAGTTTTCCAATTGTCTCATATGAAGGGCTAGGAGATGACCAGCCTTCTCCCCTTGATCTATATAAGTTGCCTGCATATTAAGAATGGCATACTCAGCCCTCTCCTTGAGAAGATCCGAGCAGTGATTCCTGAGGGGAAAGAAGAGTCGTGAGGGAATTCTGTTTAGAAGTAGGGGACAGAGCTTGCTCCAGGGTACGTATCTGTTCCAACAGGTCTCTTGCTTTGGCCTCCCTAATTTTCTTTCATCTTGATGCCAATCATATGAGTTCACCTCTTAGAAAGCACTTTAATGCACACCAGATTTGATCTATCCTACGTATAGAATTCAAATTATCTTCCAAAAACTGGTAGATGAGTATCCTGATTTTGGAAACTATGAATTCATCTTTGAGGAGCTGAGTATTCAGCTTCCAAGTGGTGTGTCTCTCTGTATGTTGACGGATAGGATAAGGTGGAGCCATACTGCTGCATGGTCTGACAAAACAATTGGTTCTAATCCACTACCCAGGGTCCCTGCTAATAAGTTTGAGCTTATGAGAAAGTAATCTATCCTGGATGCTGTCTGATGTACCTGTGAGTGACATGAGAAGGTTCTAGTGGTGGGATTAAGGATCCTTCAGGGATCACACACCCCTAGAAGGTTCAGCATCTTATTGAGGGCCCTCTGGGATGAAGATAGAGGTCTGGGAGATGGGTTGGACTGATCCAACATCTGAGTCGGGGGGAGATTCCAGTCCCCCCCAGAACCAGAGAGGCCAGAAGAAGAGGTGCTAGCCTATCTGATAGTTCCATTAGGAAAACTGGATCTCCTTCTACAGGGCCATAGATACTGCCCAAGACAATTGTGGTCCTGTCAAGCATACCCTTAACAAAAACAAATCTGCCTTGGGGGTCTGCAATGGTAGTTTCAGGTTGAAATGGGAAATTCCTCATAATGAGAATCACCACCCCTCTTCTATTTGTGGACTCCCTGGCTGCAGAAACTTGTTGCACTTCTTGCCTCCTGAAACTCATTGCTTTCTGGGTAAGGAGATGTGTTTCTTGAAGAAATATTATATTAGATTGCAAAAGAGATAGATGTTTAAGTATTTGATATCTTTTGGATTGCTCACGAGCTCCCCTAACATTCCATGTAACAAATTTAACTTTTAGGTTAGCCATGTTTTATGCACATACATGAATACCAAAACCCATGAAATAATCTTATGGTCACTCCAGCCCTTCCCTCTCCCCCAAAGCCCACAATAATAACACCAGACAACATAGCCAAGCTCCTGCAGTAACCCACCAATCTTAGAAGGGGAGAATAAGGCTTGAGAATGAGTGAATCCCTTCCCTACTATCCCATTCCTCCCCCTTCCCTTATGTGAGCCAGAGCTTCTCATGTTACAGCTGGTAATACTGTTTACCATATTATGCCCAACTATTAGGTACCAATAACTACCCTCCCTCCTACTCCTCCCTTCCCTTCCCTTCTAGCTACCCAAATCTCATAGAAACCCCTTCCCCAATGACTATATACAAAGGCTCTCCTGATTGATTTAGAAAGTGCATCCTCCGTATGGTATACATGAAGAAGAAACCCAATCCCTTCATTCCCTTTGTTCAACAATTAAGATACAAAAATAATAAGCAACTCTGATGGCTAATCTAAGTAGTCAATATAGTAGAAACCTAAAGGTAAGATAAGGACCATTCCCCCTAAGAATTGGTCTTTGAAAGAATATTTGTTGAAAGACTTGGATATTCAGCCCTTCTTCTGCTTCAGGTAAGCCCATCAGCTGCTAGACGCATCGCCCCCCCCCAGTCCCAATCCACCAGTACGAAACTGGAGCTCCCAAAGAGCATAAAATGCTTGCTGCCTGTCAATATGAGTGACTAAGCTTGGTAAATGGAGAGCTTATTAAAGAGTTGTTATATCCCCTGTCACTCCAAGCACACACTGCCTAACGGCTTATGAGGCAAATAACCACTCTCTCTGTAATGATCCCAAGTATGAGCATTACAGGTGTCCTTGATTCTCACATGCTGAAATCTACTGAGCCCAACTAGAAATGCAATAATCACTAAGTTATAAAGGTAATAATAACAGGTAATGTCCAAATTACGTCAAAAATGTGCAAACTGCGGTCAGCGGTAGATACAGTCCGGATCAGGGGGGACCAAACTAGTGGGACTGTGTCTCCATGTAACATTCCTCCTGCAACCTCTGCCTCACTGCCAAGTTCCAGATCACCATGAGGAGGCAAAATACAAGTGGGTGTCACCCAGATCCCGGGCCTAGTCCAATCAATGCAAGTAGGCCTCAACAGTCCCCTGCCCGAAAGATCCCGAGAGCTGGTTCATCAGTCCCCATGGCATCGACCTCGACCGGATCCATCAAATTGAAGGAGCCCAATGTAGCAAACAAGGCAACAGGTTAACAAACAGCAAAAGGTAAAAACACATTTGAGCACACTGATCCAAGTTAGTTATCAAGCAGGGTACATCTCGGATCTTCAGCCTTTCTGGAACAGATCGGGGCACTTACTAGCCAGGTCATCCATTGCTTTAGCAGGTGTCTCATAGGAGATCCAACTGCCCACAATAGCCACCTGTAGATGGTAGGGTTAGATCATCTTAAAATGAATCCCAGTGGCAATCAATTTTCTGACCACAGGGTGATAGGCCGCCCTTTTCTGCGTGATCTTGTATGGCAGATCTTGAGTGATATGGATCTTGGCATTTTCCCACTGTATTGATTGGAGCTCACGTGCTTTATTTAAAACATGCTGCTTTTCAATGAAGCTTAAAAACTTCAGAATAATTGGCCTGGGGGGAGTGCCTGGCTGGGTTCGAGGCCTGAGTGAATGGTTAGATCTTTCAGTCGGGTACGATGCTCCCATAGGGGAAGGGCCGACAACCTTATGTAGGAATTTTTTGTTGAAAAGCTTGGATATTCAGCCCTTCTTCTGCTTCAGGTAAGCCAATTATCAGTAAATTATTCCTATGATGCTTCCCAGCCAGGTCCTCTGTTTTGAGCTGTAACTTGTGAATTTTTTGTTTCAATGCCACCACCTCTGGATCTATCTTGTCCTTCCATCTCTCAATGGAAAGAGTGTGGGCTTCTGAGTCCCCGACCCTGCAAGACAAATCAGACAAGTCGCCACGCAAGGATTTCTGCTCCTTTGAAATATCTGAAAGTGTTTCTTTAAATGGGAGCAATTCTTGCAGAAATCGGTCCTCCATCCGGGGATCGAAGTGGATACTGCTGAGTTCTTTTTCTCTGTTTGAACTCCTTGAGCTTTAGGCTTCTTGCGATTCTTCTCCGATGTTACTGGCAGTGTATGGCGTATCGGAGCTGGCCATATTTCAGCCTCCATCCCAGATTCTTGAGCCGAGTGTGATCTCGATCAAACAATCAGGAGGTTGGTAGGATGTGTAGCAGTAGTTCTTTTATGCAGTTAGTTAATTATCTAGCCCTGATTGCTTGTAGAATTAGCAAAAATAGTAGGTTAGAAGAGAGAGCTCAGCAACCTTGCTGCTCTCAGGTTGCCTGCATCACGTGACTCCAGGAAATTATTTCTAATCTGCAGCTGTTTATGATGTTCCCATTTGTAGAAATTATATCCATAAGCCTAAATGATCCACATGTAACTGTACCCACATGAAAAGTGACATGAAAAACTACATTTTGCATTGTTTTGTTTTTATGGGCAGCATTCTGTTACAGTTCTCTTCATGGAACATGTGATCTGGAATTTTAGCTATGTCATGATATGAGCACAGAACTCTAAACATGATTCTGATAGGACAATAGCTGATATTTAGCATTCTGTACCCAAACCACGACATAGTAAAAACTCAAAATTACTGGTTCCATGAAGCGAACTGTGCAGAATGTTGACCATAAAAAGGAAATAACTGAAAACATAATTTTTCACATCATTGTTTATTCAGGTACAGTTCAATATGGCTCATTTGGAGGAAAGTTTTTCATTTCCATTAGTAGTAACATTACTAATAGTTGTTAATTAGCACAGATGTCTTGTCCCCTTTAACTGCAGTGACAACTCAGATGAAGTAGTAGTGGTGTCACTAACTCACTTCTCTACTACCACCACCATCATCACTGTTTTTCTTGCTGCGATCATTAGTGCCACCATAGCTACCACCATCTGTTCTTGCTTTGTTGGGTTGCTATGGAAGACTGCAAATAAAGGCATATGTGGCTCTCAAATAGACTCACCATGAAAATGGCAATGCTAAGGGTTGCTAATTTAGTTCTGAAATTAAAACCACCCTGCCTTCTTCAGATGAGGCACCATCTGTGTGCATACAATCTCAAAAATGGTGGGAAGAACATGCCAAGAAAACATGAGTCAAGTATACATGAGTAGAGAAAATCTGACTGGACTTGAATCTCTTTCTTACCTCATTTTTCATGATGAGACTAGTGTTGACTTTGCCTCTATCCCCTCATTTCACATGAAGTGGCTGTATTCGATTCAAGAAATTGTGATATGAGAAAACATGATTCAAGAAGGCGTGATTTAAGAAAATGTAGTTGGTCTTGATTTTGCATTATTCACCACAATTTCCATGATGTGACTGGCCTTGACATTTCCTTTCTCACCTCATTTTACATGGAGTGGCAATATTAGAGCAAACAAAAAACCACACTACGCGAAAATGTGATTCAAGATGTGTGGATTGGGTATTTTGACTGCCTTTGAAGGTGCTGCTGGTGAAAAGGTCCCCAATATTTTTGGTCCTACGGTGTGTTCCTTTGGGGTGTGGATCAACTGATGCAAATAGGTTGGGTTTACCCCTAAGCACATCCCTAGATCTGGACTCAGTCCTTGCTACTCGTAGTGCAAGATTGTTGAATTCAGTAGCAAAACTCATTGGATTTGTGTCAGAATAAGGTACAGATTTGGGTGATAGTTGAGTGGAGGATTTGTATGAGGAAGGACAAACTACTAGTACTTACTTTACCTTTAAAGGTAATCAAAATACCTAATCCATACACCTCACTTGGCTGCCATTGAGAACTATAGGTAGCTTTATATGCAGACACTGCAACGTGCAGCAATATTGTCTTCAAGGCAAAGAATTCATGAACCCTGTGGATCATCACAGTAGAAGTCAGGCGATCTATTAATTGCCTGACATCATTTGTCATCTATGCCATTATTTGCCCTTGCCCTAAGATCTACTGTAATGTGTCATACCATCAGGCCCTTAAAGGAGTGTGTACAGGAGCATTTCCACTCCATTGTGAAGGAAGATCCAGATACTACTTAAGTAGCCACTTTGCAAGGTTCATAATGCCCAGTGCACTGATGTGCAATTTCTCGGTTTCAGTCATGTCAAACCACCCATATGTAATGCTGATCATGTTAATATGTTCCTGAAATGTGAAGCCAGGTTGATCTTCACCCTCCATGCCCTGCATACACAGGGACAGAATAATGAAATAGATTTAATGTATGTATGTATTATGTAGTATGTTTCATGTATTTATGTATCTTATTTACTTGTTTAGTTCTGTTTTACTGAGTGCTTTCAAAAGAATTATTGGCGATTTTATTCCCAAACCCTGTAAAAGTTTCTGATCCCTTCATTAACCACTTCCTTTTCCTCTCTTTGCACTTTCTTACCCTCCATCAGTACTGGCCTGCTTGACATTGGTGCATTTACTCTTATATTCTTATACTACTGTATACTGGCCTATTCTACATTAGTGCATTTACTCTATTATTCTTATACGATATTCACCTTTTACTGGATCTACCACACCATATGCTAACAGTTGTTAATTATGGTGCTTCAAGTTTAACTGTTATTAATTTGTGCTATGTATCCTTTTCTTTTTTCCATATTCTACTATGCAGCTGTCTTGTTCTGATATATACTTTTTTGGTTGTTTTGTGTATCATGTTAAGTATGTTGTACAGGGGATCTCCTTGCAAGTGAGCATTGCTCAATGGGATTTATCCATTCAATAAACTGAACAGGACTGAACTGAACTGATGATTACATATGTATATACTGGTACTTTTGCATTAATATGCCTTTTCCTGTATTCTTTTTCAGCATCTAAACTTAAAACCTCTACTAGTTTGGCTCACCATTTTGGCTTTTAGCCTTCTAAACATATTGCTTTCTATTTTTAATTTTTCTTTATACTGATTTGTTTGTCCTTTCATGTGCTGACTTGCAATTTGGGGTAGAAGTCATTGCTCCCTTTTCTGTTTGCTTCCTCCCTCTTCTCTCTTACTTCCTCTTTCCCTTTATTTTTACTCTTTCCTTTCCCTTCCCCTTCCATTCCCAGTTATGTTTTCCCCATCATCCATCAAATGTTTTTCCTTTTTCTAGTGAGCCATTTTGACATTCCTACCTCTTACTTCAAATCAGTGTCCTATTGAACTCATTTGTACCTCATATCTTGCCCTTTCTATCAGATTTTCTTTTCAGCCTGTTTTGGACACTCTCCTTTTTCTTTTTTTTAAATTCATTTCATCTTACATTACATCATATTTTTTTTTTTTTATCATCCTACATCCCACCAGCCCCGCATCCTCAGTAGCACCTTGGAGTCTATCCCTGCAAGCCACCTTACCTGGTCTGTCACTGGTCCCTCATGGAGCCTCAGTTTACCTCCCCAGTGGGGATGGAATGGGGCCCCTATACCCCAACAATCCTGATTTCATTGGTTCCAGGTGGCCAGGCAAGTGGATGCATATAGGGGCAAACTCCCATAACTCTGTCTCCCTGGGGCTGGGAGGTATTTTCCCAAGTTCTGTGGTGTCATGAGTCCCTGATGTCATGGCACTAATGCTGATGTCTGTGATGTCCTACCCCTTGCTGCTAAAACCCTTGGTGCCTGCAAAGCCCCAGACCTCCATCCAAGACCAGACCAGCACTTGAGGTACTGATGTCCTGCTAAACCCCCGGCCTCCACCAGGGGTCAGCAGGTGCCTGGCCACCCATTCTCCCCCTCCCCCTGGAGAAAGGCAGCTGTTATGGGACACTGCAGCCTTCTCCCCCCCGGCCAGTCCTCGGATGACCCAGGCTCACTCCTGAACCTGGGTTGCTGGCATTGCAGATGGAAATACAACCACTGCACTGGTAGGCTGGCCACATCATATGTTTTTATTGCACAATAAGATTTATAATAAATGTTTTCTGGCACTCTCACTAATTATTAATAAGGTAAAATATAATGCACTTGAAGTTATGGTATTGTCTTTTTAACCACTGTATTCAAATAGTAAGTGTGCAGTTCTCTTTCCCATATTCTTTGACAAAGAGCTGTGCTGAGGCTTGAAGCACTGGGGTATTGTGCCATACTACTGAATAATGTACTTTGCTTAGCACCATCTTCATCGTCCATCTTTGACTATTCTATGTGCACTTGTTTCCAGTACCCAAATGCAAGCAAAAACAAACAAAACAAATACTTTTACATTTTGTACACTAGGAGAATATATACAAGAAAGAAAAGAAAGAAAGAAAGAAAGAAAGAAAGAAAGAAAGAAAGAAAGAAAGAAAGAACGCGTTCATTTGCATAATCATGCCTGTGTAGTACAGGGCTTCATCAACATCCATAGAAGTATGGATAGCAGTCCAGTCGATTATTGAAACATCAAGTAGAAATTTATCAACATCCAACTTGGCAAAGTCAGTGAAGGTAACAAAACATGGTGGGGGGGGGGAGAGGGAGGTGCATCAGCTGACCAAATGCAGAAAGTAGGAGAGTAGTCAGATAATGAATCAGCTAATGAGCCAGATGCAAATACATGCTCTATGCAATTCATCAGTACCCAGTCAATGAGAGTTGAAGATTTCTGTGACTGGGCAGTACGGGTAGGTTCTGTTATCAGCTGGTGCAAGTTATAGCTGAGCATCAGAGATTGTAGAGAGCCGTGGGCTGTACCCAGCCAGTTCAGGTTTTGATCACCCAGGATTAACACTTTGTTATTGTTAACAATGTGAGTGGTGTGATTCAGTAAGCTATGCAGACCATCCATGCCTCCCATGGGGGGATTATAAACACAGCTTATGTGTAGTTTTTTTGTTCCAAGTACAAGGATGACATGAGTGGATTCAACATCAAATGAGGGACCACTGGTAGGCACAGTCATAATGTTTAGGTGGCTTTTATAGAATATGGTAACACCACTGCCCTGCTTCTATGAGACTCTATCTTTACAAAACATGGTATACCCATTGAGGGAGCATAGTGAGTCCATTATTCTAGGCTTGAGCCAGGTTTCTGTGAGACATAGAATGTCAGGTTTGTAGACATGTATCCAGGCCTCCAGTTCAGCAAAATGGCAGGTAAGACTCTTAATATTCATGTGTGAAATAAATATCCCCTTGCCAGTGACCCTAGATATGTCAGTTGTAGAAAAGTGACCAGGTGGGCCAGGATTTAGCTCAATATCACCAGAAAGAAGGGTGGCAATGAGTACTAGGAACCATGATTTAGTGCTGCAAAGAATGAAGGAGGCTTCTGCCAGGCAATCTACTGCTAATAGCAGTGATGGCATGATAGGTGCAGCCCTTATGTAGGAAAAAGATGTGCCGCTGTGGCAGAGGGCAATGGTGACCTATAGTGTTCAAGAAATGAAAGTTGAAAAAGTCAGATGGAGTGTCATAGGTTCCATAGTTACAAGGGGTATACAGGGTCAGTGCATGTAAGCCAAGTAGCATTAAGAGTGGCAGAAACAACCTTCCATAGTAGAGGGCTGCCATTACTGATGGTATAGATTCAGGGATAGGTCAAATAGGGACAAAATAGAGTATTAAATATAGCAATCAATGACAGTAGAGACAACCCCGAAGAACTATAAGAGTGGAACAAATCAGACCTCAGAGAACCCTATGAACTGCAGGCAGGTCTAGTAACAGTTTTGAAAATGGACAGAAAAGATAGGGAGTGGTGAGACACCAGAGCCCATAGATAAGATAGGGTAAGGCAGGGGTGACATAAGCCTGCAGAAAGCAGGAAAGCAAGGGTCCCAAAATGATAGCAAAGAAAAAACCATGTGGTCAGCAAAGTAACTACGCACAAAGATTAAGGCAGAAAAGACACTTGCAGAGCAAAACTGAGAAAATTCTTAGAGAATCAAAACAGGTCAGCTGTAAGATATTGCAAAACAGAAAACAAATACCTCCTTAGAAGAAAGAGTTTTACAGAGTGTCCTTGTCACTGACTATCAGTGAAAGTTGTGAGACTGTAGCACTGAGACCCTAGTGAGTGGCAATATAACCACAGGATAAGGAAGCCAATAGGGTAGTGCACAAGTGAGAGAACAGAAACACCCCTGGTGGTTGGTCAGTATAAGCAGCCAATGGTAAATCAGGAAGTTAGTCTCAGAGCATCTATAAAAGAGAACGTCCACCCAGGGTGGGAGTGTTGGGGGGTGGGTGGGGAGCCAGCACACAGCACCGTGGGACAGTGATTGCAGTATCTGAAAAGCTCAGGCAGTTTACCAGAGCAGGGCTACTATAGCCACAACAGGATTTTAATTATTTTTGGGCTGTAAGTATTAAGTGATTTAAATGAAACATACTGTGTGATTTATGTACTGGTTGCACTTACATTCATTTGAAAAAGTCCAGTCAAATTGTACTTAATTAGAGCTATTTTGAGCCCTGTGACCACCGGAAGCAGGAAGAGAGTTTGTAGTTCGGGGATAGTTTGAAACGAACTGCAAACTAAACTCTCAATATATTTTATTTTAAACTCCACTGGTGACATTCTAGACCTTAGTTAGGTCCTTGACTTCTCCTCTGAGGGAAATCTTTTAATTTTGTGCAAAATTTGCAACGAGTGTTTTTAGCCACACTTCCGGGTTCTGCACTTAAATATAGACTCTCCGGCGAGCGGAGCGAGAGAGTATTAAGTGATTTAAATGAAACATACTGTGAGATTTGTGTACTGGTTGCGCTTACATTTATTTGAAAAAGTCCAGTCAAATTGTACTTCATTAGAGCTATTTTGAGCCCTGTGACCACCGGAAGCAGGAAGAGAGTTTGTAGTTCGGGGATAGTTTGAAATGAACTACAAACTAACAAACTCTCAATATATTTTATTTTAAACTCCACTGGTGACATTCTAGACCTTAGTTAGGTCCTTGACTTCTCCTCTGAGGGAAATCTTTTAATTTTGTGCAAAATTTGCAACGAGTGTTTTTAGCCACACTTCCGGGTTCTGCACTTAAATATAGACTCTCCGGCGAGCAGAGCGAGAGAGTATTAAGTGATTTAAATGAAACATACTGTGAGATTTGTGTACTGGTTGCGCTTACATTTATTTGAAAAAGTCCAGTCAAATTGTACTTCATTAGAGCTATTTTGAGCCCTGTGACCACCGGAAGCAGGAAGAGAGTTTGTAGTTCGGGGATAGTTTGAAATGAACTACAAACTAACAAACTCTCAATATATTTTATTTTAAACTCCACTGGTGACATTCTAGACCTTAGTTAGGTCCTTGACTTCTTCTCTGAGGGAAATCTTTTAATTTTGTGCAAAATTTGCAACGAGTGTTTTTAGCCACACTTCCGGGTTCTGCACTTAAATATAGACTCTCCGGCGAGCGGAGCGAGCCGAGAGGAGTGCGTATCGCGCACGGAGATGCACGCAGAGACACGTGCATCATGTGTCTGCTGTGTCCACTGGGAACACTGGGAAGCACTGGGGACAAAAATTGTGACCACGAACAAATAAAAATTTGGGGTGGTAAGTAAGATTAATGAACAATATTGACATGGCTCAAACAAGGCAAAAGAAACTGAAAGGCAAAAAAACATGTAGGGAATGTTGTGTGTATGTGGAGGAGGTGACTAACTCAGAGTTTACCTTCTACAAATGCATCAAAAACTCTGCTTTAATTAAAGACATACTTGATCTTGAAACAAGACTTCAAACATATAAATATATATCTAAATTGGAGGACTATATAAATGAAGCTGTATGTGATGTTAGTAATAGGCAATCTTTGGTCTTGAATAAAACTGGGCACCAAGAGTACTTGACTAATAAAATTGAAACTGGGGAACATCCATTAATGAAATGAATCAAGTTTATCAGCTCAATACCACTATAGAACTAGAGAAAATATTTGAGAGCCTTGCCATGGATGCACCTGATAAACCGGTTAGGAACAGCACAAAAAAAGGAGGACCAAATATGACTCCAAATAAAACAAAGGAACTAAGTGAGTCCACGAATTGAGATGATTTAAAGATGAATAACACTATTCACCCAGATAATGCTAAATCACATGACAAAATTAAACCAATAGAAAGGGATATTCTCATAATAGGGGATTCAATTATAAAAGGTATTGATACATATGTATGTTCTAATAGAAATGAACATACTACAATCAGTTCATTACCTGGAGCAAAAGTAAATGATATAGCTGGACTGATGGAAGGTCTTTTTGAAAATACAGTTACTCCTCTAGTTCTTTTACATGTGGGGGTGAATGATGTGGGTATAACAAATTGGAACTGCATGGAAAGGGATTTTAAATGTATTGTGGATGCAGTTAGAAGGAAAGGTGGTGAAATAATTATCTCAGGGATTATTCCCATGCAGGGAAACAAAGTGTTTAAAAATAACCAGATAAAAACAATTAATGGTAAGATCAGAAGCTTTTGTGTGCAAAAAGAAATTGGCTTCATGGACAATGAAAAGGACATTTAACAGAACAACCCTATTTAGAAAGGATGTGTCCACTTAAACTATGCTGGAACAAGGATATTGGGAAAAAAGCCCAAGATGTTACCAACTTCCATTTAAACTGGTTCGGGGTATAGAAAATAAAAAAGAACCAAATGGAACTTTATCTTACCCTTTAAATCTCTAGGGTTGGAATGCTATTCTTATAAATGCTCGAAGTCTGTTGAATAAATATGATGAACTTAACATAATTTTACACAGGAACAATGTGCATATTGCCCTTATCACGGAAACATGGTGGGATGAAAAAGATGTATGGGAAAAAGAAATCGAGGGGTATAAATTATATTCCCATTGTAGGAAATATAGAAAGGGCGGAGGATTGGCAATATATATCCACAAGGATATTGTGTCAGAAGAAATCAAATGGGATATGGGGCAGATAGAACTCTTATGGGTTCATTTATCACCTATAAATAGACCTAAAATTATGTTGGGCCTTCTTTATAGACCCCCGTCCACGTCATATGAAGACGACAAGGCTATATTGAGTATTCTTAGAAATCTGGACCCTACAAAGAGGCTATTGCTAACTGGTGACTTTAACCTACCCAATATTGATTGGGTTAAAAGTACAGGCACATGCCCTCTCGAGAGACAGTACATAGATGTTATGGATCATGGGGGGACTTGAGCAGCTGGTCCTAGAGAGAACAAGGGGCAACAACATTCTTGATTTAATCTTTACTAATATGGGAGATTTAGTAAATGCAGTGGAAGTAAGTACCCCTCTAGGAAAGAGCGATCATAACACTGTTTCATTTAAAATTAAGGAAATTCAATTTAGTAAACCCACGGGAACTACCACCAAGTTAAATTTCGGGAAAGCTGATTTCCAAAAAATGAAAATGGAAATGGGTAACTGGGACTGGAGATCAGAGTTTGCCAATAAACCTTTACAATCTATGTGGGATTCTCTCAAAATTAAAATACATAAATTAACAACTGAATTCGTACCTAGCATCACTAAATACCATAGGGTTAGAACTGTTAAACCTGCCTGGCTTACTACATCAATCAAAAAATTAATAAATAAAAAAATAGGTTATATAAGAAGTTGAAAGCTTTTTATTCAGTTAAATTAAATGCTGAATATAAGGAATGTCTTAAAAAAGTTAAAACAAACATCAGAAAAGCAAAAGCCCTGCATGAGATTAATCTAGCTAATAAAGTCCACAATAACAAAAACGCTTTTTTTACCTACATTAATAACCGAAGAAAGACCCCCAATAGTATAGGTCCCTTTCTCACTGAAGAGGGGCACCCAGCAACCAATCAGCAAATGGCTAACATCCAGAACAAATATTTTTGTTCAGTATATACACCAAATGATAATATTGTGCATAGTATAAGTAGACCCTTTGAATCTGGGACAACAATATTGAACCCAGATAATATTTACAAACAAATAGTTGGTCTAAATATAAATAAATCTCCTGGTCCTGATGGTATGCATCCTAGAATCTTGAGGGAATTGGCAAACATGTTGGCCCAACCATTAACATATATCTTTCAAACATCTATAAATTTGGGTTTTGTACCTCATGATTGGAAATTAGCAAATATAGTACCCATTTTAAAGAAAGGACCCAGTACCCTACCAGGAAACTTTAGGCCCATTAGTTTAACTTCAATACTGGGAAAACTTATGGAAGGAATAATTAAGGACATACTTATGGTACATATGGAGGAACGAGATATCTTGGATCCCTCTCAGCATGGTTTTGTAAGGAATAGATCCTGTCAGACTAATCTATTATCCTTCTATGAAAAAGTGAACAGGGAAATGGATGCTGGGAATCCTGTGGATGTGGTTTTTCCTGACTTTGCCAAGGCTTTTGATAAATTGCCACATAAAAAATTACTGTTAGCATTGGAAAAAATAAAACTGCCCAGTAACATCTGCAGATGGGTTTCAAGTTGGTTGCAGGATAGGAAGCAGAGGGTGGCCATAAATGGGGACTTCTCAGATTTGGCCCTGGTTTCAAGTGGAGTACCCCAGGGATCAGTTTTGGGCCCCAGCTTATTCAAGTTTATATTGCTTCGTTGGAAATTAGTAATAAGAATATCTGGCTGTACAAGTTTGCTGATGACTGTAGATTGGGTGTAGTTCCAAACAGCGATGAACAGAGAGAAACATTTCGGCAAACTCTAGACTCAATAAATAAATGGACAAACCTTAATAAATTGGAATTAAATAAATCTAAGTGCAAGGTTATGCACTTGGGTAAGAATAATAAGGAAGAAAATTATGTATTGGACAAAACAGATTTAGGGGTAGTTACTGAGGAAAAGGACCTGGGCATTACAATTACAAATGACCTAAAATTTAGAATACATTGTAGAAATCAACTTAAGAAAGCAACCCAGATCCTAAACTGTATATTAAAACATATAGCTAGCAGAGAGGGAAAAGTCTTGATTCCTTTGTATGTAGCACTGGTGAGGCCCCACCTGGAGTACTGTGCAAGGGTTTGGTCACCCCAAAATAGGGAAGATATACATTCTATTGAGGGAGTACAGAGAAGAATAACCAAACAAATAAAGGGATTAAAAAATAAAACTTACCATGATAGATTGGTGAGTCTGAACCTTTATTCATTGTACTGCCGTAGATTAAGGGGAGACCTATGTTTTCTATACAAAAGTATTAAGGATGATGAGTTGCTTAAAGATTTGGGATTTATACATAATCAGGGGAGAATTAGCACAAGAAAACATACGATGCAACTGTCATCAAACTTGGGCACACAGCTTTAGGAATAATTGGTTTAGTCTAAGAATAGTTGGGGCATGGAACAATTTACCGACTAAAATTGTTAGTAGTCCCACAATGAATGATTTCAAAAATGGGATTGACTTGTATTTTGGAGATAGTAAATTCCTTTTTTAAACAAATAGTTAAGGATGGTGAGCCTAATAGGGTAGATCTTATCTACCCTCGGCCCGTATAAACCTATGAAACCTATGAAACAAGTACACAGAACAGAAATAAAGATGAACAGGCTGCTTCAATTTCAGCCATGTGGCCAAATCAGAACACAAGCTGAATTTCTACAACCGGCTGAATGACTTTCAGGTGAGGCCAAAAAGGGCTGTAAATCATGACAGCAGCCTAATGATTTAAACTGGCTGCAGGGATTTCAGAAGCGTAGCCGAAAGGACCAAAATCACAGATAAAGTCAATTATTAGGCAGGTTCCACAAATTTCAGCACAAAACAAAAGAACTGTGACCAAAGTCCAACATAAGAACAATTCTGCAGGTACTGGCAGGGGTTCAAGCTGAGGCACTGATCAGGAAGTGTTCATGAATACACTAATCTGGGGGAAGGCGCCAAATTTTGAAATTAGGACTGGCGCCCAAGACTGCTCAATGTACCTGTTCAGCTACACAATTTTGGCTTCACTGAGGAGAAATTCACTGCACAACTCAGGCAGTTGGCGGGGTAGGGAGCACTTCGATCTGGGTCAGGTCCAGTGGTCCTACCATGAACCGCAGCTGTGCTGGGTCATGGGACAGATTCTCTGTCTGGTGAGGAGCACACCAGTCAGTTTGAGGTCTGAGCCCTGGGGGCTAGCAGTGGACCTGGAGGGAGAGAGCAATGAGAGTAGATTAAATAGCTAGCAGGGTGGGAGGGGTTAATCAGGAAGAAAGGAACAGGGAAGTCTCAGGGTGCAGTATTAAGAATCAGAAACAAAGGAAACAGAGCAGTCTCAGGATGGAGGGGGAGTTGAAAGTGAGGTAGGAGGTGAGGAAGGGCTGAGAGTGGATGAACAGAACAAGAGAAAATAAGATGGAAGAAACAGATCAGTAGCTTAGAAATGGCATCAGAATTCAGTTAGGGTAACAGGCTTTCTCTGCTTAATTAACAACAGTAAAAATTATTGCTGGCCACATAATACCCTGCAAATCCAGAGTGGGGGTTAAAACATTAATGCACGTGCAGTATCTGAAAAGCTCAGGCAGTTTACCAGAGCAGGGCTACTATAGTCACAACAGGATTTTAATTATTTTGGGGCTGTAATCAGAACAACGAGTGCACAGAACAGAAATAAAGATGAACAGGCTGCTTCAATTTCAGCAGCTTGGCCGAATCAAAAACACAAGTGGAATTTTTACAACCAACTGAATGACTTTCAGCAGCATGGCCGAAAAGGGCTATAAATCACTAAAGCAGCCTAATGATTTAAACTGGCTGCAGGGATTTCAGAAGTGTAGTTGAAAGGGCTAAAATCACAGCTAAAGTCATTTATTAGGCAGGTTCCACAAATTTTAGCACAAACCAAAATAGCTGTGACCGAAGTCCAACGTAAGAACAATTCTGCAGGTACTGGCAGGGGTTTTACCTGAGGCACTGGTGAGAGAGTGCTCATGAATACACCAATCTGGGGGAAGGCGCCAAATTTTGAAATTAGGACTGGCGCCTGAAACTACTCAACATACTTATTCAGCCACACAATTTTGGCTTCACTGAGAAGAACTTCACCGCACAACTCAGGGAGTTGGTGGGGAAGGGAGCACTTCGATTTGGGTCAGGTCCAGCGGTCCTACCATGAACCATAGCTGTGCTGGGTCAGAGGATGGATTCTCTATCTGGTGAGGAGCACACAGAACTGTTTGAGGTCTGAGCCCTGGTTGACTAGTGGTGGACACCTCATAGACTCAACCTGATAGATCAAAAGTGGTCAAATAGAGGTGAGGAGCACACTAGTCAGTTCATGGTCCGAGCCCTCGTGGGCTAGCGGTGGACCTGCTCAGCAACACAATTTCGGCTTCACCAAGAACTTCACCACACAACTCAGGGAGTTGGTGGGGTAGGGAGCATTTCAATCTGGGTCAGGTCCGGCGGTCCAACCACGAACCACAGCTGTGTTGGGTCGGAGGACAGATTCGTTGTCTGATGAGGAGCACACCAGTCAGTTCGTGGTCCGAGCCCTGGCGGGCTAGCGGTGGACCTGTTCAGCAACACAATTTCGGCATCACCGAGAACTTCCACCGCACAACTCACGGAGTTAGCGGGGTAGGGAGAACTTAGATCTGAATCAGGTCTGGTGGTCCTACCATGAACTGCAGTTGTGCTGGGTCAGAGGATGGATTTTCTGTCTGGTGAGGAGCACACCAGTCAGTTCGAGGTTCGAGCTCTGGTGGGCTAGCAGTGGACCTGTTCAGCTTCACAATTTCGGCTTCACCAAGGAGAACTTCACTGCACAACTCAGGGAGTTGGCAGGGTAGGGAGCACTTCGATCTGGGTCAGGTCCAGCAGTCCTACCATGAACCGTAGCTGTGCTGGGTCAGAGGATGGATTCTCTGTCTGGTGAGGAGCACACAGGACTGTTTGAGGTCTGAGCCCTGGTTGACTAGTGGTGGACACCTCATAGACTCAACCTGATAGATCAAAAGTGGTCAAATAGATGACAAGATGTTTAGAAACAGGTACTTTATAACATATGATGGTAAATTGTCCTGCATTAAAATTGTTTTGGCACCAGGGCTTCACCACTATCTCAATATCTATAGGAAAACAGTTGAGTCTTAGAATGGAATGGTTTATGACATATCACAACAGAAAAATAGATAAGCTTTCTATTTAGAAACAAAGACTTATTAGAATAGGATGCATCAATGCTTTTAAATGCATCTTACTTAAATGGAAAGATCAAACTCCCCTGAAATATGTTACGTGGTTAACCTTTATGACATCAATTCACATATTTGAAAAAATACCTTACATTTTAAGAAATACATTAAAACTATATGAAAAAATCAGAACTTCTTTTAACCAAACCATAAAATTGGATATAGTACTATGGTTCATTACCTAGATTAGGGACAGAGAGATAAAATCATGGTTAAAGGTAGTTTATTAAGTCAGGTAATAAAAACATTGAATACTGTAGGACCCCCAAGGCAACATAGAAAGGATAACAACCTGAAGGCATAAGTATGCAAGCAATAGAGAAGATAATTTCAAAAAGATGGGACTGGATGGGCCTTGTGGTCCTTATCTACCATTAACTTCTATGTTTCAATGTTTCTGTGTTTCTATTAAAAGAGGTACAAATGGATTATTTGTTTCTACCTAAGTATACATCTAATTTATTTATGTTTACACACAAAAGTGATGATACCCTCATTGTACAGATGCAGTCATACATGTGATAAAATGTTTGTAAATACTGTCTAATTTATCAGATAAAGCATTTAAGAAAATAATATACAGAGGAAGTGGGAGTCTGTGCAGTGTACAGCAGCTAACATATTTTACTTGTTTTATTTAAGTGATAACCAGGTAGGTGCACTGATTCAAAGGATTGTTTTCAGAAATGACCCAGGCCATGTAGAATGGCACATACAGGTTAAAATAGAAACAACATACAACTCAAAGTGGTGCAGTACAGTCAAGCAGAGTAAAAAACAATTTGTACATATAGCAACCTTAGCAGCAAAACAGCGAAGACATGCAGTTGGGTAACCCAATTAGGTAGTATGAGAAGGCAAACAAATGAGCAAGCCAACATTCAGCTAATAAGCAATAATGTAGCTCAAATGAAAATAAACAATGACACTCTAGAAACTGGATAACTTGCTGAGAGACAAGTGCAGCAGACAGAGCAAGGTATGCGAAGATTAGTGTATCTTTTGTCAGAAGGGGTACTTACAAACCATGGTGATTAAGAGAGCACTATTAGAATGCGATTTGAAGATGTTGGAAAACCCCAGTGAGAGATGTGTGGCCAGTAAGTCATTCTAGAGCCTTGGGGCAGCGATAGAGAAGGCACCAGATCAAGAAGTTACCGTAAGAATAGCATGGCAAAAATCATGCTGCAGAAATCCCAAAACCATGTACAGCAACAGGGGTATAATAGCATTAGGGAATTATCGCTACTCCAGTCACTGTACACACAGATGGGGAAGTGATGAAGCAGCTGTGGATCTGGTGCCTGGTTGCCTGATCAAATTGCTCCTGTGATGGAGAGGCTAAGGCACTAGCAGCTGGAAGGGAGGAGACCAGGGAACCATTGTTTGGTTCTCTGTCTCCTGGTATTGGACTTTTTTTTTTAATAAAGAAATTTCCCCTCTCCTGAGTTTCTCCTTGTCACTGAGGTCCATGCCCCCCTTGGAGCTGATTATATGAATTCCGACAAGTGTGGGGGTTGAAGCCCCCTGTGTCTGGGGTGTGGGGGTCTCCAGCTGGAGCCCCCCACAAAATAAAAAAGCCCTCATATTACCATATTGTTCCCTATGTTATTTTGGCATTTTGTGTGGGTTGGTGTATTCACCAATCTTTTATTGCTGTTGATATTTTGCTTGCAGTATTGTGTGCCACGCTGTTTTTGTATGTGGGATTATGACCCCGTGCCAATGGAGAAGGCTCTCTGACCCATCTCAGCTAAAGTCAGGGGAAGATCAAGGAGATGCTGATGGGTGGCAGTTGATTTCCTGTAAGGCACCTTTTTTACAGAAAGAAAATAAAAAAAAAAAAATAATTTATTGCATTAACTTTTTCAATAAGTTTTAGTGTCAGGCTGAAGTGTGCATACCCTGATAGCATGGGCCATGGACATCACGTGGCTGTGGGCTGGCAACCTGTTGCATCGAAGCAGCAATGCAGCAGAGAGGACAATAAGATGAGGCAATATGGACTAATACTCAAGAAACAAATAAAAGTGCAGTCATGTTAGCTAAAGTCTCTCAGAAAGTGTAGCAAGCACAGAGTAAACCATCAAAGTATTGCATATTGTAGGTTCCCCAAGGCTTGGGACTCATTCAAGTACTTTCACTTCCCCAACCCAGTTTAGAAGTGATCTGTCCAGTAATGTAAAGGCAAGGCTTCTCCCTGTCCATCATGTATGAACAGTTACAACAATAGCTGCCCCAGTCACTTTTGTGTGGATGTCAGCAATTTCTAGTCCACCTGGGAGTGCCATATCATGCTCCTATAACTCCAAGTCATGCATCAGTAACAACATTACTTGGTCCAGTACTGCTGATATGTCATCAGGTGCAGAAGGTGACACTGAGTCTGGAGTGGTCACTACTGTCACTTTTATCAACAGACAGAAAAGTACAGATGTTCAAGGGAGTAAGGACAGGCATCACAAGGCAAGGTATACTACTGATCCTACGATTCTACAAAATCAAGCAAATAGCGCAACCACCAAAACAGGTTGTAATGAAAAGATCCAATGAGGACTGGATGATATATATCCACTTCCTCTAAAATTAGGTTTAAAAGTCTATGTCGCATCATGAATTACAAAACTAGGTACTAATCACGAGCCATGAGCCATGAGTCACAACTCATGAATCACGAGTCATAAGTCATGAGTCAGGAATCACAAGTCAAGGGTTATGTTTTTTCTAAGCACGTTCCATATACAGTACATAATGATACCTGACTTTAAAATAAAATAAAAAAGCACAAAAAGGCATCAGGGTCATGTCCTGTGCTACTAGGTACAGAATCAGACACAGTGTCATACGATGCATCAGCTGCAGACTCAACAGGGGAAACCAGACATTGATCACTGCCTCAGTCTTACTGATCATGGGCACAGCATCTGCAGAAATAGATGTTGCATGACTGGGTGTTCCACAGTCTACCCACACCCATCCCCTTTCCAGCAAAAGCCAGATCTAGTAAAGTGTGGTCAGCTCCATGCAGCACTTTATACAGTAGAATCACTTTCTCAACATATAAAACAAAGAAATTGAGTGAAGAGGTATTATTACATAATTTAAGATCTCTTGGTCAAGGGAGAATATATTATTTGGCATGAAGATAAAGCATTATTATGAGGGATTAAGTCCTGAACGTAGCAATAAATACTTACTATTACTGTAGCTCAGTAAAAGCTGCAGCAGCCTTACTGGCTGGCATATACTGTCACACCAATCCCCAGCAATATAATGCCTCTACCACTTGCCACATGTAAGAGACAGTAATAAGTATCATAGCTGACCCATTGGCTCTTTTATTCTTACTGTATTTGTAGTCTGCTGCTGTATCTTACCAATGACTGTACTGGGAGCTGAAGTGGTCTGGCCAAATTCTTGGTGCTGAATTAATGGGGCCTAACTTAAAGTTAACCTACAGTTAATTTCCCATATCTCTCACACTTAACAGATAGGTGGTCAGACCACAGATTACATGGCAGTGGCCACCCATAAGGTCAACGTACCATCCTATGTCTTGTTCTCTTTCACTGGGTTAAGTTGCAGTAGCAACGGCAAAAGCCCCAAAGCACCATGTTCCACAGGCCTCAGCAGGAAGGCAGCTTTATGCTTCTGTGGATTCTGCAATGTCCATCATGCAGAACACCTGCTACACTGCCTTCAGCAGGTGTTTGATGAGTGGCTGATAATGACACCACAAGCATTAACTGCAGGTTACTGGGCTTAATGAATTTGGTGTCAGTGATGAAGCTGGGTGGGAGTTTAGGAAGGATGTGAGGAAGTAACACTTCACTGAAAGTGTGGTGGACTCCTAGAACAGATTGCCAGCGGAAGTGTGGAGGCAAAAGGGGTAGGTCACTTAAGGCATGTTTGGGACAGTCATGGGGACAATTAGGAAATGAGCAGGGAGGAGACAAGGTCACTGGAGACCAGTTAGGGTCTGCAGAGATAGACTAGGCAGGGAACATCAGGGTAGACAAGTGGTCTTTTTCTGCCAACAAACTCTCTGTTTCTATGTTTGCAATATCAGATAATATAAAGAATACATTAAAGGCAGGTCATGATGCTAACGATGCACAAGTTTCATGCTTTACATTCTGTATAAATTCCGAAGTTCAAGGATATCTAGATGGACGGTGAAGGTTCCACTGTACAGAGTCCCAGGCTTATATACTGTATGTGTGGCAAAACATCTTTTGTCATTTTAGCTATTCTGTTAAGGAATGGATGCTGTTACAGAAGCTCTGTGTGCAACAATTATCCTTAGCATCCCTTGAAACCATATCCATGTTTGTCAGTGTCCAATACAACCAGTATCCTTTATACATTGTAGACCACTGCACTCTTGTGTACTGCACCTCGACATTTGAAAGGCGCATTAAAAATACATTTTATTATTATTATTATTGCCTTTAGAATTTTGTAAACTCAAATAGACTAACATACAAGAAATATTTCATTTTCCTCCATCACAAGTAATGTTTTCTCCACTTATAAAAACAATAATGTTATAAAAAATAATATATTTAATAACAGGAAGTCTATTTCACATTTAGTAGTATTAAACAGACATAATATCTGCAACCAGTAACCTTCACAAACTGGAGGTTGTTGCTGTGTTGGCATGCCTAAACTCTAAGGCCCTAATATCCAAAAGTTTGCATGGGTGCTAACTGATGTTTGCCCATGTTAGGGTGATTAGCCCTGATCTGATTCTTAGCAGTCATAGAATTGCAAAAGAGACATGGACTAGTGGCATATCAGGTAAAAAAACTTGTTTATTACACAAAAGATAAACAGTTGCCCTAATCAGTATCTTACCATAGACACTGGGAGCCAAAAGTTTCCCAATACCTCAAGGAGTGAAGAAGGTCTCGAGGGGAATACGTAATACAGCAGGTTATGTACTACAATTATCATCATGGTAGCTTAGAAGACTAGATACATAAAATAAACCCTATTGGTTAAAAGTTAGTTAAAATAAGCCTTATTGACTAAAGGTTACGTGGATCCACAGTGTTATCTATCCTTATACAAAAATGTAATGTCGGCTAAATCGGGAAACAAATGATACATAGAAAATACAGGATATAGTGTAGTTATACATAAGTCCAAAAGGTGGCAGTGCTATCTGCATAATATCATCTCAGAAGATAACAAAGACATAAGAGTCTTGTCCTACTACAAGTTGTTTCTAAGCAAGGTAAAATAGAATAAAATCATACTCATAATGTTTCCCTGACACTCTTATACGGTAGGCGCCAGCTCCCTATAGGTTAGTACTAATTTGTAACAGTATATATGTAACATAAGGATTGTCTTAGTTGCACAGTGGGAGGCTAGTTAGAATATGGGGACCTCACATAACATTCCGCCCTTGTTGCCTTGCCAAAAAGGCAACAACACTATGGGATAGTAGTGGGAATAATCTCCATCGTTTACAGACCCAATGCACGAGCCTTGTAAAGGAACTTGAGTTGTTCACAATGTTGTTTGAGTGTGCGTCTTAGGCAGCAAAGTGTGGTCTCCCCCAACTTTCATCATACTCAAATGGTGTTATGTAATGTCAGATCCATCTGTAACAAGACTGCCATTATAGCAGATTTTGTTGGGACAGCAGACCTGGGGTGTATCACTGAGACCTAGTAGGACAATAATGCTGGTCCAGTACTGGCCTTGTCTGTTCCACCGGGATATTCAGTGATACATCGTCCAAGGGTGGATCATAGGGGCAGGGGTGTGGCCATCTATTTTAGATCTGAACTGGGCCTTGTTGAGGTGTCAGTGGGGTGCACCAGATCATTTGAGTTTATCATGAGTGCGGGCGTAGGGTGCAGGATACTTCTCATCTACCGTCCACCTAGAGATGGGAAAGAATTCCTGCAGGAAATCACAGACTTCATCATCGATGTGGTATTGGGATCTCCCAGATGGCTGATTCTTGGGGATTTCAATGCCTGGGTCAACAATAAACTCTCGCAATTTGGATGTGATTTCCTCTGACTAATGACTTTGTTGGGCCTGACGCAAGTTGTTAGTTCTGCTACCCACATTAGGGGTCACTCACTGGATCTGATGTTCCTCCTGGGGATGGAGATTTCCAACTTGGTGGTGGAACCAGTCAGGTGGTCTGACCATCACACAATAAGGTTTGGTTTTGGGGCTCCCCCTAATGGGCCTACCCCTATGGAGATGGTCCAGTACTGCTGTTTGTGGGGTATGACCCCTGATGGCCTAATGGCAGTGCTGGATCTATTGAGCATGCTGAGGGAATGCATGGATCCAGGGGATCTGGTGCTTGCCTATAATGTGGCAGTAACAGCAGTCCTGGATTCCATTGCTCCTGTTCATGTTCGCCCCCCAACCTCTGTCCAAGGTCTTCATGGTTTGATAGGACCTTAAAGGAGTTGAGGAGAGTGGGGTGAAGGCTGGAGAGGGTCTGGTGGAAATCAGGCCTTAATGACGACAGGCTTAGGTTGATGGAACATTATTCTTTCTATGAATCAACAATCTCCCATAAGAAGGCAGAGTTCCTGTCCAGGGAGATTGCGGCTGCAAGAAATCGACCAGCTCAGGTCTTTCAGACTGTAGACAGATTGTGCAATTAAATCTGTCTTCAGTCTGTGGGAGCCTTTTCACAATAGAAGTGAGGCGTTTGCTCAGTTTTTTGCAGATAAGGTAGCCACCATCAGATCTGAGATCAGCCAGTCCACCTCCAATGGATGTTGTAATGGTCAGTGGGATGTCACATGTTCCATGTCTGTTTGGAGGGATTTCAACTGGCCAAAAGTCACTTACATTATGAGAGTCATCCAGTCTTTGTGGCCAACCTGCCATAGTTTGGATCCAGGCCCTACGAACCTCTTGGTGGGCTGCGTAGATGAAATCAGCCTGATCCTTGCTGAGATAGTTTAGAGTTCATTGGCGAGGGGGATCTTTCCTGATCCCCATAAGGAGGTGGTCATGTGTCCCCTTCTGAAAAAAACCCTCCCTTGACCTGAACTGTCCTGCTAACTACAGACCTGTCTCAAATCTGCCCTTCATGGGTAAGGTTATTGAGAAGTTGGCTGCACTGCAGCTGAATGACCATCTTACCACCCATGATGTCTATGACTCTCTCCACGCCAGGTTCAGGAAGAGACATGGTACCGAGACGGCAGTTGTTTGGGTACTTAGTGATCTCCTAGTAGCGAGAGATTGGAAGTCTCACTCCATCTTGGTCCTCCCTTCTCTCTCTCTCTGCGGCATTTGACACTGTGGACCAAGGAGTGATATTGGCAAGCCTTACGACCATCAGTGGACTTTCAGATATGGTCCTTGAGTGGTTTAGATCTTTCCTCCAGGGTAGGACTCAGACGGTAGTCATGGGAATTTATTCCTCTGACCCTTCCCCCATTCTGTGGGGTCCCCTAGGGTTCCATTTTAGCACCTATGTTGTTCGCAGTGTATATGCTGCCTTTAGGAGACATTATTAGTAGGTACGACTTGAGTTTTCACTGCTATGCAGATGATACTCAGCTGTACCTATCCTTTGTGCCTGGACAGGATGATGCAATCCCCATATTTAACAACTGTCTCTCTGAGAGCCAGAACTAGATGAGTGACAGCTGGCTGAGATTAAATCCAGGCAAGACTGAGGTGTTGGTAGTGGACCCGGATCGTCAGGCAGCGGGTGTGCTGACTGGACTGTCTCTCGGGTTATGGCTTGGGGATGTTCTATTAGCAGCCTCACATCAGGTGCGTAACCTAGGTGTTATCTTTGATGATGAACTGACCCTAAAATTTCAGGTGTCAGCCATTGTCAAGTCCTCATTTTATCATTTGAGGAATAACGCTAGTGTGAAGCACCTGGTTCCTCCTGATGATCTTTCAACTCTGGTCCATGCCTTTGTGATGACCCGCCTTGACTGTTGCAATGCCCTATACCTAGGGCTTCCTGGGGTTGACATCTGCCACTTGCAGCTGGTGCAGAATGTGGTAGCCAGGCTTGTGACTGTTACCTCAAGGACCAGGCACATTACACCTGTTTTCTGGGGACTGCACTGGCTGCCTGTACAGTGGTGGATCACCTTTAAGGTCAGCTTGCTTACCTATAAAGTCCTACATGACTAGGGACCCTGCTACCTGAAAGATCTCTTTCATTCCTACTGCATCTCCCACCAGCTTCATTCTACTGATGAGGGTTTGCTAGAGATTCCCAGGGTGCATTTAAAGATGTCTGGTGCTTGTTCTTTCACTTATGCAGCACCTACCCTGTGGAATTCTCTACCTTGTCGGGTGAGAGAGTGCCAGACTGTCGAAAGTTTTAAGTCAGCCCTAAAAATGTATTTATTTTTACAAGCATTCCCTGAAAATTGATTTGATAAATGACTCTGTTGATTGGATTTTATGGAATGTTGGTATTTTATATCTGGATTTTATTAACATTGTTGTTTGTTTTATTTGTGATTATTTATGTACAGTGCCTTGGCTTTGAAAGGCACTTTATAAATAAAGATATTATTTTTATTATTATTATTATAGTGTTAGTATCAAAAAGACAATCATAAATGCTTGAATAATAGCAAAAACCTTTAAATGTAAGTTCTAACCAAGTATTTGAAAGTGCAACACCTAAATCACCATCACGAATAAGGGCGTTAAGAGTATCTTCAGCTTTAGTCAAATTATTGGTGATATAGATGAGATAGGTGTCTTTCCTATCTAAAAGTGATTTCAAAGTCAATGTCAATGGGTCAATATGGACATTGAAAATTGGTAAATACTGAAAGAGAACAAGCATATATTTAGGGTCACTGTCAATAATATCTGTTTCCGAGATATGGAACAGGAGCAATAACTGTGTGTCCTATAACAGTAGTTTGATGAGGAATAAAACAGAAGTTAGACAAATTGACTTTGCAAGTCATGAGACCGTAGGTAAAACTTTTGTAATTAGTAACAACACAATACTGTTCCTCAGAATTATAAGTCATTTTTAAGTAGGGCTCCTCCATTTCTTCAGTTGGATAAGGCAGGTGAAAGACTGATTACTTATACTTAGTCTTGTTGTCAGGTGATGAACCTCTTTGGCATAGTTCTGGTAAAGGCATCTGTTGTTGCCCACTGGTAATGCTGTTGATGGTGCATGAGCATTATCAGTATCATTAGATTTAATGTCTATGTCCATTGTAAAAGACCAATCAATGCTGTCCAGTGAATATCTGCATACCAGTTTTATGACATTGAAAACATCACAATGACACAGATAATGGAATCCTTTCTTTGCAAAACAGTCTGTACAAGGTGCCACCCATGGTTTAAGGGTGGAGTGGAAGACAAGAAGAGGTGGTAGGTCAATGTGTTCTCTGTAGATATCCTTGTCAAGGTGCCCAAAGGAATGATTGGAGCCTAATTGATCAAAAAGAGCTGTAGTGGGATTAAACTGTACTAAAGATACAGTGAAAGTAACAAATATAGTATCTCTGACAGAGCATTTGTTGGAATTAAAACAGGGTCCCCTATTTGGGTGATGGGTGACATAATATAAGTTACATGCAGTAGTCATAGGAATAGACAGTGACCTGGAAGTGCACATTGTGACACAAGCAGTGGATTTACAATGGGAAAAGGACCATTTAGCAAGTCTTCTATCATTAGAAATATCTGGAATATGTCCAGATTCCAAATCATGGAAGAGATTATTGACAGTGGGTATGACATAAAAGCCTCAAGCAGAGCACAGACGTTCCCTTGCAATATATTGCTTGTCTGCCTCCTTGTTATTCTGCTGAACAAGTTCATTAATTTTATATTTAGTATCTGTGAAACTCTTGGCAATATTGTGCATGTTATACATGGTAAATCGCTCTTCCTGACTAAGCCCATCCACACCATGAAATAATGGAGGTATTATATAATTTTTCATGCCATCCTGGAATTTGGCCATTTGACTAGTAATAGAGGCAATATCTGCTCTGTTTCAGATGGACATGCCGGTTCCAAAGAGACCGGAAATAGTGCCATTGGCACCAGTGACTTCTGCAGTGTTACGCGTCCTATGAGAGGAGGAAGATTTTGACTTTTTCTTGTCATTTGTGATATGGCTAGATCTGAATAAACCTAAGTGTTCAATAGTATGTGTACTGGGTACTGGGTCTTGCGTACGTGTCTGGTATGCTGCAAGACTGTCTAGTAACATAGTACTGAAAAACTTAGATGTGTTTGTATTGTGGCACATACCAAATTTAACCATATTCCAATAAGTAAGGTTACAAATAACTGGAACATGCATGTACTGCATGTTATTAACAAGGGTACCAGGAATGGAAGTAGTGATCAAACCACTGGTTGGACCTGGTTCTTGTGTTGGACAATCAGTCAGTTCAGCTTCGGGAGGGGGCATAACAGTCAAAAACATTGCTGCTGTTGCTTTGTAATGATGAGTACAGAAATCTTTTGTGGAGCTTTGTGGGAACCTCTCATAAAAGGCAGGGTCAATCAGAGCAGTTAAATTATATAAGCCAGAATATCTATGAATATCTGTGAATGCACAAAGTACCAGTGGGATCAATGTTGGTATTGGGCCAACTTTGGAAAGTGCCTTTTGCAAGGCGGGCAACAGGGAGTGTTCTTCCATTGTTGTCAGTTTGCCATTCAATCTCTAGGGAAGATTTATCAGGGGCCACAACTGCAGCAGTGAGAAAGGCATCTTTGCCTCCCTGGAAAGTAATTATTTGGTTGGGAACATTTATGCTAACGCCTTCAGGGATGGTGGTGGGTTTGTCTGCTGGGGTCAAATATCTTCCCTGAGAATGACCAAGTGGTGAAAGGAGTTGCCTTAAACATTGATTGCTTTTGGATATAGTTTTCATAGCCTTGCCATGGATAAAGGGGAATGTTCCTAGAAGAAGGTGGGCCAATTGCAAGATAGCCATCTTGCAGGAATGTCTGTAAGAAAAACAAAGGTCAGTACGTACAATTCCACCCAGTGGGGTTAGGAAATGTAATTATACTCCTTTATATAATTTAGCTGGTTAGCATGCAACCATTTCTCAGTAAGTTTCTTGTTCTGTAAGAGTCTAACTTGGTAAACTGCAGGGCTGAGTTTGATGGGGTAGGGTCCTTCCCACTTCTTAGAGAAAGGGTGTGTAGGGTGAGCAAATCTGAGTACTATTACCTAATCTCTGATTTGGCAGTCCACTTCTTCTGCATGTTTGTCAAATTGGAGTTTGGATTGTTGTTGGGTCTTGCCCATACGGTGTGCAGCATACAAGTTGGTTTTTAACAATGTCATCTCTGAGTTTAGCAACATATGTGTCTACAGACACTCTGTCTGCAGTGGATGTGTTCAGATCAAATGGCAGGTGTTCAGGCAGTCTCATGGTTCTACCAGTCATCGCCTTGAAGGGTGTCAACTGAGTAGTGGTCGAAGGAGTACCCCTAATTGCCATAAAGATTAGAGGCAAAAGGGAATCCCAATCCTTGGGATTGTCCTCGAAAAACTTGGAAAGCATTTGCCTAATCTGCCTGTTGTCTCTTTCTGCCTGGCCTGATGACTGAGGGTGGTATGGTATATGGAACTTATGGTGTACACCGAGATGTTCAAGTGTTTCTTGCATTAACTCACCTGTAAAACTGGTTCCTTTGTCAGAGTTCAGCTTAAGAGGTAGACCCTACCTGGAGAACAGTTGTTCTACCAGGACTCTTGCAGTCACTTTGGCTGTACAATTCTTAGTGGGGAAGACCTCAACCCATTTAGAAAAGAGGTCTGTGGCAACAAATGCATACTACACTTGTTCCTGCTGGTATTGGTTAAGGGACCAATAAAATAAATTTGAATCACATGCCAAGGGCCAGATTGTCTCTGAGGAGATAACTTGGCATTACTCTTGGTTGGGGCTGGATTGTTCAGGCCACAGATCAAACAATTCTCTATGTAGTGTTCTTGGCGATTTAAGGCCACCAACCAACAGTTTTCATTCTCTGGAGCGTGTTTCCATTCTCTGATGTCAACTGGTTGGGGTGTCATAAACCTGGTGCATAAATTCAGATCTCAAGGATTCAGGGATTACCCACAGCTTTTTTTGTTTCGGTGTCATCTGACTTATACCAGATTGGTTTACTGTCCTGAGACAGATGCAGTTTATCTGCATGTTTTTTGTAAGGGCTGTGAGTAGGCAATTCTTGTTCAGTCTCTTTGTCAAGGAATCTGAACACATCTCTCAATTGAGGGTTGGATTTCTGTGCTGTGGAGAAGTCCAGTGGCACAAAAGATTCAGATTTCTTCTTTATAGCACCACTGCTATAGCATCAGGATGAGCCATTTCCCATGCCCTCACCAAGCACCCTCTTTGGCAAGAGTGACTGCTCAATCATTGAAGGAATTGTATGGATCAGACTTTGGAATGGTTTTCACTTTGTGAATGAACAGTTTGTGTTTAAATTGCTTGGTCAGCTCGTGAATGTAAACAACGAGTGCTTTGTATTTCACTGTGATGCAATCAGAAGATGCAAAGGAGTTCTTCTGCCATATAGACAAAAATTCAGTCAGAGAGCTACAGACCTAGTTAGAGTCTATAAAAATGATGGTGTCCTCAATGCCATGTTGGATTAGTTCTAGGGCACAGGCCACAACTGCTAGTTCTGCATACTGAGATAATACTACACTGCAGCATTTAGAAGTATAAACAGTGTTCCCATCAGGGTGCATGATGAACACTCCAAATCCAACTACCTGTTCTCCTTGATAGTATGATGTAGAGCCATCAGTAAATATATGATACAGTGAGGTGGCAGCAAGGAGTTTTGGAATAACAGGAAGGAAAGGGCTGGTTCAGGCAATTCAGGTGGTTGAAGTATACAGTCAAGTGGGGCTCCTTGGTACAAAAAATCCATGGTCCAGAATTGAGGGTATTTTGGCAGCGTGGACCTGTATGTCATGGTCCTGGAGAAAAAGTGACCAGTGAGTCAGTTTGGTGTTGGATACTGATCCATCCTTTACTCTGTCTGATAGCAAGAAAGTTGTGGTGGTGTGGTTTGTATTAAGAATGACAGGTGAGTGCCCAGTGA
Source organism: Neoceratodus forsteri (assembly GCA_016271365.2). Classification (NCBI taxonomy): domain Eukaryota; kingdom Metazoa; phylum Chordata; order Ceratodontiformes; family Ceratodontidae; genus Neoceratodus; species Neoceratodus forsteri. Next base: position 1,780,945,458 of record CM057452.1, read on the forward strand.
TATACAAAAAATGCTTGACAGCCAAGTAGGTAGGCAGTAGGTTCCTGTTGTAAAAGGCTATATTTCTTTTCCACTGGTGACAGCATTTGGGATGCATAAGCAGTAGGTCTTCACCAGGTACCATTCACTTTCTGAGCAAGGACAGCAGACATATCAATGTCTGAAGATACTGATTCCAGATGGAAAGGTAAAGCTGGATTGGAGTTCACCAAGGCAGGGGCAGAGGCCAGGGCCTGTTTCAGGAGTGTCACAGCCTGAGTGTGGATGGGACCTCATGTCCAGGGAATGTTCTTTTTCTGGATCTCATACAGAGGGGTGGCCTTCTGTGCAAAATCACACATAAAGTCCCTGGAATAGTTAACCATATCCAGGAAATGTCTGAGTGTTGCCACTCTGGTTGGCAGTGGCAAATCTTGTAGGCCTTGGATTTTCTTCCAGGCAGGGCTTCTGACCTGTTCTATTATGTGCAAGCTGAGAAATATAACTTCTTTCTGGAAGACTTGTGCTTTTGCAGGATTACATTTGAGGGCTATCCTCTGTAAGAGGGTCAGATGTTCGTCTAGGAGATCAAAATGTTGCTCCTTGGTGGCAGTTGCCAGCAGCATATCATCCACATACTGCAGAAGTTATTTTTGGGGCAGAGAAACCCTCCAGGGCATCCATCAAGTGTAGATGGAAGAGGGAGGGGCTATTGTTGACCCTCAAAGATAAAGGCAAACTTGTATTGGCTTTCCAGAGCTAGGGGCAGTGAGAAAAATCCTTGGAGATGTTAAGGGTGCTAAACTATCCATGAGCTGGGGTTAGCAGTTTGAGCACATCATGAGCTGATGCTACTGTGGGTGAGCAGCTATGAGTATCTTGATTAAGCCTCCTGTAATCAATAGTGAGTCTCTAAGATACTGTGGGCTTTTTCACTGGCCAAATGGATGAATTGATGGTCAAGTAACACGGTCTGATCACACCCTGTTTGAGGAGTGATTGAATGGTTTCTCTGAGGGATGGTAAGGTCTCAGCAGGGAAGGGGTATTATCTCTGCCTGCCATGTTCAGGGCTTGGAATTTTGATGATGGCCTGCATTCTTCCACAGTCATGTTTGTGTGTGTCAAAAGCATCCAAATGTCTCTACAGGATGAGTAGGAGTTTCTGGAAAAATTCATGTGTCTGGAGTAAAGCTATGATGTCATATTCCTTGTTGTTGGTGGTAATAGCTGCAACCACTTGAGAGTCAGAAATCATGACTGTATGGTATGGTCTTCTGATCTGAATCAGGAGCATATTGGCTAGGTCCACCACACAACCACGTGGTGCAAGAAAATCAATACCCAGGATGCTGGGATCATGATCATGTATTATGGTGAGGTCAAAAGTATGGGTCATCTTGAGGTTGCCCATTACAAATGAAGTACAATAGAGTGGTAGGCATATAGCCTTGAGCTATCCACACCTGATGTGCTAGTCCTCCATCCGGTGGACCAGGAAGAATTTGCTGGATCTTCATCATGTAGTACAGACACAGCTGCACCTGTATCTAGTAAGATAGTCGTTTGGCAGCCCCTGACCTTGGCCTCAGTACAAGACCTTCTGTTTGTATCAAGGATGAGCTTGCTCACAATACGGACTGGGGTCTGTAGTTGTCAATCTGAACTGTAACCACAGGGGAGTTCCTGGAGGAGTAAGGCCTGTTCTTGCTGGGCCACCACCAGGTCCTGTGTAGCGGCAATGAAGGGTGTCTCCACAGGGTTCAGGACTGGTGCAGCCTGGTCCAAGGAGGCTCCTGTATCTTCTTGGTTAGCAGGGCCTGTGGTGCAGGAGCTAAGACTGCACTGGAGCATGCCAGGACTGAGTCTGTCACTCACCGGACATGGCCAAGGAGGTTGTGGAGGTTGTTGTTCTCCTCTGTGATCTCAGTAAGAAGGGCCTGGTCGATGGTTTTGACCACCCCGCCTGGCATTAGTGCTGTTCTAGTTCCATTTATTATTCCTATTATGGTTATGGTTTCCACTTCCTGACTGGCAGTGCTGCTGATTGTCTGAGGGTGGGGCCTTTTTGTCTGGGGCTTTGCCCTCCACTGTGTACTGGGTTGTGGAATCACTGGTGGATTGCACCACAGTCACTTTCTTTGAACCGGAATTCAGATCTCGGATATAGAGCTGATAAACCCACTCTGTCTTCCGAAGAATGTCATTACATTTTTCATTTCTGGGGAAAATTGTGGGCTTTGCTTTTTCACAGATGAATCATGTTCTGGAGGTACAAGTTTTTGTACTCAATTAGATCAACAGTTGCAGTTTCACTCACAAGATGTTTGCCAGTGTGATAAGCCATCGACAACCCTTGGTGATATGTCACTGGACTTTCTTTGGCTGTTTGCTTTACAGGGTAGGTCAACATCATGCCAGCTACACCAGGGTTGTGTGCAGAAATATGTTGCACTGCAATATCATCAAAAGTCACAGTCATGTCTTGGTGGGCCATCTCTGGGAGTTTTGTCCAGAGACCGGAGTCTATGGTCAGCTGGAGGATCAGTACCTGATAGTCTGCCGGTAGGCTCAGCATCTCACATTTGGAGTGTACTTTTTCCAAATAGAAACTAAGATTATCACTGGAAGCCATGTGGCCTATGCTATCAGTGATCTGCTGTACAGAGTGGGCCAGCTGAAGGGGATTATTATGAGCTGCTGGGCACTCAGGAAATGGGTTTTGGTTATGTGCTTAGCGAAGGGTAGCCTCAGCTGAAGCATCGGCCACATAAGAGACAACAGATGGCTGGACAGCAGTGTCCTTCATCATCACATCGAAATGCTGTTTGAAGGCCTGCTTATTTTCCTCAGACATCTCCATCTGAGAGAGGGCAGTCTAGATCATTTGACAGATCTCTGCTTTGTTGCTTTTGTCAAGGTGGCATTTGGTAGGGTTCTAGCTAGGCCTCAACCTCCCCCCATCATGGGGGTTACCATCTAGGCATTGCACATGATAGTCATCATTCAGCTGATGATGTAGGATAGTGCTGTTGTAGCATGGGATCCTCCATCTTGTGGGTAGCAGGGGGACAATGGACCACAGTGAGAGTGGGTTTGGGCCCCATGTTGGCAGCTGTCATCTCCAGAGTCATCATCACTGGATGATGTAAGGTTGATGGGTGTGTAGTGAAACATGCCCATTGCCTCGATGTGACCAGCCAGCACCTCTCACTGGTGGCACAGTTTCACCATCTTTTGTCTACAAGCTATGCGACCAACTTTTGTAATGTTCTGCTCAACACCTTTCTCAACTTCATTCTGTAATATTCTTCATGCGGCACTTAACTCGCAGTTGTTGTCCTTAAGCTCCCTATCCATTTCTTCACTTACCTATTTCATGTCATCTCTAATCTCATCCAACTCCTCACACAAAGTCTCATTCATATCACTCAGCAACAAATCATTCATCTGCAACACCTGTCTCTTATTCTGTCTCAAATATTCACATTCATCTCTTAACAAGCTGGAGTCACATTTAGGTGTGCCAAATACTGTGCACCATATTTTGCAAGAAAAATGTTTTCTTTGACAAAGTCCCCCAAACTGATGCAAGATGTCCACTGCATCAACAAAATGGCGTAAGGGATGAGAATGATGCAAGCTGCAACAAAATAAATAGTGCAAGTTGAGTCAAAACAAATTATTCAAGGAATGAAAATGATGTGAACTGAGTAACAAATGGTGCAAGCTGAGTCAAAAAAAGTGGTGCAAGTTAAGTGAAAAATGACACAAAAGACGAGAATGATGCAAGCTAAGTAAAATAAAACAGCATATGAAATTGCCAAGACTAAACCCCCAAAATGTTTTAAACTAGTCCTGCAGGAGAATACTGGCCCTTAATAATAGCATAATCAGGCCTGACCACCTGCAGTGGGTAGAAACATAGAAACATAGAATTTGATGGCGGATAAGGACCACTTGGCCCACCTAGTCTGCCAATTTCCCTACCTAATGGATAAGCTGCAGATCCTAGTTGACCAACAGCTTACTTCCTCCTATCCCCCACTAGAATTGCCTTATGTCTGTCCTATACATTCTTGAATTCCCTCACTGTTTTTAACTCTATGACCTCCTCAGGAAGGCCATTCCATGTATCTACAACTCTCTCTGTGAAAAAATACTTCCTCACAATCCCTCTGAGCTGTCCCCCCTCTATCTTCTCTCTTTATATGCTCTAGTGTCCCTTAGACCAGCTCTGGCTGGTCTAACAGCGACATGCATCTTAGGTACAAAGACAGACTGGAATTCTTTGAAAACCTCAAATAAGGGAATGGTGCATCGCTTTGGTGATGCAGGCATCCCTTCCGACATGGCACAGGTATTGTTTTGGTGTAAGCATGGGGCAAGCCACTCTGGTGCATACAGAGATATTTTTGATGCAAGCACCATTTGAAAATCAGAAATGGTGCAAGGTTTGATGCATCCTACTCTTTATGTCAGTTATTTTTGATGCAGGCCACCTGCATCATTCTGTAGCCTGTGAAAATCTGCCCCTCAGATTTTTATCAGGACACTGGAATACTAAACTAAGAATAAGGAAATTATTTATTGTATGTAGCAGACTATAAGAAACTGAAGTAGGAATGTTTAAATGACATAATACAATAATGAGAGCATTACAATAGTTTAATTTTGTTTCAGAAGATGCAGGAACCCATAATAAGCCTCAAATAACCCCAGTGGAATGTGCAGTATGTAAAAATTAAAAACTTTGATTATGTCTGGGAGTACAAGACAACTGGTGCTGGTTCTTCCAATTAATATTATATTTTATTCTGACAGTACAGATAACTGAAAGATAAAACAGAGTAAACAGTTCTCCCCCATTCAGAGGTTTGCCAAGTTAGCTCCAATGTGCTAACTAATTTGAATAGCAAATAAATATTGAGAAAATAATTGTTCTTATTATTTTAATTAGTCACCGGGTAAATACAGTAAATTGTTCCCTCATTCGTTTATATAGATTTAATAAAGCCACTACTGTGAGGAAGGAATTTTAGTTCTGAAATTCAGCAACAATTATAGTAAATCATAAAGGACACATTTAATGATTTATGGGAAGGCTGATTACTCATTATGTAAACATTGAAGAAATGAATGAATAATTATTTTGGATTATGAAAGCTGAGTGATGTCTGAGTGATAATGGAGTCATGAATAAACCTGAAATAGAAAACAAAAATGCTTAGTAGACAGCATGGTTGCCTCTGGGCCGCAAGACAAGGTCCTGTGATCTAGCCCCACATCAGGTACTGCACCTGGGTAATGCAATAACTCACACTGTAGTACAGCACGGGGGGGGAGGGGCTGCACTGTTGAAGTGCCATTTTTCAAATGAGATGTTAAAGTGAGGTCCCTTCTGCCCATCTGTGTTGGCTGTCCAGGTGGAAGTGAAAGGTCCCATGACAGAAACATAGAATTTCATGGCAGATAAAGATCACTGTGCCCACCCAGTCTGCCCATACTTCCCTGCCTATATCACCACTTATCCTAATTGAGCTCTGGTCCATTCACCCACACACTCTTACCTTTCCCTAAGATTGCCTTATACCTATCCCATGCATTCTTGAACTGCACCACTGTTTTTGCCCCCACCACCTCTGCTGGAAGTCTGTTCCAGGAATCCACCACTCTTTTTGTGAAGAAGTACTTTCTCACATATTTCTTGAATCTAATCCCCTACAACTTCTTATCATGCCCCCTGTCCCTGAACACCCTTTTCTCTGAAAAATACTTCTCTCTTATACCTTATACCTTATTTACCTCCATGAGGTATTTGCAGCTGTCTATCATTTTCCCCCCACTCTCCTCTCTTCCAGGGTGTACATATTTAGTTCCTTACGTTTCTCCTCATAGGGCTTCGGAAGCAGGCCCTGCACAATTTTAGTCACCCTCCTCTGGACTGCCTCCACTCTATGTCCTTCCGGATCTCTTGAACTGGATACAGTGATCTAGGTGGGGTCTTACAAGCGATCAATAAAGAGGCAACACCACTTCCCTCTTTCTGCTGGTGATACCGCTCCCTATGCACCCCAGTATCACACTAGCTCTCCCAATTGCTTTGTTGCACTGCCTGGCCACATTTAGGTCATCAGATATGATTACTCCAAGTCTCTGTCCTGCTTGGTAGTCATCAGTACCACTCATCCCATTTTGTACTCTGCCCTTGGGTTCCTGTGCCCCAAGTGCATTACTTTGCACTTTTCCATGTTAAAATCCAGCTGCTATTCCTGTGATCATTCCTTGAGTTTTCTCAGGTTTCAGTTCATCCTTTCCACCCCTAGAATGTCAAACCTATTGCAGATTTTGGTGTCATCCACAAACAGGCAGACCTTCCCTTCCAGTTCCTCTGCAATGTCACTTAAAAAGACAATAAAAAGGGCCAGTCCTAGCACTGATCCTTGAGGCACCCCACTGGTTACCCTCCATTTCTCGGACTCAACTCCATTTACCAACACCCTCTGTTGCCCGTCCCCTAACCAATTTCTTACCCAGTTTACCACTTTTGGACCCACTCCTAAACTACCCAACTTGCTTACTAGCCTCCTATATGGAACTGTGTCAGAAGCCTTTGTGACATCTAGGTAGGCCACACCCACTGCTCCAACCTGATCTAATTCCTTGGGCAGCCAAATTCATTTGACATGACCTTCCCTCCAAGAATTCATGTTGCTTCCAGTCTTGAATCCCTTGGATTCCAAATATTCCACAATCCTTTACTTTATCAGTGACTCCATTAACTTTTCCACCACTGATGTTGGGCTGTCTGGCCTATAATTTATGGCCTCTTCCCTGTTATCACTTTTGTGAAGTGGGACTACATCCACCCTCTTCCAGTTCTGTGGAACCACTCCTGCTTCCAGTGAGCTGTTAAATAGGACTGTCAGAGGTGCAGCCAGTACCTCCCTGAGCTCCCTTGGATGCATCACATCTGACTCCATCACTCTGAAAACTTTCAGATTAGTGAGTCCCTTCAAGGCACACTCCTCTGAAAACAGACTGGTGTCCACCTCCCTCCTTCTTCCCCTCAATGTTCCTGTTACATTTTTGTGGCCCCTCCACTTCTCCTTTCTCTGTGAACATGAAACAAAAGTATTCATTCAGGATGTCTGCCTTTTCCTGGTCCTCCTCTGCCCATTCCCTCATTTCCATTTTAAATCGTACTGTCCCACCCTTTGTCTTCCTCTTTTCACTTACATATCTAAAAAATTTATTGTTCCCCTTCACACTGCCTGGGCAATTCTCTCTTCAGTTTGGGCATTTGCACTCCATACTGCTCTCCCTGCTTCCTTCTGTTTCCCCTGATACACCTCCCTGTCCCCTTCCCTCTGCATCTTCTTATACCTTCCGAATGCTACCCTTTTACCCTTTATCTTTTCCACCACCTTTTTCAAAAACCACAGCAGTCTCTTCCTACTCTTGCTTTTGCTCCCTTACTTGATGCAGTTGTTTTTTTTCTTTGTTTGGTTTTGTATTATATATTTATCGACTTTTGAATGTAAAATAACTTACAAACAATAATCCACAGATGGATCCAAAGAAATGACAAGCAAAGTACAAATAAGGTACACAACCATAAAGTAAAGGATGATGAACCACCCCATTTGGTACCACATCAGGGAGGTAACTAGAACAAAATAACATACAAAATTGCCATCTCATTTAGGTCACAGCCCAGGAAAATTCCAGGGGATAAAGTATGCATAAAATAAGCCACCAAATGTCTTAGGAGCCAGAAGCCAGCTTGTCTGATAAATCCCAAATACGATCCCAAGAGATAATATCCACCATAACCTTCCAGAGTCTAAAACATCAAATACGCTGGCATATCATGCGCCTCAGAAGACAATAACAAGAATCCATCTAAATGAGGCTATAGGGAAGAAACCCAAGTCTAAACTTCCTTCTGCTTATGCCTGCCAACACCTATGATGCCAATTTCACACCTGTTCCACTCACTTACTGGACACGAATGTGTGGGACATGTTAGGAGGGAATACTTTTGAAGTGCTCTTGTAAGAAGGCTAGAGAAGTCTAAATGCAGACAATCGCATCACTTCTGTCTAAGCCACACACCCCAATTCGAAGCTATCCTCCTGAGCTCGCTAACTGCAAGGATGAGTAGCAGCTCCCTTCCTCCACCTCAGACTAGTGCACTAGCTGCTGTGTTTTTGTTTTTACCCTGACTGAAGTCCCAGTTTACTATGCAGACCCGACACTTCTAATAAAGTATCTGTATGCTTACCCCAAGTTAGAAATGTTCTAGAAGAAATGTTCTAGTTGTCTCAGTCATCCGCCTTCTTGTTCTGATAGCAAGTTTGCTCTGTGAGTAAAAGCTAACTATAGGGAAGTCTAAATGCAGACAAATGCTTCACTTCGGCCTAAGTCACACACCCCAATTCCCCTAAGCCACACCCTAATTAGACAGAGTTTCCAGGTGTCATGGCCATCATTCCTATGTCATAGCAGGTCTGTGTAACCCACCTTCAGGATGCTCCTGGAAATATGCTATCATAGCTGAGTGTGCCATTCCTGTTCCAAAAGTACATATCAAACAATAAAAACATAAACACAGCCCCCACATTCTCCACTAACCTCACACCAAAATGAAACCATAATATATTACTAAACTAATCAGGTAGACCAGTACTAATACAGAGCTCCATTTACTCACACAACTTCCTTTAGACAGTTATTAGGTTGTGCCATGTAGTTCTACTTGACATCCATTGTGGGTCCAATTTACCAGTGAATGAAAAGGCAGTCTCAGGTAGTGGAGCTTGTGCTGACAAATAAAGTAATTCAAGCTGCAATCCAGTAGAAAGAGAAAGAAGCTTGCAGGACTTTCTGAATCATGCACCACAGTCCTTGCACAACTTAAGTCTTTCAGGTAGAAACCCATAGGCCCTATGTAACTAATTACTGCATACTTATTTTTTTTTTCAAATTTATGAAACTTTATTAAAAAATATGAAGCAATCAGATAAACAAGGAAACAAACAAACAAAAAAATGTACTAGACTATTAAACAATACAATGGGAAATAATGGTCTGGCACATCCTATCCTACCCTGGTCCCCGACCCCTTCCACCCTCCTTCCCATCCATCCCCTTACATCCCCCCCCCACCAATAGAGGTGTACAATGTTATCTTAACTATTTGGTATATTAAAGGAACATGTGCATAGTAACACAGTCTAAAACAGGGCATGAATAGCCTATAGGAACATTTCACAAAATAAAAAAAGACAAACAATGATTCCCAGATCTTCTTGTACCCAGAAGGACAGTCTGCCATACTAGCAATAAGTTTTCTTTGCCTGTAAAACAAAAAACATTTCTTTATACCATTCCAAGAATTGAGGAGTAGTCTGGTCACACCAATCTCTGAGAATAACTTTTTTGGCACAGGCAGAAATCAAAGACATATGGGATTTTTGATTACCAACCAATTCATCACCAAAATCCCCCAATAGACAGATCTCTGGACTAAAGGCATCCTTGAGTCTGAGTATGGGACTCAGGTATGAGTGAATACCATCCCAAAAGGGAGTCACTTTTCGCCGATCCATAAAATGTGAAATAAAGTACCTGGAGATTTCTGGCGTCTGGACATCAGAGGGAAGTTTATCCATTCTATGTAATTTAACTGGTGTATGATAGAGATTACAGAGGATATAAAATTGCATAAAACTGTATCTTTCCTATTTTAAAAATGTGTACATTGGGTTCCAGATGCCTGGCCAGTCACAGGAAGAATTGGATTTGGGGAGCGTCTGAGCCCAACAATAACAAGTGCTGGCCAGAGATGATTCAGCTGTGGAGTGGCAAGAGCGTTGAAAAAAGAATACGCAGTGCTCTCGCTGCACCGGAGTCAGGCTGCCACCTGCTGAAGGATGGTTTGTGCATAGCTGAAGCAGTTTCAGCAAGAGAAGGTGGGGATGTGACTGATGTCTGTATAAAACACTCATGAGATCACACCTGGAATACTGCATCCAGTTTCAGATGCCCCATCAGAGAAAACATACATAGACAAAGTGTAGGTGGTGCAGTGGAGAGCAACTACAATGGTGCAGGGCATATGGGACAGATTTATGAGAAAAGATTAGCCAAGTCAATATTTAAAATATTTATTTCATTTGGGTAAAGCATTTAAACCATTTAAAATATTGAATTTTTACAAGATATGCCAACTGAGATTTGATATATGATATATTGAATCTCAAGTGGCATATCCTGTAAAATATCACTTACAATGTGGTCATGCTTTTACCCATTATTCCTAATGAATTTGCACAATGCAAATCTGCCGAGAGGCAGTTTCAATGTGGTCTTCCTTTTACACATTTTTACAATGTGTTTTCTTAGAATATGCCTGCTGATTGCTATATACTGTATTTAGCCTGGATAGTTCACAGAAGATGTTTCATCTTATTTTCAGTGGAGCTCTACATCTACACAATATTATGCTGAATTGCGTAAAATCAGAACACGTTGAAAACAATATTTTACATCTGGACTAGGCTAACCTGAATAAATACATTATAAAAATGGTAAAATCATGACCACACTGAAAACAAGATATTGCATCTAATCTGGGACACCCTGAGTAAATACAGTGCAAAAATGTGTAAAATGAAGATCCCTATGAGAATGAAATCTAGCATCTCCCCTGTGCTATTCAGGATACAAAATATAGGATAAGAAATATTTAAAAGAAATGTACTGTAAATTGAACTTCACTGTGTTCCACATAACCAAGACTGACATAAACAGTTTCTTTATTGTTTTATAACAATTAGATTGTGGTATTTATTTTGAATGTTGTGGTAATGAGGATGGTGTGTACAGTGAGTGAGTGTGTGTGTGTGTGTGTGTGGTGTGTGTATGTGTGCATGTGTGTGTTTGCTGTATATAATAAACTAAGTCTGAGACAGGTGTTATCAGATAGTGTCTTAAGAGGTAAAAAAAAAAGCATTGAATCTCAACTGGCATATCCTGTAAAATATCACTTACAGTGTGGTCATGCTTTTAAGCATTATTTCCAATGAATTTGCACAATGTAGATCTGCTGAGAGGCAGTTTCAGTGTGGTCTTCCTTTAACACATTTTTACAATGTGTTTTCCTAGAATATGCCTGCTGATTGCTATATACTGTAGGTAGCCTGGATAGTTCACAGAAGATGTGACATCTTATTTTTAGTGAGGCTCTACATCTATAAAATATTATACTGCATTGCATAAATTCAGAACATGCTGAAAACAATATTTTACATCTGGACTAGGCTACCCTGAATAAATACATTATAAAAACAGTAAAATCGTAACCACACTGAAGACAAAATATTGCATCTAATCTGGGACATCCTGAGTAAATACAGTGCAAAAATGTGTAAAATGAAGATCCCTATGAGAATGAGATGTAGCATCTCCCCTGTGCTATCCAGGATACAAAATGCAAGATTTTAAATATTTAAAGGAAATCTACTGTAAACTGAACTTTATTGTGCTCCACATAACCAAGACTGAAATAAACAGTTTCTTTATCATTTTATAACATATTAGATTGCAGTATTTATTTTGAATGTTGTAACCATGAGGTTGGTGTGTACAGTGTGTGTGTGTGTGTGTTGTGTGTGTGTGTGTGTGTGTGTGTGTGTGTGCGTGTGTGCTGTATAGAATAAATAATGGCTGAGATGGTGCTTATCAGATAATGTCTTAAGAGGTTAGAAAAACAGTGTAAATCTTTTTTTGAGATTCCTTAATGAAAAAGGGTGACATTTATGAGGTATGAATCTTTCTTGAAAGAGAATACCTGCCCAATTGAAGCTAGTAACAAGAAAATGTTTAAATGCTAAGTATTTAAATGTGCAAGTTGTTGCATTTCAAAGGGGGTAAACAAATCTCCAGTTTAATAGGCAACCAATATTTAACAAGCTATTTCAGTTCCCTAATGGCCATCTGATAAGCAGCTTGGAGTTATGTCTATAATATTCTAAACAGAAAGAAGGGTGAATTTAACTGTCATAATGATTTGCAGTTATGGATGGATACACTGAAAAGTACTAAAAAATGTGTTCCACGGTATGTCCGGTATGTCGGTTTTTCTAGCTTAAGCAAGATGACTATAGGCTCTGCCCATAGCCATAAAAAGCAGTCCCTTCACTATAAGCTAAGGTCTCTTATAATTTTTGATAATAATATGAAATACTATGAGAAACAGGTAGAACAGGAACTAAAGAGAGAACTCAATTACAATAATAATTATGCCATAGATCGGGTCCAAAATGGCATGATAGCATATGGGTCAGTTGAAAATATTTAAAACATAAGGAAGAGGGCCATTCATATATCCCTAGCACTTCTTGAAACACGAGCTGTTTGCCAGCCTACAATAAACAGTCCACTGTATTTATAGCTTTTTAAGGCCAAAAAGAAACAGTGAGAGGTCGTCCAGCAATTTTAAAGTTAGGATTACCCACAAGCAGTTGTGATATATCCCACTGTGGCTGAATATTGAAAAAGAGCAAAGCTAGGCATATATCCTCACAGATGTCTCTATGGGGGTTCCTTTCAAACAGCTGGGAAGGGACTATTAAATATTATACAATAGGACCTGTAAATCCAGATCCAAATGTGGACAGAGGTCTTGCTCTATATCCATCTATTGAGGAACACAAAACTGGGAGGTGTTATCCTTGCCCAGATGTAACCAAAGAAAGAATCTGGAACAATGGATAGCTAAATAATAAAGGAAAACATTGGCGACTTTAAGCCAACCCCTCTCTCTAGACCACATCAATTTAGGTAATGCTCTATGTGGGGGTTTGTTGAACCATATAAAATTAAAGATAATTCTGTGTAGTCATGCAAACCAGGAATATGGGAGGGCTTGATTAACCATCATAAGGGGGTAAGGGAGACATGGGAGAATGTTCCTTTTTTATAATATTTAAATGCCCCCATAGCGAAAGTGGCAGGGAGAACCACCAACCCAGGTCTGTTGTGACTGCAATAATGACAGAGTCCAGATTATACTATTTCATTTTGAGACGTGAAACACTGAAATAAATTCCCAAGTACTTTAACTTATCTTTTACCCACAGAAAACCCAAGTGCTCCACCTCAGCTCTCACAGCAGATCCATTCAGGGGCATCACTTCAGATTTTGATATATTGAGTTTGTAATTGGAAATTGCACAAAATTTTGAGATTATTTTTAAGTTGGTGGCTAACAAAACTGCAGGAGAAGTAACATGCAAAAAAATATTGTCCGCATATACTGATAATTTGTATTGTTGTGACCCTACAGTAATACCCAAAATTAATGGGGTGGTATTAATTTTCCTGATTGGGGGTTCAAAAAAAGGTTATAAAGGAAAGACAAGAGGAGATAACCTTGCCATGTGCCTTGTTTCAGGGAAAATCTTTCTGGTAGAACACCATTACAAAGAATCCGGGCAGTAGGTCCAGTGTAAAGCACCCTGATCCAGTGGATAATAGTTGACGGCATGTGAATGTTTGGCAGCAGACTGAAGAGGTAATCCCAAGAGACTCTATAAAAAGCTGTCTCTGCATCCAGGGAGGCCAAAACCACAGGGGTAGAGGACTCCCCAGATGCAGAAATAAGATGAGAAAGCTTAAACATGTGGTCCGCAGAAAGCCACCCAGAAATGAACCCAACCTGTTCTCTGCTAATAAGAGAGTTCCATACCTGGTTCAATATGCTAGAAAACATTTTTGCAAACATTTTAAGGTCTACATTAATAAGTATATGGGTCTATAATTAGAAACCTGTGAAGGATCTCTACCCGACTTCCATATTACCACAATGGTGGTTTCAGTGAGCGACATGTCAGAAAGCCCTTCTGTGGAGATATAGTTAAAGGTATTCAACAAAATAGAGGCAAGCAAATCCTTGAATTTCTTATACAAATAGGAAGTATATCCATCTGGATCAGGAGATTTATCCGAGGCCAAGGAATTCATGGCATTACAGACTTCCTCCACACGTAAAGGAATCTGTAAGAGGGTAATCTATTTCTCAGTCAGGCGGGGCAGATCAAGATCCCAGTAAAAATCCTCAAAGTTTTCTACACAAAAGGGAGTAGAAGGGGCAGGGAGAAGTTAATATTTGGCTAAATTCAATACAAATTGAGGAGACTATGTGTTCCATGGCTTGGGAATGCAACCTTAAAGCCAGAAGCTTCCCAACCTTCTCCCCTTGATCAAAATATTTAGCTTTAGTGCGTAGCAAGAGATGTTCAGCCATATCACCCAGAATTTGGTTGTATTTAGGCCTTAAGGGCTCTAACCATTCCCAATCTTGCTGGGAAGACTTTAGGGAAATCTATTGCTCTAAGATCTTGATCTGTCCCAATAACATGTTAAGCTCCTGCGAGGCAAGCTTCTTACATTTGGTTGCCAGATGTATGAGCTTGCCCCAGAGATCATACTTCAAAGCCTCCCAGAGCACATACAGTTTTGGCACAGAAGCAGAGTTTAGTTACAGGAAGTGGGAAATACATTGTCTAATATGATCAACCAGGTCAGAACATTTCAATAATTGATTGTTGAGCCAACAAGTCTTATCCATCTCCATGCTTGAAGAGAGACAAATCTGTAAATGTATGGGGTGATGATCCAAAATAACCTTGACCCCGTACTGGCACCAGGAAATACATGAAAGGTGCTCGACCCCCAACAAAAAGAAATCAATCTTGGAGAAAGAGTTGTAAGGAATAGAATGAAAATAATACTGGTGTTGAGTAGGATATAAAATTCTCCAGAGGTCGACCAGATCCAAAGTGTTCACAAAATCCCACAAAGCAAGCAGACCCAATGTCAATGCTTGCCAGTGATGACTACAACAATCTAGCTCATTTTTAAAAACAATATTCCAATCCCCCACCAACAAAATAGGGAGTGTGGGCCAGGGTGCCAGCAAGGTGGCAAAAGAAGCAAACAAAAGTGGGATCATTCACTGTGGGACCATATAGAACCCAGGATCATTTCAAGGTGACCCAAAAGTGCATGCAATATCAAATATCTGCCTTGAGGGTCTGCCATCTCCTGAAGTAGCTGGAATGGAACTCTTTTAGGTATTAAAATTGAAACCCCCTTTTTGCAAGAATGGTAACCAGCCCCCACCCAAGTTTTCCAAAAAAGAGAGACCTGGGCTGGAAACAAGTGGATATCTTGGAGGAAAGCAACATCAACCTGTAGTTTATTAAGGTGCAGAAGGACTTAAACCCTCTTTGTTGGGGGATTGAGCACCCTTAATATTCTATGAACAAAAACTGAAAGTAGTCATCTGATATCCAATCTATAAAAGTACTAAAATAGTGAAACGGAACAAACAATAACCCATTTAAACCTTGTTCAGTGTTCACCTCAGTCCCCCCAACTACTCTCTCCATATAAATGTAATCTCTACCAAGAAAAACAAAGCCCAGATAATATCAGAAATGAAAACCCACCCCCACATTTTGGTTCGTGAAGCCCTCCTTCCTTAGCAGCTTTAGCATCACATCTCCCTGCCTCCACCCACTTCCCTAGAACCATAAGAGTAGGAAATTTCATATTCAGGAAGCTAAGCACCACTACCTGAAATATACTAACACACCTTTTGCAGAATAGACCAGTAATCATAGAGAATAAAAAGGATTACAACCAGGATAGGAAACAAATAAAAAAAAGTAGGGAGGGAGGGAGGACGAGACACACATAGCCCATGTCAAAAGATTAATATCAGCAAAAATCTACTGCATAAGTGAGACATGGTATCAAACCTCATGTCCCTCCCAACCCCCAAAAACCTCACAATCAATCAATTAGAAGCCAGACTCCTAAATACTGCATATTTTGAGCAGTCAGGAGTCTAAAATGTTTAGTACATAAGGTTAATTTTGAAATGTTCTTGTATTAAGATGAGCACTGAAATAAAGTGTATACCAAATGAATGATATCAGCATATTCAGTTAAGTCAATGGCCTTCCATTACAACAACAATTCAACCTCAATCTAAGTTTGAAGGAGGGAACTTTGCCAGTCAGCAGGGTGAAAGTACTGATCCTGTGCTGAAAGCCATTTAAATAATTGAAGTCCAGCTTGAGGAGTAAACTATAGATGATTAAGATAGGCTCCATTTGACACAAGACAATGTGACCACAGACTTTGGGGAGCCACAGAGAAGGGCAGCAATTAGAGCACATTTCCTTGGACACTTCTACCAGAAATAGGCTGACCTAAAGGATGACCTTGCCAGGATTGGGAAAAGGAGCCATGCATCTTTGGGGAACAAACCCTCTACAAGGCAGGATGAAAGCATCCAGTGAAACTGGGGAACAAAATCTCCTTCAGTGCAACTGAACCTGATCTTATTTCAAAACAGGATGATCTGCCAGAGAAGGAAAGTGCTGTCCTGTTACGAAGCCAATCCAAAGCAACTGAGGTCTGACTGTTGGGGTGGTCCAGTATGTCTGAGTGAGGGATAGTTCTTGAACATACCAGGCTTACAAAGAAGAAATCCCACAGCAGGAGGGCAATACAAGACGATCAGTACAAGGATCACTGGTAGAAAAAGCAGTTACCAATCCGCACCACATCTGCATCATGCATCAAACAAGGGTGGTCAGTCACAAATCTTGAAGTATAATCTGAGATTGAATTATCGCTATTTAGTGAAGTGGTTAAGATTTATAAAGTAGCAAAGTGGGAGACAGTGACCATCTGGCACTATATAGTTCATACCAAATGTCCAATCTGACAGGTAGGAACATCCCAGGAGTAGTAAGCCAAGAGGTATCCATTGAGCAACAAGGGAGGAATCACTGTAGGGAACATCGGTTAACACCTAGTCAGAAACTGTAGAGTACATTAAAAGTTAAAAGCACCCAGAAGATTTGAAGGGCACTCAGACCTGAGTCAAGCATTCTTGAAAAGATCAGGCAGAAGTCTTACTAGCTCTGCACTAGCCTGATGAGTTGAACCAAAAGTATGCCATGTATTCTTTAGGTAGACTTGCAGCCTGGCAGGATATAGGACTCAGAACTTAATGGCTGCAGCAAGGGGCTTGGCAACGATGGGGTGGAATGTGGCTCTCTTTTGGCTGGTTGCTGCTGGCAAGTCCTGTGAAATCCCAATATGGTTCCCTTCCCAGGTGATTTATTCAACTCCCTCACTTTTTGCAGGATGAATTGTTTATCCTAGAAATTTAAAAGCTTTAAAATGAAGTCTGAGCAGAGAGTCAGGAAGTTATTGGGGGTGCAAAGAGTGGTAAGCCGTCTCAATAATGAATGCGGGATTGTTTGGGTATGGTCCCGTGATTCATTCCAGGAATTTCTGGGCAACTTTTATTGGTGATACTGTTTCTGCTTCTTTGGGTAACCGGAAGATGACCAAATTATTTCTCTTGCTCTGTCCCTCCAAATCTTCCAGCTTGCTTTTTATCTTCCCCAGTCTCTGATGGAGCAGGACCATCTCTGGATCAATGCGATCCCAACACCTTTCAACCGATGTAGGACAGCCTTTTAAGTCACCAACCCATCGGGTTGTGGTATTCAGATTAACAAGTAGAGTTTTAAGTTCCTCTGTAAAATTCCTCATATAGTCCTTTAAAGGTTGAATCTCAGCTAGAAATTTTCCTCAGTGAGTGGAGCAGCTGCCAGCGTCTCAATTGTCCAGAAGAAGCACCTTGGGCTTTGGCTTTCTTGGAACTTTTGTCTGGGGTTTGTAGCGGTGTATGATTCAGTGGAGCCTGCTGCATTTCAGAATCCATTCTAACTGGCAAAGAAAAGACAAACACCAGATCAATTGAAGAACTAAGAGCTTCTAAAGTAATACTAGTGTAGATGTATCAGGCAGTGGCAAGCAAAATAACTAAAAAAGAGGTCATTTAGATGGAGTAGGCAGGAGCAAGGGAGTAGTGCAGCCACTAGCTCAGAGGCATCACATGACTCCTAGTTATGTACACTTAAACTGCTGCAGTATCAAAGCCCAGATATTGTATTCAAATTCCAGCAGATTCAGACCTATGGGTGGCACAAGCAGAAAATAATGCTTTCTTTCATTCAGGCTGCTGCAGACTATCTGAATTCAGAAAAAAATACAGGATTCCTGTCAGTGTAAGCACAGTTTTCTCTGCAAATGGATAGCTTGCACAGAAGTCAGCAGTGTTACCACATCTGTCATGTTCTATCTTCTGTTATTATTGTGTAACCATTTTCAAATCTTCAGTTTTGCAGTGGACTTTCTTCCTCCTCTATCCTCATGTATCGTCTGACTTGTTCTTAAAAGATGTATACTTGTCTTTGAGGTCTATTCACAACCATTTTGGAGAACAAAGGCTAGATACTAACAAAGGATTTTTACATCCTGCATATACCCCAGGCCAGTGTTCATCACCTTCAGGAATTTATCACATTCTGGGTCTTTGAGCTACAATAACAGTTTTCTGGTCCCTGGTAGTTCACCATTTCCTGTGGATCTGATTACTTTTCATCAATCATGTGGCACCTCTGAGAACATGGCTTTATATATTGTGCTGTGCAATATCATGGGGCAAACACAGACCAGCAAGGCCAAGAGGACTAGATGCCCTACAACAAAACTAGTCTGCAAAATGATTAAAGAGTACCTTCTTAGGATCCTACTTATGCTACTTCTGATATCTAGAAATGTTCATCCTAACCCGGGGCCTACCAGTTGAGCACCCCATGCCACAAAAAGGTGGGAGGGGTCCCTCACATTAGCCTCAATCAATGTCTGCAGCCTCCTTAACAAACTTGACATCTTGCAAACCTGGGTCCAGCAACATAGCCCTGATGTACTCTCTGTTATCAAAACATGGCTTAACCCCAAGATACCAGATGCTGCAGTCACCATCCCTGTATACTCTATATTCAGGCAGGATAGGGTTTCCAAATGAGGTGGAGGCTGCGCTATCTACCTGAGGAATTCCTATCTGGGTCAAGTCTTCCCATTCTCAAACCCTAAACCACCCTCGCAGATTCTCGCTATTAAAGTTCTACTCGGGGCCCACAACAAGGAGCTCACCATTGCCTCTGTGTACCTACCCCTAAAAATCAGCCCAATGGATTTATGAGCATATTGGAAAGCCTACAGGGATTACACCATAACTCTGAACTCATAGTACTAGGCGACTTTAACATAAATTGGCTATCGCTGGAGGCCAGAAACTATAAGGATGCTGTCACATCACAGAACCTCACCCAGCTTGTTACCACCCCCACCAGATGCAACTACAGGACAGGGTCACACACACTTCTGGACTGGATCCTTACTAATCACCCTGAATGAATCTCAAATGTCTCAGTGCTCCCTGATGGGATCAGTGACCACTCACCGGTCACATGTACCTGGACAAACAAATTCATTAAGCCCCCTCCTAAAATAATCTACACCAGAGTGTTAAAGCAGGGGTACCTTGAGCTACTAAAGACATACCTAAGACACCTGGACTGGACACCAGTCGACTCTGCCATTGATGTAAACCAAGCCTTAGGCCTTTTCATCAGCCACTTCACCGTGACCTGCAATATCTTTGCACCTCTCAAAAAGCTGAAGGTCAGGGGCAGAGCTAACCCTTGGATAACCCCCGATCTAATCACTTTACTCAAACATAGGGATCATCTCTGGCACTGTGCCCATGCAACATCCAAACCTGGGGATATTCAAAAGTATAAAGCTGCCAGAAATGAGTGCACACGGCAGTTAGGAGTGCCAAAAGCAAATACTTCAAGGAAGCTCTCTCCAACCCCTGGGGTGATGGAAAAAAATTTTGGAGTAATTTGAAAGACCTTACAGGCAAGGACCCTAAGTCACCACCCACCATGCTCAACATAAATGGAACACCAACATCTGACTTGTACACAATCACCACCACCTTTAACAATGCGTTCTCCAACTTGGATAGTGTTCTCCCTTCTAATTCCTTTGATGCCCCCTCTAGTAGTAACCCTCCTGCAACTACTCCTCTCCTACACCTGCTCCACAGTTCTACTTCAAGGAGATCCCAGTGCATGAAGCCAGAACCTATATTCAGAAGGCCATTCACAATGCAGGCTACAGCGGTGACTCCCTTGACCTGAAGTTGTTAGCACTTGTCCTTGAAGAAGTCCTTGAACCCTGACAAAGGTCCTCAATCTATCACTAAGGATGTCCCAGTTCCCATCTCGCTGGAAACAGGCGACCATCACACCGGTACACAAAAGTGGAGACAAATCACTGCACTCCAACTACAGACCTATCTCCATCCTCCCTCCATTGTCTAAGGCCCTGGAGCGCATCACCTCAGACCAACTAGTCAAGTACCTGGAAAAATATGACATCCAATGTCCTGGGCAACATGGTTTCCGAAAAGGGCACAGTACCACCACTGCACTCTTAGAATTCACGGGCTTCATCCATACCACGCTCGATCAAGGAAACTGTGTAGGGGCAGTATTCATTGACCTTACGAAAGCCTTTGATACTGTGAACCACCCACTCCTACTCAAGCAATTATCAAACATTGGGCTATCCAATGAAGCGCTGCTCTGGTTTTCAAGCTACCTTGGGAAGAGGGTCCAGTGGGTTAGGACTGCCGGTGTCACCTCAGAAGAAAAGCCAGTCCTTTCAGGGGTCCCATAGGGGTCCATCCTGGGGCCACTACTCTTCAGCCTTTTCCTCAATGACCTTCCCAGTGTCTGCCACCAGAAATTACTGCTCTACGCTGATGATGCAGTGTCTTGCCTAATCGAAGAGTCACAAAGGAATAATCACACTTGGCATTCACACATCAGCACAATTTATTGCAAGCAAAAGATAATTACACTTCATTTAGCAGCAATGTCACTATCAGCATTAATGATTACACTTTAGCATTCATTCATTAGCAATATTACTATCAGCATTAATATATACTTCAATTAAGCAAAACATGATACATCACCGATTCTATGCTACATCCAAACCTTTTCCCAGTAGCTGGGAAGCCCCCTTGTCAGCCTGGCTAGGAGTCTTGAACCGGGAGAAAGTTCCACAGCGATGCGTCCACCCTGCAGATGAGGCTTCCAACCAGGCATTGAGAAAGCTACATTTATATCTTATTCTATGCTAAAATAACTGTGCAGCCTTCAGGTGTTGTTTTGCCACATTCTAGAAGCTGGCCGGGCTCCCAGGATGCTGCAATTTCACACCATAAGGACTGCTCAGAATTTCTACACCTGCTAGGTCATTGTGCTCCAAACACTGGCCGGGTGCCTAGAACACTATGAGCTAAGCAGAAGTTTAAACAAAACTACAAAACAGGTTGCCTGATAATATGACCTTCGTCAGCAAAATACACTGTCTGAAGCAAAACATAATAATGAGGCTATCTAAAGAGCAAAACACCAATTAAATGAAGCAGCATGTAAAATGGAGTCACACAATACAAAATGGAGTATAAAATGACATACATTACATGAAATAGCATACAAAATGGGAGTGACAATAATCAACATATTATACTATCACTACATTCGGTCCTTTGATTATTGTGAATACGATTTGTATGATATTGGTACCATAGCAAAATTACTACGAATATAACATGATAAGTAACAAGTCCAAATAAGCAAGATAATTGTTACTACAGCAATGATTATGATAGGATGTATCAGAATATTTAACACTTTTGTAGCTGATGGAGACCATCCTGTAAAAATATCCCACCAATAATGAGTAGTCTCTTGTTGAATCTTGGAACTTAAATCAATCATTTTATTTTTAACTATCGTAGTTTGCACCTGACTTTGCACTAATGATTTATTTCTTATTGCCAAATGAGCCTGCATTACATCTGTTTCCTGAATTATCTGTTTAATTTTATTTAATGAGATACTCAATCTTGATTGATCTAAAATATTGGGCTGCCAATACAAAATAAGCTTCTGCTCATTATCAGGGATCTGTGCATTTTACTGTGGTGGATGACATTACAATCCAATGATTACTAGGAATCCATGATTTGAACACGGTCCTCCACATATTCATTATTACTCATTAAATCACTCTGGGCCTTATTTCTTTGCATTATAGAATACATATGTCACATTGTGCATTCTGTCCAATCAATAAATCGCGAAATATTTTCTGCTACTCCCATTCCCCATACCTGTGAAGCATTAAATAACTGCAAGAACTCAAAATCATAATTCAAAGTTAATCTTTGGGGTAAGAAAACAGTTGGCATCCATTGAGCTTGTAGTTAATTAAGCTAAATACATCAATTCCTACTGCCTGAAGCCTGTTAGTCAGTGTTTCTATATCAACACTATTTAAAATTCCATGCCTGCCCCTGCTCCACCTAATAGTGTATCATACCAAGCTCTTTTATATTTGCATTTCTACTAAACATAAACGTTATGTTAAAATGGATTACATTTTTCTGATACTGCTGCCTACTGATGTACATGTGGATGGAACCTTAACTATACTAT
This sequence comes from Neoceratodus forsteri, assembly GCA_016271365.2. Lineage (NCBI taxonomy): Eukaryota > Metazoa > Chordata > Ceratodontiformes > Ceratodontidae > Neoceratodus > Neoceratodus forsteri. The sequence continues at coordinate 1,780,967,962 of CM057452.1, forward strand.
CATTGCTAATTACAGGATGATTTTTCAACACTGTAATGTGATCTGCCCAAGTAGTTCTATTAGTTATTGCAGTAGCATTCATGCAGAATAACGTGTCATGTCAATCAAAGTAATACTTGCATTGAAAATGTCTGTTTGATTTATGCAGCAATCAAGTCTATGTTGTACAGTCACCATGCAACTATTCGGTAAGTTGCAGCATCTAATAGCAGTCTGGTTCTGTAATTTAATCCAATTTGTGTCCTGCATAGGTTGGACATATAATCGTCCCTGCCATTGTCTCAACTGGTTTCCAAATGTTCACATCTGGTGAAAAAGTAATGTTCACTATAGGACATCCTTGGTTTTCAGGGCAAGTAAAGTTGTCTTGCACCATAAACTGGTGGAAGATTTCCAACCCCATTGTACAAGTGGGTCATCAAGCTTCAATATTCTTCCACCTGGGGTAATAGGCTTTACCGAATGGACCGTGAGAGAGAGTGTTATTCCTTTAGAATCCATTGAAGAACCTAGAAAATACACAGACTGATTATTCTCGAAGATAACATGTGTTCGCTGGTACATATTCCCATCTCTTCCTGACCTGATAATTAACACTGTGTTGTCTCGTCCGGTGGCTATCACCTCAGCTGGTTCAGGAGGGCCATTTGGGTTTGTAACCCATATTTTGCTTTCATTGTTAAAACCTCATGTAGATCTAAAACCTTTATCCCCTTGCTGTTAAGAGTGTGGGGTTGTCCTTTATAGGGGTCACTTTGTTAACTGGAATAATTAACAATTGAGCCACTCTGTCATACTGTTGAATTAACAGATTTTGTTCTCTACTATTCAACAAAATTACTTTCACTTCTCCTTGGTAATCACAATCAATCACCCTCCCAAAATTTGTATTCCCTTGAGGGCTAGTTCTGATTTAGGTGCTATCCAACCAAAATGTCTCAGTGGAATTTGTATTCCAATACCAGTTTCTATCACTTGAATGTTTCTGCTGTTTATTCTGTATTCTTGAAGGGCATGTAAATCAAGTCCAGCAGCTTCTGGGGTTGCCCTGCAAGGAGACAGAGCTCCTGGTGTAATTTCCCAATATAACACTGTTTCTGTAGTTGAGTAAGCCTGCACTTGCAAATTAGGAGTTATCATTTGCATTAAGGGGGTCTCAGATTCTCCAGTTGGTCTATTATTTAAAATCTGTAATGCTTCATGCAAATTCTCTTTCCATTTTCGTAGGCTCCCCCCCCCCAATTTCCTAAACTGTTCTTTCAGCAATCCATTCATTCTCTCAATTAACCCTGCTGCCTTCGGTAATAAGGGATGTGAAATACCCACTGTATGTTATGGGCTTGAGCATAAGCTTGTACCATTTTCCCCCTAAAATGGGAACCATTGTCACTTTGTATCTGCAAGGGTATTCCATAGTACAACATAATTAAGTCAATTGCCTTAATGGTGTTTTTCTGTGTAGCTTGTTTACAAGGGTATGCCAATAAATACCCTGAATATGTATCTACAACTGTGCAAGCATATCGACATCCTCCACTAAGGGGTAGAGGTCCAATGTAATCAATCTGCCAAATTTGTCCTGTAACTTTCCCTCCCCAATTGTCCTTTCACAATATGAGGATTGGTCTTTGTTGCCCATGTTGGCATATAGGACACTGAGCAATAACAGTTTTAACCAAATCCAATGTTAGGGTACACCTACTATATGCCCACCTGTAAGTGGCTTTTTCTCCCAAATGTCCACATTTTGATGTGCCCATTTTGCCAGCCCTGATAACTGCTGACTTTGAGTTTCTTCAATATCCACTGGAAGAATCTTAGCTCTTTCATCTGCAACAGAATTATACCATTGTTCTAGTGTATCTGAAGCACAATGAGCATCAACATGAAATACAGTGGTCTGAGTATTTTGCACCATAGTCCATATTTCCTGCCACAGTTCTTTTCCCCATATTTCTTTCGAATAAATTTTCCACTCATCCTTAGCTCAAGTGGCAGCCAGGTTGTTAAACCATTGGCTACAGACCATGAATCAGTATAAATATGACATGTACCTGGGTTTCTTGTCTCAAAGCCTGATATACTACATACAACTCAGCATATTGACTGCTTTTCCCTTCTCCTGATGTTACCAAAACTTTTCAGTGTGTGGACAATAGCTACTGCTTTCCAGTATCTCCTATTTCCACATATTTGGCTGAGCCATCTGTAAACCATACATGTGCTCGGTCAGAAACGGGAGCTCATCAAAGGCTTGCCCCATTTCACAGGTGATTCTTGAATTTCAGGCATTTTTCCTCAACCTGTTCTCCTCTAGAGGAATTTCAGCTACCTTCTCATGGAGGGCTGCTATTCCCCAATTCCTACCTTTGCTCGATCCTGAATATACCATTTCCATTTGATAATGCTAGCTTCCTGAGCATGTCCTATTTTGTGAGTTCTAGGGGAGCTTTTACCCATTGCATAATGGTATCTCTGGTCTCAATGCTACCTCATGACCCACTGTCATTTGTTCTGTCTCTATCAGAGCCCAGCAGCATGCTAGTAGTTGTCTCTCAAAAGGTGAGTATCTGCTACCTACCTCTGGGAGTTTCCTATTCCAAAACCTAGTGGCACTTTCTGTCTCCCTTGCTTCTGCCACAAACTCCAGTTTGCATACTGCCCAGTTACGACACATTTAATTTACTCTCCCTGCAGGGGCCAAAGGTCTGAGGCTGCTGCACTGCTTCCTTAGCCTTATCAAATGCTTTTGTTGCTCATCCTCCATTCAAACTCGTATTTCTTTCTGGTCACTTTAATAAGGGAGCTAGTATTTGCCCTAAATGGGTATATGTTGTCGCAAATCCAAACAAACCCACAAATCTTTGTGTTTCAGTTTTGTCTTGTGGAGTCAAAAGTCCAGTATTTTCTGTCGTGCCTTGGGCAATATTTCTCTATGCCCCTGTTCCATTGAATTCCCAAAAATTTACTGTTTGGGAAGGACCCTGTACCTTGTCTGGATTAATTTCCCATCCTTTCTTCCTCATATGATCAATGGTCTCATCTAGTAACTGTTGTTTACTCTGCTGATCAGCCCCTGGATCAAGATATCATCAATGTAATGAGAAATCTGCATGCCATCCGCAGCTTCAACTCATCCAGTGTTCTGCCACCATCCGTGCAGATGGTGGGGCTATGTACATATCCCTGAGGTAATCTAGTGAGCATATTGCCTCCCCTGCCATGTGAAGGCAAACTGGTCCCAAAACTTTTCCTCAATCGGAATAGTAAAGAATGCATTAGCTAAATCAATAACTGCATACCATACCCCTTTGTGCCTTTGTATTTGCTCTATCAGGGTGATGGTGTCTGGGCAACAGCCGTCAATGAAGGGGTGTACTTGTTCAATTCCCTATAATCTACTGTCATCCGCCATGACCCGCCACTTTTCTTGACCGCCACACAGGATTGTTCCAAGCTGTTGTTGTGGGTTTAACACTCCTGCCTCTAATAGATCTTAATAGTGGCAGTTATCTCCTCATGCCCTCCTGGTATTCTATACTGTTTCATACAGATAATTTTGTAGTAGGAATGGCTACTGGAGCATCTGCACCTTCCCACTACTACTGGTCTTGCTGAAATGTAAGGTTTTACTCCAAATTGATATTGTCCATCAGACAATTGCAACGTCATCCCTTTAGTATGTCTATTCCTATAATGTATTCCGAATCGGAACAATCATTACACAATATTTTCTCCGGCAGCTGACCTATTTTCAGTTCCAAATGGTCTGCACTGCCTCAATTTGTTTACCTCTAATCCTGTAATTACCACTCGCTGACCTTTGTGTTTTGCTGGGTTCCTATAATTAATGAGGCCTCCGTCCAGTGTCAATTAAAGCTCTACTTTTTGGGTGAGCCACTTTTCCAATTAATTTCCACCTACATGAGGTCTAAAATCCTCCCAGCCCACCCTTCTACTGGGGCTTGGCCTTCATTTCAGCCATATATTTTAGGTTTTCAGTTGCTGCAACTCCCTAACCGGGTACAAATCACTAGGATACAGATCTGCATATTCCTGCTCTGGTCGGGTGACTCAATGGATCCCTGAGTGGGAGCCCCCCACCCCGGGACATACTTTCATCATCAAACTCTGCCGGGGAGCAATTGGACTTACAGACTTTCTGAAGAGACATGTACATCTGTCTTTAACTTTGAAATTGATCTGCTTATTTACTTCGCTTCTTAGTGTTCAACTCTCTTTTGTACATTTCCCACATGTCAGGGTACTGATCCCATCAATGTTTTCCTTGCCACCCATCCTTAAGAGAGCCAGGAACATATCTCTCCTAGAAACTCGACCCTCAGGATTGGACCGCTGTTTATCCTGTCCTGAAGAATCATATAAACTAGACCCTTTGGGCCCCAATCTCCCAGTTCCCTAACTGCCAGATTGCCTCTAGCACTACACCTACTGTTTTCCCCATCTGATTAATCAACAAAGTCATAATTACTGCCTTATATGCAGGTGGTGCAGTTTTGATAATCTTATTACATACAGACACTGGCACAACAACACTCATTAAATCAGCATGGTCTTCTGTGGAGACCGCAACTTTCATCATTTCCATTTTAATGTTTTGTATACAGTCCTTTGCTAAACCATGGTTTACTATCCTCCGCCAGTCACTCACCGTCGGATACTTGTGTTTGCAACCATAGCCACCATGTCCAGCATCGTGAGCATAGCTCTGTCCCTGTATTCGAGGTCCCAAACGCCTCCTTCACCACAGGGTCATAGCTAGTGACAGAAACCTAGGGGCATCAGTTTCATCTAAGCTTACTCCATCCACCCCTGTGTCATACAACCTCACCAGCCATCTCAACAAACTCCCCGGTGTACTGGCCAGGAGGTCTAATACTCCTGTTGAGAAAAATCCTCCACTACATCTCGATTCCTAGGATTTCCTGATCCAACACTTCAGTACGCCTTCTAGACACTGGCTGTGCATGCAATATTGGACCTTACGCCCTCAGCCTTTTCTTCTTTATCTGAGGCTGCCTTTCCTCATCTGTAGAAAACCAAATATCTCCATCCCATGTTTCCAGGATTCCAGTGGACTCCTGCCCTAGCTATTGCTAGGCTTACCTTTTCCTACTAACTCTGCCCTCCTCTTTTATACTTGTGTTGTGCTACCCGACAGCTGCATTTTCTGCAACTGTCCGATAGGTATCCAATTTATCACTCAGCAAATGATTTTGACATTGTAACATCACAACTTTACTTTCCAAATCACAAACCTTTCATTCCAACTCTGCCTTTTCACTAAGAAGTCCCACTACCTTTTCATGCATCTTCCTATAGGCAGACAATAAATCCACCCCTACGTCCCCAAGGCAGCACATTCTTTCCCTTTTTCCACAGGCACTCTTTTCATACATGTAACAACATCTGCAGGCTCAGAATCCTTTAAAAAGGATTCCCAGTGTTCACTCAACCCTGCACAACATGACCACTCAGTGGCTAATCAGCATAAGGTTGGTTTTCCCAACCAGGAATTTCCACTTGTGCACATGCAACATTAGACTCTTTTCTTTAAACATTTTTACTTCACCTTAGTGTGTACTTTCCTTTATGAATCCTGCCGACTATGCCAAATTGTCTTGCCTAATCGTAGTGTCACAAAGGAATAATCACACTTGTCATTCACATCAGCACAATTTATTGCAAGCAAAAGATAATTACACTTCATTTAGCAGCAATGTCACTATCAGCATTAATGATTACACTTTAGCATTCATTCATTAGCAATATTACTATCAGCATTAATATATACTTCAATTAAGCAAAACATGATACATCACCGATTCTATGCTACATCCAAGCCTTTTCCCAGTAGCTGAAGCCCCTTGTCAGCCTGGCTAGGAGTCTTGAACCGGGAGAAAGTTCCACAGCGATGCGCTCCACCCTGCAGATGAGGCTTCCAACCAGGCATTGAGAAAGCTACATTTATATCTTATTCTATGCTAGTATAACCGGCAGCCTTCATAGTGTTGTTTTGCCACATTCTAGAAGCTGGCCGGGCTCCCAGGATGCTGCAATTTCACACCATAAGGACTGCTCAGAATTCCCTACACCTGCTAGGTCATTGTGCTCCAAACACTGGCCGGGTGCCTAGAACACTATGAGCTAAGCAGAAGTTTAAACAAAACTACAAAAACAGGTTGCCTGATAATATGCGACCTTCAAGTCAGCAAAATACACTGTCTGAAGCAAAACATAATAATGAGGCTATCTAAAGAGCAAAACACCAATTAAATGAAGCAGCATGTAAAATGAAGTCACACAATACAAAATGGAGTATAAAATGACATACATTACATGAAATAGCATACAAAATGGAGTGACAATAATCAACATATTATACTATCACTACACGCAGTCATGTTCACCAACCACCAAAATGCAGAGCTCCTTGAGAAACAATTACAGCTTGAATTCATTTGCATCGAAGAATGGTTCAAGTCACACAAACTGGTCATGAACTACAGCAAAACAAAGGTTATGACCTTCTATAATGCCAGGAGCAAGTACAAATCCCGTGACCTCACCATCCTAAACCAAACAGGGACCTTACTTGAACACGTTCCTGATTTTAAATACCTAGGTATCACATTGGACAGCTCACTCTCCTACCATCGGCACATTGATTCTGTCGCCAAAGCCACCAACATCCGTATAGGCCTGCTCTACAGGCACAAACACTGCATGACTCCTGACACTCTCCGGTTGGCTATCGACAGCTCTGTCACCTCCATCATCAATTATGGACTAGCAATTTATGGCTCTGCCTTCGCCTCTGCCCTCCGCAGAATTACAGTTGCACTCAACAAAGCATGCAGGATGCTAACTGGGGCTGACCGACTTACACACACTTGTGATCTGTACACTCAGGCAGGATGGCTTCCTCTCATCAGCCGGATACAGTATCAAACCTGCCTCTTAGCCAAAAAAGTCCTCCTTGGGGTCATGCCCCCGGGCATTGAAAAGCTCCTTATTGACCTCCACAGCACCCAGAGAACTAGAAGTTCACAACAACTAACCTTCCTTGTCCCCAGATGCTGGACTACCATGGGCCAGAGGGCCTTTGCCCACAGAGCACCACAGTGGTACAATACTCTCAACAAAGAAACTCTTACTGCAGCTGCTCTTGGCCCTTTTAAGAGACAACTCTGATTTCATCTCATTTCAACTAGTCATTGTGACTGCCTCTCCTAATCAGGGGCCCACCACTCACTGCCCTCCACTTCAGTCTTGACAGCTACCTCTCCCCGCCTTGCCCCCTCCTACCTGCCTAACCCCTTGCCCCCTCTCCCGTTCTTCCCCCCAGGCATTTCCTGACTTTTATCCCTCCCCTTTAGAGCTCTTACCCTCACCCTCTACCCTCTGACAATGGCTTTCCTGCCTTCATATCCCCCCTCTCACCTGCAGCACTTATTTCTAAGACTGCCCCTGGCTGGTATGACATGCTACCTAACATTTGGCACATTTTGAATTACTGGAATTTTCTAAGCCTCAGTCTCTTACTACTTCTTATTGTGTAACTATGTATTACTATGTTGACCTTTGTACGTATGTATACCCCCATTCCTTCGGACGTGGAACCTTTGTAAATGAGCAGTTCCTGCTCAAAGGTATTTGTAATCCTAGATTTCACTAAAATAAAATATAGCCTAATGGTGAGGGGTCTTTTGTAATGACAGACAGCAGATGGCAGGCAGGAAGAGCAAGTTGTAGAACTGTCAATCATATCCCCTCAGAAACATGGAACCATAAAAGAATGATGGCAGAAAAAGACCCTTTGTCTACCAGTCTGCCTATAATATCCTATCCTACCCCATGACCTAGTGTCTGTCCATGGTTATTTGCCAATATTTCCTGCCTTAGTTCTTCCCACATGGGTCACTATTAGGCCCTTCTGTGTCCCAGCCATGTTTGAAGCTGTTGATGGTTTTGCCACCCACCACCTCAGTCGGCAAGCTATCCCACAGCTCAAAGATCACAAGATTCATTTCAGTCTAGTCTAGACTGTTGCAGTCTTGTTACAGCAGTCACATGTATCTCATCATAGCAGTCACTAGTTGGGCAAACTGTTCCTCCATTCAAGAGTTCTGCTTTCAGAGCATCTGGGCTAGACCAGACTGAGATCCAAGGGCTCCTTCTCACACGCATCTACAAAATCTGGCATATTTTACAGATCTCATGCATTTTCTGAGTTTGGATGAACTGTTGATGCTGATTTGTATTTTAATTATTTATGGATATTTTAATCTTAGATTTTATAATTAAGCTGTACAAGTGTTTTGATCTTTTTTGTGAATGGCGCTTTTTACAAACAAACCATTGATTTATTGATTTCCTCTGACTGCATATGCCTATTTGGTCTATGGCTGGCCAGCACTCCTAACCAAAAACCTAGCTACTGTACAGTAGTGACTGGATGTTACAACGGGACCAACCTGTATCACAACATCAGTCCCTGCACTGGCTGTAGCCTTTACAGTATGCCAAAAGTCCACTCTGAGCATCTTCCATACAGTAGTATTCAGCACCAGGTTATCATAGTGTGTTACAAGCTCAGGAGGTATTACCTTTATGTGAGCTCGCCACCCGAAGGTGGAATTATTTTTATAAGTATTCAAATTTTGTATTGCCCATATGTTGGTCTAGCTGATATTTAAATGTATCAATAGTATTGCTTTCAATAAATAATCCTGGAAGCATATTCCATTTGTTAACTATTCGTTGTGTGTACCACTGACTTCTCTTTCTTGTTTTACAGTGGGCCCCTCTTAATTTAAGATTATGAAATCTAGTCTGAGTATTATTAAAACTGGTTTCTAGGCCGAGTGTCTCTAAGAGAACAGGATCTTTAATTGCTTTGTATGTTAAGCAAAGGTCACCTCTAAGTTGACGGTAGTTCATAGAATGTAAATCTAATTCATGTAATCTTTCCCAGTAGGTCTCTTTTGACATACCTGTAATTCTTTTTGTCATTTTTCTTTGAACTCCCTCAACTAGTTTCTTAGGTTCTATCATTAGTAAAGATATCCTGACCCAGTAGCACAAGAAAATTATAGGCTCATAAGCTTCATCGATTGCCTGGGCAAGGTTGTCTTGTGGGTTCTCTTAGGCAGAATAAATTAATGGTTGGAAAAGAGAAAGCATTAAATCCATATCAAGCTGGTTTCAGGAAAAAATAACTACTCCACACAACAATGCTTTATCTTGTATAATATTATGAAAACTGACTGCACTTAAAAGCATATTCCTTTATACCTGACATGGATAGACTTTAAGGGATTATTTGATGGTGTTTCTAGATGACTGTTATGGGAACACCTCTGTGCTTTAAAAATGAAGCATGATATCTTCAGGATGATTATAAATCTATATTCTGAGAAATGGACATCAGCATGATATGATCTAACTGGTAATATTTCAGAGATTTTTTGGTCTAACACTGGTGTAAAGTAGAGTTGCCTTCTGTCCCTCTTATAATTTTAATCTTTTTGTAAATGATTCATCAACACTTTTTGTGACAGATGTTTCCCATTCACCCTGTGTAAAAGGTATATTAGTACCCGCACTGATGTATGCAGATGCTTTATTTCTTATTTCCATAAGTCCCTTTGGACTAGGTGAGCAGCTGGGTATTTTAGAGAACTACAATAAAGAAATAGGCTAATTGTAAATAAAATAATAACTAGAGTCTAATATATGGCAAGAGGAATTCAAAATGGAAATAGCATATTAACAAAAATACATTATATACAGTTTCTTCTTATTACTATCTGGGCAAAAAAAATAGTGCAGGTTAAAAATGCATTATCTAGATTTAATGTAAAATTTGAGGGTTATTCACTCCCTCTATTATCTGCAGCAGAAATGAAAATGAACAGTATAGCATTATACATATGGGGGAGATATTCAAAGGGGTTGCACCTGGCACAACTGAAATGCAACCCCGCAATGTGCCCCAGCACGATATTCAAAAGGGTGCCTTGCGCAGCACAAGTCCCAATGCACCAGGGTGCATTGAAAATTTATGAGGCACATTGGCAGGGGACATGCCCATGCATATGCAGCACATCCTGATATTCAGCCCAGGATGTGTGGCGCATCTGCTGGCACAACCCCCAGATGCGCCACATACGGGGGCACAAAGTTGAGCCCCAAAAAAAGGGCTCAAATGCTGCCCACCCACAGGTGGGTGGCTGTACTGCAAGTCGCAACTCAACAGCCGCCAGCCATGGGTGGCCACCTGCCCGGCAGGAACACCGTCCACAAGCACCCAAACCCCCTGGTAGTCCAGTGGTCCCCCCATACCCTCCTGTATGCCCGATCACAAGCATTTGTAATAAAAGTACACACTCTGGTAGTCTAGTGGTACCCCCCCATAGCCCCGAGCATCCAAAAGGATATCTATGGAATGCCCTGGTGGTCTAGTGTTACTCCCTACCCCCTGAAGCCTCCATCACAGGTACAAAGTCAAATGAAAATCCTTGGTGGTCCAGTGGAACCCCCCACCCTCCCACCCACCCACAGAGAACCCCTGGCCACCCAGCTCCCCGTCATCAGTGGGCGGCTGCACCCCACCTGCATATTGCCAGGTTGCCTTCAGAATGACAGTTACAGTAGGGCTGTAGCCTATTGGTCCAGAGTGACTATGGGCTTGTGCAGGCTGGCTACTGCACAGGCACAAATATGTGAAAGAAGTCATTTACATATTGGTGCTCTGTGTAGTAATAGTATACCTGGTAAGCTCATTGGTCCACACTGTGAACCAGCAGGCTTACAGCTCCCACCGTAAGCTGTCATTCAGTGGGCGGTTGGGCAGCATGCGGCAGGGTGCAACTGCCCACTGATGGCAGGGGGAGCTGGGTCCAGAGGTCCTCTGCAGGTGGAGGGTGGGGGTACAACTGACCACCAGGGATTCTGGTGTTGACTTTGTACCTGTGATCGGGGCTTCAGGGGGGCAGGGGGATAAACACTAGACCTCCAGGGCATTCCATAGATGTCCTTTCAGATGATCGGGGCTATGGGAAGGGGGGACCACTAGACAACCAGGGTTAATGAAGTCCATACAGATGCCCGCGATCGGACATACAGGGGGAGGAGGGGACCACTAGACTACCAGGTCTTGTAATTGTATTACAAATGCCCACAATTGGGCATATGGAAGGGTGGGGGGGTACACTAGACTACCAGGTATTCCACCCCTGTTGACAGCAGCTACACAGGGCACCAGGCGCATTTCACCGGGTTGCCCAGCACAATGCTTGCAAATGGGGCCATAATGACATGCAAATGGCCCAATTTGCACCATGCATACATTATGGCCTCATTTGCATGCCCAAGTGTGAATATTGCAGGTGCTGTCCCCAGCGCAGCTACAGTTGTGCTGGCGCATTCCCAGTCCTCCCTGTCTGTGGAATGTGCTGGTGCACTGTCACTGCTCCATGCTCATTCTATGCCATATCCAAAGGTGATGCACCATGGCGCATCATCTTTGAATATCTCCCTGTCTTGGCTCCAGTGCATCTAGGATGCGCTGTGCCTCCACTTGCGCCATTGCCCTGCGCAGTCTGAATATAGGGCCCATGATGTATTGCAGATGGTGACTACGGTTGGAATTTGTAGAATTCCTATTCTTGTTATGGCATCGTTGTGACATCAAGAGGTTGTTATACCCTCTTTGATACGTCACAATGATACCATAGCAATGGAAATGGCACTGCACATGTGTCTCCTGTACTTCTTCTAACCACAGATGGATGCGGTGGTGAGAGCAGGCACAGTAAGAAAGCATCAGGATGGATTAAAAAGTTAAGTAAGGATACATTTTACTTAACTGGTGCCCATACACTATACAAGACAATTGATGGGAACCGATTAACAACAACGCTTGTGTTCCCATCTCGAGGTCGTCATGCCAACTGTTAACCTCTTGAGTATTTCTCTCGAGGTATACTATGTTATCATGACAACCTCTCGATGGGAACACAGTAGTGTTATTACCTGGTTCCCATATACATGTATTATCCCCTATATAGTGTATAGGGAAATGCTGTTATGCATGAAATTCCATGCCTGGAATATGCTTGTTCTGCTGCAGTAGTGATCTCATTATGTTGTTCTGCTGCAGTAGTGATGTCACTACTGCAGCAGAACTACTTGGAATCCTGGCACATTGTTGCTTTCCTCTATTTAATTCTGTGATGACAGTATTCTAGAACCTCTAGAGACTTTTCAAGTCAGTTTCATTATGAAAAAGAGAGAAAAAAACACAAAGCACACATTTCACATAGTACTACTATACACTATAAAAAATACAGGATGAGCAACTTTATGCACAACCTGTGCGTTCTGTCACTTTGGGGTTCTGATTCCCATGGACCTCTTGAGCTTCTTTCTCGAGGTCAAACGGAATCAGAACCCCTCTGTGGCAGAACACACTGGTTGTGCATAGTTGCCCATCCAGTATTCTCCATGTCTGAAACCTGGGATGGAAGGAGTTACAGTCTTAGTGAGAAACCTTTCTCACAGTTATACAGGTCTATTCTATAAACCTGTAGATCAACACCAGCAGGAATTGTAAGAGCAGAACTAGGCAGGTTTAAAATAGAATGCCTAGCTAATCTAGGAAATGAGCAAGCTCTGATATAAAGATATTCATAACATTAAAGTGCAATGGCTGATATGCAATAAATAAGATAAATCATACTCCAGAACCAAATCTCATTTTCCTTGCTGATCATGAGGAGAGAGTGATTTTTTTTAATTCAGGTTAAAAACCTATCCCTTCTGAGGTCTTACAATATAAATATCAGAAGAATAAATGCGTAGTGTCTGATCAAAATTGAAGTTCGAAATGTGACTGTGTTCAGGATGAATATGAAACTGTCTCATGCATTTTGTTACATTGTCCAGTGTATTTAGCCATTAGGGAACACTGCACTGGCCAATATTTTCTAACAATTCTCTTTGCCATGATGCAGTATTTAGAAGTTTAATGAATCCACCAGCTGAACTATTTACATTGGATGTAGTAAGATATTTTTTTTTTGTGTTATTTATTTTCACCCCTCGCGCCCCGCAACCCACCACTCCTTTAGGCTGCCTATGTCCTTCACCCCGCTCCACCTGTCCCATCCTGAGCCCTCCATCTTCACATCGCAGCCACCACTGAGGTAACCTGGACGTAACCCTTCACCGGGTGGGTCCCCCTCCTCTGAGGGGGAAGGCACCGGGGGGGGCAACCAGCACACACTTGGCCCCAGGGTGCTGCTGAAGTGGAGGAGCTCTTTCAGGGCATCAGCAGTAGCGGAGGACCAGTAGCCATCATCTGGTTGGTCGCGAGGTGGATTTTTCACTTTTCTAAGTTGTTTCCCCTTGTGAACCATCTGCAGTGCTACTGGTCTCTACTAGAGGCTGCTGCAGAGCGAAGCCAACCCACTACCTGCCCCAGGAGAGGAGAGCAGTCCCTACGGACACTCCATTTTCTCCTTCTCCTGCCAGCCCCCAGCATCCCAAGTCTGTTCCCAAACCCAGGTCACCGGCATAGCGCATGGTGTGGCATCCAGTGCCTCAACCCTCAGCACCACCGGGCTGGGCAGTAAGATTTTTTTAATGAATTTTTAATTTAATGACTACTAAATTTAAATCACCAAGCTAAGGCTTATTTGTGCTTCCATAGATATATTGGATTCTGAGCTCTAATGTATTTCAAGCTTCTCAAATCTTTAAAAATTGTATTCCTTACACTGGAAATGTGCCATTGGTAGAGTAACTTTTTTAGGCATCTGGAATAAAAGCCTTCTGTATCCTTTAAAAAATTGGATTGCAGGAGACTACAGGTTATATTTCACTCATGATTTTCCCAGATACAGTGTGTTTTTAATCTTCTTGTGATGGTCACTATATTCTATGGCTTCATACACATCTACAAAGTGACCTGCAAACTTATAACTTGAAGTGTCTTTATTTTAGTAATTGTGATTGTAACCACTACGTACTGTTTTGTAGTACTAGGAAACATAGAAAAATAGAAGCATAGAAGTTGCCAGCTGATTAGGACCTCTTGGCCCACCTAGTTTGCCCAGTGTTCCCTGCCTACTGTGCCACTGCAGACCCTACTCAATCTCCGGTCGTCTCCTCCCCTTGCCTTACTATGAAGGTTCCCTTTTATCTGTATCATGCATGCTTGAATCTGTCACTGTTTTGGCACCCACCACCTGTGCTGGAAGGTTGTTCCAGTCATTCACCACCCTCTCCATGAAGAAGTATTTCCTCACATTTCCTCTGAGCCTCCGTGCCTCCAACAACATAGTATTACACCTTGTCCTCAAACTTCTTTTTCTATGGAAAATGTTACCTTCTTGTACCTTATTAATACCTGCTAGGTTAGGTATTTGAATGTTTCTATCAAATCCCTTAACTTCAGTACCTGAGAATGTAATAATTTTATTCTTCTGTAAATTTTAATCTGATTATATATGTAAATTTCTGTATGTCTATTTATGTATGTGCTTGCTCTAAGGAGTCAAACAATAAAGTATTTCAAACTACTACGATATATCCTGATACTACTAAACTTTCAGAATGACTTCAGTCACAACCAGTTATATTTCATGGTGTCACTGGAGATCCGCTGTCCAAACATCAGGAGTCAAACATGTCAGTACCCAAATCCTTTAAGGTGGTTTGCTAAAGATATCTTAGCAAATTATCATCTGATAGCTCTGCTGTCGACTGTCTCAAAGGTCTTTGAATGACTGGTTTGTGCACAGCTATATGAATTTTTAGAAAAATATAAACTGTTAACTGAATACCAGGCTGGTTTTAGGATTGGGAGGTCGACGGACACCACCCTGGCAGACTTCATTGATACAGTGGCAAATGGGCTGGAGATGAGGGAGTCTGTCAGTGTGGTGTTTGTTGACCTCTCAAAGGCCTTTGATTTGGTCAACTATAATTCACTGATGAAGCGATAGGTACTTATAGGCATGTCTGAACAAGTACATACATGGATGCTTTCTTATCTGACAGAGCAAACCCAACAGGTATGCATAAATGAAATATTGTCAGCTAGGGAAGAAACTTACAGGGGAGTGCCCCAAGGTTCAATCCTGGGCCCCCTACTGTTCCTTATATATATAAATCCACTCCCATCACTAATAAAAAGTAGTAAGATATATCTATATGCAGATGATATGGCTTTAATATGTAGAGCAAAAGATAGGGATAGTCTGCAAAAGAACTTCAGTCAGATTTTGACATCCTGCAACACTGGTTATTAGACTCTAAAATGATACTTAGAAGAAAACTCAGGTAATGCTTTTTAACCCTACAGGTAAAAAATTGAATAACTTAAAATTCAATATACAAACATCGGATGGACATAAATTGGAAAAGGTTACATCATATAAGTACCTGAGAGTGCATATAGATAACAGTCTTACCTTTACAGAGCATATAAACAGTGTTGTTGGCAAGATCAACATTAGACTGGGAGTGCTGAAAAGAAAAATGTCAATTCTTCCTAGAGAAACTAGGAACAGGGCAGCTATGCAACTACTTTTACTGATATTAGAATATGGTAGCATAATATATCAGTATGCTTCCATGACTTCATTAAATAAATTTGATAAAATATGCTATAAAATGGCCAGATTTGTTTTAAAATGTCCATATTCCACTCATCACTGTAGTCTCCTACAACAATTGAATTGGGATTCCCTTGAAAATCAAAGGAAAAAACATACTAGGTATAAAGCATGTATAGAATATGGAGGAGACAATGGGGAAGTAACCAAACATCTACAAGCTCCTACCAAATATAATTTAAGGGATTTAAGACATAGATGTTTAAAAATTCCCCTAGAGATAATCATTTATAGTAGGATACAAAGAAGATTCCATTTGTCAAAATTGCAGAATGAGTTAGACCCAGAAATTCGTAATGCAAATAACTTAGGACAATTTAAACAATGTCTAGATTTAGTTTGGAAAAACAAATGCATGTATTTTGGCTCTTGTGTATAGTGCTCTTTGGACTTTCTTTCTTGTTTCCTGCGTAGGATCTACTTCTGCTTATGTTATGATTAAGATGTGTATGAATCATCTTGTGGATATGTCTTGGGGTTTGTTTTTTTTGGGGGGGTGATCTGACAGGGGGTTCATCTTTGTATGGATCCCTGCTTTTACATGTTGTTATTATAAAGTATCATATGTCCTAAGTGCAATCTGTGTTTTACAAGTTTTGGCATTTCCTATGTAACCGTAATCTTATTACAGGACGACTTTGTAAAACCAGGCCTTACAGTCCTATTAGTTACTTCCTGCTGAAAAAATAAAGGTTTTTATCTATCTGTCTGTCTGTCTGTCTGTCTGTCTAGCTAGCTAGCCATCTAGCTAGCTATCCTTGTTTACATTTGAATGATGTAGCTGCTCAATTGTCCTTGACTACACAAACATTTGTTTGCATCCCTGCTAACTGCCCTGGAGTCCATATATCCTGATCCCTAAAAGCAAACAATGAGGTTGTGGCACTGCACCTGAACAGTGAAATGAGCATCTTTTATCCTTTTGCATTGCATTGTATTGAAATCCCCATACAGCATTCAAAGTTGCAAATATTTGAAGAAACATACAAGTAAATGCCACAAAAGTGAGGTGGTTACATTCATAGAAGTTGCCCTTCTTACCCTGCTTAAATATTTTGTCATCCTAGACAAAAGGAAAGTCAAAAAATGTCCAAGCATTTTCCTGCAACCAATAAATTGAGTTAGACAGTACTTACAACAGTTTGGTAGCAAGTTCAAAGAACAGTAATATGTAACTTGGTTTTTAAGCAGATATACTTCCCTGTCCTAGACTTACGGCAGCACACATGTGTTTTCAAGAACAGAGACAAATGTTATGCTTGTATGTATCACATAAATGGAGTATTAATGGAAACACTTGGAAAGACTTAGGAAATGTGACTTGCCTTTTCTTCTTATCCAGAATGTCTTGGTAAAACCAATTACTATTCTGAAGTAATGTCTTTTACATTTAGCTTTACTACTGTGTCCTCCACAGGTGCAAGAGCAAGGGGCAACAGGCTTCTCCTTGACATTTGGTTCCACAGACTTCATGTGTCTGCAACATATTATGAAACGGCTAGTGACTTTCAAGCAATCTGATTGATTCCTAGCCATGCACTAGAAGTATCTAAATGCATGGCTAGAAATGAGTCTGACCACAGACAACTTCAGCCTCCTTCAGGTATCACTCCCTTCAGGTATCACTCCCCCTCAGAACTTTGATAACTGAAATGTCAGCCATATGTCAGTCGCCACAATAGCCAAAACTGTACATTTCCCACTTATATGCCAATATACCAGCATAACAGCTGTTGCTGAGCCCAATTTTGATCTAGGACTCATGGAAGATGACCTCCTTCAGTTTATGCATGTATAAAATGAGCCAACAGAACCACCAGAAATACCAACTGCAGCGCCAATTTAAATAGCCAAAACTACCACTCTAGTGCATAACGAAAAAAGCACTCTCAGTGCCACCTCATGGCTGTAAAAGTCTTCAATGAGTGGGCCACATCTACAAAAACTGAAGTAAACTGGAAAGTGCCAACAAAGCTAAACTTAATGTTCAATGGGCTTACGCAACTTATAGTGGAATTAAGCCTATGCAACTGTTGACAGACTTTAGCCGTTCACTCTCTCTCTGTTCCACAGGGAACTACCATCCTGTCTAGGTACCATGAAGGCAAGGAACCCTCAAGGAGGGTTCCACCCCTAGAGTTACTGTGAAAAGGATTCCCTTAGGCTAAATGTACCTTAGGAAGGAGCCCCATGGAGAGAGGCATACCACTGGAGGGGGAGGAGGGGAGGATAGTGAGGCAATGAAAAAGTGATTTTGAGTGAGGCTAGAAGGAGCTGACTTACATAGCTCAGTGGGGGAAGTGTGTGGTTGGTTGCTCTTCCCATTGAACTACAGGCTTAGCCTTTCAATTCAATGGGCTTATGCAGTTTATAGTGGAGTTATGCCTGTGCAACTGTTGATAGACATTGACCATTTGCTGTCTCTGTTCCACAGGGAACTATCACCCTGTTGGGGTACTGTAAAGGCAAGGAACACTCAAGGAGTGTTCAACTCCTAGAAGTGCTGTGGAAAGGATTTCCATAGGCTAAAGGTACCTTAGCAAGGAGCCCCAAAAATACTGAGTGGCACCTGGATATCACTGAGCCTGTGGAGGAGAGACTGATGGCAACCAGTGCGACTGGAAACTGACACACACTGACAGGAGCAGAGGTTGACTGATACTGGAAATGAAAGCAGACCAGCATGACTTCAGAAGGAGGGAGGGAAAGGCAAAGAAGGAGGACCACCATCCAACAGAAGGAACCTAGCTGGGTAAACTAATGGAGTGCACTACAGTAAGTTATGGACTACCTAACTTTTATGACCTTCAGCATGGAGGAGAGGAAAAAACCCTATGAGGAGAAAACCTCTAGGGATCCAAGGCCTTGATCACCTTCCTTCCAGGCTTGGGATAAATTAGTGATGATGTGGCTACCTCCATGTAAGAACCTGAATGATAACTCACTGCCAATGATTTCAGTGGTACATGTAGTGCCATGCGTACGTGTTCAGCGGTAGAGAACCTTTTTCTTTCTACAGCATCCACCTACCAGGTCAGAAGGACATGCAGTACTGCTGCCAATATTTCAGAGGCACACAAGAGCAATGCCTATGTGATCTACCTACTGTTTCAGCAGGGCACACTGTACTACTGCCTATGTTTCAGCGGTGCCCAAGATCCCTGCCTACAGCATCCACCTACCACATCAGCAGGGCACTCTGTACCACTGCCTACATTTCAGCAGTGACCAAGATACCTGCCTACAGTATGTTGCTGGCCCGCTGGCACAGCCATTGGATTTCTGGTTGCAACACTGATGATCTGGGTCCCGGAACAGACCTGTGAGTCAGAGGCAAGAAGGACTGAGCATCCTAGGGACTTCTCTTCTTCTCCGGGGGGAGGGGAAAAGAGTGTACAGCACTTTATGGACCCCTAGCAGAGGCTGTGGATACCACTGGAGCCAGTGCCATTTCCTGGGGGGGTGGGGCCGATGCTGGATGTCACTGTACATTTCCACCCCCCAAGGATCCAGCCGTCGGAAAAAGTCAGCCCCCAGGCATGACGCCTCCACTCTGCTGACATCTCCACTGCCTCCAACGTCTGCTGGGGGGTTCCACTCCAATGGTCCTGACCCAGGGAGTAGGCCAGGGCTGGAGGCCCTGTCCTGAGGGGTAAGCCTGGACATGGGGGGACAGCATATGGGGTGGAGGGACTGATCTCTGAATGGAGGATCATGGGGGCCAGGCCCCAAAATTGCAAAATTAAAAAAAAAGATCCCTGCCTATGGCATCCACCTACCACATCGGCAGGACATGCTGTACCTCTGCCTATACTTCATTAGCGCCCAAGATTCCTGCCTATGGCAGCCACCTACTGCATCAGCAGTGCACTCTGTACCACTGCCTACATTTCAGCGGATCCCTAGATCCCTGCATATGGCATCAGCCTACTGCATCAGCAGGGGCTCTGTACCACTGCCTACATTTCAGCGGTGCCCAAGACCCCTGCCTATGGTATCTGCCTACCACATGAGCAGGGCTTGCTGTACTACTGCCTACATTTCAGTGGTGCTGAAGATCCCTGCCTATGGCATCTGACTACTGCATCAGCAGGACACACTGCACCGCTGCTGCCCAAGATTCCTGTGAAGGCACTGGCTAAGACATAAAATGACAACTAGGACATGAAATGAGACTAAATATTACAGCATGGACTAAAAGAGAAATGCATGTAAACCAGTTCCAAAGGGGAGCCAGTCCCATAGTGGAGTTTAGTGTTAATTGGAGATACATTGGAAGACAGATAAGCTGAGACAGTAGAAGCAACAATGAAACTGCTTGGAAAGGCAAGCACATGGGAACTGATAAGTTGGGAGCAGTAGCTGTAAGCCAAAAGGGAGCGGCTACCTGCTAGGAGCCAGGTAAAAACAATTAAGAATGAATTTGCACAGGGAGATTGCTACAGGCAGGAAAATCAGCTAAATGGAGCTTGAAATGAATGCAGTTGAACCAAGTGATTGCTAGAGAT
The DNA here is from genome assembly GCA_016271365.2 of Neoceratodus forsteri. Taxonomy (NCBI): domain Eukaryota; kingdom Metazoa; phylum Chordata; order Ceratodontiformes; family Ceratodontidae; genus Neoceratodus; species Neoceratodus forsteri. The sequence continues at coordinate 1,780,988,177 of CM057452.1, forward strand.
ATGGAAATGAGGACATAAGAGATTGCATGAGTTGGAGTGCAACTGTTAGGACTGAGTACTGTATGTTGATAGAGACATCGAATGGCAACTAGAACATCGCATGAGACTAAATATTACAAGCTTGGACTGAAAGAGGAATGCATGTCAACCAGTTCCATAAAGGAGGTTAGTGTTAACTGCTGATGCTAAGGCAGTAAAATTAACAAAGGAAACTGCTAGGGAAGAAGGAGGTATATGGGAAGTGAAACATAGGAAGCAGAGCTTCTGCACCGAACAAAGAACTCAGAAGGGAGTAACTGCCTGGCTGGAGCCAGGTGTAAATAGTTAATAATTGTAGTTGAACCGAGGGATTGATAAAGGTGTAGACAAAACAGCAAAATGGGAACCTGAACAGCTCAAGGCAAGCAAAAGGGTGCAGCAGGATGCTAGGAAATCTAGAAGGCCCCAAAAAGCAGAAGCAAAACTGAAAGAAACACAAACACAGGAGTGCAGCAGACACAAACATCAGAGAAAAGCACAAACTACCACCAAGGAGGAAGAAAGCAAAATACTGACCTGAAAACCTGCAGAAATACAAACCAACCTTAAGGTCAAAGCACAAAAGGGGCAGGAGAGAAACACTAGGGGCAAGGGGGGGCCCTCCGACCATGGCAAATAAAAAGTACTTCTGAGTGAGGCTGGAAGGACCTGACTTATACAGCTCAGGACGGGGTGTGGTTGGTTGCTCTGCCCATTGAACTACAGCATTAGTTATCTGACTTTGTCATAGTAACCTCCCTCAAACCATGGAAAAGATCTTGAGCCTCCCCCAAATACTGATATAAAGTTGAGCCTCTCCGTAGAAAACAGCATGCTTTGCAGAGTACACCAGGAGTAAAGTGAAACTCCTTTGAGTAGTTGACTTTCATTTTATTCGGCTTATTATTACTACCCCCTTGCAACACTCTTCCCAACGCAACCCTACTTGCTCTGCTATTTTGACTCTCAAACCATTGTTATCCCTTATTGCGATATCTTCATGGGTTTGACTGTGTTATCTATCTGTTTCCTCTCTATCTGGAATAACCTTCCTATCCACCTGTGCCTCTCCCCTTCTTACACTGCTCTTACGCAACTTCTCAGGTATCACTTTGCTCCCTCCTGCTCTTGCACCTAGTGCGTCTCTGCTTAACCCTTTTATTTGAGCTGTTCTGCCACCCGTCTAATTGGTCAATTGTTACCTTTCATTGTTTGTTCATTGTTGCGACAGTATTTGTTGGCATTATTGTTCATTTTGTATTACTTAACTGTTTTGAAGTTACCTTTTTAATTTTACTCACTCCCTACCTTTTCCTGGGTACAGTTGAAATTACCATTGTCTCATTGTGCCTTTCCTGGTCACTGATTTATAAACAAATTTGGCTACTATCATGCTTTCTCAGTTTGCTTCATCCCTTCACACAAAAGATCTAAAACTCAAATTTTAAATATAGTACTTTTTCAGAGTTACTTGTGCCTCCCCTGGAAAAAGTTGAGGCCTCCCTAGGGAGTCTGGCTTCACCGTTCGAAAAAACCTGAACTGCAGGCATGGCCTTTCAAAAATATTCTGGTGCTTCTTTGCTATGGTGCAAATGACAGCAGGAGAAGAATGTGCAGTCTCCAGCTTCTGCCATTTTTGTGTGGCATTAAACTACACCTGGGGTCCGTGGCTGTGGGCTGCAACATTAACATCCTAAGGGACCCAGAAGTTAAAAGTAGCAACCAAATGTTTACAGTAAAAATGAAACTATATAAGAGGGCTCAAATGGACAAATCAAAGCACCATGAGCCCTTTGCAAAGTCTGACCTCCACAAACTCAGACATTCCCCTGTTCTGTCACCAGACACCATGCCTAGCCTAGTAAGAAAAGTCTGGGTTGATGTGCAGCTCTACATGGACAAGTGCGGACATGAAGGACTCAGACAACTCAAATCCAGCAACTTTTCAATAAAATTGGATGAAAATGAGTGTGACTTTGTAGTCTTGAACTTTAACAAACACACACACACACAAAAATCACACAAACCCACTCACCCCCGCAAAGCAAGCACACCATGGCTATATTTATGCCCAACCCGGAGACCCTCTGTGCCCTGCCTCTAATTTCAAAAAATATCTCAGCAAGCTGTCACCTGAATCAAAAGCTCTCTACCTGCACCCATATCAGCTGCCACAAAAAGAACTAGACATTATGCCAGTGTGGTATAGTGCTGAGCCAATGGGATTATATTACCTGTCCAGCATGATTTCCAGACACAGCAAAGAGGCAGGCTTAAGCACATGATACACCAACCACTGCGTAAGAGCCACTGCAGTGCAGTGGCTGTCTGAGGCAGGTTTGGAGAGCTAAGAAATATTGTGCATCACATGGCATAGACATGAGGCATGTCTTCGGAGCTACGGGAGAGCAACAAATGCAGACAGGAGGAAGTGGTGTCACACTATATCTGCAAAACAACAGCAGCCAGCACTAGAAAATCAACCATCCACCAGCTCACAAGGAAACCACCAAACACAAATAAAGAACCCAGAAACAGTGACACCTGTAGGACCTCCAGAGCAATTCTTCAGAGCAATCAACATGAACCAATGCACCATGAATTTCAATGCCCCCAGTATACTTTGGCAAGTAATTTTCTTGTTTCGCCATTTCCAGTTTTAAAAGTGCATCTCAAGTCAAAAATCAGTTTATTTGCCCTCTCCAAAAAAAAGGGGATTACTTTCTTCTGTGTACTAAATGTAACTAATAAATTAATATTTATTGAAAATTTCAACTTGTAGTCCCATTATGTTTTTTCTAAACATTCGTTTGTCATTTCATAAGTGCAATAAGCCACTCCAAGGTGCATGTTAAACAGTTCTAATGCACTGCTAGTGGGATGGACACTCTCAGCATGCAACCTCATGCCTCACTACGTTCCCCAGCTGTGCATTAGAACTGTCTAATGCACACCCATTCTTGTCTTATTACTTATGTAAATTATGGCAGGGGCATCTTGCCAGGTTCAAGTTACTTGTGTTCAAGAGTACTGCAGCTATTTCCACAGCAACAGTAGGAATGCCTTTCATAGTATCTATTGCTGATACAGAGGCATGCACAAAATGAGATCATGATCTTCAACTCCTCTGATCAACTGCTGTGGGTCATTTGGCTTACATGAGTTCACTGTATGAGCCCATTAAATAAAATCGCCATGGCATGTGGTCAAAGTACTAAACTGCAGAAGGGAAGTCAGGAAACATCAGACTTCCCTTTCCTGACTCAGAGTATTGTTTTCTAGAAAGTCTTCCAAACTCAGCATCAACATATGCTTACCGTTAGTTTAGAACACCAGACAAATAGAATCCTACTGGCACCTCCAGAAGTGGCTACCCCTTACTAACACAACAACATGACTGTCCACTGTTGATTGCTGGAATGTGGTCATTAGGTCTATGGCCAGTAGGCCCTGGGTTCTGTGTGGTCCAACTTGGGTTTTACAGATTTCAAAATGGTGGTACATCCACCCAGACAGCCCTTTGTCATATGACTGGAGCCAGCAGGATGACACTAACCAGGAAAATACCATACTGGCCCCCACAGGAACTAACTGCAGTACCTACAATTGGCAACCAAACAACACCTGTAAAGAGTGTTGAAATTATACTTTATGAGCGATGGGAACTAGGGGGTCCCAAAAGGGCCCTATATTTAAATTGAGCCACCCTTCCCATTATAGGTCAATGGCAATGAAGTGTGAGCTACTGGGGCCCACTTCAGAGCTACCGAGGCTGAGCCCTGGCAAGCCCCTCTGTAATTCCAACACTGCCTGTAAATAATGAGTACACTATACAACAAAACAGAAAACACAAGAAATATTGTCCAAATGGGATAGGAAATTTTGGAGAAAGTGGAACAAGGTTCTGGGGTGAAGTATGGGATAAAGCAAATAATAAAGTAATACGGTATATATAATAATATGCACTCAGGTAATCCCTGCAGTCCTTACTAACCTCCCACCAAAATGATCCAGAATGACTAAGCGAGCTATTCTGGTGCACTAGAACTAATAAAAGCTCCCTATTACCCAGGAAGCTCTGTTTAAACAGTTGGTGACACTGTTTAGCTTTATTTCATGAAGACTGCTGGACTGATGTACTGTAGAAGGGTAGAAAAAGCCAATCACAGGTAGTGGAGGTTTTGCTACAAAATAAAGTGATTTAAGATGCAGCCCCAACAGAAAGAGTCAGCTTGCAGGACCTCTACCTGAGATACACCCAACTTCCACAGTCCATATGTGACTCATGTCTTCCACATAAAAATATACAGGTCCTTAATGTCTAACTATTTATTGTAAAACAACTGCAGGATTGCAGCTCTTGTGTTGTACTCTCAGTTCCCCAGATTCAGACACCATTATGTGGCACACGCAGGAAAGGATGCATTCTTTTATCTAGGATGCAGCAGACTACTCAGTTTCAGGAAAACACAGGAGTTCTGTTAGTGTGAGCATAGCATCCTCTGCACATGAAAGCCTATGCAGGAGCAAACTGTGTCACTGCCCCACAGCAACACTGAATCTTCTGCACTTACTATGTTCGTGTGTTCACATCTTTACTGTTTCACAATGGAATTTCATCCTCCTCAATCCACTTGTGCCCCTGCTGTGTAGAGGTCTTCCATGATGAAAGTGACTGACTTCCAAGTTAGAAATGGAAGGTGTAGCAGTTGCAAACACCTCACTTCAGAGATCACAAAGCTCAATTCTGTTCCATCTGGAACCTCATGGTCACATTCAGCTAGCCACCTGTATAACTTCAATAAACAGTTGCTATGCTGGGACACTGTTGTTTCACTCAGGAGTTCTGCATTAAAAGCATCTGGGCTAAGACAGATTGAAAACCAAGGTCTGCTTCACACACATACTGTAGGTGCAAGAGCTAGCACTCATTATAGACGTCACTCCTTCCTTTGCCTGTGCAGATCTGCCTCAAGACTGAGACCTCAAGACTGTGGCCTGTCAATTCTCCCAGCTACAAAATCAGCTCCCAGTTGACTACAGTAAGTCAAAAAGGGGATGGAACTACATTACATCAGTCTCTGGATTGGCTATGCCACTCATTCTGAATGTCCAGTGCCAGCATGTCCCATAATTCTTCACTTTACTTCAATACATGCACTCTTGGTGCCTGATAGCCAATTGTCTGGCAGTAGTGCCCTTTGACTGCAGTCTGCAAACGGTATATGGGGCAAATGTATTTATGCCCCAAACTATGTTTACATTTACAGTCTGTGCTTTCTCAATAAGCTTTGGCTGCACTAAAGGTTGCCCACAGCCCTTTGCCTACCCTGATGTCCATATGCGCATTCTACTACTTTAAAAAAAACAGTCAAGTCATTGGCTCTGCAGCAGAACAGTGAAATAAAAGCATACTGTATTCTTTGGAATTGCACTGTAGTGTAACCCACTGCACATCATACAGCAGCAAGCACTGAAAGGAGCATGCAGTGGTAGCCATGTTCATCCATCACAATAACCAGCCTTTTCAAGTCATGACTTTTACCTTCTCTGCAGTTGAACAGAATGAACTATGTCTAGCCATGATTAGCCATAACTAGGATATCACATCATTACAGATTCCAATGTCTACCACTGTGTAAGTACTGTAAACCCCTCAAAACTAAGTACTATTGAAATATATCACATGTTGACATGGTGGCGTGGCTAGCCGCCAGTAAAATGGCAGCTTAATCCCTTTGCTGTTGCTTCACTCAGGATAATCCAGCTTCATCCAAATGTTAGAAGCTAATGGCAACCAGTTTAAAGAGTTACTATATTGCCTAAAACTAATATTAGCTTTTAAAAGCAGTCAAGTATTACGTTTTATATCTGAGGTACTTTTTATTTTCCCTTTGGATAATTAGAAGATTATGTATACCTAATATGAGTAGGTGTGCTGTGTGGAACAGCACTCTGCCTGACTGCTGACATATTAAGCTCTCTTCCACCTATTACATCATCAGGGTTCTATGTCATAACAGCTATCGCTAAACAGTGATCGCTGTTACAGTGTGTACATTGCCTAAAATCAAAATGGTGATGTACACTCCCTGCTGAACCTGACAACAACTTCACCCCCATACCATCCTAAATTAGGATTCTCAACTCCAGAGGGGTGCATGTTGGGGAGGGGGAGAAAGCAGACATAAAAAAAATTGCAAGTGCCGCACACGTGAAAAAAAAAACAAAAAAACTGCCCAGCCCTGGGGTGCATGGCTTGGATGCCAAGGAAGATTGCCACTTAAATTCTTAGCTCTGTTCCCAGCTTATTCTGTCTATATCCCTATCTCGCCATCCAGGAATCATTTAACAATACAAGGCACAACTGACCACTCTAACCTCTCCTCATCTGTCTGGCGTGATTATTTTTCATCTCAGTTGTCCAGCTATTGTACTACTGCATTGGTTATCTGCTAGTCGCACCGGACTGAATTAGGCCGCGCAGGCCCCAGCATCGACCCTGACACCAGCGGCTATCTCCAATCGCTCACTGCGCCTTGCATTCTTCTTTCTTGTGCTTTCAGGTGCCCTATGACCGTCTCTCCACGGACCTCAGTATCCAGACCACCTAGACTTTCTCGGTCGCACCAGCCTAGATAAGGCTTCACCCAGCTGCCCGCAATTGATCTTAGCTCCTGGTCACACTGAATCCTTCTCACAACCCACCAACGTCAGCAACTTGTTGCAATACATCACCAGAATGTTGGAAACTCTTCTTACTCGGTTCGATGGGATAAATACTACACTCTCTGGTACAGTTGCTGATGTACAGACTTTAAAAGACCACATGAATGTGGCTGAACAAAGAATTGAGGAGTTGGAGCTTTCTCAGACCAAGGTCTGGCAGTGCCTGCAAGCGCACAAGGCCAAATTAGCTGTGCTTTGGCACTGGGCTGAGGATCAAGAGAACCAGGGACGCCACAATAACATCAGAATCATTGGCCATCCCTGAGGGCATGGAAGGGCAAAATATGGAGCACTACCTCAATGAAAACATACCCAAGATGTTGGGGGAAAGGTGGAAGGGTCCCATTGAGGTCGAAAGGGCCCACTGGATTACCAGCAGGTCCCAATCCTCTAATCAATTCCCATGGCCCATCACTGCTTACCTCCTGAGGTACTCCACCAAAGAAAGACTGCTATGAGCCATCGGGGACAAGGAGGAGATCTTGTGGCAGGGGGCTCGTGTGTCCTTTTATAGGGACTTTTCCCAGGAAGTGGTGGCTAAAAGAAAAGCTTTTGTCCCCATCAAGAAACTGCTTGTGGCACAGGGATTTAGATATCATTTCAAGAATGTCACCTACCTGTATGTCTCCAAGGATTGGAAGGAGATTGTGGCTGAGTGACCACAAGAAATAGAGTCCTGGGTCTCAAAGCACTGGCTGACCATACCGCATTGAACCACACTTCCCAGATGTCTCTGGGCACCAGGTGATCACACCCAAAGCAGTGGGAACCAAAGGCTTGAACAAGGCTCCTGGACAGACCTTAATCCAGATTGGTCTGTCTCACCTTTAAAGGCCTCCCCCAGGCATATGCATGCAAGCCACCAGTTCTCATCTTCTAATCGGGATGGCCACAACCCATCTACTGCAGACCCACTTGCCTCTCCATTACCTCAGTGGGCAGCTGCTCAAGCCCCATGAATAAGGCAGCACTCCAGAAGTGGTCATGACCTTTCTCCAGGCTGGCAGGAGGTGGCCCCACCAACGAAGCTCTCTAAGGATGACCTTCCTCCAGAAGTGGATCCACCCGATATGGACACCTCTGAGACTTTGCAGATGGATGTCGCTGACTCCTGTCCTTGGGCAAATTCTCCACTTGCTCCAGAGGAATTAATAGAGGATTCCCAGCTGCCCATTAGACCAGGCCTAAAATCATTTGTGGAAGCCATCAACTCAGTTCCATTTAATCCAGCAGCACTAGTATTCCAGTCGGACTATTCCAGCACCTGAGCTTGTTTCATGGACCGATGTTTGTAGGCTATATGGTTCTCTTACTTGCACTCTGCTGATTCAATATTAACTGGTGGGTTTAATACTTAGATTTCAGTGGGTGGGGCTGGGGAGTATCTTATTTCCTTTCCGTTTAGGTTTCCAATGGTAGTACCTACCCCATAGCTATCTCAAGCTGGTGCATTCCACTAGCGCCTGGACACCTCCCCCCTCCCTTTTCCACTTGGTCATTATGGGGTAATTTGCATGATCTAAATACTACAGCCCTTTTTAGGAACACCCTGCCTCTGTAACTCAGGAACTGCATGGGGTAAGATGTCCTCTGAAGCCAGTAGTCTCCTGGGATTGGATTGATGGCATTATCCTGTGGTCTCCAAGGGAGCTCTTAAATCCTGATGGTTGCTGGGAGTTTTTCCCCTGACTCAAAGTATAGCCTATTTCAGCACTTGATGGAGCCTAACTTTGGGCCCTCAAATGAAGAGCTTTCCTACCCCCCTTCTCTCTCCCTTCCCCACCTCTGCCCCCTCCTTCCTTGCTCTGGGCAATCCTTCTTCCTCCTCGTTTCCCTCCCTCCCACCCACCCACCCCCTTCCTGCTGATATTCTCTCCCTGGATTTGTTACATACCCTGACTAGAAGGATAACTCAGCTAGGGATGGGATTTCCTACCTGGCTACTCTCTTTCAAGCCTTCTATTGGGTGATCGGTCAGCATGGCTGAGACCTCCCATCCTCTCTGGGAGGGATTTCTCTTGCATTTACACCACGTCACCTTTAGAGTATCTTAGTGTTTTTGCTTTGTTCTGTTAGCCTCTGGTGACAATTTCTATCTCCAGTTAGTGTTTTTGGTGTGCGGAGGCTCATTTACTATTTGGGGATACTTGTTATCCCTGGTTCTTTGTTTTTTGTTTTCTAGAAGTTTATCTTTGTTATAACAGTATTTTATAGAGTTACTTCTCTTTCTTGTTTGCATATTACAGGTTCCTTGTACCGCACTTCTGGCTGCCAGTCCTAGGCCTTTACTGAGTGGTGACCTTTGTTTGGGGAATTAAGTCAGTTACCCCGCCATTTTTGGCATTATATACCTGGGTCTCTGGATGAGCACTCCCTTTTCCCTACCTACTCGCGTTAGACAAGAAATATGATGTCTCAAGTTCCCTTTTGGTTCAAATGCATATCCTGGAATGCTAAGGGGTTGAATCACCCTGTTAGGCTCACAAAGGTCCTTCAGCATTTACGTTCCTTGCAGGTCGATATTGCGCTTCTTCAAGAGACGCATCTCACTGCCAGGACCATCCAGTGGCTGAAGAAGTCCTGGAAGGGAAGGGTCATTGCCAGTTCTGCCTCTATTAAATCTCTAGGTGTTGCAATACTGATACACCGTTCTTGTCCTTGGGTGGAGAAGGAGGTGATAACAGATAAGCTCGGTCGCTGGGTGATTGCCAGATTTGGTTTTCCTGGGGGGAGGCCATATTGGCCAATCTGTATGGCCCCAATGTGGATGATGCAAAGTTCTTATCTGAGCTTAGCCAGGCAATTGCAGACCTTACGGAAGGCAGGCAACAGATGCCCATACTGATTGGTGGTGATTTCAATATGGTTCCAGACATATTCCTGGACAAATCTAAGCCCACCCTGCAGGTCCATCCAAAAGCTAGGGCCTCACTGCAAGAGCTCATCGATGAGTGGGGCCTTGTAGATGTTTGGAGGCACAACCATCCCTCTGGGCCGGACTAAGCTTTATTTTCAGCCGTCCACTCCTCTTACAGCTGAATTGACCTATGACTGGCTAACTCCACCACTGCCCTGGGAGTCTCTTCCACCCAAATTGATAATATTATCATTTCTGACCATGCCCCTGTTGCATGCCTCTGTGCCCCACCTGGGCACTCTAACATGGGTACGAGATGGCGCTGCAATCCCTGCTGGCTGCAGGACCAGGAATTCCGTTGGGTGGTGAGTGAGGTGGCCAAGACCTACTTTGACCTCAACCTCAAGGGCGATTTCCAGGCTGGTACTGTGTGGGAGGCCTTTAAGGCAGTCTTGAGGGGGCGTATCATCTCCTACTCGGCTGCGCAGAGCAAAGCCTGGAAGGCCACCTTGGATCAATTGCAGGCTGAATTGTCCCTTTTGGAAGCTCAGTTGAAGGCCTCAACAGCTGTTTCCCTTAATCAGCCCCTCACAAGAGAGATTTGCAGGGTGAAATATCAGATTAACACCATTATGCAGCAAAAGGCAGAATGGGTGCTCCTCCAGTCAAGGCACAATCATTGGGGATAAAGGGGGAAAGCTCTTAGCATATCAGCTGCAAAAACAGGCTTCCTCCCACATACATGCACTTAAAAGCTCCACTGGGGTGATAGTTTCTGATCCCTGTGGAATTAATGCCCATATGCAGGAGTTCTATCAGTCATTATACCAGTCGAGGATGTCACTGGACCAGGCCCAGCTGTCACGGAGCCTACGCAAGTTTTGCTTGCAGGTAGACCTGCCCTGTCTACCCTTAGCTTTAAAGGCAGACTTGGGGAAGCCCTTCTTGGAGGCTGAACTTAAAATGGCTCTATTCCAGTTAGCTAAGGGCAAGGTGCCTGGACCCAACGGCATGACCGTGGAACTTTATCGGCTGTTGTCCCCAGTGATCTCCTCTCCTTTACTGGGCGCAATGCAAGAGGCACATGCGCCTGGATCTCTCCCACCTACTACGCATGAAGCTCTCATTACCCCCCTTCCCAAGAAATCTACTGATCCCCTGGACTGTGTCAATTTCCACCCCATATCCCTTAGCTCGCTAGATGCAAAAATTGCAGCCAACATTTTAGCCAACCGAATTGCTACTGTGTTACCCACCATAATCCATTCTTCCCAGGTGGGCTTCATCAAAGCAAAATCTGGGGCGGACAACACCAGATTGTTACTTAATCTCAAATGGCTGTCCCTGTGCTCGCATGTTCCCATGACTGCCTTAGTGGTGGACTTTTCAAAAGCATTTGACTCGGTCAAATGGCCTTATCTTCATGAGGTTCTTCACCTCTATGGTTTTGGTCCTTATTTTCACCAATGGGTATTCACCTTGTCAGAAGGTCAGAATCCTCACAAACAAGGATATTTCTACCCCCCTTTCAGTTAAACAGGGGCACTCAGCATGATTGCCCCCTCCCTCCCTTGTTGTTTCTGGTGGCTCTTGACCCCCTGTAAGAAAATTAGTCGGTACCCCTGCAGACATGGGCATATGGGTAGCAGACCACTCCTACTTGGCAGCGGCTTATGCTGATGACCTACTGCTTACCCTTTCTCATCCCCAGACCTCCCTTCCAGAAATACTCACCATCCTCCAAACCTGTGGTGGCCTATCCGGGTTGCAGACCAATCAGAAGAATACTACCCTGGCCTCCCCATGAACGAGGCCTGTACAAAGGATTGCTTACAAGGCCTGGACCTTGCCTGGCCCCCCAGGGTTTTACCTACCTAGGGATGATGATCCCATTTGCCTGGAGGGATTTGGAAGCTTCTAACTTCTCACCACTCCTGGCTAGCCTCTCCACAGAGATTGAGTGATGGTGCCGCTGCAATCTTTCCTTGAGAGGTAAAGTAGCTGCCATTTATATGTTCCTTTTACCTAGGGTGGCTTACCTTTTTAATAATCTCTCTATCCCCCTGTTGGTTAAGTTGTTCTGGACCCTGGATAAAATGATGGCATCTTTTCTGTGGGATGGCAAGAAGCCTCATTGGAGGCATAATAAACTGCAAGCCCACTGGTCCAGAGGAGCCTTGGTCTTCCGTGGTTGCAGGGTTATCACTTAGCGTACATTGCTGTTCAAGCTACGAAATGGTTTGTGCCATTTTCATCTTCCCCTCCATTGTAGGTTAGTCTGGAAACCAGGATTCTGTTAGGCCAGCCCCCAAGTGGGCTTTTTTCAGGGTCTCATCTTCTAGGGCCATATTGACTTTGCTGATGGCTGGAACTAGGAGAGCTTGGTATAAGCTCATGACTTTAACTGTACACCCAAGGCCACCCGCTCGCCTCCCCTAAGATATGCCCCCCTCTGGGATAATCAGCTTATACTGATAGATAATAAACCTATACAATTGGCTGGATAAGAGGATTGAGGCATTAGACATGTTCAGGATTTATATATGTCTAATTCCTCTGAATTAATGTCCTTTGACCAGCTTCAGAGTAAATATAATCTACCCACTAAGAACTTTTGGAGGTTCCTTCAAGTCTGCAGTGCAATCCAGGCTCTCAAGTCAACATATACCTCCGATCCTCAGTGGCACTGGTTGGCAACACTGCACAAAAATCCCTCACTCCGAGGACTAGCGGGGCATTTCTAATGAGTGTGGCAGGACTTGAGACCGGATTACACCGATCACTGCCGACTTGCTTGAGCTGCAGACTTGCAACACCCTATCCCCCTAGATGTATTATCAAGCTGTCTTCGAAGGGCCCATTCCTCTTATAAAGATGCCAGGAGTCAGTTGTTTCGACTTAAAATCCTCCTTCATTGGTACAGGACCCCAGCCGCCCTCCAAGCGTGGGGCCTGCTCCTGCATACCCAGTATTGTAGGTGTCAGCAAAGCCCTGCCCACATTCTACATATCTTATAGCTATGCCCTCATCTGGGTGCTTACTGGGCCACTATAAGAGCTGACTGTGTCAACATCTTGGGCCAAACGGTTGACTTATCTAACCCTTCACATCTTCTTGGTGATATTTCACCCCTTGGCGCTCTATCCCCTGACCATAAGGACTGGCTGCTGAGTGCCTTTATGGAAGCCAAGCATCTACTACTGATGAATTGGTGTCAACCATCTCCTCCCACTGGGTCAGCCTGGTGTGCTGCCAATCCCAAGCTGGCTAGTCTGGAGAGACTCTTTTACTTGAAGAAGGGTCAGATTTCCATCTACCTTCACAAGTGGGATGCTTACTTACACTCTCCTCTCTGTCTGGTGCCCCCTACCCTGCCGGGCAACACTCCAATCTAGCACTCACCTGCTTTGGATTCCCCCAGCAGACTTTTCCATTTCCCTTCCCCTCACCGCTTATTACCTAGCCATTTAGAACCCCTTCACGTTCATCTCTCACACTTAGATTCCACTCTTCTAATGTTAGGACTGGTCACCTAGTTGAGGTTTCAGATGTGCGGATATTGGACCTTATTATTGTCTTCTTATACTTGTTTATTTCTGTTAGCCTTACTGTAGTGATTTTTCTGGTTACATAGTGTCACAGTTGATGCATGCATACTGTAGTTGTCTCCCTAACTGGTTGTTTAACTCTAGAGTTCAAGCTGAATCTATACTGTATGTCACTGTGATATTCTATATAGTTTTGTTAACTGAAAAATTAATAAAAGCTTTCTATGAAAAAAAAATACACCCCGCCCAGCCCTGAACCCTGGACCTCCCTCACTGCAGCCTGCCAACCTCACCACCACAGCAGAATGACAACTTGGCAACATACTGCCAAATTGCAACTCACATACCTTTTACTTCCTGAACCTTCCCCTTCCATTTCTTTGCCCTTGTAGCACCTTGCAATTTTTGTCCCTAACCTGGTGCTATAAACCTGCCTTGCTACCCTTTCAAGGTAGCTCATATTACAGGCACTGAAACTGATTCACTCTGAGTTACTCAATTTCAGTTGCTATTATAACATGCTACACATCATCAGCATTATGACCTCACTGACTGTGACATCACTGCTGCTTTGGAACACCCACTTAATAGTTGCCAGGTCAGTCACCCCTGCTGTCATTTACAATGAGATCACAATGCTGATGATGTAACAGGGGGGATTAGGGAGAGATACTGTATATCAGCTGCCAGGCAGATAACTATTCCACACATCCAAGACAATATTATCACAAAAAAAAAAAAAACTTCATTGAGCAAAAAGGAAAAGAAAATTACTTCAGAAATAAAAAGTTAGAACTGACTACTTTTTACATTTTTATCATTTTACAGTCTGTCTTTTTTGATCCACTAGCATTTTAAGTAATAGACACAGTCTGCCCTTACTTTCAGGATTCAGCAGGTGTGTTTCTTTCATTGAAAGCCGCGGTCTGCTAAGTAATCTCTCAAATGGCAGTTCAGCACAGCCTCGTGGTCATCCAGGAAAGTGAAAGTAAAGCGAGATCCATGCTACAGCTGTCTAGACACTAGACCCTGCTCAAGGTTTTGATTCCTGTTATCAGGATGGCAACTCTACAATTCTCCCTATTAGATGTGGCTCACACTATGGAGCTGCTGCAATGGATTTTGACATTAAGCAGGTGATATCTAATATAAACATTTTGGCACTGGAGTCTTGTACAGAATGTACCAAGCACCACATGAAGGAACTGGAGGGAAAAGATTCTGAAGTGTAGGCTTGGCTCAGGAAGCAAGACAGATCCCACCATTACTTATTGTCCAAGGTGGATGATCTGCAGAACAGCACTCAGTGTAATAATCTGCACCTGGTGGGACTGCATGAGAGGCTGAGTGCCCTGATATTATTCTGTGTTTGAAGAAGCTGATCCCTGCTGTACTGTATGCCCCTGACTGCCCGCTGCTTGAAATAAAATGAGCACGAAGGAGATTGGTTCCTCTACCAAAGCAATGAGAAAGACCAAGACCTGTCCTACTAAAGCATTTCAGGTAACAGATTTTGAGGTTGCCAGGGAGAGAGGGCCCCTGCAATGGGAAGAGAATCATTTGTCCTTTTTCCAGGACTTTTCTACAGAACTTTCCCACTGCAGGTGGGCCTACGCCATGGTGAAGTGGAAGCTGAATCGCATGGCGGCTAAAGCTGTACTTCAGTATCTAACTCAGTTAAAATCTTTTTGAATGGGGCTCAATATATGTTTGGCACACCAGATGTGGCAGCAGTCTTCATCAAAAGCAGTGGCCTGATTAGAAATTTCCAATGTCTCCCTACGACTCCAGGCCTCTGGGAAAGCCCTGTAAGAGACGCCACTGAATCAGCAAGAGGGACTTTTACTGATAGCCCTGCTCTGCCTGATGATGATTCCAGTATGTGTCTTCAACAGTGAATGGATAAAGTGAGAAAATAGTACGAGGTAGAAATGAGATTGGCGGGAGGATGGGCAACACACACATCATAAAGCTAAGGTTAGAATTCACCTTCATACACTTCTTCAGCCAGCCCCTCCATAATCTTGGCACTGCCCACTCAGAACAGATTCGGTCCTCTAACCCAAGCAATACCACAGGAGATGGTGAGACCCAAGGCAACCTTGGCTCCTGCTGTTCAAATGGCCACTCCAGCACAACTCAATCCAGCGACTAGTCCTATGCAAGCACTAAAATTGTGGGCTGAGAGGACTGCAGCTTCCCTTCTGCTACTTCTTATGTATCCCCTGCTCCTGGAACCCCAACCTGCTCTGCAGCAGGAGAAATCTCTACAGCAGCACCCAGGCTGAAGGCTGCACTGTATCCATAAGTGTGTGCTTTCTTGTGAACATTGATCTCTGGCTGCCCTTCCTCTAAGACAGACACTTGAACTGAACCGATCCTTTCAATGTCTGTCCCAGAGGAGTGTTGTAGCTCCTTTAGTGTATCATGCATTTTTCCACCTTCCAGCTCAAGCATTGTGAACTGGCAGCATGTCCAGGCTGGAGTGAAGTTCTTCTGAATTTGTTAAAATACTTGTTTTGGGACTTTGTTTTTTTAGGAACTCAGTAGTTGTCACCATTTGTAGCCTTTCTCAGGTCTCGAAGCCCTGATGGCTGGACAAAAACTTGAACTCTGATGTAAAACTGTACTGCAATAGTGACTCGCACCCTATGACTACTTATGGGGTGATTTCCTTTTTCAGTGAACAGATTACTTACAAGTGGTTCCATGTCATAGCGACGAATGTTAAATAGGGATCGCCGTTACAGCGAGTGTACATCGCCGAAAAGCACAATGGCGATGTACACTCCCCAGTGAGAAAAACAACAGTGAGGAAAACTGAATATAATATCTATGTGGGGGGGACTGCACCCCCCTAGATTTAGATTCTCAACTCCGAGGTGGTGCATGTCAGGGAGGGGGAGAAACTCGGGGAAAAAGAAAGCAAGTCAAACTCCTGCACACAAACAAAAAAAAGTACCCCCTACCTAGCCCTGAACTCCAGACCTCCCTCACTGCAGCCAGCCACCCTCATCACCACAACAGAAGGCCAGCTTGACAACACCTTGTCAAACTACATGCCACATTCCTCCTCCTCTTTCTTGAACCTCCTCTTCCATTCCTTTGCCCTGCTCAGCAGTCGTTGTTCTTTCCCCTAACTTGGCTTTATAACTACACTCGCTACCCTTTCAGGGTAGCTCATATCACAGGTGATCAAATTGATTCGCTCAAAACTGAGTCGCTAAGTTTGAGTCACCATATGATGTGATACCCTTACAAGTGTACTAATTCTAAGCAGAAGTCAATGTTAGCATGGTTATTTTGCTTGTACTGTTTTGCTGTTCTAGGTTACACAGACTGTTTATATTGCATGTCTTCAGCAGTAGCTGGGCTGTAAAATCCTGCATCCCCCATGTTCTCCATTTATGCTGCTTAAGGGGCAGATCACAGGACAACATTTTCTCACTGTTTTAAAGCATTACCTTATCTGTTTTCAGTGAGGTTTGGCAGTCTAAGGAAGCACCTAGAGGGGCTTCAGAGCACATATGGGGGTGAACCAAAGGTGATCCATCGTTAAGCAGAGACTGAGGGTCACAACAGAAGAGTGCAGTAGGCTCAAGGGGAAGAACTCAAAGGCCAAAGCACCTGGCTGTTTCAGTTCTGGAGTCACCCAGGCTGTAAGGGAAAAGAGACTAGCTTATAGGAAATTCAAAAACACAAAAAAAGAGATGGGAGGGATAAATACCTAAAGTTAGCTAGTGATGTAGGTAGGGTAGTACAGAGGGCTGAGGCACAGAAGGAACTGTAGATATCTGTGGGAATTAAGAAGGGAGAGAAGGCTTTTTTTTGCTATACAGACAGCAGGAGCGACAAGAAGGACAGGATTGTTAAGCTTCAGAAAGGGGAAGAGTGGGTAGAAGAGAATGGGTGAAAGTAGAGGTACTGAATGAATACTTCTGTTCTGTCTTCACCAAGGAGAAAGACAGACTGGTGACTACAGGGGGGAGAAGAGAAGTGAGGTGAGGGGAGCCTGGATGTAGTAATAGAGGAGGGAAAAGTGAGGGAGGAGCTGCTAGTATTTAAGGTGGTCAAAGCCCCAGGCCCAGATTGCATACACCCAAGGATACTGAGGAAGTGGGCAGAGGATCTTGAAGGGTCAGTGCAAGGCCTGTCCAATAGTTCATGGGAGTTGGATGTGGTACTTCTGGACTGTAGAATGGTACATGTGGTGCAGCTCCACAAAAGTGGTCCCCAGTATGACTCAGGGAACCACAGACTGGTCAGTCTAACCTCAGTCATGTGAAGCTTATAGAGACGATTTAAGGTAAGGTTGCTAGATTATCTACAGGAGTATGGTCTACTGGATGTGAAGCAGCACAGGTTTATGGGAAGGAGATTGTGTCAAACAAATCTGATTGACTTCTTGACTGGGTCACTAAGGCAGCAGATGGAGCTGAGCGGTGGGCATCTTTGTATCTGGACTTCAGAAAAGCCTTTGACTCTGTACCTCACACGAGGTTGATCAGAGGTTTTCGGATCATGGGGTTGGGGAAGAAGATGACCAGATAGGTAGAAAACAGTTCACCCATGCTGCAGTGACAAACGTGTTGCTAACGTCGATTATGGCACAGGCAATATGCCACCTGGCATTACAGTGCTAGGCATTATGTCTCCCAGGAGTTACAGCTCCAAAGTGACCTCGTTGGAAGCTGTCAGCTTTACCCTGCTGACCCTCAATCTAATGTCTGAGAGGGAGCAGAAATTGTGTGGGCACAAAGGGCAACATAAGTGAGAGGCGATCTAATATCAAGATTGCCCCTTTCACTCTCAACCTTGTTGCAGCACCCTAATTGCAGCGACAAAATGTACTTAGAAACTTAATGGGATATGTAGAAAACTAGCTGAGTGACAGGACACAGAGGATGGTGATAGGGAGAGAGTTATCAGGCAACATGGAGGTCGCCTGTGGGGTCCCACAGGGCTCAATGCCATGACCACTGCTGTTCAATGTCTTCATCAATGTCATTGGATTACAGTGACAGAAAGAATCGGCACCAGGCATCAGCAAGGCTCGAAGTAATTTAATGTGAAAATGTGCAAAAATTTATACACACTAGTACAAACCGTGCAAACTGAAGCATTAACAGCAGAGCCCCTGACCAGGTTTCACCCATAGGCTTTCTCAAGGGATACTGGTCAATGGGAGTCATTGTTTTTAAAGCACTGTGGACCAATCCCATTGCAATACCCATTTAAAGGTGCAGTGTGCTCTTAAGTGGTACATAGTGATATCTAAAGTGCTGTACAATGTTTCATAACAAACATTATGCTTATCCTGACAGGATAGGTACAAAACTTTTTCACAGTTTTCATCATGAGAGAAACAAAGTACTTCCTGGCCAATAATACTGATACAATCACTTAAAGAGTTATCAAGAAAGATCATTGCTAATTCTTAATACTGACTAGTTCTATGGCCGATTCATATTGTAAAACAGCAGATCCCAAGGGTTCAACAAGTATATATTTTTTATATAATTATTATTATCATTTTTGCCTGCTGCCTACAGTGGCTAGGTTTTTCTGGTACTCAGGGACTATATGAAACACCTAAGGGTTATCTAGCGAGAAAGGGAGAAGGAAAGAGAAAGAATTAGAAAACATGTTTTAAAAGATATCTTCTACTTTCCAATGTTACAGCATAAATGCATGATATACACTGTTTTCATGAAAATGCCTTGGGCTAGTTTCTGCATGGAGCACAGAAGAACTAACAACATCAGAATGATGCCCTGAAAGGGTTTCTGTTCTACAGTCCATGATAATTTTGGAACCATAAGAATGATTTCTATGGTTTTCTTTTTCTCTTTCTAATGAAAGGCATTATGTCAATTCTGTCATTGAGGCCTGGTGGGTAAAAGCTTCCCAATTGGAAAATCCACATAGCTTCCTGTTCTAATATGAGGGTGTCCAAATCTCCCCCTCTCCTGCCCAGAAATACCTGTTTTATGCCTCTAAATCTAAATTCATGTTTCTCTGTGGGAGGGTCTGTTTTCACGTGGGCTGCCAAAGCATTGGTTAAGTCACCATTCATTATGGCCTTTACATGTTCACCCACTCTGTGTTTGAGTGTTTGAATTGTTTTTCCTATGTAAAAGCTGCCACAGCTGCACTAAGCCATGTGCATCACAATTATGGAATCACAAGAAATAAAATTGTGAATATAAAAGGTTTTTGTGGCATTGCTGCTCTTGAAGGTCAATGTTTTTTTTCATAAAGGGATAATATTGACAATGTCCATACCTGAGGTTACCTTTGGGCAGCTGTGGAAACAAAGTACCTGGCACTACAGGTGGTGGTTGATAGCTATGTGTAAGTAAGTCCACTAAATTTCTACTCCTTTTGTAGCTACATCTGGGTGGGAGTGGTTTTGTGCCTTCTATTTCCAAAATGGGGTCTGATGCCACAATGTCCCAATGTCTTGTTATGACATTCCTAATCTCTGCTGACCTGTGGCAATAGGTGGTAACAAAATTCATCCACCTTTCTTCTGCATCATTTTCTTCCCTAAGAGTTTATAGGTCACTCCGCTACATCTGGTTCACTGCCTCTTCTGCCTTTTCTAAACATTTGGTGCTGTAGCCCCTGCTCTGAAATCTTGCTCTCAGCCCTCTATTATTCTTATTTATTTATTTATTTGTTTAGTTGTTGTTGACCGGGTAAGTGCACTAGACAAATCCTGCCTATTTTCAGGCACGACCCGGGGGTATGGGGATACAGATGAATGCCAACTGACCTTGAACCAGATTAAGCTGTTGGTGGTATTTTAGTGGATTCTGGATGCAGTCCTCTGCACTACTGCAATTCCTTTTCACTCTCATGAATTGGGATTTGGGAATGTTACGTATTATGTGTTGGGGGTGTCAGCTAGTGGCATAGCGTAAGGTGTTCCAATCTGTTGGTTTCAATCAATCAATCAAAATCTTTATTTAACCAGACAAATACCATTAAGCAAAGCTCATTTTTGAGGTGGACCTGGTTTCCTATACAGGTTTGTTTTTATTGTACCATCTACCTGTTTGTTTATCTCCAGATCTAGGAAATACACCTTTTCCTTGCTCATATTTGCTGTAAACCGTAGGTTCTTATTGGTACTCTCCAACCATTTAATGAATTCACACAGCTCTGCCTCATCCTCTTTCCACACAAGAAAAATGTCATTAATAAAACGCCTCCAGAGATCCAACCTATGGTAAAAAAGGGTTGGTCTTGGGACATCTGATATTTAATTTTTCCCAAAGTCCCAGATACAGATTAGCATAGTTGGGGGCAAACGTAGCCCCCATAGCTGTACCTTGGATTTGCAAATAAGCAGTATCCTGAATTGAGAAAGTATTAAGTTGCAAGATCAGGAGGGCATTATCACACAAGAAGTCAATAAGGTCTAGAGTATAGGTTGTCTCATTCTCTAACCAGAATTAGAGTGTCTGCAACCCCTCAAGGTGGGGATTATTAGTACAGATGGCTTCTATATCAAGAGAAACTGGCAGCCAAACCCTCTCCAGCTGTAAGTCTTCCAAGATGCCCAACAGGTGGGTTGCATCTTTAAGATAAGATGCCAGTTGGCTAACTAGCCCCTTGATATGGGCATCAACATATTGGGACAGTGGCTCTAACAGACTCCCTATCCTGGAAACTATTGGTCTTGGGGGGGGGGTCAACCATATTTTTATGAACCTTAGGTAAAGTGTAGAAGCAAGCTTCTACAGGTTTCTTCACTGTAAGATAATCAAATACCTTTTTAGTAATTACATTATTAGACAGAGCAGCAGTTAGAACAGTGTCCACCTCTGTTTTACATTCCAATGTTGGGTTAGTACTTAGTTTTCTAAAGAAGTGAGGGTCACTTAGCTGTCTGTTGCACTCAGCAATGTACCTACTGGTGTCCATAATCACTACCACTCTGCTCTTGTCAGCTTGAGTCTCTGTAATTTCTTTTTCTTGCTGGAGTCTTGTAAAAGCTTCTCTCTCTTTCCTGCTTAGGTTGTCCTTTGTGTTGCCTCTTTGGTTAAATAATCTCCTAAATTCATTTTCACGTACTCTTTCGAATATTTCCACACTGTGGTCATAAGGGGGATCGAATGTAAAGGGTGGTTTAAAACCACTCAAATGTATGTCCTTTTGTCCAATCATATTCGCCCCATCTTCCATGTTGCTTGATATCTCATCTGTTGATAAATCTAGAATAGAGTTCCCAATACTTTCAGAGTTCTCCACACTCAGATTTGAGGCCCCTTCCATAATTTTGTGCTTGGCCCAGAATGCCTTTAAATTTAAATTTCTGGTGAATTTCTTAAGGTCAACAAAAATGTCAAAGTATGAGATATCTTTACTTGGCACAAAGAACAAACCTTTATGCAGTAATGTGATTTCAGTTTACTAAAGTTCTCTTTTAGAGAGGCTAATTATATTTGTTTCCCCCTCTGAGATTTTTTTCCCTTTCACTTTGCTGTTTCGTTTTTCTGCTTCCTCTTCTCATTCTTTTTCTTTTTGTTGTATCTGGTTCTGTTTCTGAAAGGTTATTGCTCGAGTTGTTTTTTGGGGGGCTTGTGATGGTGGGAGATTGTTGTTGTTCTGGTGGCTTTCGGTCTGGTCTTCATCCATTACCTCCTCTTCTTCCTCTTCTAAAAATCTTCCTGTGCCTCGCTATTTGAACTACTATTACAGGTATAACCAGATGGTGAGTGTCCCCTGTTTCTTAGTATGGACTTGAACTGCCCTTGTTCAGTGTTGTTGCTCTTATTACTTCTTTGACCTTTTCCTTTTTGTCTTCTGAATCCCTCGGTGAACTCCTTTTTCCAGTTAAATGCTTGCCCTTTTGGGGATGCAGTAAGAGCACAATGTGCCTTTTCATGGATGACACAAAGTTCTGTGGACAGGTGGACACTACTGAAGGGATACAGGACCTACATAACAATCTAGAAAAGCTTGAGATGTGTTCAGGGGCTTGGCAGCTTCGCTTCAATGCCAAAAAATGCAAGGTTATACATGTTGGAGCAAAGATTCCCAGGACGGAGTACTACCTGGGAGTGGTCCAGGTATCTGCATTGGAACAGGAGAAGGATCTTGTGGTGATGATCACTAGCGACTTGAAGCACTCCATGCAGTGCAAGAAGGCAGCAGCAAATGCAAATAAGATGTTGGGATGCATAGTTAGGGGGATCAGCAGTAGACAAGAGGAAGTTATGCTGCCCTTGCACAGGTCACTGGTGAGACCACATCTAGAGTATGGAGTATGGTACTGGTGACCACACCTCAAGAATCAAGTCAATCAATTGAATCTTTGTTTACATAGCACCTTTCAGAAAACCAAGGTGCTGCACAGTTAAAATACAATAAACAACATAAAGTGAAGTCCAAAACAATAAATATATCAATAAATTAGAGTAAATTTAATCTGGGAAGGCTAAATTGAACAAATATGTTTTAGATCAATTTTGAATCTATCAACAGTCAGGCATTTTCTTAATTGATGAGGTAGATAATTCCACAGGGTAGGTGCCATAAAGGAAAAAGCATGGACACCAGATATTTTTAAACAAACCCTTGGAATCTCTAGCAATGCCTCATCAGTGGATCAGAGAAGAAGGGAGGGGTAGTAGGGAGTCAGGAGATCTTGCAGGTAGCCAGGTCCCTGTTCATGTAGGGCTTTAAAGGTTAGCAAGCCAACCTTAATGGTGGTCTGCCACTGAACAGGCAGCCAGTGCAGTTCATGCTGCACCGGCATGATATGAGTGGCCTTGATGTACCTGTCAAAAGCCTGGCTGCAGTGTTCTGCACTAGCTGCAAGCAGCGGATATCAACCCCAGGAAGCCCTAGGTAGAGGGCATTGCAGTAGTCAAGTTGGTGGTGATGAAGATGTGGACCAATGTTGGATGGTCATCCGGAGGAACCAGGTGTTTCACCCGGGTGATATTTTTCAGATGGTAAAATGAGGATTTAACCACAGCCAACACCTGAGATTTCAGCGTCAAGCCGTTATCAAAAATAACACCCAGGTTACGCACCCGGTCTGAGGTAGTGAGCTAAACACCATCAAGCCACAGGCCAGCCAGCCCCCAATCTGCCCCCAGATGACCTGGGTCCACTGCCAACACTTCAGCCTTGTCCAGATTTAGTCTCAGCCAGCTGGTGCTCATCCAGTCCCTGATCTTGGAGAGACAGTTGTTTATCACAGAGACTGCATTAACCTGTCTGGGCAGAAAGGACATATACTGTACAGTTGAGTATCATCTGCACAGCAGTGAAAACTCAAACCGTATCACCTAATGATATATCCTAATGGCAGTATATACACTGCGAACAACATAGGTGCCAATATGGAGCTTTGCAGCACCACACAGGACAGGGCACTCGAGGACTGTAGCAGACAGCCCACAGAGAAGCTGCAAGCACTCCAAAAGCACACCATGGTCCACAGTGTCAAACTCTGCAGAGAGATTGAGAAGGACCAAGATGGTACAAGCCTTTTGATCTCTCATTATTAGGAGATCATTCAATACTAGACAAGTGCAGTCTCAGTGCTGTGTCTAAGGACATTAGACCGCTGGAGACATACAAGACAAGGGCAACAAAGATGACTGCGGGTCAGCAGGGTAAAGCATGTGAGGAGAGGTCGAGGGCACTGTGAACATGTACTCCCTGGAGAATAGGAGGGAGAGGGGACATGATTGAGACACTCATAGGAGGAGAGGAGAAGAGAGGGGACATGATTAAGACATTCTGGTACTTGAAAGGGATAAATAGGGTGGATAAGGAGGGTCTCTTTAGGCTAAGTGTCAGCCATAACATGAGGGGTCAGAGTCTTAAGCTGGAGGGGAGGAAGTTTAAGAGGGAGATTATATGAACAATGTGCCAGCAGAAACAAACCACCCAGTCTATCCAAGTCTGCTCGAGTGTGCAGCTAGCACCCCTAGTTTGCAGCTGCCCCACCCCCTTCCCTTTATCATCCCACTGCTGCCCCACCTCCCCACCCTCAGTCTCCCTGTTCTCTGTCCAATGCCCTTTTAAAGCTATACACAGATTTACATGATACCACCCATTCCAGTAGTGCATTCCATTTTGCTACCACCCTCTCCATGAAATAGTGTCTACTCATTTCCCTCTTATATCTTTTTCACTCTATTCTTAGCCCATTTCCCCTGGTGTCCCTCCCCCTTCTTAGCTTAAAGACCCCATCTGCCCCATCCTTATTGATTCCCCTCAGATACTTGAATGTCTCTATCATGTCCCCTCTGTCCCTTCTATCCTCCAGGGTGCACATATGCAGGTCTCCCAGCCTGCTGTCATAGTCTCTCCCCTCAATTCCATGCATTATCTTCATTGTCCTCCTCTGCACCCCCTCCAGTAGCCTGATATCATGCTTCAGGTATGGCCTCCAAAACTGCACACAATACTCCAAGTGCAGCCTTACCAGCAACCTGTAGGGGGGCAAGATCACCTCTCTTCACCTGGACAAAAACCCCCCTCACTATGCACCCCAGCATTTTGTTTACTTTTGCAGCCGCTCTCCTGGACTGGGCAGTGTTGTTCATGGTCCCTGTTACCATTACCCCTAGGTCCTTCTTCTCCTCAGTGATCTCCAGTTTGACCCCCCCCCCAGCCAGTATGCTGTCCTTGGGTTCTTCGCCCCAAAGTGCATAACCTTACACTTCTTTGCATTGAACTCTAGCTGCCACCTCTCTGACCACTCCTCTAGCTTGCTTAGGTCCCCCTGCAGCTGCTTCCATTCCTCACCTCCATCCACCACTGCTCCCATTTTGGTGTTGTCTGTGAACAGACTTTCCTTGTTCACCACCCCGTGCACAATGTCTGATATGAAGATCCCAAATAATACAGGTCCCAGCACAGAGGTCTGTGGCACCCCACTTCTCACCAGCTGCTCGGTTGAGAGCTTCCCTCCCACCAACACCCATTGCAGCCTCCCACTCAGCCAGCTTGTAATCCAGTTCATCATTTTTGCCCCTACTCCTACACCAGTTAGCTTCCCCCCAAGCCACTCATGAAGCACCGAATCGAATGGCCTTGCTGAAGTCCAAGTAACAAACATCCACCGCATGACCCTTATCCAGTTCACCTCTCACCCAGTCATAATATTGTATCAGGTTGGTTTGACAACACTTCCCTGAAATGAACCAAAGCTGCCTCACATCCTGGAGGCCGTTGTCCTCCAGGTATGACACCAGTCTTTCCTTTAGTATTGTTTCCATCAATTTGCACACTATG
This sequence comes from Neoceratodus forsteri, assembly GCA_016271365.2. Classification (NCBI taxonomy): domain Eukaryota; kingdom Metazoa; phylum Chordata; order Ceratodontiformes; family Ceratodontidae; genus Neoceratodus; species Neoceratodus forsteri. The sequence continues at coordinate 1,781,013,596 of CM057452.1, forward strand.
GTGGTGAAACTTTCCGGATGATAATTACCCGGTTTGTCCCTTGGTCCATTCTTGTGTAATGGCACTATATGTGCCATCCTCTTTATGAGGAACTTCATCACGGAGAGGGTGGTGGCCAGTTGGAATGCGCTACTGCAGGAGGCAATCGCAATGAAGATGGTGGGCAGCTTCAGGAGAGGCTGGGATAGATATAAGGGGAAGGTAAGGTTCATGGGTGAGGTGGCTGGAAAGGATGGGAGGCTTGGGAAGGGACAACAGGGCCAGTAGCTTGAGCCATGGAAATACAAGCAGACTAGATAGACTAAATGGCCTTATTCTGTTTGCATCTTCGTATGTTCTTATACTGTATTTGTATGTAGTCTCTGCTGAATCCCCCTTTTCCTTTCTATGCCTCCTGGTTCCCCCTTCCCACACCCCACCCTTTTCTCTTGTCTCTGGGGTTTCTTCCAGACTCCTGCCTTAACTCTCCACTAGAGATGTGCGAAATTAGAAAATTTAGCAAAATTTGCACATTTTGCAGGATATTTCATGGGTGTGAAATGTGAAATTCCATGTGTGAAATGCAAAATTTTGCTGCAAAATAGGAAATTTCACCCGTGAAACATGAAATTTCGCCTGCGAAATGGTGATATTCAGGTGAAATTTGGGCAAAATTTGGTGCAAGTGCACATTTCACAGAGAAATTTCATGTTTCACAGGCGAAATGTCACAATTTTGAACCAGGCAAAACATTTCACGGAATGGCAGAATTTTGCAAAATGTTTCACGTGACGAAAATTTCTGATTTTACAGCAATTTTACCAGCGAAATTTAATTTCATAACATCTCTACTCTCCACCTCTTTTACTGGATGGTGCTATTTTCTCCCTTTCTTTTTTTTTTCTTACAAATTGAATAAACTTTATTAAGAACTGATGAAATGTACACAGACCAAAAACATAACAGATCTTAAGGGTACAGTATGAGAAAAAAATACTTTCTGCCATCAATCTCCACCTTAGACTTCCTACTTTTCCCTACCCCTCCCTTTTTCCTGCTGCCATTGCCTTAGCCCAAGGGAGATGGTGCCATTTTAATGGGCCATCTTCAAAGATGTTGGCACTTTTCACAGTCAATGCCTGTACCAAGAGGCATAGTGGGTACAGTTTAGGAAGGTTACTTGGCTGCCTGTTGAAGCAGGGGATATTTGGATCTGTCCTAGAGATGCATTTCCAGATACCTATACCCTTATTTTCTATTGACATGTTCTGCTGACACACCCTCCCGTCACTTCTTAGTCTCTGTTGAGGGGGCCGCTGTTGGGGCAAGAGGCGCATCTCATACTGTTGAAATCTGTTTTCCTTGTGATTTATATTTCCCAAGGTCTCTGTCCTCATGAATGCACACTTGCCTCCCTATGCCTCTGGAATACTAACTATAATGGCCTGACAGCTGTCTATTTCAGAGCTGTAGTATCATGTGAGATATATCCCTCTCCCCCTTTCAGATAGTGGGAACCTAGATGAGCCCTTGTTCTCTTAGACCCGTAATCTTTCTTGCCTCTCAGATCAGCTCTTTTCCCCTTCTCCTCCCATTTTTCCTCTCCCCTGAACCAATACATTTCTCCTTGCATACTGCCCTGTCCTTTCTGCCTCCCGGTCAAGCAGCTATGACCAGCCCCCCATCTCATTACTCCAGGGGGCATAGAAGATTGATCCAGATTATTTACATGTGTTTATTGTTTCTAATGTGTTTTTGCCCTACCAATGCTGGTTCTGTTTAACATTATTGTTCTCCTGGGGGCAGCTAATTGAGCATTGCTTCTGTTTTCTCTATGTGCCCCAGCCAGGTAGTTTTCTATTCCAATCTGTTTGGGCTAGACCTTTTGGATATTCCTGCACCTCACTCATGTATGGGCCACACAGTGTAAGATGGACATCTAACATTAGCCTTAAGTTAGTATATTACTGAGCTTAATTTTTTATTTATTTATTTATTTATTTATTTATTATTAGAGTCTAGGATTACAATTACCTTTGAGCCAAGGCTCTTTTACAAAGGTTCCACATCAATTTACCTTTACTATAGCTATACATGACCTTGATTGTTATTTTTAGGCTTTCTCATAATTCTAGTAGTTCTAGTGTGCTTTTTTTTTCTATTTTCTGTTTATGCGCCTCCCCATGGCAGCCCTGTCCAGCCACTGCTTTGGAGCACCAAGGTCCCTGACGCCCTCTCAATCCCTATCACCATCTGCCAGCCCCAATTGCAGCTTACCTGGGTAGCCTGATGCATTCCTATCTCAGGAGGGTCCCTCTCTTCTCGGGGGAAGTGCCTTACTGGCTGCTTCGCATCCCAGGGCTGCTGGACTGGTCCAGACTGACTCCAGGGCTTCATGGTGGCAGGAGCCAGAGCTCATTCGGTCAGATGGGGAGCCCTTTCATCATTTTCTGCCCCACCAACACAGTTCTTGGCCTCATGTGAATGCAGGCGACCTCAGGCGGGGATATGCAGGGGGCATGTTGAAGCAGCACGGCACCCAAGCATGGCACCTGGTCAGCCCACAGGTGCCAAATCTAGACTCACCTCCTCAGGAGGGAAGTGTCCAATGGATGCTAGTAAATTCCCCTATGTGCCAGTCTCCACTCCTGGTACCCGGGCTTGGGGCGTGAACCCAGGTTGCCAGCCTACTGTGCGAACCCCTTTGCTCAACGCCATGGAGCTGGAATAGTTCTAGTATGTTGATGTCACAATTCAGAATGGCAGCAATGTCACTTGCACATATCCTTGATGGTATGGAATCCAAGAGGGTGAAGTAGGTCCCCCCTCCAGTTAGTGTCAAGTGCCAGAGCAGCTCCATGTATTGTTATGTATGAACACATCTCTCAATGGCCTCTCTGAATTATATTTCCTGGAATATGAGGGGGCTAAAGTCCCCCATCAAAAGGAAAAGGGTTTTGAATAGATTAAAATCTCTGAAGGCTCTGGTGGCACTGCTATAAAAAAATTAAACTGGCCTTAGCAGAGGCTGCCAAGCTCTGTAGGGAGTGGGTGGCCCTTGAGCTGCACAATAGCACACCATTGTCTAAATGCTACTCATAAACATGGTCACTCTCTTGACCTAGTCTTCCTCCTGGGGATCAAAGCCTTCAATTTGGGGGTGGAACCTGTCGGATGGTCCAATAACTATACTGTGGGGTTCAGTTTTCACGCCCCCCCTTCGTAGGCCTACCCCTGTAGAGATGATCAGGTACTGCCCTTTATGAGATATTAGCTCTGAAGGCCTGGTGTCGGTGCTAGACCTAGCAGTTCTCCCAGTGGCAAACAATGACCCAGAGGCTTTAGTGGTGGCCTATAATAAGGCCATTTCTGCAGCTGTGGATGTCATTGCTCCTGTCCGAGTTCGTCCTCTCTCCCTTCACCCTCAGTCCCCCTGGATTGATGGGACCTTGAGGTAGATGCGGCGATTAGGACAAAGGTTAGAGCACTGCTGGCGGAAATCCACCCTGGATGCCAACCATCTTAGATTGATGGATCATTATCAAGTCTATCAATTTGCAATCACTTGTAAGAAGGCAGAGTTCCTGTCCAGGAAGATTGTGACTGCTCAGAATCGACCAGCTCAGCTCTTTCAAACTGTAGAGAGACTGTACAACTCAGTCTGCCTGCAGGTTTGAAGATCCTTTTCACAAGTGGAGTGCGAAGAGCTTGCTCGATTCTTCGCAGCTAAGGTAGCTGACATCAGGGCAGAGCTCCAGTCAGCACACTCTTAGGGTGATGCTTTGGATCGGTGCTCGGTCACTGTCCCTCAGTTTTCCTGGAGTACCTTTGACCGGCTGGAGTTCACAGAGGTAATGCAGATCATCTAGGGTATGCTCCCTACATGCTGTAGTTTGGACCCAGGACCAACTGCCCTGATTATGGGTTGTAGTGACATCACTGGCCCTGTCCTAGCACGGATAGTCTGGTGCTCCTTGGAGACAGGTGAGTTTCCTAGTTCCGTGAAGGAGGCGGTGGTAACACCCCTCCTGAAGAAAGCTTCTTTGGATGCAGACTGCCTGGCAAACTACAGACTAATCTCTAACCTTCCCATTATAGGGAAAGTGATTGAGAAAGTAGTGGACCTATAACGGGAGAACCACTTGACCATCCATGACATCTATGAATGCCTCCAATCCAGTTTTCGAAAGAGGTACAGTACTGAGATGGTGCTGGTTCAGGTGCTCAATGGTCTCCTGATGGCTAGGGATCAGAAAAAACATTCCATCTTGGTTGTTCTAGATCTCTCATCAGCATTTGCCACTGTAGACCATGGGGTTCTTCTTGGTCACCTGAGGTTCATCTGTGGCCTGTTGGTTACAGTTCTTAGGTGGTTTACATCCTTCCTCACTGGCAGAACTCAGAGGGTGGTATCGGGGATTCATTCCTCTGATCCAGTCTCTCTGTCATGTGGGGTTACTTAGAGATCAGTGTTGTCCCCCATGTTGTTCGCAGTGTACATGCTTCCCCTCGGAGACATTGTAAGAAGGTATGGGCTGAGGTTTCACTGATACGCTGATGATACCCAGCTCTACCTTTCTTTCACACCCTACCAGGATAGAGCTCTCTCGGTATTTAACAACTGCCCAGCTGAAATCCAGGATTGGATGAATTCAAGCTGGCTGAGGTTGCATTCAAAAAAGACTGAGGTGTTGGTTGTGGACCCGGGGCACTGGATAGAGTGGTTGGGGACAGGTTCACCTTCAGGAAGTTTATCTTGGGGGCTTACCACTTCCTACCTCTGAACAGGTGTGAAACCTGGGGGTTATCTTTGATGAAGGGCTGACACTGAGATTGCAGGTGTTGGCAGTAGTCAAATCCTCCTTCTAGCATCTGAGGAACATCTCCAGGGTTAAGCATCTTGTTCTGTCTGGTGAGCTCCCGACGTTGGTCCAGGCCTTTGTGTCCTTGCACTTAGATTACTGCAACTCCCTTTACCTAGGGCTTCCTGGGGTGGATATCTGCCACCTGCAACTAGTGCAGAACTCTGCAGCCCAGTTATTGATGGGGACTCCCCGGTTCTGTCATATGTCTCCAGTGCTGGGTGAGCTGCACTGGATGCTGGTGAGGTGGTGGATCACCTTTAAAGTCGGACTTATGATTTATAAAGCCCTACATGGACAGGGCCCAGACTACCTGAAAGAGCTTCTGTTCCCTACTGCCCAGGGCGATCGTTCCGCTAGGCTGATGAGGGGTTGCTGGAGATTTCAAGGGTTTCTTTAAAATCTTCCTGGGCCTGTGCATTTATGTACACAGCCCCATCCCTTTGGAACTCTCTACCCCATCAGTTATGGGAGTGCACGACTGTGGAAGGATTTAAACAGGCTCTTAAAATACATTTATGGAGCCAAGCCTTTCCAGAATGATTCTGTTTTGTTTAATTGAATTTTATAAGCATCTATGTGTACCTGGATTTATTGTTTTTATGTGTTGTTTTAATCAATTGTTAGGTGCCTTGGTTGTAGAAAGGCGCACTACAAATAAAATTATTATTATTATTAAATCAGGAGTATCTATTCTTATTCATAAACAATTCTGCTGGAAGATCATCCACATTAAGAGGGACTCCTTAGGAAGGTGGGTGACAACTAAGGTAGGTACACTAGAGTCAACTAATAATAGCCAATGTGTATGGCCACAATCAAGATACCCCAATATGTTCCTTGCCCTGAGCCAGGCACATTCAGAATTAGGTGATGCTACTACACCTCTGTTTATAGGTTGTGATGTTAATCTTATGTTGGATGCCTGCATGGACAGGCCCTCTGGGAAACCAGAGCCTCTTGTTTAAACCCTTGCAGCAGTTAAAGTTGTGATGTATATCCTGTCTCTTTCAGATGTTTGGGGACTTCAGCATTCCCAGAACCTTGACTATAACTGTTTCTTCTCAGTCTATTCCACTTCAAGACATATCAGCTTCTGGCTGACCTCCAAGCCATCACACATGGTGATTTCCACATTACCTCTCTGACCATGCCCCAATTATATTGAACCTACTGTGGGTCCCCCCAGCACTAAGATGGCCCCCTGGTGCCTGGACACTCTGCTGCTCCAGGATCCATCATTCTCTGTCTGACTTTAGGAAAATAACCCTTTATTATTTCCATTAAATGACAGGGAGGATACCAGTAAGACTATGGTCTGTGAGGCTCATCTTTTTAAGGAAGCTTTTGATTTATTCTAATTTATTAGCTGTTCATATTTACAAGTACTTTTTAAATAGACTTCATCACTTAAAGAGCAGCTGATGCCATCAGGAGAACTTTAACAAAACATAATATTTCAACACTGTCCAGCTTGTATTTCACATTAATTCTGTATTTCTCCTGCCCATTATTTTTTACTGATGCTATTTGCATGAAAACAGGATATTTGCTCCTTAAAAGTTTATCTAGTCCTGCTGCTTTCTCCCCAACTGAGGTCATAATGCACTGCTTGTGACATCACAGTCACTTACATGACAACAGATTGTGATGTCACAACACAGGATCATGACTTGAAGCATGTAGTAAGCCACAGAGGCAGATGAACTCGATGGGATAAAGATCATGTATTCATGCAAATCTCCTGAGTAATAAATAATTGGGAGGAGAAATCTATAGCATATATACAGAATGCAATTGTGCCTAATTATTATATTTTTCAAAGTTTTCTTTGCGGCGTTAGCAGCTCTTTAAGTTATTTTTTATTTTATATTGCAGCAAATTTGTATTTTAATTTACTATTTATTTTACTATTCATCCCTGTATGTTAAATTTATGTTGTTTTACATTGTACAGTGCCCAGAGTCTCCAGGAATGGGCACTTTATAAATAAAGGTTTGCTTGCGTGCTTGCCTTTAAGGCCAGCATGAAAGGCTGCAGCATACAGTATACAAAAGCCCAAAGAATGAAGCAGGTGGCAGAGCAAAAGGACTTGGAGAAGAAATTGTCAGAAAAAGAAAAGTTGTATAAAGAAGACCCTAAACAGCAATCTAGTACCTCCCTGCTGTGGGAATTTAGGAGACTCCGCATGCAGCTCAACACAATAGTCACAAAGCAAGCAGAGCTAGCAGTGCAATGACTGCAGCAAAAGTATTGGGATGAGGATAAGGCAGGCAAACTTCTGTCTTATAGGCTACGGAAGCAGCAGGTCAACAGATATATTGGTGGACTGCGAGACTCCCAGGGGATACTCCAGTCCCACCTGACAGGATTAATGCCATCATGCCCTCCTTTTACCAGGATTTGTATGCCTCTAGAAGCCTTCTAGATATGGAGCCATTTGCTGCCTTCACTGGCAAGCTCCAGTCCCCCTCTCTCACCACCACTCAGAAGGAATCCCTAAAGGCTCCCATCTCAATGGTGGAGATTAAATCAGCCATTTCCAGGCTTGGTCTGCACAAATCCACTGTTGGTCATGGTCTACCTGATGAAGTTTATCAAATTATTCCTGATGTAGTTTCTCCAGTTTTGCAGGAGGTCTTCCAGAAATCTCATCACAACTCTCTTTTCCCTTGCATGATGCATGAGGAGTTAATCACAGTTTTACTGAAGGAGGGAAAGGACCATACACTACAGCCAGGTGTAGGCCAATATCATTAATCAATGCAGATTCAAAAATGTTGGCCAAAGGGCCGACATCCAGATTTAAAGCCCTCCGTGCCTGTCTGATACACCCATCCCAGGTGAGTTTTGTAAAGGGCTGCTTCAGTGCAGACCACCACAGATCCCTCTGCTCTCTCTCATGGCCCACGGCTGCAGGCTTCCTCCCTAGCAGTGGATGAGGCTATAGATTTTGAAAAAGCTCTTGATTCAGTCAAGTGGGAGTACCTGCATGTGGTAATGGGGAGACTAGGTTTTGGTTCCCATTTCTCACTAACTGGATTCTGGCATTATATAATCAACCCTGTGTCAGGCTGCTGACTAACTCCACCCTTTATTTCCCTTTTAGTCTGCATAGGGATTTTTTGAGCAGTGTGTTTTTCAATTTTTTTATTCTTTTCAGGTAGGCATTTTCTTATCAAGTTTATTTGGATTTGGTATCATTGTCATCTGTCTCAAATTGTAAACTGTTACTCAGATCTCACTTGTTAGAAAACACTTTTTGTAATTGTACATGAAATTACATTATTTGCCTTTGTCATGTATTTTTCTGTATTTGTATATTTCTGGTCATCCCTGAAAACTGACTCTTTTAGCTCAAATACCTACCAGGTTATTAAAAATAAATCATATCAAAAATCAGAATTCTAAATTTTTTTTTCTTTTTTTTTCCTCGTTTTGTTGGTTTTGATTCAGTTTTCTGTTTCTTCTGCTATGCAATGATATAATCTCAGACTGTATTAATGTCTTTTTGATTTTATTTTTTTTAGTAAACTCTTCCTTGATACATGCCATAGGATCTATAACTACCATTTGGGCAGCAACCAGACATAATCAGAATGGACATTGGTTTAACATCTCATCCAAAGGACAGGGATACAGAAATAGATGAGAGAGAAGAGAGTGACCACAAGGAGGTTAAGGAACTTTCTCAGTATAACATTGAGCACTGTAAGTGGCAGTAGGGAACACTTATTTCCACATTTACAGCTCTTCAAATTGACAACCAGATCAAACAGCCTGCATAAGGAAATCATTTTGGAGGGAGGGAGAGTGTCCCTGAAGAAGGATGAGTGCCTTCCACTGACAGTTCTAAATGTCTCAGAAAATATTTTGCTTCAGTCTGTTGAAGTGCATTAGATAATGGCTAAAACAAAACTAGCATCCTGATTGGTTAAAACAGCCTGCCACCCGGGCTGTTATTTCTCAACAACGGCCCGCTGAAAAACAAGTTCCACTTGGCACTGCCCTATAACTAACACTATCCTTGGGCACCCCAAAATCTAAACTAGTCACCTGCAATTTTTCCCTCACTCACTTAGCCAAACTGAGTTCTCTACACGCTGTTGCACCACATTCCAAAATAAAGGTACGACAAAACAAAACTTTTTTTTTTCATCTTAATAAGTTAAATCTCCTTACTCAGCATGGTCGCACTCCCTCTCAACATACTTCTACACAGAGTTTCAGAGTCATGCGGTTCCACATTTCAGACCTCAAGAAAATGAAAAATAAACAGGTACCCATCTTCAAATACCTATAAACACGCAGTACAAAGTAAAATAAATACCTATCATCTCGGTTTCTGTGTCTGTCTGAGGAACAGGAGAAACACAAATCAAGGCAACAAGCTAAAGAAACAGCTCTCCTATCTCACTGTGTGCAAACTGAAAGCAAGAGCACAAGCTCATGGCACACATACAAACATGGCAGCGCCCTCCTGTGGTCATTCCAGTACTGCAGGGATTACTTTACTAGAAAAGTTACTTTTTTTGTGTTTTATATAGTTTTCATAAAGAAATATTTATTGTTCTATAGTTTTTCAAAACATTACAGCTATACCACATTATCTAAGTGTAATAATACCCTCCAGTGTGGGCATTATGGGATATAATGGACCTTCGAGGGGCTATAAGGCCCTCCGCCTGCAGCATCGGGCCTCATTACGCTCCTGGGCGGTCTGTTATATCCCAATAATGTCCACCTTGTCGGGTATTATTACTTATATAGCTGATAGGAGTACAATATATTATATAGTATTTCCCAGCAAATATTAAAAAATACAGTTAAAAATATGAGACTGAGACCAAAAGAGTAATGAAAGGCAGTGAGCATGCTCTACTGAAAACAACTTTTTGAAGTTGTGCAGAGAAAATAATATACAGTAATCAGAGAAAATTAAATCTAATAAAACAACATAATACATCAATGAAACTGTAACAACCAGGCCCTGTTAAATGCATCTTATCAGTAACAGTCACAATTAAACTTGTTCAGCTATTAGCGTTTCGAACTCGGGAGCGGAGCGTTTCGAACTCGGGAGCTGCTGCTCAGACGGGCTCACCCCCCACATCTCAGTAAGCTGCTGACCGCAGTAGCAGGCAGATCACCTCTGCTCCTATCTGGAGCATTTCGAACTCGGGAGCTGCTGCTCAGGTAAAGCCATCTAGCAAGTCATCTCCTGGAAGTGTTTTTGCCAGCAGGATCCCGACAGACTCGTGGCTTCTCTCAGCCGCTGATTGTTTCCCACAGACTCGGCTGTTAGGGTGCTACCTGAGTGGGTGGTTGGACTTGAGTTGGGCAGTAACGTTGTTTATTAAACCTGTCCTGGCTGTAGTGAGAGCTAATGTCTAAGTGTATGTACTGCTTAGTGCTTTTTATTAGTTGTAGTAGTCTGCTGCAGTAATGCTGAACAGGTTGCACGCCTTTTTGTTTGTTAGCCCCAAAGTGTAAAACGCACTAGGACTAGCTGTATGAGACTGTTTGTGTCCCTAACTACACTGTCTACTAGTGCAGCAGCCTAAACTTGTAGCACCCTGTGTGATTTAGCAGTGCATAGTGCCTTTACCTAAGCACAGTAAAACAGTTTAGAATTTAAAAGTACATTCTGGGGCTTCTCGTTTGTTAGGGCTTGTTACTACTGCGCATGTATTACCTGAGCTACCACCCTAAACCTCCCGCTGCATACTAATTTACTTTCTCCTACCTCTTTACAGACGGGCTTGCCCCCAAACATCTCAGTAAGCTGCCGACTGCGGCAGCAGGCGGATCACCTCGGCTCCTATCTGGAGCATTTCGAACTCGGGAGCTGCTGCTCAGGTAAAGCCATCTAGCAAGTCATCTCCTGGAAGTGTTTTTGCCAGCAGGATTCCAACGGACTCGTGGCTTCTCTGCTCCCCAGCCACTGATTGTTTCCTGCGGACTTGGCTGTTAGGGTGCTAGCCCGATGATGCTTCACGTCGTCTGCCCCAACGCCCCAACCACCCACCCACCCTGGGGCGGCCGTGTGTATCTTGGCTCGGGTTGAGTGCGTCACTTCCTGTGACATCACGTCCTGTGTGCCTGCACCTAAGTCCCCACTTTCTCATTTGCAGGTTATACCTGCTGGCCACCAGTGGGCACTGTTCCCCAACTACCAATCCTGCTTTGCTCCCACTGGCTCTAATTCCTATCTCGGGGTCTCCCACTCTACCTCTACAGTTCTACCTCATTTTTTCCTCCTAAAAACTCTCACCCCTCACCATCCATGTCCATCACTCTCCGTCTCGCTCCCCTCCCTATCCTTCCCCTCCTTTTAATAATCTTTACCTCCCCAGGGCGCTAGATGCCCGATGGCAGGCTGTTCTTATGCCCCCATTTATCTGCCTGCAATCCGCCTCTTCTCCCCTGCCCCTCCTCCCCTCCTCTTTCACTCACCTATTCTGTGACACTATCTATCACAGTTTGTATGGACACCCTCTCACCCCCCACCCTCTCGTGCATCCTATCTTGCTTGCTTTCCCTGTCTGTGCCACCCTCCCTATCCCTGTACCGCCACACCCCCATCCCCCAACCCCAGCCATTGGAAACTCTCTTTCTGCCACTTACTCCCAAGAGCAGCTCTCCTCCTCCTGATCCTGTCTGGCAACATCCATCCCAATCCTGGGCCTGGCTACACTGGCCCCCTCTTGAAATCCTCTGGATTCCGTATCGCATCTATGAACATTTGTAGTCTCCTTAAAAAACTGGATGTACTACAATGCTGGGTGATGGATCACAAACCAGATGTGGTTGACTTGGTTGAAACCTGGCTGTCTGACTCAACCTCTAACTCCCAGGTCTCTCTCCCTGGCTACACCCTCCACCGGCTGGACAGGTCCGGTAGGAGAGGTGGGGGATGTGTCTTCTATGTAAAGGACCCACTCATTGGACTAGCCCTTCCTCCCCCTGACCTTGACCATAATGCCCAGGCCCTTACACTAAAGCTATCCCTGACCCCTCTAGGGGTTCTATCTTTCTGACTACGGCTTACATACCTCCAAAGAACCAATCGCAGGCACTGGGCCCACTAATTGACTATCTCACCTCCTTACCCAACCCCTCTGACCAAATCCTGGTGGGTGACTTAAACATTAATTGGCTTTGCCCCTCATCCTCTTCCTCCCGTGAGGCTTTTGCTGCTATTGATCTAAGCCAACTAGTCTCCCAGCCCACAAGAATTAACCCCAGAAGGGGCTCTAGCACACTCCTAGATGTAGTCCTCACTAACAGACCAAGACGCATCCACAATATCCAAATACTCCCTGACTGCCTTAGTGACCATTCCCCTGTTCTCTTCAACTGGGTTACCTCTCTGCCCAAGCCCATGGTTCTAACCACCTTTCAGAAGTGGTTTAGACCTAGTGGGTTGAAAGACCTAAAGCATTACCTCACACATACAGACTGGTCTCCATTGCAAAACACACCAAACGTTGACACGGCGCTGGCCTTCTTTGTCAACAACTTCAACTCTGTCTGTGACATCTTCGCACCTATGACTGCTCGTAGGTCTAGAGTAAGACATGCCCCTTGGGTCACCCCTGCCCTGCGACTCCTTTTTAAGCAGCGGGACAACCTGTGGCACCTTGCTGTTGCAACTGGCCACCTTGCAGACAGACAGACTTATGCTGCGGCTCGGAACAGGTGCACCTGGGCTATCTGCAAAGCAAAGGCTGAGTACTATCAAGCCTCCCTTACCTCCTCCTGGGGGAACCCCAGGTCCTTCTGGGACAACGTCAAGCAACTGAATGATCACTCCCGGTCCCCCCCCCCGCACTTCTTAACATCAATGGTTCTGTCTACTCTGATCCTGCCCTCATTGCCACTCACCTCAATAACTCCTTTACTGATCTTAGCCCAGTGCTCCCTGGCAATTTTTTCAGTCCTCCATCCCCCACGTCCACACCTTCCATCACTCACCCCTTGTTCCACCTGCATTGTGTCACCACTCAAGAGGTCAGGCCATACCTGCTTAAAGCCTTAAAGGGTAACACCATCGGGAACAACTCCCTAGACCCCTGTCTCCTATGTCAGGTCCTGGACCAGGTCATCTCGCCTGTCACCTGCATCTTTAACAAATCCCTCTGCCTTGGACAATTCCCCGCTGTCTGGAGGGTAGCCACAGTTACCCCTATTCACAAAGGTGGTGACAGAACTCTTCCAGGTAACTACCAGCCTATCTCAATCCTGCCCCCCCTCTCTAAGGCCTTGGAGAAAATTGTGGCCACTCAAATCTCTGGCTACCTCTCTAAGTACAATGTTCTCTGCCCGGAACAACATGGGTTCAGAGCTGGTCATAGTACCAATACAGCTCTCCTGGAGTTCGCCAACTTCCTCCACACAGCATTGGACACTGGCTCCATGGCTGGTGCTGTTCTCATTGACCTGTCTAAAGCCTTTGATACCGTATTGCATCCTCTCCTGTTAACCACCCTCGACCACCTAGGCTTTGCAACTGGTCCAATCACCTGGTGCGCCAGCTATCTCTCAGCCCGCTCTCAATGTGTGAAAGTTAGTGGAACTCTCTCTAGCACCTGCCCGATCTGATCTGGAGTCCCCCAGGGCTCTATTCTTGGACCCCTTCTCTTCTCCCTCAACTCGCTACTCAGCAAATGTGCAGGTAAAATCCTGCTCTACGCTGATGATGCAGTCCTCGTCGCTTCTGACAGTAACCCCATGTCACTTCAGAATTCTCTCCAGCTTGCCTACGATTCTGCTGAAACCTGGTTCACTGAGCACCGACTCATAATCAACCTAAAGAAAACACAAACCATGCTCTTCTGCCACCCCCAAAATAAATCCAGCAATTTTCCCCTCGCTATTCACTCCTCCCTCAATATCCCCATCGAACGTGTACAGTCCTATAAATATCTTGGTTTAATCTTTGACCCAGCCCTCTCCTTCCATGGCCACATCTCCGCCTTGAACACTACCGCCAAACACACAGCTGGGCATTTCTCTACCGGCACAAAAAATGCCTCCCCCCTGATGCCCTCCGCTTGGCTGTCACCTCCTCTGTCATATCTCTTATCGACTATGGCCTTCCGGTCTATGGGGCTGCCGATCTGACGGCCCTGTACAAGGTTCGCCTTACACTTAACAAAGCCTGCAGACTTATAACCGGTGCGCCTAGACTTACCCACACCTGTCTGCTGTACTCCTTGGCTACCCTACTCAGCCTGGATGAACAGCTCATGTTTCAAACATGCCAACTCACCTATAAAGTCCTCCATGGCCTATCCCCCCCAGGCTTATCTGACTCAATACGCCGGGCTAATCCTACTGTGAACACCCGCAGCTCATCCAAATCGATGCTGATCATTCCAAGAGCCAGGACCTCGCAAGGTCAAAGGGCGTTCCCTTACAGAGTGCCCTCTTGGTTTAACTCACTCCCTGCCGTTATCTCCCGAATCTCCTTCATTCGCTTGCTTTAAACGCAGCCTTAGAAATCACCTGCTAATCTCACGTGGTTGCCGCTGCCACTAACTGATATAAATAAAAAAAAAATAAATTAAAAAAAAATAAACCTCACCTCCGACAATGCTCGCCGAGCCGCACTCTGCCCCCCCCCTTTTACCCACTCCTCCACCCTGGCTCTCCCCCTTCCTTCTGCTCCCTAGTCCCCACTCCCCTCTTACCCTCCATTCTCTTTTACATCTCTCCCCACTAACCCTCATCCTGACTATTTATTCTTCATTTGCATTGGAACCAACTGTGCCTTGTATGACACTTAGCTTGAACCTGTATTATCTGTTGTCTTCTGTGCCACTGTCTATGTCCTTTATGTGATGAGGTACCTTTGTAAATGAGCCTCTGGCTCAAAGGTTGTTAAACTGATGTTCAAATAAATAAATGAATAAATAAATATTACAATTTAAAGAGACACTGTTAACCATTTTTGCATCATATTATTTCTAGTTGAAAACCCACATTTTATGATTCCATGCCTTCTCTAAAAATCCATTGATGTTGCTGGTAGTGTTATTTGCTACCTTTTTTGGAATATCTGAAAGGCATGCTAATGGCATACAGTATTTACCATCTTTGCTTTGCTCCAAATTCTTGTTCTACTCTTAGTGCATACTTTTGAACATTGGAAACACCCAAGAACAGTACATCAACTTATGATATAATGGTCTCCTCTGACTTCATCAAAACTGCCAGCTACACCAACAATCTCTACAAAATGTGATCAGTCAATATGTATTTTTAAATTAGGGACAATTTGAGGCCTAAGGGAGTTGGCATTGTCCCTTTAAGGCTTATAAGATAAAATCATTAGCTGAATCAATGGCATGCAGGTCTGGGTTTAATCCATGTATTAAAGTAGGTTATAATTTTGTTGCCACTGTTATATTCAGAGACATATAGCAATAACCGGAACAAATAATATAGATTAAAGTACAGTTTACCAGACTGCAAATCATAAAATGTCAAACCCCAAAAAACAAACCATTGCCATGTTTAAATATCCACTCTGTAGCCCTTCAAATTTGATACAATTAATCAAACCCAACATTAAAAAGCAGACCACTTATATAGAGTTTGGGTTCTATGTGATAACGGCTAAAGCCTAAAGGTGATCCCTCTTATCTAGAAGTCAAGAGTGTCGAAATACATTTTCGGCACTCTGACATCCTGGTGCACAGCAAAAGGGCAATGGGGACTTCATATTTTGTAATGTTTTATGCAGGGGCTGTACCCCCCGCACACCATGCGGTGGGGGGATTCACCCCCTGCACCTCCCTACTTAAGGATTCTCAACTCACGGGGAGTGACAACATTAAAAAAAAAGGTTTGGGTTGGGCACAACAAAAATGCACCAGTGCCCAGAACCCAGTACCCTGGTGACCAATGCCACGAACCCACCCACCATGCAATGGGGTCGGCTCAGCAACCAACTACGGCACCACCCCTCACATACCCTCCTGCTTCTCGCTGTGCATGCCCTCCCACGAATATGTATAGCAACATCCTATAACTATATTCGCCCACTCCCTCATCCAGCCACCCAACCCTCCTGTAGCCATCCCTGAAATGCACTGGGGAGTGGGTCTCCATTATTGCAGGTACCCATTCCCCAGTGCTAATATCACGGAATACCAGGGTTTGATATGCAGATCTGTGGGGAAAGCATATTTTGCAGTATTGAAATATAAACATATAAAACTAGGGAAAGGGGCTCCTCAGTTCTTTTGTGCAATTAGATTTACAAAAATATTTAACTGTGCAACTGACAGTAAGGGCACTTTGCCTGTACACTGAACACACAAGCTAAATTAAGCAGCTCTATAACTTTAACAGTGACATTAAAAGTAGGGAAATGCAAAGTTAAGATAACAACGTCCTTTGACTTTTGATGAATTTGTGATGTGATGTTCCTTATGACTCAAATGATTGCTCACTAAAGCATTGGTATAACCTTAACTTTGCAACTTTGCTGCTCCCCCCCCCCCCCCGCCGCCAAGCACAATATGTGTTCATGCGAGAGTACATTTCTGAGCCGTGAAAGACAATGCCAAAGTTAGGGTAATGCCAGATGTGCTGAGCAATTGTTCAAACCCTGAGGAAGACCACACCTCACATTCATCAACAGTCAGGGGGCTTCCTTTGCCATAACTTCACATTTATCTGCCTTTATTGCTTTATGCTTCAACCCTAACTGATGTTCAAGTGCATTTTGCTTTACTAATTTCCCTATTTTTAAAGGATATTTAATAGCAGATAGTACTTTTAATTCACATGCATTGGCAATACTTGTAATGGCAAGCAATGCCATTTGCCCAGAAACACTCTTTTCACTCTCCCTGCCATTTGCCAAGCAGTCACTAGCACAACATGGGATCCCTTTCCTCACCTTTCCCAAGTTCCAAAGTATCCCTGGAACTCAACGATGTCCACTCCATCACTCTGACCTAGCCAAGTAGTTTCTAGTATCCAGTAGCACCTACTTCCCTTTCCCCCTTCCCCAAGTCAAGTGGTTCATGGTTGCCCAGTGATACCTCTCAACTCACCCTGCACCCAAACAAGAGATGCAAAGTGTGCAGTGGAAACACCTAACTCAATGTCCCCCAAGTCAAGCAGTCCCTGGTGTCTAGTTGTACCCCTTTCTCATTTATGTTGCAGTTCAAGCTGTACCTGGCATCATGGTGCATCCCTCCTGCACACTGCCTCAAAGAAGGTAGTTTTGGCATCCAGTGACACCCCCTTCCTTACTGTGTCTCACATCAAGTGTTCCCTGCCATCCAGTGCAACACCATTTTTTTTCTCCACTGCCCCAAGTCAAGCTGACTACTGTATAAAGTGCTACCCTTTCCCCAAGATAGTAGCTGGCACAAACCCTCCTTGCCCCTCCTCCATTGACCACTGCCTTAATTCAGCATCACTAACTGTGACACTGAAAACAGATGTTTGCTTCCTATCCAATGACACCCCTTCTCTCATTCTGCCCCACATCAATGGGCCATGATGCCAGTGGCACCCCTCCCTCCCTCCCTCCCCTTGCCCCAAATCAAGTAGTCCTTAGTGTACAGTAATAACACCCCCCTCTTTCTTGCCCAAGTCAAGCTGTTTCTGCAATCCAGTGGTACCCCCTATCTGGAGGTAGTGGGAGAGACCAGGAAATTGTTCAGTGGCACTGGGGAAGGGCTCTTTGTTCCACTCACAAGACATTGGAAAGATAAGCAGGGAGTATCCATTATTTTTTTAGAAAATAAGGAAACAGGAAACAAGTTCTTAATATTGGGGATGATCTCTTGGTGACAGAATTGTGGGGGCGGGTGGAGTAGCAGTAGTTAGCCACCAGGGATGGGCACCAAGTGGCAGCATTTTGTTTTTTTAGGAGGGGTCATAGACTCAAGGGTCAAAGACACCACCAAGGATGGGTAACCAGTAGCCTTACTGATTTTGGGGATGGGAGGAGTCATAGCAGGACAAAGTGCACTACCAGGGATGGGATCACCAGGGTTGGATCCTGGAGGCTGCATTGATTGGGAGCAATTTATGAGTATAAGCAATCTTTGGCAGTCAGTCTTCAGGCCCCTCACTTAACTGCCACTGCATTGCTCAACATTGTGAATGTAATTACGGAAGTGCTTGAAGACAAACATTGTGTAGGAGCAGTACACTTACAGTTGCCAAAAGTTTTTGGCATAATAGATCACTCCTATTTTTAAAAAGGCAACCACTATATGGGTGAGTGCAGAAGATTGTTGTTGGTTTCTTTCCTACTTGGCTGAGCAAATGTAGTTTGTAAGTGTTCAAGTTGAATAGTTAAAACATGTTTCCATTAAGAAGGAGTATGCCCAATGCCTCTATCATGTGACTACTCCTGTTTGTGGCCTTTGTTATTTATGTATCTAATGCAAGTCTACATCCTAGACTGATGTTTACACACATAAAAGTGGTTGTAGCTCTGGCTAATACTTCAGGAGCAGCAAGGCAACTTCAATCTGATTCTATACATTTTCAAATGTGTCTTACAGAAAACAAGCTTATAAATAATGCTCAAAATGTAATTCTGTGCTTTTTGGACAATAGACAAATAGGGGCATTATGATCCCAATGATTTCCAAATCCTAGCAGTGGATGGATCATGTAACTTATCAAGGTAAACAAATAAATCTGGTGGTGATCCCTTTTCATCTTTTGCAGAACATACTGTGTAGAATACTTGCAAAAGGCAACCCAAAGATTGGGTGCTTCACGGAGACAGGAACATTACTTAGCTTATACATTAGAAGTAAGATAAGATAACTATACAGTTTAATTTTCCAGTTATCACCTATTAAAATTTAATATATTATACAGCTAAAAAATAAATTCTACAATTTTTGGGAAAATAAATAACTTAAGGTATTATGCTCCCAATGATTTCCAACTCCTAGCCATAGATGGATTATGTAAATTATCAAGGTGGAGTAGTATAAATTTGGTGGTGATTTCTTTTCATCTTTTGCAGAGCATAATATGTAGAATCCAAGAATCCTGTTTTGATAACTAGGTGAGATTTTGCACCTGGCATTGGTTCCTTTCCTTTCTGCTTAGAGTATCCCATCCTGTGCAAAAGAATCCACATCCATTGCCTAATGAATGCAAAGCCACCTCCATTTTTGGGCTAGCAGTGAATTGTTGTAGCATTTCACCACTCATGTGGCTGCTGCAATGACTAGACTTGTGTTTACCACAACACCTATAGATCTAAAATTTGTAATGATATTTTAAAGTTCATTTTCAGCATCTACCATGAGAAATGGGGCTGCTATGAGACTATGTGAGCTGATTAAAAGTAAACAGAAGAGTCAGGTGCTGATTTAAAATGTTACATATTTTAGTCCAGTTTAAACTTTCTGATAGTGCTCTCATTATTTGTGGCATATGCTTTCTGCTATACATCCTTACAGAGTTTGTAAACCCACTTTCTGATGTGTATTTCCCTATCTCAAAGTGGACAGGAGAGTTCTGACTTACACCACTATAATGGAGGGTTGGCACACTGCAGTTCATTTAGAACACACTCTGCAACGTGTACCGGGATATCTGCAGAGTTGCCGAGTGGGTCACTGCTAACATCTTTTAGCAGAGCAAATGCATTTGGCTGTCTTTTGCCTCTGTAGCAATAGGAGCAATGACAGCTTCTGCAATGACATGAACAGTTCACTGGTCAAAGGTTTTGAATCAGCAGGCAGGTCTGAAAGTAGGCAAGTGCAGCTAAAGCAGCAGGTTTGAAGAACTGGGCAGCAAGTGAGAGCTGTGCCTGTGTTCAGCAGGTCATCTTTAAAAAAAAAAAGCAGCTGGTAATAATCACCTTTTTAAAGTGAGCATGAGCACAGATGTAATAGATTTGGCTGGGATCAGATGACCTCCTTAATGTGAAATGTGTTTGACAGCCATTGGTCTTCTGACCACAAGAGTGCACACTTTGATTTATGTAAATGTGTAAGCGGCTGTAGGATCACAAAATATAAGAGACAAGGTTATTATGAATTTTACAGTACTTAAAGTTTTACATCTGCTCATCGTGTACTTGTTAATTAAGCAATAATACACAACAGGGTGTGGCATATCATAGGATATCATCAGGCCTCCGGCCCATTGTGAGGAACAATGCCAGATACTAAGTGTCTCAAGCACCTGAAAAGTGAAGATATGCCATGGTATAACACAGCCTGGAATGTATTCTTGCTCCTACAAACTGGAATCCTTTTGGTATTAATTTAAAATAAAAAACAAACGTTAAATAATTAGTTTTAATTATTTTTTGGTGAGTGGAGGAAGTATTTATAGTTACATGTATTTAAAGAAAAAGTCAGCAATTTGTATTGTCTTCAATAGGTGGTGTTGCCGTTAGTTGTTGCTTCCCATTCACACAGTGTGCTTGTCCTTTTGGTCTCTGCTGTATCTCCACCCCTGCTCTGTGACAGTTGTTATCTCAGTGTTCTGCACCCCCATCCCACCACCACTCTGTCACTTTTCACCTTCTTCCAGTATGTGCCAATATTTTTTTTTAAAGAATTAAAGCATTGGGATCAAAAGGAGGAGTTTAGTAAGTGTAGTGAGCATTGCTGTTCTGAAAGATGCACGCACTGAAGAAGTGGTTTGCTCATGGAGAGTGACTTTGCATTATGTCTGTTTCTGTTATTTATTGGATACTGTAGCACAGTGATAGATTTTATTGGATTTGTGGACGTGTTCTTTTTATGAAACTGAGGAACAGGGTCTGCATTCTCAGGAAGGAGGTTAAGATGATGTCAAGTGGAGGTGGACTATGAAGTCAGTCATGCTGACAGCTTGTTTTTTTTTTGCTGGGCAGCTGTCTTTTTAGCTCTACAGTGAGCATAGCCCTGCAGAGGTCTTGCTATCAAAAAGAGGACTCAACGCATCCCTTCCAACTGAACAACATGTTTCATCTTTTGCAGAACATACTGTGTAGAATACTTGCAAAAGGCAACCCAAAGATCGGGTGCTTCACGGAGATAGGAACATTACTTAGCTTATATATTAGAAGTAAGATAAGATAACTATACAGATTAATTTTCCAGTTATCACATATTAAAGTTTAATATATTATACAGCTAAAAAATAAATTATATGCTTTTTGGGAAAATAGATAACTTAAGGTATTATGCTCCCAATGATTTCCAAATCCTTGCCATGGATGAATCATGTAAATTATCAAGGTGGAGAAGTATAAATTTGGTGGTGATTCCTTTTCATCTTTTGCAGAGCGTACTGTGTAGAATCCAAGAATCCTCTTTTGGTAACTAAGTGAGATTTTGCACCCGGCATCGGTTCCTTTCCTTTCTGCTTAGAGTATCCCATCCTGTGCAAAATCCACAGCCATTGCCTGATGAATGCAAAACCACCCCACCCCACCCCACCCCAATTTTTGGGCTAGCAGTGAGTTGTTGTAGCATTTCACCACTCATGTGGCTGCTGCAATGACTAGTCTTGTGTTTATCACACCACCCACAGATCTAAAATTTGTAACGATTTTCTAAAGTTCATTTTCAACATCTACCTTGAGAAGTGGGGGCCGTCATGAAACTATGTGGGCTGATTAAAAGTAAACAGCAGAGTCAGGTGCTACATAGATACATAGATACATAGACACATAGACAGTGTCGGCAGATAAGGGCCTATGGCCCACCCAGTCTGCCCATTTGAGCTTGTAAGTTCAGTTTGTTTTCCTAGAAGTCTGTTGCCCCTTACCCCTGACCTCCAGAATTCCTTTATGTCTATCCCATGCATTCTTAAATCCCGTGATTGTTTCAGCCTCCACCACTTCCTCTGGCAGGGTGTTCCACTTGTCCACCACCCGTTCTGTGAAGAAATTCTTTCTCATGTTTCCTCTGAATCGTCCTCCCTCCAACTTCATCCCATGCCCCCTAGTCCTGGAACATCTTTTTTTGCTTAAAAATAGTGTTTTCCTGCACCCTGTTCTTCCCGGTAAGATACTTGTATGTCTCTATCATATCCCCTCTCTCCCTCCTCTCCTCCAGGGAGTACATGTTCAGTTCCTTCAACCTGTCTTCATAGGACTTGTGATGCAATCCATGCACCATCTTTGTTGCCCTCCTCTGAACCTTCTCTACCCTGTCTATGTCCTTACGTAGGTATGGTCTCCAGAACTGTACACTGTACTCCAGGTGGGGCCTCACTGGTGTCTTGTATAGCGGAATTATGAGTGCTGATTTAAAGATGTTATATATTTTAGTCCAGTTTAAACTTTCTGATAGTGCTCTCATTATTTGTGGCATTTGCTTTCTGCTATACATCCTTACAGAGTTTGTAAATCCATCGTCTGATGTGCATTTCTCTATCTCAAAGTGGACAGAAGGAAAATTCTGACTTACATTACTATGATGGAGGGCTGGCACACTGCAGTTCATTTAGAACACACTCTGCAGTGTGTAACAGGATATCTACAGAGTTGCTGAGTGGGTCACTGCTAACATCTTTTAGCAGAGCAAATGCACATTTGGCTGTCTTTGGCCTCTGTAGCCATAGGAGCAATGACAGCTTCTGTGATGACATGAACAGTTCCCAGGTCAAAGGTTTTGAATCAGCAGGCAGATCTGAAAGAAGGCAAGTGTAGGTAAAGCAGCAGGTTTGAAGGACTGGGTGGCAAGTGAGAGTTGTGCCTGTGTTCAGCAGGTCATCATTAAAAAAAAAAGCAGCTGGTAACAATCACCTTTTTAAAGTGAGCAGGAGCACACATGTAGTTGATTTGGCTGGGATCAGATGACCTCCTTAATGTGAAATTTGTTTGACAGCCATTGGTCTTCTGATCACAAGAGTGCACACTTTGATTTATGTGAATGTGTAAGAGGCTGTAGGATCACAAAATATAAGAGACACAGTTATTATGCATTTTACAGTACTTAAAGTTTTACTTCTGCTCATCATGTACTTATTAATTAAGCAATAATACACAACAGGGTGTGGCATATTATAGGATATCATCAGGCCTCCGGCCCATTGTGAGGAGCAAGGCCAGACACTGAGTGTCTCATGCAGCTGAAAAGGGAAGATATGCCATGATATAACACATCCTGGAGTGTGTTCTTGCTCCTATAAACTGGAATTCTTTTGGTATTAATTTAAAATAAAAAAAACAAATGTTAAATAATTTGTTTCATTATTTTTTGGTATGTAGAGGATGCATTTATAGTTACATGTATTTAAAGAGAAAGTCAGGAATTTATCTTGTCTTCAATAGGTGGTGTTGCTGTTAGTTGTTGCTTCCCATTCACACAGTGTGCTTGTCCTTTTGGTCTCTGCTGTATCTCTACCCCTGCTCTGTGACAGTTGCTATCTCAGTGTTCTGCACCCCCATCCCACCACCACTCTGTCACTTTTCACCTTCTTCCAGTATGTGCCAATTTTTTTTTAAAAGAATTAAAGTAGTGGGATCAAAAGAAGGAGTTTGATAAGTATAGTGCACATTGCTGTTCCGAAAGATGCATACACTGAAAAAGTGATTTGCTCATGGAGAGTGACTTTGCATTATGTCTGTTTCCATTATTTATTAGATACTGTAGCACAGTGATAAGTTTTATTGGATTTGTGGACATGTCCTTTTTATGTAACTGAGGGACAGGGTCTGTGTTCTCAGGAAGGAGGTTAAGATGATGTCAAGTGGAGGTGGGCTATGAAGCCAGTCATGCTGACAGCTTTTTTTTTTTTTTTGCAGGGCAGCTGTCTTTTTAGCTCTACAGTGGGCATAGCCCTGCAGACATCTTGCTATCAAAAAAGGACTCAACGTATTCCTTCCAACCGAACAACATGTTGGAGTAGCAATGCAGTAACCTCCTTGTCTGTGAAGCACTTTGCTTGCTGTGCTCCATTAGCAGTAGCATTGCACTTTTTTTACTCTGTCAGTGATCATAGTGGAACACAGCACACTCTGCCACGTCAAAGATGGCCACCACTCTCTGCTAAGCATGTGCTAGTTGTCACCCATGTGCAGTAGAGTGCAGTGGGCATCTTAGACATGGTGGAGTGTGCTGTATTCCACTGCGACTGTTGATTTTTTTATTATAGATTCTACCCACCCAACCCTGCTTCTCAGCACTGGAGGTTCCCATTCCCCCATTGTCATGATCAGGACTCCTCTGTGTTTTTTTTATATTACCCCACCAGACTCTCCCTCTCAGTGCCCACCACCTCCCTCAGAAACATAAGAGTGAAACTGGGGTGCCCAATCCCCCAGTGTCACAATCCAGAATCCTTGTTTTTTTTACCCTGTAAAAAGAAAACCATCCATCAATGTCTTTTGTGGCAGTTTATGTTCCCCCAACTGACCTTCCCACTCAGTTCCCACCACCTTGTATCCCCTCCCCCAAGCACATACTTACTCATTGGAGGTCCAACGATGTAATTCTCTCTGGACTGCAGACATCTCTTCACTCTCCAAAGCCAGACTGTGAACTGAAGAAACAGATATGCAGTTCAAAGTACTATATTTCAATGGTGTTTTGAACTTAGTGGCAAAACTTAGCCATTTTTGCATATTTTTTGATCAGATTTTCAACATGCCTTCTTTGGGACTCCACCTCATAAATAATTGCACGGACATTAGGCAAATCTGTCCAGAAAGGTAATTTTGCAGTCCCTGAGTGAAATCACCTTTGATGAGGGAGGAGCTGAACATTTTCTCTGCCCTTGTTCATGAGGTGGGGGTCATAAGAAGGCTAAGTTGAAAACTTGGCGTTAAAATATATAAAAAAACAAAAAAAAAACAAAGTTATGAGCCTGCACTGAATTTAATGAATATAGGCTCATAACTTTGGTCATTTTCAATATTTTTAACCCTAATTTACAACATAGCCATATCTTTACAGAACCTCATGAATGTGACCACTGTCATTTTTCAAATCCTGGCCAAAATGCTTTTTTGTAGCCCAAAAGTTGATTTTGCAGTCCCTGTACAAAATCACCTTTCCGGCAGTAGTTGGACATTTTCTCTGCCCTTGTTAATGTGGTGGGGTCATAACAAGGCTGTGTTCTAAATTTGGTGTAAAAATATTTGAAAAAAAGTTAGGAGGCTATGCTGAATTTTGCAAACAGAGGCTTGTAAGTTTGGTAATATTCAATATTTGTACCCCAAGTTTTCAACATAGCCATTTCTTTACAGCACCTCATGAATGTGACAGCTGTCATTTTTCAACTTCTGTCCAAAATGTGTTTTTGCATTCTGAAAGTTGATTTTGCAGTCCCTGCATGAAATTACCTTTTGAGCAGGAGTTGACCATTTCCTCTGCCCTTCTTCATGAAGCAGGGTCATAACAAGGCTATGTTGAAAATTTGGTGTAAAAATATTGCAAAACAACACATTTATGAACCTACATGACATTTTGCTAATGCAGGCTTGTAACTTTGATAATTTTCAATATATTTACCCCACATTCCTCAGCTGCATCCCTACTGGCTCAGGCCAGAGTTTTGTTTTTTTTCTAAGTTTCCAGTCAAGTAGATAGGATGGGATGTAAGTTGCAGTTGGTGGCAGCAGTTAGAAAATGGAAAATGAAGCCAAAAAGTGATGTGTGGGTAGTGTGATGCAGGGAGTTAAGTAGATAAAAAGGCCTGTTGACAGGTATCTTTTCATACCCCTAATTATGCAGTGGAATTAATCATGGATAGGAAGAGGGCTCAATAAATCAGGTTGCTGTTTTTGTTTTTTATCCAGTTCAGAATACTATTGTTGTAACATTGCCTGCTTGTTTTTCTATATGAAAATGTCTAAATTTGTATAAGTACTGTCTAAATGGGCTGGTAGAATAGACTAGAGGTTAGAGTAATGAACTGTGAATAAGTTTGATGTATCCCGAAGACCTGGGTTTGATTCCCACAACTTCTACTTGCATACCGTGTGACCCTATGAAAAATAACTTGTTCACCCTGTGTTCCCACCTGGAAATGGTGCAAGGGAAACCATTGTAAATGAGTCACTGACTCAACTGGTGTATCTATTTCTCATGAATATATATATATATATATATATATATATATATTTATATATATAAAGATATATATATATACACACACATATATATATATGTATATAATATTTTTATTGAAAGAGGATGATTAACTGCATACAATCCAAAATAATCCATCATATTATCCAAGGTGTCAAACTGCAAAAAATATAAAATACATTTGTTTCCAATGCATACATATTTTGGGAATCATATTCATAAATAAGGCTATATCATAGTATTATATAATTAGCTTCCATATGTATTTCATGTATTCATCACCATTCCACATAAGAGACTAGTAAGCAAGTGGAGTATCTTAGGAGTGGATCCAAAGGTGGTAGAGGGTGACCATCAGGGTGCCTTAAGGTCAGTGCTGGGAACAGTCTTCTTTAATGTCTATTTCACTGACATTTCAGAGGACTTGGAAGGGAAGGTCTGCCTCTTTGTGGGTGACACCAAAATCTGCAACAGGGTAGACACTCCAGGGAGGGGTAAAAAGATTGAATAGAGACCTGAAAAAACTTGAGGAAAGGGCAAGGTTATGGCAGCTGGATTTCAGTGTGAAAAAGTGCAAAATAATGCACTTAGGGCACAGACACCTGGAGGCAGAATACAAATGGGGAGTGGTATTGACGAGCACTGAACAGGAAAGAGACCTAAGGGTAATTTGGGGGTAATCACATCAGATGACATGAAGGCAGCCAGACAATGCAACAAAGCAGCTGGGAGGGCTAGTGGGATGCTAAAGTGCATAGGAGGGGTATCACCAGCAGAAAGAGGAAGGTGGTGTTGACCCTGTATAAATCACTGTTAAGAACCCCCCATTGAGTACTGTTCTGGATATCACATCTCTGGAAGGGCATAAACAGGGTGGAGGCAGTCCAGAGGAGGCAACGAAAATGGTGCAGGGTCTGCACCAAAAGCCCTATTATGAGAGACTAAAGGACCTCTATATATTCACCCTAGAGGAGAAGAAAGAGGGGGATACGATAGAGACCTTTAACTACCTCTCTAGGGAAAAATAAAGTACAGGAGGGTAGTGTGTTTCAGAAAAAATAGGTGCTCAAGAACAAGGGGACATGCTAGGAAGCTGGAAATGGGTAGATTCAAGAAGTGATATTAGGAAGTAGTTCTTCAGAGAAAGAGTGGTGGATTCCTAGAACAGTCTTCCTCCAGAAGTGGTGGCAGTGAAGATAGAGGCGGAGTTCAAGACTTTGTGGGATAGATATAAGGGTATCTTAGTGGAATAGAAGGGGGAGGGAGAAAGAGCCAGAGACCAATTAAGGTCTCCAGTGATACTGTAGGTAGGGAGAAATGGGAAGATTGAGTGGGCCAAGCAGTCTTTATCTGCTATCAAATTCTACGCTTCTATTTCATACAGATAAAAAGTTTTCTGTCTTCCAGTCGCTAATCAATGAATTATATATGTGCTAAAACTTACTGTCTGAATAAAAACATTCTATAACATAAAGATGGGTTATAATTACTTGCTTCCACTCAATGCAGGGAAATATTTTTTGTATCTTTCTTATTCCAAAATGTCACAGTCTTTTGCCAGTCATAGTGGTTACCTTGATTATTTGAATTTCATTTTTTATGCATTTAATATTATTAAGCTGGTCTAAAACAGTGTGCTGAAATATTAATTGAGCTATATTCATTTTTTAACTGTTCAAAATTTCAGTAATACTTTGCCACAATATAGAGACCGTGGTGCAGTCCCAAAATGAGTGAACCATGCCTGCATTATTAGAATGGAAGGTGAAAACAGTCTGAGTCTAGTGATAGCTGGCAGTATGGCCTAGAGGTTAGAGTAATGAGCTGTGAACGAGCTTGGTACATCCAGCTGACCAAACCTTGGTGTGATTCTCACAGCCTCCACTTGCATACTGTGTGACTCTGACAAGTCACTTAACTGCCCAGTGCTCCCAGATCACCCCTGAAAACAGGCACTTGTGCCTAGTGGGCCTTACCCGGTTACCAAAGACTAAAATAAAAAAAAAATGTCTTTATCTTTTTTAATCTTAGAGAAGTACAATATGGTCTGTTTGTATTTTGTATTGTATTGCTGTGTCCCTTGTTGATTTGTATGTGTTTACTGAATATAAGATATTTTCTCATTGCGTATCTAAAATGGCCTGGTTTGTCTTTTCAGTCTTTTAAGTAGTTTTTTGGTATAATTTTTTTTTCTTATTGATTCTCACATTGGGACCTGTTCACAAAGATGTGCATGGGTAAGCAAGGTGCATATGCAAGGCGCATAGCGGGATATGTGCAGCAGGCATGTATAGCCCACCTGAGCAACATGCATGTACCTCATACAGCAGTGTGCAGATGCCTGCCCTGTGAACAAGTGCACACACAGGATTCCATGGGTGCGGAGGGGTGGAGCTGCATAACCCAGCCACGCTGCATGTCATATGTACATGCACAAAGGCACGTACACGTGAAAGCAGTGCACCATCGCAGTGCCAAACATATGAATTTTAGAAGCAGCCGTAAACTGCGGGTGCATAAGACACACACCGCTGACAAACATTGAGACATAGAAACATAGAAATTGAAAGCAGATAAGGACTGCCAGGCCCATCCAGTCTGCCCATGTAGCCTACCTTTACTTAGCTGCAGCTGACCCTACTGGTCCACTGCTGCTGCCTCTTCTTCTTCCCCTCTTGGGGTCCCTTATTCCTATCTCATGCCTGTTTAAATCCCCCCACTGTGCTTGCCCCCACCACCTCCTGAGGCAGGCCATTCCAAGCATCCACCACTCTCTCTCTGAAAAAGTAATTCCTCACATTGCCCCTAAGTCTACCCCCTTCCAGTCTCATGTCATGTCCTCTTGTTGTTTTAGGGCAGCTTACATAGAAACATAGAAACATAGAAGTTGACGGCAGATAAGGACCGCTAGGCCCATCCAGTCTGCCCATTTCTTTTTCTACCTTATAAATGTGCCATCGGCCTTTGCTCTGTCAGTGACCTATCTATTAATAGTCATTTGTATTGCTCCCTTATGCCTATCCCATGCCTGTTTGAAGCCCTGCACTGTATTCATAGCCACCACTTCTTGTGGTAAGCTATTCCATGCATCTACCACCCTTTCTGTGAAAAAGAATTCCTCACATTCCCCTTAATCGGCCTCCTCTAATCTCATGCTGTGTCCTCTTGTCCTGCTATTTTTCTTATATTTAAACATGTTAGACTCTTTCACCTTGTTTATGCCTTAAGGTGTTTAAATGTCTCGATCATATCACCTCTCTCCCTCCTTTGCTCAAGGGTATACATATTGAGCTCTGTTAATCTGTCCTCATATGTCTTCTGATGCAGTCCCTGCACCATTTTGGTTGCCCTCTCTGGACTGCCTCAATTTGGTTAATGTCCTTGTGAAGGTGTGGCCCAATACTGCATGCAGTACTCCAGATGGGGCCTAACCAATGTCTTGTACAGAGGGATTATTACCTCCCTCACGACTTGTGATACCCCTATACACCCTAACACCCCCTAGCCTTACCTACTGCTTTAGAGGTCTGCTTGATGATTTCAGGTCATCAGTGATGATGATGCCCAAGTCTCTTTCTTCCTTTGTGACTGCTAGCAACTCCTCCCAGCCTATAAGTGGCTTCAGGGTTTCTCTTCCCTATGTGCATGATTTTGCACTTCTTTGCATTAAATCCAGTT
This sequence comes from Neoceratodus forsteri, assembly GCA_016271365.2. NCBI lineage: Eukaryota > Metazoa > Chordata > Ceratodontiformes > Ceratodontidae > Neoceratodus > Neoceratodus forsteri. Next base: position 1,781,043,153 of record CM057452.1, read on the forward strand.
GCCACTCTTCTGACCATTTTGCTAGTTTATCCAGATCTCTTCTCATTCTGCCCACCCCATCTGGATCATCTACTCTGTTGCAGATCTTGGTGTCATCTGCAAACAGACAAGCCTTACCTCTAGTCCATCTGCGAGGTCACTAATGAAGATGTTGAATAGGACTGGCCCCAGGACTGATCCCTGAGGTACCCCACTTGTGACTTGCATCTCTTCTGACTGTATACCATTTACCACCACTCTCTGTTTTCTGCCAGTCAACCAGTTTGCCACCCAGTTGACCAACTTCTGACCCACCCCGAGCCTACCTAGCTTATTTATCAATCTTCTATGTGGAACAGTGTCAAAGCTTTGCTGAAGTCAAGGTAGGCGACATCAACTGCTCCCCTTGGTCCACCACTCTGGTTACCCAGTCAAAGAAATCATGAGATTAGTTTGACAGGACCTTCCTTTGTAAACCCATGCTGTCTTGGATCCTGTGCCCCTATGGATTCCAGGTGTTGCACTATCCTTTCCTTAAGGAGTGCCTCCTAATCTTGCCCACTACTGAGGTAAGACTGACTGGTCTGTAGTTCCCCACCTCCTCCCTGCTACCACTCTTGTGGAGCGGGATAACATGAGCCCTTCCAGTCTTCTGGGACCTCTCCTGTGCTCAGAGACTCACTAAACAATTCTGCTAATGGCTCTGCTAGTTCCTCCTTTAGCTCCTTAAGTACCCTGGGATGTATGCCATCAGGTCCCATTGCCTTATCCACCCTGAGCTTAGCAAGCTCTTGTAGGACCCTTTCTTTTGTGACGGGAGTAGTGCTCACCTCCCTCCCCCCTGTGTCCATGATGCTGAGCTGTGGGCCCTGCCCTACCTTCTCTTCAGTAAATACTGAGCAAAAGTATCTATTTAGGATAGATGCCTTTACAGGTCCTCCTCCTCACATGCTCCCTTTCTCCATTAGCTTAGCAATACCCCTCTGGACTTTCTCCTTTCACTAATGTATCTATAGAAAGTCTTGTCACCTTCTTTTACTGTTCGTGCTAGTGTTTCCTCAGTTTGCTTTTTGCCTGCCTTACTGCCTTACCTGCTTCCTTAGGCGTTTGGTATGCCTCCCTATCTTCATCCTGCTGTGTTCCCTTATATTTCCTGAAGGCCAGCCTTTTGGCTCTGACCTTTTGTGCTACTGTATTTGAGAACCAAAGTGGTTTCCTTCTTCTTTTGCACTTCCTTTTCTGTCTAACACAATGGGATGTTGCTTCAAGTATTGCATCCTTAATGCTTGCCCACTTTGCCTGTGCCTTCTCTTCTGAAAGATTCTGCATGCCTGTACCTTATTAATCTCCTTTAGGTACTTGAAGGTCTCCATTATGTCCCTCCTCTCCCTCCTCTCCTCCAGGGTGTACATATTTAGTTCCTGTAGTCTCTCCTCATATGACATGTGGTGCAGGCCCTGTACCATTTTTGTTGCCTTCCTTTCTACTGTCTCTAGCCTGTCTATGTCCTTACTGAGATGAGGTCTCCAGAACTGGATGCAGTACTCCAGATGAGGTCTCACCAGTGACCTGAATATTGGCATTATGACATCCGTTTTTCTGCTGGTGATATCTCTCCCTAAATATGATGACCCCCAGGTCACATATCTGTACTGAGTAGTATGGTATGCGCTGCACGCCCATTGGCTCATGCTGTGAACCAATGGTGTGCAACCCTACTGAGCTGTCTGTTGGCGGTGGCGGGGTGAAAGGCGGGTGGGGTGCTGCCCCCACCAGCTGATGGGGAGCGGAGTTGTGGGGCTCAGTGGGCGGGTGGGTGGGGGTACACTGGACCACCAGGATATTGGACTTGGGGGGGTCCTAGTAATGATGCCCATGATTGGGCTCAGTGCAGTCCACTGGACCACCAGGGATATTGGACTTTTTTTATATTACAGGAATGCCCGTGATCAGGCTGCAGGGGGCATCAGTCCCCGATGGCTGCTGCCTGGCAGGGCGCCAGGCGCAAGTCATTGGGAATCGGCACACCTGCATGCTAATGGCATGCAAATGGGGCCTTAATGAGATGCAAATGGCCCCTGTGTGCCTTGCATATATTATGGCCCCATTTGCATGTCCCCTTTTCAATATCACAGGTGCTGTGCATGGCACAATGGCACTTGCACCAGTGCATCTCCATGCTCCACTCTGGCTACTTGCGCTGGTGCAGTGCCACTGCACCATGCACAGTGGGGGTGGCCAGGGTGTGATATTCAAAGCTGCTGCACCTTAGCACAGCGTCATTGAATATCGCCCAGGCCACACCCCTGCACAACAAAGTTGAGCTGCGCCCAGGCTTGCGCCACAGCCTGGCGCAGTTTGAATATCCCGGCCCTTGTTTAATATTGCTACCGATCTGTAGTGTTCCACCCTTGTATGTCTATTCCTGTTTTAGGTATTAAAGAAATGCCTGCATTGCTCAAGGAAAGTGTGTTACACCTGGGTTATGCCCCCTTTCGTCCCACATACACCTCACACTGTATTCCTGGTCTATTGTACTGTGATACTGCTATTTTGCACTATGCTAATGTTTATCATGCATGATTCATTATACCTCACTATAATACATTTATCTAGATTATGTTTGTCTTTCATATATCTTCTGAATATAATTTACCTAATCTCTGATAAGATGACTCTGAGAGATCATCAGTGATTATTGTATACTTATATTCTCATATAATTATATGTAGTGTGTGTTTTACACTTAGGCAGATATGCCAGCTGTCAGCACTTCTCTTTGCCTAAGCAAGCTGACAGAGAGAGAAAGCCTTTGTTGTGTCATTATGTCTGATATTATACATAAGCAAGAAATGCCATATGTAGTTTGAACCTGTCAGCATTTCTTTTGTCTAAGCTATAATGCTAATGGAAGCATATTCTGTCTCATATGATACTCATTAGTAATTCTGTCTCCTAAGTCATTCTCCAGCGGAGAATGATTTAGGACCAATACATATTGTTTCTCATATCTGTAACTGTGAGGTAATCTCTGTTGCTATGCTGATATCTGCAGTATATAGTTGTCTGCAACCTACTGTAGCTCCTCTAGAAGGGCAGAGAGCTGGAGCGCTGGGAGAGAAAACAAGGTCTTAGAGAACCTAAGATCTACAATCCTGGAAATTATGTACATTCTTCAGGAGAGTTGTGAGAAACCCATCTCTCTTGTGATTTTCTCTGTCACATGCTTGGTGTAAGTAGTATAATAAACTTTATTAGTACTCCTTGCTTGTTTATGAATGTTTCTTGGCAGACTCAGAGACACAAGAATATGTATTATTATTATTTACCCTACACACCAAGAGTGTTTAGGTAACAGGTGGCTTGATAACCATTTTTGTATGTATTGGTGTAGGGACTCAAGGGCTGGAAGCAAAGTGTCCATTAATGTTATATAAAATTCCAGTGTGAATCCATCATCTCCTGGACATTTTCCTTTAGACATAAAGGTTATCATATTTTTTTTAATTTTTCTGTGTAAGGTGTGCTATTAAGCCTGATATATTTGCCTTATTGAGTGTTAAAGGGAAGCAGAAGTCATTATAATAACTGGTGACCCACTATAATAACTGCAAAAGCCCTTCAGTAAAAACACCGTAATGACCTGCTAAATTCTGAAATAACTCAGTAGTGGGTTATTAGGGCATTTTTCTCCATGCTCTGTCACTTCAGTGAATTGCCAAAAAAAGCACAGTGGCTCGAGACTTTTTTTTTCCAGTCAGTGTGTCCCCACAACAAATCCCTATTATTACACTTTGCTTTCTGCCTTCGGCACAGCAGTCTCAGCTGATCACAGCAGCAGCCTTGTGGTAGACATGCTATTATTATTGTTCCAACATCACCTCAAAATTTCCTCCCAACTTCACCATATTACAAATCCACACTTAAGGTCTGACTATTATCAAAAATGCTCCAAATATTTATCTTCCCATAGGCTACAACCATAGCAAATTTCAGACCAAACCAACAAAAATTGATTGAGTGTTGCCTAAAAAAACCCAAAACACATTTTGGCAATTTAAAATGAACTCTGGGAGTTAAGAGGAACAGTTAATATATATTTTTTCTTTGAAGATAACCAAACAAAAGAAAATTTGAACAAAGCACATTAATTGCATCTTCTTTTGTGAGACATCACAAAGCAAGACAGGTGGCTCAGCCCGCTTCCTCAGCCAGATGGATGTCTGCATCTGTGAAAGCATTGCAGCACAGGGCCTGGAAGGCCCTGCACTTCTGTAGCCACATGAATGTGTTCATGCAGCTCTCAAAGGGACTTGTGTAAATGAGCATACTATTCTGCTGTCTAAAAAAGAAAGGAAATTCATTGCAAAAAACTGTGTTAATGCAACAGAGATGGGGTCTTTCTTGATGTTCTCAACCCTAATGCTCACCCCATTCCCTGAGCAAATGGGGTCAGATGCAGAGACCACAGGTTCTTGGTAACATGTGGGGAGACATAGTTCTGTACATTTGAAGACTATATCAGTATGAAGCACTGTCTTGGAGGTGTACAGTATGTAGTGCTTCAGATAGGAGGTTAAAGACTTCAGGGGCAAGGGTGAGCATTAGGCTTGAGAAACCCAAGGAAGACCCCACCACTGATTCACCAAGACTCAGGACAGCCAAAAGTGTAAAGTCGTTTTCCTTTTGCTGCTTGGGGGTGGGGGTGGGGAGTTAGGGTTGCAAACCCTAACAACACTTTTTGCTACTTTGGTCTTTTTAATCTGACTCTTAACTGGTGCATTAACATAGGTTTTTTGCAATGAAAATATGTATTATATATATATATATACATATATATAGTTTGGTAGCACAGTAGTGCTACCATAGTTAGGGTTGAGTAGCACTTTTAAGGTTAAAGGGTCAAATTTTGTACCTTAATAACTTTTCCACCGTTCAATGGATTTGCCTGAAATTTGGCACGGTCAATTGGGCATGGTAGATCTTGAGATCTACGAAGTTTCAAGTCAGTCAGGTATATGCCTGTGTAGCTATTGCGTCAATAAATGAATTGCTAATTATGATTTTTGTGATTTTTGTCTTACAGGTTGCACGGTTGGCGAACCAGTCCGAAAACTTCAGGAACATGCAGCCAGGGTCCCCAGTGTGCCTTTTGAAGAATTTTGTGGAAAAATATTAAATGGTTCAAAAGTTATTCAAAAAACAAGTTCCCATTATAAGTCAATGGGAAAAGTTAACAAAAAGTTTGACACGTTCGAAAATGCACGTTTTACTTTCGCAGATGGCCCTAGTACTTTCACAAATCCACCATTTTGTTTTCAGTTGGTGATCAGAAAAATGCTTGGCATTTAAATTTGGGATCATCCAGGGACAAAATTCTTTTTGTGTTCACCTAGTCGGAGCCTGAGGATGCTAGCCATGTCTTTATTTTGGGGTTAAACACCCCAGAAATATGTTTTTCAAAGTTCAGGAAAAAGTACTTTCACAAAGTACTTTCCTGCTAAAGACACTTTCGCAAATCTGTACAAAAGCTTTCGCAAATCATGAAAGTACTTTGCAACACTATGGCCAAAATGACAGGAGTTCTTTGCCACCTTGCTACAAAAAAACGGCTAGGTCTTTTGGGCTGAAATTTGGAGGGAAGGCATCCAACATTTCACAGATGTGTCTTTTGGTGGCTTGGTGAAAACATATTGTATGGCTCCAATGTTACGGTACTCCGAAGTTGATGCTTTTTCCCCATAGACTAACATGGTGGCGTACGCCGTGCCTTTCAGTGCTCGTATCTTGAAAACGGTGAGAGATACAGATTTTTCATCATGAGTTGCAAAAATAAGTTACAAAACGGTAGCCAGGAAAATAATGATTTCTGTGAAATTAATTTTTTTTTTCTACGTTGTACAGTTGCTGAGATATTTGCAATTAAGTACTTCCGATGCTCATTTTAAGCTTCCATTGCCATTACAATGCATACATTCTTTGTACACACTGTGTTTCTCTATGCAGTTCTCCAGCAAAAAGAGGGTATGTGCTTCTGTTACTGTTACAATTACTGTTTCCCCTTGTGTTTATGTACCTGTTACTGTTCCATTAGCGCCACCGTGTGTATTACCCTTTGCATTGTCATTTGCCCTTGCGTTTTCATTACTGTTACCATTTGCATTTCCACCTTGTGTTTGCATTGCTGTTCCTGTTACTATGTCACAAGGCATCATGTGGCAGGAGCGTGGGGCCTGCAGTATTTCTTGTCATCATTCTCAAAAAGAAGGGAAATTAGAGGCAAAAAACTCAGTTTAATGCATCAGTTAGGGTTGTTCCACAGCGACAAAAGTAAGGAAATTTGGTATTAGGGTTGAAACCCCCCTGGACACCTCCAGCTCCCCCCAGCAGGCATCGAGGTGTGTGTTGGGGTTGTCGGTCCTAACTCTCACCCTATTCTCCTATTCCTCAGCTTCTTTCCACATGTGATGGGGTGAGAGTTAAGGCCAATGACCCCAACGCACACCCCAATAATGGTTGGGGGGGGTCGGCTGGAGGGTGCAAGGGGGGTTTCAACCCTAACATTGAATTTTCTCACTTTTGTCACTGTGGAACAACCCTAACTGATGCATTAAATGGAGTTTTTTGCCTCTAATTTCCCTTCTTTTTGAGAATGATAATGAGAAATAGTGAATGTAATGTGGTGGTGGGAGCACATGCCCTGCCATGTGATGTCTTGTCACATAGTAACACGGTGCCCTCAAACACAAATGGTAATGCGCATTGTGATGCAAAGCAAAACAGAAGTAGAAACAGTACTGTAGACACAAATGGTAAAAATAAGGCAAATGCAAGCTCAAATGAAAACGCAAAGGGTAACGCACATTTATTTATTTATTTAGTTTTTGTTGACCAGGTAAGTGCACTAGACAAATCTTGCCTATTTTCAGGCACGACCCGGAGGAGAGGGATACAGATGAATGCCAACTGACCTTGAACCAGACTAAGCTGTTGGTGGTATTTTTTTAGTGAATGAGGGAAATTTGGCCAGGACACTGGGGAAATTCCCCTACTCTTTTTCCATAAATGCCATGGGATCTTTAACATCCACCTGAACTACCACCAATCCAGGCAGATGGGACCTCAGTTTAATGTCTCATCTGAAAGATGGCACCTCAGAAGTGCAGCACCCCTCTCATGCTGCACTACAGTGTCAGTACTGGGATATTAACCCAAGTGCCAGATGTGGGAGCTGAACCCACAGCCCTTTGATCTCCCAGCCTCAGAGCCGAGTGTGCTACCTACTGAGCCACTGACACTTGGTGGCATAGACGGGAACGGTAAGTGAAACGGGTACGGAACCACAAGCAGAAGTGTTGAGGGTAACAGCAATGTAAGCGCACAGGCTGGTTTTCTCCAAAAGCTGCATAGAGAAAGGCAGTGAGTACAAAGAATGTTGGAATACTAAATTGCTTATATCTCAGGAATCATACGATGTAGAAAAAAATGTAAAAGTCATATAATTTATGACTTTCCTGGCTAGTTTTGTACTTAGCCTCTGTTAAGGGGCTAAGCATTTTTCCAACGAAAAGTCTGTATCTTGCACTGTTTCTGAGATATGGGTCCTGAAAGGCACGATGAATGCCGTATTGTTATCCTATGGGGAAAAAAGAGAAGTTTGGAGTGCCATAACTTTGCCGCCCAGTAATATTTTTTCACCAAACCATGAAAAGGTACATCTGTGGGATGTCGTCTTTTTTCCCCTCCAAATTTCAGTGTAAAAGACCAAACCGTTTTTTTGCAGAAGGGTGGCAAAGAATTCCTGTCAGGCAGCGGACACTGCAATGTTAGTCTATGGGAAAAAGTGTCAACTCTGGAGTACCGTAACTTTGCATCCATGCAATATTTTGTCACCAAACCACAAAAAAGGGAAAAAGCATTAACTTTGGGGTGCCGTCACTGTGCCGCCCTGTAATATTTTTTCACCAAACCACAAAAAAGCATATCAGTTGGATGTTGTCTTTCCTCCCTCTGAATTTCAGCCCAAAAGACCAAACCATTATTTTGCAGCAGGGCACCAAAGGATTCCTGTAATGCGGTGGACGCCGTAATGTTATCCTATGGGAAAAAGCATCAAATTTGGAGTGCCATAACTTTGCCGCCCTGTAATCTTTTTCACCAAAATACTGAAAAGCACATCTGTGAGATGTTGGCTGCCTTCCCTCCAAATTTCAGCCCAAAAGACCAAACAGTTCATTTGCAGCAGGGTGGCAAAGAGTTCCTGTTATTTTGGGCATAGTGTTCTAAAGTAATTATAAGGTTGCGGCTTTCACAGACTTGCAAAAGGGTTGTGAGTGCAACACTACTTTGCGACATTACTTTTTCCAAAAAAATTAAAAACATATTTCTGGGGTGTTTAACCACAAAATAAAGACATGGCCAGCATCCTCAGGGTCTGACTAGGTGAACACACAAAGAATTGTGTCCCTAGAGGGTCCCAATTTTAAATGCCAAGAATTTTTCTGATCACTAACTGAAAACAAAATGGTGGATTTGCAACACTACTAGGGCCATTGCAACACTAAAAAGTGCATTTGCGAAAGTGTCGAACTTTTTAACTTTCCCCATTGGCTTATAATGGGAAATTGTTCTTTGAATAACTTTTGAATCATTTAATATTTTTTCACGAAATCTTCAAAAGGCACATCGGGGATCCTGGCTGCACGTTTCATGAAGTTTTTGGACCAGTCACACAAACTGTGCAACCTGTAGGGATGTCCAAAGAATTCAAAAAAGCATAAACGTGCACGCAGATCACGCTTAATAACTCTGCAGCCGTATATCCGAACCATAGAAAAGTTGGCAGATCCCAAGATGTATAGTTCTTGATCATGTATTCCAAATGTCAGGCAAATCCATTGAATGGTTGCAAAGTTATTAAGGTGCAAAATGTTAGGTTTAACATGTAAATGGCTCCTCAAGTTGCACTATCGTGCTACTATAATATACATATATATATATATATGTGTGTGTGTGTGTATATATATATATATATATATATATATATATATATATATAGGTATGTATATATATATACACATATATATATATATATATATATATATATATATATATATATCTGGGGATAGTGGGGAGGAGGAGTGGAGTCCTCTACCTGGGAGGGGGGAGATCTGAGTGGCCAGATTGGGGTAGTGGGGCCCAGGAGGAACCCTAGGGAAAAATGGAATCCCGAATGAGGTCTTCCTTGTCTGGTGCCCATACCCAAGGGCTCCACGGTAAGTGGGCAGGTAACTTGGCCAGCTCCATTATCTCATCAGACCAGCACGGTGTTGTGCAATGCCAGATCTATTAAAAACAAGATGACTATTATAGCTGACCTTGTTGGGTCATCAGATCTGGCTTGCATCACCGAGACCTGGCTGGATGATAATGCTGGTCCTATTCTGAAGACAGCAATTCCAGATGATTTCTCAATGATACACCTTGTGAGATTGGATTGCAGTCACAGGGGTGTAGCAATTTGTTTTAAATCAGAATTGGGCCTTGGTGTGCCAGTTGAGGATACCAGGTCCTTTGAATGTACTGCGATTGCAGGTGTGGGGTGCAGGTTCATTTTCATCTACCATCAACCAGGAGGTGAGAAGTTGTTCCCGCAAGAAGTCACGGACTTCGTCATCTACATGGTGCTGGAGTCTCCCAGGCTGATGGTACTGGGGGACTTCAATGCCTGGGTCAATGACTAACTCTTGCTGTTTGGCCAGGACTTCCTCTGACTTATGACTTTGTTGGGCTTCACACAGGTAGTTACCTCTGCGACTCACAATCAAGGTCACTCATTGGATCTGTTTTTTCTCCTGGGGTGGAGACCTCTAACCTGGTGGTGGAACTGGTTGGATGGTCCAATCACCACACTATAAGGTTAAATTTCTTGGCTCCCCCTTGTAGGCCTGCCCCTGTGGAGATGGTCTGATACCACCCTTTGTGGGGAGTGACCCCAGAAGACCTCATGGCTGTGTTAAACCTATTGGGAATGTTGGGTGCAAGCGAGGGTCCAGAGAACCTGCTTCAGGCTGATAATCAAGCATTGATGGGGGCTCTTGATACCCTGGTTCCTGTCTGTGTTTGCCGTCTCACTCTACGCCCTTTGTTCCCCTGGTTTGATGGGGCCCTGATGGACCAGCTTAGCTCTTTCAAACTGTAGACAGACTGTGCAATCCAGCCTTTCTGCAAGTTCAGAGAGCATTTTCTCAAGCTAACTGTGAGGAGTTTGCTCACTTCTTTGCTGATATGGTTGCAGACATCAGATCAGAGATTTGCTCAGTGTGCTCTGTGGGGTGGTGGTGGTCAGTGTGAGGTTGCAACTCCTCGGTTTTGTTGGATGAAGTTTGATCAGCCAGAGATTGCAGATGTCATGCAGATTCTCCAAGGCATGCGGCCAACCAGCTGTAGTTTAGATCCAGGCCCTATAAACCTTTTAATGGGGTGTGTGGATGCCATCGGCCTGGTTCTAGCAGAGTTATTCTGGTGCTTACTTAAGATGTGTGAGTTTCCTAACTTCCTGAAGGAGGTGGTGATAACACCCCTTCTCAAGAAATCTTCTCTTGACCCAGATTGTCCTGCTAACTACAGACAGGTCTCTAACCTTCCCTTTGTTGTGAAGATTATTGAGAAAGTTGTTGCGCTGCAGCTGGAGAACCATCTTACCATCCATGACATTTATGATCCTCTCCAGTCGGGATTTAATAAGAGACATAGCACAGAGACTGCTCTGGTTTGGGTGCTTCTCAGTGATCTGATTGCAAGAGATCAGAAGCACCATTCCATCTTGATGCTTCTTGATCTCTCATAAGCTTTTGACACCATGGAACATGGGGTGCTGCTGGAGTGCGTGTGGGTCATCTGTCTGGTATGGTCCTCAGATGGTTCCACTCCTTCCTCACTTGTAGGTCTCAGAGAGTGGTAACGAGGACTTGTCCCTCTGATTCATTCTCTCTGCCATGTGAAGTCCCTTAGGGCTCTTTGCTGTCCCCCATGTTGTTCGCAGTGTATATGCTGCCTTTGGGAGACATTGTGGGGCAGTATGGGCTGAGTTTTCACTGTTATGCAGATGATACTCAGCCCTACCTGTCCTTTGTGCTCGACTAGGATATTGCACTCTCAGTGTTGAACAACTGTCTCACGGAAATCCAGGCCTGGATAAATACCAGCTGGTCAAAGCTCAATTCTGACAAGACAGAGGTGTTGGTGGTGAAACCGGGTTGCCAGATAGAGGGGTCTGTTGTGGGATGTCCCTCAGGGCTTTGGCTTGGGGTGCCCAGTTGCTGGCCTCTGAACAGGCATGGAATCTGGGGGTGATACTTGACGACAGACTGACACTCCATTCTCAGGTGTTGGCTGTGGTCAAGTCCTTTTTTTATCATCTGAGGAACATCGCCCAGATTAAGCACCTTGTTCTTTCTGCTGACCTTCCAACATTGGTCCACGCCTTTGAGACCTTGCGCCTAGACTACTGTAATTCCCTATAGCTAGGGCTTCCAAGGGTTGATGTCCACTGCTTGCAGCTAGTACAGAATGCTGCGGCCAGGTTGTTGTCTGGATCTACCCGATCCAGTCACATTACACCTATGCTGCATGAACTGCATTGGCTGCCAGTTCAGTGGTGGATCACCTTCAAGTTTGGCTTGCTGACCTATAAAGCCTTACATGGACAGGGTCTGAGTTATCTGCAAGATCTTCTGAACCCCTACTGTCCCCTCTGACCACTCTGCTCAGCTGATGAGGGATTTCTGGAGATTCCCAGGGTATGGTTGAAAACTTCTGGGGTTTGGGCACTTGCATTCACTGCCCCCACCCTATGGAATTCTCTATGTTTTAGAATATGAGAGTGCCTGGCAGTGGAGAGCTTTAAAACTGCTTTAAAAACACATCTTTTTGGACTGGCTTTTGCTGAATGCATTTAAATTGGTGGCATAATATGTTATGATTTTAATCAGATTGGAGAGTTTTTTATGTTTTGAGAATTCTTACTGATTTTAAATTGTTTGTTTTATTCTTTGAACAGCACTTTGGTACACCATGAATTGCGGTTAAGAAATAAAGATTTTATATATATATATATATTCATGGCAAAAAAATCCATTTAATGCATCAGTTAGGTTGTTCCACAGTGACAAAGTGAGAAATCTGTGTTAGGTTGAATCCCCCTTGCACTTCAGCCCGCCCCCCAGCCAGCATCAGGGTGCATTGGGTCATCGGTCCTAACTCTCACCCCATTCTCCTATACCTCAGCATGTTTACACATGTGATGGGGTGAAAGTTAGGGCTGATGACCCCAATGCACACCCCAACGCTGGTTGGTTGCGGGCTGGAGTGTGCAAGGAGGGCTTTCAACCCTAACGTTGAATTTCCTCGCTTTTGTCACTGTGGAACAACCCTAACTGATGCATGTTTTTGCCATGTATATATATGTGTGTGCGTGTGTGTGTGTATATATGTATGTGTATATATATATATATATATGTGTATATATATATATATATATAGATATATAGATATGATATATATATATATATATATATATGAAATCACATGCTCCCTACATGTAAATCATTGTTGCATATGTGAATACCATTAATGTTGGTCTGGTAAGATTAGAAATAGGCTCTCTGCCACAGTTTGCAAAATATGTCTTCTGTTAGCACCCTTTGCAAACTGTGTGAGAGGCCTTCGGCACCATGCAATTCTGCTTAAAGTTGGACCAGCATAACATTCTGTGGTGATTTGCATATGCAGCCCATGATGCTTTGCATTGTGGGGCATGTGTGATTTTGTATTTTCTTGAAACTTGGCTTCCCAGCCAAATGCCCTTTGGGGTAACCCTTGCCTCAGTGTTTACGAACAGAGGTTCTTTGTCTTTTATATATAAAATGGTAGCACGGTAGTGCTACCATAGTTAGAGTTGAGGAGCCATTTACATGTTAAACCAAAAATTTTGCACCTTAATAACTTTGCAGCCATTCAACAGATTTTCCTGAAATTTGGAATTCATGATCAAGAACAATACATGTGGGGATCTGCCAACTTTTGTACTGTTCAGATATACGATTGCAGAGTTATTAAGCGTGATCTGAGCACGCATTTACACTTTTTTGCATTTCTTTGGTCATCTCTACAGATTGCATGGTTTGTGCAACTGGTACAAAATCTTCAGGGAATGTGTGGCCAGGTTCCCCGATGTGCCTTTTGAAGATTTCATGAAAAAATATTAAACGGTTCAAAAATTATTCAAAAAACAAGTTCCCATTTAAAGTCAATGGGAAAAGTTAACAAAAAGTTTGACAGTGTCACAGATGCACTTTTTACTTTCACAAATTGCCCTTTTACTGCTGCAAATCCACCATTTTGTTTTTAGTTGGTCATCAGAAAAATGTTTGGTATTTAAATTTGGGACCCTCTAGCAACCTAATTCTTTTTGTGTTTACCTAGTCGGACCCTGAGGATGCTAGGCATGTCTTTATTTTGAGGTTAAACACCCTAGAAATATGTTTTTCAAGTTTCTGGAAAAAGTACTTTCGCAAAGTACTGTCGCACTCACAAAAGTGTTGCAAATTTTTGCGAAAGCTTTCGAAAAGTTCGACAGTACTTTTCCAGGCTGTGGGAAAATGACAGCAATTCTTTGCCACCCTGCTGCAAAAGAACAGTTTGAAATTTGGGCTGAAATTTGGAGGAAACACAGCAACATCTCACAGATGTGCCTTTCAGTGGTTCAGTGAAAAAATATTACAGGGCGGCAAAGTTACAGCACTCCAAAATTGACACTTTTTCCCATAGGATAACATTACAGCGACCGCCGCATTACAGGAATCATTTGGCGCCCTGCTGCAAAATAACGGTTTGGTCTTTTAGGCTGAAATTTGGAAGGAAGAAAGCCAACATCCCACAGATGTGCATTTCAGTGGTTTGGTGAAAAAATGTTACAGGAAGCCAAAGTAAGGGCACTCCGAACTTCTTTTTTTTTCGCATAGGATACCATTACGGCATTCCCTGTGCCTTTCAGGGCCCGTATCTTGGAAATGATGCGAGATACAGACTTTTCGTTGGAAAAATGCTTAGCCCCCTAAGAGAGGCTAAGTGCAAAACTAGCCAGGAAAGTCATAAATCATATGACTTTTACATTTTTTTTCTACATTGTACAGTTCCTGAGATATAAGCAATTTAGTATTCCAACTCCTCATTTTCTGCTCCGAGACCCATTATTATGCATGCATTCTTTGTGCTCACTGTCTTTCTCTATGCAACTTTTGGGGAACACCAGCCTGTGCACTTACATTACTGTTACCGTTACCATTTCCGCTTGCAGTTCCATACCCATTTCACTTACCGTTCACGTCTACGCCACCTTGTGCATTACCCTTTGCATTTTCATTTGTGCTTGCATTTGCGTTATTTTTACCATTTCTGTCTACAGTGCTGTTTCTCTTTCTGTTTCGCTTTGCATCACCATGCGCATTACCATTTGCATTTGTGGGCACCATGTTACTGTGTGACAAGACACCACGTGGGCCCCGCGCTCCCACCGCCGCTTTACATTCACTATTTCATACCAAAATACTAACATACTATTTGTCAGCAGATTAGGCCTTAAGGTCTATTAAGTCTGCGTGAACCTCAGATCCCTAGTTGGATGCCCGAGACCCTCCCCCCCCTTGTGTTCCAGAAACCCTTATCATCCATCCCCACCCCCCTGGGACAAGCCATCATCTGATACATCCACTTTCTGTGTCTGTCCCACCCTCTCTTGAAGCCCTCCACTGTGGATCTCTGAACCAGCTCACCAGGCAGTGCATTCCAAGGGTCCACCACCCTCTCAGTGAAAAACCTCCTCCTCTTCCCCCCCCATCCTTCCACCTTCCAACTTCAAACCATGCCCTGTGGTGATACGTCCCTGCTTTAGTCTAAAGATCCCCTCCATGTTTACCCTATTTATTCCCTCGAGGTACTTGAAGACCTCAATCATGTCCCCCCCTGTCTCTCCTCTCCTCCAATGAAAACAGGCAGAGCTCCTCAAGTCTGTCCTCATACGTCAAATCCCTAAGCCCTCGTATCATCTTAGTTGCCCTCCTCTGTACCCTCTCCAGGAACTGTATGTCCCTCTTCAAGTGCGGTCTCCAGTACTATACACAGTACTCAAGGTGTGGTCTAACCAGTCCATTGTACAGTGGCAGAATCACTTCCTTGCTCCTAGAGGTGATCCCCCTTACGATGCATCCCAACATCCTGTTTGCCTTGCTAGCCGCTCTCTTGCACTGCTCAGAGTTATTCATACATGCAACCACCATGACCCCTAGGTCTTTTTCCCCTATTGAGGCCTCCAGCGCCTCCCCTCCCAGAGTGTACCTGTGTTTAGCGTTTCCCCTCCCAAGATGTAACGCCTTGCACTTGGTGTTATTGAAATTTAATTTCCATGTGTGAGCCTAGCTTTCCAGGGTGTCCAGGTCCCCTTGCAGGGCCAACCTCCCCTCTTCTCCCTCAACTACTGCTCCCATCTTGGAGTCATCAGTGAAGAGACTCATTTCACACCCTATACCCTCCCTGATGTCTGATATGTATGCATTAAACAGGATCGGACCCAGGACAGAGCCCTACGGTACCCCACTGCCAACCTCTCTAGGGTTCGAGAGCTCCCCACAGACCACTACTCTCTGGGTGCATCCAGCTAGCCAGTTTTCAATCCATCTGACCATCAAAGGGCCTACTCCCAACCCCATCAGTTTCTCCACCAGACCATTGTGGGGACAGAGTCAAAGCCTTGCTGAAGTCCAAGAATAATACATCCACAGGCTTTCCCCTGTCCAGTTCTGATGTTACCCATTCGTAGAACTCCACAAGATTAGTTTGACATGATCTACCTGGCACAAAACCATGTTGCCGATGATCCAGACCTCCCACCTCCTCAAAGTACACCCCCAATCGTTCCTTCCGTATACTCTCCATTAATTTTCCCACCATCGAGGTCAAACTGATGGGTCTATAGTTACCTGGTACTTCTTTCGACCCCCCTTTATGGATTGGCACCATGTGCCTCTCACCAACCTTAGGTACCCTCCTGTCTCAAGTGACCTGTTGAAGAGCTCCGCCAGGGGTGCAGCCAGTATGTCCGCCAATTCCCATAGTACTCTCAGATGAATGCCATCCGGCCCAGGAGATTTGTCTTTCTTTAGGGCCTTGAGGGCTAACCACACCCTTTTGGTGGAGATAGCATCATCCATCCCCTCCACCTTACTGACCTCTTTATCCTTGCCCTGATGTGACACCCCTGAGGTACCTCTCCCTCCCTCTTGCTCCATTTCTGTTGCTCCCCTGATCCCACTCACTGCCGCTTCTAGCCCCATCATGCCTTGCTTTGTAGATATCCCATCCCCCTCCCTAGTGAACACAGAGGCAAAGTACTCGTTAAATACCTCTGCCTGGTCCCTCGCCTCTTACACCCACCCTCCTTCTGATCTCAATCTGCTGAGATGGCCCTTAGTTTTTCTCCACTCCACAATGTACCGGAAGAACCCCTTTTCCCCTTCATATATCCCCTGTGCCAGCTGCTGCTCTTTACTGGACTTTGCCCCCCTCACCATCCGGGTGACTTCTAGATGCAAGATGGTACATTTCCTTATCCCTATCCCTCTTGTTGTTTTATATTTTTGTAGGCCGCCTTCTTTTCTCTGACCGCTGCCTGAACCTCACTGGACCACCAGCATGATTTATGTGACCTTGCTCCCTTACGTTTCACCTTAACGCAGATCCTGACTGCCTCATGAAGTCCCCATTTTATGACCTCCCATCTCCTTTCCACATTTGTCATTGATGAATCCCCTTCAAGTGATCCTTGAGAATATTTCCCATGCCCACAAAGTCCGCCCCCTGAAGTCCACTGCCAGTGTCCTAGATCTCACCCCTCCTACCCCCATGCTTATTTGAAACCAGACAGTATTGTGGTCGCTTCCAGTCAGGGGATCCTCTACAACCAGGTCCCTTACCAGATCCCCATCTGCCAGAACCACATCCAGGACATGCCCCTTCCTTGTGGGCTCCATCACATGCTGTGTTAAGAACACATCTTGGAAGCCGTCCAGCAGCCTCTGCTCCTTGGCCACCTTAGATGACATGGTTCCTCAGTTTGTACCTGGCATATTAAGGTCCCCCATCAACACCACTCCTTCCCTTTTGGTCCACACTGGGCAATGATGTTGTCCAGTAAACCATCCTCAGAACATCACCCATCCCAGGGGCCTATATACTACACCCAGCTTGACCTTATCCCCTGCTGGGGATGCAAGGTGACCCATAAGGCCTCCACGTTTCCTCTGCCTCCTTCTACTCCTAGCAATTTCTATGTCATTTCTAATGAA
Organism: Neoceratodus forsteri; assembly: GCA_016271365.2. Taxonomy (NCBI): domain Eukaryota; kingdom Metazoa; phylum Chordata; order Ceratodontiformes; family Ceratodontidae; genus Neoceratodus; species Neoceratodus forsteri. The sequence continues at coordinate 1,781,060,534 of CM057452.1, forward strand.
CATAGCCACTCCACTCTGTCTGCCCTCCTTTCTATCCTCCTAAGCATAGTGTACCCCTGCACGTTTAGGTCCCAGTCATGGTTTTTGTTGGCCCACATCTCCGTGACCGCCACCACATCCACCCCCCCTCGAACAGCATGGCCTGGAACTCTGGCAACTTGTTTCCCAGCCTCCTGACATTTACTAACACCAACCCCCAACCCTTATCTCTGATCCCCTTTGTCGAACCCCACCCAGGTTCCTTATACTTCCATCCTCTCTCTGCTCCTCCTGAAACCTCCACCCCCAGTCTTTTTCCCCCTCCCCCCCTTGGGTTTGAAGGCTACTCCCCTCATCTGGAGGAGAGGGCTTCTGGTCAGCCCATCCCTTTTCCCTTCCCTCCCACAAGTTTAAACCCCACCTTTCTTGAATGTAGTCAGCCATCCCCTGTTTAAAGACTTCCTTCCCTAATGGGACAAGATGAAGCATGTCCTTGGCATACAGTCCCTTATCCTCCCAAACTCCTTTCCAGTTCCCTAACACTCCCAAACCACTCTCTTCACCCCACTTCCTAAGCCAGTCAATAACCTCTGTGATCTTCTTTTTTTTCCTCCACTGAGGCCTTTGGTACTGGAAATATCTCTGAAAAGGAAATGTTGCATCCATTATCCCGACAGACTCTGGCAAGTTCTTGGAACTTTGCTGGGATTTCCAAAACGCTATTTCCCTCTAGATCGTTAGTTCCCAAATGCACCAGGAAATCCAGTTTCCCTCCACAATCCCTAATCAGTTCGTACACCATGAACTTTGCTCTGTGCACTGTCAGCCCAGAGATACTCACTACCTTCACCTGGCTATGACATCCATCCCCCTGTCCCTCCCACTGGATACCCCTAATCATCAAGTCTCCCAGTAACAGAACCTTAACACCGCCATCATCCTTATGGTTACCTTCACTATGCACTCTCAGCCCCCCATCCCCCCCTTTATTCGTGATCTCAATTCCATGGGAATCTTCCTGCCTTATTAGAGACCCCCTTGTCACCCTCCCCTTTCTGCCTCCCTCATTATTTTGCCCACTTAACTCAGACCCCCTCTGAATAGGTGTACCTTTAACCCTCTCTTATCTGAACCATTTATCCTGGCCCTGATGGTTTCCCCCACACCGCCATCCTCCCCCCTTGTAATAGTACCCCTACCTCCAGAGGCTCTCTGTGGGTCCCCTTTAGCTAGGGCCCCATCCTTGGTATTGACCCCCCTGCTGAAGGGGGGCTCCGCTCCCACCTCCTTGTCTCCCAGTTTCTCTCCAGTCATGCTCTCCTCCCTCATGTCTGCAATATGTTGCATCTCACCTATCTGCTTAACATTTATGTTTCTCCTTCTCCCTCTGGGACTATTTCTATCCTTTCCATTGCCAGTCTGTGATGCTCTATGGGTATCCGACTCCCTCTCCCTGGCCTCTGTATCAGTTTCCTCATTTCCACCAACCCCTTCCTCCCCCTCTAGGTTGCTTAGTAGCTCAAATTTATTGTGACACTCTATGTCAGCCTCCATCAAGTAACCCGAGTTTCCCCTGACTGCAACTCTAAACTGCCCCTCTTCCTCCCCTCTTGCTCTGTTCTCCTTAGGAGCTCCCTTCCCACAGTCTGCTGTTTTAGGCTTCTCCACAACAGCCCCTCCCTTCTCAATGTCTGCTCTACTAGGCTTCCCCACAACAGCCCCTCCTGACTCTTCCCCCTCCACTCTCTTTGTATTCAGAATGTTCACCCCGTACGCTTTCCCCTTAGCATCAACATCCCTATCTAAGGGTCCTCTGTCCCTAATATCCCCCCTCCTGCTTGCTGTAACATAACGTCCTGTAATTTCAGAGTGTTGCCTCAGCCTCCCCTCAGCCCCACCCTTCTGCTGCCCATATCCACACCCCTTATCCTTGGACACCCCCCAACTCCCCCAGCTTACTCCTTAACCAATATACTTCACTTCTGATACAAGATAGCTGTCTACAGAGTGGGCAGCCTCCCTCTCTCCAGGCCCAATTGAGAATTACTGCCATCCCACAGCCTGTACAGCCTACAACCCTTCCAAAGATGCCTGCCATGTTGGAATATGACCACCCTGTTTGTCCCCCTCTGTTTATAATGGCACACACCCCTTTTCTCAGTCCCTTCCCACTAGAATTCAATTTCTCTCTATACTGACTGCAGTTATTTACAAACCCAATTTCAACCCCACCAATAAAGTTCCTAAGTCTCACAAACACATACAGGCCAGTGTGTGTCCAGTCCCACTAACAGTGTGTGTATACAGAAATCAGGTACCTTATGATGTCACAGTCCCACCAGTTCCTGTTGCTTCAAATTTCAGTCCCAAACAGAAATATACAGCCCTTCAATCCCAATCCCCAGTGGCTTTTCAGTATTTAAAAAAGCCTACAAAAACAGGGCGGGTGGCAGGGCTCTTACCAACACCAGGCAAACATCACATTTAAATTTCACTCTAATTATCACTGTCAAACAACTGTTCCCAAGCCCCAAAAGTTACAATATCACAGCCCAAGTAACAGTTCTAACTCAAAGTAGTAATTTTTAACACACAGACTAATTTCACGTACAAAACTATTCAAATATTTAAGTTAAAACAGAATATAAACCCAGAGCTCTGTCCTTACCAGCCTCCTGCTTATGTTCCCAAGTGAACAATGAAAGACAAGGTGATTCTATGTAATTTCTCCTCCCCCTAACACCAGGCAAACATCACATTTAAATTTCACTCTAATTATCACAGCCAAACAAGTGTTCCCAAGCCCCAAAAGTTACAATATCACAGCCCAAGTAACAGTTCTAACTCAAAGTAGCAATTTTTAGCACACAGAACTAATTTCATGTACAAAACTATTCAAATATTTCAGTTAAAACAGAATATAAACCCAGAGTTCTGACCTTACCAGCCTCCTGTTTATGTTCCCAAGTGAACATTCTCAAAAAGAAGGGAAATTAGAGGCAAAAAAACTCTGTTTAATGCATTAGTTAGGGTTGTTCCACAGCAACAAAAGTGAGGAAATTCGGTGTTAGGGTTGAAAGCCCCCCAGGACCACCCTGCCCACACCCCCAACTGGCATCAGGGTGCACATTGTGGTTGTTGATTCTAACTCTCACCCCATTCTCCTATACCTCTGCTTCTTCACACATCTGATGGGGTGAGAGTTAGGGCCTGCAACCCCAATGTGTACCACGATGCCGGTTGGGGGAGTGGGTGGGGGGTCCTAGGGGGGGCTTTCAACCCTAACACCAAATTTCCTCGCTTTTGTCACTGTGGAACAACCCTAACTAATGCATTAAACAGAGTTTTTTGCCTCTAATATATATATATATATATATGTGTGTGTATATATATATATATATATATATATATATATATATAAAGGATACGTAATCCACCAAATGGACATATTGTCGATATTTTTTGTTCGAGTGCCAACTGACCCGATAACATTATGAGTGGTGAAGCCACGAGTGATGTTATCGGATCAAATGGCACGATAACAAAAAATATCAACAATATTTCCAGTAGGGGGGTTATGTATTCCATTTATGCCATACCTGCAAAAAAAGTGAAAAAAAAAGTAAATTATTGCCATTTTAGCGGATTATAAAAAATCTAAAAGAAAACTATAAATGAAACACCACTCATTCTGTAGATATTTTTGTCCTGATCAACTTTTTTTCACAAAGTACCATACTACCATTTTTCATTTTAAAGTTATATGCATTTGTTTGATGCAAAAAGTGAAAAAAATGGAATTTTCTGCAGTTTCTTTGCTAATTATAAATAAAATAAAATGTATACAGTATATCAATGAAACACCAATAATTTTCTAGATATTTTTTGTGGTGAACTACTTTCATGCTCGTAGTACCATGCTATCATTTTTCTTTTTAAAGTTATTCGCATTTGTTTGTTGAAAAAGTAAAACAAAATAGCATTTTCTGCTGTTTTTTTGTTTATTATATATAAAAATAAAAGTTAGTGATAAATAAAACACCACTCATTTTGTAGATATTTTTGTGCTGAACAACTTTTGTGCTTGCAGTACCATGCTATCATTTTGCTTTTTAAAGTTATTCACATTTGTTCATCGAAAAAAGTGAACAAAATGCACTTTTCGTTGTTTTTCAGCTAATTATATAAAAAAATAAAAGTTACCCATAAATGAAACACCACTCATTTTGTAGATATTTCTGTGCTGCACAACTTTCGTGCTCTCAGTACCATGGTATTATTTTTATTTTTAAAGTTATTTGCATTTGAACACAGTTACTATTGCTACTGCAGCTGAATATGCAAATGAGTTCCGAATGAGCCAATCCCTACCTACTGTGTGGATAAATTTACATACAGTGAGGATAAATGATATCCTCACTGTAGGTCTGACCACCCTGAGAATATCGAAAATATTTGCCTTTTTATCCTCACAGGTATGGTATAAATATATAATATATATATATATATATATACTGTCTATATATAAGGCAAAAACTCAGTTTAATGCATTAGTTAGGTTTTCCACAGCAACAAAGCGAAATTCGGTTAGGTCAAAGTCCCCTTGAACTCCCCACCCACATCTCCATCAGCATCAGGAGTGCGCATTGGGATTACTGGCCATAACTCTCACCCCATCACTTGTGTAAAGCATCAGAGGTATAGGAGAATGGGGTGAGAGTTAGAACCAACAACCCCAATGCGCACCCCAATGCCTGTTGGGGGTGTGGGCGGGGAGGTCTAAGGGAGGCTTTCAACCTTAACACCGAATTTCCTTGCTTTTGTCGCTGTGGAGCAACCCTAACTCATGCATTAAACAGAGTTTTTTGCCTCTAATTTCCCTTCATTTTGAGAATGATAATGAGAAATAGTGAATGTAATGCGGTGGTGGTAGCGCGGGGCCCTTCGGGACCAGCGCTCCCACCACGTGATGTCTTTTCACATAGGAACACGGTGCCTTCAAACACAAATGGTAATTTGCATGGTGACACAAAGTGAAACAGAAAGAGAAACAGTACTGTAGACACAAATGGTAAAAATAACACAAATGCAAGCGCAAATGAAAATGCAAAGGGTAACGCACGTGGTGGCGTAGACGGGAACAGTAAGTGAATCGGGTATGGAAACGCAAGGGGAAGTGGTAACGGTAACAGTAATGTAAGTGCACAGGCTGGTTTTCCCCAAAAGCTGCATAGAGAAAGACAGTGAGTACAAAGAATGTGTGCATAATAATGGGTCTCAGAGCAGAAAATGAGGAGTTGGTATACTAAATTGCTTATATCTCAGGAACCATATGACATAGAAAAAAAATTTAAAAGTCATATGATGTATGACTTTCCTGGCTAGTTTAGTACTTTTTCTGATAAAAAAGTCCATATTTCGCACCGTTTCCGAGATACAGGCTGTGAAAAGCGCGGTGAACACTGTAATGTTATCCTGTGGGAAAAAAGAGAATCTCGGAGTGCCATAACTTTGGCTTCCTGTAATATTTTTTCACCAAATCACTGAAAGGCACATCTGTGGGATGTTGGCTTTCGTTCCTCCAAATTTCAGCCCAAAAGACCAAACTGTTATTTTGCAGCAGGGCGCCAAAGGATTCCTGTAATGTGGTGGATGCCGCAATGTTATCCTATAGGAAAAAATGTCAACTTTGGAGTTCCGTAACTTTGCCGCCCTATAATATTTTTTTACTGAAATACTAAAAGTCACATCTGTGAGATGTTGTCTGCGATCCCTCCAAATTTCAGCCCAAAAGACCAAACCAATCTTTTGCAGCTGGGTGCCAAAGAATAGCTATTTTACTACAGCCTGGAAAAGTACTGTCGAACTTTGCGAAAGCTTTCGCAAATTCATGCGACACTGTCGCAAATGCAAAAGTACTTTGCTAAAGTACTTTTCCCAGAAATCTGCAAAACATATTTCTGGGGTGTTTTACCCCAAAATAAAGACATGCCTAGCATCCTCAGGGTCTGACTAGGTGAATACAAAAAGAATTGGGTTACTAGAGGGTCCCAAATTTAAATGCCATGCATTTTTCTGATGGTCAGCTGAAAGCAAAATGACGGATTTGCGATAGTAAAAGGGCCATTTGCAAAAGTGAAAACTGCATTTGTGACATTGTCGAACTTTTTGTTAACTTTTCCCATTGACTTATAATTGGAAATTGTTTTTTGAATAACTTTTGGACTGTTTAATATTTTTTCATGAAATCTTCAAAAGGCACATCGGGGACCCCAGCCGCATGTTCCCTGAAGATTTTGTACCGGTCGCACAAACCGTTCGACCTGTAGAGATGACCAAAGAATTGCAAAAAAGCATAAACATGCACGCTGATCATGCTTAATAAGTCTGCAGCCGTGTATCTGAACAGTACGAAAGTTGGCAGATCCCAAGACACATGGTTCTTGATCGTGTGTTCCAAATTTCAGGCAAATCTGTTGAATGGTTGCAAAGTTATTAAGGTGCAAAATTTTAGGTTCAACATGGAAATGGCTCCTCAACCCTAACTATGGTAGCACTACCGTGCTACCATTATATATATATATTATGGTAGCACAGTAGTGCTACCATAGTTAGGGTTGAGTAGCACTTTAAAGGTTAAAGGGTCAAATTTTGCACCTTAATAACTTTGCCACTGTTCAATAGATTTGCCTGAAATTTGGTATGCCAAATTGGGCATGGTAGATCTTGGGATCTGCCAAGTTTCGTAGAGGTTGGATATACGACTACAGAGTTATTAAACAACAACCAATTGCGCAATTACGCTTTTTTGCAATTTCTTTGCTCTCACCTACAGGTCACATGGTTCACGCAACTGGTCTGAAAACTTCAGGGAAAATGAAGCTGGGGTCCCCAATGTGCCTTTTGAAGATTTTGTGAAAAAATATTGAACGGTTCAAAAGGTATTCAAAAAACAATTTCCCATTATAAGTCAATGGGAAAAGCTAACAAAAAGTTCAACACTTTCACAAATGCAGTTTTTACTTTCGCAAATGACCCTTTTACTTTTGAAAATCCACCATTTTGTTTTCAGTTGGTGATCAGAAAAATGCTTTGCATTTAAATTTGGGACCCTCTTGCAAAACAATTCTTTTTGTGTTTGCCTAGTCAGACACCGAGGATGCTAGGCATGTCTTTATTTTGAGGTTAAACACCCTAGAAATATGTTTTTCAACTTTCTGGAAAAAGTACTTTCGCAAAGTAGTGTCCCACTCACGAAAGTGTCGCACATTTTTGTGAAAGCTTTCGCAAATTGCGACACTACTTTTCCAGGCTATGGCAAAAGGACAGCAATTCTTTGCCACCCTGCTGCAAAAGAACGGTTTGGTCTTTTGGGCTGAAATTTGGAAGGAACGCAGCCAACATCTCACAGATGTGCCTTTCAGAATTTTGGTGAAAAAATATTACAGGGTGGCAAAGTTATGGCACTCCAAATGTGACGCTTATTCCCATAGGATAACATTATGGCATCTGCCACATTACAGGAATCCTTTGCCGCCCTACTGCAAAATAACGGTTTGGTCTTTTGGGCTGAAATTTAGAGGAAAGAAAGACAACATCCCACTGATGTGTTTTTTTGTGGTTTGGTGAAAAAATATTACAGGGCGCCACAGTGACGGCACCCCAAAATTAACACTTTCTCCCTTTGGATAACATTATGGTGCCCATTGTGTTGGGCCCGGATCTCGAAACGCTCATGAGATACAGACTTTTGTCACAAAAGCGCTTTAGTCCTGAACTAGGCAGGAAAGTCATAATTCATATGAAATTTAAATTTTTTTTCCACGTCGTACGGTTCCTGAGATATAAGCAATTTAATATTCCAAGTCCTCATTTTCTGCTCCGAGGCCATTATTATGTATACATTCTTTGTTTTTACTGTGTTTTCCAATGCATTTTTTGGGGAAAAGAAGGGTGTGCCCTTTCATTACTGTGCCAGCTAGTATTTCCAGTTGCATTTCCATTACCGTTTGAGGCACCATTACTGTCTATGCCACCGTGTGCGTAACAGTTTGTGTTTTCCCTTGCTTTGCATTTCTGTGTCGTTTGACGTTATTGTTGCTGTTACCATTACCAGTTTCATTTGCAATTGCGGTACCATCCACGCGCATTACAGTTTGCATTTTCATATGTGCTTACATTTCTGTTTTGTTTCTGTTTCCTTTGGCATTATTTTTGCTGTTACTGTTACCATTTGTATTTACAATTGTGGTACCATGACCGTGCATGTAAAGGTTTGCGTTTCTGTACTCGCTTGCATTTGCATTTCTCTTTCTTTGGCGTTATTCTTGCTGTTACCGTTACCATTTGCGTTAACAATTGTGTTTCCGTGACCATGCACGTTACAGTTTGCATTTCCGTATGCACCTCCATTATCATTTCTGTTTCTGTTTCCTTTGGCATTATTCTTCATGTTAACTTTACCATTTGCATTTACTATTGCGGTACCATGGCTGTGCACGTTATGGTTTGCATTTACGTGAGCGCTCATGTTCGCATTTCCATTTCTGTTCCCTTTCTTGTTCTTTTTACAGTGAATCTTAACATATCCATTTAAAGTACTGCTGCCATCACTGTTCGCATTACCAGTTGTGTTTTCATATGTGCTTCAATGTCTGTTTGTGTCACTGTTCGCTTTGGCGTCACTTTGCGCTTGCATTTCTATTAACGTTTCCTTTACCATTTATATTTTCATTACCATGTGCACCACTTTTGGCACTTCTATTTGTGTTGCTGTTCCTTTGGGCCCCACGGTCCCACCACTACATTACTTTCACTATTTATCGTCATCATTCTCAAAAAGAAGGGAAATTAGAGGCAAAAAAATTCATTTAATGCATCAGTTAGGGTTGTTCCACAGTGACAAAAGTGAGGAAATTTGTTGTGGGTTGAAAACTTCCCTTGGACCCCAGCCCACCCTCTAACTGGCATCGGGTGCTGTAGGGTCTGGTCCAACTCTCACCCCATTCTCCTATACCTCCTTCTTTACACATGTGATGGGGTGAGAGTTAGGGTTTATGACCCAAATGCGCACCCTGATGCTGGTTGGGGGGTGGGCTGGGGGGTCCAAGGGGGGTTTTAACCCTAACACCAAATTTCCTCACTTTTGTTGCTGTGGAACAACCCTAATTGATGCATTAAACTGAGTTTTTTGCCTCTAATATATATGTGTATAACATAGCAACGAAGAAACATAGAATTTGACGGCAGATAAGGACCACTTGGCCCACCTAGTCTGCCCATTTCCCCACCTAATGGATAAGCTGAGGATCCTAGTTAACCAACAGCCTACTTCCTCTTACCCCCCACTAGAATTTCCTTATGTCTGTCCCATGCATTCTTGAATTCTCCCACTGTTTTTGACTCTACGACCTCCTCAGGAAGGCTGTTCCATGTATCCACAACCCTCTCTGTGAAGAAATGCTTCCTCACATTACCTCTGAGATGTCCCCCCCTCTATCTTCAAATTGTGCCCCCTTGTTTTTGCACATCTCTTTTTCTGAAAGATGCTACCCTCTTGGACTTTGTTGATTCCCTTGAGGTATTTGAAAGTTTCTATCATGTCCCCCCCCTTCCTCAAGGCTATACATCTTTAGTTACTTTAGTCTTTCTTCATATGTCTTCTGATGCAGACACTGCATCATTTTGGTTGCTATCCTCTGGACAGTCTCCACCCTATCTATGTCTTTGCAGAGATAGGGTCTCCAGAACTGTACACAGTACTCCAGATGTGGTCTTACCAACTGTCTGTACAGAGGGCCAACAATTTCCTGTTTTCTACTGGTGATGCCTCTCCCTATGCATCCCAGTATCCCCCATGCCCTCCTTACTGCCTTCTCACATTGCTGGCCCACCTTTAGGTCATCTGATATGACTACCCCAGGTCCCTTTCCATTTTTGTTGTTGCTATTACCTCACCCCCCATTGTGTACTCTTCCCCTGGGTTTTTGTTTCCCAGGTGCATTACTTTGTACTTCTTTGCATTGAATCTAACCTGCCATACATTTGACAATTCTTCCAACCTTGCCAAGTCCCTTTTCATCCTTTCCACCTCACCTTGAGTATCAACCCTATTGCAGATCTGTGTGTCCTCTGCAAAGAGACACACTTTCCCTTACAGTCCCTCTGCAATGCCACTTATAAAGACATTAAAAAGAACCAGCTCCAGTACTGAACCCTGCGGTACCCCACTAGAAACCATCCTTCCTTCACTGTGAACTCCATTTACTATTACCCTCTGTGTTCTATTGTCCAACCAGTGTTTTACCCAGGCTACCACCATGGGACCCACTCCCAGGCTGGCTAATTTGTTTATTAATCTTTTGTGTGGGACTGTGTCAAATGCCTTGCTAAAGTCTAGGTAGGCCATGTCCACAGCCCCTCCCTGGTCTACTGCTTTGGTCACCCAGTCAAAGAAATCAATTAGGTTTGTCTGACATGGCCTTCCCACTGTGAATCCATGCTGTCTTGGGTCCTGTGCCCCACTGGCCTCTAGGTACTCAACAGTTCTTTCCTTCAAAAGTGATTCCATCATTTTCCCAACCACTGAGATCAAACTGATAGATCTGTAGTTTCCTGCCTCTGTCTTGCTCCCACTTTTGTGAAGGAGAATCACATCCTCCCTCCTCCCTCCTCCAGTCCTCATGTACCACACCATCCTCCCATGATTTATTAAAAAGGGTAGTCAGTGGTGTTAATAGTTCTTCCCTTAGTACTTTTAGAATTCTGGGGTGAATCCCATTTGGCCCCATTGCTTTATCCACCTTCAGTTTTAAGAGTTCTTTCAGAACCCTTTCTTCTGTGAAAGGACTAATATTAACTCCCTATCCAGAGTGTTTCTATTGACCGGATTAGGTATTTCCCTCTGCTTTTCCATTGTGAATACTGAGCAGAAGTATTCATTCAGTATCCCTACTTTTTGACTGTCGCTGTCTGCCCAACCACCTTCCTCTTTGTTCAGCCTCAGTATCCCTGCCTTTGTTTTTCTTTGCTCCCTAATGTACCTACAGTATAAAAGGTTTTATCCCCCTTCTTAAATGCGTTGGCTATCTTTTCCTCAGTTTGGGCCTTTGCTATTCTGACTGCCTTACCCGCTTCCTTCTGCTTTAATTGGTACAGTTCTCTGTCCTGCTCCTTCTGTGTTTCCTTATACTTCCTGAATGCTATCTTTTTCTTCCTTACCTTCCCCACCACTTCTTTTGAGAACCATAGTGTTTTTTTTTGTTTTGATTTGTTTATTTGCTTCACACAAAGGCTTGTTGCCTCTATGATGGTGGTTTTGATGTTTCCCCATTGTTGCTCCACCCCACCTTCTTGCCTTTTTGCTAGTGCTTTTCTGAGGCACGCTCCCATTTTGACAAAATCAGACCTCCTGAAGTCCAGTACCTTCACTTTTGTGTGGCTTGACTCTACAGCTAAGTTTATTGTGAACCACACTGTTTGGTGGTTGCTTGTTCCCAGATGGCTACCCACTTTAATATCAGAGATCCTCTTTTCTGTTCCCATTTGAGACTACCAGGTCTAAGATTGCTCTCTTCCCAGTGGGTTTCAAAATTAGCTGTCTGAGGCATGCCCCCTGTAGGGCATTGAGAATGGCCCTGCTCTTGGATGTGGCTGCAGCAAAGGTGCTCCAGTCAACATCTGGCATATTCAGGTCCCCCATCAGCAATATCTCCCCTTTATCTGCCATCACAAGGATGCCTTCAATCATTTCCTTGTCCATTTCCTCCCCCCCTGAGATGAGGGTCTGTATACAAAATCTGTGCGGGTTGTGGAGCCATTTCCAGTCTCCAGGGTGACCCACAGTGCCTCCTCTCCTCCCTGTTTACCCTTTAGTTCTGTTGCTTTGATCCCTTCCCTTACATAGAGAGCTACTCCTCCTCATCTTCTTCCCTCCCTGTCCATCCTGTAGATTGTGTACCCTGGTATGTTGACATCCCAGTCATGGTTCTTTGTGTACCATGTTTCTGTGACTGCCACAATATCCAGGCATCCCTCTTCCATCAAGGACGCCATTTCAGAGATCTTTTTACCTAGACTACGGGCATTGGTACTCATTACCCTCCATTTTTTTATGGTTTTATTTCTTTTTGCGCCATCCCTGTCCCTACTGCCTTTGTCTTTTTCTCCATTTATCCCTGCCCTTCTCCCTATCAACTGCTCTATCTTGGTGTTTACCTCACTAATTACCCTGATTGGGGGGGCTAGGATTTCCCTTCTCCTCTTCAGTGCCTCCCCCTTGGCTAGTTTAAATGTTTGACATTGAAGCATTTAAACCTATCACCTAGGATCTTGGTTCCCCTCTAGGATAGATGCAGATCATCATGCCTGTATAGGCCTGCATCCCTCCAGGTGGAGCCCCAGTCCCCAATGAAGTCAAATCCCTGAGCTCTGCATCAGTTTTTCAACCAGTCATTGAATCCCATGGTGCAGAGTACCCTAGCCTCATCCATGAAATAGACAGGTAGCACTTCCGAGAAAGTTATCACGTGTGCTACTTCTCTAAGGCCCCATCCCAACTCCACAAACTTCTGTTGCACTGCTCTGATCCCAGTCTCAGCCAGGTCATTCATCCCTAGGTGGACAATGACATCCATCTCCCTCCCCATTGCCGCTGCTACCATGATCCTGAGGATTCATTTCCTGTCCCTCCAAGCCTTGGTGCTGGGCAGGCACCTTACCTCCCTTTCCCTCCCTCTCCCAGTTCTACCCTCTAACTACTGAGTCCCCCACCAGGAGTTGTTTCCTTCCTCTGTGGGGTCCTGGGCCATCCTCCTGTGGGTATCCATTGTGGAGGTTCACAGCATCCTCCTTGGTCTACACTGCAGGTGCCTCCATAGAGGAACCATACTTTGCCAGAGAATTGTGGAGGGGCACAACTTTAGGGATGCACCTCTGTTCCACCACCCTCACCCTCCCTGAGCCCACCATGGTCCAACCTCTCCTCTTTCTTGGTGACCTCTGAGGTAGTGGTGGTAGCCTGAGTGGTCCCTGGGTGAGAGAACAGGTTTCCCAAATCCTTGCCAGGTCAGCTAGGAGATGAACAACCTCCTCCCTCAGACCAGAGAGGTGCCTGCAAATAGGGCAGCAATGAAGTCTCCAGAATGTCTGCCGGAAGACTGCTGCTCCACAGCCAGTGCATTGCACCATTCCCCACATGTCTGTGTCCCTTCCAGTTACAGATGCTTTTTTGGTTTTTGTTCTTGTTTTAGTGTGTGCAAGCTTGTGAGTGTCTCTACCCCCTATTCAGTGTGCTGTGCCTTTAAGGATATGAACAGGTGTATGTTGTTAGCAGTTTTGGGGAAGTGATATCAGATCTCCAGCTATAAAGGAAGTTATGTGCTTGGGCTGGGTGGGGTGAGTGGAAGGGTGGGTGGGAGTAAACCTTTGCCGTCCAGAAACAATCACTTACAACTCTTACCCTCCACCCCAGGGAGTGCCTTCCTTCCTTTCAGACACCTATTTCACAAAGGTTAAGTAACAGATCTAGTCACAACTGACTGCAAATATCTCCCAGCTACAGTTCCTCCCTGGCAAATTAAAGTTAAAACTAAGAAAAGTCCACCCCAAAAACAGAGTCAATACTAATTACTTACACAGGTCCAAAAAGTAATAATTCAGTTCAGTGTAGTCTAGAAAATAACCTCCTTGATTCAAGGAAGCTGTGGCTGCTTTCTCACTCTCTCTGTCTCAGTCTCAGCAGACAGAGACAACAAACAATTCCAGTTATTAATCCTCAGTTCAACTAGACCCCTTTCAGTTCCTCCCCATACAGACACCTATTTCACAAAGGCTAAGTAACAGGTCTAGTCACAACTGACTGCAAATATCTCCCAGCTACAGTTCCTCCCTGGCAAATTAAAGTTAAAACTAAGAAAAGTTATAGATATAGATATAGATATAGATATAGATATAGATATAGATATAGATATAGATATAGATATAGATATAGATATAGATATATCATGGCAGCACAGTAGTGCTACTATAGTTAGGGTTGAGTAGCACTTTTGAGGTTAAAGGGTAAAATTTTGCACCTTAATAACTTTGTCACCATTAAACAGATGTGCCTGAAATTTGGTATGCTTAATTGGGCATGGTAGATCTCAGGATCTGCTAAGTTTCGTACCAGTCAAATATACGGCTGCGGAGTTATTAAGCAGCAATGAATTGCGCAATTGTGCTTTTTTGTGATTTCTTTGCTCTCACCTACAGGTCACACAGTTTGCATGACCAGTCTGAAAACTTATGGGAACATGTGGCCGGGGAGCCTGATGTGCCTTTCGAAGATTTCATGAAAAAATATTAAATGGTTCAAAAGTTATTCAAAAAACAAGTTCCCATTATAAGTCAATGGGAAACGTTAACAAAAAGTTTGACACTTTCGCAAATTCACTTTTTACTTTTGCAAATGGCCTTAGTACTTTCGCAAATCCACCATTTTGTTTTCAGTTGGTAATCAGAAAAATGCTTGGCATTTAAATTTGGGACCATCTAGAGACACAATTATTTTTGTGCTCACCTAGTTGGAGCCTGAGGATGCTTGCTGTGTCTTTATTTTGGGGTTAAACACCCCAGAAATAAGTTTTTCAATGTTCAGGAAAAAGTACTTTTGCAAAGTACTTTTGTGCTCATGACACTTTCGTAAATCTGTACGAAAGCTTTCTCAAATCACGAAAGTACTTTGCAATACTATGGCTAAAATGACAGGAGTTCTTTGCCACCTTGCTACAAAAGAACGGTTAGGTCTTTTGGCTTGAAATCTGGAGGGAAGGCAGACAACATGTCACAGATGAGCCTTTTGGTGGTTTGGTGAAAAAAATATTGTATGGCTCCAAAGTTATGGTACTATGAAATTGATGCTTTTTCCCATAGACTAACATGGTGGCGTACGCCGTGCCTTTCAGAGTGTGTATCTCGAAAACAATGCGAGATACAGATTTTTCATCGTGAGTTGCATAGCCCTACAGGCTATGTATTACAAAATGGTAGCTAGGAAAATAATGATTTCTGTGAAATTAAATTTGTTTTTCTACGTCATATGGTTGCTAAGATATTTCCAATGAAGTACTTCCAATGCGCGTTTTAAGTTTTCATTGCCATTACAATGCATGCATTCTTTGTACACACTGTGTTTCTCTATGCAGTTCTCCAGCAAAAAGAGGGTATGTGCTTCTGTTACTGTTACAGTTACTGTTTCGCCTTGTGTTTGCGTACCTGTTAGTGTTACCGTTACCGTATGCGCCACCATGTGTGCTACCCTTTGCATTGCCATTTTCCCTTGCGTTTAAGTTACTGTTACCATTTGCATTTCCACCTTGTGTTTGCATTGCTGTTCCTGTTACTATGTCAGAAGACATCACGTTGCGGGAGCGCGGGGCCCTCCAGCCTCTGCATTACATTCAGTATTTCTTGTCATCATTCTCAAAAAGAAGGGAAACTAGAGGCAAGAAACTCAGTTTAATGCATCAGTTAGGGTAGTTCCACAGTGACTAAAGTAAGGAAATTCAGTATTAGGGTTGAAACTCCCCCTGCACACCTCCAGCCCGCCCCCCCAACCAGCATCGGGGTGTGCGTTGGGGTCAGTGGTCCTAACTCTCACCCCATTCTCCTATGCCTCTGCTTCTTTAAACATGTGATGGGGTGAGAGTTAGGGCCGCTGACCCCAATGTGCACCCCGATGCCAATTGGGGGATGGGCTATAGATGTCCGGGGGGGTTTCAACCCTAACACCAAACTTCCTTACTTTTGTCACTGTGGACAACCGTGAGCTGATGCATTAAACAGAGTTTTTGCCCTAGATATATATATATATGTATGTGTATATATATATATATATATATATATATATATATATATATATAATATAAATATATGGGATATACAATGGGAACCAGTGTGATATATTATCTATTTATTTTCACAACAGCATTTTGCCCTTGGATAACCTTAGGAGTGGCATAAGCCACAAGTGATGCATCCAAGGTCAAAAATGCTTGAGTCTAGAAAAAAATGTATCACACAGGTCCCCATTGTATGTCTTGTATATACAATGAGCTGGGTTTTAATTTTTTTATTTTTGAGGGGGGGATGATTGACAGGTAGCGTTTATCCAACATATGCGTGATAAATTCCAGGTTCTAAAATTTCTCATGCATAGGTGGAGATAAAAATTTTTATGACATTGAATTTATGTCCACGCATTTGTGTGTGTATGTATGTACATATATATATATATATATATTCACTCTTCATCCTTTCCAGAAAAAGTCACCTCTTTGATGCACCTTTTTGATCTCAACACATTAAAAGTTCTTGTTTTCTGGGACACTTTTTCCAATCCCTTGTAATCCAATTTCTAATACTTCTTTCTGAGAACATTCAAAATGACATAAGCTCTTTTGGATCACATGCTGCAGCAAGTAGTGCATTGACCATAACATAACTGGCTTTATTATAACCACATCATTATATAATAATGCTATAAACCTTGTCTTCACTGTTTACTTTAATCTTGAACAATTATTGTTAATGGTGGTCTTCAATTAGTGTATTGTTTGATGTTGACAAATTCACAGATACAGCACTTTGTATCTTGGTCCCCATACACTATAGCTGTTTTGCTCCACATATTTAATTACAGAAGTCTTGATTTTTTTCTTTTTTCCCTTCCCCAAGAAATAAATTACATGGAGTGTAATGTTTGTAACAGTGCAGCCTCTCAATATTGTGCCTCACTATAAGGTTCCCTTATACAAGAATACTGAACATTACCCTAATTATAATTTTGTTTTAAAACCCACACATCTCTGTAATATAAAATCTCTAACTTTCGCATTTAGACTTTACAGAATCTGAACTATATTCCTATAGCATATTTGAAATCTTAATATACTAAACAAGACAGAGCAAATAAGCACAGTAAACATGTTGTCAAGCCTACAAAATTAATTTTGTTTATTAAGGGAAATACATTACTTTCAGACAACTAAATTCTTGCTGACAGTAGCCAGTATAGTATAACGGCCAAGAGTTAGGCTATTAGCATCAGTATTGCATCAGCATAAATATGCTTATGCTGCTTACAGAACAGAGATGACACAAGGGATGCACAATTAAATCCTGTGGAATTAGTAGCTTGGTAATTTAAGTGCACTGCTACGTAATGAAAACAGAGAAGATGGTCCTATGCTGGAAATATAAAAGAGTCTATGATATTTATTTTTTTTTCTTAAGAGCTACATATTATTAGGCATAGGATTCTGGTTTGGCCACAGAAAATAATTTCCCTTTGTGGATACATATTGATTTCGGCAACAGATATGTTCTGCCTGTATTGAACTACCATAGGATAGGATAGGATAGGATAGGATAGGATAGGATGGAACTTGGCTTTATATCTTGCATTTCTTATTCAGAGTATCTCTACTTTACAAAGTAATGAGTTAGATATGGTGGTACAGTGTTTGTGGAGAAGTACAGCCACCTTTCAAAACACAACAGCATCTTACTCTTAGCAATTCAAACATATTTTACTGACAGAGTTTAGATTGTCCAGGACTCTGGGAAAATCTTATACTTTTCTGAATAATGTTATCACATCCTTGACTTCTACCTAGAAAACCTTTGGGAAAGAGTACAAGAGGGCCTTGGCATAACATGTCATCAAAGCAACAGCACATCCAACAAGCTCAGTGCTCAGATACAATGGTACTGCTTGTTATGATCATACCTCACTGCTGGGATCCAGAAGCAGTTCCTTTACTATCTGTGAAATGATGTAGCAAGGCATTGAATTATTAATTCATATGGGTGCCAGATGATGGACAAATTATCAACCTTATTACTTGCTAGCAGGGCTTCTTCTTAAATAAAGAAATAAAAACCAAAACTCCTGACCAGGACAGTTTAAGGTTCAGAATTTTGGGGTCACATGCATAGCTGCATTTCTGTCTGTGTATATTTGGTGTGCCAAAAGGCACATCATTGTGCCACCAATTAAAAATGCCATAATCAAAGCTTGAACTTAGCAGGCTACAGCTAGGGAAGGAATCCCCTCTGGTAACTAAGTTGCTATTTGAATTAATTTATCAGAAAGTAGTCATTTTAAATATAGTTTAATGTCACTACAATATGGGCTTGTAACAGTAAAAGGGATCCAGTGAAGTCTCCTCTTTACCTACCTTGCCATTTGCCTTTAGGCCTACTTATGTGAAGTCAACTTTTTCATGGGTATTGATGGTCTTCTTGGTGGTTGTGTGGACCCCTTCCAGTCTTCAACCCCTATCACATCTCCAGGGTTTGATGAAACCAGCTTGCTAGCTCCTTTCCTCTTCCTCATATGCCACTTTCCAATATGCATTCCTTTGTATGTGTCTGCACCCTTTTGAATTGTGATCTAGCTTGCAAGACTGCCCAGTCTCAGTAGAACTCCTTGATGCAGTTCTACAGGGTAGGAGGCACTGTGCCTTGAGAAGCATGTACAGTGGTCTGAATTCAGACCCAAATCAGCATACCAGTCCCTGCACT
Source organism: Neoceratodus forsteri (assembly GCA_016271365.2). Taxonomy (NCBI): domain Eukaryota; kingdom Metazoa; phylum Chordata; order Ceratodontiformes; family Ceratodontidae; genus Neoceratodus; species Neoceratodus forsteri. Next base: position 1,781,079,080 of record CM057452.1, read on the forward strand.
GTATTTGTAGCTGTATGTTATATAAACTTCACCACCATAACCAAGTTATATTGAAACATTCCAATTCAAGTTAATTATCTGGGATTAGATGACTAATGGAAGAGTTGTTTAAAAATTCTTAATAATATCAGAATGGAGCTCTGCATTATTCTAACTGGGCATCCTAACTATGAATTGAAAAAACAGGATATATGGGGGTGATGCCAATGAAGGGCTAGGTGTCAATGGTGATTGCTCCTGCACTGTTGTTTTTCATTATGATTTCAACACAGTTTTAATTCCTTGTCAGCCTCTTTCAAGAAATAAACAATAGACTCTTCTAGTTCAGCTTTACAGTATTGTATATTTAAATATATCTGATAGTGAAAGTGAGAATTTAGCTTTAACAAGACAGAAACTAAAATTCCCACAAGTACCAACAGCTGATTTAAAGGCACTAGCTGACAACATAGAAAGTTTTTCTTTGACTTCTCACCAATTGAGACAGTTTTGACTGACTCTTAAACATGTTTAACATATCTGAACAAGAAGTAGAGTCTTTAGGTCAGTGAGTCACTAATACTGAGGTTAGAATTTCATGTCTTGAAGGCAAGTCACGCAGGGCAGAGGTATACATTTTTGTGCTCAGGGAAACAAGTTAAAACAAGCATTTGTCAATGCTGAATGTTGCTTGCTTCTATGTGCTGTTTAGGAATTTGGAAGTCATTGGAGTGCAAATATTGAAAATTCGCGAACTTACGAGCGTGCGTAGGAACTGTGCAATGCACGCTCGCAAAACGGTCATTTTTAGGAATGTTTTCACCAAATTTTCAACATAGCCATTTTAAGACCTCTGCTCATGAACGGTGTCACTGCGATTTTCTTAATGTGTCCCATACATTGATTTCGCACACCGACTGCGCCATTGTGCACTACATGGGCGGAAACACATTTTCAGTGAGATGTGAAAAATGACAGCTGTACTGCTCATAAGGAGGTGTGGTAAAATGGCAATGTTGAAAATCTGGAGTGAAAATATTGAAAATTCATGAACTTACGAGCGTGCGTAGGAACTGCGCAACACACGCTCGTAAAACAGTCACTTTTAGTATTTTTCCACAAATTTCAAAATAGGCTTTTGAGAGCCCACCTTATGAACATCGGCAGTGTCATTTTATTAATCATTCCAGAAATGTGATTTCGCACAGTGGCTGCAAAATCATCCTTCGGGCCCGAGTAACACCATGACAGTGTAAGAATTCATGAGGAGGGGTCCCAAAAACCCCATGTTGAAAATTTGGTGCAAAAATTCCAAAAAATGCCTGAGATATGCAACAAAGTTGAAAAAACCCTATCTATCCCATTATACAGCTTACTGGCATTTCCTCAGTTCGCGGTCGGCTTTGAAGAGTGCAGGCGTGCCCGGTCCACCTAAGATCGTCGCGCTGGACTCCCAGAGGTAAGTATGGGGTGAGGGGTGTGGGGAGGTGTGGGGTGCGCAGTGGGTGGGGTGTTGTGGGGCAGGAGATCGCGTGAATCGCTTTTTTTCTTTACAGTTTTTTTTTTTTTTAAATGATGATTGACGCTTGCCACGCTGGGGTGGGATCCCAGTATGGCAGAAGGATGGCTGGGGGCATGGAGCTGACAGGGGATTAAGCACCCCATCGGCCATGGCATCTGTTGCCACACTGGGGTGTGCTCCCAGCATGGCAACCTGTACTGGGGGGGAGAGAGTGGAGCTGATGGGGGATTGGGCACCCCCGTCAGCCATAACATGATTTTGCCACACTGAGGTGGGCTCCCAGCGTGGCACCTGGATGCTTTGGGGGGCATGGAGCCAACAGAGGATTGGGCACCCCCGTCGGCCGTACAGCGAGGGGGGAGGCACATGAGCACACAGTGTGCGTGCGCGGCCGCGTGTGTGTGTGTGTGTGTGTGTGGGGGGAGAGCTCTGTTCACTCAAGCGGAGCTCTCCCTTTCAACTGTATGCCACTGCACTTTCAGCTTGTCATAGACAGCTGCAGCAGTGATTGGGGAACTGGGGCCATGCCTGCAAACACACTGACTGCATTGGAAGAAGGGCTGACACACCTCCGAAAACTCTGATGATGGCACTATGTTTCTTGCACATGCATGCAAGCAACATAAAAATGGAGGATACATTGGACAACATAGAAAATCATAGAAAATAAGTAGCTGTTAGAAGGCTTTTATGAGGGCTTATAGGACTTAGTGTACAAACAGACATTTGAAAACAGTCAGCTGAAAGAAGGAGGCACATTTGTTATTGAGCATACTCACAGTTCACTTATAGCAAACCCTAGTGACAACAAAAAAACTGAAAGACACGATCAGAGCCACCGGTTTAAGGGTTTTGACAAAGTCAAAATCTATTTTCCAAACATCTTTAGCAGTGTCTGCATTCCCAATTGTGATAAACCATGAGGCGTCCACAACTCCTTTTCTACCCTCCTCTTACTCCCTTCTCTCATCTAATAGTAGGTAAGAAATTAAACTTTAATTTCTTGAGTGCCCAATCCCAGAGGTTCTGGGTGCTTTATAAAAGAGGTGTAAAAATGTACAATCATAAACAAATACAATTCAATAAAGAAAGTCAATAAATAATATAAGCAATATAAACTCTGGCAGGGAGAAAGAGCAGAAGGGCAAAAACAGCCACTGAGGAGAAAATAGTCAAAAAGGACAAGACGAGCGATGAAACCTTTTTCAGATATTTGAGAGAGAGGAAAAGGGCAAGGCAGGCAATTGCTACACTGAAGGGGTAAGAAGAGATAAACTTGAAAAGGGACAATGAAAAAGCAGAGGTATGGAATAAGTACTTTAGCTCAGTATTCATGGAGGAGGAGGAGGATGGTAGGGGTCCTGTGTTAAAGCCAAAGGGGAAAGGGGGCAAATGGGTGGATCAGAGCCCATTCACTGTGGATAGGGTCAGGACAGAGCTAGATAGATTAAGGGTGGAGAAGGCAGTGGGGCCTGATGGGTTACACCCCACAGTGATCAGGAATTTGAGGGAGGAGCTGGCCACACTCGTGACAAGGCTCTTCAGCCTATCCCTGGATATGGCAACAGTGCTGGAGGACTGGAGGAAGGTGGAAGTGGTGCCCTTGCACAAGGGAGATAGCAAGGAGGTGTAGGAGAACTACTGACCTGTCAACTTCATGTCTGTGGTGGGGAAAGTAATGGAGGCATTGATCAAGGAGAGGGTGGTAGATTACCTGATGGAGTGTGGCTTGCAGGACAGCACACAACATGGCTTCACAAAAGGGAAGTCATGCCAGATCAACCAAATTGAGTTCTTCAATAGAGTGACTCAGGTAATCGACCAGGGAAGGGCAATGGATGTGGCCTATCTGGACTTCAACAAGGCCTTCAACACCATCCCTCATAGGAGGTTGGTGAGCAAGATGGAAAGCTTGGGGGTGGGGTAAAATAACAAGCTGGGTTGAGGCCTGGCTAGCAGTGAGAACTCAGAGGGTGGTGCTAAATGGGGTGCACTCCGGGATGGCAAAAGTGAAGAGTGGAGTACCACGGGATCAGTTTTTGGTCCATTCCTCTTCAACATGTACTGTACATCAGTGATATTGCAGAGGGTTTGAGGGGGAGGGTGTACCTGTTTGCCGATGATACTAAAATCTGTAATTGGGTGGACACCTGGGAGGGGGTAGAGGACATGAGGAAGAACCTAAAGATGCTCAAGGAGTGGGTCAGAAAATGGAAGCTGAGATTTAATGCCAAGAAGAATGCTATGATGCATTTACAGAGGAGAAACACATGAGCAGGGTACACACTTGGTGGGGAGGAAATCAAAAAATCAGAACAGGAGAGGGATCTGGGGATCATAGTCTCCTCAAACCTTAAGGTAGGGTTCAAATGTAGCAGGGTGGTGGGAAGGGCCAAAGGAATGTTGGAATGCATAGGCAGGTGCATTACTAGCAGAAGGAGGGAGGTAATAATGCCCATCTACAAAGTCATGGTGAGTCCACACTACAGTACAGGGTTCAGTTCTGGAGACCACACCTCTGCAAGGATATAGATGCATTAGAGAGGGTTCAGAGAAGGGCAATAAAGATGGTGCAGGGCAGGGGTGTCATGCATCCAGAAATTTTGGAGGGTCACAAAATCCAAACCTCTCTAGGGGAACCCGGGGGCATGCCGCCCCCAGGGAAATTTAGAAAAATTGAAGTCAAATGGTGCATTTTGATGACTTTTAGTAGGCCAGGAAGCTGTTCCCCTAATATTCTAAATGCCATCATAATGAGACTTTTTTTTCTGTCTTTGTTCAGTCTGTAAACCAAAAAGAAGAGAATCCACAGGAAATTAACTGCCCTTTTAAAATACTTGAAGCTGCCTCTCCAGATGTGAGAACAATGCAAGCATTCTCTGAATCAGAATGGGGTTGGGAGCGCTGAACAAATATCACTGCAGGCAGTTGCTTCAAATATTCAAATTATTTCCTTTTTATTTTGAATTCTGCACGCGTCTCAACGTTTCACCTACAAGGTAAGCTTTTTCAAGAGATGCCTTCTCTAAGCAAATAAATAAACATACAAATGTTAAAAATACTGTCCACAACCAGCCAATAAATATAAAAAAGTTAATGTGTCCAAACAACTGCCAGTGCTAGTTACATAATCTTATTTGCATAAACCAAATGGTTCACTGTGTATTTCTACACTCAGTTAAACAGATAATCCAAAAATACATAAGACAAGCATAATTTTTAGCTCCATATTTATCAGTCATCTGTCTACTATTTAAGTTCTTTTGCCATCTTAATATTGTTCCATTATAGTTTCATCCTAAAATTGCACCTATCATAATTTTTGTTTAAAAATAGCCAACACCAAACACCACTAGTGTGTTATACACCGACAAGTACAAAATGCATACTCAAAGTCCAAAAATTCCGGCTTTTCACATTCCCGGTTGTGCACACGTTATATTTCTCAGTATTTCAGACCTTTACTGTTTTTTGGTTTTTAGCTTGTTTGCATAAGGTGTCCCATCAGGCTCAATTCTAGGAAATAAACACAATGTTTGTTGCTTAAAAAGTGTTCACAACACTGAACATGTCTCACCATATGTACTTCAACTACTGCTCTTTATATGTTCACAGTGCTTATCTGGCATTTTAATTAACTTTATGGTTATATTTTAATTCTCTGCATGTTACTTATACTTTACATTAATTTCATAACATTTCCCAGTCCGTGTTGTTACTACATTAGGTGTTACTCTTTGCCAGTTACAATATGCATCTTCTGTTCATTTTTTACAAAAAAAATTCCTAAGCCTTTCATTATATTGTCAGTCAATATTAACAACTAGCTCCATTTTCTTAAATAACCTCAAATTGCTAGACCAAAACAAGAAGAAAGGCTTGACATTCTTTACTTACAGCTTTTTATGTTGCTGTGACAGATGCGAAGTTCAACTGTTTGTGCAGATGCCTGTGCTTTTTCTGCTCGATGTGTGATAAAGCTACATCGTTTTATCTTTCAGCTTAATCCACAGATAACCAAAGTCCTTTAAGAAGTGCATATACCTCTTTACTACACAGTACCATCACTGAAATAATCCCAACATCCAGTTCATTTAGAAGGTTAATGTGCTCAAGTTACCAGATATACAATATTCCAATCTGAAGAATGTCATTCATTTTACATTCCATTTTTTCTTATATCATGGTTAAGAGATAAAACAGCTGAGCTCTATATCATTAGCACAACTGCATTTTGCATCACTTGAATCTAAGAAGGCTAGAAATGATATATCCTGGACTTGATGTTACATATTCTAGCCTAAAGTATGTCATTCCTTTTTCATCTTAATCTCTCTGATGTCCTGATTCAAGCCATAAAAATGCCAGTGGCTCATCAGCACCATAACACTACCAAATCTCTGATTGTACTCTCTTCTTTTCCAACACTTCATTTCTCTTTTGTATTTCAAAAAAATTCCTTTCTTTTTGCCAGTCATACCTGGAGTGTTTGGTCACATCTTAATTACACTGGTGTCCTAATCTTCTATGCGTGATATTTCAAACATCCAATTCATTTAACAGGTAAATGTATTACAGATATTAAATATACTGCATTTCACCTTAAAACATATCTTTGATTTTATGTTTCACTTTTTCTAGTATCTTGGTTCAAAAATGCAGTAATTTAGGTCCATAACATTAACACTGCTTTTTACCTCATCATGTCTAAAGAAGCTAGAAGCAGCATGTCCAAAATGTGATGTACTGCCTTCTAACCAAAGGTATGTTGCTCAATTCACACCTCAATCTCTCTAATGTCCTGATTAGAGTCAGAAACAAATCCATGGCTCTTCAGCACTCAAATATTATCAAATCTGTGATTTTACTCTTTTTTTCTTCAAACATATCATCTTTCTTATGTATTCCACAACATCCCTATCCTTCTACTAGTCATACCTATGAAATATTCAACCACATCTCATTTACACTAGTGTCCTGATCCTATCTGTATGATATTTCGACCTTCTTTTTTCAGCCTCTCCTACCTTTGTTTCATTATATCTTGTTTTCCATATTATCCTAAATCCTAGTAGTACCATTATATTTGAGCTAAACAAATCATTACATTTTTATCTAGCCCTTTCCTATAGTTCAACACCTATTTTTTATAAAACTTACTGTTTCTTAATTGTCAGATTGTCCTACATCTAGTAACACAATTTCATTTTCAGCAATTCCAGTTCATGTCTTTATTTAACCCTATCCTCGACTCAAGTGCCCTCATTTCAAAAATACAACGTGTCTCTATTATTTCCAATATTTTATTAAAATCTCACCAGGAGGAAGGAGCTGCTGGTATAACTAAACTTCTCTACTGGGACTAAGAACTAGAACTCTTATACTGGGACCTTCAATTTAGGATAAAAAAAAAGTTAGTGTGTTTGTCAGAGTTAGTTGAAGTGAGTTGTTATCTGCATATCTGTTATCTGTATTATCTGTGTAGTTATCTATGTGCTTGCCACAGGAGGCTGAAGGGAACTGTTATCTGTGAAATTAACTAAGTGTAGAAAGATTTGCAAAGTTGAGGGAGTGGCTTAACTAGAAGAAGCCAGGTTAAAACCAGATTTAAACACTGCCCTAGATAACTTCTGGCAGAGCACCAGGAGGAATGAGCTGCTGGTATAACTAAACTTCTCTACTGGGACTATATTGCCCTCCTTCCCCCCCCTCCCCACCCAAAGGCAGTTCTACTTTTATAGGCACAGGACTTGACTGACACCAGGAACTTCCTGTTTGGGAGCAGGAAGTGAGTAATCACAGAGCCACCAAAGACTCACCATCCTAGAAGGGCAAGGGTAGCTCTCCGTCCCCCCCCCCAGCTGCCGGAGGTCTAACTCTGAGCAAATAAGGAGAATACTGAGAAATATAGGAACCTCTTGTCTCAGAACAGAAAGATCAGGAGCTAAAAGGGCACAGAGGAAGTAAGTAAGTAGGGAGAGATAAAAAAGAAAGAAATAAACAGAGGAAAGAGTAAGCATTCCAAATAACAGTTAGGGGGTCAGAAATAACATGATGGGAGTGGTGTAGTGCAGTGGCTATGGAGCAGCAGTCTTCTGGAAAATGTTCTGGAGTATGCGGTGTTGTCCCATCTGCAGGTACCTCTCTGGGCTGAGGGAGGAGGTTGCTCATCTCCAAGCTGAGATGGCCAGGATTTGTGGGACCTCTCCCACCCAGTGACCACCAGGGTCACTGCCATTGCCTCAGAGGTTGCCAAGAAAGAGGAGTGGTTGGACAACAGTGGGCTCAGGGAGGGTGAGGATGGTGGAACAGATGTGCATCTCTCCAGTTGTATCTCTCCACAATTTCTATGCCGTTCTGGAAAAGTGTGGTTCCTCTTTGGAGGCACCCACAGTGGAGACCAAGGAGGATGCTGGGAACCTCCACAAAGGAGGCCCACAGGAGGGTGGAATGGGACCCCACAGGGAAAGGAAACAACTCCTGGTGGGGTACTCCATTGTTAAAAAGGTAGAACTGGGGGGAGGAAGGGAAGGGAAGAGGGAGGTAAGGTGCCAGCCTGGCACCATGGCTAGGAGGGACAGGGAGCGAATCCTCAGGATCGCAGGAGCAGCTGCATGGGGAAGGAGCTGGATGTCATTGTCCACTTAGAGACAAATGATCTGGCTAAGAAAAGGATCAGATCAGTGCAGGAAGCATTTGTGGAGATGGGGAGGGGCCTTAGATAAATAGCACGCACGGTAACCTTCTCTGAGGTGCTTCCTGTCTATGGCACCTGTGAGACAAGAATGCTCCACACCATGGGATTCAATCAGTGGTTGAAAAACTGGTACAGAGCTCAGGGATTTGGCTTCACTGAGGACTGGGGGTCCACCAGGAGGGATGCAAGCCTATACTGGTATGATGATCTGCATCTGTCCAGGAGGGGAACCAGGATCCTAGGTGATAGGTTTAAATGCTTCACTGGCAAGCAATTAATCTAGCCAAGGGGGGAGACACTGGAGAGGAACAGGGAAATCCTAGCCCCCCCAAAAAAAAATCAGGGTACTAAGTGAGGTAGACACCAACATAGAAATGTTGATAGGGAGAAGCATAGGGGTAAATGGAGAAAGTGACAGATGCAATAAGGACAAGGATGGGGCAAAAAGGGGTAAGGCCATCAAAAATGGAGGGTAATGAGTACCAGTGCCCATAGTCTGGGAAACAAGCTCCCTGAACTGGTGACCTTGATGGAAGAGGGATGCCTGGATATTGTAGCAGTCACAGAAACATGGTACACAGAGAACCATGACTGGGATGTTAACACACCAGGGTACACAACTTACAGGAGAGACAGGGAGAGGAGAAGAGAGGTCGGAGTAGCTGTCTATGTAAGGGAAGGGATAAAAGCAACTGAACAAAAGAGTAAACAGGAGGAAAGGAGGCATTGTAGATCACCTTAGAGACTGGAAATGGCACCACAATCTGCACAGGGTTGTATACAGACTCCCATGTCAAGACGGAGGGAAGGGACAAGGATATGATAGAAGGTATTCTCAGGATGGAAACATAGAAACATAGACTTTGACAGCAGATAAGGACCACTTGGCCCACCTAGTCTGCCCATTTCCCTACCTACAGGATAGGCCGCAGATCCTAGTTAATAAACAGCCTATTTCTTCCTACCCCCCACAAGATTTGAGCACCTGGGAAACAAAAACCCAGGGGAAGGTTACACAATGGGGGGGAGGTACTTACATCAATAAAATGGAAAGGGACCTGGGGGTAATCATATCAGATGACCTTAAGGTTGGCAAGCAATGTGAGAAGGCAGTAGGGAAGGCTGAGGGGATACTGGGATGTATAGGGAGAGGCATCACCAGCAGAAAACAGGAAGTTGTTATTTCCCTGTACAGACATTTGGTGAGACCCCATCTGGAGTACTGTGTCTAGTTCTGGAGACCCCATCTCTGCAAGGACATAGGTTGGAGGCAGTTAAGAAGAGGGCAACTAAAATGGTGCAGGGTCTGCAAGAGAAGCCATACAAGGAGAGACTAAAGGAGCTTAATATGTATACCCTTGAGGAAAGGGGGGAGGCATGATAGAAATGTTAGGATCAATAAAATGCAAGAGGGTAGCATCTTTCAGAAAAAGAGATGTGCAAGAACAAGGGGACACAATTTGAAGAGAGAGGGGGGATGGCTCAGGGGCAATGTGAGGAAGTATTTTTTCACAGACAGGGTGGTGGATGCATGGAACAGCCTTCCAGATGAGGTTGTGGGGTCTAAAATTGTGGGAGAATTGCAAGAATGCATGGGACAGACATAAAGCAAGTTTTGTGGGGGGTAGGAAGAAATAGGCTGTTGGTTAAAAAGGATCTGCAGCTTATCCTCTAGGTAGGGAAATGGGCAGACTAGGTGGGCCAAGCGGTCCTTATCTGCCATCAAAGTCCATGTTTCTATGTTTCTATCAGATGGCTTAACTGCTTCAATGCCCCAGAACCTAAGCCTGTACCTTGAGCTGAACTAAATAAAACTGGTTTCTTCTAGAAAATTCTTATTCCAAATACATAATCCTCTTGATTGTGTGCAATACCACTCTGTCACACTGCAAACTGCCTATTTTGCTGTTTCATCAGCTGTACAAACTCATAAGTCATGCTTATTTTATCCCTGTATGTGTTTGTAACCTTTTATGTATGTAATCTGCTCAAAGTGTATTTGTACATACCAAAATGTTGTTCTGTAAACTGCCAGTATTGCAGCAGTGTAGCTACATTTATGTCTTACTCATCTACCTTGTATATTTTCATTGTATTCTTCTTTAGACCAATCTGTCCCCTGAGTCGCACCTGGAAATGAGCATTGGCTCAGTGTGCCTTTCCCAGTAACTAACATTTAAACAAATAAATTAATAAAATAAATAAATGATGTGTAGTTTGGCCAGCATGAGAATGATAGAGGGAATTTTTCATTTTCTAAGCAGATCACTGACTTCATTGAATTATTTGCATCAATTAAAAAAGCTCTGTGTTGATGTCAGGATAGATCTGCAGCACATGGCAACCAGCAGCACCCATTCCACCTTCAACTGTTTGTAGAGACTAAAGGAAAGGAAAGCAAGGTTCATTTTAATTGTATGGGGACCAGAGAATTAAAAAAACAAAACATAAAAAGTAATGTTGGAATCAGTGCCCCAATTGGATCTGGCCCTTGGAGTAGGAGGGCTAGTATGGCTAGAATACCAACTGCTCCATTTTCCTACCAATCCACATGACGACTCCCCCCACATCCCCCAGAAAATCAAAGTTAAGTTTATTACTTAGGGCAAAACTTAGTAGCAGCACACCACAGGTTTACCATGGGAATACTCATTCATACAACAGGATATAAGAATAGTTATTTTGTTCCGCCCCACCCCTCATAAACTTGTCAAAGCCAAACCACCAGGCAGCAATTGCAACAAATATACATTCAGCTGATACATCCTGCTTCCATCGAAACATAGACTTTGACAGCAGATAAGGACCACTTGGCCCACCTAGTCTGCCCATTTCCCTACCTACTGGATAAGCTGCAGATCCTAGTTAAACAGCAGCTTAACTCTTCCTACTCCCCCCACAAGAATTGCCTTATGTCTGTCCCATGCATTCTTGAATTTTCTACAGTTTTAGACCTCACAACCTCCTCAGGAAGGCTGTTCAATGCATCCACCACCCTCTCTGTGAAAAAATACTTCCTCACGTTGCCCCTGAGCCATCCCCCCCCATCTTCAAATTGTGTCCCCTTGTTCTTGTGCATCTCTTTTTCTGAAAGATGCTACCATCTTGGACTTTATTGATTCCACTGAGGTACTTAACATTTTCTATCACGTCCCCCCTCTCCCTCCTTTCCTCTAGGGTATACATATTAAGCTCCTTTAGTCTCTTCTCATATGGTTTCTCTTGCAGACCCAGCACCATTTTAGTTGCCCTCCTCTGGATTGCCTCCATCCTGTCTATGTCCTTGTGGAGATGGGGTCTCCACAACTGCATGCAGTACTCCAGATGGGGTCTCACCAATTGCCTATACAGAGGGATAACAACTTCCTGTTTTCTGCTGGTGATGCCTCTCCCTATACATCCCAGCATCCCCCAGCCCTCCCTACTGCCTTCTCATATTGCTGGCCAACTTGAAGGTCATCTGATATGATTACCCCCAGGTCCCTTTCCATTGTTGTTGTTGTTACTACCCCCATTGTGTACTCTTTCCCTGGGTTTTTGTTTCCCAGGTGCATTATTTTGCACTTCTTTGCATTTAATCCAAGCTGCCATACTTCTGACTATTCTTCCAACCTTGTCAAGTCCCTTCTTATCCTTTCCACACCTCCTTGTGCATTAACCCTGTTGCAGATCTTTGTGTCATCTGCAAAGAGGCATACTTTTCCTTCCAGTTCCTCTACAATGTCACTAATAAAGATATTAAAAAGGACTGGACCCAGTACTGAACCCTGTGGTACCCCTCTAGTAACCCCCCGTTCTTCAGGTGGACTCCATTTACTATTACCTTCTGGTCCTGTTGTCCAGCCAATTTTTTCCCAGGTTACAACCCTGGGATCCACTCCAAGGCTGGCTAATTTGTTTATTAATCTTTGTGGACTGTGTCAAATGCCTTGCTAAAGTCTAGGTAGGCCATGTCCACAGCCCCTCCCTGGTTTACTACTTTGGTCACCCAGTCAAATAAATCGATTAGATTCATCTGGCATGACCTTCTCGCTGTGATTACATGCTGCCTTGGGTTCTGTACCCCACTGGTCTATAGGTACTCAAAAATTCTTTCCTTCAGAAGTGATTCCATCACTTTCCCTACCACAGAGGTCAAACTGACAGGTCTATAGTTTCCTGCCTCTGTCTTACTCCCACTTTTGTAAGGGGAATTAACATCCACCCTCCTCCAGTCCTCAGGTACCACACCATCCTCCTATGATCTGTTAAAAAGAGTACTCAGTGGTGTCACTAGTTCTCCCCTTAATTCTTTTAGAATTTTCGGGTGAATCCTCTCAGGCCCCATTGCTTTGTCCTCCTTCTGTTTTAGGAGTTCTTTCAGAACCCTTTCTTCTGTGAAAGGACTGGGATTGACCCCCCTATCCAGAGTGCATCTGTTAATTGGATTAGGTACGTCCCCCCCTTCAATTTTGTGAATACTGAGCAGAAGTATTCGTTCAGTATCTCTGCTTTTTCACTGTCCCTCTCTGCACACCCTTTGTCTATTCTATTCAGCCTGTCTGTCCCTCCCTTTGTCTTTATATGCTCCCTAATGTACCTATAAAAGGTTTTATCCCCCTTATTAACTGAGTTGTCTGTCTTTTCCTCATTTTGGGCCTTTGCTATTCTGACTGCCTTCCCTGCTTCCTTCTGCCTTAACTGGTACTGTTCTCTGTCCTGCTCCTTCAGTGTTTCCTTATACTTCCTAAATGCTAACTTTTTCTCCCTAACCTTCCCCGCTACCTCTTTTGAGAACTATAGTGGCTTTTTCTTTCATTTTAATTTGTTTATTTGCTTCACAAAAAGCTTGTTGCCTCTGTGATGGCAGTTTTAATGTTTCCCCATTGTTTCTCCACCCCTCCTTCTTGCCTGTTTGCTAGTGATTTTCTAAGGCACTCTCTCATCTTGCCAAAGTCAGCCATCCTGAAGTCCAGTACCTTCAGTTTTGTATGACTTGACTCTGCAGCTAAGTTTATCATGAACCACACTATTTGGTGGTCACTTCTAGATCTGAGATTCTATCACTGTCCCCATTTGAGAGTACAAAGTCTAAGATTGCTCCCTCCTGAGTGGGTTCCAACACTAGCTGTTTGAGGCATGCCCCCTTTAGGTCATCGAGAATGGCCCTGCTCTTGGATGTGACTGCAGCAAAGGTGCTCCAGTTAAACTCTGGCATATTCCTGTCCCCCATCAACAGTATGTCCCCTTTCTCTGCCATCCTAAGGATGCCTTCTATTATATCCTTGTCCATTCCCTCCCCCTGAGATTGGGGTCTGTATACAACCCCTGTGCAGATTGTGGTGCCATTTCCAGTATCTAAGGTGACCCACAGTGCCTCTTCTCCTCCCTGTTTACTCTTTTGTTCCATTGCTTTTATCTCTTCCCTTGCATAGAAAGCTACTCCCCCCTCTTCTACACTCCCTGTCTCTCCTGTAGGTTATGTACCCTGGTATATTAACACCCCAGTCATGGTTCTCTCTGTACCATGTTTCTGTGACTGCCATGATATCCAGGCATCCCTCTTCCACAAAGGCCACCAGTTCAGGAGCTTGATGCCCAGACTATGGGCATTGGTACTCATTATCCTCCATGTCTTGATGGCCTTATCCCTTTTTGCCCCCTCCCTGTCCTTATTGCCTTTGTCATTTGCTCCCTTTACCCCTGCCCATCTCCTGATCGACATCTCTGTCTTGGTATTTACCTCACTTACTACCCTAATTTTTTGTGGGGGCTAGGATTTCCCTGCTCCTTTGCAGTGCCACCCCCTTGGCTAGTTTAAATGCTTGCCAATGAAGTGTTTAAACCTATTACCTAGGATCCTGGCTTCCCTTCCCGATAGATGCAGACCATCATGCTAGTATAGGCCTGCATCACTCCAGGTGGACCCCCAATCCCTAATGAAGCCAAACCCCTGAGCTCTGCACCAGTTTTTCAATCACTGATTGAATTCCATGGTGTGGAGCCCCCTAGCCTCACCCATGCCATAGACAGGCAGCACCTCCAAGAAGGTTACTGTGTATGCTACTTGTCTAAGGCCCCTTCCCAACTCCACAAACTCTTCCTGCACTGCTCTGATCCCTTTCTCAGCCAGATCATTTGTTCCTAGGTGGACAATGACATCCAGCTACCTCCCCTGTGCAGCTGCTCTCACGATCCTGTGGATTCGCTCCCTGTTCCTCTAAGCCATGGTGCCAGGTAGGCAACTTACCTCCCTCTCCTCTTCCTCCCTCAGTTCTACCCTCCTAACAATGGAGTCCCCCACCAGGAGATGTTTCCTTCCTTTGTGGGGTCCCATGCCACCCTCCTGTGGGTCTCCTATGTAGAGGTTCCCAGCATCCTACTTGGTCTCCACCTAGGTGCCTCCATAGAGGAACCACACTTTGCCAGAATGGCATATGAATTGTGGAGAGGTACAGCTGGAGGGATGCACCTCTGTTCCACCACCCTCACCCTCCCTGAGCCCACTGTTATCCTACCACTCCTCTTTCTTGGCAACGTCTGAGGCAACAACAGTGGTGCTAGTGGTCCCTGGGTGGAAAAGGAGGTCCCAAATCCTGGCCAACTCAGCCTGGCGGATGAGCAACCTCCTCCCTCAACCCAGAGGTGTCTGTAAATGGGACAACACTGCATAGAAACATAGAAACATAGACTTTGCGGCAGATAAGGAGCATTAGGCCCATCTAGTCTGCCCATTTCCCTACCTACAGGATAGGCCGCAGATCCTTGTTAACCAACAGCCTATTTCTTCCTACCCCCCACAAGAATTGCCTTATGTCTGTCCCATGCATTCTTGAATTCTCCCACAGTTTTAGACCCCACAACCTCCTCAGGAAGGCTGTTCCATGCATCCACTACCCTCTCTGTGAAATAATACTTCCTCACATTGCCCCTGAACCGCCCTCCTTCTATCTTTAAATTGTGTCCCCTTGTTCTTGCACGTCTCTTTTTCTGAAAGATGCTACCCTTTGGACTTTGTTGATTCCACTGAGGTACTTAAAGTTTCTATCATGTCCCCCCTCTCCTTCTTTCCTCAAGGGTATACATATTAAGCTCCTTTAGTCTCTCCTCATCGGCTTCTCTTGCAGACCCTGCACCATTTAGTTGCCCTCCTCTGGACTGCCTCTATCCTGTCTATGTCCTTACTGAGATGGAGTCTCAGAACTGGACACAGTACTCAGATGGGGTCTCACCAACTGTCTGTACAGAGGGATAACAACTTCCTGTTTTCTGCTGATGATGCCTCTCCTATACATCCCAGTATACCCCAGCCATCCCTACTGCCTTTTCACATTGCTTGCTAACCTTAAGGTCATCTGATATGATTACCCCCAGGTCCCTTTCCTTTTTGTTGTTGTTACTACCTCCCACCCATTGTGTATTCTTCCCCTGGGTTCTTGTTTCCCAGGTGCATTATTTTGCACTTCTTTGTATTGAATCCTAGCTGCCATACTTCTGACCATTCCTCCAACCTTGCCAAGTCCCTTTTCATCCTTTCCACGCCTCCTTGTGTATCAACCCTGTTGCAGATCTTTGTGTCATCTGCAAAGGCATACTTTTCCTTCAGTCCCTCTGCAATGTCACTGATGAAGACATTAAAAGGACTAGACCCAATACTGAACCCGCGGTACCCCACTAGTAACCCCTTTCTTCAGAGTGGACTCCATTTAAATTACCTTCTGTGTCCTGTTGTCCAGCCAATGTTTACCCAGGCTACCACCTGGGTCCCACTCCCAGCCTGGTTAATTTGACTATTAATCTTTGTGTGGGACTGTGTCAAATGCCTTGCTAAAGTCTAGGTAGGCCATGTCCACAGCCCCTCCCTGGTCTACTACTTTGGTCACCCAGTCAAAGAAATCTATTAGATTCATCTGACATGACCTTCCGCTGTGAACCCATGCTGCCTTGGGTCCTGTGCTCCACTGGCCTCTAGGTACTCAACTATTCTTTCCTTCAGAGTGACTCCATCACTTTCCCTACCACAGAGGTCAGACTGACAGGTCTGTAGTTTCCTGCCTCTGTCTTGGTCCCTTTTGTGAAGGGAATCACATCTGCCTTCCTCCAGTCCTTGGGTACCACACCATCCTCCCATGATTTATTAAAAAGAGTAGCCAGTGGTTTCATTAGTTCCTCCCTTAATTCTTTTAGAATTCTGGGGTGAATTCCATCAGGACCCATTGCTTTGTCCACCTTCAGTTTTAGGAGTTCATGCAGAACCCTTTCTTCTGTGAAAGGTCTGGGATCGACCCCCCTAACAAGAGTGCTTCTGTTAATTGGATTAGGCACTTCCCCCTCCTCTTTTGTGAATACTGAGCAGCAATATTCGTTCAGTATTCCTGCTTTTTCACTGTCCCCCTCTGCCCACCCACCGTTCATTCTATTCAGCCTCACTATCCCTCCCTTTGTCTTTCTCGCCGCTGATGTACCTATAAAGGTTTTATCCCCTTCTTAACTAGTTGGCTATCTTTTCCTCAGTTTGGGCCTTTGCTATTCTGACTTTCCTCCCTGCTTCCTTCTGCCTTAACTGGTACAGCTCTCTGTCCTGCTCCTTCTGTGTTTCTTATACTTCCGGAATGCTATCTTTTTCTTCCTGACTTTCACAGCCACCTCTTTTGAGATCCTCCAGAACGTCTTCCGGAAGACTGGTGCTCCACAGCCACTGCACTGCACCATTCCCATCATGTCTTATTTCTGGCCCCTTAACCTTTGTTTTGAATACTTACTCTTTCCACTGTTTATTTATTTAGTTTTATTTATTTTATTATTTTTCTCCCTACTTACTTACTGCCTCTGTGCCCTTTAAGCTCCTGATCTTCCTGTTCTGAGACAAGAAGTTCCTGAATTTCTCAGTAGTCTCCTTTCTTGCTCAGAGTCAGACTTCCTGCAGCTGGCGGGGACAGAGAACTGCTCTTTCCTTCTAGGATGGTGAGTCCTGCTCTCAAACAGGAAGTTCCTGTTGTCAGTAAACTCCTGTGCCTATAAAAGTAGAACTGGCTGGGTGGGGAGAGCAATACAGTCCCAGTAGAGAAGTATAGTTATAGTGGGAACAAGTGCATTTCTTTTATTTTTCCTCAATTTCTTGATATTTAAAAAACATTCTTGTTATTTCTTGTTATTTTTATAAATTTTTTTATTTCTTGTTATTTTAACTGAAGGTTCAACAATACAAAACAAGTACAAAACAAGTTAAAAGTCATCTCTAATACACGGCAATTCATAAGCACACACCAGCAGTAACTGTTATCTGAGGCCCTGGACACACTACAGAACTGTTTTTGATAAACATTTTTAAAACCATTTTAGCTAAACCATTTCAGTGCAGCCACACTACTCAGTAACCATTTTTGATAACAGTTTATTGTGGCCACACTGCTAGTATTAAACCTATTCTCCTTGTAACTATTTTGTGTCAAGTCCAACACACAGAACTGTGCTTGCCTAGACACCCTGCAGCTAGAACTGTTTTAGTTAAACCATTACAGCTTAAAACATTTTTATCCCTGGACAGACCTGTGAGTAAAACCATGCTAGCGCCAAAACATTTTTAAAAATGGTTTTAAGACTAGGTATCTAGCAGGATTTAAAAACTATTTTGTTAAAACATTTTAAGGGGCTTATAGTCTGTCTGCAAACCATGCTAGGGGGATTTAAACCGTTTTAAGGCACTTAAACTGTTTTAAGTTCCCCAGTGTGTCCAGGGCCTTAGTTTTAGTAGTTGAATGCTAGCATATAGCAATATTCCATATTTTCCTTTTTCATGTTTTTGCCTTCTGTCATTTATGATCAGTGTGTACCTGCTGAAAAATCTCTCACACTCTACACTGGTAACAGGGTGCATCACGCAACAAATAACAATGTTAGATATGTTTGCATTTTGGCACCTCTGTCCATAAAGAATTTTTATAGTATCAACTGCTCCATCCAAATTGTGACTACAGCATCTTTAACACTGTCCTGAATGACATATACCACTACAGAAAATCATTTATGTCAACATCTCTCAGAAAAGGCACGTCTGAAAGCAATTTTGAAATCACTTTTTCCCTTTCTCTGATGTGTGCTAACCTCTACAGAGTGAAAGAGACAGTTAACAGCTGTCAGGAACTGCATTGGTGGTGATTTAACTAGCACATGTTTCTCAATTTTGTTTCTACAGATGTCTGAAGTACCACTTTAGTTGCAGAATTGCCCTGTCTTTCTACCTGTTGTTCCATCCCATCCGCTTGGTCTCAGCCTCAGCAGTTGTCATAAGAATCTCAAAGTTTCTTTTTAACATCTGCATTTTGGCTAGTATTAAATAAGACCAATTTTTGTGTCCTTTAGTTGTGTTGTTAGATCTGCTACTGTGACACAGTGTGCCTTTATGAAACTACACTGGAATTTAACAAATAAGTAAAAATCATTACCTCCCAGTAAACTATTCAGTGCTACCATGGTTGCTGGTTTTATTTCACTTTGTGTAAAAATATATTTTAAAGCTTCTAGATAGTCATGAAGATAAAATACTGTCATAAACTAGGAGTTCCACCTGGTCAGAACAGGCTGTGATACAGAACTGCTGGTAGTTCAGGATGACTTGCCCTAAGGTAAGCTAAATAGGCTGACTTCAGTTTTCGTGAGAATGAAAACTGTGTTTTTATTTTGGCCACCACAGAGTTCAATTCTGACAAATTGTCAACAAATACATTGCCAATGAAGTGACGTTTATGTGCCCAGCATGGAGCCCCAACAATATTTCCAATGCACTGAAACATTTAATCATGTCAGCTGCTGAGTCACTAACAATTGCTAGCACATTGGAATGCTCTACACTGTAGTTTTTTAAAGTCTCAGTTATTGCCTGTGACCATGTTGTAGCATTCGCTGTCTCCAGGAAATGTATTGCTGCAAACGTGAATGCTGGTACATGATTCAAGCTTTTTAAACAACACAGCAAACATGCAATGTCCTGCGTTCTATGGCAAACTCCTTGCATCATTGGGTTATGTTAACGTGGGGTTTAGGCATTTTTCAAATCAAAAGAACAGACTGCTTAGAAATGAACTGCGTTCAACAGATGCACTGACAGCCTATGATTGCAATACCTGAAGGTATGCTCTAAAGTAGTTTCCAGTACATCATTCTTTAATTCTTACCAGGTGTAAGCAATCATGGCATAGGAAGGTATTTTAATTGTTGATTCAGAAGCAGGTAGTCAGGGCTAACGAGCGAGCGGACAAGCGTGTAGGCAGAATTGAAGCTAGCTTTGGGTTACAAAGCTAACGAGGCTAACAATGGGCTAATTGGACCAATTGAGATCAAACTGAGCACATAAATGTTAGTTAGGGGGTTATTAATCACCATGGCAGATTTATAATGAGAGTGCAGTACTAAATGAAGGAATAAAATGTCGACAAATAGACTACTTTTTTTAAAGTTGCTCATTTTGTTTTATTTCGTGCTTATGCGCCAAAATCTTTTTATGGTGTCATTTTCATTTTATTTTGCGCTATTTCACAAATATAAAATGCATGGGTCTCTAGTTATAACAGCAACTCCTTCCTCTTGCTGTTCTCTGCCTGTTCTCTGCCAGAAGCTATCTAGTGCAGTTTTTAAATCTAATACACCTGGCTTCCTTCTAGCTAAGCCACTCCCCCTAATTTACAGCTCTTTCTACACTTAGTTAATTGCTCAGATAATTCTCTTCAGCCTAGAATTCATAACATTATTATCCTCAGATTGATTTATCAGTCCATAGATTGGAAGGCAGTTACTGACTGGACTATGGGCCAAATTGCTGTGATGTGCGAGGACTGGTACTTATGCAGCATGTAATTGCTGCATCTCCATAACTCCAGCAGATACTCCACACTGTTGAGAAGGCACGGGCAGCAAAGACAGCTATGTAGGTCTCAACAGGTTGCAACATAGTGCCAACCATGTCTCTAAGACATCGCAGGCACGAGAGTGGAAATGGGTGCTCAGTACCGCCCAGTCAGCAATCGCCAATTGAGTATCTGGCCCAGAGGCATGCAGACTCTGGCCCTCCCCTAAATGATCTTTAATTTTTTCTAAGTTCAATTCAGTGAGGAAATGGACAGCTGAAAAATAAAATTGATGCTTTGTTTCATGTTTGCTGGAGTCTCAGACTCCAGCAAACATAAAACTAAATGGAGTCCAATTACAACCTGGATTCCTGGCTGACCCATGATGACCTGTTCTGGCCTGTCATCCCAGATCTTACACATGATTCCCATCCGATCCTCAAATTAATCAATCCACACACACCATGACCATAACTGGTGACCACACGGGAAGGGATCCTGCTGACAAAATAATTAAATAATCATCACAGCAATTCCTCCCCCCCACCAGATGTGTGTCACAGTGTCAGATGGGACTGTCTGTGAATTACCAGAAGTGGAGCAGGTAGGAGATGACGGAGGAGATTCATTTGATTCCCAGCTTTGTTTCCAGTCCCTTTCTAGCTAACTTAGTTTTATTTTAAAATGTATACCATAATTAATTGGTCTCTTGTTGCATTTGGAGTTTGATCAGTTCACAGTGTCATCCCAAAGTTCCGATTCTAACTGCACCTAATGTTCTCCTCAAGAGGTAAAAAAATAAAAACAATTGTCTCATTTCTTTTCAAGATCTGCAGGCTGCAGTGCAACAGAAAGTAACACACTCCCCCCATCAACTCACTCCTGCACAGCAGATTTAAACTAAGCACTGCAGATTTTAACCAATGCTCCCATCCCGAGGCACTCAGAGGCGTGCTTGCTCACCACTCATATGGGTAAGGTGTATGAATGGGGTACAAGGAGGTGCCAGTCACTGATAATGGTCCCCCAATTGGTAGTGAAGCATTTCATAGTACATAGCATACTTTAGGGTCAGACCTTGTTCATGCTAGAAGCCCTCAGAAGAGCAGACAGCTGAAAACATGGGCTGAAATTAAGTCATGGGGAAGAGGGCTGTTATTCAGCTGGACACGGCAAAGGCTGAAAGAGGACCACTGACATGGAACCTTTATCTGGTGCCAGTTTTCATTTGGATGTTAGACTGTGAATAAAAAAAAAATTAAATAAGAAAGAGAGTACTAAACAATATGCAATTTCAGATATACAGTATGTGTCAACAGATTGCAAGAAGCAGCGATCGGAATTCAAAATCTGATACAGCAGGCTGCTGATGGCTGGCAGGAGATACACTATCAGAGCACTAGAGCAAGATGTAGGCAGAAATTCCTTATGTTATTAATTCAATCAACATTCTACCTTGTCTTGCCTAATTCAGGCCCTGTTGCTGCTCCATAATTCCGATGCTCCTTTGCTGCAATGCCTTGGCTGGGGGATGGATTGCAGAGATTGCATGGAGTCAAAGGCACACTTACACCCCCAGCACCCATGGCCCCAACCTCCCTCAGCCAGGCAAACAGCCAGTAGCACCCCCTTAAAAATCCAATGACCTTCCTAGTTGTTGTTTTTTTCCAGAGGATTTAGTTATTTTTTTACTTCCCTTAAGGAGGCTGACTAGAAGCAAGATTGCTGAGCAGGAGCTCAGGTTCAAATCTGGTTCACTGTGTCTCTGACAAGGAGGCATAGATTCTCCCTCTGACTCTCTTTCATTTGCAACAGCCACTTACAAAAATCTCAACCATCTAGCTTTGTGTAACCAGCAAGATGTTCCTCAGACAGTGACTGTGTCTGTCTTCTTTAAGTGCACAGTGGAGATGGTGCAGGAAAATGCATTCATTTGCCATGTGGCATGTCATTGAGGCTGTTTCACTGTGTGACTGGGCAGGCAGACTGACAGAACAAAGCAGAGACGTGATTGGTGGAAACTATATCACAAACTACCAATCACTTCTAAAACTGCAGCCAGCTATCATATATGATTTTTTGAAGTTGCAGTTGAGTAACAGGATCCCTACCCTCCACACAAATGACTTCAAAAACACACATTGTTTTGGACCATGGGATTGTGGAAAATAAAGTAAAAAATTATATGTAATTTTTAATCAGATTTTGGGGGGCACATGCCTCCTTGGGCCCTATGGGCATGATGCCACTGGTGTAGGACATGCAGGGAAGATTTTGTTGTTTAACCAGGAGTAACACACACTAAGCAAAAGCTTTTTTACAGGAGCATCCTGGGAGCACAAGGAAGTTAAGTGACTTGCTCAGGGTCACACAGTATATAAGTGGAAACTGTGGGATTCAAACCCAGGTCTGGTATGCTGGATGTTACCAGATTTGCAGTTCAGAGCCTTAAACCACTGCGCTATATTGCCTCCCCTAATTGCAGCTCAGAGCCTTAAACAAGCAGAGGTGTAAGCAGCTGAATCTGTTCATGCTGGAAACAAGGAGGGAAAGGGGAGACATGATTGAAACCTTTAAATATGTAAAGGGACTCAATAAAGTAGGAGGGGGTATACTAAAGAAGAAGGAGGGAACAACAACTAGAGGGCACAGCCTCAGATTGCAAGGCAATAAATACAGGGGAAATGTGAGAGGGCATTTCTTCACAGAAAGGGTGGTGGAGCCCTGAAATAGACTGCCAGATGGAGTGGTAGTGGCTAAATCAGTGGACGAATTTAAGAGGGTTTGGGACAGGCATATGGGGCTGAGTATCGGGGGGAAGGTGGTGGCAGGCGGGGAGGGAGGTGTGAAGGGGGAATCTGGACCAGACTAGATGGGCTGCAATTGTCCTTTTCTGTAATCAAGCTTCTGTGATTCTATGAACAGAAACAATAAACTGGGCAGTAGCTAAATTCCAAATGTTTCTTTAAAAATGTGTGCCTTCAGACCCCTCTTAAAAGCCTTCACTGACAGGCCCTCCTTCAGAGACTTTGGAGGTTTTTAGCCTGGCCCTCAGAACCACCAGGATGTGATCGGTGGAGGAGCGGAGTGAGGGCACTGATCAGACAGGTGTCAGGAGGTCACTCAGGTAGATCAAGCCAAAGAAATGAGCATTCAGGAATGCAAAAAAATTAGATGCAAGTGTTTTTAATCCATGAAAAATTCCAGGACCCCTGCACTTTGGCTCAACGCCTTCAAAGGGGGTATAACAAACTATTCAAACAACAGTGTATATATATGCTCCTAATGATGACATCAAAATTAGGGGACAATTAATTAATACTAAACACAATTCAATCTAATTATATTTCCACCTAGTGTGTGGCCCCATATTCTAACTCTAACTAACACAAGTATAAATATATAAATTCTATATATATAGGAATTTCTACAAAATATATACAAAAGATTGTTTATGAATACAGACTATAGAAATAAACAAATTGACAGTTCAAAGCAAACTTTCTCTATATTCAAGTCATTCTTAACATTTTATAAAAAGATACAAGACTGTCACATCTGTTAGTATCCTGGGCTGATAGAATTGTATAACATCATCTCCTAGTTAGCTCATGAAAACGCTCAATAAACTATGAAAAATACTATTATGAGTAAAAGAGAAGTTTGAATAAACAAAAGTTTGAGGTTAAAGAAATGAAGGGTAATATGCAATACCATAAAACCCACTAGATGGCAGACTAATGGTATATATATATATATATATATATATATATATATATATATATATATATATATATATGAGATGAGGATGACATGTTGAAACAGAGGATGGAATGATGAAGGTGTTTAACCAACATAACAACAAGCATTTGTCAATGCCGAATGTTTGCTTGCTGGCATTGGCAGTGGTAGTGTAGAAGTTACAGAACTGCGTAATAGGAATGGCAGTGAAGTATTGAACTGAAGCCAACCCCACCACCACCCTGCAGAGAGTGACAGGCATTGGGGTGTGCATTTGGGTCATCAGGCATAACGGCCACGCCATTTCACCACACCCCACCCTGCAGACACTGACAAGTATCATGGTGTTCCTTGGGGTCTTGCCCTTATGCGCACCCATTTCATTAGGAAATACGGTGAGATGGGTGCGATATAGAGAAGAATGGGGTGAACTTTGGGGCCGAAGAGTCCAAGACATACCTTGATGCCTCTCACTGGCTGCAGGGTGTGGAATGGTATGAGCATTACAGGCAAGAATCCCAAGCCACACCCCTGATGCCTGTCATTCTCTACAGAGTTGGGTGTTATGGTTGGAAACCCTAATACCTCAGGCATCTGTTGGTATTTTCCCTCCAAATTTTCAACATGTTTTTTTTGTGACCCCACCTCATGAACAGGGGGAATATCAGTTTCTTAGCCAAAGCTGCTTATGCACAGTGACTACAGCATTTAGCACCACGAGTGCAAAAACATTCCAAACAGGATGTAAAAAATGACAGCTGTACTGCTCATGGGGAGGTGTAAAAAATGGCAATGCTGCAAATCTGCAGTAAAAATATAAAAAAAATGGTGAAGTCACGAGCGTACTGTACTGTGCAATGCACACCCGTAATATAATTAGGTTGGGGATTTTTTACAGCAGATTGTCAACTCAGGCATTTTGGTGCCTCCGATCATGAACAGTGTCACTGTGATTTTCTTTATCTCTGCCGAACAATGATTTCCCACAGCGACCACGCATCTCTGTGCTGAAAGTGTGAAAACACACTTCAGCCATGCTGTGAAAAATGACAGCTGTACTGTTCATAAGGAAGTGTGGAAAAATGCCACTGGAGAAAATCTGGACTGAAAATATTACAAAGTCATGAACTTACGAGGGTGCGTGGAAACTGAGCAATGCTCACTCGTAACACAGTAATTTTATGGACTTTTGTCACCAAATTTTCAACATAGCCATTTTAAGACCTCTGCTCATGAACAGTGTAACTGTGATTTTCCTAATCTGTCCTAAACATTGCTTTCGCACACCAACAGCACCATTGTGCGCTACATGTGCGAAAACACATTTTGGGCAACATATGAAAAATGGCAGCTGTACTGTTCATAAGGAAGTGTAACAAAATGGCAATGTTGAAAATCTGAAATGAAAATATTAAGTTCGCAAACTTACGATCATGCATAGAAACTGCGCAACGCACGCTCGTAAAACAGTCATTTTTAGGAATTTTTTCACCAAATTTTCAACATAACCACTTTAAGACCTCTGCTCATGAACAGTGTCACTGTGATTTTCTTAATTTGTCCTAAACATTGATTTCGCACACCGACTGCGCCATTGTGTGCTACATGGGCAGAAACACGTTTTGGGTGAGATGTGAAAAATGACAGCTGTACTACTCATAAGAAGGTGTGGTAAAATGGCAATGTTGAAAATCTGGAGTGAAAATATTGAAAATTTGTGAACTTACGAGCCTGCATAGGAACTGTGCAATGCACGCTCGTAAAACAGTCATTTTTTGTAATTTTTGTACCAAATTTTCAACATGGGGTTTTGGGACCCCTTCTCATGAATGATGTCACTGTCATGGCATTATTCAGGCCCGAAAGATGATTTTGTGCAGTGACTGCAAAATCTCGCTTTGAGCCGAATAATGCCATGACAGTGACATCATTCATGAGAAGGTCCTAAAACTCCATGTTGAAAATTTGGTGCACAAATTCCAAAAATGCCTGAGATATGCAACAAAGTTGAAAAAACCCTATCTAGCCCATTATACAGCTTACCGGCATTTCCTCAGTTCAGCGGTCGGCTTTGAAGAGTGCAGACGTGTTCCCAGTCCACCGCAGATCGTCGCGCCGAGCTCCGAGGTAAGTATGGGGTGGGGGGGTGTGAGAAGTGGGGTGCGCAGTGGGTGGAGTGCGGGTTGTGGGAGGGGCAGGAGACTGCGTGGGACCGTTTTTCTTTACGAAGTTTAAAAAAAAAAAAGCGGCGTCGGACATTTGCCACACTGGGGTGGGCTCCCAGCGTGGCACAAGGATGGCTGGGGGGGATGTGGAGCTGACAGGGGATTGGGAACCCCCATCGGCCATATGATCAGTTGCCATGCTGGGGTGGGCTCCCAGCGTGGCACCCAGTACTCGGGGGAGGTTGAGGACAGTGGAGCCGATGGGGGATTGGGCACCCACGTCGGGTATTCTATGAGTTGCCACACTGGGGTGGGCACCCAGCGTGGCATGTGGAAGGCTTTAGGGTGGAGCGCAGCACAAGCCGATGGGGAATTGGGCACCCCCGTCGGCTATACATGTGTGCATGGGGGGGCGGCACGCAATATGCGTACGTTTCTGTGTGTGTGTGTGTAGGGGGAGCTGTGCATGAGCAGGTGATATCTTATCACTGCTCACTAAAGCATAGCTCCCCTTTCAACTGTATGCCACTGCATTTTGGAGCTTGTCATAGACAGCTCCAGCATGCATTGGTGGACAGGGGCCGCGACTGCCAACACATTGACTGAATTGGAAGAGGGGGTGACACACCTCCGAAATCTCGGATGATGGCACTATGTTTCTTGCACATGCGTGCAAGCAAACATAAAAATGACAGTGAGGATGAACTGATGTCATTGTCGTGGTCACCCTACGTCCACTTCGTGACAAGAATGGGAGAAGGGAAACCATCCAGATGGGGATCCACTTAGATAACATCTTGAACAAATTCTGAAATGAAAAACAGAACAAAATAAATGATGATAATGAAACACAAAATCTTACACAAAATATGTTTTTACTGCTATTCTAATTTATTTTCGACCATCTTTTAAGAAAGGTTTCAAGTTCCACTGATCATTAAGACCATCAGGTTTAACAGTCCTAAGTCTATATATCCATCTACTGTCTTTCTTAAGTAATTCATTTATTCTGTTACCTCCAAATTTCATAGGGGCCTGCCATTCTAGTGCCATGAATTTCATGTCTTTAGGGTCAGAGTTATGTATCTTCGAGAAATGTTCTCCCACAGGGGTATCCATCCTTCCATTTATTATATTTCTCACATGTTCTTGTACCCTAACCTTCAAAGTTCTTGTGGTACATCCTATCTATATCTGGTTACATTCACACCACAGTACATAGACCACAAGGTAGTGTCACAATTGGTAAACTCCTTGATTTCATATTTATTACCTGTAAGAGGATGCATGAATTCTGGTCCTACCATATGGTAGCTACTCTGGCATTTGAAATTTCCTACTGGTTTAGTACCTGGCCACATTCTTCTTGCTGGTTCCACCAATCTGCTGTGTACAAGTTTGTCTTTGAGATTTTTCCCCCTAGAGAATGTAATTCTTGGTTTCTCAGCAACTACCCTTCCCAAATTCAGGTCAGTATGTAACACGTACCAATTTCTGTATACAATGTTGCCTAACCGTCCTGCCTAGTTGTTGAATTCTGTAACAAAAGTTACAGGGAATCTGTCATTAGGGAGGGGGGATGTAATACATGTCTGTTTTAACAGTTCATTTCTATCTTGCATAAGAGTTTTCCCAATTGCTGATAGCATAGATACATAGATACATAGATACATAGACAGTGTCGACAGATAAGGGCCTATGGCCCACCCAGTCTGCCCATTTGAGCTCCTAAGTTCAGTTTATGTTTTCCTAGAAGTCTGTTGCCCCTTACCCCTGACCTCCAGAATTCCTTTATGTCTATTCTATGCATTCTTAAATCCCGTGATTGTTTCAGCTCCCACCACTTCGTCTGGCAGGGTGTTCCACTTGTCCACCACCCATTCTGTGAAGAAATTCTTCCTCATGTTTCCTCTGAATCGGCCCCTCCAACTTCATCCCATGCCTCTAGTCCTGGGACATCTTTTCACTTAAAATAGTGTATTCCTGCACCCTGTTCCTCCCTGTAAGATACTTGTATGTCTCTATCATATCCCTTCTCCCTCCTCTCCTCCAGGAGTACATGTTCAGTTCCTTCAACTTGTCTTCATAGGACTTGTGATGCAATCCATGCACCATCTTTGTTGCCCTCCTCTGAACCTTCTCTACCCTGTCTATGTCCCTACATAGGTATGGGTTCCAGAACTGTACACTGTACTCCAGGTGGGGCCTCACTAGTGTCTTGTATAGCGGAATTATGACCTCCCTTTTCCTGCTGGTGATGTCCCTGCCTATACATCCCAGCATCCCATTTGCTTTACCTGCTGCCTTGTTACACTGTTTCCCTACCTTGAGGTCATCAGAGATGATAACCCCAAGATCCCTTCCTGCTTGGTGCATGCTATATCCTCACCCCTCCAACTGATATATTGTGCCAGGGTTTTTGTGCCCCATATGCATTATCTTGCACTTCCTTGCATTGAATTTCAACTGTTAAACCCTGACCATTCTTCAAGTTTCTGCAGGTCCCTTCTCATTCTGTCTACACCCTCTGGTGTGTCTACTCTGTTACAGAGCTTTGTTTCATCAGCGAACAGTGAAATTCTGCCTTCCAGGTCCTGCGCAATGTCACTGATGAAGATGTTGAATAGGACCGGTCCCAGCACTGATCTCTGTGGTACCCCACTGGTCACTCTTCCCTCTGTGGAGTGACAGCCATTTACCACCACCCTCTGTGTCCTGCCACCCAGCCAGTTACCTACCCACCACACTACTGTCCTGCCCACACCCATATTCCCCAGTTTGTGTAAAGTCTTCTATGTGTCACAGTGTCAAAGGCCTTGCTGAAGTCCAGATAGGCCATGTCCACTGCCCTCCCCTGATCCACCTCCCTAGTCACCCAGTCAAAAAATTCAATGAGGTTGGTCTGACATGACCTCCCCCTGGTGAAACCATGCTGCCTTGGGTCCTGTAGTCCATTGACAGCCAGATGTTCCACCAATCTCTCCTTCAGTAGTACTTCCATGATCTTCCCCACTACCGAGGTGAGGCTGACTGGTCTGTAGTTCCCTGCTTCCTCT
Organism: Neoceratodus forsteri; assembly: GCA_016271365.2. Taxonomy (NCBI): domain Eukaryota; kingdom Metazoa; phylum Chordata; order Ceratodontiformes; family Ceratodontidae; genus Neoceratodus; species Neoceratodus forsteri. The sequence goes on from CM057452.1 coordinate 1,781,108,062, forward strand.
TTGTTCCCACTTTTGTATAAGGGGACTACATCTGCTGACCTCCAGTCTTTGGGTATCTCCCCTGTTTCCAGTGATTGGCTAAATAGGATAGCCAGAGGTTCAGCCACCACCTCTCTTAGTTCTTTAAGGACCCTGGGTGCACCCCATCTGGCCCCATTGCTTTATCAACTCTTATTACTTCTAGTTCCTTCAGGACCCTTTCTCATGTAAAGGGACTTGTGTCCATTTCTGCACCATTCTCACCCCTTGTACTCCCTTCAGACCCATTACCCTCCTCTTCCTCAGTAAAGACTGAGCAGAAATACCTGTTCAATATGTCAGCTTTACTGTTGTCATCCTCCACGCAATAGCAATAGTATTTCCTGATACCCTCTATTTAAAAAACAATGTCTGAGTTCTTCTGCCTGTATAAGAAAGTATCTCTCCTCTGAGCAATTTCTTCTCAAGAGCAGAAACTGTCCAGATGGAATGGACTCCTTCAAATTCTTATGGTGGGTACTGTCAGCTCTAAGTACACTATTGGTGGCAGTAGGTTTTCTGTAACATCTGGTTACAATGTCTCCATCTGTTTCCAGAGGTTTCAGAATTTCCAAATCTAAAAATTCAATTTTGTCTGGATCAGATTCATGGATGAAATGCATATTAATCTCATTAATATTCAACCATTCAACAAACTGTTGTATTTCTGAGACCTCACCATCCCAATCACATAGTATGTCATCAATAAAGTGTGTTCAAAACACAATTTTATCTAAAAATGGGTTTGTACACTGAAAGACTGTTAGTTCTTCCCACTTACCCAAAAAGAGGTTAGCATATGACGGTGCCATAGAGGCCCCTATTGCTGTACCACACACTTGAAAATAGTTTTCACCTAAAAATTCAAAGTGATTGTGTGTGAGAATAAATTAAATGGCCTCCAAAATAAAATCCACTGGTACATTATCTCTGTTAAGCTCTTTCTCTAAGCAATAGCAGCAAGCGTTAATTCCTTGGGTATGCTGAATACGAGTATAAAGGGATTCAGCTTCTATTGTAACCTACGTCATTGTGTTTTTCCATCTCAGTTTGGCTAGTTTACAGATGACATGTGTAGTGTCCTTGGTATATGTTTCTAATTCTGTAACCTCTTGTTGCAGAACAAAATCCACAAACTGGCCTAATTTTTCAGTGACTGACCCTATTGAGGACATAATCGGTCTCCCAGGGGGATCCCTCATGTTCTTATGTACTTTAGGCAAAATGAAGTAGCTGGGGACTATTAGATTCTCACACCACATGAATTTCAATTCTCTCTCACTGATATCTCCCCATGTGCTGCTTCTTGCAGCAGTTGGTTCAGTTCTACTCTAAACTAATACATGGGGTTACTGTTAAGTTTATTGTAACTGGTGCTATCATTAAGCATCCTTGAAACAATAGATACATAATGATCTTGATCCACTATAACAATATTCCCTCCCTTATCTGCTGGTTTAAACACAACAGTAGTATTAGATTCTAGTACCTTCAGAGCCACTAGTTCATTTTGTGTGAGATTATTACTTCTAGGTTGTCATGCTTTCTGTAATACTTCATTCACCTCTTGTAAAACTACATTCTCAAATGTTAAAATGGCAGGGTTAAATATATGTGGTAAAAATTCAGAAACAGGGGAAAACAGTATCTTCCTCTGATTTTCAAGATCAAGGTTACTTACATCGGGGGGACTAGAACCAGATGACCTCATGTTGTCTTGCTCAATTTCATTCAAAATGAAATCAATGTCCTCCACAGATTCAAATGCTTCACTCTGTGTATCTAAAGATTCCACTATATGTTGAAGTTCCTCTCCATTACTGATGAAGCCCATGGTTCCTTGATGTTGATCCACTCCTAATTTCTTGCTGAAAAATGCCTTTAACTTGATTTTATGAAAGAGTTTATACAAATCCACTTGGACCTGAAATTGATTAGTTGTGGTGTAGGTACAAAGGATAGCTCTCATTTCAATATTTTAATCTCAGGTTCTGTCAGTGCCCTTTAGATAAGTTGATTTATTTGGAGCTCTTGCTCCTGCCCTTGCCCCTCCCACATCCTCTGGTTTTGCATTTTTCTTGTTGCAATGCATTTTCCTCCTCTTGTCCCCCTTCTTATTCTCCTATATCTTCTTCTGTTTCCCCTCTCTGATCTAAAAAAGGACTTCTTTTTCTACTTCTGGTGGTTTCCTCATTGTCTGCTGAGAAACGGACTCTGGATCGACTCCTACTTCTGCTTTGAAAACTTCCTCTTCTACTTCAGACAAATATCCTATCATTGTCAAAATCTTCCTGATCTCTCATTAATTTGTTCTGTTTCTTTACCACAAGATCAGCTTCATATTTATTTATTCATTCTTTCTTTCATATGGGTTTCAAGTTCCTTGAAAACAGCTGTGTCTTTAAACTCTAAAACTTCTTTTTTAAACACATCTATATCCTTACGTAACTCCTCATGTTTTTTTAGAATCTGCTTTGATGATTAATTCAATAAATGTTTTAGCATATAACGCAGCAGCAGCCATCCATTCTTCCTTAAAAATAAATTATTCTAAACCAGAGGATGGTGAAACAGTAACTCTGAGCCATCTTGGTACCTGTTCTTTAGCTAGGTATTGTTCTAAAGTGATTATATTATATATTATATCCAATTCGTTTTTTAACAGTCTCTCAAATTTTTGTTTTAACAACACCTGGTATATGAGCTGCTCCTTCTTTTAGTTTGAGCCTCTCATATTGCATTCAGGAAATGTAAGGAAACACAGAAAGAGCAGGACAGAGAACTTTAGCAGTTAAAGTAGAAGGAGGCAGGGAAGGCAGTCAGAATAGCAAAGACACAAACTGAGGAAAAGATAGCCAGCTCTGTTAAGAAGGGGGATAAAACCTTTTATAGGTACATTAGGGAGCGAAGAAAGACCAAAGGAGGAATACAGAGACTTAATAAAGGGGAGAGAATGTGGGCAGAGGGTGACAGTGAAAAAGCAGGGATACTGAATGAATATTTCTGCTCAGTATTCACAACAGATGAGGAGGGGGAGGTGCCTAAACCAAACAAGGGAGAAACTCTGAATAGGGGGGTCGATACCAGTCCATTCACAGAAGAAAGTGTTTTGAAAGAACGTTTGAAACTGAGGGTGGACAAATCAATGGGGCCTGATGGGATTCACCCAAGAATACTAAAAGAACTAAAGGTAGAACTAATAACACCACTGACTACTCTCTTTAACAAATCATGGGAGGATGGAATGGTACCTGAGGACTGGAGGAGGGCAAATGTGATTCCACTCCACAAAAGTGGGAGCAGGGCAGAGGCAGAAAACTACAGACCAGTTAGTTTGACTTCAGTGGTAGGGAAAATGATGGAATCACTTCTGAAGGACAGAAAATTGTGGAGTGCCTAGAGACCAGTGGGGCACAGGACCCAAGGCAGCATGGTTTCACAGCAGGAAGGTCATGTCAGAGGAATCTAATAGATTTCTTTGACTGGCTGATCAAAGTAGTAGACCAGGGAGGGGCTGTGGATATGGCCTACCTAGATTTCAGCAAGGCATTCAACACAGTCTCACACGAAAGATTAATAAACAAGTTAGCCAGCCTTGGAGTGGGTCCCAAGGTGGTAGCCTGGGTAGAAAACTGGCTGGACAACAGGACACAAAGGGTAATAGTAAATGGAGTCCACAGTGAAGAAAGGAGAGTAACCAGTGGGGTACCGCAGGGTTCAGTACTGGGACCAGTCCTCTTTAATATCTTTATAACTGACATTGGGAGAGCACCTGGAAGGAAAGGTATGCCTCTTTGCAGATGACACAAAGATCTGCAACAGGGTTGATACTAAGGTGGGGTGGAAAGAATGAAAAGGGATGTGGCAAGGCTGGAGGAATGGTCAAATATGTGGCAGCTCAGACTCAATGCAAAGAAGTGCAAGGAAATGCATCTGGAAAACAAAAACCCATTGGAAGAGTACACAATGGGGGGTGAGTCAATAACAACAACAAAAATCGAAAAAAGACCTAGAAGTAATGATATCAGATGACCTAAAGGTGGGCAAGCAATGTGAGAAGGCAGTAAGGAGGGCTGGGGGAATACTGGGATACATAGGGAGAGGCAGCAACAGTAGAAAACAGGAAGTTGTTATCCCTCTCTAAAGACAGTTAGTGAGACCCCATCTGGAGTACTGCATGCAATTCTGGAGACCCCATCTTTGCAAAGACATAGACAGAGTGGAGGCTGTTCAGAGGAGGGCAACCAAAATGGTGCAAGGTCTGCACCAGAAGACATACAAGGAGAGACTAAAGCAGCTTAATAGGTATACCCTTGAGGAAAGGAGGGAGAGGGGGGACATGATAGAAACTTTCAAGTATCTCAAGGGGATTAACAAGGTACAAGAGGGTAGTATCTTTCAGAAGAAGAGATGTGCAAGAACAAGGGGATGCAATTTGAAGATAGAGGGAGGATGGCTCAGAGGTAATGTTAGAAAGTATTTTTTCACAGAGAATTCAAGAATGCATGGGACAGGCATGAGGCAATTCTAGTGGGGGCAGGAGGAAGTTGTTGATTACCTAGAATCTGCAGCTTATCCATCAGGTAGGGAAATGGGCAGACTGGGTGGGCCAAGTGGTCCTTATCTGCCATCAAATTCTATGTTTCTATATGCTTTACTGCATTTTGCAGCCCATGAGTCAGTCTGTTCCCAATTGAAATCTGCAGTTGTGTTCTCCCCTGCATACATAATTAGTGTAGCTCACCTTTTTGAAGGGAAAACCATCTCTTGCGTTTACGGATTCAGAATTCAAAATATAGTCTACCTGGATAGTAGCATGCGATTATTTCACATGTTGCAGTTACCAATACTGTCCTGTTCCAATGCTCTGGAAAATAAGCTTTTTCTGTAGATAAAATTCAAAGCCTTCCATCTGCAACTGTCGTAAAGCAATGTTCAGATTAAACCAAGAGTTAGACAGCACAATACCTTGAGCGGGTGCTCACAACGTGAGGTGCAAACCTCAAATTAGAAACATCAAGCCAAGGAAATGAGCACTCAGGAACATGGAAAAATTATATGCAAGTTTTTTTAATCCATGAAAAATTCCAGGACCCCTGTGCTTCGGCTCAACGCCTTCAAAGGGGGTATAACAAACTATTCAAACAACAGTGTAAATATATACAGTATATACATATATATATATATATATATATATATAAAATCACACATGCCCCACAATGCAAAGCATCATGGGCTGCATTTGCAAATCACCACAGAATGTTATGCTGGTCCAACTTTAAGCAGAATTGCATGGTGCCAAAGGCCTCTCCACAGTTTGCAAAGGTGCTAACAGAAGACATAGACACATGTTTCGTCCTACCAGGACTCATCAGTATGCCTCGTCTGTTTGACACCCCAGTGGAATGGACCAGCTACCCCTAAGGCAGTGTGCCTGGGATATATTGTGGTGAACCCATTAAAATAAAAAAACACCTAAAAGACAAAGAACCTCTGTACGCAAACACTGAGGCAAGGGTTACCCCAAAGGGCATTTGGCTGGGAAGCCAAGTTTCAAGAAAATACAAAATCACACATGCCCCCACAATGCAAAGCATCATGGGCTGCATTTGCAAATCACCACAGAATGTTATGCTGGTCCAACTTTAAGCAGAATTGCATGGTGCCGAAAGGCCTCTCACACAGTTTGCAAAGGGTGCTAACAGAAGACATAGACACGTGTTTGTCCTACCAGGACTCATCAGTATGCCTCGTCTGTTTGACACCCCAGTGGAATGGACCAGCTACCCCTAAGGCAGTGTGCCTGGGATATATTGTAGAACCCATTAAAATAAAACCACCTAAAAGACAAAGAACCTCTGTGCAGCCCATGATGCTTTGCATTGTGGGGCATGTGTGATTTTGTATTTTCTGAAACTTGGCTTCCAGCCAAATGCCCTTTTGGGTAACCCCTTGCCTCAGTGTTTATAAAGATGAGGTTCTTTATGGTTCATATATATATATATACATACACGGTCCTAATGATGACATCATAATTAGGGACAATTAATTAATATTAAACACAATTCAATCTAATTACATTTCCACTTAGTGTGTGGCCCCAATTTCTAACTCTAACTAACACAAGTATAAATATATAAATTCCATGTATAAAGGAATTTCTATAAAATGTATACAAAAGGTTGTTTATGAATACAGACTATAGAAATAAACAAACTGACAGTTCAAAGTAAACTTTCCCTATATTCAATTAATTCTTAACATTTTATAAAGAGATACAAAACTGTCACATCTGTTAGTATCCTGGGCTGATAGAATTGTATATCATCATCTCCTAGTTAGCTCATGAAAACACTCAATAAATTATGAAAAATACTATTATGAGCTATTATTATTATCACTCAGGTAGCCAGGGCCCAAGACATATAGGGCCTTATAGGTGAGCAAGCTCACCTTGAAGGTAATTCTCCACCTGATCAGCAGCCACTGTAGATCACACAGGACCAGGGTCACATGGCAGAAGCTAAGAAGGCCTATCAGCATCCTGGCCACTTTGTTCTGCATCAGCTGTAGTCAGTAGAGGTTCCCTCAGTGATCCTGAAGTAGAGCATTACAGTAATCACACCTTGACATATCAAAGGCATGCACTAGTGAGGGAGGTCTCCAGATGGGATTATGGTTTTAACTGTGTGACATTTCTTAGGTGGCAAACCCACTCTGGATGATGGATGACACCTGAGTTTCAAATGTTAGCCTATTGTCAAGGATGATGCCCAAATTCCTCACCTTAGTGAATGCTACCAATGGAGTAGGGCCAGGAATAATCTTGTTCCTGATTCAGCAGCAACCGCATCATGCCAGTGACCAGGCTCAATCACCAGTACCTCTGTCTTATCCAGAATAAGTCTCAGACAGTTAGAGGACATCTAGTCCTGAATCTCAGCCAAACAGTTTTTTAGCACCTCTGTGGTGTTACATGTCCCTGGGGCAAAGGACAGATACAGCTGGGTATCACCTACAAACAGTGAAAACTCAAACTGTAACACCTTTTGATCTCCTCCCAGGGGCAGCATGTACACTGCAAACAACACTGGCAACAAGATTGAACCATGAGAAATTCCACAGGGTAGGAGCTTTGGGTAGGAAGAGAAATTCCCATCACTACCCATTGTATCCTGCCTATGAGAAAGGACCTGAACTAGTTGATGACAGTACCCATGAGTCCATAACATGCTTTAAGGAAATCCAGTACCACAGCATGGTCCACGGTGTTATATACTGAGGACAGATCAAGGAAAATGAGAATTGTCCAGTCTCCTCTATCTCTTGCCCTGAGGAGGTAATTTTGTACCCTGACCAATGCAGTTTCGGTGCTATGCTTTGACTGAAATCCTGACTGAGGGGCTCATAGATGTCAAAGGCCATGAGGTGTGCCTCGAACTGCAGCTCTACCACTGTCTCAACAACCTTCCCCAGAAATGGAGGCTGGAGACAGGTCGATAACTTGCCAATACATCAGGGTTGAGTGATGGTTTCTTCAGAAGGATCCTCATAACCACTTCTTTCAAGACATCAGGGAAGAAACTCTCTAAGAGTGAGCACTGGACAATCTTGGCAAATACTGAACCAATAGACTTCATACATCCCTCTAGGATATGAGTCGGGCCTGGGTTCAGTTCACAAAATTTGGCTGCTGCTTTGAGATTACCTCCATGACCTCAGCCACATCCACCAGCCAAAACTCACCCCAGAGAATAGGAGTGCCTCTGCCTGCATAAGGCCCAAAACTGCAGGGTGATCTTGTCCTGCTGGCAAAATCCCTGATTAAATGGTAGACACCCTGTCAGAGAAGAACTGAGTGAACTTCTTGCAAAAAGTGACTGAAAAATGCTCTTTTCAGCTGCAAGCAGGTATGATGAAGTAGCTTGTCCACAGTCCGTAACAGCAAAGGAGTTCCTCCTTGCAGCAATCACTCTGGACAGGAATTATGCCTTCTTATGGTCAATTGCTCTTTGATATTCACTGTAGTGAAGTCTCAAAGCCAGTCTATCCTCCTCAGATGGAGTCCTCCACCAGCAATGTTCCAACTTCTGACTCTTGGTCTTCATCTCCTTGAAAACCCCATCAAAAGATGGAGATCTCAAGTGAGAAGGCCTGGGCCATATATGGATCAGTGTGACCATGTCAAGCACCTTTGAGACAGCACTATTATGGGCCATCACTACCTCACTCACATCCACTGCATAGCAGCACTCACACCAGAAAAAAATCCACCACCACCAATAGTCCCTTTGGGGCCAGTCCCCTAAATGGGAAGTATCAATCATCTCAACCATGAAAGGACTACCAGGGGAGGCACCAACCGAGAACTCCACAGTGCAATGATCAGACCAAAAGACTGGATCAGTCTTGAGGTCAGTGACCTCAAGCCCCAGTGAGAATACTAAGTCCAAAGCATGGCCACGATGGTGAATTGTGAAGCAACTGCTTGTGTGGAGGCCCAGGGATGTCATCAACTGGAAGAAATCTTGATCAAAATGTGGAATTCATCATCAATCCAGGCATTGAAGTCACCCAGAATCAACTATCTGGGTGACTCCAGCACCTGTTTGTGGTACAGTCCTTGACTTCCTGCAGGAATTCCCTCACACCCCTGAGGGTGATACACTTATCCTACTGTTTTCTCTCCTTGAAGTAAAATCCATGCTAATCTCTGCTTTGACCTACAGTCTTCCCATCTTTGGAGCAACTGACCCCTACTTATCTATTTCTCACCTTCCACTTCTCTCTTAAAGTTCCTCTGATTCAAGGATGTCAGTGAGAACTCCAGCACATGGGTCATTTAACTATTAACTACAAAACACAATAACATCTTATCTACAGTAAGTGCTTTAATAATATCGAGTCATCATTTGGAGTGCTTGGATTATCTGGAAAGGGCACAGAGGAGGCTAGGAATGGGGTAAACTAATATTCGAAACATATAATGGATTACTGTATAGAGTATACAATAAACCTCAAAGGCAAGAACAAATAGAACAGATGGTAATATTGAAGAAATGCTGGGCCGAGTTGCTCCAGATAGCACATGATGAAACCATGGTCGGTCACGCAGGAAGGAACCATACCGTGGCTAGATTGTTGCACGGATTTGGCTGGCCTTGGAAATTGCTACCTATTGCAGGTCATGTCCTGGATGTCAGAAGCAGCCCCTGTGACTAAGAAAGTCAGACTGCTCCTGGTGCCTCTAGTCTAGGTAGATTTGCCATTTGGGAGGGTTGCAGTGGATGCTGTTGGTCCTTGTGAAAGAAAAAAGGGTTATCAGTTCAGTACATGACTATGCTACTCTATACCCAGAGGTTTTCCATTGCATACCTTCACAGCCCAATGACAGCAGAAACTGCCAAAATTTCCTGCAGTGTAGGCATACTCAAGGACATTATCACCAACCAAGAAAATAATTTTGGTACAACATTGATTTAGGAATTGTACTAACTTTCTGCATATTTCTGCCATAAGAACACTCCTTATTATCATCAGGCAGACAGTCTTGTTGAGTATTTTAATCACTCACTAAAATGTATGTTAAAGCTGTTTATGAAAGGAGAAGGGAAAGACTGGGACCAATTCTTGCCATACCACCTTTTTGCTTACAAGAAAGTACCACAAGCTTCTACATGCTTTTCTTTCTTTCTTTCTTTCTTTCTTTCTTTCTTTCTTTCTTTCTTTCTTTCTTTCTTTCTTTCTTTCTTTCTTTCTTTCTCTGTATGGGTGAGAACCTAGAGGGCCACCAGATGTCATAAAGGAAATGTGGGAAGACAACGTCACTCAGAAAGAGTCCATTACATGTTATATGTGTTATCTGAAAAAATAAATTGGCAAAATACATTTGAATTGCCCACAGTAATCAGGAAGAGGCCCAAAACATTAGAAGGTATCTTCTGACCATGGTGTAAGAGAAAAGGTTTTTGAGTCAGATGATAAGATTCTGTTACTATTACCTACTACAGAAAACAAACTGTTAATGAAGTGGCAAGGGCCTTATAAGAGCCGTATAAAGTGATGAGACATATGGGCACAGTCTATTAGGTTAAGACCCCGAATAAGAAAAATACATCCAAGATATAACATGCTAATCTTCTGAAAAGATGAGTTGAAAAGGTACTAATGGTTCTTTTGTTGCTATTACCAAAAGCTATAAATGATTATATTGATTTAGCTTATGACAAACTGAAACAAATTGTAACAACTGAGGCTGTGAAGGTCAATATTTCCTTATCTAGAGAACAAACCACAGAAATTCAAACTTGGTAAAATGTTTGTGAAGACATTTACCTTAGTGCCAGGCCTAGCTAAAGGGTTGAGCATGAGATAGTGACAGCAAATGCCCTTCCTATCAGTCAAAAGATATGCAGGTTAGTAGAGCAGATAAGCAGAGACACAGTTAAAGAAATCCAAAAGACATCGTGAACATCTGAGAATTATTGAAGAAATCAGGATGTGCTTAGCCCCTCCCCACATGGTGACTGTTAAAAAGGAAAGGAGCTTACAAGTCTGTCATGTGTTTAAGAAACATAATAAAGTGGCCCATTGGTCAGACTTGATGAACCTTTGGTCTTTTTCTGCCATCACTGTCTCGTTTCCATGTTAAGTGTCAGTATTTGACAGCTATCCCGCAGTAATCACCCCCCCCTCAAAATAAAAATATCAGAAGGTGGCTTATTACCATGGTGTAAGAAAAAAAGGTTTTTGAGCCAGGTGATGAGGTAACAAAGATGGAAAGATTTATTAACAAGTATTTAGAAGAAAATCTAAGGCAAATTAATAACCATGATATTACACAGCATGGTTTTGTCCAGGGCCGATCTTATGTTAGCCATCTTATGTATGTTTTTTTAACCTGTTAGCCAAGTACTGGACCAGGGTCTCCCCATTGATGCTGTATACCTTGATTATTCTAAGGCCTTTGACTCTGTGTCACATGACATATTATAAAATCTCTACATGAACTGGGAGTACATGATGGTGTTATATCCTGGATCGGCTCATGGTTAGAAAACAGGTCACAGAAAGTGCAAATATGAAGACATTTCTCTGACTGGGGTAGAGGTACAAACAGGGTACCCCAGGGATCAATTTTGGGACCCCTACAATTTAACTTGTTTGTGTGTACAATGCAGGTGTTGGATGGTGCGTGGCTCTGCAAATTTGCAGATGACACAAAAGTTGGATCAGTTGTTAATGATACAGCATCTATAAAGAATGTCCAAGAACAGCTAGATAAATTGGATATTTGGGCAAATAAACACAATTTAAGTTTTAATGTAAACAAATTCAAGGTAATGCGATTTGGTCACCATGATGTGAAAGCACAGTATAAGGTAAACAATCAAGTCATTGCAGAAATTGAGCATGACAGAGACTTGGGTAATAATTATCTCAGATACTTTAACTTTTGATAACCAGCTAACCAAGCACAAAAGGTTATTGGGCAAATTATAGAAAACATAAAACGTTGGATGGGAGAGGTGTTGTTGCCCTTGTACATGTCCCTTGTCAGACCAATTCTTGAATATGGAGCCCCTTCTCAGACCTTTAAAGCATAGGTAGTATTAAATGAGTTGAAAGAGTGTGGAGAAGATTGACTAAATGTGTTTATAAGTTAAAGATAAGCCATATCAGGACATACTTCAGGAATTAGGGTATACTCAATGGCCTATTGTAGATTAAGGGGGAACTATGTTTTATCTTTAAGGCACTAACAGATGAACTCATGTGGGAGTCAGCTGGTTTATGTAAAAAAGACAAACAGGAAAGAGCAACAAGAGCTCACACATACCAGCTAAAAGAAGATCAGTACAAAACAGCTAAGGTGGGTAAATGGTTTAATCAAAGAGTTATGTATACAAGGAACTCACTTCCAGCTGCAGTGGTGGGTGCAGAGATTATTAAAAGATTTAAATTTCTCTAGTGTATGGGTGATAAGAAATGGCTATATCTCCACTGATTGTGACAAGTCCTTAAATGGCTATAGTAGCTTATGGACTTGTAATTTATGCCTATGAACCTATAAAGATAAGCAGATAGCTACAGGCAGCAGGTTAAGTGCAAAAAGTAAACACTGCAAGACTTAGGTACAGGTAACTACTAAAAGAGGGAAAACAGGAAATACCCTGTCTGGGGTACAGTGATTTTGTCAGTTCAGATAAGAAAGGGAAGACAAAGAAGGTTAACAAGCAAAGTAAGGATGCAGTTGGGTACTGGGAAGGGTTCAACTGACAGAAATACTGAAGAAAGGGAAAAATGATAACACCCTATCTAGGATGGGGTAAAAAACTAAATACAAACAGAGAAAGGAAGGGAAAGGAAGAAAAGGGTATAGACAGGAGGTAGAAGAAGTCAGGCTAAGTTTAGCAGTCTTTCAGGACACATTTTGGAGACTGAATCCCATTTGTACACACCTCGCTGGGTTGAGAACAGAGGATGCGGACTGGCAGCTGAGCTGGCAAGAATGCAGAGAGCCTTTGCTCCACTCAGGGGCCAATGAATCTTCTACCACTGCCTCAGAGGATGCATAGACAGCAGATCATGGTGGGTTCAGGGAAGTTGCCGGTGGCAGGTAGAGTACACACACCTCAGCCTATGCCACTACAAAATTCTTCACCGTACCAGCGCAATAAGACAACTGGGAGAAGGCACCTAACATGGTGACAAGGGAGGATGGGGGATCCTCGGAAGGGGCAGCCCCAAGGTGGAAGGAAAAGGGCCACAGCCAAGTAGGAAGTAGCTCCTAGTAGGGGACTCTAACATTAGGGCAATAGACTTGGGAATAGGAACAGGAGAGGAGAGGGAGGGAGGAAGAGTGCCAACATAGCACTTCAGCTCAGAGGGGTGGAGAGCAAATCCTAAGGATCGCTAGTGTGGCAGGTCATAGGTGGGAGCCAAATGTCACTTTCCACCTGGGGATTAATGACCTGGTGAGAGATGGAGCAGGGGTAGTGCAGGGTAAGTTCAAGGAACTGGGGAAGGGCTTTAAGCAGGTAGCATGCATGGTGGCATTCGCTGAGGTAACACATGTATGCAGCCAATGGGAGAATAAGGTACTCTGCATCAGCAACTTCAAAAGTTGGTTGAAGGCATGGTCCAGGGAGGAAGGTTTCTGCTCATTGGGGACTGGGGAATCTTGGAAGGATATGGGCCTCTACAGATATGATGACCTGCTTCCTTTTGGTAAGTTAACTGCAGTCCTCAATAGGAGGATTTAATGTTACTTGGATGAGCATTTAAACTAGCCAAGGGGGAGGCTGTATTTCAAAGGGAGGCATAAATTCTCCTCCCCCCATCTGCAGATTAAAGCAAAAAGAAGGGAGGACCTGAGGGGGGAAAACAGGCAGGTGCACAAAATGATGTGGTGTAGGCAAGGTGTGGACAAGGAGTTCATAAGACAGAGTACTCATCACACATAGAAGAACGAAAGTGATCCTACCACTGTTCAGGTCACTGGTGAAGCTTTACCTTGAGTACTGTGTCCAGTTCTGGAGACCGCATCAAAGGAAGGATATCGACAAGTTGGAAATGGTATAGAGGAGGAGGAGGAAGACTAAAATGGTCAGCAGAGTCCAAACCAAGAGCTATGAGTTCAGACTAAGGGAACTGAACATGTACTCTTTGGAACAATGTAGGAAAGGAGGACCTGATAGAGACCTTTAAGTATCTCAAAGGGTTAAAAAGGTACAGACTAATGAGATTTTCACCTAAATGAATCCACTGTAACATGGGAGCACAGCATGAGATTGGGGAAGCGGGAATTTAGGAGTAACACACACAAGTTCTTCTTCACATAAAGATTGGTGCACCATGGAATAGGTTGACTGCAGAGACAGTGAGTGCCAAACAATCAAGGAATTCAAAAATGTGTGCAATAGTCACAAAGAAATTAAGATTGATGTAAGAAAATCTTAGGAGGGTAGTCCACACTAGGTACAGACTAGATGGATCTCTGTTCCCCATCTGCCGACACTTTCTATGTTTCTGTTTCTATGTAACAAAGGTGGTAGAAATGGCAAAAAGAGAGGCACAAAGGAGACATGTAGAGGAGATCAGAAACAGAGAGAGTAACGAGGGAAGAGGGGAGTCGGGGAGTTACAGGGAGCAGCACAGGCAGAAAGGGAGGTGTAAATAAGTAAGTAAAGCTTTTTTTATAATGCACCCATCTCTGGAGGTTCTACGTGCTGTACAGCAAAATACAACAATCTAAAATATAAGCAAAAGTAGAATTATGAAATGTAACAAGCAAACTTGTTATCACAGCTAAAACTAGATAAACAATATAAATGAGGTATATTCAGCAATTTTAATATAAAGAAAGGGCCTCCTGAAATAGGTAGGATTTTAGACCCCTCTTAAAGGCTTCCAATGGGAGGCCCTCTCTCAAAGATCATGGAAGCGGGTTCCACAAGGTCTGACCAGCTGCAGAAAATGCACCCTCACCAGATGATTTCAATCGGATCCTGGGAACTGCTAGGAGGTCCTCCTTAGAGGTACAGAGAGGACTGCTGGGTTGGAAGAGACACAGTAGGTCACCCAGGTAGCAAGGCTGCAGGTTGTGCAGGGCTTTGTAGGTCAGCATTCTGACCTTGAAGTCAATCTGCCACCTCAACAGCAGCCAGTGAAGACCGTGTAAGACCAGTGTTATATGGCCAGTCCTGGGAAGGCCTGCCAACAGCCTGGCCACCATGTTCTACACTAGCTGGAGGTGATGCAGGGCACATCCATTTGGCTCCAGGAACAGGGCATTGCAGTAATCATGGCTGGATCTGTTACAAAGGCATGTGTTAGTGCAGGAAGGTCACTGGGGGGGGGATGGATAAAAGGTTTAATCCTGGTGATATTCCTCAAGTGATAGAAATCACTTTGGATGCTGGCTGACACCTGAGCCTCTGCTGTAAGCTCACTGTTGAAGAGTACACCCAGAGTTTCACCTTTGCTGAGTTGGTCAACTGGGAGTCACCGCGTAACAAGCCCGAGTTCTCCTCTACTCATTCAGTGTTCTGCTGACAAGAAGGCTCAGTCACCAATACCTCCTTATTTTCTGGGCTGAGCTTTAACAAGTTGGAGTATCCAGCCCTGGACAATGACCAAGCAGGAATTGAATACAGAGACTGCATTCCATTGTCCTTGCAAAAGACATATACAGCTGTGTGTCATCTGCATAGCAGTGAAAACCCATGCTGTAGCATCTAATAATGTCTCCCAGGGCAGCATACACACTGTGAATAGAACTGGTGACAGGATCAAGCCCTGCAATGTAAGGGCAATGTTAGAGACCTTGAAGAAGTCTGGCCTCGATTTAATAGCCACCGGGGAGCCCTGCTTATCTTCCACAGTACAGATTACACTAAATGCCACACAGGCAGATCTCCTGTTCCAGTGGCTGGAGAAACTGAAATCCCAATAACCTCAAGTCTCCCTGCTGGGATCCACCAGCAAGTGCACAGAGAATCCATCACCACCCCTAATGAAAAAGAAACTCAGGCAGGCAGATGAGGCAATTGAACCCTCCGAGGATGAAGAACCAGAACAAGACTCTGAGTCTTCCTTAGGATACTTGATTCAGAGATGATGTGGCTGAACTGCTCAAGATGATAAGAGAGGCTCTCCAAATTCTGGAAGAGCAGGAAATGTCACAAGTCCTGACAGAACTACTTCTCTCAGCATCTCTGAGACCAGCCAAGCAATGTTTTCCCACTTGCCCAGCCCTGGATATCATCCATGCCAATAAGTTAGAGACAGGGGAACCAGCCAGACTCTTGAAGAAGAGGGTCATGCAACTGAATTACCCAGTCAGACAACCTCTCAAAGCAGACTGGTCGACAGCCCCCAAAGTGGACACCCCAGTGCCAGCCCTCAAGATGTATGGTCATTCCAGTAAAGAGTGCAGCCACACTCAAATACTCAGTGAACAAAAAAAATGGAGGAGTTATTGAGAAAACTCCATGAGGTGGTGGGGATAGCCCTAGCAGTGGGCACAACCATGTGGTACACCAATACAGAACTTTTGAGATTAGCGGAGTCCATCGTAGACACCATTCCTGATTTCTCTCCAATGGTGGGCAACATGGACTGTGCCCTGCAGGCCACATGCTATATAGCAGATGCCTCATCTGACATCATGAGGTTCAGATCCAGAGTCAAGGTGCTCTCCATTCATGCCAGGTGAGCCCTGTGGCTAAAGCTGTGGCAGGCAGATAGGGAGTCCAAGTCCACACTTCTCAAACTACCATTTAAAAGGGGACATTCATCTGGAGACTCACTCACACCTTTCCACAGAAACCATGATGGCACAAAACAAATGGTGGGGAAAAAAAGGACCTGTACCTACCTTCAGTGAGGACATTTCATCCAAAAATTAAGAACTCATGAAGCCAGTCCAAGTCATACAATAATCAGTTGCCTAAAGGGGAGCCTATAAGTTCTTTCCAAGTTTGAACAACACAATTCAAAGCCAGAAGTAGTTCAAACAAGAAAGCCAGTACCAGTAATACAGGAGGGTCCAGTGGCAAGAATCAATTAATCAAAGTGGGCCTGTGGACAATCCTCCAGTGGGGGTCGATTACAACTGTTCACCAACCAATGGGCTCAGATCACAATAGACCGATGGGTCAGAGAACATGTGACACAGGGCTACACACAGAGCTTACACAAAAGATCATTCCACATAGATCAATGAAGCCCCCAATTCCCCTGCAATGTGACAAAGCAGAAGTTATCTGGAAGGCCCTGTTCAATTTTTCCAGAAACAGGGCCATAGTTCCAGTACCACACCCCAAGCAGAATGAGAGGGTGTACTCTACATTCTTCATGGTCCCCAAAATGACAAGTGGTCTCTGCCCCGTATCAGACTTCATATTCCTCAACAAGTTCATAGTTTACAGGAAATTCAAGATGGAGACCTTCAAATCAACCTTGCTGGTGATTCAGCGGGGTGACTTCCTAATGTTGAGAGAAAGGATGCCTATTTACACATTCCAATCTGCCCCAGTCACCAAAATTTCCTCAAATTCAGTGTCAATGGCTAACACTTTCAATACACCTGTCTCCCATCTCTGCTGGCCTTGGCCCCAAGGAAATTTACAAAGACTCTAGTAGTGATTGCAACACATCTTCACAAGACCAGAGTGCACATCATTCCATACTCGGAAGACTGGCTCATACAAGCATGATCCTCAATTCAGACACAGAGGGACACAGAATCGGTGACTTGGTGCCTCCAGCAGCATGGCTGGGTCATAGATTGGGACAAGAACCAGCTAAGTTCCTCTCAAGTCATAACACACCTCAATGCAAGAATCAACATGATCTTGGGAATGGTGACCCCAATGGAAGAAAAAGTCAACAATATATGAGTTGGCAAGTCACCATGATAGAAACTCACCCCAACAGACCAGTGCACATGTACCTGCAGCTGTTGGGGCTTATGGCATCCATGATATACATGATCACAAGGGCCCAGGTGCATATGTGTCCACTCCAAAGATATGCACTGGATGCAAGGGATCAATCAATCCAAACTTCTGAATAAAAATCAGTCTAGGCACAGAGATTATGCACAGCCTCCGGTGGTGGGCAATCAGACCGAACCTGCTGAAGGACATGCCATTGTCAACATCAGTAATGGCCATGATTACAACAGATGCAAGTCTCCTTAACTGGGGAGCAGTACTCGGCTGTCATGTAACCCAGAGCAAATGGTTCCCATTGGAGCTCATCTACCCATCAATGGGCTGGAAATGAAAGCAGTGTACAGGGTTCTGTTGTTCTTCACTCATCAAGTCAAAGGCCAGGCAGTACTCATCAGAACCAACAACTAGGTCACCATGGCGTACATAAACAGACAAGGAGGAACTCAAAGCAGAGCAATGCTAAGGGAAGCGTTAAAAGCATTGAAATGGGTGGAGCAGAATCTGTTCTCAACTTTGGCCATGTACCTGGCTGGCAAACTGAACTCACAGGTAGATTGGCTCAGTTGAGTGAAGTTCATCCAGGTGGAAAGGCATCTACACCCCCAGGTATTCCAGACACTTATCGAATAATGGGGCCTGTTTCAACTGGATCTGATTGCATCTCACCATAACACTCAACTACCTCACTTCCATTTATGGGCTCTGTTAATACTAGCTGCCTTAAAAACAATAATAAAGAAGTTGTTAAACCATGAGCCTCCAACCTGACTGGAACACCTCATTCATGTAAAAGTATGGGATGAAAGCTGCCTTGTGGGAAAGGACAGGACCAGAGGCATAAGAATAGAATGGAGGTGGGATTGGAGATAGGTACTCTTAGCAGAGAGGTTATATGGCATAAATGAACTTGAGATAGCAGTGGTTGTATGCAAATATAATAAACTGGAGTAAATTTCTATGTAATAGAAATGCACAAGAAAAATGGAGATATGTTGGTATAGTTTTATGTGTATTTATTTTTTCTCTTGTATATTCTTTATTCTTTTTCTTTACAAGAGTAGGATGGAACAGATGATTAGACCATAATAGATATGCTTGATAAATGTACTGACAAGTGAACTATGTTGTTTTATGTTGAAATGATACTGTGAAAAACTGCTTGTCTGGTTGTACATCTTGTTGCAAAATAAGCAGAAGTATAAAAAAAACCAACTACCTCACTTCCACTCTTGCTTCCCTGACAATCAGACAGAGGAAATTGATATGATGGTGGTACAGTGGACAGTCCAAAAAAAGAAGACAATGCGAGACATTTTTAACATGCTGGGTGGGCTCCAGCATGCTAGCTGGGTATTTGTTGAGGGGACTGGAGCCAATGGGATTGGGCACCCTGCCAGCCATGCATTGTGCTGGAGGAGGGGAGCGCATGAGCCAAGGGGAGTGGCCACCCCTGCACACAGAACAAATGGGGGCATCATGCCAATGGGGATTGGGCTACCCCATCAGCAAATGAACTGGGAAGTGGAGCATGCCAACAGAGGTACTGGGAGCCCCCAAGTCAGCTTACATGGGGACTCTGAGGTGGTGGCAAGAGCCACCGCCATGTTACTTGAAATGTTACACCAGGCAAGGCACCGCCCTGCAATGTTGGGTCGCTGCCTCATTTCAGTGGCGGATTCATTTCAAGTTGGTGGCATGCTGGCTGAACTAGTGTCAGCAATAGAATGCAACCACATTTGGGAAAGTGGGCCAAGCCTTAAAGGCAGTGGGGGCATTGGCCACCACAGTGCCGCACCTCCAAAACCCCACTTCTCTCCTAGTTGTCACGAAATGTTTCTTGCACATGCGCATAAGCAAACATAATGACTAAAATAAAGCAAAACAAGTAAAAAGAGCCTAGTCCACCAACTGAATCCCTTTGTCCTACACCCCAATTAAAACTTCAGAACAAAACTAGTGATGACAAAATAAGCCCCAGCTCTCCATAGAGCTGGAAAATAAATTGGTGCTTTTTTTCAACAATTGGTTTGTTGCTTTGCAAATTCAGCATCGGATTCTACATCAGTCAAAACCATGCTATTGTCATAAAAATACATCCAACATTGCAAATAAAAATTACCACAAAACAAGCATAAAAAACCATGAAAAAGTTTAAACTGAACAATTACATTGCCTCTCTATACCTATCATCTATTCACTGGCAACAGTAAAAAAAAAATAATAATGGACCCGACAACTGCTGGTACATAACTGAAACCACATAAAAAACTTTTGAAATAAAACATACTCATTTGATTTATAGTATAGAAGGGCAGCCTGACAACCCCCTCCCCATAACAAGTAAGCAAATCATGACAGGTCCTCTGACAGGGCAGTTCCTGAAAAGGGTCACTCAGAAACGAGAAATAAGTAATTAGATATAAAATTAATCAAAAACAGCAAAGAATCAGTATCTCCAGTTAGCAAGGATATAATCTACTGAGAGCTATGAGAGACAGAGTTGGGTGAATGAGCCTCCTTTGGAATTTGTGCCAGAGCTGTAGTTTTTCTTTTTATGCTTCTATGAATCTGGACTTACAAGTAATCAGCGTCAATATGCATAACAAGAAAAATTACAACTCTGGCATGACTACCAAAGAGGTTCATTCACTCAACTGTCTCTTGTAGCTCTCAGTAGATTATATCCTTGCTCACTAGAGATACTGCTTCTTCATTGTTTTTATCCATTTTAACTAATCTGAAGAACAAGTGAAACCTCAAACAGCTCTGTGTCTAAAGAGGACATTCTAAATTGGCAACTCGCACTCTGCTTGATCACCCGATGGCTCAACCGAATAGTGTAGAAATAAAAAAAATATTCAATTTCAGTACTGAACTTTTCCACCCCAGCTACTACAGTACTTCTATTCACAGATTTATTTACACAGATGATTACAGGAAGGGATAACAAGCACATGAAAAGTAAACATTTTCTACATGACATTTGTACCAAGCAAATAAAAAGTATTTGTAAACTTTGCTCCATTGGACACTATTTTTCTTTTTTACAATATCAAAAGTCTGCATTTCTTGCTTGCTCTCAATGTAAGGGAACTGGCAGTCACTCTAAGGAAATGGTGAGAGGACTAATTGGGCTGGAGCGGAGGAGGGAGGATCATAGAGGTGCCATTTACTAAAAAGGTGCCCCAAGGCATTATTGCAAATGGCAGGACTACAAAAGCATACTGGCAAAACTAAAAGTAAAACACACAGCCTTAGTAACTTACTGACTGACCCAACTCCACTGTATGCATTTTGAGCTTGAAAATCACACATTACCGGTGCACTGAACCAGTCAGTAATTGCACTCAGTTTACAAAACTGATGGGTTTTTAGACAACATCCATGGACAGGAGTGTGTACATTTGAAAATGAGCAAGAAAGATAATAAAAAATAATATAAAAAAACAAGAAAGGCATACTAGAAAACAGTCATTATTACATCCAAAAAAAATGCCATTATTGAATTTACACTGACACAGGGAAATCAAACTGCATCCACCACGGATACTTCTCCACTGCATCTTCAATTTAGAGTTCCATTTTACGCCAACTTTTTATAGCATCAGCAAATGAAGAAAATATGTGAATCCACAACAGAAAAACGTAATTGGCTTATCGACCTGCACAACCTCAACATACTCCTTTAGCACTACTTGGCACAACACTAAAAATCCAGTCAAGAAAAAAAAGTGCTCATGGAAATGGGTATAATACAAAAATACGAAGTTGAACTAAAGTAAAAACAACAAAAAAAAAGCAAGTAGATAATTATGCCAAAAAATTCTCTACAGATGCTGAAGTCCGTTAGAGATAACTGTTGTGAAGAAATTGAAAATAAACAACCAAACAGAGATCATAATCTGCAAAGAATGATGAGTGAGCTTACTTGGCTGAGCAACACACTAGTGTAGACTCTTCAGTGGGTAGAGTTCTGTGAAATAAAGAGCAAATTCCAGGTTCACATCAGAGTTTTCACTGACCACTGATCTATGAGCTGCAAAGAGAGAATGAAGAGACACTGGGAGACAAAGGAAACCTGATTGAAAACCACCTGATTCAGATATTTTTCTTGCTGACTGGTGAGGCAGCAGTATGTAATTGCTACTTTGAGTTTTAAACATACGCTGCTGCTGGGCAGATTAAGAAAGTGATTTGTTTTACCACGTTTCAAGCCAACTGAAAAATGCATTCTTTAAAATGTAGTACTAAGTCTGCGGCAATGAGCCTAATACATCAGCAGGATGTAATATTGTCGTCGTGGTGGTGGTGGGGTTCATATGCCGCATTTAAACACTACCAGCACCAGAGGAAAGTTCTACTGATATACAATACTTCCCAAACACAACTTTAAAATACACTATTTAATATGCCCCATTTATACAGTGCCAGAACCAGAGGAAAGTTCTGCTGATATACGTCCGCAAATAAAACTTTTAAAATATACTTATTATGTCATATAGCCCATTAATCCGATCATCCTATGATT
Organism: Neoceratodus forsteri; assembly: GCA_016271365.2. Taxonomy (NCBI): domain Eukaryota; kingdom Metazoa; phylum Chordata; order Ceratodontiformes; family Ceratodontidae; genus Neoceratodus; species Neoceratodus forsteri. Next base: position 1,781,130,070 of record CM057452.1, read on the forward strand.
TGAAGAGGGGCCCTTCAAAACAGCAGGACTATGAAGTCCTGAGGAGAAAACGACACAGAATAATTGCTACACTTTAGCCAGTCACTATTTAATATGTCTCCCAGAATTTTAACATACTGTTTTGTAGCAGAATGCTGAGGATCATGTTTTCTAATGACTGGAGACCTCTGAGACCTGTCCAAACTGCCGTGCAGCATGCCAGATTTAAAATGGATGATGCTTCATTCTCCCTATTTTTAAGAAATGTAAATGGGAAAAGCAGTGGAAGAGAACAGTTTTGCTTAGAGCCAGAGTACCAAAACCAAATGCCTGATGTCACCTTTGGTTCCCAGCTGTTTGTACCAATACCAGCATCATCAGTCACATGGGTAACAGTGATCGTGACAGCAAGAGCCACAGCTTCTGATGCTGCTGCTCCTAGCAGGCTGTATGTACCACTGCATTAAGATTGCAGACTTGTGTGGGGGAAACACATTAAGCAATGTGAACTGATACTGAAAAAAACTGCAAAGCATAAAGGGAGAATACAAAAAAGAAATTATGCAGCTATATAAGACACCACAGTAATGCACCAAAGTAATACATTACATGTGGTGTCATGTAAATGTAATTACATCAGCATAAAATCGATAATCACTGGGGGATAGTTACACACACTCTCTATCCATTACAAAAGGAAACTTCAGTATTGTGCTTTAAATAGAGTAAATATAATTGTCACCAAGATGTGTAGCACAACCATGTCACAAACTAGCAGCCTTTTTAAAGGCTATATTCATTATTAAAATATTGCCCCAATAAAATAAAAATACATATACCCTTTTTTTATGCACACTAGCTCTTGACCATATTGGCAACAGTACAGAGCACAAATTCTTTATTTTTAATAAATTATGCATAAAATACAGACCTTATTTTAAGTGCACACCCAAGTCTCTTGAATGCTGTCCACACACCTATATATACAGTATATACATATTTATTGATATATAGTGATATATATATCGCTTATATATATATATATATATATATATATTATATATATACTATACATATCTATATATATGTAGATAAATTATGGTAGCACAGTAGTGCTACCATAGTTGGGGTTGAGGAGCCATTTACATGTTAAACCTAAAATTTTGCACCTTAGTAACATAGCCACCATTCAACGGATTTGCCTGAAATTTGGAATACTTAATCAAGAACCATACATCTTGGGATTTGCCAACTTTCGTACTGTTCAGATATACGGCTGCGGAGTTACTAAGCATGATCGGCACACACGTTTATACTTTTTTGAATTCTTTGTTTGTCCCTACAGGTCGCACGGTTTGCGCGACCAGTCCGAAAACATCGGGGAACGTGCTGCCTGGGTTCCCTATGTGCCTGTTGAAGATTTTGTGAAAAAATATTAAACAGTTCAAAAGTCATTCAAAAAACTATTTCCCATTATAAGTCAAAGGGAAAAGATAACAAAAAGTTTGACAGTGTCACAAATGCACTTTTTAGTGTCGCAAATGGCCCTAGTAGAGTCGCAAATCTGCCATTTTGTTTTGAGTTGGTAAACAGAAAAATACTTGGCATTTAAATTTGGGCCCCTCTAGCAACATAATTCTTTTTGTGTTTACCTAGTTGGACCCTGAGGATGCTAGGCATGTATTTATTTTGAGGTTAAACACCGTAGAAATATGTTTTTCCAATTTCTGGAAAAAGTAGTATCGCAAAGTAGTGTCGCACTCACGAAAGTATTTTGAATTTTTGCGAAAGCTTTCGCAAATCACGACACTGCTTTGAGACATTATGCCCAAAATAACAGGAATTATTTGCCACCCTGCTGCAAATGAATGGTTTGGTCTTTTGGGCTGAAATTTGGAGGGAAGGCAGCCAACATCTCACAGATGTGCCTTTTGTTGGTTTGGTGAGAAAATATTTGTATGTCTGCAAAGTTACAGTACTCCAAAGTTGACACTTTTTCCCATAGCCTAACATTGTGGCATTCACTGCATGACAGGAATTCTTTGCCACCCGGCTGCAAAATAACGCTTTGGTCTTTTACACTAAAATTCGGAGGGAAGAAAGCCAACATCCCACAGATGTGCCTTTTGGTGGTTTGATGAAAAAATATTACAGGGCAGCAAGGTTATGGCACTCCGAACTTCTCTTTTTTCCCCATAGGATAACATTACGGCATTTGTCGCGCCTTTCAGGGCCCGTATCTCGGAAACGGTGCAAGATACAGACTTTTTGTCAGAAAAATGTTTAGCCCCCTAATGGGGCCTAAGTACAAAACTAGTCAGGAAAGTCATAAAATATATGACTTTTACATTTTTTTCACGTCAGCGGTTCCTGAGATATAAGCAATTTAGTATTCCAACTCCTCATTTTCTGCTCCGAGACTTATTATTATGCATACATTCTTTGTACTCACTGTCTTTCTCTATGCAGCTTTTGGGGAAAAACAGCCTGTGCACTTACATTACTGTTACCCTTACAGCTTCCGCTTGCGGTTCCGTACCTGTTTCACTTACCGTTCCCGTCTACGCCACCATGTGTGTAACCCTTCGCGTTTTCATTTGCACTTGCATTTGTGATATTTTTACCATTTGTGTCTACAGTACTGTTTCCTTTCTGTTTTGCTTTGCGTCACCATGTGCATTACCATTTGCGTTTGCGGGCATCATGTTACTATGCGACAAGACATGGGCCCCGCGATCCCGCCGCCACATTACATTCACTATTTCTCATTATCATTCTCAAAAGAAGGAAATTAGAGGCAAAATCATTTAATGCATCAGTTAGGTTGTTCGACAGTGACGAAAGTGGAGGGAGTCCTGGTGTTAGTCTGAAACCCCTTGCATCCCTCCAGCCCACCCCCAACTGGCATCAGGGTGCGATTGGGGTCATCGGTCCCAACTCTCACCCCATTCTCCTATTCCTCAGCTTCTTTCCACATGTGATGGGGTGAGTGTTAGGGCCGACAACCCGCACGCTACACCCCAATGCCAGTTGGGGGTGGGCTGGAGGGTGCAAGGGGGTTTCAACCCCAACATTGAATTTCCTCACTTTTGTTGCTGTAGAACAACCCTAACTATGATTAAACAGAGTTTTGGATCTAATATATATGTGTCTATATATATATATATATATATATATATACACACACACACACACACACACACAGCATTATATATACATATATATATATATAAATATATATATATATATATATATATATAAATGGGATACATGATGGGCAGCAGTGGGATATGGAAAATATTCTCACTCCTGCAGAGTGATTTATAGATCTCTCACGAGTGCAGAAGGCATGAGTGATATATCCATTCCTCACTCTGCAGGAGTGAAAATATTTTCTATATCCCATGATCTGCACATCATGTCCCCAATATTCAGAACTGCGTCTGGCAATGGCACATGTGGTGGGGCAGTGCAACTGGTGCAACTCAGGGATATATTCAAAGGAGATGAGCCGTGGTGCATCTCCTCTGAATATATCAGGTGATGTGCACTGCCCAACTAGGATGCACTAGCTCATCTCCCCCAGACAGAGCTGAATACCAGGAATGGGAACTGCGCCAGTGCATCAGAGTTTCACTGTGCACAAATTCCTGATATTCAGCCAGCCATATGCAAATGGAGCCATAATACATGCAAGGCACAAATGGGGCCATTTGCATGTCATTATGGCCCCATTTGCAAGTGTTGTGCAGGGCAGGCCAATGAAATGCACATGGCAACCTGCACAGCATGTGGTGCTGCCAGAGGGGGTCTCATGGCACCTCCACATGCCCCATAGCTACGAGCCCCATAACAGTACAGTGTCACAATGCCCTGGTAGTCTAGTGGCCCCTCATCCCTCCCATTGCACCAATCCCCTTATAACAACAAATATGTATTACCCATGTAATCTAGTTATCCCCTCACCCCTCCCACAACCCGAATCACTGATCAGAAGAGAAAGGCACTTCCCTGGCAGTCCAGTGGTACCCTCTTCCCATCTGACCCTCTGATCACATTTGAATCCTAAAATAATAACCCTGGTGGTCCAGTGGATCTCCCTTCCCTGCCATACCTCTGATTGCTGGTGAAATTTCAGAGATACATGGCCCTGATAGTCCAGTGGTAATTCCCACACCCCTACCTACACAGGACCCCCAATACACCCAGCTTTCCTCCCCAGTCATCGGTGGGCAGCATACCCACTTGCATAGCACCACAGCTGCCCACTGAATGACAGCATACAGTAGGAACTGCAATTGCATTGGTGCATACTATCAGTGTCAGTGGCTCAGCAGGTAGCACACTTGCCTCTGAGGCAGGGATTTCAGAAGGCAGTGGGTTCTATCCCCACACCAGGCACTTGGGTTAATATCCCAATACTGACGCAGCAGTGCAGCATGAGGGGGGTGCTGCACTCCTGAGGTCCCATCTTTCAGATGAAACATTAAACTGAGGTCCCATCTGCCTGTTCTGGTGGTAGTTCAGGTGGATGTTAAAGATCCCATGGCACTTCTTGAAAAGAGTAGGGGAAGGTTTTTATTAACAAACAGAACAATAAATCAGAAAAACAGTAATACAATTCATGGAAAATAAGAAAAAAACATAACAAAGAGAATATCAGCAAGACTCAATTCTCTTACAGCAGAATGATTCAACCTATTTTGTCTTTCAAAAAAGGAACCTCTTTCAACCTCATAGCCAGACAGTTTTGGACAAACATTTGCATTCAGAATCACATTGTAACAACAACTCATGTTCAATATGTTGAAGAACTTCAAGTGGTGAAAGGGAATAACTGTCACAGAGTAAGGTGACAACTGACTTGCCATAAATGAAACTTGAACATAGTGAACAGCAGTCATACTACACCTGCATCCAACAAAGTAGAATGTAGCAAAACACCTCCCACAACTTCCAGATATGTAACAGCACGCCAGAAAGGCTGGTTCCAATGGGCAGAAAGGATCATCCAGAAGTCTTGCACAAAGGGGCAGGAAACAAAAAAATGGGACATTGTTTCCTCCTGATTAATGCAAGTATCCCTTGGACAAGTATGTTCAGTAACCATTTTATGCTTTAAAGCCCCTGACACCTAGTCGCCCATGACAACTAAGCCGAGAAACATCCCATAATCTAGGTGGAATCCATTTATCTACCAAACTTTTAAGGAGGTTATCAACATGACCATCTAGTACATCCTTAAAAACAGGGACTATGGAATGTGCTTTAGATTGTAGGACATCATAAATATATTTACTCGATTTGCAATACACATGGGCCGGAAGTAACTTCCATCTATTAAGTTTCGATATGCCACATTATGGTCTGAAATCTCCACTGGAATGGTTTGAGCCTTAGTCACCATTAAAGCTGCAGAGACAAAAAGAAAATCAATCCTAGTGGACAAGGAGCCCTAAAAAAAAGTACGTCCACCAGTAGGATGACAAACCCTATAAACATCTTGTAAATGACCCTGGTCAGTAATGTGACTGAGATAATGTGTATCACAGAAATCCTTATCAGTCTGAGCCCCCCGATCTGATTCATGCACTACACAAATAAAGTCACCACCCCATATGAGAAAGCATGATGTGAGCAAAAAGGCTGCACCTCACAAAGAGATCCACTAGACCTTTCTTTGTAACTGGTGCATAAATCACAATTAATCTCCAAGTGTAATGTAAATAAGTAAAATCCAATATTAAGGCCGTCCCATAAGCAGTTCAACCAACTTGCTAACATGAAATCCACCACCCCTAAACAACACCCCAACACCACTACATGTATCTAATCCCAAAGAAAAAAAAGAAGGACCCCATCGCCAAAGCCGTTTGACCATATTAACCAAAGAAAGAGTATTGAGACGGGTATCCTGAATAAGGTAAATATCACACACCAAATCACTCAAAAGTTGAAAAGTAATCAGGTGCCTATGAGCATTTTTCACACTGTTTACATTAAGGGTGGCTACAGTGAGACATCAAGTAACCCTTCTCTTTCTAGTACTTCTCGGGGTCTCACCCCTGACCGCGAGGGTCGAGTATCCATTGGCAACTCCTTTGATTTATCATTCTCAGAATCAGAGGACACCATAGGTTGTGAGGAGGTGTCAGAATCAGCTTTCATATCGGAAGACTGAGTGTGATGGGACAGGACCTCAAATTTAGTACTTAAGGGAACAGAGCCACCAGGAGAAGAAGCTTTAGCCAATTTTGCCCTACCTGTAGTCTGTTTTGGGGCCCGTTTCTTTCCCTGAACACTAGGCTCAGGTGGGGGCATAATAATATTATGCGAGGATTGTCAGGGACAGGCACAGGTTCAGCAGGAACCGAGAAACAATAGAAAGAGGGGAGGGGCAGGAGGAAGGGTCCTGTACAACCGGTCATGGAAATTCCTGTAAAGGAGGCTCAGAGGAAGGTTCAGATATTGAAACCACTGACTGGGGAGCAGGCACCACCATATCAGGGCATAAAGAGGGACCAGTGACTACCGTAACATGCGAAAAAAGGGATTGCGCCGTGGGCATTAAGAAGGATCACATCCTGATCTGGGCTATCTTCCCTGTTATGGGAAGCCCAAGGACAGGATCTAAAACCATGACCTAGGTCTTCACACAGGTTACACATTAGTTCAGAAGTACAATCTGCACTAGCATGGCCAAAATATAAACAAAGGGAACATCGCAGTCTATCACAGGCAGCACTGAGATGGGAAGTGCAGTCACATTTAAAACAGGTACGAGGCTGCCCCACATAGAAGCAATGCCTCCATTCCTACCCAAAACCAAACTATTAGGCAAGTGTATGGGACCCACATTCATATTTCTAAGTCTCACCCTATAGCGCCAACCACCAGTCCACAAGTGTTCAGAGTCAAATATGGGCTGTGGCAACCCCAAGACATCACAGCGCTTAGCTAATCAATGCGTAATATCACTCTGCTACATTCTCATTTCTAAACAAAATGGTGACATTTTAATAGAAGGTCTAGTAAGTGGGATAGCCCAAATGGTAGCCACAACTCAGTGTATTTAAGAGTATCATACTTTGTCCAGAATCGATCTAATCTCCTAGGGCTTCGAAAACTAACGTCATATAAGGAAGAACCTGATACATGAATCAACGCAAATATTTCGTTTATAAAAAAAAACAAAGATCCTTTCAAAAGTGGCTTTCCCACATAGAGACGGTCTGGAGCTACATCAAGACCCCTAATATACTGAAGGTGGACCGCATTCCATCGTTGAAGAGGAAGGAGGGAGTTCCTAAACGTATCCCTTCTATGAAATTCTTCCCAAATAGATTTAGCTTTGTCCCCAGGGTCAGGAGAAGGGCCTGGAGGAGGGTCAGGGAGCGGGACATCCATGTCCATTCTATCACCCCACGCTGGTCCCCTAGAACTAGGGCCTTCATCACCCGAAGAGGAGGGAGGTAAAGAAGAACTTTAGCCAGCAGAGTAGTATCCAATGCAAGATGCTGAACATCCTCAACACGCAAATCCAAATCCAGGCAACCAGGCAAAGGTGGAGGCATATCTATCAAGGGGGACTGTTGCCTCCACAATCAGGTATCAGGCTATGGGCAGGGTCAGGTATCCAATGCCCTGAAATGCCTGGTTTCCAGCCTGCACTTTGCAAGGAGGCCTTCAAAGAGACAGGTAGTGGGCTAGAACAAGGCAAAAGAGCAGGAGGAAGCAAAACAGGCAAGACAGTCTGATCATTAGTTGAAACACCCGGTCTAGGATGCATAGTACTCACAAGCTCACCAGGCAAAGTCGCCGCTGAGTTCAAAGGTGGAGAAGACACTACTCGATTTGCAGGAACCGAAAACTCCAACTGAGCGTGGTGCAACACTGGTAGGACCGGTGCAACAGAAGATTGTTGCCGACTCTGCAACTCCAAGGAGCCAGAAGGTACCACATCCATAATGAAAGCAGGAAGAGCTCCACTCCCCAAGTTCTGGCAACAGAGTCCAAGTCCCAGGAGAGGCTGACTCAAGAGGGCTAACGGCATCAACAACAGTGAGCACCTGGTCCCGATGTGCAGCAATGAGGGACTTCAACCAAAGTTCATCCACAGGCAAAAAATCTGACAATACAGAGGCAGACAGAGCAGGTAAAGATTCATCTGGTACAGCAAGATCCACAAGCATATCAACAAAATGGTCAGATGTCCTCAGTACTTCAGACTCCAAGGCTGGACCTGCAGGAGTGGAGCTCTGCTCTCCTGCAGGTACACCAGCAGAATGACTGGATCCCATGAACAAATCCATGATCCAACAGCACCCCCACACAGAGTAGGGGAATTTCCCCGCAGTCCTGGACAAATATCCCCCCATCACTAAAAATACCACCAAACAGCTTAATCTGGTTCAAGGTCAGTTGGCATTCACCTGTATCCCCCTCCCCTCAGGTCGTGCCTGAAAATAGGCAGAATCTGTCTAGTGCACTTACCCGGTCAACAATAAATAAATAAATACTGTAGTACTTCACAAAGTTGTGAATGAATACTTCATTCACAACTGTGTGAAAGTAGTATAGTATGCACTGCAAGCCCATTGGTCCATAGTGTGGACCAATGTGATTGCAGCTCCTACTGTATACTGTCATTCGGCGGGCAGCCACGGTGGTAGGCGGGTGGGTATGCTGCCTGCTGATGACCGGGGGGGAGCTGGGTGGACTGTGACTGGGGGTTCTGTGTGAGTGGAGGGTGGGAGTTACCACTGGATAACCAGGACCATGTAAATTGACATTTTGCCGGTGATCAGAGGTATGGGCAGGGAGGGGATCCACTGGACCACCAGGGGTATTATTTTAGGATTCAGATGGGGATTGGAGAGTCTGATGGGGATGGGGTACCACTGGACTGCCAGGGATGTGCCTTTTTCATATGATCAGTGATTGGGGTTGCGGGAGGGATGGAGGGAGGGACCACTAGACTACCAGGGTAATACATATATGTTGTCATAGGGGAACCAGTGCAATGGGAGGGGTGGGGGACCACTAGCCACCAGGGACAGTATAGGGGCTTGTGCATGGTGTACTGGGTGGATGCCACCCATGACTCACAGCTGCTGTGATGCGCTTTCATTACGGCAGCTACCTGTGGGTGGCTACCATTTGAGACATATTTTCCAGGCTCCGCTTTGTGCATCTGTCTGTGGTGCATCTTAAGGCTGTGGAGGCAGATGAGCTGACATCCAGGGCTGAATATTGAGATGTGCCACATATGCATGGGCATGCCCCTGAAGATGCACCGCATACATTATCTTTGCACCCTGACGCATCAGGAATTGTGCTGCGCAATTACGTCTTTTCAGTATTGCCATGGGGTGCATTACTGGGGTTGTACTGGTGCAGCTCCATTGCACCAGGCACAACCACTTTGAATATCTAGGCCCATGTGGGTGATTTATACAATAGGGCACCGAATTATGGCATTTTTAGTTGTGTGATTTAGTGGTTTTATTTTGTTCTGTGATATTCTTCTGCTGAATGTATGATTGCTTTTGTGGTGTCAGGTGTGTTTTTTGAATGGTAGTGACTGTTGTAATCTGATTGGTTGGAAGCATTATTGAGATTTCTTTTTGTTGTGTGATTGGTTGGTTTTCTTGGTTGTAGTGTGTGATTGGTTGTGTTCTGAATCTTTGTGATATGTCATTGGAGTTTGTTTGGTGTCCTTTTCAGTGGGGTTCTGTGGAATAGTCTTTTTAAATGGTTGCCAATGTCTTTACTGTCTTTTTACTTTTATTTGCTGTATTTCTCCTGCAGTGAGGTTGTGTCTATCCTGTGTCGGTGTTTAAGTACAGTGTCAGTTGTGGTTTATTTCACCGGTGGTCCGGGTTCAGTAGTTTCGCTTTGAAGACAACTTTTGCATGTTGAAGGGATGGTGACTGCTTTGCAAGCCACATGGAAGGTCTTTCTTCTTATTTTTAATTGAAAGAAGAGTGGGAGATTGAGGAAAAGTTTATATGCTGTGTGCATAATGGACATGCTCTTCTTTTGCTGTTTCTGTGAGACTTTGGTTCATGTTTCATTTGCATGTACATTTTCAGCACATCATTTATTTGTGCATATTTTGAGGAGTTTTAATGTTGTGTGTGTCTCATGTTGCTATATTGCTGCATATTTTGTGATCTTTGTTGTGTTCTGCTGTTAGTTGAATTGAGAAGTAGTCCGGTTAGGGAGGTGTTTCACTAACGGCAGCACGGTGAATATCACCTGCTGACGAGGCACTGTGCGATAAATGTCATATATCATCACTGTAACTACATTAGCAGGATTTAGTCCACTTGGGTGAGAATACATGGTCTTATTCTTTAAAATAAATCCTCATCCCTATTGCATAAATATATGTAAGTAATTCTGCACAACTGCAATGCCACTCAGTGCCACAGGTGGGAAAACACATTATGGGCAAGATTTAAAGAATGATAGCTTTGACACACATGAGGTGGGGTAATAAGAGGACTATGCTGAAAATCTTGGGGTGAAAATAATTAACATTTCTAAAGTTATGAGTGGGCATAGCAAAACTGCAACAAATGTTCATAACTTTGAATTTTTTTTCATATTTTGATCCAGATTTTCAACATAGCCTCCTTATGACCCTACCTCATAAACTTCATGGGTGAAAATGTTCAAATACATGCCAGAATGCCATTTTGTACCATAGGTGCGAAACATGATTCAGACAGGTTCTGGAAAATTACAGCTGTACTGTTAATGAGGTGGTGTGAAGAAATGGCTATATTGAAAAGTTGGACTCAAAATATTGAAAATTACCAAAGTTATGTGTGTGCATAGAAACATTTAAACCAACACCCATAACTCAGCCATTTTGGAATTTATGCACCAACTTTCAACATGGATTTTTGGAACCCCACCTTATGAACACTGGTGGTGAAATCTTGTTATTAGGTTCTGTAAGGTGATTTTGTGCAGCAACCATATAATCACCTTCCGGGCTTGATTGATGAAATAGCAGTTACAGTGTTCATGAGGTGGGGTCCCAAAAAGCCCATGTTGAAACTTTAATGCAAAAATCCAAAAAATGGCAAAGATATCAACATAAGTTCAAAACACCATTAAAATACATTACACGGCACTTACTTTCATTCCTCAGTTTGTGGTTCAGCTTTGATGAGTGCAGACATGTCCAGGTCCACAGAGGATGACAGTATACAACCTCCAGAGGAAAGTATAGTAAGGGGAGTGGCGGCACTCAGTGGGGGTGGGATGGGAGGGACAGCAGGGATGGTGAGGGATGGTTTTCTTTATTTCAGATTAAAAAGGGCATCAAGGAAATATTTTCTTTTTTTCAGGTGGGCACAAATAAAATAAATATTTTGGAACAATGAAGGTGGGATCCCCAGTGCCCCACAATGCTGGGGGTGATTAAATGCCAATACAGGAATTGGGACACCCAATGTAGGTACATTAATAAAACAATAGGCTGTGGGTGGGGTCATCTGACATTGGGGGTGGTCATCTTGGTGTCAGAATACATAATAAAATATAGAATGGACTAGGGATGGCAATCAGTGCTACTAGACACCAGGGATTATATGTGGACAATGATCAGGGAGTCAGGGCTGCCACTAGACACCAGAGAACATGGGGGCTCATAACTCACACTGCAGCCAATACAGTAATGTTAAGGAATCTTAGGGTTACTTAACTGAAGGGTGTGTTCAGGTAGCATTGAGGGCTAGGCAATAACTAAACTGTATTTATTAATCTTGTTACTTGCAGATGATGTAGAAGTAAATGCAGTATTTTAAACTGATACAATAATTAAGCAAATTTGTAGGAACTGAATAAACCTCCACTGATTATGGCATAGCAACAGTTATACAAAATGGCAAAGGGCTAGACAGTACAGATCAACAAGGTAATACAGATGGGAGTGGAACTAATAGACTGCTGCCATGTGGTCAGTGCCATTTTGAGAGTATAAACCTTACCCCATAACAACTGGTAGAACCATTTATAAAGCCACTTGAAAATTTATGTTCCAAAGTATGAGGATGTACCCCACATGAGCATATGGTTCACTTCAGTACGCACTACTGTCAACCTCCCTCCACACCCTTGTCTTCAAACCATACCAAAATGTACCCTATTAACAGATACATGTCCAGTGATACAAAATTCAGTCTGCATTAGCTTCTTGTTGATCCCCAAAATGTAATTAAATCTTAGCGCCATGTTTCAGGCTTCTTTAGGGACCTGGAACAGGCACTGCTTCCCGAATATACATCTTTAAAGAGCTAGTGTACTGCCTGGAACATTCTTGCAATTAACTGTAACTTTCAGATGTAGTCAGCTATCACTTCTTATATCTCAAGTATTTTTTTTTCTTTTCTGTTTGCTATTTAGAAGATTTTCCACCTGGCAGTACTGGGGCGCTGTGTGGAGCAGCACTTGAGTGAAAAGTCGCTATGTTCCTCCCACTACATCAACACTGAGACCACACTGACTATGACATCACTAGTAACCACTGAGACCCATTTCTCACTGCCAGGTTTCACTTTCACATGAAGCAGCAGGGACTGGCTCTTCCTAGTTACTAGTGATGTGCCCAGTTTCCTGCATTTTGATTAGTAGATTGTGAAAGTCACTGCTCAGGCTGCAAGGAGTTTGGTGTTTCAAGGTGTTTGGTCTCATTTCTGATGATGTAGTGGGAGGAACAGAACAGACTTTTTTTCTTTCAGACAGAATGCTGCTCCACACATCACCCCAGTACTGCCAGGTGGACACCCTTCTAATTAGCAAACAGAAAATAAAAAAATACTTCAGATATTGGTAGTGATAGCTGACTGCATCTGAAAATTACTATTAATTCCAAGCAGTACACTAGCTCTTTAAGGCATGCAGGATGTTGAAATGCATTTGATATGCTAATGGAGGACAGTGTGTCAATACATTAGGCACCACAGTGATCGCTCTCTCCTGCTCTGAGCACAGCAGAGCGCAGTAACATGGACTAGAGTTGCAGCATTGCAAAGAGGTTCCTGCTTACAATATTAGTGAAGAACAATTGGTGCTAAGCAATGCTACAGATGGGGTACTGACAGTTGTGCTCTCTATTGGGGGTACGTGTGGATGGATCTTAGGTGCAGAAAATGTGTCACTCTCTCTCTGTCTTGTCTGGTGTGGGTGAGGGTCATCGACACTCCAGCAGTTAGACATGCATGAGGACAGTAGTAGTGACAGAATACAAATGGGAACATCAGATCTGAATTAGCTCACATGTTTTGCCGACATGAAAACCAGAAAGCTGTCTGTAGTGACTTTAGAATTGGCCACTTTGCCAAAATCTACAAAAACATAGATACAAAGTAATTATACAGTTTATCTGTTGTTTTCATAGTTAAAAGCTCACGTCTCAAGACATAAATGACAGGACACATTGCTTAGTAAAAACATTTGTTATTATTTCCTGATCTCTTTAAAAGAGATAACAAGGGCTTATCCAGTCTGTTAGGACTGTTAAATTAAGAAAACAAGAAAGCTAGTTAATACTCTATGAACTGTAATCTCTTCCCAGATACTCATTAACAATTTAAACTCTGTAATGTAACTGAGCAATTTAAAAAATTAAGAATAAAAAAGAAAGAACAAAACATTTCAGTGCATTGCAATGCCACCGTGAAAGCAAATGTTAGTCTATTGTCCCCTAAATACTCCTTTTGAAGCAGTACACCCCAGGGCTTGGTGAGATACAGTAGTTATCCTGCAACACTCTACCCAAAATCCTGAGCCAAAGGGGCACTGCTTTTTTCTTTGTGACCAAAATCCCTTTTGTCACTCATGATCCATTTTTGGTTTGAACAAAAAAGGATTCACAAAAAAGGATCTAAGCGAGTGATGAAAAAAGAATTGAAAACATAAAAAAAGACATTTCCAGACAGTTTTGGTACCAAATAATTGCAGGATCCAACTAACAGAGTTCCAATGAGCAAGATCCATTTATTGGTATCCCTACAGCACCTCATTTTCATTGGTTTTAATTTTTTTTTTAAACTAAAATGGAAAACAAGATGGAGGCTCACGAAAAAGGAATTTCTTTCTCAGAAAATGCCTCTTGAGACTAAATCCTTTTAGTAAATCAAATCCCTTATTGAACTTTATACACCTAGCCTGAAAATGAACTTTCCATAGAATATAATGGGAACTTAAAACGTAATAACTTTGAATTAGTTTAACATTTTTGCACCAAACTAACAATAGCAGTTCTATTACCCAAGTTCTTTCTACCAAAAATCAAAACAAATTCCACACCATCTGACTGCAAGGCAATAAGGAAAAAATGGAATGAAACTTGCCAAATCAAGAGATCTACCCCACAGGACAGCGCATATCAAATTTTGTGCAAATCCATTGATCAGTTGAAACATTATTAAAGTGCAAAATTTGAGGTTTATTATTAAACAGGTTACTAAACCTTAACTATAGGGGCACAACCGTGCCCCTTTAATATATGCATACTGTATATGATACATATATTTTTCTCAATGCCATTATCGTGGATGGTTAATTTATTAACATGATTTGACTAGCAGCTTTTAATATCGTAGGTGCCTTTGTACTGCAAGATTTTTGCTATTGCCTTTTAGGTAAATAATTTTTATAGTGCAGTACTGTATTGTTAGGTCTTTTGTTGTGTTATGCTATTCTGTTGTTTTCTGTGTGCATGTTTCCTAGTTTTTCTCTGCTCTGGAACTTTCTTACTGGAGACTAACTATAATGACTGGGGGCTTGGCCTCTGTCATACCAAATTTATGATTGTGCATTGAGCAGCAGCCAGAGCCAAAAGGAAAGGGAGGCAATGTACCTCCCCCAACTAGCAAGGAGGGGAAGGGGGCAATTAAAAAGTGGAGGAGGTAGAGGGAGGGAATATTGGGGTAAGCAGGGATCTGACAGGAGGGTGGTGTCACTAAATGCAAGGAGCTTGAGAACAAAATAACTGAGTTGAATGCATTAATGGCAGAAGGAGAGGTTGATATAGCTGTCATCACTGAGACATGGCTAACCAGCACCATGACTTAGACATCATGTTACCAGGATACAGACTGTATCACAAGGATAGGACAAAAGGGAAGGGTGGAGGTGGCTTTATTTGTGAGGGTAGGGATAGTGAGCAGTTTGGAGGAGGGAGGTGAGGGAGGCCAGAAGCTTTATGTGTTAAACTTCAGAAATAAAAGGTAAAAGGTCAGACTGGGGTTGTAGTACAGACCACCCTCATGGTCAAGAGTTCATCAATAGAGAACTGGCAGATCAGTTATGGAAACACTGTAGAAGGGTGGCACTGTGGTGGTCAGGATTCCAGTCTACCAGGGGTGGATTGAAAACCATGTCTAGCACAAGTGCTAGGAGCAAGTCATTCTGGAAGCCTTCCAGGATGTATTCCTGTCACAAAAGGTGGAGAAACTGACAAGGAGGGGAACATCTTGATCTTGTGCTGACTGTTGGAGACTATGTGCATGGCATAGCGACTGCCGAACAGTGTGGTTCTCCTTGGATATGGGTAGGGAAGGGATGTCTACACAAACCAAGACAGTGGATTTCAAAAGGGCTGACTTCTGCAGGATGGCTCACATCCTCAGGGGGCATTTGGCTAGCATCACCCCTGACATGGATGCCACTCAGAAATGGGCCATCCTGAAGGAAAGCCTCTTAGTGGCCACAGACACCTGCACACAGAAATGCTATAAGAAGGCAGGGACCAAGAAGCCATGTTGGTGATCAAAGGAGGTGCAGATAAAGGTGAGGGAGAAAAAGACAGCCTACAGAAGATGGAAGGGGTCTCAAAGAGTGGAGGATAGGGAGAAGTATGCAAGGAAAATCAAGAAAGTGAGCAGGGTGGTGAGGGCTGTCGAGGCCTCAAAGGAGCTAAGGCTAGCAGAGGGGATTAAAGAGGGGGACAAGGCCTTCATCAAGTACATAAGGGAGAAGAGGAACTGCAAGGAGCAAATCACCAGGATCAAGAAGGATGGAGGTTGGGTAGAGAAGGGGGCTGAACAGGCAGAGGTGCTCAATGAGTACTTTTGCTCAGTTTTTACCAGGGAGAGAGAGATGGGACAATACCGCAGTTGCAGGACAACACTGGCATGAAAGGAGATAGGATAACAGATGGGAAAATCCCTGTGAGCAAAGTGCTTGAGGGCCTTAAGTCACTAAACACAGGCAAGGCTCCAGGGCCAGATGTGCTGCACCCTACAGTCCTGAGGGAGTTAGCTGAGGTCCTGGTGGTACCACTGGAAGACTTGTTCAATACCCCCCTGCAGACATGGTGTATGCTGCAGGACTGGAGGATGGCACATGTGGCACACCTGCACAACAGCAGTCCAAAGGATGAGCCTGGTAACTATGGACCAGTCAGTCTGATATTCATTGTGGGTAAGCTTGTGGAAACCATCCTAAAGGAAAGATTGATGACCTTCTTGGAGTTGAATGGTCTTAAGGGCAACAAACAGCATGGGTTCATCTCCGTGGGATCATGTCAAACAAACCTGGTTCACTTTTTGACTGGGTGACAAAGAACTAGACACCGTAGGGCCATAGATGTCCTGTATCTGGACATCAGTAAGGCCTTTGACTCAGTACCACATGGCAGATTAACTAGTAAATTGAGTAACCTGGGAGCAGGAGAGAAACTGGTTAAGTGGGCTGGTAGCTGGATGGGGGACAGACATCAGAGAGTAGTTGTGTGGGGGAACTCTTAACTCATAAGGCAGTCACCAGTGGAGTTCCACAGGGTTCTGTGCTCAGGCCAGTGCTGTTTAACATCTTCATTGCCAATATAGCAGATGAAGTTAAGAGCAGAATCAGTCTATTCACAGATTAGATGAAGATGGGGCAGTTGTGGATGTGGTAGAGGGAGGAAAAGGCCTCCAAGAAGATTTGGAAAGTCTTGAGCAATGGTCAGATGTTTGGCAGCTGGGTTTCAATGCTAAGAAGTGCAAGGTCATGCACTTCGGAGTGAGGAATCCTGGGTACAGTAACCATCTGGGAGGGGTTCAGCTGTCCATCTCTGAGGAGGAAAAGGATTTGGGGGTAATGGTCACAAAGAATATGAACTACTCATCACAATGTAAGAAAGCAGTGGCAAAAGCCAATAGAAAGCTGGTGTGCATTGCAGGAAGAATTTCCTCTAGGAGGAAGGAAGTCATTCTGCCACTGTACAGGTCACTGGTGAGACTGCACTTGGAGTACTGTGTACAGTTCTGGAACCCATACTTAAAGAAGGACATCAGGTTACTGGAGGGATACATCAGAGGGTGACTAAAATGATCAGAAGTATGAAGGGGAAGCCTTACAAGGATAGGTTGAGGGACCTCAACATGTACTCATTGGAGGAGAGAAGGGAAAGGGGGAATATGAACGAAACCTTCAAGTACAAAAAGGGCATCAACAGGGTTAGTACAGAATACATGTTTTGATTAAAAGGAGAAGGCATTACTAGGGGGCACAGCCTGAAGTTGGTGGGAGTAGAGTCAGGAGGGAGGCAAGGAAGCATTATTTAACGGAGAGGGTGGTAGGGGGATGGAATGCAGTTCCTGAAGAAGTAATATCTCTTAAAACAGTGAAGAGCTTTAAAAGGGAGTGAGATAGGGATAAGGGCAAGATACTAGTCAATGAGAAGATGAGGGGGAAAAGAGGGAATCATGGGGTAGGGGGAGCAGCAGGAGTCTAACCTCTGTGCTGCACAATCAAGCAGACATGATAGACCATTTGGCTTGTATCATCAGGCAGTTTCATATGTTCGTATGTTCATATCAACCAATAGGATGACAGAGGATAATCCTCTTATGAGGAATGGATGAGCACTAGAAAGGTTGCAGGGATAACTGGCTGAGCACTAGAAAGGTTGCAGGGATAATCACCTTTGCCAGGTGAATTGATACCATTATTTTGTTTTCTAGGTCTGTCCACACAGTATCAATGCATGATTTGGAAGAACTAGAGAAAAATAGACAGTCATGACCAAAAGTTGTAAGTTAATGAAAGTATTATGCACTAACTGGAAAAAATCTTCTTGAGATAATTAATAATTTGACTGATTTCAATATCAGACATATTTTAACAAATGTAGCTAATCCTCCCATACTTCTACCTTGTTTATTAGTTTTTTTTTCTAATGAGAACAGTCCCTGAAATCCATTTATTTTTATATCTTGGGAGGCCCATATAAATTAAAAATTACTTTCAAATCCTAGCCACTCAGGATCTACAATCTTGGTGGCTAAACTGGCAATATTCCATGAAATAACCTCAATATGACTAATTTTTTTCCACCTGAAATTTGATTAATTTCTGTCTTACCAGTAGGTAGTCATAGTAGAAAATTACATCTAGGTTATTGATTAGTAGCCATAGAAACATTTTCATTTTCCATTAAGGAAATTCAAGCGGCACAGATTGTGATTGTGAGTGCCCTGGAGTAACGAAACCTATTAAATCAGCTATGTAGATATTCAAATGATCTAGATCCATCAACCTCCTTAAAATTTGTAACGCCAAATCTGAATCTTGAACCCACATATCTATCTGGCTATTAAAGTCATTACTGTCAGCCCTTTGTATTCCCAGTACTTTGAATAACAGGACACAAATATGGTGTGATAAATTAGTTTCATTTTCATCTCTTAATGGGTCTATCCCAAATATAGATAACATTTCTGGAGTCTTTATTTTTCCCATATGAACGCATCTAGTTGGAGAAGCTGACCAATTCCAATTAAAGGAGTAGAGTAGAATGCCTAATTCTATTCACTTCCACCTCAATGTTAAACAGACTTGCAGCTTTATCCCTTATAATAGATTGCCATGATACCACATAATATTTCAATGCCTAATTCCTCCAGTCTGCATGCAGCACTCCCATATTAACTTGACTATCTCCAAACTGTCCACCAGTATCTATACTGAGGATCTTTGCTCTTGTTCATTTTAAAATACCATAAGCACAGCATCCTTGCCTGGGAATATTCAGCTCTGCAATTAACAAATGTTGTATTAGGGATCTCAGATTCTCAGCATCCTGATTAGCTTTTTTTGAAGATACCCATAATTTTAACAGCCATTTCATCTCCTTTAATATACACATTACAAGTATTACCATTCAAATCCATGAGATGATCATGTCCACTGTACTCATTCCTCATAATTATTTCTGCTGTAATTGGGGCATTTGTTTATTTATTTATTTAATGTTGATAACCGGGAAAGGCACACACAGGGCCGAGGCTCGTTTCCAGGTGCAACCCAGGGTGGGAGAGATGAACAAGGCATACAAAACAGTACAATGAGTGAAGAGATTACAACAATTACAATATACAGGTATTTACAAAAACAGAAGTTAAGACATAGGATAAATATTATTACAATATACAGAAATTACATCATTGATGATAGTGCACCACTTCAGGAGGTAGTATTGTGTGATAAGGGGAGTGGTATTGTCCAAGAGACCTAGGGAGTTAGGGTAGGGAGAGGGGGAGCAGAGACAAGGGGGTAGGGTGAGAAGTCTGAAGTACCTCTTTAGGGATGTTACAGTTGGCAGACTGTGAACTACAAGGGGAAGGTTGTTCCATAGGGCAGAGAGCTGGTAGACAAAGGCAAGTTTCCCTGAGAGTGAGTGAGGTTGGGGTAGAGCAAAGGAGTGGTGATGACAGGAGCACCGAGAGTAACCTGGATTTGGGGCAGGAGAGATTAGAGAAGAGAGGTAGGAGGGAAGGGCATTGTGCCAGTATTTGACTATAAAGGAGCCACAATGTGTAAGGCATCAGTTGGCGAGCAGAAGGCGAGATGCAGTTCGTTAGAGGAGCAAGTACTGTGTAAGGTCAGGGAGACTGGTGGAAAAATGGCAGAAGGCATGAAACAATGGGTCTAACTTGGAGAGAGCTGATTGAAGAGCTGTGCTGTAAATTACGTTAGCATTATCAAAGGAACAGAGGATGAGCTGGTGATTATTTCCAGTCTGCTGTGGATCGCAAGACAGACCTTGTGCCTATATAGTAGGCCTAATTTCGGGCAGAGCTTATTGTGAAGAGCGTTGAGATGGACAGAGAAGTCTAGTTTGGGATCTAGGTATTTGCAAGGAGTCTACGGCCTCAATTTTCATACTGTCTAGGGCACAGAGAGCGAGGGAGACTGTGACAGCTAGCAATTTTGGGGCAGTACCAAGACCATGGCAGTAGTTTTTATGGTATTGCACTTGAGTGATTTGGCCTCAAACTGGTGCAATAAGTTCATGAAGTCAGCTTGGAGGATACCTATTTGTGTCATTTTCTTTATTATAACAACAATTTGTTCTATGATATTAGTCTGTTCCTTTAAATCTGGCCTATCTTTACCTCTTTTTCAGCTTTTGGTGTTTTTTGTACAACATTCTGATTATCTCCCACCTGGGTGTCCTAATATCATTAATGGTGAGTTTACAACCATTCTTCCCTCATTCTCTTTATTCTTTTTATTTTTATTTCTGTATTTCTTGCTTTTCCTTTGCTTCGCTCCTTCATTATTATTTTTCCCTTCACAGGAGTGTCTGGGATCACAAGTACTAGTATTAAACATATTGTCTAAAAACCTGAATAAAACTTGACTACCTACAGAAAGATATTGAACATACTGCTTGAATATTGGCTGCAGGGCCCGTCTCTATACTTGGTTTACTTGGTAAGACCAGGCAAAAGGAGGCCTTGTGGCCCATCTAGATTGCCTCCCACTCCTAGTGGATGAATCAATGAAATCCCTTATTTACCACTAAATAGTCATCCAACAGGCCAGCCCAGTGGCACTGAGGGTTGAGACACTGGATGCCACACCTCGTGCCATGCCGGTGACCTGGGTTCATAAACAAGTCCAGGTCATCAGTGGTTGGCAGGAGAGGGCAGGATTGAATGTCCAGAGAACTGCTTTCCTGTCCTGGGAAGGAGGGAGATCTGTTCCCGTGCTCTAGTGGCTCCTAGCAGGACCTGGGGGACACAGCAGCTCATGATCCAGCAACCAAGGGGATTGGTAGAGTGGCGATCCTGTAGGCACATGCGGGAGTGTGTGTGCCTGCACTGGATGCATTGCACGTCTGAGCCTAAGAGGAGGGACTAAAAAGCATGAAAACTCATGGCTCTCAGAGGAGGTGACAGCGGCCTGAGTGGTTTCAGCCCACATCCCCAACACCAGACTTTCTGGCTGACTCCCCTGGCCTCATCCTGCTCCTGGCCTGGCTGTGAAGATTTCAGATGAGGACACCTGGTAAGCTGTTGGTGGCCCTGCCCCAGGGAGTATAGATCCGGGGGACTGGCAGTGGTCAGCAAGCGAGGGTGGGGTTTCCAGCCAGGGGGTTTCAGATGGGCAGTTAGGAGCTGAAAGATGAGTAGGTTCACCTGAGAGATGCACCGAGAGCTAGGTGATATAATAGACCTGTAAAATAAAATGAAAAAATAGTCATCCAACAAGTTTTGTTGAACAGATCGACTGGCAGTTTATTCCATAAAGAAGCTGAACATACAGAGAAAAAATGTTTTCTCATATTAGTAATAACCCTAGGGACCCCCAATTGTCTGTCATGTGATCTTAAGTTTGTAGTCCTATTTTCAACTTGCAGACCATTCTGACACATAAGTTCAGGATTCTTTAGGGTGTTATATAAAAGTAGCAAATCACCTACTTTTTGCCTAGTCTCCAAGCTAAAAAGTCCTAAGGAATCAAGTCTGTCTTCATAGCTCTTAAGCTCCATACCTCTTATCATTTTGGTTGCCCTCCTTCGAGTTTTTTCTATAAGGTTTATATCCTTTCTTAAATTTGGGCTCCAAAACAGTGACCTAAAGTCTAATTGTGAGATAACATAGGTTTTACAGATTGGTAACAAACACTGCTTGTTATGTGAAATGAAAGAGCATTTGATTTATCTTGGGAGAATATTAGTTTTCCTGGAGACCTGAATACAATAATCTGATGAAGAAAGTGCATTATTTACAGTTGCCCAGTTCCTCAGTTAATTTCAGATCTTGGATCAGTGAGTCAAATTTTGTTAACCCCCCCAAGTTTAGTATCATCTGCAAATTTAATCAACATATTTGACACATTTTAATTCAAGTCACTCATAAATAAACCAAATAAGAAAGGTCCCAGCACCAATCCCTGAGGAACCCCACCTCTAACAAGGCCAATCTTGGAAAGCTCATTATTTATCTTAATATTCTGGAGTGCGACCAGTCAGTCACCCAGAAATCTATCTAACAATGTCCTGGCTAAACCCCATATTGAATAACTTAATAATTAGAAGGTCACAAGGGACTGTATCGAATGCTTTTCCCAAATCTAACAAGATCGCGACCACTGGTTTCCTGAGTCCTAACTTGCACTAACTTGATTATAAAGGGAGGGACATCCGCATCATTGAATTCAACAAATGGCTGAAGAAATGGTGCAGAAAGTTGAGGTCTGGTTTCATTGGGGACTGGAACCTCATCTGGAGGGACAAAGGACTATATTCTCCAGATGGCCTGCATCTATCCAGGGGATGCAAGGTATCCTCTGAGAAGTTTAAGTGTATCCTTAGTGATCATTTAACTTCCCAAGGGGGTGGCATAGACAGTCAAGGGGATTATCATAGCCCCCCTACAGGACATAACTGAGAACAGTGAGGACCCAATAACTAGCATAATATCTAACTGTAAAACTATCATGGTTTCAGTGGGGGAGAGAACAGAAGGTACATCACTAATGCAGCGCAGGGCAAAGACCAATAAACAAGGAACATTAAGGGAGTACACAGAGTGGAAGGTCATGTGTACAAGTGCCCACAGTCTGGGAAACAAAAGCCCATATCTAACGGCACTGATGGCAGACACAAACCTGGACTTTGAGGCTATTACAGAGATATAGTACACAGGGAACCATGACTGGCATGCAGCCATACAAGGGTATACACTTTTTAGAAAGAATAGGGAAGGGAAGAGGGGAGATGGGGTTGCTTTGTCTGTAAGGGGTCCAGGGAAGAAGCAGGGGCATTGTGGGTCACTCTGGAGTCAGGGAACAAAACAACCATCCTGCTGGAGTAGTTTACAGGCCTCCCATGCAGGGGGAGAATATAGATCTGGCATTAGTGGAAGCCTTCCATAATATGGCAGCCAAAGGGGATGTACTACTAATGTGTGACTTCAGCATGCCGGATGCAGATTGGAATACCCAGACTGCAAGTACATCAAGGAGCAGGGACCTCATGTCTGCCATGTATGGGGCAAACCTAAGGCAGCTGGTGGTTGAGCCCACCAGGGAGGGGGCTGTACTGGACTTCATGCTGACAAGCGGGGAAAGAATAATGGATGTTAAGGTGGGCAGTCCCCTTGGTACCAATGACGACAGAACTGTGTGGTTTAGAGTCAACACGTTGGCAGAAGAAGGCCATTCAAAGATTAAGATCCTAGAATTCCAGAAGGCCAACTTCATGGAGATGGGGAAACAGCTCAAAATTGCCCTGGCAGCAGAAGATAAGGGGGGAAGGGTAGAAGAACAGTGGCTTAGGCTCAAGAGATACACAGCAGGAGTGACGAGTCAATGTGTCAGATTGCTTAGCAAAAGCAAAAGCAAAAGGTCGCCACTGTGGTTCTCTATGTCAGTAGCCGAGAAAGTGTGAGAAAAAAGTAAGGCATTCAGGAAATACAAAGAGACATAGAAAGAAGAAGTCAGATTGAAATATTTAAAGAAGCAGACAGAAGCTGGGAAAACTGTCAGAGGGGCTAAGGCAAGAACGGAGGAAGAAATAGCACAGGCTATTAAAAAGGGGGTCAAGACCTTATTCTGTTATATTAGCGAGAGGAAGAAGACCAGAAATTGTATTGTTAGGCTAAAGAAGGGAGAGGGAGGGTGGGTGGGTGGAGAATGACCTTGAAAAAGCTGTGATACTAAGCAAATATTTTGTTCAGTATTTACCAAGGAGAGGCAGGGGAGGGCCAAGACCCATGAGGAAAGATGTATGAGGGAGAGGTAGACACCAGCCCATTTAAAGTTGATAGAGTCTTGGAGGAACTAGGAAAAGTAAAGACAGGCAAGGCAATGGGGCCAGACGGGATTCACTCTTGAGTGTTGAAGGAACTCAGAGAAGTCCTAGCAGGTCCACTGACAACCCTCTTCAACCAATTACTAGAGATAGGGGGAGGTACCCGGGTACTGGAGGAGGGCAGAGGTGGTCCCCCTGCACAAGACTGGAAGTAGAGAGGATTTTTGAGACCTGTAAGCCTGACCTTAGTGATGGGGAAGCTGATGGAGTCCCTGCTTAAGGAGAGGGTAGTGAAGTTCCTGGAGTCAAGAGGTGCAAAATAATAATAATAATAATAAATTTTATTTTGTATGGTGCCTTTCAAACATCCAAGGAGCCTTAACAATAATTATAATCACAATGCACAAATAAAACATCTCAGCATAAAACAAAATGATAATACTGATAACATCCTTTAATCAAGCACCAAAGGCTTGGTTCCACAAGCAGGTTTTTAATGCTTGTTTGAAGCCCTCTAAGGTTTAGCACTCACATAACTGACAGGGTAGAGAATTCCAAAGGGTAGGGCAACATACATAAATGTTCTTGCTCCAGAAGACTTCAAACATACCCTCAGAATCTCTAGCAACCCCTCTTTGGCTTAGCGGAGCAATCGCCCAGGGCAGTGAGGAACCAGGAGCTCTTTCAGATAGTCTGAGCCCTGTCTGAGTAGGGCTTTAAAAGTCAGAAGACTGACTTTAAAGGTGATCCTCCATTGAACTGTCAGCCAGTACAGTCCACGCAGCGCAGGTGAAATATGACAGGACAGTGAGGATTCCGTCAAAAGCCATGCTGCAGTGTTCTGCACTAGCTGCAAGCGATGGATTTCCACCCCAGGTAGCCCTAGGTACAGAGAGTTGCAGTAGTCCAAACGTGAGGTCACAAAGATGAGAATCAAAGTAGTAAGGTCTCCGGATGGAACCAGGTACTTAATCCTGAAGATATTCCTCAGATGGTAAAACAAGGATTTAACAACAGCCAACACCTGTGAATGCAAGGTCAGTCTCTTGTTGAAGATTACCCCCAGGTTCCACACCCATTCAGAGGTCAAGAGTGGCACACCCACAAGGAAAAAAACCAGAGGGTGAACACACACTCAACCCCCCTTGTCCGACGACTTGGATCCACAACCAATACCTCAGTCTTATCAGAGTTCAACTTTAACCAACTGGCATCCATCCACTTTTGGATTTCAGCAAGGCAGCTATTAAAGACTGAGACAGGTCTATCCTGGTCTGATGCAAAAGAAAGGCAGAGCTGGATATCATCTGCATAACAGTGAAACCTCAGCCCATACTTCTTACAGTGTCTCGCGGGCAGCAAATACACTGTGAACAACATGGGGACAGCACTGAACCCTGAGGGACCCCATATGACAGAGGGACTGGATCCGAGGAAAACACCGGACACCACCCTCAGAGATCTTCCTGTGAGGAGCGATGTAACCACTTGAGGACTGTGCCGACAGTCCATAGAATGAATCTCAGGTGATCAAGCAGGACCCCATGGTCCACAGTGTCAAACGTTGATGAGAGATTTAGGAGGACCAAGATAGAATGTCTCCTCCTATCTCTAGCCATCAGAAGATCATTGAGCACCGAACCAGCGCTATCTCAGTACTATGCTGCTTTTCAAATCTGGACTGGAGGGTTCATAGATGTCAAGGATGGTCAAATGGTCCTCCAACTGTGAGGCCACTATTTTCAATCACCTTCCCTACAAAGGAAGGTTAGAGATTGGTCTGTAGTTTGCAGGCAGTCTGGGTCCAAGAAACTTTCTTCAAGAGCGTGTCACCACCACATCTCTTCAGTGAACTTAGAAACTCACCTGTCTCCAAGGAGCACCAGACTATCTGAGCTAGGACCGGACCATAACATCAATACAACACAAAATCAGGAAGTAGGGCCCCTGGTGCAAACTACAGCATGTAGGGTGCACACTTGGACGATCCGCATGACATGCATGAAAGCCGGTTAGACAAATGTACACCAAGAGGACCGAGGATAAGTGATCCTGCACTGATCCACAGAAACACCAATTGAGCTTGCTGAATGGCATACCAATCTGATGTCAGCCACCTTATTTGCAAAAAATCGAGCAAATTCAGTGCACTCTTCTTGTGAAAGGCTTTCCAGACTTGTATACAGGCTGGGTTGCACAGTCTGTCCATAGTTCAAAGCAGCTGAGCTGGTTGATTTTGAGCAGCAGCAATCTCCCGGACAGGAATTCTGCCTTCCTAAAACAGCATCAATACACTAGGGAAGGTCCTGTCAGACTAATCTTATCAATTTCTTTGACTGGGTGACCAGGGTTGTGGATGAGGGAGGGGCAGTGGATGTGGCCTACCTGGATTTCAGTAAGGCCTTCGACACTGTTTCTCATAGAAGATTGCTTAACAAATTGGGGAATCTGGATGTGGGCTCTACAGTGGTAAAATGGGTTGGAAACTGGCTAAAAGAAATAACCCAGAGGGTGGTAGTAAATGGCATAAAATCAGAAGAGGTGACCAGAGGGGTTCCACAGGGATTGGTGCTGGGTCCAGTTCTATTCAATGTCTTCATAAGCAACATTGCAGAGGGACTGGAGGGGAAAGTATGCCTGTTTGCAGATTACACCAAGATCTATAACAGAGTCAACACACAGGAGGGGCTAGATAAAATGAGAAACTACCTAAGACTATTTGAGGAATGGTCAAGGGTTTGGCAGTTGGGTTTCAATGCTAAGAAGTGCAAGATAATGCACCTGGGACACAGAAACCCAAGAAAGGAATTCAGGATGGGAGGGCAGGTTCTAACCATCACAAGTCAGGAAAGAGACCGGGGGTTATCATATCCGATGACCTGAAGTCAGCCAAACAATGCAAAAAAGCAGTGGGTAAGGCAAACAGAATGCTGGGGTGCATAGGAAGGGACATAATCAGTAGGAGGAGTGAAGTTGTGATGCCACTGCATAGATCACTGGTGAAGCCTCTTCTGGAATACTGTGTCCAATTCTGAGACTACATCTCAGGAAGGACATAAACAGAATGGAAGCAGTCCAGAGAAGAGCAACAAAAATGAAACATGGACTGCACCAAAAGCCTTATGAGGAAAGACTCAAGGACCTAAATATCTATTCATTGGAAGAGAGAAGGGAGAGAGGGGATATGATAGAGACTTTCAAATACCTTAGAGGAATAAGCAAGGTACAGGAGGGGAGCATATTTCAGAGAAGAAAATGCACAAGGACAAGGGGACATAACATGAGGCTAGAGAGAGGGAGGCTTAGGGGGAATGCTAGGATGTATTTTTTTCACAGAGAGGGTGGTGGATCCGTGGAACAGCCTGCCAGTGGAAGTGGTGGAAGCAAAACAAAACAGGGATTCAAAAGTGCATGGGATAAGCATAAAGGCACCCTGCTGCACAGCAGAGTGGGGGAAAGGCAGTCCAGATATGAGTAGGGGTTGCCAAACCAAGTAGGGAAATGAGCAGACTAGGTGGGTTGTATGGTCCTTAACTGCCAACAGATTCTATGTTTCTATGTTTCTATAAAAGGCAATCAAGTTTGTTGTACATGACAGACTATAATAGGGTGGGATAAACAGACACACAGACAAGAGGATAAAGTGCATAAAATAAACGCAGCTTACATTTATAATTTTTATTTTTCAACAGGATCAAAACTTATTTACAGAAATCAAAAGAAATTCAGTGTTAAAAGCACACCTAAAATAACAAACAAATCTCTAGATTGCAGCTTCACTTTCTTTCTAGTGAAAATTAACTTATTGCTGGTGTGGAAACCTACACACCTCCTCTCTCTCGCCTTCTACCAGCATACTACTGGCCTATCTGCCAACTGAGGAGTCTTTGGCTTTATCCCCACCCCCCCAGCATGACATCAGAGACATGTGACCTAATTAGCAAAACACTACAATTGTTATTATTTCTTAATACCCACACACAGATCTATGGGTAGCTAGCAAAATATACACTGAATAGCATAAGTTCTAGCCAGTTACAACTTTCATAACATGTTTTAAAACAATTTTAAACCTTAATTTAAAGAAGAGGGCAGGGTTTGATGTCTAAGCCCCTCCTCCTTCCGTGACATCATACCCTGATTCTCAATAAAGGCAGCCATTTCGTGGGCTGCCAGCCCAATAGTAGGTGCTTCCATCTTTTTGTGACATACAGGTACCATGGCTTATTTTATCTTTATACAGAGAACATAGCTAATTTTTGTCAGTAACAATTATAATTCAATTCACATAAGTAAAACTGTTGTGGTACTGTTATACAGCTTGTCTAAATATATTTATAACAACCCTGTAAAGTGTATGTTTTGTCTTGTGAGGTACATCATCTTTGATACTGTTTCAGGCACTTTCTATGTCCAAAAATACTTTTCCCAGTGGTTGCAATTTCAGCCTACAGCTCTGTGCACTACAATCTTCTACCTAACAGTGGGCTTCATAAAACATGAACACAGCTCCTTCCTATTAGTTATGTGGCCCCCCAGAGCTGTATATTTATGTTCTTTGTTTATTTTAAAGCCCCTATTATTTTCTGACTCGGAGGAGCATATAGCACCACAACACATCAGAGCTCAAGGGTGCAGCAACTCTACCTATGCCCTAAATGTCCTTATTTTAACTTAGCCCCTTTTGCTTCAAACCCTTTTTCTTTTTTTTGATTGCTGCAGTACTTGGCTTGAAAATCCATATCAAAAGGGCACCAGCACCCTTTTTGGGGACAACATAAACAGGAGTGTATTTTAAGGGCTGGATATTCACCCCAGCTAAATAATATGTTTCAAAAAGGACATGTGAGTTTTTAAAGAACAAGGGATAGTAAAGATAAAGAGAAATGTTTTGTCAGGTTGGCCACCCTGACAAGAGAAGAATAAAGGATAGAAACAGAATAAGTGATAGGGTATAGGACAGAGTGAAAGGAATATTTTTTTTCAACACATAGTCCAAAATTATTCAGAGAGGGGAAATAACTTTATTATTTAGCAGGGCACCTGTTACACAGACCTCTTTTAAAGCCATGTTGGATACCACCAACTAGACCTAATGCCTCAATTTCCATGTTGAGGAAAGTTGTATTTATCTCTCAATAGATTTACTACAAAGCAAAGTGATGCTAATAAGTCTATAGTTTGAAACAATAATTTTTATACCCTTTTTGTGAAGTGGTATCACCACTACTTTCTTCGAGTCCTCAGGGATCACATCACTTTCCATTGATCTATTAAACAATATCATAAAAGGGAATGCTAACTCCTCTACCATGTATCTCAGGAATCTTGGGTGTATATATAGATAGC
The DNA here is from genome assembly GCA_016271365.2 of Neoceratodus forsteri. Classification (NCBI taxonomy): domain Eukaryota; kingdom Metazoa; phylum Chordata; order Ceratodontiformes; family Ceratodontidae; genus Neoceratodus; species Neoceratodus forsteri. Next base: position 1,781,159,447 of record CM057452.1, read on the forward strand.
TATAGATAGATATTTTATTTATGAAGCGCCCAATTCCTGGGACTCTGGGCATTGTACAATAAAAACAGCAATACAAAATCCAGTTATTTAAAATCAAACAAAAAAACACACATATATAATAAAATCATTATAAATACAGACATCCATCTATCTATAATTCATAACAGAATCAGTCAATAAAAGCCAGTTGGAATAGGTATGTTTTAAATCCCTTTTTAAAGACTTCTACTGAGGGAGCCCCCTTCAGATAATCAGGTATGTAGTTCCACAGGGTTGGCACAGTCCCTGCAAATGCTCTGTCCCTTGAAAGATGCTTCCTAACCTTGAGAACCGCAAAGAGGCCTCCCTCGGCAGAATGGAGTGCCTGGGCTAGATGGTAAGGAACAAAATCTTGCAAATAGATATGTATGTTATCTGCTCCAAATGATGTATTCCTGTTGATGCTTTGAAATAAAGCAAGACTTCCAGATCAGAAAAACATTATTTTATGTCACTATGAAAGTATATCTGCTTTGGTTGGGATGCATTAAATAATGAATAAAAATATTAATTAAAATGATTTGCCATCACATGGTCCTCCATCATGGTTTCTCCATTTAATACCAGTGGACCCACCATTCTTTGATTATTTCTATTTTTATTTATATAAGAATAGAATAATTTATTATTATCCATAACAAGAACAAAAAAACACTTTGCTGGGTGCTTCATACAGAGTAAATAAACTTTGTAATCCTGTGCACTTATGCTATTACCCTTTCTCAAGTCTCTCTTGAGTGCAAGCCTGGGGCTAGTAACAATAGAAAATACTTGAGAGACAGATCTCTGACTGATTGAACCAAAAGTAAGACTGTTGCCTGTTATTTGCTTACTCTATTTGAAGTTAATGTTTCCTGCCACATGTTAACATTGCACTGCATGGAGGTTGTGTCCTAACACAAAGTAAAAACACACCTACATGAAACTTGAGGGTAGTGTGATTTTTGAGAGTGCTGCAGAGTCTTTATTATACTCAGGTATAATAGTGTGTGTTTTCAATTTATTATTATCCTTTGTGTGCGATAGTCTGAATTCATATTACATTTCTCCTTTTTTATCATGATCTTTAATCACCTTAATTCAAATTTATATTAATTTAAAGTATCCTCAGAGGGCTTCTTTTTGTGTTTTGCACTAGCTTTTTGTTTTTATTTAATTTCTCTCTTAATTTGATAAGTTAGCCACAAGGGGATTTTGCCCTTCCTATTGTACTTTATGTCACAAGGGACATAACTAACTTCCAAATCTTAAACAGTGTTTTTGATTGTGTTCTAGCAATCCTCCATATCAAGGATTAATAATAAGGAATCCCAATCCATTGAGTTAAGGGAGCTTCTAATACCACCTAAATTGCTGGATTATTATCTGAGAAGGTGCTTGAATTTTTAGGAATGTATTTACATGATTTTATACTGCAAGTTACCATAAGGTGGTTACTTGTACCTAACAGTCAAATAACCACAGGATTACCATTTTGGATATTTGTGACAGCAAGGTCAAGAATGTGTTCCCCTTGTGTGTACATTTCCCAATTGTTCCAGTGAATTTGCATGTAATGTGTCCAGAAGGTATCTTTCAAATTCAGATGACTCCTCCCATGTGCTCCATGAAATGCCTGGTACATTGATATCCTCAAATATAATGGAGTTACCAAGACTCAAGGCTAGGCTAATTTAATTTAATAAGGTATTGTTATACTCCCTACTAAAAGATGGGGGCCTATAACAGTTGCCCAAAATCACCAAGGCCTGTTGCTGAACTGAAGCTGTAAACAAATAGATTCAATCTCAACTGTGGGGTTTTGGAGTACCGTTATTTGTGTGTTCTTGATTTTATTATTAACATAATATCACACTCCACCACCATCCTTTCTATTTAATCTGTTTTTATGGAAGAGCTGATTGCTCTCAATATTGTTAATTCAAGAGTTACTGTCATCCCAGGAGCTACAGCTTCCTGCGTAAGACAGGATGTCCTGCTGACCTGTGCTATGGAGAACACCCACCCTGCTGGAATGAATGTTGTTGGATTGAACATTTATCCCTCCATAGATCTTTGCCAGTCAACTTTCTCAGTTCTATTTCTCTTTAAATCTGTTCTCTTTTTCCACAAACCCTTGATCTGTGGCTTTGAGAACAGTGCCGCACAACATAGTCAAAATTTTCTCATGCAGTATGTTGAAATTGTACTGCTACATCGATGAACTAGCACAACAGTCTCATAAGAACACTTCACACCAAAACATCAGCAACTCTGGAGATTCATTGTCCGACATGGAGAATGAAGACTGACCCACCGACACTGCAAGCAAGCTTTCTGCAGACAAACTGAGGGGAGGTAAAACATTTACTTGGGACTCTTGGGTAGAAGGCACATTCATTTTTACAGGAGTTAAGGATCAGGCAAAGAGTAGAGTACCGAAGATCCAAGCTTTTTCTTCATTTAAAAGGGCACCACGCTTGACTCTGATAGAGGGTGATATACAGTACTTTAGGAAGCTGACCAAAGTAAGGATTTGCTGTGTAGGGGAAAAGTAAAAAAAAAAAAAAAAGAACATAAGTTCTGATCCTCTAGATCAAGACAACACCCTTAGAACGGTGCCTCAGAACCAAGGGGTACTTTTACACTTTGCTCAATGTGTGTATGATATTTTTTTGAAACTCCAGGATAAAAGTGAAGAATTTAAGCCCTTATAGCCTATAACCAAAATGGCATCAGCAGCAAAAACATGCAGGTCCAAAAATTCTGAACCTGCAGAATGCTCCAATGAAAATTATTAAAGAGCCCATTAGCGAAAATACAGCTAAAGAAAATGCTGACCCCATGCTAAAATCAAGCAAACCTATCAGGACTTATTAAAAGAAATGAAACAGGGCTTTGAATAGTTAATCAAGCTGTAAACTCACTTTTACAAAAATTTTCAGAATTAATGGACAAATTTGAATCTCTCTCAGGAACAGCTAGTGAATGTGAGAATAGAGTTAGCAAACTAGAAGATGACATCCCCAAAATATTACAGAATCTGGAAAGCTGTAATAAAGAGCTGGAAAGTCTAAAACTTAAAGTGGAAGAACTTGAATCAAGATCCAGAAGAGGTAACTTGAAAATATGCAATCTCCCTGAAGGCATTGAGGGCCCAGCCCCCTTAGCTTATTGTGAAGAGCTATTAACAAGGACTCTGGGCTTAGAATATCCTACACATAAATTTGAGATAGAACATGTACTCAGAGCATTCAGTAACAGAGACATTTGAGGAAGACAGAGGTTCATGTATATGAAACCACTGAGATTTCAGAATAAGGAAAGAATATTAAATAAAGCAAGAATTAAAAGGTCTTCTGCTCCATGGCATGAAGTTATAAATATTTCCTGACCTCCCACCCTTGCTACTGGCTAAAAGAAAGGGATTTGATAACATCAGAGATAAATTATGAAAAGAAGGGCTCCCCTTCTCACTGTTATATCAAGTGAAGCTTGGAATCAACCTCGACTGAAGAATTTACTTTTTTCACGTTCCTATGGAGGTAGAGGAGGCTCTGGCCAGACATACTACAAATATTTCAGAACCTCCCTCCTCAAACACCATGAACAATCCTTCTATTCCAGAGAGTTAAACTTGCAGAAACTTTCGATAATTTTGAAACTGGCATGAATTGGGGGGTGACCTCCACATCCATATATCCTCTTGAAAAAATCTGCTTCTTTTCTTTCTGATGTTTGAATCTGATTTAGAAATTTGAAGCTATGACAGGTCTGGAGGCTGCAGTGGTGGGGGAGGGGGCATGGACGAACATTTTTAAATTGCCTCTTGGAATACTGGGACTTCATGATAGATCTGGCTCACAGCAGACTATTCTATATAGGATAAGGAGGATTTATTCAACTGCATCAGTTCTAAACATCCTCACTGTAATGTTTTCCCCTCACTCCAAATAGACAATTTAGCTGATGGTGTGGATTTCTGAAAGAGTAGGGGGGGACCATACTCTACTTTAACCTCAGTCTTCCAGCATATGGTTTTGAATGACAATCTTAGCATTCTTCTAGGTGAATTCTTTTAGAGACCAGTTTAGAAGTAGAGGAGGGAGAGAGCACCACCAGATCATTAATTTATTCTCTTCAGTTATTCTGGTTAAACTGGGGAGGCGGTATAGCACAGTGGTTTAAGGCTCTGAGCTACAAATCTGGTGACATCCAGCAGACCAGACCTGGGTTTGAATCCCACAGCTTCCACTTGCATACTGTGTGACCATGAGCAAGTCACTTAACTTCTCTGTGCTCCCAGGTTGCACCTGTAAAAAAAGCTTTCAGCTTAGTATGTCTCATCTGGTTAAACAACTAAAATAAAAAAAATGGCCCAAAGTATAATAATCTCCTGCCAATCTGCTTACCCATACAGCTGAAGGTTAGACATCTCAGTTTGGGGGTGGGGAGACGTCCATTGGCTTTTAGGATGTCAGGATTTGTATTGGGTAAAGATGGTAAATGCACACTTTTGGCTAGGATTAATTCTAAGAATAACATGCGTTCTTGCAGTTTTTCTACAGGGATGGAAGAAGGATGTTTCTTGGGTTAGGTGAGGGTGGGAGGAGGGGGGCATAAAATGGAACACTGAAATAAATATTCATACAATTCAAAGAATAACAATAAAAATACTGAAAGAAAAAAACAACAAAAAGACAGGAGAGAGCCTGTTTGCTTCCTAAGCGTGGGTGCCCTATTTATGAACTCGTCCCTGCTTTCACAATTATCAACACAGCACTAAATAACTATGGACAGTGCTCATGTAACAAAGATAGCATAAGAAAATGTTTATTTTATAATTTACTTTTCAAGGAATGTTGGGTTCAGAATGATACATATAGTATAGGATATATAAGAAAAATAAATGAATAGTTTAATTATTATGTCATGGAATCTCAACGGTTGCAGGGACAAGATTAAAATCAGAAAAATCATTAAGATGGCAAATAAAAGAAGGGTTGACATTCTGCTGCTTCAAGAAACCCATTTTAATCAAAAAGACTCCACTTAATTTGGGAACTTATTTAAGGCAGTGGGATACTATTCTCAGTTCTCAAATACAGCTAGAGGTATAGCATTATATATAAAAAAACACCTTAATAAATTAATGAACCCTACGCCGGATGAACATGGTTGCTACATTATTACCACTATTGAGATACAGAATACTCAGTTTACTCTTGGCATTTATGGTCCAAATAATGAGGCCCTGCCCTTCTTCACAGACTTTTTTCTCAGAGTTAGCAAAATGTAATCCATTATTATATTCAGTGGTGACTTCAAATTTACTTTTCAGTTGATAGAGAGGGCTCCCCCAACTGGAGAAAGGAAAAATTAAACAGTAGAATTAGCAACTACTCTTGCCTCTGATTTAGACTTGTAAGACACATTCAGATACCAGTTTTCAGATTTAAAAAAAATATTTTCCCACTACTCAAAAACTCATGAAACTTACTCAAGGATCCATTTCTTTCTGATTACCAACAGGTTATGTAAAGATGTAAAAAATATATCTTATAAGCCTATTAAAGTATCTGACCATGCCCCTTGCCTAATGGAAGTCTCTTTAGGAGATCAAAATCCACTGATGTATACCCACTGGAGATTTAATAATAGAGTGTGGTTCAATTCTGACTTCAAAAATAACATTATGGATGAAATCAGCTGGTTTTTGAACTGGAATGACCCCCAAAAACTAGGTATTCAATTAGTATGGGAAACTTTAAAGATATACATAAGGGGATGGGGAATGGCACAGATGGGAGTTAGGAAAAAAGAGGAACCAGAACTCTCTGGGTTAGAAACAGATCTGACTTCTGCAGAAGCTGAACATACTAGTACAGGTACAGAGAAATCAAGACTAAAAGTCCTGACAATAAGGAATAAGACTGAAAAAATATTACAAACCCAAGCAGAAAGAGATATGTATAGGGCCAGAGCAAAGTATTATTTATATGGTGACCTCCTGGATAAGTTACTGGCCTATCAACTGCACATGGAACAAAATAAAAACAGAATATTGGGGATAAGAGGGGAGAGTGGGGACATTAGTCTGTAGGAGGAGAGCATAAATCAAATCTTTAAAAGTTTTTTCAAAAAGTTATACACAGGAAAGGTGGAGGAGGACTTAAATCATATTAAAAAAATTTAGAGTTGTTACCACTTCCCAAAATCTTTGATACAGAGTTAGAATTTCTTAATACGGAAATAACATTAGAGAAAATAACTCAGGTTATAAAAGACCTCCCTAACAGTAAGACCCCTGGCCCTGATTGACTACCCTTCGAACTATATAAATACTTATCACAAACACTGGCATCTCTACTCAGAGATTTATATCAAAGCTTTTTGAGTATTGAAAAATTACCTCAATCTCTCTATGAAACAGAAATAATATTAATACTGAAGAAAAATAAACCCCCAGACCAGTGCGGTTCTTATAGACCAATTTCTTTTCTTAATAGTGATTATAAAATATTTACCAAAATGCTGGAAAATAAGTTGTCAAAGATAGTTCCTATGGTAGTCCACCAGGACCAAGTAGGTTTTGTGGAAGGTAGGAGGTTACAGCATAATACCAGAAGGACCTTCGATTTGGTACAATTTTTTTCCAACACAGACACCGCCCTCCTGTCATTGGATGAGGAAAAGGCATTTGACAGGGCCCAGTGGCCCTTTCTCATGCAAACCTTGAAACATTTTGGGTCCATTGGGCAGATTCCTGAAGTGGATTCAGTTGATCTATTCTTCCCCCTTAGCTAGGGTCAGGACAAATACAAGTGTATCATCATTCTTTCCATGAAGGTGAGGTATCAGGCAGGGTTGCCTGCTCCCCCCTCTTTTATTTGCCCTATGTTTGGAGTCACTGGCAGTTAAAATCCAATAACAAAAAGAGCTTTTAGGGGTACTGATAGATAATCAACATCTGGTTATTATGCTTTATGCAGACAACATCCTATTGTCATTAAATAAACCTGACATATCATATCTGTTAATAAATAAAATTATAAAGATCTACTGTGCACTCTCAGGATTCAAGATTAACTGCATAAAAAGTAAAGCTTTATACTTAGGTAATTCAACTGACTTGACTATTTAGACATTTAAAAATAACACTAAAGACAAGAAAAAATACTTAAAGGTAATCCTGGCTTGAGACCACCACAGAGTAATACAATTAAATTATGACCCATTAATAAATAATATTATGTCCTATTTAAACAAATGGCAACACAGTCCTCTAGTACTGATTAATAGGATCAACATTTTAAACATGAATGTTCTCCCAAGACTTTTATTTCTATTTGAATTGATCCCAGCCATTATAAACAAAAGATTTTTTCTTGATCTGGAAAAAATGATAAGAGACTTTATGGGTCAGTAAGAAACCAAGGATCGCACTGCATAAATTGTACCAAAATAAGGAGAGAGGGGGCCTATGCTGTCCCAATTTCTGGTTATATTATTTAGCAGCACAACTTGAGGTGGTTTACTACTGGTTCCATCATCCAGAAGATAAGCTAACAGCAGAATTCAGTTTAGAAGAAAAAAAGAAAGCTAAAGGGCATGTTATTAAAGAATTTTTTGATGATTCCTTTTTCGGATAAAAATGATTCAAATAGGGAATTTTGCCTGGCCATGACCAGGGTAAATATTTATACATGGAGAGAAAGCTGTAGAGCAGAGGGGAGGTCTACCTGCAATAACATAACTAACTCCAATATATAATAACATCTTATTTCCTACATCACCATCAGATGGCACTTTCAAAACATGGTATCTAGAAAAAGTAATTCATGAATTTGGAGATTTTTACAAAGACGGAATCTTTATTTCTTTATAGAAATTCCAGAGGAAATATAATATTCCAGCTACCCAAACACTGCAATATTTTCAAGTGAAAAACTTTAATTAAAAAAGCAAGCATTCATTTAACTTAGTGAATGCTGTCCTTGAAGATACTCTTATGAGCTTAGATACAAATAAACATTTAATATCTTGCTTATATAGGAACTTACGTTCTAAAGGATTTAATCAATTATCAGATACTGGAAATGCTTGTGAAATTGACTTAAAAACTGCAATTATAGAGGATGACTGGTTGAAAATTATGAATATAAAACAATAGATTATTACAAGTCCAATTTAACATTATACATAAAACATACTTAACCCCTCCCCATTTGAACAAATTGGACAGCTCTCTATCCGATAAATGTCAGAGGTGCAGACTAGAAAAGAGTTCCCTATGTCATATGTTGATAGGTTGTAAACTTATTAGGCAATACTGGGACTTAATATTTGCCCAGCTTGGTAAAGTGGTGGGCTACAATTTCCCATTCGATCTGGGAATTGACCTATTTGGCATACAAGTCCCTCTACAGGATCCTCAAATGAATAAGAAAAGTTTAATAAACATGGGCATACTGATAGCCAAAAAAATTATATTACAACACTGGAAAGACCATAACCCACCAACACACCTTGAATGGATAGAAAAATGTCAGATTGTAGCAAAATAGATAAGGTAATTCACTTGATCAAAGATGATTACGATAAATATGATGAGATTTGGCAATCTTTTTTATTGAATTTGGTTAATTGAGCTACCTCAGCAATGATGAAGAGTAAAGCCTTCCTGAGTTATTATGATGAGTGAAGCACCCACACTCTGAGTCGAAAAGAAAAGAAAAGAAAAGAAAAGAAAAGAAAAGAGTTACTGTCGTTCCTCCAAGTTTCATTTATGACTGCAATGTCCACTTTGTGGTCACATAATGACTTCTAGTTCACACTTCTTAACCTGATTTAAACTCCTTGTATTAACCATTAAACAGGAGAACAAGATGTCATTCATACTAAGGTGTGTAGTGCTGTAGGTAAATACTTTTCCCATGTCGCCCTTCTGACTCAGTTTAAAGTGTCTGTGATTTTTTGTCCAGGTTTCTGCTCTAGTACATAACTGCCTCTATGCCTCAGATGAAGGCTGTCCCAATTTAATAAGCCTTGACCATGTTCAAAATTCTCCAAGTCAGTTATGCAGTGGAATTCTTTTACCAGTGTCCACTTTTGCAACTACTTATTTATAAATGTTATCTTATTTTTTTAAGTGGTTAGTCCTGGGAACCGGTAAAATTTCTCAGAAATGTATAACACACCCCCTAGCAGATAATGCTTTACTAAGTTCAATATATTAATTTTTAATGTCCTCAATACTAGATTGATTCACATTGTTGGTGCCAATATGAGCAATCATCAGCAGGGTCTCCCCAGCATTTTTTAAAGGGACGCTGTCAACCCCCTTAGGTCTCAAAATGTCCCTAGTTTAAAAAACATTTTTTATGACTGCCAATATTCAGTAAAGATTGCTGATGCAGCTGGTAGTTTGATTCTGACTCTTATTTTCTTTAAAAAAGTGAAAAACAGACTAACCAACATACTGATGTTGTCACACCAAAACAGGTTTGTTTACATCCCTTTAGTAACTCCAAATGCATCTTTTCTGGACTTGGAAACACCCACAAAGCAGTCTAACCCCTCATGATGCAGTGGGAGTTTAGGAGGCTTCTTTCTTATGAGTGACTGCACTGTTTGGGCATGTTTCTAATGCTCAGGAAGTATGCAGTAAGAACAGAACCAGGATTGTAAACAAAACAAGGTTGTTTATAAATATACATTGCCATGCATTTCAGTTCTACTAAGCAAGGAGACAAACAAAACAAATAGCAACATTAGTGAATTTTAGAGAGGGTAAGCAATCATAAAATGTGGGGTTTCAACTAGAAATAATATGATGAAAAACAGGTTGACAGTGTCCCTCTAATATATACGTAGACATGCATGTACTATCCTTTATTTTTGCACCTCTGAAACTACTGCACATTCAATTGTGATTATCTGGGTTACATATAATTTTGACCCGCATATTTGATTTTTGAATTCTCTATGACAAAAGCCTGTTGAATCTGTGGTATGGAATCTGTGGTTAACAGGGTCGTATCCTTATGAGCAGAAATCTGATGATCGCTTAGTGTCATTGGTGCCATTTTCACTGTCACCTCAGTTGTTGAATATTCCTCAATTAAATCCATAGGCACAGAATTTAGACCTGAGGGGGGGTCTAGATAAGATGATATCCTGGTCACCCACTAGATTTTCACTGTTTGAAGCAGTACAATGACTGTCAGTGGTGTGATTAGCATCAGTATTACTACACTGTGATTCCCTGTGTAAGTTCAGGGGTATCAATATATTTTCATCAGACACCTCGATTAAAGGATCAAATCTATTTTGTGTACATAGTTCGAAACCTATGGCCTTACAGCCTTTCTTAAATTTCCTTTTATTCTCTACAGTAGACCACCTTAGACAGTCATATTCATCAATGTCATCCTCAGTTCTGTAATGTTTTTTTAATTGATGGAGCAGTGTTTGACACACAGGTTATGATTTCTTCTCTGAAATTGTTTTGATTTGATATTCCTGAACCTTTAACTCCTATGTGTGAGTTTGCAGAGGTAGTATATTTTGCAGTTAAATTCCCTGTGCAATTACTTGAATAACCTTCAATAACCATGGCCAGGGGTGGGGGGGGTGGCATTTCTCTAATTGTACATATTTATTTGCTGTATTTTATTTGCCATTTTATTTTGCTTGTCTCCAAGAGTTCAGGTTTATTATAAAAAACATTAATGTCTTCTAAGACACTATTCATACGTTTGTCACACACACAAATCGGATTGCTGGATAATGTGCTAGACAGCTTATACATTTCACAACTTGTGCATTTGAGGCCTATTCCAGTCCCTCCACTACCAGAATCAAATGCAATCATATGTGCTTGCTGCAGCATTTGAATGTATACTGTCCCGGCACCAACCATATCAAACTCAGTAGTATATATTTTCTACAGTGTTTATCTGTATGCATACTGTTCACTTCTAGTATTGAACCATAAAGTGGCCAGAGTGTTTGCCTCTATATAATCTCTGCCTTACCAGTATCAAACTCATTCATGTAAATTGGCTCCAGTGTTTGTCTGTTTATATACTACCCCTGCTCTATCTACTTAGGGCAGTTCTTTTATAACACCAAGGGCCTGATATTCAAAAGACTGCATGTTTGCTAACAGATCTTTTCCTACTCAAACCAGGGTTTGTACTGGATCTCCATATTGAAAAGGGGCTGTTACACTGGCAAAGAGAGTGAGCACCTAAACAAAACATGCATGTGTGCGAGCAAGGGGAGGGACATGGCCATGAATATGGGTGTTACCCCATATTCATTGGCTTTGCACCGTGCAAAAGGGTTAAGCACAGTCCTTTTGAGAAGCACAAATACCACTGAGCAAAACCCCAACTTAACTCTCAGCAAACCTAACGGCTGCTGAAGGTAATTCAGCCACCTGGCCAGTTGGCTGCTGGAGCAGCACAACCACCCCCAGTGATCCCTGGCATCCCCCACCAATCACTGGCCCATTCTGTGTAATAATATATCCCGTGGTGGTAGTGGTCCCAACCCCACCTCCCCACCGATCACCAACCTGTGCTGTAAAATAATATGATCCCTGGTGCTAGTGGTCCCCCCCTTCGATCACCTTCCCTGGCTTAAATAAAATGATCCCTGGTGCTAGTGGTCCCCCCAGTCACCATCCCTGGCATAAATTGCCAGCCCAGAATTACAGAAAAAGCAACCTCACTGGTGTTCAGTGGTCCATCTGTGTGGCACCAGGCATAACCCCCCCCCCACTTATCTGAGTATTTTCTGCAGTGCTGTGGGAGCATACAGTGATGGCACAGCCCTCCTCACACCTACTTGGCCAGCCACCACATGTACAGGCAGGGAACATGCCTCTTATTGATAGGACAGGGCATGTTACCCTGTCCTATAAATAAGAGGTGAGCTCCCTACTTGTACAAATAGTGGCTGCCCCAGGAAGTGTGAAGAGGGTTGTGCCAATTATGGTATGCTCCCGTGCCAACACAGATAATGCTTAGATGAGTGGGGGGGTATGCCCACTGCCACGGGGGGACCACTGAATGCCTGGGAGTTTGCTTCTTCTGTACTTCTGGACTGGCGATCAGAGGTGGGGGGAATCACTAGCACCAGAGAGCATTTCATTCATGTAGGGGAAGGTGATCGGTGGGGGTGATCCACTTGCATGAAGGGATCATATTATGTTACATCAAGGGCTGGTGATCAACAGGGGGCAACACTAGTACCAGGGATAATATCATTTTACAAAATGGGCCAGCAATCGGTGGGGGCAGACCACTAGCACCATGGATATGTACACGTCTGTGACCTGGCAATTGGGGGGTGGCGCCACACTAACTTGCCACGCTACCCATGCAAATAAGCCCATAATGGAAATGCAAATGGCCCCTTAGCACCTTGCATGCCCAATGGGATCATTTGTATGAGTCCCTTTGAATACTGGAAACAGTACTCTGGCACTATCCATTCTGGTGGCATACTTCAGGAGCCCTGTCAGGGCAGCATTAATTGGTTTAGCGCTGGGCCAACATGGCCCTATATTCAGTCAAAGAGCACCGGTGTACTTTCCAACTGAATATAGCACTTTGGGCACCCAGGCAGTCACAAGGTGCAGTGCACATTTTTGTACTCCGCTCTGTGCATATTTGAATATCTGTCCTCAGGTCTCTTAGGAATAAAATGGCCAAAATGGAAACTTTCACTGCAGATTCCTCTGCAGACCTTGTATATATGACGGAGACCTGATTGGGGGTCAACTCTGGCCCTGTGCTTGAATTGTCCATCTCCCTGGGATTCTTCATGATAACGTTCCCTGGTTGGAGTACAGAGGGGGTCAGGGTAGCCATCTGTTTTAGATCCACTCTGGGACTGACAGCATACCTTTGAGTTTTACCAGATCATTTGAATGCATGGCCGTAAAAGGTGGGCTAGTTACAAGTTTCTGTATCATGCTCATATACCATCCTCCAGATTTTAGACATAAATTCCTGCAGGAACTAGACATTTTCATGGCTGATCTGGAGTTGGGGTCACCCAGACTTTTAGTTTTGGATGACTTCAACACTTGGGTCAATGATGAAACTTCTCCTTTTGCAATGCAGTTCCTCCAGGTGATGTCATCCCTGGGCTTTGTACAAGTTGTTGCCTCTGCTGCTCACCAACACCATCATGCTTTAGATCTGGTCTTCTTAATGAGTCTTGAGATTAGTGACCTCAGGTTTGATCTGGTGGCTTGGTTGGATCATCATGTTGTTCACATCCTCTGTAGGACTCCCCTCTTAACTTCTCCTGTGGGGATGGTCAAAAATTTTGTAAATCTCAGAGCATCCTGGCAATAATAGACATCTCATGTTTGAAGATGGCTTGTGCAATGGGAGCTGATGCATCTGTGGAGGGTTATAATTTAGCCTTCTCAACTGCCATCAACTCCCTAGCCCCATTCTGTGCATGCCCCGTGACCTCCCACCTCAGGTCATCCTAGTTTGATGTGGGCCTGAGGAGGCTGAAGATTAAGTGACAGAGGTTTGAGCTTTGTTGGCTGAGGTCCCATTTGGAGGAGGACAAATTGGCACTGAAAACTCACTATGGTGAGTATCAGTGAGCAATCAGTCTGAAAAAGGCAGCATTCCTGTCATGGGTGATTGCTGCTGGGAGGAACCAGCTAGCTCAGCTCTTCAGCACTGTGGACAGACTCTTACACCCGTTCTGTCTGTGGTCTTGTAGGGCCTTATCTCTCAAGAAGTGCAAGGAGTTCAACTGATTCTTCCTGGAGAAGGTTTCTGCCATCTGGGCTGGGCTATCCCCTAGTAGCTTGTCTTTGTATGACAGTATCTGACCTTCTTGGACTGTAGACACTTCATTTCTGTGGGCTGAGTTTGAACCAGTTTCAGCAGGTGTTGTTTCCCAGAGTGGTTTCCAGTTTGCACCCACCTTCTATGCATCAGACACTAGGACAACCAGACTTCTCATAGAATGCTGGGACTCACTCAGTCTAACTGTGGTGGAAATCATCAGGTGTTCCCTTTGGGAAGGTGTCTTTCTATTGGCATTGGCAGTTAAAAAAGCCATAGTGAGGCATCTCCCTAAGAAGGCTTCACTTGACCCTGATGATCTTTCCAACTACAGTCCGGTCTCAAACCTTCCTTTCTTGGAAAGCTGGTTGAAAAGGTGGTGGCAGTGCAGCTACAACAACACTTTGAAAAACATGACAACTACGAGCCCTTCCAATGAGATTTCCAGCCTCATCATAGTATAGAAATTGCCTTAATCATGATGCACCATGATCTTCTCCTATTGAGGGATAGTGTTGTCATTCTATTCATGTAGTGCTAGGCCTCTCTTCAGCATTTGATATGGTGGATAATGGGGTGTTGCTGGAAAGCCTGAGCCACTATGTGGGTGCTACGGTGGTTTGAGTCCTGCATATCCAGCAGAACGCAGCAGGTATCCCATGGCTCTTTTACATCAAGCTATGCTGAACTCAGCTTTGGTATGCTTCAGGGGGAAATCTTGGTTCCCATGTTATTCACTGTATACATGCTGCCACTGGGGGAGATCATTAGATGCTACACCTTGATATTTCATTGCTATGCCAATGATACCCAGCTATATGTGTCTTGTAGCCCAGATGATAGTGCAGCTTTTTCCTGACTGAACACGTGCCTTAGGGAGGCCCAAGATTGGATGGTGGCTAGTTGACTTAGGCTTAATTCATCAAAGATGGAGGTGCTACTAGTGGCTCAGGGTCTGTCAGGTTCAGCAGTGCCTAGTAGTAGTACCGCTTTACCCTTGCTGGATGTCATTGCTCTTCACGCTGCTGATAGGGTGCAGAATCTGGGCATCATTGTGGATTTCAAGTTGACCCTGGAGCACCACGTGTTGGCCATCATCCACAGTACTTTTTACAATCTTCGTAACATCACTCAGATCAAGCCCTATCTTGAACTTACCAATCTGGCAACTCTGGTACATGCCTTAGTCACGTCTAGACTGGATTATTGAAACACTCTGCATCTTTGGTTATCCATGAGGCAGGTGCACCACCTGCAGGTAGTTCAGAATGTGGTGGCATGGCTGGTAGCTGGGACTTCATGATTCAAGCATATCATGCCCCTTCTCCATTCTCTACACTGGCTGCCCTTTCAATACCACAACAGCTTCAAGGTTTGCTTGTTGACATTCAAGGCCCTACATGATCTGGGTCCAGGCTAACTGAAAGACCTCCTGGTTATGTATACTCCTGCTTGTGCTTTCCACTCAGTAGAGGGAGAACTCTTGTCTGTTCCTCAATCATGGCTGAAATCCTTGAAAGAAAGGGCATTTGGTGTTGCAGCTCCAATTCTTTGGAATGCCCTTCCCTGGGAAGTGAGAGGTGCTTCTTCACTGACTGATTTTAGACATTCTTTTAAAACATATTTCTTTAATCTAAGTTTTGGCCTGGATTCTTGTTTCTGAAATCTTTTTGTATTTTTACTTAATTATTTATTTATTTTTTCCTTTTTCTTGTGAGGTACCTAGAGTTGTGTTATTCGGATAGTGCCACCATGGATCCGCCAGTGATCCAGCAGATGGCAGCACTATTCTAGTTGGATCCATCCCAGGATCTGGCAGAATATGGAGGTTGGATCCCAGGTCAGATCCTGCATTGTCTGGCACCAGATCCAGTAATCCGGTGCCAGATCCAGGGATCTGATGCAGGATCCCTCGATCCTGACTCTGGCTGTCGGATAATGCGGGATTTGACCAGGGATCTGATGGCTTGATCAACAGGCAGATAGTGGAAGTATCCAGCAGATCCACCATCCTGCCATAAAATGCAGGCATCTGTGGATCCGGATTTGTCCAAGTCCATCTGAGCAACACTAACCTAAAGCCTCTGGGAATGGGCACCATATAAATAAAATTGCCATGTCTTGCCTAGTATCAAACTCATTGGAATATATTCAGTGCAGTTGTTGCCTGTATACAGTCTCTGTACAACCACTATCACATTTGTTGGTATATACTGACTGCTTTGTTTGTACACATTCCTTTCACTACTAGTACCAAATAATTTATTGGTGTATAATTGCCACTGTATTTGTCAGTATGCAGTCCCTCTACTTCCAGAATCTAACCCACTGGTGAATATTTGCTGCCATGTTTCTCTGTGTGCACTCCCTGCACTAGGGAGTGCTTAAAATAGGAAGATACAATAGACAGAGGGAGTGTGTTTTGAAACCAGGGAGTGCTTCACATGACACAGTGAGGTAGTTGGTGGCCACTAAACACTAGGGAGTGTCTAGGTACTTTAGAGAAAGGATCCTGGATGTAATATATACACAACAATAAGTAAAATTCTTTGACTATGTGTAGCCCACCACAAAACATTTTGTTGTACTGTATAAAGACTGCTATGATTGTTTGAATGTGGATTGGTGCTCAGTGTCAGACTCTTTTCTTGCCTAGGTATGTTGTGATGGTATTGTTATAATTCCCTAAGTAAAGACAAGATATAATGATACTGTACGAAATACATAGTGATTAAGGAATTCAAAGTGGTGGTTCTGTCTATTCTTGGTAGTTTATGGCTGAAGGTGTTGAATAAAATGACTAGATAAGAAGGAACCTGACACTGAGCACCTATGTAGGTTGCTACACTACCACTATTGAACTAAATTGGTTGTCTGCATACCCTGTTTTCAATACCCAGAGTACAGAAAGAGAGGCAAGGACTAGGCTTAGCACTATTTGTTTGGTAGGGAACAACTGCAGAGTGCAAGGTGTGGCAGAGACACTAAATAACTACTTTGTGTCAGTATTCAGCTAGGAAGTCAGGGCATAGCCAGCTGGAGGTAGAAATGATAAGAGATGGGCAAGCAAAGCAGGAGGTGGTGCTGATCATTGTACAATTACTGGTTAAGTAAAGTAGCTGGCGTGTGTTAGGCATTGAAAATCCTAGTGTCCAGATAGTATCCACCTGAAAGTAATAGTGGACATAAAATAACTTATGGCTGGGCTCCTTTCCACAATCTTTCAAGACTCTTTATAGACAGGGATCCTACTAGAGGATTAGTCCAGTGTTACACTCTCCCTCTCCCTCTCCCTCTCCCTCTCCTCTCCTCTCCTCTCCTCTCCTCTCCCCTGTCAGACACATTTCTGGTGTCTAGTGGCACCCCCTTCACACATGGCCTTTCATCCACAGATCACCCATACACATTTACATAGTAACATAGTAACAAAGAATGAGTCAGCATTAAAAGACCCATAAGCCTATCAAATCTAGCAACTTCCCTGCTTTTATGGGCCCTTGTTCCTGTGAACAAGACCTTAGAATCCATCTTCTTGCTTCTTTGAATGAACTTGTAGGTCTCAATCATATCTAGTGTAAACATGGTGAGGTCTGACTAGCTTTCCTCATACAGTCTCTCCTGCTGCCCTTGAATGATCTACGTGGCTCTCTTTTGTATGGTTTCTATGTGGTCCCTGTCTTTCTTGATTTGTAGACTCCAGAACTGTGCACAGTACTCTAGGTGTGGTCTTACCAGG
Source organism: Neoceratodus forsteri (assembly GCA_016271365.2). NCBI lineage: Eukaryota > Metazoa > Chordata > Ceratodontiformes > Ceratodontidae > Neoceratodus > Neoceratodus forsteri. The sequence continues at coordinate 1,781,177,030 of CM057452.1, forward strand.
GATCTGCAAGGGGACAGTATCACCTCCTACCTTCTACTGTCAAATTCAATTCCTTTCCAATGCATCCCAGCAAACTGCTTGTTTTCCCATATATTAGTTGCACTGTGCATTGGACTTGAGGCTGTCACTAATGATAGCTACAGGTCTCTCTCTCTTCAGTTGTCTACACCACTCTTGCAACTTCCATCCAGCAGTCTGTTTTTTTAGTGCCCATTCCACTAATGTGCATCACTTTGCACTCTTTTGCACTGATGTTTAGTTGACATAACTTAGACCACTTTTTCCAATTTTTCCATGACCCTTTTCATTTCACTTATTCCCTCCTAATTGTCCACTTTGCTGTAAGTCTTATTGTCATCAACAAAGAGACACATTTTATCTTGGATTCCCTAGCCTATATCACAAATGAAGTAAAGCTATTGAAGAGCACCAGACTCAGAACCAATCACTCTGGTTCTCTGCAATTGACTCGTATGGCTTTGAGTGTGCCACCTTGGTGACAACCCCTTCATCCAAGCCCCAGCTACTTTCCTGTCCACCTGCTCAGTTTTCCCCCCTACATCCAGGTCACCCATCTTTTGTATTAGTCTTCTTGGTGGAACAGAATTGAAGGAATTGCTAAAGTTGAGGTACTGTACAGTATAATATATTCATTGCTTCACCCATGCCCACCACTTTTGTAACCCAATCAAAGAAGTCAATCGGGTTACTTTGGCAGAATCTCCCTGCTACAAATCCATGCAGCCTTCTGCCCTGCAACCCATGTGCTTCTAAAAATTCCTCAGTTTGTTTTTTAATGATGGTTTCCAGCAGCCTGCATACAACTGAGAGGTTAGAATGATCAGTCTGTAATTCCCCAGGTCATCCCTGTCCCCAGTCATTATCATCTACAGCCTCAATCCACATTCAGTGTTGCCCATCCACATCTATAATTCTTAACCAGAATGATCTCTTGACCCTCAACTCATTCTCTGCATTGTCCACAAAATAAAAATGAGTGAAAATATGCACCAAACTATAGTTCAAATACTTACAGTACGAGCTCTGGAAGATGGTGACCTCAGTTGAGATGAAGTCTACAACGAAGCTTTCCATGATGGGCTTTCATGCAAGTCTTGTAATTGTGTTCTTTAAAAGGCTAAGTAATTAAAAATTAAATATTGGGTGGGAAAAAGACTGCATTAGTCAGGGACTGTATATAAGGGAAAAAAAGGACTGTTCCAAAGCAAATACACAAAGTAACACATTGGGGTTAATAAACAGACTCACAACTGCCCAAACTGACAACTATGTCAACAAATGTAAACAGCATAGTTCATATTACTTTTAACACTGAATCTGGTTGAGCTTCCCATGCACGGTGAAGAGGATCCTCCATAGACTTCCATAAAGCTGATAATAGGGTTAGGCAATTGGGTCTGAATGTTTGAAATAGGAAAAATTATTATAGGCAACATACAGCTTAGCAAGGTGTACATTCCTTTTTGAATATAAATCACTGTAGTTCAGTACTGTCATTAAAATAGTATTTACAGTTTGAAAGAGCATAGGCACACTAAAGCAATCTCTGTTTTTATACAGATACTGTATTCAGCTTGGAAATTTTGCTTATCGACAACGTGTCATACATTGGAAATCCAGTTCACATTAGTATTTAGCAGATGCCAAGGTACTTGTGTTGTTGAACATTGATTCAAGACTTTCCCTTTTGTGGTAAAAATGTGTAAGCCTGCACAGTTCCAGAGTTGGGGCCCAACATGATGGTTTCTGATTGATCCTAATTTATAAAATGGGCATAACAATCCTGAACTTGTTATTGGCTAAAAACAGTCACCACATTGTGCATTAATGCAGTGCAATGCACAGTCATCATGGTATTTAGCCTTATCACAAATCACTACACATGCATGGAATGTTAAAAAAGTATTTGGCAGCCATTTTTTTACCCTCTTTAAAGAGTCAAACCAAAACCTAAAAAACTACTAAATGAAGTTCAGTGTCTCTGATCACTGCCTATACTATATGTTCTCCCATAAAAGGACAAATCCATTTATGTTCTCATAAACGTTTTCTCTCTTCACTTTTTTAACTTGTAAATTATTAGATGACCTGAACTTATGTCATTGCTCTATGCTAAAAAATCTACAGCTGCTTCTCACAAATAATTTTTTTAAACAAATAAAAGGTAAACTAACAGTTTTTCTGACTGCTGAAGTACATGACCTGGTGATTCACTAACAGTATCCAAATTAAAGGAACTGTCATGCTTATCACAATCAGATCAGAGGTATAGCAAAGCAGTGGTATTTTTCTTGAGCATGCTACTGCAGATGCTAGCCTGCTGCTGGAGACATCACAAGGCAAGTTCCAGGATGGGAAATAGGCCCTAAGGACTGTACACAGTACAGTTCCTGAGTGCAGAACTACTAAGTCTCAAAATCACTCTCTGTCCCCTTCGCTAACCTACCAACCAGGTCCAGCTAAACACATGGGGAGCACAACAGTCAACAGTTGCTTGTGAAAAGTGCCCCAGTGTGCAAGATAGAGTGCCACTGTGTGCCATGGTAGGCAATCAGCTCAATTGTTTAAAGTGAGCAACTCCTGCTCCCATGCTGACGGAAAATTGGATCACTGAAGCTTCAGCACTTTGACCCATTCTTGTAACTGTGAACACCAAATTTGCCTCTTTCTGTCTCCCATAATGAACTCAAGTTGGAATGGAGCCATCAATGGCAGCAGCTGAGCCACAGCAAAAACAGTTCCCTGTTTCAAATGAATGCAGATATAAAGAAAGCACACAGACAGCTCATAAAAGAAATGTAATCCTACTTTAATGAGCATTCAGACTATAGTGCAATACTGTAGTACAAAACAACTACAAAGAAAATTACAACTAAGGAATCTCCATTAGGTCAAAATACATAATGTAGTCATAGTAGGTAGAAGGACTACTTTGCCTCAAAACTTTACATTCATTAAAATTTTTTGTATATTAAAAATTTGAATAATAGTAAAATAAAATAACAAATTCCATTTTATGCAAGAAATAACACACAACGAGTGTGGGTTATCTCCTGATAAGAGCACACCCAGGTGTGTTATAAGGCATGAGATGCTTGCGCTGAGTGCCTTATGCACCTGGGCGTGCTCTTATCAGGAGATAACCCACACCTCAGAGTGCGTTATTGTACTTATAAAATAGGCCCCTGGTAAAAAAGTTAATAATGAAAATGCACATAGAGTGTGTACATAAAAAACTATAAAAAAAAAGATGTGATCAGTAGGAAAATGCTAGTAGTCCTTGTTATTCTGTTGGAATGCAGCTCTTCTAACTAAAAGTGACTAGAGGAGATTGGTGTTTCTGTGTGTCTCTACTGTCCAGCCACAAACACTCAAAAATCTTTTTTTCATTTTGTTTGATGTACTGTCTTTTATGTATCAGCCAGGCAGTTTGAGGTACAGCAACGGGGAGCATCCATGTTGCCATCTGCCTTCATTTAGAGGAATGAGGAGCGACCGTGTCCCATATTGGGTTATGTACTTCATGTGGTTTTTATTGTCCCCATCTCCTCCAAAGATACACAAATCATTTTTGGTGTGCTTTCATTCTTTCATTTCATTTTTAAACATTTGTCTGTCTCTCTAAATGGCTGTCTTCACTGGGCGTGAACATGTCCTTCAGTGACCACAGTGCACAATTGTTTACTAGTTCAGAGTTTCACAGTTTTCAAAACCAGCAGTCGGGGTACAGAGAAAAAAGTTGTTTCAGTTTAGAATGGACAATAATGCACACAGTGTGAGTTTTATATTTGAATTGTTGCTGCTGAGATTATGTGTTTGTGTGGGGGTGATGAATGGAGTCCGAAGAAACCAGAAAGGAGCGGACTCAGGTGGAGCTACGAGGGGAAATTGGCAGTAAGTAAGAGAAAATGAAGAGATTCAAAATGGTACACATTTATTGTTTGTGCAGGATGGTGTTGTTACATGAGATCTCTGCACCCTAATTGGTACCCCCAGAGGGAAACCGCAGACAGCTAGCATTTATGTACTGTATGTGTTATACTAACATATATGGCTAAGGACATGTACCGTACAAGAGTAGATATCAGGATATATATGCATATGATTGCTATATGCTTTACTTTCTAATGTATACATGTATTCCATGCTTACAAGATGCTAGGACACCTGTGTTCTTGTAGTGTTATGATATATGAGTTGGAATTGCCATCTTCTGCTGATTTGTATTACTACATGGCTATGTACAAACTGTACTTCTTTGTTTCCACAAAGTGATGACTATAACAAAATTGTATAATGTTATCTAGGACTGAGAAGCCACCTCTTATTTAGCCAATAGGGCTCATCTTTGTAACTAGAAATGTCTCTGTCTTACAGTAACCATGGTAATTATCTTACGTTTATAATGTAAGACGTTACGTCTTCTACCTCGGAGACCCCAGGAGACATGGAGATTCCTCGAGGTATAGGGAATGCTTAGCATTGGCTCCCAGCTCGTAATGGTAAGAACTGCTTAGGGCAACTGTGATTTTCCTTTTGGTAGTAATAAACAAGCTTTATTACTTTTATGCAATGTGTCTGTGATTCCTTGCATTCCCATTATTGCCAAGAACCTGAGAGTGAGGTTTAGACCTCCCAGCAGTGTCTTTTTATGGAAAGGAGACGTGGCATCTTTTTTACATTTATAGCTGACAGCTAAGTGAGCCAACTGCTGAGGATCGACTTCTAGTTTTGCAGTCAGCTTAGGAGATCTCGGTCGGCTTTTGCATTGGAGCTTGGTGCTTGCCTTGGAGAGTTTGGGTTAGTGATTGCTCACCGACATTTTGTTGTTTTTGGGTTGCTTTGTGAAGCTTAGTGCCAGTTGGCATCATTACCAGCTGATAAGGACACCACTATGGAGTCCTTTCAGCCAATCAGAGTTAAGGATTTGGTTTGCACATTTTATAAAACTGCATTAAGGCACTCCATAGGTGTGCATTGTGCTAAGATAACTGCACTTCCAGGGACTGAAGGCACTCAGTCCTCATTACGCTCCTAGGCTTGCAGTTATCTCAGCACAGTGCACACCCCATTGCTTACTTAGAACCAGCTTTCTTTTTTGTAGGTAGCACTGTTGCATAGATGAATAGAACATGCTAAGATCAGTGCTGCTACAATCTAGGATAGTGTCATTAGTGACTATCTGGATGTGTACATGCTGTAAATGCATGTCTTAATCATTCATATAGACTGAAAAGAGAAGCAGACCCAAGATAGATATCTCTGGAGCACCTTTTGCAACATTTGGAACTGATGCCTTGTGGACCACTTATTGTTACCTGTCTGAGAGGTGTTTTGTGAACCAGCTGACCACATTGCTGTCCATGTCAAGACTGAACACTTTATTTAAAAGACTATTGTGGCTGAGTGTATTGAATGCTTTTGATAAGCCAATTTATATAGCTCAAGATAACAGGCTCCTGTCTGTAGCAGCCATTAGATCATTACTGACTTTGGAGACAGCAGTTATTGCACTGTGTAGTGGGTGAAAACATGACCAGCATGTATTCAATAAATTGTGTTACCAAGTAGTCTGTCAACCATCTTAACACCAGTTTCTCTATGATCTTAGACAACACTGGAAATAATGATATGGGCCTGGCATTCCTAGCATTGCGTAATAGGTCACTGGAGTCCTGATTATGTTTGTTGCCAAGTCGAGTGAACATACTGACATTGGTCTGAGCTCTGAAAGATCTTTTGGGGTGTGCCCCTCCTCCACCTATAATAGTTTCAGAATGCCCAATCTTCTCCCCAATTTCAGCCACACTCTACCTTTCTCCACCCACTATCCACATAGCTGCTTCTTTATCATTTGAAGTACTTCGCAAATCACTAGGCTGGAAAATGCAATGTGTTAATAGTTTTTCTTGTGCAGCTTGTACTTCCTACCAGCAGCATTTCCTGTGCAGTTTGTTCTGCTTTCCTGGTGATGTCCAGTGCTTTATTTCTTTGCCAGCTATGGACAGCAGAGATATTGCATAATGACCACAGCTTTTTCCTTTCTGTGGCTACCTTGTTAACATACTGCTGCAGTGCTGCTTAAATGTTTTACCACCAGTGAGTGTTTAACCTCACCACCAGTATTCCCCCTTCCTCTTAATCCAGCTATTACAAAACTTCCTCTACAAGTCCCCACCCAACCCTGCAGTGCAAAAATAATACTGGCTTATAACTCCCTCTACCACCCAATCCAAACACACAATCTGATACTGTAGTGCCCAACACCGGTGCCAGCAAACAACCTGTACCTCCCCAAACAAGCAAAGAATACCTTTTCAACATGCTGTGATGCCAAGGTGCCCAGCCCTCAGTGATGGCAGACAACCTCCCTCCAAACCACAGAAATAACCTCTTCACATGCACAGACACACACACACACTCTCTCTGTCACCCCAATGTCAGAGTGCCTAACCCCCAGTGCAGGCAAACAACAGTACTCCCCACAGAATGTGATACTGGGGTGCCCAACCCCTGGGGCTGCCAAGCAACCCACCAACACTGGGGTGCCTAATCCCCACTGTCAGATCCTGAATAAAAAGAAAAATGTCCCTCATCTTTCCCATTTTTTTCCAATCCTGAAACAAAGAAAATAGTCCAGTGATATCTTCTGCCCAATGACCCTCAAACCCCTCACCCTAACTCCCCCAGTACCAACCACCCAACAAATCCTCACCCCTCACTTTCTTGACTAGGGTGCCACAAAGTAATCCTCTCAGTACTGGAGAACATTCTGCTGCTACCAAGCCCAACCATGAACTAACTGAAAACATAATGAGTCCATAATGATTTGTTAATGCATTTTGAACCTTTACTCATAATTTGTCATTTTTTTACTTTTTTCCCCACATTTTAAACATAGCCTTATTTTACCCACACCTCAAGAACAAGGCATGTGTAGTTTTTCAATTCCTCTCTGAAGCATGCTTTTGCAGTAAGTTCATGAAATCACATTTTGGAATAGATTTAAAGACTCCCATCTGCCTTTATCATAAGGCTGGATAATAGTAAGACTACAGTATATTGGAAATCTGAAAACAAAGTTATGAATACATTTTCAAATGTTTTGATGTTTACTCATAACTTTGCTATTTTTTGGAGATTCTGACCCCAAATTTTCAACATAGCCCATTTGTTTTCCCCACCTCATGACCATGACACATGTCATTGTTCAAATCCCACTCAAAATGTCTTTTCATGCTCATGTCACAAAATTGTAGACAAAACGGATTCAGGTTGTCACCAACATTCTGTAATTATAACAAAGGTGAAATTTATTTGGACATAAAAGCATAGTATCTGACCCCAGCCCTTTGATCATGTGGGTCTTCCTCAGAGGGTGTGTCAGTTTCCATTACAGGATGAATAAGAAATTATACAGCTCACAATAAGTCCCAGGTACAATTCATTATGATTAAAACATCAGATTAAAGAAAAATTACCCCACATTCAATACAGTGCAAATGTGTAATATATAAAAAAACACCCTGACAAAAAAGTCTTAAAGATTTGTGTGATACCTCACAATAAAAATACTCATATTTAATCTAACAGCATTCAGAATCCTTGCTGGCTATTCAAAATACGCAAACATTAAATAGATAATGAGGATAAATCATCATTATAAATTTCATTTTGAAATTAGTAAATTAGTAAATTTGTTACCAACTAATCAGGATATGCCTTTGGCATCTAAAATTGTACTAAACATATTATTGAGGACTTTTTATAATTTTACACATTTTTTTTTATCCGTTTTTTTCTCTCTCTCTTATATTTATTACATTTTATAAATTGTTTTCCCAAATAGTGGTAAATCAGATGAAACTCCATATCAAGGGTTGAACAAAAGTATGACAGTGATTAAAGATATGGTTTGAAATTAATTTCTTCATTCAAGCCATGAGGTACCAATGTATTTAGTATTACTATCCATTTTGTTTCTTTCTGCAAAAGGAACTCCTTGTGATTACCCCTCCCCCCCAGTCAGCGGTGGAACATGCTCTATCCCTGAGAATTTTAACAAACTAATATTCGAACCATGGTATTTACTAAAGTTATCTCCCAAAGCATTCTTTTCATCTTTATTTAAAACTACCCTTATGTGTTCTTGTATTCTTTTCTTTAAAGGGCGAACTGTTTTACCAATGTAATATTTTTGGCATCGACACCAGGCTGTGTGAACAGCAAAAGGAATACTACGAGTAATAAGGTGTTTAAGATCTAATCCATAACCATCTTTATTGAAAGTTTTTCCATCAAGGAAGGCAAGTACGATGGGGCATTGCCAGGCAATTGGATTTTTTGAGGGGCGGAGAGTGCCCTGTGAGCTCAAATAGTGCCAAGATTGTAATCTGGGCCTTGATTTATGATTTTTTTTTTCAGAAACTCTCTATCAACTGTATCATCGCTGTTCCCAATTTTCTCTGAAAGTCCATGAATTCATAGGTTTTTCCCATGATTCAGATTTTATAAATCCTCCAGTTTACTCTCCAATTTTAACCTGTTTTGGTGTAGCTGTAAGAGTGTTGTAGTATGTAGATCCATCACAGTATCAGTTATACAGGACTCTATCATGGCTGTCTGTTTCTCCACCATGCAAAGATCTTGCCTGTTGTCTATGTCCACCATCTCAATGTGCTTCAGGGATTCTTCTATGTTTCTGAGTTCTCTGTATAGTTTCCTTGAGGTTACTGTATATGATTCCTACCCATCTTTAAGCTCACTGTCTGATACAAATGGGGACTGCTGCTGTGACTATGAAGATCTGCTCCAGCTGCACATGTGCTCCTCTCACTGCAGTATTGCAGGTTCTGCAGATGGTATTGCTTTTTAATTCATGAACCACTGTCTAGTCAACATGTTGCCCTGTGTTGTTGAGCTGGTATTTTTGTGCTTCTCACAAAATTCATGAAATGCCACATAATGTTTTGGTAGACAGCATGGATCTCCTGAACTAAGCCACCACCATATCCATGATGTCACCAAAATGCACATATTCATTGCTTACTTCAAGACCCTCCCCTTTTGTAATCTGTTTTATACTATGCCAATTACTGCACTGTGAGGAAAAGAGGTTTGGCTGAACCATATTTTCAGGCCCCAACCAATGTTGGCTCTGGCCAACTTCTCTCACCATTAGTGGAGGCATGCACAGTGAATCAGCAGTCTAACTCATCCATAGAAGGAGCCTGGAATATTTTAGGGCTCAGACATTGCTATTAGCACACGATTAACTCTTCATTTACCAGACTCAGACTGGAGGAATTAGGGAGAGAGGCTGGTTACAATAATGCTTGGAAACAAGCAGAAAACTAGTACCCAGTCAGACAATCAAACGTACTAGTCTTGAAGAAATGCAGTGGTGCCAGCCAGAATATAGAACACAGTACATTGCAGTAAATGATGTGCCACAAAATATTGCATGACAAAAGGGCTTAATTACAACTGAATTGCACTGCTCTCTACAGAATACTGCAGCACTCTGCAGTAATAGTGCAACATACTGTGTTACAGATTGACTGGAACTGCTGTAAGAACTTAAATGAGGTTTGCTAGGCAAAATCATTGGGTCTGATTCTCAAAAGGTTACGTCTGGCATAACTTGACTTGGTGCCCCCCAAAAATGGTGCAAGTAGCAAGTTACACCAGCAGTTGCGACATACGGTATTCTGCAAAGAGGCCTGCGACATGCTTCAGGCTGCTTACACCAAAGTGGATGTATGCCACCAGTTACACCTTAAACCCCCTGTGACATGGTGCTAGGGGGTTTATGGCAGCAGCTGTGCCCTATTCTGGAAGGGCAGCAACAAAGTCCCCCAGACTGCTATTCTTCAACAGCCCCAGGTGAAGACCATCAACATAAGTTACACCAGCATATAGCTGGCATAACTGTACTTATGCCCCTGGAAGTTGCCTGTATGTGCAGCCCGCCCATCCCTCCTGATGGTATGCCACCCTCCCCCCCAACACTGCCCTGACCACAAAAAACAAAATCCCTCAGGGCTAATTCTGTCCCCCCTCCTCCACAATTCGCAGACCAAGTAACAGCATGGGAGTGCCCGGTAGGGCTATCCATGCCCCTGCAATACCAGAAAGCCCAGCTAGGTGCATGCCTCAATCCCCAGTATGTGAAATATAGCCCCACATGTCTGCTGCATGCATCCGACTCTCAGTACTTGAAAAATAGCTCCACATGGCTACTCATGGCCCACCCAAGTGCCGATCCCCAAATGTGGTATTGAAAGCCCAATAGGGCTACACACACACACACACACCCAAGCCCTAATGCCAGTCACCTGCAAATGGCACATTCCTGTAATGACTGTAAAAACCAGACAAACCTTAATCTGTAATCCCTGGTAGCCTAGTAGTCCCTACCCCCCCACCTAGCATTGCCAGACCACCTTGCACCCCCCCACCCAGCCAGCAACTGGCACAGCCACCTCTCACCACCTGTGGCCAGCCACTGACTGAGGCTCCATCTGAGCATGTACTGTACATATGTGCTCAATGTATGAATGACACTTCATTCATTGAGCGCGTAGATACAGTACGCACTCCTGCAATGTTCAGTCAGTGGCTGGTCATGGTGGTGAGAGGTGGACTGTGCCAGTCACCGGCCTAAATTGGGCCATGGGGGGAGTGGGTGGTTTGGTGCTGCTAGGTAGGAGGGGTTGGCCACTAGACTACCAGGGATACTTGGGAATTGGTGGATGGATGCAATTTAGGGGATTGGGGATGGGGGGATTTTCATAGCTTATGGGGTGCAGGTTTACTGTATGGTACATGGGGCTGGGGGCATGTAGCAGCCCTGTGGACCTTTTTTCCATGTTCTTGGGGTTGGGAGCATGCAGCAACCCTGTGGAGCTTTTTTACGTGTACTTGCGGTCGGAGGCATGATGTAGCCCTGTGTTTTTTTTTTTCAGGTACTTGGGGTCGGGGCATGCTGTAGCCCTGTGGGGCTTTTTTATATGTACCTGAGATTGGGGGCATGCAGCAGCCCTGTGGGGCTTTACAGACAGGTGGGATCTGGGCATGGGGGGGGCACCTGCGCCCTTCACACCCAGGGTTGCGGCTTATGGCAAATCCTTCAAGTACACCAGATCGTACCTGTAGGTTTGTCACAAGTCACAGGACTTAGCTGCCAGGACCCTGCCCCTTATAGAAGCAAGCGCAGGGTTTTGGGGCAACTGTTCCTCTCAATGTCACAACTTGTGACATGTGTAGGTGTGCTTATAGAATCGGGCCCATTGTTTTTAGCAATAAATCATCCCAATCCTCAAATGCCCAGGTATGTTTTGGAAATTTCTGAATGGTGCTGATAGTCAGTAGAAAATAAACTATCCATCAGTTTTTTTTGTTTGTTTTGTTTTTTGCTTCCTATTGGTAGGACTGGCACAAACTGATGCATTCAGTCCCATCATTCAGCTTTTCATGGACTTACTGCATTTCCCCTATCTGGTCTCATAGCTGCTGCTGAACAGGAGCTGGTTAGGAGGAAGCTGCCACGTCATCGGTGCAAGGTCTGCGAGGGGCTGGTCCATCACATTTTCTGGCAATATAAGTCATCAAACTTTTAAAGTTGAATTAAGGAAACATTTCTTAGATCAGTTATGCTGTAACTGTTTTTGATTGTTCTCACATTTTTCTAGTGTTTTCTGACTCTCTGTATTATTCAGTATTAATTATGTTTACATACACATCATAGGTATCATAGGTAGATCAGAGCCAAGAAGACCGTAGTCCATAATGCTCGCCAATAAAGTTAGTCATAACCCTTGGTTGATTTATCTCTTAGAAAGTTATCTACTCGGGTTTTAAATAAATACATAGTTTCACTAGTCACCACAGATAGTGGCAACGCATTCCAAATTTTAGACACTCTAACAGAGAACCAAGAACTTCTCAGTTTAGTTCTGCAATGTTCTATGAATAATTGTAGTGGGTGAGCCCTAGTTTCATAAGCTACTTCTCTAAATACCAGTCCCAAAGATTCCCATAAGGTACTATCGTGTAGAGCTCTATACACCAGACACAAGTCCCCTCTAAGTCTACGATATTCAAGACTATAGAGTCCAAGTTTTGTAAGTCTATCTTCGTAATCCAGTCCCTGAACTTCGCTGATTCCTTTAGTCACCCTTCTCTGGATGCGTTCAAGGGCATTTATGGAACCCCTGTCACCAGGTGACCAAAACTGAGCACGATACTCAACATGAGGCCTAACCAACGAGGAATACAGTGGGAGAAGAACCCTGGTATTTGTATTTACAATATGCCTTTTAATACAGTGGAGAATACCGCCCGCTTTTTTAATAATTTGTTGCAATGTAAGCCAAATTTTAAATCATTTTTGACCCTAATTCCCAGGTCTGCTCATCTTCAACAGCCTTAAGAACTTTGTTACCCATAAAATAAGTAGCTAATGGGTTATCCTTCCCAAAGTGCATTACAACGCATTTCTCAGTATTGAACACAAGTTTTTTGTTAATGCCCAGTTTTCAAGTTCATTTAATGCGCTTTGCAAAGTACATACATCCTCAGGTTTATCGATTTTGTAGCCTATGCGAGTATCATCAGCAAATTTTGTTAACCAGACATTAGATGAAAATGTTAGTGAAGAGATATACAGTAGAGATTAAAAAGACAAGGTCCCAACACAGAGCCCTGTGGGACCCCACTAGTCACTGGTTCATATTCTGAATAATGGCCCTTTATACAAACTCGCTGAGTCCTCTCAAACAGCCAGGACTCAATCCATCTAGTTATATTCCTATCGAGTCCCATTTCTATTATGGTGTCAATAAGTTCACCATCGGCACCTTGTCAAAGGCCTTTGAAAAGTCCAGTAGAACCACATCCACAGCTTCACCCCATCCAAAAGCCAAACTAACTCCACCATAAAATTCAAGCAGGTTAGTCATACAGGGCAAGGGTTTGACAAATCCATGCTGTGTTTGGTCTGGTGGTATAATAGTCTCTATATAATTTTTAATTATACCCTCCATAATTTTACTCAGGACAGAGGTTAGACTAATAGGTCTATAATTTGTAACATTATGTTTAGGTCCTTTATTTTTGTAAATGGGAATGGCAGTAGCCTGTCTCCACTCCTCCAAGACCTCACCTTCTATAAGAGATTTTGTAAATAAAGCAGCCATTGGACCAGATAGGGGATATGCCAGTTCCTTCAAAATAAGGGGGTGAATTCCATCAGGTCCAGCCGATTTATTAGGGTTGAGTCCCAAAAGTAATTTCTCCATTTCCTTATCCTCAATCTTATACTTTGTGATAATGAGATGTATACTGTGATTCTTAGTAGGGGTAGTTTTGTTATTAAAGACTGAAGAAAAGTAATTACTACAAATTACAGCCATATCGGTTTTATCAGTTTGTAATTCACCATTTTGATTTTCTAATGGGCCAATAACAGCATTCACCCTTTTACTATTTATATAAGTGTAAAGGCTTTGTAATTATCTTTAACATTTGCAGCTAACCTATATTCATAATCACTTTGCTTTTCTAACACTTTTTAGATATTTTAAGCATTGTTTATAATCAAGCCAGTTCTTTTGAGAGTTACTTAATTTAGCTTTAATAAATGCCCTATTTTTTCTTTTGATATGTTTCCTGACTGTTTTACTCATCCACGGTGTTTTAGGTTTATCATTGTCCATTTTCCTGATTTGGGGGATATAATTTTTAGAAGTACTGGTTAGTTTAGCATTAAAGGACTGCCATATTTCTATAAGTGATTTATGGTTAAATTCTGATTTCCAGTCCCATTGGGACAATTCATTGTGAAAGTCTCCAAAATTAGCCTTATTAAAATTATATACTGAAATAATACTGGGGTCGATTACATGGTTCACTTTATAATTGAAGTATACCATTGAGTGGTCACTAGACCCAAGTGGTGGTAAAACTTTAATGTTTGTTAAGCCAGCACCCGAGTTTGTCAGGACTAAATCTAATATATTTGTACCCCAAGTGCTATCCTTAACTAATTGTTCCACATTATGCTCCAGAAAGATTTCCAAATAATTATTTTCAGTAATAGTATTAGTGTTAAATGTGTTCCAGTTAATACCTGGTAAATTAAAATCCCCCATCAAGATAGCATTTGTTGAAGCCTAACATCTTGACTGTATTTGTATGGTCCTGGGTCATGCATGAAAACAGGCCTTCGGCTTATTGTGTCTACCCAGTAAACAAAAGTAAAAACAAAACTAAAATAAATCATTCAGCCCCAGGCCCACTGCTTTTCCTTCTTTTTCTTCTCCCTACTCCTGAAGTGTTGGCATGGGGAGTGATGCAAGCATGCTTACAAATGTGGTGTGCATCATAAGCAAGCATTTTCCCTCTTTCAAGTGCACTGTCAGCTGTGGTTGCCCAGGTGGCAGTGATGCACCGGAGCTGGCAGCCCTCCCTCCCCAGAGGAGGCAAGCATCCTCTGGGATTCTCGGTCCTCCTCCCCCCACCTGGCCACTGATGAACTGTGCTCATTCCCAAATCTGGGTCACTGGTATCATGAGCAGCAGTGCTACCACTGTGTTGGTGGGCCAGCTTTTACCCATCTCTATTTTTTTTGTTGTTAATCTATTTATTGCCTCATCCCCTATGGTGTGTCCTCCTGCCAGAGTGCCCTGCCCTGTCTTCTGCTCACAGCTTTACCCCTTTGCTTTCCTCCACAGCTTGCACCCTGTGGTGGGGTGGTGGGGATCCCTCAACCCTCTGGAATGAATCCAGTATGGGGGTGCTGAGGCCTTTCACTGGAGCGGGGCCTGAAGTGTCCAGCAATCATCCTGCTGAGGGGCCATTTTCCATTTTCTCCCCCCTCCAGAGCAGCACAGCAATGTGCAATGACGCCAATGGCTGAGCCACACGCGTCCCCACATGTGACACACCATGTAACTGCCTCGTAACCACCCACCTGTGTGTGAGCCACCGGTGCCAACCACCAGCCTCCACTAGGAGTCAGGCATGCAACAAACTCTGTCCCAGCCCCTCCCCAAGAGAGGAGAGCTATTCTCAGGATGTTTGATCCTCTCCCTCCCCAGCCGACCCTCAGCAGCCTGCTCGCACCATGAACATGGGTCGCCGGCATGGCAGGAGGTAAGGCATGATGCCTCAGCCCTCCACACTGCTGGGCCAGCTCATACCCATCTGTTTTTGAAATCTAGTTTAGAAGTGTATCACATTCAAAAACTAGTTGAAGCTTATATTTTTTGGTGACAAAGGTAGTCAACATACTAATAATGAAACCCATGGAACTCCTGTAACTGAGCTAACTTCGCAGGTCCCAAAAACCCTTTTCTTCACATGTATTTACACTGAACAGGTAATGGAAGAGCACTGACTAGAGCTGGGTGGAATCAGCGTACTCCAAATTTGTGGATATTTTGCAGAATTTTCCAAAGTTCTGAGATTGGAGAAATGTAAAACATTTGAATGTGTTTAGTGAATTTCAGCATATTTCACAAGTGTTCTGGCTGAATTGTGGAATAAGACTTATGAACTGTAGAATAACAGTTCTTAATCTGAGGAATTTTATTCCACAGTTCAATACATCAGTCTGCAATACATGTAATCAGTCTGCAGTTCAGTGATCAGTTCTGCAGAATTTCTTTCCACAGCATAATACATTAGTCTGCAATCCATGCATTCATGCCACAGTTTAGTGACTCACTGAACTGCAAAATGAATGCACAAATGGTGGATTAATGTATCATAAAATGGGGAGAGAAAATCCTGCATTTTGATTGGTTCTTACCTGTGAAATCTGTTGGATGCACAGGTAAAAACTAGTGCTCAAAAGCAGGACTGCACTGAACAAAAATATGACAGTGCTGTTGGAACACTTGTCTTTTGAAATGCAGCCTTTTTTTTCCTTGGTAATGTGGCTCATCCTGGACTTGCAGGCTGATCAGGGAAATTGTGGTATCACTCACTCTTAACTTCTTTCCCCTTTTTAGCCAAAAACACACGTGTTAGAAAAAAAGACCTTCTTTATCAGTTTTTTTGTGGATACATGCATTTACTGGACCATCTAGGTAGATCGTTCATGCTCTGTCAGCCACTCACTCTTTCTCTTCCTGATATCGGACCTCACCTGCAGAAAGCCTAGCTCCCCCACTTTCTCTTCAATGCATGTATAATAATCTTCAAAGAAAAAAAGGTTGTGTCTCAGAATGAGGTGCCATCAATTTCCCAACCAAGTTTCAGTGTTGATCTTTCCCTGCTCTGCAAGCTGACAGTTTTTCTTGGTCTCCCCCAACCCTGCTGCCCACCACTTGCCCGATCACTTAAGATAACTCACTTTCTCACTCCCTGTAAGTAAAAATCCACTCCAGTGCAGTCAAGCAAAACAAAAAGAAAAAAATCCATTCATATTTGTTTAGAAAATGTACATTTTTTATAATTATGTTATCCCACTTGTTCTGTGAGCAGTTGTTTTCTTTCCTCCCCCCACACACACACACAACTTGGTCACTCGCTCAGGTTATTTGCTCAGTCATCTGAATGTACAGTAGGTAGGCAGCATACTCACTGTGCACAACTCACTGCATATGTTTCTGTATTTGTTTTTTTTCATATTATTATCTGTACTGTATCAAGCCATGGGCTCCTTTCTGGCCTGTATCTTCCATTGGAATTAAGCCCCAAATTAAGCATACCCCATGAGTGGTGCAGTGTGTGATGAATTGAACTGTGAAGGGGAGCAAGTAAACCTGACAAGTGGGCAGGTGGAAGGAGAAAAATTAACAGGCGGAACCATTATTTCAAAGAGTGAAACGTTAAACTGATGTTTCCCTGTCAGTCATTGTTGTGTGGGACAAGAAAACATCAGAGTACTGCTGCATGCTCAATGAAGGAGAAGGACACTGCAGAAGTTCAGCCAGTCTATCCTAGAGCCCCTCTCACTACAAAGCTGTTGCTTCTTCTTTTTAAAACAACTAAGTAAGGGGGTAGGAGTATGACCATAGGCTCAGTGTGGTGGGGGATAGGTGGGGGCCATGTTTGTTAACAACAGATCCCAGCAAGGGACACATGTCCTAATGCATTCCCAAAATATAAAGGTGGAGGGACTATTTTACAATAAATATAGTAAATTATTTAAGTTTTTTCATATCTAAAAAGTGTTTTTTAACATACAATATTGATTTTAGAAAAAGTAACCCATTTTATAAGCACAATAAGACACTCCTTGATGTGCATTGAACAGGTATTGCTGCACTTCCAGGGGCTGAAGACACTCCATCTGCGGTCTTATGCCTCACTACACCCATGGGCATGCAGTAATACCTGCTCAATGCACACTCCATTGTGTGTTATTGCTTACTTAAACTACAGAAAGAAATTTTTCAGAACTGATCACTGGCAGTTATCTTTTCTGCAGAATTTCTTTCTGCATAGTATAAAACATTAATCCACAATTCATACTTTGATTCCGCAATTTACATTCTGCAGTTCAGTGACTCACAGAACTGCGGAAGGAATGTATGAATCACAGATTAATGTATTAAACTGCAGAAATTAATTTTGCTGAACTGATCACTGGCAGTAATACGTTCTGCAGAATTTCTATCTGCTGTTTGATACAGTAGTCCACTATTCATACATTCATTCTACTGTTCTAAGTTGGACTTGCCATGAAAGTTGCAAGACTGCATTCAAAATTTTTTAGAAGCAAAATTACAACTTTCAAGGTAACTCCACTGGAGGAATTTTATTTTCACACAGCAATACTACTGACCCTTAACTCATCCAAAGCTAGTGGGGATGGAATCAGTAAAAAGATCTCACACAAAATATTAACTTGTGTAACAACTGTGAAAACAGATTTGGGAAGAGGATTTGAAAATGACACCTCTCATATTCATGAGGTGGGGTATAAAATTTCTATCTTGAAAATATGGGTTCAAAATAATAAAACAATTGCAACATTATACTGTAAGTAAATGTTGAAAAATATCAATGCTTCTTAATAACGTTGGTTTTTTTTTTGAGATTTAGACCCCATTTTTTCAACATAGTCTTTTTATGACCCCACCATATGGAAATGACTGGTGCCATGTATGAAATCCTGGGCAAAGCATAATTTTGTTACATGACTCCAAAACAAAATAAATGGGGTGTCACAAGATGCTGCACTGGTGCTAACCAGGATTCGAAATCCAAATTGATAAATGTAGACAAAAAAGGTCGCACTCAGGTTGAAATCAATGCTCTGTAATTATAGCAAAGGTGGGTTTTAGTCAGACGAAAAAAACACAGTAACTGACTCCAGCGCTTCAACCACGTGGATCTTCCTCAGGGGGTGTGTCAGTTTCCATCACAGGACAAACAAGAAATTATACAGTTCACAATAAGCCCCAGGTGCAATTCATTACATTTAAAATTAAAGGTAAATTACCCCACATACAATACAGTGGAAATGCGTAATTTAAAAAGCACCCTGACAAAAAAAGACTCAAAGATTTGTGTAATACCCCACAATAAAAAATATACATACTTAATCTAACAGCATTCAAAATCCTCACTGGCTCTTCAAAATATGAAAATGTTAAATAGATAATGAGGATAAATTATCATTATAAATTTCATTTTAAATTAGTAAATTTGTTACCAATTAATGGGGATATTCCTTTGGGATGAAAATTGTACTAAAAATATTATTGAGAACTTTTTATAATTTTACACATCTTTTTTTTCTTTTTTTTCCTTTCTCATGCATTTATTATATTTTATACATTTTTCCCAAATAGTGGTAAATCAGATGAAACTCCATATCAAGGATTGAATGAGAACATGACAGTGATTAAAGATGTGGTTTGAAATCAGTTTCTTCATTCAAGCCATGAGGTACCAATGTATTTAGTATTACTATCCATTTTGTTTCTTTCTGCAAAAGGATCTCCTTGTGATTACCCCTCCCTGCCCCTGATTAACAGTGGAACATGCTCTACCTCTGAGAATTTTAAGAAATTAATATTTGAAGCATGATATTTACTAAAGTGCATTCCCAAAGCATGCTTTTCATCTCTATTTAAAACTACCATTATGTGCTCTAGTATTCTTTTCTTTAAAGGGCGAACTGTTTTACCGATATAATATTTTTGGCAGGGACACTAGGCTGTGAAAACAACAAAAGGAGTACTACACATAATAAGGTGTTTAAGATCTAATCTATTACCATCTTTATTGAAAGCTTTTCTTTCTGAAGCATGTCTACAAGATATGCAGTTTTTACAGGCGAAGAAACCTGTAAAGGGGGTGGCAACCAATTCTGGGCACTGAAGGTATTAGAGTTTTTTTTACTAACCTGATTTTCCAAAATTCACTCATGGGTATGGTTGTATGTGGCATTTTAAAGTATTACAAGTTTGCAGAATCAGCCATAATTTATGGACTAGAGCTCCAACTTCTCCTGCTATCTGATTAAATTCTGTGGAGAACCTCTGATACCTTCAGTGTCTAGAAGTTGGTTGCCCCCCCCAGGTTTCTTCAAGTGTAAAAACTGCAACTAATTATTTGATTAACCTGATTAAACTTGTATATTTAAAATGAAGGTTGGTCACATGACAGAAGCTAATAACGAGAGGTCAACAGGATGTTATATAATAGTACCATAGACTTTAATATATTTTATGAAATTGATTTACTAATTAAATGTTATAGCAGTAGTGTGAATAGCATTTCTAACTCTGTTTAAGCAGTTTTGAAAAATGTATTTAACATATAAAACATACTTGTATGTGTATGTTCATAGATCCTGAAGAAGTAGTTAAATCACTATGAAAAGTTGATAATATTTTGGTGGACATGCCATTTAATAAAAATAAACCTATACATAAAAATGATGAGTGGGTCTTTGGTCTCCATGTGCTGTACAGTTTCTAGTGAGGTTTTTGGAGCATGATGCCTCCTGATACTTTGATCTGTTTGTTTAGGTGCATGGTGGGACACACTTCCACAGTGTGATTTACTACAGTGGCATACCAAAGACATGACTAGCTTGTTAATCAACAATAGCATGGGGTAGGGGACTTGGGCATATTGCAAGATATATCCAATATAAGGTAAAGTGAGAGGGTAGACAGCAGACCTAATAACCAGACACCTGGTTGTGAAGGAACTCATGGCCTGAGGAAGGCTGCTGGTCCACAGACCCTAAGCAGCTAATCATTAAGCATGTATTCATCCACATCAATTCTGTACACTGTCTCCACCTACAATATTACCAACAACAGAACATGGCAAGCTACTTGACAGAGGTGAGAGCCATGGGGTGTTGCATCCTGCAGGGGCTTGACTGCGACCACAGAAAATGGTCTGCGATGCTGTACTACAGAGACAGGGGTCACAAAGGAGCTGAGGGTCTTTTTCTGGAAAAGTTGGTCAGTGATTGTCCCACAGATGGCTATGATATAGACCTCACAGGTGATAGTCCATGGCATCTTCTGTTGCTTGCATCCTAATTGGAAAGGTCTAAGCACTGGGGGGACTGTTTTCTACATCTTCCTGAACCCCTGAGTGATACACCATCAGCAGGGGTATTCTATCTCATGGAGACAGACCCTGAAGTACAATATTATACTCATTCTGGTAATGTCTGCTCCATTGCAAGCTGTTTCACTGTCTACATTTATAGCTGGACACCTGTTGCAGCCTGTTACTATTGTTTGTTTTACATTTTACATTTGCTATGACAAAATATTGCTAATTAATGGGAAGACACAGTGTGGAGATGGGGGGGTGGGAGGTTGACTACCTAGTCTTGGACACAGGGCCTGGATCACTTTTGATGTATGAGGCTATCAGGCTGCTCCAGGCCTTATATCTGAGTGGTATTGTGTCAAAATAGCATATCAAAAATAGTGAAGACAATATAAGCCCAGCAATATGAGTGCTGGGAAAGACAGCAACTGAAAACTTCAGCAAGGCATCAAAACAGTGAAACTTTCATGTTGTGCATAGTGCATCTATATATTTAAGTAAGGGGATGTGGTGAGCAATGCCTCCTGCTTGTAAACTTTTGTGTAGTATTCATTTGCTTTTTGCTGTTTTGATGCCTCACTGAAATTTTCCCTCACTGTCTTTCCCAGTGCTCATATTGCTGGGCTTAAAAGAGGAGGAGGTTTTTCACTGAGAGGGTGGTGGATCCTTGGAATATGCTGCCTGGTGAGCCGGTTCAGAGATCCACAGTGGACGGCTTCAAGAGAGAGTGGGACAGACACAGAAAGCAGATGTATCAGAAGATGGCCTGGCTCAGGGGGGGTGGGGATGGATGATAGGGGTTTCTGGAACACAAGGGGGGAAGGGCCTCGGTACCCAACTATGGATCTGAGGTTCGAGCAGACTCGATAGACCATAAGGCCTAATCTGCTGGCAATTAGTAAGTTAGTATATTGTCTTCACTATTTTTGATATGCTGTTTATACATGGAACCCATCTTAGTAGAACACCATGGAGTACTTTATTGTAGTGTCCTATAATGTAAAAAAAGGCTTCATAACCCCATAAAGAGGGTCAAAAAGCAATGTAGTAGGAAGGGGCAACAGAATGCTGCCTTCATTCAAGAATCACATCTGACACAGGTGGAACACCTCAAAATGAGATGAGCCTGGGTGGGAGAGGTATATTCCTCCCCATGGAAGGCCCACTTACACAGGTGGTTATTTTAGTTAGAAAAAATGCAACACTAAAAGTTTTAGATGCAGATACTAACAAGGAAGGCAGATATGTCCACCTCAAATGTTTATATAGGGATAGAGAATGTGTCCTCCTAAATCTGTGCACCCTAAATAAGGAGGCAGAACATTGTTCCTTTCTGCAAAAAATAATTTTAGATACCATGCAACTTCATGCCCATTTTCATGTTATGGGGGAAGACTTCAACAATACTGTACATTTGTGCAGCAGGTGGATAGGAGTATGGGAGGGAGCAGGCTCCTCCCAACTAGGGAAATGGATTGCAGGGCTGGTGGGAGAGCTGTGGCTGCAAGATGTCTGTAGGTTCTCCACCCCATGGACTGTGATTACACTTTTTACTCTGCTAGACATGACTCATACTCCAGGACTGTCCACTATCAGTTATCAGCGGTGAGGCTACATGAGGTTAATTCCTGCACTATAAAGAACATCAAGGTGTCTGAACACACCCTTGTACTGCTGGAAATGAATCTAAACCTTTTTCATGTTAGTGCACCTAGAGATTAAATATAGGACTACTTAGTGATGAAGAGTTCAAAACCACAATACATACTGTAGACAGATTATCAACCAATCAATCAATCAATCAATCAATCAAGTCTTTATTTAGCCAGGTGTTCATCGTTGAGCAGAAGCTCATTTGCAAGATGGACCTGGGTGGAGCATGAACAATTGTATATACGGGTCAATACAGGTATTTACAAGGCAATACAGATAATACTGTTTACAGAGAGGAAGAAAAAAAAGTTCAGATGTACTTTGAATTATACAGATATTGTACAGATTACAGGGTATTTATATACATAGAAGTGTCTATAGGAAAATAAAGCAGGTTATCTAAGGTTGCAGGAGGAAGTAACGGAAGAAAAAAATATATTCGCCAGGTAAAGGCGAAGGAGGGGGGGAGGGAGGTAGGGAGGTAGGGGAGAAAGGCTAGGAGGGCACGGTGCACAGAGAGGAGTTGGTAAAATGGGATGTAGAGAAGGTGGATGGAGAAAAGGAGTATGTGTGAGCCCCGGGATTGAATGCTATAAAGTACGGGGCATGGTAGGATGTCACAACCCAGGGGAAGTGAGCTCCTATCCGAGTTTGGGAAAGGAAGGATAAGGGGATGGACGGGTCTAGTGTTGATAAGACAGGGGGATAAGAGAGAGAGAGAGAACAATTAGGCTTGTGAGGAGCAAGCTGGGGGGTCAGTACTTAAAATTGGGTCTAGGCGTGGCTATATACCAGTGCAGACACCAGTACTGGGTCTGAGTGGGTGAAGCAGCTACATACTTCTCTGATTGTGCGGAAATAAAGCATCTTGAAGGCATTTATAATGATTAGAGTGCTTAATTTGAGGGTTTTTTGTAGATCGTTCCATAAGGTAGGTAGCACGAAGCTTATGGCTGCCCTGCCGAAGCAGGATTTTGCTTTGGGTACTTTAAGTGTAATAGCTGAGTAACTTCTTAATGCATATTTTCCAATTATACTCAGGGGAAGACAGCAGGAGATATAGTAAGGCAGCTTATTAGAGAATGCTCTATAGGTCCAGAGAGTGGTGTTTCTGTGGCACCTGAACTTTAGTGATGTCCACGCCACTGCCGCATATAGGGTGCAGTGATGCGTGTCGAAGGGAAGTCCCATTATAAACCTCAGTGCTCGATGGTAGAGTGTGTCCAGTTTAGCCATGTAAGAGTTGGGGCATTGGCTGTAGAGGAAATCAGCGTAATCAACCAATGATAGGAAAATGGATTGGACCAGTTGTTTCTTGGCATCTCTGGTGAGAAATTAGTTGATTCTAAAAAACACGCCAAGTCTTTGCCGAAGTCATTTTAGCAAGTCCTCGATATGTTCAATGAAGGAGTCTTTGGTCTATCCAAACTCCCAGATACTTGAATTTTGCAACAAATTCTAGTTTTTCTCCTAGAACTGTGGTAATTTGGGGAACTGTCCCACTGGACACAGGGTTAGCTGTACGGATGAAAGGGGAGAGGACCATCGCTTTGGTTTTTTTGGCGTTAAGAAGTAGCTTTTTTTGGAGGAGTTGGTTTTGCAAAAGGTTGAATTCTGACTGTAGGTCATTGCAGGCAGCTTCAGGTGTTGAGCGACTCACGTAGAGAACTGTATCATCTGCAAACAGATGGATGTTGGCTTCTTTTATACAGTAGGTGATGTTATTAATGTAGATTGCAAAAAGTAAGGGCCCTAATATAAAACCTTGAGGTACCCCTCTTTGCAGAGTTTTTAAGAGGGACAGACCTCCTTCGGCTTTAACTTGTTGAAGGCACCCTGTAAGATAGTCAGTAAACCAGCACAGAGAGGAGGGGTCCACACCTATGGTTTGAAGGAAGGAGAGGAGCAGACTATGGTCAACGGTGTCAAAAGCCTTGCTTAGATCAAGGAAAACAGCACAAATAAAGTTTTTGCTCTCAAGATTACACTGCCAGTCATTAGTAACTTTGGTGAGGGCAGAGATAGTGCTATGTTTAGCTCTGAATCCAGACTGCATAGGGTTTAGCAGTTCCCTAGACTCAAGGTGAGTCCTCAACTGTGCATTTACAATTTTCTCTAGGAGCTTGGACAGGACCGGAAGGAGAGAAATTGGCCTGTAGTTATTGAGATTGCCAGGGTCACCTGATTTGAACAGTGGTATGACATGTGCTGTCTTCCATATAGGTGGTAAGGTGCCCTGAGACAGGGATAAGTTAAAAAGGTGGGTGACGGGTATTGCTAGTACGTAGTAGGAAATTTTTAGGAAGTAAGGGTCAAGTGTGTTGGCCCCAGCACTTTTTCTAGTATCCAACCGAAGCAAGAGGTCCTCTACCTCTTTCAGTGAGGCAGGTTGAAGCGAGAAAGGCAGCGAAGCTATCGGAGTTTCAAGCAGTTGGCTGGCAGTCTGGGAGCGAAGTATGTGTGTAGGGGAGTTATCAAATGCCATGCCTGCAGCAGCAAAGTGGTTATTGAATGCATCAAGTATATCCATCTTTTCGGTTATAGTCGCGTTGCCAGAGATAATCTTGGTCGGGAGTGAATTTCCTGGGGAGTGACCTAGCAGATCGTTGATTGTGTTCCAGAGCTTGATTGGGCTCTTTGTGGCAGAGTTGAGTTCGGATTTGAAGAAGGTGGCCTTCGATTCTCTGATCGTTTTGGTACATAAATTTTGTAGTCTCCTGAACTGGTTCCAGTCCTCTGCAGTGTTCAGTCTGTGTGCTTTTTTCCAGAGCTTATCTCTTTCTAGAAGCAAGGACTTGATCTGAGGGGTGAACCATTTACAAGTTTTGGTCCTAGTTCAAACTTTAATCAGGGGAGCATACTTATTAAGGGCCCTCAATAGAATGTCGTGGAAGATATTGTAAGCTGACATAATCGTTCTGGCCAGGTAGAAATCTTGCCACTGAGGGGAGTACTTAAACTCATTTAGGTAGGCATGTTCATTGAAGTTGTGCCTGGATCTCTTCATAGAGAACTTGCTGATGTTTGCTGGGTTGTTGTTGGATCTTATTTCCACAAAAAAACAATGGTCACTGGCGTCTGAGAAGAAGACACCAGCGTGGGAGAAGAGATGAGGTTTGTTCACCATTAGCAAATCCAAAAGTGTACTTTTACTGGGGTTCTTCATGTTTGGGTGTGTTGGTTCAGTAATATGTTGCATCAGCCCATGTTCATCACAGAAGGATGCAAGGGGGGGCAGCTGTGTTAGAGAGCCAGTCAAAGTTGAGGTCTCCTAAAATAATAGTTTCTGGCAGCCCTTGTCCCAACTTGTCACTTAGATATGACACAAGCTGTAGGCCAGCAGACGGTGGTCTGTAGCATCTTACTATGCAGAGTGCAGTAGTCTGTGTAATTTCCACATTGAGAATTAGGCATTCAAATTCGCTGGCGACAGATGCCGAGGATTAGCAGAAGGCAGAAAATGTGTCTTTACCGTAGATAGCTACCCCTCCTCCTCTGGCATGCCTATCAGCTCTGAACAAGGCATAGTTGGGGATGTTTACTTCTCTATCAGTGGTGCTGGGTCTAAGCCAAGTTTCAGAAATCACAAGTATGTCAGGAGAGGTATGATTTACCCAGGTTTGTATTAAGATTATCTTTATAAGGAGGCTACATACATTAATATGCAAGAAGTTTATTCTTTTTAAATTTGCTAGTTCTGCTGGTGAAGCAATAGCTTCTGAGGGGCCAGGTTTGAGTTCTACGGTGCCTGAACATAGCAGGAGGATAAGTAGGATTTTTCTAAGAGCGCTATTATAAGTTTGTAATTTCTGCCTTTCTCCCATCTAGTAGATCTGATGTTTTTAGGGACTGGAAAGTAGCCACCATAGAAGAGCTGATCTGTTGTAGCAAGAGCTAGTACCCCTACCACAATAGGTGGGGAGGAGATAGAAGTCTGTGTGGTGGGAGGTGGGCCTTGTGGTGCAGGAGTGTTATAAGTACTACTGGTATGTGTGGTCCAATAGCAGGGTTTGAGGTATTGGTACTTGGAATCACAGAGGCAATTAGAGGATAAGTTGCCATGTGGTATACAGCACAAGGTGCTGTTGTAGACCAAACATGATGGTAGTTCAGGTGTCCAATGCTGGTCAGCTGGTATCAGCAGAAGAAGGGGCAGTATAAGGGGCCATATAAGGCTCGACATGATGGTACCTCAAAAAAAGGAGCCATTCAATTAGCCCAGGGGTCAGTGGGGTTGCTGGATAAATGCAGCTTATCAGTAGCTTTCCGATCCAGGTCGACCTGAATTTTATAGCATTAAAAATATTTAGTGGTGAAGGCACAGCCAAGGAGACCCTATGTATTTTAGTAAAGCAAGACCCTGAGAATTGGATCCCGTAGGCTGGACAGAGAAGAGGGGGATGACGAGCTAAGTCTCTATTGGTGGGGCACTGCACCAGGGAACGTGGACTAATATTTTTGCAGAAGCTACTGTATTTAATAATCAGTGGAGGTGGGGGAGGGGGGCAGTCAAAAAAGTTGCGGCAGTTGCCGTACCTTGTAGGGCCTTGGGTCCGTGTCTGTGGTCTCGAGCGTCAGCTAGAGAGGTGCCGACTGCCCAGTAGCCATGAATCCCGTGGCTTAGGAGCTGGGAACCTGGGTGGCAGTTCCTTGGCTGAGAGAGAGAAGGAGAGTGAGGATTAATAAAGGGAATTCACATAAAGGGTTAGATAGAACAGCGGGGAGTCCAAAATTTGCAGAACAAAAGGACGTGTATTACTTTGGTGCCCAAAAGTGTCTAGGGCCAGTGCACATATGCAGAGAAAGGGCTGTAAACACTAGATTTCTTTCCCAAACCACAATTCAAGCACTTTCAATTACAGACTGGGTTAACACTTCAGCTTTTTAACATTTGTCCCAACATAAACATTTTTTGGTTTTAAAATCAATGACCAGAAGCCGGCTTTTGCCAGGGACCAATCAGAGCTAGGTCTGAGAGGGTGCTCGCAATCCGGTTGGTTGTGGCAGTTGCCGTACCTTGTAGGGCCTTGGGTCCATGTCTGCAGTCTCGAGCATGGGCTAGAGGGGCACCGACCGCCCAGTACCCGGGAATCCCGTGGCTTAGGAGCTGGGAGCCTGGGTGGCAGTTCCTCAGCTGAGGGAGAGAAGGAGAGTGAGGATTAATAAAGGGGATTCACACAAAGGGTTAGACAGAACAAGGACAACAAAAGAAATGCCGCGACAGGGGCCAGGGCAATTCGGTGCTCATCTAGAACGAGCAGCCAGCTCGTAACGATAACCAAAAATCCAAATTCAGGTGTCACTCGGGTCTCTCCTTTAAAGAATTATAAGCAAACTAGCCAGTAGATAATTCGTGTGTCTTTATTTTCGCAAGGAGTACCAACAACAATGGACTCCCTCACCCAGCGCTTTGACTTCAAACAAGTATTCCTCAGGAGTGTGGTTACAATACAAAAACGTCATTCCTTAAATACACCTTTCTACTGCATAATACATGAGATAATGATGATGCATTCAGTTTTCAGTTTTCAAGGAAAAAATCAAAGTTTTAAACAATGTCCCAAATACTAAACAATGTATTATCAAAAATGACTAAAAAATAACTAAAAAATAAATCTCATTCTTGTTACCAATATTGCACTACACTTACAAGCATTTCAAATTTAATATACGTAATGCATTTTTGTTAATTGAAGGCTGCCACAGGCGCTCTCCAGAGTCAGTTAACTTATACATGTAAGTGAAGAAAAAAATCCAGGTTTATTTATGACTGCAGGAT
Source organism: Neoceratodus forsteri (assembly GCA_016271365.2). Classification (NCBI taxonomy): domain Eukaryota; kingdom Metazoa; phylum Chordata; order Ceratodontiformes; family Ceratodontidae; genus Neoceratodus; species Neoceratodus forsteri. The sequence goes on from CM057452.1 coordinate 1,781,205,024, forward strand.
TAATATCGTTATTTCTTGTGCATTTCAGGTAAAAGTGATCTAAAAAGAGGAGGGAAAGAAAAAAGGGAGAGGTTACATATATCTCAGAATTTTAATTTCTACATTTCTAACTCTCACATAAAGAAACAAAAACCTTAAATCTTCAATCATTTGTTCAAGAATGGCTTTAAGTCCCATCTTTCATTTAAGCCATGGGGTTTAACACTGTTTAGTTTAAAAATCCAAAAACTTTCTTTTTCCAGTAATCGGTTTGGTCGGTTACCCCCTTGTACAAAGGGTGGGATCCATTCCAAACCCATGCATTTAACATCTTCTGTTTTAGACAAATGATGCGTTAAAAAATGCGTACCAACTGGTGTGTCCTGTCTTCTATTAAGTATTGATCTGATGTGTTCCTGGATCCTCTGTTTCAATGGGCGCACTGTTTTCCCAATATATATTAGCTTACAAGTGCACCAAAGGGCATAAACCACATAACTAGTGTCGCATGTAATCAGTTGTCTAATGTCGACACTAGTATTAGGCTCCATTGGATGTTGAAATATTTTCTCTGATACTGTGTATCTGCATATGTTGCATCTACAACACTCGAAAAAACCTAATGGTCTTTGAGGTAACCATGTGGTTGTTATCTCTGTTCGTGTAGTTTGTAGTCTACTCTGGACCACAAAATCTTTGAGATTTTTAGCCCTGCTAAAAGATACTCGAGGGCTTGAACCCACTGCCATCCTTACTGTTTCATCTGAATGTAAGATATGCCAATTTCGATAAATAATATTGCCAATTCTCCCTGCCTTATGATTATATTCTGTGATGAACGTGCAAGGTGTTTGACTAGTAGATGAAGTTTCTCGACTCATTCCTGTAATGAGTTTAGTTCATTCTAGCTTACTGACTTTTTCTTTCAATGTTTTTAAGAGCGTGGAATCATATCCTCTTTTAAGGAGCCGATTGATTAATTCTTCTGCCTGCCTGTTAAACATAACCTCCGAACTACAGTTTCTCCGAATTCTCAATAGCTGGCTATATGGTATTGAATCCTTGAGACTTTTAGGATGTGCACTATCAGCATGCAGTATTGAGTTTGTGGCTGTATGCTTACGATAACCTGATGTGTTAATCGTTTTGTGATCTTCGCTTACTGTAAGGGTCAAATCTAGGAAGTTCAGTGTTTTCTTATTCCCTTCAAAAGTAAACTGAAGATTTAAATTGTTAACATTTAACCATTGCATAAATTCTGGTATCATCTCTGTACTATGTTGCCAGATACATAATATGTCATCAATAAAACGAAACCAGTGTTTAGTATGTGAAAAATATAGATTTAATTTTTGATTGAAAATAACTATATGTTCCCAGTAACCTAGCAAAAGATTGGCATAGCTGGGTGCCGTTGCTGCACCCATTGCTGTGCCACATTTCTGTAGATAGTATTGGTTTTTGAATTTAAAGTAATTGTGTTTTAACACAAAATCAAGAGCTTCTACCAGAAATTCTCTAGCAATAGTATCATCCAGAGTGGTTTTATCCAAAAAATGTTGTATTGCTACGAGACCATGATTATGTTTAATAGATGTGTATAAGGATTCTACATCTATACCCAGCCATGTTAAATCATTATTCCAGCCTAAATCTTTGATATTACATAACAGGTCCTTAGTATCCTTTATGTAAGAATCTAGTTCTAAAACATTTTTTTGAAGAAAAAAATCAATATATTTACCTAAATTCTGAGTCAGACTGTCAATACCAGAGACTATAGGTCTACCTGGTGGGTTCTCTTTGTTTTTGTGTATTTTTGGTAGAATATAAAAACTAGGGATGACAGGATAGTCTGGCCAAATATACTGATACTCAGTTTCAGTAATGTCCCCCTTATTCACATATTGTAAAAGGAGGTGTTGTAATTCCTTTTTAAAAAAAACAATGTGGGATCTGACTTAAGTTTCTCATAATTGGCATCGTTGTCAAGTAATGTCAAGACAATATCTCTATATTGTGCCCTATTAAGTATAACTATATTTCCACCCTTATCTGCAGGTTTGATCATGATTGAAGTATTCTCGGACAGCAAATTAATGGCATCGCGCTCTGCATGAGTGACATTATACTTAGGTGTAACAGTTTCATTAAGGACAGATTTAACCTGTTGACATACCACCTTTTACTGATAGCAGTATTATGGACAGTAAGGAAAAAAGTAGATTTAGGTTTAAACAGGAACTTTCTTTGTTTCAATAGGTGCTCTCTAACAGAAAAAATACCTCTGTCTCTAAATTGGTGAACGTTCAACAAATCAGGATCAGAACATTGCTCCTGTAAAAGTGAATCTAACACATCTAGATCTGTGAAAAGCTCATCAAGAGAGTTGTCATTTATAAAAGTAGGAATTTTTTCCTGATCTACAGTAACAGAAGTAAAATGACTTACTCGATCTTGTGCATAATTAACATTCGTAGACCTATTATTAATATGTTGGGAGTGTGAGGCAATAGCCCCATTCTCATGGTCTTTAATAGAGCTCGGTTGTTCTGTGAGATCTATAGGCCTAGGAGTCTGTAATGCGTTGATCAAAAAATCAAGGTCTTCCAAATGTTCAGGCGATACTCCAAAGTTGTAATTACTGGTGATAACAGTGTCAGTGTTTTCTTCCCCAGTGTGTGGTAATGCTATAATAGGCAAGTGGGGACACATGATATTTTGATTTGTTTCAGTTATTGCCTGTTTGTCTGAGAAAAACAATTTCAATCACAATTTCCTAAAAAACTTAAACAAGTCCACAAAAATCTGAAAGTCATTGATGGGAGGTGTGGGTATAAAACTAAGACCTTTTTCCAATACTTTTGTCTGATGTTCTGTAAGACTGAATGAAGAAAGATTAATAATCTGTAGTTTATCTATTTCTTCTTCTCCCTCAACGGGTAGGCCCGTTTTTCTTTTTGACCTTTTACCCCTTCGTTGACTTCTCCTTGTTTTCCTCTTTCTCTGTTTTTTGTCCCCTGTTTAATTGTAGATGTTTCTGCTCCTCCGAGTTCACGTATTAGTTCTTCCTCCTCTTGTAAATCTAGTTGTCTGCTTTTACTTCTATTAATAGAATTTCTGGAGGAGAATCAAACTCTGGACCGCCTCCTGCTGTTAGAATGATCTCCCTTCAGTTTTGGCCAACTTGTAATATTTCCCTTTTTGTAATCCTTGAGGTCCCTTGGTAGTTTGTTGGCTTTACGTTCTGTTATTGTTGCCTCATATTTAGAAAGTTTACTCCTGAGATGTGAATCAAAGCTTTGATACTGTGCTTCATGCTTAAGAGCCAGTATTTTAATTTTTGAGGTATTAATCTCTTCTAGAAGTGCCTCATATTGAAGGGTGTCCCTCTTAATTAACAATTTAAGGAATGTAAGAGAGCATTCTGGTGCAGCTGATAACCATTCATTTTTAAAGGGAAATTCCTCTAACCCACTTGAAGGCGTAACAGTGACCCGAAGCCCCCGTGGTACTTGGCCTCGACTGATGTATTCTTCCAATGTAGAAATGTTATAAGATATATCAATCTCTTTTAACAGCAACTTTTCAGAGTCAATGAAAGCAGTTTTAAGGTTGTTATCAGTTTCAATGTTTACCTCAGAGGCTGGTAAACGTTCCTTCGCTCTTCGACAATGATCACTAAAGAAGTCTGTATGCTTCCATGCATATATGTCTGGTGATTCTGTATCCATAGTGGCTTCTGCCTGGTGCATAATTTAACGCTTGATACAATATGAAGCCTGCACCCACAGTACTGACAGATTGAAAAAACTTGTGTCCAGATTCAGGTGTATGCAATAAAGGAGGGTAAGTCCAAGAAATAGTTGTTGTTCCTGAAAAGACCGGCGCAGGTAAACTGCTCCACTGTCTGCAGCAATGGCGGCAAGTTCAAATGAGGACAACAAAAGAAATGCCGCGACAGGGGCCAGGTCAATTCGGTGCTCACCTAGAATGAGCAGCCAGCTCGTAACGATAACCAAAAATCCAAATTCAGGTGTCACTCGGGTCTCTCCTTTAAAGAATTATAAGCAAACTAGCCAGTAGATAATTCGTGTGTCTTTATTTTCGCAAGGAGTACCAACAACAATGGACTCCCTCACCCAGCGCTTCGACTTCAAACAAGTCTTCCTCAGGGGTGTGGTTACAATACAAAAACGTCATTCCTTAAATACACCTTTCTACTGCATAATACATGAGATAATGATGATGCATTCAGTTTTCAGTTTTCAAGAAAAAAATCAAAGTTTTAAACAATGTCCCAAATACTAAACAATGTATTATCAAAATGACTAAAAATAACTAAAATAAATCTCATTCTTGTTACCAATATTGCACTACTTACAAGCATTTCAAATTTAATATCATAATGCATTTTTGTTAATTGAAAGCTGCCACAAGCGCTCTCAGAGTCAGTTAACTTATACATGTAAGTGAAGAAAAAAATCCAGGTTTATTTATGACTGGAGGATTAATATCATTATTTCTTGTGCATTTCAGGTAAAAGTGATCTAAAAAGAGGAGGGAAAGAAAAAAGGGAGAGGTTATATATATCTCAGAATTTTAATTTCTACATTTCTAACTCTCATATAAAGAAACAAAAACCTTAAATCTTCAATCATTTGTTCAAGAATGGCTTTAAGTCCCATCTTTCATTTAAGCAATGGGGTTTAACACTGTTAAGTTTAAAAATCCAAAAACTTTCTTTTTCCAATAATCGGTTTGGTCTGTTACCCCCTTGTACAAAGGGTGGAATCCATTCCAAACCCATGCATTTAACATCTTCCGTTTTAGACAAATGATGCGTTAAAAAATGCATACCAACTGGTGTGTCCTGTCTTCTATTAAGTATGGATCTGATGTGTTCCTGGATCCTCTGTTTCAACGGGTGCACTGTTTTCACAATGTTTTCCCAGACAGAACAGCAGGAACTCCAAAATTTACAGAACAAAAGGAAGTGTATGGTACCAGCAATGCCAAAAGAGGTAGTGAGGAGTAGTAGTAGGTGGTTGCACCCCATGGTAGTTTATTTTGTATTGCTGGCCTGCTTAACTGCTAGCTGGTTTATAGTTGAAAGGGTATATAGTCGAATTAGGGTGAGGTCCCTAACAATAGGGCAGGTAGAGCAGTAATTGAGAGGAGTTAGATGGAGTGGCTGGAGAAAAGGTTGAGAGCAAATGTGTGGTCCTGTGGGTGGGACTGCTTTAAAAAGGGGTGGTGAGAAAGTGGGTCAAGTCAGGTATAGAAGACAGGGAGCCCAATAGCATGAAAATGTGCAGCAGTGGAGTGACCAATCAGCTGCTAGGCTGAGGAAGGGGCAGAGTAAGGGTTTATTTAATACTGTGAATAGGAGGCAGGGGGGTGGGTGAAAAAATTCAGTCCAGAACACAGCACAGAAAGAGATTTCCAGAGATCAGGAAGTGCCAGGCATTGGAAAATCAGCCATGGATTAAAGCTGCCAAGCAATGCCTGGTTCCTCCACTGGGCATCCAGTCAAAACAGTGGCATTCAAAACCACGAGTTTCAGAGGTCCGGAGCGTACCTGAATCTGTCCGGGGGTCAGTTGGGTGTTCTATTAGCTGTGGCCTACTCAGAGAGAGCCAGGGCCACAGGAGCAGCTTGGGAAGCCTGCAGATGGGCTGTCTGTGGAACAAGGAGGGAAACACAGAGGATTAAATACAGCTACAGTACAATAGCAAGCTCAGTGGGGGCCAGGCAACGGGGAAGTACAAAGCATGAGGTAAAGAGGTGGTAAATGCAGGGCAATTATTTACACCTAGAAGAGGAGTTAATGGGGAGGGAGGGTCTGTGCTTTGGCACTGGGACGTCTGAGGAGGACAGCAGCAGCAGGTGGGCATAAGGGAAGGGTTTGTAGGTAAGGCAGAGAAGAAAGTAAGGTGTTTAGAAAGACAGCATTACAAGTGGGGCAGAGAAATGAATAATTAGCAGAGTGACCAGTGTGGGGAAGGGGCAGAGTTTGTCAGTAGGGCAGAAATGGAAAAGTGCAGCAGTCTTGCTCAGTAGCTAGGTCAAGCAGTCAAATATCAGCTACTATACAGTACAGTTTGTCCAGCACTAGATTGCTCAGATTAGGGGATTTCTAGCACTTAACCAGCCTACAGATACCTTAAACACTATTGTATGGGATAGTTTAAAAGCCCATCTCAAGGGGGGAAATTGGTTTTATGTGATAACGACAAGTCTTTCAATGCACCAACCACAAAGAATGAACAAAAAAGTGCCTGATGCAAAACAGGCAACCAATATTACACTGACCTTCGCAAAGAGCGACGGTCACTTATTCCCTCAATCACATCCAGTGAATAAACAATTTTTATGCAGGGGGCATAGCCCCCCGCAGCCTCCAACTTAAAGATTATCAACTCTGAGGGGGGTGGACATACAGGAAATATGAAAACTCCTGGAAAATAAAATGTATCTCATACCACAACCCGAACCCAGGGGCAGTGGCTCAAGCCACTATACCAAATGGCCAGCTTGGCAGGGGTTGGCCAAACAAATCCAGGTTTCCTGTTCAAACATGCAGCTCACTGCTACACTCGTTATAAAGTACTCATCGATGTTTTCTGCCAGTTACTGTTACTATGAGTGGTTTTATTGAGTCACTCAAATTGAGACGCTCAATAAAACTCACTCACATCACAGTACACCATAAAATTATCAAAATAGTCTTAGAAATAAAACAGGAAAGGATAGAAAGGGAGACTAGATCTAGACCAAATCCAGAATTTTTGATCTGGAGACAGAACGTCACATTTCTTTGAATGAACAGGTTAAACAGCAAGTGGAGCAAAAAAAAAAGGTTGCAACTTTATTAGAAGCGCAAATAGAAGGTACTATGGGTTAGAATCATATGTTTTATACCTATGGAAAGTTGGGAATTTCAGCCTTCTGTCAGTATCAAATCTCATGTTAGTAGCCTTCATGTATTAGGGACAAAATACCTGTGAAACACCACTGTTTAAAAAAAAAACATGCTATAAGGTCACCCTGATAATCCAGCAGCAGCTAGTCATGCTGTCATACAGGCCATTCTTGTTCAGAAGCAAAGTCAAGTTCCCTCATCAGGAAGCAGACCAGGCTAGGTAGCTGTGTCATGCAGTGAGCATCAGCCGGGGAGGGCCAATATCAAGCTTTGGCACTGCAGCCACCCCTGCAGCTAGGCCACGAAGATTGCTTCTGCCACAAGGGATGTGCGGAGTGTGAGTAAAGTCATCAAAAAGGCTGCTTTTATGTCAGGGGAGGTGGGAGATACCTACAAGGGAAAAAAAACAAGTCCATCTAAATAATGGTCAGGGCGTCTGAGTTCCTCTGGGTCCTAGTGCCTGATAATACTGGTTTCTTGACCACACAATGGAAAGCCATGGGGGTGATGTCCTCCCTCTGTAGCCTTTGCCATGGAGGCCAAGCTGTGGGATAGACAGTAGTTTCTGAGGGTCAGGGCAATTACAGGAATCAGTCCTGAACAGGGAATACTCCTGGGAGTAGGTCATGTCCCTGAAAGATGTATGAAAGCAGGAAGAAAAATCTCAACAGAAAAAATGTACTGTTTTACCTTAGGTCTGCCACTTTTATTTAAATGAAATAGCATTCTTTTCTTTTTTTGTTTATTCTTTGTTTAATTATGAATTTGGATATTTCGAGAATTCATTATGAGTTGCAGTGGATAACAAATTTATCTCCACTAGTGAGAAGTAAGACCCATAACTCATGATTGGCAAAGCCAGGGTTAGTTATAAAGGTCTTATCACTCATGTTTGGAGATAAATGTGTTATTCTTTTGCAAACCATTATGTAATTAATATATACCAGACCATTTGTAACATAGTGTATGGTGGAATGCTGTTATGCATGGAATTCCATGCCTGGAATATGTTTGTTCTGCTGCAGTATTGATGTCACTACTGCAGCAGAACAACTTGGAATGCTGCCTCATAGTTGCTTTCCTCTATTCAATTAAGCTGGAAGTGTTTGTTTAAACTTGAACTTGCAGAACATCTGCAGCACACTGTGTCAGTAATTTGATCCTGCCATCAACCCTCGAGTGCCCCCCCAACCACCAGTTCACTGAAGCAAAGTGCAGTGTCTGAAATGGGCATGGATGCCCATACACTATAAAAGATAATGTATCGGCATCCATGCACTGACAAGCCTGTGTCTTCATCTTTTTTTTTTCTGTTAATAGTTTTTTTTTTTAATTTTTCAATTTACATACATGTGTGTAACATGAAAAGAAAAGAAAAAAAAAGAAAAGAAACAGCAAAAAGATACATACATCAGTAGCAGAGAAGGATCCTTGCAAGTTATATCCATCACAGCCTAAACACAAAGGCCCAGATATTCAAAAGGGTTGCGCCATGCGCAAGAGGGATGCACCAGTGCAAGTCCAAAAATGTGCCATTATGCGATATTCAGTGGGAGGCAACTGTGCCACTAAAGTTGCAATGCGCAAGAGTGCAATGGTAATGAATGCATGAGCAGCTGTAGGGGGAGGAACCATGAATAAATGGCGCAGTGCGATATTCAACAGCATGCGCCATGCGCAATAGGGGAGCAATCGGAAGTTGGGCAATAGCAGAAATGATCCAAAATAAAAAGGAACAAGAGAGAGGTGCAAGAACAAGATAGGGAAGCCAGAGGTGGGAGCAAGGTGACAGCAACAGGAAAGAGGGTAGCAGTGAGTGGGACTGGGCAGAAGCAGGACAGGGCACACCTGGGAACAAACAGCAACAGGACAGGAGTGGGGAGCCTGTGCCACTGTGCAGGAGAGACAGGGGAAGTGCCTCAGTGGAGTGGACTGAGGGCAGTGGCAGTAGGCAGGACAGCCAAAGGCTGGAGGTGTATGCGGTGCAGGGGGAGCATCACAAAGGACAGCGGGGGGAATGGGATAACAGCTGCCAGTGGGAGAACACCAGTGAGGGACATGGCCAGTGCCACCTTCCAGATGGAGGCGGTAAGGAGGAGAGTGAGAAGGCAGGCAGCAGGGGGTGTGGCCATGGAAGGGCCCATCGGCAGTATGCCCCCAACAGGTGGTACCGAGCCTGCACCACCTTCAAGCACTACAGTGACACAGAGATTGTGGGCCAGTACTGCCTGAACTGGGCGATCCTGAGGTGGCTCTGTGAGCTGTGCAGTGATGAGATGCAGGCACCCACACGACTGAGTTATGCTCTGTCAGTGGAGACAAAGGTGACAGCTGTCATGTGCCTGCTCACCACGGGCACCTTCCAGAGACCAACAGAGGACACAACAGGCATAACCCAGTCGGCCACGTTACGCCTACTCACACAATTTCTCAGCACACTGCTACCACATGCTGCAGAGTACATCCATTTCCCCAGCACACAGGCGGAGCACACATCACACATTCAAGAGTTCCACATGGTAGCATCTATGCCTGGCTTGCTCAGGGCCATTGACTGCACCCTGTGGCCATCCGCATGCCACCTGGCCCAGAAGATGTAGCATTCATCAACTGAAAGGGCTATGCCAGCGTCAACTGCCAGGTGGTGTGTGATGCCGGGGGAGCATAACCAATGTCTGTGCCACACACCCTTGGGGAGCACAAGGTGCTTTCATCGGGCACCAGTCTACACTGTGCCACAGGTTCAAGAGAGGGGACATCCCCACTGCCACCTAGTGGGTGAGTATGCACATCACGCAGGATGACATGGGTTTTTTGGGGGGGGTGCATAGTCAGAGGTACCATGGGTACCAGCCTTGACGGCCTATGGCAAAGCGACGCTGACCACCATACTAATGTCCACCCTCTACACACAAGTGACAGTGGCTACCCACTCCATCCCTGGCAGCTCACACCATCGTAGCAATGGTACAATAAGGCATATGCCACCACACGCAATGTCATAGAGCGGGTGTTCAGGATGCTGAAGGCATGTTTCCATTGCCTGGCCATGTCTGGTGGTGCCCTACAGTAAAGCCCCTCGAAGGCCTGCGGGCTATTCCTGGCCTGTTGCATCCTGCACAACATGGCCAACGACTGTGGGATAGCTGTAGAGGTTGAAGAAGGGGACAGCGATGGAGACGATGAGGACACCAGTGCAGACGGTAATGAGCAGCCTCCCCTTGGGCAAAGGGACCCCCGCCTGATACGGATGTCGCAGCTGCACCTTGACACCATCACAGAGGAGCACTTCAACCAACCCAGGTAGGTCATGGGGCCATGCGCAACCACCAATGGCAAGGGCACAATCCACAAACTCGCATGGACAAACCCCAGGGGGGCATAGCAGCAAGGGAATTGGCAGATTGTGGAACCACACACGCCGTCAGGGATGGACAAGGCCTAACACGACACGTGGTCATGCACACACACACCCCACAAGACATGCACAAGGGGTAGAAGGCACACTGATCCCGACTGCTATCCCTAGCCACACACAGGTCCACAGCCGACCATGCCCAGTGCCCATCACTGTGCATGTCTCAGACGCTGGGCACTGTTGCACAGTGGTGGACAGTGCAATGCAGGCATCATCATGCACATGCCACTGTGGCCAGCAGCCGGGATAGTGTGCACATGGACCGCGTGTGTGTGCAGGGCTGGGTACCCCACCCGTGCGTCGCACATTGCACAACACACTGCACACAGGGCAGCGTCAGATAGTAGCCATGGTGGGAGACAGGTCAGTCATGTGGCACAGTGCCACAGCTGCCACAGATGTGTGAGCAGCCCTGCTGAGACCTGCCAGCTGTGACAGGCTGAACATTGGCCTCATGGGGTGGCACCGACGGTCCCCCAGGGGTGACGCTGCAGGAACATGACTGTGTTCGAGCAGGGGTCTGCAGCTCACTGAACATGCCTGCATCAGGCATGCTCAAGATGCCCACAGCTGAACCCAGTGTTGACATGGATGGTGTCGCATGACGCTGGGAATGGGGCTGGACATGACACTGCACGGTGTCTGTGGCACATGGGCAACAAACTGTGTGCCCAATGTGGCCATGACAGCTGTGAATGCACGTGTCTGCCTATCAATGGCAGTGGTCACATCCTCCCGCTGCTGGGCCATCTCTGCCAGGAGCAGAGCATGGTCTCTGCTACTCCGCTCCTCTGCCTGGTGCAGAATCGCACTGAGTGCATCCACCGCCCTAACAAGCTGTGACTACTGATCCATGGAAGTCTAGAATACTCAGCTGTGCTCATCAAAGAGGTCATCCGCTGGATCGGCATGATGTCCCTCACGGTGTTCCTGGCTGTGCTGGGCATCACCCCTTGATGATGGGTGCTGCACACCAGAGCCATGCCAGGGAACGTCCACATGTGGTGCACTGACGCCACCCCCTGACACTGTCCCCCGTCACCATTGGCCGACTGCTGACACTGCCCCTACAGCCGCCACTCAGCAGGGCTCAACGGTGCTGCTGCAGCAGCCGCAACAGCCCTACCAGCCTGGATGCACACCAGTGCTGCCCCACTGGTGCATACAGGCACAGGCTGGGACTGTGATGTCACACAGGCCTCCACGGCAGCACCACTCACGGCTATGCCAGTGCTGTTACCTGCTGTGGGGCCATCCTGCAGCCCACACATATCACTGTCCATGATGTGAGCTCCATCATCATCATCAGTGCTAGATCTGGCACCAGTCCATGTCACAGCATGCTGGCAACCATGGACGCTGTCACGCTGGGACACGGGCAGGGCCTCCTCCGCACCAGCACCACCAACTTCTGTCCAGACAGACAGGTGGGTACAATATTTTCCTGACCCTTGGACACCTGTAGATGTGGATGGGTGCTCCTCCTTGTCCAGGGTATTGCCCTCAGTGGACAAACCCACCACCACTGACCCATGTAGATGCTCAGGAACTGTAAGGGAATACAGTAGCATTAATGTCTCTGTCCTACCCTGTGGCATCCCCCACACAGTGACAGATCAGGACCTACCATTCAGTGACAGGCTGCCACCCATCTGGAAGCCACCACCTGGAATGCCCTCTAGGGCACAACACCACATGCTGCCATCCACCTGCTCCTCCTGTGGCATCAAGCATGCCACATCCAGCTGTCCACCACCAGTCGCAGCACGTGCTGCCCAGATGGCAGCCACCTTATCTTTTATCCTCCTCTTGTCCATGCCCACCTTCTTCTTGCATGGAACACTGGTGGCTGCCATGCTGGTTGACGGCACGTTCCACCTCATCCCATGCCACAGCATGGGCCTGTGGTGATCCCCGCTTTCCGCTGAGCAGTGGTTCCCTGTCAAGGTGGGCCTCAAACAGGGCATCTGGTTCTGCTTGGGTGAAGCTGGGCCTCCTCCATCTCCCACATCTCTGTTTCTCCTCCTCCTCCTCCTCACGTTCAGTCATTATTGATTCTGTGAGAATGACAGGTGTTACCTCTGAATGTGCAGTCCCATGCTTCTCTTGCACACCACAGTCCACACTCCCAAACAGCATGTAACCCACCACAATAGACTGCAGTACCAGACTATGGCCTCTGCAGCCCCATATCACATTTATATAGTGCAATGCATGAAAATGAGGCAAGGCTCAAATTTAAGTGGATGATAATGCAGTAGCTGCACCATGGAATTGCTGATGAGCTGGTTTGCATATGCCGGCTGAATATCGTGCTGTTGCACCTTGCGCAATTGTGTTGAATGTGCTCAGGCACAGGTGCAGTTCTGTGACCTGTGCAGTAGGCACCACACGGTGCATGTCTGGGGTTCTGACGCTGACGCCTGCCATGCTGCTGATGTGCTGAGTGCGGGAGGCAGTGCAGGGCACGTCCACCACTATGCCAGTGGTGCTAGTACGCTGTTCAAATGTATGGTGCCCTTGCCCTGGAGCACCATATATGCTGTGGTGCCACAGCATGGTAGATTCTATAAGAAGTCCCACACAGGTGCCCTACCACGCTACACGCAGGGAGTACCAATCGCACTGTGGCAGTCCGTGCGTGAGAGACCCTTGACCCTGTGCCCGACCCTTGCCCCCTAGGTGCCATGCATCTGCATGGGTGCACCCCTAAAGTGCTGTTCAGTGACAGTGCAATGGGGAATGGCTGCGCTGTACCGCGCAGCATCCGCACATGGCAGAAGTGCGCTTGGGAGCGCCATTTTGAATCTGAGCAGATTCAGAGATGGCACGTAAGAGGGCTGCAGTTTGGAGCCAGATTGAACTAGCTAATTTGGTGGCACTAGTGGAGCCTCATGCTGGTGCACTATTCAGAGATGCACCCCTGGACAGGGCCTGGAGTGCCCTGTAGGAGGAGGTGGTGGTGGCACTCGAGGAGGCCACAGGGATGGACCGATCAGCAGAGCAGTGTCTACACAGGTACAGGGACCTCCAGCAGAGGGACCCGGACAGGCTTGCCCCCTTGCGGGCACGCGCCAGGAGAGGCACTGTTCCACGGCCAGGTAGGTGCCCCATCCATACACTGGTTGCATCCGTACAGGTATCGCGGTGGGCATGTGTCCACCACATGAGGGGGTGGGCCATCCAGTGTGGGCAGTGGTGGTGGTGGCGGTGTAGGCTGATGTTCCTCTCTCCATGTTTGCACCCTAGGCCCTGATGAGTGTTGCCGGGCACGGGAGGACCGAAGAGACGGGAGATGAGGGGAGGGGAGCTGTGTCCTTGTGCAGAAGGTCCAATCATGGGTCAGCACCAGAACCAGGCCGATGATGGTGAGTGCCTTTCATGCAGGATATTCTGTGCATACTGTGTAGCAGGGCAGATGGTGGGGCATGGCCACCATCCATTGACACCACTGCCGTGCACGCCACATAGTACAGTCAGCACTGTCCAGTGGCACTGCATGTCTGGGTGTGCAGTGCTGGTGTTCCATGCATCCACCAGGTACATGGCTGTGCCACTGCCTTTGCACCTCATAGCCATGTCACTGTACAGCAGCAGTGGTGCCGTGCAGGACTTGGGCAGTGGGTGTGTGCAGTGGTCTGCATGGCTCTGTGTGCCTGGATGGGCAGGTCATGTAGACATGATCCCTGTGGGTGGTCACACACCTCACAGGGGCATTTCCCATGGCTGTGTGCCATGCACAATGGGTGGGCTGCAGGGAGATGTGCATTCACGCCTGTTGATTCTACTCCCTTGTCCTAGGTGGATGGAGGATGAAGAGGATAGAGAGGGCAGTGCAGGAGCTGCTGCCGGTGGCATGGGCCTCGTTAGAAATACTGCAGCGGGTGTAGCAACACGGCGTCTGCAGGAGGCATGGCAGGAGGTGCCACTGGAGTGGGGAGCAGGGCTCCCGCTGAAGTGCACGTGCCCCAGGATCAAACCTACACCCCTGGACCCACCCTCACACCCCTCCTTCACTCTCCCATATGTTCACCCCTGCCCCTTACCCACCCCCACCTGGTTTGTGGCCCTCACCCCATACTGATTGTATATAGTTTTGTTTTAACTTTTCAAATTCATTTGTTTTGTTATGCCTACTGTGGTGGTCTCTGATTTGCAGTGGGCTAAAGCTGCTCAGCTGCAGTGGTGTGCATGTCATCGGGGTGGTGCTGTCAAGGGAGTGTTTGTGTGTGTCCGTAGGGGAGGCGACTTTGGTATGGGCGTAGCTCTCAGTCACTGTCTGTGGTTCATGTGTTGTTCCCTGTGCACTGGATAACTGTGTGCAGTGATCCACAGTGCATGCACTGTATCCATGGTGACCCTGTCAGACCGTCCATGGACTGTGCAGCTAACACCCTTGCATGTCTGTGACTTGCACAGTCCGCTGGCATGTCAGTGGTGGTTGCCCATGCTGGAGAGCCACTGTACCCAGCACGATGCCGGGTTGCCTCCTGTCACTGGTGTGGTGCACTTCTGCCTCGGGTGGCACTGTTGCCTCCACTGTTGTTGTCCCACCTCAATGCTGTCATGTGTGTCTGTTGCAGGGGATGTGCTCCACTGTCTGTCACTTGTGCTCCGGCTGCATGCTGGTGGCATACAGCATCTTGGTGCCTGTACAGGGTTGCTGGCACACCTGTGCCATGGAGGGGTTCTGGCCATGTGTACATGGCTGCCGTGGCCACACACTGGGGGCTTGGTTGACCCGCTACTGTGTCCCTGTGCTGGTGTGCCCTTGGGTATGTGTGGGTGCTTGTCCATGCATTGTGTTGCATCCTGTGTGGTGCATGCATCCATGCACCACTGTGGGTATCTGCACTGGCTGTTGTGGCCAGTGCTGGGTTGGGGTGTGTCCTTGGGAGAGTGTGCAGGGTGCTGTACCACTGGTGGTGGGGTCCAGGGCATGCCCTGCCATGTGTGGGGTACCTTGTGTGCTGACGCATGGTTAGTCTCTCAGCTGTACCTCGAGGGGGACATATGGGGTGGCACTGTGTATGCAGTTGTTGTATCGCTGTCTGCTGCCACCCACTGCAGGGTGCTCATGGTGCAGCTGCCTTGCATGGTTCTGTAGTGCACAGGGTTGCATTGTCACAGTGGGGGTGGTGGCATGCATGGGATGTCCTGCACTGTTGGGTGCTATTCCTGGGCAGGGTGTATGGGGATCATGGTGGGATGGTGTGGTACGGGGTGGCTGGATATCCATGTGTGATGGTCACAGCTTGCCAGGGGGTGTGCTGGGATACCATGACCCAACTGTGGGTTTGTTGCTGGTGTCCATGGGCTGGTGATTCTTCCAGCTGTCCTTTGGTTGTGCAGTGCATGGGTTGTGGGGGGGCGATGTCTTTTCTGCTGTGTGCTCCTCTGCTCATCTCTACCATGGGTGGTGGGCCCCTGCATCCTGTCCCTGCACATCCCTGGTTGTGCTGTTGTGCTGTTGCGCTGCTGCCCTGCGCCACTGAACATCCCTGGTTATGCTATTGTGCATCTGACCTGTGCCACTGCACATCCCTGGTTACACAATGGTGTAGTTGGCACGATATTCAGTCATGTGCCGCAGGCGCATCTTGACCTGCGCAGTGTTTGAATATCACGCGTGTTGCACATGGGCGCAGTGGACTTGTGCCTGCTCCTGCTATTGCACTACTTTGTGGCACAGTTTAAATATCTGGGCCAAAGCCTATAAGTATAAAAAATCCAATGAAGGACTAAGGAAGGAAGGAGAAAATAGGGGAAGATTCCCCTTGATCTCTTGAGTTTTATATGCATAATGGCAACCAGTGATCTTCACAAGCTTCGCTTTCGAGGTTCCTGATTGCCATAAAAAACTCTCAATGCAGACACAGGCTTGTTGTGTATGGCTGCCTATACATTATCCTTTATGTTTTTTACTGGTGCTTTACCTTGTTTTAGCTTAAAACTGCCTTTTTTCCATTGTGAACAATCTGACCCATCATTCTTACTGTTCTATTTCCAGATTTTATGTGAAATAATATGTTCTTATTTAAATAAATTGTCTTCTCAGTAAAATAAATAGTGTTCTAAGTGAAAACAAACATTTATCCCAAAATAACATGATTTATGTACCCCATTTATTCACCACTGGTGTAGTATATATGTTTCTAGCACATAATGTACTGTAGTGGCTGTGAGAAAAAGGCCCATAAAACAATGCTCTTTTCTTCAAACTGTCACTGGTGCTGTTTTGGTGACCAGTTATTGGGTCCAAACAATGCCAAAACAGTCCATAATGCCAGCTCTGCTGAAAAAAAATGTGGCCATGTTTTCTGATAGTGGTTAGGATAGTTTGGGAACAGGAAGAATGGAGACCACACCACCTATGGGTGACTTTCTGCATTTGCCCATTTTGCTAGTGTGACTACATCAACAAAGAACCTCATGTTAAGAGATGTGGTCAAAGATGCTGAGGTAATTTTTAGAAATCCTTCAGTTGTAAAGGAACCCTATTGTATGTCTTTTCATAGCATCAACATAAAATAATTGACTATGTTTTCTTTTCTCCACTACCTTAGCACATCCTGTATAAGATATGACTGCAGGAAGATAAAAGTGTTACAACAAAGTGATCAGCATTCGATGTTACTTCTAAGTACAGTACAGCATAATGTGAAAGTAACTGCCTGCATCTCTGTACTGACTTTATTTTTATATCTTAAGGGTGACAGTGATAACCTCTGGCTTGGTTACTTTTAGGCAAAAGATTATATAATTCTGATAAATGCTCATTGACATTTTTAGAGCATTTGAATTGAGATGCTTAAAGAGTGTCGGTTCTATGAAGATTGTTTTCACTGTATTATGTTTTTCAGGGGGTAGATAAATTGTCTTTTTAGCAATAAAATATATCCATTTCCTGACATATAACTTGGGAATAATGTCAGTGACTGCCTACTTACAGATCAATTGCACATCATTTCTTACTGCAGTCACATCTTTGCTTTGAGCACATTTGTATGTACCACTTCCCACATCAAGTGCCCTGAGGGTATAGTCAAATTCTTCTCCACTGCTTATGCAGTCATAAAACATTACTGAAGCACAAGACTAAAGTTCTGGGTATACTGTCAATCTGAAGGTGCTATTGTTTTAAACTTCACAAGATTTGCATTTCTCCATTTGTGAGAAAGATTTGTGATACATTATTCAGAAACTGAAAGATCTACATATTTAATTTTTAACCCCATCAACATTAAAGTCATTCATTCTATATGTTTCAAAAGGACCAGTTTAACATAATCATCTGTCATGGCCTTTTTTTTACAAAAAGAAAATGAAAACAGGTCATGTTTTAGTCTAGCCTTGATAAATAAATGTATTCAACTATATCACTACTACAATATTGCGTGGAATATTGTGCTTTAAATATTTTTCTTCATTATAGATATTCACACAGGACCAATACCAAGTGTGTTGACCTAGATTTCTTCAAACAATAATTTCGAGAACACAGTTATAAAATGCAAGTTTGTAATTCACAAAAATATCTTTAAATTATAAAACCAACCACATAATAATGTGTTTGGTCTACTGACAAAATTACAGTATGATATAGAAGCTTCTAGAGCTGTGCACCCAATTATCACTTGCTACTCCTCGGCAAAATGTTGTAGCTGATGCTGCTAGCTAATATATGGTTTCTTAGCAACCCCTACTCTAACCTACTTTCTAAGTTTCAGGGAATCATAAACGAAGGTTCTGTAGCTGCGCATTGTGTTTCTAAATTATTAAATGCAGTAGTTCAGTAATATAAGATAAAAGATTATTTCTTGTTTATGTATTTTAAGTGTATCACCAGGAAAAACATACTGCGCTAACAGCTCTTTTCCAGATTTGTCCCTGGGGGAAGGGGATGTGGAGAGTGCTGTAATAAGTCACATCACTAATGTTACAATTATAAAACAATAATAATAATTAGAAAAGTGAAAATGATGCATTGGACAGCTGACAGAAAGCACAAAGTAAGCAGTGCAAAACATAGCATATCTACAGCATGTCAACAGCAACTGTTCAGCAAAGTGCAACTGGCAGCAAAATGGGAGAGGGAAGGGAGATTGTGAGTACAATGGGGGACTAGACAGAGGGATAAGTGAACCAATGAACCAGGGCAGAAGGGGAGGGGATGTACAGTATAGAGGGAGGAGCAGTGGCATTAGCCTAGGGTCAGCAGCAACTGCAGGAGTGAGTAGAGAAGTCACTAAGGAGGGAGTTTAGTGATAGAGAAGAAGGAGCATTGTGCATTGTAACAGGGGGAGGGTGCTCAAAAGTTTGGGGAGGTGGAAGGAGAAAGCAGCTTGACCAGCAAAGGATTTTACTGAGGGAGGAGTGAGATAGTGTCTGTCAGAGCTGCAAAGGGAATAGGATGCAAAAGGAGGGGAGGAAAGGTGGGGGGCAGGGATCCCAGCCACAGTTTGGAAGTGAAGAGGGCACAATAAGCTTGGTGCCTGGCATTAAGGGATTTCAAAGAGAGAGAGGAAAACAGGGAACAGTTATGGGTTCTGGGGAGGCAATCCAGGGCAAAGTATCAGAAGGTGTGAAAGGGGGGATCCAGCTCAGCAAGGCTGGTCTTGGCAAACACATTTATTAAATTATATCATTAATACAATAATACTGTATGGAATATAGTGCTTTAAATATTTCTTGTACTCTGAAGTGAACACAACTTTTTTTTTCTTCATCCAGTACTGGAGAGCCCTTGTGTCCATAGTTACATTACCAATCTAAGGTAATGATCAAGTCCTGCTGCAGAACAAAATGCATTATAAATGTAACCACCCCGTCTATGAGATGTGCTGACTAAGCCTAGAGATGGCAAATGACACAGTCTGTTAGACCTTTGGGGGAATGATGTCTGGGTTTGGGGGGTTAGAAAATGGCTTAGAAAGTGGCATAATGCCTCCACCTCTGGGGATCCTTATGACAGTGCACTGCCAGAGTGCTTTCCCACAGGAAATATAGCCCTCACTCTTATTTATTTATTTTATTTGAAAGTTTGTGACCAGGAGAGGCATACTAAGCCACGACTTGTTTCCAGGTGCGATCCAGGGGCAAGGGAAGGGGAACAAGTGTACAGTGTAGACTGACATATAGAACCAGATTAAGCTGTTGGTGGTATTTTTAGAGAATGAAAGTTAAAGACAAGAACTTCAGTAGCACGCTCCCCACACAGAGACATAGACTTTGTTTGCTTGGCCCACCATGTCTGCTTATTTCCCTACCTATTGGATAAGCTGCTAATTCTGGTTAACCAACAGCCTACTTCCTCCTACCCCCCACAAGAATTGCTTTATATCTGTCCAATGCATTCTTGAATTCCCCCACTGTTTTTGACCCCACAATCTCCTCAGGAAGGCTGTTCCATGCATCCACTACCCTCTCTGTGAAAAAGTACTTCCTTACATTGACCCTGAGCCATCTCCCCTCTATCTTCAAATTGTGCCCCCTTGTTCTTACACATCTCTTTTTCTAAAAGATGCTATCCTCTTATACTTTATTGATTCCCTTGAGATACTTAAATGTTTCTATCATGTCCCCACTCTCCCTCCTTTCCTTGAGGGTATATATATTAAGCTCCTTTAGTCTCTCTCCCATCCAACTTCTCACTCTAAGCATACACATAAAAAACAATGCAGTAATGGGAAAATATGTCAGCAGTTGCAAATACATAAACAAAGGGTTTATTTTGGGGTTGAGAACAAGGTTGGGGCAAGGGAAGCAAAGGCAACAATCATGATCAACAAAAGCAATTTGCATATACCCCCACTGCAAAGGTGTGTCTCAGTCCTTCTCCCCGCACTGGTGCACCAGTCAAAACTGCAGTCCCAATGACAGCTTCAAATACAGTTTCAGTGTGCAAACAGAGATGGAGTTGCAGGCCTGTGATGCTTGGACATCAGTGTGGTGCAGCTTGTTTTGGTTGGTGGTTGCAGCTGCTGACTGACAAAATTACACAAACTGATGCATTTGTACACAGCTGCACATGGCTGTAGATTGTAGCTGTGGGCTTGGTTTTAAGGGTACATGGGAATGCCCAGAGATTATCTAGCCAGCTAAACAGTTTGAATGAAAATTCTTTAGGTAATGCCTAGTAACTCATGGCCTTTAGATGAGAATATTGGGCTATGTCTGTGGGGGCATCTCCCCTGCTTATGCAGATGATGGCTGGATGGTCTTTTCTGTATGCTGGTTACAAGTGCTGTGTACCTAATGCAATCCTGGGGGTGAAGGATGTGGGCCAGGATGATTTGAGATAAAAGGAGCTCTGTTCTGTAAGCTGGTTACAAGTGCAGCTAACCCAATGTGCCTCCAGTGGTGAGAAGGTGCAGGCTGTGATGATCTTGATGACGATGATCTTCTTCTCCCACAAGGGGACTTGCCTTCACTCACCCCAACAGGTGTGCAGTCTTTTAGAACATGAACAAAAAGAAACTGAGCACCCACCACACTGAAGAGGATGACACTTGCTACAGTAGCTTTAATTGAACATGATGCGGTAACACACACCAACAGGTACGCTGGGGCGGGAACATCATCCCAACATTTCATAAAAGCACACAGTTTAGCATCTTTACCAAATGTGCTGCTTTTGATTCATGAAGATGGACTTGTTGTATTGCAAAGAATTTCAATCCCTGTTTCCAACCCTCACCCCCACCTCCCCACCCCCTGTTTATGAGCAATCTAGCTATATTTGTAACTGCGTAATATGTAATATTGTAATGGGTGATGTGCAATTTTGGGACATGGGTGCAACCAAATAGCATCACTAATGCTAGAAGAGCATATATTTTATTTTGCTTTGAGCACCACACCAAAGAAAAGCCTGACCTGCATTTCTTAAGGCACTTTAGTAAGCAGTTTGCCATAATCATACTCTTGTTTGGGACACTGGCAATTTTATTGAAGCACTTTTCCCCTGCTTTGCCACCTGCTTTGTCACTTTTTACAAATAGATTTTAGATAGAACTACGCACATTTCAAGTGTGTAATAGGAGGTTTTCAACTGTATTAGCTAGATTGTAATTTCTACTAATAATTTAAAGTGCTTACAGTTCTTCTGTTTCCTGCTCTTTATGCCCCCCATCCAAGCACTCTGCCTTGGCACCGAAAAGTCTAACTTTCCTTTGTCATGCTAAACTGCTCACACTAAAGCTATCCTACCTCCATGCTATTTAAACCTTGCCATTTTTTCTTCTCTCCAGCTGCCTGCTCTTGAACGGGGCTGCTTTAGCTCCCCCATGGTCGGCCGGCACCCAGACAGCCACCGACCGAGACTAGGACACCCACCTGCAGCTCCTTGGAAGGTACGGCAACGGCGCTTACAGCAAACCCGCTTTTTTTTTTTTTTGGCTAGTTTTCCATTAGCAGGTTATACAGACCTGCCACTAGAGGGATTATTTTTCTTTCATTTAGAAAAAAAAAGAAAAAAAAAGTCTACCCTCTGAAATACACAGTTTCTTTACTTGCTATGTACCTTCCTTCCTTCCCACCCTCTAGATCCTCTCGAACCGGGTAAGATTTCCCTGAACCCCGAATCATACTTTAATCATGCGCCTCCACCATTCTCTACCCCCCTATTCTATTTCTTCTTGCCTGTCTTCCTAACCTACTGCACTCCCCAAAAACCTGCTTTCCCTCCCTCCCCCACAGCTTCCACATTCCTACATCCTTCCTCCACATAGGCACGCTGCACACTGGTCACTGTCCCTTGCCCATGGTCCATCCTACCACCATGAAACTGTCCTACACCCACACCCACACTGGTCCTAGCCCTCCACTCTGGTCCCCCCTGTCTATGCTTATCCTCACCCACTATCGTCAATGCTGGGCAACTTCCCGAGATGCCAGCAGGTGAAAACATTCCCTTAATGAAATACGCCGCAGCTCCTTGAGGCTAGTCCTCCTCCTTCTCCTAATGCTGTCAGGCAACGTGCACCCAAACCCTGGCCCATTCTGCTCTAAAGTCATTAATCTGAGCAAGCCTTCAGGTGCCATCTCATTCATATCAATCAACATCTGCAGCCTCCTTCCTAAAATGGATGCCCTACAGGCCTTCACCAGCCAACACTGCCCTGACATCCTGGCAGTTGTCAAAACCTGGCTCACACCATGGGTACTGGACCATGCAATCAGCCTTCCTGGCTACAACATCTTTAGGCTGGATCGCTTCTCCAAAAGAGGTGGGGGCTGCGGTTTCTACCTAAAAGACTCCATACAAGGGCACCACATCATTACCTCAATCCAACCCACAACTGCTCAGATACTGCCAATGAGAATCCTCCTCAGTGCCCAAAACAAAACCTCCACTGTTGCCACCATCTACATCCCTCCCAAAGAACAGGGAACTGGTCTAACAGCTGTTCTTGACTTTGTAAAGTCACTCCCACCAGACACCAAATCCATCCTTCTAGGCAACTTCAACATCAACTGGCCTGCGGCTGATGCTGGTGCACACAGGGATATCGTTGCTGTGGTGAACCTCACACAAATGGTTGACTCACCAACCAGGAAAAATTACAGGACCGGCACCAGCACACTCTTGGACTGGATCCTTACCAGTCACCCATCATGGATATCTAACACTAATATCCTCCCTGACTCTCTCCGAGATCACTCCCCATTAGCTGCACCTGGTCAAATAAATTCATCAAACAACCACCAAAAACAATCACCAGCAGGGTTCTACCCAGTGGTCACCTTCCTCAACTCAAATCCCACCTCCTCCACCAAGACTAGTCCCCTATCTTCAATACAACCAACGTAAACACTGCCCTTGACCACTTCATAGACATCTTCACTGTGGCCTGTGACACGTATGCTCCTATTAAGAAACGCAAAGTCAAATCACTGAGTAACCCTTGGCTCACAGGTGACCTCCGCAGGATGCTAAAAACAAGAGACCACCTATGGGAGCTGGCCAGAAACTTTGGAAGGCAAAACGACATCCAAAACTAAAAACGTGCCCGCAATGACTGCACCAAAACCATCCGGCAAATGAAGTCCGCCTACTATAAGCATGCCCTCACAAACTCCTGGGGCAATGGTCGGGAATTCTGGAAGAACATAAAGGAACTCACTGGGAATCCACCCAAACCCCCCATCAATACTCAACATGAACGGAGCCACAACCCTCAACCCAAAAACCATGGCGGATACCTTTAACAAAGCCTTTACTGACCTCAGCACTGTCCTACCTCAGGACTACTTCAAAGATGGTGTAGCCCCCCTGTCTGCAATGAACACTACTCCCACTAGCTCCCCCTGCTTCTACTTCAAAGCAGTCAAGGCTCACCAAGTATGAAAATATGTTACCATAGCCCTTGGTAAATCAAGATTCAGTAATGACTCCCTCGATCTCAAAATCCTGTCTCTCACACTTGATGAAGTGTTTAGTCCTCTGACCAGAATTTTCAACCTCTCCCTCAACCTTAGCCGGTTCCCGGACAGATGGAAATCTGCCACTGTCACCCTAGTCCATAAAAGTGGTGACAAAACTGCCCATGATAACTACAGACCTATCTCCCTACTACCCCCACTCTCCAAGGCACTAGAACACATCGTCTCGGACCAGTTCACAGAATACCTGAATAAGTACAACACCCTGTGCAAGCAACAACACGGGTTCCACAAAGGTCACAGCACCTCCACAGCCCTACTTGAATTCACCGGCGCAATCCACAATGCACTTGATTCCAGTGAACTACTAGGCTCAGTCTACATTGACTTAACTAAAGCCTTCGACACTGTCAATCACCGCCTCCTACTTGTCCAGCTTCAGAACACTGGGCTGTCAACTGACACCATTGGCTGGTTTAAGAGCTACCTTGAAGAACGGTCCCAAGCAGTAAGAATAGCTGATACACTCTCAGACCCTAGACTGGTCCGTTCGGGAGTCTCCCAGGGCTCCATTCTGGGAACCCTCCTCTTCAGCCTATTCTTAAACTCATTACCGGACAGCTGCCCAGAACAAATAATTCTCTACGCCGACGATGCTGTGATCCTCACCTCGGACCCTGATCCAAACCAATTACAAAAAAAACTTCAACGAGCCTTCTCCTCCATTGAATCCTGATTCCTAAATCATAAACTGCTTCTCAATCAGAAAAAAAAGACAAGTCTATGGTCTTTTGCAGCCCCCACAACAAAAAACAAACAACTCCACCTCTCCGTTGCAATCGAACAAGGAGCCATCCTAGAGCAAACACAATCATTCAAGTACCTTGGCATCACCCTTGATTCCCACCTCTCATACGCTGTCCATATTAGCAATGTGGCAAAGTCTGCCAATGCGAGGTTAGGCATATTATTCCGGCACAGAAAACACCTAACCCCAGAAGCACTGTCAGTGGCCGTCCAAAGCTCCATTGTCAGCATCATAGACTATGGTCTTATCATATATGGGTCTGCAAATACCACTGCTCTCAAACGTATCATGACCTCCCTGAATAAGGCCTGTTGCCTCATCACTGGCTTACATCGCCATACCCACACATGTGACCTTTATTCCCAATCTGGATGGCTTCAACTGGACAAACGCATAAAATACCAAACCTGCATCACGGCCAAGAAAATCATAATGAGACTTGCCCCACCTGGTGTCTGTGCCCTCCTTAAGCCTAGACATAGGAATGTCACTACAAGGAGATCTAATTCCCATCTGCTACATATCCCACGATGTCGCACAACCCAAGGACAAAGATCATTTGCCTATCAGGCATCCAATTGGTTCAACTCTCTTGGCAGCGACATAGTGACCGCTCCAACACTCGGCCTTTTCAAGTCCAAGCTGCGCCTCTCACTGCTTGTATCCTGCAATTGCCCATCTTAACATTTCCACCGTTCCAGCTGCACATGCCCCAGTACCCAACACTTACAATCAGTCTTTGCACCCCTAACACCTTACCTGGCATATTCCCTTGACAAGGCCCCATGGCTGCACTGTCTCCCCCCCTCGCCCACCTCCCCGTATCTCACTCCTGCCCCTGCCCCACCCACCTCCTGTACTCCCCTACCCCTGCAACTCCTACCCCTCGATCTCCCACCCTCACTCTCCCCATCGTCCCCTCCTCCCTTGTCTTACTCTAGCTCAAGTCTTTGTACTGGTTATGTCTGTAAGTCAGTGACTTTATGTTTGTAACTAAAAATGATGACTGTTGCACACGCTGATGTGGAACCTTTGTAAAAGAGCCTCTGCTCAAAGGTATTGTAATCCTAGACTGAAATAAATAAATAAAAAAAAAAATAAACTTTAGGAAGCAGCTTGCCATAACTCTCTCATGTGCATATATGTCTGAGACACTAGTATAACTGACTACCCTGAATCACAGCCCACTTGCATACAGCAGTAGCATCAGTGCATTTCAGCAACCCCTTGGGACCCCAATATAATTAAGTACCAAGTACTAACACATTCGATTTTGTATATCCCATAGGAATTCTTGGAGAAGATTCCATAGATAGGAAAAATCGTTTTTGTCAACTAGGAGATGTTTTGGTTTAGCAGTGATAACAAATCACACATTTTATGTAGATTTTCCTAGTATGCCTCAGAATGTAAGAGATTATTTTTATTGTGATTGTTTTTCCTAAATTACATGTATTTCACTATTTGCATTCCATGTTGTTATATGCACTTTTAAAACAGTTTTGTGGATTAAAAGTTGTGTGACAATATTGGTGTGCCCATATCTTTAATTATTATCTGTATATGAGGCTACCTGTTGGGGGTGCCTCCATGTCTCTTTACAAAGCAAGTTCTCTTGTGAAATGTTAGAATGACGATCCTGCCCTGCATACCTGCTGGTGTCTGTTGCTAATGCTGTATCATCCTGAAATAAAGTATGAATACCTTGAATCCTACTGGAGCTTCTCAGTATGGTGGGCGTAATGTTTTTTGCTTTTCAAGTTACAGTCTCACTAGCTGCACCACCGCTTATCCAGAGCAGCCATCTGTTTCTGTACTCCTTGAGTCACTCAGGATGCAGGACCGCAGATGGCTCCGATGGAAGCTCTGTTTTGGCAGAGCCACTATGCAGGAGCTGTTCTGTCAGTGGCTGTGGTGCTGCAATGGCTCATGAGGCTTGTCTGCCCCAGAAACATGCTGGTCTTCGTACTTTTCCCTACCCTCTGGTGACGTCTGTGGGTCAGCGAACAATTAGTTTTATTTAATTGAATTTACATCTCCTAACCCCTGTTGAAATGTTTGGTGTGAATGGGAGGTCAAAACTGCTGGTGGTGGTTCTGCCACATTATGTCTGCACTGTGCAGCACCCAGAAGAAACTTGCTGCCAGTTTGTTGCACTCCCCACCCTGCTGTGAAGTCTCTGGGGGAGGGAAGCAAAGATTTTGTGTGGCTCACTGGCTGTGTTTGGAGGGCACTCTTTGGCATCAGGGAAACGCTTGCTGCCTCACTGGTTTTCTGGATGGATCATGGAGGCAGGGAATGAGAAGATGCAAATGGTGCTCAGGTTACATTGCATTTCAGTACATTGAGGCATCCCAAAAAAGCTCTGTTGCCTGAGTGCTCCCTGTCCCACTGCTGAGAGTGTTTGTAAAGGGGGACAGCAAAGAATGGAGCAGTTCACTGGCTGCAAGTGATGGGTTCTTGAGGCATAAGCAACTGGTGCGTGTTCCCCAGTCCAGTGGCAATTCAGAAAGTGGTCTGGGGAAGCAAATAGACAGGTGTGTCTTCTACCAGGCAGGATTGGTGTTGCTGTGTGTTTTCTGGCTCTTGCTTGAATGTCCAGATTGACAGGGGAGCAGACCTGAAGTTTGGCTCCAACCACAGGAAAAAGGACTTCAGGAGGAGACTGATGGCAGAAGGCTGCTGGATCTAGGTGGGATCCTAAGGTAAGCTCCTGACCATAGGAGGGGTTATGTAAAAATTAGCTTTGCCAAATAATTTATTTATTTGAATTTTGATTACTGGACAGGCCCGCTGAGACAGACAAGTCCCTTTTTCAGGGGCGACCTGTGGAACAGATAGATTCCAAAACATAACAGGAGATACAGCAAAGAACAATAAAATACAGATACATTCCAAGCCATAACAGGATATACAGCAAAGAACAATACAATACAATACAAAACACAATCTGAGTCACATCCAAGTAAAACATCTTGCACTAGGTTATACAGCAATCAGTGTATAGTATGGGGTACAAGTGTGAGGCTAGAAGAACCCTACAACATGTTATAAGTTAAAACAATCATTATTATAACATGAGGCTACACTAAGCACTATCAGCTGGAATGGTGGCTAAGAGGAGCCATGGAGTGGAGAGAATCAGAATTAAGGTAGAGGTGGATTGATGAAAGAGTGAGGGAGGAGGGTAGAGGAGATTAGACTGCTGGGGGGGGGGATTGCCAAGGAGGGATTATTTGCAGTTACCATTGCATATTGGGGGCGGGAAGAAGATTTCTTTGAAAAGTCTTTTAAAGTGAGGAAGAGATGTACATGACAGTAGAGTGTGAGGGAGGTTATTCCATTTCTGAGGTGCAGCAGTGGAGAAGGCCCTCCTGCCAATTGTTAAGTGCGTTTTAGGGAGATTTAAGATTGGAAGGATCTAAGGGTCCTTGGAGAAACCTTCAGGGTGATCAGATTTGAGAGGATGGGTGGGGAGGGTAGGTGGATAAGTTTGAAGGTGGTACAGAGCATAGGGAAATCCATTTTGGCATCAAAGGATGGCCAACATAAGGTATTAAGCACATCACAATGGTAGGCCTGAGTTGGTGCCTTAGAAGCAAAGCATTCAATTATATGATAGGCCATACTAATTTTAGCCAGATTTGATGTCTTAGTGGAGTGAATTATTGAGGCCTTGTAGAAGAGGCCATGGGGTGGGGTAGCTGAGGCAATAGTCTTCCTTGCAGAAGGAGTGAGGATGGGGCGGTGCAGTAAAGGAAGACAAGTTTTTGATTAATAACTTTGATAACATTAGATGTATGCGTTTCAAATGATAGGTGTTCATCAAGTGTCAAACCCAGGTATCTGAAAGAGATTACTCCTTCTAGAAGCACATTGGAAAAGGTCTTAATGATGAGGGTTGACTGGGAGGTTGTATCAAAGGAGGAGTGGTGGAACAACATGGACTTAGTTTTCTTCATGTTCAAAACCAACAGATTATTCTTGAACCAGGTTTCAAGCACATGACAGTCATTTTCCAGGTCAGAGCAGATGCTGGTAGTAACTCTGGAGGATCTACATAGTATGGCATCATCAGCATAGAGCTGAACCGATGCCCCTCCACAGTGCAGCAACAGTTCATTGATAAAGACAGAAAATAGAAGTGGCCCAAGGATTGAACCCTGTGGGACACCGTCAGTACTAGGAGATAGGGAAGACAGGGCTCTGGCCCATTTCACACACTGAGACTGATTAGACTGATTAAATAAGTAGTTAGAGATCCAAGAGTTAGAGTTGTGGTCGTAGCCAAGGCAGTGGAGTTTGCCTATGAATAGAGGATGGTTTACAAGGTCGAATGCTTTCATAAGATCTACGAAGACCGCCCCAGTGGTGCTTCCCTGATCCATGGCCTAATAGATGTCAGAGGTAACCTGCAACAGCACAGGCTCAGTACCATGAGATTTCTGAAATCCAAGTTTATGGTTGTTGAGAGCATTGGCCTGTTCTACATAGGAGTATAGCTGGTTATATAGAATTCTTTCTTGAATCTTTGCTATTGGGCATAGGATAGATATAGGTCTATAGTTCTCTACAAGGTGGTTGGGCCACTTTTGTGTACTGGGATGATGATCGCAGTTTTCCATTTCTCAGGGATAGTACGCATTAGGAAGGAACTATTCTTAACTGCGTAATCAGGTATGTAAGAGCACTTGATCCTATTTTAAGGAATTTCAGTGGCAGGGTGTCAAATCCTGACGAACTCTCAGGGTTGAGGCCCTTAAGAAGTTTTAAGGCCTCTTTCCATGTGGTAATCTTTAAGCGGAAGTGGTGGTGTGAGGCTGCCAGGTCAGAGGTGCATTGGTCAGGATTAAGGACAGAAAGGCCTGCTTTACAAGCTTCAAGGTCCATGAAGAAGAGATTTATTCCTTCAGCCATCTCCAATGGTGTAGTTAGGGTAGAGCCTTTTGATATCATATTCAGAGGGATGCTACATTCTGTACCATTAATTAAACTGTTAATTTGTTTCCAAAAGCATTTGGGATTGGCAATGTGTGTTTCCTGCCGGGATTGCAGATATTCCCTCTTGGATTTGTTTGTTTTAGATTTGAAAATATTCCGCAGTTGGCAATATGACATCCAGTCCAAATGGAAACCCGATCTTTTGAAAACTTTCCAGGCTTTGTCACGGGAGCGCATTAGTTGTCTTAGTTGTGTTAGTGTATTCCTTACAACTATAGTAACATGGTAATTTAGGGTCAGAAGAAACTCCAAGTCCATCATGTGCATAACCCCCCCCCCCAACACACTTCATCAGTAGAGATTAGTAAGTTCTGCATGCTATGAAATCATGTACTAATTTATAGACATGGTAACCCACACAATCTAGTAGCCAAGGTTCCCTATAATTCCCTTAGTAATGTGAAATGCGTTCAGGCTTACCCTGACAGCATTTACTGACTTCATATCCATTATCTCTACTGATAGGTTTTTCCATTTGATCATGGCCTTCTGAGAGAACAAGAGCCTTGTAATCTTATTCCATTATGTACCACCTTTGAGCTGCAGGCCATGTGCCTGCATTGTGAAGAAGTCCGCCAGATCCAAAACCTCAGTTTGTTAGATAGTTTTAATACTCTTGAGTATGTGAAAGACTGAAATCATGTCTCCTCTTAGCTACTTTTTCTCAGGGATCAACTGGTTAAAGGCCTAGATCCAACCCATCCTTAAACCTTTGTCTTCCATTGTTCTAATCATGTTGGTGACACTGCATTGCATCTTCTTGAATGCCTAACATTTCCTTTCTTATTCTTTGATAACCAGATAAGGCCCACTAGGCACAAGGCCTGTTTTCAGGGGTGAGAAATGAGGAGGTCAAGTGACAAGATGCACCAAGCTCGTTCACATCTCTTTACTGTAACCTCTAGAATATACTAACAGCCCCATTTGAGGAATACAGAACTGCATGCAACTGTTCAAGTGGGGCATGACCAGAACCTTTTAAAGTAGCAGGATTTCTTCCCAGCTTTCCTTATTATGCTTTAGCCCCATCAACTATGGCTCCCAGGTCTTTTTAATCCTCCACCACAACAAGTGGAGCCCCACGCAGCTTGTAAGGACTGTTGTCTAGCAACCTACCATACTAGGTAGAAACTAAGGCACAATGAGAGTCTGACTCTTCTGCGCATTCTAAGTACTTCCTTTTATCTTCTTCTACTGTTTAGTGCCAGTGTTTAAATTGTTTGCCAGATGTTCCTATCTCAGATGTATGGTTCACTAAGAGTAGTTGTACATATCAGTTTTTTACTTTAGGGCATAGAAACATGTTATGTTTACAGAAACCATGACTACCTGAGTAGTTTGTTCAGAACAGACTAGTGTGGTGTTAAGCAACAAGCTGTTAATGGCATATGCAAAATCTTCCATCTGGGGTAATCACTTGCATAAGGTTAACTCAGAAATTAGTACTGAATATTAGAGAAAGATAAAAGAAGGCAGTTAGGATTCACAGAAGAGTCAGACTTCCATTTTTCCTGAGCTGCTATCTGCTATAGTAGGCTGCTAAGTAACAGCCCTTATTCAGCAATCACTAGCATTATTCAGGAGGAGGCAGTATAGCACAGTTTTTAGGACTCTGAGCTGCAAATCAGGAGACCGGGGTTTGAATCCCACAGCCCCCACTTGCATACTGTGTGATCCTGAGCAAGACACTTAACTTCCTTGTGCTCCCAGGTCACACCTTGAAACAAGCTTTGGCTTAGTGTGCCTTTCCTGGTTAAACAATTTCCCCTTTCCCTATTCATCTCAGTACTGAATATCTTGTGAGGTGGGAAACACTACAGAGGAAAGTATTTTATTTTGGTGAAGTAACACTATTTTTATGCTTTACAGAGACAAATACTTTTAAAATTCTGATAACTACAATGCAGAAGAGTGACAGGATGAGGGAATCTCACACACATTCTGATGTTTACATGAGTGATGACAGATCATATCTCCCAGATCCGGGCACTAATAGCTAGCATGTAAAAACAGTCTCTAGGTTAGGGTCAGTGGATGCCTGTGATCTGGCACACTTTGATTGGTAAGATTGTTTGAATGGCTCTTTGACAAGTAGAATGTGGATCTAGAGTTTACTTAAAGGAAAAACATGCTTTAGATTGTAATGGGCTTATCTTTTGCAGGCGCAGCTCCAGGAAGAGGGCCTTCTATGCAGTGCTGGCTTTGATCCTCTGACTTTGTCCTCTGACTGAGGAATCCAGCAGAGCTAGATGGGTGAGTGGCAGACCCCACTGTGTTTAACTGCTGAAAGTATCTGATCTCACCTCAAGCAGTGACCACAGTGTGACCGGAGAGGAGCTGCACCTGTTCCATCCATCAGTCTGACTGTGAGCTGCATTTGTAACCTCCAGTATATTGACTGTGAACCTGTTCTGGATTAGACTATGTCACCACTAAGCAAGTGAAAGTACTGTGAGCTACATCATCAGTGTGGTTAAATGACTTGGACTTGTGCATAAATGCTTGCTGTGTGACCATTGTCCTGTGTTTTGCTGTGCACCTGAGGCTTGTGTACTGTGTGGGAGCTGTTTATTATCTCAGTAATTGCCCCTGATTACAGCATTCTGCTGGGGGTTTTGAACTTGCCACCCTTGTTGTTTACCCACCAATCAGCTGCAGTGCCAGGGTGGCTGTAGGTGGGCTTTGTGAGCTAATTCAACAGTAGCCCTAAAGATTTGGTGGCGTCTTCCATGTGGTGGCAGCTTCAATCCTCCAGCTGAGTACTTTGGCAGAGCTAGGCAGGTGGGTGGCAGATTCTGCTGTGTTTAACTGTAGGTAGTACCTGATCCCACCTAAAGCAGTGACCAGAGTATGAATGGAGAGGAGCTGCACCTGTTCCATCCATCAATCTGACTGTGAGCTGCATTTGTATCCTCCAGTATACTGACTGTGAGCCTGTTCTAGTTTAGACTGTGCCATCACTAAGCAAGTGAAAGTACTGTGGCTGAATATACAATTGGGGGTCCCTGTGGCTATATCATCAGTGTGGTTAAATGACTTAGACTTGTGCATAACTGCTTGTCATGTGGCCATCATCCTGTGGACTCCTATGTTTTGCTGTGCACCTTAGTCCTTGTGTACTGTGAAGGAGCTGTTTAATTGTTATCTCAGTGATTGTCCCCAGTTACAGCATTCACCTGGGGGTGTTGAACTTGACACCCGTGTTCTTTACCCACCAGTCAGCTGTGGTGGCAGGGCAGCTATAGGTGGGCTTTGTGAGCTATTTCAACAGGAGCCCTAAAGACATAGCAACAGATTTGATCCTCCGGCTGCACCCTTTGGCTGAGTACTCAGGCAGAGTATGGAGGAGTCTGCCAGAGCCAGCTAGGGCAGCTGGAAGCTGGGGCCAGGAATTTTATGTTTTGTATGTGGGGTTTGTGAGTTTTTTTATTGAGTTTAATTTCTATATTTTAATAAGGGGTGCTATTGCTTCTATATGGTTTATTTTCTTAGTAGGAAAACACGGTGGTGAGTGAATGCTTTACATGTCCTCTCTTTTTCTCTCTCTCTCTCTCTCTCTCTCTCTCTCTCTATATATATATATATATATATATATATATATATATATATATATTCATTGCAAAAAAACTCCATTATTGCATCAGTTAGGGTTGATAGTACACTGACAAAAGTTTGGAAATTCGGTGTTAGGGTTGCCAGTCCCTACCCTCCACCCTCCACATACCAACAGGCATCAGAGTGTGCATTGGGGTTGTCACCCTAACTTTCACCCCATTCCATTTGTAAACAAGCTGAGGTGGTGCAGTATAGGAGAATGGGGTGAGAGTTCGGGCTGATATCCCCAACGCAGACGCCGACACCTGCTGGTGTGGAGGGTGGGGGTGGGGAAGTTAAGGTGGTAGGGCCAAGGCAACCCTGACACCGAATTTCCAAACTTTTGTCGGTGTACTATCAACCCTAACTGATGCATTAACAGAGCTTTTTGCAATGAATTTCCCTTCTTTTTGAGAGAATTTAATGTAAATAGTTAGTGGTATGTCATTGCAGACGCACAGGGTCCTTTGGGCTCTGCACTCTTGTAACACCGAAATTCAGGCATGCTGTAAAAAATGACAGCTCTGCTGTTCATGAGGAGGTGTGACAAAATGTCAATGTTGAAAATTTGAAGTGAAAATATTAAAAATTTGCAAATTTAGGAGCATGCATTGAAACTGCACAATGCACATTTGTAACATGGTCATTTTTTGGATTTTTTTCACAAAATTATCAACATTTTTTGGGGGGACCTCCCCTCATGAACATTGGCACTGTGATTTTGTAAATCTATCCCAAAAGTTGATTTCGCACAGTCACCATACCATTCTGCTCCACAGGTGTGAAAACAAATTCTGGACAGGATGTGTAAAATGACAGCTGTACTGTTCATGAGAAGGTGTGATAAAATGTCAATATTGAAAGTCTGAAGTGAAAATATTAAAAATTTGCGAATTTACAAGTGTACGTTGAAACTGCACAATGCACGCTCATAACGTGGTCATTTTTTGGACTTTTTTCACAAAATTTTCAACATGTTTTTTTTTTTGACTTCCCCTCATGAATACAGGCACTTTGATTTTGTAAATACATCCCAAAAGTTGATTTTGCACAACGACCATGCCATTCTGCGCCACAGGTGTGAAAGCATGTTCTGGGCAAGATGTTCAAAATGACAGCTGTACTGTTCATTAGGAGTTGTGAAAAAATGGCAATGTTGAAAATGTGAAGTGAAAATATTAAAAATTGGCATAGTTATGAGCGTGCATAGAAACTGGGCAATACACGCTCATAACACAGTAATTTTGTTGGTATTTTTTCACAAAATTTTAATCATGGGCTTTTTGGGACCCCACCTCATGAACAGTGGCACTGTCATTTTATGAATCTGTCCCAAAAGGTGGTTCTGAGCAGCACCTGCAAAATCACCTTCTGGGATCGAGAAACAAAATGACAGTGCCAGCGTTCATGAAGTGGCATCCCAGGAACTCCATGTTGAAATATTGGGGCAAAAATTCCAAAAAATGGCTGAGATATCAACCTGTAAGTTGACCCCCCATTGATTCCCATTAAACGGCTTACATTCGATTCTTCATTTTGCAGTTCAGCTTTGTAGAGTGCAGACATGTCTCTGGTCATGAGAAGATCACTATTTCCGACCTTCAGAGGATAAGTATGGGGGGTGCAGGGAGGTGGGTGCTCAGTGGGAGAGGGGATAGGAAGAGGGGACTGGGAAGACGATGATGGACCATTTTGTTTTTAATAGGGAAAAAAAGACTGAGATGGATGGTTTTCTTAAGTTACAGGTACAGAAAAAAGCATTTTGGGCACACTTGGGTGGGCTCCCAGTGTGCAACATGAGTTTTTTTTTGAGGGGGACATGCTTCCAACAGGGGGATTGGGCACCCCCATTGGCAAGTTCATAAAAAGAATAACTAGCACACTGGAGTGGGCTCAAGTGTGTGCCACATGATTATGGGGGGGGCATGCTGCTGACAGGGGGATTGTGCACCCCATTCGGCAACTCTAAAAGAAAGACATTATGTTTTGGCACACTGAGGTGGACTCCCAGTGTGCCACATGAGTTTGGGGAGGAGCATGCAGTAGACAGGGGGATTGGGCACCCCCGTCAGCAAGTGTTCTTTTTTAAATAAACATTTTGGGCACACTGGGATGGGCTCCCAGTATGCTATGAGTTTTGGGGGTATGGGGAGACATGATTCTGACATGAGGATAGGGTACCCCGATGTTGGAGCAGTTAGAGTGCACAGAATTGGAATTCAGTGCAGGATCCTGCATTGAAAATTTTGATGCAGGAATCTGCATCGAATATGAAAGACATCGGGGCACCAGCTGGTTTTCCCTTTTTTGTTAGGTAAACACTTGTGTTTACCTAATGGGGGACAGAGGAACACAGTGGGACCATTTCTTTGGGCCAAAAGAGGCCACAAAAGGATTTTTTTTATGGGGTAGAATGCTGCTGACAGCTTGACATGCTACATCCATTTCTTTGGAAAATTGCGATAGTGGGGGGGGAGGCTGAGCCTGAAAAAAGCATTTTGGAAGCTCAGATTAAAAATCTGATGCCCTCAGTGTGTTCCTCGGACCCCAATTAGGTAAACACAACAATCTGTGTTTACTTAGGGCCATTATTTTTTACATGGCAGCCATTTTTAGCTGCTGCTAACTGAAACAAGATGGCAGTAGCTGCTTTTGCAAATAGGGCATTTGTGAAAGCTGGCAGCAGCTTTTGAGAGACACATATATTTTTTTCCAATTGACTATAATGGGAAACTTGTTTTTTGAATAACTTTTGAATGGTTTAATATTTTTTCACCAAATCTTTGAAAGACACATCAGTGACCCAGACTGCATCTTATCTGAAGCGTTCAGACCAAAAAGACAAATCATGCAGGCTATAGCCACGAGCAAAGAAATGCACAAACACCCCCTTTTTTGCATTTTTGGGTGCTCTGCAGTTCTGCAACCACTCATCCAACTATAATGCAACCTGCCAGACCCAGAGATCTAAGGCAGTAGGCTGTGCATACAAAATTTCAGGCAAATCCATTTTATGGTGCCAAAGTTATTAAAGTGCAATATTTGGGGTTTAACATAGACGTGGCTGGGCAAACCTAACTATACTATTGTGCCAGTATAATATAATATAATATAATATAATACAATACATATATATATATATATATATATATATATATATATATATATATATACACATATATATATATACACACACACACACACACACACACAGTGGCGTTTCCCAGGATGAAACACACTTTTAACGCACTCTGCAGTATGCTGCAGCAGACCTACTGAATAAAGCAATGTAATTTCGATGGCAATTAGTTCCCTTTGTCATGCAGGAAACTGTAGCATTCACTTCATCCTGGCAGTGTCACATTTTCCTGAATGACAAAGGGGACTAATTACCATTGCAATTACATTGCTTTATTCAGTAAGTCTTCTGCAGCATTCTGCAGAGTGCTGCAAATGCCGCAGAATTACATTTCATCTTGGGGATGCCACGCATGTAGCAGGTGTGTATATATATATATATATATATATATATATATATATATATATATATATATATATATTCATGGCAAAAACTCCATTTACTGCATCAGTTAGGGTTGTTCCACAGTGACAAAAAGTGAGAAATTTGATGTTGAGTTGAGACCCCCTGGACCCACCCCACCCCGGCCAGCATCGGGCTGTGCGTTGGGTCATTGGCCTAACTCTTACCCCATCACATGTGTAAACCAGCTGAGGTGGTGAAGTATAAGAGAATGGGGTGAGAGTTAGGACCGATGACCCCAACGCACACCCCAATGCCGGGAGGACTGGGTGGGGGTTGGTCCAAGGGCTGTTTTTAACCCTAACATCAAAGTTCCATGCTTTTGTCACTGTGGAACAACCCTAACTGATGCCTTAAGCAGAGTTTTTTTGCCATGAATTTCCCTTCTTTTTGAGAAAGAGGACTATAAATAGTGAATGAAATGTGGTGGTGGGAGCACAGACCCTTCGGGACCCGCACTCCCACCATGTGATTTTTACTGAAATAGTAATGGTAACTGCAGTGAAAACACAGACGCAAAAGGTAATGCACATGGTGACGTAAACGTAAATTGTAATGCAAACGGTAACAGAAACGCAAGCGCAAAGTGATGCCAAAGTGAACAGTAATGCAAACAGAGGTGCAAACACAATTGCATACAGAAATGCCACTGGTAATGCACACGGTCATGGTACTGCAATTAGAAATGGAAATGGTAACAGTAACAGCAGGAATAATGCCAAAGAGAACAGAAACGGAAATGCAAACGCAAGCGCGTATGGAAAGGCAAACAGTAAATGCACACGGCTACGCAATCCAAAGGGCAAATCATAATGGTAACAGCAACAATAATGACAAAGGAAACAGAAACACAAGTGTGTATGGAAACACAAACTGTTACGCATACGGGCACCATAATGCAATTGGAAATGCAAATGGTAACAGTAACACCAACGATGATGCAAAACGAAAGAGAAATGCAAACAGAAACGCAAACGGAAGGGCAGCCACAAATGGTAATGAGCACGGTGATGCAAACTAAAACACAAACAGAAACAGTAGTGGAGACGCAAATGCTAACAGTAACGCAAACGCAAGCGCAAACAAAAATGCAAAGGGTAACGCACACAGTGGCATACATGGGAATGGTAACGCAAACAGGTGCAGAAATGCAAATGGAAACACCAAGTGTAACAGTAATGGAAGCACACACCCAGGTTTTCCCCAACAGCTGCATAGAGAAACACAGTGACTACAAAGAATGTATGCATAATAATGGCCCTCAGAGTAGAAAATGAGGTCTTGGAATACTAAAATGCTTATATCTCAGGAACCATACATCGTAGAAAAAAAATTAAAATTTTATGTGATTCATGACTTTACTGGCTAGGTTTGCACTTAACACTTAGCTCCACAATGAAAAGGCCGCATCTTGCACGATTTCCAAGATCCAGGCCCCAAAAGGCACGGCAAGTGCCACAATGTTAGTCTATGGGAAAAAGCGTCAACTTCGGAGTACTGTAACTTTGCATCCCTGCAATATTTCTTCACTAAACCACCAAAAGGCATATCTGTGGGATGTTGGCTTTCTTACCTCCAAATTTTATCCCACGAGACCAAACCATTCTTTTGCAGCAGGGTGGCAAACAATTCCTGTTATTTTGGCCATAGTGTTGCAAAGTAGTGTCATGATTTGCGACACTTTCACAAAAAAAATCAGGAAAGTGTTGCAGGTGCGACACTACTTTGCGACACTAATTTTCCCAAAAATTTCAAAAACATATTTCTGGGGTGTTTAACCCCAAAATAAAGACATGCCTAGCATCCTCAGGGCTCGACTAGGTAAACACAAAAATAATTGTGTCCCTAGAGGGTCCTAATTTTAAATGCCAAGCATTTCTGTGATCAGTAACTGAAAAAAAAATGGCTGACTCATGACACTACTGGGGGCATTTGTGACACTAAAAACTGTATTTGCGACACTGTCAAACTTTTTGTTAACTTTCCCATTGATTATTATGGGAAATTTGTTTTTTGAATAACTTTTGAACTGTTCAATATGTTTTCACGAAATCTATAAAAGGTACATTGGGGACCCCGTCCACATGTTCCCTGAAGTTTTTGGACCAGTCGTGCAAACCGTGCGACCTGTAGGCACAAGCAAAGAATGCGCAAAAAAGCGTAAATGTGCTCTGAGATGTCACTCAATAACTCCACAACCGTATATCCGACCGGTCCTAAGATCTATGCTAATGCTCTGTACACATCTGATGTACAGTGGCAAAGTTATTAAGGTGCAGAATTTCACCATTTAACCTTAAATGGGGTACTCAACCCTAACTATAGTGGCACTACTGTGCCACTATATATATATATCTTGCTCTGATCCTAAACTTTACACTAGATTTTCTCCTCCTTCTCTTGCCCACTCCAGCTAACTAGTAGGTAAAATGTGAAATTGAAAGTCTTGTTGGTTAATGGGTTATAATGTAAGGGAACATTTTAATTAGTATATGCTTTTTTGTATACAGTTTATAATGACAGACCTTGTAAGACAGGAAATTAGTGTTCAAACTTCCAAAGGAAAGTTGGAGATGGAAGAAAGAAAATATATATTTTCCAGTTTTAATAAGTAGTAGAAGAAAAGTGAAAATGATTTTTTTTCAAAACCAAAAAATTTCTTTGAAATAGAAAGACAGAATGAAAGTGAATGGAATGAGTATACCATTTCAGTTAGGATTACAGAAAAAAGAGGGACCAAAGAGCTTAAGAAAAATGTAAATATGAGCAAAATAATAACCATACAAACTGATTAAAGGTGGGATCCAACCATTTTAAACATGAATATAAGGGAATTGATGACAAAACTTGATGAGCTTGAAATGGTAATGAAACAAAATGGGGTTCAGGAGGGGTTAATAACTGAAATATGGTGTAGTCCTCATATCCCTTCACACGTGTTTGCAATTAAAAATTTTCAGATGGAAAGGAAAGATAGATGGGAATGCAGCAGTGGTGGGACTGCCATGTACAGTATATCCATGATAGTGTTCCATATAAAAGACTGTTGAATTTAGAGGTAGTTGGTTTTGAGATGATGTGGGTGGAACTAAAATGTTCAAATCTTCCTCGACAGTGTCGACCTTTGATCATGGGTCAGTTTTTTCACCCTCCAACAAATAACAAACAGTGTATGATAAATCATATAAATCAGTACCTGGATAGGATTTTTTAACAATACATTTTGTGTGGAATAGCTGCTAGAGAGGGAGAATATTTTAGATATTATTATAACCAATTTAAATGATATTTACAGTAGAACAAAGATTCTACCCCCAGTTGGATCATTGGACCATAAGGTAGTATTGACAACAAATAATTCTGAAACTGAGAGGAAAAGAACATACATTTAGTTGCAGGAAAGTAACTGAGGCGAGTAGGAGTAGAACTTTAGATATAAAAGCGGGAAAATTACAGGAGGAGAAATTCAATTGTGAGAGTGTGGATAAGATATGGAATAAGGTAAAAACAACAATTAATGAATCCCTAGACCAGGCTATGCCTATGAGAGAAGTTATAAGGAAAGGAGGAGATAAGCCATGGATCACAGATAGATTTAAAACATCTGATTACTGTGAGGTAGGCAGCACTTAAATGAAAATATATAGTGGTATATAACAGAATATGTAATAAAGTGAATAGGATGGGAAAGTGGTTAAGAAGGCATTACTAGGACATGTTAGAGGTGCCTGTTCCAGATGGATTTTCAGTAAGAACTGATGAAATGACAAAAGAATTAAAAAAAAATAAAGTGAATAAAGCTGTAGGACCAGATGCCATCCCAAACCGGATAAGGAAAGAAGGAGCAGACTTACTTGTACCATGGGTTTGTCACATTTTTAACAAGTCAATTATATTTGGAAAAATCCTCTTACAGTGGCAACAAGCAAAAAATATCTCTCTTCCAAAGGTTTCAATACCAAAAACATGTCAACAGATTTTAGACCAATAGTCTTGATGTCCACATTATCAAAAGCATGTGAGAATTTTATTTATTTATTTTTTTGACAGTTCTGTTTGTTTATCACTTCAGCTGCGGGCATGGCATCCTGTCCCCTATCTGCCTTGTATGCAGGCTCTCAACACTCTCTCCCAGCCAGCCTCTTCCACAACCACAGAATGGGCAGGACCGTAGCTTGCCCCCTACTGAGGGGCCCTCCTGGAGGGGGAATGGGAGGGAGATTACATCACTCTAGAGCCCCTGCCCCGACTTACGTTGGGCGTTGTTCAGCCAGGAGGTGCAGTAGCCTATCATGGACATCATGGCACTCACTCAAGAGGGGCTTTTTTGCTTAAGCCCCAGAGGTGTGGATGTGCAATGATGTCTGGCACATGACAAGTGTGCTCCTGCACTCACCTGCAGGATGTTCACCACTGCC
Organism: Neoceratodus forsteri; assembly: GCA_016271365.2. Taxonomy (NCBI): domain Eukaryota; kingdom Metazoa; phylum Chordata; order Ceratodontiformes; family Ceratodontidae; genus Neoceratodus; species Neoceratodus forsteri. The sequence continues at coordinate 1,781,246,094 of CM057452.1, forward strand.
CCAGTCCCATAGCTTGGTGTTCCCTACTGCAGCAGACTCCAGTCTCCACTGGGGTTCGCAAGTGCAGGGGACACTAACCATATTCATCCCCAGAAGAGGAAAGCAGTCTTCTGGATGCTCAACCCTCTCCTCTCCTCTCCTCCCCAGCCAACCCTCGACAACCTAAGTCTGGCTCCCCAACCCAGGTTGCAATGCAAACAGGTGTGGCGCCCAGCACTCAACCCCAGTGCCACCCAGGCTGGCTGTGAGAATTTTATTTGTAAATAGATTATGGAGTTTGTAGCAAATTTGCTAGATAACAATCCATTTGGATCCCTATGGGGAAATTCAGTGACTGATGCTGCCCTGAAATGTTTAGAAATAAGAATGAGAGCATTGGATAAAGAAATGAATGTTAGAGCAGTACTGGTAGATTATAAGAAAGCTTTTAATCTTATAGATCATAAAACAGTAATTAAGAGACTGGAAGGTTTTAACAATCCTGAATGTGTCATTAATTAGGTATATGATTTTTTGGAGATGACATCTCAATGGATTGAGTTGGAAGGTATGACATCTGAGGTGCTGTCAGTCCGGAAAAGAGTCCCCCCAAGGTACTAAACTGGGGCAACTGTTGTTTTTAATTAGGATAAATGATTTGGTAATGAAAAGTCCATGTATAAAATATTTGAATGATACTACAATCTTAGATATTTGGGAAAATGCAGAAGAAAGTACTACGCACAGTGATTTGCGTTATTTAGAAAGATGGTAAAAAACAACTTCATGCAAATAAATCTGGGTAAAACTAAAGAGATACATTTTGGGAGGCAGAGTAAATGGGAGGGAGCAAATCTGTTGCTCTTTGGAGGAGTGGAAGTTGAAGTGGTTAATAAAGTAAAATTATTGGGCATTATTTTTCAAAATGATTTTAGTTGGGCAGAGACAGTCTCAGCCATTGTTAAAAAAAAAACAACAGCAGGCTATATTTATGGCTAATTTGAAAAGGACTGGATTAAATTAACCTGATTTAATATACTATTATTCTGTCATGATTAGACCTGTATTACAATATGGGGCAGCTGTGTGGCATGGCAGGCTTACAAAGAATTAAGCAGAGGACTAGAAAGGATACAGAAAAAAGCATTAAGAATAGTGTTGGGGTGTAAAATGAGTATTAATGAGGAATTAAATAAGTGCAGGTTAGAGAGGTTGGAAGCAAGACAGGAACAAATGGCAAGAGAAATGTTTAGACAGGTATGTGATCTAATGCATAAACATCATTATTTGCTTTTACCAAATGAAACAACTGGATATCAGTTACGTAAACAGTCAAGGTGGAAAAAAAATTAGTGAGAACTCAAACTTATTGCAACTCATTGTTTGTGTGTTATTTAGATATGATTTAAGGATTGCTTTTGGTAAGGCTAGAGCGAATATGTATCATTGTGTTTTATATAATAACAACTGTTGTATTTTTAAATCTTGACTTCTGATGTAATTAAGCTATATGGAAATATATATTTCTTGTGAGTGTATCTAAAATGTATGTTGTTTTCAAAATATATGAAAACTTCAACAAGAACTGTTTGAGTATGGTTGCAATATTATCAATCAATCAATCACTCAACCAGTCACCAGTACAGTGGAATCTGCTTAAATGCACACTCATTTTGCAGCAAGAAAATGTGCATTTAAGTGGAATGTGCCTTTATCCGAACTCCAATGTTTACAATGCAACATAAAGAAAATAACTGAGACCTGACACTATAATGGCATTCTACATTTATTTATCATAGCAGTATACTAAAAATGTTAGAAATGTTAAAATGTGCTACTGTGCAACACTGGAAAATGACTTAATGAAGCACAATACTATTCAAAAAATGGCAAAGATGATCATCTGTCTGCATTATTTGTACTGCTTGTGGCCCCAAAAAAGGAAATGATCTTAGTCTGTTTGCAACTTTTCAGTGCCAGCAGAGTGATATGGGGTGTTAAATGCTGCTTCACAACTGCTTAGAAATACCTGTGTACTTAAGAGGTGCTTACTACATAGGGAGAGGTGTGTTGGTGAACTGTGAAACTGTGCATTTAGCTGAAACCTGCACTTATCCAGTGTGCGCTTAACATATTTTTTTTGTACTATGTGAATAGCAAAAACATCAGGAAACAGAAAAAGTGTGCACTTATCAGTAATGTGCACTTATCTAATGTGCACTTATGAGGAATCCACTGTATTACTTATTAATACAGTGAGGGGATGCTAGATATGAATTAAAATCAATTAGGATTGGTTATACCATACTATTTAAGAATTTTAACTTTAAACTTGAGGCTGCAGCACTGGTTTGTCTCTCTCTCTCTCTCTCTCTCTCTCTCTCTCTCTCTCTATATATATATATATATATATATATATTATAGTGCCACAATAGTTGGAAGCACCAAGTTTGCTCGACAGTAAATCTGTTGACCCACTCACACAGTGATGGCACAATACCCGATGCAGGTATTGTGCCACCCACCCCAAGTTTTCCTGTAGGCTCTGTCTCCACACCCACCATGTGGGGGCTCTGCCTCACACCCCTGGACTTTAGGATTCTCAACTCCAGGTCAGAGTTGGTCTGGGGAGGGGGCAGGACACTGGGGGAAAGCAAAACACGAAAATGGACCATTACAGCAGCTATCACTGTAGTGGTCATTTTCCATGTTTCGCCATCGGGGTGATGGGCAAAAGGAGGCCACCCTAAAGTTAGGGTTGAGTAAGCACTTTAATGTTAAACCTCAAATGTTGTGTCTTAATAACTTTGCCACCATATGATGGATTTGCCCGGAAAATTTGCATGCATGGTGTGATGCCATAGGTCTCTGGATCTGGCAAGTTGTGTTATGGTCAGATGTATGGTTGCAGAGCTGCAGAATGTCAAAACATGCAAAAAACCTGACTTTTTGTGTATTTCTTTGCTCACGCCCACCTGATTTGTCCATTTGGTCTGAAAACTTCAGGGAAGAGGCAGTCTGGATCACTTTTATTTATTGTTCAGAAACAACCTTGGAGCAGAAGCTCTTTTACAAAGATTCCATGTCAGAATAAAAACAAATAGTTGAAAATACATAATGTACAGCACATGATAATAGACAAACAAACAGTTCACTGAGGTGCAGCAATAGAAATTTACAAAGGGAGACAGTTAAGGTGACCTTGGTCCTTGATAGCAAGGAGAGTGGACTGGTTCAAGGGAGAATCAGGGGCAGGATGGAGGAGAGGAGTAAAGGTGAGTGGTAAGTTTAGCAGTCTAATGGGAAAACTGTCAAAAAAACAGAAAGTTGGGGGGTTGTGAAAATAGTAGGGAAGGTAGGAGAGAGCAAGATGGTAGGTGACAACAGAAAGGGGTAGAGGGCCAAAGATGATGGGTGATAACAAGAAGTTGAGGAGGGGGTCTGGAAGGTATGAGGTGTGGTCTGCGACGAGAAGAAGGGTAGAGGTAAGGGGCAAGGTTAGCAGTCTGATAGAAAGACTTTGTCAGACAAGAAGTGGGGGGAAGGATATGTAAACAGTAAGGAAAGGTTGGGGAAGGCAAGAGGGTAGGTGGCAACAGAGGAAGGTCACAAAAGTGAGAAGACGTTAATGGGGGAAGGGAGGGAGAGGAGGGAGTCTGAAAGGTATGAGGTGGGTTTGTGAGGACAGGTAAGAAGGTAGGGGGACAGCATGCACACCCAATGCCTTCCTCCTGGTTCCTTATTTGGGGTCAGCTTGTTAGAGGAGGTCAGAGATGGGGGGACAAAACCCAGAAGAGCCTTCTTGCTGAGTAGGCAGGTTTGGAATTTTATTCTATGCCCCAGAGACAGCCAGTTCGACCTGTGAGTACAGAGAGCAGGTGTGCGTGAGTCGGTCTGCTACAGTGGCATCTACACACCTTGTTTAGTGCTGTTGCCACCCATTGCAGAGCAGTATTCATGGCTGATCCATAAACCACCAGCTCATAGTCAATTATGGATAATCACCGATGTGTTCTTTGAAGATTTGGTGTAAAAATATTAAACCATTCAAAAGTTATTCAAAAAACAAATTTCCCATTATAGTCAAAGGGGGAAAAAATACTGTATATATGTTTCACAAAAGTGTCACAAGTACAGTTTTCCCTTCACAAATGGTCCTTTTACATTTGTGCTGCTGCTATCTTGTTTTTAGTTAGCGAGAGAGAAAAATGCCTGACGTTTAAATTTGGGACCCTCTAGGTTAACACTGACTGTTGGGTTTACCAAGTCAGGTCCTGAGGATGCCAGTCCTATCCTTTCTGGGGGGTAAAACCCCCTAGAAATGCTGTTTTAAAAATTGGCACACCAGTACTGTCACAAATTATGAAAGAAACATCCATGATACTTTCGCAAATGCAAACTTTTGTGCTGTTTTTTGTGAAAGTTTCAGTTTGCTAAGGTATTTTGTTACAAAACTGCAAATCTTTGCTACCACCCTGCAACAAAACGGTTGGGTCTTTTGGGTTGATATTTACAGGGTGGAAAGCTTGGTCCCACAGATGTGCCCTTTTGTGGTTTAGTGTCAAAACATTAAAGATGACCAAAGTTACAATGTTCTGAAGCTGAGAAATTTCCCATAGGTTAAAATTTCAGTGCCCATGATGCCTTTCGGCGTCTGTATCGTGAAAAAGAAGTGAGACTCAGATTTTTTGCTACCTACAGAAAAGCTCACCTTTAGGTGAGCTAATCTGTTGAAACAAGTTTGGAAATCATAGATTACACCAGCAGATGATTTTTTTTCCTACTTGTTACGGTTATGGAGATATTGGCACATTAGTGTCACAAGGATTCCAAGGGTGCCTTTTCAGTGTATTTCGATGCCCATATCTTGTACATGATGCGAGATATGGATTTGTTTGATTTATCCTGCATGGAGTACTCACTGTCATGATTACGACACTAGATTTTTTTCTCTAGCTGTTACGGTTGCTGAGATATTAGCAAATCAGTGTTACAAGGGTTCCTTGCCCTGTAGAGCTACTGTATGGCTCCGTACTTATGTGTAAGTGGAAGTGCAGGGCCTGGGGGGCCCACACTTCCACATACACATACTATTACACAAAAAATGGGCAATATGAAGGGAGCACAGGGCCCAGATGGCCCTCAATCCCGAAGGGAAATTCATGGCAAAAAACTCCATTAATGCATCAGTTAGGATTCATAGCATAGTGACAAAACCATGGAAATGTGGTTTCATAGTAAGTATCATACTAAGTAGTTAGGAGCTTTGGGAGCCCTACATTAGGCCCATAGCTGCTCCTGTCTTCTTTACCTATTATATGTCAGTTTACTTCCGCTCAGAATGTGGGAGTCCAGATGTGCTTTAAACTGGGCCTTGTTTTTAGAGCACATAATCTCCTCTAGCAATCCATTCCAGGGGGCAACCACCCTCTGTGTGATGAAAGCCTTTCTCCTATTTGTGTTGCATTTAATGTATCTCAGCTGAAGAGGATGGCCCCTGATGCCCTTCTGATTGTTTTTAAATTACAGATTTAGCTCACTGAAAATATAGTCATCCTGCATTATGTCATAGCACATTAGCAAGTCCCCTCTTACCCTTCTCATTTTCTGGGGCATCAGATTCAGTCTGTTAAGTCTTTGCTCATAGGGCTCCCCCCGCAAGTTATGTATCATCTTTGTGGCCTGCCTCTGCACCCTCTCTATCTCTGCCACAGCACTCCTGCCTATGGGTCCCCAGACTGGGGCTCCATAGTCGAGCATTGGCATAACATAGGCTCTATACAGTGGCATAATCACTGCTGTACTCTGGCTTCTGAAGTTTTTCTTTATGTTCCATAGTACCCTTTTCACTTTTAATATTTGATTGTTACACTGGCCCTGATATTTAAGCTTACGGTCCACCATAATCCCCAAGTCCCTTTCCATCTCTGATTTTCTCAGAATTTTCCCATTTATAGTATAGTTTTGATCTAGGTTTCTATTTCCCAGATGAATGACACAACACTTGTCTATGTTAAAATCCATTCCTCTAGCTCTTGCCCATCTATAGATGTCCTCCGGGTCTTTCTGAATTGTATCCACCCCCAGGTTGTGTCACTATTCCTGCCAATTTGGTGTCATCTGCATATTTACTTATCCAGTTATGTATTCCTCCCCCCATTTGTGCCATCAATATTCTGAACAGCACTGGTCCCAACACCAACCCCTGTGGGACCCCACTTGGCACAGGCACTCCCTGTGAATAATAGCCATTTATACACACTCTCTAGGTCCTATCTGTCACCCATGCGTGTATCCACCGGCTCGCTCTATGATCCATACCTATGTCTATTAGACAGTGTAATATTTCTATGAGGAACTTTATCGAAGGCCTTTGCAAAATCAAGATATATACAATCCACTGCCTCCCCCCCATCCAATGCTGCAGAAATGTTCTCATAAAACATAACATATTTGTCACACATGACCTCCTCTCCACAAATCCAGTGTTAGGATCCTACCCTTGCCACCCAACCCCCACCCTCCACACATCAACAGGTATTGGGGTGTGCATTGGGATCATCGTGCCTGACTCTCACCCCATTCTCCTATACTGCACCACCTCAGCTTCTTTACACATGGAATGGGGTGAGAGTTAGGCTGACGACCCCAATGCACACCCCGATGCCTGTTGGTGTGTGGAGGGTAGGGGGTGGGAGTGGGGTGGTAGGGGTGATAACCCTAACACCACATTTCCATGCTTTTGTCACTGTGCTCTGAACCCTAACTGATGCATTAATGGAGTTTTTTGCAATGAATATTAAATTGTTTTTTGTTTTAATTAGGTTAACCACAACATAACCCAGATAGATCATCTTAGGGTAGCTGGTTCATTCCACCGGGGTGTCAAAGAGACAAGGCACACTGATGAGTTCTGGTAGGATGAAACACGTGTCTATGTCTTCTGTTGGCACCCTTTGCAAACTGTGTGAGAGGTAGAGATGCAGTGAATTTAAAATTTGCCGGCGAAGTGAACGCAAAGTGGGCAGTTCGCCTTGCTACTCTGCTACATGGAGTGGACAATGCAAAGTGCTCACTTCGCCTTGTCATTACCACTTCGCATAAAGGTGGAATTGCAATGGAAGTAGGGTGAAGTCATTGTTTTTAATGGACTTCGCGTTCCTCATTAGGATTCTAAGTGATCCACTTGGTGTTTCAGATTTGGCAGCCCCCCCCACAGATCACATGGCTTACAGTACTGTAAGTCACATGCTCTTTAGCTAGGCAGGAAGAAAGTGAGTCATACAAGCAGACACTTTTACTTTCTCCTGTGCAGACAGAGAGAGAGTAGTGTGTTTTGTGACTGCTGATACTTTTAGTTTAGAGTGAGGAGGAGATTTAAACTTTGATTTAGACCCAACAGCTTTTTTAAAAGCTACATTTTTTGTCTTTTCTGTACTCTTTTTAACTTAATTTGTTCTTTCTGAAAATTTTATTTTTCTTACCTTTATAAGTAGTTAGTTGTTTGTCTATGTCTGTGTGACTGTGTGTGTGTGTGTGTGTGTGTGTGTTGTCTGACAGTGTGAGTAGTGATTGCTCGGACTGAGGGAGCTCAGTAGGAGAGATGGACCAGGGTGAGGGAATGTCTGGAGCAGGGCAGCTTTGGGAGAGCGTGGTAGTGGTAAGCATCGTATCATGTACATGTGTGGAGGGCATGGGCACCCATTCCTGTTGGACCACTCAAAACTTATGAGTGCCCCCCCGAAACAGGACCAGCACCGCCTCCTGTCCTGACTCTGAGGCAGTTGAACCACCACCACCACCACCAAGTCCAGTACCGGGTCCTCTGGAGCAGGATATGCCTGTTCCCCAGGGCCCAGGTATGGATCCCATCCCTGTTCAGCACCGTGACCAGTAGGCTTACAATACATCCAAGTAACTATTAAAAAAATGTATGTTGTGATTCATGACGGATCGTAAATCGTGATTTGTGACTGCATTTGTGACCCTGATGATGAAGAAATATGAATGTTTATGGTTGTACTTCCCCAGGCCCCAATAAGCTGTAGCTTAAAACTCCCAGACTTAAAAACACATATCAATGAGTACAATGGTGGGGTGGTGAAGCCTGGAGAGATACTACTAAACAGGTTTACAACACATCCTCTAAGTAACTAGAAAAAAAATTAATGTTGTGATTCGTAATGTGAATGATCGTGAATCATGATTTGTGACTGCATTTGTGACTGTGATGATGAAGAAATGTGAATGCTTACCGCCTACAGCTGTACTTCCCTGATGAGCTGTAGCTTAAAACTCCCGGACTTAAAAACACGTATCAGTGAGTACAATGGTGGGGTGGTGAAGCCTGGAGAGATACTACAAAACAGGCTTACAATACATCCAAGTAACTAGAAAAAAAATTAATGTGATTCGTAACGTGAATGATCGTGAATCGTGATTTGTGACTGCATTTGTGACTGTGATAATGAAGAATGTGATTGTATCACAAGTGACTCGTGATGATGGTCCTGACTTAAAAATGCATATTAATGAGTACAATGTTCATGCAGAATTAAGCACCACACCTGTCCAGTACTCTGAAGGGAAGCCAAAGAAACAACTGTGACTTAAGTTACAGATGGAGATTGGGCCCTAAAGAGATGCAAATGCACAGACAGATTAAGATTGCGATGTGCACGGAAGAGATGCAGACACAAAGGCACAACACCTAACCAGTGCTCACCATCATAAATTCAAATCTGGAAAGGAATACCTTTACCGGTTGGGGCGGGCCATGCTGGGGAGGCAGTGTACTGTACTGTTGCAGTAACAGTCACTAGTACTAGTACCAGTACCAGTAAAGATACCACAAAGAAGTACAAAAATCACACAGCTGCAGTGGATAGCAGCTTCACATTGCTGAAATTATTATGTGGCACAATAAAAGGTGTCTGATTTGATGACATGTGTCACACACATACTCACACACACACTAAGTAATGCATAGCAAATTGAAAACTTCAGTAATATAACCACATATTTTAAACAAACAAAACTTATGCACTGCTGCACCACAACAATCAGCGAAAAAATGGCAAGAAATATTGAAAATATTACCGTGAGTACATTTACACAGTTAAACTAGAAAAATATCACCAAAACAGAAAGCACTGTCTTTTTCTCCAAGTTAATCTACCTACACCACAGATACACCCTCCTCCAAAGCACACTTCCATTATCTCTCAGTACACAGGCTGAATGTTGTACATTAACATTCAAAATCCATACACAAACAATAAACGCTCGATGATATGAGCAAAGGAGGGTTTCCTATAATTGATGAACTAAAGTTTCAGCAAAAAAAAAATTACTCAAAAAAGCTTTTTTAACAGCTTTTTGAAGGTTTGAATTGCAGAGAGCTCTCAGAGCAGATTGTTTCCTACAGCTTCCTACACACACTACCCCAAACTAAGGCTGTGCAGAACAATCTTGAGCCCATGTGACCTGAAATCCCATGAAACACTGCAAAATTCGCCTTTGGAGCTTAAAAACAAGGCAAAGTACATTGTTTTCAATGTACTTCGCCTTAAGAATTGGTGTAGTAGTGGTTTGGAAAGGTGAAGTAAAGCAAAGTCATTGTTTTTAATGTACTTCACGTTATCCATTTGCAATGTGAAGTACTCCATTTTGCGTTGTGGAAAACTCCACAAATTCGCATTCACTCCGCGGATCACTTCACGGAGCGAATTGGGGCCACTTCGCCCACCACTAGTGAGAGGCCATTCGGCACAATGCATTTTTGCTTACAGTTGAACCAGCATAATATTCTGTGGTAATTTGCATATGCAGCCCATGATGCTTTGCATTGTGGGGCATGTGTGATTTATATATATATATATATATATATATATATATACATATTATGGTAGCACAGTAGTGCTACCATAGTTAGGATTGAGTAGCACTTTTAGGGTAAAGGGTCAAATTTTGCACCTTAATAACTTTGTCATTGTTTAATGGATTTACCTGATATTTGGTATACACAATTGGGCATAGCAGATCTTGGGACCTGCCAACTTTTATGCTGGTCAGATATACAGCTGTGAGTTATTAGCGACAAGTATGCAATTATGCTTTTGCAAATTCTTTGCTCTTGCCTACAGTTCCCACAGTTTACGTGACTGGTCTGACAACTTCAGGGAACATGCAGCAGGGGTTCCCGATGTGCCCTTTGAAGATTTTGTGAAAAAATATTAAACGGTTCAAAAGTTATTCAAAAAGCAAGTTCCCATTATAAGTCAATGGGAAAAGTTAACAAAAAGTGCAACACCTTCGAAAATGCACTTTTTAGTGTCACAAATGGCCATAGTAGTGTCACAAATCAACCATTTTGTTTTCAGTTAGTGATCAGAAAATTGCTTGCCATTTAAAATTTGGACCCTCTAAGGACACAATTCTTTCCGTGTTCACCTAGTTGGACCCTGAGGATGCTAGCCATGTCTTTATTTTGGAGTAAAACACTCCAGAAATATGTTTTTCAAATTTCTGGAAACAGTAGTGTTGCAAAGTAGTGTTGCACCTGCGACACTTTTTGGAAATTTTTCAGACTTGGCCAAAATGACAGGAATTCTTTGCCACACTGCTGCGAAAGAATGGTTTGGTCTTTTGGGCTGAAACTTGGAGGGAGGGCAGCCAATACATCACAGATGTGCCTATTGGTAGTTTGGTGAAAAAATATTGCAAGGATGCCAAGTTACAGTACTCAGAAGTTGGAATTTTTTCCCATAGACTAACATGCTGGCATACGCCACGCCTTTTGGGGCTCGTATCTCGGAAACGTTGCGAGATACAGAATTTTCATCACAATGTAGCAAAACAGAGGCAGGAAAATCATGAATCATGGGAATTTTTTTTCTACATCATACAGTTCTTGAGATATAAGCAATTTAGTCTTCCGACAGCTCATTTTCTGCTGTGAGGCCTATTATTATGCATTACATTCTTTGTGCACACTGTGTTTCACTATGCAGCTGTTGGCAAAAACAGGGTGTGCCCTTACGTTACTGTTACACTTAACATTACCACTTGTGTTTCCGTTACCCATTTGCATTACTGTTCCGTGTACACCACCATGTGCATTAAGCTTTGTGCCTCGTTATGTGATGCGCTATGCTCGTTTCCATTTCTGTTTCCTCTGCCGTTATTTCTGCTGTTAACAATACCGTTTGCACTTCCACTTGCCGTACTGTGACTGTGCACGTCATGGTTTGTGTTTTCATACATGCTTGCATTTTCTTTTGCATTTCTCTTTCCTCTGGCATTATTGTTGCTGTTACCATTACCATTTACGTTTACAATTGCGATAACGTCACCATGTGCATTACAGTTTGCGTTTCCGTATGTGCTTGCATTCCAGTTTCCATTTCTGTTTCCTTTGGTGTTATTCTTCATGTTAACTTTAGCAGTTGCATTTACAATTGTGGTACCATGCCTGTGCGTGAGCGGTTTGCGTTTCTGTGTGCACTTGCGTTCCCGTTTCCATTTCAGTTTCCTTTCACGTTATTCTTCATGTTAACTTTACCGTTTGTGCTTACAATTGCGGTACCTTGCCTAAGCGCATTATGGTTTCCATTTCCATAGGTGCTTCTGTTCCCATTTCCATATCTGTTTCCTTTGGCGTTATTCTTCATGTTAACTTTACCATTTGCATTTACGATTGTGGTACCATGCCCTTGGGTGGTACAGTTTCCATTTATGTGCACACTTGCGTTTGTGTTTCCATTTCTGCTCCCTTTGGTGTTCTTTTTGCTGTCACATTTAACATTTGCATTTCAAATACCACTGCCATCACTGTGCGCATTACCAGTTGCGTTTTTGTACGCGTTTGCGTCTCTGTTTCTCTTACTGTTTGCTTCGGCATTACTTTGCACTTGTGTTTCTATTAATGTTTGATTTACCATTTACGTTTATGTTACCTTGTGTGTAACTCTTGGCATTTGCATTGCTGCTCCTGATACTATGTGACAGGACATCACGTGGTGGGCCGAACTTCCGCCACCATATTCTATTCAATATTTATTGGCCTCATTCTCAAAAAGAAGGGAAATTAGAGGCAAAAAACTCCATTTAATGCATCAGTTAGGGTTGTTCCACAGTGACAAAAGCAAGGGATTCGGATTGTAGGTTGAAAGCCCCTCACTAGCCCACCCAACCTGCATTGAGGGTGCATGTTGGGGTCGTTGGTCTAACTTTCACCCCATTCTCTCATAATTCTGCTTCTTTACACAAGTGATGGTGTGACAGTTGGGCTGATGACCCCAACGTGCACCCTCGATGCTGTTGGGGAGGGCAAGGGCAAGGGGCTTTCAACCCAACACCAAATTTCTTGCTTTTGTCACTGTAGAACAACCCTAAGTGATGCATTAAGCGGAGCTTTTTGCCTCTAATATATATATATGTGTATATGTATATATATATATATATATATATGATTTTTGTTTAATGTATTATTAGTCATAGTGTTATGATAGTACAATAATGGGAAGGTATTTACTTGTCTCACCACGACTATGAAAATATGAATATATCATATGAATTTGATATGGTATTATGAGTCACACTACTTGGATTTCTGAGTTTTGAATATGTGTTAGAATGTTATGGCCTTATGCAGGTAGTTGTTTATTGTATATAAGTGATTACTATTACATTTTTCCCATTTAAATAACCAAATGTAGTATTCCAGTGGGAGCCCGTATCTTTAAGGTATAGTCTTTGGATCTTACTTAGTGATTATGATATTACCAAAATGATGTTTATAAATAAGGAACCATGTTTCTATCAGAATTGTCTACATCAGATACTAATATGTATTTATTGTATATAGTACATGGTGAATACTTACGCTATACCCAGCCTTTATATACTGCTAGCATGTAGTGGATTATCTTTTGTGTTAGTCTCTGAAAGAAAAGTTGAAGGAAATTAATCTTTTTAATATTAGACACAGATACATAGAAAATGCCAGCAGAAGGAGACTAAACAGTCCATTTAGTCTGCCCATAAGCCTATCCCTTTTCCCTAATTGTTATTAAGTGTTACAATACCTTTGTTCTTATTCCAAGCTCTTTTGAAGGTCCCAAACCATTTAGCCTCCACCACCTCTCTTGGGAGGCAGTTCCAGGCATTGACCACCCTCTCAGTGAAAAATACATTTTGAGTGTTGCTCTTGAACCTGTCCCCCTTCAGCTTCATATCGAGACCTCTAGTTCTTGTGCAGCTCTTGGCTTGAAATAGGTAATGAACCCGTACCTTGTGTATTTCCTTCAGAAACGTGAAGGTTTCAATCATGTCTCCCCTCTTTCTCTGCTGCTCCAGGGAATACATGCCAATGTCACTCAGCCATTCCTCATATGGTTTTCTGTGCAGTCTCTGTGTCATTTTTGTAGCTTTCATCTGTACAGTTTCCAATATGTCAATGTCCTTCCTAAGATGTGGTCTACAGAACTCTCCAGAACTGTACACTGTACTCCAGCTGTTGCCTCACAAGTGATCTATATAGCGGCAAGATGACATCTCTTTTTCTGCTGTCAATCTCCCTTCCTATTCAACCCAGTATATCATTTGTCTTTAATGCAGCTTTCTCACACTGTTTTGATATTTTCAGATAATCAGTTATGATAATCCCCAGATATCTTTCTTGCTTTGTGACTTCCAGTTTTACCCCACCTAAATAGTATTCTTCTCCTGGATTACTCCTTCAAGGTGCATTATCTTGTACTTCTTTGCGTTAAAATTTAGTTGCCAAGTTTTTGACCATAGTTCCAGCTTCTTTGGGTCAGTCTTCATTCTTTCCACACCACCAGGAATCTCTTCCATATTGCATATCTTTGTGTCATCTGTGAACAGACTGACTTTGCCTTCCAGGCCTTCAGAAATTTCAATAATAAAGATATTGAAGAGAACAGGGCCCAATACTGACCCCTGTGGCATGCCACTGGTCACTACTCCTTCTTCCGATAGACAGCCATTTACTAGTACCTTTTGGGTTCTGCCACTCAGCCAGCTTCTTATCCAGTGTACCACTTTTTGCCCAGTCCCATGCTGTTGAGTTTATTTAGCAACTTTCTATGAGGGACTGAATCAAAGGCCTTGCTGAAATCTAGGTAAACTATGTCTATAGTGCTGCCCTGACCCGCTATTTTGGTTACCCAGTTGAAGAAGCCAGTTAGATTAGTCTGGCATGATCTTCCTGTGGTGAAGCCATGCTGTCTTGGGTCTGCTTTAAAATTTTCCTGGAGAAAGGAAATTATCCTCTCCTTGAGTAGGGCTTCCATTATTTTGCCCACAATTGAGAAGAGGCTTACCAGACGATAGTTGCCTGCACTCTGCTTACTCCCATTCTTGTGTAGAGGGATAACAGAGGCTTTTTTCCAGTCCTCTGGGACATCCCAAATGCTAGCAATAGGTTGGAGAGTTCTTCCAGGGAAGCTGCTAGTTCTTCCCTTCAGTAACCTTGGATAAATTTCATCAGCACCCATTGCCTTGTTTACCTTGAGGTTTGCCAATTCTTTTAGGGTTCTCTTCTTTGTAAAGGGTCTAGGGTCCACTCCGCTGCCATCAGTTCTTCTTCCTGTCAAGGTGGGTCCACATGCTTCTTCTTCAATTCGTAAAAACAGAGCAAAAATACTTGTTTAAGATTTTTGCTTTGTCTTTGTTGTCCTCTGCATGCTCCCTGTCATCTGTCTTAAGTCTTACTATTCACCTTCTTGTCTTCCTCTTCTTGCTGATATATCTATAGAGGATCTTGTCCCCCTTTTGGACCTGTTTAGCTATTTTTTCTTCTGTTTCTGCCTTTGGTGCCCTGATTTCCTTGTTTGCTTCCCCTAGCTTCTCTTTGTATGCATTCCTGTCCTCGTCACATATAGTTAAGCAACAGCAACAGTATATTGCTTAGCCCCAATAAAGAGGATCTGCCTTGAAATTTAGGCATGTGAAAAGCATGCTGTTGGTGATTATGAATAAATAAATGAAAGATAAAACTATACTATATGAAGTGTGGTGAGTGAGTCTGCTTTCCTAGCCTTGGAACACAGCCATTATTATGAAACCAGTAGTCAAAATGTGAGGTGTTGCACACACTGAAACAGGAAGGAAACTGGCCTGGGGTAAAAACTGCAACTACAATGAGAGGGAGGGAGGAAATTAGATCACCATGGAGGGGAGCAAAAGGTAGAGATGATTATGCAGATAAGGAGGAAGAAAGACATGAAGGAGGTCAATCAATTAATCACTTTATTTAACCAGGCATAAACACCATTGAGCAAGCTCATTTCCAAGGTGGTCCTGGGCAATAATACAATACAGTACACTTCATAAGATTACAATTAAGGTGGACAGTGGTGCAAAAAAAAAAAAACATTGTGAAGGTGCCGGTCAATATGGGCCTATACATACCGGTCAACATAATTAACATGCAAAGGTACATAATGATAAGCTTTACTGGAATGAGAAGAGACAACAATCCCATAAAGTCTCTGCTAAGTAAGAGCTCATACCTAAATGATAAAAAATAAGGAGGTATTAAGGAATAGGGTAGAAATTGGGGTGAAAGAGAAGGCAGCCAAGAGGGAGGCCAGAATAGGTAAAAGGTAGAGAATAGGCAGGGCCATCTCAGATTAAGGGGACTAGGCTTGTAGGTCCTAGGTTTCTGATGTTAGGAATGTGGGGTGGATGAGATACTTAGGCATAGGATTTGAGAGTGGCACCCGGGGCTTAGGGGTCATAGGCATCTGAAACAGTTGCATGATTTCTTCAGATAATCTGTTAATAGAGCTTTGAATGTGAAAATGCTTGGAAGTGAGGATAATTTTAATGAGTCTTGCATAGTGTTCCAAAGTGATGGAAGTGAGAAGTTGATTGCTGCTGAGCCAAGGGTAGTTTTCACTCTAGGAATCTGGAAGCAGATTATGGAGAAGCATCTCAGGCCATAGGAACCTTTAGCCCATTTGAAGAGGTTTGGGATGTATGCAGGGAGGTTATCAGATAATGCTCCAAAAAAAACAGAGAAGAGCATTCCTTTTTCTCCTAGTTGAGAGTGAGGTCCATCCTGAAACCTGGTATAGACAACAGTGATGTGTATCATGGGGTAGATTTAGGATAAATTTTAAAGCCCAGTGGTAAAGGGTGTCCAGTTTGTTTAGCATCGTTGATGGGCAATGACTGTAAAGGAAGTCAGCGTAGTCTAGTAAAGGTAGGAATGTAGTTTGTACTAGTCTCATTCTGACTTCTAATGTAAGTAAGTGTTTAATGTGATAGAATAAACCTAATTGCTGTCTTAGTTTCTTTGAGGTTTCATTTAAGTGGCACAGAAAGTTGAGCTTGTTATCCAGCCAGAACCCTAGGTATTTAAAGGTATCAGCTACTTCAAGGGGTTCATCTAAGAGTGTTTGGATCTGTGTGATATGTGGACATCTGGGAAGTAGACTTTGGTGAGAGAATCATTGCTTTACTCTTTTTGCCATTGAGGAGGAGCTTATGAGTGATAAGGTTGTATTGGAGGGTGACAAAGTCTTTCTGTAAGTTCTTATGGGCCAAATCCAAGGATGAATTTGTGGTATAGAGTGCAGTATCATCTGCGAATAAGTGCACATTGGCTGTGCCCAGCTGCGAGTCCAGATTATTGATGTATATTGCAAAGAGAATAGGGCCCAGGATGGAGCCTTGTGGGACTCTTCGTAACAAGGATTTTTGTGGGGAACAGATCTCCTATGGCTTTGACTTGTTGTAACCTATTGGTTAGGTAGCTGGTGAACCATTTAATGGCAGAACTATCAAGTCCGATGTTACTCAGTGCAGTAAGCATAATGGTATAATCCACAGTATCGAAGGCCTTACTTAGATCAAGGAAGAGGGCAAATACATGCTTCTTAGAGTCCAAGGCCATTTGCCAGTCTGTAGTTACTTTGGCAAGAGTTGATACTGTACTGTGTTTGGCTCTGAAGTCGGACTGAGCAGGGTTTAGCAACGTTTGTGAATCCAAATGTTCTTTAAATTGGATGTTGACAATTTTTTCAAGTAATTTAGAGAGGACGGATAGTATAGAAATAGGCCGGCAATTGTTCAGATCACTCGGATCCCCAGTTTTGAATTGTGGTAGGATGTGGGCAGTTTTCCACGAGACAGATAGCTCACCTTGAATCAGAGAGGTGTTGAATAAGTGTGTAATGGGGGCGGTCAGATAGGTATGGCCAAGTTTTAGGAAGTAAGGTTCAATATTATCTGCACCTGCACTCTTTTTTGTATCCAGAGAAAGGAGGAGGTCCTCCACTTGCTTGAACATAATTGTGAGGAAGCTGAAGAGGGTGGGATGTGGTTAGTTGTGGTTGTGGTTATCAGTGAAGCCAACAGTGTAGTCTCTTGCTGGGCTAAGTTTGCTGATAGGTGAGGTGTCAAAGGCAAGCCCTGCAGTGGCAAAGTGATCATTAAACTTCTCTAGTATATCAGCTTTGTTCATATAGGTGGTACCATCAGACACAATTTTGTTTGGAAGGGGTGTTGCAGTGAACTGACCTTCGACTTCTTTGAGGATGTTCCAAAATTTGGCAGAGTTGTTTTTATCATCTTCTAGTTCTTTTTGGCAGTACCTAGCTTTTTCTGACCTAATTAGCTTGGTAGAAGCATTCCTAGTGGTATGGAATGCTAGCCAATCGGCCTCCAGGTGGGATTTCCTCGCTTTTTTCCACCAGTAGTCCCTATCCCTATGTGCTTTCTTCAGGATGGGAGAGAACCAGCCAGGAGTTTTATTTTTTGATTTGATCAGTCTTAGTGGGGCGTGTTTATCTATTAGCCCCAGTAAGAGGTTATGAAAAATGTTAAATGCCTCGTTAAAGGTGGGGGCTAGATAGAAATCCTGCCAATGAATGTTGCTTAGATCTTTCAGGAAAGTGTACTGGCAGAACTTTTTCAGGCATCTTTTCAGTTTGAATTTGGAGGCCGTTTTTATTTGGGAAGGATGTCTGATACATAGATACATAGATACATAGACAGTGTCGGCAGATAAGGGCCTATGGCCCACCCAGTCTGCCCATTTGAGTTTGTAAGTTCAGTTTGTTTTCCTAGAAGTCTATTTCCCCTTACCCCTGACCTCTAGAATTCCTTTATGTCTATCCCATGCATTCTTAAATCCCGTGATTGTTTCAGCCCCACCACTTCCTCTGGCAGGGTGTTCCACTTGTCCATCACCCGTTCTGTGAAGAAATTCTTCTCATGTTTCCTCTGAATCGTCCCTCCAACTTCATCCCATGCCCCTAGTCCTGAAACATCTTTTTCACTTAAAAATAGTGTTTTCCTGCACCCTGTTCCTCCCTGTAAGATACTTGTATGTCTCTATCATATCCCCTCTCTCCCTCCTCTCCTCCAGGGAGTACATGTTCAGTTCCTTCAACCTGTCTTCATAGGACTTGTGATGCAACCCATGCACCATCTTTGTTGCCCTCCTCTGAACCTTCTCTACCCTGTCTATGTCCTTACGTAGGTATGGTCTCCAGAACTGTACACTGTACTCCAGGTGGGGCCTCACTAGTGTCTTGTATGCAGGCAGTAGCACAATGGTCACTTATATCATTGAAGAATACTCCAGTATGCGAGATATTGTGAGATTTGTTTACTAGCATAAGGTCCAGGAGGGTGCTACGCTCAGGGTTTTTTCTGTTAGGTCTGATTATAGCAGTCACCATTTTTAACAGACCATTAACATCACGTAGATCCTTCAAATTCTTAGAGCTGTCATCATTCCAATTTAGATTGAAATCCCCCATTAGAATACACTCAGTATTAGCAGAGTCAAGAAGGTTTTGAAGGTGTGGCAGAAGTGTCCAGCCACCAGACGGCAGTTGGTAGCATGCTGCCATAAGGAGTGATTTCTCACTGGAAAGTGATAATTTTAGAGCCAGGCATTCAAATTCCTTAGCTTTTGAGGTACAGTCAAAGACTGTGACTGTGAATTTGCTTTTAACATATATTGCAACCCCTCCCCCTCTAGTCGGTCTATCACAGTGGAAGATGATATATCTGGGTACATTGATAGATTTGTCTGGGGTAGAGGGTGTGAGACAGGATTCAGTTATCATAAAGAAATCAGGAGATGCATGTAGAGCCCAGGTCTGTATATAGTCAATCTTCTTTAGCAAACTACAGACATTGATATGGAGAAAGCTAATCCCTTTATATTGAGGGAGTTCCACAGGGGCATCCAGAGAAATAGGTGGGCCTGGGTTTAATTCAACATTTCCTGCCCAGAGTAGGAGAAGCAGTAGTATTTTTTTAAGGTGGTGTTTTAGCCTGCTAAATAGTCTTTTGTTACTCCTAGCATACATTGGTTTAGCGGTGGCTGTGTTAAGGGCAGGACTGCTATCTGCTAGGGATAAAACATAGAGAACTGATAGGGCCGATATCATCCTTGGCAATTGCACGTATTCTATAGTTATGGCCTGGTGGGAGGAGGGGCATGACCATAGGGGAGATGTCCCTGATGTAGGTTGCCATGGTCTAATGTGGGAGGCTATAACTTGGTAGATGATAGAGGAGGGAAACTGGCCTTTGTCCAAGTTGCAAACTGAAATTTTGGGTAGAGCATAACTTAGTAATATAAGACAACTATAGAGAAGGATAGGCACAGATGGCATTCTTAACATGGAGATATTTCCTTTACCAGTAATAAATACAGGATTTGAAACAGTTCCTCAAGAGGGCCAGGGAAATAAGTGATTCCTGTGGGAGGTGGGGGACCAGTGAAAATTAAGGCCTAGATAACCAATGAGGTGTGGCTGACAATAGCCAGTAGGAGTGAGCTAGAAAGCCGGGGCGGGTTTTATGTGTATTTAATCAGGAAGGGGAGTGGGTGGGCAAAATAATTGGCAGCTAGGGCTCCCTTCCTGGAGGTAATCAGTCCCTGAGGGCAAGTCCATACCTGCATTTCTGTGAGGGGTTGGTGACTTCACACCTGGACTGCGGGTGGCAGTCTGGCAGGTTGGGTTTGTCAGAGAACCACAGCTGTGGCTCTCAGACTACCTGGAAGGAGAAGGCAGAGATGAATTAAATAAGAAAGTCAGGGCTGCTCGTGGAGCTAAAAAGAAATGCAGACTGGCTTAAACAGGGGGGTGTTGCAGACCAAAATGTTCGGCAAGGTGCCTCCAAGTCTGAGTGAGCAATAACAGGGCTATTTAAAACACAATACTAGTGTAAAAAGGTGAAGGATGGGTTTCAAAGGCCTTAGCTGAGATTGTTACTGGTCCTATGAGGAACACAATACAGGCATTTACATTAAATCAGAAAACTTCAGCTATAAAATATAAAGAAAATAGTTTTAACAGAAAACATAATCTAGCACAATATAATCAAACATTAACAGTGCAGAGCTATATGGAGCCAATCGGAGTGCTCCTGGGGCTGACTGCAGCCAGTGGGCCACAGCAGTAAAAGACTGGATTTAAACCCAGAGACAACTGTCTTCATGTAAAGAAAGCAAAAATTGGCAGCTAGGGCTCCCTTCCTGGAGGTAATCAGTCCCTGAGGGAAAGTCCATACCTGCATTTCTGTGAGGGGCTGGTGACTTCACACCTGGACTGCAGGTGGCAGTCTGGCAGGTCAGGTTCATCAGAAAACCGTGGCTGTGGCTCTCAGACTACCTGCATTTCTGCAAGGGGCTGGTGGCTTCACACCTGGACTGCGGGTGGCAGTCTGGCAGGTCGGGTTCATCAGAGAACCACGGCTGTGGCTCTCAGACTACCTGCATTTCTGCGAGGGGCTGGTGGCTTCACACCTGGACTGTGGGTGGCAGTCTGGCAGATTGGGTTCATCAGAGAACCATGGCTGCAGCTCTCAGACTACTAGAACAGAGACAAGAAGAATGGTAATACAGAAAAGATTCCAGGACAGTGTATGAGCAGGAGAAGATGGGGTTATGAAGACTTGATCAGATGCAGTGGAGTCTATAACAAAAATCAGCCTGCCCCACTGAGCTCTTTTCTGGGGCAGAGAGAAGGAGCAGAGGCCAGAGTTTCTGTGGTTGTAGGAGGAGGAAGGGAAAACAAGACTAGAGTGAGCTGAGATAGCCGGGTGGACAGACCCTAACCAGAATTTGGAGATAAGGGATATACAGTGAGAGAGGCATCTATATACTGTTCCCTCAAGAGAGGGGAGCAACTATAACTGTTGGCAGAGCAGATGCACTGTCACTTGCTATGTTGGCAAGCCAGGCATGGGAGTGTTCCTGAGTCTTTGGGGGCTGACTGCAAGAAGAAGGACCAAGTGTCCTGAAGGAAAGAAGGAGTCACACTCCACAGCACTACTGTAACAGGGTGACCATGGGTGGCAGTGCAAGCTGGAGCTGTGTTGGGTGCAGGCACCACCTGATGGCATCATGAGCATGCTTGCAAGCTCACATCACAGCCATCCATGACTATAAGGCATCTAAGGACTACAGAAATAAGGGACACAGAAAAAAAACTCCCAGACTGTTGTAGGATGACGCAGCAACTTGTTGCAGGCCCCACACCACTGACTGGGCACTCTCTCCCCGACTGAGCATGACATCTTGAGGGGCTTGGTGAACTGAGATGGCCTCACCCCAGGGGGCATGCTGAGGAGGAATTGAGGAAAGGGATGCTAAATCCCAGAGAAGGCAGGTGATAGATAGAGATGTTATGACATTTTACTTAGTTGACAAAGTTCTGGTGAAGTTGCAAAATTCACCTTTGTGAAAAACTTCACAAATTTCCAATTCTGCCTCTTCAATTTGCATTTTCCTGGGGAAATGGCACTGTTTCAGCTGAAGATTGGTGAAGTCATAGTGAATTTGCAACTTTACTGGACAAATTTGCATGACTTTACCTTAGAAAGTGCAATCTTGCCTACCAAAAACTTTGCAAAGTTGACATTTTGTGAATTTGGTAGACTTCCCAGATTAATTTACAGAGTGAAGTTTGCCAACATTGCACATCTCTAGTGATCAGGCTAGAATAAGAGGCTTAGCTCAGGGGAGAAGGGGGAAAGAGAGGGAACAATGATTTCAAAGGGTCAGTACCCTTGGGGTGAGCCCAACAGCAATGCAGTGGTTCTTGAGTTATTTGTAAAACAGGTCCTAAATGTCCAAAATGGGTAAAGCAAACTCAGATGCCAACTCTATTATCCTTGGAATGCCATAGGGCTCCATACTGGGCTCCCACCTTTTTACACTGTTCATTAACGACCTGTCCAGGGTCTGCTCAGGGAGGTGGATCATGGGAGGGCAGTGGATGTGGCCTATCTGGACTTCAGCAAGGCCTTTGACACTGTGCCACATGGAAGGCTGTTAAACAAAATGGGGAATATGGGCATGGGCAGGGCAGTAGTGCAGTGGGTGGGTAATTGGCTGGGTAGCAGGACACAAAGGGTGGGGTAAATGGCAGTCACTCCACAGAGGGAAGAGTGACCAGTGGGGTGCCGCAGGGATCAGTGCCGGGACCAGTCCTATTCAACATCTTGATTGGTGACATTGTGCAGGACCTAGAAGGCAGAATTTCCCTGTTCATGGATGACCCAAAGCTCTGTAACAGTGTGGACACACCAGAAGGTGCAGACAGAATGAGGAGTAACCTGAGAAGCTTGAAGAATGATCAAGGGTTTGGTAGTTGAAATTCAATACAAAAAAGTGCAAAATAATGCATATGGGGAACAAAAACCCTGAAACAAAATGTCAGTTGGATGGTGAGGATATAGCTTGCACTAAGCAGGAAAGGGACCTTTTTGGTTATCATCTCTGATGACCTCAAGGTAGGGAAACAGTGTGATAAGACAGCACGTAAAGCAAATAGGATGCTGGAATGCATAGGCCTGGGCATCACCAGCAGGAAAAGGGAGGTCATAATTCCACTATACAAGACACTATTGAGGCCCTACCTGGAGTACAGTGTCTATTTCTGGAGACCTTACCTACGTAAGGACATAAACAGGGTAGAGAAGGTTCAGAAGAGGGCAACAAAGATGGTACAGGGATTGCATCACAAGTCCTATGGGGATAGGCTGAAGGACTTGAATATGTACTCCCTGGAGGAGAGAATGGAAAGAGGGGATATGATAGAGACATACAATCACCTTATGGGGAGAAACAGGGTGCAGGAAAACACTATTTTCCAGCAAAAAAGATGTTCCAGGACTGGCGGGCATGGGGTGAAGTTGGAAGGAGGCAACTTAGAGGAAATGTGAAGAAGAATGGCTGCACAGAAAGGGTGGTGGACAAGTGGAACACCCTGCCTGAGGGAAAGGTGGGGGCTAAAACAATCACAGGATTTAAGAATGCATGGGATAGACATAAGGGAATCCTGGAGGTCAGGGGTAAGGGGGCAAGAGACTTCTAGAAAAACTTGAAGTGATCTTACGAGCTCAAATGGGCAAACTGGGTCGGCCATAGGCCCTTCTCTGCCAACAGTATCTATGTATCTATGCTTAACTTCCAAATTACTGCTTTATGCAGATGATACTGTCTTGCATGCACATGGGAGAAATATATGATATTAACATAACCCTTGCACAGAACTTACATGCTCTCCAGTGCTGGTTCTTAAATAAATAGCTAGTTCTCAACATACCTGAGACTGAAGCCATGCTTCTTGGCTTTGCCAAAAAATATCTAACAACACTCACAAGACCATAGATGGTCTCTACCATAGATGTAAGACCTCAACATCTGTACCATAGATGGTTCTAAACTTGAATTGGTAATGAATTTCAAAAACCTTTGTGTACCATTGATCCTCACTTTACGTCTGACATCCATATAAGTAACACTATCAAGGTAGTACATCAAAAGCTGGGGCAACTCTACTGTATCCTCAGGCTTCTTATTGCAGCACCAAAGTAAGGATCCCACAAAGCATCCTGCTTCCCTTGCTAGACTATGGAGTCATTGTAACAGACACTGCTCCAAAATCAGTATGGTCAAAGAAAAAAAGCCTTATATTATAAGATGGGCAGATTTGCTGCCTCAAATGGCCCCAGCTCCCACCATTGCACCTGCTTAGATCAGCTAGGTTGGCTGCAGAAAGAACACAAGACACAACTCCTGCTGGTAAACTTTGTATACAAGAGAAGGCAACATGCTGCAGTCCTAAAAGAGATGCTCACCCATGTAAACCTCCCTCACCCCCATTCTGCTATCAAAAATGTGCTCCTGACTCTGCTTATGTGGATAGGGATTGGCAGAAATCATTCAGCTTAAGGGCTGCCTTCCTATATAACTCCATACCTGCCCTATTATGCTGTCTCTTTCCTATAAAGTTTCCATTCATAAGACGAAAGACTATCTGTTGAATTTTGATACATGCTCCCAGCGTTTCTTGTAGACAGACCTCCTGCAATAATTCTTGATCGGCTCTTCTCACTATTGTAAAACTGTGCTATGCGTGCCATAGTTCACATCTCTGTAAATCTTGTTCTCCTTGACATAGTCTAGTGACCTGTAAATATGTAATTTATCAACATGTAACACTTTTTTGTATCATGTACTGTGATCTTATCGTATTTTTCTCCCAGAGTACTTGTAGTACCCAGGTCATGCCTGAAAAAAGCACTTGACGCAAGTGCACCTAATCAGTTATCAAAGTATAAATATTTCCAGTACAAAATGAATGACATTTTATAATAATTATGAAACATGCACTGCATTAATTAAGGCTAACACAAGGCTCCAGAAGGCATCAGTGGGGCAGCAGTATCACCTTAAACCCACTGATGTTACCCAGAAACATGTGAAGGAGAATATTTTCCCCTCTGTTCTCCAGCATAAGAATAAGGAGACATAGGGCTGGAGTCTCACTGGGCCCTCAGACCAACACATGGTGCATCAAACACCCACCTTGTGACAAAGTAAGGTGCACCAAAAACTGTGCACCACATTCTAAAAGAACAGCAGTTTTGGGGCCAGGCCACCGGAGCAGCGGCAAGGCATCCATCTGTGGTGCCAACATCCCGAGTTCGGGGATGAACTCAGGAGTCGGAGGGCCAGCCTGGGGGAGAAGGATTGAGCATCCCAGGGAGTGCTCTGCTTCTCTGGGGAGAGGGAGGAAGAGTGTCTGGCCCAATGCAGACCTCTGGCAGAGGCTGGGGGCACCATGGTGGCTGGCACCACACATCAGGGGGGCAGGGCAGACACTGGCATCATTGCACATCCCCTCCCCCAAGGAAAATAATGCAAAAAAAAATGCTGACAGTTAATGATGGCCCCCACTTCTGTCACTGTTCCTGCTCCGACATTGGTCCGATGGGGGGTCCTGCTCCCGTGATCCCACCCTTGGGGGCAAGCCAGTGCTAGAGACCTGTATTCCTCCACCCGTGGGGGTAAGCCTGGGGATCGGGGGTGGAGAGTGGAGTGGAGGACCCAGAACCCCTCATGGAGGGCTGCAAAAAAAATTAAAAGAAAAAAAAAAGAACAGCAGTCTCTGTGCCATAGTCCCCCACACTGATGCAGAAGGTCCACTGCATCACAAATGTGATGAATGAGGGGAGAATGCCACAAGAAAAAGAAAATCAGACAAGAGAAAACATTTCTTATTTATGTCATACTGGAAGTGTGGTACGAATAGCCAATTTCCTTTGAGTGCATTTCTGTGGTCCCACACGTCAGATTCCTCCTCTGTTATTTCTGAGTACAGGTTTTAAAGAACCTGGTTCTTCATTTGCACCTATGCAACTAGGGTTGCTAATATATTGTACTGTATCACTGAAAGGTTTACACAATCATTTACACAGTCATTTAAACAGAGCTGAACTATCTGATACTGTGAATATTAATCAGACTCAAAACAGTCAAAATGTGTTCCAGTTTGGTTCTGATTACTTCAGAATTCTTTTTTGTTTGACATTTTACAGTTTAGATGTTTTGTTTGGCTGGCAGTATAGCCTAAAGGTTAGAGGAATGAGGTGTGAACGAGTTGGTACATCTAGTAGACCAGACCAGAGTTGGATTCTCACAGCCTCCACTTGCATACTGTGTGACTCTGGGTAAGTCACTTAACCACCCAGTGATCCCAGGTCGCCCCTAAAAATGGACACTTGTGCTTAGTAGGCCTTACCTGGTTACCAAAGACTAAAAAATAAGATGTGGAACATTGATTTACATCAGATTGAACTGGTTATATTAGAGGTACTTCATTTCAGGTACCTTGGGGAAACTCTGGACCCCTTCCTAATATTTGCTACAAACATAGGACAGGGGTTCTATGTGATAATGGCGATTGCAGAAAGGTGACCACCATTAGGGAAAGTGTACAGTGGCGGAAATAAATTTCACTGATGTACACTCGTGGCGCAGACCAAAAGGGCACTGAAAACATTTTTTTTTGTTTATGCAGGAGGCTGCGCACCCCCCCCACACCCCTCTACTAAAGGATTCTCAACTCCATGGGGGTGCATGTCGGGGGGTGAAAAAATAACAAACACAAGATCCCAGACTGGCGCAAAAATATCAATGCACTCAGCATCAACCCAGCATCCTTCCAACCCTAGTCTTCCACAAACCCACCACACCACACGGCCAGCTTAGCAGCCCACTGCCGTGCTTCACCTCACAAACCCTTCCTCCCATCTCATGGCATGCTTGCTACCCCCAAACATGCGCATATATATAGTGACAGGATGTCGCTACATCCATATTCACCCACCCATCCAGTAGCCCTGTGAACAGGCACCGCTACTGAGTCACTCTTTTTATATGCCCTCAATAGTAGATGCCCTCATCACAGGATACCAAGGACAGGTAATTAAAAGGATGAACCAGAGAGCAGGGGCTTGCTATCGACTCAGAAGAGGCCAGAAGGGGAAGGATCTAGATTCATTTCAGTGCAGTACAGTAACTGTTCATTGCTGTTTTGGTTTTAAACCTAGATTTGTGGGTTTTTAGTTGTACTGTTTTTTCTTTGCTGTCTTTACTTAGAATTGTTTTTGGACAGCTGAAAATTTAAAACCTAGTTTGTTGTGCTTGTAGTGGTGCTGTTTTCCTTTGCCCTTTGCTGTCTTTACTTTCTGCAAATTTTCACCCCATCCTCCCACCCTGCCCTCCACTCTTAAGTATATGCCCTGTTAAATCTGATTGACAGGAGCCAAGCACATGGAAAAGCAGGGGTATTGGAGTAGGAGGGGCATAATGGGGAGGAAACCAGCCCTCGGCACAAGTGTTTTGACTTTTTTATTTGCCATTTTCCTTCTTTAAAAAAAATAGTATCTGAGGATTGGTGGCAGTATTTTCAGGGCAGTAAATTAATAAAGAGGGAACTACAAGGAGAACTTTAGTAGCAGATAAGGACTAGAATAGCAGTATAAGTGCAGTATAATGTGAGGAGTGGTGCAATGCAGTGGATGTGGGGCAGTTGTATTCAAGCAGACCTTCTGGATGCTGAGGTGCTGCCCTATCTGTAGGCATCTCTCTGGACTGTGGGTTGAGGTAGCCAGACTTAGAGCAGAAGTAAACTTGGTCAGAAAACCTTTTCCCCTATCCAGAGACCACCCAGTCCAATGCTGCTGCCTCAAAGGATGCCAAGAACAAGAAGCACATTGATTATGGTGGACTCGGGGAGGGTTAGGGTGGTCAGGCAGAGGCACATCCCAAAACCTATTCCACTCCAGAACTCATGTGCCACACTGGCAAATGGGGACAACCAAACAGAGGTACCCAGAGAAGTAGAAGGGAAGGATGTAGCGGTCAACCAAGGAGGTGACCTCAGTGGGAGAGCAGTGGACCACAGAGGAGGATGAAGTGACTCCTAGTGGGGGACTCTATCATAAGAGGGATCCAACTAGGAACACATGAGGGGGAGGACAGGGAGGTGAGGTTCCTTCCAGGTGCCATGGAATGGAGGGATAGGAGAAAGATCCTGGGGATCACCAGGAAGGCA
The DNA here is from genome assembly GCA_016271365.2 of Neoceratodus forsteri. Classification (NCBI taxonomy): domain Eukaryota; kingdom Metazoa; phylum Chordata; order Ceratodontiformes; family Ceratodontidae; genus Neoceratodus; species Neoceratodus forsteri. The sequence goes on from CM057452.1 coordinate 1,781,273,981, forward strand.
AGATGGGAGGGTGAGCTCAATGTCATTATCCACCTAGGTACTAATGACCTGGCAAACAGAGAGGCTAAGGAAGTTTAGGAAGCATTTAGGAAATTGGGGAGGGATCTCAAGCAAGTAGATACTTCTTTACCTTCTCGGAAATACTACCTGTGAGAGGCATGGGAGAGTGTAGAGGAGCATGCACCAGGAACTTTAACTCATGGTTGAAAAACTGATGCTGTGATGAAGGGTTTGGTTTCATTGGTGACTGGGGACCCACCTGGAGTGATGGGATCTTGTTCAAACCTGATGGTCTGCATCCGTCCTGGAGAGGAATCCAAGCACTTAATGATAAGTATAAATGCTACATGGACAAGCATTTAAACTAGCCTGGGGGGTGGTAAGTCAGCAAGGAGGGTACCTAATTGCCCACCTCCCACAGCTAGCAGTGGAATCAATGAACAAGAGGAGTGGATATCTCTATAAAGCAGTGTGCAAAAGATGGAAATAAGCACCCGAGGGATGGATAGGCAGAAAGGGGGAAATGTTCAACAGAAAGGCAGACAGCAGGGAGAACCAGGGATAAAGAAAAAACAGGAAGAGGGCTGGAGTAGAACAGCTAAACAGTCCAGGGAGTTCACATCATGGAAAGCCATGTGTGCCAATGCCAGGAGCCTTAGCAACAAGATGGAGATCTGGAGGCTGCCATGGTGCAGTCAGACCTGGACATTGTGGCCATCACAGAGACCTGGTGTAATGATAACCATGACTGGGAGATGGCCATGGCTACGACATATTCAGAAGAGGCAGGGCAGGTAGGAAGGGAGGAGGAGTGGTACTTTATATAATAGATGGCATAAATGCCACAGAGATCCAGGAGGAACAAAATGGGGGGAGCAATACTGTGGGTTAAGCTGGAAAAGAAAATGGAGCCTGGCGCCCCCCCTCCAGCTCGACACCGCGACAGCTACACTTGAAAAAAGACCATTACAGCGACAGTCGAGTGTAGCCATGCCCCAGTGTTCTGCCCCCTACCCAGAACAACTCCAACCTGGAGTTGAGAATCTTAAAGTCTGGTGGTGAGGGGGGCACAGCAGAATACCTGTGTTGGTATTGTTCCCGTCGCTATGTGGGAGGTCGGCATTTTCACTGTCGACCTTCCTTGGTGCTTCCAATGGGGTCAGCCATCTGCACAGGAGTGGTCTACAGATCACCAGCCCAGGAGGAAGAAACAGATAGGGAGCTGATGCTAGCCATCCAAAGGATGGCAGACAAGGGTGAGGTGGTGCTGGTTGGAAATTTCAGTAATCCAGATGTGAACTGGAGCCTCCCAGCAGTAGCAGCATCAACCAGGAGCAGATTTATCCTGGACTCCCTTCAAGGTGTCTTCCTCATGCAACTGGTCATGGAACCAACTCAGCAGAAGGCAATACTGGACCTCATGCTCACAAACAGGGACAGTGTGATTGGGGTAACAGTGGAGGAGCACCTGGGGAACAGTGACCACCAGTCACTGTGGTTTGAAATCACAGAAAGAGCAGAACCAAACCGCACAAAAACATGTATCCTGGATTTTAGGGGGAAAACTTTGGGAAAATGGGGAGATGCTTGAAAGAGGCATTAATGGGAATGGGGAGGGAATCAGGGGTTGAGGAACAGAGGGCAATATTTAAAACAGGGATTGCAAGAGCAACAGAATTATGCATTAAGCAGGTTAGCAAGGGGAAAAGGAAGAGGAGGCCATTATTGTTTTCCAAGGAGGTAGCGGTGAAAGTGAAAGCCAAAAAGATTGCATTCAGGCAATACAAAAAGATGCAGGCAGAAGGGGATAAAGAAGTACCAGGAGAAGCAAAGGGAGGTCAGTAAGGGAAGCCAAAGCTCAGTCAGAAGAGAGCATTGCAAAATCAGTGGATAGACGGGACAAAACCTTTTACAGGTACATAAGTGAAAAAAGAATGGCAAAGGGAGGGCTACTGAGACTGAAAGGGGAGGATGAGGGCCACATGGAGGATGACAACAGTAAAGCTGACATACTGAACAGATATTTATGCTCAGTCTTTACCGAGAAAGAGGAGGGTAATGGGCCTGAAGGGAGTACAACGGGTGGAAATGGCAGAGAAATGGACACAAGTCCCTTTAAATGGAAAAGAGCCCTAAAGGAACTGGAAGGAATAAGAGTTGATAAAGCAATGGGGCCAGTTGGGGTGCACCCCAGGGTCCTAAAGGAACTAAGAGAGGTGGTGGCTGAACCTCTAGCAATCCTGTTTAACCAATCACTGGAAACAGGGGCAGTGCCCAAATACTGGAGGACAGCAGATGTAGTCCCCTTACACAAAAGTGGGAACAAAGAGGAAGCGGGGAACTACAGACCAGTCATCCACCAGTCAGCCTCACCTCGGTAGTGGGGAAGATCATGGAAGCACTACTGAAGGAGAGATTGGTGGAACACCTGGTTGCCAATGGACTACAGGACCCAAGGCAGCATTGTTTCACCAAGGGGAAGGTCATGGCAGACCAACCTCATTGCATTTTTCAACTGGATGACAAGGGAGGTGGATCAGAGGAGGTCAGTGGATGTGGCCTATCTGGACTTCAGCAAGGCCTTTGACACTTTGCCACATAAAAGGCTGTTGTATTTGGTGACTGAAAATAAGTACCTTAAACACATCAGGGTCTTGGTAATAAGGAAAACATGCACCACAGAAATTTAGGCCTTCTCTGTTTACTTCCATTCAGCTCAGATATGAGGGGAGCACTTATCTCAGCACACACAGGAAGATTCACAGGCTCACAGGAAGTACATTGTTTAAAGCTGTACTGTCTAACATTTCTTAAAGCTGCACTAAATGTAACAAATGCTACTAAACAAACTGGGTAATATGGGAGTGGGCACGACTAACTGGTCTTTGCATCATAAGAGTTTAATTGGAACAGTCTCCTCCCACATTCTTTTTTCACATTTCTAGATTACACAGAGGACAATGCTGGATTTTATTTAGTTTTTGTTGACCGGGTAAGTGCACTGTAACAAAGTGACTATTTTCGAGCACGACCCGGGAGGTACAATTACAAAACACAGTGATACATAAGAAAATACACAAGGCAGGATACATTAGCATGATAGCAGGAATACATAGGAAAATATACAAAGCAGGATACATTGCAAAGGACAATATACACACAGTGTAGTTAAGCATAGAGCCAGGGTTAAATCAAACCTCCCTGACTTCAGCAAGAAGAACTCCAGACAGTGTGGAGGGCCTAACTCTGTTTTTCTTGTCGAAGTGTGGCACCTTGCATTTGGCTACATTAAATCTGTGATTCCAGAAGTCAGACCAACTACCCAGCCTGTTCAGGTCCTCCTGACATTTATTACAATCCTAAAGGGACTCCACCACTACAGCCAGCTCAGTGTCATCTGTAAAATGAAACATCCTGCTGGAGACCCCAGGTTCTAGATTGTTGATGAAGATGTTGAAGAGCTGTGGCCCCAGCACTGATTCCTGTGGGAAGATACTGAGTACTTCTCTCCACTCAGAGTAGTGCTCATCCACCACCACCCTCTGCTTCCTTATCTCAAGCCACGTAGCAATCCACCTTACATATTGTATTTCTCATGTATACCTCACTGGTTTGCATTGTCCAGAAGCTTGTAATACACTACAGTGTCAAAGACCTCACAAAAATCCAGCTAGAATACGACCAAAGCACTATCCCTGTCCACCTGTCCAGTTACTCCATTAAAGAAGGTAATTAGTTTGATTTGGGATGATATGGCCCTCATAAAGCCAAGCTGAGAAGGGGCAAATTCTTGGCCTCAACCAAGGGATACATTATTCTGTCCTTGACAATGCCCTATAGGCCATTGTCCCACACTTATGTCAGGCTGACCAGCCTGTAGTTGTCTGTGTCATTTTTCCCCCTTCTTGAAAATGGTGCCACCTTGGCCACATTCAGGTCCCTGGCATCACAATTGTACAGACAGACTCCTGAAAGATTATTGCACATGGCACAACCATTTGCTCTTTTATCTCTACAGTGTTTCTGGGGCATATTCTGTATGATCCATGGGATTTACCTGACTTGGTTTTTGCCTGGAAGTCAACTACCAGAGCAGGCATAGTGCCCACTGGCTGCATCATGGCTACCCTTGATGCTGTGGGCCACCTCAAGCAGACCCTCCCCACAACCAGGAGACATTGCTGAGCACTGATGTTAAGTATTAATGAAACATCCTGGACATTGCCTTTGGGCTCTCTCACATGGTCTATCCCCCAACCCAATGACACATGTGAAAGTTGAACATACAAGAAAGGGATTGCAGTACTCATTTGGATGGCCACAGTTACACAGAAACACATTTGAGCAAAACTATTAACATTTGACTGCATTTGCCAGGCAAGAAAGAACTCCTGCACAATGTTTTGATACATACCCTGCCAGGATCTCCAGAGTGACCCATTATATTTTCTAGTTTGGCTAACATAACACATCTATTGGCATTTTGAGCTTGACTTTTTTTTTTGGTACTGTGTAAGTAAGTAATTAGCCAAGATAGGGTGTGCTTTAAAGGATTGTAATGCATAGTGAGGGGCATGGTGAGGCATGTTGCTAAATGATGAGTGTCCTTTTGCCCCTGAAAAGGGCATTAAAATCCTTTAATGCACACCCTGAAATGGCTTATTACACTTATAACATGGCTCATTTTGCTTAATATGAAAAAAATAACTTGTTCTGTTTAAAATAAAAAAATATGTTTTGTTGTGTGAGAATAAGGTGGATAATGTAAAACACCGTAAAATCAATAAAATTGTCAAAATAAAGGCAATTTCCAGCAGCAGGTGCAGTATGGAAATTAGTTTATGTTTCAGAGGCAGTGCTGTTTATGGTTATTAAATTTAATATGACTCTCTCATGCTGCTGCTGTTTTCTGTTTTTTTGTAAATATCCCTTTCTTTTTCTGTCCTGTACTTGACATTAGCACCTTCTGTTGCAGGCTGACACTCTTCCCTGCCTCTCTGACAGTGCTCAGTTCTGGGAAACACCGGTCAGGCTATTGAGATAGTGACCTCTACCTGCACACCATGCCAATCTGTTGTTTTTTTCAAATGTTCTTCATCTGCTTGCTATGTGATAGCGACATGAATGACCCCTGCTGTTTACAGTGCTTCACTCACAGCAGTGCCACCATAAGAAAAGCCTTGTTCTCCACACCCACCTGCTTGCAGCCTGTGCTATTCTGTTTTTTTCTTTAAGTTTAAATTACCTCAGTTTGCCTGTTCTGTAAGAGAGATGTGAATTTGTAACTCCATCAATTTACAGAGCTCCGCTAACAGCAGCACTGCTCTGACCATTGCCGTGGCATCTGGTCTTGCATGTTGATGAGTCCCACTCTGCACATCCTATCTTCTCATTTCTGAGGAAATTATGGCAGAAATGATGATCAAAAGGAGATGAGCTGCATTCCATGGTTGCCCATTTGGTGAGTCCAGATGAAATAAAGTATATGGACTGGACCAGTTGTTGTCATTTGTGGCAGCAGATGCATTTTAACTTGGAGTTCTCCAACTCTGTAATTAGCTGAAATTTGATGAATTGCTCTCCCAGTGTACTGTATGAATATGGCCTGGCAGCTTTGTGGCTGTAGATTCACCTGTAGCTGAAGCCACATCAGTAGTCAGATGGCCAGGTCCCCCCTTCCCACAGGTTTCAGTCTAGCAAAGATTCTAGCAGATTGGCTGCTGTCTTTGATCTACCTCATCTACAATACACAGCAGAAAAGAAGACGTAAAACAGTGACCGAACCTAAGTAAAATGGAGTGTGTGTGTGTGTGTGTGTGAGTGTGTGTGTGTGTGTGTGCATTGAAGTGGGTGAAAGTTACTGATTAGCAGTAGAATGGCTGAAGTCTGTGCTGTTTTTTTGATCAGGCCAAACACTTAGCTTTAAGCATCTGGAAGGTAAACTGATTTACATTGCTGAATATGTTTTACCTTATGCAGTAACTGTGGCAGTGCTGTTTTTTTTTGGTTTTGTTTTAGATTGTGGCCTGTTTATAATTAAATAATGTATAAATATCAGTGTAGTAACTGGTAAGTGTTTCAAGATGGTGGCTACAGGATTCATTTTGGAGTTTAGTGATATGCTTAAGTTAGGCGGTTTTTGAGGGGGAGGAAAATGAGATTCGGCAGTTGATCATGTGTTTCATGAGATTTACTGCACGGTCAGCTGACATCTCTTGGCAAATGAAATTTCTAGATAGTTTCTTGCCATTTTACAAATAAACATTGAGTAGGAGTTATTTCTTTCATGATGAGCCTTCACATTTCTGCAGCAGTAGCAAAAGCATTATTGTTTATATGGGATAGGATCATTAAGATTAAAAATCCTTTTATCAAGATCATCATGATAATAAATTAGCTTGATCAGTACATAACAAACACTACATTCCATTTTCAGTAGGATAAAAGGTAATAAGCACGGAATACAGCTATGCATCCAGGTAGACACAATATACACTGCACATTAACATGTTTTCATAATTTCATTACCCTAAATGTCTTGAAATTTCTTAACTAATAACATATCTCTAGTTACAAGAGATACATTATTTCACAACTGGACAAACCTCTTTTTAATGAAGTTGATGTTTAATTCATGTTTCTCTGCTTTCTGTAGACATATATTTGGATTACAGATTTGTAAATTGTTTACTGAGGATTGGGGTGAATTATTCTTTTTAATTTCAACTATCATTTGTGGCCATGTCTTTTTTCTCCTTGATTTTAATGAATCCCAATTTATTTTTGATACAGATTACAGTGGTGTTCCTGTAATGTCAATGGTAACACAAATCTCACAACTCTGTAATATACAGTTAAGAATTAACTGCAAAAGTCTGTAATATGTAACATCCAGTTTTTAAAGTAGCAAACAAGATCCCAAGCCCTCCCACCTCTACAGGTGATATCACTGCCATACAATTGTACTATGAAACATAGAAAAAAAACAGAGCACACATCATTTCACGCAAGTTCTGGTCAGAATCAACATGGCTGCTTCAGAGCAGTGAACCTGAGTGAAACATTACTTGGAGCTCCAACCACAGCTGATGCCATAGTTGTGCCCTTTGCACAGTGACAGATAGTTGTGGAAGTGCAAGAAACAGCCCACCATGCCCAACATGGTCACTGTGACAACAGTGCACTTGCATTACCACTGATTGCACATGCTGCGATACTCTCACATGTGCAATAGGATCACAGCAGCCATCTTGGACATGGCAGGCTCTTTTTTTTCACCACCAAAACTCTGGAAGTGAAGGGCAGAAACAAAGTAGTGCCCACTCGGGGGAAGGGAGGTTGTGCACCTGTGGAGGGGAAGGGCATTGGAGAACAAATGGGACAGCACTGACCACAGCACTGTGGAAGCACAGAGGAGAGGTATCTGGTTAAGTGCTTCCACAGTCCTTTCTCTCTCCTAGCCCTTACAGTATGTCAGCATGGTTCTGCCCTTGCAGCCATAAAAATTAACTGACAATGACAAATAAATAACACATCAGAATATAGTATGACTTTAATAGATTAAAAGATAGATGGTTTGTTGTTTCAAATGTTCTCTGTTTGCTAGTCAGATGTCTATGTTTCTATTAGATACTCAGATATAATAACTGGGTTCTGTTTTTTCATCTAGGGAAACCCATGCCATAATTTGCCATTATAAAGGAGTGTTTAAAATGGCAAACACACACTGGGTTTCCCTCCTCCACACTCGCACTAGCCACAGCTCTTCCATTCTGACAGCTGGCCGCCTTGTTTGATGACGGAGTTGGAGACTGAACTGCCATTTGGACTTGGCAGTAAGTTACTTTTTTCTTAATCACTGCAGTAAAACAGTTAAAAGAAACCAGCTACCAGGGCAAAAAAAAAAAAGAAATTAACTTTTGGCAGGTGATTGCCGTCAGAGGTAAAACCTAACCAGACGCCGACCGCACACGAATGTCTTTTCTTTTATATGATTGCTGTGGCAAAAAAGTAAAACCCAGCAATTTTATAAAATAAAATAAGGGGTTGTGCAGAAACTTAAATTTTACACACACCCTTGGTGTTGTATGCTTAGATAAAGCCCTCGAGCGTTGCTCTTGGGGTTTATGTGGTATCCAACACTTCGGGTGTGTATAAAATTCTTGTTACACACACTACCCAATATAGAAACATAGAAACATAGAATTTGATGGCAGATAAGGACCGCTTGGCCCACCTAGTCTGCCCATTTTCCTACCTAACAGATAAGCTGCAGATCCTAATTAACCAACAGCTTACTTCCTCCTACCCCCCACTAGGACTGCCTTATGTCTGTCCCATGCATTCTTGAATTTCCCTACTGTTCTTGACTCCACGACCTCCTCAGGGAGGCTGTTCCATGCATCCACAACCATCTCTGTGAAAAAATACTTCCTCACATTACCTCTGAGCTGTCCCCCCTCTATCTTCAAATTGTGCTCCCTTGTTCTTGCACATCTCTTTTTCTGAAAGATGCCACCCTCTTGGACTTTGTTGATTCCCTTGAGGTACTTGAAAGTTTCTATCATGTCCCCTCTCTCCCTCCTTTCCTCAAGGGTATACATATTAAGCTCCTTTAGTCTTTCTTCATATGTCTTCTGGTGCAGACCCTGCACAATTTTGGTTGCCCTCCTCTGGACAGCCTCCACTCTGTCTATGTCTTTGTGGAGATGGGGTCTCCAGAACTGCACACAGTACTCCAGATGGGGTCTCACCAACTGTCTGTACAGAGGGATAACAACTTCCTGTTTTCTACTATTGATGCCTCCCTATGCATCCCAGTATCCCCAGCCTTCCTTACTGCTTTTCACATTGCTTGCCCACCTTTAGGTCATCTGATATAATTACCCCAGGTCCCTTTCCATTTTACTGTTGTCAATATCTCACCCCCATTGTGTACTCTTGCCCTGGGTTTTGTTTCCAGGTGCATTACCTTGCACTTTTTGCATTGAATCTGAGCTGCCATAAATTTGACCATTCTCTCCAACCTTGCGAAGTCCTTCTCATCCTTTCCACTCCATCTGGTGAATCAACCCTGTTGCAGATCTTTGTGTCATCTGCAAAGAGACATACTTTTCCTTCCAGTTCCTCTGCAATGTCACTTATAAAGACATTAAAAGAACCGGTCCCAGTACTGAACCCTGCGGTATCCCGCTAGTAACCCTCCTTTCTTCACTGTGGACTCCATTTACTACTACCCTTTGCGTACTGTTGTCTAGCCAATTTTCTATCCAGGCTACCACCTTGGGACCCACTCCAAGGCTGGCTAACTTGTGTATTAATCTTTGTGTGGAACTGTATCAAATGCCTTGCTAAAATCTAGGTAAGCCAGATCCACAGCCCCTCCCTGGTCTACTACTTTGGTCACCCAGTCAAAGAAATCTATTAGATTCATCTGACATGACCTTCCCATTGTGAATCCATGCTGCCTTGGGTCCAGTGCCTCACTGGCCTCGAGGTACTCAACAATTCTTACCTTCAGAAGTGATTCCATCATTTTACCTACCACTGATGTAAAACTAACTGGTCTGTAGTTTCCTGCCTCTGTCCTGCTCCCACTTTTGTGAAGAGGAATCACATCCGCTCTCCTCCAGTCCTCAGGTACCACCCCATCCTCACATGATTTGTTAAAGAGAGTAGTCAGCGATGTCATTAGTTCTACCCTTTGTTCTTTTAGAATTCTTGGGAAAATCCCATCAGGCCCCATTGCTTTGTCCACCTTCAATTTTATTAGTTCTTTCAGAACCCTTTCTTCTGTAAATGGACTGGTATCGACCCTCGTCTTCAGAGTGTTTCTCTTGTTTGGTTTAGGTACCTCCCCCTCCTCTTCCTTTGTGAATACTGAGCAGAAATATTCGTTCAGTATCCTGCTTTCACTGTCACCTCTACCCACATTCCTCCACTTTATTAAGCCTCAGTATCCCTCCTTTGGTCTTTCTTCACTCTCTAATGTACCTATAAAAGGTCTTATCCCCCTTCTTAACAGAGTTGGCTATCCTTTCCTTGGATTGGGCCTTTGCTATTCTGACTGCCTTCCCAGCCTCTTTCTGCTTTAACTGATAAAGTTCTCTGTCCTTCTCCTTCTGTGTTTTCTTATATTTCCTGAATGCTATCCTTTTCTCCTTAACCTTCCCTGCCACCTCTTTTGAGAACCATAGCATTTTTTTCCTCCGTTGTGTTTTGTTGATTTGCTTTACACAAAGGCTTGTTGCCTCTGTGATGGCTGTTTTGATTACTCTTCATTGTTCCTCCACCCCTCCTTCTTGCCTGTTTGCCAGTGCTTTTCTGAAGCACTCTCTCATTTTCCCAAAGTCAGCCCTCCTAAAGTCCAATACTCTTGCTTTTGTATGGCTTGATTGTATGGCTGTGTTTATCGTGAACCACACTGTTTGGTGGTCGCTTGTTCCCAGATGGCTACCCACTTCTAAATATGAGATTCTTTCTCCATCCCCACTTGAGAGTACCAGGTCTAAGATTGCTCCCTCACGAGTGGGTTCCAATACTAGCTGTCTGAGGCATACCCCCTGTAGGGCATCAAGAATGATCCTGCTCTTGGATGTGCCTGCAGCAAAGGTGCTCCGGTTAACATCTGGCATGTTCAGGTCTCCCAACAATAATATCTCCCCCTTTTCTGCCATTCTAAGGAAGCCTTCTATCATTTCCTTGTCCATTCCCTCCCCCTGAGATGGGGGTCTGTATACAACCCCCATGCGGATTGTGGTGCCATTTCCTGTCTCCAGGGTGACCCAGAGTGTCTCATCTGCTCCCTGTTTACTCTTTAGTTCTGTTGCTTTGATCCCTTCCTTTACATAAAGAGCTACTCCTCCTCCTCTTTTACCCTTCCTGTCCCTCCTGTAGATTGTGTATCCTGGTATGTTGACATCCCAGTCATGGTTCTCTGTGTACCATGTTTCTGTGACTGCCACAATATCCAGGCAACCCTCTTCCATCAAGGCCACTAGTTCAGGGAGCTTGTTACACAGACTACGGGCATTGGTACTCATCACCCTCCACTTTTTGATGACCTAATTCTTTTAGCCCCATTCCTGTCCTTACTGCCTTTGCCTTTTATATATTATTATATTAAGAATATATTATTCTTTATGTTGTGTTTGTGAAGGCAATAAGAGTCCACTGTTTGATGTTCCATATGAGAAAAGAGAATGATGCATTTGTTTATTTTTAGTGTTACATCCAATTGAATTGGTGAAAATGTTTATCTCATTGATCCTACTCTTCTTCTTCCTTCCATTACAGGTAATATGCAATACATGCTGTCTACATTGTTAGGCATGATAGTTAGGTTTTTTAAGACTGTAATTCATTTTCTTTTTTTTTTTCTGTTTTAAGTGGTGTCTGTTCCATAACTAAAAATGTTACTGAGAACTCTATTAACAGAACAGAAAGATGATTGGTTTACATGCTTGTGGAGGTCACTTTTCCATCAACCTGCAAGGTGACCTGGGAATTCAGAATGACTCTAATTTTCTTGCTATTACCTACTGGCAACCCCATATATGACCCAGATTATCAGGGGAGAGTGAACGTGTTCCGCAATAATGGGACCTTACGGCTTGATAGACTCAGAATGACTGATACCAGGACTGACACTGTGACAGTAGTAAATCTGGATGATTCCAGTTCAACAGAAGCTATCATCGATCTCTCAGTTCATGGTAAGCATTTCACAGCATTCTATCACTGCAACAGCTACACAATGAGAAATGGCTATTTCTTAATTCCAGACTTGGAATCTCATCCAGAACCCAAACATGAACCATTTCTGGGATGGTGGGTGGTGCAGTTCATTTGGAGACAGTAGTTTTGTCAGGTTCTGTAAAGAATTACAAACAGAAGAGGGTGTGACTCTACCAGGGAGCAGCCGTACCACGGTCAAAGAATGATGCATACAAAGTGAAGAATGGTGACCGGCACCTGGTAGCTGTGTATTTTATTATCAGCACTACAATAAAGTTTGCTTTTTGCACTTCAAATGGCTATCTGGACATTGATATTGGACCAAGTCAAGTGAGTGAGGTAAGTACTAGTCAGTACACTGTGGCTTTTTGCCGGTGCTGGTCACTGTTCTCCACTCTGTCAAGGATTAATTAAACCCCAAATATGGACACAATTATTTACGTCTGTTGTAATTAGGGCATACACTGGAAACATGTTGCTTGCCACTGATGAAAGGGAATAGGACTCCTAGGACACCAGAAAAAAACATATTTGTATTTTCTACATGTAGTAATCTGAGGGATTCTTGCAGTAATCTGAGGAATTCTTGCTGTCTGACCACAATAATGGGACTAACCCCTTGAGATCAGAATCTTTAGGGTTCTCACAACTAACCAGATTTTGATTTTTTTTCAAATCTAATTAAAAAAAAAAATGGGTAACCCTGAATGGAGTTAAATGGAGATGATCTGTGTTGCAGATACAATTAATAAACTTATACATCATGGCCATCAAATTAAAAGGAGCCATATTTTAATCATATTTATTTATAGTTGCAGGTTTTTATAATGAAATGCTACTTTTTTTCTTTCTAGGTGCTGCTCCTATGGTCAGTATAACAGTGGTTGAGGACCTCATTAATGGGACACAGGGATGATCTGCCTAACTGCTGGTGAATGAATCTTATTCTGCAAGTTATTAGCTGATCTGGCTCTTTGAGTGAAATGGGCAGTGAATTGTCAGTCTTGTCTCGGTCTCTGTCTCTATATATGGCACAATTTACCATGAGACAGCTGAGCTGTTCTTCCAGAATGGGACATTATGGCTCAATAACATCGGACGTGGTGACACAGGCAAAAGTGATTCCCTAATGATATTGGCACCTGGATACAGAGTGATGCTATCGTACAGCTCTAGTAAGTCCTGATTTTTATTTTAATAGTATCATTCCTTAAACTTTCCAATGACTTGACAGCTGTGGTGGCACAGCACTCTGCCATATGGACAACCAGAGTTTGGAGCACACTCCAGTCATCATGGGGGGGGCAGTACATGTGACAGGATGACACCAGTGATTACAAAGTGACATTTTTTTAATTGGGGACAGCCTGACAGAGAGTGATGCTTGTCTTCAGCTAAGTGTCACTGTAATCAGTAACTAACAAGTAACCACTGCTGAATATTACAAACAAGCTCTTGCATGTGCATAATGATGTCATGGTGGCCATCTTGGGCAAGGCAGCCTATTTTGTTTCACCTGCAACCACAGACATGATAAGCAAAACAAAATAGTGCCCCCGCAAAGGTGGAGGGGCATCAGAAAACAAATGCTATGGACATGACCACAGCACTGTGGAAGCACACCAGAGAAGTATCTGGTCACGTGTTTCCAAAGTCCTTTTTCCATCTCCTAGCAAAATGTCTGCAAGGCTCCTACCATGCAGCCATAATAAATTGCTTCAAAGTTTTTGTTAAGTCAGAAGGTTTCAAACAATAGCAAGTTACTACTGTTTCACTCCTAACTCCTGTGCCAGGTGAAAAAAAAACAGTTCTGAGCAACACAGTGAGTTGTGTTGTTATGTCTGAAGGTGCCTGAATAGGAATACAGTGCAACACCCTACTAATCACCCTGCTTACAGGGCTTCTTCAGGGGGTGCATGCTTATGTGCAAAAGGGAAGTTTTAAATATGTGATTTCATGAATATTCATAAATTATTAACATATATACAATTAACCTATTAGCTGCAGATTCAATATTACACCTAATAAAACCAGTGGTGAACTTTAAAATAAAGTGGCAACACATTTCCTTGTACACATAAATAGCAAATCTTAAAAAAAAATCTTTCAAGCTCTTTGCAAATATGCCATAATTCTTATGAGTATTTTTCCCATATTACAATTAAATTTAATGTCACTTATTCAATGGTAAAAAAGGGAACCCAGTCACAAAAAGAACCGGTTCCTATTTAGCATAGTGCCTGTGTTTGAAAGACTGATAAATGATGACAAATGCTGACTGGGTGGGGTTCAAACAGATTTTTTGAACAAGTCCAGCCTATTTATGGACAGTAACTATTTTCTATTTCTGTCTCAGTCCAGAATTTCATCATTGGCACAAGGTGAACTTCATAACTAAGAGAAGGAGTAACAACACAACAATGTAAGCACTACATAAAAATTCATGAACACTGAATATAAAAGCAAATGTATCACTGGACACACACAGCAGCAGTGTATGAATATTACACAGGGGATGATGTACAGGGATGAAAATCAGCAAATAAGAAAAGAGTGGGGGGTTGGGGAAGGAAGCAAAAAATAAAGAAGATGATAATATAAATTAGGCTTATAAGTAACATGTAAGAAAGTAAATGTGAAGGGAAGTAAAAAATGCAAGTGGTAGTGAGGGAGGGGTTTGTGATGGAATGGTGAAGGTTTGCAAGAGGGGAAGGGGAGGGATGGACGTTCATATGTGAGGCTGAGTGGGGAACTGAGAGAAAAGGAGGAAAGGGAGGAGGGAGGGGGAAGGGAATTGGGAGGTAGTGGGAGGGAGGGAGGAATTATCTTATCTTACAGTTTCTAATATTAATGAATATTGCTGAGGAGCCAGTTACCAACAGAGGCCTTAATGGAAAAAAAAAATACCTATCCCAAAACTGGTTTGTAATCTGTTTCCTCACTGAGTTCCATTGACTTTAATGAATTTAGAGTTCCAATCCAACAGGTCTCTCTTTACAGTAATAGATGAGTTCAGTCCCCCCACACAGGGGAGTTCTTTCACGTGTTCTAAATCGGAAACCATTAGGGCAACAATCATGTTTTTCCTTACAATGAACACCCAAGGCATTGTTTTGTTTTCCATGAATGATGGCCCTAATGTGCTCCTGCACTCTCTCACTGAGGGATCTTGTGGTATGACCTACATCAATCAATCTGCACAGACACCAGCCTATATACACAGTGAATGCCACCTGGCAGTCACAGTAGGTTTTCAATGGACATTTCATTTTTGTAAGGGATTATACAAACTCTTCACCTTTATTAACATATTTATAAATATTGCAGTGTCTGCAGCTGTTGAAACCTGGTTTGAATGGTGATGGGGCATTGTCAGGGTTCACAAAATGGGCACTGGTCAGTTGGTCACCCAGGACCCTTCCTCTCTGGAAGGTGCTCCCCGGACTGTCACCTAACAAGAGGTCCTATTTTTGAATCTCTGTGTAGGATTTTCCACCACTCCCTTATAATGTTTTGCAATTCTGAAGGCTGGTGGTTGAAATTCAGTACTGCTCTTATGTTGTTAAAATCTTCCTGTCCCCTTTCTTGAATGTGTTTTCTACTGGGCTCTATTTTCTACCTGTTTTGCTTTCTGTGAAGCTTTTTTACCACCTCAGCTGAACAGCTTCTTTCCCAGAATCTGGCTGACAGCATCCCAGCCTCTCTGAAATGTCTCTTCTTCACTAGGATTTTCTTTATTGTTAAAAATTGACCATATTCTGGGAGTGTGAGCTCTCCGCCCTTAGAAGTGTATTTTCTGCAGTCAGTTTTCAGTGGGGTGAACAAATTATTGTACTATTTTCTCCTTTGATCATCAGATTAATATCCAAGTACTCTATTTCAGCCAATTTTGCATTATGAAGCATTTAAGATAGTAGGTGATATTATTTAACTATTCCAAGAAAATGGGGATTTCAGTCAAACTCCACCCCAACACATATTACAACATTGATAAAACAATACCACTGTATGATGTGTCTGAGGTGGGGGTTAGCATCACTGAATACCATATTTTGTTCCCTGTTTGACAAGAGGAAATTCTGGACCAAGGCAGAAGTAGAAAAAAGTTACTGTCCATAAATAGGCTGGACTTGTTCAGCAAATCTATTGGAACCCCACCGGTCAGAATTTCCAATCTTTCAAGCACAGTTATCGGACTAAATAGGAACCTATTCTTTTTGTGATGGTTCTCCCTTTTTATCCTTGAATAAATTAAATTAAATGTAATTACCATTTGGGCAAATAACTCATAAGATTATGGTATATTTGCAAAGTGCTTGAAATTTTTTTTAAGATTTGCTATTGACAAATATGTTTGCAAGCAAGTGTTGTGGCACTTCATTAGAGAGATCACTACAAGTTTTATTAGGTGTATTAATGAATCTGCATTAATCTCACTATAAGGAAGCTAATAGGTAAATTATATATATATGTTATTATTTATGAATATTCAAGAAATCATGTATTTAACACTGACATTTTTGCACATGAACACATACCCCCTGAAGAAGCCCCGTAAGCAGGGCAATAGGAAGGGTGCTCTGCACTGTATCCCTATTTAGCCACCTTCTGGCTTAACAATACATTTGAAGTGATTTATTTGAAATTGATTGTGCTCTGCTTTTTGTTTTTTCAATTTTTGAAGTACACTTTGGTTTGCATATCCATAGACAATTCAACCATATTCCAAAATGAGTAGAACTGTTTCACTATTTTCCCCTTGTTTGAAAAGTCAAGTAATTTGAGATTTTGTACAAGGCCTCAATCTTAATATTATCTTTCTTTACAACTAAATTGACATGTGAAAAAACTCTGATCACTGTCAGTTTGAAACCTTAGGTTTTTATATTCTTAAATAGTGTTGTTAATCATGCTCTCATGTGTACAGCTACCCATGGAGTCAGGCAAAGCCCCTCACCTAAGAACCTGCTGCCATTGATGGTGGGACAGCAATGCTACCATCTGGGCCTGTTTCTTATTTATAACTAGGTACAGCTCCTCAAACCATTCATGTAACATTGTAAAATCATCTTGCAGGTTTTTACCATTTGTGTCGCAGTATTGCTGCAGAAATTAAGACTGTGTCGTCTGCATAAAGCTTACACACCTATTTCTAATACTATCAGAAAGTGAATGCATGACTACAAGGAACAAGAGTGAACCAGCAAAGATTTATCATTGGTGTATATCTCACTCAGGAGGTAAACACCCCCAAAATTGATACTCCACAGCCACCATCTAAGTTCTTTCAATTAAATATGATTCATACCAACCATGTGTATTAGTGTTTATACCCAGTCAGTCTTATTTGTTAAAAGTAGTCCATTGTCTACCAGATCAAACACCTTGGATAGGTCCATGAACACTACACCCATATTTCTGCCTGCATCCAAATCACTGCTAAGTTGGCTTACAAAGTCTGTATATATGGTGTTCATTGAAAAGAATGTCCTGAAGCCTAACTGGTAGGATGACAAAAGACAATACCTTTCCAGATAATCATAGAGATGAGGCTGGACCATTTTTTTCCAAGAGTTGAGAAAGGACAGAAAGCAGTGCAATTGGATTACTACAATCCCCTCCTTTTGATATTGGAATTATTTTGCCCTTTTTTAGCCTTGGGTAAAATGCCCTCTGTTTAAGCTCCAACTGAACAAGTCTACAAGAACTGCATCAACTAAACCAGAAACATCCTTTAAGAATTACATTTCTATTTGGTCCAGTACTCCAGATTTTTTCACATTTAAAGTACTTATTGCTTTTATCACTTCCTTGATTTTGATTGATCTAAACACATTTTTGAACACTTGCTGTCTTTTCTGCACTGCTGCCTGTGTTCAATAATCCTACACTAGTTCTTGTTGCTGCTCACATATAATTAAAAATTTAAAGATCTGGAAGTGCTACAAAAGTGTTATTTAATATATTTGCCACTGCCTTGGCAAACATTCAGGTGAAATTGGGGGGAACCTCTTAATGAAGTACTTCACAAAGTCCCCCTGACTTCACTTTGCTGGGGGGTGCACTATGCTTAAATTTTGGCTGGCAGACTGCCCACCATTGTCAGGTGAAGTGAGGAGTAATGGCATTTTGCTGGTGAAAGGGCTGGCAAACTGCCACTGCATATCGTTTTCATAGATGAAGTAACACTTCAACAGTAAAGAACCACACAAAGTATATAGCATTTTTTTAAACTAAAGGGTAACCCACCCCTACCCATTATGCAAACAAATACAACCCTCACCAACCTTCTAGATGTTTGCAATGAATTTCCACATCCTGTCCAAGTCCTTATATCCCCAAACAATCAATCTCACTGGCCCCTGGGATTGCTTTTCTTGGAAATCCATAAATGCATATCAGTAATGGTATGAAACTCCATAACACAGCAAACCAGAATGATTTTCAATCTAATTAATGAATGTATTCAAGTATGTTTCAGACTACCACACATAGCCCAACATCTTGCTATCATATAAGGCAGCTTTTTCATGGGTAGTGGTCCTTTCAATTAAACAAACACACAAAAATCATTGTGTTTATTTTAGGTAAACAGTCAGAGAGAACAAAAGATCACTCACAAATAGCCCAAAAACAAGTGGCCCAAGTTGCACCAAATTGTTCGTTGCAAGTAATTAATATGCAGAGTTTCAAATGCTGTCTTTTGTGAACATTTAAAAGTGAATCTCATCACTAGAGCAGAGTGCACTGCATTGCTGCTCCCTGTGATAAAACTGGTGCTTCAAAGCAACTTCATCCACTTTGGTGTCTGTGTGTGTAGCAAATAAGAGGAACAGTGATGGGGTCCATCATAGCCCCATCTTATGTTAATTTACATTTGTTCAATTTTCAGTCTGCCTTTATTACAGATCAAAGTATCAATCCATTTTTTTTAAATACATCATTGTATATAAGCAATACATTGAGAATTAGTTTTTCATATGGAGATGCTCCCAAACAGACCTATTAGTGTTTCATAGCAACTGTACTAGAATGCTAGTAAAGATAACTTAAAAGTCTCTCTGGAATATGATGTGAATAGGGTCCCAAATTTTGGATTTGGTGATCAGTAAAATGGGGAATATGCTCACGAGTCAACTGTACCGAAAACTGACATCTAGAAATATGACACTACACTATAGGAGCCACCATTCATGTAGGCTAATCTATAACATTCCTTATGGACAGTCATTCAAGACAAAGAGAAACTATTCATCAGAAGATGCTTTTGTTGAAGAAACTAGGATTATGACTGAGAGATTCAGAGATAGAGGTTATCCTTTAAAAGTTATTCTGGCAGCCATAAAGAAGAGCAACTGAAAGCAGCAGCATAATTCTCTTTGGATGCCTTAAAGCAAGAAGGATGTGGTTAGTCCAGGGAGGCTGGTATTTTCTTTTCTACCCCCTTTACCTCATGTTTCAGCCACATTCAAAATATTATCATTTGTAATGAGTGTATTCTCAAATCTACTGAGAAGGGTGCATTAAAACCTTATAACTTAAACATTAAAAGTTTTACAGTATTTTTCAGACTATTAATAGGCCCCATTCTGGGATGAGATCTAATCAATTTGTACTGTAAGTTTCCCTAATTTAAATTGATCTAGTTGTTTTTGCTAGCTGATGGCAAAAAGGTGACACATTTGGGTAGTCTTATGTACTGTAATTTCAAAAATTAATAACATTCAATGCACCAAAGAGATTTCCACCAAACTTGCCAACAAATTAGCCCTTAAGAACTGAGATTGTGCAAACTAAATGTTGCAGTTCTCAGGCCTAACATTGTAAGATAATAAGCTATTGAAACAACACCCATTGTTTTTACACATACACTAACTTGTCCTTAATATAGAGGTGCAACCATCCCTGTTTAAGATGTATGCATAGCATAGTGTTGAGGTATTTCCACTATAGTTAGGGTTGTGCAAACACTTTAACGTTTATCACACTTTTTTACTCACCTATAGCATGGTTCATTTTTGTGCTATGGACTTGAAATTTCATGCCCCTCTCTCCATGGCTGTATATCAAACCCTGAAAACACCAAATAGCCACTCCAATGCCAATGTGCCACTACTCCAAGCATGAGCAAGAACAGCAAAATCAAAGACACCATCATCCACCAGCAAAATGCTTGCAGCATGAATATTCTATTAAAGTGCAAACATTACCCACATAGCTGGTGCCATGGGAAAATACTCAATTCTCCTTTTATAATAGGCCTGACCAGTTTTTTTGCATGCATGCTTCATCAGGGATGCCAGCCTATATCTGTATTGATCTGTGGAGATGTTACATTGATGATATCCTGATGGTGTGGTGTAAAACAGTGGAGGAATTTGCAGACTGTTGAATATTTACATGCATCAAATTCCAACTTAAAAATCTCTGTGAATGTTAACTGTGAGCAAATTCATTTTTTGGATTTGATAATCAGCAAACACTTGGATGGTACAGTTAAGGCATATCTGTTTGGGAACCCAGCTGATTGGAATACCATCCTACATGCCTCCAGCTGTCGCCCATGCCACACCATCAGGAACATTCATAAGTCTCTATTCATGAGACATAGATGGAACTGTAGTCAGGATAGTGATTGTGTGAAAAGGGCAATAGAAATGCATTTCAGATTTAAAAGCAGGGATACAGTACAGAAGTACTTGCAGAAGCAAGAGTACAAGCCATAGAAATGGATAGATGGGACTTGTTACAATTCAGGACCAGGAATCCTGTTCAGGAGGATGCATTAAACTTTATAATGACATATGTAGTACTGTCATCCACAGTGAAGTAAATAGTGATGTAAAAATTGGCATGTTCTCCAGACAGAGCCATTGTTGGAAGATGGGGTGAATAACCACCCTAGAATAGTATACAAGAGAGACAAAAACCCATCTAACCTCCTGGTATACTCCATCCACTCCTACCTTAACCATCTGGACATTGTCTACCTCATCAGCCTAAGGGCTGCTTCCAATGTGATCATTGCACCAATCGCCAGGTGATAATAAAAACATTCAATTTTGGCTTGGTCAATCCCCAGAAGTATATAAAATAAGACAGTTTAACTGTTCAGGTGGGGGTATTTATTTGACCAAATATACCTGCCAGACTTTCTATTCTGGAAAGACCAAGAGGGCTTTTAAATTGCAGGTGGGTGAACATCAAAATGAGATGCACAGATGTGATATGGATAACATCCTGGCCAAGCATCTTATGGAAAGTGCAGAGGACACTGCACATCGCTTTACCTTTTGTGGGATACAAAGTGTTACACTGGGCCTCAGAGATGGGGATGTGGACCAAAAGATCCTACAAAAGGAAGCAGGCCTCAACTCATTCTGTCTTGCACAGCCATTTTGGATTGGGTTAAGCAATGAATGCTTCTGATGCCTTATGGCCCTACTGGTAAGAATGAGTTGATGAGCATTTTTACATATTGCCTTTGCTTAAATGAATGCCAGTCTCTGCCATTTTTTTTATGCTTAATGTGGCAACTAATCTGTTTTTTTCACATATACTTTTCTTAGGTGCACTAAATTTTTATCTCTCATGGCCTCCTTCCCCCACTCTATTCTTATTTTTCCTTTTTTCCAATTAGTTCTTTTTCTGTCTTTAGATTTTTCCGCACTTACACTATTCCACCAGTGTTTTTTTTTCTGTACATAGCCTTTTCTACTCTTATACTTCCCCACATTTTTTCAGTCTTTGGTTTCATCCTTATTGTTCCTCTGTCTTGTTGCTACATACCTATTTAAGCATGGTTATGTTCAACTATTATTTTTTACTGTTTTCCTAATTCTGTTTTTTTCCTTTTAAATAGCTGTCTATATTTATCATCTTTAGAAGTAACCTCATAAATGGTTTTGGTTCCCTACATAGGGACTGGATGCTATGATTTTTGGAACTCTGTATTTTCAGTGCACACTTTATACTTAGAGCAACATAATATTATAATTTTATAATGGTCTAAACTCATGCGCAGATTAATATGAGTGATGCATTATTTTGTATAAAGCTTGCACAGTAACTGAATGGATTACTTTAACTTAACATACTAGTCACCAGCACAGTAGGCCTATTGGTCTCTCAAGTCTGCTCATGCTTCAGCACCTTGATTGGGTACCGTAGCCCTCTATCTGTCTTCTTCCACTGTTACTCCATCCCCCAGTTCTGCCCCCCTGGGCAAACCAGCCTCTGCTTTACCCCTTGCCTATACCTGTCCCACCCACTCTTGAATCCTTTCACTGTAGCTGCCTGTACCAGCTCCCCATGCAGCACATTCCACCATTCTCTTGGTGAAGTTCCTCCTCCTTTCCCCCCTAATCCTACCACCCTCAATCTTTCAACTCTGTCTTCTGGTGGTTTCACCCTCCTTCAGTCAAAAGATCCTATCTTGGCTTACTTTATTTACTCCCGTGAGGTACTTGAAGATCTCAATCATGTGCCCCCATTCCCTCCTCTACTCCAGTGAGAACAGGTTGAGCTCCTCTAGCCATTCCTCATATGACATATCCCCCAGGCCCCAGATCATTCTGGTTGCTCTCCTCTGAACCCGCTCCAGGAGTTGGATGTCCCTCCTTAGCTGTGGCCTCCAGAACTGCACACAGTACTCATGATGTGGTCTAATCAGGTTGTTGTACAGTGACAAAATCACCTCCCTGTTCCTTGAGGTAATTCCCCTAGAGATGCATCCCAGCATCCTATTTGCCCAGACTGCAGCCCTCCTGCACTGCTCTGAATTATTCATGTTAACATCCACCAAGACTTCTAGGTCTCTTTCCACTGCCATGGCCTGCAACTCATCCCCCCCCCCAGTGTGTACACATAGTTGGAGTTTTCCCACCCTAGGTGTAGCACCTTGCACTTGGAGGAGTTGACATTTCAATTTTCAGGTGCAGGACCACCTATCCAGTGTATCTAGGTCCTTTTGCAGGGCCAACCTCCCCTCCTCCCCCTCCACCACCACCCCCAACTTAGAGTCATCCACAAAGAGACTCATTTCACACCCGATACCTTCCCTGATATCAGAGATGTAGGCATTAAACAGGAGTGGCTCCAGGATTGATCTCTGTGGGACCCCATCTATGACCTCCCTAGGAGATGAGACCTCCCCTCTGACCACTACCCAGTGAGTGCAACTTGAAAGCCAATTTCCAATCCACCTAACCATCAATGGGCCTACCCCCATCACCTCCAGCTTGTTTCTTAGGCCAATGTGAGGGACTGAATCAAATGCCTTGCTGAAGTCCAGGAACAGTACATCCACTGGTCTCCCCCATGCCGAGTGCTGATGTCACCCACTCATAGAAATCTGCAAGGTTTGTTTGACATGATCTACCTGGCATAAACCCATGCTGCAGATCATCCAGGTAACCCATTTCCTCCAAGAAATCTCTCAGCCTTTCCTTAAGTATGCTTTCAATTACTTTCCCCACCACCAATGTCAAACTGATGGGTCTATAGTTTCCTGGCTCTTCTCTTGATCCCCCTTTATAGATGAGCGCATCATGCATCTGCTTACAATCCCTTGACACCCTCCCTGTCTGGAGTGACAAGTTAAAGAGATCAGCCAATGGCACAGCCAAAACATCCACCAACTCCCTCAGTACTTTGGGATGAATAGCATCAGGCTCCAGAGATTTATCCTTTTTCAGGGACTGGAGGGCTTCCCACACCCGACCGATAAGAATATCAGCATCTGCCCCCCCATTCAGCAGAACCAGCCTGATATCTCACCCCTGGCCTACCTTCCCCAGCAACTTGTTCTTTAGCAGGTACCCCAATAGTCAGGTCTGCTGCACCATCTGTGTCCTTCATCCCCTTTTTTGGAAGTTCCCCAGCCTCCTCCCTAGTGAACACTGAGGCAAAGTACTCAATCAGTACCTCCGCCTGCTCTCTAGCCCCTTCCACCCACCCACCAGCTGTCCTTAACCTACTGAGCTAGCTCTTTACCTTTCTCCACTCACCAATATAGCTTAAGAACCCCTTTTCCCCACCCCTTATCCCCTGCACCAGCCTCTGCTCTTTCCAGGCCTTTGCCCCCCCTCACCACTCTGGTGACTTTCCTGGTTGCAATGTGATAGTTCTCTCTATCCCTCTCTATCCCTCTCTCCTCTCATCTTTTTTGTACCTTCTGTAGGCAGCCTTCTTCTCCCTTACCACCTCCTGGATCTCCTTGGTCCACCAGCATGGTTTATGAGACCTACTCCCCTTGCGCTTCACTCTTGCACAGGTCTTGGTGGCCTCCTGTAGCCCCTGCTTTATGATCTCCCACCTACTTTCCACATCCAAACCTGGTTTTATCTCCTGCAAATGCCCCTTGATTAACTTGTTTGTAAATTGTACCTGATTTTCACAATATTCTGCACTGGCACTTTAACCTGTCACTATTTGAGAGTATATGTGATACAGGCCAGCCTCCCTGATGAAACACCTATGCACAAAACTGGTTGGGCCTCTCATTGAGGGTGAATGGTGTCTTTCCTATGTCAACAGCTGCATGATTAATGTTTTCACTTTAATCAATAAAATGTTCATGTTGCAATCATTTTGCTGGTGAACAGTGCCATCTTCATTTTGGTCATTCTTGTATATAATATCCCCCAAGTTTGGTGGGAACTAGTGCAATTGTTTATGAGGTGGGGTCCCAAAAAAGGCATGCCAAAAATTTGTAAAAATGACCAAGTTATGCCCCTAAGTTCAAAACCCCATTGAAATACATTGAACCACATACCTGTTTCTTCCATCCACAGTTCGGCTTTGAAGAGGGAAGATGTGTCTGTGGTTCAGAGAGGAATATGGTGTTGGACCCCCGATAGATAAGTAAGGGCTTGTGGGGGTGCAGGATGGTGGTGCTGAGTGAGAGTCTGGTAGAAGGACCGGAACAGCTGCAAAATACATCAATAGATGGTTTTCTTCTTACAATGTTAAAAAAAGAGTATTTTGGATCACGACACTGGGGGATTGGGCACCCTAGTGTCACTCTTATGTTTCTGGGGGATGTGGGGTGGTGGATGCTGAGAGGGAGGGTCGGTGGGGCAGTATAAAAAATAAAACAAAAAAACCCACAAAGGAGCCCAAAACATGACACTGGGGGGCTGTGCACCCTCACTGTCATTCTGATGTTTCTGGGAGGGAAATGGAGTGGTGGGTGCTGAGAGGGAGGGTTGGGTGTGGGGATATCCATAATTTAAAAGAAATTGTCAGTCATGATGGAACACGGCACACTTCACCATGTTCAAGATGGCCACTGCTCATGCACTAGTAGCCATGCATGCATAATACAGTTTGGTTTGGTTTGCCATCTTGGACATGGTGGAGTGTGCCATGTTCTGCATTGACCTTTGACAGAGTAAAAATAGCGCAGTGTGACTGCAAATGGAGACAACGAGCGGAGTGCTTCAGGGACGTGGAGGCAACTGTGGTGCAACTCCAACGTGTTGTTCGATCAGAAGGAATGCGCTGAGTCCTTTTTGATAGCAAGGGGTCTGCAGGACTCCACCCACTGCAGTCCAAAAAAGTCCTCCCTGTTTGTTTCCTTCCTGTGTTTGGGGGACAGCTGCATCTATGATCAGTAGTGAGAGACCAGGGAGCCAAACTGTTTTACTAGAGTAGTTTTTTTTCCTTTGACAAACTGCATTGATTGACTACTGTATTTTAATGGAGTGGACCAAAAGAGGGATGGAACCTTGGGAGGCAAATTTATTCTGCAGTTAACACAGAATTGGGTTTCAGCATTTTAAAAAGAAATTGTGAAAAACATTTTGGAAGCAAAAGTGTCATTCCACAGCAATTCCAGTTGTGAAATTCTGCCTTCTGCACAACATTACTTTGTACCTGTTTGTAATCCATACCACAACAAGGCCAATATTTTATTATAAAGGGTCCAAAGAAAGCTATAAAACTATTTTGAAATGTGATCCCCCTCATATGCCAATCTGTGTATGGCTATGGGAAGCTTAGGTTGTCAGTATCTTATGTATCTGTTTACTTATTTATGTACAGTATCATCAATATGGAGCAGAATTCACAGGCACAAAACATCTTATGAAAATGTTACATTAACTATGTCCTATGCTTGTGGAACTGTGAGTGAAGTGAGATTGAGCACTTTGTTAACTACTGAATAATGAACTGAACCTAAAGTTCACCACTGAATGGAACCAATATACTGTAAACCTTTTAGATTTAACAGTGGAGGAAGTGCATGATCAAACAATAACTACTGAGCCTTTAGAAAGAAGACTGTAGCAAACAGTATACTACCAGCAAAATGAGTGCACCATTCTAGCTTAATCTCCTCAGTACCTTACAAGCAGTTTTTGTGGCATATAATAAACTGTAGCTCAAAATAATCATTGAATAACAGACAAAGGAAATGGAAAGAAGGTTAATAGACAGAGGTCATGACCCAAAAAATTGATACCTGTACTTGTAAATGCAAATAAAAAGAGACAAAGAACTTGCTAACACCTAGGAACAACAAAAACTGGGAGTAAAGAGGTATAACCTATTACATTTTGTACTGAATTTAATGAAGTGACCAATAGAATAAGGGAAGTGATGAAAATGCATTTGAATGTTATTTTAAGTGACAATAACATTGCTAAATGTATATCAAGCAGTCAAGCATCACTTACCCTCAAGGGTTAAACATTTGGGCTATGGTGACAAAGGGTCACCATGAACCAAAAATATTTGCCCCCCCCCCAGCTAAGAAGGTTACCAAAAGGCTTCTTTCATTGCAATATTTGCAACATCTGTAGATTCTGTGAACAGGGAAGTACTTTTGTTAACCCTAGTGATGTAACTAAAATCAATTGAAGTTAAACACTTTGGGCCAGATATTCAAAAGGGTTGCGCCATTACCAACAGGGTTGTGCATGCTCAAGTCCTAAATTGTGCCATTCTGCGATATTCAGCAGGAGGCAGTTGCGCCACTGAAAACAGGCTGAGCAACAGCGCAATGCAAATGAATGCATGCTCAACTGGAGGGGGAGGAACCATGCATAAACTGCACAGCCCGATATTCAGCCGGGCTGTGCAGAGTTGTGCAGGCGCAACCCCCAACCTGAGCCTGCAGGACCTTGAGCCAAAAAAAGAAGGCTTAAGTCGAGGGCCACCCACAGGTGAGCTGCTGTACTGCAGGGCGCAACACAACAGCTGCCACCAGTGGCTGGCCCCCAACTCAGTCCCTGTGCCCTCCAAGCAGCCCGATCGCGGGCATAGTGTACCCCCCCACCAGCCCGATCGTGGGCATCAATGTGGCCCCCCCTGCTCCCGTTCACATCCCTGGTGGTCCAGTGGACCGAAATGCCCGATCGCGGGCAGAAAGTAAGCGTAACACCCCGAACATCACCCTTGTGCCCGATCACGGGCAGAAAGTAGCGTAACACCCCGAACATCCCCTTGTGCCCGATCCGGGCAGAAAGTACAGATGAACCCCGAAACATCTCCCTGGTGGCTAGGTATCCCCACCCACCCACGACCCCACCACCCGCTCCCCGGCGGCGGTGGGCGGCAGCATCCACCCACTTGCCGCCCGCCGCGCCGCGACTGACTACCGGTAAGTGCACCCCATTGGTGCAGAGCAAGAACCAATGGGCGTGCAGCCCATACCGTACATGACAGTCCAGATTTGTGAATGATTCAGTCACAAATCTGGACTGTCATATAGTATGTTGCACACCCATTGGCTCTTGCTCTGCACCACCGGTGGCGCAGCCCTACCGGCAGTCAGTCAGTGGGCGGGTGGCAGGCGGTGGATACTGCCGCCCGCCAGCTGCCGGGGAGCAGGTGGTGGGCTTTGTGGGTGGGTGGTGGGGGATACTAGCCACCAGGGAGATGTTTCGGGGTTCAATTACATTCTGCCCATGATCGGGCACAAGGGGGATGTTGGGGTGTTACATTTACTTTCTGCCCGCGATCGGGCATTTCGGTCCACTGGACCACCAGGGAGATGTACGGGAGGAGGTGGGGGAGCCACATTGCTGCCCATGATCGGGCTGCAGGGTGCGTCGGTCCCCGACGGCTGCTGCCTGGCAGGGCGCCAGGCGAAAGTCCTCGGGGATCGGTGCACCTACATGCTTATGGCATGCAAATGGGGCCATAATCAGATGCAAATGGCCCCCCCTGCACCTTGTATGAATTATGGCCCCATTTGCATGTCACCTTTTGAATATCGTGATTTTGCGCATGGCACAATGGTACTTGCGCCACCGCAAGTTGAATGCTCCACTCTGACAACTTGCGGTGGTGCAAGTTCCATTGCGCCATGCACAGTGGCTGTGGTTGGGTGTATTCAAAGGAGTGTCATCAGTGCAACTCTTTGAATATCGCCTGGCCACACCCCTGTGCAACTATTTTGCGCAGCGCAAGGGCTTGCGCCTCAGAATGGAGCAGTTTAAATATCCAGCCCTTTATTAATTGCAGCACACTCTTTGTTGTATATGCTGGGTGGTGCACTTGTTCTTTTGTCTGCATAGGGCATCCATTCCAGAAGTTCAAGGAAAGAGTGCATCAACATGTGGGCTACTTACATCCCTAAGGGATGCACAGAGACAGCATTAGAATGCCATTTCTAAAAAAAAGCCATAACTCAGATCCTTGCTGCCTGAAAGTCATGGGAACAGATCATCATGCACCACCGTTTAAAAGAGGAGGTGACAAAATAGAAAGACTGCTTCAGTTGGAGGCATGGTGGATTTTTCTGATGGACAGCTGAACCCCAAGGAGGCTTAATGAAAGATTGGACTTACTGCTTTTCATATTAAAAAAAAAACCTTCTCCAGACAATTCTGATTTGATAACCTGTGGAGTTTGAATAATGTGAGAAAAAATACATAACTGTGCAAGAAGGTAATGATCTCTTTATGTGTACTTGTATCTGATTGGAAAGTTATTCTTAAGTCATTTAGTTTAAGGAGAATGATTAATTGGAATCTGGGGAATAGTAAATAGTACCAGCATAAATAAAGCCCATAAATAATGAAGTATGCAGTCACTTTACAGTGGTTGATATAATTTTAAAGAATATCAGCAATATATTATTGCTGCTAGAATTTGTTCTGTTTAAGATGTAAACATGTTTGAATCCTGAACTCTTGTCCCCTCTTTGCACATTTGCACATTTTTGCGCTTTGGGTGTTTTGTATTAATCAAGTTTCTATTTTTAATAAATTGTTAAGGGTTTAGAAACATAGATGTAAACAAAACATTGTGGGTTCATGACTTTGTTCCCATTTGTATTGGCAGTAGAGACCTAAAAATGACTCATTTGGGAGAATTAAAGTTTTACTGCATACTGGGATAAATTGATTGTCTGACGCCCTGTCAATCTGGATGAAGAGTCAACTAATGGGTTACAACTAATCAATTAATTAGTAAGCAAAATTGTCAATAATTGAATATGCAGAAGAACAGACTAGTTTAAAACTGAACAACTCCCTATGCAGTTTCACTGCTTCACTGGAGTAAAGCTTGGTCTCTTACAGAAGAGTGACTTGGGCCTTCATTTGTTACAGTTGTGCCAAGATCCACTTTCACATGATCAGAGAGTTTAATTCCCTCACATTCCAGGATATGTACATTTAGGGGGCCATTGAGAAAGAGAGGGTCATAAGGCTTTACAACCATGGCAAGCAAGTGGGTTCTGACAGCTCCCCAAACTTAGGAGTGGCTATGTCCTGTAGAATACCAAACAGAACTTGAAGTTGAAGATGATTTCCAGAATACACACTGACTTATCTCTTCTTACATGAAGATAAATGGACCTTGAGTCCATTTCAAACAAGAGGAAAAAAAAACAGCCAGTAGCAAGCCTAAGTGGTTCCAGTGGCACCCTGAGAGTAGGGGTATCTAAGACTCCCAATGCTCAGGTACCAATGGGGGGCAGGGGGTAGCAAAACTAATCCTAGCAATAAGGAACAGATAACAGTAAAACATTTGGCTAGTCCCAAGGCAGCTAAATCAGAAAGGAATCACCAGAATATAAAGCTTTATAGTATTTGATCACCAATATCCCATCCATCAAGCAGTGTTGTAAGGTGGGTGGGACTGGTACCAAGGGGTCCCATGGGGGAACAGAGAGAGGGAGAGGAGGAAACAAAGGAGGAAACAGGAACAGGAACATCCACTGATGACAACAGCGTGACATTAGAGAAAAGCATGTGGGGTGTGGGGGGGAGCAGTGCTCCCCGTGCCCATACCGTGCTGAGCAGAAATAATCACAAGGAACAATCACTGCAGTGAAAAAAAAGAGTTAGCTGAGGGCCACCCATCCTCCAAGCAGTTCACAGATCCCATCAGGTGGCAGGGTCGATGGCTAATAGTGCAGGGGGCAGGTGTGACTACTTGGGCACTGGGGGAGGAGGCATAGGACAATCAGATCAGAAGAGTAAATCAGCTTGGTTGTTTCCTTGCTCCCACTATCCAGCCATACTGGAGGACTCCAGCTAGGAGGGAGGTAAAATCAACCATATGAATTAATAGCAGAATCAGCACATATTTGCAGCTCAGGAGCTTAAGTGCAAACACACTGTCACCCCACAGCTCTTACCAGGATTTCCCCAGCTATCACAAGTAGACAGAGAGGTGAGGGGTAACCCAGCATAAACAATGCTGGGGAACCCCAAAATGGCTGCTATGCCAGCCAGCCATCAATAGTTATACAGTCAAATCATGCTAGGTATCGGGAGTGAGGAGACAAACAGCAGCTGAAGAGCGGGAGCAGTGCGTCAATATATGGGGAGGGATACACAACATTTGGAATAAGGGAGAGGAGTGGGAAGGTAAGGACTCAGAAAACCCCTCAATCAGGTGACCTCCTAAAAGGGAACATGATGCCCCCTATGAATAAATAGGCAGAACTGCCCCACTGCTCCAAACAACAGCCCAAACCAGGGCATCATAAACTCAACAACAGGGTAATTATGGGAGGAGTTGGCTCAGCCTGCCATGAAAGTCTTTCGTCTTTCGGATGAGACGTTAAACCGAGGTCCCATCTGCCTGGATTGGTGGTAGTTCAGGTGGCTGTTAAAGATCCCATGGCACTTATCGAAAAGAGTAGGGGAATTTCCCCGGTGTCCTGGCCAAATTTCCCTCATTCACTAAAAATACCACCAACAGCTTAATCTGGTTCAAGGTCAGTTGGCATTCATCTGTATTCCCCCTTCCCCAGGTTGTGCCTGAAAATAGGCAGGATTTGTCTAGTGCACTTACCCGGTCAACAAAAGCTAAATAAAAAATAAATAAATAAAGTAACAAAGGTGCAACAAGAGCCACAGAAGCTGAATGCCAACAGTAATTCCCTTCATCCATAAAGGCAGGGCTTATGGGGAGAGAGCAAACACAACAAACAGTGCATTAAAATGCATTATAAAATGGGCAAAATAAATTCTGAGTCCTGACTGGCTGAAAGCCATTTTCAGCCATGTCCTTATCAGGACATAACCTGCCAGCCTGCATTAATTGTGCCACAGTAGCCCTAGAACACATGCGTATCACTCTGCCACCCTGAACAGAAACTGTGCCAACCTGATAAAATGAGCGATCACTTCTGAAACAAAGCCACACAGGGAAAAAAACACAAAGAATACCAGACATTTCACTCACACAGAGATAGGCAAAATCTCTCACTCTCTCTCTCTCTCTCTCTCTCTCTTTCTTTCTCTCTCTCTGTACTTGCTTAGATCACTTTTTTCAAATGAATTCTCACCTCTTCTGCTTACTATAATTAAAGCTGACCACAATAAAGTCAGCGAAGCAAGATCCTGAGGCTTTCAAATGCAGCTACAGACCCAGTCGTCTGTCACCAATTGAGCCAGAGTGAGAGTAGGTATGAAATAAAACAGTGGTCCAGACCCACGTCTGCATCACTATTTTTTATCCAAACTTCGTAAAATTGAAAAAAAAAAATTCCAGTATGTGTAACCAGTGGGAAGTTATAACCCCAATTTACTCAGCGCCCTGTGAAAAATACTAAGTACGGCGGCTGCAGTGGGACATGCTAGCTCTCAGTGAAACTGAACTGTTGGTCTGAGGCAAACATACTGTCTGTATTTACATCTAGCAAAGACAACCCAAAATAAAAGAGTGCTGGATGGGGGTGTAATGCTATTAAAAACACCAGTGATGCACAGATTTATTTATTTATTTAAAAGATGGTGACCAGGAAAGGCACACTGAGCCGGAGCTCGTTTCCAGGTGTGACCTGGGGATAACCTGTCAGATATATATAGGGAGCAATCTACTGCTGATAAAATACTTGTAAAAGTACTTTAATAGGGGAACTATTTTTCAGTATTTCGTCTATGAAAACCTTTTTATATTTTTACCTTTTTATTTTTGTTCTTCTTTTTAAAAAAAAAATAGCTACTTGGGGGCCCATTTTATAAATGCAATAAGACACTCCAAGGTGTCAGTTATGGTCTGATAAGAGAACTTCCCAGGTGTTAAAGACACTCAACACTTCATGCCCTAAAGCGCACCTGGGGCATGCTCTTACCAGGCTGTAACCCACACCTTGTTGTGTTTTATTGCTTGCACACAACACAAGCCACAAAACAGTTGTAGTGATAACTTGAAAAAGCAATAACGATAATAGGTGTAGAAGTGGCTCACATTCTACAAGCAATGAGGATGCAGTTCTTCTGGAGGGCACACTATAGACCAACAGAGGATCAGGCAGGCAGAAGGGCAGATAACCAGAATCCTCACTGAGGGTAAAGCCTCCTGCCTGATTATCGACAATCACATCTGGCCAGGCACGTCTGACAGTCTGGAGTTCCATGTCTACCGAATCAGCGGAAGGGAAGCCACCCTATGTGAACAACTATCTGCAGACCTGACAACCTCACCCAATTAGGAGACACTTTTAATGCCTGTTCCCACCTGCAAAAGTATAGTAAAGATTACATTCAAAAGTACATGTGGGCTTGGGGGGAGGGGAGAGAAGGCGAACAGGCTAAGAAAGGTTAGAAAAGGTGGGATAGCCTGACACAGAACAGTTCTCACACCCTCAATTAATCTCACAGATTTCTGCAGGGTTGAGCTGGGTAAACTGGTGTGGGGGGGGGTTGGTGGAGGAGTAGAGCCCAGAATCTGGAATCCACAGTTATTGTCACTGAGTGGGCAGACAGGTTGGAGGCTGCTGAGGGTTCCATTGAAGGCATCTGGTTGATATCAGGATAAGCTGTACAGTCCACAGATCAAAAAGAGACAAAACAGTTTGAGGAAGAGAGCAGAGGCAACTGATCTGGAGCAGTAGGGGAAGAAAGGGAAAAGAAATGTGCACTGTGACTGCCATTCATACAAACAGCCTGCCTCATTGTGGGCAGCTTGACTTTGACCTTATAACACTTGGGACCCCTACCTCTTCTCTGTGGAAACCACTGGCCTTCATTGTCTGAGGCGTGGGAGGTAGATTCTCCCAGATCGACCTCTCCAGCAGACATTTCAATGGCAGTAGTTGTCGGGGCCAAGGTCAAACATCATCTACTGACAGAGGAAAGTGGTAGCCTGGCCACTGCCATCTGATGAATTTGTCCACCACCTCAGGCGTGTCAGATTGGTACACAGTTCTGCTGAGGTGGAGCTGGTGCTGGGCAGGATACTGATTGACAGTTTTCACTCCCATGTATGTGAGCTTCCACTTCACCACCACATAGGCACTGTGGCAGTGGACTAGTCACAACGAGATGTCTTGAAAGAAGGAGAGAGCGTGACCTTTCCAGTGCAGCAGGCCCCACGCCTGGGTCAGGTGAAGAATGGTTTATTTTACTGTGTAGGCAAGCAGTTTAATTAGGATAGGTTGGAGCCAGTCTTCTTGTCTAGGATGGGGAGCCAACGAGTGAAGAGCCCTCTCTCTTTTGAGGGGAGGCCAGTTTAGAACATTGAGAATGGTAGGTATCAAAAGCTGTAAGAAGTCTATAATATTGTTGTCTTTGGCCCCTTTTGGTAGCCCCACTAACTGAAGATAATTTCTACATGCCAGATTCTCTAGGTCATCAACCTTAGCAAATATTTTATGACATGGTCCTGTTTACGGAGTTGCACACCCAGAAACTCTTCTCAGCCCTCCAGCTGTGCAATGCAGCTCTCTGTGTTTTCCACCCATTGGTCAAGGACATCATCTTCTTTATTTGTGTGAGCAGCCACCATTTTTATGTCAGTGACATCCTGTAAAAGTTGCTGAAGCATGCTAGTGATACTGAAAAAGTCAATAGGATCTGTCATGGATGCAGTCATATCTGCCGACACCAAGTAAGTGAAAGCGCAGTCGGCTATCAGGGATGCAGCCTCATGGCTAGATCACTTTCACTTTTGGTGGCAAGGTGGGTGTCACAGCCAAGAATTACTGCACAAAGTACAAGCACAGAGTAACTTGGATCTGGAAAGTAAAAAAACTATCATGTGCCTCTCAGCACAAACAAATGGATGTGGTATGTTTTTAGCAGATGGGTGATGTTTCCAACTCAGGCTGAAAGCTACTCTAAACAGATGTTGTCTTCTTGCTGGAGGCTTGCTGCACCACCTAGCTTGGGTATTACGGTGGGTTCATTTGCAAGGTTTTGCAGAATGTTGCATTTTTTGTTATTGTGGGCTTCTCACTCCCCTATAAAATAATGAGATTCGAATCATTGCAAATTATGGATGTGCAGACCAGAAATCCCAGTCCTTTGTCTCACACTCTCCACCCTCTACCTCCTAGATTTGGCTCTATTGTATGTTATCAGAGGAGGTTATTCACTTCATGACAGCTGTGCTGGCTTGCATTATAATAAAACCTTAGAATCTCATGCAATTAATCATTTATAAAGAAGTAGAAGATTCTTTACATTCTCTGTAGTAAAAAGCTGAAAACATCAAATACATTGTAACAGAAAGCATGTTATGTACATGCGCATACATTTTGGGGATCCTACAGTTGGTTTCTGTTCCTTTTTTGCTACTTTGCAAAGCGATGAGCAAAGCGGAAAGCTGCAAGGCCAGTTGCAGCATTCACTCAGGATTGCAAGTCATGGGCTGAATTTACAAATTAAAGTAAAATTGCTTGTTTTTTTTTTTGTCTGATGCATTGCATACTGGTAGTGTAGCTTCTGATGCAATATCATTAATACACTATGGATGCTGTAGTACAGCAGCTGTAGGTGTGAATGCTGCTGGCTGCGGCTTTCTTCTGTACACTGGAAGGAGCCCATGCTCGGCAGCATATCATTTTGGGAGGCTACATTCAGATAAAAGAACGTTTATATTGTGTTTATTACAAACACATTTCTGACCACCAGGATTTTGTTATGACCATGCAATGCCCAATTTACATTCTGCATTTCCTCTTTGAAATTTTTTTTCTGTTTTATAAAATATGGAATATATTTGTTATGGATGGCAACACAGATTTACTGTAGGTGAGGGAAATCAGGCAAATGAGCATTTGTCTGTTGCCTTTGTTGATTGTGTGATGGAGAAAAAATTGTCTCCTGCCATGACTGCTAATTCTTATGGGGGAAGGGTGAGACACAATCACTGTTCCCATTAGCCCAAACAGACCAAAACCTTTAAAATCTTATAGGCACCCTCCTAATACACATCTTGTGTGCCAGCGCCGATGGGATCATTAGGTGTGTATGTTAAATAGAGTTCTTGCAAGATTCCAGAAGGCTGTTTACTTCATTTCCCAATATAGATAAAACACTGATTATGCTGTAGACCACATCACTTTTTTTTTTCAAATTGCCACTCACTTGCTGGTATCCTGTTGCTCCTGATTGAATGTTGTGCTCACCTGACCCCCAGACCTGGCTCCACCACTGGCACTTGTATTTACATTGTGCAGGTTAGAAGCAAATTTCCTTAAGCCCCTATCCTCACCACCACCACTGTATATGAATTTTACATATTGTCTTCTTTCTGTTTAGGATTTAAAAAATTAAATGGGCTATGTGAATTAGGAGTTTTCGGTGATTCACGGAGTGACAACTGGTATCACCGATCTCAGCACTTGTTAGAGTGGGGCAGTATTGTCTCTCAGGGCATAATAAAAAGCAGTTATATTTAACATCTGCTAGGCATGATACAAACTCCTGTCTGGTGACTTCAGTATGGAGTTTAGGGGGAAGAGACAAGCAGCTGGCTCAGCAGGAGGGCAGCTTGGTGGAGGGCATCTCAGCAGGAGGATGGCTCAGCAGGCAGGGTCCGGGTACAGATGGGATTACATGTCACTACCAGCAGAGAGTCCAGGAACTTGGTGGCCAAGGAGTATAGGCCTTCAAACAAAAAAATGAAAGAAAATCTTAAAAAAAGAAAGGTTGGTTATTGTGCTAAATTGGTTTATAACATGTTGTGTATGTGCATGTGAAGTGTGGAGAGGAGTGACTATTAAGCTTATTACAAGTCTTACTTTATGGGTTAGGGCAATTAGTGGGTGTTTAGTGTTTTTTTTTCCTTTACTAACATGGCTGCCAGAATTTTTTTTTTTTTTTTACTTTTTGGCAGGCATGGCTCTCTGGCTGTGCTGTATCTTGGTTGGCATAAGAAGTACCAGTTGCCATAGTGTGCTTATAAGCATATAGCAACTGGTATCCTTTAGCCAATCAGGACACAGAAAACGTCCTACCCATTTTATAAATCTATATATTTATACTGTACCATATATGTGCACTTTTCTATTCACTTCTGCATTTGCTTCCTAAGCTGTGTTCATATCAAGCAGCACCACCAGTATTTCTGTCTCACATTTACCACAACCAGCCCCTGCAGGAGTTATATTGAAACAGACAGCCTCACAGAGGCAGCCTCTATATTAAAGATGCTGCTGGCAGGGAAGTTTCTGGTTGAGCATCCAACCCAAGGTCTGGGTAGCAGTACTTCTGTTACTGTAACTTAATCTTACAGATCAGATGGGCCTGGACAAGCTATCTGAACTCTCTTTTGGAGAACTTTGCAGCAGCTTCCACCTCACTGGCCAAATCATTCAGTGCTGTGTGCTGTAGAGTTAGCCTTGAAGGTAGAGCACAGATGGCAAAAGGAAGCTTTCCTTTCTATGTCACAGATATGTCAACTATGCCACTATTGGGACAATCCACCTATGAGAAATTAAATTTTATCAGACGAGTAGATCAAGTCAGCACATCTATGACAAAGGAGTCTCTAGTGAAAGAATATGCTGATGTATTTACTGGCATGGGCCTGATCAAGGAAGAATACAGTATGAAGGAGGACAAGAGCACAACACTGGTTATACACCTTAACTGGAAAATACTGTTCCGTTGAAAGGAAGAACTCAGAAACACCCTAGAACATCTGGTGAAAATAGACATCATTGCCAAAGCTGATGAGCCCACAGACTGGGTTAATAACTTAGTGATCACTGAGAAGAAGAACGGATCACTAAGACCTTGCTTAGACCCCTGTGAGCTGAACATAGCTATGAAGTGGGACACTTCCTCATTCCTACGCCTGAGGAAGTCCAAAACACATGCAAGGGATTTAAAACTCCAAGAAGTAATGAGAGGAGTAGTGGATACAGAAAGGAGGTTAAATTTACTACTGACCCAGTGACTGATTCAACTAGGGGGTCTGCATCTTTGTATAGTAAAAGGGAAATCAGTTCGGAAACTGTGCTACATCTGAATCTGAAGAACCAATCAGCAAAGAGCCCCAGATAACATGTGGATGGCAGATCTTTTCAAAAAATGGCATCACTTGTGATCAAAGATTTAGATACAGCCACACAAAAGTTTTGACATAGGCACAGATGAATTGGGTAACTGCTGAAACATGTACCATAAATGTGGAAAAATTGACATGAGTGCACAGTAATTGGTGCAAGTGTACAGAAATTGACTCAAGTGTGCACACATTTTGACAGATGGTAAAGGGGTGTTAAAAACAAATGTGCAATTCCTTCCAAAGATAGAGATGGAGAAAGAGAGACCAGAGAAATAGCCCAGTCCAGCTAGTCCTCAAAATGTAGAGCAAGGAATAGAGAAGACACAAAATATTATGCCACAGGTTGCAAAGAAAAAAGAGACAGCTGAGTGAACACATCCATCAGAGAAAGATATGAAAGAGAAAGGTCAGAGAGGGAGAAAAAGTGGAAAGAAAAATAAAATGAAGTAAGAAGTGAAAGAGTCCAGAAAAAGGATACCAAAATACACAAAAACATGCTGCCTAACAAAGATGAAATGGGAGAGCCGCTGCTATTATTTGACAGTAGTACTGTATTTCCATGAGCCAGACATTTTCCTCTCTTTGATCCTGAAGTGTGTGTGCTGACTCAGGAATCCATTACTCTGCATCTTTCACTGGTCCAAATTTTCAGGCAAATATCTCTTGCAGACAGCAAGCATGCTTTGTTCATGCACTCACTGGCTCCTTAGTCGCTCACAGGCATTCCTGGTTACTGGAAGCCTCCAACCCCATCCCACAAGCCTATAGGATCAAAGGACAACAAAGTAGACAGCCTTTTTGTTGTCTGAAAACCTCTTTATTTCCACATTCCTGTCTCATGCAGTGACTCCAGTTCATGCTAGGATGGCTAAGGGTCACTAAATATCAGTAGCACAGCAGTCATTCTGAGCATCCTGGAGCACCCCCATGCACTCCTCTTGCAGTTAATCCTCCCTTTTTACAATGCCTAGCTTCCCCATTCCCTGGCTAAAGCACATTGAGGACAGAACCTGAAGTCCATGGCAGTTGATTGTGCAATAGAAAATCTTTGTGCACCTTAATCCTCCTCAGCAGATCTTGATACCAGAAAGAAACGCCCACCTGTTTGTAGGAGTTGCAATACTAATTATGTTTTATGGAACTGGAACAGTTAACTTTAAGGAAATGTAATAATGCTAATTTTGATAATCATCCAGCCCCAACTTCTAGTTTTGTCAGGCTAACATTTTGTCTACTAAATCACCATATCAAGGCATAAGCACTGTTGAACAGATACTATATTGGAGGTGGGGCTTCTGCCAACAAAGTCATTTTATATACTTCTAGTCTAATGCTAAGGCTAAAAGAAATCTTTAGGTGGCAGTGGGCAGTGTAGAGCCATGCATCAGTTGTCAGGTTGATGAATGCTACCACGAACCTTAAGGAATAAGAAAAATGGTAGTAGTGACCACCTCATCTTGAAGTCAGTGAGGGAGCCTTCAACCTGCATTGATAGCCATCTGACAGTAGGTGGCAAGGTCATCACTGAAAACCTGATTAAAATAAAGCTTTACATGGAAAAGGTACTTTTGGAAAACCAAATGCTGAATGAGATTTTATTTTATATGTTGGATCCAGAATATAGTAAATATTTGGGGTAGTAGTAAATTGGAAAAATGCAAAGAATTTGACATTTTAATAAAAGCTACAGTTTGTCAAAGTTCTTCACTGTAGATATTGTAGAGTACAGGTTCAGCATGGGGCTTAAGAATAGCTGCAGCCCCTTTAACTAGGAATAGTGATGTTGCAGCGAGAGTCTCCGGTCACATGTTATGCTAATTATTTCCAGCAGGGGCTTTGGAAACCCCAATTTCCTGCCTAACAGTCAGTCTGAGTCTGTACCTCATGCTGGTGAAATGTCCCTTCTTATATTCCTAAATAAACTAATTTATGGATCCGACTCAGTTCATTCGGTATGAGCAAGATGACTATTGCAAAAGCACCAGATTGGCAAGGCGGACTACAAAGAAGGTTAAGGGTCTTTTAGTGGCAGACCAACACCAAATCATTACAATATAAGGGGGGGTGTTTCTAAAACTGCTCTACTGAAGTGGTTTAATATATCAGTGTATGCATCCCCCACCCAGGTAACCATGGGTGACAGTGCAGGCAAAGTGCAGCATCTGGGTTAGGAGACAGCTGATTGGCTGGACGTACATACCTCGCATAACAATGTCCATCTAAGCCAGTGTCAACTGGGGGGAGGAGGGAGAAAAGGGGAAAATGCAGGCAAGCACTATGGCCACACCCTGCAGACTCTGCACCCCACTAAACTAGGCTCACCCCTGGGTTCCCAACTGTAGCATATCTGAAGGACCTGGCCCAGCTTGAGTACCTCC
The DNA here is from genome assembly GCA_016271365.2 of Neoceratodus forsteri. Taxonomy (NCBI): domain Eukaryota; kingdom Metazoa; phylum Chordata; order Ceratodontiformes; family Ceratodontidae; genus Neoceratodus; species Neoceratodus forsteri. The sequence continues at coordinate 1,781,313,805 of CM057452.1, forward strand.
ACCATGGGGAAGGGAAGGGAAGGAATACCAAAGGATACCAGGCCAAGAGACAGGTAAGTCCTATTTAGGAGATAGCTGGGCTGACAGGTTGGGGCTGCATGGTGCTCTCAGACAGGACAAGGCTGGCTCGTGGGGGGTTAAGAAACATAGAAACACAAAAATTGTCATCAGATAAGGACTGCAAGGCCCATCCAGTCTGCCCGAAGGCCCTATACATTGTATGTGGCCACTGACCCTATGTGATCAATGGCTTTTCATCACTTCCTCTCCTCTCAGACTTCCCTTGTGCCTGTCCCAAGCATGCTTAAACCCCTCCACTGTGCTTGCCCCCACTATCTCCTGTGGCAGACTATTCCAAGTGTCGACTACCCTTTCTGTGTAGGAAAACTTCCTCACATTACCTATTAATCTACCCCCTTTCAATTTCATATCGTGCCCCCTTGTTCTAGTACTTTTTCTACATTGGAAAAGGTCCCCTGCCTGTAACCTGTTTATGCCCTTGAGGTACTTGAAAGTTTCAATCATGTAGCCCTGCTGTCTCCTCTTCTCCAGTGAGTACATATTGAGGTCCCTTAGTCACTCCTCATATGTTTTGTAGTATAAGCCCTGTACCATCTTTGTTGCCCTTTTCTGGATAGTCTCCACCTTACTTATGTTCTTGCACAAGTATGGTCTCCAGAACTGCATGCAGTACTCCAGGTGAGGCCTTACCAATGTTTCATACAATGGCCTCACTACCTCCCATCTCCTGCTAGTGATACCCCTGCCTATGAACCCCAGCATGCCACTGGCCCTCCCTGCCGCCTTTGTACACTGCTTTGATATCTTAAGGTCATCGTAGATGATATTCCCAGGTCTCTTTCCTCTTTGGTGACAGTCAGGCCCCCCCAACCTATAGCTCTCCCCAGGGTTCCCTCTACTCAGGTGCATTATTTTGCACTTCTTTGCATTGAACCTCAGTTGCCACATCTCTGACCATCTTTCCACCTTCTCCAGGTCCCTCTTCATTTTCTGCACCCCTTCTGGAGTATCTGCCCTGTTCCAGATCTTGTTGTCATCTGCAAACATGCAAACATTTCATTCTAACTCCTCTGCAATGTCACTAATGAAGACATTGGACAGGACCGGTCCTATTACTGATTCCTGTGGTACTCAACTGGTCACCCATCTCCAAATTGTACCCCATTTACAACCACCATCTGTCTCCTGTTTGTTAACTAGTTCCTAACCCAGTTCACCACTTGTCTCTCATGCCCAGACTACCCATCTTGTTAACCAGCCTTCAATGTGGGATGGTGTCGAAGGCTTTGCTGAAATTTAGGTAGGTGATGTCTACCGCCCCTCCCTGATTAAGTTCACTAGTCATCCAATAAAAAAAAAAAATTAGATTAGTTTGTCATGACCATCCTGGTGTGAATCCATGTTGCTTCACATCCTGAGCACCACTGGATTCCTTATGTGCCACTATCCTTTCTTTCAGCAGGGTCTCCATGATCTTTCCCACCACTGAGGTGAGGCTGGCTGTCCTGTAGCCCTCTGTCTCCTCTCTACTGTTACTTTTGTGCAGCAGGACTACATGTGCCCTTCTCCAGTCCTCTGGAACAACACCCATGTTGAGTGACACTGTGAACAGGCCCCCCAGAGGCACTGCTAGTTCCCTTTACAGCTACATTAATATCCTCGAGTGAATGCCATCTGGCCCCATGGCCTTATCCACCTTCAGCTTTGTGAGTTCTTCCAGGACTCTCTCCACTGTGAATGGACTGGTGTTCACTACCCTCCCATTGCCTCTGCAACGCAACTGTGGTCCTTGACCCTCTCCCTCCTTAGTGAATACGGAGCAGAAGTATTTGTTCAGTATTTATGCCTTGTCCACATCCCCCTCCTTACACTCTCCCTTCTCCCCTTTGAACCTCACAATTCCCTCCCTGGTTTTTCTTCTTTCACTGATGTACCTACAAAATGCCTTATCCCCTTTGTTTTTATACTGTGCTAAGCCCTCTTCTGTCTGTGCCTTCGCCCTCCTAACAGCCTTCCCTGCATCCCTTAGACATTCAAGGTACACCTCCCTGTCCTCCCCCCTTTGGCTCCCCTTATATTTCCTGAAACTCAGCCTTTTAGCCCTGACTTTGTCCCTCACCTCTTTGGAGAACCATAGTGGTTTCCTTCTTCTTTTCCCTTTGGCCACTATCCTAATGCATTGGTTTGTTATATCCACTATGGCTCCTTTCAGTTTCTCCCATTGTTCTTCCAGCCCCTCTACTATCTCTCCCTTCCCCAGGACTACTTGTATACATCTGCCCATTTCAGTGAAATCCACCATCCTGAAATCTAATACTTTTGCCCTTGTGGGGCTTGAGTCCATGTCTCCATGCTGAACCACACCATACAAAGAAACTAAAACAATGTTTGCCTTTCACCAAAACCGATATAAGTCCCACCACCTCAAAATATACAACAGCAAGCTTGAGACACTCAAAATAGTCAACAACTTTAAATACATTGGTGTCATCCTTGACTGTGCTCTCTCATATAGCCTGCACATAGACCATGTAGCTAAGGTAGCGAGTGCTAGATTAGGGCAACTTTACCAGCACAGACACTGCCTCACAGATAGTGCCATCAAACTACAGTAGCAGTTAACAGCTCAATACTCTCAATTATAGATTATGGTCTTCTGGTCTATGGAATTGGCACTGTTGCTGCATTAAAGAGAATCAAAACCATTCTTAACAAAGCCTGCCGCCTCATTCTGGGTGTTGACCACCTAACTAACACTTGTGAACTGTACTCTAGCACTGACTGGCTAAATCTGAACAACAGAATCCAGTACCAAGTCTGTCTGCTAGTTTAAAAAAAAACACACTTGGCCTTACACCCTCAGGAGTGCAGCAACTACTTAGCTAATCTTTAGGGCCACTATTGTGAATGGGCACCACATGGGCCATCCTCCAGTCCTGTGGTATGCATCCTGTGTCCAGTGAGGTATAGAACAGGTCAGCCAGGGGCCTGCCAGAACCTCCGCTAGTTCCTTAAGTACCCTAAGGTGAATGCCATCAGGTTCGGGTGCCTTATTCACCCTTATTCACCCTTAGTGCCCTTAACCCTTCCACAACCCTGTCTTCTGTAATCCCTGTATCCATCACCCCCTCCCCCCGACAGCCCACTCCACCCCTCCCTTGTGGTATCTGCCCCCTTCTCCTCTGTGAATACAGAGCAGAAGTATACATTTAATACCTCTGCCTGATTCCCCCCCTTTTCTGAGACTCCACAAGCAACATTTTCTCTTCTCTTTTCCTGTCTGTTTAGTAATTTCATTTCTTTCTCCATTTCTCTATCTCCCAATTTTGCCATAAAAGTAACTTTTTATTTATAGCTTCCCTTTATTTACTACAGTGTCATTCTATACCCCTTTTACATTTCCTTTCTCTTGCTACTGTTTTTTTTAACCATATTAACCATTTTGTTCTCATTATTTTAACAGGTTTGACAGGATACTGACTCCTTTTCCATCACATAAGTATTACTCCATGTTTAACCTGTCCTATCTTTCCTACTTATTCCCTAAGAACTATAGATCCTTTGTGATGCCTGGCTTTTCCTGAATTTTGTTTTACAGGTCTGACTGATGTCGCGTACTGAGTCATAATGTTGTATGATTAATAGCGTATGGCATTACAGCTAATCCGAAGTAGCGTTGTCTAGGACAGTGAATGGTACAATACCATGTATACTGCTGCACACAGTATTGCACCAGTCACACACTCCCAGGCAGAGGATAAGATCTCTGCTGGGAGTGGGTTCTGCCGAATAGTTGCTGTGGCTCACTGGGCAGAGCCACAGCAGCAGGAACCCAGGCACTGCGTCTGGGACCGAGTCTGATTCCCGGTCCCAGAAATTAAATTTTTTTAAAGTCTTTGTGTGCTCCCCAAGTTAGACCCTCTCCTGGAGTTAAGAATCTTTAGTGGGGGGCAGGGGCTTGCCCCCCATAGAAAAAAGAGTTATGCCGCATGGCATAAATCGCACTGTATTGCCAGTGCGATTTAGCCATGCGGCATAATGTCTTGCAACATTATGACCCCGTACCACTGATGTCATCCCTTCAAGACTCCTGCTTCATGCTTCTAGTACCAAGGTAAGAGACTCTCTATAAATTAAACAGAGTAAAAGCCACCCACAGCTGGGTGTGCTCAGAAAAACAAAACAGTACCTCAAATTCAAGCACCACCCTCCATCGTAAAACACACAGAGAGTCAATGAAAATTAAAATCAAAAAGTTGTATTCATAATAGTGCAAATACCTCTTACAAATGAATCGGGACACCAGTGTGAAAAACTTTTGATTTGAATTTTTCATTGACTGCCTGGGTGTTTTATGATGGAGGGTGGTGCTTGAGTTTGAGGTATGACCTTCTGCATATTACCTGAACTTGTTGGGTTTACTGTAGCAGTTCAACTGCACTTGTTAAAAAGAGAGAAAGAGAGAGAGAGAGAGCGTGTATTTATTAAGGTTAAACATACCACAGCACCTTTTTTTTTAAAAGAGATCTACCAAGTTAAGGTTATTTAGTACACATACTGAAGCCTTACCGCTACGAATAGTAATTGCTGCACATGGTGCCAAAAATAGCCCTGTAGTTTTCCAGTAAAAACACTCGTAAAATCATCCTGACTGGGTTCAGCTTAATTCCCGGTCTCTAGTGCAGTCTAAGCTGCGTTCTATAATAGCCTGTGGGGGACAACTTTCCAAGTGTTGCTATATATTATAATGGCCAGCTGGTGATCAATCAAAGGCATCAATCAACTAACTAGAAACACTTGGAAAGTTGTCCCCCATAGGCTATTATGGAGTGCACCCCCATGCACTTGTTGGCTTTGTATCATAACGTGGCTGTGCATGGGGGCAGAGCATAGGTGGCACTAGAGTCCGGGAAGTAAGTTAAACCTGGTCAGGATGATTTTATGAGCATTTGTACTGGAAAATTACAGGGCTATTTTTGGCACCATGTGCAGCAATTAGTATTCGCAGGGGTAAGGCTTCAGTATATGTATTGAATAGCTCATTTTATATAGCTTGGTAGATCTGTTTAATAATGCTTTTTGCTTTAGCTGTCAGCACAGGTGGGCTCATAGCCATGTCACTGCCTTATCAGTTTAGCGTCCACCTCCGATTCATGCCTTTCCTCTCTTCCTACGAAAATAATACACAGGGTCATTTCCAACACTGTATAATATATACTGCTGAAAACTACCCCTGCAGATCATTACACCTGTTACACAGGCTCAGCCTGTCCACAACTGTACATAGTACTGTTATGGTAAATTATGCCACACTTAACCTAATAAAGCTGGACGAGCGCATCACCTAAATAGATTACTGATACCCCGCAGCCAGATGATACTGCTCAGACACATGGCAGAGGTCATTGTGATGTTCTGTCTTGCATGCCTGCACATGAGGATTTTTTCCCAGTGGACACTTCAAGTTCAGAGGGACCAGTGCTTGGATGAATTAGAGCAGCTGGTGGCAATATTCACTCCGGTGCACCAGACTTTGACTTGGTGGTTGGACACCTCCAATCTTTCTACAGGGATCCACTTTTGACAGGAGTCTCCTTCCTGACAGTGGATGCATCCAACCTGTGCTGGGTTGCAGGTTTGGCAGACCATCAAACCCACAGAACCTGGTCTTCCCCAGAGCAACATCTCCATATCAACATTTTGGAGATGCAGGTGATACTTTATGCCCTTCAGGCATTCCAGTCGAGTCTGCTCCTGGGCCCCTCACCTTATTCACCTGGACAACATGGTAATGGTTTTCTACATAAACAAGCTGGGGGCGGGGGGACTAGCTCCTATCCCCTCTGCAGGGAGGCCATGAGAGTCTGGTACTGGGCCATTGAGCATCATCTGGAACTCACTGCCATGCATGTACCAGGCATACAAAACACCTTGGCTGACAGTTTAAGCCGGTCTCGGTCCAAGGCACACAAATGGGAACTCCTCCAGTTAGTGGCCAATTGGCTATTTGACAGATGGGGCTGGTCCAAGCTGGACCTCTTTGCATCCCAGTTCAATGCCAAACTGCCCTGTTTTTGCTCACTAGATCCAGGGACTGGTGTTTTCTGGTGAAATAAACTGTCTCACTCTTAGACAAGGAGGTTTCTATATGCCTTCCCTCCCTTCCCATTACTGCAGTGAGCACTCAATTTGCAGTTGGAGAGAGCAGGGACAATTTTAATAGCTCCTTACCGGCCACCTTAGAATTGGTTCCTGACGACTTCAGCAGCTGGCAGTGGAACTCCCTATTTCCCCTGCCCCTGAGCTCAGACTTGCTCTCCCAGGAGCAGGGTACCCTGGTACATCTGGGCCTCAAGTCTTTGCACCTGCATGCATGACTCCCACAGACCTAGCAGTGGCTCAGTTGGGGGGGTTGCCCCATAGTGGCAGAAGTTTTGGTGGCCGCCAGAAAGCCTTCCATCAGGGCTACTTATTCAATGATGAGGAAACAGTTCTACCTTTGGTCTTACACTTGCCATCTTGATCCATTTTATACCCAGTGAACTCTGTTTTGGTGTACCTCCTTTCTCTATTAGACTCACAGCTTAGCTTCTCCTCCATTAAGGTGCACCTATTGGCCATATCCTGCACCTGTAGAGGGCAAAACTATTGCCAAACTGGATCTTTCCTGCACCTTTTTGTGGGGTATTTTGCACCTCAAACCTCACATCAGGGACCCTGTTCCTCCATGGGACTTTTTATTTGTTTTGGAAAAACTTACATTGCCTCCATTCGAACAGGCCACAAGTTGCGCTTTCCATCATGGAAGGTGTTTTTTTTTTAAGTTACTCTTTTTACCCCATCTCCTGTGGCAGGGGGGAATCCAGAGCCCCCACTGAAGACTAGGTCCAGTTCTGGTCAGCATTGTGGCTGGTTGGGGAGCGGGACCTGCAAGTCCCTCCATCATCCATCCACCGGGGATCTTTTTCCATTTTTCTACTGGAATTTGGGCATGCAATGACACCAATGAGAGTGCTGCACACACTCCCGTGTGCATCCCATCAAGCATCTGCCTCACCTCCGCCCACCGTGGACAGCATCGGAGCACCAGCACTAGCCTCTGCTAGGGTCCAGGCAAACACTGACCACTGATTGCACCCCAGGAGGAAAGCTGTTTCTGGAATGCTTGATCCTTCTCCTCCCCGGCTGACACCTGGCGACCTGCTCACAAGCACAAACACAGGTTGCCAGCATGGCAGAAGGTAAGGCAAGATGCCTCAGTCCTCCATGCCACCATGCAACCAAGCTGGCCTAGAGGAAGGTGTTATTTTTAGTTGCCATTACTTCTGATTGAAGGATTTCTGAGCTTCAGGCCTTAAAATGTAAAGAGCCTTATCTAGTTGTCCACAAGGACAGGGTAACCTTGAGGATTAATCCTACATTTTTGCACAAAGTGGCATCTGAGTTTACACTGAATTGGGACATCCAGCTACCTGTTTACTACCCAGAATATTCCAATCGAGGGGAGGCTGTACTTCATACTTCGGATGTCCACTGGGTGCTTCTTTATTACTTAGATCGTACCCTTGCTGTCCGAAGGTCTGAACAGCTGTTTGTTCCTTTCACCTCAAGGACTGAAGGGGCTCCAGTTTCTAAGCAGACTATGTCCAAATGGCTAGTTAACTGCATTCTTTATTGTTATAGAAAGTATGGGACGCCTTTGACAGGATTGATCAAAGACCATTCTACCAGGAGTATGGCTGATTCTTTTCCGTCCGTTAAAAATGTGTCTGCAGCTGATATCTGCACAGCTGCCACTTGGAGTTCCATAGACACTTTCAATCTGCATTAAAGTTTGGATATTGCTTCTCATTGTAGGGTGGGCTTTGTCCTTGCTTTCCTACTGGGCCGGCATTGATGAGCTTTCAAGCCAACTTTTACCTCCACCTGACTTTTAGTGGTTGGTCCTTTCACTGCCTGGGACCCAGTCCTTAAAGTTTAACCTGCTGCAAGAACTCCACCTCAAAATGAGATAGTGAAGCTGCGTAAGAAATATTGGCATGTCTGGATTGTACTTGGGGGGGCACCCAACTCTGGCTCTGCAACGGGGGAATCCTAGAGGATTCAAGTCCCCAGGAACGGGGGTGGTGGTGGTGGTAGCTAATCATGGGAAGCAGGGACAGTGCTGAGCAGCTGCCTGTCTGAGTTGAGTATAAAAACATTTATGTCAAAATATATATACTAATATACTTTTTCATGGTACCATACAGATAAGCTATGGGAAATAACAGTCCCTAAAACAGGAAATCAGTGCACTCAAGTATATATAATTTTTAATTTGCAATGTTCAGAATGGTTCCAACAATAAAAGTTCTATAATTAACTATGGCTGGATAAGCCTGCTAACAACAAATAAGCCTGGTACATATGAGGCTTAAATTAAAGTCTCTAAATAAGACCGATGGAGTGCAAGTCAATTTTTGTGCAACAGACTTAAAATCTATAAGACTGCCTTGCCTTTGTAAGACCAAAAACAAATCTTAAACACAGACTTAACTTTTTTGTGCAACTGGCCCCTGGACTTTAAGAGTGCTGACTTTGCCAAAATGGGTGAGTGCCTAAGGAATGCACTAGCAAATGGGTAGGAAGGAGGGGAGGAAGAACAATGGGGAATAATCAAAACTGCCATCACTGAGGCAACATGCCTTCATGTGAAGCAAATAAAGAAAACAAAATAATTAAAAAAAAACACTATGGTTCTCAAAGGAGTTGGCAGGGAAGGTTAGGGAGAAAAAGATAGCATTCAGGAAGTACAAGGAATCACAGAAGGAGCAGGACAGAGAACTGTATCAGTTAAAGCAGAAGGAAGCAGGGAAGGCAGTCAGAACAGCAAAGGCCCAAACCAAGGAAAAGATAGCCAACTCAATTAATAAGGGGGATAAAACATTTTATAGGTACATCAGGGAGTGAAGGAAGACCAAGGAAGGGATAGTGAGACTTAATAAAGGGGAGGGAGGTGGGCAGAGGGTGTCTGTGAAAAGAAAGAAATACTAAACAAATATTTTTGCTCTGTATTCACAAATGAAGAGGGGGAGGTACCTAAACCATACAATAGAAACACTCTGGATCGGGGGGTTGACACTAGCCCATTCACTGAAGAAAGAGTTCTGAAATAACTCTTAAAACTGAAGGTGGACAAAGCAATGGGGCCTGATAGGATTCATCCCAGAATTCTAAAAGAAATAAGGGTAGAACTAGTGACACCACTGACTACCCTTTTTTAACAAATCATGGGAGGATGGAGTGGTACTTGAAGACTGGAGGAGGGCAGCTGTTATTCCACTTCACAAAAGTGGGAGCAGAGCAGAGGCAGGAAACTACAAACCTGTTAGTCTGACCTTAGTGATAATGAAAATGATGGAATCACTTCTGAAGGAAAGAATTGTTGAGTACCTAGAGACCAGAGGGGCACAGGACCCAAGGCAGCATGGATTCACAGAGGCAAGGTCATGTCAGATGAATCTAATAGATTTCTTTGACTGGGTGACCAAAGTAGTAGATCAGGGAGGGGCTGTAGACATGGCCTACCTAGACTTTAGCAAGGCATTTGACACAGTCCCATACACAAGATTAATATACAAGTTAGCCAGCCTTGGAGTGGGTCCCAAGATGGTAGCCTATGTAAAAAATTGGCTGGAGAACAGAACACAGAAGGTAATAGTAAACAGAGTCCACTCTGAAGAAAGGGGGTTACCTCTACAGTGGGGTTCAGTACTAGGACCTGTCCTCTTCAAAGTCTTTCTAAGTGACATTGCAGAGGGACTGGAAGGAAAAGTATGTCTTTTTGCAGATGACACAAAGATCTGCAACAGGGTTGATACACAAGGTGGGGTGGAAAGGATGAGAAGGGACTTGGCAAGGTTGGAGGAATGGTCAGATGTATAGCAGTTTAGATTCAATACTAAGAAGTGCAAAGTAATGCACCTTGGAAACAAAAACCCTGGGGCAGAGTACACAATGGGGGTGAGATACTAACAAAAACCAAAATGGAAAGGGACCTGGGGGTAGTCATATCAGATGACCTAAAGGTGGGAAAGCAATGTGAGAAGGCAGTAAGGAGGGCTGCGGGGTTACTGGGATGCACAGGGAGAGGCACCACCAGTAGAAAACAGGAAGTTGTTATCCCTCTGTACAGACAGCTGATGAGACACCATCTGGAGTACTGTGTGCAGTTCTGGAGACCCATTCTCTGCAAGGACATAGACAGGGTGGAGGCAGTCCAGAAGAGGGCAACTGAAATGGTGCAGGGTCTGTACCAGAAGACATATAAAGAGAAACTTAAGGAGATTAATATGTATACCCTCGAGGAAAGGACAGAGATGGGGGGACATGATAGAAACTTTCAAGTACCTCAAGGGAATCAACAAAGTCCAAGAGAGTAGCATCTTTCAGAAAAAGATGTGTGCAAGAACAAGGGGGTGCAATTTAAAGATAGAGGGAGGATGGCTCAGAGGTAATGTGAGGAAGTCTTTTTTCATGGAGAGGGTTGTAGATGCATGGAACAGCCTTTCTGAGGAGGTTGTGGAGTTGAAAACAGTAGGGGAATTGAAGAATACATGGGACAGACATAAGACAATTCTAGGGGGTGGGGGTAAGAGAAAGTAGGTTGTTGGTTAACTAAGATCTGCAGCTTATCCATTAGGTAGGGAAATGGGCAGACTGGGTGGGCCAAGCAGTCCTTATCTGCCATCAAATTCTATGTTTCTATGTTTCTATGGATCAAAAGGCTCATACCATCTTGGTCCTTCTCGATCTCTCCACAGCATTTGACACTGTGGACCATGGTGTGCTATTAGAGTGCCTGCAGCTTCTCTGTGGACCATCAGGGACAGTCCTAGAATGGGTTTGATCTTTCCTCATTGGCAGGTCTCAGAGGGTAGTCACTGGAATTTATTCCTCTGGTGCCCTTCCTCTGTTCTGTGGGGTACTGCAGGGCTCCATATTGGCGCCCATGTTGTTCGCAGTGTATATGCTGCCATTAGGAGATTCATTTGACAATATGGTTTGAGTTTTCACTGCTATGCAGATGATACTCAACTGTATCTGTCCTTTCTACCCAAACAAGGGGATGCAGTCTCTGTGTTTAACAACTGTCTCATCGAGATCAGGGTCTGGATGAGCACCAGCTGGCTGAGACTGAATCTGGACAAAATCGAAGTGCTGGATGTGTACCCTGGTCATCTGGGGGAGGGTTTGGAGGCTGGACAGGCATCTGGCATATGGCTCGATGGCATCCAGCTCACTACCTCTGATCAGGTGTATAACTTGGGTGTTATCTTTGATGACAACTTGACCCTAAAACCCCCGGTGTCTGCAGTTGTCAGATCCTCTTTTTACCATCTGAGGAACATTGTCTGAGTGAAACATCGGATTCCTCTGGGTGAGCTTCCAACGCTGGTCCATACCTTCATCACCACCCACCTTGACAACTGCAATGCCCTCTATCTAGGGCTTTCTGGGGTTGATATCCACCGCTTGCAGCTAGTGAAGAACATGGCGGCCAGGCTATTGACTGGAACATCTAGGACCAGCCATATTACTCCTGTGCTGCGTGGATGGCACTGGCTGCCTATTCAGTGGCAGATCACCTTTAAGTTCTGTCTTCTAACCTTTAAAGCCCTACATGAACTAGGGTCCAGCTACCTGCAAGATCTTTTGACTCCCTACCGCCCTCTCTGCTCTCTCCGATCTGCCAACAAGGGATTGCTAGAGATTCCCTCGGTATGTTTAAAGACATCTGGGGCACATGCTTTTTCCTTTGAGGCCCCTACTCTGTGGAATTCTCTACCTCATTGGTTGAGAGAATGCCTGACCGTTGAGAGGTTCAAGTCAGAATTTAAGACTTATCTTTTTCAGATGGCCTTCCCAGATGATTTTCATTAATTTTAATTCTATATATTTGTAATTTTACCTTAATCTATGTTTTATTGTAATTAATTTGTACCTTGGTTTAAGAAAGGCGCTATATAAATAAAGTTTGCTTGCTTGCTTCCTAGGTTCTATTGGTATATGGAGGTCTGCCTGCTATCTGTGTGTTCTGTACAAAATGTTGGATTATATTCTACACTCTGTTCCCTCTTAGCCTACTAACGGATCCCTGCAAGCCCAAGCCACATGACCTCAACTCAAACATACACCCAGGTCTACTACCACAAAACTGGTACATACCTGAGGCACTATTGAGGCTGAGGACCATGCAGCGCCAGGCTGCCCCTGCCAGCTGGCACTCTCATGAGAAACTCCTACAGCAAGGAAGGCATCTTCTCTTTTTCCTACTGCTTATACTGGGAGGGGATATGGAGGTTAACCCAATCCCCCTCTTAAATCAATTAGTGGCTCAGTCCTCCTACCCAATGGCCTCAAAATCATTCACACAAACATCAGTAGCCTCCTCCCCCAGCTCGACCTAGTAAAGACATGGGTCACGATTAACAACATAGACTTTCTTATTATAAAGGAAACTTGGCTTTCTCCTCCCATCACCTCCTCAGCCATTGACATCCCTGACTACTTCTCCCACAGGCAGGACTTCTCCAAAAGAGGAGGGGAGTACTCATATACTTGGTCAGTAAACACAACTTCAGCATCTTCTCTCAAGAAGCCATCCCTAAATCACACAAGATCTTCACAGGAGGTCCATCCTAGGATTCATTCAATTCCAACTGCTATCACTGGTATATACTGCTCACCTGGGACCCCTCCTGACATGATCACAAACATTCTTTAAGAAGTGCTAGACCCCCTACCAAATAGAGAACACATCATTCTTGGGAACTTCAATGCCATCTGGTTGGTTTGGTCCAGCCACTTCCCACCCTCCAATCTCCACTCAAAAATTAAAGCCATGAACTTCAGTCAGATGACACTTCTACTACCTGATTTAATGCTAGGACTAACAATCATAGCACAATTGACTGTCATCTCATCCTAAGAGAATCCTGGCTGTAGACAATCTCTCAGATATATTTAGTGACCACTGCAAGATCTACTGCATGCAGAAGATCAAAACAGTAAAAGCTCCTCCAAGGGTTACCCTAGCCTAGATCTTACAAAAAATTTAAGCTGGATACTTTTGTGCAAGACCTACTATTGGTTGTCTATGCCCTTAACCTAACAGCCTTGGACCCAGATGAGGCATCAATCCTTTTTATAGCCACCTTAACTGAAATATATGACAAGCACATCTCAGTTAAAAGATCTGGAGTTCAAGGTCAACATTGATAGCCTGAGGTCTCTTATCCCCTGACCCTGACCCACTCACCTTCAGTAGTCCCATCTAGATGGCAATTTCTGCCTCCAATTGATCCACATTGAAGAAGTAAACAAAGAGCTCTCTGTACTTCACAGTTCTTCCAGCTGTGGTGATGATGGCATTTATCTGAAGTTCCTGAGCATTGGTGCCCCTGCCATAGCAGCTCCCATCACCCACATTTTCAACTTGTCCCTCACAGAGGGCTCTTTCCCCATAACTGGAAGCATGTGATAGCCATCCCTATTCTAAAGCTGGACCTTCCAACTTCAGCCTGGTATGACTTCCACCTCCCTCCTCTGTGTCACTGACCACATCTGTTAAAGCATGGATAAGGGTATGGGCACAGGAGCCATCTTCATTGACCAAGCCAAAGACTTCAACACCACAGATCATGACCTAGTCCTGAATAAGCTAGCAGCCTCTGGCACCCCCTCCCCTTTTTCTAGCCTGGTTCCATTCCTACCTAACCAAGTGGTCCTAATCAGTCAAGCTAGCCAAAACCATGTCTCCCCCACTACTGTTTACCCTTGGGGTTCCCCAAGGCTCTGTGTCGGGCCCTTTGCTGTTCACAGTTTTCATAAATTATCTCCCCCAGCTCTCCTCCTGTGACATATGTATGTATTCTGATGACACAGTCATCTGTGCATTTGGCCCTACTGTCTCATCCATTGAGAAGCCCTGCAAACGGATTTATCTGCAGTACAAAAATGATTTGTCATGAACCAGGAGAAATTAGTATCTATGCTGTTTGGATACAGTTGCTGGTTAAGTGCTGTCCCTGACTCACTAAACCCATGCTTCACCCAGCACAAATGCCTTGACACTGTGTCCTCATACAAATACCTAGGCGTACATCTGGATCAACATATTGACCTCTCTGGCCATATTTCCCAAGCAACAGTCAAGTGCTACACAAAGCTTGGAGCCCTCTACAGGGTGAAGAGCTGCATTCAGCCTTACATCAAGAAATTGGTGTTTGAATGCTCCATCTTCCCCATGCTAGATTATGGGTATGTTGTTTATGCTGGTGCCAGCTCCTCCACCATGTCCAAACTGTCACACTATTTAATGCCTTATGTAGAGTCACACTGGCCTGCCCCCCAAAACACACCATTGTACCATGTACAATGATCTTGGTGGCTAATGTCCTTGAAGAAGCACTTGCTGCATGCTGCTTTAGTGGGGGCTCAGTACCAGACAGGTAAACTCTCAAGATACCGTGTAGATCTTTTCATACCAGAAACAAATCCCATATACTCCCTCTGGTCTGAGAAAGGTTGCTGTTTCCTGAACCCACACTGTAGGAGAAAGCTAAGGCAAGCTTCAATCACCTATAGATGCCTTCCATTTGGAACAATCTGCCTGCCAAAATCACCACATCCAATTCATATCTCTCATGTAAAAGACTAATAAGGGTTCATCCTATCTCCTTGATTTCATGCCCCAGCTGCCCCAGTCATGCCTCCTCTGGTTGTAACCGATATAGGCCTACTACTACTACATAGGGAGTCTGCTATTACGTAGTGGGACACTGGACCTACAGTTACCATAGGCTTCATATTTGAACCTCAGGTGTATTGATATTTCCACTGACCCTGCTATTAGGACTTGCATCTTCTTCTGTAATTCAAGCCTATTGGCACATTGCATTTTGTATGCAACATGTGTAACATATCCTGTAGATAAACAGGGGGCCATTAGTGTATGACACAAATTGCACCTTCCTCATTATTTGCACCTTGTATGTGTTTGCATTGTTTTCAGTTTGCACTTTGTAATAGGTATTGTTGCTGTATTTAAGAACCCATGTGGGTGAATGTATTCCTCCCTATGACCTACCTTACCCCCCCAGTCACAAATGAAAACAAATATTCTGAGCTCTGCTTGTTCATCTAGTAAAATATGTTCAAATAAATAAAAGTCAATATTATTTTTTATTCTATGCACTAGCTGATGTGCAGTAGAATGCCCTTCCTCTCAATGTCCGATGCTAACAATCCCTGTTGTACAGTGGTTCCTGCCCCCTTCCATTCCCATGCCAAGCTGTCCATCACCTAGTGCATGCTAAGCATCCCTGGTGGACCCCACATCAACTAATCTAAGCAGTCGCAGGTGTCCAGTGGTACTACCATACTTCCCATCCTCTCTGACCAATGCTGAGCAGCATTAATCTAACACTTGTGTTCTCAATTGGCCACCATCTCAATTTCATTATCACAAACTTTATTGTAATAATTATTATTTAATTACTTCATCTACAATAATGAAACACAGACAAGGGCTGGTTAATTGATAATTGGAATTGTGCCATTCACCTTCTGGGGAGGGAGGGTTGGGGTGCTTTGGTGGCACCAGTTATGGGCCCCACTGTTGCAAAAAAATGTTTTGGTGCATGTCTTTGGCAGTATTGTAGACAGTCTGATAGTGCATTAAAATTAGAGAAGTACAGTGATCCATCTTTCATCCACCAACCTCCGTACATCCTAAATTTTGGCAGATTAAAGAGGGAGATGGATAATAAAGAATGGCAGTTAAAGGGGGGAATAACATTTCTGGAAAATGGGACAGGAACTCACACTGGCATTATGGGAAGGTGGTGGATAAAGTTGGGGGCAGATAAAGGAGGGAGCACAGTAGGTGGTATTTGGAAATGCAAAGGATAGGCTCTTGCTGCCACATCAACAAGATGAAGTGACAGAAGTCTTCATCATCACCTGGGATGGGTTCCCATTTGTGGTACCAACATATTAGAGGGGTCAGGGTTTTTACCAGTACTGAGCTCAGGCTGGAGTGTAGAGAATCTTCACTGGCACAAGCAATGGGGTCTCAGTGACACTTATCGGTTGGGAGTTAGCGTGTTTTGTGGTAATGGCAGTGCCACATTTCTTGATGGCATGTTTTGTGGTGCTGTTTGTGCTGCATTTTTTGGCTGGTGATTGAGGGTGCTTTGTGGCACTGGAAAAGGCTTTAGTGTAGAGAGGTGGAGGGGATTAAGGAAGTTCTGCAGCTTCAAGGACTGGCTCCCACTGTCACAGTTATGAGTTAGGATGGTTGGCGGAATGTTGCATGCCTCTGGAAAGGGGCTGTTGGCATCTGTATTTGTCAGCTGGGGATTGGGGGCAGTTAGGTCTGGGGATGGGCCTCAAGTGCTGCATTTGAAAGTTGGAGATTTCAAGGGGGAGTTGAACAGCACCATGGGTGGGATGTGACTTTTGGGGGAGGTTAGTGACTTGGGTGGAACCAGAAATGAACTCCCAGTGCCACATTAATTGGGTGACTTGGAGAGGTTGGAGAGGGTGTACTGCCAGTTGTGGTGCTGCATTTTATTTACTGACGTTTCTTCCATTGTACCAGAACTCTTTGTTGAATTCCAAAATGTGTGCGGTCAGGAGGTGTGAGGAGCAGCAGGATGGGCTCCTATACCCACAATGAAGAGTCATGGAGTAGGATTCAACAGTCATCAATCTTGGAGAATGTGAAAATACAATAGAAAAATATTAGCAAAAAGTAGATACATGCACCACTGGCAGATATTTAAATGTTTATATATACATGTTTTTAATTTTACAGTTTTTCATACCACAAAATAAAAAGAGCACCACCATTCTGATAGGAGTTAATGAACCTAAATGTTTCAGGTTTCAAATTATTACCATATTTCCATCCCCCAAAGAAATCCTAAAATGTTTTGTATTTTTGTCACCCCACATTTTTAACCTTAGAACTAACTGACCAAATGTTGTGAAATGTAATGAGCTCTCATATCCTGGCACAGAAGCTGGGCCTACTAACATTCAGGTCTCTTGTTCAACAAATGATCAAGTTGTAAGAGTTAAATATTGTGATGTAACATACTGTAGAAGTGCCAGTCAGCCCTAGCTATTGTGAAGCTGCCATGTGCCTGCAATACCAGTCAAAGCCCAGGGACACAGCATGAATGAAATCAGACTTCATGGGGCCACCATGATGGCCCAGCAGCAGGGCATCACACTGCCAGGCAGGTAAGCCCGGTTCAGGAACAAACTTGAGTCACCATGTTGGGTAGCAGGCCAGCAAACAGCAGCTGCCACTCGGCAGAGTGCTGTGGTTGGGAGGGAAGGTGTTAGGTACCTAGTGCTGCAGCAACTCTACTGCTGGGATAGGGGAATGTGTTCCCACCACAGACATTGCTGCATGCTTCTGAGACTATCAGTAGGCTCTGCCCACACCAGTGAAGTAGGGAGGACAGAGAATAAAATGTGCTGAAGTTCCTGGATCCCCTGAGTCCTAGTGTGCTCCAACAATGGATTCTCTCCACCTGTGGATTGCCTCGGAGGGGGGAGAGGGAGAGCAACACTCTCTGGACCCCCTATCAATAGTGTGGAAGCAGTGGTGGCTGTTGGTGACAACTGATTCCAAGGGATGGGGGAGCACTAGATCTGAACCAGGGATATCCTTGGGGCTATGGTATATTCCTGATGATGACATGAGAAAGCGATGAAGAACTGTGGAAAAAACAAAAGTTCAAACACACTCGCAAAATCCAGTGTGCAACGCAGGAGGAAGGCAACCCTCAAAACTCCAAGCACAAGACAACAATTGCATTAACACTCACCAGGACTTCACTCAGTAGAACAGTAGTAACTGGCAAATGCTTCATGCAAGCAAGAATACCCAACAGGGTAGCTGGTATTGGGAAAACTTCCCAGGGGCATAATGAGGCCCAATGCCTCAGACTGAGGGCATTATAACCCCTGGAAGGTCGGGTATTGCCCATACCGCCCATCCTGGAGGGTATTATTGTGCTTAGAAAATGGGCTACATGTGTCATTTTTTATAGGATTACAAAACAAATAAAAAAATAAAGTAATGCATGACACCTTACCAGCAGCAGAACATCCCAGTACTTTTACCTGTGCTAAGTTGCCAAGTCTTCCTCTGGAGGGCCCCTGAAGAATAGCTACCATAGGTCAAAGCACTGGGGTGTTACTATGCTGTTATGTTTTCATTTGTGAGTTTTACATATTTTGAAATAAAGCATTTGCCTATTACTACTGCTGTGGTGAGGGATGTCATGAGTCGAGAGTGCTGAAACTGTGCTTTTGTACTTAAAGCCCAAGTACACACAGTGATAATTGATTATGTGGGCACCATTATTTCATGGCTTCTTTACTTTAGACAACATTGCCTCCCTGTCACTAGCACTTCCATAGCCTCTGCAGTCATCATTTGGCTAAGAGCATTTATTGACAGGATTAAGGGAGAATGAAAGATCAAAAAGAAAAAAGAAAAATAATCTTATCTATCTAGTTTCAGAGAAATGTCCTCTACAATTCACACTGACTGGCATGTGAATAAAAAAAGCAATTGTATAGGGCGATCCAAAGAGCACAATGCTATTCTTGGATTTTTATTGTGCAGCATTGGATTATGGATACAATTGGAAAAGCCTTGTGATGCTGAAGCTGCCTACATATCTCTATCATGAGATTCTGGTTGATCCTCTCTGGTATTCTTTCAGAAATAGAGTGATGCTGATCTCCATGGCAACACATGCAGGCTTGCGTTGCTCGGTAATACTTTTCTGATGAGAAAGCAGTAATCAATTCCAAAACCAGTTTTTTCAAACGGAACAGTATCTGTCAAATGTATTTATCAATACAAATATATTCCTGTTTCTTCATTAAATTATTTTAAATTTTACAAACAAAGTTATATGAAGAAAAACAGCTATTCAGTGTGCAGTGCAGCAAAAAGATTATTCTTATAGAGAAGATTCATATGAGAGATTATTTGGTGAGATGCACTACCCTGGTGTCACTGGCAGTTGTGATAATTTAAGGATCATAATAGATGGTTCTGTAACCTATTTTGTTTTATTATGGTTTCTATTTCTGTATTTTGTTGATTAAACTCATTTTCCTGAACAAATGGATCATCAACAATGTTAGTAAATTGCTTTGAATACTGTTTATTGTATATATTGTACACACAGTTCAAAACTGTGCATAGCAGCTAGCTTTCAATCCTAACTAGTAATGCTTTCTTTTATCTGAATTGAGGCATTCTTAATTATAAAATTACATTTGCTTCAAAACTCTGTCAATTCTATCACTTAACTCTTGTTGTCATGCCATGTTCGGGTGTTTATTTAAAAAAAATACATACAGTACATGTAGATACAAACAAATAAAATCAATAAATTCCCTAAGTGCTAACTTAAAATATAATCTGACTCACCATGTATTTGATTTTCATTTAGGGATGTCTTTAAATAAGCACTATGCACCCACTCAATT
This sequence comes from Neoceratodus forsteri, assembly GCA_016271365.2. NCBI lineage: Eukaryota > Metazoa > Chordata > Ceratodontiformes > Ceratodontidae > Neoceratodus > Neoceratodus forsteri. Next base: position 1,781,333,395 of record CM057452.1, read on the forward strand.
ATGCAACCACCTGAAATTAGAGAAGTTGGGAGTCACAATCTCCCAACTCAAAAGGGAGCTCCCCACTATGAGTGCTATAATGCAAACTGTTAATCCAGATGTTAGCAGGTGCATCCATGCCAACTATTTACAAACTCAGCACTGGTAAGTGTGATACGACCTGTGCATCTTGCTATGTTATCTTATTTTGCCACATCTGGTGTGCCCCTCCACCCCCAATTTGTTCCTAGAATTATTCATTGGTCATAGTGCCAAATGGCACCCAGACCACTTGATCCTCATCCTTAATCAACTGATCACCCTCAGTTACCTAAGGCAATCCACAGTTAGCAATGCAGATAACTCTCAGTTATAAATGCCAACCCCATTAGCAATAACTACCATGCATTATCCCTAGTGCATAGTAAGAGTGAGAGGAGTTTGCCAGACCCAGCTTTTTTGGTTCAGCTTTGAATTGGGGCCTGGAAATTTCATCTAGCTTTGCCAAGTCAGCTGAACCACTTCCACTTCCAGTGTAGCAATAGGCATGAGGTAAAGCAGACTACATCTAGGAGGAGAACAAAGCGTTGAGGTAAGTAATGAATAGAAATTGCTGTGGCTTACTTGTAGCAGGTGCTATTGGCATATGTCTGCTGTGACTTACTGTTTGTGGTGTTGTGACAGAGTCTGCAAATGGAATAAGACCACCATGGCCCAGTGTGAGCTACAGTAATAGTTATTGTTCATTGCTGACCTCAAGGCATATACCTCTCTGTAGTCTCTGCTTCACTTGTATGATACAGTATTATACTCCCTCTGTCTCTATTGATTTTCAAATGATGTAGTACATTTTTCACACAAACAAACACCCAAGGAAAAACCATGTTATTTATCACAAAATTGAAAAAAGAGAAAGAAATACATTAAATGTAGGGTATTACATTACCCGTCACAATATTGTCCATCTATGGATGTATTTTTCTGTGATTTTTCTTTTCTTTTTGGTTTTATAATTTAACTGCTGCAACAACCCAGATCAAGTAGTGGCAGTGTCACCACCCACTCACCCACCACCATCACTATTACTGTAATTCATGCCCTTGCCACCAATTCCACCACTACTAGCCTCGTTTTGTTGGGTTGCTTAGATGATGAATAACAGCACGTGTGACATTCTAGTAGACTCACAATGGAAATGGCTGTGCAAAGGGTTGCAAATTCAGCACTGAAATCAACACCGCTACCTTTGTAGATGTGTATCTGTAGCCATAGCTATGTGTGTATGTCATGCAGCATGCATAAGTACCTCTTTCTGTGAAAACACGTCTTGTCCATGATTTGAAAAATGACACCTGTCACATTTATGATGTTGTGTGAAAAAATGGCTATATTGAAGATTCGGAGTAAAAATAATGATAATTACCAAAGTTAAGAGGAAGCATGAAAACATTTTAATGTATATTCATAACTTTGCTGTTTTTTTTTTAAATATTTTAGCCCCACAGTTTGAATATAGTCTTCTTACAACCCCATGTCAGGAACTCAGTTGGTGAAAATGTTCATATCCTGATCAAAAAGTGACTGCAGAGTGAATGAGAAATCACCTTTTTGGCTGAGAAATGCTACCTGTCTTGTTCATTGGGGAGGGTCCCCAAAAAGCCACATTCAAAGTTTATAGGAAAAATCTTTACAATTACTGAAGTTAGGAGAGAACATTAAAATATTTCAATGTTCAGTCATAAGTTGGTCATTGTATCATATTTTTCCACCAACATTTTAACAGTCACCTTATGACCCCACCTCATGAACCCAGTAGGAGAAAAATTCACTTTCCTTGTTAATGTGTTGGGGTCCCTAAAAGCCACATTGAAAATCTGGCATAATATATTTAAAAATGATAAAGTTTTGAGTAAAGGTTCAGAATGCATTAAGACACAGTAACCAGACTTATTTTCTTATATCAAAGTCACAGTTCCAACAGAAAGACATCTTTTTGATCAGAGAGTGGCTCTAAGACATGAGGCCCTGTTTAGGTAAATGAGGGGTTGTGGGGGTGTGAGATGGTGGGTGCTGAGTTGTGGAGTCAGTGTGTGGAGGGTGGGGGGCTCTGATCAATGATGGACCATTTTCCTTTTTTCAGCAAAATTTAAAAAAAGTCTCAGTAGGACAGTTTTCCTTATTTCACAGTTTCTGGCACTGGGGATTGAGCATCCCAGTGTCAGAGGACAGTGTTGCTCAGTATTGCAGGGTGTTAATGCTTAGTTTTAGTTTATTTAAATAAATAAATAGTTTCACACATGTTAGCACTCTGATGTACTGCTTGTTATTCAGGACCTCTGTACTGTATTCTATATTAGCACTTAGTTGCGCTGTATGTTCTCTCTACTTATGTCATGTTGCCTTTTTGTTATTATATATGCCATCATTATGATCCAGGTCATGCCTGAAAATAGTCATTGGGATCAGTGTACCTACCCTGTCAACAAATAAATAAATAAATTAATTAATTTTAATTAATTAATAATCAATACAGAGGCACCTGCATGTAGGTGTTATCCTGTTGTTCACTTAGACTCACTGAAATTAAATTAATTAATACATACTGCAGTTCTGGTAATAAATGTGTAGCAAATCCAGGCAGTTTGGGTTTACAAGGCACTCCACCATGGACAGGATCTGCCAATGGTTCTTTCAGGTTAGTGGGACCAGATGGCAACTGATATGTAATAATAATATTTTAATCAATCTCCAAATTTGATCAGGCTAAGGTAATCTTTTGGGTAATTTCAGGATCACCTTGACCTTGTGCCAGCTTAAAGAAAAGAGAAAAAATATATGTTTTCTGAGGTTGTCATGACTAGTACCATGACTGCCATTCCCACTCATCCCTCATTTCACTTCCTCTTTCTTCCCCATATATATTTGCAGTTAAAAAAAAATCTATTTGCTGGCATCAAGCTAAGCAATAACTGTTAAAAAAGGTTATTTGATAAGAGGTAGGGGTGGGCAAAAGTTGTGAATTTCACTTTCACAGAATGTTTGTGAAATTTCATGGAAATTTCAGAACTTTCGCCATTGGCGAAACTGGGATTTTCTGTGGATTTTCACCTGGTTCCACTGACTTTCTTGTGAACTGGGGAAAAATGCATATAAACTGTGGAATTTATTCTGTCCACAGTTTAATAAACTGTCAGTGAATGAGTGCTTGCTTGTACAACCATACAGTCATTCAATGATAGTTCAGTTGGTCACTGGTAGTGGAGGAGAGAGGAGGGCTGCACCAGTGGCCCACTCAGGGGCAAGGTGGGGGTAAGCGGGGTGGTGGAGGATGAACTGTCAAGGTGGGGCGTCCACTAGAGGCCAGAGAATAAGGATTACTTTTTTAATAAGGGATTGAGGATGGGGGGGTCCAAAAGACACCAGGGAATACTGGGAATGGAGGAGGATGAGTCAGTGGACTGCCAGGTGATTCTGTGGATTAAGGGATTCCAGGATAAGGAAGGGGTCTGCTAGACACCAGGGGAAATAAAATGTTTTGGGGGGCCATGATCGGTGAGTGGGAGGCCACTAGACACCAGGGAAAGGTCTGAGTTTTTGTTTCTTCCTTACCATGACTCATGGGCTATGATTCCCTTGTGTGGGTGTTGGGAACTACTAGACACCAGGGATCAAGGATTTTTTACTTGGGACCCACAATCAGTGGGTGAGGGGGCCACTAGACACCAGGAGGGTCCAAAGGAGGGAATGGAGTTTTTTTATTTATTTATTTATTTACTGGGACCCTGATCAGTGGGGGATGGATAAATGAATTAAACTACTGTTAAAAAAAGCCTCAGAACTGACCACTGGCAGTGATCCATTCTGTGGATTTTTTTCCCAACAGTTTAATAAATTAACCCGCAGTCTGTATATTTATTCCACAGTTTTAAGGCAGAATTTCCATGCAAATTGCAAAAATGATTTCCAAACTTTTGCGGAAGTGAAATTTGCACTTTCGCAGAAATTCTGCCAGCGGAATTTTTTTTCGTATACCTCTAATGACAGGTTGAGGGCAGAAGTGCTTGCAACTGCTACCTGTTTCACGCTCAAGTTATGTAGAAAGAAATGCAAGATGCATCATTGCTCTATGTTTTTTGTGATAATACAAGACAATATTAAATTGATACAGTGTGAATGATACTGTACCCTAAAACCAGAAAGAACCAGATGAGTAGTTAGTAGTCATTTTGTCTGGCTGAAACATATTACTTACTAAAGGTTTATTCGTTTATACCTATATATTGTTATGACGTGGCATGGACAAGTTAGGATCTTTAATCAATTAACAGTCTAATTTGAAACATGCATTAAACAAACATAGTTTGTATTATCTTTTTAATGCATTCTTTACCCCACCCAATAAAATTAGAGGCATTCTGACTTTGCTATAGATTATTATAGGGATTTAAATGCAGAACTCAGCAAAGTCCAGGACATATATCATCTAGGATATAAGTTTGAAATTTTAATCTGAGATCCATAGCTGTGACACCTACAGTAAAATAAAAAACTGGATCAAAAACATAACAGCACTCTATAGACTTTGTATGGCAATATGATGGTCTGGAGTTACTGCAGCATTGTGGGTTTTAATACTGGGAAACAGGTAGGAAGGTGGAAGGTAGTTGTGACATCGAGAGGTAGTTTGGCACTGGTGCATGGGTTGGGATGTGGTCTGTAGTTGTTACAGTGGAAGGCAGTTTGGCGAGCAGTGAATTAGTAGAGAGATGAGCATGGTACTGTTTCTGTGTAATGAGGCAAAAGAGTGATAAACCTGTCATTTGCATGGAGGATTGTTTTAATGCTACACAAGCAATTAACAGACACCCAAGCAAAGTACAGACACACATGTGATTAAGTAGCATAACCAAGACACAGTTATGCTGTATGAAAAACACATATACACAAGAGCAAGGTACAGTCACACAAATAAGGTAGATTCATACAAGCAACTCCCTGAGTGAAGAGCTGAGCAGTGGGGAACGGGGATTCGCATTGCGCTACCCTATGCAAACAGCTCCCTCATAAAGCTGGGCTTCCAGGAGTTTGGAGTGCCAAGAAAATGTTTTTCTGGATTTATTGCTGAGACAAACACCAGAATTTAATCTGGTCCTGTTTAGCTAGGTTCATGTGTTTGTTTTCCATGGTTTTAGTTAAAAATGATGGCCATCACTTATCTGTATTTTTTCTCATGACCAGAAATTACTAATTTTGTGAAAGGTAAGTGCCTGCAAAAGGTAAACTTATCTTTCATATCAGACAGTTATCCTAAAACACAACTAAGCATACTCAGAACAAAATCCTTATAACTTTGGAAATGATTAATATTTTTTCTTAACACCTTTGAAAGGCACTACCTTGGCACAGGCCTCTTCTACCATGAAAGTTTTGGAAAAAATTCCATACCATCTAGGCTGTAGGTGAGAGCAAAAAAAGTGTAATAAGTATTGGAAAAAATGTTCCTTTTCATTAATAATTCACATTCTGAAGCTCAGAAGCCACACAAACTGCTGTCACGAAACTTCCCATGCCCTGGGAATACTCCTGCAAAACAAAATAGGCCAAACTATGGACAATTTTGTATAATGCAACCAAAGTTATCAAGGTACAAATATTGGGCTTTAACATTAAACAGCCTACTGAACCCTAACTATACTGGAGCTACTGCACCAATGTAATGTGTGCATGTGTGTGTGTGTGTGTGTGTGTTTTAAGTATATGTGTATGTACATCTTTGTACGCTAACAGCCAGCAAAAGCTATTTCTGTATTAGTTTACTGTGAAAGGTTTATTTTATTTTTGAGTACTAGTAATATCACAATAACACAACAAGTAAATTACAATCTAAGTCACACATTGTTCTATATCCCTTATCAGGTCAAATGCAAAAGCAGCCAGTTTGGCACTAACCAAATCCTATTATATTTAGTAGTTTTGGATACTTAAATGAAACTGCATCACCAGGTAAGAAAAAAGGTCCATCTCCCCATACGACACACAAGGGAAATGTCACCCAGTCATATAGCTCATTTAGTTCCTCTTGTAATTCAGTAACCTGTTTAGTTGATTTAACTATATGTCCAATTTTGGTGTCATCAGCAAATTTGCTAATCCCCCTCCCCATTGTAATGCTCATACTAATGACATATATGTTGAACAATGTGGACCCCAGCACAGACTCCTGGGGAACCCTGCTAGTCACCTCCCTACTGCCAGAATTAGCACCATTCAATTCAACTACCGGAGCCCTATGCTTCAGCCACTGTCTTACACACATTACAATCCTACATAGATACATAGACACTCTTGGCAGATAAGGGCCTATAGTCCACCAAGTCTGCTCATTTGAGCTTGTAAGTTTCCTTTACATTTTTCTAGAAGTCTGTTGCCCCTTACCCCTGACCTCAAGAATTCCCTTATGACTATCCCATGCAATCTTAAATCCCATAATTGTTTCAGCCCCTCCATTTCCTCTGGCAGGGTGCTCCACTTGTTCACCACCCTTTCTGTAAAGAAATTCTTCCTCATATTTCTCTGAATTGCCCTCCCTCCAACTTCATCCCATGCCCTCTAGTCAAGGAACATCATTTTCAGTGGAAAATAGTGTATTTCTGTGCCCTGTTCCTCCCTGTAAGGTACTTGTATGTCTATCATATGCCCTCTCTCCCTCCCTCCTCTCCTCCAAGGAGTACATATTCAAGTCCTTCAACCTGCCCTCATAGGACTGGTGATGCAATCCCTGTACCATCATTGTTGCCTTCTTCTGAATCTTATCTACCCTGTCTATGTCCTTATATAGGTAAGGTCTCCAGAACTATACACTGTACTCTAGGTGGGGCCTCACTAGTGTCTTGTATAGTGGAATTATGACCTCCCTTTTCCTGCTGGTGATGCCCCTGCCTGTGCATCCCTGCATCCTATTTGCTTTGCCTGCTGCCTTGTCACACTGTTTCCCTACCTTGCGGTCATCAGAGATGATAACCCCAGGGTCCCTTTCCTGCTTGATGCATGCTAGATCTTCACCCCCAAACTGATATGTTGTTCCAGGGTTTTTGTGCCCCATATTCATTATCTTGCATTTCTTTGCACTGAATTTTAACTGCCAAATCCTTGGCCATTCTTTAAGTTTCTGCAGGTTACTCCACATTCTGTCTACTCCCTCTGGCATGTCCACTCTGTTACAGAGCTTCATGTTGTCAACTGTCAAAACTATATTTTTCAAGGCATTTGATCAATTCTGCATGTGGAACTCTATCAAATTCCTTAGAAAAGTCTAGGTAAACCACATCAACTGGTTTGCCATCGTCAAGTGCCCCTGTGATTTTCTTTTATTTAAAATTGTCAAGGCTTCGATTACCTCCCTTTCATTAATGTCTAGTGTTCTATCAGGTGTGATATCTCCAACGTGCACCTTAACTTTGTCAGTATGAGGTTTTTGAAATACTGATGGACTACCTTTCTTTAGGGGGCCTACTGTTCTACCATTGCCCTTCTTGTTTCTTACATAAGCCCAAAATAATTTGGGATGGGCACGTTAGCTCTACTGTATACTATTTCAGTTTCTTTATCTTTTTTTGTCATCCTTATTAGCTTCTTACTTTCTTTTTCATATTTAAATTACTGCTTCTAGTGATTAGCTAAACATGTGGCTCAAGGGCTGGTGCCAGGAAAAAAGGACACAGATTTGTAGGGAACTGGCAACAGTTCTGGGAGTGAAAGTTCTTTAAATCTGATGGACTGCATCTGACTAAGGAGGGAGTCAGTGCATGGGGGCAGAAGTTTGATGTCTTTGCAGAATATTTAAACTAGCAAATGGGGAGAGGGGTGCAGCACCCATACATTGAATGGGAAGAACACCCCATATCCCTCAGCTAGTGGTCAAAGAGGGATTCAGCATGTTTGCAGTTCATTTGCATCACCAGGTAAGAAAAAAGGTCCGTCTCCCCATATGATGCACAGGGGAAATGCCAAAACTCACCCAACAACTAACACACCGAAATCTGGCCAATGGAAAATCATGTACACAAAATGCTCACAGCCTGGGAAATAAGATCCCAGACCTGCAGGCAATAATGTCAGGGGCTAAACTGGACATAGTAGCAATTAGTGAGATGTGATTTACCAGTAACCACACTTGGGAGACTTCAGTACCTGGCTATGTACTGTTCAGAAGAGACCAAGGTGCAAAAGGGGGTGGAGTGGCCCTGTATGTCAAAGAAAATATCAAAGCTACAGAAATTCAGAATACACATAAGGAGCCAGAAGAACTGTGAGTCACCATGGCAACAGGAAATGGGACAGCCATTAGAACTGGGGTTGTCTACAGGCCCCCAGACCAGGGGGAGGACATAGACACATTACTGTTAGAAGATATACAAAACATGACAGCTAAAGTGGAGGTTCTGATAATGGGAGACTTCAACATGTCGGATACAAATTGGTCAATACCAGCAGGAACATCTGCCAGAACTAAACACATGGTGGATTCCTTGCAGGGGAGGGCCTCAAACAACTGGTACAACAACCCACAAGAGACAGGGCTATCCTTGATCTAGTACTGACTAACAGGGAAGGGATCACAGATCTCCAGGTAGAAGGTCACCTGGGGACCAGTGACCATCACATGGTGTGGTTCAATTTGGCCACTACATCTAAATCATGCCATTCCAAGGCAAAAATATGGGACTTCAGAGGAACTGACTTTGATAAGATGGCCAACAGAGTTAAGTTAGCCCTGGCAAAAAGAAACACAGGTGAGGGGGTACAGACAAAGTGGGCAAGCAGTAAGGATGCAATACTTGAAGCAACATCCCATTGTGTTAGACAGAAAAGGAAGTGCAAAAGAAGAAGAAAACCACTTTGGTTCTCAAATACAGTAGCAGAAAACGTCAGAGCCAAATGCTGGCCTTCAGGAAATATAAGGGAACACAGCGGGATGAAGATAGGGAGGCATAACAAACTGCCCTAAGGGAAGCAGAGAAGGTAGTAAGGCAGGCAAAGTCCCAAACTGAGGAAACACTAGCACAAACAATAAAAGAAGGTGACAAGACTTTCTATAGATACATTAGTGAATGGAGAAAGTCCAGGAGGGGTATTGCTAAGCTCAAAGAAGAAAAGGGGGCATGTGAGGAGGAGGAAGACCCTGTTAAAGCATCTATCCTAAATGGATACTTTTGTTCAGTATTTACTGAAGAGAAGGTAGGGCAGGGCCCATGGCTCAGCACCATGGACACAGGGGGGGAGGGAGGTGAGTACTACTCCCTCCACAGAAGAAAGGGTTCCACAAGAGCTTGCTAAGCTCAGGGTGGACAAGACAATGGGACCTGATGGCATACATCTCAGGGTACTTAAGGAGCTAAGGGTGGAACTAGCAGAGCCATTAGCAGAACTGTTTAGTGAGTCTCTGAGCATGGGAGAGGTCCCAGAAGACTGGAGAAGGGCTCATGTGATCCCGCTCCACAAGAGTGGTAGCAGGGAGGAGGCAGGGAACTATAGACCAGTCAGTGTTACCTCAGTAGTGGGCAAGATTATGGAGGCACTCCTTAAGGAAAGGATAGTGCAACACCTGGAATCTATAGGAGCACAGGATCCAAGACAGCATGGGTTTATAATAGGAAGGTCCTGTCAAACTAATCTCATAGATTTCTTTGACTGGATAACCAGAGTGGTGGACCAAGGGGGAGCAGTTGATGTCGCCTACCTTGACTTAAGCAAAGCTTTCAACACTGTTCCACATAGAAGACTGATAAATAAGCTGGGTAGGCTCGGGGTGGGTCAGAAGTTGCTCAACTGGGTGGCAAACTGGTTGACGGTCAGAAAACAGAGAGTGGTGGTAAATGGTATACAGTCAGAAGAGATGCAAGCCATAAGTGGGGTACCTCAGGGATCAGTCCTGGGGCCAGTCCTTTTCAATATCTTCATTAGAGACATTGCAGATGGACTAGAGGGTAAGGCTTGTCTGCTTGCAGATGACACCAAGATATGCAACAGAGTAAATGATCCAGATGGGGTGAGCAGAATGAGAAGAGATCTGGATAAACTAACAAAATGGTCAGAAGAGTGGCAACTGGGATTTAATGCAAAGAAGTGCAAGATCATGCACATAGGGAAGAGAAACCCTGAAGCCACCTATAGGCTGGGAGGGGAGTTGCTGGCAGTCACAAAGGAAGAAAGAGACTTGGACATCATCATCACAGATGACCTGAAATCATCCAAGCAGACCTCTAAAGCAGTAGGTAAGGCTAGGGGGATGTTAGGGTATATTAGTAGGGGTATCACAAGTCGTAAGAGGGAGGTAATAATCCCTCTTTACAAGACACTGGTTAGGCCCCATCTGGAGTACTCCATGCAGTACTGGAGGCCACACCTTCACAAGGACATTAACCAAATTGAGGCAGTCCAGAGAAGGGCAACCAAAATGGTGCAGGAACTGCATCAGAAGACATATGAGGAAAGATTAACGGAGCTCAATATGTATACCCTTGAGCAAAGGAGGGAGAGAGGTGATATGATCGAAACATTCAAATACCTTAAGGACATTAACAAGGTGAAAGAGTCTAACATGTTTAAATATAAGAAAAATAGCAGGACAAGAGGACACAGCATGAGATTAGAGGGAAGCCAATTAAGGGGGAATGTGAGGAAATTATTTTTCACAGAAAGAGTGGTGGATGGATGGAACGGCCTACCTCAGGAATTGGTGGCTATGAATACAGTGCAGGGCTTCAAACAGGCATGGGATAGGCATAAGGGAGCAATAAAGATGAGTATGAATAGATAGGCCACTGACAGAGCAAAGGCCAATGGCACATTTATAAGGTAGAAAAAGAAATGGGCAGACTGGATGGGCCTTGCGGTCCTTATCTGCCATCAATATCTATCTTTCTATATATTAGGTTTTTCTGTAACCTTAGCAAGCCTATATAACATCCTTTTATGCCTGATTTTGTTCAGTACCTTCTTGTTTAGCTGCAAATGTTTAACCCCTTTTTTTCCATAACTATTTCTCTCTGGAATAAATTTTCTCTCAAGTTCTTTGACTTTGTTGACCAGGATGCCCCACATGCCATTCACATTATTACCCCTGAATCCTCTTCCCACCTCCATTTACTTAACTCTTCCTACATAGCTTTAAAATGTGCAATGTTAAAGCATTTAATTTTAGTCTTGTTGTTATGTATCCTGGTCTGCCTAGAAATAATAAAAGTGACCATCTGATGGTCACTGTTCCCCAGAGGTTCAATTGTATGACAATTTTTAATGTCCTCTCTCCATGTCACAAAAGACAACATCCAAAATGTTGTTCCCCTTGGTTGCCATCTTTACATATTGCTCCTTATTTAAATTATTCTTCAAAACAGGCTCTTGGGAGTCAAACTCCCAGTAGAACCTGCAACTCCAGCATGAAAATTATAATTTATTCTGTTATCATATTTTGAATTGAAAATTGACCTAATTCTGCACATAAGATGCAGTTGGGGATAAATTATGGGACACCTAAGAGAAGTCAGTACAATTTATTAAGTATTATCTTGATCATTTGCTGCTTTGCAAATCCCCAGATTTTTGTTACATATGGTAAAGGTGACTTGATTTTGGCATTTTTCACCAGGAGAAAGCCTTTAACTGAATGGCCACCATATGTCCTCTTAAACTTTGGTATACCATTTATGGATTTTGCAATAAATATATTAAATGTTTATGCCAACCTAGATTATTTGCAAATCTAACTCCAAGATAATCATATGTATTTACTGTTTGTAATTTTTTGCCCTTTATATAATATCTGTATCCATCTCTGCTATTTTGTCTAAAAACAGTAGGAGTTGAGTCTTAGATTAATTTATTGAAAAAAGTCTTATTACGTAATATTGCAAATGTATTAAATTTTCTGCTGGAACCCTAATAACAGGTGTAGAAATAAAGACTACATCATTCATTAATTGAGAAGAGACACATCCTCTGAGTGAACGTTAGGTGACTGAAACTGTGCATTGCTGAACTGTGATATAATGTCATTAACGTATAGAATGAACAGCTATGGGGTCATAATACTATCTTGGCAAACACCAAGGTTTGTTTGATTTTTGTTCTGTTAATCTTCCTGTAATATTATTTACTGTGCTTTGCACAAGGTGTTTTGATGCAATTGTATTATACCATTTAATACATTTTCTTCTATTCATAACTTGTATAATGTATCCCAACACCTTTAAGCCTATGAAGCAGCAAAATAGTTTACATTTCTGTACCTTTACATATTTGTGCATCAAATGAGATTGCACCATGCAATACTGGATTGCTGATCTGTTCTTCCTGAATCCATTTTGAAATTCTACTAATATCTGGTTACCATCTGTCCATAACTGCAATCTATTCAATAGAATATGTAATAATAATTTCTGAGCTATATCTATGAGACAGATGGGGCGATACATTGCTGGATCATTCAACATTCCTTTTTTTGTGAATTGGGAAAGTTATATTTCCTTTCCAGGAAGGGGGATATCTAAAACTAGTATTATGTAGTTATGCACATGATGAAAAATTGGCATCCACCATTCTTTATAGTATTTAAAATATCCACCACTACCTTATTCGGACTTGGCCAATGCCTCTAAGATATAATTTTTAGATGTGTATAAAGGGGAGGGTTTTAAGAATAACTTTAAATAAAATTTAAGGATTAGGATAGCATCCTTCCTAAGAACTTCAGATGGATTGTAAAAAACTTTGGTAGAATGCTCAATCCAGGCACTAGGTTGAATGTAATAATCCAATGACAGAGAACAGCAGCTTGTTCCCATTGCAACTAAAGTTCGGAATTCTTTGACATCTTTTTCTAAATACAGCTCTTCTTAATTTTTCCTGAAGGGCTTCTTGATAAGAGATTTTTTTCATTTTAGATAATCTACTTATATCTTTTCCTTTGTCTGTTTAAAGCATTCAGATTTTGTTTAGTTTCATTTTTACATACTTCTCTAATTAATGTATTCCTTCTCTCTATTCTACAGTCAGCATTAAATGAATTCAGATCTTTCCCAGTATGCTCAGTGTCCTCGTATAGTAATGGAGAAATAAATTGCAGGAGTGTATCAAAGATTTTCATAGGATTTCCAAATTCCTCTTCTGTATCAGGTAATTGTTTAATTATTGGTTCTGTTAAGGTAATTGCCCAAGAAAAATGCAATATATTCTCAAGTTCATTGTTCATATTTTGAGTCCCTCTGATTTTTTTTAGGTTTGTTGTGTCCAACACATGTGCATAAGTCTGTGTATTCTCAGGTTCTGGGCAAGTATATGATAGAATTTATTTAATTAGAAAGTGAGGAGGTTCAGATCACTCTACCACTTCCAGATCAATAATCCAATCTGTGGGCTCCATATTCAGAGCCGGCCAGATGGGTGGCACAAAAAATGGGTCAGCCAGTCCTGAATTGATATTTGAACAGAATGTGTGACTGGAACAGATCAAGCATTCTGTTTGAATATTGGACCCTGAATGTGTGGCACATGCCAGGTGGCAGCCATGTTTGGCACTGCACATCCAGGGCTCAGGGTTCAGGGCTGAAGACTGCCAAAGGGGGAATGTGTGGTGCATATCTGGATGCACCCTTTCCCCCAAGAGTGATATTCAGCCAAAATATCCTAATGATCATATTGGGCAAGTTTTCCTGGTCCTAGTGTTTTCATAGTGTAGGGTCTTCCCACCCCAATCATAGTGTGCACAAACATAATAATATATCCCTGTTCCTATAGTGTAGGGTTCCTCCTCCCCACCCTGATCACAGTGTGCACATAGATAATAGTATAGCTCGTTCCATAGTGTAGGGTCCCTCCTCACCACCCCAATCACTGTGTGCACATATATAATAATATATACCCATTTCCATAGTGCAGGGTCCCCCCCCACCCCATCCTCTATGTCTGTAAAAGTAAATCATACCCAATCTCATATTTTCCACATAGTAGGGACCCCCCAGGCCCTGCTCACCATATGAAATATAAGTACAACATTCTCTTTCCATAGTGTAATGTCCCCCCACCCACTACCCTTGTTGTCAGTGCCCACTGCCCCACATCCCTATCCTAACCTGTGCCGGTGACTGGCACACCCATCCACACCCTGTCATGGCTAGCCACTGACTGAATGGTCATGAACCATGTACAGTAAATAGTACGGGTTCATTGGCAACAACCAATGAGCATGTACTATTTAATGTACATGGTTCATAACAGATCAGTTGACTGCTGGCCATGGCAGGGTGCAGAGGGGTGTGCCAGTCACTGGCACAGTTCAGGATTGGAGAATGCGGGGTGGTGGGGTGCTGATGACTGGGGTGGGGGGTGTGGGGATACTACACTATGGAAAGGGAATGTTGTACTCATATTTCATACAGTGATCAGGGTTGGGGGATCCCTTCACTGTGGGAAATTTGAAATTGGGCATTATTTAGTTTTAAAGACATCAGGGATAGGGTGGGAGGTCCCGACACTATAGAAAATATGGGGATCGGGCATGATTTACTTTTACAGACAATGGGTATGGGGTGGGGACCCTGCACTAATGAAAAGGGGATATATTATTATGTTTGTGCACACTGTGATTGGTGCAGGGAGGGGGGCCTAAACTGTGGAAAATAGGGGAACAGGCATGTCCTTATTGGTACAATGGGGATCGGGGCTGGGGAAGGGGGCTCATGTGACTGGCCCTGGGCTTTGCGTGGGGCACCTCCCTGCCTGGCAAAAAGTTATGACAGGGTTTTGGATTCCTAACTTTGCAGTGGTGTATCTGGTCATGTTTTTACCAGGGGGATTTTGAATATTGCGATGTGGGGTATATGCATGAGGGACTCCTCATTTCCATGCCCACATTGCAATATTCTGCACCATGGCACAGTTGGGTTTGTGTGGCATATCAGGGGCTTCTGAATATTGCCATGCCCCTGATGACCGTCACAAGTCCGGAGATGCACAGGCACACTAGGGATGCACTGCATATCTCCTTTGAATATGTAGGCCAACGGCATTTATGTTAGTTAATACCAACAGATCAATAACTGATGCTCCATTTGGTGCAATATATGTTACTGCAACTTCTGGATCACTTTTTAACCTACCATTTATCATATACATATTAGGTCTGTATCTTATAGAAACATGTTAAATAACTTGCCTGTACCATTCATTTTGATGTCCAGAGTATTTCTTCTATTTGACAAATTTTATTATTTAAAGAGAAAATCCCTATTATAATAAAAAGCTTAAAAAACACTAGACTTAACATCATTTATGATTTAACTTTATTGTTTTCTAGTTGTTATTTTTTTACTTTCCCCTGCAGTTAGTCTACTAAATATTGTAGATTATGCAGCACTTATTTCAGAGTCTTTCAAAATGAGTCTGACTCTCCCCTGCTAAACAAACAGTTGCTGTTTGTAACATCACAGTCTGTTGTCATGGTGAGCACTATGATGTCATAAACAAAGGCACTCTGAGTTTAAGAGGGGAGAGGCAAATGTTTTCAAATGTTTTATATATAGACTTTTTAGATGTATTACCAGGATGTGATGCAAACCTTCAAATGGAATATTGAAAATGAAAAAAAAAATGATTCTCCGGTAAACTGTAACTGTTGAAACAGGTATGCCATCACTACAGTAACAATTTTACAGTGACTGACACTACAGCGACAACAGCAACAGGTTGCTGTAGCGTTGGCATGGGACCCTGGCACTGCTTTCTGGGGGTATTGCACCCCCTTCCCAAAGCAACTCTGACTTGGAGTTGATTAATTTACTAGCAATGGGTGTGGGCGGCAGAGCCCCCCCAAAGAAAACACAGTCTGAAGTAACTCCCTTTATGCCAACAGCAAATGCAGTCAACATAAAGGAGTCGTTGTACCATCGGTCGACAATGAAATTGTTGACAGACTGTCATAGATCAATTGAAACATATGATTTATGAAAGCCCATGCTGAAGTGCAGATTCACTCTTTAATATACTTACAGTAGCAGCCACAGACATGGTCAGATATTTCCAGATATTTCACAAAATTTCTGAAGAGTTTCTCTCTGCTGCCCCTACTGTGGAAAGGCAGAAAGCAGGAGATTTCCCTAGAAATATCATAAAAATTTCAGGAAATATCTGACCATGTCTTTGACTGTGACTGTATTCTGTCATCCTGGAATACAAGAGACCAATTTATGTTTAAACCACAATTCCCAAAAAATCTTATATTGAAATCACCTGTCAAGATATTCATTTTGATATGTTTCTATCACTGAAGTAAATTTTGCAATGAATTCCTCCCAGGTGGATCTAAGAGCACCTTTAAATGATTTTGGGGGTAAATAGGCATTAATGAGTATCAATTGTTGATATCCCATAACAATTTTCAGTACTGTGAGTTATCAGAGTTATGATGGACATAATTTACTTGATCATTTTTTTTTTAGTTTACCATTGTCAGTAATCCCATCTGATATCTACTACACTTTTCATTCTTAATTGTTTTCTTACAGAGAACTTCAAATCACATGAATCTCAAGGATTCCCAATGCTACCACCATGTTTCTTGAAAATTGATATCAAAGGAATATAAATATTCCTTGCAAGATACAGTACATCTGTCGCTTGATTGGCTAGGCCATTCATATTCCAACATATGATATGACATCCTAAATTATCAACTATTCTAGTGAAATTTGATGGTGTTATAGTCTCTTGTCAATTTCCCTGATTCAGGTTTGGTAGAGTATATCTATTTTGGGGCAAAAGGTAGGAAGGGAAAGAAGCATCATCTTTGGCTGTTTGAAGCCTATCTTGTGGTGTGGACTGCAGGACTGGTATACTGTAGAACTTAGAGAATAAAACATATTTTGTAGATCAACTAAGTGAATCCCAAATATACCTAATAGTGCTTCCTTCTGCAGTACTTCCTTGACGGATGTCCTTCAGTGATTTGCTACCTTTAAAAAAATCAGTTTGAATGCTGTGGAAATAATTCAGATGAAACTTAATCCAAACTAATGAGCCCCTTTCAAATAGAATCTGGAAACATCAAGATAAATTCACATATTGATTTTTCTGTTTTATCAACAGCCAAACACAGTTAGGGAATTCATAGAGACAAAAGTCTTGTTTGAATTGTCCATCTCAATCCAAACTTTGGTCACTATTCTCTTCAGCTAGCACATGTGACTGTCTCCCTTGACCATGTTTTCCCAAACTTCGACCTTAGCATTCAGCCTTTTTCATAGTAACTTAGCACTCTTCCCTCCTACCCCTCCCCCCTGCATCCCCTCTATCCCTTCTCCACCCCTCCTCTTGCCCCACCTCTCCTCACATTCTCCACTCCCACCCCCTCTCATACTTTCCCAGCCCACCCTTCCACATCTTTTCTTACACCCTGTGCTCTGTTTGTCTTGACAAAGCCTACTGGTCAATATCAATGTACTGTATGCATTTTCCTGTGCCTGTAACTGATTAGCATAATGTGTCTCTGTTGTTTTACATTCACTGTCTGTTATGATTTTGTGTCCATTATGGTTTTTGTACTTCCTATTTACACTTTATTGTACTGTACTTTGCTGTCCTGTTTAATCTGTTGCCCTTTCTACTGACGTAGAACCTTTGTAAAAGAGCTCTTAGCTCAAAGGTATATGTAATCCAAGACTTAAATAAATAAATAAATAAATCTCACTTAGATCTTGTTTTAATTGTGTTGTCAGTTTGTTTACAATATATTGAAGCTTATTTTCATTTGATTATCTACCCTGATTATGTTGTATAGGCTTAGAAATTATCTTTTGGTAGAAAATTTCAAACCCCAAATCCAGCAAATTCTTTTGATCTTTCCGGATGGAAGCTGCTGTATCAATATTTACAAATGATGCAATTATTTCTGTATTGCTTCTTTCCATAAAATGAGAATATCATGAAACAGGAAATTGCTCTAAAGAATCAGGTATGCTGAACAAAGTATTTTGCCTTTTTTTAAGAATGTCCAGATTCGCATCTGGAAATCAAAGGATTCTGTTAATTACCGTATTAGCTTCACCGTTTTTGATAATTAATTCATTCTCACACTCAAGCATAGTACATAGTTGAAGTGCATCCAGTAAAATCAGGGAACCTAAAAACCAGCCAAGAGGATTCAATGCCTCAATATTTTTAGAACATTCTAGTGCTTTTTCGTAAGATGTAAGTATAACATAAACACAATCCAGAGGCAATGAGTCTGGAATCCTAAAGGTCTTTAGCATAGTTTGGGCATTGTTTCCTTGACATAAATAAAATCTACCCCTGTTCAATAATTTTTTCTCAGTTTCCTGATCACCTTTTGGAACGCCTTATAATTTTAGTAGAGCCATGTCTTTCAAATTGAGGAAAGGAGGAAGAGGGGGGACATGATATAAACTTTCAAGTACCTTAAGGGAATCAACAAAGTCCTAGAAGGTAGCATCTTTCAGAAAAAAAGGTGTGCAAGAACAAGGGGGCACATTTTGAAGATGGGGGGGTGGCTCAGAGGTAATGTAAGGAAGTATTTTTTTCACAGAGAAGGTTGTGGATGCATGGAACAGCCTTCCGGACGAGGTTGTGGAGTCAAAAACAGTGGTGGAATTCAAGCATGCATGGGACAGTCATAAGGCAACTCTAGGAGGTGGGGGTAGGAAAAAGTAGGCTGCTGGTTAACTAGGATCTGCAGTTTGTCCATTAGGTAGGGAAATGGGCAGAATGAGTGGGCCAAGTGGTCCTTATCTGCTATCAAATTCTATGTTTCTATGTAAATCACCCTTGAGTTGTGAAATATTTAGATCCCTTTGTTCATTATAAATGTGGAGATTTACTAAAGGCAGTTCAAATTCCACCTGTTGACCTTCTCTATTATTCAGTTCTACAAGCAGATTATGACTAGCCAGTTGATGTTGTTCTTTCTGAGTATCATTAATTAAAATAACTTTCTGACTTGTGGTCTTCTTTCTCTGTTTTGATTTGTTTATATTTACCTTCAAACTAGCTGTAGCTTTTACCTTAGTCTCTTTCTTCCTAGATATCTCATCTTACAGAGATGATGGTAATTCTCTAACAAAAGGGGTGAGGTAGATTTGTTTGAATGTATTTATTGCAAGTTTCTGGTTTAAGAATATGTGTCATTATATTTAATTGCTTCCTAATAAATGAGACATTCCCATCCTCCTCATAATTTATTTCATACTTTTCTCCTTCAATCTTCTAATCATACATTGATTATCCATCATGTTTTTTCTTAGTCCTAGTATCTCTTCCTTTAATACGCACAGGATCCCAAAGATGAACATGATCATGTTAAACTGCTCTTAAATTCATCTCAATAAATCCTGTGACAAAATTGAGGCAATCAATTTATCTCTACTTGAAGTTTTTTGATAAATGTTCTTCCTCATTCTATCCTAGGTTCTCATTATCTTCTTGTGACGTTTCTGAACAGGGTTCCCATATAAATTTTGGTAATGAAATATCCCTGATTTCCATGGAAACAAATAAACACCTAGCTTAGGCCTCAACCTTCCTTCAGTTAAGTTCACTTTGACCCTGTTTTCTGTTGCTTTCAATCTCTTGAAGCAGCAATACAAAGAAAATGGGCTAAAATTGTACTCCACCTTTTTTCTTCCTAATCGAGATATTTCTTCAGGTTTATTTTGGTGGTAACATTTTCAGCTTCTGTTACCATTTAAGAATTTTATGGAAGTTTTGAAATAATTATTTCTCAAGAAAAAAGTCTTTTTATCCATTAATTGTAACACCTAAATCATTGACTACCACAGCGAAGTTCTTTAACTTCTGTGAAGAGTGGTAGTGAGGATCCACCATAGAATCATAGAAACACATATTTTGAAACAAAATAGGACCTTTAGGCCCATCCAGTCTGCCCTTGTCACTGCCTATTCTGTCACCACTGACCTTAGATAGTGTCATAGGTTTCAATCCCTTCCCTGTTCCTCTACCTAATATGTCCCTGTGCCTATCTCACACATGTTTGAGGATCCCCACAGTCTTTGCCCCCACTACCACCTCTGTCAGGCTATTCCAGTCATCCACTTTCCATTTCATGAAGAATTCACACAGATCTCTCCAGAACTTCCTCCTCTTAGCTTAATTGCATGCCCCTTGTTCTAGTGCCTTCCTTTCTCTGAAATAGCCCACCACATGCATCTTGTTCTAGTGCCTTCCTTTCTCTGAAATAGCCCACCACATGCATTGTGTTCACTCCTATGAGGTACTTGTAAGTTTCAGTCATGTCCCCTCTTGCTTTTCTCTCTTACAGGGAGTATACATTGAGTTCCTGCAGCCTTTTCTCATATGACTTCTCGTGTAACCCCCCTCACCATTTTGCTTGCCCTCCTCTTTACCACTTCCACCCTTTCAAAGTATTTGCAGAGGTGCAGCCTCCAGATTGGACACAGTATTCCGGTTGGGGCCTCACCAGTGAGCAATGCAACAGTAGCACCACCTCCTTCCTCCTGCTAGAAATCCCTCTCCTAATGCATCCCAACATCCTACTAGCCTTCCCCACTACTTTGTTACACTGCCAAGCACCACTAACTCATTATAAGGCTGAGGCTCAATCTGTGAATTGTTTATTAAAACTGAATTGTTACTAAGTCTAGTACCTTCAGCTCTATTAAGACGTTCAGGGTTACATATGCATATATCATCTGCTTCACCCTCTTCAAGTAGTAAACCATTGACCAAAGGGTATAGCCTTATACAGTCTAAGTCTATTTACAATTATGAGGTACTTCTCATCAGTTACTATCAGATTGTTTTGTATTTGTGAGGAGGAATAAATGGTTTCTTTGGTACTGGTGTAGAAGTCACTCTGTCTAAAAAAAGAATTTTAAGTTAAGCTAAATCAATTTCTTTTTCACCTCCCTTCTGAATTTCATTACATTTAACAATGGATAATTCTGACTTTGTTCTCCTTTTGTGACAGGTCTCTCAGAAGATTGGGTTAAGGGTTTCCTTTTTTTCAATTTGGTTTTGGTTGTTTCACCACTATTCTCTTCTAGTCCTACCAATACTTCTTGAAATCTAGTGATCCTTGTTTTCGTATTTAAATTATTCAATTATTTAATAAGAAGAGCTACTAAAATCCTGTTAATTTTTCTATAAATAACTAAAATGAAAACAATGTAAACTTACAATACTATATATATATATATATATATATATATATATATATACACACACACACACACACACACACACACACCTTACTATTTAGTTCACAACTCAGACTTCTAAATATTAAACTCTTTATACTATCCCTTTAGTTTTGACAGGCCTATATATATCTTTATATGTTCTTCAGTAGTAAATCTAGTCAGTTTAATTATCCAGTTTAGTATTTTTAAAAGCTCATGTTAATTTTAACACAAGATTTTTAAATTAAATCAATAACCAAGTGTAATTTGATGGTTAAGTAATATAATCAAAATTAGTACTATAGTGCAGACAGCTTAGTATTTATTTCTCAGATGTTAAATTTGCAAAATTATTAACAAATCAATACATTTTATAATGTAATCAATAAATGTTAAAATAATGAACTTAAAATGTACTTAAAGCATTAATAACTAAGAATTAGTATACTCCTTAAATAGGATTCAAACCTTTTGAGCCCTTGAATAAAGTTTAAGTATTAGTCTGAAATACTATCTAAAAAAACATTCTAACCTTTTAGCAAGTTTTATTTATATTTGTATGATTCATAAAAATATCCAGGGACACTGGTTTTCTGTTTTCATGGAAAAACAGAAGAAAAAGCAGATTTCTGATTGGTCCGTGGATTTTGGGCACCAAAACAGAACTGGCGCTTGTTCCTGGACTTGCCGTGTTCTTCAGGCTTTTAAAGAAAAAGCAAAGTGTGAGGCCTGCCTTCTCACTGTTTTTTCTGCTGCTCAAGACTTGCTGCTCTTCTGCTGTGCTGAACTGTGACTGAACTCAAACTTGTTGCTGGAATTGTTTTGTATAGAAAATGAATTTTTTTTTAATGAGATATGCATATTCTGTTATGTTCTGCGTTTGGAAAAACATTGTACAGCATTGTAAAAAATGGTGCACTTATTATGTTGGTATTGTATTTTTATTTCATGATGAAAGTATTGCCAGCTAATATTGCTAAGAAACTTTTTTTTTTGTTATGGAACTGTTTGGCACTTTATGATGTGATGCATTGTTTGGTGATTTTTTTCAACGGGCGGCAGTGGACTGTATTGGGATTAACAAAACTCAGCCATTCCATTTAATCGGCATAGTATAGCTAGCACACTGCACTGACTCATCATTGGGACTCGTCTTCATAATGTTGTAACTTACAAAAGTAATTTATGCAGTATTTACTTTTCTCATGTGCCCTAAAATGGGCTTACTTCTCTCATATTAAAACCAAATTCATCAGACCATCCCTATTATTTAGCACTTGCCACATTGCACTCCTCAATGAGGTAACCTGTGCTGTGTAAGGTTTTATATTTTAAAGGTTGCTCCAGCCCTAAAATGGTTTTCTTTCAATTCCTTTGCTGGTTTGTGTTAAAAGAAAATTCAGCTGTTTTTGTAAACATCTGAACCATTACTCATGCAGCCCTCTCTCTCCAGCTAATCTGAATCTCTCAGTACGAAAATATGAAATGTGATGGTACCAATTAGACATGCAGTAGGTAACTGACTAGATGAACCACCATCATTAGTATTTTAATGAGTGCTTTCAAAGTCCTATCTTGTAAAATATCCATGACTGCCCAGTCAGAGTTTGCACTAACAGACACTGCAGTTTGGTTTTAGCTGTCATAGAAACATAGAGACATAGACTTTGATGACAGATAAGGACCGCTTGGCCCACCTCGTCTGCCCATTTCCCTACCTACAGGATAAGCTGCAGATCCTAGTTGAACAACAATCTATTTCTTCCTACCCCCCCCCCATGTGGAAGGCTCAGGGTAACAAATGGATGCTTGACAGAAGAGATGATATCTCAACAGACCTTTATTGGCTGGAACCACCAGTGAATCATAAAACACAAAAAGAAAACAAACTGAACGTTTAAACATAACAAAATAAATGCAGGTCTTCTATAGGCTTCATTCCATTATACAGGCTTAAGTTGGAGTAGTACTTTCCTTTACCACTGTCTCCGAGATGCTTCTAACTCAGCACCCAAATCCCATCTGACATTTTACATGAAAAAAACTGGCATATAAAGGGTGCAACACATCAGGATTGGTTCCTTCAGCAGTCAATCACATATCCTTTAAACATTCCAACATAAAATTATTATTTTGTACATATTATACCCTCATAGATGTCCTAATCAATTAATGCTTGATTATTTCCTAATGTAATACCTTTCCCTAAAGGAATTTTATTCTAGCACATCAGTTTTTAAACGCTGAGAGATCCCGCCCCAGCTTTCCGGCATAAATTAAGGATGAAAGGGGACGGCCGGCTCTTAGTAAGCAGGAGAGCTGAGCAGGTCTCTGGCATTCAAAACGCTGTCTCTGGCGTTCAAAACGCTGTACAGGATATCAATTTACCCAAAAACAAGAAAAAAAACACACCTGGTTGAGGTCTTTTTAGGTAACTGGAACAACTAATGAACTGTAATGGGGAAACGGAAGCTTAGACCATTCATTTCAGTTATTCTTGTAAACCCTTTTTAAGTTCCGGAATGGAAAGTGCAGTGGCACGACTGTGCGCACTTTCAAGAAGGAACTAATATTCGCAAAGATGTTTTCGGGGTACAAGTTACAATTTTTACCATTTTTTTAAGAGTGTGGGTCTTCTCTTGCTCATGACTAAACATTAGCTTAGAACGGCGAAGGGGAACATGAACTGGCCCATTCTAGATGGGCATTCAATCAACAACAGCGTGTAGAGAGAACCCGCAATGCAGTGAGCAGAAATAAAAACCTTTTTGTACGGAGCTGAAAGCGGCAGAAAATAGACTCAATCAAATAAGTCCCTATATCTCGGGACTAACCTGCCTAAGAGCTACGTTTTCTTTATTTACTTGATAAAATGTATTCATCAAGCGATGGGAACAGGAGGACATAAAGCAGAAAACTTTCTATTGATATGGGGGGTTCCGATCCCCCTTTCACATTCTCCTCCCCCTTTTAACAAAAGCCCCCCCTTATTCAAGAAACTGGGTTCACAGTCTTACTGTATGAGTTCTATTTCCTAGATGTTTTGGAAAAATAAATGGAGCCACAGCCCACCCTCTCCATGGCTCCACCCTGGGGTCCCTTATAAAGACACCTATTCTAACAAGTAAGAGGAAGACAAGCGTCTTCCAAGTCATTATTCTGCATTACCCCGGGGTCAGGCAGACAACACTGTTCCATACCATATCTTGATAGGAAATCTGCATTTCCATTCATAGCCCCCTTTCGGTGTTTTACAACAAAATGATAAGGTTGCAGTGAAAGATTCCACCGCATAACTCGAGGATTTTTATCTTTCATATTGTGCAACCAACATAACGGATTATGATCCGTCCAAATCTCAAACTCAGTACCCCATAAATAAAAACGTAAGGCTTCAATAGCCCATTTAATAGCCAAGCATTCCTTCTCAATGGTAGAATACTTGGTCTCCCGTTCATGTAATTTGTGGCTAACATACATGATGGGATGTTCCTCTCCTTTAATATTCTGTGTTAATACTGCCCCAACACCTTGGTTAGAGGCATCGGTTTGAAGAATAAAAGGACCTGAAAAATTGGGTGTATGGAGAACTAGTGAGGAGCATAATTGAGCTTTTATAGTACAAAAAGCTTCTTCACATTCAGAACTCCATACTATTTTGTCTGGTTTATGTTTTTTTGTTAAATTGGACAATGGTCCGGTTATGGTCGAGAAAGCAGGAATAAAACGCCTATAATATCCTGCTAGGCCTAAAAGGCTCGAACATCTTTCTTTGTTTTTGGTCTATGACATGTTGCTACTGCATCAACTTTAGTTACTTCAGGCTTTACACACCCTTTTCCAATCAAGAATCCTAAATACTTGGTTTCTTGCATACCCATGGTGCATTTCTCCGGGTTTATGGTAAGTCCAGCATTGGAAATAGCTGCTAGAACTTCTGATAGGTGCTGTAAATGTTCTTTCCATGTTGGGCTGAATATCACAACATCATCTAGGTACGCTGCACTATATGCAGTATGTGGTGCTAGAATTTTATCCATAACCCTTTGAAACATAGCGGGGGCACCATGTAGCCCGAAGGGCATTACCGTAAATTGGAATAATCCTAGGGGTGTACTAAAAGCTGTTTTATCTCTTGCTTCTGGGTCCAGGGGAATTTGCCAATATCCTTTCGTTAAATCAATAGTAGAAAAATATTGGGAATTACCTAAATGATCCAATATGTCGTCTATTCGAGGCATAGGGTAACTATCAAATTTGGAAATGGCGTTAAGGCGATGGAAATCGAAACATAAACACACTCCCCCTTCTTTTTTATCTACAACAACTAGAGGAAAACTCCAGTCACTATGTGAAGGCTCTATAATCCCATTTCTTTCATTTTTGTTAATTCTTGGATTACAGATTCCCTAACCTTTTCAGGAAGATGATATGATTTTTGCCAGATGGGATTATTCTGAGACACTACAATATTATGTGTTTCCCCTTTTATTTTCCCTGGTGTCCCCTTAAAGGTGTTCTCATGTGACTGTATTATAGATAACAATTCCGCAGTTTGTTGAGGTGTTAAGTTAGGGTTTATACTAATTTCCTTAATGTCCCCTTCCACTCCCAATCTACGATAGGCTATATCCAGCTCACTATTATCCTTTTCTGGATAGACATACCCACATACTTTGGATACTCTTTCTACCCATGGCTTCAAATGATTCACATGATAGATACGTTTTTTGTTGGTTTTATCATGTACATTAATTTTGTACATCACGGGTCCAACTTTCCGGGTTACTTTATAGGACCTGCCATTTCATTAATAACTTATTCTCCGATGAAGGGAGTAGTAATAACACCTGGTCTCCCTCTGAAAAATGTTTAGTCCCTGTTCCTTTATCATATTGTTTTTTTTGAATTATTTGTTGTCTCTGGTTAGTAGCATGAGCCAAATGACTATACTTCTCTATTCGTTCCCTCAAATGGTGTAAATATTCAGGGGGGCATTTACTCTGTGGTCCCTTATTATCTTCCCACCATTTATTTATTATGTCCAAGGGCCCTCTTGGTTTTTTCCCATATAACAATTCGAATGGGGAAAAACCAGTTGAAGCTTGAGGCACCTCACGATAAGCAAACATTAAGTATGGAAGATAAAGATCCCACTGTCTACCTTCATCCTGAATGAACTTCTGGATCATTTTTTTCATGGTTTGGTTAAAGCACTCCACCAGACCATCGGTTTGGGGGTGATAAGGAGTAGTCCGAATGGCCTCAATACCTAAGGTCTGGTAAAGTCGCTTCAATACCTGAGAACAGAAGTCCGTACCTCTGTCTGTAAGTATTTCTTAGGGAATACCTACCCTACTGAAAATTTTTCCCAGTTCCTCAACAATTCTAGTGGCGGTGATGGTTCAGAGGGGTACCGCCTCTGGATATTTAGTAGCATAATCACACACCACTAGAATGTACTGATTTCCTTTAGTACTTTTCTGCACTGGACCTACAATATCCATTGTAATTCTCTGGAAGGGAGTGGTGAACAAAGGCATTGTTTGCAGTGGCACTTTCTCCTTCTTTATGATTTTGGCCACTTTTTGACACTCTGGACAACTTCTACAATATTCAGCAACTTGCTTATGAATTCCAGGCCAGAAATATCTATGTAATAACCTACTCAGGGTACGATCCCTCCCTAAATGGCCAGCCATTGGAATATCATGAGCAAGTCTTAATAGAAGTGGACAATGTTTCTCAGGGACTAACAGTTGTTCGACATTTTCATTAGTTCTGGGATTAACACATATCCTATACATCAGACCATTTTTCCATTGACATTTGTTTGTAGTTCCCTGAGTCTTGTCCTGGGAGGAAAAAAACATTTTTAAGGACTCATCCCCCCTATGTAACTTTAAAAAATTATCCTTTCCACATTCTTTTACATTCCATACTATATTGTCTCCAGAATTAGTAGATTGATTTTCAGTCCACTTATGCTTCTCACTTCTTTTCTGTCTTTTAGTCTTCTTGTCTTTCCCTGGTTCACCATAAATGTCTTTCTCAAAAGGAAAGTAATGTTCTAAAATGTCGACCTGTTGGATTGGGGTATTCTGTGATCTAGTTACCATAGCACATAGGTTTGTAGACACAAGAGTTTGAAAAGAGGGGCAGTCATGTCCAATTATCACCGGTACGGGAAGGTTAGGCACCTTCAGAGTCTGCATCTGCCCTTGTATTGTTAGTTCTGTTTCCTCTAAAGGATAAGAATGTGTGTCTCCGTGAATACGTCACCTTAGTAGTTGGATTCTCCAAAGATGGGGGTACACTTAATAACTGTGGTTGTATGAGGGTCTGTTTGCTCCCTGAGTCTAAAAGACCTATGACCCTGTGCTGTCCAACTTGTACAGGCACCATAAATTGCCCCCAGTTGGCTAAGGCAAGATGTGTTTGTTTGACTCTTTTCTTAGGACAAAACCTTGTGATGTGTCCTTTAGATTTACATTCATGACACACAATGTCTGGGTTGTACCCCCTTCCTACTTTACTAGTGCTCTGTACAGTAGAAATACTAGTTTTCCCCACCGTAGTAATGGGAGGTCTTACCGGCTGTCCCTGCTGGTGCTGGTGGGATGTCTGATGGAAGGTTCTCTGTCTCTGAGGTCGTGGGGTAATATAGTCTTTGGCCAAACGGATAGCAGTTTCTGAGACCTCTGGGCTGTGCTCTTTTACCCAAAGTTGAACATCAGGTGGAAGAACTTGAAACTGTTCCAGAACTATTGTCTCAATAATTTGGTCTGTAGTCCGGGTATTAGGTTGCAGCCATTTAACACACAAATCCTTAAGTTGAATAAATGTATCTTGTGGGTTGTCGACAGCAGTGTATCTATATGATCGAAATCTCTGTCAGTAGGTCTCTGTATTTATGTCATTTTAGGATGGCTTGTTTGACTCGATCGTAGTTGTTCACATCCACCATCTCCACTTGGCTGTAAGCAAGCTGTGCCTTCCCGGTCAGATAAGGTGCTAGGTAAATTACCCATTGGTCTCGGGACCAATTACAGGCTGTTGCCACCCTCTCAAAAGTCAGTAGATAAGCCTCGATGTCATCAGTACCCATCAACTTAGCCAATTTAATGTCCTTTTGGCCTCCTCCAGGGACAGCAGGGGATCGCCCAGTGTCCATCGATTGGAATGCCCTTAGAGTGTCATTCCATCTGGCATCATACTCTCTCCAATCTCTGTCCCTCTGTCTCTCGATTTCCAATTGTCGTGTACAGAGCCATCTTAATAAATCCTGTGGTTCCTCTGGGAGGTGTTCTTCCTTACCACCTCCACTAGCTTGAGCCAGTCCCTCTTCTTTTGGTACCTCCATCTGGTGCTTAACCGGAACCTTTTTCCGGGTCACTGGTTCCAGGCCTGGGAGTAAGGGTAATTGATATTTGGATGTCACCAACCTGGTATGCACTCCCCATGGTTCTTGTTGATCTGTCTGCTTGATGTCCTCTCGAACCTGTAACATCAGAAGTCCATTGGGCCTTGGAACAGGTCCTTCAGTTGGTTACCTCAACCAGCCAGATCCCACTGCTGACACCAATGTGGAAGGCTCAGGGTAACAAATGGATGCTTGACAGAAGAGATGATTTCTCAACAGACCTTTATTGGCTGGAACCACCAGTGAAGCATAAAACACAAAAAGAAAACGAACTGAAGGTTTAAACAAAACAAAATAAATGCAGGTCTTCTATAGGCTTCATTCCATTATACAGGCTTAAGCTGGAGTAGTATTTTCCTTTACCACTGTCTCCGAGATGCTTCTAACTCAACACCCAAATCCCATCTGACATTTTACATGAAAAGGCCAGGCATATAAAGGGTGCAACACATCAGGATTGGTTCCTTCAGCAATCAATCACATATCCTTTAAGCATTCCAACATAAAATTGTTATTTTGTACATATTATACCCTCATAGATGTCCTAATCAATTAATGCTTGATTATTTCCTAATGTAATACCTTTCCATAAAGGAATTTTATTCTAGCACATCAGTTTTGAAACACTGAGAGATCCTGCTCCAACTTTCCGGCATAGATTAAGCATGAAAGGGGCCGGCCAGTTCTTAGTAAGCAGGAGAGCTGAGCAGGTCTCTGGCATTCAAAACGCTGTCTCTGGTGTTCAAAACGCTGTACAGGATATCAATTTACCCAAAAACAAGAAAAAAACACACCTGGTTGAGGTCTTTTCAGGTAACTGGAACAACTAATGAACTGTAATGGGGAAACGGAAGCGTAGACCATTCATTTCAGTTATTCTTGTAAACCCTTTTTAAGTTCTGAAACGGAAAGTGCAGTGGCACAACTGTGCGCACTTTCGAGAAGGAACTAATATTCGCAAAGACATTTTCGGTGCAAGTTACAATTTTTACCATTTTGTTTAAGAGTGTGGGTCTTCTTTTGCTCATGACTAAACATTAGCTTAGAACGGGCAAAGGGGAACATGAACTGGCCCATTCTAGATGGGCATTCAAGCAACAACAGCGTGTAGAGAGAACCCACAGTGCGGTAAGCAGAAATAAAAACTCTTTTGTACGGAGCTGAAAGCGGCAGAAAATAGACTCAATCAAATAAGTCCCTGTATCTCAGGACTAACCTGCCTAAGAGCTACATTTTCTTTATTTACTTGATAAAATGTATTCATCAAGCGATGGGAACAGGAGGACATAAAGCAGAAAACTTTCAGCTGATAAGGGGGGGGTTCCGATCCCCCTTTCACACCCCACAAGAATTGCCATGTGTCTGTCCCATGCTTTCTTGAATTCTCCCACTGTTTTAAACCCCACAACCTCCTCAGGAAGGCTGTTCCATGCATCCACCACCCTCTCTGTTAAAAAATACTTCCTCCCATTGCCCCTGAGCCGTCTCCTCTCTATCTTCAAATTGTGTCCCCTTGTTCTTGCACATCTCTTTTTCTGAAAAATGCTACCCTCTTGGACTTTGTTGATTCCACTGAGGCACTTAAAAGTTTCTATCATGTCCCCCCTCTCCCTCCTTTCCTCAAGGGTATACATATTAAGCTCCTTTAGTCTCTCCTCATATGGCTTCTCTTGCAGACCCTGCACCATTTTAGTTGCCCTCCTCTGGACTGCCTCCACCCTGTCTATGTCCTTGCAGAGATGGGGTCTCCAGAACTGGACGCAGTACTCCAGATGGGGTCTCACCAACTGTCTGTTACTACCTCCCCCCATTGTGTAATCTTCCCCTGGGTTTTTGTTTTCCCAGTGCATTATTTTGCACTTCTTAGAACTGAATCCAAGCTGCCATACTTCTGACCATTCCTCCAACCTTGCCAAGTCCCTTCTCATCCTTTCCATGCCTCCTTGTGTATCAACATTATTGCAGATCTTTGTATCATCTGCAAAGAGGCATACTTTTCCTTCCAGTCCCTCTGCAATGTCACTTATAAAGACATTAACAAGGACTGGACCCAGTTTCTTCAGAATGGACTCCATTTACAATTACCTTCTGTGTCCTGTTGTCCAGCCAAAGTTTTACCCAGGCTACCAACCTGGACCCACTCCCAGGCTGGTTAATTTGATTATTAATCTTTTGTGTGGGACTGTGTCAAATGCCTTGCTAAAGTCTAGGTAGGCCATGTCCACAGCCCCTCCCTGCTCTACTACTTTGGTCACCAAGTCAAAGAAATCAATTAGATTCATCTGACACAACCTTCCCGCTGTGAACCCATGCTGCCTTGGGTCCTGTGCCCCACTTTCCTCTAGGTACTCAACAATTCTTTCCTTCAGAAGTGATTCCATCACTTTTCGTACCACTGAGGTCTAACTGACAGGTCTGTAGTTTCCTGCCTCTGTCTTACATCCTATTTTTGTGAAGGGGAATCACATCCGCCTTCCACCAGTCCTCAGGTACCACACCATCCTCCCATGATTTGTTAAAAAGGGTAGTCAGTGGTATCACTAGTTCTCTGCTTAATTCTTTTAGAATTCTGGGGTGAATTCCATCAGGCCCCATTGCTTTGTCCATCTCCAGTTTTAGGAGTTCTTTCAGAACCCTTTCTTCTGTGAAAGGACTGGGATCGACACCTCTATCCAGAGTGCTTCTGTTAATTGGATTCAGCACCTCCCCCTCCTCCTCTTTTGTCAATACTGAACAGATGTATTCATTCAGTATCCCTATTTTTTCACTGTCCCTCTCTGCCCACCCACTGTCCTTTCTATTCAGCCTCACTCTCCCTCCCTTAGTCTTTCTATGCTCCCTGATGTACCTATGAAAGGTTTTATCCCCCTTCTTAACTGAGTTGGCTATCTTTTCCTCAGTTTGGGCCTTTGCTATTCTGACTTCCCTCCCTGCTTCTTTCTGCCTTAACTGGTACAGTTCTCTGTTCTGCTTCTTCTGTGTTTCCTTATACTTCTTAAATGCTATCTTTTTCTCACTAATCTTCCCAGCCACCTCTTTTGAGAACCATAGTGACTTTTTCTTTCATTTTGTTTATTTGTTTCACACAAAGGCTTGTTGCCTCTGTGATGGCAGTTTTGATGTTTCCCCATTGTTGCTCCACCCCTCCTTCTAGCCTGTTTGCTAGTGTTTTTCTAAGGCACACTCCTTTCTTGCCAAAGTCAGCCCTTCTGAAGTCCAGTACCTTCACTTTTGTATGGCTTGACTCTGTAACTGAGTTTATCGTGAACCACACTGTTTGGTGGTCACTTGTTCCCAGATGGCTACCAACTTCTAGATCTGAGATCCTCTCGCTGTCCCCATTTGAGAGTATGAGGTCTAAGATTTCTCCCTCATGAGTGGGTTCCAAAACTAGCTGTCTGAGGCATGCCACCTGTAGGGCATCGAGAAAGGCCCTGCTCTTGGATGTGGCTGCAGCAAAGGTGCCATTTGATGTGTTTGTTAGCTTCTGTACTTAGTTATCTATTTTATTTCTTCTCCTGGATAATGAATGCCTAAGTGCTAGCTACAGTGC
Organism: Neoceratodus forsteri; assembly: GCA_016271365.2. Classification (NCBI taxonomy): domain Eukaryota; kingdom Metazoa; phylum Chordata; order Ceratodontiformes; family Ceratodontidae; genus Neoceratodus; species Neoceratodus forsteri. The sequence goes on from CM057452.1 coordinate 1,781,365,577, forward strand.
CATGGTAGGCAAAGGACTGAACCCTAATGGGTAGGTAGGGAAGGGAAGAGAGGCCATAGTATTTTGATGTACAGTACAGCAACTTATGGATTGTTTGATGACTGCTGTGGTTTGAGCAACTGTACTAGTGAAACAAATGCTGCAGAAAAAATGTACAGTAAAACAGCACCTTTCATTATTGATAAAAGAATTACAGACTAGTGTTTATACTGTGGCTAAGTGGGGGAGAGAGATTTGTCATGCTATGGGGTGGGGACACTGGGTGTGGTGGTGGGGTGGGGGCGCTAGCCATGGTGGTGATGTGGGGACACTAGTTATGTTGGTGTGGTGTGGTGTGGTGGTGTGGGGACACTGGCCATTGTGGTGGGGTGGGGGCACTTGCCATGGTGGTGATGTGGGGACACTAGTTGTGTTGGTGTGGTGTGGTGGGATGGGGACACTGGCCATTGTGGTGGGGTGGGGGCACTTGCCATGGTGGTGGGGTGGGGGCACTTGCCATGGTGGTGATGTGGGGACACTAGTTGTGTTGGTGTGGTGTGGTGGGATGGGGACACTGGCCATTGTGGTGGGGTGGGAGGACTGTATGTTGTTTGGTGGTCTTGGGGTGGTTTGCTGGCCATGTATCTGGGGGAAGGGGACTGTCAGTGTGTCTGGAAGGGACTGTTCATGTTGGTGGGCAAGGGGACTGTTCATTGTTTGGCTCTGGAGGGACGGTCTGTGTTCAGTGCTGGGGTGGGTACACTGGCCGTGGTGGGGACATTGGCCATAGCAGCGGGGTGGGGACACTGGCTGTGGTGGTAGGGTGGAGAGACTGTATGTTGTTTGGTGGTCTTGGTGTGGTTTGCTGGCCATTTGTCTCGGGGAGGGGGATTGTCCATGTGTCTGGTGGGGACTTGTCAGTGTTGGTGGGGCAGGGGGACTGTTTATTGTTTGGTTCTGGGGGGATGGTCTGTGTTTGGTGTGGGGGTGGATACACTAGCCATGGTGGGGGATGGGGACACTGGCTATAGTGGTGAGGCGGGACACCGGCTATAGTGAAGTGGGGACACTAGCCATAGTGGTGGAGTGGGGAGACTGTACATTGTTTGGGGCTGGGAGAATGGTCTGTGTTTGGTGGAGCGGGTGGGTACAGTGGTTGTGTTGGTGGTGTAGTGGGGACAATGGCCATGGTGGTGTGGTGGGGGGACTGTATGTTGTTTTGGGCTTGGAGGATGGTCTGTTTGGTGTGGGGTGGGTACAGTGGATGTATTGGTGATTTGGGGACACTGGCTATGCTGGTGGAGTAGGGACACTGGTCATGGTGGTGGGGTGGGGTGTGGTAGGGACACTGGCTCTGGTGGTGGGGCAAGGGGACTGTCTATATTTAGTAGACTTGGGGTGGTTTGCTGGCCATGTGTCTGGGGGAGGGGGACTGTCTGTGTATCTGGTGGGAACTGTCCATGTTGGTGGGGCAGGGAGACTGTTCATTGTTTGGCTCTTGGGGGACAGTCTGTGTTTGGTGTGGGGATGGGGACACTGGCCATGGTAGAGGGCTGGGGACACTTGGCTGTGGTGGTAGGGAGGACTATATGTTGTTTGGTGTCCTTGGGGTGGTTTGCTGGCTGTGTGTCTATGGGAGGGGGAACTGTCCATGTGTCTGGCAGGGACTGTCTATGTTGGTGAGGCAGGGAGACTATTTGTCTTTTGGTTCTGGGGGGACAGTCTGTGTTTGGTGTGGGGGTAGGTACACTGGCTATGGTGGGGGGGTAGGGACACTGGCCGTGGTGGGGGTGGGAGACTGTATGTTGTTTTGGGCTGGGGAAGTCTATGATTGGTAGAGGAGGGTGGGTACAGTGGTTGTGTGAGTGATGTGGAGACACCAGACAGCCATGGTGGTGGGGTGAGAACAATAGCTATGGTAGTGTGATGGGGGGTATGTATGTTGTTTGGGGTTGGTGACATAGTCTGTGTTTGGTGCGGGAGTGGGTACAGTGGTTGTGTTAGTGATATAAAGACACCAGCTATGGTGCTGGGGTGGGGACACTGGTTGTGGTGGTGGGGTGGGTTGTGGTGGGGACACTGGCTGTGGTGGTAGGGCAGGGGGACTGTCTGTGATTGGTGGTCTTGGGGTGATTTGCTGGCTGTGTGTCTGGGGAAGGCTGTCCATGTTGTTGGGGCAGGAGGACTGTCCATGTTTGGTGGTCTTGGTGTGGTTTGCTGGTCATACATCTGGGGGGGACTGTTCATTGTTTGTGGATGGGGGTGGTCTGTGTTTGGTGGAAGGGTGGGTACAGTGATTGTGTTGATGAAGTACAGACATTGCCCGTGGTAGTGGGGTGGGGTGTGGACATCGCCAGTGTTGGGTGGGGTGGGTGGACATTGGCCATGTTGGTGGGTGGGGTGTAGGCATTGGCCATGTTGTTGTGGGGTGGGGACACTGGCCATGGTGGGGACACTGGCTGTGGTGGGTGGGACACTGGCTGTGGTGGGGTGGGGACACTGGCCATGTTGGTAGGGTGGGACACTGGCCGTGTTGGAGTGGGGTGGGGTGGGGACACTGGCTGTGATGGGGACTGACCATGTTGGTGGGGTGGGGTGGGAATACTGGCCATGATGGGGACTGGCCATGGTGGGGTGGGGACACTGGTCATGCTATTGAGGTGGGGATACTGGTAGTGTTGGTGCAGTGAGGACACTTACTGTGTTGGTTGGGTGGGGACACTGATAGCATTGGCAGGGTGGGAACACTGGCCATGTTGGTGTGAGGTGGTGTGGGAACACTGGCCATGGTGGTGTGGGGACACTGGCTGTGTTGATGTAGGGTGGTGTGGGGACACTGGCCATGTTGGTGGGGGTGGGGACACTGGCCATGGTGGGGTGGGGACACTGTTTGTGTTAGTGTGGGGTGATGTAGGGATGTTGATGTGGGGTGGTGTGGGGACACTGGCCATGGTGTGGCGGGGACACTGGTTGTGGTGATGTGGTGGGGTGGGGACACTGGTCGTGTTGGAGTGTATACACAAACAGTTGTTTGGATTTTTTGGGGGTGAACCCATCTAATTTAATTCATTTTCATTCCTATTTGATTTATTTATTTTTGTTCTTTGCAGCTTTCGAGTCCACTAGAGTAGATGAGGAGCATAAGTTCAGGAGGCCCGGTTCTGTAGTGTGTTAAGATTGCAAGCTTAGTTATTTATTTTTATCACGCCGTCAAGAGCGTAGCCACTAATACAGTTCTTCTTAATCTCTGCAGGAGTGTTTCATATGTAATCTGGCCAGCTGCAAGTTGAATAATATCAACCATCCTGACTGTTGTGTTCTGTTAAACCAGTCACCTATTAACCAAGGATCCTCCTGGGATGTTACAAACAAGTTTCGGTTAAATGATTTTTCTGTCACTTGTGTCAGCCAGTTCTAGACTGTGGTACTGACTTCAGAGCGGGGATTCACCTACCAATGCAAGCTCTTATACAAACACAGCTTGTCTGTTGAGATATTATCATGTATTTTGTTTTATAATGTATAGTATTTATCTTTTAAATGTTCGGCGCCCAGAGCCTCTGGAATGGGTGTCTTTTAAATAAAATTTGCCTTGCCTACAGTCTGCTCATATTTCTGATTGTGAGTTGCTAAGACTTTAATAACTTTCTGGGAGGAGGAGCTGACTGTGGGTGTCAGTGCCACAGTGTATGGCTGTCCTTGGTGGGTGAAGCAGAGCTGCTTGCTGTTTTTGTTTGGGAGCAGCTTGTCATTTTGGTGGCATGGGGCTGCTGATGGTGTTTGCTTGGGTGTGGTGGGGGAACTGTACAGTGTTTGGTGGAGTGTGTGAGCTGGCTGTGTCTGGGTGGTATAAGGAGTGTGTGGACAGTTCATGTTGGTGGTTTGGGGTAGACTTTTTTATTTCATTTTTATTTCATTTCATTTTTATTTTGTTAATGCGCAGGGACAATGGTTTTCCGTTTTTACCGGTAACACCGGTAAAAAGCACGGAATCCTGCTTGGTTTGCGGATTTTGAATTCTTGTATCATTATTGTATTTGGGGGGTGAGGATATAGCATGCACCATGCAGGAAAGGGATCTTGGGGTTATCATCTCTGATGACCTCAAGGTAGGGAAACAGTGTGACAAGGCAGCAGGTAAATCAAATAGGATGCTGGGATGTATAGGCAGGGGCATCACCAGCAGGAAAAGGGAGGTCATAATTCCGCTATACAAGACACTAGTGAGGCCCCCACCTGAGTACAGTGTACAGTTCTGGAGACCATACCTATGTAAGGACATAGACAGGGTAGAGAAGGTTCAGAGGAGGGCAACAAAGATGGTGCAGGGATTGCATCACAAGTCCTATGAAGACAGGTTGAAGGAACTGAACATGTACTCCTGGAGGAGAGGAGGAGAGAGGGATATGATAGAGACATACAAGTATCTTACAGGGAGGAACAGGGTGCAGGAAAACACTATTTTAAGCGAAAAAGATGTTCCAGGACTAGAGGGCATGGAATGAAGTTGGAGGGAGGACGATTCAGAGGAAACATGAGAAAGAATTTCTTCACAGAACAGGTGGTGGACAAGTGGAACACCCTGCCAGAGGAAGTGGTGGGGGCTGAAACAATCACGGGATTTAAGAATGCATGGGATAGACATAAAGGAATTCTGGAGGTCAGGGGTAAGGTGCAACAGACTTCTAGAAAAACAAACCGAACTTACAATGGGCAGACTGGGTGGGCCATAGGCCTTTATCTGCCGACACTGTCTATGTATCTATGTACTGGTGCCTCACGGAAATTGCATTTCACTGCACAGAATCCCTAATATTTCAGCATATTTTTTAAATGTTTTTATTTTCTCTTTCTCTGCCCCCCCTTCTCACAGCATCAGTCTTCACTTTTCAGAGATCCCTGGGCTGGCCATCCCTTAGCTTCACCCCAGGTAATGCCCAGGAGCTCCTGTGAGCCTGCACCCATCCTGCCTAGGTTGTACTCCCCAGGTGGGAAGGAAGAGAACCCCAGGCCACCCCTCCACAGTCCTTTAATGTGTGTTGGGCAGCCCAGTGGGTCCCTCATGGAAACTGGTTATGAAGTCTGGGGCAGCTGGGTCCCTTCTACCAGCAGCTGATGTGGGGTGATTGTTACTGGTTTTCTGGCCTCTGTCCCTGAGGGCACCAACACTCAAGGGTATCCAAGGAAGTAGGGCACATAGAGACATGCTGCTACTCCAGATCCTGGCTAGCTTCCTCTCTTCCCAAATGCTCTGCAGCCTCATTGCTCCACCACCTGTGGTCACCCAGGTGGCAGTAAAGCATCAGGACCTTCAAGCCACCGTTCCCAGAGGAGGAGAGTGGCCCCCAGTTGCTCAATCCTACTCCCCTGGCCAGGCCTCTAGCAACCCGAATTCACTTCTGATCCTAAGTCCCTGGCATTGCAAGCAGTAGTGCTACCTCAGGCTATTTATAGTGCTCTGTCAACTATACATCCACTTTGGTGTAAGAAAACATAAGCAGATGGAGAGGGAAATAATTCAGTTTTAGTAAAATGTTGCAAAGTGTTCAATGTTCATAATTTGCACTGTAGGTACTGTGCACTATTATTGAAAGCATATATTAAAACATTATATATGGGTGTTATGGCAGACAGTATAGCCTAGTGGTTAGAGTAATAAACACTGATCAAACTGAGTACATTTAGAAGACTTGGGTTTGATTCCCACAACCTCCACTTGCATACTGTGTGACTCTGAGCAAGGCACTTAACCTCCACAGTGCTCCTGGGTCACCTCTGAAAACAGGCAGTTTTGCCTGGTGGGTTTACCCAGTTTACAAAAAAAAAAAAAAATACCAATATATGTTTACTACATCATACAGTAGTCAGGGTACCATGCAATTTATCTGAGTTGTACTCTGGCTGCAATGATGTTGTATAGGTAAATATAAATGTTCAGATACATTTTGTGTTTTATAAGCTTGTTTTTAGACTTTAGTCAGGTTTTTATTGTATTTTTTGCATATGAACATCTAGGATATATATTGCTAAGCGCAGGATCACTGTTACCAACTAGTTTATTCAAGTTTATAATCAGCAGGGTCATCCAAAATCCTCAGTTGTTTGATTGAAAGTGAGTCTGAATGAAAGTATGTTCACAAGGCACAAGCTGCCTTACTACTTGTTAAGGTGAATGGGATAGAAACATAGAAACATAGACTTTGACGGACCACCTAGTCTGCCCATTTCATCATTTGCACCTTCTCTCCCACCTGTTGTGTCAGTCTCTGTGACAACAAAAAGTTTTCTGACAGACTGCTTTAATAAAAAGCAAATGTTACGTGTTTAAGTGTACTTATGCTTGGCCAGTGGATTTGAAAGCACATTCAGTTACACATGGAAGGTAAGACCCCAGGGGCTGTATGATGCTAGTGGGTAGAGTGGTGCTCAATTTAACAACTGAGCTCAGACATGAAAACTGAGAGACACCCTTTTCATGGAGACCAAGGGGAAAAAAAGGCATCCACATGTTTGTGAGATGCATTAGAAGGTCCTCCACTAATCACTTGTGAATGTTTTTTTTAGGTGAAGACACTATTTCAAAGAAGCAAATACAGCCAGTTTTTTTTTTGTTCCTTCTACCCCCTGGCCATCCACTCCTTCAGGCCTGCCAAGTCCCCCTACCACTGCTGCTGAGTCCCCCCCCCACCATCCACTGCCCCTTATGGCCATGCTACCAGGTAACCCAAATTAACCCTTCATCGGGGGGCCCCTATCCCTGTGGGAGGCTAACAAGGGAAGACAATCACCCTAAAGAGCTTCCTGTATATCCGGCATGGCAGAGGTCAGAACAGACACGTGTCTGGGACGTCATGCTTATGGAGGGACCAGAAGCCATCCTTTAAGTAGCCAGCAGGTGTTTTTCCATTTTTGTGAGCATGACGCCACATGATGTCAAGACACAAGCTGACATCCATCACTGCTCTTCCCAATGAGGGCCAATGTGTTGCCATGCCTCCAGCCTCCACCTGGGGCCAGCAAATGCTGAGCTGTGAATATACCCTCCTCCAAGGAGAAGGCAAGTGGTTGTTGGACACTCAGTTTTCACCCCCGCCGGTCTTCTAGCACCCAAACCTATTCCCAAACCCTGGTCAGTGGTGTCACTGGCAGAAATCCAATTCAGGCAGTTAAATGACAGGAAAAACAAATGTGGTCCACCTTAGTAGTGGTGGTGGTTCAGATTAATTCACATTTTAGTTCTAACAAGCAAAGAGACTAAGTAATTTGTACCTTGTGCATGTGGGGTGTGGGTGTTGAAGAAAGAGGATCATAGTGCTGTCACTACTGCCATCACCCCTGAGGGATGTGGACTGCATTGTTGCTACTATCATCACACCTGAGAGGTGGGGGGGCGTAGTGCTTCTGCCATAACCACTGGTGGCTGGGGAATGTTGTACTGCTGCTGTCCCACCTGAGGGATAGGGGCCATAGTGCTGATACTGCCATTACACCTGAGGAATGTGGAACGTGGTACTGCTGCCATCACACCTAATGGATAGGGACTGCAGTGCTGCTGCTTCCATCACACCTGAGGGAGGGGGGGACACAGTGTTGTTGCTGCTGCCATCACACCAGAGGGATGGGGGCCGTAGTGCTGTTGGTGCTGCCATCGCACCAGAGGGATGGAGACCTTACTGCTGCTTCCATCACACCTCAGGGATGGGGGCTGTAGTGCTGTTGCTGCCATCATATTTTGTACCTAAAATAACTTCAAATTGGTACAAGGATGGAAGGATGTGCAATAGTGGAGGTCAAAACTGCTAAAATGCATGTTAGCAGAGTTAAAAATTGTTAGATAACGTGCACAAAACCAAACACCGGTAAAACCGGATTATGGCTTAGCAGACACCGGTGACAATACCATTTTTTACAACGTGCAAAATGGAATTTGCCCTTTCTCAATCCCGGTAAACCAGTGTCCCTGTAATGCGTTGTTTCTGCAGGGCTGCCTGTTGGCACAGGGGTGGTCTGTGTTGGGTCTGCTGGCAGTGAAGTTGATCAGGTTCATTTGTGTGGTGTGGGGTTACTGGCTGTGTTTCCACAGAAACATAGAAACATAGACTTAGAAACATAGAAACATAGAAACATAGACTTTGATGGCAGATAAGGATCGCTTGGCCCATCTAGTCTGCCCATTTCCCTACCTACAGGATAGGCCGTAGATCCTAGTTAACCAACAGCCTATTTCTTCCTACCCCCCACAAGAATTGCCTTATGTCTGTCCCATGCATTCTTGAATTCTCCCACAGTTTTAGACCCCACAACCTCCTCAGGAAGGCTGTTCCATGCATCCACTACCCTCTCTGTGAAATAATACTTCCTCACATTGCCTTTGAACCGCCCCTCTTTAAATTGTGTCCCCTTGTTCTTGCATGTCTCTTTTTCTGAAAGATGCTACCCTCTTGGACTTTGTTGATTCCACTGAGGTACTTAAAAGTTTCTATCATGTCCCCCCTCTCCCTTCTTTCCTCAAGGGTATACATATTAAGCTTTAGTCTCTCCTCATACAGCTTCTCTTGCAGACTCTGCACCATTTTAGGTGCCCTCCTCTGGACTGCCTCTATCCTGTCTATGTCCTTGCGGAGGTGGGGTCTCCAGAACTGGACACAGTACTCCAGATGGGGTCTCACCAACTGTCTGTACAGAGGGATAACAACTTCCTGTTTTCTGCTGCTGATGCCTCTCCTTATACATCCCAGTATACCCCCGGCCCTCCCTACTGCCTTCTCACATTGCTTGCTAACCTTAAGGTCATCTGATATGATTACCCCTAGGTCCCTTTCCTGTTTTGTTGTTGTTACTACCTCCCCACCCATTGTGTATTCTTCCCCTTGGTTCTTGTTTCCCAGGTGCATTATTTTGCACTTTTTTGCATTGAATCTGTCTGTACAGAGGGTGGTCTGTATTGGGCTGTTGGCAGGGGAGCTGACCATGTTCACTTGTGTGTGTCTGTGTGTGTGGGGGGGGGGTACTGGCTGTGTTTCTGCAGAGGTGGCCTAAGTTGGAGCTGCAGGAAAGGGGCCTTGCCAAGTTTACTTGAGGGTATGGTGTAAAAGGTGAGCAAGTCAAATCTGTAGTGAGGGGAGCTGGCCTTGGATGCTTGTGTGGGTGTTGGGGGGGCACTAGCTGTTTGGTTTGGTGGTGCATCTGTTCATTTTACAGGCTGTTTGCTTGTATAGTTTGGGGGGATGGGCCACGTTTGTGGGGGATGACAGTGTTGATGCCAGAGTTGTCTATGCTAGCTTTGGGGGATAGTGACTGGTGGTGGTTGGGGATGGTGCGGGCAGGGGATGGGAGGGAACCAGAGAGTGGCTGGTGTGGGTGGCAGGGGAGCAGGTGGTGGCTGGATGGGGACCATAGTGCTGCTGCTTCTGCCATCACACCTGAGGGATGGAGGCCATAGTGCTGCTGCTGCTTCTGCCATGTCACCTGTGAGTTGGGGAGTGTAGTGCTACTGCTGCTGCTGTCACACCTGAGGGATGGGGCCATAGTGCTGCTGCTGCTGCTGCTTCTGCCATCACACCTGAGGGTTGGGGAGTGTAGTGCACTTGCTGCTGCTGTCACACCTGAGGGATGGGGCCATAGTGCTAATGCTACCGTTAAACATGAGGGATGGAGGCCATAGTGCTGCTCCTACCATCAAACATGAGGGATGGAGGCCATAGTGCTGCTCCTACCATCAAACATGAGGGATGGAGGCCATAGTGCTGCTCCTACCATCAAACATGAGGGATGGAGGCCATAGTGCTGCTCCTACCATCAGACATGAGGAATGGAGGTCATAGTGCTGCTACAGCTGCCATCACACATGAGGGATGGAGGCCATAGTGCTGCTCCTGCCTTCAAACATGAGGGATGGAGGCCATAGTGCTGCTGCTGCTGCTTCTGCCATCACACCTGAGGGTTGGGGAGTGTAGTGCTGTTGCTGCTGCTGTCACACCTGAGGATTGGGGGCCATAGTGCTGCTGCTACCATCAAACATAGTGCTGCTACAGCTGCCGTCAAACATGAGGAATGGAGGCCATAGTGCTGCTGCTGCTTCTGCCATCACACCTGAGGGATGCGGGCCATAGTGCTGCTGCTGCTTCTGCCATCACACATGAGGGTTGGGGAGTGTAGTGCTGTTGCTGCTATCACACTTGAGGGATGGGGGCCATTATGCTGCTGCTGCCGTCAAACATGAGGGATGGAGGCCATAATGCTGCTGCTGCTTCTGCCATCACACCTGAGGGATGGGGAGTGTAGTGCTGTTGCTGCTGCCATCACACCTGAGGGATGGGGGCCATAGTGCTGCTGCTACCCTCAAACATGTGGGATGGAGGCCATAGTGCTGCTCCTACCATCAAACATGAGGGTTGGAGGCCATAGTGCTGCTCCTGCCTTCAAACATGAGGGATGGAGGACATAGTGCTGCTGCTGCCATCAAACATGAGACATGGGGGCCATAGTGCTGCTCCTGCCTTCAGACATGAGGGATGGGGGCCATAGTGCTGCTCCTGCCTTCAGACATGAGGGATGGGGGCCATAGTGCTGCTCCTGCCTTCAAACATGAGAGATGGGAGCCATAGTGCTGCTCCTACCATCAAACATGAGGGATGGAGGCCATAGTGCTGCTCCTGCCTTCAGACATGAGGGATGGAGGCCATAGTGCTGCTGCTGCTTCTGCCATCACACCTGAGGGTTGGGGAGTGTAATGCTGTTGCTGCTGCCATCACACCTGAGGGTTGGGGAGTGTAATGCTGTTGCTGCTGCCATCACACCTGAGGGATGGGGCCATAGTGCTGCTGCTACCATCAAACATGAGGGATGGAGGCCATAGTGCTGCTCCTGCCTTCAGACATGAGGGATGGAGGCCATAGTGCTGCTACTGCCATCAGACATGAGGGATGGAGGCCATAGTGTTGCTGCTGCTGCCGTCAAACATGAGGGATGGAGGCCATAGTGCTGCTGCTGCTGCTTCTGCCATCACACATGAGGGTTGGGGAGTGTAATGCTGTTGCTGCTGCCATCACACCTGAGGGATGGGGGCCATAATGCTGCTGCTGCCGTCAAACATGAGGGATGGAGGCCATAGTGCTGTTGCCGCCGTCAAACATGAGGGATGGAAGCCATAATGCTGCTGCTGCTTCTGCCATCACACCTGAGGGTTGGGGAGTGTAGTGCTGTTGCTGCTGCCATCGCACCTGAGGGATGGGGGCCATAGTGCTGCTGCTACCGTCAAACATGAGGTATGGAGGCCATAGTGCTGCTCCTACCATCAAACATGAGGGTTGGAGGCCATAGTGCTGCTCCTGCCTTCAAACATGAGGGATGGAGGCCATAGTGCTGCTGCTGCCATTAAACATGAGAGATGGGGGCCATAGTGCTACTCCTACTGTCAAACATGAGGGATGGAGGCCATAGTGCTGCTCCTACCATCAAACATGAGGGTTGGAGGCCATAGTGCTGCTCCTGCCTTCAAACATGAGGGATGGAGGCCATAGTGCTGCTGCTGCTGCTTCTGCCATCACACCTGAGGGTTGGGGAGTGTAGTGCTGTTGCTGCTGCTGTCACACCTGAGGGATGGGGGCCATAGTGCTGCTGCTACCATCAAACATGAGGGATGGAGGCCATAGTGCTGCTGCTGCCATCAAACATGAGAGATGGGGGCCATAGTGCTGCTCCTACTGTCAAACATGAGGGATGGAGGCCATAGTGCTGCTCCTACCATCAAACATGAGGGTTGGAGGCCATAGTGCTGCTCCTGCCTTCAAACATGAGGGATGGAGGCCATAGTGCTGCTGCTGCCATCAAACATGAGAGATGGGGGCCACAGTGCTGCTCCTACTGTCAAACTTGAGGGATGGAGGCCATAGTGCTTCTCCTACCTTCAAACATGAGGGATGGAGGCCATAGTGCTGCTCCTACCATCAAACATGAGGGATGGAGGCCATAGTGCTGCTGCTGCCATCAAACATGAGAGATGGGGGCCATAGTGCTGCTCCTACCGTCAAACATGAGGGTTGGAGGCCATAGTGCTGCTCCTGCCTTCAAACATGAGGGATGGAGGCCATAGTGCTGCTGCTGCTGCTTCTGCCATCACACCTGAGGGTTGGGGAGTGTAGTGCTGTTGCTGCTGCTGTCACACCTGAGGGATGGGGGCCGTAGTGCTGCTGCTACCATCAAACATGAGGGATGGAGGCCATAGTGCTGCTCCTGCCTTCAAACATGAGGGATGGAGGCCATAGTGCTGCTGCTACTTCTGCCATCATACTTGAGGGTTGGGGGCCATAGTGCTGTTGCTGCTGCCATCACACCTGAGGGATGGGGGCCATAGTGCTGTTGCTGCTGCCATCACAATGGAAGGATGGAGGCCGTAGTGCTGCTGCTGCCGCTGTGACACACTGGAGGGATGGAGCTATAGTGCTGATGCTGCTGCCGTCACATCTTGTACCTATTAAAATAACCTTTAATTGGTAAAAGGATGGATGGATGTACAATAGTGTAGGTCAAAATTGCTAAAATGCATGATAGCAGAGTAAACAATTGTTAAACAAAGTACACAAAACAAAACACCAGTAAAAATGGATTTTGGCTTTGCAGACACCGGTGATGACACCATTTTTTCCAATCTGCAAAATTGAATTTGCCCTTTGTCTCTGGATTCCCCTCCAACAAAACACATGGACAACTGTCTTTTTGGGTGCTCGTGTTGGCAATCAATTTACTTTTCATCTCAAATTGTTCTTCACAATTTACATTTTCCATTCCATTCTCATACATTATTACAATTTTAATATGCATCACTTTGTTATTCTATTTACTGTATTAAATCATTCCCCTTTCTATGCAACTCATGTTGTACACACTTTGCAATCTCCATGTTTTACTCGATCTTCTCCCTGCCCAGATGTACATCATTGGGAGGCCTCTTTTTCCTTTTCTTTCTTCTCAGAGTGCTAGTGTACACTAGCACCCTTCTTCCTGTCATAATCTCCTAGTGGCCTTGTTGGTTTGCCTGTTCCTCCCCTCCCCCTTCTTTTCTCTCCCCTTCCTCCCCATCCTTCTTTTCTTCCATTAGCCCACCTCCAGCTTGCTCAGAATGGCTGGCTTTCCCCCCTTTCTTTCCTAGCATCCTTTTTCTCTCCTCCATGCTTCCATACAATCAGATATTTCAGAATTAAAAAGGTCTGCCCCCATTCCCAAGAGGTGCACCCCATCCCCCCTGTAAAACCCATCCTCATGCTCTTTGATCCCCCTATGTATCACTCTGCCTCCCAGCCCACTGAACAAGGCCCCGACCCTATAGTTCATGTGCTTCTGCACCTTATCTATGGCCTCATGGCTGTGGGAATTCCTCCAGACCCTTCCAGGGACCATGTCCGTCCAGACCAATGTGACGCTTGGCCACCATTGCTTTATTAGGGTATTGTTCTCCTTGATCTGATAACATATGTCAAGACAGGGCCTGGTCCCCAAGCCATTTCCTCCTAGATGGATGATTATCATGTCCAGTTCTGGCTGGCCATCCCTCATCTCTTGCAATTTTGGTAAAAGTTGGTTCCACCTCGTCCCTCTGACTCCTGTTCATGTTATCTTACACTGCCTTAGATCCTGATACAAGTGCCAGCCCCTACTGTCCTTGCTGCTCTCCTCTTAGCCTAAAATATGAACTAATGTCCACAGATCCATATTTCTTGTCATCTCTTGTGTCCTGTTTAATCAAACATATTGTGATAAGATATGGCGATGTGATTTCTATCCCCCAGTCACCTCCCCTCCCTCTCTGCCCTCCCCCAAATGCACCTTGTCTTAGCCCATATACCCTCCGCCACCAGACAACCCGTCCCCCCACTTAAATCTGCACTTGCCTGCCAAAGAAAAAGAAAGTTTAGTGGTTGCATCATCTTGTTTTTCTCACATACCGCTTGTAACAAGTTGAGGTCCACAGCCCCATCTTCTTTATTTCCACCTCAGATCTCCCTTTCTCTGCAGCTACTGAGGCTGCCCCATTCCTAAATGAGTGAGTGGAAACACAACTTGGATCCTCCCCTATGAACTCTATTCCCTTCTTCATCAGGCCGCCACTTGCACTGCCATTACTGGTTTCCCATCCCCATGCACAAATGTCCCAGTCTTCTGGGATCTCTCTGCTGCGCACGCAAACAGCACATGGACAGGACATATGCCCCATCTCTCCTTCTATTGCAAAATTATACTGTCCCCTTTCCCCTGCTGATCTGTTTTTGACCTTCTCAGATATACCTTGATTTCTTGCACTCCCTATGATATCTCATCCCACTGTAGCCCCCCCCAGTAATCCTCTTTCTCCCCGACCTACCACCTCGCTTACCCAAAATGCTCCATGAAACATTATTGCAAAGATGGCTGCAAACAGCATGCCCTCATCCATAGATCTGCATATCAGGTGCATTATGCCCATCAGGCATTCCAAAATGACCTCGGACACCAGCCTTCTCCTGTCTATAGCCTTCCCCCTTAAATGCATCCACTCTTGCATCATTCTTTTCACCAGAATAGGCCTACAGGGATCCACCCACCCCCTCAAACTACACAACATACTAATCGCTGCTAGGTGAACCCCCATGGTTGCATGTGCCATACCTCCTTTCCATCTGTCTACTACAAATCTGCCTACTTGGTCTTCCATAACTGCCCCACTTATCTCTACTCCTTGCCCCTCTCTGAAGGCCTGAAACAACCACCATGACCCCTCATACACCTTTAGTTTTCTGGGTGACAAAGAGTTACAGATCAGCCATTTGGCTCCCTCTAGCCAGTCTCCCAGACTTCTGCTGGCACTGGCATCTCTTTTGCCTCTGTTCTTGGGACGAAGACTCAGAACCTGTCCAGCTGCAGATGGGAGAGGCTGTCAGCTATCGTGTTCTGTATCCCTTCAATATGCTTAGCTCTAAATAACAGGTTAAGCCACAAACCTTGGAGTACCAACTGTCTTAACACCCTCGTCACCCTTTCCAGTATGGCTCCCTTTCTGTGCAGTACCTCAACCACTGCCTTGTTGACACACAAGAAGGTGACTTTCTGATTCCTCAGCTCCTGCCCCCATAGCAGTGTGCAGACCCAAATGGGGAAGATTTCCAGAAAGGTAATGTCCTTTGTAATCCCACTAGCTTTCCAGTCAGCCGGCCATGCCTGAGAACACCATCTTCCTCTAAAATAGGCTCCCATCCCAAGGTCCCTAGCAGCATCTGTGTACAATTCCAGGTTGGTATTAAATACCCAGTCATCCTACCAAAATATCTTCCCATTGAAAACCCTCAGAAACTGCTCCCATATCACCAGATCATCCTGTGTGCCCTTCACTATATCCACCCACTGATGGGGCCTTGAGGCTCCCCTGGTTACACACACCAGGAGTCATGTAAACGTACACCCCAGGCCAATCGCCTACAGGCAAAATTGAGGTGCCCTAATAACTGCTAGACTTGCTTTAGCTGTACCCTCCTGCGCACTTTAATATCGTTCAACAACTGCGGTAGTCTATCCATTTTGGTCTCGGGTAAGCAAAATACTTCTGCCTCCACATCAGTCTCTATCCCCAAAAATTCAATTGCTCAACATGGTCCTTCATTTTTTACGGGCACTAAAGGAACCTCCACTTCTTGACAAAACTCCTGGAAACATGCCAGCATGTGTTCCATTTTTTCCTTGCCTTCTCCAATTAACAAGAAAATGTCTAGGTAATGCATTACTGCTCGGAAACCGTTTTTCTGTTGAAATGTCCACTGCAGCCACGTGCTGAACATTTTAAGTGTGGCACAGGCGATGGAACATCCCATGGGTATGACTTTTTCAAAATAACACCCCTTCCCGACCTGGAAACCGTGTAACTCCCAGTCCTCCGGCCACACCGGCAGCAGCCGAAAAGCTGCCTCTATGTCCATCTTGGCCAGCCATGCCCTCTGTGTTGTCTGTATCACCCGAACCACCTCCTTGAGTGGGGCACTAGCCTTCTCACTTATATAATGATGGATGACCCTAAACTCCCCGGGCTGCTGCTTAGGTACAAGGCCTGGTGGGGACACCTGAAAGTTCTGAATTTGAGGTGCCTGGAATGGCCCCTCCACCCTCCCTGCTGCTACTTCTTTCTAAATCTTTTTGAGTAAGATGTCTTCCTTCCCTTTTATGAAGCCCAGGTTCCTGGCCTTGGTCCCCACCCATCACCCCTGAAATAGTATGTGAACCCCCCCCCCCGGAATCCTAGCCCTTCCTCCAAAGCTAATAAATTAAATGGTGATCTTGCCATCTAAAATCCTTGCACTTTCCCCACCCCATTCTTGTTATTGTCTTCCCTATTGTTGGTATCCCCTTCCCCCCAAAACCCCTCCCCCTGCTCCCCTTGCCCCAGACCTGCCCTATAGAACCCCCTTGAATGGCTCAAAATGACTGGCTAGCCTGGCCACCACCATTGTTTCCAGCTCCAGGATTGACCCAGTTGCTTCTGCACTTGGACACCGGGTGTGTCCCCCCGCATTTTGAACACGCGTCGCAGAAAAGACAATGAGGCCAGGAGCAAAAAGCCCTGTTGTGGCCCCAACAACATTTTTGGGCCAGGATCATTTTTCTCCCCCATCCCCCTCATTGCTGCCTGTCTCAGTCATGCAGTCCAGCCACAAGTCCAACTGTTTGGTGTCCCAACAGACATCTCCGAATGTGGCCATCCACTGCCAGAATTGCTCATTGTATTGAAGCCAATTGTTAACCCCCCCCCCCATCTTGAATACCTTCCTTATGATCAAGGAATATGTGCACAATGGTATTCCTAGCTCTGATTTCTTTTCTAACACTGTGGCCATATAGTTTGTGAAACCCACAGACCATGAGTCCCAGTTCCTTCACTTTTTGTTTTTCTCCTATTCCTCCTTTCCCAACAGCACCACTGCCACCACCATATCTTTTTTATCAATGCTCTCTTTTTCATCGTACTGTACCTAGTAACCACCTCTTTGCTAACTAGAGCAAACACATACACATATTCTCCCTTTCATATCTTTTCTTTTATGGCCAATGGTATGTACTCTCCAATCCTCATCCCTGTGGATCCTATTTCTCTGGTGCCCATGCCTTCCTGAGGCCCCAATCTTTCTTCTGAACCTGCCTCTGTCCCTTTTCCTTTCTTTATCTTGGCAAGATCCTTTTCAAACTGTCCCAGCCCGTCCTCCAACTTGGACCCAATCATCTACTCCATGTACTCCTTGATGCTCCCACCCACTGTGGGGTCTTCATTACCTGTTTTTGGCTGCAGGTCATGCCCCGACCCCCCCCAAGGCAGCTGATATGTGTGGCACTCTGTCATCTAGGCCAGAAGGTCCTGCTGGAGGTATGACTGGGGCAGGTGGGTCCACAGGGTCCGGTGGTGGCATAGCGGCCAGGTCAGGCACTGAAATCAATACCAGTTCCGGGATGGGTGCAGGAGTGGGCATGAGCACAAGAGAAGGAGGTACTGGGGCAACCAGCTGTCATGGGGCTGGAGTCGGCCTCACCAGAGTTTTCTTGTTGTATTCTCCACCACCTCTCTGCTTTCTGCTTCTCCCCTCGTCCCTTCGGTGCACCTTCTACCAGCTTCCATATCTTGTTTGCCTTATCCATGAGGTCCACCATGGCCCGGTAAACATCGTCCTTTGTCATCTTATTCTTTCTAGGTGCCATGATCTGCACTTAGCAGCTATAATCAGAAAACTTGTTAATCTCCGTACCCGTATTTGAAATTCCCCTACTGCCTGAACTCTGAACCATTCTGCCACAGTAAAACATATGTCTTTCATCTGTATACTCCCAAGTAGCCAGATTTCTAGCAGTGCTAGGTAGCCCTTCTTTCGATATTCCCTGCTGTGCTTGTTTTTTGTTTTTTGCTGTGGTGTTTATTCTTATGCTTAGTCCATTTTGCTAGCTATTGTAGTGATTGACTTTCGGCTGTTTAAAATCTCGGTAGCAGGGTTATCACCCTTCAGGCAATGTTGACAATTTCATAATGGTCGGATCGTGCCTGAAAATAGGCAGGTCTATTGCCTAGTGTACTTACCTGGTCATCAAAAGCTCAGTAAATTTAATAGGTTCGATGCCCAGGCTATTGTCCCTGAGCCAATATGTACCTATAAGCCAGTCTGTCCAGCTCTAGAATAACATTAGCATGCCTTCTGAGGAAACAAAACCTGAACCTTCAAAATTGTGCCCATCATCAACGCATACAGCTACAGGCTCCTCATCAATCGCATTCCCGTGCTGAAGTTCTAGTTTTGTACACGTATCTTTCCTTGTGAAAATTACCCCCACCCACATGGCCTTACATGGTGGCTGGTCTGCCGGCCCTCCACAAAATGATGGTGCATCAGTGCGATCCGAACAAGATGGGGGCCCTGCTCTTTCTCATGTAGGCCCATGGACTCCTCCCGCCATGCCAATGCTGGTAGCCAGGCCCCTGCTGGTGTTGACCACCCCCCCATTTCCTCATTGCAGTGCTCAAACCACCCAGGGTGCCTTGTGCCACATGCCAATCTTCAGCCCTCCCCACAACAATGGCTGCCAGCATGGCGTCTCAGCATCGCCATCTTTTCCTGTACATCAAAAACAGTGCTCCTTAGCGTCGCATCCTGTAGTCTACATGCCAAAAACAGCCACAAGCATTGCCTGTCTGTGTCCCACTCTTTGTCCCGAGCACCAAAAACAGTGGTCCCCGCTTTCCGCATCCTGAAGTCTAGACCCCATAACAGATGCAAACACGGTCTCTCCTGTAAACCTAGATGCACCTTGCACCCAAAGAAACAAAATTACATACCTCACAAAAGGAAAACTGCAAAAAACGTGGCCTCTTCTGAAACCTAGGTGTGCCTTGCGAACCCCCTCCAACTCTTATTCATTCCTTCCCTGATCAGTCTGGCTTCCAAGGCCATGTGGCCACCCCAACCATTCAAGCCCATGCCAAGAGGTCCTGGGGACTAAATTGGGCATGATCCTCCTGCTCTGACCCAACTTCGGACCTCCCTGTTGCCCTAGCACCTCCTTGCAAGTATGCTTATTTGTTTATTTATTCCTTATTATTTATTACTATTTTTAAATACCCTGGCTCTTCCAGTAACACAAGGTCTTACCATGTGGCTCATGCTCCTAGGCTACACAGGCTGAACACAGCAAACCCCGACACACAAAAACAGCAAATTTACCTGAATAAATGCCTGCTCCCCAACACCCATTAGTGCTTGCAAGTACCCAGAAAAAGCCAGCATTACCTGGTGACTGTAGCCCTTCTGCAGCTTACCTTCAGAACGCTGGCTAGCCGTGACTTGAGCTGGATCTCTCCCTGAACCATCTATCTCAAAATTACCACAATTAATAACTATTTAACCAAACAAAATATTTTTTTTTAAAGTTTTCTAATTACCTGATCTGTGCACAAAATAAAATGGCTAAATTCTGTGACACTGGCTTTTAACAGCCAGTTTGATTGCCAAACAAACGTGCTTCCTCCAGTAAAACTGAAGGAGCAAAACTGTGAGCACAAGTCTCTCTAGCTTGTCCTTTCAAACCCTTTGGGACTTTCTCCCTTCCTCCCTCTCTCTCTCTCTCTCTCTCTCTCTCTCTCTCTCCCCTTTAGCCAATCCTGTTAGCTCCAGCTTGGCCAGGGCACCGCTCGTTCCTGGTGAGGTCATCTGAGTCTATTACCTTAAACCTTTTAAATTGGGCCCCCCACCACCTTATTTTCTTTCTTCTGCTTTTCTCCACCCATTTCCCTTCCCTGTCTACCCTCTTCCCCCCCCCCCCATTGGAAACACCCATCTATTTGTCGTTAGGGAACCAGGAACAACCAGGTCTGCCCCCTTTAATTGGGCAACCCACTTTCTTAATCATGGTAAATCAGTGTCCCTGAAAACATCTATTTTATTCAGCAGTATTGTACAATAGGCACTTACTTGTAGAGAGGTATAAAATACATTTATATGAACCACTTTGAGGAATTCTGTTAGCCAGTTCAGCATGTCAACTTTTCAAAGCTCCAACTCCTGCAGCAGCATTCAGGTATTCAAATCATCTTTACCATATCACCTGCTACTCTACAATTGTAGAAGTGTAGATATGTGCTTTGTCTTGAATTTATCAAGAATTCAGTCAAGAGTTAACTTTTTATATTTAGCTTGAGATATATATAACTACCACAAAACTTTCTTTGCAGCAATTTACAACTCCAGCTATAAAATTCAAACTAGCTTGCTTTCTTTGTCTCTTTAAAAAGTACTACAGCGTTTGATGAGTACAATCTGCCATAATACATTTTAAGTTTTAATAATGCTTTTTCAACTGAGTTGCTAGCTGCTTTGCTAATATGTGCTAATGATCCCCTGTTTGCCCACAAGCTCACTAATGTTATGCATGGTTAGGTTCTTATACCCTCAGCAGCTGACTTCACCTAAACAGGAACATGCTGCACAGTTATTGCAGGTGAAGGCAGAAAATATACAGTTTTTGGACCAAATATGGAAAAAGCCACAGGAAGTCAGCACGAAGAACACAAGAAAGAGACTCGCCCTGAAAAAGAACTCAAAACATGCAAAACAAATTGCTCAGTACAAATGTTCAAATATTGCAAAATCTAATTAACTTAAAGAGTGACTAAATATAATATACCTCTACACCTATATCAATCAGCCCAATTTTAAAAGGTCCTAGAATGACACAAGGGACTTGCTTCAAAAGAGTTTGACACAAGTGGTGATTTGTGTCACAACTTGCATCAAATTGTGATCTTGTAAAGCTGCCTGCGCCTAACCAAGACACAGCTGTGCCAATGCCCTCTTACACTTGGGTTATATCCAACAACCCAGTGCACCAGGTTGCAAGAGGGTTTGCTGCATGGTGGGGCTGCCACATCCCCTTTTTGGAGACTTTGGTAGCCTCACCATGAATGCAGGAGGGGTCACCACTTAGAACAGCAAGGAGGTGGTCTAAGTGGGTTGCACCTGTGAGGTGCCATACAACAGGGGGCAGTAGGGGCACACACTGAGTACAGAAGAAGTGGCAGTGGGGTCCTGGTGCCCAGCTTGCCAGTAGCCCCAGTGATGTGGCACCAGGTGGGGTGCCTTTGCACTACCCATGCTGTATTCTGAATCCCTGTTTATGTAGTGCCCCCCAACCCCATGTATAATACTCATCCTTGGTTGTGTAGTGGCCTCCCATCACACCTGCTGCTCATGTGCAAAGTGCCCCAGTGCAATTGTGCCTCCCTTTAACATTGTCCCCAGAAGCCCAGCTGTAAAAGTATCTGGTGGTCTAGTACTCTCCCATCCCCGATGTTTTCACAGTCATTAGTGGTATAGTTGGCCCTCCCAGTGATCCTCGATCTCTCCCAGTGACCTATTTAAAACTGCCCCATTCACATCCACCCTCACCCCCCCTGATTCCCGAACATACCCACCCACATAGCCCTGACAGGACCTGATGGTCTAATGGACCCCCACCCTACCACCCTGACAGGCAGTGGTTAACCACCCCCCCCAATCCCTGACACACTTCTGTGACTGGCACAGCCCACTGTACATCACCATGGCCAGCTGCAGAATGCAATTGTATGGACCACGTATAAAACACTGTCAATACAGTGAACAGTACATGCTTATTGCATTCTGTGACTGGCCATGGTGCTGTGTGATGGGCTTTGTCAGTTGCAGAAGTGTGTTGGGGATGGGGGGAGGAGTGGGGTGGTTGACCACTGCCTGTCAGGTGGGTAGGGTGGGGGGTCCACTAGACCACCAGGTCCTGTCAGGGCTATGTGTGTGGGTACATTCATGGATCAGGAGGGGGCTGGCAGGATGTGAACATAGCAGTTTCGAATATGTCATGAGGGGGAGATCAGGGATCATTGGGGGGGGCAACTATAACACCAACGAGCTGTACCAAAATTGGGGATGGTGGCACTAGAACACCAGCTGATGTGCTTGGCATGAGTGTGGGCATGTCATGGTGTGGGGGTGGACTGAGACTGGGGATTCCCTTTTTGGTATGCACCCAAGGGAAATCACAGCCACTTGAGGGTTAGGGGGCACTATATTAACACTGCTTTGGGATTGCCAGGGGTTGCCATTAGCCTTTCACAGCAGGGACAACACGGGGTGGACACGGGCACCCAGACTGTACCAGGACACTGCCCTAGGGTGACAACCCACCCCATTCCTCAACCTTGTGGTGACTGCCCCTTTTGTGCCCAGGTTCCAGGCTTCATGCTCCTTCTGGCACCTGGGGTGTCCTCCTGAGCACTTGTCCACAGATGCGTCTGCGGACTTGCACCAGGACACCCAACTGCACCCATCTTTCAGCTGCACCAGCCTTCTGGAATAGCAGCCTTTGCATTTGCCACAACTGCATCAGATGCAGACCCCTTTTCAGCAGCAAGTTGGGTCCAATGCATGCAGCTTCTAAAATCTGGCCCTATGTGTTAATACTATGGGAGTTTCAAATGGAAGCCATTTACTTTCCCTTAATTGTTCTGATATTACTCTATAGTGCAGATTTTAACTTATATATGTCTTATTTCAATAACAGATTTTAGTATAGTATCCACGATCACTAACCCTCTCACAATCCTATCTCAGCTCCCATCTCCCATTCCTGTACCCATCCCCATACCTCGAATTCCCCAGCCTCACTTGTCCTCACTAGCTGGAGAAAATCCTTCAGCTGCCCTTGATAAACTGTAAAAAAATACTGTGAGTTAAAGGGACACTGTCAACCCCCTTATTCCTCCAATTTTCCCTAGATTAAAAAACACAAGTTATGATTACTCACATTCTGTAGAGAAATTCCTGATGTAGCTGGAAGTGTGATTCTTATTCATTTTTTTTTATTTTAAAAGTGAAAACAGAGTGCCCACAATACTGGTGTTACCACACAACAACAGGTTTGTTTACATTCTGTGATCAACTTCCACTGCATTTTCCTTGAAATGGGAATGCCCCTAACACTCTAGCTACTCATGATGTTGTGGGAAGAGAGGAGACTACTGCATCATGGGTGGCTGCACTGTTTAATGGTGTTCCTAATGTTCCTAATATTCAGGATGTATAAATAAGAGTAGATCAAGGATTTGAAGTAAAGCAAGGTTGGATATAATTGCACCATTCCTATGCATTTCAGTCCTACTAAAAAAGGTAACAGATTAAACAACCAATAATGGCAGTTGGTCTTAGAGAAGGTAAACAATCATAAAATGTGGGTTTTCAACAAGAAATAATGTGATGCAGAAAGGGTTGACAGTGTCCCTTTAACAAAACAAAAGACACTAAAGAAAACTATAAAAGAAACACTCAGCAATTAAATGCACATGAATGCTCCTCAATACCTACAGTATGTAGCTATATACTGTTAAAAATGTTCAAGAAAAAAATATAAAATCATATACAAAGCCAAATTAAATGGAACTCCTTTCGATGTGCTTCCAGTCAGCTTTCATGTCACTTTTCAAAATGCTGCCCTATTATTAGAATAATTCACTAAGAATATATGAAACTGTATAAAGAGATTGAAAATCATTTAGAATGTGCAGTATACACCAGAACCTCCACTGGCAGTGTAAGGAAAGAAATTCATATACAGTAGCTTTTCATATACTGTATTTCAAAGCACATTTTTATAGTAATTTGAGCAGTTTCTGCAGCCAGTGCCAGACACTAAGGGCTCAATCCACAAAATGGAATTCTGCCCTTTTGTAGCAAGGGGGAAAGTGATGAGACCATAGCTGAGTGTAGGGAGAAGAATTTCTCTGGCAAGGACAAAACGCAAAGCTGCGGTTAGGTTCCCCCTAGACCTGTAGGCTAGGCCCAGTTTGATATTTTTTGCCCTACAAACATTTTGAATATGCAAGGAGAGGTCTAACTGAGGGTCAAGTGTAACTCCCAAGTATTTAAAGGAGGAAGTAGTAGCAAAAGGAATCCATCAGAACTCATAATCATCAGAGGGGTAGTATTCATCTTAAGCTTAGCAGAGGATCCAAAAACATGGTCTGACTTGTCTTTAGATTAAGAACAAGCATATTAGTAAGGAGCCAGGCTTGTAGTTTAAGGAAGTCAACTTGAAACTGACGGGTTATGATGTTGATATCACGTGAGCTAGACAGAAGAACCAAGTCATCAGCATAGAGAGTTGTGCTGCTATGGGTAGGGGCCAGTTGGAACTAATTTTAAATAGGGAAAATAAGGTAGGGCCTAAGATGTACCCCTGTGGAACCCCAACCTTTACAGAGATAGGTTCTGAGAGGACTCAATTATATTTTACTAGCTGTTGTCTACCGGCAAGGTAATTTGAGAACCAGACTAGTGCCAGCTACACATGCAAAGGAAGTAAAGTTTTGCACATAAAATGGTGGGATCAACTAAATCAAAGGCCTTGGAGAGGTCTACAAAGATCATACCTGTTAACATGCCAAGATCAGTTGAAGTCCTAATTTCAGATGTGACCTTAGCAAGGGCTGTTCCAGTACTGTGATCCTTATGGAATCCATGTTGTTTGGGGTCAGCAAGTTGTATTTAAACAGGCACTCAGATAGCTGCACCTCGACTGCTTTCTCCAACAACTTGCTGACAGCCAACAAAATGGCTATTGGCCAGTAATTTTTGGTGCACTTATGGTTGCTCTGCTTGAAGACAGGTACCACACTAGCTGCCTTCCAGACTGAGGGGACCACCTCTGTGGTAAAAGACAGGTTCAAGACATGGGAAATTGGAAGCACAAGGATGGGGGGGGCCCTATTTTTCAGAATTTAGGTCCCAGATTATCATGACCTGGACTAGAGAAAGGAGAGGCCAGTGTGGAGTTTACATGACTCCCTTACTGAGACAGTTTTAAGATAGAAGGGGGGGCAGGAAGGTGACTCCAGTGGGGAAGAAGCTGTGGGGGGGGATTTGGGGTGTTGGTATTAGTAAACTGGGTGGTGTAGGCTAATAGGTCAGAGAATTGGTTATTAAAGGTATTAGAAATGGTAGTTGCATTATTACAATTTTTACCTCCAACAAGCGTGTCAGTGGTATCACGCCAACTGTAACCAAGTACAGTTTTAATGGTACACCAGAAATTCTGCAGATCGCTAGTGGAAGACAACAGGACAGTTGTGCAATATTCATTCTTGGCGGCACATATTGCTTTTTTTGCATATGTTTCACAGCCAACTGCATTCATGGCAGTCAGATGGCTCACAATACTGTCCATGCATGGAGATGGGAGGCTGTAGATGCCACTGCAGTCTCAGCTGTCTGTGGGTTTGTAGCATCCATGTTGCATATCTGGCCCAACTTTGTGACTTGGGCCTTAAGTGTTTACAAGGAGGAGGAGGTAAGACAGATAGAAGTCAAGGAGAGCTCAAGAATGATAAAAACAGAAAAAGAAAGAGAAGAGATTATAGTAATCACAAATGACCTCTTGATGATCTAGAACAAACAACTTTTAGGATGAGCTTCATAAATTCCACCTGGGGATATCACATTGCATTCCATTTAAATAAAAAAAACTTTTAAGTTAGTTCTAAATGTATTCATTCATTTACAAGTTTTTTTTTGTTTCAGTTATCAGCAAAATAATGACAGTTACTGCATTTTACTCAAATTGAGTGACATTCCAAACAGAAATTACATTTTAGAACATTTCATTCTGTACTACTAATGATATTTCCAAGAAAATGCACCCATTACTAGGGCTGTGGAAGGGCCAAATAGTAGCTCCCAAATGCCATCAATATAATCAATAGTAGGGCTCTCAGGAACCCATCCGAATAGGCGACTACTTGTCTTCATGAATTACTATTTGGCAAATGGCTGAAACAAAAATAAATAAACAAACTAAAGCTTGCTCCACCCCATTCATAGCACCCTTACAAACCCTGGGATATTGAAGGAATAGTTTGGAGTAAAGTACAATAAATTACAAAAAAAAAAAAAACTTCCCCACCCTTGTTTTTCCCTGTTGTCCCATCCTCCTTTTTCAGCTTAAACCAAATAAAGAATGCAACCCCATCCCCTCACCCTCTATCAGCACCCCTGTCCCCCTCCCTCCCCCAACACTCATAATATTTTTTATTATAATCCCAAGGTAGGTGACCATCACATTCCACCCACCTCCACGGCTGGCTGCTTTCATCGTTACAGAATAGTGCATGATTGCATTGAGCAAAGACTACCTTTAATGTCCTTCCATTCCCCCACCCAGGCAGCACATTGATATCTCCCTCTCCCCCCCCAGCACTCAATTCTGATGTTGATGGCCAACCAGCATAACCCATCCTCCTCCATGGCTGGTGGTCTTCAGAGTGAATGAAGACACTCATGTTCTTGCTCTCACTAAAAGTAAAACCAGCTGATCTTGAGATGGGGTGTGTGTGCCAGTCATCTGCAGTGGGACTAAAATGCAAGAAATTGATGGTTTGGGGAGGAGGGAGGGAATATGGTGCTGAGAAAGGGAGGGGTTACATTATTTATTGTGCTTGGGTTTGGGAAAGGGTGGGACATTGAGAAATAACCAAGGATGGGGGAAAGTTTTCAGTTCTTACATTTTTTCTCAAATAATGAATATCCAAATATCAGAATATTGGCTGCTGAATAACAAATGTTGTGCTGAATATTCAGGAAAACATAGTCTCACATCCCTACACTTTACTCCCTAGACTTTCTTTGCCAATGCAGCTTTGCCCTGAAGTCATAATTCTCTGCGCCATCAGACTCATTTTTGTGGCAACAGGATATGCCACGTGCAAAGGATTATGACTTCACAGAAGGAATAAGCATTGGCAACAGAGGCAGTCTTAGAAAAAAAATATCCTTTTTATATGAAAAATGTATATCTTAATACAAAGTAGAAGGTCCTGAAATTCAAATTTTGAAGGGCTGTCTGTGACAGAACTCAACTGTAATTAAAATGTGAATGTTTTTTCTGGAACCCAGAAAATCTTTTTCATTTCCTTCAGTGAAGGAGTCTATACAACCTTCACATGGGTCCCCTCTCGACTAAGATACTAGCTGGAGAACAGGGGAAATTGAAACACCACCCTGCTGGTCTGGCCCTTTGAAGTAGGGGTCAGAGAACCTCAAAAGGTTCTGAGGCTCTAAGAGGTTCTGATAAGAAACAAAAGGTTTAAATACTTATCTGAACCTTATCAACACATTTTCAAAACTTCATGTATTAGGATAACTGTATGTTAAAAATAGTTTTAAACATCTTTTAATCTACATATCTGTAGAAAAAAGCAATTAAACCACTGTTTAGTAATTCAAACCCAGGTCTGCTATTTATTTATTCTGGTTCATACTGGTGCTCAAAATGCTGCACTGGAAGAGCTGGTGCTACCCACTGCTAATGAAAAATCAAGGATTCAGCAAGTTGGAAAAGTACATTAAGCAGGGAGGGACTTTGTGGTTATCATATTTAATGACCTTAAGGTGGCAGAACATTGTGAAAAGCAATGGGTAGGGACAGTGCAATACTGGGATGCAGATTTTAGCAAGTATCTCCAGCAGGGGGAGGAAGGTGGTGTTACCACTGTGTCTCATTGTATCGCTTACTGGTGAGACCCCCACTTGGAGTATTGTGTCTATTTCTGGAGGCTGAACCTCAGAAAGGACATTGACAGGATTGAGGCACTCCTGAGGAGGGCAACAAAAATGGTGTGGTGATTGCACCAAAAGCCCTATGAGGGGAGAGAGACTGAGGAATCTCAGCATGTACACCCTGGAGGACAGGAGTGCAAGAGGGGACATGATGGAGACCTACAAGTACTTCAAGGGAATGAACAGGGTGCAGAATGAATCTCTTTCCAATAAGGAAGAGCACCAGGACTCGAGGGCATGAGATGAACCTGGAGGGGGGGGAGTTTAAGTGGGATGCGAGGAAGTATTACTTTACTAAGAGTGGCAGATGCTTGGCATAGCCTGCCAGCAGAAGTGGTGGAGGGAAAAACAGTAGGAGGCTTCAAGCATACATGGGATAGACATAGGGGGAATGTAAGTAAATAGGCCGGGAGAAGAGAGAGAGAGAGAGAGAGAGTCACTAGAGGCCAATTATGGTCTGCAAAGACAGACTAGGCAAGGCCCATCTGAGCAGACTGGAAGGGTCAAGTTGTCCTTTTATGCTGTCAAATTCTACATTTCTGTGTTGGCTTAACCCTCCCTGATTCCAGGGATTATATTTTTATAAATCAGCCTCAAAAGATAAAGAGGGCACCACTGATCTCTTAATCTCCGTTCCTGTCCTTATCTCCCTCTCACTTCCCTGCCAAATTTACTTTTCCTTCCTAGCTTGTCTAAAAATAACAGGTGACTGTTTGCTTAATTTACTTTTATTTAAGCCACTCTGACTGTCTTAAGAACTGCAGCCCAACAGGACATTAATATTTACAACCTGCCTGGCATGTTAACAAACTCTTTTCACGCTTTCCTCTTCCTTCCCCATCCTTCGTTTTTATGCCTAGTTGAAAACACAGATTCCTTCTGTTATCTTTTAGTTAATTCTATCCCTAAATATTTACTTTTTGGCTAATAACAAATGAGTCAGGATGACTGAAAAAAGAACCAAATGAAGCTTGATGGTTATAAACAGGAGGAGCTGCCTAGGCTGTTGCTGCTGAAGAGATCTTGAATGTCTGCCATGATACCACACTGATGCAGACAGACTTGCTGCTTTGAGGAACCACATGTTCTCTTTCTCTCTCTCCCTCTGCCTGCATTGAATTCCCCTCCTCTGCTGCTCTGTTGCACTCCCACACTCCCTCCCATACTTTTGATTGTATGGCTTCTCCATCATGAAGGAAAGGTATTCCCCTCCCCCACCGTGCTCAGGCCAAGACATCTGCTGCCAGGGCAGGTACTCTTTTTCTGCAGCACAGCACAGTTAGGGGAAAAAAGCAATCCAAACTGCCCCAGACTGTAAACAATATTCGGAAGTGGCTCAAGTGCAACAAATGCTGCTGGTTTGGTGGGGGTGGGGGGGATATTTTTTCCTAATCAGTTTGCCCACTCCTACTTTAAATGCCATTTGTTCTGGTTGCAAGCAATGCTGGAATTCTCTGCAAGGGAGGAGTACAAATGATCCAAACCTGAGAGTCATTAAAAAAAAAAATTAAAAATCAAGATGAAGGTTTTGGGGGTTGAAGAGAGAGACCAGGGCTGTTGTGAACTGGAGAGCTGAATCAAGCTAAGAAGTTTTGTTTTGTATTTGCCCACAAATGTCAATTACTTTGAACCCTTATTTGGAGCTGAAGTAAAGCAATGTTTTTTTTTCACTCAACTTTGCCTGGAGTATTTTTCTGAGGATTCCCCAAAAGTCTAGGCTCACTACAACACTACTACATTTGGTTGGCTTAAGCGGTGGGATTCAAACTTCCCCTTGTCTAAATAGGGGTAAGATGGACATTGACAAAGTTCTAAAATGGCTGGCAGAACAGTGAATATAACAGACCCAGATGCAAGCACAGAAGACACAGATTTAAAGGGACTGGTTGGCTCAGCAGGCTCAAAGAGACTGACGGTAAGCTTAGAGAGGCCAACAGCAGGCTCAACTGGTGCAACAGCAGGCTCAGAGAGACCAACTGGTACAACTGGTTCAGATGTAAAGGGACTGAATGGAACAGAGTCCACCAACAGCAGGAGTTCATGATGCTGTAAACCACAACCTACTATTGAATTCACTCCCGGCCCTTGGTCTCTCCAATGGGGTAACAGAATGGTTCAAGAGCTTTCTTGAAGGTCATAAGCAAAAAGTCAAAATCTGTGATGATCTCTGACAGTCATCCTGTGATCTCTGGGGTTCCTCAAGGATTCATTCTTGGACCCTTACTATTCCATATTTTTCCTAATAACTTTCATCAAGCATGCACTGCAACATGGTACTCTATGCAGATTATGCCGTCCTCTTCTCAAGCCAGTCTCTCTGAGTCCCTCCACCTCACGAGAGACCTACAAACTAACTTTGAACTGGTTGAAGCCTGGTTCATTCAGCACAAATTACTTATGAACTACAAGAAAAACAAGGTTATGTACTTCACTAGCATGCATAACAGACATAAAACAGCCCACCTAACAATACTTAATAACCAAAGTCTGCCTCTTGAACAGGTCCATGAATTTAAATATCTTGGAATAACTTTAGATAGCTCACTACCTTACACCACACATGTCAATCTAATCTCTAAGATGATAAACTCTAGGATCAGGATTCTATATCGGCACAAACACTGCTTGACCCCTAAAGCCCTCTGACTAGCGGTTACTAGCACAATCCTTTCCATTGTTGACTATGGTCTGGTCATATATGGAGCTGCTGCTGATACCACCTTCAAGAGAATCACTATATCATTTAATAAATCCTGCCAACAGGTATCCAGGGCCCATAAGTGCACTCACATGTGCAACCTATATGAACAGAACAACTGGTTGCACCTTAAGGGCATGGTTACCTACCAGACCTACATTATGGCAAAAAATATCAGCCTGGGCCTAACACCTCCTGCCACTCAGCCTCTTCTTGTGCTGACTCCCAACCCTCATAGTAGTCATAGTGCATCCAAGCTGTCCTACCTTGTCCATTTCTGCTGGACCACTCAGGCTCAGTATACATTCATGTTCAAGGCCCCGACCTGGCTTAATGGCCTCCCTTCTAATATCAATGCTGTATCAAAGCATGGCCCTTTTAAGATTAAACTCCACCAACACCTTACAGCACTTGACAGCTGTGACTGCCCTCCCTAAGCTATCATTCTATAAGACCCTTATTTACCTCCGTCCCCTACAACCTCCTTATTCTACACACACTACCTAGCTATCCTACATTCACCTCTCTCCTTGATTGGTGGTATTAACTCCCACCTACTCCCTTTCCTATGCCTCTTCCCCCCACCTCACCTCTCCCTAACCTCCTCTCTCTCTAAATTTTACCATTTGTCATCCCTCACCCCATCCTCCCACACCCCACACCTATCCCCCTCTGTCCTCCTCCCCTTTCCACCCTTTCTGACATTCTTCCATCTAAACTATCCTCCTCCTTTAAAAGTTAATTTGACAAAGCCACTTACTGACCACTTTATCACCTGTTTGTGTACCCTTTGAGTTCTGTCTTACATGATACCCTACTCCTCCCCCACCCTACACCTATCTACTCTGTCCTCACCTTATCACCCTTTCTGACATTCTTCCTATTCTCCCCCTATTCTTTTCTACCTTTCTCTTTACTACTCTACCTTTTATAAGTTAACTTGACAAAGTCACTTACTGACTGCTACATTACATAGAAACATATAAACATAGAAGTTGACGGCAGATAAGAACCGCAAGGCCCATCCAGTCTGCCCATTTCTTTTTCTGCCTTATAAATGTGCCAAAGGCCTTTGCTCTGTCGATGGCCAATCTATTCATACTCATCTGCATTGCTCCCTTACACCTATCCCATGCTTGTTTGAAGCCCTGCACTGTATTCATATCCACCACTTCCTGAGGTAGGCTGTTCCATACATCCACCACCCTTTCTGTGAAAAAGAACTTCCTCACATTACCCCTTAATCAGCCTCCCTCTAATCTCATGCTGTGTCCTCTTGTCCTGCTAGTTTTCTTATATTGAAACATATTAGACTCTTTCACCTTGTTAATGTCCTTACTTTACCTGTTTGTGACCTCATTAGGTGTGCCTTACATGATACCATATTTGTTATGATATTGTAATGTTACATTTATTCTTCTCATTTTGTCAATTGTTTGTACTTTCTTGATGTGGAACCTTTGTAAAAGAACCACTGGTTCAAATGTGTTTGTAATCTGAGATATCAATAAAATAAAAAATAAAATAAATAAAGCAGGTGGTGCAAATACAGAAAGAAGCTATGCCCCAACCCTAGGTCATAGGGAATCCAGTTGCTGCATGGCCTCACACCATGCTAACAAAAATAGGTCTTAAGGACAACCCCAATGCCTACCTTATGACTTTTGCAATAGTTGCCAGTACCACTGCCTGGCCATGAGAAAGTTGGTCCACTCACATTGCATCATATCTGACTGGAGAAGCACAAGCTGCTTATCAGAGCCTAGATGATGCCACTGCTAAACACTATGAGCAGGTAAAGTTGGTTAATCTCGACCAGATTGGGATAATGGAAGAGAGGTATTGATGGAACTTTCATAGAAACATAGAAGTTGATGGTAGAAAGAGACCACCAGGTCTATCTAGTCTGCCCATTGTCTTTTAGCCTAGGCTTCTAACTGCCCTTGGGTTTGAGGGCTCCCTTGTACCTGCCCCAAGCATTCTTGAAACCTACCACTGTGCTTGACCCCAACACCTCTGCAGGCAGGCTGTTCCAGGCATCCACCACTCTTTCTTTGAAGAAAAACTTCTTGGTGTTGGTGGAGAACTGCCCTCCTTGCAGCCTTAGATCATGTCCCCTGGTTCTGCTGCCCTTCTTAAATTGGAAGAGATCATCTATCTGCACCTGATTTATGCCTTGTATGTATTTGAATGTTTCAATCATGTCACCCCTCTCTCTCTACTCTGTTACAGAGAATACATGTTTAGTCCTTTCAGTCTATCCCTGTAGGACATCTCGTGCAGTCCATGAATCATTTTTGTTGCCCTTCTCTGCACTGTCTCCACCTGGTCAATGTCCCTTTTGAGGTGGGGCCTCCAGAAAAGGACTCTGTACTCCAGGTGAGGCCTAACCAGTTTTCTTCACAGCAGCAGGATTACTTCCCTCTTCCTGCTTGTGATTCCCATCCCAATGCATCCCAGCATACCGCTGGCCTTTAATGCTGCCTTCTTGCACTGTTTACCTACCTTCAAGTTGTCTGAGATAGTGATTCCCAAATTAAGCTCTTGGGTGGAGGCAGCTAGTCTTTCCCCTCCAAGGTAACATGCCTTATTTGGATTTCTTTTTCCTATGTTCAAGACTTTGCACTTTTTGGCATTGAATCTCAACTGCCATGCTCCAGACCATTCTTCCAGTTTCTTGAGGTCAGCTTCCATCTTGTCCACTCCCTCCTGGGTGTCGACCCTGTTGCATATTTTGGTGTCATCTGAAAACAGACATACCTTTCTCTGTAGTCCATTAGCTATGTCCGACATGAAAATATTGAAGAGCAGGGGCCCCAGTACTGAACCCTGGGGTACACCACTGGTTACGTTACCTTCTGATGACAGTGCTCCATTTACTTGCACTTTCTGGGTTCTGCCCTGTAACTAGTTTTTAACCCATCTAACTACTTCTGATCCAACTCCTGTGTGGTCTAGCTTCTTTACCAGCCTTCTGTGTGGAACCAAGTTGAAGGCCTTTCTAAAGTCTAAGTAGACCACATCTACCACCCCACCATCATCTACTGTACAACCTTTGTAACACAGTCAAAAAAGTCAATCAGGTTTGTCTGGCATGACCTATTTGCTGTGAAATTGTGCTGCTTGGGGTCCTGATGGCAAATAGCCTTCAGGAATGTCATGATCCTCTGTTTGAGAAGTGTCTCCATTAACTTCCCCACTATGGATGTATGACTTACCTGCCTGTAATTTCCAGAGTCCTCCCTGCTGCCCAATTTGTGGAGCGGACCATGATTGCCCTTTTACAATCTTTAGGTATGTCCCCACTCTTTAGGGATTTAGTGAATAGTTTAGCCAGTGGGGCAGCCAACTCTAATCTCAGTTCTTTATGATCCTGGGGTACATTTTGTCTGGCCCCATGGCCTTGTCAACTTGAGGTTTATTTAGTGCCTCCAGTACTTCAGTCTATGTGAAGGGGCTAGTATCAACCCCTGTCCAGGAGTGCTGCATTTTGCCATTTCTGGGCCATCACCTGGGTCCTCCTCAGTAATTACCAAGCAGAAGTACTTGGTCAGGATTTCTGCTTTTTCTGGGCCATCTTCTGTTGTTTTCTGTTCCTGAGTTGCAATCTTGTCTATACCCCTTTTGCCTTCCTTCTTTCCTTGATGTATCTAAAGAAGGGTTTGTCTCTTCTCTTTGCCCTCTCTGCTATACTTGCTTCTGTCTGCACTGTTGCATGCCTTATTTTTCTGCTTGCTTCTTTCATTTTCTCCTTGTACAACACCCAGTCTTCTTCCTTGTTTGTTCCCTGGTATAGCTTGAACGCCTTCTGTTTTTCTTTCACTATTTTAGCCACTTCCTTTGAAGTGAACTTTCACACATTTTGTTTTAAAGCTGGAACCCGACCTAGGGAGGTGGCTTAAAAATTGAAAGACTTGGCTACCCGGTAGTTAAAACCACAGACATGTTCTAAAGAGGACATTTTGGATTTAATTGTGTTGGAACAATACCTGAACATTTGCCAAATCAAGTATGTAACCGGGTGAGTCATCATGAACAAACCACCCTGGTTGCTGCCATCAAGATCACAGAGCATTATTTGGAAGCAGAGAGACCAGAGGCCACTAAGATGAGTGGAACCCATAGTGAGTCTTGGGTGGTGATCCAAGGGTAAGATTCCCATATAAAAGGGGGAGAAAGGACAATGGGGGGTGGGGGTAATAAGCATACTGGTATAGTTAAGTCATCAATGGTTACTGATCCACCCCCATAAGGTATAACCCCAGGATGTAGTGTAATTCCCCCAGTCTTAAGAGCCCAGTCCCCAGTCATGCAAATGGGAGGGGGGTGTCTGAACCTGATAGCCACATCATATATTTTCACTGTGGTAACATGGGGCACATCCATAAGTTTTGTCGCAGTATGGTCTGTGACTTTGTGGAATGTGTAGCTACAGACCACAACAATGGACCCCATTCCAACCATACATATACAGGCCTGGTGCAAGTGGGGGACTAAACATTTATGGCTCTGGTGGATTCGGGTTTTAGGCAGACATTAGTTAGAGAATCTGTGATAGGATCCAGTTTTGGCCACTGGGAAGAACCCCAACAAATTGCTTGTGCACATGGGGATACCAGCACATATCCTAAAGCCCCAGTGTGGTTAAAAGTGGGCAATTGGGTAGAAATAATAAAGGTGGTAATTTCAAAAACCCTACCTTGGCCCATAGTCCTGGGCAGAAATTGGGAGGTCCTTCAGGAGGTCAGGCCATACATGTTTCAAAATCCAGTCAATATAATTTCTGAACAAGTAAATGATGAGATTCATAAAAACGTATATCGGAACCTAGCTGCGGTAAATGGCACTGTGGTTGATAAACAAAAAGCACAAATATTTCCAAGATTTGAACTGAAAAATTACATTTAGTACAGGATGGAGCAGGAAAAACAAGCAGTGACTGTACACTGTCAGCCTTTGGTTCCCTGATCTGCAAGAAAGGATATATTAAAGGGACACTGTCAGCCCTTTACATGCTTTCTTTGCCAATACTCACAAACATGCCTGCACTGCCTGCAGCAATCCATCTTGTGCTGTAATAGGCACTGCAGCAATGTAGTCCACATGAAAATGTTTACCTTTATGAATTTTACTAAAAAGCAAACCCCTGTCAGTTTACTCCTATTGACCGCGCCTCATGCCAAGATATGGTCACATTTGTAAATGGTGCAGAAGTGCCAGAAGGCTCGTGCATGGATTACTATACCCGAGTTCAGCTAAATACAGTTTCTAGTAGTTGAAAAAAAGTTGACCCCAGGAAACTGTTTATTTTTTTGAAACAGGTGCTCAAACTTCGGTAAATCGCAGTCTGAAAGCTGAGACATGATACTGGGCATGTGCGTATGCATATGTATATCTATAATTATGCATGTAATGTTCACGCACATGGCCAGTATCATGGCTCGACTTTCAGAATGTGATCTACCTAAGTATGAGTGCCTGTTTCAAAAAAAAAGAAACACTTTTCTGAGGTCTGCTTTCTTTCTACTATTAGAAACTGTACTTAGCTGAATGCAGGTAGAATAGTTTGTGCACAGCCCTTCTGGTGCTTCAGTGCCATTTACAAATGTGACCTCACTTTGTCATCAGGTGTGGACAACAGGAGTGGACCCACCAGGTTTTCATTTTCAGTAAAATTTGTAAAAGTAAATCTCTTTATAGGGAGTACGTTGCTGCTATGTCTACTACAGCACTGCTGCATGTGTATGAGTTCCAGCAAAGAAAGTAAGTAAAGGTCTGACAGTGTCCCTTTAAGACTTGCTCATACCATACCTATTGTGGGTCACTTGGGCTGAGAGAAAACTGAGAAGCACATACTTGCCTGTTTTTTCTGGCCAGGTAAATGGAAAGAAGTAGCAGATTTTTGTGCTTCCAGCCAGAGTGTCAGTTGGTTGCCTCCAGAAAGATAAGGCAGTCCTTGTTGAGTACTGTGCCTATAATAAATATTCTATTTGAATGAATTAGGGTTGATATGGTGCAAGTGTGACCTCTGGTAAAAAGTTCAGCAGGGTATCAATATACTATGGTGATAATGGATTACACCACCCAGTACCCCGAGGGTATTCCCATCTGCTCCTTTACAGCACAGTCAGTAACCAAAGAATTACTAGATGTATTTTCCTGAGTTGGACTGCAAAAGGATATCTTAACTGATCAGGGCAAAAAGGTTATGCCACAGCTCATGAGGGAAGTATGTGCTTTACTGAAGGTTAAGTCCATATGGACATCAGTGCACAACTCTCAAACCGTCAGTGTAGTTGAAAGAATTAACAAATCCATAAAGGGTATGCTGTCTAAATTCATTTCACCCAAGGTAAAAAACTGGGCTGAGCTGTTATCCTATTTAATGTTTGCAGTACAGGAGGTGTCACAATCATCCATAGGTTTCCAGCCCTTCGAAATGTTGTATGGGTGACACCCTCATGGGATGCATGATCTCATAAAAGAAATATAGGAAGAGCAGGCATATAGTCCCCCTAACATGCTGCAATATGTAATGCAAATGAGAGAATGATTTGACACAGTTGGCAGATTTGCCCGAGAAAATTTATTTAAAGCACAGCAAACCCAGGCAGGACACTATAACCAATGGGCCAAGTTACGGGAGTTCAAACCTTGTGACAGACTAGTTCTTCTGCTCCCTAGCTGTAAAAGTAAATTCCTGGCTAAATGGCAAGGACCATATGAGGTTACTGAAAAAAAGTGGGGCCAGTTGATTATGTGGTATTACAACTCGACTGGAAACAGGAAAAGCAGATTTATCATGTTAATTTGTTGAAACCCTGGAAAGGCAGGGATGTTTTGCTAGCTAACCCAGAGAAACATAAAGGGGCCCTACACAACTGGAGGATGAGGACATTGAAGATGAAATCTTTGACGTAGGCCCTAAAATGTTAAAAGAAGCAAGCCCTGTCCAATTGGATGAACAGCTCATGCAGACCCAGAAAAATGAAGCCCAGCAACTTGCTGGAAATTTTTGGGATGAGTTCTCCCCAAAACCAGGACAAACTCATGTGATCTACCACCACAGGTACATAAACCAAGGTGTCTGGATCTTCAAACAGCCATATAGGCTGCTGGAAAAAGTCTGAGACATGGTGCAGAAGGAGGTCTGCTCTATGTTGGAACTGGGAGTCATTGAGGCATCTCTGAGTGAGTGGTCTAGCCGTACTGTATTAGTTCCAAAACCAGATGGGTCCACTTGATTTTGTGTCATCTTCTGGAAATGCAATGCCATCTCCAGTTTTGTTGCATATCCTATGCCTAGGGTGCATGAATTTCTGGACTGACTGGGTTAGGTCCAGTATATTAGTACCCTAGACCTGACCAGTGGGTATTGGCAAATCCCATTAACTCCTGAATCCTAGGGGGAAAAACAGCCTTCGTCACACCATTTGGTCTCTGTCAGATTACTGTGCTCCCCATTTGGTTGTATGGTGCACTGGATTTATTTTCAGCAAATAATGGATCAAATCCACTGTACCCATGGATTATATATAGCAGTGTACCTGGACAATGTTGTCATATTTAGCTTAGAGTTGAACACTCACCTGTGGGATATGGCTGCAGTGTTTCAGTCACTCAGGGAGGTAGGTCTTAGGACCAATGCCGTAAAAATGTGCCCTAGGACAACAGGAAACTAAATAGGTGGGATACCTGCCTGGGAATGGACATGTATGCCCAATTGTTGATAATGTAAAAGCTCTAGTTGACTGCCCTTTACCGACTAGCAAAACTCAAGCTAGGTCCTTCCTTGACTTAGCTGTATATTATCATAGAAACATACATAGCAACATAGAAACATAGAATATGATGGCAGATAAGGACCACTTGGACCACCCAGTCTGTCCATTTCCCTACCTAATGGATAAGCTGAAGATCCTAGTTAACCAGCAGCCTATTTCTTCCTACCCCCACCCCTAGAATTGCCTTATGACTGTCCCGTGCATGCTTGAATTCCACCATTGTTTTTGACTCCATAATCTCCTCCAGAAGGCTGTTCCATGCATCCACAACCCTCTCTGTGAAAAAATACTTCCTTAAATTACCTCTGAGCCGCCCCCTCCTCTATCTTCAAATTGTGCCCCCTTGTTCTTGCACACTTCTTTTTTTGAAAGATGCTACCCTCTTGGACTTTTTTGATCCCTTGAGGTACTTGAAAGTTTCTATCATGTCCCCTTTCCCTCCTTTCTCGAGGCTATACATATTAAGCTCCTTAAGTCTCTCTTCATATGTCTTCCGTGCAGACCCTGCACCATTTTAGTTGCCCTCCTCTGGACAGCTTCCATCCTGTCTATATCTTTGCGGAGATTGGGTCTCCAGAACTGCACGCAGTACTCCAGATGGGGTCTGACCAGCTGTCTGTACAGAGGGATAATAACTTCCTGTTTTCTACTGGTGATGCCTCTCCCTATGCATCCCAGTATCCCCCCAGCCCTCCTTGCTGCCCTCTCACATTGCTTGCCTACATTCAGGTCATCTGATATGACTACCCCCAGGTCCCCTTCCATTTTTGTTGTTGTTAATATCCCACCCGCCACTATGTACTCTTCCCCTGGGTTTTTGTTTCCCAGGTGCATTACCTTGCACTTCTTAGCATTGGATCTAAGCTGCCATACATTTAACCATTCCTCTAACCTTGCCAAGTCCCTTCTCATCCTTTCCACCCCACCTTGTGCATCAACTCTGTTGCAGATCTTTGTGTCATCTGCAAAGAGATATAGTTTTCCTTCCAGTCCCTCTGCAATGTCACTTATAAAGACATTGAAGAGGACCGGTCCTAATACTGAACCCTGCGGTACCCCACTAGTAACCCCCCTTTCTTCAGAGTGGACTCCATTTACTATTACTCTCTTGTGTCCTATTCTCCAGCCAATTCTTTACCCAGGCTGTCATCTTGGGACCCACTCCCAGGCTGGCTAACTTGTATATTAATCTTTTGTGTGGGACTGTGTCAAATGCCTTGCTAAAGTCTAGGTAGGCCATGTCCACAGCCCCTCCCTGATCTACTACTTTGGTCACCCAGTCAAAGAAATCTATCAGATTTGTCTGGCATGACCTTCCCACTGTGAATCCATGCTGCCTTGGGTCCTGTGCCCCTCTGGCCTCTAGATACTTGACAATTCTTTCCTTCAGAAGTGATTCCATTATTTTCCCTATCACTGAGGTTAAACTAACAGGTCTGTAGTTTCCTGCTTCTGCCTTGCTCCCACTTTTGTGAAGGGGAATCACATCTGCCCTCCTCCAGTCCTCGGGTACCACCCCATCCTCCCATTATCGCCAGTTCATTCCAGAGTTTTCAACACTTACTACCCCACTGACCGATCTGACCAAAAAAGGTTGTCCAAAATAAGGTTCAGTGGTCCTTAAAGTGTCAGAAGGGCTTCCCAAACTATTAAAAGTATGCTGTATAAGGAACCTGTCATATGAGGTCCTGATTTAAACCATCTATTCATTTTGTCCATGGATGCATCAGAAGTGGGGTTGGGGTCTGTTTTGTCACAAGATTTTGATGATGGGATTCACCCCATTTTCTATTTGTCCAGAAAGTTGTTTCCCAGGAAACAGCATTATGCCATGCTAGAGAAAGAATGTCTGTTAGTGAAGTGGGCAGTAGTAGCCCTGTATTATTATTATCTGTTGCAAGAAAAAAATAAAAGGGATGACAGCACACCTCATTCCAAAAGATGCTAATGTTCTGTAAAATGAGAGAAGCAGGAAAGTAGCAGTGCACACACCAAGTTACTATGGACTTATCTATTTTATTAGTTCATAAGTTCAGGCACTGCACTATAGCTACTGTATACCCAAATTCTGCATTAATAAGAAAATAAGTCCATAGTATCTGGTGTGTGAATTATTTACCTCTTACTATTTGTTGGAAAGATGTTTCACCTTGGTCACTGCTCACACACCCCTCAAATTGCATGCCATGGGGGACACTAATTCCCAAGTCAACTGCTGATACCTGGCTCTACAGCTATTTTCATTCCAGATGCACCACAAGATGGGTTCCCTGCATAGTAATGCTGATGTTTTCTCCTGGGAGGGTAGCATGATGGTAGCCAGTGCTGAGTGTGCCATGGACACTGCTCTGAGGGGAGAGTATGAGAAAGGGAATATGCAGCTTTAACTCGGGACCTCCTCTTCACAAAGATGCTAGTAGGAGAACAGGAAGAATTGAAACCCAGCCTTGCTGACTTCTGGCCAGGCCCTTTAAAGGCCGTTTGTTGTGGCTGCATGCAAGCCTGGAATTCTGTGTGGGAGAGGGGCACAAATGAGCCTTACCTGAGAGGCATTAAAGCAGTACTACGCCCTTATATCTTGTAAATGTATTTGCTTCCTTGTCAACAGATAGCCCTTTTCATGTAGCTGTTGGTAATACATGTGTTTGCTTTAGTTTGTTTTCACTGTTCACACCAGCCCCTGTAACTAGCCTGGGGTCTCCATTTTCTAGTTATTGAAACTCATTGTCCCAAAGAGCTGTATTAGTATATAAGAACATGTTGCCACAACAACCATTTACACCATGCATCTCTATGCTGAAAGTCCAAATAACCTGAACAAACTCTCTAGGAACACACAGACTGAATGCAATTTAAAATAAATAACCCTGCATTACATCTTAGACAGTTTGTAAAGATAATTGATGGTAAATGTGATATTTCACACCTTGCTGACACTTGTTTTGTTGAATTGTATGCAAGCAGACAGGCATACTGTGAAGTCTAAAGGGTACTGGCACATCATTTTCTCATACACTAATGCAGCTCTCTGGCACAATGAGATTTCAACAACCAGAAAATGGGGACCCCCAGGATAGCTACAGGGACTGGTATGAACAGTGGAAATAAATTAAGGAAAACACATATATCACTAGCAGCTACACAACAAGAGTTGTCTGTTGACAAATAAACAAATAACATTTACAAGATATGAGGGTGTACTACTTCTTTAAGAAAAAGCAAAAAGGAGATTTTGAGGGCTAAAGAGAGCAGGGCTGTTGTGAACTGGAGAGCTGCATCAAGCTAAATAGTTTTGGTTTGTATTTGCTGTGCAAAAGTAAGCTGTTTTGAATCCTTGTTTGGAGCAGAAGTAAAGCAACATTTTGTATTATTGAATTTTGCCTGGACTTATTTTCTGAGAGATCCCCTAAAAGACTTGGCTCATTAAAACACTGCAGCACCTTTCCTCTGCAATTAGCTAGAATTGAAATATCAGTCACAACAATAGGACTAAATGAGGTAAAATATGAATATTTTTCTGGTTTGTTGGCACATTATTAAGAAATATTCTAAACATCCAGAATCAGCACTCATTTATAGTGTATGGTGGAATGCGGTTGTGTATGGAAATCCATACACCGCAAAAAAGTTGTTCTGCTGCAGTAGTGACGTCCTTACTAATGCAGAATGACTTTTCATTCTGCATTAGTGAGGACATCATAATACAAGGAGCTACAGCAGACCTCCTGATTCATCCCTTGCTGTGTGAGAGGGGCATGAGAGTGTGCTGGACAGCAGCAGTTGTGAATCGATGGCCTCAGCAGAACCGAGAAAAAGTTAGTCTCTTTTTGTCTTTTTTTTGGGCACCATACACTGTAAAGAACAGTATATGGTTACCCATACATTACAAGGCTATTCTTTCACCTCGTAGATATAATGCCAACTTGAAGACCTCTCGAGCTTCGCTCTCGAGGTCATCAGTCGGCATTGTATCCACTTGGTGGAAGAATAGCCTTGTAGTGTATGGGTAACCATACACTATCCTATATGTTATATTTACATGTGTGCATGCACAGCAAACATTTTGTTAAAAGAATATCTTAGAGGTGAGTCACTGTCCAGTCCAATACAGCTCATGCTGCAGTGAGCTCGATAGTGACAGGCCAGTGCTCAGCAAGACTGATCATGACACTGTTCTGTGCTTGGGGGGTGAAAACTTCTTGTAGTTGAAAGAAGTCAGCCACTCCGATCAGACAGCTGCTTGATCCTTTCATCTGCATGAAGCTGCCCAGCAAGCAGCAGAGCAGCATCATAAACAGCTCAAAGCTCCCCCATTCTTTCC
The DNA here is from genome assembly GCA_016271365.2 of Neoceratodus forsteri. Taxonomy (NCBI): domain Eukaryota; kingdom Metazoa; phylum Chordata; order Ceratodontiformes; family Ceratodontidae; genus Neoceratodus; species Neoceratodus forsteri. Next base: position 1,781,407,994 of record CM057452.1, read on the forward strand.
CATGCCTAGTCCATACAAAATACACCCTCCCACTGCCAAGTATTCCGCCCTCCTCCAGTTCCCTACCCGTGCCCCATCTGTGACAACTACATACCCTTTCATGGTCAACATCCCTCTGCTCTGTCCATGACAATTAAATACCCTCCACTGCTTCCTTCTGCTAATTATCCTGCCCATCTCCCAATCCTTCCCCATGCCCTGTCCTTGACAATTAAATACACTCTCACTGCCAAGTATCTCACTCACCTCCCAATCCTTTCCTGTGCACAACCCATGACAAATACTCTCCCAATAATAAGTATCCCACTCATCTACCGATCCTTCCCCATGCTCTGTCTATGACAATAAAATACTCCCACTGCCAAATATCCCACCCACCTCTCAATACTTTCCCATGCCATGTCTGTCACAATTAAATACCCTCCCACTGCCAAGTATCCTGCCCACCTCCTGAATCTTGCCCCATGCCCCCTTTGTAATCCTGTAAAGGAAGAACACAGTCCAGCAATGACTTCTGTCCCCCACCCCAACCCCCTTCAGAACCCACCACCCCACACCCCCATCACATATTTACCAATCTGCTCCAGTGCTGCTTCTTCTCTCTAATGTCCTTCTTCATCTGAGCTCCACCAGAAGTGACTGAAAACAAGGTAAGTTTGGCTATTTTTAATGAGTTTTGAACTTTTACTCATAACTTTGTCATTTCTTAATATTTTTACACCATATTTTCAACATGGCCCTTTTTAACCCCACCTCATGAACCAGGTAGGTGAACATTCTCAAATCCTGCCTGACGCTTGTTTTTTGCAGTCATTCTGTGAAATCATGTCTTGGACAGGATTTAAACATTTCACCTGTCTTGATCATAAGGTTGGGTAATAAAATATTTTGAAGATCTGGAGTCAAAATCTCAAAAAACAACAAAGTTATGTAGCAATGTTGAAATTCTTCAATGTTGTTTCATAGCTTTACTATTGTTCCAGATTTTGACTGCATGTTTTCAACATAGCCATATTTGTACCCCACATCATGGGATTAGAAGATATTATGCAGCATGGTTTTAAGAGGCAGTATAGTGCAGTGGTCTAAGGCTCTGAGCTGCAAATCTGGTGACATCCAGCAGACCAGACCTGGGTTTGAATCCCACAGCTTCCACTTGCATACTGTGTGACCCTGAGCAAGTCAGTTAACCTCCTTGTGCTCCCACGTCACTCCTGTAAAAAAGCTTTCAGCTTAGTGTGCTATACCTGGTTAAACAACAACTAAAAAAAGAAGGGTCTTTTGTGCAATACAAATTTGATTTCCTTCTATAATTTTGTTAGTGGTCAACTAGATAAAGGAGTACCAATAGATGTAATTTATCTGAATCTAGGAAAGGTTTTGACTCTGTACCCCATGATAAACTACTTTCTAAATAACACAACTTAGGACTAAATGGTTATATCCTGAGATGGGTAAATAACTGGCTAACTGACAGGAAACAAAAAGTAAGAATAAATTCAGAATTTTCCAAAGAAGGAGATGTTACCAGTGGAGTCCCTCAGGGATCCGTGCTAGGTCCAGTGTTGTTTAATTTATATATAAGTGATATGGGTAAAGGACTTTGCAGTGTAATAACCAAATTCGCAGATGATACAAACATTGGTGGGGATGTTTCCTCTCCTTTTCAATATCAACAATTATGTAATGATCTTCATTCCATAGAACTATGAGGAATGGATAACAATATGAAATTCAATGAAGATAAATGTTCTGTGTTACATTTTGGTAACAGTAATCCCAAGTATCAATATTTTTTAAACAACAAAGCACTCAAGGCTAGTATATGCCAAAAAGATCTGGGGATATGGATGGACTCTAATTTATCTTCCAAAACACATGCTAAAAAACTTTTTGTAAAATGTAACCAAATAATACATTCCATAAGAAGAACATTTATATCTAGAGATTAAGTATTATGAAATTATATAAAACATATGTTTTGCCACATCTTGATTATAGAACCCCAGTTTGGAGTCCTTATCTCCAAAGAGATATTGATTTAATAGAAATAATCCAGAGGAGGATAACTAAATCTGTATATGGGTTTAAAAATCGTGATTATAATGAAAGGTTAAAGATTCTTAACCTATATTCTTTGTAAACCAGAATTAGGGGTGATTTGTTACTATTATACAAAATTAACAAAGACCCCTCCATAAGGGAGCACTGTGATTTCTAATTAATTGATAGGAAGGTTAACCTTAGGTCACATAAGATACCAATCCAAGTTCCTAATGTACTTACAGTCAAACGTCTGAATTTTTATAATGTGTGTACTACCAGGATATGTAATTCATTACCTAACCATATTGTTGAAGCATCTACATTTGATTAGTTTAAAATAAGACTGGATGATTACCTTCTGAGTACCAGGAAGTTGAGATAACCCCACTATGTAGTGGGAGACAATTAAATGGGCATTTTTGCCTACTTTGTCTGATTCCTCCAAGTTAATCCAAGTTAATCATGAACATGACATGTCATTTTTCGAATCCTGCCCAAGTTGTCTTTTCATACTTGTGCTGCAAAATAAAATTTTAGACAGGATTTCATAAATGAGACTTGTCATCTTCAAAAGATGGTATAATAAAAAAAAAACTGTTGAACATTTGAGGTCAAATTGAAAAAAAAACAAAAAAATATGAATAAATGTTGATATATTTCAATGTTTGCTCATAATTGTGCAATATTTTTTTTGTTTAACCCACATTTTCAACATACAGTATTCATGTTTTTTAACCCACTGAATAAACATGGCAGGGGTCATTATCAAATCCCCCTTTAAAACCTGTTTTCATGGTTGTTCCACAAAACAAAGTTTTTGGTCACATTTCATACAGTAAATGGCAACTGTCATGCTCAAACGAGGGGGCAAAACAAAAACCTAGTATTTTGAACATTCATGGTCACTGTCTAAGAAAACCAACAGCAGTATGTGTGAACCTCTTTCGTTTCCCAGTCATGACAATCCCACTATTATAACTCATGTTATTAATTAGTTAATTATCACCTCTGCACTATCACTGCCAAACAACTACAGAGCAAATACATACATGCCATCATTCAACATTGGCATATGCTTGTTTATAATTTGCCACATAAAGTTTCAGTGTTGCCAAACAAACACCAATGGAAAGGGGCATACTAATTCATGTCTAGATACATGAACAGAAGTGTCAAATAGGGCATCTTGATCCTGCAGCTTATGATTCCATCAGCTGATGAAGTTCAGTTACAGGCAACAACCAAGGCTGAACAATCAGATAGCAGGATTGCTCTTGTCCAATTTATAATTATCATTAGTATCTTAGAAAATTTCATGTAAATTATGGAGCCTAGAATAGGCCTTATTAAAGGCATACTGTAAATGCTTTTGTGCTAGAATTTTAATGTAGTTTTGCAGAGTTTCATGCATATTCATTATGCATGGAACAATAAATTTGATATGCACCTTTTATTCAAGGTTGTGCCTCAACAACAGCATCAGGCATAACAATGTTATACACCTACATTTTTTATTCCTGTAGATGTGGATATATCCTGTTTTTTCTTGAGGAAAGAAATGAATCAATTGGGCATGTAATTTGAGTCCACTGACATTGTTTAATCATTTGTTTTTAATATTAACTTACTCAGCTAAGTTTATCAAGCCCTCAGATACTATAACACTTAAAAAATATTGTACCAAACTGTTGTAATTGCCCACCCCCGCCCCATATGATTATTCCATTGGCATAAAAGAAAATGATTTTTTTATCAAAGGTTAAAAAAACTACTAAAAATGCTGAAGGGTAAAATGTTTGACCCATTTAGAAATTTATTGTCAAAGACCATGCTGTACTCCAGGCAGATTTTCTAAATGTAACTATGCACTAATTTTTTAATCTGAGGAACAAGTTAAGATATTCAGCATTCCCTTTATAGTAAAAAAATAGCTTGAAAAATGACATAACTTTCTTTCTGTTACCCTAAACTGACACTATTGAAGAACTAAATGTCATGTTACCTGTGCTGTCAATAGATTTATGTAATAAGAAAAGCATTCAACAGAAAAATGCATTTTGGAAAAAAAAAAAAAGCTAGCTTTCAGTCACATGAGGCTGTGTAGCGTAATGGTCAGAGTACAGTGCTGTGAAGCAGCAAAACCGGATGTGAATCCTGCCAAAACCTCATACTCGGTGTGACCTTGAGCAAATGCCTTAACCTTCTAGCTCTCCAGTTAGCATAGTTGTAATGAGTTAGAAGCAGAATCCCACTTAAAATGGAATGTATCTATACTTGTTTAAAACAATTATGAAGGAAGGCACATCTTTAAAGGAAAGCAACCCTTAATATAAGGTACCCCAGTACATTAGGGAGTACATATTGAGTAAGCCCTATAGTTCCCTTTGATTCCCATTCATAAGTCTGTGACATCTTACTTTTCATCAAAACAAAAGTCTGGTGCAACGTGTCACATTATCATCGAGTATCACGTATTTATGCTCTGAAATATGGAAGGCTAAGATGCCTGCCCTGTAAAAGAAGCTTTCTTCTAGATTCATTGGCCAAGGGGTAACACAGTTAATGAAAAGGTATCCATTACTCACTAGTAACTAATTATGCTAGAATGATACAATACCAGACCCCCAACTAAAAACAAGGAGGATGAGAGTTAAATCATATGAAGCTGTAGCATATCACACAGTGGGTTTCTTTTCTGCAAGAAGAGCCCATGGCTTCTATCCTAATGGAAAATAACAAAATTAGAATGACTTCTTCAAAGACTAAAATAACTACATATCTTGGGGGACTTATAATTTCATACTGATATCACTCATCAGCAGCTGCATCTTAGACTGTGCCTCTTCTTAGAGAGAGAAAAGATAATCTAGGTTGTATTCATTATGCTTAATGTAATAGTATTATGCACTGTGTTGCGATAGCAACTTTTAATTTTAATGTTCAGCTGATCTTGTAATCCAAAGCAGGATAAGATGGCATGGCACAGATGATCCTTTTAAGAAAGACAGCAATAAATTCCTGAAATGAAAACTGTGCAAGTCCCTAATCACTGGGAGTACATTTCTATGAAGGGAGTTCACACAGGCAATATCATGGCAAAAAATACAGTATATGTCAAAGGAACTCCACCACTGTGTGTGCTCCTGTATTTTTGATTAGGTGGCTGCCACTTCTAGTGGCCTGATGTTCAGGGAGTGAATCAATATATTCTTGAAACCTAGAAATGTAGGGTGGCATTTCAAAATGGTTGGACATTGATGCATTTGTCCAATTGTATCTGAGAAGCCCTGCTGCTATTTTCAAATGAGGTCTCTGCAAAAAAAAAAAAAAAGTAATGCTTTATAACACAAAATGTATGCATATGAAATTCTCATCAGTTTTATTGACATAATTATGTCTTTTCTGGATGCAGTTCAACCATCTAATAGATAGTCTATCAGTTTGAATATCTATTTTGAAAACAGCAGTGGGTGTATTCTTTGTGGATACTTTTGAAAATCCCCCAGTAGATTGTATTGGACAACAGTTTGCTGATTGAGATTTCTAGATACATTTATCATTCTCCTAAGTTTCCATTTTAAGAATTATAGGGCAGGGTCTGAAATAAAAGGTTAATGTATACAGTAAGTTGACAAATTCTGACTATATCATTGAGAGGAAGAGGCTAGTTTTCTTTTACAATATTGTAAACTGTGCCTTTTGTATAAGTCAAGTCTGTGATTATCCCAACTCAGATGATGATACTGTAGCTAGTGACTGTCATAAAGTCCCATAAGTAGTCCAGCCTAACCCATTCCCAGCAGAAGGTATGACGCACAAAAGAATGGAGGAGACCTATATGAAAATGCAATAATTATCAAAAGGCACAAACACAGGGAAACGGTTTTCAAAGTGTGTAAAAATAAAGCAACTCCCCGAAGGATTTATGTATTATTTGTTTATTGACAGGGTGAGTATTCTGGTCCAAGGGACATTTTTAGGAGTGCCATTGGCCTAGGTAAGCAAAAAAAGGTGAAGATAACAGAAACATGATGATAAATAAGGTGAGAAATACATTTTCAAGAGTAAATGAATGTACAGATAAAAGCAAATTAAAAAGGAACTGGATGTAATATCAATAAAGTGGCACAGAAACACAGGAGTTAAATTTGTTTTGTAAGAATGCAATGCTGGCGGTAATACAGCAGAGTGAGAATAAGTGTTGCTGATATAGCACTTGTATAAGGCAAGACAGTAGCTATTATCCTAAGCTGTACAACTGCAGTTTGATGCACCCAATAGGTGACCCAGAAGATGTAATTTAATGAGGGAGGTGGGAGGATGGACTTCAATTTAAGAGAAGAGACTAGTGAGTTAGGAACTGGGAAGGCTCCCAAAATGAAGTAGTGTGAAGGAAAAAAGGATCACATTTAAAAAAGTTATCCATATAGGTGTAAAAGTGTGCCTACCTTTGGGTAATAATAGTGGGAGGTCGACAAAGAAGACAGAAAATGATAAGAAACACAGAACCAGTGCTTTAAACTCGGCCAGCTTGTGGATCAGCCAGTTCAAAGCAAACGTTCACAATCCAAACAGTAAACCAATGATTCACACAGACACAAAGCTTCAAAGAAATAATAAAAGTGGTCACTGAAGAATAAATTTAATAAAACTGTTTAAAATATCCTCGCTGGGCAAGCAGGTGCCTATGAAATACTAAAATTTTTAGCAAATGAAATTGAAAAATTGATTTATGCATTCATTGCATTCCTATTGTTCTTAAAGAGCTTTTCCAATATACAAGGAATAATTTCAAAATATAATATTAAAACACAGTTTAGCTTCTGTGTTATTTACATCTTCTGTTTATCTGTCTTTATTCTTTATTATGGCAGACATACACATGAAAACAGGGGCCCAGATATTCAAACTGTGCCCAAAAAGTGCGCAATAGCAGGAGCAAGTGCAAGTCTATTGCGCCCATGCGTAAGAGACGCGATATTCAAAATCATAGCAGGCCAAACTGCGCCTACAGCCGACGACTGAATATCACACTACCTGCACCATAGCGCAACTAGGGAGGGGAAACTGGGCAGATCTGATGCACCATAGCGCAACAAGAGATGTTCAGCTGAGCAGTTCAGAGGCACCATAGCGCAACCAGGGAGCCCCCCAGCTGCAGAGCAATGTAACTGCACAATCAGGGAGGTAGGGGCCCACCACCCATGCCACAGATGGGCACAGGAACACACAGCAGAACAGACATCATCCCCCCACACCCCAAGCATAGCACAACTGGGGGAGGGCTGGAATAATCACTGGTCCATGGAGACAAGCAACCAACCCACAGCCTGGCCATGGTGCCCCATCACACCTACCGGCAAGCTGTGACTGGCACACAAGGAGAGCAGACCACACTGTACCACACCATCCCCCCCCAGTGCACAGCACACCCTACACCATGACCCCCAGACACCGCTCCATGAGCAGTGACCACCACTGCAGGAAACCCCATGCATGCCACCACCCCCACTGTGTCAATGCAACATTGTGCACCACAGAACCATGCAAGCCAGCCCCACCACAAGCACCCATCAGTGAGTTGCAGCACACGGCAATGCAACAATAGCAGACACAGTGCCACCACACACAGTCCCCCTGAGATACTGCTTAGAGACCGACCATGCGTTGGCACAAGAGGTACCCCACATGGGACAGTCATGTCCTTGACACCACCACCAGTGGTACAGCGCCCTGCACAGTATTCCAGTGACACACCCCGAGCCACCACTGGCCACAACAGCCAGCACAGACACCCACAGTGGTGCGTGGAAGCATGCACCACACCGGATGCCACACAGGGTATGGACAGACACCCACCCATACCCAAGGGCACAACAACCCAGGGACTCAGTGGTGGGGCAACCAAGCCCCCATTGTGGGCCCATGTAAGCCGTGTATACACAACCCACAGTCCACCATGGCACTAGAGTGCCAGCCACCCTGCGCAGGCACCATGGAACCGTACACCACCAGTAGTCCCCAGGAGCACAAGCCACAGACAGTGGGGCACATCCCCTGCAACACACACAAGCCACAGCATGGAGGTGGGACAACGACCATGTTGCCCACAGTGCCACCCGAGCCAAGTATGCATCACACCAGTGACATGGGCAACCCAGCAAAGTGACGGGTACAGTGTCTGCCCTGCAGGGAATGCCACCACTGACATGCCAGTGGACTGTGCAGGTCACAGACAGGCATGTGTGTCAGCTGCACAGGCCATGGACGGGCCGATGGATGCGCCATGGACACAGAGCATAGAAACATAGAAACATAGAAGTTGACGGCAGATAAGGACCGCAAGGCCCATCCAGTCTGCCCATTTCTTTTTCTACCTTATAAATGTGCCATCGGCCTTTGCTATGTCAGTGACCTATCTATTCATAGTCATTTGTATTGCTCCCTGAGCATGCGTCATGGACCACTGCACACAGTCATCCAGTGCACAGGGAACAACACACACAACACAGACACTGACTGATATCTACCCCCACACCATAGTCACTGCCACACGGACACACACACATACCCATGACTGCACCACCCCTGATGCCATGCACACCACTGCAGCTGAGCACCTATAGCCTGCTGCAAATTAGAGACCACCACAGTATTCATATCAAAATCAAATGTATTGGAAATATAAAAGTGAACTATGTACAATAATAACAACTATATACAAGCTTGTGGTGGGGGAAACAAACATGGTGGGGGTGGGCAGGGGTAGACAAATGGGATGGGATAGGAGGGGTGTGAGGGTGGGTCCAGGGGGGGTATGGGAAGTCAGGGACCAAAGGACCGTCATCTCGACTGCCGCTCCTGGCTCTGGGACCTCCTGCCTCTGTGCCTCCTTAGCACCCCCATTGTGTCGAGCCTCCTCAAGATATCCATGGACTTGCAGGCAAGATGAAGGAGCTCCCTTAAGGTGTCCCTAATTTCATGGAGATGGCGCATACCTACGACAAGGGAGCACAGTCAATAGGTGTGAATGCACAACCCCATACAGCCCGCCCACTGTGCATGGCATACAGCCATGGGACATACCACTGTGATGGTGTGTGACCACCCACAGTGATCACGTCCACAGGACCTGCCCACCCAGGTGTATACAGCCATGCGAAACGCTGCACACACCCACTGGCCATGTCACGCACAGCACCAACGTGTCCGTTTAGTGACATGGCTATGTGGTGCAAAGGCAGTGGCACAGCCATGTACCTGGTGCACATATGGACCACCAATGATGCACACCCAGACATGCATTGCCACTGGACAATGTTGACTGTAACAAGTGACATGCATGGCAGTGATGTCGATGAATGGTGTCCATGCCCCGCTGCCCACCCTGTCACACAGCATGCAATACTAATCATGGATGTATGGTACTCACCCTCATCAGGCCGGTCAGGTGGGTGTTGATGGCCCTTGGCCTGCCTGGCTGCGTTGTTCTCACCCCTCTGCCACTCTGCCCTCACCCTGCAGATTTCATCCAGGCCTGTGGGGAAAAAAAGGAGAGAAGAACATCAGTACATTCCCAAAGCAAAGTCCCCCTGCCCCAAGGTGTGTGCCCTCCCACCCAGCCAGAGCCACCCACCCCACACCCTGTGAACACCGCCACGGCCAACCCCATACGGTCCCTCCCCTATGTGCTGGACACATACAACACTGTGACTCATATGGACGATAAAAGTGTGTTGATGGAACCCCTACCTGGACATGGCACCATGCCCCTCCTGGCACGTGCCCACAGTCGGGCCAGTAGCTCCGGCTCCCTCCTGTGCAGGTCACCATAGCGGTGCCTGCACTGCTCAGCTGTACGCTCCCATCCTGTGGCCTCTTCCAGGGCAGTGGCCACCTCCTGCCACACACGGGTCCTGGCCCTGTCCAGGGGGGCCTCCCTGAAGAGAGGCCCATGGTGTGGCTCAACTATGGCCACCGGATTGGCCAGCTCAATAGCCGTCCATTGTGCAGCTCATCTACGTGCCATTCCAGCAGCTATAGTACGAAATTTGGCACTCTGCAGCGTGGCTCCCCACGTGCAGATGCTGTGCTGTACAGAGCTGCCATTCCCTATCGTGCTGTTACCGAACAGCGCGATAGAGGTGCACCTATGCCTGATGCATGGCACCAAGGGGGCAAAGGTCGGGCACAGGGTCAAGGGTCTCTGGCGCAAGGCCATGCACAGGCCATTGGATGACAATGCGTGTAGTGCGATTGGCTGCCTGTGTGCCAGCACCATAGTGGACTACCAGGCAGTTGGGCCATTGCACCTGTGAAGGCCCAGTGCTACAGCACCATGTAGTGACCATTGCTATAGCGCCACTGGCACAATGGTGGTCATGCCCTGCATTGCCTATTGTGTACAGCACATCATCAGTGCGGCAGATGCCTGCGCCAGCAACCCGGGCATGCACAGTGAGGTGTACTACACATGCCACAGAACTGCGCCATTGGCTCAGCACATTTAACACAATTGCGCAAAGCGCAACAGCATGATATTCAGCCATCATATGCAAATCATCTAATCAGCCATTCAATGGTGCAGCACTGCAATTTGCATCTAATTAAAGTTGCTCTTTGCCTCATTTGCATGGATTGCACTATAAAGGTGCGACAATGTGCTGCAGTGGCCATACTCGGTTACTGCAGTTTATTGGTGAGTTGCATGCTGTTTGGGAGTGTGGCATGTGGATTCAGGGACATGCATGGGACTGAACAGTCACAGGTAATAACTGACATTCTTACAGGCTACATAATGACCGAGCACGTTGTTGGAGAGGAGGAACACAATGGTGGGAGGAGGAGGAGGCTGAATTTTACAAAGGCTGAAACCGAAACCCTGTTCGAGGCCTACCTGGATCAGGAGCCACTGCTCAGTGGATGGCGGGGCACCCCTCAGACCCATGCTGCTGCATGGGAGGAGGTGGCACATGCTGTGAACCTGCATGGCAGCCACCAGTGCTCCGTGCAGGAGTGTAAGAAGAAGATGGGCACGGACAGGAGGAAGAAAGGAGAAGGTGGCTGCCATCAGAGCAGCATGTGCTGCAACAGGTGGGGGACAGCCGGAGGTGGTACAGCTCACCCCAGCAGAGGAGAGGCTTGCTGGAAGCATGCAGGGAAAGTGCCATTGAGGGTATTCCGGGTGGTGGCTTCCAGATGGGTGGTGGCCCATCACTGCATGGTAAGTCATGGTCTGTCTATGGGGGGGGCAGGGTAGGTCACATGCAGTAATGCGACTTTGCTTTCCCTTACAGATCCTGAGCATCTGCATGGGTTAGCGGTGGTGGGCCTGTCCACTGTAGACAGTCGGATGGAGTCAGAGGTGGGACCATCCACCTCCACAGGTACATGTGGATCATTGCGACAGTGGGGCCGCCTGGCTGTCCACACTGATGTCGGTGTGACAGGTGTGGAGGAAGCCCTGCCTGTGTCCCAGCATGCTGTGGCTGTGGCCGGGGCAGAGTCCGGCACCAGTGATGATGACACGACCATAATGGGCAGTGACATGTGTGTGCCACAGGATGGACACACAGCAGAGCAATTCGCGCCCATGGCTGTGGGTGGTACTGCCACGGAGGCCTATGGGTCAGCACAGTCCCAGGCTGTGCCTGTCAGCACCAGTGGGGCAGCACTGGTGTCTGTTCAGGACAGTGGGACTGTTGCAGCCACTGCAGTGGCACCACTGAGCCCTGGGGTGCAGCAGCCGGAGGGGCAGCATCAGCAGTTGCCCACTGGGCTTGGGGGTACAGGGTTCAGTGGTGGCATCTGTGCACCACCTGTGGACATGCCCAGACCTAGTCCTGGTGTGCAGCAACCACCCTCAAGGGGTGCTGAACATCAGGGCCTTGCACACCCTGAGGGACAGGATGCCTAGAAGGCTGATGACCTCTTGGACGAGCACACCTGCCTACTGTGAGCATCGGTCCAGCAGCAGATGCGGCTTGCGATGTCCATGGATGCACTGCGTGTGGCTCTGGAGTGGGCAGAGGAGCATCACAGCAGGGACACCAAACAGATCCTGGCATGGATGGACCGTTTGCGGGAGAATGTGACCGCTGCCATTGACAGGCATGCACAGGCGTTCATTGCTGTCATGGCCACAATGGGCACACAGTCGGGTGCCCATGCATCGCAGACACCACGCAGTGCACTATCCACCCCCCATTCCTGGCATCGTGTGACTCCCACCCTGTCAATGCTGGGTTCAGCTGTGGGCATCCCGAGCACTCCAGGTGCAGGCATGTTCGGTGTGCTGCAGACCACTGCGCAGGCACAGTCGTGTTCATGCAGTGGAACCCCTGGGGGACCATCGGTGCCACCCCATGAGGCCAATGGTCAGCCTGCCAGTGCTGGCGGGTCTCAGTGGGGCCACCCACACATCCGTGTCAGCTGTGGCACTGTGTCGCGGGACTGACCTGTCTCCCAGCGTGACTACTGTCTGGTGCTGCCCTGTGTGCATTGTGTGTGTCAGTGGCAGTGTACGGGTGGGTACCCGGCCATGTATTCAAGACATTATTGTCCACTCAATACTCCTTCCCGCTGTTGTCCACAGTTGTGCGTGTGCATGATGATGCCTGCATTGCGCTGTACACCAATGTGCAATGGTGTTCAGCATCTGACACACGCACATGGACAGGCAGTGGGCGTGGTGGCCTGTGGGCATGTGTGTTGCTAGGGTGTGCGTTCTGGGTCGGTGTGCTTTCTGCCCTCTGTGCATGTTTGTTGCATTGTGTGTGTGTGTGTCCTTTGGCGTGGCATGTTAATCCTCACCCATCCCTGGCTGTGTGTGTGCCTCTGTGCCCTGTCACTTCCCTTGATGGCATGCACCCCCAGTGTGTGTCCCTGCGTGTTTGTGGGTTGTGCCTTGGCCACTGGTGGTTGAGCATGGCCCCATGACTTACCTGGGTTGGCTGAAGTGCTCCTCCATGATGGTGTCCCGGTGCAGCTGTTACCAGCCAGAGCAGTCGGGGGGCCCATCGCCCAAGGGGGGGCAGCCCATCACCATCGTCACCGGTGTCCCCATCATCCCCATCGCTGTCCCCCTCTTCGACCTGTACGGCTATCCCACATTCGTTGCCCATGTTGTGCAGGATGCAACAGGCCAGGAATATCCCGCAGGCCTTTGAGGGGCTGTACTATAGGGCACCGCCGGAGGTGTCCAGGCAATGGAAATGTGCCTTCAGCATCCCGAACACCCGCTCGATGACATTACATGTGGTGGCGTGTGCCTCATTGTAGTGTTGCTGCGATGGGGTCATGGGCCACCAGTAGGGTGTGAGCAGCCAGGGGCGGAGTGGGTATCCACTGTCACCTGTGTGTAGAGGGTGGAGGTTAGTTTGATGATCAGCATCATCCTGCCCCAGGCCATGTAGGCCACTACCCATGCCACCTCTGGCCATGACACCTCAGGTCCTATGATTGTCCATGTGGTTTGCATACTCACCCACTAGGTGGCCAGTGGGGATGTCCCCACTCTTGAATCTGTGGCACAGTGCCAACTGGTGCCAGATGAAAGAATCATGTGCTCCCCCAAGGTGCGTGGCACAGACATTGATGATGCACCCCCTGGCATCGCACACCACCTGGCAGTTGATGCTGGCATAGCCCTTGTGATTTATGTATGTGGCCCCCCTCATGGCCAGGTGGTGTGCGGATGGCCACATGGGTGCAGTCTATTGCCCCTAGCATGCCAGGCATACATGCTACCCTGTGGAACTCCTGTATGTTTGCTGTGTGCTCTGCCGCTGTGCTGAGGAAATGGATGTACTCCTCAGCATGTGGTAGCAGTGCACTGAGGAACTGGGTGAGGTGGCATGATGTGGCTGACTGGGTTATGCCTGTGGTGTCCCCAGTTGGTCTCTGGAAGGTACCCGTGGCAAGCAAGCACATGCAGGCTCTTACCTTGGTCTCCACTGACAGGGCATGGCTCCGTCGTGTGGGTGCCTGCATCACATCACTGCAGAGCTCACAGAGCCACCTCAGAATTGCCCTGTTCAAGCGATACCGGCCAACAATCCCAGTATCAGTGTACAGCTCAAAGTGCGGGCTCGGTATTGCCTGTTCGGGGCATACCGCTGACAGGCCCTTCCACAGCCATGCCCCCCTGCTGCCCGCCTTCTCATCCCCCTCATTACGGCCTCCATGTGGAAGGTGGCACTGGCCATGTCCCTGGCTTGCGTTCACCCCCCCGGTAGCTGTTACTGTATTTCCCCCACTGTCCTGGCTACTACCTCCACTGCACCAAGTACACCTGCCTGTGCTGGCCTCTGTGCTGTGTGGCTCCCCACACCTTCCCTGTGCCTAGCTGTTCACTGTGACCTTTTCCTGGCCTGCCCTGTTTGTGCCTCCTGCCCTGTCTGTCTGCCTCTGCCTCTGCCTCATGTGGCTTCCCTGTAACGTTCTTGCACCTCTTCCTTGCTCCTTTTTATTTTGGCTCATTTCTGCTATGGCATAACTTCCTCTTGCTCCACTGTTGCGCATTGCGCAAGTCTTTGAATATCACACTGCGCCATTTATGCATGGTTCCTCCCCCTTCAGTTGCGCATGCCTTCATTATCATTGCGCTGTTGCTCAGCATGATTTCAGGGGCGCAACTGCCTCCTGCTGAATATCACAGAATGGCGCAATCTCGGACTTGCGCAGGCACAACCCTATTGCGCATGGCTCAACTCTTTTGAATATCTGGGCCAGGGGATCTTTTTATCCCAGACATTATTACAGCCTCCTGTTTTTCCCTTATAATTCATCATTTGTAAAACAACAATATGCTGCTGTAGAATAATCATGCTACTGTGATGACCTATCAGTTGTTACTACTAGGGCACATCATCACCCATTCATTTATTGAATGAGCTGGTGATGAACAGAGGAGTTGATTGCTTTGTGGTGAGGGACAGTTTTCTTTTTTACAGGTTGGATGGAAATTTTGAAAGCATATTATTTGGGGTGAGTGTGGAGGTGTAGGGGAGCCAGAGAGGATTGGTGAGGTTGGGTGTTTATCATATATTTGACTTGGTCAGGTGGGTAGGGGCAGGGTGGTGGCAGTAATTTATATCATGAATGTGCCAGACTTGACTTGAGTGGGGGGAAGGGTTTTAAAATTGATTTATATGAAAACTTTGGTAGGATACTGGGGGGAGGAGGGAGGTGGATTCTACCAAGGGTGGGGGTAATTTTCAATACTCAGCTATGTTGAGAAGTGGTGAGACACATGATCTATGTGGGTGAAGTGTAGGTTAGTTTGCCTTTTTTTTCAAATTGAAATAGCTTTATTAAGATGAATTAAGATGAAAAATAACAATACATACAGGAATCACTAAATCCTGGAGATACATGTAAAGAAAAAAAAAAGTCACAGTCAAGTCCAGGAACATATCATGAATAGGATGAATACTCTACACCACAACACCCTCCCCCACCCACTCCCACCCACTAGACCCACTCATCCTGCCACCGGAGATGCAAGGTTAGTGTATCAAGTGGAACATGGGTCAGAATCATCCAACCTTATATAAGCCAGTCCACAGAGAAATACTATTGAGCAATATGAAACAACTCTTATACCATTACTAAAACATAAAGCAGTTCCCAGATGTTCTTGTATTTATCAATCTTATCCGTCATACTTGCTATAAGGTGTTCAGCCTGCAAAGTAAACAAAATCTTCCTGTACCATTCAAGGAACTGGGGTAAGCACTGGTCCAGCCAATGATGAAGAATAACCTTCTTTGCACAGGCTGAGATTAAAGACATATGAGGCCTCTGGTTACCACTGAGGGTATCATTATATTCACCCAGGATGCATATTTCAGGAGAGAACGCATCAGGCAATCCTAAAAGGGGATCTAGGAGGGCTTGAATTGAGTTCCAAAAGGGGACAACAGTCCCACAAAACCACAAGATATGGAGCAAAGTGGCAGGTTCTTTACCACATTTGAAACCCAAGTCTATGGGCAGTCTACCCATCCTATGCACTTTTGCTGGGCTATAATAAAGGTTATGGATGATCTGAAATTGCATAAAATGGTATCTGTCCCACTTGATGTGTTTATATAAGTGCATCCAGACAGTGGCCCAGTTTCTTGAGGGGGCGTGGACTGGAAGGGCTTGGTCCCAGTAATAAAATCTAGGACCATCATTGACAACCAGATGCTCCCGTAGGGTTTGGTAGTAATACAAAATAAGATAAGAGGTAGAAGCATTGCAAAGAGTAGGAAGAACAAAAATGTTTAGGGGGCTAGACCATGGCCCATTCCCAAAAAAATTGCAAAAGCATGCTGGACAGTTGAAAATATCAAAAACAAGAAGAGGTGGACCAATGATACAGGGAACGGGCTTCTTGGAAAGATAAAAGTTTCTGGCTGTGAGTAAGGTCATCCACTCCCATACTCGAACAAAATCCTTTAGAGAGGATTCACCCAGCAATTTGAAAATTAGGATTCCCAAATAGGGGTTGAGATATATCCTTATCTGG
The DNA here is from genome assembly GCA_016271365.2 of Neoceratodus forsteri. NCBI lineage: Eukaryota > Metazoa > Chordata > Ceratodontiformes > Ceratodontidae > Neoceratodus > Neoceratodus forsteri. The sequence continues at coordinate 1,781,424,555 of CM057452.1, forward strand.
GCAAACTTTAATTAGAGAGCAGAATTGTAATTACACAATGATGGAAGCCTCCAAGGGGGTACCCCTTAATGGGTGAGGAATTTTTTTCCTGGAGAGGTAGAGAAGTGATCGGATATCCAATCCTTGAGTGAAACACAAGGGACGCTCTATATCCAACCAGTGTGTAGAATAAAGGGCTCCAAGGGAGTTCCCACTGATGACCCAACCCAGCCAGAAAATCTAGTAAGATGTACAGCCAGATAGTACAAAAAGAAATTAGGGACCTGTAGGCCTCCATCCCATTTAGTGCGCATTAGTTTGGACAAAGCCCAGCGGGCCACCTTACCTTGCCATAGGAAGGAGGTAAGGATTCTGTGCACCTGATTAAACCACAACTTAGGTAAAGCGAAATTAAACATCTGCAGGGGGTATAATAAGTGGGGCCAAACATTCCTTTTGATAATATTCAGGTGGCCCCACAGGGATAGAGGTAACAAAGACCAACAATCTAAGTCTGTTTTAATGTGAGTCAATGTTGAATTCAGGTTAAAGTTTTTATCTGGCAGGGTGAAGTACTAAGGAGAATCCCCAGATATTTTAGTTTTTTTTTTTCATTTCCATACAAGGCCAACGTGCTCAGCCTCTGTTTTAAGGATATTATCATTAAGTGGTATAACCTCAGTTTTTGCAAGGTTCAATTTATAGTTGGAAATGTTACCAAATTGAGAAATAAGTTGCAGGACAGCAGGCAGAGATGAGGCAGGGAAGGAGACATGTAATAGAATGTCATCTGTATGTACAGATAATTTGTAATCAGCAGAACCAAGTGAAATACCCTGAACTTGTGGGAAGGAATTAATTCTATGGATCAAGGGTTCCAGAAACAGGTTAAATAAATAGAGAGATAGGGGACAGCCCTGTCTAGTGTCCTGATGGAGAGAAAACAGAGATGATAAAACACTGCTACAGAGTATCCAAGGAGTTGGGGAGAGGTAAAGCACCTTGATTCATTGTATGAACTCCTGGGGGATGTGGTACAAGGGTAGAAGGTAGAAAAAGTAATCCCAGAAAACCCTATCAAAAGCTTTTTCTGCATCCAGGGATACCAAAACTGCAGTTAAAGAGGAGTACCTGGATGCAGAAATAAGATAGGAGAGCTTTCTAAGGTGGTCAGCAAAAAATCTACCTCTCACAAAGCTAACTTGCTCCCTGCTTAAAAGTGAGTCCCAGACTTGGCCCAATCTACAGGCCAATACCTTAGCAAGGATTTTTAGATCCACATTAATAAGTGACATAGGCCTATAATTGGAAACCAACAAGGGATCCTGGCCAGGTTTGAGGAGAACCACTATAGTAGCTTCAGTGAGAGTGAGATCACAGACACCTTCTCTAAAGATATCATTGAAGGTATCCAGAAGAATGGGAGTCAATTGGGCTTTAAAGGTTTTGTAAAAGTTAGTAGAGTACCTATCCAGGCCAGGGGATTTATCGGGAGCTAAGGAGTCAATTACATGAGAGATCTCCTCCAGAGTCAAGTGAGCTTGTAGCAGGGCAACATGCGAATCAGCCAATTGGGGAAGAGTTATAGCCTGAAGGAAATATTTTAAAAAGATCTGGGCTGAAGGAGCGGAAAGGCAGAGCATGCAGCCATTGATAGAAATCTTTAAAAGTGTCAACAATAGCCCATGGTGAAGTAAGAAGATGACCAGAATCAGTACAAATGGAAGATACTATCCTGTCTATGGCTTGGGGGCATAAGTGGAAAGCCAGCAATTTCCCAGCCTTTTACCCTTAGTCAAAATATTTCACCTTGGAGAACAATAATAAATGCTCCACCTTCTCTCCCAATAAGGAGTTATATTGAAACCTAAGATTATCTAGCTGTTCCCACTCTGATGGAGAAGTTTTTGAAATGTGTCCCTCCAGGGATCGTATAAGGTCTAGTAAGGAAGAGAGAGCAGGCGAGTTCTGCTTCTTCTGCTTAGTAGCTAAACAAATTAATTCTCCTCATAGGGCACACTTCAAAGCTCCCCATAAGAGATCAAACTTGGCCATGGATGGCATGTTAAGCTCCATGAAGATGGTAATAAAGGATTTTAGGCAGTACGTACACATCTGGGGCGCTTAAGAGAATATGTCCATTTGGGGACTGGCTTCCTTGGGTCCCAGATAGTTATGAAGAGAGACTTAAGAAATTTGGTCTTGTGTCACTGGCAAGAAGAAGGATGCATGATGACCTTATGTTCACCAGTGAGGTATAATCCTTGTAATCCTAGAAACAAATAAAATAAAAATAAATAAATAAATAGAGATCAACACATTATGACAGAAATGGTATTAGAATTCAAACAAATAAACATCAACACCAGGGGACAGCCCCTGCAAGTGGAAATAAAAGGTTTTACAACTACCAAAAGGGCCTACTTTTTTTTACCAAACGGTTATTAAACCATGGAATTCACTTCCAACATCTGTGACAATAAACAGACTTTTAAAAACAATCTTGATAACTTCTTTCTGTCAAATAATACTTTTTTATGGGTAAAAGACAGGAGCTAGTTGTGGGCATTTCCGCTCTTTTGCTCCTTTCCCTATCCTTAGTGATACTTACTGATCCTTAGATAGTGTGATCCAGAAGTGTCAATCCTTGGGGATCAACTGTATTGGAAGACAGAGGGCAAAAGGCAGAGGTGGGGTGATGAGAAGATGAGACAGAGCCAGGAGTCCATTGGTAAGAGCTTGGGTCCTGGTTTCTGTTCCCCTTCAGAATCGTCCATTTGTTGGGGCTGGGGGCAGTCAAGCTACTCCAGTGAGGGCAACTTTTGTTATTGCTCAGACAATTGTAAATACAACTGTCATTTTGAGGGATATAATCTTAACCTCTGACTCCAGTCTGGTTTGTTTGACAGAGACCTGCTTGGGGAATAATGCCCATATTTAAATCTTCAAGCTTGTCCCACCTAATTTCTCAGGTATTAAGGTAGTATAAAACTGACATGGAGCATAGGAGTGTGGGAATAGCCATCAATTTATAGATCAGACCTGAGGGGTATGGCAGCCTCAGCAGGGAACTCATGTACTTTTGAGGACATGGCCATGACATGTGAGGAAAACATGAAACTTCAAAGTCTTAATGTGTATTTTCCCCCTGGTGCAGGAGGCAGGGAGTTTTTAGAGGAGTTTGCCAGCCTGAGTTTACAAGCTTTGAGTCAAACAAGCTGTTAGAATTCTCTAGACTTTAGGTGCTGGGTGATTTCAATTGCTGTACTGAAGCCAAGGAGGATGGATTCACTGCTGAACTCCTCCAACTAATTGAATTACTTGGCTTTAGTCTGCAAATTCGGGCAACTACTCACATGGCTGGCCATGTACTGAACTTGGTCTTTACCACCATGATTGTGCTGACATCCCTCCAGTTGAGTCCTTGGTTTGGTCAGACCACTTTGTCATATCCCTCGGGTTGATGGCCCACAGAGATTACCCACCCCTACAGAAAAGGTCTGTGGTAAAGACTGGGGAAAGCTTAATCCTGACATTTTCTGGTGGATTATGGATATCTGTAGCACAATGGATGCCTCCATGGGATGATTCACTAAGGCAGAAGCATTTTTAATAACATCATCTGTTTTCTGCTGATGCACTGGTGCCAGTCTTTAACCACCCTTCACCCAGGAGGAGGTGTTCACCATGGTATAATGGTGTTCTCCTTTCTTTTAGGGTGCAGGGCTGGAGGTTAGAGTGCAAATGGAGGAAATCTATTCTAGAATACAATAGTCTTGTCCTAGTAACTCGTTATTGGGAGTACAGTACCAGAAGGCGATGGTTACCAGTAGAAGAACTGTCTTCTTGGGCATCATCACAGCTGAGAGAAACAGACCTTCAACTCTCCTTAGGGTGGTAGATGGTATTGTCCATACAGAGTGCCTCTCCTAAAATCTTGGAAAGAATACTCAAGAGAGTGGTGTGTGGGCCTTCCTCATTTCTTTCAGCCAAGATTGTGGATATCTGGGATGAGATGTCCTCCATGGTAAAGTTTCACAATTCCAGTGATCAGATGTCAGAGATGATGGAAACTCATATTGTTTTGGACAGTTTCTGCCTCACTATGATGAGATCTGCTAGGGCTCTCAGATCTGCACCCAAGTCACAATGTGCTGGACCCTGCTCTCAACTCTCTAATGACGGTTAAGGGAGTGATGATTGGTCTGATGCTTGTTGAAATCATTAATGCCTGTCTGAGGGAAGGTGTGTTTCCAACAGCCTTCACAGAGGCTATGGTGCATTACCTTCTCAGGAAAGCTTCTTTAGAGCATGACAATTTCACTGTTTACTGTCATCAATTTCACCAATCTCTAACTTGCCTTGCTGGACAAAGTTATTGAGAAATTGGTGGCACCACAGTTAAACGATCACCTGAGGGAGCTTCCCATCTTTAAGAATTTCTAATCTGGTGTTTGTCTTCAGCACAGCATTGAGGCAGCCCTACTGAAGGATTTTAATTATCTGCTCCTTGTGGTAAACTATGATGAGATTTCTTTCCTGACTCCTACTGGACATGTCATCTGCATTTGGCACTGTTGAGCATGAGGGGTTTGTGGACCATAAAAGTAGGATCACTGAGAATTTGAGAAAGGAGTGAATGTGTTGGATAGGTTTTGGTCCTTCTTGGTTGATCACCATCAGTGACAGATTTTAAGAAGTGTTTGATTTTCCCCATTAGCCATTGATTGCAGCATCCCCCAGGGCTCTATTTTTTCTCCTTGATTGTTTGCAGTGTTTATACTTGCACTCAGAGAGGTGATCCAAAACTGTAGCTTGGGTTTTCATTGCTATGCCAATGGTATCCAGCTATAACTTTCATTTAAACACAGACAGAACACCCTGGTGGCTGTGCTTGAGTTTGCTTTATCTGAGATCAGTTGGTGGATGCCTCACAGCTGGCTAAAACCAAATCCCTGCACAACTGAATTGTTATTCGTGGGATCAAATCATCTGAGGTCATCTATTTTAGATAGACAGGAACTCCCCATTTTTGGAGAACAGAGGTTACATGATAAACAGGTGGTTCATAATCTAGGTGTCCCTCTTAATCAAGAGTTATCACTTGTATAGCAGGTGTTGGTGGCAGTCAGGAGTGGCTTTATCATATTAAGAACATAGCTGGATTGTTCCTTGATCTGGAAAATCTCTCAACACTGGTAGATGATTTCATCATTTTATACCTGGACTACTGTAATGTTTTGTAACAGTGTCTTCCAGCAGTTAAATCAGCTGGGATTGATCCTCAAAGATTGACTCAAGCTGCGCAAATGGCAGCTTGCACCAATCCTCAATGCACCTGGGACCCTGAGCCCAATTCTTGTATGGGAGGGGTCACAGTGCCAAACACTCACAGGTTTCAGCAACCACTCCCATGTGCCATCCATTTGGTACATGGGAGAAGTTTGGAAGAGGGTGCAGCATGAACCACCAACCACACCATACAGCACAGTGACAAACAAAAGTCCTAGGGAGCTGATGCAGGCCACAGTGCCAGGGGAACAGGCAGCAGATGGGGGGGCAGGGCCATGCTCCGGACCTCTACAGTGCTGCCAACAGGTGTGCCTGCTACAGATCCACTAGGCAGATGGGGCACACATCGGTGGTCTGGGTGGCATTGTTCCTGCTGCCGTCAGCACCCTGCCACATGGCTACAGTCCTCTGCTGTAGTTATCGGACAGCTACCACTTATCTGGGTACCAGGCCAGCTCCTGCTCCTGCCCCACACAGTCTGTGGGGGGTGGTGCAAAGGCCATTACACCACCTGTTTGGTGGTCTAAGTCCTGGCAGGTCCCACTGGCTATTGTAATCCTATTTAAGAGGATTTTGCAGCCAGCATCTGCTGCGAGCCCCCTAGTGCCCTGGCAAACCCCTGACCTTGGTGCAGGCCTGGCACATGGCTAGGCTGACTCAGGCGGTCCACAGTTTGCCACACCCAGACTTTTAGGATCACAAACTACACAATTTTGATGAACGGTGACCCTTGCATCACTTCTGCTTGACATAGACACCTTATCTCAAAATCAAAGTTTTTGAAAATTGAGCCTGCTTTCTCCAGCTGGTGCAAACTGTATCACCCAGACTTATCACCTCTACCTTGAAGACTAATCACATCACATTTACACTGCCTTGTCTGCACTGGTTACTGTTAAGATGGCAGATCGACGTTAAGATACTTCTTTTTACATATAAGGCCATAATCTGACTCCCCAGCATCTTAGTGAGCTCCTCATGACATGAACCACCTCAATGAAACAGCCCCCCTTGACTCACCTGGGCTGTTGCAGGGCCCTTGGGTCCACACTGCGCACTCCTCTGAGTGGGTCAGCCTGGGGTCACAAGTGAACAATGATATACAGGAGTAGACTGACGAGGTACTTCCACCTGTGGTAGTGATATGGGATATCTGTGGGATAAATTCCAGGTTACCACCCCCCCCCCAGGAAAATACAGTAACTGCCCCCACAGTACCTTCCCCACACAGTAAATGCATACACTTTCCAATAACCAGCAATACTAAATTGTACCATAAAAAAACTTTCTGTTTTATTATATAGTGGGTAAACAGGGAAGAAAACAGCACAACAATAATAAATGGCAACAACTATACTTGCACTCTCTCCAACACCTCAGGCCTGCAGGTGCAACTGGTTCCCCCCAAATGACCGTTAGAAACAGTCAGTAGGTTGCAGTGGGTATCTCACCAGAGTTACCCCAAAAGCAGGGATGTGGTGGGGATAAACAGTCTTGCAACTGGGAACAGAATACTTTTGTTGGAGCCCAATAAATTTTAAACAAATGCAGACTTTAACTTTACTGCCAGGTTACAGCTTTAAACTTGGTGCAGTCCTACCCAGGACTTAACCCCCATGAACTAACTAGCTAACAAGCTAAATAAGAACTCCCCTGAACCCCAGCACAGAGGAAGTTACAGTTTGTAGATTCAGAGAGGGTTTTGCAGCAACTTGATTCAATGGTACCGTGCTGGTATCAAGAGAGTTGGTGGTGCACCAAAACAGCAGTTTGTATGAAAACAGTGCCTGGCTAAAGAAATGAAGAATGCTACTCTTCACTGTCAGGCTTTTCAAATCTTGGCCTCTGAGGCCTTTGTATGTGGTGTTCACCTGGAATGCCTCTTGATGAGTTCCTCTCCGGTGATCTCTTCAGCTGTTTAGGGGACTGGGCAGGCTGGGAGTCCCATAAATGTTCTTCTTGGTGCACAGCTTCAGAACGCACACTTGCAGAAGGGCTCTGCCTCAGTCTCTAGCCCCAGTGCACACAATTTAGCTGCCTAGAAGCCATCAAGCAGGTTCATACACTAGTCCATCCGAAAGGAAAATACAGTGGGCTCAGTCTCTCTTTTCTCAGGCTGCAATTCTTTCAAGGTGGAAAAGTGGCAATCTAGCTTCAGACTGCAACTTCTCTTTTTCCAGGCTACAGAATAACAGTTAATCAATTTTTCCAGGCTGCAACTCACAAAGCTCAAACTTGCAGCTGCATGTTCAAATCTCTCCCAGGGATTCACTCCTGCAGTTCAGTTCTTTTCCCTGTGCTACCTGCTTTCTTCAGGTGAGAAACAGCTTGTCCAATCCAGGGGCCAGCAAGCCTGTTGGGCAATCAAACAAGCCTTAGAGCTAGGTAGCCCACATCAGTCTCTCCTTCTCAGTTCTCTCTCTAGAATCTCCCATTTGGATGGCTCTCACAATCTTTTATAGTTTTCCACAATCCCCCTCTAATTGGCTACTTAATTCCCAGGCTTACTGGCTCCCCTCTGACACTTTTCCCAGCTCCCCTTTCTGGCAGGAACTCTATGGTGGCTGCCATGTTTATTATATGCTGCCAGGTAACATGCACCAATAAAATATAATAAAGGCCCTTTTAGGGGCTGACAACCACTTGTCCCAGCTCCACTTAACAGCTCAGACAAAAAGAGCAGTGCTAGGAGGCATACGCCAAATGCAGTCCAGCCCCTAGCCTTATTGTCTGCTGAGCTTCACTGATCTTCACCGACTGAGAAAGAGACCAATCACAGAGGGAAGGCAGACTCCAACAGGTGCATAAGCAGGGATTCTTGACAGCAGTTCTAAATGGCTGAATTCCTCATGGAGTGCAGAGTCCGGGCTCCTATCTCCACTGAGGAGACTTCTCTCAGACAGAAACAACCAGAAGCAACAGTTCAGACAAAAAAAGGTAACCCCAGGAGATATATGTCAAGTGCAGTCCAGATCCTAACCTTACTGTCTGCAGAACTTCATTGACTGGGAGAGAGACCAAGCACAGAGGGAAGGGAGACTCCAACACGTGCAGTAGCAGGGATTCCTTGACAGCAGTTCTGCCTGGTTGAATCCCCCTTGGAGCACACAGTCCAGGTTCCTGTCTCTGCTGAGGTGACTTTTCTCTTCGATCACTCTAATCAGACCCAGACAGTGGCTGCTCTCTCAGCAAAAGAAGCAGTTGCAACACTTACCCAGAATTTCTAGCTGTTGTATGTAAATCAGCATTTGTACTGCTGTACCACTACTGAAATAGTGGTCAACTAATAGAAAGCTCTCAGCTGGAAGCAACAGCTTAGACACAAAGGGCACCTCCAGGAGGCATACCCAAAGAGTGTTCCAGCCCCTAGCCTTACTGTCTGCTATGCCCACCACTGAAATAGTGGATGGCTAATATAAAGCTCTCAGAGAGAAACAACCAGAAGCAACAGCTCAGACTCAAAGGGCAACTATTGGTTGCATTTGCCAAGTGTGGGTCAGCTCCTAGTCTTACTGTTTGCTGAGCTTCACTGATCTTCACCAACTGGGAGAGAGAGCAATCATGGAGGGAAGGCAGACTCAGACAGGTGCAGAAGCAGGGATTTCTTGACAGTAGTTCTAAATGGCTGACTCTCCCTTGGAGTGTACAGTCCAGTCTCCTATCTCTGCTGAGGTGATATCCCTCCTCGATCGCTCTGCTTAGACCCAGCAAGTAGCTGCTCTCTTCTGCTGAGCTTCACTGATCTTCACCGACTGAGAGAGAGAGAGAGAGAGAGAGAGGAATCATGGAAGGAATGCAGACACTGACAGGTGCAGAAGCAGGGATTCCTTGACGGCAGGTCGACCTGGTTGAATCCACCTTGGAGTGCACAGTCCGGGCTATCTCCGCTGAGGTGACTACTCTCCTCGATCGCTCTGCACAGACACAGCCAGCAGCTGCTCTCTCAGCAAAAGAAGCAGTTGGAACACTGTCCCAGAATTCCTAGCATCTGTATGTAAATCAGCATTTGTACAGCTGTACCACTACTGAATTAGTGGTTGACTAATGGAGCGCTCTCAGCTGGAAGCAATAGCTCAGACACAAAAGACACCACTAGGAGGCATGCCCCAAGTGCTGTCCAGCCCCTATACTTACTGTCTGCTGAGCATCACTGACCTTCACTGACTGGGAGAGAGACCAATCACGGAGAGAAAGCAGACTCTGACAGGTGCAGAAACAGGGATTCTTGACAGTAGCTCTACCTGGCAGAATTTCACTTGGAGTGTACAGTCTGGGCTCCTATCTTCACTGAGGTGATTTCTCTCCTCGATCACTCTGCTCAGACCCAGCCAGTAGCTGCTATCTTCTGCTCAGCTTCACTGATCTTCACTGACTGGGAGAGAGACCAATCAAGGAGGGAAGGCAGACTCTGATAGGTGCAGAAGCAGGGATTCCTAGACAGCAGTTCTTCCTGGCTGAATCCCCCTGACATAGCCTGGGCTCCTTTCTGTGCTTAGGTGACTTCTTTCCTCGATTGCTCTGCTCAGACCCAGCCAGCAGCTGCTCTCTCACCAAAAGAGGCAGTTGGAACACTTACCCGGAATTCCTAGCTGCTGTATGTAAATCAGCATTTGTACTGCTGTAGCACTACTGAAACTGGTTGACTAATAGAAAGCTCTCAGCTGGAAGCCACAGCTCAGACACAAAGGGCACTCCTAGGAGGTATACCCCAAGAGCGGTCCAGACCCTAGCCTTACTGTCTGCTGCACCCACCACTGAAATAGTGGTCCGCTAATAAAAAACTCTCAAACAGAAACAACCAGAAGCAACAGCTCAGACACAAATGGCAAACATAGGAGGCATATGCCAAGTGCGGTCCAGCCCCTAGCCTTACTGTCTGCTAACCTTCACCGATCTTCACTGACTGGGAGAGAGACCAATCATGGAGGGAAGGCAGACTCCGAAAGGTGCAGAAGTAGGGATTCCTTCACAGCAGTTTTACCTGGTTGAATCCCCCTTGAAGTGCACAGTCCAGGCTCCCATCTTCACTGAGGCAACTTCTCTCCTCAATCACTCTGCTCATACATAGCGAGCAGCTTCTCTCTCATCAAAAGAAACAGTTGGAACACTTACCCAGAATTCCTAGCTGCTGTGTGTAAATCAGTATTTGTACTGCTGTACCACTGCTGAAGTAGTGGTCAACTATCAGAAAGCTCTCAGCTGGAAGCCACAGCTCAGACACAAAGGGTGCTCCTAGAAGGCATACCCCAAGAGCAGTCCAGCCCCTAGCCTTACTGTCTCCTGTACCCAAGACGGAAATAGTGGTTGGCTCATATAAAGCTCTCTGACAGCAACATCCAGAAGCAACAGCAACACGAAGAGCAACCCTGGGAGGCATATGCCCAGTGTGGTCCAGACCCTAGCCTCACTGTCTGCTCAGCTTCACTGATCTTCAACTGGGAGAGAGATCAATAATGGAGGGAAGGCAGAATCCGACACGTGCAGAAGCAGGGATTCCTTGACAGCAGCTCTACCTGTCTGTATCCCCCTTGCAGTGTACAGTCTGGGCTCATATCTTCGCTGAGGTGATTTCTGTCCTCGATCGCTCTGCTCAGACCCAGCCAGTGGTTGCTGTCTTCTGCTGAGCTTCACTGATCTTCACTGGCTGGGAGAGAGACCAATGATGGAGGGAAGGCAGAATCTGATAGGTGTAGAAGCAGGGGTTCCTTGACAGCAGTTCTACCAGACTGAATCCCCTTGGAGTGCAATGTCCAGGCTTCTATTTTCAATCAGGTGATTTCTCTCCTCAATGGCGCTGCTCTCTCAGCAAAAGAAGCAGTTGCAGCACTTACCCAGAATTCCTAGCTGCTGTATATAAATCAGCATTTGTACTGCTGTACCACTACTGAAATAGTGGTCACCTAAAAGAAAGCTCTCAGCTGGAATCAACAGTTCAGACACAAAGGGAACCCTAGAAGGCATACGCCAAGTGCAGTCCAGCCCCTAGCCTTACTGGCTACTGATATTCAGCGACTGGGAGAGAGACCAATCAAGGAGAGAAGGCAGACTCTGACAGGTGCAGAAGCAGGGATTCCTTGACAGCAGTTCTACTTGGCTGAATCCCCCTTGGAGTGTACAGTCTTCGCTCCTATCTTCGCTGAGGTGATTTCTCTCCTTGATCATTCTGCTCAGACCCAGACAGCAGCTGCTTTCTTCTGCTGAGCTTCACTGATCTTTACTGACTGGGAGAGAGACCAATCATGGAGGGAAGGCAGAAGTAAGGATTCCTTGACAGCAGTTCTATCTGGCTGAATCCCCATTGGAGTGCACAGTCCAGGCTATCTCCACATAGGCGACTTCTCTCCTCGATCGCTCTGCTCAGACTCAGTCAGTGGCTGCTCTGTCAGCAAAAGAAGTAGTTGGAACACTTACCCAGAATTCCTAGGAAAAAGGGAGTGGTGTGTAGCTATTTATGTTAAGGATACCATAAATGCTATAGAAATGCAGCAGGCACTAGGGGAAACAGAGTATCTATGGATCACAAAAGGGGCCGGAAGCTTGAAACCCATTCAGGTTCGAATAATCTACAGACTCTCAAATCAGGAGGAAGCCAGGGATAAGGAAATCCTAGAAACTATCCTGCAGATGTCAGGCAAATTGGACATGGTGCTGGTGGGGATTTCTATCTGCTGGACATAGATTGGAATACCCACACAGAGGCATCACAGAAGAGCAGGGAATTCCTAGTCACACTACAGGAAGAAGGCCTAAGTCAACTGGTGACATCACCCACTAGGGGTAATGTGATTCTAGATCTGATATTCACAAATAGCTATAGGGTTACTGGTGTCGAAGTAGGGAACCACCTGGGCAACAGTAATCATAACATGGTACGGTTCAGGGTAAAAAGGGCTGTAGACTCCACACACTAAACTGAAGGTTCTTGACTTCAAGAAGGCAGACTTCACAAACATGAAGGCCTGCCAAAGAGACAACCTTAGTAACTCAACAGAAGGGAGCACTGAGGAATATTGGACAAGGCTGAAGGATGCAATAACCATGGTCACATTACAGTGGGCCTGTCAGGTTAGTAAAAACAAAAGGGGGAAAACCCACTATGGTTTTCCAAGGAGGTGGCAACCATGGCAAGAGAAAAGCACACTGCCTTCAGAAAGTACAAGGAGTCAGGGAATGAGGCAGACAAAACAGAATATAAACAGAAACTGAAAGAGACAAGGAAAGTGATAAGAAATGCAAAGGCTCAAACAGAGGTTAGGATAGCTCAGGAAGTTAAAAAAGGTAACAAAACTTTCTACAGGTACATACATAAAAAAAGGAAGACCAAAGGGGGCATTGTTAGAATCACAAAAAAAGATGAATGAACCACAGAGCAAGATGGAAGAAGGCAGAGGCACTCAATAAGTACTTCTACTCAGTCTTCACACAGGAAGCCGGCAGTAATGGACCAACAACAGGCAGAAGGAAGTGTCCGATTGAAGGAATAGACATGTGTCCCTTCATAGAGGAAAGGGCCTGGAGGAAATAGACAAGTTAAAGATAGAAAAAGCTATGGGGCCAGATGAGATACACCCAAGAATACTAAAAGAACTACTGTTGGGAGGGAACTGGCAGCCCCCTTAGCAGTGCTCTTCAACAAGTCATTAAGGAGTGGGGAGGTGCTGGAGGATTGGAAGAGTGCAACAGTAGTACCACTCTACAAGAGTGGAAGCAATGAACAGCCAGGTAATTACCATCTGGCTAGTCTAATGTGAGTTGTGGAAAAACTGATGGAGTCCCTGCTGAAGGAAAGAATCATAGCCTTTTTGGAGTAAACTGGTCAGCTCGACAAAAATCAACTCGGTGTCATGGCAGAGAGGTCCTGCCAGACAAACTTGGTTGATTTTTTCAATTGAGTCACCGAAATAGTGGATCAGGGTGGGGCCACGGATGTAATTTAATTGGACTTCAGCAAAGGTTTTGACTCTGATTTGTACAGGAGACTAGTCAAAAAATTGGAGAACATGGGAATTGGGCCCGAGGTTACAAACTGGGTCAGAAACTGGTTACATGGGAGAACTCAGAGATTATTAATAAATGGCACGCTGGCTGTGGAGGGGAGGTTGGCTAGCAGGGTCCTGCAGGGCTCAGTTTTGGGGCTGATCCTCTTCAACATATTCATCAGTGACATTGCGGACAAACTGGAGGGAAAGGTGTGCCTGTTTGCAGATGACACCAAAATCGGCAATAGGGTAGACACAACAGAGGGACAGCAAAACATGGAAGCTGATCTCTGAAAACTGGAGGAGTGGTCCAAGACCTGGCAATTGAAATTCAATGCCAAAAAAATGCAAGGTCATGCACCTGGGAAAGTGTAACCCAGGGAAACTGTACTGAATGGGAGAGGAGCAGCTGATAGCTACCAGGCAGGAGCGAGACTGAGGGGTGTTAAACATAGAAAACATAGAAACATAGAATTTGACAGCAGATAAGGACCGCTTAGCCCACCTAGTCTGCACATTTCCCTACCTAATGGATAAGCTGCAGATCCTAGTTAACCAACAGCCTACTTCCTCCTACCCCCCACTAGAATTGCCTCATGTCTGTCCCATGCATTCTTGAATTCCCCCACTGTTTTTGACTCTACGACCTCTTCAGGTAGGCTGTTCCATGTATTCACAACCCTCTCTGTGAAGAATTACTTCCTCGCATTACCTCTGAGCCATCCCCCCTCTATCTTCAAATTGTGCCCCCTTGTTTTTGCACATCTCTTTTTCTGAAAGATGCTACCCTCTTGGACTTTGTTGATTCCCTTGAGGTATTTGAAAGTTTATATCATGTCCCCCCCTCTCCCTCCTTTCCTCGAGGCTATACATCTTTAGTTCCTTTAGTCTTTCTTCATATGTCTTCTGATGCAGACCCTGCATCATTTTGTTTCCCTCCTCTGGACAGCCTCCACACTGTCTATGTCTTTGCGGAGATGGGGTTTCAGAACTGTACACAGTACTCAGATGTGGTCTTACCGACTGTCTGTACAGAGGGCCAACAACTTCCTTTTTTACTGGTGATGCCTCTCCCTATGCATCCCAGTATCCCCCAGCCCTCCTTACTGCCTTCTCATATTGCTGGCCCACCTTTAGGTCAACTGATATGACTACCCCTAGCTACCTTTCCATTTTGTTGTTGTCAGTATCTCACCCCCTAATGTGTACTCTTCCGTGGGTTTTGTTTCCCAGGTGCATTACTTTGCACTTTTTGCATTGAATCTAAGCTGCCATACATTTGACCATTCCTCAACCTTGCCAAGTCCCTTTTCATCCTTTCCACCCCACCTTGTGTATCAACCCTGTTGCAGATCTTTGTGTCATCTGCAAAGAGACATACTTTCCCTTCCAGTCCCTCTGCAATGTCACTTATAAAGACATTAAAAAGGACTGGCCCCAGTACTGAACCCTGCAGTACCCGACTAGTAATCCTCCTTTCTTCACTGTGGACTCCATTTACTATTACCCACTGTGTCCTGTTTTCCAACCAGTGTTTTAGCCATGCTAACACCCTAAGACCCACTCCCAGGTTGGCTAATTTGTTTATTAATCTTTTGTGAGGGACTGTGTCAAATGCTTTGCTAAAGTCTAGGTAGGCCATGTCCATAGCCCCTCCCTGGTCTATTGCTTTGGTCACCCAGTCAAAAGAAATCAATTAGATTTGTCTGACACGACCTTCCTGCTGTGAACCCATGCTGCCTTGGGACCTGTGCCCCACTGGCCTCTAGGTACTGAACAATTTTTTCCTTCAGAAGTGATTCCATCATTTTCCCTACCACTGAGGTCAAACTGACAGGTCTGTAGTTTCCTGCCTCTGACTTGCTCCCACTTTTTGAAGGGGAATCACATCTGCCCTCCTCCAGTCCTCAGGTACCACCCCATCCTCCCATGATTTATTAAAAAGGGTAGTTAGTGGTGTTACTAGTTCTTCCCTTAGTTCTTTTAAAATTCTGGAGTGAATCCCATCAGGCCCCATTGCTTTAACCACCTTCAGTTTAAAGAGTTCTTTCAGAACCCTTTCTTCTGTGAAAGGACTAATATCAACCCCCCTATCCAGAGTGCTTCTATTGACCAGCTTAGGTATTTCCCCCTGCTTTTCTATTGTGAATACTGAACAGAAGTATTCGTTCAGTATCCCTGCTTTTACACTGTCGCTGTCTGCCCGACCACCTTCCTCTTTGTTCAGCCTCAGTATCCCTGCCTTAGTCTTTCTTTGCTCCCTAATGTACCTATAAAAGGTTTTATCCCCCTTCTTAACCGAGTTGGCTATCTTTTCCTCGGTTTGGGCCTTTGCTATTCTGACTGCCTTATCCACTTCCTTCTGCTTTAACTGGTACAGTTCTCTGTCCTGCTCCTTCTGTGTTTCCTTATACTTCCTGAATGCTATCTTTTTTTCCCTTACCTTCCCTGCTACTTCTTTTGAGAACCATAGTAGTTTTTTCTTTCATTTTGATTTGTTTATTTGCTACACACAAAGACTTGTTGCCTCTGTGATGGCGGTTTTGATGTTTCCCCATTGTTGCTCCGCCCCACCTTCTTGCCTGTTTGCTAGTGCTTTCCTGAGGCACTCTCCCATTTTGACAAAATCAGCCCTCCTGAAGTCCAGTACCTTCACTTTTGTGTGGCTTGACTTTACAGCTAAGTGTATCGTGAACCACACTGTTTGGTGGTCGCTTGTTTGCAGATAGCTATCCACTTCAAGATCAGAGATCCTCTCTCCATCCCCATTTGAGAGTACCAGGTCTAAGATTGCTCTCTCCCGAGTGGGTTCCAAAACTAGCTGTCTGAGGCATGCCCCCCGTAGGGCATCGAGAATGGCCCTGCTATTGGATGTGGCTGCAACAAAGGTGCTCCAGCCAACATCTGGCATTTTCAGGTCCCCCATCAGCAATATCTCCCCTTTCTCTAACATCCCAAGGATGCCTTCTATCATTTCCTTGTCCATTTCCTTCCCTGAGATGGGGGTCTGTATACAACCCCTGTCCGGATTGTGGAGCCATTTCCAGTCTCCAGGGTGACCCACAGTGCCTCCTCTCTTCCCTGTTTACCCTTTAGTTCTGTTGCTTTTATCCCTTCCCTTACATAGAGAGCTACCCCTCCTCCTCTTCTTCCCTCCCTGTCCCTCCAGTAGATTGTGTACTCTGATATGTTGACATCCCAGTCATGGTTCTCTGTGTACCATGTTTCTGTGACTGCCACAACATCCAGGCATCCCTCTTCCATCAAGGCCACCATTTCAGGGAGCATAGGAAAGGGCATCATGAGTGTTCATATCAGATGACCTCAAGGTAAGTAGACAATGTGAAAAAGCAGCACTAAAGGCTAGTGGTATCCTGGGATGCATAGGGAGGGGCATCACGAGCAGAAGGCATGAAGTAATCATGCCCCTGTATCGGTCCCTGGTCAGGCTTCACCAGGAGTACTGTGTCCAATTCTGGAGGCCACACCTCAGGAAGGACATCGATAGGCTGGAGATGGTACAGAAAAGAGCAACAAAGATGGTACAGGGTTTACATCAGAAACTGTACGAGGCAAAACTGGATGACCTCAAATTATACTCCCTAGAACAATGTGGGAATCATGGGGACATGATAGAAACATTCAAATACTTTAAAGGCAACAACAGGGTGCACATGCAGAACCTTTTTCAGGTAAAAGACTACAGCAGGACTAAAGGGCACAACCTTCGACTAAAGGGAGGAAAGTTCAGAAGCAATACGAGAAAATTATTCTTCACAAAGCGTGCTGTGGAACCATGGAATAGCCTTCTGGAGGGGGTGGTGGGGGCCAAGACAGTGTGGGAATTCAAGCAGGCATGGGGCAGACACTGTGAGATACACAAGCAGACAGCTAAGTAGTGGGGTAGGAAGCCAAGGGCAGACTTGATGGATAGTACAATCCCCATCTGCTGACAACTTCTATGTTAGCCAACAGGAGCCAGGACACCCTTTATTTCACTTGTGGTAGCTCCCCCTTTAGCCCACTGGGGCTTTTGAAACACATTTCATCCTTTTGCACCCTTTCTGCTATCCCCAGTCAATAGAGATGTGGCTCCTTCAAAAATGGTATGTCCTGCAGGTCACACATGCACAGATGGCATTGTGTGGCCATCTTTTTTATTTACATTTTCACCAATCTGTTTCTTAGCAACTCCCCAGACCGGTTAAAGATCCCCCAAGCACCTGGAGGCACAGGAACACTCAAAACCTCAGCCCCCCATCTCTGATGGGGCCGATGAATGGTGCATCCCTGGTGTCTGTAGCTGCAGAGCCAATGTAGGTGCCAGGCCCAAATCCCACCAGGGACTACTGATAGAAGCCCTCCAGTCCCATTTCAGCTAAGCAGGGTACCAGAGGTAGAATAAAGACCCCATGGGGCAGTAGCCCCATAGGGTAAACAGAATCTGGGCTGAGGGGGCCTTACAAGCCCCTCCCCCCCAAAAAAACCTTGGCATCCTTGACAAACCATTAAAGTTCAACACACATTTTTCTTTAGGAGCACTTTTAACTAGACAGTTCAGTTCCTCCTTTGCAAGCATTTCAAACATAGCATCAGCTCCAACTGCAACGCCCTTTACTTTGGGCTTTCTGGGGTTGAAATCTGTTGCCTTCAGCTGGTACAGAACGCTGCAGCCCGGGTTTTGACTGGGACAAGGAGATCCAGTCATATTACCCCAGTGCTGCGCGAACTGCACTGGCTTCCTATACGGTGGCGGATCACCTTTTAAAGTCATTTTACTGACTTTCAAAGCCCTTCATGATCAGGGTCCGACCTATCTGAAAGAACTTCTGGTGCCTTACTGCCCCAGCCAATCGCTCTGCTCAGCTGACGAGGGGTTGTTAGAGAATCCAAGAGTGAATTTAAAATCTTCTGGTAGTAGAGCATTTTCTTATGCTGCACCCACTCTTTGGAATTCTCTACCACGCCAGTTAAGGGAGTGCACCTCCGTGGAGGTATTTAAGAAAGATTTAAAAACCCACTTATGGCATTTGGCTTATCTGGATGACTAATGGAAGTTATTTGTGAATATTTGCTGATCTTATGGATGATCACATGGTTTGTTTTAACTAAGTGATGTTTTAATGAATTTATTTTTATATGTTTAAAATTGATATTGTATATTGTGGTTTTGATGTAAAGCGCCTTAATGTTTCTGAAAGGCACTTTAAAAATAAAGTTATTATTATTATTACTTTTCTTAGACATCTTCATTCTGTCTGTTATACACCAATGTTAACACAGGTAAGCACAGTATCAGTACACTTAGCATCAGTTTTATCCTTATTAGGCATTTTGTCGCACATTGAGTAGATCCCATATGAAATTCTGTACAGTGCTGGGCAGCTATAAGCAGGGAATAAACCATGACCATCATGTATTTATGTACCACTTGGATAGTGAAGGCACCAGGGTGGTCATAAGTTAATTACAGAGGGACTTAACTGCTCTACTAGATGTGCGGGGCACTACTGCATCTTCCATAGGAATAGGGTGCTCTCTTCCCTCTTCTTGCACTGTGTCCAGCACAGTGGCCTGGTCTGGAATAGCAGGTGTCTGATCAGTCTCTTCTGAAAAGTCCTTCACTAATGCTTTTACATCCATATTTGCAAAGGGTACCTCCTGATCGCCAACTGGG
This sequence comes from Neoceratodus forsteri, assembly GCA_016271365.2. Taxonomy (NCBI): domain Eukaryota; kingdom Metazoa; phylum Chordata; order Ceratodontiformes; family Ceratodontidae; genus Neoceratodus; species Neoceratodus forsteri. Next base: position 1,781,443,482 of record CM057452.1, read on the forward strand.
GTTACACTTGTCACTAAAGGTTGAGCATTAGGGTCTACACTGTACAAGAAATCTGTCTCCTCTCTTATCTGCTGTGGCCAGTCCACAGGAATCACCGTTTCTCTGAATACTTCTGTAGGAGGCTGATACCAGTACTTGTCCTCTTCCTTAATATTTGCACTGCCTGTTGGTTCAGGTTGTATATCTGGTTCACTGATCAATACTGAATCAGGAATGGTTACTGTCATCTTTTGTCGGGCTTGGCTCTGATTTTGAGTTCTGGCAGGTCTCGGCCCACACTGTGTTACAGTCTCTGAGATGGACTCGAGCTGACCAATAGGTAGAAGGTGATTTCGGTGAACAGTTTTGACAATACCCCTGCCACGTTCTTGACAGATACGAGACTCAGGTAAGTCAGTTAACATTTCAAGGACAACATACAGTTCAGAAGATCAATGGTCAGCTATCTTGTGTTTTCCTCAAAATCCCAGATTTCTGAGGTGAACTCTATTTCCAGCTTGTTACCGGCAGCTTCTGCAGCCAGCTGATAGGCCTCTTTCAGTTGCTTTTTTAGGCATTTCATGTATTCAAAGTAGGACTCATTGGAGGTTCCATCAGCAGACACTCCAAAAGCTAAATCAATTGGCAAATGGGCTTCTCTATCAAACATTAACAGGCAAGGTGAAGCGTCTGTAGCACTGTTCTAAGTAGAACTGTAGACATCCACCAACCTGGGGACATGCTGACTCCAACTGATTTTCTGTTCCGGGTCCAGCATACCCAACATTTCTAACAAGGCACAATTAAAACTTTCAGGCTGCTGGTCCCCTTGAGGATAGAAGGGAGTGGTGCAGGACTGCTGAAGACTATGGGCAGCTAGAAATTCCTTCATTAGGCAGCTCTAACAATTGGGTCCTTGATCGGAGTGAATATGCAAAGGTATACCATAATGCATTATAAGCTCCTCCAGTTTCTGCACAGCAGTCTGGGCAGTCTGATTTCTAGTTGGGTAGGCTTGTGCATACCTTGTACAGTTTTCCCCGGTCAGCACCTTACCAGTCGGCCTTTTCCCACGTTCCTCCAGCTCCCCAGGGGGGTGGAGATCGAGTCTTTCCATTATCAGACCCCCCCCTCGGCAGCCTTCTCTCCCATCCCTTCCCCATCACAAGTTTAAACCCCACCTTTCACCAATGAACCCCTCTATTTTCAACTTAAGGATTTTCCTCCCCTCCAAATTGAGATGGAGCCTATCTCTAGCATACAGCCCCTTATCCTCCCAGGTCTCCCCCCAATCCCCCATCAACCCATACCCTCTGGCCCCACACCACTCCATGAGCCACTGGTTTAAGTCCCTAATCTTCCTCTTGTATTCCCCACTAGCCGTTGGCACCGGCAGGATTTCTGAGAAGGAAATCGCACATCCTATGTCATGACAGACCCTGGCAAGCTCCCTGAACCTTGCCTGTATCTCTAGCTCACTATTTCCCTCAATGTCACTGGTACCCAGGTGGACCAGTATATCCAGGGAACCTCCACAATCCTTTGCCAGCTGATATACCTCATGCTTGGCACTGTGCACCAGTAGTCCAGGGAAGAATGTTGTTCAAACCAGGCAGGCTTCCCCCTGCCTATCCCATTTGATACCCCTGATCATGGAATCACCCAACAGGATCACTCTGACCTCCCCTTTTCCTCCATTTCCCCCTCTTCCATGTTCTCATCCTTTTACGGCCCTCCCCAGCCGGGTTCCTTGCCTCCCAATCTGGGCCCCAGCTGCCCCCTTCTTATTTACCTTGACAAAACCGTCCCTCTGATCCTATGCGTCTCCTCCTCCCGAGTATCCTTTCGTACCCCACTATCCCCCCCATTGCTGCTTGTGACTGGTCCTTCCCTCCCATCTGCTAAACTTGCCTGGCTCGTCCTCCCTTTCTTCCCGTCTCTGTTCAGACCCTCCTTGCCTGTTGTGCTCCCCTGGCACAAACCCTGAGCTGCCTTTACTGTATCCTCCTAGTACTTCTGGTCCCTCTTCTTGCCCTTTCCTCCCAACTGATCCTTCTCCTTGCGCTTTCCTCTCTCTACCCCCCCTCCTCCTCCTCCTGCTCTGATTCACTGCTCCCCCAATTTTCCCATGTTCCAGGTTCCCCCCTGTTCTTCCTGCTATCCTGACCCTTTCTCCTGCCCTCCATTCCCTTTCCATCTCCAACCACCCCTGCTATGGCTACATCACCCCCCTCATCTTCAAGCAGAAGAAGAGAATTGAAGCGGTCACTGAGCTTAAGGTCTGATCCACCTCCCCACATTGTTTCCTTCTGTCCTGCCCCAGCCATCTGCCTACATCTGCCTACTTCTCTGAGAATGTCCTCCCTTTGACCCCCCCCCGTGAGGGTCCCCAGATACCTGCCTGCTTCCTTGGTAGTGTCCTCCTTTTGGGCCCCCTCTGTCAGGGTCCCTATGTGACCCCAGAGTACTCTCCTGCACTCCTTTCCCTATGCCCCCACCCCTAGTGCTTGGTGCAACCCCGTGGAAGAGCCCCTGCCCTATTCCCCAACCATACCTCCCCTCTCTCCAGCTGTTTCCTAATCCCTCAACCTCCTCCCTAAGCTGTGCCAGCTGGTGGCACACTGGCAAACCACCAAACTTGCAAGCCCAGTCCAGTATCATGGCCGCCCCACACCCTGTGCACCCCACCACCCTCCCAAAGATGCCGGCCCTAATGACGTGTGATTCCATCCCCCTCCAAGTAGGTTTCCTTGGGTGAACCACCAGGTTCCCCACTAGTCCAAGATACATCTCTACCCACTAATCAGGTCACCCACTAAACCTAGATACTGTCCCACAGTATACAGGTACCCCCGTTACTAGGTGCAGTACTACACAGTTAACTTATAGGGAAAGTGTGCAACTCCCTAAGCTCCTCTCTCGCAGCTCTTAAACCCAGCCCCCAGTGGCTAGAACTACATGAGCTGCACCTGAAGCCTTTTCCTCCAATTGCAGGGCAGGCGTTCCCCTATAAATCAACCTAGCTCTGGGGAAGGAGGGGTGGGGAGGGTGGACTAGGGCCTACACCCGACTCTCACGAGAGTGTATCAGCCCTGTGACTGCCCCTCACTGCATCTCCAACCACTACCTGCTAAGACAAAGTCTTTCAAGTCTACTTCCTCACAGCATCCAGATAGAAGCTTCTGTACCCATTCACCTCTAACTGAAGACTGCCTGAGTTGAGAGTCCCACCTTACTTTCAAACAGCACTAATCCCCTGTGATACGATGCCTGCACTTACAGGCCAGACAGCAGCTTTTAAACACACACCCCCCCCCCCCCCAAATAGTCTGCTAGAAACAAACAGAGAACCAGCTAAGAAGATCTTTCAAGTCCACTTACCCTCGCAGCCTCCTGCTTTTAAACACCCACAAACACCAAATTGTCTGCTGGAAACACACAGAAAACCAGCTAAGACAAATCTTTCAGTTCTACTTCCTCACAGCATCCAGCTTGAAGCTTGTGTACCCATTCACCTCTAACTGAAGACCTCTAACTGGTGATGACTAAATACAGAATAAAGTATGGGGTAGTGTACTGTATGTAACGTGAAGTTTACACACACCTGAGGGGTTAGATGCTCATAAACCCTGAGAGCGAAGCTTGAGGGGTTTATGTTAGCATCTAACCCCTCAGGTGTGTGTAAACCTAAAGTTTAAATACACTACCCTATATTTTATTTTAGATAATTGCTGGGTTTCCCTTTTTCACCTCAGCAATTATATAAAATAAAGACCTTCCAGTGCAGCCACGTTTGGCTTACGAACATATGAACATACGGAATTTGCCAGCAGATAAAGGCCTAGAGGTCTATCCAGTCTGCTTGAATGTGCAGCTAGCACCCCTTATTCTGCAGCTGCCCCTCCCTTCCACCCTTCCCCTTCATTGACCCTCCTCCTTGTCCTGTCCCATCCCCTTTTGAAGCAGTCCACTGTTCTACTGGATACCACTTCTGCAGGTAATGCATTCCACCCAGCCACCACCCTCTCTGTAAAAAGTGTCTCCCTTGTCTCCTCCTGAACCTTCCTCCCTCCAGTCTCATATCATGGCCCCTGGTGTTCCTCCCCTTCCCTCCCTTACTTTGAACAGTCCCTCTGTACCTGTCTTGTTTATTCCTTTCATGTACTTAAAGGTTTCAATCATGTCCCCCCTGTCCCTCCTCTCCTCCAGTGAGTACATGTTCAACTCCCTCTGTCTCCTCTCGTATGATAAGTCCCGCAGTCCCTTGATCATCTTTGTTGCCTTGAGCTGCACCCTCCAGTAACTTATGTCCTCTTCAGATACGGGCACCAGAATTGCTCAGAGTATCCAGGTGCGGTCTAACTAATGACCAACAGTGGCAGAATCACCCTCCTCCCTCCTCGAGGATATACCCCTTGCAATACAACCCAGTATTTTGTTGACCTTTGCAGCTGCCTTCCTACATTGTGCCGAGTTGTTCATTGACCCTGTAATGAGCACCCCCAGATCCTTCTTCTCCTCTGTCTGGGCTATCTGCACTCCCCCCCAGCTGTTAACTCCTCCTTGGGTTCTTCATCCCAAAATGCAGCACCTTGCACGTTTTGCATTAAACTCCAGTTGCCAGGTGTCTGACCAGGTTTCAAGCTTTGTCAGATCATCCTGCAACCTCTGCCATCCCTGTAGGTCATCAACCACTACTCCTACCTTGGTATCATCAGCAAACAAACTGATCTTGCTCTTGATGTCCAATGATACGTCTGCAATGAATATCCCAAACAACACTGGTCCCAACACCTAGCCCTGTGGAACATCACTCGTCACTACCCCTGGGTATGAGAGCTCCCCACCCACCACCACCCTCTGGTGCCTTCCCTGAAGCCAGTTCCCTACCCATCTCACCAGCTTTGCACCTGCCCCTGTGCCTACTAACTTACTTCCCAGCCTTCCATGTGACACCAAGTCAAATGCCTTACTGAAGTCCAGATACAGGACATCCACTGCATGGCCCCTGTCCAGTTGCCTAGTTACCCAGTCATAGAACTCCACCAGGTTGATTTGGCAAGATGTGCCCCATATGAAGCCATGCTGTCTGCTGTCCTGTAGTCCTTTGGCCTCTAGGAGGGCCACCAGCCTCTCCTTCAGGATAGTCTCCATTAGCTTACCCATCGATGGATGTGAGGCTCACTGGTCTGTAGTTTCCCAGTTCATCCTTAGCCACTCTTGTGGAGGGGCACCACATGAGCCATCCTCCAGTCCTGAGGTACACACCTGAATGTAGTGAGGCATTAAATAGGTCTGCCAAAGGTCATGCAAGGACCTCTGCCAGCTGTTTGCTACCCTGGGTGGATGCCATCTGGGCTCATGCCTTATCCACCCTCAGTGCCTTCAAACCTCCCAAACTTTGTCCTCCATGATTTCCCCATCTGTCACCCCTTTCCCGTTTCTGCCATTTCTCCCCCCTTGGGTATCACCCCCCCTTCTCTTTAGCAAATACTGAGCTGAAGTACTCATTTAGTGCTTCTGCCCTATTGCACCCTGCTTCCACCCAACCTCCCTCCTTTCTAATCCTTACTATGTGGTCCTTACAGCTCCTTTCCTCCCTGATGTACCTAAAGAAGTCCTTCTCCCCCTTCTTAATGCCTTGTGCCAGCCTAAGTTCAGTAGATGCCTTGGCTCCCCTTACTGCCCTTGTCACCTCCTTCAATTCCATCAAGTACTCCTCCCTGTCCTCCCCCTCTCTGTTTTCTTGTACTTCCTAAAGGCAGCCTTTTCCTCCTTACCTTTCCATGACCTCCTTGCTCAACCAGCTCAGTTTCTTAGCCCTAGCCTTCTTGCTCTGGGCCTTGCAGCAGGTTTGGTGCCTCCATTATCCCCAGCTTTATGAGCTCCCACCTCTGGTTAGTGTCCATACTAGATTGAATTCTGGCCAGGAACCCATTTACCACTTCCCCCATCCTCTCAAAGTCGGCCCTCCTGAAGTCCAGCACTCTTGTGCCAGATTCCACTCCTTCCTTGCCCATATCCAATGTGAGCCATACTGAGTGGTGGTCACTCTCTGACAGCAGTTCCTCCACTGTAAGTTCTCTCATAAAGTCCCCATTTGCCAGGACAAGGTCAAGGGTATCCCCTAACCTGGTTGGTTCACTGACCATTTGCAACAGGAAGCTGTCCTGGAAGGCATGCAGCAGTACCTGCTCCCTTCTGTTCCTGGTTGTTGGGGTACTCCAGTCCACTCCTGGCATGTTGAAGTCCCCCACAATCACCACACTACCCTTCTCGCAGGTCCTCCTGATCTGTCCCGCTAGTTCCCTGTCTAACTCCTCCATCTGAGATGGCGGCCTGTACACCACGCTTATTCTAAGAATCCTATTCTTGGAATCCTGGATTTGCATCCAAAGTGACTCCGTACTACCCTCCTCCCCTTCCTCCCTTACACACTTCGGTCCTTCCTTCACATATAGTGCCACACCCCCTCCTTTCCCAATCACCCTGTCCCTATGAAATAACCTCTACCCTGGTACAGACAGGTTCCAGTCATTGTATTGGGTGGCCCATGTTTCTGTGATGGCTGCAATGTCCACCTCTCCTTCTGCCATGAGCACCTGTAACTCTGCAGTTTTCCTCCTCAAGGCTCCCTAGCATTAAGGGTAACCACCTCCCCCCTCCTGCCACTCCTTTACTAGCATCAGCACTAGTACTTACATTTGTCCTTTGTCACTGTTATGGGGGTAAGCTCATATGGTTTCCCAACCTGTGGTCTCTGCATGTCTCTTGCCCAATTGCCACCCCCACTGCTAGTTTAAATTCCAACTTCCTCTATGTACCTCCATCCTCTATTTCAACACTTTCTTTCCCTCCTCACTCAAGTGTAGTCTGTCCTTGGCATAGAGACTACTGTCCTCCCAGGTCCCTCCCCACCCCCAACAGCTTATACCCTTTAGCACAACACCAGGTTCTTAGCCATCCATTAAATTCCTCTATTCTCAGCTTTCTTGTTGTGCTTGCCTTGGGCACTGGCAGTATCTCCGAAAATGTTACTGATCTTCCTGCCCCCTCACATAATTGTCCTAGTTCCTCAGACCTCCTCTGGACTATATCTACTGTCTTGTCAGCCAGGTCATTCATCCCAAGATGTATTATTAAATGAGGCTTGTCCCTACCCCTTCTAGCATATTTCTTAGCCCGGTGCCCAAATGGGAATCCTCATCTTTTAAAAATGCCTTCTTTTGTGTGTGTGTGTTTTTTTACATGGTTCTGAAGTTTGTACTACATATTGGGGGAAAAATAAAACAAAAAACCTACCGCCAAGTGTTTCTGGTGGTGCTGTTTTTGGCGAGACAGAAGCAGTGAGCAGTCGGGAACAGTCATGCTGCTGCGTGGGCATACGCACTGCGAGGGAAACCATGCGCATGTTTGTCCTTATAAACTCCTTTATAATAGCAAATTATACCATGGTTTCCCTATGGGAAAAAGGGGAAGCCAGTTACTATATTATGACTATAACCTTTACTGTCCAGTTCCAGTGACAAAAAGTCCATAAACACCAGTTCTAATGGTTCAGTAGGTTTAATGTTTACAAGTGGTGCCGCTTTCCTGGGCAAAGTCTTTCTCTGAACACACCTGGCATAATTCTTGCAGTGCTTCTCCATGTCAGATATCATTCTGGGCCAATAAAGTAGGCTTCGCACAAGGGTCAGGGTATGCTCAAACCCAAGGCACCCCATGTCATAATGCAATTCTTTGAGACCGACTTTGTGGTATTTCCATGGCAGTACCAACTGGTTACAGGTGACCACTGTTTTGGGGGTGTTGCACACTTCTGAAGAGCATTCCATCTTTCAAGGATAACTTTCCCCAGTCTCTCAACAAAATTGGAACATCTGGAGGATCATTCAGCACTTTGTCTGGACCCTCTCCTTTTTCCAAAGCTGAAATTAATACTTTTAGTCCGGAATCTTGCCACTGTGATCATCTTTCTTCTCACCGTTTTGGCCAGGGCAAATGGCTGATGCTGAAATCCTCAAAGTTGTGGTAGACTTCAGGTATAGTGTCAGAGTGGGCTTCCATTACATCATTAGCCCTGTGGTGACAGTCAGATGTCTCGCTATCTGTATCAACAAATTTTGTACATAACACTTTTACAGTTGCAGGAGTCACACGAGTCCACCGGCTCCCATCTGAAGGGTGAGGCCTGAGAGACAGGGCATCTGCATCTGTATTTTTCATGCCCTTCTGATACTCGAGGGTAAAGTTCTACGTAGAATGCGCTGACAGCCAATGGTGACCTGCTGCATTTAACTTAGCAGTAGTGTTGACAGAGGTAAGAGGATTGTTGTCAGTTCTTACTTTAAACTTGGCCCCACAAAGGTAGTCATGGAACTGATCAGTAATGGCCCATTTTAAAGCTAAAAACTTTAGCATGTACACTGAGTAATTCTTTTCACTAGGTGTCAGGCTTTGACTGGTGAAAGCAACAGGTTTCAGTCCTTCCACGTACTCTTGATACAGTACTGCTCCTAACCCATCCGTGCCAGTGTCCATGTGTAACTAATAGTACTTGGTTGGATCTGCAAAGGCCAACACAGGAGCTTCAGGAAGTCTCTTAAAGAGCAGCTGACGCCATTTGGACAACTTTAAAAAAACATAATATTTAGACACAGTGCAAATTGTATTTTACATTAGTTCTTTATTTCTCCTCCCAGGTATTTATTACTGAGGCCTTTTGCATGAAAACAAGATCTTTGATCCTGAAGAGTTCATCTATTCCTGATGCTTTCTCCCTACCTGAAGTCATAATGCTCTACTTGTGACATCACAATAACTCCCATGGCAACAGATTGTGATGTCACAACAGAGGACTATGACATGAAGTAAGGATTCCTCAGTAATGAGTAATAGGGAGGAGAAATTTATTGAATACACATGGAATGCAAGCTAAATTGTACCTAACACACCTGGAATCCAGGACATACCTGGAATTGAGCACTAGTGCTCCGTGTGTCTTCTTGGTAAAACTTTTTAAATAAATAAATAAATTTTATGTGTTTCAAAGTTTTCTTTGAGGTGTCAGCAGCTCTTTAATTATTTCTCTGAATGCATTCTCACAGTCCTGATTCCATCTGTCTCCAAATGGTTTGTTAACTTTGTAGTGGCTTTTGGGGCACATCCTTCCCCTTCTGCTTCTTCATTAGTGGTCAGACCACCTCGGAGAAATCCTGAACAAACCTTCAATAATAATCGCAGAAGCCAAGAAAGGATTGCAACATTTTCACATTATGGGGCCTAGGCCAGATAATGAGGGCTTTGAACTTGTGAGGATTGGTTTGGACTGCTTCGGCTCAAACAATATGCCCAACATATTTTACAGAGGATTGACAGAATTGACATTTGTCGATTGACACACTGAGTCCAGATACTTCAAGTCTGTCCAGGACTTTCATCAGGCTGTCTTCGTGTTCCTCTAAGGTGTGTCCAAAAGCAATCAGATCATCCAAATAGATGATTATTTGCAGCACATTCACGTCTCCTATGGTTTTTTCCATCAACTGCTGGAAAGTGGCTGGTGCCCCAAGATACCTTGTAGCATCCGTTCAAATTGATAAAATCCCAAGGGGCAAATGAAAACAGTTTTTTCCTTGTCCTCTTCAGAAATGGAAATCTGGTAATACCACCATTCACAGGTCCAGGACAGAAAACCATTTGCTGCCGGTGAGGCAGGCCAGAACATCCTCCACATGTGGTACAGTATACTGGTCAGTAATACTGCACTTGTTTAAAGTCTGGTCGTCAATGCACAAGCGTACAGCCCTGTTCTTTTTATGGGCTACCACAGTGGGGGATGCATAAGGGCTTCTGGATTTGGATATAATACCAGGTTCTAGTAACTCTTGTAAGTGTTTGTGAACATCTTCCATATCTGCTGGAGCTAGTTGTCTGGATCTTCTCAAAAGGGTCGGTTGTCATTCAGATTTATGTGATGCTCTTCACCAAGGGCATATCCAACATCAAGCTCACTGTTGAGAAAAACATTGGTCCTCTGGACTAGCTTCTGTCTCATTTTCTACTTGTACGATTCAGGTATTGGAGAATCTTCAAATCTGAACAAATTTGGATCAAGTTTTTCAGTGGTGGGTGGGTTCAGAGACAAAAGTCATACAGCCTCTGCTTGGTAGACATGCACTAAGGTCCATCCTTTCTGAATAGTCACTTCCTTTTCAGTCTCATTCCTCAAAAGGACATTAATCTTCCTAACTCAGGTAGGTGTACAGAGGGCTGGCACCACCCCTCTCTGTACTAGCAGGCTATTGGGTCACTCCCCATCCATGGGTGTGTCCACAATGTAAGCATGGCTTCTGGCATGCAACTCAAACTCTATCTCCCCAATCACTTGGCACTCAGCACCTGGGGATAAAACCAAAGGTTGGGCATCTCATCTGTGAATCACACCCACCCACTCACCTTCACTCTCTGACTTACCAGACAAGGGTCCCTTCATATAGACACTTTGGATGCACGGGTGTTTCTGTAGCCTGTGTATGGACTGCAGTCCCTTCATCTCTTGTCATAGCTGAGCCAGTCTCTGAAACATGTTGACATTGGTTCCAGTTATTACTGGGACCTTTCCTTCCAACCCAGTATTTGTGAACACCAAGGCAAGTGCTTCTATAGGAACCTGTACTCCAGCTACACTTTGGGGGAATTCTGTTTGTATGACAATGTGCCCCCAATATGGATAAGGCTGATTACTCACTCCCCAGACAGCTACTCCTTCCAGGGGCTGTAGGGGCACGTGACTCAAATGCTTCTGGTATCAGTATTCAAACACAAGTCACTTGGACACCACTATTAAGTTAGCACAGTAAAATCCACCCCTTAAGTCTTGACTGGGACCCTAGCAGATGATCCTATTAATCTGGGGGGGATCTTGGGGCCAGTAACATTTACGGGTTATGTCTGATCCATAGAGCAGGTTTGGCCCAGGACCCCGGTTCACTCCTTCACTGGGTCCCACTGGCATTTTGCTGACATATGCTTCTCTTTCAACAACTTCTGTGCTACCAGATCAGACTTTTCAGGCCTTTTGCAATACCTCCTTCCATGCCCATCTTCACTACACCGATAGGAGAAAAATCCATCACTACTGGCAGTATTTACTTTCTCAGGCTTTGGTGGGATGGACTTCTGGCCAGTGTAGTATCTCCGACCCCCGGGGACAGAGTTATCTCTCGCTGATTTCGTTCACTAGTAGTCCATAGCATGGCTACCTGTTTGGTCAGTTCTTTTATTTGTTCTTTCAAATCCTCAGTTTCACTGTTGTCTCACATGGATAAGTCTTGACTTACAGGAGTCTTTATTTTTCTCAGAGGTGCTGCCATCGGACCTTGCTGTGCCACTTTATTCTATTTCTCTCTGACCTCATGCATCACTTCACCATAGGAAGGGGGATTACTCAGCCACTCCTTTAACTGCAACTTATTCAGAAGTATTTCTGAGTGTCCAGCTCCCTATATGACTTGTTTCAAATGCAGCCTATTCATGTGCTGGGCAGTCACTGCTCCCTTGCAGTAGGCTCTCTGTATTAATTGCTCAAGACATATCAAGTATTCAGACAGCTTTTCACCTTCTCATTGTACTGTCCCTTGCAACTTTCTCTGAACTCAGGTATCACTTTCAGTACTCCAGAACTTGCCCTCCAGAGTGTTCAGGTGTGTGCAGTAGCATCAGGTTGGGTAGCTTGCAAAGCTTCATTGCCATCCATAGCAGGTCCTCTGAAACTCTCCCACAGCTGATGTCTTTTATCAGCTTCCGGACACTAGGGTCTTGCACCATAGCAGTGGCTTGACCCATCCAAGTTTCACAGTCATCTTCCCTGGCTGGCACTGGTTTTCTCCAAGAGAAGGGTCTTAGCCTGGTAGGACCCTGTTCCTCTCCCCATTGCCCAAGCAGCTAACCAAGCTGGAGGCTGATCAGGTGGGGTGACACTGTCAAAAGCTAAAGTAAATGAGCACTCAGGAGTGGGTGAATGTTCTGCTTGTTTATTCCAGAAAAAAAGAACAATACCAACAACTCCTACACTTCGGCTCATGCCTTCAAAGGGGGTACCCCCTTTGAAGGCGTGAGCCGAAGTGCAGGGTTTGTTGGTATTGTCCTTTTTTCTGGAATAAATGAGCAGAACATTCACCCGCTCCTGAGTGCTCATTTACTTTAGTTTTTGGTATAATTTTGAGGGTAGCACCTCACATATTGAGCACCCGCTCGCGTTGCTGCACGGTCTACTCCTTTCTTGGGGTGACACTGTCAGCTTTATACATTTCTTGCATGTCTTGGGGAGTCTTCCCCTCTGATTTCAACCACAGTTCAAATTTCACTTTAAAATCATCTTCATCTGAATGACTCTTAGGCAGTTCCCTGCCACTGTTATGACATCCAGGCAGATCAACTCCCCCATGTGAGAGTGTGGTAGTCAGCTTGGTAACATGAATTTCTGTATCACTCTTGATCAGTGCACTTACACTGTTATTAGTACAGTTGTACCTTAGTCCTTGTACCTTTAAGTTGTTAAAACAGTCCAATGCCAACAGTTCATCAACAATTTTGGAACTATCAAAACCTTCTGAAATACCAGTCACCAAGAGAGCCTTTTTACAGTCCAATTTTGCCCCTTGACACCAGTCTTCTAAGTCCAAAAGTACCATTTTGCCTTTTCCAAATGGTCCGTGGCAATGTTTTGGGACCATCTTTCTATTTTTTGGGAGTTAGCTTTTTGGTGTACATGTGTGGGGTGTGGGAGGATCCCAGTGGTGCCTCCACTTGTAGTAGCCCCCCTTGACTCACCTAGGCTGTTCTGGGGCCCTCAGATCCACAGTCTGCACTCCTGTGAGGGGGCTGGTCTGGGCTCACAAGTGGGTAAAATTATGTAGGAGTAGACTGGTGAGGTGCCTGCACCCGGGGTAGTGATATGGGATACCTGTGGGATAAATTCCTGGTCACCAAACCCCATGAAAATATAGTAACTGCCCCAACAGTACCTTCCCCACACAGTAAATGCATATACTTTCCAATAACCAGCAATACTAAATTGTACCATAAACCAACTTTTTGCTTTTTTATAGGGAGGGGTGAACAGGGGAGAAAATAGCACAATAATAAATGGCAACAACAATTATACCCCACATTGTCTCCCACACCTCCCACCTGTAGGTACATCTGGCTTTCCTCCAAACAGCTGTTAGAAACAGTCAGTAAGTTGTGGTGGGTACCTCACCAGAGCCGCCCCAAAGACAAGGATGCAGTGGGGATTAGCAGTCTTGCAAATGGGAACAGAATACTTTCGTTGGGGCCCAGTAACTTTCAAACAGATGCAAACTTTAACTTTACTGCCTGGGCACAGCTTTAAACTTGTCGCAGTCTGCCCAGGACTTAACCCCCTCACCCTAACTAGCTACTGTAACAAGCTAAATAAGAACTCCTCTGAGCCATAGCCCAGAGACACTTACAGTTTGTAGATTGATTGGAAGGGTTTGCAGAAACTTGATTCAACGGTACTGTGCTGGTATCAGGAGTTGTTGATGGTGTACCACTACAACAGTGTGCAGGAAAACAGTGTCTATCCAAAGAAATGAAGAATGCAGATTTTCCCCTGTCTGGCCTTTACAATCCTTGCCTCTGAGGCCTTTGTGTGCGGTGTTCACCAGGCAGGCCCCTTGATGTCTTCCTCTCTGGTGATCTTTTCAGTGGTTCAGGGGACTGGGAGGCTGGGAGTCCTCTAGACTTCCTGCCTGGCACACAGCTTCACAACACATGCTTGCAGGAAGGTTCTGGTTCAGTCTCTAGCCCAAGTACGAACAACTTATCTGGCTAGAAGCTGTCAAGCAGGTTCATACAGGAAAACACAGCAGGCTCAGACTCTCTTTTCTCAGGCTGCAATTCTTTCCAGACGGCAAAGTGACAGTCTCTAACTTCAGACTGTAACTTCTCTGTTTCCAGGCTGCAGAATAACAGTTTCTCTATTTTTCCAGGCTGCAAGTCACAAAGTTCAAGCTTGCTGCTATTGGTTCAAATCTCTCCCAGGGAATCCCTCAAACAGTTCAGTTCTTTTTCCTGTTGCTACTTGCTTTCTTCAGGCGATAAGCAGCTTATCCCATCCAGGGGCTAGCAAGGCCATTGGGCAGTCAAACAGGCCTTAGAACTAGCTAGCCCACATCAGTCTCTCCTCTACTCTCTCTCTCTCTCTAGAATCTCACATTTGGCAGGCTCTCACAATCTTTTATAGTTTTCCAACAGTCCCCCTCTGATTGGCTGCTTAATTCCCAGGCTTGCTGCCATCTGACACTTTTCCCAGCTTCCCTTGTTGGCAGGAACTCTATTGGGGCTGCCATATTTATTTATTTTATGCTGCCAGGTAACTTGCACTATAAAATATATTAAAAGCCCTTTTAGGGGCTGACAACCACTTGTCTCAGCTCCTCTTAGCCAACAGGAGCCAGGACCCCATTTTTTTCTCTTGTGGGAGTCTCCCTTTAGCCCACTAGGCTCCTGAAACCCATTTCCCCCTTTTCCACCCTTTCTGTTGTCTCCAGTCAATGGATCGGTGGCAACTTTAAAAATGTCGGTCCCACTGGCTATGCGTGCACAAACAGCGCTGCATGGCCATCTTTTTTACATACATTTCACTGGTCCATTTCTCAGCAGCTCCCCAGACTGATTACAGACCCCCCCACAAGCACCCAAAGGTGCAGAAACACTCAAAACCTTGGCCTCCTATCTCTGATGGGGCCAATGAACAGAGGATCACAGAAGGCCATAGCTGTGGAGCCAAAATGGACAGCAGGCCCGAATCCCACCAAGAACTACTGATAGAAGCCCTCTGGTTCTGTTTCAGCTATGCAGGGGACCAGAGGTAGAACAAAGACCCCGGAGGGCTGCAGCTCTATAAGGTAGGCCCATCCTGGGTTGGGGGGGGGAGCTTACATTAATATCAGTGCATTTTGATCTGCTGGCACAGGACTCCTGGTTGTTTCTTAATAAAGATAAAAATCCACAGGGGAAAGAGCATTTTTTGTAGCTACTCCCTTCTATGGAAGGTTTGCCCCTCTATTCTCACTTTTTAGAACAAGTCTGTTCAGACAGGCTTTTGATGGGAACTGAATAAGCCATTGACCTCTGCACAGTATGTTTTACACATACAACAGGTTTTATGTTATGTAATATATAAGATAACTTTAGTGTTGTATTTTGTAATTCGTTTGCTGTTTGTTTGGTTTATGAAGTTTTTTCTTTGAACAGGCATCTTGGTTTTTAGAAAGTTTTTTTGCTTTTTAAACATAATACTATCTATAGTACATGGTTAGGGCTTATTGTGGATAAAAAGCGATGGCTTTCCAAAAGCTGTTGTAGGACAGTTCAAAGGTCAAGAAAAGTTGTTGTCATATCGTTCTGACATCACAACAATACTACAACAACTTCATCCCCTTGAGCTGTTACCGGACTGACTAAAGCAGCTCAGTGTTCAAAAAAAAAACCGGGTAAAATGGCGGCACCACTTAGCAAGCGGAGGGGCAAGCATTTTGCTAAGACAGTTTTGACACAAACTGCCATTGTCGGCTCCCTGTGTCCACACTATCAGTTTAGCATTTTTCTTTTTTTTTTTGTTTAAATAACCGGCGCTTTGAAATATCGGGTGGTGAGTGGGACTGTAGCAAGGACCGGAGGCAGAGCGGGATTGCAGTGATGACAGGGAGCAAGCGAGTGTGTGTGAACACAAGGTATGAAACCCTGTATTTAAATTAAACTGTAGACATTTCTGGGAACCATATACTATATAAAATAGTATATGGGTGACCAGACACAACAAGGCTTTGTTTCCATCTCGGGGATGTGATGATGTCAAACGGATCTCTCAAGCTTCGCTCTCGAGGTCTGTATGACATCATCACATCCCCTCACTGGAAACATAGCCTTGTTGTGTATGGTCACCCATACACTATTCTATATATAATGTATGTGCAGCCCTTATTATCCACTGAAAATAAGCTGTTTACAACCTTGTAATCCCACTGTTGTGATGTCAGAACCTTATAAACCTCTCTCATCTATGTCATAGCAGTGGGTTAACAAAACGGAATGCCAGTGTTATTTAATATTCTACATACCCAGAATGTGATTGTTAGTCTCAGTACAGTATTCAAATAACATTCCAATTGTCATAGTTTACTGTTACTGTGTCTAGTGATCACTATGTCTGATAGGTATTTTAACTCTGGTGCAATTTCAACCAGCTGTTGATCAGTCCATGTATCCTAATAAATTGTTTCCCTACACAATCATGTTTCCGTAGTGGTAAGGCTAAATTACTTGTGTTTGGGGGGAGGTGTAACTTCTCATGTTGAGTCCCATACACTATTAATGACAATACCTGATGTACAGGTGATAACCACAGCATAATCCCCTCTCATGGTTGCTAGGGCAGTGGTAAACCTCTCAAGCTGCACTCTTGAGGTTTACTGATGCCCTAGCAGCCATTCGAGGTGATTACACCATGGTTATCACCTGTACATCAGGCATTATCCTCTATATCTATCTTGAGGAGAAACTGGGAAACTTTGCCCAGATAGGAGTAGACAAAGTCTCTGACTTTGTTGCAACCTCTCAAGGAAAGTTTTAATTTACTGCATCTCTAATTGTGACCTCATTGACTCGCATCACAAGTCATCAAAAACAGACACTTAGCTGCTGCAAGACTGGTCATTAGTGATGTCACAATAAATGAGGTCACAGAAACAATGAGGTATAAATGGGAGCAGAACTACATTTGTCAACCTTCAGATGAGATAATATTCTTCAAATCACAGCTGCTGCCATCTGGTAGAAAACCTTACAATGCAAAAGAAAAAATATTAATAATAAACAGTAACTACTGACTACTTTAAAACATTAATAACATTTACCACTTACTGTTTTTGTTTGGTGTTACTAGTTATTATTAGACTTTGTATGATAATAAGAATCTTACAGTCAACATGCCATTTGGTAACCACTCCTGTTCACACAGTGCCGGTCTGGCAAAGCTACATTTTTCAGCTGAACATCGGGGACCCAATACTGGAATATGGCCAAAAGCAAAACATGAAGGTCTGTGCTGCACTTGCCCATGGCTATGATCCTGAGATGCCATATTCAGTCAGATAGCACAACAGCACTATCTAACTGAATATAGTGGCACGTTGACGCAGAGCAACATCAAGTAGCACTGCCCCAACAGGGATCCGGGCTGTATACAGCCCATAGGGATGGGCAGAGAACAGCGGCACCCAGACCTATCAGTGCTGGGAGCTCAGGCAAATATTCAGACAACAACATGCACATAAGCCCATTGGGCATGCATAGCACTAAGGGACCATATGGATGCTCATTATATGTTAATTTGTATGGGAAGCGGCAGGAGATTACACCTCTTCAGAGGTCACCTGCCTCATCTGGCAGGGTGGTGAGCAGCCAGCACACCCTGAATGCCTGTCTCCACAAGTTACATGACCACCTTGGTGTCTATTGGCACCCTCCACCCTCTGATCCCTGCTCCATAATAGTTTAGTTAAACCCTAGTATAGCCTATCACCCCCTTCTCTCTGATATCCATCTACATAAGGGATAATATATTCCCTGGTATCTAGTGGCACCCCCTGCTTTCTGATCCCTATCCCTGTCATAGAATAGTTATTCCTAGGTGTCTAGTGGCACACCCTGCCCCTGAGCACCCATCCTAGCTGAGATCCCATAGTCCCTGGTGTCCAGTGTCCCCTCCACACTGCTCACAATGCACAGACCACCCTGCCACCACCCCCTTACCTCTGTTGCTGGTGCTGCATGGATCCAATATGGTGACTGACACAGCCTTCCTCTCACCACCTTGGCTGGCCACCATATGGAATGACAGTGAACACACAACAGAGCTAAAGGAGTGGCAGGGTGGTTTGCTCAGTGTGGGCAGTGTGGGGTTCCACTACATGGCAGGTACTACAGGCTGTCAGCTTGGACAGGTGCTTGGGGATGAGTGGAGTCACTAGACACCAGGTAATAACTAATCTATTATGGGGATGGGGATCAGAGGGCTGGGGTGCCACTAGACACCGGGGAATACCTCTAATCTTCTGGGGATGGGGATCAAAGAGCAAGGGAACCAGTAGCCACTAGACTATCTTCACTATTATGGGACTGGGCAATTGGAGGCTGGGGTGCAACTAGATGCCAAGGAATAACTAAGCTATTACAGGGATGGGGATCAGAAAGCAGGCAGTGCCATTAGACACCAGGGCATACAAAGTTGCATTAAACTAGGGTCAGGTCAGTTGCAGTATTTTTGCCAAACACCAGGGCCTTGCACCCTGTTAAGTTGGGTTTTGCAAGGGAGGCAACTTGCATCTATTCGGGTGGCATCTACTGCCTTATCAAACCTCTCCATTTCCTGCTGGGTCCGCATGCAGGGGAGCACCCCTCATTTGCATAGGCACAGCAGTAACTTAGTGCAAATGTACTAATGGGTTTTGTCCATGCTGTGGGGGTGTCTGAATAGGAAGCACCCTAGTATAGCACTGTAATATAGGCGTGGGGTGGTGGGTGTGGTCTGAAGAGTGGCTGCCTAAAGGGTGACCACCCAAGAAAACAGAATGGCAGTAATGGAGCGACTGTAGCTGCAGTCCCACTATTGGTGAGTAACACTGCAACTACAGTCATGATAGCAAGTGCCTGGAGGCTGGGACCCAGACAAGTGATGGCTGAGGGCAGCATGCACCACAACAGCCAGGTAGATGGGAGATGTGGAGGGGGTGAGCAGCGGCATGGCACCACATAGTGGCACCACAGGATGGGCATGTGCCATTGAGCACCATGGCACCCCCACACTGTGCCAGGGATCCAGGTGTGCAATCTGCCCTCTAAGAGTGGCACAGAGGGGGTGGAAAGTGATGTCAGCCTATGGCAGTGCATGGGAGGGCACAGCCCACCTGGGTTTCCATGCATTTGCACTCTGATCACTGTCGGGTGGGTGCTGGAGTGGAGGTGCGAACTGTCCATCCACCCCCACTCACAACTGCCCACTACTGATGCCCAGCTGCCCAGGGTGTCGTCACCCATTCCCTGCCACCCAGGTTTGCCTCTGCCTACCTGACTGCACTGCTGTTGCAGCACTCCACATGTCTCAGCCTGCTGCTGGTGCTCCCACTGCTGGTCACTCTTTGGTCCTGTCACCCTCATGGTGCTCTCCCTTGTGCAGTCACCAATTGGGGACTCACACATTGGGAAGCCCCCTTAACACATATAACTTTTTGAATGTAGACCTCACCCACAAATAGAGCACAAAACCTGGTTAGCATGGGCAAAAACCTCTGAGTACTTGGGTTAAGTTTTGAATATCTGGCCCCAGAAGTTTGGTTGCCACATTTCTTACCACTACAGTAAAACAGCATTGTAGTCA
The DNA here is from genome assembly GCA_016271365.2 of Neoceratodus forsteri. Classification (NCBI taxonomy): domain Eukaryota; kingdom Metazoa; phylum Chordata; order Ceratodontiformes; family Ceratodontidae; genus Neoceratodus; species Neoceratodus forsteri. The sequence continues at coordinate 1,781,462,929 of CM057452.1, forward strand.
AGCCCTTGCAGAGCACATTTCAGTAGTCAACTTGGGACATGTGGTGCCCAAATAAGTGTTCCTAATTCATCAGATTTCAAGAAATATTTAAATCTTGAAATGTTCTTTAAGAGACAGACTCCACTTTTGAGTCTTGACTATGGCTGAGCAACACCGTTGTGATTTGTCTATGGAGTGCAGTGAATTCAGCTATGCAGTACATGTAGTGTTTGCATAGGGTGCACTATGTAATTTGCCTCATTTGCTACAGCTAGTGGTCACAAAGTTGCCAAAATTCGCGTTGTGAAAAAATCTATGAATTTCAGCTATTTTGCAGAGCTGGAGACTGAAGTTCACCTTGTAATTAGCCAGGTGGATTGACCAAATTTACCTGACAATGGCCAATTCACCTGGTGCATAACAAGGCAAATTGTGCATATGGGACCCTCAACCTCCTTCTGATTCTCACCAAAAACTTCACAAAATGAACCTTCAAATATAGAAAATGGTAACCAGTGAAGAGCATCTGCTCTGCTCCATAACTTCAGTGCGACCCTCTCCCATCTGAGTAATGGCTTTGTGAATGAATGGTGACATTGTTGCTCTCAGAACAACCTGAATGGTCAAAAAATCAACTGACCAGGTTTTACTAAGAGCAAAAATTTCACTGTTCATTTATTCACCTCATTAGGGGAGTTGGACTTGGATACTTTGCAACATCGGCAGTGCTCTGCTGCATGGGGCAGGGGGTCTCATTTAATCATTCATTTTTGAGTGCTCGTGTTTTGAGGAGGGTGTTAGAGACCAGATGAGGGTTTGGTGGGAGTACAGAATACCCAGAGGACAAAACTTAAAGATAAAAAAGACTGTGTGGGATGAGGGTGTTGCAAGGGTGGGGGAAGGGAATTACCACCGCCAGCCCACTAGCCCAAGTTGCAGTGGCGTGATGTGTGTATGTGGTGGGGAGGGTAAAATATGTGTAATTGTATTCTAGGGTGTAGGGCAGGGCCTATTTAAAAGCACAGTAGGTGGGGGGAGATTTTTTAAAATCAGGGATATTTTTTAAAATCTGCCCATGAAGTTGGCAGTTTTGCCTCCCAATTTGGGATTTTTTTGTGAATGCTAATATGGCAGATTCACAGCAACTTCGCTGGTGGATTAAAAAGTTACAGCATCTCTACTTACATCAAATTTCATTTTGTGAATTGACACAATTTACACTTTGCTGTGAATCTGTGATGCAAAATGCATCAATTTGCATAGTAAAATGTGTCGCAAGATGTGTAATGTATGTGAAGTGCAGCAGTTTGCATAGTGAGATTTGCACAATTGCACAAATTTTACTCAGCAAGTTTCTGCACTCTGCTGCATGCCATGCAAATTGTGGAGTTTTTCACCTGGTCCACACCTAGTTGTGATGATATTATCTATTTAGTTTTTCATAGTATGGTTAGTGTAAGCAATCCATATAGCTGGTGAAAAAAGTGTACCCTCTGAATCCATTTTCTGCACTCAGTGGATTGGATACACTGGCTATTCCTTTCACTATTCTAGCAGATTCATGCAATGCTACAACCATTAACATATGTAGCAGCTTGCTATCCAGAATGACTCCTAAATGTCACATGATCTTTACAGCTGCCAGTTGTACATTTTGAATGCTTATAAACTGTTGATCTGAGCCTGTTAATTACAATTCCTTTTTGTCTAGTCTCAAACTTAGCCAGCATTATTCTGGAACCCCTCAAAACAAAATGGAAATAGTTACTTAAACAAGGGTGAGAAGATTGACCTACACAATATATTGTACAGGAAGGAGCATGCTGTTTGTTATAATCTTGCCCATACTCTCCAAAATGGAATATTATGTTAATTGCTCCCTATCTTCTTTTATCTCCTCCACTTTTGGTAAATGTACTTCTTGATGTAAATGTTCCCAATTCTCTCTCTGTCTCTCCTCTCCAAGCCTCCACTAACCAGCCCTCTTAATGAAGTTTTGCACAATGTCTTCCTAGCCCCTCCCTTTTTCTCCTCCATGCTCCCGATCCAAAAATGGTTTTATGAAGTACTTTTTTCCCTAGTCTTTTATCTGCCTCTACCACTGTCTCCACAATCTTTAAACTGGGTATTTGTATAAGATGATATCTTGCAATTTCCCTTGTCTCCCCCAGTAACCACAAATGGGTATAAACTGTCACAAGACTGCAAATAAGAGGACAAAAGGTTAAACTGAGAGATAAAACATTAGAAGGGATATACTATAAGAAAACATTGGGTGGGATTTTCAAAAGGCATAAAATGGGCCAAACGTCTTGGTATGTTAAGTGAAATTTCAAAAGCAATAAAATGGATGCAACTCCTAGTTATGTTGGGTGGGATTTGCAACAGTCACAACATGAAGCTTTTCTAGCTGTTTTATGCTACTTCAGATTCAGTTTTTGAATACAAAAAAGCTAAGCATTCTGTAGATGTAAATAATAAATCAGTTTACACTTGGTCTGAAAATTGTGTCCAGATATATTTTGTTGATTTATTTATGTATGTATGTATTTATTTATTTATTTAGTTTTTCTTGACTGGGAAAGGAGGACTAGATAGTTATGCCTATTTTCTATTCAGATAGAAACCAACTGACGATAAACCAAATTAAGCTGTTGGTGGCATTTTTAGTGAATGGGGGAACTTTTGGCCAGGACACTGGGGAAATTCCTATATTCTTTTTAACAAGTGCCACAGAATCTTTAACATCCACCTGAACAACCACCAGAACAGGCAGATGGGACCTACATTTAACATCCCATCTGAAAGACAGCACCTCAGAAGTGCTGCATCCCCCCATGTGCACTACAGCATTAGCATTAGGATTTAACACAAGTTCCTCATGTGGGGATGGAACCCACGGCCTTCAAATCTTCCAGCCTCAGAAGTGAGTGTGCAGTCTGCTGAGCCACTAACATATTTATACCTGAACTTTGGAAACTGAACATAACTAAGTTAGAGATTTGACAATTGTACATACTGTAGCTACAGTATTTCCTAGCTTTAAAAATTAGACATAGGGGCAATTTTGCTAATGCCCAAAGCTGTACAATAGAAAATTGCATCTAGATGAAGGCTTTGAAATCTGCCATGTTATTTAAAGGTTAGCAAGAAAATGGTTGGCTCTCAGTTACAGCCTCATGGATTTATAAGCCCCAGTGCCACACCGAGCCAGCTGAACCCATAACAATCTATTGTACTCACACACTCAGAATATGCTCCATCTTACCATGACCCAGACCCCTGCCTGTCTGTTCTCCCTGATTCACAGTAGACAAATGCAAGTTCCCTGCTATTCATATAACAGAATAAGAATGCATAAGTGGTATTGATCTCACTTGCCACAGCAAGCATTTATGTGAAGAATGTATGAAACAGAATAGAGGACAGAGTAGGGTGAATGAATTTGGATCTGTAGTGAAAAAAAAAAGTTTTCTAAGGTAAAGAGTTTATGAATGTTCCAGTTAAGAGACATGTAAGCCTCTCAGAAAGACAATGTTGATGGTCTGTGAATGGGAAGTAGTTCCATGCACCAATCAGGTGAGAGTCAAGAACATAATGCATTCTTTTTCTTAATGTGAGAAAACCTCTGATGGATATGTTTTCATTACATTTCAGCCATGGTATGTTTATCTATTAATAATTATTAGTATACCCTTTACCCACAGACAATACATGCTGTTCATGAGTTCAGCTGACATAATGAGGATATACTGTAAGTGTAACCCCTGACCTAAATGGATCACTTGGTTTGGTCCCGTCTCTACCCGTTATTCTGGCTCTGGGCATAAATTGGCAGGAGCTATGTTTTAGAGGGGAACAACAAGCAGCCTATAACATATATCAGCAACAGTGCTGCCAGTGTGCTTGGAAACCACAGGGCATGCACTGTTTCCTGTTTGCCGAACTTCAAGCAGCCCAGTGCTGCACTGGTGGAGCACCCTAACAGGCTGTTCCTCCAGGGATTTGGGTCACCCAGCCATATTTCCTTAAAATATTAAAATAATGAATGTCCAGTTGCTTTGTATACCTAGAGTGTGAGATGTCCAGGGAAATAAGGTACTGATGGAGGTGGGTCCTCTCTGGGTTTCCAGAGTTAAATGAGCAGGAGAAGGCTTGGCAGTTGGGTGGGTGGACAGACAGGATTTCTTTCTGAATGTCACTTTATCAAGGGTTAGGGCCACATGATCCATTCCCAAGTGAAGGCTGCTCATGTGTTAGAACAAATGCTCACTGCTGTGTGTGTGTGTGTGTGTGTGTGTGTGTGTGTGTGTGTGTGTGTGTGAGACCTCAGATGTTCCAAGGAAGAGGTTGCTAGAGTACTGATTCCAACCAAGTGCCACTGAAAAAGTGCTACACATGCTAAGGAGGAATCTAAGGTATGTTATAATATGGCTAGAAAAAAATCCAGCAATTTGATTGGTTGATAGTGTTTGAAACCAGTGCAGTTGTCTGAACACAACAGCACTGGTCGGAATATAGAACCATATAGCAGTAAAAGATCCAGCTGTGTCAGATTCAAACCTAAGAAAAAGAAGTTTCAACCACCATCTTGTTTACAGGCATTACAGTAAAAAAAAAAACAAGGCTCTCACCTTTCTCTCACCCAGGAGAAGACATGTGAGTGGGTAAACCTCTGTTTCAACACCGAAAGTAGTGGTGATCCCTCTGAAGGAGACACGTACTGTAAATGGCCCCTGTAAGTGAAAACACTAATGAAATAGACAGAAATACCTAAACAAATGTCACAGTGACCCACAGTAACTGCAGCTGAAACTTAAAGGATAGAACTTAACAGGAATGAACAAAACACTAAAAGGCAAACAAGCTGGGCTATGAATGTGTTCAAAGATTGTCTTTCTGAGAAAAAACTATGAACATAGACTTAAAAACAATTCTGACTGAAACACCGAATGTATTACTGTGTGAGTTTTTTGCCACTGTGAAAAACGTGAGTGGCCGAATAGCTACTGGATGAATAGTCGCGGTCAAATTATTGCAGACTATATGTCGCATGGACTACTGGTAGCTGATCTTTTAGTAGACACAAGAACTAGTCGATGATATCAATTGTCAACAGCAACCATTGTAGACTGACAAAATGTCAACCTGTGTTAGGACAAATATGATAGATAGTCAAGACTTCAAACTTTTGTTTTATCAATAAATACATTACAAATAAAGAGGAATGCTTTTAAAAATACGCTCATTCAAGTGCAATTTAAATACGGACAATAACAAAACAACAATATTTAAAAAATATGCTCATTCTATTGTGCTTGAGTTCATTTTACAATATAAAAAAGAATGCTTTTAAAATATGCTTAGTCGCTCATTAATATGTGCAAATAATGCAGTTCTAGGGCTGGATATTCAAACTGCGCCTTTCTGAGGCGCAAGCCCTTGCACTGCGCAAAATAGTTGCGCAGGGGTGTGGCCCAGGAGATTTTCAAAGGAGTTGCGCTATTGAGCAACTCCTTTGAATATCACCCCCCAGCCACAGCCACTGTGCATGGCGCAGTGAAACTTGCGCCACCGCAAGTTGTCAGAGTGGAGCATTCAACTTGCGGTGGCCAAGTACCATTGCACCATGCGCAAAATCACGATATTCAAAAGGTGACATGCAAATGGGGCCATAATTCATGCAAGGCATGGGGGGGGCCATTTGCATCTGATTATGGCCCCATTTGAATGAATCATTCACAAATCTGGACTGTCATGAACGGTGTGGGCTGCACGCCATTGGTTCTTGCTCTGCACCACGGGCATGCAGCCCTACCGGCAGTCAGTCGGGCGGGTGGCGGGTGGCAGGTGGTGGGATGCTGCCGCCGCCGGCCGCCGGGGGCGGGTGGTGGGGCTTCGTGGGTGGGTGGGATGGGGGACACTAGCCACCAGGGAGATGTTTGGGCGGTGGGTGTCATTTACATTGTGCCCGCGATCGGGCATTACGGTCCACTGGACCACCAGGGAGATGTTGGGGGTTCTTTTACATTCTGCCCATGATCGGGCACTAGGAAAGTGTTCGGGGGTTCTTTTCACATTCTGCCCACGATCAGGCATTTTGGTCCACTGGACCACCAGGGATGTGAACAGGAGGGAGCCACATTGATGCCCGCGATTGGCCTGGTGGGGGGGAGTACACTATGCCCGCGATCGGGTTGGGGGGCACAGGGACTGAGTTGGGGGCCAGCCACAGGTGGCAGCTGCTGTGTTGCGCCCTGCAATACAGCAGCTCACCTGTGGGTGGCCCTCTACTTAAGCCTTTTTTTTTGGCTCAAGGTCCTGCAGGCTCAGGTTGGGGGTTGCGCCTGCACAACTCTGCACAGCCCGGCTGAATATCGGGCTGTGCAGTTTATGCATGGTTCCTCCCCCTCCTGTTGAGCATGCATTCATTTGCATTGCGCTGTTGCTCAGCCTGTTTTCAGTTGTGCAACTGCCTCCTGCTGAATATCGCAGAATGGCGCAATGTAGGACTTGAGCATGCGCAACCCTGTTGCGCATGGCGCAACCCTTTTGAATATCCCACCCCTAGTGTGCAAACCAGCAAAATTTTACAATTTAAAATTTGCACAACACTAATCTCAATAACGGTTGCTATGTCACTCAGATATTGCTTTTCTGACCTATTATTAAAATCTGAACATATGGAATAAAAGACTTTATTTACACGGATGTACTTGCAGTGCTTTCTAGGCCCTTGTTGACCTAGCTCAGGCTGCCTTTTTTGTAATGACACTGCATGTTGTTCCTGGTGTAATTTTCTTGCACGTTTTGCATGAGTGGGGTGTGTGATGGAAACAGTCCGAGAGAAAGCTCTGTGCCATGCCTCAAGCGCATTGTTACTGCATGGCAAATCCAACATCACCTGGTCATATTTATTCCAGACCTTGACAGGGAACCTAGCCGGATGCCTTTTCTTTTTATTTCTTGTTAAATGCCCTACATAGGTGTCTTCAAAATAATCCAAAAGACACTCTGCTTCTTCAAAATCAGAGTCATCCTGCATCATCTCAAACAATGTCTCCACCTTGTTCTCTGGCACAAAGGTCAGTGCCAGGATGCATCGCACTTTGTGGGCAAAGGCTTCATCTTTAATATACTGACTTTACATCCCCTCTTGTTGCACTCATCGCCACATTGCCTGCCCCAAATGAAAGTTACACCCAACAAGCTCTGCACTGGGTATCATCTCCTGTAAAACATTTATCGCTGCCCTTTCAAAATTTGTCATAACAGATATTGGATGCAGCTTTCCACCAAGCAATTGTTGCAGATGTACAAACAGATTTCGGTATACGCTTTCACTTCTGCCTGGAAGTAAAGCTTACATACATGGCCTATTTACTCCATGCACAAGTGCATGAATTGTGTATAGCTGGTAGTCCTCTTGTGGGGCCACTGAAAAAGTGCCATCGCAGAACCAGTGGTTCTCTTCATTGAGCACTCTAAGATCTGTGTCACTGGCAAATATGAGTAGATTAGCATTATTTACATGCAGAAACTGCTCACCACTGACAGTCTGTGAGTACTGGGAAACATCAACATCAGAGCTCCCAACCTGCTGCCACTGTCAGCAAACATCTTGCCTTCAAGTGTCCTGTGATGGCAATAGGTGAGTGTGCATGACTGATACATTCCGAAGTGCCTGGTGTACTACATTTCTTGTAGCCTCCTCCAACTCAGCTGCTCGGCGTTTCATGTCTGATCGAGCAGCAAGGACCTCAAGTCTGCCATGAGTAGGTAAGTGATTGCGCTCTGAAGGAAGGAGTGTAATTGTATCCCCCAGAGTATGCAGACGGGCATACTCTGGTAAAGGTAATTGTCCAGTGCAAGCTTTTGCTTGCCTTTCTGTGTCTGCACATACTCCATGTCTGCCGATAGGTGAACGAGTGAATTACTGAATTAATGAATTCAGTTTTCTGCAGCTTAAATAGGGATAGTAGACTACCAGAGCTGACAGGAAAACCAATTAGAAAGGAAATGCTGTCAGTGTTGATGACAGTGCTGTCAGTGCTTGTCAGTGTCAGTGTAGCTGTCATTTCTGTCAGTTGCTGTCAGTGCTGGAAAGAATGTCACCATCGCTTTTTTTAATGGTCGCACTGTTAATTGGCACCTTTTTGACTGTGACCGCTTGAACGATGGTGTACTATCCCTTCTACCAATAGCACACAACCTTTTGACTGCGACCAACAATTCTCATGACTTTCTGACCACTTGCCATGAAAAATGGCAATTCAGAGGTTTACAGTGTGTCTAGCTACATTGGAATTAGGGAGTAAATCAATCATTTCATAAATGGCCCTCCCATGAGCCAATTTGTTAATATCATGAAGGACACTGCATTCTCTAGAAGAAATAATGTGTTCCTAGGAGTCTTGAAACGTTTAAGGCAGCAGGGGAAGGACAAGGCCTGTTACTACCCACCAGTTGTTGATATGGATCTAGGGAAAATCAGGCAATCTGAAGCCCTAGATGTAAACACTGTGGGTAGCCTAGTATGCAAAGTATGGCTGGACGTATATCTATACTTTGTCCACTGGGGCCAAGAGGGTCTCCATGAACTGAAGTGCGACAGCATTGTAATAAAGGTTGATGAGAATGGGCTCAAGTATGCATGTATGGCATTCAATGGAAAAACAAAAAAATCATGTAGGCCCATATGAGGGAGGAAGAAGCAATTTCTATGACTTCATGCCACAGTTACCTGGTAATTCCATGTCCAATTTCTTCCCTGGAAAAGTACATGGCAAAAGTACTAGAAAAAGCCCCAGCTTTCCATTTTCACCCTAGGCATATTCTGGCTGTGTATTTTGAATCCCACAACATCTGCTATACAAAGGAACCTATGGTAGCAAACTGTCTGTCTAGTATGCTACCAGGGATCTGCAAACTGGCAGGGTTGACTACAATCTGTACTAATCACAGTTTAAGGAGCACTGCTGTACACCCTCTATCATCTGCAGGCTTACAGTCTAGAGAAATAATGGCTGTAACTAGTCAAAAACATGAGTCGTCTCTAGGCTTTTATAGGGGACCCTCACTGTCCAAGTGGATAATTTGGAGTAATTTGCTGGCTGGCCAAAGCAAAAGCAGGCATCTGTCCACAGAACTCAGCAATCCTGTCACGAATCAGCATATTAAGCAAGTTTTGTAAATGTTTACACAACATCCCTCTACACACACATACACACATACAGCAGTTCTCTGGTTTTATTTAAAAAAAAAAAAAAATCACAGGAGTAGTAGCAGCTAACTATTAACTGTTAGGCAGTGGCAAAAAATAACAAGAAAAACACTGTAATGCAACAGCATATACCTTTTTGTTTTTATTTAAAAGGTATCTTTGTTTCCTACAGATCACAGCTGACCTCAGTGCCAAGAATCCTGTGTACACAATATAAAATGGATGAAAAGGAGAGCACCAAGCTGACAAAAAATCAGTTTCTGTGACTAACAAATATCCTGTTTTGTTTTTCTACCTACAGAGAACAATCAGTGCGCCTCTGTGTTCCCAGTATTGTGGCGCCAATTGCAACCTCAGCATCAACACAGTAAGTGCATTCCTGTATTGTAAAACAGCAACAGCTCACACAAAAAACTACGGCACATCAGCCAAATTAAAAACATGTTTCCATGAAACAAAGCTTTGACAGAGCTGAACCACAGTCGAACAAAATCACCCTGTGGACCTGAACTCTTGTCCACCCCTCCATCCACATGCATACCCATAAACACTGCTGTATCGCAATAACAGCACAGATATCTCACATAGAACAAATATCTGTAATAAATAAATGCTAAATTCAGACGCTTTTACGACAAACAACCTCCAGCCCCCCTCCCAACTCTCCACATACCATTGGCTCACTCAAAATAAATCCCTCAGAAACATGCAAAAAAAAACATGCATCCATGTTGAGCAGGCCCTTCAGTCACTCACTCAGTCAGCAACTCAACTGCATCAACAACCCAAAGTATTTCTTACCAGGAAGAAATTGTAGTCACAATCCAGAAAGCTGTTCAAAAAAATACATACACTTCACCAAGTAATGAAAAAACACAGTTTTGAGGAGCACACTGCATCTGCGGCCAGTCTCATCAACTGAAAGAGCCCCTCCCACCTCCCAGTCACCTATCATCATGCTGAACTCTGCCCTACCCTCCAACACCCACCCCCACCCCCCAAAAATTTAAGGAGACATAGTCCTTAGAGTGTCGGTTTTCTTTCTTTTTTTTTAAACAGGAATGAAGATGACCACATCCAACCGAGAAAGAAAAGAAAATCATCCTATGGATGCTTGTACTGTGGCAAGGTTGATCTCAGTAGGAACTCTGACCAAGACTGTCAGCATTAATGTGTATAATTCTGACCAGTTAACTGAAACAATTAATTAAGATAAATACAGTTTGTCTAACTTGTATAGTAACAGCAAGAGAAACAGTTCACCAGAGTACTATATGATAGCCCTGAAAGTGACTATTTTTCTCCTTTTCATGCTAAAATTTTCTGCAATAAAATTTGAAATTATACTTGATTTTTGGCTGTGTATTTATTACTTACCAAACTGTTCATGTATTTTTTCTACCCATATTATAATCAAAATAAGGCACTCTTGGGTGTGCACCATAGTGAGATAATGGCACACCTAGGGTGGTGGAAGCATGAGGCTTCACCTCGTGCTTCAACCCACCATAGGTGTGCCTTTATCACTGCACAGTGCACACCCTGGAGTGTCTTATTGCTTAATTATGAGTCTCCACTAGGCCTCAAACAAGAAGAGAAATAGGGGAAGATGATATAAGTTTGGGATGGGAAAAGAAGCCCCTACGGCACCCTCTAACTGAGGGTTAGGCCCCCTGTGGGTTCTGACCAACTACAAGTCCTCTCCTGTGCCTGGTAAGATGCATACTAGTGGACAGGGGGGTTCTGAGGAAGGTATGAGAGAAGTCGATGCCTGTCAGAGTGTAACAGAGAGCGTGCACTTTGGTTACAGATAAATGTGTGCTGAATCAATTTGTGAGGGCCCCTCAAATCCTCTCAACAAGAAATTAAATTAATGCTATATCTGTTTTACTCCCAGGATGGAGCAGTTATGCCCTACCATCTGCTTGAATGAACCCAAAGCTGCTTGACTCGAATACTGGTTGTGAAAAATGTGTTATTTACAAAGAAACGGTCTCTAATGGTGCCCCTTTGCAACTGTCTGTACTGTAGTTCCACACCTGTAGCATGAACCTTGGCCACCCCTTCACATAAAAAAGCTAAGCTCACTATCATAGTCCTATGCCAGTGCCTGGTTACAAAATGGTACCCCAGCAGGGACACTGGTGCAAATTGTTATCCTGGCCTAGTGCATTAAAGCTATTCAGAAGTATTTCTAAAACAGAATTATGGCTGATGGAAAGAACAGGCTGGAGGGTGCAGTGAAACATTCTCTTTGTGTCACTTTAACTGGGCAACCTGTATAAGGACTGGAGTGGATAAGTTACTAGAAGAAATATGCATTTGGGTTTTCATTTGATCCCTATGATGCAACAAGACCATCATGTAATTCCTAATGATAGGCAAGGGGTGTGGATGAGTGGTGGAGAGCACACCATATACATGGAAGGCCATGCTATAAATGTGTACAATTGATAGAGAGACATAGCTCAGATTCCATCAACAGGTAATTCCCTGATTATAGCCTAAAAAAGACTGAAAGATACTTTTTGTAGCTTAAATCCAGTGTAAATGCTGAATAATCTCTGGTGGCCACCTGTTCTCCCATCTCTGATTTTGACTCACCCATGACCCAACTGCTGCCACTGAAACCAGAAAAGCACTTCACAGATTTCCACACATCTGCTGCCCAAGGAAGAAAATCAGGTTAGATATCCGCACAGCAGCTGACTACAACACAGTAGTAAACAGGTATGGCTTTTTAGGGAGCACGTGAAGAGCAGTATAGGACTGATTTTATTTTAAACCTGGATTTATTGCCAACACATTTTCTGGGTAACCCTTGCCTCATTATGGTTTTGCTGAGGGTATTTGTCTTTTTGATTACTTTCCTATTTTGTGTTCACCATGACCCAAAGCAGTACGATGTATGGCTGGTAGAAGCAGAAGTACTGTATGGCTGGTTCAGCCTTCTCCTGGGCTGTTACAGACAAGGCACATTTATGAGTCCTGTGTAGGATGAAACACACATATGTGGCTTCTGTTTTCAGCCTTTGCAGAGTGTGTGAGAGGCCATATGGCACCATACACTATTGCTTAAAGAAGAACCAGTATTAATTATATCATGTTGTTTTGTATATACTTCCCAAAAATGCTTTGCATTATGGGGATATGTATAATTGTATCTTTCTTTGAAACTTGGCTTTATTACCAATGGCTTTTCTAGGTAACCCCTGCCTCCATGCTTTTGTGCTAAGGTTCTTTCTCTTTAGTAGAGGGCTAAAGTGAGGGCCTAGATTAAAAAAAATATGTGGACAGGAATGCCAGTGGACCCCATTGCAGATGGCCCTTTGCATCCAGATGCCCTGTGAGAGAAGAGAGTGGGGGCCTCATTGTGACTAGTGCACATGGCTTGGTTCAAATAAGATGCCCCTTCATTTGTGTTCCACATACCATAGCAAAATCAAGATGGAGGAGGAGTTTACCTTAAAGGCAAGAACCTACTCTGCACAAACCTCCATGTGCCGGAACTATGTAGACAAACTGTGCTTGAGAGTTCTTTGTGTGTCATTGAGGCAGATCTGGTTCTGAGATCCTGGTTTAGATGAGGAAATGGTTACTATACCGTACCCAGCTTCCAAGATAAAGGTGCAGTATAAGCTTGCTGAAGTGGGGGCTGGGGGCAAGGACTTGTATCAACATGAACATGGAGCCAGCTGTATTTTTTTTCTAATCATATGGGCATTTAACATTCTGAGGAAGAGATTCATAATATGTGCTAGGGCTTGACATTATTGTGGCAGGCAAATTTTATAGCAACATTTCTAATTAAATTCATGTGCATTCTGTAACTGCTGGACTGCTACTTTTGTGTTCTCTTGCTGTTAAATTTTGCAAGCACTCAGCCTCCAGACAGAGCGTGCTTAGATCTGTGGCTCAGAACACACAAATGTAGCAAAGTCTTACCTACTGTATGTGAAAAATGTATTAGTTTTACACTCCAGCCAGTCTTCCCAAGTCAGGTATTAAAAGGGCTTTTGAAACATAAACCAGGCAAGGCAGGGGGATGTGGTGGTACAAACAGCCAACTACTGTACAGTACCAAAACATGCAACACTGGTAGTTTTCTCCCTGTTATGTTATTTGTTTAATAAGTCTTTGGAAATGCATAAATTTCCAAACAGATGGAAGACAGCTGGAGTAATGTTGGTATTTAAAGGTGGTGACTAATACCTGGTAAACAACTAAAGCCTATATCATCACTGCCTGATAGAAAGTCTAGTATCCAGGCCACTGGTGGCACATGTTAGATAAGAAACTCCTTGGCTCTGATCAGTCAGATTCTCATCCTCATCACTGTGCAGTATCTTAACTGATGCTTCATTTTTTTTGTGAAATTCAATGAACTTTATTCATAATTTGCAATGCAAGAAAAAAATAAAGACATCGCTAAGGTGTAAGCGTGACAGGACCAGTAAGAGTTGGACCAATGACAGCCAAAGAACTACAAAACAATATAACACAACACAGTCCCATAAACTCACCCTCCCCCCAGTAGAGATCCAAATATGAGATTCCAAGAGTGCATAATCTATAATTAAGGTGACCTGATATTACTCAATATAAAAATAATGATAATTGAGAAGCAATATAATAGCAAACAAGAAGAAGAAAAGGGACCTATGTATTGTATGTATCAGGAAAAAAGAGATGTTATCACAAAGGTTCAGGTATTATCTTCAGTGAAGCTCAAAGGAGAAATCAGAGGGAGTACAAGGTATGAAATCGACCCCATATCTTGTTGAACCCCTTGATATTATACCAGGAACTGGCAATCATCTTTTCCAGATGGAGATTATTCAGAAGCTCCTGCAACCATTCGTTATAAGAGATATCTATTTGATCTTTCCAGTGGCAGAGAACAACTCGTTTCACAGAGAGGAAAATCATGGCCATATGATGTCCATATTCTCTAACTGATGCTTCTTTAGTTATTGATAACTTGTTAAGTGATATTGACAGTGTTGACCTACTGGAGCAGTTTTTCTGGATCTTGGTAAGGACTTTGATAGGGTCAGACACAATCTCTTGAAAAATAAATTAGAGAAACTGAGAGTAACATCTCCCTCTTCTGATCAGTTTCCAAAATATTTAGAAAGCAGACATCAATTTGTTGAAATCAAGTGAGCGAGGTCTTGACTGTCCTTGGTGAGTACTGGTGTTACACAAGGGTCGGTGTTAGGCCTGCATTTTTTTCAATCCACATTAATGACATGGGCAAAAGCATACAACATGAACAATTCGTATATATGCTAATAACATTGTTGTTTATTATAGTGTGATAAATATTTAAATGATTCAGGCATGCTTATAATCTGATTTAATTATAGTAAATGATCTTCTCCAGAATTATCATTTGATTTTGAATTTGTTAAAACTGCAAGCTATGATTATTGTCTCCACCGAAATGCTTAGTAAAATCTTTAAATCCTTCTAATTGATCACCTTAGTCAATGTGAAGTAAGAGGTACTGTAGTCCCAAATTGAAAGTACCTTGGTTTATGGACAGATTCAGAATTTAAAATGGAAAATGCAAATATATAATTACCTTAGAAAAATCCATCAGCACATTGGCTTTTTGGTTAACTTTAGAAAGTGAATGGACCAAAAGACCAAATAGTACAGCATACATATAACGATTCTACCTTTGATTTGTGGGGATGATTTGAATTCACTAAAAAAACTGCTAACAGCGTAATCTGGTTCAATGTCAGTTGGCATCCATCTGTATCCCTCTCCCTGGGATGAGGCTGAAAATAGGCAGAATTGTCTAGTCCTCCTTTCCTGGTGAACAAAACTAAATAAACAAAAATAAATAAATGGGCAGGTGTCCAAATGTGTGTTGGGTCAATTGGATGCCCTCTATAATCTGCTGTCATGCTTTATATTATCAGCACCAAGGGAAACCCATCATTGTAATCTGCAACAACACATTGATTTGTTAACTCTTGGAGACCAAAGACAGCTGAATTTACTGTCACTGATCCATAAGAAGTTGGAGCTGTTCTGAAATATCTTCTCTCCATGAATGGTATTAAAGAAAGCAGGGCTGGAATATATTCACCTACAGGACTTATCTTCCAATGTCCAAAAGCAGATATTTCATGTGGTCATCAGGCACTCTCAAACAAGGGGCTAGAGATTTGGAATGTAACTCCAAATAATCTGTGGTCAAAAATAAAAGTAGAAAAGCTTCACTAAAGCAAAACTGTCAGAAAATTACATTAGATAAGTTGAAAAAAGAGAGGAAAATAAAGCTGTAAAGTAGGAAAAAATTTACTCTATATAGAATATGAAGGAAATAAGGCCTACTTACACTGCTTATCAAGTTTACAAAAGCCATTCGCTAAAAGCCCTTCAAAAATCCAGTTGAATTCACTTCAGAAAACAACCTGAGGAGATGTATACCATCACACTTTACCTTCTAAAGTGCAAAGTGAAACTGTCAGCACACTCTTTATATGGATGTGTCTGTACCATGTGACCTACTCAGTGACTTGTTTACCAAGAGCCTCTTTCTGAGATTCTCTCCCCCCTGCAAAACTTAACCCTAATTCACCTTAAGGCAAAGTTCACTGCAGTTGTTGCTCATGAAGTACAAGGGTAAAGTAGCCACTAAATAGTTATGAAATTAGCCATGAAATTGGGCAAACTTCATGAAGTGATTAGTGGAAGTGAATATGGCTACTTTACCCAAACTTCATGGGCATTTGAAAACTTTGCAACATCTCTAGTCACAATACTGCTGACAAAACCCTTCAAGGCAAACTGGGCTGTGAAAAAGATGGTAGAATTCATGTGGGGCAGTAAATTTCTGTATCTGCCTGGCTAGTTATGGGTCAAGTGGAGAAACAGAGTGACCATTGGCTCAGTCGGGAAGTTGTCTGACAGCTAAACATGGGGAGTTCCACCTGCTTTGCTGAACATACAGAATTAAATCCAAGCAAAGAAAGCTACTCTTATTAAAGACTGGGTAAAGTATTAATTGGCATTTGATGATCTATAGCACTGGTGATGGTGAACAACAGATCCATTGTGTCTGTGTGTTCAGACCCAGTGGGGTACTGGTGACAAATCTATATCCAGACTATGATTTTTGAAGGAGTCATCATTACCAAGTTGCAGACGTGCCTGCTGAGGAATAGGATATCCAGAGAGTTCTGGCTTCTAAACCAGCAGTCCAGCCTGTGCTTTAGTTTTCATCAGTTCCTATTGTTCTTGTTTTCTAGTTGCTGTTTTTCCCTGGAGCCTATTCTTCAGGGGAGAAGTGGCCACCAGTTTTCTCATACCAGGCATGAGGGTGTGATCATGTGGCATGTCTAGTGCCTGCACTAGAAGTAGGGAAGTACTACCAGTAGCCTTACCCATCTGTTTATTTTACTTTATATTTTAGGTCACAGTTCCTATCTGAAGAAACCATGTTCGGCAGTTTGAGCCAGTGACAGGGAACCAGCTGTTCCTGATTCAACCAAGGAAAGTCAGATGATCATCAGAAATTGGTGATATACTGTGCCTGCTTGGCAGCAGATACCTTTTTTAGCTATTTCTCATAGACTTTTGAATGACACTTTTCTAATAGACTTTATTATAGGGCTTTAGAAATCTCCCAAAGTTCAGCCATTTGAACTTTGAATGTTGATCTGGGTACTGTTCACCAAAGTTCTCTTATTGGTGAACTAGTTCACAGTAGTTGGACCATCAAAAATTATTAGGAAGTGGAGGTAAAATAAAATGATAACTGTAACAGCAGGATGATACAGTGGTCCACATTGAAGGCCACTGGTTCCAAATAATTTGTCTGTTTGGTCAGTGCCAAATGTGGGCAAGGCTAGTACACAAGAGTACTGCATGTAGCCAACAATGATCAAAAAAATGGTTTGTGTAATGCCTATGAATGCTCACAAAATATCAGTGCAACATACCACAGTGTTAGCTACTGGTTCCGAAAATTATGTCCATTGGGCCAGTTCCACACATGGAAAAGGTTTTCCATTTTGCCATGGATAAGTGTTGCACAGACTAGGTACCTGACCTGTGTTGCTTCCAAAATGATTTGTTTGTCTTCTGTAGGCCTGAAAATTCACAAAGCATTGTAATCTGAAGAGGACTTAATGAGGGCAGCCATGTAACATTCTACATTATAAAATGGCAAGAAAAAATCCACTCACCTGATTGGTCAGCAGTGTCCAGAAGACGTGAGGATAATACAGCACAACATCACGGATCACTTCCCGGCAACCTCACAGACCCTATGAAAAAAAAAGAAATCATTACGCCTCTGGAAAGCTTTCAAAACCTTAACTGACAACAGCTGTGAAGAAAATACAAAAATGTCACAAATACCAGAAGTGAATTTTGACATCTGCAACATTGCAGACCTAACTGCAGTATTTGAAACAGAAAAACAGCCAAGTACAATTGCAGGAAACGAAAAGAAAAAAAAAGACACCTACACATAGCACCTCGAGACCTGGACCAACTGGAAACAGAAAGAAATGAGCCCACAACAAAACTAGCAACTTCCGGCTATGAATATATTCCTGGACTGGATCAGTGAGAAAAATACAAATCAACTTCCAAGAAATATCAGCATCTGACTTAAATAATACCCTTCGCTATTTCTACGGTTCAGTCAGAACAACAACAGGACAACCATACAGTATCAGCTTATTAGGTCTTCGTGCTGGCATAAATAGATATTTAAATGAACCGCCAGTGAGCAGAAACATAAATCTAATGTCCGATCCCGATTTCCAGTCCTCCAACAACGTATCTTGCCAACATCAAAAATCTCCATCGAGAAGGAAAGACCGACTAAACATCACCCCGCCATACCAGTCAGCTATCTTGAGCAGCTCAGAAACTCCAACGCACTGTCCACAGAAACACCAGAAGGCCTAGTCCGTCGCGTGTAGAAATTCAAATCCATTTCGCAAGGCACGGTTGTGAAGGTCAGCGCAAATTAAAGCCAGACTCATTTCAATTTTGCACGGACTCCACTGGGCACAAGTATTTAACAATGAGTTTCAACGAAAAAACCAAATATCACGGAAAGATAATAGAACGAGGGAGAGACAACTTATGCGGCTGCATGTTTGCCCTCCCAGGACATCCGCATTACCCAGTAGCTGCCTTCACAAAATACCTAACAAAAATCCCTACAAATGCTCCCTGTCTGTATCTCCATCCTAGAAAAATACCAAGCAAACCATGGTCGGAAGAAAATACATGGTTCACATTAGAACCCATGGGAATTAACTATTTAGCAACAATGCTTCCCAAAATATGCAAGCAGCATCACTGCCAGAAACCTACACTAACCACAGTCTCCGTCTACTGCAATTCAAATTTTATCCGATGCTGGCCTAAGCCCGACAGATTATGGCAGCACAGGGCACCGAGCTGAGACATCTCCGAAGTTACTGGAGCCCTTCACTACAAAACCGAAACACTTGGAGCAACCTCCTGTCTGGCACCACAAAACACCACAACAAGCGATACCTCAGAAAATATTTCCCAGAAACTCCGCTTGAAATTACTGAAGCTTACACTCACCATGGCAACTCCACATTAAAACTGCACCTGGAATCCTACAACAAGCACGCAGCAGAGGTCCGAACCCAAAGCTACAGGAAATGATGCAACGAGTCTAACCTCGACGACGACACCATGACCCCACTTTCACAAACCAATCCCTAAATACCCAAATGATCATAACAGGAAACTCGATGTGTGCTTTTACGTTCACAACAAATAAATTAAAGCAACAGCAGCAGAAATAAATGAAACCAAAAGCAGCAGGATACTTTCAAAAACGAAGCGCTCAAAACACAATATTAAACACAATTTTAAACGAAATGAACTAATCTTCAAAAAGCAAGTGCTGAAAACACAATGATAAATGAACTGAACTTCTTCTACTGTTACAGCAAATGTATTGACTCCACATCAAATGTATTTATTACTAAACAGCAATCTTTAAACATATGTCTTGAATTTATTAACCTTCAAACATATACTTATACTATTATATTTATTTATTTACATCCATTATTTATTAAAACTACACAATTCTGTTGTTACTGTTATAAATATTAAAACTTTTAACCACAGAAATGTCTTGGACTACTTTATTGAGTGGAAGGATACATCTCATTTTCAATACTTAAAACAAAAAGTAAAAATTAAACAAAAGCTACATTTTTTTAAAGCCAAGTTATTTATAATAGTACGCTAGGAGGTAGCCAGTTAGATACCACGCCTGTTGTCGACTTCCGGCCTTCGCCTCGCGGCTCAACAGCGCAAGGCGTGATATTATCCCAGCACAACACACATCCTGTCGTGCATTATTGCTTAAATGTAGGCTACTGTTTCCAAAATGTTTCCCAACTGGAACAGTTTTTTTAAAGAAAATTATCTGAGGATCAGTTGCAGGATTTTTAGGACAGTAAATTAATAAAAAGGGAACTAGGAGAGCTTCAGTAGCAGACAAGTAGTGGAACTGCAGTATAATGTGGGGAGTGGTGCAATGCAGTGGCTGTGGGGCAGCCATATTCAGGCAGACCTTCTGGACACTGAGGTGCTGCCTTATCTGCATGCATCTCTCTGGACTGTGGGATGAGGTAGCCAGACTCAGAGCGGAAGTAAACTGGGTCAGGAGTACCATCACCCCTATCCAGGGACCACCCAGTCCAATGCAACTGCCTCAAAGGATGCTGAAAACGAGGAGCACTTGGATGACAGTGGGCTCAGGGAGGGTTAGAGTGGTCAGGCAGAGGCACATCCCAGATCCTATTCCACTCAAGAACTCATATGCCACACTGGCAAATGAGGACAACCAAATAGAGGTACCCAGAGAAGTGGAAGGAAAGGATGTGGAGGTTAGCCAAATAGGTGACCTCAGCGGGGAAAGCAGTGGATCCCAGAGGAGGAGGAAGCGAATCCTGGTGGGGGACTCCATCATAAGAGGGATCCAGCTAAGAACACAGGAGGGGGAGGACAGGGAGTTGAGGTGCCTACCAGGTGCCACAGCAGTGAAGGATGGAAAGAAGATCCTGGGGATCACTGGGAACACAAGAGGGGAGGGTGAGCTGGATGTCATTATCCACCTAGGTACTAATGACCTGGAAAATGGGGAGCCAAAGGAAGTTCAGGAAGAGTTTAGGAAACTGGGGAGGGGTCTCAAGCAAGTAGCTACTTCTGTCACTTTCTCAGAAGTACTACCTGTGAGAGGCAAGGGAGAGCATAGGAGTGCATGCACCAGGAACTTTAACTCATGGTTGAAGAACTGGTGCTGTGAGGAAGGGTTTGGATTCATTGGTGACTGGGGACCCACCTGGAGGGATGGAGGTTTGTTCAAGCCTGACGGCCTGCATCCATCCTGGAGGGGAATCCAAGCACCCAATGATAAGTTTAAATGCTACATTGACAAGCATTTAAACTAGCAAAGGAGGGTGGCAGGCCAGCAAGGAGGGTACCTACTTGCTCACCCCCACAGCTAGCAGTGGAACCAGTGAACCAGAGGAGTGGCTATCTCTGCAAAGCAGTGTGCAAAAGATGGAGATTAGTGCCCAAGAGGTGGATAAGCAGAAAAGGGGCAAAATTCAGCAGAAGGGCAGACAGCAAGGAGAACCAGGGATAAATGACAACCAAGGAAGGGGCTGGAGTAGAACAGTGAAACAGTCTAGGAGGTCAAATCATGGAAAGCATGTGTGCAAATGCCAGGAGCCTTAGCAACAAGATGGAAGATCTGGAGGCTGTCATGGTGCAGTCAGACCTGGACATTGTGGCATCACTGAAACCTGGTGTAATGATAACCACGACTGGGAGATGGCCATACCTGGCTACAACATATTCAGAAGAGACAGAGCAGGCAGGAAGGAGGAGGAGGGCACTGTATGTGAAAAATGACATAAGGGCCACAGAGATCCAGGAGGAACAAAATGGGGAGAGATACTGTGGGTTAGCTGGAAAGGAAAATGGGGACAGCCATCCGCACAGGTGTGGTCTATGATCACCAGTCCAGGAGGAAGAAACAGATAGAGTTGATGCTAGCCATCCAAAGGATGGCAGACAAGGGTGAGTAGTACTGGTTGGAGACTTCAATATTCCAGATGTGGACTGGAGCATCCCAGCAGCAGCATCAACTAGAGCAGATTTATCCTGGACTCCTTCAGGGTGCCTTCCTCAAGCAACTGGTCATGGAACCAACTCGGCAGAAGGCAATACTGGACCTTGTGCTCACAAACAGGGACAGTGTGATGGGGGTAACAGTGGGGGAGCACCTGGGAAACAGTGACCACCAGTCATTGTGGTTTGAAATCACAGAAAGAGCAGAACCAAACCACACAAAAACACTGTATCCTGGATTTTAGGGGGGCAGACTTTGGGAAAATGGGGAGATACTTGAAAGAGGCATTAAGGGGAATGGGACAGGAATCAGGGGTTGAGGAACAGTGGGCAGTATTTAAAATGGGGATTACAAGAACAACAGAATTATGCATTAAGCAGGTTAGCAAGAGGGAAAGGAAGAGGAGACCATTATGGTTTTCCAAAGAGGTAGCAAAGAAAGTGAAAGCCAAAAAGATTGCATTCAGGCAATACAAAAAGACACAGGCAGAAGGGGATAGGGAGAAGTACCAGGAGAAGCAAAGGGAGGCAGGGAGGTCAGTAAGGGAAGCCAAAGCTCAGACAGAAGAACACATTGCAAAATCAGTGGGTAGAGGGGACAAAACCTTTTACAGGTACATAAGTGAAAAAAGAAAGACAAAGGGAGGGATAGTGAGACTGAAGGGGGAGGCTGGGGGTGCGTGGGGATGACAACAGTAAAGCTGACATATTGAACAGGTATTTCTGCTCAGTCTTTACTGAGGAAGAGGAGGGCAATGGGTCTGAAGGGAGTACAAGGGATGAGAATGGTGTAGAAATGGACACAAGTCCCTTTACACAAGAAAGGGTCCTGAAGGAACTGTAAGTAATAAGAGTTGATAAAGCAATGGGGTTAGATGGGGTGCACCCCAGGGTCCTTAAAGAACTAAGAGAGGTGGTGGCTGAACCTCTGACTATTCTGTTTAGCCGAACACTGGAAACAGGGGAGGTACCCAAAGACTGGAGGACAGCAGATGTAGTCCCCTTATACAAAAGTGGGAACAAAGAGGAAGCAGGGAACTACAGACCAGTCAGTCTCACCTCGGTAGTGGGGAAGATCATGGAAGCACTACTGAAGGAGAGATTGGTGGAACATCTGATTGTCAGTGGACTACAGGACCCAAGGCAGCATGGTTTCACCAGGGGAGGTCATGTCAGACTAACCTCGTTGAATTTTTGACTGGATGACTAGGGAGGTGGATCAGGGGAGGGCAGGACATGGCCTATCTGGACTTCAGCAAGGCCTTGACACTGTGCCACATAGAAGACTATTACACAAACTGGGGAATATGGGTGTGGGCAGGACAGTAGTGTGGTGGGTAGGTAACTGGCTGGGTGGCAGGACACAGAGGGTGGTGGTAAATGGCTGTCACTCCACAGAGGGAAGAGTGACCAGTGGGTACCACAGGGATCAGTGCTGGACCGGTCCTATTCAACATCTTCATCAGTGACATTGCGAGGGCCTAGAAGGCAGAATTTCACTGTTCGCTGATGACACAAAGCTCTGTAACAGAGTAGACACACCAGAGGTGTAGACAGAATGAGAAGCGACCTGCAGAAACTTGAAGAATGGTCAGGGTTTGGCAGTTGAAATTCAGTGCAAAGAAGTGCAAGATAATGCATATGGGCACAAAAACCCTGGCACAATATATCAGTTGGGGGTGAGGATATAGCATGCACCAAGCAGGAAAGGGATCTTGGGGTTATCATCTCTGATGACCTCAAGGTAGGGAAACAGTGTGACAAGGCAGCAGGTAAAGCAAATAGGATGCTGGGATGTATAGGCAGGGGCATCATCAAGCAGGAAAAGGGAGGTCATAATTCTGCATACAAGACACTAGTGAGGCCCCACCTGGAGTACAGTGTACAGTTCTGGAGACCATACCACGTAAGGACATAGACAGGGTAGAGAAGGTTCAGAGGAGGGCAACAAAGATGGTGATGGATTGCATCACAAGTCCTATGAAGACAAGTTGAAGGAACTGAACATGTACTCCTGGAGGAGAGGAAGGAGAGAGGGATATGATAGAGACATACAAGTATCTTACAGGGAGGAACAGGGTACAGGAAAACACTATTTTAAGCGAAAAAGATGTTCCAGGACTAGAGGCATGGGATGAAGTTGGAGGGAGGACGATTCAGAGGAAACATGAGAAAGAATTTCTTCACAGAACGGGTGGTGGACA
This sequence comes from Neoceratodus forsteri, assembly GCA_016271365.2. NCBI lineage: Eukaryota > Metazoa > Chordata > Ceratodontiformes > Ceratodontidae > Neoceratodus > Neoceratodus forsteri. The sequence continues at coordinate 1,781,486,503 of CM057452.1, forward strand.
AGTGGAACACCCTGCCAGAGGAAATGGTGGGGGCTGAAACAATCACGGGATTTAAGAATGCATGGGATAGACATAAAGGAATTCTGGAGGTCAGGGGTAACGGGCAACAGACTTCTAGGAAAACAAACTGAACTTACAAGCTCAAATTGGCAGACTGAGTGGACCATAGGCCCTTATCTGCCGACACTGTCTATGTATCTATGTATCTAACAGTGCCACACTTGAATATGGCTTCTCATTATGCCATGGATAACTGTCATATGCACAGGTTGCATGGCAGCCAGTGTTGTCCCCAGACAAACCCCTGGGTCATGCCGCAAATAGGAACTCCTGTCTAGTGCAATTACCCAATTAACAAAAGCAAATAAATAAATAAATAAATTATTTATTAAGCTAATGTAGGCCCACAGATACACACAACTTACAAATCTAAAGAAGACTAAGTGAAGAGAGCAATGTAGCATACAACAGTGTAGGCTACTGGTTCCACAAATTGTGTCTCCACTGGGACAGTACCACATCTGGACAAGGCTTCCTGCTGTGCTATGAATATGTTTTGTACACACTGGTTACCTGGCAGTCAACACTGCCTCAAAGATAAATTTATTCAGCCTACTGCATGTAGATCCACAAATTCACTTGGAATTGCAATCTACATTATGTGAAAATGGCAATGCAGCATCCAACAGAGCAGGTTACTGTTTCCAAAAATTGTGTCTCCACTGGGACAGTACCACACCTGAACAAGGCTTCTTGTTATGCTATGGATAAGTTTTGTACACCACACTGGTTACTTGGCAGTCAATACTGCCCCAAAGATAAAACAATTTTCAGCCTACTGTATGTAGGTCCACAAATTCACAATAAATTGTAATCTACATTATGTGAAAACAGCAATGCAGCATTCAACAGTGTAGGTTACTGGTTCCAAAAATTATGTCTTTTTTCAGAGTATATGCTTTTTTTCCAATATATTTCTCACCAAACAGACCTGTTGGCTAAAAGTGGTAATAAAATTCAGCCCCCATCCCCTTACATTGACAAATTCAGCCCCATCCCCACACATTGGCATTACTCCACGTGGAAGGCTAACATGTAAGCTAAGGAGCACAGGGGCAGGGGTAAAATTGGTGGGATGGGTAGAGAACTGGCTGTAGGGATGGGAGCAGAGGGTGGTGGTTGGAGGAGAATTATTATCCCCAAGTGCAGTGATGAGTGGGGTCCCACAGGGGTCAGTGCTGTGGCCGGTGTTGTCTGAGGGTATTTATTGCAGACATCTCGGTAAGCATAAATACAGTAGCAAGATCAGTCTATTTGCGTATGACACCAAGATGGGTGCAGTGGTGGATGACAAAGGGGGGGAGGAATTGCAGGAAGATCTAACAAGGCTGGAGATATAGTCTGACACCTAGCAACTTGGCTTCAATGCCAAAAAATTCAAGATGCTGCATTTCGGGGCAAAGAAACCAAAGGGGGCTACCATCTTGGGGGGCGGTGCAGCTAGCTGTGATTGAGGAGGAGAAAGAACTGGGGTGCTTATTACAGGATCAATGAACAACTTGACACAATGTATGAAAGCAGCAGCAGTGGCCAACAAGATGCTGGGTTGTATTGCAAGGGGTATAACCTCTAGGAGGAGGGAGGTGATTCTGCCATTATACAGATCATTGTTCAGACTCCATGTGGAGTACTGCATTAAGTTTTGGTACCCTTACCTAAAGAGGGACATTAGACTGCTGAAATGGGCGCAATGCAGAACAACAAAGATGATCCAGGGTCTGGAGGAGTTATATATGAGGATAGACTGAGGGATTTGAACATGTACTCTCTGGAGGAGAGGAGGGACAGGGGGGATATGACTGAGACCTTTGAGTACATGAGAGGAATAAACAGAACAGGCACAGAGGGACTGTTTAAGGGGAGAGGAGGGAGAGACACTCTGGGTCATGACATGAGATTGGATGCTGGAAGGTTTAGGAGGAGAATGAGGAGGCATTTCTTTACAGAACGGGTGGTAGCAGAGTGGAATGCACTACCAGCAGAGGTGGTGACCTGTAAAACAATGGGATGCTTCAAGAGGGGCTGGGATATGGAAAAGGGGAGGGTCATGAGAGGAGGAGAGGGTGAGTGAGGCAGCTGCAGAGTAGGGGTGCTAGCTGCAAAATTGAACAGACTCGATAGACCAAATGGCCTTTTTCTGCTGGCACTTTTGTATGTTTGTATGTATTAGTCCTATCATTTAATAAATCTCTTCTCTCACAATTCCAGTATTTACCCTATTTTCAGCTCTGGTTATACAGTTGGGATTGTAGTCTCTATTTAGGAAACATTCTCTAAGTGCCTTTAATTGTTCAATGTAATTATTGGTTTCACTACAGTTTCATTAAAGGGGCATATACAGTCTGACTGGAATATTATCAGGCAGATGATGTGGGTCACACCTGCTGAAATGCAATAGTGAATTCCTGTAAGTCGGTTTTCTAAACAGGCTAGTTTCATACCTTCCACATCATCTTTCTGAATTTTAAGATCAACAAAATTCACCTCTTGTAAATCAAAGCTTAATGTGAATTTTAAATTTGAGTCGTTAGACCCCAAATACTGAACAGTTTCAATTCTCAACGGGTGAACCACCATATTAACAAGAGATCATTAATAGTTCTCTTGTAGAGATTGATCCTGTAATACTAAGTGTTACTAGACACCCACAGAGTTGACCCCTCTTTCCATTCTGTCAGGTATACAGCTGCATAGTTAGGCACAAATGATGCACCAATTACTATCTCCTACAGTATATCTGTAAACTGAATTGATTCATAAATACAAAAATATTACAGTATAAGACCTTTTCAGTCCACGTAACCAAGTATTTGCACAAACAGTGTACATAAATCAGTGTGTGTATAAAGTGCAGTACTGACTGATGTGATACCATCACCATGGGAATAATGATATAAAGTCACTGTGTATTTAGGGTAACAAGATATTAGTTATATGTGATAAGTAAATCATCTAGTATTTCCAAAATGTGTTTATAGTGTCACATATATATGATATGCCTGAGCAAGCTACTGGTTTGATAAAAGAATCCATGTACTGGGCCAATAGCTCAGTCGGATAGCATGTGCTTGTCACAACTGGTCTAGCAAGTGTGGTTTGTGTATCTTTATACATTTTCAGAAGACCATACAAAGTTGAACTAACTAGATGGTCAATCATCAAAAATTCATGAGTCTGTTTGGAAATCAGTCCTTTATTAAAGAATCATGTAGTATGACATTGATTTCTTTCTTAAATTCAGAAGTCAAATCACATGCTAATGGTTTAGAAAAATTTACATCAAAAAGCTGCCTCAACTGTTCGCATTCATATTTATCTTTCTCCATTATCACTATAGACCCACCATTGTTGGTGGGTTTAGTTGTGAAACTTTGAGTTTTATGTAGCTCTGTAGGACCTGGGGGTCATCATTTCTGATGACTCGAGAGTGACTAAACAGTGTGACAAGGCAGTGGGTAAGGCTAGCAGAATACTCAGGTGCATAGGGAGGGGTATTACAAGCAGGAGGGAGGCAATAATACCCCTCTTTAGAATGCTGGTGAGACCACACCTTGAGTACTGTGTACAGTTCTAGAGGACCCATCTCTGAAAGGACATAGACAGGATGGAAACAGTGCAAAGGAGGGCAAGCAAAATGATGCAGGGCCTACATTAGAAGCTCTACAAGCAGAGGCTTAAGGATTTAAACATGTACTCCCTAGAAGACAGGAGGAAACTGGGGAATATGATACAGTAGATGCATTCAGGTACTTCACAGGAATAAACAAGGTACAGGAAGGGAGCATTTTCCAAAGGAAAGGATGCTCAAAGACAAGAGGTTACAATATGAAGCTGGAGAGGGGAAGGCTTCAAGGAGAGGGTGGTAGGTACTTGGTACAGCCTCTCAGAGCAAGTGGTGGAAGCCAGAACAGTCACAGGATTTAAGAATTCGTGGGATAGACATGAAGGAATCTTAGAAGCAAGAGAGGTGTAAGTCAGAGTTCAAGTGGGATCTCCAGTGGCACTATAGGCAGGGAATTTAGGGAAGACAAGGTGGGCCAAGTGGTCCTTATCTGCCAACAACTTCTGCATTTCTATGTTTCTTAAGTGGCAAACTTATCATCATAAATGAAATTATTGTATTGTGGGCATCATCCTTTGAATACTTTTCCAAAAATATCAGCAGTTTTGTTTTGAGGTACAATAAATGTAGATTTTCTTTTTTTAAGTTTCTATTTGAATGTTAGACTCCTTAGTTACTTAGGATGTAGTTGTTATTGTGATACATGGTTCATCACCAGCAATTGATTGCTGTGTGTTGCTATGCCTCAAACTGTATTGACTGCACTAGTATGCATTCAAATTTAACTTCCTTGAAAATCAATGTAAATTTACTTCAGTATAAAATTCATTTAATGTGTTGGTCAGGACTAAAGGTAAGCATGTACAAGTACACACAGTTCAGTTTCAGAAAATCTATAACTAGAAATATTTACCACAATTGACAGCTCTATGGTCTCCTTCTTTGTTTGTTACACAGAAACATAGAAGTTGATGGCAGAAGGAGACCGCTAGGTCCATCTAGTCTGCCCATTTGTTTTAGATCTATTTTGACACTCTAGTTGCCCTTTGTAGTCAGGGCTCCCTTATGCCTATCCTATGCATTCTTGAATCCTCCCACAGTGTTGACCCCCACAACCTCTCCGGGCAGGCTGTTCCAAGCATCCACCACTCTTTTTGTGAAGAAAAGCTTCCTGGTGTTGGTAGAAAACCTTCCTCCTTGCAACCTGAGGTTATGTCCCCTGGTCCTGGAGCCCTTGTTTAAGTGAAAAAGTTCCTGTGCCTGTACCTTGTTGATGCCTTTTATGTACTTGAATGTTTCAATCATGTCCCCTCTCTCTCTTCTCTGCTCCAGGGAGTACATATTCAGTTCTCTAAGTCTTTCCTTGTAGGACATGTACTGCAGACCATGAATCATTTTTGTCACCTTTCTCTGTACTGTTTCCACCCAGTCAATGTCCTTCCTGAGGTGAGGCCTCCAGAATTGGACTCCATACTCCAGGTGAGGCCTGACCAGTGATCTATACAGTGGTAGTATCACCTCTCTCCTCCTGCTTGTGACTCCCCCCCAAAGCAGCCCAGCAGTCTGTTGGCCTTCAATGTTGCCTTTCTCACTGCTTACTAACCTTCAAGTCATCTGAGATTATGATTCCCAGATCTCGTTCCTGGTTTGAGGCTGCCAGTCTTTCACCTCCTAGGTAATATTCCTTTCTTGGATTTTTCTTTCTTATGTGCGTGACCTTGAGCTTTTCGGCATTAAATCTCAGCTGCCACACTCCAGACCATTCTTCTAGTTTCTTGAGGTCAGCTTCCATCATGCTCACTCATTCTAAGGTGTCCACCCTGTTGCATATCTTGGTGTCTTCTGCAAACAGACACACCTTCCCTTCCAGTCCATCAGCGATGTCTGCTATAAAAATATTGAAGAGCAGAGGCCCCAGCACTGAGCCCTGGGGCACCCCACTGGCCATGCTGCCTTCTATGGATTGCATTCCATTAACCTATACCCTCTGGGTTCTACCTTGTAACCAGTTGTTCTACCTTGTAACCCATTGTGTACACATCTGACTACTTCTGGACCAGCCCCTGTGTGGTCAAGCTGTGTGGGGAGATATTGCGGATAGGAGATCTGAATATGCCAGATGTTAACTGGAGTGCAGTTGCAGCAGCCACTTCTAAGAGTGGGGTTCTTCTAGATGCCCTACAGGGGGTATGCCTTAGACAACTAGTATTGGAACCCACTTGAGAGGGAACAATCTTAGACCTGGTACTCTCAAATGGAGATAGAGAGAGGATCACAGATGTAGAAGTGGGTAGCCATCTGGGAACCAACGATCATTGAACAGTATGGTTCACAATAAACACAGCAGTAGAGTCAAGCCATACAAAGGCAAAGGTACTGGACTTTAGGAGGGCTGACTTCGCCAAAATGGGTGAGTGCCTAAGGAATGCACTAGCAAATGGGCAGGAAGAAGGGGTGGAAGGACAATGGGGAATAATCAAAACTGCCATCAAAAAAGCAACAAGCCTTTGTGTGAAGCAAATAAACAAAACAAAATGATGTAAGAAACCACTATGGTTTTCAAAGGAGGTGGCAGGGAAGGTTTGAGAGAAAAAGAAAGCATTCAGGAAGTACAACGAATCACAGAAGGAGCAGGACTGAGAATTGTATCAGTTAAAGCAAAAGGAAGCTGGGAAGGCAGTCAGAACAGCAAAGGCCCAAACCGAGGAAAAGATAGCCAACTCGGTTAAGAAGGGGATAAAACCTTTTATAGGTACATCAGGGAGTGAAAGAAGACCAAGGGAGGGATAGTGAGGCTTAATAAAGGGGAAGGGGTGGGCAGAGGGTGACTGTGAAAAGGCAGAGATACTAAATAAATATTTTTGTTCAGTATTCACAAATGAAGAGGGGGAGGTACCTAAACCAAACAATAGAAACACTCTGGATACAGGAGTTGATACCAGCCCATTCACAGAAGAAAGAGTTTTGAAAGAACTCTTGAAACTGAAGGTGGACAAAGCAATAGGGCCCTATGGGATTCATCCCGGTATTCTAAAAGAACTAAGGGTAGAACTAGTGACACCACTGACTACCCTTTTTAACAAATCATGGGAGGATGGGGTGGTACCAGAGGACTGGAGGAGGGCAGATTTTATTCCACTTCACAAAAATGGTAGCAGGGCAGAAGCAGGAAACTACAGACCTGTTAGTTTAACCTAGGTGATAGGGAAAATGATGGAATCACTTCTGAAGGAAAGAATGGTTGAGTACCTGGAGGCCAGATGGGCATAGGACCCAAGGTAACATGGATTCACAGCATGAAGATCATGTCAGATGAATCTAATAGATTTCTTTGACTGGGTGACCAAAGTAGTAGATCAGGGAGGGGTTGTGGACATGGCCTACCTAGACTTTAGCAAGGCATTTGACACAGTCCCACACAAAAGATTAATATACAAGTTAGCCAGCCTGGGAGTGGGTCCCAATATGGTTGCTTGGGTAAAGAATAGGCTGGAGAACAGGACACAGAGGCTAATAGTAAACAGAGTCCACTCTGAAGAAAGGTGTGTACCACATGGTTCAGTACTAGGGCCGGTCCTCTTCAATGTCTTTATAAGCGACATTGCAGGGGGACTGGAAGGAAAAGTATGTCTCTCTGCAGACGACACAAAGATCTGCAACAGAGTTGATACACAAGGTGGGGTGGAAAGGATGAGAAGAGACTTGGCAAGGTTGGGGGAATGGTCAAATGTATGGCAGCTCAGATTCAATGCTAAGAAGTGTAAGGTAATGCACCTGGGAAACAAAAACCCAGGGGAAGAGTACACAATGGGGGTGAGATACTTGCAACAACAAAAATGGAAAGGGACCTGGGGCTAGTCATATCAGATGACCTAAAGGTGGGCAAGCAATGTGAGAAGGCAGTAAGGAGGGCTGGGGGATACTGGGATGCATAGGGAGAGGCATCACCAGTAGAAAACAGGAAGTTATCCCTCTGTAGAGACAGTTGGTGAGACCCCATCTGGAGTACTGTGTGCAGTTCTGGAAATCCAGTCTCCGCAAAGGCATAAACAGGATGGAGGCAGTCCAGAGGAGGGAAACTAAAAAGGTGCAGGGTCTGCACCAGAAGACATATGAAGAGAGACTTAAGGAGCTTAATATGCATAGCCTCAAGGAAAGGAGGGAGATGGTGGGACAAGATAGAAACTTTCAAGTACCTCAAGGGAATCAACAAAGTCCAAGAGGGTAGCATATTTCAGAAACAGAGGTGTGCAGGAACAAGGAGGGCACAATTTGAAGATAGAGGGTGTGTGTGACTCAGAGGTAATGTAAGGGAGTATTTTTTCACAAAGAGGGTTGTGGATGATTGGAACGGCCTTCCAGAGGAGGTTGTGGAGTCAAAAACAGTAGTAGAATTCATGAATGCACGGAACAGTCATAAGGCAATTCTAGGGGGTGGGGGTAGGAAGAAGTAGACCGTTGGTTAACTAGGATCTGCAGCTTAACCATTAGGTAGGGAAATGGGTAGACTGGGTGGGCCAAGCTGTCCTTATCTGCCATCAAATTCTATATTTCTATCTTTCTATTACCAGCCATCTGTGTGGAACAGAGTTGAAGGCTTTGCTTAAGTCTGGGTAGATCACATCTACTGCCCCACCGTCTATTTTTGTAGCTTAGTCAAAAAAACTCTAGCAGATTTGTCTGGCATGACTTACCTGCTGTGAAACCATACTGTTTAGAGTCTTGTTGGCAACTAGTTTCGAGGAATGCTTTTATCCCTTGTTTCAGTAGTGTCTCCATTAGTTTCTCTACTATAAACATGAGGCTCACTGGTCTGTAATTACTGTTTTTTTTACAATGCCGCAGCGACACCTCCCATGGAGACATCCCTGACAACAACAGCCACAGTGCCGAGTGTCAGCAGTGTGGTGTCAGGAATGCCTCCGTGTTTCCATCTGGGGGCTGCACTCCCCAAACCGCCCATGTGGGGGCACCACTCTCCACACCCCCCGGTCTCTAGGATTCCAACTCTGAGTTGGAGTTGGTCCCGTTGGGGTGATACACTCTGTGAGGCAGTCTTGGTGCCTTGCACAGACCATCACAGTGACGTGCAGATTTTGTTAAAATCCTGTCGCTGCGATGGTCTTCGTGGTCGGGGTGTCACTGTGGTGTTGGTATACCGTAATTACTAGCCTCTTCACAACTGCCTGATTTGTGAAGTGGAACCACCATTGCCTTTTTTCAGTCTTCAGGTTCCACACCACTGTTCAAGGATTTCATGAATAGAAGTGCCAGAGGGGCTGCAAATTCTGCCCCTAGTTCCTTAAGGATTCTGGGGCGCATCTCATCTGGTCCCATGGCTTTGTCTGCTTTTAGTTTATTTAGCACTTCCCATACTTCGGCTTCTATAAAGGGACTCGTATCTACCCCTGGTCCTGGAGTGTTCTGTTTTTTTCAGGGCTGGGCCATCCCCTGGGTCCTGTTTGGTAAACACCGAGCAGAAGTATTTGTTGGGGATTTCAGCTTTCTCTGGGTCATGTTTGGTGCATTTCCCTTCTTCAGTAGCAATCTTTACTATCCCCCCTTTGCCTTCCTATATTCCCTAATATATATAAAAAAGTATTTGTCTCCTTTCTTTGCCTGTCTGCTATTTTTTCCTCTGTCCGGGCTTTTGCCTCTAATTTGTTTTTTAGACTCTCTCATTTTTTCCTTGCAGGTATATGCTATATGCCTTCTTTTTTTCTTTGACTGTGGTAGCCACTTCCTTGGATAACCATAGAAGATTTATTTTTCTTTCTGCTTTGCTAACTCATCTGGCACGCTGATTTGTGGCAATCTTTATTGCTGTCTTGAGTCTCCCTTACATGACCTCCACCTCCTTAACCTCTATTTCCATTCACTGGCTACTTATTTTGTACCTCATTTTTTGGAAGTCAGTCTTTCTGAAATATAGCACCTTTATGTTTGAGTGGCTGGTGTCCTGTGTTATGTTCACCTTAAAGCTTACCATGCGATGGATGCTGTTGCCCATATGGCATCCCTCTTCGATGTCCTTGATCCTTTCTGAGTTTGTGAGGACAAGATCAAGAATGGCATCTCCCCTTGTTGGGGTTTTAACAAAATGGCAAAGTCCCATGCCTTGTAGTGACAATAGGAAGTCCCTACTTCTTCTTGTTTCTGCCATTAGTGTGCTCCAGTTAATATCTGGTAGGTTGAAGTCCCCCTCCAGTATTATTTCACTTTTATCAAACATTTTGTGGATTTCCTCTATTAGGTCTTTGTCTCCTTTATCTCCTTGATTTGGGGGCCTGTACACAATGCCAATTTGGAAGGATTTTCCCTTGCTCATGTCTACTGTTAGCCACAGTGACTCAAAGTCCCCAGGTTGCCCTCTTACTTCTGTGTCTTTTATTTCCTCGTAAATGTAAATGGCAATGTCCCCCCTTTCTGCCCTGCCTATCTTTCCTAAACAGATTATAACTGGGAATGGCTGTATCCTATCCATGGTTTTCCGTGAACCACATTTCTGTTACAGCCACCCAGTCCATCCTTTCTGTTTTCAAGATGGCTGTGAGTTCAGGAAGTTTTTTGGATAGGCAAGAATGTACATCCTCTTTGGCGCGATGTTGTACCCACTTCCTGGAGTGCACCAGTTTGCTCTTTCTCACCAAGAGATTATGGAGGTTGCTGGTTTGGGCGGACGCTGACTCTGATTTGTTTTCTAAGAAAGCATGCGCACATTTGGCATTTTGGGGAGTGATGACCAGCCCACCGATGGCAGGGGTGTAAGCTGCATCATACTCCCCTTTATTTAGTTTAAACTATCTGTATAGACATCAAATTTTTGTCCAAGTGTTCACACACCTTCTCTATTTAGGTGAAATCCATCATATTTTAAAAAAAGCTCTTTCCCAAATGTTGTGCCACTTCCCTATGTAGCAGTATCCCTTGTCTTGGCAGCAATAATGCAGCCATGAGTTGAATTCACCTGCTTTAATCTCTCTGACTTGCTTGGTGCTTCTTCATTTTTCCCACACTGGGAGCACTTCTGAAAGGCTAAATTGGATGGAAGGGAAGAAAGTTTGTTGGCCAGGTCCTCATAGTGTTTCTTGGCCTCCTGAACTGTGTGATTTGCCAAGTCATTGGTACCAAGGTGTATTGTTATATGTGTAACATCCCCTGATTCCTGCACAATTGTCTTTATGCAGTTAGTGTTCCTACTTATAGAGGCTCCTGGTAGACACTTCACCACAATGTCGCTTTTAACATTTTGTGTTAGGTGGTGTTCCACTCCTCAGATATTGAACCCCCGATTATGAACGTTTTGCTTTTGTTTATATTTGTGTTATTTTTATTTTGAGTGTTAGTATTTTTGTTGTTATTGCATTTGGTTTTGGTATTATTGTTGGTTATATTTTGAGTATTAGTATTTTTATTTTTATCGTAGTTTGCATTGGTTTTACTTGGCATTTTGGCCTTATTTGGAGGTTTGATTTCTCTATCTTGTATTGCTTTGTCTGTGGTTGGTAACAGTGGAGTGAACCTGTTTTCTTTTGTTTTTTTTTAATTACTTTTAATATACCTCCTCCCTCAGTGTCAGTCTCCACACTTCTGGGAGACACAGATTGCAGTCTATCCCTGCACTGCAGCCTCCCCAGTTCTGCTTCGGCGGTTCCCCATTGAGCAATGGCTGTACCCCAGGTGGGTCCAGGGGGGGAAGCATCACCCTGAGAATCCTGCTGGTGTCAGATCCACTGGGGACATCAGGGAGGTGCGGGCAATCAGGGTCACTGCTGGGTCTCCATCACCTAGGAGACCGACACTGGCATTTCTCTTTTTTTCTCCCTCGCATGGTGTAGGTCCATGACATTAAGGCACTATGCACCGATGTCCACCACGCATCTCGGCCAGCCCCACCGGGTACTGGGACTTGCTGTACCCCAAGTCTCTGCTTAGGGTCTGGCAAACTGCAGGCCATGGCCTCCCCCCCTTCCCCCCACAGAAGGTGAGCAGTCATAGGATGCTCAAGCTTTTCTCCCTCGGCCAGTCCTCTAGTGACCTGAGTCCACTCCTGAACCCAGGGCACTGGTCTCACAAGCAGAAATCCAACTGCTGCACCGATGGTCTAGCTCCATGAACCTGTTTTTTTGTTTAGATGGATGGGAAATTCTCCTGGTTTTTGGCTTCCTTCCTGGGCCTCTTATGATGCCTCTTTTTCCTTACCACCTGCCAGTCTTTGGGCCCTGCCTCAAGTCCCGTCCCCTGGCTGACATGCTGGTACTAGTGATGGGGGGGGGGTTGAGGAGGTGTGCTATAGCATTCCCTGTATTGAATGTCATATATTATAGTCCAAAGCTCCTGTAGTTGGGCTACAAATTCTGCTGTGGCACAGCACACACACAACAGTGTCCTGGTTGCTGTTTATAGATCTTACTGTACAGTGCACTGCAGTTTTCGCAACTGACAAGGTCCTTTTTTTTTTTTTCCTTTTGTTTTAGTTGAGATATAATGCTGATTCTTGTTTCTTGGTGGGAAATGTGGATAAAAAAACTGAACAGTGAGTTTCTTTTAGTTTTTTGTACCTTACTACCTCCTAACAGATGTTGTGGGCAGTGCTACATATCTATAAAGCAAGAGCACTCCATGGAGGGAGGGTCGGTGGACATATCCAACTGTTCCCTGTATTGTAGAGGGTGGGTGAACATATCCAACTGTTCCCCGTATGCTGTAAAAAACAATCAGGTAGCTGTTGAACAGTCAAGGTCTAGCTTGTACTCCTGCAAGGTAAGAATCTTTCTAGCTCAGTTGTTCTGCCCTTTGGCTCAGAACAATTCAGTGGAGTCCCTGCTACTTGCTGTAAAAACCTCTTCCTGTGGTCTGTGTGTCCCGGCCCCCTGTTGCTATGTGGGAGAGGGGACTGACCCACTCTAGCCATAGAACTGATTCTCCTTGTGATAACATTGTGGTTGGTTCTAAATGTTCCAATATTGTCCTGTTTAGTCACTTTGTTCCCCTTCCTGTCCTTGCCTCTGCTGTCTATTCTCATGCATTTTTACTGAAGCAGGCTGTTCTGGGGTTTTATTGAGGTAATCTCTGTGGAAGCTGTAATCCTTGTAACAGCAGAGTCTGTTGCAGTTTTAATACAGTTGCTTGTTGGCTCGGGAGCAGAGTGAGCTTGTCCTGAGGTGTATATTATGATCCTGATGTGCTATGACTCTGATGTAATATTATATTATTTAGGATTCCAGATAATACAGATTAAAATACACTTTAATCTGTGTTGGATGTGTCATAGCAGTTTAATATTTGCTAGTTTGTGAGGCATAAACCTCTTGCCCACATCTAACACAATCAATTGACTTAACTTTCACCTGAGAATAAAGATGGAAATGGTGAGATGCAAATGGGAAAGGTAGACACTGGTAGGGAGTTTAGGGTGGTTAATTACTCATATTCCCCTGAAATTAAAAATCGGATTGCAGAATTTGAGTAGGAACCTTTTGTTTTGGTCTTGACTTAATAGAATTTATAAAGCATGCACACAGGGCACATATATTGTGTAACTGAAAAAAACTGTAACCTTTAGCTGACATTCTATGTCTATATGTATTAAGTGTTTATGTTTTCTGATGCGGAGCCTTTGCAAATGAGTCCTTGACTCAAAGGTTGTAATCCTAAAGTCTGTTAAATAAATAAATAAAAATAAATATAGTAATTCTTGAAAATATTTGGGATCTAACGGAAAAGCTATTGGGCCTAAAGACTTTCATTGCAAAGGATCACTTCATGATCAAAAAGCTGTTTAAGGAAAAAATGCTTAGAGAAATACTATAAAGGTGCAAATTGTTAAATTATTTTGGTTCAACCTCTGAAATCAGATGAAGTGCTGAAAGAAAGGACATGTATCCAGGACAATTTATCTACTCCTCCTTTTTTAATACTTACTTTATTAAATTGTTCACTTATACAATTTTTATACATTCCATCAAATGACTTAAATGTATCAACTGTATCTTCAGATATTATCTTTAATACATACTATCTAAGATGCTCCAACATACAATCTGAGAGTTATCTATGATGTCTTCCCTATTAAGTCAGGTTTCGGTTAGATACTGCACTCTCACAGGTTTTTAGCTTTCACCTTGTAACGTAAAATAAATCATTTAAGTCTAATTATTCTAAATACCCTAACTAATAAAACTAAACATCTTAAACATAACAAATAAAAAATCTGGGTAAAAGGTAAAAAACATTTCTTATATTATGCAATGTACTCCTGTTTTGGTGACTATGGTATGGGTCTCCAAAAGGCCAAGGAATGGGGCAGTTCATCTGCATAGTCATTTAAGTCCCCTCCCCAAGGGGAGGAGAGTTTCCTGTATATGTCTGACCTCCCTTTTTCCTTCTGAAGAACCATCCACTCTTCCATCCCCCTCTCCTGGGTATTAGTCTTACCCATTTTCCCTTATCCACTTAGTCTATCTCTCTATGCATTTGTCAGTTTATTTTGTGTCAGATATGTTATTCTTTCCATCTCTTGAATCTCATTCACTACCCTTTCTCATGGTGTTGGGTAGTAACTAGTTACTTGTAACTAATAACTGTAATCTGATTACTTTTCTAAGTAACTAGTAATAGTAATTGATTACTTATAAAATAAATTTGAAAATAACTGTGATGACATTACTTTTCCCTAAAAGTAACTAGTTACTGTAATATAAATAGAATAAGAGATGAACATCCATCTTTTATGGTTGCTGTAATCCATCAAGGGGTTCCTGTGACTTCATAAACCTCAAGAGTGAAGCTCAGGAGGTTTATGACATAACAGAATTTTTTTTTTTTTTTGTATTTAGTTTTTGTTGACCAGGTAAGTGCACTAGACAAATCCTGCCTAATTTCAGGCATGACCCGGGGGAAGGGGATACAGATGAATGCCAACTGACCTTGAACCAGATTAAGCTGTTGGTGGTATTTTTAGTGAATGAGGGAAATTTGGGCAGGACACCAGGGAAATTCCCCTATTCTTTCGGAGGGGACTCCTTGTCCAAGATGGAGGACGCTTTTCTGCCAGCAGCAGCTGGAGCTGTGGAGACAGGAGACTTGGTCTCGACTCCTGTCTCTGTATCTGGGGAGACCATGAATGTAACCTGCCTAGTTGTACCTGTATCTTCACCGAAGGAAGACGATTTACAGGAAACGATATTGATTTCTCCAAAGACTGCTTCAAATGAGGTCCAAAGCATTGCGAAGAACCAGCACTACGATGGATGTACAGGGGGACCGCAAGAGACACACACTTCCTGTAACACGGAACCTGAAAGTCAGGAAGCGCCTGTACCGCACGACTGTCTAATGGAGATGGACCGCTATCGACCGACAGTCGAGATGGATACCCAGCAGAGTCCATGGACACCGAATCAATCCGGCTCATCTACAGAGGAAAAAGAAACTGTAGTTCCAGTCCTAGCAGACCAGCTCCATGTCTCTGAGCAGGTACAGTGTAAATCACTAGCGGAGGTATTTTCTGCCTCTCATATACAAACGGGACATTCTGAAAATGTTTTCTGGGAAGGGAATTTGCCCTCTACATCTCAGACTCAGCCTCCTCATGATAATGAAAACCCCACAACCACCCCAGAATGGTCCGTAGATGCCATGTTAAGGGCGGCAGGATGGGTGAAAGACCCTAAAGGGGGTGTATGGGTGTCAGGTCCATCATCTACTAAATCCCCTAGAACTGCACAAGACTTATCCCTTGAGGAAGGTAAACCAATTCCTCAAACGGTAACTGACCCTATGGAACTGCCTGATGAGCTATGTTTAACCCAGAATCCTATCCTGGATATTCACAGGGTCCAAGATAAACAGACATTTTCAGGTTCTGATCCCATAGCTGAAGAGTTCCTAGCCACTACTCGACCTCCTGTTTCTCAAAAAGGACAAGCAAGGTCTTTTTCATCTCTGTTTAAATTCCCAGTTCTGGCTGCTAAACGACATAATGCAGTCAGGCTTTCATATAAAGGTGGACTTGAGGATCCCCCTGATCATGTATATGTGGCTAGAACATTGTTGAAAGACTCTATGAAGTTGTTTGCCCATGAAATATATGCCCTGATACATGTTTCAGGAGAATTAAATTTTGATAGTAGTTTTCAGACATCTCGGGGACTTGATCGATTTTGGGCAAAATATCATACTTTGTGTAATACTGTTCTTTGGACCCCATTTCAGGCCATTCCCCTCACTAAACCGGCCTTTAAAATAATCACTGTCATGTTTCGTAATGAAGGTGTAGATGTTTCAAATATTGTCTACTGGTTAAAGCAACGATGTACGTTACAGGGGCAGCCAGAGGCTATCTTGGATTCAGAAAACATATGGACAGGGGGTTGGAAATTTAAAGTTATGCTGACTGTCTCTGAATCTGGACCTGTGCATTTACCAAATTCCTTTTTTTTAGGCCAAGATAGAGGAGTTTTGTTTTACCCAGGTCAGCCTAAAGCATGTTATAGATGTGGAGACCCCTCACACCTGAGTAGTGCGTGTGATAAAATCAAATGTCTTTATTGTGGAGAAATGGGTCATGTAGGTATGCACTGTCTGAATGAAAGCAGGTGTAATCTCTGTGATGAAATGGGTCACACATTTCAGTCATGTCCCTGGGCTGCTCATACTAAAATAACTCATGATGGAGGTGTAGACCAGCGTTTTGTAATCTCTCAAGCACAGAAAGCTCGTTTCCGCAACACCACGGAAGTTCCAATTACAGAAGAGTCTCCCCCCCCCCAAAACTAAAGCTATGAAAACCTCTCGTAGCATTGCACCTTTGTTAGTTAACAAAGATTTATCCCCAGCGAAGGTACTAACACCTGCTAGCCATGCGGAGACCGAGGCTATGGAGCAGGCCCCAAGCTCTAGTACCATGCCTCCCCCCTGTGAACCAACAATAGTAAAAAATCGCAGATCATTGCAATCTGGTTCCCGTATTGTAACATCTACTCCACAGGCTTATAATGCATCCCCTATTACACTATCAAATACCTTCGAGGTGCTTCAGCCGATATCGGATGAGGCCGATGGGGAATCTGACTCATCCTCCATCGCTTCTTCCATCCCAGAAGGCCTTGATGACTCTACACCACCATTAGGCACTGGCCTTTCACAAAAACGGAAGGCTAAGGTGAGATTGAAAGGGACTAAGGTAGCAGGAAAGAGAAAATCTTGATTGTGTAGGTTACTCTCCTTATGACCTATTATGTCACTATTTACATGCCATACTATTAATGTAAATAGTTTGAAACGTGTAGATAAAAGATGATTGGTGTTTTCCTTTTTGAGGTTTTTACCAATAGGGTTATTTCTTTTACAAGACACAAGACTCCATACGGTGCAAGAGATCCGGTGGGCTCAAAGAGACTGGCTTATGGGTCCCTCCTTTTGGTCGATAGGCCAGGACCCCTGTTCTGGTCTAGGCATTTTGATTAACATCCCAGATTTTAGGCTCTTAAAGCTGTTTGATCTGGTCCCTGGTAGAGTTTTAATTTTAGATTTTCTGCTCGGGCAGTGCCCATACCGGGTGATAAATGTATATGCCCCCCAAATTAAAACTGAACGAATAGCCATTTTTGATTTAATTCGTCCCTTTTTACACTCTTCTTTTCGAATCATATTGTCTGGTGACTTTAATTGTGGACTTAGTCTACAGGATAAGTGTTCCTTTGCTACTAACAAGAAGATGTACTGTGACTCTCTTGTCTTAGGACGCATGATTCGTACTGCTCGTTTGACGGATTCATATTTATCTTTCACAAAACAGCATACTCCCACATTTCAAAAGGGTAAACTGGCTATCTGTATTGATTTTGTTTTCACCTCCGATACTTTGGTAGTTGCCTCAGCTGTAATACAGGCAATAGCCTTTTCTGACCATAAACTACTCTCTGTCAGTCTTGGATCTCCTGCTATTTGTGATAGAGGGCCTGGCTTTTGGAAATTCAATGTTTCTTTATTACAAGTACCATCACTTCAGCAAACCCTTTTGTCATTTGTTCATGCTCGTAAGTCTGTATACCCCATGTATGATGATCCCATGAGATGGTGGATGGATACTAAACACACTTTAACCGGGATGTTAAAATCATATAGTTGTTTAAAAAGTAGGTCTGATTATCTGGTATATCTACAAAAGAGGGCTCATTTCCAGTCTCTAATGTCACTCGCATACTTGACAGGACAAGATTTACTACAACAAATTCATTTATTGAAGAAGGATATGTTAGACTTTCAGTCTAAAAAGTCACAACGACTGTATCATCAACATAGTTATGCAATAAAAGGTACTAGGGAAGTAGTTTGTCCATTTGAATCGAATTATCATCAGAATGCTCAGAAAACAATGTCATGTCTTATCAATGCAAATGGAAATATTAGTACCTCCAACTTGGATATATGTCAAATTGTTACTGACCATACGACTGCATTGTTTTCCCCGATACCCAAAGCGTCAGAAGACTTACAACGATTATACGGTACCATTGAAATTCCAATTCCTTCCGAGCAGAATGTAGACTCTGCATGTCAACCTTTCACAGAACAAGAAATTCAGATAGCTATATCTTCACTACCCCTGCGCAGGACCCCTGGCCCGGACAGTCTCCCCACAGCTTTACATAAATTCTTGGGAGAACACCTCCTTTCGGAACTGACCTCAGTGTTTACTTTTCTCCTTGAAACTGAACACATTCCCTTAGAGTTTACTAAGGGCATATTAATCTATGTTTATAAACAGAAAGGTGACATTAAGTCCCTAGACAACTGGCGTCCTATATGTATGTTAAATACAGATTTTAAGATATTAACAAAACTTATTGCACAACGTTTGCTTAAGCTGGCAGAAATAGTTATTCATCCAGCCCAATCCTGTTCTCTACCGAATAGGAGAATTTCTGATCATTTAATTCTTCTCCGTGAACTATTTTCTCATGGTTTTTCAGACTCCGCTTCTGGGCTTATTGTTTCAGTTGATCAAAAAGTTGCTTTTGACTCGGTTAGCCATGATTTTCTATGGACGGTATTACATTTTTTACATATTCCTGATAAGATTATTAGCTGGATTAAGACATTATATAAGATGGCGACAATTGTTCCTTTAATTAATGGTTGGGCAGGCCCAATGATCCCGGTGAAACGAGGAGTTCACCAAGGTTGTCCATTAAGTCCTCTCTTATATGTTTTTTTTCTAGATCTATTGCTTCATTGCCTTAATGATCACCCCAAATTGCGCATATCATGTTCTGTACTAAAATCTCCATTTACTGCAATCGCATATGCAGATGATGTATGTTTCTTAGTAGCTGATGAAGCTTCAGCACTTGTATCTCTCCAAGAATGCTCCTCTTTTGGTGCAATATCTGGAGCAAATATAAATTATAGTAAGAGTATGGGAATTTGGTTGGGTTCCTTCTCCCACTCTTCGGACACTACTGGCCCTTTAAAAGTAACTGAAGGTCAAATCCGTATACTGGGTATTTACTTCGGGTTAAGAGACTCTGATTTATTTAATTGGGAAGAGAAGCTAAAACTAGGTAAAAACATGGTGACCTCTTGGAATAAAGGCCAAATTGGGAAGAAGAAACGTGTTTTTCTGATTAAAACTTATCTTCTCCCTTTGTTTTTGTATATAAGTTATGTTTTCCCTATCCCAAAACAATTGGAAACGAAGGTGTTTAGTATATTTTTTCAGGCCCTTTGGGGCAGTCGGTTAAATCCGATTAAGAGGAATACTACTTACTTGCCAATCTTAGAAGGAGGTATTCTGATGATTAACCCGTTGCTTTTCTTCACTAGTACTTTTCTTTCAACTAATCTGCGGCCTTTAATGGTGAACACCCAAAGAGGGTGGGAAGCGTGGTTCTACGACTCTTGTAGATATTGGTTTCATAAGTGGGAACATAATTATTTAGGAGTATTAAGACAACAAGGGGATGTTCCTACATATATAAAACATGTTTCTTCGTTTAAAACAATGGAAAGTGTCACCTCAGACTCTTATTTCAAATATGCATAAGACTTTATATAAAACACTATTGTCTTCAGTTTGTAAAGTACTAGCCCCTTTTCCAAAATGTCCGGATAGTTGTCTACCCTCACTTCTAACTTTGTTACGTTGTTCTAGAATCCCTGAACACGTGGGTCTTCCACTGGTTATCATGTCATGAACGTATAAATGTAAAAGCAAATCATAAACATAAACAGTCTCAGGACAGGTTTTGTTCAAGACCTCTTTGTATAGCTACCCCGGAGACAATATCCCATTTGTTTTTTGATTGCTCTTACATCACTAATTGGTGGTCATATTTAGCAGATTCGTGGGATGTCCCTATACTTTCCACAGTTACATATCAGAATATCATGTATGGTGTTTTTTCTTCTCACTGGTCAGCTTGGCATAGAGATACTCTGAATCTTGTCTTTCTTGCTATAAAATGAAATGTTTGGATGTCAAGATGTATGTTTACACTTCAACAAAAATTGTGTTCTTATTCAGAACTTGAAGAAAAGATACTAGCAGATTTATGGAAAATATATGAACATGAAAGGACTTTGTATTCGGCACAATCTCTGTTGGCCTTATGGACGGCCCTCCCATGGATCACGAACACTGATTCAGCCATTACTTAAAGGACTCATACTGCATTTTTATTATTTCTTCTTCTTCTTTTTTTTTTGCTTGATTTCGCTGTATAATTTTAATCACTGTATTTTGTGTTGGCTTCTTTGTACAATTTTTTTGTTTCAATAAAAATGTCCCCTACTCTTTTTCAATAAGTGCCATGGGATCTTTAACATCCACCTGAACTACCACCAATCCAGGCAGATGGGACCTCAATTTAACATCTCAAATCCAGAGATTATGCAGGTGTCTTTTAATATTCAGGTTTCAGTGTAAACAAAGGCTGCTCAACTGACTGTGTGCTTGATTCATTACAACATCAGGCTAAAACAACTGCTTTCTGATTAGCACTGCATGAGCACCCAGTATCTTTGCCTTGCATGCTGCAAGTTGCCTACCATTTTTCACCTTTTTTCACAATAAAAAGTTGAGGCAACATTTCATGGTTGTGCGGTTCCATTTTTTGTAGCCTTACTGATATTCAGTTTTAAGTAGTCACAGTGTCTCTGTATTATGAGCTGCCAGAGGTATGTGGTAGTGTAAACACAAGGCACAACAACTGGAGCAAAGACATGCAGCCTTGTAAGATTTAGCCTAGGAATTCTAACCTACTGTAATGCTGGTTTGCCCTATGAGATCTGTGCTGTAACACAGTGGCTATGACTACAAGGTAGCCTCATTTATTGCACCACTGCTTTCTACATTGTTTCAGTCTCACTGCCTTTGGGTGTCAGGATTGTTTTTGCCAGTTGTCTTATTACAGGAAATGTTGTTAGGCTGAATGGCTGTGGTGAGGTGACCTTGCACTGGGTGTCCTTGTACCAGTTGTCACAGATCTGATGTAAATCAATGGCCCCTCCAGTTTGAGTATTTCTTTAATCTGTAGAAAATGAAAATGAGTGTGCACACATAGCTTTCACCTTTCAGCCTTCTTACTAGGTCTTATTATTTAGTCCCCACTTAAGGACTCCTCAGCCCATTCACTTCTACTCTGCCTTTTCATACCTGTCATCACATTTTCATTTTCCAGATTCTATTCTTATCTTAACTATTATCACTTTATAATAACTGGCTAGTGTTTTTTTTCCTTAAGGGAAACCAGGTTATAATTTGCCATTATAACCAATGGGTTATAATGGTGAACATGCACTGGCTTTCCCTTGGTCAACACATGTGCCAGCTGCAGCTCTTCTCTCCCCCTCTGCCCTTCTGTAGCACCGCACACCTGCACACTTCACTGCGACTGGCGCTCAGCGGTAAGTTAACATAAAAAAAAAGGAAATATTATAACTTGCTTATGTCTACTATTATATCTAAGCCATAAAAAACAAAGAAAAAAAGGGGGAAACAAAATGTTTCAGCAGCGAATCTCCGACAGTGGACTGCGCTGAAACCCTGAGATAGCAGCTGCGTGGGGATGTGGCTTTATTGTATAGAATTGATGTGGTGAAAAAACTCTCCACAGCAATTATATAAAATAAAACATGGGGTGGTGTGTTTAACTTGAGATTTTATGCACACCCTTGGTGTTGGATGCTTAAATAAACCCCTCAAGCTTCGCTCTTGGGATTTATGTGGCATCCAACACCTCAGATGTGTGTAAAATCTCATTAAACACACCACTCCATGTATTATTTTATATTTCTCCTACAGCCTCCACCTGTTTTCTTTCTTCACATATATTTCTCTTAGATCCTTAGACTGCTTTTTTCTCTTTTAGATAATCCCTGAAGAAGAAACTGTGGTTGAAACATCGATTCCAACTAAATTTTCTGTTTTCAGCAAGCATTTAATATTACCATTTTGTTCTACATTTGTAATGTGTAATGTGTAAATAGAAGTCAGAAAACATCATTTTGTTTGTTGGTTTATTATTAAATATATCATTTTGCAACATTTGATACACAAATTATGCTACTTATGCTTTGCAACATGATACAGCTAAGAATAGCTACAGGAATTGCTGACATTTATTTGATTGGGCAACAGATTGGCCAGTTGATGTACAATTTATAGATAGCTTGCTACACTCATGCATGTCATCAGCTGTGGCCCTCTACAGTAGCCATTGTGAACCCCAAGGAAATCGGGGCCAGAATAGCTGTTTTAGGGGAAAAAGGCAAGTAGTCCATCTGCAGGGAGGGCTCAGAGCCTATTTCCATCAACACCACATGTGCCAAACTGCCGCAGCTGGCCTTTTGATCATTCATCCACCAACCTGCCAGATCTATCACCATCACCCATCCCATCTCAAAGAAAATCCTCATTGAAGTTGTATGTACTGGAGTGCAATAAGTGTTTTGTGTTGTGTGATAATTCGATTGTAAGTGACACTGTCTGACTTCAGTTGTGGCATGCTGGCAGTGGCATCATAGTCATGGCAGACTTAGTTATAATTATAACTCTGTCTCAGTGGCAGTGGCAAGTTAAGGTCCAGCTGTGGAAAAGATTGCGCAAAATGTGTTGGGGTAGCAGGTATGTGCTGGTGGAATTTATTGTATGTGATGTGGGGTGGATCTGTGGCTGGCAATGGCAAAGTTAGGATTCAGGCTGCTGTGGGGAAATGAGAAAAGATCACCAAGGCAAGGAAGGGCAGTAGATCTGCAGGGTATATTTGTGAGTGTGGGGGAGCTATGTGAGGTTGGGATTTTATTATATAAATTTAAAGAGATAGATGTGGCTCTTGCATAGTCAGAAGGAGAATACAGGCTAGATGTGGGGAAGATCGCCATGTGCAGAAAATGCAGCAGGGGGTGTGTGTGGCAATGGGGTAAGGGTGGGATGTAAAGGAGTAGTTGTGGTTGGCATTGTCAGGATATATAGCTGTATGGGAAAGATCCCCAAGGGCACTAGCTGTAGATGCAGGGTGTGTGTTGAAGAGTGAGTGTGGGTGTTATAGAAATGAAAAAGGTCAGGGACAGCAATATCTGGCAAAGCCAGGATTCAGCTGTGGGGGGAAAAGATTGTGGAGGGCAACAGTAAATTCAGGGTGTATGTTTGAGTGTTTTTTTTTTAAATAGAGCTCTTATTTACGGAAATGTAAAGGGATTGTTGTGGCTGGCAATGTCAGATGGGTGCTATGTTATAAAATGACTTATTAATTGTCTTTAAAATCTGTTTTGTTTCTTTTATACACTTCTTGTGGTTTCATGAGCACAAAGCTATGTTCAATGAGTAAATACAACCATGTTATCAAAAGTAATATGAAAAGTAATATGCATTACAGTTACAGTTACTAATTACTTTTTATATAAAAGTAATAAGTAACTGTAACTGATTACATTTATTTGACAGTACCTAGTAACTGTACCTGATTACTTTTTAAAAGTAACTTACTCAACACTGCTTTCCCATTCTACTACAGTTGGCGGGTCTGGTTTCAGCCATTTGCACATGACAGCTTTCCCAATTACTGCAACACAAATATACCAAAGATAATGAGCATTTGCCCCTCTCACCGAGATAGGCAGTAAGCCCAAAATGATATGGTGGAACTGTAGAGGTGTGGTAACCTGGAAGAGAGCTGCCAGTTTCCTGTTCACTTTTGCTTTAAAGTGTCCTAGTGCCAGACATGCATAATAAATATGGGTATGTGTAGCTTCACTCTCTCCACAGTTCGGGTAGCACCCCATTTCTCCATTCTGATCCCATTTAGCTTTTAGGTGAGGAGTAATGAAATAACACATTTTTATTTTCCATAATAATTCCTGCCACCTGAGTGAGGAGGATACTTTAAATATCCCCTTCCAAATCTTTAGCCATTCTTTTTGTGAAGGTAGAAGTTCTCTTCTTCCACTCATTTTGTCTCTATATGCTTGGAAGAGTCTATTCTATGTGCTAGTAATACCTGATAAATGTGTAAAATTGCCCCTTTAGGGATAGAAAGTGTTAGCAAGTCTTGGAGAGTTGGAGCTTCAGACCCCAGGGTAGGATCTATAGAATGTTTTTTAGTTGAACTTGGATATAATTTTGTATTTGAAGATATATAAATATATCTGTTGAAAACTACTCAAATTCCCCTTGGCACTCCTCAAACATGAAAATATTATCTCCCCTTAAAATCTGTGCCATGTATTGTAATCCTATTGAATCTGCCATTCATATCATGAATCTAAAAAACATGGATGAACGTTTTCATTTTTCAGAAACCTCTGGTATTTGCACATCTTTATGTATCATGGGGTATTGTTGAAATCTGTCCCAGGCTGCCAGAGTGACTCTCATCACAGAGAACCAATCATCCACAGCCAGTCTATGTTGTTGGGTAAACATGGTAACAGAGGGTGACAGAGCACCATCTTGAGTTACCTCAAGGATGTGTTCATGCACTCTTAACTGAGTTTGTCTCCAGGATAGCCCACCTGATCTGAGTAACCAGCCAGTATTCTGATAGATCGACACTGCTCCCCACATTGTTTTTTAGTCAGTAATAAGACACTACAGACCCCAGGTCACCTATCTGCCCAAATAAATTTATTTATGGTCCTCTGTGTATTTATTAATTACTGTCTGGAAAGGCCAACTGCCACACTTTGGAACACAAACAGGAGTCTAGGTAGTAAATTCATCTTCACTGCCTGCACACATGCATACACTGGTAAAGGAATCAAGGACCACTTCATGATGGAGTCCCCCAATTGCTTAACCAATGGAATATGGTTTTCTTGAAACAGGAAAATGTTAGTATTTCTGAGTGCTATATATCTAGGTGTTTTATTGTGGGAATTATCCACTTCATCGGGTATAACTGCTGTAACTGCTGCATTAGCGAGAAATTAAACCTTAACATCTCTGTTTTTGTCAACTTAAGTGTATAGCTGGATAATGCTGAGTATTCTTTCACTACCTCTATCAACTTAGGGAGAGACTGTTCTGAGGTAGTCATATATACTAACACATCATCAGAATATAATGCTATTTTATGTTCATGCTGGTTTACAGGCAGCCCTAGTATTGGTTCCATGTCATCACAGCGATTGTGGAATAGTGATCGCCATTATGGTGGGTGTAAATCACCTAAAATGAATTTCAGTGGCGCACACTCACAACGCAGACAAAAATGGCACCGAGACCTATGGGCCTCATTTTTAATGCAGGGGCTGTGCCCCCGCACCCCCCCACTTATGGATTCTGAACTCCAAGTGGGTGCATGTTGTGGGGGGAAGTAAAAAAATGTAAGCCGCCTGCAGGCAAAAAAAAAAATCCTGCATGGAGCTGGACCCAAACCCTGTACCCTATGCCTCCAGCCAACCACCCTCCCCACCATGCTAGCGGACCAGCTCGGCATCATCCCACCACACCCCCTCCCACATACCATCCCTCCCCTGCCTCTCCCCCCCACACTTGTGTATGTGTGTGTGTATTCCTGCTACTTTCCGTAGTGGTATTTCACCCTCTCCAGTATCTGGTCACCCCCCTGCTTGGTATCCATGAACACAGGCACCATAACTGAGTCACCATTTTTGTAGGCACCCAATTTCAGTTGCCTTGTTCACTGAATATCCCATTATCCCCAGTCTTGGCATCTCCATTGTGCCAGTGGCTCAATATACAAAGCAAAGAGGAATAGGGACAAGGGATGCCCCTGGCTTGTTCCTCTACCTAACTGGAAACAATGTGAGATTTGCCCACTGGCTCTGATGTTGGCTTGTGATTCATTGTATAATCTCTGCATAACTTCCACAAACGTGGGTGAGAACCCAAACCCAGCAAGGACCCCATAAAAATACCTCCAGTCTATCTTACTAAATGTCTTTTCAGTGTCTAAACTCAAAATTAAGGCTGGAGTCTTAGTATCGTTAATATGATCTATGCTATTCAGTGTATGTCTTACATTATCTGCTGTTTGGCATCCTGCAATACAACCTGTTTGACCAATGTCAACTAGAAGTTGGACAAGGTGTTCAAATCTTTTAGATAACATAGCTGTAAATAGCTTATAGTCTATGTTTAATATAGAAATGGGGTAATGGAACACACATAGTGTAAGGTCCTTGTTGGGCTTGGGTAAGACAGGCACTATGGCTTGTTTCCATAATGGTGAGGGTCTATCTTCCTCTGTCATTACTGCTTAGGTACACTAGTTGTAATAAAGGCATTACCTGTTCCCTGAATTTCTTATAAAACTCAGCCAGTAGGCTGTCTGTTCCCAGACACTTTCTTGTTTTACTGTTACTGATGATCTGTTTAATTTTCCCTACTGAAATAGAATAGCACAAGGTCATATTTTGCTCTTCAGAAACTTGCAGTAGTTTAAGAGTTTTTTTATCTGTTCTGTCAAGGCCCCTTGTCTAGTGCTATAGAACTTTTTATAATACTCCATAAAGGCATTCAAAATGGCTTCCCCTTGCTGTACTCTGGTACCCGTAGTCAGGTGTGTTATTTTTGTTATTTGCACTTGAGCCTTTCATTCCCGAAGACCGCAGGCTAGTAACCTTAGGACTCGTGGTCACCCTTCATAATATCTTTGCTTAAGAAACTTTTAATTTTGTTCGACCTTCCAATCTAGCAACTGATTAAGTTTCTTCTTAAGTGTAAGTGATTCCCTCTCTCTGTTTGTCCATTTTTACTTTTTGTGCCACTTCCAAGTTATTTATTCTTAGCTTGAGCATCTTCTGGTGTTCAGTTCTTCATTTTTTCTGGGTAGTGCTTATTGTTATTGGTTTCCCCCTAGCCATAGCCTTAATGATGTCCCATAATATGCCTTTCCCCACTTCTGGGCTATTATTATTTTGCCTAGCCTGCTCTAGCACTTGAGGGATCTGCTCCAGGACATCCTTATCCTGAAGCAGAGAGAGGTTTAACCTCCAGAAAGTCAATTTTCATTGCAGCTGTAAGGTAAGCTCTAAAGTTAGTGGAGAATGGTCTGATATTGCCATGGGCCCCACCGTGCACTTGACTAGTCTAGAAAGATTATCTCTGTTCACCAAAAAAACAGATCTAATCTGGAGTACATCTGGTGCACATGGGAAAAAAAGGTATCTCCTGGAGTTGATCCTTCTAGGTAACACCAGGCATCCTGTAGCCCCAGTTTTTCCAACAGTGCCTTAACCTGTTTCACTACCCCATGATCCCTTTGCAGTATTCAATATTTGCTATCCCTATTGGGATATAAAGTTAAATTCCAGTCTCCTCCACAAACCAGTAGGCCTTCTACCTTCTCAGTAATCTTTAATAGGAGGTTCCTAAAGAAGGAGTATGTAAAGCCTGGTGGAGCATACACCGACACCAATATCAGGGCCTGCCCATCCAACCTTTCTTTAATAAAGGCATATCTAGCTTGGGGATCCACCATTTTCTCCAATAATTCGAAGGAGACCCAGTGCAGGATATGTATGGCTGCTCCCCTTCTCCACCCAGACTTATACAAGGAAGCATATACCTTGCCAAACCCACTGTCTTAATTTTTGATGTTCTGCTTCTGCCAAATGTGTCTCTTGCAATAAAACAAAGGTAGCTTTGGTTTGTTTAGCATATCATCAAAACCTTTTTCCTTTTCATGGGATTGGACAGGCCATTTATATTACAGGATGGCACCTATATTCATGCTGTAGTCATATCTGATAATAATAAAACCAGGCCATCCCCCCGGTGGTTACCTGGGGCCAGCCCTTAACTGCCCCTCCTGCCTCCAGAACCCACCGAGCCTACCTATTTAGCAACATGTTGCCTGCTCAGTCTAAAAATAATGATTTAAATAACTGCCAATGTGGTATTACACCCATACTATAACATAAATTATATTTAACCAACAGAACTGTAAACCATTTGACCTTCCAAGGTTGAGATAATTATTCATAACCCCTCTTTCTTTGAAGCCAGGGTCCCTGTCATCCTTCTTTAACCCCTGTCTCAATGTGACAGTGGTGCCACTCTCTCCCTGTAAACAGGGGCCACTTCACTAACTACCTGTGTTGTGTTACACGAGGTCCCTGCACCCTAATTGATACCCTCAGGGGGTACACTGTAGACAGCTAATGTTTAGGCATAGGCTATACTAATACATAGGGCTTAGGGCATCTACCGTATAAGAGTAGATGTCAGGATATGAATACATATTATTGTAACTCACTTTGCTTGTAATGCACACACATTATACCATGTATTTTCTGTCTATTTCTTACTTGTCAGATGCCAAGACACCTGTCCTTGAAGTAATTATAATGTGTAAGGCAACATTGCCATCTTTTGGTGATGGACACCACTTCACCTTGTTATGTAAGACTTTGTATAAGAACGTCTTTGTTCTAAAACTGATGACTTTACAGAATTATATAATGTTATCTTGGACCGTGGAGCCACCTCTAATTTAGCCAATAGGGCTCATCTCTGTAACTAGAAATGTTTCTATCTTTCAGTAACCATAGTAATTATCACAGGTATATAATGTTATGCACAGGTTTTACACCTCGGAGACCCGAGAGATCCCAAGAGACTACAAAGAAACCTTGAGGTGTAGGGAACGCTTAGCACTGGCTCCCAGTTCATATTGGTAAGAACTGCTTAGGGCAACTGTGATTCATCCCTGTTTGTAGTAATAAACTTGTTTATTACTTGAATGCAACTTGTTTGTGATTATTTGCATCTCCAATATTGCCAAGAACCTGAAAGTGAGGTTTAGACCTCTTACAGTTGTGTGAGGCCCTCCCAGGTCTATCTGTACCAACAGGTAGCTTAAAAATAATTACTTCCACTGCCCACTTTACCGCCTGAACTGAATCTGCCCCATGCAACTTTCCCACGCCCCCCCCCGGGCGGATTACAGATCTCTATTGGATATGGCCAAGAGCTAGTCTAATCTAATAGACAACATTGCTTCTTGTTCATGAGGACTCTGAACTCCACCCTTACCGTATATAAAGGCAAGAAGATGTTATGCACCCCCCTTCCATTGGGTGACTTCCTCTCTTATGGATCCAAGCCCCATCTGAGGGCAGCATGTTATAATAGCAAACCAAATTGAGTGACTCAGAAGTGTGCTCTTCAATATGGTCGCTTTCAGGATCAGCAATGAAGAATGAATAGCAATGGGAGGGAATAGCAAGGCAGGATGGGAAGAATGGAGAGGGGAGGGAATAGTGATGGGGAGAGGAAGAGGGATGAGCTAAATGGAGACATGGAGAGTGATGCCGCCAAGCTACCCACCTAGCATAGTGGGTAGGGACACTGTCTGCAGTGCTGGTAGTACTGGGTTCCTGGGATAGGGACTGCATAAAGGTAGTGGGGTTTTTTTTGGTTTAGCAGGTGTTTTTTTTTTTTACTTTATTGCCGTTGTCAGTCCCTCTTCCTTCTTCCAGTGTCCTCCTCCTCTTGGAGATGATTATATAAGTATGGGGGTGAGGGGGGTGTACCCCTAAGTGTGCACCGAGTTGGTGTTTGATGCTTTTTTGTTATATGCCAAATTGGTTTTCGGTAAGGTGTACTCACCGTTTTGTGAGTCTCCCAATAATTTTCACTGTTATGACGTGGAACCCCATCCGTGTTTGAGTTATCATGATCATTCCTACCCCTCTTTAAAATTGTTGTATTTTGGAGTAACAAAATCCAGATTTAAAAGGTACTCCCAGTGGAATAGAATCACATGCACACATTCCCCCTTTGAAAATCTACCTGCTATTCTTATCCTTTTATTTGTTAGTTTTGAAAGTTTTTTCAGCTCAGCTGTTAAGGAGGTAGTGATCAAGCCCCCCCATTTGAGCCAGTTAGAAGCACCTCCATACCAGTGCTTATATGTTAGGGGGCTAATTAAACTGGGGCTTTCATGTAATTAGTTACTTCTCCTCCTCACCTGTGACATATAAGTAGAGCCTTTAAATATCCATCCATATTTTTATTCTGAGTGGTGTCAAGACTACCTCAGTAAAATTATGCAAAGAAACAACCCCCCTTCAACATTAACTAGAACTATATATATATATATATATATATGCAAGCTTGGGGTGTTTTACCTCCCCCAGATACTTCCCTTGTATGAATATTTATTTTTTTTATTTTTATTTATTTTAAGTTTAGGATTACAAGTACTTTTGAGCCAAGGCTCTTTTACAAAGGTTCCATGTCAGTTCAGAAAACAGTGAAAAAAACAAACAAAACCGCAGCACAGGGAGTACAACACAACAATGGAGTAAAGGCAGGATAAGCATATTAACAATAAGTTCCTCGTAACAAAAGAATACATTTTGGGGAGACAGTGGAAGGGCAACTGAGTGTTTACAATAGTGTTAAAATACATAGGTTGGAAACAAGGAGGGAAGATCTGCCAGAGGCATTGTCACATCACATAGAGAAGTGCAGGTAGCAGGGCTGGGTGGGGAGGGGAGGGGAGGTGAGGAGGCAAGGGAGAAGGAAGGAAGTGCTAGTTGGATGAGCTGAGGCAAGTACCGTAAGGTTGCCTTGTGGGCAGTCTAGATGAGGTGGTCACAGGTGCTGGCTGCAGAGATGGAGAGGCAAAGCCTTGATTTGAAGGAGCCAAGACTGGGGATAGAGGAGATATCACTGTTGAGACTATTCAACCAGATAGGGGCCCTGTAGGCAAATGAACACTGTCCCATTGATGTTCTACACCGGGGAACCTTCAGGAGTTGAGAATCAGATCCTGTAGTAAGGTGGGAAAGACTTCTTGGGCTAAGGAGGGCTTGAACTCCAGGAGAAGCAAGGCACAAGATTATCTTCTTTGCCATAATGCAGGTTTGGTATATTAGGTGGTTTGAGAGTTGAAGCCAGCCAGTCTGAGCGTATAGTTCACAGGTGTGGGTGAGGTGATGGGATCCAGTTATAAGATGGCAGGCTTTGTTGAGGGAGGTAGAAATGTGTCTGAGGGCTGTTGTGGTGGCAGAATCATATATGATGAAGCCATAGTCAATAATGGACACAACAGAGGTTTGGACAGTGACCCTTAGGGCTTCAAGGGTAAGATGTGCTCTGTGCCTGTAGAGGAGACCGAGATGCATGTTAGCAGCCTTGGTGACGCTGTCAATGTGGGCACCATGGAACAGGTTACTGTTACGAGAGATCCCAAGATATTTAAAGGATTGCTCCTGTTCAAGGTCCACTCCAAGGCAGTTTGCGATGGTAAGTGGATGCTGCCGGTTCTTGCAGTGAGAGTTACTGAAAAGCATCGATTTTGGTTTTTTATAGTTAAGGATGAGTCTGTGTTTGCTGAACCAGTTCTCAACTGATGAGAATCAAAGCTGGAGATTGTTCTGCAGGAACTGTGAATCTTTATGCGTGGTGTGAATTATAGCATCATCAGTGTAGAGTATGATTTGTTCAGGGCAAGATTGGGGGAGGTTATTCAGAAAGAGACTGAATAGGAGAGGACCCAGTATGGAGCCCTGGGGGACTCCAGAGCAGACTGGTCGTGCATCAGAGAAGACACCAGCAATTTTTACTCTTTGCGATCTGTTTTCCAGGTAGTTTTTAAACCAAGCTACAGAGTCTGTGGAGCGGCCCACATTGAGGAGCTGATCTAGAAGCAGACGATGGTGAATGGTATTGAAAGCCTTAGTTAGGTCTATAAATACAGACCTGGCTAGGTGTCCATTATCAAGTGAACTGTGGATGTCTGTGGTGAATTCCAGGACTGCTGACATAGTGCTGTGCCCTTTCCTGAAACCATGTTGTTGTGTACATAGGATATTGTGCTTGTCCAGGTCATCAGTGAGCTGGTCAGCAACTAGGCATTCAATGGCCTTGTAGAGGGGAGGCAGGATGAAGATTGGTTGGTAGTTACTGTGGTTATTATGAATATGGTTAATATGTACCACTGTTCCATTTTTATATCACTCTATATTATCTGACTATGATAACAGCCTGTCCATAATTATCTCTTAGTCCAATAGAACTTGTAGGCCATAATTGTTATTACTAAGCCCTCTGTGAGACAGAGACAGGATATGCTCAGCATAAAGTATCAGTTGGATTTCTTAAACAAGAAAGATTTACAGTGTAAAACATAATACCTATTTACTGAAGTATCTCTGCTCTGGTCCAGTAGACTATATCCCCCCCCCCCAGCCAGACCATGACTGAGCTAGCCAGCTTATATTTTCCATAGAGGGTTATTTCAAAACATTATAATTTTTAATGTTGAATCTGTGAGGCTACTTATAAAGAACTGAGCTCTATTGCCAACACAAAAAAGCAGTTTGAATAAGCTCCTGTCTCACTATGAAACTGTCCCAGGGGAATCACACTTCAGTTCAAAAAAGACTGATGGAGACAGGCTGAAAATCCTCCTTTTTATGAAAGGCCCCCAGTACTGCTATCCTTTTTTGTATCCTGCACACTGTTGCCTGCAGAATTCAGTGTGCTTAGTTGGAGACGAGGTCCAAAAATCTGCCGGCCCACTCATTACTGTGCTGACCCATATGGTGAGCTAGACTGAAACAAAAAAGTGTACCTATTGTATTTGCCTGGGTTTATTACTGTTCTACTGTTCTAACGATACTATTACTGTTATCAACTATAAATGCCGCTGCTGTTAATCACATATACCTCCAAGCAAGAAACAGTTCTAGTAATCCATTGGGTACAATGGAAAGAGAATGAAATGAGTTACATGCCATTGAGTAAAGCTACATTTGTATTGCATGCTGAAGCTGATAGATGGGGAATAATGTAGGCATACCACTCAACATACCCTGATTTTCAGGGATGTTCCTGATTTTGCCTCAAAATTTTCCACCGTCCCTTGTAAAATTTGTGTTTTTGTGATAGAACAGTGGGGATTAAAATCACAAAATACTGTCAAACAATAAAGTTACAGACTTATTCTTCTTTAGAAAATGCATTTTAACACAAAATCCTCTTTTTCTATCAGCATTCTGAGTGAATAGTACCAATTTTTAAGATGTGTCCCTGATTTGGGGTCTTTGTCCCTGATTTATTTAAACCTTGTCCCTGATTCAGGAGGCAAGACATTGAGAGGTATGAATGCAGGTAGAGGGACATCCTGGATATAATTCAACAAGTCATTAACTTTGTTTTAGATCACTTTGAAAAAGTAATTAAAATATGGGAAAAACAGAACTCTTTGGATTCACTAGGAATATTTCAGAACCCACAAGACTAGCCTCCAGCTCTCATAAGCAGCAAATAGGATCTGGAGTGGGTAATGCTCAATCATTTCAGCAAAAGAGTAATAGAGTCCCTCTTGTTAACTATCCCAATGTGCTTAACCAGGAAACAATATTAGTAGTCCATTGTATTCCATGGAAGAGAATGAAATAAAAGACACATTGATGACAAAAATAATATTTTTATTGCTCATGAAGTAGATTGTTGGATGGATATGTATGCATATAAATATTCTGGTTATGATTTTTCTGACCATGTAACTTTATTCTTAGACCAGTTTTGAAAGACAATCAAAATTTAGGAAATTAAACTTTTTTTGGATACTCTAGGGACCCTGTAGAACAAGAAGGAGCTAAAGAATAAGTTAGATCAACGAAGGGGCAAAAAGGGGTAAGGCCATCAAGAAATAGATGGTAATGAGTACCAATGCCATAGTCTGGGCAACAAGCTCACTTAACTGGTGGCCTTGAAGGAAGAGGGTTGCCTGAGTATCGTAGCAGTCACAGAAACATGGTACACAGAGAACCATGACTGGGATGTAAACATACCAGGGTACACAACCTACAGGAGAGACAGGGAGGGGAGAAGAGGGGAAGGAGCAGTTCAATATGTAAGGGAAGGAATAAAAGCAACTGAACAAAAGAGTAAACAGGGAGGAGAGGAGGCACTGTGGGTTACTTTAGAGACTGGAAATGGCACCAAAATCAGCACAGGAGTTGTTTACAGACCCCCATGACAAGGGGGAGGGAATGGACAAGGATATGATAGAAGGCATTCTTAGGATGGCAGAGAAAGGGGAGATACTGTTGATGGGGACCTGAATATGCCAGATGTTAACTGGAGCACCTCTGCTGCAGTCACATCCAAGAGCAGGGTCATTCTCGATGCCCTACAGGTGGCATACCTCAGACAGCTAGTTTCGGAACCCACTCATGAGGGAGCAATCTTAGACCTCATACTCTCAAATAGAGACAGGGTGAGGATCTCAGATCTAGACATAGGTAG
Source organism: Neoceratodus forsteri (assembly GCA_016271365.2). Classification (NCBI taxonomy): domain Eukaryota; kingdom Metazoa; phylum Chordata; order Ceratodontiformes; family Ceratodontidae; genus Neoceratodus; species Neoceratodus forsteri. The sequence goes on from CM057452.1 coordinate 1,781,520,864, forward strand.
CCATCTGGGAACAAGCGACCACCAAACAGTGTGGTTCACGATAAACTCAGCTACAGAATCAAGCCATACAAAAGTGAGGGCACTGGACTTCAGGAGGGCTGACTTTGGCAAGCTGAGAGAGTCCCTCAGAAAAGCACTAGTAAACAGGCTAGAAGGAGGGGCGAAGCAACAATGGGGAAACATCAGAACTGCCATCATGGAGGCAACAAGCATTTGTGTGAAGCAAATAAACAAATCAAAATGAAAGAAAAAGCCACTAAGGTTCTCAAAAGAGGTGGCGGGGAAGGTTAGGGAGAAATAAATAGCATTTAGGAAGTATAAGGAAACACAGAAGGAGCAGGACAGAGAACTGTACCAGTTAAGACAGAAGGAAGCAGGGAGGGAAGTCAGAATAGCAAAGGCCCAAACTGAGGAAAAGATAGCCAACTTGGTTAAGAAGGTGGATAAAACCTTTTACAGGTGCATCGGGGAGTGTAGAAAAACAAACGGAGGGAAAGTGAGGCTGAATAGAATGAACGGTGGGTGGGCAGAGAGGGACAGTGAAAAAGCAGAGATAATGAATGAATACTTCTGCTCACTATTCACAAAAGAAAAGGAGGGGGAGGTGCCTAATCTAATTAACAGAAGCACTCTGGATAGGGGGTTGATCCCAGTCCTTTCACAGAAGAAAGGGTTCTGAAAGAACTCCTAAAACTAAAGGTGGACAAAGCAATGGGGCCTGATGGAATTCACCCCAGTATTCTAAAAGAATTAAGGGGAGAACTAGTGACACCACTGACTACCCTTTTTAAGAAATCATGGGAGGATGGTGCGGTACCTGAGGACTGGAGGAAGGTGGATGTGATTCCTCTTCCCAAAAGTGAGAGCAAGACAGAGGCAGGAAATGACAGACCAGTCAGTTTGACCTCTGTGGTAGGAAAAGTGATGGAATCACTTCTGATGGAAAGAACTGTTGAGCACCTAGAGGCCAGTGGGGCACAGGACCCAAGGCAGCCTGGATTCACAGTGAGAAGATCATGTCAGATGAATTTATTTGATTTCTTTGACTGGGTGACCAAAGTAGTAGACCAGGGAGGGGCTGTGGATATGGCCTACCTAGACTTTAGCAAGGCATTTGACACAGTTCCACACAGAAGATTAAAAGTCAAATTAACCAACCTGGAAATGGGTCCCAGGGTGGTAACCTGGGTAATACATTGGCTGGACAACAGGGCACAGAAGGTAATTGTAAATGGAGTCTACTTTGAAGAAAGAGGGGTTACTAGTGGGGTACCTCGGGGTTTAGTACTGGGTCCAGTCCTTTTTAATGTCTTTATAAGTGACATAGCAGAGGGACTGGAAGGAAAAGTATGCCTCTTTGCAGATGACATAATGATCTGCAACAGGGTTGATACACAAGGAGGCATGGAAAGGATGAGAAGGGACTTGGCAAGGTTGGAGGAATGATCAGAAGTATGTAAAATAATGCACCTGGGAAACAAAAACCCAGGGGAAGATTACACAATGGGGTGGAGGTAGTAACAACAACAACAATGGAAAGGGACCTGGGGGTAATCATATCAGATGACCTTAAGGTTAGCAAGCAATGTGAGAAGGCAGTAGGGAGGGCTGTGGGGATAAAGGGATATATAAGGAGAGGCATCACCAGCAGAAAACAAGAAGTTGTTATTCCTCTGTACAGATAGTTGGTGAGACCCCATCTGGAGTTCTGCGTCCAGTTCTGAAGACCCCATCTCTGCAAGGACATAGACAGGATGGAGGCAGTCCAGAGGAGGGCAACTAAAATGGTGCAGGGTCTGCAAGAGAAGCCATACAAGGAGAGACTAAAGGAGCTTAATATGTATACCCTTGAGGAAAGGACGGAGAGGGAGGACATGATAGAAACTTTTAAGTACCTCAAGTGGAACCAACAAAGTCCAAGAGGGTAGCATCTTTCAGAAAAAGAGATGTGTAAGAACAAGGGGACACAATTTAAAGATAGAGGGGGGGCAGCTGAGGGGCAATGTGAGGAAGTATTTTTTTCACAGTGAGGGTGGTGGATGCATGAAACAGCCTTCCTGAAGAGGTTGTGGGGTCTAAAACTGTGGGAGAATCCAAGAATGCATGGGACAGACATAAGGCAATTTTTGTGGGGGGTAGGAAGAAATAGGCTGTTGGTTAACTAGGATCTGCAGTTTATCCAGTAGGTGGAGAAAAGGGCAGACTAGGTGGGCCAAGTGGTCCTTATCTGCCATCAAAGTCTATGTTTCTATGTTTCTAAGGATCAAAAGAGTTATGGAAGTTATTCCTCAAATGTGGATTATAATTCGGAGTAAGGGCATGAAGAAAACATTCTCTCACTACATGGGTGGCAATGTTCTGTATGGAAATATATTGGAATGGCCAAAAGAAACATTTGTTCCTGTTTATTACACTCTTTGTGGTATGAATTGCATTACAATAGCATTGCATGGATAGATATCAATCCAAGTTTTAATAACTACCAACAAACATACATTATGGTTAAAAATCATAATCTTGCACAGCAAATGCTTGATGCTCACTACAAACTGGATAACTTGGGTTTATTGCGTTGGATATGGAAGCTTATTTTAGTAGTGAGAAAATAGTTTCAAGTCATGAAGACCAGATAATAGATCTTGAAAATGATGCACCCATAACAACATATCTCAGAATGCCTTGTAATGACAGGTTTATTGCATTCCAAATTTTGAATTCAAAGTAACAAACACACAACGTCCATTTCCACTCAGAAGATAATTAAGAAGACATTTAGAAAACTGTTTTGAAAACGTTGGCATGGAATATAAAGGGATTAAACAGAAAATGTGCTGATCAGGATTGCTTTACATTTCTAACAAATAATGACTTTCAACTTTTTCTAGAAACATGGTGGTATAGTGACCCTCCAAGAATCCCTGACATTGTTCTTTTTATGGTACTCAGTAAAAAATACAGTATATTAAGCAAGGCAGATGTCAGGGAGGATTAATCATACCTGTTAAGTTAATTAAGGGCTTTAATATCACTCATTCAGATAGAAAGTCAGATTTGTTTCTTGGAAAGATAATGGAAAGTGATACAGAGAAATGTACTTTCCTGAATGTGCATGTGCCACAAAAAAACAAAACAAAATAAACCCAGTAATAATTATTCAACTAATGTTTGGAATTCTTTATGGGAGTTCTTGGAAGTAATTGCACTTACATAGCATAATTATGATGTGTTGCTAGCTGGAGACTAATTCAAAGCTGTGTACTTTGACAAACCTAGAATATAAAAGTGAAATTTAACATCAAGATGCCTACATGTGCATAATGTCTAGTATAAGGTTGTTTCTGGTGAAGATGTGTAAGGATTTGAAAATAAACATAATAGGCTTGATTGACAAAGGTCAGCACAAGCTGTACCAACTGCTGCTTGCACCAATTGCAGGTGTGCTAGGGATCTGCACCTGATTCTCTATCAGGTAGGCACCCAGAGGCAAATTCCCACAGTGTGCGGCAACTGTGGCCCTGCATCAAACAGACGGTGCATCTGGCAGGTGTGCTACAAGCTGCAGGGAGGCTGTGCACCACTCTAGCAGGTCCCTGGTGGCTAGCAGTCCCCACTGCCATGATCCCTGTTGTATATTAATAGATGATATCACTGGTGGCTAGCAGATCCCCCCAAGCCCCAGTTCCCATTATACAGTAATAGATCATGTCTCTCATGGCTAGCAGTCCCCCCAATCCCTGATCCTAACAGTATAACAAACACATCCCTGGTAGCTAGTTTTCCCCTCCGCCCTGATCCCTGTTGTATAATACTAAAACACTTCCCTGGTGGTCAAGCTGATCCCCCTCCCTATGTCCGTTCTGCCCACATAATATAAATAAATCATTCCCTGGTGGGCTAGTGGAACCCCACACTAGCAGGCAGTGCCCCACCACCCCACTCATCTAAAGACCTATCACCCAACTTAGAAATGATGGACATTTACAATCAGAAGAGAATGTATGTTCACATAATAAATATAAGGATTTAGAACTGATTTTGAGTTGTCAGTCTATTTATATAAACAAGATTTAATAGAAGCAGTAAAGGCTTGTAAAGCAATAGGATGTTTGCAAAATTTGAATATTACATTGCAGCCTTTAAATTATAAAACATTTATTAGGGACATAAACAAAAATTATATAAAACTTTCAAACAAAAAGAGGAAACATTTTAGGAAAATGCTTAATGAAGTAAAAATGAAATATCAACCTAGCCACTGGACTAAATTTAAAATGTCATTTTTTTAATAAGGCTATCAAACTTTTTTGGTCCTTAGTGGCAATGGGGATATGGTAATATTTTTCCTATGCTGCAGGTCCCTGTAAAACCTCTAGACTGGAAAAAATCATTAGTGAAGGCTGCTTTATAATGAAGAAGAAATGTTTAGAGAAAGTATAATATCTGCTCTTTGTGATTATCACAAAAATCTTTATAAACCTATGCCTATCTTGTTCTCTTCTGAGTATGTATGACAATACTGGCAAATAAATTTACCAAAGCCCCAGGTCCAGATAAGATCAAAGCTGATACCGTAATTAAAAAAATCAAAGTTAACTGGTAGTTGCCAGTATTGTTTAATCTTTTTAATACAATTTTGCAGAGCAGGCTGATATCATCCAATTGGTATGGCAGCATAATTTATCTAATATACAAAAAAAGAGTGTGTGCATGACCCAGAAATGTATAAACCATTTAGTTTAATTGATTCTTCTTAAAAAAATGTTTGTATGAATCATACTGTATAAGCTTAGCCCTTGGATCTCAGAATATGAACTGCTTGATGAAATACAGAATGACTTTTATGAGGGCTATTCCACTATTCAGCATTGTTATATAATGAGTCATCTAATCTTTAAGTAGGTACACATTTAAAAAGGTTACTTGTGCTGTGATTTCTTGAGCTTAAAAACAGCATTTGATAATATAAGCCAGAAACTATTGTGGACCCATTTATTAAAAATGGGTATTGACTCTTTGCTGTTGGTCATTGTAATAAAATTCAATGTCAAGTCAATTCCACTGACAGAGCAAAGGCCTATGACACATTCATAAGGTAGGAAACATTGGCAGACTGGATGGGCCTTGCGGTCCTTATCTGCCGTCAACTTCTGTGTTTCCACGTTTCTATGAATTTACTTGGTCTCAGGTACAATATTATCAGTATGCTCATCTGCCTAGCAAAATCAGTAGCCATCTTGGCGGCAAGCGGGGGTGTATATTGGTACCACTTGTTTTCAATTTATAGTTAAATGTAACAATTTTTCAGTCGCGTGATCCAGATGTTTCACTCTTTAAAAATTTGTGCAAAGATTATTAGCCATCTGGACTATGTAGATGATGTTGCATTAATATCAACTTCTCTGTTGGGCCTCCAGAGAAAGCTAGATAGGTTTTCTGAATCATGGTCCAAAAATTCCAGGAAAATAAATGCAACTGACTTAAGAGGGTCCTACCGATTTAATGAATGAAATCAAATGGCTAGAAAATTCCATGAAAAAAGAGTTACAAACACAACCTTATACCTATGTAGTGATGAATGTAAACCAAAAGCCCTTATGGATGTTCAGACTTACTAAACAGTGGGAAACGAGGCTAAGGGTGGGCATAAGTGTTAACAGCAGTTCATATCTCCCATACTATAGTTGAAGTCTGGTAAATCATGGGATTATATATCAAATTACAATATTAAAATTGACCTTGTTTAGGACCACATAGTCTTCTCTAGAATTAATTGTGGAAATCAGTGCTCAAAAAATAAATATTTGATAATGATGATGATGGTAGAAAGTTCAGTTTTATACAGGAACATTTACATTAGACTAAAGCTCTATTTACAAGTAAAGGCCTCTTGTTACAAAACATTGCAATCACATAAATACGACTAATTTAAATCTAAAACTTACACAAATCATAGAAAGACAAAAACAAACATAGGAGACAATCAACTATTATCGAAACAGTTGCAGGTATAACATATATCCTGAGAAGCTGATTTATAGGTTTCCAACTATTCAGAAGTATGAGATGCAGAAGATAGTTTGTTTAGAAGAGTTTTAAAATATTTTCACTCCATTCCTGCAGTGGGTACATATAGTAACTGGCACAGCTCTCCTCACATCTCCCCGGCCAGCTATCGTATGTCCAGGCAGGGACCGTGCTTCTTATTTCTAGGATAGGGCACTTCATAAATGGCACATAAAGTAGAGATGGAGTTTTCCTTGCAGTTTTCAAGCCTAACACTCACATCATTCTGATAGTGTTTAAACATACAAAACTGTGTCTACCTACATGTTGCCAGCAACCTGTGGGCCCTACCTAAAGAAAACAGATCACATCTGACCTTATTTGCTCATGGAATGGTGTGAGCTTTAGGGCTGAAAACCCCAAAGAAGATCACACCTCTGATTCATCAAGACTCAGAACAGTCAAAATCATAATGATGTGTTCATTTTGCTGCTTGGGGTTGGGGTTAGTGAATTTGGGCTGGAACACTAACACCACATTTCCCTACTTTTGTGGCATTATGTTACTGTAACTGGTGCATTAACAAAGTTTTTAGCAAAAAAATCCCTTTCTTTTTGAGATACTGGAATTGTATCCTCATTCCTTTCAGGACCTATGGGAACATGTGCAAATGTGCAGGGCCCTTTTTTCCCTTCGCCATGGGAAGAATATGTTCACCTACAGAAGTGCAAGGCCTGGCACATTCACTCTTTACACATTCACTCTTCCCACATTCTCTTTTTTTTATTTTGACCCCAAATGTTCAAAACATGGCATGTACCATTTAGAGTATATAGGCTGAAATGTAGTTTTGCACCAGAAGTGTGCAAGGATGTCTCATCCAAGATTAAAAAAAAACAACAACAACAACAACACCTGTCACATTTATGAGGTGGTATGAAAAAATGGCTATGTTGAAATTTTAGAGTCAAAATATTAAAAATTAGCGAAGTTATGAGTGAATATTGAAATACTTTAACATTCAGTCATAAGCTGGGCATTTTACCATATTTGTATACTCAAATTTCAGCATAGCCTTTTTGTTACTCCACCTCATGAACCCAGTAGGAGAAAAATTTCAAATTCCCACCGACATGTGATTTCGCACCAGCAAAAGTCATTCTGCACCATAGGTGCAAAATCACAGTTTGGTTAGGATTTGAAAAATGACAGCTGTCCTGTTCATAAGGTAGTATGAAAAAATGGCTATGTTGAAAATCTGGTGTCAAAATATTTACAATTACTGAAGTTATGAGAGAGCATAGACACATTTCTATGTACGCTCATAACTTTGCCATTTTTATATATTTTTACCCAAAATTTTCAACATAGCCTTCTTGTGACCCCATCTCATAAACAATGGCAGTGAAAATGTGTATATTCTGCCTGAAAGTTGACTTCACCAAATAACTGCAAAGTCTCCATTAGGGCCTGATTGCCATAACTCCACCACCATTGGTCATGAGGTGGACTCGCATAAAGTCCATGTTGAAAGTTTGGTGTGAACATATGCAAAAATGGCAAAGCTATGCATTAAGGTTGAAAACCCCACAGAAATATATTGAACTACACTTAGTTTCTCATACTGCAGTCACCAGTTCCAACAGCAAGATGTGCCTTTGATCAGAGAGTAGATCTACAGTATGTCATGGGACCTTTTCAGGTGAGTGAGGGTATGTGGGGGTGTAGTGGGGTGTCAGGTGGTGAGTGCTGTGTGGTAGGTCATAGTGGTGGGCTCAGTCTGGTGAGGGATCATTTTCTTTTTTACAGGTTAAAAAACATCAATGGACAGTTTTCTTTATCACAGCTGACATTTTAATATGAGGACAGAGATTGGATGGTGAGTGGGTGCCACTAGACACCAGAGAAATAACATATATATTAACATGGCAATCAGAGTGTGTGGGGTGCCACTAGACTCCAGGGAAACATTATATACACAATGGTATGGCAATCAGAGGGTGGGGGTGTTACTAGACACTAGGGAAAATTATATACAGAAGGGAATGGTGATCAGAGGGTGGGGATGTCACTAAACACTATGGGAAAAATAAAATACATAAGAGGATGGTGGTCAGAGAGTGAGGTACCACTAGACACCAGGGAAACATTACATACATAAGGGGATGGTGGTCAGAGAGTGAGGTACCACTAGACACCAGGGAAACATCACATGCAGGGGGAAATGGCAGCTGACTGCTCTTGGAGCAGTCCATAGTATAAGTTCCCACTGTGGCTGTAGAACTCAAGAATTTCCCACTGTTCTCATACAAAGAATTTGGGTCAATGGCTCCTCTCACTAAGATGGGCACCCAAGATTTTTGGATGCCTAGAAAAGGCATTTCTGGCCATGAACTGAAGAAACAAACAAAATCAGCTACATAGGTGCTGTTTAGCTAGGTTCTGGTGTTTGTCATTTAAAATGATGGCATTTATATATAATTTCCATGAGTATTAGTTGGAGGAGAAAAGAAACAATATAACGGGTCTCACAGCACAAAAAAAAAATGTTTCGTGCTCTGAGAAGCAAGTGGTGAAAAACCAAATCTGGTCTTGCAAGACAAATTTTTGGTGTCATATCAGAACATTATCCCAAGAATGCTAGGGAGCACGCTCAGAACAGAAAAACACAAAATGTTAAAGCCTTATAACTCTGAAACCATTTAATATTTTTTTCATGAAACCTTTCAAAGGCACTATCTTAGGACATCATGCCTGCATCATGAAAGTTTGGGGAAAAAATTACATCCCATGTAGGTTGTAGGCGAGAGCAAAAAAATCCCATGTCAAGTATAGGAAAAAATAGACATCTACAGAAAAATGACATATGCGTATATCAGAAACCGCATAAGCTGCCATCACAAAACTTTCCACAGATTGCCTCTTAGACAACATGTGCACAGTTTCAGCAGATTCTGCTAAATGCTGCTAAAGCTACTAAGGTGCAAATTTATGGGTTTAACATTAAACACCTTACTCAACCCTAACCATATTCTTTGCAAATAACTGTGTAAAGGCACCAGTTAGGGTAACTTAACACCACAAAAATTGGGAAATGTGGTGTTAGGGTTTCCCAACATAAATTCCCCCCCCCAGCAGAAAAAGGAAAAAACATTAGGGTTTTGGGTCTCTGGAGTCTTGGTGAATTCGTGGTGGGGTCTTCCTTGGGGTTGTCAACCATAAAGCCCACCCCATTCCATGAGCAAACAACATCACACATGAACTAATTTCTTCATGCTGGGCCCACAGGGGGGAAGGGAAGCAATAGGGTTGACAACCCCTAAGGAAGACCCCACCGCATATTTGTCAAGACACCGGAGATCCAAAACCCAAATGTTTTTTTCCTTTTTCCATTCTTGGGGCAGGTGGAGGGGCATTAGGATGAGAAACCCTAATGCCACATTTCCCTACTTTTGTGGCATCAAGTTACCCTAACTGGTGCATTAATGCTGCTTGTTTGAAAATAATTTACTTGCTTTTTTAGATAGTATAATCAAGTCCTCATTTGCCTGTGGGAGTGCCACTCCCATCCCTTCATCGTTACATACATGTATATTGCTATGGAAGCACAGACCCCTCTCAGCATAGCCTTGTTATTACCCCAACTCATGAATGCTGTGCTGAGAATTTTCTAATCCCCACCAAAACATCATTCTGCACAACTGCAATGTCATTCCATGCCACAGGTGTGAAAACACATTTTGTCCAGGATTTGAAACATGACAGCTGTCATATTCATTAGGTGATGTAAAAAATGGTAATGTTAAAAATTTGGGGTCAAAATATTAAAATTTACCAAAGTTACAAACAAACGTAGTAAAATTTCAATGTATGTGCATAACTTTGCCATTTTTACATATTTTGACCCAAACTTTTCAACATAACCTTCTTATTACTCCACCTCATGAACAAGGGTGGTGAAAATTTTCAAATCCCACCTCAAAGGTGACTTTACCAAGCAAGTAAAAATCACCTTTCCGGCCAGATTTGTGAAATTCCACTGCCATGTTAATGATGTGGGGTCCCCAAAAGACCAAATGAAGATTTGGTATCAAAATATGTAAAAATGGCTACATTATGCATCAGAGTTGAAAACCCCATTGAAATACATTGAACAGCACTTATCTTAGTTTCTCATATTGCAGACTGTGGTTCCAGCAGCAAGATGTGTCTTTGACTGGAGAGTGGATCTTTATCCTGTGATCTGTTTAGGTGAGCAAGGGTGTGTGGGGTTGTACTGGGGGTTTGTGGGATGGTGGATGCTGAGTGGGAGGTGGGGGTGCAGAGCAGTGAGGGACCATATTCTTTTTTGCAGGTTTCTAAAGAAAAAATTGAGGGACTGTTTTCTTTGAGATAGGGATGGCAGCAGAAGGGTCGGGATGCCAGTAGACACCAGGGAAAGAAAAAATAATGTGGATGGATATCGTAGGTTGGGGGTGCCACTTGACACCAGGGAAAGCAAAATTAATTATGGGGAAGGCAATCAGAGGGTGGAGGGTACCACTAAACACCAGCGAAAGATAATAAAACAATGGGGATGGCAGCTGGAGGGTGGGATGTCCACTAGGCACCAGGGAAAGCATAATTAATTACAGGGAAGGCAACTGGAGGGTGGGGGTGCCACTAGATACCAGGGAAAGGCAATAAAATATCAGAGATGGTGATCAGATGGTGGGGGTGCCTCTAGACACCACTGAAATGATATTTGGAATGGGGATTGGAGCATGGGGAGTGCCACTAGACACCAGAGAAACATTATTGAGAATGGGGATCAGAGGGCGGGGGTGCCACTAGATGCCAACGAAACATTATCGTGGACGGGGATTGGAGGGGGGACTACTAGATGCCAGGGAAACATACGCTATAAAATTAAATGGAGCCCACTGCAGACAGAAGAGGATCAGTAGCTCACTCCTCTCATTGCACTCCACAGCATGAGTACCAGCTGTGGCTGCAGAAGTCAAGAAAGTTCCACTGTTCTCATACAGAGAATTCAGGTGAATGGCTCCTCTCGCTAAGCTGGGCAGCCTGGGTATTGGGCTGCCCAGAAAATGTGTTTCTGGCAATCTTCTTTAAAAATGAACTCCAGAATCTAGTAAAACAGATGAAGTTTAGCCAGATTCAAGTGTCTATTAGGGCTGCAGTGGGCAGAGCCCTACAGACCTCTTGCTATCAGAAAAGGACTCGGATGCATTCCATCTGACCGAAGGACACATTGGCGTTCCAGCACAGTTTCCTCCATCAGACATGAATAACTGCACTGTGTGCATTCATTGCAGCAGTCCCACAGTGCACATTATGTTTTCTGTCTGTGGGATGGACATGGTTTTCCATGTCCCTCTTCTCTCTCTCTCTCTCTCTGATTGTGCCCGAGACTGTGTTAAAGTGCTCAAGAAGCTGTCTGTTTTTTCTCCCACTCACCCAACCATCTCTCTGAGCATCCACCCCCCAATACATATCAGTGACACTGGGGGTGCCCAATCCCCCAGTGTCATTATGGGGAATCCTCCATGTTTTCTTCATTTTTTCAGCACCCCCCCAAACTCACACACACTATCATGCATTTGTGGTTATTTCTTTTCATTTCTTTTTTAAATATATATATTTCCCTCCCACCCACCTGTCCCTCCCTCTCTGCACCCACCACCCCACTTCACCCCCACAGAAACATAACAGTGACACTCAGGGTGCCCAAATCCCCCAGTGTGCTGACCTCCATGTTTTATTTTTGTTTCAACAACCCCTCCCCCTACTGTGCATGTGCGTTATTTTTCTTTTTATATATGTATATATATATATATATATATTCCCTCCTGCCCACCCAAACCACACCTCTCAGCACCTAACACCCCAACCCCTCAGAAACATAACAAAGATGCTGGGATTGCCCAATCCCCCAGTGTCCTGATGATAAATCCTTGGTCCATTTTTTTAAACCCTGTAAATAGAAAAACATCCATCAATATCTTTTGCAGCTGTAACTGCCCCCCACATGACACTACCACTCAGCATCCACCACCCCACACCCCCCAAGCCCTTACTTACCCTTCAGAGATCCAATGCCATAATCTGGACTGCAGACAAATCTTCACTCTTCAAAGCCGGACCATGAACTGAAGAAACAGGTATGCAGTTCAATATACTCCAATGGTGTTTTGAACTTAGTTGCATAAGATGGGCATTTTTGCATATTTTTGGCCCAACATTTCAACATGCCCTTTTTGGGACTCCACTTCTGGGAAAGTAAGGATCATAGGTATGGAGGATGGGAGGAGTGGGGAGGGAGGGCAGGGACAGTAGCTCAAGCTGTGGACCCTGCAATATGAGCAGACTTGATAGACCAAATGGCCTTCTTCTGCTGGCTTCTTTGTATTTTGTATGTTCATATGACATTAGGCAAATCTGTCATGAAAGGTGATTTTGCGGTCCCTGAGTGAAATCACCTTTTGGTCTGAAGTAGAAAATTTTCTCTGCCCTTGTTCATGAGGTGGGGTCATAAGAAGGCTATGTTAAATATTTGGTGCAAAAAAAAACAAAGTTATGAGCCAATATTGAATTTTGCGAATGCAGGCTTGTAACTTTGGTAATTTTCAATATGTTTACCCCAAATGTACAGCATAGCCATATCAGTACAGTACCTCATGAATGCGACAGCTGTCATTTTTCAAATCCTGGCCAACATGTTTTTTTACATTCTGAAAGGCAATTTTGTGGTCCCTGCATGAAATCAACTTTTGGACAGGAGCTGAAAAATTTCTCAGCCCTGGTTCATGAGGTAGGGTCATTAGAAGGTTATGTTATAAATGTGGTGTAAAAATATATAAAAAAAAAAGTTATGAGCATACACTGAATTTTGCGAATGCAGGCTCATAACTTTGGTAATTTTCAATATTTTTAACCCAAATTTACAACATAGCCATTTCTTTTCAACATTTCATGAATGTGACAGTTGTCATTTTTCAAACTCTGCTCATGTATTTGTGCATCCCCGAAAGGTGACTTCACAGTCCCTGTGTGAAATCACCTTTCAGACAAGAGTTGAAGATTTTCTTTCCACTACTTCAAGAGATGGGACCATAAGAAGGCAATGTTGACAATTTGTGGCAAACATATTACAACATAACAAAGTTATGAGCTCATGTACAAATTTACACACACAGGCTCCTAACTTTGTTAAGACCTCGGCTGCAGCCCTAAGGGCTCTGCCCAGGATTTTTTTTAATGACATAATTTTTTATGTATTTTGCATGTTTTTTATTCGATGAGGAAAAAACAAGATGTTGGTCTCTTGGCACAATAAAATGCTTTGTGAAGTGAGAAGCAGGTGGTGAGAAACCAAAAAATGGGTCCTGCAACACAGAATTATTCATTTTGCACCAGAACTTTAATTCAAAAAACCTACTGAGCATGCTCAGAATGGGAAAACACAAAACGTTAAAGCCATATGACTCTAGAACCATTTAATATGTTCCCCCAGAACTTTCAAAGGCAATACCTTAGAACTTGACATATGTGCCCTGCAAGGCTGGGGAAAAAATTCCATGCCATATGGGCTGTAGGTGTGAGCAAAAAAAAACAAAACAAACAAAAACTTTAAGAACAGGAATAAAATTAGCTATCTACAAAAATATGACATGTGGATCTCAAAAACAGCCCAAGTTGCCATCACAAAACTTTTCCCAGATCAAGACCTTGCCTCCTAGACAACACATTTACACTTTCAGCTCATTTTGTCAAATGGTGCCAAAGATGTTAATGTGCAAAGTTAAGGGTTTAATATTGAACACCTACTCAGCCCTAACTATTGTTGCGCTACCGCACCTCAATAATAATAATGCAATCTTTAATGAACATTCTACCCATTATGGGACTGGAACTCTCATGCTTCACTCTAAAGTCAAGCTCCATAACCACGGTGCTACAGGAGGCTTACAGTATTAAAGCAGACTGAAGACTACAGGGTTACAAAACCCTTAGTATCCCAACCAATTGTATAGAACAGAAGTATAATGAAATATGGAAAAACATTCATTACAACGTTCTGTAATGACTACAGATTTAAACTACAAGCTTCATCACCATACAAATATTTGTAAAACATTAAACTTTGTTTATTTTATATTTTGGTTCTTCAACAAAGAGGAATCAAACAAACATGAGAGCAATATTTTTCATGTTATGGCTGTGAGGAAGAGAGTAAAGGCTAGGAATACACATGCTTAGGTCCATGGATCATCATTCCATAGGGAAAAGAGAGAGAACTGTAAAAGCTCTGACTGGTACAGTGTGTAGATAACCAGACCCAAACAAAATTAAGGGAATAGACCTTCAATAGCAAAGTGTTTCTTTTACCTAACACCCTACTCCTATTACTATTAGAACATAAGGGTCTTACATTATAATATTGTATTGAGAGGATTATTGTTCCAAAGAAATTAACTATTTCAGGTTTTTTATGCCTCATAGATACCCCTTTTGGCTGTATAATCTAATTTATAAAATGGGTGAGAAAAAACAGTTAAAAAATTATGTCTCATGATTGGATGAAACATACCACATGACCATGCATTATCCCACAATGACTACACACCTACAATTCTTTCTATTTTTCACCCCCCTGCAAAAACAATTCTGGCCATTTTCAAGGCAGATAATCCACTACAGTGTACGTGATCATGCATTGATATACACATGACTTGGGTGGTTGAAAGTACTCAACCTGTGGCCTCTTACCTCACAACACACACCAAGGCATGTGTATATCAGAGCTTGACCAAACACCCTGTAGTGGATTATCTGTTTGATATGATGAATGAGATATATGATATGGTAGATATGCTATAACATTTTTTAAATGATCATTCAAAATCATTTTAGCACTATGGCCTGGATATTCAGACTGTGCCAGGCAGTGGCGCAAGCCTGGGCACAGAGCAACTGTGATATGCCGGGGATGGGTCCAGGTGATATTCAATGGGGATGCGCCAGGGCGCAGCACCATTGAATATGGCACAGTCAGCGCACATACTGCACATGGCACAGTGGCACTGTGCCAGCACAAGCCACAGATAGGGAGCACAGGGATGCACAAGTGCAAGTGCAGTTGTGCTAGGTGCATCACCCATGAGATTCAGTGGGGGGGAGGAACATGCAAAAGAGGCCATAATATATGCAAGGTGCAAATAGGGCCATTTGCATGTCTTTATGGCCCCATTTGTATGCCTTGCGCAGGACAGCCCGGCGACTTGTGCCTGATGCCCTGCAAGGCACGTCATGTGCAGTGGGGATCCCGGGACATCCCCTGCCCCATAGCCGTGATCACGGTAGATGTACAACAGAACAATCCCTGGTAGTCTAGTGGTCCCCCCTTCCTCCCG
Source organism: Neoceratodus forsteri (assembly GCA_016271365.2). Classification (NCBI taxonomy): domain Eukaryota; kingdom Metazoa; phylum Chordata; order Ceratodontiformes; family Ceratodontidae; genus Neoceratodus; species Neoceratodus forsteri. The sequence continues at coordinate 1,781,536,283 of CM057452.1, forward strand.
ATTCCCCGATGCCCCGAGAAATTTACAAGACGACCGACCCTGGTGGTCTAGTGGTCCCCCCTCCCACCCATGACCCTGATCATGGGGATCCGAAATAGAGTTATATCCCTGCCAGTCCAGTGGAACCCCCTGCCTGGTTCCATGATCATGGTAAATGTAAATTAAAACATGCCCTGGCAGTCTAGTGGTACCACCTTCTGACCCTTGTCCCCGATCACCTATATCGGATGTGTATATGAATCCGTACTAGAACCCCCTCCCTCCCTCATCCCCAATCACCAGTATCTGTCATTTGGGGTACTTCCTGGTAGTCTATGGACCCCACCCATTGCCACGATCGCAGTACATCTCCGAATATGAGTCCCTGGTGATCCAGTGGTACTTCACCCTTCCCATCATTGTACAGTCCCTTGCCTCATTTATCATGGGCGGCAGCGGCTCCATCCGTTCGCGGCCGACTGTCAGATACAGGCCAGTTGTCTCTCAGTGACTATCATACATAGTTGTAGGCAGACAGTCCTAAACATGGAATGACTCTATTCACATATTTGGAACTGTCTAGCACAGTATGCTGCAAGCCCATTGGTCCACACTGGGGAACAATGGGCTTACAGCCCATACTGTTCCTGTCATTCAGCGGGCGGCCGGGCAGTATGCGGGTGGGTTGCTGCTGCCCACCGATGACGGGGGGTGGGGTGGACAAGGGGTTCTGTGTGGGTGGGAGGGGTAGAGGGTGCCATTGGATCACCAGGGATTTATTATTCGGAGATGTACTGTGATTGCGGCAATGGGCGGGGGGGTTTCACTAGACTACCAGGGATTCATATACACGTCCGATACTGGCAATCGAGAACAAGGGCAGGAGGGGGGTACCACAAGACTGCCAGGGCATGTTTTAATTTACATTTACCGCGATCACAAAACCGGGTGGGGGGGTTCCACTGGACTACCAGGGCTGTAACTATACATCGGATACCCACGATTGGGTACATGGGTGGGAAGGGGGTGCCACTAGACTACCAGGTTTGTGTGGGTGCTTCGTGATGGTGTGGTGGGTTAGTTAGTTAGTTTTTTTTGTTGACTGGGTAAGTGCACTAGACAAATCCTGCCTATTTTCAGGCACGACCCAGGGGAAGGGGATACAGATGAATGTCAACTGACCTTGAACCAGATGAATCTGTTGGTGGTATTTTTTAGTGAATGAGGGAAATTTGGCCAGGACACTGGGGAAATCCCCTACTCTTTTTGATATGTGCCATGGGATCTTTAACATCCACCTGAACTACCACCAATCCAGGCAGATGGGACCTCAGTTTAATGTCTCATCCGAAAGACGGATTAATGTCTCATCCGAAAGACGGATGCATGGGTGGGTGGGTGGCCACCCATGGCTGGTGGCTGCTGTGTCGCACCATGAAATACAGCAGCCCAACTGTGGGTGGCCAGGTTTTGTTCCCAATATTCATGGGCTCAACTCTGAGCCCCCCCTATGTGGCGCTATGCAGGGTTGTGCCAGCATATGCACTGCACATCCTGGGCTGAATATCGGGATGTCGATATGCATGGGCACTAACTCCCATCTGTGCCGTGATACATTATCATTGTGCCCCAGTGCATCAGGATTTGCACTGTGACGGATAGCCTTTTCACTATCCTGCAGGGGCGCAACCCCTTTGAATATCTGGGCATATATATATATATATATATATATATATATGATGTGTTTTTAATCCTAATTGTATAATTATGTCTGCCTTTTATTATACTGTTCACTTCTGTTTAGATTTGTCATGTTATTCATTGGTGAATGAATAAAATCTGACATCTCAGTTCACGGGAGCAGCCCTGACCAATCACAGCACTTTCTTCAGTTGTGCAAAGTACTCAGTACCATAACAGTATCTCATGCAATGAGCAACCTTAACTTGTTTATCATTGACCATTTTGTGCTGTGAGTGTTTTAAATTAAAAAAAATATTGTTTTATTTAAAAAAATTAGCAAGCTATAATAATTATCTGGGTCCGTTTGGAGGACCACTTATGGAACTAAGGGACAGATATTCAAAACGTTGTGTTGGGCACAAACCATTTGTGCAGGTTTAGTGTGGGATTAGCGCGGGTCCACTATATTGGAAAGGCCAAATAGTGTACACAAACTGCATTTGCACTGGGCAAAATCATAATGTATTCAAGGGGCAAACTAAGGGAGCATGTACATGAATACAGGCGCAATGCTATATTCAACGACTAGTGCCACGCAAAGTGGTTTTGCGTGACTTAGCATGACACTTTGCTTGGTGCAAATTACCACCCAGGAAAAGGTAGTTTTAACCCTGGACAATCCAGCTTTGCACAACCTTGTGGCTTTGCACGGCATTTGTATGCCTTTTGCATGACTTTGTGTGACACTAACCAATAAATATGACACATAGAAAAAGCCAGACATAGAGGAAACATGCTGCTCACTGATGGCATCACAATGATGCCAGCATCTGCCACCAGTCCACGCCATGGCAGGCAGTAAGTGGTGACCCAGCCCCCAGTGGACACCATGGCAGTGTGGCCATATAGCACACACCTGCAGATCACCCTTCTGTGGACACTAACAGATGCCAGCACACACATGCAGCACTGTGGGCATGTAGAGTGTTGAGGGGAGGATGTACAGGTGGCCAAGTTGCACCACAGACTGGCTGCAGCCACACGGCTGGGATACATCATGCAGTGCACATGGTCCAGTATTGGGAATACCCCAACATCAGTGTGTCTGTCTGATCATACATGCCCCCCCCCAGCTACATACCACACAGCTGTACAAACATCACAGCACACATAGCCAGCCATGTATATGTCACTGTGAGCATTCCATGCCAGAGTTGCAGCATCTGTGTGTCACACAACAGCGTAACAGTAATGTCCACTGTCAGTAAACACCTACAAGTTGGGCCTGTCACTGTGTACAGTGCAGTGGTCATCACTGCCCTACACACTATAGGCATTGCTGTGTCCCTCACACTACTGTCCTCCTTGCTACTGTAGAGTCTGCTGTGCACTGTAGCATGATCTACAGTGTGACAATTGCATGCAGCACCACCACCACCTGTGCCTCTGCTGTGTTGACCCCTGTGGAACAATATGCTATGCTGTTCTGTATACATGTAGCCTGCAGCTACCATCAGGCACTGCCAGACTGACCTACAGGTGGAGCTGAGGGCAGACCCGGCCAACCCCTGTACTTCCAGACTGACCTACAGGTGGAGCTGTGGGACCCTGCAGTAACACTGGGCAAACTGCATGCAAATCAGGGTATAATGAGATACTAATCTGGATGTCTGCCCAGAGACTACCTAAGTAGGTTAATTTGCATGTCACTTTTGAATACGGCAAAGTTTAGCACTGGGCAAATGTATTGCATTTTCACCAGGCAAACAGCTTTGCTCTGTGCTAAACCCATGCAAACATGTTAGCACTGCGCAAACGTTTCAGGGAATATTATACAGTTTTGCAGACTGTACTTTCACATGCACTGCTGCCTGCAGCCGTACTGAGTCCACACATTTGCTGGCACACACATTGGCCATGTAGTTCACCTCTACCTACCTTCACGTCGCTGTGCACTTGGCTGCTGTTGTGGTGTGCACTTCCTGGTTGCTATGAGCTATCTCATTCCTGGGCTGTGTTTGCACTGCACTCCCAACCCAGATTGTCCAGCTTCCCTAGCATGCTATATTCAGTAGGGTTACACCGGGGCTATCCCTTTTGAATATAGCAGGCTATTGAGTCTGGGCTAATTTAGCATGCCGGGCAGTGCTAATTTAGCCCCAGGGCAAAGTTTTGAATATCTGGCCCTGAGAGTGTTGAGTCTTGTGTCCTTTGGACCACAGAACTACTCACCTTTGGTTCACAGTCCTCTGGTCCTAAGAACATGCAAGGTGACACTCTTATATCCATAAAAGGCCCTCTAACTGGACCAATAATCTTTTAGTAGAACACATACGTGAATGATTTTAGTTTATGTTAGAATAATTAGATCTTTATAGAATCACTAGAAGTGTAAAATGTATGCATCTACAAGTGCCTGGGCAGTATTTTGCATTTCCCAACAGGTTCAGTCCTGAATAGATTATCACTTTGGTAATGCCTCCAGCGCCTTTTTCCCTATGGTTACTTGGATGAAATTACTACTGTGACTGTCAGTCAGAGTTTGAATATTTTATACTGCAACTGACTGAACATTGCTGAAAACATAAATCTATATGCAGAAACACATACAACAGAAGGGTAATATATGGCTGAAACTTCGTGCCATGTTCCCATATGAGAACAGCAATCATTAACAGTGGAAAAAAGAATAACAATTCAGTTCTGAAACATTAACTTTTTAAACAGTCTGCCTTGGCAATGTACAGTAGTTTAACTAACAAAATGTCAAATTAAATTGCCAAACTCCCACCATGACATCAAAGGATTGCCTCATCCACAATACATGAATAGTAAAAAGGAGGCAATAAATGTACAGTTTATGGTCTGTGTTCCATCCAGCACACCAGATATGCAACCAACATAGGTAAACAAGTTTTAAGCAAATCACAGTCACAATATAATACAATGCCTAAACTGTCCTAGAACTTTATTTTTCCATTTCTATTTTGTGTAGCAATATTCAGTAGTATGTATATTCATTCCATTGTGTATATATGCATTGTAAAACAATGTTTGGAAATTTAAGCAATTTAGTTTCTAGCTGGCTGAATGCATTTGAAGAGGGTTAGGTTAATGGCAGGAAACCCTTATGTTCAAAAAGCAGTAAAATAGGAAGAGAGGGGCCATTCTGAGAGCAAGCCTTGCTCAGTGTAGTGACATTAACATGGGAAGGGCACAGTCAAAACCACTTAAAAATAATGTTCAGAAAAAACTATAATAATTTATATATTTTTTGAAATTGTTTTACCAGGTAAACATACAGAAATTTAAGGTAATCTTGTTTACAGGTGTGACCAGGGGAGAGCAAGGGAAAAAGAATAGTATACAGAATAAAAATTAATACAACATAATTGTAAAGATATTAACATGAGCACTTCATATACAACATAATACACAGCATAATACAATGACAAATGCCCCAGAGAAATGTACTAGGGGGCTAATCAGTTGAGCATAAGTAAAAAACATGATCAGGTATCAAACATAGAAACATAGAAGTTAAAGGCAGATAAGGACTGCAAGGCCCATCCAGTCTGCCCATTTCTTTTTCTACCTTATGACTGTGCCATCGGCCTTTGCTCTGTCAATGGCCTATCTATTCATACTCATCTGTATTGCTCCATTATGCCTATCCCATGCCTGTTTGAAGCCCTGCACTGTATTCATATCCACCACTTCCTGAGGTAGGCCATTCCATGCATCCACCACCCTTTCTGCGAAAAAGAACTTCTTCACATTAATCCTTAATCGGCCTCCCTCTAATCTCATGCTGTGTCCTCTTGTCCTACTATTTTTCTAATATTAAAACATGTTTTTTTTATTTTAGCTTTTGTTGACCGGGTAAGTGCACTAGACAAATCCTGCCTATTTTCAGGCACGACCGGGAGGGATCAGATGAATGCCAACTGATCTTGAACCAGATTAAGCTGTTGGTGGTATTTTCAGTGAATGAGGAAATTTGGCCAGGACACCGAGGAAATTCTCCTACTCTTTTCGATAAGTGCCATGGGATCCTTAACATCCACCTGAACTACCACCAATCCAGGGAGATGGGACTTCGGTTTAACGTCTCATCCGAAAGACGGCACCTCAGAAATGCAGCACCCCTCTCATGCTGCACTACAGTGTCAGTACTGGGATATTAACCCAAGTGCCAGATGTGGGAACTGAACCCACAGCCCTCTGATCTCCCGGCCTCAGAGGCGAGTGTGCTACCTACTGAGCCACTGACACTGCCATGTTAGGCTCTTTCACTTTGTTAATGCCCTTAAGGTGTTTGAATGTTTCAATCATATCACATCTCTTCCTCCTTTGCTCTAGGGTATACATATTGAGCTCCATTAATCTGTCCTCATATGTTTTCTGATGCAGTCCCTGCACCATTTTGGTTGCCTCAATCTGGTTAATGTCCTTGTGAAGGTGTGGCCTCCAGTACTGCATGCAGTACTCCAGATGGGGCCTAACCAGTGTCTTGTAAAGAGGGATTATTTCCTCCCTCTTATGACTTGTGATATCCCTTCTAATACACCCCAACATTCCCCTAGCCTTACCTATTGCTTTAGTGGTCAGTTTGGATGATTTCAGGCCATCTGTGATAGGATGCCCAAGTCTCTTTCTTTCCCTGTGACTGCCAGCAACGCCCCTCCCAACCTATAGGTGGCTTCAGGGTTTCTCTTCCCTATGGGCATGATCTTGCACTTCTTTGTGTTAAACCCCAGTTGCCACTCTTCTGACCATTTTGCCAGTTTATCCAGATCTCTTCTCATTCTGCCCACCCTGTCTGGATCATCTACTCTGTTGCAGATCTTGGTGTCATCTGCAAACAGACAAACCTTACCCTCCAGTCCATCTGCAATGTCACTGATGAAGATATTAAAGAGGACTGGCACTAGGACTGATCCCTGAGGTACCCACTTGTGACTTGCATCTCTTCTGACTGTGTACTGTTTACCACCAATCTCTGTTTTCTGCCTGTCAACTAGTTTTCCACCCAGTTGACCAACTTCTGACCCACCCCAAGCCTACCCAGCTTATTAATCAATCTTCTATGTGGAACAGTATCGAAAGCTTTGCTGAAGTCAAGGTAGGTGACATCAACTGCTCCCCCTTGGTCCACCACTCTGGTTACCCAGTCAAAGAAATCTATGAGATTAGTTTGACAGGACCTTCCTGTTGTAAACCCATGCTGTCTTGGAACCTGTGCTCCAATGGATTCCAGGTGTTGCACTATCCTTTCTTAAGAAGTGCCTCCCTAATCTTGCCCACTACTGAAGTAAGACAGACTGGTCTGTAGTTCCCTGCCTCCTCCCTGCTACCACTCTTGTGGAGCGGGATGACATGAGCCCTTCTCCAGTCTTCTTGGACCTCTCCTGTGCTCAGAGACTCACTAAACAGTTCTGATAATGGTTCTTCTAGTTCCACGCTTAGCTCCCTGGGATGTATGCCATCAGGTCCCATTGCTTTGTCCGCCCTGAGCTTATTGAGCTCTTGTAGGACCCTTTCTGTTGTGAAGGGACTAGTGCACACCCCCCCCATGTCCATGGTGCTGAGCTGTGGGCTCTGCTCTACCTTCTCCTCAGTAAATACTGAGCAGAAGTATCTATTTAGGATAGATGCTTTTACATGGTCTTCCTCCTCACACTCCTCCTTATCCCCTTTGACCTTAGCAATACCACCTCTGTACTTTCTCCTTTCACTAATATATCTATAGAAAGTCTTGCCACCTTCCTTTACTGTTCATGCTAGTGTTACCTCAGTTTGGGCCTTTGCCTGCCTTACTGCCTTCCCTGCTTCCATTAGGGAAGTTTGGTATGACTCTTTATCTTCATCCCACTGTGTTCCCTTATATTTCCTGAAGGCCAGCCTTTTGGCTCTGACCTTTCCTGTAACTGTTTTTGAGAACCAAAGTGGTTCCCTTCTTCTTTTGCACTTTCTTTTCTCTCTAACACAATGGAATATTGCTTCACGTATTGCATCCTTAATGCTTGCCCACTTTGCCTGTACCCCCTCACCTGTATTTCTTCTTGCCAGGGTTAGCTTAACTCTGTTGGCCATCTTATAGAAGTCAGCTCATCTGAAGTCCTATATTTTTGCCTTGGAATGGCATGATTTAGTTCTAGTGGCCACATTGAATCATACCATGTGATGGTCACTGGCCCCAGATGACCTTCTATCTGGAGATCTGTGATCCTTTCCCTGTTAGTCAGTACTAGATCTATGATAGCCCTGTCTCTTGTGGGTTGTTGTAGCCTTTGTTTGAGGCCTTCCCCCTGCAGGGAATCCACTATGGGTCTAGTTCTGGCAGATATTCCTGCTGGTATTGACCAGTCTGTATCTGTCATGTTGAAGTCTTCCAATATCAGAACCTCCCCTTTAGCTGTCATGTTTAGTATATCTTCTAACAGTAATGTATCTATGTCCTCCCCCTGGTCTGGAGGCCTATAGACAACCCCAGTTCGTATGGCTGTCCCATATCCTGTTTCCAGGGTGACCCACAGTTCTCCTGGCTCCTTATGTGTATTCTGAATTTCTGTGGCTTTGATATTTTCATTGACATAAAGGGCCACTCCATCCCCCCTTTTTGCACTTCGGTCTCTTCAGAACAGTACATAGCCAGGTACTGAAGTCTTCCAAGTGTGGTTACTGGTGAACCATGTCTCGCTAATGGCTACTATGTCCAGTTTAGTCTCTGTCATTATTGTCTACAGTTCTGGGATCTTGTTTTCCAGACTGCGAGCATTTGTGTACATGATTTTCTATTGGCCAGATTTCAGTGTGTTAGTTGTTGGGCAAGGTCTGGCGTTTCCCCTGTGCATCATATGGGGAGCTGGACCTTGTTCCTTTCAAGGTGATGCAAATGAACTACAAACATGCTGAACTCCTTTTTGATCACTAGCTGAGGGGGGAGGGGTGTTCTTCCCATTCGAAGTATCAGGTGCTGTACCCCTCTCCCCATTTGCTACTTTAAATATTCTGCAAAGATGTCAAACTTCTGCCCCAATGCACTGACTCCCTCCTTAGTCAGATGCAGTCCATCAAATTTAAAGAACTTTCGCTCCCAAAACTGTTGCCAGTTACCTACAAATTTGTGTCTTTTTCCTGGCATCAGCCCTTGAGCCATATGTATAGCTCCGCTATCTCCCCTTCTCTGACCTTCCGTCCATCTTCCCCCCTCTCCCCGACTGGCAGGATCTCAGAGAAGGAGATACCGGATGAAATGGATGATAGTTTGTCACTCAGCCTGGTCAGGTGTTCCTTGATCTCCACAACTGACCAGCTGGCGAGGTCGTTAGTCCCTATGTGTACCAGGACGTCAATGTTTTCTCCTGCTTCCTGTATAGTTTTAGCAATGCGGTCAGTGTCTCTCCACACTGATGTACCTGGGAGACATCTGACCATTACTCCTGGCTGGAGATAGGTATCAACTCCCCGAATCATGGAGTCTCCTATGATCACAAGTGTTCTGGATTTCCTTTTTGCTTTTATTGTTTTGGTTCCTGTTTTGGGCAAGTTTTGTTGTGCTAGCTCCTGTGCTACAGTGTCCTGCTCTGCAGTGTCCTCTGCCCCTTTGTTTTATTTCAGAGATAGAGGCAGATACCTGTTTGTAGTTTTTATGTGGTTTATGGAGGTGATATGTTGGAGAGCACTGAGTGATGGGGCATCTGATTTGCCCCTCCCTACCACCTGCCAACCTTCTGGACCAAATACCCTCTGCAGTCGAGGTGCTTCTGTTGGATGTTGGGGAAATGGTGGGTGGTTTTTATAATAAATTTCCTCCTGAATATGCAGTTTGAGGTGCGCAGTCTCTGCCCATGCTGCCTGGAGCTGAGCCCTTAGATCTCCAATGGTCCAGCATGTAGGACAGCGTCCAAAATCCTGTATAACGGCCCTGTTGTAAAGTGTCCCACAGTACCTGCAGTTAATAATATCCATTCCCGATAAGTTGCTAGGTTTATAACTTGGTCAGAGTAATTAGAAGGAGGAAAATGAAAGCAAAAGTTTGATTTTGTGTTTTGTTTGTTTTTGTATAACTTGTTATAATAAGTTAAATTACTTGTGCCCTGTAAATGAGGTCATTGTGTGGACACCCCTCTGATTCACACCCCCCCCCACTTTGCTACAGGAAATGTCACGACTGTGCTACCCTATAAAAGAAGTGTAGTGTGAGGTGGTTGGGGATGTGGATGTGTGGCTGGGCTCTTCCCGTGCTGAAAAAGAAGAATCACCAACGAAAAAAACAAGGAGGTAAGAGCAGAAACAATCAGCCATCAACAAACGGAGTAGCCCTGAAAGCTTATCCTAATGACAGATAAAACTGAAATACCTGTAAAGCACCACCAGTATTAATTTCACAGATATACCATGTAAGAAACACTTTGCTACAGAGAAAAATAAAGCAGTAACAGAATATATACCTTGCAAAAGACAATTTGAATCAGAAGATTACAGCAGTAATCTGTAAGCACACACCTGTAGGCACACCCTGTAATAATGCAGCAGAAGGTATACCCAGCAATAACAATTTAAATCAGAGAAAAATAAAGCAATACAATGTTAGCCACAAACAGTAACAATCCCTGTGAGTACAAAAGAAAATAATAGCACACAATTAATCTGCTTAGCCAAAAGAAGCTTTAATCTTTTTCCTTGCCCTGGTAAGGTTCTTTGCTCTGTCCTTACAAGCAACATAGAAGAAAAGAGCTCAGGTGAAGCTAGGTGCCTTTTCCAGCAAACCTAGTCTTCCACCTCCAAGATATCAACTAACCTGACATTTTAACCCTTCCTTCTGTTGGAAGTTACTAACAGTTTGTCAGCTCCCCCCCCCCCAATTACACACCTAACCCACTAGAAGAGATATGGGAGGAAAGCAATTAGCTCCTTCAGTGTGAGAAGGAAACTGCAACACCTTTGAGACAAACCAAAACTTTTCAGCAAAAAAAATAAAATAAAATAGTGGCAAACAGTAATTTTGCTTAGCCTAATGATAAAAAGTCATAAACATGTAAGCACCGCCTGTAATAATTTCACAGAAGATATACCCTGTAAGAAACACTTTGCTACAGAGAAAAATAAAGCAGTAACAGAAGATATACCTTGCAAAAGACAATGGGCCGGATATTCAAACTGCGCTATTTTGTGGCGCAAGCCCTTGCGCTGCACAAAATAGTTGCACAGGGGTGTGGCCGGAGCGATATTCAAAGGAGTTGTGCTATTGAGCAACTCCTTTGAATATCATCCCAACCACAGCCACTGTGCATGGTGCAGTGGAACTTGCGCTTCGCAAGTGGTCAGAGTGGAGCATTCAACTTGCGGTGGTGCAAGTACCATTGCGCCATCGCATAATTCACGATATTCAAAAGGTGACATGCAAATGGGGCCATAATTCATGCAAGGTGCAGGGGGCCATTTGCATCTGTTTATGGCCCCATTTGCATGCCATTAGCATGTAGGTGCGCTGATCCGAGGACTTGTGCCTGGCGCCTGCCAGGCAGCAGCCATCTGGGACCGACGCCCTGCAGCCCGACGCAGGGCAAATGTGTATATCTCTCGATTGGCCTGGTGGTCATAAGCTAAACCACTCTCACCAGCCCAATCATGGGCAGCAGTAGCCTGGAGTCTTTGTGTCCAGTGATTGAGGTCGCTGGCCGAAGAGGTTAAACCTCTGTCACCTCTTTGGCGGGTTCAGTGATCGGCGTTTGACTCCAGGCTGGTGTTAACCCCCAGATTCCTGGGGTCCAGTGACCGACAGATCGCTGGGTTGCACATGCTTCAAGACCATATCCTGTGACCTGGTGTCACTCCTCACCCACCCTTGAAGTCCACCACCCTGCCTCCCCCGGCGGGCGGCAGCATCCCACCGCCTGCCGCCCTGCGCCCACTGACTGTTGCCCGGCTGCACGCCCATTGTGCAGAGCAGAGCCACTGGGCGTGCAGCTCACCGGCGTCAGTCGGGTGGCAGGTGGCGGCAGGGGTGATGCTGCTGCCGCCGCTGCTGGGGAGCGGGTGGTGGGCCTGTGGGTGGTGGGTGGGGGACACTAGATCACCAGGATATGGTCTTGGGGTGGGGGGTCACAACATAATGCAACCCGCGATTGGGCTTATCAGTCCACTGGACCACCAGGGATATGTTCTGGGGGTTAAACTTCTTCAGCCCATGATCAGGCTTATCAGTCCACTGGACCACCAGGGATATGTTCTTGGGGGTTCAAGCCTCATCAGCCCACGATCGGGCTTCTCGGTCCACTGGACCACCAGGGGTATGTTGAGGGGTTTAAACCTCTTCAGCCCACAATCGGGCTTAGCGATCCACTGGACCACCAGGGATATGTTCGGGGACACTTTGCTGCCCGCGATCGGGCTGGTGGGGGAGTGATTTAAGCTTATGCCCATGATCGGGCCAGTCGGGGAGGGGACTTTTCTGCTCTTGCCAGCGATCAGGCTGCAGGGGCACAGGGAGTAGGTTGAGGGCCAGCCACAGGTGGCAGCTGCTGTGTTGCACCCTGCAATGTGGCAACTCACCTGTGGGTGGCCCTCGACTTACCTTTTTTTTGGCTCAAAGTTGTGCAGGCGCAGGTTGGGGGTTGCACCTGTACAACTCTGCACAGCCTGGCTGAATATCAGGCTGTGCAGTTTATGCATGGTTCCTCCCCCTCCAGTTCAGCATGCATTCATTTGCATTGTGCTGTTGCTCAGCATGTTTTCAGTGGCGCAACTGCCTCCTGCTGAATATCGCAGAATGGCGCAATTTCAGACTTGCACAGGCGCAACTCTATTGCGCATGGTGCAACCCTTTTGAATATCCCACCCAATATCTATCTGTAAGGTGTAATAACAGTCTTGAGTGTCTGTTTGGTGAATGAAACACTGGCGGGCAAACTATTATCCAACAATAAGTTATTCCATAAGTGGTTGAGAGTGGGATCTTGTTCCAGAAGATGAGTTGTCCAGAGTTTATTTTGGGCATGGGAAAGCAGAATCTCTTATCAACTTAGGACTGTAGGCTGTGCCCAAAGTCAGAAAGAGGCATAAACAGTTGATTCATGTATGAGGGAAGTTTGTTGAATTAGTATATATACAGTACTGTATTTCAGTACAACCCTAGATACTGACAGCACCTGCAGGAGAGTGAGGTCAATGTCGTTGGTCCTACAAAGTACAGTATACACAGAGGGCTATGGAGAATAAAGTGGCAGAGGGACTTGAACAAAGTAGTTAGCCTGGAAAGGTGATGCTTATGGGGAGTGGCATAGATGATATCTCCATAATCAATAAATGGTCATATTATTCATTCCACTAGGCATTTCTTCATCCTCTGAGAGAGGCACTCTGTTATTCTGTAGAGGGCTTCAAGTTGTTTGAGTGATTTGGAGACCAGAGCAGTATATGAAGGAAAATATCCAGGGACTCGTGAAGCTTAAAATCAGGATATCGCAATTGTAAAAGAGATTTTCTCTCAACATGCATACCAATAAATTTGATGATGATGATGTGAGATGTGAGATATCTGAACTGTAATACAGCATTAAGGGTGTTCCCATCCATAGCAGTAATGCACAGTTGAAAGCATTGTTACTGTTTTGGACTGGTTCATAGTTTAATTATTTGGTGTAAACCACATTTTCTGAGACTGTTATAATCGAGTTCAAGGGAGGCCGATATAGTAGCAGAGCTGGGACCAGCAGAGAAAAGAATGGTATCATTAGCAATGCATATGGGTACATACTAGCAACACTCTATAGACAAAATCTCTGTTGGTGACAGAGCATTTATTGATCCTGTACTTATGGTGGAGGCCTTTAATACTACCTTCACTGACCTGTCATAATACAAACTACTCCTCTTCAATTACTTATCCAACACTAACAACAAGGAGCTAAGTGCAGATCACTCACTAGGATACTTGCCTTCTGCTTAAGGGTGGTCACTGATTAAAAAAAAGCAGAAAACTACAATTTTCAAATAAGTCTATCCCCCCCCAAAAAAAATAGGCAGGTAGTGGTAGCCTCAAAGCTAAGTTCCTGAAAGTGGCTGCAACACCAATGCCTGGCCTCTAACCAAAATCTTCCTCACCACTCAAGTTGTGCCTAGTATTTAGAAAACAGCCAAGGCTGTGTACATTTTCAAAAGTAGGTACCCTTTTCCACAGAAGGTTACTGTCCTACCAAGATACTATCCCCACTGAGTAAACTGCTGAAAAACAAATTGTCTCCAAACAATTAACTTCTCACTTACTCAGGTTAACCTACTTGCTTAACAGCAGCATAGTTTTAGGCTTGGCCATAGTGTAAGCACATCCCTGGTCAACTTCGCTTATGATGTAAGCAGTGCCATGGACAGTGGCCTGTTAATTGGGGCAGTGTTTGTGGACCTCACCAATGTTTTTGACCTGGTGGACCATGATATGCTGTCTCGAAGGCTAATGACCCTTGGTGCCTCCCCCCCCACCACCAAAGTGGCTAACTAGCTATTTGACTGGAAGAAGCCAGCAGGTTAAAATTGGGAACACCATATCAAAGTATTTCAAAGAATATGTGGGTGTCCCTCAGAAATCAAGTATTTGTCCTTTGTTATGCTTGTTATTTATTAATCCTCTCCAGTACCTTCATCTTGCCAGCAGAGTAGTACTGTGTCATATGTTGATGACCTTTTTATCAACCTTAGCTCCAATGACCCTTCCAGAATGTCCTCAACCATAATGAAGACCTCATCTGAGTAACTAATTTGCCGAGCACAAACAAACTGTTGCTAAATGGAGTGAGCATGAAAGCTACAGTATGCTCTTTGGGTCAAAACTTAAAACTGGTTATCAAAATTTCCATATCCAGAGTTTCTGCTGGACTCCTATTGAATGCGTCCGCACCTTTACATACCTGGGAGTCTCTCTAGACACTAGTTTAGCCATTCCAAACACATCTCTACTCTCTGCAACTTCACTTCTACCCACCATGGATTATGACTCACTGATTTACTGCTATACCACTGTCATGGAGCTTAAAGAACTTGACGTGGTTTACATCAGTATCTGACAATTAGTCCAGGCTGCTTGCTGTCAAACTGACCAGTTTGCACAATATGCTGGCCTTGGATAACTTCCACCCCAAGCACATCAAATCAACATGGGGTCATAATGTCACAAGACATTATGCCACATGCAAAAATCAAGCTGCCAATGCAGCACGATTTCTTGCATGTGGCATAATTATTTATTTTTCTGGGAAGCTCTGCCCCCTGCACCCCCCCCGTTACGGGGGCTGTGCCCCCAGACCCCCCAATAAGGATTCTCAACTCAGGGTGGTTCAACATGAAATAACACAAAGTGCAGGAAAAAAAGTGTCCCAGACACAGCACCTGGGTTCCTTGCTGCAGTGGCTCAGTCCATTGAGCCATGGCAGCTGCTCAGCAGAACCCCATCCCAGCAGAGGTCTTATCCTCTGCCTGGGATAGTGTGCATGGTGCAATACTACATACAGCAGTATTGCACCATTTGCTGTCTCGTACAGCACTATGCTGGGTTAGTGCTAATGTCACACGCTATTAAGCATACAACATTATGACCTGGTAGGCATCAAATCTACATTCAGAGCTGCTTAATTGCTAGGCCTTTGAGGCATACTCAGCAGCACACTTTCTCAGGGATTTCCATGCCCAAGAGGAATGACAGAGACCTAAGATTATTCTCCAAACTACTATTCTCTGAACCCTTTCTTATCCAGTAACATAGGCCAGAAAGTGTATTCATTATCTGACCCCAAACTATGCAATAGCCTACCCTGTGAATTGACTCAGACCCCCAGTCTATTGAACTTGAAAAGGAGCCTAAGGAATTACTTAAATGTGGCAGTTTGTGTTACAGTGCTACCCAACTATATAATAGGCGTTCTCTTAATTGCATCTGACCACCAAATTACTAACGTATTATGTCTTAGAACTAGTACTCAGTTATGATTTCTGTATATAACTTAATAGCATAGTCCTTTTATGTATGCAATTTGATGCTTTAATTGCCATAGTCCTAGCTTCACACTGTGAACTTGCATCTTATTTCATTTTGAACAGCCTCCTTGGGTTTGATTTGCTTATGAATCTCTACCAATATTTTTATTTTTTTTATTTTTCTATATCATGTCTTTACACTACCTGAAACCATCCTGCCATGTGGTTTGGGATGTACTTGAAAATGTGCAAACCTTTGGCCCAGTGCACCTACCTTCTTTCCAAAAAAAAAAAAAAACACATTTTACGGCAAGAGGGAGGTCATTTACCAAGATGCTAAAAAGGAATGGACCCAGTACAGAGACTTGAAGGACATCCAAGTCTTCCAGCAGAGGATCTGGCATGACAAACTCCACTGTGACTGACTGAGAGTGCCCAGTAAGATAGTATGAAACCTTCCCTTCCCTTCCTGGAGGTGCAACATACGCTAGCAGCAGCAGTGGGATGACAGGTGGATTCATCTGAACAGACTTTGCCTTTACAACAACTTGGAGAGATAGTGTATCAAAGACATACAATCTCAGGTATTTATTATAACCTTCACCAATCCATCCCCTCCCACTATTGCTCTCCTTCAGAATATTGGCCCAGTGATTTAGGGCAGAGGCTTACCCCAGTGCAGTGGGAGGAAATTTGGAAAAATACACATACAGTAAGTATATTACTTTGGATAGCACTGATTGATGCAGGTTAAGATTTGACAAAATATCTACCATGCTCCCCTGGAACCTGCATAGCTGGGGACTTCTGTATTCTCCTACATGCACTTGATGTGGATTGGGGGTGGGCACCCTACTACACATTTTATAGGACTGCCTGAAAGCATGTCCTTTATGGCAGGCGGTTCAAAGGGTCATAAACCTGATGCTGGGACTAGAGGGTGCTTTTACAAGGAAGAGATGTCTATTGGAACTTGACCTTAAGCCTCTACTTGGCATTCATCAGTCTCACTTTATTTTGATAGTTATGGTAGTTAAAGTATTAACTTTATGTCCCTGGCAAGATCAGGTGACACTGTTACCTCTATAATGGTATAAAGACATTTTGTCAGTATTAAGGATAGAAAAAATGGCTGCCTCCTTACAACATAAACCACAAGCTTTTTACACTAAATGGGCTATAATGGGTGTTATTCTTCCTTTATTGGATTTCACATCAGAAACATAGGTACTGTAATATTTTTGTTAAAATTGTGCATTGTTTGTTTTCTTGGCATGATAGTGTGATTTTCTCACCTGTGGCGGTGTATGTATTTTGTGTTATTGTTTGCACTGTGTGTTATTTTTTGTTTTTGCTAGGTGTTTTTTTTCTTCCAAAATTAATTAAGTATATTTTCTAACAAAAAAAAGGTAGGAGTGAAACCAGTGCAGAGGGAACTTGGATAAACCAGAGGCAGAATGTTTTGTGGAAATTAAATGATACCAGTGAGAAAAACATCTGTATCAGAGAGGGTGTAGTCAGTGAAATGAAGGAAGAAAGTGATGATAGAATGGGCATGGATAAAAACCAGCGTTCCAAGGAAGCAGACTGCTGATCATGGATGAAAACCAGTGTTCCAAGGAAATAGGCAGCTGACCATGGATGAAAACCAATGTTCCAAGGTGGATGACTAGGTTTGCCGGCAAAGGCACCTAACTTCACCTGAGCTCTTTTCTTATAGGTTTGTTTGTAAGGACAGAGCAAGGAATCTTATCAGACCAAGGAAAAAGACTAAGGCTTCTTTTGGCTAGGCATATTTACTGTGTTTTATTATTTTCTTTTGTACTCACAGGGATTGTTACTGTTTGTTGCTAACATTTTACTGCTTTATTTTTCTCTGGTTCAAATTGCTGTTGCAGGGTATACTTTCTTCTGCATTATTATAGGGTGTGCCTACAGGTTTGTGCTTACGGATAACTGTTGTAAAATTCTCTGATTCAAATTGTTTTTTGCAAAGTATATCTTTTGTTACTGCTTTGTTTTTCTCTGTAGAAAAGTGTTTTTTACAGGGTATATCTTCTGTGAAAGTATTACAAGTGGTGCTTAACAGGTTTTACAATTTTAGCTATCATTATTTATTTATTTATTTATTTTATTTATTTATTTAGTCAGCCATAGGAATTACAACCCTTTGAGTCATAGACTCATTTACAAAGGCTCCGTGTCAGCATGGTCATACATTCAGAGATAGTACATTAATGAGACATCACATTTCAAAGTATTTACATATGAAAGCCAGGGTGGCTAAAGCCCTATACGTGTAGTAGCTAGGGTATTGAAATTAGAACAGAGAAACAATTACAGAGCAAAATGCAGCCTCTGAGGCATTGTCATAGAAACATAGACATAGAAACATAGACTTTGATGGCAGATAAGGACCTCTTGGCCCACCTAGTCTGCCCATTTCCCTACCTACAGGATAAGCCGCAGATCCTAGTTAACCAACAGCCTATTTCTTCCTACCCCCCACAAGAATTGCCTTATGTCTGTCCCATGTATTCTTGAATTCTCCCACAGTTTTAGACCCCACAACCTCCTCAGGAATGCTGTTCCATGCATCCACTACCCTCTCTGTGAAAAAATACTTCCTCACATTGCCACTGAACAGCCCCCCATCTTTAAATTGTGTCCCCTTGTTCTTGCATGTCTCTTTTTCTGAAAGATGCTACCCTCTTGGACTTTGTTGATTCCACTGAGGTACTTAAACATTTCTATCATGTCCCCCCTCTCCCTCCTTTCCTCAAGGGTATACATATTAAGCTCTTTTAATATTTCCGCATATGGCTTCTCTTGCAGACCCTGCACCATTCTAGTTGCCCTCCTCTGGACTGCCTCTATCCTGTCTATGTCCTTACGGAGATGGCGTCTCCAGAACTGGACGCAGTACTCCAGAAGGGGTCTCACCAACTGTCTGTACAGAGGGATAATAACTTTTTGTTTTCTGCTGGTGATGCCTCTCCCTATGCATCCCAGTATACCCCCAGCTCTCCCTACTGCCTTGTCACATTGCTTGCTAACCTTAAGGTCATCTGATATGATAACCCCAGGACCCTTTCCTTTTTTGTTTTTGTTACTACCTCCCCCCCATTGTGTAATCTTCCCCTGAGTTTTTGTTTCCCAGGTGCATTATTTTGCACTTCTTTTAATTGAATCCTAGCTGCCATACTTCTGACCATTCCTCCAACCTTGCCAAGTCCTTTCTCATCCTTTCCACACCTCCTTGTGTATCAACCCTGTTGCAGATCTTTGTGTCATCTGGAAAGAGGCATGTAGTCCCTCTGCAATGTCACTTATAAAGACATAAAAAAGGACTGGACCCAGTACTGAACCCTGCGGTACCCCACTAGTAACCCCTCTTTCTTCAGAGTGGACTCCATTTACAATTATCTTCCGTGTCCTGTTGTCCAGCCAATGTTTTACCCAGGCTACCACCCTGGAACCCACTCCCAGGCTGGTTAATTTGACTATTAATCTTTTGTGTAGGACTGTGTCAAATGCCTTGCTAAAGTCTAGGTAGGCCATGTCCACAGTCCCTCCCTGGTCTACTACTTTGGTCACCCAGTTAAAGAAATCAATTAGATTCATCTGACATGACCTTCCCGCTGTGAACCCATGCTGCCTTGGGTCCTGTGCCCCACTGGCCCCTAGGTACTCAACAATTCTTTCCTTCAGAAGTGATTCCATCACTTTCCCTACCACAGAGGTCAAACTGACAGGTCTGTATTTTCCTGCCTCTGTCTTGGTCCCACTTTTGTGAAGGGGAATCACATCCACCTTCCTCCAGTCGTCGGGTACCACATCATCCTCCCATGATTTGTTAAAAAGGGTAGTCAGTGGTTTCACTAGTTCTTCCCTAAATTCTTTTAGAATTCTGGGGTGAATTCCATCTGGCCCCATTGCTTTGTCCATCTTCAGTTTTAGGAGTTCTTTCAGAATCCTTTCTTCTGTGAAAGGACTGGGATCAACCCACTATTGAGAGTGCTTCTGCTAATTGGATTAGGCACATCCTCCTCCTCTTTTGTGAATACTGAGCAGAAATATTCATTCAGTATCCCTGCTTTTTCGCTATCCCTCTCTGCCCACCCACCATTCATTCTATTCAGCCTCACTATCCCTCCCTTTGTCTTTCTATGCTCCCTGATGTACCTATAAAAGGTTTTATCCCCCTTCTTAACCGAGTTGGCTATCCTTTCCTCAGTTTGGGCCTTTGCTATTCTGACTTCCCTTCCTGCTTCCTTCTGCCTTTACTGGTACAGTTCTCTGTTCTGCTCCTTCTGTGTTTCCTTATACTTCCTGAATGCTATCTTTTTCTCCCTGACTTTCCCTGCCACCTCTTTTGAGAACCGTAGTGTTTTTTTCTTTTGTTTTGATTTGTTTATTTGTTTCACACAAAGGCTTGTTGCCTCTGTGATGGCAGTTTTGATGATTCCCCATCGTTGCTTCACCCCTCCTTCTAGCCTGTTTGCTAGTGCTTTTCTGAGGCACTCTCCCATCTTGCCAAAGTCAGCCCTCCTGAAGTCCAGTACCCTCACTTTTGTATGGCTTGACTCTGTAGCTGAGTTTAACGTGAACCACACTGTTTGATGGTCAATTGTTCCTAGATGGCAACCCACTTCTAGATCTGAGATCTTCTCACTGTCCCCTTTTGAGAGTATGAGGTCTAAGATTGCTCCCTCACGAGTGGGTTCTGAAACTAGCTGTCTGAGGCATGCCACCTGTAGGCATCGAGAATGGCCCTGCACTTGGATGTGGCTGCAGAAAGTGTGCTCCAGTTAACATCTGGCATATTCAGGTCTCCCATCAACAGTATCTCCTCTTTCTCTACCATCCTAAGAATGCCTTCTATCATATTCTTGTCCATTCTCTCCCCCTGACCTGGGGTTCTGTATACAACCCCTGTGCGGATTGTGGTGCTGCTTCCAGTCTCCAAGGTGACCCACAGTGCCTCTTCTCCTCCCTGTTTACTCTTTTGTTCAGTTGCTTTTATCCCTTCCTTTACATAGAGAGCTACTCCTCCCCCTCTTCTCCCCTCCCTGTCTCTCCTGTAGGTTATGTACCCTGGTATGTTAACATCCCAGTCATGGTTTTCTGTGTACCATGTTTCTGTGACTGCTACAATATCCAGGCATCCCTCTTCCATCAAGGCCACTAGTTCAGGGAGCTTGTTGCCCAGGCTATGGGCATTGGTACTCATTATCCTCCATTTCCTGATGGTCTTACTCCGTTTTGCCTCATCCCTGTCCTTCTTGCCTTTGACATGTTCTCCATTTACCCCTGCCCCTCTCCCTATTGACATCTCTATGTTGGTGTTTACTGCACTTACTACCATGACTTTTTTGGGGGGACTAGGATTTCCCTCCTCCATTCCTCTGCCGCCCCCCTTGGCTAGTTTAAATACTTGCCAATGAAGTATTTAAACTTATTACCTAGGATCCTGGTTCCCCTCCTGAACAGATGCAGCCCATCATGCCAGTATAGGCTTGCATCACTCCAGGTGGACCCCCCATCCCCAATGAAGCCAAATCTCTGAGCTCTGCACCAGTTTTTCAACCACTGATTGAATCCCATGGTGTGGAGCACCCTAGCCTCTCGTACGCCATAGACAGGCAGCAGCTCCGAGAAGGTTACCATGTATTCATTCTACTTGTCTAAGGCCCCTCCCCAATTCCACAAACTCTTCCTGCACTGCTCTGATCCCTTTCTTAGCCGGGTCATTTGTCCCTAGGTGGACAATGACATCCAGCTCCCTCCCCTGTGCAGCTGCTCCGGCAATCCTGAGGATTCGCTCCCTGTCCCACCAAGCCATGGCACCAGGCAGGCACCTTACCTCCATCTCCCCTTCCTCCCCCAATTCTACCTTCCTAATAATGGAGTCCCCCACCAGGAGTTGTTTCCTTCCCCTGTGGGGTCCCATGCCACCCTCCTGTGGGTCTCCTTTGTGGAGGTTCCCAGCATCCACCTTGGTCTCCACTGTGGGTGCCTCCATAGAGGAACCACACTTTGCCAGAATGGCATAGGAATTGTGGAGAGGTACAACTGGAGGGATGCACCTCTGTTCCACCACCCTCACCCTCCCTGAGCCCACTGTGGTCCAACCACTCCTATTTCTTGGCAACTTCTGAGGCAATGGCAGTGGCCCTGGTGGTCTCTGGATGGAAGAGGAGGTCCCACAAATCCTGGCCAACTCAGCCTGGAGATGAGCAACCTCCTCCCTCAGCCCAGAGAAGTGCCTGCAGATGGGACAACACCGCATCCTCCAGAATGTCTCCCAGAAGACTGCTGCTCCACAGCCACTGCATATTATATTATAGGAACAGTGATTAGCACATTTGTGAGACAACACAGTTTAAGCAAAGTATTTACATATAATAGCCTGGCTGACTGTTGACCTATACACGTAGTAGCTCGGGAATTGATATTAATACAGGTGCTATATTTACAGTGTGGGTGCAGCCTCTGGGGCATTGTCATATAGCAGAGACAGTGATTAGCAGTGAAGATGTCTTATACTGTTTGTCCTATACAGTTGGTTGCAGTGTCAATGGGGAGCAGCCTAGTGCAGCTCAGTGTAGGCCAGTTTGGAGGATTAGCAGTTGTACTGGCATTGGCACAAGGATAGAATGTGTTTTTTTAGAATGGTCTTGAAGTGCCCTATTATGAGAATGGAGGTTATGGTGGTTGGTGGGAGCTCATTGTACCAGACAGGAGCTCTATAGATGAATGATCTCTGAGCTAGGGAGGTTCTGACCCTGGGCATGGTCCACAGATGCTTGTTGGCAGAATGAGTGGTTACAATGTAGGAACCCAAGAGTAGGGAGGCAGAGACCCCCAGTGGGGTTAACCCTAGGTGGATTTTTTTAGTGAGGGGACAAGTTTGGTATTGTAGTCTTTCCTCCAGGGTGAGAATGTTTGCAAGGGTGTATAGGGTGCAAGTATGGGAGCATTTATCTACACCTAGGAGGAGTCAGCACACTTTATTAAAGGCTATGTGAATTTTGTTTTGGGTGCTGCTGTCTGCAGCAGAGTAGATGGGGAGCCCATAGTCAACGATGGAGAGGACAGAAGAAGTGACAGCCAGATTGAGAGCCTTTGGTGTCAGGCAGTCTTTGTGTCAGTATAGGAGGCCGATGCGGGTATTAATGTCTGAGGTCAGGATGTCAATGAGGGCATGGAAGGATAGGGAGGTGTCAAAGGTAAGGCTGAGGTATTTGTAAGTGAGTACTTGTTCCAGGGGGAGGTGAGCGTGGGAGAGGATTTTTAGTCCAGTGTCCTTGGCCTTGATCTGCCAGTGGGCAAATAGCATGGTTTTTGTTTTTTTGATGTTGACCACAAGTCTGTGACTGGTTAACCAACTTTCTATCTGATTGAAAGAGTCTTGGAGGGAGAACTGTAAGTTGTCAGGGCAGGGGTGCACGGCGTAGAGAACTGCATCATCAGTGTATAGCAGTAAGTTACTGGAGCAGGATTTGGGTAGTGCATTAGGCTAAGCTTTCAAGGCTACTGCATTTGTTGTTGGTTGATTGTTTCTGCTCTTACCTCCTTGTTTCATTCATCTGTGGTTCTTCTTTTTCAACAGGGGAAGGGCCCAGCCACCCACCCTTTCTCCAACCACTGCACACTACACTTCTTTTATAGGGTAGCACAGTCTTGACATTTCCTGTAGCAAAGCAGGAAGGGGAGTATCAGAGGTGTATCCACACAGTGACATTATTTACAGGGGCACAAGTAATTTAACTTGTTATAACAAGTTTAAAATAAAAAAACGCAAAATCAAACTTTTGCTTTCATTTTCCTCCTAATTACTTGGACCTGGTTATAAACCCAGCAACTCATCTAGAATGGATATTATTAACTGCAGGTGCTGTAGGACACTTTTCAACAGGGCAGTTATACAGGATTTAGGATGCTGTCCTACATGCTGGACCATTGGAGATCTAAGGGCTCAGCAACAGGCAGCATGGGCAGAGATTGCACACCTCAAATCACATATTCAGGAGGAACTGTATTATAAGAACTGCCCACCATTTCCCCAACATCCAACAGAATCACCTCGACAGCAGAGGGTAGTTGGTATGGGAGGCTGACAGATGGTTAGGAGGGGAAAATCAGGTGCCCCATCACTCAATGCTCTCCAACATATCATCTCCACAAACCATATAAAAACTACAAACATGTATCTGCCTCTATCTCCAAAATCAAACAAAGGGTCAGAGCATACTGTAGAGCAGGAAACTGCAGCACAGGAGCTAGCACAGCAAAACTCACCGAAAACAGGGGCCAAAGCAAAAAAAGCAAACAGGAACTCCAAAGCACTTCTGATCATAGGATACTCCATGATTCGGGGAGCTGATGCCTTCCTCCAACTGGTCAGATATCTCCCAGATGCATCAGCATGGAGAGTCACTGACTGCATTACTAAAATCATGCAGGAAGCAGGAGAAAACATCAATATCCTGGTACACATAGGGACTAGTGAATTCTCACCAGTCGGTCAGTTGTGGAGACCAAGGAACACCTGACCAGGTTGGTTGACAAACTGTCATCCATTTCATTTGGCATCTCCTTCTCTGAGATCCTGCCAGTCTGGGAGAGGGGGGGAGATGGATGGAAGGTCAGAGAAGGGGAGCTAGGGGAGCTAAACATGTTGCTCAAGAGCTAGTGCCAGGAAAAAGGACACAAATCTGTAGGTAACTGGCAACAGTTTTGGGAGCGAAAGTTCTTTAAAATTTGATGGACTGCATCTGATTAAGGAGTGAGTCATTGCATTGGGGCAGAGGTTTGACTTCTTACAGAATATTTAAACTAGCAAATGGGGAGAGAGGTGCAGCACCCGATACATCAAATGGGAAGATCACCCCCCCAGCTAGTGATCAAACAGAAGTTCAGCATGTTTGTAGTTCATTTGCATCACCAGGTAAGGAAAAAGGTCTGACTCCCCATACAACACAGAGGGGAAACGTCGGACCTCACCCAACAACTAACACACCGAAATCTGGCCAATTGAAAATCATGTACACAAATACTCACAGTCTGGGAAACAAGATCCCAAACCTGCAGGCAACAATGACAGAAGCTAAACTGGACATAGTAGCCATTAACGAGACATGGTTCACCAGTAACCATAATTGAGATACTTCAGTACCCGAATATGTACTGTTCAGAAGAGACCGAGGTGCAAAAAGGAGGAGATGGAGTGGCCTTTTATGTCAATGAAAATATCAAAGCTACAGAAATTCAGAATACACATAAGGAGCCAGAAGAACTGTGGGTCACCATAGGAACAGGAAATGGGACAGCCATATGAATTGCGGTTGTCTAAAGGCCTCCAGACCAGGGGGAGGACACAGATGCATTACTGTTAGAAGATATACAAAACATGACAACTAAAGGGGAGGTTCTGATAATGGGAGATTTCAACATGCCAGATACAGGTTGGTCAATACCAGCAGGAACATCCTCCAGAACTAAACACATAGTGGATTCCCTGCAGGAGGAGGGCCACAAACAACTGGTACAACAACCCACAAGAGACAGGGCTATCCTAGATTTAGTACTGACTAACAGGGAAAGCATCACAGATCTCCAGGTAGGTCACCTGGGGGCCAGTGACCATCACATGGTATGGTTCAATTTGGCCACTAGAACTAAATCATTCCATTCCAATGCAAAAATGTGGGACTTCGGAGGAGCTGACTTTGATAAGATGGCCAACAGAGTTAAGCTAGCCCTGGCAAGAAGAAATACAGGTGAAGGGCTACAGGAAAAGTGGGCAAGCATTAAGGATGCAATACTTGAAGCAACATCCCATTGTATTAGAGAGGAAAGCAAGAGTAAAAGAAGAAGGAAACCACTTTGGTTCTCAAAATACAGTAGCATAAAAGGTCAGAGCAAAAAGGCTGGTCTTCAGGAAATATAAGGGAATGCAGCGGGACGAAGATAGGGAGGAATACCAAACTTCCCTAAGGGAAGCAGGGAAGGCAGTAAGGCAGGCAAAAGCCCAAACTGAGGAAACACTGGCATGAACAGTAAAATAAGATGACAAGACTTTCTATAGATACATTAGTTATAGGAGAAAGTCCAGAGGGGGTATTGCTAAGATCCAAGGGAATAAGGGGGAGTGTGAGGAGGAGGACCAAGGAAAAGTATCTGTCCTAAATAGATATTTCTGCTCAGTATTTACTGAGGAGAAGGTAGGGCAGGGCACACAGCTCAGCACCCATGAACACAGGGGAGAGAGAGGTGTGCACTAGTCCTTTCACAAAAGAAAGTGTCCTACAAGAGCTTACTAAGGTCAGGGTGGACAAGACAATGGGACCTGATAGCATATTTCCCAGAGTACTAAAGGAGCTAAAGATGGAACTAACAGAGCCATTATCAAAACTATTTAGTGAGTCTCTGAGTACAGGAGAGGTCCCAGAAGACTGGAGAAGGGCTCATGTGATCCCGCTCTACAAAGAGTGGTAGCAGGGAGGAGGCAGAGAACTACAGACCAGTTAGACTTACTTCAGTAGTGGGCAAGATTATGGAGGCACTCCTTAAGGAAAGGATAGTGCAACACCTGGAATCTATAGGAGCACAGGATCCAAGACAGCATTGGTTTACAATAGGAAGGTCCTGTCAAACTAATTTCATAGATTTTTTTGACTGGGTAACCAGAGTGGTGGACCAAGGGGGAGCTGTTGATATCACCTACCTTGACTTTAGCAAAGCTTTCGATGCTGTTCCTCATAGAAGATTGAGTAATAAGCTGGGTAAGCACGGGGTGGGTCAGAAGGTGGTCAACTGGGTGGCATACTCCATCAACAGTCTGCATGGAGACAAGCAATAAATTAAACAATAAGGGGCCTAGAACAGAGCCCTGTGGCACACCACTGGTCACTGTGGCCCATGATGATTCATACCATCTAATGACAATATGCTGTTTTCTATTGTCAAGCCATGATGCAATCCATAGATTCATAGGTTCATAGATCTATACGAGTTCAGCGGGTAATTTACCCTTAATGGACTGGCCACCATTCTCACTGGTGGAATTTAAACTTGGTATCACCCATATATAAATCCAAATTAGTTTTAAATAGATCAAGAGTCGAACTATGCACTATATTGGCAGGAAGTTTGTTCCAGGTATTTACTACTCTTTGAGTGAACCACCTGTTTCTTTTAACAGTGTTATTTTGAGTACCCTTTAATTTTAATGAATGGGATCTAGTAATTACTAATGATTAATGTCTAACTAGGCCTATTGTTTCAAAAATTGCTGTATCTTGAAAAGCTTTGTTTGTCTGACATAGGTCACCATGTAGCCTTCTATATTTCATAGAATAAAGATTGTTTTTTTTAATCTGGTTTCATAATCAATTGCTTGCAATGTAGAAACTTTTTTTGTCACTTTACGTTGTATTCCTTCTACAAGTTTTTTATTTCTTATTAAATATGGTGAAACTATAGGGGAACAATATTCTAGATGTGGTCTAACTAATCCAACATACAGGGGAATAATAGCATTTTTATCCCTACTTTTAATATTTCTTAAAATGCAGTTTAATTTTTTTTTTAGATTTTGTTGCTGCATTAGTTGTATGTTCATCAAAGGAACAATTTTTAGTTAAAGTTACACCAAGGTCTGTTTCCTGAACAACTATATTATTCATTGAATATGTATAACAAGGGTTATTTTTGCCCAAGTGCATAACTTTGCACTTAATTAATTGAAAAATAAATCATTTCTTTTACACCATTCAAGCAGATGAGTTATATTGTTTTGCAAATTAATTGTTGAATTTACATCGGATATTATACTTCCTAATTTACAGTCGTCAGCAAACTTAGCAAACCAGCTTGTATTAGATTGAAGACTCATAGTGGAAATCAGTATATTGAATAGAGTAGGGCCCAGGACAGAGCCCTGGGGAACCCCACTAGTAAGTGGGCCCCAATGTGACAGATAGCCTTTGACTGAGACTCACTGTGTCCGGCCTGTCAACCAAGAATTTATCCAGTTTATAATTACTGGATGAATTTTTAATAGCACAAGTTGTTTGATAAGCCCATGTTGTGTTACACAGTCAAAAGCTTTAGTAAAATCCAAAAATACTATATCCAGTGATAAGCCGTTATCCAGTGCTTTGCTGACAGGTTCCAAGAAGTAAAGTAGGTTAGTTTGACAAGATCTTCCTTTAACAAAACCATGTTGATAGATGTCTACATATCCTATTTCTTCCAGCTGTGTGGTAATTCTGCTTTTTAATATCCTTTCCAATAATTTGCAAAATACTACAGTGAGGCTTATAGGTCTATAATTTTCTACTTGATTTTTTTTACCACCTCTGTGCAGGGGGATAACTATAGCTTTGTTCCATGGTGGTACAATAGTACTTGTATCTAAAGATCGATTAAACATTAATGTCAGGGGTCCATTTGATTATATTGTTATGTAGTTTCAGAT
Organism: Neoceratodus forsteri; assembly: GCA_016271365.2. Taxonomy (NCBI): domain Eukaryota; kingdom Metazoa; phylum Chordata; order Ceratodontiformes; family Ceratodontidae; genus Neoceratodus; species Neoceratodus forsteri. Next base: position 1,781,564,406 of record CM057452.1, read on the forward strand.
GTACTAACTGATTAAGTAAGACGTAATGAGAAACTGAATTGAATGCATTAACATAATCTAAATATATAACATCCACAGGTAAACCCAAGTCTATAGCCCTACTAACTGGTTCAAAAAAAATAGTTAAGTTGCTCTGACAATATCTGCCTTAAGAAAAACCATGTTGACTAATATCCTGAAAACTAATTACTTTCAAATGGTCTATAATTTTATGCTGGAGTAGACATTCCATTAATTTTCCTAAACAGGAAGTCAAGCTTATAGGCCTGTAATTTTTAATGTTCTGCTAACTACCCCCTTTGTGTAATGGCATTATTAATGCCACTTTCCAATCAGGTACAGCAACTTCCTCAGCAATTGAGGTGTTAAATAAATGAAGCAAGATACTGGACAATTCCAAAGACAAACTTTTGATAAAAACAGGAGGGATTCCATATAGACCTGTGGAGGAGTTAGATTTCATCATTTTAATAGCATCTAGAATATCCTGTGTATTAAACAGGATAGGCAAATATTTATGTTCTGTATGATTCTGGGTGAAGTTCTGTTTTGGCTTAAAAACACAAAGTAAGAGTTCAATTCCTCTGCCATTTTATTTTCATTAGTTACTAATTTTTGATCTACCATTAAAGGACCCACACCACTGGACTTACTTTCTAGTGAATCAATATAATTGTAGAATCTTTTTTTATTATCTTTATAGTTGCAAGGTTGACTTCCAGATTTTGCTTAGCAAGTCTAATTACATTTTTAGATTTCTTTGCCATCGTTTTGAATTTTTGCCAGTTACTTTCGGTAGGTTTCTTTTTGTATTTATTGTAGGCCCTCATCTTTTTCCTTATAATTCTTTTAATATTATTATTCCACCAAGCCGGTATCCTCTTTTTGTTATTTTTGTATTTAGTATGGGATGGGACCCATTTATTGATACAATATGTAATATTTTTTAATATTACTCTCCACATACTGATAGCATCAAAGTTTTTAAGTTTGCTCTGCCAGTTCCAGGTACTAAAATACTTTTTTATTTCCCCATAATTGGCTTTGTTGAAATTACGAACTTTAGTTACTCCAGTTGATTCTATCTTTAACCTATTTATTGTTAATAGAATTTTATTATGGTTGCTTTCTCCCAATGGTTCCAATATTTTTGGAGATGTTCCAGGATCTTTAATGTTAGTAAATATTAAATCTAATATATTATTTTTCCTTGTTGGTTCCTTTCCAGTTGCACTAAATCATGCTGTAGGCTAATTTCTATAAACTTATTTTCCTTTGAGCTGGTACCTTCAAGTGTAGTCCAGTTTATTTTTGGGAAATTAGAATCACCCATGAGAAGTGTAGTCATCTGGACTGCCACATTGTCAATACTGTGCATAAATCTTTCATTACTTAATGAATCCAAGCTTGGAGAGTGATACGCTAAACCTACAGTTAAGGGACCTTCCGGAAAAGTAACTTCCACCCAGATGGTTTCATCTTCCTCTGAATTTTTTTATTTAGTTTTTAGCTCACAACAATTCAAAGTATTCCAAATATAAAGAACAATTCCACCACCTCTAGATACTGATACCTTCTAGTGGAGATACACTGCTGTGAGAGAAGGGGGATATTTTGAAGGAAGAGATGTGTTTGAGGAGAAGTTGCTTCATACTAGTACAATAGTGCCAGCCAGGATGCAGTGCAATGTCTCAAGGTACTGCATGACAAAAGGGTTTAACTGTCATTGAGACTGGCTTATTTACTGTAGTAACTACTGCAGTATGTTGCAGTATTGCATTGCCTGCTGGCTGGCACCCCTGTACCTTGGATAGCAGAAAATTGTTCAGCAGCAACACCAGCACTGGCACACTGACAAAAGCCCCAGTCTATGGCTAAACTGATAAACAATAAAATCACTGCTATTTTAACCTCATCTCTTCTGACCCCCAAGAAACATAGTGCCTGTGCAAAATTGTTCTTCAAAGCAACACCCAAAACAGACCAGCATACCATCACCAGCATTTTGTCATTGCAATATAAATTTCTGCCTAGTTGTGCTATGGTACAGGAGCTAAGTGCTGTGATGGGGGAGATGCTCACCACAGATCTTTTGCTGTTTTCATTTGTGGCAAATGAGGCCTTCCACTGTCTCATGGCCAATGCATGCCCCAAATAGCGGGTGCACTTACAGAACCTATTTTCCCAGCATTCAGTTTCCAAGCTTAGGAAATCAGTAGTGGAAGCTGTGTCACATACTGTATATTGCAATATTCTTCAAGTTCATGTATACAATACACTGACAACTGATATGTGGAGCAGTGGGCCAGCTGGTGATACTATAGTTCATTTATGTGTATAAGAGAAAATTGGGCAGCATTGATTGCAGATACTGTATGCATCTTTAATTTTAGCAAATTCTGTGCTACTAATCTGCACTGGTGGCAGCAGCACATCTCATCTGCTTTATAAGCATGCAGCACTTGCTATGATAAGCATGCTTCTGTCACACTGTGGCACCAACAATACCGGCAGAGTTTAACACCTGGTTGCACCCACTGTCATTAAAGTCGGGATTCATAGACAATAAGGCAAAAATTGTGAAGGTGATCAGTGGTGTTTTATTATTTTTCAGGCAGCCCTGCTTGGCACACTCCATTAACTTGGTTGTGGCAGAGGTCCTATTATACACTGACATTAAAGATGTGCTGTTTGTGTGCCACTGAATTTGTGGACATTTCACAAGGTCCAGAAAGGTCAATGCAAAAAGCCAGTTCCACATGGGTCCACTTATTTTTAGGTAATGGATAGATGTAGTTTCAGGGCTGGTATAATGATTTCCTCAAGCAAACAATGTTCAGAACCAACTACACCAACAGCAACATTGTGCTTTAAATTATTTATTGAGTTTCTATAAATCAAGCAGCGATACCCAAAGACATGCCCAACATGTTGCCCAAACGTGGGATTCCTAAGGGTACAGGATCTGCATTTAAATAATAAAATCACGCAATTATCACCACATATTGAGTCATATACATATGCATATACATATACATATGCCCTTCAGCAATCCATTGGATTTACAGAATGATTACATGCTGCACTGTCTCACCACTTTACATATTATTATAGATTTTTTCTGTAAATCAGCTTTTATATCATAATCATGTGGACCAAAATGCAAAATTGTTATCATCTGTAACATCATTTTTCTCAGTCACAACTCTAAAAAGTTATCTTCCTAGACATTGCCCAGCATCCAAATTAGCAGCTTCTATTCTGTCAATATTTTAATACAATTTCCTTTTAAAACACATATTGCTTTACACACATAAAACATATATGCAAGCAATAACACATGAAGAGGTGTGGGTTACATGCTGATAAGAGCACACCCAGGGGTGTACAAAGGTGTGAGGTGCTTGCGCCAGGTGCCTTATGCCCCTGGGCATGCTCTTATCAGCACATAACCTATACCTCGGAGTGTGTTATTGCACTTATGAAATGGGCTTTTTTGGTAAAGAAATTAATTAAAAAATGGATATAAAAAAATAGGTAAAAAGAGTAAAAAATATGATCTTGCAGTACAAAAAAGGAAAAGTAGTTCCTGTCACTGTTTTGATATGGGGCTGTTTAATTAAAATTCAGTACAATACATTGGTGTTTGTAATGTATGTGCACTGTACAGGAACCGCATTTGTAGAAAATTGTGAAAAGCACTTGTTTTCTGGTGAAATCTTTCATTGTCCCCCCATTCCCGCTTCACTGAAGGCAAACTTGAGCGAGTTTGTCCAGAAATTAGAGTGTTATATAGTGGATGAGGTAACTAGCAGGATGTTTGCTGTTGTGCTCTCCAAGAGATAGAAAATATTTTTTATTAGTTGTTTTAGTTTTTTTTACAGCTTTGTGCTGTTAAGGTAATGATTTTGAAGAGGTAGCTGGCAGCAAGCATGTCCATCAGCGGCTGCCGTACGTTGTGGTTTTATGCTTTGCAGTTGCATAAGTGTGAAAGCGAGGAAGATAAACTGTTTTTTCTTTTATTTGTTCTGTTGTATGTACAGTGATGTACTGGTTTAGATGGGAAGTTATGGGTTGCTGTAGGTTTCGTAGAAGGGAGAGGAGTTACTGGGGGAAAGTGAATTGATGGCAGCATGAGCAACATGTATTGTGAAGAGTTTTGAGCAGTGGGAACAAGAGGTACGGCTCCGAGATGAAGAGAAGATGTGAGTATTACATTTTATGTTTGTGCTTCTGGAGGGGAATATATTGTGAACTTTGACTGGTAGCTTGGTTTCTGCATTTGTGGCATTGTGTGTCTGGCTGCAGCTGGTGTGGTTCTGTTCGCCCGGGAATTGAGTCATAGTTGAGCGGTGAGGAACTGCAGTTGGTAGGAAGAGAGCGCTGGCACAGATGGATTTTTTTATGTGTTGTGGCTTGGTTGGCACAATTAGTGCCAGTTGGCATGATTCATGTTGGTAAGGACATGGCTGAAAACAGCTTTCAGCCAATGAGGATGCTTGATTTGTTTAGCCCATTTCATAAAGGATGATAAAGTTTTATAGTTTCTGCTTTAAGTTGTGACTGAGAAAAATAATGTTACAGTGCATTCCTTTAAAGTTAACAGAAAATAATTTTGCATTTTGGTCCACAGGATTATGACATAAAAGCTGATTTACAGATGAAATCTATAATTAATACGTAATGTGGGGAGACAGTGGAGAATTTAATCATTCTGCAAATCCAATGGATTGCTGAAGGGCATATGTATATGCATATATGTATATGGTTCAATATGTTATTGTAATTACATCATTTTTGTTTAAAGTGCTAGTGTACTGCCCAAAACTAATATTAATTTTTTAAAGCAGTCAGCTATTTCCGTTTATATCTTAGGTCCTTTTTATTTTTCCTTTGGTTAATTAGAGGATTGTTTACCTAATGTTAGTAAGTGTGATACGTAGAGCAGCACTCTACCTGGCAGCTGTGTATCTATCCCCCTTCCCAGTACATCATCAGCATTGAGACCTCACTGACTGTGGCATCACTGCTGCTTAGTAACAGCCACCCAGGTGCTGCAAGATCAGTCACCTGTGATGTCGCTGTCTGTGAGATCATAATGCTGATGATGAAGTGGGGGGAGGGGGGGACCTGGAGATAGATATGTCAGCTGCCAGGCTAAGACCTGTTCCACACATCCAGCACAATATTACCACATAGAAGACTTTCTAATGAGCAAAAGGAAAAGGAAAATACTTCAGAAATAAAAGGTTACATCTGACTGCTTCTTAAAATTTGTATTAGTTTCCCGTCTGACTGTTTTGCTCCACTAGCTCTTTAGATACAGATCCTCTACCCACAGAAAGGTCAGCAACCAACTGCAGGAACTGCAAATGACAAAAATGGCCTGCCTCAGCACTGATTAAAGCAGGAGGTTGTCAAGAGGTGCAATTCCACCTTATGTGTGCAAGAATGGATGTGTGAGCAGTAAGCAGTAGGCAGGTAGGCAGTAGTCCTCCTTAGACTACATGTTGCTGAATACAAGCTGTGGCTGTTTTGGAGCTATCATGCCATTGATAGTTAACCAGTGGAGCTTTATGAATGGCTTGATTTTGATGTTGCATCCCTTTGATCAAGCTACCCAAGCACCAAGTGGGGGCACTGCCTCCATAAGCCAGGCCATAGTACTGGTCCGTGTGCTCAGGCATTCCATTTGTAATGAATGGAAGCAATTTGAAGCTACTGGTAACTCCTTTAACTCAGCATTGCTACAAAACTTGCAGCAGATTGTAGATGACAAAGATGGCAATAAACAAATGGCATACTGACCTCAGGGGAGTTTACTGTCATAATAATACTGGCTCCATGTTACAAACAGGGCATTTCATAATCAGGGTATGTATCTGCAATCGCTATAGTTGCAAAAAAATGTATTAATGCACTGGCTAGAGATAAAACCACAAAAGTAGGGAAATGTGATGTTTGGATTTTCAAAGCTAACACCCCACACCCAACCTGCACACACCAACAGACGTTGAGGGTGTGCCTTGGGGTCATTGGCCCTAACACTCACCCCATTCCATAAGTAAATAAGCTGAGATGGGTGTAGTATAAGAAAATGGGGTGTACATTAAGGCCAATGACCCCAAGACACACCCCCAACATCTGTTGGTGTGTGTAGGGTGGGTGTGAGATGTTAGCTTTAAAAACCCTAATGCCACATTTCCCTACTTCTGTGATTTTTATCCCTAACTAGAGCATTAACACAGTTTTTTGCAATTTATTTTCTTACTTTTTGAGATACTATAATCATATCCTTATTTGCCTTTGGGCCCTGCACTCCCATCCCTCCATAGATGCGTATATTTATGTAGCTGTGGAAGCACAGGACCCTCTGGGCCTTGCCCTTCAATTTATAAGACAACAGTGACAAAATTGCCAGCATAGCCATGTTATTAGCCCACCTCATGTACCCAGTACAGAACATTTTCAAATCCCTGCCAAAACTTATTCTGTGCAACTGCAATGCCATTCCCCGCCACAGGTCAGAAAACACATTTTGGTCAGGATTTAAAAAATGACAGCTGTGACATATATAAGGTGGGTTAATAAGAAGGCTATGTTAAAAATACATGGTTAAAAGTTTTAAATTTCCAGCGTTACGAGTGAAATTGCAACAAATGGTCATAACGTTGGCATTTTTTCATATTTTGACCCCAAATTTTAATCTTAAATATAATCTTTTTATGGTCACTCCTCATAAACCCCATAGCTGAAAACCTTCAAATTGGTACCAAAATGCCATTCTGCACCACAGGTGTGAAAACACATTTCAGACAGGATGTGAAAATGACAGCTATACTGTTCATGAGTTGGTGTTAAAAATTGGCTATGCTGAAAATTTGGAGTCAAAATATTGAAAATTACCAAAGTTATGCATGTGTGTAGGACATTTTCAACGAGCGTGCTTACTGTAACTGGGCCATTTTTAGGAATTTTTTCACAAGCTTTTCAACATGGCCTTTTTGGGACCCCATCTCATGCACACCGGTGGTGAAATTTCATTATTCGGTCCTGAAAGGTGATTTCATTCCATAAATAAATAAGCTCAGATGGGTAGAGTATACAAGAACAGGGTGAGCATTAGGGTTCATTACCACAAGGCACATCACAGATGGCTGTCGGTGTCTGTGTGAAAGGGTTTGAGGACTCTGGAGACCATTCATTTCCCCCTTTTTTTAAGTCAGCACTTATGCTTCCTATTGTATCTACTGCGTTGTCTGTTTGTTTCTCTACAATGATTTCCCCATCGGCAGGTAGGCCACCTGCTAGATGTTCTTGCTTTCCCTATCTGAATATCTTCTCTGGTCTCTGTGAGCTCCCAAAATAACAAAAACCTCCCCTGATTTTTGGACTTGCTGCACGAATGTGCACACACTTGCCTTCACAATCGTGCGTATGTTCACCTGCGCAAACATGTGACTGTTAGCCCGTGAGTTAGCAAAAGGAGATAAAAATAAAACAAAACACAGCCTTTTATGCTAGTGAAGGGGACCACAAAATCAGGTACTGTAATGACTCATTTGCTAACTTGTAGTTTAATCCCTTACCAGCAGTGTTAGCCTGCTAATTAGAGGTGGTGTAGCTACTGGAAGACAAAAATGAAATGTTTCTTTTTATATTTTGTAATACTGTATGGTGTACTCATCGAAAAAAACACAGCCCAGAGCTGTTGTTTCCTGCCTGGTTGTGCCTGTAGGGCATAGCTACCCTAAGAAAACAGAATCCCGGGTCCAGAAATTAAATACTTCGAGAGAAACAAATAGGAGCTCGGGGCGGCATTTCACATGGTTGTTTTGCACTGCAACCCTGTACTGCACCCTCACTCCATCCCTGTATCTGTTAAGAAAAGGCTAAAACAAAAGAAAATAAGGAAGATACCTCTCCGAGGTATAAACACTTCTGTTGTTACTGTTTGTGTAGGGTTTTCTTTTTACGTCTTACCCTTTCCTGCAGTGAAATAAACTGTTTTCTAAAGTGTTTTCATGGGTAGGTCTGGCACACTTTTTCTTTGCTCCCAGAACCCTCACAAGCCTAAGTACTGTTGCTATAGTGCCGGCCAACCCATTCTTTCTCTTAGATATAGGGCAGAGGACTTGTGGGAGGCGCCTGTTTGCTGAGGTACTGCCAGACCAGAGAATTTCTTTAATGCTGTATTTAAAATATATTATGGTATTATTTTCTAAATATCTTGATCAAGAGGAATGGAATGATGTAATTTTTAATAAAATTAAAGGCTGAATTATGACCTTTCTACAATCTAGAGAAAAGGAGCAGAGCTTAGCTTAACCATCTGACCTCTCTTCAGCATATAAAGAGCTCTTTTCTGTAGGTTAGTCAGTCAGCTGTAGGGCTCAGTGAGGGGCCGACCCAGAATGTACCTTAGCCTCTTCTAGTGGTTAAACATAGAAGGTTATTGCATTGCTAAATGCCCTCTTTTTGTTGTTGTTGTGTACAGTCTGTATATTTTTCCTTTGTTCCACTGAATAAAGCTACTTTGAGTTCTGCTATCCTGGTGTCTGTGTCCATCTATTCCCACAAGTCTCTTACAGTCTGCGGGGTGGGGTTGCAGTGTTAGGGCTGGAAACCCTAACACCTCATTTCCCTGCTTTTGTCATTATAGCACTCACCCTTCGGACCCTGTGCACCCATCCCTCCATAGATGCATAATGAAATTGTCAGCATAGCCATCTTATTACCCCAGTACATGTACCCTGTAAATAAAATTGAAAAATCAGTGCCAAAACATAATTCTGTGCAACTGAAATGCCATTCCACACAAGAGGTGCAAAATCACATTTTGGACAGGATTTTGGAAATGACAGTTGTAGTGCTCATGAGGTAGTGTGAAGAAATGACTATGTTGAAACTTTGGAGTCAAAATATTAAAAATTACCAAAATTACAGATGTACATAGAAAACTTTCAATGAATGCACATAAGTTGGCCATTTTTTGGCATTTTGTCACCAAATTTCCCACATGGGCATTTTGGAAGCACACCTCATGAACAGTGGCACTGTTGGTTTGTTGTTTAGTCATGAAAGGTGATTTCACACAATGACTGCACAGTCCCGTACCGCTGGTCCAAAAATACATTCTGGGCGGAATATGAAAAATGACAGCTGTACTGTTCATGAGGAGGTATGAAAAAATGGCAAAGATGAAAATCTGGCATGCAAATTGGTGAAGTTACGAGCATGCATAGAAACTGTGCAATGCACCTCATAAAGCAGCCATTTGGGGGAATTTTAGCACCAAATTTTCAACATGGGCTTTCTGGGACATCCCTCATGAGCACTAGCATTGTCATTTCATTACTTGGTCCCAAAAGGTGATTCCTCACAGGCTGTACAATATCACCTATCGGGACTGAGTAAAAAGATTACAGTGCCAGTGTTCATGAGGTGGGGGTCCTAAGAACCCCATGTTGAAAACTGGGGCCAAAATTCCTTAAAATGTCTGAGATAGAAACATAAGTTGAAAAGCCATTATATATAGAATAAAGTATGGGTCGGGGTGTGTAGCAAAGTTTTACACACACACCCGGGTTGACTAGGATGCTACATAAACCCTTGGTGACCGGGGTTTGTGAAAGCATCCCACAATCAGGGTCTGTGTAAAATCGAGTTTGACACCCAACCCATTTTTTATTTTATATAATTGCTGGGTTTCCCTTTTTTGCCTCAGCAATTATATAAAATAAACAGCTCTGTGTATCCTCCCAGTGTATCCTAAGGTTGGTCCTTTTACTCCGGTGCCAAGATTTTTGTATTTTAAACTGTTTTTTTTTTCTGTTTCTTCAGGTCTTTCTGTGTTTTTAGGGTATAAGGGGGAGAAAAGAAAAGAAAAGGACTTACCGCCGAGTTCTTGTGGTGGTTCTGTTTTGTGTAACACGGAAGCGATGAGCGGTCTTGGCTGGTCGTGCTGCTGCGTGAGCATGCGCAGAGGAAGGGAAATCGTGTGCGTGTTTGCCATTATAAACACTCCTTTATAATGGCAAATTATGTCACAGTTTCCCTATGGGAAAAAGGCAGAGCCAGTTATTATATAGCACTTATCTGGATCCTTACTTTGCGGTGCATCTTTGAAGAGTGCAGATGTGTCCAAGTTCAGAAAAGACCATAGCCACTGACCTCCGATAGTAAGTATGGGGGTGAGGGGGGTAAGGGGCGGTGGGTCCTCAGTGGGAGGGTGTGGGTGGGGAGTGGAAGATGGTGGGGGACAGTGAAGGATGGTTTTCTTTTTTTCAGGATTAAAAAAAGATGTTGGGGGGCTGTTTTTTTTTCAGCTAAATGTAAGATTTGTGGAGTCTGGAGTGGGCTCCCCAGAGTCCAAAAAGAATACTATAATGGAGACAACTGGGGACACTGGGAGTGTGCTACCCAGTGTCCCACACCGTGGGTTGATACTGCTGACATGGGGATTGGGCACCCTGCTCTTGGCAACAGGCACATTGCTGGGAGGGGGCAGACCATGCTGGAGACACTGGAAGTGGGCTACCCAGTGTCCCACACTGTGTGTGTGGGGCTATGGCTGACATGGGGATTGGGCACCCTGCTGTCAGCAAAGGGCACACTGCTGTGGGGGGGGAGGACCATACTGGGGACACTACCACCAGGGAACACTACCAAGGGAGACACCATTTTTTGGGGGGATGAGTTTACTGAAAATTTAAGGTGGGTAACTGGGTACAGGGAGTTACCACTAGCCACCATGGAATTTATATGGAGGTACACTAGCCACCATGTAATTTATATGGACTCTTTTCCCATTATTTTGAATGGGAACCAGTTAGATATCCCCTGCAAAATGTTTTGTACTTTACATTTTGCAAGTTCCTGCAGAAAAGTATCACACAAAAAAGTGTTGCACTGCACATCTAACTTTTTTCCATAGGAAATAATTGAAAAGAAAAATTAAATAACTTTTGAACAGATAAATATTTTTGCACCAAACCTTCCAAAGGCACATCTGTGGGCCCATAGCTTCAAACAAAAAAAAATTCAGATCAATATCTACACCCTTTTGTGAGATACACATGAACAAAAAAGCAGAAAAAAAAGTAGAGAATCACAGGCATTTTAAAGGTGACCTGCAATGACAATTCCCAACCCGCTCCTGTCCTCACCTACCTTTAAAAACAGCTGTGAGAGTCCGGGGCTGCTGTGAACATAATTTTTGATGCAATCCACATATTTAAACAAAATGCCGAAACTTTTCGGTGAACACGGAAGCGCCGTGCGGGTCCTGATGCAGCGGGCGCAAGTAATTATGGATAATCCATCCTTTTTGTGATGTCTCTAACACCACTACCCTTATTGTAGCAGCAGTGGCAGTAACCTAATTTACTTATTTTATTACTTCCACGGAGGTCTTGATATCTGAAATATCATGTATGGCAAAATCCTGTCCGAGTGTTGCCATGTGTGACATTTCAGGTATCGAGACCTCCATGGAAGTAATAAAATAAGTAAATTAGGTTACCACCACTGCTGCTATTATAAGGGTAGTGGTGGTAGAGACATCACAAAAAGGGTGGATTACCCATAATTACTTGTGCCTGCTGCATCAGGACCCACACGGCACTTCCGTGTTCGCTGAAAAGTTTCGGCACTTTGTTTAAATATGTGGATTGCATCAAAAATTATGTTCACAGCAGCCTCGGACTCCCGCAGCTGTTTTTAAAGGTAGGTGAGGACGGGAGCGGGCTGGGAATTGTCTTTGCAGGTCGCCTTTAAGTCTTTCATAACTTTTGACCTGTTCAGCAGTCTGACACAAAGTTTAGCAATCAACAGACCTACCATAGCACTTCTTCATGTCAAATTTTGTGCAAATCCATTGAACAGTTCAAAAGTTATTAAGGTTCACAAATTCGGCTTTAACATTAAAGTGCCTTATCACCCTAACTATATTGGCGCTACTGTGCCAGTATAATGTATATAGCAACATAGAAACATAGACATTGTCGGCAGATAAGGACCGCTAGGCTCATCCAGTCTGCCCATGGGTCTTGTACTTGATTACAGCTTTTGACCCTCCCGTGGCTCAATCTCTATGGTTCCCCTATGCCTATCCCATGTATGTTTAAATCCAGCCACATTGCTCACTCCAACCACCTCCTGTGGCAGACCATTCCATGTGTCCACTATCTTTTCCATAAAGAAAAACTTCCTCACATTCCCTCTTAACCTGCCACCTTCTAATTTCATGTCATGTCCCCAGTTCTTGTACTCCTTCTGTAATGGAAGATTCCTCCCCCCACACTGTGCTTTTGCCCTGATGTACTTGAATGTTTCTATCATGTGCCCGCTCTCTCTATTCTCTCCTCTCCTCCAGTGAGTACATATTGAGGTCCCTTAATCCCTCCTCGTAAGTCTTGTGGTGCAACCCCTGTACCATCTTAGTCACCCTTCTCTGGACCGCCTCCAGCCTGTTAATGTCCTTTTGAAAGTGCAGCCTCCAGAACTGCTATTATATATATATATATATATATATATATATATATTTACACAATAGGGGTGAGTGGTAAATGAGTGAGATAAAACAGCGATCATCCACTGCAGTGTGATATTTTACCCTCTGCTCTACTGTGATGATATGAGACATTTACACACACAGGTCACAAAAGGTCACTGATATCATCACCCTAGGCAGCTTTTCCCTCAGCATGAAAGAAACACCTGTGCTGTTACCATAGACACAAATGCAGAACTACCTGAGAGGTCTCACTGTTGCCTACAGCTAACTCAGTGAGCATTACAAAACACACCTACCCCCCCCAACTTCCAGCTCATTACTGTGATGCTCTCAACTTGATGCAGCCAGAATTCCAAACAGCACAGCTTCACAGAACAGTCTAAACTACTGCCTGCAGCTAGCTCAGCTACCACTGAAACACACTCTCACTTGTTCCTCAAACTCTGATTCTCACCCATTACAATTACTGTGACAATTTCAACTTCACTGCAGCCAGAATCCTAAAGAGCACAATTTCACAGAAAACTCTGCACTCTGCCTGCAGCTAACTTAATTACCACTGAAAACAGTATCAGCTGTTCTGACACTCTGCTTCTCAGTTCATTACAATTACTGTGATGCTTTTAACTTCACTGCAGCCAGACTGCTAAACAATACATCTTCACAAAAGTATGTTTCTCATTCCTATCTAAAACTAACTCATTTAGCATTGCAAAACACACTCATATGTCTCTCAGAGTTTATAACACTGCCAGCCCATTCAGAAAAGCTCACACACAGAATTAGCAAACACATTAACAGGAACAGAACACAAGACAGCATAACAAAACTTCTGAAACTCTTGGCCCTATTGTATATATCGAATACATGATGGGTAGATCGTGTGCTATGGCAAATATTGTCACTCCTGCATCGTGAGCTTGAGATATCGCACCTATCCAGAGCTCACTCTGCAGGAGTGACAATATCTGCCATATCACACTATGCCTATCATGTATCCATATTATATATATATATATATATATATATATATATGTATATATATTCATTGCAAACAACTTCATTAATGCATCAGTTAGGGTTAAAGTAACACAAGTGCGGAAATGAGATGTTAGGGTTGAGCCCCTAAACCCTCCATCCTCCACAGACTGACAGATGAAGGGGTACAGAAGCTTCTAGCTGGATGCTGTGAGGAAGTAGACTTGAAAGATTTGGCTAGGCTGGTAGTGCTTGGAGGTGCAGTGAGGGACAGTCACAGGGCTGATACTACACTCTTGTGAGAGTCGGGTGTAGGCCCTAGTCCTACCCTCCCCCACCCCTCCCTCCTCAGAGCTAGGCTGATTTATAGGGGAACACCTGCCCTGCAATTGGAGGAAAAGGCTTCAGGTGCAGCTCATGTCGTTCTAGCCACTGGGGGCTGGGTTTAAGGGCTGAGAGAGAGGAGCTTAGGGAGTTGTACACTTTCCCTATAAGTTCACTGTGTAGTATTGCACCTAGTATACTGTGGGACTGTATCTAGGTTTAGTGGGTGACCTGATTAGTGGGTAGGGGCGTATCTTGGACTAGTGGGGAACCTGGTAGTTCACCCAAGGAAACCTACTTGGAGGGGAATGGGACCACATGTCATTAGGGCTGGCATCTTTGGGAGGGTGGTGGGGTGCAAAGGGTGTGGGGCGGCCATGATACTGGACTGGGCTTAGAAGTTTGGTGGTTGCCCAGTATGCCACCAGCTGGCAAAACTTAGGGAGGAGGTTGAGGGGATTAGGAGACAGCTGGAGAGAGGGGGGAGGTATGGTTGGGGAATAGGGCAGGGGCTTTCCCAAGGGGTTGCACCAAGCACTAGAGGCGGGGCATAGGGAAAGAAGTGCAGGAGAGTACTCTGGGGTCACAAAGGGACCCTAACAGAGGGGGCCCAAAAGGAGGACACTACCAAGGAAGCAGGCAGGTATCTGGGATCCCTCACAGAGGGGGGCCAAAGGGAGGACATTCTCAGGGAAGTAGGCAGATGGCTGGGGCAGGACAGAAGGAAGCAAGGGGGGAGGTGGATCAGACCTTAAGCTCAGTAACTGCTTCAATTCTCTTCTTCTGCTTGAGGATGAGGGGGTGATGTAGCCATAACAGGGGCAGTTGGAGATGGAAAGGGAGTGAAGGGCAGGAGGCAGGGGCAGGATAGCAGGAAGAATGGAGGGAACTTGGAACATGGGAAAATGGGGGGAATGGTGGATCAGAGCAGAAGGAGGAGAGGCGGTAGAGAGAGAAAAGCACAAAGAAAAGGACCAGTTGAGAGGAAAGGGCAAGGAGAGGGACCAGAAGTACAAGGAGGATACAGTAAAGGCAGCTGAGGGTTTATGCCAGGGGAGCACAACAGGCAAGGAGGGACTGAATGGAGACGGGAAGGAAGGGAGGATGAGCCAGGCAAGTTTAGCAGATGGGAGGGAAGGACCAGTCATGAGCAGCGATGGGGGGGATAGCGGGGTACAAAAGAATACTCGGGAGGAGGACAGGCATAGGATCAGAGGGGAGGGGTGACCAGGGTAAATAAGGAGGAGGCGGCAGGGGGCACCCAGGTAGGGGGAGGAACAAGGAGCTGGCTGGGGGGCGGGGCCAGTAGAAAGGATGAGGGACATGGAAGAGGGGGAAATGGAGGAACAGGGGTGGTCAGAGTGATCCTGTTGGGTGATTCCATGATATGGGGTATCAAATGGGATAAGCAGGGGGAAGCCTGCCCGGTTAGAACAACATGCTTCCCTGGACTAATGGTGCACAGGGCCAAGCATGAGGTATATCAGCTGGCAAAGGATTGTGGAGGTTCCCCAGATATACTGGTCCACCTGGGTACCAATGACATTGAGGGAAATAGTGAGCTAGAGATACAGCCAAGGTTCAGAGAGCTTTCCAGGGTCTGTCATGACATAAGATGCATGATTTCCTTCTCGGAAATCCTGCCGGTGCCAAGGGCTAGTGGGGAACACAAAAGGAAAATTAGGGAGATAAACTAGTGGCTCAGGGAGTGGTGTGGGGCCAGAGGGTATGGGTTGATGGGGGATTGGGTGGAAACCTGGGAGGATAAGGGGCTATATGCTAGAGACTGGCTCCATCTCAATTTAGAGGGGAGAAAAATCCTTAAGTTGAAAATAGAGGGATTCATTGGTGAAAGGTGGGGTTTAAACTTGTGAAGGGTGGAGGGATGGGAGAGAAGGCTGTCGAGGGGGTCCGATAAAGGAGGGACTCGGTCTCCACCCCCCTGGGAAGCTGGAGGAATGCAGGAAAAGGCTGACTGGTAAGGTGCTGACCAGGGGAAGACAGAATCCTCATGGGAACGCGAGCACGGGAAATGGAAGTATACGGAAAGGGTGGAAGGTAGTCCTGCTAAATGCCAGGAGCTTTGGAAAAATAAAATGCCTGCGCTCCAGGCGATGCTAACTGAGGGAGAGGTGGATGTGGCATCAGTCACTGAGACCTGGGCCACTGCAGCGCACGACTGGGACCTGAACCTGGATGGTTACATCATGTTCAGGAAGAACAGGGGGGAGGGAAGGGAGGAGGGGTAGCAATAATAGTCAGAAACTGCATTGGCATAGGAGGAGTGGAGGAGGCGGAGGGAACTGTGGAGGTGATTTGGGTCACCTTGATAACAAATGGGGGCAAGAGAATAAAAATAGGAGTAGTGTATAGACCCCCTGCGCTGGCGCAGGAGCTGGAGGAGAGTCTGGTGGCAGATGTTGGGAGACACTGCAAATTGGGCAGAGGAAGGGTGGTGGTGTTGGGGGACTTAAACATGCCAGGAACAGACTGGGAGACTATGACATCCTCGGTGGCCAGGGAACAGAGGTTGTTGGATGTCTTTCAGGATGCGTTCCTAAATCAGCAGGTGGGGGAACCGACCAGGGAAGCGCAGATACTGGATGTGGTCCTGGCAGACAGTGACCAGATTGGGAGCCTGGAGGTAAGGGACCCGTTGGTGGGGAGCGACCATGCCACAGTCTGGTTCTGCCTGGGCCTAGGAGGAGTAGAAGGCTGCACAAAGACGGAGGTAACTGACTTCAGGGGGGTGGATTTCAAGGAAATGGGAAGGATCCTTAAGAAGCATTTGGATGGGATTGGGCCAGATATGGATGCTGACAGTAGGTGGGAAATCATCAGGAGGGGGATGTAGGATGCTACCAGCACCTGTGCAAGAGTAAAATGAAAATGTGGTAGAGCCCGTAAACCCTGCTGGTGGACCAGGGAGGTTCAGGAGGTGTTGAGGGGAAAGAAGGCGGCTTATAGGCATTTCAAGTGCTCAAGGAGTGAAAGGGATAGAGGGGAGTACGAGCTGATGGCCAGAAGGGCCACTAGAATGGCGAGGGCAGCTAAGGCAAGGAAGGAGCAGAACCTGGCCAGGGAAATTAGGAGAGGGAATAAGGGGTTCTTTAGATACATTGGGGAAAAATGAAGGGTGAAAGGGCAGATTAGCAGGATTAAAACAGGGGAGTGATGGGCACAAGATCCGGGGGAGTAGGCTGAGGTACTAAATGAGTACCTTGCCTCAGTTTTCACCAAGGAAAATGGGGGGGCTGCATCATACATGGGAGGAGATGGTGAAACTGAGGTGGGGACCCTTGCCGATCGTCGGGTCTGGGGAGAGGATGGGCCATCATTGGCAGGAGGGGAGAAGGCAAGGCAGGGGGACAAGGTAGCGGAGGTGGAAATCATGGCAGAGAGAGTGAGGGAAGCCCTCAGGTCCCTTTAGATGGAGAAAGCACCAGGGCCAGATAAACTACATCCCAGAGCACTGAAGGAACTGGCAGATGTCCTGGCGAAACCCCTGGCGGAGCTTTGCAGCATCTCTCTGAGGACAGGGTGGATGCCCCAGGACTGGAAGGTGGTGCATATAGTGCTTATCCACAAGGGAGGATCAAGGGAGGTGGCAGGAAACTACAGGCCCTTCAGCCTGACATCGGTGGTGGGCAAGGTGATGGAGGGCATTGTCAAGGAGAGGCTGGGGGGAGACCTGGAAAAGTCAGGGTGCCTGGACGATAGACAGCATGGATTCATCTCAGGGAAATCATGTCAGACAAACCTTGTGGAGTTCTATGACTGGGTGATGAGAGCCTTAGACCTGGGTAGACTGGTGGATGTCCTCTATCTTGACTTCAGCAAGGCGTTTGACTCTGTTCTTCATGGAGGCCTGTTGAATAGGCTGGGAGAAATGGGGGTGGGGACCCAGATGATCAGATGGATAGGCAATTGGCTCCAGGACCAGACCCAGAGGGTCATGGTTGGTGGGATAGTCTCATCCCCAAGGAGGGTCATTAGTGGGGTCTCTTAGGGATCAGTCCTTGGGCCCACCCTTTCAATGCCTATGTCTCTGACATAAGGAAGGGTATCAGGAGTGATGGGGAGGAGGGGAGGGTGGCCCTACAGGGGGACCTGGAGGCTCTGGAAAGGTGGTCTAGAAAGTGGAAACTTAGGTTTAATGCAGGGAAATGCAAGGTACTGCATCTGGGACCCAGAAACCCGGGCCAAGAGTACACCCTGGGTGGGGGGAATGTTACAAGTCTCAATGGCTAAGAGGGACCTGGGGGTGGTGGTGGATGTCAAGATGAACAACTCTGAGACTTGTAGGAGGGCAGCGGCCAAGGCCAACAGGATGCTGTGATGCATCACTAGGGGGATCACCTCCAGAAGGAGGGAAGTGATACTGTCCCTGTATAACTGCTTGGTGAGACCGCACCTTGAGTAATGCGTGCAGTTTTGGAGGCCACACTTAAAGAGGGACATTGAACTCCTGGAGAGGGTCCAGAGGAGGGCAACCAAAATGATCTGGGGCTTGGGGGACAGAACCTATAGCAAGAGGCTCAAAGAGCTAAATATGTACACATTGGAAGAGAGAAGGGACCCGGGGGACAGGATAGAGGTCTTCAAGTACATGAAGGGGTTAAATAGGGGAGAAGCAGTCAAGCTGCTCTGAAGGAAGGAGGGGGGGCAACTAGAGGGCATGGGTGGAAGCTGGAGGGGGGGAGATTCAGGAGAGAAAGGAGGAGGTGCTACTTCACTGAGAGGGTGGTGGAGCCATGGAATGCGCTGCCCAGGGGGCTGGTGGAGGCAGAGACAGTGGAGGGATTCAAGATGGGGTGGGACAGGTACAGGGGAAGGGTTCTGGATGCAAAGTCCTGTGCAGTGGGAATATCCGGGACCGGGAAGGGAGAAGCCAGAGAGGATGAGGAGGGCAGCAAGATCAGCTCCCAGGGTGGGGGCTGACCAAACAAGCAGACACGAAAGAACGTTTGGACTATTCTGCTGGCATTTTAGCATGTTAGTATGCCAGGGTGTGCCATGGGGTCATCACGCCTAACTCTCATCCCATTCTCTTTTACTGTAGCATGTCAACCTGTTTCCACATGGAATGGGGTGAGAGTTGGGCCTGATGACCCCATGGCACACCCCGGCATCTGTCGGTCTGTGGTGGATGGGGTGGTGGGGTGGTGGTGGTGGTGGTTAGGTGCTCAACCCTAACATCTCATTTTCCCACTTTTTTCACTTTAACCCTAACTGATGCATTAATGAAGTTTTTTGCAATATATATATATATATATATATATATATATATATATATATATATAAAGAAGCAACAAACACAAATCCAAATTCAGTGTTCTGATTGCATAAAACACATCACATGACCATGCGACTATCAGACCGTGACTGCACACCTGTACTTTTACCCTCCTCCGAAACAATTTTGACATTTTATAAGATAGATAAACCACTCTGAGATGTGTGGTTGAGCTCTGATATACACATGCCTTGGGCGGTTGACGTGCTCGGCCTGCGGCCTCGTGCGTACAACGCACACCAAGGTGTGCGTATATCAGAGTGCAACTGCACACCTTAGAGTGGTTTATCTATTACATATATATATATATTTATGTATGTAACCTCCCTGTTACCCGGGGTTGCTAGAATCCCAGTAAGACCTAGTGGTAGGCAGGGAAGGCAGCCTGTGAAACTCCAGTTAAATGGATTTCACACTGTCTCACTCTGTTCTCAGTCTCAGCTGAGACTGAGGGATGACATCATTTAGAACTGTCGCAGCTGCATAAGCCACACTGGAATGTTGCAGTTGGGGGTTAGTGTAGAACGTTGGGGAATTTGAAGTCAGTCTGTAGAGTTCAGTAGAGTGTGTGCAGTCTGTAGTAGAGGTGCTCTGCTGTAAGCAGGCCCTCAGAGTTCTAATCTCTGACAAATAGCTATTTTTTGTTGTATAGGTGTGTGTTCTCACCTGAAGAGGAACACAAGAAGAGCACATTGAAGTGGTGGAGACTGCTTTCAGGTGGTTCAGGGCCTCATCCCTGCGGGGATGGGGGGAAGGAATCAGCCTGCTTCCAGGGGCAACCCCCCGGTCCGGCTAGGGAGAAAAGAAGTTGCCTGATTTAAGTTCGTGCTGAGGTACCAGAAGCTCTGGACAAGAGTTCCTTGAGGAGAAAATGCCTGTGGGGCACCTGCAGCCAAGGGGTGAGTTCGCTCTGCTAAAGGGCTATGTGTTTTCACCTGAATCAAGATGAAACTAAAGGGACTATTACTGTGGGGTCAGGAAAAGACAGCCAAGTACAGTTTGGAAGATATGGGGATTTGACTGATTAACTCTGTGGGGGGTCTAGAGTAATGAACACAGCCTCTTATTAAGTATGTTCAAGTTCAGCACAAGTGGGATGTAAAGACAGTAGATTGAATGTGCTATACATTTAAAAAGAATCTGCACAGCAAAGTGTTTTAAAGGATGAGGTGTTACAGTCCAGAGAAATTGCTGGGTATGAATTATGGGAGCGAGAGTTGGGAGACCCCCCATCAGTAGTAACCAAATTCACCTCTACGGATTTGCTCTGGGACACCTGTTGCTTTCTCTCAGGTACTTGGCCAGTGCCTGAGGAAAGTACCAAGATGTGGGATTGATGAGGCAGATTCCCTTATGGAGCAGAAGTGCTCATAGGTGGTTTAGGGAGCCACCAGTAAATGTTTCCATGCTATATGGAAAGTGTCTAAGTGGCTGGCAAGGGAGCCGACCCAAGGAAAACCCAGAGCAGCGTACAAGTTCAGGCTGTGTGCCCAGTGTGTTTCAGAGCCTGAGGGCTAAAGTGATGAGGATGTGTTCTGGTCTCCTTAAATCTGCATTACCAGGAGTGTAGCCCTGTGGGGGTCCATCTATGCTTTGTTTATTCTGTTGAATGTGAATAAAAGCCACACTTTAGAATCCCACTTCTGGTACTGGACACTACAGTTATTGCTTCCTGTGTCCGGATTTTCTTGGGTGCCCCTGTTGCAGAGTAGCCAAACCTAGCCAATGTGCCGAGTGACATATTCCTCCCCGAACCCAACCCACCAGGTAGAGCTGTTAAGATAGAAATGGCATATCTGGGTGGGGGTTACATATATACATATATATATATATATATATATATATATATATATATATATATATATTATAGTAGCAAGGTAGTGCCACTATAGTTAAGGTTGAGTACCCCATTTAAGGTAAAATCTGAAATTTGGCAGCTTAATAACTTTGCCACCTTATGACAGATTTGCCTGAAATTTAGAATACCTGGTCTGGTACCATTGATCTCCGGATCTGACAAGTTTCATAATGGTCGGATATACAGTTGCGAAGATACAGAGAGACAAAAAAAGCAAAAATGATGCATTTTTGCACATTCTTTGCTCTTGCCTATAGGTCGCACAGTCTGTGTGACCAGTCTGAAACTTTCAGGAAACATGCAGCCGGGGTCCCTGATGTGCCTTTCGAAGAGTTTGTGAAAAAATATTAAACGGTTCAAAAGTTATTCAAAAAACAAGTTTCCCATTATAGTCAATGGGAAAAGTTAACAAAAAGTTCGAAAGTGTCTTAAATGACCCCGTAGTGTTGCAAATCCACCATCTTGTTTTCAGTTGGTGGTCACAGAAATGCTTGACATTTAAATTTGGGACCCTCTAGAGACACAATTCTTGCTGTGTTCACCTAGTTGAGTCCTGAGGATGCTAGCCATGTCTTTTTTGGGAGGTTAAACACCCCAGAAATACATTTTAAAAATTTTTGTAAAGAGTAGTGTCACAAAGCAGTGTTGCACATTCTACATTTCCATGCTTTTTTCTGCTAAAGTGTCACAAATCACGACACTACTTTGCGACACTATATCCAAAACAATAGGAAATCTTTGCCACACTGCTGCAATAGAACGGTTTGGTCTTTTGGGCTGAAATTTGGAGGGAAGAAAGCCAAGATACCAAAGATGTGCCTTTTCATGGATTAGTGACAAAATATTACAGGACTGCAAAGTTATCGCACTCCATAATTGATGGTTTGTCCCATAGGCTAACATTACGGCGTCCGCCGTGTCTTTTGGGGCCCGTCTCTCGAAAATGGTTCGAGATACGGACTTTTCGTCAGAAGAATGGTTAATCCCCCCTAGGGGGCTAAGTGCAAAACTAGCCTAGAAAGTCATAAATAATATGAGATTTTAAACTTTTTTCTATGTCGTACGGTTCTTGAGATACAAGGAATTTAGTATTTCAAGTGCTGATTTTCTGCTCCGAGGGCCATTATTATGCATATATTCTTTGTATTCACTGTGTTTTTGAAAGCACCTTTTTGGGAAAATAAGGGTGTGCGTTTGCATTACTGTTACCATTAGCATTTCCACTTGCGTTTCTGTAACCGTTTGCGTTAGTGTTTCCGTTTACGTCACCGTGTGCATTACCCTTTGCGTTTGCATTTGCGCTTGTGTTTGCGTTACTATCATTTGCGTTTCCATTACTGTTTTTGTTTGTTTTTCCTTTTGCGTCACCCTGTGCATTACCACTTGCGTTTGCGTACGTGCTTGCATTTCCGTTTGTGTTAGTGTTCCCTTTGGCGTCATTGTTGGTGTTACCATAATCGTTTGTGTTTCCAATTGCGTTACCGTAACTGTTTGCATGTTCGTCACTGTTTGCGTTTCTGTTGGCCTTAGCGTTTGCATTTTCAGTAGTGTTTCCATTGTCGATTGCATTACTGTTTCCTTCTGTGTCGCCGTTGCCGTTACCTTTTGCGTTTCTGTTTGCGTTTCTGTTACCGTTTGCATTTTTGTTACCGTTTGCATTTCTGATCCTGTTAGCATATGCGTTATTGTTTTCATTAACGTTTGTGTTTCTGTTGCCAGTAGCGTTTGCATTACAGTTTACTTTACCATTTCTGTTTTCATTAACTTTTGTGCTTGCGTTTCTCTTACCATTTATGTTATCGTTTACGTTTGCATCACCATGTGCATTACCATTTGTGCTTGCATTTGCATTACCGTTAGCATCACTATTTTATTTTACCTCACTGTTTCCATCACCGTTTGTGTTAACATTACCATTTGTGTTTTTGCGTTAGCATAGTGTAGTGCAAAAAATTGTTTTTGCTATTTTTCTGCACTGTCTTCTGCGATGCATAGCACAGCCAGTGTGTGGTTGATTGGTCTGAAGTTGGCCCACTTCATAGTTACTGATTTTTCAGCCACCTGGTCCACCATTTTCGTGTATTTTTGGCTGCGATTTCCACCATTTTGTGGTGAAAGGCTTTTTAAAGGTACAGAAACATAAACATTAAATATCTCTGGAACAGTTTGGTCTTTTCACATGAAATTTGGAGGGCGCTGAGTAGATGTCCTGGTGATCTGAATTATGTTGTTTACATGTTTGAAAAATAGTTGGCTGTGGACATACTGAGTGATGCAGTTAACGTTTTATGCATAGCGTTCTGCATTCACTATTTATAGTACACATTCTCAAAAAGAAGGGAAATTCATGGCAAAAAAATCCATTTAATGCATCAGTTAGGGTTGTTTCACAGTGACAAAAGCAAGGAAATTTGATGTTAGGGTTGCCACCCCTTGCACCCCACACCCACCCTGTCCCCACCAACAGGCATCGGGGTGTCAGTTGGGATCATCGGTCCTAACTCTCACCCTGTTCTCCTATACTGCACTGCATCAGCTTATTTACACATGGAAAGGGGTGAGAGCTAGGGCTGATGTCCCCAACGCACACCCCGATGCTTGTTGGTGGGGATGGGGTGGGTGTGCGGTGCAAGGGGTGGCAATCCTAACACTGAATTTCAAGTCAAGTCAAGCCAAACTTTATTTTTATAGTGCCTTTCCAAACCAAGACGCTTTACATAAAACCAAATACAACCAATATAAATAAAATAAAACAGTAAATCAGTTTATCCACATTCTGGAAAGACTAGGTTAAATAAATAAGTTTTTAGTTCAGTTTTGAACCTATCATCGGTCAGGTGCTCTCTCAACTGATGAGGTACAGACTTCCACAGGGTTGGTGCCGAGAAAGAAAAAGCTCGAGAACCAGATGTCTTCAGTCGAACCCTGGGAATCTCTAGCAATCCCTCATCAGCGGAACGGAGGTGACAGAGGGGGCAGTAGGGTTTCAGGAGATCTTGCAGGTAGCCAGGTCCCTGATTGTGTAGGGCTTTAAAGGTTAGCAAGCCAACCTTAAAGGTGATCTGTCACTGAACAGGCAGCCAGTGCAGTTTGTGGAGCACGGGCATAATATGACTGGTCCTAGAAGTCCCAGTCAAAAGCCTGGCAGCCGTGTTCTGCACCAGCTGCAAGTGGCGGATATCAACACCTGGTAGCCCTAGGCAGAGGGAATTGCAGTAATCAAGATGGGTAGTGACAAAGGCATGGACCAATGTTGGAAGATCATCTGAGGGAACCAGGTGTTTCACCCGGGCAATATTCCTGAGATGGTAAAAAGAAGATTTAACAACCACCAAAATGTGGGGCCTTAGAGTCAAATCATCATCAAAAATAATGCTCAGGTTTCGCACCTGGTCTGAGGTAGTGAGCTGTGTACCACCAAGCAACAAGCCTCATGGTTGTCCAGCCCCCATACCCGCCTCTGGACGACCTGGGTCCACTACCAACACTTCAGTCTTGTCTGGATTCAGTCTCAACCAGCTAGAACTCATCCAAATTCTGATCTCAGCAAGGCAATTATTTAGCACAGAGAGTGCATTATTCTGTCCGGGCAGAAAGGACATATACAGCTGAGTGTCATTTGCATAGCAGTGAAAACTCAAACTGTATCACCTGATGATATCTCCCAATGGCAGCAAATACACTGCAAACAACATGGGGGCCAAAATGGAGCCCTACGGCACCCCACAGGGCAGGGAGTGAGCACCAGAGGAATAAATTCCAGTGGCAACTCTCTGAGACCTGCCCGTGAGGAACGAGTGAAACCATTTGAGGACTGTACCAGACAGTCCACAAAAGAGCCACAGGCGCTCCAGTAGCACACCATGGTCTACAGTGTCAAATGCAGCAGCGAGATCAGGAAGGACCAGAATGGTACATGCCTTTCGATCTCTAGCCATTAGGAGGTCATTCAATACCCGGGCAAGAGCAGTCTCCATGCTGTGCTTCTTCCTGAAGCCAGATTGGAGAGAATCATAAACATTGTATGTTGTAAGATAATCATCTAATTGCAACGCAACCACCTTTTCAATAACCTTACCAACAAATGGCAGGTTAGAGATAGGCCAATAGTTAACTAGATAGTCTGGGTCCAAGGAGAATTTCTTAAGGAGTGGTTGAACGACCACCTCCTTGAGGGAGTCAGGAAAGACCCAACTCTCCAAAGACTTCCAGACAATTTCAGCTAGGATCGGGCAGATAACATCTACACATCCCACTAGGAGGGGTGTAGGGCCCGGATCCAAACTACAACTGGTTGGGCACAATGTTTGGATGGTCATTACAATGTTCATGAATTCCAGCTGGCAGAAATCTGACCAGACAGACCGAGTGCCTGACACCTCCTGTCGATCACTACAATCCCTTGTAGGAGAGACCAGACCGGTGCCAGACCTGTTGCTGACAACCTTATCTGCGAAAAATTGAGTGAAATCATCACATCTTAGCTGAGAAAAAGCTTCTCTGGGCTGGAGACAGATTGGATTGCACAATCTGTCAACAGTCCAGAAAAGCTGAGCCGGTCGATTTTGAGCAGCAGAAATCTCCCTGGACATGAATTCTGCCTTCTTACAGGTGATTTCTGATTGATAGCTATCATAATGTGTCATCAACCTAAGCTTGTCAGCATCATAGCTGGACTTCCGACAAGCTCTCTCCATCCTTCGGCCAACTCACCTCAACTCCTTCAAGGATCCATCAAACCAAGGGCTCCTTGGGTGAAGGGTGAAGGGTCAAACATGAACAGGAGCAATCTTGTCTAGAGCATGTCCCACTGCCTTATTATAGGCTAGTACTAGACCATCTGGACTCATGCATTCACCCGACAAGCCCGATAGGTCCAGCACTACCGATAGATCACTGGACTTAATCCCCCTTAAAGGGCGGTACTGAACCATCTCCGTAGGGGCAGACCTATTGGGGAGGCCCTGAAGCTGATACTTATGGTGTGATGGTCAGACTAGCTGATTGGTTCCACCCCCAAATCAGCTATCTCCATATCCAAAAGGAAGATCAGATCCAACGAATGACCCCCTACATGGGTCGAGGAGGTAACTACCTGTGTAAGGCCCAGCATCTTCATCTGCTGGAGGAGTTTGAGCAAAAGATGAGAGTTCATCATCAACCCAGGCATTGAAGTCCCCCAGAACAATCCATCTGGGGGACCTCAACACCATGTTGACAATGAAGTCTGCTAACTCCTGCAGGGATTCTCCTCCATCTCCTGGTAGATGGTAGATGAGGAGAATCCCACAGCCTACACAGTCTCCCAGGATATATTCAAAGGATCTGGTACTTCCCAATGGCACATCCACAAGGCCCAGCTCAGTTTTAAACATAATGGCCACACCCCCGCCCCTACGATCCAACCTTGGATGGTGTATCACCAAGAACCCGGCTGGAGTAGCTGAAGCCAATACAGGGTCTGCATTTTCATCCAGCCAGGTCTCGGTGATGCAAGCCAGATCTGTTGACCCAACAAGATCAGCTATAATAGCCATCTTGTTTTTAATAGATCTGGCATTGCATAACACCGCCAAGGCAGGATGAGCCATTGGGGAAGACCTCAGCACTTGCCTGCTAATATCGGAGCCCTTGAGTATGGGGACAAGACAAGGAAAACCTCTTTCCTGACTCCATTTTGCACCAGGGAGTCTCCTGGACTCTACCACCCCAATCTGCCCTCCCCCTACCTGTCTCCCACTAGGCCCAGATCTCCCCTTTCTTTTGTACCTTTTAAGTATACCCAAGGCATGACACCTAAAATAGGTGTCAGGTGATAATGAGGGGCATTCAAAGGGATGCAATTCCCTGAGCCTGGGGGATTAGTGCCTGACGGTCGCTTAACCTCCCCAACACATTATAAAACACAAATAAAGAAAACCAGAAAACAAAAACCCAACCCACCCCAAATAATTAACTCAATAATAATCCCAACCCACCCAAAGTTTAAAACCCCAGTCAAACAATCAGAATTGAGACAGGCACAGCTCTAAATTATTAGTGTCTGGAAAGTGTAGTATGATATCTTTTGCCACGTCATTTAAAGTTTTGAACAAGGGTAGCTCTCACCTAGCCCTTGCAAGAATATCCAAAGAGTGGCCCTCTCACTGCCACAAAAGGTGTGTTTTATGTATTAAAAACCATCGAGGCTCTCTCACTGCCTCTAGAAATAAATTTATTTTTTTTACAGTTCCTGATGATAACTGGACCACCATATAGCAAAACAGTGGAGCAAGAAGTTCCTCCAGTGAGCTCCTAGAAATTAGATCTTACATTATGTCCAAGCCGATCTTCTCGCAGCAATTCACTTCAAATGTAATTTCACTTCAAGGGCTCTTGCAATAAAAATCTGCAACAAGTAACAGGCAGGAATGTTGATCTTGGGAACAACGAAGAAGCCCCCCACTATTCCTCACAGGAGGCAATTGCCCCATACAAATGGAGCCACAACTATGGTTCCCAGCAAGAGTACACTCACCAACAGACCCCCTGAAAAAACCTAGAGGCTGCCAGTAGCACGTCCACTCACCAGGAGACCTGCACTGATACCTCCCGTCACGGCCCCAACATACAGCAGGCACCCCCAAACAAACAGTGTAGGCCTTCCAGATTCTCCCTTCAACCTCCGGATTAACCAGTCATAGGCACACAGTCCACATAGGGATAACGATAGTTTGCAAATGATGCCACAGCAGAAATCAGTTACAAAATCCTCGCTTAACTGCTCCAGTCAGTGAGCCTCACTCGATGGCCCCCCCTCAGCGTCCTAGACTAACATGATGGCGGCT
This sequence comes from Neoceratodus forsteri, assembly GCA_016271365.2. Lineage (NCBI taxonomy): Eukaryota > Metazoa > Chordata > Ceratodontiformes > Ceratodontidae > Neoceratodus > Neoceratodus forsteri. Next base: position 1,781,592,206 of record CM057452.1, read on the forward strand.
CACGAACAAGGATTTTGACAGCTCACGAAAAAGGATTTTGACAGTTCATGAACAAGGATTTTTAGGGCCATCTGGTCGTCTTTTTATGATCAAGGATTTTGACACCTCACAAACAAGAGTTTCTCATGAACAAGGATTTTGACACCTCACAAACAGGGATTTTGACACCTCATGAACAAGAATTTTTTTTAAAACTCCTGTTCATGAGGTGTCAAAATTCCTGTTCACGAGTTGAATCCCTGTTTGTGAGGTGTCAAATCCTTGCTCGTGAGAAATACCTATTCATGAAGTAGGGCCACCTGGTCATCATACTGATGCAGGGATACTAAATAGAACTCCTGCTAAAAATACTAGAACTCCTGCTATAGATTGCTATAAACACCCTGCTACCCACGTAATGCTCCTGGTGCGAAAAGTTACCTAATCTAATATTTAAAAACTTAAAAACCCTGTTTTCAGTTTAAGTTCAATATAAATCTAAAAATACACAATTCACTCTTGCAACAATAACCAATATAAACTCACACTGACTCGTGAGGAGAAAAAGAAAACAAACTCCCTTACACGAGCATAAACCTACTTGGATGGCCGAAACCTTTTTATGTTCCTTTTAACCTACTTTTTCAAAACTTGCTCATAATGCTCATAATGCTCTTGTGTTTCAAAATACCCAAATGCTTCTAAACTCTATCTCAAGTTTAACAATCAACACCATGCACGAATCATCACTGCACAAGAAGTGCAGAATATACTGACATAGCAAGAAGAAAATGAAATAGGAAAGGGCTAAAATTATAATGAAACTGAGACAGTCATCCATATAATATAGTTCACTCGCTCTTGCCAACTTGCTGTTTCCTGATTCTTACCTCCCATGTCTTCTCCTTTCCATTTCATTTCTCTCCTTCTATCTCCCTCTGTTTACTGTTCTCTGCTGTTCACAGCCATATTCTGCGTTGCTAACCGATGACCTCCTGCTCGTGTTCTGTACCTCCGCCAGACCCCCACTCAGTCCCCCGCGGGACCTCTCCAGTTGTTCACCTACAGGGCAGCTCCTCCACCTTCAGACTCTGAACCTGGATGGGAACAAACAGACAAGAGTCCAGGAATACAGATAAAAACAAGACATACAAGTTTGTCTGGTAAGGACCTAGAACTTCAAGAATAATATAACGGTAGCATACCATTTATAAATCTTGAGTGTTGGCTTTTCTAAGTCCCTGCTGTTGAACAAAATCCTTCTAGCTCTCCAGCATGCAGCAGCCTCTCTCCTCCAAAGATCATTAAGTGATTTTTTTACATACTACAATTACTGTATGATGCAATTGAAAAGTTTAAAATCTTGTAGTGTTACTTATTTTAAAAAGTAATTTCCCTGTCTCCTCTTTGCTCCTAACATCTGAAGGCTTATGCTATGCCTTATGTTGTGATGCAGCCACTGGACTCTCATTCAATTCCATGTAAAAATCAAGTATATACTACCTCATGCCCTCTGTTGCTGTTCTTATTAGGCAACCCACTAATTTTATAAAGGTGCTTTCTGCCTACTGCCTTCTGCCCTGACATTCCCAACTACTATTCTAGGCATGTCTCTTTGCTCCTGGCATGCAATGTTTATGTTGTCCCTTGAGTTTTGATCCAGCCACAGGACCGTCTTGTAATTCCATGTAAATGTCATGTCAGTGCTATCGCATGTCTTCTGCTGCTGTTGTTATCGGGCAAACAAATCTCTCATTTAGAATTAACTACTTACTGTCCTATACCATGTTGTTTCCAATAAATACTCTCTCAGGCACTTCTGACCTGATGTGGTCCTTGGTTCATGCTGCTGACATAGAAAAAAGGTTTTTCTGAGCCCTGTGCTTCCACCTCTGAATCCTCTCTTGGATCCCTTGTAAATAGCAAATGTGCATTTATTTCAAGAGACATGTCTGCTATTGTCACCAGCTTACCTGGTCAGTATGTTGTATGCTTTATGTCATACAACAAAACCGCACAACAGGAACAGTGTGGTAGGGAAGAGAGAAAGGATGCAAAACCATGAAAGGGTATATGCGTGGTAGTGCACCCTTCTCACTCTCCCATGCAGAGGATAAGGCCTCTGCAGGGACAAGGGGATGGTGAGAAGCTGCTGTGGCTCAACGGGATGAACCACTGGCAATAAGTGAGGCAGGCAGTGCATTTGGAACCGGGTTTCAATTTCCGGTCCCAGGCACATAGATTTTTTTATTTTTCTCACTTTGTGCGAATTTAACTGTTAACCCCTCCCCCCGGAATTAGTTATTTTAGTTGGTGGGGATTTGGGGGGATGCAGAGCCCCCCACAAAACAAAGACTTATGCTGGTGGCAATATATTGCTCTGTCCCAAACTACTTGAGTTTGAAGTGAAGAATGCCAGATTCCCAGTCAGCACAGTGTTTTGTATCATCACGGTCTGTGAGATGTCAGTCATCTTCACTGCTGCAGCCTCCTCCTCCTTTGCCTCCTTCAAGGGTTTCCTGCAGAAAAGAGGTAATTTGTTTCCTCTGGAGCTCTGTCATGCTTCTTCAGTGCACAGGCATCACCAACATAATTGTCAGCTTCATTATTGCAATGTTTTCTTTTTTCCCTTTCACAGCTCACCCATTGGACTGGACTGATAGAAGAGGCATATTATGCATTTGACACTATATTTTTTTACTGTTTTTTCACTGGTATCTCATCCACCTGTAATTGCTTGTGTTCTCTGCCTCTGCTTTCTCCAAGGGTTCTCCACTAAAATTGGAATTCTTGACCTCTTGCTGGGTCTGTCACACTTCGTCCATCCGCAGACAACACTAGCATGATGGTAAGTATCCTGATTGCAGTGTTTTCTTTTTTTCCTTTTACAGCTGACCCACTGGGCAGGATGGACAGCAGCGACTTAATTGGCATTTGACAACAAGTTTTTTTCCATTCTTTTTTTCATTGGTCTCCCTCCTCTATTTGTCATCTTCTGCCTCTTCCTCCTCTGCCTCCAATATTCACTGCGTCCTTTTCTACTAACAAATCCTTTGCTTCCTCCTTCTATGAGTGCCACTGCTGAGACAAATGGAAGGTGCACCTCCTTCCCAGAGTACTGCTGCCGTGAAGAACAGAACTGAGGCAAATGTGTCACTATGTTCATATAACTACAATCAGGACTCCTCCCCCCTTTTCTGTGTCATACATTGCTGCTACAGCTGCTTCCTCCGCCCATCCTCCATGGAGTGCTTCTGCATGCACAATAGTATAAAATGTACAATTTTAGCAATATAGTCATACAGTCCATGGTCCACACTCCTCCTCATCATTCATCACTGCTACTGAATCATTATGCTACTTCCTACTAAGAATGAGATGCGATATGATGTAATGTGATATCACTGCCTCAGTGATGATGCGAAATAGTCTAACATGACCTTCTTGGAGCACAGTTTCACAGACGGTAAGAACATATAACTGCACTAATCATTCAGGTAGGACCATTGATAGGTAACCATACAAAGGAGATAGTGACAAACCTCACATAATCATCCATCTAGGGACAAAACAACCTTGCCAAGATGTGAGGCTGGGGTAGTACAAGAATGGTTTAAGGAGGTAGGGAAATGTGCAGTGAGATGCCTAGATCTGTGGCTTTCTCTGAGTTGCTGCCAGTATTGAAGGCTAGCACTGCTAGGAAAAGGCAGATTGCAGACTTCAATGTATGGCTAGAGTTTGTGTTAACTAAAAATTATTTCACATTCAATAATTAATTTTTCAGACAAAAATATGGAACAGTTATGGGGCCTGTATGGCCCACAGTTATGCAAATTTAGTAATGGGCATATGGGAAGAGAGGTTTGTACATTCTGACATTAATAACACGTTTGTACAGAATATACTCAGCTGGAATTGATTTATTGATGATATTATATGTATTCTATAAAGAAGGGAACCGAACAACAAATCCATGAATTCATGATATACTGTACTTTAATAGCACATCAGAGAGCTTAAAATTTACATATCAGTATCACAAAACACATTGTCTTTTCCTTGATGTTACTTTGATAGGTATCTCAGGGTAAATTGTCTCTGCAGCTGGCTATAGGAAATCAACTTCCACCAATACTATTTTACAAGCTGAAAGCTCAGATCCAAAATAGCTAATGTATTCTATACCCTATGGCCAGCTACTTAGAATTAAGAGAAACTGCTTGGAAGATTCTGAGTTTGAAAAAAAGGCCTTGGACTTGCTTAACAGATTTAGGGAGAGAGGGTATGATGAATCTGTGTTAGACGTGTGCGAAAGTTGTGGATTCTGCTTTCACAGAACTTTGCAGAAATTCGGAAAGTTCATGGAATTTTCCTAACTTCCGCTATTGGTGAGATTGGAGTCTTCCAAATGTGTTTGGCAGATTTTCACCCTGTTCCATAGAATTTGTTGGCTGAACTCCAGAATAATACACATGAGCTACAGAATAACAGTTCTGAGGAATGTGTTTTTTTTCTGCAGTTTAATGAATTATTCCTCAGTGCATGCATATATTATGCAGTTCAGTGATCAGTTTTGTGGATTTATTTATCCACAGTTTAATGCAATAATCTTCAATTTACACATTTTTTCTGCCGTTCTAAGTCTGAATTTCTGCAAAAGTTGCTAATTTGATTTCCACACTTTGACAGAAGTATAAATCTACCTTTTGCGGAAATTCATCCAGTGGAGGTTTTTTCACACACCACTAATCTGTGTTGAAAGAAGCCTTTAAAAAGGTAAAACTGGCTAATAGAGCTACTCTTTTTCCCTTAAATGGAGAACTTCTAGGGATAGTATTTTTATTTATTTATTTATTATTTTTTTATTTTAGTCTCTGGTAACCGGGGAAGGCCCACTAGGCACAAGGGCCTGTTTTCAGGGGCAACCTGGGAGCACTGGGCAGTTAAGTGACTCGCTCAGAGTCACACAATATGCAAGTGGAGGTTGTGAGAATCAAACTTAGGTCTTGTCTGCTGGGTGTACCTAGCTCGTACACACCTCGTTCCATTAACCTCTAGGCTATACTACCAGCACTAATGTGGTCATGTATTCACCTGTTTATAATGATTAGGGCTGGGCAAAATATATCTTTTACCAATGGAATTCTGGTGAAATGCTGATTTCACTTCAGCAAAATTTCATGAAATTCCACAAACATTTCATGAAAGTTTGCCAGAATTGTGGGTTTGGTTATTTCCATCTAATTTAAAAGGTGTTTGTCTAAATTGCACCAGAGTTCATATAGTGACTTTGCCAATGCTCATACAGACGTGTACTGTGTTTCAGATCTCTGTCATTAAAGATGCGTAAGTTATAAGCCTCCAAACATTCAGAAACTTTAAAATTACAGTTAACAACTAAGTACACTAAATGTGTTTGTGCAGATTGTACTAACTGTGGTAATGTGACTTTACCTACAGTATGCCCATACATATGTGTGCCATGTGCAAGATCTCTAGCTTTAAACGTGACTGACTTATAAGCCTCCATACTTTCAGAAATTTTTTAATTACATTTCACAGCTACATGAAGTGCTGAATTTTAAGGCCCTATACATTTAAAGCTAAAGATCAGAATACCACCAATGTTGTTAGGATCATTGACCGTAAATATTTATGGCAACCCCCATGGCAGAGCACCTGTGTCATGCTGCCATAATGGCAATCTGGGCTGGGAAGCAAGCCTGGAAAGTTGCGTCAGGAGGCAGGTCATGGCTAAAACTTACAATTTACATAATCAGTACTTCTCTTTTTAACAGTTTCCATTACTCTTCCAAGAGTATGCATCTATGTTTTCAATTATCTAGCTCCAAAGGTGGCTATGTTGTAAGCATAGAAATATGTTTGAAATTTTCACATGTATAATAAATTGTCAGAATGTGAGCCCCTATAACTTCTCTACCTTTCATTCAAATGTTATGAAACATACCAGATAATATGCATACCACATTTTCAGACCTCTTGCTGCAAATCAGATGGAGTTATAGCCAATTAAAGTATTTCAGAAAATTCCAAAACATTTCTTGAAATTTCACAAAATGGAAATTCAATGAATTGGGGATTTTCTAATTCACCCAGTTCTATTAATGATTTGTAAGGTTGTGTGGGCAATTTGGTTCATAAGTACTGGCCCTTATGACACACAGATAGAACTTTGGCTAGAAAGATACTGTAGGTCCAGCTCCGAGTGTTACCTTTAAAAAAAAAAAAAAACTTAGAGGACATATTAACCTCTAGCTATTTCATTCCTTCTAAAACAGAACAACCCTATATAAATTGGCTACGTGTAAGGCCAAATGGCTTTTTTCATTGCGGTAATTGCACAGTTTGTAAACATGCACATGTAGCCAAAATGTTTGAACACCCTATTACTAAGAGAAGGGTATGCTACTTTTGTTGTGTATGTAGCCTAGTGTCCATGCAATTGGTTAAATGTGGGACTCACAGTCAGACACCTTAAGGTGCTCATCCAAGAGCATGTAAGAGCCATCATAAATTGCCATGAAATCAATGCACTGGATGCGTATTTAAAGAATGCCCACAATCTTGACCGCTCCCAATTAATCTTTATGGGGTTGGAGCATATCCTGCCCAGAAGGGGGGGGGTGACAAAGTGAATCACTTGTTGCAATAGGAGACAAGAGGAATTGTGTCACTTAATGCTGAACAGCCCCTTTGTTTTAATAAAGAAGTTGATTATGGACCATATCTAAAGTGAAACTTTCAAAGGATACCCACTTTATATTTTGTTTTTGGGCTCATTATCTTCTCTTGTTCTCTCTCTCTTTTTCAGGTTCTTGTCTATCATGTTTGCCTCTTCTACACAGAATTACTGACTGATTTATATGATGCAATTCACTGATGTTAAGTATTTGTACATTCTCAAATACTGCCAGCTGTGATGTAACACAGATTAGGTAGATTTAATAATTTATTCAAATGTGAAATTATCAGTATTTAAAAGTTCTATCTTCCATCGTTAGTCAGTGTTAGCTTTGTTAGTTACGCTGGCATTATGTTTATACACTTTACTGTATTTGTATGGTGAGGTCCCCCTTCCCCCTAGTTCTTTCTTGTTGCCATGATTACTTTGACATCACATATCATTAAATGAGAACAGTGATGATTAGCTCCTAATTGATTACCACATGAAACAAGGTGATTCAATCTTTTGATTTGATATGCATGTGTTCTGTGTATAAATTAAACTGTGTATCTATATGATATTGCTCCCTGATGAAGACCAGTTGCTGGTCGAAGTGCTGGGGTATTCTTCTGGTCCAGAGTTTGGAATAAACCCCTAATTTATAGGCATTGAATTATGGCATGTTGTTACTTTTTGTGCTGAGTGCAGAGCTGTGTTTGCTCTATTGGGATTTGGACTAGCCACCTTGATCTGCACCACTTCACGTCTTCTACAATGCAATGTTTTTTGTTCTTTTCACAGACTTCTCCATATGGCTGAGAGAGTGATGTACAGAGGAGGGATACAGCTGCATAGGAAGCTGGAAGGAACCTGGAAAAATAGGGCTCTATGTGCACTGCATAGGCTACATCTCAGTAGGGAGGGCACCGGAGTGTTGAAGGGAAAGATGGGGGATTACGCGGTTAGTGCCTTTAATTTAAACTGATAAGGGAGATAGTAATTGTCATAGTACCCTAAGTCACCAGGAGGTGGGGGCCAACAGCCCCTCCAAGTCAGAGAAAGCTTTAGAAGAATCAACCTATGGGGTGAAGGGGGGGCACTAACAGTAGGTGTGGGGGGAGTTCCTGGTGGGAAGGAGGGAAGGGTGGTTGAGGAGGGGTGACTGAGGAACAATGATGGGTGTTTTGGGGTGGGCCAGGGTGTAAGATAGGAGGAGCGGTGGAGTATCCAGGAACACATAGGGGAGGGACAGGCAGACCAGGGAAGAAGGGAAAGAGCCATGGTGGAAAGTTGTATCCCTGAATGCACAAAGTCTGGGGAAAAAAATGGCTGAGTTACAAGTGCTGTTGGCTGAGGGGTAGCTGGACATGGCAGCCATCACAGAGATTTGGGCCATACTGAACCATGACTGGGACCTCTTAGTCCTTGGGTACAAACTATATAGAAGGGACAGATGGTGGGCACAGGTGGAGGAGTTGCATTGTACGTAAGGAAGGGAATTATTTGTACACAGGAGGAGGAGATGGGGAGGACTGAGATGTTGCAGGTGCAGATACAGTCCACAAAAGGGAGAAAACATAGTCTGAGCGGTGGTCTACAGGCCACCAAACCAGGAAGAAGAGATGGACAGGGGGCTGGGGTAGTGGAGATGGCAAGCAAGAGAGAGGTGGTGATTATGGTGGACTTCAATCAGCCTAGTGTGGACTGAAAATCCCTGCTTCATCCTGTACAAGGTCACAAATGATGCTGGATGCATTTCAGAGAGGGTTCCTGACACAATGTGTTCTGGAGTTCACCAGAAAGAGAGATGTGCTGAATCTTTTGCTGACAAACAAAGCACATTTACAGGAAATAAGAGTGGAGGAACTTCTGGGTTGGAGCAACCACCACTCAGTGTGGATGCATTTGGACATGGGTATGGTGAAAAATAACACCCAAAACCAGAGTACTAGATTTTAGAAAGACAGACCGTGAGAGCATGGGAGAGATTTCTAAGTGGGCACCTTGCTGATATCAGAGAAGAGATGGGGTGGATCAGAAATGGGTCATAATCAAGGGGGGAGGGGGCTGGTGGCAGCCACTAACAAGTGTGTAAAACTGAAAACCAAAAAGCCTAAGGCCAAAAAGCGTAGCTGGTTTGATAGGTAGCTCAGGCAATGAGGAACAAAATCTCACCTTCAAGAGAAGTTCAAAAGGACCAAGAAGGAGGAAGACAGGACAGAGTACAGTGCTAAGGCTAGGGAAGCGGAAAGAGCAGTCCTGTTGGCCAAAGCCAGAAAGGAGCTACAACTGGCAGAGGGGGTGAAAAAGGGGGAGAAGACTTTCTTCCAATATAGCAAGGAGAAAAGGGATATGAAGGAGGGGATTGTCAAGCTAAAAAGAGAGTGGGGGTGGGTGGAAGGTAGTGAAGAGAAGGCAGACGTACTAAGTATTTTTTGCTCAGTCTTCACCAAGGAGAAAGATGATCTGATGCCTCAAGGGAAGAATGGGGTGGGAAATAGAAAGGAAAGGTGACACTGATGGGGATATTGATGAGGACAGGGTAAGTAAGGGTTTGAGGGCCCGAAAGTAGACAAGTCCAAAGGCTTAGCTGGCATACATCCAAGGGTGCTGAGGGAATTGTAAGATGTGCTAGCGGGTTCCCTGATGGAACTGTTTAATAGCTCACTGCTATCGGGGGAATTACCCTGAGACTGGAGAATAGCGCACATAATGCCGCTCCAAAAAAGTGGTCTGAGGGATGACACAGGCAAATACAGACCAGTCAGTCTGACCTCAATAGTTGGGAAGCTTATAGAGACTATACTAAAGGAAATACTGCTGTGCTTTCTGGAGGATAATGGGCTCCAAGATGAGAAGCAGCACGGGTTTGTAGCAGGATTATCCTGCCAAAAAATCCTGTTTAATTTCTTTGATTGGGTAACTAAAACAGGATAATAGTCAGGCAGTGGACAACCTGTATCTGAATTTTAGTAAGGCTTTTGACTATATTCCCCACAGGAGATTAATCCAGAAGTTGGAGGATCTGGGGGTGGGGTTAAAGCTACAGAGATGGGTAAAAAGCCAGTTGCAGGATAGGAGTCAGAGGGTAGTGGTCAGGGGGAATTCTCCAGGGCTAGAGCAGTCACTAGTGGATTCCAAGAGTGTTCAGTGCTCGGTCCGGTGCTGTTTAATATATTTATTATTGACATAGCAGATGAAGTAAAGGGTACAATCTGACTGTTTGCAGATGACACTAAACTCTGTGGGAAGGTAGACACAGAGGAGGGAATACAGGATCTCAAGGATGACCTAGCCAGGCCTGAGAGGTGCTTGGGTATTTGGCAACTGGGGTTCAGTGCAAAGAAGTGCAAAGTCATGTACTTGGGGGCTAAGAACCCATCAACTGGATATTGTCTGAGTAGTGCACAGGTTACCATGTTAGAAGAGGAGAAAGATTTGAAGGAGACAACTGCACGTGATCTCAAACACTCAGCGCATTGCAGGAATGCAACTGCTAAGGCAAATAGAATGTTGAGCTGCACAGACAGATGACTAACAAGCAGGAGGGGGGAGATCATTCTGCCACTGTACAGATCCCTGGTGCATCCACACCTGGAGTACAATGTATAGTTCTGGTGCCCATACCTAAGGAAAGACATCAATCTTTTAGAAACAATACAGAGGAGGGCAACTAAAATGATCCATGGTCAACAGGGTAGGACATATAAAGATAGACTCATAAACCTCAACATGTACTCCCTGGAGGATAAGAGAGAGAGGGGAGACATGACTGAAACATTTAAATGTCTCAGTGGTATAAACCAGGTGAATTTTGAGGGTCCCTTCAGCTTTAGCAGCAAAAAAACACTAAAGGACACTGCCTCAAGCTGGTGGGAGATTGATTCAAGAGGGAAATGAGAAGGCACTTTTTTACCGAGAGAAGTGGAATAAGTTGCCAGATGAGGTGGTATCTGTAAAGCCAGTGGGCAGCTTTAAGAGGAGTTGGGACAAAGTAAAGGGGAAGGTTGCAGTTAAAATCAGAAACATGGGGGGAATCCTATTGGGGAGGGGGATAGTTCAAATGGGGAGGGGGCAAATTCCTCAGGAATCACTGAGGGATACACATTACAAGCAGACAAGACAGACCTTGTAGCCTTTTTCTGCTGGCATTTTTCATACTAAGGTTCATACTAAGGTTGAGTGAAGGAGTCAGTAGGCCGAGGCCCATAATGCTCCTATACTAGGTCATGGAATAAAATGATAAGTTGTACCCAGATAAGATTAAAGTATCAAGACAATGTTTGAAAATCTCTTTAGGGTTACTAGTAACAACGTCAGATGGAAGGCGATTCCACAGCCCAATAATTCTAATAGTGAAGAAGTACTAACGATTGTTATGTCTAAAAGATTTACCAATTAACTGAAGGATATGACCTCTAGTGTTATGTGTAGATTTTTTAAATGAAAAACCTAATTCAGTCATGATAAAAGGATCATGAATAATATCATATAACAGAAGGAGATCACCACGGATCGTCTAGTGGTGAGAGACATTAATTTCAATGTGTCCAACCTTGATTCATAAGATAACCAATCAAATCCAGTTATCTTTTTTGTATATTTACGCTGCACCCTTTCAAGAGAGAAATTTTCTGATTTTTTAAATGGACACCAGAATTGAGAGGCATATTCAAGATGTGGTCGAACGTAGGGCCTAAATAAAGGTAACAATACCTCCTGTTTGCGAGATCTAATATTGCGCAAGATAGACCATATAATTTTGTTAGATGTATTAATAACTGAAGACATATGCTTAGTGTATGTTAAATTATCAGATATAGTTCTGCCCAAGTCTTTCTCATTGTCAGTTGCACACAATGGTAACTCGTCCAAAATATACGAGAAATTCAAGTTATTAGAACCCAAGTGCATAACTTTGCACTTGGCAGGATTTAACTTCATTTCCCAATTTTTAACCCAAGTACTGATAACATCTAGATCATACTGAATACAGGAAATTTGATCATAACTGGAACTTAAACCACTGATCTTCACATCATCTGCATATTTTATAGTATAAGAAAGGCAAGAATAAGTTAAATCAAATATGAAAGCCTGAAAAAGGCGGGGACCAAGAACTGAACCCTGAGGAACGCCACTCAATACCCTGCCTGAGTCAGAAAAAGTCCCATTTATCATCATTCTCTGAGTTCTACCTGAAAGCCAGTTACATATCCATTTCATTATATAGTCATTAATATTAAGGCTAGAAAGCTTTTGAATAAGAGCCCAGTGTGGCATGGAATCAAAAGCTTTACTGAAATCGATAAAGATAATATCGCAGGCTAAGTTGTCATCCAAAAAAGAACTAAAATGTTCATAGAAACATAGTAAATTAGTAAGACAGCTTCTACTCTTTTTGAAGCCATGTTGTTCCGGATCAGAAACATCAATTACTGGGGACAGAATGTCCTTTAGTAGGCTTTCTAGTACTTTGCAAATTTCATATGTTCGAATGTTCATATTCACACACCTTATGATCTTCAATTATTCCTCTCTCCTTCCTCATTCCCAAATGCTGAAGCCACACCACTTGAGCTGATCAATGCAGTCAAGCACCATTAACAAATCTTCCTGTGTGCTGCTACCCAGACCAACAGAAGAAAGCAACTCAGGCACTGCTTATTGTCCTCCCACTCCTTCCGTCTCCACAAGACCTCCTGTTTACCTTCTCAGCCACATCTGACTTACATGAGGCACCAATGCATCATGAAATTTAATGAATACTTTGCAGATAAAATCTTTGCACAAAGACTTTTCTGACATTCCTGTGAAGTTTGCAGAGAGAGGCCACACGTTATGAAACTTCAGGAAGTACAAAGTTCTCAACTTCACAAGAACTTCGCAGGTGAAGTTTATCTTTGCTACATCTTTAATCCAGAGGCTCTGCAAAGTGATGGAGGAGCCACACAATTGGAAACTGTAAGATAAGGCATTGCCCTGCTTCAAGGGAAGGGAACTGGCAGTTTGTTCCTGTATTTAGCAATCGAGCCAGGAACTATACAAACACCTCATGTTTTTAGGCTGTTTCAAATAGCAATTGAAGCAAGTCCATGGCCTTTGGTTTATGAGGTGTATCATAAGAAGTTGCTTACATTTAATTTAAAGTGCACCACTGCCAGCTATCCTGCTGCAACATCAGCTGGCCTGCACCAATTCAACACTGGGTACCCAGAACTGTGATACTGGAGCTCCCATTGAATTTTAATGGAAATTCATGGTACCAGGTGGGAGGGGTAGTGACCTTTAGTACAGATGAATCATATCATCTGCTGTACTGTGCATTGAAGTGTGGGGGTTAAAAACATAAAAAGTCTGCGTCTGCTAAAGGTTTTCAATAGCAGCTTGAGGACTTTCTTTTGGCCATGCCTCTGCAAGGCAGATGAGAATGGTGGTTACAGGAATAAGCCAAGCCTGAATAAGGCAACAGGAGACCGGCTATAGTACACACATCTACTTCACATAGCACTGATCCCCACTTCCACTTTTTGGGTACATCCCAAAACTAAAGTTGTGGTTTTGTTTTTGAAGGCATGTCTTATCACTAGCCCTGTTTACACAGTCACATTTACACTTGAGTAACCCAATCTCCCAGGTTGCTCCAGTGCAAATACTTCCATGTGGACACTTAACAGATCAAGGTAAGCTGCTCATTAAGCCGATCCCAGATTCTCTGTCAAGCTGGGAATGCTGAGCACGGTGAGCAACGTGCAGTGGATTAAACCGCTGTGTGGACTATGTTGAGAGGTCTAAACCTCACTTTCAGATTCTTGACGATATTGGGAATGCAAGTAATCACAAACACATTGCATTAGAGTAATAAACAAGTTTATTATTACCAAAGGGATAAATCACAGTTGCCCTAAGCAGTTCTTACCAATATGAACTGGGAGCCAGTGCTAAGCGTTCCCTACACCTCGAGGTTTCTCTGTAGTCTCTTGGGGTCTCTCGGGTCTCCGAGGTGTAAAGCTTGTGCATTACATTATATACCTATGATAATTACTATGATTACCAAAAGATAGCAACATTTCTAGTTACATAGATGAGCCCTATTGGCTAAATTAGAGGTGGCTCCACAGTCCAAGATAACATCATACAATTTTGTAAAGTCATCAGTTTGAGAACAAAAGAGTTCTTATACAGAGTCTTACATAACTAAGTGTAGTAGTACAAATCACTAAAAGATGGCAATTCCATCTTACATATTATAGTTACTTCAAGGACAGGTGTCTTGGCATCTGACAAGTAAGAAATAGACAGAAAATACATGGTAAAATATATGTGTATTAGCAAGCAAAGTGGATTACAACAATATGCATTCATATCCTGACATCTACTCTTATACGGTAGATGCCCTTAGCCCTATTTATTAGTATAACCTATACTTAAGCATTAGCTGTCTACGGTGTACCTCTGAGGGTACCAATTAGGGTGCAGGGACCTCGCGTAACATCTGTTTGTGCAGTCGTAACTTATCCACTCTGGTGCATGCACAGCCAAAGGGACAAAGGCTCAAGCATGGACAGTCTCTGTTTTCGGCAAGTGCTTCCAGCTAAGTAGTTTTTCCTTATAAAGACTGCTTCCCTCCAAGTGTAACAAAGTAGCTGCAATTAAAAACCGAGTGCTTTACCTGACTTAAATCTCCATGGTAATGTACAGGAGAGCTTGCGGACATACGCATTGGCATGTGCACTTATGTCACACCTTACAGTGGTGAGCAGCTGTCCAGCCCCCTGACACACAGCCCCTAACCAGCGCAGACTGTAGCGGTGCAGTGAAAGGCCATGTGGATAGGCAGATTCCGACTTGCGGGTGATCAGGACCGCACTGTTATGGAAGATGTCTGTAGCGCTACTGCAGTGTAAACTTGACTATTGTCTCACAGATTTATGATTCATTCAACTGGGGGACCTGTCTTGCATTTGCTTTGGGTCTGCAGGAGGGGTGATCACAATAGGGGAGATGGGTAGATACAGCATATCAGAATGTTGTACTGACCACTTTCTAGGCCCACTTAAATATTTTTCTGGGTGGAGGCACAGTGCTATTTCTTCTTTCTGGACACAAACACCTCTCACTCATACTGTAAACTATCAGAAACCATATAGGCAGGTAGAAGCAGTTTGATATGTAGCAAGATACATAATTATGCAGGCAGCAGTAATATAATTTTAAGTACTACAAAACCACATATGCAATAATGTACTAGGCAGCAGTTTTTTTATGTAGGGAGGGCAGCAACAGATGATTATGCACAGCCAAGGCTATTGTACTTAGGCTGATGGCTGGCTCCCCAGGTGATGCCCCTAGTGTGGTACCCTTATACCTGCCCTTGAACTTTGGCCAGCTGAATGAAGGAACCCTTAAGAGGAATACAACCCCCCCTTTTCAATTGCAGTCTGGGGCTTGCCTTGTGCGCCACTTCCACTGCCTGATTTGGGGTTAGTGGTCACTAAATTGGGACTTCTTAGTCCTGTTCCAGTCTCAAAGAAGACAACAGCAATCAGCTGTGGGGAGATGGGAAGCAAAGAGCTAGCTCCCTGCTCTCCTAACCTCTGTAGATTCCTGCCAGTGGGAAGTGGCACCCGACTAATCTGCACTTTTGAAAGACATTTTCTTTTATGTTTCTTGCCTTCTGACTATAGGGTCTGCCCTGTGATCCACCTTTGCTGCTCAAGTGGTGGTCTGGTGTTATGTGATATGGACCTCCTGTACCTGCCCTGGTCCTAGAGAATGGTGCCAACTGGTGTTGGGGGTGTGAGGGAGCAAAGGGCCAACTACTACCCCTCAAATCCCCTGTAGAACAAAGTCCACCAAAATACTTTTACTTTTAAATTTTATAACCTGTGACTGGGGTCTTCCCTTTGATCCACTGCCTGATTGACAGCCGGCAATCATATGATCAGGACCTCCTAATCTTGCTTCAGTCAAGTAGAAGACAGCAGTGATCAGAGGTTGGGGGAGCAAAGGGATAGCTCCCACCCACAAAACTCTTATAGAATAGATTCATGGCAGTGGGAAATGACATTGATCTGCACCTCAGAAAGTCTTTCTCTTTTGATGCTAGTGCCCTCAAACTAGGTCCTGCCTTGGATCTGCCTCCACTGCACAACTGGCAATGAAAATTCATGTGACTGGGACATCCATGTCCTGTACTGGTCCTGCAGAAGACAGCAGTGACTGGGTGGTGAGAGAGAGCAAAAGGCCAGCTCCAACCCCTCATGACCCCTGTAGAGCACAATCCTGTCAGGGAGAAGCCTAATTGATCTGCACATCAGAAAGGCTTTTTCTTTTCCATTTTGTGCTTTCCACCTGGGGACTGTATTGTGGGCTGCCTCTGCCACCCAATTGCCAGTTGAAGGTCATGTGATCGGGTCTTCCCAGTTCTGGCCTGGTCCCGGAGAAGACAGCAGTGATCAGTGATTGGGGGAGTGGGAGAAAAGGGCTAGCTTCCACCCCTCATGATCCCTGTAGAGCAGAGTCCTTGTAGTGAGAAGTGGTGCCAGTCTGTGTCTGTGAAAGGCTCTTTTTTAAATGTCATGCTCTCTGGCTGGGATTTATCTTGTGGTCTGCTTCTACCACCTGACTGGAAGTCAAGGGTCATGGTATGAGTACCTCCTCACTCTGTCCGAATCTGGGAGAAGACCGCAGCAATCGGTGGTGGGGGGAAGGGAAGAGCAAAGGATATCTCCAACCCCTCATTACCCTTGTAAACAGAGTCATGGCTTTGGGAAGTGGTGCAGATTTACGCTGTGGAAAGGCTTTTTCCTTTACATTTCATGCCCTCCATCTATGGCCCACTATGGTGTCTGCCTCTACTACCTGGTTGGTAAACAGAGGTCACCTTATCAGGACCTCACAGTCCAGAAGACAGCAGTGATTGATTATGGGGGTTGAAAAGCAAAGGACTAGCTCCCACCCATCATGACCTCTGTAGAGTAGAAGCCAGGCAGTGGAAAGTGACACTGATCTGCATCTCTGAATGGCTTTTTCTTTTAAGTTTTGTCCCCACCCCACCCCCAGCACAGGCCCAACTTGTGGCCTACCTCCATAGCACAATTGCCTGTCCTAGGTCAAAGAATCTAAGCCTCCCTGTCCTGTCCTTGTCCCGGAGAAGACAGTGATGGTAAGTAGAGGGGAGTGGAAGCAGCAAAGGGTTAGCTCAGACTCCTCACAACCCCTGTGGAGCAGAGTTTTGATAGTGGAAAGGGATGCCAGTCAGAGCCTCTAATAGTTTCTTTCTTTTAAATTTCACATCTTCTGACTGGGGCCCACCTTGTGGTCTGCCTACACTGACTGACTGGAAAGTGCTGCCAACCTGTGCCTCTGAAAGGCTTTTTATTTTAAATGTCATGCTGTAAGACTGAGGCCCACGTTGTGGTCTGCTTCTACTGTCTGATTGACAGTCAGAGGTCACATGATTGGGACTTCACAGCCCTGTTCTGGTACAGGAAAAGACAACAGAGATCAGTGATGGGGGTAAAGGGGAGCAAAGGAATAGCTGACACTCCTTTTAACCACTGTAGAGCAGAGTTATGCTAGTGGGAAATGGCACTGTTCCATGCCTCAGGAAGGCTTTGTTCTTTTACGTTTTGTGCCCTACAACTGGGGTCTCCCATGCAGTGCCCCACCAATGCCCAACTGAAGTCAAAGGTCCCATGCTTGGGATCTCCTGGTCCTAGAGAAGACAGCAGCAATTAATGGAAGAGGAAGAGAAGCCAAGGGCTAACTTCTACCCTCATGTCCCCTGCAGAGCAGTCCTGGCAGTGGGAAATGGTGCCAGTCTGAACCTCTGAAAGGCTTTTTATTTTAAATGTTGAGCCGTCCAACTGGGGCCCATCTTATGGTCTGCTTATGCAGTGCCAACCCATTGGTTATGATATTTTTATTTATTTATTGAAATGTTTCACCAGGAAGGCATACTGAGCAACAAGTCGCTCGCCTCCCTGTGTGACCTGGAGGGAAAGGGTACAATAAGAATGAGATATTAAACATCCAAGTTGCAAAATCAACATCAACATACATTTGTAAGGCAGGAGTTACAAGCAGTATTACAACAGTGTTGTGCATAATAGGTAGAAGAGTGGACAATAATAAGTGCCGGGTGAGTAAGTAAACAAGTGCTTATGTGAAAGAAAGGGGGAAGGAGAGGAGGGGGGGAAGTGGGGGGAGGAAGGGTCAAGTTCAAGTTACATTCAAGTTACAAGATCAACATTAACATACAGTTGTAAGGCAGATGTTACAAATAGTGTCATGCTTAATATGTAGAAAGAGTGGACAATAATAAGTGCTGGGTTAATAAGCAAACAAGTGCTTATGTGAAAGAGAAGGGGGAAAAGGAGAGGAAAGGGCGAGGTGGAGTGGGGGAAGAGTCGTGTCCCTGGAGACCCCTTCAGGAGATGTCATGTAATCTGGACCTCCCAGTCCTGTGTCAGACCTCAGTAAAGTAGTAGTGATATTGGGTGAGGGAAGGGGGTGCAAAGGGCTTGTTCTCACTCTGCACATCCCCTGTTGAGCAGAGTTCTGACAGTGGGAAGTGATGCACACCTGCAACTCCGAAAGGTTTTCTCTTTCAGATTTCCAGCCCTCTGACTGGGGCTCAACTTGTGTACCTGCTCTGCAGCCCAACTGGTGGTCACAGATCACAAGATTGGGACCTCCTAGTCCTTTTCCAGTCCCAGGGAAGACAGTGGAAAACTGTGGTGGTGGAGGGAGCAAAGGGCTAGCTCTCACCCATAATGACCCCAGCAAAGCAGAGTCCAGGCAGTGTGAAGTGGCACTGATCTGTTTCAGAAAGTTTTCCTTTTTTTTAATTTCATGTTCTCCAACTGGGGACCCAGTAAATCTGTAGATATATCTGTTTATTGGTAGGGGTTCCTCTAACTTGTCTAGATAATGTGTATCCATGTAGATTGGGACTTGCCTCTGACTTTCACTGTAGATTAACTGATGTAACCCAACTCCTAACCAAGCCATAATGCTTTATTCATATACTACATACTACATACTGATACAGATTATGAAAGTTCAGATATATTTTGGACATAAAAATAGCTCTAGAAAGTTTTATTGAATAATAATAAACTGTGCTGACCACTAAATGGTGATAAATTGGGAAATGATCAGTGTGAAATTTCCCTTGCTGTTAGACAGCATCTAAAATGTGGTAAGTAAAGTGTGTCAGTGTGTACAGTATGTTCAGTATATGTGTACCTTTGCTTATATTCATGTATGGGCAAGACATACAGCAAAAGGAGCAAACAAGAGAGAGAGAGAGGTGAATTAGAGTTAGTCTAGTGAAAGTTACTGAGAGGATTATTACTTTGAAGGTCAGAAACATTATTGTTGGTCTATAAAGCTTACTGGAAAAGTCTGTTTATTCCTTCAGAGACCCCTTCAAACCTTGACAATATAATACAAATCTGTCTGTGTGTGGAACAACAGTATATCCAGCTGGTAATCCATCTACTCATTTATCTACTGACTTTAAGTTACTATATTCCACAGACAGGAATCTTTCTTTCATCAGAAAGTAATTATCTCAAGTCCTAGCAGAAAATTACTCATGAAGCATCAGAAAGAAAGAAATGGCATTTCCCAATCTGTGTCAAGTGTCAGTGTTCAATATGTGGAAATAAATGACCCCATTGATGTTACACCAACTGGAGTTTTGAAGCTAAACAAGTGGCAGGCAACGTGACTTAATTTAAACAAGACCAAAAGCACATCTTAATCCCAGTATATGAGACCTCGCATATACTGTAGTATCTCACATTGTTGAATGTTTTGGTGTTAACAGTTAAAGGAAAAAAACAACTTACTGTAGATTTCTGTTCCACATTCTAACAGAAATATTAATTGGTTATTTAAGCAACATGGGAAGAAAATGATGCTGCTGAATGTCAGCATTTAGCAAGTAATTATGTAGTAGTCTCTTTCAAATACAGTACATTGGTACCAATATTCTCTCATTTGAAGACTGTTACTTTGGTGACAGTCTGTTTCCTTCCCTGGAAAGGCGTTGTCTCTGAATGATCCTTTCATAGTTGATACCTTTAAGCAGCAGTTCTCAGTTTTAGTCTGGCATATACCCATCTGGACAATGACAGTGTAAACAGTTCTTAGCACAATTATGCTGTATACGTATACAATAATCAGTTGATTAACCCTCAGTCACCTCCCAGGTAAGACAGCACTCCCTGTCCTTTTATCCACTTGACAAAAATGAAACAATAGGGAGGTTTCTTGAGGGGCAAGAGACTGCAGTTAATTATGAACTCTTGTTTTGAGCTTGTTTGTATAGGGGGGTGATAATAATTGGCATTATCTCTCTTTATGGTCTAATTCTCTGGTGGGTGATTGGAGCTGCTGAGAGTCACTCCTGGCTAACTTTTCTGGTTTTAAATTTGAGGCATGGTGGATGATACAGAAAACTGGTCCAGGGCAGTACATATATACATACTATACTATATATATATATATATATATATATATATATATATATATATATATATATATATATCTATACACATACATACAGAGAGTGAGGGGGAGAGATACAATGTATTAAATGCAAAAATGTGCATTAATGCAGACATCAGGGTTAAAGACTGCAAAAAGCATAATGTAAGGAAATGAAAAAACATTAGGGTTTTGGGCCTCTGGAGTCCTTGTGGATGATGGATCAGTGATGACATGTTCCTCGGGATTGCCGATACTAATCTCCACACCTTGACCCCCAGCCCATAGCCTCCTGTCTGAAGCACAAGGTACAGTTCCAAGTCTATGCCTCATAGTGATACACTCTTTGGTAGTGCTGTGTGGAATGTGGAATTCCGCTGATGGAATTAGTGCAGAACAACCATTCTGCTGGTGGAATTTCTGCCAGAATTTTGCTTGTTCGCCTGCGGAATTCTGCCTACTGTGATCCGCAGAATAATATTCTGTAGAACAGTAATTTTTTCCACAGAAAATTATTCCACAACAATTTCCCCTGAAAATATTCTGCGGAGCAGTGATTTTTCTGTGGAAAATCATTCTGCAACTATTTTATGCTGTGGAATTCTGCCATTCCATTTCTGGCAGAATTCAACAGAATTTCAGCAGAATTTTGAATATTCCATGGAATTTCGTTCCTCCAGAATTTGAAAATTGCACACAGCACTACTCTTTGGAGATAGAGAAGTATGGCTCACCACATGTTGCCAACAGAATCAGTGATGGCTTTCTTTACACAGGGCGCTCTGGGCCCTGTGTGAAGTAAAGCGATCATGTCTGACTTTGTTTGCTCAGCGGAAGGGGTGAGCGCAAGCATTGATAACTCGAAGGAACACCCCACCACTTATTCACCAAGAATCCAGATACCCAAAATCCTAATGTTTTTTCATTTCACTACTTTGTGCACTTTGTGTTCTTCAGCTGCATACCTGCATTAACATAGTTTTTTGTAATGAATTTCCCTTCTTTTTTTGATAGTGGAATTGTACAATTGTGTTTTTCAGAAGAAAGGGTGCTCCAGAACTAGGGGCCACCACAATATGAAGCTGGAGAAGGGGTAGGTTTAGGAGAGATATTAGGAAATACTTCATCACAGAAAGGGTGCTGAATGCCTCAAGTGGTCTTCCAGCAGAGGTTATGGTGGTGAAAACAGTGGTGAGATTCAAAAAGATCTGGGAAAAGCACAAGAGAGTCATTGGAGATAGGAAAGTGGGTGGCAGAGAAAGTACCATAGACCTGGGGAGGTCTACATTGTAAGGAATGCAACAAAAAAGGGCAGACTGGATGGGCCATGCAGCCATTATCTGCCGTCAGCTTCAATGTTTCTATCATCATTCATGCAGATTCTGAAAGGACCTACATTAAATGACATAAATAGAATACTGGAGGTATCTGTAGCCCTGCTTCACCAACCAACTAACCAGTGAAAGATAACAGTGTCTTAATACTTGTATGTAGATGCAAAGTTACACCGTATCATCCCAACATATTTACAGTACGAATAATAAAGAGTTTTTCCCTGGATCCTGGGGAATGTCGGATGTGGTTGGGTGATTTGATGAAGCATCCAGTTGTACCTGAGCATAAAAATAGCAATGGGGTCACAAAGGATCTGTAGCTCTTATCTACTTATCTGATACATGTGTACAGTGTCCTCCATTTCTGGGTCTGGCGTCTTGTTACTCCAACTTCATAATTCTACTGGACCTATGGACATAAAGTGGGAATTGGTTTAGTATGATTAATAAAAGTGCTGATTAGCTATGTCAGGTGGACAGGGTTGTAGTTTTCTTAGGGGGTTTTAAAGTAGGCTGGTCAGGAAAGTAGATACCAGTACCACGACAGTGACCCAGGTTTGAGAACAGACTTGGGTCATTTGTAGAGACCAGCATGGTAGATGTAGATAGGATTTAGCATCCCTGGGCCCACTGTCCTCTTGGGAGTAATCTGCTCTTCTCAATGACCACCATGAGCACAGAATGAAGCCATCACCTTTCCCACACCCTGTAACACTGATGGGGTGCAGGACTACCAAATTGACTGACAGTCAAGTGGGCGGAAGTCCCTTTCCCAGCCATCTCCATCATGGGGGAATCAGTGAGGGGGGTACCAAAGATACAAGGTATGTTCCTGAGCTGGAGGCTGACAGGGCTAGGTGGCTGACTACAGTACAGGTCCTGTCAGTGGTGTGGGGCCTGCAGCAACCAAACCTTCATCCTGCCAGGTGCTCTTTTGTCCATTTTTCTTGCCACTGTACTTGTTACGACTCAATGCATGGGCCCATCAGGCCTCGACATGCATGTCAACCCCTAGTGAAGGAAGGCTCCCCGACCCACCACAAGGTGTCGCATGTGCACCAGAACACTGCTCTGTCCCTTCCCAGGCAGAGGTCATTGCCACATATCCCAGAACTTGCTTCCCAGCCTCAGCCCTGTCAGCTGGCACACTGAGATCGTACCTGAATTCAGGTCACTTGCACAGGAAGGCAACATGGTCCCCACTGGGTGAATGGCAATCACTGAAAACGACATCACTTCTTAAATTTTTTTTTGTGACTTCTGACCCCAGATTTTCAAACTAGTTTTTTTTATGACCCTTCTGATTATGACAGGTGTCATTTATAAAATACTGGCTGAAACGTATTTTCACACCACATGTGTGAAAACATATTTTGGCCAGGATTTAAAAAATGACACTAGGGAAGGGAGTGGGAGATGTACGAGCATAGACACACAGCCGGCTCTAACAGGTATTGACCCCTAACAGGGTTGGTGGAGCAGGAGGCAGTCAAGGAGACACAGACTGGAAGCAATAAGGAACAATGCCCTAATAGGTGGGAGAAGTCAGAAATAAGGGCTGATCATACCATGGTAGTCCGAGAAGAGGGAGTATCCAGGGAAGAGGGTGGGGGGGAAATATTTCACCAGTCACGGGAGAAAAAAGAGGGGGGTCAACTGATGGAGTGACCTGGAGGGACACCAGGTAAGGGCACTCTGTCCAGGAGTTCAGGGAGGGATGGGTTACAAGGAGGAGAGGGATTGTGGAAACAAAATGGATGAGGGAGGAGGGACACAGGGGAGAGAGGAGGCAGGAATCATCATCCAGTAAGTCAAGGAGAAAAGGATAGAGGTGGAGGGGAGGCAGGTGGGGGCTGGGGGCAGGGGAGCTGGAATAAAAAGTAAGGCAAGGCCTGTGAAGGCACCTTCAAGAATAGCACAGGTGATGGTGTTCAGGGACTCCATTATCAAAGGGATCCACCAGTTAAGAAGGGGAATAGCTTTTAGAGGGAGGTCGGTTTTCTGCTAGCCAGGGATGGATGCGAGCAGGGCACTCCCAAAAATTAAGAAGTGCATCAGGTGGATTAGGGGACAGCCTCACTTGGTTTTGCACCTTGGTACAAATGACCTGGCCGGAAAGGAGGTGGAGGAGGTGCAGAGGAGATTTGGAAATTTAGCAAGAGGGTGCCAGGGGTTGGTGGGTTCAATAGCTTTTTCACAAGTTCTGCCGCTGCACTGCGCCAGTACTGCCAGGCAATTTAGAATCAAGAACTTCAACCACTGGCTAAGGCAGTGGTACATGAGGAAGGGCTATGAATGTATAGGGGATTGGGGAGCACTTGAGTGGACTGGAGTTTGTATGAGAGAGACAGATTGCATATTAATGGTGAGGGGCTTAGGCTTCTGAGAGGGAGATTGCAGGGATGCAGAGATAAAATATGGGAGAGTGAGTTAAGCTAGGAAAGGGAGAGAGTGAAGCTAGGGGCAGGTTGGGAAGAATGGCAGAAGGAACTGCCCAGTCTTGCAGTCCCCCACAGAGGGGGGCAGGGGAAACCAAAACGGGGGTGGGGGGAGACAGAGGAGGGGGGCTACTGGAAGGGATTACTGACAAATCCCAGCAGCCTAAGGAAGAAACTGGTTGAGCTGCAGATGGTCATGGCAGAGGATGACCTGGACCTAGTGACAGTCATGGAAACCTGGTGGACCGATAAACATAGTTAGAAGGTGGAAATACCTGGGTATGTGCTCTACAGGAGGTATAGGTCAGAGAAAAGAGGGGGGAGTGGCCCTCTATGCAAAGGAAGGGATTAAGGTGATGGTATGCCGAGGGGGGTGGATCTGCAAATACCCTTTGAGTCACATTGGGCAGAGAGGGAGGAAAACCAGTAAAGGTAGAGGTAGTCTGCAGACTGCCAAGGCAGGATGAGGAGGTAGACAAGCAGCTGGAGAGGGAGATACAGGAGAGGGCCAGCAAAGGAGAAGTGTTGGTGGTGGGTGATCTAAATCTGCCAGATATGGATTGGGGAATCCCAGCAGCATCCACAGAGAGGAGCAGGGAGATGCTGGGAGCCTTACAGGAGGAGTTCATCACCAAGCTAGTAGTGGAACCCACCAAAAGAAGTGCCTTTCTTGACCTGGTTATGGCTAATGGGGACAGTGTAGAGGGGGTTGAAGTGGGGGAGCACTTGGACAATAGTGATCATAGGTAGGTAAACTTCCAGATCAGGAATGGTCTGGATAAGAACAGATCTGGCATGAGGGTACTGGACTTTAGAAGAGCAGATGTCAGAAGGATGAGGTCAGTGGTCCAGGAGGAACTAGAGAGGAGGGAGAACCCAGAGGACATGGAGGAACTATATGAGAGAATTAAAGGAGGAATTTTAAGGGTGACGGAACTATGTGTTAGATCAGTGGGTAAAAGGAAGAGAGGAAGGAAACCACTTTGGTTCCGACCAGAAGTGAGGACTGCAGTCAGAGAAAAAAGGAGAACATTTAAGATATACAAAGCACCGCAGAAGGAGACAGACAGGGAGGTATACAGAAAAAAGCAGCTGGAGGTGGGAAGGGTGATCACGCAGGTGAAGGGAGAAATGAAGGAGCAAATAGCAAGGGAGGCAAAAAGGGTGGAAAAGAGGTTCTTTAGATATGTGTGTGACAGGAGGAAGGGGACAAGTGGGATCATGAAGCCCGGGGGGTGGAGGGGCTCTTGTGGAGGTGGATATAGATAAACCGGAGGTCCTGAATAAATACTTTGCATCAGTTTTCATGGTCGAGGAGGTGGTGGGAGCAAAGTTGGAAAACAGGAAGGATGTTTAAGGAGATGGACTCCAGTCCCTTCATGGTAGATAGGGTGTTGAAGGAATTACATGGAAACACAGAAACATAGAAGTTGATGGCAGATAAGGACCGCAAGGCCCATCCAGTCTGTTCATTTCTTTTTCTACCTTATGAATGTGCCATTGACTTTTGCTCTGTCAATGGCCTACATATTCATACTCATCTGTTTTGCCCCCTTATGCCTATCCTATGCCTGTCTGAAGCCCTGCACTGTATTCATATCCACCACTTCCTGAGGTAAGCCATTCCATGCATCCACCACTCTTTCTGTGAGAAAGAACTTCCTCACATTACCGCTTAATCGTCCTCCCTCTAATCTCATGCTGTGTCCTCTTGTCCTGCTATTTTTCTTATATTGAAACATATTAGACTCTTTCACCTTGTTAATGCCCTTAAGGTTTTTGAATATTTCGATCATATCACCTCTCTCTCTCTCTCTCTTTCCTTTGCTCTAAGGTATACATATTGAGTTCAGTTAATCTGTCCTTGTGTATTCTGATGCAGTCCCTGCACCATTTTGGTTGCCCTTCGAAAGACTGCCTTAGTTTGGCTAATGTCCTTCTGAAGGTGTGGCCTCCATACTGCACGCAGTTCTCCAGATGGGGCCTAACCAGTGTCTTGTAAAGAGGGATTATTATCTCCCTCTTCTGACTTGTGATACCCCTACTAATACACCCCAACATCCCTTTGCCTTACCTACTGCTTTAGTGGTCTGCTTGAATGATTTCAGGTCATCGGTGATGATGATGGCTAAGTCTCTTTCTTCCCTTGTGACTGCCAGCAACTCCCCTCCCAGCCTATAGGTGGCTTCAGGGTTTCTTTTCCCTATGTGCATGATCTTGCACTTCTTTGCGTTAAACCCCAGTTGCCACTCTTCTGACCATTTTACTAGTTTATCCAGATCTCTTCTCATTCTGCCCACCTTGTCTGGATCATCTACTCTGTTGCAGATCTTGGTGGCCCCTTGCAGATCTGCAAACAGACAAACCTTACACTCCAGTCCATCTGCAATGTCACTGATGAAGATATTGAAGAGGACTGGCCCCAGGACTGATCTCTGGGGTACCCCCACGTGTGACTTGCATCTCTTCTGACTGTATACCATTTACCACCATTCTCTGTTTTCTGCCTGTCAACCAGTTTGCCACCCACTTGACCAACATCTGACCCACTCCGAGCCTACCCAGCTTATTAATCAATCTTCTATGTGGAACAGTATTGAAAGCTTTGCTGAAGTCAAGGTAGGCGACATCAACTGCTCCCCCTTGGTCCACCACTCTGGTTACCCAGTCAAAGAAATCTATGAGATTAGTTTGACAGGACCTTCCTTTTGTGTAAACCCATGCTGTCTTGGATACTGTGCTCCTATGGATTCCGGGTGTTGCACTATCCTTTCCTTAAGGAGTGTCTCCATAATCTTGGCCACTACTGAGGTAAGACTGACTGGTCTGTAGTTCCCTGCCTCCTCCCTGCTACCACTTTTGTGGAGCAGGATCTCATGAGCCCTTCTCCATTCTTCTTGGACCGCTCCTGTGCTCAGAGACTCACTAAACAGTTCTAATAATGGCTCTGCTAGTTCCACCCTTAGCTCCTTTAGTACCCTGGGATGTATGCCATCAGATCCCATTGCCTTGTCCACCCTGAGCTTATGAAGTTCTTGTAGGACCCTTTCTTTTATGAAGGGACTAGTGCACACCTCCCCCCGCCCCCCATGTCAATGGTGCTGAGCTGTGGGCCCTGCCCTACCTTCTCTTCAGTAAATACTGAGCAGAAGTATCTACCGTATTTAGGATAGATGCTTTTACATGGTCCTCCTCCTCACATGCCCCCTTATCCCCTTTGATCTTAGCAATATCTCCTCTGGACTTTCTCCTTTCACTAATGTATCTATAGAAAGTCTTGTCACCTTCTTTTACTGTTTGTGCTAGTGTTTCCTCGGTTTGGGCCTTTGCCTGCCTTACTGCTTTCCCTGCTTCCCTTAGGGAAGTTTGGTATGCCTCCCTATCTTCATCCTGCTGCGTTCCCTTATGTTTCCTGAAGGCCAGCCTTTTGGCTCTGACCTTTTGTGCTACTGTTTTTGAGAACCAAAGAGGTTTCCTTCTTCTTTTGTACTTCCTTTTCTCACTAACACAATGGGATGTTGCTTCAGTATTGCTTCTTTAATGCTTGTCCAGTTTGCCTGTACCCCCTCACCTGTATTTCTTTTTGCCAGGGCTAGCTTAACTCTGTTGGCAATCTCATCAAAGTCAGCTCCTCTGAAGACTCATGTTTTTGCCTTGGAATGGGATGATTTTGTTCTAGTGGCCAAATTGAACCATACCATGTGATGGTCACTGGCCCCCAGTTGACCTTCTACCTGGAGATCTGTGATCCCTTCCCTGTTAGTCAGTACTAGATCTAGGATAGCCCTGTCTCTTGTGGGTTGTTGTACAAGTTGTTTGAGGCCCTTCCCCTGCAGGGAATCCACTATGTGTCTAGCTCTGGTAGATGCTCCTGCTGGTATTGACCAATCTGTATCCGGCATGTTGAAATCTCCCATTATCAGAACCTCCCCTTTAGTGGTCATGTTTTATATATCTTCTAACAGTAATGTGTCTATATCATCCCCCTGGTCTGGAGGCCTGTACACAACCCCAGTTCGTATGGCTGTCCCATTTCCTATTTCCAGGGTGACCCACAGTTCTTCTGGCTCCTTATGTGTATTCTGAATTTCTGTAGCTTTGATAATTTCATTGACATAAAGGGCCACTCCACATCCCCCTTTGCACCTCGGTCTCTTCTGAACAGTACATAGCCAGGTACTGAAATCTCCCAAGTGTGGTTACTGGTAAACTATGTCTCTCTAATGGCTACTATGTCCAGTTTAGCCTCTGTCATTAGTGCCTGCAGGTCTGGTATCTTGTTTCCCAGACTGCAAGCATTTGTGTACATGATTTTCCATTGGCTAGATTTCAGTGTGTTAGTTGTTGGGCGAGGTCTGGCATTTCCCCTGTGCGTCGTATGGGGAGCTGGACCTTTTTACTTATCTGGTGATGCAAATGAACTACAAACATGCTGAACTCCTGTTTGACCACTAGCTGAGGGTGAAGGAGTGTTCTTCCCATTCGACATATGGGGTGCTGCACCCCTCTCCCCATTTGCTAGTTTAAATATTCTGCAAAGACATCAAACTTCTGCCCCAATGCACTGACTCCCTCCTTAGTCAGGTGCAGTCCATCAAATTTAAAGAACTGTCGCTCCCAAAACTGTTGCCAGTTCCCTACAAATTTGTGTCCTTTTCCCTGGCACTAGCCCTTGAGCCACATGTTTAGCTCCCCTATCTTCCCTTCTCTGACTTTCCATCCATCTGTCCCCCTCTGCCAGACTGGCAGGATCTCAGAGAAGGAGGTGCTGGATGAAATGGATGATAGTTTGTCACCCAACCTGGTCAGGTGTTCCTTGGTCTCCACAACTGACTGGCTGGCGAGATCATTAGTCCCTATGTGTACCAGGACGTCAATGTTTTCTCCTGCTTCCTGTACAATTTTAGCAATGCGTCAGTGTCTCTCCATGCTGATGTACCTGGGAGACATCTGACCACTACCACTGGCTGGAGATACGTATCAACTCCCCAAATCATGGAGTCTCCTATGATTAGAAGTTTTTTTGATTTCCTTTTTGCTTTTTTGTTTTGGTTCCTGTTTTGGGTGAGTTTTGTTGTGCTAGCTCCTGTGCTGCAGTGTCCTGCTCTGCAATGTCCTCTGCCCCTTTGTTTGATTTCAGAGATAGAGGCAGATACCTGTTTCTAGTTTTTATATGGTTTGTGGAGGTGATATGTTGGAGAGCACCGGGTGATGTAGCACTCGATTTGCCCCTCCTAACCACCTGCCAACCTCCCAGACCAATTACCCTCTGCAGTCGAGGTGCTTCTATTGGATGTTGGTGAAATGGCGGGCAGTTCTTATAATATATTTCCTCTAGAATATGCAATTTGAGGCGTGCAATCTCTGCCCATGCTGCCTGGAGCTGAGCTCTTAGATCTCCAATGGACCAGCATGTAGGACAGTGTCCTCAATCCTGTAAAACTGCCTCCTGAAAAGTGTTCCGCAGTACTTGCAGTTAATGATATCTATTCCAGATAAGTTGCTGGGTTTATAACCTGGTCAGAGTAATTAGAAGGAAGAAAGTGAAAGCAAAAGTTTGATTTTGCATTTTGTTTGTTTTTGTATAACTTGTTATAACAAGTTAAATTACTAGTGCACCTGTAAATGAGGTCACTGTGTGGATGCCCCTCTGATTCACCCCTTCCTGCCTTGCTACAGGAAATGTCACGACAGTGCTGCCCTATAAAAGGAGTGTAGTGTGGGGTGGTTGGGAGTGGGGTGGGTGGCTGGGCCCTTCCCCTGCCGAAAAAGAAGTACCACAGATGAAAGAAACAAGGAGGTAAGAGCAGAAACAATCAGCCTGCAACAAATCTATTAGTCCTGAAAGTTTATCTTAATGATAAATAAAACTGTAAATCCTGTAAAGCACCACCTGTAATAATTTCACAGAAGACATACCCTGTAAGAAACACTTTGCTACAGAGAAAAATAAAGCAGTAACAGAAGATATACCTTACAAAAGACAATTTGAATCAGAAGATTACGCAATAATCTGTAAACACACACCTGTAGGCACACCCTGTAATAATTCAGCAGAAGGTATACCCAGCAACAACAATTTGAATTGGAGAAAAATAAAGCAATAAAATGTTAGCAACAAACAGTGAGTACAAAATAAAAATAACAACACACAGTAAATCTGCCTAGCCAAAAGAAGCCTTAATCCTTACCCTTGCTCGGGTAAGGTTCTTTGCTCTGTCCTTTCAAGCAACCTAGAAGAAAAGTGCTCAGGTGATGCTAGGAGCCTTGGTCAGCAAACCTAGTTAGGAAGGCTACAGACAGATAAGGCAATGGGCCCAGATAGGATCCAACTGAGGATACTAAGGGAACTGAAGCAGAAACTGGCGGCACTGCTCACAAAGCTATTTAACCTATCACTGCACATGGGCAGGGTCCCTGGGGACTTGAAAATGGCCAGTGTAGTACCCCTACACAAAGAGGGAGGAAGGGAGGAGCCGGGAAACTGCGGCCCAGTTAGCCTTACCTTAGTGGTCAGTAAACTAGTGGAGGCACTCATTAAGGAAATGCTGATCAAATATCTGGAAGGGGAGGTTCTCCTATATGACAGTCATCATGTATTCACAGGTGGTAGGTCATGCCAGACCAACCTGATTGAATTCTTTGGCAGAGTGACAGACATATGCGACCAGGGAGGGGTGGTGGATGTGGCCTACCTGGACTTCAGGATGGCATTCGATACTGTAGGAGACAGTCCCCGTAGGAGACTGGTAGGCAAGGTAGACAGTTTGGAAGTTGGGAACAAGCTCACAGAATGGGTTAAACATCGGCTGGAGGGGAAGACCCAGAGGGTGGTGATAAATGGAGTGCATTCCAAGTAAGTGAGGGTGACAAGTGGGGTTCCCCAGGGGCTTGTCTTGGGACCCATACTCTTCAACATATGCATAGGAAACATAACAGAGGGGCCGTGAGGGAAGGTATGTATGTTTGCCGAAGATATGAAGATCTGCAGTAATAGGGTTGATACGGAGTTGGGGGGGTGCAGGATATGAGGGAGGATCTGTTTAGGCTGGTGGAGTGGTCAGAGAGGTGGCAGCTGCAGTTCAATGCCAAGAAGTGCAATATTTTGTAAATAGGGTGAAAAAACCCAAAGGTAACATACCGGCATGGGGGGGGGGGAAGAATTGGAGGTGGTAGCACAGGAGAGGGATCTGGGGATCACTAACTCAGACAGTTTGATGGTTCGGGGTCAGTTTGACAGAGCAACTGAGCAGGCACTCAAAATGCTGGCATGCATTGGGAGGGGATTAACTAGCAGAAAGAGGGATGTGTTCCTGCCATTGTACAAAACCATGATTAGGCCACACACATAATATGGGGTCCAGTTCTGGAGGCCTTACTGGCAAGGGGACAAGGACAGGCTGGAAAGGGTCCAGAGAAGGGCAACCAAGATGGTGAGGGGGCTGCAGGAGAAGACATACAATATGAAGAAAGGTTGGGTGAACTGGGTCTGTACACGCTGGGGGTACGGTGGAGACGTTCAAATGCTTGAAGGGCATAAACAGGGTCAGGGTAGGCAGCATTTTTAAGATGAGTAAGAATAACTCCACTAGTGGGCATATCTACAAACTGGAAGGGGGATGATTCAGAGGGGACATCAGGGGAAGATTTTTCTCTGAGAGAGTGGTACAGCCATGGAATGAGCTGCCAGGTTGGGTGGTAGGGGTGGATACTGTGGAAAAATTCAAGAGAGCCTGGGATCTGCACATGGGCCTGACGGGCAGGGAGCAGATCAGGAATGGGAAAAAGGGGGCTTATGGGCAGACTGGGTGGGCCGTGAGGTCTTTTTCTGCCATCAGATTTCTATGATTTTATAATTCTATGTTCATGATGTGGTGTGAGAAAATGGCAATGTTGAAAACATGAAGTCAAAAATATTGAAAATTACCCGAGTTATGAGTGAGCATTGAAACATTTCTTTAATATAATGTCATACCTTTGTTGTTTTTTAATATTTTGACCCTAAATTTTTAACATATTCTTCTTATTACCCTACCTCATACACCCAGTACGTGAAAAGTTTCAAATACCTCCTGAAAGGTGATTTTGCAGAGCAAATGCAAAATTGCCTTTTGGAACAGGTTTGAAAATTTTCACCTATCTTGTTTGTCAGGTGGGGTCCCAGAAATGCCATGTTGAAAAGTTAGGGGAAATATTAAAAAATGTCCAAGTCATGAGTAAATGTTCAGAGCACAGTGGAAATAAATTAACCACACTTACCTTATTTCCTCAGTTCACAGTCATGGTTCCAGGAGGAAGATGTCTTTTGGCTCAGAGCCTGGATTTAGGACAGTGGACTGATTGTAAGTGATGGCGAGTTTGGGGGGTGAGGTATGTTGCTGCTGAGTCAGGGGTTGAAGTTGGATAGGTGGGGAGGGATAAAGCAGGTGCAACAGACATCAAGGGACAGTTTTCTTTATTTTAGGTAAAAAGAAGACTACAAAGGGCAGGATTTTTAGTCACAGGTACCAACAGTGGGGACTGGGCATCCAATGTAGGTTTTCTTTGTTTGTAACTCTGCTTTATTCAAGTAATAATAGAGGCAGACATTCTATGCAACTGATTACAAGTAGAACATTAGGGCTAAACATTGCACAGACATCAGTTCTCAAGTGATAACACTACATATAAATTACAGTGCTATGAATGCTGCTAGCTCACAACAATAAAGTATCAAATACAATGCATACTGACTGCTGAAAAAAAAAGGGGCAACCGACATTAAACTAAACACGGTAGTGCACT
This sequence comes from Neoceratodus forsteri, assembly GCA_016271365.2. NCBI lineage: Eukaryota > Metazoa > Chordata > Ceratodontiformes > Ceratodontidae > Neoceratodus > Neoceratodus forsteri. Next base: position 1,781,624,929 of record CM057452.1, read on the forward strand.
ATTGTGATTGGTACTTTAGACTAAATAACATATATGAGCATGCTTTTGAAGTCTCCGAGCATGAGTGAAAATATGAATGAAACAGTTTTAAGGTAAGGGGCGTCCGCCTGCCCTGGGTCACTGCCAAAATCATAGATCAACTCCGCGCCAGGGACCAGGCATGGAAATCCTACAAGGCAACCGGCTCCCCAGCGGCACTCCAACTCTACCGCACCCTTCACAATTACTGCACAAGGCTTGTCCGACAGGCCAAAGCTAACTACTTCAAAGCCTCCTTCCACTCAAATCTAAATCACCCAGCTAAGTTCTGAAAAACAATCAAATCACTCTTCTCCCCCCCTCAACCTAGTCCCCCACCCTGGTCCTCAATATGGCAGATTCCATCATCACTGAACCTGGCGAAGTGGCCTCAGTTTTTAAAACCCTTTTTCACCAGCTGTGCATCCTCTCTAATGTCCTCTCTACCTCACTACCCCACGAGTCCACCCCCTCTCATCTTCCCCCTACCTCCCCATCCTCCTGCTTCTCCTTTCACATGGTTACCCCATCCAAAGTATTAAAAGCCCTGCAGGCACTCAATCCTTCCAAAGGTAAATGCCCCTCAGGACTGGACTCCAAAATGCTTCACCTATCTGCCCCGGCCATCGCCACCCCTCTGGCCGCTCTCTTCAATCTCTCTCTTTCTCGCTTGCTGAAATCCCATCTGACTGGAAATGTGCCACGGTCATCCCACTCCATATAGGAGGTGACTCCTCCTCTCCTGGCTACCATCGTCCTATCTCCCCATACTAGCCAAATTACAGGAGTACCTTGTTCTCTCCCAACTCTCCTCCTGGTTCGACTCCACTTCCTTCTTCACACCCTACCAGTCTGGCTTTAAAAAGTCACACTCCACCATCCCCTCACTTCTAAGGCTTACCTACACCATCCTCACAGACACGGATAATGGGCATACTACCTCAGCTATTTTTGTCGACCTAGCAAAGGCCTTCGACACTGTCTCCCACACCCTTCTATTATCCAAATTCTCCCATGCCGGACTCTCTGGAGCTGCCACCAGCTGGTTCCACTCCTACCTGGCAGGTAGGTCACAATCGGTAAGAGTTGGCCCTGACTCTTCTGTACCCCTCCCCATCACTGCAGGGGTCCCACAAGGCTCGGTCTTTTGCCCGATATGGTTCTCCATTTTTCTGAACGACCTGCCATCAGTCTGTCCACATACATCTATTCACATATACGCTGATGACACTGTACTGTATGCATTTGATCCCTCTCCCACAGAAGTGGCCTTCAGGCTCCATCAGGATTTCTATGCTATGCAGCTATGGTTCCATTCAAACCAACTTTTTCTAAACCCCCCAAAAAAGGTCTCCCTAACTTTCATCACCAGCCAGAGACTCTCCTGACTACCCCCTGTAACAAACCCACTCAGCAGGTCAGGCCCTCTACTCCCAAAGTGCCAACCTCAGAGTGCAGTCTTGTGAACAGTTTAACAGAACAAGATAACCCTCTTGTCTGTTTTGTGAGTTCAGATCAACCTTTGGTCTCAAGTCTTGGAGGGATTCAAACTGTGAACCTCTTGCTAGTGTACCCAATGCACAGGCTAAGATATTTCTGTCTTCGGGGGGGGCCAGATATCTTTGCCTATGGGCACCTAACCAGGTATACAGAGATGAATCTTAAAAACTTTAATAAAGTCCTCAGATTTAAAATGCTTCTCTTTCCAGTTTGGTATCACCATTCAAGCTTATGCCTAGTGTCTGCTATAACCATTTATACTTTTCTTACAAATGGAAGAAAATTCAAAGACAGACAAAGTATACTCTAAAAAGAATTTTACTAAAATAGATAAAAATATGTAAAACACAAAATACATAACTGTTATATCACAAGACATACAAATCTTGTAAAAGAACAATGTTTAAACAGTGCAAATTCCTACAACAATATTTAGATTTTTGTCTATCTTTCTAAATACCTGTTTAAAAGTGCTCACAGATGTTTCCTTGTCAGAGTCTAGATAAAAGTGTCTCTGAAGTAAAACAGAATATTCCTTAAAGCAAACTGTATTTGCCAACCCCTTTTTGGGTGAGGTCACCTAGCTCCTCCTCTGTCAGAATATATAAAAAAATATATATTTAATAAAAAAAAAAAAAACAAGATGTCTTTTTCAAGAATTAAATTCTACAGCCTCAGCATATTCATATGTTCTTCAAATGACATCTCTTTGATCTTAATCAGTATTCTCTCTCACACAGGCATCAGAGGAACATTTACAACTTTGCACCAGTTTGCTAAACCTGGTTTCCCCTTCTAATGTCATAAACCTTTTTTTTTTATGATTTCCCTCTTAACAACAACATCTGTAATTAACTTAGAAAAGTCTGTAAATAGCTTCTGGCCTGCCATGTAACACCTGGTGTGTGTGTGATCTCACATGCTGTTTCAGCATTTTCTCATGGCTTTCATCTTTCAGCTGAAACCTGGGGGGGGGTAAGGTCACTCCTAGAGCATCAGATGTCAGTATCTCTCATGACAGACAGTACATAACCCATTTTTGATATTACAAAAAAATGATACTACAGCACTCAGAACTGGCTGTCCACGTCGCAATTCCTCCCCACCTAGACTGAATTTGGGGGCTTTATCCCCTGCATGGAATGAGCTTCCCAAATCAGTTCACTCCTCATAGACCCTAGACAGCCCATCTGAGTTCGGGTTGTTTGATCCAGCCCTGTGTACGATTGTCAGGTCATACCCTTGTAAAGCAAGACTCCAACTTAGCAATCTGCCATTGTTTTTCCCCATCTGCGTCAGCCAAACCAGGGGGTTGTGGTCAGACTGCACCACAAAATGCTGCCCATACAAGTATGGCTCTAATTGCTTTAGGGCCCACACTATGGCAAGATACTCCTTTTCCACCATGGAGTATGCCTGCTCCCTGGGAGGTAACTTCCTACTCAAGTACACTACTGGGTGATCTTTCCCTTGGCTAGATGTCTGACTCAGTACTGCCCCAATACCCATGTCTGAGGCGTCAGCCTGAACTATAAAGGTCTTGATATAGTCAGGACTTGTCAAAACAGGAGCACTGCACAGTGCCTCCTTTAGTTTGGTAAAGGATTCCTCACAGGTTGGGCCCCAGGTAATTTTCTTTGGCATCCTTTTCTTTGTCAGGTCAGATAGGGGAGCAGCCAGGGCACTGTAATTGGGTACAAATTTCCTGTAGTACCCCTCTGTCCCTAGAAAGCTCCTGACCTGCTTCTGGGTTTCTGGTCTGGGCCATGCCTGGATCACTTCTATCTTTAATTGGTTAAGATGGAGCTGCCCCTGGCCTACCACATGCCCGATGTATGCCACCTCTCTCATGGCCACTTGGCACTTCTCGGCTTTGACAGTGAGCCTGGCCCTCTGTATCCTACACAGCACTTCCCTAAGGTGGGATAGGTGTTCCTCCCAGCTAGTACTAAAGATGGCAATGTCATCCAGGTACGCCACGGCATACTCCTCGGTACCATTTAACACCTGGTTCACCAACCTTTGGAAAGTGGCTGGGGCATTCTTCATTTCAAAAGGCATTACTTTAAACTCAAATAAGCTTATTGGAGTGATGAAGGCCGACCTCTCCCTAGCTCTGTCTGTCAACTCTACCTGCCAATATAACTTTGTCAGGTCAATGGTGGTAAGGTAGGTAGCCCTTCCCAACTTGTCCAGGAGTTCAGCTGTCTGGGGCATCGGGCGGGCATCTGACTTCATGGCTGCATTCAGTCAACGATAGTCCACACAGAAATGAGTTGAGCCATCTGGCTTGGGTACAAGGACTACTGGTGAGGCCCAGGGGTTGTGGGATCTCTGGATTACACCTAAATCCAGCATCTCCTCCACTTCCCTCCTAATGTCCTTTTGGACAGCCTCTGACACCCGATATACTGTCCGCCATACGGGCGTCTGTGTCCCTGTCTCCACATCATGTGTCACTAAGGGGGTTAGTCCAGGCTTGGTGCTAAACAACAGGGCAAATTCTCTAAAACCTCCCTTACTTTCTGGATCTGGTCCGGGGCCAGCTGGGGAGACAATTTTACTGCCTCCACAAAGGACTCCCACTTACTTTCTTCCAGCAAATCCAGAATGGGTCTCCTTCATACGTCCCCTCCCCATGACTACACATTGCGAACACCACGTCAGCCCTGTCTGCATATTGCTTCATCATGTTGACATGGTACATCCTTTCTGTCTGTCTTCTGTCAGGTAACTCCACAATGTAGTTCACATCATTTACCTTCCTAACCACTTTGTACGGTCCTGCCTACTCAGCCTGCAGCTTGTCTTTCCGGACCAGAATAAGTACCATGACTTCCTGGCCCACCATGTATGAGCGAGCTCTGGCTCTGCGGTCGTACCACACTTTTTGTTTCTGTTGGGCAGCTGCCAGGTTGTTCTGGGCTGTCCCCATAAGCTCCTTCAGCCTTTCCCTAAACCTAAGAACGTAATCCACAAAGGGAGTTCCCTGGGTGGCATGCTTGCCTTCCCAGTCCTCCCGGATCAAGTCTAGGGGCCCACGTACCCGACGTCCATATAAGAGTTTGAAGGGGAAAAATCCTGTCGACTCTTGGGGCACCTCCCTATATGCAAACAACAGATGGGGATGGTATTTCTCCCAGTCCCTCCCATGCTGTTCAGCAAACGCCCAGAGCATTGACTTTAGGGTACCATTGAATCTTTCCACAAGTCCATTGGCTTGTGGGTGATATGGTGTCATGCATTTCTGCACCACCCCACACTTCTCTCATAAACATTTCATCAAGCCCGACATGAAGGAACCCCCTCGATCGGTGATAACTTCCTGCGGAAACCCAACAAGGAAGAAAATCCCAAGTAAGGCATCTGCCACTTTGTCCGTCCTCAGTGAGGATAGGGTGGCTGCCTCTGTGTACCAGGTGGCATAATCTACCACAGTCAGGATGAATCTCTTCCCTGAGGAGCTGGGGGTATGTAAAGGCCCCACAATATCCATTCCCACCCTCTGGAATGGCTCCTCCACTATGGGCAATGGAATCAGGGAGACTTGGGTTTTCTTGGCCGCCTTCCCTATTTCTTGGCACCGGTGACAAGACCTACAATACTCCTTCACCTGCTGGGTGAAGTTAGGCCAGTAGAAATTCTTGGACAACCACTGCATTGTGCACGTGATTCCCAGATGACCAGACAAGGAAATATCATGTGCAATCCTGAGCAACTGCTCATGATACCCCTAGGGAACAACGAGCTGCCTGACTAGCATCCCTCCCTCTGTCTGTACTGCCTGAGTATACATAAGTCCATTTTCCCAATAAACCTTATGTCAGCCGTCACCTCCCTGTGCATCGTCTGAGTCTGCCCAAGCCCTCAGCTTCCCTAAACTAGGGTCACTTCTCTGAACAGCTGTGAACCCTTCACACATTCTCAAGGCATGGGACAGGTCCCCTTCAGTTGCTAAACTAGGGTCCCTAGCACTAGCGTCAGGGCCCTCAGGATCCCTGTCAGTCCCAACCCTCTGACAATGGGTCACACCTCCCTCTTTGGAGTAACCCTCTGTAGCTGTGTGGTTACTTGCTACTGGGGAAATTTCTACTCCCTCTTCATTAATCTCCATATCAGGAGACACAGGCTGTGGAACAAGCCTCTCAATGGTTTCTACAATGACTTCTGTGGGGTTCAGAGAACTACAATTTTCCCTTGCTGCTTGGCTACGTCTAACTGCACATACCATCTCCTGTTTTAGATTGTTGCCCAGGATCACATCCACTGCTAATGTTTTGGCAACAGCCACCTGTTGCAGTTCCCCCGTTTCACTCCAGTCTAGGAGAACACTAGCAAGGGGCAATGTTTTCTCCCTGCCCGCAAATTCCTGTACAGGGACGTAGTTATTGGGTATAAGCTGACCAGGCTGTACCAGATCCCCCTTTACCAAGGTCAGGGATGCCCCTGTGTCCATTAACCCCTGCGTCTGTACACCATTCACCATGACTGGGTGCATATGTTCCCTCATGTTCACTGGCATGCTTCCAGGAACACACAAACAACCCACTTCTTTTCTAGCACCTGGTTGTGTATTATTCCTCGCCTTTTTGGGACACTGTCTGGCAATATACCCAGTTTCCTTACACAACCAACATTCAGTTCTTCTCTCAGAGAAATCTTTTCCCTGAAACCTGGGCCTAACTGGTTTTGGTGGAGGCAGTGAGGGTTTTAGCTGCCCTGAAGGTGCACTTTTCCCTTTCTGCACTTCCACGCCTGCCCCATTCACTCTCAGAGTAGGTCTGCTCTTGGCATAGCTGTCTGAGAGTTCAGCAGCCTCTTACACTGTTTTGGAATCTCGGTCCTCTAGCCAGGTTTTTAGTTCTGCTGGGCAAGCCCAATAAAACTATTCTAATAAAACCACATTTTCAATTTTATCAACAGAATTTGCCTCAATTCCTTCCCACCAATGTTTTAAAAACTGACGTTGTTTCATGGCTAGCTCATCGTAGCTCATATCAGGGCTTCTCCTGAGCTTACGGAATTTAGCTCTGTATGATTCAGCAGTTAATTCAAACTTTTTTAACAGTGCAGCTTTTAGCTTGCTGTAATCATTGCTGTCCTCATTGTCCATTTGACCCAATGCATCCTGAGCTTTCCGGTAAGTAGCGGGGATAGCTGGAAGCTCCAGAACTGTCTAGGAATTTTAGCCTGAATACAAATGTTTTCAAAAGAATTTAAAAAGGAATCCATATCCTCCCCCTCTTTAAACGTGGCTATTAATTGGGAGTTCAATTTGTAACCAAGTCCAGCAGCCCCAGTTAAACCCAAGCCACTTACCTGCTCTGGTGCCGCTGGTTGGAGTCGTATCTTTTCCAGTTCGTGTTGCTTCTGGCACTCCTGCTCCTCATGGTCTGCTTCTTGGCATTCTTGTTCTCTCTTCTCCTCTGCAGCTCACTGGCGCTCACACTCTTCATGGTCTGCCTCCCTCTGTTGTCGCTCTGCCTCTCGCTGTTCCCGCTCTGCCTCTTGGCGTTCTCACTCTGCCTTCTCCTCTGCAGCTCGTTGGCGCTCACGCTCTACATGGTCTGCCTCCCGCTGTTCCCCCTCTGCCTCTCATTTCTCTCGCTCTCTCTTCTCCTGGAACTCCAGCTCCATCTTGTGCAACTCAATTTGCAGCCTGAGTACCTCTAGATTCAGGTTACTGATGATCTTCCCCTGCTGCTGTGGCCCTTCACTGACAGTGACCCTGCTGTCATCCTCACTGGATCTGGACACAGCACTGACTGCTAGTCCTGCTGCACTCGAGGTCTGGTCCCTTTCAGTCACGGTCTGTGACTTACTGCTCTGGGTATCTGTTACAATCAGGGCCTCTATGAGGTTCTGCTTTTTGGCTGTCACCTCGAACGGGACTCCTCGGTTCCCGCACAACTGCTTCAAGTAATCTACAATGTGTCTGCTGTAGTCGGAAGCCATCTTCTTCCCTGACTACGGCTACTCTGACTTGCACTTTAGGAAAAAAAAATAAAATGGGTAGAAACTTGACTGTACGCCAAGTAATATGTAGTTCTGTTTCCTTTTAAAATAAAACTCTGCCTTTTTTCTTTCTTTGCAAACGAGCTTACGGTCTCAGCTGACACAGAACAATACAAGCTTGTAATACCAAAATTATGCCACCGCTGCCAACCAATCTGTCACAAACCCACTCAGCAGGTAAGGCCCTCTACTCCCAAAGTGCCAACCTCAGAGCGCAGTCTTGTGAACAGTTTAACAGAACAAGGTAACCCTCTTGTCCGTTTTGTGAGTTCAGATCAACCTTTGGTCTCAAGTCTTGGAGGGATTCAAACTGCGAACCTCTTGCTAGTGTACCCAATGCACAGGCTCAGATATTTCTGTCTTCAGGGGGCCAGATATCTTTGCCTACGTGCATCTAACAAGGTATACAGAGATGAATCCTTAAAAACTTGAATAAAGACCTCCGATTTAAAACGCTTCTCTTTCCAGTTTGGTATCACCATTCAAGCTTATGCCTAGTGTCTGCTATAACTATATATACTTTTCTTACAAATGAAAGAAAATTCAAAGACAGACAAAGTATGCTCTAAAATGAATTTGACTAAAATAGATAAAAATATGTAAAACACAAAATACAGAACTGTTATATCACAAGACATGCAAATCTTTTAAAAGAACAAGATTTAAACAGTGCAAATTCCTACAACAATATTTAGATTTTGTCTATCTTTCTAAATACCTGTTTAAAAGTGCTCATAGATGTTTCCTTGTCAGATTCTAGATAAAAGTGTCTCTGAAGTAAAACAGAATATTCCTTAAAGCAAACTGTAGTTGTCAACCCCTTTTTGGGTGAGGTCACCTAGCTCCTCCTCTGTCATAATATACAAAAAAAAATATATTAAATAAAAAAAACAGGATATCTTTTTCAAGAATAAAATTCTGCAACCTCAGCATACTCATATGCTCTTCAAATAACATCTCTTTGATCTTAATCAGTATTCTCTCTCACACAGGCATCAGAGGAACATTTACAACTTTGCGCCAGTTTGCTAAACCTGGTTTCCCCTTCTAGCATCATAAACCTATTTTTATGATTTCCCTCTTGACAACAACATCTATAATTAACTTAGAAACATCTGTAAATAGCTTCTGGCCTGCCATGTAACACCTGGTGTCTAAAACCAGTGTGTGTGTGATCTCACATGCTGTTTCAGCATTTTCTCATGGCTTTCATCTTTCAGCTGAAACCTGGGGGGGGGTAAGGTCACTCCTAGAGCACCAGATTTCAGCATCTCTCATGACAGACAGTCCATAACCCATTTTTGATATTACAAAAAAATGATACTACAGCACTCGGAACTGGCTGTCCATGTCACACACCCCACCCCCACTTTCCACACCATCGATGGGACTCCCTTGTAGGCCTGCACCTCCTTCAGATACCTCAGGGTCTGACTCAATCAGCACCTCGACTTTTCCACTCATATTGATGTGATCCATAAGAAACTGTATCCCAAACTGGGTGCCTTATATTGAAACAGGGCCTGCATCCCTCTGTCAATTAGCAAGGCAATTGTATAGAAAATGATCCTCCCCATGTTTGACTACAGGGATGTAGTCTACAGCACCGCTCCTAAGTTTGCCCTAGCTAGACTAGACCCACTCTTTCATTCTTTCTATCATTTTGCCCTGGACTGCCCTCCCACAACCCACCACTGTGCCCTCTACAGGTCCCTAGACCTTCTATCACTTCAGGATCACAGACAGGCCCACTACACCAGGACCACAGTGAAATTCTGGACTCACTCCCTTCCCCACTACCTCAAGTCGGCCCTCTCAGCTCAACCCCAACCTGAGTACTCACTCAGGAATACTGATACCTGGCTCCTCCATGTCCCACATATGACCATATCCAAAGGCCAAGCTGCCTTCAATTACTGCATGCTTAAAATATGGAACGCCTTGCTAGCAGCCATTCGGTACACCAACACCACTCCACAACTCAACTCCTTCCTCAAGTCTCATTTCTCCTCCACCTGCACCTGTTTCTAGTACCTTGGAGGGGCCAGTGTCCCCCTCCCCAAACTTAATTTTTAACTCCTGCCGCGCAGTTACTCCGGCCTCTTGCTATGTGTTAGTAGATCACTGTCTAGACAGCATTCTAATTGTGTTTGCCCTCTGTGCTACCCTTAACTATCTGCACTATAATGTGCCTGGCTATTATATTCTCTGTTTTTACTATGTAATTTCTATTGTACAGCAAAATGTTTAATCCACCATTCCTGGTTTATGCAGATTTCCCATGCTTATTGCTCATATCTTCTGTAACCACTCCAGTTTTTGTAATTTTATTCTCAATGTTATTAAATTTGTATATTCTCCACTCCCCCACCCCCAGGATGCATCTGGCATCGAGCGGTACTCCGCGCAGTATGCCTTCTTGATGAAACTTTTAAATAAATAAATAAAAGGTCAAGATATGGCAGTCCCAACAGGATGATCCAGATAAAAGACATACTTAAGCTGGCATCCCACTAAACCAAAACATAGGAGCCCAAAGTTGAAATCCTATCCAAAAATCCTAACTGAGGGGGGCAATAACCTCCCCGTAGGCTAGGCATGAGACCTGGGGGTAGGTTAAGAGACTCCCTAGACACCTTCCCATGGCCCCCACTTGCGTACTGTGTGACCCTAAACAAATCACTTAACTTCCTTGTGGGGTCACACCTGGAAATAAGCTTTGGCTTAGTGTGCCTTTCCTGGTTTAACAATTTTCCTCTTTCCCCTTTCCCTTTCCCCCTTCCCCAGCAAACTCAAGCACCTACAAACTTCCCAATTCCCATTGCTACCATGCCTGCCATCTGGCAAGATGTTTCTCTTCCCTAAAAGATAATTTGGCTGTGAAAATCTCCATTTCGTGTATGGAATACACTTTTGCATTCCATTCCACCTTAGTAGGAGGATCATCCTGTAGCCCATGTGATGTGATACATATAAGTACTCTGGCACTAAGATGAGGGCCATATTTCAAATATCAGGAGGAGGTTTTACCACTGTAGGGAGACTCAGCACCCAGTCTGTGAAGGTATCTGGAATAGCTATGGTTAAAATCTGTGCTACCATATCCTGTACCTCTCTTCAAAAAGGCCATAACTTAGGGCAACTCCAAAAGATATGTCAGTCAGACCCCACCCTTCCTTATTTCCTCCAGCAGTCCGCAGTGTATGTTGTGTTGAAATGTTTAATTACTGTGGGGGTTCTCAAATAATGAATGAAAACCTTCCAAATAAACTCTTGCCAGGTGGGGGGGAAAAGGTGACCACCCAACCTCTCTCAAGTTTCCTAGCCCAATCTTCCTCTGAAATTATGCAGTTCACCTCTATCTTCCAGCTTCCTTCACCCCTGCCACAGATTTCTTCTTAGCTGACTGAAGCATCTTATAAATGGCTGAAATATACCAATGCTTTCTCCTAACGGCAACCACCCAAAACCAAATTCTTCCCAAATTGACATGGGCCTTGTTCGAGAGGTTTTATTCGCCCTGAATTTATGAAGTGTCTCCTTGTAAGTACCTATGAAAATCTTTCTTTTCTAGGTGGAATTTATGTTTCACTGCCTGAAATGTCATGCAACTGCTGTTTTCAAATACCTGGGAGAAATGGGTTAAACCATGCTATTCCCAGCCTGCATATCCTTTGTCCAGTTGGGTGGGAATAAATCAAGGTGATATCTGAACAAAGAATTGGGGCCCAAGGAGTCCTCTAATTTTAAAAGTCCCCTCACCTTCTGCACAATAGCAAGAGAGTGCCTGTCCCACTTATTTGAGATAGAATATGCATATTACTGAGAAACGGAGGTGAATGCAAAAGTAAACAGGGGTTGTCCTCCTGCCTCTGCATTTTCAATTTAATACCATCCTGAAGCAGTCTGTTGCTTGGCCCAAGAACATGCTGCTGTTATCTGCCCTGCAAGGTAGTATTGCTTAAAATCAGGAAAAGCTAAGCAAAGCCTCCCTGTTCCTTGGCCAGCATCAGTGTTTTATGAGTAATGTGAGCCCTATGGCTTCCCCAAATAAATTGGTTTATTCCTCTGGTTGGATGGAGGTGTCCAATATTACATAGGTATGGGTACAGGTAGGGCCCCAATCAACAAGAACCTTGGAAAAATGTTCATTTTGACAGAGACTACTATACTGGCGAATGATAGGGGTAATAGTGACCACCTGGCAAAATCCTGTTGAATCTCCCCCCAAAGATTTTGGTAATTAATAGGAAAATAATTTAGATGTATCAACATTGATATTAAGCCCCAAGTATTGAATTAGGTTGTTTTTGGTGCAGGCAAAAGGAAAAAATGCTCCGAACCCCCTCAGACAGGAGTCACTGAGGAAGAGACCCTCTGATTTTTCACAATTAATTTTGTAACCTGAGACTTGGCTGAAAGCCTCCAGCAGGTGAATCAGATGAGGAACAGAGTACTACAGGTGGCTCAAAAAGAAAATTGTGTTGTAAGAATAAATGGAAAGTTTTTTCTCCCCCCCCCCCGCTGTTATTGTTGTTGTTTTCCTTCTTTAAAAAAAAAGTATCTGAGGATCGGTGTCAGGATTTTCAGGACAGTAAATTAATAAAGAAATAATTACAAGGAGAGCTTCAGTAGCAGACAAGTAATGGAATAGCAGTATAAGTGCAGTATAATGTGGGGAGTGATGCAATGCAGTGGATGTGGGGCAGTAGTATTCAGGCAGACCTTCTGGATACTGAGGTGCTTCCCTAGCTGCAGGCATCTCTCTGGACTGTGGGAAGAGGTAGCCAGACTCAGAGTGGAAGTAAACTGGGTCAGGAGTACCTTCACCTCTCTCAAGAGACCACCCAGTTCAACACTGCTGCCTCAAAGGATGTCAAGAACGAGGAGCACTTGGATGATGGTGGGCTTGGGAAGGGTTAGGACAATGAGACAGTGGCACATCACAAATCCTATACCACTCCAGAACTCATATGCCACACTGGCAAACAAAGACAACCAAACAGAGGTACCCAGAGAAGTGGAAGGGAAGGAAGTGGAGATCAACCAAGGAGGTGACCTCAGTGGGGAGAGCAGTGGACCCCAGAGGAGGAGGAAGCAAATCCTGGTGGGGGACTCTACCATAAGAGGGATCCACCTGGGAACACAGGAGGCAGAGTACAGGGAGGTGAGCTGTCTACCAGGAGCCACGGCATAGAGGGATGGAAGGAAGAAAATGGGGATGGCAAGATGGGAGGGTGAGCTGGATATCATTATACACTTAGGTACTAATGACCTGGCAAATGGAGAGCCTAAGGAAGTTCAGGAAGAGTTTAGGAAATTGGGGAGGGGTCTCAAGCAAGTAGCTACTTCTGTCACCTTCTCAGAAGTACTACCTGTGACAGGCGTGGGAGAGCACAGGGATGCATGCACCATGAACTTTAACTCATGGTTGCAGAACTGGTGCTGTGAGGAAGGGTTTGGATTCACTGGTGACTGGGGACCCCCCTGGAGGGATGGGGCTTGTTCAAGCCTGACAGCCTGCATCTGTCCTGGAGGGGAATCCAAGCACTCAATGATAAGTTTAAATGCTACATGGACAAACATTTAAACTAGCCAAGGGGGTGGCAGGCCAGCAAGGAGGGTTCCTAACTGCCCAACCCCCACAGCTAGCAGTGGAACCAGTGTACAGGAGAAGTGGATATCTCTACAAAGCAGTGTGCATAAGAGGGAGATAAGTATCCAAGGGGTCAATAGGCAGAAAGAGGGCAAAATTCAATAGAAGGGCAGACAGCAGGGAGAACCAGGGATAAAGGACAACCAGGGAGGAGGCTTGAGTAGAACAGCTAAACAGTCCAGGAAGTTCACATCATGGAAACTATGTGTGCCAATGCCAGGAGCCTTAGCAACAAGATGGAAGATCTGGCGGCTGCCATGGTGCAGTCGGACCTGGACATTGTGGCCATCACAGAGACCTGATTTAATGACAACCACAACTGGGAGATGGCCATACCTGGCTACAACATATTCAGTATATAAATAAATTAGCCAGCCTGGGACCCACTCCCAGGCTGACTAATTTATTTATTAATCTTTTGTGTGGAACTGTGTCAAATGCCTTGCTAAAGTCTAGGTAGGCCATGTCCACAGGCCCTCCCTGGTCTACTACTTTGGTCACCCAGTCAAAGAAATAAATTAGATTCATCTGACATTACCTTCCTGCTGTGAATCCATGCTGCCTTGGGTCCTGTGCCCCACTGGCCTCTAGGTACTCAACAATTCTTTCCTTCAGAAGTGATTCCATCATTTTCCCTACCACTGAGTTCAAACTGACAGGTCTGTAGTTTCCTACCTCTGTCTTGCTCGCACGTTGTGAAGGAGAATCACATCTGCCCTCCTCCACTCCTCAGGTACCACACCATCCTCCCATGATTTATTAAAAAGGTAGTCAGTGGTGTTACTAGTTATTCCCTTAGTTCTTTTAGAATTCTGGGATGAATTCCATCAGGCCCCATTGCTTTATCCACCTTCAGTTTTATGAGTTCTTTCAGAACCCTTTCTTCTGTGAAAGGACTAATATCAACCCCCCTATCCAGAGTGCTTCTATTGACTGGATTAGGTATCGCCCCCTGCTGTTCCATTGTGAATACTGAACAGAAGTATTCATTCAGTATCCCTGCTTTTTCACTGTTGCTCTCTGCTCAACCACCTTCCTCTTTATTCAGCCTCAGTATCCCTGTCTTAGTCTTTCTTTGCTCCCTAATGTACCTATAAAAGGTTTTATCCCCCTTCTTAACCGAGTTGGCTATCTTTTCCTCGGTTTGGGACTTTGCTATTCTGACTGCCTGCCCTTCTTCCTTCTGCTTTAACTGGTACAGTTCTCTGTCCTGCTCCTTCTGTGTTTCCTTATACTTCTTGAATGCTATCTTTTTCTCCCTTACCTTCCCCGCCACTTCTTTTGAGAACCATAGTGTTTTTTTCTTTCATTTTGATTTGTTTATTTGCTTCACACAAAGGCTTGTTGCCTCTGTGATGGCAGTTTTCATGTTTTCCCATTGTTGCTCCACCCCCACCTTCTTGCCTGTTTGCTAGTGCTTTTCTAAGGCACTCTCCCATTTTGACAAAATCAGCCCCCCTGAAATCACAGAAGAAGCAGAACCAAACCACAAAAAAACAAATATCCTGGACTTTAGGAAGGCAGACTTTGGGAAAATGGGGAGATGCTTGAAAGGAACACTAATGGGAAAGGGGAAGGAATCAGGGGTAGAGGAACAGTGGGCAATATATGAAACAGGGATTACAGGAGCAACATAATTATGCATTAAGCAGGTTAGCAAGGGGAAAAGGAAGAGGAGGCCATTATGGTTTTCCAAGGAGGTAGCAGAGAAAGTGAAAGCCAAGAAGAGTGTATTCAGGCAATACAAAAAGACACAGGCAGAAGGGGATAGGTTGAAGTACTATGAGAAGCAAAGGACGGAGGGAGGTCAGCAAGGGAAGCCAAAGCTCATACAGAAGAGCGCATCACAAAATCAGTGGGTAGAGGGGACAAACCTTTTACAGGTACATAAGTGAAAACAGACGGGCAAAGGGAGGTATAGTGAGATTGAAGGGGGAGGACGGGGGCCACGTGGAGGATGAGAACAGTAAAGCTAACATACTAAACAAATATTTCTGCTCAGTCTTTACTGAGGAGGAGGAAGGCAATGTGTCTGAAGGGAGTACAGGGGTGGAAAAGGTGCAGAAATGGACACAAGTCCCCTTACATAGGAAAGGGTCCTAAAGGAACTGGAAGGAATAAGAGTCGATAAAGCAACAGGCCAGATGGAGTGCACTCCAGGGTTCTAAAGGAACTAAATGAGATGGCTGCTGAACCTCTGGCAATCATGTTTAGCCAATCACTGGAAACAGGGGAGGTACCTAAAGACTGGAGGACAGCAGATGTGGTCCCCTTATACGAAAGCAGGAACAAAGAGGAAGTGGGGAACTATAGACCAATCAGCCTGACTTCGGTAGTGGAGGAGATCATGGAAGCACTACTGAAGGAGAGATTAGTGGAACATCTGGTTGCCAACAGATTACAGGTCCCAAGGCAGCATGGTTTCACCAGGGGGAGGTCATGCCAGACCAGTCTCATTACATTTTTCTACTGGGTGACAAGGGAGGTGGATTAGGGGAAGGCAGTAGGCATGGCCTATCTGGACTTCAGCAAGGCGTTTGACACTGTGCCACATAGAAGGCTATTAAACAAACTGTGGAATATGGGAGTTGTCAGGGCAGTAGTGTGGTGGGTAGGTAATTGGCTGGGTGGCAGGACACAGAAGGTGATGGTAAATGACTGTCACTCCACAGAGGGAAGAGTGACCAGTGGGGTACCACAGGGATCAGTGCTGGGACCGGTCCTATTCAACGTCTTCATCAGTGACATTGCACAGGACCTAGAAGTCAGAATTTCCCTGTTCGCTGATGACACGCAGCTATGTAACTGAGTGGACATGCCAGAGGGTGCAGACAGAATGAAGAGGGACCTGCAGAAGCTTAAGGAATGGTCAAGGGTTTGGTAGTTGAAGTTCAGTGCAAAGAGGTACAAGATAATGCATATGGGGCACAAAAACCCTGTAACAACATATCAGTTGGGGGGTGAGGATATAGCATGCACCCAGCGGGAAAGAGACCTTGGGGTTATTATATATGATTTCCTCAAGGTAGGGAAAGAGTGCAAAAAGGCAGCAGGTAAAGCAAATAGGATGCTGGGATGCATAGACAGGGGCATCACCAGCAGTATAATTCCACTATACAAGACACTAGTGAGGCCGCACCTGGAGTACAGCATACAGTTCTAGAGTCCTTACCTATGTAAGGACATAGACAGGGTAGAGAAGGTTCAGAGAAGGGCAACAAAGATGGTACAGGGTTTGCATCACAAGTCCTATGAGGACAGGCTGAAAGACTTGAACATGTACTCCCTGGAGGAGAGGAGGGAGAGAGGGGATATGATAGAGACATACAAGTACCTTACAGGGAGGAACAGGGTGCAGGAATGCACTATTTCCCAGTGAAATAAATGTTCCAGGACTACAGGGCATGAGATGAAGTTGGAGGGAGGGTGATTCAGAGGAACATGAGGAAGAATTTCATCACAGAAATGGTGGTGGACAAGTGGAACACTCTGCCTGAGGAAGTGGTGGGGGCTGAAGCAATCACAGGATTTAAGAATGCATAGGATAGACATAAGGGAATTCTGGAGGTGAGGGATAAGGGGCAACAGACTTCTAGGAAAAACATACAAGCTCAAATGGGCAGACTGGGTGGGCCATAGGCCTTTATCTGCTGACAGTGTCTATGTATCTATGTATCTATGTATCTATGTTATTCCTCTGATGACAATGTCCTGTCATACTGCTGCTGCCAGTGGCTCCATACATAGGATGGACAGCAGAGAGGACAGAGGGCATCCCTGGCTGGTGCCTCTAGAAATGGGAAAGTAGGCAGAGTTTATACCATTAGCATGCCCTCTCACCTGAGGTCATGTACATATGTCAGCTAGAATGTGTAGAATTTTAGGGCCAAATTTCATAATCTTCATAGATTTTAATAAAAATTGCCAATTAACCCTGCAAATGCTTTTACTGCATCCATGGAGGTTGCCAGCTGGAATGCCCCCTGCCCCTTCCCCTGTGAAGATGTAATATTAAATAACCATCTTATGTATTCCTGCAAGAGTCAACCATAAATAAACCTTGTTTGATTTAGGTGCACAGCTAACGGAATGACCCACTGGAGCCTATCTGCCAGAATACCAGTAAAACATTGCAGGTCCACATTAAGTAAACATATTTGGTGGTAGGAACTGCACAGCTCTGTGTCTTTCCCTGCCTTGGGTAGTATGGAAATCTGAGCAAATCACCAGGAGTCAGGGACTGTGTTCTCCTTAAAAGTATCTCTAAAACAATCCAACAGGGGAGGGAGGAGCAGCTCCCTGAAAATTATATAAAATGCTAAAGCCCATCTGCATCATAAGATTCCCCAATTTTTAACTGCTTGGCCTTGTTTTCCAGTTCTTCTGCACTTATGGGCTGCTCCACATGTCCATTTATAGTAACCATAAAGGTTGGAAAGGTGACGCCCACCAAAAAGGTTTCCATCTTTTCTGGCATGTCCAGAGTATTCACCTGTGTGCACAGTGTGGAATAATATTTAGCAAATAACTCTGCTATCAGTAAGAGCTTAGCAATTGGCTGCCCCCCATCCTTAATTAGTAACACAGCCGTACTACTTTGTTGCTTCTGTTGGGTAAGGGCTAACAACAACCTACCAGCCCTATTTACCCCTTCTAAATACTTGTGATTCACCCTACACAACACCCACTCCACTTGTGTGTCCAAGAGCTTGTTCAGCTCCTGTTTCTTTGTTTCCCAATTCACTTTGGCCTGGGAATTTAATGTGAGCTGGTGTTGGAATTGAGCATCACTAAGCTTTTGTTCTAAATGGGATACCTGACTCTGCTGATGCTGCTTTGCTCCAGAACAAAAATTAATAATTGTCCCTTTAAGGGCTGCCTTCAGTGCACCTCACCAGACTGAAATGGAAGTAGTTCCCTTTCGGGTTATGTAATAGAAACTCTGCAATAGTTGTCTCCACTAACTGTTTAAAATCAAGTGAATGCAAATATCCCACATTCAGCCTCCAGTTGGAATTTCGAGGCGTAGGGGCAAGGCAAACCCCTAACAGCACAATAGTATGGTCTGAGGCTGCCATATGCAAAATTTGGCATTTTATCACCTGATGAAGGTGTACTGTGGGCACCAAAAACATGTCAATATGAGAGTAACTATGATGCCTACAGTACAAGAGAAAAATGTAAAATCTGTCTTCTGTGGATGTAGGTAGCACCAAACTTCAGTTAGACCCAATTCAGCCAGCAGGCATGACAACAATTTCCCACCTTGGTTACAGCATCCAGACTGCGGACCTCTTCCATCTAGTGTTTTAGACATGACAGTATTAAAATCACCCCTAAGATAAAATGAAGTGTGGTCTGTAACTATTTCCAACAAAACTTTTTTGATGAAAGCCTTGTTATCTTTACCTTCATTAGGTGCATATAGATTAAGCAGAGTGCATGGCTCGTTCCTGTAAATTCCCACCAGACGGACTTATCTACCATCTGGGTCAATCAACAATCACTGAACCTCAAAGGGACAGTCTCGGTGAATGAGAATTGCTGTACTCCTCCAGTGCAGATGATCGGCCCATATTTATTTATTTATTTGCTTTTGTTAACCGGGTAAGCACACTAGACAGTCAATTGTCTATTTTCAGGTGCGACCTGGGCAATAACAAGGTACATGAACATCAGGCAAAAACAAGTGAAGGATTACACTAAAGAGCATTAGCACACAGGGTCAACACAAGTAACAACAGGGGTTTACAATGCAGGCAGTAATTAAATGACCAGTATGGTAGTCACAAGTAAGTCAGTGTTCATCATGCCAGGCAACAATGCTGCAAGGCTTGCAGGAAGGCAGAGGGGAGACAAATTGGGATAGAGGGGCCCATAGCAAGATAAGTAAGTTGTACAGTAACCATGCTCTCCCTGTTGGGCAGGTGGGCCTAAGTGGTCAGTCCTTCCAGTAAGCTGTCAGTACAGGAAGAGTATAAAGTGCTGAGGGGCACTGCCTATATCATATTATTTAGGCATCGTCTCATTTAGTTGGAGCGGCATAGGCTGAGGGAGTTTATCTAGTGCAGAGACAGGTGGAGGCCGCTTTGAGAAAGCCCCACAGGGAGGCTTTAAAACATTGGTGGGAGGGAGAGGAGCGAGTGCTTGATGGAAGAGAGTTCCAATCCATGGGTGCTTACACAGTGAAGGCTCGGTCACCCATTTGAGTGCGGGTCTTTGGTACCAGGAGGGCATGGGAATCACTGGAACGCAGATGGTAGGAGGAAGTAGCCAGAATGAGGGATTCAGCAAGTATATGGGGGGTGGCAGATCTGACAACACTGTCTATGAAGTTGCCCATGACATAGGAGCGGTGAGTTTCCAGTGGGAGCCATTCAAGTCGGTAGTAGAGCTCACATCGGTGGGTGAGGCGGGGGGCTGAGAGCACAAAACGACATATGCTGCTGTACGCTGAGTCCCACTTTGTTAGACTAGTTTTTGCAACATGGGTGAAGGTGACTATATTGCAGTGTACAACTTTCCCACCCACAGTATCCTCAATTTTAAATGTTCATTTTCCCTCAGGTGGGTCTCTTGCAAGTAAGATATTGTAGTTCCATGTTTATTAAGCTCCTGTAAGATCTGAGCCTTCTTATTGGACTGCTGAGGCCCTTAACATTATATGTTACTACTGTAAAGTCTGCCATTGTGATCTCTGACCACAAATCTCATACATCTTGTAGTGTCCAATAACTGGACCCCAAGGTCCCCATCTGTATCCCCAAAACTCAACAACCATTCTTGTGCACTAAACAAATTTTCCATAACCATTAATAACTGAAAAACTGTCAACAATATAAACTTAAAAAACTTTTTGGCACTTTAAAGTACCATTCTAGATAGTTGCACATCAACCACTGGCCAATGGGCTACTTTCAAAAGTGCCACCCTCTTCCTGCTCCCTCTGAGTCTTGCATGGGAGCAGGTGATATAACTCAGACAGGCTGTGCCAAGCCATATTGTAAAAAGTGACAACAGAGGGCAATGGGTGTGCTGTCGACCCCGTTATGGACCAAACCTCTGTCCCCCCAGTCAAGGATTTATGTGTGCCACCAACACTCATTTTAGTACATATCATACAGGCACAGCAGGAAGGCCCATAGCATACATCCCCCTATCAAAACACTGCAAAATGTACCAATTCACTTAGTATTTCTCCACATGAAGATGTACCTCTGGAGGCTGCACCCATCCGTACCCTTATACAAATGAACTAAAATGAACATAGTTGGGAGTCAAGGTTATTGAACCAGCAAATATATACCCAACATACTCCTTGCAATGTTCATTATCCCTAATCACATGAGGATGGTGGGGAGAAGAACCAGACAGGTCTCCATCAACCCTGCCTCTCCCTCTGTCCCCCAAAGGGACTGTCCAAGAAAAGTGAATGAGAGTAATCAAACACTTAATCCTGATTGCTGGCCCCAATCATAGTCGCAAGCATTTCAGTGTCTTCTGACAA
Organism: Neoceratodus forsteri; assembly: GCA_016271365.2. Taxonomy (NCBI): domain Eukaryota; kingdom Metazoa; phylum Chordata; order Ceratodontiformes; family Ceratodontidae; genus Neoceratodus; species Neoceratodus forsteri. Next base: position 1,781,645,625 of record CM057452.1, read on the forward strand.
TGTGGCTACACCAATTGGCAATTGCTGGGGGGGGGAGTCCTGCCTACAGGAAATATTGGAGGTAAAACCCTGCTGATATAAACCCTTTGAGTTAAAGGAACTCAAGACAGAACACCAGCCCCCCCCACACACACACACCGAAGCATGTATAACTGGTACACAGGGTACTAGGAAGGAACATCATTTTGTAACAATGGTAAGTGTCCAGGCCTGTGCCCAAATTTAAGTCCCAGCTAACAGAAACAGCTGAAAGGGGAAAAAATGCAGGGTTAATAAAAGCAAATTGCAACAAACTATGAATATTAAGACTAATGTCCCCTTTGTTTCAACTCATGACTCAAACAGTTCCTTCATCAGAGTCCCTTCTGGATACCAGAACAAATAAAGAAACATTATGCAACAGCAATAAGCCAGACAGCACCTATGTCTCAGGGACAAACTGTTCATGGTGGTGGGCAAGAGTTCTGGGGTGAAATCAGTCCTTCCTTCTTCCATGAACTGTAGGGACCGTGTTGTCTTGAGGTACCAGCACCAGCTGAAGTTTGAAATGAGCCTGCTGAAATCTTCATTCTTCTTGCTGTCATTTTCTCCTAGAGTGAATTTCCCATTGAGGCCCCCAGGCTTGAGGTACTGTTTCTCCCCACTTTCCCAGGCAATCTCCAGCTTCTTTTCTCCAGTTCTTTTATTTTATTGGTGTCAGGCAGATCTTCCACTGCTAACCCCCATTTGGACAGGGTCTTTTTGGCTTTCAGCAAATTTTGAAAGGTGTGAGTACCTGCACTTGTTTTGACACACAAAACCGTGGGGTAATAGATATGTGGCTGCATACCCTTTCCCCTTAGAGCTTTTACAATGAGGAATAGCTGGTTTCTTCTGTCCATTGTAAGAGGTGCATAGTCATGTACGTAAGAAAGGCAACTGAGCCATCCCAGTGGTGCAGAGGGCTAAGGCACTGTGCCCTACCTCGTGTCATGTCGGTGACCCGGGTTTGGGAATGACCTTGTGTCATCGAGGAGCTGGTGTGGGGGGAGAGTGCAGGATCAAGCAGCCTAACAGTAGCTCTCCTATCCCAGGAAGGCTACCACCCCCACATAGTTCCACTACCACCAGGTGGAGGTACGGTGGCAGCATAGGTAGGAGGGTGCAGCGAGTAGGGGATGCATACCCAAATGCAGTGTATGTGTGCCTCCACAGACACACACACATGTGCCTGAGGAAGGGGAAGGGCAAAACCCAGGCAAAAAACACCTACAAAACATTAATACAAAAAAGGCAGCAGCTATCTCCAAACACAACTTAATGTTTCCCAAACTCATTGTAGGATGTCTTGTTTAGTTCTGAAGTCCAAAAAAGCAAGGATCACTGACCTGGGTCAGGCATTTGATCAGAGGGCATGGCCACAAGGGCACAATGGCCTCATATAATGTTTAGTTGGTAAGAGGGATCTAAATTCAGAAGTTCTCTCAGCAGGCCATCCATGAAATCCACCATGTTGCCAGATTTAATTTTCTTGGGCAGACCATGTATCCTGATATTAATTCTTCAGGATTGATTATCTAGGTCCTCTCTTTTTTGCTGTAAAATCAGCTCTATGTCATGGAGCTGTAGTAGTAACTCAATATGTAGGTTCACTATGCTAGACATGTCCAAGAGTTGGGTCTCCACCGACACCATCTTTTTCCTTTGTTCATGGAACTCTCGATGGTTATCAGCCATTTCATTCTGTATTTTTGAAAGGGTGTCCCCTAGTCATCAGACTTCCTTGAATTGGCAACCCAAACACAGCTTTGGTATCTGTACGGATGGTGGACGATGAGGTACAAGAACGTGGAGAAAGTGTTGCAGAACTCGCAGCCCCAAGCAGCAACGCAGCAACTGATTTGACCCCAAGGCAATCAACACAGCTGCAAGAGAAGCTTCTGTCGGAGCATTATTCTTCAAGACTGTCATGCTTTTCTAGCGAGGTTTCACCCCAAACACCCCAAGCTGCAGCCTCTCATCTTCAAATCAACCCCTCTATTCCCTTGAGCAATAAGTTTGCTCTCTTGGAGGATGAAATGCACACCTCGCAGGAGGATCTTACCCAGCAAATTTCAGATGAACATCCCTCTAATTTGGGCTCTGTGACTTAGGGATGTATTTCTGCCAATACTTCATAGGCAGAAGTTGTTGCAAGTTCCCCCCTCAAATCTTTAGAGCTACCCAAAAAGAAGCATAGGGCAAAGACCAAAAGCAAGAACATCAATAGTCACAATCTTGCTAATAAATCTAAGGTGTCATGAGCTTATATGGTCAGTAATATGGTCACAGTTGCTATATCTTGATAGGTTTTGCTTCCAGGATACCTAAAGGGAGTGCCAGTACACTTTTTCTGTCTAGCCGCCCGCTCTACAGTCTATGCCACCTAGTTGCTTTCGCTCCCAGTGGGTACAGAAAGCAAAGGCTGTACATCATGGCGCGATCAATTTACTTTTTGTTGCAACGTTTAAACAAGCAGCTTAAAGGTCTTCAAAGGAACTTTGGTATATCAGCAATGCTTTTCTAACCCATTATTTTAATGTTAGATCTTTTACATTACCTCACTAAACAGGCTCTCTGTATCTAGCCTTTTATTCTCTAGTTTAGCAGTGCATCAGGTTCATAGTCTTTTGGCTGTTCAGTTGCATACCTTCAATCGGTATGCATCCTGATTATTACCTTTTCCTTTTTCATATGTGAATTATTATATATTACAAGGCAATTTACCCCTTCCCTCTCCTGATGACAGGTTCTTAAGTATTATTGGCAGCTACATTTAATCTATCTCCTTCCTTACACTCCATTATTCTTACTACCTTCTGTTTACAATATGGAACTATCACTAGGCTGAGAAATAAAGACAAAAGAAGGAAGAAACCACTATGGTTCTCAAGAGAGGTAGCAGAGAAGGTTAGGGCCAAGAGGGTGGCATTCAGAAAGTTAAGGGAACACAGAAGGAAGAGGATATGGTGATGTACCTGAATTGTCTGAAGGATGCAGAGAGAGCTGTTAGGAGTGCAAAGGTGCAAACAGTAAATATTAGCACAGACAGTGAATACAGGGGATAAGATATTCTATAGGTACATCAGTGAAAGAAGAAAGTCCAGGGAGGATTGTAAGGCTCAGAGTGGAAGAGGGGGAATGTGCAGAGGGGGACCAGGAAAAGACATCAGTGCTGAACAAATACTTCTGCTTGGTATTCACTGAGGAAGGGGAGGGACAGGGGCCACAGCTAGCCACCAAAAACAAAGTTGAGAGGGGGATGGACACTAGTCCATTTATAGAAGGTAGAGTCCTAGAGGAACTCACAAAACTAAAGGTAGACAAGGCAATGGGACCAGAGGGCATACATCCCATGATACTAATAAAACTAAGCATAGAGCTAGCAGCACCACTGACAGCCATGTTCAGTGATTTACTCAGCACAGGGGTGATACCAGAGGACTGAAGGAGAGCACACGTGGTCCCCTACACAAACATGGTAGCAGAGAGGAGGTAGCAAATTACAGGCTGGTCAGCCTCAACTTAGTAGTAGGGAAAATTATGGAGACATTGCTTAAGGAGAGGATTATGGAACACTTGGAATCCACTGGTGCACAGGATTCAAGGCAGCATGGATTCACCGCAAGAAGATCATGTCAAACAAATCTGATAGATTTTTTTGACTGCATGATGAAAGGGGTGGACCAGGGAGGAGCGGTAGATGTTGCCTTCCTTGATTTCAGCAAAGCCTTCGACACTGTTCCACATAGGAGACTGTTGAACATGTTGGGAAGCCTGGATATGTTACACAAGGTGGTAAACTGGGTTAGAAGCTGGCTAGAGGATAGAAAGTGGATGGTGGTGGTAAATGGGATCCAGTCAGAGGAAAGGGGAGTGACCAGTGGGGTACCTCAGGAGTCAGTCCTGGGGCCAGTCCTTTTTAATATCTTCATTAGCAACATTGCAGAGGAGCTAGAAGGGAAGGTTTGCCTGTTTGCAAATGACACTAAGATCTGCAACAGGGTAGATATTCTTTAAGGGATGGAGAGGATGATGGGTGACCTAGAAAAACTGTAAAAATTGTCCAAAGAGTGGCAACTGAGGTTCAATGTGAAAAAGTGCAAAATCACGCACCTGGGCCACAGAAACCCTGTGGAGAGTTATGGGATGGGAGGGGGGAGTTGCTAATGGTCACCAGGGAAGAAAGGAATTTGGGGATTATTATCTTAAGTGACCTAATGGTAACCAAGCAGAGTACAAAGGCTGTAAGGAAGGCCAGTAGCAGGTTGGGGTGCATAGGAAGGGGTTTCACTAGGTGAAGAAAGGAGGTGGTGATACCACTATACAAAACACTGGTGAGACCTCATCTGGAATACTGTGTACAGTTAAGGAGACTGCATCTTTGGAATGACATAGACAGGGTGGAGGTGGTCCAGAGAAGGGTGACAAAGATGGTATAGGGCTTACACCAGAAGACATATGGTGACAGATTGAAAGGCCCCAATACTATATGTCTACACTGGAAGAAAGGAGGGAAAGGGGGATATGATACAAACTTTCAAGTATCTTAAGGGTATAAACAAGGTGCAAGGGGAGGCACCTGTCAATATAGGAGGGGTACTAGCACAAGGGGGTATAATATCAAATTGGAAGGGGGCAGAATAAGGGGAAATGTGAGGAAGTTCTTTTTCACAGAACGTGTGGTGGATGCATGGAATAATCTACCCCAGGAGGTAGTGGGAGCATCAACAGTGGGGGGGGGTTTAAATATTCATGGGATAGGCATAAGGGAACCCTAGAGTGGGAAGAAGAGGCTAAAGCTGATGACCAGATAGGTACATCAGTTGCCAAATAAGGCAGGGAATTTGGGCAGACTGGATGGACCTTGCAGTCCGTATCTGCTGACAATCTCTATGTTTCTATGTAACCTCTTGGAGGTAATACCTGAAGAGTCCTCTTCCTCATCATCATCGTAGTCGCTGCTCAAAGTGGGGTTGGGTGAATCATCATGCCGCAAGGAGGAGCAGCTCATGCTATGGGTCCAATCATGACTAGGTTGTTTTTGTTTTTTAGGTGTTCCTTCTGCAAACTCAAGTAACTACTGGTGGGTTGACATGATCACTTATTTAGTATTCCTTTTTCAGTCAGTTTTGTGATGGATTCAGTTGCAGATAGAAGTTAGTTCAGTCATTATCCAAGGGAGCTCTGAAAGACTAGACCACCATGAGGGATGATGTCATGAGAAGTCCCCAATGTAGGTTTTTGGTATGGCAGCACCAGGGGTGGGCACCCTGGTGTCACACACTTATGGCAGTTAGGGGGTTTAGTAGCCAGCACTGGGGATTAGACACCCCTGTGTTGGTGTCTTTATCAGAGCAGTGAGGGAGGACTTAACCGTCACGGGGATTGGGCACCCTGGTTTGGGAGGGAGGGGTAACACATGAAAACCGAGGAAGGACTTAATCAGACCCAGGGGTGGATACCCTGCTGTTGAAAACATTAATTATTTGTCTGGCATTGGGAACTGAGCACACTGCTGTCCTGTTAACATTAAACAGGCTACAGATGTGGCTTATTGTGGCCAAAGGGCCTTTTACATAAAAAAGGCTGCACAGCTCATTTAGCAGGGCAGGCCTATGCACTGGCAGGTAGCCTCTCCCCTGCTGAATGGACACTGTTTAAATAGAAACAGATGCTGTTTGTAGTGTCAGAATAGCACTGCCCCCTCAAATATGCACACATTTTGATCAAATGACCACATTAAGAAATACAGTGATAAAAAAATCTGCTATCTTCATATTGCTTAGTTTTTAAATGGAGGATGCACATGTTTTTTTGTTTTATTTAAATTTCTCAAAAGCGGGCAAGTTGGGGAATAAAAAAGCACAAAAGCACCCACCTTGGGGCAACCCCTGTCAAACCTGCAAATTTAAGGTTTGAAATCTTTTTAATTTTTTTTAGTTATAGGTGAGCAAATAAAAGGTCTTAGTTTTGGCCAGTTTTATATTTTTCCACCTCTGTAATGTTGCTGCTGGTAAAACTATTGCCGTGACATTTTCAGAATCTGGAGATGCTGGGTCCTGCTCTGAGCCTGCCACACTTCAAGTAAATTGGAGCAATGAGGGCAGAGTTATAAAGGTACAAAAATTGGTTTTTAAAACATCAAAAGTAGAGAATCTGCTGTCAGGTATTTATTATTAAAGCCTTACACTCCAGCCCATGTACCCATTCACCAACCATGTGAACTCCACAATATTGAATGTCAATGCACAGTCCATATCACAGTCCTCAAGGGCACTGTATGAACTAAGTTAATCTCTTTACATTTTCAAAATGTAGAGTAACTTGCTTCCTGCAGGATCCAGCTCCTTAGTTACTGTAGTTCTTGCAGGGCCCAGAAAGAAAAAAAAAGTCCTTACTTGCATTACGCATGGCCTTTGGGGATTGGGATCTGGATTGTACTTTGGCCTTTAGTTAGGTGTTTTTTCAAGGGTGTGGTGCATGGTTCAAAAAAATCCCTAAAACTGGATTTCTATACTTTTGATGTTTTAGAAACCCAAACTGATGTAATAGCATAGTCAGTGTCACTGATTGCCTGTCTTTTTCCAATAGTCATACAATATTACATTGGTTCATGCATCATGCAGGGCCCACAAGGCAACTTGGTTCAAATCCATGCTAAAGAAAAGATGCCCTAATTGGCTTTGCCTTTGGGCCCCACATGAAGTGAGACATGAAAAACAGGAACTGTGTACCTTTGGGGGGCCCTGTGGGCCCCTTGTAAAATATGACGTATATCATACCTTGATTTGCACAAAGTACTCACGAGCCATAACTTTCTAGACTTCCATTTTGTTTTTTAGACTTAGGCTTTTTGTTCAATTCTATACACTGCAAGTAGAGACTCACACTGATGGAAAATGAGAAGTTGGCAATGAGGTACGGAGGAGTTGTGATAAAGGACAGAGATGTGTGCCAGTGGGGGGAGAGTTGCTGGATGATAAAGGTGGGCACAGTCAGGGATTCATTTTTTAACAACTGATTGGGAAGGAGGTGGGGAACAGGCATTGACAGCAGGATTTGGTATCTGCCTCTGGCTATACATGAATTGTAGGGTGCCAGTGGGAGGAGGATGGTGGCCTGGACCCTAGAGGGAGGGCAAGGGTAGGAGATGATTTAGAAATGGACAGCACAAGGTACCAGTGGTGGGGGGGTACCCCCCCACTGCTCTATTGGTTGATTATGGGGTGAATACCAACAGTAGGATTGGGCACATGCTCTCAGTTACAGTGGATAAAATGTAAAAAACAGCTGATCAAACAGGAGGGGATACCAGCAGAAGAATTTGGCAATGGCCACCAGTAAAAGTATCAAAAGGGAACAGCTGATAATTTAACAATGAGTGACAGAACAAAAAATATATAGTTTCTAATATTTTGTTCATTTTCATCACTGGTTATTAAAGGAACAGTATTTGCTAATTGGCAAAACATTTCATTGCATTTTTGTTTTAGAAAAAAATGCACATCTGACATCCTTAAATTATTATTCAATGTATTTTTAGTTCTCAGATATTTTTAAAACAGATATTTTAGCTTATTTTTTTAAATAATTACTCAGATCATTAAAGATGACCACCATTTGCATTTTTTTTTAAATCTCTTTTGTTGAAGTTACCTGTTGAATTAACAAACTAGATTAACACTATGAACATCCTAGATCCATACTGTGGATGTATTAGCCTGAAGCTAGCATGTGTTTCTGATGGTAAACTGCACAGCACTAAACTAAAACGTTCAATATTTGGGGCTTTTATTGCATGGGAGTGGGACATTTAAAAAAACTCAAAACCCCATATCTTAATTCAGGAATAAAAGAAAACTAAAATAAAAATGGATATATTAATCTTTTTGCCACAAAAACAAACAACCAAAAAACCATTATTGTTGAAAAAAAAACCTATATGGTGACTAACAAATATGGCTGATATAAACTTATCATTTTTGAAAATCCCATTGTCATACAAAAAGCATTATAATGTATGGTAAGTGCCTATTAACCACCATAATCAGCAGTCACACAGCTTTGTTTTGCACTGTTTAGAATTTTTAAAAGTTGTTAACCACACTTCAGAACTTCCAAACAGTGGCATAACAAAAAAGAATGCAACAGAGTTCCATAATTCTCACACATAGAATGCAAACAGTGTTTTTTTGACCATACACTATAAAAGATGATGGCTGGGGATCGGGTGACAACCACACTTAAATCACCTCTCGTGGTTGCTAGGGCTGCAGTAAACCTCTCGAGCTGCACTCTCGAGGTTTACCATGTTGCCCTAGCAACCACTTGAGGTGATTACAGCGTGGTTATCACCCGATCCCCAGCCATTATCCTCTATATAACTAGAACACTAAGAAAACATTCTTTGCTTGCTTAACAATGGGATTATAAAGAAGATAGGAAATGATTTCCTGATGTTATTATCAGTTAAATAAATAATAAATATCCAACAATGACCTTTGTGTGTCGTTTTATATGTACAGATTATTCAAAAACTCCTGTGTATGCTAAAGGCAACTTTTGAAATGCCAGTAAGCCTGACAGTTGCTTTTGTATTGGGAGTCAGCGTGTGTCAAGCTTTGAACTGCCAATATCCATGTCTCCTGAGTCCTGATGTAGTTAAGTTGAATCCTTGGTTCCACACTCCTTTATGTGAGTAAATACTCCATGACTGAAACAATCACCCTGTCCTTTGGTGACCAGCTCAGCCCTCTCTTTACTCCCTGGTTGATCACCTTACAGCCCAAGTGCAAAGACTGCTGTAAAGTCAAAGTCATCTTTATTTATAAAAAGCGCCTTTCCAAATACCAAGGTGCTTGTACATAAACTAGGCAAGACATAATAATTCAAATAATTAAAATTCATAAATCTATAATGCAATAAAATATTAGGTTCAATAAAATCTGAATATACCAAGTTACAATTAAGTTCAGCAGGAATCGGAATACACCAGGCTGAATAAATACGTTTTTACTGCTGTTTTAAAACTCTGGACAGTCAGACATGCTCTTACATGACGAGGTAGAGAACTCCACAGGATCAGGGCCACAAAAACAAATGATTGGGCCCCCGATGTCTTTAAATGAACCCTGGAAATCTCTAGCAATCCCTCATCAGTGGATCAGAGAGGACGGTGCGGTAAGGGTGAAGGAGGTCTTGCAGGTAGCTGGGTCCCTGGTCGTGTTTGGCTTTATAGGTCAATAATGTGACCTTGAAGGTGATTCACCACTGTATTGGCAGTCAATGCAGTCCACAGAGCACAGGTGTTATATGACTGGTCCTAAAAGTACCAGTCAACAGCCTGGCTGCCACATTCTGCACTACCTGCAAGCGGCAGATCTCAACCCCCAATAGCCCTAGGTAAAGAGCATTGCAGTAGTCAAGGCGGGAGGTTACGATGTTTTTAAATGAACCCTGGGAATCTCTAGCAATCCCTTGTCAGTGGATCAGAGAGGACAGGGGGTGGTAAGGGTGAAGGAGGTCTTGCAGGTAGTGAGGTCCCTGGTCGTGTAGGGCTTTATAGGTCAATAATGTGACCTTGAAAGTGATCCGTCACTGTATTGGCAGTCAATGCAGTCCACAGAGCACAGGTGTTATATGTCTGGTCCTAAAAGTACCAGTCAAAAGCCTGGCTGCCACATTCTGCACTAGCTGCAAGCAGCCGATCTCAACCCCAATAGCCCTAGGTAAAGGGCATTGCAGTAGTCAAGGCGGGAGATTACAAAGATATGGACCAATGTTGGAAGATCATCAGAAGGAACCAGATGCTTCACCCAGGTGATATTTCTCAGATGATAAAAAGAGGATTTGACAATGGCTGACACCTGAGATTTAAGGTTCAAGCTGTCATCAAAAATAACAACCGGTGGTGCTGAGGGTTGAGGCGCTGGACGCCACACCTCGCACCACACCGGCGACCCAGGTTCAGGAATGGACTTGGGCTGCCGGGGGTTGGCAGGGGAAAGGAAGGATCGAGCATCGCACGACTGCTCTCCTTCCTCTGGGGAGGTTTTGGGCACTGCAGCACACTGTAGCGACAGCTGGTGGAGGCCAGTGGCACAGCAGCAAGCAGCAGAATGGGGAAAAGTGTGGTGGGATTGGCACATTGTGTCTGGATACCATTGCACGTCTCGCTCTCGGGGAGAAAGAACAGGTGAAAATGGCAGAGTGCGATCTTGGCAGCTGATGGTCACGCCCGGCACCCCCGGTACCCGAGAAGATCCTGCATACTGGGGTAGTGTGAGCGATTAAAGTCCGGCCATGTAGGGGTGCCAGTCTGGGCCTGGGGGTTGTGGGTTGTGGGTGTCAGCAGTCAGGGGATTGTAAGGGATCTGCTCCGCAGGAGGAGAAACAGAGATGATATAAAAAAAAATAATGCCCAGGTTTCGCACCCGATCTGAGGTAGTTAGCTGAACACCCCCCAGCCAAAGCCAAGAGGGTTGTCCTGCTGGCAAACCCACCTCCCGATGATCTAGGTCCACAACCAACATCTCAGTTTTATCCAGGTTAACCGCAGCCAGCCGGCACTCATCCAATCCTGGATCTTGGACAGGCAGTTGTTAAATACCAAAAGAATCACATCCTGTCAAGGCACAAGGGACATGTACAGCTGAGTATCATCTGCATAGCAGTGAAAACTCAGACCATACCACCTAATGATCTCTCCCAATGGCAACATGTACACTGTGAACAACACGGGTGACAAGATGTAGCCATGTGGTACCCCGCAGGATAGGGAGAGAGGGGTTGAGGAATAAATCCCAGACACCACTCTCTGAGTCCTACCCTTGAGGAAAGATCAAAACCATCTGAGGATCATTCCAGATAGTCCACAGATGAACTGCAGGTGCTCCAACAACACACGATGGTCCACAGTGTCAAATGCTGCAGAAAGATCGAGGAAGATCAAGACAGAACGAGTCCTCTGATCTGTCGCTATCAGAAGGTCATTTAGCACCTGAACAAGGGCAGTCTCGGTACTGTGTCTCTTCTTAAATCCTGACTGGATAGAATCATAGACATCATGGCTGGACAAATGATCTGCCAGCTGCAGCACAACCACCTTCTCAATAACCTTACTCTGAAAGGGTAGGTTAGAGATGGGTCTGTAGTAAGCTAGACAGTCCGGTTCAAGGGAAGGCTTTTTAAGGATGGGGTCAAACAACAGGGTCAGGGAAGACCCACCTCTCCAGTGACCTCCAGACTATCTCATCTAGGACAGGGCTGATTACATCTATGCACCCTACAAGAAGGTGCATAGGGCCTGGGTCCAGACTACAGCTGGTTGGCCACAAAGTCTGGAGGACCCTCACAATATCCATGATTTCTGACTGGCTGAAGTCAGACCAGGTAAACTGGGCACCCACCATCTACTGCCAAACTCCACAATATCCATTAGAGGGGGATGAGCAGATCCAGGACCTGATGGTGGCAACCTTATCTGAGAAGAACTGAGCAAACTCATCACACTTTTCTTGTGAAAAAGCTCTACCAGACTGAAGACAAATTGGATTGCACAATCTGTCCACGGTCCAGAAGAGCTGAGCTGGTCGGTGTTGTGCAGCAGCAATCTCCCTGGACAGGAACTCTGCTTTCTTACGGGAGATTTCCAATTGATAGACCGCATAATGGCCCATCAATTTAAGTCTGTCACACTCCAGGCCCGATTTCCGCCAGCTCCTCTCTAGCCTTCATCCCACCCTCCTCATCTCCTTCAAGGTCCCATCAAACCATGGGTGAAGAGTAAGTGGGCAAACATGAACAGGATCTATGGAATCCAGGGCCTGTGTCACGGCCATGTTATAGGCATATACTAGATTCCCTGGATCCATGCATTCACTTGGTATACTTGATAGATCCAGCATTGCCATTAGATTATCAGGAGTCACTCCCCTCAAAGGGTGGTACCGGACCATCTCCATAGGTGCAGGCATATTGGGGGAAGCCACGAAACTGAACCCCATGGTGTGATGCTCAGACTACCCTACTGGTTCCACCACCAAATCAGATATCTCCATTCCCAGGAGGAACACCAAGTCCAATGAATGACCACAAATGTGGGTCATGGAGGTAACAACCTGTGTGAGGCCCAACAAATTCATTAGATGGAGGAAGTCTTGACCAAATTACAAGAGTTCATCACTGACCCAGGCATTGAAATCCCCCAGAATCAACTGTCTCGGGGATCCCAGTACCACGTCGATGATGAAGTCCGTGACTTCCTGAAGGAAAACTTTCCCATCTCCTGGTGGACAGTAGATGAGAAATATCCTACACCCATGCCTGCAATGCATTCAAAGGAGTTGGTGGTCCCCATTAGAACCTCAGCACGGTCCAGTTCCAATCTAAAGCAGATGACTACACCCCCGTCCCTACGATCCATTCTCGGGCAGTGTATCACTGAGTAGCTATCCGGAACTGCTGAAGCCAACACAAGGGCAGCATTTTCATCCAGCCAGGTCTCAGTGATGCATGCCAGATCCGCTGACCCAACAAGATCTGATATTAAGGCAGTCTTGTTCTTGATGGACCTGGCATTGCATAACACCGTCCAAGTAGGATGAGCAACCAAGGAAGACCACATCACCTGCCTGCACAAAGCAGAGCCCTTGGGTATGGGAACCAGGCAGGGAGAACCCCTCTCCTGAACTGATTTTACCCCAGGGCATCTCCTTGTTTCCACCATCATGATCCGCCCACTCCTTTCCAATTCCCCTACATACCCAGACCTCCCCCAACAATCCCCAGAGCCCAACACCTCCTATATGTTTCTGGGGACAATGGAGGACAATTAAAAGGGTGGAGGTCCCTCGGCCTGGTGGGAGAATAGCGCCTGACTGTCTTTGCACCTTCCCAGCACATCTTTACAAATAGACAGCACATGGCACAATCTACCCCATGATCTTCAAAAGTGACTTAAATACTGTCACACTCCACTCAAATAATCCTATGCACACACAGACTAATCTACTTACTCAAGCTCTCAACCCAACAAAACAAGAACACACTATATTGCAACACACCCACATTCAATCATACACTATCCTCCCACTTAAATAGCATCACAATCTGACATACAACTCACAATTACTTCTACCCTCCCTTAACACAAAACCCTAACCTATTTCCAAATAATAACACAATAACACTCTAGTATACAAAAAAAAAATACATGTAAAATTATATGAAGTCTTATTGCAAAATGTCCATTCTCTGCAGATAAAGAGACAGTCACTGAAATCTCTTAGGCCAAGTTTGTAAAACATCCATCAGAGCTCTCACCTCTTCAGGGCAATGTCCAGATAAATACTTCATACCAAAATCAACTCTCACTTAATTTTAAAATGAGCACACAGAAATTACTTGAACATTACAAACATTTACAGGCACTCTCACTGCCTAACTGTTATGAGGTATCGCAAGCCCAAAGAGAAACTCTAACTGGCAGTAGGTTTTATGTGGCGTCCCTCCAGTAGATCTCATCCTGGGTTAAATTAAACTTCTCCACTCAGCTCTTGAACCGGCTCCTCCCATCGTGGACTTAACACTCGGGCGGTCACATCCAGACAGAATTTGGGCAGGCCCCCCAAAAGCTCCCTCCAGCCTCCAAGCCCGCCAGTCCAAACAACACCTTAATGGATTCCATGCAAGCACACCACCATGCACAGTCGACTGGCAAAGCTAGTCAACATTGTTCTAATTCAGAAGACCAGTGCTTGATGTTCCAGTTGCACCACCTCCTTCACTGATTCCTCCTCAGTATCCACAAAATCTTCCCTCCACAAGCCAAGACCACCAATCAAATCAAGGGACTCCACCAAACTCTCCAAACTCCAGTTCCAACTCCAGAAATACTTCCAGCAGGTAGGGCAAGAAGCCATATAAATGCTAGCATTAGAATTTGCTACGCTAGTGACAACGGAAATTTTGTAATGCAAAAAGAAAAAAAGAAAGCGACTCCATTTCATAGGTATATCGGAGGTAGAACATTCATACACTAACTAACCCCCCATAAACGCTGTACCTACTTTAATTAACCCACTTCAGGCCCTAAATAACTGCAGATAAAAACCGACTTAAACTGAATTTAAATAAAACTAAAACAAAATAAAACAAACAAAAACGTTTGTGAAATAATTGAAAACTGGAAATATTTTAAGTCATTCCCTGGTTTCCACCGGGTTCTGGCCCCATCCTACCCTCTTGCTCTATAATGGTCAAATAAATCAGACACCTACATGTAACACCACCTCCCCATGTAGGGAACTAACTTCTGCCACTGCCTTGTGGCACAAAACCCCATCATCAGCTTCCCTTCTGAGCATCTTTCTTTTGATTGAGATGCCTACATTCTTCTCTCTCCTGGCCCTTTCATGGGCTGCCTGACACCATATCCTGGAAGCCAGGAAGAAAAGTATCAATTTGTGGTGCCTCAAGCAAAGTGAACTGCAAGCCACCTGTACTTCTTGCTCCTCCGTCCCTCCAAACAAGTCAGCATTAAGGTGGAGAACACACACAAGGAGCAGTAGACATTTGTTTGCCATTGATTGTATCCATCATGTGTGACCGGTGAGTCTCTTCAGTTTTTCACCCCCCCGAAACAGACAACCAGCGGGGTTTCACATAAACGGCAACTGCCTCTGCCACTGCAGGATCACCTTAGAGATGTGGGTTGGAGTTGTTAAGTACATTTTACCCAGTAAATGTTTGTCTACTGGCACGGCCCTCCTCTCACCTCCTTGGCCAGCCACCTAAAGACAAATGTAAACCATGCTTTCTGTTTTGTGGTTCGCATTTTTCATTCGGCAGCCAAACATGGAGGTAAGAGGAAGGCTGTGCCGGTTGTCAAACATTTACTGGGGAATACGTATATAACAGCCCCTAGCCACATTCCTGAGGTGATTCTGCAGTGCCAGAGGCAGTTGCTGCTTATGTGAACCCCCTGCTGGTTGACTGTTTCTGATGGGGGGGATGAAGAACTGGAGAGGCTCGCTGGATGCACACGATGGGCACAATCAGTGTAGAGAAAATGTTTATTGCTCCTTATATGTGCTCTCTGCCCTGATGCTGACTTGTTTGGAGGGATGGAGGAGCAAGAAGTATGGGTGGCTTGCAGGTCACTTTGTCTGAGGTACCACAAATTGATACTCATCTTCCTGGCTTCCTGGACCTGGTATCAGGCAGTTCATGAAAGGACCAGGAGAGAGAAGAATGCAGGTGGCTCAATCAAAAGAAGGAAGCTCAGTGGGGAAGCTGATGATGATGTTTGGCAGAAGTTAGTTCTCTACATGGGGAGGTGGCGTTACATGTAAGTTTCTGATTTATTTGAAAATTATAGAGCAAGAGGGTAGGGTTGGGGCCAGGACCCAGTAGACACTAGAGAATAACTCATGATAGTTCCAATTTTCAATTATTTCGCAGACTTTTTTGTTTGTGATATACAGCAGTCTTTGCACTTGGGCTATAAGGTGATCATCCAGGGAGTAAAGAGAGGGCTGAGCTGGTCACCAAAGGATGGGGTGATTGTTTTAGTCATGAAGGATTTACTTATATAAAGGAGCGTGGTACCAAGGTGTAAATATGTGCATCTGTCTCATGTTACAGTTAACCACATCAAGACTCGGGAGTCAGTGATATGGGCAGTTCAAAGCTTGACATGCACTGACTTCCAATACAACAAAATCTGGCCAGACCCAATACAGCTGCAACCAAGCTTACGGAGGTCACATGTCACAGTCTGAGGTGATCCTGCAGTGCCAGAGGTAGTTGCTGCATATGTAACCCAGTCCCCGGTTGACTGTTTCAGGGGTGGGGTGTGAAGAACTGGAGCAGCTTGGTGGCTGCACATGATGGGTGTAATTGGTGCTGAGAAAATGAAGATGCACAGGTGACTTGCAGGTTGCATTGTTTGAAGCACAATAAACTGATTCTGTTCTTTCTGGCTTCCTGGACATGGGATCAGGCAGTCCATGAAACGACTGGGAGAGAGAAGAATACAGGCAGCTCAATCAAAAGATGGAAGCTCAGGGGGAGAAGCTGATGATGGCGTTGTGCCCCAAGGCAGTGGCAGAAGAAGGTAGGCTCCCAACATTGTTGGTGTTACATGTATGTTTCTAATTTATTTGAAAAATTATAGAGCAACAGGGTAAGGTGGGAGTGTTAGGACCCACTGGACACCATGGAATAACTCAAAATAGTTTCAAAAACCTTTTTTATTTGTGATAAATAGCAGTCTTTGCACTTGGGCTGTAAGGCAACCAGCCAAGGAGTAAAGAGGGGACTGAGCAGCTCACCAAAGGATAGAGTGAATGTTTAAGTTATGGTGTTTACTAACATAAAGATGCATGGCAAACATGCTTTAAGTAAAATGTGACCTGCAGCCACTCACTACAGTTAACGTCATGATGACTTGGGAGTCAGTGATGCTGGCATTTCAAGGCTTGAGATACAGTATGCTGTCTCCTAATACAAAAAAAAAACTGTCAAGCTGATTAGTATTTCAAAAATTAAATGAAACATACAAATGAGTTTTTTAAGCAATGCAATCCATGAAGAGACACATCGAGGGCATTGATTGATTTTTATGATTTATTTAACTTGTGAAAACTGAAGAACATCTGGTAATCATCCCCTATCTCCTTTAAAAGGTAAAAAATGTGAATTATCAGATGTATATAAATTTGATGTAACATTTGGACCGGTGGCGCTGACGGTTGAGGTGCTGGACACCACACGTCGCACCACACTGGCGACCCGGGTTGGTGAACGGACTCGGGATGCTGGTGGCTGGCAGGGGAGGGAGAGGATTGAGCATCCATCGTGACTGCTCTCCTCTCCTGGGGTGGGGTGTGGGATGATGTTGCTCTGCAGTGGCCTTTGGTGGAGACTGGAAGCTTTGCAGAAGTGGCATAAGGGGGAACAGTACAGAAAATGGAAATCCGCTGCATGGCCGACCAGATGATTGCCGCCGATCCTTCAATGCCATCATTGCACTGAAGGAGCCCTTTCAACTCAGCAGCACCCTAGGGTCAAGTATGCACTGGTTGCCTCTCCTGGTGCCTTCCTCTTTGGAGGAGGGGGACCCGCCCTGCGAAGGGTTATCCCAGGTTACCCTATCGGCAGCTGCTATATGAGTTGGAGGGTTCAGGAAGGGCCAGATGGAGTGGCAAGGACCTCGTGGCCTGAAGGAGTGGTGGGCCATGTGGCATGCAGGGGATAAAAGAAAATAATACAAAAAAAATAACTAAATAAATTTCATGTAAGGGATTTTCTAAGGCCTAATTTCTCCCACCCCTTGCACCACCCCTGTTAACTCCATAAATTGGATGCCGAAGCACAATCCAGATCCCAGTCATGAAGCTTACTGCATGAACCAAGTTAATATCCTTAGTTTTGAAAAAGTAGAATCATAAATTGCTTCATGCAGGGCTATTTGGACCATGCATGAAGTAGTCCCTGACTCCTTACTTGCTTCATACTGCCTGTTAAAATCAGGAGGTCCATCTTAACTTGTATCACACAGGGCCTTTTGGTTCCTGTTTAAAGTAAGAAATCTGCATAGCCATTTGTGAAACAGGACCCAACTACTAACTTGTTTCACACATTGCTCTTTGGGCCCTGTGCAAAGCAGGAGCTGAGTCCTAAGTTGCTTCATGGAGTTTCAGATAGTAGGATGTGCATGGGCCTTCAGGCCTTGTGTTATACAGGACCTGACTTCTAACTTGCTTTGTGCAGGGCTATATGCACCCTGCATGAAACAGGACCTAAGTCTTAACTTGCATTTTGCAGGGCCATTAAGATGAGATCTGGATTGTGCTTTGACATTCAGTTTGGTGGAGTTCATGGTGGGTGGTGCAATACAACAAACAAATAATAGCACAGTTCTGCATTTTAATTATTTAATATTCAAAATAAAATCATTTGAATACAATAGTCATTCACCATAATGAACAGGAGGCAGTATAGCTCAGTGGTTTAAGGCTCTGAGCTGCAAACTTGAGACCTAGGTTTGAATCCCACAGCCCCTGCTTGCATACTGTGTGACCCTGAGTGAGTCACTTAACTTCCTTGTGCTCCCAGGTTGCATCTGTAAACAAGCTTTCAGCCTAGTGTGTCTGTCCTGGTTAAAAAAAAAAACACACAGAGAAAATGTGGGGGGGATAGGAATCAGGGTTTGACCTTAACATTGTTTTACTAGCCCTGAACCTAGTGCAAATTGGCCAGGGCTAGTGCAGCTAACCCTCTACTTGTCCGTCTTGAGTAGTGCAGGTTTTTCATGGCTGTTAATAAAGTAAAAAAAGTCCCTGCTTTAGCAGGCTGTAGTCCTTTTGCAAATCTCCCTCAGTGTTCCAGGTGGCCTGGTGTGATTAGCAGCTCATTAAGAACTGCAATTATTAGGCAGTTCAAGAGGGGGATCCAACAAAAGACTCAGTGTGAGTCATTATCACTCAGTTATTAGGACATATAGCTAGTGTGCAGGCTGTGATCAAAGGTAGAGTGTTTAAGTCACTAGCTTCCAGTTTGCTGAACTTGTCTTTGATTTGTCCCACAATATTAAGACCAGTGTGCCTCATTTCCCAACCTTTTGAGTGTCTGTATCCAACACTGCAGTGACAGAATGCTATGATGTATACACAGTCTGCCCAGCCAGGTGGTCTGCCCAATCTATACTTTCTCTGGACACCACTGCAGACTAGGTAGATTCTGAAGTGGCCATCCATAGACCCATACAGTAGCTGCCATTACTGACTGGTGTAGTGGTCCACAGCTCCTCTCAATGGCTCACATCAGTCAATGCCATCCATGCAGTACCACCCTTATACCACTCAGCATGTCATTTCATCCTAAAAAACAATGCTTTGGAGCATGTATGGTACAATGCAAAACCTTAGTAAAATATATAATTTGAAAGGTTAAAAAAGGTATCATGGTGTGCATAAATCATCCTATATAGAAAGAGAGGTAGTACAGCATCATGCCTATATACTGCTCCCCCTTTGACTGATGAAAGGGCAGTGTTATGAAAAATCTGTTGTTAGGGCAGAGCATGTTAAATCAATATTTTTGTGCCTGGCATACATAAACAGATACTGTATGTCAAAGTTTCTTACATCCCAAGCCCCCTGTGTTTAACTCTATCCAAAGAAATCATAGAATGGTCCCAGGCTCACTTTGCAATGTAAGAAAACATCCAGAAGTGCAGGCCTGGTTAATCACAGGGTGTGGGATGAGTGTGTATTTCTCTGCCTGACTCTGTATGTTGCTGTACAGGTCAGGTTGGGACTATGGTGAGGTGCATGATGATGATGTTGGCTATTGTGTGTGAAGAGCTAGAACTGCTTGATTGAACATTTGCTATTATGGCATCCTGTGGTTTGGTGAGGAGGGGGGTGAAGAAAGAGAAAGCAAGGGGTACATGGTAAAAAAACAGTGAAGGGTACACACTGCATGTGATTGTTTTGCAGTCTTTTTTTGCTGTGGCAGGAAGCAATGTGGGAGCAGGATAAATATGCAATAATTAGAGTATTTCTTGGCATGCATCTTTCCTGTATAACAGATCAAAATTCACAATTATTATTGTGGACTAGTGTAACCATCTGCGGGCTAGTGCAATTTTTAATCAACTTGTCCAGCTGCCTAGTGCAAGAAAAAGTTAAGGTTGACCCCTGCTAGGAATAGTTACAGACAGTAGAACAGATGGGAAGGGAAGAGGTGGAGGGAAGCAGGAAGGCAAAATAGTCAAGTCAGCAGAGGAAAGATTGTACATTGTAATGGATGTGGAGTTCCAGTCTTCATGAAGATCTTGTGGAAAACAGGGGGAGTGCCTGGTGTCCAGGAGCCTAGAGCAATTAAGTAAAGAGGTACTGTGGCTTAGCTGGGAGTTGGAACACAGAGAAGATCAACAGGGGCTGATAGGGCAAGTAATAGCTGTTTCAGGGAGCAGTGATAGGCACAGAGCAGAAAATAAAGGAGTTACACAGGGGTTGAAGGCATGCCATCATCAGGGAATATACAGAACTGGCAGAACCAAGGAGGAGGAATGGTGGGTGGTAAGGGACTGGGGGGTGAGAGGATCTACTCTAAGAATAGCAAAGGGAACAGAGGATAGTTCTACAGTTAAGATTCCTACATCTAATCGATATAAAGTGCTGGAAGACACAGGGACATAGGGAAACAACGGACTACGGGAGGAGAAAGGGTCGGGGAACCACAAGAACATAAGTTGGAGGTGGTGGAGTGGAGAAGAGAGTATCTCAGAAAGTCAAACAAGGAATGGAATCTGGGGGGGGGGGAGAGCAGAGTAGATCAAGAGGGTAAAGAGTGGGGAGGAAGCCAGAAGAGAGGAGAACAATGAGGAAAGTAGAGTTGCAAGAGGGAATGGAGAAGGCATAATGGAAGTAAGGATGGGGAACCAGGGAGAGAAAGGATCAAATGACAGTGAAGAAACAAGAAGAGGGGGAGTTGCTGGTACACATGGGATGACTCCAGCAAAGGAAAAGGAGGGACTGTGATGGGGGGGGCAATAGCTTATGAGGAGATGAAAGGGAGTTGGGGACACACAAGCAGCAGAAAGGTAGTGGTCTTCAGAGATTCAATAATAATGGGTATACAGGGGGGGGCAGGACCCACAGAATGATATGCTGGTAGCTTGCATGCCAGGAATGGAGGCAGGTAATAGCAACACTTAGGATACAGGAGGTGGTTAAAAAGGCAGAAGGGAAGCCTGACTTGATTAAAAACACCTTGAAACCAACAATCTAGCAGATGAGAAGGAGGGGATGGTACAGAACAGATTCAAGGAAATAGCAAGATCATGCAGAAGATCATGCAGGATGGGTGTTTGGTGTAAAGAGTAGGGGTACAGTCTTATAGGGGGATGGGGGGGCACGTGGTCAAATAATGGGCTTTAGTGCCCAGATAGACTGCACCTTAGTTTGGAGGGGAGGAAAATACTGAAGGACAGGCTGGGAGAATATATGTTTAAACTGCTAAACAGGAGAGGAGGGGGTCGGAAGGCCCCCACAATTTGAAAAGGGGAGGTTGGAAGATCCCCCCCCCCAAAAAGGCACTAACAAGAAAAGAGGGACAGTGGAGCAGCAAAGGAGTGGGGGAGAGGAGGAGAGAAGGAGGGCAAGCCAGGACAAAGTTAGTGAATGAGAGTCAAGGTAATACAGGAGCAAAGTGGAGGGAGGTGTCACTAATGCCCGAAGTCTCTGGAACAAGATGGCAGAAATGCATGCCCTCATAGTGGAGGGTAAGGTGGATATAGTGGCAGTTACTGGGACATGGGCTATGCACACTATGACTGGGATCTATCAGTCCCAGGGTACAATCTATACAGAAGGGACCGAGAGATAGGCAAAGGAGGTAGGGGTGTGGCAACATACATCAGGGAGGGAATAATTTGCATGAGGGAGGAAAAAAAGGAAAAGGGGAACTTAGGAACATTGTGGCTCCAGTTGCAGGCTAGCAGAGGAAGGAAGATCAGGATGGGGGTTTTATACAGACCACCCAGATAGGGTGTGGACAAGAATGGAGAGCTGTGTTCCCAGTTGAGGATTGCAGCCAAAAAAGGGGAAGTGGTAATGGTAGGGGATTTTAACCTGCCTAAAGAGAACTGGGCTACTCCTGCCACATTCTGTGCCAGAAGTCAGGAAATCCTAAATGCAATCCAGGTTGACTCCATGAGTCAGTGTGTGACTGATGCCACCAGGGAAGAGGCAATCCTGGACCTAGTGCTCACTAATGAGGAGTACATACATGAGATCAAGTTAGGGAATCCCTGGGTGGAAGGGACCACAATAGTGTTGTGCAGTTTGGACATGGACAAGGATGACATCCCCGCTAAGACTAGAACATTGGATTCTAGGAGGGCAAGTTTTAAAAAGATGAGAGAAGTGCTAAGGGGAAAACCTGGAGAGCATGGTGGAGGGCGTGGGGGTGGACCAATTATGGGCCACTAGTAGGGGAGCCATTCAGAAGGTTACAAACAGTTGTATAAAAATGAGGGGGAAGAAATCGAAAGCCAGACTGCCAAGCTGGTTTAATGGGGAGGTGGCCAGAATAGTAAGGGAAAAGAAGGCAGCCTAGAGAAGATTCAAAAGAACAGCAAAGGAAAAGGATGAGGAAGAATACTGGAGGCTAGCTAAGGTGGCAGGAAGGGAGGTGCAGGAAGCAAAGGCACACAAAGAGCTCCAAGTAGCCGAAGGAATAAAGACTGGGCAAAAGGCCTTTTTCAGTACATAAGCAAAAGGAGGGTTAAGAAGGCTAGCATTGTTAGGCTGGTGAAGGGAGATGGTTGGGTTGATGAAGATGGGTGCAAAGCAGAAGTATTAAATAATTCTGCTCCATCTTTACAAAAGAAAAGGATGGACTGTTGCCACAGGTAGGGAGTAGGATGGAGGAAACAGAGGAGCATAGGGGTAATCGGGATTGAAAGAGTGAGGGAGGGGCTGATCACACTGAGGGTGGACAAATCCCCAGGGCCAGACGATATACACCCCAGGGTGCTGAAAGAATTAGTGAAAGATCTAGCAGGCATGCTGGCTGTTCTCTTCAATAGATCTCTGGAGTCGGGAATGCTGCTGCTGGAATGGAGAATGGCACATGTGGTGCCACCCACAAAAGCAGACCCAAGGATGACCCAGATAACTAAAGGCCAGTCAGACTGACCTCGATAATATGTAAACTCATGGGGACCATACTAAAGGAAAGGCGGGTGAGGTACATAGAGGAGAATGGTCTACAGGAAGAAAGACAACACAGGTTTGTGGCAGGCAGATCATGTCAAACAAACCTGGCTGAGTTCTTCAACTGAGTCACGAGGGCAGTGGACAATGGCCAGGTGGTGGACATCATATACCTGGATTTTAGCAAGGCCTTCAATTCTGTACCATGCAAAAGGTTGATAATGAAGCTGAGGGGTTAAGGGGTAGGGAGAATATGGTAAGATGGGTTAAAAACTGGTTGAGTAGTAGAACCCAGAGAGTAGTGGTTGGGGGTGAGTTCTCCAGCACCAAGGGGATCACCATTGGGGTCCTACAGGGATCTATACCGGTGGGCTGTGTTAATAATAATAATTTTCATAAGTAACGTCAGGGAAGGCATTAAAGGCAAAATGGGCCTGTTTGCAGACAACATCAAACTCTGTGGGAGAGTGGACACCAAAGAGGGGATACAGGACTTGAGGGAGGACCTTGCGAGACTAGATAGATGGTCAGGAATATAGCAACTTAGTTTCAATGCCAAAAAATGCAAAGTGATGCACATACGGGCCAAGAACCCTAGGACAGAGTATTACATAGAAGGGGCTCAGGTAACTGCTCTGAAGAGGAAAAGGATCTAGGGGTAGTGACTATGAGTGGCCTGAAACACATCTCTTAGTGTAAAAAGGTGGTGGCGAAAACTAACAGGATGCTGGGGTGTATTGCAAGGTGACTCAGTAGTAGGCGGAGCAATGTTATTTAACCATTGTACAGGTCATTGGTGAGACCACATGTAGAATATGGGGTGAGGTACTGGCATCTTTACCTTAAGAAGGACATCAGCATGCTGGAGCGGGTCCAGAGGAGATCAACCAAGATGATCGAGGGGTTACAGGATAGGTTCTATGAGGACAGGCTGGGAGCCATGGGGATGTACTCCCTGGAAGAGAGGAGGCAGAGGGGTGATATGATAGAGACTTTCAAGTACATGAAGGGAATTACCAGAGAGAAAAGGGAGGGTCTCTTTAAAATAAGTGACAACAGCACCACTACACTAGTGGGCACAGCCTAAAATTGATGGGGCGGAGATTCAAAAGGGATGCAAGGAAGCATTTCTACATGGAGAGGTTGGTGTCCACCTGGAATGAGCTGCCAGAGGGGGTGATATCAGCAAGGATGGTGGGAGCATTCAAGAGAACCTGGGACAAGCACAAAGGGAACCCTTGGGACCAAGGGAGGAGAAGGGGGGGAGAGGGAGGGACAGTTGGGGGCAGGGTCATCAGTGTAAATTGTAAGGCCAGATGGCAAGGCAAGGCAAATTTTATTTAAGAAAACACCCATCCCAGAGGCTCTGGGTGCCGAACATATTAAAATTTCGTTATACAAATCATGATGAATACATAAACAACATACTATTAAACATAAAATACAATATTCCAACAATTAAAACAAGATTTTGTATAAATACTACCCTCAACAGCAGCAACTAAACTCAAACTAGCCAAAGGTTAATTTAAAGATAAAATTCTGAGACCGGGTAAGAACTATAAGACGCAGTCCAGGAAGGCTTGATTATGCAGGAAGGCCTTGATGCAGGCTTTGAATACCTCAACAGAAGGGGCCTCCCTAACAGCTGGAGAAAGTGAATTCCATAGGACGGGGGTGGCGACACTGAATGCTCTGACACTTGCTGTTTTTAACCTCATCCTGGGAATCGCGAGAAGGCCCCTAGAGAAGGAGGAGCGGAGGGAGTGGACCGAGACAGCAGGTGTAAGAAGGTCCTTCAGATAGCCAGGGCCCAGGCCCTGTAGGGCTTTAAAGGTGAGGAAACCGACCTTGAAGAGGACCCTCCACCTAACCGGCAGCCAGTGCAGTTGACCCAGCCACCAGAATGATGTGACAATACTTAGGCTGTCCTGTCAACAGCCTAGCTGCCCGTTCTGCACCAGCTGCATTCAGTACAGATTACCCCCAGAGACCCCAAGATAGAGCGCATTACAGTAGTCAAGCCTGGACATCACAAAGGCATGCACCAAGGTGGGGAGGTCCAGCAGCGGAACTAGGGGCTTTATCCTGGCGATATTCCTCAGATGATAAAAACAGGTGCGGACAACGGACACCACCTGAAACTCAAGTGTCAATCCACTGTCAAGAATAATGCCCAGATCACGCATCCTAGAGGAGGCCTTCAATGATATAGAGCCAAGAAAAAGCCCTGTCTCTGCACCAGAGGCCAACCTATCACACCCTCTGTTTGACTCCACCACCAGTACCTCCACCTTATTGGGGTTCAGTCGCAACCAGCTGGAGGCCATCCAGTTGTTTATCTCAGCGAGGCAGCTGTTAAGCACTTCCACGCGTAAGATGTTCCAGGGGCAAAGGAAAGATAAAGCTGGGTCTCATCAGTATAGCAATGAAAACCCAGACTGTGCTTCCTAATGAGCTCTCCCAGGGGCAGCATATACACGGCAAACAACATCGACGACAAGACAGAACCCTGGGGAACTCTGCACAACAGGAGGCCAGGGGAGGAGGAGAAATTCCGCATCACCACCCTCTACCTCCTGTTAGATAGAAAAGACTCAAACCAGCAGATGACAGTGCCTGCGAGTCCACAGAATTCCCTTAGGTGGTCAAGCAACACTCGATGATCAACCATGTCAAATGCTGAAGACAGATCGAGGAGAACAAGAATTGTCCCCTCCACTCAATCTCTAGCCCTAAGGAGGTCATTATGCACCCAAACTAGTGCAGTTTCTGTGCTATGCCTCACGTGAAACCCAGACTGGAGCAGCTTGTATAGATCATGGGTCACAAGATGTTCCTCAAGCTGAAGTGCCACCACCTTCTCCACAATCTTACCCAAAAATAGAAGATTGGAGATGGGACGGTAATTTGCCTTGACGTCAGGGTCCAATGATGTTTTTTTCAGAAATGGTCTCACCGATGCCTCCTTCAAGACATCAGGAAAGACCCCATCTGACAAGGAGCACAGGACACTCAAGGCAAACACCGGGCCAACGGAATCAACACATCCCATTAAGAAACGAGTTGGCACCGTGTCCAGTTCACAAAGGGTGTGGCCAAGCTTGAAAGCAATCTCAGTGACCTCAGCCATTTCCACCAGTCTAAACTCACCCCAACCAGGTGGAGTGCTCTCCCATTGCCCAAGGTGACCACTGTCAGCAAAACTCTGGCCCACCGGCGAAACCCCTCGATGGCAGACATCCTGTCTGAGAAGAAATTAGCAAACTCCTCGAACAATGCATTTGAAAAGGCTCCCTTCGGCTGTAGACAGGAAGGATGGAGAAGCCTGTCCACAGTCCTAAAGAGCACAGTTGGTCAGTTCCTCCTGGCAGCAATCTCCCTGGACAGATCCTGCATCACTTACCAAGCAGATGTGATAGACCAGGTGGTCTTCTGCTGGCTCCTTTCATATCTTTGTAACAAAACAGGACCTATTAGCCACATTCAATATAGTAGTGTGTTTGTTATATTGAGGGAATCACTGACCAACTGTGAGGTATTGATGTAAATTTTGAAAAATGGAAGCCTCAAACCAATCTGTACATTTCAGCAATCAGCAAATGTTTATTTATTTAAAAAGGAAACTTTATAAAACTTCACTGTTTAGAGAATACTGGATGGGCAACTATGCACAACCAGTGTGTTGTGCCACAGAGAGTTTCTGATTCCTGGTGACCTCCAGAGCAAAGCTTGAGAGGAATCAGAACCCAGAGGTAGCACAATACACAGGTTGTGTATTCAGTTGCCCATCCAGTATTGTTTATAGCATATAGTTACACTATTAAAAAATAAGTTTTTCTTTTGAAGGATAAAAAGACATGAAATACTGTTTGGGCAGCTCATTTTAATTGTGTGGTTACCAGACCCCTAGTGTGGTTGTTAAACACAGAAACATAGAATCTGATGGCAGATAAGGACTGTTTGGCCCACCTAGTCTGCTCATTTCCCTACCGAATGGATAAGCTGCAGATCCTAGTTAACCAACAGTCTACTTCTTCCTACCCCCCACTAGAATTGTCTTATGTCTGTCTGTCCCATGCATTCTTGAATTCCCCCACTGTTTTTGACTCTACGACCTCCTCAGGAAGGCTGTTCCATGCATCTACAATCCTCTCTGTGAAGAAATACTTCCTCACATTACCTCTGAGCCATCCCCCCTCTATCTTCAAATTGTGGCCCCTTGTTCTTGCATCTCTCTTTTTCTGAAAGATGTTACCCTCTTGGACTTTGTTGATTCCCTTGAGGTATTTACAAGTTTCTATCATGTCCCCCTCTCCTTCCTTTCCTCGGGGCAATACATCTTAAGCTCCTTTAGTCTTTCTTCATATGTGTTTTGGTGCAGCCCCTGAACCATTTTGGTTGACCTCCTCTGGACAGCCTCCACCCTGTCTATGTCTTTTCAGAGATGGGGTCTCCAGAACTGTACACAGTACTCCAGATGTGGTCTTACCAACTGTCTGTACAGAGGGCCAACAACTTCCTATTTTCTACTGGTGATGTGCATCCCAGTATCCCCCCAGCCCTCCTTACTGCCTACTCACATTGCTGGCCCACCTTTAGGTCATCTGATATGACTACCCCCAGGTCCCTTTCCATTTTTGTTATTGTTAGTATCTCACCACCCATTGTGTACTCTTCCACTGGGTTTTTGTTTCCCAGGTGCATTACTTTGCACTTCTTTGCGCTGAATCAAAGCTGACATACATTTGACCATTCCTCCAACCTTGCCAAGTCCCTTTTCATCCTTTCCACCACACCTTGCATATCAACCCTGTTGCAGATCTTTGTGTCATCTGCAAAGAGACATACTTTTCCTTTCAATCTCTCTGCAATGTCACTTATAAAGACATTAAAAAGGACTGGCCCCAGTACTGAACCCTGCAGTACCCCACTGGTAACCCCCCTTTCTTCACTGTGGACTCCATTTACTATTATCCTCTGTGTCCTGTTGTCCAGCCAATGTTTTACCCAGGCTACCACCCTAGGACCCACTCCCAGGCTGGTTAATTTGTTTATTAATCTTTTGTGCGGGACTGTGTCAAATGCCTTGCTAAAGTCTAGGTAGGCCATGTCCACAGAACCTCCCTGGTCTACTACTTTGGTCACCCAGTCAAAGAAATCAATTAGATTTGTGTGACATGACCTTCCTGCTGTGAATCCATGCTGCCTTGGGTCCTGTGCCACACTGGCCTCTAGGTACTCAACAATTCTTTCCTTCAGAAGTGATTCCATCATTTTCCCTACCACTGAGGTCAAACTGACAGGTCTGTAGTTTTCTGCCTCTTTCTTGCTCCCACTTTTGTGAAGGGGAATCACATCTGCCCTCCTCCAGTCCTCAGGTACCACACCATCCTCCCATGATTTATTAAAAAGGGTAGTCAGCGGTGTTACTAGTTCTTCCCTTAGTTCTTTTAGAATTCTGGGGTGAATCCCATCAGGCCCCATTGCTTTATCCAACTTCAGTTTTAAGAGTTCTTTCAGAACCCTTTCTTCTGTGAAAGGACTAATATCAACCCCCCTATCCAGAGTGCTTGACTGGATTCGGTATCTCCCCCTGCTTTTCCATTGTGAATACTGAGCAGAAGTATTCGTTCAGTATCCCTGCTTTTTTACTGTCGCTCTCTGCCCAATCACCTTCCTCTTTATTCAGCCTCAGTATCCCTGCCTTAGTCTTTCTTTGCTCCCTAATGTACCTATAAAAGGTTTTATCCCCCTTCTTAACTGAGTTGGCTACCTTTTCCTTGGTTTGGCCCTTTGCTATTCTGACTGCCTTTCCCGCTTCCTTCTGCTTTAACTGGTACAGTTCTCTGTCCTGCTTCTTCTGTGTTTCCTTATACTTCCTGAATGCTATCTTTTTCTCCCTAACCTTCCCCACCACTTCTTTTGAGAACCATAGTGTTTTTTTTCTTTTGTTTTGATTTGTTTATTTGCTTCACACAAAGGCTTGTTGCCTCTGTGATGGCGGTTTTGATGTTTCCCCATTGTTGCTCCACCCCACCTTCTTGCCTGTTTGCTAGTCCTTTTCTGAAGCACTCTCCCATTTTGACAAAATCAGCCCTTCTAAAGTCCAGTACCTTCACTTTTGTATGGCTTGACTCTACAGCTAAGTTTATTGTGAACCACTCTGGTGGTTGCTTGTTCCCAGATGGTTACACACTTCAAGATTGGAGATCCTCTCTCCATCCCCATTTGAGAGTACCAGGTCTAAGATTGCTCCCTCCTGAGTGGGTTCCAAAACTAGCTGTCTGAGGCATGCCCCCTGTAGGACATCTCGAATGGCTCAGCTCTTGGACGTGGCTGCAGCAAAGGTGCTCCAGTTAACATCTGGCATATTCAGGTCCCCCATCAGCAATATCTCCCCTTTCTCTGCCTTCCTAAGGATGCCTTCTATCATTTCCTTGTCCATTTCCTCCCCCTGATATGGGGGGTCTGTATACAACCCCTGTGCTGATTGTGATGCCATTTCCAGTCTCCAGGGTGACCCACAGTGCCTCCTCTCCTCCCTGTTTACCCATTAGTTCTGTTGTTTTGATCCCTTCTGTTACATAGGGAGCTACTTCTCCTCCTCTTCTTCCCTCCCTGTCCCTCCTATAGATTGTGTACTCTAGTATGTTGACATCCCAGTCATGACTGTCTGTGTACCATGTTTCTGTGACTTCTACGGTATCCAGGCATCCCTCTTCCATCAAGGCCACTATTTTGGGGAGCCTTTTACCTAGCTTATGGGCATTGGTACTCATTACCCTCAATTTTTTTATGGCTTTATTTCTTTTTGCCCCATCCCTGTCCTTACTGCCTTTGTCTTTTTCTCTGTTTACCCCAGCCGTTCTCTCTATCGACTTCTCTGTGTTGGTGTTTACCTCACTAACTACCCTGATTTGGGGGGGACTAGGATTTCCCTTCTCCTTTTCAGTGCCTCCCCCCTTGGCTAGTTTAAAAGCTTTCTAATGAAGCATTTAAACCTATCACCTAGGATCCTAGTTCCCCTCCTGGATAGTTGCAGACCATCACAGCAGTATAGGCCTGCATCACTCCAGGTGGAGCCCCAGTCCCCAGTGAAGCCAAATCCCTGAGCGCTGCACCAGTTTTTCAACCAGTCATTGAATCCCATGGTGCAGAGTACCCTAGCCTCATCCATGCCATAGACAGGTAGCACTTCTAAGAAAGTTACCATGTGTGATACTTGTCTAAGGCCCCTCCCCAACTCCACAAACTCCTGTTGCACTGCTCTGAACCCATTGTCAGCCAGGCCATTTGTCCCTAGGTGGATAATGACATCCAGCTCACTCCCCCTTGCAGCTGCTCCCATGATCCTGAGGGTTTGTTTCCTGTCCCTCTGAGCCATGGTGCTAGGCAGGCACCTTACCTCCCTTTCCCCTCCCTCCCCCAATTCTACCCCCCAACAACTGAGTCCACCAGCAGGAGTTGTTTCCTTCTCCTGTGGGGTCCTGTGCCACCCTCCTGTGGGTCTCCATTGTGGAGGTTCCCAACATCCTCCTTGGTCTCCACTGTGGGTGCCTCCATAGAGGAACCATGCACTGCCAGAGTGGCGAATGAATTGTGGAGAGTCACAACTGGAGGGATGCACCTCTGTTCCAACAATCTCACCCTCCCTGAGCCCACCGTGGTCCAACCACTCCTCTTTCTTGGCAATCTCTGAGGTAGAGGCAGTGGCCTGGTGGTCCCTTGGTGGGGGACCAGGTTTCCAAAATCCTTGCCGGGTCAGCATGGAGACCAATAACCTCTTCCCTCAGACCAGGGAGATGCCTGCAAATAGGGCAGCAATGCAGTCTCCAGAATGTCTTCCGGAAGACTGCTGCTCCACAGCCAGTGCATTGCACCACTCCCCACATGTCTGTGTCCCTTCCTGTTACAGCTGTTTTTCTTTTTGTTGTTGTTGTTCTTATTTTAGTGTGTGAAAGCTTGTGAGTGTCTCTCCCCCATTCAGTGTGCTGTGCCTTTAAGGATATTGACAGGTGTATGTTATTTGCAGTTTTGGAGAAGTGATGTCAGAACCCCTGCTATAAAGGAAGTTATGTCCTTGGGGCGGGTGGGGTGAGGGCAGGGTAGGTGGGAGTAAACTTGTGCCCTCCAAAAACAATCAACTACAATTCTGACTCTCCATCCCAGGGAGTGCCTTCCTTCCTTTCAGACACCTATTTCACAGAGGTTAAGTAACAGGTCTAGTCACAAATGACTGCAAATATCTCCCAGCTACAGTTCCTCCCTGGAAAATAAAAGTTAAACTAAGAAAAGTCAGCCCCAAAAACAGAGAATCAATACTAGTTACTTACACAGGTCCAAAAAAGTAATAATTCATTTCAGTGTAGTCTATTAAATAACCTCCGTAATTTAAGGAAGCTTTGGCTGCTTTCTCTCTCTCTCTCTCTCTCTCTCTCTCTCAGCAGTTAGGGGAGGGAGCATCTAATGATGGACTGCTATTGGCTCCATTTGCAGCATGGGTGGGGTTTCAAAAAACATAAATATGGAGACTGGTGCCTCACTAAACAAGGCGAGCATTTCGGTAACTTATAGTTTTACATTAAGAAAACTTACCTACAAAGTGTGGAAATATATTTTAGAGCAGCGACCTTTACTTTTGAAAAGACTGCCGCTGCCATACTGTTTACTATTCTGCAGTTTACTCTGACAGTTCTGCACAGTGCTGGCAGTGCTCAGCTATTCAGTTGACTCACAGAGTGGTGCAAGGACCTCTAGAGCATTTCAAAATGTTGTTGTTCCACACTGTGGCACAATCATGTTCCATGAACTTTTGAACTGTGGCACAACATTTATGAATGCTCTGATTTCTATACATAATAGCCCCTTACTATACACTATAGAAAGTTATGTCAACTTTTACTGTGTTTTTATTGGACTTGGAAGAATGTTGCTATTCTAGTCTGTTTTACATATATTTCATTTCTCTTATGGAGTATCATTAGGAGTCTGCCTCCTAGGATTGTATCCACTGCTGTCCTTCTTTTAGTTCTAGTCCCAAACTTGCCTGCTGGAATGTTGCCACCACTATTTCTTTCTTCACTTCAGTCTAATCACTTTCTTCAGTGTCTGTGGCATCTGAGGTGTTCATGAATCATGCCATTGCACTCTATCAGCATTAGGTCACAACCACGTAAACAACGCTGTCAAGAACAGTGCAGCATAAACAGCACTGTCAAATACAGCAGCAGTACAAAATGCCATGACACGAAACAGCACCAATGGTAGAGTTCAGAAACCATACCGACAACCGCTAGTACACCTACCAATGTGAGGGGCTGTGCCCACCACACCACACCACCGTTATTAATATAATCTACTCAACTACAAGGAGTGTGGATCTCAGAGAAAAGTAAAAAATAGAAGGTGGGGCTTCAATTGTTTTTCATGCGTACAAAAATTAAAAACACACTTGGGGTGGTGGGGAGATGAAAAACACATGATTCAGGAGACTGAGAACAGCACCCTGGTCTTCTGATCTGTTCTGCCCGAACTGCTCCTGCTTTAGCCCTTTCTGCCATGGAAGCAGCATGGCTAACTTCTGCATTTTTTTCATCCTTATCCACTTCCATCATTCCCTTGATAGCTACAGGGGTAGCGGTAATTAACATTTGCTATTTTACCCTGTCACTGTTCAGGCATACATGATTATTGCAGTGTGGTTTAGATGGCATGATACTGGAAGCACTCTTTTAACTTGTTTCCCACTCTATCTCATTATCAGTCAGTTTTAAATGTGTTGGAGTGCTGTCATCACAGAACAGGCAATCATCAATGATGCTGCCAGAGTTTGGTTTTTCAATCAAATGAGGGTCTGTGTCCAAGACTGCTACAGTATCTCCTCTGTATCATCAGTATCATCCTCATGTTCAGCTTGCCAGCAAACACGTATAGCTTGTCAGTACTAGCAGTCACAGAATCATATCAGCTGACTGTCAAATAGTAGGGTTCACTATAGCAAGGGACCACTGTAACATGCATCATACTACAAATATTTAATAAAAACATTTACCAAATATTTAATATACAAGCACACACCATAGTCAAATGAAGCTCATGAGTCAGTCCACAAAGAAATAAACACTGGAAATCACACTGCAACACTTGAGCATCAATGCAGGTCAGACATACTGTGGTGAAAAGTATTATTTAAAGCAGTGTTATCATGACATTTCCCTTCCTGATCAACACTGAAAAATCTGAAATTATTATGAACAAGAAATACAATGGATCTGGAAATGTATTAAGAAATTTCTTAGAAAATGGGTTAAAAAATCATGGTCTCTAATTGACTGAGACCCTACTAGTGGTAAATGTATTTGTTGACAGAGACTGGGGAAAAGCAAAACTCATGCCAACTTACCTAAGTACCAACTGTTATCACTGTGCCCACTTTGGAATTTTTAAAATTGACCCCACTAGTCAGCTCTACTTATTCTCTTTGCAGCACCTCTAGCTTAACTTTCACAATACTGTACCTAAATTCAGAACTAATTTTGATAAGCGGACTTTCAGATGCTCTGCCTACTGCCCATGAAACAGTTCATAATGAAGTTTACAGTAAATGAACTACTGTAGTACTTTGCAGAGTTTCAGAAAATGTTTACCTCTCACTTTAAAAATGCATGTACACCTGAATAAAGTTAATTTACAAATTCTAATATGATGTAATAATTGCATGGATAGTCATATTTTCACTTAGACTTCTTCTGTTCATGCTACTTATTCCTGCTGTGTAAGTCATACTCCTCCTCCTCATATGACATCCCAATCTGTTACCATAGATATAATTCTAATGTCCCAAGCTATAAATTATGATTTCAGGCAAGTAAGAGCAGCTGGGGAAGACAATACCCTAAGGCACAAAGAACCTGTTGTCATATAAATGTTTTAGGAATGAAAATCAAATTTCCTGAAAATCAGTTATTTTTGAATGTTAAGAAATTTGAGTCCCAATGATGCCAACAGTAATTTATTTGCAAGACACTGGCAAATCACTTTAAATGTATGGCCCAATTTCATAAAAAAACAGCATGTGTATAACGGATGCGCAATGAGGCAACTGGAGATATCAGTGATGTTTCCAGTTGCCCCATTGCATATCTCATTTATGTAATGCTTATTAATTGTTTTTTGGTGTGGTTAGTAATTATTTTTTTTAAATATCTAAGCAGATTTTGTGGTGTTTGCATGCTGCCTTCTGTATGCTCCAGTAGTAGCTAGGGTCAGTGCATCCCTCTGTTTTGTTAGTAGCTTTTTATTGGCTGACATTGAGTGTGTGGGTGGGCTGAACACTTCTGGAAATATGGCGGCTGGAGGTCTCGCATAGCGAGGGAACCAGAGCACCAATTTATCCATTCATTCATTTATTTATTTTGTATTTAACTTATTTATTTATTTTTTTCTTCCTACACCCCCCGGGCATCCTTCAGGAGTTCCCACTCAGAGCCCACCCTACTCCCAACCTGAACCCCCCGCATCGCCCCGATCCCTCTCCCCGCACAACTACAGGCAGACCCAACCTCCGGTACCATCTTCGGGGCTGATTCCACCCTCATCTGGTGGCTTCCCTCCTAAGTGTGAGGAGCCTACCTGCAAGTCGTTGGGTCACCCTGAGAGAGATCCTGGGTGTGTCTGGGCCAGTATTTGGGATGTGGGAGGGTCCACTGGGGCCACTGTCATCTCTCAGCCAGTATAGGAGGCTTTTTCTGCTTTTTAGTCCCTCTTCTCATGGAGATCAGTCGTGCAATGACGACCAGCATCCCCCAAGCTCCACCCCCCTCTTGCCTTCGGCTCATCGCACCCTCTCTGGCTATCCCTGGCCACCGCCAGGGGTCACACTGGAGTGATGCAGTCCCTACTTCCCCCTGGGCAGGGAGAGCTGTCCCTTGGATGCTTCATACCTGCCCAACCCTGCTGACCCCCAACTTCCCAGGCTCACTCCCAAACCCGGGTGGTCGGCGTAACGTGAGGTAAGGCATCTAACACCTTAACCCTCAGAGCCACCAGGCTGGGTTGTATTTAACTTATTGAAAGTGCTTTTTCTGGTTGATTCTGCTTTTTGGAAGTGTTATCTGGTTGATCCTGCTTTTTGTTTTCCATGGCAGTACCAAGCACCGGGCGTTGAGGGATTGCAGTCTCGGGGAGCTAACGGCTGATTTTGCTTTCTTCTGCCCATTTCAGGAGCTCATTGTCAGCTAGTGCATGTGCACTGTCCCACTCAGAGGTAGGCTGGTTGGCAGCTGTGGCTGGGAATGGAGGGAGGATCATCTGTAGTGTTGTTATTGAGAAGGGTATGAGGGTATTTTGTTGTTAAAATTCTGTTGGGAGTATTTTTAAATGTTGCTGAGAAATGAAAAACAAAAAGTGAACCTCTTAGAGTGAATGCTGGTTTCATACTGAAAAGGTTCACAGTTGGAGCCAGCCCATGGGTGAATACAGACCTTCATAGCACTAGTAAGCTGTGGTTTAGTGCAGTTGGTGGCCATGCTGTGTTTGAGTGCATATAGTGTCTGTACTGGTCCTACTGTATGGATAAATGACCTACAGTGAGGATGAATGTGATATCCTATCTATCTATCTATCTATCTATCTATCTATCTATCTATCTCTCTCTCTCTCTATATATATATATATATATATATATATTCAAGTCTAAAAAACTGTGTTAGTGCATAAGTTAGGGATGAAGCGACAAAAGTCAGGAAATTCAATGTTAGGGATTAGCAACCCACACACACTCCCATCCTCCACAGTCTGACAGATGCCGTGGTGTGGCATGGGGTTGTGAGACCAACTGTCACCCCATTCCATGTGTAACCAGGCTTACATGGTACAGTAAAGGGAAATGGGGTGACAGGCCTCACAGCACCCATGC
Source organism: Neoceratodus forsteri (assembly GCA_016271365.2). NCBI lineage: Eukaryota > Metazoa > Chordata > Ceratodontiformes > Ceratodontidae > Neoceratodus > Neoceratodus forsteri. The sequence goes on from CM057452.1 coordinate 1,781,681,295, forward strand.
CACACCATGGTGTTTGTCAGTCTGTGAAGGATGGAAGTGTGGGGTTGTACTCACCCCTAATGTTGAATTTCCTGAATTTTGTTGCTTCAGCCCTAACTGATGCATTAACACAGTATTTTGCATAGAATTTCCTTACTTTTTGAAAAAGTGTAATATAAGTAGTAAAAAACAGGTATCGGTGAATCTCATTAACTGTGCAACCTACAAAAAAAATTCCACTGCAGGCTTACTCTATGGTTTAAAATCTTCGGGCCCCTCATTCCCACCAACTTGTACATTTCTGCATAACATCACAATATAAGTACTGAATCACATGCATTGGTGGGAATGCAGGGCCCACCCAGCACTGCATAACAATATACTTCTGCCATGTCTTTTGAGAGGTCCCTGTGTGCCCACAACATTGCCCAGCACTGCATAACAATATACTTCTGCCATACCTTTTGAGCTGTCCTATACCTTATAATGAGATCTTCCTGTGCACCCAAAAATGTGCTCACCATGGTTTTCACACTGCATATATGCTTCCCCATTAAGTATAATGAGCATGCACCACAATTCACCAACCGAACTGCCACTGTCATGAAAATTGTCACTATAGAAGATCTATGATTAATCTTTCTACATTACCCATTTCAGGCAAATCGGACGCACAGTTCAAAAGTTACTAACATGGAAGAAACCAAATTTTCATTCATCTGAGTGGCAAAATTCCATACCTGTTTAAGTTTTACACTCCAAATCACTGAAACGCACCTCTGTGGCACTAGGGCTACCCACCCTATAAATTTCAAGCCAACAGCACCATGCATAAGCCTATGGGCAAAACGTTAATTACGTCACTCAATATATCCACAACGAATTAATTTTCCAACACCTAAACAGCATCAGTCACATCTCCAGGACATCCCCTTAACACCCTCCAAATTTTAAGTAAAAAGCAGAAACTGTTCCAGAGATATTTAATTTAAAAGTTTTACCACATTTAAAAATTCTTTGGTCACGAGAATTGTCCCGACCTCACGACCTAAGATCATTTTTGGCCATCAGAGGACATCTGGTCATGAACTTTGAGCTACAGTATATGGTCCCTCTTAGGGAGATCTGGTCAAGAAAAACCTGGACATCTGGTCAGGAAGTCATGAGAGAAGCTCATGAATGAAAACAGTCCCTTCGATCAAAGCATTTGCAGGCTAGCGATGAAAGATCATTAGCAAGCCGCAACCAAAGAGTTTCAAACTTTAAAACTCCATTTTTTGGCACAACTACATTAAACCACAGGCATGGGTTGATAGAGGGAAGCCCCCTTAGCAAAACCCATCCTAGTTTTACTTCACAAGTCACTCCTGGGCTGAGATATTTGGTTTTTTTTCCAACCCCAAACAGAAAACAAGATAAATTTCTCACAATCAAAGATTCTTTGATCACAAGCCTGTAAATTCTTTAAGTGTGAGGAGTGACCAGATGGCCAAAACCCGATTCTTCTTTGCAAAATAACCATATAAATTTTCCCATAGAATTATAATTGGAGCTAAAAACTTCAATAACTTTTGAATGGATTAATATTTTTCACCAAACAAAAAGTGGCATGTTCATTGACCCAAGCTCTTTCTACATGCCAAGTTATAGGCTTGCAGGCCACATGGTGGCCAAACAGCACCACAAACAAAATCAAAAAAACTGCACAAGAAAGTGGTGAAAAGTGCATTTTTGAGCATTTCACTGTGCAAAAAAAACTAAGCCTGACTGAAACGCAGCTTGTCAAATCAAGAGATCTACAATGCCCCACTGTGCATTCTAAATTTCATGCAAATCCATTGAATGAGTCCAAAGTTATTAATGTGCAAGATTTCAAGTTTAACATGAAAGTGCCTTCTCAAGCCTAACTATAGGGGCGCGACTGTGCCCCTATAATTTGTGTGTATATATATATATATAATGGCAAAATACTGTGTTTAATGCATCAGGTAGGGTTAAAGTGACAAAAGTGAAGAAATTAAATATTAGGGTTGAGCACCTAACCCCCCCACAACCCAACCACCCATCCTCCACAGACTGACAGAAGCCAGGGTGTGCCATGAGGTCATCAGGCCCAGCTCTCACCCCATTCCATGTGTAAGCAGGTTTACATGCTACAGTAATGGAGAATGGGGTGATAGGACTCTTGACCCCATGGCACACCCTGGCATCTGTCAGTCTGTGGAGGATGGGTGTGTGGGTTGTGGGAGGGGGGTTAGGTGCTCAACCCTAATGTTTCATTTCCTCACTTTTGTCGCTTTAACCCTAACTGATGCATTACATGCATTTTTTTTGTAATGAATTTCCTTACTTTTTGAAAAAGTGTAATATAACTAGTAAAAAACATGTATTGGTTGGATTGCAGAGCCCACCAAGTTGCCCATTACTTCATAACAATATGCATATGTTGGAGTGTGGGCCCTAATTATGGATAGCTATATATCAGCCCTCTATGGCAAAGAACCCTTGTAACATAAATGTGACAATATCTCATTAACTGTGCAACATACAAAACAAATTCTACTGCACGTTTACTCTATGATTTAAAACCTTGTTCTAGCGACATAGCGAAAACTCTATATCTCACTAAGTTTTCATGATAATGGTGTCGAAAGGAGTGACAGACACCACAATGTAATCCTATGGGGAAAACATCAACTTTGTCATGGCAGATCTGTGCAACCACTTAATTCCCCAACACCTAAACAGTATCATTCACACCTGTAGGGGCATTCCCTCAACTCCTTGTAAATTTCAAGTAAAAAGACCAAACCATTAATAAGCTATGCAGTTCTAAAGTTTTTACACCTTTAAATATTTTTCAGTCATGAGATAGCAAAATCCTCGGTCGTGAGATAAATCCTTGTCTGCAATCTAGCAAAATCCTAGTCCGCTAGTGCACATCTGGTCATGCCAGTTTGTGCCATCTGGTCATCCCCAGGGCCATCTGATCATCCCAGGGACAACTGGTCATGAAATTCTGGCTATCTGGTCGTCCCTTCACAAATAAAGCTCGCGGATTAGGATCATCTCACGGACCAGAATTTTGCAGGCTTGTGAAAGAAGATCATTAGCGAGTAGTGAAAAAAGAATTTGTAATTTTTAAAAACCTATTTTTGATAGAAATGAAGCAAACCAAAACACATGGCTTTGTAGAGGGGGTCACCCTGAACAAAACCCATGCCTCATTTGGCCCAAAAGTCACTTGTGGAGAAAGGTACGACATTTTGTTTGACTGGAAAACTACAAACAAGATGGCGGTTAATGAACAAATAATTTTTCTGATGGATTAGTATTTTTCTTTTACGAGCTGACAAAATCTTTGACCGTGAGACCATTTATCTTTTGCAAAACATACATGCTCAGAACTCAAAAATTAAAAATTAAATAACTTTGGAATGGATTAATATTTGTTTACCAAAGCAATGCTGGATTGTTCCTTGACCAAACCTCTTTCTATATTCCAAGTTTCAGACCAAAAGACCACACAGTGTAGTTGCAGCACCACAGGCAAAAAATGCATCAAAACTGGCGAACAGTGTATTGTTTGGCTTTTCACTGCGCAGAACCCGTATGTCTGACTGAAACACAACTTGGTAAATCAAGAAACCTACAATACCAGACCATGCTTTCCAGATTTCGTGCAAATCCATTGAATGGTTGCAAAGTTATTAACGCGCACAATTTGAGGTTTAACATTAAAGTGCCTACTCAACCCTAACTATAGGTGCATGGCTGAGCCCCTATAATACAGAATATATGTATATATTCATTGCAAAAAAACTTTGTTAATGCTTCAGTTAGTGTTGACACAACAAAAGTAGGGAAATGGGGCATTAGGGCTTTGAACCCTAACACCTCCCAACCCTACCACCCCACATCACCCTCAAACTCCACACGCCATCATCGGGGTGTGCCTTGGGGTCATCAGCCCTAACTGTTTTTCACCTTTTACTTCTTCTAAGGAAAGGGGGCCAAGGAATATTAATATGTAATATTGAATTGTCTGCAGACATCAAGGTGCCCAATCCTGGCATTGCCAGGTAACACTACTCCCCAGAAGCCATTGTGGGACACTGGGGAGCCCACTCCCAGTGTTCCCTGTATGTTCTCCCCCACCCAACAGTGTGCCCTCTTCCTGTACAGTTTGCAGACAGCAGGGTGCTCAATCTCCATATCAGCAGTAGCCCCCCTTCCCCTGACAATGTGAGACACTGGGTAGCCCACTCCCAGTGTCCCAGGCCAGTGGTACCCCCAAATACTATTGTTGGACACTGAGGAGCCCACCCCCAGTGTACCATTGCTTAACTTGTAAAAATATAAAACAGCCCCACAATGTCTTTATTCTTTCACTGTGAAAAAAGAAAACGGTCCCTCATCATCTCCAAACTGGCATTACACAAAGCACCATCCTGCATCTAACTACCATTCTTTACCAAACAGCATGGCAGTTCGATGCAGGATTCTGCATCGAAACATACCAGTTTGATGCAGGATTCTTCATCACTGTCATTTTTCCAACACCGGGATGCCCACCCCAGTGTCGGATGCCCCCGTCACCCACAAGACACTTATTCATGTTTGACACATCGGAGCACCCAATCCCCATGTCAGCAGTAGCCCCCTGCCCCTTAGTGTGGGACACTGAGTAGCCTACTCCCAGTGTCCCCAGTTATGTTTTACCCTCCTTCACTGTGGGACATTAGGGAGCCCTTCCCCAGTGCCCTCAGTTGTGTCCACCAGACCAGTATTGTGGGAGATTGGGGAGCCCACTCCCAGTGATCCCAAATGTTAAAATGTTCCTGCAAAAAAGAAAACAATCCCAATGTCTTTTTTTATTAGTCCTGAAAAAAAGAAAATGGTCCCCCATCGTTTTCACTATCCCCCTCCCCCATTCCAACTCTTTCTCTGTGCACCCACCTCCCTGCTCCACCCCTTGCCCCATGCTTACCTCCGAAGGACAGTGGCTGCGATCTTCTCTGGACAAAGACATGTCTGCACTCTTCAAAGCTGAACTGTGAACTGAAGAATCAAGGTAAGCACTGTATAATGGCAGTCAATGGCATTTTGAACTTATGCTGATATCTCTGTCATTTTTTTTGTATATTTGCACCAAATTTTCAACATGGGCTTTTTGGGACCACACTTCATGAACTCTGGCACTTTCATTTTGTTACTCAGTCCTGAAATGTGATTTTGTGGTTACTGCACAAAATCACCTTTTGGGACCAATTAACAAAACTACAATGCCAGTGTTCATGAGGTGGGGTCCCAAAAGTCCATGTTGAAAATTTGGTGCATATATACCAAAATCGCCTGAGTTATTTGTGGTCATTTAAATTTTGCTACGCATGCATGTAACTTTGGCAATTTTTAATTGTTTCAAAGAAATTTTCAACATGACCATTTTTTTCACACCACCTCATGAACAGTATAGCTGTCATTTCAGACATATTACCCAAAATGTGTTTTCACACCTGTAGCATGGAATGGCACATTTGCTGTGTGAAATTACCTTTTGGGACCAAGTAATGAAATGACAGTACCAGTGTTTATGAGGTGGGGTCCAAAAAAAGGCATGTTGAAAATTTGGTGTGGAATTTTCTTAAAATGGTTGTATTATGGACATTCGTTGCAATCTCGTGATGCATGCTTGTAACTTGGTTAATTTACAATATTTACACACCATATTTTCAATACAGTCTTCTTAGTACCACACGTCATGAATGCCACAGCTGTCATTTTTCAAATCCTGGCCAAAATGTGGTTTCACACCTGTGGCATAGAATGGCGTTGCGGATGCGAAGAATTATGTTCTGGCAAGGATTTGAAAATTTACTGTACTGGGTACATGCAGTGTGGGGATAAGAATGTTCTGTTTAACATTTGGGGTGAAAATTATTTAAGACTGCACAGTTATGACAATTTCTTGCAATTCCACAGTGCCTGCTCGTAACTTTGTGCATGGAAGCACAGGGGCTGGAGGTTCCTGTGCTTCCACAACTTAAGCCTTGTTGTGCAGCTGACGTGTATAGATGTCCTAAACAGCTATATGCTCTAAATCTTCTAGAAGCTTAAGAGTTAATACATGTATGCCTCTATGGAGGGATGGGAGCGCAGGGTCCAAAGGACCCTACGTGTCCATAGTAAAATAAAGATATTATTATACTCTCTCAAAAAGTAAGGAAATAAATTGCAAAAAAAGTTTGTTAATTCATCAGTTAGGGTTTTTATTAAAGCATCAAAAGCTGTGAAATTTGATGTTAGGGTTTCCAACCCTAACACCCCAACCCCATCTTTTACAGATGAAGTGGGATCTGGGGGTGGCATTGGGGTCATCAGCCCTAATGTGACCCCATTCTCATATGCTGTGCCCACCCAGCTTATTTTTAAATGGAATGAGGTGAGTGTTAGGGCTGATGACCCCAATGCCACCCCCAATCTCTCTTCATCTGTGCAGGGTGGGGGTGGGGTGTTAGGGTTGGAAACCCTAATGTCAAATTTCCCAGCTTTTGATGCTTTAATAAAAACTCTAACTGATGCATTAATGTAGTTCTTTGCAATACATACTGTATATATATATATCATAGGAGCATGGTCGGTCCCCTATAGTTAGGGTTGAGTAGGCACTTTAATGTTAAACCCCTATTTTTGCATGTTAACTTTGCAGTTGTTCAACGGAGTTGCAAGAAATTTGGAATACAAGGCCTGGTATGGTAGGTTTCTTGATTTGCCTAGTTGTGTTTTGGTCAGACTTACATTTTCTGTGCAGCGAAGCACTGCAAAAACACATTTTTTTTGCCACTTTTGATATGTTTGTTGCCCATCTTGCTGCGACCACACCGTTTGGTGTTTTGATCTCAAATCTGGAATGTGGAAAGCATTTGGGTCAAAGAACAAACCAACATTAGTTTGGTGACAAAATATTAATTTGTTCCAAATTTATTTAATTTGTAATTTTGGGGTTCTGAGCATGCTCAGTTCACTCCAAGATTTACATGTATTTTTTGCGAAAGAGGATTGGGCTCACGGTCAAGGATTTTGTCAGTTTGCGAATGAGGATTTAAAAAAATCCTTGACAGACAGAAAAATTCCTTGTCCGCAAGCCACAATCTTGATTTCATTTTTTCTCCCAAATAAAATGCTGTAGCTTCCTCCACGGGTAACTTCTTGTGTGATGCATGGGTTTAATTCAGGGTGACACAATCTACAAACCCATACCTTTGGCTTGCTTCATTTTGTCCAAAAAACAGCAGTTTCAAATTTTAAAATTCTTTGTCCACAACTCACTTCTGATCCACTTTCACGAGCTGACAAAATCCCAGTCCACGAGCCGATCCTCCTTTGCGAGGCTGCAAAATCCTTGACAGTCACTTTGAGACCAGATGGCCATTCTTGCAGATGAGGATTGACTTGATGGACCAGGATTTTGCTACCTTGTGAAAGAGGATCAGGTGACGGACTGGGATTTTGTCAGCTCTCAAAAGGGGACTGGTTTTTTGAATCCTCTTTCATGAGTTGACAAAATCGCAGTCCGCAAGCTCTCAAAATCCTACTCTGACACCTGATCCTCTTTTGCAAGGTAGCAAAATCCTTGACCGTCACTTAGGAACCAGATGGCCCTTCTCACGGACAAGGATTGACTGACGGTCAAGGATTTTGCTGCTTTGCAAAAGAGGATTGGCTGGCGCACTGGGATTTTGTACGCTCACAAAAGGGGATTGATTTTTTGAATCCTCTTTCATGAGTTGACAAAATCGCAGTCCGTGAGTGGTCAAAATCCCAGTCTGCCACCTGATCCACTTTTGTGAGGTAGCAAAATCATTGACCATCACTTAGGGACCAGATGACCAAAATCTGACTGTTAAGGATTTCTCGCAGATGGCAATTTTGACACCTCGCGAATAGGGATTGATCTGAAGGTTGGGGATTTTGCTACCTCACGAACTAGGAATTTTTAAACTTTAAAAAACTTTCCTACTGCACTGTAAATTAACGGTTTGGTCTTTTGACTTGAAATTAGCACAGTATTAAGGGGATGCCCTAGAGATGTGCATTATGCTATTTAGGTGTTAGAACAATAACCAGTTCCATAGATATGCCATTATGAAGCTGAGATTTTTCCCATAGGATAACACTGTGGTGCCCATAGCACATATCAGTGTTCATATCTTGTAAATGATGCAAGATATGGATTTGTTCAATCTATGTCACATGGACGTCTTGCTGTCATAATTACAGTGACATTTATTTTTTTTTCCCTAGCTGCTACGGATCCCAGGATATTGGCAAATTAGTGTTACAATAATTCCTTGCCCTATAGGGCTGCTGTATGGCTCTATAGCTATGTTTAAGTGGGAGTGCAGGGCCAAGATGGCCTATGCTTCCACAGATGCATATCATTATGTAGAAATGGGCAGCTTGGTGGGTGGACCCCGCACTCCCACCGACACATGCTATTTAGTTTTTTCACAAAGAAAGGAAATTTGTTGCAAAAAAAAATCATTTAATGCATCAGTTAGGGTTAAAGTAACAAAAGTGGGGAAATGAGATGTTAAGGTTGAGCCCTTAGCCCCACCACCACTCCCCATCCTCTACAGACCGACAGACACTGGGGTGTACCATGGGGTCATGAGGCCTAACTCTCACCCCATTCTCCTTTACTGTAGCATGTCAACCTGTTTACACATGAAATGGGGGTGAGAATGGGGCATTGCAACTCCATGGCACACCCCAGCATCTGTCTGTCTGTGTGGGATGGGTGGTGAAATGATGGGAGGTTAGAGTCAACCCTAACATCTCATTCCCCACTGTTCTGCCTAACTGATGCGATAAACTAGAATTTTTGCATTTATATATATATATTTACACACACACATATATATATATATATATATTTACTGTTTGCAAAAAACTTTGTTAATGCATCAGTTAGGGTTGCTTCCACAGTAACAAAAGTGAGGAAATTCAACGTTAGGGTTTTCAACCCTAACTCCGAATCCCTCCCAACAGACACAACACACATACAAGCAGGGGACTGTACAAGGCAACACAACCAATCAGAAACAGACACCATAAGGTAACAGAAAGAACATACCACAAGAGGCTTTCATCATCATGTTTCAGCAACTGTATCACTCCTGCTGCCATACCAGTGTCTTGGGGGGAACACCCACATGCTATGCAAACATGCGGGTATGTGTTAAGAAGGCTAAGTAGAACCTTTTAGTTGAAGATTCTTTAATATGAGATGGTTATGACTATTTCATACTATTTTGCTACACCTGCTCATAACTTAATGAGTTGAAGTATATGGGCCACACTCTTTTATATTTCCACAGATGGATACATACTGTATGTCCACCTGTAGAGGGATAGGAACACAGGGTGTAAACCAACCTACTTTGTGACTGTGACTTATACATATTGTTCTTTTGTGTGGATGGAGGTATGTAAGGATAGGATGTGAAGTATTGTGGTTCTGCTGTTGGCTATGTACAGTCTTCTACTATCTGCATGTAGGGATGTGACTGCATGTAGGGATGTGACTGTATGGTGAATAACTCCACACTTCAAACCTGATCTATGTAGACTGTTGTAGTACCTACATGGACCAATAGTGTTCCCAACATTTCATAAAGACACTGTTCTATTATGTCAATGTGTGGGTGGGAGTGCACTGTCTTCTGGACTATGCACTTTCATCCATTCATTGACATAGCATGTCAGAATCAATAGAACACAGTGTTCATATGTCACTGTGGTACCCTGCCCTCCTAGTCCTACATCAAGATAGTGCAGCACTATCCATGTGTCACATTGTACATATGTCACAGTGAGAACACAGGGTAGTTTTGACCATGCACTACCATATCTCTATTGAATTAATACAACACAATCCATGTGTTACACTATCCATATGTTGCACTTTCTGCTTGTGACATATAGGCAGTGTGACGTATGTACTGTGCTGTAGTATGGCGATGGAGGAATGGGATAGCAGAATACAAAGTGCCTTGTGCTCTCACTGTAACATATGGATAGTGTGAAATATAGATTGTGTTGTACTTATATCTTAAAGGATGAATGGGAGTGCAGTATCTGAAAAACCATGAGATGACACTATGACATATGGACACAGTGACATATAGATAGTGTTGTAGTACGCTAATGCAGGGATGGTAGGGCAGGGTACATAGCACCCTGCAGCCCCTCTGTGACATGTGTACAGTGTTGTTCTATCACAATGGAAGGATGTAAGAACAGGGCCCAACTCGCCATGAGGTCCTACCATGACTTATGGGTACTGTTGTACTATCTGTATGGAGATATGCAGTTCATGAAGTGGCCATCTTACATGGTTGCACAGCATGTGGGTGTACCTCCCCAAGACACTGGTATAGAAGCAGAAGTGATACAGTTGCTGAAACATGATGATGGGTGTCTCTTGTGGTATGTTTACAGAGTTGTATGTTCTTTCTGTTACCTTATGGTGTCTGTTTCTGATTGGTTGTGTTGCCTTGTACCATCCCCTACTTGTATGTGTGTTGTGTCTGTGTGTGGGGAGAGGGATTCAGAGTTAGGGTTGAAAACCCTAATATCGAATTTCCTTGCTTTTGCCACTTCGGAAGCAATCCTAACTGATGCATTAACAAAGTTTTTTGCAAAGAATTTCCTTTCTTTTTGGAAAACTGTAATATAAATAGTAAAGGATATGTATTGGTGGGAGCGTGGGGCCCCAGCAAGCTGCCCATTTGTGCATAATGATATGTGTCTGTGGGAGTGCAGGCCCTCCGGGCCCTGCGTTTCCAGTTACACATAACTACAGAGCCATACAGCAGTCCTATAGGGCAAGAAAATCTAGTAACACAAATTTGCCAATATCTCGGGAACCATAGCAGCTAGGAAGAAAATTCAAGTGTCGTTGTAATCGTGACAGCGAGTCCTCTGTGTAACATAAGTCAAATAAATCAGTATCTTGCTTTGTTTCCAAGATACAGGTGCTGAAAAACACTCTGGGCACCACAGAAACTGCCCATTTGTGCAGAATGATATTCGTCTGTGGGAGTGTGGGCCCTTCGGGCCCTGCTCTCCCAATTACACATGACAATGAAGCCATACAATAGCCCCATAGGCCTGAAAAGGAACCCTCATAACACTAATCTGCTAATGTCTCAGTAACTGTGCAACCTAGAAAAAAATTCCAGTGCAGGTGTAATCTATGACTTTGAAACTTCTTTGTAAGCTTTAGCAACAGGTAGCAAAAAATCCATATCTCGCTTCGTTTTCAAGATATGGGCACCGAAAGGTGCCGCAGGTGCCACAATGTTATCGTATGGTAAATTTTTTATCTTCGTAACACTGTAACTGTGGGCCCGTTGAATGTTTTGGGACCAAACCAACAAAGATCACATCTGTGGGACAAGGGCTTGCCACCCTGCAAATTTCAGCCCAAAAGCAAAATCCACCTTGGCACAATGAAGTGACAAAGAAAACAACACATGGCACAATGTTGTGGAGTAATGTTGTCGAGGCAACAAAAATGTTTTCAAACAGTCCAGTGGCATAGAGGGTTGAGGCACTGCCGCCTTACCTCGACCCACGCTGGTGACCCAGGTTCAGGAATGGACTCAGGTCATCGGGGGTCAGCAGAAGAGGATAGGCTAGAGCATCCGATGGACTGCTCTCCTATCCTGGGGTGGGTTTTGGACTCACCTAGCTCACATAGTGGCCCCCAGTGGAGACTGGAGGCACTACAAGAAGCGGTGCATAAGAGGAACAAGAAAACCAGAAAAACCATCCTGAAAGTCTAACCGGATGATGGCTGCCAGCCCCAGGCACCTCTGAAGACTCCCCTGGAGAGCCACAGAATGCCTCAGCAGCTCCCGGGACCCAAAGAATAGTGTGCTGGTTCCTCCGACCAGTGCCTTCCCCCTCGGAGGAAAGGGGACCCACCTGGTGAAGGGTTAGATTGGGCTACCCAGTGTAAGGCTACAGATATGAGGTAGGTGGTCGAATGGGGAGATAATAGAAGAATGCCTGTGGACCATGGCGGCCCGAAAGAAAGACAGCTCTGGAGCATGTAGGGGGTACAAATAGATAATGCAAAAAAAAATTTTTTTCATGATTTCCTACACCTTATAATGGGATGTTGTCACGCACAAAAAAATGTTTTCGTGCAAGAAAAGATTTTGACACAAAAGTTTTAGCAATGTACCTATAAATTTTTCCATAGGCTACAATGGGACATGAAAAACTTGAATAACTTTTGAAAGGAGCAATATTTTTTCACCAGATCTTCAAAAGGCACAAGTCCAACTGAGTACACATGTAGACAAATAAATTTGAAGCTACTCAAATGCATTCTTCAGTCTAACATGGCTTACCGAAAAATGTGCAAAAAAGCATGATTTTTCACATTTTGAGCACCCCATGGTTCCGAAACTGTACATCCAACTGGAATGCAATTTCCCAGATCCAGAGATCTGTGGTAGGCAGGTGTGCATTCCAAATGTCAGGCAAATTGGACAAATGGTTGTAAAGTCATTAAAGTGCAAACTTTGAGGTTTAACATAGAAGTAACTGTGCAACCCTAATTATACTGGCCATTCCCGGCCAGTATAATTAATTGCAAAAAAACTCCATTAATGCATGAGTTAGGGTTAATAGTACAGTGACAAAAGCCTGGAAATTTGATGATAGGGTTATTAACCTTACCACCCCCCACCCCCCCACTTGCCACACAAAAACAGGCGTTGGGGTGTGTCTTGAGGTCATCAGTCCTAACTTTCACCCCATTCATGTGTAAACCAGCTGAGATGGTACAGTACAGGAGAATGGGGTGAGAGTTAGGCCTGACGATCCCAAGGCACACCCTGATTCCTGTTGGTGTGTGGAGGGTGGTGGGTGGGAATGGGGTGGTATGGTTGGTAACCCTAACATTGAATATCCAGACATTTGTCACTTTACTATCAACCCTAACTGATGCATTAACAGAGTTTTTTTGCAATGAATTTCCCTTCTTTTTGAGATAGTATAGTATCCTAACTTTACTGTGGGAGCGCTGGGTCCTTTGGACCCTGGGCTCCAATCCCTCTGTAGATGCACATATGTATGTAGGTGTGGAAGTGCAGGGCCTATGTGTCAAACAAGTGACCAAACTGTTAACATAGCCATCTTATTACCCCACCTTATGTTCCCTGGTACAGAGAAATTGTGAAATACAAGGCAAAACATTACTATGAGCCATGTCATTCTGTGCCACATGCGTTAAAACACATTTCAGGCAGGATGTGGAAAATGGCAGCTTTACTTTTCATGAGGTGATGTGAAAAAATGGCTATGTTGAGAATTTGGCATCAAAATATTGAAGAGTACCAAAGTTATGTGCGTGCATAGAATAAATTCAACAGATGCACGTAACACATGCACTTTAAGGAATTTTTTTACCAAATTTTTAACATGGCATTTTGAGGACCTCATCTCATGAATGGTGGCACTGCCATTTTGGTAATTGGCCCCAAAAGGTGATTTCACACAGTGTACATGCCATTCTGCACCACAGTAGCGAAAACTCATTTTGGGAAGGATGTGAAAAATGACAGCTATGCTGTTCATTAGGTGGTATGCAGAAATGACAATGTTGAAAATTTGGAGTGAAAATATAAAAAATTGGAAAAGTTACGTGCATGCATAGGAAAATTTCAACAAACCCGCATACCTTGGGCAATTTTTTGTAGTTTTGTACCAAATTTTCAACATGAGCTTTTTGGGAACCCCGACACATGATCAGTGGCACTGTCATTTCATTACATGGTCCCAAAAGGTCATTCCACACAGTGACTGCGAAATCACCTTTCAGGATGAGTAATGAAATGACAGTGTCAATGTTCATGAGGTGGGGTCCCAAAAAGGCCATGTGGAAATTTGGTGCAAATATACAACAAAAGGACTGAGATATCAACATCATAAGTTCAAAATGCCATTGACAGCTATCATACAGCATACCTTGATTCTTCAGTTTGCTGTTAAGCATTGAAGAGTGCAGATGTGTCCCGTTCCACAGATGATTGCAGATGGCAGTCTCCGGTAGTAAGTATAGGGCAAGAGGTGTGTGTGGTGAGGTGGGTTGCTCAGTGGGAGGGTGAGGATGGGGTAGGGGGATGGGGAGATGACAAGGGACCGTTTTCTTCTTTCCAGGTGTAAAACAAAAAGACACCAGGGACTGTTTGCTTTGTTTTACAGGTACACATATGATTTGGGACACTGGTAGAGGGCTACCCAGTGTCCCACAGTACTGGGGACTGGATAATTTAACTAGAGACCCTAGGAGTGGGCTACACAGTGTCCCACACAGTTGGGGGGTAGTGCCAACATGGGGAATGGGCACCCAGAGTTTGGTAAAGGTAAATAAATATTTCAGTACACTGGGAGTCGGCTCCCCAGTGTACCACACTGGCGGGGGGGTGGATTTCTACTGCCAACATGGGGACTGGGCACCCCAATGTTGGCAGGATCATTCTGTAAAACAAAAATGTCAGGATACTGGGAGTGGGCTACGCAGTGTGCCACAGTGGCAAGTGTGGGGGGGGCTGTATTCCTACCACCAACTAAGATTCCTACCACTTCTCTGAGATCCTGCCAGTCTGGGAGAGAGGGGCAGATGGATGGAAGGTCAGAGAAGGGGAGATAGGGGAGCTAAACATGTGGTTCAAGGGCTGGTGCCAGGAAAAATGACACATATTTGTAGAGAACTGGCAGCAGTTTTGGGAGCAAACGTTCTTTAAATTTGATGGACTACATCTGACTAAGGAGGGAGTCAGTGAATTGGGGCAGATGTTTGACATCTTTGCAGAATATTTAAACTAGCAAATGGGGAGAGGGGTGCAGCACCTGGTACGTCGAATGGGGAGAGCACCCCCCCCCCCTCAGCTGGTGGTCAAACAGGAGTTTAGCATGTTTGTAGTTCATTTGCATCACCAGGTAAGGAAAAAGGTCTGACTTCCCATACGACGCACAGGGGAAATGCCTGACCTCGCCCAACAACTAACACACTGAAATCTGGCCAATGGAAAATCATGTACAAAAAAGCTTGCAGTCTGGGAAACAAGATCCCAGACCTGCAGGCAATAATGACAGAGGCTAAATTGGACATAGTAGTCATTAACGAGACATGGTTTACCAGTAACCACACTTGGGTACTTCAGTACCTGGGTATGTACTGTTTAGAAGAGACTGAGGTGCAAAAAGGGGAAGTGGAGTGGCCCTTTATGTCAATGAAAATATCAAAGCTAGAGAAATTCAGAATACACATAAGGAGCCAGAAGAACTGTGGGTCACCCTGGAAACAGGAAATGGGACAGCCATAGAAACTGGGGTTGTCTACAGTCCTCCAGACCAGGGGGAGGACATAGACACATTACTGTTAGAAGACATGCAAAACATGACAGCTAAAGGGGAGGTTCTGATAATGGGAGACTTCAACATGCCAGATACAGATTGGTCAATACCAGCAGGAACATCTGCCGGAACTAGACACATAGTGGATTCTTTGCAGGGGGAGGGCCTCAAACAACTGATACAACAACCCACAAGGGGCAGGGCTATCCTAGATCTAGTGTTGACTAACAAGGAAAGGATCACAGATCTCCAGGTAGAAGGTCACCTTGGGGACAGTGACCATCACATGGTATGGTTCAATTTGGCCACTAGAACTAAATCATCCCATTCCTAGGCAATAATATGGGACTTCAGAGGAGCTGACTTTGATAAGATGGCCAACATAGTTAAGCTAGCCCTGGCAAAAAGAAATACAGGTGAGAGGGTACAGGCAAAGTGGGCAAGCATTAAGGATGCAATACTTGAAGCAAAATTACATTGTATTAGAGAGAAAAGGAAGTACAAAAGAAGAAGGAAACCACCTTGGTTCTCAAAAACAGCAGCAGAAAAGGGGTCAGAGCCAAAAGGCTGGCCTTCAAGAAATATAAGGGGACGTAGCAGGATGAAGACAGGGAGGCATACCAAACTTCCCTAAGGGAAGCAGGCAAAGGCCCAAACTCAGGAAACACTAGCACGAACAGTAAAAGAAGGTGACAAGACTTTCTATAGATGCATTAGTGAAAGGAGAAAGTCCAGAGGGTATTGCTAAGATCAAAGGGAGAAGGTGTGTGTAGAAGGAGGACCATGTAAAAGCATCTATCCTAAATAGATACTTCTGCTCAGTATTTACTGAATAGAAGGTAGGGCAGGGCCCACAGCTCAGCACCATGGACACGGGGGAGGTGTGCACTAGTCCCTTCACAAAAGAAAGGGTCCTACAAGAGCTCGATAAGGTCAGGGTGGACAAGGCAATGGTACCTGATGGAATACATCCCACGGTACTAAAGGAGCTAAGAGTGAAACTAGCAGAACTATTATCAGAACTGTTTACTGAGTATCTGAGCACAAGAGAGGTCCCAGAAGACTGGAGAAGGGGTCATGTGATCTCACTCCACAAGAGTGGTAGCAGGGAGGAGGCAGAGAACTACAGACCAGTCAGTCTTACCTCAGTAGTGGGCAAGATTATGGAGGCACTCCTTAAGGAAAAGATAGTGCAACACCTGGAATCCATAGGAGCACAGTATCCAAGACAGCATGGGTTTACAACAGGAAGGTCCTGTCAAACTAATCTCATAGATTTCCTTGACTGTGTAACCAGAGTGGTGGACCAACAGGGAGCAGTTGATGTCACCTACCTTGACTTCAGAAAAGCTTTTGATACTGTTCCACATAGAAGATTGATTAATTAGCTGGGTAGGCTCAGGGTGGGTCAGAAGTTGGTTAACTGGGTGGCAAACTGATTGACGGGCAGAAAATAGAGAATGGTGGTAAACGGTATACAGTCAGAAGAGATGCAAGTCACAAGCAGGGTACCTCAGGGATCAGTCCTGGGGCCAATTCTCTTCAATATCTTCATCAGTGACATTGCAGATGGACTGGAGTGTAAGGTATGTCTGTTTGCAGATGACACCAAGATCTGCAACAGAGTAGATGAACCAGATGGGGTGGGCAGAATGAGAAGAGATCTGGATAAACTGGCAAAATGGTCAGAAGAGTGGCAATGGGGTTTAACATAGAAACATAGAAGTTGACGGCAGATAAGGACCGTAAGGCCCATCCAGTCTGCCAATTTCTTTTTCTACCTTATAAATGTGCCATCGGCCTTTACTCTGACAGTGGCCTATCTATTCAGTCATTTGTATTGCTCCCTTATGCCTATCCCATGCCTGTTTGAAGCCCTGCACTGTATTCATAGCCACCACTTCTTGTGGTAAGCCATTCCATGCATCCACCACCCTTTCTGTGAAAAGAATTTCTCACATTCCCCTTAATCGGCCTCCTCTAATCTCATGCTGTGTCCTCTTGTCCTGCTATTTTCTTATATTTAAACATGTTGAACTCTTTCACCTTGTTTATGCCCTTAAGGTGTTTGAATGTCTCGATCATATCCCTCTCTCCCTCCTTTGCTCAAGGGTATACATATTGAGCTCCGTTAATCTGTCCTCATATGTCTTCTGATGCAGTCCCTGCACCATTTTGTTGCCCTTCTCTGGACAATTTGGTTAATGTCCTTGTGAAGGTGTGGCCTCCAATACTGCACGCAGTACTCCAGATGGGGCCTAACCAGTGTCTTGTACAGAGGGATTATTACCTCCCTCTTACGACTTGTGATACCCCTACTAATACACCCTAACACCCCCCTAGCCTTACCTACTGCTTTAGAGGTCTGCTTGGATGATTTTAGGTCATCAGTTATGATGATGCCCAAGTCTCTTTCTTCCTTTGTGACTGCTAGCAACTCCCCTCCCAGTCTATAGGTGGCTTCAGGGTTTCTCTTCCCTATGTGCATGATTTTGCACTTCTTTGCTTTAAATCCCAGTTGCCACTCTTCTGACCATTCTGCTAGTTTATCCAGATCTCTTCTCATTCTGCCCACCCCATCTGGATCATCTACTCTGTTGCAGATCTTGGTGTCATCTGCAAACAGACAAGCCTTACCCTCTAGTCCATCTGCAAGGTCACTAATGAAGATGTTGAGAGGACTGGCCCCAGGACTGATCCTGAGGTACCCCACTTGTGACTTGCATCTCTTCTGACTGTATACCATTTACCACCACTCTCTGTTTTCTGCCCGTCAACCAGTTTTCCACCCAGTTGACCAACTCACAACCACCGAGGCCTACCCAGCTTATTTATCAATCTTCTATGTGGAACAGTGTCAAAAGCTTTGCTGAAGTCAAGGTAGCAACATCAACTGCTCCCCTTGGTCCACCACTCTGGTTACCCAGTCAAAGAAATCTATGAGATTAGTTTGACAGGACCTTCCTTTGTAAACCCATGCTGTCTTGGATCCTGTGCCCCTATGGATTCCAGGTGTTGCACTATCCTTTCCTTAAGGTGCCTCCATAATCTTGCCACTACTGAGGTAAGACTGACAGGTCTGTAGTTCCCTGCCTCCTCCCTGCTACCACTCTTGTGGAGCGGGATCACACAAACCCTTCTCCAGTCTTCTGGGACCTCTCCTGTGCTCAGAGACTCACTAAACAATTCTGCTAATGGCTCTGCTAGTTCCTCCTTTAGCTCCTTAAGTACCCTGGGATGTATGCCATCAGGTCCCATTGCCTTATCCACCTGAGCTTAGCAAGCTCTTGTAGGACCCTTTCTTTTGTGAAGGGAGTAGTGCTCACCTCCCTCCCCCCTGTGTCCATGATGCTGAGCTGTGGGCCCTGCCCTACCTTCTCTTCAGTAAATACTGAGCAAAAGTATCTATTTAGGATAGATACCTTTACAGGGTCCTTCTCCTCACATGCTCCATTTTCTCCATTAAGCTTAGCAATACCCCCTCTGGACTTTCTCCTTTCACTAATGTATCTATAGAAAATCTTGTCACCTTCTTTTACTGTTCGTGCTAGTGTTTCCTCAGTTTGGGACTTTGCCTGCCTTACTGCCTTACCTGCTTCCCTTAGGGCAGTTTGGTATGCCTCCCTATCTTCATCCCGCTGTGTTCCCTTATATATCCTGAAGGCCAGCCTTTTGGCTCTGACCTTTTCTGCTACTGTATTTGAGAACCAAAGTGGTTTCCTTCTTCTTTTGCACTTCCTTTTCTGTCTAACACAATGGGATGTTGCTTCAAGTAGTGCATCCTTAATGCTTGCCCACTTTGCCTGTACACCCTCACCTGTGTTTCTTTTTGCCAGGGCTAGCTTAACTCTGTTGGCCATCTTATCAAAGTCAGCTCCTCTGAAGTCCCATATTTTGCCTTGGAATGGGATGTTTTAGATATAGTAGCCAAATTAAACCATACCATGTGATGGTCACTGTCCCCAGGTGACCTTCTACCTGGAGATCTGTGATCCCTTCTTTGTTAGTCAGTACTAGATCTAGGATAGCCCTGTCTCTTGTGGGTTGCTGTACCAGTTGTTTGAGGCCCTCCCCGCAGGAATCCACTATGAGTCTAGTTCTGGCAGATGTTCCTGCTGGTATTGACCAATCTGTATCCGGCATGTTGAAGTCTCCCATTATCAGAACCTCCCTTTAGCTGTCGTTTGTATATCTTCTAACAGTAATGTGTCTATGTCCTCCTCTGGTCTGGGGCCAGTAGACAACCCAGTTCTTATGGCTGTCCCATTTCCTGTTTCAGGGTGACCCACAGTTCTTCTGGCTCCTTATGTGTATTCTGAATTTCTCTAGCTTTGATATTTTCATTAACATACAGGCCACTCCTCCCTCCCTTTTGCACCTCGTTCTCTTCTGAACAATACACAGCCAGGTACTGAAGTCTCCCAAGTGTGGTTACTGGTAAACCACGTCTCACTAATTGCTACTATGTCCAGTTTAGCCTCTGACATTATTGCCTGCAGGTCTGGGATCTTATTTCCCAGGCTGTGAGCATTTGTACATGATTTTCCATTGGCCAGATTTTGGTGTGTTAGTTGTTAGGTGAAGTTTGGCATTACCCCTAAATGCGTGTATGGGAGACAAACCTTTTTCTTACCTGGTGATGCAAATGAACGGCAAACATGCTGAATTCCTGTTTGACCACTAGCTGAGGGGAGGGTGTTCTTCCATTTGACGTATGGGTGCTGCACCCTCTCCCCATTGCTAGTTTAAATATTCTGTAAAGACGTCAGACTTCTGCCCCAATGCACTGACTCCCTCTTTAGTCAGATGCAGTCCATCAAATTTAAAGAACTTTCGCTCCCAGAACTGTTGCCAGTTCCCTACAAATCTGTGTCCTTTTTCCTGGCACCAGCCCTTGAGCCATGTGTTTAGCTCCCCTATCTCCCCTTCTTTGACCTTCCGTCCATCTGCTCCCCTCTCCCAGACTGGCAGGATCTCAGAGAAGGAGATGCCGGACGAAATAGATGATAGTTTGTCACCCAGCCTAGTCAGGTGTTCCTTGGTCTCCACAACTGACCGGCTGGTGAGATCATTAGTCCCTATGTGTACTAGGACATCAGTGTTTTCTCCTGCTTTGTGAACAATTTTAGCAATGCGGTCAGTGTCTCTCCATGCTGATGTACCTGGGAGACATCTGACCATCACCACTGGCTGGAGATGGGTATCAACTCCCCGAATCATGGAGTCTCCTATGATCAGAAGTTTTTTGGATTTCCTTTGTGCTTGTTTTGTTTTGGTTCCTGATTTGGGTCAGTTTTGTTGTGCTAGCTCCTGTGCCGCAGTGTCCTGCTCTGCAGTGTCTTCTACCTCTTTATTTGATTTCATGCAGTGTCCTCTTGTCCTGCAAGATATGCAAAGAAGTGCAAGATCATGCACATAGGGAAGAGAAACCCTGAAGCCACCTATAGGTTGGGAAGGGAGGTACTGGCAGTCACAAGGAAAGAAAGAGACTTGGGCATTATCATCACAGATGACCTGAAATCATCCAAGCAGATCACTAAAGCAGTAGGTAAGGCTAGGGGATGTTAAGGTATATTAGTAGGGGTATCACAAGTCATAAGAGGGAGGTAATAATCCCTCTTTACAAGACACTAGTTAGCCCCATCTGGAGTACTGCATGCAGCACTGGAGGCCACATCTTCACAAGGACATTAACCAAATTGAGGCAGTCCAGAGAAGGGCAACCAAAATGGTGCAGGGACTGCATCAGAAAACATATGAGAACAGGTAAACGGAGCTTAATATGTATACCCTAGAGCAAAGGAGGGAGATAAGTGATATGTTCGAAACATTCAAACACCTTAAGGGCATTAACAAGGTGAAATAGTCTAACATGTTTCAATATAAGAAAAATAGCAGGACAAGAGGACACAGCATGAGATTAGAGGGAGGCCGATTAATCAAATCAAATAAAATCAGTTTTATTTATAGAAAGGCGCCTTTCTAAAACCAAGGCACCTGTACAACAAAATACATATATATAAAAATAAATTATTATAAACAAGCATATAAATTCCAGCAGAAAACAGTATAATAGCAGCATTACAAACTTAGACAACCACGTCAATCAACAAATGCCAGGCTAAAAAAATAAGTTTTTAAAGCAGTTTTAAAACTCTGGATGGTTAGGCAATCTTGTACCCAATGACGTAGAGAGTTCCACAGGGACGGAGCAACAAAGCTAAATGCCCTTGCTCTAGATGTTTGCAAATGTATCCTTGGAATCTCTAGCAATCCCTCATAGGTGGATTGGAGAGGACGGAGGGGACAGTAGGGACAAAGGAGATCTTTCAGGTAACTCGGTCCCTGGTCGTGTAGGGCCTTATAGGTTAACAAAGCAACCTTAAAGGTGATCCGCCACTGTATCAGCAGCCAGTGCAGACCATGGAGTACAGGCATTATATGACTGGCTCTTGAAGCACCAGTCAATAGCCTGGCTGCCGCTTTCTGCAACAGCTGCAAGTGGCAGATATCAACCCCTGGCAGCCCTAGGTAAAGGACATTGCAGTAGTCAAGGTAGGAGGTAACGAAGGTGTGAACCAACGTTGGAAGATCATCGGAAGGAACCAGATGTTTCACCTGGGTGATATTTCTCAGATGGTAAAAAGAAGTTTTAACAACTGCTGACACCTGTGATTTTAGGGTCAGACAGTCATCAAACATAATGCCCAGGTTCCGAACCCAGTCTCAGGTACCTAGCTGGACACCTCCAAGCCACAAACCTGAAGGTGAACCTGCCAACATACCCGCCTCAAGACGACCCGGGTTCACAACCAACACCTCAGTTTTTACAGGGTTCAATCTTAGCCAGCTCACATTCATCCAGGCCTGAATTTCAGTCAGACAGCTGTTGAGCACCGAGACAGCATCATCTTGTTCGGGAACAAAAGACATGTATAGCTGTGTATCATCTGCATAGCAGTGAGAACTCAAGCCATACCATCTAATAATCGCTCCCAATGGCAGCATATACACTGCAAACAACATGGGCGCTAGAATGTATCCCTGCGGAACCCCAAAGGGCAGGGAGAATGGAGCTAAGGTACAAACCCCAGACACCACTCTCTCAGTCCTACCCCGTGAGGTAAGATCGAAACCATCTGAGGACAACCCCCAAAAGTCCACAGATAAGCCACAGGCAATCCAACAGCACACTATGGTCCACAGTATCAAATGCTGCAGAGAGATCAAGAAGGACCAAGATGGAACTAGTCTTTCGATCTCTCGCTATCAGGAGGTCATTTAGTACCAGTACAAGAGCCGTTTCAATACTATGTCTCTTCCTGAAACCTTACTGGAGAGAATCATAGATATTGTGGCTGGTCAAATGGTCCTCCAGCTGTAAAGCCACCACCTTCTCAATAACCTTACACAAAAAGGGAAGGTTAGAGACTGGCCTGTAATTTGCTAGACAGTCGGGATCCAAGGAGGGCTTCTGAAGAAGAGGCCAAACCACGGCCTCCTTAAGAGAAGCTGGAAAAATTCCCCTCTCCAAGGATAACCAGTCTATCTCAGCAAGGACCGGGCTGATGACATCAACACAGCCAACAAGCAAGTGCATAGGGCCCAGATACAAAGTACAGTTGGTAGGATGTAAAGTCTGGATAACCATCACAATATCACTGACTGTAGGCTGGCCAAAGTTGCACCGCTCAAACCGGGAGTCCGACATCTTCTGTCGACCACTTTAAGAGGTAATGTGAGGAAGTTCTTTTTCACAGAAAGGGTGGTGGATGCATGAAACGGCCTACCTCAGGAAGTGGTGGATATGAATACAGTGCAGGGCTTCAAACAGGCATGGGATAGGCATAAGGGAGCAATACAGATGAGTATGAATAGATTGGCCATTGACAGAGCAAAGGCTGATGGCATATTCATAAGGCAGAAAAAGAAATGGGCAGACTGGATGGACCTTGCAGTCCTTATCTGCCATCAACTGCTATGTTTCTATGTTTCAACACAGGGATTGGGCACCATGATGTCAGCACAAACAATTTTATTAAATTACTTATGCTTCAGTCTCCTTAAAATGCTGTAAAAGGGGGGAAAAATCCTTTTACTAGGTAATCACCAAGAGGTGTTTACCTAAACAGGAGCTGAGGAACAGGATTCCGGCATTATTTCAGCCCAAAAATGACCAGAAAAGATTTTGGTGGTTTTGACTGGTCTCAATGGGGTTTTCCCATTAAGGTAGTGGCGTAAATTGCTGCAGTATTCGTGAAACAGTGCTGTTAGTGGAGCAAAAATTGCAGCACTATTTTGTGAAATTTGCCACAATTTTTGGCACTACCAATGGCCAACATGCCAAAAACATATTCCCAAATATTATTTTGAAAAACGAATGCCAGGATTGTGTTTCTTAGGCCCTTATTAGGTAAACACAACTCTTGGTGTTTACAAAGGAGCAATAAGTTTTGAATTTTAGCATTTTTTCCACATCGCTGACTGAAAACAAGATGTCAGCAACATGAAAGTAGAAATCCCATTTGCTGCAGTAAAAAGAGCTTTCGTGAACATTTTCTAGCTTGGCATATATTTTTCCCATAGGCTATAATAGGAAACTTAAAAGTATGTTCTTGTATATTCTATTTATGCTCCACCCCATGGAGCTTCCCCTGTCTGACCAGTCCTTTGGAGTGCCTAGGCCTCCCCAGGTGCCCTCCCAGCCCCTGCCGCCAGCCACCAACTCCTATCTGCAGCCCCCTCACCAGGTACCTGATGTATCCCTTCGTCGGGAGGGTCCGTCTCTTGTGAGGAGAAGAGCCTTACTCACTAACGGCATATCCTGGTGTACTGCAGAATCAGTCTGGGCTATCTCCAGGGCTTTGTGGTGATGGGGGCAAGCATTCATCATCTGGCCAGACAGAAAGCCCCTTTTTCCATTTTTTTATCCCACTCACAGCAGTTCTTGGCAATGCATGAGTATGGCAACCCTGGGTGGGGATGTGCAGGGGGCATGTTTGAGGCATCATATCCCCAAGCACGTCACCCAATTCACCCATAGGTGCCAAGGCCCGGCCCACCCCACAGAAGGGAAGCATCCAATGGGCACTTTAGAACCCTTACTGACAGTTTCCACTCCTAGTACCCGGGCTCAGAGCGCAAACCCAGGTCACCAGTGTGCCGAGCGAACCCCTTCGAGTGGTGCCACGGAGCCGGCCAACTTAAAAGTTTAATAACTTTTGAACAGATTAATATTTTTTCACCAAACCTTCAAAAGACACTTCAGTGACGCAGTCCCCATATACCCTGAAAATCTCAGAGCAGAACTACAAACTTTTTGGGTTGTAGAGACGAGAAAAGAATATACCAAAAAGTGAGGATTTTTCACACTTTGTGGCACTCCGCAGCTCCACAACTGCACATCCGACCGGAATGAAACTTGGCAGATCTATGGTACCAGACAGCGCTCGCAAACCTTCTGTCAAATCAGACAAATGGTTGTAAAGTTATTAAAGTGCATAATCTGTGGTTTAACATAGAAGTGGCCGTGCAACCCTAACTATAGAGCCACTACCATGACACCATAATATACAGAATATAGATATAGATAGATAGATAGATAGATAGATAGATAGATAGATAGATAGATAGATAGATAGATATTATGGTAGCACAGTAGTGCTACTGTAGTTAGGGTTGAGTAGCTCTTTTAAGGTTAAAGGGTCAAATTTTGCACCTTAATATCCTTGCCACCGTTTAACAGATTTACCTGAAATTTGGTATGCATAATTGGGCATGGTGGATCTTGGGATCTGTCAAGTTTTGTACCAGTTGGATATACGGTTGCGGAGTTATTAAGCAACAACAATTTGCACAATTACACTTTTTTGTGATTTCTTTGCTCTTGCCTACAGGTCACATGGTTTGTGCGACCAGTCCAAAAACTTCAGGGAATGTGCAGCCAGAGTCTATGATGTGCCTTTTGAAGATTTTATGAAAAAATATTGAACAGTTCAAAAGTTATTCAAAAAACAAGTTCCCATTATAAGTCAATAGGAAAAGTTAACAAAATATTCAACACTTTCTCAAATGCACTTTTTAGTGTCGCAAATGGCCCTAGTAGTGTCGCAAATCCACCATTTTGTTTTCAGTTGGTGATCAGAAAAATGCTTGGCATTTAAATGCGGGACCCTCTAGGGACACAATTATGTTTGTGTTCACCAAGTCGGACCCTGAGGATGCTAGCCATGTCTTTATTTTGGGGTTAAACACACCAGAAATATGTTTTTCAAATTTCTGGAAACAGTAGTGTCACAAAGTAGTGTCGCAAGCATGACACTTGCGCAAATGTTTGCGACAAGTGTTGCAAATTGCGACACTACTTTTCAGGCTATGGCCAAAATGACAGGAATTATTTGCCACCCTGCTGCAAACAAACGGTTTGATCTTTTGGGCTGAAATTTGGAGGGAAGGCAGCCAACATCCCACAAATGTGCCTTTTGGTAGTTTGGTGAAAAAATATTGCATGGCTGCAAAGTTACGGTACTCTGAAGTTGGTGTTTTTTTCCCATAGACTAACATGGTAGCATACGCCATGCCTTTCGGGGCTCGTTTCTTGAAAACGATGTGAGATACAGATTTTTTGTTGCGAGTTGCATAGGGCTATGCAATGGCAAAAACCTAGCCAGGAAAATCAAGATTTTTGTGAAATTTAAATTTTTTTTCTACGTCGTGCAGTTGCTGAGATATTAGCAATTAAGTACTTCCAATGCTCGTTTTAAGCTTCAATCCCCATTGCAATGCATACATTCTTTGTACACATCGTGTTTCTGTATGCACCTGTTTGGGAAAAACAGGGTATGCACTTCTGTTACTGATACAGTTACTGTTTCCACTTACGTTTATGACCCCGTTTGTGGTACTGTTCCCGTGTATGCCATCGTGTGCATTATCCTTTGCGTTGTCACTCATGCTTGCATTTTTGTTACTGTTACCATTTGCGTTTCCACTACTGTTTCTGTTTGCATTTTTGTTTGCATCACCGTGTGCATTGCCATTTGCATTTCTGGCAGCCCTTTCATTTGCATTACGTTTCTCTTTCGTTTTGCGTCTTCCTTGCTGTTACTGTTACCATTTGCATTTGCAATTGCGTTACTGTGCCTGTGCGCATTACGGTTTGTGTTTCCATATGTGCTTGCGTTTCCTTTTGTGCTTCTGTTTTCTTTGCTGTTATTATTGCTGTTACTGTTACCATTTGCATTTACAGTTGTGGTACTGTGCCCGTGCGCATTTCAGTTTGCATTTCCGTACATGCTTCTGTTCCCATTTCCATTTCTCTTTCCTTTGGCATTATTCTTCATGTTAACGTTACCATTTGCATTTACAATTGCAGTACCATGCCTATGCGTGTTATGGTTTGCATTTACATGTGCACTTGTGTTCGTGTTTCCATTTCTGTTCCCTTTCACTTCCTTTTTGCTGTGACACTGAACATTACCATTTAAAATACTGCTGCCATCACTGTTCGTGTTACCAGTTGTGTTTTCATACGCGCTTCAATGTCTGTTTGCATCACTGTACGCTTCGGCGTCACTTTGTGCTCTTGTTTCTATTAATGTTTCCTTTACCATTCATGTTTGTGTTACCATGTGCGCCACTGTTCGCACTTCTGTTTGTGTTGCTGTTCCTCTTACTATGTCACAAGACATCACGTGGTAGGAGTGCGGGGCCCAAAGGGCCTCACACTCCCGACACCGCATTACATTCACTATTTCTTGTCATCATTCTCAAAAAGAAGAGAAATTAGAGGCAAAAAAAACTCTGTTTAATGCATTAGTTAGGGTTGTTCAATAGCGACAAAAGCGAGGAAATTCGGTGTTAGGATTGAAAGCCTCCCTTGGACCCCCCCAACCATTATTGGGGTGCGCGTTGGGATTGTCGGTCCTAACTCTCACTCCATTCTTCTAATCCTCAGCATCTTTACACATGTGATGGGGGTGAGACTTAGGGGAGACAACCCCAACACACACCCCGATGTTGGTTGGGGGGGTCCAAGGGGGGCTTTCAACCCTAACACCGAATTTCCTTGCTTTTGTCACTGTGGAACAACCCCTGACTAATGCATTAAATGGAGTTTTTTGCCTCTAATATATATATATGTATATAGCTATGTATACTATAGGGAAGTGATAGTGGCACTATAATATACAGTGTGTGTGTATATACACACACACACACACACACATATATATATATATATATATATATATATATATATATATATATATATATATATGCATTATACTGGCATGGTAGTGCCAGTATAGTTAGGGTTGGCAGGGCAGTTTAATGTTAAACCTCACATTTTGCACTTTAATAACTTTGGAATCTTTGAAGGGATTTGCACACAATTTGACATGCTTTATGTGTAGGGAAAGGTCTCTTGATGTGCCAAATTTCATGCCAATCCCTGTTGTACATTAGTTATTGAGATACAGAGTGTTGAGAAAAACAGAGGGAATTGTTCTTTTTGGCTGTTTTTTGCTCACCTGTATCTCAAAAATGGGATAACTTTAATGGCTGACAATTTCAGGGTAGAAAGCATTAGCCTCACAGATGTGACTTTTGAAGATTTGGTGTAAAAAGCATAATCTGTTCCCAAGTTATTGCATTACATATTTCCCATTATTTTCTATGGGAAAACATTAAATGTCAGGCAAGATGAAGGATTGCAGGCATTTTTGATGTAGAATCCTGCATCGAACTGTCATGTTAGATGCAGAATCCTGCATCAAAGTGCCATTTGAGGCACTGTGCCTTTTTTTATTGTATTGCCAACATTGGGGGCCCCAATACCCTTGTTGGCAGCAGGAATCAACCACCACCACCACAAACACCACAGATGTGGCATGCTGGGAGCCCACCCCAGTATGCTCAAATGTTGTTGTTTTTCTCCCATTGCCTGTTAAATAAAGAAAATTGTTCCCCCAACTTTTTTTATCTTTGATGCAGAATCCTGCATCAACATTTGCGATGCAGGATCCTGTATCAAAGTACTGTGGTCTTCCCCCACACCCAAATTCCTCACCCACATTGGGGTGCCCAATTCCCATGTCAGTATACCTCCCACACCACACATACAGTTATGTGGCACACTGGGAGCCCACTCCAGTGTGCCCAAATGTTTTGTTTGTGTGTTAATTACCTGTTAAATACAGAAAACTGTCCCCCGATGTCTTTTATCTTTGATGCAGAATCCTGCATTGAAATATTGGCTGCAGAATCCTGCATCAAAGTACTGTGGTCTGCCCACGCATCCATATTCCTTACCAACATTGGGGTGCCCAATCCCTTTGTCGGTATGCCTCCCACCTCCCACATGCTCAGTTATGCGACACACTAGGAGCCCACCCCAGTGTGTCCAAATATCCTTTTTTATATTTCCGACACAGGGATGCCCAGTCCCAGTATTGGATGCCCCCTTGAAAGCCTGCTTTCTTTGCTGACAGGGGTGCCTAATCCCCCTTGTCAGTGTGATGATCTCCTCCCCAAATCATTTGGCACACTGAGAGCCCACCCCAGTGTGCCCACATTTTTGTTTTTCTTTTTGTTCCTGTAAATAATGAAAACCATCCATCAGAGTATTTTTATTTAGTTTTTAACCTATAATGAAATAAATGGTCCATCGTGGTCTCCCTGTCCCCCTCCCCATCCCCACCTTCCTTCTGTGCACCCAGCTCCCCACACCCTCCCTCACCCATACTTACCCTCCAGAGATCAGGAGCCGAGATCTTCTCTGAACCAGGAGACGTCTGCACTCTTCAAAGCTGAACTGTGAAATGAGGAATCGGATAAGTGCTGTATAATGGGACTGAATGGGGGGTTTCAATTTAGATTGATAACTCAGCCAATTTTAGGACTTTTGGCCCCAAATTTTCAACATGGGGTTCATGGGACCCCTCCTCATGAACACTGTCACTGTCATTTCATTTCTCGGTCTCAAAAAATGTGATTTTGTAGTCACTGCTTGGAATAACCCTTTGGGACCAATTCATGAAACAACAGTGCCACTGTTCATGAGGTGCGGTACTAAAAAGCTCATGTTGCAATTTTGGTGAGAAAATTCCAAAAATGACTGCGTTATATGCATGCATTGAGCAGTTTCTATGCACATGCTTACCATTACCAATTTTTGATATTTTCACTCCAGATTTTCAACATTGCTATATTTTAACACCACCTTATGAACAATACAGCTTTCATTTTCCATATCTTGCCCAAAATATGTTTTCACACCTGTGGCACAGAATACCGTCATCGCTGCACAAAATCAAGTTTTGGGATGGATTAACAACTTGATAGTGCCACTGTTCATGAGGGGAGGACCTATAAAGCCCATGTTGAAAACTTGGTGAAAAAATTCCAAAAAATTACTGCTCACGAGCATGCGTTGTGCACTTTCTACGCACACTTGTAAGTTTGTCATTGTTTCATATTTTTACCCCAAATTTTCAACATTGCCATTTTTTCACACTACCCTATGAACAGAATAGCTGTCATTTTGCACATCCTGTCTGGAATGTGATTTCATACCTGTGGCGCAGAATGGTGCAGTCACTGTGCGAAGTCAACTTTTGCGATGGATTCACAAAATCACAGTTCAGTGTTCATGAGGAGAGGTTCCATAATGCCAATGCTGAAAATTTGGTAAAGAAATTCAAAAAAATGAGCATGTTATGAGCATGCATTGCTTAATTTCTATGCACGCTCATAACTTTGCAAGTTTCCCATTTTTAACACTGTTGTACTATATGGATGGAGGGATGGGAGCACAGGGTCTGAAGGACCCTGGCTCCCACTGTAACATATGGATACTGTTGTACTATCTTGATGGAGGGATGGGAGCTCAGGTTCCAAAGGACCATGTGCTCCTTGGACACTGTGCTCCCACCATGACATATGGATACTGTTGTACTGTCTCAATGGAGGGACCCTGTGCTCACCACCATGACATATGGACACTGTTGTACTATCCGGATCATAGGATGGGAGCGCAGGGTCTGAACAACCCTGTGCTCCCACTGTGATGTATGGACAGTGCTGTACAGCTCCTCATGAACTGTACAGCTATCGTTTTTAACATCCTGCCTGAAATGTGTTTTCAAACCTGTCCTTCAGAAAGGCATCGCTGTGCGATTTCAAATTTTGGGATAGATTAACAAAATCACAGTACCACTGTTCATGAGGAGAGGTTCCAAACAGCTCATGTTGAAAATTAGGTTACAAAATCACATGGCAACTGAAGTTCTATGCAAAGAAGTACAAAGTAATGTGCCTGGGAAGAGGAAACCCTAGGAAGCACTACGGGGTGGGTGCGGAAGGTGCTGATGATCAACAAAGAAGAAAAGGCCCTAGGAGTTCTCTTTTCTGATCACCTATATGTGTCAACACAAGGGAAAGATGATAAGGCACTTGGCGTATGGAGACAATCCTATCCTAATTTTCATACCTCTCTTTCACCTGTAGAGAAATATAGTTCAGTTCTTAAAAAGTGAGGCAATTAAATGCAAAAAACTTCATTCGTGCACCAGTTAGGGTTTCTGTCATGCCCTTGATAGGATGGAAATATCACGTTAGGGTGTAGAATCATAACAGCACACCCAGACTTGCCACTCAATTATACACATGGCTAACATACAGAACTAAAACTGCAACACTTACAACAGCTTAAGTTACATACACTCATAAGGGTTAGCACTCTTAAACCAACTTACACCTTAACTGTGTTATGAATCTGGGTGTGCTATAATGATTCTACACCCTAACATGATATTTCCATACTATCAAGGGCATGACAGAAACCCTAACTGGTGCATGAACAAAGTTTTTTGCATTTAATATTATAGGGAAGCGATTGCACCCCTATAGTTAGGGTTGGTACAGCCTTTCAATGGTAAATCTCAATTTCTGTACCTTAATAACTTTGTTATTTTACTGCCAAATAACCCACAAATTGGTATGTGCTTTCATTTTGTCAGTGTCACAAGATGTGGAAAGGTTCTTGATGGCAGCTTTTACAGTTTTGGAGATATAAAGAGGTCAAAAATGCAAAAAGGAATGCTTTTTTTTCCCCATAGGATAACATGAGATTTGTTGCTCTCATGTGCAGAACACACAGAATTAAGTTTACTTCTGATATTTTCAGGGATGATGGAGTGCATGTCAAGGGTGTGCCTTTAAATGTTTTGGTTTAAAAATATATTATTATTTTTGAATTATTATGACTTTTGTGATAGATGCATGACAGGCTGTTCGGACAGTAAATAACAGTTACCATTTGAACAGTAAATGTTCAAACGGTAAAAGCCATTTACCATTCACACTTTACTGTTCGCAATTTCAGTTTTCAGTTCCAATACTGGTACCCATTTCTGTCCTTACACAGTTGATAATACTTTTTTGTGGCCTCTCCCCTTCTCCTTCTTCCTTCAGGTTTAACACTGAACAAAAGTATTTATTTAGCATTTCTGCTTCTTGCTGGTCCTCCTCTGTGTAGTCCCCCTCCATTGCTTTTTCAGTCTTACAGTTCCTCCCCTGGTCCTCCGTTTTTCACTTATATACCTAAAAAATGTCATTCCCTTTCTTTACTTCTTTGACCTTCCTCACTTCAGTTTTTGCCTTTGCACTCCTTACTGCTTTCCCTGCTTCTCTCTGTTTCTTCTGATATACTTCCCTGGCCTCCTCCCTCTGTGTCTCCTTATACTGTATCTACTGAATGTTACACTTTTTGGTCTTTAACTTTTCTAGCTTTCCCTTGCTGCCTGAAATTTATTTTTATTTATAATCTCCCTTATGCTTTCCATACTGCAAACCTCAGTTATTCCTCTCAAACTATCCTGAAAAATCTCTCATGCAATAGAAGTCAGCTCTTCTGAAATCAGGGACCAGTACCAATAAATCCATCCTCTGCACACCCAGAGAGATGTAAAATCTTATCAAATTGTGGTCATTTGTCTCAAGTCCTTATGTCACTTATAATGTCCTGGTCGAGCAGTACAAGATCAAGGATGGCACCTTCTCTAGTTGCCTCCAGACAGAATAATTTTAGGAAGTCATCCTATATGGCCTCAACAAAATCCTGACTTTTTTTACACAATTTGCTTCTGAGATATCTTAATTCACATGATGACTATACAGCCTGTGCCTACTGCCTCATTATTTCCTCAGAGAGGGTCTTGTTTTTATTAGTTGCCTGACCTTACAGTTTGTAGACCTCCATTACCCTCAGCCTTTTTCCCATTTGTCAAACAGCTGGACCCACGGTGATAAGGCTCCTTCCTGCTCCCTACTGCACATTGATTAAATACCTGATGCATACAGAGACCACCCAGCTCCTTCTCCATCCCTCCTAAACAGGGCATAGCCTGGAATTGAGATTTCTGTTAGGGGCAGGATGTCAAATCTTTCTGAGGCCACATTAGCCTGCAGCTTGTCCATCTTGTGTCTTGTGCTCTTAGGGTTAGTGAAAAAACCTGTCCAGTGCTTCTTCAGCTCCCCAAGTTCCAAGTCCAGATCCAAGTCTCTTCCCCCTTTTCCAATCACCACTACCTCTTTTTATCTTTCTTGTTGCTTCACCACTGTTCCCCTTAGCATCCACCTGAACTTTACTTTGCAAACCGAGACATAATTAATTGGTCCCAAACAGATTGGTTGAGAGACAGAGAGACAGATGGTGGGCAGCTCACTTGACTGTTGAGGAGGAACAGCCGAAGCAGGAGTCAGCAAATGCTTAATTTTTATTTATTACAGGTATGCCACCATTGCCAGAGTTGTTTTTATAATTGCTGACCTTTCCAGAAAATCTTTGTGCCTGAGCACTGAAAGAACCAACTTAGCAGGAAGTAAACTAGCAGGCCTCTGAGCATTCGACTGCAGAGTAGGAGTCCTTGATGGTGAAAGGAGCCCCTGCAAAAAGAACAGTCACAGTGAGACCCGCGGGGGTCTAGCAGCCTGCGAAATTTTACCTGAATAGAATAAGAATTGAATGTAGAATCTCTCCGATTCGAGTGGATTTAAGTGGACGCTTTGTGGAATTTCTGAGATTTATGATTTATGCTTAGCACTAGCTTGTGTTTTTATAGAACTTAATGAAGCTCTGGTAGTGTGCAATTGTATTTTTTAGAAAATAAAAACGTGCTAGTGATCAGTCCAAAGGCACTTTTTATGCATTTTTATGCAGCAAACATTTACTTGTGGAATAAGAATAGAGCCTGACAGTATAGTTATGGATAGAAAATGATTTTTTTAAAGATAAAACATACTAACCAGAGGTAGTTTTCTGAGGGCCACTGAGATCCAAGGCTCACCGCCAGTGGTGCGAGGTGGAGTGAGTAGTGGTGATTACCTACAAAGCTTGCTTTTTCTCCCTTCCTTCCACTTCCTGATTGTTAACGGGTGATGAGGTAGCAATAAGAATTAAATTTATAGAAAAAGAGTTCAAAAATAAAGCTTTAAAAACAAACGTGGAATCAGGAAGGGAGTCAGTGATAGAATAAAGAAGATCACATGGAGCTTTAGTATAAATGCGCATGCTTCAGAGCTGCTGAATCAGATGCAGAGAAGAATCACTAGAGGAAGGACAGCAGTTGCTTCTTGCAAACACTCTGTGCACAGTGGCAGATTTTGTTAAATTTTTAAGTAGTAACTCCGGTTCTGTTCGCTTGCTGTAAGCTTTATAGAAGTTCCTGATAGCTCTTTTCTGGCAACTGTAATAGTTGAGCTGGTATAATTAGAGAACGGAGTACTGAGTCTAGAAAAGGATACAGAGTGGAAAGTGATTTAAAGTTTAACAAAAGTAAGTAGGACAGAAAGGAAGAACCTATAGGTAGAGAATATTTTGTTTTAAAAGATTATTTTAGTGCGGTACTGAGAGCCCTTTAATTTTGCCTGTTAGCGTTTTAAAGTATAGGGAGTTTATGTAATATACAGTATATGGTTTCACATCATGTTTTTTAATATTTACCTTTGCAGTTGGAAATTACAGAAGAATATTTCATCTCACATGGACTAAGCCTCCTTGGAGAAGGACGGTATGTCTAATTAAGGCCATAGGAGTATCGAGATACAATAAGATTCCTGAAACATCAACAAGGCTTGAATTTACAGAAGGGAAAGTAAGAATTAAAGTAAGAACTAAAAGGGAAATTGGGTTTAAGAACTGGAACTGGAACTGAAAGGAGGGTCTCTGTAATTTACTTATTTTTGAAGATATACTAGGAAACTAGCAGAGTGACAAAGAATAGCAGTGAGTGTTTTCTCCTTTCTAGTAATCTGATAGAAACCTGCTAGAAATATATTACAATTTGCTATACTACTGGCTAGAAAGAAAGAGACACAGGAAAAACGGGGACTAAAAGAGAAGAACTAAGAAGACTAAGAAGAAATAAAAAGATAATATTGGACTTTAATGTTATGGAAGCAGATGCACAAGAACAGAACTGTATTAAGGTTTTATCTGTCTCTTTGACTGTGCATATTGAGATATAGAACATGACAGTAGTTTGTTGCTGTACATTAAAGGTATAGAAGTAATGTGGTATAGTTTGAGAAAAAGTCAATTGTGAAATTAGAGTGATGCCGGTGGAAACCAGAAGTAGAAAGGGAAGTATTGATACAAGTAGGCCAAGGATTTATTTGGGCAAAAATAAAGAGAAAATGAATATTCAGTCAATAAAAGGAATTAAAGATAAAGGAAAGATAAGGTGATGGGATGGCACCCTAGATAAAGGAAATAGAGGCATAAATAAGGTGTTTCCATCCCTAATTAGTGACATATTCTTAAAAAAAGAAAAGATTGTGAATGATAAGGAAAAAGAGGAGACAGAAGTGGAGGACTGGAATCAGAAGAATATAGACAAAGGAGTTAAAGGGTTATCAGAAAAATCAAAAAAACACTTTACTGCAGAATTGGAATCTGATACACTTAGTGAACAAGGAAGTTAATAAGATTGTTGAAGAAATTAGAGAAACTATACAAAAAAATAAGAATAGAACAAAAAATAATGGAATGTAGACAAGAGTGGTTTACACCAAATAACAGCAAGGGGAAAAAACAGGTAGATCAAGAAATTAGGAGTAGTGAGACAATGGATAAAGATAAAGAGGTTAACAACTTCTTAGAGTTAGAGTCAGGTACCAGTTTTATGAGTTCTATTGAATTTGACTCATTGGACCTGGGAGCATTAACTAAGGATGTAATTTTTGCTTTAAGAGACCATTTTAGGTCAAATGTTATGCTATTTGAGCAAATGCTGTCAATTAACAAGATTTAAGCTTTATTAAAGGAATATGCATAGAAAATAAATAACAGATTGAGTCAGTTTTGAATAGAGATCAAGAAGGGAAGGAATTTATAGAAAGAAAGGAGGATATTGATGACCAAGTGGAGAGAAATAAGCATGATTTTAGGTTGATGAATACGGTGCAGTCCTTAAGCTCTGAATTAACAAGTGAGTTGGATCTGGAATCATCCTAGTCAAGTAAGCAGAGGGATGTACAAAATACAGAACATATTACAAGTATGAGTTCTGAGATGGAATTAATTATGTTACCCCAGAGGAAGATAGCAATACTAGTATAATAAGAGAGCTGAAAACAAGGAATATAGAAATTTGGGGAAAAGGAATTAGACAAGAAATAAAGGAAAAAGAGAATTTAAAGTTGGAAGAAGGTAGAGTTATAGAAAAACAGAAAAATAAAAGGAAAACAAGGTTTAGAGGAGTGGCACAGAATTTAGGGAGTATAGAAAAAAAAGGGAACAGAAGTAGAAGTACAAGGAAGTATAAATCGCCTAAAGAGATAATGGAAGGAAAACAACAAAAAAGGAAGGTGAAAGTAGGGAAATGAATAAAAAACACAGTACAGTTGGGGTGAATAAATCTGAAGATGATGGAGGTAGGGTACTAATTGAAGAGGAAACTCAGGATCAGTCCAACTCTGAAAAGGAAAGGGCAGATAGAATGAAGGACAAAGAAAATAGTAAGGGGTTTGATGATCTAATAGAACAGACAAATAAATTAGAAGATTTTCTTAGAAGACCAGCAAGACATGATTTTGTGTTACCCTTATATAGGGTGTCTATAATTCCAGGTGAAAATGACTTGAAATTGGAAGTACATTTAAAACAAATTCTTACTACCGTATTAAATGATTCCAGAAGTAGGAATTCGTTATTGGACAGGTTAAGTGTGGTGAGACCTTTGATAAATTAGGAAATGGTTTTGTTGATATCAGACCAGTATTATATCCTGAACGCAACTGAAAATAAAAAAAACAAGATAAAAATATTAGGTCTTTAAATGAAAAGTGTGGTAAATGTTGAAGCCCTGTCCCTGAGTATTCTGAAAATCAAAAATCACAGGAAGAGAGAAAAAAGGAGTTAGCAATATCAGTTTTTGGGATGAGTAGCTTCTTGAATGAAAACAAGAAGAATGTGAAAATAAAAGTAATTGAGTTACTTCAGAATTTACTCAAAATAGAAGATTTAAAATACAAGATAAATAAAGTGATAAGATGGGAAAGAAATGGTCAATTGACAATTTGGGTACAAAACGAGTTGCATTATTCAATGATCCTAGAGAAAGTAGAAAAATTAGATAAATTTGACATACACCTTTATGGTGAGGTGGAAAAATTGAAACCCAATACAACTTATGTAAGATCGGAAAATTGGATGAGTTTAATTAAAACATCTAACAGATAACAGCTTTTACAAGAACAAGGGGGAAGAATGACAATCAAAGGGAAACAAAAGGAGAATCCCTGATATGATCAGGGAGCAGGACTTTCATATTTTATCATGGAATGCAACAGGGTGGAGGGATATAGTTGCAGATCCGTCCTTTTTGAAATATATTAGAGGATTTAATTGTGTTTGCCTTCAGGAGACTTGGGAGAAAATAACAATTGATATTAACAGAAACAGATCATTTACAAAGGGAGCAACACAGGATAAGAAATTTGGTAGATTATCTGGAGGGTTATTGATATGGTGTAAAATATGTAAGGAATACAAGCTAGGGGAAATTGAAATTACATCAAGGCATGTTATGGGTATAAGATTGATGAGCAAAGAAAATGTGGTAATAATTCTGAATGTGTATATTCCACCTATAAATTCAAGATTCATGGAAATAAGTATAATTCAGTATTTGGAGGCAATTATAGAAGATTGTAATCAAACCCAGATGGAGCTATAATTATAATGGGGTATTTTAATGCAAGGGTGGGGCACTGCCTCAAGCTCACTGAGGAATTGTAAGAAGCATGTGCAGCACAGGGCCAAAATACACTGAATATAATAAGGAAGGTGAGAGATTTAAAGGTATCAGGTAGGGGTAAAGTCTATGCTCCTTAATGAAAGATAAAAAATGTATTTTGACAAATGGCAGATCAAAAGGAGATAGCAGTGGTGAAGTAACCTATCAGGGTACTAGGGGCTCCTCAATACTTGATTTATGCTGGACAAGTTATAGTGTTTTCTTTTTTTTAATTTATTGAGTAAATTAGATTTATAACCTTTGAGTCAAAGACTCATTTACAAAGGCTCCTTATCATAGTACAAAACATCAACATAGTGCAAAACATCAAATTAGCATATAGTATACAATAATACAAAGTGGTAAAGGAAACACAGGATATGAAGAGTACATACGACAATGAGGGTGGTGCCTATACAATTGGGTAGCTATACAGGTCCATCTAAGGAGCATGTAAGTGTCAATGTACAGATCAGGTAGTAAGGAGGGTATGGACTATACATTTAAGAAGTTATTGGGAAGCCAACTTTGTCATTTACACAGTCAATCTTGTGTTGAGAATTAACAGCAGTAGGGTACAAAGCACTTTAGCCCAAACTTACTCCATGAGGTATAGGTGATACTGATGGTCTATGTGCACTTGCTGGCACCTGCATCCCAGCACTACTACTGAGACAGGATGATATCATTATTTAAGGAGCTAAAAATAGGAATAAGGGCTGAAAGTGAGCATAGCCCTATTGAGATAGTAGTGGAGATACAACAAAAGCAACATGAAAAATATAAAAAACAGATAGAAGCAAAAAATTTAATTAGGGTAAAGAAGGGTATACAATGGGAAATATTGGACCATAATGTCTCTAATCAATTAATTAAAGAATGTGGAGTTAAAGATGATATGGAAATGACAGCTGATAATAAAGCTCCAAAGACCAGCATACAAGGATTTGAGGACATTTTTAAAAGAATGGCTGGGTCTCTGTTAAAGGTGGCATTGGTTAAGGAAAAAAATTAGGGAGTAAATGGTATGATAGAGATTGTGAACTTGCAAAAAAATAAATGTATATGATAGGTAGAAAAATAAAGATGAATCTGAATAAAGAAAATAAAAAGGAATTAAATAGGTTCAGAAAAAGATTTAAATATTTATTAAAAACTAAAAGAGAGAATTATAAAATATATATATGGAAAGAATTTGAGGAGTATATTCGAATGAAGGACGATAAAAAGTTTTGGTAAATGGTGGCTCATGGATGTAATAATTACACAGAGGAGACTGAGAGTCACATAGCTCCATCTACATGGAAAGGGTACTTCAAGGAAATATTTTTTGATATAGAATTAGATTCTGACAGGTATAAGAAATGAATGAGACCCTTTTGAAAAAAAGGTATCAGTAAGTGAAATAATCAACGCACTTGGTCAAGCTAAAAGACACAAAACCCCGGGCCCTGATGGAGTACCGGTGGATATATTTTTAAATAATATCGAACTGTGGCTGCCATGTTTAAAAAATGTATATAATCATATTATGAATACTGGTTACACTTGTCTTACTTGGAAAGAGAATATTATAATCCCAATTTTTAAAAAAGGGGATAGAGCTAACCTGGGACATTACAGATCAATATGTTTATTAGATACTTCCCAATAATTGTTTACAAAGATATTACAGGAATGAATTATGCAATGGGTTATAGTGAAGGAAATAATGGATGAAGCACAAGCCGGTTTTGTGCCAGAACACTCAACCATAGATCAATGCTATGTGCTGTCCCATATTATTTACGGGTATAACTTTATAATGAAGCAACAACTCTATTGTGTATTTATTGATCTCAAGGCAGCATTTGATAGAGTTAACAGGGGGAAATTATGGGTTACTCTAAAAGAATATGGAATGGAAATAGCAATGTTAAATATGATTGAAGTATTATATACAGACAATAAAACCGGTATTAGATACAATAAGGAAGGGGATAGAACTGACAAATTTACTTCGAATGTTGGGCTAAGGCAGGGATGCGTGTTATCTCCAATTTTGTTTAATCTTTTTCTGAACAAAATCGTAATAAGGATGGATGATCCCGTGCTGCACATGCCAAAGGTGGGAGAGAGGCACTGCCCCTACCTTGCTTATGCAGACGACATAGTTTTCTTATCCACCAGTTTCCTAGGCATAAAACAGAGTTTAAAGATATTTGTGGAAGGATGTAAGGAACTGGATATGGAGATAGATTATGATAAAGCTAAATATCTAATTTTCAATACATTTGGAAATAGAAAGGGAATGGATCATGTGTTAAACATTAATAACAAGAAGATAGAGTAAGTGAACAACTTCTGTTATCTGGGTATTACTTTTACTAGCAATCTGTCTTGGAAAAAACATCTGCAGCATGTAATAAGTAAAACTAAAAATGTATACCTACTTTAGAAAGATTTGCATACAGATATGGGGGACAATCTGTGAAAGGAAGTATACGGGCAAGTAATGCAAAAATAAGAAGTCAGATATTCTACGGGGTAGAGATTTGGGGGTTATCAGAACACAGATTTGTTAGAAAGTCCATTGAACACATTTTATAAAAGGTTGCTAAGACTCCCTGTGGGGGTCTCCTTGGTATTAACTAGACTAGAAGTGGGTCAGTTACCAATTAGATGTAATATTGAACAAAGAATGATCATATATTGAATGAAAGTATATAATATGAAGGAAAAAATGTTACCAAGGATTTGCCTTGATGAGGCAATAAATAATAGACAAATGGGATCATCTTTTCCTAGTATCTTTATACTAGAAAATATTGTGAGGCCTCAAGGATTATTGAATTGTCTATATGAATATAGAATACTGCCTAAAGAACAGATGTATCTGGATATAAAGGGAAGAATAAGGGATCACTTTCACAAGAGGGATTTGGAATTAGGAAAAAACTGTAAAATTAGCTCATGGTTGGGACATAGGAATGGAGGTGAATTGAGAATAGAACCTTATTTGAACATTGTTAAAGATTACATATACCAGACAGTCATCTTTTGATTTAGATTTGAATATCAAGATAGTCAAAGGTTAAGGAACATCATTTACAAAACAAACTAAACAAATTGTAAATGTGAACTAGGAGAAGATTATCAGACCCACTTATTGATTTTATCTCCATTTTATAAGTTTGAAAGGAAACTTTATCTTGGTAATATTATAGCACAACTACAAATGGAATGAAAATAGCAGGCAATGTTCCTTTTAACGCATAGAAATAGAGAAATGCTGAATAACCTGGCTAAATTTTGCAGAAAAACTGAGATTAAGAAACTGCATATAAAAGATTAGGAACTCCAGAAAGGGAGGATGTGTTAATACTGTACTGAACAGTATATATAATGAATGAGCGGGGATTTTTATCAACTCTTTAAATATGATGTGTAAATCTGTAATTTGCCACTGTGAATTATGTATGTATTATTTATGCTGTTATTTAAGATTTTATTATGTTTTTGTAAAGACAATTTTGATTTGTCAAGCAATAAACTTATTACTACTACTACTACTACTCTGAAAACCCTCAACCCTTCAGTCCCCTGTCTCCACAGAGTCCCCCTATCTGGTTACATCCCCCCATCTTCCTTTGCTAATGTGGGGGAATTACTGCTTGGCACCTCTAAATGTGCAGCTGTCCTTTTAACTCCCTTTGGGTAATCATGCTCCTCTAATCCCAGTCTAACTTCCTAGGTATGTATTCTGCCATGTTCTACCCTAACATTCTGGTTCCCTCATCACTGGGGTATAGGCCATCCTTCTTAAATAGTCTACTATCTCTCCAGCAGGGTCCCCAGTTTCCCTGAAAATGGAAGCCCTTTACCCTGCACCAACACTTTAGCCACATGTGAAACAGGTTTATTTAAACTGTCTGGTTTCTTCTTTGTGTGGCACCAGTAGGACCTCTGAAAATGTTACTAGCTAAGTCTGCCTTGAACTCCCTACCTAACACCAGAATTCCTCCTATATCTCACAATGCCAGATTATTCATTCATAGGTGGACAATCACATCTGGCTTCCCTTCCCTTTCCATAGTGTACTTTACAACCCAAGGGATGGTCCTATTGGCTGTTGCAAAAGGGCAACAATGCACCATTCTCTCCTCAAGAAAGGAAGTATGCACTACTCTCCCCTTCTCCTTGAAGGTAGAATCCACAATCACAACTATTCTCCACCTGATCTCTCTGTACTAGGCTGATGCCTGCCTCACAGAACATAGAAACATAGAAATTTGACAGCATATAAGGACCACTTGGCCCACCTAGTCTGCTCTTTTTCCCTACCTACTGCTATATCGCAGACCCTACTTGATCTCTGGCTTTACCCTCCCCTTCCTATTCACTGAGGTTTCTTTATGCATATTGCATGCATTGTTGAACCTGTAACAGTTCTTGCCCCCACCATCTCCACTGGGAGGCCGTTCCAGGCATTCACCACTCTTCCTGTGAATAAGTACTTCCTCACATTTCCCCTGCGTCTACCCCCCCTTCAGCTTCATATCATGACCCCTTGTTCTTAAGCTTCTTTTTTTTTGAAAAATGCTTCCCTCCTGTAGCTTATTTATATTCATGAGGTATTTGAAAGTCTCTATCGTATCCCTCTTTCCCTCCTTTCCTTCAGGGTGTACATATTGAGGTCCTTTAGTCTCTCCTTATAGGGCTTGTGATGCAGACCCTGCACCATTTTAGTTGCCTTCCTCTGTACTGCCTGTACTCTGTCTGTGTCCATCTGGAGAGTATTCTAGGTGATGTCTCACCAAAGACTTATACAGTGGTATCACCACCTCCCTCCTTCTGCTACTGATACCGCTCCCTATGCACCCTAGCATCCCACTAGCTCTCCCCACTGCCTTGCCAGACTGTTTGACCACCTTTAGATCATCAAATATAATTACTCCCAGGTCTCTTTCTGGTCTGGTGGTAGTCAGTACCACTCCTCCAATCTCGTACTCTGCCCCTGTGTTTCTGTCCCCCAAGTGCATGATTATATACTTCTTTGCACTGAAACTTAGTTGCCATTCTCTTGACCACTTGCTAATCTTTCTTAGGTCTGTATTCATTTTACACACACACACAAACACACACACACACACAGAGTGTCTACCCTATTGCAGATCTTTGTGTCATCTGCAAAAAGGCATACCTCCCTTTTTGGCCTCTAAGCAGTGTTGCTAATAAAGACATTAAAAGAGGACTGGTCACAGTACTGATCCTTGTGGCACCCCGCTGGTCACCCTCCCTTCCTCAGAGTGAATTTCATTTACCTCCACCCTCTGTCTCCTATCCCCCAAACAATTTCTTACCCAGCTCACCACCTTTAGACCCACTTCCAGGCTGCCCAGCTTTTTTATGAGTCTCCTATATGGAATGGTGTCAACAAAGCCCTAACTGAAATCTTGGAAGACCACATACACTGCACTTCCCTGATCTAATTCCCTGGTCACCCAGTCAAAGAAATCTATCAGATTTATTTGACATGACCTCCCTGATGTAAATCCATTCTGCCTTGGATCCTGTAAGCCACTGGATTCAAGATATTCTGCAATCATTTTCTTCAGTAACGATTCCATTAATTTCCCAACCACCAAAGTAAGTAAGACAATTCCCCTTGTACTTTCTCTTGTGGATGCCTCCTGCCCCCCATGTGAATCATTCATCAAAGTTCCACATGGTGGTTCAGTTTGAGGCACTTCAACTGTTGTCTTGAAGTAGTTGCTGATTATGACCTGCGGTTCCCCCTTCCCTTCTCAACTCCCAGTACCTGCCTCCTTCTTTCATGCACCCTTGTCCATTCCCCTTTGCAGTTTTTATGCACCCAGTGTGGGAGTGGTATCAGAGGCACCTACTCTCTATGCACAGAACTGCCCTTCAAGTGCTGAATTTCAGCCCTTGCACCAGCTACATTAGCCCTGCAGCTAGTGCACTGAACTGTCAACAGACTGAACAGTGCCCGTGTTCCAGGGGTAGACACAGGAACACAATTTCACCACATTCTCCACAGTTTATGAATCTCCTCTTTCTCTCCTTCACTCATTCCTCCCTCCCTCCCTCAGGCTCTCCCTCTCGCCCTCCCTCCCTCCCCAGGGACCTGAATGCTAACATCATAATCTCACTCTGTACTTTCCATGCTTGGACTTGATGAGACCCTAGCAACACTGTACTCTATCAAGTTGCCCAATTGATCTAGTACCCTTGTCTGAAGTGTTAACAGAACCACCTGCTCCCTCCAATACACTACCTCTTTGGGTGCCCTAAATAGAAATGTTAACTCTTGCCCAATTCTTTTTAGCTGGGAGCCTCTATGGTGCCCTATACTAGCCCAAATTTGAGTGCCCCCGCCAGAACCTTGGCATCGCGCTCTGCACAGAAGTTACACCACTACACAAGGTTACAGTTACCGTATTGCTGCCTACTTCAGTGAGCATAGGACATAATAAGGTGCTCAATCCTAGATAAGTACCTGCCCCAGCTATCGTATTTCCTAGCACATGCATAATACAATTAACACACAGTTGAACAGCACTGCATAGAAACTACATACCTATTTTATTTATTTATTTATTGAAAATGTTTCACCAGGAGAGGCACACTGAGCAACAAGATGCTCATCTCACGGTGCAACCTGGGGGAAGGTTCAAGGGAGAAGGGTAAACATAAAACAATCAATAGGTTGAACATTGGAGTCAAGCAATTCGAAC
Source organism: Neoceratodus forsteri (assembly GCA_016271365.2). Lineage (NCBI taxonomy): Eukaryota > Metazoa > Chordata > Ceratodontiformes > Ceratodontidae > Neoceratodus > Neoceratodus forsteri. Next base: position 1,781,725,747 of record CM057452.1, read on the forward strand.
AATTGTTACATAGTTAAGGGTGGCTATACAAACTTGCTACATGAGGAGACACTACATATATGTGCCACAAAGAGGGTGACATAACATACTTGACTACACATCTAGAACTATTCATACTTACAAAAGTGCCTACTATCTAGAGATTAGTTTGAAGTATAATGCACCAAGTTGGCTGATAGAACTGGAAGCCTGAGCTTGGGGCCAGGGAGAGGTGACAGGTCTGGGTAGTATACACAGGGAAAGATGAGAGGGTTGACTTAGGGAAGACGTTGTCGAGGTAATAAGAAGGGGGATAGCGGAAGTGCCATGAGTAGGTTAGTGCATGGGTTGTTTAGGGCAATTTATAAGCCAGTCATTTGGGCGAAGGCCAAACCACTGGTCAGGCTGTGTAAGGTGAGGAGGGAGATCGAGGAGGGGAGAGAATCGGCAAGGGGGAGAGGAGGTCAGGGGCATGTACAATTGGGCGTGTAGAAGTTAGTGAAGGCAGAGGATAGAGAGTGTTTGGAGGAGGAATTTTTTTTATTTATTTTTATTTAGTTTTTGTTGACCAGGTAAGTGCACTAGACAAATCCTGCCTATTTTCAGGCACGACCTGGGGGAGGGGGATACAGATGAATGCCAACTGACCTTTAACCAGATTAAGCTGTTGGTGGTATTTTTAGTGAATGAGAGAAATTTGGCCAGGACACCGGGGAAATTTCCCTACTCTTTTCGAGAAGTGCCATGGGATCTTTAACATCCACCTGAACTACCACCAATCCAGGCAGATGGGACCTCAGTTTAACATCTCATCCGAAAGATGGATGGCAGATTTGGGCCAGCAGGTCATTCCAGAGCTTAGGGAGGAGGTAAGAGAAAGCCGATTGGCCTGCAGAGGTCCTTCAGTGAGGGATTGCTAATAGCCTGGAGTCAGTAGACCTGAGGGTGTGGGCTGGGGTTGGAAGGGAAGATAGGGAGGAGATGAGATAGGGCAGAAGGGAACCGAGACAGAAATTAGAAACAAATTTAGCACTGTGAAGTAGGCGCCAGTTGCTCAGGGATGGAAGGGCCAGTGAATGGAAGAGCTCACAGTGATGGATACAGGGGGGCATCAAGGGCAAAGCGGCAGAAAGCATTGAAGAGGGGGTCCAGTCTGGATAGGGTGGACTTGGGGACAGAGCTGTAGACAACATCGCAGCAGTAGAAGGAAGGTAGAATAATTTTCAGGACTATTTCACATCTCACAGGAAGCAGGAGACTAGTGCAGTTTCTATAGAGGGCGCCGAGCTTAGGGCGCAGTTTTGACAGAATGGCGTCCACGTGTGTGGAAAGGGCGAGGTGGCGATCAAGCCAGACCTCCAGGTACCTAAAGGAGGGCATGTCTTCAAGTACAGTGTTATTCAGAGTACGGAATATCAGAGGAGATGTATGTCTGGATAGCCTCTGTCTAGTGCCGAAAGTCATAGAGACTGTTTTCTTGGCATTTAGGGAGAGTTGGTTGGAGTTAAACCAGCGTTGTACTTTGTTGAAGTCAGTCTGGAGATTAGAGGTGACTTCTTCACAGGTCCGGCTGGATGTAAAGAGGACCGTGTCATCAGCGTACATGTGGATTGAGGTAGTAGAGCAAGCCTTTGGCAGATCATTTAGTAGGATGGAGAAGAGAATGGAGCCAAGGACTGAGCCCTGGGGAACGCCGGTGGTAATAGGGAGCCCGGCAGAGGTGTAGTCAGCTATTTTTGCAGATTGGGGTCTATTTTGTAGATGGGCTCTGAACCAATTTGTGGCCAACGCTGATAACCCAGCAGCTGATAGGTAGGATAATAGGAGGGAGTGGGATACCATATCAAAAGCTTTGGCTAGGTCAATGAAAATTGTGGATGTAATTTGTCCTTTGTCCATCCCAGAGAGGATGGAATCCTTGAGCCTTAGTAGGGAGGTGGTGGTGGAGTGGCTTTTTCTAAAACCGGACTGGAATGGAGTGAAGAAGTTATTTTCAGAGAGAAAGTGGGAGAGCTGAGATACTACGAGGTGTTCCTGGAGTTTGGCGAGAGTGTGGAGGAGGGAGATGGGGCTGTAGTAGGATCATCTCCTTTTCGTAGTGGTAGGACAGTGGCATGTTTCCACTCCATGGGGAGTGATTCCTTGATGAATGAGAGATTTAGCAGGGCAGTGAGGGGAGTAGCTATGGCAGGGGCAGATAGGAAGAGGAGTTTGTTGTTGAGACCATCGGGAGATTTTCCTTTGGCGGGAATCAGGAAGGGAAGGGCATCTAAGGTTTCGATGGGGGAGATGTGTCTGAATGAGAAAGGGTTCTGGTCAGGTGGTGGGCAAGTAGCTGGCTGGAGATTGGGTGGGGTTACTGAAGGAAGGGTCGTTGCACATGTAGTGAAGTAGAAATTGAACTTGGAGCCTACCATCAGGGGGTCGGAGTGTAGAGTCCCTTGGGAGAGAAGGGGGGGAAGGATTTGTTGTCGGGAAGAAAAGGGAGTTGATGACTTTCCAGAATTTAGAAGGCCTCCCAAGATTGGCATTTAGCATGTTGTTAAAATATTTGGCCTTTGCTAAGCGGATGGCCTTTGTGCACTTGTTTCAGAGCATGCAGTAGGTGATGTTGTCGCCTGGAAGGAGCGTAGATTTGTAATTTCGCCACGCCTGTCACGGACTTCTTGGCATGTTATCAGCTCAGATGAAATCAAGGGAAGGTGAGACCCTCGGACCCTTGCATGGTGCAGGGAGGCATGTTTATCCCAGGAGCTAAGGAAGGTGTTCCGGAAGTGTGTAAGGGTAGCATCCATGTTAGAGCATCTAAGGATGAGGTCCCAGTTAGAGTGAGCTAGTTCTTCCAGGAGAGGGGAGAGGCTTAGAGTTTTATATGACCATTGGAATATAAATTTGGGAGGAGATTTAACCCGGTGGATTTTACGGACCAAGTAGGATAAATGATGGTCGCTAATGGAGTCAGGAAGGAGGCCAGAGCTGACGACGCAGTGTGGATGGGAGGTAAGTGCCCAGTCAAGTAGGGAGTGGTTGCCGGTCTTATGGTTTGAGCATGTAGGTTCCAGAATGGTTTGGGTAAGGTTGAGAGCAGATATCTCGGTACAGGTTTTGTTAAAAGCGGAGGCTGGCCAGTTGTGATTAAAGTTAACCATAACATAAAGTTCACCCGACTGGGCAAGAGACGTTAGTTGGCTTAGGAGGTCAGTGACTGTTACGGCTGGGGTGCCAGGGCAGCAATAAATACCACCCACAAAGATGGGGAGTGAGGAAGGAGGGGACAATTTTAGCATAAGCAGGACGTAGGCTTTGGGTTCAGCCTTTGTGACAGTGACAGAAAAATGTAGGGCTGAGCTGGTGTAGATAGACACTCCTCCACCTCTGGTGGGTTGGTCTTGCCAAGTGATAGTGAACCCTGGAATAGCGATGGCTGGGTCCGGGAGGTACTGTGGTACCACAGTAGTATACCTGGAATTCTCTGCATTAGCCTATCCTAAACAAGGATTTGCCTGCACTACTACATTACCTAGCACAAGCCTACTTAAACAAGTGGGTGTAACCAGGGTAGCTCTTACCAGGTCATGTCCAGAAAAAGAAGAGTTTCTTGCCTACCCACTGGTACTTCCTAATGAGACCCATGTAGATGCCATTTTTCCTGCACTGTGGTCCTCAGGTGTGGGTCAATCAAGCAAGATGCCCCCTTGCACATGTGAGGATTAAATACTGGACTGCTAGTGTTCACCTGGATGCTAGCAGTCAAGCGACTGCTTGCCCCCCTCTGCAATGCCACCAAACACTTGCAGCTGGATTAAACCTCTAACTACTACTGCTCTAACTGAATAGCAACATTCATGTGAGTGCTCATCCACCTCCTTTATAATGGCACAGAAATTGTCTGCCTTCACTTACCCCTCTGCATACCACAATGCATTTCTCACCCCCTGACCTCCCTTCTGATACACACAAACCCAGAAAGTAAGCAACAATCCCAAAAGCACCTTTAAATTTATGAAACAGTATTATAGTTAACACAGTAATTAGTATACTGCATTACTCAGTTCAATTGCACCATTTATCCAAGCCAATTCCTAGGTATTATTCAATTAGGTACTATTTAATTAGGTCTGCCCACATTGTGCTACCACCTGTGAGACCAGGGTTTACGCAAAAGCCCCAGAATGCCACATAAATGTGTGTGTGTGTGTGTGTGTGTGTGTGTGCTGCAGAGGTGGGGCACTGAACTTCCTAGGATAGAGGACATGTGATGGAGTACATGGGATTCCTTACATATATGCACCCCCTGACAGCCACTCACCCACCTCCCGGCTAGAGGAAGGAAGCAGTCATGGTAGCCCCACCATCAGGGTCCTGACAGAGGATCTATAATGGAAAAGTGACTAAAAAGGGATGATCAGAAAAGTAGCATTTAAATGCAGTTTTAGTTTAGAAGATGCCTAAGAACCCAATCAACAACAAAAGCCTGAATACACTTAAAAAGCACTCATCTGTTCTCCCTTAATTTCAATCACTCATGGCTGAATCTACAGCACATGCCCTCCCCATAATATGCAATGAGAGCAGTGTATGGGAGTTGGGGTTATTCCAAAGGGTGGAGGAGGACCAGATGCTGGAGATCCAGTAGGATGCCAGGTGTTCCATGATAAGAGAGAAGACAAAACGGCGACTGACAGTAACAGCAACAGGAAAATAGCACAAGCCATTTCAGTGACTTACAGATTTCCCCCCTCCTCAAGTTGCACCCCCTGGAGTTGTTTATCTAAAGAAAAGGGATGTGGGGGTTGGGTGAAAAAAATGCAGTCACCGCCTTTGCACTCGCTATTGTCCCGTCACCATTTTACCATCACTGTTGTTTCTTCGCTCTTATCACATGGAACCAGATGCCCAGATCAACATCTGAGTAGATCTACTCAAGTGCAAGGCAGGGATTGATGGAACTGGTGGTACTCCAGGGACTGCCATATCCTCATTTCTCATATGTGGAGAAGATATCTTTTTAAGTAAAGAAATCAGCATGTTCATGTCCCCCGCTCTCCATGCTATTTATGAGGTAGGGTTATCCGAACCTGCTGAAGTTCTGGGTTCTGGTTCTTGTCCAGAACTTTTCATAGAATCATAGAACTTAACAGCAAAAAATTACCCCATGGTCCATCCAGTCTGCCCTTTGTTAGTCTATCTGCCTTCCTTCTTGAGTGCCCACACCCCTCCCCAGTAACTCTTTATGCCTGTCCCAAGCCTTCTTGAAACCTGACACTGTCTCTACTCCCACAACCTCCTCTGGAAGCCCATTCCAGGCATCCACCACCCTCTCTGTGAAGAATCACCCTCTCACATTGCCTCTGAAGTGTCCCTCCTGTAGTCTCAGCATGTGCCCCTTTGTAATGGTGTCCTTCTTCGTGTGGAATAAGCACCCTGGGTCTACTTTGTTTATCCCTTTGATGTATTTGAAGGTCTCTATCATGTCCCCCCTCTCCATTCTGGTATCTAGTGTGTACAGCCCTAGCTCATTACATCTCTATTCATAAGGTTTGCCCTTCATCCCTTGTACCATCTTGGTCTCTCTTTGCCGAACCCTTTCAATCAGATCTATGTCCTTGCATAAGTAAGGCCTCCAAAACTGGACTCCATACTCTAGGTGTGGTCCCAACATAGTTTGATACAGGGGCACCAGGACCTCTCTCCTCATATTGGTGATTCCCCTACTTATACTTGCCAGAATCCCAGACACCCTCCCCATCAGCCTTGTGCACTGTTTCCCCACCTTAAGGTCACTGGAGATGACTATACCTAGATCCCTCTCCTGCTCTGTAACCCTGATTTCCTCCCCTCGAATTATGTATCCTGCCCTCGGGTTGCTGTGCCCCAGGTGCATAACTGCACACTTCTTGATGTTGAATTTTAGTTGCCAGGTCTCTGCCCACTCCTCCAGAGTCCTCAGGTCCTGTCTCATTTCTTCCAACCCTCCTTCAGTGTCAACATTGTTGCAGATTTTAATATCATTCACTAAGAGGGCCATTCATCCCTTCAGTCTGTCCACTATGTCATATATGCAGATACTGAAGAGGAGTGGTCCCAACACCAACTCCTGGTGCACCCCACTTGTCACCTGCCCCTTCCTAGAGTACACCCCATTCACTACCACCCTCTGGGTCCTGTGCTCAATCCAGTTTTAAACTCATCTACAGTAGTTATTTTACCCCCACCCTTGTACTTTCAAGCTTGTAGACCAACCTTCTATGTGGCACAGTGTTGAAGAAATTGCGATGTCCAGGTAGGCCACATCCACCTGCCCCCCCTTCATCTATTACCTGTGTCATCCAGTTGAAGAATTTGATTATTATAATAAGAATAATAATCATAATCTTTATTTATGAAGCACAATTCTCCAAATCAAGGTGCTGTACATATTAAAATGTCAATATTAAAACAATAAATTAGTAACAATCCATAAAAGCTAACAAAACAGAATAAAGATGAGTTAAATAATATACTCACTAAATGCTTGTTGAAATTGGTGAGTTTTAAATGCTGCCTTAAAGCTCTCCATGGTCCTGCACTCTTGTATCTGATGAGGTAGAGAGTTCCACAGGGTAGGGGCACCATACATAAAAGCGCGGGCCCCAGATGTTTTCAGCCAAACCCTGGAAACCTCTAACAACCCCTCATCAGTTGGGCTAAGGGGACTGCCAGGGCTGTAGGGAATCAGGAGATCTTTCTGATAGCTCAAATCCAGTCTGTGCAGGGCCTTATAGGTCAGAAATATGACCTTAAAGGTGATCCGCCACTGTACAGGCAGCCAGTGCAGTTCATGCAGCATGGGAGTGATGTGACTCAAACGAGGAGTCCCAGTCAACAACCATGCTGCCGCATTCTACACCAGCTGTAAGCAATGGATGTCAACCCACGGAAGCCTCAGGAAAAGGGAGTTACAGTAGTCTAGGCATGAAGTCACAAAGATGTGGATCAATGTCAGCAGGTCACTGGACGGAACAAGGTTCTTAATCCTGATGATGTCCCTAAGATGATAAAAGGAAGACATGATGACTGCTAACATCTGCTAATGCAGTGTCAGCCCATCATCAGAAACCACCCCAGGTCACGCATCTGTTCAGAGGAGGCCAGCTGGGCACCTCTGAGCCAAAGACCAGAAGGTAGCCCCGCTACCAACCTCTCTGTCTGATGACCTGGATCCACCACCAACACCTCAGTCTTTTTGGAACTCAATTTCAGTCAGCTGGATCTCATCCAGTCATGAATTTCCACCAGGCCGCTTTTAAAGACCGAGACTGCACTATCCTGGTAGGATGCAAAAGACAGATAGAGCTATGTATCATCTGCGTAGCAGTGAATCCTCAGCCCATATCATCTTACAATGCCTCAGAGGGGCAGCATATACACTGCAAAAGACATAGGGGATAGCACTGAGTTCTGGGGGACCCCGCATGGAAGACAGAATGGGTTGGAGGAAAAAATAAAACAAAACCACCCTCTGAGATCTGCCAGAGAGGAAAGATTGAAATGATCTAAGGACTGGATCAGCCAGGCCATAGATGACCCTCAGGTGCTCGAGCAACACCCTATGACCCACAGTGTCAAATGCTGAAGAAAGATCAAGAAGCACCAAGATGGAATGGCGATTCTGGTCTCTTGCCATCAGAAGATCATTGAGCACCCGAACCAGAGTGGTTTCGGTACTGTGCCTCTTCCAGAAACCAGACTGGAGGGGATCGTAGATATCCTGGATAGTAAGGTGATTCTCCAATTGCAGCACAACTGTTTTCCCAATCACCTTCCCAACAAAGGGAAGGTTAGAGATAGACCTGTACTTACCAAAGCAGTTTGGGTCCAGAGCAGTTTTCTTAAGGACCGGTGTCACCACCGCCTTCTTCAGGGAGCTAGGAAACTCACCCAACTCTAAGGAGCACCAAACAATCTTTGCAAGAACTGGGCTGATAGACTCAATACACCCCATTAATAGGTGTGTTGGACCCAGATCCAAACTACAGCATGTTGGCCACATGCTCTGGATAATCCACATGATGTCCACAGTCTCGGCTGGTTGAAAGATGTCCAGGAAAACCAAGGAGGAGTGACTGAGCACCGACCGCCATCAACCCCCATAGAGAGTGCTGGACAGATCTCGGCCCTGATGTTGGCCACCTTATCCGCAAAGAATCGAGCAAACTTATCACACTTAGCTTGTGAAAATTCACTTCGAACCTGCAGACAGGTTGGGTTGAACAACCTGTCCACAGTTCAAAAGAGCTGAGCCAGTCGATCCTGAGTGGCAGCAATCTCCCCCAACAGGAACGCTGCCTTCTTACGAGTGATTGCTGATTGATAGATTTGATAATGATCTACCAATTTAAGTGGTCAGCTTCAAGGGCCAGTTTCCGCCAATGTCACTCTAACCTTCATCCAACTCGACTCAACTCCCTCAAAGTCCCATCAAACCAAGGAGACCAAGGACAGAGAGAGAGAGAGGGCGAACACGGACCAGAGCAATAGAATCCAGAGCTTCAGTAACAGCCTTATTATAGGCCTGAACTAAACTCTTTGGATCCTCACTTACCCCTGGAAATCCCAACAGGTCCAACACCACCAGAAGAACATCCGGGGTCACATCCCTCAAAGGGTGGTATCTGACAATTTCCACAGGGGCAGGCCTACAAGGGGGAGCCTGGAGATTAAACCTTATGGAGGGGTCATCGGACCATACAACCAGTTCCACCACCAAGTCAGAGGTCTCCATCTCCAGGAGGAAAACCAGATTAAGTGAGTGACTGTGACTATGGGTAGCAGAGGCAACTACCTGTGTGAACCCCAACTAATTCATAAGTTGGAGGAAGTCTTGTCCAAAAAGCGAGAGTTCATCGTCGACCCAGGTGTTGAAGTCACCAAGGACCATCAACCATGGGTGACTCAAACGCCATGTCTACAATGAACAGATTGTCACCCCCCAATTAGATTGGACTGGCATGATTTCCCCCTTGTGAACCTGTGCTGGTTGACATCCAGCAATCCGTTCCTCTCCAGGTACTGCACTAACCTTTCCCTGATGAGTGCCTCCATGACCTTCCCCACCACTGTAGTGAGGCTGAATGGATGGCAGTTCTCCCTCGACTCTCTGCTCCTCCCCTTGGGGATCGGCAAAACTGTAGCTCTCCTCCAGTCTTCCGGCACCCTCCCTGTGTCCAAGGACAGTTTGAATAGCCTCACCTGTGGGGCAGCCAACTCATCTCTTAGCTCCCTGATCATCTTTGGATGCAGGCCATCTGGCCCAATGGCCTTGTCCTCTGTCACCCTACCCAGTTCCTCCCTGATTCACTCTGTATGGAAGGGATTTGTTTCCACCCCTGTACCCCCACCCCTGTTTCTCAACTCTAGTCCCCTGCCCTTCCCCACTTCATAAATATCGAGCAGAAGTACCTGTTTAGCTCTTCTGCTTTCTCACAATCACCCTCCAGTGGCTCCCCTTCCTCCCCTCAGAGCCTTGTGATCCCTTGGCCAGTCTTCTTCCTATCACTCACATATCTGAAAAATTTATTTTTACTCCTCTTGGCCTATTTCTCTATCCGATCCTCTGTGTCAGCCTTTGCCCTCCTAATCACCTTCCTTGCTTTCCTCCTCATTTCCTTGTAGGCCTCCCTGCCTTCCTCTGTCTGTGTTTTCTTATATTTCCTAAATGCCCTCCATCTGGCCCCTGCCACCCATACTACATCACTGTTGACCACAGTGGTCTCCTGCTTCTTGCGCCCTTCCTTACCCTCCTTATACACACACATGTGTGGCCTCCTAACCGGTCCCTAATAGCCCCCCATAGCTCCTCCACCTCATTTATTTCCCCCATACCATCCATCACTTCCCTCACTAACCATTTCATCTTGTTGAAGTCTGCCCGCCTGAAGTCCAGCACCAGTGTGCTGGTTCAGCTCACTTCCCTCCCTGCCCTCACTTTGAACCTGATGGCACTATGGTCCCTACTTCCCAACTTCTCCACCACCACCACTTCCTCTACATTCTCCCCGTTTGTCAGGACCATGTCCAGCAGGTTGTTCCCCCAGTTGGTTCTTTGACCAACTGTTGAAGGAACCTCCCCATAGCACCTCCAGAATTTCCCTGCTACTGGTTGAGGCTGCATCTGGGATGGTCCAGTCAAAGTCTGGGAGGTTTAGGTCACCCACCAGTAGCATTTCCCCTTTTAGAGCCATCCTCGCTATATCCTGCATCATCACCCTGTCCTGTTCTTCCCCTTAATTGGGTGGTCTGTACACCATTTCAAGTCTCAAGGATCCCCTGTCCTTCTGCTTATTGTTGTCCAAAGTAGTTCAGTATCCTCATCATCCTCCTCTTTCCCCTCCATCACCTTTATATCTTCTCTGATGTATAAGGCCACCCTCCTCCTTCTTGTCCTTCCTATCCCTCCTCATCAGTCTGAAGCCAGGAATAGCTGTCTCCCACATGTGTAATTCCATCCACCATGTTTCTGTGATCGCTATTATGTCCAGCCTTTCATGTGCAATGATGGCTGTTAATTCCTCCATCATATTTGCCAGGCTCCTAGCATTGACCACCAAGCCCTATCACCATCTTTCCCACACCTCAGCTCCTCCCAAGGGCTGACCTGAGCCTATGAATACATTTCTTCCCTTGGGGGGACCTAGGGCCCCCAAACTCAGCCGTGGTATGGCATGACTCCATTTCCACCCCCCCTTTTTCAGTTTAAATTATATTCCCTCTCAAAGAATTCACCCAGCCTGCACTTCAGTACTGCTGACCCTTCCTTGTTAAGGTGCAGCCTGTCCGGGGCAAAGAGGGTCTCATTATCCCAAGTTGCCCCACAGTCCCCTTTCATCCCGTAGCCCATCTGCCTCCACTACCTCACCAGCCAATCATTAAACTGTTTTATTCTGTGCTTTCTCTCTGTGCTGGCCCATGGTACCAGCAATACCTCCGAAAATGCCAGAAATTTAAAGCAGTGCCCCCTGCAGAATCTAGCCAGAGCCTTAAATCTTGTCTGTATCTCCATGAGACTGTTGCCATCCAGGTCATTCATTCACAGGTGGAATATCAGATAAACATTTCTATCCTGATCCTTGCCCCATGGCGGGATGTGGTGGATTACCTCCAACGCAGTGCACTTTTCCCACACCGCACTACTTCTGCCTCCCCGCTTGATTCCCTTTAAGATAGAATCTCCAATCAGAAGCACCTTGCCCCCCACTTTCCTCTGATTTAGCTGTGTCACAGTTCTCCTCACCCAAGGTGCCGGTGTCTGAAGTACCTTCTTGGCCCTTGTCACCCCTCTTCCCAACCCTTGCCCTGTTCCCTTTCCCCCACAGTCTCTGTATTCTCCCCCTCACTTTCCCTGTTTGCTTCCTCTGCCCCCTGCCCCCACACTCTTGCCCCTTGCCTCTTCACATGCCTAACTCCTGCCTGCGAGCTTCTAGGTGGTTTTGAGATGTTAGCAGCCTCTTCAAATCCTTTTTGCTGTGCCCATTTAGTCCAGTGTTGCCCTATGATACCCCTGTCCTTCTGGTGCCCCTAATTTCAACCCCTATCATCCAGTTTAATGCCCTTCTCCACTAGTGTTTCCTGCTGATCCCTTTCTGCCTGAGGTCTGTCCTCTCTACTCACCATCACCTTGTCATTCCTTCACCAGCACTCTATCCCCACTGCTTCCCTTCCCTTACTTTCCATGGACCTGCTGCTAGTCCTGGTGCCCCCCAATCCCACCTTGCTTCCTTCCTCCTTCTCCCTCCAGCCTCTGCCCTCTGCACCCCCTCTTGTCTCTGAGGCCCATCCTGCTGTGGTTCCTGCCAGTGGTAAGTACCTATTTGAGACCGGGATCTCCCTGGTAGTGTGCTTACCAGAGTCCCCTCCCTGTGATGTTATCCCCCTTGCCATGGTCCTTTGAGCCCCTTTTTCCTTTTCCCAATAGACCCCACTCTCTGCCATCCTTCGCCTTCTTCCCGGTCTAGTCCCCTTGATCCCTGTTCCCATATCTGCCCCTCAGGCTGGCCTGGCCTCCCATGGTTCCAGCTACCCCCCACACACCTGTGCCTGCCTCTTCAGCTCCCCTCCAGCTGTCATTATATATGCACCCCAACCCCTGCACTCATTCCCTCACCCAACTGTCCAGCTCATTCTTGATCCTACACAACTCAGCCTTCAATTTCTTTAACCTGGCACATATAGGACAGTGCCCTAGTCTCCACAGTGTACTCATGGCCATAGCAGCTCCACCGCCACTGCATTCCACCAGCCTGTTTCCCCTCCATCCTGTACCTTCAGTCCTCTGCCCTTCCCAGTAGCTACCCTGCTCAACCCAGCTGCCCCTGTTTGCCATCCCTGCAATCACTTCCCTTCCCCACTTTCCATACCCATTTCCCCTGATGTGTCCCTATTTTGTTCAAGCCATTTAGTCTTGCAAATCAGTGCAGTTTAACCCAAGTGATGCAATATCGAGTAATCTTCAAATTGTCACCTATCTAACTGAGACAAGCCTGTCAGCAGTTTGGTAGCGGAAAGTAGATTCACACACAGAGCAAAGCAAGATCTAGCTAGTAGCAATGCTTCTCTAGCTTTTATGTTTAAGCAAATTTATCATGCAAACAGTTTGCCCAGAATGTGTCCCTGAATTTGCTTAAATTGTCAGATTAAGAGAATTTGCCTGCAGACAGTTTGCCCAGAATGTGTCCCTGAATTTGCTTAAATTGTCAGTTTAAGAGAATTTGCCTGCAGACAGTTTGCCTATAATTTAGCCCAGATCCACCCCCCCAAAAAAGTAGCTCAAGCTGTGAAATGTTTAATCAGTCCTCCTGGTTCTGACCAATTTAAACAGTTCCAAGTGATCAGCCCTGTTGTGAAATGTTCAGTCTGTTCACTCAATTAATCAGTTCCAAGTGAACAGCCCTGTTGTGAAAGTTTAGTCAGTCATCCTTGTTCTGACCAAATTTAAAAAGTTCCAAGTGATCAGCCCTGTTGCAAAAAGTTCAGTCAGTCCTCCTGGCCAGTCCCCTGTAGAAAGGGAAATGCAGATTTCTCGAGCCAATTCACCAGTCTTCTTTGCTGCAGGCTCCTCCCTGAACCTGTATTTAATAGAGGCTGGGGCTGGAGAGGTGGGTGGGGCAAACTGTCCCCCGAAGATATAACTCTTCATTGAGTTGTGGCTGGCACAATTGGCTTTTAAAGCCAGCAGCAAACTCAAACCCCGCCATGTTGGGCCCTGACTGGCTACGGCCGTCTTCCCCACCTACCACTGATGCGGTCAAGAAAATCCCTTGTTGCTGGTGGAGCAGCCCTCCAACACCACCAAATGTGGCTTTCTCCCTCCTGCTCTGGTCTTGGGCTCCCAAGCTACAGATGCGGCTGAGGATTTGTGCTGAAGTGGCCATCCAATGCCGCCAAATATGGCTTTCTTCCTCCCGTTCGAGTCCCGGCTCCCAAGCCAGCAATGCGGTTGTAGATTTGCAGCTGGCGCCACCGATTGCAGCCAGGAACTCTCCCCCAAAAGTACAGCTCTTTACTGAGTTGCAGCAGGCCTCATTGTTTTTAAAGCCAGATGCAAACTCAAAACCCATGCGCTGGACCCTGTTTGGCTAGGACCATTTTCCACACCTATGGTCGAGGCGGCCAAGCAAATCCCTTCTTGCCACTGGAGTGGCCCTCCAACATCACCAAATGTGGCTTTCTTTCTCCTGCTCCAATCCTGGGCTCCCAAGCCACAGATGTGGCTGAAGATTTGCAGCTGGTGCTGCTGATTACAGCAAGGAACTCTCCCCCGGAGGTACAGCTCTTCACTTTGAAAAAGTTCTAGGGTTCTAATCTTTTTTTTAAAACATCCTTATTTTTTTAATCAGATTGCCAGCAAAGATAGTCAAATGTAGTACATATCTTGAAATTTTGGACAAAAAAAATCAAATCAGTTCAATGTAAAGGGGGAGAGAGAGATGATAATGTGTGTCTTTGATATACTGTAAATATAATTAGGTTTATCTGTGATATCTTCTGTTTGCTAAAGCCAGCAACTTACAGGTGTTAATAGAGCCACCCACCCACTCATGCATTAAATGTTTTCCTGCTACAGCTGCATTACATTTTCTGAGTGCTAAAAAAGTAACAAATACATTTATTTAGTCACTAACTCTTCAATGAAGTATGAATGAAAATATTTATTGACATTTTCTAACCTCAGCTATTTGTTGCTGTCACTTTTAAATAAGTAACTTGAAAGTTGTTATGTTTTAGTTTTTCTGAAAGTAAAAAAGTCATGGTACTGCAGCCGCAGCACATGGAATTAGTGCACATTTTATGTCCATAAGTGCCATCAAGTTATTAGATGTGTAAATAAACAAAAACACCAATCATTCTTGTTTGCAAATATCAATATTATATACAGCTTTCTTAGATAATGCATCATCTGTGTGTGTGTGTTATTTTTGTTGTGGGGGATTTTATCTTGGGATCATGTGTTTGGGACAGGGGCCCTTAAGGTGCAGCTACTCAGGGCTTCTCTCCAAGACCTCTGTCCCTTTGAGCTCCCAGCACTTCCTGTGGATGTTTATAGAAGGTGTAGGGCATTGTCAATAGCTTGTGGGGGCAGAGGGGGTCATGTCTGAGTGGCTGCCAGGGTGTCCGGAATTCAGATGGTGAGGCCAAGAAGACACCCTGGGGCAAAATGGGAACTGGAGAGGGGTTTACCCTGCTTAGTTACCATACCCAAGGGCTCCACCATAGATGGTGGGCAGATGGCTGGTCCAGCTGCCTCCCCTCTTCCTACTTGGGTTGTGTTATGCAATGTCAGGTCGATGAGGAACAAGACTGCTATAATGGCAGACTTGATATCCTCAGTTGACCTAGCTTGCTTCACTGAGACCTGGCTAAATGAGAATGCTGCTCCCATTCTGGAGGAGGCAGTTCCAGATGGGTACTCTGTGATACATGCTCTGAGGGAGGATTGCGGGGGGGTGGCCATTTGTTTTAAATCTAGCCTGAACCTCACAGTTCTACCTGTTGGTCCTATAGGGTCCTTTGAATGTGCAGCTGCCTGAGGGGATCTTGGTGCAGGCTTCATAGTTCTCCTGCTCTATCATCCCCTAGGAAGAGATGGGGATTTTTTATGGGAGATCAATGAGCTCATCACCGGCCTGGTGTTGGAGTCCCCCAGATAGTTGATTCTGGGGGCTTCAGTGCTTAGGTCAACAGTGGGCTCTCAGGATTTGGAAGTGGTCTCCTTAGGAGCATGGAGGCTCTGGACCTGACACAGAATGTTAAGACAGAGACACACTCAGGCAGCCACACACTGGACCTTGTTTTTTCTTTATGTCTCGATATCAATGACCTCAGAGTAGATCTGGTAGTTTGGTTGGATCACAGCACTGTAGGGTTCATGTTTAGGACCACCCCCAGATGGTCCTGCCCCTGTGGAGATGGTCCTGTACTACCCTTTAAGAGGGGTTTCCTTGGTAGAACTTCAAGCGGTGCTGGATATTTTGAGTGTTTAGGCGGCATGTGCAATTTTGATGGAGGAGGCAGTGGCAGCCTATAATGGGGCTGTTGCTGTGGCCTTTGACTCAATCACATCCATTTGTGTCCAGCCCCTGTTTACTCACCAGAGACCTCAGTAGTATGATGAGGATCTCTGGGGTTCAAAGATTAGGGGTCCGAGGTTAGAGAGGTGCTGGAGGAGATCTGGCCTGATGGAGGACAAATTGGCCCTGAAGTCGCATTATGATGACTATCAGGGGGCAATCTCCCAAATAAACACTGAATTTTTGTCTAGGGAGATTGCTGTGACAAGGAGAAGACCAGCTCAGCTCTTCCACATGATAGATGGGCTTTTACATCCTGCCTGTCTCTGTGTTGGTGAGGCAGGTTCTTGTACTAAGTGCAAGGAGCTTGCTCTGTTCTTTGCTGAGAAAGTGTCCTCTATCAGGGCTGAGATCATGTGGAGCATCTCTCAAAAGGGATAAAGGGTCCATCCCAAGCCATGTAGAAACATTCCTTCTGCCTGGAATAAATTTGGGCTAGTTGGGGTGGAGGAGGTGATGGAAATAGTCTTGAAGCCGTGACCAACACAATGTGATCTGGACCCAGGTCCGACCTGCCTTTTGGTTGGATGTTTGAACCTGATTTGACCTGTGGTTGTAGAGATTTTCTGGAGTTCTTTGAGGAGTGGGGTCTTTCAAATGGCCTTGAAAGAGGCCTTGGTCAGACCCCTTCTGAAAAAGCCCTCCTTGGACCCAGACTACCTCAGCAAGTACAGGCCAGTCTCTTACCTCCCATTTTTATGAAAGGTTATAGAAAAGGTGGTGGCCATTCAGCTCATGAAGCATCTTGCCTCTTCTTCCACCTATGAGTCTTCTCAGTCTAGTTCTAAGTGGGGCATAGTATGAAGACTGCCCTGGTGAGAGTGCTAAATGATCTCCTGATGGTGAGGGACAGGAGAGATCATACCATCTTGTTCCTCCTGGACCTCTCAGCGGCATCTGACACAATGGACCCTGAGGTGCTACTTGACTGCTTGCGGTTCTGGTGAGGCCTGTCCAGTAATGTTATCAACTGGTTCAGCTTATACCTGACAGACAGAGTGCAGAGGGTGATGATGGGTTGGCCTCACCTAACCCAAAGCCTCTGCACTGTGGGGGTTCCACAGAGTTTGTTCCTGTCACCCTTGTTGTTCACAGTATATATGTTGCTGTTGGGAGACATTATCAGGCAGTATGGACTGGGTTTTCACTGTCATGCAGATGATAACCAGCTATACTTGTCCTGTGTGCCCGATACCCAGATGGTGGCCTCTGTATTTAACAGCTACCTAGAGGAAATCCAGACTTGGAGGGCTCAAAACTGGCTTAAGTTTAACACGCATGCATAGACAAGAAAAAGAAACAAAGTGGGGCTCATAACAATCAAGTTGTACCAGTTTGGTGCAAATACAGCCAATAATTTTAAATGCTAGTGGACTGAGCAGGACCAACTGCTCAAATGCTGCTGCACAGACTCAAAAGCACATTGCTTCCTTAATAAACATAAAGGAGAACAGCTTATCACTTACTGCAATAGCTTCCTTTTTATTATTACAAAAGTTCTTATAACGTCGCCATAAAGGTGCAGATAAAAAACGAATAAAGTTCAGTGGCAGGACTGAAGACAGTAAAGTAAAATAAATACTGTTGGCTCTGACTTAGGTGCACCGCAACCAGATTGTTCAAGCAGTCAGACAAACGAACCTGAACATGAGTGCTAATGTTCCAAACAGCTGACATTTCACCTAACAAGGCTTCATCAGGCGAAGCGTCAGCTGTTTGGAATATTGCACATATACGTCATTTGTCTGTTTACATCTGGTGTGATCCACTTTGTTTTTTTTTATCTGCACCTTATAACAGCATCAACAAGACTTTTGTAATACAAAAGAAAGATATTGCAGCAAGCGGTAGCTGTTCTCCTTGTGTTTATTAAGGAAGCAATGTGCTTTAGTCTATAAGTAGCATTTGAGCAGTTGGTCCTGCTCAGTCCACTAGCGTTTAAGTTTAACCCAGACAAGACTGAAATACTGGTGGTGGATCAAGGTTGTAGGGGCAGGGGGGGTGAGGGGATACCCCTAGGCTTAGTGCTGGGAGGATTCCCCTTGCTCCATCTAGACAGGTGAAGAATTTGGGCATGATCCTAGATGACGCTCTAACACTTGATGCTCAGATGTCGGCCGTGATCACAAGTGGATTCTAACATCTTAGGAACATTGCCCAGATCCAAGCCCTAATCCCACCTCAGGACCTGACTGCACTGCTGCATGCTTTTGACACATCCAAGATGGACTGCTGTAATGCTCTGTACCTACAGTTATCTGGTGGCAATCTCCGCAGGCTGCAGCTGGTACAGAATGTGGCAGCAAGATGGTTGATGGGTCTGAAAAGGTGTGACCATATCACCCTGGTCCTCTGCAAACTGCACTGGCTGCTGATCAGTTGGAGGATTGTCTTCAAGATAGGGATCCTGACCTATAAGACCCCCTTGGAGTTCCCAGTGTTGAGC
Source organism: Neoceratodus forsteri (assembly GCA_016271365.2). Classification (NCBI taxonomy): domain Eukaryota; kingdom Metazoa; phylum Chordata; order Ceratodontiformes; family Ceratodontidae; genus Neoceratodus; species Neoceratodus forsteri. Next base: position 1,781,743,777 of record CM057452.1, read on the forward strand.
TCGGCACTCAGAGGACCGGACCCATTTTAGTGACCACGCCTACCCTATAGAAATGTTGTGAAATTAAATTTCGCTGGTGAAATTGCTGTGAAACCGGTAACTTCACTGCACAAAACATTTTGTGAAATTCCACTGTTTCGCAAAATGTTTTTCCAGGTTCTAAAATTGTGAAATTTCACCCACAGAATGTGGAATTTTGCTGCAAAATGCACAGTTTTGCCAAAATTTTACCATTTCATGCATGAACATTTCTCTGGCAGAATTTCACATTTCGCGCCTGCAAAATATTTTGCTAAATGCACGAATTATGCAAAATATTTCACGTAATGAAATTTCCTAATTTTGCACATCTCCACTATCCTGTGGAACTCAATACCTGGTTATTTGAATGAGGATCCCTTGGTAGAAACCTATAAAAAGGGTCTGAAGACATACTTGTTCCAACAGGTTTTTAATGGTTAAAATACATACTGTAATGTTTTAAATTGGGATAGATAGATCATTTATTGACACCCAGTTAATCTATTTATTTTGTATGATTTTAAGAATTGTATTGTTTTGAATGTACAGTGCTCTGTGTCTTCAGAAAGGAGCACTTTACAAATAAAGTACCTATCTATCTATCTATCTATCTATCTATCTATCTATCTATCTATCTATCTATCTATCTATATGTCTGTCTGTCTGTCTGTTCTGTCTATCTATCTGTCTATCTATCTGTTATGTAAGTAATATTTAGTTTGTATATAAACAAAAAAGTTATTTCCTCACCATGTAATAACACACAATATTTAATGTAGCTGCAGCAAATGACACAGGATTTTAGAAGGACACTTTCAACCCTGTTAGGCTACAAATTGTCCCTAGTTTAAAAAATACATTTTATGATTTGTCACATTCTGTAAAGATTGTTGATGTAGCTGGTTGTTTGATTCTGATTCATTATTTTTTTCTTTGAAAGTGAAAAACAGACTGCCCCCATGCTGGTGTAACCACACAAAAACATGTTTGTTTACCTTCCTTGATCAACTTCCACTGCATCTTTTGTTGTTCCTAATACCCCCACACTAGTCACTCATGATGCAGAGGGAGGAGAGGAGACTATCCCATCATGAGTAGATGCACTTTTAGGGATGTTTGTATTGTTCAGGAAGTATGCAGCTGGAGTTGATCAAAGTAGGATTTGAAACATTGTACGATTGGGAATAATTACACTGTTACCACACATCAAAGTTCTACTAAGAAAAAAGGCAAATAAAACAATCAGCAACATCAATGAATTTTAGAGAAAGTAAGCAATCCAAAAACGTGGGTTTTTAACCAGAAATAATATGATGCAAAAGAGGTTGACAGTGTCTCTTTAATGCCATTGATTCTGTTCTCAGTGATGTTAACTTTTCCTGTAAAACAATTGCTGACTTCAGGCTTTGTGGATAAAGCAACAGGGCCAGATTGGGTGCCTCCAAGGGTATTGATGGAGCTCAGGGAAATACTGGCTGCACCTCTGAAAGTCCTATTTAACAGATCACTGAAAACAGGAGTGGTTCTGGAGGACTGGAAGAGGGTGGATGTAGTCCCACTGCACAAAAGTGGTAGCAGGGAGGAAGCTGAGAATTATAGGCCAGTCAACTTGACATTGGTGGTGGGACAGTTGATGGAATCACTGCTGAAGGAAAGGATTGTAGAATATTTTGAATACAGTGAGTTACAAGACCCAAAACAGAATGGGTTCAAGGGGGGAGGTCAAGTTAAATGAATCTGATAGATTTTTTTGTCTGGGAGACAAAGGATTTAGATCAGGGTGGAGTGCTGGATGTGGCCTACCTAGATTTCTATAAGGCTTTCAACATCATTCCACATAGGAGACTAGTAAGCAAGCTGGGTAGCTTAGAAGTGGGTTCCAAGGTGGTAAACTGGATAAGAAATTGGTTAGGGGATAGGCGACAGAGGGTGGTGGTAAATGGAGTTCACTCTGAGAAAGGTGGAGTGGTCAGCAGGGTGCCTCAGGAATCAGTGCTGTGGTCAATCCTATTTAATGTCCTTATAAATGACATTGCAGAGGAGATGGAAGGGAAGGTCTGCCTCTTCGTGGATGACACCTAAGTCTGCAATAGGGAGGACATTTGTGGGGGGGGGATGGAAAGGATCAACAGAGACCTGAGAAAACTGGAAGAGTGGTTAAGAGCATAGCAGCTGGGTTTCTATGCAAAACCGTGCAAAATAATGCACTTAGGGCAAATAAACCCAAGTGCAGAGTACCAAATAAGTGGAGTGGTATTGATGATCATCAAGCAGGAAAGGGACATGGGGGTAATCATATGAAATGACCCAAAGGTGTCCAGGCAGTGCACCAAGGCTTCAAGTTCAAGTTAAGTTTATTGTTTGGCTATACAGCCATTACAAAATTAAAAAAAAAAAAACAACAATATGTACATTTCATACCAATTCAAATGCATATTACATACAGGTATTACTTAAAAAATCATTAATAATAATAATATAATAATAATAAAATTTATTTAATTAAGCGCCTTTCAAGTTTTCAAGGCGCTGTACAGTTCAAAAGAACAAACAACGAATACAATAAAACAGAACAGCAATTTCAGCAAAGTAAAACCAATTACAACAAGGATGAAAGGCCTTATTCCATAAAAAAGGACTTTAAGGCCCTTTAAAAATATCCAGTGTTGTACTCTCTCAGGCGGACAGGGTGAAGATTCCAAGGGATGGAGCCACAAAGCTGAAGGCACGGGCTCCAGAAGACTCAGATTAACCTTGGAATCTCCAGCAACCCCTCATCAACCAGCGAAGCTGTCTCAAAGGGTGTAAGGCACAAAAGCTCTTTCAAGTGGTCAGGACCAAACCCATGTGAGGGCTTTGTAGGTCAAAGACCTACTTTAAAAGGTGATCCACCACTGTATAGGCAGCCAGTGCAGAGGCGCAACACAGGGGTAATATGAGATCTTCTTGAAGCCCTGGACAACAAACATGCTGCTGCATTCTGCACTAGCTGCAAGCGGCGGATATCAACCCCAGTAAGCCCTAGGTACAGGGAATTACAGTAGTCCAAGTGAGATGTCGCAAAGGCATGGACCAAAACCAGTAAGTCACCAGGAGGAACCAGGTGCCTAATCCTGGAGATGTTTCTCAGATGAAAAAATGCAGTCCTGACAACAGAGGACACCTGATAACGAAGAGTCAACTCTGTGTCAAGCTCTACACCCAGGTTACGCACCCGTTCAGAAATGGGGATCTGGATGCTCCCAAGAACTATTCCAGAAGGGGACCCCCAACCCCAAACACCCAACCCTGTGGCTGGGGTCCACAACCATAACCTCAGTCTTTCCAGGATTCAACTTTAAACCGCTGGAATTCATCCAGTCTTGGATATCTACAAGGCACTTATTCAACACCGAGACAGCACTAACCTGGTTGGGTGCAAAAGACAGGTAGAGCTGGGTATCATCAGCATAGCAGTGAAACCTCAGCTCATACCATCTTACAATGTCTCGAGGGAAACATATATACTGTGAATAACATGAGGAAGCACCGAACCCTATTGAACCCGCGGGAGCAGAGAAAACCCGGAAGAATGTAATCCGAGACCTCTGTATTCTCCCCTCGAGGTAAGATGAAAACCATCTGAGAACCATACCTGAAAGTCCACAGATGGACCCCAGGCATTCGAGCAAAACTCCATGATCCACAGTATCAAAGGCTGATGACAGATCAAGGAGAACAAGAATAGAATGATGTCTCCGATCTCTCGCCATCAGGAGATCATTGAACACTCGAACCAGAGCAGTCTTGGTGCTATGCCTTTTACAAAAACCAGACTGGAGGGGTTCGTATAGACTATGGATGGTCAAATGGTTGTCTAATTGAGTCGACACAACTTTTTCAATAACCTTCCTAACAAAGGAACATTAAGCAGCTGTAAGCTCCTGCAGTCATGATTTACATTCCACATATGCTTAATTTTAATGCCACTATTTATGCTATAAATTCAAAAGTAGAAAGGTACTATAAATTTAAAATACTACACTTCAATTCATAAGAGTGGAAGCTCAGACTGTCTTAGCATATCTCATCATACTCATCAAAATCTGAAATTGAAATTTTAACAAACCAGGAAGCACAATTTGCCTTAAAACAATAAATCTGTATGAGCCCTCATTTGAGCTCATAAGCCCAGAAACACTTACAATATTTTCAGCTATTGCAATTAGTTATTAGGGTGCTTACAGGTCATACCTGCTTTCTAATTATGTGACAGCCCCTAATGAAGATCATTGATGATAACCCTCTCGCTATCTCCACTCTTTAATTAGTTCAATTGATTATTAACAAGACACGTAAATGCATCAAAGGTAAAGTCCATACATTATTTCAGTTTAAGCCTTTAACTAAAAAAATACTCTAATGCACTGAGTATTCAAATTTCTAAGCCTCAAGCCGAATGTACTTGACACTCTATGAAGCATATTTTCACTATCAGCATTAAGTAGTTTAAAAAATAATAATAAAATTTACAAAAACAGAATCTCTGGTTGCCGCTTCCCTTCAGATCCAAATTATTAGGCTTCTAAAAAAAATCATTTTATTAAGAAAGATTAAGTAAGATTAACTGCACCAAAGATATAAACTGTAACCTGACAATCCACTTTTTTTGGAAGAATGGACAAATACGAGCAGCCATACTACTTCTGCGGCATTTGGTAAACAGCCAAACTACATTTCTCTTTTGTCAAAGTTTAGGATCCCTTTCATACTGAAGTCCATTGCTGTCAGTAGCCCATGGTGTTTGATGTTCAAATTTATCTTGCCACACTGTTCAAAATTTCTAAACAGAAGTCAGTATCTCCTTGCCTTCGTAATCCATATTGCATTTTGAAACTGTGTGAGAGAGGTGAATGTACACTGCTCCAGACAGGAGTCCTCAGACTAACACACAGCTTTAACTTCAGAAAAAGCACTCTAATGGTTAGCAGGGATCATAATCCTTGGACTGAGTTCCTATCAGATAAAAGTAGAATTATAAACTAAATAAGGATACCATGGAACACCAGTCTCCTAAAAGCAGTGACTAAATCATGTAGTCCTTTCCTTTTTGGTGCCAATAATCATTGCTAGTTACCGACCATGGAAGAAGGCACTTAAAGCTACCTTGTTAAAAGTTTGCCACACAAACAGTTTATATTTCATGTCAGAGAAGCTTTTTAAACAGCTGGTAGTAAAATAAATGCACTTAGCTCCTGCCTTTGGGTTCATGGCTCCTTCACAAATCTCTGTATTTTCCTGCTTTCAGTCTCCCATGCTGAGAGTTAATTGGCTGAGCAGACACTCTCAAGTGTTTCTGTCATCTCCAAGCAGTCTCACGGCCACTTCGAAGCAATTGCGCCATCTACACTCCATCTTCTCCATGGCTCTATTTACACCTGCACTCACTTCTGGGGCTTTATCTCCATGTATATCCCTTTTCAGCTCCCAAAATAGCCAGGCCAGTACCTGTAAATTAAAACAGAACAGAACGCTCCACTGAGCACAATAACTTTAGGTTATCATATCCAAGCCCTTAATGTGCAGGCCCCTGAGGCAATGTTAGCATACCTTTTCCAGGTTAAAATAAACCAATCTGCACCAAAGGTGCAATGAACATCCTGGATATCTCCTTTTCCCCTGCTGAACATCCGCGCTTGGGCACCGCAACTTCTTATTTATAGGTGGCATTTCTCCAGCAAAAACTGGCAACAATATGAAAGTAATAACAATACGCATGGTTACAAAACCTCAAAGGTGCCATAACAATTTTTTAAGAAAGTTTAAAACACTGCACCCTACTGTGCCTAATGAGGCTTCTATGCAGACAATAGCTCTTTCTAAGCATGCCAACAGTCGAGGGAACATCCACAACATGACTGGGAGAACTGTGACCTTTGAAAGCAATGCCGCTAAACCAATATCTCATTTATGGCATGTTTACAATATAAACAGAGCAGCGTTACTTACACAATAATAATTTCAATGTGGATTAAACATAAATTTCATTCATCATTTTTAAAATGAGTCAAACGTTGAGGGATCTTTTCACTAAAAGCTTGCAATCACACTTCAGAGTCAATGCTCCTGTGTGGAGCGGAGCAGCGTTGAGGTCACCTTGTTGCTCCTCCCCGGCCATTTCCATTGGAAATCATTCAGTGCAACAAGGCAGTCAGGAGAGCTAGTGGGATGCAGGGGTGCATAGGAAAGGTATCATCAGCAGAAAGAGGGAATCACTGGTAAGACCCCACCTAGAGTACTGTGTCTGGTTCTGGAGACCACGTGGGGTCCAATTCAATAAGGATGACACAGGGCTTGTGTCAAGCCTTGCATCAGCCCCAATCTGTGGAGCAACAGTGCCAAATGTATCTTCCACAACTGCGCCCAATTCAGCAACGTTTAGTGCAGTTGTGATAATTTCTTCATTTTATGGCAGGTTGTACCAAAGCTTTGGCACAAGCCTTGTAAACTGGCTCCCCCTTTTGGCTCACACTTAGATTGGGGGGGGACTGTTCTAACTCTTTTTTTCTATCAGGTGGTTGATTCAGAATTTATAGGGTTGCTCAGGTCATAATCTTAACGTTCTGTAACTCTTTAACTCATCCTTATCAAAAACCCGCCCTGCCACCCGTGTACCTACTAAAATTTAACCTTGAGACTCATGAATGGGAGCCAAATCTGAGAATACAGCTCTAACTGATTTAGCATTTTATAATGTATCTCCTCTATCCTGTGCAAATCTATCATTCCTTGAACCCATTCTAAGAAGGATGGTGGAGAAATATCCTTCAATTGTATTAAGATAAATTTATTTTCCATTAACATACCTAAAGTGCATAGTTCAGTAATATCCCCTAACACCACTTCAGTCCCTCCGGAACCAAACAGAGCAATGCCCGGGTCAAAAGGAAAATCTCAACCAATAAGTTTTGCAAAAATTATAAATAATTTTTTCCAAAATAATTCCAGTTTTCTACAGGAGACTAACATATGATCTAACGTTCCTCTAACCTCATTATATCTTGGGCACAACTCCGAGATATTACTGTCCATTTTATGCAACCTCACCGGTGTCAAATAGGTTCTATGTACTATATTGATATAAATTTGTTTTAGTCTATTTTTATTAAATGGTAACTCGCTAAGCTTAACTAAGGCATCCCACATATTGTCCTGAATGACTTGAGACTTCTCCTTTTCCCAACTTTGTTTAAGCTTAACCAAGGAGACTGATCGACAGTTCTTATCTAAAAATGTATATATTTCACCAATTTAATGTTTCAGGGAAACCAGGCTTTCAAAAAGTATTTCCTTATTAGCAATGAGCATTGATTTCTCTTGTATAAAAAATGTCTTACCTGCAAATATGGAAAATATGCCCTCTCAGATAATCCAAATTTCATTGTCAAATCCTCAAAGGGGGCTACTTCATTATTAATTAAAAAATTCCCCAATGTACATAGTCTTTTTTCTACCAGTTCTTTCTGGATCAACCCTCCTCCCATAGATATAAAAAAAATGGAGATTATTAAAAATAGGTGTGAAAAAAAATCAGCATGTTGCTCTCTCCTTCTAATTTCCTTACTGAATTACAGGCCCAATTTGTAGTCTTAGTTGAATACAACATACTGGAATACATATTAATTTTAGGGCTACTTATAATTACTCCAAAACTATCTCTTAAATCCCAGAAAAGGACTATCTCCCTTTCAATCTGAAAACAAGCAGACAACTTATCTTTTTCTTGGAACCAATATCCCAAACATTCCAACTGAGCAGCCAAATAATAATATTCGAAATTTGGAAGAGATAGCCACCCTTTTTCCTTTGATAATAATATTTTTTTGAAAGCAATTCTTGGAGTTTTCTGTTTCCACAAGAATTTATTAACTGCTTTGTTTAGCACTTCAAAAAATATTTTAGGAACTATAATTGGGAGAGTTTGAAATAAAAACAAAACTCTTGGCAGAATTTCCATTTTAATAATATTAACCCTCCTCATCAAGACCAGTGGGAGATTCTGCCATCTCAAGAGATCCTGCTCAATTTATTTTAAGAATGGGTATAAAGTTTATTTTATGTAATAAACTTATATCTGAAGACATATAAATGCCTAAGTATTTCATATATGGTTTATGGTAATTACATAATACGTGATCTTGTGTCAGGTCCTCATCCTTCAAAGTTACTATGTCCTCCGTCTCATTCCAGTTAATTATATAACCTGAGTATTTGCTGTAATCTGCAAAAATCTGTAATAGAAAATCAAAATTGTGAGCTGGATCACTCAAAAATAACAAGATGTCATTTGCAAATAGTGAAATGTTATGATTTTGCCCCCCCCACACTTCTGCTCCATTAACCCTTATATCATTCCTTACCAACACAGCCAGAGGTTCTATAAATAAAGCAAAAAGCAGTGGAGACAAGGGGTATCCCTGCCTTGTGCCTTTTTGAAGCTCAAAGTATGAAGATAAATTCTGATTTGTTTTAAGTGAGGCCAAAGGTGAATAATAAATTATTTTATCCAGTCAAGAAACTTTCCCCTGAAGCCAAAAGCCTTCAACAGACAAAATAAAATTCCCACCTAACCTGTCGAAGGCCTTTGGCAACCACATATTCAAATGTATGAAATCAACAGTAAATTAACAGCCCTTCTTACACTATTGTTTAACCTTCTACCAACTGTGAAACCACTTTGATCAGGATGAACAATATTTGGAATAATATAAGCTAATCTATTGGCTTGGATTTTGGCAAAAATCTTATAGTCGTTGTTCAGTAAAGAAATAGGCCTATATGAAGCACACAGATTGGGAGGTTCATCCTTTTTCAAGAGCAATATTATGGTGGCTTTATTAAATGTTGGCGGAAAATCTCTTTGTATTGAAACTTTCTTAAACAATTGAACTAATAAGGGTGCCAAATCTTCCCTAAAAGTTTTATAGAACTCAGACGTGTATCCATCAGGACCTGGGGATTTATTGTTTACCATATTCAAGATTACATAGTTAGTGTCTTCCAATATTATTTCTGAGTTTAAGGTGGTCTTATCCATCTCTGATATCTGGGGTAGATCGATTTTCCCAATGTATCCCCTAAGTTCTGTATCATCCACTGAACCATCTTCACTATATACAGCTTTATAATAGTTCTGAAATTATACATTAATTTGTATCTGATCAAGAATTCTTTCCCCTGCTGGAGTGGTGACATAGACAATCCTTTTTTGATTGTCTTGTATTTTTAACTGATAGGCTAACAACTTTGAGGGTGAGTCTGCACAGAAATAATATTTTGTTCTTGATCAGTTCATTTGTTTTTCTGCTTTTTCCTTGCTAATTTGATCTATTTTTTTCTTTTAAAAACATCATTTTTATTTTATCTTCATCTTTACTTGTTTCCACATATATTTCTTCTGCTGCCAATAAGTCCTGTTCCAATTGATCGAGATACAATTTAGTTTTTTTACCAACATTAGAGTCATATTGTATAATGCAGCCCTCAGGTATGCTTTAAGGGCCTCCCAGTTATTAATCCATGAAGTACTACCCAGAGGGTTGCCTTCCAAGTAGACCCCTATTTTCTTTTTCAGAAAGGTAACAAATTGTGGATCCTGTACTAACAAATTATTAAATCTCCATCTGTTCTGTACATGTCCATCATTTTTAATAAATTTTAACTCCATATAACATGAAGCATGATCTGAGATTAGAATAGCATTGTATCTAACAAATCTTATAGACTGTATAAGAATATTTGAGATCAAAAATTAGTCTATTGTAGATAAAGTTGTAGACTTTTGAAAAGAAGGAGAATTTCTTTAGATGAGGATAAAATATCCTGAAAGGATCCAGCATTGCTAGTTCTTGGGTGTAATTTATTATAAGCTCTGCCAATTTTACTTTGTGCGCTGGTACTGAAAGAGCACTATCTATGTATTTCAAAACCACATTAAAATTGCCCCCTAATATAATAGGAAAGTTTGAGGTTGCCACCTGAAGAAAAATATTAGTAAAAAAGGACAAATTCTCCTCATTCGGTGCATAAATATTATTATACCATGTACCTCGGATACCAACCAATCAGATAGGCAGGCTGGCACCTTACCTGTGTTGATTATCTACCGACAATCACAGCAAAAGGTGCCAGCCAGCCGCATGTTCAAAAAAAAAGCAATCCGATGGCAAAATCATGGAACTCCATCTGTCATCTTGTTTCCCCACTAAGTGGAGACTGTAAAACAACAGCTCCGTACATCCGGAAAATAAACAAAACACTGACTGCTCTACAACTGAGTTGCTTATTTAAGCATTATATGAAGTACTGTTTTTAAATAATAAAAACAGTACTTGATAATCACAATAAACCACTCCGGGATTTGAGTTATCAGGATTTACCACGGAGGCATGGAATCTGCCCACTCAGGTGCGCCTCGTGGGCAAACCACTCCAGCTGTGGTAAATTCCCCGATAACCCACACCCCCTCGTGGCTTATTGCTTAAATAATACACAACTGGGTTTGTCCCAAAGTAACTTTCACATTAATCCACCATCCCTTCAAGTCTGCTTCTGAGTATAAAATTTTAGGACTTAAATGTTTTTTAATGAAAATAGCCTCCCCTCTTGCATTGCCAGAAAAGGACGTGGAAATACCTACTGCCTACAAGAGGTTAGAAAAATAGGTCACATCTTTCTTTTCAAAATGAGTCTCCTGTAGCAAAACACAATCCACTTTCTTTCTATTTAAATAATTCACAATTTGTCTAAGTTTGGCCCTATTTTTGGCCCCATTCACGTTCCAAGTCAGTATCCTAAGCATCTGCATTTTTGCTATAAGGCATCATAACCCTTAAAAATACTACCTAGAATATGCATATACCTTTTACACCTATCACAGGTGGCAGGGATTCATCATCAATCTCCATTCTATCAATCCTTTTCAGTACTGCAACCCTGTCATCCAGACTTCTACCCCTTTCACAACCCACCTCTTTTCTAACAAACCCACCTGATATAATTTCAATGCCCCCTTCCCACACCTGAGTTATCTTGACATATACTTATTATCAAATCCCACCCTTCTGGTTCTTTTATGTTCTGAAGAACCATTTCCCTCCCCTCTAACTCTAAAGATAGCTTTCCTCTAGCTGTGTGTTAAGGTGTCACTCCTTGAGCTAACTCCTCTACATCCCTTATTATCCCCTATTTATAAACTTATAACTTACATTTCACTTATTACACTATCCTAACTCTCCACACTGCACCATCTAACCCTAATCCAAAGTAGAATAACTTTTCCTTCTCAAATATATAACTGTGTGGTCTCCCCCTTTCCCCCATTACATCATATTTATTCAAAATCATTCATTACCCCCCAGCTTTCCTTTTTTTCTCTTCCTCCCTTTTTATGTATTGGAAGCTGAGGAGGATGCAAACTCTTTAAAGCCCTTGTTTTGTAAAAAGTCACTAGCATCCTGGGAAGTGGAAAAAAAGAAGCCTTTCCATCCAGGAAGATTTTAAGTTTGACTGGGTGCAACAAGGAGAACGAGATACCATGTTTTCTGAACTGATTCCTTAGGCCATCAAAGGTTTTATGTTTAGCCAGGACAGATGGAAACAGATCTGGGAATACTTGTAGCTTCATACCTTTATAAACTAGACCCTTCTCTCTCCTAGCTTTAGAGAGAATATCTTCTCGATCCTGAAACCTTACTGGCTTAATAAACATGAATCTGGGCCTACCATCCTCTCTGCACTGACCAAAAGCTCTGTGCATTCTATCTATTTCAATTTTTTCATCAGGGTATTTATGGCCTAATGACAAAGTTTAACAACTGCTCACAGTACACCACAGGGATTTCCCCCTCCACTCCTTCAGTCAAATTCCCAACTTTGATATTCACTCATTTAGATCTAGCCTCCAAATGTTCTACTTTAGTTTTCAGCATGTCTAGTTCTTTATAAGCTGTCTTGAGATCCATAGACATCTTAGGAACCACATTTTCTGGATTAGATACTCGTTGTTCCACCTGATCCGTTCTTGAAACCACCATGTCAAGCTTCTCTACTATTTCTGAAAATGTTTGATCAAGAGATGCAATGGCCAGATTTATATTTGCAAACCCAGCTCTAAATTCTTCCAGCATAGAGACTTGTAAAGGTGGGGTTTTATCAGAATTCGGTGGTGTTTCCTTTGTTTTAGAATCTGGGGCCTCAGGAGTACCTGTACCTGAAGTTGAGGGGGAAGGGGTTTGTTCATTCTAATTAAGACTCCATGTTGCCTTTCTTTACTGTCTCACTTCCCTGTAGCCCTCCAGAATCATCCTCTTTAGTTTGTTTCTCCATTTGCTTTGTAAACTGTGTTTTAATTGAGGATGCCGTCTCAGAATGCTTATAACTTATTTGACCCACTGGAGACTGTAAAAATGTTACAATGAATTGCTGAAACCTAAAGCAGATTTTTCACAGATTACATCCTTCTCTTTACCATGCTACTTATTATTTCACACAGATATTTCCCCAATTTGACTGGTGCTAGATTTAAACACAAAACACTTTGTTTCCTTTCCTAACACCAGTTCTGGGGTCAGTTGCTGGGGGATTCAGTTTTCAAACTCTCTGCCTAACTCGCGGCACACAAATGAACCGTTTTGAGTTGGCTCTACAAATAGAGAGTTCACTTCTACGCTTTGATTCAACAAAGTTATACTGCAGGCTTTTACCTCTATTTGACTTCCCAAGTGAGGCAAATGCACATCTACCCCAGAACTCATTGATTCCTTTGGATCTCTCCACAACCTACTCAGTGAGGCAGAGAGGTTACCTCTTTGGTTCCAGTAGCACCAGGTTGGGGGGAAAAAAGACTCAGACATACCTGGGTCTTGATCCACTCTCAGTTATCATTTTTGCATGCTCCCTTGCTTTTCTAGAACTCACCACAGGTCAGGGTTTCCTCTGGTCATTCTTCATTCGCAAATGTCAGTCCCATAAATGAAGATTCCTGTTCTGAACTATACAGAAATATTTCACGTGTGCACCAAAAGTGCTTGGACATACCAGAAATTGGAACAATGAGACACAGAAAACATCTGCTGAGCAGGTACATAGTCTGGGAAGAAGACCATTGATTTCACTAAACTGCCATTGTCCAAAGAAATTCTTGGAGTGCTCAGTGCACACAGCTCCTACACTCAGCCGGCCAGCTTAGCAGAGCTGCACCATCAAACTGTTCTAACCTGGTGTGGCTGATGCAAGGGACTTGCATCAGAGGTTGCTGCTGGCATCCTTTGTGAACTGCATTTGCTGCGCTAATTGCCACAAGTCAGCCCGTGTGACTGACTCTCTGACACAAATCCCTTGAGAGTCGCTCTAGGAGCAATCCTGAATCAGCCCAACATCTCCAGAAGGACATAGACAGAGTGGAGGTGATCCAGAGGAGGGCAACTAAAATGGTGCAGGATCTGCATCAAAAGCCCTATGGGGAAAGGCTAAAGGACCTCAATATGTACACCCTGGAATAGAGGAGAGGGGGGATATGATAGAGACCTTTAAATACCTCACAGGGGTAAATGAGGTACAGGAGTGAAGTATTTTTCAGAAAAAAAAGATGCACAAGAACAAAGGGATATGCTATGAAACTGGAGGGGGTAGATTCAGGAAAGATCTGAGGAAGTACTTCTTTACAGAAAGAGTGGTGGATTCCTGCAACAGCCTCCAGCAGAGGTGGTGGGGTGAAAACAGTGGTGGGGCTCAAGAATGCATGGAAGGCACAAGGGAATCATAGCGTAAGGAGGAGTGAGGGAGAAAGAGATGTAGATTGGGCACGGTCTGTGGTATTAGTGTAGGGAGGGAGAAATGGGCAGACTGGATGGGCCAAGTAGTCTTTCTCTGCCATCAAATTCTATGTTTCTATGTTTCTATTTGCAAAACAGTTTATCATTAGACACAAATGATGAGCTTGCCTGGTTGATATGGTCCATAGTAGTAGAACCATATAAATGTACATCACAGTTCTTCAAATTCTGTTGATTGAAGTTTTTTTTTTATCTTATTCCCACAGTATTAACCAACCACCATCTGAGTTGTCATCATCATCCACAACATCAATCACTTGATCAGGATCAGCAGTTGGTATATTTTTGTAGGGATATGAAAATCTTGCCTTATTACTTTAATGAATGTTAACATCTAAACATTTTCTGGCAGCAGTCTATTTCTGGTGTCTATCACAATATTGCTAGCGACAATGTTGGGTAAGTTACTTTAAAAAAGTAATCAGTTACAGTTACTAGTTACTGTCCCAAAAATGTAATCAGTTGCAGTTACAGATTACTTGAACATAAAACGTAATCTGTAACTGTAACTGTAATGCATATTACATTTCATATTACTTTATATTACTTTTAATACATGAAGTTCATTTACTCATGATTGTATTGATGAGGCCTTGGAACACCCACAAATCAGAAAAACAGAAATGGAGGCTTGGACAAGAAATCAGTTTGTATGTTATTTTATTTCATGTTTTCCATGGAAAATAGGAAAACAGTTGTTGCACATAAAAAATTATGTAAACATGTCATGTCACATTATAATAAAGCAGCACATCACATCATGACTGACAGGATGATACATTATCATTTTTCTTAAAAATATGAACCACACTACATATTATATTATGTATTATTACTATAATATAGTATATTTTGCCTAATTTTCTTATTACATGGATACTGCTATTCCTTATGGTCATGTGTGGAAAGCTGAAAATACGTGTTACAACTTCAATACTAAAGTACAGTCAGTGACAGTATGACAGTATGACAGTACGTATGGTACCTCATCAGATTTGTCTTTCTTTTTGTCTCACCCTCCATTTCTTTCAGTCTCCTTTTCACTCTCTCTCTACCTTTCTTTTTCTGCCTTTCTCACTATATTTCTTCCCATTCTCTCTCTCGTTCACTCTCACTGTCTCTCTTTGTCTTTCTCTTTCTCTATTTATCTCTCTTTGTCTCTCTCCCTCCTTCCCTCACTAGTCTTTCTGTATCTCTCTTTGACTTTCTGTATCTCTCTTTGTCTCTCTATCCCCTCCATCTTTCTGTCTTTCTCTCTTTTTCTCTCTCTCTCTCCCTCTCTCTCTGTCCCTTTTCCTCTGTGTCTCTCCCTCTGACCCCCTCTCTCTCTCCATCTCTCTCTGTCTCTCATTGTCTCTCACTCTGTGTCTCTCTCTCTCTCTGGCTCTCTCTCCCTCCCTCCCCTTCTCCCTTTCTGTCTCCCTCTCGCTCTCTCTATCTCTGTTTCTCTCTCTCTCTCTTTTTCTCTCCCTACCTCCATGTCTCACTCTCTGTGTCTCTTTCTCTTTGTTTCTCTCTCTCTCCATCTCTCTCTGTCTGTTTCTGTCTCTCTCTCACTCTCTCTCTCCATCTCTTTCTCTCTCGCCATCTCTTTCTCTCTCTCTCTCTCTCTCTCTCTCTTTCTCTCTCTCTCTCTCTCTCTCTCTATCCATCTTTCTATCCATCTCTCTCTGCCTCTCTTTCTCTGTCTCTTTTGTTCAGTTTCAATAAAAAATAAATAGAGTGATGTAGTACCCCAGTGCTTGGTTTGTCATGTTGGGTTACATCAAACAAAATAAAATACTAGGATTTAATGTTTCACTCAGTACAACTGTACACATATAGTAGTACCATATTTAAGTGTTTTTTTGGGGGGGCGTGCTATGGGAGAAGGGAAGTTTGTCCATGCAGTCCAGTCTCATTTATCCAAACTGGTACATTCCCTTCAACTCTTCAAGTGTCCCTTCATAGTAGCTGCTAAGTCATCAACTTCCCATGCCCATGGTGAAGTTGTTGAGTTTACCTCAACTATGACTGGTAATGGGGCAAGAAATAGTTGTTAAATTCTCATAATATTTCGAAGACCAGAATGTGGCTAAGATGTGAACCATGCCACTGTGCCACATTGTCATGGCTGCAGATGTGTAGTGACTACCGTAGTGTATAGTTCACACCTACATAACTATGAGGTGGAAGTGGTAGGTTTAGCTAGTGTCAGCGTGCAGGGAGTGAGTAACGTGTCAACAGTGGTGCCCGCCATGCCTTTTGTGTGTGTCCCATGCCCCAGCCACATTACTGGTTTCTCAGTGCATGCTCATCACAGCCACTTTCTGGCATGATGTTGTGATGAATGATTGCCTTTTATGCCATTGTCTGAACTCCTTGGAGCACAATGGTGAAGAATGATGATGATAATGACCATGGAATTACGGCATTACAATTATTATGACTGTCTGAAGACAGAAGACCTCATGAGGACGATGATGAATATTACAACAGAAGAAGAAGCAGAACATTTCAATGAAAAATGCTAGATATCCACAGGTCCTTACAGCTGACAAAATACCTGTTGTTAGTATGGAAATGGAATGACATTGGATACATTTTTGGTTTTCTTGCTCACCTTTGTTTTGGTTTTTCATATTCTGGTTAACTCAAAATGTAAAGGTAGTCTGCTGGCAAGTGGCCCCTGAAAATGGAACCAACAGTCACAATGTGCTCTTGTGCTGTGTTAAAAGTGAAAAGTTCCAGCACAATGCATGTTCACCTCACATCAGATCATGTAAAAATGACTAACGTATCATGAGCTACAGTAGTCTGTAATCAGCAGAACATTTGAGTATTGCAATAATTAAGGTTGTTATTTAGGATGAGATAAGTGCAACTGCAAGACAACATGAGATGCCCATGCCCGATGCTGTTAAGCTACCACTGTAGAGAGTCTAGTCAAGACTGATAAAAGAAGACAATAATACGCTCATTGTCTAGGGGGAGATAGGAATCAGATAATCAAGTGTGTGTGCTACTACTACTACTACTACTACTGTTGTAACAGATAATTCAATGGCTGTTGCTCAGGTGCTTGTTAGCTACACTGCCATCAAGAGACTAACTAAATCATGCTCATTGATTGACTTGTCTAGGCAGCAGGGTATGGGACAAAGGACAGATAGGTTGTTGGCAGACAGGTGGTGCCTGCTGCCAGGTAAGCTACTGCAGACTGGTAGACTGTCAATAGACCTAACTGTATCATTCTCATTGACTGACTTGTCTACCACAGACAGTGCGGGACAGAGATAAATGGCATGTAGTATCCAAAGGCAGTGGTACCTATCAGGGTGTCTTTTAAAACTAGACAAGGAGATCATCATGATCATCAAGAGAATAAACTTTTTCATGCTCAGTCATGAGTGATTAGCGTACCTACTGCAGACAGTGTGGAAGAGTTGAGATAAATGACTTAAATATGTGGTGACATGCCAAGAGGTGGTGTGACAGTGGTGCTGTCTGTCAGTGTGTAATTTTTAAACTGGACAAGTAGACTGTCTTCAAGAGATTAAACTTAATTATGCTCATGAGTAACTAGTCAATCACCGACATCGGGGGACAGTTATGATTAAATGACTTGAAGTTGTGGTTCCCAGAGGTGGTGAAATTGGTCACTGTGTATTTTTAAACTGGAAACGTACACTGTCAATCAAGATCCTAAACTTAATCATGCTCCTGATGACTGACTAGTGTAGCACAGACAGCGTTGGAAAGTTGACATAAATGTCTTGAAGTTGTGGTGCCCAGAGGTGGTGGTGGTGTCTCTCAGTGTCTATTTTTAAGATGGACAAGTAGACTATCATCAAGAGAAGAGAGACTAAACTTATTTATACACATTGATTGACTTGTGCAGAGACACAAGTGGAGGGAGTGAGAATAAACAGATAAGTTGCTGGTGTTGCCCTGGTCACGCCTGCCTGTTAAGCTACTTAGTAGAGAAGTAGACAGATGGTCGAGAGACTAAACTTAATCATGCTGTTTGACAAACTAATCTTCAGACAGCAGGAGACAGTTCAAATAAACAGGCTGTGGCACCTAGATGGTGCCTGGTACCAACTTGTCACTACTGTGTTAACTTTTAAGCAAGCAACACCAGTGGACCTAGACAGTCCTCACTTTTTTAAAGAATACTAATAAGTTTGGAACCATGGTATGTTGCTTTGTATACTCAGATTTGTGGATAAGTATTTGTTTTACTTAGGTGACAAGCAGCACAGTAGCAGTGGCACACACACTCAACAACATTGGGCTAGCAGTATAACCTAGAGGTTAGAGTAATGAGCTATGAACGAGGTTGGTACATCCAGCAGACCAGACCTTGGTTTGATTCACACAACCTCCACTTGCATACTGTGTGACTCTGAGCAAGTCACTTAACTGCCCAGTGCTCCCAGGTCACCCCTGAAAACAGGCACTTGTGCCTAGTGGGCCTTACCTGGTTACCAAAGACTAAACTAAAATAAAATAAAAAAAAAACATCATGTCCCATGCAGCATTGCTAGAGCTTTTCAGTAGCAGTCTATGGCCAGGACCATAATATGGCTGTTTATTCCCAGTAAGTTTTGTTGCAGCATAAAAGTAACTGCGTTTCAACATTTTCATCACCAAGTCTGTTTCATCTAGGTGTAAGGACCTGTCAACCAACCCTGAAGTGCCTTTCTACAGAAGCACTTTATGGTAGTGCAGTATTGTAACGCAGGAATATTTTCTTGATTGTTGGGAAGTTTTGTAAACTTTCAATATTTTTATTGGTGTCTTTTAGGTACTGCTCCAGTTCATGAATGACTCCACCACCACAGGTAGGTTGCTGAGTTTCGTCAAATTTGAAGACATCATTATCATCATCATTGTCCTTAGGATTGCCTTCAGATGATGGGCTGCCATGAACAGTATCTTCTTGATGTGACGACAACAGCACTTCATTCTGAAACATGTTTCTCACTGCTCGGCCTTCTTCATCATTCCCTAGCCATCTTAGACAAAATTGTGGTAACGTGACCCTAGCAAGAATCAACTCTCTCTGTTCAAAACTGATACTAAGCCAAGTGCCTACTGCTTTCAAGATTGCATCCAGAAGTGCCGATGCATACAGTAATAATGGTCTCATATCAAGCATTTTTTTTAAAGCAGCCAATGTTAGAAAAAGATAGCCCATGTAACATTTTGTTTCTGCCTGCAAAATATCCAGAGAATTTGCTGAAGGCTGCATTACTTTGCACTACTTCACTAAGAAAACAGTGTCATTTGCTCTAAATCTTGTGAGACAAAGTTCATTGCATATGTTATGCAAATCTCCTTTATCTTTTTCAACAACAGACCTTATTTTGTTAACCACTCTATAGTATGAATTCCACCTTGTGTCATTGGGGACAACTAGTTTGGTACCAATTGTGTCAGAGACAGTTTCACTGGCTTGAGAACGTTGGTGTACTTTGTTCCAAAGAGCTGAGCATTTGGCCATTGTGCTGTGGAATACCTTTTTGTAGGCAGCATTGGATGTAGCAGATTGTATATCCTTCACTGCTATTAAGTTCAGGGTATGAGCCGCACAGCGTTAATGAGAAGGAAACTTGTATGTCTCTTCCATGTCTTCATCCACATCATCTAAAATGCAGCATACGTCGGTGAAGCTTACATCTTCTGTGTCATTGTCTTCTTCAGCAGTATGACTGCTGCTTCCCCCTGCCTGCTACTGCTGCTCATGGTCATCATCATCATCATCATTTTCCTCATTGTGAACCGTGACAGTGCCAATGGTGGGCGTGATATTGTCAGAGCCAAACATGTGAAAAGCCTTAACAAAGTTTGATCCATTATCTGTGACAGTTTTAACAACCATGTTCTGAATGCAATATTTCAAGTGCATCTGCTCCAGTTTTGTGGCAATAACATAAGTGTATCTGCCTTTTATTCTTATGCATGCCAGTGCTGCCAATTTTCTCAACAATGTTTTCACATCTATCCAATGTACAGTGACACCTAGATAGCTCCTATTATGTGCCGTCCAAATGTCAGCAGTAGTACAGATGTGACATACATTGCTGAATTCAGAAATCAGGTTTGATTTCATGTTTTGGTACACTTTCTCTATTCTGTCTGACGGTGTTTTACATGTCATGTCTTTTTATTTGGCTGCAGACCCATGACTAATCTGACAAATGAAGGCTGTTCAACAACATTGAATGACTGTAAATCTTCTACGACAAACTGAATAATAAGTTTGTCAATGTGAGACTGACTGACAAGGGAACTCTTTGTCGATTCAAATAATTGTTGTAGAAAGCATTTCTTAATTTTATTCACAGCTGCTTCTGATGATGACATACACATTCCACAGCTGCTTGAGCTGGAAAAGTCATCATCCACCTCTTCTTCCTGATCATCTCATGACCTTTTGTGAGCAAGGGTGGTCATGTCTGAATCTGTATTAGTATGACCACTGCTGCTGCCTTTTGACACAAGTTTTTTGAATTTTTCTAAAGATGAAGGACAGATGTGCTCCATATGTTTTTTTAAGTTTGATGTATTATTTTTTGAGGTTGACAGCAGCTTCACTTTCTGCACACAAAGTTTACACTGGACAGAAATGTTTTTTCCCTTATCAGATTTTACCTCAAAGAACTCTCCCAAATACCACTTTTGAAAAACAGACACACCCCGTAACTGTGAGCCACTTTGTGGAGGTGGTGGAGTAAAAGAGGATGAAGAAGAGGAGGAGGATGTATTTTGCCGTTCAGCCTGGTGATCAGCCTCATTGTCTTGATGTGTTTCTTGCTGGTTAACAGACATGTTCTGCATAGGGACACGTGATAACTTGAAAATGTGAGAACACAGAAGTCAATGTGATGACACTGACACTGACACTGACAGAGACAGTGATACACTGGCTAATCAGTAATCACAATTATTACAGTATGGTTTCCCTACAACTAAGATTACAGTTTAGAGACAAATTCAGAAGTATAACAATAACTACATACTACTAAATGTAAGTGTTTCAAACAGTAACAGTGGTGGTTATATTGCATCTACAGCAGATGGGCAGTCTATGTATTGCTTATGGCTTGTTACTTATTGACTGAGCAAACCCTGTTTTCTTTCACATGCTCTGTTATGTAATAAACACTAAATGACACAGCCCAAGACTATTAACATGGAGACATGGAAAACAATCAGGGTCTTGGTATGAGAAATTCTGAATGATTGCAAAAACTTACAAGACTAATACTCACACTGCATGAAAAACACAATGTGAAAATGTCAATCATAGTGTCCTTTTTTTTACTGGCCCGCACCACCTGGCCTGATGGAACAAAATGTGCTGCTATGTATCTTCCGGGCTCTGTCTTTGATATCTGCCTTAGCCTTGCTGAAGCCTGAAAACTTTGATGATGATGATGCTGATGCTGATGGATAGTCGGATAGTTCTGTTTCTCAAGCACCTTTAAAAAAGAACAAATAAGAGCTAGGGTATGCATGCTCAGCACTGTGCTCTGCCTTATCTGGTATCTAACTAGTACAGTAGTACAGTACAATTGCTCAGTTAGCTGAACCCCAATTATCCAGACCATACCTCTATATTATCTGGACTGTGACATTGTCTCCCAACTATCATTTGGTTTATGTTGATATTGACTCCTCCTGATTATCTTGGTATTCTGATAATATGTGTTAACTTTTGTGGTGAGAGATCAATTCTTTGGTCCTCTGTAAATTAAATACCTGGAATACCTTTTTCATCATGACTCACTCTGATATGATATGATATGATATGATATGATATGATATGATATGATATGATACTGTACTCTCTTGCACAAGTTGCATTGCCTGAACATTGGTGTTATGTGTGACATGACCATAAATTATGTATTTTTTCTGGTAAATAAATCATAAATACCTCCAAAAAGCCTGTGTCTGTCTCTTTTTTGTATAATCAATGTATACAGTGAATGTGTTTCTATGTTGCTTGCATTTGTCACTGAAAGAACCATTGGCTTCACAGTCTTTCCCCAGTATATGCAGACTGAAGTCAGCAACACCTGGCATGTTTTGATTTAAAATGTGGATATCACACATCCGGTCAAGCTGAGCATGATGATAGCATGCCTGTTGACTTGAAACTGTTTCAGACACAGGAATCCTAGTACTACAGTGCATAAAACAATCTGAGACAGCAACTACTGTGCAGTATAGAAATGCTGAATATGCCTCCACTATCTGTAATCAAAAGCAGCCCACTCCAAAAACATAATCTTGCACATTGGGCCTGAGATACAGGAATGCAGTGCACTTTGTTTTCTTCTACTACTGCGATTGGTATCTGAAACAATTCAAGGTAGGTTAGCAGGTGGTCAGGCACCAGGAATGTTAGATTATTGCTGAATTAGGAGTTTATGATATCAGCATTTCAAAATATGCCATGCACTGACTCCCGAATGCTGTAGTGGAAAAGAAAATTAGTTAATAATTTCCTATCAACTGTAAATAACAATAATAATGTAATTAAATACAAACAGTCATAACCAGAACATCAGAACAAGCCACAACATTAGCTAATAAAATTAAAAGAAGTAACTGACTTGGAGTACAAATAAGACCATGTAGGTAGTTAAGCTTGTCAGTATGGTGTGCATTTCTCATCATGCAAACGCAAGTGGATGCTTCAGTGCTGCTGGTAGTCAATACATGAACATTAGCTGGCCCAGTTGCACTGAGGGTTGAGGCACTGGACACCACACCTCGCACCACACCAGCGACCCGGGTTCGGGAACGAGCCTGGGAGCTGGTTTTGGAAGGGGAGGGAGGTGGATCAAACATCCGGAGGACAGCTCTCCACTCCCTGGGGAGGGATCCAGGGTTTCCCCAGCACAGTAGAGGCCCCTGGTGGTGACTGGGGATAATACTTACAATGGGGACAGTAATTGGGGACGAGCACAGTGGACGTTTACAGGCCAGCCATGTGCAGACGTCATTGCACGGCTGCACTTGGGAGGCAAGCAATCAAAGTGAAAACACCTCTAGTCACCTGGTGAGATGACAGAGGCCCTAGTGGAGCATCCACATCCCTAAGCCAGCCCAGCGCACCCAGGTCTCTCCAAGGTCCAACCTGGCAATGGAGGTAAGTCCTTCACACATAGGTAAAAAGAGCTGCCAAGGGGGGGCGGACCCAGCCCTGGAGGTGATCCGGGGATCAGACTTGCCGAGGTCATCCAGGGGGAAGAACCAGGGGAAAGCGGGGGTTCAGGCCAGGAATAGAGACACATCCAAGTGGACACTCCAGAAAGGATGCCTAGGCGGTTCAGAAGGAATAAAGAAAGTTAAAAACAAAAAATACACAAATGTTATTGTTTGTTGTATTGTTGTTGAATAATGAAAAGTTTGATACTGAGTAATATTAGTGCATCACTGTGATGATGGCCATTAATTGTTCGACCACTGCACACAACGCTTGTGTGCAGTGGACTGCAGAAGAATAGTCATCACAGTGACGTACTAATAATCAGTATCAGACTTTTCATTATTTAACAAACAATAACATTTCATGTATTGACTTTTTGACTACCAGTACTGCCGCATTCACTTTCGTTTGCATGATGAGAAATGCACACAGTGGTGTGCATTCCCTTGCTGCTGCACGTCACCAGTAAATGAAGTAGCAAACACTTAGAAGTGGTTGGAGCAGATAACCTGTGAATAGAGATGAGCATGTGTTGGTCTGGCCTGGTGTGGTCAAAAAATCATCTTACCATGATGTTCCACCAATCCCTACCTTGTGTGATGATGATGAATCTGATCATGTGTGCCTAAGGGTGGCACACACATAGGGCAAGGTGCATTGCAAACATCACCAAATAAGGATGGTCAGACCACACTAGACCAGCATATGTTCACATCCACTGGCAGGTTATGTGCTGTACTACTACTAAGTGTTTTGGCATGCACTTGACTGGAGGAGGGAGTTGAAGTAAACACTCCTTCTTGTCCTACTATGTCTGTGATGACATTGAAAGAAGAAGTCTTCTTACCCAACAATTAAAAGTAATAAAAGTGAGCCAGCCCGGTGGCACTGAGGGTTGAGGTGCTGGATGCCACACCTCGCGCAATGCTGGCAACCCATGTTTGGGAACAAGCACAGGCCGCTGGGGTTGGCAGGGGAGGGAGAGGATTGAGCCTCCAGAGAACAGCTCTCCTCTCCTGGGGAGGGAGGACTGGTGCTCCCACTGAACAACGCTGCCCCAGGTGGAGGCCTGGTGGAGTTGCGGGACTGTGTGTGCCATGGAAGGGAGGGTGCTGTGGGACTTCAGCGGGTGCAGCGCCTCCACATGCACTGTCCTGCGTGTGTGCCCCAGCAATGGGGAAGGGATAGAAAATGGAGAAAAACACCTCACAGCTGCAGGATGATGAGCGACCACTTTCAGACTCCACACCTGGTGACAGGGTGAGCTCTGGGTTAAGTCCCGGCAAGAACGGGGTGACGGGGCTGGGGGAGGGGTTGGTTAGATGGGGCAACTATGAGGAGGAAAGGTGATAAACACCTACATAGAAAAAGATGTATAATAAAAAACAAAATGTACCTTGCTAGGCTCTGCAACAGCTCCCTTCCTGACCGAACCAAATCATGGGCGCCAACGCTGTTGACATTGTTCTTGATCACTTTTGCATATGATGAATGAGGACCCAAGTTCAGACAAACCCTTAATGGGAAAATGTACTGTAACAAAGTTGGCACAAAAATCCAGTGCTGATTTGAGACAATTCCTCACTCAAGTCACTACTCCCTGCACCGCCCTCACCACCTGCACAGCAATCAATCCACATTCTATGCAGTTTATGGATTATTTTATGTTAATTTCACACAAAAAAATAAGCAAACCACATTAAAAATAGTTTGCAAATAACAGTAATTAGGAATTGTGACCTGGCCAGATATAATTTTTTAATAGCAACAATGAACGAGGGGGTTACATTACTGTTCAAGTTAATCATACCTGGCTGGGGGCAATATGGCACTCGGATGTGCCTCATGCCACATTACACCCCCAAGGGGATGATTAAGTGGAATGTAATGTAATCCCTGTCATTCAGTACTGCTTAAATCTATAGCTCCCCAGCCCCAGAACACCCACCCCCTCCATATCATAAATTCTGCTCTACCTAGCAGCCAGTAGCCCCAGACCAAAACAGAATATACCCCTTCATATATGTAGGCTGGAGCAGTATGTTTTCCAGTGGACCCTTGCCCCCAACCCCTCAACCTTATTCCATGGTGTTGGCCACCAACACCTCACACCTTTTAGTCATATGCATCATCACCCCACTGTCTGCCACATCATGCAAGAGACAGCAACAAGAGCAGCTCTCCACTCACCACCATAGCCTGCTGCAGTCTGAGTTGTTGTCAGTGGTTGGCACACAGCTGACAGCTCAGACAGTCACCAGCTGGGGGGGATACTATGCCACTACTTGCTGTGTCCAACACAATGAGGGGACATATTATAGGACTGGTGGACACAGGAGGGTGTGAACCATTGTATATCATGGATTCTACATTTTATCTAGACAATGAGTCTAGTCTGGAGGGGTATGGGGGGCTTACCACAGACATGACAATGGAATATATTATAATCTAATGGCACTGCAGTAAAGAGGTATATGGCTTAGGAAGGATTCAGGATTTCTTTTTTTGGACTGCATCTCTGAAAATCCTTCAATCTGAAAATCTGATCAAAAGCGGATGCATCCATCTCTTGCATCCAAAACCTGAGCACATCACTAACTAACAGAAGCCAGGGCCAGCGTACATGACCATCAACTCAAGTCTCAAGAACAGTGGTGGTTATGAGTTGACTTACCTTGCTGCTATAATTTTAATTGTCTTCTCCATTATCTTCCAATTCTGAAAAATAAGTCCACTCAACCTAAAAATAAATTAATAAGAAAGAATCATTAAAGTACTGGAAGGGCACAGGAAAGGAAAGGAAAGGAAAGGAAAGGAAAGGAAAAAGGAAAGGAAAGGAAAGGAAAGGAAAGGAAATACATACAGGTAAAACAAAACTAAATCAAATAAATGAACAGGTTCAGGTTCTAGTTATACCACCCTCCACCCACCACCACCCAACCATCCAAGCACCATGTTCTTCTCCACACTAAACCATTATCCACTCCCTCTGCTGTACCAAAAACTAGAGAGAGCCCATTTGGGACAGGAATGATCATCCCACTTTCTATCAGTGTGTGTGTGTGTGTGTGTGTGTGTGTGTGTGTGTGTGTGTGTGTGTACCATGCACTGTCTCATCCTCCTCTCTTCCATATTGTACATGTTGAGATCCCTTAACCTTGTCTCCTTATAGGGCTTTTGATACAACTGTTGCACCATTTTAGTTGACCTCCTCTGGACTGCCTCCACCCTGTCTATGTCCATTCCAGCCAGGATCCTGCCCTGCTGTGTCCCGAGTGCTTACCCAGCCATGCATCTACAGGTGGCAGTAGACCATGGGGTTCTGCTTGAGCGTCTGGAGTCCATCTGTGGTCTGTCTTGTACAGTGCTTAGATGGTTTTCATCTTTTCTATCTGGGAGAACGCAGAGAGTTGTGTCGGGGAATTTTTCCTCTGACCCTTTTCCTCTGCAGTGTGGTGTCCCCCAGGGCTCGGTGCTTTCCCCCATGTTGTTTGCAGTGTACATGCTGCCCTCGGAGACATTGTAGAAAGGTATAGGCTGAGTTTCACTGCTATGCTGATGATACCCAGCTCTACCTGTCTTTGCCCCCGACCAGGTTACAGGCGCTCTTCGGTATTTAATAGCACCTCGCTGAAATCCAGGACTGGATGAATGCGAGCTGGTTAAGTTGAGCGCCGGTAAGACTGAGGTTATGGTTGTGGACCGGGTTTGTGGGACAGGGGTTTAGGGTCTGGTCAGTCCTCTGGCGTAGTGCTGGGGAGATCTGATCCTTACCTCTGAATGGGTGCGTAACCTGGGAGTGGTACTTGACAGGCTGACTCTTCGTCATCAGGTGTCAGCAGTCGTTAAGTCCGCATTTTACCATCTTAGGAACATTGCCAGGGTGAAACACCTTGTTCCATCTAGCGACTTACCCGTGTTGGTCCATGCTTTCATGATATCTTGCCTTGACTATTGCAACTCCCTTTACTTGGGGCTTCCTGGGGTTGATATCCGCTGCTTGCAGCTAGTGCAGAATGCTGCTGCAAGGTTAATGACAGGGGTGACTAGAAGGACACATATTAACCCTGTGCTGCGCGATCTGCACTGGCTGCCCTTTGATGGTGGATCACCTTTAAAAGTAAGTCTTTTGACCTTCAAAGCCCTGCGGACTCGGCCCTGACTACTTGAAAGAGCTTCTTGATTCCTTACTTCTTGCAAATAGCTCCGTTTAGCTGATGAGGGGTTGCTAGAGGTTCCAAGGGTTATACTAGTCTTCTGGGGTTAAGGCCTTTGTGTTTGTGGTCCAAACCTCTGGAACTCTCTGCCTTGCAGCCTAGGGAATGTACAACCGTGGAATCCTTTAAGCGGGATTTTAAGACTTTTGTGTGAGCAAGGCTTTTGTGGATTGATGCTGCTGAATGCTGATTTTATATGTATATTTTGATTTTATGATTCATCTGTACAGTGCCTTGGTGCTTGAAAGGCGCTCAAATAAATAAAGTTTATTATTATTATTATTATTATTATTATTATGTAGACTAGAAGTCATATGTGGGATGTAGCTCCTATCCCACCCAGAAGGAGGCAGCCCTGGGCATCCATTGAAATTTCAATCTCCCTAGCTAAGGCCTATAGTGACCACCTGGGCTCATTCACAAACCAGATCACCAGCTCTTAGACAAGATTTTAGACTTGTCAAGTTAAAAAATGTACATATTTTTTAAAGTTCTTTGTACCTTGTGGCACTTCCACCCTCAACCATCTCCTTGAACAGCACAAAGAATCCACACACCTCATTGTGCAGTCACCTTTTAACCTATATTACAAAAAATATGATTACTGGGGCTGCAGTGCTTCTCATTCAATCAGTTGCATAATCTGTGCAGCAATAGGGGTACTTCCTGAGATTCCAGTGATATGGGTTTGAGAATGAGCCCAGATCTTCGGTGGCCAACTGAGGTGTGGGGAGGATTTAACATTTTAATGGACACCCTCCTCCTTCTGAGAGGGAGATAGCCACATACCACGGGATTACAGCCACCTGTACACATTTGGCTGGCACGGAAAAGTGCTCAGGACACAGGGAGGGAGGGAGGTATGCTGCGCTGTGTGTCATCATCAAAACACATGCTCACATTGGGGTCCTCAGCCCCAAATGCTGGCACTCCTGTGGGGTATGGGGGCACAGCAAAACAGTAAGGGGAAACTAATTATGGTAAAATCCCTCCTCCACCTGTATTTCCTTGAAGCTGCTACATCAGCCACACCTGAGCATTGGGTTGCAGAAATAATGAGTAATAAAAACTTTACAATTTTGCAAATAACTTGAAAAAAAATATTGGGGACTGGCTCATCAATGCAGCATGCAGCAGCAGACAGTAGTAAGTGCCCTGGAAGAACTGAGGTACGTGTCAGTGGCCGGGCAATGGCTATGCTCAAATGCCAGTATTACAAGGCTGCCAAGTCAGTATAAGTAGAATGAAAAAAAAGAGAAAGGAAAGAAAATATTGGTATGGCTTACACACATCTGGCATGGACTTTAAAAATGAAAATTAACTCCTGAATTCCATTGTTGGTTCCTTTTGACATAATAAAATATGAAAGGCACAGCACAACTATTTTGAAAAGCCATTCTGAGTTTATATGCACAGGCTCAGGCCAGCACACACACTCCGTCAGTGCATGATGTCCACACCAGGTCCAAACAACAAGCTAGATTCAGCTCGTCATCACCATCTACTGTACTACTGTTCACACAGAAGAATGATGCACCTTGCAGCAATGCAGTGAGGGCAACAAAGGAGGCCATGAAGGCTATAAATTGTCCTCCCAAAACAGTGTGGTCACTCAACTGCATCATGCACTTCATGAGTCTCATAAAAAACAGGTTAAATGTGCTGAGCTCTTACTCTTTCTTTCACACCCTTTCTAAGCAAATAAATAAGCTTCTACTGTACTGACCCTTTAGACACTTTTTTACCTGCCTATCCCAATTATCAGGTCTGTGGTATCAATATGTCATAGCTAAGCTTTATCATTTCATGAATAATAGAGCATCTGATCTGAGACATTGTTAGTAAGCTAAACTTGGCAGTCACACAGACATCCCCTTTTTCAGCACTGCCTGGGAATTTAGGAGGAACACAGCCTGGGTGCACACAAATAGTAAAGAGTAGACACAACAAGCTTAGAGGAATAGTCTGAGAGGGAGACAGACAGACTGGTGGGGGGCTCACTATCTGGTCCTGACTGTACACAACAGACTTAGCTCTTCTAGGACATCTTATTTTTTTCTTTACACATCCAAATCTGTGGTGATGACGTGACATCCATGTCCAGCAATGACCACTCTATATTTCTTTCTCACTGCTACTAATAGTACAGTTTATGCCTGTCAAACCATGCCATGCAGCATCATGCTTGCCAAACTACAATTAAAAACAAAATAAATGAAATATCTGAATAGTTAAATACTTGAGTGCTACTGGTGTCTGCAGAGTAGAATGTAGTTAGAGTAGACTCTGCCCGGGCTAGCTTCAGTCCGACTCAACTCCTCTCCGGAGTCTCCACTCCAACTCCTGTCAACTTCAAGTCCTCTCCTAGACCTTCTGACAGACTCGGAGTCAGCATTGTGTGGTAGTGGTGGTCGCAACTTCACACTGCCGAGTCCGCACTGCAGCCAGGCCGCTCCCCACTGTCAGGTGACTCCAGATGAAGCCCTCCACTTTCAGTTCCAGTACCCAGTCCAATTCCAACTCGCCACAGGCCAGCCCACACCACCACCACCAAAGTGCCTTCTCCTGCATCCTGCACCTTTCAGTCTGAGTCTCCAGACCTAGTTCTCTCAGGAGAGGCAATACTACAGTTCCTCGCCTCTGCCCTCCTCACTCCATCCTCAATCACTGTTTACCAGCAAGCCTCCAGGTCAGAAAAGGCTGGGAGTCATTGCCAAGTGCCACTGGACCAAAAAAGACCTCCCTTCCCACACAATTCTCCTGAAGCCAGAGCTTTTTCTATTGCAATGGACAGGCCGCCTGCCTCAACCACATGGTGTCTTGCTGTCTGTCCTCCTGCATTGCATTGCTGCATTGGGGGTTTACTTTTACCATCCATAGGGTTGGCTGTAGCTTTTTATCACTTGACTTGACCTTTTCAATGATGGTTTAAGGCTCCCTCTCCTCCCTACAGTGGATCAGAATAAATTTGACTGTCTGTCACTTACTCACTCAGCCCCTTCTTAGTCCCTCCTCACCAACCCTGCTTCAATCTAAGAATTCTATTCTTTTGTTTTTTAACCAATGCTCCACTCCTCCATCTGCTCAATGACTTGTGACCGATCACGTTCTGCTCTCCTTTCATCCACGCAGAAAATGGTGACTGGCACCAGTAGGGCTTGTGTGGTGGTGGTACAGACTACTGGTGCTGCTGACTCCACCTCCAGCTCCAGGCCTTCTCCAGTCAGAATATAAGGCACATAATAATCACACATAATAATCATTTTGGTATTTGTAATCCTTGATTTCAATAAAAATAAAAATAAAATAAAAGAGTGTCCAGACTCGAAGTGACAGACAGAGACAGCTGCTTTCAACCAACCAGTGGTGCAGAAGAAATAACCAATCAGCAGGCTTTAAATCATGATTCATGATTCATGAGCCGACATACCAACACACTGTCAGCAAATCAGAAGTATGCATGGAAAAAAAAACTCTTTTCAAATTTTGGAGCTTTCTTTCTCACATTTTGGAGTGTGGAAAGGGGCAAAAGAAAAATGTTCAGAAAAGTAATATTTTTAATGCATTACAGTAACAAGTTACTTATGCAAAAAAGTAATTAGTAACTTAGGGAAATTACTTTTTCACATAAATAATCTGTAACTAGTACACATTACTAGTCAATGTAATTTAATTACAGTAATGCATTACTTGTAACGCGTTACTACTCAACACTGGCTAGCGATACTAAACACGCATTCTGAAGAGACACTTGTTGAAGACAACTAATATATTTAAAGCAGTGTGCAATAAAAATGTATTTTCTAAATAGCTAGTTTTAGCTGCAATTAATGAAAATATTAGTATACCTCTCAAATTTACTTTTATTATGTGCCTTATATCCTGATCACAATGAGTTTATTTAATTTTCTAGATCCTAAGCCTTGCCAGCGTCTACAATGTTATTTCTAAGCAAAATGTGATGGATGTTTTTTTTTTTTAGAGAAAAGACTACGTTCAAACATTTATAAAATACACACATTTTGGTGGCACTAGAAATTGTTTACCACCAAATAAAACTGGAAGATCCCTGGAATCATTTACAGTAAAAAATTAAAATAAAGAAAAGATCAAAATTTTGGCCCAATTTTGTTGCAGTGCTGCTTTAAAGGCTTCACTATACAGCTTGAGGTTTATTAACTCTTTCAATCTCCAGTATTCAAAAGAACATGCTTCAATAGGAAAAAGTGGTCTTTGCAACTAATTGTCTACTATGATGCAAAGAGAATGGTCAGAAAACAGGGGTGTAGCCAGACAATATACAAAAGTACACCAGGACTGTGTTTGTTGCCTTATTTGGCACAATAAATACAACTTTTGTATCTCATGACAGTGGTTGTTGCCATGCATGGGTAAATACAAATGTCATGGATTGCTCCCTAAGACACCCACATACCAGCCCAGAGCATGTAAAGTTGTATTGTCCTTGGGATCCAAAGAGACTATTAGTGACCAGTCCTTCTAGTTTGACTCCTATGAATAAAATTACAGAAAGGTTCAACATTTTCTTTGTTAGTTTTCATGGAAAAAGGAAGCAGTTCAGAGCCTATTTGCTACCCCCTTAAATAAAATTGCACACCATGGAGTACTTGGAGTATGCCTGGCTACACCCATGTCAGAAAAGAATCAATGTAACTTGGCACGGCAGCAATTTCTAAAAGGTTTTGCCACAGATTTAGCTTGCTACTAGGAGTGGAACTGGGAGTTGTGGATGAACTACTGCTTACATTTGGTAACTTCTGATGTCCTGTATCTGTTCGTGAAGATGGACCTGCATGTTGTGGAAATGAGACGCTACTGTGTGTGTGTTTGTGTTTGAATCCTATGGTTGCTATAACTCATCTAGCAACAGAAATGTGTAGTGCTCTACATGATCTCTTTTTGGAAGATATATAGCCTCAAAACTGGGAACTAAGAGAGTTGCAAGGATACAATGTTTTGATTCAGTAATTGCAACTAATTTATCTTTTTGGAAGCTCTCAGACATTCCTTTACAAGATTTCCATGATACTGCTGACACTGTTTCTTCTTTAGATCTGCCTCTTTCTAACTGTGGAGTCAGAACACGCCGATACTGTGTAATCAGCATTATAAATTGTATAACATTACTCAGAGTTGCACATTCTACAGATATATCCCTTAACTCAGAGTTGCACATTCTGCAGATATGTCCTTTGAGTGGAAACATTTTGAATCATTCCAGATGGATGTTGGGGTGGTGGACTTATACATTCAGTGCCATCAGTGGATGTGCTGCCATTGTTAATGGTATTGTTGGTGGTAGTGGTGGTCCTTGGGTTGGAAGTGGTTCTGTCTGTATCAGGTGCACAACATTCACTGTCCCTTTCCACATTATTATCCTTCCCATTTGTGGTCTGGGAGGTGGAGGACGGGTTTTTGGCTGATCAAGTATTATAAAATGAGTTTTCAGATGGAGTTTAAGAGCTAAAGTGCTGAGATATGAAGCAACATTACCACAACTTACACACTGTTTACATATGGTACAAACTGCTGTACATGGATCAGTTTTACTGAGACAAAAATAGTTCCACACTGCAGACGTGACAGACTTTGTTTGAGAGCGAGCAAGAAAACTAAAAAGGGTAGCATTTTTTTTCACCTATGTGAGTAGAAAACAATCCATCCATACTGTTTATACCCATGGTGCTGGAAAAGTGGGCACTTGAGGGGTTTTTAGTTTGATCAGATGTAGAAGTAGTGGAGTCACTGGATTTGTCTTTCTCATTGCTACCATTTGTGGATTTATTTGCAAATGCACTACCTGAGTTTTTGTAAGCAGACTCACTCATTTAATATGGTTGAGAGGCGGGTGATACATTACCAGTCACTAAAGTGTCAGACTCTGATAAAGAGCTACTGAGCCATAGTCATTGTTAACTGCACTACTCTTACTGCTAGTCAAAGGGATTTTAACAATATGAAAAGCATACCTTATGGTGCCTCTCCATGTGACACCAGCAGCTACACACATTTTCTTAAAAGGTTCCCCTTTACCATGGTCCATTGTGGCTCTTTTGTTATTTGTATTTTTATCACCTAAAATGTTTTGATTAGTTTTCCTACCACAAAGATTACCTTTACCACCAACACCTGCACCATCCACACTAGAGCCAGATGCTTCATCTGTGTTGTCAGCCATAATAGCACTAGTTATTGTAATGTGTGCACAACTCCTGCATTACAAAGTGGTGTGGAACACTGCATCCCACAAACTTGGTTTTGTCTTTATGACAGTGTGATACACTTAAACCTAACTGAAGATGTAACTATCAAGATGAATCCTAGGCTCAAGGCTTACAGAATGGCATGGGCAAGGCAAAACTATATCAGGATTTAATTCTCAATTAAAAAAATGTTGTTTCAGTATTGAAATTGTCACATTATATTTATATTAATTTTTTTCTTAATGTGATTTGTTTTGCAAGATACAGCACACTGAGTGCTTTGTAACACACAGTGACATACAGGGTATGATGTAATAAAAGTGAGCACAGCAGAAATGATGGCCAGTACACCACGTAGGAGTCACAGATAATGTCAACTGAATAAGGGATTTTACTCCCCCTTCCCATGACCCATCATCCAGAATACTTCTGGGATTTATTTCTAGATATCATACAAATGAGTGCTGGGTGGCACACGGTGGGTCACACACTCGGTACAGTGTAATCAAAGGGACAGTGACACTCCCAGCCAGCCCAACACCCATACCTCAATTTATGTTGCTTGTCCCATAGTCCTTTCCAAAATTCAAATCCCTACCTTGTTTTTGTTTCCATTTACAAATACGTAGAATGTAGAATTGTTATTTTTCAACAGGATTGAACTGTTAGGACTTTAGCAACCCGGTTTACAAAGTTGTCCTGCTAACTGCAATTTGTATTAATTGCATAGTATAGGTTATACTTTATCTAAGATTCTAAGTCTAAGTACATAGTCCAGTTACATTGGGTCTAATAATGTAATTCCATACAACTGAATAGGCACATACAGTCACTGACCTAAGAATACAGTTCCATACAATTGAATATCACATCCATCACTACAGGCCACATAGGTACATAGAATCATTGGTTGGGCTGTTGCCACTTCACATAGTTATTGTACACAGTGGGTCTGGTATGAAATTCCAACACATAGAATCCCATTGGTTGAGAGCCCGACATCACAATCCCAACTATGGAAAGCCCGAAAAGCACTTTTTCCCACCTACTGAAATCTTGACTTCCCTGCAATGTAAGCAGTGCACCAGGTGTGCCGCAGTTGTGGGGGGCGCTGAGCAAGTGAGCATGCAGTTGTGAAGAATTAGCATACCGCAGCAGCAGCGTATTCTCTGTAGTCTGAAGGCTAGTGGAACCTCAGGTAATAGTTGAAAGCAGAGACACCGGCCCACCCACTCACCCAGCATCGTTAACCAGTTGCACTGACAAGGAAAGAGAGAGCAAAAACTTAATATAAAATTCCTGCAGTTCTCTCTCTAGCTCTCTCTCTCTCTCTCTCTCTTTCTCCCCCTCTGTGTGTGTATCTCTCTCTGTCTTTGTCTGCTAAGTTGTGAGGCATTGTGACTCTGTGTGTGTATCTCTGTCTTTGTCTGTTGAGTTGTGAGGCATTGTGACTTTGTGTGGTTAATCACCAGCATATGTAAACAAAGCACTGAAGCACTGAGAGCTAAGTGTGCAAAATAACAAGGGATACAGTCTCACTCTGAGTGTTTGGCGGAGGGGGGGGGAATGGCAGAGCAGCTTTTTTGGGTTGGTGGGAATCTTTATTTATTTTTGATGATTTTGGCAAGAGGTTTGGGGCCATATTGTGCACTGGTACATGTATGGTAATGCCATTTTAGTCACCCGGAAAAAAAATGCAAAAATTTGTCAGAGTTGATAAACCAGAATGTCATAAATCTTCATTTTATTTCAAAAGCTAAGACACATGAAGTAGAATACCTTGATTTAAAAATTGTACATTAACAAGAACCAGTGAATTGGCATCAAAGGGTTTAGAAAACCAATCTCTGGCAACACAGTGCTACATGCTGGCAGTGCCCTCCTGCAATCATTAGGGTCCTCTGTTGTCTATGACCAGTTCCTTAGGTTGAAATGTAATTGTTCAGAACAGACAGAGGAGAGTGCAAGAGAGCAAGAGGGACATGGGACAGGGAAGTGCAGGTACAGTTGTGTAGGGTTGTTCAAAAATATCCAGGAATCAGAAGCAACTTTTACAAATCGGTCCTTTAAGCCCGCCCGAGATGTCAAATGAGAGCACTGCTTTGGACACTACCTACCGCTGTCAGGATTTCATGTGTCAGTTAACATTGTGATGGGATTGCATACCTGACGGGAAAACAGAATCGGGCCTTTTCTTGTTGGGAATCTCAGTGTCAGGATTTTGTATGGACCCCTACACAGTTAGAAGCAACTGCTGAGGTTCTATTCAGATTATGTTTAAAACAATTTAATGTGGGTGCTTTTCAGAGCTCTGGGGGAGAGAGTTCCATACCTTTCCCAACCTCCATTTCGTTTTAATCTTTGATATTTTAGGATGGCGTATTCTCTATGCCTTCTCTCCCAAGTTATGAGTGTGCTTGGGGTTTCTGTAGAGCCAAAGTCAGGGCTGCTGATGAGTTCTCTATGCAGTGTGAGTGCAGTAATTGCCCTTGTTCTTTTCCTCCTGACTTCTGAAGATTCTCAGTTTTACCCTTGCAGGGCCGTGGACTGAAATATCTGTCCAGAATTCCAATACATTCTAATTCTGTTGGTTGCCTAAGGGTTAATTCTTTGTACATTTGATAGTGGTGTCTGTCATATGGGCACCTTAGCACAAATCTTGTTATATTATTTTATACATTGCCTAGTTTGCTTCATGTAGGCTCATTTATGTGTTGCTACACTATATTTCCATATTTGAGGGATGGCAGTAGTAGTTGTGTTGCTATAGTTTTTCTGGTCCCCTTTGGAATAGGGAATGCTTTCCCCCTCAATGCCCCAAACCTTCTGTTTACCTTGTTGATAGTACTGGTGATGTGGGACTTAAAATTCTGCGATTCATCTATAAGCACTCCCAGGTGTTTCTATTCACTTACATTTTCCAGTGTCTGGCCTTCAGTCATTAGTATTTTTAGGTTTGAGTCCCCCTTATCCTTATCCCTTAGTTCCCTGAATAGTGTCACCTGAGTGTTTTTAGCACTCAGCACAATGTTTGACTGTGAGAATCATTCCTGGAGCCGATTAAAGTCATACTGTAAAATATGTTCTAATTCTTCATGGGATGTTGCTCTCCCTATGAGAACTGTGTCATCGGCATATAGATTTGTTTCTGTTTTCTTACGTAATTTGGTAAGTTGTTTACATATATCAGGAACAGTAGAGGTTCCAGGATGGAATCTTGTGGAACTCTCTAGTCAGTATTTGTGAATTTGAGAGTGTGCCATTCACCATGACCTGCTGTTTACTGTCCCTCAAGTATGAGTGATACCAGATGTGCACACTCTGTGACAATCCAATTTGAGCTAGACTTCTAAGTAATATGCTGTAGTCATCTAGATCAAAGGCTTTGAAGAGGTTGATGTACACTTCACCGATGTATTCTCTATTATCTAAGGCTGTTGACACAGAGCTGACATACTCCATGAGTGCTGTGCTTGTTGACCTCCCTGGCCAGATTCTGGATTGGTGTTTAGTTAGCAGCCCATAATTGTCTAAGTATTCATTCAGCTGTTTCCCAATCAATTTCTCTAATATTTTTGAAACAGTGGATAGCATTGCCACTGGTCCATAGTTTGATGGATTGTTGTGGTCCACCCTTTGTGTATTGACACTACCTTAGCTATCGTCCACTGGTCTGGGTAGACACCCTCAAATAAGAAACCATTGTAGAGTTTTGTTAAGACTGGGGTTAATACGTCTATTGAATGTTTCAGGAATTTTATTTCTATTTAATCTAGTCCACATGCCTTGTTTGCATTCAGTTTTTGTATTTCTTTTGAGTCTTCAGCTTGATTGATAACTCTAAAGTAACATTCTGGAAGGTTCATGTTTTCATTTGGGTCAGGTATCAAGCCACTGCCTAGCTCATCCAAAGGTGCCCCATGCTCTGGAATAATCATGTCAGGTAGTGGGTTGAAGTAGTTATTTAATATGTCTGCCATTTCCTTTGATGGTATCTCATTCCCTTTTTATCTGTGAATTTTATTTTGGATTTAGTAGCTGCTGTTCCTTCCATTTCTTTGATTAGCTGCCAGTAAGATGAGGGTTTTAGGGTTTTTTTCTTAGGCAGTTAGTCAAAGCACTAGCTAGTAGCAGTGTGTGCCCTCCCCCACCTCTACCTCACTTTCCACCACTTGGCTGCAGCTTATCCCCTTGCCTTCCTTTATAAACTATTTAAAGTTGTTTTTCCTTCTTTAAAAAATATTTTTAAGGCACTGCAGTAGTAGTAGCATTACTAGTGCCTACCTCTGCCCACAGTGACTGAGTGTTTTAGGCAACCACCAGCCATGCCAGTCAGAAAGAGAATCAATCAAAGACATCTGCTGCTAGATATGTGCCATGTGCTGTCTATTTCTTTCTTTGCCACCAGTTAACTGACTCTGAGTGAGTGACATGACATCTCAAACAACACATCTCAATGCTCGCACAATTCACATGAGTTGATATGCACTTCAAGGAACAGACTACCGTATGACTAATGAGTCCCTCCATGACTGACTACCTTACACTGCCCCCACAGAAAAGTATATCTGTCAATTACTCAGTGAGTGCTGTGACTCAGTCCTTGACTCCTGCAACAGCACTGCAGCATGGTAAATGTTATATGCAACTTAGTCCCTCTTTTATCAGTTCCAGTCCCTCGACAGCCATTAACTTTCCACATTATCAACAAAATGAGTCAATCCGATCCCCTTCCCTCCCAGAAAGGCACCACCATCTGCTTCCTACTATGTCTCCTCCTTTGCTCATCATTCATCCAACTGCCCATGATCTCACCTACCCCCTACCACCACCACCACCACCACTGGTGATGACAAAAGGAGTGCACACCAGAAAGAGCAGACTACTGGGTTGGGACAGGACTAGGTCATGAGACATTGAGGTGAGCTGCATAATGCTAAAGACATTAAAAAAGTAAGGGGTTCAAAGAAAAGACTGAACAGTGTTGTGAACCCTCTAGAGTTCAAGTTCTGAATTAGAACTTGATCACCATAGTTTGAGGATGGTTTGAATTTTCTTAGAGCTAGTTCTGGCAATGCTAATGTGAGTGAAGGGAGCACCAGCAGAGGGGCCAGTCTGCACCCACAAAGGTCTGAGGGGCCATGCAGGGATGATGCACTAACAGTACTGCAGCACCTCACTGAAACATTGTCACCTTTTGCACCCCTTATATGGTGCAGATTTCATAATCATGCATAGCATCAACACACTGCTGAGCCCAGCCCATCCCAAAATACCTGAGGATTAAGATCACTACTTCATGGGGCAACATGGTCTCAATTAATATCCTACCCTTCATTTCTGAGCTAGAACATGAAATGTGGAAATGGCAGAAGCAATGTCTCACAGTGATAGGCAAAGTGGAGGTGATCTATATTTTGCCACTCCCCAAATTTGCACATGGGTTTTCTACAAAGAGAGGCTGCTCAAAAGTCACACCATGATGCCTCCAGCCTTATTAAACACTACTTTCCAATACAGGAGCTGGAAAAACATGCATTCCAACAAGGCACTTTCTCAATACTTCTGTGAACCAATACCTTTAATTTATAAGAATCAATGTTGAACAATGCAGCAGGAAATGGAGCAGGACACAGGCACCATTTTTTAGACCAAAAGCAGATGTTTTCACAAATTCAGTGTTGATTCATATGAATTAAAGGTAACTGTGTACATGTGGTTTGTAATCTATCGGTGCAGGTACAGGAGAATCTTCTCAAAACATTTAACTTAGTCTTGGGGCACTTTTTGCTTAAATATAAAGTCTCCTAAGATGAGCATTGTTAAGCTCAAGGTGCACTTGAATGGGGGGAGGGGCTCAGGTTACCATGAATTCAAGACTACTCACTGGCAATCAGAATGACAAGGTCTTCAAGTGGCTAGCAGTAGTCAATGATGACTACCCACATTGGGTAGGGTTGGAGAGGGATTTGTCTGACAAGCCATGCATAGGCCTGCTATTGGGTGAGGTGCCCTCAAATAAGGTGGAAATTAATACCATTATAAAGGAAACTCAAAGGTCTTAGGACAGAATGATTACATATTGAAAGGGATGTGTTACAACAGGTTAATATTTCTTTAGAATCTACATATTACATGACCTTCAAATCTCTTCCTAATAAGTTTAAGAATACAGTTATGGGGACTTCTTACAAAATTTTTGATCAGTGGTGAAAATATCTTAAGATTCCATTATTGAGAGATACTGGTCAATCTTTGTTATATAATGTAAATTTTAAACTTAATAATAAGTTTTTAGATAAATCTTGATTCCCTGCATTAAAGACATGTTCAGCTAACAATCTTTTAAATGAGGGCTCTTTAATGTTTTTTGATGACTTAAATAAGATGCTGAAGTTTGGAAAAGGGTACTATTTTAAATTATACTCCTTAAAACTGATTCTTGCATCTCATTATGGACCTATACCATGGCTCGAAGACCATGGGCCATTACTGTATAATATTCTGTCAATAATTAAAAAATCTCACCCAATTTCTAGACTATACCAGTACTGCTTAACGCAACTTTCACTATCTATACCTACAATAGCAAAATTTTGGTCAAACAAATAAGAATATTTAACTTCAGACTGGACACTGGTCTAGAAAACTTGCACAAATATGTTTCAAATGACAGACTACAGCTAATACAAGTTAAAATCTTGCATAACTTATATAATACCCCTTTAAAAGTATTCAGATTTGGCCCATTGTCTTCCAGAGCGTGTTGGAGATGTGGTTCAGGAGTTAGCTCAATTGATCATATACTTTGGGAATACCCTCTGGTTATGGCCTTTTATTAAGAAATTAAATCCAAGATAGGTAGCAAATTAGGTTTAGTTATTTTTTGCCTCAGATTTGTATTACAGGAGATCTGACCAGTATCCCTTCTTACACAATGAAACATAATATTTGCATGATTGCTTTAACAGCCAAAAAAGTTATCTTAAAACATTGTAAAGATTATTAAACTCCTTCCTTGTTGAAATGGAGGAATGAAATTATTTGTAATCTAAGACCTAAGAAATTTACAGCTAGTATGAAAAATAATTTAGATGCTTTGCCTTTAAATGGAGTAAATTTTACATTGTTATTCTTGGTACCCAAATGTTCTAGCTCCTTTACTCGGTTTAATTTTTCATATAAGTTAACAGGTTTTTTGAATTCACCCAAATTAAGATATTTAATTCAAGTCATGCTCTTTATACTTTATTTATTCTTGTGAGGTCTCGATACTTGATTTGTACTTTTATTTTTTTTAATGCTGTTCAGTGGGTTTCTGGGCGGGGAGGTTAGGATGTCCTGAGGGCTGGGATTGGGTTTACTGTTGACCATTGTCTGTAATTATTAATTGCTACTGTTGTGGAATTATGAAATATTATTGTTCTAATCTACACATTTTTATTCCTATGGTTTGAAACTAAGTAATGATCTGAAAATTAATTAAGATAATAAAAAAAAGAACAGAATGATGCTTGACAATAGCCTCCATCCACAGAGATCACTGGGTTCCTCCTCCTCCTCTTAGGGTAGTCCCCCTCTCAGGTAACCCCAGAATTACAGTGAGCAATCAGATGTTGGTGTGGAAAGGATGGGAGAGGTGAGGCATCAATATAGTATGGGACCTACTTATGCCAGGTGTCCACTCCATGTTGTTATTTGAACTGCTGTCCAACAGGTTTGCTTTGCCTAGAACTAATTTCTGGAGATTTATGCAACTCAGAGCAGCAGTACAAGGGTTCTATAAAGCAATGCCAGCCTCTCATCAGTGGTTCTGGATACAGAAATGTGTTAATAAAAGGGACAAGAGCAAAGGGGGTGGTGGGCATGGAAAACTGTATATAGTAATTTGGGATGTGGGTTCCCCTCAACCACACAGATGGTTGGTTCTGGGGGACTTCAATGCCTGGATTGATGATGAATCCTCACAATTTGGTGATGATTTCCTCCAGTTTATGACATCACTGGTTCTGACACAATTCTGTGACCCATCACCACGGCCACATGTTGGACTTGGTTTTCTCATTGGGGCATGAGGTTATAAACCTCAAGGCTGATTGGGTCATTTGGTCTGATCACTGCACTGTGAAGTTTTCATTTGGGGCCCCCCGATAGTCCCCTTCATTGACATGATCAGCTATCTCCCTTTAAGGTGACTGTCCCCAGAGGGACTGTTGATGGTAGCTGACTTATCTGGTGTGACTGCTGCATGTAGGATCTGCACAGGCAAGGTGGTGGTCACTGATAATAAGGTGGTATCTGAGGCACTCCATGTCATTGCACCAGTCTGTATATGACCCAGATCCTGTCACTTGAGATCCCCCTGGTTTGATGGGGATATCAAGGTGACGAAGATCAAGGCTCAGAAGTTGGTGCATTGCTGGCAGAAGACCCATTCTGAGGAGGATGCACTGGCCTTGCATGCCCACTATTGTGAGTAATAAGCAGCAATCAACCATAAGAAGGCAAAGTTCCTGTCCAGGGAGATTGTTGCAGGAAGGAACAGACCATCTCAGTTATTTCAGATTGTGGACAGACTTCTTTATCCAGTCTGTCTTCAACCGAAGAAAGCTTTTTCAATCAATTTATGTGTTATGAGTTTGCTCAGTTCTTCAGTGACAGGGTGTCCTCTATCTGGTTAGGAATCTCACCAGTGTGACAAATGTTGCCTTGCAGTGACAGACCTGGTATGAGCAGAGGCTGTCTAGGAGGAGTTTAGACCAGTGGAGGTGGCAGAGGGTATAGTGGTAATCTCAAAGCTGAGCTACATTTCTTGTGAATGGGACCTGGCCCTGACTTTTTCTTGATCTGATGTGTCTACACTATTTGTCTGGTGCTCACCAGGATTATCCAATGCTCTTGGTCGGAGAGCACCTTCAATGATTCCTTGAAGGAGGCACTTTTGATACCCCTCTTGAAAACGTCATCACTCGACCCTGATGTCCT
The DNA here is from genome assembly GCA_016271365.2 of Neoceratodus forsteri. NCBI lineage: Eukaryota > Metazoa > Chordata > Ceratodontiformes > Ceratodontidae > Neoceratodus > Neoceratodus forsteri. The sequence goes on from CM057452.1 coordinate 1,781,786,306, forward strand.
GGTGAATTATCACCCAATCTCCAACCTTCCACTTTTAGGAAAGGTTGCTGACAAAACAGTGGCACAGCAGCTTGAAGAGCATCTTATGACCATTGCTGCTGAAACTGAGACAGAGAGAGAGTGAGAAAGCAGCCTCAGCTTCCTTGAATCAAGGAGGTTATTTTCTAGACTACACTGAACTGAATTATTACTTTTTGGACCTGTGTAAGTAACTAGTATTGATTCTGTTTTTGGGGTGGACTTTTCTTAGTTTTAACTTTAATTTGCCAGGGAGGAACTGTAGCTGGGAGATATTTGAAATCAGTTGTGACTAGACCTGTTACTTAGCCTTTGTGAAATAGGTGTTTGAAAGGAAGGAAGGCACTCCCCAGGGTGGAGGGTAAGAGTTATAGGTGATTGTTTCTGGATGGCATAGGCTTACTCCACCACCCTTCCCCTCACCCCACCTGCCCCAAGTGCATAACTTCCTTTATAGCAGGGGCTCTGGCATCACTTCCCCAAAATAGCAAACAACATACACCTAGTCATATACTTAAAGGCACAGCACACTGAATAGGGGATAGAGACACTCACAAGCTTGCACACACTAAAACAAGAACAAAAAACAAAAAAGCATCTGTGACTGGAAAGGACACAGACATGCGGGGAGTGGTGCAATGCACTGGCTGTGGAGTAGCAGTCTTCAAAGAGACATTCTGGAGACTGCATTGCTGCCCTATTTGCAGGCACCTCTCTGATCTGAGGGAAGAGGTTGTTCGTCTCCATGCTGACCTGGCAAGGATTCAGGAAACCTGATTCCCCACCCAGGGACCACCCTTGCCACCACCACTACCTCAGAGGTTGCCAAGAAAGAGGAGTGGTTGGACCTTGGTGGACTCAGGGAGGGTGAGGGTGGTGGAACAGAGGTGCATCTCTCCAGTTGTGCCTTTCCACAACACATTCACCACTCTGGTGAAGCATGGTTCCTCTATGGAGGCACCTGCAGTGGAGACCAAGGAGGATGCTGGGCATCTCCACAATGGAGACCCACAGGAGGGTGGCCCAGGTCCCCACAGGGGAAGGAAACAACTCCTGGTGGGGGACTCAATTGTTAGGGGGTAGAACTGGGGGAGGGAGGGGAAAGGGAGGTAAGGTGTCTGCCCAACACCAAGGCTTGGAGAGGCAGGAAAAGAATACTCAGGATCGTGGGAGCAGCAGCAAGGGGGAGGGAGCTGGATGTCATCATCCACCTTGGAATGAATTACCTGGCTGAGAATGGGATCAGAGCAGTGCAGTAGGAGTTTGTGGAGTTTGGTAGGGGCCCTAGACAAGTAGCATACACGGTAACTTTCTCGGAAGTGCTACCTGTCTATGGCATGGATGAGGCTAGGGTACACTGCACCATGGGATTCAATGACTGGTTGTAAAGCTGGTGCAAAGCTCAGGGATTTGGCTTCATTGGGGACTGGGGCTCCACCTGGAAGGATGCAGGCCTATACAGGCATGATGGTCTGCATCTATCCTGGAGGGGAACCAAGATCCTAGGTGATAGGTTTAAATGCTTCAATGGCAAACATTTAAACTGCCAAGGGGGGAGGCACTGAAGAGGAGAAGGGAAATCCTAACCCCCAAAAAATCAGGGTAATTAGTGAGGTAAACATCAAGATAGAGCAGTCGATAGGGAGAAGGGCAGGGGTAAATGGAGAAAAAGACAAAGGCAGTAGGGACAGGGATGGGGCAAAAAGAAATAAAGCCAGAAAAAAATGGAGGGTAATGAGTACCAATGCTCATAGTCTAGATAAAAAGCTGCTCCCTGAAATGGTAGCCTTGATGGAAGAGGGGTGCCTGAATGTTGTGGCAGTCACAGAAACATGGTACACAGAGAAACATGACTGGGATGTCAACATACCAGGGTACACAATCTACAGGAGGGACAGGGAGGGAAGAAGAGGAGGAGGAGTAGCGCTCTATGTAAGGGAAGGGAAGGGATCAAAGCAACAGAACTAAAGGGTAAACAGGGAGGAGAGGAGGCACTGTGGGTCACCCTGGAGACTGGAAATGGCTCCACAATCTACACAGGGGTTGTATACAGACCCCAGTCTCAGGGGGAGGAAATGGACAAGGAAATGATAGAAGGCATCCTTGGGATGGCAGAGAAAGGGGAGATATTGCTAATGGGGGACCTGAATATGCCAGATGTTGACTGGAGCACCTTTGCTGCAGCCACATCCAAGAGCAGGGCCATTCTTGATGCCCTACAGGGGGCATGCTTCAGACAGCCAGTATTGGAACCCACTTGGCTGAGAGCAATCTTAGACCTGGTACTCTCAAATGGGGATGGAGAGAGGATCTCTGATCGTGAAGTGTGTAGCCATCTGGGAACAAGCGACCACCAAACAGTGTGGTTCATGATAAACTTAGCTGTAAAGTCAAGCCACACAATAGTGAAGGTACTGGACTTCAGGAGGGCTGATTTTGTCAAAATGGGAGAATGCCTCAAAAAGCACTAGCAAACAGGCAAGAAGGTGGGGTGGAGCACCAATGAGGAAACATCAAAACCACCATCACAAAGTCAACAAGCCTTTGTGTGAAGCAAATAAATAAATCAAAATGAAAGAAAAAAACACTATGGTTCTCAAAAGAAGTGGCGGGGAAGGTAAGGGAGAAAAAGATAGCATTCAGGAAGTATAAGGAAACACAGAAGGAGCAGGACAGAGAACTGTACCAGTTAAAGCAGAAGGAAGCGGGTAAGGCAGTCAGAATAGCAAAGGCCCAAACTAAGGAAAAGATAGCCAACTCAGTTAAGAAGGGATAAAACTTTTATAGGTACATTGGGAGCAAAGAAAGCGAAGGCAGGGATACTGAGGCTGAACAAAGAGGAAGGTGGTTGGGCAGAGAGCGACAGTGAAAAAGCAGGGATACTGAACAAATACTTCTGCTCAGTATTCACAATGGAGAAGCAGGGGGAAATACCTAATCTGGTTAATAGAAGCACTCTGGATGGGGGGGGTTGATATTAGTCATTTCAGAGAAGAAAGGGTTCTGAAAGAACTCTTAAAATTGAAGGTGGGTAAAGCAATGGGGCCCGATGGGATTCACCCCAGAATTCTAAAAGAACTAAGGGAAGAACTAGTAGCACCACTGACTACCCTTTTTAATAAATTATTGAAGGATGGTGTGGTACCTGAGGAGTGGCGGAGGGCAGATGTGACTCCCCTTCACAAAAGTGGGAGCAAGGCAGAGGCAGGAAACTACAGACATGTCAGTCTGACCTCAGTGGTAGGGAAAATGATGGAATCACTTCTGAAGGAAAGAATTGTTGAGTACCTAGAGGCCATTGGGGCACAGGACCCAAGGCAGCATGGATTCACAGTGGGAAGATCATGTCAGACAAATCTAATTGATTTCTTTAACTGGGTGACCGAATCAGTAGACCAGGGAGGGGCTGTGAACATGGCCTACCTAGACTTTAGCAAGGCATTTGACACCGTCCCACACAAAAGATTAATAAACAAATTAGCAAGCCTGGGAGTGGGTCCCAGGGTGGTAGCCAAGGTAAAACACTGGTTGGACAACAGGACACAGTGGGTAATAGTAAATGGAGTCTACATTGAAAAAAGAAGGGTTACTAGTGGGGTACCGCAGGGTTCAGTACTGGGATCAGTCCTTTTTAATGTCTTTATAAGTGACACTGCAGAGGGATTGGAAGGGAAAGTATGTCTATTTGCAGATGACACAAGGATCTGCAACAGGGTTGTTGGGTGGAAAGGATGAAAAAGGACTTGGCAAGGTTGGAGGAATGGTCAAATGTATGGCAGCTTAGATTCAATGCAAAGAAGTGCAAAGTAATGCACCTGGGAAACAAAAACCCAGGGGAAGAGTACACAATGTGGGGTGAGATAATGACCACAACAAAAATGGAAAGGGACCTGGGGGTAGTCATATCAGATGACCTAAAGGTGGGCCAGCAATGTGAGAAGGCAGTAAGGAGGGCTGGGGGGATACTAGGATGCATAGGGAGAGGCATCACCAGTAGAAAACAGGAAGTTGTTTTCCCTCTGTACAGACAGTTGGTAAGACCACATCTGGAGTAGTGTGTACAGTTCTGGAGAACCCATCTCCGCAAAGACATAGACAGGGTGGAGGCTGTCCAGAGGAGAGCAACCAACATGATGCAGGGTCTGCATCAGAAGACATATGAAGAAAGACTAAAGGAAATAAAGATGTATAGCCTCGAGGAAAGGAGGGAGAGGTGGGGCATGACAGACACTTTCAAATACCTCAAGGGAATCAACAAAGTCCAAGAGGATAGTATCTTTCAGAAAAAGCGATGTGCAAAAACTAATTGGTAAAATTTGAAGATAGAGGGGGTACAGCTCAGAGGTAATGTGAGGAAGTATTTCTTCACAGAGAGGCTTGTGGATACATGGAACAGCCTTTCTGAGGAGATCATAGAATCAAAGAGGTGGAGGAATTCAAGAATGCATGGGACAGACACACAGTAAGGCAATTCTAGTGGGGGATAGGAGGAGGTAGGCTGTTGGTTAAGTAGGATCTGCAGCTTATCTGTTAGGTAAGGAAATGGGCAGACTAGGTGGGCCAAGTGGTCCTTATCTGCCATCAAATTCTATGTTTCTATGTTTGACATCTATGAGCCATTCCAATCGGGTTCCAGGATTAGGCACAGCACCAAAACAGCATTGATTATGGTGCAAAATAACCTCCTGTTAGAGACAGAAGAGACAGCTCAGGTCTTGTTCTTCTAGATCTCTCTTCAGCTTTTGACACCGTGGATCACATTGTGGTAATAGGCCACCTTAGAGACTACTGTGGACTCACTGATACTGTCATCAACTGGTTTGAGTCTTATCTCTCTGGTAGGATGCAACAGGTGGTGATGGGGAGTTTCTCCTCCTCCCCAAAGCCCCTGCCATGTGGAGTGCCTCAGGGCTTGATCTTGTCACCAGTGTTATTCACAGTGTACATGCTATCCCTGGGTGAGCTCATTAGGCATTAAAGTTTAGGTTTTCACTGCTATGCAGATGATACCCAACTGTATATGTCCTTTGTCCCTGGAACGCATGACACAGTGGAAGTGCTTAATAACTACCTGATGGAAATCAGTGACTGGATGTCCTCCAACTGGTTGAGACTGAACCCAGATAAGACAGAGTTTCTAGTGACTGTGCTGGGTCATGAGTGTGATTAGAGTGCCTCTGGAACAGTCTCAGGATTGGTCCTGGGGACCACTCCATTGATGGCTTCCCCTAGGGTTAGAAATCTTGGCACCATCCTGGATGATTGATTGACACTTGATGCCTAGGTGTCATCTGTTGTCCAAAGTGGTTTTTACTAAAAAGTGCCATTGATAGCAAAACAATGAACACCTTCAAAAACAGTTTAGATGTATATACGAATAACAAAAAATGTCTTTTCCACCAATGAAAAATGGTGCTGAGCTTATAATAGACATAACTGCCTACCTAGCTTGTATTTACCTATGAACCTATGAACCACTTAAGGAATGTCACCAGGATTAAACCCTTAGTTCCATCCGAGGAGCTTCCTTCATGGTTCATGCCTTTGTTACATCTAGGCTTGATTACTGTAACGCTCTGTATTTTGGGGTCAGTGAATGGACCCTCTGCCAGCTGTAGCTGATGCAGACTGCAGCATCCAGGTTACTGTTGGGCCTGCCCAGGTCTAGTCATCTGACACTGGTTCTGCAAGTTCTGCACTGGCTGCCTATCAGGTGGAGGATCATCTTCAAGGTGGGCTTGCTCACCTATAGAGCCCTATACATACTGGGCCTTAGCTACCTGGCTGATTTCCTGACACCTTCCTCCTCAGTCTATGCCCTCCGCTCCTCCACCAGGAGCCTCTTTGAAGTTCCAATGCCCCAGTTAGAAGCTTCCAGTGGCTGAGGCTTTGAAATCGCTTTTCCAGCCCTCTGGAATTTGTTTCCTGTCTCTGTTAGGGAGATCCCAAAGGTGAAGGTTGTTAAAAGGGATCTGAAGACTCACTTCTTTCTTCTGACCTTCCCAGACTAATCCAAGCTATTATATTTCAAGACTATTTTTATTGATTTTCATGCTGTATTGTATGTTAAATATTGTATTTGTGTGTATTTTTTCCTATTTGCATTTCCCTCCCTGTCCTTTTTTTCTATAAAGTGCCAAGAGCCTCCAGGATTGGGTGCCATATAAATAAATGTGCATTTCCTTGCCTCCATAGACAACCAGAGAGAAGCTTGGGAAAAGGAACTCAACTGTAATATTCCCCCTGAGATATGGGAGTCATGCATAAACATAGGGCATGATGTTTACAAGGATGCAAAATGGATACTCAGTCATACTAAATTGTTACATATTGCAAGTGGTATAATATACCCATGGCTCCATTCCCAGGGTTGTCTTCCTAACTCCCAATGCTGGAGATGTTCCCAGATAATGGCAGATATTGGAGATGCAGTGTGTGCCTGGCTGGCATTAAAGCCCTTTTAATCTGGGGTCCTAGAGAACTGCTCTATGATCCTCAGAGCCTTTACAACTCCTGTGCCAACTCTAGTGCTGCTGGGAAAAACCTCCCCAGCAGACATTACCATCATCCCTTGGGATAGTCAGATGAGGTTGATAGTAGTTCTGGTGGAGGCTAATGTTGCCCATTTCTGCTTAGCTGGCACACTGTGCTGGCTAATCTTGCCCGGTCAAGGGACTCTCATATGTGATGCCTAACAAAAAACATGTGTTTCAGGATATGTGGGGCCTTTTTCTTATATTTCATCTTTGCTTGGTGCCTTTCCACAGCCAGAGAACTCACCAGTGAATCTAGGGAGTGTTGCCTGAAGTGTATAGCTGCTGTCACAACAGACCTGCTTCCAGATCCAGTTGGGATAAAGAAGAAGTGCTGCTGGGCTGACAGAGATGGCCCCATGGTCCTGAAGGTTTCATACCATGGAGTCTCCCACACCATGAAGAGCTGAGAGTAATTTCATTTTGATTACAGTCTAAACACATACAGTACTGATACAGATTGGTTGGTGATTTTTTTGCATCTGAGTTTTCAAATCACAAAATAAAGTAAAGTTGGAAGATCAAATTCTCAGCTGCCAGAACCTCTGGTTCATTCCTTTCCATGAGTAATCTACTGTAAAATACCCTTAGTATATTGTGCAATACAGGTTTGGATACAGTAGCGTCTAATCATAATGCTGTTTTTTATGCCCTTCATTATACAATGCCTTTTACTGGTTCCTGTTAATTGTTTACTGTTATTTGTCCCTGTCTATTGCTTAATAAATACTGCTGTCTCTTTCTTGCTAATTCATTCAGGAGTTATAAATCAAGAAAAATACTTTGCTCCATATCACAAGGACAATCAAGGCACACACAATAATATTAAAAGCTTTTTTACTGTTTATTATAGCTTCACCATTGTGCAAACATGCAATGACCTCACAACCTGTAGTGCATGCATAACATTATGCCAGCTATGACTGATGAAGCTTGGGGGCACTGAGTGAAACATTTGTTCTGTCATCATCAGTCACAGCTGATGTGTTGTTATGCATACACTCCAGGCTATGAAACTGTTTCATGTTTGCATAATGGTGAAGCTACGATAAATGGTGAAAAAGTTTTTAATACTGTTCTGTGTGCCTTAATTGCCCTTGCTGTAGGGTATTAAGTGTTTTCTTTTGTTTATTATTATTTTTTCATTGTGCACCATGGCTGAGTCCTGATGTTTGCCCGCTGTTGTGTGTATGGTTGGTTCAAGAGTTGACTTTTATGTACATACATGTGTTAGCAAAGTTTTTAATAAAATTTTTACATGGTACAAACAAAGGCAAGACAGTTTTGTAATAATACTGAAATCATTATTTTTAACAAGATTAAACTATTAGGACCTAGTTTTCATTATTTTCAAAGTTGCCCTGCATATGAGGTTATACAAGAACTGTACAGAAAAAAAGTATTTACAGCTATATAACGTTACAAAAAAACTAGCACAAGTGTGGTACAAAATGTACAATTACAAGGTGATGTTACGTACGTGAGAACAGATAAGTAATTACTCCCAGGTACATTCTTCATTCAGTTCACTCCTTAATGCCACAATGAGCTGAAAAAGAGAAAGGTCATTTCTTGTTTTAGATGTCAGACCATTCCACACCTTCAATAAATTATATTGCAAGGTAATTTCATCAACTTTATTGTCAATTTTTGGAATACATTCCTCAGTGTTGAACATCCCTGAGTGGGTGACCATGATCTGGCAGGACACTGATAAATTTGATGTTACCCCTAATCAGTTTGTGCTTTATTTTATAAGTTATTGTTGCGCCTTGTTTTTTTTTCTTCATAGTTCTAAGCTGTCCCAGCTTAGCCCGTCCAACATTTGACAATGGTGTATTAAAAAAAGACAACAGAAGGACTCATCTGGCCAGTGTATTATAAGAGGGGTTTATCATATATAAGCATTGTTGATTGGCAAACCTTTAAACCACATTTTCATATTCTAAGATGGGCAATCTTAGTTACACTGCTATTTTTTTTTTTACATTTCAAGGGGTATTGCTACTACAGATCTCATCAGTGCTCCTATCCTGCAAATTAACCTTTTTCGTAATCATCTTATATAGAGTTCAAACTTTATATAGTATCCAGTGTTTTCTCCAAGTAATTTTACTGACTTGTGTTCTCTGCCCTTCAAGTGCAGTAATGTTTATTTCCTTTATTCCACTACCTTGTTAATGTTTGTTGTGAATTGACATCAACTGAGGTTTTTTTGTTTGCTTTTTTTTTTTGTTTTTGATTTTTGGTGTTGAACACCTGCTTTGAGTCATTAAAACAGATTCATAAAATGAAAAAGTCATTTTGAAGTTTTGCTTCCATCTGTGAATAGGTTTCCACTGTTGAGAAGATCACAGAGTTATTGGAATAAAGCCATATAGTCAAATTTTGTATATACTACAGTAGGTCATTTATATATATATTAAAAATTATGAGAGACTCAAGATTGAACCCTGTGTAGTTTACTTGATTAAGGTACTAGTCCATTCACAACAGCACATTGTGTTATATATAACTGGGATGGCACTGAATATTTTGCAGTTAGTGGTGAGAGCAAAGCTAGCTAATATCCACTGACTTGTTTAGCTTGGCCACACCCTCCCCTCAAACATGTTTTTCCACCAAGGTGGTTCCTGAGTTGTACCTGAATTTCAAACCATACCTTTCATATGCCCTATCATTCTGTGGTGGATACTGTCCACCTGACACCAGATATGTGGGGAAGGGGTCTTGGAGAATAATCATTATACATATGCAGCACAACACACTAGGCATGGTTTACCCAGGCATATAATATGAGGTCTTGTCAGTAACCCTCTTGCCAAAGCCATCCCACACTGGTATGTGTGATCAACCCACACTGAGCAGGCTCTATGATGCTGGTTTGACAACTAAGTTGTCGACCACCATCACAGCGATGGATTTATGTTGACCACAACTTGTGGTTGATATAAATCCGACTTGAGACCTCAGCCATTTTTTCATTGGTGGGCTCTGCCCCCACACACCCCAATCTCTAGGATTCTAACTCCAAGTCAGAGTTGGATCTGGGAGGGGGGGTGCAGGACCAGGAGAGAGAGAGTGCCGGGATCTTGGGTGGTCTATTACAGTGACAACGTTGCTGTTGTCAACATCAACGTTTTCACTGTAATAGTGTCACCGTCTTGGGCACATACCCACTGGGGCAGGACAGGCCTGGATTTGGTCTTGTGCACCTCTGTTAACATTTTGGCAAAGATGAACAGTCAAATTATGTAATTTTCACATGCCTAGAACTGACACCTGGATTCAAGATCGCCAGCAACAATGGTACAAATGTTTTGAAGGCCAATGAAGAGGAATCTTTGTACAAGGTGTTCTTTTTCATCCAGTGCCTCAGTTTGATCATTCAGAATTCATGATGTCCTTATAAAAAGCTGATACCCTGTTGGCCCTCACCTGCTACCTTTGTGGTCATTCCACAGCACTGCATTAAACAGTTGTCCACAAGGTGGAAATCCACATTGTACATGCTGGAACAGCTGTTCAGGCAGTGCAAAGCCCTCATGGACTTCATCATGGTGCACTGTGACAATGACACAGCATCCATGTCCTTCACTTCAGATCAGTGGAGGATGATGGACAGCCTGATTCAGATCCTGCCGCCATTTGACCATGCAACACAAGTGATAAGTGCATCAAATGCATCCATCAGCCAGACAGTATCACTGCTTTGTGTGCCATGGCAGAGTCTTTTAAATACCTGGGAGGAGTTCAAAGTGAAGGCTGAATTTGCTGGCAGTGATCTGATTGAGCAGGTGCTGGAATGAATGTCCACAGACAACTGATTGTTCAGCATCTGTGAGTCAGAGGTTTATGTGCTGGCAACTATGCTGGATCTGTGGTACACATGTGGCATGGTGTCACTTTTCAGCAGTGGGGGGGGGAGTTTATCACTACAATAAGGCATTAACAAGGCAAGTTCACAATTGTATGATCGCAAAGCAGAAAACAAAAGCTAGTGAAACACACACTATGCAACCTAATCAAAAATAGCCTGTTCTAGCAGTGGTAAGTGTACAAAGAATCCAGTTACTGTAGGAGTCTCTGTTCATTATTTGAGAAATCAGATTAATTAACAAGACAGTAACAATATGTAGATATACATCAATTTTACTTTGCCAGTGAAAGAAATGTGTCACTTTGTCCCGTAGGTTTGGTTGGCTACAGTTCATGGCCCCGATTCTAGAATAGTTACACCTGGTGTAACAGCACTTGCACCAAGTAGAATGGTGCAAGTAGCAACTTACGGCAGCAGTTGCGACATGTGCGATTCTACAAAGTGGCCTGTGACATGTTGCAGGCCACTTGCGCCGAACAGCTGTTATGCCAGCAGTTGTGCCATAAACCCCCTACAACATGGTGCTTTTACACAGCAGTTGCGCCTCATTCCAGAAGGGCAGCAACGTAGTCCCCAATGTCGGGATTCTACAAGAACCTCTGGAGGAGAACCGGCAACATAAGTTACACCTGCATTTAGCTGGTGTAACTTACATTCATCGTCCGAGGGTCCTGTAGAACCTGGTCCATGTGCCCTCCCCATGCCTAGACCACCCCGTTGTTTGCCCCAAAGGGCATCACACACATTCCACCCCATCCCCTGTACTGCTTACCCGTACCCCCATACGATAAAGGCCCCTGAGGGCTGCCCGACCAACTGCCCCAAGTGCTGAAATGTGCCCATGAGCTGCCCACAACCCTGTCTCTGACTCTATCTGTCCGATAAGCCCATGGTAACGATGCCCCCACCTGCGTCCCGACCCCTAGTCACCAGCTGCAAATGTGGCAAATACCCCACCCTGGTAGTCTGGTGGCCCCCACCCAGCCATGTCAGCCACCCAGCAACCCCCATCCATCCCAGCCGGCGACTGTCACAGTCCATCTCACCTCCATGGTCAGCTGCTGACTGAGCTCAGTAGGAGTGTGTACAGAAAGATGTGCTCAGAAATTAATTTCTGAGCATGTCTTTTCTGTACGCACCCTCCTGAACTCAGTTGGTGGCCGACTGTGGAGGTGAGAGGTGGCTATGCCAGTCGCCAGCTGGGGATGGGTGGGGGTGCTGGGTGGCTGACATGGCTGGGTGGGACACTAGACTACCAGGGCAGGGTATTTGCCACATTTGCGGCTGGCAACTCGGGTTGGGGTGCGCGGTGGGGGATGACAGCACTGCCCTGTGGGGCATTTTACAATGGGGATTTGAGGGCTGAGGTGTGGACAGACATGCAGGGCATTTTACAATGGGGATTCAAGGGGCTGGTGGTGTGGGCAGCCTTGTGGGGCATTTTACAATGGGGGATTTGGGGGACTGGGGATGTGGGCAGCCCTGTGGGGCTCTTTCTGAACACATCAGGGGCAGTTGGTGTGGGAAGCCCTCCGGGGCACCAATGTGGCTTGCTGGGCATGGGGGGTGGATTTGCAATATGCAGTGTGCCTGTTGCGGCTTGTGACATGCTCACCAGGTGCACCCTCTGTTCGGCGTACCTGGCCACATGTCGCAAGTCACAAGACTTTGCAGTGGAGACCCTGCCTCTTCTAGAATAGGGCGCAGGGTCAATGTCGCAGTTGCAGTTGGCTCAAGTTGCATTGGGGGCGACTTGCACCAACCATCTAGAATCTGGCCCATGTGTGTCCACAAGACCTCCCTTTGGAGTATTTATTTTCCTGTGATCACCACCATGAGAATGTATTTTTACTTTATTTAGTGTTATAAACTGAAGGATGTACACTGACCCCTGGCAGGCTTCATTATAATGATTGTGGCACAAGTTGCATTTTTTGTGTTGTTTTTGCACTGTTGTGCTCTCTGTTGTACAACCTGAGGACTCTTTTGGAGTCTGTCACATAAAGTTGCCTGCATGTGAATGTTAACACACACATTATGCCTGTGGAAATGCAGTTATTGAATGTCCTGATTAAATATTTTCCAAGACCCTGGGTTCTTAAGTATTTGCACTTCATGGTGTTATTGAAATGATTACAGTTTCCACACTGAACATTTCCAATAGATTTTGTACCCAGGACTGTTGAGCATTGACTCTTGATAAAGACGATGTATTACCTGATCCCTTAGATTCTGTCATCTCTTATACAGTAAGTGCATCTAGGTGTCGGTTTGCTAATATTTTCCAAAGAATGATCTCAATGCAGCTATGCTATTTTTTTATCACTTGAGCAATATGTGGCACTTTGTTGTTATACTATGTAGCAAACATAATATGGTAGTTCTTTCCTAGCTGGTTTCTCTATAGCACTTTCTCAATAGTTCCTGGGTATTGATTTTGCTTTCTGAAAAGCCTCTGTGATGCTGCCTGGATAATAATCCTTTTGTACAAACCTTTTTCCTGCATTTTTTTTCTTGGTGCATAAACTCCTCCATTGAACAGTTTATTTTAGTTTAAAGCATCTACTCCACCATAATAATTCTATAGATGCTGGGCTAATGAGTACTTATGTAAAGCAATAATGCATTTTGCTCTGTTGGTTAGTGAAGCATGGTGGTGATCAAGTTGTTTCCCTCTTTCAAAATTTGTGGGTCCAAGAATTCAATGCATTCCTGGCTTTCAGCTCAATTGAATTTCAGATGTGAATATTTAATATTGATGATTGCAGAATTAATTTAAGTCATAATTTACCTTCCACATCAAACACAATTTCATATATATAGCATTTCTGTATTGTCAGAGATGTCAAAATTGGAATATCTAATGTCAGTATAAATAATTTTTCCCAGAGTCTGATGTATAGATTTGTGCAGCTTGGCACAAATACGGACCCACATTACGGTACCACATATAGTGTTAAACATTTTGTTGACTATGAAGTAGTTTCATGTCAGTAGTAGTTCAGTCAGCTGTACAATTCGGTTTGATGGTGGAAAGATTCCTTGTGATCTTGGATCTGGAAAGTATGATATTGTATCTTGCCCTCCATTGTGTTGTATGTTACTATGTAGACTTTTAACGTCTAAAGTCAAAAGCCAGTATTAGGAATCTATTTCCAGATCTTGTACAATGTTGATTGCTGTAGTAGTGTTCTCAAAATATATTTCCAAGTTCACAACCCATTATCTTAAAAAGAAAGAGATATATTAGATGTGTCCTGTTACTGATCCACTGTTCATGATGATTGCAGGGTATGGGGAATTCTCTACATTTTTATGAATTTTCAGTAGTAGATTGATTGCTGGTATTACTGGTCCCTTTACTTGAATTAAGTTGATTTCCACATCTATGGTATAGCCATGAACTAAGGCTTCTTGCAATATTCCTATAGCTTTCAACATGGTTTCCATAGTGGGATCCTTCTTCAAGATTGCATAACAATCTGTGCAGTATCTGTCAGTGACATGACATTTCAGTCAGATGTTTGCCTCAGCCCCATGTAATGATTGTTCACACCTTATCTGAGAGTTTTATGAACATATCTGTGTTCTGTTTCAGTTCCTTTAATGCCTTTAATTTCTGAAAAGATAGAATACTTTGTCTACCCGTATTTTCATTAATAATCTTCTTCATGTCACGTATTACTACTTTGCAATAAGTGGATGCAGCATTATTATTCAGTCAAGGAGGATATCAGTTTGATTTCCATTTAAACAGTGTTGATTCTCTTGCAAATGGCATCACTGTTTTAATAGGTATATTGGCAGAGGTTGTTATTCTGGAGTCATTGCACAGATGCTGCATAATGATTATTGTTAAAGTGACTTTTGAGATGGATCTGTCAGATAAATTTGAACAAGTCCACCTCTACCTGGAAGATATTTGCTGTAGGTGTCTGTGCAATGTTTAAGCCTTTCCTGAACACCTTTGCCTGTGGTTTTGTCAGCACTTTGTCCATTTGATTTATTATTGCCATTTGTTGTACCTCCGTGACCTTTCTGATTACTGATAATACTGATTTGGATTGTATCTGTTTTCCACCTTTGACTGTTTTGCCTCTGACTTCTGCCCCCCTCTTCCTCCTCTCCTTGGTTGTTCCTGTAAAGGATGCTAGATTCTTCCATTGGATCCTCTAAACAAAGATTGATTATGTACTTGTCTTGGTGCATTTGCATTATCACAGCTTTCTTGTTCACTGACTGGTGAAAGGTTTTGGTTATCTATCATAAATTGTTGCCAGTCCTAAAATTAAAATGTTTCCCTAGGTTGAGAGCCCTGCCAGTTACACACATTCCAATGTGTGTAATTCTTGGCATCTTGGAGGTGTTTTTTGCCATGTAGGCTAGCAAGTCCTCTTTGAAACATGTGATACTAGATTTAGTTTTTACCATACATAAATCATTTAGAGTGTCTGCATTTTATTCACCACTTTGTCTTGAATGGTTTTTGTGATCTGTCCTTTATTTTCTAATTGTCAGCAGTATTAAGTCACTAGAGCACTTGTTTAAAATGTTTTCCCATTCAATGAGGTAGAGTTTATTATCCTCACTGAATGGTTGAGCTTTTTGAATTTTGTGGTGAGAGGAGGGATTGTGCCATTTGTCATCCACCCTCTTCACCAGTGTCTTTATTCATCTTGTTGTTGGCACTGACATGGATGTTTAAGAGTGAATTAGGTGCTAAGTGGGTAAGAGATGGTACCTTTGTGGGCTTTTGTGGCTGGGAGGGAAGAGGTTGGAATTATCTTGAGATTTTGCAAGTGGGTAGGGGAAGGGTTATTATTTAATTCAATGCTGCCATGATTACAGTCAACAATTGATTATTTGGCATGGGGAAGATGGTAGTGGTGGGTGATTTTGCTCAGTGGGTCAGGTAAGAGAGTATTTTTGTTGAGAACAGGTAGACCTGGTTGGGGGAAAGTTGTTATTAGTCAGATTCCAAATAAAGGGAGAAAGGAACCTGATTTTTTTTATAGAAAACCTGAAAACACCCTGCAAAGTGCATTTAGTTTGTGGACAAAGAGCCACTTCATACAGTCTTCATCTGTCAAACTGTTACATTAAGTGCCACTTCATGAGCAATTTGCCAGTACACAAAGTTTACACCTGATGATGTTGACACTTTACTACACAGACCACCCACTATGTAAAGGGCACCATGAAGTAACAAGAATTTGTGTAACTCTCATCATTGTGAAGTATTTTTACTTGGTACCCATCTAGCTGTAGTTCTGACTGGAGAAGCTATCATGGAGTCTTATGTGTCTTGTACCATGCCTCAGAGGCAAGACTGGAAAAATCAGCCAGGAGCACTTCCCAACAACTCCAAATACCTACTACTGGAGTGGACCATCGGGAGATAGAGGGACTGATATTGAGCATCTCATTCTGGAAGCCCATGATAAGCTCAGTTGGAACAACTGTTCATAAATAACTGTAAGCTCTTGCTGAATTATAGTTCCTTATTAATGTCTTATTCATGACAACTAAAGAAAAGGACTGAACATGTGATTATTCAAAAGGGCACGGGTTAATTATGTGGTTAAGGTGTGTTTAGAAATGTGATGCTAAGAACTGTTTAAACTTTCATTATCTGGACTGAGGATGTGCCAAGCTGAGGTCAGGACCATTCTTATGAATGTGCCAGCTAAAATTGGACTATTCAAAGAATCTAACATTTCCAGTCCCCCACCCCACCACCCACGGTGGAATTACAAAGACTGTCACTAGCATAACTGGCTTCTCATACAAGAATATTGATACTAGGAATGCTCAGATTCTGTTTGATAGAATCAGAATCTTAGGATTCCATTTCATTTTTGGGGATTTAGAAATGTTGGGTTTCATGGTCCAACTTTCTAAACACCAAAAGTACATATTAGAAATTGGAATCAAAACACATTAATGTCCATCTACCCTTTTGTCTGCCCATTCTGTCAGTCTATTCAGATACAAACAGTTCAATATATTCCATCATTGTATGGCATCCTTCATACAAATGTATCACAGAATCCTTCACTGTATGGTACTTTTGTGGGCTTTTCTGGCTGGGAGGGAAGAGGTTGGAATTATCTTGGGATGTTGCAAGTGGGTGGAGGAAGGGTTATTATTGTAGTTCAATGCTGCCATGATGACAGTCAACAATGGATTATTTGGCATGGGGAAGAGGGTAGTGGTGGGTGATTTTGCTCAGCGGGTCAGGTAAGAGAACATTTTTGTTGAGAACAGGTAGACCTGATTGGGGGAAAGTTGTTATTAGGCAGATTCCAAAGAAAGAGAGAAAGGAACCTGATTTTTTTTCGCAGAAAACCTGAAAACACCCTGCAAAGTGCATTTAGTTTGTGGACAAAGAGCCACCTCATACAGTCTTCATCTGGCAAAGTGTTACATTAAGTGCCACTTCATGAGCAATTTGCCAGTACACAAAGTTTACACCTGATGATGCTGGCACTTTACTACACATACCAATATGTAAAGGGCCCCATGAAGTAACAAGAATTTGTGTAACTTTCATCATTGTGAAGTATTTTTACTTGATACCCATCTAGCTGTAGTTCTGAATGGAGAAGCTAACATGGAGTCTTATGTGTCATGTACCATGCCTCAGAGGCAAGACCAGAAAAATCATCCAGGAGCACTTCCCAACAACTCCAAATACCTACCACTGGAGTGGACCCTCGGGAGATAGAGGGACTGATAGTGAGCATCTCATTCTGGAAGTCCATAATAAGCTCAGTTGGAACAACTGTTCATAAATAACTGTATGCTCTTGCTGAATTATACTTGCTTATTAATGTCTTATTCATGACAACTAAAGAAAAGGACTGAACATGTGATTATTCAAAAGGGCACGGGTTAATTATGTGGTTAAGGTGTGTTTAGAAATGTGATGCTAAGAACTGTTTAAACTTTCATTATCTGGACTGAGGATGTGCCAAGCTGAGGTCAGGATCATCCTTATGAATGTGCCAGGTAAAACTGGGCTATTTAAAGAATCCAACATTTCCAGTCCCCCACCGCAACCCCCACAGTAGAATTACAAAGACTGTTACCAGCATAACTGGCTTCTCATAAAAGGGCATTGATACTAGGAATGCTCAGATTCTGTCTGATAGAATCAGAATATTAGGATTCTGTTTCATTTTTGGGGGATTTAGAAATATTGGGTTTCATGGTCCAACATTCTAAACACCAAAAGTGCACATTAGGAATTGGAATCAGAACACATAATGTCCATCTACCCTTTTGTCTGCCCATTCTGTCAGTCTATCCAGATACAAACAATTCAATATATTCCATCTTTGTATGGCATCCTTCATACAAAAGTATCACAGAATCCTTCACTGTGTATTTATAAAGGCAGTATAAATGAAAAGTACAGAAGCAGTTAATATAAGCCACCAGTTAAAAAATGATGTAGCCCAATCCTGCAGCCAGGTAGAAGTTAATGGTTTCACAAGTAAGGTCTCCTCTCCTGTAAGGAAGGGACTCATAGAGAATGTTCTGTGTTCTATGACAATATAAGCAAAAATCTCCAGGAAAACTGAGAAGGGGTGGTAATGACTTTAGGGGTATATACAAGAGTCCAGGAAAAAAAAATAAAGTTTTCTGATTCTTTTATCAGCGTAAAAAAAAATAGAGCCTAAATCTACTCTTGTGGCATCAGCTATACTTGCTAGTCCTAGAGGGTGGCATAAGGGATCCAGTTCCTCGATGTAGTATAGGTCTCCTATTGATTCTGTTACCAAGATGTCATCAGCTACAGAGAGAGAGAGCAAGGAGAAAGAACTGGTAGGTAAGAGGCAGGGACCTCCTCAAGGGATTCACCTGTATGTCCCCATCAATGACAACACCATGAACTTCACAATGTAGCAGTTTTCCTGGCTAGTAAGCAGTGTATGACTGGATGATGAATTCAGGGGCTAAACACTCAAGGGTAAGTTGAGCACTTTGAGGAACAGACAAATGTGATTCTGGATTACTGTATATTTTAACATCAGCCATAATGTAATGGTGGCCTGGCCAGGGCTTTGTCATTGTAAAAAATGTTTGGAGATCAAAACCTGAGTTGAGGAATGTCAGTTTGTGGTTCATCCCCAGCATCTTCAAACTCTGGCAGTTCCCCAGATGGTTAGGTACCCCGTGGAAAATAGGCGGGAAGTCATTAATTTCACTGGGGATGGCTGAGTCAAATGATTAAAGATCTAATGCACACATATTTCATAAAAAGTTTGAATTCTCTTGAATTAATGTTCCTGTGTCATGATTAGTGTTTCCTGAAAATATCATGCTGTTTGGTTTTGTGTTTTTTTTTTAAATCAGCATCTGTTAATGTGCTCTGCAGTAACTGAAAACAGTGAAAAAACAGAAAAGATTTTTCTGTCCCTGTCAGTGAGTTATGACATCATACTTGTCCAGCCTGCTGCTTCTGCAATTGAGTTCCTGGTTAACTAAATAAGCTGTTGCAGTTCCTAGTTAGAGCAGTCTGTAGAGCTAATTGTTTTCACTCAGAGTTTGTTACTAACCCATCTGGTTTGTGTTTAGAGAGATATGCTTAAAATCTATCTTTCTGTTCTCATAAAAAGTTGATCATTTGGGGTTCAGTGCTGAACGGAAGTGATATGAATGAATGTCTGAAAAATTACCTTGTCTGTATCACAGCTGTCACTTCTATGTCATCAAAACTCTGCCTTCTATTCTGACTATATAACACAGGGTTGTTTGATGGATACAAAATAAATCTGTATTCTGTTAATTCCTAGAAGCAGTCTGTCTTTGATGTAGCCTCAATAAATACTGTAGGTTCATGTGAGAACAGTTTTGTTTATGTCAGATTGACAAACATCTACTGGCCACATTCTGCTATTTCAGGAACATGTACTGAATGAACTTTGAGGGTGTCTGTGTGAAAATACATCATGTATGTGTATAACTAGAAATACTGTATGGCCTCCTGATGCCTCTGTCTCCTGCCTCTCTGCTGAGGCTGCTGCACGCTGCTTTCCTCTGTCCCCCACCCCCACAATTAGGGCCAATGCACTCTGTTGTCCCCTTTTCCTGTCTCCACAGACAGGGCTGCTGTGCTGTGCTAAGCCCTAGAGTCCCAGGGTCTCTGCCTTTACAATTTGGGCTGCTGCACCATACTGCCCCAGGCCACCAAATGTGGGGCTTTTGCTGCAGCCTGCTACCCACTTCCAATGTCCCAAATGTGTAGGGCCACTGCACCATGTGCACCCCATCACACATTCAGGGCTGCTGTACCCTAATGCCCCACTATGTCCTGCACCATGATCAAGGCTTCTGCACAGTGCTGTCCTCTGTCCCTTAGCACCACTGTGCCCTGTGGCACCATAGAGCCTCTTGCTTCCACAGTTGAATTGTTGCACTATGCTGCACCCTGCCACTAGAGTCAGAGCCTTTGGCACACTGCCCAAACTACTCAAAAGAAAAAACAAAAAATACATTCATCTTGTGTTATAGGGTGGGGGACAGAGTACAAGGTGCAGCAGCCTCAACTGTTTGTGCATGAGGCAGCAGGGTGTAGCAGCCCTGACTGTGATGAGAAGACAGTGGGCAGTGGGTTGCAGCAGCCTCAAATGGGGGCAGGAGATGGGGCTTTTGGGGCAGGAAGAGGAAGCAAAAAGCTGCTGCCTCAACTGTCGGACAGGAGACAGGTGTATCAGGATGCCATATAGTATTTCTAGTTTTACACATATATGATGAATTTTCACACAGAAACCCTCAAAGAACTCAATTTTATGAGTTCATACAGTATATGTTCCTGAAATAACAGTGTGGCAGACACATGTTTGTCAATCTGACATTAAGACAAAATTGTTATCACATGAACATATTTATTGAGCCTATATTAATTACACACTGCTTCTATGAATTAATGGAATGTAGATTTATTTTATAGCCATTGAACAACCCTGTGTTAAATAGTTGAATAGAATACAGAGTTTTGATGACAGAGAACTGACAGTTGTGATACAGAAAATTTTATTTCTCACAGACATTCATTCATACCACTTCAGTTCAGCATTGAATCCCAAATGAGCAACTTTTTATGAGAGCAGAAAGATGGATTTCAAGCTAATCTCTTTTAACACAAACCAGATAGGTTAGTAACAAACTTTGAGTGAAAACGATTAGCTCTACAGACTGTTCTAACTAGAAACTGCAGCAACATATTCAGACAATTAGGGACTTGATTGCTGAAGCAGCAGGCTGGACAAGTATGATGTCATTGTTCACTGACAGGGACATAAAAATCTTCACTGTTTCTTCACTGTTTTCAGTTACTGAAGAGCACATTAACAGATGTTGATTTAAAGAAAACCACAAAACCAAACAGCATGATATTTTCAGGAAACACTAATCATGACACAAGAATGTGAATTCAAGGGAATTCAAGCTTTTTATGAAATATGTGTATTTGATCTTTAAATGGCTGGGTCCTGGTGTTACCACAGTCCCACAGTGGGACACCAGATTTCAATGTACATAGTCTCAGCCATTCTATTCTCCTGCTCCCCCCCACCTTGTTCTCCAGTTGCCCATGATAACATAGACAAACAAGGTTGTCCATGGACATTCATGATCATCCCTGCACTGCCCTTGTTCTTTGTCCATGGTAACTAAATCCATGGTTTTTTCATTCATGGACAATATTGTCCATGGCTGATGCACAAAACACATACTCGGAAGAACTAATGCAGAGAACAAAATCCATTTTCAATTCATAAATAAATAAAAAAAAGTTTCTCATAGAATAACATCTTAAATTATTTTATGTAGCAGCCATGATTGTCTATGATCTAAATATGGGTTTTAGTGTCCATACTTGATAACTTCGGTTTTCATAGTTTGCTGTTTAATTATGATACAGTATTAGCAAGTTTGTCATGTGATCAACTGTTTTACTTGTGGACAAGTCCAGGAGCATTTCCATTCAGAAGAAGACATCTGGCTGTGGAGGATGGCAGGTTGTCCCAGTCACCTTCACTGTGCCTGGGGGGGGAGTCATATTATTAAATATGGATGTTTGAGAGTAGGAGACTGGGAGTTGGGGGCTACTGCTGAGATGGGGTTGGGGATTATTTGGTTTACAAGAAAAATGCCTGAAGAGATGATGGGCAGCCATGGTTGTGGGTGGGTTGCATCAGTCACCAATCCTGGGACTCAGTGTTTAATGAAAGCAGCATAAACCATAAAGTTTGGGTTCTGGGGAGGAGGGTGGGATTGGGCTTTGTTGCAGAGGGTGGTGACACAGGGGTTGTAGTTTAAGATGACTGGGCTGAGGAGGAGTGTGGAAGGCTGATTTCCTTTTATTTAGAAATTCCCAAATACCAATAGGCACAAATAATGTGGACATTCAAAGACGTAGGGGAGATATGTGCCTCATCATTAAAGCTCTTACAGATGCATTATTATGGAAACAGCTAGGCCTTGTTCTGAGAGGCAAGATATATTGTACAAGAGCACATCCTTTGCAATTGCATGGAGATTATTATAACACCAATAGAAGAAAATATGGGTTTACTGTTAGGGTTGTAAAAGTTTGGAACGAGCTACCAGTTGAAGTAGTGGCAAGTAAAACTATGGTCGAATTTAAAACCAGATTGGACAACCACTTGATTTCGAGAAATTTAGTGGTATAATTAGTATTACTTGCAAGCTATTATGGACCTAATGGTCTTCATAAAGTTTTGTATGCATCTATGTCATCTATTCATTATGTGTATCCAAATAATGAACAATGCATTATTCATGATATTCTGGAAATACTATTCATTACTTGCAGACTCCTGACAGTCACATAGAGGGATGCAGTGTCCCCTGGCCCAAGGGAGGAGAGTCATTTTTTGACAAACAATCCTGCCTCCCTTGGCCAGGCCCCAAGCAAACTGAGTCCATTTCCAAACCTGGGTTGTCAGCATAGCAAGTACTTGTGTTCCCGCTGTGCTGCTGAGTAGGCTGATTCAGTTGTCTTTTAAAGAGACACCTACAGTAAAGGTTTGTTTGGTTGAAATGTAGATATTGGGAGCTGGAGTCCTGGCACAGCTGGGGTCTCATGGTGGGATAATGAAACCCTATATACAGTATATTCTGTGCCACAGGCAATGCTAGCCATTTGTGATACCTGCTCTTTAAGATGGAGGGGGTTGTTCTAGTCCCCGCCCCATCCAGAAATGGAGTTTCCTGATGACCATAAAACATAAATGTATAGGTGGAAATTAGCTATACTTGTGTGCCTTTTCCATAGTCCCACCACTGACTATTTTGCCACTGAAGTTGCAGCATGTATCCTTATTATGAAGTAGTGATTTCTAGTTTCCTAATCTAGACCTACAGAAAGAGAAATGATGTGACTCCAAGACTATAACCAGATCTACAGGTAGAGTAGCACTCTGCACAAGTGTCTTTCACTGAGTCCCACCAGGGACACCAGGTGTTTGTCACTCAGTCTTTAATTTGTGGCCCCTAACAAGGATGATGATACCAGTGACTAATGCTAACCAGTGTTCTCAAATATGGTGAAACAGCACTCCAAACAAAACAACTAGTGGACTATATTACTATCTAATGAGTGATTCCATTCAAGGCCTGTGCCCAGTTTGGAAATATACTGATTCCTGTTTTGCTGCTACTGGAAATCTGATGTGCCTATTCTGAGTCAGCTTTACTGTGATGAATAGCAAAGCAATGGTGTTAAGGGATGCACTGAAGGTAAAAGGTAATGAATTAAGCAATAAGACATGACCAGGGGTTAGATTAACAGTCTGTTGATCACCCCATAGGGGTGTAATGTGGCACAAGGCACAGCTGAGTGCCATATTGCCCCTAGAGGGTGATTAACTGTTACTCTAAATACTGGGTGTGCCTTATTGCTATTATAAAAAGTGTTCCTAAAGAAAAGTGTTAAAAGTATACTTGTTTAATGTTTTCCTCATTGAGAGGGAGTTTTTTTAATGAAATAGTTCTTCCACCAACAGTTTAAGAATGTTGTTCAGAATCAGAATGCATCATTCCAGTCATTCAGAAGTGCTAGAGTATGGCATGCTGACAGCAAGAATTCATGTACCATGGTGAGCAGGCTGTACATGACAGTATAACAGGGATTCATATAAGGCTGTTGGAAGCCTAACAACCAATCAGATTGCAACATTTCTGAGACCCTTTTTATAATATCAATGAACGGTTGTGAAATGAAGGTTTGAGTCAGTAGCCATAGTTGTGTAAAGTGCTTGGCCTTTTAGAGGACCGCTGGAAAATCAAAGTTAACCAAGAACCTGCACACCACAGGGATATCTTACTACAAGTACCACTGTAAAAATTGTACATTTTCTGAGGAACAGGACCTCTTGGCAGCCCTGTGAAAAAAGCCACCTTGGATGGAAGCACCAATACCACTGCCATTTGGAAATTAACATTCTTTATTGAGCCATGGGCAGTTTGCTCAAAGGGCAGACCCTCTAAGTTTCTTGTTATGCATTTTGAGGCAGACCAAAGCAGTGGCACACACCACACTGATGGATTATAAATATAAATTTATTATTGAACTATCGCCACATGAAGACAAGCTGTGCTATGTATCACTACTTCCTGAGACCCTGATATGTAGGAAAGTCTGTCACTGCATGGCAGTAGTTCGACACGTTTGTAATTGCATTTTGCACAAATACACCCACATAAAGATTCCACTATCTTAGTAGAACAATCATGCTATGAACTATTTCCCTACCACAGTGTGATGTACATCTTTATAAGTGGTCAATGGAAAACAACAAATAGTTAAAACAAATCCTTGTGTACCTTTACTACATCCTCAATAGGGTTCAAAACACCCCCACAGTGACATCAGTCTATTTGAATATTCAGTTCCTTGTTCGTGTCACTAACGTACAGTACAAGTTGAACTATATTGGTTCCAACATCAGTCCCTGAGGAGCACCACTAATCACCCTCCCCAGTTCAGAAGCACATTCAATCTTACTTTTTGCCAGCTTCCTGTGAACGAACTCTTTTTCCAGTTAAGGTGTTTTGTGCTCCCTCTGTGCTTAGATGCCGCCATCCTGTCATCATCATGCAACCACTCAGTCCCATGTACTCCCTTCCACAATCTAAGGTCGTCTATGACTTCCCCACATGGGGGTGCCAGTAGTAGGAGTCCCTCTGTGCCAGGATATAACCTGGAGTAAGAGCAGATGGAGTGTGGAGCTCTGGTATACTGTATTACCAGTACAGTGGAGCCAGCCAGGATGCAATGAACTGTCTGGAGTTTCTGCTTGATGAAATAAATGATCTCCCATTGAAATTGCCTTGCCTACTGCAGTAAGTCTACTGCAATATGCTGAAGTGTTGTTTTGCATTCTAGTGGGCTCCACAGTACCTTCCTGTTTGTAGCTGCCAAGTTTTCTTACAATTTGACCACACAACCCTTGCCCTTACACTTCCCCTAGCACCATGTGCAAACCACATTATGGGCTGACATACATGCAGACATGTCCCTTTAAGAGAGCAAGTTTCATTGGCCCAAAGATGGGAGTCGCTGTGGTGGCAGAATGCTTTGTTTTCCCACACTGGTGTGGGATGCACAGCCATGGTTAGCACTTCCCCAGCCCTCGCTGCTCTAGCACTTGAGACCTGGGTTCACTCCTGAGCCCAGCTTGCCTGCATGGGAAGGTGATCTACTACTATTGGAGTACAAGGTGGCCCACTGCTTAAACACTTTTAGCTCAATTTATGACATTAATCTTCATTCCCATCCTTGTTAGGTTTTTCAGTTAGTTCTTTCAATGGATCACTATCAAATGCCTTTCTCACATTTACAGGTTTACCCCATCCAGTAACATGCTTACTGCTTTGAAAAACTACAATGTTTAAACACAATTGCCCATTCAAGAGGATGTGCTATGAATAATACAGCCTTATCTGCTTTTATGATATAAGGTCACATTTATAAACATTGCTTCCCATGTAGGAAATAGCTCTAGTCAGTGTACTGGGTGTTGTTTAACTTCAAGGTTATGACTGTGGGAATGTAGCAGTCTCACAAAGTGACTTGTAATAGGGCTGTAATGCTTAAGCCAAATATGTTTTATGAGTAGCTGAAACCCCTGAAGTCTCATTGCATATGGCCTCCAACTGCTACTCTGCACTACAGGATGGATATTTGATCTCATTTGTGTCATGGTTTGTAGTGTTCTCACAAGCATCAGACATTAATAACATTTTATCTTCATCATCAAAGCATGACAATATGCCATATGTAATTGACTGCAAAAATAAGGAAGTTATGACAAAAGATGACTAACTCACCAGCCTTTTTATTGCTGAAGGACCCAGAGGACAACACTCATCATGATAAAAAAGGATTTCTGTTATTTTAGCTGTAAGTACATGAGAGATGGATTTCATATGTACATACTGTTCTCCATGGCACTCAGAATAACTTCTGTTTGGTTTTTCACCTTATGCACTGTGGCTAGTTGTAAGCAAGCAGGATATTTTCAATCCCCTGGAGAGGACATCAAACTGCGTACTTGAGCCAGACATACATAATGGCTAACTTGAATTTATACCATGGTTTGGACCCCTGTTCTCTTTATCCAAAGCTATAAACTGTAAGTTAACATACTTTTAAATTTGCTATAACCCTGTTTTATCTCCAGCAGAGTCCTCTGCCCCTTCCCCCACCACTGCAAATGGAAATGCACCCTCCTTTGGGCTCTACTTGCTTATGTAGTAAAATATTTTTGTTAATAATAAATAAGCATTTATACTACTATATGCTTTGCAAAAAACTGTACTAATGCACCAGTTATGGTTCATGTTAACACCACAAAAATAAGGAAATGTGGTATTAGGGCTTCCAACCCTAAATCCCCACCCCATCCCCCAAGCAGTAAAGGGAAAAACACATTAGGATTTTGGGTATCCGGAGTCTTGGCAAATCAGTGGTGGGGTCTGCCTTGGGGTTGTCAACCATAATGCCCACCCCTCCTCCCATCCCATAGCCTCCTGTCTGAAATACAAGGTACAACTCCTAGCTAGTGCCTCATACTGATACTCTCTTCAAAGTTACAGAAGTATATCTCACCACATGTTGCTAATACAGTGTGTTACAGTGCTCTTCATGCAGGTCAAACAGTTCATCTGTCAGCCAATGCACAGGGAACTCTGACACCCACTGGTGCAGACAGGCAGGGCCGTATGCCAAGAGGAGAGATGTCTTCACTATATGGTACCTGGGCCCATGCATGCAATCCTGCAGCTTTCATTCCCTGGCTGGGGTGGTCACCTAACAGCACCTTTCCTCACCCTCACCCCACCCAGGTGGGTCACTGAGCTCAATGCTGAACTCAGCTCACCAGGACGGGATACCAAAGCATACCTGCTGGGGTCATGACTGGTACTTCACACAAACTTTCATAATATTTAAATTTTTTTCCTTTATTTTGACCCCAAATTTCCAAGATAGTTGTTTTATGACTCCCTTATAAACATGATGGATATATTATGAAAAATAGAAACTTGGTCACCTGGGTTTCACTATTCCAGTGCCAGCTGCCTGAAACATGGGTGCCCTACATCAGGAGTTTTGCCCATGACAAACTTTTTTACATGTTTGAGGGAGCTTCACCACCACACCCCCCAATGTGGGAAGCTTTGCCCTCTGCACCCCCTTAATTAAGAGAAAAAAACTCTGCTATGGGCAAAATCCCAATGTCAGGCAACCATGTTTTGGGCACCCAGCATCAGGATTGTAAAACTCGGGGGAACCAAGGTCTATGTTTTCAATGGATACCAACATGACATGTGGAATTTATAGTATATTGGCCGAAACATCATTCCACACCAGAAGTGTGAAAACATATCTTGTCCAGGATTTACAAAGTGACACCTGTAAGGTTTATCACGTGATTTTAAAAAAATGGCTGTGTTGAAAGTTTGGCATTAAAATATTGAAAATTAGCAAAGTTATGAGTAGACATTGAAATATGGCAATATTCACTCATAACTTGGTCATTGTACCATATTTTTGATCTTATGAACCCACCTCATGAACCCAGTGTGTGAAGTTTTTGAATACCCACCAAAATGTCCTTCCACACCACAGAAACACATTTTGGCCATGCTTTGAAAAATGGCAACTATAACATAAATGAGGTAATATAAAAAATGGCTATGTTGAAAAAATTGGGGTCAAAATATTGAAAATTACCAAAGTTAATGAGCCAGCATAGAAAAATTTCTATGTGCACTCATAACTTTGTTGATTTTGAATAGCTGACCCCAAATTTTCAACATAGCCTTGTTATGAGCCCACCTCATGAAAAAGGGCAGTGAAAATGTTTAGATTCTGCCTGAAAGGTGATGTCACAAAGCAATTGTGAAATCTTCTTTAGGTCAGATTTACATAATTCCATTGCCTTTGTTCATGAGTTGGGGTCCCAAAAGGCCATGTTGAAAATCTGGTGTGAAAACATTCAAAAATGGTAAAGTTATGAAGAAAAGCTCAAACCCCATTGAAATACATCAAACCAGACTTACCTCATTTTCGCATGTCACACTCACAGGTCCCAGCAGTAAGTCATGGCTTTCATTGTAGAGTGGATGTATGCTATGGGATATGTTCAGGTGAGTGAGTCTGTATGGGAGTGTAGAATGGTGGGTGCTGAGTAGAAGGCCAGGGTGGGGTGAGTGGGGTGTGTGTGTGGGGGGGTGCATATTGGTGATGGACTGTTTTCTTTTTCACAGGTTAAAAGAAAAACAATGAGGAACAGTTTTGACACCTGTCACTAAGCTGGGCACCCAGGATTTTTGTGAGCCCAGAAACATGTCATAAGACATGTTCAAGAGAGTGAGGGTGTGTTGGAGTGTGGGTGGGGGATGCTGGTCAAAGGTCAGGGTGGGTGGGTGGGTGGGGGTGGAGGGCAGTTCAGATCGATGAGGGGCCATTTTCTTTTCACAGGTTCAATAAAAACAATGAGGAAGAGTTTTCCTTTATTACAGGAGACATTCCAACACTGTGGATTGGGCACCCCAGTGTTGGACTAGTGTTAGGTGGGAAGGGGTGGGCACCCTTGTGCTACCATGCATATAATCAGAAGAGTGGGAAGATGACCTGGAGGGGAGGGTATGAAGAGAAGTGATAATGGGGTGTACACCACAGTCTGCTTTTAACAAATTAAAAAAATGAGAAAGTGGGTTGGGCAACCTGGAAGAAAGGGGAAGAAGAAAGCTGTTCTGCAGCACCCTGGTCCACTAGATAGATAGATAGAAGAGAGAGAGAGAGAGAGAGAGAGAGAGAGAGAGAGAGAGAGATAGATAGATAGATAACTAGATAGATTGATACAGACAGACAAACATGATTTTTGTGAGCCCAGAAACATGTTATGAGACATGTTCAAGAGAGTGAGGGTGTGTTGGAGGTGTGGGTGGGATGCTGAGTGGGAGGTTGGGATGGGGTGGGTGGGGGTGTGAGGGCAGTTTAGATCGATGAGGGGCCATTTTCTTTTTCACAGGTTCAATAAAAAACAATGAGGAAGAGTTTTTCTTTATTACAGGGGGTATTCCAACACTGTAGATTGGGCACCCCAGTGTTGGGCTAGTGTTAGGTGGCAAGGGGTGGGCACCTTGGTGCTGCCATGCATATACAGCAATCAAGAAGAGTGGGAAGACGACCTGGAGGGGAGGGTATGAAGAGAAGTGGTAATGGGGTGGACACCACAGTCTGCTTTTAACAAATTAAAAAAATGAGAAAGTGGGTTGGGGAACCTGGAAGGAAGGGGGAGAAGAAAGCTGTTCGGGGGCACCCTGGTCCACTAGATTGACAGATAGATAGATAGATAGATAGATAGACAGACAGACAGACAGACAGACAGACAGACAGACAGACCGATAGACAGACAGACAAGAGACAGATGAAGACAGAGACCGAGAGAACAGGGGATTGCTGGCTCGCTGCTTCTACTGTAGCTGGCAGCACAACTGCAGCTGCAGCTTCAGAATTCAAGAAAGTCCCACTGTTCTCATACTGAGAATGCAAGGGAATGGCTCCTCTTGCTAAGATAGGCACCCAGGATATTTGGGGGCCCAGAAACATTACCTCCAGGGTGATTTTCATAATGCAAACACCAGAATCTAGCTAACGGGGTCCATTTATTTAGGTTCTGGTGTTTGTTTCTTGAAAATGTATCATTTATATGTGTTTTTAGTGTTTGCATGTTAAAAAAAGACAAGATGGTGGCTGTCAAGATGTGTATTATTCCTCCACATGACAACTGTATCATGAAATAAATACTCACAGTCATATTGTTAACAGTGCATTTGTCAGTTATCCAAAAATTCTTGTAACTCTGGAACCATATACTATTTTTCTCACACAACCTTTGAAAGACACACCCATGGCACACTTCAACCCTGAAAATTTCATGCAAAAAATTCTATACTGTCTAGTCTGTCTAGCCTGTAGGTGAGAGCAAACAATACAAAATGTTAAGTCTGTGGAAACCAATGAGTTTTTTATTCTGTTTTTTGCTGCTCTGTAGCTCAAAACTGAAACAAGATGTCATCACAAAACCTTTTTATATCTTGAGACCGTGGTTACTTGACCGTGCATGACAAACGTCGTGCTATTTTGCCAAATGACACCAAAGTTATTTAGGAGCACAAATTGGGGTTCAACATTAAACAGACTTCTCATACTTAATTATAGGGGTACTACCACACCCATATAATGTGGATGCTCAAAAAATCTTTATAGTAAGAAGATAAACATCTGCTAGGGCCAAAATGTAGATGCAATTATTAGGGGTCATTAACAAAGTCTTACAACAAAAATATTAGGATACAGTTTTTTTGTGTGTGTTTAAAGTTAGTATGTGGGATAGCCAAAGATTCAAGGTTTGGTATCCAAAATAGATCTGAATAGTTTGTGTCAGGAGATGGGCTGATCTGCATACTGTACATGAGTCCACATTGGGAAGTGACTCAGTGTGCTCCGGTCCCCCAAAAAGGGTCAAAGAACATATTTACCTTCTGGTACTGCATATGCTTAGTTAACACTGCCTCTGTATCGACTGGAGAAGCCTGTAAAGTTATTTTGCAAAGAAAGGAAATTTAAAAAAATATTTAAATGTCTAAAAAGTTAAGAGGAATCCCCCTTTCATCTTCCACTGTGACTGAGGCCTGTCCTAGCAACACATCCTTTACATTTCTTGAGTGATTGACTTAGTTATCTTATTGATTGATTGATTTTTATTTAGTTATTGACTGGGTACATACACTGGTCCAATGAAAAGCTTTTTCAGGCACGACCCAGGCCTAGACATGCAAAGTATAAAGGTAGTAACAGCAGTGAGATACATAGATAAGAGTAAAACAGAGAAATACATTTGCAAAACAATTTATTTATTTACTTAGCTTTTGTTTACTGGGTAAGCATGCTAGGCAAAAAATGTCTATTTACAGGTATGACCCGGGAGGTTACAAAGGTAATATACAGAGCAACATGGGAGAGGAGAGATATACAGGCAGTAAACAGAGAGCCATGAATACAATTAATGGAGGCAATAACACAATGTGTGGCCAAGTACATCACACAGAGGAACAAGTATTATGACAAGCCAGGAACATTTTTATTTATTTATTTATTTTGACCGGGTAAGTGCACTAGACAAATCCAGCCTATTTTCAGGCACGACCCGGGGGAGAGGGATACAGATGAATGCCAACTGACCTTGAACCAGATTCTGTTGGTGGTATTTTTAGAGAATGAGGGAAATT
The DNA here is from genome assembly GCA_016271365.2 of Neoceratodus forsteri. NCBI lineage: Eukaryota > Metazoa > Chordata > Ceratodontiformes > Ceratodontidae > Neoceratodus > Neoceratodus forsteri. The sequence continues at coordinate 1,781,817,572 of CM057452.1, forward strand.
TGGCCAGGACACTGGGGAAATTGCCCTACTGTTTTTCGATAAATGCCATGGGATCTTTTTAACATCCACCTGAACTACCACCAATCCAGGCAGATGGGACCTCAGCTTAACATCTCATCTGAAAGATGGCACCTCAGAAGTGCAGCACCCCTCTCATGCTGCACTACAGTATTGGTACTAGGATATTAACCCAAGTGCCAGATGTGGGAACTGAACCCACAGCCCTCTGATCTCCTGGCCTCAGAGGCGAGTGTGCTACCTACTGAGCCACTGACACTGCTTGACACTACACTACAATAGAGTAGTGAGCATTATGACAAGTCATGATACCGGGATGTACAGACAAGAAAACAAAAGCAAGTAAGATACAACTACAATGAAACAGAATAATATTAAGAATATACAGTACATGAGGTTTTGTGCCATGTGTGAATAACCAGAATGAGATATTCTGTCAAAAGGAAATTACTTTTTTTTTTAATTTATTTATGACTGGCAGCAAACAAGATTTGTGTGGGTGAATAACAGCCTAGGAGAGGTTTTGTCAAGATGAAATGATTGTTTGGGCATGTGAGTTGTCCCTTCTGGGACTGGCAGCCTAGATGAGGCGCTGAGAATTATCAGTCCATGAGAATATGAATAAGAGCTGCCATTTTCTCTCTGATTATGGTGTATATTGCCTGATCAACCTTTGTTTGCTCAAATAAATAGTGAAAAACTAGAGTATTATTGCCTATACTGCCTATGAATTGAAAAATAATGGTATTTTGATTTTAAGGCGAACACTGCTGTGCCTACAGGAGTAGAACCTACTGGAGTAAGAAAAATACTATTACATTTTCTACTTATGAAGTATCAGAAATAGCCTGCTTGAATGACTTACTTATTTCCTGCTACCATTATGGTTTGTTTATTAACCATGGAAACAGAAGTATACTTCAAGACAGCATTGCTGACAGAAATATTGTCTCATAGGCTCAGACTGCAAGTTCCTTGCAAATGACAATTGAAAGCACAAAGGCTACACTGCTTCCAGAGCTACATTTACCGATGGCTAACCACAAGAACCATATGAATCTCAGAAGTGATAACACACAAGATCCAGAGCTTGAAGATCAGTAACTTGAAGCACAATGTTTCTATGATCTGATTTTAATAATAGCCACCTCCCTCCACCAGTACCCCTAGCTGTTTTGTTCCCTGCCTTGTAGTATATCAGCAACAGTTTAGCACACATTCCTGCGCAAAGTAATAGAACCCTTGTATCATTCATCACTACAGTTGTATGCCCTTTGCTCTTATGAATGATATGTGTCAGAATGAATAACTGGTGTATCCTAATAAAGTATAACAAATGTGTCTGCCATGACATATAGGCACTGTAATCATTTCCTTGTTTGGATGTGGTGAACTGATAAAAAAGTAACTCCATTTAACTTACTGGTGCCAATTCTATGGTCAACATGAAGGAAGGGATTATATTAGGAGAAACAAACAAAACAAACAGACAGTTATCTTTGACAAGAAATGAAGCCTCTGAAGTCTCTGTATCAACAAAAAAATAAATTGAGGAAAATATCTGCACTTTTCCTTACATGCCATATAAAGAAATGAGGTCTGCCCTCTTTTCAGAACTCACCTTGTTACATGTTTCTAACTAGAGCACTGCTTTATGTGGCATTCAGTTCCCTTAGCATTAAAAATTGTATTCATGGTGGGGAGTGTAGGTAGATTCACCCCACTTTTTATGAAAGCTTTTCCCTTTATTTTCTAGAGTTCTCAACACTAAAATCATTTATGCACACTAAACAGAGCATGCAGTAGTCATATTGCTTTCCAGATGTCATATTTGTATCAGGTTTTCCCACTGGGCAATTCAACTGGCAGTTCAACTGGCATCAGCAATTTCATTTTAACCCCAGCTGTCTCTTTCAGCTGCTAGACTAGACAAATGTTTAGTGAGTTAATACCATCCATTTTACTATGAGAAGCCTATTTCTGTGGGACAGAGCTGTACAGCCCATTTCATGCATGCACTGCTGTAATATGTTTTCTGCTGTATAAAATGATCAGACACTACATAAAGAGAAACTGCTTTAGAAAGTGTAGAAACAGCACAGATTTGGAAATGTATGCAGTGTGCAAGAAAAAGCAAAAAGGCATTGTAGTGATAGTAACATCCAGTACTGCAAGTGCAAATTTGCACCTTGGATGCTGAACATAATTGACTGCCCCCATTTTTCAGCAGGCTACTATAATATCTGTACTGTAGTGGAAAATTACAATAACCATAAAACGAAATTTCCAGCAGTGAAGTTAATTACATCAACTGTACATGTCTTTTTGGGCAATGTCATAATGTGGAATGTATTTTTTTAACTTTTAAATTACTAGAAAAGTATAAAATAATAGAATATAATTTGGTCATAAACATAGTACCTTTCATGCATACTGAACCTAAACATACCTTACAAACCAATGAGATAGATTCTTGTAGTTGCATGAAGATAAACATACAGGAACAGCTATTAAGCCCTCAACAATTTTTACCCGCAGGCATACACCTCTGCGCAGCATGGCTGAGAGAGAAAGTGTGTCAGGGAATGGAAGAGATTACTTCTCTTAGTTTAACAACCTAATTTATAATGCTTGGTAGCCTTCCCCAGTACCATAGTGATGTCTGTGTATTGAGTAGGAGCCCAAGTCACCAGGGAAAGAGTTGAATAAAAGGCCTTGTGGTCCAGTGGCAAGAGTGCTACTACTGAGGCACATGGAATAAGTCACACCAAAATTATCTTCTGAAGCTTTACAGGAAAAACTTGCAAAGGCAAGGCAGACATGAGATTACTGAAAATGAAATTAAACATTTTCAGTTATTGCACTGCAACTGTAGTAATTTGCAAATAGGTTGGTGGAACAAAAAATTGGCCTAATCTTACTTTTTGGGTCAAATGTGAACCAAAATGCAGAAAAAGTTGAAAAAGTGTTTTCTTTTAACTAAAAAAAAAGTCAGGTAAAATATATCACAATGCCCTTTAAAATATGTCAACATACATTCAAACTGTGTAAATATACCTTTGAACTGCATCAATATACAGTACTTTGAAAAGGTATTGATACCTAGTACATTAAAACTGTATCTCATCTGTGTCACCCTGCCTCCAAGCTTTCATTTGAAAACATAAATCTCAAGCTGTAATAGTTCAGATGATACCCCTTTATAAAGAAATGATCATTAGAAAAGCTGAACTTCTGAACAATTAATGCTTTAACTTATTTTGCTTTTATGAAATTTTGGAGTCAGGCTAACACATATATGATCTGTCAACACAGTTTTAATATATCAATACAGTATATCGCAAATCAAGTCCATAGAGTGAAAAGTGACAAGTCCCTAATCAGCTAGTGTTAAGCATTCAGACAGTACAAGTGGTAGTCCACCACCAGCAACTCTGGGGGGGAGACTCAAAACACCCCCTACTAAATTGGCTCCTCACTAACAAGCATGACAAAATGGTCACAGACGGTAAAGTACTCTATCAGATTCCATCAGTAATCACTCCATTTTTGTTGTCTGGAGGGCCTGTTCCCCAACAACTCCTCCTTGGGTGATTTGCTTTAAGAATTTCTCCAAGATACAGCATAATGACTTCATTTATGAATTATGATGTTGTCTGTACTGACCAGTCATGCCTAGCCACCTGTTCAAATGCTGTCTTAACCTCCTATTAGATATTTTCTCTGTAATTCACAATTAACATTCACCTGTCACCAAATGTTAGCTCTCTCTAGTACTTGTTCCTGAACTTAATTACCATATCTTTTACTATTGTTACCCTTTGTAGAGTGAACTTGTATTACACCTTGCATTTTATGTACTGTTGCTATCCTCTTCTTCTTGCAAATGAGGTTGCCAGCACAGTTGCTATCTCTTGAATCATGGTGGTCATGTTTATACAATTTGTCCTGCATTTTGTTGGAACTGTCAATTTTATCAATATGTGATTATGTTACCTTCTTGTATTGTCATATTACCATTGTTCTATATTATCATGTTACCATTGTTCTGTTTTTTTGTTTGTTTGTTTCATATTCTGCTCTTCCAGGCTGTGCCTGAAAATAGGAATCTTTATGCATACAGTAGTGCACTTCGCTGGTGAACAAGTAAGTAATACGCCAAAAAAGGTGTGCATTATAGGATTTTAATGCATGTCCCAGGGCTACAGCAAGGCTTGGGAATGAAGGCTGAGTCTTCTTATGCCCCTGGAAAGTGCACTAAACTCCTATGGTGCACACCCTTGAAGAGCTTATTACACTTATAAAATGGTTTTAAGTAGATTTTTTGGGAGAAGGAAAATAAGATTTGGCACCTGAACATGCATCAATCGAGATTTAATGCACAGTCAAGAGACATTGTTCGGCCTATAAAATTTCTAGATTTCTTCTTACCATTTTGTAAAAAGAAATAAACAAGCAGAACCACAACCTCTTTGTGACATTTTTATTAGATTTATGCAAAGAAAGAAACAGGAAATACAAAACATGTGCATTACTAATGTTTGATTAACAGGATTATAAAATAAAATTGATTTCTTATCTTTTATCACCAAAGTGTGGGGCCATAGAGCTTAGGAAGATGTCAGTGTCTTTTTGGTAATGAGAACCATAGCATTTCCTTTGTCTTTTTGTTTATTGTCTAATTTGCACTTACCCATTCTTTTGCAGAGCCATGTCTACAGAAATATAAGTCACAGTCATCTTCTTTAAATAAATTTAATAAATGAATATAGTACATGGTGAAACTATTTGGATTGACTGACTATCCAAGACAGTTAACAGTATAACATGTTGACTATATTACATAGTTTTTCACAGTATTGTTAGTAGAAACATTTGCCTTTATCAGAATGTTGAACACCAAAGAAGGCATTAAAATGTCAGTCATGTACAATACAAGCATGGACAGTAGCATAACCACAAGTCACTGAAGTATAACAGTATATTTTCTTGGTGGCAAATATGAACAAGCACAGCAAATAAGGGGATGTGTACTCTGTACATCCAAAGGCTTTTTAAAGTGCACTTTAACCCTGTTGCCTGCATGTCTTAATATGACTGGAAATTTTGGCATGAGTTTTTATTTAATTACCTCTGTATATTGTTTTTTGTGATTGTTTCTCAGGTAAATGCATAATTTTCTCCCCCAATATTCATTTTTTAATAACTTTCATTCCCAGACCCAGTAATATTGTCTGAAAGGCCAGCATGGAATGCTTAAGCTTCTACTTATCTGATGTCATGAGGGCCCAGAGCTCAGAAGTAATTGAAAAATGAATATTGGGTAGGAAAACAAACAGCACAAACAAGGAACCCTAAATAAGGAAAATATATGACAATTTCAAAAGACAAATATTAAACAATACACTGATAAGGGTGAGAGAAGTGAATCACTATTCTCTTCAGTTTGGCTTTGAGTTGGGGTTCACACATTTTGATCAGCATTGAGAATTCAGCCGATTCATTTTGTTTCCCTGTGCATTGCTTGGCATGGAGAAATGCAGGCTAAAATATAGGGTTAAAAATCCTAAGGTCAGCAATGAACATTATTATCTGTAATTTGCTTGAACAAGTGCTGTTACCATGCATCTGATGAGAAATACTGTATGTGGTATTATCAAGGGGTCTACAAAACCCAGTAGGATCACCACTGCCAAGAGTGAGCAACATTAATAGTTTCTATTCATTGCTAACTGCAGGCATATACCCCATGTAGTCTCTGCCTTACCCCCATGTCAATTACTATATTTTCCTTGGAAACTGGCACAACACTGATTTTCAAAATTATATAATAATAACCCTCAAAATAACGTAAGCATCAAAAACCTGAAAATTAAAAGTAATTAAAAAAAGACATTAAATATAGGACATTGCATTACCTGTGATAGATCTTGTTTAACTAATACTGACTCTGTGTGCCATGTGTTCTCGGTGGCACACCTTATCATATTGAGTTTATTGGAGATCACAATGCAAAAGTGTTTGTAGTGCCAGCAGGAGGAGGTGTTGTGCCAGTACTGCCGGGAGCGGTGACCCCAACTGCATAGCCAGTCTCAGTGACAGGAGTCCAGAGAGACTTGCAACAATGAGTTGTAGTAGTAGTAGTAAATGTTACTTGTTGGATATGTGAATAATCAAATACAGTCAGACCTCTTTAATCCGTTATTGATTAAACTGGAAACCTGGGTTTCCGAACAGTTTCAGCTCCAAACATTATTTTCGCCTGCTAAACCAAATGTTTCTGCATCTGAATCCATCACGGTTCATGCTGGTACAATGGGAATAATGTAATCACATACTGTATTTTACTCATTAATCTGGAGTAATGAGGCATGAATGTCTGTGGCTAGCATTCAGCATTCTAATGTGGTATGAGATCCTTAGTTAGCAAGGCATGAATGAAGTGACAATTGACAATCAGCTGGTTTAACAATCAGCTGGTTTAAAGCACGGCTCCTTGCTCTCAGTCACTATGGCTGTGGCTGTTGTTCAGCATGAGTGCAAGTAAGCGTGGTTGGTCAGGAATATCAATCTCTCAAAAGAGAGAGGTGTGAATGTGGAAGCAGGCAAAACAAGATTGCACATACCATTATATGGCTGCATATGCCTTAAAGTCATTTCATCTAAAGCTTGGCTCCACCACCTGCTCAGATATCTAGTGATCCAGGGAAAAACGGCTGCCAGCATCCTCCAGTTCCATGACACTGACCCGCGTGCATCTTGGAAAATGTAGGGAGGTCGAGGCAGCACTGAATTCATGGGTCTCTGAAATGAATGCAAAGGGTGCCTGCGTATCAGATGCAATGGTAATAGAAAAGGCAACATTTTTTTGTTACCAGATGCGTGTTCATGATTCTTCTTATTCCTGTGGCTGGATACAGGTGTTTAAAAAAAGGCATGGGCTGAGTAGTAAAACTTATCATGGGGAGTCTGCCAGCTCAGATCTGACTGCTGTTGCATTGGTGAGGCTACAGCTGAAGGAAGTTTTAAGTGGTTACAGCCCCAGAGGCATTTATAATCTTGATGAGACTGGCCTGTTTTACAGACTAGGTCCAACAGCTACATTATCATCAGCCCCTGAGTCCGGCACAAAAAAAAGGCAGACTCACTGTTGCACTATGTACAAATGCTGATGGGTCACATAAAGTGAAGCCTTTTGTAATTGGGAAAGCAAAGAAGCTGATGTGTTTCAGCAGTGATTTTGGCCCAGAGTTTTAAATCAGATACCAAGTGAACAGCAAGGCATGGATGATGGGGGATAAATTTAAAGAGTAGATAATTGACTTCAGCCAGAGCATGAGACTCCAATGAAGACATATTATAATGTTGGTGGATAATGCAACCAACAATACAGCACCACCCCAAACTTTTCCCCATGTCAAACTGCATTTTCTCCCTCCATCCAAACACCACTTCCCACATTCAACCAATGGATGCTGGCATAATAAAAAATTTAAATGCTTCTACAGGAAGCAGCTATGTAAGCATTTCATTACATGTGTTGAGTCCAGTCAAGAACTATAAGTCTCCATGCATCAGACTTTGCTCTTCATACACAGCTCATGGAAGGCAGTGACTGAGACGACTGTCAAAAACAGCTGGAGGCATGTGCAGATTCTGTCACATCCGGAATATAAAATGACTAACAGTGCAGCTGGTAGCCATGAAAATACTGATCCTACTGACCCCACTGAACTCACTGCCAATCTCATAGAGGTTCAGGTCTTAATACAGTGCCTGCTCGACTCTGTCTTTGAGAAACTGACAGCACAGCAATTTGTTGCTTTGGAGGACAAATTAAAAATGTGTCCACCTGTAACTGATGTAGAGATTGTAGACATTGTACGCCAGAAAGATAACCCCATAGAAGTTGATGAGGATACACAGGACTCCCAGTCTAACCCCCTTCCCCAGCAGTCTCTGCATCAAAAGTCTGCGTGAACCGGAACAATGTCTTACTGTATGTGGAACAACAAAGTACCGCAGAAACAGATAGTTCATTGACAGCATTCTGGACATTAAAAAGTTCATATTTACACAAATATCAGTCTCTAGAAGGCAAACAGATATCACACAATACTTTATGAAATGAAAGTCTCCATGCACTTTATAACATAAAGACAGGGGTTTTAATACACTGATTTTAAGTAATTTGCATTGATTTAAATTGAATAGCAGAAGTTTAATAAAGAATTTAATCAGTAACCCTACTGGTGCTGCGTGTCTCCGAACATCACTGTGCCTCATTAATCTGTTGTTTATTTATCTGTAACAAAAAGGCTGATTACCAACATTTCTCGATTAAAAAGGTCTGATTAGTCAAAGTCTATTCATGGTGAGTCAAGTTTGACAAAGGCTAAGAATTCAAGATTCTCAGGATCTAGCCTTGATGTAAAGTCAGAAGAGGGGGATGACCAGGAAGGTGTATATGCATATTAATGCTGGTTTCTTCAAGCTTTCTTTGCTGCTCCACCATAAGTGTAGACAGCAAGGGTTGAGAACCCTATGCCTTACGTGTTGACAACCACCAGGTCAGGCTCCCTTCCAACAACCAGGGCACACTGGCCCTGGTTCTCATAGCTTACTGATCAACTTTTTGATTTTGCAATGAGGGCATCTGATAAGAGTCAGGCAGTAAATGTACATCAGAAAATGGACTTGAAAAATCCTGGGCTCTGACTGGCTAATAGCCCTGGCAAGGTGGGTGTCTATCATAAAACAGAGCCCAGGTTAGTAAAAGTGCCAGGCACAATTGACCTGACTACTGAGATCATTTAGCCATGCAGAATTTTCAAACTTGGTCTGACACCATTTTTCTCTCTCACTTAGCGGGAGAGTTGGTGGCTGGCCAAACCCCAAACCCCCAGTCTGTCTTATTTTTAATTAAATAATTTTAACAGTATCCAAACTAAATTAAAATAAACATACAAAAGTAAGAAAAAGGAAGCCATCGGTCAGATCAGCTTCATGCAAACATTGGTGGACAGTGCAGTTTTTAAATGAGCAGCACAAGCCTCTCCAAGCAACCAAACACAGTAGTGCTGCTTGCCCAGAATTGTAAAAGAACTAAGGGTAGAACTAGTGACACCACTGACTACCCTTTTTAACAAATCATGGGAGGATGGGGTGGTAACCGAGGACTGGAGGAGGGCAGATGTGATTCCCCTTCACAAAAGTGGGAGGAAGGCAGAAGCAGGAAACTACAGACCTGTTAGTTTAACCTCAGTGATAGGGAAAATGATGGAATCACTTCTGAAGGAAAGAATTGTCATGTATCTAGAGGCCAGAGGTGCACAGGACCCTAGGCAGCATGGATTCACAGTGGGAAGGTCATGCCAGATGAATCTGATAGATTTCTTTGACTGGGTGACCAAAGTTGTAGATCAGGGAGGGGCTGTGGACATGGCCTACCTAGACTTTAGCAAGGCATTTGACACAGTCCCACCAAAAGATTAATATACAAGTTAGCCAGCCTGGGAGTGGGTCCCAAGATGACAGCCTGGGTAAAGAATTGGCTGGAGAATAGGACACAGAGAGTAATAGTAAAATGGAGTCCACTCTGAAGAAAGGAGGGTTACTAGTGGGTACCATGAGGGGTCAGTATTAGGATCTGTCCTCTTCAATGTCTTTATAAGGACATTGCAGAAGGACTGGAAGGAAAGTATGTCTCTTGCAGATGACACAAAGTTCTGCAACAGAGTTGATGCACAGGGTGGGGTGGAAAGGATGAGAAGGGACTTGGCAAGGTTAGAGGAATGGTCAAATGTATGGCAGCTTAGATTCAGTGGAAAGAAGTGCAAGGTAATGCACCTGGGAAACAAAAACCCAGGGGAAGAGTACACAATGAGGGGTGAGATACTAACAACAACAAAAATGGAAAGGGACCTGGGGGTAGTCATATCAGATGACCTAAAGGTGGGCAAGCAATGTGAGAGGGCAGCAAGGAGGTTGGGGGAATACTGGAATGCATAGGAGAGGCATCACCAGTAGAAAAAGGAAGTTATTATCCCTGTACAGACAGCTGGTGAGACCCCATCTGAGTACTTGTGTGCAGTTCTGGAGACCCAATCTCCACAAAGACATAGACAGGATGGAAGCTGTCCAGAGGAGGGCAACTAAAATGGTGCAGGGTCTGCACCGGAAGACAAATGAAGAGAGACAAAAGGAGCTTAATATGTATAGCCTCAAAGAAAGGAGGGAGAGGGGGGACATGATAGAAACGTTCAAGTACCTCAAGGGAATCAACAAAGTCCAAGAGGGTAGCATCTTTCAAAAAAAGAGGTGTGCAAGAACAAGAGGGCACAATTTGAAGATAGAGGGGGGGCGGCTCAGAGGTAATTTAAGGAAGTATTTTTTCACAGAGAGGGTTGTGGATGCATGGAACGGCCTTCCGGAGGAGGTTGTGGAGTCAAAATCAGTGGTAGAATTCAAGCATGCATGGGACAGTCATAAGGCAATTCTTGGGGGTTGGGGTAGGAAGAAGTAGGCTGCTGGTTAACTAGGATCTGCAGCTAATCCAGTAGGTAGGGCAGACTGGGTGGGCCAAGCGGTCCTTATCTGCCATCAAATTCTATGTTTCTATGTTTCTGTGCCCGTACTGCTTGCCATACACTAGCAAATTCCCACAAACAAATAAAATAAATCAGACAAGCCAGGTCTCACAAGTGCCTACAGGAGTTCTTGCTACAACCGACTGCCTTCACAGAAAACATTCACTCAAGCATGGTACACAACATACCGCAATCGCCAATGGGGCATTCCAGAGATAGAAAGTAGCATACTTTCTCACACAGACTAGAACTACCAAAGGTATCACTCTCTCTGTTTGTGTTGTAAAAATAATTTTTCCATTTTGCAGCCAAGCTACCACATCAGCAAACAAGCTGCTTGTGTGTGTGTGTATGTGAGTGTCGGAGGTGGTAGTAACCGTGATGACCAGCTCAAAAAACTACACAGCATTCAAATACATGTGGAGGAACTATTGTGCTATAAAACTCATATTAAACTAATTTTTTACTCAACAATTTTTCTTATTAAATTTCTATTTTTTAAAGTGTCCATTTTCTAAGCACAATATTATCCTCCAGGTGGGCAGTATTGTGCTAAACCAGACCTTCCAGGGGCTATAAGGCCCTCTGCCTGTGGCATCAGGCCTCATTATGCCCCTGGGCAGTCCGGTATAGCACAATACCACCCACCCTGCTGGATATTATTGCTTACATGCTTTGACTTTAGTAAGGCATTCAACTTGGTCTCTCATAGAGGACAAGATGGAGGTACTGGTGGTTGAGCTTTCCATCAGCAGGAAGCTGAGATGGCAAGGAAGAAGACTGGGCTAATACTTGGTTCTTCTTTACTCACTACCTCTGCTAAGGTGAAGAGTCTGGGCTTTATCCTGGATAGAAGACTGATTAGAGACCTCAGGTGTTGTCAATTGCCCATCTTAGGAGTATCACCAGGATCAAAGCTTTTATCCTGCTCAATAACTTGTCCTCACTTCTCCATGCTTTTGTAACATCCAGACTTGATTATTGCAATGCTCTATACCTTGGGCTGAATGGAGGTGTCCGTCGTTGCCTTCAGGTACTGCAGAATGCTGTGGCTTGGTTACTGACAGATCATCTGAGGCCCTGTCATGTGATCCAGGTTCTGCATGACCTGCACTGGCTGCCAGTGAGGTGGTGAATCTCCTTCAAGGTCGGCTTGATGATCTATAAGGTCCTATACGGTTTGGCCTTAGCTAACTGTGTGACCTTCTGTCTCCTCACCAAATCTCCTATCCTTTCTGTTTCTCTGAGGTAGGCCTCCTAGCAGTTCCTAGGATTCAGCTGAAGACTTCAGATGATAGGCCTTCAAAGTAGATGGCCTGACTCTGTGCAGCTCACTTCCAAGGTCCTTCTGGGAGACCCCTTAATTGGAAGCCTTTAAGAGGGGTCTGAAATCCTACCTCTTCAAGGAGGCATTCAGTATACTATAATTTGCTGGTTTTATAATAAAAACATTACCTTATGCAGATTTTATTGCTATTTAGTAGCCTAGCTACTCTTTAGTATTTTATTTTGAGGTTGTTTTGATATAGTGTCATACTGCCTTTTGCTTGTTATGTTAATTTACTGATGTATTTTAATATTGTACAGCACCCACAGCCTCTGGGAATGGGTGCTATAGAAAGAACAATTTGTTTACTTACTTACTGAAGGGATGGACAAGAAGCTTAGAGTTATCAGGATGGATAAAAAGGTAACTAGATGTGTAGAAAACTGGCTGGGGGAAGGAATGCAGAGGGTGGTCATAAATGGAGAATACTGAGAGGTTAGGGAGGAGCTAAGTGGGGTGCCACATGGTCAAGCCCTGGATCCCATTCTCTTACACATACCTTTTTGCAACATAGGGATAGGGGTTCAAGGGAAGATCTGCCTATTTACAGATTATACTAATATCTGCAGTAGGGTAGACTGCAAGCGAGGAAGGGGACAGACAGTGAGCGAGGACTTGGAAAGACTGTCAAAATGGTCCAGGTTATGGTATTGGAATTCCAAACAAAAGGTGCAAGGTGATACACATTGGGAGCAAAAACTCTAAAATGCAATATTGATGGGAAGAGTTGCAATAGTGAGAATGGCTGAGGAAAGAGACCTATGGGTGGTAATCATGGACAGCCTAAAAACACTGACTTAGTGCAATAGAGCAATGGGGAGGGCTAAAAGAATGCTGAGATATATATGAAGAGGAATTAACAGTTGAAGCAGGGAAGTGATTCTTCCACTGCATACTATAGGTACATGGTTCACCCACACTTGCAATACTGAAAGAGATTCTACAGTCAACACCTATGGAAAAACCAGTTCAGAGAAGGGCAGCTAAAATGATTCATGCAATACATACTAGAAGACAAGAGATAAGACTGAAATACCTCAACAGGTATAGCCTGGAGGTAAGACGGGAGAGGGTGACATGATAGAAAACCTGTACATAAATATCTCCATGGTATTAACAGGGTAAACTGGAATGAGCTGTTCACCCTGAGTGCAAATACAACCATAAGGGGTCCTGGAATCCAGTGAAGTTAGTTGGGAGAAAGTTGAGAAGGTTGTCAGAAAAGCACTTTTTCATAGCAAGAGTGGTGAACAGATAGAACAGACTGCTGAGTGAGGTAGTATGTGCTGATACAGAGAAGGGATTCAGATGATATACCGATGCTACCGCAACAATTTGACAGCACCCGACACCACAGCAACAACAGCGCCAGGTCACTATAGTGTCGGCGCAGGACTCTGACATTGCTTTCTGGGGGTGTTGCACCCCTTCCCTGAAACAACTCTGACTCAGAGTTGATTATTTTAGTAGCAGGGATGTGGGGGTAGAGCCTCCCAAAGAAAGCAATGTGTCCATTGACTCCCTTTATGTCAACCACAAAATGCTGTTGACATAAGGGAGTCGCTGTAACATCGGTCGACATTTGTCGACTGACTGTCATGGATCCAATTCAGGCATGGATGGGACAGGCACAGGGGCCTGATAAGAACAAAGAATGATAGAGCAGGAGAAGAAAATGAGGGGGGTAGATGGTCAATAGGATGATTACACATGTGTTAGGCATAGCTGGGTAGACTGAATGGGCCACTGGGCCTTTTTCTGCCATTATTCCATAGTTCTATGTTTCTTTGTTTCTGTATCCAGACCATAGAGAATTAACACATCTTGTATCTAGGATCCAGTAGTGCCGCCATGTCCAAGTAAAAACTGTTAAACCTGCCTAAAAGTTGTGTCAGAAACATCTGTGACACTTCTTTAATGAATATTGCATCCTGCTTCTTCAGCTGCTGCAATGACTTAGATAACTAGCTGTATCACCTCCTGCTATAGTGATGGATACCAGTCCTATTGTACTATCTGCTTTGCAGTGAGCAGGGAAGAAGGTGGTGTCTCCCACATTCCGCAATGTCACTTGACAAGACAAATGTGATTCATGATGAAGTGGGAGGAGGAGGAGGAGGATGAAGAAGATACATGATTTTCATAACCAGCAGACATTAATGGTTTATATTTTCAGGGAATTATTATTAATTAGAATTATTCTTTAATTTAGATTTACTGTATTTAAGACATTTTGATTCAAGATGGAAAGAAGAGTAGGCTGATGAAGAGGATGTGTTGTTTTGTTTTTGGTAGGAGAGCTCTGGACAAGATATCTCTTGACCTCTCAGCACAAAAAGAAGCAGGAGGAAAACTCGACAATTTAATATATGCATGTAATGGATCAGGCAGTCAACTTTATTTTATATAACAAATTCATCACCGGCTGGGTGCATATGCTGGACCAGGCTCTGGGCCTTGGTTGTTGGACCCTTTGTGATGCAGTGCTAGTCCGGTAACCATGGCTACATCAGTTGGCTCAGACCCTGCCACCCACTGTTCCAGGATTACTTAAATGAACCATTGTATGCCACTGCTTCTCTTACCTAACTGACCTGACTGTCCCTAGAGGGAGGCTTTGTCCATGATCCAAACCTGAACCGAACTTGAACTTTAAGATTTTCGCCCAATCTGAATTGAAGATGAACTCGAGCCAAACTTGAGCCCAGACAATGTGAGACAAGCAGAGCCCACATGGAAGCAGTAGGGAGACACCTAACTCAAACTAAAACTGAAAAATTATGCACAAAAAACTCAAATCAAACTGAACTCGAACCCAAACTTTTACTTACAATATCAAATTGAACTGAACTGAACTCGAACTAAAGCCTGCTGAATCTTGCTGAATCCAAACCAAACTAGAACCCTAGAAAACATGTTGAACCCTCCCTCTAACTGTCCCCACTGCTGGTCTGTCTGACATGAGTGTTGGGAGAGGCATCACCAGTAGAAAACAAGAAGTTGTCATCCCTCTGTACAGACAGTAGGTGAGACCCCATCTAGAGTACTGCGTGCAGTTCTGGAGGCCCCATTTCCGCAAGGACATAGATAGGAGGGAGGCTGTCCAGAGGAGGGCAACTAAGATGGTGCAGGCTCTACAACAGAAGACATATGAAGGATGGATTTGTGGTGTCATCTGTAAAATACTCTCTTATTGCAGAGGATCCATTTTTTGTTAGCTACAATAGATGTGGTGGCAGTCAGTGATGGTGATTGAGAGATGATTTATTTTTTTGGCCACTGTGGAATGATGTGCCTTCATATACCATAGGGTAGTGAAGGCAGGGCAGCAGATATAATATGTGAATAGATACTGTAATCTGATATGATATATGAGAAGATAATATAACCTGATATAATTTAATAAAATATATGTTATGGTATCAGAGGATAATATAATCAGATATGATATATGAGCAAATAATATCTGCTATATAGCCTGAAATTATCTGTTCCAATAAATTTAATATATAACCATGTGTAGTATGGTGTAATTATTTTTATTATTATTATTAATGATTTTAGTTTTGTGCCAGTAAAACATTAATCATTAAGCTGAACTCATGATTTGGGCTTGCTGCTTAACTTACTTTCCCTCATGTTGTTTTCAGCAGGAGTTAATGACAATATGCGGGTAGGGGGAGTGAATTTGAGGAATTTTGCAGAGAAAGCAAGCCTATGTATTTTTTAGGGGAAATAGCCTTTGCATTTCTGGATGGATCACTTTTATCCCAAATAGGGGAACTAGAAGCACTTGAAGAAAGAAGAGGAGAGAAATGGGTGTGCTTCTGGAATGTGCAGAATTGTTTCTTCACCAGATGCATTGGATAATTTGCACTGCAGTATGTGTGTAGCCAGTGGATTTCTGGGAATGTATGGAGCAAAGTTTCTTTGGATATACAATCTTTTACTTAGCCCTTATCCTCACAGATTCATGTCAGTGACTTCTAGTCCCTGTTCCACCACAATCAGCTCCTTCTCCACCACCACCACCACCGCTTGAAGAACTTGCACATGATGGAACTGACATGGTACAACATTAATCTGCTCCTTTCCTCCCCTGCACCCCTTCCTCCTCCTGGTCCTCTCTTCATGTTTCCTACGTGCATCAGCAACACCATCACAACAGATGATGACATGACACAGACATTGCAGGACACTAATAATGATGACTCACTATAGCCTTCATTAAATCTTAGATGCCCATGTGATATACACACACCTGGCACATGGACAAGCCACAGTGCTTTATGACCTCTGAGGTGACTTGGAAGAATGACACAACCAACTCCCCCCACCCAATAAGAGACCTTGGGCCAGATTTTCAAAGGGCAACAAGGGCTGAGTCAAGTCCTTGCTTCAAACCTGTTTTTAAGAAGCAAAGTTAAATAACTTTGGGCTACAATTGCACCTGGTTTTCTATTCTCTGGTGCAGTTGTGACAGTTTCCTCAGTTTATGGCAGCTTGAGCTAAATATTTGGTGCAGCCCTGTAAAAAGGGTCCCCTGAATGCCGCAAGCTAGACCAGCTAAATGCTAGTTTAAACTGTGACACTTGCAGCATGGGGGTAAAAATCCCAATCACCAGCTGGAAGAATGTTGCAAGCCCCTTGCGCCATATGATTGGCACATGAGGGGCTTGTGGCATTCTCGGGGCTTTGAAAATCTGTCTGCTTGTGTTTTCCACACAGCTGTTTAATTTACTTTCCACTCACTAACTGGCTTGCAGACTCAAAGGCAAAAAATTAAAAGAATTTCTGGACCCTGCTGCACCACCAGTGGTCAGAAAAAAAAGTATTTGTCAAATAAATAATTCAAAATTCCCTACTTTAAGATGGATTCCTGCTGTCTATGTATATATGGGATTGTATATAGTTCATACAGCCAGTTTGTGGGCTGTATACCCTGGTTATGCCAGGTCTTTATCTTCTTTTTTTTTTTTTTCTTCTAGTTGTAATGAATGATGATTGTTAATCAAAATTCAATAAAGACATGTTGAACAAAAAAAAAAAAAAATTCCCTGTGCACTTTTTCACAGTCTGTTAAATTCAATCTGCCTTCTCCTACTACAGGGAGAAAAAAATAAATAAATATGGATTTATGTGTCCTTTATGTCACTAGCACTCAATAAAATAAAAATATATTTGTCAAACACATATTTTACAAACCCTCCTCTACATGTTTTCCAGACTGTTAAATTCACTCTGCCCTACTCCAGCTGCTTATTGCTGGCAGTGCAGGCTCACGCTGAATAATCTATATTCCCCTCTGCAGAATGATTTCACTAGTGAGCCTGTCCTCTGTGAACTAAATGCACCAGTCATATGCAGAGGAGTTATTAAACAGAGCTCAAACATGTTCAAATTTACAGTTACATTAAACATGCAAACAATAGGTTTTATGTTCTATTTAAAGATGTTAATATGCAGCAGAATATTGATTTCAATTTTTTAGGGATAATCTGTAGCATACCTATTAGATTTAATATATTGCAGCAGAGAATAAGAGTGATCAGTGTAGCACTGAAGTGATTATAGATATAGCTATAGCTTTAGAGCCGTAATACAAGTTGGCTGCTGAACATGTGGAGCATAAAACTATGTTAAATTTATTTCCTAAATGTTTCCTATGCCCCGTATAATATAATATATTTCAATGTTATTCTCTTCACAATATTCCATTCCTAGGACCACCATGGCATATCTAAGCTGGTGAGGTGGTGTGTTACTGCCTGCACATCTGAATAGCATTGTTCTTTTGGGCATGTAGATGAGACTGTGCTATAACTCAGGAATTTAAACGTTGCATGCAAAGTTGGTAACTTTACACCTTGAGAAACTTCACAAAGCTTCCCTCACCTGATCAAACATTGTAGAAAACTACATGAGAACTTTGTAAATTGAATTCACCTGCAAAGTTCAAAGAAGTTTGTGGAGAACTGAGTGCAGCAGCAATGGTAAAGGAGGAAGAGGACCATAGAGTAGTTCGGCAGCTGTAATTGTAGCAGAGGTTGTGGAGGCAATAGCAGCAGTGGAGAAGATAGCCGAGTGTGAATGCAGTGGTCATGTTGTATTTTCATTTCTTCAGAGCAGCAGCACCCATGGAGAAGGTAGAGTCTGAGGAAAAAATTTTAGGAGCAAAGAAGGAGGCGCTCCATAGCAGTACGTGGAAACAGTGGTGGAGTTGAATCTTCATTTTGGGTGGTAATACATCAAAGAAGACGTGGAGAAGGAGATGGCAGCAGCAAAGGAGATGGTTCACAACTGTGTGTGAATGCAGTGGGGGAGTTGAATGTTTTCTTCTGGGCAGCAGCACCAAAGGAGGATTGTGTTTGCGTGTGGGTGGGGGCGGGAGGCTCTGCTGTTTATTATGTTGATTTTTAAATCCTGGGGTGTCTGAATATAAAAAAAAGTGGGTATGGGTGAAGTTCTGTAGTTGGGTTTATGTGTTGGGGTAACTCTGTGCTCAGTACTCCTCCTACAGTCTGAGACAACTGTGGCCCTTTCTGGATGCATGCCTCTTTGGAACAAAGAGGTATTAGAAGTTTGTAGGGATTAGATATTGTTGAATATGTTGGAAAGTGGCATTGGGACATTAAGGCTGCATATAGTTGTTACCATAGTCCAGCACTCCCTATTGTTCCCCCCACCTCGCGGACAGCAACTTTTATAGGTACATGTACTAACCTTTGGGCGAAGACACTTATCATATAAGCATAAGTGTCAGGATCTGTGTTCTGTTATGCTATATTATGTTTTACACATATAGTCTAGCCATGAGAAATGCTTTTTACTATATTTTTACTCTACTTATATATGTAAGGCAACAGTGCCATCTTTAATACTTGTGCACCGTTACAAATGACCTTGTACTACAGACGTTCATTGTTTGTTATCTTCTGCATGCTATGCAAGTTTCACACTAGTTAGAATGGTTACTCAGACCACCTGTTTTTGTCCAATTATATACTTTTTATGTATCTTCTTTAGCCGATGCCATAGTTATTATCGGGGTATACAACCCTTTGTAACACGTAGCTTCTCTGAGAAGAGAGACTGCATTGCCTAGGTAAGGAAAACTGGTATTCTCTCAGTGACCACATTGCTATGGTAGTAAGCCTGAGTACATGAGTACCACTTATCTGTTGTATCTTCCTTTTGTGCTGTTCCACCAAGAACCTAAGAAGGTAATTTATTACCCAGTTACATTTGGCAACCGTGGACAAGTTGGAAGGTACAAAGGAAGATTCACATTCAATTTATTTTGAATGTCCAGTAGTGTAGTGTGATTTTCACCTACTTGGACCTACTCATGCTTACAGTGGTAGCATTTGTGGTGGACCCACACTATCTTGGTCTTGGGCATGACAGACCCACACTGGATCCCCTTACACTCCCTCTGTGAGTGACAACGTACCACCTTGGCATCACCGTCCACCCACTGGGGACCGGAAAGCAGTAGGTGATGGCGCCAAGGCATTTTGACCAGTTTTTCAAGTGCTTCTTTGTTTGTTTGTATACCCCTTCTTTGTTATGTCTGACCTGTGCACAGAACTCAGACTCAATGTCTCAAACTACCTCACATACCATGGTGGATGGACAGATTTTGCACTGGATGCAAAATCTGCTGAAAAACCATTACTGCTAATATCTGACAATTACTAAGAGTCCAAGCAGGCAACCAAGAAATATAACCTTAAAGGTCTTTTGGTTGCTGTTCTACATACCACTGTTGAGAGTCTCATAGCGAGGTGTGCCTCTCTTGAACTGCGAAATGCATCTCTAAAAAAAGAGATGGGCTTGCAGGCATTGGAGTTACAGAAGAAAGAACAGAAACTAACAGAGGAGACACAGTCACTTCATGATGCTAATTCTAGACTGCTGCACTGTACTGCTCAAGACACTGAGCGAGGGATATGTTTATTGAGAGATGACTGTGAAAGGTTGAAATGTGATAAGAAATAGCATATTTGAATGATATTTTGAGTGACATGAATGAGTCTTCGAGAGATGAGAATGCTGAGTTGAAAGAGGATTACAAGTACGTGAGTTGTGAGTTGGATAAGGAACTTAAGGAAAACGTTGAATTGGGCACTGCGTATACAGTGTTGCAGAGAGAAGTTGAAAGAGGTATTGAGCAGGGCACTACAAAAGTCTGTCACAAGAATTGTAGACAAAAAATGGTGAAGTGGCACCACCAACGGGAGGTTCTGGCTGGCCATGTTAAGGCCATGAATGGGTTTCAGTATAAGCCCATTGAGATTGCACCATCCAGCGATGATGACTCTGACTTTGATGATAAGACATGCTATGTCACATGCAAGTCCAACCCCCATGATATGGCAACTTCCACTTGCCATCCACAAGATGGTGCCAATATCAGCACACACACTGCATCACCATGTCTATGTAAAAATGGTGGACTCCAAGTACAATGCCAAGATGGCAGCCTCCATGACACAGGTGGAGGGCCTGTATTCTGAAACACCCCTCCCCACTCACCCCCTCACTAGAGGCAACGAGTCAGAGATTCCCAACCTAATTTCAAAAGCTATCAGTAAGATTACTATCCCAGAGGATCAAAAGAAAGCCATCCAGGACAAAATTGATCAAATGCTAACAGAAACTGTTAATCAGGATTATATGTACAGGGCAGTCACTGATGCGGCAGCAGAAGGTGCGCTCCACAGAGCCATGGAAAGTATTAAACTGGGTGCAACTACACACATATCCAACCCCCTGCAGATCACTCATTCTGTCCAGCAAATTGTACAGAGCATTGGACAGATGGGCCCAACTGTTGATCTCAGTTTCCATTTGGAGAAAGTGCACACCCTTTGTGAGAAGCTTTCTCTCCAACCCCAGTACCAGGTACAAGCCTTATGACAAACAGTTGAACCTACCTTCTGGGCTAAGCTCTCAGAGACAGCACATAGCACTGAGGATTGCACCTTTGATCAAATCACCGCTGCACTCTTAATGTGCAAATTCCCCAGGAGTTGTGGGAACATGCTTGGCCTACAAGGTTAAGCAAGGTGCAAAAGAAAGGCCAGCCGCCTATCACCGATGACTGTGGCTTGCATACAAAGTGGGCAAAGCCCTGATAAATGAGCAGTCTGACATGGATCAGATTGAGCACAAAGATTTGTATGTCTGGAATATGTATCCGGCCCTGCGAGAAAGAGTCAAACTCAATATTTATCCAGACACAGATGAGTTCATGTAAATCCTCACTAAAGGAAGCTAGCTTATCAAATCTATCTCCATACCCTTTTCTCCGGCAAATCCAACAAGGTAACTGCACTACAGCCTACCACTGATGCCCCTACCCACTATACGGTGAAGGGAAACAACCAGAAAAATGACGCCCCTTCTGACGACAAGTAGTTGCACGGGGTTGAACTGGAACTACTAAAACAACCAGAACAATAGGGATAACAGAGGCAATTGGAAAAATCAAACACCAAGCAGAATAGCCAGAACCAATGCTCCAATGGTCCTAGCTATAGACAGATCAGAGAAGAAAATGAAACCCTCCATAAGTTGTTGGAGGAAATTTATGCTGAGAAGGGAGCTACAGCTACACGGACTATAGCTGCCCTAGCCCCAGCCATCAAATACACAGGTGACTGAGGGAATCCTTTTCTAGCCCCAGCTGTCGAACATTCCCACAGCTGAGGAAATCCTTTTGTTACATCAGCTACTGGCTAGACCAACGTGACATCCAAGGAGGAATCACTCATGCAGCCTGTCACAGCACCTGTGACATCACAAGTACACTTGTATCCAGTGCAAGACATACAGAAGGCCCTGAAAGACCCTGCAGGCCTTCAATTTCAGGATTAGGATGACAATGCTGATTCTGAGAATGCTGATTGACAATTACAGGCCCCAGTTTGGATTGTGAGTAACCGGATTTTTTTTTTTTTAGTTATTATTTTTCTCTCCTCCTAGTGCCGGCTTGTAACTTCAGGAGGGCATCCCCAGCTCCGTCCCCCGGCATCCACCAGCCAACGCTGACCTGACCCCAGGGCTTACCCCCCAGCAGGGCCAGCGGGGGGTCAGACTCCCCCACCGAGGACCGGATTTAGTTTTGGCCTGCGCTGTGCCTAGCCGTGGTTAGAGCCTGTGATGTGCCCTCCACCATCCTGCGCAGCAGTATTCTTTTTCTCCTGTTCTCCCAGAAGTTGGGACCATGCAATGATGTCAGCAGAGGGGAGTGCGCACGCATCCGCATGTGCTCCCTCCAGACATCTGGACCAGCTTCTCCCCTACTTGTGGTGCAGCACCCTGTCCTCCAGCCTCTGCCAGGGGGTGAACAAGCACCAACCACCAAGAACCCCCCTTCCCAGAGGAGAGCAGTCCATCGGACTCTCAATCCTTCTCCTCCCCTGCCGACCCCCAATGATCCGTGCTTGTTCCCGAACACGGGTCGCCGGAGTAGCATGAGGTAAGGCACCAGCACCTCAGCCCTCAGCACCACCGGGCTGGATGTAACCTGATTGTTGACACAAACTGACGGCCTTGAGTAAAGACCACAGTCGTGGGCCACCAACTCACCATACTTCTGGATACCAGAGCAGCCATGTCAGTCCTTCATGATGAGAACCCAGCCTCATCCCTCTGGTCTACCAGCTGGAAGACCAGTGCCCAGGGTGTAGATGGTACCCAGCTACACATCTACTGATCTATTCCTCTAACTGTGGTGGTAGACCACCTCAGGACTAATTTTCCTTTTGACCTTATGGTCCAACATCATCACCCCAGCATATTGGGTATTGACTTCCTAGCATTACATGTCTGTGTAGTGGATCTAGCCGACAGGCTACTCATTCAGATCAAAGGACAATGTCGTGCTGTCACCATCCCAGACTAGCATGTGGTGGCAGCCATCTCCCATAACAACAAGGAGTATGATGTCATGACTTTGTTTAAAAGTCATGACCTGTTTTCTGAGCTTGCACCTGTGCTGCAAAAGCACCTTGATATGTTTGCCATCAACAAACATGACTGTGGTAGGATGCACACTACTATCGAGATCACAGGGCCCAACCCTGTGAGGTAGAAACAGTATCCATTTCCTGTTCAAGCCTTGCCATCACTAAGGGAAACCATCCAATCACTGCTCCAACAAGGAGTGATTAGGACTTGTATTTCCACTGTCAATTCACCTATTTGGCCTGTGAAAAAGCCAGATGGGGCCTGGAGACTTACGATTGACTACAGGAAACTTAATCATGTTACCCTTAGCTGCACACCAACAGTAGCATCAGCACCTGTCATGCTCAAGCTGTTGACACCTGACAAAAAATGATTCACAGCTCTTGACATCTCTAATGAATTCTAGTCACTCCCATTAGCACAGGGAAGTCAATACAAATTTGCCTTCACCATTGATGGACATTAGTACACCTGGACCTGCCTTTCCCAGGGCTTTAACAACAGCCCATCCCTCTTTCATCTCCACATGATGGATGTTATGCAGGGGTTCTCCACACCACAGTGTCTCCTGTAGTACATGGATGACTTGTTTCTAGCAACCACCACAAAAGAAGATCATTTGGCCCTTCTAGACAAAATTCTATCTCTCCTCAAGAGAGCAGGCCTCAAGTGCAACCCCTCCATGGCACAACTATATGAGAAGGAGGTCATCTTCCTTGGCCTACATATTACAGACCAAAGCAGGAGCCCAGCTGTCAAAAAGATCCAAGGCTTGCAAGATCTGCCACTTCCTACTACTGTGACAACACTCAGATGCTTCTTAGGAATGGTAAACTATTCTCGGGATTTTATCCCTGACTTTGCCTTGAAAGCCGCTCCCTTGTATGAACTTCTGAAAAAGGATGTCCCATGGACATGGGGCCCTACTCACATTGATGCTGTAACACAGCTCAAACAAGCCTTAGCCTTAGCCCCAGCACTGATTAATCCTAACTCAAATCTTCCATTCCATTTGGAAACTGCCACATCTGATGTGGCTATGTCTGCAGTGCTGGCACAAAAGTACAATGGGTACTTCTGGGGCATTGCCTATTCCTCTCAGATGCTGTCCCCAGTAGAGAGGGAGTATAGTCTCTGTGAAAGAACACTCTTGGCAACATACTGGGCTGTCAAATATTTCATGTACATCATTGGGTATGCACCTATTATCTTGCATACCTGTCACACCCCAACCAACTCCTTACTGTCTGACAAAGTAAAAGATGCTTCAGTTTCCAATACCAGACTCACCCACAGGTCTTTGCTTTTGCAGAACAGGGACATCAAAGTACTGCCTGCAAAAATGCCATCCATCTTGGCCCATGACCTACTCTATACAGGTAATGCCCATGACTGTGCAGTCCAACCTCCAGACATACCTGAGCCGGGACCATTCTTTCTGGCTATACCTGATGTTTTAGAGGATACCAGCATGTATCACATCTTCACAGATGGCGCTGCCTCCTATGTGGAGGGAGAACAGGTAGCAGGATTTGGTGTGCTCATATTAGATCAAGATGGTGATTTCAGGTGCATTTCTAAGAAGTGTAGTGTCATTTTCTCACAACATGCTGAATTGGCAGCTGTGGCCTGTGCTCTAGAGATCATGCCCCATAGTACTAGGGATGCTATCATCTTTGCAGACTCCAATTGGGTCTGCACCTCCCTCACTGAATTTTTACCTTCTGTGAGAGAAATATCTTCACATCCTCTGATGGCACATCTGTCAAGCACAGAGATCTGTTTGTGTATATACACACACTGACACAGCAGTTTACTCATAAGTTGTATATCGACAAGGTAAAGGCTCTCTGCAAAATTGACCCTTACCACAAATTCAATGATTGAGTGGACTCGCTTCCCAAAGCAGGTGTTCGGTGGGGGGGGGGGCATGGTCAATGACTCACCCAGTAGCTGTGGCAGCCATTTTCTTAGCTGCCAACACCAGGCAGAAACGGCAACCAGAACCTCCACTAGACCTTTCTGCTGCACAGAAATCTGACCCAGAACTAAAAGATGTGTTCAAATACTGTGACAAAGGAACTGAACAGGACCTATCTACTGGTAGTCCATACAAGAGACACTCTGACAACATACACCTATTTCATGATCAGAAACTGATCTGGTATAGGAAGGGTGATACAGATCACAAACTGTGGGTTGTACCACAATCCTTATGAACTAAATTCATCCATATGGTTCATGACACCCCACTGGTGGACACCAGGGGGAAGATGATACCATCCAGAGACTTAAAACCATCATCTGGTGGCCTGGTATAACCAAGAACATAAAGCACTATGTAGACAACTGCATAGTGTGTGCCCAGAACAATCAGATTTTGATGAAAAGAAACACCAAACTAGTGCCACAAAGGCAATCTGGACCATGGAATGTGATACAAATCAATTTCATTGGCTCCTTGACTAACTCCAGCAAGAACAACATGTATGCACTTGTCACAGATCTGTTTTCTAGGTGGGTGGAGGCATTCCCCACTAAGAATAACACGGCAAAGACAACCGCCAACATTCTGGTGGATCAATTGTTCTCCAGGTGGGGCCTACCCCTTAAGGTAGACTCAGACCAGGGAACCAGTTTTACAGCTGAGCTGATGAAGGAGACACTCCAAATGCTTGAAGTAGAGCAGAAATTTCATATTCCACACCATCCTCAATCCTCAGGCTGGGTAGAAAGAGCAAACAGAAGAATCAAACAGATGTTTTGCAAATTCATCAATGACAATCCCAAGGATTGGGGTTCCCTCTTGCCACTACTACTGATGGAAATCAGGGGCACTCCTGCAACAACTACTCAGTGCACACCTTACTAGGTTATTACTGGTAGAGCCATGAGATTACCTGAGCACCTGTTGATTAACCTCCACACCCCTAATGCAGATTGGGTATCTGTGGACAAATACATTGAAAAACTTTGTGATGACATCATGAAAACACATTTGTTCACTGCAAATCAAATGGGTAAAGCTCAACAACAAGCAAAACCGCATTTTGATAAGCATGCCAAAGAAGTCCACTGGCAAGTTGGAGATAAACTCATGCTTCTCCTATACAGATCAATGTCTCACTCCTTTACCAGAAAACGGGAAGGCACACATCCCATTGTCAACAAACTCAGCCCTGCTGTTTATCAGGTGAGAGTTCAGCATCAGAAACAGACCACCAACAAGTGATTCCATGCTAATCAGTCAAGTTGTATAAAGGTGACTAATTACTTTTCCCAACCCTCTTAGGGTGGAATAATACCCCTCACTTAACAATCATTTTCTGTTTCTTTCAGATAAACTGGCAAGATGGCTATCTTGCACCTCCTCATCCTGGTGGGACTACTTTCTTTGACTTACTCTCAAGACAAACCCCTTACAACTGAACACAGACAACATATTGCACATTTGCTTGACAAACTTGAACATACAGCTAGAGATGCACCCATCTCCAGCCCCCAAGGAGTCTGTATTGACATCCCCAACAAATTGATTACTGTTAAGGAAGGCTATAACACCTATCTTAATGCCATGGTTGTATCCCCAGAAAAATCCATCTTGCAGATACAATGGGAAACTGATTTTAATGGTTATGCACTTCCTGTAACTCGTCTATCTAAAGCAACTTTTCATGGATGGCCCAACACAGGGATTGCACCAAACAGTACACTCTCTATTCAACAAGCTTCTTCTAGACATACTGGTCTCTACAACATAACTGCTCTGATAGAGCCTACCTTTTGTGACCGTCTCACCTCTGATGGGTCACAAGACTTCTGTCTTCACAACCATAAAGCTACAGAAGCTATGTTCCTTTCTGTGGTCCCACCCACTGAAGAAGAACTGACTGAATGTCCTCCTCAGGAGCCTGGTCCTCCTAGTGGTTTGACCGCCACCTCCCTTCCAGGAGCTTTGATTAATAATTAACAGTTTATGCATATTCCTGTTATTTTTAACCTCACACATTGGAATATGACTGAGATTGGTCTCTGTCACATGACCAACACTTCTAAATTTTTCAGTATGATGCTTCTAGACATTGCAGCTGCTTACTAAACTTGCACAAATGATCCAGTTAGTGGACCTCATGTTATTCAACATGCAGGAGTCTTTAGACCCGCACCTAATGCTAAAAGTAAATCTCGCACTAGGTGTGATACTGCAGATGTCACCAGTGCAGCAGGTACCATCTCTGACCTTTTTGGTTCAGGAATGTTTATCTGGAATAGAGTAGATATAGCTGCTACTAAAGCACAAACACTTAACTTTCAACAAGCTATTAAAAATGATGTGTTACCACCGCTGTTACATGGTGTAGATGGTTTAAATAAGAAACAGCATTTTACTGTTTATAACATGCAGGAAATCGCTAAAGGGTCCAACGGCACAAAAAACAAAATTAATAAATTGATTTTTCAAAATAACAAGGAGGCAGACAAGCAACATATTGCCCGTGAACTTTTATACTCTGCAAATGGTTGTTATGTAATTGCCACTGTTAACAATCTCTTCAGGAACTTGGAAACAGAATGCATTCCAGATATTATTAATGTAGGAGACTATCTAAATGGTATTGTCCTCACTGACAATCTACGTCATGCATTACATTGTGTATGTCAAACTCTGTCAATATTTCTGTCTACTGCTAGAAATCTTGGGTATGTTTCACGTTATCCAAATCAAGCACCATGCTATTTCACTAAGAAATGCTCAATTCATGACAACATGTTCATTACGTTCACTGTGTCACTACCTCATTTCGATCCACAAACATCTGTCTTTGACAAACTGTCTGCTATTAATTCCATTGAACATCTTGATGAGAACATTTACCTAGAATGAACTGACTTGCCTTCTTTGCTTGTTTATCACTCAGTTCTACAAGCTTGGGTTGCACCGCATACCAACTGCTGCACCAAGAAGGGGTATTATTACCTGTGCCGCTGTGATATATTTAACATTGTTAAACCTGTCTGTGGATATGCTTCAGAACATCTTGACTGGTCTTCTTCCTTGAGTGTTCATCTACCGTCTAACCTGACTAAACAATTTTTGCAAGCTGCATCTTCAGTGCCTGTCACCAAAACAGCTGCATCCCGAGCTACCTGGAGAAGGTATATCACTTCACTTCATGGCTCATTAACCAGTCTTTCGCTTGTCCTATACGTCTACAACAATGGAGGGTTACATCTGTAAGAGTTACCTACAATTCTGATAGGCATTATTGTGTAGTGACAAATCATAAATTCTTTGCTTATGGAGCCAAAACTTGTGCTATTAATGCTCCTAACTTCTATTTTACTCCACAGCAGAAAATGGTAATTGGTCACACAGTTATTACTCCTGTTCTTCTCCCTGAACCAGATGTTATTTATACTGATCCGCAATACTTGCTTGTCTTGTCTCAATATTTGCCTATATTCAATGTACATTTTGACCCTTTGACACTTTCTTTGAAATCCCTTTTAGCTAGAAAGGATTCACATTTGATCTATATTAGCAACAATATCTCTAAAGCCGGAGATGCTCTTAATACTCTTATTCAAGATGGTGATTTAAGCACTGCTCTATCTAATACGTGGTTAGCATTAACTTTGAAAGCTTTTGTTATTATCCAAGCATTTTTGATTGTTTTTCTGATACTAGCCCTTTGCTGTCTGCAACATATTCTTAGACAACATCATGAACAACTCAAATTCCTCTACAAGGCCTGTGCCTTGGGCTTCTAAATAATGACTTTTATAGCTCCATCCCACTACTTTCCTGTGCTTGTTGCCTTTTCTTTTGAAGGCAACAAGGGGGGGGGATCTTATCCATGGTCCAGCACCCCTGGTGGTGCCCCCACCTTGCAGACAGCAACTAATGTACGTACATGTACTAACCTTATGGTGAAAACACTTATCATATAAGCATACGTGTTAGGATCTGTGTTCTGTTATGTTATATTATGTTTTACTGATATATTCTAGCCATGAGAAATGCTTTTTACTATATTTTTACTCTACTTATATATGTAAGGCAACAGTACCATCTTTAGTACTTGTACTCCATTACAAATGACCTTGTACTACAAAGGTTCATTGTTTGTTATCTTCTGCAAGCAATGCAAGTTTCACACTAGTTAGAATGGTTATTCAGACCACCTGATTTTGTCCAATTATATACTTTTTATGTATCTTATTTAGCCATTGCCATAGTTATTATCAGGGTATAAGACCTTTTGTAACACATAGTTTCTCTGAGACTAGAGACTGCATTGCCTAGGTAAGAAACACTGGTATTCTCCCAGTGACCATACTGTTATGGTAGTAATCCTGTATTGCTAATCTGTAATAAATTCCTTTTATTACATGAGTACCACTTGTCTGTTGTCTCTTCCTTTCGTGCTGTTCCACCAAGAACCACCTGAGAAGATAATTTATTACCCAGTTACAGTAGTAGTACAGTAGTACTAGTAAATAGATTTATTTGTAAAACCAGAAAGGAAATGACGCAATTGATTGAAAGCTCATTTTCAGTGGAGTATCATATTTCATAAACACAGGTACAATAAATATATAGTACAGTTGCTCATTCACTAGTACAGCACAAAGCATTACCAACTTGTGAAAATATTTCAGTCTATGACACCAAAAAGGAAAACTATACAAGGAGTATGTACAGTTACAGTACACTGCAGAATCATTTACCAGTTGAGCTGTCTGCAATAACCTAGTGCAAAATCTAGCGCATATTATTGATCCATGAATATTTCTAACCTGTGTCTAAATGATGGCAACAAGATTTTGGTTTTGCAGCTCCTAAATTTTCCAGCTTCATTGCATGTCCCCTTGTTCTTGTGAATCTTCTTCTCTGAAAAATACTCCTCTCCTGTACCTTGTTGAACCCTGTGATGTAGTTATAGATCTCTATCATATCCCCATCTCCCTCCACTCTTCCAGGGTGTACATATTGAGATCCCTTAACCTCTCCCCATAGGGCTTCTGATGTAGACCTGCACCTTTTTAGGTGCCCTCCTCTGAACAGTCATCATCCTGTTTATGTCCTTCTTGAGATGTGGTCTCCAGAACTGTACAATCTACTCCAGGTGGGGTCTCATCAATGATGTATACAGTGGCAAGACCACCTCCCTTCTTCTGCTGGTGATACCTCTCCCTAGGCACCCCAGTTCCCCACTAACTTTAAGTACTGCCTTGTTGCACCACCTTGCCACCTTGAGGTCACCAGATATGATTACTTCCAGGTCTCTTTCCTCTTTGGTGATCATCAATATCTCTCCCTCTATATTATACTCCACCTCTGGGTTTCCCTCCCCTAGGTGCCTGATTTTATTGAATTTTGTTGATCAGGTAGGTCTGCTGAGATTAGAAGTCCCTTTATAATGGGTGACCCAGGATCAGGAATACAGATGGTAACCAACTGAAACTGAACCAGACTTAGCTGTTGGTATTTTGCACATTTTCATAGTGAAACTCAGCTGCCATATCCTTGACCACTCCTCAGGTTTTCTCAGGCCTCTGTACATTCTCTTTACACTCTCAGGGGAGTCCATCCTATTGCAGATTGTGGTGTTATATGCAAAGAGGCATTACTTCCCTTCCAGATCTTCTGCAGTGACACTTAAAAAGACAATAAAAAGGACTGGTCCCAGTACTGAGCCTTGAGGTAACCTGCTGGTCACTGTCCTTTCCCCTGAGTGAATTCTATTTACTACTACCCTCTGTCTCCTACCCATCAAACAATTTAGTACCCAATTTACCACCTTAGGACCCACCCCAAACAGTCCAGTTTCCTAATGTGCCTTCTATGTGGTACGGTGTCAAAGTTATTCCCATGGCAGCCAACTGTGATGTCACAACAGCTGATTGTGATTTCAAGCAGGGAATATGCTGTGGGAGCAGATTAACTCTAAGGGTTGAAGATCTTTTTTTTTGTTTGAACTTTCTCAGTAATACATAAGAGGGAGGAGAAGTCTATAAAAGGTAAATGACATATAATTTGAATTGTGCCTAAATATAATGTATTCCAAAGTTTGCCCAGAGGTATCAGCAGCTCTTTATGTATGAGGTCCTGAAATCATCCCAGCATGGATTTTGCCCAGGCCATAGTATATCAATGACCTTGGTGGGGTTCACATAGGCAGTCCATAATCCTTTTGTCCACTGCTATCTCTGTGCACCTCACAAAGGCCTTTGACTTGGGAAATCATCAATTACATTTAACTCTCCAGGGCAGACTTGGCTTGTCCAGTGAAGTGGTGAGGTGGTCCCAGAATTATCTTCAGGGAAGATCTCAACAACTAAAATTAGTAATTTGCTTTCAACTCTAGCCACAGTCACTTTGGGAGTTTTGCAGAGTTGGTTCTCAACCCTCTTTTATTTGATTTATTCCTTAACACCTTTCCTTTGGTTCATAGTTGCACCAAGATTTTCCTTTATGCAAGAGATGTAATTTTCATGAGCAGACCGCATATACTTGATTTATCAAATTTAATCCAGGCTAACTTTGTTAACACCCAGAAGTGCCGTTTGCAACACAAATTAGGCCTTACTACAACCCAAACCATGCAACCTTAGCAAAAAGGTGTCAGTTGATCAGTCATTTCTTTGAGAACACTCTGTGGATCTGACATTGAACAAGTCTCAACTTTCAAACATTTAGGCCTCACCCTGGAAAAGTCCCTCTCCTATGATCAACATATATATCACTATGATGAAACTATTCATCAAAGATGTATGCGCCCTTTACAGATTCATTGTTTTTATTCCTAGTACAAAAAGAATTGCATTCACAGAGCTTTTTACTTCTGATTCTTGACTAGGAAATTACATTCTATTATTCTGCAGGAGAAGGTTTACTGTTTAGGGAGAGACCATTTATAGTCAGATTGCTAGATTTGCCTCACAAACTTCTTTTACACACTCATCACTGTTCCTTCCATAGTACGTTCAACTGGCCAACACTTTAAGAAATATATTCCTTCCAAATTGGAACATTGTCTAAACAAAGTTACTCTTGGTACAGTACCTAGTTTGTTTCATTCTATATTTCAGACACAGATCAGCACGGCACCAAAATAATCAGCAATGCACACTCACTTTTTGATACCAACATGAAGACTTCCTTGGGGCAGAGAGCCTTCTTATACAATGTTCCACTGTTTTATAAGTCTTCACCTGGGACCATCACAAGAGCAAATATGTCTGTTTCCAGTTTTTAAGTAGCATTAGAAGGTTTCTCTTGGCTGATTTACAGTACATGGCTCTTGTACATAGTTACTTGTTTGTTATTATGTGTATTGTATAACGTGGCAAGAAGTAACAAAAGTCCTATTTTTATATCTTTAAATTTGAGTGTTTAATTAAGAATGTGATTTTACATACTGTAAGTATTGTCTTAAAATGTTGCTTCTTGTAGATTGTTCTTTCCTGAATAATATAACTAATAATGATATGTTATGTCTTGTTTTATGCCCCTGGTCAAGCCTGTAAAAGGGCCATGTGGCCCAGTACTTTTTTACCTGGTTAACAAAATTTAAATAAAATAAATATATTTATTATTGTACTAAATTTACTTTGTTTTATGGCCTGTTTTTTATTAAAGCAGTAATGCTACAAAAGTGGGCAAAACATTTGACCCTACATTTTTTTAACTATAAAAAAATTCTAGGCATCTTCTGGTTTTATTTGGTGGTATAATTTTCTAATTCTACCAAAATGTTAGTATTTTCTAAATATCTGAATTGAATTTTTTCTAAAGAAAAATATATGGCCACCACATTTTGCATAGAAATATCATTGAAGGCCTGGAAAAGGCCAGGATCGAGAAAATAAAAAAGACTCATGGTGCACAGCATAGGAGGTACCTAGACAAGAACATTTGACAGATATACTAATATTTTTCTTAACTGTAGCTGAAACTAGCTTTTTTGGAAAAACATTTTTCATTGCACTGCTGCTTTAATGTTCTGGTCACCCATATAAACAGGCTTGATAGCTTATGTGTTTACCAGATTTTAAATAAACAAAGAAAACAAATCAATTGCATGTGGTCTTCCAAGCTCACTCAGTCCGTGTTTCTGTACAACAAACAATGGTGACAGTCATAGAGGCATCCAAGGTGAAACAGATAAACCTATTATAAATAATTTCTAATTTTGCCAGCCCCCCCCCCCCGGCCCCACAAACACCACGTCACTATAATCAAAGGGTGTTCAGTAACTGTTGTGAACACTCAAGGGAATATATTTCTTGTGTCTATGGAGAAGTACTAACTTATCATTTAACATTTTAGTAATTGAGTGTATGTGGACATTCCACTTGCATTGGGAGCCAAGCCAGATTCACAGATACTTGTATAAGTTAGGGCTGTATGAATACCTTTTTCTGAATATTTGGCCAAATATACGATATTCTAGACCCCACTTTATAAAACTACAATAATTGCAGTTGCCACATCTATGTGTACCAGTGGTAAGGTTCCTATTTTAATTATCATTGTCCTTCCAATATAAGCAATGAACCAATGAATCATGCAAGCTCTCCTCTTTTCTATACACCACTCTAGGTGTACATTGTACAACACCTGTCAGTTTATTGTCAGTACCTAAACTACGTTAATTGTTCTGCAAACTAAGCCAAATCTGTTGTGCCTGGGGAGAAAAAGTAGCAATGTATTTTGGTACCTGCTCATTAAAAACATCATTATCATCATTCACTCTGTTACATGATATAAGTAATTCCTCTCTTGTCATTTGATTAACTCTGCTAACAGCATTCTTTCTACCCAATTATTATAGCTCCTAGTATAAAATGGCTTCTCAGAATGAGTCACAAACTTCTCCTGATCACTACAATTCTTTTTTAACCTCATAAATTGGCCAACTGGTATATTTTTAACAATATGAAGGAGCCGGCAACTAGAGCAATGTTGCAACAACTCTTTAGCTGTTTCTTTCTGATATAAATCAGTAACAATAGAACTAACTGGAGACTTGGAGAAAGTTAACTCCAAAAAATGAATTGGGTGTGCATCACATGCAACTGTAACCCTAAGATTGCCATTAAAACTTTTCACATATCTAACAAATTAAAACAGTTCATCCAGAGCACCCTTCTAAATAAATATAAAATCATTAATATATCATTTGTAAAAATCTATCAAATGATAAAATGGGTTAATAGGGCTATCATAAATAACTCTATTTCCCAAGGTGACAGATAAATATTAACATAACTTGAGGCAAGTGCTGCCCATCACTGTGCCCTTAATCTGAAGATACATTTTGTCTTAAAACAAAAAACTGCTGCAGGTGAACACCTTTTTAGTTAAATTAACCAGAAATTCTGCAAACTCAGTTATATAATCAGTGACTTCATATAGAAGCTCCATAAGAGTCCCCAATCCATTATCATGGGGTTGTTAGTAAAGTACAGTATACAAAGATTGAACATCCATAGTAACTAGAAGTCAATCCTCTTGTACACTAACACCCCCCATGATTATTACTACATCTGCTGTACCCTTAAAGAGCTAGTGTACTGCCAGCAATTAATAGTAACTTTCAGATGTACTCGGCTATCACTCCTTGCATCTGAAGTATTTTTTTTTTCCTTTCTGTTTGCTAATAAGAAGATTTTCCACCTGGCAGTACTGGGGTGATTTGTGGAGCAGCACTCTGTCTGGAGGCTTAAAAAAGTCAGTTCTGTTCCTCCCACTACATCATCAATACTGAGACCACACTGTCTGTGACATCACTGGTAACCAAGGAGAACCATTTCTCACTGCCAGATTATTCTCTATCAAATGAAACAGCAGGATTGCCTCTTCTCAGTTACTGCTGATGACACAGTTTCCTGCATTTTGATTGGTACTGTAACTTGTGAAAGTCACTGTTCAGGCTTGGAAGGGTAGTGATGCCTCAATGTATTTGGTCACATTGTTGATGATGTAGTGGAAGGAACAGAACTGACTCTTTTAGCCTCCAAACTGAGTGCTGCTCCAAACATCAGTCCAGTACTGCCAGGTGGAAAATCTTCTAATTAGCAAACAGAAAGGCAAACAAAAAAGAAAAAAAATATGTCAGATATAAGAAGTGATAACTGACTGCATCTGAAAATTACTTGTAATTTCAGGCAGTACACTAGTTGTTTAATGTTGGATCTGACCTTCTGAGCAATCCCTTTAATATGACCATCCTACAAACTGTGGAAGCAGCTCAGTGACGGAACCGATGCTGGCCACTGTAGACTTAATGGGTGACCTAATCAAATCTCTGTGTATTTTGGGGAGGCCATATATAGCCCCCTGCACTAGATGTGCAACACTTAAAAGTCCCAGGTCTTTCTAGAAATAATGGCATGTATCAAAGCTTCATGTTACAAAATATCAATGTCCATTTTAAACCTCTCAGTAGGATCCTCATTCAGTGGTATATAAAAATCACTATCAGACAACTGATTGAACATTTCCTCTTCATATTGTCTCACCCCCAGACCACACTGGATCCCCTTTAATCCATAGGTTTCGCAATAATTCATTGATAAGATTTCAAACTTTCAATATCCAACCTCTCTTCTCTGCTACAGTTATTATAACTGCTACTAGGCTCAGATGAAAAAAATATTTCCAAATCATTTAAAACTGCTTTTTCAAAAACCTATATTGTTGGATTTTGGGGATGGGGGTGGGGATAAAAGCAGACTTTAAATAATCCAAAATCAGTCAATGCACAAACTGGGAAAGATGATGGCAGCTTGAGAAGCCAGCTCCATGCCACCCAGCTAAAAATCTGTTTAAAACTAGCAAAAATCCTATACTCACTGGCTGAAACCACAACATTAATTTGTTAAAAAAATCAGCACTAATGAAATTTAAAATTGTACAATGGTAATCATAACCAGAACAGAAAAACTAGCAGAAATCATCTACCAGTGGCAACAATGAGTGGGGAGAAGATGACCAAGGAATGGCAGCCTCGACCGCAGCTCCCAGCTCTGACACATAGGAAAATAAAACTATGCTTTGCCAAGACCTAAGAGAAATCTCATTCTTCAAGAATGCTGTGATGACCCTAGAAGAAAAAATACATACGAACATACAAAAAATGCCAGCAGATACAGGCCATATGACCTATCAAATCTGCCTGAGTGCCAGCTCTCAGTCTAATCTATTGTACCTGCCCCACCCCTTGCCCATCCAACTGATTTATCACCCCCTTCTGCCGAACCCCCTCCCATGCTTTACCCCCAGTTTTAACCTTACCTTTGACCCTGTCCCACCCCCTCTTAAAACCTACAGATTTTAATGATATCATCTCCTCTGGCAGTGCATTACACCTCATTACTACCCTTTCCATGAAGTAGTGCCTCCTTATTTCCCTCCTAAATCTTCCACCCTCCAGTTTCAGACTGGGTCCCCTTGTGTCTCTCCCCACCTTTAATCTAAACATGCCTCAATACTAACCCTATTCATGCCCTTTAAGTATTTTAAGGTCTCAGTCATATTCCCTCTCTCCCTTCTAGCCTCCAGGGAATACATGTTGAGCTCATGAACACATGGAAAAAGATGCGATACACACAATACATATTGAGCTTTCCCAGTCTTTCCTCATATTGTTTGTCCCCCAGCCCAAGGATCATCTTCATTGCCCTGCCTAGTAGCACCAGAACTGCACACAGTACTCCAAGTGAGGTCTCACCAGCGACCTGTTCAGCAGCAGAATAACTTCTTCTCTCCTAGAGGTTATTCTCTTGGAAGTGCACCTGAGCATCTTCTTAGCCTTGGCCACCACCTTCCTACACTGCACTGAATGATTCATGTCTTCTGTGACTAGTACCCTCAGATCTTTCTACTTCACTGAAGTGGATAACTGCATTCCCACTAGCCAGTAGCAGTCCCCAGGGTTCCTGGCTCCCAGGTTCATGACTTTGCACTTCTTAGCATTGAACCCCAGCTGCCATGTATCTGACCAGTGCTCATGTCTTGCCAAATCCTCTTGGTGTACCTGCCCTCCTTCTACACTATACACCTCAGCACCAGTCTTTATGTTGTCTTTTATTCATGCAGGCATTCGGTGACTGAGTTTTTATATATTTTATATTTGTATGATATTGTAATTGAAATGTATACAGTATGACACACTGTACAGTTTTTGTGTGGCGCCCAGAGCCTTCGGGATTGGGCGTCTTTTTAAATAAATTTGATTTGATTTGATTTGATTTGTCTGCAAGAAGGCTGATCTTACTCTTAATCCCATCTATTATGCTGGCAATGAAGATGTTAAATAGCACTAGTCCTAGTACTGAGCCTTGTGGGACCCCACTGGTTACAGCTCTGGGAGTCGAGTGTTCTTCCCCTACAACTACTCTCTGCAGATTGTCCAGCAGTCAGCTACCCCTCATCCAACAAGTTTCTCCCCTGCTCCCAGATTTCTTAGCTTACTAGTCAGCTTTCCGTATGGCACTGAGTCAAAGTGCTTGCTGAAGTCCAGATACAGGACATAAACTGCATGGCCCCTATCGAGTGCCCTTGTCAGCCAGTCAAAAAAGTCAACCAGGTTTGTCAGCAGAGTCTGCCCGAGACAAACCAATGTTGCCCATCATTCTAGAGAACATTCTTCTCCAGAAAGATCACCAACCTCTCTTTAAGGATAGTCTTGATTATCTTGCCCACGATGGAGGTAAGGCTGACCAGTCTGTAGTTACCTGATTCATCTGTGGGACCACTATTATGGAGGGGCACCACATGTGTCATCCTCCAGTCCTGGGGCATGCACCCATTCCCCTGGGAGATTTTGAATAAGTCTGCTAGAGGTCCCACCAGGACCTCCTCCAACTTTTTCAGGATCCCTGGATGCACACCGTCCATCCCTGCTTCCATATCCACCTGCAGGGACCTAAGGCCCTCCAATACCCTGCTTAATGGGATCTCCTTATCTGTCACCCCTGCTCCCCCACACCCATCCCACCTTTCCACTGGGGCAAAGACCCATCCCTCTCCCTAGTAAACACTGAACAGAGCTGGCCCACTGGAGCAATGGTTGGATTTCCACTTGCAATGCCAATGACCTGAGTCTGGGAATGGAACCGGGAGCCAGAGGGCCAGCCGGGAGAGCAGGATTGAGCATCCCAGGGACTGCTCTCTTTCTCTGGAGGGGAAGGGAAGAGTGTCTGGTGCTTTATGGAGCCCTGGTAGTGGTACCGCTGTGACCGGCACCATTGCATTGGGGAGCGGGATGGATGCTGGATGTCACTGCACATCCCTGCCAAGGAGAGCAAAGCAGCCAAAATAGCTGTCTTGCCCTGCATGACAACCCACTCTGCCCACTGCCTCCATCATCTGCAAAGGGGGGTGCTGCTCCCATGGCCCTGATCTAGGGCATAAGCCGGCGCTTGCCAACAGTGTCTGTTGGGGGGAAGTCCCTGGTGGCCCCATCTGGAGGGGCAAGCCTGGGCATGGGGGTAGCGGGGCAGAGTGGATCCGATGATGGGGGGGTACAGGCACAAAAAAAAAAAGGAAAAAGAACAAAAAAGAAGAACAAAAATAAAACACTGAACAGAAGTATTCAGTGAGTGCTTTTGCCTTCTCCACCCCCTTTCTGCCCACCCTTCATCTTTCTTGCTCCTGACAATGTGATCTTTACAGCTACTCTTCTTCCTTATGTACCTGAAGAAATAATTTTCCCCTTCTCTGATCCTCTGTACCAGCCTTATCTCCCTTGATGCCTTGGCTGTCCTGACTACTCTACTCACCTCTCTGGATTTCCTCGTATACTCCTCCCTGTCCTCCTCTCTTTTGGATCTCTCAGAGCTTCTGAAGACAGCTCTTTTCTCCCTCACCCTCTCTACTATCTCCCTGCTTAACCAGCACATTTTTTTGAACCTAGCCTCCTTATTTTGGCTCTTTGTACATGAGTTAGTGACCTCTGCCAGACCCAGGCTGATGATGGCATATTTCTGGTCTGCACCCATGTCTGGGCAGATGTTGGGGATGTGCCCTTCCACAATGCCTCCCATCTTGCCAAAGTCTGCTCTTTTGAAGTTCACTACCTTTGTCATGGTTCTGGCCACCTCCTTACCTAGACTGAAAAAGAACCATATTGTGCTGTGGTCAGAACTTGCCCAGTGGACTGTCACCCCCTACGTGCTGGACGTGCTTCCCGTCTGTCAACACAAGGTCCAGTATGTTTCCCTCACTGGTTGTCTCCATTACCCTCTGCATCAGAAAGCCATCCTGGAAGGCCTCCAGGAGATGTTCCCTAGCACTCACGGTAGCTGGGGTGCTCCAATCTAGCCCTGGCAGATTACAATCCCCTACCATCACAGTATTGCCCTTACCACTAAACCTCCTTATTTGCTCCCCCAACTCCCTGTCAATTTCCTCATTTTGAGAGGGTAGCCTGTACATTACCCTTAATCTAACATTCCTGCTTTTTCAGTTCTGGAGCTGTACCCATAAGACTGCAGCCCTGCCATCCTCCCCCCCCTTCCTCCCTGTTGCACAATATCCCTTCCCTTACATAAATAGTTATCCATTCCCCCTTCCCTTTTTCTCTGTCTCTACTGTACAGTCTGTCCCTAAGGATCACTAGAGGTTACAGTCCTGGTATGTATGGTTACAAGAGCTGCAATGTAAAGTGAAAGACACTGAACATTTCCTGACTTAGACGACAGAGGTACCAGACACAAGGCTAGAATCAAAGAATTAGAATTCCTCATAGAACAGCTGTTGGAAGAACCAAAGACACAGAAAACAGAAGACACAGGAATAATCTGCACTTTGTAGGATTCCCTGAGGGAGCTGAAATGAAGATGTGGTAGGCTTCCTACACAGAGAGATTCCAGCTGTACTGAAACACTACTGGAAGCCAGCATTTGAAATCAAATGGGTGCATAGGACTCTCATACCCCCTGAAACCCGGTGAGAGACCTGTCCAATCTTAGCTGAATTCTTCAAGGAGAAGTGCACTGAACCTGTGTGTAATTTTTCCCAATAGAAGCTGTTGTTTATCTATTGGTTCAAATTATGTTATTGTTCTATCTATACAGGCCTTTTAGTAACCTCAATGAGTGTTCCTGTGTTGCAGTCTGGTGGTAAGTACCGTTTTAGAACTGTATGATGTAGTTTATTTCCCTAACATTCCAGAGTTATATATTAGAACATGGATGCATTGTGCCAACAACAGAAGAGCAGAAGAGGAACATAATCTACATTGTACAGTTGTAAAATTGTTCTTATCAGCATCCTGAAAGCTATAAACACCCACTAGGATAACTGAAAAGCCTGTGTAGTTAGAGCAATAACTGAACTGGAACCAGTATTTAAAAAACTGCTACTACTGGAAAAATGAATTACAGATTCAGAGCACTTCTCCTTTAAGTTCAGTGATAAAGACAAGATGATCTCTTTCACACTTACTGAGCTTACTAAAATGCCTGTATAGACAGAACAATAACATAATTTGAACCAGTACATAAACAACAGCTTCTATTGGGAAAAATGACATACAGGTTCAGCACAATTCTCCTTGAAGAATTCAGCTAAGATTGGACAGGTCTCTCACCAGGTTTCGGGGGGGAAGGGGGATGAGAGTCCAATGCACCCATTTGATTTCAAATTGTGGGAGAATTCAAGAATGCATGGGACAGACACAAGGTAGGGGGTAGGAAGAAATAGGCTGTTGGTTAAGTAGGATCTGCAGCCTATCCAGAAGGTAGGGAAATGGGCAGACTAGGTGGGCCAAGTGGTCCTTATCTGCCATCAAAGTCTATGTTTCTATGAGGCAGGGGTCCTCTCCACTGGCAGGGCTAAAGAATTTATACTTTTAGGGACTTCTTCAGAGAACTGGCACAAAGATGTAAGGGATATATTGATGTAAACAAAAAATACTGCAAGATCTCAGCATTCCGCATAAGTTACACTATCCAGCCAAGCTCCTCAGCACTCTAAATGGAATTTCCAATATGTTCCACTCACCCGAGGAGGCTACCCAATTTATAGCAAAGCACTGGCCAGACAGATCTGATGCCTTCAAGGAAAAACAATGCCTCCCACAGAACAACACCCAGATCTACTGTCCACTCAGGATGGAATCTCCATCACCCATCTCTGAGTCAGCCTACTGCACACAGCGATGAAATGGAATGGCAACCCTCCAAAGGGAAATGCTCCAACAGACAGGGCAGGGACAGACACATATCTGCTAATGGCAGAGTGACACTAGGAACCCAGGTGGGAGTAAGGACTCCACCCATTCGGCTGCCAGCATGGACTCAGCAGGGAACCAGCACCAAAAAGAGCAGGGACTGAAGACCCACCCCCCTGTGTTACTCCACTATCTGCCACCTCCATGAAACCTCTTCCACCACAACAGAAAACTCTTCAGCAGCAATCCTTGGCAGACAAGGTGACTGAGACTGAGCAAGTTAATGTCCATGGACCTGACCCCCCCCCCCCACAATGACCTGCAGGCTGAAAGGAAGATGGGAGGCTCAGACCAAAACCTGAATGGAACTGTTCACTGGACCTACAGTATTGCTTGGTGGCTTATGCCTGAATCCTTTGCCTCTTGTCACCTGTTAGGACTCCCTTTTACTCCAGTTAATTCACATGATGGTCATTAATTGTGTTCACTAATAACACTGCTCTCATTTACAGTTCTCATAACGCCATACAATCTGGGAACTGCTGGGTTGATGTCATCTCTGGAGATGGAACCTTAGAACAGGAACAAAAAAGGAAAACAGCTGGTCTGAAGTCATCCGATTACCAGGCGATGGATCAGGATACAGCTGGGCTGGTGTCATCTCTGGATCTGAAGTCATCTGGTGGGCCAGTCGATGGATTCTGGAAAGGCCAGTACACTGTAGAACTGATGAATGTGGGGCACCTGAGTCCTGGATGTCCATACTGGCGGATCAATAGAGGCACTGCAAAGGCTGGTGTGGCAGTAGTGACTACCACTGCTCGGCTTTCCATCTAGTAGGCACGGGCTCTTTTGCCAGGAGGTCCTTTCATTGAGGCCAGTAGTACAGGGGGTCAGGAGCTTGAATTATTACCCCATCTGGATGCACATAATTCACACAGTGGAAGGTTTCACGTCTCTCTCTGTCCACTATTCGCACTCTGCCCATAAACAATGTCCTGCCTCTCTTCCACTGGGTATATTTCTCATGAAACAGTCTGTTTCTGACATGCTTGTTTGCACCAGGATGCACACATTTCATTGCTTCAGCCCAGATCCAGGATTTCCTGCTATTCTCAATCTCCTCCCAGAGTCTCCGAGGAAAGGTAGGAAAGGTCATCCCATAGATCTCATTCGCCTTCCAATGAACCAGTCTCTCCTCTTTACTAGCTTTGGTCAACCTGAGACCGCTGGCCTGGCTTGGGGGTGGCCAGTCCTGGTTCTTCCAACTATGCATCCTCAACGAGATTAAAAACATATCCCTGACTCCTTCTTCTAGCATAGCCAGGGCAGTGGCATCACCACTGTCTTCCACGCATTCTTCTGAGGCAAGAGCTTGAGGCTGTGTACCTGCTCCTTTTTCACAAGGCCACATAGGTTCCCCCTCATCTTCTTCCTCACTGAGGATCTGAGTCCAGGAGTGAGCAGTCGTCCTCTCTCCTGAGACTATCCACTCATCACTAGGCGCGGAGGTCGACACCTCCCATTCAAAGGCCTCCCGCATCTCATCATCTCCTATGAGACTTGGGCTAGGCCCCCCCCTCCAGGGGTCTACTGATGCTTTATCTGAACTTTCCTTCTGAGATCCAGCATCCAAAACTTCAACATCTGGTTCTGTCTCTAAATCTGCACCCTCCAGCTTTGTGCCACACTCCCCTGAGAGGCCTTCATCAACAGGCTCCGCCTGGTGCTGTGTGCTGCCAACTACAGATTCCTGAACCTTTGTCCATGTGGGAGCCAAACAAATCTGGGGCACTTTATACAAGCCATATTTTTCTAGGCACCCAGAACAGTGAGGTATCATGAAGACGTCCCTTCCAGCGTTTAAGCAAATTTGACACACATGCATTGGATATCCAGGAATCGCTACATGAGGAGGCAGTTGTCCTCCATAATAACACCTTTCAATGTCCCTTAATCTATTTACTGCTGCTGTTACTGCAGCCCGGGGCATGATCCGGGTAGTGAGCTGGTCCTGAGGCCATAACTGCATGGAAAACAAACAAAAGCTCACTGTTACTGAAAGTCCCACTTTACTGAACACCTTCTTTACTTTTAAAATGGCTCCTCTGCTGCTGTGTTTACTTTACTACCCCACC
This sequence comes from Neoceratodus forsteri, assembly GCA_016271365.2. Lineage (NCBI taxonomy): Eukaryota > Metazoa > Chordata > Ceratodontiformes > Ceratodontidae > Neoceratodus > Neoceratodus forsteri. The sequence goes on from CM057452.1 coordinate 1,781,860,809, forward strand.
CTGTAATGGCGGCGGCAGCACTCCTGTGCATCAACATTCAGAAATTGGGTCAAGCCACTGCGCATCTGATTTACACACACTACTGATAACGTTTGCTCAGACTGCACAAACTTGCTCTGTTCTTTTTCTAACACATTTACATGATTTTCCACAGACTTTTCACTTGCTGGAAACATTTCTTTAACTCACAGTCCCTTAAAGCCTCAGGATTTTAAGCACAGGATTGCCTGTAAACTAGTGCTGCACATTTGGCTACAACTCACAGTCTCTCTCTGGTTTTAAAACTTTAAACTGATGCTGAACTCATAACTATGCACACAGTCAATGGCCTAGCAGACTTGCACTTGCTGGTAAAACTTGACACAGTCTTTATTTGCAAAGCGACTACACTACTGCACACATATTCAGCTGGCTTTTGGCAGAAAATCACTATTTGAGCAACTTTTACTGTTGTTACTTACTGTTATCAGTAGCTGTTAGCTGCGATGGAAAAATGGCCTGCAGCCAGTCTTGAAGGCCTCAGAAAGAAAACGGGTGGGCAGTCCTGCTGATCATCTCCCCGATCACCACACTCACAATTCAGACGATCAATATGTGGGTTGAGTCCAATTTTAAACAGAACAGTCTATTCTTAACAGTTTTACATGCTTTTTAATCACCGCGAAGCTCCTCCACTAGCCAGTACACGCACTCCTCTCACACTCCCTCTCGAATGCTGGGCAGTCACTGTAGAGCTGGCTGAGGGGTGGGACTGATTGCAGCCTCACCAATCACATGACGCCATGCAAATGAGCCTCTTCTTCCTCGCGAGTGCTCTGCTCTTCTCTTCATGGTGATCGTCAAGCAGACAAATTTAAACTGCAGAAACCATACTTTTTTTCTTCAACTGACTCCACGGCGGGAGCCCATTTCAGCCATTTAGCATGGCCATTCACACAGCAAGTTTTTTAGTTCACTCAAAAGCATTTCCAACATCCAGGGCACAATTTTCCTGTTGCTACCCCTAGTCTTCCACACTTTTCTTACTCACACCACAGTTCTTTTAAAAAGCTGGCAAAAACGCTGTAAACAATTGATGCAGGACAAGGGCACACTCTTTTACCTTTACTGCTCCTTGGTAAACAGTTGGCATTTTAACAGCAGCATAAGATCCACAGCACACAGTGACACACTAGTTAAATTGCTTCAGCTTTTTGGGCTACCCACTGCCAGATAGCCAAAACACTAGCCCCCTTGCCCGAGCACCTTTCCTCCCAGAATAAAAATCCCCAGCAGTGTCTCCATTTTTGTAACCCCTGGACCCCCACCTTTTTGCAAAATGACAGGTGGCATGCTGTTGAAGCTGACAGCAGTACCTGGTGGGGACTGGGTTGAGGAGGACTAGGATACTCGGCACAGGAGACCTAGAATTGGTTACTCTGCACAGGGGCACCCAAGTAAATCCAAACACAGGAAGCAATAACTGTAATGTCCAAAACCAGGAATGGGATTCTAGAGTGTAGCTTTTATTCACATCCAAGCTGAACAAGCAAAGCATAGACAGACCCCCATGGGGCTACATTCCTGGTGATGCAGATTAGAGATAACAAAATGCTTCTTCTCATTTCAGCCCTCAGGCTCTGAACCCACAAGGCACACAGCCCAGACTTGCACGCAGCTTTGGGTACACAGCCCGACTTGTACACACTTGGGTTTTCTCCACTGGCCCAGCTCCCCTGCCGGCCACTTGATCCGCGGTCCATATGGGAATGAACCAGTTTTCCTGTTGGCGGCTCCCCAAACCACCTTAGAGTCTTCGACTCCTAGAGAAAATTTCCTTCCATCCCACGTCTGGGTACTTCCCTCATCACTGGCCAAGTGCATGAGGAAAGTAGAAATCCACAGAGCAAATCCGTAGAGGTGGACCTGGTTACTAAAGATGGGGGGACTCCCACAATTCATGCCTGGCCATTTCTCTGGAAACTAAACAACTTTTTTGAAAGCTAGGCAATGTAGATTACTGGGTAGATGTATATCACATCTCATCTACATGTCTTGACTTCCCCATTGTGGACTTGAACATACTTTTACTTTTGGCTAAGCCTATTACTCTAGGCCTCCCACTACTTCAGCAGTCCAATCCCCACTTTAACACAGTTCAGGATGAAACATGGGCCCTTTAGTAAGAGCAGAACTCACCCTTCGGTTGCAGGTGCCCCACAGGCGAATCACAAAATCTTCTTGTACCCCACACACGTGGTCAAAATACGGCAGCTTCTTTCTCCAGCAGTAGCCAGGGGGTTGCCCCTGGAATAGCAGGAAAACCTTCCTGCGGGGATGGGCCACAGAGACCCGTATAAGCGGCCTCCACCACTTAAAAAAAACAGCTTACTGTGTCTTTCCTTCTGCAGAAACACACACCTTTCCCTAAATGTAGCCCTATTTCAGGGCTGAGGCTCCAAGAGCCTGAGCACAGAGCTGCTGTGCTCCTCTCACAACAATCTCCAACTGCAGACTACTCCCAACTAACTGTTCAAACCTCCCAACATTCTACTCTAACTCCCTTCTGCAGATTCCATTGTGGCTCATGCAGCTGCGATAGTTCTATGGTGATGTCATCCCTCAGTCTCAGTTAAGACTGAGGACAGAGTGAGACGGTGTGAAATCCATTTAACTGGAGTTTCACAAGCTGTCTTCCCTGCCTACCGCTAGGTCTTATTGAGATTCTAGTAACCCTGGGTAACAAGGGGGTTACAGATAAAACAGAAGAAAGAAAAATAAATGCAACATTACAGTGTCAGAAGGCCAGGAATATAAAAGGGGTGCCCCCGACTTAGCAATTGAGCCATGAAGAGGAGGACTGGAAACAAGGAAATGATAAAAAGATTCCCGTTTGGAACACAAATTTCTTTCTGCACAAAAAACATTCAAAAAAAGTAGCACTTTACTAAAAGATACCATTGCACTGTAAAGCACTTTGTTTGTACCACATAGCACTTTAAATAAATAAGTCAAATAAGATTACAGGATTGATTGCAATCATTTTCGAGTGCTGATAGACCAAGCTGGCTTTGGTAACTTCACAAATATAATTAATAAAGCAGTTAGAAACAGATTGTTCCTGAAAGACCAATTTTTAAGCCATGTTTAAAAGTGCCAAGGGAAGTTAAATTTCTGAGCTGAAGGGACAAGTTGTTCCAAGAAAAAGGAACTCTGGATGAAAAATGTTCCTTACCGTAACGTGTGAAATTTGGGTAGTCAAAATTTACGCTGTGGCACATTTCTGAAACTGTATTTGTAAACAGGAATAATTAATCTTTCTTATAAATAAGTAGGGATCTGATTATTAGCCAATTTACAGGAAAGAGGCCTTGGGGGTCAGAGGAATGCTACGGTGAATAGGGAGGGGTATTACCAGCAGTAGGAGAGAGGTGGTGTTACCACTGTATAGGTCATTGGTGAGACCCCACTTGCAGTACTACATTCGGTTCTGGAGACCATGACGCAGGAAGGAAGTAAAGAGGGTAGAGGTGGTCCAGAGGATGGCAACTAAAATGGTACAGGGTTTGCATCAAAGCTCTAAGAAGAGAGACTGATGGATCTCAATGTGTCCACCCTGGAATGGGAGGGATATGCTAAGGATCTATAAATACCTTATGGGGGGGTTAAATAAGGTACAGGAGGTGAGTATATTTCAGAGGAGAAGGTGCACAAGAACAAGTAATATGCAAAAAATGCTGGGAAGGGGAAATTTAGGAGGGATATGAGGAAGTATTTCTTAACTGAAAGAGTGGTGGATGTGTGGAACAGTCTTCTAGCTGAGTTCATGCATGGGATAGGCACAAAGGGATCTTGGTAGAAAAGTGGGGGGTAGCTGGAGATTAAGTAGGGTCTGCAGTGGCAGTACAGGCAAGGACAAATGGGTAGACTAGGTGGGCCAAGCGGTTCTTCTCTGCCGCCAAATTCTATGTTTCCGTTACTATATTTTCATTAGTATGATCGAGATCCAAATCAAGCAGCAATTTATTAAAGGGAGTGTCTGAATCTGGAGGTGATATAAAGACTCTCTGAAGTTATTACAGTCACATTTAAGGATCCATGATCCAAGACTAGACATCCCTCCTTATCGGTTCCATGTCATAATGGTGATCGCAAAATAGCAATCACAATTACAGTAAGTGTACATCGCTGAAAGGTACAATGGCGATGTACACTTGTCGGCGACACCGCATCTGGCAACTGGAAGTAACATTTATGTGGGGGGGGCTGTTTCCCTCCCCACCCCCCTGATTTTAGATTACTAACTCTGGGGGTGTATGCGGGAGGGGAAAGAGTCCCAAGATTTTTTTCGCTACTCCAAAGAAATTGTATCCCAGTACCCAACCCCGAAGTCCAGTGCATGTTGTACCAAAGCTAGCCACCCTCACCACCAGACCACATGGCTAGCTCGGTGGCAGCACACCACGCTACCCCACACAAACCCTCTTCCCTATCCCTCCCCTTCCGGTCACTGTCATAACCCTTCCTCACTCATCCGTACCCTCACTGTCTCATTCCCTGGCTACCCTTAAAGGGTAGCTCACATTTGTGGAGCTGCAAATGAGTCACTCTTCTGAGAGTTGTTCATTTGTAGTCGTTATTACCACTGGATACCCTCCTTATCAGTTATCACAGCATTCTCCTGAAATCTTATGGTTTTGAGGATAAGAATAAGCACTCCCTCATTTCTGCTTACAAAAACAAATGACCCTGATGTTAATTATTTGCTATCAATGATTTCACCCCCTTCCCTGACATTGTATGGTCCTGTACTGGTAATCTGATAATCTGGATTATAAATTGAGGAAGGAGATTTGGGGCTTTCCTGTTGACTCTTGTATTATTTGTTATGTCCTGCCAAGGTTTGGTTACAGGGGTGCTGGGGCAGCTTCTGTAGTTCAGTAGAACACCCTTCATTATAGTAGCAATGTAAGTATGGACTTCTGTAATATACTAAAAGGGATCGCCCACATCATCACCCACGCTCCTTTACTATGAAGTGCCCCTTCGGTAGTTGTAATATTTAATAATTTATTGGGGTGAGAGCCTACCAGATTCTGGAGGGTGGCACTTTATCCGGATTCTGTTTATTTTTTTAATATGTGCTGTATCCCTGATGATATAACTGCGCTGTCAGAAGTGATGTAACAGGTCTGTATATGTCAGTGTCAGTATATGTCAGTGTCAGTGGCTCAGCAGGTAGCACACTCGCCTCTGAGACCGGGAGATCAGATGGCTGTGGGTTCAGTTCCCACATCTGGCACTTCGGTTAATATCCCAGTACTGACACTGTAGTGCAGCATGAGAGGGGTGCTGCACTTCTGAGGTGCCGTCTTTCGGATGAGACGTTAAACCGAGGTCCCATCTGCCTGGATTGGTGGTAGTTCAGGTGGATGTTAAAGATTCCATGGCACTTCTCGAAAAGAGTAGGGGAATTTCCCCGGTGTCCTGGCCAAATTTCCCTCATTCACTAAAAATACCACCAACAGTTCAACATCAGTTGGCATTCATCTGTATCCCCCTCACCCAGGTCATGCCTGAAAATAGGCAGGATTTGTCTAGTGCACTTACCCGGTCAACAAAAGCTAAATAAATATCTGTTAATGGATGGTATGTGGAGATAATGTGCTGTCTGAATCTTAATTATACATCAGGAAAAAGAAATTTTAAAAAGAATAACCACTCCCCTTCTCCACCCTCCAGTAGGAAGGAGGAAAACCTGACTGCATACCCATATTTCATTAACTTGGTATGCTCAGCCTCTGAGTAACGGGGTAAAAGAAGGAAGATATTTTATGCAAGAGGGAACTACTTGTTGAGAGGAGAAGAAGGGAAAACCCTATCTAGGGTAAGGGTACAAACGAGCAAAGCAGTGAAAAGGGAAAAACCAGAAACACTCTATTGGGGTAAGGGTACAAAAGCATTTCCAAGTGAAACAGAGAGTGTAGGAACTGGGAATGCTGGGAGTGGTGCATTGCAGTGGTTGAGGGGTGGCAGTTTTCAGAGACTATCTGGAAACTGTTGTGTTGCCCCATATGCATGTACTTCTCTGGGCTGAGGGAAGAAGTTACTAGATGCCAGGCCAAATTGGCTAGATGTCAAGGGACCTCTTCCCCAGCCAGGGACCATCAAGTCTGCCATTGTTACCTCAAGGAATGCCAGGGAAGAGGAATGGTTGAACTATGTTGGGCTCTGAAAGGGTGGGGTGGTGGGTCTTTCTCTCATACAATTGTTTGGACTAAATTATCTGGCTTCCCCCTCAATAGTTTTAGAAGGGAGTAATGTGGGTTTTCAATGTTCTTTCTAGAGGTGAGGGAATTAATGTAATCTGGTTTTGTTTAATTTGGTGGTGACCGCATATTGGTATGTGGGGGATCTGAGTAGGTCCTGTAACTAAAGTGTGACTATATTCACTCTACATTCAGTTTTCTTCTCTTACAACTTAGTGTGGATTAGGAAGTGAGGGTGACCGTTGGAGGGTCTGGCTTTATATGTGCCATGAGTGGATTACACCTTGCCAAGATTGCACATGGGTTTCTTGTATGGGGCTCAGAGGAATTCAATCAGCTACATAGGACACCCATAGCAGCTGTCAGTGGATAAAGTAAGTCCTTACAACACACCTTTCTTCCCTCAGTTGTTTGGGATGCACAGATAATGTTTGCTCATTCTAAATGATATTGTGCCAGTTTTTGTTCTCACCTGGTTCTCTGATAGAGATCCTAAATTGTTAAATAAACATTTTTTTACTGTTTAGCAAGTTTGGCTATCAACTCAACAAGTACGGTCAAAGCTGAATCATTCTCCCACTCACAGGCTGATGGAGCTTTCATGAGAGGCCCTGCCTGTGTTTTTATTTTTAAAGTGCCTCTTATTCTATAAGCCAAATCGGCTGGCTAGACAATAGTGACATTTCAACGATCTGGGCTCAATTAGCTGCATTGGCTGCTTTTACTACTATGAATGATTAACTTTTATGTAGTGCTATCCCCCTCATGTGTTAACAACTAGAAAAGTGACATGATGTTTACTACGTTAAGTTAATGTGGGCTTTTTTATCCAAACCCTTACAGAAATAATTATATGAAATGTTTTCATGCTGCACAAATAAAACTACCCATGTGGTATGAGTGCCGCAAGAATGATTTAAATGTTACATTGGAACTGATTGCATGCATGTGGCATGCATGCAGTGAGCAAGTGTGGAAAACATACTTTTTATGTTAAACTGGAACAGACTGCATGCATGTGGCATGTGTTCAAAAAGCAAGTGGTCACTGATAACTGCACACATAAAAGTTAAGTGACTTGCTCAGGATCACACATTATACAAGAAGGGGTTGATGAGATTTAAACCAGGTCTTCAGGTCTCCAAGTCTCCTGGTCTGCAGTTCAGTGCCTTTAACCACTAAGCTATACTGCCTGCATACATATGGCCCGTTTGTACTTCAGTACAACTCTGCGTACATCTACATGCATGCATCACACTTATAGCAACTATACTTTTTAGTTTTCTTATTCCCCCTCATCCCAGCTGCACAGCTGAACTGTAGCAAACATACCAGTGGAAACACATGTAGTTCTTCCCATCCCCAATACACACACTTACCCACAAAACTACTTAATTACTTTTTTATGGCCTGCACTCCTACTAGTTTCTCTCCATAGTTTTGAATGCTTCCATGCTAACAGACTTTAAGGGGCAAATACAAAAGTAGCAATAACTCAGCACCCACCCACACAGCCAGTCCCTCCCCTCATGCACACACACTGTAGCAGGTATAGCCATGCTGCTACAGACAACCCACCAAGTATAGATGTAAGCTGAGAGTCTCTTACCTGAGTACTAGGGAGCCAGAGGTAGGAGTCTTTAAGAGATGATGTCCATGGGTCAGAGTGCTGGGGCATACCCCCCATGAAATGAATGGAGTTATTTTTATGTCTATTTTATACATTATGATGGTGAGTTGCAGAATAATGAAGGCCACTGTTCTACAAACAAGGCCCTTGTTGGTCGAGCAGCGGCCTTCATTAATCTCCAACTCTCCATCAATAATATATAAAACAGTAATAAAAAATACCATAATTCATTTCAATGGGACACACCCCTGCACTCTCCCTTGCCCTATGTCATAATGTGCCTGAGCATGGGAATGTGGAGGCCAGCTTCACTGGGAGGGGGGCATAAGCCTGACTATAATGGGGCTCTAATAGTCTGTGCATACCATATCACTCAACTGTCCCTGACTGCAAGGGACAGCCTTCATTTCACCCCTTAAAACTGCTCTGCCCCTCATCCATCCCTCATGGAAAACATGCTGCTCCCACAGAGGATGCCCTTTAAATTTAGACTTTATGGCAGGGGCACCATTTTAGATTTCAGCAGGGGAGAGAAACAACCAGTGGAGGCCAGGTGCTAGTTAGCTCCTAGGCAGCAAGCTCTGTAATGTCTGGAACATCTCTAAAAGGTAAAACTTATTTGTTGTGACTGAAAAGTGATATGCAAATCAGGAAAAATTCAAATGTGTAAGATTAATCTGTCTATACCCCAGAGCAGTGCATCAGATTCGTGCTTAATCCCACCCAGTTACTTACCAATTTTGTTCCTGGCTGAAGTTCTGAACCCTCCCCCCCAAAATGAAAATGTTGTCCCAATTTCTCTCCCCAGCACCATTCCATTCAATACCCATCCCATATGGGTCATGAAGCCACCCAAAGGTGCAGAAATATGAAAAACACATCAGTATTTCAGTCCTTCCCACTTCCCCAATCCCCCTGTAAAAAAAATTATTTACTTTTACTTTCCCGGCTATCTGGCCAGAAACTGCAGCCTAGCTCAGTGTGCCACCAGCCCAGTTTTCAGTCTGCTCCTCCTCCATCCTTCTGCCAGAAGCTGGATGCTAGAACTGACCATTCCAGGTCCTCAACGTGGTCTGCAACCATGTCACCTCACTAACCGAACCCATCCAACCTGTGTTGCTTGTGTTTTGCTTGTCTGCTGCCATGGCTGCTATCACACTGCACAGATCAAGGCCTATGAAGGCCGCCCACACCACTTTTACTGCTGCAAGGCCTAGATTGCTGTTGCGAGGGGCCTGCAATGTTTTTTTGAGAATGGAGCCTAGTAGAGTAAGTAGGTAGCTTAGTCTCGAGTTAGCTTCTAGCTCACCCCCAGCCCCTTTAGCCACCAAGGGAGACAGAGACTCACTAAGAGTAAAACAACAAAAAAATGCTGCCAAAACACTGCTATTGAGAGTTCAGTGCTCACCGACTCCTCCAAGCTGTAGTGTGCAGCCTGTCTACTTTGGTGAGAAAGACAGTGTCCCACTTGCATGACTCATGCTCTTGATTGACTGGAGCTCCTCCATATCACATGTAATGGCACCACCGCTAATAGGTGGAGAGAGTAGAGGACACAATACAAACACAGTTGAGTCAGGAGTGCACCTGCAGCATGAGTGCAACACAGGCCAGGTCAGGTAGGCACTTGTGCAAAAGATTAAATCCACATTTAATGCCATTATTGCCACACCATAAGAACAACCTAGGCACAAATGTGGAGAGGGGGCAACTGCCCCCCTCAGCCCTACCTAAATGGCACCCCTGCTTTATGGTAGAAATGAATTCTTAGGGGCTAACAACAGTACAAGTAAATACAATGGTTTCCATTGTGTTCTGTGGTACTGTATCTCCATGTTTCAAGATGCATCCTGATCATTATGAGGGTTAGTGTCCCTCATTGTCCCTCATTTTGAGTGTCTATGTCCCTTATTTCAGTGACATAATGTGAGGTATAGTGCATGTGTCCTACACCTTACTCAGCACAAAGAGTGCTGAGCATGGCCATAGTGTATATTTATTTAGTTGTTTAACCAGGAGTAGCACAATAAGCTGAAAGCTTTTTTACAGGAGCAACCTGGGAGCACAGGGAAGTTAAGTGACTTGCTCAGGGTCACACAGTATGCAAGTGGAAGCTGAGGGATTCAAACCCAGATCTGGTCTGCTGGATGTCACCAGATTTGCAGCTCAGAGCCTTAAACCCCTGTGCTATACTGCCTCCCTGATCTGATATGATCCATACAGTATGACAAAGGGAAAGTAAGTAAGCCATATCAGTCATGGAGAAACATATTTGTAGTGCTAAATATGCATAAGAGAATTTGCATGACCCAAAACATAACACAGAGGTCTCTCTTTGCACATCTGGAATGGGGAACGTTGGCTTACTATAGCCTAGGAATTTAATGCAGTAAGCAAAGAATACTTTACAAATTAATGGCAATTTAATGACAAAAATCAAAAGCCATTAGCAAGAATTTATCTACTTTTAATGGGAAATAAAAAAAATGAATTTTAATAGCACTAATTGCTAGCAGTAGCATGAGAAATAGAAGTTGATGTGTGTTTTAGATGAGATTTGCTCCAGTTTAATTGCTGCTCACATGGCAAGCATGCAACATGTAAACATAATCATGCCAGCTTAAGTGCTGCACTAATGTCAAGCGTGCAACACACGAACCTTATGTAATTTTTAGAAGATATTCACACCAGCTTACCTGCTGTACATATGTCAAGCTTGCAGCATGTGAACCTTATGTGCTTTTTAGACCTGGTTCAAATAGGTTCACTTTGTGTATGCGAACTGCATGCAAACATTGCACAATTAAGCTTGTGGCATGCATTTGGCATGTATGCAGCACATCTATATTTCTGTAAGTGAACTGCTGTTCATCCTTTTATTGAATGTATGCATTTTTGCAATCTTATTTCCAAAATGCAATAAAAATAAATTGAAAAAAAAAGACATAGCATTATTAAACACTTACAGAAAAATAACTTGAATTCAGCAGTTCTGTGTAGATTCTGCACAGGAATAGCATGTTATCATTAATACATTTCTTGAAAATATGACAGCAGAGCATAATACAGGAAGACCCATGGAAGCTGCATAAATGGATATCAGGATGGCATTTGATATTATCCCACATAGGGGCTTGTTCATGAATTGGAAAACCAAGGTTCTGGTCAAGTGATAAAATGTGTTAGAAACTGACTGTAATAATGCTGTAATTCTGTCAGCATGTAAACAGTTTATGCATGAAGTAAGGGGCTATGAAGGCAAACCTACAGATGTTGTTGTAGGTTATGTTTAATCTGTACAGGCAGGAGGATGAGGTTTGCATGTAGATGGAAGAGCAGTAGTCCAGCAGGGGCAGTAAGGTGCCCTGAGCAATGGTGAGTCTGACTTCAAGGGTCAGGAAATCTTTGAGCCAGTAACCAACTCCTAGTCTTTGGTTTACTCACCAGACTGTTTCATAAGTTTCATAAGTTAGTTCAAGCAGTGAGACTTACGTCCATTATGCTTGCCCGTTTGTGCTAAAATTTAGTAGTTTTGTAAAAGAGATGTTTGTCTAAGCTTGTTTTAAATATATCAATGCTTGAGCTTCCCACAATACTTGCAGGTAAGTTGTTCCATGCTGGCACCCCCCCTTACAGTAAACCAGTTCTTCCTTTTATTTGTGTTCCACTTAGGCAATACAAATTGCAACTTGTGTTTTCTGGTGCTACAGCGTCCTGTGTTATAGGTCATTTTTAAGTCTGCTCTTAATATATCGTCATGTGATATCTTGTACATCATGCAGAGGTCTCCCCTTAGTCTTCTATAGTGCAGTGAGGATAAATTTAACTTGGTTAATCTCTCCTCGTAGGGTAAGTTTTTTAGTCCGAATACTGATCTAGTCGCTTTATCTGCACACCCTCCACTCTCTCAATGTCCTCTCTTCGCTGTGGTGACCACAACTGTACACAATGCTACAAGTGAGGCCTCACCAGGGCCTGGTACAAGGGCATGATAACATTATGGTGTCTACTAGAAATGTGCCTCAAAATGCAATTCAAAATCTGATTAGCTTTTTTAACTTGTTGATTGCAGTGTGAATTGAACTTTAAATCTGACGTAATTTTAATGCCCAAGTCCCGCTCTTCAGATGTTATTAATAAGGTTTGTTCCTATATTGTATGAATGATTGTTGTTTGTTCTACCTAAGTGCATAATTTTACATTTGGAGATGTTAAGTTCCAATTTGCTAGTTTTGTCCACTCATAAACTTCATTTATAGCTTGTTGTAAGGATAATGAATCAACCATAGTAGACACTGTGATGCCTAGTCTGCAATCATCTGCAAATTTTGAAATCCATATAGAAGGATTGCTAAGGTATAAGGATGAAATATATATATTAAAAGACACGGGCCTTTTGAGCCCTATGGCACCCGCTAGTCCCGACAGACCACTTGGACATCACGCCTTACCACCACCTCTGCCTCCTGTTGGTCAGCCAATTAGCTATCCATTTCACAATGTTGTGGTGAATGCCAATTTTAGCCAGATTTTGTATTAGTTCTGTATGTGGTAGCTTATCAAAAGCCTTAGCAAAATCCATAAAGACCACATCCACTGGTCTCCCCTGGTCCAATTCTGAATTAACATTTTCATAAAAGGATAGTAAATTTGTTTGGCATGATTTAGATTTAATAAATCCATGCTGCACAGGATCAGATAAATTGTTTGATGAGATATAATCAGTCACAATTTCCTTTAAAATGCCCTCCATGACTTTGCCTAACAATGATGTTAAGCTAATGGGTCTAAAATTAGCTGGATCAGATCTAGATCCCTTTTTGTGAAAGGGTACAACCAAAGCATTCTTCCAGGCTTGAGGAACCTCAGGTCTATCTAAAGATGATTGATATAAAAAGCTCAAAAGCTCAGCTAGTTGGTCTGCAAGTTCCAGTAGAATTCTAGGGTGAATATTGTCTAGGCCTGGAGATTTATTGATGTCTAATTTAGTCAGTATGCATTTTACCTCAGCAGGTGTTATTTTAATAGCCCCAGGTGACAGTGTATACTTATTAACAATCACAGATGTATTACCAGGATTAAAAACTGAACAAAAATAGTCATTTTGTGTATTTACTAACTCCTGTTCATTTAGCATAACCCTCATTGTTATCATTAAAGGGTCCTATTATTGATTGTTAATTTTTTTTGCTATTTATGTATGAAAAAAATATTTTTTATTGTCTTTAATCCTGTTGGCTAGAGTGAACTCGATTTGTGCTTTTGCTTTTTTAATTGTTAATTTAACCAATTTGGCACATTCCTTATACGCTATGTAATTTTTATGGATTTTTTCTTCCATATATTTTTTAAATTGTTTATCCTTGTGGTTAATTATACATTTTATTTGCCTGTTTAACCAAATTGAACTAGTTTTTGCTCCACTCATTTTAGGTTTAGTAATTGGAATATATTGGGCTATTAATTCATTAAGCTTGTTTAGGATTATATTCCACATATCATCTGTATTCTTCCCTTCCAGAGCCTTATACCAATCCCAAACTGCCAATTCCTGTCTAATATGAGAAAAATTGGCTTTAGCCAAGTTTAATTTAATAGCTCCTTCAGATTTATAGTTTTTTGTTTTGTCTAATGTCCCAACTAAGCAATAGACTTTTGAGTGATCACTGTTGCCCAGAGGGGGAAGAATCTGCACATTACTTATTAATTCACTTGTGTTTGTTAATATGCGGTCTAATATTTTGTCACCTCTAGTGTTCTCATGAACTAATTGCACCAGACCTAGCTGGTCGAATGCATCTAGGTACAATTGTTCAATTTTATTACCTGCTTTAGTTAGCTGCCAGTCTATATTAGGAAGATTGAAGTCTCCAAACAAAATTAAGTTATCATATGGGTTCAATTTGTTAAGTAAATCCAAAAAAATAACATCGTTATTGTATGAGTTAGATGGAGGTCTATAAAGTAGGCCAATTATAATTTTAGGGCCGATAGAGGGAATTAACTTAAGCCATATGGTTTCTGCTTCGCCGCTTTCATAGGGCAGTTGTATACTGTTTATGCTATTATGTATGTAAATTGCAACACCCCCACCCTTCCTGTATGATCTAGATTTTTGATATAAATTATATCCCGGTATTGTTTTCTCCCAGGTATCATTGATATCCCACCAGGTTTCTGTAATACAAGCTATTTGTATATCATCTGTGAGTCTGATGTAGTCAGAGAAAGCCAGGGAGGGGTCAAAGGTGACTCCCAGATATTTGAATGTAGTCACTAACTCAAGGGGTAAGCCATCAGGAGACAGAATGTGAAGAGACGTAGTGTCTCCAGCCCACCTAACTAGTTTGGGTTTAACTCCAAACAGCACAGCCTTAGTCTTCTGGGCATTTACTAAGAGTCTGTTGGTGCAGAACCAATATTGGGCAGTGCTAAAATTTTCCGTCTGAGTATATGAAAGTTTGCTTGGGTCTTTGCTGTATGTTAGAGGATAAGTTCATCAGCGTACAGTTGCAGGATGTATGTGATGCCATATTGGGAAGGGAGTTGATGAACAAGAAAACAAGATGGGTTCATGTATGGATCCTTGTGGGACCCTGGTATGCACCTCCAGAGTGCTGTAAATTGTCCCCCTGTGCAGACCACCTGGATTTGTCCAGAGAGGTAGTCACAAAATCATGCTGTGGATATGGCAGAACACCAAATAGTGCTCTGCTTACCTAGCAGGATGTTATTGTCCACCAGGTTGAAGGCCTTGCTGAGATCCACAAAGGTGGCATCAGTAAGATTGCCTTTATCTATGCCTCTCAAAATGTGGTAATTGAAGCAAACAAGTGCTGTAGTGGTACCTTGGCCTTTCCAAAAGCCATGTTGTTGGGGAGAGAGGATATTATTCTGTACTTAGACACATGGTCTGAGATTAACTGGTACACAACTTTTTAGAGGATTTTACTCAGGTGGAAGAGGATGAAAATGGGACAGTTATAGTTAACTAGGGTAGGATCACCAGACTTAAAGATTGGGACAACTCACTTCTTTCCAGATGGGGTATGGAGAAGGAGGAGGAGGAGGTAAGGGACAATTTAAATACTGTAGTCAGATGTTTCACATTAACATGGGCAACACGTTTTAGGAATTGTGGGCAGAGGCCACAGCTGCCAGCTCCACCCTTGTAGAGGAGGGTCATGAGGAGCTTATACTGTAGGTTTCTTCCAAGGAGATGGTCTTAAAGTGAAAGGGGAGAATTCTAGGGTTGTCAGTGACCAGACCAGTAGGACAAGAGGTGGGCTTATTGGGTGGAGGGGATCTTTGGCAAGGTAGTCAGATAGGTCTGTGAATTTGGTGTTTAGGGCTTCAGCAAATTTTGACAGGTCAGTTAAGGGTCCTGTCCCTGTATTTAGTTTAATGGCATTCAATTTGGTCCCAGGTGAAATGAGGGAATTCACCACCAGCAAGAAATATTTGGGATTGCCAAGGTTACAAGACTGGAGGTTTCTAAGGTACTCAGCCTCGCAGGATTTGATATCTTGTTTGCAGAGGTTATGCAGGTGCCTGTAGTCATTCCAATGGGGGGAGGGGCAGCTTTATGTGCTACCCATTTGACATCTCTCTCTCTCCTTCTTCTTCTTCTTCTTCTTCTTCTTGAGGAGGTCTTTGGAGAGCCATCTCATATTACCACTCTGAAGCCTCTAGGTGGTTTGTGGGAATTGCCCATCCTGAACTGCAGTTAGGGCTGCAGTGAGGAGCCCCAGGGCCAAGCTGAAGTCAGGCATTGTAAGTAGGGTTGGCCAGTTGAATGCTCTAATATCAGAAAACAGGTGAAGAGCAACATATTTAGAGAAGTCTCTAAAGGTCAAAAATTTGGGGGGATGGCGGAGAGTTTGGAGGACCAGATGCAGAAAATGGGGCATTGGTCTCTGATGGAGTCAGATGGGGTTCCTGCATGGAGGACCTTATCTTCTTAATTTGTTAGTGTCCAGTCCAGGATGTAATGGTTCGAGGACCAGCTATTGAGTTGGGTTGGGGTGATAATGAGTTGGGAGAGATTGAGCTGTTTTAACAATTCTCAGTTTTCTGCCTAGATGCTGGGCAGACAGTTCAGATTACAGTCTCCATTCATATTGATCTTTCTAGATGGAGAGAGATGACCTATGCCATCCAGCAAGTGGGTCAAGCCAGTTTTACTCCCTTTGAGGGGATTGTAGAAGGACTCAAAATATATTTTTGACAGACACCATGGACATTTCAGTGATGATCCATTTGCTAACTGAGTTACCAATTGAGCTGCTGGAGGCCATAGTGGGACTCAAGGGGTCTTTGAAATACAAGAGTACTCCACCAACTTTTTATACTCAGGTCAGTCTTGCCTTATCAGGGTCAAACTGTTCAGACAGCAATTGCAGTCTGAGATGCTAGGCTTCAGCCATGATTCAGTTATGTCTATGACATTTGGGTTATATAGGGAAACCCATGCCTCCAACTCAGTGAATTTAGACAGAAGGCTGCATACAATGAATGCACAATTTTTAAGCTGTGCTTGCTTGCCCACATGGGATTATTGTGGGTAAGGGAGGAGGTGATTGGGCTAGGTTGTTTGAACATCCCCAATTAGGAATAGCAACAGTAATGGGATAAGATGCCTTGGGCTACATGAGGCAGGTAGGGAGAGCCCAGAAGGGGTTAGTGAGGTTATGAAAGCACCCACTAGATAACTCTCTCTTTTCTCCATGAGAGTCAGGGACTGGTGTCAGATTATCAGCAGCCTGATGGGGGGAGGAGAAGTGTCAGACTGTTGGTGATGGAATACTAAGACAGAGCAGCTTTCCCAATAACCAGAATGTGAGCACAGGACTCAGATATCATGAACAGTCCTGTTAGGAAGGAGCTCATTAGTAGGATTCTGGCTGGGAGGTTCATCGTGTCTCATGAGTGTAAGCAGAAGAAAATTTAGGAACACTCAAACAGTAGTAGCTAGGTACTACATTGTCAGACCTCTGATAGGGCAATAGTGGCAGTAGCCAACCAGCATATAGATATAGACATAGATATAGATATAGATATAGATATAGATATAGATATAGATATAGATATAGATATAGATATAGATATAGAGCAGACAGTGCGCTCTCAACCTAGACATGAATTACTGGAATTAGCATGCTATCTGCCTGAACACTGAGGAGAACAATCCTGCTTTGAGAACATCTATGGTACAGTAGCCAGAGTTTGCAAAATGAATAAGCAGGCTTCTAGACCATAAACAACAGTTTGCAGAGCTATATAACTAGCAGCTGAAACACTTCACAGGCCTAACTCAAATTTGATGTTTGCAGCCACAAGAATAATACACTTATCGATATTACACTACATAGGCATCACCCAGATGGGCTGTTTGGAACAGGCATGGGAACTTACAGAAATATAGCAAGCAGATTCTGCAACAGTAGTGAATTACATCAAGTAAATATGCAGCCAAATGTAAATCTTCCACATTAATAGCAGTCATTTAGTTCTTTTTAGGGGAAAACCAACACAGTACCTGACTCATTAAATAATAGTATTGCAATCACACAAAATACATAGTTTCTGGCCCCTGTCCTCCTCCACAAACTGACTCCCTGGCAAACTCCAGTCATTGTCCTTTGTACTCAGTCCTTAGAGCAAGGCAGCAGTGCAAAAGGGCTGTTTGGGGCCCAGTGAAGAAGTAGGCAGTGTCTCTGCTCATGTCACTTTGATGGCTGCTCTTGATTGATGGAGTGGCCCCCAGAGCAAGAGCTGGTCTCCCCATCCTCTGTCAGTTCTTCAGCATTCATGCGGGGGGTGGGAAGATGATTGGAGGTCATGCTGATCTCACCTCATGACCTCTGTGGAACTGCCCACTGTGATTTTTGTGAAGAGACAATGCAGACTGCAGCAGAAGCTCATCTTTGGTGCTGGTTTGATTGCTTTTTTTGAAGAGCCCATGTCACTGTAATGGCCACTGCTGATTGGTGGAGAAGCCCCCGGTGCAAGAGCTGGTGCCCTGGTCCTATGTCAGTTCTATAGCAGTCATTGGGGTGGAGGTGAACAGAGGTCCCACTGATCTCACCTCATGACACCTTGAGGAAATAACCACTGTGATTTCTGCTAAGAGATGGCTTAACAGACTGTGAAAACCAGTATGAAAAGGACCTGGGTGTAATGATTTGCTGCATATTCAAATGGGACTAATGGTGTGTGGGTCAACTAGCAAGGCAAACAGAATCATGGCATTCATCAAGGTAACCTTTATAAGCATAGCAATATATATAATTATGCCCTTGTAGATCCTTGGTCAGGCCCTGTCTCAAGTAAATGTGTTCATTTCTGGCAAATAACTAGGATAACTACTGTAGGGTTATTTTCCCTGGAAAAGTGAAGACTCAGGGAAGACATTATGACACCATCAGATTAAGCAAAACTCCTTAGAATATCTCGGGATTAGAGAAGAAGAGGCATGTTGTGAACAATGTCAGTGAAAGGAGAGACAGTTAAGGGAAACAGCAGGAAGAACTACTTGACAGAATCAGTGGTGAATATGTGGAATAAATTCTCAAAGCAGGTGGTATCAGCTGATTTAAGTACCTTCAAACTTCTCATTGATAGGAAATTTGATGAAAAGGGAGTGACGCTATTCCCACTGAGCTGATGGGGGATCGATCTTGATGGACCAAGTTTCTTTTTTCTGACCTAATATCATACATACACATTTGTTTGTATGTGTGTTCGCATTTGGTTAAATGTAACTTGGCACTCCATTTACTGGATCACTATAATAATTTTCCAAATAAAATTTGGGAATAGTATACATTTATTTTAACCCTAGATGACAGAGCTCTACAATCAAAATATTTTCAAAATACTTTGTAATAATTTTTAAAACCATTTCCACCATTTTATGCATCTTTGTTCTGGGATGGGGCTTTTATAACTAAGAAAAAGGATACATCTTCATGAACAATTAATGTTTCCCCAAAATGTACTGCTTTAGAGAGTTACTAGGGCTGTGCATGGGCCGAATAGTATTTTCCAAATACCACGAATAGTAGGCTTCTCGAATATTCGGATGCATTTTCCGAATAGTTCACTATTCGGCCACTACTCGAGAACTACTATTCGGTGAGATGTCCAAGTCTCGCAGAGCCTTGTTGGCCAATCTAAAACTGTTTCTTGAGCTCAAAGGCAAGCACTCCATGTGACTTCCTCACTCTGAGCTGGTAGAAGACAGGAGACAGTGGTCTCTGAGAACTGCTCTGCAGTACCTTTGAGACCGTAAACTTCCTAAAAAAGAAATAGATTTTTGCTTCACAGGCTCTTTTGGGTCACTATAGTATTTTTGATCAGTGTCAGAAAAGCTATGTTTTGCTTTCTGACAGGTATCTTGTCCTTATTGCTGTACTCAGTTACAGGGACTAGGAGGGCTGTCTGCTAACACCCCTTCTCTGCTGCTGTCTGACATAGTTCCAATGTGATTTTTTTGGGTGAAGCACATTTTATTTATGTGTTTTGTTTTATTGCTGTTGTCTGGTTCCAGGCTTGGTTCCCTGCATGACTGATGAGGGTGTCTGCTAACTCCCCCTCCTGCAGGTCACTGCTTATGATTTGCTGTATATGTGCATAATATTTGATTTTGTGAGGCTTCACCCTTCATGTGCATGCTTAATATACTTGTTCATGAGGCAGGGCCACACGTGCACAGCTGTGTGCACACAGATTTTGAAATAAACTTCTTCAGTTCTAAGCCAGTCGGGCTTGACTTACTGAATTATTATTGTTAGTCCTCTGGTTCTGGGGATAGATCCCTGTACACATGAGGAGTGTGCTGGCTGACTCCCCCCCCCCCACACTTCTACAGACCACTGCACACAATTAACCTGTGCTTGTGAAAAATACCCCCGCTAGTCTGTGCCTTGTGTGTGCACAGCTGTGCACATGCATTTCTTTGTTTGTTGTTGTTTTGTTAATTAAACCACTGCACTTAGTGGGGCAGGCCTGTCTCACTGAGTTGGCTGTATGTCATCTGTCTGTTCTTTGCTCAGTTCCATGCTTGACTAAATAGATTGTCCTTTTCTTCTTCTTTCTTAGTAGCAGTGTTTTTCTTTACTGCTACTTTTTTGTGGTGCAGTATAACTGGAAAGGCTGGTGTATTACTGTAGTTCCACAAGCACAAAGTAAAGCATCACACACACAGGTACTACGTAGTAACAGTTTGTGTTTTACCCAGTTACCAGTAGTGACCTGATCCATCATGTCTTTAGCAATCTTGCAAACATGCTTGGTCCAGCCCCAGCAAAACATCTGCACTGCTGGCCCCAAGTGGTGAGGGACAGGATGATAGACCCACAAACATACAGCACATCCACAGAAATACTGCTAGTGCTGTCTCTGGGCTGCCAAACCCCCAACCAATCTATGTAGAACAAAGGAAGCACTCGGGGGGGGGGGGCAGTAACAAAATACAGTTATGGAGCATAAAGTTGCCAATATATTTGTTTGTGCTAAGGCTGGAATATACCAATAGAGCCCTGGTGTTTTGACCAGAACCTAGTCTTTGTCACAGTGCATGTTGAGAACATACAAACACACTATGAATATACAACCTTTAAAGAAACACACACCATAAATAAGTGAAGTTAAAATGAATGTTACTGAGATGCCTTGTAACAAAATAATCCACAACTAACATACCCAAGGATGAAACACTGCATCAAGATTATAAAACAGTTCATACAGTGATACCAGACAGTACACAATGCAGTATCTTGCAAAATTACTGCAAAATGCTACAGTATGCTACAAAGAGTAGTGTAATTTCTTGGCAATTAAGCCCTCTAGTCATCCAATATTTTGTGGCATGTCATTTACTGGAAAAGTACTGAATTGCATCTTGTCTTGCTCCACTGTATTTTATTGATACATAATACAGTTCCAGAGAAGGTGGTGAGATAGACTACACAGACAATGACATACAGGTGTCTCTATTCGGTGGGCTCAAATAATTGCTCTCCCTAAGCAAGCCTTTTAGTTCTTGCAGCATTGGTAATAGTACTACTGCTACTAATACCATTAGCAGTACTACTACTACTACAAGTGTCACCACCTGTTCCACCTGTACGTTCACTGTCACATCCTGTTATGCAGTAGTGGGGGGGGGCATTAGAGCATACATGCTTTGTGCAGGAAGAAGAAGACACCACCACCAGTGTTCCCACTGATATCAGTATGGCTGCTACATCCACAGCCAGTGTGCTTCCCACAACCACTGGTGCCATTCCAGCCACCCTTTCAGTTGTCACCACTACTGTAGCCACTGCTACCACTATTTTTTTTTCCAATTGTTTAACCAGGTGAGACACACTAAGCTGAAAGCTTGTTTACAGGTGCAACCTGGGAGCACAGGGAAGTTAAGTGACTTGCTCAGGGTCACACAGTATGCAAGTGGGAGCTGTGGGATTCAAACTCAGGTCTCCAGATTTGCAGCTCGGAGCCTTAAACCACTGTGCTATACTGCCCCCGATATGCCCATATGCTATACCCATGACTAAAGTACCTTCTACCCTGTGTCTGTGACCATGAACACCCTCTAGTGCTGACCCAATGTAATGCTTGATATCATTTTCAGAGTCCTACGTGTGTAGTGTGGTGGATCGAGTGTGCCACATGAAGCTTATGTTTCATTAGTGAGAGCTCTATGTTGGTGGTTGAAGTGTCATTGAGGTGTATATGGTACACCAGGTTCAATGCGTGATTAATGGTGTTGCTGAAGTGCTTTTTTAAAGTTTGCTTAAATAAACACCTTTTCTGGCTGAATACCAAATAATGAATACCGAATACTTGGGACCCAAATACCGAATATTCAGCAGAATATTTGGCAAAAAGGTATTCGCTCAGCCCTAATAGTTTCTTAATTGCCCTAGACACATTTTATTTGAACACTCCATTTTGTGTTTTACAACTGAAGACATTTATATTTGGTTAATATAGTTTAAAATCTTACTAAATTTAAAAGTGTTATATTTTAAAAGTTGGTATGTGTGTTTCTGTAAATGTCCATACTGTCCTACAGCACTGTTTAGTGCTTACTAAGGTATGAATAAGTTCTTTATTATGTGGTGCATTTACAGGGGCAGCTATTCTAATCTTCTGCCTTACCACCGAATGAGTGCTGTCACATGAATTTACTGCATAATGGCAATCAGACATCAAAACACCATAAGAGACAATCAGCAAAAGTGTCACTGCCTCACAAAGCACATTAAGGTAGCACTTTAGCTAATGTGGTACCATGAGGATACTGCAGTAAGTTGGAAGTTCGGTATGGCTGGCACTGGAGATGTATGCCTCTAATGTGTCACAATCCAATGGGTTTAAAATGATAAAATGTATAGACACATTGGCATAGCTCACATTTTGCAGCATTGAAACATAATGAACCCCAGTCAAGAAGAACGATGTACAGATTAGACAATATGGGATGTAAAACATGTATCTATCTGCTTATTTTCTTTCCCATCCCATCTTTTTTTAGAGAACTTAATAAGAAATTCAACAGTTGATTTTAGTACAACTGCTAACGTATAACTGCCTGAGTCTTTAGTTCAGAATTAAAGTGCAACATCCTGTAAACATATAATGCCCAGTTCATCTTTCATTCATTTCATTTAGTTGTGATTCAGAATAAAAACTGTTGAGCATACAGCTCATTTACATTGCTATCCTGATTTGATTACAGTAGATAAGAGCTTATTATTCAAATCACTGATTGTCTATTGAACACAGACATTAGTTCCTGATGAATGTAGAAGTGATTGTAATAAATCATTGTGTAAACAATAAAGATTTAGTGCATTTAGAGTTTTTTGGGTTATGGAATAGCAAGGTTTCAAACAGTATTATTGTGATGGTTTTCATTACAGTAGATTGAGCAGTATTGAGAGGCAGCAGCAGCAGCAGCAATACATACACAGTAGATTGCTGCTCTGAATCTGAAATTATCCAAAATTTGGGATCTGTTTTTATTTTAGTTCACCTTCATGTTTTATAGGACATGCCCAGACATATATGGAGGGTCACAGGAGAGCTGGTTGGGGGGCTGGGATTGGGATGTGGGAGCCCAAAGAGTGGACACTGACAGTAACAGTGGGGGGGATATGGGCCATATCAGGAAGAATATAGAAAGAATGGAAGCAGTCCAGAGAACATGATACATGGACTGCACCAAAAGCCTTATGAGGAAAGACTCAAGGAAATAAACATCTATTCACTGAAAGAGAGAAGGGGGAGAGAGGGGATATGATAGAGACTTTCAAATACCTTAGAGGAATAAACAAGGTACAAGAGGGGAGCATATTTCAGAGACAAAAGTGCACAAGGACAAGGGGACATAACAAGAGGCTGGGGGAGGGAGGCTTAGGGGGAATGCTAGGAAGTACTGTTTCACAGAGAGGGTGGTGGATCCAAGGAACAGCCTACCAGCGGAGGTGGTGGAAGTGAAAACAGTACCGGGATTCAAAAGTGCATGGGATAAGCATAAAGGCACCATGCTGTACAACAGAGTGAGGGAAAGGCAGCCCAGAAAAGAGTAGGGATTGTCAAACCAAGTAGGGAAATGTGCAGACAAGGTGGACTGTATGATCCTATTCTGCCAACAGATTCTGTTTTTATGTTTCTATCACTAAATATGATCCAAAGCTAAACCTGCAGGGCAATATTAAAATGCCAGTTTTCTGATCCCTTACTTAGACTATGATTACTGAAAGCAATATCTTAGGGTGAAAATTGCAAAAAAAAAAAGAACACATGAATACACACACACACACACACACACACACACACACACACACACACACACACATGCCACAAGCTTACATAAAATGGGGTTTCTCTGCAGGCCAAGAGTAGCAATGAGGGAGTTGTACGGAAAGTTCACTAAGTAGAAACATAACACAGAAACATAGAATTTGATACCTGGCCCACCCAGTCTGCCCATTTTTCTCTACCTACCTACATTATTACCATAGACCGTATCTGATCAACAGCTCTTTCTCCCTCCCCCCTTCCATTCCATTATGATTCCCCTGTGCCTATCCAACGCATTCTTGAAACCCACCTCTGCTTCACTGCCACCACCACCACTGGAAGGTTGTTCTAGGACTCCACCACTCTTTCTGTGAAGAAAGTACTTCCTCACATCTCTGCTGAATCTATCCCCTCCAGCTTCATAGCATGCCCACTTGTTCTCGGTCACCTTTTTTTCTGAAAAATACTTTTGTCCTGTACATTATTTACCCCCATGAAATATTTAAAGTTTGCTATCATATCCCCCTATCCCTCTTCTCATCCAGGGTGTACATACTCAGATCCTTTAGTCTCTCCGCATAGGGCTCTTGATGTAGACCCTGCACCATTTTAGTTCTCCTCCTCTGGACTGTCTCCACTCTGTCTATGTTATTCCAGAGATGTAGTCTCCAAAATGGACACAGTACTCTAGGTGAGGTCTTACCAGTGATCTATACAGAGGCAACACCGCCTCCCTCTTTCTGTTGATGATACCACTCCCTGTTCACCCCAGCATCCCTCCCGCCCTCTCAACTGTCTTGTTGTACTGCCTAGCCACCTTTAGGTTCTCAGGTATGATTAACTCCAGGTCTCTTGTCTGCTCAGTAGTCATTAATACCACTCCATCTATTTCGCACTCTGCCCCTGGGTTGCTGTGCCCTAAGTGCAATTATTCTGCACTTTTTCACATCAAAAGTCAGCTGTCATACCCTTGACCACTCATCTATTTTCTCAGACCCCTGCTTATGCTTTTCACCCCCTAGAGTGTCCACCCTATTGCAGATTTTGGTGTCATTTGCAAAAAGGCAGCCCTTCCCTCCGAGCTCCTCCACAATGCCAGTTATAAAGACATTAAAGAGGACGAACCCCAGCACTGATCCCAGAGGCAACTCACTGGTCACACTCCCTTCCTCAGAATAAACTCCGATTACCACCACCCTTTGTTGCCTACCTCCTAACAAATTTCTTATCCAGTTTACCACCTTTGAACCCACTCTTAAGCTGTCCAGCTTGATTACTAGTCTCCTGTGTGGTACAGTGCTGAACGCCTCACTGAAATCTAGGTAGACCATATCCACAGGTCCACTCTGATCTAATACCTTTGTCACCCAGTCAGTCTATCAGATTATCTTGACCTGACCTCTTCCCTGTGAACCCATGCTGCTTTGGGTCTTGTAACCCATTGGATTCAAGATATTCTGCAATCCTTTCTTTCAGCAGGGATTCCATTTACTTTCCCACCACCAATATCAGGCTGGCTAGCCTATAATTGCCAGTCTTCTCCCTGCTATATTCACCCTCCTCCTGTCCTCCGAAACCCTTTCTGTTTCCAGTGAGCCGTTAAATAGGACTATCAGAGGTGCAGCCGGTATCTCCTTGACCTCTGCCATTTCACTTGGATGCACCCCATCTGGCTCCATTGCTTTGTCTACTTTCAGATTAGTGAGTTCTTTCAGGACCCTGTCCTCTAAAAATGGAATAGTGTCCACCTCCCTCCCTACTTTTTTTGTGGCCCCTCCTTTTCTCCTTCCTCTGTGAGCACTGAACAAAATTATTTGTTCAGGATATCTGACTTTTCCTGGTCCCCCTCTGCACAGTACCCTTTTTAACCTTACAGTCCCATCCCAGGTCTTTATCTCTTCACTTGCATACATAAAAAAATGTTGTGTCCCCTTTCATTACCTCTTGAGCTGTTCTCTGTTCAGTTTGCAGATCTGCACACCTTAATGCTTTCCTTGCTTCAATCTGTGTCTTCTGATACACCTTCCTATCCTTCTCCCTCTGCATCTCCTTATACCTTCTGAATGCTACACTTTTGGCCTTTAACTTTTCATCGATCTCCTTTGAGTACCATAGCAGTCTCTTTTTTCTCTTACTTTTGCTCACTTGTTTAATGCAGATTTTTGTTGCCTTTGCTTTCTTTTAGTTACACCTACTGTTCCTCCACCTCACCTAGGCATCCGCCTGCCAGGTCATCTGTGAGGCAAATCATCCAGCTTTCTAAAATCTGCCCTCCCAAAGTCCAGGACTCTCACCCTAGTGTGGTTCAATTCTGCCACCATCCTTATCCTGAACCACACCATACAGTGATCCCTGGTCCCCAGGTGGTATCCCCATTTTACATTTAGCAGATTTTTTTTCTTGGATTAGCCATCAGAACTTAATCAAGTTAATTAGCAGTACCAATCAGGTACCAATTAGCAGATCCTGAGTTGTCATGTAATAGGTAAATCAAGGGAGATGGGGAAGGGGCATTCAAAGGAAATCCTTGGAATTCACCCCTCTACGCAACTCAGGTAAATGAATGAGGCACCAATAGAAATTACTCTTGTCCACTGGCACTGATATTTTCACTTGGAAAAAGGTTCCTGGGTTGTCAAAGTAAAGCTTTGAAGGATGACCACAAGTTATTTTACCATATTTCTGTTCAATATACTGGAGTCCTTCTTTAAATGGGGAATACAGACTAGCTGAAGCAAACCACAAATTGAATACCAAACCAGCAGAAAGTTCTGAAAACAGAGTACCATGTTCAGTTCCTACTGCCTAAGTGAGATGAGCTGCTCAGAGCTGGGGAAGAATTTTAGCCAGCTGAGGCACACAGCTGAATGGCCTTGTATGACAGGTAATTTCAGTAACTGAAAAACAGCACAGTATGTTCAAATCCAGAGATGCTAAAAATAATTTATTAAGCCAAGGATTTACTCATAGCTGCATTTGTTCACAGAAGAATCTGACTAAAGTAACCCTTGTTGAACAAGTGTTAATTTATTTTTACTTATAACATGGCTTTCAGAATCCTAGAAACTACACTGGTTTAAACACATCACCTGGCCTTTGATTAATCCCCATTTTTAATCAACAGTTGGGTTACTGGACTACATTCTCAAGCTAGTAGTGACCTCATGTCAAAACATAAAAATTGATACCCTGCTGTTTTGCTAGCAACTCAGTCTGCTTTTTCATTACTTAATTGAATACATCCTGTGTAGGCAGCATTCACACTTCAGTGTCTCCCTGACAGTACTTACTAATTTTGAGGTGCAAACCCATCTGCTCAGATGTTGTAACATAAGAATGTGATGGCAGAAGGGGACCGTTCAATCTATCTAGTCTGCCCATGAAGTCTACCACCCCCCAGCTATTCCTCTTTGCGAGGTTTCCACACTGACTGTCCCATGTTAGCTTAAACTTTCTAACCATCTTTGCCATTACCACCCTTGGGGGCAGGCCATTCTAAGGCTCCACCACTCTCTCGGTGAAGAAGAACTTCCTAATGTTGCTCCTGAACCTCCCTCCCTTTAGGCACATGCTGTGACCTCTTGTCCATGCCTTATTGTTAACATGGAAGAGGCTCTGAGCCTGTACTGAGTTTATTCCCTTTAGGTATTTAAAGGTCTCAATCATGTCTCCCCTGTCCCTCCTTCATTCCAGTGAGTATAATTTAAGATGATTGAGTCTTGCCTCATATGGCTCATGATATAGATCCTACACTATCTGCTGGCTTTCTTTGCACAGTCTCCAATCGGTCTTATGTCCTTCTTGAGTTGAGGTCTCCAGAACTGGATGCAGTACTCCAGATGAGGCCTCATCAAGGTCCTATACAGCAGAATAATCACCTCATCTTTTCTACTTGTGATACCCCTGCCTATGCCTAAGAGATCATCCTGTCACTGTACAGATCATTGGTAATACCACACTTGGAGTACAGTGTACAATTCTGGTACCCATACCTAAAAAAGGACATTAGATTACTAGAGGGGGTGAAGCGTAGGCTGACTAAAATGATCCAGAGGCTGGGAGATCTACTCTATGAGGAGAAATTGAGGGAGCTCAACATGTATTCCCTGGAGGATAAAAGGGAAAGGGGGAATAAGACAAAGATCTTCAAATACTTAGAAGGCATAATCAGGGCTAAGATGGGGGGATTATTCTGCTTAAAGGGAGGGAGGGTCATGAGAGGGCACAGTCTGAAGTTGGAAGGGGGAAGATTCAGGAGGAAAATGAAGAGGCACTACTTTACAGAAAGGGTGGTGGAAGGTTGGAGCAAACTACTGACAGGCTTGATTACATTGAGAGCAGTTGAGAGCAGTGGACAGTTTTAAAAGAGGGTGGAATAGAGTCAAAGGGAGGGTACGTACAGATAAGAACAGAGGCAGGAATAAGGACGGGGATGATGGGCTGGGAAAGGGAGGGAGCAGTTGCATTAAGGGGATACTGTGAGCTGCACACTTGGGCAGACTTGATAGGCCTTTGGGCCTTTTTCTGCCAGTTCTTTTGTATGTTCGTATGCTTGTCTGCATCTGAGGATGCTGCTAGCTTTCTGTGCTGTCTTTTCGCATTGCCTTCCCACCTTCAAGTCATCGGATATGATTACCCTAAGATCCCTTTAAACTTTGTTTCTGCAAATTTTTCCCCTTCTAGAAAGTATTTCCTTACTGGGTTCCATCTTCTCAGATGCGTAGCCTTACACTTACTGACATTAAATTTCAATGCCAGTTTCTAGACCATTCTTCCAGCTTTTTCAGGTCTGATTCCATCTCAATGGCCCCCTCTTGCATGTCCACCCTGTTGCAGAGCTTTGTGTCATCCACAAACAGGCATATCTTCCCCTCCAGTTCATCAGCGATGTCACTGATGAATATGTTGTAGAGGATCAGCCCCAATACTCATCCCTGTGGCACTTCTCTGACATTCTAATAGCAAGGTGGGGGAAGGGATTCTACCCTGAGTTTGAACCCACTTACAGATCTGATGCTCTGAAATGCCAATGGGAGATTGAGAACACTACAGGCTGATACACAGTAAAGAAAAGGGGAACAGGATATCTACCTGCAGCTTGAACATGCTCTCCTGACAAAAAAAAGTAAACAAACTGTGGTCAGAGCTAATATGACTGCAACATAGGGTAGTGATACAGTCAAAAAAAGTGAGAACTGCATCACCCCACCTCATGAACCCATGGGTGAATATTTTGAAACCCCTTTCAAAATGTGATTCCACACCAGCAAAATGTCATTCCATGCCACAGGTGGGAAAACACATTTTGGCCAAGATTTGAAAAATGATAGCTGTCACGTTCATGAGGCGGTGTGAAAAAATGGCTATGTTAAAAAATTAGGGATGAAAATATTGAACATTGCTGAATTCATGAGTAAGCGTGGAAAAATGTCTATGTGCACTCATAAGTTTGTCATCTTTACTTATTTTGACCCGAATTTTTCAGCATAGCCTTCTTATGACCCAAGTTGATGAACAAGGGTGGTGAAAACTTTCAAATCCTGCCTGAAAGGTGATTTTGCACTGTGAGCATGAAATCAACTTTTGGGCCAGATTTACATCATTCCAGTGCAGTTGGTCATGAGGTAGGGTCTCAAAAAGGCCATGTTCGGCCCGGTGGTGCTGTGGGTTGAGGTGCTGGATACCACACCTCGCACCACGCTGGCAACCTAAGTTTGGGAATGAGTTCTGGGCACTGGGGGTTGGCAGGGGAATGAGAGGATTGAGCATCCGGAGGACTGCTCTCCTCTCCTGGGGTGGGTTCCTGGACAGCATCACTCTGCAGTATCCTCTGGTGCAGACTATTGGCAACACAGGAGCAATGCTGCAGATAGGGTGGGACACTGCAAACATTAACACAAAGCTGCACTGACATCATTGCACGTCTGCATCTCAGGGCGAGACTCCATACACCATACAAGCAAAATATCCCTGTTCACAACAGGATGATGTCTCTGACGGGGCCCTGCCCACCACAGCCAAACAGAGCCTGTCTCTGGGGCAGGGCTTAAGTGTAACGTAGTCTCCCTTCCCCATCCTAGTGGTTGGAAGGGTATGAGACCCTGTGCATCAGGGCTGACCTGGGGAACAGCACCCCAGTCATGATACAGGAGACAAAAAAGAACTGAAGAAAAAAAGGTCATGTTGAAAATGTGGGGCCAAAATATGCAAAAATGACAAAGTTATGCATCAAAGTTCAAAACCCATTGGAATACATTGAATCACACTTACCCTAGTTTCTCATATTGCAGTCTGCGGTTCCAGCAGCAAGACGTGTCTTCAGTTAGAGAGTGGATCTTTGCCATATGACCTGTTCAGGTGAGTGGGTGTGTGTGTGGGGGGGGGTTGACTGCTGAGTAGGAGGTTGGTGTGGGAAGGTCTGATCAGTGAGGGACCCTTTTCTTTTTTCCAGGTTAAAAAAAATCATCAAGGGGTAGTTTTCTTTCTTACAGGTGACAGTGGCACAATATGGGGACAGTGATCAGAGGGTGGGGGGCACTAGACACCAGGGAAACAATGGAATATTAAGAAACATAGAAACATAGATTTTGATGACAGAAAAGGACCACTCGGCCCACCTAGTCAGCTCATTTTCCTACCTATTGGATAAGCTGCTGATCCTAGTTAACCAACAGCCTACTTCCTCCAACCCCCCACTGGAATTGCCTTATGTCTGTCCCTTGCATTCTTGAATTCCCCCACTGTTTTTGACCCCACGACCCCCCTCAGGAAGATTGTTCCATGCGTCCACCACCCTCTCAGTGAAAAAACATTTCCTCATGTTGCCCCTGAGCCTTCCCCCTCAATCTTCAAATTGTGCCCTCCTGTTCTTGCACATCTTTTTTTCTGAAAGTTGCTACCTTCTTGAACTTTATTGATTCCCTTAGGTACTTGAAAGTTTCTATTATGTCCTCCTCTCCCTCCTTTCCACAAGGGTATGCATATTAAGTTCCTTTAGTCTCTCTTTGTATGGCATCTGGTGAAGACCCTGCACAATTTTAGTTGCCCTCTTCTGGACTGCCTCCATCCTGTCTATGTCCTTGTGGAGATGAGGTCTCCAGAACTGCACACAGTATTCCAGATGGGATCTCACCAACTGTCTGTACAGAAGGATAACAATGTCCTGTTTTCTACTGATGATGTCTTTCCCTATGCATCCTAGTTCCCCCAGCCCTCCTTACTGCCTTCTCACATTATTTGCCTACCTTTAGGTCATCTGATATGACTACCCCCAGATCCCTTTCCATTTTTGTTGTTGTTAGTACCTCCCACCCCATTGTGTACTCTTGCCCTGGGTTTGTGTTTCCCAGGTGCATTACTTTGCACTTTTTTGCATTGAATCTAAGGTGTCATACTTTTTACCATTCCTTAAACCTTGCCAAGTCCCTTCTCATCCTTTTCTCCCCCCCCCGTGTATCAACCCTGTTGCAGATCTTTGTGTTGTCTGCAAAGAGGCATACTTTTCCTTCCAGTCCCTCCACAATCTCACCTATAAAGACATTAAAGAGGATCAGTCCCAGTACTGAATCCTGCAGTACCCTGCTAGTAACCCCCCTTTCTTCAGAGTGGACTCTGTTTACTATTACCGTCTGCATCCTGTTGTCCAGCCAATTTTTTACCCAGGCTACCACCCTAGGACCCACTCGCAGGCTGGCTAACTTGTTTATTAATCTTTTATGTGTGACTGTGTCAAATGCCTTGCTAAAGCTGAGGTAGACCATGTCCAGAGCCCCTCCCTGGTCTACTGCTTTTGTCACCCAGTCAAAGAAATCTATTAGATTCATCTGACATGACCTTCCCACTGTGAATCCATGTTGCCTTGGATCCCGTGCCCTGTTGGCCTCTAGGTACTCAACAATTCTTTCTTTCAGAAGTGATTCCATCATCATATTATAGGGATGTTGATCAGAGGGGTGCCACTAGACATCCAGGAAACAATACATCATTACAGGGATGGTGATCAGAGGATGGGCGGGAACCACTAGACACCAGGGAAACAGTACATCATTACAGGGACAGCAATCAGAGGGTGGGATGAACCTCTAGACACCAGGGAAACAGTACAACAATACAGGGACAGTGATTGGAGGGTGGGGAGTTCCTCTAGACACCATTGAAATCTTATAAGAATACAGGGGTGGCAATCAGAGGGTAGGTTGCCACTAGACACCTAGGAAACAGTAAGAGAGAGAGCAAGGGATGGCAATCGGAGGGTGGGGGGGTTCCACTAGACACCAAAGAAACATAATTACAGATCTAAGGGGAGGAAAAGAAGTGCTTACTCTAAGACCAGAAGTGAACTGGAAGTGAGTACAGAGCGGGACAGTAGTGCGTGTGGGGGAGGGAGAAACAGTACTGTACTAAATGAAGAGGACCAAATGTTCTTCAACTCCACTGTGGAAGCACACAGTTGAGATATCCAGAAATGTGCTTCCTGAGTCCCCTCTCTCTCTTCCGTGTCATAGCAATATGCCATAAAAACAAAGTGATCTGTCAGAACTCTAGAGACACATGCTAGGAAGGAAAAATCTACATAGGAACAGATGGAAAAACAAAAGCCTGTGCAAGTAGGGATAGAGTTAATGAAAGCCATCTTTCATTTTATTTAACATTAATGTCTTTACTTTCAATTAAACAGTTCAGTAGTTTGAAAATGTAAAAACTATTTACAGTAGGAACTACTTTAACAAGTGGATGTACTTGAGTCAATTTCTTCAGGGTCTCAGACGGTTAAAATCTTTATTTATTTATTTATTTATCAAAATATTTTTCATTTTACATACTGTACAGCTGCAGTAAGCCACTGCAGGGCATGGCTGCTGAATCAATGCATGCCCCCTGCTGCATGAGACACCCAGCCATTGGGCAAGTATCTCGCTACCCTGCAGGTGCATGCATTAATTCAGCATACAACCATGCACTGTTATGTCTTATTACAAACTCATTAATTTTTATTAAATGTTTTACTATCAAATGCCTACTGAGCAACAAACAGCTCATTCCCAGAGGCCTGGGGATACAGAGGAAACAAGAAAGCAGAAAAGCATTTAATAATAATCATAAAGCATACAACCAGGATAAAATATGTTTACTCTTTAATAGAACAATCACTAGTATTTTTCAGCAATGAACACATAGATATTCTATCCCACCCACCACTAACTCAAGTAGCAGCCAATCCCACACCCTATTTTTAACTGCTTGCTAAGCTTGGGGTGGTCCTCATGGATTGGATAACTGCTGATATAATTCACCTGCATAAAGCTGGCAGGATGTATGAGCTGCGTAAATACTGTATGGACTAGTCAGCCTGACCTCTATAGTAGGGAAGATTCTACTCTATGGACTCTCTCTTCCATTCCTTCTGCGGTTTCACTCTTCACTGTCATCATCCCATCCATCACTGCAATCTTTACCAGTCTATCTCCCTTCCCTCCCTAGCAGACAGGTGTCATGTCCACTATGCCAACTTTCTAGCTAAATTCTGGGTTCTCTCTCTCTTCCCTCATATCTCTCCTCCTCTATTCCCATCAAACCACCTTCGTCTCACTCCCTTGGAAACCTTGACTCCTGAACCTTAACTATCCTACCCAGGTCCCCCTCAGCAGGCCAGGCAGTATTCTCCTACTGCTTCCCAAAAATATGGAACTCCCTTCCCCCTTCCATCTGTCACCCTGTCTCCCCTCAGGTCCTCCTCTCCCTCCTAAAGGATCTTTTGTCCCCTTCCTGCAGATGTGCTTAATTTCCATCCTCACCATATTTGCCTCTCTATTTGTTATGCAGTTTAGCATTTATTCTATTTTACTCGTACAATTTGATTGGTTAATATAGCTTCCTATTACTTTTTTCTGGATTGTTGAAATGACTGTTATCAGTTTTTGTCATCCTGTTTGCAGATTGTGCCTTTTATCCATTTTTATGCTGTATTTGTCTCTTTGCTGCTTGTATCCTTGCTGTGTCCCTGTCCCCTCTCCACCAGGACACATCTGCAAAACCAACATTTCATTGCTGAGTACGCCTTTCCCAGTGAAACTGTTAAATAAATAAATGAAATAAACGCATTCTAGAGACCATGCTAAGCGAGAGACTGGTACATTTTCTCAAGGCAAATAGGCTACAGGATGATAAGTAGCAGGGGTTAACAATGGGGAGGTTATACCAGATGAACATGATTGAGTTATCTGACTGTGTGATCAGAGCAGCTGACAAAAGACAGGCAGCTGACATACTGTACTGTGCCTGGACTTCAGTAATACTTTTGCTTCAGTCCCACACAGGAGACTGATCAATAAAATGAGACACTTAGGGGTTGAATAAAGCTGAGTAACATAGGTGGAAAACTGGCTGACAAGGAAGACACAGAGACTGGCAGTGAATGGGGAGTTCTCTGATGCTAAAGAAGTAATGAATGGGGAACCACAGAGCTCAGTCTTAGGGCCTGTCCTCTTTAACATATTCATCTGTGAGATGGAGCGGGTGTTTAGTGCATGATCTGCCTCATTACAGATAATACTAAGATCCGTAGAAGGAAGGACAGTAAAGATGAGATCAGGGCACTGAAAGAGGACATGGGTGGCCGGCCTGGTGGTGCTGAGGGTTGAGGCGCTGGTCACTACACCTCGCGCCACGCCGGTGACCCGTGTTCGGGAACGGGCATGGGTTGCCGGGGGTCGGCAGGGAGGAGATGGATTGAGCATCCGGAGGACTGCTCTCCATCTCCGGGTGGGGATTCAGGTGGCGGTGCTTGCCTGACCCCTAGCAGAGGCTGGGGATCGACATGCGCGGCCGCCAAGCCAAGGGGGCAGGACGTGGCAGGCGGCTTGACTAGCGGCGGCGCGCGGGAGCATGCGCACACTCAGTCACTGGTGTCATTGCACGCGACCCGCCGGGAGGAAAACACAAGAAAATGGAAGTCTCGGCAGCACGACGCCGGCCCCTCGGCGCCACCCTGGAGGGCGCCTGCCTGGCATGGATCCATTGGGGTGGGTTGAGTCGCTCCCCACCACCCTGCTGCAAAGGGTAAGTCGCAGGGTGCAGAAGGGAGGGGGTCTCATGTCCAGGGATGGCGCTGGGGGAACAACGGAGTGTGGGGGGGTTGTGGCCGGAGCTCCAAGGAGAGAAAAAGAAAGAGGACATGGGAAGCCTGGAGAGACAGTCTACGATTTAGTAACTTAACTGAAAAAAAAATGCAAAATAATTCACATTGCTAACAAAACCTCAAAAATGCAGTACCTGACAGGGGTATTAGTGGTGATAATCACAGCAGGAGAAATGAGTCTGGGAGTGATAAATAGAATAATAGATAGGTGACTGTGTATTATGAGGCTATAAGGCCATCGAGAGGTTCTGATGAAATATGAACCTCTAGAGGTTCCAACATTTCACCAGAACCTCAAGATAGGATTATTACTGAGTCATACACTGTCCCCTATTTTTTTAATTTTTGTAATATATAGATCAAGACAGGAGCTTATCTCCATGATCCTGTCTGGATCTGCAGCATCAGCCAAAAGCATTCCAATGAGCAGCTTTTTATGTGGCTGGAGACAGAGCAACATGTCTCCCTCACTACTGGCCCTCTCCTGGACAGAAAAGTAAAACTGTTCACTCCCCTGCCTCCATGAACAAAGCAGTGGGGCAGGAGGGTCCAGGCACCAGAGGGGGATTTCTATGGTGCTGATTGCATTTCTCTTCTGCTGTACAGCCAGACTACTTTCACTGTATGAGACAGTTACAGTAAAAGCAGGATTACACAAAGCTGTGTACAGATGTACAGTGCATGTGGCATGAGCTGGGTGTTCAGTCTCATAATACATAGAAACATAGAAACTGACAGCAGATAAGGATCGTGTGACCCACCCAGTCTACTCAACATACTTATTTTTTTTTACCTTCATTTTTGCTGTAGTTCCACTTTATCTACATGTTGAGGTCCCTCTATTGTATGTTCATCTATGGCATTATGAGCTCTCATAATACATTTGGTGGATGTTCATCAATACAATTACAAGATTTTGTAATACTGTTGATGAATTTCAACTGTAGTATTATGAGGTGTTTTTTATTCTTTGAGATAGTACTAGTGAGTAGCTCCTACAATATCAGACAGTCTGAAATCTATGGCACAGTGCAGAAAGGCAGTGGGGAAGGCAAACAGAATGTTTGGTTGCAAAGGAAGGGCAATCAGCAGTAGAAAGTGGGGGGGGTGATACTTACACTGTACAGATCCCAAGTGTGCCCACATCTGGAGTACTCTGCAAGGTTTTGGAGCCTGAGCCTATGATAGGACTATGAGATGGTGGCTATACAGAGATGGCTGACCAAAATGATTCACGGGATGGGGAGAAAACATATGAGAAAAGACTGAGGGACCTCAAAATGTGCACTCTGAAGACTAGGAGGGAGAGGGGAACATGATAAGACATAAAAATAACTACCAGGGATAAACTGGGTGCATTCAAAGAACTGTTTATCTTAAGCATGAACACAAGCACATGGGGAAATTCATGTACATTGGCTGGGACAAGACTCAAGAAGGATGTCAGCAAACACTTTTTCAGAGAAAGAGTAATTGGCAAACAGAATGGTCTGCCAGAAACATAGAAACATAGAAGCTGAAGGCAGATAAGGATCACAAGGCCCATCCAGTCTGCCCATTAGAGGAAGTCATACCTGCTAAAACAGTGGTAGGATTCAAACAAGGAAGGGGCAGGTATGAGGCCATAGTAAAGGTGCTAGGAGGCAAAGGTTAAGAGAGAAGGATGGCCACTAGGGCCAACTTAGGAAAATTAGGTAGGGTGAGTTCACTGGATGGGCCACGGGGCCTAGTTCTTCAATCAAATTCCATGTTTCTATGTTTCCTGCCTAGCCAAACTAGAAAGTAAAATCATTATCCTTCCTCCACCTTTACAGAAAACAATTGACCCTCTTTTATTTTGCACAGTCACATGTCTTTTCAAATAATCCACTGTACCCTAACCCACTTAGCACCTCATCCCAATCGCCTCCCCCCAGCCACACTAGTAAGTAAAAATATTTAAGTACCTTTTTCACTGCTCCATTGTAGCACCTATCCCACCCTTCCCTGCCACACCAGTTGTAAAATAGCTCTCATCCCTCCAATGTAACACCCCAAGCCACCCTTCTCAAGTCTCCCCTGCACACTTTTGCATACGTTCATAAAAACAAAAATGTCAATAAATGAGATGATGGCTGGCTCAAACCCTCCTTACACCTATATGGCTGGCCACTGCCTAACTAATGGAACTTACCATAGTGATATACCAATAGGTAAGAGTGTGGACATCCTCAGAATATCCCAAATAATGGGGTCTTGAGTACTTTAGTCTGAATACCGATTACTTTTCCCTATTCATGGCATTCAGGGGAAATATTTGGGCTTTAAAAAAATGAATAAACAAAACATCCACCCTCCCTAGATGGCCAGACCAAGTCACTTTGCCACCCCTCCTCAATGGCAGTGCTTTCCCACACTTCACCCCCTTCCCTCATTCTTCCAGGCTTAGTTTGAAAAAAAAAATTGCCAGCATCATAATTTTTAACATCCCCCTCTATAGCTCTATCCCCTAAAATGCCAAAACTACTTGTTTTACAGGTGGCCCTATCCTCACCCCCAATTATTTGATCTAGGGGGCAGCTTAACTTAAAGCCAGATAGCCTAGTGCCCCCCCAACCCAGTGTGCATCATTCTTTTATTCACTAAATCACTAATACAGTCAGTTTTACCACAGGGCTTAGAGGTGCACACAACAGGGAGGTGGGGCAAAGTAGTCTGCATCATTGACAATGCTAGGTAGACTGAATGGCCAATATTGTTGCAGACTGCTCTGTCCCCCCACCTCCATTTTGGTCACATATCTCCCAGCCCTGTGCTAATACAGTCAGATAACTGTATATTTAATTTAGAGAAGGGCCCATTTGTTTATTTTTTGTTTATAAAACACACATGGAAAGTATGCAGACATGGGGAGAAGGGTGTTTTAGGGTAGTACATGGGATGGGGATGGGGGCTATTTTACTACTGGTGCAGCTGGGCAAGAGGGAGGAGGGGATGGATACATGTCATGAGGAACGGGAAGGGTGCTGCCCTTGATTTTGTTTTCTTTCTGGTGTAGTTAGAGGAGTAGGTGCCATGTTGGCTGGGAATGAGTCTTACGTCTGGGCAGGTGAAAGGATAGTGGAATGGTTAGTATGAGGGTGGGGTAAGATTGTTTCTTTTTCCCAGTTAAAAAACATTATGCAAAATGCCACTTTGTGTAGTTTTTGTGTCAATGTACAATTTATTTTGTTCTGCTTCCTTAATAAGTTGTATTGATGATTGATACTGTACAGATTTCTACGTATTACAATATATGTACCTTGGGATTTTACCAAGCAAAACTGGTATATTTATTTAGCTACAGTAGTTATTTCAAATGTTTTACAAGGAAAGACATACTGAGCTGGTATCAGCTCATTTCCAGATGCATCCTCAGGAGAGGGAAGGGCAGAGTACAGTGCAATAACAAAGTACAATATTCAGGAATTTTAATAATATGGAACTAAGTACAACAAAATGAGACAGTCACAGTCAATGCTTCTGAGCAGGAATAATGCAATGCAAAAAATGCAGTAAAGAATACGAAGAACAATATGTAGTCAGTACAAGATTTGGTCAGATCCACCATGGCTGCATAATGAAGTTAGTGAATTTGTGTGAAATTGTTAAGGAGGTATGGAGAAACAACACAATGATTTGTACCGTAAGTAGTAAGATTTGTTTTAGTTTCTGTTCTAAGGAAGGAATACACATTATTAGGAAAATATATGGAGGTGTACATTTTAATGGAAGGAATAGGAAGCTTACAAAAGAACCCCAGAGCAAATGCCACTGACGTACGTGTTATCCTGGATGATATTGGCCAGACAGACAAATTTTAAAGAAAACACAATTGCACATATCCCAGTAATGCAAAGCATCAAAGGAAACATATGCAAATCCCCATGATGGTACAGAAGGTGGCAGTGCATGAAAAAGTAATGGCTGGCATATATTCAGCCTTGGGATTATTTACACATTTGTTTTTTTTTTTTTTTTTTTGTTTTTAAGAGAAACAGGGTTTTTGTCCGTGAGGTGATGTAAGTTATATTTATGCAATGTGTTGATGTCAGGAAGTCAGGTGTAATGATGATGGACTGTTAGAGAAAATGTGATATTAACTTTCCAAGGATAACGGCAAGGCAGTTATGTGTGTGATAATGGGAATATTAGGAAAGTATGAGGTCTATGCAGAAGTGGAGTACAAATATGCACAGTTTCATAAGTATGTGCTCAGAGTGCAGGCAAATGTGATTTGCAGGTTTGTTTTAGAAAAAGGTAAAAATAGCGATACATACAATTAATGGAAAGATAGATAATTACATAGACTATAGACAGAGAGCGAGAGACACAGACTGACAGGCAGAACAGGAATGGCAGTGAAGTATTGAAGTGACACCAACCCCACCCCCACCCCGCAGACATGGACAGGCATTGGGGTATGCCTTTGGGTCATTGGCCATAACGCTCATGCCATCTCACCTCACCCTACCTGGTAGACACAGACAAGAGTCGAGGTGTGCCTTGGGGTTTTCAAACTTTACACTCACCCCATTCCATACAGAAATATGCCGAAATGGGTACAGTATAAGAGAATGGAGTTAACTTTGGGGCTGAAGAGTCAAAGGCACACCTCGATACCTGTCACTGGCTGCAGGGTTGGGGTGGAAAGGTGTGAGCATTACTGTTGAGAATCCCAAGTCACACCCCAATGCCTGTCAGTCCCTACAGTGCAGGGTGTTATGGTCAGAAACCCTAATGCCCTGGGTGTCTCTTGGTATTTTCATTCCAAGTTTTCAGCATGGGCTTTTTGTGACCCCACTGCATGAACAGTGACACTATCAGTTCATTAGCTGAAAGGAGATTTTGCACAGTGACTGTGCCATTTGGCATCACAGGTGCAAAAACACATTTTGAACAGGATGTAAAAAATGACAGCTATACATTTCTTGCTTCAGTAACTGCTCAGCACATCTCTTGCATGACCTGCTTATTGACATTTTATATTTGCTATGCAATGTACTGTTGCTATGGCTGTAGGGCTGAGATGGACCTGGCGGGGTGGTGGATGTCAAGATGAACAACTCAGAGACTAAAAGGAGGGCAGCGGCCAAGGCCATGATGCTGGGATGCCTCGCTAGGGGGATCACGACAGAAGGAGGGAAGTGATACTCCCTCTGTATAACTGCTTGGTGAGGCCACACCTTGAGTACTGCATGCAGTTTTGGAGGCCACACTTAAAGAGGGACATTGTACTCCTGGAGAGGGTCCAGAGAAAGGCAACCAAAATTATCTGGGGCTTGGGGGAAAGTACATAAGGGGAGAGGCTCAAAGTGTTGAATATATACACGTTGGAAGAGAGAAGGGACGGGGGGACATGATAGAGGACTTCAAGTACATGAATTGGGTAAACAGGGGTGGCGAAGTCACGGTGCTCCAAAGGAAGGGGGGGCAACTAGAGTGCATGGGTGGAAGCTGGAAGGGGGATACTCAGAGGAGAAAGGAGGAGGTGCTACTTCAGTAAGAGAGTGGTAGAACCATGGAATGCGCTGCCTGGGGGACTGGTGGAGGCAGAGACTGTGGAGGGGTTCAAGAGGGGGTGGGACAGGTACAGGGGAAGGGTTGTGGAAGCAAAGTCCAATAAAGTGGGAATACCCTGGACTGGGAAGGGAGAAGCCCGAGAGGGGGGGTAGCAAGGTCAGCTCCAAGGGTGGAGACTGACCAAACAAGCAGACACAAAAGCCCACTAGGCCTATTCTGCTGGCATTTTTGTATCTTAGTATGTTGGTATGCTTACTACACCAACATCATGAACAATAAAACAGATGACTGCCATAACTAGGGAGGCAGTATAGTACAATGGTTTAAGGCTCTTAATTGCAAATCTGGAGATCTGGGTTTGAATCCCACAGCCCCCACAAAAAAAAGGCAATTTTCTTATAGAGCAAATCAGCATGAACTGCTCATAGAATGCTGATACCTACATTTATAGCTTAGCAAATACTTGAAATCTAACTGAGTGGGGTTTCTGTAAGAAAACAGCAAGAGTTGTTATTAATTATAGCATTGATGATCTGGGCAGTTTCTGTGCTTTTATGGTTGTGTATAGTTTGATAAAATTAAAAGCTTTAAAATTGAAACACTCCTGCTAGCTAGATCTGACACACATATAAAACAAAAATAGTGAATTAAAGCTATTTAGTAGCCGTTGTCTTACAGAAACCCCAGTTAGCTAGCTCTCCCCTAGGCTGGGAAGGGAGAAGCCTGAGAGGGCAGGGGAGGTCAACTCCCGGGGTGGGGACTGACCAAACAAGCAGACATGAAAGCCCACTAGGCCTATTCTGCTGCCATTTTTGTATGTTAGCATGTTGGTATGCTTACTACACCAACATCATGAGCCATAAAACAGATGACTGCCATAACTAGGAAGGCAGTATAGCACAGTGGTTTAAGGCTCTTCACTGGAAATCTAAGTTTAAATCCCACAGCCCCCACAAAAAAAAATTAAAATCTTGTCACAGAGGAAAATAGCACTAACTGCTAATAGAATGCTGATACCTACATTTACAGTTTAGCAAACACTTGAAATCTAACTGAGTGGGGTTTCTGTAAGAAAACAGCTAGAGTCTTTATTAATTATAGCATTGATGATCTGGGTAGTTTCTGTGCTTATATGGTTGTGTATAGTTTTAAAAAATTAAAACACTCCTGCTAGCTAAGACCTGATGCACATAGAAAACAAAAATAGTGAATTAGAGCTATTTAGTAGTTGTTGTCTTACAGAAACCCCAGTTAGCTAGCTCTCAGGTATCTGCTAAACTTAACTGTTGATGTGTCTGTGACTGGTAAAATTACACTTAAAATCTCACAAATAAATAAATAAAATATTAGAACAGCATATATTTTAGTAGTATCTTCTTTCTTTTCAGGTGCCCATGACACTAGGTATATATATTAATATCTTTTAACTTCAAAGCACTAAATCTATTCAAATGCAAAAAACACATGACTTTATTCTCTTCACACATTACTGTTAAACTTTAGAAGACCAAGAAACAATTTAGACTTTACTCTTGCATGCCACTGTCATGCCCACTTCTCATGCAAACAACATTAACAGAAACCCTTTCATTTCTATGCTATGCACTCTTATTTCAGAGACACATAAATCTTACAGCACTGCTAAAAAAAACAAAGTTATCAAGACTGGATTTCTGTAAGAAAACAGCTGCTAAATAGCTCTAATTCATTATTTGTGTTTTCAGTGTGTGTCAGGTCTAGCTAGCAGCAGTGTTTTCATTTTAAAATGTTA
The DNA here is from genome assembly GCA_016271365.2 of Neoceratodus forsteri. Taxonomy (NCBI): domain Eukaryota; kingdom Metazoa; phylum Chordata; order Ceratodontiformes; family Ceratodontidae; genus Neoceratodus; species Neoceratodus forsteri. The sequence goes on from CM057452.1 coordinate 1,781,902,952, forward strand.
TTTCATTAAACTACTCACAACAATAAAAAGCACATAAATTGTCCCAGATTATCATTGCTGTAAATAGTAAAGACTGTAGCTGTTTTCTTACAGAACATCTACTCAGCTTTCAAGTATTTGCTAAACTGTAAATGTAGGTACCATCATTCTACTAGAAGAAACTGGGAGTTAGGGCTAATTTTGCTCTGTGACATTCTTTTCATTTATTTATTTATTTTTTGTTTGTTTTTTTGTTACAAATGTGGAGTATCTTTTTAATAAAGTATAAAATATGTATGTGTGAGTTATTTAGTTTGGAGAATATTTGTTTCATTATTTGAAAAAGTGTGATACACTAAATGTGTAGTGCAGTGAACCATTGTAATATGGAATCAAATGTATAGCTGAAATAACTGTGTGACTGAATATGCCAGCTGTTAACTGGAGCACCTTTGTTGCAGGCACATCCAAGAGCAGGGTCATGCTTGATGCCCTATAAAGAGCATGCCTCAGACAGCTAGCATTGGAACCCACTTGGGAGGGAGCAATCTTAGACCTGGTACTCTCAAATAGGAATGGAGAAAGAATCTCAGATTTAGAAGTGGGTAGCCATCTGGAAACAAGCGACCACCTAACAGTGTGGTTCATGATAAACACAGCCATACAATCAAGCCATACAAAAGCAAAATATTGGAATTTAGATGGTCTGATTTTGGGAAAATGTGAGAGTGCCTCAGAAAAGCACTAGTGAACAGGCAATAAGGAGGGGTGGAGGAACAGTGGGGAGTAATCAAAACAGCCATCACATGGGAAACAAGCTTTTGTGTAAAGCAAATCAACAAAATACAAAAAAAAGGAAAAAAAATGCTACAGTTCTCAAAAGAGGTGGCAGGGAAGGTTAAGGAGAAAAGGATAGCATTCAGGAAATATAAGGAAACATAGAAGGAACAGGACAGAGAACTATATCAGTTAAAGCAGAAAGAGGCAGGGAGGGCAGTCAGAATGGCAAAGGCCCAAACTGAGAAAAGGATAGCCAACTCTGTTAAGAAGGGGGATAAGACCTTTTATAGGTACATTAGGGCATGAAGAAAGACCAAATGAGGGATATTGAGGCTTAATAAAGGGGAGGGAATGTGGGCAGAGGGTTACAGTAAAAAAGCAGGGATACTGAATGAATATTTTTGCTCAGTATTCAAAAAGGAAGAGGAGGGGGAGGCACCTAAACCAAACAAGAGAAACACTCTGAAGACAGGGGTCGATACCAGTCCATTTACAGAAGAAAGGGTTCTGAAAGAACCAATAAAATTAAAGGTGGACAAAGCAATGGGGCCTGATGGGATTCACCAAAGAATTCTAAAAGAACTAAGGGTAGAACTAGTGACACCGCTGACTACTCTCTTTAACAAATCATGGGAGGATGGGGAGGTACCTGAGGACTGGAGGAGGGTGGATGTGATTCCTCTTCACAAAAGTGGGAGTAGGACAGAGGCAGGAACCTACAGACCAGTTAATTTGACCTCAGTGGTAGAGAAAATGATGGAATCACTTCTGAAGGAAAGAATTGTTGAGTACCTAAAGGCCAGTGGGGCACAGGACCCAAGGCAGCATGGATTCACAATGGTAAGGTCATGCCATATGAATCTAATAGATTTCTTTGACTGGGTGACCAAAGTAGTAGACCAGGGAGGGGCTGTGGACATGGCCTACCTAGATCTTAGCAAGGCATTTGATACAGTCCCACACAAAGGATTAATACTCAAGCTAGCCAGTCTTGGAGTGGGTCCCAAGGTGGTAGCCTGGATAAAAAATTAGCTAGACAACAGGATGCAAAGGGTAGTAGTAAACGGAATCCACAGTGAAGAAAGGAGGGTCACTAGGGAGGTAACGCAGGGTTCAGTACTGGGACTGGTCCTTTTTAATGTCTTATAAGTGACATTGCAGAGAAACTGGAAGGAAAAGTATGTCTCTTTGCAGATGATACAAAGATCTGCAACAGGGTTGATACACAAGATGGAGTGGAAAGGATGAGAAGGGACTTGGCAAGGTTGGAGGAATCGTCAAATGTATGGCAGCTCAGGTTCAATGCAAAGAAGTGCAAGGTAATGCACATGGGAAACAAAAACCCTGGGGAAGAGTACACAATGGGAGGTGAGATTCTGACAACAGTAAAAATGGAAAGGGACCTGGGGGTAATTATATCAGATGACCTAAAGGTAGGCATGCAATGTGAGAAGGCAGTAAGGAAGGCTGGGGGGGACACTGGGATGCATAGGGAGAGGCATCAATAATAGAAAACAGGAAGGTGTTATCCCTCTGTATAGACAGTTAGTGAGACCCCATCTGGAGTACTGTGTGCAGTTCTGGAGACCCCATCTCCGCAAGACATAGACAGAGTGGAGGCTGTCCAGAAGAGGGCAACCAAAATGGTACAGGGTCTGCACCAGAAGACATATGAAGAAAGACTACAGGAGCTTAATAAGTATACCCTTGAGGAAAGAAGGGAGAGAGGGAACATGATAGAAACTTTCAAGTACCTCAAGGGAGTCAACAAAATTCAAGAGGGTAGCATCTTTCAGAAAAAGAGATGTGAAAGCACAAGGGGGCACAATTTGAAGATCGAGGGGGGACGGCTCAGAGGTAATGTGAGGAAATTTTTTTTCATGGAGAGGGTTGTGGATGCATGGAACAGCCTCCCTGAGGAGGTCGTGGAGTCAAGAACAGTGGGTGAATTCAAGAATGATGGGACAGACATAAGGCAGTCCTAGTAGGGGTTAGGAAGAAGTAAGCTGTTGGTTAACTAGGATCTGCAGCTTATCTCTTAGATAGAAAAACGGGCAGACTAGGTGGGCCAAGCGGTCCTTGTCTGCCGTCAAATTCTACGTTTTTATGTTTCTATTTATGTTCACTAGATAAGAACAGTTACACAGCTCTGCTGTTGTGAAATGATTTTAAAGCAGTGTACATGCTAAACCGTACTGCCACATTCAAAACACCATCTCCTAACTACTTGCCACATATAAACTCAACTATATTAAAAAAATAATTCTAGGCCCTTTTTATTTTTTACCAGGAGAGACAGACTAAGCTGAAAGCTTGTTTACAGGTGCGACCTGGGAGCACAAGGAAGTTAAGTGATTTGCTCAGGGTCACACAGTATGCAAGTGGGGGCTGTGGGATTCAAACCCAAGTCTCCAGGTTTGTGGCTCAGAGCCTTAAACCACTGTGTTATACTGCCTCCTTAACCTACCTGCCTACTTAACCATTATTCATTCCCCAGTCCCATTTACAACACAGTTACACTTATACATACTTCTCAAACTTGAAAAAAATATATACTTTATCATCAAGTCTGTTTACCAAGTACTGTGCCCATGATCAAAATAACTTGAACCCCTCCCCCCAAAAAATGCCCTGACATGAAACTGCATGTTTAACTGTAAAGACAATTAAAAATGTTATTTCAAAATGCATTACTAACACCAATGCTTCATGATTAAAATAATTTCAACCCTCTCCCCCAAAAAATGTACCCTGACAAACTGCATTCTGGGAAGATTGCCTGTGACAAGATGCAATAAGAAAACCTGAATAACAGGTTTCATGGAGTAAATGCTGACATCCTGTTTCTAGTGTCCATGATAAAATAAAAAATACAGTTAAGAGTTTTTAATGTCAGCTCTGACCAGAATAGCTTTTAAAATCACCATTTTTTTGTTCAATGTTTTCTAATACATCTCAAACTTAAAAGAAAAAACACAGTTTATCATCAGTCTGTATTCACCAAGTACTGAGTCCATGATTAAAATCATTTGAACCCCTCCCCCCAAAAATGTGCCCTGACATGAAACTGCATATTTAACTGTAAAGACAATTAAAATATGTATGTCTAAATGCATTACTAACACCAATGCTTTCAAAGTTTTGAAACTACTAAAGACAAATGATACATACACTATACATATATAAAATGTTTAAGAAAAACAAGTGGCTCTTACTGTAAATTAGAATTTATAAAATGGCAAGAACAAATCTAGAAATCTCATTGGCCAAGACAGATCAGCTGACCATACATTAATTCTCTGTATACGCACAGTCATCCTGGTCCTAAACCACATTACACAATGAGCAAATCAGTCCTCCTACAACCAGAACTATCTTCCATCAGTCTCCCTACAACCAAAACTGATCTTCCACCACAAACATGACCACTACCTTTACACTGTAGAAACCTTCAACTGGGCCCTAAAATTAAAATTATCTTAAATATAAAATAAAACAAATTAATTAAATGTTGTTTACCAGATTGTCACACTCTCCTTACACACATAAACAAATTAGAAACATTAAGTATTGTTTATAGTTTTCATTACAACTGTTTGCTAACAGTGAAAACCCCCCTTCTATTTTTACCTGCTCATCAGGGAAATCTCTTCTGCTCTCCCTGACAAGTGAGATCATTGAGTCTCTGGCTCTAAAACAGGACTTTGTTGTCTATGTGTACAGTATGTTAGTAGAGGAACATTCTGCTAGTTGAACTGAGCAGAATTTTGAATCACTGTATTCCATGGTAAACATTCCATGATAAACATTCCATTTCTTGAATGTGGGGAAACACAGAGGGAAAAAAAAAACAGAATGAAGAAAGTAAGAAATAATACTATATAAACAAAGAGAAAAGGTGGTAAATGACTCACCCTGCTGTTTATCTTTTAGGACAAAGATAGCAGTTCATGATGCTGTCAGTGAATGTGGCAGTTTTGAACCACACTCATGCTTGCAGCACTGGGGAACTGAGAAGCCACTATTATGGCTTCCTTTTGGTTTTGTCTACAGAGTGAGGACAGTGAAATAAAATAAGGGGGCTATGTGTCATACTTAGAATGAGAAAAACAGCATTTTTGAATTGTTGTGGCTGGCAGGGGAATATGAAGCTTAAGTGAGCAGGGAGGCACACACTGTATAACACTACTTTAATCTAGTGCTAATAGGTGGAAGGACTATTTTATGTTAAAAGCACAGGTTCACTTACATTTTTATGTATTTAAAATGTGTTTAAAAATAAAAAGAACTGCTTCTAAAAATAAAGGGACATTTTATAAGTGCAATAAGACACTCTGGGGTTGTGCATTATGGTGTGATAACCGCACTCCTAGGGCGACCGGCATTCGGCCTTCAGCCTCATGACTAACTACGCCCCTAGGAGTATGGTTATCACACCGTAATGCACACCCCATCATATCTTATTGCTTATGTGTGTCTAGGTCTCCTTCTGAGGCCCCAGGTGGCTCTGATAATCGTTTGTTCCAAAGGATTTTTAAGTCAGTTTGAAGGCATTAAATAACTTCTGTTCTCCTAGTCCTTAATAAAGGCATTAAATATCTTCCATTCTCCACTGCACAGACTTGTTCTGTTGGTTGATACAGGTCCCAAACTAGTGTGTCTTGTTACAGCACAATAGAGCCATCTCATGCCCCTCCCACATGAATCAGAAAAAAGTTTGGGGTGGATCTTTAGGAGCTTCTCGGGTGGAGGCAGGGGTGGATCTTACTCCCCCCAAAAAACCTAATGCTGCCTCCCACTACTCAAGTTCCAGTTCTTGTACCACCCATTTAAGAAAGAAAATAGTACCCTGCAACAATTGACTAACATAAAAGCATATTTATTTGACGGCGGAAAACATTACTTGGAGGAGGGTAGGTGGAAGAGAATATTTACATCTTCAGTCAGTTCCACAGACAGAAAACATGACATCATTCCTTTTGTACATGCAAAACATCTACAGGCTCTGCCTACTGCAGCCATACAAAGGGAAGGGGATAGTGGCTGAGGGCTGGGGGCAGGGATCTACTAATGATAGTAGGTTGGAGGGTAGTGGACAAGTCACATACTCAGTGTCAGCAGCAACTCCAGGAGCCAGTAGTGAAATCACAGAGGAGAGATTTCAGAGCATGAAGGGAAGCAGCAGAGTGAACTGAAGGGGGAGAGAGTGCATCAGAATTTAAGGAAGTGGAAAAAGGAGGCAGACTGAACAGCTGAAGCTTTCATTGGGGGAAAACAAGAGAACAAGAGCTGGAGTTGCAAAAGGAGTTAGAGTTAGTAGGAAGGTAAGAATGGAGAAAAGCAAAGTAAAAGGGGAGGAAGCCAAACCAACATTTAGAGCTACAGGAGGCACAGTGAGCAAGGCTCCTGTCATCAAGGGAGAGGGAGAGGGAGGTATACAAAGAACTGTGGTGAGTGCATGGGGGTCTGTCAAGGGCAAATCAACAAAAGGAGTGAAAAAGGGTCCAATCTGGCAATAGTGGACTTGGGAACAGCACTGTAAATGATGTCATCATGACTGAAAATGGGGAGTATCATCTTCGAGAGGATCTCTCAGTGAGCAGGACGTGGGATTACCTACTTAGTCCTGTACAGTACACCAAATTTAGGGTAGAGGTTCTTGAGGATTGCATCCAGATGAATAGAGGAATTGAGGTGATGGTCCAGCCAAACCTTTAGGTACTTAAAGACGTAGACATCTTCTACTGTTGTACTATCAAGGGTGTTGAAGGGGAGGAGAGGGGTGAATCTAACAAGACTCTATCATGGTGCCAAAAGTCATAGATATAATTTTCCTGGCAATGAGAGACAGCTTGTTTTTATGGAACCAGTGCTGGATGTTGTTAAAGTCCAGTTGGAGTTGGTCTGTGAGGTCAAGGGCAGAGGAGACAGAGGTAAAAACCAGTGTCATCTGCATACATGTGACTAGACACAAAGAAGCAGGCAGCGAGGAGGTCATTTAGAAAAAATGGAGAAATGAATTGGGCCAAGGATAGAACCTTTGGGGGATGCCTGAGCAAATTGGGGCAGAGAGGGAATCTCAAATACATGTAGTTTGAGACCTTCCCAAAAGGTAGGAGTGGAATAACTCAACTGAGGAGGTAGAGAGTCCAGCTACCTTAAGCTTGTCCAGGAGAATGGGTGAACAACAGTGTTGAAGGCTTTGTCTGATTCAAAGAGATGGTGGAATTGACCCAGCCTTGATCCATGCCAGTGAGGACAGAGTTAAGTGAGTCAGAGGAGAGGTATAGAGGTGGACTGAGACTTCTAAAAGCCAGAGTGGAAAAGAGTGAAGATGGAGGATGAGTCAAGAAAAGGGGAAAATTGGGAGAGAACAAGGTGTTCCTGGAGTTTAGCTAAGGTGAGGAGGAGAGATAAGGCAGTAGTTTCCAGGGCAGGAAGGTACACTCCTTTGGGAAGGGAGATGACTTTAGCCAGCCTTCAAGAGTTAGTGACTGAGGATAAGGAGAGGTTGATGAGGTAGGTGATATGGAGGGCAATTGTATGAGCTGAAAGATACAATGCATTTTGGATCAAGACCATCAGGGCTCCCACCCTTGTGGAGAATTAGAACCCAGATGGCGTTATGAAAAGCAGCAGGATCAGTGGGGGAGAAGGAGAAGGGGTAAGAGGGGGTGGTGAGGAGGGAAGCAGAGAAGAGTATGGTAGCTCTAGTACAAGCATTACAAAAGGGGGGGTACATACAGTAGTAAAGTCAGAAGGGAGCCAGTGGACTAGAACTGTAAGTTCACAAGGTACGGTTATGTGCATGGTGACAAGCCATCTGCTGAGGTGCATAGGAGGTGAGATCTTCAGACTCTGGTTCTTGTAATGAGGGCATAATGATCTAAGACAGACATGAATTTTGAGGTAAAGAATTTTAGGACACTGTTAAAGTTGCCAGTTGTAGAGATGGGGAATAAATTAGTGGCTACCAGGTCAGCATGGAGAGGGTACAGGTCCAGTATGTGCAAGGACTGATCTGACTGATTTTGGTGGGAGCACTGGGGCAATGACTCTTGTGCACAATAGGGTCTAGTCACTAATGGGTGGGAAGTACACACGAATCATGCATATCTCACCTGCACTGCTCTGCACCTGCACCCAGGTGGGCACATGCCAGCATGCATGATTGCTGTCCACTGGAATGTGCCCCCACCCCCTGCAGTGTGACCCAACAGAGGAACATGGTGGCACAGGGGTTGGGTGTGGGCCTTGGGTAGGCATCCAGTAGGATGCCCATCCCCAGTCCCATAGGGGATCCCCTGCACAAATGGGTAGGACAGCCTGGGAAAGCACACAGCCTGCCCAGAATTGACATCAGACATTTGCCCATATGGCCACCTCCCACGCTACTAAGTAGCTCAGTGGGCTATAGCAGCCATGTGTGGGGGGTCCAGATGCTGCTGCACCCTGCTAATAACCTTTGTAGGGCACATAAATAGTTATGGCAGGGTGCTCTTTGTGTACAATTTCAAGCCCTGTGTCAGTATGCAGTGACACTGTGCATGGGTGCAGCACAAGGCATGCCCCTAGCCTACCACTGGTGCGGTGCTGCACGGCCGACTGGGGGATCCATCATGCAGGGCACTAGCACACCCATGGTAAATACCATTCGTGGTGCTCAGGTGCCCACTGCATGGCATTCAGATGTGAGAATGCTTACGTGTTGCCCTTACACAGCGTGTAGGCATTCGTGCATAGAGCCCAATATTTCCCTGTGAATGATACATGAAATATAAGTGTATATATATATATATATATATATATATATTTATAATTCATGTATACAATTAGTACAGAGCAAACATTTCACTGTCCCTTCTAGCAACCTCAGGTGGCCAACAAAGGAAGGGCAGTCAACATGTTGTACCTGGACTTCAATAAGGCCCTTGACTCAGTTCCCCCCATAAGGCTGATCAACAATCTGAGGGACCTAAGCATAGAAGAACTGCCATTTGGATGGAGAGCTGGCTGTGGGTGAGGACTCAGAGGGTAGTGGTAAAATTCTTACATGTTAAAGAGGTTACAGGTAGGATGCCACAGTGGTCAGTACTCCTGGGCCCAGTCCTCTTTAACATATTCATATGCTGTATAGGGGTTGGCATATAGGGCAAGATCTGCCTCTGCACAGATGACAATAAGATCTGTGTATGAGTAGACATGGAGGAGTGAATTAGGGCATTGAGAAAAACTGGTAAAATAGTCTAAGATCTGGCAACTAAGTTTCAGTGCTAAAAATATGAAGTAATGCACATTGGGGGAACCCAAGGACATAATATTCATCGGAAGGAGTTGATACTGGAAAGCAAAGCTAAGGGGAAAGGTCTTGGGGGTTATAATAACAGGTAACCTAAATTCCACAGCAAACTACAGCAAGGCTGTGGGCAAAGTAAATAAGATGCTGGGGTACACTAGGAGGGGACTCGACAGAAGAAACTGAGGTAATCCTCCTACTACATAGATCACTGGTGCTACTGCACCTGGAGTACTGTGCAAGTTTCTTGAATCCATACCTATGTAAAGACAGTGAGAGGGTGGAGGGTGTACATGCAGAGAAGGGTGACTAAAATGTTTCAGGGAATTGGGGAATGTGTACAAGGAGAGGTTGCAAGACCTCAGCATGTGCACACTTGAGACCAAGAGGGTGGGGGGAACATGATGGAAACATTCATGTACCTGCACAGGATAAATAGGGTCGATTTTATAGGCATTTTTACTTTAAGTACAAACACAGGTACAAGGGGAAATTCATTGAAACTAGTAGGAGGTAGAATCAATAAAGATATCTGCAAGACATTATCACTGTAAGAGTGGTGAATAAGTGGAACAGACTGCCTAGGAGGTGGTGAAGGCCAAATCAGTGGGGAGTTTCAAGACAAGGTGGAAGAGACACATGGTCATAGTAAGAGGGAAGGGGGTAGAATTAAGAGAGAGGAATTGCCAATAGAGCCATTGTAGTGTACTAGCCAGGCAGGGTGGGCACATTGGATAGGCTGCTGGACCTTTTCCTGCCATCATTTTCTATAATCTTCTTTGCTTTCACCATCCTGACATAAGAAGATAATAATAAGCTAAAAGCATACAACAACAAAATAGAAGTGCTATACAATCATGGGCAATACAGGCATAATGCAGCAAGCAAGGTTGCACAGGAAAAATGTATTGTGCAGTATAACACGCTGAGAACAGAAACTGGCATAAACTGCAAGAAGTTCAGAAGCAGTCTTATTATAGATATGCAACAAATTATAACTTCTCCAGAAAACTTAGTGCATAGTTGGAAAATTCTCACTACATATAGTGTGGCAAAGTTTCCCAGTTTGGCCCCTACTTCACTCAGCAAAACTTCATTAACAAAAAAAGCATTAAAAGGTATACTACAATGGCGAGAAAAAATCTTGTACTGTGATTGGTGAATGAGCTCTCAGGTCCAGTGCGGCGGTACTGAGGGTTGAGGTGCTGGATGCCACACCTTGTGCCACACCAGTGACCTGAGTTTGGGAATGAGCTTGAGTCATTGAGGTCAGCAGGGGCAGGAGAGGACTGAGCATCTGGAGGACTGTTCTCCTCTCCTGGGGGTTGGCTGTGACTCCCGCTGCTACTGCATCTCACAGTGGAGACTGGGGGCATCACAACTTACAGGAGCCACACTAAGGGGCATGGAGGCGGCAGTGCATGACATCTTGCCGAAGGGTGCGGGAGTGCACCTGTCATGCACTGGATATCATTGCAAGTCCCTGCCTCTGGGAACAAAGGAAAAAGGACCCTGGCATCAGGACAGGCAAAGGTGGGTCCAGTGGACAGCTCCCATGCCCTCAGCCAAGTCCATCCCAGCTGGTCTCCATAACTCCTCCACTGCCTGGCTGTCCTTCTAGATTCCAGACAGAGCACTGGAGTTAGGGTTGTTCCCCCCCATGGGGGCTCAGAGCTGGGGGGCAGGGTGGTTGATGGATGTGGAGGAGTGTTCCCGGGAGTGGAGACCAGACTAAGGGGAACCTCAGGCCAGGCGGGACAAAGGTCGCACTGAGAGACCTCACTGGGGAGAGGTCTAAGGGGCCAGTGCAGGCACATAAAGTTAACAAAAAAAAAAAAAGAAAAATATGAGCCCTAGAGACAGTGATGTTACCCCAGCACAACATCACTGTATCTAGACCTGGCATGCAAATGACCATTTAACATGTGTAACATATCAATTCACAGTCCACACAAGGCGCAAGCTCCCTCCCATCATGTCACACATCACTCATTGCCACCTCCAAACACAGTACTATACCTCTAAATGTATGGGCATTACTGGGAAACCAAAACTTTTTTTTTAAAACTGCTGTTCCAAGCACCTTCACCCACTTTGAATTGGATCACGTGTTTGCAGTCTACGCTCACATATGAGCAGCTGCGGCTCATCATAGACTTGCTTCCTGTCCCAACTACAATGGAGTGCTTAATGAAAACAAGCCCCCCCCCCTTCCTGGTTAGCAAACAGTCATCACAGGGCCACTTGTGCTTTTTAACCCTTGCTGTGCCGTGGACATGTATACACGTCCTAAAAACCTATATGTTCTAAATCTTTTGGCAGCCTAAAGGTTACACTGTACAGTTAGGGATTGCTCACTCCAGTTTCCTTTGTCCCCCACTGATACCAATAAGTCAATTAGTTTAAAACCTACTGTCCTCCCCACAGTCCACATTTGGCAGGCTAGCGGAACATAATGTCCCTCATTAATCCATTATGTCAAAAACATCCCAAAACAGACAGCTGCTTAGTCCTCTACTGCTGATCAGCCAAAGCTGTCTTACATTTTACACAGAAACATTAGTGGAGACTGTCTGGGGTTGACCATGTACTAGGACAGAGAAAGGCAGACAGCAAAGAGAGAAGAGGGAAGCTGAAAGAATGACAGGGACATGTTGACAATGGCACCTAATGGCCAACTACCGTAACAAGGGACTTTTCTATTTAGGTATGCCTAATATAAAAAACAAAGCTGAACATGCATTTAAAACTTTATTTTTAAACTTTTTAGTTTTTGTTTACAAATGAGCCATTGTATAATAATAAGAATGCTCTCCAGTGTGTGTGCTGTGCTGGGATAACATCACTTCTCAGGTGTTGAATGCACTCAGCCTGCAGCCTCGCACCCAACCACTTGAGGCATGATGTTATCCCAGCACAACACGCACCCTGTCATGCATTATTGATTAATTAACCTCCCACTCATGTAGCAGTGTTGTTCATCCTCATTCCCCCACCCCTCTTATTAAATGTCCACATTTCTTTGTCCTCCAACCTTTGCAGCACCCCATCACCCTCCTCCCACCAGGCCTCGGACCAACAGAATTCCCATCCACTACACATTGCCACTGTCCATAAAAATAAACCCATCTCCCAATCTTGAACCCATGAAATGAAGTATACTCCGACGGTTTCATCCTCTGCGGCCACTGCCCTCCTCTCACTCTACTCAGTCCAAAAAAATAATTATTAGTCAAGGTCCTCCCATGGTAGGTGACCAGACCTTCACAGCCTTCCCTCCACCTTTGGCCCACCACCATCTAATGAATGGAACCAGGCATGGGCTCTTATCATAACAACTTGATTGAATGAGTTGAGATGACTTTTCATTTCAGATACCCAGATATTTAAAAGAAGAAATTTGCACCAGTTAGGATCCATCCTGAGTTGTGTTGATGGGGGTAGTTGTCTAGACTGTAGTCACATGCTGCCTGGTACTGAAGCTCATGGAGATTATCATTTTGGCATTCTTGGTAAACTGGATTTACAGAATGATAAATGCATCTATAATCTGAGGCTTGAAATAAATAGTATGTTGCAGTTATTGGCTAATGTAACACCAGTAACTTGCACTGTTAAACTACTACTAAAAGCATGCTGAAGTTCCTATGTATGTTATGTTTTTAGAAAGATAAAATTTTTTAAAATAAGGCAAACAATGTGAAAAGGTGTTGTTAGGGACTGCTCAATGGCTCAATGGAAGCGCTTCTAGCTTCCTTACCAGTTATATGGATTTAGAAGCAAGCCCGAGTCTGCACAGGTTGAGCAGGCAGGCAGCCAGGAAGGGAGATGGCCTGGCTCTGATGAAGTAAAAGCCCCTCACTGTGAGTCTGGGAGCTTGTTCCTTTGTGAGGCGGTGCATGCTGACTGTACACTGCTGTGGCCGAGGCTGTCAGAGGCTGCACTGCCCATCTGGAGTTGTGGGAAGGACAATGGGAGAAAACAAAAGGAGGAGACAGTGGAGCCTGGGCCTCATCATGAAGCACTGTTCACTTCCTGTTGGCCCGCGACATCACTCTGGGACACCTGGCCAAAGTTGGATGCATGCCTGGGGGGGGGGGGGGATGGCTCTCCCCTGTGTTGATAAGATAAAAGTAAAGGTATGAATGATAATAAATGTAAATGTATGAAGCTTCTCAGTTACTAGGAGGGAGTTACAGGGCCAGGGAGATAAGGAATGACATCATGTAACAAGGAGACCGCACTTCTACCAGACAGCGACAGAACCATTAGTCTCCTATGCATGTTACTTAGAAGTTGCTAAGTTTAAGACACCCACATCAAGCCAAGTGATACAAGAGCTTAAAGCAATCATTGCAAGATTTGAAATACCACAGATTGTAAGGACTGATAATGGACCTCAATTTTCAAGTGCAGAATTTAAAGCCTTTGCAAAATCCTATGGTATCAATCATATCACCTCTATTCCTGCATATCCGCAGTGAAATGGGATGGCAGAATGTGGAGTGAGAATCATTAAGACTTTACTGAAAAGGCTAGAGGAAAACACAGACCCATCCATTGCTTTACTGAACTATAGAGCAACACCATTAGAATTTGGCAAATCCCAGGCTGAATTGCTCATGTGACATCAGATTCATAGTTGATTACCTAAGATAAAACTAGGATGTTACTCACACAATAGAAGTGTACTGAGAAAAAAAGACTACACAATTTAAAAAACTACATAATACTTATGACAAAACAGCAAAGTATCTCAGGCTGTTGCAACCTGGAGAAACAGTTAGGGTGCAAAGTGAAGGTTGCTGGGCAGAACTGGCAATAAAACTTGTGGCTACAAGATCCTGTTTGGTACTAACTGAAAGTGGACATCTGATAAGATGAAATAGGAGACATTTGATGCCAGTGCCTGCAAACTAAGGACACTTTCCTGTACCATCAGTTACAATACCTACTGAGTCAGAGTATTTGCCTGAGAGAGTCAGGAACGTATCAGAAAGACAGTATACTGCAAGTGAAAAGCCTATGAGGGAGGACTCAACTGGAATGAAATGTTAGTTCTCCAGACAGGGCTTTACCTGACTTTCCTGAAATATCACAACACAACACTGAACTGATGCCTTGTGTTCAGATGTCTAATGAAACTGTCAGTAATAAGACTCCTGAACTATTGGGCAGGTCGAGATGTGGTAGGCTGATAAAAAATCCAAAGAGACTTATTGAGTCATGTTAAAATATAAAGCGATAGCAAATGTTTCTTACGAAGAAAAGCAAACTTTAGCAAGAATTTTTTTAGAGGGCATGAACACAAGAAATATGTAATCTCTGGTCTATGGTAAAAAAAAGCATATATATCAATTTTTTATCTATCCTTTTTTAGAAAACAGGGAATGTGTTGATAAAATTCAAGTAAAGGAATGAATAATAATACATGTAAATGCATTCAGGTTCCCAGTTACAGGGAGGGAGTTACAGGTCCGGGGAGATAAGGAATGACATCATGTAACAAGGAGACAGCCTGTACCAGACAGAGACAGAACCGTTAGACTCCTGTGTATGTAGTAGAAGACCCTTTGCTTTGAATAATACAAAACAAGATCAAAGGAGTCCCCTACAAAAAGAGGTACGAGGGGAGCCTGGGCTACACTGAGCCCTGTTTCCTTCCTGCAGGCCTGTGACATCACTCTGGGACACCTGACTGAAGTTTGATTTGTGCTGGGGAGATAGCCCTTCTCCCTGCCATGGAGGGGTAGTCCGTGGGGACCAATGGCCAGGTAACCACTGGGGAAGATGGTAGCTGATGGTGCATGGGCAAGGGAAGAACAGAAGCAGCCACCCAGGTATCCCTGAGGAGAATAAACAAAGGATGAAAAAGAAAAGATGTTGCTCATATGCCTATAAATTAAGATGATAAGAAGGACATTCAAAAGCATCAATTTAAATCAGGCCTTTCTGACTGTGCCTTTTCATCACATCACAGAAAATAGAAGACTACTGTTTAAGCTACTTCTTTAGAAATCATACCTTTCTTCAAGAGGCATGGTAAGCAACTGTCATATAACAGTCACAGTATTTTGAATCTGGTATTGGTATAAGGTTCCTTAAAAGAATAAAATGAGCATGTTCAAAATTTTGTGAAAGATGTCCCCCCCAACTGCCCTTCTGAAAACCCGAATGCTCCTCCGTAACCTCCACTGTAATGGTACTCCCCCTCTAGCTGTTCCTAGGGTATCCACCAACATGGGTAGCAGAGCTTGGTCTGCAGCTGCCCCTTTGCAGTGGAAAACTACCGGCCGAACTCCATTCCATTGACAAACACTCCAGTTTCAAGTCCCACCTTAAAGTCTGGTTCCTGGCAAACTCATCCTGCCGCTGCTCCCAGGGGTCTGACACCAACCCACACTAGTCAACTCCCCAGCCCAGGGGTTACCCACCTACCCACACTAGTCAACTCCCCTGCCTACAACTGTTATATAGTATTTTTCACAATAATATTTGACTTCTTTGCCTGTACATATTGTATATATATTTTTTATTGCATATTCTGTGTATTACTTGCTCACTAAGATGCAGTCACACATTGTACACTGTGCCTACGATTTGTTTGTTTTGTACCAAATCTCCTCATGTCTGATACTGAAACCTTGTATTTACTGTTCTCAGATGGACCTATGCATCAAACCTGTATATTGTGCTTACTATTGTTGCTCATATCAAATCTTTTTCATGTGTATTACTGTTACCTTGTACTCCACTGTCGCCCTGCGCCATGTGTTATGGCCCGGGTCGTGCCTGAAAAGGGTCCCTGGGATCAGTGCACTCACCCGGTTATCAAAGTCATAAATAAAAAAATAAATAAATAAACATTTTTCTGACTCAGTATAAACACTGAGAATTACCTTAGAAACCATGCTGATTCCTAGAATTAGACAATTAAAAAACCCTGGATGAAAGGTACAAGTGACACTATTAATAAGTAAGCATACACTTTTATAAACCCCATAGTAAAACTTTCTTGTGTTAAGCAAAGCCATATGCTGCCCAAAAGAACTGCAAATATTCTGATTTCTCAAGTTACAGTGAATATTCTTATGCCTTTACTTTTCTTTTACATTTAACATATCCCTTTATCTCCAATACCTTGCATAATGCCTTTTTCCCCATTTTGAGTCTGGTTTAGTTTCTAATAACTAAATTTAAAGACAACTCCTTTAAATGTGTCTTTCCTAGGTTTTCAACAATATTCTTGCATGTTTTTAAACACCAGCAGCAGGATTTTCATCCTGTAGGCAGTGTGCGAGCTTTCTGTATGTTTCTGAAAGTGGACACTTGTGATAATCCCACCAGCATCATATTATCAAAGCAAGATGGATACTAGTGGTATGGAGGCATGCAGTTCTAGACCATCCTTTGGATGGTACAGTACATCACATATGGCCAGAAACACCAGCATACATCCAAATTCAGATGTTTGCAGCCATGAAGCGAGTTGGACTGATGCAGCCCATTAAACCCACTTAAAGAGCTGGTGACACGTTCAGGAGAACTTTAACAAAACATAATATTTAGATACAGTCCAGGTTGCATTTCCCATTAGCTTTGTATTCCTCCTCCCCATTATTTAATACTTAGGTTATTTGTAGGAAAACAGGATCTTTGCTCCTGAAGAGTTCATATATTCCAGCTGCTTTCTCCCTACCTGAAGTCATAGAGCACTGCTAGTGACCGCAGTTACTCCCATGGCAACAGACTGTGATGTCACAACAGAGGATTATGACTTGAAGTAGGGAGTAAGCTACTGAGGTAGAAGAACTCAAAATGAACTCTAATGGATAAAGATCATGGGCAGAATTCACAAAGGACTTGTGCCTGGTGCTTCTCGGATGCCCTGGTGCAAATGAGATGTGCAGAGTACCATCTGTGGTATTCACAAAAGACATGCCGGTGGATGCCCCCAGCACATCCCCTCTGTGAATACCACATTTGTGCCCAGCCCAGGATATGCCGGTGCAACCCCCTGGTTAGGCTGAGATTCCAATGGGGCAGTGCATCTCACAATGCACTGCGTTCAATGTTGTCATTCAGAGCCATTAACATGTAAATGAGCCATCAGGCATGCAAGGTGCAATGGGGCCAGTTGCATGTCATTATAGCCCCATTTGCATAAGTAGTACAGAGATGCGCCTGGCAGAATATGCCAGGTTCCCTGCCTGTGTGGCAGTACAGCTACAAACCCAGCACACCTGTTTGTCTATTGCCCCCCTCCCTGTCCAGAACTATGATTGCATATGTACAGCCCTGTACACAGCCCTGGTGGGATCGTGGTACCCACCCTCTCTACCTGTAGACCCGTACTGTTGAGATATTGAAGCTGCTCTGCCCTGGTATATTTCATCCCCCCTCCCCACCCTAAATTCGATAGCAGTGTACACAGTGGTACAGGATGCTCCCTGGTAGTCCAGTGGACCCCCTCCCACCCCGAACACCATCCATACAAATTACCTATGGCGACATAATCCAGTAGTCTGGCAGTGACCCCCCAGCCCTGATTGTACCACAGTTGGTAAGCCCATGTTTCTCTGGTAGTCCAGTGGATCCCCCCACCCCCAACCCACTGAGGCATGTGCACCCCACCCTGCTCCCACTGTCCCAGCATGGTCAAGGTTGTCAGCGGGCAGCTCAACCCATTTGCACACTGCCATGACTGCCCGACAACTGTGCTGTCTATGAATGACAGCTACTGTACAACTGTAAGCCCATTGGTAGACTGTGTCAACCAATGGGCTTGCAGTGTGTATCTTACCCTGTCATTCACAACTTTGATAATGACCTGTGTCATTCACAACATTGTGCATGACAGGGTACAGTACACACTGCAAGCCCATTGTTCAGCATGGTCTACCAATGGGCTTACAGCTGTACAGTAGCTGTCATTCAGAGACAGCACTGTTTGCAAGCAGCCGTGGTGGTTGTGTGGGTGGGTTGAGCTGCCTGCCATGACCTGCTGGGACAGGGGAGCAGGGTGAGGTGGGAGTGCCTGAGTGGGTGGGGATGAGAGGTCCGCTGGTCCACCAGGGTTACAAGTGGACACGGCTTGACTTAACAATTGGGTCGGGCGGGGAGGGGGATACAGATGAATACAGTGGTGGGGTGCACTTAGTTCTGCACTACAGGACTACAGGCGGGGTGCAGCAGCATCATGGTGGGGGTACTCCTAACTGCACTATGGTGCTTTGGGCAGGGGGATGCAGCAACATACACTGGTGGGGTGCCTTATTGCTCTACTGGGCTACAGGCAGGGGCAGCAACATACATTGGTGGGGGATGTCCTAACTGCACTATGGGGTTATGAGCAGGGGGGATGCAGCAGCATACATTGGTAGGTGTGCTCCTAACTACTCTATGGGGCTATGGGGCAGAGGGGGGTGCAGCAGCATACATTGGTAGGCGCACTCCTAGCTGCACTAGGAGGCCACAGGCAGGGATGGGGGGATACTGTGGCAGAGGGTGCATATAACTGCACTACAGGGCTATGGGCAAGGTAGGGGATACTAATGCCCTCCATGGCAGAGGGACATTTGCCGGTGTTACGGGATGCTAGCGGGGGCTGGATAGCCAGGGTGGGTAGACTGCCATACTGCTGTCTGCAGTATGGCAACTTGCCTGTGGGTGGCCACCCACTTACGTCTACCTGTTGTAGACTTCTCTTTTGGAGGCAAATCTCCAGACTTGCCCCGTGGATGTGCCTCCAAGTTGGGTTGTAAATGGGGCTGCACTCCACATGCATGGGCACGCCACCTGCACAGCCCCTCCAGATGCATTGCATATCATTATGGGTGGTATGCGGTGTATCTACGATGTGTCAGCCAATCGGAGATGCGCTGGCACATTGGTCCCCTTCCAGAATCATGTCAGTGCACAAGTCGGGGATTCATTGAGTGCATCCCTTTTGAGGATCCTGCCCCATATATTCATACTGATTTCCTTAGTAATAAATTATAGGGAGGAGAAATATGTAAAATATAAACAGAATGCAAGCAGAATTGCACCTAATTATTATGTTTTTTAAAGTTTTCTTTGCGGCATCAGTAGCTCTTTAAAGCTGATAGGTACTAAACTAAAAGGCTTAAAGTATGAAATTTACAACAATGATGCATAACTTTCTTGTGTTCTTGTTTGCTTTAATGTTTCCTGTTAAGGGTCTACTAAATATTTTATATAATGAAATATTAATTTCACTGTGCCCTTCAGAAACACTCTGCCTTTCTCCAACTGACCTCATATCTACTGTTTGTGACATCATAGTCAGTTGTAGTAGCAAGCATTATGATGTCATAACAAAACACTATGAGGTCAGTTGAGGACAGGCAGGTGCTTTTTTCTGCAGATTTCATAGACAGGCAAACAAGATGTGCTAACTGCTCTGTGCAGAAGCTGTAGGTTTACCCTATTGCAGCAGGAGGTATCCAAATCTGTCCTTCCAAGGAAAGAAGGGACCAGCACACCTAATAGGCAGACACTGCTAGAGAGCATTCCAGAAGGTGTACTGAGACCCAAAAGGGGCAAGGGAAAGGTACATGTAATGGAGGAGGATTCTATTCTCAGGTGAACCATTAGGGAACTGGGTCTCACATACACTGGTAAATAGGTGGTCTGCTGCTTTCCTGGGACAATAGCAGATTTATAGCCAGTGTGGTGGAATTAATGGGAGAAGTGGAGGGCAGATCTATCTGTTCAAGTGGGGATGCATGATCTGAACAGGTAGAACATGGAACAGGCAAAGTCTGACTTCTGTGATGTGGGAAATGTAGTAAAAGAGAGACTGGGGTAATTTACTTCTCTGAGGTGCTATTATGGCCATGTCTGAATGAGAGGAAACAGCTTCACATGTCCTAGGGGTGCTTGGATTTTAAAATCTGGAATCAGATTTAACTGAATTCTGGTTTGAAATTAGGAATTAGGATTTTGGATTATGAGTCTGAGAATTCTAATTCTGAAATTAGTTTTTGGGAATCAGAATCCAAATCAGAATCTAATTACAATTCTGGTTCCATTTTCCATCCTGCAGGCAGGTAGTATACTTCCTGCCCACTGCTCATCCTCACAGTTTTTGGTGGCTTCTGAGGGTTACAACTTGTAGCACTCTCTGCATACCCCAGTGGGACCCTTCTCAGAATTGGATTTTATATCCTGATTCTGATTATGACCTGGAATCAGATTCAGAATCAGAAGAGGAATCAGAATCATATTCCTCTAAAATCTGAAATCCAATGGCAGATTGGATTTTAGTGATTCCAATCATCCCTAATGAGTTCCAGTTCAATTCATGGCTGAAGGGATAGTGCAGGGAGAAGGAATTTTGTTTCCTTGGGGAGTGGGGCCTGACCTGGAGGGATTGGAGTCTGTTCAAATGGGACAGCTTGCATCTTAATGAGGTGGGCAGGAGGTTGCTGGGAGAATGCCTGGCACAACATAAGCTAGTTTAAACTGGTCAGTGTGGCAAAATGCACAATCGATCATTAACACGATCACAAAACATGGGGCCTTGCTGGACTCCCCCACCAAGGAACCAATTAGAGACAACCGTACCCCATGGTAAAGGGAACAGGATGATGATCATCCCAGTTGTTGAAGAATGATGGGCACCAATGCATGGAGTCTTAGCAACAAAATGTTGGAACTGCAAACAGAAGTTGTGGAAAGAACCTTGACCTGGTTGCTGTCACCAAGATGTAGGCAACACTGAACCATGAATAGGATGTTACCATACTAGGATACTCACTGTTCTCAATGAACAGAACAAAGGGTAGCGGAGTGGGAGTAGTGCTGTGGATAATTGGGAGACTGAAGTAGTGCCAATAGACAGTCCAGGAGAAATTGGAAAACTATAAATCCAGAAGATACTAGCAGCATCAGGAAATGGGAATACATTAGGACTGGGGATTTCTACAGATCACCAGGTCAGGATCAGAGAATGGATAAAAAACTGGAAGAGTTGCTAAGGAAGGGGTCCAGCCCAATTTAGGTAAGGTGGTATTCTTAGGGGACATCACTATACCAGATGTGGACCAGAAAGTTATGGTTGCAGCAAGTTCTAGAATCAGAACCTTGCAGAATCATGCTAAGAGATGTTCCTAGTACTGTACAACTGGTCCATCACCTGACAAGGAAAGGGTCTCTGCTTAATCTAGTACTCACCAATAGTAAGAGGATCCAAAATGTGGTAACCCAAAAACTGCTATGATCCAATAACCACAACGCAGTGAGCCTAGAGGTCCAAACAGGAACCATGAAAGGGGCAAATATAGTAGAAGCATGGGATTTCAAGAAGGCAGATTTCTGACAGGATGAGGGACTGTTGAAAAAAAAAGTATGGAGGTAATTTGACTGTTACAAAGGGTAGAGGAACAACTGGAAGCATTTAAAAGGGACAGGAAATGTGTGTTCATGTAATTGTCAACAGTAAGTAATGTTCCTATCTACAGAAATGAAATTCATACTGTACCTCCAAATGATTCGCATTAAACTGTACCAGAATACACAGTGATGTGAAAAATTATGTTTTCTATTGTTTTCTTTTTATGGACAACATTCTGCACAGTTCATTAAACCAGTAATTTGAAGTTTTTATTTTGTAATGGTTTGTGAACATAATGCTAAACATGAGCTGTTAACCTGTAAGAACCTTGCTCTGAGTTCTTTGCACAGACTTGACGTGCTGAAGTTAAAACTCCAAATCACAGGTTCCATGAATAGAACTACAGTATAACAGAATACTGCAAGAGTTCATAAAAAGAAACAATGTATGTGTGTGTGTGTATATATATATATATATATATATATATATATATATATAGACACACGCACACATATTCATATATTTTTGTTTTCGCATCACCTTGTTTTTCAGGTCCAGATAAATATGGATCATTTAGGGGTATGAACATAGTTTTTTAAAATAGGAACATTATAAACAGCTGCCAATTAGAAATTATTTCCTATCCTCTTTTAAAAAGGAGTGCTAGAGACAGCAGAAAGCTCAATTTGGAGGGTATCAAAGGAAAAAGTCAAAAGGCTCAATGTGGTCCACAGCAGAAGTAACGAAGGAAGTAAAATCCATGAGTAGGGTATTCATGAAGTATAATGGAAGCCAAAATGGAGGCTAGGGAAGAGTACCTCAAGGCAGCACAGGTAGCAAGTAGGTGGGCCAGGGAGCCCACGGTGGTGACAGAACTCTGACTAGGAATAGGGGTGAAGCAAAGTGAAAAGACATTCATCACATACTACAGTATACACCCAGGAGAAGTGAAAGGTCAAATGGGGAGTAGTGGTCGTAAGTCTTAGGACCAAGGAAGGATGGGATGAGAAGGACAAAGGAAAAGCAAAGATACTGAGCAAATCATTTTGTTTAGTATTTACTGAGGAGAAGAATGGTCCACTGCAGGAATGTGGGGTAAGGAGGGAAAGGGATGGGTGCACAAGCAGCATGAGCAAAATGATGGGGGGAGCAGTGTTGGAAAACCTAGACAGGCTGAAAATAAATTAATCTATGGGATCTGTTGACTTGCCTTCTGAGGTGCTCATGGAGGCTATGGATCTAATAGTAGCACCCCTTGCAGATATATTCAAGTGTTCATGGAAACACAAAAAAAGTGCACTCAAAATATATTTCAGGAAGGGAGAGCTGTAAAATGCTGCAAAAATATTTATTCCAGGACAGAAATACAAGAGTGAATGAGAGAGAAGCACATAACCTTGACGCTTCATGTCTCAGGAGTAGTGCTGTGTCAGGGGAAGGGGCCACAGCTAAAGCAACTTTGTTAACAACATTTAGTTAGTTAATTTGTTCATTTTGTTGACTGGGTATGTGCACTAGATGGGGACTTTTGTTTCCTTTTTCAGGCATGATCTGGGAAATTGCAAAGTATTGGGATAGTACACAAGTCAGCACATACATAGAAGTACGGTATTAAATTACAACATATTATCATACAAGGATTACAGCAACAAAGGAGGAGTAACATGTTATGAGAGTAAAAATTTAGTTGTTGATTTATTTAATTTTTTTAGTTTTTTTGTTGACCGGGTAAGTGCACTAGACAAATTCTGCCTATTTTCAGGCACAACCCAGGGGAAGGGGTTACAAGATGAATGCCAACTGACCTTGAACCAGCTTAAGCTGTTGGTGGTATTTTTTTAGTGAATTTAGTTGATTGACATCAAATAACCCCAAATGCTGCATGCCGTGTCATGATACCATACATCAACTAAACAAAATACAATTGTGATAAATTGGTAATCCTTAACAAAAAAAAGCCTACAATAAGTGAAGCAAGTGTTTAACAAAATAGTAAAAAGAAAAAAAAAAGCAAACAAATAGCCAAAACAATGACAGGACTGGTTGAAATGAATAATAGTTACACGAAGGAGAAGAAATCAGCATAGCATGCAACACACAGTCAAAGTTAAAATAAAAACTGAACACCTAGCTGTGAGACAGGCAACTGAGCAATTAACACTGGTGTAAGTGTAACAAACATTTGTCAATGCCGAATGTTGCTTGCTTCTATGTGCTGTTTAGGTATTTGGAAGGCATTGGCGTGCAAATATTGAAAATTTGCTAACTTACGAGAGTGCGTAGGAACTGCGCAACGCACACCCGAAAAACAGTCATTTTTAGGAATTTTTTCACCAAATTTTCAACATAGCCATTTTAAGACCTCTGCTCATGAACAGTGACACTGTGATTTTTTGTTAATGTGTCCCATACATTGAGTTTGCACACCGACTGCGCCATTGTGCGCTCATGGCGGAAATACGCTTTTGGGCAGGATGTGAAAATGACAGCTGTACTGCTCATGAGGAGGTGTGTAAAATGGCAATGTTGAAAATCTGGAGTGAAAGTATTGAAAATTCTTGAACTTTCTGACCCTGCGTGGGAACTTTATGCAATGCACACTCGTAAAACAGTCATTTTGGATTTACACCAAATTTCAACATGGGGTTTTTGGGACCCTCTCATGAATAATGTCACTGTCATGGTAGTATCCCAGGCCAGGAAGATTTCGTGTCACCGCGCAGTCACTGCCTGAAATCACCCCTCGGCCTGAATACCACCATGACAGTGACATCATTCATGAGAAGGGGTCCCAAAACCCTATGTTGAAATTTGGTGCAAAATTCTCAAAAATGCCTGAGATATGCAACAAAGTTGAAACCCCTATCTAGGCCATTATACAGCTTACCGCATTTCCTCAGTTCAGCGGTCGGCTTTGAAGAGTGCAGACGTGTTCCCAGTCCACTCAAGATCGTCGTTGAGCTCTGGAGGTAAGTATGGGGTGAGGGGGGCGGGGAGGCTGGGTGCGCAGTGGGTGGGTGGGTTGTGGGAGGGGCGGAGACGCCCGCAGGACCATTTCTCATTTTTCAGGTTAAAATGAAAAAAGACGCTGTGGGGACGCTTTGCCATGCTGGGTGGGCTCCCAGTGTGGCACAAGGATGTTGGGGGCGTTCAGCAAATGGGGATTGGGCACCCCTGCCGGCCTATGGACTGATTGCCATGCTGGGGTGGGCTCCCAGCGTGGCATCTACAACTGGGGAGAGATGCAGCTCAGCGATGGGGATTGGGCACCCTGCGGCTACACAATGCGTCTTGAGGGCATGCATGTCTGTGTGTTGGGGGGGTGGGGGGAGCTACGCTTCTTATCTCTGCTCACTGAAGCGTAGCGCCCCCTTTCAACTGTATGCCACTGCATTTTGGAGCGTGTCATAGACAGCTCCAAAATGCATTGGCTTACAGGGGCCGTGCCTGCCAACTCACTGACTGAATTGGAGAAGGAGGTGACACACCTCCGAAATCTCCGATGATGGCACTATGTTTCTTGCACATGCCTGCAAGCAACATAAAAAAGGAATTACACAATGGCAAGATGAGCTCTGATAGTCAGTGTGTGCCTGGGACAGCGATGCTATCCGAACATAACATCAATGCATCAACTCCAGGCACACACATGACCACAACACAGGAACATGAAATCACTCCTCCCCCACACACACACAAACAAAAACCATTGTCAAGTTTATGATACAGCTCCTAGACATCACTCTGAGCTGCAGTTATGAAGCACTTCTGCTCCCCAACAATGTTAGCATGACGTTCTTCTCCTATTCTTCTCCTCTCCTCACTCCCACCTATTTAAAAAACTGAGGCGACATTACTTAAAAACATTACACAAAGCCATAACAGTGGCTTTTCAGTACCCCAAAGTTCAAGAAATACAGCCGTTGTAGCCCTGAACTGTGCCAACCTTGCAATCTACTTCACACTGTTGCCCAACCACCCACTTTCCACTTGCTTAGCAGCAAAAAACAGTGCCAGATTCTGTAACTTTTAAAATGTATTATAACTGCCCTAGTCATATTAATGTAATTCAAACACTATGTGCTGTAGAAAAACAGACGAAACCTGCAAATGAAAATGGCTTTACTGTCCCCCTCTGTAGCACAGTGTGTGCACAAGTGACTGCCACTCTATACAGTTGGAGACCACAAACTTCAGAGTCCACTCATGACTCCTTGGCCCAGATATTCAAACTGCACCCAAAAAGTGCGCAACAGCAGGAGCAAGCACAAGTCCACTGCACCCATGCGCAAGAAGAGAGATATTCAAAAACTGCGCAGGCCAAGATACGCCTATGGCCGACAACTGAATATCACACCACCTGCACCATAGCGCAACTAGGGAGGTGAAGCTGAGCATATCTGATGCACCATAGCGCAACAAGGGATGTTCAGCTGAGCAGTCCAGATGTGCCATAGCGCAACCAGGGACGCCTCCTGCAGCAGGGCAGCAATGCAACAGCACAACCAGGGATGCAGGGGCCCACCACCCATGCCACAGATGGGCAAAGGAACACACAGCAGAACAGACATCGTCCCCCACCCCATGCACTGCACAACCGGGGTAGAGCTGGAATAACCACCAGCCCATGGATACCAGCAACCAACCCACAGCCGGGTCATGGTGCCCCAGCACACCCCCTGGCAAGCTGTGACCGGCACACAAGGAGGGCCAACCACCCTGTACCACACCATCCCACCAATGCAGAGCACACCCTGCACTATGATCCTCATACACCCTGCCCAGGAGTAGCACCCAACAGTGCAGAACACACCATGCATGCCACCATCCCCACTGTGACAATGCAACCCTGTGCACCATGGAGCCATGCAAGGCAGCCCCACCATGGGCACCCTGCAGTGGGCAGCAGCAGACAGTGATGCAACAGATGCATACACAGTGCCACCCTGCATGTCCCCCCAGGTACAGCTGAGAGACCGACCATGCGTCTGCACATGAGGTACCCCACATGTGACAGGGCATGCCCTGGACCCCACCTCCAGTGGTACAGCACCCTGCACATCCTCCCAAGGACACATCCCATCCCAGCATGGCCACAACAGCCAGCACAGACATGTACAGTGTAGCATGGAGGCATGCACCACACAGGATGCAGCACAGTGCATGGGCAAACACCCACCCATACCCAAGGGCACAGCAACACAGGGACACAGTAGCAGGTCAACCAAGCCACTGGTGTGTGGTCACGGCTGACGTGTACACAGGGCAAGCACCCCTACATTGCACAGGTGTGCCAGCTACTCTACTCAGGCACCATGAAGCTGTATGCCACCAGCATGCTGCCGGAGCACAAGTGACAGACACTGGAGCACATCCCCTGCAACAGACATAAGTGACAGCATGGATGGTGGACAACAACAGCGGAGGCCACAGTGCCACTGGAGGCAGACGTGCACCATACTGGTGATGAGGTCAACCTGGCATTGTGCCGGGTACAGTTGTTATCCAGCATGGACAGTCATCACTGACATGCCAGCAGACCATGCATATCACAGACATGCAAGGGTGTCAGCTGCACAGGCCAATGATGGTATGACAGGGGTGCCATGCACACAGTGCAGGCCACGTGAACCACTGCACACAGGCATGCAGTGCACAGAGTACAACACACAAACCACAGACAGTGACTGATCCCCCTGTCCACACCATAGGTGGTTCACCTCTGCACACACACACACACACACACCTATGCGTGCACCACCCCTGATGCCATGCACACCACTGCAGCTGAGCACCTGTAGCCCACTGCAAATCAGAGACCACCACAGTTGTTATAACAAAATGTATATATTAAAACTATGTACAGTAACTCTATATACAAAACTATATACAATAGTGGAGGAAGGGCCACATAACAGGTGGGGGTGGGTAAGGGGCAGGGGTGAACATATGGGAGAGGAAAGAAGGGGTGTGAGGGTGGGTCAAAGGGGGGAAGGTGGTATTTGGGGCATGGGGATGTCACTGGCAGCCCTGGTCCTCTTCATCCTGGTGCCGATGGGATCTCCACCTCCTCCTCCTCACCCCATGGCGGTGGATGTGCCTCAGGAGCTCCAAAGTCTCCCTCCCGACCTGCAGCAGCTCCTGGATGGCCCGCTGGATCTGCTGGAGAGTCCGGCCACCTAGGACAAGGGAGCAGAGTCAATAGGTGTGACTGTCCATCCCCCTGCAGTCCACCCATTGTGCATGGGATACAGCCATATGACATGCCCCTGTGATGGTGTGCGACCACTCACAGTGACCGTGTCCACAAGACCTGCCCACCCAGGCAGCCACAGCCATGTGGACCACTGAACACGCCCACCGCCCATGTCCTGCACAGCACCACCATGGCCGTACAGTGACTTGGCTATGTGGTGTGAAGGCAGTGCCACAGCCATGTGCCCAGTGCATGCATGGACCACCGTTGATGCACTCCCAGACATGCAGTACCACTGGACAGTGCTGACTGTAACAAGTTGCGTGCATGGTAGTGGTGTTACTGGATGGTGGCCATGCCCAACTGCCCACCCAGTTATACAGCATGCAATAGTAATCATGGATGTAAGGCACTCACCATCAGCAGGCTGGTCCATGCACTGTGGACCACCTTCATCCCTCCTGTCCCTCTCCTCCAACATGCGGTGCCTCCCCTCGCAGTTGCGCCTCCGTTCTTCTGGACCTAAGGTGCAAACATGGAGAGAGGAACATCAGTACAATCTGGTAGCAATGTCCCCCCGGCCCCATGTGTGTGCAATCCCACACAGCCAGACCCACCCACCCCACACCCTGATAGCACCACCACGGCCAACACCAGACGGCCCCCCCATGTGCCAGACACATGCAACCGTGATACCCGTATGGATGATAAAAGTGTGTGGATGCTGCACCTACCTGGCATGGCACCATACCCCTCCTGGCACGTGCCTGCAGGCGGGCAAGCAGATCTGGGTCCCTGCACCTCCGGTCCTCATAACGGTGGCGGCACTGCTTTGCCATCCGCCCTATACCGGTGGCCTCCTCCAGGGTGTCGGCCACCTCCTGCCATACTTCACTTCTGGCCCTGTCCAGGGGTGCCTCCCCAAACAAAGCCCCAACATGTGGCTCAACTATGGCCACAAGGTTTGCCAGCTCAATCTGGCTCCACTGCACAGCACGCCTCCGCGCCATCTCTGCTGCTCAGTTCAATAAAAATGGCGCTCTGCAGCACGGTCCTGCCACGTGCAGATGCTGCACGGTACAGCGCTGCCATTCCCTATCGTGCTGTCACCGAACAGTGTGATAGTGGTGCACCCACGCCTGATGCATGGCACCTAGGGGGCAACGGTAGGGCACAGGGTCAAGGGTCTCTGGCACACGGACAGCCACAGCGTGATTGAAACCCAATGCATGTAACGTGATTGGGTGCCTGTGTGCCACCTCCTGTAGTGGCCTACCGCGCTGTGACCCCAGTGCGCCTATGACACCCCAGTACCACAGCGCCATATAGGTGAACAGTGCTGTAGCACCACTGGCACAATGGTGGCCGTGCCCTGCATTACCTCCGGTGCACAGCACATTAGCAGTGCAGCAGGCACCTGTGTCATCAACCCAGGCATGCGCAGTTAGGTGTGTACTGCGCATGTCACAGAACTGCGCCCTTGGCTCAGCACATTCAACACAGCTGCGCAAAGCGCAACAGCGTGATATTCAGCTGGCATATGCAAATCAGCTAATCAGCCATTCAATAGCACAGTCACTGCGTTTGCATCCACTTAAAGATGTGCCTCACCTCATTCGCATGGGTTGCACTATAAAAGTGTGACATTGGGCTGCACTGGCCATGGTCAGTTACTGCAGTCTATTGCGGTGAGTTGCATGCTGTTTGGGAGTGTGGACTGTGGTGTTTGGGACATGCATGGGACTGCACAGTCACAGGTAACACCTGTCATTCTCACAGGATGAATCATGACCAAGCGTGTGGTGGGGGAAGAGGAACAGAGTCATGGAAAGAAGAGGAGGCCGAATTTCACTAAGGCCGAGACAGATGCCCTGTTCTGGGCCTACCTAGACCAGGAGCCGCTTCTCAGTGGACGCCAGGGAACACCACAGGCCCATGCTGCTGCATGGGAGGAGGTGGCACGTGCTGTAAACCTGCATGGCAGCCACCAATGCTCTGTGCAGGAGTGCAAAAAGAAGATGGGCACTGACAGGCGGAGGATTAAAGAGAAGGTGGCTGCCATCAGGGCAGCACAGTCTGCTACAGGTGGGGGACAGCCGGAGGTGCTATGCCTGACCCCACAGGAGGAGCGGGTTGCTGGCAGCATGCAGTGTTGCACCATTGAGGGTGTTCTGGGTGGTGGATTCCAGACGGGTGGTAGCCCGTCACTGCATGGTAGGTCATGGTCTGTCTATTTGGGGGGGGACAGGGTAGGTCACATGCAGTAATGCTACTTTTTTTTCCCTTACAGCTTCTGAGCATCTGCATGGGTCAGTGGTGTTGGGCTTCTCCACTGAGGCCAGTCACATGGAGATGGAGGATGGCCCATCCACCTCCACAGGAATATGCGGGTCAGGGCGACAGTGGGCCCGCCTGGACGTCTGGACTGATGTTGGTGGAGCAGGTGCGGAGGAGGCCCTGCCTGTGTCCCAGCATGCCAGTGTCCATGGATGCCAGCATGCTGAGACTTGGGCTGGTGCTGGATCCATCACCGATGATGATGGAGCTAACGTCATGGGCAGTGACACGTGTGTGCCACAGGATGGCCACACAGCAGGTGACATTGCGGACATGGCTGTGGGTGGTGCCACCGTGGAGGCCTGTGTGTCATTACAGTCCCAGCCTGTGCCTGTCAGCACTGGTGGGGCAGCACTGGTGTGTGTACAGGACAGTAGGACTGTTGCGGCCACTGCGAGGGCACCATTGAGCTCTGGGGAGTGGCAGCCAGAGGGGCAGCATCAGCAGTCAGCCAATGGCCATGGGGGTACAGTGTCAGGGGCCAGCGTCAGTGCACCACCTGTGGACATGCCCAGGCCTGGCCCTGATGTGCAGTGCCCACCCTCAAGGGGTGAAGAGCATCATGGCCGTGAACACCCTGAGGGACAGCATGCCCATCAGGCAGATGACCTCTTGGATGAGCACACCCACATACTGCAAGCATCAGTCAATCAGCAGATGTGGCTTGTGATGGCGGTGGATGCACTGAGTGTGGCTCTGCACCAGGCAGAGGAGCATCGCAGCAGAGACACACTGCTCTGCTCCTGGCAGGGATGGACCGGTTGTGGGAGGATGTGACCGCTGCCACTAACAGGCAGACACAGGCATTCACTGCTGTCATGGCCACAATGGGCACACAGTTATTTGCCCATGCGTCACAGACATCATGCAGTGCAATGTCCACCCCCATTCCCAGCGTCATGCGACACCCTCCTTGTCGACACCGGGTTCAGCTGTGGGCACCCCAAGCATGCCTAGCACAGGCATGTTCGGTGTGCTGCAGACCCTTGTGTGAGCATGGTCATGT
The DNA here is from genome assembly GCA_016271365.2 of Neoceratodus forsteri. NCBI lineage: Eukaryota > Metazoa > Chordata > Ceratodontiformes > Ceratodontidae > Neoceratodus > Neoceratodus forsteri. The sequence goes on from CM057452.1 coordinate 1,781,933,904, forward strand.
TCAGGCAGTGAAACCCCTGGGGGACTGTCAGTGCCACCCCATGAGGCCAATGGTCAGCCTGTCACTGCTGGTGGGTCTCGGTGGGGCCGCCCATGCATCCGTGGTGGCCGTGGCACTGTGACGCTTGACTGACCTGTCTCCCAGTATGGCTACTGTTGGATGCTGTCCTGTGTGCATTGCGTCATTCAGCGGACAATGCACAGGTGGGTACCTGGCCCTGCACGCACACACACAGTCCATCTGCACACCCTCCCAGCTGCTGTCCATAGTTGCATGTGCATGATGATGCCTGCATTGTGCTGTACACCTCTGTGCAATGGTGCACAGCATCTGACACATGCACAATGACAGGCAGTGGGCATGGTGGTCTGTGGACATGTGTGTGGCTAGCAGTGGTGGTCTGGGTTGGCATGCCTCCTACACTTTATGCATGTCTGATGAGGTGTGTGTGTGTGTCTGACCATGTGCCATGTTAGACCTTGCCCATCCCTGACTGTGTGTGCGGTTCCATGCCCAGCCACTTCTCTTGATGGCTTGCACCCCTGGTGTGTGTCCATGCGTGTTTCTGGGTGGTGCCTTTGCCACTGGTGGTTGCACATGGCCCCATGACTTACTTGGGGGTTGGCTGAAGTGCTCCTCCATAATGGTTTCCCAGTGCAACTGTGCCAGCTGGAGCAGTCGGGGATCCCATCACCCAAGGGGGGGGGCTGCCCATCACCATTGTCACCGGCGTCCTCATCGTCCCCATCACCGTCCCCCTCTTCAACCTGTATGGCTATCCCACATTCCGTTGGCCATGTTGTGCAGGGTGCAACAGGCCAGGAATAGTCCACAGGCCTTTGAGGGGCTGTGCTGTAGGCACCACCGGAGGTGTTCAGACAACGGAAATGTGCCTTCAGTATACCGAACACCTGCTCGATGACACTGCATGTGGCGGCATGTGCCTCCTTGTAGTGTTGCTGCGATGGGCTCGTGGGCCGCTGGTATGGTGTGAGCAGCCAGGGATGGAGTGGGTATCCACTATCACCTGTGTGTAGATGGTGGAGATTAGTTTGGTGATCAGCATCGCCCTTCCCCAGGCCATGTAGGCCACTACCCATGTCACCTCTGACCATGCTCCTCCCAAGCTCTATGTTTGTCCGTGTGGTTTGCATACTCACCCACTAAGTGGCCAGTGGGGAAGTCCCCACTCTTGAATCTGTGGCGCTGTGCTGACTGGTGCCAGATGAAGGCATCGTGTGCTCCCCCAGGGTGCTTGGCACAGACATTGATTATGCGCCCCCTAGCATTGCACATCACCTGGCAGTTGATGCTAGCATTGCCCTTCCAATTAATATATGCAGCCCCCTCGGGTCCAGGTGGTGTGTGGATAGCCACTCAGGTGCAGTCTATTGCCTCTAGCACGCAAGGCATACATGCTACCCTGTGGAACTCCTGTATGTTTGCTGTGTGCTCCGCCGGTGTACTGGGGAAATGGATGTACTCCGCAGCATGTGGCAGCAGTGCGCTGAGGAATTGGGTGAGGTGGCATGACGCGGCCAACTGGATTATGCCTGTGGTGTCCCCTATTGGTCTCTGGAAGGTACCCGTGATGAGCAAGCACATGCAAGCTGTCACTTTAGTATCCACTGAGAGAGCATGGCTCCATCGTGTGGGTGCCTGCATCACATCACTGCACAGCTCACAGAGCCACCTCAGAATTGCCCGATTCAGGTGGTACCAGCCCAAGATCTCAGTATCGCTGTACAGCTCGAAGCTGGTGTGGGCTCGGTACTGCCTGTTGGGGGCATACCGCCGATGGGCCCTTCCACGGCCTCGCCCCCCTGCTGCCCACCTTCTCACCCCACTCATTACTGCATCCATCTGGATGGTGGCACTGGCCATGTCCCTGGCTTGTGTTCACCCCCCTGGCAGCTGTTTCTGTATTCCCCCTGCTGTCCTGGCTGCTACTTCGCCTGCACTGGGAACACCTTCCTGTGGTGGCCTCTGTGCTGCATGGCACTTCCCCCTTCTGCATTGGCTGTGGCTCCCCACACCTTCCCTGTGCCTCTCTGTTCAGGGTGCCCTTTCCCTGGCCTGCCTTGTGTGTCCCTCCTGCCCAGTTTGAGTTGCTAGAGTTCAGCCTCACGTGCCTTCCCTGTATCATTCGTGCACCACTCCCTTGTTCCTTTTTATTTTGGCTCATTTCCGCTATTGTGCAACTTCCTCTTGCTCCCCTATAGTGCATACCGCATATTGTTGAATATCGCACTGCGCCATTTATGCATGGTTCCTCCCCCTTCAGTTGCACATACATTCATTATCATTGCGCTCTTGTTCAGCATGATTTGGGGGGGGCACATCTGCCTCCCGCTGAATATCGCAGAATGGCGCATTTTCAGACTTGCCTGGAGCAACCCTATTGCGCATGGCGCAACCCTTTTGAATATCTGGGCCCTCATCTTTTTGTTCAATCTGATAACACTATCTGCAAAATACAAAGGCAGACAGACCCATTTTCTCCAGTTGTGGTACAGCTCCTAAATGTACTGTCACCCACTCAGACTCCTGTACTCACCGGCAAAACACCTGCCCATAAAAGTGCTGCACTGCCTCCATGAAGAAAATGAATGGAAGCCACAGTAAAGGGACTGCTCCGCTGTTTAAAATTAAACTGCAGTACAAAAGAAAAACAACCAAGAAGAGAACAGCAGATTCTGGGAGGGGGCAGCAAATATTGCAGCTGAGCAGTCACAACAGAAAGGCTCTCCTTCTCAACCCACAGCATTGTTCATGTGGCACTGCCATCTAGTGGCAAAGAAATACACTGTGGACTTCTTTTTGTATATGTACACATCCACACACAGAAATTGGTTAAGAAAAAATGTTTTCTCCTTTTTTCTATTTTATTTAAAAATGAGCCAATGTATAATAGCAATAATGCATTCCAGGGTGTGTGTCATGCTGGGATAACATCACTTATCGGGTGTTGGATGCACTCGACATTTGGCCTCATGCCAAACCACCCAAGGCGTGATTTTATCCCAGCAAGACACACACCCTGTCATGCATTATTACTTCATTATAAAGTACAGAGATAGCAAGTACCATAAGTTCCCAGAGAACACTGCTAGCTGCAGAGGAAACACCATTAGAGGACAGCAGGGTACAAAACCAAAGATGTGGTTGGCACGATATAAGGTTCATATCCCACCAGGTCACTAGCGTGCATAATAAAAATCTGAAAAAACAAAAGTGCATGAATACATTAATGCACACACATTTTGAACATCCCCATACAGTTGAAAAAATGGAAATAACATCACTGTATTGAGATGGCTGTTTCATTACCTACACAAGGGATACTGTAAATATAGAGGACACATCCAATTATAATAAGAAATTAAAATGTGTTTATGGGGACAATATACCTAATAAGGGAGGAGTACTAGGTACTGATAATGGAAGACAGGAAGTGGGCACTTAAATAAATGGAATGTTACATTCATTTGCTATCACCTTGTACTCTTCTAATTGTACTTCCAATAGAAATACATTTTTATTGTCTAAAAAACTTTTGACCCAATTACTTTTATTGTCGTATATTGAAATTATTTGATGATTTTTTTTGTTGAAAAGTCCCTGTTTGCTGCTGCCTATGTTCACTAACTTCTAACCAGCTGGAGGCTGAAATCCTATAGGCTGTTTGGAACATATAGAACAGTGTATAGGAGTCCATACACAATGAGGCTCTAGTATATGGCCAGCATCTGCTGTATATGGAATTCAGTGACGACTGAAATTTTGCTGTACCATCTATCTGATGACAAACTGCTGTTGTACCATCAATCTGACATCAGATCAATGATACAACAGCAAGCTGTCGCCAGCTGCGTGTATCACAGTTAATGAAAAAGTTTGGGCTGGCCCAAAGGTGCAAAAGGCTGGGGCACTGGACACCTTACCTCTTGCCATGCTGACGACCCATGTTTGGAAGTGAGCACGGGTCATCGGAGGTTGGCATGTGGGGGGGGGTGCAGTGCAGGATGAGCTGACAGCAGGCAGATTTCTCTGGTGAGGGGCCTACATCTCCCTCGGTGCTTGACTGCCTCAAGGTGGAGGCTAGAAGACAGCACAGCCAAGGGAGCCAGGGGCGTTAGGCCAATGAGGTGGGAGGATGGGGTCATCACCGGAGCAAGAGGGCGCATGGGCGCCTCCAAGCACATGCACCTTTCTGTCTGGGGCCCTGGGGTAATGAGGGTGAAAAACTGGAAAATGGTCGGGGGCTGCAGCAGGATGATGCCTCCGGGCCAGCTCCAGGGTGTCTGCCAGAACATGCAAAGTCTCATAAGATCCCAAAAGACCACCAGAGTCAGGTAGGTTGGCAGATGGCAGTTGCGGCCCACCGAAGGAGCCCTAAAACACTTACAGTACATGGAAAAAAGAAGTTCAGCCATCACTGTTTTAATCATACCAAACACAACTGACAAAATGACTGACATGGCAACTTTCAATAGTGGCGATACCTATGACAAAGAGACCACAAGTCAACATCACAGATGGCTCAGATGTAGACATGGAGTGACTGTTGAAATTTGAAAAAAAAATGTTTCCTGTTGTTGCCAGTTTGTGTTTATTGTTGCAGCTTTCTGTTGTTGGCTTTTCCTTCAGACTTTTGAATGTTACCATTTCACCATTGTTTCATTGTTTAGTTTTTTGATTTTGTGCCTGGATCTTGCATCATGACTCCCGACACTGTCCCAACTCTCCCCTAGTTGCAAGTACCTGGTTTTGTGTTTTTAAAAAATGTGTGTGTGAACAGCCGCTGGTCAGTATACTATAACAAACAGTAGAGGGCGGGTCATGCACAACAAACTCTGGATTCCATTTCAGGCTCCTGATGAAATCGGCGACCACTCAAGCTACAGTATGCTGTTGTGGTCATCAGTTCCATCAGGAATCCTCAACGGAATCCTGAGCTTGTTGTGCATGACCAACCATCTTCTATTCTATTTACTCTTTCACTGAGTGGTTTCCCTTAATAACAAGGACCTTGAGAGTGAAGCTCGAGAGGTCTGTCTTTCATCATGGCAACCACAATGTGAAAGAATAGCATTTTTGTGTATTACACTTCCTGTGTGCTATATTTTATAGTGCATGGTGAAAAAAAATCACACTCACAGTATGTGATTGCAGCAGTCAGCCTCTGTCCCCCACCATCCGCACTACGCTGCCATCCACCTACTTGCTCACTCATTCTCTTGTATCTTGTTTCCCACTGATTTTGCAACTGCCCTTTATTCTCTGAACTGCACCACCCCCAACTATGCCCAACCTTGCAACAAATCTGGGTCACAGTTATGTCTTTTGTTGGATAGGACTGTTTTTACTGCTTTTTTAATAAAAAAATGATGAGAGTGTACACTTAGTGTCAATCAGCTAATCAGTGCTACTGTTGAATGACATCTGTACTGCAGCAGAACTAAAAGTCATTCTGCTGCAGTACAAATGTCACTACTACAACAGAATGAGTTTTCAAATGTATCAGCTCACACCGTACACTATAACCTGATTGCTGATTTTCCTGTTTGGAGTGTGACTGGAGGCCAGCAGTTGCGTTGTACAGTATATCCATGGTGTTGCTGCAGGGTTAATTTTGCTCATTCAAAGACTTGGTTATTGGACCTCTCCAACTGCAGTTTTTACTGAGTTTTGTTGACATATTTGGTCTTTGTTTTGCTGATCATCATCTGGTACTTGCTGAAGCTTGGATTACTCACTACTGCTGTCATCTAATTGGAGAACCTAATTTTCTGGAAATAAGTTTTTCTTTGATTTATGATCTGCATTTGTTCAGATTTTAAAAACAATTTTTTTCTGTGCTGCAAAGAACATCATATTTGGAATCTTATGATATTAGTCCATAGCCAGCAGTTCATAATAAAACAAGAGAAGTCAGACAGAAATCTAATCTTTCCTTCTATTTTATATTTTTCTAGTTTTATATACTGGAAGTGCTGGAATTGCTGACAAAGAGGAACATCAGCATCTGGCTTCAACATTTTGTTTCTGCTTTCACAAGTAGTGAATTAGGGAGAGCAGAGAGGTAAAGCCAGCTAAAGCTCATGAGGTTTAATAGGAAGCAAGTCAGTTGCAGGGACTATGGGGAACTCTTCTCCAGGGTTATGCTCTGGAGGAGGGGTCACTGGCCCTTCTGCAGCATCATTGTAAATCTACATGCTCAGCTGCTTGCTGTGAGGGAAGAGATATCTTTCCTGTGGCACCAGCTCAGCTGGAGCCCACAGCTCATAAACCCACTCTGCCAGAGGCCCACTGGTCCAGGATGGTGGAGAGTGGAGGATAGGGTGGCAGGGGCAGCCAAATGGAAGTCACCAGTCCCACACCATCCCAATGGAAAATCAGTTTGCACCCCTTGAGGAGACTCAGGTACCTGACTCCACAAGGGGGGACTCCGGGTCAGTTTGGGGAAATGGGAGTGATGACCTGGTGGCACCTAGGGGAGAGAGTAAGAAGAATGTAGCTAGGAGAGTCTTAGGGGCCAGGGACACTATGATCAGAGGAGTATAGTGAGTGGTTGGAGGAAGGGGGGGGAAGGTTAGGTTCCTTCCAGAGGCATCAGACAGACATAGACAGAATGGGGAGGATAGCGGAGATGGGGGAGATGGGGATGCTGGTATACTTGAGTACCAATTATCTGGTGAATCAGCTTGTGAATCAAGTGAAGCAGAACTTTCAGAGGCTGGAGATAGATTGCAGGCACACTCAGACTTCCTGGTCTTTTCTGATGTCCTCCCTGTGTGAAGCGGTGAGGGGAGATAGAGTATGGAGGGAAGTTATAGAGAAATTAAATGGGTAGTTAAGAGGATGGTGCCAGTAGAAAGGGTATCACTTTGTTGGGTACTGGTGGGACTCCTGGGACAGGAGGCAATTCAAAGGCAATGGCCTTCAACTGACAAGAGACAGAACCAGCGCAGTGGAGCAGAAGTTGGATGTTTACATTAGGCAATTTGACCATGGGGACACTGAGTCTAGGGGAACAAGGTAAAGGGAATGAGGGAGGGGAACCTAGCTAGTGCTCCCCATACACTGGGAACTGGTAGAAGTAAGGTGGCCAAAAATAAGATTGATGTTTGAAAAGGAGTAGTGAAAATAACAAGGGGTGAGGCTCTGAGGGTCTGCAAGCAATAGGAAGAATAAAAAAGTAAGAAGAATGGGAGGGTATGCAAGTGTAGGATCACAACACAGCAAAAGAGGATCTGCAGCTAGTTGGAAGGGGATCTTCCTTAATGCCAGGAGACTGGGTAATAAAATCAGTGAGCTACAGAAATTAGTACAGACACTGAGGCACACATCATAGCCATCACAGAAGCATGGGGCACAGAAAATAATAACTGAGACTTGTCAGAGCCAGGTTATACAATGTTCAGACATAACAGATGGAAAGGCAAAGGATGTGTAGCTCTATGTGTCAGGGAGGGCATAGAGGCTGTAGATAGCGGATATACCAGGGGAAGCAAAGTGGAAAATGAGTCACAGTGGGTTCACCTCATGGTGCCCACAGGCATAAAAATACAGGTGGTGTGATCTATAGACCATCAGGACATGGGAGAGATAGGGAGCTCAGGGAAGAGCTGACAGGGGGATTGAAGAAGGAGGAGGTAGTGGTGGTGGTGGGTTATCTGACCCTGTCGGATATTGACTGGGGCACTCTAGTGGCCAGCTATACCAAAAGTCAGGCCCTGTTGGCTAAACTGCAGGGCTGCCTCCTGCTGTAGCTGTTTAAAGAACCCTTTAGACAGGCTGCCATTCTTGGTTTTGTGCCCACCAGCTCTGAGACTATGAGTGGAGTGAGGGTTGGTGAGCCAGTGGGGTCCATTGACCATAACTCCATTTGATTAAGCCTGGCCCTTGGGACCAGAATGTTCCTATCAAAAACTGAAATCCTAGTGTGAAACACATAGGCAGAAATGTAGGTAAATATAACCAGGAATGCCAAAGTTATTCGTAATTATGTGTGATGTATGCCAAACAAAGGAGGCTCCAGAGCAGAAAACTCACGCTAGATCTTAGCAGTCATCACATAAAATCACCCCTGAAAACAACTGGCATGGGGTCACAATATCACAAGACATGCCACAGCAATATACGACACTGCCAGTACAGCGCAATACATTGCAAATGGCATAAGTCTTGTTTTTGAGGGAAGCTCTGCCCCCTGCACCCCCTGTTATGGGAGGGCTGTGCCCCCCAAACCACCTCCAACTAAATTATCTAAAAAAGTAAAATTCCATGCATCTGGGATTGGGAATTGAAACCAGGTCCCAAACACATTGCCTGCTTCCCATGCTTCCAGTGGTTCATCCTGTCAAGCCACGGCAGCTGCTCTGCAGACCCCTGTCCCAGCAGGATTCTTATCCTGCACTGGGAAGAGTGAGAGAGTGCACTACCGCGTATACTTCCTTTTGCAGTTTTGCACCCTCTCGCTCTTCCCTACTGTGCTGTTCCTACCTCACAGTCATGCCATGTGCTGTAGAGCGTACAACATATGGACCCGGTAGGAAAACAACCAGACTCTTTTTGGAGCAACAACTGCTTGTGGCTGTATTTAGGGAACATCTTGTAGAACATGTATCTAAAATTTCAGGGTGATACAATGGTTCATACAATGGTATAAGGAGCTAAGAAGGCGGTAAGCCCATGCATGCTTCTGTCTGTCTACCCATAATAAAAAGGCCTATTTCCTTCCATAAAATAGGTGTGGAGTCTATGCTTGAATTGTTGCTTATTTTTAATGATTATTAGCTCTATGCACAAATGGGTGGGACGTATGTGCTGGAGGAGTGTATCCCACCTGCATAGCTCCGCACCTGCAGACAGGTGTGCACCTGGTGGCATGCATGACCACTGACCACCTGTCCGCAGGTATGTGCAGGGCAAATGGGGGTGAATTGGATGCCTGTCCTGGGTCCCTCAGAGAATCTCTTATACAGCAGGGCACGCATATGCTGCATGTCCCTGCGGATATCAGATGGCTAGCTGCTGTGGGGGGGTGAGAAGGGCAGTGTCACCTGCCATCCTGAGCTGTGGCACTATCTGGAATTTACTGTGCCATGGGGGCAGGTGTTGACGGTGCCATGGGGGAGTGAGGGTGGGCACTGGCCACCGCTGGTGATACCAGGGTTGGGTTGTGTGGCCATTTCGGGCATACCTGTGTGTGTGTGTTGGGGGAGTATGCCTGGCATTATAGGGTTGGGGGTATGCCTGGCACTACAGGGTTGGGGTATGCCTGGCACTGCAGGGTCAGGGCTTGCCCATTGGGGGGGGAGACATGGAGTGGCACTGCTGGTACTGAACCCAACTCTACATTGTCTAGGCAGTCACCCTGTCAGCTGCCCTGGCCCTCACCAGCAGCCTAGTGGGCTGGGGCATCATGGGGGTTGGTTTCCTTGTTCCACCATGACCGGCGGGCTACGTCCAAGGGGACATACAGGGAGTTATGGCAGGGTCCTGGCTGCCGTAACCTGCTCTGCTATGTGCCCCCCTGTGGAGAGCACTACGCACCTTGGTGCATGGTGCATAGTGCTGGCATACCCTCCCACCTGCCCCAGGCCTGTTCCTGTCTGCATGGCTTGGAAGAACGGGTGCATAGGGGCTGCATGCCCTGGTTAGTACATCCCACATGGGGGCACAATGGGTGTGGAGTGGCTACGTGCCATGAATATGTGGGTTGTGCCACTCCACACAATCGTGCATAGGCTCCTATAATATTATGCGGGAGTTTATTCCGAGGGTTTACAACTCTTTGCATATAAAATGCCTTTCTACTGATTGGACAGAAGAATCGTGGTCTTATTTGAAGTGGATGACCTCTAGTACATAAGTTGTTATTTTTAACCTCAAATCCCATTTCATTTATAAGATATTCATCCTGCATAATATCAAAACATAATAGCAAGTTACCACATAATTCTTCTACTTTCAAGTGTCATCAGTCTGGGATCTGTTAATTGATCCTGGTTGGATAGGGCCTTGATGTTATATATAAGTTTAGTTGTCTTCCTTTGTACTTTCTCAGGACTCTCTATAATTCCCTTGTTAATCAGTTCCCAGACCAGACTTCCATAATCCAATAACGGTCTACTATTGTTTCTGTACATAGGCATGATTACCTCTCTATTCCTTCTGAAGTTCCCCTTGATTTTATGTAATATCCTATTAGCTTTTATTATCTGGGTTTCGCAGTGAGATTTGGAATTTAGATCCCTATTTATTATAATTCCAAAATCCTTTTCTTCTTTAGATGTCCTTAAAGGTATTCCATCAAAACGATAAGTAGCACTATTTGGCTGAGAACCTAGATGTAGCATGCAGCATTTATCAAAGTTAAAGGACATACCATGTTTGTGAGCCCACACTAGTATTTAAATCCTGTTGTAAGCATTCCTTCCCATTGGTTGTCTGGGCTATTCCAGCAATCTTGGAATAATCTGCATATCTGGTAACCCAGTTACATACTTGATTTTCCATATCTGATATGAAAATTTGGAACAATAAGGATCCCAAGACAGAGCCCTGGGGTACGTCACTGGTTTAGGTTCAGAATAAAAGTCATTTATACATATCATTTTGGACCTGTTATGTAAACGTGATGTGATCCGCTTTATTATTCTTGAGTCTAACTTATACTCAATTAGTTTTTCGATTATGGCGGAATGTGGTACCGTGTCAAACACCTTTGAAAAATCAAGATAAATACAATCTATGGGTAGTGGGATATTCAGTGCTGTAGATATTTTCTCATAAAAACATAACAGGTTTGTTGTGAATGGTCTTTCTGCCTTAAATCCATGCTGGTTACTACAGTGAGACCTGGTTAATCCATGCCTTGTTAATACATATGTCTGATTATCTGAATGAAAAATGGTGCATACGGATTTTTGGTTGGGCTATTGACCTCTTTATTATCACTGTTTGGATACTACGTAGATTTGTATTATGTAACAAAATTGGCAAACACAAATGTGTATGGATTAACCAGGTCTGACTGTATCTGATATGCCTTGTTTAACCAAATGATCATTTATAGTATCCTTCAAGATTAGTTTACTGACCTAGAATGCCCTAATAGATGGGGACCCCGATATCTGAAAGATATTTTCCCTTATCACCCCCTCCACTCACTCCACTCCTCTGACGTGGGATTGCTAGAGGTTTCCAGGGTTTCATTAAAGTCCTCAAGTGCCCGTTCTTTTGCTTTCATGGCCCCCACCCAGTGGAACTCTCAACCTCGTCAGGTACAAGAGTGCCTGACTGTTGAGAGCTGTAAATCTGCTCTTAAAACTCATCTGTTTGGTATGGCTTTCCCCAATATCGATTAATTGGTTTTTGTTTTAATAATTCTAGGATTTAGAATCTGTAATTGACTGTATTTATATCATAGTTTTTAGGATTATTTAATTGGGCAAGTGCTTTGATCTTTTTGGGATTGCACTTTCTATAAATAAAAGATTGATTGATTGACTGATTAATATTCATTCTAAAATTTTCCCAGGGACAGAAGTTAAGCTGATTTGTCTATAGTTATTACATGTTAACTAACATCCTTTTTTATGAATTGGTATTACCACAGCATGCAGCCACTCAGAAGTAACTTCACTGGTGTTAGTTGATGGTTTGAATAGATATTTTAGTGTCTTAACTATATGGGGGATTAAAAATGTTAGTAGTTTAGGGGTGATATTGTCAGGTCTTGAAGAATAAGTGTTTTTAATAGGTTAGATTTTTCTAGGATAACTTCCTCACTGATTTCAAACTCTGGAAGAGCTGTTGTTACAATCTTATCTCCATAATGAGTTTTTTTAGTAAATATTGTAGAGAAATATGCATTTAAATTTTCAGCAATATGCTCTGGATTGTCAATAATTTGATCATTAGATAGGATTTTACAGATTCCATTATTGAAATGTCTTAATGAATTTACATAACTGTAAAAATCTTTCAAATTTTTCCTTTTACAGCTGTGGGCAGAGCCTACAGCTATTCTGGGATCGATCTGTTGCCTTAAAACAGCCTATTGTGGCAACTTCCATTGGACTTCTGGAAGTATCCTTCTGAAAGTCCAATGGAGCTTCTAACACTCCGCCATGATCGGTTCACATTATTTCGGCTGTTTCGTCCGTATTCCGGGACAAGAACTGTGCAGGCACAGTTCTGCTGGCATCACCATCTTGTGAATGGCAGAATGCCATTCATCGCAACTACGCATGCATGAATGCAATGTAGGCGCAGTGTGTCGCCACTGCCATCTTGTGGATGGCACTCCTCCCACACCCTCCTACCGCCCCTGTCCTCCCTGCTCCCTTCATTCCTTCCCAGCACTGGCAGCAAATAAAACTCTCCCACTTCCTTCCACTGCTGCTGTCCTCCCACCTCCCTCCATTCCCCATCACAATGCCATCATCTGGGTGCCCAATCCCCATGTCAGCATCATGTACCCCCTAACTCATGTGGCATGCTGGGAGCCCAACCCAGTGTGCCCAAATGTATGGGATTTTTTTCCTATTTTTTCCCCGCACCAACATCGGTGTGCCTAATCCCCATGTCGACATCATGTACCCCCGAGCTCATGTGGCACACTGGGAGCCCACCCCAGTGTGCCCAAATTTATGAGTTTTTTTTTTCCTTTTTTTGTTTCTGTAAATAAAGAAAACCTTCCCCAACATCTTTTTTCCTTTTACCTGTAAAAATGAAAATGATCCCTCATTGTCACCCCAGTTCCCCCTCCTCCATCCCCATCCTCCCATTGAGCACCCACCTCCCTGCACCACCACCCCCCCACGCCATACGTACCTCTGGAGTTTGAAGCTGTCATCTTGTCTGGACAGGGACACATCTGCACTCTTCAAAGCTGAACCACTAACTGAAGAATCAAAGGTAAACGTGGTATGATGGCAGTCAATGGGGTGTTCAATTTATGTTGATATATCAGCCAATTTTAGGAATTGTGGTTCCAAATTTTCAACATGGGATTTTGACATCTTATGATCATTAACACATGTCGTTTACCTCAGCCATCCTGAAAGGTGATCTTTGCAGTTGCTGCACAGAATCACCTTTCAGGACTGATTAATGAAATGACAGTGCCACTGTTCATGAGGTGGGGTCCCAAAATGCACATTTATTTATTTATTTAGTTTTTGTTGACCGGGTAAGTGCACTAGACAAATCCTGCCTATTTTCAGGCACGACCCGGGGGAAGGGGATACAGATGAATGCCAACTGACCTTGAACCAGATTAAGCTGCTGGTGATATTTTAATGAATGAGGGAAATTTGGCCAGGACACCGGGGAAATACCCCTACTCTTTTCGAGAAGTGCCATGGGATCTTTTACATCCACCTGAACTACCACCAATCCAGGCAGATGGGACCTCAGTTTAACGTCTCATCCGAAAGACGGATGTTGCAAATTTGGTGAAAAAATGTAAAAATAAATGACTGTGTTACAAGCGTGCATTGCAGTTTCTATGCATGCTCCTAACTTCACCAATTTTTTATATTTTCACTCCAGATTTTTAACATTGCCATTTTTGCACACCTCCTTATTAACAGTGCAGCTGTCATTTTTCACATCCTGTGCAAAACATGTTTTCGCACCTGTGGCACAGAATGGCATGGTAACTCTGTGAAATCACCTTTTGGCATAAGTGAATGAAATGACAGTGGTACTCTTCATGAGGTGGGGTCCCAAAAAGGCCATGTTGAAAATTTGGTGAAATAACTCCAAAAAAATGGCTGCTTTACTTCCAGCCATTCAAAATTTTCTACGTACACTTGTAACTTTGGTCATTTGACAGCTCACCACAGCCGTATCGGCTCTGGCTAGACCTTGGTACTATTTGTTGCAAGGCTCAGTTCTATTTTTGTTTTATTTTGTTTTTTTAAGTGCTTGCATTTTTTTATATCTCTTTATATTTTTACCAATTAGAGTTGCTGTTATCTTTAATATTTCAATTATACATTATCCTTTTCTGTTTTATACATTTTTTGTTAGCCACCTTGGTTTGTTTTGTAATATGTTTAGTACATAGAAAAAATATATGTTGTTTAATAATATTCCACATTTCTTCAGTTGTTTTATGATTAAGTTCCAGATCCCAGTCTATGTTGTTTAGTTCTTCATGATTTTTTTTCGATCTGCTGTTTTGAAATTATAAAATTCTCTGCATCCTGACAAGATGGTTTTGCAACCTAAAACTTTAAAGGAGATGCTATTGTGATCACTATTTCCCAAGGGTGTAGCCATAACACAGTCTGTAATTTTCAGATACTCAGAGGTAAGTATGATATCAAGAATATTGTCTGCTCTGGTTGAGAACTTTACATGCTGTTTCATGCCTAGCTCTTCAATGATATGTAAGAATTGTTTTCTCTGTGGTTTAGTCACTGACAATGTTTCCCAGCATACTGTATGTCCCTGAAATTCAAGTCACCTAGGAAGACTACTCTTCCAAGGGCCAGATATTCAGAAATGCACCAAAGTCCAGCGCAAGTCCAGAAAAGTGCAAACCTGATGTGCCATGGCACAATAGGTACCATATTCAGAGGTTGTACAGCCAAACAGTGCCAGCACAACATGGCTGAATATGGCAGAGTTGCGCCATGGTACAAACAGAGGTGCACCATGGTGCAAACAGAGATGTGCTGGTGCAACCATGGCAGCACCGAGCAGCACAGCAACAGAGGGGGGCAGGGCACAGAGAACAGACTGAGGGACAGAGCCATGGAAGCACAGTGACAGAGGCCATAGGAGCCCCCCACCAGCAAAACACAACAGGATACACACAGGCACCCAGGTACTGGACCCCAGAACACAATGGTGGAATGGACAGTAGGCAACAGGAGGGGCCAACAGCCAATGGAAGGCCACCAAAGGTGCCCCCCCACAGGCAGGCAGGCTACCGGTCATGCCCCCCACCACATGACCATGGCTGGCCACACTCAAGACCATGCAGCCAATGCAGCCAAGCACACACATGCCACACAGGCAGACAGGGAGCCCACACACTGAGCACTGAATGGGCCAGGATACAGGCAGCATGGCAGACCACATGGGCTGGGTGCCCAATGCCAAGCAGAGGACCCCAACACAGTGTGCGGACAGGACCTGAACAATTACCATGGCTGTGTGCCACCACCACGCACACACCCACCACACACCCTTGACTGCTGCCCCATGAACACCCCAAAGTACAGCCACCGAACCAGGGGATGGACACCACCACAGCAGTACACATCACAGTACACAGCAGGGAATCACAGAAGCACAACATGTGCCCCCTCCCATGCACACACCATGGACAGACACCGGGCCACAGCAGCGAGGTGCCACACACCACCTGCAAAGCAGACATGGACACAGGCAGGTATGTTAGAAAAGCTTTATAAAATAGGTAAGTATAAGCAACAGATAACAGGGGCAGGGAAAGGGTAGGCACAGTGACAGAAGGGGACAGGGAACAGGGACTGTATAGCAGGAGGGGGGATTGTAGGGGAAGGTGCAACAGGGAAAACAGGGGCCATGTACTGAAACATCAATGGTGGCCCCATCTGGCCACCCCATCAAGCCTCCTCTCTCTTCTATCTGCCACCACCAGATGGTGACAAGCACCTCCAGAATATTGGACATGACCAGGAGCATCTGCCGCATCAACATTGATAGCATCCGTCGAGGAGGTCTCCGTGCCAGATGCCTGACACTGATGGCAAGGGACAGGACAGGTGATCAGTGCAATGGCCCAAGGAACCAAGCCCACCCACAGTGCACAATGGTCAGTGGGACCACACACCACTGGAGTTCCCGGAATGGACACCCGCAGGGAGTGTACCAATGCCAGCCAGCAACACGGTACACCACAGTGTTGCATAGAGGCGATCCCCACTGCACAACGGACACATGACCGCACAGTGACAGTCACATGGCACACTGTACCTGCAGCACTGCAGCAATAATGGTTGCAGCTGGGTGCATGCCCACCCCACCAACAGCCGGCATATGGGTCCAACAGACGCACCACAGTGGCATGCACGATGCACAGTGTGACACACACAGCTGTCATGGCATATGGCACAGGTGGCCATGCCCACACCCACTCCCCACTGCCACCCCCATGTACAGTGAGAAAAACCATGACAGTGCTTACCTGCCCCCTGTGGTGCAGCTTGCATGGGTTGGCTCCCATTAGGGTGCACCGCCCAGTTGCGCTCGGCCTCTGCCCTGTCCCACCTGTGGTCCTCCTGCCTGAGAATGGAAAGTAGACAGGTGTACATCAGTTCCTGACCACACCAGCAGCCCCCCCACCACACAGCCCTCTGTGCACAGGGCATGCCCCTGCCCATCATGTCCTGCATGCCAGCATGGCTGCATCGCAACACAAGCAGCAGCTGGCAATGACAGTCAGTGATGTGCATTCCGACAGTGTACCCTGCTGCAGGGCATGCCAGGCAGTAATGCCACCAGCACAGTACAGCACCAGAGCAGACATGCAACATGTGTACACCTACCTGGCTGTGGCACTGCACCATGCCTGATGCATGCCTGGAGCCTCTGGAGCCATTCTTGGTCCCTCCTTCACAGGTCACCATACCACTACCTGCACTGCTTTACCATCTGGGATATCCCTGTCCTCCTTTCCAGGTAGATGGCTATGATGTGCCACACCCTACCCCTGGTCTGCTGCAGGGGCACCTGGCCAAACAGCTGGTCACTGTATGGCTGCACACAGGCCATGAGGTTGATCACCTCCAAATCATTCCAGTTTCTGGAATGGTGTCCCCTACTCTGCACCATGGTTTCCTCATGCTGTGGCAGTGAAAATGGCAAGGACAGGGGCACATGGCTGCCACAGGTGCAGGATGCATGATGCGTGGGAGAATGTGCAGTGCTCGACCATCATGCATTGATGGGCATGCACACTACAGGTGGTCCAGTGGGGTCACGGGGTCACATAGGCATATCAGGGGTCAGAAGTCACCGACCAGTGTGCACATTGTGCAAATGCATGATACAGTGCATGACAGCATGCGCGATCATGTGCATAGCTGCCTATGCACCACATGCACAATGCAGATGCATTGCTCAGTCCACGCGTGGTGTGCGATTGGAACCTTGAAAGCACAGCACACATGCACGGGTATTGCACCCCGGCCTGCTCCAGCACAACACCATTGCACACAGCGCATGTCTGCAATATTTAGAAACCACATGCAAATGAGCTCATCAGCCAATGCATGGTGCAGTGGGGTGCATTAGTGTATCATTACCATTGCGCACATCCTCATTTGCATGTATTGCACCTCATAAGTGGCAGAGAACTGTACAGGCCATGGACCAGTATTGCAACCTTGACAGGTAAGTGGGGGATGCTGCAGCACCAGACTGGGAGCAGACAGCACTGCAAGGTGGGATGGACCAGGGAGATGCTGCTGCTGACACACTGTGCTGTCCATGTTCACAGGAGGCAACATGTCGGAACAGGAGGAGGGCAAGGAGCATGGGCCTGCATGGAAGCACAGGCCCAACTTCATTAAGGAAGAGTCGGAAGACCTGATTGAGGCCTACCACAACAGGGAGGCCCTGTTGAGCAGTGCCACAGGCACACCACAGCACAGGGCCATTGGATGGGAGGAGGTGGTGACCTATGTCAACCAGTACGGCAGCCACCAGTGGTCAGAGCAGGAGTGCCACAAGAAGGTCAGGACTGACAGGCGGCACATAAAGGAGAAGGTGGCAGCCATCAGAGCATCCCATAATGCCACTGGAGGAGGGCCAGCAGATGCACCCACACTGACGCCAACAGAGGTGCTGGTGGCAGCCACCATCCACCACACTTCGGTGGAGGGTGTGCCTTGAGGGGGCTTCCAGATGGGTGACAGCCCATCAATGCACAGTATGTATGTCAGCCACACACAGGTAGTGGCCCGGAGGGTGTGTGCATGGGCATGCTGTTGTGCATGCTGCTGTCCTGCATGTCATGTGCATGTGTGCATACCCACATGCATGCCACGCCACTGGACACATGCAGCAACAGTGTACAGGGGGCACATGTGGGCAATGCATCACTGACACTCCATCCTTCTCTTGCAGCACCAGCATGCCTCCATGCAGAGGATGAGGCACTGACAGTGGCCATGGCACCCGTAGATGACAGCACAGCCCCGGAGGATGAACCATCAATGTCCATTGGCATCCAGGAGCCTGACAGGCCATGTAAGAGCACCACTGTGCCTGTGGGTGTCCTTGGCCTAGGGTCGGATGAGGTCTGGAATGTGTTCCTGCAGGATGCCAGCCTTGGTGTCCTGTGCACAGAGTTACAGATTGGGGCAGGGTCTGACTCCAATGACAACATCACACTGATCCTGGACAGCATGGACAAAGTTGTGGGCAAGTCACCCTTCCGGCATCACAGGCAGTGTTAGGACCCAGCGCCATGCCCTGCATTGGTGGTGGTGCAGCCATGCAGATGCAGGGCGGCATACAGCTGCCAGACGGGTGACAGCAGCAGGCAGCAGGTGCCACCGGGCAGCTGGACACAGGGTCTGCCGCCAGTGTGCCTGCCGTACCCATTCCCCCTGCAAACCCCACTGTGCAGCGTCCACCAGAGAGGGGGGCTGTACAACATGGCAGGTCACCAATGATGATTGGCGGCCCACCTGGGAGCCCCAGAATGCAGACCATCCAGCTGAGCACACCCGGCTGCTGCAGGTGTCCATTCTGCAACAGGTGCTGCTTGCCACTGAAGTGCATGCACTGTGGGCAGAGGTGCGCCAGTTAGCTGAGCAGCAGGATAGGGACACTGCACAGATCCTGGAAGGGATGCAACACAAGCAGGAGGCCACGACTGCGGCCTTGGATCACATTGCCAGTGCAATTGCTGATGACTTTGCTTTGCAGCTGCCACAGGGCATGGCCATGCACAGGAAACCCCCCTACAGTGTGCTGTCCACCCCCATGGACCCGGCGTCTGGCTACCCTAACACAGTGGATGCCGGGCTCAGATGTAGGCATCCCAGGCATGCCTGGGGCTGGCCTATTTGGCCGCCTACACCCCCCCACAAGGACACGGTCACGGTCCCGTGCTTTCACCCCTGTGGGGCTGTCAGACACCCCCCCAAGGCTGATGCTCAGCCTGTGGCTGCCGATCTGCCCCAGCATGGCCACCCCCATGGCTGTGGTGGCCAATGTGTTGTGTGGCTGCCCTGAGTGGTGTGCTGCCCTGACAACAGTCTGCTGCTGATGCCCTGTGTGCACATGGGCGGTGTGTGTGCACCATACCTGTGGTGGTGCACATTTGTGTCATGCTGCATGCTGCCTTTTTGTGTGTGCATGCCCGGCTGCTGGACCATGTGGCATGGGTGTGATGAGGGCAGTCTAGCATCGCTTGCACCTGTGCACCAGTGCCATGCATCAGATCTATGCCACGTTCCATCGCCTGTGTGGGTGGGTGCGTTTTTGTGTGTGTGTGTGTGTGTGTTGCTGTGTGTGGTTGTGTGCCACTGCCTCCCCTACCCCTGCATCACACATCTGTGTGTGCATGCCCCTTGCCATGCATGTTTCTGCATGTGTGCTGTACTTGTCTGTGGCCCATGCATGTGTACTACACCACCTACCTGCGTTAGCCAAAGTGTTCCTGTGCGACAGTGTCACGGTGGCGTTGTGCCTGCTGCTGGAGTTGGGGGTTCCTCCGCCCAGGGTGTGGCTGTCCACCACCCTCCAGCCCATTGTCTCCATTGTCCCCACTACTGTTGCCCTCATTTGCCTCAACAGCTATCCCACGGTCAATGGCCATGTTGTGCAGTATGCAGCAGGCCAAGAACAGGTCACAGGCTTTTGAAGGGCTGTACTGCAGGGCACCGCCTGACTTGTCTAGGCAACCGAATCATGCCTTCAGCATGCCAAAGATGCACTCGATGATGTTGCACATGCTAACGTGTGCCTTATTGTACTGTTCCTCTACCAGGGACGATGGTCGCTGGTAGGGGTGTGCAGCCAGGGCCTCATCAGGTATGCGCTGTCACCTGTGTGGAGAATGACATGGTTAGCCCTATGCTATTCTTTACTGCACCTCTTGCCTGTCCCTGGCACCCACGCCACCATGCACACCCTGCCCACACCCCATCCCCAGGTCTGCTATCCCATCACTCCTTGCCCGTGCCACACTCACCCACTAGGTGACCTGTGGGGATGTCCCCATGTTCAAACCTGTGGCACAGCGCAGAGCTGTGCCAGATGAATATGTCATGTGCATCCCCAGGGTATGTGGTGCAGACATTGATGATGCACCCTGTGGCATCGCACACCACCTAGCAGTTGATGCTCAGGCTCCCCTTCCTGTTGATGTACATCATTCCCTTTGGGCCAAGTGGCATGTGGATGCCCACGTGGGTGCAGTCAATGGTCCCAATCACACCAGACATGCATGCCACCCTGTGGAAGTCCTGCACGTTTGTTGTACGCTCTGCCTGTGTGCTGGGGAAACATGAATTCTGAAGCACGTGGCAGCAGAGCATTGAGAAACTGTGTGAGGAGGCGGGACATGGCCGACTGGGTGATGCCCATGGTGTCCCCTGTTGGTCATTGGAAGGTGTCCACGGTGAGCAGGCACATGGTGGCAGTCACCTTGGTCTCCACAGAAATGACATGGCTCCATCTGGTGGGTGCTTACATCTTCTCACTGCACAGCTCACAGAGATGCCTCAGAATGGCCCTGTTCAGGTGGTACTGGCTCATGATCTCAGTGTCACTATAGTTCTCAAAGGTGATGCGGGCATGGTACCACCTGTGTCGGGCATACCGCCAACAGGCCCTTCCTTGGCTACGTAGCTGTTCCTCCTGCCTCCTCACACCCCTCATTACCACCTCCATCAGGAATGGCACACTCTCCATCACTCCTTCAGTCCAGTGTCCCCCGGCCAGTTTGCTGCTGTCTGTGTGCCACACTGGTACACGGTTTTTCTGTGTGTGTGTGTGTGTGTGTGTGTGTATGTGAGTGTGTTTGTGTGTGTGTGTGTGTGTGTGTGTGTCTCTCTCTCTCTGCCCCTCTCCTCTCCCACACCACCTCTGCTCTTTCCTCTGTGTCCATTCTTGTGTCTGTCTGTCTCACTATCTCTTACTCTCGCTCGCTCTCTCTCTCTCTCTTACTCTTGGCGCAACTGCTGTCTGTGTGTTTGCACCCTGTTTTTATAAGAACAAGTCTAGTTGCAGCATCTTCGGTTTGCTCCACACTTGCGCCATGGCTTCACGGATGAATATACCGTTGCACTGCATATTCATGGGACCTTCCCTGCACTTGCGTGGCATATATTATAGTTGTGCATTGGCACAATGGGTTTTGCGCTGCGCTACGGCTCCTGCCGAATATCGTTCCTTGGCGCATCTCTGTACTTGCTCTCTGGCACAAATCACTTGCGCTATGCGCAACTGCTCTGAATATCTGGGTCCAAGTTCATAGGCGCATTTTAATTCTACCATGATTTCATCAAAGGTGTTATTGGTAATATTGAGTGATCTATAACATAGTCTGCACATAATTTGTTTATTATTGACTTTGATCTTGATCCATATTAACTCTACCTTACTGTTTGCTTGTTTGATTTTATGTGAAATATACACAGATTTTATTTTATCGTTTATTAATACGGCCACACTGCCACCTTTCCTATCAATTCTACCTAATCTTCATACATGATAACCTGAGACTGATGTTCCCTAAATATCATCCTTGTCCCACCATGTTTTGGTGATGAAGGCCATTTCAATGTTGCCATTTGGTAATAATAATGCTTCCAATTCCTCCTTTTTATTTCTAAAACTCCTTGCATCACTTAGATAACATTGTGTACCATTTGTATTTCTATAGGTTTTTTTTGTCCTATCTGTACTGTTATTTCTTGCACTGGTTACTGGCCCTCCCCCTTCTTTATTAGTTTAAATTGTTATTCTTTAGTTATTTGTTTATAAGCTGCTCTAGTGTTTGAGTCCCCGTGTAGACTGTCCCTTGCATACATTTGTTTCTTTTGATAAAATGCTTCCCAAGAACTGATACATCAGATTTTCTCTCTCTCTCTGACATCAGTTGAGGAGCCTAAAATTGATACATTCAATTGTTTTATTTTTCTCCTCATGTCACTTAAATATTGACAAAATGCCTAAGATTATCACCCTCTTCCCTTCTTTCTTAGTTGTTATAAACAGGTCTATATGATCCTTGACAATATCTTTCTCATGATCTTTGCCAGCATTATTAATACTCACATGCAGCACTACAGTTTGATCTCCAGGTGAGATATAACCAGAAATGCTAAAGAAATTAACGATTTTGTATGATATCTGTCAAACAAAGGCAGGCTGTCAGATCAGAAAATACACCCTGGATCTTCTTGGCAATTATCACATAACACCCCCCGCTGAAAACTACCTTACCCTTTTTTTGTAGTAACATCTGCTTCTGGTGATCTTTAGGGAACACCTTGGGGAACTTGTATCTAGAAATTTCAGGATAATAGAACCATAAATGCTAAAGTAATTAACATTTTTTGTGATGTCTGACAAACAAAGGCAGGATCTCAGAGCAGAAAATTTACTCTGGAGCTAGTCAGTCATCACATAAAACCACAACACAAAAACCACTACCCCTTTTCTTTTTCTAGCAACATCTTTTTGTGGTGGTATTTAGTGAACACCCTGTAGAACATGCATTTGGAATTTCAGGTTTCAGTCCAGTGCAACTGTAATTGTTAAAAAAAATAGTTTTCTCTCTCTACTTACCTTGAGACTGTTTTACATAGGAATCTGCCTCATCTGTACAATTCTATTCATAATTGCTATTGTCTTGTACAGTATGTTTTGTGCCTGACTCAATTACATTCCTCTGAAACTGCTTGAAGTACTTGTATTGTTTTCTTTGTAACTATGCCATTAACATGGAACCTTTGTAAATGAGCACTTGTGCTCAATGGTACTCTGCAAAAATCTCAATTAGGACATAAATGAATGGATGACTAAATAAATAAATAAAACCTTACCTGAAAACCATCTGACCCCTTTTGTAGCAATAGCTGCTTCTGGGGGTGTTTAGGGAACATGTTGGGGAATACATATGTGGAATTTCAGGGTAATATAACCAGACATGCTAAAGTTATTAACAATTGTGTGTGATGTCTACCAACCAAATGCAGGATCTCAGAGCAGAAAACTCACACTAGATCTCTGCAGTCAACACCTTAATTTTTCTGCACATATCGAAGCCATCCTGCAAAAACTGCACCCCAAGCTTGGCACCCTTTAGAGGAATTGTAGCTCCCTACTACTACTGATTTGGCACAATATTGTTCAGAAAATGATGCTCCCTATTTTTGACTATTGCGATCATAGTCTACAGTGCCACTCCCAAGTTTTCCCTCACCAGATTGGACACTCTTTTCAATGCTTTTTGCTGCTTTGCTCTTGATGCCCCCTACCACTCCCATCACTGCTCCCTGTGTCACTCTCTTGCTTTCCCTTCCTTGGAGGAAAGGCGTCTCTCCCACTGCACCACGTTCATGTCCAAATACTGGTTAGGGATGCTTCCCTCCTACCTTTCTGTCTCTCTCTCCTCCTCCTCCCTTATCCTCCCACCCTCTCAGATCCACTGTTGCTTGCACCTTAGCTATCCCTCGTCACTCTACCTCCATTGGATAGGAATCTTTGTCCTATTGCTTCCCAAAGCTTTGGAACTCCCTGCCACCTCCTATCCAGCTCTCCACATCCTCAAACTCTATCTTCTTAGCACTACATAACTTCTATCCCCAAACTGCACTTGTCTCTAACCCCCCTCCTTCCTCCTCCCTAAGAAGTGTCTCCTTCTACCCTACCTAACTGCAGTCCCCCACCTATCTGTTGCATTGGTCACATGGTCTCCCCACTTCCCATCCCCCTCCATCCCTTACATGTATCTCCTACTCTCCTCCCCTACTCTCCCAGGTTGTAGCCCCCTCCCCCTTCCTGCTCATCCCATCTCCTGTCCTCTTTGCCTATGCCCTGACCCCCTTGCAGGGTTCTCTGCACCCTGAAGGGGCATAGGGACTGGCCCCTCTCCCCTTGTCCTTTTCCTCCCACTCTCAAATCCTTTTCCTCTTGTAAGGTTTCATTGCATCCTGAAGGGGACTAGATGAGGCACATAATTACATCTCTTTCCTCCCCTTCTCCCTCCCCCATCTTTTTATCCTTTGTCCTCCCCCTCCCTTACTTCTTCCTTCTCCTCTGCCCTGCTGCCCCTCACCCCTTTATTCTGTACCTCCCCCTTCTATCCTCCCTTCCTCCCCTGCTGCCTAGTCCAGTTCACCTTGCAGACTTTATCTGCATCCTGAAGGGGTTCTGTTTCTAGGCTCCCTTTTCCCCTTTTTCTTCTCTCCCCAACCTCAATTCATCACCCTCCCACCTCCTTTACCTGTCTCAGTTCACCTTGCAGGGTTTCTCTGCATCCTGAAGGGGCTCTGATTCTAGGCTCCCCTATCCCCTTTTTCTTCTCTCCCCCACCTTCAATTCATCACCCTCTACACTCCCTTACCTGTCTCATTCCTGCCCTCTTGCCCCAGTTTCATCCCCCCTCCCCAGCAGCCTAGTCCTGCTTCCTTTACAGGGCCCTGAAAGTTATTTGTTGCTAGGCAGCCTCCCCTCCTCTTCCCCCTTCTACCCTCAAGTCATCACCCTCCCAGCTCCATACTCATTTCATTCCTGCCCTCCCATGGGCCTACAAGCACTTCCCCTCTCTTGCTCAGCCTATCTTCATAGCACTTCAGCTTAAGGCCCCATCCACACTACACTCGAAAATGCTGCAACGGTTCCAAACTGGTACAGACTGTAAATGTTACAGTGTGTCCACACTGCCAGGGAACAGTTGTGACAACAGTTGTAAACCATTATAGCCAGTCCACATTGTGTGTGATAGTGTGTGTGGACGCAACCCCCTAGTAGCAGAGCACATCCCATGGTGCACTTGGAGATGACAGCTGGGATTAAAGATGCCTTCCCGCACCTGTAAGCAGCTGTCATTGAACACATATAGCATGGCAGAATGTGTTATCATGTCCGACAGTAGTAGGGCACTAGGACAACACAGACAGCCACATGCTGCTGTTGTATGGCTGCCATCAGTGTTCCCCACTGCTCCCCATTCAACAGTGCCATGAGTCTTTTGGCCACTGTAGCAGTGATCCATGATGCTCCCATAAGCCCACAGATGGGCACTGCTTCACAGGTAATTATAATGCCACTGGGCATCCCAGTATCACAGCCTACACACACGCTTGGTGATAGTGGTGGAATCCGGACCATACGCTGCAACCTCAGCATGTACGGTACTATGCCGTGTGTGCCCATGTTGCACGATTGTGCCTCCCTACATTGAATAAATGATCATAAATGAGGGGCATGTATGTACACATGTATGATCCACAACACAAGACAGATAATAAGGTATTCTATACTGATCTGTAAAGGCATTCAGAAATGAGGTCCGGGATCCAGCACTAATGCTCCACTAACCTCAGCAGTACCTTCCAAACTGGACAAGACATAGCACACTGAATCACACTCTTCTGCTGCTTATAACAAGGGGGTATGGGGCAGAGCCCCCCAATGACAGTAGTACCATAACTATAATGAAGATCAAAAGTACATAATGGGGTATATTGTGATGTGTAGCAGTGGTGACTGCACATGGCCATTGGACCTTGCTTTCCTTGTGTTGCAATTCCCAGGGCAATATCAGTGACTCAATGGATTATTACCATTCTATGCCTTCTGCTGTAGTCTTGTCATTGTCTCCCCCCCACACCCCCGGTGCCATGTTCTTGGTGTATTGTTTGTTTGGTCCCAGTTTGGTGCACCACAGTATATTGTATAGCCATTTCATGCTGTACTGCTTGTCGCTTTTTACTGGCTCTACTTACTGCAACCCTATGTGCAATAATCAGATTGCTGTTCAGTGCATTATATGCAACCCAATGTGCAATAGTCATCACACTGTTCAATACGTTGCTAGACATGACAGCATGTACTTATGACACACTCATTCCTGTGATTGCACATTCATGGAGTGACATGATGCCGGATGCATTCCCATAATACCACAGTATGTTCAGAACAGCACTAGGTGGTCCAGAATCCTCCACCAATGCCCTCACACTCCACTCTGCCACCTATTTACCTCCTGGTAGCTTCCTACCTCCCAGCATTCTATCCAATAGTGCCACAATGCATGCTGGTAGGGTAGGGGACTGGGGGCTACACAGTGGAGCATTTAGGCACACATTGGTAACATTACAGGGACCTTACCATTTCAGAAACTGTTGTTGAAACCACATCACAACAGGTTTCTGTAATGGTTATGGAAACACTTTCTGTAATGTTACCAGTGTAAACACAAACTGTTATGGTAACAGTTTGACCCCTCTGTAACATTATAGCATTTTTTTGGTGTAGTGTGAACAGGGCCTTAGTCTGCCTCCTCTGGGAGTTCTCCTGCTCTCAGGCTGCTGCTACACCTGCTTTGTCCCAGTCTAGGTTTTGATGCCTGTCCTGATGCCCTCTTCAGCTCACTACATGTACCACACTGTTTTGTTTTAGTAATTGTGCTGTAATGTTCCAACTCCTGTTATTGCATTGTTCTCAGACTGCTAATTGTTTGCTGCTCTCTGTTTTATTACCTAGGATTGTATTCTTGACCAGTTGTCTAAGTCACTCAGTCTGTACCTGTTACACACACTGTTATGTTTTGTAATTGTGCTGCATTGTTTTGCTCAGGTATTGATTTGCTCCTGTATTATAATTTGTTTCACTGCTCTCCCAACATTGTAACCTCCCTCCCCCTCTCGGAAGCTTCTGGAAACAAGCTGTTTCACAGTTCATGTTGTCTTTCCTGGTGAAGCATTTTCCAAATAAATAAATAAAAACCACCTCACTAGAATCACCTTACCCTTCGTGTAGCAACATGTGTCTCTGCTGGTATTTGGTGAGCATTTTGGGGAACATGCATGAGGAATTTCTTGTTAATACCTCATGAAATTCCACAGTTTTTAATTGCTTCTATCTGATGTTTGTGAAATAAAGCCAGACCCTGAAAAGAGACATTCAAGCTGAACTTTGACAAACAGCATGCTAATGCACCCGTCAGAAAACACTTTACTTGCTAAACCACAATACACAGAATAATAAAACACAGCCACAAGTGATGCAGTCAATATGTTATTTATTTATAAATTTTTTCATTTATTTACTGTACAGTATTTATATTTTCTTGTATTATAATCTTTGTTTTGTACTATACTTTAAGTACTTTGCTTTCTTTGGTTTGCACTTTAAGTACTTAGCTTTATTTTTAGTTTTTAATTTTCTCTTCATACTGAACAGTATGTACTGCACATTACTTCCCATGGTTAGCCCAGTCTGGTGCGATGGATCCAGGACTCCTATCCATTATTGTCCATCAGAAAGACAAAAGGTGAAGATGAGTTTTTAGTACTGGACATAGACAGTACCTTTGCATAATTCACATAATTTACTACTATGATTAGTACTCACTTGGTGCCCTACCAGGTTCCACTCCATGTCACTAGGGTTCTACATAGTGGTCCCCATTGTGAGTCATTCCTGGTGGCAACAGTGTCCCATCTGCCAACACTGACCAATGTGGTCCTCC
Source organism: Neoceratodus forsteri (assembly GCA_016271365.2). NCBI lineage: Eukaryota > Metazoa > Chordata > Ceratodontiformes > Ceratodontidae > Neoceratodus > Neoceratodus forsteri. The sequence goes on from CM057452.1 coordinate 1,781,961,640, forward strand.
AGCTACTGGTCTCCCTCAATTCAGGACCTCAGACAATAATATTGTCAACCCCTTAGTATCCTGTAATGATACAACATTGAACAGTGCCTTTTTGTACTGTGCTGGCACTGCCTATTTGCATACACAGTGCTGTACTGTTACAGTACTAAAACAAAAGCTTACAGTGCATCCTGGGTCCAGGCTGAGTGCTACCTTAGAAGAAGCTACTTCTACAGTTACCAACAGCAAAGGACTTGCACTTCAGGAGGAAAACAAAAGATTTACTCCCCAAAAATTCAAAATAGAAGCAAATTTGCTTGTGTTAATTTATTATACAGTGAGCCTGCAACCAGACAGACTAGCCCCAGTGCTTTAATCACAATGGTCTTCCATCAGAAGACGTTCATGCTATGCTCCAGTTGACTATAGAGTCCCAGACATGAAGCTTTACAGGATGTTTTGGCTTTGGCTTCACTTGAGTCCTTGACCTTATGAAATGCTTTTAAAACAAACTTCTCCAAAGACACTGTTCTGTCATCACAGAAAATGACATCAAGGAATGTCTCTTTGTTCAACATAGAAACACAGAATTTGAAGGCAAATAAGGACCGCTTGGCCCACATAGTCTGCCCATTTCCCTACCTATTGGATAAGCTGCAGATTCCAGTTACTCAACAACCTACTTCCTCCTACCGCTCACTATAATTGCCTTATGTCTGTCCCATGCATTCTTGAATTCCCCCACTATTTTTGACTCCACGACCTCCTCAGGAAGGTGATTCTGTGCATCCACAACCCTCTCTGTGAAAAAATACTTCCTCACGTTGCCTCTGAGCCATTCTCCCATCTTCAAATTGCGCCCCATTGTTCTTGTACATCTCTTTTTCTGAAAAATGCTCCCATCTTGGACTTTGTTGATTCCCTTGAGGTACTTGAAAGTTTCTATCATATTCCCCCTCTCCCTCCTTTCCTCAAGGGTATACATATTAAGCACTTTTAATCTCTATTTGTATGGTTTCTGTTGTAGACCCTGTACCATTTCAGTTGCCCTCCTCTGGACTGCCTCCATCCTATCTATGTCCCTGCAGAGATGGGGTCTCCAGAACTGTACTCAGTACTCCAGATGGGGTCTCACCAACTGTCTGTAAAGAGGGATAACAACTTCCTGTTTTCTACTGGTGATGCCTCTTCCTATACATCCTAGTATTCCCCCAGCCCTCCTTACTGCCTTCTCAAATTGCTTACCTATCTTAAGGTCATCTGATATGACTATCCCCAGGTATCCTTCCATTTGGGTTGTTGTTAGTACTCCCCCCCATTGTGTACTCTTCCCCTGGGTTTTTGTTTCCTAGGTGCATTACTTTGCACTTTTTTGCATTGAATCGAAGCTGCCATATTTTCAACCATTCCTCCAAACTTGCCAAGTCCCTTCTCATCCTTTGCACACCCCTTATTTATCAACTCTATTTCAGATCTTTGTGTCATCTGCAAGGAGGCATATTTTTCCTTCTAGCCCCTCTGCAATGTCTCCTATAAAGACATTAAAGAGGACCGGTCCAAATACTGAACCCTGTGGTACCCCACTAGTAACCCCACTTTCTTCAGAGTGTGCTCCGTTTACTATTACCCTCTGGGTCCTATTGCCCAGCCAGCTTGTTACCCAGGCTACAACCCTGGGACCTACTCCCAGGCTGGGTAACTTGTTTCTTAATCTTTTGTGTGGAACTGTGTCAAATGCCTTGCTAAAGTCTAGGTAGGCCATATTCACAGCCCCTCCCTGGTCTACTAATTTGGTTACCCAGTCAAAGAAATCTATTAGATTCATCTGACATGACCTTCCCATCATGAATCCATGCTGCCTTGGGTCCTGTGTCCAGCTGGCCTCTAGGTACTCAACAATTCTTTCTTTCAAAAGTGATTCCATCATTTTTCCTACCACTGAGTTCAAGCTAAAAGGTCTGTAGTTTCCTGCCTCTGCTTTGCTCCCACATTTGTGAAGAGGACTCACATCTGCCCTCCTCCAGTCCTCAGTTACCACCCCATCCTCCCATGATTTGTTCAAAAGGGTAGTCAGTGGTGTCGCTAGGTCACTGCTTAGTTGTTTTAGAATTCTGGGGGGAATTCCATCAGGCCCCATTGCTTTGTCCACCTTGAGTATTAGGAGTTCTTTCATGACCCTTTCTTCTGTGAACGTACTAGTATCGATCCCCCTGTCCAGAATGCTTTTATTGTTTGGTTTAGGTACCACCCCCTCTTCTTTTGTGAATACTGAGCAAAAGTATTCGCTCAGTATCTCTGCCTTTTCACAGTCACCCTCTGCCCACCCCCTCACCTTTATTAGATCTTATTATCCCTCCCTTGATCTTTCTTTGCTCCCTGATGTACTGTATCTATAAAAGGTTCTCACTCCACATCCTGGCCTGCTCAACTCACTTCAATTTGTTCACATCCCTGACAATGGGGCAAAATGTGGATGAAACAAAATTGGCTTATGCCACGAAACTGTGTATAACAGCAAACATGAAGGGTGCATTTTCAAATGACTACATACGTTTTTTGGCCACAGATGCATGGTATCCATCAAGACAAATAAACCACCTAAACATGTCTGGATGTGATTTCTGTAGTGTGCATCCTGAAAATAATGCAAGCATCAGAATTCTAATGTCAGTGCTATTTTTTTCTTTTGTTGCTGTAAACTACAGCAAGTGTCACAAATGAATCAGGATGTTTGAAAATCTGATGCAAGCCACAGTGCTCATTCATACCGCAGTTGGCAGCTGGCAGTGGTGGTGAGAAGAGGGCTGAGATGGTTGCCGGCTGCTGTAAGATGTATTCAGGGGCAACAGAGGTGCACTGCTGGGTGGGGGGACCACTACACCACCAATGGAATTTACTCTTTCTCGAGGCTACCGGAGGATGGGGATCATGTTGAGGGGGTGGAGGGACCACTAGACTATCAGGTAAACTATGAAAATACCACAGCTACTAGTATTGAGGATTATGCTGGGGGGGTTGGGGACCACTAGACTACCAGGTACAATCTTAAATTACTGTGTCTATGGGTGTCTGGATTCGTGCTGGGGTGGGGGACCACTAGGCTACCAGGGGGATTATTGATATCCCATGGCTACGTGGGTCCACGATGTTGAAGGGGCACCACTGCATTACCGCCAGCTTTTTTTTGTCAGTATCTAGGGCCATGCTTCAGGTTGCACTAATGTCTGTAGCATGGCTCTATACCTTTGAATATGCCATGCTGCTGGCATTCCTGGGTGCTCCCCTATACACTCCCCTTTATGCCATTATCTAGTAGTGTCAGTGCTACCACACAGCACCAGTGCTAATAGAGCTTTTGAATATTGCAGCCTCACGTAAATTCAGCGCTATTCCAGCACTACAGATTTGTGCTAGGCACAGAGGTTTGAATATCTGGCCCTAAGCCTGTACATTTGCACTCTAAAGCATAATATACAGCAAAATAACTGTGTAAAATACTCAAACCTTATACCATTTCACAATAGTTCTGTACAGGTGTGCACACTATTATATACATATAAATGCTTAAAGTACTACCATCCCTTTACAAACTGGGTTTTAACCACTGTGTTATTTTAACACTAACTAGCTTTTTCTGGGTTTACAATGCTAATTCCAACATTACACTCATATTGGTATATTTCAGATGTCTTTGTTTATAACAAAACACATTTAAATACACTATTGCACTTTATTTCATTCTTTAAAGTATAATTAAAGGCACAGATGCACTTTATTGAAACCAAGGCATAAAATGACATATAAGCACTTTAATTGCTTTTGTTGCCAGCCGGCACGCTGGACCTGAAAATGATGCTAGCAGGGAATGGTGGTGAGAGACAGATGAAGGGAATAGGAAAGATAAGGCACTAGGAAAGATACATGTAGAGCGAGAAAAAAGACTGATGAAGAGGTAAAGAATAGAGCAAAAAGATACTGTTGTGCAACAGATTTTAAAGTGGGAAGAAAAAGAAGATAGTAAAGACATCACTCCACCAGGATCTAGGAACTAGCAGAATGCAAAACTATCACAATGCCGTCAGAGTAATCATCATCACAACCAGAGAACTAGAGTTCTTCTCTCTTTCTGTGGTTCTAAAACCAATAGCTCAGATGGCTTTCAGTAAGAATTTTTTTTCATCTTACACTACCTCTGCTGTCCCATTTGCTTACAACAACGCCCATGGCTTTACAACATACCGGCTCCATTCCTGATCACCACGACAGCAGCTCCAACTGCTGCACTCCCAATCATCACTTCAACATCTCACAAGGAACTGTAATAAAAATAAAAAGGAAAAACTGGAAAAAAAATCACATTCTACCAGTTTTCTGTAGTGTGTGTGTGTGTGTGGGGGTGGGGAGCATCAGACATGTACAGTTGCTCCTCGAGAACTGGGGGAATAAACAAGAATACTTCTTTAGCTCCTCACAAATCAAAAATATAACTTCATATAGTTAAAATAGCATTGATCATTGTACAAAGCCAGGACATGCACTCGGGGGGAGGGAGGGAGGCTACACAACAGTCTTTCAATATACAGTGGCACCAGCTACTGGTCAAAACTGCGAAACAGAAATTTTTTAAATGTATACAGTACCGACCGCTTTAAAAAATTAACTGAAAAGTTATTTAAATTGTATCTTTTAATGTTTACCTACCCCTTTAAAATATTTACTGAAAAGGTATTTAAATTGTATCTTTTACTGTTTTTTTTCTTTATACTTGAGTCATTGCATAATAGCAATAATGCACTCCAGTGGTGTGTATTGTGTTGGGATATGGTCAGTTTGTCAGGAGCTGGATGCATTTGACCTTGCATTTGACCTGTGGACTTATGTCCAACTACCCAAAGTGTGGCATTATCCTAGCAAGACACACACCTTGTCTTGCATTATTGCTTGATTCTATAACTTTATAATACTGTGTATAATGTGGTGAGTGACAGAGATCTATGGAATTTAGATCTAAATTGTGTACCTGGTGCAGACAGTAGGCCACTGGGTATGCAGAGCTGTGGCCAGGTGTTTCAAGTGTGTCCTCAGGCCACTATCCATGATGGAGAGTTTGGTGCTCTTCAGAAATACCTGATTTAAATTGTATCTTTTAATGTTTACCTACCCCTTTAAAATATTTACTGAAAAGGTATTTAAATTGTATCTTTTACTGTTTTTTTTCTTTATACTTGAGTCATTGTATAATAGCAATAATGCACTCCAGTGGTGTGCATTGTGTTGGGATATGATCAGTTTGTCAGGAGCTGGATGCATTTGACCTTGCATCATGCATTCCCCATCAGTTCTCATTCTTCTGACAACTGCACTGATCTCAGTTGGTATCTTCTTCACCAGTGTCACTGCCAGATGTGATGACACAAAAAGAGTGCCCAGTTATGGAAGCTCATCATTTAATTGGAAACATCAAACAGTACTGTGTCACTTCACTTGTGGTCCAGTGTGGTGCAGGAATGTGCCTATGATGTGTCCTTGCTATGTATTGCATCGCCAGATGCCATATGTGCTCAGCTTAGATAAAGTAAAACAAAAATGCTACAATGCCCATTGTACTGTACATTTTCTGAAGAATTGTCAGTGCAGTATCATACAAATATTGTACCATGGACAAGATTTTTTGTTTTCTACAGGAGAAAATACAATGAGTCACATCTTGGCTACTAAGAAGAAGTCTAGGCCTGGTAAATAGGATATCATCTGTAACAAGGCTGTCTGCTACAACAGGGAAGTAATCTGAAAGATGGAATAAATGTGAAAGGAGAATATCTATGGCTAAGGAGAAGACACCATAGTGCCCAAGGACAAAGGCACCCATGGTACTGTACAGTTAAGTTCATTTGTTTTGTTTTTGCATGCGTGTGTATTGTATCTTGTTCTGATAATGTACATCTGTTTTTGTACACATGGTACTGATAACAACTGTATGCCTTTCACCTTATGGTAATGTAATTTTTTATCTGCAACAGTGTAAGCTTGTAGATAAAATGGACCACTTCAGAACATCAAGCAGCAGTGAAGAAAATACAACACATGATAAAAAAAAATATTACATACAGGGCACAAAATGAGATCTGACCAGGTGGTGCTGAGGGTTGAGGCACTGGACGCCACACCTTGCACCACACCAGCAACCTGGGTTCAGGAACAGACTCGGGTCATCGGGGGTTGGCAGGAGCAGGAGAGGATTGAGCATCCATAGACTGCTCTCCTCTCCTGGGGAGGAGGCAATGCCATCCACTGTAGGAGCAACCTCTAGCAGTGGCTGGAGATCCCAAACAGTGGAGACAAACATGGGTATGGGAGTTGTGGCGGACATCCTGTGGGCATGTGTGGGAGCATGCCTGTCTCATGCTGGACGTCATTGCACATCCGAACTCTTGGTGAAAACAAGAAGAAGGGAAAATAGCCAGCACCCAGGTAGGCAAAAGCCTACTCACCACTCCCAGCCACACTCAATGCCGGACTCACCCAGAGTACTTCTCCACCTTTCCAACCTTCAGATGGTAGCCTGGACCCTATAGATAGAGCACCAGAGGAGTTGGCGGCCCTTACGTGGGGGGCTCAGAGCTGGGAAGCCTGTCACCTGGAGAAAATGGGGGGGATTCGGAGACAGAAAATCAGGGGAGTCTCAGACAGAGTGGGACACCAGGGGTGAGTGAGTAGAGCTGGAGAGAGACCTAAGGGACCAGTGAGGGGAGAAAGAAATGATACAAAAAAAAGGTACACAATGAGGATGGAAGGGAAATATAGAAACACAGGAACAAAATTTGTTGGCAAGTAAGGACAGTTTGACTCACCCGATGTGCAATTTTTTTTTTCAGTCACCACAGCCCCTACTTGATCTCTGGCTACCCCCTGCCATTCCTATCAAGATTCTTTTGTGCCTACCCCATACATGCTTGAAGCTAACCACTGTTACAGCCCCATCACCTCCACTGTAAGACTGTTTCAAGCATCCCATACTCTTTCAGTGAAGAAGTACTTTCTCATAGCCCACCGAAATCCTCCCTTCCCCCTACATTACATGCCCCTTGTTCTCATGCCCTTTCTCTTCAGAAATATACTCCCCTCCTGTACCTTATTTACCACGAGGTATTTACTGGTCTGTATCATGTTCCCCCTCCTCTCTTCCAGTGTATTTATATTGACATCCCTCAGTTTCTTCTCATAGGGCTTATGCTACAACCCCTGCACCATTAGTTGCCCTCCTCTGGACAGCCTCTACCCTGTCTATGTCCTTCCTGAAATGTGGTCTCCAGAACAGGACACAGTACTCCTGACGGAGTCTCATCAATTATCAATACAGTGGTAACACCATCTCTCTCCTTTTGCTGGTGATACTCCTACATTTGTACCCAGCATCCCACTGGCCCTGCCTACTGTCTTGCTGCACTGCCTCACCACCTTGCAGTCATCAGATATGATTACCCGAAGATCCCTTTCATGTTTAGTGACCACCAATATGTCTCCCCCATTTTATACTCCACCTCTGGGTTTCTGTGCCCTAGGTGCATGATTTTGCACTTTGTTTCCTCTCTCCTCCCCTGGTCAGCCCTCCTTCCTAGGAGTGCTCTAGCCCTGTCACCCAGACATCTGCCAGGACTTACCTGCCATCATCTTCCCCTAGGGCTTCCCCACCGGAGGGGTCAGAGAGGTCCCCCAAGCCCCACCACAGAACAGATCTGATTCTGGTGGCATACCCTGCTAGTCAGGTGCAGTGCCCATGGGTGCTCCTCTTCATCCTGCTGCCAATATTTTGCCTCTTATTTTGCCACTGGAGACATGACATGCAATGACGTCATGACACATGCCACCCACTCCCATGCGATGTGCACTGACGTCTTCCACGTTCCCCGAACTGTCTTGGCACTGAACTACCTTCCCCCCAGCTTCTGTCAAGGGCCAGGTGAGCTGTGGGCTCTGCCCACCCTCCCTGCAGGAGGAGGAGAGCAGTCCTGCACATGCTCGATCCTCCACCTCCCCCCCTGCAGCTGACCCTCCAACACCCTGGATTTGCTTCCAAACCTGGGTCTTCAGCATTGCAAGCAGTAGCACTACTGCTGTGCCAGTGGGCTGGCAGATTTTGTGCACTGTATTCACTGAAACCCAGCTTCCATACTCTTGACTACTCCTTGAGTTTTCTTAGGTCTTTACTCATTTTCTCTGCTCCTTTTGAAGTGTCTACTTTATTGAACATTTTGGTGTCATCTGCAAAGAGACATGCTTTCCCTTCTAGTTGTTCTGCAATGTCACTTATAAAGGCATTGAAGAGAACTGGTCCCAGTACTGAGCCCTGAGGTATCCCACTGGTCACCCTCCCCTCATCAGAGTGAGTGGCCTTTACCACCACCCTCTATCCCCTATCCATCAACCAGTTCCACACCCAGTTTACCACCTTGGTTCCCACCCCCAAACTGCCCAGTTTCCTTAAAAGCCTCCTGTGTGGTATAGTGTTGAAGGCCTTGCTGAAGTCTAAGTAGCCCATGTCTACATGTTGTGGGAAGACCCTATGTACATTGACAAGTTAAAATTTATTTATCAAGCTGATTGCAGGTAACTCAACCTGTATTTATGACATCTGAACCTGATGGGACCCTCTCAAGTAAAATGCATGTTTTGCTCAGTAGAAAGTACAGTGTCTGCAATGACTATGGAGTGTAACATCTGATAGAGTGGAATGTTTGTGCACTGGTGTTGTAAACGTGGGTAGTAAGGAAGTCCAACACAGTGTCAGGATGCCAAATAAAATAAGTGTTTATTCATACAACGGAAATAAACAAAAGCGGACTGATTTCGTAAAAAGAAAATAATCATAAACAAGAAGACATCAAATAAAGGCATAATGGTTCAGTAATAGCTTCCAATGGAAACAAAATCCCACCTAGAAAAGAGCTAGGGGTCTGGTAGGGTCAGCACCCTATCACCAACTAAAAAAATGCTCCCAGACCTGATCCTTTTATACAGGAGTAGGATCAGGTGATCAAGTAGGCTCCGCTCCTTTTTATAACTAAAGACTAAACTCTTCCAGAATATTTATTTTTAGTTAAGAATTAAAGCAAACCTACAATAGGTTGTTAGAAACACAATAACATAATCTAGCAGTAATAATAATAAGCAATCCTTTCTATGTATGCAATTCCAAACAGTCAGATTCCTCCTATCACTACTGACTATAAACTAACTGAGAAGATTGCCGCCTGGCCCTATAGCAGAGTCAGAGGGATGGAGGAGAATCCTGGCTTCAAGAAAGGCTAAAATAGATAAGGCAATATTTTCTAGCACAGCAGTATAAGTTTTCTTTTGAAAGGTTTTGTAACACAGATAGTACCATTCTATATTTCTCCTATAAGGGCTCTGTGCTTAGCCTCTGCATTTCTAAGTGTTTCACTTAAGTAGGCACTTTAAGCACTTTAATCCCTCTGCACTCATGCATTTCATAGCTGCCCATTTATTTGCCAGCTCTACATATGTAAAGTACAGTTGCACTAACTTTTGCACCATTATTCATCTGCACTTCAATAATAGTACTTTCTTCTTGGGGGGGTTAAAAGGGGAAACAGAAAAGAAGAATTCAGCCTTCTACCCAGGAACGACCCTCTGAAAGGGGTCAGCCTCTGACAGGTGTAATGATATGTTCATGAGTGAAACATTAGTAAACCAGTGGTTGAACTCTCAAATAATCTGTGAACATTCAGTTATTGAAGAAGCAGTTGTTGTGCATTAACCCCATTGGTTTGTAGCCCTGTACCCACCTGAAGATTCCAGCTGGAGTGGGAAGTCACCACATATCTGTTAGGTCAAGTTGAGTTATTTCATATTTGAAATGTCCCTGGTAGTCCAGTGGCACTCCCTCCTGCCCTGATCCCTGTTGTGGGAGGGCCAAAAGACAGTCAGGCAGTATTCCCCCACCAGGCTCAGGGAATTGCACCCTTTTAACTGCTCCTATCTACCAACTGAAACCTACAAATGCTGTCAATCCTTAGGGATTGCCAGGAGGCATAGGAAAAGGGGGAGAACTGAGCCTGTTAGGGATATGGAAAGGGGGGGACGTATTGGGGTGGTAGGGACCCGGCATTGCCCTGGGGTGAAATGGTGTCAGAACAGGGGTAATCTCTGTCTTGTTCCCATACCCAAGGGCCCAGCAATTGATGCTGGACAGGAGCTGAGGTCTTCCCCAGTATCTCATCCAGCCCGTGCGGTATTATGTAATGCCAGGTCCATCAAAAACAAAACAGCTATTATAGCTGATCTTGTTAAACCGGTGGATCTAGCATGCATCACTGAGACCTGGCTGGATGAAAATGCAGGCCCAGTATTGGCTTCTGCAGTTCCAGCTGGGTTCTTGGTGATTCATCATCCAAGGTTGGATTGTAGGGTTGGGGGTGCAGCCATTGCTTTTAAGACCAAACTGGGCCTTGTGGATGTTCCATTAGGGACCACCAGATCCTTTGAGTGCATCATGGGTGAGGGTGTAGGTTGCAGGATACTCCTCATTTACCATCTATCAGGTGATGGGGGTCTATTCCTGCAGGAAATTGCGGACTTCATTGTCGACATGGTTTTGGAGTCTCCCAGATGGATAATTCTGGGTGACTTCAATGCCTGGGTCAACGAAGAACTCTCACAGTTTGGTAAAAATCTCCTCCAGCTAATGACAATGCTGGGCCTTACACAGGTAGTTACCTCCTCTACCCATGTAGGAGGCTACTCATTAGATCTGCTGTTCCTCCTGGGGATGGAAATCACTGACTTGGGGGTGGATCCAGTCAGTTGGTCTGACCATCACACCATAGGGTTCAGTTTTGGGGCTCCCCTCAATGGACCTACTCCTTTGGAGATGGTCTGGTACTGCCCTTTAAGGGGAGTTACGCCAGATGGTCTGTCGGCGGTGCTGGACCTATCAGAATTGCTGGGTGAAAGCACAAGTCCAGGGGACCTCGTACTAGCCTATAAAAAGGCACTGGGAGATGCCTTGGACTTGATTGCTCCTGTTTATGTTCAACCACTCACTCTTTGCCCAAGGTCCCCTTGGTATGATGGGTCCTTGAAGGAGCTGAGGCAGGTTGGTCGAAGGCTGGAGAGAGCATGGTGGAAGTCCAGCCTGGATGCTGACAGGCTAAGATTTATTGAACATTATAAGGGCTATCTGTCAGAAATCACCCGTAAGAAGGCAGAGTTCCTGTCCAGGAAGATTTCTGCTGTGTGGAACCGATCGGCTCAACTTTTTCGAACTGTAGATAGATAGATTGTGCAATCCAATCTGTCTCCAGTCTGGAAGAGTTTTTTCACAAATTAAGTATGATGAGCTAGCTCGGTTCTTTGCAGATAAGGTTGCCAGCATCAGGTCCGGAATTAGCCCGGCTCTCTCCATGAGGGGTTGCGAAGGTCAATGGGAGGTGGTGAGCACCCAGTCTGTCTGGGCAGATTTCAGCAGACCAGAATTCATGGACATCGTGAAGATTATCCAGACTCTGCACCCAACCTGTTGTAGTTTGGATCCGGGCCCTACCTCCCTCTTAGTGGAGTGTTTAAATGTTATCTGCCTAATCCTAGCTGAAATTGTATGGCGATCCTTGGAGTCTTTCCAGGCCCTCTAAAGGAGGCGGTCATTCGGCCACTCCTTAAAAAACCCTCCTTGGATCCCTTCAATCCAGCTAACTACTGACCTGACTCTAACCTGCCCTTTGTGGGGAAGGTTATTGAGAAGGTGGTTGCATTGCAACTGAACAATCACCTTGTAACTCACAATGTCTATGAAGCTCTCCAGTCTGGTTTCAGGAAGAGGCATAGCATGGAGACCACCCTTGTTCGGGTACTAAATGATCTTCTAATGGTGAGAGAGCAAAAGGCTCATACCATCGTGGTCCTTCTTGATCTCTCAGCAGCTTTTGACACTGTGGACCATGGGGTGCTTTTGGAGATCCTGCGATTCTTTTGTGGACTGTCGGGTACAGTCCTCGAATGGTTTTGATCGTTCCTCATAGGCAGGTCTCAGAGGGTGGTCACCAGAATTTATTCCTCTGACGCCCTTCCCCTGTCCTGTGGGGTGCTGCAGGGCTCCATACTGGTGCCCATGTTGTTCACAGTTTATATGCTGCCATTGGGAGATATCATTAGGCAATATGGCTTGAGTTTTCACTGTTATGCAGATGATACTCAGCTGTATATGTCCTTTGTGCCCGGACAGGTTGATGCAATCTCTATGCTAAACAGCTGCCTCTCTGAGATCAAAGACTGGATGAGTTCAAGTTGGTTGAGACTGAATCCGGATAAGACTGAGGTGTTGGTTGTGGACCCGGGTCTCCTGGGGGCAGGTTTGGGGGCTGGACATGTGTCTGGCCTATGGCTTGATGGTGTCCAGCTCACTACCTCAGATTGGGTGCATAACCTGTGTGTTATTTTTGACAATGGCTTGACCTTGAAATCTCAGGAGTCAGCTGTGGTTAAATCCTCATTTTACCATCTGAGGAATATTGCCCAGGTGAAACACCTGGTTCCACCGGGCAACCTTCCAACACTGGTCCATGCCTTCATTACTACCCATCTTGATTACTGCAATGCCCTCTATCTAGGGCTGTCTGGGGTTGACATCCGCCGCTTGCAGCTAGTGCAGAATGCTGCAGCTAGGCTGTTGACTGGTACATCCAGGACCAGCTATATTATGCCTGTGCTGCGAGAACTTCACTGGCTGCCAGTTCAGTGGTGGATCACCTATAAGGTAGGCCTACTTACCTTCAAAGCCCTACATGAACAGGGACCTGACTACCCGAAAGATCTCCTGACTCCCTACTCCCCCAATCGCCCTCTCCGATCTGCTTATGAGGGATTGCTAGAGATTCCGGGGTTTGTTTAAAAACATCTGGAGCTCATGTGTTTTCATTTGCAGCACCAACCTTGTAGAATTCTCTACCTCACCAGTTAAGAGAATGCCTGACCTTCAGTAGTTTTAAATCTATGCTGAAAACTTTTTTTGGAGGGGGGGCATTCCCTGATTGATCGATTTTAAATAATTTAAAATGCAATTTGTTTTAACATTGTAATTTATATTATGTACAGTGCCTTGACCTTGAAAGGCACCATTTTTATATTTTTTTTTTGTGTTTATTTACACATCAGTTTACAACCTTTGAGCCAGAGGCTCATTTCCAAAGGTACCTCGTCACATAGAGGACAAATACAAATACAAAACATTCTCAGTTGGATATAAGATACATAGTTTGCAGGCTCATGTGATAATGAACATGACAAATATATATACAAGCATTATGGGTTCCAGGATATGGGTTACATAGATAGCAAGCACATGTGATAAAGACAATTATACAGATAAGCCAGTATGGTTACAATGGCGCATAGTAGTACGACTGTAAGAGGAGGCAACAGAGTAACAGCAGTTTAATCAGAAGTGGTGCATACTTGCACAGAGAATGGGCAAACATTAGGAATAATGGCAGTACAAACAGAAAAGGGGTAGAATTTAAAGAGGTGTGGTAAGGATGCTGCCCAGTGGGCATTGTCAGGGCACAGAGTGTTGCACCTCTGATTATAGGCAGGTGCAGCTACACGTGTTGAGTAGTTCGCCTGAGTGCAGATTTGAATTTGGAAATGTGGTGGGCATCCGAGATGGGAGAGGGAGGTTGTACCAGGATGGGGCTTTATGGGAACACTCTGTCCATGGAGGTCCTAGATCTTGGTACCTGAAAAGTGGCCTTGCAGGAGGTCCGTGTACAGACCAAGGGTTGGGCTAGGTGGAGGGAGGCTGTCAGCCCGGGAAGGGATAATCCTAGAAGAGCTATTAGGCATGTTTGATATCGCAGTCGTTCGTCTAGGTTCAGCAGTGTTGCCATATCATAGAGCTGGCACGAGTGTGTGAGCCTAGGGGCACCAGTGATTAGCCTGCATGCCTTATTTAGGATGAGGCAAATTTTATTGAGGGCAATTGTGTCGGCAGCACCGTAGACCGGTAGTCCATAGTCAACTAGGAATAATATAGAGGATGTCACCACAAGCCGGAGGGCAGTGGGGGGGAGACAGTTTTAGTAGCGGTATAAGATACCTAGCTGCACATTGGTAGCTGAGGCAAGTGCATCAATGTGGGTGTGGTAGATGAGGGATGAGTCAAAGGTGACCCCAAGGTACTTGTAGGAGTGGACTTGCTCTAGTGGCTGTTTGGAGCAGGGGAGGATATGGAGTGGGAAGTTGCTGGCTTTGTTTCGGGGGTGGGCAAAGAGCATTGTTTTTGGTTTTTGGAGATTTATGACCAGTCTGTGCTCTTTAAACCAGGTTTCTGCATCTTTATAGGAAAGTTGCAGGGAGTCCTGGAGGGAGGTAGGGTTACGGTGGGTGGCAAAGATGACGGCGTCATCTGCATACAGCAGAATTTTCCCAGTGCATGCACTGGGCCGGGTGTTAAGGTAGAGTGAGAAGAGTAGAGGTCCCAGGATGGAGCCCTGAGGAACCCCTGAGTGGATGGGACAAGTTTTGGAGAGTGTCCAATTAATTTTGACACGTTGGGAGCGGGCAGATAGGTAGCTGGTGCACCAGGTGAGTGGCCCAGTAGCGAAGCCAGTGTGGCAGAGGGTATCCAGCAAGAGGGGGTGGGAGACAGTGTCAAAAGCCTATGAGAGGTCAATGAACACTGCCCCGGCTAGGGCGCCAGAGTCCAGGGAGGAGTGTCGGAATGTTGAAAATTCCACTAGTGCAGTGCCGGTACTGTGTCCAGCACAGAAACCATACTGTTCAGGGCACAGGATGCTGTGTTTGGTCATGTACTCAGTGATTTGCATGGCAACCAGTTTTTCAAGGGCTTTGGAGAAGGGCGGGAGTATGGAGATTGGCCGGTAGTTCCCAGCTGAGGGCCTGTCACCCCCTTTGTGAATGGGAGTAACAATGGTGGTTTTCCATGCAGTAGGGAATTGTCCCAGGCAGAGGGATTTGTTGAGAAACATAGAAACAAAGACTTTGACGGCAGATAAGGACCGCTTGGCCCATCTAGTCTGCCCATTTCCCTATCTAGAGGATAGGCCGCAGATCCTAGTTAGCCAACAGCCTATTTCTTCCTACCCCCCCACAAGAATTGCCTTATGTCTGTCCCATGCATTCTTGAATTCTCCCACAGTTTTAGACCCCACAACCTCTCAGGAAGGCTGTTCCATGCATCCACTACCCTCTCTGTGAAATAATACTTCCTCACATTGCCTCTGAACCGCCCCTTCTATCTTTAAATTGTGTCCCTTGTTCTTGCACATCTTTTTCTGAAAGATGCTACCCTCTTGGACTTTGTTGATTCCACTGAGGTACTTAAAGTTTCTATCATGTCCCCCTCTCCCTTCTTTCCTCAAGGGTATACATATTAAGCTCCTTAGTCTCTCCTCATATGGCTTCTCTTGCAGACCCTGCACCATTTTAGTTGCCCTCCTCTGGACTGCCTCTATCCTGTCCATGTCCTTGCAGAGATGGGGTCTCCAGAACTGGACGCAGTACTCCAGATGGGGTCTCACCAACTGTCTGTACAGAGGGATAACAACTTCCTGTTTTCTGCTGCTGATGCCTCTCCCTATACATCCCAGTATACCCCCAGCCCTCCCTACTGCCTTCTCACATCGCTTGCTAACCTTAAGGTCATCTGATATGATTACCCCCAGGTCCCTTTCCTTTTTTGTTGTTGTTACTACCTCCCACCCATTGTGTATTCTTCCCCTGGGTTCTTGTTTCCCAGGTGCATTATTTTGCACTTCTTTGCATTGAATCCTAGCTGCCATACTTCTGACCATTCCTCCAACCTTGCCAAGTCCCTTTTCTTCCTTTCTACGCCTCCTTGTGTATCAACCCTGTTGCGGATCTTTGTGTCATCTGCAAAAAGGCATACTTTTCCTTCCAGTCCCTCTGCAATGTCATTGATGAAGACATTAAAAAGGACTGGACCCAATACTGAACCCTGTGGTACCCCACTAGTAACCTCTCTTTCTTCAGAGTGGACTCCATTTACAATTACCTTCTGTGTCCTGTTGTGCAGCCAGTGTTTTACCTAGGCTACCACCCTGGGACCTACTCCCAGGCTGGTTAATTTGACTATTAATCTTTGTGTGGGACTGTGTCAAATGCCTTGCTAAAGTCTAGGTAGGCCATGTCCACAGCCCCTCCCTGGTCTACTACTTTGGTCACCCAGTCAAAGAAATCTATTAGATCTGCCTGACATGACCTTCCCGCGTGAACCCATGCTGCCTTGGGTCCTGTGCCCCACTGGCCTCTAGGTACTCAACTATTCTTTCCTTCAGAAGTGACTCCATTACTTTCCCTACCACAGATGCCAGACTGACAGGTCTGTAGTTTCCTGCCTCTGTCTTGGTTCCACTTTTGTGAAGGGGAATCACATCTGCCTTCCTCCAGTCCTCGGGTACCGCACCATCCTCCCATGATTTATTAAAAAGAGTAGCCAGTGGTTTCACTAGTTCCTCCTTTAATTCTTTAAGAATTCTGGGGTGAATTCCATCAGGACCCATTGCTTTGTCCACCTTCAGTTTTAGGAGTTCTTGCAGAACCCTTTCTTCTGTGAAAGGACTGGGATCGACCCCCCTATCAAGAGTGCTTCTGTTAATTGGATTAGGCACTTCACCCTCCTCTTTTGTGAATACTGAGCAGAAATATTCATTCAGTATCCCTGCTTTTTCACTGTCCCCCTCTGCCCACCCACCATTCATTCTAACACTATCACTGGGCACTCAGAAGGCTGGTAAGTGGGGCAAGGACCTGATCCAGTACCAGCCGGAGAATGCTGGGGTCCAGGGAGTCATCGCCGGGACTATTGCTTTTTAGTGCATGGATCAGGTGGGGTCTAGCTTCCTGGGCAGTTGCCCTACATAGGTGGAAGCTAGGGTGTTGGAGAGCTGGAGCTGGTAGGGAGGGTGGTGGGTCAAAGAAATTACTGGGGAGGATAGAGCTGAGGTCCGTAAAGGTTGTGTTGAGGTAGTTTGCAATGTTTGTAGGGTCCGTAATGGTAGTGCCGTCAATGGTGATCTGGGATGGGGGAAGGGAGCGTGCGCTCCCATTCAATTGTTTGACATTATCCCAAAAAGTTCGGGCACACCCCCAGGAGGAGGAGGTGAAGGTGGCCTGATAGTGGTCGGCCTTGGCTTTCCTGATGGCCCAAGTGCACTTATTCCGCGCAACGTTGTAGGTCTGTCTATCAGCTGGCCAGCCTGTTTCTGTTGCAAGGTGCCATAGGTTATCCCTAAGCCTGAGCAACTGTAATAGGGCAGGAGTAATCCAGGGCACATTATGTTTTTTGGTTCGGGCAGCCGTGAGGGGTGCGAAGAGGTCGCAGGCTTTGTTAAAGGTTTGGGAAAAGAAGGCAAGGGCAGTGTCTATATCAGGAGTGTGGTGAATGGGTGACCAGTTTGTTTGGGCAAGAAATTGCCTGAGGTTTTTCAGCCCACCTGGTCTGAAACGCCGGCGGAGCGTGTGCTGGGCTGTGGGTCATGGCAGGGTGGATGCCCAGCGGAATAGGATAGGGGAGTGGTCACTGAGTGAGTCAGGGAGGACTTGGATATCCAGAATTTTTGGGGGGCAGTTGGTGATGATAACATCTAGGAGGGTGCTGGTACCTCTCTTAGAGTTTACTCTTGTGGGTTGGGAGATTAGTTGTGTCAGATCTATGGCAACAAAGGAGTCCCGGGTGGTGATGGAGGTAGGGCTGAGCCAGTTCACGTTAAGGTCCCCCACAAGGACTTGTTCAGCCCTGTGAGGGAGGATGGCAAGATAATCAGTTAAGTATAATAGTGCCGGGTTTTGGTTCTTTGGTGGAATGTAAGCAGAGGTGATATAAAGGGGGCCCCTGGAAGGGTCTGGGGTAAGTTTAAGGGTAAGAGCCTGTGCCCCACTTGCAAGGGTCAGGGCAGGGAGTGCTTGACCAGTGAGAGAATCCCTGGTATAGATCGCACAGCCACCCCCACATTTGCCTACATGATCCTCCCGGTATAGGGTGTAGCCAGGGAGGGCAACATAGGAGTCAGGGGTGCATTTTGATAGCCAGGTTTCCACCAGTGCAACGACGTCTGGTTTATGCAGCATGACCCAGCATTGGAGGGTATCAAATTTTTTCAATATGCTGCATATATTCATGGAGGCAACACTCAGACCGGGGGACCCACCTGGTGGGTTGGTCTGGGTGGGGCCTGGGTTAGGATGGATATTGCCTGTTAAGAGTAGAAGGAGGACCACGGCTCTGGCCA
Source organism: Neoceratodus forsteri (assembly GCA_016271365.2). Taxonomy (NCBI): domain Eukaryota; kingdom Metazoa; phylum Chordata; order Ceratodontiformes; family Ceratodontidae; genus Neoceratodus; species Neoceratodus forsteri. Next base: position 1,781,979,903 of record CM057452.1, read on the forward strand.
GGCTGTGGTGATATGTATATTTCCTATGGGTATGAGGGGATGGGGGAGGGACCTTCGGGGAAAAGGGGATGGGTAGAGATTGCCAGGTTGGGAGGGCGAGAACAATTAGCCGCCAATGTGGGCCCAGGCAGGCAGTGGGGTGGTACACGGGGGATGGGTATTGTAGGCCATTGTACATGGTAAGTGTTGGGTGAGTGCGAGCTATGTCTGGGAGAATTGTTGGTGCTGGTACCAGTGATCCAGGGGAGATGGCTGGCTGGTGGGACGAGTGTACTAGAACGTAACTGAGGGGGAGGCATTTTAGGAGGAGGTGGACTAACATGACTCTTATGGTGGTAGTCGGGTAGAAAGGTAGAAGTATTTAGGTTGCCTTCTAGAAAGCGTGATTACCACTTTGGATTAGTGGTAGTGACATAGACTCTGGTGGATAGAGTTCAAAGTTCAAGTCTCTGCCAGGGCAGCTAGTGAAGTGCCTGGGTGAGGGCAGTGATCCACGTTCTGAGGGGTCTGATGCAGGCTGGGTTGGGTCAGAAAACAGGGTGAGAAATAGTGACTCCTAGTGGTCACTGGGTGTGGGTTCAGCAGAGCAGTATTGAGTCGGGCTGGGTGCTGGGGGGGTGGTGTGGGCAGAGGTCGGTGTGAGTTGTGGAGGAGAGAAGTGGCACAGGAGGTTAGAGGGGTTCCAGGAAGTTGTTGGGGAGGAAGACAGGTAGTGGAACCTGAGGTGGGAGTCTGTGGGTCCCTCTGGTGGCTGGCAGGTATAACCTGCAAATGGCAAAGTGGGGACTTAGTTAAATGAGCAACAGGAAGTGATGTCAGTAGACATTGCCTATAAAGGAAATGCCGAGCAAGTGTGGGGCAGTTGATGTGTGCAGCATGTTGATGGGCTATCCCCCCTCACAAGGGTGCTACTGTTGGAGGTGGTTTATTACCTCCTAGTGCCTGTGTTGTCTTTTCGCTCCAGGAGGGAGTGCTTCTGCTCAGGGGACTCCTGAATGTAGGTGTTTGCTTTGCTTTGAAATGAAACTACCCTGGTAATTCCTTGGCACCCCCTTGGACCCTGATCCTTGGTGTGGAAAGAAATTACCCAAGTAGACCAGTGGTAACCCCAAGTGCTCCAAAGTCTGTTGTAAAATTACATCTTCCTTCTCCAGCCCAGTCACCCCACTGAACACCCACCACCCCTCACCCTCCATCCCCTGTATAGCACCTGACACCCTAAAAAAATGTGGACATGGCAGACAGAATGGTGGTTGTTGACCAGCACAGACTAAATATGTATATTTCCAGCAGTCACTGGATCTTTCCAGACTCACATCAGACAGTGGAGGCAATGTGTTTTAATGGTTAAAGCACGGCTGAGAATTTGGAGATGACAGATTCAGACCCCACTGCAGCTACATACTCACTGTGTGGCTCTGAATTACTCATTTACCTTCCAGTGCTCCCATCCATCCACCTACCTTCAGAAATGGGTAGAAGCAGGACCCCACTGGAAATGAGATGCTGCATCTCAGCTGGACTATTTTAGGGAAATCCATTGTAAGAAAAGAAAGAAACTAAATCATCTGCAATTGCTTGCCTTTCCTTGTCATGACCCCTTTTCCAGAAAGCAGTGTGGCAAAATGGTTAAAGCACTGTTAGGAACCAGCAAGTCTTACTAGTGAGAAATACAGTATTTACTGAGTAACCCTAAGCAAATTACTTAACCTCGCAGTGCTCCAGCCAGCCCAAGCTGCAAAAAAGGGTAGAGGCAGGACTCCACTAGAAATGGGATGTTGCACATGAGCTGCACTATCCTTACTAAATGCATTGTAAAAATATGAAAAAGCAGGATCCCCCTTGAAAGGAGATGTTGCATCTCAGTCAGACCATTCTTGGTAAATAAATTGGAAAAAAATTCCAACCCCCCGCAGTAATGATACTTGTTGGAGCACTGTTGCGAACCAGGAGATTCCTGGTTTAAACCCTGCTATAGCTAAATACTATGTAAGCCTAGATAAGTTACTGAAAATTAGCTACAGTATGTGAGCTGCACTATCCTACTTTAGGTAAATACATTGCAAAAGTGATTAAAAACCTGACACACTGGAAGTAAGATGTTGCAGCTTATCTGGGTTTGTCTTGGTAAATATATTGTGAAAAAAAAATTCATTTATTCTGTCACTAACTAAGCATAGCACTGATAGAACTTATTAAAGTTCTGTACTGTCCTTCACTTGGTTGACTCGATTGGTGTTTTCAAGCTGAAGCTCTCTTTAGCCTGGCTTTTATGGAGTGATTCCCCAGCCCAGCCACTCTAGTTAACAGATGCTAATCTTAATAGCCATCATTCTGATTCCTGTTTATTCTGAAAATGTTATTGTGCTTTTATGTGTGTTATGCTTTGTTAGGCGCCCAGAGCCTCAGGCATTGTGCACCCTAAAAATAAAACTAGCCTTGCCTTACTAAGCATAACAATTTTGCTTATACAACATGCAAGCAAGTATAACACTGATTCTGGACCTCATAACCCCAGATGAAGCCCACGTGGAATCTTTCACCAACCTGCAGAGACAATATGGGTTACCTAAGCAAGTCTTCTGAAGATTTCTTCAGGTTGGGAGGATGATTCTCCCTATGATCTCTACTAATTCCACTGAGGTGATGATCCCCACCGTCGCATTGATGGAACTGAGCACTAGGATTGCTACAAGGAGAGCTAGCCTTGTATACCATGCTCTTCATGGTGCTCTCCCAGATCAGTCCCTCTTATCTAAGATCGCTTTGGAAACTGAACTAGGAATTAGGATAAGTGATGAGGCTTGGTCTCATTCTCTATTCATCATGGAGTAAAAGCAGACATGGGGCTGTGTGTCACAGAGGGGGTCAAGAACATAGAAAAACACTTTTTAGATATATCAGTGAAAAAAGTAAAAAAGGGGGGCATCGCATGGCTAGTTGAGGGTGGCTGGGTGATAGCAGAGGATGAGCAAAAGGCCGACGCCCTGCATGACTACTTTTGCTCAGTATTCACTAAGGAGGACTGCATGTCCACGCCAGAAAGTGGCATCAAAGTGGTTGCTAACGGAGTCCTGGAAATCAGGCAGCTGATAATTACAAGTGAGAGGGTCCTGAAAGGGCTGGCAGCCCTTAAGCTAGATAAGACCCTAGGACAAGATGGGTCGCATCTAGAGATAATTAGGGAATTAGCAGCAGAATGGGCTGAACCACTGCCTGGGCTGTTCAACAACTCACTTAAGTCCATGGAAGTTCCAAGGGACTGGAGAATGGCAGACGTTGTACCACTTCATGGGGGGGGGTTGATAGGTAGCAACCAGGGAACTACAGGCCTGTCAGTCTGACCTCCATCATGGGGAAGCTGAATCACTAATCAAAGATGACCTGGAGGACTACCTAGAGAGCAATGAGCTCCAGGATAGTAAACAACATGGTTTTGTGGCAGGGAGCTCTTGTCAGACTAATGTAATTTTTTTCTTTAACTGGGTGACCAAGGAAGTAGATAAAGGCCACACTGTGGATCTGCTGTACTTTGACTTCAGCAAGACTTTAGATTCAGAACCACACAAAAGGTTGCTCAAAAAGATGAAAGACCTGGGTGCAGCTAAATCTGTAGTGGCTAGAAGGGAGGCAGCAGAGGGTGGTGGTCAATGGGGTTAAATCAGATGAATGGGAGGTTACAAGCAGGGTTCTACAGGGATCAGTCCAGGGTCCTATCCTCTTCAACAAGTTCATTAGTGACATTGATGAGGAAATCAAGGGCAGGCTGTGTCAAAGATGAGACAAAACTATGTGGGAGGGTGGATAGTGATGAGGGAATAAAATGCAAAATGATCTACAAAACTAGAGGGGTGGTCAAAGGTCTGGCAGTTAAAATTCAATGCCAAAAAGTGCAAAGTAATGCACCTAGGGAAAGGGAACCCCAAGATGGAGTACTGGCTGGGTAGGGTGAGACTTAGCACTACAGAAGAAGAACAGGATCTAGGAGTTATAATCAGTAATTCCGTTAAACAAATAAGCCAGTGCAACAAGGCTTATAGCAAGGCTAACAGGATGCTGGGATGTATCGGGAGGTCTTGATAGCAGAAGAAAAGAAGTAATACTTCCCCATACAGATCCCTGGTGAGGCCTCAGCTGGAGTACTATGTCCAGTTCTGGAGCCCTCACCTCAGAAAGGACAGGGCTAGGTTAGACGCAGTGCAGCACAGAGTAACAAAATGATTCAGGGCCAGCAGGGAAGATCCTATGAGGAGTGCCTCAAAACACTAAATATGTACTTACTGGAAACCAGGAGGGAGAGGACAGATATGATAGAGATCTTCGAGTTCTTTTAAAGGAATTAACAAGGTAAAGAGAAAAAAATCAGGGAGGACAAAATAGTCACTCAGAAATAAATTACAGGAATACAAACAGCTCATCACAGCTAAATGGATTTAGTGGTGATACTGTAAGTGCTTAGTGAAAGTTAATTTCCACAGGTGGAATTCTAGTGGCATTACCTATTATTACCTATGATGCATCCATGAAGTTTTTATAATTCTCTGTTCATGTTCGCTTACTCTACTGTCTGAACTCCCTCTGGAGGCCCCTCAAGTACCTAGCTCAGCAGGCCCTGCCCACTTCAGCCACCTACCTCCACACTGCCTCAGTTTACTTCCCAGGTGGGGATGGAGTGGAGGGTATATATTTCAAAACTGTATTGTTTTCATAGGAGACATGCTGTGCAGGTCAAGGCCAGTCTTGGTGCATAGGGATTCTGTTATCCTCAGACAGCAGGGTACTCTTTCTGTCTGTTTCTCCTGAACCCCTCAAACACAGGCATGCTGGGGAAACCAAGGCATGTATGCATGGAGAGCATGCTGCAGCACTGGATCCCAGCCTACATCTGTCCCTCCCATGATATCCTACACTTCAGTGCCACCTGTGGTCACCCATGTGGCTGTATTGCAGTGAGGACAGCAACCCACCCTCCCTGGAGGAGGAGAGTATCTCCTCTTTATTTGCAGGTTGATATCGTGGGGGCTGATAGAGGGAGGAGGATGGTTGGAACCAGAGGAGGGGTTGGGTAGCGGACTGGGTGTGCTTCATAAAGACAGTGGGACTTAGGTGGGAGAGGTGGGTGGAGTGTTTAGCGCATTGTTGGGCAAAATGAATTACAATTTGTAACAGCCACAGTCACAGGCAGTAGTGTTCAATTCTCTGGGGCAGGGGGTAAGAGGACGCCAGCAGGGGAGGTGGGAGGGGGATATCATGAGATATATACAACAGGAGTAGGAGGTAAAAATGACAAGATAAAAAAGATATCTTAGTTAGTGGCACCAGTAACAGCAAGATATCTAAAAATATCAAAGTTACAAAAAGTTACAACGGATATCTTTTAAGTTACTGTCATCACAGTGGAATACTGAACCAATCAGAAAGCAGCTTCTACAATGCTGATGACATCATAATGCCTTGTGCAGCACTAAAACAGGCAGTTAAAATCAATGAAAAGAGCAACATTTTTAAATAAACTGCAGATTTAAAAGCTATAACTTGTAAATTACTGTTGTATATATCAAATATACAATTGCCTGACTCAAAATAGGCAATTTATCATCACTTGTGAGTGGGAAGGACTTTCATAACTCACTCGTGGCTCTGCCACTCATGCGTTATGGTCGTGCCCCCTCACACTTGAAGACAAATTGCATATTTTGAGTCAGCCTATTGTATATCCTATATTCTATATTCTTCGGGAAGGTAGGGGTATGTTTCACAGAACAGTGGTGGGGGGGTTGTTGAAGTTTAAAAAATAATCGGGGGTCATGTGATGCAGACGAGCTAAGTGTAGAAAGGCCCCTCTCGCTCGGCACAGTTGACTGTGTATTTCTCTTTCTCTCCCCTTTTACTCAGCTCCTTTTACTACCATTTTTTAGACCTTGCTTTTGGATTGCCCCAGGATGCCTGAGACTGATAAAATGGCGGCCCTTGCCATAAAAATGTATAATCTCTTGGCCTCGCCACCGTCTTTGGAAGAGGGAACTTCTAATATGACGGGTGCACAAGTGCAGAGAGAGAGATGGAGACACGCCTCATTATTTTTGAACTCTATGAAATTAAAGCTTTTATGAGTGCCATTCGATCTGATATTAATAAGCTAACCATGACTTTAAGTGCAGTTTGGATCTCAGTTGAGACTTTTTGGCAATACATGTAGCAGGCAGAGAATTGGGTCAGTCAGCTCAAGGATTGGTCCCACCCAGCAGAACAGCATCTGGAGCTAGTGGAGTGGGAGGTGCATGACCTTACAGAGTGTCTGGATGACCAGAACCCCTGCAGCTGCCGGAGCAATGCCCATCTTTTTGGACTGTTTGAGGGTTCCAAAGGGTGGAACATGATCTGCTTTGTTCAAGATTCTGTTCCCTAATGGTTAAATTGGCTGGCAGATTCTCTGGTTGGGGTGGAAAGGGCGCATTGGGTCCCAATGGAGCTGCATCTTTCAGATTCCAACAATAGGCCTTGTCCGGTAGTCTTGAAGCTTCTTCGCTACCAGGATAGGGAGTATATTTTGAGGAGTGCCCTTTCTTTAAAGAAAATCAATTGGCAGGGTCACTGCATGCTGAAATGGGAAAGAGGTGAAGTAGCTGCAGGTGTGGTACCTAGTTGAGCCACTCCCATGGTGGAGTGGCTTAGGTACTTGGCCTAGAGTGGTGAAGACCTGTGGACCAGGGTTTGGTTCCCAGTCTCCTGGTATTTAACCTTTTACTTATTTTTTTTTTAAACAAATTTCCCCCCTCCCAAGTTTCTCTGGCATGGGGTGATACCACTGTATGACAAACAGTGTGGCTAAAAATGCTGCAGCTAAACAGTGCCTAACACAAACAAAGTCTGACAAAATGCCAACCTGTTTGTGACAGCGCACCCACTGAAAACAATGGGTGTTTACATTTTTTTGCTGGGGCTTTGCCCCCCCAGAACTTAGTTAACTAACAACAGGGGGGGCTGACTTCAGGGATGAGAGAGAAACTCAGGAGGGGGGAGTCTGATTTAAAAAAAAAATACCCACACAAGTTGCAGCAGTGGAGACCTGGGAGGGGGAACTGAACCATGATCCCAGGTCTCCTGATTGCACCATGGACTGGTGCCATAGCCACTCCACCATGGGAGTGGCTCAACCAGGCACCCAGCACACAGCAACTTCTCCTGGCTCCCCATCACAATGCAGTGATAGGGGTAGCAGTATATTCCTGTCGCTATTCTACCCCTGTTGCTGTGAATTCAAGCACTGTATGTACAATGCGAGTAATACCGCGCTGTCTTACATGTGCGGTATTGCCCCGGTACCAGTTTCTCCCAGTCCCCGAGGTCCACACACACCCTTGAAGTTGATTATAATAAGTCCTGGGGTGTGGGGGCAACCCCCCCGATAAAACAAAAACTGTGCATTTCGTCCCATTTGTGTCTACTGTGTGTGCGAATTTAGTTACAGTCGCCGTTTTTCCTGATCTTATTTGGGAGGACGGCATTTTGCTTGAGGCATTGTTTGCTGTGCTGTTTTTGTTTGCAGGGTTATTTAATATACTACTTCTCAAGCTTCCTTCCCCCTTTTTCTCTTTGGCTACTTGGGTGGCTGGGGGGCTGGATTAGGTAGTTTGTATTTTGTGTCTCGGGTTTCTTGACTGATATATTCAGAATGTGTGAGGGTAGCAATAAGGTAATTTCTCTTATATTGTTATCTAAATGGTGTTTTAGTTTAGTGTTCCTTATGGGGAGCTGGTTTGGCCTTTTGGGATTTTAATTTTGTTGTGTTGCTGTAGGGGATGGGGGGATTTTTTTTAACCCCTGGGGTGTTTCTTGTCAGGGTCGGGTGAAGTAGCCTCATGCATACCCACATGCATTCTTCACCCTTAGAGTTCAGGTTCTCATTCATGCTGATTGTACATATGTTACTAGTTTTTATTTGTTCTACTGGTTTCCTTTCTTGGTTTTAATATTTTATTGTTACATGCTGTAAACTTTTTCCTAACATGCTGCTGTTGGGGGAGTGCAAGGGAATGGGCGTTGGTCGTGGGTTTTACTGGTAGGGGTACTATGGTCTATAAAGCTCTTTCTTGGAATGTGAGTGGGATGAATGGGCCTATTAAGTGTAAGCAGGTTCTATCCCATATTAAAAAGTTTGGGGAGGTCAGATAATTTTCCTGCAAGAGACCCATTTGCTCAAAAAAGGAGTAGACAGGTTTCAAGCTTGTTGGAAGGGGCAGGTGTATGCAACTTAGCATACCTCTAAAAAGCAGGGTGTCATGATTTAACCCTCTTAACACATCAACTGGGTTACTCAGGCTGTAGCACAGGACCACTGGGGTGTTGGATCCTTTTGGTGGGTACCTAGGATGGCTGTGAGTTTACCTTAGTGTCAGTATATGGTCCCAAATGTGATGACCCTCCCTTCTTTCATAAACTCTGTCAGCTCCTTCACAACAAGGGTAAGGGCTAGGTTATATTAGCAGGGGATATGAATGAAGTGATGGATTTGGTTTGTGACCACAGTGGTACTCTGAGCAGGCTTGATACCCCTGGTTCCCAGATGTTGTGTAGGCTCTGGGATGACCATGGGCTTTGGGATGTTTGGAGACTTGCTCATCCAGTGGCTTGAAATTATACCTATTTTTCCTTTTTGCATCAGTCTTATAGCAGGATTGATATAACATTGGTTTCATCCAATTTGGTTAAGGCTGCTTTAGCCTCTACTATTGAATCAGTAATTATTTCAGCCCATTCTCCAATTACATTTACCTTTCAGCAGGAGGGGGCTAGTACTAGGTAGTGATGTAATGCAGTTTTTTGAATGATTCACAATTTACAGATTGGATTCATGAGGAGGTTTGAGACTATCTTTCTAATAATTACACTGGTGAGGTTGCTACAAAATAGGTGTGGTAAGGTCTTAAAGCCTCCATTCGGGGCAAAATTGTTTCTTACACTGTGGTTCAAAAAAAGCCAGGGATTCTAAATTGTTTTCCTTGGAACAGCAGCTGTCAGCTGTGGAGCATCAGTAGAAAATGATTCCTATGGCTCCCTTCCTTATTTATCACATATGGGATCTTTGTTTCCAAATTAATTCCTTAAATACCCACTTAGTGGAATTCGGGTTGTATACGACTAGGCAGGCTTACTGGGAGGGGGAGAGCATGCAGGCTGTTTTCTGGCCTAGTGGCTTAAGCGAATGGAGGTTTCTCATAAAATTCCAGGAATTCAGCATGGGGATTCTTTGATTATGAATCAGGAGGGAATTAATTTTGCTTTTCAAGAGTATTATTCTCAGCTTTACACTTCCAGAAGAGCTCAAGGAGCCTTGGTTTTGGACATTAAGGAATTCTTAGATTCTTTAGCTCTCCCTAGCATTACTCTGGAGCAGTGTCAGTAACTAGATGCCCCTGTAACATTGCTTGAGGTTCAGAGGGTGGTTAAGCAGTTGAATGGTGGTAAAACCCTGGGACCTGATGTGTTTCTGGTTGAGTTTTACAAGGTAGTGAGAGATTTAGTATACCCTCTGCTCACAGCTACCTTTACAGAGGCCTGGCAGATGGGGGAGCTTCCCCCAACTATAAATGATGCTGTTCTTACAATTTTGTATAAAAAGGACAAGGACCCCTTTATGTGTTCTAGCTATCGCCCTATCTCACTCCTCAATGTTGATTACAAAATGTTGGCAAATGTCTTGGTTAATCACTTGGTTTCTGTGTTGCCGAGTTTGATTCATTCTGATCAGGTGGGGTTTGTGGAGGGGGTTGTGGTGGAGCAGACCATATCCATCATTTGGCTGACTTCATCTGGGCTTCCACTCAGTTGTCTGAGCTAACTGTGGTGGTGGCCTTAGATATGGAGAAGGCCTTTGATTCTGTTGAACAGCCTTACTTATTAGCTGTCTTTTGTAAATTTTTTGGTTCTGTCTTTCTTCATTTGTTACTGGTCATCTATTATTTTCCGTGAGCGGGGGTCCTTCCCTATTTTTGCTGGGCATAGGAATGTGTCAGGGTTGCCGCCTGTCTTCTGAGCTTTTTTACTTGCTATTGAGCCCCTTGCTCAGAAAATATGGGATTCCTCTGATATACAGGGAACTGAGGTGGACTCAACTCTTTATAAAAATATGTTATTTGCAGATGATATTTTATTGACTTTGAGGAATCCTGCCTCCTCGTTACATTGTCTTACTTGGCTGCTAGGTGATTTTTCTTCTTTATCCAGGCTGAGGAATATATGGACTGAGACAGAAGTTCTTCCCATGGACTCTTGCGCTGCTTATTTGGTGCAAGCCCCAGGGTTGCATTGGGCAATAGGCCCCATTAAATACTTTGGTATTTTTACAGTATTTCTTCTGATTTGCAAGAATGGTCCTCTTTGAACTTTGTACTGCTTTTTAAGCAACTTTGGAAGGATGAGTCCAGGTGAAAGCACCTTTGGCTGTCCCTCTGGGGTAAAGTTCAGGCTCTATGGATGATGATTCTTCTGAAGGCTCTATATATTATTCAATACTTGCCCCTTATGGTTCCTGAAAATGTGTGGAAACAACTTTTGGCTTAGTTTTCTGAGTTTCTTTGGGAAGGTGGTAAACCTCACCTTTCAATGGTTTGGCTTATTGCTCCATATGCTAGGGGAGATTCATTTACCTTGGTTCAAGGGTTATTATTTAGCATCTGTTCTTCATTTGCTTTGATTTTGGCTCCATGCAGAGTTTTAAACTTCCCCTTCCCAGTGGGTAGAATTGGAACGTACACTGACTAATAATCTCCCCTCTAAGATTATTCTTTGGGACCCTAAGTCCTTTTCTAAGCCCTTTCTTACTCAGGAGTATGTCTGCCACATGTGGAAGTCTGCCATGATTGTTTTGGTTCCTCACTGGTATGTCCCTCTACATCTTTGGCCGTTTTGATTTAATTCTATGTTGTAAATAGGGGGAGTGTCTCTGTTCTGGCTGGCATGGAAGCAAGGGGGTTTGAGGGGAATAGGAAATCTTTTTCTTCTGTTACTAGCTTTTTGAAATCTTTTAGTGATCTCCAACAGGAGGCTTCACTTCCCTAATCGCATTTTTGACTTTACCTTCAGTTGCAGCATCTCTTACGCCGGGTCGGTGGTGGATTCTCAGCTTCAACTTCCTTGGCCAGGGATATAGGATGCAATTTTTGGGAGTAGGTCTAAGGGTGAACAGTCTATCTATACCTAAACTGGCTGCTATTGCGGTGGGAAAAGTTGCTAGGTTTTCCCCTCACAGATTTGGAGTGCACCCAAAGTTGTATGAATGCCTATGGGGCTTGTAGGGACACTGCAGGCAGATTAATGCAGCTGAAGACTCTGTTGCATTAGTATCACACACCCTCATCTTTGCATACTATGCGCTTGACTTCAAACACTATGTGTTAGCATTGTGGTCAACAAAAGGGTACCCTGCTTCACCTCCTAATGAGCTGTCTCAAGATAAAGCATTGATGGGATTAAATTATTCCCTCTTTGCAGTCGGTTTTGGAGCTAAAGATCCCATTGGATGCTTCTCTCCTTGTTTTAGGAACTACTTTGTGGCTTCCTTTGGCTAATAGGTTCCAGCAGGAAAGGTTAATGTCTGCCATCACTGAAGCTAAATGCCTTCTTTTATGAAGGTGGTGTACAACTGTTTCACTATCCTTTGATGAGTGGCTCAAAGGTATGTTTAAATTGGCAGGATTTGAATGGCTGTCATTTCTAGCTGCTGGTAAACTTTGGAACTTCTTTCGAATCTGGCAGCCTTTTTTCCTTCATTATGGGACCAGCGTGTCCCTGGGTAGACTTTTCATTCTCCTCCGTACATAATTTATATGCCTTTTGTTGTCATTTTGTGACCCTGGTTCTTATTTTTAGTTGCAACTGATACCCTATGTCTCTCCTTCCATTCTCCACTTGTTCTGCTTTATTTATTGTTTACTCGAGTTACAGCAGCATCTCTATTTCTTGTGTTTGTTTCTTGTTATTTGTTTGTTCACACTGTTATTATAGTTTGCAATTTTATATTGTATCAGTATATTAGATGGAAATGATTTGAATTGAGTTTACTTTTTGGCCCCATTTATGCTTGTATCTTATTATATAGTTATGGTCTGCTTAGGGGGGTTGGTATCAATTTTCTTTCAACTTAGAATAAGGATACATTGTTGATAGCTGTTTTCAGAATGTGCTTACTATGTTTTCTTTTTGGTTGTTCGATTATTGAATTTGTATGTTAATGGTTGAATGTTATTTATTCTTAATACTCTAATAAAGTATAAATTAACAAAAAAAAATAATCCACAGTGAAGTCGGTATGTCTTCCTTAGAATTCACAAATTTTGTGAATTGTGAATTGTGAATTTCCACGGATTAGCAGCAACTTTGCTAGTGGATACAAAATTAGCAACTTTTCTAATCATGACACAGAAGTGCCAAATCATTGATCCCCAGCATCACTGATTGACTGCTGCAGGTCTTGTGGCATCCAACAACTTGGACATATTCAGTGTGTGCTTCCTGTAAAAAGTGCTGCATCATTGGCCAGCCCAGTGGCAAAGAGGGCTGAGGAGCATAATGCATTACCTCTGACCACACTGGTGACCCAGGTTAGGGAATGAGCTTGGGTTGCTGGGGGTCAGCTGGGGGGGGAGAATCAATCACCCGACTGACTGGTCTCATCATCCGGGGTGGGGGGACCATGCTGTCTCACTCCTTGGCTGCCACCTGGTGAAGACTAGGTGGCAGCACCAAAGCTGTAGCAGTATCAGATTGAAGCTCCGTGGTTATGTAACGTGTGTGCACCTCCAGGCACACATGCATACAGACTTCTCAGCAATGGGGAGAAAACCAAAGAAAAAACTATGGCAATCACAAGCTACATGAATTCCTGCTTGCCCACCCTCACCCTGTGCAGTCGCTGGCCTGCCGATCCTCCAGTCTGCACGCAGGGTCTCCGGGCGAGGGGAGGATGGCCCTCTCCTTGCCTTCCCTGCCACAGTAGAGACTGGTAAGGCAGGTGCAGGGTGAGGGAGGCAGGAATGGGGCTGAGCAGCCTGCCTGTGATGCACCTAGAGGAGGATATACACCTATATAATAAAAACAAAGTGGTACATCATGACATGGAAGTGTCAAATCGATGAATGTAAACCAAATTCCTTTTTGCCCTGCTTCACCAGTGTTCAGAATGCCAGATACTGACACATTCACGAATTACAAATCTGGCATTGGGTCATCATCACAGCTACATGATTACAACTCCCATTCCCTGTCGCATCATAACCAGCTCCTCCACCACCATAATTTGCAGAACATATGTTTGGTGGAACTGGCATGTTGAAACAGTTAGCAGCTCCTTTCCCTCACCCTTGCATCCCTTTCTCCTCCTGTTCTCTTACCCACATTTTCTAAATGCATCGAAGACACACACATGGCATGTTAACTATTATTACTCACAGTGGTATTCAATTGTTAGATGCCCATGTGACAGACGTAGCACAGGCAGTCACCACAATACTGCACAGTTTCTGCATAGATAGTGAATTGTGGGAGATAAGTAAAAGTAATCACACCAGATCACACCTGACAACATTGACAAACTCTCACATAACCTCAGTAAGAGACTAGTGTCTCACACAGCAGCCAAATTCACTTTTCACTCACTGACTAGCTGTTGGGTCTGCAGCAACCACACTGCACTCTGCTCTCTTCTCTCCTCTGCAGATAACCATGATTTCACTGGCCTGACTGCCTGAAACTACAGTTCATTGTTGTAAACTAGCTATCTAGAATGATAATGTATCAATCTCTGATGATGAATATCTTTTCAATTTTTATAAAGAAATGCACAGCTCTCAGTCACATGTTCACCTCTAAGAGAGAGAGAGAGAGAGCAAGAGATGGTTATGAAAATGGCACTGAGACATGCACAGCATAAGTAGTTCTTAATCTGCTACATGTCACGTGGCATGTCAGCAACTTGCAACATAGAAAATTGAATCTGATGACAGATAAGGACCACCTAGTCTGCCCAGTTTCCCTACCTACTGTTACACCACAGTCCCTGCTTGATGTCTGGCTTGTCTCTACGATGCCAGTTCAACAACTAATTCATTAACCAGCATCACAGCACCAGGCTCATGATGATTTCAATTTTCAGTCGGCAGGAGCCACGACATCAGATTGTGTTTTTCTCAGGGCTTTGGCCCCCAAACCCCCTACATGGGGCCTCTGCCCCCTGCACCCCCCTACTTTTGGATTCCAACTCTGAGTCGGAGTTGGTTTGGGGAGGGGGTGCAGGACAGGAGACAGTGTTGCTGGGTCCCTGGTGGACTTCTGCAGCAACATGTCGATGTTGTCAGTATTGACGTATGTCACTGTAGAAGTGTCGATGTACGAGGGGGTATATTGTCAGGCTTTACCCCCCCTTTTCCTTACCACTAACGTCCCCTATCCTATGCATTCTTGAATCCTGTTACCATTTTTTCCCCCACCACCTCTGCTGGTAAGCTGTTCCAGACATCCACCACTCCTTCTGTGAAGAAGTACTTCCTCACATCTCCCTTAAGTCATCCCCCTCCAGCTTCATAGCATGTCCCCTTGTTTTTGACCACTCCCCAACCCCTGAAATTCTCCTGCACTATCCTAGCCTCACCCTTAGCCAGGTCATTAGTCCCTAAGTGGACTATGACATCCAGCTCTCCCTCCTGTCCTACTGCCCTAGTGATCCTCCAAATCTGCTTCCTGTCCCTCCAAGCCAAGGCACTGGGTAGACACCTAACCTCCCTCTCCCCCTCTCTTCCTGTCCCCAAATCTTTCACCCTCACAATGAAGTCCCCCACCAGGAGTTGTTTCCTCCTCCTCTGGGATCATCTTCCACCCTCCTTGGGATCTCCACTATGGACAACCCCCACATCCTCCTTGGTTACTACTATGGGTGGCTCCATGGGACAGTCCTGCCCCACCAGAGCAGTGTAGGTACTGTGTAGTGGTACTATATGGGGAATATGCCTCTGACCCACCACTCTCACCCTTCCTGAGCCCACTGTAGTCCAACCCCTCCTCTTCCTTGGCATCCTTTGAGGTAGTGTTGGCAGACTTGATAGTCTCCGGGTAGGGGAGGAGGCCCCCCAAATCCTAGTCAACTCGGCCTGGAGTCTAGCAACCTCCTACCTCAGCTCAGAGAGGTGCACACAGGTGGGCACCACTGCAGTGTCCAAAAGGTCTCCTGGAAAGCTGTTGCTCCACAGCCACTGCACTGCACCACTCCCATCATAATTTGTAATCTGTTACCCTTGGAAATACTTGGTTCCTTGTGTCCTGACCTGGATAGGTTTCTAGCTAGTGTCTCCCCACCCTGTTTTTTATTTTCTTAAACAAAATCCCTTTTGTACCCCTACCCTAGATAGGGCATTTCATTGATTCCAAATTCCAATCCACCCCTGCCTTCCCTTGCAGAACTCCTGTTTTCTTGCTTCCTCCTTGGCTGTCTGCTTTACTCACTCACTGCTGTGGTGCAGAGTGCCCAACTGTCAGCTGCCTTGTTGAGCCAACTCCAGTGAGCAGACTCTGACATCCTCTGTGCATGGGTCCTTCACGAGAGGGGTGGCCACAGCACAGGGGGATGCTTGATGGCCTAGTCCTTAAAAAAGGCCCTGCCCACTTTCTGGTTCACGGGCAGTGCCCCGGACTGGCTGCTGATCGAGGATAGCAAAATTGTTCTATGGCTAAAAGTTAACTACAGGGAATTCTAAATGCAAACACCTGCTTTGCTTCTGCCAAAGCCACACTCCTCAATTTATAGCTCTTCTCCTGACACAGCTAACTGCAAAGATGTTAGCAAATGCTATTTCATGATGTCAAAATGCTGAAGTGAATCTGAGACCCTCTGGAATTGTTTCACCAGTGTCAAAAGCACCAGAATTTGGTGTTCCACCTAATGCCAATTTGGCTACAGCTCACTCTTACCTGCAAGTATGACATAACTCCAATCTGAGCTTTAATGAGCACATAAACTGGATGGTTAGAGGCACACATCAAAAGGTAGGGATACTATACAGAAAACACAATTGCCTAGACCTCATCATTTGTAAATTGGTTTACAACATCCATATTGCCAGCCTTAGAATACATGAGCAAGGTTTAACACTCTGTGAACAAGATTTTGCTACACAAATGCAACACTGAATTCAGCAACTTCTGTACATTTGGTATTGGTTGCAACAGATTGACATATTGTGCTACTGCCTGCTCTATAATATTTTGGGCCTTCTTTCACCAAAAACTAAAATCATGAACTTAAGTAGTTGTCTTTAATTTGCAAATTAAATATAAATATAAAAGGGCTGTATCCTGCTTATCTCAGAGCTCTCCTCACAAAACATGTATGAACCTTTTATTAAAGTTTATTGAATAAGGTGTGTAGATTTATCCTTGATTTACCTGAGACGACCCTCTCCTGTACCCTATTTAAAATACGTTGTATGACACTTGAGCAGACAGCAGTTTTAATTGTGTACTTGTGATTAGAATATGTTATTTGGTTCTGTACCACCTGCATTAATCAAGTTTGTAAGGGGCCTGGGAATATCAATATTACTTGTGTTAACAGAACCCAGAACAATTTTATAGTCATATCTCCTATTAGAAAACCGAATGCTGGACAGGTGGCTTTCTTTTTTTATGCTGATAAAATATAGAATTTGGTTTCTGGGAATATGGTACAATTAACTGACTACAATTGTTTCAGAAATGAGCTTAGATCCAGTCTGTTAACTGATATGAAACTGTTTTGAAAATTAGTAATACATGCTTGTTGTTGTTATTGAAATGTTCTGAATTGTTTTAATAATGACAATGAATCTGTACTGATTATATGTTTGCACTTGTGGAAGAAAAGTGCCTATGGAAGAGGCCATAAGCTTTCTTGATTAGAAAAGATCCATCAGTCAATTAAATTAATCAAACCTATCAGCTCTGGAAAAGCTAAACACCTCACTCCTTAAAGCCAGGGTACATAATATCATTGATAAGGAGGCCTTTACCAGAGCTCACCCAGCAGTTGGAATGCCATCCCTGAGGCTCTCATTTCCTTTCACCTGGCACTCCTTCATATCTGTTGAAGTCTCCCAATCAACATACACCTGAGTTACTTGTATAAATATACTGAATTTGTTGTCTTCATATTGTTCCCTGCTTACTGTAGTAATCGTAAATTCATATTTGATGTACAGTGAATTGCCCCATCTCATATCTATTAGACTAACTACTGTATGTATCTGAAATTAGTAATTAAGTATGCTTATACACAGTCACTGTGCTCAGTCCCTCAATACCATCTTGAAAAATAGGTGATATACCTAAAAGCAGCCATCCTGGTATCCAGCTTTATATACATAAAACATAAGTCTTCCAGTTCATTGCAGGATCTACTGTAAGGCCAGCAGTAAGGCTATCAGGAAATTCAAATTCAGTTATTTCACTGCAAACCTCCAGAATGACCTTAAGTTCCTCTATAAGTTCTGGAATATCAGTTCATTTCTGATCCTCACACTCAGCTGTCTACTTTCTTCCTTGAATATTGGATCCAACATGTAAATAATAAGGAATTACCATGAACACATGGAAGCTGAACACAACTATTGTTTATTAACTTGGATGCTGCAGGCTGACCATACACGCATATGCATTCACACATGTGTGCATGTGCATGTGCACATACGAGCAAACACAGAGCTGGGGCAGCACAGGCAGCTTATTTACATAAAAGGAACACACTCTAAAAAACACTCAATTGGAACTAGTGCTGAAGTAACAGTCAAACTGAAGATAGACTCCAGTCCTCAAGACTGAGGATTCTCTCATCTCTAACATGACTGAGGTTGCATCTGCCTAAAGCCATTATTTTACCTCATGTGCCATCCTCCTCTGTCCACTCCAAACTCTGATTGCATTTCAGTCCCACCCCCTTTTCTCCTTTCCCATAGAAAAATAAAAACATAGATACTGTTGGCTGATAAAGACCTTCTGTCACATCCAGTGTGCCCAAAAGCTGCATGGCAGTGGAAAATGCCCCTAGTGGTCTTTTCCTTTCCCTGTCTTCCATCCCCCATCTAGTCTAGCTACACCCTCTCCATGTGCCAGTCCCACTCCTTTTGAATCCCCCCTTCTGGTTTTGTGCCTCCTATAGAGGTACTTGAATATCTTTATCATGTCCCCCTCTCTCTTCAGTCCTTCAATGTGTACTTAATGAGGGCCTCCAATCACTCCCTGTATTTATTTAAAATTTTGGTAACCAGGAGAGGAACTCTGAGTCACACCTCATTTCCTACTATCTCTGGATTATTTGGGTGTCCTTTTCTGCAGTGCACTGCCTCCAGGCACCAGGCTGTCTCTGTCCTTCTTCAAGTGTAGGCTTCTCTATCTTTATTCAAGTGTAGGCTTGGACACTAAAAAACAAACAAACAAACAAAAAAAAAACAGCAAAACCAGCACCAGACCTCTGCATGCTGCAAAATTGGTTTAGTTTATGAATCACAGTCTGTGCAAACAGTGCAAATAAGGTACAACATGAAAAAACACACAGTAGTTCAGAATCAAACATGGGCACCACAAACTGCCCAACTGGTTTCATAGCACATCTATCTTCTGCTGCCTTGTCAAAGTTCCTGGAGACTGGAATCATGCCAAAGTTCTCATTCTCCATTAAGGGTTGATCCCTCTTCCCCTGCGAACTACTGCCCTATCTTCACATTCCCGCACTTGTCAAGTCACAAGAAAACATTCCAGACTTCTGGATCTGCCTATCGTGATTCTTCTCCCTTACTCTGTCCTTTCCAGTCTGGTTTTCAGAAATCTCACTCTACATTCTGTTTCCTACTTCAGCTTATTAACTCCATCCTGAAGGGGATGGGTCAAGGCATGATCACCACTGCTGTCTTTGTCTACATTGTCAAAGCACTCAGTACTGTCTCCCATTCCCTCCTACTATACTTTGATACGCATCCTGGGACAGGACTATCTGACCATTCAGTCTCCTTGTTCCACTCTAATGTGCTTTACTGACACCAAACAGTCCAAGTAGGAGTCCCTACCCCCTGGCCATAATGTCAGGCATTCTCATGGGCTTAATTCTGGACCCATCTGAACCTAACGATCAACAAGGTGCCAGAAGCATAGCTTTTTACCAGGAATGTCAATTCTACTACAAAAGGGCATGAGTGGAAATTGAAGAGTGGAGTGTTCAAGAGGTACACTAGAAAGTATTACTTCTCAGACAGGGTGGTGGAACCTTGGAATAGATTAACTCCCAAGGTGGTGGCTGCAAAGTCATTATCAAGCTTTAAGCACAGGTGGGACAAGGATTGAGAACAAACACATGGCACTGGCAAGGGCTAGGCTGGGTGTCTAGGAGGATGGAACACCGGTGCACAATAGGTCCAGGGATACCTTGCTTGGGTAGACTTGAAGGATCAGAGGTCCCCTTCTGCCATTATCTTCTATGTTTCTATTTTTCTCTCCCATTTTCTATTATTACTAATGACCTCCCCTCTGAGCCTTTGCAAATAGCCACATGTACAAATACAGAATATTGTATTTTATCTCAGGAGCCTCAGCCTTTGAGCTTGAATCCACCTTGCAGCAAGTTTTGTTTATAAAATCCAAAGCTGGTTCCATTCCAACCAACACTACTGCACGAATAGACCATTAAAATGTTATTAAACATATCCATTAAACTTCCATTAAATTTTAATTACGTCTACCAATAAATTCCTATTAATTGGTACTTAATTAATGGTCCATATTATACATTAAGGTCTTTCTAATCATTAGCTTGTCATTAAATATAATGAGGTATGTTACATCTTCTGGTCATACATTTGTTAATGGGCATGAACTTTTACTAGTCACTTTAATGGTGAGATAGCCATTAATTGATTGGGCATTCATATATGTTAATGGCCATAAAAATTGCAATAATGGTCACCATTAAAATGACCTTTAAAACTCCTATGAAAATTCAGACATGTTTATATTGATTAATTAATGGCCATTAAAATACTGCACCATATTAATGGGCTCTGACCCATTGAAACATTTATTTTGCTTTTATTCTTTGGTAACCGGGAATGGCCTACTAGGCACACATGCCTATTTTTAAGGGTGACCCAGGAGCACTGGGGTGGTTAATTGACTTGCTCAGAATCACACAGTGTAAGTGGGGGTTGTGGGAATCAAACCCAAGTCTGCTGGATGTAGCAAGCTCATTCATAGCAGCTTGTTGCTCTAACATTTAGTCTATACTACCACCCCTAATGTATCATGTCACATATAACATATCATTACTTTCCCCTTAATTGGTACATAAATAATAGTACAATTAAATGTTGATTACCCATTTAATGGCAATGTTCCTCTCATGCCGTTTTTGTATTTTAATGGCCAATTAATTGTGCACAATGCCAGCACAACTCAAGCACTAGGGCATGATTAACTTTCATTTGGATGAGCTTAATTATTGTTCCCCTAAACAGTACATGAGATGTATAGCAGAACCCATCTGCATGCAATTTCGTCTAACAAATAAATTAATAAGACTTTTATTGTAATTTAGAAGAAAATCTGCAGCAAAGTGGACCTAGATTCTGCAGCAGGGCCGCAAGGTTGCTGCTGCAGAACAACTGTGGCAAACTGATTGATTGAAGCATCTAGTTTTCCTCACCCTTGATCACTATCCCTAATTCCCAGATTTCAGAAGTCCTAAATTTAATAAGGGGGTCCTGAGTCAGTAGCTCTAGCCAATCAGTGCTTAGCTGGATGCTTGAGATGAACTGAACTGGTGGAGAGTTGCAGGTTTCCATGCCTGAGAAGGTTTGTAGGGACCGGTGACTGGCCCTGTTGGCTGTAGTGTGGCAACAACTGGACTTTTCATTATGACTATCCCCACAGTCTGTCTGCTGAAAACTGACCATATGAAGGTGAAATGGGCCAAGTGAGGTGTTTCATCTAATGTATACATTTTCTTTTCTTTTTTTTTCTTTAATAATTCACATTTTATTCCCTGAATCTCCAGTCCTTCCCACCAGGACAAACCCCAGCACTTCCCACTGGTCCCTGCTTACCTGTTCAGTGTCAGCCCCCATGCAGCCTTGGATTGCCCCTCTGGGTGGGGTTCAGGGGTGGAGGGATATATCCCTCACTAGCACACAGGATCAGATAATAGAGGCAGTGGAGGGGACTGTCCTGTCTGTACCATGGACCCTTGGAGGGCCAGTACTAGGGCTGAGCATTTTTTCCCATTATGCCCCTGGAGATGTCAACACACAAGGGGGAACCAATATGTACGTGCATGGTGGACAGTCTGTTTTTCACTTTTAGAAAGAAAAAAGGAATCAGAATCAACCAGCTACATCAACAACCTTTACAGAAAGTGAGCAATCATAAAGTGTGTGTGTGTGTGTGTGTGTATGTTTTTAACTAGGGACAGTCTGAGGTCAAAGGACATTGAGAGTGTCACTTTATGTGACATGCTTAGGAGCATACAGTATGCAGGTGAAGGTTTGGAGAATTAAACCCAGGACTACTGGATTTACCCAGCTTCATTCAAAGCATAATGCTCTAACCTCAAGAAGTGTTGGGGCATGTGAAGTGGATTTGAATTATCTGTGATTGAGCCCTTCATTCTATAATGCTGTCTGGTGGAGTACAACAATCTTTTTGTGTGTGGGTGGTGATAAATCCACCTATTTGCACCTCGCCAGCCTGGCAGGAATATGAAGGAATGTAGCTGATGACCCAGAGTAAAGGCCACGTTATCTGGTATAGCTCCCTTCCCAATTTAGTTTTCACTCATTTAGGAGTTTATAAGAATAGGGCACATCCCCCCACCATGCCTGCATAGGAAAAGGATTGCACCCCCATCTCACTTCTGATTACCCATTCTTTAACAAATATACCAGCTGACTAAAACAGTCACTTGATCCTGACCCATCTAGATTAGTTAGCAAACATTGGAAAATAGTAGTACAGTAACACCAAACTTGAAAAAGAAAGAAAAGCAAGACACAAAGGGGAAAACTACTGCAGTCACTTTTTAAAGCATCAGAGACCAAGTGTCAGAAATAAAAAAAAGTATTGTTTTAAAAGCCTCAACATTGAGTTGCTATGCTAATATCTGATTTGATTGCATAACTTAACTTCTGTTACTTTCTTCTAAGCTTTGTTCCTAATCCTACCATAATGGCTCGTTAGCCTCTACAGCAACTCCTTTGTTTACCACTTACAGTACATGGTTCTCAGTCAGCTAGCCATACCTGGCCCAGAACAGCACAGCCATGAACTGCAGAGCATTGCCACAGATTGCCTGCCTTCAGCCCCCTAAATAGTCAAACTGACGCATGGGTGGAGAACATGGAAGACATCACCTGCCACAGCCTACAGGTCCAGGCCCAGCAACAAGTTAACCACCCCACCCTGCTGCTTCCTTATCACTGTGAGTCTGAAACTGCCTAAAAAAAGGTTTGTTCTCACTGCATGGTCTGCAGCCCATGAAAGTATTCCAACCACAGGGTGAGTGCCGCCATTCTCCATTCTGGCCCATGACACACACCACATACCAGGGCCACCCCACTGCCTGTCCTCACCCCCTTCAACAAAGCCTGTTACCCAAATGCTGTTCCCTGCCCAGTCTGCCTGCCCATTATTGACTGTCTCCTACCTTGATTCAGCTAGTGCATGTCTTGCTGTCTCAGCAACACAGCAATTCTACTCCCAGACAGGCCACATCAATCTCCTGATGACTCCATAAACCACTCCAACCCCAAACTCCTACACAAACACGCTAGCTACAACTACTGAGAATGACCATGAGACAGAGAGTTAAGTGACTGGTGCCAAATCATAACGGCCACCAACATGATCACTCCGCGCAGCCGCCATCAGTCCCAGTGGCAAGGAGATGCAGTGACTAGGGAAGGGAAACAGTGCACATGCAAACTAAGAGGGAGGGGCAGTGGGCAGAAAGCTCACTGGTAAATACAGACTCCCTAACTGGTCCCATTACATACTCCTAGTTACTAAGCATATGAATATTTAAACATCTCAAATAAAAAGCCTGCTTTACAATTTTATTCCTGTGAGCTCTTTACTAGTGTTCAGTAAGTTATTTAACCAACTTAAATAAATCCAGACCCCCAAAATGTTCCTGCTACATATTGATAGCCCAACTGTTATGCATTTGTGAATCCTGTATCTAAACAAATGACCACCAGTTCATACCTCTACAATAATATGTTAAAAACGCGGGTGGTGGTTAATTGTTATATATTGTAAAAATGCATGTAAGTACTTTAATGGTTACAAGTGCTTTATGAATGGATGTTGTGCTGTTGTGCAACATCTGTTAGTACCATTCATTTACAAAGGTTTCACTAATTAGATACTTTAATGGCACATACTTATTCATTATTGGCCATTAGTATATGAGCATTAAACATAAATATTTTTTTTTATAATTTCATCTTTATTATGTTTTTCAACATTCATAGTCAACAAGTTCATCATGTTTAAAATATCACTGTACTTTACATTAGATACCGGGAAATATTCTGGAACCGTTTATACAATAACAGACATTCTAAAAAGAGAAAAATCCCAGTGTTTGGAGGTTGGACTATATGCCCGAATGTAAACATAAATAAATGAATGGCATAAAAGACAATTAATTTCTACTGGTGGCAATAGTTACAGTAAATAATGGTGAGCATTTTTTAGTTCTGTTTTTTTATTTTCTCCTGGTCTCAGTTTGGAGGAACCTTACCTTCCTCTAGTCTTGTCGTTTGGGCCCCGACATAACGGGAATCCAGTGTCTCGATGCTTTGCTACTGGGAGATTTTTACCTATGGTTTTCTCTCAATTTTTGTCCCCACCCCTGAAAGCACCAACGTGAAGGACTCATGTCCAGACAAACAGCATGATGACACATGTTGCCATCAAGCATCCATTGCACCCTTTCAACCCCAATGCCTGAGGATCCATTGCATCTTGCCACCCATGCTTCCATTGGCAGCAATGCTATGAGTGTGATCACTGCCCAGTAATCCACCCTCCTCTGGAGGAAGAGACCATCCATTGGGACACTCAATCCTTCCTCCCCAGCCGACCCATGGCATCCCGGGTCTGTTCCTGAACCCAGGTCACCAGCATAGCATGGGATGTGCATCCAGTGCCTCAGCCCTCAGCACCACCTGGCCAGCTGTGAACATTTGTTTTTAATGGCCATTATACAATGGCAAGAAAAAATTCTGGACTCTGGTTGGTCAGTCTTGGGCTGGACCTGTGATGTTAATCAGCGCAACATCACAGGTCTAGTCTCAGCCTCACTATGAACCTGCAGATGATTTTTTGGAGGCTGAGCTTTTTTTTTTGCATCTCCTCTTAAGAAACAAAAATATTTTTCCACACTAATAAAAACATTCTTTAAAATAATTTTTTTACTTTATATATAACAACGAGCCATTGTATAACAGCAATAATGCCCTCTAGGCTGTGCGTCTTTTGGTATAACGTCATGCCTCAGTTGTTGGATGCACTCGACCTGTGGTCTCGTACTCAACCACGTGAGGCATGACGTTATCCCAGCACGACACACACCCTATCGGGCTTTATTGCTTAATTAATGTATCGGCACAACATGAACATAATTTTCATGACAATTAAATGTTCATTAAATGATTTTAATGGTATTAAACACACCATTAAAAAAGCCTGATACAAGATTTAAGGGGATGTATTACAGTCATTAAATATTTAATGGATACTTTTCTTGGTTAATTAATGGTATGCCTGAATAAATTAAGGGTTTGCTCACAAAAATCATCAATTATTAAAGGCAATTTAATGGGAAGATGTATCAACCATTAAAAATGGTGATACAAGATTTAATGGTGAAAATTAATGGGTTCGCATAATAATAATGGGAAATTAATGGAAATTATTGCCATTTTTTTTAACTGTTTTTAGCTCCTTCCCCACCCTAGCATCCTTCTGGGGTATGCTCTCAGCTACAGTCTCTACTCCCTGGCTGAACCCTGCTGGGGACAGGAGAGACTCCTCAATCCACCCAGGCAGACCTAGCCCCCCAGATCACCCCCAGGGTGGTCCTGTCCTCCCGCGATGGCCTTTCTGTAGTTAGAGAGGCCCGACCTGGGTGGCAGGTGCCCATGGAGCTCTCCTGTGTCAGGGCTGCCACTGGGATGTGGGCTGTGCCCCTGGCACCTCCATCATCTCCGCAAGCATGAAGGTTTTTTTTTCTTCTTTTTTACTTGACCCTGGCAGATGTAGTGCTCTGACTCCGCCCCCCCCAGGCATATGCCACGTTGCTACATGTGGTAATCCCCAGCCATCGCCAGGAGTGGATTCGAGTGAATGCTCTCTAGCCACCCAGGAAGAGAGGCTATCCTACAGATGCTCAATCTCTTCCCTCCCCTGCTGACCTGGCAACTGGGCTCGCTTCGAACCCGGGTCACCGGCGTGACGGGAGGTGTGGCATCCAGTGCCTCAACCATCAGCGCCTCTGGGCCAGCTTAATTAATGCCATTTTAATGGATTAAAATGCAGCAGTGCAATTCACAGTTTTTTTTTTGTTTTTTTTTTTAGTTTTTGCTGACCGGGTAAGTGCACTAAACAAATCCTGCCTATTTTCAGGCATGACCCAGGGGAAGGGGATACAGATGAATGCCAACTGACCTTGAACCAGATTAAGCTGTTGGTGGTATTTTTTTTTTTTAGTGAATGAGAGAAATTTGTCCAGGACACTGGGGAAATTCCCCTACTCTTTCTTGATAAGCGCCATGGGATCTTTAACATCCACCTGAACTGCCACCAATCTAGGCAGATGGGACCTCCGTTTAACGTCTCATCTGAAAGACGGCACCTCAGAAGTGCAGCACCCCTCTCATGCTGCACTACAGTGTTAGTACTGGGATATTAACCCAAGTGCCAGATGTGGGAACTGAACCCACAGCCCTCTGATCTCCCAGCCTCAGAGGCGAGTGTGCTACCTACTGAGCCACTGACACTAAAATGCCAAGGAAAGAGTCTCTATAACCCTTGGCAGCAAGCAGAGGCTTACTATGCTCCACAAAAGCTCTGTCTTCATTAAAATGTATTGTTTTCTCCTTAAAGATCTCCACCACTTCAAGCACTCTACCTTGATGTGGGATCTCATTAAAACCTTGTCTGCTCATCCATAATAGTTCCATCAATAAACAAGCACTGTCAATGCTGAATGTTTGCTTGCTGGTATTAGCATTGGAAATGCAGAAGTTAGATAGATGCAGAATAGGAATGGCAGTGAAGTATTGAACTTCACGCTAACCCCACCTCCACTCTGCAGAGACGGACAGGCATTGGGGTATGCATTTGGGTTGTCGCCATTTCACCTCATCCTATCCTGCAGACACCAACAAGTGTTGAGGTGTGCCTTGGGGTGTTTGGCTTTACAGTCACCCCATTCCATAAGGTCATACGCTGAAGATTGTGCAATATAGGAGAATGGGGTGAACTCTGGGGCTGAAGAGTCCAATGCACACCTCGATGCCTGTCAATGGCTGCAGGGTGAGAGGGTGGGGGTTGAATGGCATGAGTATTACAGTCAGCAATCCAAAGGCACACCTCTGATGCCTGTCAGTCTGTACAGGATGGATGTTATGGTTAGAAATCCTAATGCCCCGGGTGTTTGTTGGTATTTGCACTACAAATTTTCAACATGGCCTTTTTGTGACCCCCACCTCATGGAAGCGTTTGGGACCTCTTCTCATGAACAGTGGCACTGTGATTTTGTTAATGTGTCCCAAACTTTGAGTTCTCACAGCGACCATGCCATTGTGCACCAGATGCACGAAAAAACAGATTGGGCAGGATGTGAAGAATGACAGCTGTACCATTCATAGGGAGGTGTGAAGAGATGGCAATGTTGAAAATCTGTAGTGAAAATATTAAAAATGCTCGAACTTCTGAGCATACATGGAAACTGTGCAACACATGTGCATAACAGTCATTTAGGGGAATTATTTCACCAAATTTTCAACATAGGCATTTTGTGACCTCTACTCATGAACACTGTCATTATGATTTTCTTAATCTGTCCTGAACATTGATTTCCTACAGCAACCATGCTATTCTGTGCCAGATGTGTAAACGCATATTTTGGGCAGGATATGAAAAATGACAGCTGTACTGTTCATAAGGAGGTGTGAAAAAATGCCAATGTTGAAAATCTGGAGTGAAAATATTGCAAATTTGTGAAATCATGAGGAAGCGTGGAAACTGAGCAATGTATGCTCATTACACCGTCATTTTATGGACTTGTGTCACTAAATTTCAACATAGTCATTTTAGCACCTCTGCAAACGAACAGTGTCACTGTGATTTTCTTAATCTGTCCCGAACACTGACTTCCCACAGTGGCCCACTATTGTGTGCCGGAAGTGTGAAAACACATTTTGGCCAGGATGTGAAAAATAACAGTTGTACTGTTCATAAGGAGGTCTGAAAATGCCAATGTTGAAAATCTGGAGTGAAAATACTACAGATTTGTGAAGTTATGAGGGTGCATGGAAACTGCATGACGCACGCTCGTAACACAGTCATTTTTATTTATTTATTTGCTTTTGTTAACCATGTAAGCACACTAGACAGCCAAGTGCCTATTTTCAGGTGCAACCCGGGAGGATACAAGGTGAATACCAATCATCAAGTCGAGACAGGATAACATACAAGAACATCTAGCATAACATAGAGGATTGTGCATGAGCAGTCATACATAACAAGGATATTCTTGTATTGAGAGGTTTCCTTGGTAACAGATGACCTCGAGAGCGCAGCTCGAGAGGTACTCTGTTACCAAGGGAACCTCAAGATACAAGAATTTCCTTGTTTGTGTATGACTGCTCATACACAATCTTTTATAGTGTATGGGTAGTCACAACATAGAAAATCATACAAAACCTTCTGGAGAAGACAACAGAGAATAGAAATGCTAACATTTTCTTTTTTTTTTTTAACTGACACAGTGTGCTGCAGATGTTTCTGCAAGTTCAAGTTTAAAAAACAGCAACTTCCAACTTAACTGATTGAGGAAAGCAACTATGTGGCAGCATTCCAAGTTGTTATGCTGCAGTAGTGACATAGCTAGTGCAGTGTAACAGCTGTGATGACATCGCTACTGCAGCATAATAACTCCATTCTAGTTATGGATTTCTATCCATAACAACATTCTACCATACACTATAAGTAGATATGTAGATAACAGCATGTGGGATTACAGGCATAACAAGTTGATAGGAAGATAGCAACAGAATACATAACATATAGCTAGGCAGAGCAACAACAATATACAGACACTGTCCACAAGACTAAAGATATGGGTTAAGCCACAGAGGACCCCACTCAGGGACAAGTAAGAAGGGGAAAAAGGGCCCCAGGGCAAATTTCAGCATATTGTGGGACCAAGCGCACAGAAGTGTGACCCCGCTATCAGTCAGTTTGGGACGAGATTGCCACATCTGGGGTCTTATATGGCACAGAGACAGGTGGAGGCAGATTTTAGGAAGCTCCATAGTGAGGCTTTGAAGCAGGGATGGGAAGGGGAGGAGCGAGTTGATGCAGGAAGGTAGTTCCACACCCTAGGCACATGGACGGAGAAAGCTCGGTCTCCAGCAAGGGTACGGATCCTGGGAACTTGGCAGTCCAGCGCTGCAATTTTATGTTTTTTTGTCACCAAATTTTCAAAATAGGCATTTTAGGACCTCTGCTCATGAACAGTGTTACTGTGATTTTCTTAATCTGTCCCAAACACTGATTTCCCACAGCGGCCGTGCTATTCTGCACTGGAAGTGCAAAAACACATTTTGGCCAGGATATGTAAAATGACAGCTGTACTGCTCATAAGGAGGTGTGGAAAAATGCCAGTGTTGAAAATCTGGAGTGAAAATATTACAGATTCGTGAAGTTATGAGCGTGCATGGAAACTGCACAATGTACTCTTGTAAAACAGTCATTTTTTTGGATTTCTTTCACCAAATTTGCAACATAGGCTTTTTGACAGCCCACCTCATGAACAGTGGCATTGTCATTTTGTTAATCGGTCCCGAAAGGTGATTCTGCACAGTAATCACAAAATCACCTTTCAGGACAGAATAATGCCATGACAGTGACTAAATTCATGAGGAGGGATCCCAATAACCCAATATTGAAAATTTGGTGCCAAAATTCCCCAAAATGCCCAAGATATGCACCAAAGTTGAAAAAAACCTATTTATGCCATTATACAGCTTACCAGCATTTCTTCAGTTCGAGGTCAGCTTTGAAGAGTGCAGACATATTCCTGATCCACCAAAGATCATCACACCAGGCTCCAGAGGTAAGTATGGGTGAGGGGAGTGTGGAGAAGTGGAGTACACAGAGGGTGGGAGCAGGTTGGAGAGGGGCACCGGACATTTTGAGGGACTGTTTTCTCATTTTACAGGTTAAAAAAAAATACAGACAACACGGGTCAGTTTTCTACTTTTGCAGGTGTAATTGGTACACTGGGATGGGCTCCCAGTGTTCCATTGGCATTTGTGGGGAGGGGGACTGAAGCCGATGGGAATTGGGCCCCCTTTGGTACAGAAATGAGTGGAGGGACACATGATGCCAAGGGGGATTGGGCACTCCCTTGGCACAGGCATGAAATCACTGGGGGGGCCATTATTCTGATGGGAAGTGGGCTCCCCATCAGCAACTGGAACTGGGAAGGGGGGAATGAAGCCAACATGAATTGGGCCCCCTGTTAGCACTGAAAAGTGTGTGTGGGGACGTATGATACCGAGGGGGATTGAGCACCCCTTGGCACACAACTGAAATTGAGGGAATATTATGCCAACGGGGAGAGGGCTCCCCCATCGGCAAATGAACTGGGTCGAGGGCATGTTGACAGGGGGACTGAGCACCCCCATGGGCTTTTATGGGGCTCTGAGGTGGTGGCATAGAGCTGCCATTTTCCTGGAAATGTTACACCAGGCAAGGTACCACCCTGCAATGACTGGTCGCTCCCTCATTGCAGCAGAATGGCTGATGCTGCAATGATGAGGTGGCCCCTGATTGCAGCAGTGAAATAGTTACAAGTTGGTGGCACATCTGCAGAACCAGTGTCATCAGGACACTGGGCCTGCATTGGTTGTGCACTGCCAAGCCCAAAAATGCAGTGCTGGCATTGGCCGCAACAGTTCCGCATGTCCACAACCCGCTTCTCTCCTAAGCTGCCACATAATGTTTCTTGTGCATGAGTGCAAGCAAACATAAAAAAAAAAACTTCTCCTCAAGTTTAGTGCTGTGCTTAGCAACTAGAGTTGCTTCCATTTCCTGTTTGCTATGAGATTCTTCTTTTGATGGTCATATGCAGCTATATGGATGTAGGGTGGTATTTTCAAAAGTGCTGAAAAAATGATACACTTGCATCTAGACATGAAAATGTGCATCGTACTGATGCAACATATAATTGTACTGTATTTTCATAGCTATATCATAACTGATATTTATACTTGCATTATGATTGCTGCATATTTGAAGACCAAATGAGGACTGTATTATAGTTGTGTCACTTTTACATCACTTTTGCATCATTAATCTGGACTAGAGATGGACAAAGTCCATAAACTTTGCTATGTGTAGTATTTCGTTTATAACCCAAATTTCATGAAATTCTATGCAAGGTGATGTGAATAACTTCGTATCTTGAAGTGACGCAAAGTTTCCATTGTTCCCTATGGACTTCACGTTAGTTCATCTTGTTTTTGGTGTTTAAGGTGAATGTTGCAGTGATTCATGGGATGTAAGATCACATGGGCTCTATATTGTCTTGCACAGCCTCAGTTCAACGTAGTGTGTGTAGTGGAAGCTGGAGACAGTTTGGTCCCATAGTTCTGAGAATCAAACCAGTTTAAAATTTTTAAAACTGCATTTTTGCGACTAAATTTTGCCTAAAAATTTAGTACATCGATTGTAGTAAACCCTTGTGTGTTTATATCACTGAGCATTTATTGATTTTGTGAGAATATT
Source organism: Neoceratodus forsteri (assembly GCA_016271365.2). Lineage (NCBI taxonomy): Eukaryota > Metazoa > Chordata > Ceratodontiformes > Ceratodontidae > Neoceratodus > Neoceratodus forsteri. The sequence continues at coordinate 1,782,010,992 of CM057452.1, forward strand.
AAATGTTAATTTAGTACATTCAGTCTCTGTGCTGACAGACACTGTAGAAGTGTGCTTCAGGGGAAGGGTGGATCTGTGGTGTAGAAGGGAGCTTCACAGACCACAGTGAGAAAGGCAGTCTTTTCAAGTGTTGTTGGCAAGTGTTTCAGTATTTGTGTGTTCAGGTACACACAGTAATACTTATATTAATTTTTTCTAAGTTTTTGCTGTTTGCTGAGCATTTTTTCAGTCAGTTTAAAAGACTATCTGTATTGTAGTTTACTGAACAGCTAAAGTTTCTGTTCCTGACCTTTAATTTGTTTGCGTGCTGTCAATTCATACGTATTTTATTGCAGCCCTGAAGTAGCAGAACTCTGAATTTCTCAGCATGTCTGCAATATTTCTCCTGCTTCAGTGTAGCTACTGGTGTTCCCCCAAAAAAACAAGTTATTGTTTTTGGACTTTGTGATTTTTGAAGACTGTTTAAGATCTTGTTGTGCCTGTGAGTCTGCATCTCTTTCCCCTTTTTGCTTCCCAGTCACCAAAAACTGCAGAAATATAAAGTTGCTGTTAATTTTCTGTGTAATCTTAAAAAACGCCCACAAAGAGACAGTCATGCAAAGCTGTTTCTGGCTGTGGTGCTGCTGCCAAGAAGGCTATTAGCAGCGGAAGGTGTTGTGATGATAAGGCAGGTTCATCAGGGGGCTAGTAAGTCTAGCAGTGTTTAAGAGTGGTCGTGGCTGTGGCCATGTTAGTAAGCAGCAGAAGGCAAAAGTAGTAGTTACTGCAAGTAAAAGGATTTCTCCGACTATGTTTTTCACAGTGAAATCAGTCACTTCAATGCTGGTTGATGATGCTGTTGTCCCTGCTGGTAGTAACGTTAGTGATGGCATGGTTGATAACAGCATGAGTATTGCTACAAGTTAAACCCTGGCTGAGTTATTGGGTAGGAAAAATGTTGCTGAGTCTGCAGACTTGAGTGTAGTTGATGTCCCACTCCCCACAGTAATTGAACTTGATTCTGATCATGCTGATGACTCACAGTCTCTTGTTTCCACTGATCTTGAGGTTAGGCCATCCAAACATTCAGAAGTTGATGAAAAAAGTGGTGATGATCATATTGCGGCTGTGGCTGGAATATCTCCACAGGACAGCATCCAAAGTGAATTTGTGGATGAACAAAAATAAAGTGATGGTGGCTGCTTGTAAACAGTCTGAAAGCCAATCACCCCCTCCTCAAAGTTCTGATGTAGCTGTGTCTGATGATGACCCTGAAGTAATAGTCATAGATTATGATGTTCATTCAAAGTCCAAGTGTGCACAACTCCAGAAATCATGCATTACACCCCCCATTTCATTGACACAAAAGCTGCCATCCCATATGCAGTACCAGCAGCGACATGTGAAGAGTAGGAAATCCAAATCCCAAGTTGGGGATTTTTTCATACAAGATCGAAGTAATGAAACAGTGGCAATCTGACAGATTTCCTAAGCAGGTGTGAAGTGTGGTAAAAAGGGTAGCCATCTTGGCACAGGATGCCAGCATATTCATCTCAAGAGTAGGCACATGGCACTGTGGACTCAGCACCAGAAGGGAGCTAATGCCATAGTGTGGCATTCACCCTCATCCACCTTAGTGAACATGGTATCCCCTTCCTTGAGAGTAAGTATCCATGTCATTAGCAGCTGGGAAATAACACCAGGGGATTACTACAGGCATGGGGAGTAGGAGGATTTTGAATGTTAAAGTAGTGGTCAGAGTAGCAGTGGTGGTCCATGTAGTACAGTAATTCTATTACATCAACCCCTGTGCTTAAAACAGGGACAATAACTGCATTTATTGGCTTGTCACCTGTGCACCTACCATCACACATCAAAGGCACCCATCCACAGCAGTTCACAGAGGAGAGACATTTGGCATTCCATGTGCAAAACACTAAACAATGCAGCCCATGTTGCACAGCCTTTTTTCACTGAAACAATAAATATCCACCAAATCACGCAGTTGCATGTGAACTCAATGATGCTATAGCTGGAATGCTGGCAACTGACCTTTTGCCCTTTTCCTTTGTGCAGAATGGCAGGATTCTGGTGCTTTGTGGCATGCACATGTCCTAAATGGAAGATCCCATCCAGGACATACTTTTCTACCCATGCTGTACCAGAGTTATATAGGACTGTGACAGAGTCTGTAAGCCATGCACTTCAACATTTTACATCATCTTACGTTGATTTAAGCATGGATGTGTGGACAAGTGGCAAAATAGCTGGTAGTTCCTATCTGTGTATTACTGCCCATTGGGCGCAGCTACCAGGGGTTGTCTGTGATGGTGGGATGGGAAAGCAGTGTAATAAGTCAGACTGTGGTGGTAGCAACATTCATGGCATTAGACAGCATGCCACTCTTGCCATGCATAGTGTAACAGGGTCACATACAGACAAAAACATGCTAGACTTGCTATTGACAGAAACTGATGAGTGACTGAACCCCCTGTCCATAAAAGCTGACTTCTCAGCTAGTGATAATGGATCAAACAGCAACGGTGACTTTGTGAGGGTTCCCTGCATTGCCCACTGTTTAAATCTTGTGGTACAGGAGTTTCTGCATTACCCTGAAATCAAGCAAATGCTGACTGTTGCATGCCACATCTGTGCCCACTTTACATGCTCTGGAAAGGCCCGTGACCAGCTTAGGCAGCTGCAGATTCAAAACAGCTTCCCTCAGCACTGCCTCAAGCTTGAAGTTGTTATGAGATGGAATTTGATACTTTACCTGGGAGAGCGGTTGTATGAGCAGTACAAAACCATCTCCAAGTACATAAATGTGCACACTAGCTGTGACAATTCAGGGCCCCTAATGTCTATGACAACTGAACAATGGAGACTCATGGACTCAGTAATATTAATTTTGAGGCTGTTTGAACATGCTGCACAGGCAGTGAGTGGTGACACTGCATCCATTAGTCATACCATTCCACTGTTCCTGGTGCTGCGGAAGATTTTGTTGAATCTGCAGCCTAGCCTTGATGTGGCCAGAGATAGGTCAAGCTGTGCATTACTGAAACACATGATTACAATATTAGACAGCAATCAACACATCGCCACTATTCAGCACTCTCCAGAATTTGAAATAGCCGCAATTGTGGACCCACACTACAAATGTGGCATTGCATCCATACTGGAGGGAGGGCGTAATCAAGTTCAAACTCTGACTGTACAGCTGGTATGATTGGTTCATGGGGCACAGAAGTCATGTGCAAAGTTATGCAAACCACAGCATAACAAGGCTGAAGGTCACTGTGGACCAAGTACATCAAGTAAGGTGGCTGAGGGGCAAGGGGTGGTGTCAGCTACACAGTTGTCCATTATTCCACTTTGGGGTGCCTTGTCCCAAGTAGGAATTTGTGACCTAGATGAATCTTGTGAACAAGTTGATGACTTGTCAGGAATGCATGCATCACAGAGCATGGTTGAGGCCTATTTGGCAGAAAACAGGTATCTGACAATACCTGATGATCCTCTGGTGTACTGGAGTGGCAAGGTGAATGAATGGCCAACGCTGACTTCAGTAGCACTGAAGTACCTGACCTGCCCATCCTCCAGTGTAAGTGTAGAGAGGGTATTTAGTTCTGCGGGGGCCATAGTGTGTGACCGTCATACTAACCTATCACCTACAAATGTCAGCATGCTGACATTTATCAAAATGAACAAATGTCACATACCAAGTAGGACAACCACATCTATGCTTGTACTCAGTCACGCTGATGGTTGTGCTGAAGATGCGGGCAAAGCAGACCATCCTGGTGGCATCATCAAGCAGTGTACCATTGAGGTTAATGATGCAGTCATGGAAAAATAATTTCCAATTGGGTACAACTCCAGCCTTGATGACAGCAAGGCCTACTTCCTCCTTGATGATGATGATGAGGATGTTGGTCGTAGGGCGTAACGACAAAATTTGCATTCACGTACTTCTTCCAGTGACTTAGAACTATCATCAAGGCCACTGATTTACATTAAATAAAATAATTAAAGTATTTTTTCAAGACTTGAAATTCTGGGAATTGTACCTGTGCCAAAGCTATGAACCCTCAGTGAGCCACAGCCACCCTACTTCTTGAGATTGAGAGAGAGAGAGACATTGTACCTGTTCCCCCAAACTATGAACCCTCAGCTAGCCACAGCCATCCTGCTTCTTGAGAGTGATAGTGACATTATACATGTGTCCAAGCTCTGAACCGTCAGCCAGCCACAGCCACCCTGCTTCTTGAGAGTAAGAGAGAGACATTGTACCTATGCCCAAGCTATGAACCCTGAGCCAGCCACAGCCACCCTGCTTCTTCTGAGTGAGAGAAAGAGAGACATTGTACCTGTGCCCAAGCTATGAACCATCAGCAAGACACTGCCACCCTTCTTCTTATCATTAATTTACAGTAAGTATGTACTAACGTCATGTACTATGGTTTTGACTTGAACCATGGTGTGAATCCTTCCTTTACCATTTTAAAGATGCCAGTGTCACCAAATACAGGCAACTGATTTTCATTTTGTTTTCATGGGTTACAGAAAGTGTAAACTTGCAGGACTACAGTACTCTGACCACCTAAAGGATAACATCTACAGATAAGTATCACTCTTATTTCCCCTTTCATTTTTTGTTTTAATTATTTTCCGCCAGTGTAAAGCATTCAATGGCAGTGACATACACGCCAAATATATCATTCTTTACAGATGGGACAGGCGTACTTCAGTATGTGAGGGTTGTACAATGTGTTATCCTGGTCCTGGAAACACGTAATGTAATGTAACTTAAGACAGTGGGCCACTGTGTGTCAATCACTAAACATATTAATTTTTTAAGGCGTTTTACTTATTGCTTGGTATTTTAAGCTGGATATGACAGAAGACAGGAACAGCCATGCTGTGAACTGAATGTGGTAGTGCAATGAACTCCTAGTAATTTATTCTTCATCTGTTTTCAGGTAACACTGAGGTTATGTGGATTGCCATTGGTGGTATCTTCCAGTCTGAAGACAGACAACAATTATGATACACTGAAGACCAGGAAAGAGGACAAAAACATTAATGAAACTTGTTTCCAAATTATGCCCCCACCCCCCCCAAAAAAATAGCTTTCATGGCTTGACAGTTTCCATACAGCCAAACTCATCAACAATCCAAAATGTAAGAACACAAGTGTGCCTACAATCTGAGAAAAAAAAAAGAATCATAAATGATGATATTTCAGTCAACCACAGCAGTAACCCCCACCCCTTGAATACAAATTAAATGTTACAGTACCACATTAGGTGTTGGACTCATAACATATGCCTGGCATGTTGATGTGATCAGCATGCCCACCATGGTAAAGTGAAAAAATTCCATATGTATTGTGATGATTCCCTGAAAAGGTACAACATGAGGGACTGCTTACAACACACAACAAGATTCAATAGAAATTAAATGTCTGTGTCTATGCAAAAAAATTACAGTGGAGTGAACAATAACTCACCATTGTGGTATGAAGGCACACACAAAGGGCAGCATGTATCAGTGATGCAACAAGCATCAACACAGGCAGTGCTGTCACTTGGGACACTGACACATTTCAGGCCTTATTCTTCATCTGGACTTTTCATGAAAGTAAAACTGTGGAACAACAGCATCAACAGTAGGTGTCAGCAGGCAATGGTCTCACTTGGGACACTGTAACATATTTCTGGCCTTATTCTTCATCTGGACTTTTCATGAAATTAAAACAGTGGGATAACAGCAGCAGCAGCAATTGATGTCACCAGGCAATGCTGTCACTTGGGACACTGTGGCACATTTCAGGCTTTATTCTTCATCTGGACTTTTCATGAAATTAAAACAGCAGGACAACAGCAGCAGCAGCAACTGGTGTCACCAGGCAAAGCTCTCACTTGGGACATTGTGACACAGTTCTGCCATTATTCTTCATCTGGACTTTCCATGAAATTAAAACAGTGGGACATTCACAAGATAGGACATTTGTGGTGGGCATGGTAGGTGATTTAATGGTATTGTGATTATTGTACTGCTGTTTAAACCAAATGTAAGGAAGAAAAGTCATAATTCTAATCTAAATCACACCGCTCACAAATCTATCACACCACCATTATACTTTCCACAATAGAAAGGAAGTTTCTCAGAGTTCTTACTTACTTTCTTTTATTTCTTAAATGTCATAGGGTCTGTAAAATGGCAGATGCTGTGAGCTTTCATTACAGGTGAACCTGTGGCAACACACCACCCACGTCAATAAAAAAGTATTGCAGCAAACATTTTGGTGCCGCAAATTCAAAGGAAATGAAAGCAAGCAGTGTCTGAAAAGTCAGTGACCATGGGAATATTAAAAAATAAAATAAAGAAAGTAATAAGTAAAAAATTGTTTCTATTGTGGAAACTATATTTGGGGTGGAACATTTAGGGGAGCTGGGATTTAGAATTATGAGCATCAAGAAATCCTTGTTAATTTTCTGAAAATTTTTTCAGGGGATTATTATTTACATCGGGCCATAATACCGCTTGCTAAATGATGTAAACAATAAGCCGGCAACATTCAGAAGATAGGAAATTATGTGTGGGGGAGATTAGCATGGTTGGTGACTTTAGGGTATTTTGATTATAGTTGTTGTGGGCATGTATGCAACAAACATTTAACACAGTAAACAGTAACCAAAAGGTAATACAGCCTGACAATGATATTTCAGTCAACCACAGCAGTAAGCCCCACCCCTCGAATAAAATTAAATGTTACAGTACCACATTAGGTGTTGGACTCATAACATATGTCTGGCATGTAGATGTGATCAGCATGCCAACCATGGTAAAGTGGAAAAATTCCATATGTGTCATGATGATTCCCTGAAAAGGAACAACATGACGGACTGCTTACAACACACAAGATTTAATAGAAATTAAATGGTTGTGTCTATGCAAAAAAGTTACAGTGGGGCCAACAATAACTCACCATTGTGGTATGAAGGCACACACAAAGGGCAACATGTATCAGTGATGCAGCAGGCATCAACACAGGCAGTGCTGTCACTTGGGACACTGACACATTTCGGGCCTTATTCTTCATCTGGACTATTCATGAAATTAAAATAGCGAGACAACAGCATCAACAGTAGGTGTCAGCAGGCCATTGTCTCACTTGGGACACTGTGACATATTTCTGACCTTATTCTTCATCTGGACTTTTCATGAAATTAAAACAGTGGGACAACAGCAGCAGTAGCAGTTGGCGTCACCAGGCATTGCTGTCACTTGGGACACTGTGACACATTTTGGGCCTTATTCTTCATCTGGACTTTTCATGAAATTAAAATAGCAGGACAACAGCAGCAACAGTAGGTGTCAGTAGGCAATAGTCTCACTTGGGACCCTGTGACATATTTCTGCCCTTTTTCTTCATCGGGACTTTTCATGAAAAAATCAGTGCAAGAATGCAGTTACAATTTTTACTGATACTTTTTTATTCTGTTTTACATTGCCACCTAATCTAATAACTTGTGTATATGAACGATATCCTTCTTTCAATGATTTAAGTATGCAGTACTACATTTTTTTTAAAACTGGAAGTAATAAACGGAGTGCTCATTTTAATCAGGTTTGCATCAGTCTTCTCACATGCTTTTGGTCAACAACTATTTAAATTTAGTTCTGTTGCTGGCCAGCTGGTGCAGTGGTTGGATTTCCACTTGCGACGCTGGTGACCCGGGTTCAGGAATGGACTCGAGTCATCAGAGGGCTAGCCAGAGGAGAAGACTTGATCATCCCTTGGACTACTCTCCTTCTCCAGGGAGAAGGTGGTGTCATGTTTGGTGCAACAATGACACCCGTCGTAGGCTGGGCTGTCACAAGCACTGACACAGTATATCTCTCAGGTGCGGGGCAGACGCTGGCCATCATTGTACATCCCTGCTCCTGCCTATGAGGGAAAAATCCTGCAGTTAAGGGCCACCTCTATGAAGCCTTACTTCTGGCTTCAATTAGCCTCCTGTGGCCTGCTCTCCTGTTAGATACTGGACTTGCAGCACTTAAGGGGAATGTGTGCCACAACCCCACCTTCTGGGGGGTAAGCCAGGGGTGTTGTGGAGATCACAGGCTGATGCTGGGAGGTGGGAGTTGGAGGTCCGAGACCATGGCGGATGTCAGCGACCCATGCAGCCAAAAAAAATAATAAATTCAGTTCTGTTGTTACTACAATGACATTGCATGCAGCAGACAATGCTGCATGATATAATGGAACAGTATATGTTCACAAACAGCTGGAAATACGGATGAAAATCAGGTCACAGTAACATTACAATGAGCACCACTTTAACTATTTCTCATTTAAAAAAATGGAGTAATGCAGAATAAAATAAATTGTGGAAAGAAGAGTAACGTACATATACACAAGCTATTAGATAAGGGGCAATGTAAATAGAATAAAAAATATCGGTCAAAATTGTAGCAGTATTCTTGCATTGATGCTTTAATTGTTATGCTGTATTACTTTTTTGTTACTGTTTAATGTGTACATACATTTTCATAGAATACATACCCATGGGCCACAACAATTACAGTCAAAAATACCATAAAGTCAACTACCATGAATATCAACCACCCCCATACATTACCATCTTATGAATGTGGCTGTATTATACTGATATCTTGCTACATCATTCAGCATGCGGTATTAGTGTCTACATGTGAAGAATAATCCCCTGAAAGAAATGTTCAGAAAAGTAACAAGTATTTTTTTTAAGCTGTTATTTAATTTAGTTTATTTTTTAAATGACCGAGGCTCAGCAAAATGGTGGATGCTGCATGCTTTCATTACAGGTGAAATGATGGTGTCGCAATAAAAGTGTACTGAAGAAGATATTTTGGTGCCACAATTTCTTTTTTAATTTTTCTATTTTTGCTCCCATGTGAAGAGGGCCCAAACGACCCCCAGCCACTGGCACTCGCACCCCTGGACCAAGTCTGGCATGCGGTAATCGCTCCATGCGCACAGGGTTGGCCATACCCCAGCAAAGGCACCTCTCATGTCCTGGGGTGCAGGGCATGTCCATCAGCCACCAAGATCGCCCCGCCATTTTTTGCCAATTTTTTCTTCCCCGGGGAGCCAGACGTGCAATGGCGTCATGCATATCCGTGCTGATGCCCGCCATGCTCCCCACTCCTTGCTGTGCACACAGCTGTAGTGCAGCTGGCCTCCACCAGTCACTGCTACAGTAGGATGCAGTGCCCCTGCCCTCCCAAGAGGAAGGAGAGCAGTCGTGGGATGCTCAATCCTTCCTCTCCCCTGCCAGCCCCTGACAGCCCGAGTCCATTCTCAAACCCAGGTTATTAGTGTGGCATGAGGTGTGGCATCCAGCACATCAACCCTCAGTGCCACTGGGCCAGAAGGTGCCACAATTTCAAATTAAATGAAATGAAAGCACACAGTGTCTGCAAAGTTGGCAACCACATGACTCATTAAATATAATAAAGTAAGGAGTAAGAACAAAAAAATGTCTATTGTGGAAAGCATAATGGGGTGGGGGGAGCATTTAGGGAGGGTAATAATTGAATTTAGCATTATGAGCATCAAGAAATACGGAATTAACAAAATTAACATCAGGAAGAAAACATTAATTGAACATAAATTACATACTTAGTCTGTATGAAAAAATAATTGATGTAGAAAAAAAGGAAAGACAGAGGACAGGATTTTGGGGAGAGATTTGGTTAAATAATTATTTTTTACTGGCCCTGTGGGGGCTGGGGCTGACCACCACCAGTAAGTGTTTTTAACATGCTGATTATTTCAGCATTCTGACCCTCAATCCAGTTCAGCTGCTGACATACACCCTCAATAACATTACGGATGGCTTCTGCCTCACTCTATAACACAGCTAGGTCAGCCTGTGTGGCAGGCATTTGTGATGGGTCTCTCTCATGGGAAGCTGTGGAGACCACCACTGATTCTGCTGCCCTGTCCATTCTTCGGTGATGCCACACAGGCAGATGCACTCCCTCTTCAATGGACTGGATAGTGGCTCCTGCGGGTTCACCTCCCACTCAGCACGGTGGTGCAGTACAAGGTGGGTTCATTGCCCACCCATGACGAAGTGGCTTCCCTTGCGACCATGACATGCAAGCACCTGGCATAGCTTGTACTTAACCTCTGCTGGGTTGCCAGGGAGGGAGATGAAAAATTGCCACACGGGAGAGCTGCGTGGAGTGGGAGGCACCAGATAATGCAGCCTGCTGTGCTGCAGTTGGTGAAAGGGCAACAAGCTGCTGCTGTGGTTTCTGCTGCTGCTGCTGCTGCTGTGGTTTCTGCTGCTGCTGAAGTCCAGGCTGCTGCTGCTGCTGCTGCTGTGGTTTCTGCTGCTGCTGCTGCTGCTGTGGTTTCTGCTGCTGCTGCTGTGGTTCGCTGCTGCTGCTGCTGCTGTGGTTTCTGCTGCTGCTGCTGTGGTTTCTGCTGCTGCTGCTGCTGCTGTGGTTTCTGCTGCTGCTGCTGCTGCTGCTGTGGTTTCTGCTGCTGCTGCTGCTGCTGCTGCTGTGGTTTCTGCTGTTACTGAAGTCCAGGCTGCTGCTGGTCCTGCTGCTTAAGGGCCTCAGCAGTCGAGGTCAAAACAGTGCCTTAGTTCAGGCAAAATGGTCACCCCAGGCCACCACCCATTTGGGGCCCCCGCTGCCCACCACTTTGGCTACCTCTCTCCATATTAACAAAAATTAGGTGTAAATCAAAAATAAAATAGAAAAATACTAGTAAAAGTACTAGGACTCAAACTACAGTAACTAAAATAAAGTAACAAACAAAACTTTTTTAGACTAAACTAAGGTTTCAAATCAACTCAAACAGGTTGCAAAACATAGACAACAGAATCAAAAAACTTTTAAGCACAACAAATGCTAAATAGATAGACTAAGAGCTACAGGAGCAAAAAACACATAGTACACCAACACTGCTGACTAAACAGTTCCTTCTCCAAGAGAAAGTGAAACTAGTTCACTGACTTGCTGCCTAATTAACTGCCTGTCTGCCTGCATCATGTGACCTGCAGGTAGTCAGACATGTGATCTGTGGGCTGTTTCTTACTTACTTTGCCTTCTCAAACTGTAACTCAAAATTAACATGAAGTGGATAAAGCAAAGTCCATAGAGGTGAATTTCAATCTTTTAATGGGAATTTTGTGTAGTACTATGCAAATTTGAAGTTGCCCACTTCAGGTTAACTTCACTGGATCTCTAATCTGGACACAAGTGTGGGACTGCCATGTTGTAGTGCAGCCATATTCTGATGCTAGCATATGCTTCTGACACAGGTGTAGTTACAATTTGAGATATAATGGACACAACAGCAACTTGCATCACTTTTGCAGCTCAAACACACTGTCTCAAATAAGAGGTCCTGATTGGCTTGTTTGAACCCTCAGGTTTCCTTATTTATATGTGCAACACCTGTTTGGGGTGGGGTATATGAGAGCACATTTGCACTGGTCAGGTATCTCTGATGAAGCTTGGAAGTCTCCAAGTGAAACGTTAGTTTGTTTGGCATAGCATTTGACTATACTGTGGCAGTTTTATCCATGCGCCTAGAGTGGTGAGTTTTTTGTACTGCACTTTTTGTATTTAATAAAATGGAATTAATTTGCTACATTCTGTGTTCCTGTGTCAAGCACTTTCCTGTTGCTGCTGATTCCTTTCTAGATTTGCATATACATATATAAATGACTATTAGTTAAGAAGCCCCACACAGTATGGGAGAGAGACTCAATGGGCCATATGCCTTCTTCTATTTTATCAAGTTACCGGGTTATCACACATTGAGCATGTCCAAGTTGCTGGCAAGCCACATGACCTGCAGCAACCAAGCAGTGATGCCAGAGATTGAGAACTCCTCATGCTGCACACATTTCAGTGTCATTTCTCTCTCTCTCTCTCTCTCTCTTAAATACTGCAGAAGAAGGATCTGGCTATTGAAAGAGTGTCTTTGCCTATTTATTTATTAGCTTTTGGCAACTGAGGAAGTGCACTAGGCAAAGAAAACCTGCCTATTTTCAGGCACAACCTGGATCCATAAAACCTTTGAAATCTTGAACACACATACACTGCTCAATCTCCTGTTTCTACACAACAGAACTGCCCTGCTCAGCCTCAGCACACTCTAACTCACCATGTAGTCCATCCCCTCCCGCGACAAGGCCCTTTGAGGCTGCTTCTCTCTCTCTCTCTCCCTCTCTCTCTCTCTCTCCTCTCCCTCCCTCTCACTGTTCACAGTAGCAATTCACTGCAAATTTTGAATGGCACTGCTTGTACTTGTCTTGTGTTATTTATTTAGGGTATTCACTGAGGGCTATAACTAAGCCATTGTACTGTACTCAAATTGTAATTGCTCCTTCACTGTGTGATTCTCATGCACCTACTGTTTTTTTTTTATGTAACTGTAATCATCACTGTATTGTAAATTGAACTAGTTTGCTTACTTTGAAGTGGAACCTTTGTGAAAGAGCTTGTGCTCAAAGGTCTTATTGGAACAACTAAATAAAAATAAATAAAAAATTGTTACAGAATTATACATTATCATTTCTGTTGGTTAATTATCACTACATTTAGCTATAGTTTTAGGCAGGAAGGCAAGCAAAAGCATACTGTAGTAGAGAGGAGCTAGTGCAGAGTGTGAGCCCATACTGGCAGCTCCAGGCCTCTGCTGCAGAGGTAGGGCAGAGTGAATTTAGCAGACTGGGCAAAGTGCTGGAGGATTTATGAATGATGTGTTTGACAAACATGTATGACACATGAGTGTTGGTGATGGTGAGGGCACATAGATCTTATTTACATTGCTTATTTTATTTTTGTTGTTTGTTCCCTGCACCAGGAACAGGACAGAGTGCATTTAGGAGGCCAGGAAAGGTGTAGGGGGGAATTTAAAGGAATTATTTGACAAATAATTTGATGTTAATGGTACAGGTCATAGAAATCCATCTTTATATTATTTTTGCCTGTGAGTGAAAAGTAAGAGTAGTAGGCTGCTGCAGTGACACAGCGTCTCTCAGGAAGGGTGAGGAAGAGGATGTGTTAGTGTATGTGGGGAACAATGTGAATGTGTGTGAGGTATCTGCTGCCATATCATCTAGAAACCATGAGGGAAAAAACAGAAACAGAAAGAGATGCAATGGCAGGGAAGGAGCAGGACAAGGTTCCACCATGACATTTTCATCAAGTACTCTGAAGCAGTTCTGTAAGCAGGCAGTGGTGGTGGAGATGGAGTTATGACAGTTGCTGGGAGTCATAGTTCTGAGACAGGGACTATGCCTGACAGAAGGACAAGGGTTGGGCAAATGATAGTATGGGCAAAGGAACCATGGTTCATTAGTCCCCTGAAGTCCACTGGTTGCACTCCTACCACAAGCAACTTTTCCAGTCTGCCATCCAGTGTGTCTGGTGAAGAAGCCACACTGAGCAATCCTGAAGCACAACAATCTTACTTTCTCCCCCCCCCCAAAGTGCCTCTAGTTTAAGAAAAATCCCTAGTCCTCACTGGCCTCTATTTTCTCTTCATGTAAAATGAGGTAAGAAAGTCAAAGTCAAGATCAGTCACTTTATCTCAGATCACGTTTTCTTGAATCATGTTCTCTGGAATCATGTCACTCCTTGATGCTCAGCCCTTCACCCACAAAACCCCATGTGGTGTCTGCTCAGAAAATATTTCAAATTAGTTTTCCCATTTAAAATCAACATTTTTATTAACTGCTTTCATCAGTTCGATTGACAGTGACTTGCCGATCAAAAAATGAAACTAAAAGTCTCCATTTGGCTCCATTTCAGTGTCAGCATGTTCAGTAGATTGTTGCAGTTTTCACTGAAAAGAAAAAAACACACATGAACATTTCTTTACCTGTTCCCAGGGCATGCAGTGAGACTGGGTCAATTAAACTCAAGGGGCAGCAAGAGTTTATCAAGTAAAGAGAAGTAAGGGGGGATAGGGAGGTGGATAGAAGAAGCCCTCTGTAGTATTTAAAAAAAATGCAGCAGTACCACCTTCTGGGCAACCAATACAGCAGCACTACTTTTCTGTATATATACTTATGCAGTACAAAGCGACTAAAAATATGTGTAATCCTTTTTTTTATTACAAAGGAGCCACTGTATAATAGCAATAAGGCACTCAATTATGTGTGTTATTGTGTAATAATATCACTTCTCAGGTGTTGAATGCACTCTGCCTGTGGCCTCATGCTTCAACCACCCAAGACGTGACGTATTACATTGTAACACACACACTATCATGCCCTGTTGCTCAAAGGGGGACTACAGTCAACATTTCTTGCATCAATAAATTTTGAATTTAAATCAGCATAGCCCCAATCAGCCTCATGCCAAAAATGAGATCTCCAAGTTTGTGTAAAAGTTACAAGTTATTTTGCAACCCTAAATTCAATGCCAGTTCAGAAAAGTCAGTTTCAGTGAAGAGCTGCTGAGGATGTCATCTCCTGAAATCTAGTCAACAAGATTATAGGGCCCATTTCTCCAAAGTTTAAATATCATGTGCAGTGGTTTTCACAAGTAAAACAGGCAGCACCATTCAATAAATATTGCTTATAAATGTTGTGTGTTTAGGTTTTGTAACAAATTTGACAAATTCATTTTTTCTTTTTTTTGTGCCTTTTTACTGTGGTCCTTTTCAACAGGGTTGCTGGATGCTGGGTCATAGCACATTCCTGTGAGGTTTGCAGACCGGATAACTCTGATGTGGTGAAAGGCTGGAATCATCCACACCTTTCATTCAAATGAGGTGATTTCTCAAGATGGCACTTTAAAACAATTATTCCATCTCCCTGCAAATGGGGGTAGGAGAGGTAGTGTTGTTTTGAAACCTTACTATGAGTTTCTAATATGCAGTAGCTAGCTTAGTGTTTTCTCCCTGGCAGGTTGTTATTTGATTTACATTCAGGCTCATCTATGTTGTACTCCATATTAAAATGATCATTTAACCAGGGCTATTGCTTCCACCCCTAGTAGCAATTAACACATATAAGGCCCCATTAAAACTTATTGTAAAGCAGACACTGACAAACTGCAACGAAGTTGCCAACATTACAATACTAGTAGCAATACATCTCCCTACCAGGGACAGTAAATTAGTGCTCCAAATGGTATCAGCAGTCTGGCAGCATGCTGACTCAGCATCCAACTACCCTGGAGAAATGGACCACACCAAAAAGGCATTCAAAATACAAATTTGTCAACTTTGTTATAAAATCTAAAACACACATAGTTTTTAGAGCAATGTTTTTTTTGAATGGTGCTGCCTGTTTTACTTGTGAAAACCATTGCACAAGATCTTTAAGCACTGGAGAAACAGGTCCTACAAGCTTGCTGACAGGGAGGACTAGACTGTGAGTTCAGAAGATGACATCATCGTCAGCTCTTCACTGAAACTGTCTTTTTTGAATGGGGAGTGAAATCAGGGTTATAAAATAGCTCATAACTTTAAAATGAAGTAACACAGAAACCTAATTTTTAGTATGACATTTATTGGGAGTACACTTATTCTAATTCTGCAATGTAGTACTTTTGGCTGAAGTCCCTCTTTAAGTGTAATTTACTGGGCCATAGACTGCCACAACATCATGAACAGTAATCCCCAGTAGAGGTATGCTAACAGCAACCACCACAAGTAAACTACCATAATTCATATTCATTGCTGACCTCAAGACTCCCTCCATTTGTAATCTGCTTTACCCCATGTCAATTGTTACACTGGGAGTTTCCAAACCAAGCTTTCAGGTCCCAATCTAATGTTGAACTGAAGATGGCTGTGGCCCACTTCTCTGACCTTTAGAGTTCAGTTCTACCACAAAGTCCACCATTGCCAGACTGGATCCACTCTTTAACTCCTTGTGCCACTTTTCCCTCCACTATCCTCCTCATACCCACTACTGCTCTCTTTACATCAGCCACACCTTCCATGCCCAACAAGGCAGGCACTTCACCCACTGTGCTTTTCTAATCTTTAAATTCCGGTTTGTCTCTGCCCCCTGTTACTTCTCCTTTCTCATCTCCCCTTCCTCTTACCGCCACAATTAAACAGATTCCCTCTCTTTCTTTATCTCCATCCCTAGACATCTGCAGGCCATTCAGTTTTCTCCTCATTCCTGTCATCTCTTGGAACATCCCCTGCCCAAGTCTGCTACTCTTCATCCCCTCTACCCTATCCCATGAATGTCACATTTGAAGCCTCTGTTTACACATGCTCTCGTGTGAAGCCTCATGTGTCTTCCTGCCCCTCACCACCCTTCTTTCCTTTTATGCTCCTCTGCCTCCCAGTATTTGCCCTTCAACCCTGCTATTGCTTGATGTTGTCCTCCGCTTCATCACCCAGTATTTTGCTGCTGTTACTCTCCAAGACATCCCTATCCCCTCTTTGCTTCTGTTGCTGGGAGTTGTCCAGTAAATTCTTGAAATGATGTGTCATTTTTTGCACCTACTGTACTGTATGTATGTTTTGGATCCATGACTGGTCGTCAACAAAAATTTTGTTGAACGACCAGACAGTGAAACCGGCAGGTCGATCACTTTTCATGGCTGGCTGCCAGTTCCAAAGAAAACCAAGTGTTTTCCCCCAAACCCCCTCAACTAAGGATTATCAACTCAAAGTCGGAGCTGATTTGGGGGTAGCAAGACCCCAGACAGACAGTGCCGGGTTCCAGTGCGGACACTACAGTGATGTGGCACTGTACTCTCTGTAGTGTTATTCACTGCACCGGTGTTGCTGTCGGGTGGGGTATATAGTATGTTTTCACACCGTTTATCCACAGTTGGTTCCTGTAACCCTTTCACTCAGGTTGCATATGCAAGTAAACCTTGACTTAGTTTGCCTTTCCAAGACAATAATTTTGAATAAAGAAATAAATAAATCTCAAAGTGAGATATGGGAACAGCCCCATCATTTCTTTTTCCTATGCCTACTGCCTACCTCCTCACTTACCTAGGAGAACATAAAGCAATCCACAATTACATGTAGGATTTAGCAGACTCTCTGTAAGTAATACAACATGGAAGGGTGGAATTTTCCTTACAGTATGCCCAAATGTAGGCTGAGGCCTGACACCACAGATAGTGACCTTACAGATTCTAAAAGTATAGTAATTTCAACATAAATCCAACTCTGTAGTGTCTCATTATTCTTTTACAATAGGTTTTGTCTTACATAATTCAAAAATTAATAGAAATATTTTTAAAATAATTCTAATTGCACTTTTTTGCTAGTTTTTCTGCTGGGTTACTGTAACTAGAGGGAGCTACGGGAACATTTTCTGTTTTCTAGGTTGTGATGTGCTTTCATTAGTATGACATTGTTGATTCTAATTTGTTTTCTTGTAATTTCTGTACAGTGTTTCTTTTTTACATATATGTTGTGGAAAGAGCTTGACAGGGTAGCCCCACCATTGTCTTGTGGCTTATAAACATGGGCCCAGAGTTATAAATTGTAAATAGTACTGCAATAATACAGCCTTCCCCGAGGTGATGCTTCATCAATGTAAGAAGTGTTGCTTCAGTTTAGAGACCACTTTCTGAAGAAATATAAGGAAAATTCAAAAACTCTGTTTCTCTGTCTGGCAGATGCCTAGCTTCTGTCTTGTCTGTGTCTATATTTCTTACTGTCTCACCTGGACTGATCAACCAGGAGGACTCCCTTATCTCTTCTGTTGGTCTTTTTGTCTTTCAACTCCACCCCCAACCCCCATTATGAAATTGAAGGCAGGTTCATTTTTTTGTAAAGGTTGCTGTTTTGTTGTCATTTAGGCATCTTTTCACCTCCCTGGTGTTAATAGCAGAAACACCTGTAGGAACTCATATATGGACAGTATATTTAATTACTGTGGCTCTAGAGGGTTAGCAGTAACCCAGAAAAGAGAGAGAGAGAGAGAGAAAGAGAGCAGGAATCAGCTGTGGTTCAGGAAAAGAGAGTGAGACTGCCCAGGACTCAGGACTTGCTTCAGCTGAAGTGAATTGTCCCCGTACTAAAAGCAACTGCTATATTATAATGTCCTTGAGAGGAACTGTGTATAAATATTGACGGATACAAACATGCAGGACTGATTCCATGTCTTAAAATGGAGAAAAAAAAATCTAGGAACAGTTTTGAAGTGTGTGCAACCACTTAAAATACATAATTTGAATTTAGAACAAATACAGTTTTTTTCTTGTTTCCTTCTAATTGTTGCCCTTTAGATATTAAGAGAAAAAATCATCTAAAGGGCAGTTTCTCAGTGCAACAAGAGTTTCCATTAACTTATCCTGGCTTGGAGGCTGTGAATAGTTTGGGCTGGAGACTCTAAGCAGCCAGATAACTGCTGTTTCCCTATAAGCCTGGCCATACCTAGAATTGATGGCTTTATAGGATCAAAGAGTTATAAAAAGGCTCCTTCAGCAGCTTTTAGTCAGTCAGCTACAGAACTCCAAGACAGGCTGCCTGAGACACCAGAGTGAGGGAGAAAAAGCCTACGCAAAGCCAAAAGTGAGAGTCTGGTGCTGGACAGCTGGTTGAGCTGTTCAGTTGTGATGCTGCTTTGGTATAGGGATAGGGGCCACTGGAACAGGAATAGAAGTGAGGGGTCTTGGTTAAACCTGTCAAAGAGCACTAAGGGGAGTGCCAACTAGCCATGAGTGAGCAGAAAGCAGACTCTGACAGACTCAAACTGTTTGCTTCTGACTAGATGGGAAAGTGCAAAGACTAATGATACCTGTCCTTAGCAAAGGTCCTCCCCAGTGTAACCTTGGTAAGCAGGAGCAAACACCCTGTAGCTAAGCTTCACTGGTGAAGACAAAAAAAAAAGCCAGTCTCTGAAGCAGCCAGACCTCAAATAAATGTTTTCTTATTTTGCGTCTGTTCAAGTGTCTAAAGACTGCCAAAAGCAAATAAATTGTGCCATTCTGCATACTTTTACTTAAATTCTTGCCTGCTGTGTCTTTCATCAACACCCACACTTCCACAAAGCGCAGGCCGGACATAAAAAACATACAGTTATACAAAATGTAATGCTACATTTGTCTTTTTTTGTTATTCAGTTTTTTTCCAGCTGTGCTATGTTGGGGAGGTAGAACACTGAGGAAATTCTGATGGCAAAAGGATCCTTTTGGTCCTGAGGCAGGCTGGCATCAGTACATTACTTTTCTTACTTTCTTTCTCTATGCTGAGAGTAGGATCTGTACGGGGACAGACTGCATCAAACAGTCAGCATCCAGGATATAAACTACTCATTTTATAAGCCAAACTAAAACTACTGCACACTTTATTTGATGTCTTGGGGCTATTTTGTTTTAGTCTGCATTAGGTCACTCTGACCTTGCCATTTAGTAAAATAGTTCAGGATCATATAACCACATTTAGAAGCTCTTCCAAAACTTCAACATGGAAAGCCAACTGTTCATAATGTAAATTACCAAATTGTTATATGCCAAAATATTCTCTGCCTTTTGTATAGCTCAGATCAGATTTGTGTGTGCACCCCAAGATTAAACAAGAAGTGTTAATGTTTTTCCAAAGTCTCCTCAATCAAAATGTTCCAACTATGCCAGTCTTATGTCTGTGAAAATAAAACAAATATTACAATGTTATATAATTACAGCCAATATCAACTGAACACATTTATTTGCATTTTGGACTGCAGTGTCTTTTTAGTTGTAAAAGTGGGTATAAGTTTCTTATACATTCTAATAGTTTTGGAAAGACTAATATGGATTTCTCCCACCCATTTGTCTGAAAATACAGTATACTGACAAAAAATTATAAAACAAGTTTAGAAAATGACATAACCTCATTGCAGCTGAGCAATAACCCTCACCTGGCTAAGCACTAAGATGAATCGATGGACACTCCGTGCTATGAGGTTCCTCATGTCTTCAACCATCAGGAAGCGCATTGATTCATAGAAAATTAAAAAAAGATAAATAAGGTCAGAAAAGGACTATGGGCTATATTTCAAAGAGCTGCTGTGGATGCAACAGCCATATGTGTGATTTTTGCATTGCAAATTGCAGCTTTGTCTACATCAATCAATCAATCAATCAAACTTTATTTAACCAGGCAGATAACATCACTGAGCAAGCTCATTTTCAAGATGGTCCTGGACACATAGGACAAAAATGTATACAGTACATAACAATTCATAAAATAGTAGACATTACAACAGAGTACTATAGGATAAAAAACAGTATAGTTGTAGCAAGACATGTATGGCAAGTGCAAAAAGAAAAAAAGACAACAATTAAATTGCAGCGTATGCTGACAGAAATCTGAGGGATACAGAGGGGGAGGAAAAAGGGAGATGGCAGAGGGCAGTGGCAAAGGAGGTAGACAAGGACACAGGGAAGGGCAGTGGGAAAAAAGGGAGACAGACACATAAGGGTGAGGGAAGCGAGCAGCCTACTTGGTGAAGGCCCCCAAGGGGGGGGGTCCTCAGGAAGGAGGGAGGAAGTTGAGGGGCGGTTACCCTAGAGGGATGATGGCCGACAGGAGAAATAAGAAAGCCAGCCAAGCTGGAGTTAGGGGTGCCCATTCGAGATGGATAATGCTACCTGTAGCAGTCACATGCCATTTTCAGGCATCTGTAGAGTAGCTGTCTCAATATATAAGGGCTGGGTAGAAAGGAGAGTTTAAGTGCTTTTTGCATGTTATTTCAGAGTGCTGGTAAGGAGGAACTAATGGCAGTTGATCCAAGATGTGTCCTTGTCCGTGGTATTTTAATGAGGACATGGGAGGAGTTCCTCAGTGTGTAGACACCTTTTGAATGTTCAAAGAGGTCACAGATCGCCCGGTGGCGCTGAGGGTTGGCGCTGGGCACACACCTTGCCATGCGCCGCGACCCGGGTCGGGAGCGGACCCGCTGCCGGGGTCAGGGTGGCGGAGGATCGAGCTGCCCCAACGGATGCTCTCCTCCTCCAGGGGTGGGTTCCTGGGGTGCTATATGCACCCGACGCTCCGGGGCCGGTGGAAGCACAGGCACCGGGGCACAGGCGGCCAAGAGCTGGGGAGGGGAGGATGTCAGGGCACTTGACAACGGCATGCGTCAGCACGCCATCTGTCTGGACATCAGTCCTGCGTGCCGACGTCCTCGGTGGGTAGAGGGAGAAAACCCCTCGGTGGTCCTAGATGAAGATGGCTCCACCCAAGACCACCGAACCCAGAACAGACCCCAATGTGCAGAAGGAGGGAGGAAAGAGGCACTCTAGGGGCAGATCCTGAGTAAGTGGCATAAGGGGGATGAGCTGTCTGAAGGAGTGGACACCGGGGTAGGAAAGGAGGATAAAGAGGATGGTTAAAAAAAAAAGAGGTTGCAGATGTAGGGTGAATGTTTGTTAGACATAGCCGGAAGAGCCACATGAGGGCATTTATTTGCCTCCTAATGGAAAGGGATGGCCAGTCTAATGCGTGGTACAACAAGCAGTGGTGAGTTTGCAAAGGCAAGCCACAAATAAATCTCAATGTGCGATGATAGAATGTATCAAGATTTTGGAGTGCATATTGGGGGAAATGACTGTATAGGAAGTCAGCGTAGTCAATCAAGGGAAGAAAGATTGTTTGAACCAGCCGCTTCCTAACTTCCAGGGTGAGTAGACATCTTATGCAGTAGAATATGCCAAGGTGCTGTCTTAGCTTTTTTGTTAGATCATTTAGGTGAGCACCTAAGTTGAGGTTGTTATCCAGCAAGACTCCCAGGTATTTAAATTTATCCACTAATTCTAGTGGTTCACCAATGAGAGTGATAATCTGTGGAGTACCAGGTGTCCCCTTATCGTGGGAGGAGGATGGAGAGATAATCATGGCTTTTGTTTTTTTGGCATTTAACAGTAATTTCAGATTCAGCAGGTTATGTTGGAGGATGATGAAATCCTGTTGTAGCTCCTTGTAAACAAGATCCAGAGAGGGGTTTGTTGTGTAGAGGACTGTATCATCTGCGAAGAGATGAACGTTTCCTGCAAGCAGTCCAGAGTCGATGTGGTTGATATAAAGAGCAATGAGGATAGGTCCCAAGATAGAACCCTGTGGGACACCTCGTGGCAGTATTTTAAGTGGCGAGAGTACACTTTGAGCTTTAATTTGTTGTTTACAATTTGTGAGATAGAAGTGGAACCACTTTATTGCAGCAGATGTTAGACCAATGCTACCCAGGGAATCAAGAAGTATGCATCAGACAAGTGCACTACCATCTAAAGATAGTCATACCGCAATTTGCTGTGCCCACACTTGCAACTGGATTAGGGATGTAAAAGTGATGCAAAGATGATAGTTATGATGCATCCTGTAACTGCATTTATGACACAAGTATGTGTCAGCTTTGATGCAGCTATGAAAACACTGCACAGTTATAAGTCACATTTGTATGTTGTTAATTTGTGTCTTGATGTGACTGTGTCACTTTTGAGTACTCCTAAAACTTCTACCCATGACTTGTATTTTAATTGCATCACTTTGCATCATAAGTTACAGCTGTGCCTACATCAAAAGGACACATTAGCATCAGGAAATGATTGAGGACCAATCTGCTGTGCTCATGCTTATGTCCAGACTTGTGGTGCAAAAGTAACATTAGCATGACACTACTGTGATGCAGCCTGCATTTGCAACAAAAATATGCCACAATTATGAGTCAAGTATAAGTAGTGGTTTTGATGCAGCTATGAAAATACTACATAATTACGTTACATCTTCTTGATGCAAATATGTCATTTTTGAGCACTTTTGAAAATATCACCTATTAGTCCATCAAGTCTACCCTGATGCCCTACAATGTACAGTATTATTATTAAATACCCTTTCTCTCAGTCTCTCACACAGTGAGTTCCATAATGCACCCCCAGAAGGTGCTTACTGCGCTTATAAAATGGTCATGTTCTTATGATGTAGGAAAAACAGGGCACTTTTTCAAATTAGTTCACAAAAGTGAATTCAAATTTGTTCACATTTATATGAAATGATTGTTGTGTTTATAATGTAAGAGGATTGTTACCATAGAGGACCATGGAGTTCTTTGATTATTACTGCTTGCATTGCTAAACTATAGAGGTTTATTTACACAGCCATGTGGGTAATGAATGCATGGTCACGTGTTGAATGCCAGCTAATCACAGACCACAATTGCTTAAATGCATTTTATGAACAATTACATTATCTGTAATTATTTTCTTATGATAATTTTGTGTGGATCTTGATGCCTAGCCACCATCACAATATCCATATGTTGGATCCCTGGCCAAGAAAATAATTTGCTGTGGCCAATATAGCTGTTCAATAAGCGGCAACCCTTCTCACCACCAGAGCACACCTGTGTTATTTATTATTTATGCATTTCAAAAAAACTCCATCCCATCCTATCACTCAGCTGTCCAAAGCCTACTCTAGTGTCCCTTTATCTAAATATAAATAACTACAATTGCCACATTTTGCCATCAGTATCCCAACGGTTATTTTAATAACCTATTGGTATAAATTATTGTATTCATTTTTTATTTAACATTTTTCATATGGGATGGCCTTATTTAGGTGTAGCATGTACAATGATATGCTGAGCAAGAAAGTAGCTTACGCAACCCCTTACCAAAGTTAGGGTTGTGCCTTGGTCTGCTATTTCCCCTAGCAGGGATATCTTCCTACAGGCCCATCTTCATCCTACCCCCTTTATCCAAAGCTCTTGAAAAAAATCACTGCAGACCAATTGGTGGAGTACTTGGAGAAATACAACTTGCAATGCCCATAGTAACACAGGTTTCACAAAGGACATAGCACCACCTCTGCCCTCCGTGAATTTACAGGCCACATTCATCTAGCAGTAGACCAAGGACAACTTGCCAGTGCCACCTTTATAGAGCTCTTGAAGGCATTCGATGCAGTCAACCATCCATTACTACTGGAACAATTTGGCAACTTAGGGCTTTCTCATGATACTCTACAATGGTTCAAAAGTTATCTCTCCAACTGGTCACAACAAGTTAAGATTGGTGACTCCCTCTCCTCCAAACTACCTGTCCGGGCTGGTGTTCCCCAAGGGTCAATACTGGGAACACTTATTTTCAGCATCTTCCTGAACAAGCTCCCTTCTGCCTGTGATGAAAACATTATTCTGTATGCTGATGACGCAGTGATTTTCTCTAAGAATTCTGACCCCTCCCTCTTGGAGAAACAACTGCAGGAAAGCTTCACACAAGTTGAGGCCTGGTTCATCTCACAGAAACTAGTGTTAAATTACAAAAAAAAAAGACTATGCTGTTCCATGGCACATATAAACATAAACACCAACAGTTGGCTATCAAAAACAGCTTGGGTGTGACCCTGGATCAGACACAGGCATTCAAATACCTTGGTATAACCCTGGACCCTACTCTGTCCTTCTCCAGCCATATCGATTCAGTTGCAAAATCCATAAATATCTGTATAGGCCTTCTCTATAAACATACCCACTGCCTGACACCTGACACCCTTAAGCCAGCAATACACAGCTCTCTTGTCTCTATCATTGATTATGGGCTTGTTATCTATGGAGCAGCCACAGTTGCAGCACTAAGGCGAATCATTACAGCGCTGACTAGGGCCTGCAGACTCCTTACTGGTGCTGCTCACCACACACATACCTGCGACCTCTATAAACAGTCAAACTGGCTACAACTTCAGGGGAGGATTACTTTCCAAACCTGCCTACTGGCAAAAAAGTCATTGATGGGACTCATGCACCCTGGGGTTCAGTCTCTCTTAAGCCCAGCCAACTGCCCCCATTACACAAGAAGCTCTGACAACTATTCTGTGTCTGTTCCCTGCTGTCACACCACCCAAGGCCAGTGGTATTTTGCAGGTAGAGCTCCTAAGATGTTTAACTCCCTGGGCTGCAAACTCACCAACTTAGGCACCCTCTGCTCATTCAAACACTAGCTACATCAAGCCTCTGTGTCCAGAGTCACCTGTGACTGCTTCTCCTAACCTCCCAGGCAGTCACTCCTGTTCTTTTCACCTCTCTACTATCACCACCTCTGCCTTCCCCCACCCTCTCCCCTCCCCATATCTACCCCTGCCTCTCTCTCCCTCCCTAGCCCTGGTCCACCACCTTCCTCTCTCACCCTCCTTCAACTCCCTTCCTCTCCCCTTTCCAGTCTACTCACTCCACCCAATGTTGCACTTGTTCCCCAATCCTTGTCTCCCTCCCACATCTCCTTCTACCTCCCTCCCAGTTACCTCTCTACACCCACTCTCTCTTCCACTTTCCTACACTATCTGGCACAACTGCTAGCAACTCAGTTTTTCCACTCTATCTTTCCCTTTGACAGTGCCCTTCTGGCAGCTTTAATTCATGCAAATATTGTTTGCTGTGACTCATCATTCTTAAATGTATGCTTGATTGTGTTGTTCTAACTGTTATTTATATTACCTGTAGCTTTTAGACCATGTATACCATGTACTGAATTTTGTATTCAGACTGCTTGACTGCTAATCTCACACAAACTGTACTTCTATTCTTTGTATACTGATGTGGAACTTTTGTAAAAGAGCCATTGGCTCAAAGGTATTTATCCAAAATTCTAATAAATAATAAATAGGGCACCAACCAATACCTGCAGGTTCCAGGTCCAAGTCTCTGGCAGAGTTCCAGTGTAGCCAGGGGTATTCCCAATATGGGGCATCTGTACTGTGGGTCAGCCAATGTGCCTGGGGTATGCACCGATTCCTGAGTCTCAGAATGGTTCAAGGTTCCCCTGTCACTGGGAAGGACACCCCGTCCCACTAATTCAAGTCATGAGTGAGAGCTGCAGCATGTCGGATAATGGAGTTTGAAACATACCATTTAGGAGAGTTACCTGGTGCCTTATTCCAAAGCCAGGAATCCAGAAGGTGGAGGTAAGTGTCAAGTTATGCAACCAGGGGGAGTACCTTTGGGCAGCAAAGATGTGTGAGGCTATACATCTGGGAGGAAGGGTAACCTTCACAGGTCAGCTGAAATTGATGGTTTTCATGTGGAAGTAGAAGTAGTTAAAAGGAAAAGGAGCATTTCTTGTTGAGCTATGTTCCATCCCAGCATACCAGGAAATCTCTTATCAGTGTGCAGAGCTTATGGTTTCTACAAGGACACCATGTTTTTGTAAAGGGGATTCAAAAAAGATACTAATTGCAAGTTTGGTAGCAAAAGCTAGTCTCCCATAGGGTTTTGGGGAGGAAGCCTTTCTATTAACTTTATAAGACAAAGAACCTCTGTGTGTAAGCACTGAATCAATGGTTACCCCAAAGGGCATTTGGCCGGGAAGACAAGTTTCAAAGAAATGCAAAATCACACATGCCTCCACAATGCAAAGTATCATGGGTTGCATATGCAAATCACCACAGAATATTATGCTGGTTCAACTTTAAGCAGAAATGAATGGTGCAGAAAGGCCTCTCAAACAGTTTGCAAAGGGTGCCAACAGAAGACATAGATGCATGTTTCATCCCACCAGGACTCATCAGTATGCCTCATCTGTTTGACACCCAAATGGAATGAACCAGCTACCCTAAGATGATCTATCTGGGTTATATTGTGGTGAACCCAATTAAAACAAACTAATTTAAAAGACAAAGAACCTCTGCGCAAGCACTGAGGCAATGGTTACCCCAAGGGCATTTGGCCGGGAAGCCAAGTTTCAAAGAAATACAAAATCACACATACCCCCACAATGCAAAGCATCATGGGCTGCATATGCAAATCACCACAGAATATTATGCTGGTTCAAGATTAAGCAGAAATGCATGGTGCCAAAAGGGCTCTCACACTGTTTGCAAAGGGTGTCAACAAAAGACATAGACACGTGTTTCATCCTACCAGGACTCATCAGTATGACTCATCTGTTTTTTCTGTGGTGATTTGCTTATGCAGCCCATGATGCTTTGCATTGTGGGGACATGTGTGATTTTGTATTTCTTTGAAACTTCCTAAGCCTAAAACGTATCAGGTTTGTGCAGGAAGGGGGAGCTTGGATTCAGTGTGTTGTGTTTTTCTTTCTCTGTTGACACCACCACTCTCCCTTTTTTGCCTCCAGTGAAACACTGGTTTGTCTTTGCAAATAGCCAAGGAGTTGTAGCGGGAGAGAGGTGGCATGGATCAATTTCCCAGTGTGGTGCATCTTGATTGGCATAAGTAGTGCCCATTGTAGGGTTATGTCCTGATAAGGACATGGCTGGAAAGGGTTTCCAGCCAATCAGGATTCAAGATGGTTTTTGCCCATTTTGTAAGACTTTTTCTCTAACTGTTCTTTCTACTTTTGGGGTATGAAAACTTTCTGTTTCCTGAGACATGAGGTAGCAGATGCTAAAAGTCCTTGTCAATATGTTGCACAAAGTCAAGATCCTTTCCTTCTTTTGCCACCCTTTGCCAAACCTACAGGTCGGACCTCAAGGACCATTTTGTTTACTGTCAAATTAGTCATTTATGGTGAAACAAATCTGGCATACCCCCACCCATGGCTCAGACTGACTTTACTTTGGCCAAGCTTGGATGCCTTAGCACAGCCCATCATGCTATTTCTGCAATTTACCATGTCCTTCAATAATAATCTTTATTTTTAATAATCATTTTTATTTTTACAGCACAATTCAAAGATATCAAAGCACTGTGCAAATTTTGTCAATAAGAACACATTAAAACTAATAAAATAATAAAACACAGTGCAATTCTGAACTTCAGACCAATGTACATTTACTACATAAAATCCCCAAAGGCAGGATGGAACAAATGGGTCTTTAAGACTATCTTAAAGCTCTCCACTGTCTGGCACTCTCAAATCTGATGAGGTAGAGATAGTTCCACAGGATGGGGGCCATATGTATAAAGGCTTGCAACCCAGAAGTTTCCAACCATACCCTGGGAACCTCAAGCAACCCCTCGTCGGCTGAGTGGAGTGGTCGGTTGGGGCAATAAGAATTCAGGAGCTCTTGCAGGTAGCCCAGACCCTGTCCATGTAGACCTTGTAGGACAGAAGACCAATCTTGAAGGTGATCTGCCACTGTACAGGCAGCCAGTGCAGTTTCACACAGTACAGGAGAGATGTGGCTCGAACAAGGAACCCCATCAACAAGCTTGCCGCTGCATTCTGCAGTAGCTGCAAGTGGCAGATATCAACCCCTGGAAGCCCTAGGTAAAGGAAGTTACAATAGTCCAGGCATGAAGTCACAAAGGCATGGATCAACGTTGGAAGGTCACTAGATGGAACAAGATGCTTAGCCAGGGTGATGTTCCTCAGATGATAAAAAGAGGACTTGACTACTGCCGACACCTGCGAGTGCAATGTCAGCTCATCATCAAGAATCACCCCCAGGTTTCACACCCATTCAGAGAAAGGCAGCTGGTTACCCCCAAGTTAAAGCCCCATGTGAGACTCTGCCACCAACCCCTCTATCCAGTGACCTGGATCCACCACCAACACTTCAGTCTTATCAGAGTTCAACTTCAGCCAGCTGGTCTTCATCCAATCCTGGATTTCTTTGAGGCAGCTATTAAAGATTGAGATGGCACTATCCTGGCAAGGCACAAAGAACAGGTAGAGCTGGGTATCATCTGCATAACAGTGAAACCTCAGTCCATACCATCTTACAATGTTTTCCAATGGCAGCATATACACTGTGAACAACATTGGGGATAGCACAGAGCCCTGAAAAACCCCACATGGCAGAGAGAATGAGTCGGGAGAATTCATCCCAGACACCACCTTCTGGGACCTCCCAGTGAGGAAAGATTGAAACCATATAAGGACCATCCCTGATAGGCCACAGATACCCCTCAAGCACTCCAGCAATTCCCCATGGTCCATGGTGTCAAATGCTGAAGATAGATCAAGAAGCACCAAGATGGAGCAGCGCTTCTGATCTCTTACTAACAGGAGATCATTGAGCACCTGAACCAGAGCAGTCTCAGTACTATGCCTGTTCTGAAAACTGGACTGGAGGCAATCATAGATGTTCTGGATGGTAAGGTGGTTCTCAATGGGTCTGTTCTTACAGTTATGCCCCCCCTCCGAGAGTACTGGCCTCAGACCTTGAACTGGAGACCAGATGCACCACAGTGGACTGAAACACAGCATAACATTCATCATTACCTTCAATATGATGGTCATCAATTCATTCAATTTAAAATTGTTTGTGCCCTCTATAACACCCCTCAGAAATTATACAAATGGGGGCTGTTGAACTCTTCAATTTGTACAAGGTGCAATGGTGAAGAAGACACTTTGCTGCATATCCTCTGGGACTGCACTAAAGCCCGGCCTTCTTGGCAAAGTATTCAGGAGGCATTGAATCCATCCCTCAGTCTTTCTGAAGCTTTTACTAAGGAATGCTGTCTCTTGGGAGAGGACACATAGGCATTAACAGGCACCAGATGCTATTTTGTTCTTGTCACTATAGCTGCTAAAAGACTCATCCTCAGACATTGTATGGTTCAGACTATTGCATCCTTTACTGAATGGCACAAGGAGACGCTGGACATGTTACGTGTGGAGCATACATTAGCATCAATGCGACATTGCTTTCAGTCCTACATTAGGAGCCGGCCCCTTTGGATGCCTGGCTGTCCACTCTGGGGCATGAATCTTCTCCCTAATAAGCTTTGTTCTCTGACTTACCTGTATGATAGTACTCTCCTCTAGCTACTCCAGGACCTATTTGTTTTTTTTGGGGGGTGAGCGTTTAGGAGGGCAGGAGGGGGGGTGGGGTTAATTTGGGTTGGTATTTTTGCTGTTCATACTTTCACAGTCATTGTTGTCTGTATTCTGATTTTTTCAATACAGTTTACTTAATTAAAAAAAAGATAATTTTCATGCACGCACTTGAAGCTAACCGTCATCTGATAGGCAGTGAAGAGCCAACTTCATGTACAGAGCACAATGGTGCATTAATTTCCCATGCCTTTCAACAAACTTTTATACAGTTGTAGGCATCAAGTTGCCTTGAGCTCTCCAAATGCTTTGAGGTATTTCTAAAGGCATTCTGTTTGGTTTCCTTACATTAGTACTTCAGATATGCAAGGCATGTCTCTAGAGATATTATGGTAATTTGGGGAAATATCCAGACATGTCAGTGGCTGTAACTGTAGCTTATTATAGGCAATAGTACGTTTATACTGTACAATAAATTCATATTAGTTACTCTGCATTTTACCTCAATATATACAAGAACTGACAGTAAAGATCGTCTTACAAGTAGTTTCCTGGTTTTGAAATCAAAACAGTGCACATTCTTATAATATGGGTAACATATCTTACATTTAGATTTGAGGTTATTTGCAATAATAAAATCAAATGTGAAGTGAGAGTCTAGCCAAATCCAGTGTTTCTGAAACTTGCTTAAATTTATTAAATGTACAGTATGTAGATCCATGTACACTAATGCAATAAGCCTAAGGGGAAAAAACCTAAAACTCATGCAGGACCCTGTGTGATGAAAGGAGATTATGTGT
This sequence comes from Neoceratodus forsteri, assembly GCA_016271365.2. Taxonomy (NCBI): domain Eukaryota; kingdom Metazoa; phylum Chordata; order Ceratodontiformes; family Ceratodontidae; genus Neoceratodus; species Neoceratodus forsteri. Next base: position 1,782,041,450 of record CM057452.1, read on the forward strand.
GACATTATGTGCTCAGGGAAAGGGGTAGGCATTAGAGTTGAGAACTACAAGGAATACCCCATTACTGATTCACCAAGACTCTGGAGACCCAAACCCCTATTTTTTTTTCCTTTGCTGCTTAGGGGTTAGGGGTGGGGAGATAGAGATGGAAACCCTAATGCCACATTTCCCTACTTTTGTGGCATTAACTTACCCTAACTGGAGCATTAACAAAGTGTATGGTATAGTGTCTGAAATGCCATTTCACACCACAAGTGCAAAAACACATCTCATCTAGGGTTTAAAAAATGACATGTCACATTTATGAGGTGGTGTGAAAAAAATGGCTATGGTGAAAGTTTGGAGTCAAGATACTGAAAATTTGTGAAGTTATGCATGAATGTTGAAATACTGCAATGTTCACTTCATAACCTGGGCATTTTACCAGATCTGTACACCAGACTGTAAGCATAGCCTTGTTATTACCCCACCTGATGAACCCGGTAACTGAAAATTTTCAAATCACTACCAAAATATCATTTGGCGACACAGGTGCGAAAATACATTTTGGCCAGGATTTGAAAAATTACAGCTGTTGTGTTCATGACATGATGTGAAAAAATGGCTGTGTTGAAAATTTGGGGTCAAAATTTTTAAAATTACCAAAATTATTAGCAAGGGTAGTAAAATTTTAATGTACACACATAACTTTACCATTTATACATATATTGTCCCCAGATTTTCAAGAGAGCCTTCTTATTACCCCAGGTCATGAACAAGTGAGGTGAAAATGTTCAAAGGCCACCAAAAAGGTGATTTTGCCAAGTGACTGCAAAATCACCTTTTGGGCCTGATTTGCATAATTCCACCACCATTGGTCATCGTAAGGTGCGGTCCCAAAAACGCCATGTTGAAAATCTGGGACTGAAATATGCTAAAATGTGAAAGTTATGCATCAGAGTTTAAAATCCCATTGAAATACCTTGAACTGCCCTTACCTTAGTTTCTCATATTGCAGTTGGCGGTTCCAGCAGTAAGATGTTTCTTCAGTTGGAGACTGGATCTTCATTCTGGGACAAGTTCAGGTGAGTGAGGGTGCATGAGTGGTGGGGGGTGGTGGATGCTAATTTAGAAGCATGGGTGTGTGGGCAGATCAGTGAGGGACTGTTTTCTCTTTTGCAGGAATAAAAGAAATTAGCGACAGTTTTCTTATTTTAGGGAAATACTAAAACACTGACACTGGGATTGGGCACCCCTTGTCAGAAAACTGTTCAGTGGCATCTGGGGTGGGCATCCCGGTGCCATGACATACAAAATTGTAGTGGGGTTGGGCCACCTGCAGGGGAAAGGGGGTCAAGAAAAATGGTACCGGGGTGGGCTCCCCAGTCTACTAAGCAGACAGATAGGGGATTGCTGGCTCACTGGGTTAACTGCAGCCAGCAGCACATTGGCTGCAGAACTCAATAAAGTCCTGTTGTTTGCATATAGAGAATGAAGGTGAATGGCTCCTCTGGATAAGCTGGGAACTCTGGATGTTGGGGTGCCCAGATTAATTATTTCAGGAAAGTTTCATAAAAGACAAACACCAAAATCTAGCTAAATGGGTCCCACTTAGCTAGGTTCAGGTGTTTGTGTTATTTAAAATATATTACTTTAATGCATTTTCAATGTTTGAGAGTGGAAAATGAGAAAAAAATGGCAGCCAACACGATTGGTATTTTTGTCAGCACCGGAGGTAAATCGAGGAGATAAACAGTCACAATGTTTTTTTTAACAATTCAAGAGATAAATCTTGAAAATAAGCAATCACAATCTTTTTTTTTTTTTTACTATTAGCATCAGAACATTAACTCTAAAATTGTTGGAACTCTGTAACCATATAATATTTTTTCATGAAATCTTCTAAATGCACACCCTTGGCAGGGGCCCCTTCAATCCTGAAAATTTAATAAAAAAACTCAACACTATCTAGTCTGTAGGTGACAGGAAAAAATACCCAATGTTAAGTATAGGGAAACCAAACGTGTGCTTGTTTTTTTTTTCATTTTTTTTGGAGCTCAGTATCTCAAAAATCAAACAAGATGCTGTCACACACTTTTTTCACATCTTGAGGCTCTGGCAACCTTACCACACTTGCCAAATGTTGGGCTGTTTTGTCAAATGATGCCACAGTTATTAAGGTACAGAAATTGAGGTTTAACATTAAGCAGCATACTCAACCCTAACTATAGGGGTGCTATCATGACCCTATTATAACAGAAGTACATGGGGACAGCAATAGCCTATGGGGAATGAAATAAGGCAACTATAAACTACTCAAGCAGGACAAACTAGACAAAAAATAAGGAATGCTAGTACAAGTCAAAGGTTAATTGCTTGTAATTGAAATACAGGAACTTACTGTAGCACAGATGAGATGGAGTCACTCTGGCTAAGAGTCTCAAATGGAAGTAGAGACACAGTCTGTTGCCTGCCATACCAGCAGGAGAATGGAACTTGATACTGTACTTCATAGGAGAACACGAAACAGACTGTGAGCGGGATGCTTAAATCCGGTAAAATGGACAGTTCTTGAAAATTATCAAAGACTGTGATGATATACACTGTGCCAAGGGCACCACTTTGCCAGTGGTGCCCTTGGCACAGTGTATCGCATCACAGCAACACTTGATCTGATCTTTAACAGTAAGAATGATTTGGTCAGAGAGCCTTGAAATTGAAGAAACACTTGGGAGAAGGTCCAAAATTTCATCAGATTCACCACTGGAAAGGAGGGAGAAGGAAATGAAGTGAGGCTATATGGTTCTGAGCAAGGTGAAATTTGGAAACATGAGGGCTTTCATAGCACAAATACTTTGATAAAGCGACCTTATAAGCAGAAGTGTTTGGCAACAGTGGAACACCATCAAAATCCATTTTCAAAATAAAATAAGTATGTATCACACAAAACAGAAAGCACAATTGTAGAGAAAGTAAACCTACAGTATGTTGATGGTGAAGGAGGTACACAACATAATTGTTTATCCTTTATTTTTATTCTGAGAGACAATAAAATAAAGACAAAGTACAGTACTCAATAATCACATCTCGAAAACCTCCATTTGCAAGATCTCATAAGTACAAATAAGGTATTTTTTGGAGGGGATAAAAAGAAAATAATTGTGTCATCTATTTTTTGCTCCAAGCTTTAAACAGCCCTACTACTTTATCAGTACCCCTGTAAAGTTAATCATCTCTTTCAGTTAAAAGACTATAACAGGACTAGAGGGCATGACCTTAGAATTAAGGAAGGAAAGTTCAGGAGCAATATGAGGAAATTCTTCACAGAGCGCATTATGGAACCATGGAATAGCCTGCTGGAGAGGGTGGTGGGAGCCAAGACGGTGGGGGAATTCAAGCGGGCATGGGACAGACAATGTGGGATACTCAAGCAGGCAGCTCAGTAAGGGGGGGTTGAAACCAAGGGCAGAACTGATGGATCATATGGTTCCCATCTGTTGACAACTTCTATGTTTCTATCGTAGACAAATTAAATCTAACTTGGAGTAAACCAAGATATACAGCAGTTAAAAAAAATTGAAAATGAAGAATATACATTAGTCCCTTCACAGTTCAAGTAGCCATTGGAATATATTGTGTATTATCAGCTGATTCCTCTTCATCTGGATCATCCTGATCAGATCCTAGATCTGTGTGCAGTGCTGCTTTTTTTTCTAAAATGCCCATGCAGCATCCACATCCATGGCATAGTAATCCTAACCCTAACCCTAGAAAGTCACTTTCAGTTTCGCAGAGATTGAAGAATTGCATTTATCCCTGCCTGCACAAATTCTGACCTGATTGTTAGAAAATGTTTTCTCCATCGCTGAGCAGCAAGGCAAACATCAGGATATAGGTGTAGTTTATTGCCTTCATAAATTAATACTTTTCTACTTTAAGTAGCCTGCAATATTTTATTTCTTTGGGAAATGGAGGCAAAAGTACAAATCATGTAACTAGATCTAGGTTGAGTATCCTGAATCGAAGAATCTTTCTTGCTAGAGGGTGGAAAACAGATTACAATACTGTGGGTTGCTCTGGTGAGAATGCAATGGTGAGATTCTTCTCCAGCTCCAATTTTAATTCTGTATTTGAAACTTAGGCTGACAAACCAATCAGCCTGAGGTTTTTCAATAACAGAGTATTCTCAATTTTTTCCAACTTTGCCACTGTATTTAGTTGCTTGTGTAAGGAAGTATTAATAGCTCTTTCTACAGTCAGGATCCTTTGTGAGAGATTTTCGGCATTCTCCTCTGCTGACTTTACTTTCTCCTAGGTGTACAAAATAATTACGAAAAAAATAGTCACAGGATAGCTAAATTGCATGACACCAGCAACAATCAACACAACAGAGACAAAGTCAGAGAGAAGAAACAGAATTTGTGCAACACAAAAGATTATTGACAGATAGTGGTTGATGTCTGATCCAATAAAATAAAGTTCTGCACATATGTAAATAAAAAAAGGAAATGAGAACAATATTGGACCACTGCTGGACCATTAATGTTGTGACATAAGAACCAGGTTGGAACAGATTGCTGAATGCTTGAATAAATATTTTGCATCCATCCTGTAGTCATAAAAGAAAGAGATGGCATGATATCAGCTATTAAAATATTGTCCACAGGGACTGCAGTACAAGAATCGAAGAGTTATGATAAATTGTAATTTATTCTTTTGCAAAAACTTTGTTAATGCACCAGTTAGGATAACTTAATGTCACAAAAGTAGGGAAATGTGGCATTAGGATTTCCAACCCTAACTCCTCACTATCACCCCCCCCAGGAGCAAAAGGAGAACACATTAGGGTTTGGGGTCTCTGGAGTCTTGGCAAATCAGTGGTGGGGTATTCCTTGGGATTGTCAACTATAATCCCCACCCTATTGCCTGTTCAAACAACATCACATATGATCTCCTTGGCCCTTCATGAAGAAAGCTACAACAAACTGTGTTGGCAATATGTGATGAGACATTCTACTCTACCTTTGAAGAGTGCATCGCTGTGAGGCAGTAGCTTGAACCTCTGCCTTGTGCTTCAGACTGGAGGCTATGGGCTGGGTGCTATTGGTGAGGGCATAGAGCTATATGTGACATACAGTACATATACTGTTGGTCTGGCATACACAGACTGGCTCATTGGCATATTAGATGTGTAAGGGTTCAGAAACGGGTGCTAGGCTTGAAAAAGGCTCTGAAGGTATACATGCATAAATCTGGTAACTTAGAGGTTCTACTAAAGACCCCAGTCACTAGCACTGCCAACAACTCATAAGTAGTCCTAAGAGAGAAGTTAAACCTCTGGACTCCTGCAACCTGTATTTCTTTTTCCATCAGTTGATTTATACTATGTTGAAGGAAGTTACAGTGTGGGATCAGAATTGTCTGAGGCATCACCACACCTTCTAGGATGAGTTTTAGGTTCACCACAGCTCGTGTTATTCTAGAGTCGCACTGGTTAGGCTATTGTTGATGCTTGATCCTTGCCAGATTAATAGCAGCCACATGTGCTTTTAACTTTATAATAAAACAGATTGTTGGCAACTTGTTTTTGGTGAATTAGACTGAGAAAAGTTGTGGTTACTATGATAATTTAGACTTCTCACTACTTAAGAGCCTTGGAGACCCATTTGTAAATGCTGGGGTTGGTAGGTTAACCCCCCCCCCCCCCCATTTGTATTTATGATGTTCTTCTGTGTCATATATTGTAAAACTAAATTAAGCAGAATTTCAAAAAAAGTTACATTAATTGGCTAAACCTCAGCTGCAGCAGTACAATAAGGAGAAACATAACTTGTAAGGTTTCCAGAACCCATATACTCTGTAAGCACATCATTGAACTTAGCATTTTCTCAGTCATACCTTGATGAGAAGTAGTAGAGAAAGAAGTATTGTTGACTAACTCAAGTCACAGGCCTCATGCTTGATACCAGGCAAGGGTGGCTTCCAACAGTGGGATGACATGGACACTCCCGTACTATGGATCAAGTGTTAGTGTCAGATGAGGTGATTTCATGGGTGATATATGTGTTCACTGACTAACTTTCTGTAGCTTGGATCCAAGGCTAATGCAGCTGCTTCCATTGCTCTCCAGAATCATCCAGGACTCCTGTCTAACTACAAACTTTTCTCAAACATTTCATTTTTATGGAAGGTGATTGAGCAGGCAAAAGTATTGCAGATGGAGGTTCACCTGTTGCATTATGAAATCTACAAACCATTCCAGTTGTGGATCAGATCTTGACATACAGTAGTTCTAAGACAGCCCTGGTGAAAGTAACTAATGATCTCTTCCTGGCAAGAAGTTGAGAAGAGTACTCTATGGTCTTTCTTCTCATGTATTGTCAACATTTAATACTGTGGATCATTGGGTCTTTGGTAATTACTGGAGGTTGTATAAGGGGACTCTCTGGCACAGTGCTTCCATGGTTTGAATCCATCTTGGCTGGTAGGGAGCAGCATTCAGCACTCTAGAAATTTTCTTCCACAGTGACTGCTGTTCCCATCGGTGTTCTGCAAGGCTCAGTTTTGTCTCAAGTGCTGTTTGTTGAGTACATGTTGCCATTAGGAGAGTTTGAGAAAGTACAATTTGGGTTTTCACTGCTATGCTGATGACACTTAGTTGGACGTCTCTTTTGCATAGGATGGAGGTAACTCGGTGTCTGTGATTAATCAATGCTTGCCTCAACTGAGTGATTGGATTGCTGTCAGCCAGCTGAGACTTAATTCAAGTAACACTGAGTTGTTGATTAAAGAATCAGGATTCCAGAAAATAGCAATGAAGAGCAATGATATTATTATGCCACTGTTTGGAGGGTTCCACCATGCCACAGTGACAGGAATTCTGCTGGCAGCTGTTGCAGTGATGGCACAATGCTGACAGCTGCCATTGTGCTGCCCAGGACATGTGTTTTATTGCTGGGTGCTTTGCTCCCCACACCTCCTGTGGGGGGGTTGTGGGATAACAGATGGACCAGGCACAAAACTTCCGGTTCAACACACAATCTCAGTGTGATGTTTGTTTAAAACACAGGGGAATAACCTTAAGCAATGGCATATCCCTTCTTCAATACATCAGTTTGCAGCAACAGACTATGCATGTCGTCCTGCACTTAATCGGCACCTACTGACTCACTGATCTACTGATCTATCTCTTTAATGAAAATTAATTAATTCCCTATGTTGGTCTTGTGTGTTTGGGTGATGGGAAGCTCAAAAAAAGAAAAAACAAAACAAGCTAAAGACAAAGAACCTCCGTGCAGAGGCAGAGAAGCAAGAGTTATGTCAAAGGGCATTGGCAATAAAGCCAAGTTTCAAAGAAATACAAAATCACACATACCCCCATAATTCAAACATCATGGGATGTATATGCAAATCACCATGAAATTGTAGGCTGGTTCAGTTTAAAGCAGGAATGCGTAGTGCCAAAGGTCCTCTCAAACAATCTGTAATGTACATGCATTTAAACAACACAAAGGGGGTTTTCTGATACCTCTACCCTGATAACTTAATTCTATATTAGTCACCTAAGTAACTTTTAATCTTTTTAAAAAAACACCTAGTGCTATGGTATCTTCAACATTTACAGGTTTCATATACAAAAGGCATATTCATTAAGGTATTGTATGACATAGTACTATTACATACTAAATCCAACAACAAGGAACACAGCCTTTTGTTTTACATCAGCTTGGAGGTCACCACAGTAACCTCCTTGTATGAGGACCTGAGACTGAAAAGGAAAATTAAAGAGGAAACTATAGCATAGTCAAGAAAGGGAAGAGGATGCTCATAGGTGACCAACCTTATGGACTAGAAATTGTAAAGGATAGATTAGGCTAAGAAATACAAGAACTGTTGCAACAGATTTAAGAAAAGATCGGTCATCAAGAGTGACAGGATCTCCCTGTCACATACGCCAACCTTAAGAGGGAACCAGTTATCTCAGACTGCTTACCACCTTCCTGTCTCAGGAAGGGATGGAGCTTCTACCCATCCATCTTCAGAAGCTCCATCTTAGGGTCCCTATTAATGATAAACATTCTATCATAAACATAGTGGATATCATCATTCTTTACCCTGAGGCATTAACACATTTCTTAACATAAACTAATGATTAGAGATACAGTGAAGTTTTACTCCGCAGGAAAATTTACATGAAGTTGACAATTTTGCCTCACTGAGCACTTCGAGCAATTTGGCATTTGAGACTTCACCTTGCTTTGCATTTTTTTAAGTACAAATTGCACTTAAAAAAACCCAAGCAAGTAGATGTTACAACTGGGGAGTTCATCCCTGGTGGTCTAGTGTCTCCCCATCCCAGTGTAATATATATATATATATATATATATATTCTATGCAAAAAACTTTGTTAATGCATCAGTTAGGGTTCTTCTACAGTGAAAAAAGTGAGGAAATTCAATTTTAGGGTTCCCATCCCTTGCAACCCACCCCCGCCAACAGGCATTGGGGTATGCGTTGGGATCCTTGGGCCTCTCACCCCATCCCATGTGTAAACAAGCTGAGGTGATGTAGTGTAGGAGAATGGGGTGAGAGTTAGGGTCAAGGACCCAATGCACATCCCGATGCCTGTTGGTGGGGGAGGGCTGGGGTGAAGTGCAAGGGGTGGGAACCCTAAAATCAAACTTCCTCACCTTTTTCACTGTAGAAGAACCCTAACTGATGCATTAACAAAGTTTTTTGCATAGAATTTCCTTACTTTTTAAGAAAGAATAGAAAAATAGAAATTTGCACAATCCCACCAACTTGTAAGTGTCAGGCCACATTACACACCCAATGACTAAAAAGTACATTCACAACAGCAAGGCCAGCCATGAAACAAATGTTAATCTAGTAGAAAAATAGAAAACACTGTCCACAAAACAAACTGTGCCACACAATATGTCCACAAAAAATATATTGTACGACATGTAGACACCTCTATTAACATCTACAGGACAGCCATCAACACCCCCCAAATTTCAAGTAAAAAGACCAAACCGTGTCCAAGATATGACATATCAAAATTTGAAATTTTCATTCATCAGAGTGGTACAGTTCTGCACCTGTTGACATTTAACACACACAACAACTGAAAACTACACCCATAACACTAAGGCTAGGTATCCTATCAGTTTCATGCCACCTCCACAAGCAAAATGTTGTTCACAGAACGTAAACTGCACCATGCCATATCTGCAGCAAAAAACAATTTCTGACACAGAAACACTGTGATTTTCATCCACATGACATGCAGTCAACACCCTCCGAATTTCAAGTGAAAAGATCAAACCGTGTCCAAGATGTAACATTGTAATGTATGAGATTTTCATTCGTCAGACTGGCACAGTTCCGCACCTGTTGACATTTAACACACACAACGACTGAAAACTACATCCATGACACTAAGACTAAGAAAAGGCCGATGGCAGATTTATAAGGTAGAAAAAGAAATGGGCAGACTGGATGGGCCTTGCAGTCCTTATCTGCCGTCAACTTCTATGGTTCTATGTTTCTATGGATCCTATCAATTTCAAGCCACCACCACAAGCAAAACACTGTCCACAATATGTAAAGTGTGTCACGCAATATCTCTGCAAAACAAATTTTCTCTGACATGTAAACACCATAATTCACATCTGCAGGACATGCTGTAAACCCCCTCCAAATTTCAAGTAAAAAGACCAAACCGTTTCAGAGACATTCAATATAAAAGATTACTAAAATTTCTCTATGTATTGCATTATAAAAAATCTGGCCATCTTGTCCCTTCCTCGCGATCAAAGATGGTGATCAAAGAATCTCATGGTCAAAGAATTTGTAGGCTCACAATCAAAGAATTTGCAGGCTCTTGAACAAAGATTTAAAAATCTTATAAATCATAAAACTGAAGGAATTGTGGTAAACCATAACCATGGTTTGACAGAACGAAGCCCCCTGATTAAAACCCACCCTCATTTGACTTCCTAGAGCACTCCTGGGCTGAGAAAATTGAATGTTAAATTAGGCCATCTCATCCCTTGCTCATGATGCACGATCATGGTCAAATAATGTCACGATCAAAGAATTTGCAGGGTCATGACCAAAGAATTAAAAGTTGTGTAATTGACAAACTTCACATAATTGAGGTAAACCACTGCCATGATTTGTCATAACGAAGCCCCCTGAGTAAAACTCACCCTCATTTGTCTTTCTAGGACACCTCTGAGCTGAGAAAATTGATTTTTTTATCTGGCCATCTCATCCCTCGCTCGCGACGCATAATCGCGATCAAAGAATCTCGCGATCAAAGAATTTGCAGAGTCGCGGTCAAAATAATTCCTCCTCATGAACTAAGAGTGACGGATGAGATAGACAGATTTAAAATTTAATTTTTCTAGCCCAGGGGTGTCCTAAAATGCCATTTAACAGTGGGTTTTACTCAGGGGGCTAACCTCTCCCCATCTCAATGCATAAATAGGTATTTTCATAATCCCTGGTAGTCTAGCGGCCTCTTCCCCATCATGGTAATCTCCATAACCATGCTTCTAGCCCTGGTAGTCTAGTGACCCCCCCAATGAGTACGTTATGAATATGTTTCTATCCCTGGTAGTCTAGTGGTCCCCCCAATGTGTGTTTATTTATGTATTTTAAAAATATCCCTGGTAGTCTAGTGGCCCACCCTCCCGAGCTGTACTTTATTGATGTTATTATTATTATTAACATCCCTGGTAGTCTAGTGATTCCCCCCATCTTAATAACATTGATTTGTAGTGGCCCCCACCAGCCGCGTCCAACCTACCCAGCACCCCCCAACCTTCCCCAGCCGGAGACTGGCACAGCCCACTTCTCATCTCCATGGGACAGCTGCCGACTGTCTGTTGTATGAATGCTAATGGAAAGAGGCAATCAGAAATTATTTCAGAGTGCCTCTTTCCATTAGCACTCAAAACACACAGTCGGCTGGCTGTGGAGGTGAGAGATGGGCATGGCCAGTCGCTGGCTGGGGTAGGGTGCTGGGTGGGCTGGCACGGCTGGTGGGGGTGGAGGCCACTAGACTACTAGGACATTTAAAATCCAAATCAATTTAATTAAGATGGGGGGGCAGTTAGACTACCAGGGATGTTACTAATAATAATATCAATAAAGTACAGATTGGGAGGGGGCACTAGACTACGAGGATATTTTAAAATATATAAATAAACACACATCGGGGACCACTAGACCACCAGGATAGAAACACATCTGTAACGTACTCATTTGGGGGCCACTAGACTACCAGGGCTAGAAGCATGATTGCATAGATTACAATGATGGGGAGGGGGCTGCTAGAATACTAGGGATTATGAAAATAACTATTTGTGTATTGAGATGGGGGAGAGCTTAGCCCCCTGAGCAAAACCCACCCTTAAATAACATTATAGGACACCCCTGGGCTACAAAAAGTCTATTTTAAATCTGGCCATCTCGTCCCTCGTGATGCACAATCGCGATCAAAGATTCTCGCGGTCAAAGAATTTGTCGGCTCACGATCCAAGATCATTAGAGAGCCACGAATGAAAAATATAAACATTAATAACTTTATTTTAGGACCAATTTGGATGGAACTAAGTTATGGCTCAATAGATTGGGGTCCCTTGAGTAAAACCCATCGAAGTTTTACTTCAGAAGTGACTCCTGAGCCGAGATATCTGTGTTTGTGCTATCAGAAAACTGAAAACAAGATGGCGGACCTCACGGTCAAAGAATTTTTGAAATTCATCAGGAACAAAGATTCTTGAACTGTGAGACTGCAAATTCTTTGACCGCCAGGTGGGACGAGATAGCCATAACCCCATTCTTTGTTCGCAAAACATACATATAAATTTTCACATTGACTTAAAATGGGAACTTAACACTGCTATAACTTTTGAATGCCTTAATATTTTTTCACCAAACAAAAAGCAACATGTTAGGCCACCAAAGCTCTTTCAAATGAGCCATCTCACAGAGTGGCACACCACACAAGAGCAGTGCAGGACCACAATTAGAATGCCAAAAGGTGCCTCCAAAAATGGATAATTTTGCATTTTTGAGCACTTTTGTACACAAAGACCAGCACTCTGACCAAAACACAATTTGGCATGTCTAGAGATCTACCATGCCCCAGCATGCGTACCAAATTTCAGGCAAATCCACTAAATGGGTCCAAAGTTATTAATGCCCAAATTTTGACTTTAGTATGTAACTGACCACTCAACCCTAACTATAGGGACGCAACCGTGCCACTATAATATATAAATATGTTCCCTGGTGTCTAGTGGAACCACCAATCACTGGCCCAAAAAGTGTCCAGTACCCCCCACCTTGCTTGATCTGTCCAGTCCAGGACTCAAGTCCCACTCCTGATTTTAAATAAATGTCCCCAAATCATTCCTGGTGTCTAGTGGCACCCCCCTCACACCAACCCTTCAGGTAGTGCCCTCCACCATGATAAAACAATCTAACACTCATCCTACTCAGCCCCTACTCTTCCAAGCCCACTCCTGACCCCCCACAGGGCCACTGGCATAGCTCTCCACTCACTTCCACAGTCAGCAGCCCCAGTGACTTATAGTTTTCTCTCTGCCTGAATGAATGAGTGCCTACTTGTGCAAACACATGCTCATTCATTCAGCATCAGTCAGCTCTAGTGGAGCTGATTTAAGGGTCCTGCAGAAGGGATGGGGGCTGCTCTGGGCTTTTGCTGGGGGGTGGGATTGGAGGAATGGCATTGTGGACCTGGGAGTGGTCCACAATATCATTCCCCCATCCTGTCACCCCTACCAAAGCACAGAGCAGCCCCTATGTCTTTTGCAGTGCCCCTAAAATCAGCTCTGCTAGAGCTGACTGAGTGAATGAATGAGAGTGTGCTTGCACATGCACACACTCATTCTTTCAGGCAGAGAGCACACCGCAAGTCACTGGGGCTGCCAGACACAGAGGTGAGTGGAGGACTTTGCCAGTGGCTCCCTGAGGGATTGGGGGTGTGTTGGTCAGAGTGGCGGTGGGGGGGGTGAATGGTGAACTAGTTTATTGTGGTGGAGGGCACTACCTGAAGGGTGTAGGGGAGGGGAGGGCAGTTCCACTAGACACCAGGGAAGATTTGGGGACATTTATTTAAAGTTGGGAGTGGGACTTGAGTCCTGGACTGGATGGAGCAAGAAGGGTTGGGGAGCACTAGACACTTTTGGGGCCAGTGATTGGCAGTCTGGGGGGTTCCACTAGACACCAGAGAATATATCATTTCTTTTTACACTGGAACTGGGGTGCCACTAAACCACCAGGAATTTCTATGGGGGAGGTGTTGGTGTGGTGTGGGTGGGTGCAAAGTGTAGAATTTTACATTAAAAATTACATACTTTGCCTTTGATCCAGGCTATGCAAAACAGCAAATTTTGCAAATTGCACTATGCTTATTGAGCACAATTCGTGAAATTCCCCACGTAGCAAATTTTGTGGACTTTGCCCAATACTATTAACAATACCTTCCTTGCACTATCTCCTTTTAGGGAAAGTCCATCACATTTCATGTACATCAATTCCTGCATCATATCTAGACATGAAATCAGCATTTACATGTTTTTTCCCTGCTCTGTGTGACACAGTAAATTGATAGGGCTGAAGAGTTAAGTACCATTGCATTATATGGGGATTTTTTTCTTTTATTTAGTGCAAGCAGCAAAGGGGCTTATGATCAGTTACAACCTTAAATTCTGCTCCCACAAGTAATATTTCAGAGCCTCAATGGCCCACTTCAGAGCTAAGCATTCTTTCCCTATGTAGCATATCTTCTCTCCCTCTCATGTAGCTTCCGGCTGATGTATATGATTGGATGTTCTTCCCCATCTATTTTCTGAGATAAGACTGCCCCAATACCATTCTCTGATGCATCAATTTGAACCTCAAACACTTGGTTGAAGTCAGGGCTTTTCAATACAGGAGCTATACATAGAATGGCCTTGATATTCCTAAAAGCCTCACCACAGATAGAGGTCTACTGAGCCTTATTTGGGCACCTCTTTTTATTGACATCAGTCAGTGGACTGACAATGGCTGAGAAATTAGGACTTAATCTCTGGTAATAACCAGCCATGCCTAGGAAAGATCTCACATGCTTTTTTGCTGTAGGTATTGGGCTATTTGCTACTGCTGTAACCTTCTCTACCACAGGCTTCACTTGTCCGTTGCCCAAAATGAACCCTAGATATCTTGTTTCTGTCTTTGCTGTGCCACACTTAACAAGATTAATGGTCAATCCTGCCTCCTTTATTGCTTTCAATACCTGATACAAGTGTCTAACATGGGTTTCCCTGTCAGGGCTGAACATGTCAACATCGTCCAAATAAGCCATACAGTATTAGTCAGTGTGTGGTCTTACTATGTGGTCGATAAAACACTGAAAAGTGGCTGGGGCCCAGTGTAGTCCGAATGGCATTGTGACAAACTGGTATAAACCAATTGGGGTGCTAAATGTGGTTTTAACTTGTGAATCAGGTGACAAGGGGATTTGCCAATATCCCTTAGTAAGGTAAAGGGTGGAGATATACTGTGCATTGCCTAGCCTGTTATCAGTAACCTCCAGCACTGACTCCCTAACTTCAGGATGGATGTAAAGGGAAGGGATAAGCTTCTTATGCCATTTCCTAAGGAGGTTCACATGGTAAATTTTCTGGGGGAATCTTCTTCCTGACATGATAAGCTCATAATTCACTGCTCCTGTTTGTCTCAGACTGTGAAGGGGCCCTGCCATTTCATGAGTAGTTTGTTCTCTATTAAGGGAAGAAGTAACAACACTTTGTTCCCTGACAGAAATATTGTAGTCTTCAAACCCTGGTTGTATCTTTCTTACTGCAAGTCTTGCTTCTGTTCCTAAGCTCTGGTGTGCCAAGTTAATATACCTTACCAGGTGTTTGCATAACTGAGTCATGTACTCTATGACATTAACATGTCCCACATCCTTCCCTTCTTCCCAGTGTTCTTTAACCACATCCCGTGGTTCCCTCGGGTTCCTCCTATACAGTAATGAGAAAGGAGAGAACCAGTGGATCCTTGACGGATGTCTCTGTCAGCGAAGAGTAAATAGGGGAGGTACCTATCCCAATCTCTACCCTCTTCTTTTACATACTTCCTCAAAATTCTCTTCATCATCTTCAAGCTTGGCTTTCCTCGGAGCTCTCAGGTCCAGCCCAGGCAGCAGTTTAATGTCTTTTGGACTACTGGTTCTTTCGGTTTGTCCTGCATTGCTGGCATGCAAGACCCTCATGGTATCTGCCCATTTGGCATCCTGACTTCTCTGCTCAAAATCACTATCTCTCTCCATCTGCACCTGTTTTATTTTTTAAAATTTTTATTTTTATTTTCTTTAAAAAGATCATAGTCATCATACAGTGCAGTATAGGTACATAAATAAAGAAGTAGCAGCAATGTATATTAACATCTCATAGGACCACAAAGCAATAAAGTTTCCAGGTCAGCTTTCACATTGTGTAAGTAAGAGGCAAGAGGAGGAATTAGAGATATCCAGAACATTAATTGTAATTTCATTCTCCACCATTGGCAAGTAAGCAAGATTTGAGGGCAAGCATATTTTAGTGTATAGCAACCCAGTTCAGTACCTTTCCTAGTCCTATGTGACTCCAGGCCCAGGACCTCCCAGTTCATGCTTTTACATACAAGGAGTCAAATGAAGAGGATCACTTGTATCTCTGCCATCATGGTACAAAGTCTGGGTATTGCTCTAACTGGAAATGAGTCCACAGACTCCATCTACTAGTAAAACCCATCATTCGATTATTTAGTATAGCTGCTATCTGTTCTAATCTACATACTTCATATGCCAGCTTTCACCAGATTTCTTTTGTCGGTTTACACTTAGTAAACCATAATCTGGTAATCACTTTTTTTGCAATCAGGACCAGAAATACAATAAGTTCATATTGTCCCCCATTCAATTTGAGACCCATGTGAGGAGTCACAGTCAGGATGAAGGTTGATGTAAATAATTCAGGTGTCTGAAATATATCATTCAACTCAGAAATAATCTCAGATCAATATTCCCTTAAAAGGGGACAGGACCACAAGATATGCATCTCCCTGGCTGGATGAAAACCACATCCTCTCCAGCACTCTGCTAGGTCACCCTTCCTATACTTAGCTGTAACTGCTGGGGTTCTAAAGTAGTGTAGTCTGGTTTTCCATGCAAACTCCCTCCAATATGTTGTAGAGGAAACCTTAGAATAAGGAAGAGTGGCCTTATGCCAGTTCTCTTTATCAATCTGTACCCCTATGTCCTTTTCCCAACATTGTTGGACAGGGTCCACGGGGATAATACATCCTACTCAGAGTGCTTGTTAAAGTTGACTAATAAAATGCTCCTGTATACCACCATTCAGGTGTTGTCTAATCAGTCCAATGAAGAGGGAAGGGGATTCTGCCACACAGGAGAGGGAGTTCTCCTGGGTTAATAGGCACTGTCTAAGTTGTGCACAGGTTTGGTACTGGGTGGAGGGTAGTTTATATGTAGATTGTAGATAGGTAAAAGAGAGTAAGCTGAATGGGCCTACAACTTGAAACACATAGCATAAATAGTAGGGTTTCCAATCCTGCAATAGAGACCAATCTCGATGGGTATAAGGCTGTATTGTTAGCTAGTGTAGAAAGGTAAAGCCTCTCAGAAGTGGTGAGGGTATATCGGTGAACTAAAATCCATGTTTTAAAGAGTTCCCTTGTGAATTGTATAAACTTCCGCAGAGGTAGACATTCGGGGAAGGGGGCAGGATATACGAGGGGAAGTTTTCTAACCCATTAATTGTTATCTCAATATCCTTCTAATAAGCCATATAAAACTCAGAAACATGCAAAAGGACAGTGTGTAGCTGTGCTGCCTGTGCATATTTTTTAAAATTTGGAATGCTAAGACCACCTTGAGATCTAGACAGTTGTAACATATTATACTTCAGTCTAGGTGACTTACCTCCCCAAAGAAACCTAGAGATTAACTTGTCCTATTCTGTGAAATATGAATTAATAGGTGTAATGGGTAGGGTTTGAAGAAAAAAAAGGATTCGGGGAAGGATGTTCTGTTGGATGGTTTCTGCCCTGCTAAGCAACCCAATAGAGAGGTGTGTCCATTTTGATAAATCAGCTGTTATCTTTTGAGTGAGCGGCTCAAAATTGACCAACTCTAGATGTAGCAGTTGGGATGGTATTTTGATTCCTAGGTAATGCATTTCTACCCTGCTCCAGTGAAACGGGAAAGTTGCTTTCATAACTCTAGAGGGGGTGAAAGAATAATTTTAAACTTCTGTCTTGGAACCATTTATCTTATACCCTGACAAATTTCCAAATAGTTCTAATTGATCCCACACTGCTGGGACAGAGGTTTCAGGAGAAGTGAGTGTTAGCAAGATGTCATCCACAAAAGCATGAGTTTATACACCCTGCCCCCCAAGGCTATTCCCTCAACATGGGCCAGCTTCCTGATATTGGCTGCAAGGGGTTCCATATATAAAGTGAACAGCAATGAAGACATAAGGCAACCTTGTCTGGTGCCCCTGGCCAAGGGAAAGGGAGGAGATAGAGAGCCATCTAGTTTAAGTAAGCCACAGGCGTTTGGTACATATGCTGAATTTGGGAGATAAATTTGTCCGGGAAAGCAAAGTGTTTAAGTACAGCCCATAAATAGGGCCATGAGACCCGGTTAAATGCCTTCTCAGCATCTAGGCCGAGAAGGACTAAGGGAATTTGTCTTTGAGAGGCTTACTCTGTTAATAATAATAACACCCGCCGGATGGCATCATGGGCCTGATGTTTAATAATAAAGCCTACCTGGTCACTGTCCACTAGGTGGAGTGGGAGACCATCTATTCTATGAGCTAGAATGGACATAAATAATTTATAATCTGTGTTTAGTTTCAAAATTGGGAGGTATGATCCCATCAGAGTAACATCCTTACCCAGATTGGGGAGGGCTGCTATCTCAGCGTACCTCCAGGATTGTGGTGGTGAACCTCCCTCTTGAATTTCTTGGAAAGCTTTAAGTAATGATGGAACAAGTATTTTGTTCCATTTTTTGTAAAACTCCATCAGGTACCCATCATGTCCCAGTGTCTTCTGGGTCTTTGTTAATTTGAGTGTGACTTTAATTTCTTCTGTTGTAATGGGACATAGCAATCCTTCTGCCTGTGCCGAGGAAAGTTGTGGGAGGGGGTATTTTGTAGATATTGTGTGATTTGTGGTGGGGATGGGGTAATTTCCAATGTATGAAGTTTTTTGTAATAGGTAGCCATAGCTTGTCTGATAGCTGTTGGGTGAACTAGGTATCTTTTATTTTGGGGATCATATAGCTTTGTAACCATTGCTTGCTGCCTCGCCCCCCCCCCAATCATCTAGCCAAATGTCTAGCCCCTCTAGGTCCTCCTTCCTGATGTTTACGTTTTAAATACATTAACTGCTGTTCTATCTTTTGGTCTTCTAGTTTTTGCAGTTTTTGTTTGGTGAGCTGCAGTTGTGGCTTCAGACTCATATCCCCCTGCCGAACTTGAGCCAGGGTATTATGTAGTTCTGCTTGTTGGGTCTCCCTTGCTTTTTTTCTTTTTAGCCAAGTATTTAACAATCTCTCCCCTGAGTACTGTTTTAAGAGTATCGCATTGTATGGCACGTGAAGTCTCTGCTGAATCATTATCTGCCAGAATCAAGAGAACCATTTGATTCACCATGTGACTGAATTCTGGATCTTGAATATAGGATAGGTTAAAGCACCAAAAGGAATGTTTTTTAGGCTTATCCAGAACTAGCTTAAGTATGAGGGGGTATGGCCGGAAAGGACTGAGGCTCCCCCTGAGATGTCCTGAACCATTTCCAAGTGTTCTGCAGATACAAAAAAAATAGTCTAACCTCGCCAAGGTGTTAGTCTTGTAAGAGTAGCAGGTATACATCCGAATTGAGGGGAAGAAGTGCCGCCAAATATCAATCATGCCCAATGCAGGGAGGGTTGTTTTCAAATATTTTTGAATCAGGGAGACTCTATGCCTGGAGGGTAGTGAAGTATCCACTGTGGGATTTAAAGTTACATTAAAATCCCAACCTATTATATAAAGACCTTGTGCTATAGAGATAAAGTAATCTAAAAATTTCTGAGCGATCAGTGTTGAGCTGCCTGGGGGGAGATATACAGTGGCGTGAAAAAGTATTTGCCCCTTCTGGATTTTCTCTATTATTGCATATTTGTCACACTGGATGTTTCAGGTCTTTAGACAAATATAATATTAGATAAAGGGAACCTGAGTGAACAAATAACACTTTTTTTTTTTTATTTATTTCATTTATTTAATGAAAAAGTTAACCAACACCAACTGGCACTGTGTGAAAAGTAATTGCCCCTAGTTAAATCAACCCAATTAAAGGGATAATTAGAGTCAGCTGATTGAACACAGCCAGGCTTGATTACAGCCAGCCCTGCTCAATATAAACCTCACTTATTTTGGCCCTTACCATCAGAGTCACGCTGTCAGCACAAAGATTCAACAAGCACATTATGCCATGATCAAAGGAAGTTCCTGAAAGATCAGAAAAATGTGTTGCCTCTATCAGTCTGGAAAGGGTTACAAAGCTATTTCTAAGGCTCTGGGACTCATTGAACCACAGTGAGAGCATAATCTCCAAATGGAGAACACTTGGAACAGTAGTGAACCTTCCCAGGAGTGGGCGGCCTGCCAAAATTACTCCAAGGCGCAGTGTAAAATCATCCAAGAAGTCTCAAAGGATCCTAAACAACATACAAAGAACTGCAGGCTTCTCTTGCCTCAGCTAAGGTCAGTGTTCATGACTCCACAATCAGAAAGAGACTGGCAAAATGGGCTTCATGTGAGAGTAGCAAGGCGGAAACCACTGCTAACTAAGAAGAAAATAAATGCTCGTCTCTCATTTGCAAAGAAGCACCTGGATGATCCACAAGCCTTTGGGAAAATGTTCTATGGACAGATGAGTCCAAAGTGGAACTTTTGGACAACATGGATCCCATAATGTCTCAGTAAAGCAAACACAGCATTCCACAGTAAAAACACCATACCAACAGTCAAACATGGTGGTGGTAGTGTGATGGTGTGGGATGTTTGCTGCCTAAGGACCTGGATGACTTGCCATAATTAAGGACCCATGAATTCTGCTCTGTACCAGAAAATTCTTAAGGAGAATGTCCAGTCATCCTTCCGCAGCTGAAGCTGAAGCGTAGTTGGGTCATGCAGCAAGACAATGATCCAAAACACAAAAGCAAGTCCACATCAGAATGGCTAAAAAGAAGTAAAATTAAAGTTTTGGAGTGGCTTAGTCAAAGTCCAGACTTAAACCCAATAGAGATGCTGTGGCAGAACCTGAAACGAGCAGTTCATGCTCGAAAACCTACCAAATGTTACTGAATTAAAGCAGTTCTGCGAGGAAGAGTGGGTTAAAATCCTCCACAGCGATGTGAAAGACTGATATTGAATTATAGGAAGTGTTTGGTTGCAGTCATTGCAGCTAAATGTGGTATAACCAGTTATTAAGTGTAAGGGGGCAATTACTTTTTCACACAGTGCCAGTTGGTGTTGGTTAACTTTTTTTCATTAAATAAGTGAAATTAAAAAAAAACAAGTGTTATTTGTTCACTCAGGTTCTCTTTGTCTAATATTACATTTTCTCTAAAGACCTGAAAACATCCAGTGTGACAAATATGCAAAAATAGAGAAAATCAGGAAGGGGGCAAATACTTTTTCACGCCACTGTACAGAGACCAAGGTTACTTGAGTGGAGTATAATAAGTCCACCAGTATGTAATATCTACCATCACTATCAATGATTTGGTTTTGCAACTGAAATTAGACCCTCTGTGGGATTAGGATCGCAACTCTCCGTCTGCGTCCAAAGGGTGGGAAGAGGCCAGCACGGTATGAAATCCCCATGATTTAAGCTTTGCATGCTCTGATTGAGGGAGATGTGTCTCTTGAAGGAGAATGACGTCAGGTTTGACCTTCTTGAAGAATTGGGGTACCTTCTCCTCTTAATAGGGTTGTGGATGCCATTTACATTAAATGACAGTATGTGAGAGGGACTAGCTATTTCTGAGGTTGTTATAATGGGCTATAAAGTGGGGCAGAGGTACCATTCGGGCCCTCTCCTTCCCATCAGGCAGCAGTGAGAGATTTATAAAATGTCTCCACTGCCTTCTTTGAGTCCTATAAGAATCCTCCATCGTACCTTCGGATAATAAGCTGTTGACCACCTGGGACTCTATGACTCTATACCATGGACAATCAAACTACATCTGCACTGCATTGCATATTGTATCAAAAACAATAAGAACTTGACCAACAGGGCACAACTATAAATGTTAATGTACCCATGGAACTCCACCAGACTGGAGTATAACCTTAAATTGCTACCATATGTCCAGTAACCCATATAATATCCCTCTAGTACTAAAACAACTGTGGCTTCCAAGGTGGGGGAGGACTGAGAGTCTCTCCCTGTTTCCTTCAGAGAAGCAATAATATTGTACCACTCTTTGACAGGTTTGGGGGTATGTCTGGCGCTTTGTCCGCTCCATGCCTCCTGGAGACCTAAAAGATCCCAACCAAAAATATACAGTAGGATAGAAAAAAAATAAGGGTAAGGGAGCTTGTAATTACCAGATAAGATAAATGGTGAAAGACCCAGATGAATATCCACACAACTCTCCCTCCCCAAATCAAAAAAAATTTGTTCTAATAATTCGAACCCATAAAACATGTCCATCTTAGCCCACAGTGCATGAACTTTGCTGATGTGTTCAGGTGTTCATACAGCATGTCCAGATATAGTGACAATTATAACTTTCAACAGTGCATACTTCTTGCACAGGATGTATGTACAAAATGAGCAGTTCTGAACATAGTCCCCCTGTAGAATAGAAAATAAAAACATATAAATGCTTAGTCACATCCAAAAACAGGGTTATGTCGCACCAGGGGGAGAGGAAATATAGAAAGGGTATACATGATGTGATAAACCAAAATAATGTTCTGCTCCAGAAGTTAAGCCATAAATGTCTCAACACTCCATGTCCCACAGAAGGGGTTACAAAATGCAAATAATTACAAGTCCCCAATGTAGTCTTGCTGAAAGAATAATTTGTACCAGGGAACTGGGGGGATGAGGGGTCTAAGGAGGGAATAAAGCCCACAGGGCGAGTCCCAACAAATGACCGCTTAATTCCCTGTAAAATTAAAGGGAATACATGTGCTTTTGGCAATCTAGAGTTAGGCCTGCTTCGGGGGCCCTGGCACTGAAATCCCTACCAAATCACCCCTTCCCTCCAAACCTAGTCCGCTTTCCCATACCTTGACCTCAGCGGATCCTACTGAGGGCATTACAGAAAAAACAGAGCCTAGAGGTAGTCCTAGGCTTCAAGTAGCTGCAGAATTATTTTCTACTCTGCGGAATTCCGCCAGATGTTGCTTCAGTGCTAGGTTCTTACTTTCATCGTTATTGTTGTTGTTGTCCTTCCTTTTCCCATGGTTGGATGCAGGGACTGTCTGCCAGCATAGCAGTTGGTGCTGAGACTGTGAGGAAACCCAGAGGCATTCCAGAAAAAACAGGCCTTGCTGCAGCATGTCCTCTTGTGCCTCTGAGGCAGTGGAATATTCTTTTTTGCCTGAGGGGAGATGTACGACCAGCCTTGCAGGGTAAGGTGTAGTGAATTTGAGACCCTGTGCTTTCAGAGTGGGTAAAAGTGGAAGAGAAGCTCGGCATAGTTTCAGAGTCTGTGGAGCATAGTCGTGGTCACTATAGAAGCGTTTTTGTTGGTAAAAGATTTTTTGTTTTCGCCAAGCGGTTAATAAAACCTGTTCCTTGACCGAGTAGCTATTGAAGCGCACAATGACTGAACAAGGGCTAGCTGTTGCTGAGGCTGATTTTGGGGCAAGAGCCCAGTGAACACGCTCCAGATCCAGTACCATATCCTGAGGTAGATCCAGTGTGGACTTGAACAAGGTAATGATAAAGTACTTGATATTAGATCCTTCATTCCCCTTTAATATGCAATATAAACGAATATTTTTACATCTTGCTCAATTTTCTGTGTCTTCTTGACATGCTTCAAGCAGTTCTTTTTGCTCCTGCAAATGCTGTACCTGGGCCTTCAGGTCGTCTACCCGGTTTTCTGTTGTGGTGACCTGACGCTCCATATCATCAGCTTTCTGCTCAAGTAAAGTAACATCCCAATGTATTTCCCCATACAGTTGCTTAATATCTGCTCGGGAGGCGCATAGTTCATGGTAGATGGTGTTGAGTTTTATTTTTTTGTTGTTTTTCACTTTTGGAGTCTGACTACAGAGATTTTTGGATTTTGCTGAAACGGGATTAGGCCGCAACTGTGTGGTTTCAGTGTCTGAGGCTTCGGTTTCTGATCCTGCAGCATCCTCTATGAAATCCTTCATCTTCTGAGTGGATGCAGGTTCAACATGTCTGTTACCCCTCTTATTCATGATTTTTGATGAGATTAAGTTGAATTTTGCAGAGCTGAAGGAAAGGTTTTGCCTGGGGGAGTGAGAGCAGTTCGACTAGGTGTCCATTAACCTCGTAAGTGAAACCGGAAGTCCCATCTGCACTTGTTTTATGTAAAGCCACTTCAACAACTCCCCTATGCTTTCAGGTGGGATGTCTTCAAGAGGAGGCAGTTCCCTCAATTCTTCCTTGTCCTCTTGCATCTCTTCATCATCTTTAGGCTTGGTCTTCCTCTGAGCTCCCAGGTAGAGTCCAGGCAGCAGCCTCTCTTGCAGTCTGTCAGCCATGGATATGGTCAGAACTCCACAGACTTTTTTCTCCAGGTTCTCCACTGGCAAATCCTGGTGCATCAGTCCACCTGGGATATCTGGTGATATCCACCGGAAAATGTCCCCCAAGACCAGTCTAGTTGTTTCCTGCAAGTTATCCCACCTCTGACACTAAGTCTGTGGAGGGGTTGTGGGATAGCAAATGGACCAGACACAGAACTTCAGGTTCAGCACACAATCTCTTTGTGATATTTATTTAAAATACAGGGGATAACCTTAAACAATGCCATATCCCTTCTTCGATATATCAGTTTGCAGCAACAGACTATGCATGTCCTTCTTCTGCACTTAGTCAGCATCTACTGACCCTCTGATCTACTGCTCTATCTCTTTAGTGAAAATTAATTCATTCCCTATGTTAGTCTTGTGTGTTTGGCTGATGAGGAGCTAAAAAAAAAAAAAGGAAAACCCCAAAACAAGCTAAAGACAAAGAACCTCAGTGCAGAAGCACCGAATTAAGGGTTACCCCAAAGGGCATTGGCAATAAAGCCAAGTTTCAAAGAAATACAAAATCACACATGCCCTCATTTCATAATTCAAAACATCATGAGATGTATATGCAAATCACTAAGACATGTAAGGCTGGTTCAGCTTAAAGCAGGAGTGCATGATGCCGAAGAGCCTCCCAAACAATCTGTAATTTACATGCATTTAACAACACAATGAGGGGTTTCTGATATCTCTACCCTGGTAATTTAATTCTATAATACAGTCACCTAAGTAATTTTTAACCTTTATTGAAAACACCTAGTGCCATGGTATCTTCAACATGTACAGGTTTCATACACAAAAGGCATATACATCAAGGTATTTTATGACATAGTGCTATTGCATACTAAATCCAACAACAAGGAACACAGCCTGTTGTTTTACATCTGCTCAGAGGTCACCACAATAACCTCCCTGTATGAGGACTTGAGAGGGAAAAGGAAAATTAAAGAGGACACTATAGCATAGTCGAGACAGGGAAGGGGGCACCCATAGGTGGCCAACCTTATGGACTAGAAATTGTGAAGGATAGATTATGCTAAGAAATAGAAGAATTGTTACAATAGATTTAAGAAAAGGTCACTCCTCAAGAGTGGCAGGATCTCCCTGTCACACCCCCCATGCAGGAGTCTCTGCCCCTGCACTGCCTGCACTATAGATTTCCAATTCCAAGTCTGAGTTGTTTCTGGGAGGAAGCAAATACCCCAGAGACAGCGGAGTCAGTAACTCAGCTAACCAGTATGGCAAAAAGCCGATTCTGTCACTGTACTGGTCTTCACTGTGTTACCATCGCTGTAGCAATGATATATGCTGTTTGGAGGCAACTTCCTCAGAGCTGTTTCTATGGCTAAGACTCTAGGGGTCAGAGTGAACATCAAACTGCCAGCTGAAGCTCAGAAGGCAAATGTTGTCGCTGTAAATTTTTTCATGTCAGAAACATCGGCCAGCTGAAGCCCCATCTTCAAAATGAGGACCCAGTGACTGTGGTGAATGCCTTTGTGACATTCTACCATCACAAAGTTTATCTGGGGCTTTCTGGAGGTCTGGTGCATTGTCTCTAGCTCATGTGGAATGTTGTGGCCAGGCTGGTATTGGATTCAAGCACTTTTCATCAACTCATGCCTGTACTGTATAATCTGCACTGTTTTCCTTTCAGATGGTGTACCACCTTGAAGATTGGCTTATTGGTTTCCAAGGCCCTGCATGATCTAGTTCCTGGCTTCTGCACCCATGTACTCTGTGTCACCTCTTGAATCTACCAGAGAGAATTTATTGTAGGTACTCAGGACCATCTAAATTCCTCTGGGAATAGGGTCCTTGCAGTGAGATCACTCCAGCTGTGGAACTTCTTACCTCTTATCTCTATATTCATAAAATTTCCTCTGTGGAGGTCTTTAGGAAGGCCCTCAAAACATATTTTTATTCCCCCTGGCTTTCAATGATTTTGTTAACTGTTCTTTTATATATTTGTGTAATTCTTTTTTTATGTATGCCTGTATTACGCTTTATAGTTTTTATGTACTTTGACCTGAGCCGTAGGAATGGAGCACTATATAAAACAAGTATTTGTCAATGCCAGATGCTCACCACTAGTATAGAAGCCCTATGGTACTAGATGCATTGTGGTGCACTGTGTGGGTAATATATTAGCAAAGTTAAGAGCCTGTATTTGTAAATTTTAACACAAGCTCATAACTTTGTTATATTTTAATATTTTTACCCCTCTATCTACTCCCCTCATCTGCTAAATTTTGACAAGTAAAAGTAAGTAAGTAAAAATATATTTATATAAGGCGCCTTTCCCAAGCTCAGGGCACCTTTACAAAATTACATAAGCAGCATTAAAACCACAATAATAAATAACATTTTATATAAAGCAACTTTAATTTAATTTACATTAATAAAATGCTTCATTAAAAAGAAAGGTTTTTAGGGCTTTTTTAAAGCCGTCCACAGTCAGGCTATTTCGTATCTGGCAAGGTAGAGAATTCCACAGGGTAGGAGCCATAAAGGCAAACGTTCTTCCACCAGATGTTTTTAAAGTTACCCTGGCAATCTCTAGCAATCCCTCACCAAAGGATCGGAGGGAGCGGGAGGGGCAGTAAGAAGTCTGGAGTTCTTCCTGGTAGTGGGGACCCAACCCATGTAGGGCTTTATAGGTCATCAACATGACCTTGAAAGTGATCCGCCACTGTACCGGCAGCCAGTGCAAAATGCGAAGCACAGGTGTTATATGGTTGGGCCTTGGGCTTCCAGTCAACCTAGCTGCCGCTGCTCCAGTCCATCCCCTGTCTTAGTCCTTCCTTCACTATCCTTCTCCTCCCCTCACCTCACTTCCTGCTACCAGTCCCTTCCCATCCATGGTCCTCGCTCCTTCTTCTGCCTTGCATTATCAGTGCACATGATTTTGTTGCTGCATATACTGTACCATAATATCTGTACTTTTATAATCCTACATGTTAAACAGCTGTACAGTATCTGA
This sequence comes from Neoceratodus forsteri, assembly GCA_016271365.2. Classification (NCBI taxonomy): domain Eukaryota; kingdom Metazoa; phylum Chordata; order Ceratodontiformes; family Ceratodontidae; genus Neoceratodus; species Neoceratodus forsteri. The sequence goes on from CM057452.1 coordinate 1,782,068,282, forward strand.
ATTGTCTGTTTTCTTTGTTAACACTGTTTTGACTTGTATAATTTAACTACTGTATCCCTATTTTGTCATAACCTGGAACCTTTGTAAATGAGCTTCCAGCTCAAAGGTTATAATCTGAGATTTGAATAAATAAATAAATTGTCAACATAGCCTTCTTATGACTCCACCTCATGAACAACTGCAGAGAATATTTTCAACTCCTGTTGGAAATGTGAGTTCATGCAGGGACTGCAAAATCATCTTTTAGAATGTGAAAACACATTTTTGTCAGGATTTGAAAAAATGACAGCTGTCACATTCTTGAGGTGCTGTAAAGAAATGGCTATGTTGAAAATTTGGGGTAAAAATATTGAAAATGACCATAGTTATGAGCCTGCATTCGCAAAATTCAATCTGGGCTCATAACTTTGTTGATTTTTAATATTTTTACACCACATTTTCAACACAGTCTTCTTCTAACCCTGCCTCATAAAAAGATCAGAGACTATTTTCAGCTTTTGCCTAAAAGGTGATTTTGTGCAGGTACCACAAAATCACCTCTTAGGATAGATTTGCCTAAGTTCACTGAAAGTGTTCATGAGGTGGGGTCCCAAAAAGGCGTGTTGAAAATCTCAGCAAAAATATGCAAAACCGGTGAAATTATGCCACTAAATTCAAAACCCCATCAAAATACATTGAACTGCTTACCTGTTTCCTCAGTTTGTGGTCAGGCTTTGAAGAATGAAGATGTGTCTGTGGCCCAGAGAATATTACAGTGTTAGAACCCTGGTGGTTAAGTAAGGGCTTGGGGGGGGTGATGAGTGTGAGGGTTGGGTGGTGGGACAGTAACTGCTGCAACATATGTCAATGGCTGTTTTTCCTTTTACAGGGTTTAAGAAAAAAAAAACAACAATGAGGGAAGGTTTTCTTTATTTAAGGTCATGACACTCGGGGATTGGCCACCCCCAGTGCTAGTGTTATGTTTGTGGGGGTGGCTGGGTAATGAGACAGAGGGTCAGGTGGGTGGGCAATTACAGGGCAGCAACAACACAAAGCGACAGTGACACTGGGGGATTGGGCACTCCCAGTATCAGGTAAAAAAAACTGCAAGGGAAGGTTTCTTTATTTCTGGTCATGACACTGGGGGACTGGGCATCCCCAGTAACAGTGTGATGGTTGGCATAGATCAAAGGGAAAAGCTGACCCACAAATGGATCAGCTTTTCTTTATGAAGTCCACATTGACTCTGCCCAGCAAGCCAAAACTCTGGCATAATCAGCCTGCCACTGTCACACTCCTAAAACACTACTCTGCATTAAGCAGTGTCACACCTCTCAACAGCCAAATACCATAACAAAATGTCTGCTTCATGCCTTCATGCATGGCGAACATAAAAGTTACCTCATCTAATATTACAGCACCACACCAGTCATGTTATTTTCTATGGAAAAAGGCAAAGTTTAATTAGTTAAAAGGTAGGCAATAGGCAATGTAGAAGAACAAGACATAGTAGATCTACTCCAGCACAGAACTAGTTAATTACAGGTCAGTTTAGTCTACCAATGCAGTCTGTCTTGAGTTTTGCTAAGTGTTTCTTTTTACTTTCTACAAAGAGAGCCAGCTGCTGAATTTGGAGTGTTGATGGTAGACTATGCAATAATGAATTCGAGCCATTCAATATTTTAGTTTTCCAGGCAGTAATATAAAGTGTAAGCTGCTGAACAGAACATGCAGTGTACAGAAAGACACTGCACATAAAACAGCCAGTTCAGTTAAATAATTTGTTTTGTTTTTTATGAAGTTGTTCTGCAGTTAAGTTGCCCAATAGTGGAAGTTTTATTTATTAATTTTTTTAATTAAAAAAATTATCAAAGAGGGTTTACTGAGCTGTATGCAGTAGTCTGTTTTCTGGTGCATCTTAAGAAAAGTAGACAATGGAATAATACAAATACACAGGAAAACAGAGCAAATAGAACAAAAACAGTGTGCAGACTGTAGCAATTTAAACATTTCATTGGAATAATAAGAACAGTACCTACATTAATTAAACAAACCCATAACTATGAGCTGTGATAGCTAAAAAATTACTTTCTAATAGCTCTTTATAATCAGCACTCGGGCTTAGCATGTAATATAGCTCTATGCTGTCAAGTTGCTCATCAGCTGAGTTTTTGCAATGACAATTTCACTTCTTTTTATAGCTCTTTGTAGCAAGCACTTGGGTATGCTTGGAAGCCACCACCTGGGAATGTTAACTTATGCTACTCATTTTGCTGTCTGGTCTGAACTGTATTTGGCATCACAATTAATCCAGGGCTAGTAGTGTGGTCTGTATTGCATTTATTGCTAAAGTTTACTGGCAGGTCTGTACTGTATTAGATTGCATGGTTAAAAAGACTAGTAACAAGATATGTCTTGCTTGTTAGTAAATTGGTTGCCTGGTCTGTACTGTATCTATCTGCTCAACCTACTTCAGAGCTTGTAGCAAGGTCAGTATCACTAGTTTTAGAAGGTTTAACTGCTCTGTGCTTCACCTGCTTATGTACCCTGATTTCAATGAATTCCAAATTCACCCCAAAACCTGTAGCCCCATTCACTATGTCTATCATAGTGCTTTACACTCTTCTGTCCCTCTTACCCTCTTACATTTCCCCATATCACAAACAGCATGATCTGGTCTCAGACTACTCTGATATATGCCCAGGACATCTTGTTCATCACTTGCATAATCCTGAGGCTCTGCTAAGATTTAACATCCTTAAGGTCCCTAGTTTCCAATCCCTGCTTATCTTACAAGATCTCAACCATTCTTGGAGCCATCCATTTGCTGTTGTTGGTTTTACTTCTCAGTTGGGATATTGAGGTCAAACCTGTTCCCCCACATCCACTGGCAGCATACCCTCTCTACTGAAAGGTCTCAAAATATTTAGAAGTCTACTACATAAAATGGATTAGTTAATGAATCTGAGTCTCACAAAAGGACCTTAATAGCCTCATACTCTTGGAAACCTGTCTATCTTCTAGGACAAACTCCTGATCTACTACTATATTGGAATACCTAACACATATGCAAGAACACTCCAAACAAGAAGGAGAGGTCTTTTTTTACAGCTGCATAGCAGAACTATGCTGACATATTGCTATTACATAATAGAGAGAGGGGACTATGGAGACACATGGCCAGATACCTGGACTGTGCCCTTCCACAGTGGAGTTGAAGCACTTGTAGTCCTCTCCACTGACCACATTGTTATCACCCCCCCCCACCAACACACTATTTTCCTGCTCTGAGCTTACTTCTACTTCACTTCTGGGGTTGATCACAGTCTGCCGTCCCCACATTAATTTTAGAAATGTGACCTGTAATAAGGAAATCCATCCCTCACTGTTTTTGTTTCTTCTTTAAACCTGTAAAAAAGAAAATGGTCCTTCGTTGATCTGACCCCTTTCACCCCAACTTCCCGCCCTCCAATCACCCACCCCATTATCTATGTAATGTTTTCTGGTGTCTAGAGTCACCCCCTACCCTCTAATCTCTGGACCCATAATTTGTATAGTGTTTTCCTGATGTCTAGAGGCTCTCCCAACCTCTGATCACTGCCTGGTGATCAGAAATAAAGGAAACCATCCCTTGATTGTTTTTTCTCCTTTTTCTGTCTGTTTGAAGCAATAAAAAAGAAAATGGTCACTCACTAATCTGACCCCTGACATCCCAACCTCCCACTCAACTTTCACCACCCCACACCCTCACTTACCTGAACAGGTCACAGGGTGAATATCCGCTCTCTGATCAAAGACATGTTTTGCTGCTGGAATGGGCTACTGCAATAGAAGAAACTAAGGTAAGTGTGGTTCAATTTATTTCAATGGGTTTTTCAACTTTGAGGCATAAGGCTGTAATTTTTGCATATTTTTATTTATTTATTTTATTTATTCATTTGTTTACCGGGTGGGTGCACTGATCCCAGGGATAATTTTCAGGCACACTCTAGGCCTTTGAGATGGCACATCTGACAATAAGGAATAGGTAAGTTGGAATCACATAGAGAGAAAAAAATAAAAAATAAAATACAATGATCACGAGTTTACAATACAAAGTGGGAGAGCGAATCCAGGAACAAACTGGCAGATACCCACACCCACAATTTTCAACATGGGCTTTTTGGTACCCCATCTGACCACCAGTGGCAATAGAATTATTGCTCAAAAGGTGATTTTGCAGTCACTTGGTGATGGGATTTGACCATTTTCACCATGATTGTGCATGAGGTGGGGTCATAATTAGGCTTGCCCCTAAAAGACAGGCCAGGTTATCCTGGGACTCAGCCAGGATGAGGGCCAGGGGAGAGGGGACAGGAAGAGAAGGGGGCCACAGGAAGGAAGGGGGATTTGGGTATGTCATGATGACATAGAGGAAGGGGAGGGGTGCTCGATGGCAATTGGTCAAGGGGAGGGGCCAACTAGGGCCAGGGAATAGCTCTTACAAGGGTACATAAGGCCATGTAACCCTCGAAGAGCCCCTTTCTTGCTGTAAGATTTCCTACAGCACATTCATGGCAAGTGGAAGTAAGGACTAGAGGTCTAAGGCCCTATTGTTATTTGTTTCAAACATGGTTTTAGTCAGGTTTGCGGTTATGAGGGTGAAATGGTGCAGACGAGAGGGCTAAGACCTTATTATGTAGCTCAAGTATGGTTTTAGCAGATTTGTGGTTAAGTAGGCGAAATGTGTGGAATTGTATGCTGCTTTTTTTGTGTTGTGGAAGCACGGTTCAGCCGTGTACGGCCAGCAGGTTTGGGACAAGCGGTACTCACAGTAATTGCAAGTCAGCATGCTCAAGGCTGGCCGGGTTTGCATGGGAAGCCCAGTGGTTTAAATCATTTGTTGTAAGGAATGAGAGTTGTAGGGGGGCGGCAGGCCGCAGCCTGAACCAGCAGTTAAACCGGGTAGAAATGGGGTGGGCAAGCTAGCGGTCAGGGTGAAGGCCAGGTTGGTAAACACAGACAGTCTTTAGAAGTTTAAGGCTCGCTGTGGAGAAGCCAGTCATTGTGGGGGCAGCTAGCGGTCAGGGCGAAGACCAGGCTGGCAAGCACAGACTGGTTTTTAGTTGGATCTTGGTGGCTCATTGGTTAGGAGAAGGCAGTCATGGAAATGACAGCACATATGGGACAGCAGGCCACAACCGAATCCACAGAGTGCAGTGGGGCGAGCGACCATGGGTCGCAGGAAGGGAGAGCAGGGCAAGGCTGCAAGCTGAGCATGGGAGAAAGGGATGGGGTGGTTTTTGTTTCCTGTGAGGTACAATTTTGAATCTGCAAGGAATTTCTTCTCGATGGCCTCACGAAAGCAGGTGCTAGGCCCAAGGCCGGGGGGGGTGTGATGCAGGCCGAAGGGAGCGGTTGGCCACGTGGTGGGGGGGCAATTGGCAGTGAGGAGGATGATTTCCTTTGGGGCCACAGCTGCATGGGTGGTGAAGGTGGGCACTGCCTAAGCCTGGGGAATGGCAAAGAATGCTTTTTGGTCCAATAGCAGGGAAGTGTGGGGGGTGCTGCCTGAGCCTGGTGAATGAAGAAGAAGGCTTTTTGGCCTGATAGCAAGGTATCATGGTCAGTCATTCAGATCTCGGGACTGTACCCATAATGGGGGAATGGGTGGCTGCTGCAGCATAGAGGGGGACAACACTGGTAGGGGCATCAATACCAGCAGGAGCGAAAGAGCCCCAGATGGGGGAGGAACAGGGAGGATCAAGGGGGGGCAATGGAAAATGTTCTTTTAAGTGCTAAGGTGGTGCTTGGTTAAGTAGGCCTCACAGCTGGAAGAATAAGGGGATGAGGCATGAGGCAGGTCAATTTTTTTGCAGTGGGCGGCCGGATAAAAAAAAAAGGGGGCATAGGCAGTCCAGCGGTGGTGCAAGCAGCCAGTAGGGGCAATGGCAGGCAGGCATGGGGTGGAGAGTGCAGCGCAAAGCCAAGATGGAGCTTTGCCCCCCCCCAGTTTCATGTTGAGGTAGGCCATCCAGTATGAAGTCTTATGCCATTTATAATGAATGAAGCATGAGTATGTAAACTCAAGAGGTATTTTTTGGGGGTGGGGGACAGAGCATGGCATCTATCTAGTGGTGTGCAGCATAAATTCAGACCTAATTTGGGCAGGCACACGGAGGCACGTTTTTCTACCGAGGGGACAGGGTCTGGGGCAGGGAAGCACGATGGGGCTGAGCGGAGGGCCACGAGAGTAATTGCTAATGACCAAGGTTGTGTTTCAGTATGATGTTGTTCTTTCTTGTGCAGTTTAGTACAGCGGATAGGATGCCGCTAAGGAGACCCGCCATGTCCAGTGCTTCCATGTTGGCTGATGCAGCGAGGTTAATGATGCAGATGATGGACTTGGTCGAAGCGGCGAAGAAGATGGAGGCATAAGAAGAGTCCCAGAGGAAGCGGAAAGAGACTGAGGAAAGGGAGGGAGCTGGGACGAGAAACAAGCGACAAAAGAAGGTGGCGCCCGACCTGCCGGCAGCACCGATCCCGGTCCCAGCAGGATCCAAACTGGGCGTGGGTAAGGAACTAGATATGAGTAATGAATCAGATTTAAAAGAATATGTAGAGGGCTTAATAGGGGATATGGGGGAGGAAGGGGTTTCAAAACTGGAGTAAGCCCTGCCGTCCATCAAGGAAAAGGCATGCAGGGTAAAGGCGGAGGGGCAAGGGGGGGGCAGAGATAAGAAGCCTATACGGGCCACCTGGTTTCATGTTGGGTGACCATGTGCCAGTCTCCATTAGGGAAAAAATGTGGAAGGGTGAATATGTGGATATATTCGGTCTGGTAGATGAAGAGACAGCCAAAAGATACGAACAGCGGGAATTGGTGGGCAAGTCAGAGATAACAGTAGCGCTGGCAGTGGTGGGGCAAAAAGCAGAAGAAGCTAGGTGGAAAGAGAAGAATATCAACACCTGGTAAGTGGGTTTCCTGATTTACAGCGCCTTGTTGCTGGAGAAGCAGCTAGACCTGGCGATCCCATTATTGACCTACATGGCAATCATTAGGGATGTGTACAAGGCGAAGCTGGATTTCGGATGGCTAAAGTACGATGAGGCCTTCTGGAGGAGAATGGCGGCTAAGGGAGACCTAAGATGGGACTGCATCCAAGTGGAACTGTGGGTGCGGATGCTATCGGGCCCAGCAGCAGGACAGGCGGTGGAGCAATCGAGGTGGGTTTCACCCATACGGGCAACAAAAACCTGTTGGGCTTTCAATAGAGCATCCTGCTCGTGGCCGAGTTGTAAATTCAGGCATGTATGCTCACGGTGTGGGGGGGCACACCCGATGATGGGGTACCAGCAAGAGGTAGAGAGAGTGAGTCAGACAGGGGGAAGCCCATGGAGCAGCCTTTTCATAATGGGTGGGGGGCCCAACAGGGGGTGGGGGACCACAGGCAGGGGGGCAAGCAACTGCCTATGGGTGGAGCTAAAAGGGGACAAGGAGGGGGGAGGTGGGGGTATGCCCTTGGCCGCACTCCCATAAAATTGGGTGTGTGGAAGCCTGGACAGCAGGCTATCCAAACAGGGCAGGGGCGGAGTTGTTAAGGTTGGGATTTAGGTGCGGTTTTCCACTGGGTTTCGTGGGGATGAGGGTGGGAATGAAGGAGAAGAATCTGAGTTCAGTGAAGGGGAAGAAGGACATAGTATGAAGGAAGATCCAAAAAGAAGTCAAAGCAGGCAGGGTGGAAGGGCCGATGTGGGAACCCCTGTGCGACCGTTTTAGGTTATCGTCACGTGGGGTGGTACCTAAGAAGCAGGACGGGGAGTTCAAGCTCATACACCACCTGTCCTACCCTCATGGTGATTCAGTGAATGGGGGGATACCGTATAGTTTGAGGACAGTATCCTACACCTCCCTGGATCAGGCAGTAGAATTAGTGAGGGCAACTGGGGGGGCATGGTTGGCGAAGATGGATATAGAGTCCACTGTCCGGTTGCTGTCAGTAGACCCCATGGATTGGGACCTGCTAGGCTTCCAATTTGAAGGGGGATTGTATTTCAACTAGGTGATGCCCATGGGTTGCTCGGTGGCATGCTCCACGTATGATGCTTTCAGCTCGTGGGTGCAGTGGGTGTTCGGGTCATGGTACGGCAATAAGAGGGTGGTCCACTATCTGGACAATTTCCTGCTGATAAGAGCCAGTCAGGAGGAGACGCGGGCAATGATGGGAGACTTCCAAGACATGTTTGCCATGATAGGGGTCCCCCTGGCAGCAGGGAAAATGGAGGGACTGGCCCGCAAGTTGGAGTTCCTGGGGATCGAGTTGGATGTGGAGCAAGAGTGCTTCCATTTACCGGGGAATAAGGTAGCGAGGCTGCAGGGGCTGCTTGCACTAGTGGGGGGGAGGAGGAGGGTGCCACTGGTACAGGTACAGCAACTACTGGGGCACCTTAATTTCACCTGCAAAGCCATAAGCCAGGGCAGAGCTTTCACGAGAAGATTGGGTAGGGTCACAGGTAAAGCAAGGCAGCCGCATCACTGGGTGGACATAAACAGGGGCATAAAAGAGGATCTTCAGGTATGGGAAGAATTCTAGGAGTCCTACAATGGGGTAACTTTTTGGCAGAAGGAGTAGACCTCCAGCAGCGACTTGGATATACATGGTTGCAGCTGGAGGCTACAGTTTGGGTGCCTATTTCAAGGGGGAGTGGATATCAGAGGCATGGCCGGACAGCTGGCAGGAGCGGGGATGGACTAAAGACATCACCATCCTGGAAATATTCCCCATATGGGTGGCACTGGAAACATGGGGCGAGTGCATGGGGGGAACAGGATAGTATTCTGGTGTGACAACAAGGGAGTAGTTGAAGTGATCAACTTGCAGAGTGAGTGCACAGAATCTGTGGGATGGGTCCTACAGTGCATGGTATTGCTGGGGCTGCATTTGAACCTGTCTTTCAGGGCACAGCACATCGAGGGTATATGGAACAATGTGACTGATAGTCTCTCTCGGTTTCAGATGGAACAATTCCGGGTGCTGGCCCCGGGGGCTGCCTACTTGGACCAGGGTGCTGGAGTGGATGTGGGAGATTGGAGGATGTGAGCCAGGGCACTATACAGAGGGTCATGGGCAGCCAACAATCTGAAGGCTTATGAAGGGGCGTGGGCCAGTTTCCAGGCATTCAGAGCCCAGCAGGGATGGTACACGGGTGACACAGTGCTGGAGGAGCAAGTCATACAGTACATGGTGTCAAAATGGGAAGAGGGCATTGTGCCCTCCACCATGGGGGTCCAGCTGGCAGGTATCAGCTGGACATATCAGGAAAGAGGTTGGGAAGATGCCATGGGCAGCTGCATCATCCAGAGGATGGCACTGGGATGGCAGAGAGGGCAGGGCACCAGATGAGATGGGAGAAGACCCATCATGGGGCCTCTCCTAGTGAGGATAGTGGGGGCATCGTTATATGTTTGTACATCAGCAAGCGAGGCCTGCCTGTTCCACACTATATTTGCAGTCATGGCAAAAGGGTATTTCTGGGTAGATGAGATGGTGGCCCCCAGAAAGTGGGCAGTGGCAGAGGGCCTCCAGAGAGAGAGAATGTGAGCATGGAGGATGGGAAGGTGGTCATAGGGCTGTGGAGGTCTAAAACAGACCAGCAGGGAAAGGGCTGCACGGTGGTGATCCATAGGCAGTTGGGCAAGGGTGTTTGTGCAGTCCAGGCCATGCAGGAGTACAGCGTGATGTGATGCCAGGGGCCCGGGCCTGGTTTGTACATGGAAATGGGGAACCAGTTATGGGTTTCCAGGTGGGGGCAGTACTAAAGAAGGCAGTGGCCTTCATGGGGGAGAACCCGGACCAGTTTGCACCACACTCTTTCAGGATTGGAGTGGCATCAGAGGTGCCACAGCTGGCAAGGGGGAAGGGGCGGTTCAGAGGGTGGGCAGGTGGGCGCTAAAATGTTATAAGAGGTATGTGCGGGCTTGACAACTGCTAACCAATGTCCCCCTTTTCTCACCCCACAGTAGGCATGAAGAGACAGGGGTGGATTGTGGGACACTCATTCATCTATTGAGCAGAGAGGTTTGCAGCTGCCACAAGACTAGGGACACAGCTGCACCCAGGAGTGGAACACACCAAGGTGCGGTGGAAGGGCCTGAGAGGCATGAGGTGGGAGCAGCTGCTCCCCCTGCTAGAGGAGCTGCAGGTACGCTGGGCAACACCAGATGGAGTTATTTTCCACCTGGGGGGAACGACTTGGGATCAGTGCCATGGGGATCCTTGTTGAAGGACATCCTGAGGGACCTAGAGAAGGTGAAGAGCTGGTGGCCCCAGGTAGTCATAGGTTGGTCAGAAGTCACATCTAGGAGGGTATGGATGGGGGAAAGGGCCAAAGGTCAATAGAAGTGGCTAGGAAGTGACTAAACAGGAAGGTAGCCAGGGCGGTAATAGAAATGGGAGGGGTGCACATCCGGCATAGGGATATATTGTTTGAACAGGAGGCGGTCTACAGGTCAGACGGGGTCCACCTGACCGAATTCAGCATGGGCCTGTTCCTCCGGCCTTTCAGGGATCTGGTGGAGGATATTAATAAGAAAGGGTGAAGGAATTGACCCTCAAGGGGGGAGCCCCATCTTCCAGTGCAATTGGGAGATGGGTCAATGGAAGAGGTCACCTGGGGAGCAAGGGGAAAAGGGGGGCAGATGGAGGGGGAGGAGGGCAGCACCATGGGCTGGGGACAAAGGAACCCAGGCATGGAAGTAATGGGGGAAGGGGAGGGATATAGAGCTAGTGGGTGGATCCCTGTGTCCACACCTAGTGGGGGAGAGTGGTCCGGGTAGGTGTAGTACCCGTGTTGGTGATTGAAGGGGGGGCCGGATACCGGTGTCCAGACCCCAAGAAGAGAGGAGGAGGAAGACGAAGCAAAGCTGGAGAAGATACATGAGGGGGAAGACAGGAGTGCTAGGTCCTCAAAAGAAATGGGACTGTTATGTCCACTGTGTAAAGACTGACTTTGTAAATGATATGGTGAAATATGTTGTAATACAAATTACATACTTTAATAAACACTGCCAATGAGCATCCAAAGCAAGAAGTGGTGGCCTCAGTCATTCCAGGGTGGGGATCCAGGGACAATTAGGCTTGCCCCTAAAAGGCAGGCCAGGTTGTCCTGGGACTCAGCCATGATGAGGGCTGGGAGGGAGAGGACAGGAATAGAAGGGGGTCCACAGGAAGGAGGGTGGATTTGGGTATGTCATGATGACATAGAGGAATGGGAGGGGGTGCTCAATGGCAATTGGTCAAGGGGAAGGGTCAACTAGGGCCAGGGGATGGCTCTTGCAAGGGTACATAAGGCCATGTAACCCTCAAAGAGCCCCTTTCTTGGTGTAAGATTCCCACCCACCCGCTCAGCAGGAACTGAGGAGGGTAGATAGGGAAAGGGAAGGTGAAGCAGGAGGGGGAGTGGTTTTGTGGAGGAGGACCTCAAGGTGGGGCCCGGTACGGGCAGGTTGGTGCCGCAATAGGGCGGCCAGGGCTCGGAGACTAGGTGGAGTCCCACTGGAAGATATAAGAATGAGAAGGGCTGAGTGGGGAAGAGGTCGCCTGGTGAGCAAGGGGAAAAGGGGGGTCAGGTAGAGGGGAGAGGGGGGCAGGTACCATGGGCTGAGGACAAAGGAACCCAGGAGTGGAAGTAATGGGGGAGGGCTATAGAGCTAGTGGGTGGATCCCTGTGTCCGCACCTAGTGGGGGAGAGTGGTCCGGGTAGGTGTGGTACCTGTGTTAATGATTGAAGGGGGGCCAGATACTGGTGTCCAGACCCTGAGAAGAGAGGAGGAGGAAGACGAAGAAAAGCTGGAGAAGATCCATGAGGGGGAAGACAGGAGTGCTAGGTCCTCGAAAGAAATGGGACTGTTATGTCCACTGTGTAAAGACTGACTTTGTAAATGATATGGTGAAATATGTTGTAATACAAATTATGTCCTTTAATAAACCCTGCCAATGAGCATCCAAAGCAAGAAGTGGTGGCCTCAGTCATTCCAGGGTGGGGATCCAGGGACAACAAGGCTATGTTGAAAATTTAGGTCAAAATATATTAAAAGTCACTAAATTACAAGTGTATGTTGAAATTATTCTATGCTTGCTCATAACATTGATAATTTTAAACATTTTGGCCCCAAATTTTCAATGTAGCCCTCTTCTCATACCAACTCATGAACATGACAGCTGTCATTTTTTCAAATCCTGGCCAAAATGTGTTTTTGCACCTGTGGTGAGGAATGTTGTTTCTGTGGCACAGAATTACATTTTGGTGAGGATTTGAAAACGTTCACCAATGGGGTTCATGGCATGGGGTAATAAGAAGGCTATGCTAAAACAATTGGTGTATAAATACAGTAAAATGTCCAGATTATGACTATAGGCTGCAGTGTTTCAACATTCATTCATAACTTTGCTAATTTTTAATATTTTGACTCCAAACTTTCAACATACCCATTTTTCCACATCACCTCAAAAATGTGACATGTGTCATTTTTAAATCCTGGATGAAATGTCTTTTCACACTTGTTGGCCGAACTCTATAAATGCCACATGTCATGTTTATAAGGGCAGTCATAAAATGACTATCCTGAAAATTTGGGGTCAAAATTACAAATATTTGAAGAATGCATGTGTAAAGAGTGAATGTATGAATAATAAATGTGTGAAGAGTGAATCAGTGAGTACTGAATTTGTGAAAAGTGAATGTGTACTGAATGTGTAAAGAGTGAATGTGCCAGGCCCATGCACTTTTGTAAGCAGACAGAGTCTTCCCATAATACACATCTGCTTCTGTTCACACATCAATTAAATCTTAAGCATCCCTTTGGTCTGAAGCAGCCTCTCACTTCTTACACCTGCTTCAGTACCATCATTCTGCAGCTGTATTGGCTCTGACCAGAGTTTGTTTATACTACTAGTCACCTGCAGTTTTTTATCACTCTCCAGGAGTCCATCCCTAAGTCTGATGGATTTCTGACAGGTGTACTGTCCATCCCAAACTCTATTTCTTTACTAATTCTTTACTAATTCTGACTATTTACTGCATACCAGGTGAATCTACTGACAATATGTCCAGAATTCTACAAAATGTACAGGACTCCTCTGCCTTAGGTGAGCATATTCCTATTATATATGGGACTTCAATGGTCTAATTAAAATAAGGCCTCTCTATCCTCTATTCTGCCCACTAAAATAAAAACCCTGAAACTCTCAACTAATAATAACCCCCTTCCCCACTTCAACACTAGGTCTTCCAATCACAGATACAAAGATGCATATATACATGACAATAATGGCAGAAGAAGGCCGTTGGCCATCCAGCCTGCATACCCTACCTAACTATGCTGCACTGGCCTTAGTGGCTATCCATCCCATCGGTTTCTACCCCCCCCTTTTTAACTAATCCCACATGCCTGTACCATCCCTGCTTGAAGCTGCTCACTGATTTGGCATGTACCCCTTTCTCTGGTAGCTTGTTCCACTTCTCCACTACTCTTCTAGTGAAAAGGCAGTTAAGGATATCCCTTTTGAATCCCCATTGCAGGTTTAAATGAGTTACCTTTCCTCTCTGTATTTGAGCTCAAGGAAAAACAATTCTTTGGTTTCTACCCTATTAATCCTATGCAGGTACTTGTACTGTACATCTCACTCATCTCCCCCCTTGCTCTACTTTTCTCAAGGGTATACGTGTTAAAGTCCTGCAGCCTCTGCTTGTACAATAAGTCTTGTTTCCTAGTCCATGGGCCATCTTGGTTGCCCTGCACTATATTGCTTTCAACTTTCCACAGTCTCTCCTCAGTACCTTGTGGGAGGATAATTTCCTGACTTCTACTGCTTTTCCTGCTCCCTGTGCAACCCATCATCCTGTTTGTCTTGCCCACAGCTGTATTACAGCATGTTGTTTTTTTAAGGCTCTTCAATATCCTGACCCCTGGGTCCTTTTCCTCTCTGTTACTTTCCAGCACCACTCCCCTCCCCCATTTTATACTGTACTTGTGGGTTCCTCTTCCTAATGTGCATCACTTGACATTATTTGTATCATTAAAGTCCAGCTGCCAAATGTATTACCAGCTCTCTAACCTGCCAGATCATCTGGAAGTTCTGCTATCCACTTCCATGTCCACCATTGTGCAGATTCCTGTGTCACAAATGAATACATTGAAAAGGGTTAGATCCAGCACTGATCCCTGAAGAACTGTACTTGTTACTTGTCCTGCCGGTGCCAAGACATACACTACAAAGTCAGAAATAGTAGATGATACTCTTTGTTGGTGTGGAAATTACTTAATAACAGATTCTAACAAGTGAAAACTGAAACCACAGTTTTGAGAAAAAACAAAAATTGGAGCTGGAGTCAATTAGGGTTCAGTGTTGGTCTGCTTTTATTTTTACTATTTGTGAATAAACATCTAAATGCACAGTATGTAACAATCTAATAATGATAATGTTCATGGATGATACCACAATACATAGTTCTGGTAGAACAGTAAATTTGTTTCAAAGTCAGCTCCAGCATAGCGCTGATGGTCTTTTCATCTAGATCTTGAATTGCAGATTTGTTCTAAATGACACAAAGACCAAGCTTCTAATTGTAGGAACAAAACAAAAATTGGATTGCTCAGACATGCAGCTTGAAATGGTTGGTTGAAATTTACTGCTCAGCTACAAGCCATTACAATACAAAACATTCATAAATATACGGTAAATAAAAAACATGTAGAAATATAGTTACTAAAACCCTCTTATCATCGTTTATGAATATGCGCACATATAAAAATGTTCTATGGCACGCATAAATAATGAAGTGAATCAAACAACAGCATTATAGGGGTGCAGTCGAGACCCTAATGTTATACTTGAAATTTTGCACTTTAATAACTTTGCAGCTGTTCAAGTGAGTCACATGAAATTTTCTATGCACCATCAGGGACCAAAGATCTCGTGATGTGGCAAGTTTTGTTTCAGTTGGATATATGGGTGTGGAGCTAGGGAATGTCAAAATCAGAAAATTCAATTTTTGGCCAAATTCTTTGTCACGCTGCTGCACAAACATGGTGTAAAATTTTGGTCTGACATTTCTAGGGTATGAAGGTCTTGAGTCACAGATGTGCATTTTGAAGATTTGGTGAACAAAAATGGTACTCCATTCCAAAGTGAATAAATTTCAAACGTTCCCATTATTTCCTATGGGATCAGTTAGATACCCACTCAAAAAAGGATTCTTTATCGCAGATGCAGAATCCTTTTTCACGAATGTAGACTCCTTTGCTGCAAATGTGGAATCTTTTTCTATGCTGATGCCATCCTCTTTTCAGTTAGCAGTGGCAACAAAATTAAATAACTTAAAAAAAACATAAGTTTAGTAGACAGCAGCAGTTGTCTTTACCTAATTGGGACCCATAGAATCTGATTCTGGGGTTAATTTTTTGACAAGTTAGTTAGAAATGTGTTTTTTTTTTCACATGCAGATATCCTTTTTCCCTAACCATAGGAAAAACATGAAACAGGATTCTTTTCGAAATTTGTTAAAAAGGATTTTCTTTTTCCACAAATTGTGAGAAAGGAACTGTGGAAAAGGATTCATTTTTGCAATTTGTGAAAATGGAATTTGAAGACAGCTGATTCTTTGTCACTCCACAGTTCACAAACAGTTACTGATTTTGGAGTGGAATGTCCAGGGTACAAAGGGATTTCCCTAGAAATGTGCCTTTTACCAGTTTGGTGAACATACATTACTTTGCTGTGGAGATCTGCAGGTTTAAATTTTTTTTAGTTTCCTATAGGATAACATTATAATATGAGGTTTACTTTGTCACTAGGCTGTGAAGAAATGGTTTGTAATTTTCCTCTGAAATTTTTATGATACAAAGGGCTTGTGTCACTAATGTGCCGTTTGCTGGTTTTGTGAAAATATATTAATTTTGTGTCCAATTACATAGGTTTAAAATTATACTGTTATTTTTATAGGCTAACATTGAAATATGAAGTGTTTTTTGGCACTGCACACTACAGTATAGGAGCACAGGACCCAAAGGACTCTGGGCTCCCACAGACAAATAAGGATTCCAGTACACTATCTCAAAAATTATGCATGGCTAGAAGCACAGGGCCCAGAAGGCCCCACGCTTCCACATGCAAATACAGATACCATTATGGACTGATAGGAGAGCAGGGCCCATCAGAAAATAATGATATAATTACAATCTCTCAAAGATTATGGATGAATGGGAATGCAGAACCCTGAAGGCCTTGTGCTAAAACAAGCAAATAAGACTATGATTTTACTGTCTCAAAAAGTAGGAAATTTGTTGCAAAACAAATGTGTTAATGCATCAGTTAGGGTTCCAGTGACCAAAGATGGGAAATGTGGTGTTAGGAGTTCCAACCCTAACACCCCCATCCTGCACACAACAACAGGCATTGGGGTGTGCCTTGTGATTGCAGCCCTAACACTCACTTCATTCTCCTCAACTGTACCCATCTCAGCTTATTTACTCATGGAAGGGGGTGAGTGTTAGGGCTGATGACGCCAAGTCACAGCCCCTATGTCTGCTGGTGTGTGCAATGTGGGTTGGGATGTTAGAGTTGGAAACCCTAACACCATGTTTCCCTACTTCTGTCACTGGAACCCTAACCGATGCATACCTAAATTATTGGTCCACTATAGAAATTGCAAATGAATGAATAAGTCATAATAAGTAGCTACAGAAATGTCTGGAAAGATGGTCTTCTAAGAGCATGTAAATTAGAAAACGCTCCTCTGGTGTGTGTATATATATATATATATATATATATATATATATATGTGTGTGTATTAATGAATAAGGAGTCAGTGAGGTAAAATATAACTAGTCCTCATGTGGGAACTATACAACAGAAAAATAAATTAGTGCCCACAGAAAGCAGTACATTAGCAAATGCAAAACAAACTGTATGTACTCCAGAGTGGCTGGAAATTCCCCCCCCCAAAAAAAGAAAACCAAGACTGATTTTCACTCAATCCAGTCACACAGAATAGCGTAACATTAGAAAAGTACCAGACCAGGTTTTTCTTAAGGACCAGTTACAAACAGAAACAGAGGGAAGCAACCAATGCTGCAAGCAGAATGTAATTAACTTATCAAGATTGAAAAAAGGTATGCCTTTCCTCCCATGTTTAATTGTATAGAAATAGCTAGCATGTTGGTTAAGTACATAGGCATCATTATTCATTTATTTATTCAATTTTGGTAACCGGTTAGGCCCACCGAGCCCCGAAGGTTCCTTTTTCAGGAGTGACTCGGAATTAGTTACAGAGGATAGAGGTACAAAAATGGACAAAACATGGTACATCAGCACAGTAGGAAGAAATTCAAGTACAGAAATCATGCAGACATTGAAGCAAAATTAGTTATAGGCAAAGACAGTTACATAGTGTAATAGGTAGCAGTACAACACTCTGGAGAAGACTATTACAAGAAAAATCAAGGGTAGCAGTACAGGGGAAGGGTGACACTTAATACGGTAGTCATAACTTAGGCTGGTAGGGACCTAGCTTTTGAGATAGGGTACACCCCTTATTGACAAGAGCAAATGATCACTTCTAGTAAGTGAGAATGAAGTCCCTTGTGGAAAGTTCCAAGGGAGGAGGCTTCCTGTAGGAGGGGAGGAAGCTAGTTCCATAGCGTAGGGGCAGACATGGCAAAGGACTTGCCGCAAGTAGTGAACCGTAAGTAAAAAAAAGTTGCTGGGTCATCCAGAGTATCGGGACAGTCCTGACAAAACTGAACTAATCCACGTAAGCCTCATTTTATCATAGCATGGATGTGAGAAAAGAACATGAACCAGATTTTCAGGGCCACCTACTGAGCAAGAGCAGGAAGTTGTGTGTGCATCAGGAATTTGTGCAACTCTTGCTTGTAAGATGTTACCTGAAAAGTCTCAAATATATAACAAATGAAGGTATTCCTCTTACCTGGATCTGTAATACAATCCAAGTAGTATCTATAATCAAACCAAATGTCATTGGCAACTTTAAATAGTGGATTCTAAGGCAATTGTTTGGACACAGCAAAACATTTTAGATATTTGGGTGTAGAACTGGATCAATATTTGAGCCCAAATCTTCACATAAATAAGTTGTCAAAAAAGGAACAGAACATTAATATTCTTATATAGAAACCATAATCACTTGAATAGTGAATTAAGAAGGGCCTGAACCAAACAGGTTTCACCAGTTGCATTAGAGTATGGGGCAGAAGTATTTTTCAGCTTTCCAGATGTAACTGTTTTAAAATAAGTGAGTAATAAGCCATGACAGGGTGTGCATTAAAGAATATTAATGCTCATCCTAGGGGCTTAGTAAGGAACTAGGCTGAAGGCCGAGTATGATTAAATACTTAACAACTATACTAATAAGCTGTGGGCCCAGAACTGAGCCCTAAGGGATGCCATTTCTAAAGGTATTGTAACTGAGTGTACACCATTAAACGAAACCATTTGACACTGGTCAAGCAAACAGCTCTCCAGACAATGTTAAAAATGTGAGGTTTTGACCCAAAAATCTCAATTTATATAGTAGCTGTTTATGATTTATTGTGTCAAAGGCCTTGGAGAGGTTGACAGAAATGGCCCGAACTATGGAACCACTATCAATCACTACCTGTAAGTCACTGATTACTTTTACCAGAGCTGTCTGAGTGTTATGGTGACATTGAAAACCAGATCTAAAATGATTGAAAAAATTATTTTGGCTTAATAGTCTGGTAAGCTGTTTTTCTACAAGCTTCTTTAAGACCTTTTATACAACTGAAAGGAGGGAAATTGGTCTATAGTTTGAGAATCAAGTATCATTATCACACTTGTAGACCAGCATAACTTTAGCCAGCTTCCATTAGTTTGGACATACTCCAGAAGAGATGGGCATATGAAGAAGATATGCTAAAATATGGCAGATTATTGGTGTGGCACACTTACAAAATTTTGGTCTTTTACCATCTGGACCTTCAGATTTATTTAGGTCTAATTTCAACAAAGCAGTTTGCACTTCATCAACAAGAAGGGGGTCATTGTAAAGGAAGGAATAGTTAGACTCATTGATGAAGTATTCGAAAAAAGTATCAGTTCAATGAGCTGCAGCCAGAAGAAACAAAGCATTTGTAAAAATCTTTTAAGATCAATCTCAGACTGGTTATTTTGGAACTTTGAAATTCAAAATGTTTTGAGAAATTGGAGATCAAAGAGGAATTTAAACTTCTAATGGTTCACCAAAAAGCAACAGGGTCTCTTCCTAGGAGGGGCATGTCTATTACACAACACAGTACATTCATCAGTAAAATAAGTGCAAGCATTACCCACACCAGGAATCAAGAGTAGATGATCCCAGTCAACTTTTTCTAAATCAATCATAAATTGAATATAATCAGTCTAATTGACCCCCCCAAGCCCCATCATCTGGCTCCTCTAGGACTTTCCTTCACCAATTTCCTATGCTTCAGGACCATGGCTGTGCCTGGCCACCAGTGTGGATCCTGCAGGGGTTCAATCTTCATCTCACTACTGAGGTTTTTTCCACTGGTTTTCTCCCTGGACCTTCCCCATTGCTGGGGCATGACATATCAGTGCACATATGTGAGTCCTGCAGCACCCTCCCTTTGTTGATGACCCCTCATCCATTCTTCCCTCAAGCCTTCACCTGGGGCAGTCATTCAGCAGGGCTGCCAAGCCACCCTCCCTGGGAGAGGAGAGTTGTCCTCCAGACACGCCATCCTCTCCCTTCCCAGTCAACCCACAGTAACCCACTCACACCATGAACAAGGGTCACTGGCATGACAGCAGGTAAGACATTGATGCCTCAGCCCTCCACACCACTGGGCTGGCCCCACTCCATTCTTCTTTTAATGTTTACTGACACAGTATACTAACTGATGATCAGAAAAACAATCAGGAAGGACACCAACAGTCCCATAACTCTCAGGACAATTAGAGAAGATTAAGTCAAATACAGCTGATAAATCAATGTTTTTACTGTTAAGTTTAGTAGGTTCATTTACAAATTGCATGAGCCCCAGATCAGAAGCTATGTCTTCTAGCCAATGAGCACCAGGACAGTTTCCCCAGTTTACACTAAAATCTCCCATCATCAGTATTTTGTGGCTATGTTTGAAAGAGAAGATACATTCTTCTAAACTCTCAGAATGATGGAGTTTTTTTGGGGGGGCGGGGCAGTAACAATCAATCAGGCAAATTGGTAAGAAATTTTTCAAACACATCCTTATTAGGAGAATCTCAGTCCTGCTCTCCCTTGTTGGGACTGGTAACAGATTGACTTCATAGTTTGTGTGAGGGTAAATTAGTATACCAACACTCCTTTTACTCCTGTCTTATCTCCAGATACTATAATCAGAAATTGCCACTTCTTGATCTTTAGTCTTAGTAGATAACTATGATTTGGTTATTACCAGAAAGTCAGGATTATTTAGGTTAACCCCATGTTGTAACAGGTGTAGCTTAGAGAACAGGCTTTGAGCATTGATGTGGACAAAGGACATGCTATCTGAATGCATTATCTTTTAAACAACCTCTGTTGGTTTGTGACATTGGCTACTCATAAAACATATCATCACTCTATCAACAAATCTTTAGGAGTCTTACTACCAATATTTAGAATCCACTATAGAGTGGCTTCAACTCTTAGTAGGATTCTAACTACAAAGTTACCCCCTGATTTAATTAGAAACACCATAAACATTAAGGACAGTTCTTATACCTTAAGGCATTCATCAACAAAACTTTATCTGGAAAAATGCTGTTCAACAAAAACTGAAGAATGTTTTTTTTTTTATTTACTATGCCCCTAGAGCAATAAATCAACTTTCTTCCTGGTTAGATTTAGAGCAAAGAAAAACTGTTTTTAAGTACAATATTATAAATTAATTACTGTACTTAAAGAGCAAGTGTATACTACTGATTTTTGAACTCCGTGAGTAGGGGAGTAGCTAGATCATTAGTGTGATGAGATATTTCCCTGTAATTGTTTTAGCTAAATCTTATCTATTTTCCTGTGAATGTCCTGGTCCGGTATGATTTTTTTCTGCCAAGAAGCAAAAAGTGCCCATTGCGCGGTGGTGGCAGTTACATGGGCGGAGGACAACTGTCAATCAAAAGTCCCTGATTTTTAAAGCGGCAGTACATATAAACCACAAGGTGAGCCATTTACATATGTGTTACTGTTTTTGTGTGAAACTGTTGTAGTCTAAGCTTTTAGTAACACTTTTATTTTGTAGTGACTGGTACTGACTTTTTTGTTATTATTATAAGAGCTAAAGCGGGAGCACAAACCTGTTAAGCTATGAGAGAATAGTCGACTGTGTAAGTATCACTGAACAGAAGTTCATGGTGTTTCTGAATGAGAGGGACCATGTCTGTCAGTGACCACATAAACAATAAAAATGGTTGGATGGGAAGAGCTGGGATCTTTTGTTTTGGCAGTCCTTTCACAGCACTGTAAAAATGATCCTCCAGTACTGTGTGCTTTTGACAGGTCAAGCTTTTCATGAGTAGGGCTTTGCTGATGAACTGCTCAGTACATCGGTTGCCACAAACTGGTCTTGTTAGTATATACACTACAAAATTTTAAATAGTTTTGTCAATGTGTTTCACCCCTTCCCCCATCCCTTCTGTATGCCGTCCATTAATCATGCAGCGTGAGCACTTGACTAAGAAATCTTGAAACTGTGAGGGAACCCGATGCTTAGCACTTTTACTGAATCTGCTGTACTCTTTCCCAATGTAAGGTCCTACAAAATATTTTATACATTGCCACCATATTTGGTGGTTCATCAGGACACATGTGGCATATGTCAAACCATAATGTTTTTTCTATGTCTGGCACTGTGTTGTAAGTTGGAGGGGGGTGCCAGAGAGTGTAGAAAATGTGTGGTGACATATCCCATGATTGAAAGACCTAGGCACCAGTTCAGCACTAAATGAAACTTTTGCATTGTTAATTCATGTGCGGTCCTGCAAATGATTTCATATGTTGCAGCCTCAAGGGGATTTTGTTTTACTCTGGTTGCATTATCAGTATGACAGGCTTCACTGTGAAACCCATGGTTAGCTTTGTCATGATGCTTGAGTTATAATGAATAATCAGGAGTATTACATTGTTGTTGACAGTTACTGTATATCTGAAGCCATGATTGCATATGTATGTGTTGACATATACTGACTGTCAATAAAAGTTCAATACTCCTGATTATTCAGTATACCTGGAGCAGTACGGCAATGCTGACCCTGAGTTTTAAATTGCAGCCTGTGTCATGATGAAAATGAATCCAGAGTTATAAAAGAGCATCCTGTTTATGGTTGCAATGTATGAAATAGTTTGCAGGACTCCATGTGAAGTAACAGTGGTGCTGTTTCAGTCAGTGATGAACTGGTCCCTATGTCTTAGGATCGTGTGGGTTATGTCACCACACATTTTCTTGCATTCTGACAGCCAGACCACAAAAAGCAAGCAACAATACAAGTATAAACTTCAATAAGTTATGACAGTGGAGAAGAAAAAAAAGATTTCAATAATTCAGTGACAGAGACTGCCTTCTACAAAAGAAACCAAAACAGCTATGACATTTAGCTAAAGAAAAAATTGTCGACCTCACATGGTTCAGTCATGCCAACTACACATTGTGTCAGTGAAAGTGCACACAACTAACAGTTTATAGCTGTGTCGGCCAGTACCACAGATGGCACAATTAAGAATGATTGACGTGTACCTCGCACCATGTCATTACCACTGAGAAAGTCTCTACACGGAGGAGTAGATTTTAATAAAGCCCCTGATTCCAAACAAGCATGAAATACCCACAAAATCACTTCACATTTGTAAGCAGAGGGCAACACCATTAATACATGTCGACCCTGCATTCTGAAGATGAAAAAGTGAAGCTGTCTCTGCTCTTCTACCACTAGCTCTTTGCAATACTGTGTTTCTTTGAATGCACTTATTTTATATAAGCAACTTATTTACACAACTTGCACCACAAATAATCATAAACTGGTATGAATTATGGATTGTACTTGGCATTCCCTTTGGTGGACTTCATGGCATTCACTTTATGGGGGTGGTGCATAGGGGTGGGTAGAGTTAGGATTCAAAAAACCCTTACATCTTATTTCCTTATTTTTGTCATGTGAAGAAGAAAACTTAACTTGTTCCATAACACAGTTGTTTTGCAATGAATTATAGTGAATAAAGAAGCCTCTTTAAAAGGTGATATGTGTTCCGGCAAAGCCATGGTAGCCTGTGATGCACAAGAATTTACATACCTATGGTTTCTTACACTGGGACAGAGGCCTCAGAGTGTTTGGTTTAGAGAGATGTACAAAAGACAATATAGCTGAATCAGTCATTAATAGATGCTTAGGCCCAAATACTCAATGCTTTGCGCCTGGTACAAATTGTTTGTTCATGCACTGCACATGTATTTATGCCTGTTCTCCATATCGAAAGGATTGCATTACACGTCTTGTTTGTGCTAGTGCTCTAGTGTAGAGTTAATGTATGCTCACTGAAACTAGAGGGAAGTGATATGCATATTGTGCACAGCACGATATTCAGAGATATGGTGCTGCCCTAATGGAACAGCACAGTACAACAGCGCCATGCAAATACCTCTGATAAAAAAAATTAATCTTAACCTTGAGCAAACACAGAAGACAAGGACAGGTTATAGCGGAACATACACATACCCAGCTGAAATCGAAATGGCTCACATTGTGTACCTGATGCAGCTGGTCTTGCAAGATGAGGAGAGGGCCAATCAGCCCATGGGCTCAGGCCCAGACCTGGAGGCACTATGCTGCAAACAGACAGTACTGTCCACAAGTCACATACAAAGTTCTCATGATGAACAAATCATTGGCCTGTACAGGCTCAACAGGCCCATGATCATGTAGCTGTGTAAGCTGCTACATGACCAGCTCAGGACAGACACTCAGCACAGCCATGTGATGTCAGTAGAGCTCAAGGTGACAGCTGCACTGTGCTTCCCTGGCCACCGGAATCTTCTAGATGCCTGGAATGGATACAACTGGTATCTTGCAGTCTGCCACTGCAAGGCTATTGGGCCAGTTCCAAGATGTCCTGCTGGCCCATGTGGGGGAGTTCATTGTATTCTCCATTCTTTTAGCAGAGTGAACAGCAACCATGCAGCAGTTTTATTGAGTTGCACACCTACCATCTGTACTTGATGGCATTGACTGACTCATGTTGCCATCTGGACACTGACCAGTGATGAATCTGAGGTCTATGTAAATAGAAAGGGTGCCATTCCATTAACTGTCAGGTGGTGTCTGATGCAACAGGGTGCATCATCAATATCCTGGCATGGTTCCCTGGCAGTGTCCTTGATGCCTTTATCTGCCACAATTCCATCCTGTGCCAGAGGTTTAAAGGTGGGGACAACCCTAATGAGCACCTTGTTGATGAGTATGCTCCAAAGGCCCCTTCCCCTCCCCATTTTTGCCAATGATGTCACTAACCCATGCTGTTTACCTACACAGGAGGCAGTGCATAACCCCTGCATCCCTCACACCTGTTCTTAAACCTGCATGTGTTGCAGAGGACATGTACAATGCAGCACACATCACTACATGCAACATCACCAAGTGTGTCTTTAAAATGATCAGTATGTGGTTCAGGTGCCTTGACCATTATGGTGGTGTCCTACAATACACTCCTTATAAAGCCTGTGGCATAGTCCTTGCTTGCTGCATATTATACAACATGGCACTCAACTATGAGACAGGCCTGCTGGTCCCAGTGGAGCACCCCACAGCGGATGACAGGTCAGAAGACCAGAGGATGCAGGAGCAGCTTGACAGGTGTGATCCCAGGATAGCCTGTAGGTTACAGGAGTACAGAGCCCACCTCATCACAGACTTTTTTGGACTCAAAAGGTGAATACAGATCACACAGGAGATTGTATTTTTTTATATATTCTGTAAATAATACACATGGAACAGAAATATAAGGCCATATGTGTGTGTGTGTGTGTGTGTGTGTGTGTGTGTGTGTGTGTGTGTGTGTGTGTGTGCTAAAAATAGCATGCCAGCCAGGCAAGGGGGGTTAAAAGGGGGATGAAAAGAAATAACATGCTATCCAGGCAGTGTGGTTTAAAAGTGGGAAGATATGAAATACTGTAATATGCCATCCAGGTAGGAGTTTTTAAAGGGGAATGGAATGACATATGCCATCCAGGTAGGAGTTTTTAAAGGGGAATGGAATGAAATATGCCACCCAGGTGGGGGGGTTAAAGGGGAATGGAATGGAATGAAATATGCCATCCAGGTGAGTTTTTTTAAAGGGAAATGGAATTAAATATGCCATCCAGGTGGGGTGGGGGGTTAAAACTGGAATAAAAAAAACATGCCATCCTGATTGGGGGGAGGAGAGTTAAAAGGGGGATAAAATAATAACATGCCATCCAGGTAGGGGTGTTTAAAAGGAAGATGAAAATACCAAAATATGAATTGGTTAAGCCAAGGAAAATTGGACTGTAAAAATAGATTGGCTACATATGGACTAACTCAATTAGTGACTAGTCCAACACATTTTAATTATAAAACAGGGAAACATACAGCAATAGATTGGTTGATTTCAAATAGGTCTGACAAAATAATGAAGTGGGAGGTTCAATCAGATTCTATTTTGGACAACTGATCTTTGAAGTGTGTATGGAAACACATGAAAGGGAGGATTGACTCGAATGTGACAAAAAGGAAAAATCTAGGAAAATTGGATGAAAATAAATTCATGACTGCCTTAAGGAAAGTGGAGTTTAATAAAATAGAACAGTTTGATCACCCAGACAAGGCAGTGGATTGGCTAACAAGAATTTTAGCATGTCTAATTGAACAGAACACTTCCAAAACAAAGCAAAACATTAAGGAAAAAAACTCACCCTGGCTTAGTAAAGATGTGCAGAAAAAAATGAAATTGAGGGGCAAACAGAAAAAATTGTATTTGAAATCAGGGGAATCAAAGTATTTAATAGACTACAAACAAAGACAAAATAAGATAAAGAATTAATTAATACAAGCTAAATCAAAGTATTTTCAGGAGCAACAGCTAAAAAATTTAAAGAACCCACACCAATTTTGGTCCTCATTTAAAAACATATGTAACCCAAATGAAAGTCTGAAGATCAATTGTCTGATTGAAGGTGATCAAGTTAAAACAGAACAAAAAGAAATATAGTTTATTAATAAGTTCTTAATAAGTCAGACTGGATAAAGTTCAGTTGATGGTGAAAGGATCTCAGATTTCCCTGACTAGCAGGAAACACAAGGGGAGGGAAATACTAGGGATGTTTTTTTAAGTTTACTGCAATATCTCAAAAGGAACTGTTGAGCCTTTTACAGACTTTAGATGATGAAAAAGGTGGAGGGTCTGATTTTCTCCCCCCAGAAGTATTAAAACTAGTAGCAGAAGAGCTCTCAGGTCCTATAACATATTTGTTTAATCTTTCCACCTCTAGAGGCATAGTTTCCAGGGCCTGGAAGGAGTCAATAATTATGCCAATTTTCAAATCAGTGGACAGGACAAACATAAAAAAATTACAGACCGATTTCTTTGTTACCCATTTTAAGAAAACTGTTGGAGAAATGTGAATGCAAAGAACTGGCATCTATTTTGGATTTAAAGGGGATGTTTTCTGAGCAACAGCACAGATTCAGATGTGGTTATGGCACATTGACGGCTCTGGTCAAGTTGGCAGGCACAGTGCTGGGTGTCTGTGATCAAGGGATGATAACAGGTGCAGTGTTTGTTGACCTGACCAGGGCCTTCGATGTTGTTGACCATCAAATTTTACTGAGGAAGCTCAGTTCTTGTGGTATATCAGGCACTGGCCTGGAATGGTTCATGAACTATTTAGCTGGAAGAGTGCAAAAGGTTAGAATTGAAGATTCCTTGTCAGAACTCCTGCAGGCGAGGTCTGGAGTCCCACATGGATCCGTGTTGGGCCCTTTATTATTTTCAGTTTTGGTGAACGATCTTCCAAAAGCACTTACTAAAACTGAGTGTACGCAGATGGTATGGTCTTCCTCAGCTCAGGCAAATCAACTGTTGAGATCCAAAAGTCACTGCAAGGTGACTACAACAGTCCTGTGAAGTGGATAGTTCAAAACAAATTAAGGGTGAATGAGAAGAAAATAAATGTGATTTTATTTGGCACCATGCAGAGGTTGGCCTGGACTGGGGACGATCTGTTCATCAGCGGAACTGAAGGTGTTGATATCCCCAGAGTTCAGTTGGTAAAATGCCTAGGGATGTACAGTACCTAGATCCAGCATTAAGTTTTGCAGATCATCTAGTGAATATTGGTAAAAAGATTCCTCAGAAGCTGGGGTACTTATGTAGGAAAATTAATTTTTTGACAAATGAGGCTCACATGATCATTGCAAAACAGATATCGATACCAACATTGGAATATGGGGCATTTCTTTATGTAAGTCAGGACAGGTCATTTTTAAATACATATCAACATATTCAAAACAGCATTTGTAGGTTTGGTTTGAGAGCTCCAACTCAGATGCATCATTGCATTCTGTATGACCAGATAAATATTCTTCTTCCTTTACAGCATATTGATTACTTGGCTACTGTATTCATTTTTTCTGTTTATAAAAATCTAACACCACTTGGCTTATACAACAAACTTGTTCAATTTAATAGTTCATATATCACCAGAAAGCAGTTAGACACTCTCTTTCGTTTACCTCAGGTAAAGTTGCAGTTATGTAATCGATCCTTTTCTTATTATGCACCAACACTTGGGCAGACCATTATAAGTGGCTAAGATAAAACATGTTAATGATTGCCTAAGGGGCTGGTGCTTGAAGCAAAACTTAAAGTGCCTGACCCAGTGGGAGCAGTTTAACAACAAATGGGAATTCTATTCTAGAGATGGCCTACACTTAAATAAAAAGGGCTCAGAAGTACTGGGTAACAGTATTAATGCACAGATAGTCTCCTCTTTAAACTAACTAAGTGGGGCCGGATCTCATGTAATCAAGGCAAGTACATAGCCACCAATGTACTTGATGGTAACAAGATACTAGAACTAAACAAACCCACCAGCCACCAGGAACAAAATTCTCCATCTCAAGAGTCAAAACTAAAAGTATTATTATTGAATGCCAGAAGCCTATTAAATAAAATAAATAAACTTCAGATTATACTATATACCCAAAACATTGACTTATGTGGGGTAACAGAAACTTGGTTTACAGATGAACAGTGGGGTCATGAAATTCAAGGTTATACACTGTTTAAAAAGAACAGAACTTCCTCAAGAGGTGGAGGAGTGGCTCTTTATATTAAAGATTGTATAGTTTGTGCAGAAGTAAATATTGACATCCCAGTCCCAACTGGTATTGAGATTATATGGGTTAAAACAAAAAATAATTCAAATCCCATGATATTTGGTCTCTGCTATCATCCACCATCCTTAGATATAAATAAAAATGCTTCATTTCTAGATTATTTGCAGAATATCAAACAACTGGATAATATTGTCTTAATGGGTGATTTTAATTTTCCTGGAATTGGTTGGGATACTTTAGAGGGGGCTAACCATCAAGAAACAAAATTTCTTGAAACCATAATATACTTAGGCTTGGATCAGTTAGTACATGAACCCACAAGATAGAATAATGTCCTGGACCTCATCCTCACAAATTCTAATGAACAGACAGAAACACCGTGTATCTTGGAACCATTAGGAGACAGTGACCATTGTATGATATTATGGTCCATAAATTATTATAAATTGGATATCAAGGGAATAACCAAAATGAGGAACTTTGATAGAGCCAACTATGAGGCAGTTAAAGCCTATTTATCAAACTGGAACTGACAAAACGATTTAAATAAACTTACAGGAGTAGAGATATGGGCCAAAATTAAAGAAAAAATAGACCACTGCATCCTAATTTGGGTTCCAGAAAGAAAAAAATATGAAAATAACAGGAAACTTCCACTCTGGTATTCTACAGGGATTAAAATACTTGTAAGGGCAAAAAAAAGGCCTTTAATAAATATAAAAAAAAACAAAGGACTGAATCTAACTGGAACAGGTTTAAACAAAAAGCTAAAAAAACAAAATCAGCAATTAGGAAAGCAAAGAAACAAATTGAATATAATCTGGCAGCTGTCTAAAAAAGATAACAAAAAACGTTTCTTTAATTATATTGGTTCCCTAAAAACTACTGTCTGTAAGGTGGGACCTTTACAAATAAATGACAACTTAGTCTCAAATGAACAGAAAATGGCAAATGAGTTTAATCATTATTTTGCCAGCATCTTTAAAAATAAAGAACCTCTGGGAAAACTGGTTTGTGACTCTATGGATCCTGATATTGTATTTACTGTTGCAGAAACATATTCAGCAATCAAGTCTTTTAAATCATCACCATCAGTTGGTCCTGATAATGTCTCTTTTATTTTCCTGAAAGAAGTTGCATATGAGCTAGCTGGTGCTCTCACTATATTGTTTAATGTATCTATTTCTCAAGAAGTAGTATTAAAAGAACGGAAGAAAGCTCTGGTGATCCCCATTTATAAGGGTGGTCCCAAGCAGAATGTGAAACAGTACAGACCAATCAGTCTAACATCTTGCATAGGGAAAGTTATGGAGAAACTTCTTCTCTCCCACAAAATAAGCATGCACATATTGAAACATGGACAGTCAGATGTAACACAACATGGATTTTTATCAGGAAGATCTTGTCATAGTAATCTAATTAATTTTTTTGAACCCATCAGTGAAGCACTGGATTTGGGCCTTCCTGTAGATGGCATTTTCTTGGATTATGAAAAGGCTTTTGACTCGGTGTCTCACAAAATTTTAATAGAATGTTTGGTTAATATGAAGTTTCACAAACACATTATAATGTGGATTTTATCATGGCTAACAGATAGACACCAGCAGGTCTGCATACGGGGATATAAGTCCTCCTGGAGTGAGATTACTAGTGGAGTCCCTCAAGGCTCGGTGTTGGGCCCAATCTTGTTTAATATTCTTATTTCAAGTATGACCACTACAGATGGAGTATGGTTAAATAAATATGCAGACGATGCCAAATTGGGTGGCATTGTATGTGATATCACATCTGCTAAAAAATTACAGGCTAATTTGAATAGTATATCCAACTGGGCTAATAGCAATAAATTAACCTTTAATATATCTAAATGCAAAATAATGCATTTTGGAAAAAAATAATAGAATGTTTGAGTACTTCATAAATAATGTACCATTAAGTAAGGTAACCTCTGAAAAAGATTTGGGTGTTTACATTACAAATAATTTAACATTCTCTGAACATACAAATAAAACAGTTAAAAGATGCCATCATTTAATGAACTGTATTTTAAAAAATGTAAAAAGTAGGGAGCAAGAAGTATTAATACCTATATATAGCAGTATAATCAGATCCAATTTTGACTACTGCTCCTCCTTCTGTGCTCTGACACTAATGAAGGACAAGAGCTTCATGGAAAAAGTACAGAGAAGGTTTGTAAGACATATTAAAAATTGTATGTAATCCTTTGTTATACGAAGATAGATTAAAAAAATTGAACCCTGTTTATCTGGAATATCACTCAAAAAGAGGAGACCTATGTCTAATTTACAAAGCCACAAGAGATGAGGCCCTATTTGAAACATTATGTTTGGATTGGTACCCTTCCATAAGTAATACTCGATCACATAAAATGAAGTTAGGGGCAAATATAAATAGGACTGTTAAAAGAAACAACTTTGCCGGCCCGTCAGCGCAGCGGTTGGATTTCCACTTGCGACGCCAGCTACCCAGGTTCGGGAATGAGCTTGGGTCGCTGGAGGGCCGGCCGGGGGGGAGGCAGCTTGAACGTCCCATGACTGCTCGCTGTCTCCTGGGAGGGAAGGGATCGCGACCTGGTGCTGAAGCGACCACTGGTGGAGGCCAATGGTAGAGCAACACGTCAGGGTCATTAGGGGTGGTGCGTGACAGATGTCGCCTCTTGCTTTGACGTCTGGACATCACGTGCCATAAGAAAGCCAGGAAAATCGCTTGCTGGCCTCCAGATGACACCTGTCTTCTCCTGAGGGCCTCCAGTGCCTTCCTGGTGCCTCCTGTTCCCCAGCAGCATCCCAGGGCCCTAGCAGTGCGTGCTGGAGCTATCCCCCCCGGTGCCTTCCCCCTTGGAGGAGAGGAACCCGCCCGGTGAAAGAGATACACCGGGATATCCCGGGGGTCGGCTGTGATCTGGGGGATCAGAGGAGAGCTGAGCAAGGACAGAAGGGGTCAGAGGGAGCTTGGTAGAGCCTGAAGGAGTGGAGGACCAGTGAGCACGGGGGCGGAAAAAGAGATCATACAAAAAAAAAAAAAAAAATTTTTTACACAATGGATAGTTCCAATACGGAATTCCTTACTCCAGGAGGTAATGGAAAGCACAAACCTAGAGCAATTTAAAAACAAATTGGATATATATATATGGGGGACTCTAAATACTATTTCCACCCAAGTTAAGGGAGGCAAGGTCACAATGGTCTAGTCCCTCGATCTCATATTCACCTATGAATCTATGAACCTATGAACTTTTAAATAGTATTTCAAGTCTAGTTAAAGTGGCAAAAGATGTTAAGCAATTTAAAGCACTGCTTTTCGAATATTACGACAAGAACACCAACTGTAACTGTTATGTGTGAAGTATATTGAGACGTTATTGATGTATGTGCTCTACCACTGTTTGTTAATATTTTGCATGATGCTTTTAAGTCAGTATGTTTATACTTTGTATGTATTTATGTCAGGCATAACTGAAAAAGGGCTGGTCCCAGTTACTGCCCGGTTAAAAATAAAAATAAACAAACAAACATGCCATCCAGGAAAGGGGATTTAAAATTGGGATGAATAGAAATATCATGCCATCAGGAGAGGGGGGTTGAAAGGGGGATGAAAAGAAATACCATGCCATCCAGGCAGCAGGTTGTTAAAGGGAGATGAAAAGAAATAACATTCCATCCCAATTGGGGTGTCATAGCTGGAATGAAAATAAATGATTTTCCATCCAGGAAAGGGGGATGGAAGCTTTAGGCCAATTGGGCAGTGGGTGGTGAAACTTACAGTAGGTAATGTGAGTGGTGGCGTAAGGTGACACATGTGACATGGGATGGGGATCAAATGCACCCTAGGTACAAACTCACCCACATACTTGGGTACAGATGGTATGCATGCACTGTACCTGGGAGAGTTGGGGGGGTCATCATCCAGGGAATGGGGACAAGCATGAG
Organism: Neoceratodus forsteri; assembly: GCA_016271365.2. Classification (NCBI taxonomy): domain Eukaryota; kingdom Metazoa; phylum Chordata; order Ceratodontiformes; family Ceratodontidae; genus Neoceratodus; species Neoceratodus forsteri. The sequence goes on from CM057452.1 coordinate 1,782,100,596, forward strand.
AATGGTGTTAACTGTCCACAGCCATGGCCCATAGCCTCATGGAGTACTGACCCCACCAAAGAACAAGCCATGGACAGAGGTTCGTGGTGTCCTTGGAGTTTGGGTGAACTGGGGGTCCCAGTCATCTCTGTGCTAGCACTACGTGGTGTGTTGGTACGCTGATGTGTCCACCATGGGGTTTTACTTCTCCCACCCGACTGGCTGGGGCTCTGGCTGTCCACCATGGTGCCTGCCACCATGGCTGCAGTCTCCCGCACAGTGGCACATAGACAATCCATGCTGGCAGACATGCCCTGCTGCAGTTCATGAATGACAACCATGTGCGCCACATGGCCTACCTCTGCTTGCTGCTTAGTATACTGCAGGCAAGCTGCATGTTGTTGAGCAGCATGTGGCATATGCATGCCATTTCCTCCACCCCCACAGCTGACTGCATCAGCTGCCATTTGTTCACTGCCTCCTACCATCAGTGAAAACTGCCCATTGGGACAGGGTCAGGCTGCACCTCTGACTGGTGTGTGGCCCAGGTTTGCACCATGATCGGTACTGTGTTTCATTGTGTCTAGGGTGGCACAACATTGGCTGGTCTAGTGAGATTGGCCTGGGGGGGCTAGAGCTATGGCCATGCCAGTGAGGGGCGCTGGGGTGGTACAGCACTGGGCGAGCCACTTGGGTTGGCCTCAGGAGGGAGGGCATGGGTCATGCCATATATGGAGTCTTGGGGGTGGCACAGTTGTGGCTGAGTTAGGGGCAGTGGCCTGGGGTAGAACAGTGATGGCCATGCCAGGGAGGGGGGCTGGGCCCCTTTAGGAGGGGGGCTGGCAGTGGTAGGCAACCCCTCCTGGTCCAAGTCAGACCCCTCTGCCCTCCACTCCTCCACAAAGGTGCTGTCATCCTCTTTGCAACATCATCATCATCATTCTCATCCTTCTCACTGTCCTGGTCTCTTTTTGCAGCAGTACGAGTGGCCCTCAGGGCAGCGCAGAGTGGGATGGTCCCAAGCCATCCTCTAGGATTGCATCATCCACAGTACACTTGGCTGATAAGAGATTAGAAAAGAGCAATATTGCATATTAATGTACATACCTGTATTCCAACCATGGCAACACACATGCCTAGTACACTGTGTATTGCAGTAGCCCATGCCACCAATGCTATGCAGTGGACATACACCACCAGTGCTGTACACACCATACCAACCCATCACCAGTGATCACACAGGAGATAACACACATGTGGTATGGTAGATGAGTATGCAGCAAACTGCAGCACCACCCAGGCAAAAGGATTGTACCATGCATATTACACCCATTGTGCAACACATACAACAGTCACAGTCTGACCAGGACTCTGGTGGCACAACTAAAATGTTAATAAGGCTGACAACAGGGGACATTGAGAGGGAAGAGGACCTAGTGACATACACATATAAATATGATAGGCAGATGTGATGCAGTAGCTTAGTGTGTGTCTCATAAATATAACTGCATTCCACTAATACTCTATTTCATTACACAAATGACAGGAAATGCAAGGAGCTGTAGTGGGTACAAGGTGGCCATGAACTCAACAGAGGAAATGTAGGCAATTTCAGGGCATGATGGCGTGCCAGTCAGACACTACACACAGGTACACCATTGCAGACATGGCATGCAGCAGTGATGGCCCATGTGCGTGGTATCACAGCCCTACAGGATGCATGCATAGAGCTAGGGTAGGATATGCATGCAGAAAATGCATCTATGGAGTACCCCTGTACCTGCATATTTTGCTTGTACAGCCATGGTTCATGTCATCAGGTCCCCTCCTTGCATGCAAAGCACAGTATGCCTGTTGCATGTGTACACACAGGCTCAGTGAGATGGGTGTGATACCATGACTCGCACAGCTGTGATGGACCAACTGGCTCTTATATCTGCCTCCTGGTATGCTAGTCACCTGTACCAAGTTCACTTTGGATACCTTTAGTGCCTCTGCAGAGGTTTGAGGCACTACAGTACTGGGCCCACCACCTGTGGCCTGTCGACTGGCCCTCACCTGGGCCATAATGTCCTTTGTTCTCCTCTTCAGATTCCCTGCCCTCTTCTTTACCTAATCTCTGGACCACCTTCTGCCACCCAGCCTATCCCCTACCACTCTACCCTAGCACTATGCATGCAGCCTGCAAGAAGGAGTATAGTACAAGCCACATTCCTTCCTTTACTGGACTTTGTTGATGCCATCTATGGCTGTTGTTTGCCGTAGCACTTACTCAAACTTGATGTATTATACCATAGGGCCCTTAGATTCATCACTGAGCTGGAACCCAGAATGCATCACTGCACCCTATATACAACCATAGGATGGCTTCCTTATCTACTAGAAGATTTAAAAACTTATATAGATGGCCTTGAATGTAGTTACTAATGATGTCCCAAGATATATCTCAGAACTCTTCAAAAAGTCTCACAGCACATATGCATTAAGAAAAAATAATTACATACCTTATGATATCCCTAAAGTCTATACCCAGTAAGGCAAAATGACTATAAGCAGAATTATCCCAACGACATGGAACACACTGCAGAAAACCCTTAAACATACTAGCATAGCCAGTCTCACAGTTTTTAAATCTATGATTGAAAAATTATGTATAAAGCTGTGTACTATACGTATAATGGTGCGGTCACTTGAATGCTTATATGACTTGCGTATGCTCTGTTATTATCAATTATAAAACTAAATTCCCTTCCCTTTATGTTCATATGTCAATTATCACATTAATTCTTGCATTTTCATGTGACTAATTCCACCACTGTCTTCCTTCTAAATACTGTTCATACCACTTGAGATATATATGTGTATATATATTATAGTGGCGCGGTCATGCCACTATAGTTAGGGTTGAGAGGCCATTTACATACTAAAGTCAAAGGTTTGGATTTTAATAACTTTGGACCCGTTCAATGAATTTGCCTGAAATTTGGTACAAAAGCGTTGGGGTGCACTAGGTCTCTTGATTTGCCAAATTGCGTTTCTGTCCAAATGCTGGTCTTCGTGTATGAAAGCGCTGAAAAATGCAAAATGATCCATTTCTGGAGGCACCGTTAGGCATTCTTAATGTGGTCCTGCATGGCTGTTGTGTGGTGTGCCACTCTGCAGAATGGCTCATTTGAAAGAGCTTTGGTGGCCGAACATGCCACTTTTTATTTGGTGAAAAAAATATTAAGGCATTCAAAGGTTATGGCACTTTTAAGTTCCCATTATAAGTCAATGGTAAAATTTATATGTATATCTTGCGATCAAAGAATGGGGGTTCTGGCCATCTCGTCCCGCCTGGTGGTCAAAGAATTTGCGGTCTCGCGGTTCAAGAATCTTTGATCCCGAGGAATTTCAAAAATTCTTTGACTGCGAGGTCTGCCATCTTGTTTTCAGTTTTACGATTGCACAAACACAAATATCTCAGCTCAGGGGTCACTTCTGAAGTAAAACTTTGATGGGTTTTACTCAGGGGACCCAGATCTATTGAGCCATGGCTTTGGTTCCATCCAAATCAGTCCAAAAATGGAGTTATTAGCTTTTAAATTCATCCTCCGAGGCTCGCTAATGATCTTTGATCGCGGGCTGACAAATTCTTTGATTGCGAGAATCTTTGATCGCGATCTTGCATCGCAACCTAAAAACACAAATATCTCAGCTCAGGGGTGGGATAGGGACACAAATGTGGGTGGGTTTTGCTCAGGGGGGTCTGTTCTATCGAATCATGGTGTTGTTTCACTTCAAATCAGTCAAGAAATCACGTTTTACCATTTTTTATTCTTTGATCATGAGCGTGCAATTTCTTTGATCACGAGAATCCTTGATCATGATCGTGCATTGCGAGTGAGGGACGAGATAGCCAGATTTAAAAATTTATTTTTTCAGCCCAGGAGTGCTCTAGACTGTAAAATGAGGGTGTGGTTTGCTCAGGGGCTTTGTTCTGCCCCATCTGCATACCTAAAATAATGTTATAACTATCCCTGGTAGTCTAGTTCCCCCCCTCCCTAATACAATATTAATATCCCTGGTAGTCTAGTGGACCCCCAATAAAATATATCAACTAAGTAGTGCCCTGGTAGTCTAGTGCCCCACACCCCCTGTTTTTTTTTTCCAGATCCCTGGTAGTCTAGTGGCCCCCAAGCTCTATTGTCTTATAATATGTTAATGTTTATATCCCTGGTAGTCTAGCGGGCCCCCCCCAGCATAATGAAATAAATAATGAGTTCATATTATACCTGGTAGTCTTGTGGCCCTCTAACCCCCACCCATCCATCCAAGCCCACCCAGCACCCCCCCACACATTTCTGTAAATGTTTATATCCCTGGTAGTCTAGTGGCCCCACAATAATGAATGAAATATTGAGTTCATATTATACCTGGTAGTCTAGTGGCCTCCCCCCACCCATCTATCCAAGCCACCCAGCACCCCCTACCCTTCACCATCTGGCGACTGGCACAACCCTCCTCTCACCTCCATGGCCAGCTGTGAATGTCTGCATTATGGAGTAATGCAAAGAGGTGCTCTGAAAATATTTCTGAGCACCCTTTGCATTACCACTGTAATGCAGACAGTCGGTGCCTGGGCCATGGAGGTGAGAGGAGGGCTGTGCAAGCTGCCGGCTGGGCATAGGGTAGGGGAGTGTGCTGGGATTGGATGGATGGGTGGGAGCCACTAGACTATCAGGGATCTGAAAAAAAAACAGGGGGTGGGGGGCACTTGACTACCAGGGCACTACTTCATTGATATATTTTATTGGGGGGCCACTTGACCACCAGGGATATAAATATTTTATTAGGGAGGGGGGCACTAGACTGCCAGGGATCATTGTAACATTATTTTGGGCATGGAGATGGGACACAACAAAGCCTCCTGAGCAAAACCCACCCTTATTTCACAGTCTAGGGCACCCCTGGGCTGAGAAAATGAATTTCTAAATCTGGCCATCTCATCCCACTCTTTATTTGTGATCGAGCAATTTCTTTGATTGTGAGGATGCAAAAACCTTTTGATCATGAGGATGCAAAAACTTTGACCACGAGATTCTTTGATCATGATCGTGCATCGCGAGCGAGGGACGAGATGGCCAGATGAAAAAATTAATTTTCTCAGCCCAGGGGTGTCGGAGGAAGTCAAATGAGGGTGGGTTTTACTCAGGGGACTTTGTTCTGATGAACCATGGTGGTGATTTACTGTGATTCTGTAAATTTTTTAAATTTGAAGAGTTTGAATTCTTTGATTGTGACCCTGCAAATTCTTTGATCGCGAGCCTGAAAATTCTTTGATCGCGAGATTCTTTGATCACGATCGTGCATCATGAGCAAGGAACGAGATGGCCCAATTAAAAAAGCAATTTTCTCAGCCCAGGGGTGTCATAGGAAGTCAAATGAGGGTGGGTTTTACTCAGGGGGCTTCGTTCTGTCAAACCATGGTGGCGGTTTACCACAATTCCTTCAATTTTTTGATTTATAAGGTTTTCAAATATTTGTTCATGAGCCAGCAAATTCTTTGGTCATGAGATTCTTTGATCGTCATTTTTGATCGCGAGGGAGGGAGGGACAAGATGGCCAGATTTTTTATAATGGAATAGATAGGGAAATTTTAGTACATTCTGATATTGAATATCTTGGAAACAGTTTGGTCTTTTGACTTGAAATTTGAAGGGAGAAAGGCAATATCTCACAGATGTATCTTTTGGTGGTTTGGTCAAGAAATAGTACAGGGCGGCAAAGTTACGGCACTGTGAATTTGAAATTTTTTCCCATAGGACAACATTACGGCGTTTGACGCATTACAGGAATTCTTTGCCGCACTGCTGCAAAATAACGCTTTGGTTGTTTGAGCTGAAATTTGGAGGAAAGAAAGACAACATACCACAGATGTGCCATTTGGTGGTTTGGTGAAATAATATTACAAGGCGGCAAAGTGACGGCACTCCAAAGTTGACGCTTTTTGCCATAGGATAACTTTATGGCATCCGTTGCGTCTTTCAGGGCCCGTATCTCGGAAATGGTACGAGATATGGACTTTTTGTCAAAAAACTGCTTAGCCCCCCAAATGAAGGTTAAGCACAAAACTAGCCAGGAAAGTAATAATTCATACAAAATGTTAATTTTTTTCCTACGTCGTACGATTCCTGAGATATAAGCAATATAGTATTCCAAGTCATACTTTTCTGCTCGTTTTCAATTTGTTTTTTCAATGCAGTTTTTTGGGAAAAGAAGGGTGTGCCCTTTTGTTACTGTGTCAGTTAGCATTTCCAGTTGTGCTTCTTTTACCGTTCGCATCACCATTCCCGTCTACTCCACCACGTGCGTTACAGTTTGCATTTTTGTATGCAATTGTGTTTCTGTTTCTGTTGGCTTTACTGTTGCTGTTACTGTTACCATTTAAGTTTACTATTGCGGTACCATGACCTTGCGTGTAACAGTTTGCGTTTTTGTACACGCTTGCATTTCTGTTACTGCTGGCTTCATTGTTGCTGTTACCGTAACCATTTGCATTCACAACTGTGGTTCCATGAGTGTGTGCATTACGGTTTGCAGTTTCATACGCGCTTGTGTTTCTGTTTACTTTGACATTATTGTTGCTGTTACTGTTACCATTTGCATTTACAATTGTGGTACCATGAATGTGTGTGTTACCACTCACGTTCTGTATGCACTTCTGTTTGATGCCTCCTTTAAGTAACTGTTTGCTTCAGCATCACTTTAAGCTTGTGTTTCTATTAAGGTTTGCTTTGCCATTTACGTTTGCTTTGCCATGTGCGTTACCATTGCCGCTTGCGTTTGCTTTGCAGTTCCTGTTACTGTGTAACAAGACATCACATGGCAGGAGTGCAGGGCCCAAAGGGCCCCATACTGCTGCCACTGCATTCCATTCACTATTTATCATCCTCAGTCTCAAAAAGAAGGGAAATTAGAGGCAAAAAACTCTGTTTAATGCATCAGTTAGGGTTGTTCCAGGTGAAAAAGTGAGGAATTCAGGGTTAGGGTTGGCCCCCTTGGACCCCAGCCCACCCCGACTGGCATCAGGGTGTGCGTTGGGGTGCGTGGTCACTCTCACCCCATTCTCCTATACTTCTGCTTCTTTACATGTCATGGGTGAGAGTTGAGGCTGATGACCCCAATGCACACCCTGATGACGGTTGGGTGTTGGGGGTCCAAGGTGGGTTTTCAACCCCAACCCTGAATTGCCTTGCTTTTTGCTGTAGAACAACCTTAATTGATGCATTAAACAGAGTTTTTTTCCTCTATTTTATATATATATATATATATATATATATATATATATATATTAGAGGCAAAGAACTCTGTTTATCAGTTAGGGTTGTTCCACAGCTTCAAAAGTAGGGAAATTCGGTGTTAGAATTGAAAGCCCCTTTGGGGCCCTCAGTCCACCCCAACCAGCATTGGGGTGCGCATTGGGGTCATTGGCCCTAACTCTCACCCCATCACATGTGTAAAGAAGCTGAGGAATAGGAGAATGGTGAGAGTTGACTGATGACCCAATGTGCACCCCAATGCCGGGTTGGGGGAGGCTGGAGGGGTCCAAGGGGCCAACCCCAACACTGAATTTCCTTGCTTTTGTCACTGTGGAACAACCCAAACTGATGCATTAAACAGAATGTTTTGCTTCTAATTTCCCTTCATTTTGAGAATGATGACGAGAAATAGTGAATGTAATGCGGCGGTGGGAGTGCTGCCACATGATGTCTTGTGACATAGGAACAGGAACAGCAACACAAACAGAAGTGCCAACAGTGGCGCACATGGTAATGCAAATGGTAAAGGAAACATTAATAGAAACGCAAGCGCAAAGTGATGCCAAAGAGAACAATAACGCAAACGGACATTGAAGCACGTACGAAAATGCAACTGATAATGTGAACAGTGATGGCAGCAGTATTTTAAATGGAAATCTAAAGTGTCACAGCAAAAAGAATGTGAAAGGGAACAGAAATGGAAACGCGAACACAAGCACACATGTAAATGCAAACCGTAATGTGCACAGGCAGGGTATCGCAATTGTAAATGCAAATGGTAAAGTTAACAAGAAGAATAATGCCAAAGGAAACAGAAACAGAAATGGGAACAGAAGCACATATGGCAAAGCAAACTGAAACATGCATGGGTACAGTACTGCAATCGTAAAAGCAAATGGTCACGGTAACAGCAACAATAACAGCAAAGGAAACAGAAACGCAAAAGGAAATGCAAGAGCATATGGAAACACAAACCATAACGCGCACAGGCACAGTTATGCAATTGCAAATGCAAATGGTAACAGTAACTGCAAGGAAGACGCAAAACGAAAGAGAAACAGAAATGCAAATGAAAGGGCTTCCGTAAATGCAAATGGCAATGCACATGGTGATGCAAATAAAAATGCAAACAGAAACAGTAGTGGAAATGCAAATGATAACAGTAACGAAAAAGCAAGCGCAAATGAGAACATAAAGGGTAATACACACGGTGGCGTAGACAGGAACGGTAATGCAAGTGGGGCCATAAACGCAAGTGGAAACAGTAACTGTAACAGTAATGGAAGCACACACCCTGTTTTTGCCAAACAGGTGCATAGAGAAACACAGTGTGTACAAAGAATGTATGCATTGTAATGGGCATCGAAGCTTAAAACGAGCATTGGAAGTACTTAATTAAACAATAAGCCATGAGGGGGTGTGGGTTATCGGGGGATTTACAATGGCTGGAGTGGTTTGTCCATGAGGTGCAGCCAAGTGGGTAAATCTGTGCCAGCCATGATAAATCCCCTGATAACCCACACTCCCAAGTGGCTTATTGCGATTATACCTTGCAATTTAGTATATGTTTAATACTTAAAAAATGCCACTTTTTTTGTTTCGCTTAAAAATATAATGATTTTATTAAATTATTCTTCCACACAATAAAATAGTCCCTCTTGTTTGTATAGTGAGAGACAGTGACATTTAATGTAGTGTTATTCAGCATTCTTGTTTAGCATTCAAAACTTTTATTTAAGTTTTTAAAGTTTAATTAACTGAGCAAACATATAGAAAACAGTTTTTAAGATAAGATGGGTATTGCTGAAGTATTTAGACCAGTCTTTTCTCCATTGTTGAGTTTAATAATGTGCATTTTGGTTTCATCAGCGTTGTTGCTTTAGATAGTTTCATGTGGACTGTGTTGTGATATTTAGCATCCTGGGTTGTGACCTGTTGGAGAAAACAAAAATACTTCATTTGTTTTTATTCTTGAGGGGGCTGGAGTTTTTAATTTTTTGAGGTGCAAGACTTTTTTCCTTATCTGATTATTTACAGATGAAGTTGACAGTACCATAGTTGACAAGGCTTCTGATCGAAGGTATTTTTGGACGTGTCTGTGAAGGAGATTGGCTGCCCTCGTCATGTGAATGCTGCATTGCGATGTCCGTTGCTTCTGATGTTGTTTGCATTAGCACCATTGCCTCAGGAGCTGTCTCTGGTGTATTTCTCGGGCTGTGTTCGCAGATGTCATGTTTGAGAAGTGCTGGAGGTTTCAAGGCTTGTGCATCAGGTACAGCATGTAGTGGTGATACTATGGCATTGTTTATTTGTGCAGAAAGATTATTTCTGGAGTCGGGACTGTTTTTGCAGGAGCTGTGGGCACAGTTTGAATCCTGTGTTGTTTGTTGTGCAAATTGGTTCTCATTTCTTGATGTTTCGCCACTAATGATTTGCCCCCACTTCATAAATTCATCAACGTTGGGCCGCCAGTAGCTTCGTAATGATGACTCACTTTTTTGACTAGTTATGGACATAATTTGTCGTGCTTCCATACCCGAGTCACTCAATAGAGTGACAGCTGTTGCATGGAGGGAATGATTTGTAAAAACAGTCTCAAAGTCGGCCTCTTTACATATACGACGTAACATGTTGCCTAAGAAATTTACACCCATTGGTTCAAATGTGTACCACACTGGCATGTTGTTTAAGATTGAATGATCCATCTTTTTGGGATGCAGAAATAAGGCAGGAGGGTTTGGGGGTTATTTTGACACATACCTTTTATAACTTTTGACTGGGCACAGAGGATCATTCGGCTGAGCAAACATAAAACCCCTTGTTAATTGTTTTGTAGGTTCGTTTATTTCTTTATGGTTTTTTGTTTGCTCATTAAAGGATTTTGTGATGTATTCATGCCCTTCTTCATTTGCTTTTATTTCAAATGAATGTATTGTCAGTTGGTGCACTCCCTCATTTCCATGTGAGGGAATTTTATATATCCTAAAGCTATATTTGCTATTATATACCTTGAAGCTTTGTTTGCTTTGTAAGCTATGCTGTAACAAAGTCATAATAAATGTAGTAGAAATTTCTGAGTTCATGCTGTTTTCTACAGGGTTACAGAATGTTACTGAGGTTACTTGAGGTACATTTGTAGAAACAGAAAGCAAGATAAAACTGGGCAAAACTGGTTGTACCAGCCTGAATAATAGCAGTTCTTGGAATTTAGATACTTCTTTCATTACAATTAACAACACGCCGGACAAAATATAAGATAACAACACGCTTGGGGCAAAGTATAAGATAACAGCACGTTGAGGCATTGAAGGCAAGCTTTACATTGTTATATGTTGCTATGGTGTGAGTGAAACTTATTGTTTCACCTAGGTCAGATTGACCCACTGGCATATGTATCAAGAAATATTGGGTAAGAAATGAAGTAAGCAGTGGAAAAGTACACCACACATTGGTATCAACTTGTTATTCTGTTTTATGATTGGCTTATACTGAAATGTTGGTATTTTTCAAGATAAGAATTGCAGAATCTAGCTTATAAAAAGCTGCTGTAAATTGTAATCAGGGAGCTTTCTCCTTTGCAGAACTCCCGCATGCATGTGAAAGATTTGATCAAATAAAGCGACGTTAAGACAAAACCCAGTGGTGTGGTTTTTGCCCCGTGACGACGGGAGCGGTTGCTCAGGTAATACTTACAGTGAGAGAATTTGCGATCACAGTTTTGGCGTAGTCGGCAGGATGAGTTCTTCGGTCCGTGTCACCTCGTGATCGGGTTGTTTCCCTTGGACAAAAAGAAGGACATTTTTGTGGAACCCCATCAGGACATGACGCCTAGGGGCCAGCGACACTCATCATCACTGTAAGTACAAGAATACCTTGGAGCGAGTGTGCACTATAAAGGACAGGCCTAGATAAAATGGGAAACAAGGGAACAAAAAATAACCTAGGTCCAGAGTTAGTATTATCTGGACCAGCAAAATGTATGGTTGATAAGTTTGGCCAGGATTCGGTCTCTGAGATAGGACAATGGCATAAGTTGACCAGGGGAATATTTCCCCTTATAGGTACTTTTAGTATAGATGTACTAAAGGAAGCAAGGATAGCATTGGAAGAAAAGAAAGAGCAAACAAAAAGGGTGCAAGGTAGATTGGTCAAGGTTTAGAATATGGGAAAGAGAGGCAGAAAGGCGACATGAAAATCAAGTGAGAGGGTTAATGGTAAAACAAGAAGGGGAAGATACTGAATGCCGCAGGAGGGTGTTTCACCATCACGATACCCCTCCACCATATCGGCCCCCTTCCCCAACTGCTCCGCCGGGACCACAGGAAGGGGTGGTGCCAGATGCACCACCAGAACAGGGAGTGGTACAGCCTGTGCAACAGGCTGCCCCAGCTGTGCCTGCTGCCCTACCTGCTCAACAAGCACTGATAGTCCAACCGGGCCAAGCAGTACAACCGGCACAGGGCATTCAACAGGCTGCCCAATTGACTAGGGACACGCTTGTTCAACATCCTCCTGTGACTCTGGTGCAGGAGGCTGCGGTCACAATCCCCAGAAAAAGCCCAGAATCCCCCACACCCGTTCAGTCAGATGAGGAGGTAGGGAGTCAAGAGGGGGAAGAGGACCTGGTTGACACAGTGGAATCTATGTCACTGGATGGGAAGGTACATGGCAAGGGAGATGGGAAGCCTTGGGTATTTAGGCAAACTTATGCAAGGACTAAGGGCCTAAACCAGGCAGGGGGAAGAAAAAAAACTAACACAGCAGTTGCCTTTGATACGTTTTCCCAACCCACACCCCGAGGCAGGAAGACCGACTGCCAATGACCAGCCTGCAGTCCCTCAATACATTGAAGTGGACCGCTCATGGAATCCTGAGGAGTTGAGAGAGGCCCTGAAAGATATACCAAAGCCTCAAAATAACATAGAAGAATATATAAAGGAGTTAACAAACTTAATAAAAATGTATGAACTGTCTACGACCAAGGTTGGAGAGTGTCTTAGATGAACATTAAAGGGCATGTGGGAGGAAGTAAAAGAGGCCTGGGACCCAGAGAAGCCAAGGGACCAAATTATGCCACAATTTAACGTGGTGTGCATAAAACGATGGGAAAAATACAGAGATGTGACAGACTGGCCTCGCATCCGGGATACGAGACAAAAAGATGAGGAATCAGTATGCCATTACAAGGAACAATTGGAGGGGGTCTTTAGGCAATTTTCCGGTATTGGGCTGGATAATCCCACATACCAGCATCAGTTGGGTATGGCTTTTTGCACCGGACTGAGTGAGCCAATTAGATTGGGAGTTACCACAGTGTGCATTGGATGGGAGACAAAGAAAATAGCCAACCTAGTGCCGTATGCTGAACATGCTGAGAGACAGCAGAAGGAGATACAAAAGGAAAAGAAAGAAAAGCTGGAAAAGGCTCAGCTAATGTACTTTGAGAGAGACAATAAGCAGCCCCAACCGGGAGGTGGAAATGGCAACAGAAGAAGTCAGAGAGGACAAAATAATGGAGGTTATCCACGGGGAGGAGGGGGAAAAGGGCAACCATCGGAAGGATCGGCAGGACAAAGACCGGACCGGAGGTGGTATCATCTGCTTTGCGTGTGGAGAACAGGGACACATAGCAAGAAATTGTGTAAAGGCAAATCAGTGGCAGCGTAATCAAGATTCCAATGCCCTCTTGCCTCCGCCACCACCTCCTCCTGCTCCACAACAGTGGCAGCCAAATCAGCAGCAAGGTTGGGGTGGAAATCCTCGGGATCCTAAGTTCTGGACTAATAATGTTGGCTTTGCCAATGACAGCTGAAGGTTAGAGGAACACTCCCCCTCCCCCTTTTCACAAATGCTATGTGCTTCAACAACGCCAGAAGGTAGTCCAGTAATAGACTTAATAATCATGAACACAAAGTTGACCTTCTTGATAGACACAGGTGCCTCAATGTCAGTAATTCAAAGAAGCAAGTTAAATGCACCCTTATCCAGTCGAATGGTGACAACAATAGGGGCATCAGGAGTACCACAAAGAGAGCAATTAACAATCTCATTACTGGTTCGGTGTGGAAAAATGGAATTACAACATACTTTCCTCAGTAGCATGACCTGTCCTGTAAATTTATTGGGAAGGGATCTCCTGTCAAAGGTAAATGCACACATTACTTGTACCCCAGAGGGGGTTAATATAGAAGCACCGGGGGTTGGTTTGTATCCATGTTTAGCAGAAAGAACAGGGGATTGGCTGTATAGTTGGGAATTAACAGAACCAAAGGAGGTGGGTTGGCTACAAGAATGGGCTGAAGTAGTAACACATGGCCAGTTGCAGTTACAGACAGATTTGCATTGCACAACACATAATGCAGTGGGAGGTCGGGACCTAACTTATGAGTGCAAAGAGTGGGGGAAAACAGCCAGTAGAACAGGCCATCTGGGTGTCAGAGATATATGTGGCAAAGGATCGTTGTGCAGCCTCAGTGAGGCTGAATGTAGAGCAATTAAAAGTATTCCAAGAGCCAGGGTCATACCCACACATTTCTCTGGCAAGAGAATCCCTCCCCCCCTTGAGTGGAAGGAATTAGGGCCATGGGTAGCAAAAATGGTACAGTTGTGTGATTGGGAACATGTAGGAAGCAAGCTAATATCAAGGGCTGGAAACTGTGAAAAATACATAATTAACAGAAGGGTTAAAGAGTGCAGTGGATGAAAGAGAAGTGAATGTGCGAAAGATTTGTGAAGAAATAGGCATGCAGGAGAGTGTAAGTTGGATAAATGAGTTACCAGCAAAGCTATGGGCAGAATCAAAGTATGATGTGGGATTACTGAAGAATGCACAACCCCTTATGGTCAAGCCAAAGTCCTCTTACAGACCGAATAGGCATCAATATCCGCTGGGTAAAGAGGCGGAGGAGGGAATAGCCCCAGTGCATGCAGCATTAGTGGAAAGGGGAGTAATCATCCCCTGCCCATATGCAACGGTAAATACACCAATTTTACCAGTGAGAAAGCCAAATGGAAGTTACCGCTTTGTGCAGGACCTGAGAGCGGTAAATGAGGCAGTACATGTACGTACCCCGGTAGTGCCAAACCCGATTACAGTATTGTCATCCATTCCACATAACAGCTGTTATTTCACGGTCATTGATTTAGCAAATGCATTTTATAGTATCCCCGTAGAACCCAATAGCCAGGAATGGTTTGCATTCACCTACAAAAGGGAAAAGTGGACCTGGAATGGCATGCCCCAAGGCTATGCTGAGTCTTCAGCAGTATTCTCAGCTCAAATGAGAGAGAATCTATCCGCTTTTGTGGCCCCATCGGGCAGTACCCTAATACAGTATGTGGATGATCTATTGCTTGCTAGCCCCAGTAAGGAAGCAAATGAACAGGATACAAAAGCTTTATTACTTTTCTTGGCTGAGAATGGGCATAAAGTGTCTCGAGAAAAATTGCAATTGTGTAGAGAGCAAGTAAAATATTTGGGTCATGTGTTGTCTGGCAGTGGTAGAAAGCTAGACCCTGAGAGAATTAAGAACATAACAGCATGGCCAAGCCCAGTTACCAAGCAGCAAATAATGTCTTTTTTGTGTATAGTGGGCTATTGTAGAGCCTGGATCGTGGATTATGCTATGTTGGCACAACCCCTCCATGAAGCCATATTTGGCAAGAAAATGCAGAAGACTGAGGAGATCAGGTGGACACCTGATCTAGAGATCTGTTTTGCGAAACTTAAAAATGTATTGGTTACAAGTCCTTATTTGGGACTACCAAATTATGAGAAGGGTTTTAATCTGTTTGTGAATGGTAAAGGAGGTTACATGTCAGCTGTATTGACACAGGAACATGGAGGGAGACAGAGGCCCATAGCATATTACTCGAAGTGTTTGGACTCAGTGGTATGTGGGATGGTGTCTTGCCTGCAGTCGGTGGCAGCGGCTACTGAAGCGGTGTTGGCATGCGTGGATCTGGTAGGATTCTGTGCTTTGACGGTGCATGTGCCTCATTCTGTACCTTCTATTCTGCTACAAGCTCGCACAGCTCATTTAACGCCTGCACGATTTCTTCAGTATCAAAATGTGTTACTAACCATGTCTAACATAACTTTGAAAAGGTGTACCACTTTAAACCCAGCGACATTGTTCCCCACCCCGGAGGAGGGGGGGAGCATGACTGTGGGCAAGTAATTGACTTAGACTGTAAGCCTCGACCGGATATCACTGACGTGCCCATCCAGAACGCAGACATAGAACTATTTGTTGACGGCTCGGCCCAAAGAGACGAAAAAGGATCCCCCTTGGTAGGTTATGCAGTATGCACTCAAAACTGTTTAGTGGAAGGGGCAAAACTACCTCCACGAACTTCAGCCCAAGCTGCCGAACTAATAGCTCTGACGAGGGCATGTATAATCGCTATGGGTAAGACAGTTAACATATATACAGATAGTCGATATGCATTTGGGGTAGCTCATGATTTTGGCACCCTGTGGAAACACAGAGGGTTTTTAACAGTGGCTGGAAAACCTATTGCGCATGCGAATTTGGTAACAAATCTTTTGTTAGCAATCCAGAAGCCAGAAAAGTTAGCAATTGTAAAATGTCAGACCCATACTTCTAACCAAGATTTTGTTTCTGCAGGAAATGCGAGGGCTGATGCAGCTGCAAAGGAAGCAGCTCTTTCTGGGAGTGTTCCGAAATTTCAAATGTCTTTGACTGTAACTAACCAACTTGATTTATTCTCAGTAAAGGATGTTGCAACTTTACAACAGTCGGCCAGTGCAAAAGAGAAACGTAACTGGCAAACAAACTGTAAATTTGATGCTAGCACTAAGGTGTGGACTAACCCGATGGCAGGCTCTGCCTGCCCTCGGCAGTATTCTCTTTTGTAAAATTGGCCCATGGGGCGATCATGTTTCAAAAGTGGAGTAGTCAATCTTGTAAATAAACATTGGTATGTTGTTGGCTTTACCGTATATGCTGAAGATTTTTAAAAGTGTGTAATATGTATGCAAAATAATGTTGGTAGAGGACTCCAAGTAACCCCCTCTGCCCATCCTTTTCCTACAGGACCTTTTGAACATTTAATGATGGATTTTATTGAGCTAAATCCGTGTGAAGGGTATAAATATTGCTTAGTGATTGTAGATATGTTTTCAAAGTGGGTAGAGGCTTTCCCAGTACGGAAAACCACGGCCTGTACAGTAGCAAAGGCCCTGATTAAAGAAATCATTTCAAGGTGGGGGATTCCCACTCAGCTCTCCAGCGATAATGGCTCGCATTTTGCAAATGAAGTCATCAGAACCTTGTGTGAGGCACTGCAAGTGGATTTACGAACGCACTGTGCATACCACCCACAATCGGGAGGGGCAGTAGAAAGGGCAAATCAGACATTAAAGCTGAAATTGACCAAAATTATGGCAGATACTGGCCTTAGTTGGGTAAAGGCACTACCAATAGCCCTAATGAGTATGAGGGGAAGAGCTGGCACCATGGGTTTATCACCTCATGAAATTTTGATGGAAGACCCCTCAGAATGACAAATGTCCCCTTCCCACAAAACCAAATAACATTGCACGGTTTAGATAATGAAATGATTGCCTACTGTTTATCTCTTAATGCTGTTTTAAGATCTCTCTATCCTAGGGTGAAAGCTGTGATTCTGGTCCCCTTGGAGGGACCCCTGCATAAGATACAGCCAGGAGACTTTGTGGTTATCAAGGACTTCCGAAGAAAAAAGTGGTGCGCCCCGAGGTGGAGAGGACCGTTCCAAGTGCTCCTGACTACCGCCACAGCCATAAAAATCGCGGAGAGAGAGACATGGATTCATGCATCTCATTGTCGCTTGATGACAGCCTCTACAGTCAATACCAGTGAACAGTGAACTGAGCAACCATGAATATTATTATTGTTCTGTTTTCATTTGGACTATTGCTGCTATTGGTAACTCTTACTATGGGGCTCTAGACTGATAAGACGCTGCTCCCGCGCAGCACCAGAGCCATTGCACCTCTGAACACTTGGTGGACTCTAATGAACTTGCATGCTAATAACGCAAATATGTCTAATTGCTATGTATGTATGAGCTCTCCATTTTCTGCAGCAGTAGGTCTCCACTTGAAACCTAGACCCTTAAACAAATCTGAAGCAAATGCAGTTTTTCTTGCCATAGCGGGCATCAACATTACTGAGGTTTCCTACTCCACCCGCAAGGTACAAAATCTTTCTGTCTTTCAGGGACATGATTTTGCCACCTGGTATTTTCCACCGAGTGCCACAACTGTTCCGTTGTACTAGACATGCGAGGCGACAATGTTTCAGCCCCGCTCTGTGTATGCAATAAAAACACTAACAATACCTTGGGGTGGTCTCATTGCCAGTCGTGTTGGAAACAGCAGACTGAGGGGGGTAAAATGAACTCGTACACTAATTGTTCCCAACACAATACACCCCAAGTGCCTGATGAGTATTCCTCTTTAGGCAGTCTGTCGGGTTCTATACTGGGTATGTGGGGATAGAGCTTATCTCTTTTTGCCTGTGGGGTGGACAGGCTGCTGTTATCTAGCCACGCTCCACCCTGCGGCCCATGTATATGTGTACAACGCATCTGCTACACATCGACATGCAAGCTATGTAAATCAAAGTTCAAAAAAGGGAGGTGCCGGATGCAAATAAACATGTCCCAGTGGGAGAAAAATTTGGGGCAGGAATCTCCGGGTGTTGTTCAAAACATGCATTACATTGACCAGTTAAGCTATGAGTTGGAAACATTAATTAATGACACCTTGCAATCAACTGCCTTGCTGACAGCTGAAATTAAAGCCCTTAGAATCATAGCTTTGCAGAATAGAGCTGCACTTGATTATGTATTAGCCTCGCAAGGGGAGGTGTGCGCCATTATAGGGGAGGAATGCTGCACCTATATACCAGATAACTCCCAGGAACTGGAGCAAGTGATTGAGGGAATATGAACACTACAGCAGCATGTTCTTAGTGAGCATGCACCTATATCACAGGGCTGGGACCCCTGGTCATGGTTCTCAAGCATATTTGGTGACTGGGGAGCTACCCTCCTCCACTGGGTGGCAGTAATCGTGGTGGTGATACTGGCATTATGGCTCCTGACTGTGTTGCTCAAATTTCTCTTGCGTCGCCTGTGTAGCACCTTGTTGCCACATGCCATCACCCAGCTGCACCCCTTACTACACCCCAAGGACCAAGACCCTAGCGAATTAGTTGGGGTGTTCCCATTCTATGATGTACCAGACGTGACTAAAATATAATAGTTAACAAGTTGATACAAAGTATCAAAAGGGGGGAAAGTGTGAGGGAATTTTATATATCCTAAAGCTATATTTGCTATTATATACCTTGAAGCTATGTTTGCTTTGTAAGCCATGCTGTAACAAAGTCAAAATAAATGTAGTAGAAATTTCTTAGTTCATGCTGTTTTCTACAGGGTTACAGAATGTTACTGAGGTTACTTGAGGTACATTTGTAGAAACAGAAAGCAAGATAAAACTGGGCAAAACTGGTTGTACCAGCCTGAATAATAGCAGTTCTTGGAATTTAGATACTCCTTTCATTACAATTAACAACACGCTCGACAAAGTATAAGATAACAACACGCTAGGGCAAAGTATAAGATAACAGCACATTGAGGCATTGAAGGCAAGCTTTACGTTGTTGTATGTTGCTATAGTGTGAGTGAAACTCATTATTTCACCTAGGTCAGATTGACCCACTGGCATATGTATCAAGAATTATTGGGTAAGAAATGAAGTAAGCAGTGGAAAAGTACACCACACATTGGTATCAACTTGTTATTCTGTTTTATGATTGGCTTATACTGAAATGTTGGTATTTTTCAAGATAAGCATTGCAGAATCTATCTTATAAAAAGCTGCTGTAAATTGTAATCAGGGAGCTTTCTCCTTTGCAGAACTCCCGCATGCATGTGAAAGATTTGATCAAATAAAGCGACGTTAAGACAAAACCCAGTGGTGTGGTTTTTGCCCAGTGACGACGGGAGCGGTTGCTCAGGTAATACTTACAGTGAGAGAATTTGCGATCACAAGAAAACAAAAATACTTCATTTGTTTTTATTCTTGAGGGGGCTGGAATTTTTAATTTTTTGAGGTGCAAGACTTTTTTCCTTATCTGATTATTTACAGATGAAGTTGACAGTACCATAGTTGACAAGGCTGCCGATCAAAGGTATTTTAGAACGTGTCTGTGAAGGAGATTGGCTGCCCTCATCATGTGAATGCTGCATCATGATGTCCGTTGCTTCCGATGTTGTTTGCATTAGCACCATTGCCTCAGGAGCTGTCTCTGGTGTATTTCTCGTGCTGTGTTCGTAGATGTCATGTTTGAGAAGTGCTGGAGGTTTCAAGGCTTGTGCATCAGGTACAGCATGTAGTGGTGATACTATGGCATTGTTTATTTGTGCAGAAAGATTATTTCTGGAGTCGGGGCTGTTTTTGCAGGAGCTGTGGGCACAGTTTGAATCCTGTGTTGTTTGTTGTGCAAATTGGTTCACATTTCTTGATGTTTCGCCACTAATGATTTGTCCCCACTTCATAAATTCATCAACGTTGGGCCGCCAGTAGCTTCGTAATGATGACTCACTTTTATGACCAGTTATGGACATAATTTGTCGTGTTTCCATACCCGAGTCACTCAATAGAGTGACAGCTGTTGCATGGAGGGAATGATTTGTAAAAACAGTCTCAAAGTCGGCCTCTTTACATATACGACGTAACATGTTGCCTAAGAAATTTACGCCCATTGGTTCAAATGTGTACCACACTGGCATGTTGTTTAAGATTGATTGATCCATCTTTTTGGGATGCAGAAATAAGGCAGGAGGGTTTGGGGGTAATTTTGACACATACTTTTTATAACTTTTGACTGGGCACAGAGGATCATTCGGCTGAGCAAACATAAAACCCCTTGTTAATTGTTTTGTAGGGTCATTTATTTCTTTATGGTTTTTTGTTTTCTGATTAAAGGATTTTGTGATGTATTCATGCCCTTCTTCATTTGCTTTTATTTCAAATGAATGTATTGTCAGTTGGCACACTCCCTCATTTCCATGACGAGCAAAGTGCAATTGAATATCCATCCTGACTTTTCTAAGTAGTCTGATGGCTGTGTCTGGTGTCAGAGCCAGGGAACTTCGTAATCTGGTAAGCTGGTTGATGGTTAGTGGGGCATGGTGCTCAGTTCTGTCTTTGCCATCTTTTCTATAACGTTTTACCACAGCTTTAAAAATGTTATTTCCAGTATTGAACTTTGTATTTAACATCAGATTGAAGCTGCGACTTAGGGGAGGGTCATTTAAGTACCTGTTTAAGCTTGCTCTTAGGCTTATGTAATTTGTCAGTATGTATTCTTTGCCATGGCTGTTATGTACTGTACTATAGTACTCTCTGAGGATTGTATTTAAGTCTGAGGAACTAATGGTGGCAAAATTTATTTGTACATTCTTTTGTTTACACCAGTCTATGAAAACATTCCCCGCCCAGCGAGTTTGCTTCTGGGTTGCTATTTCATGATGTTCAAGCTCTAGTTGCTGCATCTGTTCATTTGTTATATGCTCATGATGCTGTCTTTTTCGACCCACAGCATTGGATGGCCTAGATGACTGTGTAATGCCCGTTGAGTTTGAGTTTGGAACTGTGGGAGGTGCTGCTGTGGATGTCGGCTGCAGATGTGACTGGATGATCGCGGTTTTTGGACCTAGAAGCGGTGTGGTTGGCGCTGGAGGCAGACTTTGAAGAGGTACATTTTCTGTGGCATTAGAATGTGTTTCTCCACTCTCTACACAATGGAAGATTTCCTCGAGCTCAGCGGTGTCGATGAGATCAAAAGAGGTGTCCATTTCTTTTTTTTTTTTTCACTGTGCGTGTGTAAGGCGACGGTAGTTAGCAGGTTATTAATATGGTGGCTATTTGGAATTGTACAGGGTATCAGAGTAATTTAAAGTTAATGTGGATCACGTGGCAGGCTGGCACCTTTTGCAGTGATTACTGTACGATTTACAACGGGGGTGAGGTGCCAGTCTGCCCTTCTGATTGGACCATTTCTACACTACATGGTATAATTGCTAATATCTCAGCAACCGCATGACGTAGAAAAGAAATTTAAATTTCACAAAAATCATGATTTCCTAGGCTATGTAGCTCACAACAAAAATTCTGTATCTTGCATTGTTTTCGAGATACGAGCCCTGAAAGGTGCAGCGTACACCACCATGTTAGTCTACGGAAAAAAATGCCAACTTTGGAGTACCGTAACTTGGCAGCTGGGCAATATTTTTTCACCAAACTACCAAAAGGCACATCTGTTAGATGTTGGCTGCATTCCCTCCAAATTTCAGCTCAAAAGACCAAACCGTTCTTTTGCAGCAGGGTGACAAAGAAGTGTTGTCATTTTGGCCATAGCCTGGAAAAGTAGTGTCACAATTTGCGACACCTTTCACAAATTTTGTGAAAGTGTCATGAGTGTGACACTACTTTGCGACACTACTTTTTCCATAAATTTGAAAAACATATTTCTGGGGTGTTTAACCCCAAAATAAAGACATGGCTACCATCATCAGGGTCCGACTAAGTGAACACAAAAAGAATTGTGTCCCTAGAGGGTCCCAAATGTAAATGCCAAGCATTTCTGTGATCACTAACTAAAAAAAATGGCTGACTCACGACACTACTGGGGTGATTTGCGACACTAAAAACTGCATGTACGACACTTTCGCACTTTTTAACTTTTCCCATTGACTTATAATGGGAACTTGTTTTTTGAATAACTTTTGAACTGTTTAATATTTTTTCATGAAATCTTCAAAAGGCACATCAGGGGCCCCAGACACATGTTCCCTGAAGTTTTTGGACTAGTCGCACAAACCATGCAACCTGTAGGCAAGAGCAAAGAATTCGCAGAAAAAACGTAAACGCACATTTGGTTGGTGCTTAATAACTCTGTAGCCGTATATCTGACCAGTACAATATTTGGCAGATCACAAGCTCTACCATGCCCAATCATGCATACCAAAGTTCAGACAAATCCATTGAACAGTGGGAAAGTTATTAAGGTGCAAAGTTTGACCCTTTAACCTTAAAATGGCTCCTCAACCCTAATTATGTTAGCACTACTGTGCTACCATAATATATACTGTGTATACTTGCTGTTATTCCTTTATTAGAGCCGTAGCCTAAGTGATTCTACTATATTAAACTCCTATTATATATTGCTCTGTATCCTGTACGCAACAACTCTATTTACTGTATTCTACTGTGTATTGTTCTGTATTACCTGTATGCTGTCCTACCCAGGACCTCCTTAGAAATGAGCTTGCTCAATGGAGCTTTATCCTGGTAAAATAATAAACTAAACCAAACCCACAGCATTCACTGCCTCTTTGATCATGTCCCATACCTGTTGGATCTCAGACCTACCCCCCACCCCACCCTCTGTTGACCAAATTCTCATTGTACACATAAGCATGGGCAAGGCCAGAATCTTCTCCTTTGAAAACATTTCCTTTTTCACCAGGATTCGTCCTCCATCTTCATGCGTGTTTGAAATAGGGAGGACAGACACCATCGAGCACTTTATATATACAGCTAAGTACAGAGTTAGGGTGTAATGTCATGCCCCTGTCCAGGACCAGAATGTGTTCCTGCATGTCCATGTCAAATGCAGATCTAGCTGCCTAGATATTACTGCACCCAGCTATGTGCAGATACATCAATAATCTAGTCATCACACAACATATATCTAGTGCTATGTTCAGCCATCTCTTTACTATTGGCCATTCCATGAAACACCTTCCTCTAATCACCTGCAGTTTCATTGAGGAATTTTGATGGTGCACTTTGCTCCTTTTATGTGCTCCAGGCACAGTTAGACATGCTAATGAATGCACTGCAGTAATGACATGCTAATTTGGATTTTGCATTTGGTTGTGAAATTAGTTCATTTGCATACTCTGTTTGAATATTGCAGGTTTTCTCCAAGCGCTATTGTAATTGAGCAAGCACTAGTACTGAGACTGCACTAGCACAATATCCTTCTGTGGCACTGAGATTATGTCACACATCGTAGATGACACCATCATACAGCACAGGCATGCGCATCATTCTGTTATGCAATGGTATTAAAGAAGGTATATAACAATGCTTAACGAAGTCTGTGTAGTTCTATGTAATAACTGTGCCAATATAGCTGAAGTGCATAGACTGTTGTACTGTGTCCCCTCATCCCTGTTTCAATTTACTTTCCCCTTGCCTTTACCAGCTTGGATAGCACCTGGCAGAGCTCTAATTCTGGCCTAAGACCCCCTCCTAAATCAGACCTAGTTTTCAAATTACTGAGCGTTCAGCCGTTTGGTGCACTTTCTCCCGATGCTTTGTGTGAATCAATCGCAAGTCTATCTCACCCCACCCCCCCAGGCTCTGTACACTCAGCTTCCATGCCTCCCACCTGTTTTGTGTTGTGCCCCTTCCACAAATTTGCCTAAACCTACTCTTTTGTCTCCCAAGTATTTAATCTCTCCTCCCTTCCCTCCCTGCAGGCAGCCCTACGTGGGCAGACCTCACCGAGTTGAACGGACCACCTAGGCTCCAGAAATGAGCCACCGGCCCCTGCTGGGAGCTCCTACCACTGAAAAAATGCTGATCTCAGGTGAGCAGCCAGTCCTTCTCCTGGGACCGAATCTGTGAGCTGCTTGGAGCGGTCGGAAGCACCACAGCCCCCTATTGGCTGGCACTCGCTGTTCTCTGTAGTGCATTGGCCAGGGGCTAAACACACAATCTGTGCACCTCTGCCAGCTCCCAGACTGCTGTTACACAAGGTTTTTCATCCCTCCCACCCTCCCCACCTCCACTGATTAAATACACCTACTTCCCACCCCAAATCCCCTGAAACCTCTCTGACTGGCCCACTACCCTGCTGTTCATAGGCCATCCCAACCTCTGTCCCCAGCCTACCCTCTGTCAGATTTCCTCACTCCAACTATACAGTGCTCTCTGAATTGCTATACACTTTTACTCCTTGTACCCAGGGAACATGTCTCCCCGGACTGGACAGATGCTCCTCCTAACTACCCTTCTCTCCTGCCTTCCACCTCTCCTGTCCACTATTCCCCCTACTTTCCCTAGCCTGCCTGCCCCCTTCATGCTGCATCACGATGGCTCTTTCCAACCTCCTAATTCAATGACCAGCTCATCCCCTAACACAAACTGGTCCCACTGCACCTTACGACCCTGCCCCTTCCCCCTCGCTTCATCACACTCTTGGGCTATTCTTCACCTAATTACCTTCCAATCTGCCGCTCATAAATGCCCCCCTACTCTGCCCAAATGGTGGACAACAGCCCTCAGTTGCACACAAGTGCTCACTAGCTACCTTACCATCAGTCTCTTACTACTTGCAGCAGGGGACATACATCCTAACCCTGGCCCCTCAAACCTACCCATGGTGCAATCAACAGCAGGACCCTACTCTAACACAACTCCTAACCTCACTGGAGACCACCTCCCTTGGGGTCTGCGCCTCCTGCACCTAAATATACGTAGCTTGCCCCTTAAACTTGACTCCCTCCAGCTACTCGCAGCACACTATGCCCCTGATATCATCATCCTCTCTGAAACTTGGCTAAACAATCATGTCCCTGACTCCTCGTTAGCTATTCCAGGCTACGCAATTGCCCGTCAGGACAGGTCAACTAGAGGTGGTGGTGTGGCTATTTATGTAAACTCTGATCTGCATTTCTCAACCGCCCTAGCCAAAGCTGAACCCAATGCCTATGAAATTCTCTTGTTTCAACTGACTCTCTCTCTCTTTCTCCCTCCCTATCTACATAGCTGGAATCTATTGCCAGCCTGGCTTCCCAGATTCGTCTGTCACCACTCTCCTAAAACAAACTGCCTCCCAAACCCCTACTGGTGAACTCTATGTCATGGTCAACTTAAATCACAACTGGCTAGCTCCCTCCTTCAACAAAACCCAGTCGGACATTGCCTTGCTTAACCTCTCACAAACCATCTCCGAGCCCATATGCCTAAACTCCAAAACGGAAAACCACTCACTACTAGACTGGGACCTCACCAGCCATCCCCACCGGGTTATCGCTTCAGGGCTCCTACCCGATTCCCTAAGTGATCACCACATTATTTATCTAGTCCGGAAAATCCACTCACCTAGATCCCCTCCAAAGTTCATACTCCAACGTTCCTACAAATCTCTAAACCTCACCTCTGTGCTTGAAGACTTAGCTCTTGCTTGCTAGGAATCCCCCGCCAAACCCTGCTATATGGAAGATGCCTTCCTTCATTTCCAAAACACGTTCCTCCAAGTCTGGGATGCTCATGCCCCACTGCATCACTCCAGGGTTCATGGCTATCACCTGCCCTGGATCACCCAGGAACTGACAGCCTGCCAAATCACTCAGAACAAAGCATGGAGCACTCACAAAGCCTCACACCTCCCAAGCAACCTTGTCATCTATCGGTCTCTAAGCAACAAATGCACCAGAGCAACCCGCCTAGCTAAAGTGGAATACTTCAGCTCCTCCCTTCGTTCCAACTTAAACTGTCCATCCAAATTCTGGAAGGTTATTCACTCCATCTTCTCCCCTCCAACTGCCCACCCTCCCCCTCTCCTCGTTGTGAACAACTCACTCCTTTCTGATCCACTGGATGTTGCCGCTGAATTCAACACATATTTCTCCTCCTGTGTCTCAGCCCTCCTCTCTTCCCTGCACACGTTGGTGCCACTCTGTCCTCCCCCCATATGTTCTAATTCCAGTGGGCCCCCCACCTTCACTGTCAAAGAAATCTTGCCAGTTGACATCCTCGAAGCCCTTCAGGCCCTCGACACAACAAAAGGTAAATCCCCCGATGCCCTCAACTGCAACCTCCTCCACCTCTCTGCCCCAGCCATAGCAACCCCCATCGCCACCCTCTTAAACCTCTCCTTTTCCTCTGCCACTGTCCCCCAGGTCTGGAAGCAGGCCATCATCATCCCCTCCCTACCTCCCCCTCCAATTATTGACCTATCTCCCTCCTCCCTGCTCTCACAAAGCTGCAAGAACACCTAGTGCTCAACCAACTCACCTCCTTCCTCTCTGACACCAACTTCTTCATGCCGTTCCAGTCCAGTTTCAGGAAGTGCCATTCCACAACCTCCTCCCCTGGTTAGATTCACAGACTCCATCCTCTCATGTATGGACAAAGGGTTAATCACCTCAGCCATTTTCATAGACCTTGCCAAAGCTTTCGATATGGTCTGCCACACCCTGCTACTTCAATGTCTCTCGGAAGCAGGCCTAGCTGGCTCAGCTACCAATTGGTTCAGGGCCTACCTCTCTGACAGAACTCAATCAGTTAGAATCTCCGACGTCACCTCCTCACCCCTCCCTGTAGCCACTGGAGTTCCCCAGAGGTCAGTACTTGGCCCTATCCTGTTCTCCATCTTTCTCAATAACCTCCATCTAGTGTTTTCATCCACTGCTATTCAAATGTACGCAGACGATACTGTCCTTTTTTGCCTCTGGCTCCTCCCCAGAAGAGGTAACAGCCAACTTCCAGGCTGACTTCAACAAGGTAAAGTTATGGTTTAGCTCTCACCAACTCTCTCGCAATGCAAAAAAAACTACCACCATGACCTTCGGCACTCGGCAACATCTAACCAGGCTCCCTTCCCTCCCTACCTTCCACACCCTTGATGGGACGGTACTGGAGGACATTACATCCTTCCACTACCTCGGGGTTTGGCTTGACCGTCACCTGTCCTTCTCCGAACACATTGATGCCATCATAAAAAAACTGCACCCCAAGCTCAAAGCCCTTTACAGGAATCGCAACTGCCTCCCTCTCATGGCCAGGAATGAGCTAGTGCATAAAATGATCCTCCCCTCATTTGACTACTGCAACATAGTATACAGTGCCGCTCCCAAATCTACCTTATCCAGACTGGACACACTTTTCCATGCCTTCTGTTGCTTCGCCCTCGATTCCACCCCCCGCACCCATCACTGCAACCTCTACCATGCCCTCGCATTCTCTTCCCTGGAAAACCGTCGCCTACAGCACTGAGCTAAATTTGTAGCCAAATTCTGGCATGACGCCCTGCCCTCATACCTCTCTACCTTACTTACCCCAGCTCCTTCCCTTTCTTATGCCCTCAGATCACTCGACAACCAGAAGCTACAAATCCCTAGGCGGAAAACCACTATTGGGCAATCTGCCTTCTCCTACCACTTCCCCAAACTCTGGAGTGAACTCCCTCCCCAAATTCGCCACTCCTCCTCTACACACTCCCTGTCTTCAGCACTAGCAAACTACCTTTCGGTAAATTTCTCCTGCACCTAAGCCCCAAAGGTGTCCCCTTATACCCCCTTGACTGCTTGACCAGCAGCACCTAGTTTACACTACAGAAGCTGGCTTATCTATACCAACTTCAGCACTTCTTGGTACATGGTCTTGCCCTGTCCTAAATCCTACTTGATACTGCCCGATCATCACATGTTCTCCATTGCCAGTGTCACACCTCAGCTATCCAATTCTATCCCACGAGTTATAATTTATCCAGCACATTTTGCTGTTTAAGTCTGTACTATAATATATGCCTTCCAAGTGTTGTTGTTGTACTGTACTGGATGTCATGTCCCTATTCCATCACACAATTGTATAACCATAACCCTTCCTCTGTATCCTGCAACTGTATAGCTGAAACTCATTCTCTGTAAACTGTTCAACAGAATCTCAGTCTACTGTATTGCTGTAATTGTGTTCAACTATGTGCTACTGTTTTCATCATATATGTAACTCTTGATAACCTGTGAGTTATCTCCCACTGTACCCCCACCCCCCAGGTCGCACCGTGAGACGAGCATCTTTTTGCTCAGTGTGCCATCCTGGTGAAACAATTTCAATAAATAAATAAATAAAAAAAATTTGTGCAGGGCTGTTCATGCATTTCCATATTGATATACCTCCAGGGTACTTTCACTTAGGAAATGTATCTCAGATTTGAGAGTGCCTGTCCACAGAGTCATTCAAGGCAGCTTTGAAAACCTATTTGTTTGAACAAGCTTTTGCTGGATAGGTTACTCTGCTATTTTTAACTGATTTTAGAATTTATATTTATATTTATACTGCTGATTGTTTTTGCTATGTATCTGCACTTTGATTTTTTGAAAAGCGCAATATAAATAAACTTGACTTGACTTGATGTACGCTGAACCTGTGTTCCTGTTGTGTTCCCTCTGTCCTATGGGACCTGCTCCACTCTATAGCCTGATCTTATGAATGCAGATATATGGGCCCACTGTCCCAATTGATGTCCCCTATGCCCTGTACAGTACATGACCCGCTGAGGATCTCTAAGGTATGCATTTGCCATGGCAGCATGGTTATATGCTACCACAGTGACATGGCTGCAGTGTCCGGGAGGATGACTAGGTAATGTATGAATTCATTTTATTTAGGTATTGTTACTGGGTAAGGTACACTGGACAAGTAAATGCCTATTGTCAGGTACAACTCGGGAGGAGGCAATATGTGTTCTACATGTAGTTGTGGTGGTAGCTGTACCCAACAGCACTTGGATGTGGCCACCATCTGTGTTGTATATACTGTCCATAGTATGCAGCATGAGTGCTGGTATGCATATGCCTAATAATGCCTGGTGTACTATTATATTGCACAGTGTGTGCCACTCTTGTACCGGCCACTGTGTTAGCCAACACCTATAGTACCATGTTCTCCCCCTACTGCTGTTTTTGAATGGGGGTGGGTACTGGATGGTCTTCTGGCCTGTGTATTGGCCAAATTTGCTAGGTTATTCAAGAGTCTTACCTCTGATGCACCAGGAAATTGAAAGAAATTGCTGTTGGATAGATGAAGACTGAAAACTCCTTTAAAGTTTTGGAATATTGGGTGCTATGCATGAAAAAAAGCCTATGCGCCATGTATGTCCAGCACGTAGGCACTCCACACCCATTGCACCCCCTGCATGGGATGCACAGATGAGACATACATTCCATATGCACCCAATCTCCTTACTGGCCATGGAACTCTGCACAAGGCCAGATCGGGGGGGGCAGTGTGGGAGGCTTGCCTGCACTCCACACTATTCACAAAGGTGCAAAGTGCTGGGCATGGGGGGGCACAAGCTATGCTGGGAAACACCCAGCCATAAGGGATACATGTCCCCCCAGATGCCACTGCCAGCTGTGGCAGAGACATTGGAGTACAGCAGACCGCCCCCAACATACCACCCCAGCCCTTGGAGACCACATGGAGGGCTGGGGGAGGCCAACTGGGTACCCAACTGCCTCTGTGCTGCTGGTGCACAGTGCACTGCCTGCCATATTTGGTGCCCCATGGGCATAAGGGATCCACTGGCGGACCAGGTAAGGGCATCCCATTGGATGCATGCCCATGTCCATGGAACAGCTCACTGTGCACCTGTGCACTGGGGGGAAGGGACACATATGGGAGCAGCGCGGTGGCCGGTGTCTATGAATATGGCCACCTCGCATCTTTCTGTGAGTGTGGAGCTCTTTGGGTGGGATATGCACCTTTGTTGCATTATTCCAGCCCATTAGTGCATAGCTCACAATATTTTTTAATTTTCAATTATTTTCAAATGTGCCTCCGTCTTTTTTTTTTTCAACCAGGAGAGACACACTAAGCTGAAAGCTTGTTTACAGGTGTTACCTGGGAGCACAAGAAAGTTAAGAGACTTGCTCAGGGTCACACAGTATGCAAGTGGGGGCTGTGGGATTCAATTCAGGTCTCCAGGTTTGCAGCTCAGAACCTTAAACCACTGCGCTATACTGCCTCCTATACTGCCACCAAAAAAACTAAAAAAAAATCTGTAAAATGTCTTAGCATTGTCATAGGTGAGACCTATACCAAACTATACTTCTTATTTTTTAGTTAAGTTTATAGTTTCAATGGTTCTAGGCTCAAAATAGGAAAACCCACCACCTTTTACCTTGAATGTGCTTATGCTACAACAAGTATTTCATTGCCCAATAGCTACATATCAAAATAAATGAATAAGGGTCTTATTTAACATGAGACCCTGGTTATATGCTGTCTCCTATTACGAGTAACTACTGTTGTATAACAGAGCAGCACAAAACTCAGATGCACTTACTAGAAGCTATGAATTATGGTGCTATCACACCTTGTAGGTGAGACTGAATGCCTGTTCTCCTAAGAAGAGATAATGAAAAAAATATTTGTTTACTATCAAAGGTAATAATTACTTTCATGTTTCATAATTTGACTGTGCTACCATCATCAGGTTATTGCACTCTGCACTTCAATTTATTAGATGGGCTTGCCAAGCCCTATCAGATTTGGTACTGATTTTTGCTCAGAGGAATATAAAGAAATATACACAAGTCTGCTCACATTTGAAGACTGCAATCTCTTGTTTATAGCATCTATATAGCATTATTAAATCAACAGAAATGTCAGTGCACAATCATCTATTGATGGGGTAAAAACCTAAACTGATAAATTCCAGAAAGAAGTGGGAAGATGTTTTGGGTCTGAATATTTCAGGAGGATTGGTTGCTTTAGCAGGAGGAGTGGTGGTGGTATATCCCCACTCAATGTACATTTAAGCTTATACAGTACAGTATTTCACATTACACATGGCCTACTACTCCCCTAATGTACTTTGACAAATTTCTTCCTAATACGATGGAGCCTGTCCCAGTTGTAAGATGGAGCTAGGGACATTGTCTCACATGAAGTGTTTTTTTGTTCTAAGCTGGGTTCCTCCTGAGGGGAAGTAGAAACTGTCTTAAGTGTGATAATGGAAAGGCCTATCAAACTTGAGGCTCCAATAGTTCACCTTAGTGATCTTGAGAGGCTACTGAGGTTGGATGGGGGCCTCAGGAAATTAACATATATAGCCCTAATCTGTCCCAAACTGGGGATCTTGACTCTGTGGAAAAATGAGCAGCCTCCTGAGTGTAAAGTTTGGCTGGCTAAACTGGTGGATTGTACCAGAATATAGAAAATTATCTATAGATCAAGGAGTCAGCCTGAGATTTAAAACAAACAGTGTCTGGCACTGGAAGAGTTCCTGTCTCAACACCAGGGGACATGATGTAACAGTACAGATCTGGGTCCCCACTCTGTCCTCCTTTTACTCCCATCTCCAGTGATAAATTTTCTACAATGTAGTCATGTGACTCTTGAGATAGCTCAACTAATAAATAACAAAAGCTGCTGGATTTGGGCATTTTACTGTACACAGTACTTTGTTGTTCATTTATTGCTTTTTATTGTCCATTTTTTCTTCTATCTTTTCTTTCCTTTTTCTGAATTTAGGAGGTCTGGGTTTTTGTGCCCTCTCTGTCTGTCTTCTTTTCTGTGCTTTTTTATCAAGTATGGCATGGGAGAGTCTTGAAACTGTATACAATGCAAAGCAAAGGATTGTTTTCTCTTAGTGTTTCTAACCAAACATTTTGATATGAGTAATGTACTGCTGTACCCTCTTTTTAATATACTTATGTATGTGTTGCAATGAGAAATAAGTCAAATATATTTAAAAAAAATAAAAATAAATGTCAGTGAGAACCTTATTCTTTGCTCTGATAAGATATCCCATCCTGAATCCTGAATTGCATTTTCTTTGTAAATTATTGCATAGCTAGCCTCTGCATTTGGAAAGGCAGCACATGTTGTTGTTGTAAGGCTACATATACACATCTTACATTGCTTTACTATCATAGTCGCTACCTTGAGGTTTTACCTTACAAATGTTTTCTTGTTGGTATGGGGTTTCACCACTTTATTCCTGCAATGCTACGCTTACAGATCATACATTGCCTTGTTACTATAATTACTACATAAAACATCACATCGCAAACCTGCCTTTTCTAATAAAGAGCTTCATATTTCTTTTTTAAAGCAAACCTTTTAAAAAAGAAAAATCAAGTTTCAGACTTCAAGTTTTCATCAAATACCAAAGACTCATTTAACCTTTGCAGTCAGTGTCTGAGCAGTACAGAAAAGAGCTCTCTAGTTTACAACCATGTTTCCATTTATTGTGCTGTAAGCTATAAGGTTAAAAAACATTTCTGTTTTGCTAGATTGCTGAAAAGTTATTTTAAGTTTAAGTGAAACACCACATACTGACTAGATGAGCACATTCCCTGTGGAGTCTGTTCTTGCTAGGCACATGCTGCTCATTTGTTTACTGTAGTGTAAAAGTTAAATTATTCCGTTCTCTGTTGAGAAGTGCTTCTTACCTTCCTCCTAGTATACTGACTTTGCTATTGACAGTCTTCTCACAACTATGACCTTGATAGTAGTGACTGGGCCTTCTCTCCCTCTGCCTTTTATGCTACAAACTTCTTGGGGGGCAGAGACGTGCCTGATGACATGTGACATCATGATGTCACACCTCAGTGAAACGTCCCCTACCTGACCCTTCCCTGATCCAAATAGTGATACCAAAAGAAGCTCTGCAGGTATGATGGTGCACCAGATGGGTGGTTCTCCCCAAAAAGAGTTGCGATATCTAATAACAGACAGCTCAGTTCTGTTAAGAACTTGAACAGGCATGCTGCTGCACATTGTAGTTCTGTGCACAGGAGGAATCCAAATGATCATTTTATGAATGTAGTTAGCTATAGGTTAAATTGACTGTTATTAACACCTGTGTTTAACACAGTTCAGAATATTGTGATTTGTATATGCAACATAACATGTGGCCTAAAAACAACACTACAGATAGCAAAGAAACCAAAAGAAAACAGTCACCCTTGCTGTTGGAAAATGACTGTTTGGATTATATTGTCCCACTTGTAAAGGGATCATATTTGAATCCTATGATCCCTCATATGTGTTATTGAATTATATTCACCAGTGAACAACCCTATTTAACCTACTGTACCAAGTAGGTAGTATTCATGTATAGGGTTTATAGTGTCATGTTCCTAAATGACTGTGAAAGAATTAAAAGAAGAGGTTCCAGTCTTCCTTCTCATTCATTCCCCTGTCCTCCTCAATTGTCCCCAGGGTATGGATCCACCGCATCTCTTGCCGTCTTAACAGTAAATCCCAGTCTGCTACTCTGGTAAGGTTTTCAACTCAGTTCCAGTGCCCAGAATGTCAGTGATGCTACTGATTGTACTGACCCATTAAAATACTTTACTGCTGAAGATTCTGGATCCCTTCTACTGATGCAGTTTTTGTGTTCCTGGATCCTAGTCTAAAGCTGTCGGGTGGTCTTGCCTATATGCATGCTTTCACATGGACAGCTAATGATGTACAGAACTTGATCATTTGACAATGTAATGTGGTCCCCAATCTGTAATTCTTCTCCTGTGAAACTGTTTTGGGAAATCTTTCATTATTATTGGTGTGAGAACACACTGAACATCTCCCACAAGGGAAACTATCATTTTTTAGTGGGCCACGAATCAGCTGTACCTGTTGTGGTAGATCTGGTATGTATTGCACGGACTATAGAACCTGTTATTTTATGATTTTTCTAGGATGCCACACAGAGTTTCTGATGAAATGTAAGAGACCTGCCACTGACCTGCAGAATGTGTCAATATTTGTTAATGACTTTTGTAACAGATTGTGTGTGTTCTATATAGCATGCACAAAAAAATTATCTCTCTGGTCCTTGTGTTTTTTCTTTAGTTTGTAAAGCTCAGACTCTTGTGGCAGTAACCTTCACTTTTATTTTGTTTTGCATGGTGTTATTGAGATCTGTCTGACTTGGATCACTTTCTCCTCTGATGCGTACAATGTCTGTGTGCTTCAGTTCCTTTTAACATATTAGAACTAAGAATATGGGATGTTTTGTCTGAGTTTTGGGTAGTGAAAGTTGTTGCCATGCAGAATTGTATTTCAGTCAGTTGGTATTCTGTAAAGTGTCATTTCCAAGTGTATGGCTGCACTAATGATCAGTATATCAAGAAAAGAGGTAATCTAAGTGCCACTAGGAGTAAGAATAATCCATCTTCATGGAGAATATAAGTATATAGGACTTGGATATCTAGAGTGACAGCAGTATTGAACTTAAGCCTGTCTTGTTTTTATTTATGTTCTTTATAATTTCCAAGAAATGTTGAGAGTACTTAAAGAGCCAGTTTAGCCAAAGCAGGCACACAGAAAATTAAAACAAATTATAAGAAATTGTCAGTTGAAGTATTTTTCTTTTTCCTTTTGCTCATTACAAAATCTTCTATGTGATAATATTGTGCTGGATATGTAGGACAGCTCTTAGCCTGGCAGCTGACATATCTGTCTCTATCCCCCCACTTTATCATCAACATTGTGATCTCACTGACAGTGACATCACAGGTTACTGACCTGGCAGCTACTAAGTGGCTGTTACTAAGCAGCAGTGATGTTACAGTTAGTGAGGTCACAATGCTGATGATGTAGTGTGTGTGTGTGTGTGTGTGGAGGGGGGGTTAGAGATAAATATGTCAGCTGCCAGACAAAGTGCTGCTGTCCCACACAGCACACATACTAACAACAGGTAAACAATCTAATTGAACAAAGGGAAAATAAAAATACCTCAGCCATAAAAGAGAATGGTTGACTGCTTTTAAAAAACTAGTACTAGTTTTAGGCTGTACATTAGCTCTTTAATATACTGTATAACTTCATTGGCAGCACCACAAGATTAATGAAGTCATCTATATCAGAAGACAAGGGTTCAAAGTCTAAGTTTATCCCCAAGACTAGCGATCCAGACAAAGTGTCTACCAGGCTTTTATGCACCTTCAAAATATAGTAAAAAGTTAGTGTTCTGGGGTGTGGTTTTCTGAGGATTTCTGATTCTCACGTGGATTTCCATGCCTTGTACAGTGGCGATCGTACAAAAGTTTATTACTACTGAAGTATACCTCGCGTTACCTCAAGGTACCACTGAGGCACTCAACTTCAGTTTGCATTGACTATATTGTGATCCTGCCTTAGTACCACTGAGGTTTGCCTTGAGGTGTATCTCAGCACTGATAAACTTTTGTACGATCACCTTGTATGTACTCTGTTCTAACAGGTGTACAATTTCTAACTCTAGTTGCAGAAGAGGGTCATGGTCCAGGATATTTTAGTTTGTTTCATTGCCTAGTAGTCTTTGGCATTCCTTTTTATATTTATTGTAGTCCATGACTACTGCTCCTCCCCCCTTTTCTGCCAACTTTATGATAAATGACTTACTTTCAAGTTGTCTCAAAGCATCTCTTTGTGCTTTAGTAAGGTTGTGCTTATGTTACAAGCACAGTTCTTCTTGAGAGTTTCTATGCCCTGGTTCACTAGTTTGGTGCATGTTTTGTTTGTACCAGTTGCTGTCTGTTTTGCCAAATTTAGGGAGGCAGTATAGCGCAGAGGTTTAAGGCTCTGAGCTGCAAATCTGGAGACCTGGGTTTGAATCCCACAGCCCCCCATGCGTACTGGGTGACCCTGAGCAAGTCACTTAACTTCCCTGTGCTCCCAGTTTGCACCTGTAAACAAGCTTTCAGCTTAGTGTGTCTCACCTGGTTAAACAATTGGAAAAAAACAATTGCAATTCTAATTGCATTTGTCAATAAACTTTCTCAACAATTTTTGAGTCAATGAAAATAATATCTGCAGTGGGTGAGAATGAGAGTTCTTTGTTTAAAACTTCAGTTTGTTGTGGCATAAGTGATACACTGCTTAAATTAAAAATCACCTCCGTCTCTTTTTCTCCATATTTTCACTGGTAAGGTCTCCTGCCGCTTCCTCCTCTGGCACCTCCACTGTACTGTACCTTAGATTGCTGCCTTAGTTTGTATCTCTGGGCTTTCCCATATGAGTCCCTGCTGGGCCATTGTGTTGGTTCCTACTGCTTGGTATCTTGTTCCTGCTCTAGAAAAGGTTGTTTTTCATTGGTGTGTGGTTCTGGTCTGGAGTTTGAAGTGGCTGCATACCTCCCTGAACTACCATTCTCATTCACTTCCTTCCTGAATGTGAACTGGGTCCTCTTTATATGCATATACCCTGTTCTCTGATAATCATTGCGGTCTCTCTGAAACTTATGTATCTTTGTATTTTTTATCTGCTGTTCAAATTCTTTAATGTCTGTTTCAGTTTGATCAGTTATTGTTTTGAATTTTGTTAAGTCAACTTTGATTTCAAAGTCTTCTTTCCAATCTTTATCTCGCTATATCTGATTTTCCTCTTTGTTCTATGGTGGTCTCAGTAAGTATCATCATAAAGTCATGGGGATATTTATTTTTGATCCCATCTATCTCACAATTTTTGTGAACAGAACCCTAAGTTTTGTTCCACAAATAATCTAAGTCCACTGGGGATATGTTTGTTCTTAAAATATTGTGCTAGTGAAAAAAAAAGGCTATTGGAGTTTCTTATCTTTCGGCAATAAATGTTCAATCTTATTCACCAAGGTTTTTCTGATTACTGATTTGTCCAATGTTTTTCTAGTGAGAGCTGTGCAGGGACCTGATTTGTCTGTTCCTCTGTGTATGTGAATATTGGTGTGACTTTCTCTGATGTAGATGGAACCTTAGGGAATGTGTTCAGAATGGTATATGTCAAAAGGGCAGGACATTATACAGTCTGTGACAAGATCCCTGGTCTCATCGTCTCCTCTGGTGGTCTAAACTGTGTGGGTATGGGGGAAAATATTTTTGAGATAAGAAAATAAATTTGGGGGGGTTATTGTTACAAACATTTTTTTACAATAATTGCCCTACTTGACTGCTTTCTGAATGTGTTGTCAGTAAGATAATGATGTTAGGCAAAACTGCCTTTCTAAACAATACTTTAAGTGAGGCTACAGGACCTCAAGAGACTGCACGAGTCCTATAACAATCAAAATGCTTTTGAATTGGAGTGGGTCCTGGATGCTCTTCTGGCCTGTGTATTGGCCAAATATGCTAGGTTATTTAGAGGAGTCTTGCCTATGGTGCTCTAGGAAATCAAAATAAGTTACTATGGGGTAGACAAAGGCTGAAAATTCCTTTGAAGTTTAGGAACAATGTTTTTATTTTTTAATGATTTGGAAATATGCCACTAACAGTCTACAGCAAATGTTTCATGGCTGAAGGGACCACTTCTTCAGGACCCTCAGTGGTTCTGTTTAATAAACATAGTTATAATTAATACATCATATACAATTATCATTTATTGTGTAGTCCTGTCAATGGCAAATACTCTCTGTAAAGTCTATTTCCAAACTGTAAAGTGTCTTAGTATGCTCATAGCTGATACTGTACCTATATTAAACTATACTCTTTTTTTTTTTAATCAAGTTTTGTAGTTCATATCCAAGCTTAACATATGAAAGCCCATCACCTTTTACCTTAACTATGCTTCTGTTACTCCAAGTTTTTCATAGCACAGTGTCAGCATGCAAAAGAAAAGGTTGTTATTTAACGTGACATCCTGGTTATATGCTGTCTGTTATTACCACTAACTACTGTAGTAAAACAGAGCAGTGCGAAGTTCAGATGCACTTACAGTACTAGAAGCTATGAATTATGGTGCAATCACACCTTGTAGGTAAGACTGAAAGGTAGTTCTGTAACCAGCGTAATGACAAAATGATCTGTCTTCTATCAAGGGTAATAATTACTTTCATGTGTTTTAAATGTAACTGTGATACCATCATCAGGTTATTGCACTCTATACTTAAATGTATGAGATGAGCTTACCAAACCCTATCTGGTTTGGTGCCCATTTTTGCTCAGAGGAATCTATACAAGTTTGCTTATATTTGAAGACTGCAATCCCTTGCTTATGGTACCTGAACATTATTATTAAATCAACATAAATGTCAGTAAATACCTAATTCTTTGCTCTGATGAGAGTTCCAATCCTAAATCCAGAATTGCTTTTCCTTTGTAAATTATTGCATAATTAGCACAGTCATTTTATGGACTTTCGGCACCAAATTTTAAACATAGGCATTTTAGGACCTCTGCTCATGAACAGTGTCATTGTCATTTCCTCAAATTGTCCCAAAAACTGATTTCACACAGCGACCATGCAATTCTGTGCCAGACGTTTGAAAACACATTTCAGCCAGGATGTGTAAAATGACAGCTGTACTGTTCATATGGAGGTGTGGAAAACTGCCAATTTTGGACATCTGGAGGGAAAATATTACAAATGCACGAAGTCACGAGGATGCATGCAAACTGTGCAATGCATGCTCGTAAAGCACTAATTTCATGGACTTTTGGCCCCAAATTTTCAACATAGGCATTTTAGGACCTCTGCTAATGAAAAGTGTCACTGTCATTTTCATAATGTGTCACAAACATGGACTTTCCACAGCGACCGTGCTATTCTGCGCCGGAACTGCAAAAACACATTTTAGTCAGGATGTGAAAAATGACAGCTGTACTGTT
Source organism: Neoceratodus forsteri (assembly GCA_016271365.2). Lineage (NCBI taxonomy): Eukaryota > Metazoa > Chordata > Ceratodontiformes > Ceratodontidae > Neoceratodus > Neoceratodus forsteri. Next base: position 1,782,139,268 of record CM057452.1, read on the forward strand.
CATAAGGAGGTGCAGAACAATGGCGATGTTGAAAATCTGGAGTGAAAATATTATAAATTCGCGAACTTATGAGCGCGCGTGGAAACCGTGCAATGCACGCTCGTAACACAGTCGTGTTATGGAGTATCATCACCAAATTTTCAGCATAGGTATTTTAGGACTTCTACTCATGAACAGTGTAACTGCCATTTTCATAATTTGTCCTGAACACTGATTTCCCACATTGACCAAGCTATTCTGCACTGGAAGTGCAAAAACGCATTTTGGGCAGGATGTGAAAAATGACAGCTGTTTAGTTCACAAGAAGGTGTGGAAAAATGCCAATGCTGAACAAGTGGCATGAAAATATTGCAAAATTCACCAAGTTATGAGCATGCGTAGCAACTGCGCAATGCACGCTCATAAAACAGTCATGTTTTGGATTTTCCCCACCAAATTTGCAACATAGACTTTTTGAGAGCCTCCCCCCTCATGAACACTGGCATTGTTGTTTCGTTCCTCACTCCCAAAAGGTGATTTCACACAGTGACTGCGAAATAATCTTTTGGGACTAAATAAAGCCATGACAGTGCAAGAATTCATGAGGAGGGGTCCCAAAACCCCATGTTGAAAATTTGGTGCCAAAATTCCAAAAAATGCCTGAGATATGCATCAAAGCTGAAAAACCCATATTTATTCCATTATACAGCTTACCAGCATTTCCTCAATTCGAGGTTGGCTTCGAAGAGTGCAGACATGTTCCCGGTCCACTGAAGATCGTCGCTCCAGACTCCACAGGTAAGTATAGGGTGAAGGGGGGTGTGGGGAGACAGGGTGCACAGGGGGTGGGTGCGGATTTTGGGAGGGAGACTATGAGGGACTGTTTTTGTGTTACAGGGTTAAAAAAAAGAACATTGCAGGACAGTTTTGTTTTTCTCATGGGATTTGGCATGCTGGGGTGGGCTCCCAGCGTGCCACCTAACTGTTTGGGAGGGTGCTACAACCAACGGGGGATTGGGCACCCTCATCGGCACACCACAAAAGGGGGGCTTAATTTATGCCGACGGGGATTGGGCACCCCCCGTTGGCACACAAGGAAAGCGGGGGGGCAAGAGCTAAGTGGGATTGGGCACCCTTCAGCATATAACAAACAGGGAGGGAGTACTTTATGCTGACAGGAGTGGGTCTCTGTTGGCACATACATTAGGGCCACGGTAAGCCAGCAGGGGATTGGGCACCCCCGCATGGCAGTTAGGCAGCCGCCATGCTTACAATGTGGCCGAGCAAGTCGGGAGGTCCGCTGCATCTGACGAGCTTGCTCGTATTGCAGCGGACCTTTCCTTAGATGTGCTCACCACATTATGTATGCATGATGTAATGCCAGCATGCAGGCTGATTGGGGAATGAGGGACACACCTACTGATGTGTGCCCTGCATTCACCCTACAGTGACCGTGCCTCTAAATCTGCCCTACCACAAGATGTTGGCTGCACAAGTGCGCCAACATAAAAAGGAATGATCACCTTCAGACCTCAAGTTTTCATCAGATATCAGACTCATTTAACCCTTGCAGTCAGTGTCTGATTAATATAGAAAAAGCTCTTCAGCTAATAATTTTGTTTCTGTTTATCCTGATGTGAGCTATAATGTTTGTGTTGCTAGATGGCTGAAAAGTTATATGTTTCAGTCAAATACAAAATACTGATTAGATGAGCATATTTCCTGTGGAGTCTGCACTTACTAGGCATATACTAGTTATATATCGCCATGTAAAAGTTCAATTACAGCATTCTGACTCTGTTAAAGAGAGGCACTTCTTACATAGAAACATAGACTTTGACGGCAGATAAGGACCACTTGGCCCACCCAGTCTGCCCATTTTCCTACCTACTGGATAAGCTGTGGATTCTAGTTAACCAACAGCCTACTTCCTGCCACCCCCCACTACAATTGCCTTGTGTCTGTCCCATGCATGTTTGAATTCCCCCACTGTTTTAGCCCCAACAACCTCCCCAGGAAGGCAGTTCCACGCATCCACCACTCTCTCCATGAAAAAAGATTTCATCACATTAAACCTGAGCCGTCTCCCCTCTATCTTTAAATTGTGTCCTCTTGTTCTTACACATCTCTTTTTCTGAAAGATGCCCTCCTGGACTTTGTTGATTCCCTTGAGGTACTTGAACATTTCTATCATGTCCCCGTCCCTCCTTTCATCAGAGTATACATATTAAGCTCTCTCATCTCTTCATATGATTTCTGATGCAGACCCTGCACCATTTTAGTTGCCCTCCTCTGGACTGCTTCCATCCTGTCTATGTCCTTGCATAGATGAGGTCTCCAAAACTGCACACAGTACTCCAGATGGGGTCTCACCAACTGTCTGTACAGAGGGATAACCACTTCCTTTTTTCTACTTGTGATGCCCCTTCCTATGCATCCCAGTATCCCCCTGGCTCTCCTCAATGACTTCTCACATTGCTTACCCACCTTTAGATCATCCGATATGACTACCCCCAAGTCCTGTTCCATTTTTGTTGTTGTGAGTACCTCCCCTGCTGTTGTGTACTCTTCTCCTGGGTTTTTGTTTCCCAGGTGCATTACTTTGCACTTCTTTGCATTGAATCTAGTTGCCTATGTCTGACCATTCCTCCAACCTTGCTAAGTCCCTCTCATCCTTTTCTACCCCTTGTATCAACTCTGTTACAGATCTTTTGTATCATCTGCAAAGAGGCATACCTTTCCCTCCAGACCCTCTGCAATGTCACCTATAAAGATGTTAAAGAGGACTGGACCCAGTACTGAGCCCTGGGTACTCCACTAGTGACCCCCTTTCTTTGGAATGTGTGCCACTCACTATTACCTTCTGTGTCCTGTTGTAGCCAGTTTGCTTACCCAGGCTACCACCCTGGGACCCACTCCCAAGCTGCTGGCTAACTTGATTATTAATCTTTGTGCAGGACTGTGCATGCCTTGCTAAGTCTAGGTAGGCCATATCCACAGCTCCCCTCCCTGAATCTATTACTTTGGTCACCCAGTCAAAGAAATCTATTAGATTCATCTGACATGACCTTCCTGTTGTAAATCCATGCTGCTTTTGGGTCCTGTGCCCCGCTATGCCTCTAGGTACTCAACCATTCTTTCTTTCAGAAGTGATTCCATCATTTTCCTACCACTGAGGTCAAACTTACAGGTCTGTGGTTTCCTGCTTCTGCTTCTCACTTTTGTGAAGGAATCATATCTGCCCTCCTTCAGTCCTCAGGTACCACCACATCCTCCCATGATTTGTTAAAAGTGTGGTCAGTGGTGTCACTAGGTCCTCCTTAGTTCTTTAGGATTCTGGGGTGATTCCCATCAGGCCCCATTGCTTTGTCCACCTTGAGTTTTAGGAGTTCTTTCAGGACTCTTTCTTCTGTAAATGGACTGGTGTCAACCCCTACCCAGAGTGCTTCTATTGTCTGGTTTAGGTAACTCCTCCTCATCTTCTTTTGTGAATACTGAGCAAAAGTATTCATCTGATATCTCTGCCTTTTCACTGTCTCCTCTGCCCACCTCCCTCTCCCTTATTAATCTACTATTCCTCCCTTAACCTTTCTATGCTCCCTAATGTACCTATAAAAGGTTTTATCCCCTTCTTAACTGACTTGGCTATTTTTTCCTCAGTTTGGGCTTTTGCTATTCTGACTGCCTTCCCACTTCTTTCTGCTTTAATTGATACAGTTCCCTGTCATTGCTCCTTCTGTGATGCCTTATACTTTTGAATGCAGCCTTTTCTCCTTAACCTTCCTGCCACCTCTTTGAGAACCATAGTGGTTTTTACTCCACTTTGTTTTCTTTATCTGTTTCACACAAAGGCTTGTTGCCTCTATGATGGCAGTTTTGATTTTTCTCCATTGTTCTTCCACCCCTCCTTTTTGCCCATTTGCTAGTGTATTCCTCAGGTATTCACCCATTTTGCCAAAGTGAGCCCTTCTAAAGTCCAGTATGCTTGTTTTTGTATGTTACCTTCCTGATAGTATTGGTATTGATTGTCCACTCACCCTGCACCCTTAATAGTAGTAGCTGGGCCTTCTCTCTCTCTCTCTCTCTCTCTCTCTCTGCTTTTATGCTGCAAATTCCTGGGGCTGGAGACATGCACGATGACTTGCAACATCATGATGTCATGACTCATTAAATGTCCCCTGCACAGTGTTTGGCCCAATCCATTTAGTGACAACAAACTCTGCATATATGGTGGTGCACCAGACAGGTGGTTCCCCCAAAGTAGTTGTGAGGTAGCCTGTGATGAGGGCAACCACTATGAAGCGCTTTCAAAAAGGGTGACTCAATAATGACACCATCTACACAGCGCTACTGGACAGGGAGGGTGACCAAATAGGGGGCAGTGAAAATAGTGACAGGATGTCGATACATGTACACGCGTGGGGGGGAGTAAGCATGCTGTGCAACGGGCGGAAGGGATGGGAGGGTTTGTGAGGCATACTGCAGCAAAGGGATGCCAAGTTGGCCCTGTGGCATGATGGGTTGGTGGCAGGCTAGGGTTGGATGGGTGCCAGGTTCGGTTCCAGGCGTGTGTTTGTTTTCTTGCGCCCAGCCATTAATTTTTTTTTTTTGCAGCTTTTTCACCCCCCCCAACATGCACCCCCCTGGAGCTGAGAATCCTTTATTAGGGGGCTGCGGGGGGCAGGAGGTGCAGGGGGCATAGCCCCCCACATAAAAAAAACACAACTCTCCAGTGCTGTTTTGCTGAATTCCATGACTGTTACATCATCAAAATTGATTTTTGGTGATGTACACTCACCCTAAAAGTGATCACCATTCACCATTATGACATAGAACCAGTTGTGATATATGATAATACACCATTCAGTACTATTAAAGGAATAGTACAATCAAAATGTGCAAACATATTTGTTGTGCAGTGTTTTGATTTATATGTTTAGTCCTGGTTTGTCCTTCCCTTCGTATGCAATTAGGAGTATTTTCTCAATTTGCCTACTAATTTTGTTGCCTCTCCTACTAGTTTTATGGCCTTTGAGGATTCGCATATTACCATGGTTTGTTGCTCTTCTTCTTCCTACAGAGCCTCCTGTCTCATATGACAGTGATGCATCTGGGACCACAGATTCATCAAGTACTGGTTTACTGTCAGTTTTACAGCAGTACAATTGTGATTTTGTCATGTTCCTTATCCAACTGGCACCGAAGACTACATTTATAACTTAATAATTACTTGAGGTCTAACTGAGTGGGTATTCCTTAAGAAAACAGCTGGAGTCTTTACTAATTATAGCCCTGATGACCTAGGGTGATTTGTGTGCTTTTTATGGTTGGTTGTAGTTTGATAAAATTACAAGCTTTAAAAGCAAAACATTTACTCCTGCTAGCTAGACTTAGACAAACATTTAGAAAACATAAATATTAAACCAGAGTTATTTAGCTGAGGCCAGAACATCAGGCTTCTATCTTCAGATTACTACTGTCATACTTTACTTCACTGAATCAGTGATCCTGGAAGCATTACTGTCACATGATACAGAATGCATTGTAGGACAATGAAGAGCAATAAACCATGATAACATGGAGATCCCAGAGGCCATAAAACCAGTAGGCAAATTTAGAAAAAACTCCTAATAGCAGACAAAAGGAGGGGAATCCAGTTGGTTCTTTCATAGAGTTCACAGGTATGTGTCCTTTTGTCAGCCCCTGAGACAAGCCTACAGGATTTGTTCAGTGCGAGTGCAATTTCCTTGAGAGATGTGTCAGAGGCAGCACCATATATGACTAGACCATAGTCAATGAGTGTAAGGATTGAACTGGTTACCACAATTTTCAAATCCTATGGGGTCATATAGTGGCGATAATGATAAAAGATCCAAGCCCTAGAGCTGATATCCTTTGCAATCTGATTTATATGGATCTTGAATGAGACAGCTGGGTTGAGTGTTATACCAAGGTATTTAACTGCTTGAACTTGCTAAAGAAGTTGGTTTAGGTTGTTGCAAGTGGTCAGGCTGGCAGCTTTGTGCGAATTGTGAGGGTTAGAAAAGAGCATGACCTTGGTCTTTTTGTAATTCATGAGCAGTTTATGATGCTTAAATCAGGACTCAACCAGACTGAAGTTGTCCTGTAGGTCAGTCATTAAAGAGAGTGGGTTGGGGCTGTGAGAATAAAGGACAGCATCATCCGCATAGAGGACCATGCTGCTTTTACAGGCAGAGGGGAGATTATTGATGAAAAGGCTTAAGAGTAGTGTGCCAAGGATGGAACCTTGCGGAACTCCACACTGAACGGGAAGACTATTTCAGAGGGTGTTACAGATCTTCACTTGTTGGGAACGACCAGTAAGGTAACTGTTGAACCAGCTAGTAATCTCTGAGAAGAGCCCAAGAGAGGGGAGAGTGCGTAACAAAAGAGAATGGTTAACTGTACCAAAGACCTTGGTTAGGTCAATGTAGATTGACCCAACTAGGTGGCCATCATCCAGAGTCTTTTGGATGTAATTAGTGTATGCAAGTAGGACGTGGTGGGCACTGTAGGTTAAATTTGGTAAGATACTCTCTGAGTTGATCAGCGCCAATGCACTCAAGGGCTTTAGAGAGGGGTGGAAGGATGGATATGGGATGGTAGTTAGTACTTAACATCCTAGCTCCTCTTTTATGGACCGGTGAGGCAATTGCAGCTTTCCAAATGTTGGGGAATTGCCCAAGGAAGAGAGATAGATTAAGGAGACAGATGAGAGGGGTAATGACAACATTTAGTGTGAGGTGTAGAAGTTTGAGATCCAAGGTCTCCCCACTAAACCTGGACTTAGCAAGGACCCTTTTTATGTATTTTTTGGACTCAGACATTGTTACACACCTGAAATAGAAGGGAGGGATAGAGGGAGAGGAGGTAGCAGAAGCAGTACCTTGTGCAGGGCTAGGGGAATAGAAAAAAATCAGGCTAGAACAGGTTTTGGCATATTCAGGGGCCGTTGTATTTTTTTTTTTTTACTGTAGCAGTGCCTTTACTGTAGCAGTGCTGCAAATTTGTGGCAGTTTTCATGAAATGTGCCACAAATGAGCTGCAGTTTTCACACATCACTGCCATGAGTGTCTCAAAAACTGCCACAAATTTGTGGCTGTTTCACAAAATAGTGCCACAAATTTGTGACACTACCAACAGCCGAATGCTAAAAACATATTTCCAGCCACTGTTTTTAAAAAAATAATGCTGGAATCATGTGCCTTTGGCCCCTATTAGGTAAACACAATGGTTGGTGTTTACAAAGGGGCAGTATTTTTTGAATTACAGTGTTTTTTACCCGTCGCTAACTGAAAACAAGATGGTGGCAGCATGACACTACTGAACCCATTTGCGGCAGTAAAAAGTGCATTTGAGCTGTACATGTATATTTTCCCATAGGCTATAATTGGAAACATAAAACTTTAATAACATTTGAATGGAATAGTATTTTTCCACCAAACCTTCAAAAGGCACATCAGTGATCCAGACTCCACATACCCTAACAATTTCAGACCAGACCCCCAAACCATTTCAATCGTACAACTGAGCAAAGAATTTACAGCTACAGTAAATGGTAGATTTCAAATTTTTGGCACTCTGCAGCTCCACAACCACACCACTGACTGGAAGAAAACTTCCCAGATTCAGAGATCTATGGTACCAGTCAGCGCATGGAAAATTTTGGGCACATCGGTCATACGGTTGCAAAGTTATTAAAGTGCAAAATTTGGGGTTTAACATATACTGTAAGTTGCCAGGCAGCCATAACTATAGTGGCACTACTGTGCCACTATAATATATGATCACACCATCTACATCATTACTTGTCCACGTGATAGAATATATATATATATATATATATATATATATAGGAAAGACCACCCGACAGCTCAAGATTAGGATCCAGAAACACAAAATCTGCATCAGCAGAAGGGATCCAAAATCTTCAGTAGCAAAGCACTATAATGGATCAGTACATTCAGCAGCATCACTGGGATTTTGGACACTGGAACTGGTTTGAAAACCTTACCAGGGAGCAGACTGTGATTTATAGTTAAGATGGCAGGAGATGCAGTAGATCCACACTTTGAAGACGATGAGGAGGAGAAATGGAACCTCTTCTTTTAATTCTTTCACAATCATTTAGGAACCATATGATGACAGTATGGACCCTATACATGCACACTGGCTACTCGTTATAGTAGGTTAAATAAGGTAGTTCATTGGTGAATATTAAAATAATTTAATAACACATATAAGGGATCATATGATTCAAATATGATCCCTTTACTTGTGGGACAATATCATCTAGACAGACATTTTCCAGCAGCAAAGGTGATTGTATTCGTTTATTTATTTATTTTTTTTGTATCAGTAGTTAAGCAAGAAGACATGACAGGGTGTGCATTGTGGTGGGACCACTAACACACCTCAGGTTGCTGTGAGGCATGAGGCATTGCTGGGTGCCTTCAACCACATGAGAAGTGCTGTTATCCCATCACAAAGCACACCCTGGAGAATCTTACAACAATTATAAAATGGGTCCAAGGTTTTTGGGGGGAAGAGGTGAGAAAATGCACAAAAACAGAAAGAGAAATATTTTATGAATTTTTTTGAAACAGTTCTTCCAGCCCAGCAAAATAGTCCCAGCACATCCGGGCACTGACATGCCATCTAGGTTCAAATAATATACACAACAAAATACATTTATTTTTAATTAGCCCTTAAACCCTCTCAGTTCACCAACTCATTTCCATTTACCGATTTCCTCACCTTTCTGTCTTCTTCTTTATATTATTCCCTTCCTTTTCCCATCTTGTTTCTGTGCTGTGTTTCCTACATTCAAGAGATAGAATGTTTACTATGGATGGAACACAAGAATTCAAATCTCTCCTCAGTTCCACTGGCAGAATGTTCACCCACACAATCTCACAACATAAGGCCAAAACCAGGGCTTTTATTTTATTGGTAGCAGGTTAAACAGTAGAGATGTCTTTAGTAAGTAGGAGAGGATAGGGTTTTTTTTTTCATGGCCAGCAAAGAAACACCAGAAATTAAAACTATGAGTATTGTAGTACTTTATTTTTTTAATATATGTATCTGTATGTAAGAAGAGGATTATAAGGGCAAATAACATTTAGTTATTATGTTTAAATTTAAGACAGTTTTATTTTTAGGGCCTAGTTGAAGGTTTTTAGTGAGTAAAGGTGACAGTCATGCTTGTGATGGCATTCAGGGATGTGTGGTTAGTATTCATTTTAGTGTGAACAGGCTGCTAGATCTTTATCCAGTGCTGTTGTGTTGAGATAACAGCACTGGTTAAGATGACCCTTAGCTACATACGTTATGGTCTATTACCTCTGTATCTTAGGGTGGAACAGTTAAGCCCTATGGAGGACCTGTATGATAGATGTCTACAGTTAAGCGCATATAAACTGTTTTTCAACCCCCCCTATTTATTCATGTGGACCCCTACAGAAGGATGAAGGATTGCCTAGTCGGCGATCAGTTGGCACCCCTTCTATTTCTTGCAAATGTTTTTGGCCCTTCTCTCTTCCACACAGTTGCTCTCATGGGGTGGGGAAGGGTGGGTGGTTTGGGGAGGGGTTATGCAGGAATGAGGGTGTGAAACTGGGCAGGTTAGAGAGGGGACGGAATGGTAAGGGTAGACTATCACCTGTACTTTGTATTGTAATGCTTGAATGTGTGTTATCTTTGCGTATGCTCTGCATTGTAAAGTATGGTGGAAATTAAATAAAGCATATTAAATAAAAAAAAAAAATATGGCCCTCGGCCAATTAAATTTCATGAGTTTTAAAATCCATGTTATTATGTTTTGTTTAGGCAACATGTTTTTCTGTATATGCACAGCACAGTATTCTGAATTATGTTTAACACAAGTGTTAGTAATAGTCAATTTAACCTATAATTAGATAAATAGTGAATAATGCATAGGCAACTGAATGTTATGGATTTTTTTTAAATATCTGAGGTGTGTGATGACCCATAAATCATGAAAGTGAAGCTCAAGAGGTTCATTAGGTCATCACACACCAAGGTTGTGTAAAAAATCCATAAAAACATAGTTACCTATGCTTTATTTTTTTAATTACTGGTGCAGGGAGTGAACTGCAAAGCAAGCTGGTGGAAGGCCGTTTTCCACTGGCCATGATCCCTTCTGCCCCTTGCTCAGTCCCTCTCCTCCACACACAATCTCTCTCTCTCTCTCTTTCTCCTGTTTGGACTTATTTTTTTTAAACTTAAACTGCAGAACCGTGCATAGGTAGTGCTATGGACAGTTAGCCATAGCCCCGTCCTGGATTGCACTCACTGTCTCCCGAACCAGACGCACACCAAGATCAACCAGATATATCTTTTAAATTGTAAAGACAGGATCAACCAGATAAATAATAAAAAATGTAAATAGTGAAGAGTGAGGCTGAAGAGAGAAAATAAGTGTTGTACTAGAGGCTTGTCGTGAAGTAGAAATGGAGCTGCCATGTTTGTGGAACTGCTCAGCCGCCCACACACAGTATTTTATTTATTAAATTTGGTAACCGGGTAGGCGCACTGAGCCCCGAAGGTCTCTTTTTCAGGGGCGACCCAGGATAGCAATATATGTTTTCATACAGAGAAAGACTTGGGTTATAGAATAGTTTCAGGTGTGTATGCAGGTTACAGCCATGGTTGTATAACAGCAAATGAGCCAATGAAGAAACATGACAACTGGAACTGAAGGGGGAGTGAAACAAAATGGTGTAAAAACTGGGTAACCCAGTTATTATGGTGATTGAAACATTTTGTGAGAATGTGCATTAAAGGGGATCACCCGTAATTATATACATAAAATGGCCATTTGGATACCTCCTGTGCAGAGAACTACAATATACATCAGCATGCCTGCAAGTTCTTAACAGAACCGAGCAGTCTGTTATTGGATGTCACAACTCCTTTTGGGGAAACACCCATATGGTGCACCGTCATAGCTGCAGAGCTCCTACTGGTGTCACTATCTGGATCAGGGTGAATGCTGGGTGGGGGGCATTTCACTGAGCCATGACATCATAACATCACACCTCATCATGCACTTCTCCTCCCCCCAGGAGTTTGTAGCATAAAAGACAGAGAGAAAGAGAGAGCGAGAGAGAGAGAGAGAGAGAGAGAAGGCCCAGCTACTACTAGTAAAATGGTAGTAGTGAGCTCGCCATTAATAGCAAAGCCAATACTACGAGGAAGGTAAGAAGCAGCTCTCTTCAACAGAGAACAGAATAATTTAACTTTTACACTATGGTAAACAAATGAGCAGCATGTGCCTATCAAGTGCAAACTCCATGGAGAATATGCTCATCTAGTCAGTATATGGTGTTTCACAGCCATCTAGCAACATAGAAATATTTTTTTTACCTTATAGATGACATCACGATAAATGGAAACAAGGTTATAACCTGGAGAGCTCTTTTCTATATTACTCAGACACTGACTGCAAAGGTTAAATAAGTCTTTGGTATTTGATGAAAACCTGAGGTCTGGAAGCTGATTTTTCCTATTTTTCAAAAGGTTTCCTTTTAGAAAAGGAATATGAAACTCTTTATTAGAAAAGACAGGTTTGTGATGTGAGCTTTTATGCAGTAATTATGGGAACACAGCAATGCACAACTTGTAAGCGTGGCTTTGCAGGAACAACATGATGAAACCCTGTACCAAGAAGGAAAGATCTGTAAGGTGAAACCTCAGTGTAGTGACTATGATAGCATAGCAGTGTAAACTTTTTATATGTATTGTACAATAATAGTGTGTGCAGCCTTTTCAAATACAGAGGCTATCTACTATGCAATAACTTACAAAGAAAAAGCAATTCAAGATTTAAGATAGGAAATCTTATCAGAGCAAAGTGTAAGGTATTTGCTGACATTTCTGTTGATTTAATAATGCTATAACACATACCATAAACAAGGGATTGCAATCTCCGAGTGTAAGCACACTTTATGCCTATATATATATATATATATATATATATATATATATATATATATATATATACATATTACTAAAGCTTCCTATGAGCAAAAACGGGCACTGAATCTGATGGGGCTTACCAAGCCCATTTCATACTTTAAGGTACAGAGTGCAATAACATGATGATGGTAACACAGTTACATTTTAAAACATATGAAAGTAACAGAGTACGGAACAATTTAACTTTTACATGGCAGCAAACATCTGAACAATATGTGCCTAGTAAGTGAATGCTCAGGGAATATGTTCATCTAATCAGTATATGGCATTTGATTGAAACATATAACTTTTCAGCCATCTAGCAACACAAACATGGTTTTGAACATTATAGCTCACATTAGGATAAACAGAAACAAGGTTATTAGCTGGAGAGCTTTTTTCTATACTAATCAGACACTGACTGAATGGGTTAAATTAGACTTTGATATTTGATGAAAACTTGAGGTCTGAAAGTTGATTATTCTTTTTTTCAATAGATTTGCTTTGAGAAAAGAAATAAGAAACTATTAGAAAAACTAGGTTTGCAATGTGAAGTTTAATGTAGTATTTATGGGAACCCAACAATGCATAACCTGTAAGCATAGCTTTGCAACAATAACTTAGTGAACCCCACACCAAGATTTATAAAGTAAAGCCTCAACGTAGTAATTATGACAGCATAGCAATGTAAAATGTGGATATGTATTCTATAACAATAATGTGTGTGGCCTTTCCAAATACAGAGGCTACTGTAGTTATGCAATAATTTGCAAAGAAAAAGCAATTCAGGATTTAAGATTTAATATCTTATCAGAGCAAAGAATAAGGTGTTTACTGACATTTCTGTTGAGTTAATAATGCTATACACATGCCATAAACAAGGGATTGCAGTCTTTGAATGTAAGCAAGCATGTATATATATATATATATATATATATATATATATATATATATATATATATTACTATAGCTACCTATGAGCAAAAACGGGCACCATATCTGATGGGGCAAAATAGTAGTAGTGAGCTGGCCATTAATAGCAAAGCCAATACTACGAGGAAGGTAAGAAGCAGTTCTCTTCAACAGAGAACAGAATAATTTAACTTTTACACTGTGGTAAACAAATGAGCAGCATGTGCCTATCAAGTGCAAACTCCACGGGGAATATGCTCATCTAGTCAATATATGGTGTTTCACAGCCATCTAGCAACACAGAAATATTTTTTTTTCCTTATAGCTGACATCACGATAAATGGAAACAAGGTTATAACCTGGAGAGCTCTTTTTTATACTACTCAGATACTGACTGCAAAGCTTAAATAAGTCTTTGGTATTTGATGAAAACCTGAGGTCTGGAAGCTGATTTTTCCTATTTTTCAAAAGATCTCCTTTTAGAAAAGGAATATGAAACTCTTTATTAGAAAAGACAGGTTTGTGATGTGAGCTTTTATGCAGTAATTATGGGAACACAGCAATGCACAACTTGTAAGCGTGGCTTTGCAGGCACAACATGGTGAAACCCTGTACCAAGAAGGAAAGATTTGTAAGGTGAAACCTCAGTGTAGTGACTGTGATAGCATAGCAGTGTAAACTTTTTATATGTATTGTACAATAATAGTGTGTGCAGCCTTTTCTAATACAGAGGCTAGCTACTATGCAATAACTTACAAAGAAAAAGCAATTCAAGATTTAAGATAGGAAATCTTATCAGAGCAAAGTGTAAGGTATTTACTGACATTTCTGTTGATTTAATAATGCTATAACACATACCATAAACAAGAGATTGCAGTCTCCGAATGTAAGCACACTTTATGCCTCTATGTGTATATATATATATATATATATATATATATATATACTAAAGCTTCCTATGAGCAAAAACAGGCACTGAATCTGATGGGGCTTACCAAGTTCATTTCATACTTTAAGGTACAGAGTGCAATAACATGATGATGGTAACACAGTTACAGTTTAAAACATATGAAAGTAACAGAGTACGGAACAATTTAACTTTTACATGGCAGCAAACATCTGAACAATATGTGCCTAGTAAGTGAATGCTCCACAGGGAATATGTTCATCTAATCAGTATATGGCATTTGATTGAAACATATAACTTTTCAGCCATCTAGCAACACAAACATGTTTTTGAACATTATAGCTCACATTAGGATAAACAGAAACAAGGTTATTAGCTGGAGAGCTTTTTTCTATACTAATCAGACACTGGCTGAATGGGTTAAATTAGACTTTGATATTTGATGAAAACTTGAGGTCTGAAAGTTGATTATTCTTTTTTTCAATAGATTTGCTTTGAGAAAAGAAATAAGAAACTATTAGAAAAACTAGGTTTGCAATGTGAAGTTTAATGTAGTATTTATGGGAACCCAACAATGCATAACCTGTAAGCATAGCTTTGCAACAATAACTTGGTGAACCCCACACCAAGATTTGTAAAGTAAAACCTCAATGTAGTGATTATGACAGCATAGCAATGTAAAATGTGGATATGTATTCTATAACAATAATGTGTGTGGCCTTTCCAAATACAAAGGCTACTGTAGTTATGCAATAATTTGTAAAGAAAAAGCAATTCAGGATTTAAGATTTAATATCTTATCAGAGCAAAGAATAAGGTATTTACTGACATTTCTGTTGAGTTAATAATGCTATACACATGCCATAAACAAGGGATTGCAGTCTTTGAATGTAAACAAACATGTGTGTGTGTGTGTGTATATATATATATATATATATATATATATTACTATAGCTACCTAGGAGCAAAAGCGGGCACCATATCTGATGGGGCTTAGCAAGCCAATCTGTAAGCATTAAACCATGAGAAAAGAGGCTTCTACTAGGGAATCAATGCATGGTTGGGCTGCATTGGGCCGAAGGCCGAGTGCTCCAAAACCCAACCATACATTAATTCCCTAGTAGAAGTCTCCTTTCTCATGGATTAATGCTCTTGTAACATAGCTAATGTGCAAGGTAAGTAAAGGTAAGTAGTGCTTCTGAATGTTTGCCTTGAACTGTGATACATATTAAAATAAAGAGAAAATTACATTGTTGTTTTAAACTGCTGTCTAAGAAGTGCTACTTCAGTAGCTGTGCATCTACACGATGCACACTCTACATTCATTTACATCGTGACTTCTGATAGTAAGCAGGTTTATTTTTGTAAAGCATATTTTAACATTGTGAGGGACAATAACTGGCTCTACGATGCAGGTTCGACAACAAAGTTGTCAACCACCATCACAGCGACGGATTTATGTCGACTACAACTTGCAGCTGACAAAACTCTGACTGGAGACCCCAGCTGTGTTTTCATCAGGGGACTTCACTCCCTGAACCCCCCCATGTGGGGGTCTCTGCCCCCTGCACCCCCAATCTCTAGGATTCTAACTCTGATTTGGAGTTGGATTGTGGAGGGGGTGCTGGACCGGGTTTCAGAGTGCCTGGGTCTCGGGCAGACTATTACAGTGAAAACGCCAATGTTAACTGTGTACCTACTGCTATAAATCAATATTTCTACTGGGATCCACTTTGTTCACACAACACATTCAGTAGTGTACAGTGCTGTATTCTGGGCAGATACTAACATAATGCCGGTTTCAGTATACTGCGTTAAAGGCTACACTTATGCAGCAAAAGCCAGAACCCTGCATTTCAAGTGCAACTGTATCTTTCAACTTACCAGCAGGCAATGGTGAATACTGGTGTTGGGACACTGACTGCCCGATTCTGAGGTCCGTCGGGTGGGTGGGTGGGATGGAACTAAGCTGGGAATGGAGTAATGCAATGCAGATACCTAGCAGACACTTGCTACTTGTGTTGCTCCTTTCTCCAAGTTGCACAGAATTGATGGGTGAGAACTAACCAGGGAACAAAGCAGAGATAGCAAACCAAAGGCACAGGATGGGGAAACAGCACAGAGAGCACTTTGACGGAGTTTCACTTGACACCATGTCTGACACAGGGACTGAGTGTCCCATTGTGTATCTGTGTCTGTCTGTCTGTCTCTCCACACCAAGTCCAGCTCTTACTTTCTTTTATCATGTCTCATGGCGATTTGAAGGTAGATTCCAAAGGTATTGCAACAGTGGGCATTACTAGGGAAATAATCCCCGCTGTTTCAGCATCACATGTTCTGTCTACACTAAAAACTTACTGTTATTTTGTCTTGTATTTATTGCCATGTTACAACATACATTAAGGTACAGAGTGCAATAACCTGATGTACTGGTACATCAATGGCCCATGCCTACATCTGCCAGACAGTACTACAGATCTGAATGACAATGACAGGTGTAAAACTGGAACTGTGAGCATGTACCAGTACATCACTGTGTCATGCTGTGTGCATCATGCAGCACCCACTGCCATCTGCCTGCAGCACTTCCATCTCCAGTGCCATAAGCACTAGGTGTCATGCCATTGCATCACAACAGAGCTAAGCTTATGTGGCATGGGGTCAGCAGCAGGATGGGCATTGGTGGTGCTTCATGCTTTTTACCATATGTGACCAACATTGTGAGACATGGTCAGTAGTATCTGACCAACACAGTGATGACCAGGGTATGACTGTATGACTGTACACAGACAGGGCCATGCATACATTAAGATACAACTGTGTCTATGCAGGGTCCACTGTTCTACACTGACTCTGTATGAGTGAGAACTCTACCTAAGGTGGGGCCAGCAGCTACTGGGATGGGGGAGTGCCTCCAGGTGGCTCTACATCCCACATGGGCATTGTTTGCTGATCGCTGTATAGTGTACAAAGCACCCACCCATGTACAACACCATAGGAATGGGTATTTCCAGCAGGAAAGGGAGGTGGTGCTGTCCCTATATAGATCACTGGTAAGACCTCACCTTGAGTACTGTCTCCAGTTCTGGAGACCACAGCTCAGGAAGGACACAGACAGAGTGGAGGTGATTCAGAGAAGGGCTACTAAAATGGTTCAAGGTCTGCATCAAAAACCTATGAGGAGAGGCTTAAGGAGCTAAATATGTACACCCTGGAGGAGAGGAGGCAGACGGGGCATATGATAGATGTGTTTAGATACCTCATGGGGGGTAAATAAGGTAGCAGAGAGAGGTATTTTTTAGAGAAGAAGGTGCACTAGAACAATGGGGCATGCTATGAAACTGGATAGGAGTAAACTCAGTAAGGATGTGAAGAAGTACTTTTTTCACAGAAAGTGTGGTGCATGCTTGGAACAACCTTCCAGCAGAGGTAGTAGAGGCAAAAACAGAGCTGGAGTTAAAAAATGTCTGGGACAGGCGCAAGGGAATCCTAGGGGTAAAGTAGGGAAGGGAATATATGGTGCCGTAGATCAAGTTGGGTCTGTAGCAAAAAATGTAGGCCTAAAAAAATGGTGAGACTGGGATGGGCCAGCGTTCCTTATCTGACATCACATTCTATGTAACAGAGCTCCACATACGTTACCCTCACTGAAATAAGACAGCAGCACATACATGTTACCCTCACTGCACACAGTGCTGCATGACAGTCCCATCAATATACAGCTGTATTGTGTGAACCACATTTGTGCCAAGGCCTGCTACTGTAGCTGAACAGGGTGACTCATGGATATCTTTTGTCCTTCAGACCTGTGTTGGCCTGTGTGCTGAATGGTTTGTCTGTATGGTGCTGGGTGTTTGTGTGCAGCTTCAAGCCACTTAGGACACCACACTGTCTATCAGGTTCTGGCTAAGCACTGTGTTTCTTGTGCTGTGTTCCCACATGAGGCATGACTGCCATTCTTCTGTGTCCCTTGTGCATCTTGATCATGCTCTGCTGCAGCATAGCATGCTCTTTGTATGTGTAGTCAGCTATTGTTTGAGTCCACAATTTCTGGAAACAGGCACTTGTCACACCTGTCCATAAGAGTGGAGACAGGGCACTTCACATCAACTACAGGCCCATTTCCGTTCTTCCTCCACTTTCCAAGGCACTTGAACGCATAGCCTCGGACCAGCTAGTTGAATATCTGGAGAAATATGTAATCCAATGCCCGCAACAGCATGGATTTAGAAAAGGGCACAGTACCACAACTGCCGTTTTGGAGTTTATGTGTTTCCTCCACAACACACTTGATCAGGGAAACTGTGCTGGTGTGGTGTTCATCAACCTTACAAAGCTTTCAACACTTTCAACCACCCACTTCTACTCAGGCAGTTCTCCTCCATTGGTCTCTCCAAAGAAGCGCTACAATGGTTTGAGAGTTATCTTGTGGGCCAGTTCCAACAAGTCAGGATTGCCAATACCACCTTGAATCAAAAGCCAGTCCTCTCAGGCGTACCACAGGGCTCCATCCTGGGACCGTTACTGTTTAGTCTATTCATGAATAATCTTCCTAGTGCCTGTCACCAGAGAATGTTACTATCTGCAGATGATGCTGTCATCTTTACCAGCCACCAGGATGCTAAACTCATTGAGCATAAACTACAGCTTGTCTTTGTGAGGGCTGAAGAATGGTTCAGTGCCCACAAGTTGATCCTGAAGCTCAGCAAAACCAAGGTCATGCTACTCAGCAGTGTGCATAGCAAGCATAAAGCCCATTCCCTCACCATTCAGAACAGCTCTGGCGCCCATCTCGAGAAGGTCAAGCTTTTCAAATACCTTGGGATCACATTGGATAACTTCCTCTTCTACACACAACACATCAAGAATGTTGCCAAGGCCATAAACATTCTAATTGGAATACTACAAAGGCACAAGCATTGCATGACTACAGATGTTCTGCAGCTGGCAATCCACAGCTCAGTCAACTCCATTATTGACTATGGTCTAGTCATCTATGGCTCTCCCTCCCCTACTGCCCTCTGTAGGGTAACAGTGGCACTTAATAAAGCCTGTAGACCACTTGTTGGTGCTACCCATCTTACTCACACATGTGAACTATATGCCCAGCCTGGATGGCTCCCACCCCTTTATAGGATCTGGTATCAGACCTGTCTGCTAACAAAAAAGGCACTCCTAGACCTCACGCAACTAGGTGTTGAAAAGCTCCTAAACATGCACAGGATCACTCAGTGTACCTGTAACACCATGAATCAAACCTTCCAGGTTCCCAGATGTCGGATCTCAATGGGACAGAGATTGTTTGCCTGCAGGGCTCCACACTGGTACAATGCTGTCAACCAGGATATCCTGACTACTCCTAAAATTGGCCTCCTTCAAACGGTTGCTTCAGGTACACCTCACCTCTTCTATTAGCTGTGATTGTTTCACTTAGAGCTCCACCTCCCTTAGAACCCCAGACTCTCCTGATCCTCTCCTATAAATTTCTACTATCTAGTCCACCTTTCATACCCCTCTGCTACCCCCCGCTACTCTCACCCTCATCACCACCAACACCCGCACTTATAGCATCCCTGTCCCTTACTCCTACCCTACTAGCACTTTTCAATCCCTCCTCCCTCCTTGACAATGACCTTCTAGCCTGCCCACTCCGCTGAGACTACCCTCCCTATGGCCCTTCCCCTCATATACTATCACAGCTAGTCTTCCAATGCACTGCTCAGTCCTCAGTCTGAACCGGCCTCTCTACATCTATCACTGGTGTAGCTGTACTCCTATCTTACCTGTGTAGTCTTGTATAATAAATAATGATGTTCACCCTTGTTTGTTCTCTACCTTCATTGTAACTACTGTATACTTTTTGTAATTATGTTCACCCTGTTTGTCTACGTACAATTTGACGTGGAACCTTTGTAAATTAGCTGTTCTTGCTCAAAGGTGTTTGATCTGAGAGTTAATAAATAAACATTGCTTCTCCGTTATGCTAACCACATTCTACTGCAGCTGTTTGCCTCCCTCCACCTATGTGTGGCATGTTGACCCATGTGTCAGCTGATTGTACTTCTGTTATGCATGTTATGCCACTCATCTGTCCCTTGTTCTGTGTGCCCAGCAGGTTGAGTTTAGTTTATTTCTTTCCATAGGTGCCCAGAGAGCTACAGGATGGTGGCAGGACATCATGGACCATGAGGGCAGGGATGAGTTGCTCCAACACCAGGTCAGTCTCCTCTGCATGCTGGTGAAGAGGGTGGAGAACAATGCCTAGGCCATCAAGGATGATCTGATTTCAATACAACACCAGCTGCAGCAACTACCACCACCACCACCTGCAGACCTTTAAATCATGGACATTTGTGCTGCTGACAGGTGGGTGCCATTTCTTTATTTTATGTGTAATAGGTAGGTGCCCTTTATTTTGTGTTGTTTTGAATGGGTAATTGCCCATTTTGTTTTTGTTGCCCCCCCCCACATTTTTACAGGTGGTTGCCCATTTTGTATTTGTTGTCTCCCCTCTTTTTTTATGGCATCTGCCCTTTTTGTTTTTGTTGTCTTCTCCCTATTTTTATTGGTGGTTGCTCTTGTTGCAGCCCCTCCCCATGGGTGGTTGCCCTCTTTGTTTTTGTTCTCCTTTGTAAGACTCACTGGAAAAGTCATTTGCTGGTTTGAGCCATACAGGGACAGGACACAGAGGGTGGTGTTGGGGGATTTCTCCTACTCTCAGTGTCACTGCTCTGTGGTGTAACCCAGGGTTCAGTCCTCTCACGCATGCTGTTTGCAGGGACCATGACAGCATATGGACTGGAGTTTCACTGCTATGTAAATAATACCCAGCTTTATCTGTCATTTGCACCCAGTATGCCTGGTGTGGTAGATGTGCTTAATAAATGCTTCACTGAAATCCAAGACTGGATCTCATTGAGTTGGTTGAGACTCGGCCCTGAAAACACTGAAGTGCTAATAGTCAGTCTGGATTGGAGGGGGAGAGTGGTGCTACCATGAGGGAGATAGGACTTCAGCTCAGTTCCTCTAGTCTCTTAGCTGCCACAAAGGTGAAAAATCTGGAGGTAATTCTAGATGAGGAGCTGACACCTGACGATCAGGTGTTAGCAGTAGTTTAGAGTGGCTTTTAACATCTGAGGAACATCAGCTGGATTAGATCCCTTATATTGGAGATCTGGTGATGCTGGTACATACGTTTGTGACATCAAGGGTCAACTTCTGCAATGCTCTGTACCTTAGGGTCAGTGGAGGCACGCTTTGGTACAAAAAGACCAAACACACTCCTGGAGCTGGTGTCTTGAAAAGTGCATAAAACAGAGCACTTAGGTACTCAAAGTTGGTGCCCAGAAAATTTATTAAACCAAATTCCAAAACAAAATGCATCAACACATCAAAAGATGTTGAGAGCTGGTGAACCATTACCCATGTGACCCGGCAGTTCACACATTAAAGCTTTCTTAAGCGGTGGCCTTGAGGACCCATTGTCCTTAAATCATCGTCTCATAACACACATACACCTTCATACAGGCAACAAAAATATCATAGAACAAAATTCAGAAATTTCATATCAATGACACATATTGAAAAAATTTTGCAAGACTAGTTGTTATCTTTCAGTTCATAATAACACATATTAATTTTTGATTGGAAAGTATATTGAACAGAAAGAGAGAGTCAAACTGGAGTTGGGAGAATTTCACAATAAACTGCAGCCAGCTGGGATGTTTATGTGCATACAGGAAATTCCTGCACTCTCCATACCTCCAGGCTAAAAAAAATAAAAGTTGGAAAGAAGAAAATCTATTGTGAAGATTATTATTCTTTTTCAACAAAAAAAAAACACACTCAAGAAAACGAGAATATAAATAATACAAATAATAAAATTCTAAGGCTAATAAACCAGCTGTCAAAGAAATAATACATTTAATGGAAAAATCTAAGATCTGGTTAAGTAGGGGAGAGACTGGGGGAAATGGTGAAAACAACTACGGGGGTGAATGGCACTGAGCAGGATAATCTCCATAAATATTGCGGGGAGAGGAGAGAATGAAATGCACCATGAACTACAGTAGTTAAAAAATTCTATGCCAGGTACACATTAAATGGCTGTGAGAAGAATCCCCAAAGGAATGGTTTTACATCCCACTCCATATTAAAACCATATGGTTTTAGTCCTTCAAGGGAGAAAATCCTGTAGCTCTTCTTTTGTAAAAGTCTTTGTAGTCTCCATCTCTTCTCCCTACCTCAACCTGTTCCAAGCCCATAAACTTCAGTTCCCTGATGTCACTGTTGCGATGAGTTAAAAAATGCTCAGCTACTGAGCTGTCCAGATTAATGTTTTTTAATATCGCTAACATGTTCCTGAATTCTATGTTTCAGCCATCTCACTGTGCCACCTACATAAAGTAAGTTGCAGGTGCAGCAAAGAGCATTATAAATGTGGTGGTGCATGTAATGAACTGTCTAACTGTGCAGTTCTTGTACAGCTTGGCAATGGAAATGTGAATCTTTTAGTGCACATACTGAAGGGCACTCATTACACTTACCACATCTGAACATGCCTAGTGGTTTGAATGGTAACCAGTTGCCAAGACCTGTAGTACTGCAAGAGAATTGGCTTCTAACAGGTTTGTCTCTAAGATTTTACCCTATACGAAATGCAATGCATGGTTTAGTCCCAATATTTTTTGCTAGTTCTTGATCCCCCAAAAGTGTAGGCCAGTATTTTGTAACAATGTTACCAATCTTGCTAGACACATGATGTATTCGGTGAAGAAACAGACCATCTCATTTTCACTAGTGCTTTCACTTCAGGTTTTAACAGAGTACTACATTCAATCATTTTGGCTCTTGTAAGTGCAGTATATAAAACATTGATACTATAACCCCTCGCAAGAAACATTGCCTTCAATTCCTCTGATTCCACTAGAAATTCCTCCAAATCTGAACAATTATTTCTGAGTCTCAAAATTTGTACAGAATGGAGTTTTGAGGGAATTCAGACGTAAACTACTGGCCAGCAAAAAACTTATTGGTGGCAGTGGGTTTTCCCTACTCTTTAGACATTACCTTCTCACTGGTATCCAACATTAGGATCACATCAAGAAAATCAACAGAGTTAGGATTCAGTTTGTATGTAAAAATGAAAGTTTAAACTGTTGTTATTTAGCCAGTCTAAAAATAGGGCTGCTTCAGGTGCAGAACCATTCCAAATGCCTATCACATCATCAATAAATCTGCACCATGTGGCAATTTTCTCAAAAAATGAGTTGGTTCTCTTATTAAGGACTGTGTCCTCCTCCCAATGCCCTAGGAACAAATTTGCAAATGATGGGGCCATGGATGACCCCATAGCTGTGCCACATTTGTGGATGTAATATTCATTGTCAAATTCAGAATAGCTGTGTGTGAGCACAGTCTCAAAACCTTTCATTATCAAGTCAGTTGGCATTACATCCTTTAGTGGGTCTCTAAATAAATAGTGTGTACATGACAATACTCCATCAGTAGGGTGTACAGATGTATATAGAGATTCCACATCAATTGCCATCCATTTGTACTCAGGTCTCTAAGATAAATCAGAGATTTTTTCTAAAACATCCGTAGTACCTCTGAGAGCGGACCCCAAGAAATTAACACTTCACTGCAAGAAAAAATCAATAGATGTACAGAGAACATCTGTTAGGGATCCCATCCCAAAGACAATAGGCCTGCCTGGAGAGTTTGCCAGATTCTTATGTACTTTTGGTAAAATGGACATGGTTGGTGTGATAGGGAACTTTGGAAGCAGATGTGTATGGGATACATGATGGGCAGGGGTGGAATATGGAAAATATCGGAAAGAATGAAGAGTGACCTTGGATACCTCATGAGTGGTGGTACTAGCCTCCTTATTGTACCACTGTAGCCTTGCAATGAGAACACAGAAAGAGGATAGGCATGAGTGGGATGCACATGCAGAGCCATAAATGTACATTTGCTGCACACAGATATCCTCCCATCTGCAGTATGTACCATTGATGGCTCGGCCACCCTTCAGAGTTTCCTGAGGTCAACCTTATAGTAGACATCATCTCTGCTCACCCATCACAACAGAAAATGAGGCACCTACAAGGCCAGTGTGCCCAGCGAGCCACCACTACCACCAATGCTCCATTGGGCTGCTCCTTGGGGATGAGGACCAGGTCATCCGACCAGACCTTGAGGTCCTGTGGAAACATGAATAGAGCACAGAGATCACAATTACTGTACATCACACACAATGCATAACATACACAGCCATACACCCTGCCTGTAGCATACATACCTCACTCAACTCCCTCAGCTCCCACAAAGTGCCCCCCTCATGGTTGCCTATGTATGTCCTCTCAGATATATGCCAGAGTTTTCATGGATATACCCCAACCCTGCCAATCTGTGGTGCAGATACACAGATAACCTGTGCCACTGCCATTGTACTACCTGTATTGAACAGGTGTGGCCTGGTGACACCCATGCATGACACATC
Source organism: Neoceratodus forsteri (assembly GCA_016271365.2). Taxonomy (NCBI): domain Eukaryota; kingdom Metazoa; phylum Chordata; order Ceratodontiformes; family Ceratodontidae; genus Neoceratodus; species Neoceratodus forsteri. Next base: position 1,782,163,573 of record CM057452.1, read on the forward strand.
ACCCCACCTGCATGGCTTGAACACACCCCTTTAAACGGGCTCATGGCTGAGGTGGAGTTCTGTGTGGCATAACCATCAGTGTCCCTTTCAGTGTCCATGGTGTTGGGTAGACCATAGGGTAACTCAGGATGTGTCCGGGATTTTTAATGAATGTCCAACTTCTGGATGCCAAGGAGGAGCATGAACAGGCAGTGTGGCTGAAGCCATGGCTATATGTAGTCAGGCCAAAGCTGGTTGTCTATAGCTTTCAGAACACACGCTGCATTGATCAGTTCCATGTGGACCATGCCACTACTCCATGACTGTGCGACCTTATTCAACCCACTTTGGCACCATGTACCCATCGGTCCCATGTAATGTCAATGGAGACAAAGGTGCTATGTGCACTGTGGTACTATGTCTCTGGCTCCTTCCAGAGGTTGGAGAGGGATGTCACTGGTGTCAGCCAGCCATCTTTGTCTAGGGCACTGCACCAAGTAACAGACATCCTGCTTCTGTGTGTGCATGAACATGTAGCATTCCTCACAGCAGAGGCAGACATACTGTCCACAAAAGAGGCATTCTATGTCATGAATGGCATGCCCGTGTACTGGGGGAAATCAACTACATGCATGTTGCAATCCTGGCACCAATGGGGGATGAGGAAGCATAAAGGAACCATTAGAGGTACCACAGCATAAATTGCCAGATAGTATATGATGCTGCAGGTACCATTGCTAATGTGCATGCCAAGTACCTTGGGTCATGTGATGACTCATACATCTTTGATGGGCCCAGGTTGTCTACCCTCCTCACTGCATGTGGGGGGGATGACTGATAGGTGAGCAGATGACCACAGCACAGATGCAACACAGGTGGGTGCATTGACGCATGTTGTTACTATGGCTGTTGTTTACCCTCTGCATAGGTGACAGCAGATATCCATTGTGGCCATACCTGATGACCCCATTCCTGTAGGCAAATGGCACTGAGGAGGAGGCATACAATGATGCCCACAGGAAGAAACATTCCATAACTGACCTGACAATAGTGCTGTAGAAGATGAGGTTCCGGTGCCTGGATCTGATAGGTGGCATGATGATGCTAGTCCTGGGGAAGGATTGCAGAGTGTTCATGGCATACATCATGCTGCACAACACTGTTGTGCACCAATGGCTACCCAAGATCCAGGACAAGCATGGGGATGCCTCACTGGATGATTCTGGGGTGTGGGCCACCAGATGCATGGCAGTGAAACACTGACCCAACGGGTGGCATGCCATGCACTCTTACCGGAGCATTTTGCCAATAGGGAGGTAGATTTATCAGCATGGCACTGTGATGATGTCCGGGCTTGAGTGCCCAGGGAGATGCCGTGGTTGTATGGGGTGTTCATATCTGAGAGTGTAGACGGTAGTGATATATAGCTGTGTACTGGGAAGGAGATGCACTATGCATGCATACTTAGGGGGTGATGTGTGGTGTTGCATAGTCTTTGTGGCATGTGTACAGTACTTGCATTCATGTCACTATGTTGTTTGTGTGGTGCCACTGCCTGGATTCACAGCTTCCTAAATGGTTGCTGTACTAGCTGTGTGGATGACCACATGCTCAGATGCTGGATCTTTGATGTTGCCTTGCTACCTCCATGTGATTTCCTGTCTGTCTCTGTCTGTGGCACATGCTGTGGCTGTGTGTCCCCCTTGGACCTCTGTTATGCTGGACCTGTCATGTGCATATTGTATTAGTGGATAGGCTGTGCCTTGGGCCCAGGGGGTTGGCAAGGGGAGACTGGACTGGGATATCCTGCTATGGCAGAGGGGCAGAATGTATGATCATCATGCCCTAGATAGCAGGTGTTCTGTCAGCCACTCAAGAAAGTTGCCAATGTGGTCTATGCCTCTGTGCACCTCATGCACCTCAACGGTAAGGTCTTTCAGGATCTCTGTGTTCCTGTGCTGTGCCAGGAGCAGCTTCCATTTCGGCTGGTGTACATCTGTGTAGTTGGTGAGGAGTACTCCACATTTGGGTTGCTGCCATGTCCGGCTGGTCAAACAGCTGAAGGTGCCTTCATCCTCACTGTCATAGCGTGGTTATGTGGTGGTAGGCTGTGCATGTGTGCCACCCATTTCTGGCTATTGGGTGATGGTGTCTGTGGGCTGCTGTCCATGGTGTGACTGTGGTGGAAGTTCAGAACAGAGGGTGGTGGAGGGATGGCTGTCTGTGGGGGCAGTGTATGTATCATCCACGGTCACCTATGTCTCCTCCACTGTCACTATGTGTGGCCTCCAGTACAGTCTCCATATCCACCATGTACACTGACTTCTGCATTGTTCCTGTTTGCAAGAGAAGGGACATGTACTACATGCAGCAGCACTACAGTTGGCATTACATGGTGTGCTACTGGCCAACTATGGGACAATAACCTGTGCTATCCTCCAGTCCCTGGCTGCCTGTGTGGGACACAAGTTGTGTGGGGGGGCTCCACCAAAGGTGCTGTCTCCATGTTGAGGATGTGCCCAGCATCAGGGTCTGTAGAATGCATCATGGGGAGGTTAGCATTCATTTGGCATCCAGGACATCCTGGCCCCTGTCCCTGCAGAGTATTATATAGCTGGCACTGTATCCATGTCCTCCAGCTCCCTGTGCAGGGTAACCTTGGTAAGGGTGTCTGCCAGCCTGTGTGGGTGGCCCACCACTTGTCCATAGCTGTGACCATTTGATGACTGCCAGCCTATATTTAGCAGCTGAATGGAGATCATGCCATTTATGCTTAATCGCCAATAGTATCTGCACCTCTGATCTGGCTGCGCTCACAGCAGCCTGTACATCAAGCCACAGGGAGACTTTTGTCTTGGCTTGTAACTGAAGGGACTCTGCCCCACAGAGAATGGTGTAATGCACATGGATATCTGAGATCATGGCCTCCACCTGCCCACAGGTGAAGTTTGTGGACATGACCAACTGCCACCACATGTCTAGTCATGTCCACTGCATCCTGTGCCACTCTGCCCAGTGCCATTTTTCCCTGGTGGTGGACTAGGTAACTCAGGCACAGCCTTCCCTTCCTCTGCCATTGCCTATTCCCCTTTTCCATCATGGCATTCACATCCACATTTCTACACAGTGCAGCGCCAGTACCCATATATGGTGGGGTCAAGGAGCTTGGCTGCATATTTTGGGCCCACCCGGCTTGTAATCCACATGCGCCTACATACATTCATAGGCCACACACCCACGTCAGCATACCCTCTGTGGCCTTTCCTGCATGGCATATTGCTGAGACTGCATGTGCGCCACATAGTTGCATGCTGACATTGTGTCAGTTATGGGTGAAATTCCCACACAGTAGTACATACAGTATTGTAAGCCCCACTGCACATTTTAAGCTCACAGCTATTTCAACATCCTTAGCATTAAAGAGATAGGAAAAGTGGTCCACCTAGTTCAGCCTCCTGCCATCTTGTCATGTCAGCAGAATCTACTTTTATACACAGACCAGCAGATACAGGATTCTGCAGAAATATTTTTGTATGTTCTAGTCTGACTCAACAAGCACAGGACATACTGAAATGCATGTGGTGTTGGAAACATTTTGCTGCACTATCATTGCAAAACAAAATTGTCTCAAGTTTCAGCAGACTTAATAACACATTTGGATTTGTTTATCTGATAAACTCAAAAATTTAACAACAGTGTGCACAAATGATAGGATAGCAGCCCCCCAACCCCGCCCATTGAATGAGCTTTGCTTATTCTACTGGAAAATTGGGACATTGGGACATTTTATAACTAAATCTATTTTCATTGCAGTGCATTAGCTTGAATGATTACATGCCAATGTATCCTGTCTAGCTTCTCATAACTCCAGTACAGAATTTATCTTCTGTTCTACACAAACTTGCTTAAACAATGCTTCATAAGGGAGTGACCAATTAAAAGGGAAGAACTGGTAGGACTTCAAAAGACTTTTTAAGTTTTCATTTGCAGAAATGAGAAGGAGGCAACCCTGGATAATGTTAAATAATGTAGACAGAGGAATGGCATGTTTCCCATGCTGTGGTAGCGGACTGTTTGATGTTTTGCATTCATCAAGTTTCGCTCATGTCTTGGCTGATTTGATTATTTTAAGCCACAGAGAACAATGAAATTCCACATGTTCAATGCAAGAGTTTTAAATTATTTCATACTGTAATCTTCTCTACATTGTGCAGGAAAAATAAGCAGTATGATAACTCCTGTCATCATTAATGTTTGCAAACAGCAAAGAAATAGCTCTGTAACAGAGCAGGACAATTGTAGAATGCTAAAGTAGTTTTTTCCAAATTGTGGCATTGGATGATCAAAGCAGATATTAATTAACATAAAAAGCTGGAAACTTTACAATTGATTCATAATTATCTTAGTTTGGATTTGCTTTTAAACTTTATTTATTTTGCCCTAGAAGCAAACCCTATTATATCCAGTTAATGAGGACAATCATTATTGCATGACTGATAGCAATAAATACTGGAGCAATAGTAGCCCATATGACAGCTCTCAAGAAACAATAGTGTTGCAGTTTGTCAAAGCTGTAGTTTAAAATTGTAATAACTCTGGGTCCTTTGCACTTAGGAACCCATTACCTGTGACTAAGCCGTGCAACTGCGACACACAACTGCATAGCCCAAAAAACATGTAGCCCACCATGGCATGCAGTAAGGTGTGGGAAGTGGCCAATGGTGTATGCAATGGTTGTGTAATGACATACATTGCAGTGCACAGAGAGGGATTGGTGTATCATGTTGGGAACACCCTGTGACCCCACCATAACAGGACAACAGCAGGCTGCATGGGTGTTGTTGCCACAGGGGGAGCCATTTAAGGCCCATCCTGTACCTTCATCAGGCATGGAGCTGGGTTGCTCTTGGTTGGCACTGCACAGGTCAGGTGCCATGCCCAGGTGCCCTTGTCTCCATCTGCTGCCCTGCTTCCCTGCAGGGCACCATTCCTGGGACTTTGTGCCCACCTCCTTGCTATGCCAACTGTTTCTGTGCTACCATTCAGCTGCTGCATGTTTCCGTGGCCACCTATGCCAGGCCCTGTGCCACCAATATTCTTTATGGCTGTGTAGTAGGTTTGTGCAGCAGTCTGGAGGGCCATCTGTATATGGACTATGACGGCCCTCCAGACTGCTGTTAATGCAATGGGACCTCTGCCCAGATCAATTGAGGCCATAAGACAAGAGTGGGGAGACTGGAACACAGCCATCAGGAAGAAGCTGACAGGCAGGCAGCAAACCAGAAACACCACCAGTGGGAGCCCACTCTCCTCATCTGAGCTCACATCAATGGATGAAATGGTGGCAGACACCATTAGTCAGGCAACAGTGGATGGTGAACAGGAAAGACTGGACATCAAGCCAGGTGGGTGACTGCAGCCCTACACAAGTGGTATAGTGTACACTAGAAAGATAGTGACAATGACCATGGCATCATCTCTACCCCTGAAGCAGACCTGCTTGTGTTATCACCAGAAGAAGAGGAGACAGTGGATGAGATTACTGTGGTGACCAAAACCCTCACAACAAAACAACTGCACCGTGCCAACTTGGACAGTATACCACCAATGCTGATGGAGAGAAAGAAAGAAAAGAAAGAAAGTTAGTGTGTGTTTTGTGCTGGGAAGGGTACTGTATCAGCTGACTTTGCTAAACCAGTAGGAGGAAAGAGAGCTTAATTGGGGGTGTGGCTTAGACACTATAAAAGCAGGTGACTCAAATTACAACTTCCTGTTGCTAGCCTTTTTCCTTACTAATTGCCCTCCATCCCAGCCACCCTAAGCCAGTTCTACTTTTATAGCCACTGGATTTGACTGTCAACAGGAACTTCCTGTTTGGCAGTAGGAAGGGACGGATCATAGAGAAACATTGTTTTTGTCAACCCTAAAGGAAAAAGGTAGCACACTTTCCCCCCCAGCTGCTGGTGGTCTGACATTGAGCAAGAAAGAAGGAGGCTACTGAAGAAGATAGGAAGTTGCTGTCCCAGAACAGGAAGGGTGAGAGTCGTAAGGAGAGGAGAGAGTAAGAATACAGAGAAACAGTAGAGGGGACACAAAATAAGACATTATGGGAGTGGTGCAGTGCAATGGCTGTGGGGCAGCAGTGTTCCAGGAGACATTCTGGATGCTGCGATGCTGTCCTATTTGCAGGCACCTCTCTGGTCTGAGAGAGGAGGTTGCCCATCTCCAGGCTGACCTGGCTAGGATTTGAGAAACCTCCTCCCCCACCCAGGGACCACCAGGGCCAATGTCACTACCTCAGAGGTTGCCAAGAAAGAGGAGAGGTTGGACCAGGGTGGGCTCAGGGAGGGAGAGGGTGGTGGAACAGAGTTGTATCCTCCCAGCTGTACCCTCTCCACAATTCATTCGCTTTCTGGTGGATAGTGGTTCCTCTATGGAGGCACCTGCAGTGGAGACCAAGGAGGATGCTGGGAACCTTCACAAAGGAGACCCACAGGAGGGTGGCATGGGACCCCACAGGGGAAGGAAACAACTCCTGGTGGGGGCTCAATCATTAGGGGGTAGAAATGGGGAGGAAGGGGAGAGGGAGGGAGGTAAGGTGCCTTCCTGGCGCCACGGCTTGGAGGGACAGGAAGCGAATCCTCAGGACTGTGGGAAGAGCTGCACGAGGGAGGGAGCTGGATGTCATTGTCCATCTAGGGACAAATGACCTGGCTAGGAATGGGATCAGAGCAGTGCAAGAGGAGTTTGTAGAGTTGGGGAGGGGCCTTAGACAAGTAGCGCATACGGTAACCTTCTCAGAGGTACTGCCTGTCTATGGCAAGGGTGCTGCTAGGGCACTCCTCACCAGGGAATTCAATGAGTGGTTGAAAATCTGGTGTGGAGGTCAGGGTTTTGGCTTCACTGGGGACTGGGGAGCCACCTGGAGGGATGCAGACCTATACTGGTGCAATGGTCTGCATCTGTCCAGGGGGGGAACCAGGATCCTAGGTGAGAGGTTTAAATGCTTCATTGGCAAGCATTTAAACTAGCCAAGGGGGGAGGTACTGAAAAGGAGCAGGGAAATCCCAGCCTCCCCCCACAAAACATGGTAATTAGTGAGGTAAACACCAAGGTAGAGAAGTTATTAGTGAGTGGAACAGAGGTAAATGTAAAAAAAGGCAAAGGCAGTAAGGACAGGAATGGGGCTAAAAGGGGTAAGGCTATCAAAAAGTGGAGGGTGATGAGTACCAATACCCATAGTCTGTGTAACAAGCTCCCTGAACTATTGGCCTTAATGGAAGAGGGTTGCCTGGATATTGTGGCAGTCACAGAAACATGGTACACAGAGAACCATGACTGGGATGTCAACATACCAGGATACACAATCTACAGGAGGGACAGGGAGGGTAAAAGAGGAGGAGGAGTAACTCTCTATGTAAAGGAAGGGATCAAAGCAACAGAACTAAAGAGTAAACAGGGAGCAGATGAGGCACTCTGGGTCACTCTGGAGACAGGAAATGGCACCACAATCCGCATGGGGGTTGTATACAGACCCCCATCTCTGGGGGAGGGAATGGACAAGGAAATGATAGAAGGCTTCCTTAGAATGGCAGAAAAAGGTGTTGATGGAGGCCTGAATATGCCAGATGTTAACTGGAGCACCTTTGCTGCAGGCACATCGAAGAGCAGGGTCATTCTTGATGCCCTACAGGGGGCATGCCTCAGATAACTAGTATTGGAACCCACTCGGGAGGGAGCAATCTTAGACCTGGTACTCTCAAATGGGGACGGAGAAAGAATCTCAGATTTAGAAGTGGGTAGCCATCTTGGAGCAAGCGACCACCAAACAGTGTGGTTCACGATAAACACAGCCATACAATCAAGCCACACAAAAGCAAGAGTATTGGACTTTAGGAGAGCTGACTTTGGGAAAATGAGAGAGTGCCTCAGAAAAGCACTAGCAAACAGGCAAGAAGGAGGGGTGGAGGAACAATGGGGAGTAATCAAAACAGCCATCACAGAGGCAACAAACCTTTGTGTAAAGCAAATCAATAAAACACAATGAAGGAAAAAAACGCTATGGTTCTCTAAAGAGGTGGCAGGGAAGGTTAAGAAGAAAAGGATAGCATTCAGGAAATATAAGGAAACACAGAAGGAGCAGAACAGAGAACTTTATCAGTTAAAGCAGAAAGAGGCTGGGAAGGCAGTCAGAATAGCAAAGGCCCAAACCGAGGAAAGGATAGCCAATTCTGTTAAGAAGGGGATAAGACCTTTATAGGTACATTAGGGAGTGAAGAAAGACCAAAGGAGGGATACTGAGGCTTAATAAAGGGGAGGGAATGTGGGTAGAGGATGACAGTGAAAAAGCAGGGATACTGAACGAATATTTCTGCTCAGTATTCACAAAGGAAGAGGAGGGGGAGATACCCAAACCAAACAAGAGAAACACTCTGAAGACGGGAGTAGATACCAGTCCATTTACAGAAGAAAGGGTTCTGAAAGAACTAATAAAATTGAAGGTGGACAGAGCAATGGGGCCTGATGGGATTCACCCAAGAATTCTAAAAGAACTAAGGGTAGAACTAGTGACACCGCTGACTACTTTCTTTAACATATCATGGGAGGATGGGGTGGTATCCGAGGACTGGAGGAGGGCAGATGTGATTCCTCTTCACAAAAGTGGGAGCAGGACAGAGGCAGAAAACTACAGACTACTTAGTTTGACCTCAGTGGTAGGGAAAATGATGGAATCACTTCTGAAGGAAAGAATTGTTGAGTATCTAGAGGCCAGTGGGGCACAGGACCCAAGGCAGCATGGATTGATGATGGGAAGGTCATGTCAGATGAATCTAATAGATTTCTTTGACTGGGTGACCAAAGTAGTAGACCAGGGAGGGGCTGTGGACATGGCCTACCTAGATTTTAGCAAGGCATTTGATACAGTCCCACACAAAGATAAGTTAGCCAGCCTGGAGTGGGTCCCAAGGTGGTAGCCTGGATAAAAATTGGCTAGACAACAGGATGCAAAGGGTAGTAGTAAATGGAGTACACAGTGAAGAAAGGAGGGTTACTAGCGGGTACACTGAGGTTTCAGTACTGGGACCGGTCCTTTTAATGCCTTTTAAGTGACATTGCAGAGGAACTGGAAGGAAAGGTATGTCTCTTTGCAGACGACACAAAGATCTGCAACAGGTAGATACACAAGATGGAGTGGAAAGGATGAGAAGGGACTTGGCAAGGTTGGAGGAATGGTCAAATGTATGGCAGCTCAGATTCAATGCAAAGTGCAAGGTAATGCACATGGAAACAAAAACCCAGGGAAGCGTACACAATGGGGGTGAGATACTGACAACAGTAAAATGGAAAGGGAACTGGGGGTAATTATATCAGATGACCTAAAGGTGGGCAAGCAATGTGAGAAGGCAGTAAGGAAGGCTGGGGGGATACTGGGATGCATAGGAAGAGGCATCAATAGTAGAAAACAGGAAGTTGTCATCCCGCTGTACAGACAGTTGGTGAGACCCCATCTGGAGTACTGTGTGCAGTTCTGGAGACCCCATCTCTGCAAAGACATAGACAGAGTGGAGGCTGTCCAGAGGAGGGCAACCAAAATGGTGCAGGGTCTGCACCAGGAAGACATATGAAGAAAGACTAAAGGAGCTTAATATGTATACCCTTGAGGAAAGAAGGGAGAGAGGGACATGATAGAAACTTTCAAGGTACCTCAAGAGAATCAACAAAGTCCAAGAGGGTAGCATCTTTCAGAAAAGAGGTGTGCAAGAGCAAGGGGCACAATTTGAAGATAGAGGGGACGGCTCAGAGGTAATGTGAGAAGTATTTTTTTCACAGAGAGGTTGTGGATGCATGGAACAGCCTCCCTGAGGAGGTCGTGGAGTCAAGAACAGTGGAGGAATTCAAGAATGCATGGGACAGACATAAGGCAGTCCTAGTGGGGGGTAGGAGGAAGTAAGCTGTTGGTTAACTAGGATCTGCAGCTTATCTGTTAGATAGGAAAATGGGCAGACTAGGTGGGCCAAGCGGTCCTTATCTGCCATCAAATTCTATGTTTTTCTGTTTCTATAAGAGTAGCCCAATGGTGTAATGCACTGACTGCCTCATTCACCATGCCAACCTCTAACCATATTGTTTGCTCCCGCAGATGCTACTGATAACAGTGCAGGGAGTGACAGCTGGAGGAAGAGGAGGGAGACAGCTTTCGGAGGAGGGGCCAACCAACAAGATTACAGGGCTCACAATCACTGAACCCATGTAGAGCATACACCATTCCCTGGAGCCATGCTCCCAGAGCCCCATACATCATCCATGTCAGTGGGAGGCGACAGACATGGACAGACAGGGGCATGGACACAGACACCCAGTGCACTTGTGACTGACACTGCTATAGCCACCAATCCCCCCTGTCCCTGATGTGGCATCTGACAGTGCAGCACACACCAGTGGAGGCAAACAGCAATCCTGGCATGGTGTCAGAAAACAAAGACCCTAGCCCTGGCAGTGGTGACGAGGGTCCCTTTGACAGGACTGGTACATACAGAGGGGTAGTACCACCACATGCCTACTTGGTAGGTACTTCTCCGAGGTACAGAGGATGGAACAAAACAGGCTAGAAGCCAGTATAGAAAACAATGCCCAACTCTGAGCCCTTATGGTGGAGGTTTGGAGCCCAGCACAGAGTTCTGGAGCATTGGTGACCTGCTCAGGACATGCTAGGGCACCTCACCACTCAGGGCAATAAATGTGGTAGAATCCTTCTGCACAGGCTATCTTGCCACCGATGCAACCTACAGGCTGAAGCCCCAAGTTGCTATGGTCCCCTAATGCACCAGGTGATGTTCTTGACCCTCCCATTGGGCCATCATCCTCTGCCCACCCACTGCTTATGATGGCCAGGACCAGCCCAGCACAACCAGGATGGTGGGACCATCCCCTTGGCATAGGTGGCAGCCAAGACCAGCCACACTCTTTCCTCCACCTAGTGACAGGATCACTATACTCATCAGGGCCCCACCATTGCACAACACACATGCACTGGTATTCTACACACACAGGGTCTCAGCACTGGCACTCATCACTGTGCACCAGTGTTCCTGGGCATGCATCATCGCACACTCTCTTCTCCCTTCACACAGGCTTGATCCACAACATGCTAAACACCAGCCTGTGCTGAGCCTCCTTGCTATGGAATGTTATCTCCAGCCACATATTCACAATTGCCTACTGTCTGTCCTCCTGGGCTGGGTCCTTATCCACAGATGGGTCCTCCAGTAATGGCAATCTCTTTCTAGTGGTGATATTGTGCAGCATGCAGCATGCAGCATATGACAAAGACATAGCACTCCCTCCCTGGTCCAAGCAGCATCATGCCACACATCTTCTCCAGGCATCTGAACTGCATCTTCAGTTGGCCGAAGGTATGCTCCACCACATTCCATGCCCTCCTGTGGGTGTTGTTGTACCTCTGTTCAGCCACCAAGGCAGGGACAAGGAACAGTGTCATCATGCAAGGCCTCAGAGAGTACCCACTGTCACCTGTATAGGAAACATGAAAGAGGCATATCAGGATGGACTGGTGAACAGCACAGCATGACAAGTGCCCAAATGGCCCATGTGATATATACGTAGCAGCCACCCTGATCTGCGCCCATTGTCAGCCAGTACTGCCCTCAACCATAACTTTTGGAAAATGAAGGTGGCATATATGGAGCTTGGGTATTTGGCACAGAAATTCTTGACAATGCCCTCCCGCCGAACAGCTACCTGTATATTCATGCTGTGGAATCCTTTCCTGTCTCTCTAGTCCTCTTCATTAACATCAGGTGCCTGGATGAGCACAGATGTGCAGTCTATGGCACCTTTGAACTTTGGGTAGCCATATTGCTTTTAGAAGGCCTCTTGCACCACTTGTCTGTGGGAACTGGATGCAGTCCCCCACAAGTGCCAGCAGTGCCGAGATTACCTGCCACAGGGCACATGAAACTGAGGATTAGCTAACACCTGTAATACCACCTCTGGACCACTGGAAAGAGCCTGCTGCATAGCAGGCAAGGGAACACATCAACTTGGTTTCCACAGACATGGCCCTGAACCTCCTGGTGGTGGGACATATTCTCTCCCCGATCAGGTTGCACAGTTCAACAATGGTGGCCTGGTCAAGCTGGCACTATTCCAGGCAATGGGTGTCATGCATGTCCCAGAGTACTGCACCAGTTCTGAAGATGCATGGTCATGGACAGATACCCTCTTCCTCTGTGGCAGCCTCTGCACCCATCATTGGGATGTGCAACAGCATTCAAGGGCACATCCTTGCTCCACCAAGTCCATAATGGGTTGCCTTTCTTTCTATGATGTCCTTCTACCTGTCCCATCTATTGCTGTGGGGCAGCCCTCTTCAATTTACTGTTTGTATTCCCCTCAGCATCGGCACACCCAACAGGAGCAAGAGGTATGTCCTCCTGTACACCCAGATTTCATTAATGTCCCCTGTAGGCAGTCACATATCAGTGCACATGCAGCAAGACATCATTGTAAGGTGACAACATGATCTGGGCACTGCTCTACTATGCCCTCAAATGAGTCACCCCATACACTATGAGGATGCGGATTGCATTGTTGGAGTAATGATGTTGAGAAGTTTTACTCCACTAGCGAAGTTTTGGCGAAGTCGCCGAATCTGCCTCCACAGAGTATTTTGCAAAGTTGCAAAGGCACATCTGAAATTCGTTTTAGCAGCTTAGCCTCTGGCTTTGCATGTGACTTTGCCTTTCACTTGTTAAGGCAAAGTTTAGCATAAAACCTACAGAATCACATGGCTGAGTTTCTGCAGGTCACATGAGACACAGGAAGTGAGGTATCTGGGAGGAAGTGAGTTAGCTACTTTCATTTTCTCAAAGAGGTTGATAGACACGGACTGAGAGCAGTTCTGAGGTACACAACCTACTGGAGAAAACTCTTAAAACAAAGTTTATCCCTTCTTTGTGAATTATTTCTACTTATCTTTACTCTCTTCTCCTTGTGTTAATGGTTAGTGTTTGTGCTGTGCATTTTTTCTGTAGTTTTTTTCTATTTAATTTTATGTGTTTTCCCTTCTGTAGAGTATATCTCCTTTTTTTGTTAAGTAATATGTTGAAGGAGGTTCAACCAGCCTGTGCTGGTCCTAGTGGGTACCAAGAGCACAGTTTGCCTGTGCGTTGGAATCATACTGTGTTTGGTCCAGGGAGGGAGGCACCTGGCCAGTTGCAGCAGTTCAGAAGCAGACAGAGCAGCAGCAGGCATTGTCTATACAACACCAGCAGCAGCAGGCATTGTCTGTACAACAACAGCAGCAGCAGGCATTGTCTGTACAACAACAGCAGCAGCAGGCATTGTCTGTACAACAGCAGCAGCTGGCGTTTTCTGTACAACAGCAGCAGCAGCAGGCATTGTCTGTACAACAACAGCAGCAGCAGGCATTGTCTGTACAACAGCAGCAACAGCAGGCACTATCTGTGCAACAGCAGCAGCAGCAGGCATTGTCTGTACAACAGCAGCAGCAGCAGCAGCAGCAGCAGCAGCAGCAAGAGGAGCATCCCACAGTAATTGCAGTATCACCACCTTTTTACCCACATATATTCCAAGTGTGGGATTTCTTTGTGTGCCACAGCGAGGACAGCAGCGTTGTGATATGTAAACTGTGTGGCAGACAGGTACAGAGGGGTTAAAAGGGTACACATTTAGGTACCGATGGGCAGCATACCCACCTCACCATCCACCATGCCAAAGAATAGCAGGCAAGGCTGCAGTGTGAACATGAGGCTGTGCAGGATGAGGGTGATGCCAGATGTGATGAGTGGTCAAGGGGTGCTATGAGATACAGGCATGCAGGTAGTGCATGCTCTCAGTCCAGCAGGGGTAGGGAACAGCAAGTGGCACCACCACAAGCTCTAGCAGACCCTCCCCCATTGCCACCAGCAGATCCAAATTTATTTATTTATGACTTTGATAACCGGGTAGGTACACTGGTCCTATGGACCATTTACAGGCATGACTCAGGCCATGAGGCAGCAAAGAATTACAAGGTACAAATTTAAATGTGGTACATAACAAATACAGAGTGAAGTTCATGACAAGATTCCACAAAGGTGGGTAGCAAGGTAACAGCTCAACAGAAACCCAGTCCAAGGAAATTGTTGATCATATAAATACAAACGTGAGCCTTGACTTATCAACAAGATTTGCACAATGAAAGGCATACAGGAAGAAATGGTAAGGACAGACAGATGACATTGCATCAGAGGATTCCCAAGAGCCACATACCCATACTATAGCAGGAGAGGCGAGGAAGTAGTCCAAGTGAAATGGGAAATGACAGCTGCTGGGTGGTGTGTTAACAACCTGGACATATGCACCAACAATTCTCCAGGAGCCAGAATTTTAGGTTAAGTTTGAAAGTTAGGTGGGAGGTTGAGGTTCGCAGAGAGGCAGGTAGACCGTTCCACAAAGAGGGGCCACCACAGAGAGTGCTTTCCCTCCCATATTATTGGTGGTTTTAGGTACTTCAAGGGTGGGGGTGGCGGAGGATCATAGATGCCTAGTCAGTATTATAGTGCTGAATAGGGTGGAAAGGGGGGGACGTGTTGCCACATCTAAGGGCGGTGTCTAAGAGGCAGCCAAGTGTGTAGTCAAAGTCGCCATGCAATGGGAGCCAGCCAAGTGAGCAATAAAGTTCACAGTGGTGTGTGGGGTAAGGGTCCGATAAGACAAAGTGGCATGCATGGTTGTAAGCTACTGAGAGTCTGGGCAGAAGGGTAGTAGAGACTCAAGAATAGATGGGGGAGCAGTAGTCAATTATGGGGAGGAGGTTACCTGTAACGATAGCCAAACAAGCCTCCTTGGTTAGGTACAGCTTTAGACGGTAAGCCGCTTCCAGCTTCATATTCACTCTATGTACTATGAAGTTTATGTGGTCATTGAAAGAGAGAGAGTGGTCGAGCATTACCCCTATGTACTTGAAGGAGGAAATGATTTTGAGCCATCAGGGGTGGATGAATAGAGAAGAGCTGGCACTGAGTGTTTTTGTAAGAAATGGTTTTGACCCAAACAACATGGTCTTTGTTTTCTTTGAGATGACCAGCAGCCAGTTTGAAGAGAACCAGTTGAAAGCGTTAAGGTAATTCTGGGTGAGAATGGAGGAAATACACAAAAGGGACTTGTCACTATGGATGCAAATGCAAATGCAGTCTTCACACAGGTGGACCTGGCCGTCCTGTGGGATGAAGTTTCGGACATATGGGCTATTGTCACAGAACTAGGTAATGATGTGAAAACAATAAAGGATAACCCGGAGAAAATAATTTCAGACCAGGAGAAGCGCCTAAAGATTTTAGAGGAGCGTCATCCAACTAGCAGTGGCAGTGCCCCTTAATGTGTTTACTGCATTATTTTATGTTTTTATATTGTATGTGTATGTCCCTCTAGTTTTGTTCACCCTTCTCCCCACACAAAAATAAAAAAGAACCAAAAAAATAACAAAGTATAAAAAATAAAAAATTCTATCCTCTCATCTTCTTTCTCTAATTTCTTCTCCCACGTTCTACTCTGTCTCATCCCTTTTTAACCTACCCCAGGCAATAACAGTGTTTTTCTTATCTTTATTTCCAAAAGATGTTATGTTCTGTAGAAATCACCCCAGTGTTATTTTATAGTAGTCTTTGGTGTTTTTCAGTGCTGTAGTTGTTCCCACTTCCCCCTATGAAGTACAAATAATAAAAAAATGACCAAAAGTGAGACTAAAATATAGTCAAAATATCTTTCCTATCTTAGTCAGACTGTACAGGCCTGAGGCCACTACAGCTTGCTGCCTACCATTACATAGTTGTCTGTGTCTAACAGGAAATTGTAAAAGTATGGTTATTTATGCCCAGGGACTACGCTTATTGTTGTATTTCGGTATGTCTCCTGCCAGCCAAACATATGTCTCATGGTGGCCAAAGTCAAATACTGCTGTCCTGCCGCTACTTCCCTCTGTTTTCTGTTGTGCTGTGTGCACACTGCTCTGAGAAGTTTCCAACAAAAAAATGCAAGAGAAGTCAAGAAGAGTGGCATGAGAAAGTGTCCTGACGTCTATAAATGAGAAAGCTGAATGAGCAGGTGCTCTGACGCTCTGATGTTGTGGTTGGTGCTACTGCTGTTGTTGTTGAAGAAATTATATGAAAAAGAGACCCATAAAGAGTAATTGCCTCTGATTTGTTTTTCTTGGTAAAGTGATGCACAAAAGAGAAGTTGCTGTGCTGCTGCTGCTGCGTGCTGCTGGGGTGACTGCTAGCTGCTGCCTGGTGTGCCTCTAATCAGATGAACACAGGTAGGTATGTTGGTTATGTGACTTTTGTGTTTTTCTAAAGGTGGGTTGTTTACTGTCTAAATGTCTCTCTTTACTGTTTTGTCATTTGCAGGCATGGTTGTTGATGAGGAAATCCTGTTCCATTCCATTCCATCTGTTCACCTTGGAATTTTTAATTAAGAATATTTTCCAGACACGGGAAGGTAAGTATGGGTTATTTTTTTAACTGGGTTGTGAGGCAGGGTGCTTGTTGTTGCAGCCATGTATTCTTACATGTAAGTTCTTTTAATTTTTTGAGGTAATGTGTTATTGAGAGGTGATGGTACATCACTGGGTTTTTAAGCATCGATTGTGTCTCATCTCATTCATTGTGGGTATTTCCCATAAGTTTTACTCTGTTGTTTTTCTGGGAATTGCTGCTTTCCATTTCCAGTGGTGCCAGGTAAGCTAATGTTTTCTCTTTTTGGGGGGGTTGAGGGTGTTTGGGGGCCTCATTGAAGGTAAGTAATTTTTTCTGTCATGGTTCTGCTTACTATGCTGCATGTTTAGCAAAAGTGTCAAGCACTGTATTTGTGAACATCTGGGTTTCTGTGTCCTTGCAGGTATTCCTAAGTATTCCATCAATCGGTATATGATTGAAGTGGGTTGTCACTGATTCTCTCCATCCAGGTTGCCACATACCACTACTGGAAGGTAAGTCGTTTACAGTTTTTGTTGTCTGGAGTGTGTCCTTTCTCAACATGTACAATTCAATGGATGTTACACTGAATTTTTATGTTTCATTTCAGTTAATTCCTATAAGCTATCTGTTTTTGATTCTGAGAGGAGAAGATGAGGAAGTATTTTTTTGTGGGATGATTCTGGAGACAGTCTCATTAAGAAACATATACTGCACTGGAGGACCCAGAAGAAAAGACCAGAACAGAATAATCACATTGGTTTTACTACTAGAATAACTCATCCATCCAGCTGTACCTGTGTAGAGGTCTTTGAAAAAAAATGTACTGATTATGCCACACTGAAAAATTATGTGACTCTACAACCAGTCATGCCATTGTCTACCACATGAACACTACTTCTACTGTACATATGACACCTTGTATTTGTAAACAAACTGCTTTATTATTTTGCCTCCTTTTGCCCACAGTTTTAAGTGAAAATAAAATCAAGATCTTAAACCAAATAACAACAACAAAAAATGTATACTTATATTGTGGTGTGCAAAAAAAAAATATAATACTTGAAGTTATTATACTTACGTCATTGGAAGTGTTGAGTCCTTCTCCATTGCAGCCACATTCAACACAGATGTTCACCTTATCTGACTCTTAGCATGCACTGTAACCTACATTGGAGAACAATCAGAGTAAAAAACAGTTTAATATTTCACTTTAATGAGAAATATCATCATCGTCAGCTGTACACAACAGTGACTGAAAGAACAACAACTAGAAAGACAGCTTTTTAAACAGCAAATCAGAATGCAGCATGCCAAATATGATTATCAAACATTTCATAGTCATGTAATGCACTCTGTGAAGCATTTCATTGTTTTCAATGTCAGACAGACAGTATTTCTACTAACACTCTAATGATTCGCAGGAGAAACTCTTTGCTCAGTTACACCCAAAAGGTATATAATACTGACAGATACTACTGTCACAGTTGTTAAATATCAGATACATACATCATTCATTTCATTTCATTCACTTCATGTTATTAACTGGGTAAGCACACTGGGCTAAAGCCCATTTTCAGGAATGGCCCGGAGCTTCCAGCAGATGAAGCTAAATTGTCATACACAAAATACAAATATATAAATGTATGTTGCATATTTTTAAAAACAGTTACATGAAACAAGGGTTTGTAAATGACTTGATAAAGCTTTCTTAAATAATACACTAGAATCATTGGTATATGTGCAAAAAGAAAATAAACATAACCCTTGAAATTCAAAATTCTATGTATCCATGCTAGCAACACTTGTCAAAATAGTTAACTATTGAGAGCTCTATACCAGCAGAGAGGAAATAAAATGATTATGTTTACATCTGACTACAATGTACTGGCAGTGCGCATGCCAGTCAGGTGACATATGATGTTAGACAGGTGTTAACCTGCATGGACAACAGAAGACAGGCAAACAAGCACTTTAAAGTTACCTCAGAATAATCAATTAGAATGTGATGACTGCAAGCAAACAGACTCATTGTTACCTTCACAGTCCGTAGTGACAGGCCTTGCTTGGTGTGATTGATGGTGATATTCGTATCCTTGATCTGGTGTTTCCATTACTCATGGGTTTGCCTTCATGCAGTGGAACTCTTTGTGACTGCAGCATCACCAATATAAATTCATATTTTAAGTGCACAAGTGTTCATAGGTGATTAACATCAGTGGTGTTCCAGTTCAAAATGTAGAACATAATGGGATAGGCGCTGGCTGTACAAACATTGAGAAAGACAATACATGTGATACAGGATATGAATATCAAATCTGCTTTCCCTCAAGAACATGACTTCATTGTCAGTGCAGCAAATGGATAATGTTGTGTAATGCAGAGCGAAATCATACACAAAGTTGGAGAGGAAGAGATGGTGGAGCAGCAGAACACAGGACCATGACTTGGATTGGATACCCATATCAGGAATTGCTTGTTGGGCTGTCAAACAGTTATTATTTTGGAGTCAGAGGCAGTGCCATTGAGGGATGACAATTATTTTGTGGGCAGGAGCAGGCATTTGGTGGTACTGCAATACATTACATTGTACTGTTGTTTGTCCACAGGTTGAGGATGGTGTGTTTATCTGCATGATGTCTTCTGGCCTTTATGCAATGTGTAGCTATAGGATGAAGGACCATGTGGGTGTCGTTGGAGGACAATACTGTTTGACACGTTGTGAGGAGTGAGACCCAGCAGAAATAGTCTTGACCTAAAAAGTACAGAGCAGGAGGCGGAAGAGATGGTTCTTTGAACATGTTGCATCAGGCAGCCTATGCCTCAAACAGTGTTACAGTGGCATTTTATATATAGCATCATTGAGGATACTGAGGAAGTGGTTATCCATGCTGTTTGTGGCTGTGTAATAAATTATCCAAGCAAACCACAGTCTGGGATGACAGAAGGAGGAGGGGGAGATGTGGAAGTCACTTCTACGGTGTGTCTGGCTTGCTGGAGCAGGCATTCGTTACAAGTAGTACTGTGGTGGTACTCAATTTGGCACGTGTAACAAGCAGCACAATACTTGTGGTTGTGGAAGAAGAACAGTAACCAAATGTAAACAAAATAATTTTTGTGAATTGTATAGTACAGCATAACATACTAGAGATGGAAGTACAGGAGTAGAGACAAGGAGGAAAAACAGTTACATACTTTTTACTCTTGTACGTCATCGAGGAAGCAGCCCTCACAGTCCTCAATACTAGAATTTCTTTGTGGGCACAAAAACAGTACTGCATCCCGGACACCACAGCAACTTAGCTTTTTTCAGATTCTTTTATCAAATGAAGGGATCTTTTTTTGTGAGGTTATTTCTTTCATACAAAAAAGGAGGCCTTCTTATGAAAAAAGAATATAAAAAAAAACTAAGTCCAAATTCTGTTTTCATATGAAGGTATCTTTTTTCATATGGCCCTATTCCTTTTTCCTATGGCCATATGAAAAAAGAAAATCGAGTCATGAAATACGATTTAAAAATGAACAACAAAATACACATTTCTGGGTAATTTTTCCAGAAAGTAACTCCAGAATCCATGTAAGTTGGTCCTGATTAGCAAGATACATGTGTTGGTGTCCCTGCAGGATCTCATTTTTGGGGGGTTTCAAAAAAGATTTTTTGGAAAAAATGGAAACAAGATGGAGGCCATATGAAAAAAAAATTCTCCTCATGAAAAAGGATTACCCCATACAAAAAAAATGATCTTTTTTGTATAGACTAAATTATTTTTTTGTTCCAAGCAGCTATCCAAAAAGTATAAAAATAAATGTGCTGAGCATGCTCAGAACCAAAATTTCAAATTCTTATAGTTTTGGAACAAAATAATATGTTTTCACCAAACCTACAAAAGGCACCACTGTGGCCCAAGCCCTTTCTACCCTGGAAATTTCACGGCAAAATTCCAAACCGTCTGAGTGCTAGGTGATGAAAAAAAAAACAGCAAAAAAAACCCAAAAAACAATGTTTTCACTTTTTTTTCGCTATCTGGATCTCAGAATCCATGTATCTGACTGGAACAAAACTTGACACGTCAAGAGACCTTACCCCCAAGACCGTGCATGCAAAATTCATGCAAATCCGTTGAACTTTTGCAAAGCTATTAAACTGCAAAATTTGGGGTTTAACATAGAAACCCCTGCTCAGTCCTAACTATAGTGGTCCTACTGTGCCACCATAATACATATTATTTTATTTAAGGAATTGATTCATCTAATGCCAAAGGTTGAATAATAATTAGATACAATTAGTTAAATGTGTTGTTACTTAGCATGTTTCTCCTTTGTTTTTAAATTAAACTTTGCACTGATTTCATGGTTAGTCTTTGGCACTTCCTAGATCTTGACTCTGCCTTGCAACCTTACTAGAGAAAACCCTATGTTTTTTATATGTGTTATGAAACAATGCAACTGCATTTTTATGTAAACAAATTTGTACAGCAATGACCTCATTGAAAGTAAGCTCTGTTCAAATGAGCATCCCATTCATATGATCAATAAAAAAAGTTACTACCTCCTACTACTACTTGCTTAGACCTTCCAAACTCAGTCTGCCTGGTACCAGCATCAGGACCGTGGTAGGGACCAGACGGACTGGATAGATCGCTGATCTTTATCTGTCCATAAATTCTACATGTCTATGTTTCCTCTATATACTATGTTGTGAGCCAGAATTGTGTTGCATCAAACCAATATTAATAAATACAAAATCCATGAAAATGTCATGCTAAGTAATTGAGCAACATTGTATTTAAGAGGTGGTTAGAGAGTAAGACATCTCTCTGACGAAGCCTCACCATTTGAGGTGAAGCTCTGGCTTGTCCACTCTGTACTGCCTCAATGCTAATATTAACCTGTAAGCCTCACCTCTGCACCTTTACTGCTGTCCTTAAATGATGCTGTTTTCGAGGAAGCTGCACAAAGTATTGAAAATAAAAAAATAAAAAAAGGAAGTTGACTGCAATGGTGTTTGTATCTTTTTTGTCCTGTGCCCAAGGTCTGTGAAGAGTGACCAGTAATTACTAACCATGTATACTGTTCCTAGTCACAGGATTTAAAATCAGAGAAAGAAAGTGACAGTAGGAAGGACAGGCTAGCCAAATGGACCAACTGCATTATTCAGAGGGCCTGGTTTACATTCACAGTTTGGTCACATTTTTCCTTTTTCATTATAAGGTGTGCTTTGAAAATAACAATTTTTAGTACGGTGATATGATTTTCCCCATTTAAAGTGAGTTTCGTAGTATAAAAATAGAATTATAACAATGTGAATATTCCTGCTAAAAACGAAGAGTTAACTAGGTACTGTACTTGACATCCATTCCCTATTTTGTTATCTCAGAATCAAAGGAGTGTCTTTAAAATGTATGTATTTCCCAGTTGGTACACTGGGTATGAAATCCTGTTTGGGATTAGAGGTGGGCGAAGTGACCAAAATCCACTACGTGGAGCAATTTGTGTAGTAAGGTGGAATCCGTGGAGTAATATGCAACAAGAAGCGGAGTACTTCACCTCCTAGTTATGATCATGAAGTCCACTGGAAGCACTGACTTCACGTTACTCCACCTTTCCCCAACCACTTCTACACCAATTTTAATGCAAAGTACATTGATTTCAATGTACTTTGCATTACTTCGCCTTGTTCGTGAGCTCTAAGGTGAATTGTGCAGTGATTCATGGGATTGCTGGTCACATGGCCTCTAGATTGTTCTGCATAGCCTCAGTTCTGTGAAGTGTGTGTGTAGTGGTAGCTGGAGACAGTTTGCTCTCAGAGCTCTGCATTTCAAACCCTCTAGAAATCATTCAAAAAGCTGTTTTGAGCCAATTATTTTGCTAAAGATTTAGTACCTCGATTGTAGGAAACCCTCCTGTGCTCATATCACTGAGTGTTTATTGTTTTGTGTGGATTTTGAATGTTAATTTAGAACATTCGGTCTGTGTACTGACAGACACTGTTGAAGAGTGCTTGAGGGAGGGGCGTATCTGTGGTGGAGGTAAATTAACTGGGAGAAAGGCAATCTTTCTAACTATTTTGGTTATATTTTTATTGTATAACTGTGCTCATGTCATGTACACACAGTAATATTGTCAGTAATGTTTGAAATTTTTTTGCTGATTGTTGTGGTGCAGTGCATAATTTCAGTTTGTTTAAAAGATTTGGTTATATCACTGAAGTTTTCAATTTGACGTGCATTACCTGTAGTGTGTGTGTGCATGAGTGTATGTGCAATGTGTGCCATCAAGTCAGTCACATTTTATTGTACCACACAGTAACTGCAGCACTGTGAACCTGTTTAGCCACCTGCGTTATTTTGTGCTGCTTTGTGGTATCTTGGTAGTGGACTGTTACTGCAGTGCACTGCCCCCCTCTCAACCTGCAAAAGGTATTCTTTTCCAGTTTTGGATTTGTGAGCACTGGTTAAGGTGCTGTGCCTTTGTGTCTACATCTCTCGAGTGCACAGCACAATCTTAATCTGTCTGTGCATTTGCGTCTGTTTAGTGCCCAATCTCCATATGCAAGACATGTTATCTCCTTCCATGAGTGTAAGACCAAGTTGCAATGTCTGTAGTAGCATTGAAATAACACCGGAGGATTACTACAGGCATGATGAGGAGGAGGATTATAATTTAGAAATCTTGTCAAGTAGTGGTCAGAGTAGCAGCAGTGATGGTGGTCTATGCAGTATGTCTAGTGCAAGTGGTACATCAACCCCTGTGCTTAAAGTGTGGAAAATAACTTCATTTGTGGACTTGTCACTTGTGCACCCCTCTTCATCACACGTCCGCACCCCACCCCCGGCCATTCATAGAGTAGAGCCATTTGGCACACCCCATGCAGAATGTGTAACAACAAGTCAGCCCATGTTGTAGAGTGTTTTTGCCTGTAATCTGAAGTACCCACCCAAACATGCAGTGTCACATGAACTTAATGCTGCTGTAGCTGAAATGCTGGCAATTGATCTTCTGCCCTTCTCCTTCATGGAGAATTCAAGATTCCGGTGGTTTGTGGCATGTGCCTGTCCGAAATGGAAAGTCCCATCCCGGACATACTTTTCCACCCATGCTGTCCCCGAGTTATACAAGACTGTGGCTGACTCTGTAAGACATGCCCTTCAACATTGCTCCTTGCCATTCATCCATTTAAGTATGGAAATGTGAACAAGAGGCAAAACCGCGGGGAGTTCATATTTGTGTATTACTGTACATTGGGCGCAGTTGCCGGGGGTTGTTTGTGCTGGTGGTAGTGGGAATAATCAGTGTAGTAAGGCAGACTGTCATGGAAGCAACTTTTTGGGAATTTTACAGCATGCAACGCTTGCAACGCTCAGTGTGGCCTGTTCCCACACTGGTGAAAACATACTAACATACTAAAATGCCAGCAGAATAGCCCTAATGGTCTTTCATGTCTGCTCGTTTGGTCAGCCCCCACCCTGGGTGCTGACCTTGCTGTCCCCCTCGTCTTCTCTGGCTTCTCCCTTCCCAGTTCCGGATATTCTTGCTGCATTGGATTTTGCTTCCTGAACCCTTCCCCTGTACCTGTCCCACCCCCTCTTGAACCCCTCCACTGTCTCTGCCTCCACCAGCCCCTAGGTAGTGCATTCCATGGCTCTACCACCCTCTCAGTGAAGTAGCACCTCCTCCTTTCTCCCCTGAATCTTTCCACCTCCAGCTTCCACCCATGCCCTCTAGTGGCCCCCTCCTCCTTCCTTCGAAGCACCCTCACTGTTCCTCCCCTATTTACCCTCTTCATGTACCTCAAGACCTCTATCATGTCCCCCCGGTCCCTTCTCTCTTCCAAAGTGTACATATTTAGCTCTTTGAGCCTCTCCTCATAGGTCCTGTCCCCCAAGCCCCAAATCATTTTGGTTGCCCTCCTCTGGACCCTCTCCAGGAGGTTAATGTCCCTCTTTAAGTGCGGCCTCCAAAACTGCACGCAGTACTCCAGGTGCGGCCTCACCAAGCAGTTATACAGAGGGAGTATCACTTCCCTCCTTCTGGAGGTGATCCCCTTAGCGATGCATCCCAGCATCCTGTTGGCCTTGGCTGCTGCCCTCCTACAAGCCTCAGAGTTGTTCATCTTGACATCCACCACCACCCCCAGGTCCCTCTCAGCCATTGAGACTTGTAGTATCCCCCCCCCCAGGGTGTACACATGGCCTGGGTTTCTGGCCCCCAGGTGGAGTACCTTGCATTTCCCTGTGTTAAACCTCAGCTTCCACTTTCTATACCATCTTTCCAGAGCCTCCAGGTCCCCTTGCAGGGCCACCCTCCCCTCCTCCCCATCCACCACTGCCCCCAGTTTCGAGTCATCTGCAAAGAGACTCATCTCACTCCTGATTCCTGTCCTTATGTCAGATCGAGGCGTTGAACAGAAGGGGCCCAAGGACTGATCCCTGTGGGACCCCACTAATGACCCTCCTTGGGGAAGAGACTATCCCACCAACTACGACCCTCTGGGTCCGGTCCTGGAGCCAATTGCCTATCCATTGGATCATCTGGTTTCCCACCCCCATTTCTCCTAGTTTATCCAACAGGCCCACGTGAGGAACAGAGTCAAATGCCTTGCTGAAGTCTAGAAAGAGGACATCCACTGGTCTACCCAGGTCCAAGGCACTTGTCACCCAGTCATAGAACTCCACCAGGTTTGTCTGACACGATTTCCCCGGGATGAATCCATGCTGTCTATCGTCCAGGCACCCTGACTTATCCAGGTCCCCTCCTAGCCTCTCCTTGACAATGCCCTCCATCACCTTGCCCACCACTGATGTCAGGCTGACAGGCCTGTAGTTCCCTGCCACCTCCCTTGATCCCCCCTTGTGGATAGGCACTACATGCGCCACCTTCCAGTCTTGGGGCACCCACCCTGCCCTCAGAGAGATGGTGAAAAGCTCTGCCAGGGGTTTCACCAGGACATCTGCAAGTTCCTTCAGCACTCTAGGATGTAATTTATCTGGCCCCGGTGCTTTCTCCGTCTTAAGGGAGCTGAGGGCTTCCCTCACTCTCTCTGCTGTGATTTCCACTTCCAGTACCTCTTCTCCCTGCTTAGCCCTCCCCCACCTGCCAGTGATGCCCCCTCTCCCCAGACCTGCCAATTGGTAAGGGGCCCCCCTCCTCATTATCTCTGTCTCCTCCCATGTATGATGCAGTATCCCCATTTTCCCTGGTGAAAACTGAGGTGAAGTACTCATTTAGTACCTCAGCCTGCTCCTCTGGGTCTTGTGCCCATCTCTATGGTTGAATCCCCTGTCCCTGACAGCTGGATTTATAGCAAGTGACAATGGCTCAAATGTGGTTAAATGCATCATGAATGGTGTCTTTGTTCAGGTTCTACATGCATGGCCCACTGTAAATCTGGTGGTCCAGGAGATTCTGAAGCACCCTGATATAAAGGAAATGTTGACAGTTGCACGCCGTATCTGTTCACACTTTTCATGCTCTGCAAAGGCCCATGACCAACTTTGTCAGCTGCAGATCCAAAACAACCTCCTGCAGCACCGCCTCAAGCTGGGAGTTGTCACGTGGTGGAACTCAACTTTATACATGGCAGAGAGGTTGTATGAATGATACAAAGCAATCTCCAAATATCTTGTCATGCACACTAGCTGTGACACTTCCGGGGCCTCCATGTCTCTCATGACTGAACAGTTATGCCTCATGGACTCTGTTATAACAATTTTGAGGCCTTCTGAACATGCCACACAGGCAGTGACTGATGAGTCTGCCTGCATCAGCCAATCAGTTCCACTGCTGTGGGCGCTAAGGCAGACATTGATGAATCTACAGCATAGCCGTGATGGTTCTGGAGACTGTGCTAGCAGTGTGTTGCTGAAACAGATGCTGACAGTATTCGATCACAATCGGCACATCTTGAACATTCAGCAAAGTGATGAATTTGCAATAGCAACAATGCTGGACCCACGATACAAACTTGGAATTGCGTCACTACTGGAGGGAGGGCCTGAACAGGTTACAAATGTCAGTGGGCAACTGGTGCGCTTGGTTCATGGGGTACAGAAGTCACATGCCAAGGTCAGCAAACCTCAGCAGCATAATAAGGCTGAAGGTCAGTTTGGAGTAGTACCAAGCACATCCTGTAAGGTGGCTGCAGTTCCAGGTGGTCTGTCATCAAAACTGATTGCCATTAACCCACTTTGGGGTGCTTTGTGCCAAGTCAGGATTTCTGACATCAATAAATGCAGAGAACAGGATGATGAGTCAATCACCGGACTTGTGCAGCACAGCGAATGGCTGACTCATATTTGGGTGAAAACAGGCATCTGTCAGCAATTGACAATCCTCTTTTATACTGGAGTGGAAAGGTCAGTGAATAGCCAGAGCTTACGTCAGTGGCACTGAAGTACCTGACCTGCCCACCCTCCAGTGTAAGTGTCGAGAGGGTATTCAGTTCTGTGGGGCAGTAGTTTGGGACTGTCATATAAACCTCTCTCCTTCAAATGTCAGCATGCTGACATTCATAAAAATGAATCAGGGCGCACACCAGCTTGAACTGCAACCTCTGTATTCGTACCCCGTCATGGTCATGGTTGTGGTGATGTGGGAGAAGCAGACCATCCTGGTGGCAGCATGAAACGGCCTACCATTGAAGTGGATGATGAAATCATGGAGAAAGAATTCCCTAGTGGGCACAATTCAGACACTGATGACTGTGAGGGCAGCTTCCTCTGTGATGATGATGAGGAGGCTGATGGGTTTGAAGTTAATGGTTGAACGGCTGTCACATTTTTTCAATGGTACATGTTTTGTTTTTCATAACGTAAAATCAGTGTCCCACCCTGAGTGAGTCTCATTCCATAATTTCATACTGGCAATTTAGCACAAGTAAATTCACAGTCCTTCTATTTTACCTTCCCCGCCTTGATATTATTTACATAGAAACATAGAATTTGATGGCAGATAAGGACCGCTTGGCCCACCCAGTCTGCCCATTTCCCCTATCTAATGGATAAGCTGCAGACCTAGTTAACCAACAGCCTACTTCTTCCTACCCCCACCCCTAGAAGTGCCTTCATGACAGCCCATGCATGCTTGAATTCCACCATCTTTTTTGATTCCACAACCTCCTCTGGAAGGCGTTCCATGCATCCACAACCCTCTCTGTGAAAAAAATACTTCCTTACATTACCTCTGAGCTACCCCCATCTTCAAATTGTGCCCCTTGTTCTTGCACCTCTTTTTTCTGAAAGATGCTACCCTCTTGGACTTTGTTGATTCCTTGAGGTACTTGAAGTTTCTATCATGTCCCCTCCTCCCTCCTTTCCTCGAGGTTATACATATTAAGCTCCTTAAGTTTCTTTTCATATGTCTTCTGGTGCAGACCCTGCACCATTTTAGTTGCCCTCCTCTGGACTGCCTCCATCCCGTTTATGTCCTTGTGGAGACTGGGTCTCCAGAACTGCACGCAGTACTCCAGATGGGGTCTCACCAGCTGTCTGAACAGAGGGATAATAACTTCCTGTTTTCTAGTGGTGATGCCTCACCCTATGCAGAATGTGTGCTGCTTGTGACAGAAATGGGAAGGAAGGAGTTAATGTGTGGATTCTGTAAGCAATGTTTTAGTGGTTGGAAAAAACATACACACACACAGGCTGGAATTAGGCTGGAATTCCACTGTCCAGCAGCAACACACAGGCTGGAATTCGACTGTTCATCAGCATCTGGCTAGGTGGGCCATACATTACATCCATACGGACTCACAGTTTAAAGGGATTGTTTCACTCAAATATAAATTTAAGGTTAAAAGGGAATATAATTGGTCACTGATAGGTGTTCAATCTGATTGGGACAATTAAATACATACATGGTAGATGATTGGTGCATTCAAAGGGGAATAGGAATTACCTAATCTCAAGAGAGAATATAAGATGCTGAAAGACAGTTAGTTAGGGAGTTACTCTTGGAGCTGGAGGGAGAAACTTAAACTTAGAGCCTACCCTTCTAGCTATGTCCGTGGGAGCTGGCAGATAAACATAGAAACATAGAATTTGATGACAGATAAGGACCGCTTGGCCCACCCAGTCTGCCCATTTCCCTACCTAATGGATAAGCTGCAGATCCTAGTTAACCAGCAGCCT
The DNA here is from genome assembly GCA_016271365.2 of Neoceratodus forsteri. Classification (NCBI taxonomy): domain Eukaryota; kingdom Metazoa; phylum Chordata; order Ceratodontiformes; family Ceratodontidae; genus Neoceratodus; species Neoceratodus forsteri. Next base: position 1,782,192,176 of record CM057452.1, read on the forward strand.
ACTTCTTTCTACCCCCAACCCCTAGAATTGCTTTATGGCTGTCCCATGCATGCTTGAATTCAACCACTGTTTTTGACTCCACAACCTCCTCCGGAAGGCTGTTCCATGCATCCACAACCCTCTCTGTGAAAAAATACTTCCTTACATTACCTCTGAGCTGCCCCCCATCTTCAAATTGTGCCCCCTTGTTCTTGCACACCTCTTTTTTTGAAAGATGCTACCCTCTTGGACTTTGTTGATTCCCTTGAAGTACATGAAAGTTTCTATCATGTCCCCCCTCTCCCTCCTTTCCTCGAGGCTATACATATTAAGCTCCTTTAGTCTTTCTTCATATGTCTTCCGCTGCAGACCCTGCACCATTTTAGTTGCCCTCCTCTGGACAACTTCCATCTTGTCTATGTCCTTGTGGAGACTGGGTCTCCAGAACTGCACACAGTACTCCAGATGGGGTCTCACCAGCTGTCTGTACAGAGGGATAACAACTTCCTGTTTTCTACTGGTGATGCCTCTCCCTATGCATCCCAGTATCCCCCAAGCCCTCCTTACTGCCTCTCACATTGCTTTCCCACATTTAAGTCATCTGATATAACTACCACCAGGTCCCTTTCCGTCTTTGTTGTTGTTAGTATCTCACCCCCCCCATTGTGTACTCTTCCCCTGGGTTTTTGTTTCCCAGGTGCATTACCTTGCACTTCTTAGCATTAAATCTAAGCTGCCATACATTTGACCATTCCTCTAACATTGCCAAGTCCCTTCTCATCCTTTCCACCGCACCTTGTGCATCAACTCTGTTGCAGATCTTTGTATCACCTGCAAAGAGACATACTTTTCCTTCCAGTCCCTCTGCAATGTAACACAAAGACATTGAAGAGGACAGTCATGTCTAGACCTGTGGCACCCACTAGTAACCCCTTTCTTCAGAGTGGACTCCATTTACTATTACTCTCTGTGTCCTATTCTCCAGCCAATTTTTACCCAGGCTGTCATCTTGGGACCCACTCCCAGGCTGGCTAACTTGTATATTAATCTTTTGTGTGCGACTGAGTCAAATGCCTTGCTAAAGTCTAGGTAGGCCATGTCCACAGCCCCTCCCTGATCTACTACTTTGGTCAGCCAGTCAAATAAATCTATTAGATTCATCTGGCATGACCTTTCTGCTGTGAATCCATGCTGCCTTGGGTCCTGTGCCCCTCTGTCCTCTAGGTACTCAACAATTCTTTCCTTCAGAAGTGATTCCATCATTTTCCCTATCACTGAGGTTAAACTAAAAGGTCTGTAGTTTCCTGCTTCTGCCCTGCTCCCACTTTTGTGAAGGGGAATCACATCTGCCCTTCTCCAGTCCTCAGGTACCACTCCATCCTCCCATGATTTGTTAAAGAGGGTAGTCAGTGGTGTCACTAGTTCTACCCTTAGTTCTTTTAGAATTCTGGGATGAATCCCATCAGGCCCCATTGCTTTGTCCACCTTCAGTTTTAAGAGTTCTTTCAGAACCCTTTCTTCTGTAAATGGGCTGGTACCAACTTATGTATCCAGAGTGTTTCTATTGTTTGTTTTAGGTACCTCCCCCTCTTTATTTGTAAATACTGAGCAAAAATATTTGTTTAGTATATCTGCCTTTTCACAGTCACCCTCTGCCAACCTCCTCCCCTTTATTAAGCCTCACTATCCCTACCTTAGTCTTCCTTCGCTCCCTGATGTACCTAAAAAAGGTTTTATCCCCCTTCTTAACTGAGTTGGCTATCTTTTCCTCAGTTCGGGCCTTTGCTGTTCTGACTGCCTTCCCAGCTTCCTTTTGCTTTAACTGATACAATTCTCTGTCCTGCTCCTTCTGTGATTCCTTGTACTTTCTGAATGCTTTCTTTTTCCCTTGAACCTTCACTGCCACCTCCTTTGAGAACCATTGTGGTTTCTTACATCGTTTTTTTGTTTGTTGCTTCACAAAAGGCTTGTTACCTCTGTGATGGCAGTTTTATTATTCTCCATTGTTCTTCCACCCCTCCTTCCTGCCCATTTGCAAATGCATTCCTTAGGCACTCACCCATTTTAGCAAAGATCAACCCTCCTGAAGTCCAGTACTTTTGCCTTTTGTATGGCTTGACTCTATTGCTGTGTTTATTGTGAACCATACTGTTCGATGGTCACTAGTTCTCAGATGGCTACCCACTTCTACATCTGTGATCCTCCTCTCCATCTCCATTTGAGAGGACCAGGTCTAAGATTGCTCCTCTCAAGTGGGTTCCAATACTAGTTGTCTAAGGCATGCCCCTGTAGGGCATCTAGAATAACCCCACTCTTAGAAGTGGCTGATGCAACTGCACTCCAGTTAACATCTGGCATATTCAGATCACCATCAGCAATATCTCCCTTTATCTGCCATTCTAAGTATACTTTCTATCATTTCCTTGTCCATTTCCTCCCCTGAGAGGAGGGTCTGTATCTAACCCTGTCGGATTGTGGTGCCATTGCTTGCCTCTAAATTGACCCACAGTGCTTCTTCTCCTCCCTGTTTACCCTTTTGTTCTGTTGCTTTGATTCCTTCTCTTATGTAGAGAGCTACTCCTCCTCCTCTTTTACCCTCCCTGTCCCTCCTGTAGATAGTGTATCCTGGTATGTTTACATCCCAGTCATGGTTCTGTGTGTACCATGTTTCTGTGACAAACTCTGTAATAGCATAGGGTCAGTACCTCTGTAAGAATAAAGAAGGGTAAGATTGATTCTAGCATATCTAAGTAATAGCCTTTTTTCTGTTTTGTCATCTGTTATTTAAAAACATTTGTTTACTTTTCCTGTATCAGTGTTATTCTCTTGTGTTGAATATAGATATCATGTAATGCTTCTTTTCACTTTCTGTTAAGTAAAAAGCTATTTATTTACTCAACAGTTGTGACTGTGATGTCATTTTTCTAAGGTAATACATGGTTTCCACTGGCTGAGGTAAACTCTGTTTAGCATCCACCATCCGAGAGAGACACACTACCTGACTTTGATTTGTGTAATTGCATGTTTGATTACCCAGTTTTGTAAACTTGGGAGGTTTGCGCTGGGTGAACCCCAGCTGGTGGCAGCAAATGCTTGAGGACAGACACCTCTCAAAAAGCTGTTCCAGCCCAGAGAGAGAGAGAGGTGGGTTGTCACACTGTTGTCATCAGCAAACACAGTCAGTCTCTTTAACACTACTGTCCATTTGTAGTACAAGGTGTTAGCTACTTAAAACCTGCTGATTAAATATATCTGCCTCTTGACTGAAAGTGAAATACTGTAACACGATACACACCATATCCAACCACCCACCCATGTGTGTCTGACAGTGAGAGGGGAATGTGTTGCAGTTGTTCCCATGACCACCACCAGTAAACCACAGTCAGCCAAAGCCACCAGGTAGTGAGCGGGAATGTCATCATGTGCCCATGACCACCACCAGTAAACCACAGTTAGCCAACTACACCAGATAGTATCTCAGTGAGAGGGAATGTGATTGTTTTCCATCCTGTGCCCTGCCCATGCCATGGCAGATGGAGATAGCATCCAGCAGCCATAACTGCAAGGCTTCTTACCATCAATACTTTACAATGAGTATGTGTACTAATTTTTCATACTATGGAAGTTCCTTGAGCTGTGTTATGCTCCCTGTTGCATTTCTGAGATGCACTTGAGAAACACATATGGTCAACTTATTTTCTTTTTTTACAGGTTAACAGTTTCAAGCATTCTGCTGGACCGGAGGACTGTAGTACTGCAGTACTGTCTACAACCACCTAGAAACATAGAAACATAGAAACATAGAAACATAGAAACATAGAAACATAGAATTTAACGGCAGATAAGGACCGCTTGGCCCACCTAGTCTGCCCATTTTCCTACCTAACAGATAAGCTGCAGATCCTAGTTAACCAACAGCTTACTTCCTCCTACCCCCCACTAGGACTGCCTTATGTCTGTCCCATGCATTCTTGAATGCAATCCTACAGGATTCTATTTCAGGTAAGTATATCAATTTTATTTCATCAGGTCTTTTTTGTAGTTCATTTTTTCATCGAAAGTAGGTGACGTGTACATCACATAATATATTTTTCATGCACATCAGACACTGTATTGCTGTAGCAGGCCATGGCAGTGTTGAACAAAGCTTTATCCAGGTTGTTACAAGATGTCTTTTAAAATGTAATGTAAGCTAAGACATTGGCACAGTGCATGGGTTACACGTACTAAATTTGTGATTTGGTCTTGGTGTGGCTTACTAAGAGCTTGGTATCTGTTAAGCTGGCTATATAACAGACAGTAACAGCCACATTTTGAACAGAATGTGCTACTGCAATGAAGTATTAATAATTTCTTATTCATCTGTTTTTGCAGGAAACATTTCGGTGCTGTGTGCTGCCATTGGTGCTTTCTCCAAATAAGAAGTTCAACATTACACCCATAACTGGTATGAGTCCCGACCATCAGGACTGGACTAGAGGATGCACAGAAAACTTGTGAAGAATTCACAAAAAAAGAAACCATTAATGAAACTAGCTTCCAAATGATAACCCCCCATCCCCCCCCAAAAAAAAATACTTACCTTGACGGGCTTGACGGTATTCCTACATCAAAATGCCTCACCAAGCCAAAAAATGTGCATCCCAAGTCTGACTATATGATGACCTGTGATACAAAAAAAAGGCAATGATTACATGTATATATGTAAATATATATAGGTACCAATTGCTACTGGAGAGATAAAGTGTGACATTCAAGTCCCAAAATTTTGGGGGGCCAATTGTCATAACCATATCATGTTTACATTGGGTACATGTGGTAGTATTGTAATCCCCAATATAAAGATAGTTCATAGGTCCTAAAAAATGGGATTAAAAGATCTCACAAGGCCAACGTAATGTGAGTAACATGGCGTCCTGTACATCACATTTGCAATATTATCAAACATATATTTTTTTGATGTTATTATGTCTATGGTATCTATTCAGATAGCATAATATTTAACTTTTCATTTTTTTTATCACAAACGTTACTTTTTAATTATGTCACAATATATAGCGGATAACAGTATGGCCAAATCTGAACATGTCCAAATTTCGCTGCCACATTCATTTAATCGATTTTCTATCCCATTTTTATTGCACAACTATGTTACCTTCATATGATAAGATAGAAATCACTGAATTTTCAGAAATTGAATTATATTTTCTTTACAAGCATTTTTTCCACAGGACATGACATGAGTAACAAGGACTCCACAGGATGTCACATGAGTAACACAGACATGACACAAAAAGTCACACAAGTAACATAGACACCACGACAACAGCAGTATTAGTATCATACCAAGTGTTTCACCAAGTCATACCAAAAGTTATTGCTAAAGTACAACCAAAAATAATTTTCATACTATGGGTATTTGGTATAAAATTTGTTGAACATTTCAAAGATTGCACTGTATTCACAACATTATATTGACTTATACTATTCACAAATGTTTTATGCTACACAGTAGCACAGTGTAGCACAGTGTAGTATGGATTGAATCTCACCTGGTCTGTCCATTACATGTACCAGCTGGTCCCAAGCCCAGAATAAAAGAGAGGGAAACCACCCTATCTGTATAAGTGAGGTGAATGGGAGTGTTCGGGTGTAATGCATGCCCTTGATGCTTGTAATATTCAAGGCTGAAGGCAGAGTGTCCTCATAAAAACACAGGAAGAGTATTAGTGACTAATAGAACTATGGCCTTGCGTGGCTTGTTTCATTGTTAAAATGTAAGAAGACTTCAGTGGCCAAATATTCAAAGGCATACCCATATATAAAGCCTAGTTTTTGTGCACAAACCCTGATTTTCACAGATGTCCCATATTCAAAAACCCTTTTATCATGGGCAAACAAAATTTGTGCCCAGGAGATTTTCTGAGGTTAGTACAATGCAAATGAAGGGTCAGAGACCTGAAAATTGGTGAAGTCTTGTAATCACAGTGTGTGCACTGTGCAAGGCCATTGTGCATGGTTCCCTTGTTTGGCACAAATATACACAATTATCCTTGTTGCTAAGGGTGCCCTCCCCCAGATCACAGCCACAACTTAAGAACCCCCCCCTTGTCGAATGGCCCCTTCCATGGCACCCCCACTCACTGTATCCACAATGTGGTCCTGCAGGTGCATATGGTAATGAGAAAAGTCATTTTCACACCTCTTTGGCCAGCTGCTCTATCTACAGTCAGGTAGGGTGCTTATTAGATGCATCAGTTATAGGCTCAACATTGGCTACAAGACTTTTAAAAAAATGATCAATTCAACAGCAGAAATGAATAAAATGAACAATGCTCCTTATCACATGTAATGCAGGGATGAGGGTGCTGCCACTGACACAGGCCACTCTCAAAATGGCCTGGTCGCAGGTCAGGGCACAGGTCCACCCCAGCTTCAACTTGGATGGAAAACATGGATTACAACTACCCCAACCAACTAGAGGTGGATTTTTGTGTGACGCCTGGCCAGCGGGTGTTGGGGAAATTTAGAGAAAGGGAGCTTAAGTCTAATACTACTAGCTGGAACACACAAGGAGAGGCATGAAGCTGGCTCAGATACAAAAACAAGGTAAAGTTTATTAAACATACTAAAATATTACAAGACATGTCTAAACTCTAAAAGAACTGTAACATCACTAAACTACTATACTGTAAATCAATTGTGCCACAGATTTTGTGGTACTGTATTCTAAGCCAGCCACCCTAGCATGTCTAAATGGGGAAGGAAAACAGAACAGGGAACCAGCTGTCCAGGGCAGGGGGAACACACAGAACAGAATACAGGCCAGGACTATTCAGAGGCTTCTGAATCTTTGGCTGAGGTCAGTCTGGACCACTGAGAACAATCACTCCACCAAGAAGTAGTCTGCAACCATCACCCAGCCACAGCCCCTACGTGGGCTGCAATAACCTCTGAACAAACAGGCAGACAGGATAGCTGGATGGGGTGAGCAGGACACCTGGGACCACATTCTGGCAGAAGGATGGCAACACAATAATACATTTATTAAACCTTGTGTCTGTATTTATAGCAAATATTACTCAGTTGGCACGTTACAACAGTTAAAGTCATTTGATAAAAAAAAAAAAATCAGTGGCCACCAAAAATGATCACTCCTCCAGGAACTAGTCTGCCTCTGGACAAACAGACAGATAGGACAGCTGGTCTAGGGGAGTGGGTCACCTGGGACCACACACTAGCAGCACAATAAAACATGTATTAAACTTTGTGTCTGTGTGTTTATTTATAGCAAACATTGTTCAGTTGGCACATTACAACAAATAGTTTAAGTCATTTGATTAAATAAAAAATCACTGTGGCCTTTGCAGTACTGTATTCTAAGCAAGCCACCCTAGCATGTCTAAATGGGTAATGAAAACAGAATGGGGAACCAGCTGTCCAGGGCAGAGGGAACAAATAACAGAATAAAGGCCAGGACTATTCCAAGGCTGTTGAATCTTCACCTGAGGTCACCATAGACCACCGGAAAAGATCACTCATCCAGGAACTAGTCTGCCACCATCACCCAGCCACAGCCCCAGTGTGGAATCTGGTATGTTCATGTCAGGTTCCTCAGTAGGTATTTTATTTTAATGCCTGTATCTGTTAAAGAAACTTCAGCCAAGTAGATGTGGACTGTATTATTTTACCCAGATCTGAACTGGACAGCTACAAAGTCCCCTTTCTGGAACACACTGCAACAACTATGAAAAAAAGTTAGAACCGACTTGATTAAAGTTAACAAAAACAGACAGCAAATGATGTCATCAATGCTTACATGGAGGCTGAAGTGTTTGAGAGTACTGGTGTTTGTGACTTTAACAAAGTTGCTGCTGAGGTTGGACATCTATAATGCCCAGTGGTAGACTTCAGTTGTAGTTGTGCTGCTGATTGTTGTGGTGGTAGTAGTGATGGTGGTGTTTGACTTTAAGATGCTGACAGTAGTGGCTGAATTTGAGTCGCTGAAGTTGCTTTTTTCTTGTTATACTGTGACAGAGATGCAGAGTTGGATCTGTCATCAATCTAGACCACAGTTGTTTCACTGGAGGCACTGCATGTCTTTGTGGTGTTTTAGATATTGACTTGTGTGGGGGTGACTTCAGTGTTGATGTCTGAGGCACTGAATGTGGTGGTGGAGTTGGAGATCTTGACCATATTGGAGGTGCTGGTGACCTGGATTCTGGTAGTGGAGCTGAAGTTGGAGATCTTGACCGTAGTGGTGTTGGCAACCTGGACTCTGGCAGTGGAGGTGGCGTTGGAGATCTTGACTGTAGTGGTGGTGTTGGTGACCTGGACTCTGGCAGTGGAGCTGGAGATCTAGCAGGTGTTGGCAACCTGGACTCTGTTGGTGCAGCTGGAGATCTAGCAGGTGTTGATGGAGTCAACTCTGTTCCAATTTTTAATGAAAATACTTTCCAATTACCAGTGAAGTGTTCATTGCTACACTGACCATCATCATTTATACAACTGAAAAAAAAACATCTTCATTCTTTCTCAGAAACCACATAAGGCTGCATTCTTCATACACAATGGGTTATACATGTGTTTGGCATGGTTTTCACTGAGCTTCTTTGCAAGCGCCTACAATTCATTTCTCCTTAAAAAAAAAAAAGTAAGTTTTAGGTGTATATGTTCGTCTTCATTTTTAGGGCAAGTAAGGTAGTTTTTGCCATACCTGTACAGTTCATGTGCATTGGTGATGATGGCTCTTCAAGTGGTTACAGCTAACACTGCACTTTTCTTTAGCACACCGACTTCACCATCACATGGTCCTTTCCCATGACGACTCCCAAAGTAATGTTTTTCTACACAAATTCCAAAATCTTTGGTTCCAAAAGAGGCATCAGTGAAGTTTCCCTTACTTTTGTATAGTGATGGAAAACCGTCTGAAAAATTGATTTGTTTTGAGATCACACCTCCTTATTGTTGCAGATACTTGGTTGCCTGTGTGACAAAATGTGGAACAGAATGAAAATCGTGTTTCCTGCCATCACTGATAAATATTAGTAAATTGTATATGTTGACTCCACAGTTGACTTGTGAAAATCAGTAATATGCCACAAAAGGATGAATTGTTGCTTGATTATATGACCAGCGGGCATCTTGAGCTTCATCCTGATAATGGCAGTTGTCATTCTCTCCAAAATCAAGGCACAATATAGCCCAATTCTCCAGTACATTCCGTTGGATATAATCAAATTGCTTTGACTGCCATTTAGCATTTATTAGGTGTTCAGAAAATATTCAATTTCTTCTTCTTCCAATTCTTTGATTAGGTCTTGCATCATACCAATGCATACTCTCACTCTCATCTGCTTTGACAGTGTCACTTTCTCATCCTTTTTTGTAGATGATATGTCTTCACTTCCCCATATTCACTAAGTTACTGGAGAGTCCATGTGATCCCTTAATAGTGGCATTAGTTTTTTTGTATACCATTCATGCCACATTATGAATATACCTGGTCAATACACCTTTTCAAATTAAAATCACCTTCTTTTTCACATAGCGTAAGTGCAGAAGCTTTATATTTATTCTTTATTACTAATTGTGGGACCTTGAACTGGTTGCACTTTCCAGCAATGCTGCTTAGTTTCAGTTCAATGTTCAGACAGTATTCACACATACACTGCATTAGTTTATGTCATGACATTGGATAGACATTTGCTGGATGCAGTTGTACAAATTTACTGTAGCTGATGCACAAATCCCTGTACTCTTTTTTGAACAGTTCATATACTGTTTGTATGGAAGATTCCAAAGCTTTCTTGGCTATCATGTCTTTTGTTCCTACAACTCTAGAGATTGGTAACTCCCTTGAAATATCTTGATGCTGATAGAAGCCTTGTATGATTTCAACTGTAGAAAGTGGTAAGGCATCACTTTGTTTCTTTCATTTGTTGATGTAATCTTCATCAGAGGCAGAATATGTACATAGGAAGTTCCAGCTGAAACTGAATTTCCAGTGCAGATCTAACTTACAGAATTTCTTTCTTACCAGTAGAGACTTATGCAGCAACCTTCTCATTCTCACATTGTCCTTTGCAAGAGACTTTTTGATACTTTCCAGAGTAGATTGTAAACTCATGGATTCCAGGAAATCTAATCTCTTCTTTTTAGAAGGTGTGAGTATACATTTGTTTTCCACTGCATTTATTTTTCGTGGTGTGCTTCTGGACAGGATTGCCGATATGACCTCCACGAAATTTATGAGGACTGTTTGGCAATGCTTTCATGGATCTTGAAATTGCTTTCCTCCTAGCAGATGGGGTAATGAAAGTAGTTTGTGGTGTATCAATGACTGTAGTTTGTGGTGTATCAATGACCATTGTGGTGTCATCTTATGCTGTATCCAAATAAGGTGAAATCACACAAGTCACCAAATGCATGTCTAAAACTTCCTAGCATTCAGCATTTTCTTCATCTGTGTTATACAGTGGATGTGTGCTTTTCTTTTTCTGTGCATAAACTAAACGTCTTTTTTCATTTATTCGTCATCTGTTTTGTGCTATCATATTTTTTCATTGTTCCCTCCTTTGCTTTCTCCACTGTGATCACATTTTTTCCATATCTGCTCTTGTACTTTTCTTCCTTTCTGCACATTCATTTATGGATGATTGCCTTTTTCTTTCCCTATACTGCCTCATGCGCATCTTTGTCTTTTCCCTGTATTGTGCTTTTTTATCTTCCGACATACTCTTCTAATACAACTTCCCCCTTTCTGTTTCACATTCACGGTGTGCTACATACTTCTCATGGTCTGCTTTAATTCTTGCCCTGTATTCATGTATCCTTTGCTTACTGCTCTTTGTTGTTTTCTCAGTCACTACGCTAGAAGTTTCAATATTATGCAGCCTTGTCTCCTCCCAACCACAACCATCACAGGTAATGACTGCTTGATCCTGCTGAGTTGCTTACTGCTGTTGAAGTGTACATCTCATGACATTCCTCTAGCAAAGGAAAATGCCCCCCCCAAACAAAAATCATAGTATCAGCAGTCTCCTTTGAATCTCAAATGAGAAAAACAAAAACAATGGTATCACCACATTAACACTGAGGTGGCAAGGCAGCTCACATGAATGTTCATTACAAAGACGCCAATCACACCATTATCCTTGTGATGAACATTCTGACAGTGGCTCAATGCAGACCAACAGCATAAAAGGTCAAGACAAATGTAACAGGAGTACTTACACACCTGCACCATCTGTGATAGGCCCCGTAAGCAGTGCCTTCTGATGCAAAATGTTTGCATAACCACAGTTCACTCCCAAGTTCACAGCTGAGGTCATTGTTCACAAATGGCTTAGCAAGACAGACAAAAGAAAACATGGCCACTGCTCACTGATTTTAACCCTAGGAGGCTAAGTTTAAATGGGCGTGGTTGCTCATGACATGTGCAGGGAAACCCCAGCAGGCACTTGGAGGAAAACCAATCCAAAATCAACATTGAGGTGTCATGGCAGCTCACGTGCATGTTCGTTACAAGGATGCCAAGCACATCATTGTCCTTGTGAATAACATTCTGACAGTGGCTCAATGCAGAATGACAGCATAAAAGGTCAAGACAACTGCAACAGGAGTACTTACAAAACTGTACCATCTGCGACAGGCCCCCAAGCAGTGTTTTCTAATGCAAAATGTTTGCATAACCACAATTCACCCCCAAGTTCACAGCTGAGGTCATTGTTCAGCAAATGGCTCAGTAGGACAGGCAAAAGAAAACATGGCTGCTGCTTACTGATTTTAACCCAAGGAGGCTTAGTTTAAATGATCGCGGGTACCCATGACATGTGCAGGGAACCTTGGCTGCACTTGGAGGAAAACCAGTCCAAAAACATTAAGGTGTCATGGCAGCTCACGTGAATGTTCACTACAAGGACACCAAGCACACCATCATCCTTGTGATGAACATTATGACAGTGACACAATGCAGACCGACAGCATAAAAGGTCAAGACAAATGCAACAGGAGTACTTACACACCTGGCCATCTGCAACAGGCCCCACAAGTGGTGTCTTTTGATGCAAAATATTTGCATAACCAGAGTTCACCCCTAAGTTCACAGCTGAGGTCATTCAATCAATCAATCAATTTTATTTATAAAAAAGGTGCCTTTCTAAAACCAAGGTGCCTGTACAATGAAATACATAAAATAAAATAAATTATTATAAACAACATATAAATTCCAACAAAAAACAATATAAAAACCACATAACGAATAACCACATCAATCAACAAACAACCAGCAAATTGCGGACGGGCACTAGAAAACGTGGCTCCCCCCATATGCACCAATGCTCGATGTGCAGCTTAGTATTTTCCATTATTCAGTGGTCCCTCATTCCACCAGATCCCCATCACAATTCTGAGTAAAATCCCCCTGGTTTATCAAGTCAGCCTATAGTGATTGTTGGCCCACCACTAATGAATGGCATGCCACTTGCAAGTAAGTCACCCCCACAAGAAAGCACTGGACCCATTCCAAGCCACAAACTGCTTTGTGAGCAACATCTGGCTCATGAACTACAAGTTAGCAATCCCTGCTCTAGGTGATACATTTTTCTAGGTGTGTGTTCTCTGGGGAGAAGCCATCTTAATATGCATTATATTTTGTTTGTTGTGGTGTCTGGAAAAATACATTGGAAAAGATGCAGAGTTTGGCATCCATATATATTTGAGAAAAATGTAAGATCATGCATGAGGGGAGTGGAAACCAAGGTGAGAACTACAAGATGGGGGGGGGCTGCTGTCACTTACCATGGAGAAAAGAGATCTGGTTGTCATTATCGCAGATGACCTGAAGGCCACAAAGTAGGCAGCAAAAGTGGTGGGGAAGGCCAGTGGGATGTTGGTGGGGAAGGCAGGTGGGATGTTGGGATGTATAGGAAAGGGTATCACAAGCAGTAGGAGGGAGGTACTAGTTCCATTGTACAAAACACTGATGAGGCCTCATCTAGAACACTGCATGTAGTTCTGGAGATCACACCTTCATAAAGACTGACAGAATGGAGAAGGTGCAGAGGAGTGCAACTAAGATGACAAAGGGATTACAGCAAAGACATGAGTATGGGTTAAAGGACCTCAATATGTACACACTGGACCACAAGAGGGAACGGGGGGGGAGAATGATTGAAACATTCAAGTACCTCAAGGGCATAAATAAGGTGAAAGGGGAAAACATCTTCTAGTATAAAATAAAGAGTACTAGAACAAGTGATCATGTCATGAGATTAGTAGGAGGCCACAGTAGAGGTAATAGAGTTTTTTTGACTGAAAGTGTGGTAGATGCATGGAATGTCCCTCTCCAGGAGGTAGTGGGAGCGAGCGCTGTGGTGGGAATCAAACATACATGGGATAGGGAGAAGAGGGTCATAAATCCTTGATCTGGGGCTCACAAATGGGGAGCATGTACAGGAAATAATAGGCAGGGAACAATTGGGTGGGAGTGACCATTGCACAGTGTGATTCCAGTTGGATATGGGCAGGGAAAGCATCCCAACTAAGAACACTATCTTGGATTTTAGTAGGGCAGACTTCAGAAAAATGGGCAAAGTGTTAAGGAGCCCCCTGTCGGGCATCAGAGCAGACATTGGGGGTGGACCAAAAGTGGTTCTTCATTAAGGAAGGAATACTGTTTGCCACAGAGGAGTGCATTAGGTTCAGGGGAAGAACACAAGGGACAAGGCCCACAGCTGGTTCAGTTCTGGGGTTGCCCCGGCAATAAGGGAAAAGAGGTTGGCCTATAGAAAATTCAGGAAGACCAAGAGAGGGGTGGTTAGGGAAAATTACCTAAGGTTGGCTAGTGAGACAAGTAAGGAAGTCCAGTGAGCAAAGACACAGAAGAAACTGCAGATAGCTGAAGGAATTAAGAAGGGGAGAAGGATTTATTTTGCTATATAAGTGAGAAAAAGGAACAAGGAATGGATTGTTAGGCTTAAGAAAGGAGAGGAGTGAGTGGAGGACAATGGGGGAAAGCAGAGATACTAAATGAAAACTTCTGTTCCATCTTCACCAGGGAGAAGGAAGGACCAGTGCATTCAGGATGGAGAAGAGGAGCAGTGGGGGAGGGGAACACAGATGCAGTGATAGAGAGGAGAATAGAGTAAGGGAGGGGCTGCTGGCATTGAAGGTGGACAAATCATCAGGCCCAGACAGAGTACTGGCTGAGGAGCTGGCAGGACCACTAGCAGACCTATTTATTAGTTCACTAGAGTCAGGCGTGGTACCACAGGACTGGAGAACAACACATATGGTGCCCCTCCATAAAAGCAGTCCCAAAGATTACACAGGGAATTACAGATCAGTCAGTCTGACCTCAATTGTGGGCAAGCTCATGGGGACCATACTAAAGGAAAGCTTGGTGGAATATCTAGAGGAGCATGGTTTCCATGAAGTGATGCAGCATGGGTTCATGGGGGGGGGATCGTGTTAAACAAATCTTTACTTCTTTGACTGTGTCACCAAGACAGTAAACAAGGGCCAAGTGGTAGACATCCTCTATCTTGATTTCAGCAAGGCCTTTGAGTCTATGCCCCACAAGAGGGCAATCCGGAAGTTGGGGGATCTCAGAGTTGGGGATAAGATGGCCAGATGGGTGGAAAACTGGCTGAGGGAAAGAACCCAGAGGGTGGATGTGGGGGGGGGAGAGTTATCTGGCACCAGTGGGGTCCAGCAGAGGTCTGTGCTGGGGCCAGTGTTGTTTAATGTCTTCATCAATGACATTAGGGATGGCATTAAAGGCAAAATATGTCCATTTGCAGATGGCAACATGCTCTGTGGGAGATTAGACACAGCTGAAGGGATACAGAACCTACAGGATGATCTGGAAATGCTGGGGATGTGGTCCAGGATCTGGCAGCTCGGCTTCAATGCCAAGAAATGCAAAGTTATGCATATTGAGGCCAAGAATCCCTAGACAGAGTACTACCTGGGTGGAGTCCAGGTATCTGCATCATAGGAGGAGAAGGACTTGGTAGTGATCACTAGTGACCTGAAGCACTCTCTGGAGCACAAGAAAGCAGCAGCAAAGGCAAACAAGATGCTGGGATGCATAGCTAGGGGGGGATCAGAAGAAGGAGAAAGGTTATGCCCTTGCACAGGTCACTGGTAAGGCCACATTTAGAGTATGGAGTTATGTACTGGTGCCCATACCTCAGAAAGGACATTAACCTGATAGAGAAGGTACAGAGAGCTGCAAAGGTGATAGCTGGACAGCAGGGAAAGGCATAAGAGGAGAGGTTGAGGGCACTGAACATGCACTCCCTGGAGGAAAGGAGAGAGAGGGGATATGATTGGGACCTTCAAGTACTTGAAAGCAATAAATAAGGTGGATAAGGAGAGTCTCCCTAAACAGACTGGCAAACATAGCATGAGGGGGCACAGTCTTATGTGGGAGGGTGGGAGGTTTAGGAGGGCGGTCATGAAGCACTTAAAAGAGAGGGTGGCGGACACTTGGAATACACTGCCAGAAGAAGTGATCTTGTTGAAGACAGTAGGCTGCATTAAGAGAGGCTGAGATAGGCATAGGGGGAAAGTAAGGATCATGGTTAGGGAGAATGGGAGGAGTGGGGGGGGCAGGGAAAGTAGTTAAAGCTGTGGACCCTGCAATATGAGCAGACTGGATAGACCAAATTGTCTTCTGCTGGCATCTTCATACGTTCATATAAAGATGAGAAGGAATGGCTTTAGCAGGTGACCATTACAGGTAGGGAAAATGGACAAAACTGGATGGGCCTGTGGTCCTTTTCTGCTGACAACTTTTATGTTTCTATGTAGGGTATGGGAGTCTAGGCATTTAATGCATTCCTGGGGTACTGTGAGGACACTCTGCCTGTGGTCTTGTGCTTCACAACACACACAAGGCATGCATTAAATGCCTATGAACCCACACCCTGTCATGGGTTATTGCTTACACCTCCCCATGTGTATGCCACTAATTTTGTGCTAAGAAATGTATGCTGAGACTCTGTGGCTGCATAACCACAAGGCCAGTGGATATCTGCCTACAATAAAGAAATACCTTTGCTCAGAAATCATATCTGACAGTACTCAAGTCAGAAATATATACTGCATTTCTGAGGCTGCATTAACCATGCCTTAAGGCCAGTAGCTAGTTACCCTAAAAAAATATAACACATTTTGCTCAGAAATGGATCAAATCTGCTAGCATGCAATTAAGAAATAGTTTGCCCGCTAGCCAAATGCTGATAGATTTTCTATCAAGCTAATAAGATTTTCATTTAACTAGCCCTGTGGGCTTGTACTGGAGAAGGCAACACTTCTGAGATGTTCACTAACTGGGCCAGTGTAGAAGTATGTGGGGCTAGTGAGTTTTCTGAGTCACTAGCCCTGCTGGCTAATGGCTACAAAACTTAATAATTTTGACCCCTGCATCAATTATTTCTTTATTCATTTAGGGGGACCTAGCGGTTGCAGCTGAGATACCTATAATTACTTTTTGACTCCTAAATGTGGCTTGCAACCCCTATGAACCACCAAAGTGAAGTAAAGTCACTAGAACCGAGGGTGAGTCAGCGGCAGTCACCACCAGCTTCAACCCAAGAAAGAAAATACTTTCTTACTGGTGGTGATGGTGGCTACTGCCACTGAGTAGCCCTCAGGTCCAGTATCTTTTCCTAATGGGGAGGGTGTGCACTTTTGGTCTGGTTTGGCTATTGCAGTGAGTATCAGTAATTGTTTAGTGTGCCATGAGCTGTATATTATGCCTAGCATGGCTTCTGTGGGAGTAAACAATGAAGATGTTTACTCCCACAGATGCCATGCCAGGCCTACCATGTAAGACATGGCGCACCAAAGAATTACTGAGATTCAGTGCAACAGCCAAAGGAGCTTAAAACTGCATGATCCCCACACACACACACACACAAAGGAGGTAAAGTTCCTGGAACAGAGGGTGACTGGGTGGCAGTTACCTCCAGCATCACACCCAGTAAGAAAACCATTTCTTGCTGGGGGTTGCCACCATGACACCCTCTGTTCCAGTAACATTGCATAAGCTATGCCCCACAAGTGTTTGACAAATGTTATTTGTGCTATTGTATACATCTAGGTTTTTTTTTTGTTTTTTTAATTGTTTAACCAGGAGTGGCACACTAAGCTGAAAGCTTCTTTACAGGTGCAACCTGGGAGCACAGGGAAGTTAAGTGACTTGCTCAGGGTCACACAGTATACAAGTGGAAGCTGTGGGATTCAAATCCAGGTCTCCAGATTTGCAGCTCACAGCCTTAAACCACTGTGCTATACTGCCTCCAAGAATTCTTCACAGAGCGCATTGTGGAACCATGGAATAGCCTGCTGGAGGGGGTGATGGGAGACAAGACAGTGGGGGAATTCAAGTGGGCATGGGACAGACAATGTAGAATACTCAAACAGGCAGTTAAGTGTGTGTGTGGGGGGGGTTGGAAACCAAGGGCAGACTTGATAGATCATCCAGTCCCCTTCTGCCAACAACGTCTATGTTTCTGTTTCTAAAACTGTTAGCATTCCTCCTTTTCAGTACTTCTGTACAGTCTGCTCACTTTATTGAATGTAATCAAATTGATCTGTATTGTGTACCAAATCTCTGTATACGATCCTCATGTTCCCCTACCCCCCCCCAGGACTCACCGGGAGATGAGCAACTTGTTGCTCAGTGTGTGTCCTGGCGAATCATTTCAATAAATAAATAATTTTGGGTGTTTTGGTGCACTCTTAAGCTTGGTTTGCTATTGCAGTGAATCTCAATAATTGTTTCATGTGCCATGTGCTGAATGTTTGGCCTAGCATGGCTTGTGTGGTACTAAATGATTGCTTTACATCACATTTACTCCCAAAGAAGCCATGCTAGGCCTAACACTCAGCACCTGGCACACAAAACAACTACTGAGATTCACAGCAACAGCCAATGGAGCCTGAACGTACACAGCCCCCCATGAAGTAAAGTTACTGGAACCAAGGGTGACTGGGTGGCAGTCACCACCAGCATCACCCTCAGTAAGAAAATATTATTTTACATCAAGTCTAATCGCAAACAAGCCATGCTGGGCCCTAGGTGTAACAAGCAGAATGGCATACCAAACAATTACTAAGATTCACTGCAACAACAAAAAGAGCCTAAAAGTGCACAATGAAACCCAAGTGATGCAAAATTACAACCAAAGATGACGCTTTGACAGTCACAACCAGCAACCAAACTAGTAAGAAAAAATAGTATTTTACATCACTTGTACTACCACGGAAGCCATTGTAGGCATACAGTGCAACACACGGCCCAAACAATTACTGAGCTACACTACAACAGTAGCCAACAAGCCTAAAAGTGCACAAAAACAATGAAAATTATGAAACATTACAGGAACCAGGGGTGACCCAGCATCACCCATAGTAAGAAAATATTTTCTTATTGGGGGGGGGTGATGCAGTTGGTGATTGCCACCCTCACCCCTCCATTCCAGTAAGTTTGCCTCATTGAGGGGGTGCACTTCTAGACTTGTTTGGCTGTTGCAATGATTCTCAGTAATAGTTTGGGCCATGTGCTGCATGGTAGGCCCAACATGGCTGCTATGGTAGTACACATGATGTAAAATAATGTTTTCTTGCTAGGGGTGATGCTGGTGGTAACTGCAACCCAGTCGCCATCAGTTCCTGTAATCTTACATCCATTTTTGATGTTTGTGCACTTTAAGGTTCCTTCGACTGTTGCAGTAAATCTCAGCAATTGTTTGGTGTGCCAGGTGC
Organism: Neoceratodus forsteri; assembly: GCA_016271365.2. Classification (NCBI taxonomy): domain Eukaryota; kingdom Metazoa; phylum Chordata; order Ceratodontiformes; family Ceratodontidae; genus Neoceratodus; species Neoceratodus forsteri. Next base: position 1,782,210,935 of record CM057452.1, read on the forward strand.
TGCATATTAGGCTTAGGGCATAGCATGGCTTCTGAGAGAGTAAGCATGATGTAAAATAATGTTTTTCTTACTGGGGGGTGACACTGGTGGATACTGCCACCCAGTCACCCTCTGTTCCAGTAATGTTGCCTCATTTGGTAGGGGAGCGTGCACTTTTAGGCTCATTTGGCTGTTGCAGTGAATCTCAGTAATTGTTTGGGCCATGCAGAGGGCATCTTTAACATTGTTTTACTATCCCAGAACATAGTGCAGATTGACCAGGGGCTACAGCAGTCAACCCTCTACTTGCCCATCTTGACTAGTGAAGGTTTTCCATGGCTGTTAATGAAGTTGACAATGTCCTTTCTAGACCTCATACTAATCTCCTTAAGCGTGCCAGATGGTCTGGTGTGGTTAACAGCTCTTTAAGAGCTACAATTACCTGGCAGTTCAAGAGTGGGATTCCACAAAAGACACAATGTGAGTCATTATCACTCCACTGTTAGGACATTCAGCCAGTGCCCAGGGTGTAGTCAGGCATAGAGTGCTGCTAAGTCACTAGCTTCCAGTTTTCTGAAATGTATCTCTCTGGCATTATGTCACACATTTAGAGCAGTGCCCCCTTGTGCCCCTTATTTCCTTGAATTTTGAATGTCTGTATCCAACATTTCAGTGATAAAATGCTAACAAGTATACAGGGTCTGCTGTACAGGTGGTGGGGTTTCTTCAAGCCTCACCATAGCTGCTCCCTCTCCCCTCCCTGTCTCAACCACGTACGATCCATGAACACCACTGCATACAGACTCTGAAATGGTCACCCATAGACCCACAGCAGTCATTACTGGCAGGTGTTGGTATCCCCAGCACTTCTCAATGGACATTCAATACAGTTCATGCTGTCACACCCTTATCCAACCCAGCATGTCCTTTCAACCTAAAAAACAATGATTCAGAGAATGTATGATACAAACTCTGTGGGAGTAAATGTGATGTAAAATAATGTTTTTTCTAGGGGTGATGCTAGTGGAGACTGCCACCCTGTCACCCTCGGTTCCAGTAACTTTGCCTCATTGGGGGGAGCGCTACAATTTTCGGTTTGTTGCAGTGATTCTCAGTCATTTTTTGGTGTGCTCTAGGTGTAACATGCAGCACATGGGACCAACAATTACTGAGATTCACTGCAACAGCCAAAGGAGTCTAAAATTGCATGAACCCCCCCTTCCCCCACAAAGGAGGTAAAATTTCTGTAACCGAGGGTGACTGTGTGGCAGCCAGCACCAGCATCACCACAAGTAGGAAAACATTTTACATCATGCTTACTCCCACAGAATCCATGCTAAGCCGACATGCAGCACCTGGCACACCAAGCAATTACCAAGATTCACAGCAACAGCCAAAATAGCCTACATGTGCACAACCCCCCCTCAAAGGAGTTAAGTTCCTGGAACCGACTGTGACTGGGTTGCAGTCACCACTAGCATCACCCCCAGTAAGAAAATATTTTTTTTACTGGAGGTGATTGCACCTCGAGATACCCTTGGTTCAAGTAACTTTGCATCATTATGGGCGACTGTGATTTCTTTTAGGGTCATTTTGCTATTGCAGTGTTTCTCAGTAATCGTTTGGAATGTCATGTGCTGCATGTTGGGCCTAGCATGACTTTTGTGGGAGTAAATGTGATGTAAAACTATTTACTCCCACTGATGCCATGCTAATCCTCACATGACACACCAAACAATTACCGACATTCACAGTAACAGCCAATGGAGCCTAAAAGAACAACATTGCCCTTAATTGTTCAAAGTTATTGAAACCGAAGGTGTCTCTGTGGTAGTCACCACCAGCATCACACCCATTAAGAATGTTTTTTCAGTAGAGGTGATGCTGGGGGCAACTGCCACCAAGACAGCCTTGATTCTAGTAACTGCATAATTGGGGCTAGTTTGTTCTCCTTTAGGCTTGGTTGGCTATTGCAGTGAATCACAGTATGCTGTGTACTGCATGATAGGCTGAGCATGGCTTCTGTGGGAGTAAACATCTGTTTTACTCCCAGAGAAGCCATGCTAGGCCTAACATTCAGCACCTGGCACACCAAACAATTACTGAGATTCACAGCAACAGTAAAAAAAAGCTGAAAAGTACTCAAACAAAAAAAATGATGCAAAATTGCAAGAACTAAGGGTGATTCTTTGGCGGTCACTGCCAGCAATCACCCAAAAAAGAAAAAAACATATTTCACTACCATGGAAGCCATTTTAAGCATACCATGCAGTACATGGGCAAAACAATTACTGCGACACACTACGATAGCCAAACAAGCCGAAAAGGGCACAAAAACATAGAGCATGATGAGGCTAATAAAACCGAGGGTGACTGGTTGGCAGATCACCACCAGCATCATCCCCAGTAGGAAAATATTTTCTCACTGGTGGTGACTGCCACACAGTTACCCTCAGTTCCATTAACTTTGCCTCCTTGGGGGGGGTCACTTTTGGGTTAATTTGGCTGTTTGCAGTGAATTTCAAGAATTGTTTGGGCCATGCAGCAGTAGTTTTTAACACAGTTTTACTGTCCCAGAACCCTTGTGCAAATTGGCCAGGGCTAGTGCAGGCAACCCTCTACTTGGCCATCTTGACTAGTGCCAGTTTTCAATGGCTGTTAAGGAAGTTGACAAAGTCCTTCTTTCCAGTCCTCATACTAATCTCCCTTAGTCTACCAGATGGTCTGGTGTGATTAACAGATTAAGAGCTGCAATTATCTGGCAGTTAAAGAGTGGGATCCCACAAAAGACTCAATGTGAGTCCATATCACTGCACTGCTAGGACTTTCAGCTAGTGTCCAGGGTGTGGTCAAGTGTAGAATGCTGCTAAGTCAGTAGCTTCCAGTTTTCTAAAATGTGTCTGTTTGGCAATTTGACCCACATTATTGAGACCAGTGCCCCTTAGTTCCCTAAATTTTGAATGCCTATATCCAACATTTCAGTGACAAAATGTTAAGAAGTATATAGGATCTGCTCGGGAGGTGGGTTTTATTCCAGCTTAACCATAGCTGGTCCCTCTCCCCTCCCAGTCTCAACCATGTACGCTCCATGGACACCACTGCAGACCAGACTCTTTGGAGAATGTATGATACAAACTCTGTGGGAATAAACATGATGTAAATAATGTTTTCTTACTAGGGGTGATGCTAGTGGAGTCTGCCACCCTGTCACACTCTGTCCCAGTAACTTTGCCTCATGGGAGAGGGTTGCACACTTTTAGGCTTGTTGTTGTAGTGATCTCAGTAATTGGTGTGCCATGCTAGGCCCTCAGTGTAACATGCAGTACATGACACACTAAACAATTACCGAGATTTACTTCAACAGCCACAGAAGCCTAAAATTGCACAACCCCCCCTCCCCCCACACCTACAAAGGAGGTAAAGTTCCTGGACCTGAGGGTCACTGGGTGACAGTCAGCACCAGCATCGCCCCCTGTAAGACAACGTTATTTTTCATCCTGCTTACTCCCACAGAAGCCATGCTAGTCCCAACATTCAGCACCTGGCGCTAGGGCTGTGTGAATAACAAATATTATTTCCCGAATACCATGAATAATACTCTATTTGTTATTTAGATTCCGAATAACAAATAGTGCACTATTTGTGTCCTATTTGAGAGACATCTAAAAAGTCCAGATCAGATAGAACCCAAAACCCCCTCCCCAACCACATTTTTGGAAGTTGTTGTATAAAAAAAAATAAACTATTACAATGTGCTATCGACACAACCCACCCACCTCCACAGCCAGCCACAAGTGTCAAGGCTGTACCCCCCCATGCCGGCCCACTGGAGCAGTGGTTGGGGTTCCACTTGTGACACCGGTGAACCGGGTTCGGGAACGAGCCCGGATCATCGGAGGGCCGGCCGGGGGAGAAGGATGGAGCATCCCAAGGACTGCTCTCCTTCTCCAGGGGGTTGGGGGTCTTTGTGTTTGGTGCAAGGGTGACACCTAGCAAAAGCTGGGTGTATAACCCTGAGCACCAATACATGGTCGAAGGGGGAGGTACTGGGGTGGGACAGACACTGGCGTCATTGCACGTCTCTGCCCCAACCAATAGGGAGACAAAAATTCCTCCTCACCAAACATCTCCATGACACCCTGCTCCTGGCTTCAATTAGCCACCTGGCCAAATACTCCCCAACCAGTTACTAATACACGGCACCGATTCCTGCCTTGGTGCTGTGCTCCACCTCCTGGGGAGCAAGCCAGGAGTAATCCGGGAGAAAGAGTGGCTAATTGGGGGTGGAAGCTTCAGGGGCACAGTGACCAGGGTGGATCCTTGATGGAAGGTGAGGGGATCAAAAAGAGGGGAAAATATATAAAAAAAAAAAAAAAAGACTGTGCCCCCAAGCACCCAAAACCCCGCTCCCACAACCACATTTTCAGAAGTTATTGTTTAAAAAACATAAACTACTACAATGTGCTACCAGCACAACCCGCCCACCTCCACGGCCGGCCACTAGTGTCAAGACTGTACCCTCACCACCACCCTCTCCCCTGGTAACTAGCAGCAGCCCCCCTGCCTCTCCCAGCACCTGGTATATATCTGTAAATGAAATTAAATCAGAAAGCAACCAGCGCAGCTCACCTGCCTCCACGGCAGGTTGCCTTCTTGTCAATGAAGCAACCGGTCTCGCTCATGCACTTTCTTGTATAGTAAAACCAGCTGATCAGCTGGTGGGGGGCACAGTCTTGAAACTTGCGCCTTGCCATGGAGGTGGGCAGGTTGTGCCGGTCGCAAATTTTTTTTTTAACAATAACCTCTGGAAATGTGGTTGGAGGGGAGGAGGGGGGTTTTGGGTTTTATCGGACGGTGGGGGGAGAGGGCTCTCTATATAATTGCCTGATCTGGGCTAGGGAGGAAGTGGGGAAGGCATTATGGTTGCTATTAATTTTATTGTAACCATATTCGGACAAATATTCAGATGCACAGGCATCAAATATTCAGAAAAAGATATTCACACAGCCCTACCTGGCACACCAAACAATTACTGAGATTTGATGAAGCCATGCTAGGCCCAACATTCAGCACCTAGCACACTAAACAATTATTGAGATTTAATGAAACAGCTAAAGGAGCCTAAAAGTGCCCCCTTCCCACCTTTAGGTAGAGTTCCTGGAACAGAGGAGACTGGGGGGCAGTTACCAACAACATCACACCAAGTAAGAAAACCCTTTCTTACTGGTGGTGATACTGGTGGTGACTGCCACCCTGTTACCCTCGGTTCCAGTAACTGCATAATTTGGGGTGTTTTGGTGCACTTTAAAGCTTGTTTGGCTGTTGCTGTGAATCTCAGTAATTGTTGTATCATGTAATTTTAGGTGTATCATGTATGTTAGTCCTAGGGTATAGCATGGCTTCTGAGAGAGTAAACAAGAAGTAAAATAATTTAATCATACTGGGGGGGGGGAAGGGGTGATGCTGGTAGATACTGCCACCCAGTCACCCTCTGTTCCAATAACGTTGCCTCATTTGGTGTGGAGGTGGTTTGGTGTGCTATGTGCTGCATGTTAGTCCTAGCATGGCTTCTGTGGCAGTAAACATGATGTAAAACAATTTACTCTACTGATGCCATGCATGCTAGGCCTAATGTGGCACACCAAACAATTACTGAAATTCACTGCAACAGCCAAAGGAGCCTAAATGTACCCAGTGGAACAGAACAAGGGCGTAAGGAGTATTTTACTATCGTTTTTGCATGATTTACTCCCGCTTTCAGATTTTAGGAATTTGTTTCCCACCCTGCACATTTACAGTATGTTGGTGGCTGGCTGGCCAGAAGGGTAGTTGCAACATGGCAAAAAATATAAAATAATAGGGGCACAGCATTATATGCCAGTAAGCAGGGAAGTACTGTATGCTAAGACACATCAGCATATGAGGAGAAAGAGTCCATGACTGTAGGCACCCAGTGAGTTTAATACTTGGTTAAGAGGTTGGGGATTAGACAGGCCATTGATGGTATTACTAACATTTAGGTTGATATGCTACTGGGTGGAAGAAGTTAGCAGTAAATACTTACCAGTACAAAACATTATCTAGACCACTGCCCCCCTTCCCACCCCCAAAGGAGGTAAAGCTACTGGAACCAAGGGTGACTGGGTGGAGGTCAGCACCAGCATCACCCAGTAAGAACAATGTTCTTACTGGGGTGATGCTGGTGGTATGCCAAGAAACACCCTTGGTTCCAGTACTGCATAATTGGGGTGTCAGTGTTTTAAGCTCCTTTGGCTGTTGCTGTGACTCTCAGTATCAGCTTGAGGCACCATGTGCTGTATGTTAGGCCTAGGAGTAGCATGGCTTCTGAGAGAGTAAACGTAATGTAAAATATTTTTCTCTTATCGAGGGTGATGCTGGTGGATGCTGCCACCCAGTCACCCTCAGTTCCAGTAACATTGTCTCATTTGGTGGGGGGTGCCCTTTTAGGCTTATTTGGCTATTGCAGTGAATCTCAGTAATTGTTTGATGTGCCATGTGCTGCATGTTAGGCCTAGCATGGCTTTTGTAGGAGTAAACATCATGAAAGAATTTTACTTGTACTACCATGGAAGCAATGCTAGGCCTAACATGCACTACTTGGGCCAAACAATTATGGAGATATACTACAACAACCAAACAAGCTTAAAAATGGACAAAATCACACAAAGCAATGCAATATTAATGGAACCAAGGGTGATTAGGTGGCAGTCACCACCAGTAAACATTTCACATCACGTTTACTCCCACAGAAGCCATGTTGGGCCTAACCATGCAGTACATGGCCCAAACTATAACTGAGATTTACTACAACAGCCAAACGAGCCTAAAAGTGCACAGAAACACCAAATAATAATTAAATGTTACAGGAACTGAGGAGGACTCTGTGGCAGCCAACACCAGCATCTCTCCTGGTAGGAAAACATTTTACATCACGTTTATTCCCACAGAAGACATGCTAGGCTCTAGGCCTAACATGCAGCACATGGCACAAAGGACAGTAAAAAAAATGTACTGTGTTATAGGACCCCCCCACCAAGGACCACAAAGGAGTACACAAACAAGTAGAAAAGAATAATGATTTTTTTCCCCCACCAGGATTCAATTTTAAGTTTTAACAGGTAATCCTACAAGCAAGAAGGCAGTTAATAAACTGCTACCCCTGCAAAGACCAGGTCCACACAACAGGAGCTCCTGCAGAGACCAGGTCCACACAAGACAAGCCCCTGCAGAGACCAGGTCAAAATAATTTAATCTCCCAAGACTGCTGTTTTTTCTCTCTCATGACAGAAAAAAAAGAAGGTGGATGCCACCACCCAGTCACCCTCAGTTCCAGTAACGTTGCCTCATTGGGTGGGGGTGCACATTTAGGCTTATTTGGCAATTGCAGTGAATCTCAGCAATTGTTTGGTGTGCCATTTGCTGCATGTTAGGCCTAGCATGACTTTTGTGGGAGTAAACATCATGAAAAAATGTTACTTGTACTACCATGGAAGCTGTACTAGGCCTAACATGTAGTATTTGGGAAAAAACAATTACTGAGATATACTACAACAGCCAAACAAGCCTAAAAATGGACAAAAGCACCCAAAGCGTTATAATGTTAATGGTGACAAGGGTGACTGGGTGGCAGTCACCACCAGCATCACCACCAGTAAACATTTCACATCACGTTTACTCCCACAGAAGCCATGTTGGGCCTAACCATGCAGCACATGGCCCAAACTATTACTGAGATGCACTACAACAGCCAAACAAGCTTAAAAGTGCACAGAGACACCAAATAATGATTAAATGTTACAGGAACTGAGGAGGACTATGTGACAGTCAACACCAGCATCTCCCCCAGTAGGAAAACATTTAACGTCACATTTACTCCCACGGAAGATATGCTAGGCCCTAGGCCTAACATGCAACACATGGCACAAATGACAGAAAAACTCCCAATGTACTGTGTTATAGGACCCCACCCCACCAAGGACCACAAAGGAGTACACAAACAAAGATTCAATTTTAAGTTAGGGGGGCCCCCTAATGAAGGCCTAACCACTGAAGCACAGGGGTCATTTGTGTGGCTTGTTCTGCCATCAATAAATTTGCACTAGCAGTGAACATTTTTTCTTGGCATTTATTCATCTGGAGTGCTGGCTTTCTGGTTTTGTTAAGTAGGACTAAAATGAAGGCAAGAAAACCACTTCTGTACTTTTTTTATTTCAACTGTTTTGGGGCGTAGTTCTTACCATTTTTGGGAGGTAAACAAGGTTATATAAAAGAAAGATGGAATATACACTTACCATTATACACATAACAGTGCACAATTGGTTGGGGGAGAGACTAACAACAACAAAAATGGACAGTGACCTGTGTCAGATGACCTAAAGCTATGCAAGAAATGCAAGAAGGCAGTAAGGAGGGCTGGGGGACGGGGTTTACTGGGATACATTGGAAGCCATCACATTAAAATGAAGTCCAAAAATGGAAGTTCTTATCCCTATGTACATATATTTGGTAAGACCTCATCTTAGGTACAGCGTGCAGTGATGAGAGCATATCTCTGCAAGGATATACACAGGATGGAGGCTGTACAAAGGAGACAACTAAAATGTTGAAGGGTATGCACCAGAATGAAGCCAGATGAAGAGACACTAAAGGACATTACATATAAATGCAAGGAAGAGGGGGGGGCATGATAGAATCTATCAAGTACCAAAAGGGAATCAACAATGTACAAGAGGGTAGCATCATTCTGAAAAAGAGATGTGCACAAAGAAGAGTCCAAAATTTGAAGAGAGAGGGGAAACGGACCAAGGGCAACACCAGGAACTATTTTTTTCACACAGAGGGTGGTGGGTGTAAGGCCAAACTAAAATTAATGATTAACATTGTGATGGGACAGCAGCAGTTGAAGCATCTCCATAATTTGCAGCTGACATCCCTCAATTTACTTCAACTGCTGCTCAACATTGTCAAGACGGTGGTTAGCAGCCTCCAACTAACTCCACATCAGGCTCAAATCAGCCTGTGTAGCAGGTAGTTGGACAGAGTTGCCACCATCACCTGCTGCAGGCTGTGGTTGTGGAGCAGCCAGTTGATCCATGGCCCTCCCTCGCTTCACACCACCATGCGCAGGTGGACACTGTGCTGCCCCCTCTTCTCCAGCAGGGCCAGCAGGTGCATTACTGCCCTGTTGTGCAACCTTGGCCTGCCCCTGTACATGGTGGTGGTTGTACAGGTAGGTGCACTGACCACCTGTGCCAAGGTGAGTTCCTCTGGGGCCATGGCTCACCTCCACTCCACACAGATTACATTTCACTACACTGCTGTCCCCAGTCAATATAGTAAAGAACTCCCACACTAATGAGGTGCAGGGAGGACCAGGCACAAGTGGGGGGCAGGTGTTATTGGAGCCAGGGGCTGCTGCACAATTGGGGCCGGGGGAGCAGAAACCTGCCGCTGCAACCACTGCGGCTCCTCCTCCATGACTTCCTGCTGCTAATCCATTGGCACAAAGGCCATAGCAGGTGGTGGCACTGGAGGGGGCACTGATAGGTGTCACAGGAGGTGTTGCTTCCATGGCACCAAGTCCACTACCTCCTGCTTCAGAGGGGAAACACTACTCAAGATGGTGCTCTGGTCCAAACGCAGCCTGCCACCATGGGTGCATACACCGACATGATCTCCTCCACTACATCTGCGAAAACCACCTCTCTCCCCCTCCATTCTGGTCTCTCTCACACACACACAGACACGCAAAAATAATTAACAATTAACAAATACTAAACTGAAATACTACACAAACACAAATCCAGACAACAAATAGGCAAAAATAATCAGCTAATTAGCAAAGAAATTAAAAGGTTTATGGTAGTTTTAGACTAGTTTCTAGATTTTCTTCTCCAACTCTCTGTTCAACAAGCTCTTTCTCCCCCTACAAGGTGAAAGTGAAACTCTCTTATAAGCATGATTCACTTCCTGCTTGCCTGCCTGAAGTATGTGACCTAGACTGTGTAAGCCATGTGATGTGTGTGGGCTGCCTGTAAATTTTCACTCTGCCTTTAAAATGAAGTAAGGTGGAGTGAGCAACACAAAGTCATTATCACCATTATTACAAGGCGACATGGAGAAGCAGTGGTTTTCAATGGGCACTTATCATAGCCCGAGAAAAAACGCTAAGTGGGCTACTTTGCGACTACTTCGTAGGTGGAATTAAACTTCGCTGCATCTCTATTTGGGATTAGGAGTTATTTTGGCTTGAGCCACTAAACCAGGGAAATACAGAACATTCATAACATAAAATGTGTACCTTGTGAAGTACTAGTGACTCATAGCATAGCATTGTGAGCGATTTCTTACTGGTTTATGAACAGCTACAGTGAGTGCTGTGATTTATGAAGAGCTGTGCAAACAGTGTTACAGAAGAAAGGTGATTTTATTTTATCCATCTCTCAGCTGAATCTGCTGAACAGAAAATATGCAAATAAAATCACTAACTCTGTTAGTAACTCAGCACTGCTTTTACTGTTCAGCTCTCAATCTATAGACACCCCCAGAGCAGAAACTGACCAACACCCTACTTGCTAGAAGGCATAGAAACTTGCACTCCCTAGATTGTGACTTCTGTTGTTATCCCTTAGAGTAAACAGCAGATATTTTCCATCCCATGTACTGTATTATAACGCATTGCAATGAGTGTTTCCTCTGTCTTGTTGTTGGGAAATGCCAATTGCTTTTCAGGTATCTCTGACCATTGAACCAGGAAATTTAAACAATATGCCCTGCCAAGCTGGGCTTTTTGAACCTAGAATAAGATAAAGGCCCAAGGCAAAGGTAACTGACCTTATTGGGCTTGCAGTATGTACTATAGGTATTATGGTATGATAATGGTCATTTTAAAGAGATGTACAATACTGATATTTAAAAATGGTTTAGAAAATAAAACTAAATTATTAGTGTTATTCAATTCATAGTTTTGATGTGACAAGACACACTTGACTTTATTCTCTGCCTGTCTAAAACCTTTGCATTATTTGCTTGCTGATTAAATCACAATGCAAGACTTCATACTTCCCAATCTATAATAATATGATAATTTGGATAACATACAGGGTTTGGAGCTGGGATATCACTCTAGTACTGGTCAATTAGAATGTGCTGTGCTAGTTCTGTCAACCACTTTAAAATTGGCTTCATTATCTTTAGTTCTGAATACGAAGTTATGAAAGGAGCAAGACTCGCTTGGTTAGACTTTGCAAATGACAGGTCAATGCACCTCAGTACAGTTAATGACTGGATCATAGTAGTTATCAGTACAGGATGTCGGGCCTACCAATTTTTGATATAATGGATATCAGATGAAGTGGAATGTATCAAGAGCAAGATCAGGAGTACAACTAGTAACAAGAAGAGTGGGTCAGACAGTCATTTTTCACAACACAGTAAAATGACGGATGTTCAAACAGCTCTGCAGATTGGATGGCAAAGGAAGGTCCTACGCCTGATAGTTCCTGATGGTTTTGCACAGGAATATAAAGAGGAATGGCAAAGCAGTCTGAAAAACTGGAAACTCTAAAAACATACTGAACATTTTTTTTTAATCTACTATAATTCATTGCCTTCACGTGAATTTGGAACACATTTTCATGATCTATGTTGGGTTATGGGTAGGCTATCTATAAAGCTGAGATTGTTATGCATTATGTCTCATTATTGTCAGAAAAAGCACTGTCTGAGCCCAGCAAAATTGCTTAATGTAGCCTCCACAATGAAAACTGAATACATGTAAACCTATACATTCTTTAAAATCAGGTCACCTATACTATTAATGTTATAGGATTGTAGTATGTCTGTAATTCTGAGATATTTATTATGTTGCTCTGTGAGCTGTGTCTACAACAGCAAGTGCACTGTTCCTTGTAGCTAGCCTGCTTTTCTACAGAAAGTACATTGTTTCATGCTATGTGGAGGAAAAGGGGCATAACAAATGGTAATACGATCTGGGGGGAAAGAAGGTAACCATAAAAATGAATGAAAGTGGAGACAAAATTTCCATTATGGAGGTACTGACCCTAATAAATTTCAAATAGAATGCTCACCCTATAACTTTCCAATAGATTACAACTTTAATGCTTCATTAAACTTGTATCCTTGATGTCTCTTAGATCTGCCAGATCAAACACCCAAGGCATGAATACTTACCGTAACAATCAAGCCTTTTTGTAAAGTAAAATAAAGATTCAGTCACTGATGTTCAGGCTGAGAAGCTTCTGTGTTCACCATTGCAGTTTTTTGCAGACATTGCTTTATTGCACCGTATACAGTGGTGGGAAACATTTTATATAGCCAGCATTTTGTATCTTGAAAGGATTGTCAAGGTTTGTGTCTGAATGGCCAGCTCTTAGCAGGTTTTGTATAGCATTCCACATAAGATTAATAATAAGAAGAAGAATTTGCATTTATATAGCACTTTTCATACACGTTGTTTCCAAAAGCACTTTACAAGCAATGAGAGACTGGTGGTAAGTGACTGTAAATGTGTAGAGGCAGCCATTTTGCACATCAACACCCACACACAGCCTTCAAAATATCTCTAATTAAACTGTCAAGAAAATCTAGTCTAACAGAGAACTGAAAAAGGAAGATTTAGGATGTGCATATTCTGAAATTCACAGCTCTTGGCTCTTTTTGTTGACAGTCATGCTCTGCCCTTACACTTGCCCAAGCTGATCAAGTTCAACAAAGTGCTTGTTAAATGTGTTTATGCTAAAATAGATGTTTATTTTACATCTTATGCTTTGACAGAGTAGTGACAATTGATAAATCTACAAGCGTAGTGTACCAGGATACAATATAGTATTCCAGAATTCTGCAACAGAGTTACAGCAAGAAACAATGCAATTTCAATAGCGGTTAATCCCATTTGTCATGCAGAAATCTATGACACTGCCTTGCGTCTAGGTGAGCTTCCATGAGTTTAGGAGATGACCAGGAGACCCATTTTCAAATCTGGACATTTGCACCATGCACCCATTAGTAGTGTGCATGGATCAGTGCATGGCCAGCCTGGGGTGCATATTCAGACAGGCAATGTTCTCCAACTGATTTACACTGCTTGTCTTGAATATGTGGTATTGTTAGTGCCATGCACAGATACTATCTGCAGGGTTTACACAGCAGAGGCAAAGTGTGATAATGCACCCAAAATAGAATAGTGCCATATTTAGTGCCCAGCAGGCTAATGACCACATATGGCCATTAATCTCACTAATTGCATGGATAAATTGTATAGAACTTTGGCCATCCCACCAAATACTGCACCAAGCTGTCATCTAGAGAATAATCCATTCATCTGTAGTTTAGTGTCCCCCATTGCTGTCCTGATTGCTGGTCATATGCCCTTATGGTCTAATGGTCCCCATTCTTAATCACCATCCAGATCATGTTACCCAAGTCTTTGCTAGTTCAATGGCCCCCTGATCACATTCCTGATCATATTACAAGCATATAATTTGATGGCAGAAAAGGACTGCTTGGCCCACCCAGTTTGCCCAGTCTTCCCTACATACAGGGTCACCACAGACCCTACTTGAACTCTGGCTGTTTCTTGGTCCCCTTCCTTTCCAATGAGATTGCTTTATACCTATCCTATTCATTCTTGAACCCCCACCACCACCTCTGCTGGAAGACTGTTTCAGACATCCACCACTCTTTCTGTGAAGAAGTATTTCTTCTCATCTTTCCTGAATCTACCCCTCAACCCAGCTTCATTGCATCTCCCCTTGCTGCTGAACATCTTTTTTCTGTAAAATACTCCCCTCCTGTACCTTATTTAGTCCCATGTGGTATTTAGGGGTCTCTGTTATATCCCTCCTCTCCCTCCTCCCTTCCAGAGTGTACATGTTGAGGTCCCTTAGTCTCTTCTCATAGGGCTTCTGATGCAGACTCTGCACAATTTAAGTTGCCTTCCTCTGGACAACCTCCACTCTGTCTATGTCCTTCCAGACATGTGGTCTTCAGAACTGTACATGGTACTCTAGCTGGGGTCTTACCAGTGATCTATACAGAGGCAACACTATGTCCCTCTTTCTGTTTGTGATACCCCCTCCCTATGCACTGCAGCATCCCACTAGCCCTTCCAAATGCCTTCTTACACTACCTGGCCACCTTTAGGTCATTAGATATGATTATACGCAGTTCTCTTTCTTGTTTGGTGAGTTGTCACTACCTATCCATCCATTTTATGCTATGCCCCTGGGTTTCTGTGCCCTAAGTACATGATTTTGCACTTTTTCTTATTGAAACCCAGCTACCATTTTCTTGACCACTCCTCAGGTTTTCTAAGGTCCTTGCTCATTCTTTCTGCCCCACTGAAGTGTTCACCCTATTGCAGATTTTTGTGCCATCTGCAAATATGTAGGCCTTCCCTTCCAGCTCCTCTGTAATATTACTGATAAAGATATCAAAGAAGACCAGTCCCAGTACTAATCCCTGAGGCATCCCACTGGTCACCATCCCTTCCCCGAAGTGAACTCTATTTACCACCACTCTCTGTCACCTAGCCCCTTATTAATTTCTTACCCAGTTTACCACCTTTGGACCCACCACTAATCTACCCAGCTTCCTTATGAGTCTCCTATGTGGAATGATTTTGAAAACCTTACTAAAATCTAGGTAGACCATATCCTCTGCTGCACCCTGATCTAATTCTCTGGTCACCCAGTTAAAGAAATATGTCAGATACATATGACATGAACTTCCCCCATGAATCCATGCTGGGTCAGGGCTTGTAACCCAATGGATTCAAGATATTCCACCATCCTTTCCTTCAACAGTGATTCCATTATCATTCCTACCACCAATGTCAGGCTGACTGACTTAAAGTTCCAAGCCTCCTCGCAGCTATCACTTTTGTGAAGTTGGATTACATCTATGCTTCTCCAGTCCTCCAGAACCACTCCTGTTTCCAGTGAGTTCTTACGTAGGACTGTCAGAGGTGCAGCCAGTACCTCCTTGAGCTCCCTCAGTACCCTGGGATACACCCCATCTGATCTCATTTTTTTTCCAGTTTTAGATCTGTGAGTCCCTTTAGGACTCTCTCCTCCAAAATAGGACTAATGTCCACCTCCCTCCCTCCCTCCTCCCTCCAAAGCTCCTGCTACTTTTTTGTGGTCGCTCCCTTCTTCTTGGTGAACACTGAACAAAAGTGCTTGTTTAGGATATCTGCCTCTTCTGGTCCTCCTCCACATAGTGCCCCCCTTCCCTTCTTAAACTTAACCTTACAATTGGGCCCCTGGTTTTCCTCTTTTCACTTACATACCTAAAAATGTCTTGTCCCCTTTTGTTCCCACCTATGCTATTCTCTCCTCAGTTTGCACCTTTTCAATTCTTTCTGTTTTCCCTGCTTTCCTTCATTCCCTGTGATGCACCTCCCTATCCTCCTCTCTCTTTGCCTCCTTATACCTTCTGAATACTACCCTTTTAGGGTTCCACCATGCTATGGTGACAGGAAGGTTGGCCACCTCTTCTACAGCGACACATGGTTGCCAACATCCCTGACACCGCCGACTCTGGTCCCCGACTAGAGAATGCACCAACACTCAATCGGTGTTCATGCGGACTTAAGGATTCCAACTCCGGGAGGGTGGATGTCGGAAGAGAGTGGCCAAACTCTGGAGATGATGACTCAATCACTGCGGGTGTCAACAGGTTGCTGTCACTGTAACAGCATCGCTGTAAGAGCACTGTTACAATGGTATATCCCCTTTTAGCCTTTACCTTTTCAATGACTTCTTTTGAGAACCGTAGCAGTCTCTAGTTCCTCTTTCTTTTGCTCACTTCCTTGATGCAGCGGTTGTTGCCTTCACTATGTCTTCCTTTAGCTCCACCCACTGTTCTTTCACTGTACTGAGGTCAACCCCCCTGCCAGGTTATTTCTGAGGCATTCACCCAGCTTTTTTAAAATCTTCCCTCCTGAAGTCCAGGACTAAATTATTAATAGTCCAGTAGCACTCCTCCTTCCAATCACATTCCCAATCATATTACCTAAATCACTGGTAGTCCAGTGGCCCCTGCCCCTGATGACTGTCCTGATCATGTTATCCAAATCATTTGTAGTCCAGCAGCCTCTATTACCTGAATCCTGTAATGAGCTGTCAAAACATTACCCAAACCCTTGTGGTCTAGTGGACCTCCCACTCCCACCTGATTGATATCAAACCACCCCCGCGGCCCACCCACTCAAAAACACCACCACCAGATCCCCATCAGCACCTGACTCACCCGTCCTAACATTCACAAGTAGCTGCAGCCAGATCCTTAAATGCCAACTCCCTCTGCTTAACACCTCAGCTGACCACTGTCTGAGTAACCATGAGTGAGCATGTGTGTACTGTAGAAATGGTTGTATTTAACAAACATACTATGGAGATTAAAACAGTGAATTAATGGGGTAACACCTTTCTGTGGAGCTATCATTAGTGGTTTCTTGCTGGGTCAAGATTGGGGTACAACCTGGCTTGGTAAAAGTTGTCTATAACTGCGGCTGATCCCCAGAATTCCAGGATCATACAGAGACTTCTCTTGGTCTGTTGTGGTGCTGCACATATCTCTGATTTAGATAGATACAGCATGTCAGTGCTTTTAATGAGAGAAACACCTCTGTTGTTCTGTCAAGGTACTGTGCACTTTTCTGTTGAAGTTACATACAGAATGTCACACTGCTTTTGAAAGAAAGACCTCTGCTGGTCAGACATTTTATTCTACATATTTCTACATGAGCTCTATCAACAGGCCTTAAAGTCATCTACCAAGGCTGCAATTTGTACAACACATAAAAATTGGTCAGTTTTACAGAGACCCAGCAGTGTGCTTTATCTGTTTCACTAGCTCTCTAGCTGCTTGGAACTTATCATATTATAACTTTTTGGTGGCCTGGAGTGTGAACTGCTGATCAGCTGCAGCAGTCGGACCTAGCAAGCGCTGCAGGGGACTGTGTGGCTAGGAAAGAAGCAGGAGAAAGAACAGAGCTGTTGGATAGCAGCAGGGGTAGAGGGCCCAGTCTGGACTGGGTCCTTGCCATCAGTTTGAGCAGTTGCTGACTGAACCTGAGCCAACTACCAGACTGCTCGGACACTCCAGTGGCTGATGGCAGAAAGAAAGAGTTTGCTACTGAGGAGGCTTCCAGCTCATGTGTTTTCTTATGTTGTTTGCCACAACTCAATTAACTGTGCTACGTGTTTTGCAGTGGCAATGCTGAATTCTGTGGCATTTTCATCTGTGTAATGTTTTTCTTGTGTTTAGCAGAGGCTTTCATTCCAGGCATCTTGATGTTCTGTAAAAAACTGTCGGACTTGTGTTGCTGACTTCTGTGAGAAATGAGCAGTATTAGGACTTGGAGTTGTTTTCTGACTACTGTGATCATCTTAGTTTTTCTTTCTGCACTAAGGACTTCTGTCATACCACACTGCACTTTTAATATATTAAGTACTTTTTATCTAGTTCATTGACTGGTATGTATGAAACATAGACATAGACAATGGCAGCAGAAAATGACCAAAAGTCCATCCAGTCTGCCTGAGTTCCCTATTTAGCCCTGTGGCCAACTGTTTCTCCAGGGTCCTAGCCCTACCTGATTCTGATGCCCTGAGCAACCACTTTGCCCTTCATTCTCTCCAAAAGCCATGCTTAAAACCTCTAACAGTTTTTCTGCTCATTACCTTGGCTGGTAGCCTGTTTCATTACTCTTCCACCCTTTCTGTAAAATAGTATTTCCTCACATTCCTCCTGAACCTCTCTCCTGGTAGCTTCCGTTCATGACCATGTGACTGCAAGCTGGTATTCAAGTTAAATAGATCCCCGCAGTTCACCATCTTAATTCCTTTTAGGAATCTGAAGTTCTCTATCATAGCTACCCTCTCATAGGGCTGCCCTGCTGGCCCTGAATCATTTTTGTTACCCCATGCTGCATTGTCTCAAGCCTATCACTATCTTTCTGAGGTGAGGACTCCAAACTGTGCACAGTACTCCAGGTGTGGCCTCACTAAGGATCTATACAGGGGAAATTATTACCACCCTTTTTCTGCTACCAATACCCCTCCTGATGCATCAAAGCATCCTATTTGCCTTGCTATAAGCCTTGTTGCATTGATTTGATTGCTTTAGGGAGTCACTGATGATAACTCTAAGATCTTGTTCCTCAGCCATGGTACTTAGTCGCACCCCTCTCATACAGTACTCTCTTCTGGGATTCTTGTTCCCTAGGTGCATCACCTTTTACTTTTTGGCATTGAATTTCAACTGCCAGACCCTTTACCATTCTTCCAGCTTTTACAAGTCACTCTGCATTTCCTGTATTCCCTTGTCTTTATCCATCCTTCTACACAGCTTAATGTCATCTGCGAAGAGAAACAGTCTGCCCTGGATCCCCTCACCAGTGTCGCTGATGAACATGTTGAAAAGGACCAGACCCTGGACAGATCCCTGTAAAATCCCACTCATGATATGCCTGTCTTCTGATTTAACCCTGCTGACCACCACCTTCTGCTGCCTTCCCTTTAGCCAATTACCTACCCAGTTTACTACATTTGCTGCATTTGACACCATGGACCATGGGGTGCTGTTGGAGTGCCTGCGGGTTTGTTGCAGACTGGCTGGTAAAGTCCTCAACTTGTTCCACTCTTTCTTCACTGGCAGGATGCAGTGGGTTGTGCTTGGGACCTTTTCCTCTGCACCACTGCCCCTGCCATGTAGGGTCCCACAGTGCTCCATTCTGTCTCACATGTTGTTTGCGGTGTATATGCTACCACTAGGGGACATTATAAGATGGCATGGACTGAGTTTTCATTGCTATGCTGATGATACTCAGCTATACCTGTCTTTTGCACACGAAAAGGATGCGGTCTCAGTATTCAGTTGGGGCCTTGCTGAAATACAAGGCTGGATGAGTGCCAACTGGTTAAGGTTAAATCCATATAAGACAGAAGTACAGTACAAGTTGCATTAAACTGTTTCACCAATGAGTTGGTTTAGCATTGTTTTTTACAGTTGGATATGCATTGGCAACTCATACAGCATTGCTTTTCAATGATTAACCAGCTCAAGAGAAATGTTTGTAAAATGTTTTTGCAGCTCAGTTGGAATGCATCTGTAGTCCAGTCACAATACAATGTAAAACTGAGTTTTAACTCTTAAGAAACAGTTTGTGCAGGGCGTTGTGCTGGATCCAGCAACACTTATGCAACTCAATCATAAATGCTAAAACAACTCATTGCAGGAACAGTTTAATGTGACTTGGACTGTACTGGTGGTGGAATCTGGTTGCCTGAGGGATGGTGTGCAATCTGGTCGAGTTTCCGGACTTAGGCTCAGGGATTCCCAGTTGCTCACCTCTGTCAATGTGAGGAATCTTGGAGTTGTACTGGACTGCAGCCTAACACTTGACTCTCAGGTGTCGGCCACGGTCCAGAGTGCATTTTACCATCTTAGAAACATCACCAGGATTAAACACCTGATTCCCCGGGTGATCTGCCATTGCTAGTCCATGCACTTGTGATGTCATGTCATGATTACTGCAATGCCCTTTACCCAGGGCTATCAGGGGCTGATCTTCACTGCCTACAGCTGGTGCAGAATGCGGCAGCCAGGTTGTTGACCGACCTTTCGAGGTCATGCACATTACACCTATTCTGCACTCTCTGCATTGGCATCTGGTTAGGTGGTGGATGACCTTCAAGGCTGGTTTTCTGACCTATAAGGCCTTGCATTTACTGGGGCCTGGATACTTGCAAGACCTCCTACAGTCTTACCATCCATCTTGTCCTCTATGGTCAACTGATAAGGGCCTACTGGTGATTCCCAGGGTTTATCTGAAATCATCAGGTGCCCGGGCATTTTCGTTTGTAGCATTGACCCTGTAGAATTCACTGCCTCATTCGATTATAGAGGCCCCATTGGTTAATGCCTTCAAAAGGGAGCTCAAGACATTTTTATTTAGTGAATCTTTTCCCTCCAGTTGATCTAAGTTTATTTAAATTAATTAGTTTAATGCTGCATTTTATGTATTTTTATTGCCTATATGGAATCTGCAGACTTGTTCAGCACCTTGAATCATAATGAAATAGAGCACTATATTAAATAAAAAAATTAAACGAAATGAACTATCACCTTAGCCACACCCAGATCCTCCATCTTTTTTAGCAAGTGTCTGTGGAGTACTGACTTGAAAGCCTTGCTGACATCTAAGTAGAGCCAATTCAGAGTGTGGCCCTTATCCAGTTTCCTTGTCACATTGACAAAAAAAAAACTATCAGGTTAGTCTGACAAGGCCTTTCTTCCATGAATCCTTGTTGCTTACTATCCTAGAGACTGTTGCTTTCCAAGTAGTCCACGAAATCCTCTTTGACCAGTAACTCCATCAGTTTTCCTACAATAGAGCTAAGATTGAGTACTTCTTTGCATGTGCTCCAGTGGACTGCTGGCTCCCCTCTGCACTGTGTTGCTGTGGGTGTTTGCACTGCCTGACTGCTTGTTATTTTCAGAGTTGTCTTATCTGCTATATTCAGTGCTGTCTTACTTCCAGGGCTAAATTGTACTGCACTTCCAGACCAGTTTGCAATGCTTCCTTTGCACGCTATATTCAGCAAGTTTAACACCAGGGCTATCCCTTTAAATATAGCATGCTATGGGTTCTGGGCTAATTTAGCATGCTGTGCAGTGCTAATTTTGCCCTGGGGCTAAGTTTTGAATATCTGGCCTGTGATGTCTTCCCCACATAAAATGCTTCACGTGAGCAAGTTGCTAAGTAGACCACATTATTAGTGTCACAGCTGATAAATTATCTTGATTTAAAAATCTTTGTTGCATTTATGCTTGTAAAGTTATTAGTCTTACAAATGTTTGAACAAAACTTGCAATGCCCACATTGAAAAGTACTGTTTGGTAGAGGTGGAAACCAAGACACTGGGGCTACTGTGTCACATATAGGCTAAAAGCTATGAACAAGCCTATCACTTAGATTTTTAACCCTTTATATACCAGTCTAGGTGGATCATTCGCATAGTTCCTTAATATATGATCTGATTTCAGCACAAACCAATTTTTGTTAATAATGTCACATACCTTACTACTCTGCCTACAGTATGTTGTTACAAAATAAAAAATTAGGGTGAGAATCACCATAAATCAGTTTTAAAATCTAACCATTCACCCTCAAGTTATTATTCCACTAGTGATTTGGAGGCTGAGAATCCTTTTTAGAGCACAGCACACAAACATCGGAACACCTGCCCCACAGGAGCCTGACAACAGTGACATTCTGGGTTGAACAAAATACACCAGGCATGGGGCAGAGGTCACCTCTTCACTAAACATAACAGAATAGAAAAGAAACAACGCAACAAGAAAATGATGCAGAAATAAATGTAATTAATACTTCTTCATAGTTGCTAACTGAGGAGGAAATCTCTGTATTAAACAAAGGACTCTGATTTATCCCGATGCAAGAGATCCAGCCTTTGGATTTATATTTTGATTTATATCGTTTCACCCAAACTCTTAACCTAAAATCTTTCTTTCACAGAAACAATATGGAGGAAAAGAGTGTAATCATCTATAGTTCATAAGATGGTGGCATGACTGATGGCAACTTTCTACAAAGTGGCTCAGAGGCTTCCATTTTGTAGAAAGTTTCCATCAGTCATGCCACCATTAGTATTTGAAGGAATGTGTGAGGAGGACTTTAAGATGCTTATTGCTAGCCAAAGGTAAACCTCCTTTGTGAACTTAGACAGCAGGGAACAAAAAGCCCTTAAAGATTTGGAAACAGAAAGGGCTGGTATAATCAAGCCAGCGGAAAAGGGGGGTTTGGTGGTATTAATGGATACTTCAGATGACATGCAGGAAGTTAACAGACAGTTGTCTAAAATTGTTTTTATTGAAAACTACCATTGGACCCCACCTTGAAGTTTAAAAGAGAAATTTATGCTTTTCTAAGCAATAAGAAGGGGAGGTATAATATCAGATGATGTATACGCATTTTTTAACAGTAGAACATCCAGTTTGTGCTACCCTGTATGTACTTCCAAAGATACAGAAAAATCTTCAAAAGCCTCCAGGATGCTTAATTGTATCTGGGATTTGCTCACTTATGGATGCAATCTCCAGATTTGTGGATGGTCACATAAAGGGGCTACTCTCTATGCTACCCTCATATGTTCATGATACAGGGCAGATATTGAGAGTTTTGGATAATATGCAAATAGAACAAAGCTAGTGGCTAGTGTCATTGGACATTGAGTCGCTTTATATGAAAATACCCCACTCTGTCTATATATTGATGCCAGCACCAACTTAAATGAGGAATTTAAAAGTTTTCTTATTCAGTGTGCACACTATGTATCTTTAAATGCCTTTCTCTTTCAGGATGGGTTTTGGCTGCAGATCAAGGGAACATCTATGGGTGCAACTTTTGCACCCACCTTCGCTAATCTCTATTTAGGAGACTGGGAGAAAGAAATAGTTTATGATCCTGAGGTCAACCCTTTTTAGGGCTGAAATGGGCATAGCACTGCAGATCTATTGCATTTAGAAAAAAGCACTCCCACATTCCTTGCGAACCAACAACTTGGTAGCATGTCAAAAAAAGTTGCATCCTCCCTCAGAACCTTTCCCGATTGAACTATTTATTTTTTCCCCATATATCTTTTTATTATTTTTTCCTTTCTTTTTATTTCATCTACCCACCCGAGCCTCCTTCTTAGCACCCACTTCCACCCAGAAATATAACAGCGACACTGGGTATGCCCAATCCCCCCAATGTCCCGATCGGAATCCTCATCACCACCTCTACACACACACACAAACATATACACACACACACACACTACAGTGCATGCATGGTTATTTTTTGTTATTTCCTTTTTTTTGTTTTCTCTCCTTACCTGACCCTCCCTCTTAGCACCCACCACCCCAAAAAAATAACAGTGACTTTGAGGAGCCCAATCCCTCGGTGTCCCAATTGAGATCCTCATCCCCCCACAACACTACTGCACATCGGTTATTTTTTGTTTTTCCTTTCCTTTTGTTTTCTCTCCCCACTTGACCCTCCCTCTTAGCACCCACCCCCCTGAAACATAGCAGTGACACTGGGGGCATGCAATTCCCCAGTGTCATGATTGACATCAGTCCTGCTTTTTTTTTTAAACCTGCAACAAAAAAAGTCCATCAATGTCTTTGTACCATTTTTGACCCCACCGACCCTCCCACTGTACACCCACCACCTCCTTACTTACCGATAGGGGGTCCAAAGCCATAGCCCTCTCTATACCGCAGACATGTCTTCACTCTTCAAAGCCGGACTGCGAACAGAAGACACACGTATGCAGTTCAATGTATTTCAATGGGGTTTTGAACTTACTGCCATGACCTGTTCATATTGAAACGGCAGCAAAAGGAATATAACCAGTTTCAAAGTCCTCATTTACTGCATTTTTACATGCAGTGCGACTCAACTACCATAAAATCACTTCAATTAATTCTCATCAATCCTAAATGAAGGAAAAGCCAGGCTTACATTCTGAGCAGTTCCACAAAACAGAACCAATCAGACGTAAAGGCTTTATTCCAAAAGCAAGATAACAAGCAATGGTAAGTACAAACAGAGCACCATTTCATGTTGACAGGCACTTTTTTAAGATTGCAACATGCCTGCTAGCATGAAACTTGCCTCCTAAGGAAGGGGTAGCATAACCCCAAAGCACAGAGGCTGGCTAGGAGTCTGAGAGCTTCAAAGCATTCATTTCACATTATGTGCTAACAACTACAGTGAAGCTCGCCAGGATGAAACCCACTTCTAAGGCAGACATGCGGCTGTGGCTCACTCCTTGGAGCCACCATCCATACTCAGCCTCCCACCACAGAGAAAATCAGATTCTGCTTAGTCCGCTACTTCCCAACTTGCAGCCTATACGCCACTGCTGCTAGGGGCACTCATCCCCCTGAACCGTCTACTTGGAAAAATCTTGCTCACTGCTTCTAGCCCTATTCTAACCATCAACTCAGACAAAAGCTCTCTGGGACTAATTTGCATGAGAAATCCTCTCCTGCTGCCTTACCCCAATACTGAACTCACTGCCTCCCTGTGGACCAACAATGTCTCCCACTTCCACTGGATTATTGCAATGCCTCATTGTACTTACAATTATCACCTCCATGGGCCCCTGTAATGGCCCCATCAAACTACTCAAGCTACCCATGAGATGGTAGTCCTAAATGTATATGGAACAGTTACCTCTTCCTATCCTGATGAAACCCACAACCTCCGTCAGTTACCGTCTGAGATCACAGGCCTGGAATACCCACCCAAGGATCCCTCCATGGTACCACTCCTCAGTGGTTTTGCAATCCACGTTGGTAACACGAAAGCCCGTACGCCCAGTAAAAGACAATGGTCTCTACATAATAAACTTACATTGGAACAACTTCTTCACCTACTGCTACTACTCATACTTCTGATGTCTGGCAATGTGCACCCCAACCCTGGCCCACCAACATGACCCCAATGCTCTACCATGAAAAACCACAGGACTTGTGCTCGCTTCTCTAAACATCTGCAGCCTCCTCCCCAAAATGGATTGCTTGAAGGTATGGATCTCTCATCATATCCCAGACATGCTATCTGTAGTGGAAACCTGGTTATTCCCGAAGATACCAGACACTGCCACCGCTCTTCTTGGTTACACCTTGTACAGACAGGATCGACACTCGAAAAGAGGTGGGGGCTGTGTCATCTACACTAAAGATTCTCTCCTCATCTACACTAAAGATTCTCTCCAGGAACATGTCCCCCCCCCACTGTGTAGCAGTGACAACCTGCAAGCTCTGGCCATTAAACTATGTTTAGGGGCACACAATACAGTGCTTACTCTGCTCTCAGTATATATTCCACCAAAACTAACCATGACCAGTGTCAGCAGCCTGCCGGATTACATCAGTACTCTGAGTCCAAACACAGAAATTGTTTTGCTTGGTGACTTTAATATAAACTGGCTCTCACCTGCCTCCACCTCTATCAAGGATACCCTATCTGCTATCCATTTCTCCCAAATGGTGGAGATTCCAATGCAAGTAAACTACAAGACTGGCACCAGCACACTGCTGGACTGGGTGCTCACCAACCATTCTGCTCATATCTCCAATCTCACCATTATCTTCAACTCTTTGAGTGACCGCTCCGCTGTCAAATGCAACTGGAACAACAACTACTGCAAAGCCCCTCCAACAGAACTATAAAAAACTGGCTGCTACTAAAAGATCACCTCCCACTACTAAAGTCAGACCTAAAATTCCTTGACTGGTTGGATCTCCATAAAACCAATAATGTGGACACCTCACTTGACCTCTCTGTGTCAAAATGTAATGCTGTCTGTGACCAACACACCAGTTACCACAAGAAAAGCCAAAGGGCCTTTTAACCCCTGGATTACCCCTGAACTCCTGGAGCAACTTGCCTTAAGAGATCATATCTGGCAAATAGCACGAGCACAGGGGGAATACAGCAAACATTCAATGATATAAAAAGGCCCCCAATTATTGTACAAAAGCTATCCGGCATGAAAAAAGTACATATTACAAAGAAGCTCTCACTAACTCATGGAACAGCAGCAAGTCTTTCTGGGCCAACCTTAATGACATCACAGGGAAAGACCCCAAAACTGCCCCTGCTATGCTTACCGTTGAGGGGCTTTCAACCATGGGCCCTCTGCTTATTGCTAACTCACTGAATCATGTTTTCACTGACCTCAGTAGTGCATTCCCCTGGGACTTCTTCAATAACCCCAATCCAAGGGACAACATGAGGTCACCTGCACTACTACCTAACCAGCCACTATTCCGCTTCAAAATGGTCTCTGAAGCAGATGCTAGGAAATATCTTCAAAAGGTTCTCGGAAAATCTAGGTGCAGTGGGGACTCTTTGGACCTCAAATTTGTTCACTTGGCACTTGATGAAATACTTGGACCACTAACCAGAATACTTAACCTATCCCTCTTCCACTCCCAATCCCCCCAAAGATGGAAGTCTGCTACAGTAACCCCCCCATACACAAAAGTGGGGACAGGTCCTTACATAATAACTACAGACTGATTTCCATACTCCCGCCACTCTCCAAGGCTCTCGAGCAGGTTGTGGCAGACCAGATGGTGGAATACTTTAATCAATACCAACTCCTATGTCCAGAGCAACACGAGTTCTGGGGCAGCCACAGTACCATTATGGTCCTACTCGAATTTACTGAATTTATCCATAATGCCTTAGACCAGCTTGTAGAGGGTAGCTTTCATTGACCTATCAAAGGCATTTGATACGGTTCATCATGTGCTCCTCCTCGAGCAGCTATCTGGCATTGGACTCACACCTGATCCACCACTCCCAGCAGGTCAGGCTTGGGGAAGTCCTGTCAGACAACTGACTTGTCAGATCTGGTGTACTGCAAGGGTTCATTCTGGGACCATTGCTGTTCAGTGTTTTCTTAAATAGTCTCCTGGCCTCCTGCCATCGACGTGGTGATTTTTGCCAGCAACCTGCACCCTGAACTCCTTGAAACTGATCTCCAAAATGGTTTCACATCTCTGTAAAAGTGGTTTAAAGAGCAAAGACTGGTCATGAACTATAAAAAAACAAAGATTATGCTCAACTCCACTTCCAAAAACAAGCTAAAAATCTACCCCCTGGGGATAAAGAATGACAGCGGTGACACACTGGAACTCATCCCACATTCAAATACCTGGGGGTTACAATAGACCCCTCCCTGTCTTTGTCCGAGCACATCGATATCACTGCAAGATCTATTAATACCAGAATTGGGATCCTCTACTGCCACAGGCATTGTCTAACCCATGAAGCATTAAATCTGGTGATTGGCAGCTCTGTTGTCTCCCTCATAGACTATGGGCTGGCCATATATGGTTCTGCAACTGACACGGCACTCCAACAGATCTCAATTGCCTTAAACAAAGCGTTCTGCCTACTCACAAATGCACCAAGACTCACACACACCTGTGAACTTTATGCCCAGGCTGGCTGGCTTCAACTGAATGACAGAATCAGGAATCAAACCTGCCTTCTCACCAAAAAAGTTGCATTAAATCTGCTTCCAACAGGGGTGCAGAATCTGCTTTCACTGCCTATGAATACCAGACAAACCAGAAGCTCTGCCACTCAAATTTTCCAAGTACCCAGATGCTGCACTACCATGGCACAGCATGTGTTCTCATACCATGCACCCCTCTGGGTAAATGCACTGCCCCCTACATCTCTGGCTTCACAACGATTGGCTCTTTTAAACATAGACTGCGCCAGCACCTCATTGATATGAGTAACTGCATGTGCCCCGCTAAGGCTCTGCACACAGCAACAATCTGCCTCTAGCACTTATCTTTGCCTCTGTCATGACAGAATAGTCAAACCGCAGCACTTCGCCCACCTCCCTACCCCTCCCTGGTTCTGCCCCTTGCCCCCCTATCTATTCCTACCCTCTTCCTTTCTTGCCCTCTGTGGTCTGCTCACCTAACCCTCCCACTCCCAGTGTACCCTTCCCTATCCTGTCTGCTTATCTTATTGATGTGGGCATACATACATTGTACAATGCCTCAGCATACCTAGTGCTTTATGTCTGAATTCTGTAACTTCCATGTGTATTTTTCTCAGTATTTGTATATTTGTCCACAGTCTTGTACCTTGTTGTCTAATGTATCTGATGTGGAATCTATCAACGAGCTTCTACTTGCAAGTATTATCCAAGATCTCAATAAATAAATAAATAAATAAAATAAGGCATTCTGCAGTATGCTGCAGCAAAGTTACTGCAGTAAACGATGTAATTTCAATGGGAATTAATCCCTTTTGTCATGCAGAAAAAATGTGACACTGCCAGGATGAAGTGAATGTCACAGTTTCCAGCATGACAAAAGAGACTAATTGAAATTGAAATTACATTGTTTTCCACAGTAACTCTGTTACAGCATGCTGCAAAATGTTGCAGAATTGGGTTTCATCCTGGCGAGCTTCACTGTATTTACTTTTGTTGTAAGTATTGCATCTTAAAGGAAATAAATATTTCCTAGACTTTTTCTTTTATTATTAGCATGAAACTATTTGTGCTGCTACTGCCTTTTTTCTTGTTTTTGGAATAAAGCCTTTATATCCGATGTCATGATTAATTTGCTTTGTGGAGCTGGTCGGAA
Source organism: Neoceratodus forsteri (assembly GCA_016271365.2). Lineage (NCBI taxonomy): Eukaryota > Metazoa > Chordata > Ceratodontiformes > Ceratodontidae > Neoceratodus > Neoceratodus forsteri. Next base: position 1,782,239,165 of record CM057452.1, read on the forward strand.
CTTTAAACTGGATTTTCCTTCTTCTAATCATGAGTACCTCACTAGCGACTCTGCTAGTAGGGAACTGCTGGCTGCCTTCACACTGTTTCTATTGTATTTTCATTAGTCTGGAAGCATGTAAACAACAAAAAAAAGGAATGCAATCTGAACGAAGTAAATATGATTCCACAAAAATTACTTCCCATCACCTGCAAACTTAGCAACTCCCCCCCCAAAACAAATAGGTCTGATAGTCTGACAGTGCTACTGATAGCTGACAGCACACATCTTGCTGACTGACTTGTGTCTCTCTGTTCATTCCCACAAATAGTTTGATAGCTGCCAGAATTACGGTCTGCAAATACACAGGATCAACAGAGGCAAACCTGATGCAGCTGTAGCTAGCACTACCAGTGGAGACAATCTAGTTTTAGTTGCACAAGGTCTCTCGGACAAAGCAGATACATGCCATCTTTCGGATGAGACGTTAAACCAAGGTCCCATCTACCTAGACTGGTGTTAGTTCAGGTGGATGTTAAAGATCCCATGGCACTTAACAAAAAGAGTAGGGGAATTTCCCCAGTGTCCTGGCCAAATGTTCCTCATTCACTAAAAATACCACCAACAGCTTAATCTGGTTTAAGGTCAGTTGGCATTCATCTGTATCCCCTTCCCCCAGGTCGTGCCTGAAAATAGGCAGGATTTGTCTAGTGCACTTACCCGGTCAACAAAAACTAAATAAAATAAATGTTGAGTGACTCTACATACATGATACCCTAAGTTCAGGTTGGTACTATTTCAGTGCCACAAGAGAGAATGTATTTCCCTGTAACTTACAAAATGTCTGATCATTTGCACTAACCAGGAAGTATTGCTACAATACATTTAGTGAATAGGGAATGCGTATGTTTCTTTGTAGCCTTCTACATTCTCCTGTAGATATGCAAGCATTTCTCATCCTCAATATCAGTGACTTAAGTGTGACAACCCACAGAGACAGAGCACCATGGGCCCCATGAATACTAGATCTGGCCATAGGAAAAACGACAGTATTGAATGTCATAATGTCAGAGACCCGTTAGGATGAGTTTCTGCCTATCTAGAGTATGTCACTGTGGGTTAGCAATTTTTTGGCTCAATATATGTGTTTCTTCTACTTCTGCACATTGGACATTCTGTGACACATTTTTCAACTCAGTATGTGGTATGTTATATGTTACGTGGGGGAGGGATGATTGCCAACAATCCATGTCGCAGATGAGGTGAAACATTGCTTTGTATGAGAATGCTTTGATTATTTTTTTTTTCACTATTATTTCCATCCAGTAAACAGTGGTGAACATGCCTAAATTGCTAAAAAAGAAAAATCTGATTAGTAACACTGGTAATGACATAACAGTCGTAGTAATCAGCACACACGCATTCCATACTGGTTAATCTTACTCAATGTATCGATCCAATTACAACTAGCATATTACTTATTAGGTCATTGTTGGGGGTGATTCTGAACAACTGTCATAAATGAAATATAAATTGCAATCCCTGACTGTGTGCCATGCTACTATATTATCCACAATACTATATGGTGTGACATACATAAAATTGATTACTATAAAAAAAAAGAGAAAAACAACAGTGTATTTAATACTTATTTATCTATTTAGTTAAAAACATGGTGTACGACAAATGAAACTGTTTTTTATTATTTATGTCCTGTTGCTTCCTCCAGTGGCCCCTTCAGACTGACCCCCCTGCCCCATCACCCAGCTCCACCAGGATTTAGCTTTACCCCATCTTCTGCCACAGGATCCATGGTTGTGCCCGGCCACTGGTGCAGCACCAGTGAAGGTCTGATCTTTTATCTTGATGCTTGGAGAGGTTTTTCCTCCAATTTTTCTCTCTGGGCCCATGGGCATGCAATGGGAGCAATATCTGAGCTCTTCCTCCATGGAGACAGCTCCAGTGCCCTGAACATTAGATCCCTTCCCCTGCATTGCAGCGTGCAACTGCTGCTACCCTGCCACCACTGGGCAGCAGGAAAGCAGCCCTCCATGCCACTGGGCCAGCCAACAAAGTCAACTTTTCAAAGTGTAAAAATATTAAAAAATGATGTTTTACCCCAAATTCCACAGCTGCAGCCCTATCAGCTCCAGCCAGAGTTTGTTCCAATAGGGTTGACCTGTGGAGGAGATATATAGACAACATTCTTTTAGTGTAGAGGGATGACAGGGATGAGTTAAATGATTTTGTTAGCTATCTTGAGAGTAGTAACATGAATTTATGTTTCTCCATTCAGGTTAGCCAAACAAGTATCACTTTCCTAGATCTCCAAATTGCAAAATTACCTGATAGTACAATTGGTACCGATCTCTATGGGAAAGAAATGAATCGAAACACTCTGCCTCATTGGTCCAGCTGTCACCGATGTCACACCATTGAAAATATACCAAAATCCCAGTTTCTAAGAGTATGCTGAAATTTCAGTAAAGACTCTGATTTTGAATCTCATAGTTCTGACATTTCAAACAGATTTACAGCTACAGGATATAGGGCAGATGTCCTAGAATAGGCCTAGACAGATGATAGCAATAACATATAGAATGACACTATTGGGCCCCAAAACAAATGAGAACAGCAACAATTACCTTAATTTTAATTTTGTAACCACATATTGTAGGCAGAGTAGTAAGGTATGAGACATTATTAACAAAAATTGGTTTGGGTTAAAATCAGATCCTATTTTAAAGAACTATGTGAATGACCCCCTTAGATTGGTATATAAAAGGGGTAAAAATCTAAGAGCTAGGCTTGTTCATGAGTCTACTACAGAATCCTGAAATTAACTTTTCCAACTTACAATAGACTGACACCAATTGCCCAACACTCACTTGCCCAACTCTAGAAATTTGCCCGCCATGTTTATTTTATGTTTTGGGGGGTTTTGATCCCTGCACCCCCCTCCTTACTTAATATAATCACCTCTGCCTAAGGCAAAGTTGTAGTGTAGAACAAGTGAGTGTCAGACAATCAGTGCTGATCTATAGTAAGTGGAGAAAGTGAGTTTTGGGATTCTATAGGACTCCCCTTGTTCATAGCTTTCAGCCTATATGTGATACAGTAGCCCCAGTGTCTTTTTTTAACAGTACCAAATGGTACTTTTCAATGTGCGTGTTGCAAGTTTTGTTCAAGCATTTGTAAGACTAATAAATTTACAAGCACAAATTCTGCAAAGATTTTTGAATCGAGATCACTTAACTGTAGAGATGTAGTGAAATATTTTGTGAAATTCCGCTCATTCCACAAAATATTTAGTGGGTGCGAAATGCATAATTTCACCTGCAAAATGTGGAATTTCACCAGCGAAATGAAGAATTTCGCCCACAAGCAGTGGAATTTCACCTGAGAGTGACAAAATTCTACATTTTTCAGGCAAAATTTCACATTCCACTAGCGAAATTCCACATTTCGCCAGCAGAATTTTGCATTTCGCACTCAGAAAATATTTTATGAAATGCGTGAATTTCACAAAATATTTCACAGAACAAAATTTCGCAATTTCACACAACACTATTTACCAGCTGTGACACTAATAATATGGTCAACTTAGCAACTTACTCATGTGGAGCATTTCATGAGAAGAAGACATCATGCCCTTTCAAAGTGCATATCGGGGAACATGTGCACAGCATAGAAACAAAAGAACAAACCAAAGCTATTGCCAAGTACATTGACTCACAAAGAGATGAAGGCATTCATCCATTTAAATTTTGTGGTATAGGAAGGGTTAGGTTTGGTGGGGGTGGTGATCTTAATGTACTAACTTTAACAAGGGAAGCTATGTGGACCATACAGCTAGGGGTTATTTATGCACCTGGATTAAGTGAAAGGTTAGAATTTACATCTCTGATTAGGAGAAAAAGGTTATAAATTTGCATCTTTCTATAGGTTGGTCTGTCGTTGGAGTTTAATTAGTCTTTTGCCTTTTTTTATTAGCAGGACTAGATCCCCTGTCCACATTTGGACTGTCCGGATGTGCAGAAACTATTGAAAATAATTGGAGAATAATAATGAGGACCAATCAGATCTTCAGCTATTATTCCCCTATGTTTCTGCTTTTTCCTTAATATTGTCCTATTATTGTGGAATAGCATTTCATAATAGTTGTTTTATAACTGTTATTGTTTTTGTGCTTGTGATATTTATGTATTTTGTTTGTTTGTTGAATTTTGTTGACCTGGTAAGCTCACTGGGTCTAGAAGTCCCTTTTTCAGGGGTGACCCGGGGGGGAAGGGGGATACAGATGGTAAGCATCTGAAATTGAACTAGATTAAGCTGTTGGTGTTATTTTTTTTTTTTAGTGAATGAGGGAAATTTGGCCAGGACTCTGGGGAAATTCCCCTACTCTGCTGGTAGGGGGACTTGCTGTCCAATGTGGTGTCAGTCTCCGTCGGGACAGCGATGGAGCAGGATGTGGAGGAGCCAGGAGTGCAGGTTGCACCACTACCTGGAGATCTTACTGAAGTGGATACCTTTTTTTCTGATGAGGTGTGTTTGTAGGTTGTGGCTGAGAGTCCTGAAGGAGCTTCGGATCATGTTGCAATTATGGCGAATCCTGCTCTGATCTCGGGACAAAATTCTCAGTTCCGGTCTGCAGAGATTGTTGTACCACAGATGATTGCTGAAGATGGCTCTGTTGGTGATTTGGATCCTTCGGTGGACAAAGTGCTGGTTTTGGAGACTGCATCTAGTTTACCTTCTCATAGCCCAGGTGTCTCCTGGATAACTGACAGGAGTTGCCAAGCACCAGCGCCAGCCCAGAATACTCCAATCACGGGTGTGTAGAGGGACCAGCTTGGTGTCTCTTCCCTGAATCCATTGGCAAGCTACCAAAGTGCAAATTTACAGCATGATGGGGTTTCTGTCTTTTCTTTCTCAGCTGCATCTAAGGACACACTGACTGTTAAGCGGGCTTCCTCATGGCAGGCTTGAGCTGATTCAGAGATGGACATTACCGTACCTCGGTCTGTGGAGACATCTTTGAAAGTGGCCGGTTGGGTGAAATCACCTTCATCCCAGCAGTGGACATCTGGGTTTGCTCCCATTTGCATACCAGATGTTCATATTACAGACGGGCTGCCTGTGTCGGGTCCAGCAGGTTCTTATGCATCTCGATCAGATATGGGACATGACTCAGATTTTGCTTTTGGCACTGGTTTGGAATTGACTCCTAATCCTATTTTGAATTTTGAACAGATGGCTGTGTTAGGCAAACAGGGGTTGTCTGTGCCCAAAACAGACTGAGGGAGTGACCGTGGTGCAGCCACTGTTACATTGCCTTCACCAGAGGACTCGGAGGGATGAGATCCTACTAATGGGGGTGATGGTGGACATCGTTCTAGGTCTTATGCTTCTTTCTTTCAGAAAAAGGTCCTGCCTGCCAAAAGACATAATGTTGTCCATCTAGTTTATAAGGGGGGCTTAGAAGTATTTCTGGATAGAGAATATGTGGGTAAAATACTGCTTAAAGACAGTCTACATTTTAATGCTGCAGAATTATATGCTTTGATACATGTCTGGGGGGAGTGTTCTTTTGATGCCAGCTTTAAAATGTAGAGTGGGTTGGAAGCTTTTTGGCTCAGGTATCACAAAGTGAAAAGCTTACCTTTATGGGCCCCTTTAGACATTATTCCCTTGACTAAGCCTGCTCAAAAAAATGTGCCCATATTATTTCAGAATGAGGGAGTGAGTGTGACTGATTTACTATTTTGGCTGAAACAGTGTTGTTCTGTGATGGGGCACCCTGAGGATATTTTTGATAGTGAAAATAGATGGACAGGAGGTTGAAAAGTCCGGGTACTTTTGTATGAGGTTGATGGGTCTTTACAACATTTGCCAAACTCCTTTTTTCTCTGTGGGGACCGTGGGGTTTTGTTTTATCCCGGGCAGCCCAAAACTTGCTACAAATGTGGTGCCCTTGGTCATATCAGTAATGTCTGCGATAAGGTGCACGTTCATTCTGTGGGAAATTAGGTCACATGTATCTACAATGTACTGAGGATGTTTGTTGTAACCTGTGTGGTATGTCCGGTCACTCATATCAAAATTGTAACCAGGCTGCATTTGCTAAATCTGGGACTAGTGACCTTGAGGAACAATGGTTACTGGTGGCAGTTGCCCAGAGGGAAAACGTGAAATTGTGTCAGGCTAATCCTCGGGTGGTGAGGCCTTTGGATCACCAGTTTGACCCTACCTCTGATCTGCCTCTGTTAGCCCCTCTCCCAGAGTTCCATTTGGATGTTCCTTCCCCGACAGTGGCCAAGGATTCCGTGGATCAGGAACCACCTGTAGCGGTATCTTTATTACCTGCTAGTGTGGAAACATTGGTGGTACAGTCTACTGTTTCTTCTGTAGAAATGCCCCCCTTCCCCTCATCGCCTGTTGCAGTTGTGGAATCTGAACAACGTGTGACTCACCATAGAAGTTGGAGGCAGCCTGCTTCTAAAGTTCATAAGATTTTGGAAGCTAAAACCTCCAATAGGTTTCATCCTCTTTTTCAAGACCCATGTATGATAGGAAATTACTCTGAGATTTCTTCAGAAGAGTGTCAATGCATCGAGCCCTTCTCTGATTCTGAGTCGAGTAAATTAGGGGATGGTGGTAGTCAGTCTGTAGGCCCTGTGCAAGGTAAGCCTGCCACTAAAGGAAGAAAAAAAAGGGTGGCGGTCTCGAGTAAATCAGGGGCACATAAACCTCCATGAGTTCTTTCATGTGTCAGTCACCTAACCTACGTCTCTTAACTATTAATGTTAATAGTATCAAGAATAATCTGAAATGGGGGGGTGTTTTTTCTTATGTGGTATCTTCTACTGTTGATGTGATTTTTCTACAGGATACCAGGTTGCACTCCACCGCTGAGGTCCACACTGTTCAAAGAGAAAGGTTCAAAGGGCCTTCCTTTTGGTCCCTTGGCTTGGATGGCTGTACGGGGGTGGGAATTTTGTTTTGTATGAACATTCAGCTTATTAAATTACTAGATTTGATTCCAGGCTATGTTTTGATATTAGATATTAAATGTTGGGAAACTTATTATAGATTGATTAATGTTTATGCCCCTCGGACTAAGGTTGAGAGGGTGGAGGTTTTTCTTCAAATATACCCTTTTCTTTTTTCTGCGCAGCCTGTGATCTGGGAGGGGTGATTTTAATTGTGGTCTTACTGTCCAGGATAGGGGGAGTGGCACAACTACTAAGAAACTTTTTAGTGTTATGTCTTTTTGGTCTTCTATGGTGCAATGGGCTCATATGGTTGATGGTTATAAATCATTTCATAATCGGGGTATGCCTACTTTTCAGAGGGGTGTGTATGCGACCTGTATTGATTTATTTTTTTCAGTAAGGGAATTCCTATTAGAACTGCTCAGGTTGTTTCCGTGGCATATTCGGGCCATAAGGAATTGTCAATTAATTATAATAGGGTCCTCGGAGCTCCCTCATGGACCAGGGGTATGGAAGTTTAATTCCTTATTTCTCCAGGATGACTCCATGGTACATCAGATTTTGTATTTGGTTTGTGGTAGGAATACTTTATTTACTCTTTTTGATAAACCTCTTTTGTGGTAGGAGTGTCTTAAATCTGATTTACGGAGTCTGCTAGTGGCCATTGGCAAACAGAAGTCAGATTCTAATAAAATGAAATACTAGCAACATAGGAAACAGTTGCAACATTTATTTAGTTTGGCCCGATCTACTGGGCATGATTTTGGTGAGCAGATTTAGGTTGTACAATGTTTCATGAGGGAGTTTCATGAGCGTCAAATGGCATCCCTTACGATACAACAGCGATTTGATACTCGGGGAAAACTGGACACTGTTTGCCCTTTTATTAGTTGTAGAGACCAGATTGCCCGTAAACGACTGACTGCTGTTTGGGACCCTGATCATGTAATGGCCATGCATCAACATGAGATTATGAGGGTGGTGTCCCAATATTTGGGACACAGTTTGAGAGGAAAGACACTGACTGAACTGCTTTTTCTCACCTGTTTTCTTTATTGCATGTTCCTTCCATTCCCTGTGAGGCTGCTTCTAACTTAACTTTAGCTGTGTCCTCGGCTGAAGTCCTGTCCTGGAGACAGTTCTGGCCTTGTCTAAGGGAAAGGTACTGGGACAGGATGGTCTTCCAGCAGAACTGTATAAGCTTATTGTCCCCTTTTTTTCTTCCAAGTTGGCAAGTGTTTATACCTATATGTTGGAGATGGGAACTTTCCCCTTGGATTTGACCCTAGGAATACTGTTCCTCCTCTATAAAAAAGCTGACAAGAAAGATTTGAGTAATTGGAGGCCTATTTGTCTTTTGAATGTTGATTTTAAGATTTTGATGAAAATTTTGGCACGTCGTCTGTCACATGTCACATCCCATGTTCTCTCCAGATTTCAATCTTGTGCTGTCCCGGGGAAATGAATTACAGATCAATTGCTGTTGTTGAGGGAAGTTTTTGAATCTGGAGCTTTTCCTGGTATGGAGGGGTTTGTGGTGTCCCTGGATCAGAGGTCAGCTTTTGATTCTGTTGATCATTAATTTTTATGGTCTACTTTGCATTTTTATGGCATTCCTGATGGTTTCATCTCATGGTTAAAGGCAATTTATGGTGTGGAGGTTGTCAAACCTTTAGTCAATTGTTTCCTGAAGCCCCTGATTCCGGTGCGATGCAGAGTTCATCAAGGTTGCCCCTTAAGTCTTTGTTTTTAGTATCAATTCGTTATTTAGGCTCATGAATGATGTTAATTTTTTCACACCTGTTTGTGTCTCTGGACATCGCTTGCCTTGGACTGTTGCTGCTTATGCAGATGATATTTGTTTAATTTTAAAGTCTTCTACTGACATCGTTAGGGCTCTTGATTTTTGCTCTTATTATCAGGAGTACTTTTGAATAAAGATAAATGTGTAGTTAAGAGACTTGAGGTAGGTGTGACTGCTCCTTATGTTGCTGGCATTTCTGTTCAAGACGGACCACTTCAGATGCTAGGGATTGCCTTTGCCACTGGCCAACAGGACCTCCCTAACTGGGATATTAAATTGGGGCAGGGGAGGGCTTTGGTGGCAGGTTGGTGTAAACATAGTATGGGGAAACTGAAATGTGCATACTTGGTTAAAACTTACCTTTTACCACTTTTTTTATATGTTAGTTTGCCCCCCCCCCCGTCGAAGGAACGTGATACTGCTCTCTACGGCTTATTTTCCAGGCCATTTGGGGAAGTAGATTGATTCTCCTTAAATGGAATGTTATATCTAAAAGTTTCTGATGGGTGTTTAAATATGGTCAATCCTGTGTTATTTTTTTTCATTACATTTTTATTTGTGAATCTTCGACCAGTGTGTCAGCAGGTACCTACTTGGTGGACGCCCTTGTTGGAATCCAAACTCAATGCTTGATTTGGACGTTGGGTCTCTGGTACTTTAAAGATTTTTAAATTGGTCCATTATTCCCCTTCTTATTATAGGGAAGTGTTTGTTTGTCTAAAGGGTTGGGGTATTACATATGGGGATGTGCTCCATAAGTGCAAAAAATTGTTATATTCCCAGGTATGTGATTCTACTTTTACTGAACCTTGTACTTTTGCTTTATGTCCTCCAACCTATGTCCCATGCCTCTTGCGCCTACTTCACAATGAGAGGAGTCCAGTAAAATACTGGTATGTGTTGTGGCTTTGTTGCCATGATAAACTAAATGTCAAGACAAATCCTAAGCATAAGGCTTTGACTGATAAGATGTGTGCTAGACCACAATGTCTGGTGCAGTTGGAATCAATGCAGCATTAATTTTTTTCTTGTTCTTTCATTCAGTCTTTCTGGGGTTACTTAGCTGAATGTTGGGATATATTGCCATTGTGTACTGTCTCTTATGAGACTTTGATTTATGGGGTGTATGGCAGAGACTGGTACAACTGGGATGCCTGTACTCTCACCATGATTTTTTCTGTTATTAAATGGTATGTTTGGAATGCCAGATGTTTGTTTACATTACAGCAGAAAATGCTGTCATATGAAGACCTAGTTGGTTGTATCTTTAAAGATATCCGTTGTATATATTATCAGGAAAAGTCCCATCAAACTGACATGTAAATCAGGAATGTGTGGAGGAATCTTCCCTGGGTTACAGATTCAGATGTACCTATTACATGATGTGACTGCAGTTTGTTTTGCTTTCTGATACTGTATATGATTTCTTTCTGTATTTTGATTGATGTGATTTGAATATCCAATAAAAACAAAATTCCCCTACTCTTTTCGATAAGTGCCATGGGATCTTTAACATCCACTTGAACTACCACCAATCCAGGACCTCAGTTTAACATTTCATCCAAAATTTGATCTATGAATTGCTCTGATGTATTATATACTGTGTGGTTGTACTATCACTTTAAATTAATTTTGTATTTAACTAGCACTAGGGCAGCTAGCAAACACCCCTCCCCCACAATGAAACCTCTGGATGAAACTGGTTATGGGACTCTGTCTCCCATTCTGCTGCTGCTGCTGCTTTTTGGTGTTTGTAAGTACTGTCTCTGAGACATGCATTTTTTGCACAATAAATGATTTTGCAGCTTTAACTGGTGCCGTTATATTTTGTTTGCTGATAAATATGGATGCCAAGCACCACACGTGTAGTGCACAGTATCTCATAATCTAAAAAGAAAGGGGATCCCTAGCATCACAGTCCTATATACCCAAAGTTCCTCTGAGAGACCCACCCTCCAGGTCCCTCGGGGCACTTTGACCAAGTGACTCAGACTGGCACATCAGTTCTAAACCAATAGGATAACCCAACCAAACCCAAAGAGACACTACCTGAGGGACTCCTAATTAAAAGTGTCAAATTAAATACCTGTACCCCACTTTAATCACAGTGTACCTTCTTTCCATACACATCTTCAGGCATGTACTTTTACCTCAGGTAGAGTTTGTCTTAGGTTGTACAATATCTTCAAAAAACTGAGACAGAGAAAACAGCATAAAATTCAAATCTCACACTTATCAGAAATTACAACCTTGTATTATTGGCAACGGTCCATATGCATACTTTTGTATGAGAACCAGAGGGAAAAGGGTCCCTAAAATTTCATATAGAGATACATTCCCCAACACATTAAGAGTGTCTTTACTCAGTGGTACTATCAAAACAGGGGGTGCCTTGGCACCAGTCATAAATCGGGCTTAATGTCACCTGCCCCGGGGGGGGCTACAAGCCAGTGTACTCCCCCAAAATAAAGCAGAAGTCTACATCAACATTTTACAGTGCTGGCTATAGCCACTCCACTCTGTGAACAGTCTCAGGTACACAGGCCCCAGTGAGGGCCTTCTGTAGGAGCATGGTGTCTTCCTCTCTCTGGAGTGCTTGATTATAGCTGAATCTTTATACAGCTTTTAGGGACCTGGGAGATTCCTCCTTTGATACAGGAACTGGTGTGATGTGGGAACTTGAGAATGTTGCAACAAAATTCAGGAACTTGAGAATGCTATGAACTAGCAAGCATTGAAACAGTGTAGCAACTGATTTTCAAGCTTCATGTAGCCCACTGGTGGAACACGCCTTTCGGTGTCTTCAAAAATAGACTTTGGTCCATCTTTGTGTAGGGAGTCCCATAAGAGTCCCTGGCTTCCTCTGCATATCTTAATCTCCTACTATCCAATATTTTGTCAGGGTATGACCTTGGTACATATTGGGTAATATATTAGTAGATGTTCTCCCGGCTGCTTCACCTGTTTCTATCCTATAGTTGATGCTTACTGCTACACCCTATCTGGGTGAGCACTATTAGTTTAATTAAGTCAACTGTTTTGTAGTCTAGCTTAGTTAGTCATCTGTTTTAGTGCTAAAATTGATGTTGTCTGCTACATCCTGACTGGATGAGCACTACTAGTTTAAGTCATCTGTTTCATACTGAAGCTGCTGAAGTTGTTGCTTTTTGTTTAATATTATAGGCTAGGTTTACTCTCTTATGTTGTAAACTGTGAATTTGATAGTTACAAATTCTAATCAGCTAGGTAGTGCCTAATTCATAGGTCTGCATAGGGATGGGGTACAAAGCGGAGACAGTTAGTTGTGGCAGCTGTGGGGCACTCTTCTCTAGAGATATGCTCTGAAGAAGGGGCCACTGCCCCATCTGCAGGACCTTGGTGGAGCTCCATGGTCAATTGGTGGCAGCAAGGTTGGAAATATAAAAGCTGTGTCATTAGTTCAACTGGAGCCCATTCCCCACACCCCCACTCCCCCAGAAGCCCACTGGTCTGGGGAGTCTAGTGGTATCTGACCCTATTCCTCACTATTTTTGTCAAGCTTTGGAATTGTGAATTAAACATTTATGTACCTGCTGTGGTGAGTAGAATACTGTTTTTTCCAGGGAAAGACATACTCTTTTGTTGGTGCCCGACTCTTTTGGTGGTGAGGTTCCACTGATCGAGGGAGTGGATAGTGATGGGCAGGGGGGAGAGGCAGGGTTAGACACAGGTAGGCTGTCCAGCCAAACATCATCTAGATGACAAACCACTTTGCATCACTAGAGGAGGTTAGGCTACCAGACTCTGCCGGGGGAGGCAGGGGACTCTGAGTCAGTCGGAGGAAAATTGCAGGACAACATGATAAAGCCCAAGGGTCTGAACAGGATCAACTCTACCAGGAGAGTCCAAATGGTCAGGGAGTCAATGATTAGACATGCAGAGAGGATGGTGTGAGGGGGTTGGATGGGAGGGGGATAGTCGGACACCTTTCTGGTGCATTGGCCATCCAAGATTTAGACAGAATAGAGAGGATGGCAGAGAGGGAGCAAGAGAGCTGGGGGGTGGTACACCTGACTAGCAATGATGTGGCTAACCACTCAGTCGAGATTTCAAAGTGTAACTTTTATTGACTGGGGGACAAACTGGCAGCACACTCAGCCTCCCTGGCCTGGATCACATGATCAGCTGTTTTACTATGCAAGCAAGTGCGAGAGCATTTCCATTCAGAAGAAGGCAGCAAGAGTGGAGGAGGGCAGGTTATGCCAGCTGCCTTCCCACATTGGGGGGGGGCATCATGTTATGAAATTTGGGTGCTGGAGGGAGGAGGGTGGGGCCTGAGTGCTGCTGCCAGGGTGGAGGGATGACTTTGTTTAATAAATGAATTGCATGAGGAGATGGGTGCCAGCCATAGAGGTGGGTATGTGGCTTGTGCCCATTGCCCATCATGGGAGTTTTTTAAGGCTGCATGGCAAAGCCATGCTGTCTTTTTGCTATGAAGTAGATTAGAAGAGAGATTTGCAGGACAGCTATTGTGTGTACTTGTACGGTAATGCCGTAATTTCCATAGCATTGGTTTTCCACTGCCTTCCCCTCCACTGGACCTCACAACCCCTCTCTACCTCCTCCTCCTCCTCCCCCTCCTGCAGGGGCACTGAAGAAATAGTTCTGTAGAGTTGTTAAAAACACAGGATATGATCACCAATTTCTAAGTTTATTCTGCTGTCAGTTGATAATGTGACTGGCACTAGGATCCTGGGAACTCTAAGTCAAAGGCAGATGTTGATTGAATTTACGGTCATGCAGTGTTACATTACAGTGAACTGCTGCAGACTCAGGAATAAACTGCTTGCATTTTCATACAGCTCAAGGTAAATTCACATAGATTACTGTTTCTACATATTGACATAGTTTCCTTTCATGATTCAAGACAAGTTTGTCTTTCAAATGTTTAGTAATGTAATCCCCTGCTTTCTTGCCCAAGAATACCAGAATGGTCTCTGTAATTTACAAAACTTTTCACAGTAGAGAATTGCATAAAACAAATACTTTTCAATACAGTTTCAGTAATAATTGTTTAAATAGTAGTAGGACAGTGCTGGGGGGTGACGGTGGTGATTCAGGGATGACACACTTTTCAGGGACTGCAGAGGGGAGAGGATGTGTTGGTGGGATTAGAAGGAGGGTTCCAGCAGTGGTCTGTAGGCTGGGATAGATCTTGAGGGAACAGGCTGCAAAATGAGGTGTGGGTACTGGAAAGAAAATATATAGGGGTGGCCAGTACCAGTGAATCCAGCTGTGTATCCAAGTAGCACCCACAACCTCATTAATCCAGCAAAAATCTGTTTAAACCTAATCTTAGCTTTAAAATGTAATATTTTACATTTTGGGGAAGCGATATCCCCTTAAAAATTCTAGATGCACCCCTGGTAATCAGCAGTGCAGAAAGATACTACAATTGTGCGTGCAAGATCTGCTTTATATGGTGCAGAATAATTCACAATTGCCCAAAACCCAGGTAAGACACCTCACCTGGGGAAGAGTTGCCCCCTTGAAAAAATTCTAGATGCACCCCTGGTGATCAGCAGTGCAGAAAAGTACCACAATTCTGTGTGCAAAATCTGCTTTATATGGTGCAGAACAATTCACAACTGCCCACAACTCAGGTAAGACACCTCACCTCTACTGGTTTCACAGGACTACTGCCTCATCACCCTCCTGATGATGCAGTCATCCTGTAAAACTGGTTGAGGTGTCTTACCATAGCTGTATGTGGTTGTAAATGGTTCTGCCTCTAATAAAGTTTGTTGCACACAGAATTGTGATGCATAAGACTTAATATTTTACATTGGGCAATTTGAGTGGTGAAGCCGAGATTGCTGTCCCTTTGAGTGCATAAAAGTATCCTAGCACCTAGATACTCAATTAGGTAAGCTACAGTAGCTCAGTTTTTGAATGCACATTCAGAGTGCCCCCCCCTGGCACCCACAACAGGATTTATGCCAGCCACTGTGGAGTGACAGGTGGGACTAATAGCAGACAGGGTCAATTCCACCATTGGGGTTAGCCCTAAATCCAGAGGACTGGGCATGCAACACCAGAAGGGGGAAAAATGTTTTAAAATAAGTGTCTCCAAGTAACCCTGACTCTTCAGTACCCAAGTTATATTTCGGTGATGCTCTCCTGGTTCAGGGGCAGTTGGCAGTATGCAAATTGCCTACACATCAGCACTGCATCTGAACTGTCATAGACAGTTCATCATCCCCCACCTCCCCCCAACGAACACCTATGTAGCATGCTGGGAGTCCAACCCAGCATGCTCATGTGCTCCGCTCCACCCCCACACACTGTATAACCAATTGGGGTGCCCAGTCCCCCATTGGTTCCACTGCCCTCTCTCCAAACAGACTTCCAGGTGCCACGCTGGGAACCCACCCCAGCATGGCAAAGGTCATATGGCTGACTGGGGGTGCCTAATCCCCTGTCGGATCCACTGTACCCCTCCAAAGAAAACACACTTGTAGGTGCCATGCTGGGAGCCCACCCCAGCATGGCAAAATTTGGTATGGCCGACGGGGGTGCCCAATCTCTCATCAGCTTCACTGTACCCCCAAAGAAAATAGACTTGTAGGTGCCACACGGGGAGCCCACCCCAGCATGGCAAAGGTTGGTATTGCCAACAGGGGTGCCCAATACTCCATTGGCTCCACTGCCCCCCAAAAAATAAACTTCCAGTTGTCATGCTGGGAACCCACCCCAGCGTGGAAAAAGTACTGTGTAGTCTAAAAAACACCTGTAAAAAAAAAAAGGTCCCTCGTTGACTGTCTCGCCCCTTCCCCAACCCATGCCCATCCTCTGAGCACGCACCTCCCCACACCCCCTACCCCATACTTACCTCCGGAGGCCAGCACAATGATCTTCGATGGACCAGGAACACGTCTACACTCTTCAAAGTCGACCGCAAACTGAAGAAATGCCGATAAGCTGTATAATGGCATAAATGGGTTTTCAGCTTTGGTGCATATCTCAACCATTTTGAGAATTCTTTCACCAAATTTTCAACATGGGGTTCTGGGGCCCCACCTCATGAACTCAGTCACTGTCATTTTGTTATTCAGTCCGAAAGATGATTTTGCGGTCACTGTGTGGAACCACCTTTCAGGACCGAATGAGAAATGACAGTGTCCTCAGTTTATGAGTGGGCCCCAAAGCCTATGTTGAAAATGTGGTGAAAAAATCCAAAAATGACTGTTTTCGAGCGTGCATTGTGCAGTTCCTATGCACGCTCGTAACTTCACGAATTTTTAATATTTTCACTCCAGATTTTCAACATTGCCATTTTACCACGCCTCCATATGAGCTGTACAGCTGTCATTTTTCATATCTCATCCTAAATGTGTTTTTGCACATGTAGCACACAATGGCGCAGTCGGTGTGTGAAACAATGCTCAGGACAGATTAAGAAAATCACAGTGACTCTGTTCGTGAGCAGAGGTCTTAAAATGGCTATGTTGAAAATTTGGTGACAAAAGTCCATAAAATGACTGTGTTATAAGCGTGCATTGTGCAGTTTCCATGCACACTCTTAAGTTCACGAATTTATAACATTTTCAGTCCAGATTTTCAACACTGGCATTTTTCCACGCCTCCTTATGAATAGTGCAGCTGTCATTTTTCACACCCTCGCCAAAATGTGTTTTCACACTTCCGGCACAGAAATGTGTGGTCGCTGTGGGACATCAGTGTTCAGGACAGATTAAGAAAATCACAGTGACACTGTTCATGAGCGGAGGTCCCAAAATGCCTGTGTTGACAATCTGCTGTAAAAAATCCCAAAACTAATTACATTTCGGGTGTGCATTGCACAGTTTCTACACACACTCATGACTTCACCATTTTTTTCATATTTTCACCTCAGATTTTCAGCATTGCCATTTTTACACCTCCTCATGAACAGTACAGCTGTCATTTTTTACATCCTGTTCGAAATGTGTTTTCACACCTGTGGTGCCAAATGATGTTGTTGCTGTGCAAAATCAGCTTTCCGCTAACAAACTGATATTGCCACTGTTCATGAGGTGGGGGTTACAAAAAAAACATATTGAAAATTTGGAGTGAAAATACCAATGAATGCCTGGGGCATTAGGGTTTCCGACCATAATGCCCCACTCTGTAGAGACTGACAGACATCAGGGGTGTGACTTGGGATTGTCGCCTGTAATGCTCATGCCATTCCACCCCCACCCATAACCTGCAACCAGTGACAGGCATCGAGGTGTGCCTTGGACTCTTCTGCCCCAAAGTTCAGCCCATTCTCCTATACTGCACCCATCTCACTGTATTTCTTTATGGAATGGGGTGAGAATGAGGCCCAAAGACTCCAAGGCACACCATGACACTTGTCGGTGTCTGAAGGGTAGGGTGTGGTGAAATGGCATGGCCGTTATGCCTGATGACCCAAAGGCACACCCCAATGCCTGTCAGTCTCTACAGGGTGGTGGTGGGGTTGGCTTCTGTTCAGTACTTCACTGCCATTCCTATTATGCATCTCTCTAACGCCTACACTACCAATGCCAATGCCAGCAAGCAAACATTTGGCATTGACAAATGCTTGTTAGTGCTCACCATGACAAACTGTGATATCACAAACAGCAACAGAGTGGTTAGCAGGGGGGAGTAAGATACATTTTTAAAGACTTAGCGAGAAAAGTGCTGCATTACCTACAATATTTAGTAGACCAACAGCATGGGGGAAGATTAACTAGAAAACAAAGTTAAAACACAATTGGTATAAATCTAGTGTTTTTAAGTTTTTTTATAGAAGAGATGCTCATTAACTACCTTTCCAACTTACTCCTATGCTGTATAGTACCCTTTGTATCTCTCCACTCCCTATCTCTACGCATGCTACTGTAAGTACCTCATACTTACCTAGTTTTACCTTTATTTCCATAGGTCTGGCCAGATGTTGGCTGTCTATCTTTCGGATAAGTATCTTGTTTAATTCTGACTACTATAATCTCTCCTCTAGAACCTCAGACCCTTTGTATCTCCGCAACCTTCTCTGTGCTTTCCCTTTAGGTTCTACCAGATTATCCCAAACCCAAAAGAACCCAACTCTCTGCACTGTGACTTGAAGAGAGAAGGTAAGTCATATTAAATTCAGTGGTCAAAACTGAGTTTTGCACCCCCTAGCCAGCAGGGTTATTGACTGGGGAAAATCCCTACAGAATTTTCCACTGCCCCAGTTGATGTACTTACCGAAGTGTTACCCTCTCCAGCACATGCCTGCAGGACTACCTAAAGGAAAATCTTAATAGCTGTATACAAAATCTACCAGCATTTGCTAGTGGGATTGTGCCAGTTTTGACCCCAGCAAAAGGTGGGATTAGTGTCGGGGGCTGGGGGGCTAGTTTCTGGGGAAGAGAGGTGCTAGTGTTTAGGGCTTTGGAAGGTGGGGGGGCCTAGTGTTATGGCACATGGAGGGAGAGTGCAGAAGGAAGGGTGTATGCATGCCTCTGGTGTCTGAGTATGTTGTGTCCAGGAGGACCTTGCAGAGAAGGTGTGCAACAAGGGTATGGGTGAGTCTTGAATGGCTAAGAAGGAAGGGGTGTGGCTTCTGGGAGTCAAGAGACAGGAGGGAGGTGATATCCACAGGAATTAGAAAGTGAGGTGCCTAGAGAGGGAGGAGTGTTCAGATGGACTGTGGTGAAAGGGGGTGAGGATTGGTGTGGCTGGTTTGTGTCAGGAAGTGGAGGGAGGGGATTATTGTCTGGGGTGATGGGGGGAGCCATAGACGTTTTGGGGACTGTGGAGGGTGTACATTCAAGAGGACTACTGTCATGGGGGCTCTAAGGGAAACATGCTCATGTCAGGTGCTGTGGAGGAAAGGGGCTAGTGTCAGAGGGGTCTGTGGAAGGAGGGAGGCTAGTGTCTTGGTTAGAGGAAGGAGGTGTGGCTAGTGTCTGAGCTGTAGGCTAGCTTAACTATACAGATTGGGAGCACACAAAGTTCCATTTATTCTCAAGAAAATGTGTTCTATTGGTAAAGTACCTAAAGTGTCTTCCCATGTTTTTTTAAATGTATTTATCATAGTGTATCTGTTTGACAGGTGTTGATACAACAAACTGTCTAGTGATATATATATACCTGGCTGGGGTTACATCACCTGCATCTTGGGAATGTGTCAATAATTGCTCACCGAAACTATTCACTTTAGCCAGTGGGTCTCTTTGTGAAAAAGTGCCAGTGGCCTGAGGGTCAACTTGGTCCACTCAGGTCAGTTAAACAATTTATAAACTTGTTAGTGGGTTTAGTGCTACCTTTCAGTGGTGTAGAGGTCAGAAATACTTGGGATGATGTGTATGTCGAGGTCTGACTAGACTATGCTCTGTGTTAGAACAAATGGACAGACATGACAATGAGGGGAAAATAACAACTGATAGGCCAGAATGGTGCCCCAATTTCTGCAGGCCCTGTATCACCAAGAAGTACCATATTGCCACCAGCCACCTAGCAACATCATCCACCATCCCAGGGACTAAATTTGGACCTTCAGAACAGCCACTGATTCCCTCCATGGGGGGAGGCATGAGGGGAAGGGTCATCATCCCCATCCTCCTTCCATAGATTCTCATCAGCCATGGTAACCCCCCAAGACTCTCTACCAGTTTGGTTTGGAGTCCTGTTGATGGTGAAGGGGAGTATAATAGCTGGGACTTGATATTCAAATGTTTTCCCAGGTGCAGATCCTAGTTTACCCCAGCAAACTGGGTTTTGCACCAATGTCCTATATTTAAAAGACCAGTTAGCATGGGCAGGGAGGGGGACTCAAGGCAAAATTATGCAAATCAGGGGTGGGGACCTGAATATCAGAGCAGTTCAATACTCACAGTATTTGCTCTGTGCCAGGGCACTTTGCATGGTCCCCTTGTGCAGAGAAAATAACGCCGATCTAACCCTCACTTTAATCTGGCACTGCCCTAACAGTTGCTGGAAGTAGTGTGTCAGTGCCCTACCATCCCGAGACAGTACTCCCTGGTGACAAGTGATGCCCTTTCCTCTAAATCCAGTCCCATTAATAAAATATGTATCCCTGCTATCCAGTGATCCCTTCCTCCCACCTGATCCCAGTCCCATTACAGGAAGATATAGCCCTGTTGTCCAATGGTGCCCCTGTCCCATCAATCCCAGTCCCATTATTTTTATTTATTTATTTATTTAGTTTTTGTTGACCGGTAAGTGCACTAGACAAATCCTGCCTATTTTCAGGCACGACCCAGGGAGGGGGATACAGATGAATACCAACTGACCTTCAACCAGATTAATGGAGGATATATCTCTGGCATCCAGTGTTCACTCCCCCCAACCAATCCAAGTCCAGTTACAGAAAGATATATCCCTGGCCTTCAGTGGTCACTTCCCCAACCCGATCTCAGTCAGTGTGGGAACAGAGTTATTCTGGGGTCCAGTGATCTCTCCCCACAG
This sequence comes from Neoceratodus forsteri, assembly GCA_016271365.2. Lineage (NCBI taxonomy): Eukaryota > Metazoa > Chordata > Ceratodontiformes > Ceratodontidae > Neoceratodus > Neoceratodus forsteri. Next base: position 1,782,259,406 of record CM057452.1, read on the forward strand.
CTGATCCCCATCCTGGAAACGAGTCTCAGTTTGCCAATGCCCCCCCAACAGTGGTACTACCCTTGGCATTGCAGTAGTAAAGAAGTCCTGCCTCCCTCAACAAAGTCCCATTCCAAACCATGAGCAGTGCCCCCCAGCCCATACCCAGTTAGTAGTTAGTGGCCCCCCTCTTACCCAAAGCACCTACATCCACCCTTCAGTCCCCCTACCGGTCTGTCACTGCTGCAGTTCAATTATGATGAGCGGCTCAGCCCACCTCACATGACCATGACAACCCAGCATCTATCTGTAGCAGGGAGTACAGCTTATTTACTGTATATGGCAAAGTGATGTGCTTTGTCCTATTCATAGGCTGCATTCCCTGGTACAGATAGATGGAAGGTGGCCATAGTTGTGCAAGGTGGGCTATGCCACTCGTTGTTGTTGAACTGTGGCACTGACAGACAGGTAGGGCGACTGGGGGCCTGTGTCAGTTACTAGGGTGGAAGGGTGGCCACTAGCCACCAACTGGGTATGGGTTGGGGGGGCTGCAGCTCACGGTTCAGGACAGGGCTTTGTTGGGGGGGAGGACTTCTTTGCTTCTGATGCAGTCCCAGAGGTAGGTGCTATGATCAGTGTTGGCAGGTTGGTGCAGTAGCTAGAAGGGCAGCCTGCCCAACACACAAGGGCACCAAGAACTAACTGCTACTGCACTGAGGACCATAACAAAAGTAAGCAGTCAGGCTATCACAATCAAAGTGAATTTATTCCAGATATGAAAGAAAGACCTGCCCAAACGGTCAATTACTTTGATTGCTACAACCCAACTGCTTACTTTTGTTATGGTCCTCAGTGCAGCAGCGGTTCATTCTTTGTGCTTTTTTGCCCCTGCATGCAAGGACAGTGTGATTGTAAGAAGGGGGGCATTTGCAAATTGGGTGGGATGGTGTTCCCAGGATGGGGATTGGGTATAGGGAGAGATCACTGGACACAAGGGAAATTGTTTTTCTACATGGACTGGGATTGGGTGTGGAGAGGGATCACTGTACACCAGAATATACCATTCTTGAATGGGACTGCAATGGGGTTGGGGGAGAGACGACTGGAAGCCAAAGATAAATCTTTCATTACAGGACTGGATACCGCGGAGGCACCACTAGATGCCAGGGATATATCTGTCTTTCACAAAACTGGGTTTGGAAGTGAAGAGATGCCACTAGCACCAGGGACAACTCACTGGGTTGGGGCAGTTGGGGGGGTGCTAGGCAAAGCAGTATCACTCCCATGCAAATGAGCCCATAATGGGCATGCAAATTACTCTTAGCACCTTTGAATACTGCAGATTTTGCCCACACACAAGCCATTGCAGGGCCTAGTTTTGTGTGCACTATCAGGTGGCACTAAGTAGCTTAATGTCTCAGCACAATGTCCCTATATTCAGAGGGATAGTGCCATGTGTTATCCATCTGATTATAGCAGTTTTGCACACATGAGATATCACAAAGCACATCACTTATTATTGCGCTCCACTTTGACCATTTTTGAATATCGGGCCCCTGGTGTCTTCATCCTGCCCTGTGTTAATTGATGGGTGGAGCAACATGGCCCCCACCCCCAACAGAGATCAGTCCTAGGGACACTGAATCCTCCCCACCATGATGGCCCCTGAGTGACCAGTCTATTCTAACACCAAAGCAATTGGTGTGGTACCAGTGCAGTATCCCTCCATCCACCCACACACATACAACCCACTTTATTTTTCAACCTCTACAGGTACTTCCCAACTGACCTACAGTAGCTTATCAATATTTTTATTCTTTATACTGACCCATTTTTCCTTTTATATCTACAGGTCTGACAGGACGTTGATCAGGTATAGGAGGACACTGACCATACGTATGAGATAAGTATTGTTTTTTGTTTACCCTACCTTGTTTGTAATAGTTCATAAAGAACTGTATATCCTTTGTGACCCCATTGCAGTTCTTGTTTTATAGGTACCATGCTCTCTTGAGACACTCTTATCCCAGGCTCCATAGGAACCAGGTAAGAGATTTCTTATCTGTGCTAGGATGCTAACCTGTAACAATGCTACCCCAAGTATTATGACACTAGGCTTTCACTTGTTAAGCGGCTGGTGATGTAGCATTTGAAATAACTCCACTATGCTGTTAAGTCTCCATTATCACAAAAGGAAGGTGTTTTAATGCAGGAAAACCATGTTAATGCAGACAGAGTGGAAGACTGCAAAGCGTACAAAGTACACAAATAAAAACATTAGGGGTTTGAGTCCTAGGAGTCTGATCTTGTTGGATGTGCCTTAATTATATTTTTTGGCTCAATCTGCTGGCAGGTTTTCCCCTACGATGTGGTCCGTGTGCTACCAGTGACCCATGCAGGCTACTGTGACACCAAGCTGCATGACCATTGTGCTACCACCAGAATAAGGCATGGAATGAGACCATTGTATTTCCACTGCAGGTGCACTCATTGTGCTACCACTGCCATATGATACCTCAGTGGTCTCAATAATAGCAAATGGAATTAAAACAAATCCCTTGTGATACCAAGTGCAGTGGTATCACACTGTTATTCATCACTATGCTACCACTGCACAAGAGTTTGCCACTGTGCTGCCACTGGGTGCTGATGGTATCACAGTTGACACAATAGTATCCCACTGGAATTGTAACAAAACCACTGTGATACCAATAAACACTGGTATCACAATAGTGCACATTGTTACCACTAGAGTACCAGCAGAAGTGGTATTACCAGTGAACTACTACTGTCTGCATGGTATCATAATGGTTACAGTGGTATCACAATGGAATTGGAACAAATCTACTGTGATACCATTTCTGAAACCCACAATGGTAATTCACTGGAAATCACAGTGTTATTACAATGGTATTGCAAAGAAATCTTTGTAAGGGACAGAATGTAGTGTAGCAAGGAGTAACCAGAACTGCAGGATCCACAAATAGCTATTGAGTATGATTGGAGAATGACTATGTCTCTGTGTTACAAATGTGGCTGCAGGATGTGCTAGGAGACATTCTGGCCTGGGACTGAGAAAGCCAGACTTTTTCTTGTGATGTCAGCATCATGCTGTACACATGTCTAAATCCCTAAATTGATACATTCCAGAAGCCTGTTTAACAAGCCAAGCAATGTAAAGTTTAATGTACAGAGCTTGTTGCCCATGTGCTGTACCGCTTGGTGTCTGTTTAGAATTATATATTATGTGTATCTTATGCAACAGAACTTTAAGGTACTTGCAGCTGTCTCTTTTTTTTTATTTTATTTTTAGTCTTTTGGTAACCGGGTAAGCCCCACTAGGCACAAGTGCCTGTTTTCAGGTGCGACCTGGGAGCACTGGGTGGTTAAGTGACTTGCTCAGAGTCACACAGTAAGCAAGTGCAGGTTGTGAGAATCAAACTCAGGTCCGGTCTGCTGTATGTATCAAGCTCATTCACACCTCATTCCTCTAACCTCTAGGCTATACTGCCAGCTCTTTTTTCTTTTGTTGGTTATCTAGTATTTGCAGTACATTCAAGAGTCCCACATACTCCAGAACTGAAATAAATATGACATGCCACTTATACAGTATGGGCAGTCTGAATATTAGGATATTCACTGTCATGCTGTAAACACTGGCACCACAATATAGTACATGGAGTAATGCTGTACTCTCATGGTGTGCTGTCCCTTGCATGAGTGATTAAACTGAGGTCCCTTCTACCCATCTGTTTTACTGTCATTTTGGGTGTCCAGGTAGAAGTATAAGGACCCAAGGAATTGGTACTGAAAGAGTGGTCCAGTTGGGAGTGGGGGGCTGGGGTGTGGGTTTTCTGACTCCTAGCAGGATGCTCAGCTTTAGGGCTTGTCAGTGAGCAATAATGTCTAGAGGGTCATCTTGTGGATGGCATGACCCACTCCAGTTATCTAAGTTAAGTTCTGCAGTCACTATCCAGCAGGACTAGTGACTGGGGAAATTCACTAACCCCACAGACTCTTCCACTAGCCCAGCTGATGTACTTATTGGTTACACTCTCCAGTACAGTCTGCTGGGCTAGTAAAAGGAAACTCTTACTAGCCTAACATAATATCTACCAGAATTTGGCTAGCAGGCCAGTGCCAGTTTTGACCCCTGCACTCTCTGCAATGGCTTGCCAGTACTTAAACAATTTTTCCAAAGATTTTATGACTGAGGTGTGGTCAGTGCTGGGACTGCCAGTGATTGGTGGTCAGTGCTGTGACAGTCAGGTGCATTGTTGTAAGGGGGGAGGGTTAGTCCTATGACCGTTGAGGGAGGTTCAGAGGCAGTGCTATGTTAATGGTGGGGGTCAGTACTGTGATTTCTGTAGTTGGGGTGTCGGTGCTGTACCGGTCAAGCATGGGGAGCCAGTGTGGTTACTGTCAGGGGGTGGGTGACCAGTGCTGTGACTACCAGGTAGGGGGCAGAGCTGTTACTTTTGAGAGTGGAGGGGCAGTGTGGCAACTGTTGGAAGTGTGGATCACTGCTGTGACTATCTGTGGAGGGTATCAGCCCTGTGACTGTTGCTGATGTGTGGGGACAGTGCTTTGACAGTAGGGGTGGGTAGTGCTGTGACTGTTGTGGGCAGAGGTTAGTGCTGTCACAGTTGTGGGATAAGGATCAGCACTGTGACTGTCAGGTAGGTGGCCACTTTGACTGACAGTGGAACGTGTTAGTTCTGTGACTACTAAAGGGGTGGCTCAAGTCTGTGACTGATGGGGTTGGGGTCAGTCCCGTGACTGTTGTGGGTGAGGGGGCAGTGCTGTGGCTGTTATGGGTGGGTGGTCAGTGCATTGACAGCTAGTAGTCATGACTCAGTGCTGTTATTTTCAGGTGATGGGAATTATTGCTGTGACTGATGGTAGAGGGTGTCAGTCCTGTGACTTTTGGGGGTGAGGTGGCTGTGTTGTGACTGTTGGGGATAAATAATTAGTGCTGTAAGATGGGAATGGGGTGCATTGCTTTGACCAGTGCTGTTATTATGGGGGATGAGGATCAGTGCTTTGACTCTCAGGGGTATATGGTCATTGCTGTGACTACATGGTTTGGGGGGAGCAGTTCTGTGACTGTTGGAAATAGTAAGAAAGTGTTGTGACTCTCAGGGGTGTGAAACAGTGCTGTGACTGCCAGAGGTGGGTGATAATTGTCATGACTGTCTGTGGAGGGTGTCAGTCCTGTGACTGTCAGTGGTGTGGTGCAGTCCTGTTAGTGTGGCGGGGAGGTGGTACAGCCCTGTGACTGTGGGGGGGTACAATCTGTGACTGTGATGGAGGGGATGTTACAGTCTTGTGATTGTGGGGGGGTGCTGGTACAGTCCTGTGGCTGTGGGGGGGGGTGGTGGTACAGTCCTGTGACTGGCACTGGCTAGTACAGTCCTCTGACTGTGAGGGGGGGTGGTACAGCCCTATGACTGTTGAGAGGTGGCCATTGCTGTGACAGATGGTGGAGGGTGTCAGCACTGTGACTGTCAAAGTGGTGGTACTGTCTTGTGATTAGGGAAGAGGGACAGATGTGTAACTGTTAGGGATAGGGTGTCACTTATGTGACTGTCAGAGTGAGGGTCATTCCTGTGACTTTTGGGAGGTCTACTTCTATACAGTTGCACAGCTTTCATGGACTGAAGTATTTGCAGGAAGTTGTACATGTGGTAGGAAGGTTGTATACGGTGCCAAACTAAGTGACTATTCGGGGGGGGGTCAGTCCTGACTTTGTGGGGTGGTCTTCAGTGCTGTGACTGAGGTACAGTGTTGTGACTGTTAGGGGTGGGGATTACTGCTGTAACTGCCTGTGGAGGGTGTCAACCATGTTACTTTAGGGGGCATGGGGGCAGTACTGTCATGGTGGTGGGGTGTAGTGCTATGACCGTTGGGAATAGGGATCAGTTCTGTGACTGTCAGGGGTGGGTACCTAGTGTTGTGACTGACAATGGAGAGTTTCAGTCATGTGACTCTCGGGGGGTACAGTCCTGAAACTGTAGGGGGCAGAAGGGTCAGTCCTGTGATGGTCAGTGGTCAGTGCTGTGGCTATAGTGTAAGTAGGGTAGAGTGGTGTGCACTGGAAAAGATGGTGCATGAGCAAAGCAGCCAGCTTGTAATAAGAAAAGAAAGCTCAACACTCATAGATTTAGTGCAAGATTCAGTTTCTGGCAATATACTGGTGTGCACCCACTAGCCCCAGTGCTTCAACCCTTCAATGGGCCTTCCTCAGGGGGTGGGTCTGAGGAATAAAAATCTGCATCTCATTTATACAGATCTTTTAAAGTGATATACACCACACACTAAAAACAATGTCCAAGTCAAGCTGAAAACACACGAGTAACTTTATTACGAACATTTCATTATTCTGTTTTTTGTGTTTTGTTTTTCAAGCTTATGGTAAACGGTTAATGATATTAGTATACTACTTAAATTAAACATGCCTCTATATCTGTTACTTCATTTAATTCTGTAACTTTCTATCTAAGCAATATTTTTTTTACCTTTTACGCTATACTATACCCCTTTCTATATCTGTCCTCTCTATTGTTCCCACTACTGTATTTACTCCATATTAACCTTTTTCTCTTTACCTTCACAGTCTCACAGGATGTGAACTCCTTCCCAACAGATACGTATAACAATATGTCTAACCTTTCTTATCCTTCCTAGTAACTATCTAAGAACTTTGGATCCTTATTCCACAGGTCTAAGAAACCTCGTCCCTTTAAGACTCCTCCTTGTGGCTCCATAGTACCCTGGTAAGAGATCTTGTACATATTATCTATACTTGGTAGATTTACTGCAACCCCCATTATGGGAGGGTTGTGTATAAGTGTTAAGGTCATACATACTGCAGCATTTCCCCCCCTCCATAAACATTTTTGCCTTGCTAGTTGACTCAGACAGGCTCTCAGCACTGACTCACCCTCCCCCGTCTGCCCCTTCCCTGTCCCAGACCACTGAGTCCAACATTCCCCATGGATTGCCCTCCCACCCCCCATGATAGGGCTAGGAAGGGGAGAGCCATCCTACCCCCAACCAGTCACTCACATCTAGAACTGAGCCAGTCATCCAGGTGGTAGCGTGTGACTGAGGTAGGTGGGTAGCCTGTGTCAGCCATTTCTGCATCCCTCCCCTTGGATTACTGCCTTCACCTGGGGGAAGCAAAGGTCGAGTCAGCATGCTATCCCACCCAGGGATAGGACAGCTATCTAATGAATTCTCAGTCTTCTCTCCAACCATAGAAACCTAGAACATAGAATTTGATGGTAGCTAAGGACTGCTTGGCCCACCTAGTCTGCCCATTTCCCTACCTTATGGATAACCTGCAAATCCTAGTTAACCAACAGCCTACTTCCTCCTACCCCCCCCACTAGAATTGCCTTATGTCTGTCCCATGCATTCTTGAATTCTCGTACTGTTCTTCACTCCACAACCTCCTCAGGAAGGCTGTTCCATGTATCCACAACCCTCTCCATGGAAAAATACATTGTAACATTACCTCTGAGACATCCCCCCTCTATCTTCAAATTGTGCCCCCTTGTTCTTGCACATCTCTTTTTCTGAAAGATGCTACCCTCTTGGATTTTGTTAATTCCCTTGAGGTACTTGAAAGTTTCTATCATGTCCCCCTCTCCCTTCTTTCCTTGAGGGTATACATATTAAGCTGCTTTAGTCTCTCCTCATATGTCTTCTGGTGCAGACCCTGCACCATTTTGGTTGCCATCCTCTGAACAGCCTCAAATCTGTCTATGTCTTTGTGGAGATGGGGTCTCCAGAACTGCATGCAGTACTCCAGATGGGGTCTCACCAACTGTCTGTACAGAGGGATAACAACTTCCTGTTTTCTACTGTTGATGAATCTCCCTATGCATCCCAGTACCCCCAGCCCTCCTTACTGCCTTCTCACGTTGCTTGCCCACCTTTAGGTCATCTAATATAATTACTCCCAGATCTCTTTCAATTTTTGTTGTTGTTAGTATCTCACCCCCATTGTGTACTCTTCCCTTAGGTTTTTGTTTCCCAGGTGCATTACCTTGCACTTCTTTGCATTGAACCTGAGCTGCCATACATTTGACCATTCCTCCAACCTTGCCAAGTCCCTTTTCATCCTTTCCACCCCACCTTGTGTATCAACCCTGTTGTAGATCTTAGTGTTGTCTGCAAAGAGACACACTTTGCCTTCCAGGTGCTCTCCAATGTCACTTATAAAGACATTAAAGAGGACCGGTCCCAGTAATGAACCCTGCAGTACCCCGCTAGTTACCCTCCTTTCTTCACTGTGGACTCTGTCCTCAGCAACCTGAGCATATTCCTGAATTCGGTTCACTGATATAGCAGGAGTCAAGGCACACAGTGCCTCATCCTTCTATACCACTGGACCAGACCAACCTTATACTGCAGCAAGGGAATTATTTGTTATTAACATGGCAGGCAATCGGACAATAATGGAGCCACTGCACATCAGGGAATTATTTTTTATTAACGGGCCCAGCAATCAGAGGGTGGGATATACCTGTGGACACCAGAGAATGTGTTAACTTTAACAAGGTCAGCAATCACAGGGGAATATTTTATTGGCAGGCAGTTCAAAAGAAATATTGAGCTGCTTGAGGTTTCATATAAAAGCAATTTCCCTGTAGATGACTCCTAATCACCCAAAAATAGCATTATGCAGCCTTGTTGGCTCTGTCCAGAGTTTGTTTTTTAAAGCTTCAACTGTGGGTGTCGGGGGGCAGAAAGGTGGGAGTGGGCTTGTTGCAGAGGGTGGGGGATAGGGGTTCATTGTTTTTAACAAGAGTGGGCTGGGGAAGAGGGTGGGGGAGCTGTTTTTTTTACTCCCTCCTCATAGGTACATACATAACGAATGCAAATACTGACTTTCTAAATATTTGGGGGCCCGATTACAAATATTCAGCTAAATATTCGAAATAAGGTATTCACCCACTCCTATCTGCTGCTACTTGTGCAACTCTTGCTTATTCATGTATTGAGCAGAATGTGGTAAAGTGATTTAATGATCAGAACTACCCTGAAAAGACACTGAAAAAGAATAACCTAGTGAGGCTAACATCAACAAATCCATTTTTCAAAGACTGACAAAATTACAGACAGTAGGAGTCAATTTAACAAATTATCTCCTAATATTTTGTTCCAAACAGAGCATGCACCTGGTGTGGGGTGCTGAAGACAAATAACTGGTAACATCTCTCAAGAACAGTCTCGGACTCACAGCTCCCAAATAATGCTGCTGACAGTATGTTGACGTGCAAAAAGCTTTAATGAAAGATATGTCTTGATGGGTTTTGGGATGACTCCCTTTATCAAAAGACATGACATACAATTAAAAAGCACTCTCTTATGTACTGCCTTATGACATCATCAATCTGCATCTACTGAATGTTATCACATGATCAACAAATGTAAACAAACATTTGTGCCACATATATAGAGAAGTCATATGTAGGAATTTCTGAAAGTTAAAACATACAAAACAATCTAAATAACAATTCACAAAATATATGAATAACATTAGAATATACATAGTTAATTGTCTAGTGAATAACCATCTATATGTGCATAAAAGAGAACATGCAAAGTAACACAAACAAATCCCATGTTGTGATCCACCCACACTACAAAAAAAAGGAAAAAGAAATATTACTCATAACTAATAATTATTAAAAAGTGTATGTATAGCTATATGCAATATATTAGAAAAAAAACTATAATAGGTATAAAATAAAACTAATAAATGAAGGCAATCTATTATAGACCACCTACTCACATTTCATTTATTTACAAGGTTTCCTGTATACATTGGTCTGTATATTGTCTGTATCTGTTTTTTTAATACATAAATCTAAAAACTCTAGCTGATGCTTACTTGTTGTTGGGTTAGAGTGATGTAGATATGTAATAAAATGTTCGAAGTCTTTAAGATTTCCTGTCCTGATAATAATAATGTCATCAATGAAATGCCTATATAAATCAATATGTTGAAAGAAGGGATTAATATCTGAGTCCCTAATAAACTCATGTTCCCACTTTCCAACATATAGGCTCATTAGGCTGGGGGCCAAGGTAGCCCCCATAGCCATTCCTTTTTGCTGTAAAATGTATTTGCCCAAAAAAGTGAAGACATTTGACTTAAGAACAAATTCAAATAATTTCACCAGGAACTCTGTAGGGGGGCCAGTGGATTCATCTCAAGTATCTAGAAAATGAGCTATGCTCTCTAAAGGATCATCATGTGGGAAATTTGTATACAAGGATTCTATATCCATGGTGACAAGATATGAATCTTCCTGTATCTCTATATCATCCAGTGTTTGTATAATATCCCCAGTATCTCTAATACAGGAACCAAGTTTCTCAACAAAGGGTTTCAAATGAGAATCTACAAATTGTGATAAGGGCTCTGTAAGTGTGCCCAACCCACTAACTATAGGTCTACCCAGCGGCGGAAAGAAATTTGTATGCACTTTAGGTAAAGTGTATATGGTAGGTCTAATAGGATGTTTAACCAGTAAAAAATCTTTAACATCTAAATCAAGCCAGCCTTTCTGAAATTCTTCATGTACATATGTGTCAATCTGTGATTTAAACTGCAGAGTTGGATCAGAATCCATTTTTTATAAAAAAACACACCATCTGATAGCTACTTAGTTACTTCACTAATATAATCATTCACATTTTGTATGACCACAACTCCACCTTTGTCAGCTGGTTTTATCACAATAGTTCTATCATTTTTAAGTCTCTCTAAAGCTAATCTGTCTTCTGTTGTCATGTTATTATAACTAACTCTAGGCAAATTATCAAAAAGTTCATCAAGTTCCCTTTCACAAACCTCTTGAAAAGTAAGAACAGCAGCTGGGGGGGGGGTTGGGGTTGAAGGTGGATTTCCCTCTTAAACGTTTTACATTTATAGAGTCAGCATTATTCCCTTCTGTTTGTTAAAAAAAGATTTGAAACTCAAATTATGGCAAAACTTCTGCAAGTCCAAAAAAGTCTCAAACTTATTAGCATTGCACATCAGGGCAAATGATAAACCTTTATTCAACAGGGCAGTCTCTGCATCAGATAGCAACATATCGGAAAGGTTGATTACCTTTATTGATGTCCCTGGTGTTGTTTGTAAAAATGTTGTTGCTCCTGTTGGAATTGTAGCCGCTGTTGTTGCTGCATTTGTTGCAGCTGGAAGCTCTGTTGTTGCTGCTGTTGCAAGTTCTGTGTCGGCCTGGGATGGGGTGGGTGTCTGAGTATGTTTGCGAGCAATAGTCCTGCTGTACCTGTTCTTGTCACCAGTCTCCCCTCCTCCCCTTCCCCCTCCGTATCTTCCTCCTCTGCCTCCTCCTCAGTTTTTGCCCCTGTTGCTCCAATTGTTTGAAATCCCTGGTATCTGTTTGCTCATTTGCTTCTCCTCAAGACTGAGTTCTCTGGTGTCGATTGATTATGTTCTAAAAAAAGTCTGATGATCTACTAAACTCAGAGCCACTCGGAGTCAGTACTCAAATTAAATGAGACCCTTCTCTCAGTTTTCAGGATACTTCTGGGCTGATTTTGTTTTTTCCAATCATATTCTCGTCCTGATTGGTAGTCCCCCAGGTCTCTATTAAACTTCACCAGCCTTCGTGCCTTGAGTTCAAAGTCTAGTTTAGCAATAGTTCCTTTCAGTCTGCTATTGCAACTGTCGAAATCTGTATGATCTTTAAAGTTCAAAACTATTTGCTCTTGTTTTTTAATTTCTTGTTTTAGTTCCTCACTAACTTCTTTGCCATAATCTATAATACGCTTAATTAATTTATTTGAGGCTTTATTGAGGATCTCTCTCCATTTGTTCATAAAAACATCCACTTCAAGCCCAAAGGAGTGTTTTTTTTAACATCCTTAATCCCCGAGGGACCCGATTTACTTGCAAATAAGCTTCAAGGTTAGTAATATTCCAATAAATTTTCCTTGCCTTAGTCACAGTTTTTTCTAGCATTTTAAAGGCTTGAAATAAAGAGCTTACCGCAGTCTCATTGCTATCAGCTGGAGCCTCTGAATCAGCCAGAAAAGGATTTGCTTGCACAGCTTCGGTCAATAAGCCATTCACAAATGAAAATAGAGACTGGAGGTTATAGATTCTACCATGTGTGGCCACCTGCTGAGGCACACAGACTAAGCATAGGATACTGTGTGTGTGATTTAAGCAATAATGCATGACAGGGTGTGTGTCGTGCTAGGATAATGTTATGCCTCGGGTGGTTGGGCACGAGACTGCAGGCTGAGTGTGTCCAACATCCAAGAAGTGACATTATCCCACCATGACACACACCTTGGAATGTATTATTGCTATTATACAGTGACTCTATTTTATACAAAGCAAAAAAGATTAAAAAATACAGTTTTAAAATGTACTTTTGTGTTTTTTTTGTTTGTATGTGTAGGAATACAGTTAATAAAATAAGTTCTGATGTTGTCTTTTGGACAGTAGGTGGTGCAGCATTCATATCTGTTAGTGCCCCCCCCCATGTCTGTGTTCTCTGTATCTCTTCTCTGTCTTTTTTTGTTGTTTGTAATTTAGGTGGTCCTGCTGCTTTTACTGAGACCAGGTGAATGTTTTAATTTACAGCATTGTTTCAGGAGCATGAAGCTGCAATTCCAAATGAACCTGATCAGTGACTGACTTGAGGGACCGAGACTTGTGCTTCAAAGTGATCGGTAAGTCACTTACCCATCACTTCTGAAGCACAAGTAAGTCACTCGGTCCTGCTGTTGGTGTTTTGTTTTGTTTTTAAAATAGAAAATTACTTTCTAAGTGCTGACAGCAACCAGTCGTATAATGTCCTCAAACTTCTTCTCAGAGAATTCAGTTCCTTATCAGGTCTTGAAGTTAACTGGGACAAATCTCAGGCTTTATGTCCGAACCCTACACCTTTCATTCTAAGAAATCTTAAGGAAATCTTTGACAACAAATTGGTAAAAAATCAGATAACCTACTTAGGTTTACAAATTTCAGAGAATCTGGACTCATTGATTGACATAAATTACCTTCCTCTATTCTATAATATTGAGCAGGACCTGAGAAGGTGGGAGAGTCTTAACCTTTCACTTTAGGGTAAGGTAAATTCAATCAAAATGTTCATTGCCCCAAAAATCTTCTACCTTTTCCAAAATATACCTGTTTTACTACCTAAAAAAATATGGATAAATTGAATTCTTTGATTAAGAACCTTCTTATGGGGTTCTAAGCCTCCCAGACTGAGTCTGGGCAAACTCCGAGCTCCTTACGAACCGGGCAGCCTAGGTCTTCCACATTGGGAGTGGTACCAATGGGCTTTCATGTTTAAAGAATCCTACAGCCTTCTGTTTCCCGAGTTCAGGATCACCCCACAACTTCCTTTATGGATGTTGTTGGAATCTGAGCTGATAAAACCTAATAAATTTACTGACTTCATATACCTGCCAATTCCCATAGTGCTCAAGGGCAATCCTTGTTTACATAACACTTTTCGTGTTATTAAAAAGGTTAATAAAGTAGTCAATCCTTCCTCTATACCACTGATATCAGTGCCCCTTTGATCCAATCCCTCTCTAATACAAGGTGGAGTATTTTTGTCCAATATTACTTGGTCACAAAAGGGCATCAATTATATCGGTGATCTTCTACATGAAGGATCTGATGCACTTATGTCCTTCTCTGAACTTAAAGAAAAATTTGGCCTTCCATGGTTCCATTTTCATTACTACCTACAGTTAAGACATACTCTAACAGACCTTCTCTCTGGGGTAGGTCTTTCATTACCCAGCAATAAGGAGTGGGATCAATTGATTAAAATAGGTCCACTTAGAAAGGGCGCCAGTTTAATTTAAAAATCTCTCGCATTTTCTCTTACCTCACCATCTCTCACTTACTCTGCAAAATAGAAGTGGGAAGAAGAGTTGGGAATTGAACTTGATGACTAGTACTGGAGTTCCATCCAGGACTATGCATACCATGGTTGTAAGGACATACACAAGGTAAGCTCACTCAGTACAAAGTTTTACATCATTTTTATAGAACACTGGTTAAACTTTTTGAAATGGGGTTCTCTTCAGATGCATGTTGCTGGAAATGTAATTCCCTTAATGCTAATATGATATATATGTTGTGGGATGCCCCAAACTTAAACATTTCTGGCAGGAAATAAAAGGGAATTGTGAAGCCTCCCTTTCCATGGCTCTACCACACTCTCCACTTATATTTATTTTGGGAATTTTCACCATTTAAGACAGACATTACCTATAATCAGAAGTTGTGGACTTCGGTTGCCTCTACTTGTGCCAAAAGATTAATTCTTAAATATTGGAGAACCCCACAGGCACCCTCCCTAGCTGAATGGCTAAATATGATGAGCTATACTGCTAACAATGAAAGAATCTTTTATTTAATTACTGATAGATTAAATAGATTTGTCGTTATTTGGGGACCTCTTCTCCAATTAAATAATCCACAAGGCCCCTTTTAAATGTGTAGATATAATTTGCCTAGGTCATGTTACTCTTACGACATTAAATGACTTTTGTTATGTTGAATTTTATTCACGTTTAGGTTCAGAGATATGGTTTCTAGTTATTGTTATGTTTTAATTCCTTTTATTTCCTCTTTGACCTGAGGAATGAAACAAATTGTACTAATTTACTACTTATTAGTTGGAATTTATGTTTATGGAGTTGTAAACTACTATAATGCTGTCATACTTTATATGGTGCTAAAACCAATTGTTAATTATAATGTACATCATTCTTTGAAAACTCAATAAAGTAAATTATGGAAAAAAAAGAAACCTCCTCTTTGAGTGGCTTTTCACAGAAATGGATGGCAAGTGCATGCCTGGCAAGGCTAATGAGACACACTGTAAAGCCATATAGAGCAGCTGGGTTTACTGTTCAGCATGTGGATCGGGTAAAAATCATAGTTTTAGATTCATTTTGTGTGGAAAACAAACTCATTTTTAGTTGTCCAGGAGAGCAGACTGTGACTTGGCGAGAGGGAGTTTTTTTGTTTATTTAGTAGTGAAAGAGCCAGGGAAGGTGGCTTGTGATCTGGAATCTCTGAAGTGGGCTGCCGAACGGGGATCAGTGTAGCAGACAACATAGAGTGATTCTGCTAAAGGTACATGCGGTCATCTGAGTGCTGGGACTTGACCCATGATGCTATACTGGGATAACATCATGGATCCAGTCCCAGTCTAACCAATCAGAGGCCAGCCTTCTTTCTTGCCATTGTATAATTAAGCAATAAGGCATGACAGGGTGTGTGTGTTATTGTGGGATAATGGCACACCTCAGGAAGTGAAGTCCGAGGCAAAGCCAAGGACTTTAAGCACCCAAGAAGTTCCATTATCCCACAATTATGCAGACACTGGAATGCCTTATTGCAATTATAAAATGGGTTCCCTGATTTGTCATTTTATGACTAAGTAATGAGGTTCAGAAAGTTAAGCATTTCTGACCTGTGCTATTGTGCTGGGATATCAGCACGGTCATGTGGCTGGATTCCACTAATCACAGTACAGTATTTCTCTTACCCATTTTATAATTGCCCATATCTGGCCCTTTCTTGAAGGATCAGGCACTACCTTCCTCAATATGCAAATTCTAAGTTATAAGTGAAGTTTTTTTTAATGAGTTTTTAGCCTTCTATTTCATAGGCTGACAAGACATGAATCAAAATGGGTTATAGTGCAAGAGACTATTGAATTTTCCAATTTTTGTTATTCACATGTTATTGTAAGACTTGACAGAAAATAAAATATATTGTATCTTGCAATAATTATAGAAGAGTTTTTGTTATGTTTAAATAACTCAATGTTTTTTATTATTATTCTGTTTCAAATAATGTATTAGATCCAAAACATAAAAAAATTGAATTAAATCTGTGCAGACCACACAAAATCTGACTTTAAGGACTGTATCAAAAATTGTATATACAGTTCATGAGATTAGCATGGAATACATGTCCACTGCATGTTTTTTTCTTTTAATTTTTCTTTAATTTTCCTCACATTGTTGCTCTCTGTCAAACCCTCCCCTTCCTGCCTACTCATTCTACAAAACAAATCTTCCCATTTTCCTGTACTCCCCCCTTTTCCCTCACAAAAAGACAGAGGCCATTGTTTGTTGTTGTGCTCAGATTGGCAATTAATTTATTTATATATCATAATTCCATGTTCCATTTTATCATCTTTTATTATTATATCTCTCACAGTTTCATTTATTTCCATCCATATATCAATCTCTGATCATCCCGCTTTCTTCCTCTTTTTGCTCCCCCCAGGTGAAAACATGGGTGCCTTCTTCTTCTCCTTTTCTGTTAGGTAACGGTGAAAACCGAGATCACTTTTCTCCTTCAGCTTCTTCCTCTTTTCATCTTTTTCCTTTTTCTTTTCCCCCTCCCCTCATCCCCCTTCCCTTTTCTGCCATCCACCTTTGGCAGTCCAAGAACCATATTATTTTCTGCCATCCACCTTTGGTAGTCCAATAATCCTCCTACCGGACACATCTGCCATCCACCTTTGACAGACCTACCATACAGTCTCTTTTGACTGTCTTCCCTCTTGCTCTATATTGTAGGGTGGGTGGGAGGATCAAAACTCCATCAAAAAGTGGCTGAATCACTCTTGTGTTGCCCATTATGTACCTCCACTTGCCCCTCCCCTTCCTGTTGCTCGGCCATTGTTCTATCACTTGGCCCTTCCCTTCCTTCCCCCTTCCCCTTCTAAGCACACCATCTTGATGAAAAGGGAAGAGGTGCACCAGGACAAACTGGTCTGCCCCTTAAAGGGCAAAATCCATTGTCCCAGATTCCCCCCTTTTCCCTCACAAAAAAGACAGAGACCATTGTTTATTGTTGTGCTCAGATTGGCAATTAATTTATTTATATATCATAATTTCATGTTCCATTTTATCATCTTTTATTATTATATCTCTCACAATTTCATTTGTTTCCATCCATATATCAATCTCTGATCATCCCCTCTTTCTTCCTCTTTTTGCTCCCCCCAGGTGAAAACATGGGTGCCTTCTTCTTCTCCTTTTCTGTTAGGTAACGGTGAAAACCGAGACCGCTTTTCTCCTTCAGCTTCTTCCTCTTTTCATCTTATTCCTTTTTCTTTTCCTCCCTCCCCTTCTCCCCCCCTTTTTCCCCATTAGCCAGTCTTCAGCTTGCGTTGGATGACTGACTTTCCTCTCACTTAGGGTATTTTCCCCCATACCTCAGGGAACCTCCTTCCCAGTCCTCCTCTTTTTTTTTATCCTCCATTTCTTGCATGCCTCCTCCATGCTTCTATAAAACCCATCATTTCTGTATTAAACATGTCTATGGCTAGATCTGACAGATGCATGCCATCCGACCTGTAGAAATCTTCTACCCACTCTTCCACACCCTGCAGTATTACCTATCCTCCCATTCTCCTTATCAGTGTCCCTGCCCTTCTGTTTATCATTCTTCTTGCCCTATGCACAGCTCTATGGCTGTGCTCATGTCTCCAAACTCTCTTGGTATCATATCTGACCAGGCAAGGCATACCCTTGGCCACCACTGTCGTATTGTCTCTAAGTCCCTTTTTACCTGCATGTATGTGTCCACCCATGGCTTACCCCCAAGGTCATTACCCCCTTAATGTATAATATTTAAGTCTGGGATGGGTCACTGCTCCTTCAGTTCTTTCAGGGTAGGAAGCAGTTATGCCCATCTCATCCCCTGGATACCACGCCACACCAATCTACATTGTTTCACATCTTGGTAAAGCTGCTTTCCTCCAGCCTTTTTCTCAGCTCTTCTTTCTGCCCAATAAATATAAGAGTGGCTGCAGATCCAGACTTCCGTGATCCTCCCTCTTCCTATAGGGTTTAAGCAAAATAAATGTCTTATATATGGTCTTAGTTTTGTTAGCATAACATCCCCTCTCCCCGTCCCCCATGTGGCTCCAGATCTGCAACAAAAAACATAGGTGATACGTTGATCTTCATACTGCAGTGTTCAAATGTATCTCTTATAACTGGCAGAATGACAGCACCCCTTTTCCAAAATATTATTCACCGTCTCACCTGCTGCTGCCCACTGTGAGGCAGCCCCTATCCATAAGGAGTGGGACGAATAATTAATCGGATCCTCCCCCTGGAATTGCATGCCTTTTTTGAGTAATGCTGTGACTTGATAACTTGTGACCCTTTTTCCATCCCCATGCATAAATAATCTCCCTGTCCTATTCCCGTGCTCTGCGGCAAAAGCCCACAAAGTCTGCACTGTGCACACTGCGCCCTCTACATGTTTCCTCAGTGTCACCATGCAACCTTGTCCCCTTTGATCCATCTTTGACCTCTTAATCAAGATCTGTATCTCCTTCATCCCCCAGCTTATATCTTCCCATTCTAATCCCCCCTCCTTGTCTTTCCTGCCTTGTCCTACCACCTCACTCACCCTCATGGCCCCTGCAAACATTATAACATAAATCGTGTGGAATAGCTGGGCCTCTGCCTTTGATCTGCATATTGCCGGTAATACATCTTTTAGTTTCACAAGCCACTGCTCCCCTACTCATCTTCTTTTATCCACTGTCCCTTGTTTTAACCTACCCCAGCCCTGCATCATTCTTCGAATGAACATTGATTTTGTCGGGTCCTTCCATCCTTTTAAACTGCAAATAACACTAATCCCTGCCAAATAGACCCCCATTGTGGTGTGGGCTGTTCCTTTTTGTCATTGCTCCACAGTGAACTTCCCCAATTGTTCTTCTGTGAGTAGTCTACTTACCTCCATATGGTGTGTTGCCCTGAATGTTTGAAACACTCGCCAGGCCCCATTGTAGGCCTTCAGAGTCCATGGTGCCCATGAACTGCGAAACAACAGTTCTGCTCCTTCTTGCCAACATCCCAGATGTTTGTTGGTATGGGCGTTTTTTGTTCCTCTGCCGTTGGTGCCAGCCTCCGGAAATGATCCAGCTGCAGACAGGAAAGGCTGTCAGCCAGGGTATTGTGTACCCCTTCTACGTGTTTCGCTCTGAATGACATGTTCAGCTACAAGGCCCTTAGCACCAAAAGTCACAAAACTTGCATGACCATTTCTGACCTGGCTCCCCTGTTGTTTAGGACCTCTACCACTGCTCTATTGTCACACCAGAATGTCACTTTCTGATTCCACAATTCTTCCCCCCAAACCATGGTGCATGCCCAGATGGGCATGATCTCCTGCAACGTTATATCTTTTACCTTACCATCCTTCACCCAGTCTGATGGCCACGGTTCTGCAAACCATCTGCCCCTCAGATAGCCCCCCCCATACCTAGGCCCCCGGCTGCGTCTGTGTAAAGATCGAGGTCTGTGTTATACACCCATTTCTCCTGCCAGAAGGAGCAACCATTATATTCCCTGAGGAATTCCTCCCATACTTTAAAGTCCTCCTTGACTCCTTTTGTCATGTCTACCCAATGGTGTGGTCTGGTCACTCTGGCTGTAGCCCTTGCTAACCTCTTGGTGAAAGCCTTCCCTGGTCCAATAGCTCTGCAAGTGAAGTTCAGGTGCCCCAATACCTGTTGTACTTGTTTTAGTTGTACTCATCTCCTGCTGGCATGTACTTGGATCAACTCTTTCAGTTTTTCCACTTTTTTGTCCGGCAGCCTGAATATTTCCCCTGGAACATCTATCTCAATACCCAGAAATTCTAGCACCCTGCTGGGCCCTTCTGTTTTTTCTGTTGCCAGTGGCACCCCTAATTCCTTGCACAGCTCTTGAAATTTGACCAACATTTTTTGTGTCTCCTTTTTCCCCACTACCGATAAAAAGGAAATCATCCAAATAGTGAATGACCGTTCTATAACCAGTTCTTTCTTGAAATATCCATTGCAAACAGGTGCTGAATGCTTCAAATGTTGCACATGCTATAGAACATTTCATGGGCATGGGTTTGTCAAAATAGTACTGTCCCCCAATTTTAAAACCCAAAAGGTCCCAGTCTTCTCTCCTAACTGGCAGCAACCTGAATGCGGATTCGATA
The DNA here is from genome assembly GCA_016271365.2 of Neoceratodus forsteri. Taxonomy (NCBI): domain Eukaryota; kingdom Metazoa; phylum Chordata; order Ceratodontiformes; family Ceratodontidae; genus Neoceratodus; species Neoceratodus forsteri. Next base: position 1,782,279,426 of record CM057452.1, read on the forward strand.
TCTGTTTTTGCCATCCATACATCATTGGTAGCCCGGATTATCTGGACTGCATCTTCTAGTGTAGCATATGTCACTCTACTATATTCTTCCCCTATAAAATCATTTTTATCCCCTTCTGGAAAGGATAGGTGGTGAATCACCCTGTATTCTCCTTCCTGTTTTTTGGGGACCAACCCCAGTGGAGAGACCCTCATGTTCTGCAATGGGGGGGTATCAAATGGTCCTTCTACTCTCCCCGCTGCCTTTTCCTTTTCCTTTTCTATCTTTCATCTTAACATTTCTTCTCTCCCTTTTACCGAACCTAGGTTGTTCGCCTCTCTCGCTTGTCTGGGACCTTAGCTCTGCAATGAAAAACCTGTGCAAAAACCTTTTTCATTCATCTCTGCCACTTTTCTATTTGGGTACCTATCCAACCAACTTTTCCATGCCTCTATCCTGATGGGGGTTCTGGCTGCCCTAAATTGCTCCCTGCCTTTCTTCCCTTCACCCCTCCCAGATTCTCCCTTTTTGCTCAGTACTTGACCTTGCTGGTCAGTGATTCTGACTCCCTCTATTCGTATGCCCCCTACCCCTTCCCCATTCCATGCCTGTCCCATATACCCCTGTCCCTCTCGAAAAGATTGTTGACCTGAACCTTGACCCCCAGATCCTTGGGCTCCCTGGACCCAAGTCATTCTGCATCTGCTTGCCGGATGTGTTCCCCTACATTTCGAACATGCATGCTGAAAATGACATTGTGGCCAGGAACAAAAGGCCCTATTGTAAGCCCAGCAACACCTCTGGGGCATAGCTCCTTTCCTCCCCCACTCCCCTTCCGGTGTGGACTGATCAGTTACATAATCCATCCATAAGTCTAGCTGCTTCGTATCCCATCTTACATCCCCATATGTGGCCATTCTCTGCCGAAAAAATTCATCTTAGTATATCCACCCCACACCCCCCCTTCGCCTTTGCCCACCTTATTATTAGGGAATATGTGAAGAGTGGGATGCCCAGCTCCGGTTTCTGTTCCAATACAATGGCTGAGAATGTGGCAAAACCCACAAACCACCCATCCTAAGTCTTCCCTTTTGTGAATTTGTCCTCCTCCTTCTTCCTCAACAAAACTACCACTGCTGCCATTTCACTCTTTCCTATGTTCTCTGTCTCTTCATATTTTGCAGCCACTTCCCGGCTTACTAAAGTGAATATATCCACATACTCTCCTATCTATATTTTTTCTTTTGTGGCCAGTGGCACGTGTTCGCCTACCCTCATCCCAGGGGCACCTAGCTCCCTTGTTCCTTTTCCCTCTTTCTCTGTACCTCCTTCCTTCTCTTTTGGTACTTCTTTTCCTGTCCTAATCTCTGCCAGTGCTGACTCCATTTGCCCTAAACCTCCTGCCCCAAGTGCCAACACAATTTGACTTATATACTCCTTGATACTGTCACCCACTAAGCTGGGTGTGTTACCTGTGTCCTTGTCCATTCCTTGTTGCCTGCCATCTTCCTGGCACCCCATTATGGTCCCCTGCAGTTGAGGGGGTGGTTGCACCACTAGCAGTTGTGGAGGAACCATTATGCTCTGGGGATCCGGTCTGGGCTCCCCCGTGGGGACCCCAACTTGGTCTTGGAGAGGTACTGGTGGTACCAGGTCGATAGGTTGCAGAGGTACTGGATCAGCCACCTTGGTAGGTCCCACAGTCAGTGGCTGTACCCTGGTTGGGCTGTGTGGCCTTCCAGCTGACCGCTTCCCTCCCTATGCCCCCTTTACCCTTCCCCGCTTTCCTTTTCTCCCCGGATCTCCCTGGTTCCTCCCATTCCACCAGTTCCCACATTTTGTTGGCTTTTACCGCCAATTCTACTATAGCCCTGTAAGCATCTTCCTTTGAAGGCCTGTTCTTCTTTGGTGCCATGTCCTTCATTCCTTTCAAGCTGTGAAGACAACTGAAGGAAGGAAAAACAAAATTCCATTATGTAATTTATGTCTAAAGCCACCCTTCTTATGGCCAGGCCCTTAATCATGCAGTCACCTAATGGTCACGAAACGTGTCCCTCATTTTTTTGTGGCCCAACCTCTGCCTGGGTCTTTCTTCATCGCCAGTGTTCACAACAGGCCCCTTCCCGGTGACCGCATCATTCATCCAGTCTTCTCTGCCTTCTATCCCCTTCTTCCCTTCCATTGCCCACCAGGCCCACTATCTCTTCCCCTGCCCCACCCTCGTGGGCCCCTGGGCAGTCGTGGCCTTCACGCACCTCAGGTGCCGCCTCTTGTGGGCTTCCAGGCCTCAGGCTCTTTCCCCTCTGGCTGTTGCCCCCCCAGGACTGTTATTCCCTGTCCTGTGGCCCACCCCTGCAAGTCTCAGGCTGATAAGAGCCCTTGCGTGCTTCAGGCACCACCTCCTGAATTGTTCCAGGCCTAAAACAGAAAAAACTTCTCCCCCCTCACATGCTCATGCATGCTTCTGGCTGTTGCCCCTTCAGGGCACATGGCGCCGCATGGCCTCACAGTCTCACTCTGAACCCCCCCTTGGGGGGCCCCATATTATTTGGGCCTACCCCTTCTCCTGGCAACCATCACCATGGATCCTACCTGTCAGGCTCCTGTCCCCTTGTGCCCCCCAGCCACCTCTTAAACAAGGTCCCTTTGGGCCTGTTCCTCCCCCACCCTGTGTGCCCTCACAAGCCTCTGGTTGCCTTCCCCAATCCTCCTGCAGCCATGCCTGCTTGGGCTGTCCCCTCTCCCCCCAATAGGCATTGTCCCCTTGGCCCACGAAGGTAACCCTGTTACCAGCTTGCAAGAGAGGAAAACCTGTGGCTGGACCGCGCGGTCCCTTGGGCATGTGACGTCACTTATCTGCTTCCCATGCTAGTTAGTTTGCTCTCCCATTCTTAGCAACCGGGCCCCTTTAATTGCCTCCTCCTTTGCTTGTAGTCCCCCGAGTTCCTTTGCCTCCCCATGGCTCGCTTCCTTTTTTTTTTTAACTGCCATCTTGGCCCCCTGCTTGCAATGTGGCCTCCACGCAGCATGTGACATCACACCACGTGGCCACTCATGTCCATCTCTTGCTCTCTGCCTGCATTAGGCCTCCCTTCTCTGGCCTGCTAAACCGCTGCCACTTCCCTGGTCCATTAAACCATTCTCCAAACCCAGCGCTTCCCCCATCACCTGCCGGGCCGCTGGAGGCCTCATGCAAACTTCTTCCTGTCTGGAAACCCCTCCCCCTCACTATGCAATACTCCTCCCCAGAATCCTATTCCTTTATCTTCTTCATTGCTAGGCCCCAACTCGGGCCCACCCAGCTGAATGCCCGCGACCCCCCATTTCCTTGGCGCTCCTTCTGGCTGCCTTTGTCCTGCACAAAATGCTTGTCAGCTGACCCTTACAGCACTTCCATTTTCCACCAAAACCTGGTTAACTGCACTTTCCCAGTGCTAGCAATACCTCGGGACCGTCGATACCTCCTTCCAGCTCAGTCCGCTTTCTGCAGCTCTTCACCTCTGCTCTACCCCATGCTTTGTTATCGCTGCTGTGTGCAGAAATCATTAAACTGATGCCATACACAGTTAGGATTCAGTTTCCTCTGTCCCACAAATGCTTCATTAACACTGCAGCATGCAAAAAAAAATGCGCTTGACCATGAATATACATTTATAATTCAGTTTCCCACCATATCACTTCCTCTGCTTCCCCCAACAAACGCTTCATTATTTATGAACTCTGCAGGCCACCTTAGCAGTGTCAGTGGCTCAGTTGGTAGCACACTCACCTCTGAGGCCGAGAGATCAGAGGGCTGTGGGTTCAGTTCCCACATCTGGCACTTGGGTTAATATCCCAATACTGACACTGTAGTGCAGCATGAGAGGGGTGCTGCACTTCTGATGTGCCGTCTTTCGGATGAGACGTTAAACCGAGGTCCCATCTGTCTGGATTGGTGGTAGTTCAGGTGGATGTTAAAGATCCCATGGCACTTATTGAAAAGAGTAGGGAATTTCCCGGTGTCCTGGCCAATTTCCTCATTCACTAGAAAAAAAATATCACCAACAGCTTAATCTGGTTCAAGGTCAGTTGGCATTCATCTGTATCCCCCTCCCCCCGGGTCGTGCCTGAAAATAGGCAGGATTTGTCTAGTGCACTTACCCGGTCAACAAAAAATAAATAAACCTATACATTTTTATTCTACATTATTTGACTTCTCAGCTTCTCGTAACATCTGGCTACCAGATCCTCTCACTATCCTTTCATTTACTATATATATTATTATTTATTTGTACTTATTTATAGCTCTTCTTCTTTTTTATTTTAATATAAACCTCAGCATCTTCACACATATAATTTCTTTATTTCTTACCTCTTTATCTTGTTGCACAAGCCTCCTAATTAATATGCCAATCCGACGTGCTGCAGTTAAGTGTAAAATCAAAACTCCAGCAAAAAGTGGCTGAACCACTCTTGTGTTACCCATTATGTACAGTACCTCCACTTGCCCCTCCTTTTCTTGTTGCTCGGCCATTGTTCTATCCCCTGGCCCTCCCCTTCCTTCCCCCCTCCCCTTCTGAGCACACCTTCTTGATGAAAAGGGAAGGGGTGCACCAGGACAACCTGGTCTGCCCCTTAAAGGGCAAACTCCATTATCTTAATTAGGATCAAATGCTAATCTTTTGGTCTCTGACCCCTATGAACCAAGGGCCTGTCATCACTTCTGTAGCATAATGCTGTTTCCCAGTGTTGCTTCAGTAGCAGGTCTTTGCTCTGCCCTTTCCATTTAAATGGAGTGGGAAGCTTCAGATGCAGACACCCTTCTAATCTTGCAATTCCAGGAAATAGCACTTTTTGGAAGACATGATACCTGAAACTGGAGACATAATAAGGGCCCCAAAGATAAAGATGTAGTTTCAGTTAAGGTACACTGAAGGGAGAGATGGCACAGTTGGGTAAGGTGGGGGGAATTTTTATACAGCAAATGGGACACAGAAGGGGAGTGTTTGGAAGTGGGAAGTACTGTAAAATGTAACCAAAAATAGTGGGGGGAATGGGGACATTGCCACACTGCCCACTTGCCTGCTAGGCATGATCCACAGAGCAGTTTTGTTGACTGGGTCCTTTGTCTGCGCCCTCCCCCCCCAACTTCATTTTGTTCACAAAGAGGCAGACATGCTCAGCTGACAAGTCTGATTCTCACTGTGGACCTACCTTTCAGCTTTAATTTGAACTGGTAAATGTAGGGAATCAGCATGAAGAACATGCAAATCAAGTGGATATCTAGGGTGACATTTAGAACAAGGAGCAAGACGGGCAGTTTCAGATATGCTGAGTCTCTGAATTGAAGACTCCTCTGCTGTCTGTGTGAGTTGATGCTGTTCTGATGGTTCTAGTACAGTACTTGTATGATCAAGGCAGAGGACTCTGGAGTGCAAGAATAAAGCAGAAAAGCTACAGTGCAAGACGATTATATATTAATGTACTGGATGTATAGAAATAAACCAGTTCTGAGAGGTATCTCGTGACCTCCTTTTCAGAACAGTTTCCTTTACACAGTATTATTTATTTAAATTTTACTCTACCAAGCAATAAGGAACACTGGTTTGTATGTCCTAGACTGCACATGTTGCAAGTTTTAAAGAAATACAAAAGAAGTCCAGGGTGAGTGGGTTTCTTTCTAGGTTCAACATATGATTCGTTGTGGGGGCTGGTGGGGGAACATCTTCAAAGTAGGACTATACAAGCCAGCCACTCTAAGTAAATTTCACATATAGTTTGTTTATTTCAATATTTCTGATAAACATAGATCCTGAATATATTGAGGATCTACCTTTATCAGAAATATTGAAATAAACTTGAACTATATTTGAAATTTACTTGGAGTGGCTGGCTTATCTATTCCTACTTTGAAGATTTTAAAGAAACACAGTTCTATGCATATTAATGCAAGGTTGCAAGTTGTCTGATGATAATAAAAAATAATGAACTTATGGATCATGATATTTTTATTTCTGTTGGATGATGTGTTGAGTAGAAACAGCAACATAACAGCTGAAGGCAGATAAAGACTGCTTGGCCCACCCAGTGTGCTCATTTTTTTTCCACCTTCATTGCTGCTGCAGACCCATTTGCTATATGGTACTGTCTCTCCCCACCCCCCTTCCTTATCCCTATGATTCCCTTGTGTATCCCAGGAATTTGTGAATCCCACCACTGTTTTTGACCCCACTACCTCCACTGGAAGGCTTTTCCAGGAATCCACCACTCTTTTTGTGAAGAAATACTTCCTCACATCTCTCCTGAATTCACTCCCCCCCCCAGCTTCATGGCATATCCCTTTGTTCTAGGGCACATTTTGTTCTGAAAAATTCTCCCCTCCTGTACCTTTTTAACCCCTGTGAAGTATTTAAAGGTATCTATCATATTCCCTCTCTCCCTCTTCGCCTGGTTGTTCATATTGTGCTGCTTTAGTCTCTCCTTGCAGGGCTTTTTTTTTGCAGACCATGCACCATTTTGGCAGCCCTCTTTTGGACTGCCTCCACTCTGCCTATGCCATTCCTGAGATGTGGTCTCCAGAACTGGACAGAGTACTCAAGGTAGGGTCTTACCAGTGATCTATATAGGGGCAACATGGCAACACCACCTTCCACTTTCTGCTGGTGATACACCTTCCTACAGTATGTACCCCAGCATCCCATTAGCCTTCCCGACTGCCTTGTCACACTGCCTGGTCATCTTTAGGTCATCCAGTATGATTAACCCCAGATCTCTTTCCTACTTGGTCATTGTTAGCATTATACCATTCTTTTTGTTCTTGGCCCCCGGGTTTCTATGGCATAAGTGCATTATTTTGCACTTTTTTGCATTAAAACACAGCTGCCATACACTTGACCAGTCCTCCAGGTCAGATCTCTGCCCATCCTTCCATCCCCCCCTGGGATGTCCATCCTGTTGCAGATCTTGCTGTCATCTGCAAAGAGGCAGACCTTCACTTCCAGCTCCTCTGCTATGTCACTGATAAAGACATAAAAGAGGACTGGTCCCAGCACTGAACCCTGAGGTACCCCACTGGTCTCCCTCCCGTCCTAGGAGCAAACTCCATTTACCACTAACTTCTTTCTCTTATTCCCTAACCAGTTTCATAACTTAGGTTACCACCTTGTTGTCCACCCACAAGCTACCCAGTTTGCTTACCAGTCTTTTAGGTGGAACAGTGTTAAAAGCCTTGCTGAAATCCAGGTAGGCCACATATACTGCTCCACCCTGATCTAGCTCCTTGGTCACCCAGTCAGATAAATCTATCAGATTTGTTTGGCATGTCCTCCCCCTGTGAATCCATGTTGGCTGGGATCCTGTAACCTGTTGAACTCAAGATATTCCACAATCCTTTCCTTTAGCAGTGTTATCATTAACTTAACCACCACCGATGTCAGGCTGAGAGTCCAATAATTGCTCACCTCTTCCCTGCTACCACTTTTGTGAAGTGGGACTACATCTGCCCTTCTTCAGTCCTCTTGGACCACTCTGGTCTCCAATGATCTGTTAAATAGGTCTTTCAGAGGTGCCACTATACCTCCATGATCTCCTTTAGCACCCTTGGATACACTACATCTGGCCCCATTGCTTTTGTCTACCTCAAGGTTAGATAGTGCTTTCCAGACTCTCTCCTTAGGAAAAGGGCTAGTGTCCGCTTCCCTCCCATCAAAGATCCTGATGCTTTTTTGTGGTCTTTCTTCATCACCTTCCTCTGTGAACACTAAGCAGAAATATCTGTTCAAGATATCTGCCTTTTCTTGGTCCCTCTCCATACAGTCCACCCCCCCCCCAACCTTACACTCCCTCCCTTTGTCTTCTTTTTTAACTAATATGCCTGAAAAACACTTTTGGCACTCAGAGTGCTGGCAGTAAGGCACTGGGCAATCAGGGCACCAAATGTGGGATTTGCTGCCCCCTCCCCAAGGTCCACCCTCCTTGGAGTAGGAATTTTTAAGTAAGGGCGATGTGGGGGGCATAGCCGATTGGAGCCCTAATTGCCCAGTGCTGGAACACTGGCACATTCTGAGAGTGGAACCCCTGAAAAATGTCTTGTCCCCTCTGATACTGCCTGAGATATTCTTAAATGCTGCCTGAGCTATTCTTTCATACTGCCTGAGCTATTCTTGGTAATGATATTGACACATAGAACTTGTGGTTAACATAAGGTGTATTACAGGTAGTTGCTGTATTACAGGTAGTTGCTGAGCTTAGGAGTAGGACAGTTTCGTAATACCAGGAAGGTGATTAATTGAAAATAGTTTATTTATTTATTGATTTATTTAGTCACTTATTTGAAAAGTGGTAACCAGGAAAGGCACACTGAGCCAGAGCTCATTTCTACATGTGAATTTATCAGTAGTAAGTATAAGTAATAAGACATGACATGGCATTGGTTCTCTGGGTTTAATACACACCCAGGTGCATAATGAGGTACAAGGCACTTGCGCTGAGTGCTATTAGCACCTGAAGGTGCATTAACCACAGAATACCAATGCCCTGGATTGTTTTGTTGTGCTTATAAAATGTTTTTGTTTTAAAAATAAACTGAAGATAAAATATACGAAATGCAGAAAAATTAGTTTAAACGTATTTTTAAATAGTTCCTGTTAAACCTTTGTGCAGCTATGTGGTGCTGTTATACTGTTGTGCTATTCTCCACCTTTAATGCACTAGTTTGATTTTTTTCATATTTTGTTTTATATGTCTGTTGCTTTCATTTTGCCTGACAGTATCTCTGTATCTTTAATGAAACATTTTATGCCGTTTTTATTTGCCACTCTGTTGGTTTTCTTTTTGCTGAGAGCAAGGAGTGAGTAATGCATGAATGACAAAGCAATAGAAAGAGACTGCAGCTCTTTCAGTGTCTCAAGTGCACAGTGATTTAATTGTCAGTGTCTGTTTAAAGAGAGACCAATGCGAGAGTGAGAACAAGCATTGCACAGGTTGGTCATTAAACAGTGCCAGAGAATGAACGGGGGGGGCAGGCAAGTAAATGAGACATTGAACAAGGGCAGCGCAGACTAAAGCAGTCACCCAATGGATCCCTCCCTGCACTTTAAACCCAGGTTGAGCACCATGTTACATTATTATGTCAAATGCTCAGTGCTTTATAATTCTCAGTGACTGGAGTATTGTGGACCTGTCTAAAGGATCTCCTGAGTGATAAGGACTCAGTTGTTGGAATGGGCTGTTATCACTGCCAGTGACTGAGAAGGGGCAGGGATGGTTGAGTGAGTGAGAAATTGGGCAAATTGACTAAATAGTGTGGAGAAGCTATATGAACTCAGGGATGGATGTAAAGAGGCCTATATTAAAAACATTTGTAAAACAAAAAGAAAGACAGTGAGAAGAGTTCAGTACTTGATTTTATATATACAGAACATGCTTGCTTTGTGCAGTTGGCAGAGTTGAGGGTTAGAGAAAATTTGGGGGGGGGTTTGTTTTAAAAGTGATGGCAAATGAGTGTGGATGGGTTTTATTGATCCAATAGAAATAAACAAAATAAAAACAAGAGGGAGAAATAAATATGAGGTTAAAGGAACTTGATATATTGGTTACCCAGGACTATCAGAATATAATAAAGAATGGTGCCGGACTAAATTATTGCAAACAGAATTAAATAATGAAGTACAAAAAGAGAGAGGTAAGCTTAGGAAAATCAGACATATACAAGGTGACAAGTCAGGGAAACATTTAGCCTCCCTATTTAAAATAAAAAGGAAACTAACATTGTAACTTGCTAAGTAGACAGTGATGGGAACTCAAAATATAGAGATAAAGATCTGGCTAAAGTAGTAATAGAAGCCTATAAAAATATTTATCATCGAAAGTATGTTTATCAAGAACAAGAAATAGAAATATACATCAAAAATGCAAAATTGAAATGTTTTTCATGTAATTCAGAACCCATATCAGAAACAGAAATTAAAGAGATACTGAAAGATATGTCTAATAATAAAAGTACAGGCATGGATGGATAAACAATAGAATTTTACAGTACATTCCAAGAAGAAATGGTTCCACTGCTTATTGCTAAGATAAAAGGAGATAAGGGGGAGTGTGTGGAGGAGGATCAAGGAAAATCATCTATCCTAAATAGATACTTCTGCTCAGTATTTACTGAGGAGAAGGTAGGGCAGGGCCCACAGCTCAGCACCATGGACACAGGGGGCAGGGAGGTGTGCACAAGTCCCTTCACAAAAGAAAGGGTCCTACAAGAGCTCGCTAAGCTAAGGGTGGACAAGGCAATGGGACTGGACAGCATACATCCCAGAGTACTAAAGGAGCCAAGGGTGGAACTAGCAGAGCCATTATCAGAACTGCTTAGTGAGTCTCTGAGCACAGGAGAGGTGCCAGAACACTGGAGAAGGGCTCATGTGATCCCGCTCCACAAGAGTGGTAGCAAGGAGGAGACAGAGAATTACATACCAGTCAGTCTTACCTCAGTAGTGGACATGATTATGGAGGCACACCTTAAGGAAAGGATAGTGCAACACCTGGAATCCATAGGAGCACAGGATCCAAAGATAGCATGAGTTTACAACAGGAAGGTCCTGTCAAACTAATCTCATAGATTTCTTTGACTGGGTAACCAAAGTGGTGGACCAAGGGGGTGCAGTTGATGTTGCCTACCTTGACTTCAGCAAAGCTTTCAATGCTGTTCCACATAGAAGATTGATTAATAAGCTAGGTAGGCTCGGGTGGGTCAGAAGTTGGTAAACTGGGTGACAAACTGGTTGGCAGGCAGAACACAGAGAGTGGTGGTAAACGGTATACAGTCAGAACAGATGCAAGTCACAAGTGACGTACCTCAAGGATCAGTCCTGGGGCCTGTCCTCTTCCATATCTTTATCAGTGACATTGCAGATGGACTGGAGAGTAAGGTTTGTCTGTTTGTAGAGGACACCAAGATCTGCAACAGAGTATATGATCTAGATGGTGTGGGCAGAATAAGAAGAGATCTGGATAAACTGGCAAAATGGTCTAAAGAATGGCAACTGGGATTTAACGCGAAGAAGTGCAAGATCATGCACATAGGGAAGAGAAACCCTGAAACCACCTATTGGTTGGGAGGGAACTTGCTGGCAATCACAAGGGAAGAAAGAGACTTGGGCATTGTCATCACAGATGACCTGAAATCATCCAAGCAGGCCACTAAAGCAGTAGATAAGGCTAGGAGAATGTTGGTGTGTATTAGTAAGGGTATCACAAGTCGTAAGAGGGAGGTAATAATCCCTCTTTACAAGACACTGATTAGGCCCCATCTGGAGTACTACATGCAGTACTGGAGGCCAAACCTGCACAAGGACATTAACAGAATGGAGGCAGTCCAGAGAAGGGCAATCACAATGGTGCAGGGTCTGCATCAGAAAACATATGAGGACAGATTAACGGAGCTCAATATGTATACCCTAGAGCAAAGGAGGGAGAGAGGTGATATGATCGAAACATTGAAACATCTTAAGGGCATTAACAATGTGAAAGAGTCTAACATGTTTCAATAAAAGAAAAATAGCAGAACAAGAGGACACAGCATGAGATTAGAGGGAGGCCAATTAAGGGGTACTGTGAGGAAGTTCTTTTTCGCAGAAAGGGTGGTGGATGCATGGAATAGCCTACCTCAGGAAGTGGTGGATATGAATACAGTGCAGGGCTTCAAACAGGCATGGGATAGGCATAAGGGAGCAATACTTATGAGTATGAATAGATAGGCCATTGACAGAGTAAAGGCCTATGGCATATTCATAAGGTAGAAGAAATGGTCAGACTGGATTGGCCTTGTGGTCCTTATCTACCATCAACTTCTATGTTTCTATGTTTAAACAGAAATTCAAAGAAAAAGTGAAGGAGGTATAATTCCCAAATCAACGCCTGAAGCCAGAACAATATGAATTTTAAAAGAAGGGAAGGACCCCCCAAAAACGAAAAATTACTGACCAATAGCATTGTTAAATGCTGATTATAAATTACTTGCAAAACTCTTGGTTAATAGGATTAAGATAGCTTTGCCAGAAACGATACATCTGGACCAGTTTGGATTTATTGCAAGCAGAAATATGTTTTAGACAATAAAGACGGTCCAGGCTTTGATTCAGTATGCCGGGGAATAGATAAGGAGTGCTATACAGTGGCAATAGACACAACTAAAGCTTTCAATTATTTGAACAGAGAATTTATGTTAGAGTGCTTAAAAGGATGGGGTATTCCTGAAAGTATACTAACCCCTATTACTCAACTGTATTTTAAAACAACAGTTAGGTTCTCAATTAATTCTTATTTGACAGAATCTTGTGTGATGAATAATGGGGTGAGACAAGGTTGCCCCTTGTCTGCCATCATATTTCTGTTATGTTTGGACCCTTTTTTGAATTACATAAGGGAAAACTATAGAATCCAAGGAATTTTCATCGGGAAGGAAAAGATCAAAATGAATGCAGTTGAGATTATATTTTACTGTTCGTGACAAATATTAAAGAAACTATGACTTCCTTTCTGACGGAAGTTTCTAGGTATGCTGGAATATAAGGGTACAGCTTAAACAAAACACAATCAATAATAATGTCTATAAAGGAGACAAATTCTGAACTGGACTCAAGTATCAAAGAAAAGTTTATTATAACTAATAACTTTAGATACCTGGGAATACTTTTAAAAGCTAAACAGGATGAAACTATAAAAAATAACTATGGAAATGCCAGTAATAAAATGAAAACACTGTTAGAAAGTTGGGAGAAACTATCTTTGTCCATATGGGTAAGGGTAGAAACCGTACAAATGATGACTTTGCTTCATTTAATGTTTGTCATCCATGCAGTGGTGGGTACATCAAATCTTCTGTGGTACAGAAACATAAAAAAAACATTTATGAAAAATTCCTGTGGGGGTAGTGGGGGGCGTGCAAGCCAAGAATTGATTGGGACCAGCTAATTACCCCCAAAAGGGAAGGAGGTTATAGTTGCCCGGACCCACTGCATTATTTAGTGGCATATCAGATTAAAGTGTGGTGGGAATGGGCTTTCCAGGAGCAGGGGTGGGGGGAGAATCATTGGGAGCTCTCTAATGAGGGATATAGAACCCACGTTTAATAGAGAAAATATAATATGGGATATTCAGCAAAAGATAAAAGTACATAATATTTTTGTCATTTAGTACAAAATATTAAAAGATCTACAACCAATTTGGTAAAAAAAGGAGAACTACTATGGTTATGTTTGAATATATGATAGGGATATTCAATTTTGAAAGGGGAAGAGTAGTAATATAACTAAAAAGTTTAAGAACACAAAAATTCAAAAATGGCACCAATTTATAAAAGGGAAACAGTTTTGTACTTATGCAGAGTTCAAAGAGATGTTCTTAAAATCCCCAGGCACTAACTTTCTGCACTATATTACAATAAAAAAGAAATTTCAAGTATTGTTGGAGGATATTTAAAAAAGAGAAAATATAAGTAAAGAACTAATAAACCAGCAACAAATTATTGAGAATAGTTCCAAAGGACTGCTTCAAGGGATTTACTCTGAGTTTAAGAACAAAGAAGGATTTGTGGCATAAAAATAAATAACAGATGGCAACAAGAAACCGATGTTAATTTAAAATCACAACAATGGAAACATTTAGAATAAAAGCAAACAAGGATTACTTGTTTGCCAAGAATAAGGCAATCCCTCAAAAATAATAGGGCATATTTCATGCCACAAATCTTAGGAAACTTCTCTGCCAATAAAAACCAAGAATGCTGGCATCAGTGTAGAAATATAGGGAATTTAGCCCACTGTGTCTGGGACTGAAAAAGAATAAAACCATGGTGGAACACTATCATGGACTATTGGAACCAATAATAGAAAGAGATATTCCTAATGATTTTGCATGCCTTATTTTCAATGATATAACTGGGAATTAAATAAAGCACACTATAAAATATTTTGCCTAGCCACAATAACAACAAAAAGGCTCATACTAGAACAATGGAATGTCCCTGAGATAGAAACTTTCCCTAAAACAAGATGGTGGTATAATTTAAGAAAGGCTATAATTTATGAGAAACTAGCCAAAGAAATAGGAGTGGAAGTGAATAAATCCATATGGAAATAAACAGAAGCCATGCTTCCACCAATAGAAATCTGCTAATGGTTTTGTGTTATTTTTCAAACATACCCATAGGGGAGAGGGAAGAGAGGAGAAAATATTTAAAGGATATTTAAAGTATATAAAGTTATTGAAGAAATATTTTCATTTCATATGAAAATTGTAGAAATGTAAAAAGCAAGTATGGAAAAAGACTGTAATAACAATTATACAGAATAATAAAAATATTTAAAAAAAAATGAGTGTGGATGGTTTTGCACCTTACCAACATGGCAGCCAGAAATATGTTTGGCAGATTTCTGCCTTGATGTCTTGGTATTCGGTATCCTAGTTGAAAGAAGGGGTGTTCTGCATCCCAGCTGTCAGAAGTGGTCTCAGCTCATTGGTTGTTTCCCTGTAAGGCACTGGATTAAAAACTATCTCAGCCAATCAGGGTGCAGGGAATTTCCTATACATTTTATAGCACTGATTTGTAATAATGCAGTCATATTAGTAGCAGCACACTGAACCCGAAACATCTTTCACATGTCTTCCATATACAGCATAAGCATTTGAAATATTTTAGGCTTACGTCATATTTCATGGAAGAGTTGCTTTTGAAGATGAAGAACCTTGAATGTCTTTGGTTTAAAAGCCACTGTGTATGTTTTGGAAAGGGTGGCTAACTTTTCTGTAGTAGTCTTCCTTTGCTTGTCTTATTAGATACAACATGAATAATTCAAGCTATTTTGACAGCTCTTTTGAAATATATATTTTTATGCTGCAGGTATGGACCCAAAAGCTATGTGATAATTTTGTTCCTATCCATATATGGGGACCTGCACTGGAAGCGGTGCTTTCTGATCCGTGAGATGGATCACAGGGCTGTACCTACGGCTGCCACCCAACTCCACCAGTGACTCTTGGCTGCCTCATGGTCCTCCAACTCAGATCCCTACCCCAGGAGACCTACACCTGAAGTGATGCTTTCTGATCCATGAGGCGGCTTGCCAGGCCATTCCTATGGCCACCACCTGACTCTACCAGTGACTCTCGGCTGCCCTTACAGTCCTCCAACTCAAATTCCTACCCCAAGGGACCTGTGCCTGAAGTGGCACTTTCTGATCCATGAGGCAGATCACCGAGCCATACCTACAGCCACCGCCCGACTCCACCAGTGACTCTTGGCTGCCCACATTGTCCTCCAACTCAGATCCCTACCCCAGATACTACCACCATCTGAAATTTAGGAGCTAAGGCTTCCGATTTGTGTGGTGTTTTTGCAGGCAGGTCCTGATTGGTCGGACTGCTTCCTTAGCCTCAGCCAATTGGAGTGCCTGTTTATATTGAAAATCGCTGCTGTTTTTTATTTTGTTTATCTTGCTAAACCACAGAGTATTTTCATGATATTTCTTCCTAATGTTCTGGTCTGTGCTTATGCTCCTAATTTGCCTTGTTACTGTTTGCCTAATCGCTTCTGCCTGTGCAGACTATTACAGTCAGTGTTTGTGTAGCCTGCCTAATGCATGTTAAAAGTAGAGATTTAGTGATTTATTTCTAAGTGCCTTATTTCATACTGTTTTTCCCTTGTTTTTCTTCCCCATCTCTGCCTATTTTCTCTCCCCTGCTCTGGTCTCTCAGTCTAATCCTTAAGCTCCTGTACATTTCCTGCCTCCTACCCCCTCCTCCAGCTCTCTCTCCTGTTCATTAGTTAAACTCTATCTTTGCTCTATGTGTCTAAAACCCTATCCCCATCTCGGCTACCTTATCACCTTGTTTCTTCTATCCTCCCACTGACTATTGTTTTCTCCCACAACCACCACACCTACTTTGTTTTCTAATCTGTTTAAGCCTTTGCTAAAGTTTTTTACACCCCCATCCCCTGCTGATGGTCTGCCGCCAGCTGCCTGCCCCCTCATGTATGTGCTCTATTAATTACTTGTGTTTCCCCCTTCCTTCTCCCCAAGGGACCTGCACCTGAAGTGGCGCTTTCTGATCCATGAGGCGGATTGCCGGGCTGTACCTACGGCCACCACCCGACTCCACCATCGACTCTCGGCCGCCCTCACGGTCCTCCAACTTGGATCCCTACCCCAGGTACTCCCGCCATCTGAACTTTAGGAGCCAAGGCTTCTGATTGGTGTGGCATTTTTGCAGGAAGGTCCTGATTGGTTGGACTGCTTCCTTAGCCTCAGCCAATTGGAACACCTTTTTATGTTGAAAATTACTGCTGTTTTTTACTCTGTCTTGCTAAACCTCAGAGTATTTTCTCCTGCCCCCCACCCCTGCCCAGACCTCCTTTAAATACATTATCGCTCCACCCTCTCATAGATACATAGATACATAGACAGTGTCGGCAGATAAGGGCCTATGGCCCACCTAGTCTGCCCATTTGAGCTTGTAAGTTCAGTTTGTTTTCCTAGAAGTCTGTTTCCCCTTTCCCCTGCCCTCTAGAATTCCTTTATGTCTATCCCATGCATTCTTAAATCCCGTGATTGTTTCAGCCCCCACCACTTCCTCTGGCAGGGTGTTCCACTTGTCCACCACCTTCCTGTGAAGAAATTTTTCATGTTTCCTCTGAATCATCCTCCCTCCAACTTCATCCCATGCCCTCTAGTCCTGAAACATCTTTTTCGCTTAAAAATAGTGCATTCCTGCACCCTGTTCCTCCCTGTAAGATACTTGTATGTCTCTATCATATCCCCTCTCTCTCTTCCCATTGGCTCACTTTGCCCTCTTTTCCTTACTCTGGTAACACCAACTCTGTTCCATTTTTTCTCTCTTGCCCTACCTCATAATCTTTGACTCTGATATAGTACCATCTCACTTTCTAACCTCAAAACCTTTCAACCTGGTCAATCTCTACTAATTTCAGCAAAAGGTCTGCACACTCTCAGCTTGTTTCTCTCAATTCTATGCTACTGATGCCTCCTGAAGTCACCTACATTACAAGACAATACGTAGGTCTGCAACATGCAACCTTACTTGTTACTGCTTTTCCTTGTGCCCTCTCTTACTTTGCTCCACCTATCCCTGCTTATTGTTCCTCGAGCCCCTTTGGCTGTCCCGAATTACCTTCCCCATGATTACTTACACTCGAACCATCTCCTAATGCCTACTCTCCCATGTGACCCCACTCTGCTACTATTAAATAGGTCCTGGATCTGCTTGGTAGTCTATGTCCTAAAATACTGCCCCCTGCACATTCATGCCCTATGTCATTTCCTGCATCACAAACACTGGTATCTCCTACTACTGGCCCTATTGCTCTCAGGAGATGTTCATTCTAACCCTGTACCAGTTAACAACACACCTAGTCCCCTTACTAATGCCAAAGGTCTTATTGTGGTGCACCATAATATCAGAAGCCTTGTGCACAACTTCACTGAACTGGAATCCTGGACCTCCCTCTACAAGCCTGATATCATCTGCCTCACTGAAACCTGGCTCAAACCTTCCACCCCAGACTCACAATGCTCAATTCCATCATACAATCTCCTGCGATTTGACAGACCTGCTCCCAAAAGAGGTGGTGGTACAGCTATCTATTTTAAAGATCACCTTCATCTCTCTGCCATCTGCTCATCTCCCCTAATCCACTGTGAAGTGCTACATGTCCTTCTCACCCTCGGCTCCAAAAAACTGCATATCGTGTGTGCCTACAACCCACCCCCCAGCGGCTTAAAAGGTCTAGAAGAGCTGCTTGATCAGACCTCTCATCTTACTGGGAGAAATAAGGTTCTTATACTTGGGAATCTCAACTTAAATTGGGTGGGTCACTTACAACACACATTACTGAATAAGATTCAAATCTTCAACTTTCACCAGATGATCAGTGACCCCATCAGAACTGCACTGCATACTAACTCTAGTACTCTGCTGGACTGGATAATGACCAACCACCCTGAAAACATTATCTCCTCTGGCACACTAGCTGATGCCATCACTGATCACTCCCCTACCTTTTGTATATGGGGTAAGGATAAGCCATCCCTGTCAAAGCCACGTTTTAGCACATTCCAAAATTATGTGCACCTTGACTCACACGGCTTTCAACAGGACATTGCTACCATCGATTAGACCCCCCTTTTTAAATCTAGTGATGTCCAGACTGCTCTAAATCTCTTCCTGACTCACTTTCTTGCCATTCAGGACAAACACTGCCCTCTTGTAACCCACCGTAAAAAACAGGCACACCCACTGGCTAAAGTCTGACCTTCTCTCCAAACTACGCCAAAGGGACAAAAGTTGGCTCCAATACAAAAGCTCGGGACTACCAGCTGACCTAAATTACTATAGAGCTCTTCGAAACTCCTGTAAGAAGGAAATCAAAAAAGCCAAAAGTGCCTACTGCAAGGATCTATTAACTAAATCCTATGGGAATTCAAACAAATTCTGGTCCCATATAAAGTGCTTCCTTGGTTCTAATCCAGCCCCCACTCCAACTGACATAACTCTAAATGGTGTCCATTGCAATAATCCCTTAAGCATTGCCAACTTCTTCAATACTCAGTTTTCTGACCTTACCAATTATACCTCCTCCTTCCCTGCCAAATTGAACTTACCCACCCAACATGATGTCTCCGTGCCCAAATTTCTTTTCAAGTCTGTCACTAGACGGGAAGTTCTAAGACAGTTAAATAACATCTCTGATTTCACTGCAGCTGGGTCAGACAATCTTGAACCTAAGCTTCTAAAACTCACTGTCCCATACATAGCTGCACCTCTAGCCAAGATTTGTACCCTCTCCCTGTGCCAGAGCCATGTTCCTGACATCTAGAAGGCAGCCAGGATTACCCCTGTTTTCAAAATGGGTGACCACAAAAATCCTTCTAATTATAAGCCCATAGCCTTCTTATCAGTTTTCAGCAAAACTCTTGAGAAGCTCATAGCTACTCAAACCATTGATTTTCTTCAGAATCATGACCATCTAACAACTTCACAACATGGTTTCCACAAGGGTCATAGTACCACCATGACATTACTCAGGTTTAAGTCTTATACCCTAACAGCCCTGGACTCAGGTTTTCTAACGGGGGCAATTTTTATCAATGTGACTAAAGCTTTTGACTTTGTCAACCACCCCATCCTCCTAGCTGCTCTCAGATCATTAGGCTTCTCACCGAATGTCGTTGCATGGTTTGACAGCTACCTATCGAATAGGACACAAGTAGTTAAATATAACTCCACCTTGTCAGACACAGCAACTATAAACATTGGCTTGCCTCAAGGGTCTGTACTCGGCCCCTTGCTCTTTACCATTTTTATAAACACTATCACCTCTAACCTCCTCCAGACTGCCTCCCTGTTTTATGCTGATGACATTGTTCTGTACGCCAGTGCAAAAAACTTTGTTGAAATCAACCAATAACTCTCCTGGGACTTTCAACAAATTCAACAGTGGCTGTCTGGCCATAAACTTGTATTAAATGTGTCAAAGATCCAATCCATGTTATTTGGTTCTAATGCTAAACTCAAACACTCCCAACCAAATTTCAAAGTCTCTACTGTTACTGGTTCATCTGTCGGGGTGGTACCTTCCCTTAAATATCTTGGGATTACTCTTGATCTATCTCTGACTTTTGATCCACACATCCAGCAGACCTGCAAGATGGTCAGCATGAAACTTGGTATTGCCTACCATTCCAGCTATGTGCTCACCCCCTCAGCTAGGCTTGCAATAGAGCATGGCATACTCCTTCCGTCGCTCACATATGCAGTTGCAACATATGCCTCTGCGGGTAAAACTAGCTTTCAGAAGTGGGATGTCACCTACAACAATAGCTGTCACTACACGTCCTCCTCACATCGGATGAGACACCACTGCCTCCTTTACTCTGAACTGGGATGGCTTTCTCCGTATGCCTCTAGGGCCTATGCATATGGCTCAATCATAGACAACATTATCAGAACACAAACACCTAAGACTCTGGCAGGACGATTTCTTAACCAGACACCCAGCTACGGTTTACGCTCGGTGGCAAATGTCCCTGTTCACATTCCCAGATATAACTCCTCCAAAGGTGCATGTGCTTTTTCCTGTCATGCCCCACAACACTGGAACTCCCTTCCTCTAACTATACACCAAGCATCATCCCATGCCTCCTTGAAAAAATTGCTACGTGTCCATCTTGCCGACTCCTGCACCTGCTCCTGTTTCAAACCTCCCTAGCCCTTATATCTCTGACCTCTTTAACCCCAACCACCTTTCAGAATTTGTCCCCAACATATATGCTCGGCACTTTCTTTCCATCTCCTGATTTGCCTACCTTTGTGTCCTTTGGTCCACCTCTCTAACCTTGCCACAATTTTCCTTTCTACCCTTCCCTCCTTTATCTTGCTTCCCTACTCCTACAAATTTCTAACTCTCCTATACATATCTCATATGAATATTTTAATATTACAGTCATTATTGTATAATACTACCCAATTAGTCCCTGAATGTTGCCTGCACTGCTTTTATATTGTGCTGCTTTCTTAAATCTGTCATTTTTGACATTGTAATTGTGTCAGATCTTACCTATTGTCTTTCTCCTGCCTGCATAGTATTTCTATTGTCAAATCATGTATTGATTAATGATTGTAATGTCATTGTTTATTGATGTGTTTTTTCTGTAACCTCCTGGGTCGTGCCTGAAAATAGTGATTGCTATGGCTAGTGCATCTTACCCGGTCAACAAAAACTAAATAAATAAATGTGTGATAAATTTTAGAACTCAAAATTTATTACATATATGTGTGATAAATGCAACCTGTCAATCAACACCCCCCCCCCCCCGCTGGCACTACTTCTCTGCTTTCATTTTCCACTTTTGATTTTACAGTACTGTTCGGTTCAACAACCAAGCATCCCTGTGTCACCTCTGCCATTCTAGCCCCATTCCCACATGGAACCATTACAAAGAAAAATACATTTTCACTGTTATGAAGCACAAGAGAAGAAAACGTGCTTCTTTCTTTCACAAAGCTCTTTCAACATTTTGCTGTTCCAAATCTCATCTCACTGCTCATCCACTCATAAGCCCACCTGTTCAGCCTTTCACCAGCTCCACCTTTTGCATCATGACAAACCACATTTTAAAGACGAAAAAAAATCTTTCACTCTACAGTAATACCATAACAGTTTTCTTACAGGGCAGTTCTCCCTAATCATGCTGCTTTGATTACACTCAGTTCCTGATCACAAGACCAACCACAAGCCACAGGGTACAGGTTTTCCTCCAGCCACCACCCCCCGTGCACACACACACACCTCAGTCTCCAGCTCCAGCTTTTGAAAAGTATCCTGTCCCATCATTAGGAATTTCCACAAGAACAGTACCTTATTTAAATGTAGAAGTTTCACATCTGCCTTGTTCTCCTGTGGTTGTATCTCCTTCACTCGCCTCCCACAGTGCTCGCATCTTGCCTCTCTCTCTCCACTAACTTCCACTCTTTCCCCAGGACTGATTCAATCTAAAAACTGCATCTGCCCAATGGACTGTTAACCAGATCAATGCTGGTAGATGCAGGACTAACCAGATATTTTACTCATACAAATGGTAAAATAAAAAAAAAAAGAAATCACACATTAAAACAACAGTGGCTCCTCGCTAAGCCAGAAAACAACCTACAATGTTTTTGAAATTCTCTGGCCCTCCCACATGCAAGTACTAACCAAACACAACAGGCTTTGTAAATGTTGTCACATTGCATCCCTATGAACCATGCTAGCTTCCCTAGCAACAAGATCTAGACTACGCACTAACACACAGAGGAGCAAAAAACCCCATTTATCATATTAAAAAAACATGATCAAACCTAAACAAAAGAAAATACAAGCTCCACAAAACCTTTTATCCCAAGTTGTATCCATATTGCATAAATGGAATATGGAATGGGGGCCAGTGGAATAAATGATTTATCTGCACTCTAGCAGTTTGACCTCAGACATCTCAATTGTGGCTTACACCACTCATGAGGTTACCCGAGGTCCAACAGCTCTTGTGCAGATAAATCATTTATTCCACTGGCCCCCAATGCACATCCTTTATTTATACAGTATATAAATATTAAAGTGGCACTAATGGCTAAGATGTCTCATCTACAGTGGTGGCTGCCAGGATACAACTCAGTACCTTGCAGTATTACTGCTAAGTGCTACAGTATGCTGTGGGAAATAGTGTTATTTAATGGCAATTAAGCTATTTTGTCATCCAGCATTTGTGACAACAAATTTACTGCAAGGTATTGTGTTGCTTCCTGGCTGACACCACTTTATGTTAAGCCTTGATTTTTGCACCTTGATACCACCATTGTAGCTGCACAGAATAACCTGAAATTTGGCATGTGCATTGTCAGTGCAATGATATCTAAATCATGTAACTTTGATGAGTGTCATAAATGTCTGCCTCACTGTCACTGGTCTGTCACTAACTCACACACAAAAGTGACAGGATTCCTGGACAGCTCCTTGTATTTCAATGCTGCCACCGCTTCGCTAACTGTTATCATATTGTGATCTGTTCTAGTCTCACCACTGGCCACTGCTCACCCAGTACAAGGCTTATTTTTGGCAACAGAATCAACCCTTGGATCACTCAAAGGAACCTCTTGCCCACTCTGTATCAGACGCTGGTTACTTTCATATTTGGTCAGCATGCTGTTTTGTAGCATAACTCCAATTTTTTCAATAGAAATGGTTTATTACCTGTCCCATAAAACACTGTGCAGTTATAGGGAATATTAAATATATAAATATTTAATATTTACACTACAAAATTATGGAATATATAGTAAAATACAAACATATAAAATACACTAAAGGCTGCAGAAAACAAACAATTAAACAGAAGAATTACAGAAAGAAGAACCTCTCTAGTCCTTAGACTACTAACATGCAATAAAGGCATAACAGGGTGTGTGTTAGCCTGAGATATTCACCTATCCAGGGCATAGTAAGGCTTGATACCACAGGTGGAGGGTCTTACAGCTCCTGAAAGGGTGGTTATCTCAGGCTAAACCACACCCTGGACTGTCTTATTGCACTTGTAAAATGTGAAAACTGAGAGAATATAAATAAAAAAAATATTTTTTAATTAAGATTATTTTCTTTTGGTAAAAGTAACTGGTAAAATGTAGTCTCTCCCCACCTGACAATCATCTGTCTTCTACACATTATGGAATACAAAAATTCAAACTTCTGCAGAATTTCTCTGGCAGAACGTTCACCATCTCACATGTGACAGAAGGCCTTCTATGGAGCAATGGTCTCTGTTTTATCTGTGGCAGAGCAAAGTGCAGAGATAGCCCTGGCAAGTTGCTAAGAATATGAGAGGGATTTTTCATGGTCACCAAAAATACACCAGGAATTAAATCTATGAATAGTACTTCATTTGGTTATTTGTTTATGTGCACAAAGAGAGGATTATGAGAGGAAAAAATGTTTAATTATGTATTTTTTTATTGAAATTTAAGGGAGTTTTACTTTCTTTCAGCTTTTTACCTCGGCGGGTGGCTCATCAGTCCTGTCCCCACCTCTCCCAGCTGGCATCCACCTCCCCCAGACCTACCTGGAACTGATTCCCCCACATCTTGCTCCCACTTGTAGTGAGGCTGGAGAGGGGAGGGCCATCATCCACCCCCAGAGTTGCATATCCAGAGGCCCCCAGAGATCCTGGTGGGGATGCAGGTCATGGGAGATGCACAGGGCTTCTTGTAGCCCATGGGTCCCCATTCCCTTTTTTTTAATCCCCTGGCCACAGAAATATGTAGACTTTTATGTGTGGAGGCTTGCATGCACTATGGAACCATGTCTGCTGCAGCTTGCAACCTGCACAACCACTGGGCCTCCACCTAGAAGCAGTCAAAGGCCGAGATAGCTTGCTGCCCCTCCCTGGGAGAGGACAGCAGTCTGTGGGATACTCAGTACTCTCCTTCCAGCTGCTCCCAATAACCTCGCCTAGTTCCCAAACCCAGGTCACAGGTGTGGGGGCAGGTGAAGTGCAAGCACCTCACCCATCTGTGACATGGGGTTGACCAGGGAGTTTTACTTTTTAAGGCCTCTTGGAAGGGTTTCTGTAAGAGTACATGTGGCAGCCATGCTTGTGATGGCAATCAGGGATGAGTGAAATAGGTCATGAATTATGTATGTGATTTTCCTAAATTCCAAATCGTACTGGAACTTTTTCATGCCTGGGCTTTAAGCTGAGGTAAATATAAGGGTGCCAGGCAGTGTCAGCTAATCGAATAACAGGATTTTTCTTGCCCATGTTATAATATAAAAGATCTTATCCCCAGCTGTGGATTGCTTTCTTTCTTAGGAGCCAAGTTGCCACAAAGGCTTGAGATTCAGGAGAAATAAGGTTCCCTTTTCTTGCAGTGGGCATCTGATGTATTCTACTCACCAACTGAATCTACTGGGGCCTGAGCTGTGTTGCAAGGTTGATGCTTTCAAAGGATCTGCCCACCTATCCAAAATACTGTCAGCCCCAAGGGTCAGCCTCTGTTTGTCCCTTTGCTCAAAAAGCTGGTCCAAACAGGTTTTTAGCCACTATTCATACACTCAGATGAGGTTGTTTATACTGAATTTATCTACAACAAACCCAGCTACTTCAATTGTTAGATAAGGCTACCAAAAACACAGGAGGCATCCCAGAAATGGGGATCTTATCCAGACAGTCCTTTTGATATGATGAGGGAAAATGTTCAAGCACAGTGCTGCTGGTCTAGTCCATTTTGGACAGTAACCTGTTCACCACAAGGGTCCTTTGTTGCAGCCCTAAATGGGTCATGGCCCCTTAAAACAAAACCCTGCCCTATGACATTCCTTAAACCCTTTCTGACCATCTGATAAATAAGTCAGAATTATTTCCCAGCTAGGTCACATATTTATGTTACAAATATACTTCTAAAATGTGTTACAGTGACAGCCATTTGGGTGTTTTAAAAGTTCTAGAAGGTTGAAAATAAAGAAGAACATATTTTTTAAAGAATGCTTTTGTGCTAACCTGTAGCGTATAAGTGACTGACAGTTGAAACTTGAAACTTTCAGATTAGTTAGAATTTGTCCCAGTGATGGTTCTTTGCTTGGTGGCATTCTTCAAAAATCTGTAGATTTTAAATCTGAAACACATATAAATTGCATGTTTAGATAGTCTCAGTCTATTTTTTATGACTCTGTACTGAGCTGGAAAGGCTTTGATGCAAGCTACATCAGTTTCATGAGGAAGTCTGCTATTTGTGTGACTCATAGTGATTATACAAATGGTGAAACTATCAACACAAAAGTACAATTCAGGAGGGCGTTAAGTAAGACCACTTATATGATCATGAGACTAAGGCCTGCTGTTGCCATATATAAAACCTGAGGCTATTATATTGCAAAATAACCAGATTACAGATAGTTGAAAATTGAAGCTGTAGAATGCACTAAGTCAGCACATACACATAGGCCTTTTGGGGGATGAAAAAACTAAGTCCCCAAAAAGGTGCATTGTGCATGTGCACTGACATTGCATTTTGTAATTTCAATTTTCAACTCACTATAACATGAAGAATTTCTAGTATAATAGCTGCACATTTTAAATATGGCCAGCTGC
Organism: Neoceratodus forsteri; assembly: GCA_016271365.2. Classification (NCBI taxonomy): domain Eukaryota; kingdom Metazoa; phylum Chordata; order Ceratodontiformes; family Ceratodontidae; genus Neoceratodus; species Neoceratodus forsteri. The sequence goes on from CM057452.1 coordinate 1,782,305,069, forward strand.
CACCCATGCAAACTCTAATAACACTGGCAGTTAGATGCTTATCCCTAACTATGGTCCCCTGCCTTCCCCACAATAACAAATGTTACCAGCAGTCAGGTAACTAACCACACCACTGGTACTCTGTGCTGCTACCTGATCACTAATATTACTGGTGGTTAGATACCCAAGACCCCTGCTGGTACCCATGCCACAATAGTAAAATTGCCAATGGACAGATGCTCAACTCCACCATCAGTATCCTCACCCAAACACAAAAACAGTTCCCCCACCATACTCCCCACATTCAACTCATCAATTAAAACAACCCCTCACCCTTACCCACTGTGTAGCATCCATGCCACCCTCATATCTGCCCATGGCCACCCTGATACATACGTTGATTAGGCCCCTTGGTGGGTGACAGGTATTTTATTTATTTATTTATTGAAAACTTCAGAGATTACCATTGAGCACAAGTGTTCATTTACAAAGGTTCCTCATCAAATACATAGTCACAAAAAGCATTACAAGTACAATAAGCCATTCCATAGAAAATGTAGTCAAGTCAGACTCAAAACGAATAAGGCAGAACAATTATGTACAGTTTTGAAAACAAAAATCAATACAGATCTTTGTATAAAAGTCACAGTAAATGTACTGAGAGAAACCAAATAAAACTGTTTAACAGCTACAATTGCATAGGATTGCAAATGCAGACTACAAAGATCTGTTAAACTGATAAAATTTGGGAAGATTTAGTAGTGAATCAGGCAATTTGCTTAACCAGTTAGAAGCCCTGCCCAGCTGAGTACACCTGAAAGGAGGCTTACAGACATTCCTGGCTGTGTTCCTGGTGTTGTGTCAGTGTAGTCCTCTATCCTCCATGGCCAGCTGCCATCTCTAGTGTCCATGCTGTGGAGAAACAAAAATGGAAAAAAGGCCCTTCCCCACCAAAAAATCAAAATAAAAACACAACTGCACATGTCTGGGAACCAGTTGCTTTTTAAGAAAAGTTGTCCCTATAATTGTGTTTTGAGACAAAAATAAAACTGTCACTTATGTAGCCCTAATGGGGAGACATAAGGACCCTTGATCACATTTAAAAAACAAATGTTAGAAAATGAAAATGCTATAGGTGATTGAATCCTTCTCCTTTAAAACTAAGCACTCAAAATGAACTGAGCATGGGCTTAGACTTTTATGTAATTTTTCTAAAGGATTTGAATAAATAAATAAATTCCTGGGCATGCACAATTTTGTTTTCGGGCCTCCCATATGAATATTCAAGTGGAAACTTGTACACCTGCGTGGATGATCTGCTACTTTGTGTAGGGCCTGCAGGGCCCTGTGCATACTAACCGAGTCCCTAGTACCTAGCTGGGGGTGGCCTGTTGTCTGTGGGCACCTGGAATATTTTGACTCTCTGTTCACAGTGCAACAGAAGTGGTGCTACAGCCAGAGAGTGTTGAGTCTTGTGTTTGTGGTCTATATTGCAGCTTTGAGTAAGGATGGAAGGTGACTGGACAACAACAGAAGTAGCATTTGAGAGCCAGCTGGCAAATCTGGTGTGGAGCAAAGGCAAAGCTTGGTGGGATTCCTTGTTTCTTAGACAAGGTAACGTGGACCAGCAACAGCTGACCGAAGAACCGGGTACCTCGAATGAGCAGATTCCAGGGTCAGGGACAGGATGGTTACCCTGCCGTCAGATCCAGACCAAGTCCAGCCATCACCCAAGAAGGCTAAGACACAACAACCAGCAGGTAAACCTGAGCTGGAAAATATGTCTGTTGATGAATTAAGGGCGCTGCTGAAGCATTCACTGGAGGAGCCCCAATGGGCACCTGCATGCTGGGGCAGAAAGCCACATAAGGCAGCAGGGAATGAGCAGCCAACTTGGAAGAAGCCTTTTCCGAAATGAGGCTGCAAGAAAGGGGACAGGAGACGAGGCTTGAGGTTCATCTCCAAGGAATCCCACCAGTGCAAAGCCTAATGCTCGTGGAAGTTGTGTTGGCAATGACAGAACTGGTTCAAGTGGAACCGATGGCTGGACCTTCGGTTCTCCAGGCAGGGCTAGAACAGAAGTTAGATAAAGTGTTGGCATACATTACTGCCCTAGAGAAGGCACAGGCCACACATGGGGCAGTGGCTCCAGGGTCAAGTGGCATCAGGGCAGTGGGCTCTGGGACAACGGCACAACAGACAGGAAGTAGTCTGCAGCCAATAGAAGATGTTGCAAAAGGTTTTGAGATCCTGGGTGAACCAGTAGGGTCACACTTGCCAAAAAAGTTACAGCAACAGATCATAAAAGGGGAATTCGTAGAAGTTTTTATATTGTTGAATTGACCTAAAAAGCCTGAAGAGGATAAAGATAAAAAAGATAAGGATAAAGATGATGGGGTGGAAAGAAAATGGAAGGTGCCAATTAAGAGAATCTGGGAGAATTGGCTAGTGGGTTTTCAATTTACACAGGATTATTGACACAGGGCAATCTGACTAAGGCAGGGGGTCTTTGGGTGTATTTGAACTGAGTGAAGTCCATGTGAGCAGCAAAGCTGGGAGGGGGGTGGTTGGAGTATGATGAGGAATTTCATGGGTGAATGCAATATGATGCCAGCAGGTCATGGAACATGCTGGATCTGCCCCTGTTGTGGGCGATAGACATGGGGAGGTCAGCATACAGACAACGGTTTCCCCATCAGAAAGCCATGGTCCCCAAAGAAGGGGTCATCAAACTTTGGGGAAAAAAGGGGAGGAGTACAAATCTGTTTCTATTACAGTCAAGGCTTGTGTAAGGCAGAGCAGTGTAAATTTATGCATGAGTGCCTGGCATGTGGGAAGACACACCCTTTCCCCCACTGTAGGTGGAGTTCGGGGTCTGGGTCCTTTCACCTTTATAAAAGAGGGTGACACAAAGGTCCCAACACCCATAAGGGTGGACCATCTTAAAAAAAGTCTAAGGCACTGTCCAGACACAGGTGAAAAAGAAACTGTGAATTAGGGGGAGTGGCTTAGAGAGAAGGAAGCCAGGTGTTTGCATTTAAAAACTGACCTAGATAGCTTGTAGCAGAGAACAGCAAGAGGAAGCAGATGCTGTTAAAACTTTACTACTCTACCGGACTAAGGAACTAGAACTCTACTACTGGGAACTTCAATTTAGGGTAAAAACAAACAAAAAACACACAAAAAAGAGTGTATTTGTCTGAGTTGGGTGAAGGAATTGTTATATGTGCAGTTAGCTAGGTGAAAAAGAAACTGTGAATTGAGGGGGTGGCTTAGAGAGAAGGAAGCCAGGTTTTTGCATTTAAAAACTGACCTAGATAGCTTGTGGCAGAGAACACCAAGAGGAAGGAGCTGCTGTTAAAACTTTACTACTCTACTGGACTAAGGAACTAGAACTCTACTACTGGGAACTTCAATTTAGGGTAAAAACAAACAAAAAACACACAAAAAAGAGTGTATTTGTCTGAGTTGGGTGAAGGAATTGTTATATGTGCAGTTAGCTAGGTGAAAAAGAAACTGAATTGAGGGGGTGGCTTAGAGAGAAGGAAGCCAGGTTTTTGCATTTAAAAACTGACCTAGGTAGCTTGTGGCAGAGAACACCAAGAGGAAGGAGCTGCTGTTAAAACTTTACTACTCTACTGGACTGAAGAACTAGAACTCTACTACTGGTAACTTCAATTTAGGGTAAAAACAAACAAAAAAAACAAACAAAAGAGTGTGTTTGTCTGAGTTGGGTGAAGGAATTGTTATTTGTGCGGTTAGCTAGGTGAAAAAGAAACTGAATTATGGGGAGTGGCTTAGAGAGAAGGAAGCCAGGTGTTTGCATTTAAAAACCGACCTAGATAGCTTGTAGCAGAGAACAGCAAGAGGAAGTACTCTACTGGACTAAAGAACTAGAACTCTACTACTGGCAACTTCAATTTAGGGTAAAAACAAACAAACAAAAAAAAGCCTATACTGTTTGTCTGAGTTGGGTGAAGAAATTGTTATCTGTGCAGTTAGCTCAGTGAAAAAGAAACTGAATTAGGGGGAGTGGCTTAGAGAGAAGGAAGCCAGGTGTTTGCATTTAAAAACTGACCTACATAGCTTGTGGCAGAGATCAGCAAGAGGAATGAGCTGCTGTTAGAACTTTACTACTTTACTGGGACTATAGTGCCCTCTATCCCTCCCCTCCACCCCCCACACTTAGCTAGTTCTACTTTTACAGGCACAAGATTTGACTGACAACAGGAACGTCTTGTTTGGGAGCAGGAAGGGAGTGATCACAGAGGCACAAAATACTCACCATCCTAGAAGGAAAAGAGTAACTCTCTATCCCCCCAGCTGCTGAAGGTCTGACTCCGAGCAAGTAAGAAGGAGACTACTGAGGAATATAGGAGCTTACTGTCCCAGAACAGGAAGATCAGGAGCTTTAAAGGTATGGCATCAGTAGGAAAGTAGGGAGAAAAAAAAATTATGTAAAAAAAATAAATAAATAAAATAGAGAGAGAGAGGAAAGGGTAAGTATACGAAACTACAATTAAGGGGCCACAAATAAGACATGATGGGAGTGGTCCAGTACAGTGGCTGTGGAGCAGCAGTCTTCCAGGAGACATTCTGGAGGATGCAGTGTTGTCCCATCTGCAGGCACCTCTCTGGGCTGAGGGAGGAGGTCGCTCATCTCCAGGATGAGTTGGCCAGGATTCCGGGGACCTCCTTTCCCACCCAGGGATCACCAGGACCACTGCCGCTGCCTCAGAGGTTGCCAAAAAAGAGGAGCAGTTGGACCACAGTGGGCTCAGGGAGGGTAAGGGTGGTGGAACAGAGGCACATCCCTCCAGTTGTACCTCTCCACAATTCATATGCCATTCTGGCAGAGTATGGTTCCTCTATGGAGACACCCGCAGTGGAGACCAAGGAGGATGCTTGGAACCTCCACAAAGGAGACCTATAGGAGGCTGACATGGGACCACACAGGGGAAGGAAACAACTCCTGGTAGGGGACTCCATTGTTAGGAGGGTAGAACTGGGGGAGGGATATGAGAGGGAGGTAGGGTGCCTGCCTGGCACCACAGCTTGGAGGGACAGGGAGCAAATCCTCAGGATCACGGAAGCAGCTGCACAGGAGAGGGAGCTGGATGTCATTGTTCACCTAGGGACAAATGATATGGCTGGGAAAAGGATCAGAGCAGTGCAGGATGAGTTTGTGGAGTTGGGGAGGGGCCTTAGGCAAGTAGCACACACAGTAACCTTCTCAGAGGAATTGCCTGTCTATGGTATGGGTGAGGCTAAGGTACTCCACACCATGGGATTCAATCAAAGGTTGAAAAACTGGTGCAGAGTTCAGGGATTTGGCTTCATTGGGGACTGGGGTCCACCTGGAGGGATGCAGGCCTATACTGGTGTGATGGTCTGCATCCATCCAGAAGGGGGAAACCAGAATCCTAACTGATAGTTAAATGTTTAATTGGCAAGCATTTAAACTAGCCAAGGGGAGTCATTGAAAAGGAGAAGGGAAATCCTAGCTCCCCCAAACAAATCAGGGTAGTTAGTGAGGTAAACAGCAAGATAGAGAAGTCGATAGGGAGAAGTGCAGGGGTAAATGGAGAAAAAGACAAAGGCAGTAAGGACAGGGATAGGGCAAAAAAGAGTAAGGCCATCAAAAATGGAGGGTAGTAAGTATCAGTGCCCATAGTCTTGGTAATAAGCTCCATGAACTGGTGACCTTGATGGAAGAGGGATGCCTGGATATCGTGGCAGTCACAGAAACATGGTACACAGCGAACTATGACTGGGATGTCAACATACCAGGGTACACAGTCTACAGAAGGGACAGGGAGGGTAGAAGAGGAGGAGCAGTAGCTCTTTATGTAAAGGAAGGGATCAAAGCAATGGAATTAAAGGGTAAACAGGGAGGAGAGGAGGCACTGTGGGTCACCTTGGAGACTGGAAATGGCACCACAATCCGCACAAGGGTTGTATACAGACCCCCATCTCAGGGAGAGGTAATGGACAAGGAAATGAGAGAAGGCATCCTTAGGGTGGCAGAGAAAGGGGAGATATTGCTGATGGGGGACCTGAATATGCCAGATGTTAAATGGAGCACCTTTGCTACAGCTGCATCCAAGAGCAGGGCCATTCTCGATGCCCTACAGGGTGCATGCCTCAGACAGCTAGTGTTGGAACCCACTCGGGAGGGAGCAATCTTCGACCTGGTACTCTCAAATGGAGATGGAGAAAGGATCTCAGATCTAGAAGTGGGTAGCCATCTGGGAACAAGTGACTACCAAACAGTGTGGTTCACGATAAACTCAGCTGTAGAGTCAAGCCATACAAAAGTGAAGGTACTAGACTTCAGGAGTGCTGATTTTGTCAAAATGGGAGAGTGCCTCAGAAAAGCACTAGCAAACAGGCAAGAAGGAGTTGTGGCACAATGATGGGGAAACACCAAAACTGCCATCACAGAGGCAAGAAACCAGTCTGTGGACCCACCCCTGGTACGCAGGAGTACGGATGACAATTATGCAGACCGGGCGGACATAGGCTGCCCAACCCAGTCCACCGTGGATCCCTTGCACCCATGGGCATGGATAAATGACTGCTGCCATGCCCTGCATGGCAACCAAGAAGTGGGCTGGTGCTCAGTCGGCTGTCTCTAGACCACCATTCATTGTCTGTGGTCTGGGGTGGCATGGTGTGGCAGATGGCATTCTCCATCTGACTTTCAGTGACCAAGGAGGGGCAGCATTCTGGTGGAGCACATAGACCTTATGGCAGGGGTTCCCCTGCATACTGTGCACTTAGCACCCAGTGCTACACTACTCTGTAAATGTCGCAGAGTGCGGGCACGCCCCCCCCGGCAAACCCCCTGCCCGCTCTGACCAGGTTGCCCTCCACTCAGTCTGGCACAGGGGGATTGCACACCCCGTAGTTGAATCCAGTGGCTGGCCATGTGGGGGTGCGATGGGTGTGGAGTGGTTATGCGGGATGGGTACATGGCACTTAGACACTCCGCACCATAGTGCATAGGGCCCCATGTTTGTAATATCTTTGGTTGGTTGAATAAACTGAATCTGAATCTATTATGAAAATATGTGAAAACAATTAACTGTGCATGCATGAAAACCACATTTTAGGGGCATGTTAATATACAAAGAAAGGTGGCAATATTGTTGCTAAGGCTAAGGCAGATTTATTTAAAACAAGGCTTAGCCAGAGTCGATATGGCTCTAGCAAGTTTGTAAGAGCACCAGGGAATGAGCATCGCCGAATGCTGTTACAAAGATGGTGATGATGGAACTATGCATGTGCAGCACTTGCACTTGCATAGTGCTGTTGAATGGCAAAATGCCATTCCCAAGATGGCGACGCTAATGGAACTACACATGCGTGACGTTTGTATATGCACAGTTCTGTTTTGGAATGCTGAAGTGGCGGATGGCACAAGAAATAGTGCCACCATGCCTGTATTGTGAGCAGTCATGGTGGACTGCTTCTTGTTTTGGAGTTTCAAAAGGATCAACCTGAAACTCTAAAATGGAAGGGTGCCACGGTCGCTCATTTTCTGAGTGACCACAAAACGGCTGCGTGCTCCACCCACGCATCCATAAAAAGGTATTGGCCAAACTATTAAGTGTTTTTGGGCCAGAAATATGACATGTTTCACTCCTCCTCCCTTCATTGCTGCAGAAATCCTTTTTCTAAATCCCTAGTAAACAAAATACTATAACCGTTGAGAAACAGAGGTCAAGGTTAGTGCTTTCAGTAATTCATCAGGAAGATTTCCTCTCAGTTCTCTGTTATTTTTGGTAACTTGTGCTGATTTATTGCCAGGCTCCAGCACAGAGCCACTGTTCATGGAACTGCTGATTGCTGCATTGTAATAAATCCTGTATGCTGTCTGCACAACCAGTTTCTCCAAGCTTTTATAGTTATGTGGCTTTGCACAATGTTTTTTTAACACCCCCAGTTAGTGAAATAGTTTGTGCATGTGTGGTTTCCTCAATTTTTTGCTGCTAGCACAGTGCTACTGCAAATGCCAGTTCTATTTTAATTGTTTTTATATTAATGCAGTTTCATAAGACTTGTTTTGCTTGTATGGTTTTGTGTAATTAGAGGTGTGGTCTAATAGTTAGAGCACCAGTTTGGAAACTGGAAGATCACACTTCTAAGCATCAGCTGAGTCAGATTGTCTCTGTGTGTATCTTTCTAGAGCAAGTCACTTAACCTCTCAGTGTTCCAGTCCACCCAGCAGCTGAAATGTGATTTTAGATATCAGTTGGCCTATTCTGGGTAAAGAAAATTGTTTTGTGTTGGTGTGTGATAGGGTAGATGGTTGGAGCGAGCAATTTTAGAAGCACTCAGTAGAGAACCCTTTTGGAGGTTCAGAAATAGAAAGCCTGTATTTGAACAGTCTCTTTTAAAATTTTAGAAATAGACTTTTTCAGGCAAACTAAAAAAAAGCCTTTTTCAGTCTGTCTTTCCAGAATTAAACCTATTGCAGCCCCTCTGTTTCTTGAGTCATGACTTTTTTAGTTCCCAGGCCCTTCCAAGTGCAATCATGAAATTACTAAGTGACTGTGGCCCCAATGTTCAATGGTTAGCACTGCAGTGAAGATAGTTAGCACAGGTACTAATCTGGGTTTGCACCAGAATTTTTGGGCCCTAGAGTACTGCCCAAACCCAGCAGCAACTAGGCCCTTCCCATACTGCTTTGCTTATGCAAAAGAGGGGGTTCCTCATGCATGCCGGTGCAGTGGTACATTAAAAGGTTTATGACAGAAGTAAACAGACCCCCAGATCAGCTCTGTAACATGTCTTATCTGGGTACTAAGCCTGCACCCTCTCCCTTAAAGGCAGGGTGACTGTACTACAGCACCCACCTCTGTGCCAAGCAGTCTCCCCCAACACGCCCGATCACCCATCCTGTAACTGAAAAGTATACCCTGGTGGTTTGGTGGTCCCTCCACCCTGATCACCCTTCCCACATGTTTAAAGGATAACCCTGGTTGTTTACTTGTCCCACCACTGCCTGATCACACTTTCTGCATACCTAAAAGATAACCCTAGTGGTTTAGTTGTCCCTCCACCCCCCAATCATCCATCCTGCATGATGAAGGGATAACCCTGGTGGTTTAGTGGTCTCCCTTCCCCCAAGAAGCTGTTCTGCATGTTTAAAGGATAACCCTGGTGGTTTACTGGTTCATGCATCCCCCAATCATCAGTCCTGCATGTCTGGACTGGTGCAGAGTGGCAACCAGCACAGTCCTTCATACACGATTGTGCTTCTTGACTGTCAGATGGCAGCTGGCTGAGAGGGTGAGTGGAGGGCTGTGCCATCCACCACTCTGCACTGGTCCAGATGGTGAGTGGTGATCGGGGTGAAGGTGTATGGAGCAGGGGTCCTCAGTTTGTGGGCAGGTTGGGGACTGGGTTATATGTTTAAACTGCATGACAGGTGAACTGGGAGAGGTAGACCACTAAACCACCAGAGTTATCCTTTAAACATGCAGGCAGGTGACTGGGGTGGGGGCCACTAAACCACCAGGGTTGTCCTTTCAACATGTAGAATCAGTGATCTGGGGGTGGAAGACCACTAAATTACCAGTTTTATTCTTTCAGCAAGAAGGGTGGGTGATCATGGTGTAAGGAACCACTAACCCACCAGGCTGTATAGATCACCCTGCAGTGGCCCTGGGGGTCCTCTGTGCCAAATGCAAATGAGCCCATAATGGGCATGCAGATGGCCCCTTGGCACCTTGCATGCCCAATAAACTCATGTGCAGGCTTAGGCTAAATGTAGCCCACAGGAGACCTGACCCCATCACATTTTGGGCAGCACTGCATCCTGTGGGCCATATACAACATTGTTATGTTTCGGCCCAGTGCAGTTCCACTTAGCACTGCACTAATATGGCCTGATATTCAGTAAGTTAGTGCAGCTTCATTAGCAAGTACTAACCATCTGAATATCACTCACAGCTGATTGTGAGCTATCATAAGCACAGTGCCAAAGGCTGTGCTGAGATTGTGCCCAGCTCTGAATAAGGAGCTCTGGCTTTTTCTGACAACCTCATCATGGAGTCCAAACCTTTTGGGATAAGCCCTAAGATCACATCCCCAGATGCTGTCTGTGAGATGCCCACTATGCTGGTTCATACTGTTTGCAGGGGGTCTTCCTGATAGGACCAATGCAGCCAATAAGCTTCTTTCTGCTGTGTGCTCCATTCCATCCAATTGCCAGCCCTAATTACACACGCATGTGTGGAGAATGTTTGATAATGTGGGGGTGCAATGCACACCCCACCACCTGGTGCCTTTCTACTTAATTCATTTGCAAAATTATTTGCACTGGAACTATTTTGCATGATTGTCAGTGTGAAATGCAAGGACCTGAATCTTTTTTTATATAAATACAATTTATTGAAATTTCAGACAAAACCATACAAATAATAATCCTATACAATCACAGACAGACAATAATCCCTTCCTTCCTTCCCCCTACCATTAGAGAACAGAATAGACTCAGTTTAATATCTATACAAAAGAAAGTTATCAGTACTACAAATAGGTATACCACGACCTAGCATATTGTAGATAATACAAATACTGTGATGATAACCATATGGTTTTCTCTACATTAAAAAACATTTTAAAATTGTTCTGCATTTTTTAGGGACTCATTAGTGGAGGTAAAATTGTTGAGCTTGTTTCCATTAATTCCCAAAAAGGTTATCTATTTCATTCACATCATTCTACATTTTTATAGCTGCATAGTCCAGAGCTATGCTGAATATTGCGAACAGAAGAAAAGTAAGGGGTCTGACCAGAATTCCTAATACAGCACAGCTGTGTTGTTACAATGGAAAGCAGTTGGAGTACATCTTCCTGCAAAGCTGTACTCCTGCTCCCCATTCACTAAAATTTATTTCCTACTTTTCCCCCTCCCTTCTCCCCAGCACACTGTTTTCTTGCTTTAAAGGGACATTCTCTGCTGTCTAGGTACTATAATTTGAAGTAATCCACAGACCTGGATTTAGTGGCTGTAGCAGTCCTCTCCTACACACAGAAGCAATGGAAGCAATATTTGGTGCCCAAGAATTAGTTACTGTGAATAATTTCACCCAAAGCCAAAACCCTCCTGATCAGCTCCAGTTTAATGCACCAGCTGCGAAGGCATGGTCACATTTCCAAATGGCACCAAAGCACCTGGAGGTTTGTGCACACTTCCCAATACCTGAGTTCAGCTAGAAACATACTGTAACAGAGTAAAAAAAAAGCTGAACTTGGGAAAGTGGCACTTATTTGTAAATGAGGGCTTTAACTTACAAAAATCCTGGTCGGAAAGCTAAGCCGTGATACTGGGCAGGTGCTTACACATATGCATACCCCTGGGGAAAAGTAAAGGTATGCTGCAGTAATTTTTTTCAAGGTTTCTCTCAATGAGTTTTCATTGTCCCATGACTTTGGTATGTCAAGAATATGTATATTTTTTCTCCTAGATCTAGCTTCAAAGTCCATCAATTTATCTTTAAAGTCTGAATTTGTCTGCTCTAAGAATTTCAATTGTCTTTTTAATGGGATATTTTCCTCTTCCAAAATAGCAATTCTTTGTTGAGCCAGAGTAAGTTCCTGTTTGAGATCCTTATTCTCTATAATTAGTTGGTGTAAAACTGTTTGACATCTGTTAAGTTTCATCTCTAAAATTTCCATTTTGTCTAACTTATTGTCAATTTGCTGGATCTGCCTCAACATTGGCTTAGCCTATGAGGGAGAGGGTGAGTAATCTTCATATTCACTCTTGTTATTAGCATGCTGAGTCATCCACTTTAGTTGAGCTGCCTGACAAAGAGCAGCTTTCTTAAACAGTGATATTGCACATAGGACTCAGTCTTATCTCTGTATGAACATCGAAGCTATCTGGCACCAGGGGAAGTTCATTTGTGACAAATACCTTTCTTTTCCCAAATGGTCAATAAAATTTATGAAAGGGAAAAGGAAAAGGGAAGGGAAAAATGTCCACAGGCAATGAGCAGTTCTTATGAAGAATTTTTGTTCTTGTCCAGAGCAGCCTTTACCAATGTATCTGTGAATGAGGATGGTTTCTCTGTTTCAGAGCAAAAAAAGTGGTAAGGCGCTGTAGAAATATGAATGCAGACAAAATTGCCCCATTTTCGTAACTTCTCTCTTTATTGTATAAAAATGGCAGTAAACTCGAACTTTCCCCAGATTTCTCCATCAGTTGATCATCTTGCTGAATCTTCAGGCTATTGGGCTGTGGGGAGGGGCATTGTTTGTGGGTTCTGGAAATTGTTCATTTTAACATCAGAAGGCAGTTGTAATTGACATGGCAGGTTTGGTTTTGGCTTAGTCTTTATGGATTTTGGTATTTCTATTACCTGAATTATTTAACTTAACCCTTCTAATTAACTCCCATATGATTAGTGGGAGAAATCCTCTGAGGGAAACATTCAGAATTTCACTGCTCAGGGGTTTGATTCAATTTCACAGTGTGGTTAACAGCTCAGTGCTTATGCTACATACCATAACTGAATAATGTAGGTTTGTGCTTAGATACAGAGGCCAGACCAGTAAGTAGAAAGATGCTGCCAAGGTATTAGTTGTATGAAATGATTAATGCTTAGATACTGCAGCATAGGTAGGAGCAAGTCAGTGATTACAGTAAATGGTAACTGAATAGTATATATATATATATATATATATATATAAGGTGCTTAGATGCATTGACTGATGAGCAACTTGTTATGACTTGATTGTTTTGGCCTTTCTCTGTATCCCACCCTAGGAAGGATGCTTAGTTGAGTAGGATGAGACCCCCCCCAAAAGAAATTATGATATCATACGATTATCTCTCCAACTCCAGACAGTGTGGCCAGTAGCATGCAGGAGAGGAAAACCCCCCCTTGGGGGGGAAACCTCTGAGAACCCATGGCTACTAACCTGCCCATCCTTCTGGGCATACTAAAGGGGAGTAATCCTAGATTAAACATATTAAGTAGTAGGCTAATCCAAAGTTCGATACATTGTACTCTTGAATCCAATAACAGAGAAGCTGGAATCAGAGTCCTGATAATGAGAATCCATCGAGAGATGTCGGCACATCCTTCCAGCGAATTCTGTGTCCAATAGATATCATGTTCAGGGCAAGAACCTGATACGAATAAATTCAATTCCACAGCGAGCATAAATAATCTGAAATGGTCGAGTTGTACCAGTCAAAGCAATCCAGCAAGTGAGGAATTCTTTGAGGAGGACTTGAGCTTGAACAAATGACTTATGATCTATAATAGGAGGATTTGTGGTCCTGGATTCGATGGCAAGCTATGCAAAGATAAGGTCCTTGGTGAAGCAAGGAAACTAGATGCAGGCTATAAGGCTGGGGCAGAGTGGTTGGAATCTCCGGTCCTGAGTGGGGAGAGGCAGATAGGAGTAGATTGTGCAATAGAACTCGAGATATGAATAGATGGAGAGCTGAAAGACCTCTAGGCCCAGACCAGTGAAGCAGGTCTTGTAAGCAGGTGATACTCTTGATGAATCTCCAGGCCTTGAGGGTGAAGCAGGTATGCGTTAGTAATAGAAGTTTAATAGACCTCCTAGCCCCATGGGGCGGAAGTCATTCGAAGTGCGATGTAGTGATACCTCCAGCCCCACAGGCAAGGCAGGTTGTAGAGCAGTAGTAGAGTGCAGCAGTTATCTCAGAGACCAAAGCCGAGGCTAGTAGTAGGTATGAGCAATTATACAATGGCAAAAAATTTCCTGAACTCTGATTGGTCAGACTGGGACTGGACCCGTGATGTTATCCCAGTACAACATCATGGGTCTAGTCCCAGCACACACACGGCCGCATCAGATGTCAAAAAAATCACTCCGATGGCCATTTACAAGTTGCCCACACTTGGCATGTCAGAAGTGAAGTTTGCCAGTACTGTACTTCATCATTTTTTTGTTTAAAATCCAACCTTCCCAAAAGCTTACAAACTCACCAAAACCCCTAACAAATGGCACAAGATAAAGCCCCACAAAACCTAACACAATTATTCCCGTGATCTCTTCAACAAACAAAAAACAAAACAATGTCACATGAAGCCGCCAGTGCGATTGACTTCACTGTTCGCAGTCGGTGCTCTGCCTACAATGCTACGAGTCCATGTACTTGCTCATTGCTCCATTCACTCGCTTTTTCTGCAATTTTCTCTCGCTATAAACTCGCCATCCAGGAAACAGGGGAACAGGATACGGGGGCTCAATGTGGACAATGACCGCAAACTTAAAATGAAAACTGCCTTCAACAGCATTCGACGACCGCAAACTTTAAATCCAAACTGCCTTCAACAGCATTGCCCACACTTCCTCAAAAAGAGTGAGGCCTTGGCGTACATTACAAGCATACTGTGCTTCACTTGCTTACTCGATTGCCGCTTTGCGGGATGAGAACTGTGAAGGGACGCTGCAATTCTGAGACCATTTTGTGTGTGTGTGGGCAATCTACAACTTCAAGGGGACAAAAGCGGGAAACAGAGTTAAACAACAGAGATACGCAATATAACTACAAAACCGAAAGTGCACATTCCTAATGAGTGTGTCTGTGTGTGTGTGTGGTGTGGCGTGGGGGGGGGCATTGAAGTCAAGAATGAAATGCAGCACCACCACCCAATGATAAAACAATAGAACTGCACTACTTTAGTGTGTCTCTGTGTGTGTGGTGTGGCACGGGGGGGGCGTTGAAGTCAAGAATCAAATGCAGCACCACCACCTAATGATAAAACAATAGAACTGCACTACTTTTCCATTATGTATTCCTACTCAATGGAAAAAATCAGTAATAAAACACATTTTAAACATATTTTCAATCTATTTTTTATTAAATTTTACAAACGAGCCATTGTATAATAGCAATAATGCACTCCAGGGTGTGTGTTGTGCTGGGATAACGTCACTTCTGGGGTGATTAGTCGCACTCGGCCTGCGGCCTCGTGCCTAATCACCCCAGGAGTGACGTTATCCCAGCACAACACACACCCTGTCGGGCATTATTGCTTAATTATTGCATAAACAAGAGTAGACCTGCATGTACTGTACTGCATGTACAATACTGTGTATTTTGGTTTGTCTTACTGTGACAAGGTACCTTTGTAAATGAGCCTATGGCTCAAAGGTTTTCCAAACTGCTGTTTAAATAAAATAAAAAAAATTAAAATAAATGTAGATCTGTAGCAGTAGTAGTAATTGATGAACTTGTGTACAATGCAGAAGTAGTAGCAGGGGAGTAACTGGACAGATGGTATAAGGTACTGAGAAGACCATTGAGGGTGTTTGAAAGAGCAAGTAAGTAGAAAAGCTTCCTGTTAGCTAAGCAGATAAACCTGTATGAGCAGTATGTACATAGGTTAGGAAGGAGCCATAGCAAGGCAGCTAGCGAACAAGTCCAAATACCGTTGTGCTCTTGATGGTATGGCAGTATAATGCGGTGAGAGGGACGAATCATATACATTGGTGCCTTAAATGGCTGGAATAAGTCTCGTAGCGCTGGAGTAAGTTAATGTCTTAGGCCTCAGTATAAGATACAATGACTCATAGATTGAGTTCAGCTGGGAATGTGGCAGAGGGGTTATAGGACAGCCATGCGAACTGTCGCAGCATAGTAGGAAGCATCCAAGGAATTGAGCCACTGTCCTGAGTTGTAATCTAGATGGAAGCCCACATGAATATGAAGCATCCTTGACAAATGAGGCAGGTGCATCCGGGCGATGTGAGGCCGCAGTATCAGACTCTAGAAGTGTAAGTGAAGGCAAGAATCAGGGTGATGCATCCCATCTTGATGATAGTCAATGAGGAAGTGAAGCCAGGTATCCAGTAATGATGCAGCAGGTCTAGTGAAGATGGTAGCAGATCCTTAGCAAAGTTTCAGACCAAAGTCAATGTCCAGGAGGCAAGGTGATAGACGGGCATACATAATCCAGGTGAATGCACGGACACACTTGAAGTGAACGTCTGAGTTC
Source organism: Neoceratodus forsteri (assembly GCA_016271365.2). Classification (NCBI taxonomy): domain Eukaryota; kingdom Metazoa; phylum Chordata; order Ceratodontiformes; family Ceratodontidae; genus Neoceratodus; species Neoceratodus forsteri. The sequence continues at coordinate 1,782,321,046 of CM057452.1, forward strand.
CAAGATGAGGAGATGGAGCCAAGTTATGGAAGGGGAGGCGAACAAGCTGGAAGGTCGAAAGTTGAAGAAGGTAGCTCAAAGGGACGCGTGGTCCTGAGTGGGCGACGCAGTAAGTAGAGACTAAGCTAGACAGCTCCGAAATCCTCCCATCATTCAACAAAGCAAGTATGAGAAGGTAGAAACTGCATGCTGCGAGCTGGGCAAAGCAGGTGCAGTAAAATATTCGAACCTCCAGGCCCCAATGTGGGGCGAGGCAGGCATGGTGGTATTGTTGAACCTCCAGGCCCTGATACTGGGTGAGGCAGGTGGAGGAGAAGAGCTAAAGCAGGTGAGCTGAATAAGCACTGCATTGCTAAGCGTAATGAGCATAGAGTGGCGAAACCCTAGAAAGGTGAATGGGGTACTGAGTGTAGTAGAATCCCGGACTAAGCCAAGGAGATGTATTAAAATGAAACGGCAATGTGCAGTAGTAATTAGCTACGAGTTCAGAAGCAAATGAGGACCTGCACATATGTTGGTACAGTATAGGAATAAGTGGACTCACATGAGGTCTGCATAACAGTATATACATAATATTTGAACCACCATGGCCAGAATCTGCAAGCAGGTGCAGAGGCTAAGGAGTGCATGGCAGGAAATCAAGGCTAGAGGCACTGAAGCAGCTCGGCCTGTACATGGGGTAGGATGAGCAGCCGGATCGCACATAGGTCAGCCAGAGGAAGATGTAGAGAGCAGCAGCTAGGCCCCACAAAGGCTAGCAGAACCACAAACCCTCATGCAGGGTAGCATAGGACAGTGAACACTTGCCAGGTGGTAATAAAAGGTTATGAGGTCCAGGAAAAGGTGTAGCTGGGCCAGAAGGTGGCAGTATAGCCATTGAAGAGGGAAGTAGGCCAATACTTTGGAACTCTCAAAATAATCCTGGAGTGTCCTGTAGATAGCAGTACAGCTTGAGGAAGCTGAATAGCTGTATCCTGAGGAATAATAAAAATCCAAGGGATTAGTTGTCCATAGAAGCCTCCAAGCCTGCAAATACAGGTGTTCCCACAGATTAGGGAGCCTTGCTGGAAATTGTACTGATGCTATGTAGAGGTCTTGGGACACTGCAGTGTACCCTGAGTCATAGCAGGAATGAGCAATGCGAATGGAGTAACAGCAGGTCAAACACAGTAATGCACCCCAATAATAAGGCTCAGCCATTGCAAGAGTCGGCAGCCCATATCAAAATGTCCCAGTGAAATAGAAATATAGGCGAATGGCTGACAACAGCTGGTGGCGAGACAAGGGAAAGGTGAAGTGAGGAAGCCACAATATAGCCACCGGAGCTGTACAGCTGGGGAGCTGCATGTGGATCACTTGGACCCCGCCCCATGTGCTCGGGCAATCCTGATTCATGATCTGGACATTTCAGTCCTATGGCATTAGTAAGTAACTTTAATAAAATAAATAGAGTCCTTGCTCCCTTCAGTGCCTTCTGATACTCTGATAAGTTTCCAGTTATTGCAACAGGAGCAATCCTCCTGTTCTGATCTGTCTGTGAAGTTGGTTAAGTTGCTCGATTAGAGAAGGCACTGTCTTGATAAAGGAATCAATTGGTCCTTAAGTTTGCTGACTCATTTCTCCATTACATCAGTTCTAAAAGTAAATGTTGCCATTGTGGCACTTAGGCTGTTAACTGAATTAGTTCACACTGAAAGGGAGGAATTAATAGTATTACCTTTCTGGATGTCAGTTTAGTTCATTTTGATTGTTGCTAGCAAAGCTGCAGATAAATGGGTCGCGTTAGTTTGTCCATCTGCTGATTTCAGCACGAAACCATCTGAATCAATAGTGTTAGCAGCCCTCATTGAGAAATGCACTGGAGTGGCAATTGGTGCTATTTGTCTCTACGGGCATCTGTTAATTGAGCATCAGTTGTTGCAACAGTTATTGTTACGTGATCAGCAAGCAAGCAGCATAATGGAGAAGTCTAGGACACATAGAGGGAGAAAAAGCATCCAAATTGAAGGGAAGGTGAGGGATCCGGTAGCAGGTGTGAACAAACGCATAACTAGAGGCAATCCAGGGTGGTATAACCAGCAGAAGAATGGAGGAAACCCAGCTCAGCAGTTGCGGTAAGCGCCTGAGGTACTCTGGCTAGGCAGGCTGCAAGCATGCAAACTGCAGCGGGCAAGGAGCAGTGGCTGCACAGGAATAGGAAGCTAGGAAGAGAAGTAAAAACCAATGAGCAAGCAGTATGGGAGTGGTAGGAATGAAAATCCCCAAAAAGAAGTAGAAGAAACACAACCAAGGGGGGTACAAAACTGACAAGCAGAATAACAGACGCCGGGGGGGGCGAGCACAGGCAGAACAAGGGAAGAGAGCAGCCAGCACTAGCGCTACCACACAGAGTATGTGACTCATTCTAAGCAGAGAGGCAGTAGTCTGCTTGTTTAAGTGGAATGTGGGGGAAGAGCTCTTCCCCCACATAACTACAGGCATAGCCTTTCAATTATGTTGTAAGTTCCTAGTAATGGATTTTTGAGAACCACAGGCACCATCAATATTCATGGTAGTTAAACTCAAAAAAGACATCTGGGTTTCATTATTAGTCCCAATGACAGTACTCCTTATACCTGTTCCAATTTTAAGGAGACTTTAAGCACACCGCCCAGGCATTAACATATATTAGCGATGGTTCTAGAGCTATGCTTGGTAAGTCTTTTGTATTATCCCCTTATGCCTCCTGAGTTCTGACCTTGCTGGTTGCCAGCTAACAACAAGGCCACTGTTTCTTCTAATTGTTCTTTATCAGTCCGCTTTGGGTCGGTTGATATTTCAGAGTTTGTTGTACTGCAGGGCTATGGTCTCTGTTTTAGTTTCTCAAGATCCCTTGAGATTCAGAGAGGATTAAGAGAGTCAGCCTCTGTTGTATTTGTAAATGTTCCTGCTACAACAGTAGTACTGGTTGATGGTGCCATTAGAGAATCATCCAGCTGCGTTATCAAGGGGGAATCCCTTTCAAATGTGGATGGAGGCTGACTCACCAATTTAGCAGTAAAGCATTCTGTTTGGAAGGTTGTGCAGGTGAATGGGGTTGAGGAATAGCAAGTAATTTCATAGCGTTAGATGTTTCAACAGGATAATCAAGTTTAACTGAAACTTATTTCTGTTTGTAATTGGGTTACTTGCTATTATGGTCATTATGGCCAGCTGCTTTATTGGCTTCCCAGAAATTTTAGGTAATTTGGCCATCTTATTTCCCATGGCGTCTTTCTTAGTAGTCATAGTGAGATTGAATCCACACAGAAACTTTATCTGTACTATCCATACTAACTCGATTTTTATAATTTCCTAGCTCAGACAAATCAGTCATCCAGGAGCATTTACTTGAGTTGCTTGAGCTGCTGGGGAATGAAAACTTTCATATCAGGTGGAGGGTTTCATGGAGCTCTACACCGCGGAGACATCCTACTGCCATCTTGACTGCAGTAGTGTTCTGCAGTGACCTGAGTCTGCAATTCATGTACTGCCAGGACACGAAAAGATTAAATTTTCTTGACCTTACTTATGAAGTGAAAACTATAAACCAGTCAAGACTACTAGCTACAGAAAATCCACTGCCACCAGTAAACTGTTAATGGCAGACAACACCCATCCCATGAAATTGAAGAGGTAAATATGTTATGAAAGGTGTCTGTGAATACGGAAAAACTGCTCGGAGGAATCTAATTTTGAGAGTCAGGCTGGAGAATTAACAAAGGGACTTTTAAAGGAGAGGGTACAGAGCAGAAGTCCTAGCAGCATCCTGGCTAGGGCTACAGCACAAAACAGACAGGAATTCTAAGTTCCTAAAGTGAGAGATAAAGTAAGACATGATGCTGTCACTTTCAGCACTCATAACCTTTATTTATTTATTTATCTATTGTGTCTAGAGGACCTTTGAGCACATGTGCCCTTTGTCGAAGGTGTCCACGCTGGGCAGGTTACAGAAATAAAATACATAGCAGATAGCAATAATTATCAGAGTTTGCAAGTAACAAGATCAGAGTCAGGGACAATAAACACGCAACACAACGGCAACATCTGCTGAGAACAACTGCAGAGGCAGAAAAGCAACAAGATTCAGAGTTGCAAAAACAATTGCATGATTGTCATGAGGTCATAGATGCCACACTACACACACTTACAATGATATTTCTGGAGAAAGTGGGAAGAGGTTTGGGCCTTGAAGGCTGGGAAATGTGTGTGTGTGGGGGGGAGAGTCACTGAGGAGGCAGTGAGTTTCAGGCTTTCACTGTTCTGTACACAAAAGAGCATTGGCCAGGTGACATTCTCCAGAGTGGCAGGATCAAATGATAATTGCCATGGACCGAGTACCATACCTTTTGGTAATCAGTGAGAAGTGGCTGTGTACACCAAGGGGTATTTGTCCTATTTGGGCTTTTGACATTTTTTTTACAAGGAAAGTAGATGGATGAATAAGGGATTCTGTCTAAAAGAAGTTCACCATTTTCTTAGCAAATGGTGAGATGAGAAATGGAAACTCACACCTCCCCATGTATTACCTTTAGAAAGGAAAAGAATCTGAAGGACCTGCTTGCACACAGCTACTTTGAACAGGAATTGGAAAGACCATTGCTATGGTTGCCTCCAACACCTAAGGGGTTCTGTTTCAGTGGGAGGTGAATCACATTTAAATATGTGATGCAGAGACAAACTTTCATTCATCCTATTACTTTATTTAAAGTAGAGATACATGAATTTATTCAGTGTACCACCAGTTTTGTTATCTCTGTTATTGTTTACCCATTCAATAAGATATATATGTGGGCAGAAAAATTAAACAAGCTAATGCCAGAATACAGGAACATTAAAGGGATATAGTTAACAAACAGATGGAGTCCCCATTAGGAGCTCACTATAAGGGGAATCATGCCAGCAACCCCTTAGTTACCAAATTCACTGTGATTGAGTGGGCCCCACCACTTAAGAGAGGGGCAGACAGGTTGAACACATTTTTGAAAAAGGAAAGTTGGTGTATCTTTTTGCTAAAAAGTCTGTGACCTGCAGGGCTTAACGATGTATTCGCTTGGGAGATAATGAGCCTTGTCTGCTTTTTTTGAAATCTTGTTATACCTTTGCTAATGTATTTATTGATTAACAATGAGATACGGTTTGTTTTTTTGCAGCTACGAAACTGTTTTTTAAGTGTTGTTTTTGATAGAATGCATGAGTACATTTTTAATTGTACTGTATGTAATATTTTGGTAGCACATAATTTAGTACTCTAACTGCCAAGAGTTGCCCTTTGAGACTACCCTTGTTAGTGGCTTGGTACGGATTGGACACTTTGGCCCATTAATTAATAAATTATTCATGGTTCATGATATTTTTGGTACCTTAGTATACTGTATGCAAACTGAGACCCTGACAAAGGCTCATCTGGGACCCAAAGCACTGGGGCATTTGCTAGTGAGGTCCTGCTGAAGTTTATGTCATGTTTGCACCGTGTACTTTATTTTGGATTATCACAGGTATTTTATGTGACAGTGATACTGAATGTCACTAAATGTCCACTTTTGCAAATATGGATTGTCTCAGTTTCATTATTTTAAAATGGTATAGCAGTGGAGTGCAGCATAACATTTTTCCTGGTGATTTCCATATTGTCTGCCTTCAAAAGGGAATTGTCTGTCTTTGTTTCCATGCTCCTCGGAGGGAGGGGCTGCTATTATTGTGCTACCCAGCTCTGATGCCCTTCTCTTGGTGAACCTATGCATGTAACTCCTACTACTGGTGAGCCCTGCACTAGCTGTCCCCTATCATTTAGTCTTTAGTTTAAATCCCCCCTGACTGCCCAGTCCATTGACATGACCATAGCCCCCTGCAGAATTGTACTCCATCTTGGCTTGGATATGGATTATGGTCATTTGACTTGTATTGCAGGCATGCAAATCACCTTATCTGAAATAGCATAATGGTCCTGCAATGCCCCTACAACATTCCTGCTACAGCAGTGCCCAGAATTGTGTTTTATCATGACTAAAGATATTAAGATACTTCTCTCACAATAGCCCAAGTCGCAACTCATTTAATGCTTGGTGTGACTGTTTTCAAATGCTAAAGATATACATTGCTATCTGCAGGGTTGTTAAAGAGTCAGCTGGTGGCACTGTACATAAACCATGCTGCACATGTGTGTGCCTCTTCAAGCCATTTAGTCTATGTGCGCTAGTGGTTAACTGGCAAATTGCAAGAAGACAGTCGAGTGCAAACAGATGGTCTGGATTACTATCACTCTGCCATTTTTAGATCTCACTTAAGGAAGAACCTGCAAAGGTTCAAAGTGCTGGGGCTTTGTTGGTACTGTCTTTTTTGTCAGTTAGCACATTAAAACACTGAGCATTTACTTGTGATTTCTAGCTTTATTTGCACACCTTCATTGGTCTCCCTTATCATCACTCTACCCCGACTTTTCCTTCCTCCTCTGTGGGCACTCAAACATATGGCTTGGCACAGTTTATGGATATGGCTTCAAGAAAATCATCACAAAATTCCACAATTTTTACAAAAATCACATAAAATTCAACTTTAATTATTGGTATTATTTTGCAATTGTTGACTGCTTATGGCCATCATTCAAGTAAGGCATTAGAAAGCTAGCCCATGCAGCCTCAACTGTAGGGTCTATAAACGTATCAAAATTTGTGACTTTGCACTCTGTAGTTCTATGGTTATAGGGGCCCAAAATTGTGCACTTTACATACTTGCAAAATTTCATTTAAAAATGTCTGAATGTTTGGTTTCTTATAGCTCAGCTCCCTTTGAAAAGAAATCTGAAACTTGGTACACATGTCCCAGAGGTAGATGACTGGGAAACTTGAGGAGTGGGGGTTCAATGCCAAAAAGTGCAACATCATGCACCTAGCCATAATATAGGATCCCAGGAGCTGAGTATAAGATCAGGGGAGGTACTGACAGTCACTAGTCAGAAAAGGGACCCTGGGGTTGTCATATTTGATGACATCAAAATTGCAGTGCAGTATGTGCCAAAGCAGTGAGAAGGGTCCATGTAATGCTGGGATGCACAGAGAGAGGTATCGCCAGTGGGAGGAGGTAGGTGGTGTTGCCACTGTATCACTTGCTGGTGAGACTCCACCTGGAGTATTGTGTCCATTTCTGGAGACCTCACCACAGAAAGGACATAGACATAATGGAGGCAGTCCAGAAGAGGGCAACTAAAATGGTGCAGGAGTGACTCCAAAAACCCTACAAGGAGAGATTTAGGGATTTCAACATGTACACCCTGGAAGAGAGGGGAGCTAGAGGGAACATGATGTAGACCTACAAGTATCTCACGGGGGTGAACAGGATGCAGGAGCGGGGTCTCTTCCAAATGAGGAAGAGAACCAGGACCAGAGGGCATGCGATGAAGTTGGAATGGAACTTAAATGGGATGTGATGAAGTACTACTTCACTGAAAGAGTGGATGCAAAAACAGTAGGGGTCTTCAGTCATGCATGGGATAGACATAGGGGAATATTAGTAAATAGGCTGAAAGGAAGGTGGATCACAAGAGACCAGTTACGATCTGCAGAGACAGACTAGGTAGAGACCATTTGTGTAGACTGGGTGGGCCAAGAAGGCCTTTTCTGATGACAAAGTCTATGTTTCTGTGTTTCTATGTTTCAAATATACCATATGTGGAGAACATTGGACAAGTAGGTATAAAATTAGATGGAAATAAATTAAATTTAAATTCTGTAAAACTTCCAAAATGTGGACATTTTGTGAAATTTCACATCTGCAGTAGTGTCATTTTGCCTAAATTCTACTAACGAAACTTACATTTTGCCCAGCTCTGAAGGGGGGGGGGTATGCTGAAGGGGGTCTTGGGAAGCATGGACTGGATACTGCTGATAACAGACTGACACCCAATTGTGACACACTCTTGCTAGTTGCTCTGATGTGGGGGCTGCTCACACAGGAGCCACTAAAAAGTATTGACCTTAAGCAGCCAGGAATGTCCTGCATCTATATGTCCTGCGCTCTGGCTAAGCACTCCTTCATCAAGGGATAGCCACTGTCCCCTGAAAGAAAAACAAAAGTATGGTTTGCAGACACACGAGTCCCACTTATAATAAAATAAACATACATCCTCCTGCACCCTGCCAAGACATAAGCCTCCATGGCATGCATTAGCCATCTCCCATGACTTCCTCTAAAGATGGAGACATATGGCAGGATTTTCAAAACTCTTAGATCGGCACAAGCCCCAGTGCACCAATGATACAGCACATGGGGCTTGCGGCAATCTACAAGGATATTCTATCCCATGTGGCAATTGCCGCAAGGTGAACTAACTTTTTCTGGTCTACCTTGCGGCACTCCTGGGGGCCATTTTATGAAGCTTTTGCCAAATATGTGGTGCAAGCTGCCATAATATGTGAAAACTGTCTCAGCTGTGCCTGAGATTGTAAAATTGGGTGCATTTGCAGGGGAAGGCTTTGGCACACTGCCAGAACCAAAGTGTTGTGGTGTAGGGCTGGAATCGAGCCCTGCACCACATTTTGAAAATCCTGCCCCTCGTGTCTAACCACATTGCTGATTATGATTTTTGCATCACACACCACTTGGCAGTTCATACTGTGGTGGCCCTCCCTGTTCTCACTTTGTTCATTTCAAACACCATCACATGCTTATTTCATAGGATTCATTGTATAACTATTTGGCTTAATTTGCTGTTTTCCATATGACACTCATTTACAGTACATAGGAACACAAATGATGAAATAGTCAAGAAAAAAGGAATGCAGCCTATGAGTATCTCAGGTTCTACTTTGGAAATTGCCTATTGTGTCTTGATTGTATCCATTAACTGAACAAATCAGTTGATACAGTGCAAGGTACCAGGATCATGACTTCCTATACCAGGAACCATTTCTTGTGGCTATCCAATTTCAGGGAGCTGTCAGCAACAGTGTTGTATCTTAATATAAAGTGCCTATTCTCATGACCTGGATAGTTCGTATTCATACCAGCAAAATAGCACATCAGTAACACAGAGCGCTTTCCATTATCGGGTTTATCCTGTAGGTCAGACACAATCTCTTTTTCCAGTATAGGTGGTATGCATATCACATGCCCCGTCAGGAGTGAGTCACTTAGTTCTAACAACTCCCTTTCATCAGCTGAGTAACTTGAGGGAAAATCTCATAACACTATGCAGAGAGGTTCAACAACAGGAAATAATTTTGCTTTCTTTGGTAATTAAATAGATCAGAAACTGAAAATTCAAGGTTAGTTTCCACTGACATTCTAATATGCATCTTCTGTAGAAACATGGCCAGTCTTTTTATGTGCATGTGAATCATGGAATATGTAAGACCATTATTCATAGACATACTGTACTATTTTGATAATGTAGAAGTTGTGTGCAGTCAAAAGTAAAGTCCAACCTGGACCTGCACAAGACTGACTAATTATTGTATTATCAACAAAAATAATGAAGAACTGATGCCATTTTTTTTATAGTTTCTATTAGACACTGTGTTTATTTTTGCCAATGTTTATCATTACATTGGTGATTTGAGCAGCAGCAGTGATGATTACTAAAATCTTGTTTTTATTATTATTATTGTTATTGACTCTCCATCCCCATTTGCTCACATGTTTCTCCTCTCTCTAACTCCAACAATCTTGGGCCTCAATGGCTGCACCTTTCATCTGGCTGGGAGGCTGCACGAGTCATTGCATTCACGGTCAGTGACACTTCCACTTCTTAGTTGGGCAGCAGAAGTTGCATGACTTCCAGACAACCCACACTCTTTGCCTTGACAAATAGGTGCCTCTCTTTTGTGACATTACTGGCTCCCACCTAGCTACAGAGTGGTATTCCAGTGGAGTGGTATTCCAGTACTGACACATGAAGCTCCTGATTTTACATGGTAGCATGATGTGCCACCAGCTCAGCTACTGGTTTTTATGGACCTTTTCTTTGTTTGGGGGAGTATATGTGCTTAATTTACTGCCTTTGTCAACTGATAAACTTCTGTGCTGCTAGCTTCTCCTACCCATATTTCCTGCTGTGTTAATCTCTTTTTTCATGACAACGATGTGCCACTCTGCATTCCAGTGGCTGAAGTATAGCTAAACTTGAAGAACTTTTAGATTTCAGTATTATAGGTAAATTAAGCAATCTATAGGGGAAACTGCTCAAAGAGACTGCTTTTGTCGTGGGGAAAACAGAGAAATTGAGAATTCCTGGGAAATATGATCTATAAGAAAACACTGGAAAATTGACCTGAAGTTATAGAAAATGTCAGACTGGTCTGGAGGGGAAGCTAGCAGCACAGACGTTTATTAGTTGACAAAAGGCAGTAAAGTAAGCACAAATATTCCTGAAACAAAGAAAAGCCCATAAAAAAACTGTAGTTGAGCTTCTAAATTGCATTAGATGAAAGTCAACGTGGAGAATGAATGCAAAATCTTACCTAATACAAAATAGTCTTCAGGTGAAGCTATCTCTGGCTGGAAGCTGCAACACTGGACTTAAGATTTGCAAGAAAGCGAGTTGTGTTCACAACAGAGGGAGGTAAACCTTACAATTTACAATTGTCTTTGGTTTGAAGCAGATTCCTTAGAAAAGTTAATATTCTTCAGGTGGAGGATACTTCTAACTGAAGGATGAAATAAGGAACTTAGAATTATCAGAAAAGGCAGTCTTTCAATCAACAGAGGGAAGTGGAATTTGCTTTATTTTTGTTACAATTGGTAAGATTTTCAGTGCACAGGGGCTGAATACTGTTTTCTGTGTCTGCCCTTCTGCACAGCTGACTTGATTGGAGTTAGTGATTGACTGTTTGCATTGCAATATTTTTAGTACTGTGAGTTATTCACTGGGCTAAGAATTTGTCATAAGTCCTGAATTGAGAGCAGGTTACAGGCTGTGTATTGGACCCAGACAGTGCCTAGGGGGTGGAAACTGGTTTTTCTTTTGTTTATCTCTGTGTGCCTTAAAAGGCCAGGCCAGACTATGTCAGGAAGTGCTTACATCACAGCTACTTAACAGCCAATATCTCTGGAACACTCTTACAGACCTTGATAACAGTACTAATTTTAGCAGGCTCATCAGATAACCTAATAGTCTTCAGGTGAAGCTATCTCTGGCTGGAAGCTGTAACACTGGACTTAAGATTTGCAAGAAAGTGAGTTGTGCTCACAACAGAGGGAGGTGAACCTTACAATTTACAATTGTCTTTGGTTTGAAGCAGATTCCTTAGGAAAGTTAATATTCTTCAGGTGGAGGACACTTCTAACTGAAGGGTGAAATAAGGAACTTAGAATTATCAGAAAAGGCAGTCATTCAATCAACAGGGGGAAGTGGACCTTGCTTTACTTTTGTTACAATTGGTAAGATTTTCAGTGCAGGAAGAGTTTAAACCCATGGAGGCTGAATACTGTTTTCTGTGTCTGCCCTTCTGCACAGCTGACGTGTTTTGGGGCTGACTGCTTTCAGAGCACAAGTCACCAGGCTGTTTTGGGGCTGGGGAGGTTTACCTGTGTCTGACTTGAATGTTTGGATTTTTCTCTGTTTGATTAGCAGGGTATTTTCTCTGTCAAATTGTCATGTAGGGCATCTTTCTGACAGGAAGGCACCCATCGCAGCGGTAGGTAAGAGCTTTTAGTTGATTGTTTCATGAGGGCACAGTTTAGGCCCAAACCCTTCCCACCCTCACCCCACCCACCCCTGGAAATAGTTCCTTTATACCTGGGTTCTGACATCATTTCCTCAAGAAGGCAAGGTGCATATCACTGTCATATCCTCTGTAGCATACTGCACTGACAATATAAGCATACACATTATATAAATACATATATTTCTATATAACAAACCAATCACACACACACAAAAAAAACAACTAAACAAGGTAGACAGTTATGTGGGGAGTATTGCAATGTAATGGCTGTGGGGCAGCAGTCTTCCAGGAGTCTTTCTGGAGGCTGAGATGCTGCCCTGTTTGCAGACAACTATATGCCCTGAGGGAGGAAGCTGCCCATCTTCAACCGCACTGGACAGTAGTAAGGGAATCTCCCCGATCCAGGGAGCACCACAGCCACCACCACTACCTCAGAGGTTGCGAAGAAAGCACAGCAGTTGGACCACAGTGGGCTCAGGGAGGGTAAGGGTGGTGGGACAGAGGCACAACTAGTCAGTTATTCCATTCCACAATCCATACACCATTCTGGGGGAGCTTAGTTCCCCTATGGATGCACCCACAGAGGAGACTAAGCAGGGTGCAGACAACTATCACAAGGGAGGCCCTCAGGAAGGAAGCAGAGGGCACCACAGGGAAAGGAAGCAGCTTCTGGTGGGGGACTCAATTATTAGGGGGATAGAACTGGGGGGAGCAGGGAAAACTGAAGTAAGGTGCCTGCCTGGTGCCATGGCTTGGAGGGACAGGAAGAGCATCCTTAGGATCACAAGAACAGTTGCATGGGAGTCTGAGCTGGATGTCATTTTCCACCTAGGGACAAATGACTTGGCTCATCATGAGATTAGAGCAGTGCAGAAGGACTTTGTAGAGTTGGGGAGGGGCCTAAGACAAGTAGCACACACAGTATCCTTCTCAGAGGAGCTACCTGTCAGTGGCATGGGTGAGGCAAGGGTACTTTGCACCATGAAGTTTAACGAATGGTTGAAAAAGTGGTGTGGAGCACAGGGGTTTGGCTTCACTGGGGACTGGGGTTCCACCTGGAGGGACACCAGCCTATACTGGCAGGATGGTCTGCATCCGTCCAGGAAGGGAACAAGTCTTTTGGGCAATCGGTTTAAATGCTTCATTGGCAAGCTTTCAAACTAGTCAAGGGGAGAGGCACTGATAAGCAGCAGAAAAATCCCATCCTCCCCCTACAAAACAGGGTACTAAATGAGAAAAAGACTAAGGTAGAAAGGTCAGTGGGGGTTGCTGCTACAGAAGGTAAAGCCATTAAAAAATAGAAAGCAATGAGTACTGATGCCCGTAGTCTGGGTAACAAGCTTCCTGAATTAGTGGCCTTGATGGAGGAGGAACATCTGGATATCGTGGCAGTCACAGAAACATGGTACATACAGAACCATGACTGGGATGTAAACATACCAGGATACACTATCTACAGGAGGTACAGGGGAGGGTAAAAGAGGAGGAGGAGTAGCTCTCTACATAAGAGAAGAAATCAAAGCAACAGAACAAAGGGGTAAATAGGGAGGAGAAGAAGCACTGTGGTTCAATTTGGAGGCAGGCAATGGCACCACAATCCGCACAGGGGTTGTATACAGACCCCCCTCTCAGAGGGAGGAAATGGACAAAGAAATGATAGAAAGTATACTTAGAATGGCAGATAAAGGATAGATATTGCTGATGGATGATCTGAATATGCCAGATGTTAACTGGAGTGTAGTTGTAGCAGCCACTTCTAAGAGTGAGGTTATTCTAGATGCCCTACAGGGGGGCATGCCTTAGACAACTAGTATTGGAACCCATTCGAGAGGGAGCAATCTTAGACTTGGTCCTCTCAAATGGAGATGGAGAGAGGATCACAGATGTAGAAGTGGGTAGCCATCTGGGAACTAGCGACCATCGAACAATATGGTTCACAATAAACACAGCAATAGAGTCAAGCCATACAAAGGCAAAAGTACTGGACTTCAGGAGGGCTGACTTTGCCAAAATGGGTGAGTGCCTAAGGAATGCACTAGCAAATGGGCAGGAAGGAGGGGTGGAAGAACAATGGGGAATCATAAAAACTGCAATCACAGAGGTAACAAGCCTTTGTGTGAAGCAAATAAACAAAACAAAACTATGTAAGAAACCACTATGGTTCTCAAAGGAAGTGGCAGTGAAGGTTCAAGAGAAAAAGAAAGCATTCAGAAAGTACAAGGAATCAAAGAAGGAGCAGGGCAGAGAATTGTATCAGTTAAAGCAAAAGGAAGCTGGGAAGGCAGTCAGAACAGCAAAGACCCGAACTGAGGAAAAGATAGCCAACTCAGTTAAGAGGGGGGATAAAACATTTTTTAGGTACATCAGGGAGCGAAGGAAGACTAAGGAGAGAGTGAGGCTTAATAAAGGGGAGGGGGTAAGAGGGTGATGGTGAAAAGGCACAGATACTAAACAAATATTTTTGCTCAGTATTTACAAATGAAGAGGGGGAGGTACCTAAAAAAAACAATAGAAACACTCTGGATACAGAAGTTGATACCAGCCCATTTACAGAAGAAAGGGTTCTGAAAGAACTCTTAAAAATGAAGGTGGACAAAGCAACGGGGCCTGATGGGATTCATCCCAGAATTCTAAAAGAACTAAGGGTAGAACTAGTGACACCACTGACTACCCTCTTTAATAAATCATGGGAGGATGGGGTGGTACCTGAGGACTGGAGGAGGGCAGATGTGATTCCCCTTCACGAAAGTGGGAGCAGGGCAGAAGCAGGAAACTACAGACCTGTTAGTTTAACCTCAGTGATAGGGAAAATGATGGAATTACTTCTGAAGGAAAGAATTGTCAAGTACCTAGAGGCCAGAGGGTCACAGGACCCAAGGCAGCATGGATTCACAGCAGGAAGGTCATGCCAGACAAATCTGATAGATTTTTTTGACTGGGTGACCAAAGTAGTAGATCAGGGAGGGGCTGTGGACATGGCCTACCTAGACTTTAGCAAGGCATTTGACTCAGTCCCACACAAAAGATTAATATACAAGTTAGCCAGTCTGGGAGTGGGTCCCAAGATGGCAGCCTGGGTAAAGAACTGGCTGGAGAATAGGACACAGAGGGTAATAGTAAATGAAGTCCACTCTGAAGAAAGGGGGGTTGCTAGTGGGGTGCCGCAGGGTTCAGTATTAGGATCGGTCCTCTTCAATGTCTTTATAAGCGACATTGCAGAGGGACTGGAAGGAAAAGTATGTCTCTTTGCAGATGACACAAAGATCTGCAACAGAGTTGATGCACAAGGTGGGGTGGAAAGTTTGAGAAGGGACTTGGCAAGGTTAGAGGAATGATCAAATGTATGGCAGCTTAGATTTAATGCTAAGAAGTGCAAGGTAGTGCACCTGGGAAACAAAAACCCAGGGGAAGAGTACACAATGGGGGTGAGACACTAACAACAACAAAATGGAAAGGGACCTGGGGTCAGTCATATCAGATGACATAAAGGTGGGCAAGCAATGTGAGGGCAGTAAGGAGGGTTAGGGGGTACTGGGATGCACAGGGAGAGGCATCACCAGTAGAAAACAGGAAGTTGTTATCCCTCTGTACAGACAGCTGGTGAGACCCCATCTGGAGTACTGTGTGCAGTTCTGGGGACCCAGTCTCCACAAGGACATAGACAAGATGGAAGCTGTCCAGAGGAGGGCAACTAAAATGGTGCAGGGTCTGCACCAGAAGGCATATGAAGAGAGACTAAAGGAGCTTAATATGTATAGCCTCGAGGAAAGGAGGGAGAGGGGGGAACGTGATAGAAACTTTCATGTACCTCAGGGGTATAAACAAAGTCCAAGAGGGTAGCATCTTTCAAAAAAAGAGGTGTGCAAGAACAAGGGGCACAATTTGAAGATAGAGGGGGGCGCTCAGAGGTAATATAAGGAAGTATTTTTTCTCAGAGAGGGTTGTGGATGCATGGAATGGCCTTCTGGAGGAGGTTGTGGAGTCAGAAACAGTGGTTGAATTCAAGCATGCATGGGACAGCCATAAGGCAATTCTAGGGGGTGGGGGTAGAAAGAAGTAGGCTGCTGGTTAACTAGGATCTGCAGCTTATCAATTAGGTAGGGAAATGGGCAGACTGGGTAAGCCAAGCGGTCATTATCTGCCGTCAAATTCTATGTTTCTGTGTTTACCTCAATGGCTGGTGAAAGGAATCCTGAACAAAAGGCAACACAGTTCTCTCTCAGTACAGAAAGCAAACTAAATGAAAGAATAGGATAGGCAAGCATCACAGCCTGGTGCATTGTTTGGAATGTAAGGCCAGGGCTAAAACAAGCCCCTTGCAAATGGCTGCCCCCACACCCCAAAACAGAGGTACAATTAATTAAAAACTGATTTAAACCATATACACAACCACATACACATTAATACTATTCAGAAGCTCTGGAAAGTATTTAAAACATCTATTTATTCAGTTTTTGCCCGCAGTTCTCCTTTAACACAAAGGCACATACTGCACACGGGTCCACTACGAAAACCCAAAACTCATTTCCTAACCCACTGTTTCCTGAGCCCAGGATCCAGAACACAAAATCCAAACAGTGGGATTTTGCATGTTTTTCATGTTTCATAGGTTCATAGCTTTATTACGAGTCTTTAAGGTTGATAGACCCATTAACAACTCAGCACTTGTCAGTGGAAATATCTCAATTTGTCATCTCCCATGTATCTATTAAGTGCATTTTTAAAAGAGGTCAGTGAGTCATTATTCACTACCCAATGAGGTAAGCTGTTGCAGCGTGATATCACTCTCTGATTAAACCATTTAGATCTCTGGACAGTGGTAGGACTATCCCCCCATAACTGCAGATTATGTGCTCTTGTTCCTTTTCTTATTAATCTCCTGCTTATTCCTACGCTTTCACATATCAGGTCATCTTACATTGCCCTGTATACCAAACAGAGATCCAGCCTTATAAGTCTGTAATCTAAAGAATACAAATTCAATTTTTTTTGTCTATCTCTGTATGGCCTATCTTTTTGCGCAGTTATTTATTTATTTATTTTTGTTGCCCTACGCTGTATACTCTCCATTAATTTCTGCCCTCTAATGCTCTGAGGAGCACAAAATGCAGAATTGTATTCCAGGTGTCATCTCACAAGAGACGTGAACAATGGAACCATTACTTCCTTGTTCTACTTCTAGCATTTTTCAGTATGGTAGCCAATATCCTATTACTTTTTTGCATATATCTCCTAGTATGAATTTCAAACTTCAAATAATTTGTAATGATTACACCTAGGTCTTTCTCTTCCTGTGTTTCCTGAATCCTTTTACCATTTAAGATGTAGTGGTATTTGTGGTTATCTTTCCCTAGGTGCATCACCTTACACTTCTCCTCATTAAACCTCAACTTATTGTCGCTTAGCCATACTTGCATCCTATATCAATCTTGCTGTAGGTTTTTAGCAGCCTCTGCACCATTTATAATAACATCAGTTTTGCTATTGTCTGCATATTTAGCAATTCAAGAGTGGCCTGATGTCTGCATAGATGAAATAAATATACCAAACAAGGTTGGTCCCAGAACAGAATCCTGGGGCACTCCGCTCATCACCTCTCCCCAGTCTAAATAGTGCCCCTTAATCCAAACTCTCTGTTGTCTTCTATCCAGCCATGAATCTATCCATTGGACCAGATCTGTGTATCCTTAATTCCACAAGTTTATCAATCAGAAGACTATGGGAGACTTTGTCAAATAATAATAACAATACTTTATTTATATCACACCTTTCAAAAACCAAGGCGCCTTGACAATAAAATAGAACAAGATTAATATAAAACCCAATAAAATACAGCATCAAATAAAATTCAGGCTCCAATAAAATCAAGCAGGGTAGGCTAGTTGCCACAAATGGGTTTTGAGTGCCTGTTTAAATCCCTCCATGGTCATGCACTCCCGAAGCCAACAGGGTAGAGAATTCTAAAGGGCAGGAGCCACGTACATAAATGCATGGGCCCCCGAAGATTTTAAAGATACCCTTGGAATCTTTAGCAACCTCTTGATGGCTGAGCGGAGCAATCGTCCCATGTAGTACAGAACCAGAAGCTCTTTCAGGTAGTCCTGGCCCTGTCCATGTAGGGCTTAATAAGTCAGAAGTCCGACTTTAAAGGTGATCCACCAGTGTACTGGCAGCCAGTGCAGTTCATGCAGCACCGGAGAGATGTGACAGGTCTGGGGAGTTCCTGTCAACAACTGGGTTGCAGTGTTCTGCACCAGCTGCAAGCGGCAGATATCAACCCCAGATAGCCCTAGATAAAGGGAGTTGCAATAATGAAGGTGCAAGGTCACAAAGGTGTGGACCAGTGTGAGAATATCACAGGATGGAAATAGATGCTTAACCCTGGAGATGTTCCTCAGATGGTAAAAAGAGGATTTGATGACTGCTGACACCTGTGACCACAATGTCAACCCATCATCAAAAATCACCCCGGGTTTCACCCCCGTTCAGAGGTAAGGAACTGGGAGCCTCTAAAGAACAATCCTGAGGGAAAATCCACTTCTAACTCCTCTATCCAGTGACCTGAGTCCACAACCAACACCTCAGTCTTATCCGAGTTCAACTTCAGCCAGCTTGAATTCATCCAACCCTAGATTTCAGTGAGCCAGTTATTGCAAATTGAGAGAGCTCTATCCTGGTTGGGTGCAAAAGACAGGTAGACCTGGGTATCATCAGCATAACAGTGAAACTTCAACCCATACCATCTTACAATGTCTCCGAGGTGTAGCATGTACACTGCGAACAACATGGGGGACAGCACCGAACCCTGAGGAACTCCACATGACAGAGAGACTGGGTCAGAGGAATGAATCCCTGACACCACCCTCTGAGTTCTGCCAGTGAGGAAGGATGTAAACCACCTGAGGACTGTACCAGACAGGCCGCAGATGCATCTCAGGTGTTTGAGAAGAATCCCATGGTCCAGAGCCTCATACGCTGATGGGAGAGCCATAAAAAACAAGATGGAATGGTTTTTCCGATCTCTCGCCATCAGAAGATCATTGAGCACCCGAACCAGTGCAGTCTCAGTGCTATACCTCTTTCAGAAACCAGATTGGAGGTTCATAGATGTCATGGATGGTCAAATGGTTCTCTAGTTGTAGGACCACTACTTTCTCAATCACCTTTTCCACAAAGGGGAGGTTAGAGATTGGTCTGTAGTTGGCATGGCAGTCTGGGTCCAGAGAAGCTTTGTTCGGGGGGGTCACCACCGCTTCCTTCAGGGAGCTAGGAAACTCACCCAACTCAAGGGAGCACCAGACTATCTATGCGAGGACCAGGCTGATGATGTCACAACAACCCATAATCAGGGTAGTTGGGTCCGGATCCAAACTACAACACATAGGGCGCATACTCTGGACAATCCACATGATGTTGACGAACTCAGCCAGTTGAAGGTACTCCAGGAAAAATGAGGGAACATGCCCAAGCACTGATCAGTAACAACTCCCATAGAGTGGGCTGGTTGGAGCCCTGCCCTGGTGTCAGCCACCTTCACTGCAAAAAATTGAGTGAGCTCATCACACTCCTCTTGTGAAAAGGCTCTTCAAATCTGCGGGCAGGATGGGTTGCACAGTCTGCCTACTGTTCAAAAGAGCTGAGCCGGTTGGTTCTGAGCAGCGACAATCTACACAGACAGGAACTCTGCCTTTTTATGAGTGATTGCCGATTGATAGACTTGATAATCTTCCATCAATCTAAGGTGGTCAGCCTCCAGGGCGGATTTCCACCAGCATACTCTAACCTTCATCCTAGTCATCACATCTCCCTCAAAGTCCCGTCAAACCAAGGGGACCAAGGACAAAGAGAGAGAGGACAAACATGGACAGGAGCAACAGCATCCAAAGCTATGGAAATGGCCTTGTTATAGGCCAAAATCAGAGCTTCTGGATTGCTGTTTGCCACAGGAAGCGCCGATAGGTCAAGCACCTCCTCCAGGCCTTCAGAGTTTACATCTTGTAAAGGGCGGTACCTGACCATCTCCACAGGGGTAGGCCAATGAAGGGGGGTGCAAAAACTGAACCCCACGGTGTAATGATCAGATCACCTGATAGGTTCCACCCCCAAATCAAAGGTTTCGATCCCCAGGAGGAAGACTAGGTCAAGAGATTGACCGTGTTTATGAGTGGCAGAGGTAACAATCTGTATGAGTCTCAGAGATGTCATCAACTGGAGGAAGTGTTGTCCAAATTGTGTGAGTTTATCATTGACCCAGGTGTTGAAGTCGCCCAGGACCATCAGCCTGGACTCAAACGCCATGTAGATCACGAAGTCCACTACTTCCTGAAGGTAACGCTTTTCATCCTGGGTTGAATGGTAGATGAGGGCGATCCTACAACCTACACCTGCCACTACAGTGCACTCAAATAATCCAGCCTCCTCAACTGGTACATTTGTGAGGCCCAGTTCGGTCTTAAAACAGACCGCTACCCCCCCCCCGCGGTCCAATCTCGAGCTGTGTAACACCAAATACCCAGCTGGAATTGCGGCCTCCAATGTGGGGCCAGTATTCTCATCCAGCCAGGTCTCGGTAATGCATGCCAGATCCACTATCCCAACAAGATCTGCAATAATTGAAATCTTGTTTTTAAAGGACCTGGCATTGCATAACATCACTCGAGTTGGACAGGCTTCCAGGGCTGCCCAAGCTACCTGCCCACCACTACTGGTGGTGCCCTTGGGTATGGAAACCAGGCATGGTGGGCCATAGTCCAGGTTCCATTTCACCCCAGGATATCTTCTAGGCTCAACAACCCTGATATGATGGCCCCGCTCATTCATCTTCCACCATTCGCACCCTCAGGCCCCCCCAGCGAGCAATATCCAGCACTCTGCAGTGCTGGTAAGTTGGAAACTGCAAGAGGGAGAATAAAAGGGTGAAGGGCGTGGAGGGTAGAGAATGAATAGTGCACGACCGTGAGGGCAGGCCCCAAACACATAGTAATAAGCTCAGTGAAAGACTACACCAAGCCCACACAAAAAAAAAACACAAAACAACTTAAACAACCAGAAACAAAGACTTCAACTACATGATCCGACAATAAATAAATACTCTCAGACACCCACCCCAAATGCAAAAATAAATCTTTCAAATACAAAATAAAATATAATAGATCCGTCTTAAAGTCCAAGGAAATGAAAATGGACCGCGAGGAAAACCTATGTAAAATAAATAGTAGATTCTTAATAATTGTAACAGTAACTTAGGTCCAGAAAGTGAGTCAAACAGAAAAATAAAGTCTTCAGCCTCCTGAGGCCCTCTCACAACCTAAGGAGGACGAATGCTTTGGCATAATCCAAGTAAATGACATCCACCAGGAGTCCCTTGTCCAGTGCAGCACTAACAGATTTGTAAAAATGTAACTGATTTGTCAGACACGAATGTCTCTGAAGAAAACCATGCTGTGTGATGTCTTGATGCCCTTGTGTCTTTATCTGAATGAGTTTGTGCTCCTGTAACATTCCCTCTAAGATCTTTCCCAGAACCGAGTTCAGGCTTATAGGGCGATAGTTTTTAACTTCCTGTCTGTTTCCACTCTCATGTAGAGGTGCTACAATTGCCTCCCTCTACTCATCAAACACTCTCCGCTGCTTTATTGATGCAGAGAACAGAGTTGCTATTGGTTCTGAGAGTTCCTTAGCCAGTTGGATTAATAAATGTGGGTTTATGTTATCAGGGTAGGGTGATTTATTAAGTTTTAGTTTTAGCAGTCTTTCCTTAACACACATTTTTGTCCCCACACCCCCCAATGCAGAGGGCTCCACCCCCTGCAC
Organism: Neoceratodus forsteri; assembly: GCA_016271365.2. Taxonomy (NCBI): domain Eukaryota; kingdom Metazoa; phylum Chordata; order Ceratodontiformes; family Ceratodontidae; genus Neoceratodus; species Neoceratodus forsteri. The sequence continues at coordinate 1,782,342,540 of CM057452.1, forward strand.
CCACTGGAATTAATATAACAAACACTTGGGGGGGGGGGCAAAATACCACTGTTGGGATTTTGTGGTTTGGGATTCCAGGCTTGAGCAACAGTGGGCCCGGGAAACAAGTTTCGGATTTCTGCAGTGATCCCCTGTACACACACCTATACATGCATGTGAGTACATGGAGATTACAGACATGGTGCCACCCCTTTCCTGCAGTGCAAGTGATGTTTTCCTTTAGTAGCAGTCGGGATGGGGGTTTTAGGCTTCTGGGCAGTGGGTCCTTGGAACTTAGATGTTGCTCTGGTTTTTACAATTTTCAAAATTGTGATGCTTCTACCCAGAGAGCCAATAGGGCTGCAGCCAAGGAACTTGATGTAACAATATTGAAAATTACCAGTTACAAGCCTGCATTTGCAAAATGTAACATAGGCTCAGAAATGGGTTTTTTTTGTTTTTTTTTTGCAATATTTGTACACCAAGTTTTCAACATAGCCTTCTTATGACACTGCCTCATGAAGAAGGCCAGAGAAAATGTTGTGCTCCTGGATTAAAGGAGATTTCATGCAGGGACGGTGAAAGTAATTTTTGGGATGCAAATAAACATTTTGGGCAGGAGTTGAAACATGACAGCTATCACATTCATGAGGTGCTGTAAAAAAAATGGCTATGCTGAAAATTTGTGGTAAAAATATTGAATATTACCAAACTTACGAGCCTGCATTTGCAAAAGTCAACACAGCTTCATAATTAAAAAAAAATATTTATTTTTACACCACATTTAGAACATAGCCTTCTTATGACCCTGTGTCATGAACAAGGATGGAGAAAATGTTCAACTTCTGTTCAAAAGGTGATTTCTTATAGGGACCGTGAAATCACCTTTTGTGATATAAAAAAATATTTTGGCCAGGATTTGAAACATGACAGCCATCACATTCATGAGGTGCTGTAATGATATGGCTATGTTGTAAATTTGGGGTAAAAATATTGAAAATTACCGAAGTTATGAGCCTGCAGTCACAAAATTTAGCATAGGTTCATAACTTTGTTGTTTTTTAATATTTTTTTGCCAAATGTTCAACATAGCCATCTTATGATCCCACCTCAGGAACAAGGGTAGAGAAAATTTTCATACCCTACCCAAAAGGTGATTTTGCACAAGGACTGCAAAATCACCTTTTGGGACAGACTTGCCTGATGTCAGTGCAATTGTTCTTGAGGAGGGGTCACAAGAAAAAGTATGTTGAAAATTTGGGCCTAAAATATGCAAAAATGGCCAAGTTATGGCACTAAGTTCAAAACCCATTGAAATACATTGAACCGTATTCTTGTTTCTTCAGTTTGCAGTCCAATTTTGAAGAGTGAAGATATGTTTGGGGTCCAGAGAGGATTATGGCATTGGATCCCCTATGAGTAAATAAGGTCTTGTGGGGTGCGGGTGGTGGGAGCTGAGTGGGATGGTCAGATGAGGAGACTGTTACAGCTGCAAAAGACATTCATGGATGGTTTTCCTTTTACAGTTTTTTTGAAAAAAATGGGCAGAGGATTCCTGCACTGTGGGATTGGGCACCCCCAGTGTCAATGTTACCTTTTGAGGGGGAGTAAGGTGGTGGATTCTGAGAAGGAGGGTTGAGTGGGGTGGAGATATATATATATATATATATATATATATATATAAAGATGTAGATAAAAATACTTAAAAAAAGATACACAAATAACCGCGCATGTGTGGGATTGGATGGGGGCAGTATTAAAACAAAACAAAACCCACCGAGGAGTCCTGATTGCAACACTAGGGGACTGGACACCCCCAATGTCATTCTTATGTTTCTGGGGGGGGTTGTGGGTGCTGAGAGGGCGGGTCAGGTGGGGGGGATATGCATAATAAAAAAAAGAAATCAGCGGTCACGGGGGAACGCAGCACAGTCTCCCATGACCAAGATGGCCGCCACACTGTATCCCTCTATGACAAGGCGGCATATGCGATGTTCTCCATGACCACTAACAGAGTAAAAACAGTACAGTGTGACTGTCAATGCAGACAGCGAGTGAATTGCTTCACAGATGTAGCGTTGACTGTACTGCAACTCCAACATATTGTTTGGTCAGAAGGAATGCATTAAGTCCTTTTTTCCATAGCAAGAGGTCTGCAGGGCTATGCCCTCTGCAGCCCTAAAAAGGGCACTTTGGACTCCCACCAAAGCACAATTTTGGAGTTGAACCACGATTCTTCCACTACTGAAATCACTCCTTTGGGGGGGGGGGGAGTTCCTTTTCTACATGCAGCATTCTCATGCCAGTTCAAATTACAATCAGTGGATACACACAGTGTAAACAGCACATACAGCTTGTTTTAGTCTTAAAGAACACCTAAACCCTCTTTTTGCACATGTTTTATCTATACAATGCCCTGTTAGCAGGGGTGTAGTGCTCCAATACTTTTAAAGTCTTCAATGATTTTTTTTTTATGTAGTTCTCCAGGAAGCAGTCTTAAATCAGCAACTGAACAGTCTTTGAAGCACAGCTGTAAGAGAACTTTATTTTATAACTTCTCTGATGAATTCCTTCACAGACTTTATTGGAGCACAAGGTGATTTGAGATCAGGTTTCAGCTTGTGGCAGTGTGGTTACTAGGCTGGGATAGGCAGACAGACATTGTGATGATCCTCCAACTGAATAAAACAGACAGTCACATTTTTTAGTAAATCTGTTTGCTGAGTGTCATCAAGGTACAGGCCAAGAAGCATAGGAAGGCCAGGAGCAGATGTAAATTTCACAAAAGTAGCGTTTTATTATTAAGAACAGTAAAAATAAAAAATAAAATTTGTTCAGGATAACTATTTACAAAAGCAGTACGGAGAAAATGAAGTCCTTCATCTGATGGCTTATTTTCAATTCCAAATCTTAGTCTCTCCTCAGCAAAAACATGGCTGCTCTTTTTAAAAGCCATTGCCTGGGAACTCATTAAGAAGACATCCTGTTTTTTCACAAAATGGTCTTGCCTGTTTCTTTGCAGAGCAGGATTACTATCAGAACAGGGTCCCAAGCTGGCCTCCTGCTGACAGTTCTACAAAAGAGTTTGTAAACAAGCCTGAGAGGAGCTCAAACTGCATCTCAGGTTAACCCCCTAAATTCCAAATAGCTTTTTGCAATCATTTCAACAGTGTACTTATACAGTGGCGTGAAAAAGTATTTGCCCCCTTCCTGATTTTCTCTATTATTGCATATTTGTCACACTGGATGTTTTCCGTCTTTAGACAAAATATAATATTAGATAAAGGAACCTGAGTGAACAAATAACACTTTTTTTTTACTTATTTCATTTATTTAATGAAAAAAGTTAACCAACACCAACTGGCACTGTGAAAAAGTAATTGCCCACACACACTAGTTAAATCAACCCAATTAAAGGGATAATTAGAGTCAGCTGATTGAACACAGCCAGGCTTCTGACAGCCAGCCCTGCTCAATATAAACCTCACTTATTTTGCCCCTTACCATCAGCTCACGCTTAGCCAGCACAAAGATTCAACAAGCACATTATGCCATGATCAAGGAAGTTCCTGAAAGATCAGAAAAAAATTTGTTGCCCTCTATCAGTCTGGAAAGGGTTACAAAGCTATTTCTAAGGCTCTGGGACTCCGTAGACCACAGTGAGAGCCATAATCTCAAATGGAGAACACTTGGAACAGTAGTGAACCTTCCAGGAGTTGGCGGCCTGCCAAAATTACTCCAAGGGCGCAGTGTAAAATCATCAAGAAGTCTCAAAGGATCCTAAAAACAACATCCAAGAACTGCAGGCTTCTCTTGCCTCCAGCTAAGGTCAAAGTGTTCATGGCTCACACAATCAGAAAGAGACTGGGGAAGTGCTTCATGTGAGGTAGCAAGGAAACCACTGCTAACCAGAAGAACATAAATGCTAGTCTCTCATTTGCCAGGAGCACCTGGATGATCCACAAGCCTTTTGGGAAATGTTCTATGACAGATGAGTCAAAGTGGAACTTTTGGACAACATGGATCCATAATGTCTCAGTAAAGCAAACACAGCATTCCACAGTAAGAACACCATACCAACAGTCAAACATGGTGGTGGTAGTGTGATGGTATAGGGATGCTTTGCTGCCTAAGGACCTGGATGACTTGCCATAATTAAAGGAACCATGAATTCTGCTCTGTACCAGAACATTCTGAAGGAGAATGTCCAGTCATCCTTCTGTCAGCTGAAGCTGGAAGCGTAGTTGGGTCATGCAGCAAGACAAAGATCAAAACACAAAAGCAAGTCCACATCAGAATGGCTAAAAGAAGTAAAATTAAAGTTTTGGGTGGCCTAGTCAAAGTCCAGACTTCAACAATAGAGATGCTGTGGCAGGACTTGAAGCAGCAGTTCATGCTTGAAAACCACCAAATGTTACTGAATTAAAGCAGTTCTGCAGGAAGAGTGGGTTAAAATTCCTCCACAGCGATGTGAAAGACTGATATTGAATTATAGGAAGTGTTTGGTTGCAGTCATTGCAGCTAAATGTGGCATAACCAGTTATTAAGTGTGAGGGGCAATTACTTTTCATACAGTGCCAGTTGGTGTTAGTTAACTTTTTTCATTAAATAAGTGAAATTAAAAAAAAAACAAGTGTTATTTGTTCCTCAGGTTCCCTTTATCTAATATTATGTTTCTCTAAAGACCTGCAAACATCCAGTGTGACAAATATGCAATAATAGAGAAAATCAGGAAGGGGGCAAATACTTTTTCACGCCACTGTATACATTTTCAAAACTAAGGAATCCCAGTTTCAAATAAAGATTCACACATACTGTATAACTGCAGATATGTAAGGGTGGAGAAAAGACAGAAACTGCAAGTGAAGGCAGATACTGTAGATAGTGAGAGGTAGAAAATTGCAAGACTGTCAGAGTGATCAGTTCCTAGGTCTCACAAGAAAATGTGGCTGCACAACCAGACAGACAAGAGGCTGAAAAGGAGAGGCTAGAACAGATCCTTACATTTAACTCTTTCTGCATAACAAATGGGTCAGGTCCTTATTTAATCCTGTCACATAGCCCCCTCTTTAAGAGGGAACCTGTTTTAAAAAAACAGGTTTCCAAAACTTTCTATTAATTCTCATCTAATATTAGCTTATAGTTTGGTGCATATGCAGTATAGCAAACAGAGAAGTCTAAACTGACACATTTAATTTTTTCAGCCCTCAGAATTCTCGATTCTTGATCCATATTTTGACAGAAAATCAGCATTGACATTCTCTTTTCCAGATTTGTGTATTACTTTAAATTCAAATGACTGTAGTACCAGGTACCACCGTGTGATTCTGGAATTTGTATCCTTCATTTGATTAAGCCAACAGAAAGGATTGTGATCTGTTATAAGTACAAAGTCAGCTCCTAGTAAATACAACTTAAGGGACTCTATGGCCCACTTTTCTGCAAGGCATTCCTTTTCAATGGTCAAGTACCTTTGCTCTCTGTCATGCAAATTTCCTCCTGATATATAGAATGGGATGTTTCTTCCAATCTAAATGCTGACTCAAGACTGCCCCTAGGCTTACTTCTGATGCACCTGTCTTAACAAAAATTGCTTCTCAAGGTATGGGCTTCTTAAAACAGGGGCTAAACATAATGCAGACTTGATGGCCCAAAAAGCATTGTCACACTCTAGAGTCCATTTCGCACTATTCGGGTACCATTTTCTTCATGAGTTCTGTGAGGGAGTAGCTAACTGGGAAAAGTTGGGAATAAATCTTTGATAATAACCAGCCAACCCTAAAAATGGCCTGACATGCTTCTTTGTTTTAGGGACAGGTCTGTTAGCTACAGATTCTATGTTAGAAATCTCTGCCTTGACTTTTCCATTTCCTAAGACATAGCTCACATATCTAGTTTTCTGCATGCCCAATGCACATTTGTTAGGATTAATGGTCAGACCTGCCTTTTTGATAGATTGGATAACTGCTCATCAGTGTTCCAGGTGGCTTTTTAAGTCTGTACTGTACACCACAATATCATCCAGGTATGCAGCACAATAACCAGTGTGATGAGGGGATAAAATTACATCCATGTATTGCTGGAATATAGTGGGTGCACCATGTAATCCAAACAGCATGGTGGTGAACTGATAGAATCCAATAGAAGTGGCAAATGCAGTTTTGGTCTCTGGATTCTTTAGCTAGGGGAATTTGCCAGTAACTATTGGAGAGATTGAGGGTACTGATGTACTTGGCATTCCCCAATCTGTCCACCAAATCGTCTATCCGGGGCATAGGATAACTGTCAAATTCTGACACTTGATTAAGTTTCCTAATAAGATATGATAGTGATAGTGAGAAACAATCACAACAGCAGTTGGAGTAGTGGCCTCTGGAGAGAGGGAGTTAAGTCGTATTGTATATTGCCATAGTCACTGCTGTGAAGAGCTTGGAGAGTGCTATTCTATTTTAAGGCATATTTCAATTTGGTGCTAGTATATTGGGGTGCCTGTACAGCATAGACCTCACGCATGAGTGGGTCTTGCGAGGGCAAGTTCAGACATAGTTTTTAAATTTGATATTTCGGTGAAAACCAACCAGGAGGCACGTTACTTACTTCCGGGTTTGGTACGCCTTTAAAAAACCTGCTGTAGCAAGTGGGGCAAGTGATAGTGAGAAACAATAACAACAACAGTTGGAGTAGCGGCCTCTGGAGAGAGGGGGTTAAGCCGTACTGCATATTGCCATAGTCACTGCTGTGAAGAGCTTGGAAAGCGCTGTTCTATTTTAAAGCATATTTCAATTTGAACATAGAACATTGAAGTTGACGGCAGATAAGGACAGCAAGGCCCATCCAGTCTGCCCATTTCTTTTTCTACCTTATAAATGTGCCATTGGCCTTTGTCAGTGACCTATCTATTCATAGTCATTTGTATTGCTCCCTTATGCCTATCCCATGCATGTTTGAAGCCCTGCACTGTATTCATAGCCACCACTTCTTGTGGTAAGCCATTCCATGCATCTACCACCCTTTCTGTGAAAAAGAATTTCCTCACATTCCCTCTAATCGGCCTCCTCTAATCTCATGCTGTGTCCTCTTGTCCTGCTATTTTTCTTATATTTAAACATGTTAGACTCTTTCACCTTGTTTATGCCCTTAAGGTGTTTGAATGCCTCGATCATATCACCTCTCTCCTCCTTTGCTCAAGGTATACATATTGAGCTCCGTTAATCTGTCCTCATATGTCTTCTGATGCAGTCCCTGCACCATTTTAGTTGCCCTTCTCTGGACTGCCTCAATTTGGTTAATGTCCTTTTGAAGGTGTGGCCTCAATACTGCACGCAGTACTCAGATGGGGCCTAACCAATGTCTTGTACAGAGGATTATTACCTCCCTCTTATGACTTGTGATACCCCTACTAATACACCTAACACCCCCTAGCCTTACCTACTGCTTTAGAGGTATGCTTGGATGATTTCAGGTCATCAGTGATGATGATGCCCAAGTCTCTTTCTTCCTTTGTGACTGCTAGCAACTCCCCTCCCAGCCTATAAGTGGCTTCAGGGTTTCTCTTCCCTATGTGCATGATTTTGCACTTCTTTGCATTAAATCCCAGTTGCCACTCTTCTGACCATTCTGCTAGTTTATCCAGATCTCTTCCCATTCTGCCCACCCCATCTGGATCATCTACTCTGTTGCAGATCTTGGTGTCATCTGCAAACAGACAAGCCTTACCCTCTAGTCCATCTGCGAGGTCACTAATGAAGATGTTGAATAGGACTGGCCCCAGGACTGATCCCTGAGGTACCCCACTTGTGACTTGCATCTCTTCTGACTGTATACCATTTACCACCACTCTCTGTTTCTGTCAGTCAACCAGTTTGCCACCCAGTTGACCAACATCTGACCCACCCCAAGCCTACCTAGCTTATTTATCAATCTTCTATGTGGAACAGTGTGAAAAGCTTTGCTGAAGTCAAGGTAGGTGACATCAACTGCTCCCCTTGGTCCACCACTCTGGTTACCCAGTCAAAGAAATCTATGAGATTAGTTTGACAGGACCTTCCTTTGTAAACCCATGCTGTCTTGGATCCTGTGCCCCTATGGTTCCAGGTGTTGCACTATCCTTTCCTTAAGGAGTGCCTCCATAATCTTGCCCACTACTGAGGTAAGACTGACCGGTCTGTAGTTCCCGCCTCCTCCCTGCTACCACTCTTGTGGGTGGGATCACATGAAGCCTTCTCCAGTCTTCTGGGACCTCTCCTGTGCTCAGAGACTCACTAAACAATTCTGCTAATGGCTCTGCTAGTTCCTCCTTTAGCTCCTTAAGTACCCTGGGATGTATGCCATCAGGTCCCATTGCCTTATCCACCTGGGCTTAGCAAGCTCTTGTAGGACCCTTTCTTTTGTGAAGGGAGTAGTGCTCACCTCCTCCCCTGTGTCCATGATGCTGAGCTGTGGGCCCTGCCCTACCTTCTCTTCAGTAAATACTGAGCAAAAGTATCTATTTAGGATAGATGCCTTTACAGGGTCCTCCTCCTCACTTGCTCCTTTTCTCCATTAAGCTTAGCAATACCCCTCTAGACTTTCTCCTTTCACTAATGTATCTATAGAAAGTCTTGTCACCTTCTTTACTGTTACGTGCTAGTGTTTCTTCAGTTTGGGACTTTGCCTGCCTTACTGCCTTGCCTGCTTCCCTTAGGGCAGTTTGGTATGCCTCCCTATCTTCATCCCGCTGTGTTCCCTTATATTTCCTGAAGGCCAGCCTTTTGGCTCTGACCTTTCCTGCTACTGTATTTGAGAACCAAAGTGGTTTCCTTCTTCTTTTGCACTTCCTTTTCTGTCTAACACAATGGGATGTTGCTTCAAGTATTGCATCCTTAATGCTTGCCCACTTTGCCTGTAGCTCCTCACCTGTGTTTCTTTTTGCCAGGGCTAGCTTAACTCTGTTGACCATCTTATCAAAGTCAGCTCCTCTGAAGTCCCATATGTTTGCCTTGGAATGGGATGATTTAGATGTAGTAGCCAAATTGAACCATACCATGTGATGGTCACTGGCCCCCAGGTGACCTTCTACCTGGAGATCTGTGATCCCTTCTTTGTTAGTCAGTACTAGATCTAGGATAGCCCTGTCTCTTGTGGGTTGCTGTACCAGTTGTTTGAGGCCCTCCCCCTGCAGGGAATCCACTATGAGTCTAGTTCTGGCAGATGTTCCTGCTGGTATTGACAAATCTATATCTGGCATGTTGAAGTCTCCCATTATCAGAACCTCCCCTTTAGCTGTTCTATTTTAAAGCATATTTCAATTTGGTGCTAGGATATTGGGGTGCCTGTACAGCATGAGTGGGGCTTGAGAGGGCAAGTTCAAGAATAGTTTTTAAATTTGACATTTTGGTGAAAACCGACCAGGAGGCACGTTACCTGCTTCCGGGTTCGGTACACCTTTAAAAAGCCCACTGTAATGAGCAGGGCCAGCGTGCGCAGAGATGCACGCAGAGACAACACATCCTGTGTGTGTCCACTGTGTCAGCTGAGGAGGCTGGGAGTTGGGCAACACACCAACATTGTAAGTAGTGATAAAATAAAATTCTTAGGATGGAGGGCCCAATTAAAGTTTGTATCAAGTGTCTAATGTTTACTAAAGGACAGCAAGATGATTCATTTGTATGTGACAAATGTAACTTAGTTGACATGCTGCAAGATGAAATTACATGGCTCCTAGAGAAGGGAACAGGGACTAGGGAGATTGAAAGTCTGAAAGAATTCATTGACTCAATGGTTTCCCAAATAGAAAGTCAGAAAGAGGGTAGCAACAGTTTTCAGGCAGAACAAATGCAAAATACTGACACTAATTCAGAGCATGAAATAGAAGAATCAGCTAGAGTAACCAAAATCAAAACTAGAAAAAGAAGAGGACAAATCCATAACAGTGCACCTATAATATTGCAAAATAGATTTACACCATTGGTAACTGAGGATCCTGGGAAAACTATAAATGAGGGTATACCCAAAACAAGTCCCCAAGTTCTAACCCAGTATTCTAAAGTACAAAATTGTAGGGAAAATAACAGGGACTTAGTGGTTATAGGTGACTCCCTGATTAGAGGTATGGACACTATGCTGTGTAGAGGAAGGAATGAACACACTACTGTGTGCATGCTACCAGGGGTTAAAATACAAAATGTATGCTCACTTCTAGGGGGTTTAATGGAAAATACCATGAACCCAGTGGTTTTGTTACATGTGGGGACAAATGATATTCATTGTAGGAACTTGCAAGACATCTACTTAGATTTTCAGAGCACCTTAGAAAAAATTAAACAAAAAGGGGGGAGCACTATAGTATCTAGTATACTATCAGTGTTTGGATGCCACCAAGTAAAAAATTCAAAAATAAATGCACTAAATAGATGGCTGAAAGAATTATGTAGGAAGGAGGGAGCTGAGATCATAGATAATTCAGCGGCATTTAGGGACCCACAACTGTTTAAGCAAGATGGACTTAATTTAGAAAGGGCAGGTACAATATACCTAGCTAAGAGATTTAGGGATGCAACCAGGCTCTATTTAAACTATTAAATAGGGGGTCATGGGGAAATGTAAGGTATAATATTATGCCAGAGAAAAATACCTACACACCAAGGAAACCTGATACTTGGAACTGTGTGCTCTTGAATGCAAGGAGCTTAAAAAATAAAATGGATGAATATAGAAATTTGATGTCTGACAGAAATATTCATATAGGAGCAGTAACAGAAACTTGGTGGGATACAAATGATGACTGGGACCAAGAAATAGCAGGGTTTACCCTCTACAAAAAGTCTAGAGTATATAGGAAGGGGGGAGGGATGGCCCTATATATTTCAAACAATATAAAATCTGAAATAATTAATACAGCTATTGACATACTTGACCAACTATGGGTCAAAATAATGCTGTTAAACAATCCAACAATAATATCGGGCACCATTTATAGACCTCCAGCATTAACCCCACAGGCAAACACACTTCTGATTGACAAACTTTTACAATTAAATCCAGCTGAGAAAATACTAATTTTAGGAGATCTAAATTTACCTGGTATAAAATTGGAGCAAGCAACTACAGATACAACTCTAGAGAGAGAGTTCCTAAATGCATGTGATTAAATAGGACTCACACAGAGAGTCAAAGTTCAAACAAGAGGACATACTATTTTGGACATAGTGTTAACTAACATTGGAGACACACTAAGTGAATGCAAGACAACTACACCACTAGGAACTAGTGACCACCTTAAGGTAGAGTTTAAGTTGGCTGAACCAATAAATGAACTAAAAGGCAAAACAATGATTCTAGATTTTGGTAAAGCCAATTTTGTTAGAATGAAAGCTAATTTAGCTCACTGGCAGTGGGAGAAAGATTTTAGAAATAAACCACTAAATAATATGTGGGACATTTTTTCCACAAAACTTAAACAGCAAACAACTGAAAATATCCATGTAAAGCAAAAATATCTACCAAAGAACAATAAAAAACCATGGTGGACACTTACAATAAAAAAACAAATTAATAAGAAACACAGACTGTTTAAGAAATGGAAAACAACAAATTCACACAAAGTTAGGATTCAATATACACAACTATCCAACAACATAAAAAAACAAATAAAAAGAGCAAAAAATATTTATGAAATTAAAGTAACTAATAAAGCTAAAGGAAATTATAAATCATTCTACGCCTATGTTAATAACATAAAAGGAAACTCAAATTGTATAGGTCCTCTTAAAACAACAAATGGGGACATAACATCTAATAATAAAGAAATGGCTAATCTAGCAAATAACTATTTCTGGACAGTATATAATAAAAAAAAGAGATCTTCATCCTGTAATAATCCCAGAAAATCATATAAAAGGAAAATTAGTATTAAAAATCATAGATGTTGAATCAAGGCTAGCCAAACTTGACCCAAATAAATCTCTGGGTCCTGATGGTCTACACCCAAGAATATTGAAAGAATTGGCTAAACTATTAGCCCCCTCCCTCACTCACATTTTTCAAAAATCCTTGGATAATGGAGAAGTAGTTGATTGCTGGAAATCAGCGACAGTTATACCAATTTTTAAGAAAGGAAATAAGACTGATCCTGCAAATTATCATCCCATAAGCCTCACCTCTATTCCCTGTAAAATATTGGAAGGAATATTGAGAGATAAGATAAACCAACATCTAAATCTAAATCACCTTACAGACCACTCCCGATATGGGTTCGTAAAAGCAAGATCTTGCCAGACAAATATGCTGGCATGCTATAATAATGTGATAGATAGATTAGATGTAGGAACACCTGTGGATGTACTATTTCTTGATTTCTCAAAAGCTTTTGATAAGCTCCCCATCCAGAGCTCATACAACAAATGAGCAAAATAACTATCCATCCAACTATTGTAAAATGGGTTCAATAATGGTTAAGAAATAAAAAAACAATGTGTTTGTATTAGAGGAGGGTTTTCTAAACAGTCAGAAGTGACTAGTGAAGTTCCCCAGGGTTCAGTACTGGGCCCCTGTGTATTCAATTTATATGCATCATCACTTCAAATAAACCATAGTACTGTTTGGGTACAAAAATTCACAGACAATTGTAGGATAGGTGCAGAAATAAATATTGGCCAAAATTAATCGGATTTAAAAGCAACTATAGATACTATTGAGATATGGATAAAGCGCTTTCACTTATCACTAAATTATGATAAATGTTTTATTATGCATTTGGGTAACAGTAACCCTAGAATATCTTACAATTTGGGAAATACTTCCTTGAAAACAATCAAGGAGGCAAGGGATTTGGGCTTTATTGTATCTAGTGATATGTCCTTTACACCACATTGCCATAATATAGCTCAGAAAGGAAACAGAATACTAAATTGTATCCTTAGACATATAACCTCAAGAAATAGGGCTGTCATATTACCACTGTACACTTCCCTGGTAAGACCAATTTTGGAATACGGTGCACAGGTTTGGACATCATACAAAACACAGGATATAGTATTGCTGGGGATAATACAAAAGAGAGCCACCAGGGCACTTCATGATATGGCTGGTAAAAATTATCAGACCCGACTGTTTGAGTTAAATATGTACTCCCTGGAGGACAGAAGAAAGAGGAGTGATATGTGTTTGGTACACAAAGCGTGGAACAATGAGGATCTTTGGCATATTACAGGTCTTGAAATGAACACAAGTACATATAATACTAGGTCCCACTCCATGCAACTAACAGTACCACATAAAAGGAAAGTGTGCAGTACATGGTGGTTTAACCAAAGATTGTGCATGACTGGAATAGGCTATCCTTAGAGGTCGTGGCTAGTCCAATAACCACAGCATTCAAATTGAGATGAGATGCACATAAAAAAAAATCAGAGTTTAAAAATTAGATGGCGAGCATGTAGGATGCAAGTCCATTAGCTCTGTATCCTTCCTATGATTCCTATGATAATATCAAGCCAAAGACTTATACCCCTTCTTTTGTATCTACAGTCACCACTGGTGATGACCAAACACTTCCTGGATCTTCTATGATACCCAATTCTTTCATTTTTTTGTATTTCCTTAACAATGTCTGCTCTTAACCGTTCTGGTAATCTGTATGTCTTTTGTCTGATAGGGAGTGCATTTCCTGTCACTATTACATGCTCGACCCCTTTTCCTGGGCCTGTCACTGTGGTAAAAGTACTGCTAAATGTCTTTAACAAGTTATGAATTTCTGCGGTTTGTTCGGAGGTTAAGGAAACATCCACCTTTACAGCATCAGCAGTTACAGTTTGTTCCGGTCTGTCATAATCTATATCAATAGCATCTTTATCAGTTTCTGGTAAAACTAACAAAGCAACCTTTGGTGTTTTATCAACCCATTTCTTCAGGAGGTTAGTGTGGTATATCTTGGTAGGATTTTTCCTAACAGGGGTTTCAGTCTCATAGTTAACTGTGCCAGTACATCTAAACACTTTATAAGGTCCTTGCCACTTCATTAACAGTTTATTTTTTGTGGTGAGCAACAGTAAAAAGACCTTTTCACCTCTTTTTCTTTCACCCCATGGTCATAATATGCCTTCTGCTGGTTTGGGGCCCTCTTCCTGTTTACTATGGGAAATTCAGCATATTTTGGCAGTTTCTTTCTCAGGGTACACATATAAGATGCAATAGGTCTTTTCTGAGTAGGGTTATTTTTCCATGTTTCTTGTATTACATATAGTGGCCTTCCTGGTTGTCTAACATACAGCATTTCAAATGATGAAAAACCTTTTGAGGCTTGTGGCACTTCTCTGTAAGCAAAAATCAGGTAAGGTAAGTATTGATCCTAATCATTCCCTTCCCCTTTAACGAACCTTTTTAACATACGTTTTAGGGTTTGATTAAAACACTCAACAAGACTGTCTGAAGGTGATAAGGGGAGGTTCTTATGGCACCTTTACCTAGCAGTTGGTACAGCTCTTCCAGCAACACAGCACCAAAATTATTACCCTGATCAGTAATAATCTCTTTGTGTATGCCCACTTTGCTGAAAATTTTGACAAGCTCTGCTGCCACTTTTTGGGGCTCTCACAGTATGCATAGGAACTGCCTTTGGGTATCGAGTAGCATAGTCATATACTACCAAAATGAATCAATTGCCCTTTCAACTTTTGTCTATGGGGCCAACCACATCCATTGCAATTCTCTCAAAAGGCACATCTATCAAGGGTAGAGGCACCAGGGGCACCTTGTCTTTTTTAATCAATGGGGCTACTTTCTGACACTTAGCACCCTAATTGCAGTAGGTACAGTAGCAACATCTTCATGAATTCCAGGCCAGTAAAATCTGTACAGCAATCTGTCAAGGCTGCAATCCCTCCCTGAGTGACCAGTCATAGGACTATCATGTGCTATCTGTAACAACTCAGTTCTATACTTCTGTGGTATAACCAATTGTTCTGTCTGTTCCTATGTCTGAGGTTTAACCCAAACTTTGTACAGTAACTCATTACATTTTTAAACATTGGTTCACCCTGTTTTGGTTTCACCCCCAGCTGCTTAAAATAACCCTGGAGAGAAACATTGTTAGCTTGCTCTGAAACAAAATCACAATTAGTTATCAGTTTAGTTTCAGCATTTTCATAAATTAACCCCTTATGTCCTATCAGTTTAGTTTCAGCATTTTCATAAATTAACCCCTTATGTCCATCAGTCTTTTGTTGCTACTGTTTCTTCAGGCGTCTTCTTTCTTTCCTGAACTTCTGGATCTTGGAGTTGTGCTCAAACAAGTCCAAATCAAAATCAGAGAAAGGAAAAGATTCCCCACCATCTGAATTTTTTTTTGCCTGTGCTCTTGTCATCACAGCTGCTGAGACTACAGGTTTTGCTCCCTCTGTAGTTAACTCACTAAAGCCTGGAAAGTAAGTTCCAATAATCACAAGTACAGGTAATTTAGGTACTACCCCGCCTTCTTTTAGTGCAATACCTCATTAATGTTCAGAGTCACTGGGGTGGTAGGATAGTATTGAGTGTTCTCGTGGATACAGATGACACCCATACCTGGTCCTTTTGCACAGTGTTTTCCCAGCACTTGAACATGCACTAGAGTCTTTGTGCTTCACAAATCAATCAGTCCCTTTACAGTCTTCCCTTCCACCTTGATGTCTGTTAAGTACTTGCCCCAGTTTGCTATGGACAAATCTGCTCCTGTGTTTTCCTCCTTACTATGGCAGCCTCTTGCAATATGGCCTGGCTTATTACAGTTATAGCAAGTAAAGTCTTTAGCTGCAGATTTTTAGCCCCACCAGAGTTCTTTTCAGACTTAGAGTTAAATCAGGAAAATGCTTGGCCGTTATCTTACTGCTATGGAGTCTGCCTGGCCATCTGGTAGTCTTCAGCCAAAGAAATGGCCTTTTCTCCACTTTCTGGTTGGTGTTCTTTTACCCAAAGCTGCATGTCTGTAGGCAGCATGTTGATTAATTGCTCTATTGCAAGTGTGTTGATGATCTGTGGGACTGTTTTGCTGTATGGTTGGAGCTATTTAATAAGGAGTTTTCTGAGTAGGGTGAAGGCTTCTTAGGGATTGCCGATTGAGTTATACTTGAGAGGCTGGAATCTTTGCCTGTAGATCTCTCCTGAGATGTCATACCTTTTCAGGATTTCTCTTTTCACTGGTCATAGTTTTCTGACTGTGCAGTGTCCATATTGCTGTAATCATGTTGGGATTTACCTGTCAGGTAAGGTACCAACCTGATTGCCCATTGCTGCTTTGGCCATTGGCAGGCTGTTTCAAAACTTGTCAGATATGCTTCAATATCATCTGAGGGACACAACTTTGTAAGTTAAATGTCTTATGTTTATGTCTTGCTACTGTGCTTGACCTGTGCCAGATCCTCCAGCTTTGATAGCTTGCAAGGCATCCAGCCATAGCTGCTCCTGTTGCTGCATCTCTTCTCTGCTTCTCTGTCTCTTTTTGTTGTATAGCCCACCATTTCAAAAAGGCAGTCAAGCTTTTAGGTTCTATCCCTGCATGTTCTTCTTCCATCACTGGTTCTGGCTGTACAGTCTCAGTTTGAACTTTTGTTTCTGCTTGTTTGGTTGCCATTCTTCTTTGCTTCCCTGGTACCAGGTCTTGTACCCATGCACAAAACTCCTGGCTTAGAGTATGCACGGCATAAATCCCACTTAGTCTGACACCATCTGTCATTAAGGCAGAGGTCAGGAAGCATAGGAACACTAGAAGCAGTTGTAAAATTCACAAGTAGCATTTTATTATTATCAAGAACAGTAAAAATAAAAACTGAAATTTGTTCAGTATACCTATTTACAAAGGCAGTACAAACAGTGAAACCAATGTACTTCATCTGAGGGTCTGTTCTAAATTCCAAATCTCAGTCTCTCAGTCTCGCTTCAGCAAAAACATTGCTGCTCTTTTTATGTCTCTGCCTGGGAACTCATTAAAAAGACATCCTGTTTTCCACAAAATGTTCTTGTCAGTTTCTTTTCAGAGAAGGATTGCATATAGAACAGGATCCTGCTGGCTGCTCTGCAAAAGAGTTTGCAAGCAAGCCTGAGAGGAGCTCAAACTGCATCTCAGGTTAACCCTGTAAACAGTTTTTTGCAATCATTAAAACAGCATACTTATGTACATTATCAAAGCTAAGGAATCCCAGTTTCACATAAAGATTCACATATGTTGCATAACTGCAGATACACAAGGGGGAAGAAAAGACAGAAACAGCTAGTGAAGGCAGAAAGATAGTGAGAGGCAGAGAATTGCGAGACCATCAGAGTGATCAGTTCCTAGGTCTCATGAGAAAATTTGGTTGTGCAACCAAACAGACAAGAGACCGAAAAGCAAAGGCTAGAACAGATCCTTACATTTATCTCTTTCTGCAAAACAAATGGGACATGGCCTTATTCATCCTTGTCACACTAAGTTAAAGTTATTTTCCTTACTAAGGTAAATAAAGATCATGTAACCCTCTGTCCAGTTTTTCTATTGACAGTCCTGCGGAAAAATGTAAGTGGTTACACTTTATTTGCATTTGTAAGGAGTTTATTTGGAAATACTGCTTGACTGATAATAAAGTGACAGTTGTATTGGTGCCTGTGTCTAATTGCTATCTTCCCTCTGGGACTTTCAAGGTACTGTAAGCTTCAATGGATGTGGTGGGTGAGGGTTTGGGGGTGAGGATTCTGCTTGGTTTTTATGGCTGTGGGTGGAGGCTACAGTCATCTTGCTATCTGTAGCTGGAAAATGGAGTATTGTGGTACACATTTTGGACTTTTCAATGTATATTTCCATGCCAATTGAAATAAAATACTCCCTTCTTTCTGTTAAGAATGTTGGAGACATACCACCAAGCTGCTTATCAGATGCCATTAGGAAACTGAAACAGCTTTTTAAATATTTGTTAAATACTGGTTGCCTATTAAACTGGAGATTTGTTTACCCCCTTCGAAATGCAACAACTTGCACATCTAAATACTTAGCATTTTAAAAATGTATTGCTACTAGTTTCACTTGGGAATGTATTGTCTTTCAAGAAAGATTCATATCTCAAAAATGTCATCCCTTTCCCAGCAAATCTATAATTTACAATGTTTTTTTAACCTCTAAGGACACTATTTGATAAGCACTGTCTCAGACAAATGGCAGAACTAACCAGACTGAATATGTAGCAATCAGCAGGCATTTTCTATTATGCTTTTTGGGAAAAAAATATATTGAGCTACAGCAAACACTCACACACAGTACACACCATCCTCATTGCCACAACATTGAAATAAATACTGCATTCTAATATGTAATAAAACAATAAAGAAACTGTTTATGTCACTGAACACTGTGAAATTCAGTTTAGAGTAGATTTCCTTTAAATATTTCTTATCCTATGTTTTGTATCCTGGATACACACACGCACGCGCGCGCGCACACACACACACACACACACACTGTACACACCATCCTCATGGCCACAACATTCAAAATAAATACTGCATTCTAATATGTTATAAAACAATAAAGAAACAGTTTGTTTATGTCAGTGAACACAGTGAAGTTCAGTTTAGAGTAGATTTCCTTTAAATATTCCTATATTTTGTATCCTGGATAGTGCAGGGGAGATGCTACATCTCATTGTCATAGGGATCTTCAATTACACATTTTTGCGCTGTATTTACTCAAGCTGTCCCAGATTAGATGCAATATCTTGCTTTCAGTGGGTTCATGATTTTACCTATTTGATAATGTATTTCTTCAGGGTAGCCTAGTCCAGGGCCCCCATATTCAAAGGAGATGCGTGGCACATCCTGGCAGAAAAGGGAGATGTGCCATGCAACTCCAACAATGCACTGCAGTGTGATATTCAAATGTGTAGCAAGTTCTGGCCACAAGGGAATGGGCCAGGATGCACATAAATAGTATGCTGTGCAAGTCAAGGGTGTGTTCCCTTGCATATGCCATGCTGTGGCATACTCAGTGGGAATGTGCCCCTCACAGTCCAGAGCACTGCAGCCCACAGTTAGGCCATGAATAGCTGGCCTAACCCAGCCAGCCACCCACAGGCAGGTTGCAGAATGCACACAAGTGCACAGCAGTCTGGCCATCCTGGTGGGCTAGAGGTGCTCCCTCCCATCCCCAATCAATCCAACTCCATCCCTAAAGAGCTCCATAGTGTAGGGCACCCCCAGACCCAGCTGCACCAGAGGAAACCACAGTCCATAACCATGGCATAGAGGATCCCCACCCACTGCCTTGGTACTTAGGCACCCCTGCTCCACCCATACCCGATCTCTTGTGGAGACTGGCACTGCCCTCCAGACCCTGCCACAGCCAGCTGCCGACTGCACTGGACCCAGGCTGGGGATCTGCACTCCAGAATGACCCAAGTGGCTGTACTGTGCATTGAGGCACTACCCAAGCTGTGGACCCACTAGTGTATGCAGCTGTGTGTATGTCCCTGGCAAACCGTAAGAGGGAATTGACATACCTCCAATGCATGCCTTGTCGATGCTGCATCTTTCTGCTGTCATATATCGCTGCAGGCCCACACTCTCTCCCATTCCCCTGTGTAACATGCCACCCTCCAGACTGCTGGGTTATCCCTGGTGCCATGGGGTGTGGTATCCTGCAATGCCATTTGCAGTGTAAGTTTCAGGCTATGAATAGTGCCTCCGCTGTTCCACAATTGTATAAAAGAATAGGAGGTCAGCTGTAACATGCCTGTTCTTGGACCTGTGTGAGTGGGTACAGTATCAGCTGTCACCCACACTAAGCAGTGCAATGGCACTTGGATGATGGATCCGCATGTGAGCGCCTGAGGTGTATGGCCACTGTGCATTATCGCCCATACACAGCTCATGCCTATGTCTGACACATTCGAGCATCCCACTGCCAGTACTTTGCCACCTGAAAATAAGATGCCATTCCTTCTGTGAACTATCCAGGCTAAATATATAGCAATCAGCAGGCATGTTCTAGGAAATACATTGTAAAAATGTGTAAAAGGAAGACCACATTGAAACTGCTTCTCAGCAGATCTGCATTGTGCAAATTCGTTAGAAATAATGTGTAAAAGCATCCCAAAAGCTCTCCACAGCCATATCGGCTCTGACCAGAGTTTGTCTTCTTTTAGCCAGAGTATCTTCTATTTAGTACTGTAATCAAACTTGTAAACAGTAAGACTAATTAACTATGACATTAAACTGGGATTACACTTAGCTGATACCTGCCCTATGGTGGTGCCTAATTATGCACTTATGATAGCACGGACCCTGGAGTTAAATACATTGCTCTGATTTGACTTGTCATATTGTCTCCTATATATCTACTTGTATGATATTTTTCTGTTTGTATTAAATGACGCATTTGGCTGACAGTGGGGGATGCTGCAACAGAAGGTAAAGCCATCAAAAAATGGAGAGCAATGAGTACCAATGCCCGTAGTCTGAGTAACAAGCTTCCTGAATTAGTGGCCTTGATGGAGGAGGAACATCTAGATATCGTGGCAGTCACAGAAACATGGTACACACAAAGCCATGACTG
Source organism: Neoceratodus forsteri (assembly GCA_016271365.2). Taxonomy (NCBI): domain Eukaryota; kingdom Metazoa; phylum Chordata; order Ceratodontiformes; family Ceratodontidae; genus Neoceratodus; species Neoceratodus forsteri. Next base: position 1,782,363,049 of record CM057452.1, read on the forward strand.
GGACGTAAACATACCAGGATACACTATCTACAGGAGGGACAGGGAGTGTAAAAGAGAAGGAGGAGGAGCTCTTTACATAAGGGAAGGAATCAAAGCAACAGAACAAAAGGGTAAACAGGGAGGAGAAGAAGCACTGTGGGTAAATTTGGAGACCTGCAATGGCACCACAATCTGCACAGGGGTTGTATACAGACCCGCTTCTCAAGGGGAGGAAATGGACAAGGAAATGATAGAAAGTATACTTAGAATGGCAGAAAAAGGGGAGATATTGCTGATGGGTGATCAGAATATGCCAGATGTTAAATGGAGTGCAGTTGCAGCAGCCACTTCGAAGAGTGGGGTTATTCTAGATGCCCTACAGGGGGCATGCCTTAGACAACTAGTAGAGCCCACTTGAGAGGGAGCAATCTTAGACCTGGTTCTCTCAAATGGAGATGAAGAGAGGATCACAGATGTAGAAGTGGGTAGCCATCTGGGAACTAGCGACCATCGAACAGTATGGTTCACAATAAACACAGCAATAGAGTCAAGCCATACAAAGTCAAAAGTACTGGACTTTAGGAGGGCTGACTTTGCCAAAATGGGTGAGTGCCTAAGGAATGCACTAGCAAATGGGCAGGAAGGAGGGTGGAAGAACAATGGGGAATAATAAAACTGCCATCACAGAGGTAACAAGCCTTTGTGTGAAGCAAATAAACAAAATGAAACGATGTAAGAAACCACTATGGTTCTCAAAGGAAGTGGCAGTGAAGGTTCAAGAGGAAAAAAAAACATTCAGGAAGTACAAGGAATCACAGAAGGAGCAGGACAGAGAACTGTATCAGTTAAAGCAAAAGGAAGCTGGGAAGGCAGTCAGAACAGCAAAGGTCCAAACCGAGGAAAAGATAGCCAACTCAGATAAGAAGGGGGATAAAACCTTTTATAGGTACATCAGGGAGTGAAGGAAGACCAAGGGAGGGATAGTGAGGCTTAATAAAGGGGAGGGAGGGTGGGCAGAGGGTGACTGTGAAAAGGCAGAGATACTAAACAAATATTTTTACTCAGTATTTACAAAGGAAGAGGGGAGGTACCTAAAACAAACAGTAGAAACACTCTGGATACAGAAGTTGATACCAACAAATTTACAGAAGAAAAGGGTTCTGAAAGAACTCTTAAAACTGAAGGTGGACAAAGCAATGGGGCCTGATGGGATTCATCTCAGAATTCTAAAGAACTAAGGGTAGAACTAGTGACACCACTGACTACCCTCTTTAATAAATCATGGGAGGATGGGGTGGTACCCCAGGACTGGAGGAGGGCAGATGTGATTCCTCTTCACAAAAGTGGGAGCAAGGCAGAAGCAGGAAACTACAGACCTGTTAGTTTAACCTCAATGATAGGGAAAATGATGGAATCACTTCTGAAGGAAAGAATTGTGTAGTATCTAGAGGCCAGAGGGGCACAGGACCCAAGGCAGCATGGATTCACAGTGGGAAGGTCATGCCAGACAAATCTGATGGATTTCTTTGACTGGGTGACCAAGTAGTAGATCAGGAGGGCTGTGGACATGGCCTACCTAGACTTTAGCAAGGCATTTGACACAGTCCCACACAAAGATTAATATACAAGTTAGCCAGCCTGGGAGTGGGTCCCAAGATGACAGCCTGGGTAAGATTGGCTGGAGAATAGGACACAGAGTAATAGTAAATGGAGTCCACTCTGAAGAAAGGGGTTACTAGTGGGGTACGCAGGGTTCAGTATTAGGACGGTCCTCTTCAATGTCTTTATAAGTGACATAGCAGAGGGACTGGAAGGAAAGTATGTCTCTTTGCAGATGACACAAAGATCTGCAACAGAGTTGATGCACAAGTGGGGTGGAAAGGATGAGAAGGGACTTGGCAAGGTTAGAGGAATGGTCAAATGTATGGCAGCTTAGATTCAATGCTAAGAAGTGCAAGGTAATGCACCTGGGAAACAAAAACCCAGGGGAAGAGTACACAATGGGGGGTGAGATACTAACAACAACAAAAATGGAAAGGGACCTGGGGGTAGTCATATCAGATGACCTAAAGGTGGGCAAGCAATGTGAGAGGGCAGCAAGGAGGGCTTGGGGGATACTGGGATGCATAGGGAGAGGCATCACCAGTAGAAAACAGGAAGTTATTAACCCTCTGTACAGACAGCTGGTGAGACCCCATCTGGAGTACTGCGTGCAGTTCTGGAGACCCAATCTCCGCAAAGACATAGACAGGATGGAAGCTGTCCAGAGGAAGGCAACTAAAATGGTGCAGGGTCTGCACCAGAAGACATATGAAGAGAACCTTAAGGAGCTTAATATGTATAGCCTTGAGGAAAGGAGGGAGAGGGGGGACATGATAGAAACTTTCAAGTACCTCAAGGGAATCAACAAAGTCCAAGAGGGTAGCATCTTTCAAAAAAAGAGGTGTGCAAGAACAAGGGGACACAATTTGAAGATGGGGGCGGCTCAGAGGTAATTTAAGGAAGTATTTTTTCACAGAGATGGTTGTGGATGCATGGAACGGCCTTCCGGAGGAGAGTGTGGAGTCAAAAACAGTGGTGGAATTCAAGCATGCATGAGACAGTCATAAGGCAATTCTAGGGGGTGGGGGTAGGAAGAAGTAGGCTGCTGGTTAACTAGGATCTGCAGCTTATCCATTAGGTAGGGAAATGGGCAGACTGGGTGGGCCAAGTGGTCCTTATCTGCCATCAAATTCTATGTTTCTATGTTTCTATGATAATGCTATGTGTGTTTTGCTGGGTTTACCTATAGTGAGGCGACATCTACTGTGCCGACATCCCTGACAGCGACAGACACAATGCCGAGTGTCTGCATTGTATTGTATTGTCGGGGATCTGGGTGTGTTTTCTTCAGGAGGCTGCACCCCCAACCTCTAAATATAAAACTCCAAGTCAGAGTTGTCTCAGGGAGGGGGAAAAGCACTGGGAGCTGCACTGCCAGTGTCAGCAGGGACCACGACAGTGACCTGACACTTTCAGTCAAAATCTGTCACTGTAAGGGTCTCTGCTGTGGAGGTGTAGCTCTACAGTCAGTACACTGTTTTGTTGCCCAAACAAGAATAAGTCAGTGCCAAACATGTTTGCTTTCATACTGTTACAAGTTATAACAACAGTATCTTGAGGCTATGGGCAGGCCTTTCTTACTCCCATGAACCATTGTTTCATGGACTTTGGGTTCCACTGGGCTAAGGAGTATAGGCCCCCATATTCAGAGCTGGCCATGTGTGGTCAGTGGCAGTTTGTGCACAGCCTGCCTGGGGGGGCAATATTCAGACAATTAGCTCACTGCTGCTGGAGCGTACAAACTATCTAAATATGAGGCCATGTCGGTACAGTGCATAGTGACTATGAGCTATGCTGATACAGGGCAGACTGAGTATGGCTGACAGGAGCGCAGTGGAGGTAGCATGGATTAAATGGGATAGCAGCAGGGCTTCTATGGGCCACATTTAGCCCTAACATGCTAATGACCCCTTTGGGCAAGGAAGGTGCTATGACCTATTTGCATGCTCGTTAAGCACCCATTAACATGTGTGCGTTGCCCTCCCCCCATTCTGTAGCTGTGTTACATCTGTTGCCCAAAGTGTTTTTTTACCACTTAAGGAATGTCACCCAGATTAAACCCCTAGTTCCACCCAAAAACATACTATCATTAGAATATGTCTTTGTTGCATCCAGGTTAAACTACTGTAACACTCTGTACTTCGAGTTCTTTGGAGGGAACCTCTGCTGGCTGCAGCTGGTGCAGGGCGCAGTGGCCAGCTTACTGATGGGCCTGCCTAGGTCATGTCATGTGACACCGGTCCTGTGAGATCTTCACTGGCTGCCTGTCAGGTGGAGGATCATCTTCAAGGTGTGCTTGCTCACCTACAAGGCCCTGTACAACTCAGGCCCTTATATCTGATGGATCTCCTAAAACCTGCCATTCCAATCCACTCCCTCTACCCCTCCACGAGGGGTCTCCTTGTGATTCTGAGGGCCAGGCTGAAAACCTCCAGTGACTGAGCATTCAAGGTGGCCGGCCCAGCCCTCTGGAACTTGCTTCCTAGCTCTGTAAGGGAGGCCCTGTCAGTGGAGGCATTCAAGAGGGGTCTGATGATTCATCTTTTTAAATAGGCATTTCTGGACTAATTGCAGCTGCTTTTAAATATGTATTTATTAATTATTATTTATTAACATTTATTTGTGCTTGAATTTTTACTTTTATTTGTAATCTAGATTTAGTAGTTGCCGTATTGGTCCTTGCAAGAGTAGATCCAGAAGCAAATGATTTGATACCTTTTAATGGACCAACATAGATGTAACAACAAGAACAAAGTGCTCTAGCTTTCGGACCAACAAGTCCTTCTTCAGAAGCTCATGGCAGTTGTTTAGAAAATACAATACTTATAACAGCTAGATAATGCAGAGAAAAACAGAAAAAAATCCCCATTGGTTTAAAATACTCATTTTAAAAAAAAAAGAAGAAGATGATGTCAGAGAAGTTTAACAGTACAATACTGCCTTCAGCCAGAAAGAACCTTGGGTCAGATGTGCTTGGTGGAACACACATACAAAGAATCCTACTGCATATAAATTTAATTGACATAAGATAACACTGCTGAAGCAGATAACTCCTAAATCAAGCTATGAGTGTCACGGTTAGTATAAGGATGTGATTACTGAAAGGCAACCCCCACCCAGATTAAAGACAAACCAAGATTGTTATAGGGCTCATGAAATTTCAATGTTAGCATTATAGACAAGAATTTACCAGTAAAGTTGTCATAAAAACATCAGTGCACACTGTGTGATGTGTAAAACCTAGCTGGACCTGTCACCTAGCTGTATTCTCAAGCTAGATATAACCTCAGGACTATATAAATGATAATTTAAATATAAATTGATAATATTGGTGTCAAACAAAAAACTCTAGTCGAGGAACCTCAAGGAATTAAGACCATGTAGCCTGATATGTACTGATGTCAATATACACTGAGAATGTAACAACTTGATGTACCACAAGTGTCTAAGGAATCTAAAAAAGAGATAAAAATGTAATTTCTCTCCTCCTCTTCATACAAACAATACAACCTAACCCACCCACATCACAATAATGTGGGTGGGAGATCTATAACCAAAAGGAGATGTTGTCTCCCCCCTTTCTCTCTCTCTCTCTCTCTCTCCCCACAGACACACACACACCTCTCTCCTAGTGAACCTATATTAACTTCAGTCACTGCAATTGTTCCCAAAGGAATTCAACTTGTCATGAAATCCTGAGTAAAAGGGCTTATGTCTCCTAATATCTACAGAACAAAAATGTAACACTATTTAACCGTACTACTATCTGCAAAGTAACATTTCCAAGGATACTAGATAGAACTACCATGAAATAAACCTGCTACCCTCCCCAGGATAAGGTAACTAGAAGTAAATATAAAGTATATGTGTAAGACCAGAGGTCTAACATACCTACATATCCACAAATTACTACAATATTAGCCTAATGTAAAAAGATCTGTGCAGGACCCCCAGGCAAATGAGATCACACACCCCAATATGTACAGAGTTGCAAAAATTATATATAACAGTATATGCTAACACTACTGCATGTACACTAGCAGGCTGGATAATCTGAATATGGTGCAATGGAATCAATCCCCCCACCCTCAGGCAAAGATAAAAAGTAAGGACTTTTATTTGTATAACCCTTTACAGCGTGATGTATATATTGCTATTGTTTACCCTGCCTGTTTTTGACTCCTGCAAGGTACCCTGAGACTCTGAGACTGGGTGCCATATAAATAAATCTTACCTTATCTTACATATTCCTTGTGGTCTAGTGGTCCCTCCAGCCAGCTATTTGCATGTGGAGTAGCTGTCTCAAATATTCCTTGTGGTGTAGTGGTTCCTGTGCCCCCTGACTGACTGTCATGTGGCTGTCTCGAATATTCCTGGTGATGAAGTGGTTCCTGCACCACCAATCCACCATCCTGTAGCTGTCTTAAATATTCCTGTCAGTCTAATTACCCCCCCCCCAACTGGTAAGGGCATCTGATCCTCTGTCAACCCACCTCCACACACACACACACAATTGTGACAGCAACCTGTGACTGGGTTGTGTACATGCCACGGGACGTACTTGGCATTAGGTCATCATCTGTTGAAGTTGTCTGTGCAACCCTGCAGGTGGCTGTCATGTGTGGGCTGTGCCGGAGTGTTTAATAGTGTTGTGGTTCTGGTGTGTGACATACGGGCATTTTGGGATTGGCTGCCACATACTAGATATAAATGGAAAACATCATCCTGCTGTGGAACAGTGACAATTATGGTCATGCATTGTCCGTGGTCTCACACAGGTTGCGGAACACTTGCTGCACATCAAGTCTGTGGGCTGTGATATCTTGCATATGTCTTATATTTCATGCAGCTGTCCATACTGAGCCTCACCCTCCCTGCTCCAACTGTCTCAGTTCTGGGTACATGTAGATAAAGCATGCATGACCAGCTATACATCCTGTATCAATGCTGGGCCTTGAGGGGCCCTCCAGTAGGTCCTGTGTATCAGTTCCATTCTCTGGCATGAATGGTATGTGTAGGCATCTGCTGTGTGACAGACACATGCACCTCTAGGCTGGTGTTTTGTGTGTCCTTCTCACTGCCTTGTATGTCTGATTGTGTGGTGCACTGTTGGGGGGTGCACAGTGTTCTGTTCAGGTTGCAAGGTAACAAGTGCAATGCCTGCTGCAGCGATAGCTGACTTTACTCAAAAGAAGTGGTATATACAGTAGTCAGGTGTTTGAAGGGTGTCTAGCGTGGGATTTTTTGCTTTGGTTTTAACAATTGTTTTTTTTTTAAAGAAAATAAGTAGTTATTTTAATAGTGATATTGGTTGTTTGTAACGAGTCAAAGGAGCTTAAAAAGCAGACAAATAGTGTCAAAATGACCCTCAAAATGCACTAGAATGCATCTAAAACCTGATCACTTCTGGAGGCCACCTAGGCCCCAGACCCCTGGCCTGTGGGAGGTTAGGGACATCATAGTTCATGAAGACCCCACACTTCTAGATTTAGCACTACACCACTGCTTGTTTGTCAGAACTGAGTTTGTAGTGAGACTGCATTGGTCTGGCAGAGATTCAAATTACACTTCTCTTTCTCTCGCTGCCTCTCAACTGTGTGTATGTGTGTGGCAGTGTGCAATGATTTGCTGCTGTCTGTAGGGTTTGTTAACCCTTTTACGACCGATATAAGACTGAATAATAAACACAGCATCACTATTCCTCCTCCCGCTCTCTTTTGTTCTCTCTTAGGACACCTAACCCCTCTTTTTACTCATTTTTATCTAAACAATTCCCTGTTGGTCAAATCTGAGTTTGTATTGAGACTGCATTGCTCCAACAGAGATTCATATTACACCTCTCTCTCTCTCTCTCTCTCTCTCTCTCAAGTGTGTGTGTGTGTGTGTGTGTGTGTGTGTGTGTCACTGTACAGTGATTTACTGCTGTCTGTGGGGTTTGTTAACCCTTTCAGGACTGATTTAAGACTGAATGATAAACAGAGCTCCACCACTCCTCCTGTATCTCTCTCTCTCTCTCTCTCTCTCTCTCTCTCACTCTCTCCTTAAGAACCAGACTTATACAGGGAAATGCTGAAAAGTGAAGCTGACCAAATGTGACAACTTGCTTGACTTTTTTGTCAACTTTAACTTTTGAATTATTTCTCAGCCTGTTACAAATAAAAACTTACTATGTGCACTGAATGGAGACTGATGGCTTGGATAAAAAAAATATGTATTTCTGAAATCACTGACTGTAACCTACAGAATATATACAGTATGTAATGCCCATCACTGCTGGGCTTGATGGAGTGCATAGTACTATATGGCACAGGTATTTAATTTGTTTTGTTTTTAGTTTCATTTGATTCTCAAGCCTGCATCTCCTTACCCCCCAATACCCACCACACACACATTTGTATCTAAACTTTCTCTGTAAAGCAACACGCATGAGTGCATAACTGTAACAGCTGTCTGCCTTTTCCATTTGAATCACATAATCTGTCATACATAGAAATGTATCCCTTCCTCTTCATGTCTAGTGTTATGGAGGGAATATGTCCATGGGGAGGGTGCAACTTCAGCAGAAGAAACGCTTCCAGTGGCCATGTTACTCAGGCCCAGATGTCACTCACAGGGTCCCTTTTCCTCACTGGTGCCGGATGAAAACAACAGGTTAATGTATATTAAACAGTTCATTTCAATAATGGAATGTCCATACAGAACTTGAAGAAACAATAGGGATCCCAAAATTATTAAACATATTCACACATAGCTCTGGGAAGCATCAGTGAATTTGTGAGGAAACACATTCAGCTTTCACACAGTCAGTATGGCCATAATAGTAGCTTTTACCTGGACTGAGGGAGTTACATAGTCTTTAGAGCTGCATTAACTTGGGACCACAATGGCCACAAAAGTTTGAAGGCAGCACAAGTCCCAAAAGAGTTCACAGTGCCTAACAGACCATTATTCTTCACAGGCACCCAAACTCTCAATGATCCCCATCTCTCTGTTTCTCTCTCTCTCTCTCTCTCCCCACACTGGCTCAGCGGGTCCCACTCAGAACATGCAATCCTCATGGCTTGGGGATTTGCAGGTGCCCTCATGAAGCTTGCATCCTTTCCCAAAGCTGTTAGCAACTGTCCCCAAATTGAGAAGGGGGACATGCCCCATGGAGCTCCAAGGCAACTTGTTCTCTGAACACTACACTCCCTGCCGCAATCTTGCCCACTGGATCCCTACATGAATCAGCACAGTCTGCCAGGGCACTCTGTGACTTTTGGCTGCTGGCTTCCCTCTCGACTTTAGCTGCCTCCAAGATACTGTGCAGCTTACAGCTACTGGCTCCCACTTCTTCCTCCTCTGTGTCCTCCCAAGTGCCACTGGCTAGGGTCCGGAGCAGACAATCACCCCCACCAGGCCCTGACTCGCTCTCACTCCCTCGCTGCTCACTCCTCCAACCAGAACTTCCCCTCCCACCTAAACTGCTGGGCCTTATCCCCCCACTCATCAATGATAACCTCCCAACCCACAGGTGGCTCTACTGAAATGCTGAGAATAATTAACCCTTTTCCCAACTGGGCCGAATTAGACCACAAAAACCCAGGGAGGGGTGAATAAACTAGTAATCTCTCAAAGGGGGTTACATAACCATAGACACTGATGGCAGATAATTACCACTAAGCCCATCTAGTCTGCTCATTTTATGATCACTTTTACTGCAGACCCAACTCGCCCTACAGCACTGTCACTTTTGCCCTCCCTCCTTCCTCCTAGGATTCCTTTGTGCCTGTGCCAGGCATTTTTGAAACCCACCACTGGTTTCACCCCCACTGCCTCCCATAGAAGGCTGTTCCAGGAATCCACCACCCTTTCTGTGAAGAAGTACTTCCTCACAGCTCACCTGAATCTACCTCCGTCCAGCTTCATATCATGGCCCCTTTTTCTACAACACCTTTATCTATGAAACATATCTCCCTCCTGTACCTTTTTAACCCTCAAGAGGTATTTAAAAGTATCCATAATATCCCTGCTGTCCCTTCTCTACACCAGGGTGTTCATATTGAACTCTTTCAGTCTCTCCTCATAGGGCTTCTGATGCAGACCTTGCACCATTTTGAGAGCCCTCACCTCTCTTCTTGTCATTTTCTCTTTTTTCCAATTGTTCCCCCTTCCACACGTTTCTCCTTTGACTGCTCCTTTCCCCCTTCTTCTTTGTTAACCCCTTGTTTCCTTGAATAACTTGTATCCTGGTGGGACTCCCTCCCCTTGGGATCTCCCTACTCTCTATCTCAGCTTGTGGTGGCCCATTTTCTGCCTCCCCTATTTCTTCCCCTTTCCAGCCATCTGTGTGCTGGTCTAAGTGTGCCCGTCATTAGGGTGCCAAATTTCAACATTTACTGACCCTTCCTCGAAGTCTGCCCCCCCCCAGAGTTAGAATAATTAGTTGGGGGGTGGGCAGCATAGCTGACCCCACACTGAGCGTGCAGGAGGTGCAGCCCCCCACATGAAAAGTGGGAGATTAAATAAAATCCCTGGCACCCTAATGATGGGCACACTTGGACGGGCGCATTCCGATGGTAGAACCATTTCTTCCATTACCCCCTCTCGGCTACTTTGAATGTCCTTCAAAGTAATATTTGAAACATCCACTGATGACTGTGATTGCCTCCTGGATGAAAGAAGACCATCACCTTGGTATAGATTCTTATCCTTCCAGGTTGGCCCACAGTCTCCAATGTAGACATACCTCTCCTCCCTGCACCATTCCTTCCACCATTATTTGAAGGCCTTGGTGCGGAACTCCCTCCCCTTCAACATACAGTGCAACACACACTCTCCACTCACAATATAAACACATGGGGAACACAGGGATCAACCAGATAAATGATCTACCTTTAACAGAAATTAAATTTACATGTGGAGCCGACTACAGCTCTTCATCTTTACATTTAAGGCCATGAAACATCCTTAGCAAGTTAATGCATTAGCAGCTGTACTGGTTCTGACAAGAGTTTGTTTTTTCAGGCACAGTGTTATAATCTACAGAACAGCATTCAGCTAGAAGTCACTGTCACTCACAGAGTATGCAAGTAAGCCCGATGAAATTTAGGGGTTACAAACATATGTGTATAGCTACACACAAATGTGAATACAAATTCAACTTACAAAGATATTCCTTAACAAACCTGGGGAGGGGGATTCTTGCTGTGATAATCTTCAGTGAGAGGGACTACTTTCAGGCCTGCATGCCTCCATCATCTTCCTCAATAGTAGATGAGACCAGGACAACACCAGAGGCTGTACCCCCACAAAGAGGGCACTAAGGTGCTAGGAGAAGTATAGAATTTGTAGCAGATAAGGGCCCCTTGGCCCACCTAGTCTACCCAGTTTGTCAATATCTACTCTGTCACCACAGACCTTTCCTGATCTCTAGCTACTCCCCCCTACACTTTCCACCTAATATTCCTTTGTGCCTATCCCAAGCATGCTTGAATCCCTCCACTGTTTTTGCTCTCACTACCTCTGCTGCAAGGCTGTTCCAGGCATGCACTGTTCACTCAATGAAGAAATACTTCCTTACATCCTACCTATATTTCCCTCCTTCCAGCTTCATTGCATGCCTTCTTGTCTTGGCGCACCTTCTCTTCTGAAAAAAACTCCACTCCTGCACTTTGTTTACCCCCATGAGATAGTTATAGGTCTCAGTCATGCCCCCCCACCTCGTCTCTTCTAGGGTGTACCTATTGAGATCCCTCAGTTTCTCCTCATAGGACCTATAATGTAACCCTTGCACCCTCTTAGCTGCCCTCCTCTGGACAGCATCTGCTCTGTCTATGCCCTTCCAGATATGCAGTCTCCCAGCACTGGGCACAGTACTCCAGGTGGGGTCTCACCAAAGGCTTATACAGTGGTAACATCACCTCTCTCTAGCAGTGCTGGGTGAAAATAGCAAGGGAATATGAGCGCACACACATCAGCGAGGCAAGAAGGGTGATGGTGAAATCAGCAACAGGGAATATTACAGTGATGGTGTACTTAAAATTGGTTCAATGTGTTGTGCTGTATGCCTCTTTCTGTTGTCTACTGTGGGACACAGATGTTAGTACTTTTTGTGACAGAGTGTGTGTTTCTGTTTGTCTGTCTGACTCATGAGAGTGTTCAGGTTGTCTGTCTTTTTCATGTGTCACTAATAGTAGTGCAGTGTTTTTCGATCACAGTGGTGCATTTCCCATAGACATGTCAGCTCAGTTTTTGAAAAGTCAGAAGGGGACAAGTCTGCTCCGGTGTAATGACTTCCTACTGTATATCACAGAGGAAAGTTGGTATTGTACTTGTTACTGTGTTGTGTGTTTTTTCTGCGTGTGCTGAAGTGAGGTTTTGCTTGCTGTTTTTTTTTTTCCTCAGGTTTTCGCCGTTTTGACCCTTTGCTGTTGTTGTCCCTCATTGACTTAGTCCTGGCTATATTCACTTCACTGTTAAGATTGTCACTATTTTTTTTGCTGTTTTGACCTAGTACCCGCTCTAGCTGGTGATTCTTCTCCCTTGCATCCCACAGGCACTTGCTACTGCCTTGTTGCACCGTCCCACCACCCAAAATGATATCCCTAAGGTCTCCTTCCTGCTCGATGACTGTTAAAACCTCTTCCCAAATTTTATACTCTTCCCCTTGGGTTTCTGTGCCCTAGGTGCATGATTCTGTTTTCTTTTTCCATTGAAACCCAACTGCCATACCCTTGACCACTCCTCCAGTTTTCTCAGCTCCCTAATCATTCTCTCCACCATGCCCACAGCATCTGCCCTATTGCAGATTTTGGTGTAATCTGCAAAGACATACCTTCCGTTCCAGCTCTTGCAATGATGCTTCTGAAGACGCTGAAGAGGACTGGTGCCAATACTGAGCCCTGAGATATCCTGCTGGTCACTCTTCCCTCATTTGAGTAAGTGCTCTTTACCACTACCCTCTGTTGCATATCCATCAACCAGTCCCATACCCAGTTTACCACCTTGGGACATAACCCCAAGCTGCCTAGTTTCCTTATGTGGTATGGGTTCAAAGGCTCTGTTAAAGTCTAAGAAGGCAATGTCTGCCACCCCACTCTGATCTATTTCCCTGGTCACCCAGTTAAAGAAATTGATCAGGTTCATCTGACATGATCTCACCACTGTAAATCCGTGCTATCTTGGGTCTTGTAGCTCGCTGGTACCAAGATACTGCACTAACCTTTGTTTCAATAGTGTTTGCATTAACTTCCCCACCATTGACAATAGACTGATTGGCCTATAGTTGCCAGCCTCATCCCTGGTGCTGCTTTTATGAAGCAGGACTACATCTACTCTCTACTAGTACCCCATCCATCCCCATAGCTGTATCAACTTTCTGATTTGCAAGCCCTATCAGGACTCATTCCTTTGTGAATGGACTTCTGTCCACCTCCCTAACCCAGTGTTCCTAATGAGGTCTAACACTCTCTCCCTCCACCATGAAGACTGATCAGAAGTATCTGTTCAGGATATCTGCTTTTCCTGATTCTCCTCTGCACAATCTCCCCCTGCCTTTCTTATCCTCTCAATCCCTCCCTTTGTCTTCCCCTATTCACGTATGAATTTAAAGAAGGTCTTGTCCCTTTTTAACCACCCATATTGCTATCCTTTCCTAAGTTTATGCCTTTGCCCTCCTCACTGCCTTCCCTGCTTCCCTTTGATTTTCCTGGTACGCCTTCATATTCTCTTGCCTCTTCATCTTTTTGTACCTCCTGAATGCCACTCTATTAGCTTTTATTTTCACAGCCACTTCCCATGAGACCCACAAGTAGCCTTTTTTTCCTCCTGCTCTTGCTTACTTCCATTGCACAGAGGTTTGTTTCCTTCACTATGTCATTTCTAATTTACACCACTGTTCCCCAACCTCACCCTGGCAATCCCCCCCCCTCCAGCTAGGTTATTTCTGAGGCATTCACCCACTTTTTTTAAAATTTGCCCTCCTAAAGTCTAGGATCCCTGTCCCTGTGTGGCTTGTCTCTGCTACTGTCTTTACATTAAACCACACTGTACAGTCATCGCTGACCCCCAGGTGACATCCCATCTTGATGACTGCAATACTGTCTCTGTTTTTGAGTACCAAGTCCAATAGTGCCCCATCTGGAGTGGGCTCTTTAACTAGTCTAATGAGAAATGTGCCTTGCACATCTAGGATGGACCTGCTTCTAGCCAAGTATGTAGCTGGGAGGTTCCAGTCTACATCGGACAGACTGAAGTCCTTAATCTGCACCACCTTCCTCTTTTTTTGCCATCATGCTAATGGCTTTCCCTTATCCAAATCCTCCCCCGGTGTTGGAGGTCTGTATATTGCCCCACAGCAAACAAAGGCTCTAGCTCCTGTCTCCAGGGTGACTTGCAGCACCACCCCCAGTCCTTTACCCCTTGATTCCCTTGCATTCCCATCACTGTGATAGCATCCCTATCATATAGCACAAGCCCTTCATCTTCCCCCTCAGTTTTCTCTTACCCTCTCCACAATAATACTTCCCATTCCCTCTCTATTCCTTCTAGAAAATCTACTGCTGGTCAGTCTGCTTTCTCTACCGATTTCCTAAACTGTGGTCCTCACTTCCCTGTCTATCCACTCTGCCTCTTTTGCTTTCTCCTTACAGTCTCTTCTTCATGACTGTTACTCTCCCTCCTGCAACTGTACATGACCTCCCCCACCAAGAGGTCTGATCTGGCATTCTGTTACCCTCCTTATTCACTTTTCTGTATTTGTAAGTTTAGTTACTTCACCTGTAATATCTCAGTTTTAGCTGTTCCATATATCTGTAATTCTGATTTACCTTCAATTTTGTGATTATGCGCTTTGATTTATTATATTTGCTGTATCTGAGTTACCACATTCCCATCCCCTCAGGATGCATCTGGAAATGAGCTGTTAGCATCACAGTATATCTTTCCTGGTGAAACTTTTGAAATAAATGAAGACCAAGTTTGGTTTTTTGTTCGGCTATATGCCTTTACAATATACAGAAACAAGCAATTCAAATACTGTATACAGTATAATGTCTAAATTAGCACATGTGTACAATAATTCAGTTTACATTAAAAACTATCTACAGTAAGTCCATTCTCCGAAAAATGATATTTCAACCAATACTTTCAAGCACTTCTTGATATTAAATAGTAATCATAAAAATCCTTTGATAAATAACTTCGGTTAATCACAATGCAAATAAAAAGTTTTAAGTTCTATAAATCCATCACAAATTGATCACTGTCCCCAGAAGGAGGTCAAAATTTGGTACTGAATGATCAAGGGTACATGTGGTCGGAAGTAAAAAGCAATTTGACAACAGTGTATGTCCAATAAACCTTTGGCTCTAGGGTCAAATAGGGAATCAATATCACTGAAAAAACATATGGGCCATAAAATACAATCATAATTTTACCCAACTAGACTTTCTGAGCACAAAATGTGAGGGTCCATCCCAAACTTATATGACCTGCTCCAACTAGAAAGGGACCAGATATATAAAGTTGATTTCCATCTGCAATCCTGCTGAAAACTGTTGCACTGATGCGCCATTAAATCAGTAGAAAGCAACAGCATTCCTTAATAAGGAGTCATGCTGTTTAAGCTTTTTGAAGCAGAAAATTAAATCATTGCAATGCACAAGAACCAGTCAACTAAATGAATGCCTAGATAAATTCAAAAATTCATCCACCTGAACATAAAGCTAAACATAAAATATAATTTGCTGGTGGACATAACTAACGCAGCTCTCTGGATTTCAACAATACTAGGGTCCCAAGCCCCAGGTGTAAATAATTTTTACTTGGCCCAAAATCCACTTGTGACAGCAGTCAGCTTCAAGGAGTAGTCCCATTTCAACAGGCCTTTCTGTGTGTTTTATATGCAAAACATGCAAAGGACACCTGTCAAACACTGACAAGTGAAAATACACTTTGCCAAAAATGTACCTTTCTGCCACTCCAAGAGATTAAGAGTCTCTCACAGGGTCTCAGTTTTAAGTGAAATACTTGAACGTGTTATGAGCTGAATGAGGTTTCAAATAACAGAAGTTAATTAAGATGAAGGGTCCCTCAAAGTGCTGGAGTCCATCAGAATTTTAAAACAAGACATACCAGTACCAGTAATAACCGTCTTTCATGTCTTGTTTTTACCCCTGGAAGTCCCATAAAATGGTTAGTCATTCTTAACCTTGGGGTCCCGTTTATCTGAGAAAGAGTTTGTTTCCAGAGCTTTTCCTGCTCCGAGAGTCAGCTCATTTAAAATGAAACTGGACATTAGAAAAGAAATTGCCAAAGGCTGGTCCCATATACATTTAACTGCTTTTTACCTGAAAGGAAAATATATTCTCAGATTGTTTCCCTTTGGAGAGAACTGGGGATACATCTTAGGGGCTAAAAGATAAAGAGTGCTAGGAGGTTTAATTATTTTAATGACTGCACTGTGGCTCATTTATAAGACAGCTGGATTCTGACAGTCCCATATGAGGAGTCATTTATAAAACTCAGCAATAAAACAATACCTCTTAAATATCTTCAGAGTTTGCTGAGTGTATCTATGCCATCTAAAAAGGCTGTAGCCGCAATAGTGGCCATATTTTTGCACCATAAATTCAAACAGGGAGTCCATCCATCAATTAAAGTGAGGAATACATGCAGCTGATGTCTTTTGATAGTCACCACCGGCACTATGCAAAGCATAAACCAATTATATGTTTTCCGACAACCTTCTGCGATCACTGCATAGGTCCATTTACAGCAGGGTTGGTTTTAAAGCTGAAATCATCACAGGACATCAAACTCTGAGCCACTAGAGTATACTCCCTTGTTGTATTTCTGGGGGAATAAAAAATAAGAAATATCGCTCTTCTGAGTGTAGTATCTTTTAACTTTTCAAGAATAATGGAAAAACCTCTCCCAGGCAACAACAGCATACCTGTGGTAAATAGAAAAAGTGTATCTCAGCACATAGTGTGCCATTCCAAAATAAGGAAATCTCTGACCACCTGGAACTAATCCATCTCCAGTGCCTTCTCTCCATGGTTCCTATCTCTGTACTTGCTATTTTCTCCAATCGCCATCAGAAACTGGGTGAATTTTCAGAAATCCAGTTCAATGTATGCCTTCCATTCGATATCATCATGAATATAGTAAAACAAAATGCTGATAGTCGCACCTGGCGTTTTACCCACCCACACAAAGTAGGCAAACAATTTAGAGTCTACTTGGTATATTTGTGAATGAAAATTGCTATAAAAGATATTGAGCATATAAAAACAGGGCTTTAAGCCAAATCAGACCTTCATAAATCTTAATTTGGTGGAGCTGAGATCAGAGCCACATGGAATGGAGCAGCAGCATGACCATCTTTCCATTGTTTTGCCCTCCCCACTCTGATTGGGGCCAATGAATTAATGAATAAATACATCTTCTTCCCCTCTCTATTTTTTTCAAACTGTGTGTGGTCTGACATGGCCGTTTCCCAGTCATAGCTCCCTGTCCACCACAACTCAATTATGTCCATGAGATCCAGGTCTGTCTCTGCCATGATGGCCTCTATGTCTGGAATTTTATTTCCAAGACTCCTTGTGTTGGCAGATAAGGCTCTCCACACCTTGCTCCCACCCTGCCTGAAATCTTCTTCTCACCTTCCTGCCTTTGCCACCACTTGAAACCTTCCTAACTCCCCCTTCCCTTTGCTACCATCTTCATGCCTTGTCATTCACAACACCTATCTTTCCACATCTACTGTTCTTGCCCCCCCCAGTCTGCTATTATGCCTATACGTTGTTTAACTTGTGCCCTGAGGGGGTTTCTTCCTTTGTGGCCCTCACTTCTTGTTGCTTCAGTCTGTGGGTGGGGGCAGTTTATGCCTTCCTTTGTATTACCACCCCCAGCTAGTTTAAATGCTCATCAAAGTAGCAATTAAACCTTTTACTGAGGACTGCTGTTCCCTTCCCAGAAGGATGCAGACCATCACCTCTTTATAGACCCATATCCTTTCAGGTTGGTCCCCTGTCCCATTGAAGCCAAACCCCTCCTCCCTGCACCATTCATTCAACCAACTTTTGAAGCTTCTGATGCAGAAAACTCTGTCCTCCCCTCTGCCATAGACAGGTAGCACCTCGGTGAATGCCACAATTCTTGCCAGACCCATCCCGCACTAGGTCATTGGGCCCTGGGTGGGCAATAACATCCAGCTCCCCCATGCCCTACTGCTCTAGCAATCCTTAGGATCCATTGTCCATCTTTCTGAGCCATGGCATCAGCTAAGCACCTAACCTGCCTCTCTTCACACCTATCTGCTCCTAAATCTGTCCCCTCACAATTACATCAACAGCTTACATCATGACTCAGTTAAAATAGGTGAGGAGTCAGTGTAGAATAGGCTAGGTGCACCTACACAAGCAATGGGGGGCCAAACTGGCATCCCCTTGACACAGACAGATCAAACAGGGTGACGTTAGACATAGTGAAAGGGATGACATTGAAAACAGAAATGGATGGGAGGGGTTTAAGACCTGGGGATATGAGAAGGGAATCGAAATGCAAGAGCAGGAGCTTGGGAAACAGAAGGGTGAGAAATGGATAGGATGCAAAGTACCTCTTGAGGGGCAGAGGGAGCCATGCAGTCATGGCTGAAAAACAGTTTAGGAAGGGAGGGCCATCAGACCTTCTGTAGAGTGTAGTGTGGTATGAATGCCAGAAGTCTTGGAAATAAAAAGTATGACCTTCAGGCACTGGCGACTGAGGCTCATTTGGATCTAGTAGTCTTGATAAAAACCTGAACAATGCAGCACCATGACTAGGAACTAGTAAATACTGGTACATCCTCTACAAGAAGGACAGGGCAGAAGGTAGAGAGGGTGAGGTAGCCCTTTACATCTCAGAAGGCATCAAAATCACATAGGATAGGAACCTGAAGGGGAGTGCCACTATTAAAACTCTTTGGGTGCAATTTCCTGTAGGTATGGGGAGGGTCATCAGGGCAAGAGCAACTTACAGGTCACCAAAGCAGAAGGAGACAAAGCACAAAATACTCAGAAAGAGGAGAGCCATGGCTCAGAATGAATCGTTTCTGGTGGAGGATTCCATCATGCCAGATGTGGATTGGAGTACCGCAGTAGCATCAAGTGCCCAAAGCCAGGGACTAAGGCAGGCATTCTAGGATGGATTCCAGGCACAATGTGTTTGTCAGCTTTTGAGGGAGGGAGCAATCTTAGACCTGGTCCTTACAAACAGGGGTTGTCCAGTGATAAGGGCCAAGGAAAAAGTGTGACACCAAAAAGGGTGAAGTCAAAAGGATGACAACAATTTGGGTGACTTCTGACAATAAAGCCCCAGGTCATATGAGCACCGCTTGTGTGGTGGTGGCTGTGGCTCTGAGGATGCTTATCTATAGTGAGGGGGTGCACGTGGTGAAGCCTCCCGCAAAACATTGTTTCTGTGTGTCTCTTGTGGTGTATATTTTTTTCCATGTGTCACCCTTTTTCCTGGTTACCCTAATGGTCCATTGCCTAAATTATAGTCACTCTTTTTTGCTGTCGCCCATTGTGCATTCACCCTTTTCCATTTGCCCTTATGACATAGTACCCGAACAGGGAGACTGGCAGGGATGTTACTGTAAAGAAACCACTGGGAAGCAGTGACCATAAGGCAGTAAGGGTCAGCATAGTGTTGTAGGCTGATCACACCAATTCTAGGACCAGTTTGCTGGATATCAGGAGGGCTGATTTTAGCAGGATACAAGAAATACTCACGGGTAGATTAGAGTGGGTTAAGCTGGTAGTAGGGGTAGACAGGAAGTGGACTATAATCAGGGAGGGGTTAGTAGAGGTCCCTAACGTCTGCATAAGGAAGATTGGGAAGAACAGGAAAACAAGTACATATGTACAGTATATGAAGGCTATAGGAGGGGTGCTGAGGGAGAAGAAGATGTCTCAAATGTTACAAAGCCAACTAAACAGATGAAAACAGGAAGGTGTACTTCAACAACCTAATGGAGGCAAATAGGACAGTGAGGAAGGCGAAAGCAGAAGTCAAGCTCAAATTAGCTGAGGATGTGAGAGAGGGGAAATGCTTTCTGCCACTACATCAAGGAGAAATGAAAAACCAAGGAGAAATTGTCAGGCTAAAAAGGGGGAGGGGAGGGAGGAGAGCAGTAAAAGTAATGCAAATATACTAAGTGGGTTGCAACTCATGACTTTTCACCAGCTTACAGTGAACTGATCGTTCTTGATATATACATTTCCATATTATTTCAAGTCCTTACAGTCCAATTTCATTCCCTAGCATGAAGCTAAATTCCAGCGGGACACACACAATGGTTGCACATGTTGCAAGTACCTTCACACATTTGCTGACATTTCAGTGTCCATATACTGTACATCCTCCTCAGAGATCTGAGGAGCAAAACCAAACTGTAAGGACTTAAAAAGAAATTATGTAGATTACTCTGTGTTTAGTTTACTGACTTCAAGATGTGGAAGTCTTCCAGGTTGATAAGTACAAAAACTTTTATGAACTGCTTTATTCAGTGATGTGGTGAGGGAAAGCACAATACATTTACCTGGTACTGATATGAAAAATAGGTTGTCCAGTGCTTTGATATGCTTAAGAATGGGCTGATGCATCAGTTTGTGTGAACAAGCAATAGATACTGAACAAGTACTCAGTAGCAGACAATAGGTTGCTCCCACAGTGTGGGATCATGTCCAGGCAGAGGGAGGTCAGGGCATGGACACTGAAGCTATAGTGGAGGAGAGGGTAATTATAGGGCTAGGGCCCATAAAGGTAAAACAAATCCCCAGGTCCAAATGGTCTGCACTGAAGGGTGCTAAAAGAGATGGGCCAAGTGGCGTAGTGGAACCACTGCTATATCTCTTTTATTGCCCTCTGGAGACAGAAGTGGTACCAATTGATTGCAGGGTAGCTGATGTGGTTTTACTATAGCACTGCAACAGCACTCACATGGACATCCCCCACAGCGACAGACACAGTGCCAAGTGTCGGCATTGTACAGTCGGGGGGGGCTGCACCCCCCCCCAAATCTCCCATGAGTGAGGCTGCACCCCCCCCACACACCCCAGATCTCTAAATATCCAACTCCGAGTCAGAGCTGGACTGGAGAGGGGCGCAACACCGGTAACTGCACAGCCAGTGTCTTCCTTGCACCAGCACAGCACCTCGACCCTGACAGGTGAAATCTGCCACTGTGCTGGTATTCACACTGGGGGAGTCAAACTAGCATCGGCACACCAGCTGACGTGGTGATGCTACAGAGGAGCAGCAGTTGTGGCAACCCTGGAAACTACCAGCTGGTCAGCTTGATCTCAATAGTGGGGTAAGGTGCTGGAATCTATTATTATGGGAAAGCTGGTGGAGTTCCTGGAGGTATATGGATTAACAAGACAGTAGACAGTATGGGTTCATAGCAGAAAGTTCTTGCCAGACAAACTTGGCAGTGAAGGCTCCACTGGGGGGAGCGACCATGCCACTATATGGTTTTCCTTGGATCTTGGCAGCGATGGTAGCTGTACCAAGATGACGGTGGTAGACTTCAGAGGGGTGGACATTCAGGGAATGGCAGAGGTCATTGGGGGATATTTGGAAGGGTTTGGACAGGTAATGGATACAGAGTGTAAATGGGAGGCAATAAAGAGATCAATTCTTGAGGCCACAGAAACTTGCACAAGGGTCCTCCCCAAGAATGCAAATGCTAGAAAGCCTAGCTGGTGGACCAGGGAAGTGCAGGAGGGGGTGAGGGAGAAAAGATTGACCTCTAGGAGGTATAAGCGCTCAAGGGGGGGGCAAGGAAAAGGAGGAGCATCTCAGAATTTCTAGGATGGAGGGCAGGGTAGTGAGATCGGCCAAGGCTGAAAAGGAGCTGTGGTTGGCACAGTGGATAAGGGAGGGGGAGAAGGTTTTTCAGGTATATCAGGGAAAGAAGAAAGGTAGGAGATCAGATAAGCAGACTGAATAAAGGGGTGGGGTGGGCGGAGGCTGTAGATCAAGCCAAGGTGCCATGGTACTTCTCTCCAGTCTTCACAAGGGAGGAGGACGGACCAGTTCCACAGGGGAGGGGCAAAACTAGGAATAACCAGCAGGAAAAAGGGAAACAAAATCGCCCAACAAGAATCATGATACTAGCTCATGGTGAGGAGTCTGCCTCAATGCTAGGAGCCTGGGCAACAAGATCAGTGACCTCCATACTCTAGTGGCAGACACAAAGGTTGATCTGGTAGCTATTGTCAAAAGCTGGGCCATGGACAACAATGAACTGGACCTGGCCATCCCAGGCTACACACTGTTTAGAAGGGACAGACAGTTGGGGAGATGCAAACGGGGGGGGGGGAGTTGCCCTCTATGTGAGAGTGGGCATCGATGCAACAGAGGATGAAACTACCAAGGCTGGGGTGGGGCTTGGAGTCACTCTGGGTCCACTTAGCCACCAATGCAGAAAGGAAATTGTGCATGGGTGTGATATACAGACCCCCAGGGCAGGGAGAGGGGAAAGATGAACAATTAGCTGAGGAGTTACAAAAGATGCCTGGTAAAGGTGACATAGTGGTGGTTGGGGAACTTAATCTGCCAGATGTGGACTGGAATATCCCAGCAGCAAAGAGCTCCTGAAGCCAGGCTTTACTGGACACATTCCAGGACTGACTGCTATCTCAACTAGTGAATGACCCGACCAGGGGGGATGTCATCTTGGATCTGATCCTCACAAACTCTGAAAAAATTAAATCCATGAGGGTGGAAGAACTCTTGACAAATAGCAATCACAGTACAGTCTGGTTTGAAATAACCATGGGTGCTACTAAATCCTCAAGCACACAGGTGTTTTGCTTTCAGAAGGCTGATTTGGGTAGATTGAGGCAGATAGTGAGGGATACGTTAACAAACATCAAAGACAAGCTAGACGTGGAGGAAATATGGAAAGATATTAGGGATACTGTTCTAGAGGCAAAAAGACTCTGCATCAGGACTACAACAAAGAAAAATAGGTTTAAAAGACCACTGTGGTTCTTCCATCCAGTAAGAGAGACAATCAGGTCCAAATGGAATGCATACAAATGGGTCAGGCAACATAAAGTTCGTTCAAGTTTCAAGTTTATTGCAGGAAAACTCCATTGAGCAAGCTCATTCACAAGGAGGTCCTGTGACATAAACACTTAAAGTACAAACACAGATAGGTAATAACAGTATATACATGAAATGCACGTTACATGATACAGGCTGGATATACATACAAGGGTACCACATAGGGTGACCCCAGGTGGTAAACATTGATATGAGACAGGGAAGCAACTTACAGGTTGCATACTGATAAAGGAAACATGATGACTGGTGTGTGCAATACATATACAGTATTTTGGCAGCTAGAACAAACAACAGTCTACAACTGATATGGGGGAGGAGTGATTTGATAGAGTAGCAGTGGAGCGTAAGCAAAGATAAAGCCAGGAGTAGAAGGGGAAGGGAAAGCAGTTAATATGACAAATCAGTTATACCTTACCAGTGGATAAATATGGCACACATGGGGAAGGAAGAGACTTAATGACAGTTACAGGTGTCTTTTATTTTGGCTGAACTTAGCGATTTGTAGAAGTTTATTGAAACTGTGCTAGTTAGTTTCAGTACGTTTTGTAATTGGTTCCAAATGGAGGGAAGGGCATATGCAATAGCACGTTTACAAAGGAAGTCCCGTGCCTTGGTATGTCAAGCATAATAAAGTCAGATTTTCTTAACTAGTATGCACTATGTGAGATACTAATAAGGGAAGAGAGATAGCTTGGCAATTTCTGCAGGAGCAGTTTAAGAGTCCATAGCCCAGCATGGAGCAGGCGCCTAGTAGTAAGGGATGTCCAACCAACAGCTGCATATAAGTCACAGTGATGCGAACGGTAAGGGGAGTTGGTAATGAACCGTAATGCACGGTGATAAAGGATGTCCAGTTTACTTAGATTTACAAGAGTGGTGGAGGAATAGATTACATCGCCATAGTAGAGTAGGGGGAGAAAAGTGGCCTGTACAAGCTTGTTTTGAGTTTCAAGGGGGAAAAGGGGCCTATTTCTGTAGAAGAAACCTAACCTTGCTTTTAACCTTCTAGAGACATCTTCGACGTGGTCACTGAAAGATAATTTATTGTTGCTCCAGATACCTAGATATTTAAATTTGGTTACAACTTCCAGAGGCTCGTTTAGCGTGGTGACAATGAAGTCTTGGGCAAGGGTATTGGGAGGGCCTGAGACAGCACTGCTGGAGAATATCATCACTTTAGTCTTCTTAGCATTGAGCAGAAGCTTTGCCTTTATTAGATTATGCTCAAGTTGTGCGAAGTCCGCTTGAAGCACTCCCTTGACTTCAGATAACGATGAGCCAGAAGTATACAACACAGTATCATCTGCAAAAAAAAGTGCAGATTGGACGTAGATATGTTAGCATCTAAGTCATTAATGTACAGAGAAAACAAGATAGGGCCTAAGATGGATCCTTGGGGGACTCCTCTTGCAACTGGCAAGGCAGCAGATAAAAAGCCTTCCACCTTTACTTTTTGGAATCTTCCAGTTAGGTAGCTAGAGAACCCCTGGGTGGTATGGTATGTGGCACCCAACTTTGCAAGGCAATTGACTAATAGTTTGTGATCAACAGTATCAAAAGCTTTGCTGAGGTCCAAAAAAGACTGCACCAGTTACCTTCTTAGCATCTATAGCAGAGATCCAATCATTGGTTACTTTTGCTAGTGCAGTGATTGTGCTATGATTAGCCCGGAAGCCAGATTGAGCTCGGTTAATGAGAGAGAAGGTTTCCAAGTGAGATTTTAACTGAATATGGATCAGTTTTTCGAGAACTTTAGAAAGGATAGACAATATGGAGATAGGCCTATAGTTGTTTACATCGCATGGGTCACCAGATTTAAATAGAGGGAGGATATGTGCTGATTTCCAGCAGGACGGCACAGTAGCAGATGTAATGGAAAGATTGAAGATGTGGAGAATTGGGGCAGTGAGATGGGCGTAGCCTGACCTTGGAAAAGGTTCAAGCCATCATCCCCTGCGCTTTTTTTGGTGTCTAAGTTAAGAAGATAATCTTCTACTTCTTTATAAGTTATCTCATGCAGTTGGAAGGGGCTGGGTGCAGGACTAGATGTGGCAGGAGGGGAATGCTGGCTCACCGCAGCACCAGCATAAGATGACGAGTCAAAAGCTAATCCAGCTGTGGCAAAGTGGGAGTTAAGTTCCTCCAGGATCAGGGACTTGTTTTCCACAATCTTGCCACTTGCAACTATCTTTGTTGGGACAGAGGGGGCCATGGGCCGTCCTTCTATAGCTTTGATAGTCTTCCATATTTTATGAGGGTTACCTTCAGCTTGTTCGAGAGTAGAAATATAATAGCTTTAGCAAAGCAAAGTTTTTTTCACACAGTTATTCCTGGCTGTTCTAAAGGCCTGCCAATCCGAAGGTTCTTCAGAATGTCTAGCTTTAGCCCAGAGCTTATCTCGAGCTATAAGGGCTGCCTTGAGATCCGAGGTGAACCAGGGGTTGGAATTGTTCCATACCCTTACTTTGATGAAAGGGGGCATGCTTATTTATTATTGTAGTGAGTTTGTCATTAAGGATGCAAGCTGCCTTGTTGACATCTTTGGCTAGGTAAAGATCTTGCCATCTGATCATGCTCATGTCAGATAGGAAGTTTACTGCACTGAATTTGAGAAAGGATCTTTTTGTTATAAAGACGGGTTGCGGACAGGTCTTTATTTGAGATCTTATGCAAGCAACAATTCCATGATCGCTCATGTCATTGTGAAACACTGCCAAATGAGATATTTTGTGTGGCTGGGTGGTTAGTACCACATCTAGAATGGAACTGTTGGCAGTATTTAGAGTGTTGTTCCTAGTAGGTTCACTGACTAATTGCCCAAGACCTAGCTCGTCACAAAGGATTTGAGACCGTGTGATTTAGGTGATAGCCAGTCCATATTAGATCTCCTAGAAATATTGTTTCAGTTTTGCATCTACTGAACATGGATTTCAAAGATTAAGGACTTCATCACCACCAGACAGGGGTCTATAGCCACCTAGGATAGTGATACATTCCGAGGAGGAGATGAAGGCTCAGCGAAACTAACTCAAATTCCTTGGCTAGAGATTTGCAACTAATATTGGTGACCAAGTACTTAGATTTCGTGAGATAACCACACCCGCCCCTAGACTCTCTATCTGCTCTAAATAAATTGTAGCCCTGCAGTGATATTTGTTGATCAGTGTTCATCTTTTAACCACGACTCAGTAATTATGATAAGGTCTGGGTTAACGTGTGCAGCCCAGGCTTGCAAGCTGTACAAGTTTTTAGGCAGGCTTAAAATGTTGACCATCATCATTTTGAGACCTGTGGCCTCAACAAAATCGATAGGCGAGGTAAGTTGTAGGGGGCCAGGGTTGAGCTCCACATTTCCTGAGCAGAGAAGAAGCAGAAGTATAGCTCTTTAAGGAGCTTATAAAAAATGGAGACTGCTTTTTATTTCTTCACGTAACCCATATCGTACAAGCGCAAGAGGCGGCACCACTGTAATGACAGTTGATCGTGATCAATGTAAGTGCTTGGGTGGACATAGGTGAGGACAGTAGCAAGGGGTGTAGGCTAACCGGGGAATAGGCTAAAAGGGGAGAGGAGAATGACATAGTGTCTGCACGGTAGACTGTTATAACATTAGGTATTGATAAGGTACATTGGAGAACTGAATTGCATTGAGGTACTTCGAATTGCATTGTATTGCTGGGGACAGGAGGTAGGAGGATTACACTCAGAAAAGTAAGGAGGCCAGGAAAATAGTGAGGGAGGCCAAGGCAGCAAAAGGACTGCAAATTGCTCAAGGAGTCAAATCAGGGGAGAAAACCTTTTTCTGCTATAGCAGCCAAAAAAGGAAGAGGGGGGGGGATTACAAGGTTAAAAGTGGGGGATGAGGCTCTGGAGGACAGTGGACAAAAAGTTGAGGCCTTAAATGAATACTTTTGCTCAGTATTTATGAGGGAGAATCAGGGCCCACTGCCAGACAGCGGTATCAGAGCCAAGACAAGAGGGGTTCAGAGAATGTGCACCCAGGAGTTCATCGCTGACAGGGTCAGGAAGAGCCTTTCAGGTATCAGACATGACAAGGCCCCTGGCCCTTATGGTTTACACCCCAGAGTGCTCAGAGAGCTTGCAGAAGAGCTGGCAGCACCTCTTGCGCACCTACTCAACAGGTCACTGGAGTCAGGGATAGTTCCAGGTGACTGAAGGGTGGTTGACATGGTGCCACTGCACAAGAGTGGAGACAGGGAAGATGCAGGTAACTATAGGCCAGTCAGCCTAATATCAGTAGTAGGTAAACTTATGGAGGCCCTTAACAAGCAAGATCTAGTGGAATACATTGAAGTAAATCACCTCCAGAGCAAAAAACAATGGGTTTGTGATAGGCACAGCATGTCAAAGGTTCTTATTACATTTTTTGATGAAATGACCAAAGAGTTGGACAGGGGTCATGCAGTAGACTTGCTTTACTTTGACTTCAATAAGGCATTTGACACAGTCCCTCATAGATGCCGCTTAAAAAAGTTAGAAGACCTTGGGGTAGCAGAACAGATAATAAAGTGGGTATGGAGTTGGCTGAGGGACAGAAAACAAAGGGTGGTAGTAAATGGGGTGAAATCTAATGAGAGCCAGGTCACTAGTGGGGTCGGTCCTGGGGCCAGTCCTCTTCAATGTATTCATCAGTGACATCAGCGATGGCTTAAATGGCAACATCACCCTATTTGCGGATGACATGAAACTCAGCAGAAGTGTGGATAGTACGGAGGGAGTCAGACAACTGCAGGAGGACCTTAAGAAGTTGGAAAGGTGGTCACAAATATAGCAATTAAACTTCAGTGCTAAGAATTGTAAGGTGATGCAGCTGGGTAGGGCCAACCCCAAGGAAGAATACTGGATAAACGGAGTCCAGCTGAGCTCCTCTGCTGAGGAATGTGATCTGGGGGTCATCATTAGGGATGACCTCAAGCAGCAAAGTCAATGCAATAAGGCTTACAGCAGGGCTAGCAGGATGTTAGGATGCACTGGCAGTGGGATAGATAGCAGGGACAGGGAGGTGATACTACCACTTTACCAGTCTAGTGAGGCCTCAACTGGAATACTGTGTACAATTCTGGAAGCCTCACCTAAGAAAGGACATTGATAGACTGGAAGTGGTCCAGAGAAGGGCACACAAATGATACACGGCCTTCAGGAAATCACCTATGAAAAGAGGCTTCGGGCTCTGAAATTGTACTTGCTAGAGACTAGGAGGGAGAAGGGAGATATCACTGAGACCTTCAAGTTTCTTAAAGACATCAACAAGGTGCCAGAAGTGCAGCTTTTTACCAGGAATGTCAATTCTACCACAAGGGGGCATGAGTGGAAATTGAAGGGTGGAGTGTTCAATGGGGATATCAAAAAGTATTACTTCTCAGAGAGTGTGGTGGAACCTTGGAATAGATTACCTCCTGAGGTGGTGGCTTCAACGTCAGTATCAAGCTTTAAGCATGGGTGGGATACTTATTGGGAACAAACACATGGCACTGGCAAGGGCTAGGCTGGGTGTTTAGGAGGACAGAACACCGGTGCACAATAGATCCCGGGATACCTTACTTGGACAGACTTGAAGGTCCACAGGTCTCCTTCTGCCGTCATCTTCTGAGAGTCTATGTTTCTATGTAAAGTAGTTGTGGGTGGGGGTGCACTTACCGATGTGGTGTTTCTGGTAGAAAGGGTGAAGGTGGCTCTCAAGTCCCTGAGAACCAATAAGGCTCTAGGCCCAGATGGGATCCATCCCAGGGCATTGAAAGAACTGGCAGATGTCCTGGCAGCACTATTGGTGTACCTATTCAATTCCTCCCTTTAGTCAGGATGGGTGTCTAGGGACTGGAGGATGGCACATGTCGTACCACTCCACAAGGGGGGTCCAAGGGAAGAGCCAGGTAACTACAGACCAGTCAGCTTGATATTAGTGGTAGGAAAACTGATGAAGACCATCCTGAAAGAAAGGATGGTGGAGTTCCTGGAAGTGCATGGTCTTCAGGACAACAACCAACACAAGTTTATCCAGGGCAGATCATGTCAAACCAACTTAATGGAATTCTATCATTGTGTGACTAAAGCTCTGGACCAAGAAAGGCTGGTGGATGTCCTTTACCTGGACTTCAGCAAGGCCTTCAACTCTGTGCCACACAGGAAACTGATAGGGAAGCTGAGGAGCATGGGGGTTGGGGACAAGGTGGTGGGATGCATTGAGAACTGGTTAACAGAACAGTCGCAGAGTGTGGTAGTTGGGGGGAGGTCTCCTCACACAGAGGTGTCATTAGTTGGGTCCTGCAAGGGTCAGTGTTGGGTCTGCTCCTGTTTAATGAATACATTGCAGACATCAGGGAGGGAGTATGGAGCAGACTGCATCTATTTGCTGGCGATTCCAAGTGGGAACTGAGGTTGACAGGGAGAAGGGAGGAAAAACACTACAGGAGGATTTAGAGGCAATCAAAAAGTGGTTGAGTACTTGACAGTTGAGGTTTAACGCCAATAAGTGTGCCGTACTCCACTTGGGTACTAGGAACCCTGGGCAAGATTACTTTCTGGGAGGGGAAAAGCTGACGGTCTCCGAAGGAAGAAAAGGATCTCAGGGTGGTTGTGGATGCCAAAATGAATAACTCAGAGCAGTGTAGGAGGGCTGCAGCAAAAGCGAACAAAAGCTTGGATGCATTGCCAGTGGGATAACATTGAAGAGGAGGGAGGTCACCCTGCTGGTAATGCCCTATATGGGCAAGTATTATTGAGCGGCTCAATATGAGTGACTCAGTAATACCGCTCACCTGTACAGCGAGTGGAGAAAAAGAGCACCAAATGATTATACGGAGTATAGAACTTAGGGATATGCGTTACACTCACGAAAAAGGAGACAAATTGATCAATTTGGCCAAGCACTGCTGAGCTGGCTGTGTGGCATAGTGGCTTGAGCCACTGCCCCTGAAACCTGTGGTGCCAGGTTCAGATCCCAGTGCAGGAAGCTATTTTGCTTCCTGGAGAAGTTGCTATTTTCTTCTATGTCCACTCCCCCTGGAGTTGACAGTCTTTATTTTGGAGGGTGCGTCGGGCTTGCCCCCTGTGTTGGAGGGTGTGGGGGGCTTGCCTCCTGCAAAAGAAACTTGTTTTTCTTGTTAAGTAAGCAACCGTCGCTATTTGCAACAGTCGGTGCTGTGCGGTTCACCCTTTTGACGTTGGGCGGTTGTTGACTTGCGTTATGTGATCGGCGGTCTTATAGACTCACTCTTATCACATAAAACCATACTGCCTCTGTACAACTGCTTAATTAGTCCACACCTGAAGTAGTGTGTGAAGTTTTGACGGCCGTACCTGAGGAGGGATGTAACTCTGCTGAAAAAGGTCCAGAGAAGGGTGACAAAGATGATTCATGGTTTGGGATGAGCAGGCCCTATTAGGAGAGGCTGGAGGAATTGAATATGTACTCCCTGGAGGAGAGGAGGAACAGGGAGGATATGATAGAGGTCTTCAAGTATTTGAAGGGGAAAAATTGGGTCAACACTGGTGGTCTGTTTCAGTAAAGGAGGAGGGATCTACAAGGCATCATGACCTGAGATTGGTTTGGGGGAGGTTCAGGGGAGAAGTGAGATGGCACTACTTTACAGAGAGGGTGGTGGCACTATGGAATGCGTTGCCAATGGAGCTGGTGGCATTGAACACAGTGGGGGGATTTAAAAGGGGTTGGGACAGATATAAGACTAAGGGCGGTGGAAGGGGCAGGGAATGTCAGTGGTGCCCTGGGGGAGAGGGGAAGGAAGGTACAAAAGGGGAGGGGGCAACGACGTAACTGGGGGCTGCAACTCGAGCAGAATAGATAGACCAAGGGCCTAATCTGCTGGCAACTTAGAATGTTAGTATGATTGACTTCTTTAGTTGGATAACAAAGGTTGGTGACAGAGAACAGGCTGTGGATCTACTGTATCTGGACTTTAGTATGGTGTTTGACTCCATCCTACATAGAAGGCTAGATGTGGATTGTAGTGTCCTAGTAGCATCAAGTGCCAGAAACCTGGTGATGCTGGAGGCATTCCAGTATGGATTCTTGGCACAATGTAGTTCTGGATGTACTGTGCATGGCATTAGTAAGACATTCGACTCCATCCTACATAGAGGGCTATTTAAGAAACAGACTGCATAGGGGAGAAACTAGCTACTTGGGTAGAAATTTGGCTGAGGGGGCACAGAGAGTGGTTCTGAATAAGTAATTTGCAGAGGTCAGTGCAGTCATTAATGGGGTGCCACAGGGGCCAGTGCTTTTCAGTATCTTCATTTTGTGACATACAGTAGGTGAAGGTATCCAGGGCAAAATGTGCCTCTTCATACTGTAGATGAAACAAATGTCTGGGGGGGGGGGTGGACAAAAAAGAAGAAATAAGGGTAATGAACAAGGATTTGGAGAGATGGTCCAGGGTACAGCAGTTGAGGTTCAGTTTCAAAAATTGCAAAGTCATGATCATAAAGTAGGATCAAAGACCCAGAGAATGGAATACAGGATGGAGGGTGAGGGTGGAGCAGATGAAGGAAGAGAGGGAGCCGGGGGTTATTATATTTAATAGCAAAACAGGATTGTTTAATAGTTATGGTAGTATGCTGTTCCGCATGGCAATCCGTGCCTGGAACAGCATTACTGTGCTGTTCTGACTACGTCACAGTCTTGTGCTGCACTGAGAACATCACTAGTGCAGCACAACAAGATCAAACGTAGTCACGCATGCACGATAAAGCGGGCCACGGTGGTGAGAACTGGCTAGGAAGTGAACGGGTGAAGTGAACTGCACCACAGGAAGTTATCTTTTTGCTTTTGATGGGACACTGGAGTAAAAATATGATTATCCGTACACTATAAAAGATTGTGTATGAGTAATCATACACAAACAAGACATTTGTAGGATCTCGAGATTCCCATGGTAACAGACCTCTCGAGCTGTGATCTTGAGGTCACAGGTTACCACAGAAACCTCTCGATTCTACAACTGCCTTGTTGTGTATGATTACTCATACACAATCCTCTACTTTCCAAACATTCCGGGTACTTTTATAACCATAAGAGGGTTTCTCATGCATATAGTTTTAAAATTCTGAAGTTCTAAATTCATTTGGCACAATCCATTTCCCACAAAAGGGATTCTGTAATGTTCTGCAGAGTAAAACATTTTAATTTTAAATTCAGATTCCAGTTTCTTAAACAAAGATCTTGAACATGATTTACTGTATAATACGTTTATATGTACAGTTCCTGTCTCTTATGGTTATATGAGTTTCTTCTCAAGTTCTTTGAGTGCCAGAACTGATCAGCTTCACTTTGCAGTTCACTCACCCAAAGAACTGAAGAATGCACTCTTATAACCATAAGAGACACAGTAACTGTACATATAAACATATAACCTAAAACAATCTGTTAAATGTAATAAGTCAGTAGGCAAGACCACTAAAATGTTGAGATATATAATATAGGCATGCAGCATAACAAACTGCAGGATCACAGAGCAACTATTTAATTGTCAGTTTAGACCCCTCCGGAAATGAATGACAACCATCCCAGTTTGGATTCTCAACCAGGCAACATTTATTTTGATACAATCTATTATTTACAATCTCACATTTGTTAAAACAACACATCCATCCACATGTACAGTTAAAATATATTCCATATTGTACAACTTTGTTTCTTCTTTTCCTTCTTCCTCTGCCAACATTGGACTTTCCTTCCCAGGGTTTGGACGCATGATCTAACCCCCCACACCATGCCTTCATACGTAACCTCTTACGTAGCCACCAATTACCATCTAGGGCCGAAATGATGATCCAGCCCCTAGTACTATTCCTCCCCTTCCCACCCCCCTTTTACTCCATGGCCAGGGTGCTGTAATCCCAGCCCATGTACCCTACCCACTTCCCCCTTTTCTACCCTTCCTCCCTATCTCCCCTCTTTCTTCCCCTTCCACTGCCCCTGCCTCCAGCTCCACATTGGAAGATGGGGCTCCCTCCCCTTGTGGGCTAGCTTCTTCAATTCCCATTCTTCCATTTTCCTGTTACCTCCATAAATGATAAGAGAAAAAATGCCATGCACATCTCAGATAAGAGAACTCCATCAGCCCTAAATGCTCCCTGAGCATCGAAAGTTATATCTTTGTGTGATATGTATGCCTCCCCATTTCCCACAGTAAACTGACCACCCATTTGTTTAGTTGCTCCCTTGTCTTCTCTATTGATTTGATATCCCTGGCATGTCTCCATACTCATCTGGAGGTTTTTTCCGACCATACCATCTCCACCCACGGCCACTAGCTCTTCATTCTTTCCAAATCCATCTTAATATCTTGGAACAAAGCTCCCTAAGGGGTCTCCCTGAAGTCACTCCCCCCCTAAATGAATGATCACCATATCGGGAGTGCCCCATAACAACTTCAGTTCCTCCACCACTGGTATTAGCTGTACCCACTGCATGCCCCTGACACCCTTCCACTTCAACTCTGTGTGCTCCAAGTTATGACTCAGTTGTCTCCCACAATCCAGATCTTCCATCTCTGCGGTCCTGTCAGGGCACAAATGAAAATGTGTCACATAATTTTCTCACATATGTCTTATAACAGTTAGAGCACCACCTCCCTATCTGCTTAACCTCCTTGACTGACCCCCCATTCATCACCACCTCTGATGCAGCAACAATCCTGAAGGAATGGGGAGCAAACTGTTTGGGGTCCTCCCTCAGGAACTTCATCCCCTTCTTTAACACCCCCCCACCTGGTACCCTGTCACAGGTGAATGGTCCCCATGCCTGAACCATGTGCCTGCCCTGTCCCCTCTGTAGTTCCTAAACTCTTCCATCTCCCTTACTGCATATGCTTCCTTGGCACCCCTCCTATGGAGGACAACCTCCACCTCTTTCCCTCTCTGGTCAGTTTTGGATCTGGTCAGATGTATTATTATGCCATCGGCATCCTGATCCTGAAACAGAGGCTAGAAGACTACATTAGGAATAAAATTAATTTAAACTGAGGGGAAGGGGCAGTGAGGGACTGAAATTGGCAGCCACCAAATAAGGTAGACTGGAAGGCCCCCTTCCCAGGTAGGAAGGAGGGGAGGGAAGGGAGTCTAACAGAGGGCGGTAGCAGGTGTGTGAGATTGGGAAAGGAAGGGCAATGGTCACAGTGGAGACTAGTATCCTTGAATGCAAGGAGCTTAGCAAATAAGGTAGTAGAGTTCCAGGCAATGATGGCAAAGGGGAGGTAGGTATTGCTGCCATCATTGAAACCTGGGCCACCCAATACCATGACTGGGATCTCATGATCCCTTGATACAAAGTGTACCACAAAGACAGAGAGGGGAGGGGAAGGAGGAGAGGTGGCTATATATGTGAGGGATGGGATACTATGTAGCAAGGAAGAGGGGAAGCCAGAACCCTTGTGAGTATAGCTCAAAAACCCCAAGGGTAGGAAGGTTAGATTGGGGGTGATGTACAGGCCACCATCACAGAATGAGAAAACTGACAGGGAGTTGGGGGAGCAAATCAGAAAGGTCAGTGCTAGGGGTAGCACTGTCATAGTCGGTGATTTCAATCTGCCTGGGGTGGACAGTAACACCACAGCTACCTCTAATGCCAGGGAATTGGCATTGCTGGAGGCTATCCAGGACAGCTACCTAGTGCAGGGGGTGATGTAGCCCACCAGGGAGAGTAACATACTGGATCTTGTGCTGGTTAATGGGGACCATGTCCAGGATATAGGTGTGCAGGACCCCCTAGCAGGCAGCAATGTCTGCACAGTGTGGTTCTTCCTTCACATGGGCAAGGAGACAGCCAGGACCAAGATGAAAATGATAGATTTCAGTAAGGTGGATTTTGATAGGATGGGCGGCATCCTGGAGGGACATCTTAGTACAGTCTGCCCAGGTACGGAGGCAGAACAGAAATGGTCCATCATAAAGAAGGGTCTGACAGAGGCCACTAATACATGTGCCAACACCCAGAGCAAGCAGTCCAGGTCTAAAAAGCTAGATCAGCAGGGAAGTGGCAGGAAAAGTGATGGAGAAGAGAGTGGCCTTCAAAAGGTACAAGAAAACTGGGAGGGAGGAAGATGAGAAGGAGTACTCGAAGAAATCCAGGGAGGTAAGTAGAGCAATCAGGGTGGATAAAGCTACAAGGGAGCTAAGTTTGGCTCAGGGAATCAGGGAGGGGGAAAATGAATTCTTCAAGTACATAAGAGAGAAGAGGAGTTGTAGGGATGAGATTGTCCGGATCAAGAGGGAGGGGGGTTGGGCAGAAAATAGAAAGACCAGGCGGAGGCACTCAATGAGTACTTCTGTTCTGTGTTCACAAAAGAAAGGGCCAGGCCGATACCATGAGGAAAAGGAGGGACAGGCAAGGGAGGGGCAGAGGAAACAGATGGGGTCATCGAGGTGGATAGGGTTCTAAAAGGCCTGAAAGCCCTGCACTTGGACAATGCCCTGGGGCAAGATGGAATATATCCAAGGGTCCTGAAGGAGTTGGCAGACGTCTTGGTGGGCCCACTGGCAGACCTGTTTAATGCCTCACTGGAGACAGGGTGTGTACCCAGGGACCGGAGGATGGCTTATGTGATGCCCTGCCACAAGAGTGGACCCAAGGATGAACTGTGTGACTAGAGGCCAGTAAGCCTGACTTCCATTCTGAGGAAGTTAATGGAGACCATTCTAAAGGAGAGATTGATAATCTTTCTGGATGGAAATAATTTCCAGGATGAAAGGCAGCACAGATCTGTCTCAGGAAGATCCTGTCAGACTAACCTAATTAACTTCTTCGATTGGGTCACAAGGGTGATGGACGGAGGCCACGAATGTCCTGTAACTGGACTTCTGTAAGGCCTTCGGCATGGTGCCTCACAAAAGGTTGCTGGGCAAGTTGAGGAACCTGGGAGCTGGGGAGAAACTAGTGGGATGGGTTGGGAGCTGGCTGTAGAAAAGACACCAGAGGGTTATCGTAAGGGGAGAAGCTCCAAACCAAGGCCCGTGACCAGTGGGGTACCACAGGGCTCGGTGCTAGGCCCCATTTTATTTAACATCTTTATGGGGATATAGCAGTAAGGATCAGGAGTAAGATTAGCCTGTTCACTGACAACACAAAGATATGTACAACAGTAGACAGTGAGGAAGGGAGGCAGGAACTTGGGGAAGATCTGGAAAAACTCAAGCACTGGTCAAGTGTATGGCAGCTGGGGTTTAATGCTAAAAAATGCAAGGCCATGCACCACTGAGCCAGAAACCCCAAGATCATCTACTGGCTGGGGGGAGTGCAGATATCTATTTGTGAGGAAAAGAAGGACCTAGGGGTACTTGTCACAGGAGACATGAAGTTATAGGCACAGTGCAGGAGGGTGGCAGTAAGGGCCAATCAAGTGCTGGGGAGTATTGCCAGGGGCATCACCTCTAGAAGGAAAGAGGTTATCCTGCCACTTTTCTGTCATCAAGTTCTACGATTCTATGATTCTACAGATGAGTGGTGAGGCCATGTTGGAGTACTGTGTGTAATTTTGGTGTCCATACCTAAACAAGCATTTGTCAATGCTGAATGTTTGCTTGCTGGCATTGGCATTGGTAGTGTAGGAGTTAGAGAGATGCATAATAGGAATGACAGTGAAGTATTGAACTAAAGCCAACTCCACCACCACCCTGCAGAGACTGACAGGCACAGGGGTGTGCCTTTGGGTCATCAGGCATAACGGCCATGCCATTTCACCACAGCCTACCCTGCAGACACCACCAAGTGTCACAGAGTCTTTGGGCCTCATGCTCACCCCATTCCACAAGAAATATGGTGAGATGGGTGCAGTATAGAAGAATGGGGTGAACTTTGATGCCAAATAGTCCAAGGCACATCTTGATGCCTGTCACTGGCTGCATGGTGTGGGTGAGGGTGGAATGGCAGGAGTATTACAGGCAACAATCCCAAGTCACACCCCTCATGCCTGTCAGTCTCTACAGGGTGGGGCGTTATGGTCAGAAACCCTAATGTCCCAGGGGTTCATTGGTATTTTCACACCAAATTTTAAACATAGGTTTTTTGTGACCCCCACCTCATGAACAGTGGCAATATCAGTTTGTTAGCGGAAAGCTGATTTTGAACAGCGACTACGCCATTTGGCACCACAGGTGTGAAAACACATTTCAAACAGGATGTGAAAAATGACAGCTGTACTGTTCATGGGGAGGTGTAAAAAATGGCAATGTTGAAAATCTGGAGTGGAAATATAAAAAAAATTGGTGAAGTCACGAGTGTGCGTAGAAATTGTGCAACGCACACCCGTAATGTAATTAGTTTGGGGATTTTTTTACAGCAGATTGTCAACACAGGCATTTTGGGACCTCCGCTCATGAACAGTGTCACTGTAATTTTCTTAATCTGTCCTGAACACTGATTTCCCACAGCGACCATGCATTTCTGCGCCGGAAGTGCAAAAACACATTTTGGCCAGGGTGTGAAAAATGACAGCTGTACTGTTCATAAGGAGGTGTTGAAAAATGCCAGTGTTGACAATCTGGACAGAACATATTACAAATTTGTTAACTTACGAGGGTGCATGGAAACTGCGCAATGCATGCTCGTAGCACAGTCATTTTATGGACTTTTGCCACCAAATTTTCAACATAGCCATTTTAAGACCTCTGCTCATGAACACTGTCACTGTGATTTTCTTAATCTGTCCCGAACATTGATTTCGCACACCGACTGAGCCATTGTGCACTACATGCGGGAAAACACATTTTGGGCAAGATATGAAAAATGATAGCAGTACTGCTCATAAGGAGGTGTGGTAAAATGGGAATGTTGAAAATCTGGAGTGAAAATATTACAAATTTGCAAAGTTACCAGCGTGCATAGGAACAGCGCAATGCACGCTCGTAAAACAGTAATTTTTGGGAATTGTTTCACCAAATTTTCAGCACAGGGCTTTGGTGGGGCCTACCTCATGAACTGTGGCACTGTCCTTTCATTATTGGGTCCCAAAAGGTGGTTCCGTGCAGTGACCGCAAAATCACCTTTCAGGACCGAATAACAAAATGACAGTGACTGAGTTCATGAGGTGGGGCCCCAAGAACCCCATGTTTAAAATTTGATGAAAAAATTCCCCAAAATGGCCAAGATGTGCACCAAAGTTGAAAAAAAAAAACTTATTTTTGCCATTATACAGCTTACCAGCATTTCTTCAGTTCGCTGTCAGCTTTGAAGAGTGCAGACTTGTTCCTGGTCCATTGAAGATCATCGCACCGCCCAGAGGTACATATGGGGTCGGGGGGGTGGGGAGGTTGATGTGCAGAGGGTGGGCGTGGGTTGGGGAGGGGCAAGACAATCAACGAGGGACTGTTTTTGTTTTAGGTCTTTTTTTCTTTTAGGAGATGGCGCAGGATTTTGCCATGCTGGGTAGGCTCCAGCATGGCAGCTGGAAGTTTTTGGGGGCCCAGTGGAGCTAACAGGGGATTGGGCACCCCAGTCGGTCATACAGAGGTTTTCCACACAGTGGTGGGCTCCCAGCGTGGCACCTGGAAGTGTGTTGGGCGGCAGTAGATGGACGTTTGTCATGCTGGGGTAGGCTCCCAGTGTGGCACCAGGATGTGTGTTGGGGGGGCACGGAGCTGATGGGGAATTGGGCAGCCCCGTCGGCCATACGCTGTGTGGGGGAGCGCATGAGCATGCTGGGGTGGCACCCAGCGTGCACCTATGAGTTTGTGGGGTGGGGGAGAACTGTCTATGACAGACAGTTCAGATGCAGTGCTGATGTAGGCAATTTACATATTGCCAACAGCAGTATGCAAATTGTCTGCAATGTTTTCCTTTCAACTGTACGCTACTGCATCTGAACGGCTGTCGTAGACAGCTCGGACATTCATTGGTGTGGTGCAGCCATGCCTGCAATAGGGAGCAGGGCATTGGAAGTGGGGTAGGCACACCTACGAAAACTCGTATGGTGGCACTATGTTTCTTGCACATGCATGCAAGCAAACATAAAAAGGACATACTGGAGGGGGTGCAGCTTAGGGCGACAAAGTAGATCCTAGGTCTGGGAGATAAACTTTATGAAGAAAGATTGAGGAAGCTTAACATGCATTCCCTGGAGGATAGAAGGGAGAGGGAGGACATGATAAATACCTTCATATTACTTAAAAGGCATAAACAGGGTTAAGACGAGGGTTTGTTCTGCTTAAAGGGAGGGAGGGTCACGAGGGGGCATAGTCTGAAGTTGGAAGAGGGAAGATTCAGAAGGGAGATGAGGAGGCATTACTTTACAGAAAGTGTGGTGGCTGGGTGGAACAAACTGTCAGAAGAATTGATTGCATTGAAGACAGTGGACATAGTTACAATTGAATCACATTGGCAGGGCAGTTCTGGGAAACTGGCGCATCACCCAGCCCATTCCTTCCATGTCATCGGAATAAATGGAAGACTTTCTGTCTCCAAGTTTTGTCAGTCTGGTATTTTTCACAAAAGCTGAAATATTAATGCAGAAAAGTAAACCTGGCTTTTTTTATTGGGTCAGTGCTGGTCAGATCAACACTGGGCTAGATTTAGATGTGTAACAGCATCAGTCAGTTTGCCCTCTCCAGAGAAATTCCAATTTGCATTAAAATCTCTTAGGATAACCAGGTCACAAGACTTATCAAGAGATTCAGTACAGGCTGCCAAATTCTAAGACTTTGAGAAATAAACATTAGGTGGCATATAAATGACTCTATAAAAAAAAAAAACATTTACTAGTCGAAAACAGTCACACTGAAAAAAAATCTGTCTGGTAGGCTGGGTAGGCATTGAGGTTCAACAGTTAAAGGCTATGAACAAGGAAATCTCTGGATTAATTCTGCTATTGTAACCCCCCCGCCCCCTCCACTGGCAGGTGGGGAGTTCATATCATCTTAGGACAATTTCTCCTTTGGCATTGGGTGAGTAAAGGATGTTTTGTTGTAATAATGTAAACAATAAACATGAAACCCTAGCCAGGAAATTGGTTATAATGGCCCAGAAAGGATTGTTGTGACTTAGAGAGGATATAAATAGAAAGCCTGGGAAATTAACAAGCACATTTCTTTTTCCAGAGAGGCAGGAGAGAAAGCTGAGATCCACTTATGTGATACCAGCTGTAACTGGCTGGGAAGACCTATCAGGCATTTAAGTGCTTATGAGCACTGGGCCCAGGACCTGGCATTGGTCTTAAATCAGGTCCAGTCCCCAGTTTCCCTCAGCTGTGATGACAGAAGCACTAGTAGGTGAGAGGCTTAAAAAGGGCTACACCTCAGGAGCTTTACATGGTTGTTTCTACCAATGACAACATCTACAGCTCCACAGAAAAGCAGTTTGATTTGTCATCAAGCTAGGTGAGTTTCAGAGCCAGTGGGAAACAGCAGTTATGGCAGAAGTGACTTATGGAACACTTTCAGTAAGGGACATGTGAGATTGTGAGCTATATTGTAAAGTTAACCCCAATTCAATGAGGACCCGACCAGGGTTTTCCTGTATTACAGTGAAAGTTTAGATAGAAACATAAGGGGGTAAGTGGCTAACACAAGATGGTGGGCTCACAGGTTCAGTTCTGCATAATTTTATTTGTTTATTTATTTATTCTTTGGTAACTGGGTAAGGCCCACTACACACAAGTGCCTGTTTTAAGGGGCAACCCGGGAGCTCTAGGAATCAAACCCAGGTCTGCTGGATGTACCAAGCTCATTCACAGCTCATTACTTTAACCACTAGGCTATACTTTCAGCAGTTTTGAATAGTTCCATGCCTTATTAGCCATGGGGTGCAGAGTCAGTTGGACATGGTACTGGCAAAGAGTGAGCGGGAAGGGTGGCACTGGAAGGGTTGTCACCTTTGCACCCTGGTGAGTGTGACAGGAACTGTAGCTGTATATACAGGGTTCTGGTGCATCATTTTATATATGGTCAGAATTCCAGGAGATCCCCACATGTACATGGGAGTGAGAGATCCATTGTCAATGTGGCAGGCTCAAATGTCATGCTTGCAATTTAAAGTTACCAGCAACTAGAGGTACTCTGTGCTAGGACACAGGATATAAGATAATAGGCTGGGTTACCATGAGGCCAAAATCAGAACCCCATGTGTGTATGATGCCTGTGGGGATAACTCCCCAAGTGTCATGCTTGTCATGCAGCAGGTACATGTCCTAAGGGTATGAAAGGTGCCTGTTAACTAAATCCACATGTGTAACATTCACTTCTTCCAGGAGAGATATTGTGTTTGGTGAGTGAAGGTTCAAGTTCATTATCTGAGAAGTACCTTCACTTATCATCCACTCAGCAGCTGATTGTCTACTAGTCAAAGTGTGGGCTTTGGATTCATGGGTCAAGTATTCATGGACTAAGTGTACGGGAACTGAGTATGTCCCGGATACACACTTCCCTTTCTCTTTATTCTGTTCTCCATCTGGCCTGGTGTCATGCAGCTGTCCATGTACTGTACTTGGTACTACTGTATATTTGGTTGTAGACAAAAGAAGGTGTTAGCCCATCATGTCTGTCTCCCATCTCAGGCCATAGATGTCACTCCCTGCCCTGCTCCTTTACCTGATATGCCCCTGTAACTATTCCATGCATGTTTGAAGCTCCCCACAGTTTTTGGCCCCCTTCCACCTCCTCTGGCAAGCTGTCCCAGTCATTCACCACCCTTTCTGTGAAGAAATATTTCTATAGTCTCTCCTAAACCTATCCCGTTAGCTTCATTGCATGCCGCCTTGTTGTAGTACTTTCCTTTCTCTGAAATAGATCCTCCACTTGCACCTTCACTCCTGTGAAGAACTTGTAGGTTTCAATCATGTCCCCTCTCTCGCTCCTCTCTTCCAGTGAGTACATTGTTAGTTCCTGCATCCTTTCCTCATATGGCTTCTCGTGCAGCCCCCTCACCATTTTGATTGCCCTCTTCTGTATTGCCTCCACTCTTTCAATATCTTGTGGAAGCGCAGTCTCCAGAACTGGACACAGTACTCCAGGTGGGGCCTCATCAGTGAGCGATACAACGGCAGCACCTCCTTCCTCCTCCTTCTTGAAATCCCATTCTCAATGCACCCCAGCATTCTGCTAGCCTTTCCCACTGCTTTGTCATACTACCCAGCTACATTTTTAGGTCATCAGTTATGATGACCCCTAGGTCTCTTTCTTGCTTGGTAACTGTAAGCTCCACTTCCCCCATTTATACACAGCCTCTCAATTCTGCAGCCCTAGGTGCATAAACGTGCACTTTTTGGCATTGAAACCCAGCTGTCACCACCAGACCATTCCTCTAGTTTTCTCAGATTCCTTTGCATTCTCTCCACCCCTTCCCGGGTGCCTATCCTGTTGCATATTATTTTGTCATCCGCAAACAGATGCACCTTACCCTCAAGCTCCTCTGCATTGTTGCTTATGAAGACATTGAAGAGGACCAGTTCTAGCACTTGAACCCTGTGGCACCCCACTAGTCACT
The DNA here is from genome assembly GCA_016271365.2 of Neoceratodus forsteri. NCBI lineage: Eukaryota > Metazoa > Chordata > Ceratodontiformes > Ceratodontidae > Neoceratodus > Neoceratodus forsteri. The sequence continues at coordinate 1,782,405,182 of CM057452.1, forward strand.
CTCCTATTGCCTGAGTGGCTACTATTTACCACCTCCCATTACCTCCTATCCCTTAACCAGTTTGATACCCAGCTTGTCACTTTCTCCCCCACTCCCAGGCTGCTTAGTTTCTTAACTAGCATTCTGTGTGGCACAAATATGAAAGCTTTACTGAAGTCCAGATATGCCATATCCACTGCTCTCCATTGATCTTATCTGGTTAAGATAGCGTGGATGGAATAGTGTGGCACAAAACTGCGCATTGAAAATAGCGTATCTGAAAACAGCGACAAGGAAAGTATAGCATGGACATACCAATGCTATCCATGTGGCTGTTTTCAGCTTGTAAATGTCAGTTGTCTGCATGCCATCACTGCGGCTTGGTGGATAGATCTCCAGGCTGTGGATGGCAGCAATTCCTATGTCTGCTTGTGTTTGGGTCTCACCTTCCTCCATTGTTTTTTTTTAGACTGCAGCTGCTCCTCTTGCCTTCCCTCCCACACATACTCTATATCCCCCCCTTCTCCAATCTGTTATGCCTCCCAACTTACCCACATCTCCTCTTTCTACCCCCCACCCAACTTGCATCCACCTCCGACTTCCTCATTGGACTCTGCCCACCCACCCAAATTACGCCCACTACCCCACATGCATCTCTCCCTTGGAGTTGACTATATAATAGTTGGTGGGTGTAGGGGGCAGGACCCCCCACAGAAGATTGCTTTCTTTGGCACCTGTTGTCGGTGTTATTTGCTGTTAGCGTGGTTTCCTGCCCCGCTATTCCATCCACGCTATTATCACCTAGACCCCCCATGATCCACCTCCCTGGTAACCCAATCAATTAAATCTATGAGATTATCTTGACATGAACACCCCTGTGAAGCCATGCTGCTGGTGGTCCTGCAGCCCTTTTGCCTCTATGTGCTCCATGAGCTACCTGCTAGTAAATACTTACCCAGCTTAGATTTAAAAATGTCTATTGTTTCTGCTAATGCTATCTCACTTGGTAGTGAGTTCCACTGTCTTCCTTCCCAGTATGTAAAGAATCCTTTTCTATCACTTTTAATACAGTTGCCAAGCTTATCCTGTTAGTCTATCATTATTATTTCTCATAGTTCTGTATTGTTTAGTATTAAACATTTGTAATAGGTCTCCCCTGGTTCGTCGCTTTTCAAGACTATAAAGCTCAGTTTTTTTAATCGATCTTTGTATGGATCATATTTTATCCTGTTTAATAGCTTGGTTGCCCTATGCTGTATTTCTCTATGTTGTTTATATCCCTTTTAAGGTATGGATTCCACAATGGGGTACAATAGTTAAGATGTGGTCTTATGTTGTATAGTGGGATAATTTGCTGTTCGTTCCTGCTCACAAAGGCTTTCTTTATACACCCCTGTAGACTGTTGGCAGCTGTTGTTACTTGGTTGCAATGCTTATTGCAGGGAGGGCCAGCCTTTTCTTGGACATGAGCCAGTTTTAAATTTCTGACTAAGACGTGAGCAACAACAACGCGAGGTCAGTACCAAACCCATATGAGCCATATGTATGAGTTAAAATAATAACATAGTCAATAGTCAGTAGTCAATAATCATATTTATTAATTTATTGTATTTTTAAAATAGATATTCAGAGCAGGTCATGCCTAAGCTACTTACTGGTGATGTCAGGTACTTGGGAGGAGAAATGATTGGGGTAAGTGTATCACACCAGAACAAAATAAATGTATTTTTCTGTTTATCAGACAGACCACTGTAGCCCCTCACACAAAAAAAAAAAAAAATGTGCACTGAGTTACTGCCCTTGACCTTGTAAGCACCACTATAAAATTGCAGCAGAACCTGGTCTGGCTATGACATTAAGCTACATCTGCTGGCTGTAAACATTTTTTATATGCCCTGGCTATAACTGAGGCAGTTGAGGGGGATAATCTGTCTGGGATGGGAGAAGGGTTCAGCAAAAACAGAGAGAAAACTGGGGGGCACAAAAAATGATGCTGTATGCATTCAGCATGTCAACACACAAAGAGCAGGGGGCACAGGGGAGCTGTGTAAACAAGCAAGCAGTACAGAAATTTCATAACCTTGATAGGCACCACAAACATCAGATGCACCACTGGATGACCATCAAATGTGCTGGCAGAGACTGTGATGCATAACTGACAAATTACCAATTGAACCTGTGTCTTCAGTGGGCAGTCATGAGCCACATCAAACTGCTTTGTGAGCAGTATGTGGCTCACGAGCTATAGGTTGGACACCCCTGGCTTACTGAATTTAAGATCCTTTTTTTTTTTTACTAGTATTCCTAGGGCTTTGTCATTCGCTATCTTCTTTAATGCAGTACCATTTAATTTGCAGCAGTGGTTATTATTTCCTGTCCCCAGGTGCATTACGATGCATACAATTCATTTGTTAGAATTGAATTTTATACCATTGTTGATGTCCCACTGCTCAATGTTTACCAGATCTTTTTCCAATTTGGTTATGTTTGTCATTGTATTGACAAGTCCACTCATCAACAAATTTCACTGACCAACTATCTGTCCCTGTGTTGATATTGTTTATGTATATAGTGAATAAGGCTGGACCCAACACCAATCTCTGGAGTAATCCACTGATGGCATTTCTGGATTCTGATAATGTTCCCCTTATTTAAACTTTTTGGGTTCCATTTCCCAACCAATTTGCTATTTGCCTTCTAGTTTTATTGTTAATACAGTTAATATTTAGAGGTTGAAGCTTGTCTGTATGTCATGAGGTATGGTGCCTTGCCAGAGGATTTCTGAAGATCGATATAGAGTATATCTATCTGGATGGTGTTATTTATTGCCAGATTTATTTTTTCATAGAACACCAGAGTATTTGTTATACAGGATCAACTTTAAAAAAAATCCATGTAGAGCTGTATCTCTTCTTTTTCTTCATGATATCTGTTTCTAACTTATCCTTGATTATTCCCTCCATGAATTTGCCCAGAATTTATGTGAGGCTGACAGGTCTGAAGTTAGAAGTAGTTCACCTGCTCATTTTTTAAAAATTAGTACCACTATACCAGTTTTTCAGTCATTTTGTTCTTTCCTTGTAGGTGGGCTACCTGACAGGTAGCTGGATCAGGTAGTGTGAGTATTGCCTGATTTTAGTCAGGTAGGGTAGTTCGGGTAAAGTACAACCCCACCCAACTTGACAATGTGATTCAGGTAGTTTATCAGTGTTTCTGCCTCTGTACAGATCACTGATAAAACCTACTGTGTCCAGTTCTGGACACCATGGGCCTGATTCTGAAAGATCCCTTGAAGAGATTCAATTTTGTATTGCTCCAGGGATGCGGCAAACTTTGGGTGCACCTGGGACCCTGAGCCGGATTTTGCAAAAGTCAGGGTCCCAGTGCCAAAATCCCTAGATTTTCAGCAGGTGTACAGTAATGCCAAACCATTGGCTCAGCTGCAGCAAATGCCTCAGGGGATCTGGCTCCCCCCTGCCAGTGCAACACAAGAAAAGTCATCATAGGTGGGGGTGGTGGGCATCCACTTGCCATATGGGTGTGGGGGGGCAGGAGTGGCATGGGGAGGCCTGGGGAGGCATATGGTGAAGTACATGTGGGGTTAGGGGGTAGGAGAGGCGCAGAGGGGTGTAGGGTGAGTTGGAGGGGACAGAAGGGAAGTAAGAGATTACTTTAGTACCCGGCGGGGTGCATATGCCTCTGTATAATAAATACAGAGGCATATCCACCGGCACCAAAGCAATCCCTTACTTCCCTGCTGCTTCTGTCTAACCCTTGCTCCTCAGTTCTCCTACCCCCTAACCACACAAGTAGCTCTCTCCCCCAACCTCCATGGTGTGTGGCACTGGCACAAGGGGCTTAGACCACCTCCTGGCTGGTCTAAGATGATCCCCTTTCTGCAACCATGGTGGGGCTTTCAGATTCCCCAAAAAGGGAATGTTGCAGCCCTGCCATGGCACAAGCCCCCTTGCGACCTGGCACATACCCTGATGTTGGCCTCAAGGGTGGAACAGTGCCTGTTTGCTGCAGCAGCATCCCATTCTGATGCAGGCCATGTTTCAGAATTGGGACTGCCGCAAGCAATTTGCGTCAGTCTATTCGATTTTGGAATCATACCTCACATCTCTAGAAGGACATGGACAGCATGGAGGCTGTGCAGAGGAGGGCAACTAAAATGGTGCAGGGTCTCTGCACCAAAAAGCTGTACAAGGAGAGACTAAACAACCTCAATATAAATGCCCTAGAAGAGAGAAGGGAGAGGGGGATATGACTGAGACCATTAAATAACTCACAGGATTAAATAAGGTACAGAAGAGGTGTATTTTTCAGAAAAAAAGATGCTCAAGAACAAGGGGACATACAGTGAAGCTGGAGGGGGTATATTCAGGAGAGATGTGAGGAAGTACTTTGCAGAAAGTGTGGTGGATGCCTGGAACAGCCTACCAGAGGAGGTGGTGGGGGCGAAAACAGTGGTGGGTTTTAAGAATGCATGGGATAGGCACCAAGGAATCTTAGTGGAAACTGAGCATGTGTGTGTGTGTGGGGGGGGGGCATAGATCAAGTAGGGTCTTTTGTGAAACTGTAGGTAGGGAGAAATGGGCAGACTGGTTCGACCAAGCAGTCCTTGTTTGCCATCAAATTGTGTGTTTCTGTATGTATGTTGATCATGCAGTGGTTTTAAAAGTACCTTAAAGAAGTACTTACTGGACATTGATGTATGCTCCTGTTTTTGAAATTGAGATAATATATGGATTTTGCAGCGTGATTCTTTGTATTGCACGTACAAATCTTTTTTCATTCTTGCCATATTTTTCAGTCCTGGTTAACTATGAAAATGAGCATCTTGGCTCATGGCCTCACCAGGCCTTTTATATGAAACTGAAACTTGTACCATGCTGCAAGTTTCTTGAGGGATAACATCCCTAGGCTTGCCACAAAGTTAGTCATAGATACATAGATACTGTACATATTGTAGATGGTAAGGGATAGAAAAAGGCTACTGCATAAGACAATTAGCTCTGCCCTGCTTTCCTTTTGTACCTAAATGTGCTTAGCCCTTTCAGAACCCCTCTACTCCCTTTTGTTTTTATTTATCCCCTTTAAAGGATACCTAAACAACATTTTGCAGACAAACTATTCAAAAATCTGATTCCGTAGGCGACTAAAGGAAAGGCTGCTGTATTCATTAATGCTAAAACTATATTTACATAATTTACCTAAATGTGGTTCCAGAGCTTTTGAAAATTGTAAAATCAGCCTCCCAATTTAAAAAAAAACTGTCTTACCTGTTTCCAAAAATGACTGCCAAATGTATTATGTAATGACATCATTGGAGCCAAAGTCAGAGAGATATATGGCTCTCTATAGTGCTAACTAGTTCTTTTTTCCCTTTGTTTAGAATTGTTTCACCCAAATGGTCAAAAGCATGTGTATTATTTTGTATAATGCACATGTTAGGCTATGGTTCTGTTCATTTTGTTTACTTTAATATGGTGAAAATGTGTTTTAATCCAACCGACTTTCTCTGTGGCAAACCACAGTGTAGTACAAATCTTGAATAACCTGGTGGTCTAGTGGTTATGGCAGATCCACAATGCTACAATGGGGGTGCTGGGGTGGTGTGCTTGCTAAATATGCACTTTTTAACATTTTTATTAAACCTTTATATTTTCTGCTATTATTCTTTAGTAGTACATTTTTGACAGAACCTACAAATGTAATCCATAGTTTAAATGTAAACATTTGTACAATCAATAAATCGAACTAACTTCAACCAAGTAAAAATGCAGCAGCAGCAAGCAAGTATGTTACTAATAATGAGGGTGCAACACACACTTCACCACCCATAGAGCCACCAGTTTTGGAGCAAAGTTCCTGTGCAGTCCATTGTTAGACTTCATACTTTCATGAAACTCAAATATATGCTTAGCTTGTCTTCTTTTTCCATGGGAAATAATAATAATACAGTATGCCCCGCTTGTAACGGACTAGTTTGGCAGACGGCATTTTGTCCGTTACAAGCGGCATCCGTTACATCAGTTTTACTGTTTTACTGTTTTCTTGAGTGAGGGAGTGAAAAAAAAACATCCTCCATTCCTGCAAATCGGTGACCGAGGAGGAGCTCTGAGGATGTGCGAGCTGGAGTTGCAGTGGTGCCTGGAAAAGAGTCCGAAGTTTACGATCAGGAGTTTTGGGTTAGTTTTGTGGGAGTCGGTGACCGAGGAGGAGCTCTGAGAATGTGAGAGCTGGAGTTGCAGTGGTGGCTGAACAGGAGTAACAGTGGTACTGATCTTTGCCTATGTGGGAGTCGACTCTGAGGATCTGTGAGCTGGAGTTGCAGCAGCAGTCCAGGAGGTAATTGAGTAGGAGTCAACGATCGAGAAATGATGTTTCTCACCTCAAGGTTTGTTATCCCCCCCAGCAGAATGTTAGCTGTGCTGTAGATGAGCTCCCCAGGTGTGAAAAGATCTGTGAATGGGCTACTCGGCAGCCGCTAAATGCGGAATTACAGGTCCGCTTAATCAGGCAGCTTTATTATTGATCCATATAGTAAATGGCTTCTGGCAACTGAGATTTGTCCATTAGAAGTGGACGTCCACTACAAGCAGGTCCGGTTAATTTGGCGCATACTGTAATAAGAAGAATCGGCATTTATATAGTGGTTTTCATACACATTGTATCCCAAAGTGCTTTATAAGCAATACTAGACTGGTAGTGAAGTGACTGAACATGTAGTGGCAACCATTTCATACATTTATATCCACACACAGCCTTGGACAATTGCATGAACTGGTTTTATGAGAAGGGGAATGTTGTCCAGGACAACGGGGTCAGGTAGCGATCAAGGTGCTGGCAGCCCCACATCTTATTTCTCACAGTAATCTGCTCATATTTCTCTCCTTCTGCCTTCCCCCGTCCCTGAATATAGCAGTACCTTGCAAGAGTGGTCTTCTCAGTCCCCCTCTGATATCCATTCTTCACTATTCCTCCTCAAACCGAAAACAAGTGAGCTCATCACCCTTGTGCATCATGAATGCAAGTAGTACAGTCCCCGTTTTATTTTGACATACCAAATATAAACATATCTTTCCAATAAGTCAGGCTCATCCGAGCAGGGATCAAGGAGAATGATGGGCTTTCCTATCTTTAAAAGATCTAGGCTACTATTAAATTATTATTTAGGCACTATTAAATGATAGGTGTGCATATCATTATGCACGTCATTTAATAGTGCCTAATCATAGGTGGCTTAGATCTTATATGGGTAGGAAAGCCTATTTTTCCACTTGTGCCATGCTGCTATCAGCCTGGTTTACCAGAAGATCATTTTTAATATTAATATGTAAACATAACATGGGAGACTGTACTAACCACATTCATGATGTGGAAGGGTAGTGAACTCACCAGTTTTTGGTGTGGGGAGCAGGTGTGAAAAATGAATACCAGAGAGGGACTGAAGAGACCATTCCAGCAGGGTACAGCTATATTCAGGTTAGTTGAAGACATGAAGGAGGACGCTGAGCAGATCACTGTGAGATGTGAAATTCGGGTCTCCCAGCATCGTGATCACTACTTGACTGTGGATGAGAGTAGCCAGTGATGACAAATACTCAGAGTGGCAGGGCTGCACCTAAACTGTTGCTTGAATTCAGTGTAGGGAGATTACCCTCGGGGGGGGGGTGTTGACATTTGTTAGGACAGTATTGAGGGAGTTTGTATAGCTCATTCAAGATTTGGAAGGGTGGTAGCCAGCCAACTCACATTATGGAGCAGGGCACAGAAAAATACTGGAGAAGAATTGCTGGGAACTGTCCTGCAGGGTTTTGCAGATCACAGGTAAAGGAAGTAGATTGACACTGGAGGCCGGGCGGATTCGCTCAAGCTATTAGTATGCCTCTCCTGCTAATAATATTGTTATCCATTGTAAGTACAGCCCTTACGAGGGCATGAACAGCAGTTTTTCTGGTGGGTCATGATGCTTATTGCTTGGCCCTCTAGGAAGACCTAATTGTTGGTTAATGAGGTGGGAAAAAAACACAACATACCGTAGAATTGTACATACTACCTTCACTGTGCAGAAGGGAGGTGATCCATTCAATGTTTACTCTGGGAGCAGAAGTCAAACACTGAGAATGTGAACTGGAGAGTGATTTGGGAGGCATTTTTTAACAGTGCCAGCTGATGATGTGTATCAGTATAGATGTGAACAACTCTCTGAGGTGCAAGATTACTATCTGAGGTGTGATAATTCTCTTCATAAGACAGCAAGCTCATATGCAGCCCCAGGCAATACTAAAGACAGGGAATGGATGGTGGGGTGTTTAACAGAAGGTAGGCTAGGTGCAGGGGTTCTCATGGAAAAATAAACCTTTATTTGTGGATTAACAAGAGAGCATGAGCTTCGGAACCGAACAAGGACAGTACTTTGCTGTGTGACCCTGAGCAAGTCACTAAACTTCCTTGTGCTCCCAAGCCACACCTGTAAAGAAGCTTTCAGCTTAGTGTGTCTCTCCTGGTTAACAAAAAACAAAATTCAGTGCATCATATAACCACTAGATCATCAGGCATTTGAAGCGTTGTACTGTAATGCAGTTTGCCAAAGAAAAAGTCAGCTGGATTGCAAAACATTCTCCTCAAGTTAAAGTAAACAAAATGAACAAAACCATAGCCTAATGTTACTGATCAAAATAATCCACGAGGTAATATATGGTAATACATATCATTCTGGTACAACAATTCAAAATAAAGAGGGAAAGAAGAACTAGTTAGCACTATAGAAATATATGTGAATCTCTGTCTCTGGCTTAGATGATGTCATCATGACTCATCACTTAACACACTTGGCAGACATCTTAGGGAGAAACCAAGGCTGATTTTTGAAAGTGAAAAGCTGATGTTTACATTTTTCCAAAGCTATTAAACTGCATTAATGTTATTTACATAAATGCAGTTTTAGCAAAAATGTAAACAGCAACCTTTACTTTTCCTCGCTATGAAAACAGATTTTGGAATTTGCAGTTTTAAAAAACTGCTTGTTTAGGTACACTTTAAAGTGTCCTATTGGGTTTTGAATCCTGAGATGTTTTATTTATTTTTATGCAATGGTGAGAAAGAATGCTAGGATCTGATTGGCCCATCTGGGACTGGACCCATGATGTCATCCCATTATAACATCACAGATCTAGTCCCAGCACACAGATGTCCACATCAACTGTTAACAGTATCACTCCATGCCGCCTGCTTCATTGATCCCCACTCTGCAGCTGGCTTCACAGATTCCCACTCGGCAGCTGCCTTCAGTGTCTCCAGCTCTTTTCTTGTTAAATAAAAATGCCCCCCCAAAAAAAAGTCACAGTGGGCTGTCCCCAGCACAGAAAAGCTATCCATTATTCTATCCTTGTTTCCCAGCCTAGAAAACAGAGTGGGTGAGTGGCCCAAGCACGGTCCATGAAACCAGAAATACGCTGCTCCCCACTCCATGTTAACATTGCTTTTCAACACAGAAACCAGGCAAATGAAACCCTCACACATTCCCGCAAATCCCCAAAGCAACTTTTTCTTATTTAAAAACAGATAATTAAAACCCAACATTTTCGGTTCACAGAGTAAGCAAGCAAGTGTGACTTTGAATAGTCACCGTACTCCACACTTCATAGTGCTTGCTGTTTAACTCACTTTCTTCTTTTTTTTTTTTAAACTTGACCATGTAAAATCCAAACATTCAAGAAACATTCTCCCTACCACCTTTCCTGTCATTTACAGACATCCTCACAGCAGCACTACCGGGCAGACAGCAGCAGTGGCAATGGGGCTGAGGCTCCAAACAGTGGTTACTGGCTCAAAATATCACCCCAGTTTGAAAATTTACAATTTTTAAACACTGTAGAAAACTGTACAGCAGAATCCCAAACAGAACACAGTATTGGGGGCATACGGAAAGAAGGCCACATGAGAGACAGGCAAGCAGATACAGAACACAAGAAAAATCTGGCTACTAGCCACACAGCTCCACCTAGAGGATAAACAAGAAAAAGGAACTTCTTTTTAAATAAATGTATTTTCACACACACAAATCAAGTGAAAAACTGCTTTAAAAAAATATATATATTTTTTATTTTTATTCTTCAATTTGAAGATTTATCATTGTATAATGAGAATAATGCACTCCAGGGTGTGTGTCATGCTGGGTTAACATCACTTCTTGCATGTTGGCTGCACTCAGCCTGTGGCCTCATGCCCAGCCAACTGAGGTGTGACATTATCCCACACGACACTCATCCTGTCATGCACTATTCATTTCATTTTGAATTTCTGGCAGGAAAGGTCCAGTGAGCTGAAGCTCATTTCCAGGTGGGACCAAGGAGCACAGGGTCACACTTAAGCAATAATGCATGACAGGGTGTGTGTCATGCTGGGATAACATCACGCCTCATGTGGTTGGGCATGAGGCCACAGGCCAAGTGCATTCAGCACCTGAGAAATGATGTTATCCCAGCACAACATACCCCTTGCAGTGCATTATTGCTACTACACAATGGCTCCTTTCTTGTAATAAAAGGAAAATTAGAAAAAAATACTTTTAAATGTGTATTAGTATTTGATTTTTTGATGGGTAGGTATACTAAATGACAAAGTAGTGCTGCAGTAATGTTATTCATCTGTAGGTGGTGTTGTTTTAGTATGTGGTCTGCTGCCTTCCCCTGCACTCCCCTCCCCAACGGTGCCTCTTTTGTGATTGTGGGGGAACTGTTTTATTAACCAGTCCTGATGCTTGTCCTGAGACTGGGCAAAGTTAGATTCTATTTATTTATTTTTGGCAGTTTACAAAGAGGATCGTGAACCATACAGGAGACCTGGAACCATACTCTTACTTCTTGTATCCTCCAGTCTATATAGTGTGGCACTGTGCTGTTTTTTATTGATTAAATTTTGGGCTTTTTTTGTGTGTACTTATTGCTGTTGGCCATAAACAGCGTGGCTGTTTCTTTCATGAACCGAGTGTTGTGTGCAGCAAGGAAGGCTATTTGAAGGGGCTCATGCTACAGCACAGCCCCCAATCAAAATGCTTTTTCAGATTTTTTTATTTGTTATTTTTTATTTGAAGGATTTCTGTGTTTCAGTGAATAATGTGGGGGTATAAGGTTGTTGCTAGAGTGTGTGTGTGTGTGTGTGTGTGTGTGTGTGTGTGTGTGTGTGTGGTTTTGGCTGGTGAACCAGGCTCATGACTGATGACTGGAGACTTGGGGTGGTTGTGAAGCCCACAATAGCTTTCACATGAAGAGGGGCAGTGATTTATTTGTTTAGTGAGGTGGTCTTGCTGCTGCACCTTCATACAGCAATGTTTTACTAAGAACTTCATTGATGAAGGTGGGCAGTGACCAATCGGAGCACAGGATTCTTTCCTTGCCATTGTATAATATGCAAGTAGAACTTGTGGGATTTAAACCCAGGTCTGCTGGGTTTCCAGATTCTCAAGTCAGTACTCTAACCTCTAGGCTATACTACCTCCCTCTAGTTCTAGCATTATTTACATTACTGGTCAGACTGTTTTATCCATCCAGCATTCAGGGAAACAATATTTTCTAATGTCCTTCTTGATGTTCCCTCCCCCAGTTTGAGACTGTGCCCCTGTGTAGATGTGTTATTCCTTAGCTTAAATACTGTGCAGTACAATCTCAATTATCAAGACTGCTTGGGAGACATGAAACTAATTCATATAATATGAAGTCCATAAAAATGGGATTAAAACATTTAGAGTGTATTCACTTGGGAAATATGCTACCATTCTATCAGATGGGAATGTCCCTATAATGGGAATTCATTGGGTCAAGACTGCACTGTAACTCTAAAGAAGTTCACCTTTTATGTTCCTGTATGTATTTGTATGTTTCTATCATATCCCTCTCTCTCGGCTTCTAGCAAGCACAGTACATGTTTAGTCTACCTAATTTCATATACTGTAATAGATTGTACCTTGCTGCCCTGGAACAGTTTTCTAGCCCTCCAGTGGATAGCTTCCTACCTCTCCCAGTCTTTTTTCAAGAGGTAGTGTATTGCCTTGAATTCATAGTAACTTTCAGAAGTAATTTAGTCAGTCACCATTTCTTATATCTGAAGTACTTTTTTTTTAATTTTCTGTTATGCTAATTAAAAGATATTCTACCTGACAGTAGTAGATGTGATGTGTGGAACAGCACTCTACCTGGACCATAGTCATTTCTAGGGCTACATGTTTGATTCTATAAAACAAGTGAACACCTTGAACTTCGGATGTTAAATTATTTTGTTCTGTGATGAACTTTTAGGGGAAATCAGTGGACTTTGGGTTTGATTGGTTCATCCTGGTACAAATGGTACAGAACAGGTGAACCAGTCAAACCATGAACCGTAGTTCACACCTGTAAAGTATAACTATGGCACACTGAGAGTCACTGTTTGGAGGTGGAGCTAGACTCAACTCAACAACATGACTCAGCATGAAGGTCACTTTCACGCTCTTTGTTGGTCTGTTATGTAGCTCAGGCAGGGCTGTGATTCACTTGTAGTTACATTAGCTAGGAAATTCTCTTCAAAAAGCTAAGAATCTTCAAATGTTTTATTTACTCTAGTCCTGCACTAGCAAGGCTACTGAAGGGGTATATTTTAGGAGGAAAAAGAAGAAGAGAAGAGAAAAAGCAGGCTGAGCAGTAGTGTTGCTGCAAACCTCTGGGACCAGGGATTGCCTGAGGGGAAGGGACTGAATTCTGGAGAAGGAGGAGAGTGCTTGGGACTGGGCAGTGGGCAGATGAGGCATGAAGTAGAAGTCTGCCAGTGCTCACATCGCTCATGGACAAATGGTCTGTTTTTTTGTTGATTTGTTTCTTTTTTTTTCAACACTTTTTTTTGCCTCTGGAGCCGGAACTCTCTTGGGCCTCACCTCTGGCCAGTGCTGCTCTACCGCCCACTGTGAGCCCCACCATCCTCAAGGATGTTACTGTTCCTCCCCGAGCCCCCTGGAGGACATAGAGCCAGAGGAGATAGAAGGGGTGGTGGAGGGGCTCCAGTGCTGGACGTGTGGCAGCATGGCTCAGGGCGTGCCATTGCCTATCCGGCCCAGAGGTTTTATTTTCCTGTGGTGTTTACACCACCCTGATGTGGAACGTGCAATGCCATCCCAGCCCAAGACATGGGTGCTCCCAACCACGTCCAGAGGACAGCCGCCCGATGTCTACCCCTTCGCTAAGCCCCAAGTGCATAGCAGTGCTGCAGGTCTCCACCGGGGGCCGCTGCCACATCGGGCTACCCCTGGATCCCTCCCCAAGAGAGGAGATCAGTCCTACGGATGCTCAATCCTCTCTCTCCCTTGCCATCCCCTGGCGTACCAGGCTAATTCCTGAACCTGGGATGCTGGCATAGAGTGAGGTGTGGCATCCAGCGCCTCAAACCTCAGCACCACCGGGCCAGCTGTTGATTTGTTTCTTAAAATAGAAGTGGTAAAGTTGCAATCCTACTGCAGAGACACTGGGAACCTCCTGAACAAAATGCAGGATTTTGCGTGGGATGATAGATTTTGTTAGGCCGCATCTGACGCAGGGACACTGTACTCCTCAATAGATTATTAGGATAGTTTAAATGTTTGTAAATTTGTACTGGACAGAAGTACAGTGCATAATCCCACAAGATTCCTGATTGAAAGCATACATTTTATACTAACACATAATCTGTCTGAATTCAATAAAAAGCATTCTATCCAGATCTTAGGAATGGCCAAGGGGATCAGCACGGCCTTGTTTCATGTATATTTCACACTGGAATTATGGGAGAAGGATAGTATCTTCTCTGAAACATTCATGCATACAGATGACGTCATCATATGGTTTAAATACATTGATAATGTCATCTGTGTATGGGCTGATGGAGAACAGAAAATCCCAGTTTTGGTTGATTGGCTTAATAACACCTATTTGGAGCTTAGTTTCACATATAAAGTTGATAAGGATACTACTGACTTTTGGATGCCAAACTAATTGGAAAACATTGTCAAAAGATGAGCACTAAGAAGACATTTAAATAACCCACATCTACAAATTTCTACTTCCACGCAAGGAGTGCTCATCTGAGGACACTTAAAGACTCAGTCTCCTATGGTCAAAGGCTAAGACTCAGACGTGACTGTAGTGGGAGCAAGGACTTTAATGCACAAATTGATGAAATAGCACATAGACTTCCGGATTGGGATTATTTTTGAGAAGGTAGTGAGAGAGGCAAAATGTAAGGCTCAGAGATTGGACAGAGCACAGCTCCTAAAATTTGAAAGAGCTTATATAGGAGCTCAGATTGAACCACTTACCTTCAGTACAGAATATAATCCAGTGGCAGGGGCTGCCAGAGCAGTAATTCACAAGTACAGTACCGACCTTTGTTATTAAGTGAAATCTCATTTAGGAATGCATGGAATACCAGAGATAGAATTGTACTAAACATGTTTGAGATAAAACAAAAAGGCAATAATGTGATGCACTGGTAGTTAAATTCACCAAAGGAGTTCCACAAATGCAAAAAATGCAACATATGTAGATTTGCATTGGTGGGGAACACTTTTATCCATCCTAAAACTACAAAAAAAGAGAACCAAGAACTGGTGGCTATTGATACCTCATACATCATTTACTGCCTTAGGTGCTATTGTGATAAAATGTATGTTGAGAGAACAATTCGCTCCCTCAAGTGTAGAATACAGGTGTACATAAGGAATATCCTGAATGAGAATTAAGGGAACCCTATCGATCAACATTTTAAAGCTACACACTTGGTCAGTACTAATATTCTTAGAGTCTGCAGTTTGGAAGCTGTCATGAACCATCTGAGAGGCGGTGACCACCTGCAGAAATTACTGCTAAAAGAATTGCAGTGGATTTGGCAGCTGAAATGTCAAGCCAGAGGGTCTGAATTAAATAATAGAGGTTAAGCCTTTCCTATAGAAACAGTAGATACAAGATTGTATTTTGTGGTTAGAGTAACAACAATTTTGATCTACTAAACTACAACTCTCCTTATTAACTAATATATGGCACTTGTTCTAATATAACCCTGTTCTGCATGCTCAAGAGATGTAGTATGCCAAGCATGTTCTCATTCAGAAAAATTCTGAATCTATGATGTTTTTGCTATTGATGCATTAATTGTATATGTTTCTTTGTCTAAATTTATAGAAGGGGGACTGCAACAAATTATTGGTACAGTACATATTGAATTGTGCCAACCGGTTTTGAAACAGTAATAGCTATAGAACCATAAACATGCCACATATTCAAGTTTAAACATCAAGTTTCAACATCATTGGAGGAACTGGCCATTTTGGAGAGGGTGTCTGCAAGCTGAGGATCATTTCATGTAGTCTGTTTTATGTTTTTGTAAAGCAGAGTCAGTCTGTTTTGCCTGTTACCATTATTTAATATTTCAGTGAGCTTTTCTCCACATTTTGGATCTTCCTTTTTCTCTTCCCCCTTGTGATATATCACAAGACTTGGCATCAAAACGTGGTTTAAATTTTGTATGTATTAATATTTTTGTGCCACATTTTGGGCTTCAGCAGCACTTCTTTGTATTAGATTAGCTTTGTGTTAACAGTAGGGACACAGTCAATGTGGTGTGCGGTAGCTCTTAATTTTTGTGATTGTATCTTGGATTCCCCTTTTTCTTTATGTGGATTTTGACTCACTATTGAAAGGTAATAAATATTATCCACTTGAGTGCATTAATTCATATATATTCTTTGGTGACTCAGTAAATCTTAAAATTATTTATTTTATTTTTTTAATGTTAGCGCTGCAATGTTACCTAAGTGGAACCTATTCTAATATAATATTGGATGGTGATAGCTCACTGCGATCAACTCTGCTACAGATTTACATGTAATATTTTGTTGTCTCCTCCATCATTCTTATGTTTGTCAGTTTAAAATCAGTCTTTAAATTCCTCTTCTTTCTGCCCCATCGCCCCCTTATTACCCCACCATCTTACTCTTCACCCCAAGTCAAGGTGTTTTTTTCTGATAATTCTAAATGCAAAAATAAAAAATTAGGGCACTCACTCCCACAGCAACGCCAATAGTCACACAATCAGTGCTAAATCTTTTTTTAGAGAAGGGCAGTACAAAAAGTTTAAATCCACAGGCTCCTTAAAGCAGTGCACCTAACGCATTTTACACTTCTACTTGATGCTTTCTCAAAGGCGAGATACCTTGGACACTGCATCTTAAACAGTGGTCCCTTTTAAAGTCACAGCACCACATTATATAATGCTATAATCAGGCAGCCTGTTACAATTAATTGTGCAACATGAGTAAAATTTTAAATACTATAGATTCAGAACTTAAAAACAATAATTTAAAAATTAGAACAGAGTCCTCTACTTTTTTTAAAGGCATATCACATATTTGCCAACCTGATACTGATAGGGCTCGAATCTCTCAACACAATTTAAATGTAACTCTTTTTGTAAGCATGCTAATTCTCTTATTCTTCCATATTATGTTTCCTTTCCAGCTTTGAAGATCTCCATGCCAGATTGAGCTATACATTTGAGGTTCTGTTTTCCCAATATGAGGAAGGCCAATAAGTTTTGACACTGAACCCTTTTTTGAATTAGCGTGCTCACAGAAAAGGTACCTTTTCATACATGCATAGTAATGGATTGTGTTACTTTGATAAGAAAGCTTTGCTAATCTTAATTCAACAGTATATTTTTAAAGTCTATACACACTGTAATAGCTCTCTGCAGCACTGTTACTCTGTTGATGTCATTGTTTAAGGATATTGTGGTCATTTTAAGCATGTACAGGAGCATGGCATTTGAAGAGAAATTCAGGGTTTGTTTACATTTCAGGCAGTATTGCAAAACTGATGGAAATGGATTATATCACATTTTTAAGACACAAAGAGCACATCGTCAGAAACCTAGAAACACAGAAGGTGACTGCAGAAGGGGACCACGAGATCCATCTAGTCTGCCCAAAGTTTATTTGCTATCCCCCACCCTAAGTGCCCCCCTGTACCATGATTCCTGTGTGTCTTTCCCAAGCACCCTTGAACTCCCCCACTGTTTTTACCTTTATGAACCCTGTGGAGGGCTGTTCCAGGTGTTCACCTCCCTCTGGATGAAAAAGAACTTCCTCATATTTTTTCCAGAAATTACTACCTTTTAGTTTCAGATCATGCCCCCTTGTTCTATTATCTTCCTTAAATTAAAAGTGCTCTTGTGCCTGTACCTTATTTATACCCTTGTTATACAGTACTTGTAGGTCTTGATCATGTCTCCCCTCTCCCTCCTCCTATGCTCCTGGGAGTACATGTTTAGTTCCCACAACCTGTTTTTATATGTCAGATGGTGTAGTCCCTGAATAAATTTTGCAGCCTTCCTCTGTACTGTCTCTATCCTGTCAATGTCCTTCCTGAGGTGTGGTCTCCAAAACTGGAAACAGTACTCCAGGTGGGGATGCACAAGTGCCCAGTACTGTGGCAACACCGCCTCCCTTTTTCTGCTTGTGTTTCCCCTCCCAATGCAACTCAGTATGCTATTTGCTTTCAGTGCTGCCTTCTTGCACTTTCTACCCACCTTCACGTCATTTGACATGGTGATCCCCAGATCATGCTCCTGGCTGGTGGCCACTAGCCTCTTGCCCCCAAGTAGTACTCCATTTAGGGTTGCATTTGCCCAGGTGCATGACTTCACACTTTTTGGCATTGAATTTCAGCTGCTATGTTCTAGACCACTCCTCCAGCTTCCTTATGTTTGATTCCATTTTCCCTACCTCCTTCAGGGAGTTTACTCTGTTGCATATCTTGGTGTCATCCACGAATAGACACACCTTCCCTTCCAGCCCTTTGGCAATGTCAGCTATGAATATGTTGAAGAGTAGAGACTGTGAGAGTTGAATCCCCCCCCAGCACCATAGGACATCCCTCTCTCCCTATCATCTTATATCCCAAAAATCTACTGCAGTAGTACTTTCTTTCCCTTCTCTACTTACATTTCTACCATGCAGGGGTGGCCTCCCAGCATGGTATCTTATGCTGTCTTCTCCACTTCATTTTCTCTTTTGTCCCAGTGGTACACATTCTTGTAGAGCTTTTGTGGTCACAATTAGGCTTGGAGAGAAGTCAAGCCTCATTATGTACTCACTTATCATAGATCATATCATAGGTAATTTCAGAGCAAAGAAGACTTTCATCCATTGTGCTCGCTGTTAATTCTAATTTTGATACCTCCCTATTTTATTAGTTATAAAATACTTACCTAGTTTCCTCTTAAACTCCACTGTAGTCTTACTAGTGACTACCTCCTCAGGTAGGTTATTCCATACTGGAATAACTCTAACATTAAACCAGTGCCCCCTTTTCGGGGTCTTAAAATTTTGCCCCTTAAGTTGCCACGAATGTGACCTAGTGTCATATTGCTGTTCCCTCAATGTAAGTCCTAATTTAACCATTAGATTTGAATTTTTAAGTGCATTATACACCATGCACATATCCCCTCTCATGTGCCTATACTCCAATGTAAACATCCCCAAATACTCCAATCTATCCTCATAGTTCTGGTCTCTTGTATCCGTTATCAACCTGTTAGCCCTCCTCTGAACCCTCTCCAATCTTCCTACATCCAACCTATAACCGGGCGACCAGAACTGTGCACAGTACTCCAACTGTGGCCTCACCAGTGCACTGAAGAGAGGCACAATCACCTCCCTCCTTCTACTCTTTATATGTTTCTTGATGTTTATAAGAGTTCCATTAGCAGATTTTATAACCTGACTGGAATGCTGGTGGAATTTAAAATCGCTTGTCACTTTCACTCCCAGATCTCTCTCCTCCACTACTTTACACAATTTATGTCCATTTAACCAGTAGTCAGCTTGGTTGTTATTTCTCCCAAGATGCATTACTACACATTTATCTGAGTTAAAGGACAACTTCTTATCCCTTGCCCAGCTTTCCATTTTGAGTAAGGCATTTTGCAACTTTGCCACGTCCTCACCATTTCTGATGGTAATGTCAAGTCTAGTATTGTCTACAAATTTGGTTTCCCAGACATCCTTTCCTCCAGATAATGAGTGTATGTAGATATTAAACAAGCAGGGCCCCAGAACAGATCCCTGGGGAACTCCACTCTCCACTCCCAACCAATCTGAGTAAACTCACTTTAAACAAACCCTCTGCTTTCTCTCACTCAACCATGCCTTCACCCAAGTTGTAATATAACCCGGTATTTTATGTTCAATCAGAGCATCAATCAATTCACCATGTGGGACTTTGTCAAACGCCTTCGGGAAGTCCAGGAACACCACATCCACAGAGATACCCTCATCCAATGCTTTGCTCACATGCTCATAAAACTCCAAAAAATTAGTTTGGCATGATAACCCCTTTTTAAAACCATGCTGAGCATCATCACAATCCCCCACTGTATTCTGAAACTCCACTATTTGTTCCTTTACAATAGATTCAAACATTTTCCCCAGGACAGCAATCAAGCTAACAGGCCTATAGTTGCCCACCTCCTGTCTAGATCCCTTTTTATAAATACAGATTACATTTGCCTTTCGTCAAACCTTAGTCACCTCTCCGTTATCCAAGGATCTCTGAAACAGTGCTGTTACAGGTTCTGCCAACTCTGTTTCCAATTCTCTAAGTGTCTCCCTGTAACATTTCCATGTTCATTGGCAATATAAGAATGATAGGACAGTGAGGAATAAATACGATTAAATATGCATAACTCTGCAGTACAAAAGCAGTCATGCTTAAAATAAAACCCAATAGACTGGTTAAACATTTTTACCTTCAGGTGCTTGATCAATGTTGTTCCAGTCGGAAAGGTAACTGTGTGTGGTTCCCAAGTCCAGCATTAACCCCGTAGCGGGTCTAAGTGACTTCAACAACCGAAGTCTTAGTCCTTTATACAGCGCTGCCTCCTGAGTTGTTAATTACAACTCACCCGAAACCTTATCCGTGTCTCCTGCATTATATTGAGCTAAATTAATGGAATAGTGTTGAACCTAAAGTGGACTGTCGGTATATGGACTGTGTTCAGTGAAGACAAAAATCCCATAATAGTCCTGTACAGCCCATAATACCTGGGATGCCCGGATGAGCAAATATCGCTGTCTGACGTTCTTTTTTGTTGTTGTTTTGCTAGCACAGTTAGTGTTTACCTGCCGCAAAACGCCCCTTCCGTCCAAAATACAACCCTTTGGTCAAGAAGTTTTTTTGGAGCCTTTTCTTTTTGGTTTTAAATTATTTCTTGTCCCTTATGCTAAGCGAAACTCTATTGGAATGTACAGGGCTGCTTTACCAGTGCTCTCACAAAAACTGATACCCTCCTTCCCAAGTTAGGAACCTGCTTGAATATAAAATCATGTTGCACCTTTTGTTGTTGCCTGGTTTTACTCAGAGAAGTACCGGCAATTTAAGGACCCCATAATTTTAATCCATGTACCTAAACAAATGGAACGTTTGAACGGACAGCTGTTTGTCCACGGTTTCAAGCACCTTGTCAAGGGGGGAGTGGTATTGTTTCTATTATAAATACAAAGAAATTTACAAGAATTCATTATGAGAAACAAGCAGTTACAATGCATTAAATGTTGTAATACATGAAATTATGACCTGGTTTTTTTTTTATGTTGTCCCCAAAATGCTGTTCTCCTAAGGGCCAGTGGCCATTTACCTATGCAGTTATGTAGTAAATGTAGGTAAGAAGTCAGCACTATGTGGGAGGGGCTAAGATGTTGGAGTCCCAATTAGGTATTTGTGGTTCACAGAATTAAATCAGGAGATCAACAATGATATATATATATATATATATATATATATATATATATATATATATATGTGTGTATATATGTGTGTGTATATATATATATATATATATATTGTATATATATATATATATATATATATATATATATATATGACTTGTTATTAAATAAATTATGTTCTGGTCATGCTGATCCCCTACTGCGTACTATAAAGAATTTGGATGTATTAGAGTAGGGGCAGATCAGCTGACTTGTGATGTCAGTATAACCACCTATTTAAAGTGGACGCTTACTTCAGAGGATTAGATAGTCTTGAACACGGAGGATGGTAGATGTGCTGGAGAGCAAATGCATCTAATCTGTGGCAGTACTTAGCTGTAAGTACTGAAGTTGTACAGGTTAAGAACAAAAAGCCAGATAGTGCTTTATTTTCTTTATTTCTTTTAAGTCATTTATTTTGGAATATTTTTCAATAAACTCCACACAAGCTTTGTGTATTCCTCAAGAAACAGTGTGTCTAGGGGCCAGCCCGGTGGCACTGAGGGTTGGGGTGCTGGATGCCACACCTCACACCATGCCAGTGACCTGAGTTCGGGAGCAAGCTCGGGTGCTGGGGGTCGGCAGGGGAAGGACTGGATTGAGCACCCACTGGGCTGCTCTTCTGTCCTGGCGGGAGGGCATTGGGGAGCTTGGTGCTCTGGTGGCCCCTGGTGAAGACTGGGAGGCACTACAGTAGTGCGGGGTGGCACTTAATAGCGTGCTTAATGCTGGCAGGGTTGCCGTGTGCCATAGCGTCAGGGGGTGCACACGCAGGAATAGGGGCAGGTGCAACAGAACATAGGAAACCCCGGTTCCAGGGACAGATGATGGCACCATTCCCCATGTCCACGACCAGATCCAACTCAGCAGACCTTAATAGACCCTCCACCCAGAGGCCCACATCCACAGCTGGAGTCTACAAAATTGAAGAGTGCCTAAGGTAGGAGGGGCAGCCCCACCCCAGAGAGGTTAAGCTATGGGTGCCAGTTGTGAGGCGGGGCGGAGGAGAGGAACGCTCAGTCGGGGGGACTTCAGGCAGGACAAGACAAGAGTGGATGCCTGAGAGAGACTCCTGGATCCATGACCGGAGGGAAAAAGAATTGAAAAAAAATGAAATAATGTTTCTGCCTTATCAATACCCATGCACGTTCACAGAGGCCCCAACACCGAGCCCTTGGGCACACCGCTAATCACCATTCTTTCTGTTGATAAGGAGCCATTTACCTGTACCCTATGTGTTCTCCCACTCTGTCAGTTCTTGACCCATTTCACCACCTAATGCCCCACCACAGTGTAGTCCAGCTTCTTTACCAGCCTTCTGTGTGTCATAGAGTTGAAGGCCTTACTAAAGTCTAGGTAGACTACCTCCACCGCTGCCCCGTTATCCACTGCCCTGGTAACACAGTCAAAGAATATGACCAGATTTGTTTGGCATGACCTCCCTGCTGTGAACCTTTGTTGTTTTGGGTCCTGCTGCCCACTAGATTCCAGGAATGCAGTTATCATCTGTTTAAGTAATGCCTCCATCAATTTTCCCACTACAGAGGTGAGGCTCACTGGGCAGAAGTTTCCTGCCTCTTCCTTGCTACCTGATTTATGAAGTGGTACCACTGTAGCCCTGTTCCAGTCTTTAGGGATCTCTCCACTTGTGAGTGATTTTGTGAAGAGTTCTGCCAGAGGTGCCACCAATTCCTTTCCTAGTTCCTACAGGATTTTGGGGTGTATATCATCTGGTCCTATGGCCTTGTCCACTTTTACTTTATTTATCTCTTTCAGGACATGATCTGCCGTGAAGAGCTTTGTGTCAATCCTTGATCTGAGGGTGCTGTTTCTCCCTAACACAGGACCATCACCCTCTTCCTCTTCAGTAAATACTGAGCAGAAGTACCTGTTTAGGACCTCTGCCTTTTCTTTAGTCCCTTCCACTAGTCATCCCCCCAATCCAATGCTAATCTTATTATTCCTCCCTTAGACTTTCTTTTCTCCCTAATGTACCTAAAGAAGGTTTTGTTACCTCCTTTTACCTCTTCCACTATCTTAACTTCAGTCTGGGCTTCTACCTTCTTTATTTGTCTATCCACCTCCCTCATTTTCTCTTTATATGCTTCCATATCTTCTCCTTTATTTATTGATTTGAATTTCCTGTAGGAAGACCTTTTCTCCTTAACTATGGTTGCCACTTCTTTGAAGAACCAGAGTGGATTTCCTTTTTTTCTTTGCCTTACTTACCCTTCTGGTGCACTGGTTTGTGACCTCCATAATAGCTCCCTTTAGTACCCCCCATATTTCTTCCACTACTCTCCTCTCCCCTTCCTTTAGATACTCAGTTAGGCTGACTCTCATTTTCAGAAAGTCTGTTTTCCAAAAATCCAGAACCCTAATTTTTGGAGTGGTTGGTGTCCACTTGGGTGTTAATTTTCAATCCTACCATGCGGTGGTCACTATTTCCCAAATGACACCCTACTTCAACCTCCCTAACCCTATCACCGTTTGTTAGGACCAGGTCCAGGACAGCTTCCAGTGGCGCATCCAGGAATTTATAGAAGGGGATGTGCACTTGTCCTAGAAAACCAAACCTCACTGGGAAGGGGTCTGGGGGCTGCCCCCTCCAAGAAATTTTGAAAATGTAATGTGTGAAATGGTGCATTTTGGTGTATTTTAGGCCGAGTTTCAGGAGCAAAACAAACCCTAAAAAAATGCAACAATGCACCAAGACAAACCAAATACCTCCGCAGTTCGAAGGCAGAGCCAAGTAATTTCAATATTTTTAACATAATAATCACTGCACACTATAAGCAAATCACTGCACACTATAAGCAAGAGTAACACTGATTTATGAATGCATCCTGGAGGGTGGGTTACATGGATTTGTTTTATTAACAGGGGAATGTTGGCCATGACATGGAGCAGCGCCTCTACCATTCTTCAATAAGTCCTAGTGACCAGACATTTGGCAAAGGAACCTTTGATTGACATCTAGTCCATGAATGGCACCTCTAGAGTGCATCACCCTTCTCATACTGCACTAAATTGGTCAGTTGCATACAGGTACTAGTCCCAGTACCTGGCCTAGGGAAAGAACCCACATCATAAAGGCCCAAACTGAGGAAAAGATAGCCAACTCAGTTAAGAAGGGGGATAAAACCTTTTATAGGTACATCAGCTAGTGTAGAAAGACAAAGGGAGGGATAGTGAGGCTGAATAGAATGAACGGTGGGTGGGCAGAGGGGGACAGTGAAAAAGCAGGAATACTGAACAAATATTTCTGCTCAGTATTCACAAAAGAGGAGGGGGAAGTGCCTAATCCAATTAACAGAAGCACTCTTGATAGGGGGGTTGATCCCAGTCCTTTCACAGAAGAAAGGGTTCTGCAAACGCCTAAAACTGAAGGTGGACAAAGCAATGGTTCCTGATGGAATTCACCCCAGAATTCTAAAAGAATTAAGGGAGGAACTAGTGAAACCACTGGCTACTCTTTTTAATAAATCATGGGAGGATGGTGTGGTACCCGAGGACTGGAGGAAGGCGGATGTGATTCCCCTTCACAAAAGTGGGACCAAGACAGAGGCAGGAAACTACAGACCTGTCAGTCTGACCTCTGTGGTAGGGAAAGTGATGGAGTCACTTCTGAAGGAAAGAATAGTTGAGTACCTAGAGGCCAGTGGAGCACAGGACCCAAGGCAGCATGGGTTCACAGCGGGAAGGTCATGTCAGACGAATCTAATAGATTTCTTTGACTGGGTGACCAAAGTAGTAGACCAGGGAGGGGCTGTGGACATGGCCTACCTAGACTTTAGCAAGGCATTTGACACAGTCCCACACAAAGATTAATAGTCAAATTAACCAGCCTGGGAGTGGGACCCAGGGTGGTAGCCTGGTAAAACATTGGCTGGACAACAAGGACACAGAAGGTAATTGTAAATGGAGTCCACTCTGAAGAAAGGGGTTACTAGTGGGGTACATGGGAGGTTCAGTATTGGGTCCAGTCCTTTTAATGTCTTCATCAGTGACATTGCAGAGGGACTGGAAGGAAAGTATGCCTTTTGCAGATGACACAAAGATCTGCAACAGGGTTGATACACAAGGAGGCGTGGAAAGGATGAAAGGGACTTGGCAAGGTTGGAGGAATGGTCAGAAGTATGGCAGCTAGGATTCAATGCAAAGAAGTGCAAAATAATGCACCTGGGAAACAAGAACCCAGGGAAGAATACACAATGGGTGGGAGGTAGTAACAACAACAAAAAGGAAAGGGACCTGGGGTAATCATATCAGATGACCTTAAGGTTAGCAAGCAATGTGAGAAGGCAGTAGAGGCGGGCTGGGGTATACTGGGATGTATAGGGAGAGGCAACATCAGCAGAAAACAGGAAGTTGTTATTTCTCTGTACAGACAGTTGGTGAGACCCCATCTGGAGTACTGTGTCCAGTTCTGGAGACCCCATCTCCACAAGGACATAGACAGGGTAGAGGCAGTCCAGAGGAGGGCAACTAAAATGGTGCAGGGTCTGCAAGAGAAGCCGTATGAGGAGATACTAAAGGAGCTTAATATGTATACCCTTGAGGAAATAAGGGAGAGGGGGGACATGATAGAAATGTTTAAGTACCTCAGTGGAATCAACAAAGTCCAAGAGGGTAATCTTTCAGAAAAAGAGACTTGCAAGAACAAGGGGTCACAATTTAAAAGATAGAAGGAGGGCGGTTCAGGGCAATGTGAGAAGTATTATTTCACAGAGAGGGTAGTGGATGCATGGAACAACCTTCCTGAGGAGGTTGTGGGGTCTAAAACTGTGGGAGAATTCAAGAATGCATGGGACAGACATAAGGCAATTCTTGTGGGGGGTAGGAAGAAATAGGCTGTTGGTTAACTAGGATCTGCGGCCTATCCTGTAGGTAGGGAAATGGGCAGACTAGATGGGCCTAGTGGTCCTTATCTTCCATCAAAGTTTATGTTTCTATGTTTCATCTGATCTTCTGATTCAAGAGGAGGCATGCCACCTATCCAGCCACTGACACTGTATCACTTGTATATGGTCATAAAGCATGGGGTAGCTTTATTATGCCTCGCTATTCATGCAAACAACTTTTCAATGTGTTGGCTTTCACTTCTTTTTACTTTTCCTCGACTTCCTGGAGGACATTGCTGAATCAGGAGTGGCATAAAAGAAGTAGTAATGATACAATACATGTGCTTCTTGAATTGCAAGGTTAAAAAAAATCTGTATGCCACTGCAAAAAATGCTTTGTGTATAAGGCCTTTTATCCTTGGAGGTAGTATAGCACAGTGGTTTAAGGCTCTGAGCTGCAGACCTGGAAACCTGGGTTTGAATCCCAGAGCTCCCGCTTGCATACTGTGTGACCCTGAGCAAGTCACTTAACTTCCTTGTGCTCCCAGGTTGCACCTGTAAACAAGCTTTCAGCTTAGTGTGTCTCTCTCCTGGTAAAATAAATTAAAATAAAATCCTGTCAAAAGCAAGACTGGTATCACTAACCACACAACATAAAGCGACTTCTGAATTATAAACTGTTCCATGTGAGGAAAAAACAACAGAAGCAAAAGAATAAAAGTGTGACTGAAAAAAAAAGAGTGTTACTGGGGTAAAAGTGAAGGGGGTAGATGCCACTCCTTATTAATCAAGCCTCATGCATAGTACCCTCACTCCTATTATGAACACTTCAACCAATTTGGTTTTGATTTAAAAAGCTGACAGGCAATAGAAACTGGGGGGATAAATGAAGCTTAGGTTTATCGGCATTCTTCAAACAGAATTTGTAGTGATCAGTAGGAAAGCCAGTCATTTATTTTTTTGTCTCTGCAAATGTCAGAGGATACATTTTATTATAGCTCGGGTCATCTCAACGCTAACATGCAAAGTCTTTCTCACCTGCTGACATCCTGATGTTCTGCCTAGTTTATGGAGAGTTTAATGGCTGATTTTCAGTGTGAAAATGCGGAGGAACAGTCAAAAAAAATTTGTGAGACCAAAGAGGTGAAAGAAAGAAAACGACTTATTGATCTCTGTTATTGTTAGTTCCTCTATTAACATCAACTGCTTGTACAGCACTGGATATTTCAATTTATGAGAAAGTCTGGAAGAAAAGACAAGTGTGGTTTGTGAGTTGTCCACTGAAACAATATAGTCTTTTTGAAATATAACCCCAGTAACATTGCTTTTGAGTAGTAGCAGTTTCGGGTTTATTGTTTTGAACTGATAGCTGATTTAGCTCGGTATAACGATCATTCCAAGAACCGAAACATTAAGTTTAGCAGTGTCATTCATTGCCTAGGACTCCTGCTTGTAGGCAGAAGGTTGGAGTTCAAAGCTCACTGGCAGGATGGGGTGGTGAGGATCACCATATCTGTCAGTGATACTGCAGTGCTCTCGATCTGTGTCCCTGAATCATTTTTACCTCAGATAACACCTTTAAAAATTGCAACAACAAGCGCACGGTTAAGTGAGGGGCTGAAGGAATGAGAAGGGCCAATAAACACGCTGATGTGTCATCCACATATTTATGCTATTCCAAGCCTTGGGCATTTGTGCTGAGAAAATAGCACAATGCACATAACCTCCAAAATACAACTAATCACACCACAAACACCTGATTGCAATGCAGTGCTCTTAATAGTCAATCTGAGATACAGAGAATTCTTTTGTTAACTTAAGGGAGAAAATCTAATTTCTTACCTGCACTGGACAGTACTCTGGGATGGCAGCAACACTGAGGGAAACAGCAGCAGCACTGTTCAGATGGGGGGAATCAATCTGGTAGGCAGGCTAGCAAGACTACAGAGGCAGAAGCAGTACTTCACGGGGTACCATTTACGAGTTACAAACCAAAAAAAGGAAGCTGTCTCAGAGACGTTCTTATACCTTAGAACTCTAGCGAGCAAGCTGGTGGGAATTAAAAAAAAAATGTTCCAAAGGCCGGAATCCATTATTGATTGGTCCAGCTCCAGTGTCAGTGGAGTGCTGGACCAATTGGTAATTAGTACCCTATTGTACATCTGTTGCTCTGTCAGTTCCGAGACAAGCCCGTCTATCACCACCGCCGACCCCTTGAATTTACAGCGTGCATCTGGTATGTAAGGTCTTCTTCTCAGATAAGCAGCAGTTTCAAACTGAGCTGCAGTTTATGGCTCATAAAAGGGGATGGTGCACACTTGCACGCCAAGGCCAGAATCTGCCACTGACTTTGCCCCTTGTAGGTAAGCCTGTAACCTACAGTGCTATGTTTTGGGTTTTGCTTTTTCCCATTTTACAAAAAGTGCTGTTTACTTGTCCTTTAAAGAGTGCGTGTTAAGGAGTCATATGTTGCACTTTATGGGTATTTTTTGTAGTTGAACTTATTGCTTTCCACTCACACTGATGAAGCTCCTTGGAGTGAAGCACTTGGGTTGGTAGCTGGCTGTTGGATGTGGAGTAAGGAGCACACAGACTGTATTTGTAAGCCCATGAATGGATTGAAGCTATTGTATGTACTGAGATGTCTGCACTATCTTTGTCACTTTAAATCTGCACTGAATAGGTGAATGACACTGAGTAACCTGAATTAAAATTATTAATTGAGAACTGCTGTTCATTACATTTTGTGTTTTATGACTATAGATATCACTGTGAACATGGTGCAGTGAAGAATTTTACCTCATGACTACTTCTTCTGGGCTTTCCTTGGTTGAGTCATCTTGCCTCTTGGCTTTTTATTTAAAGGTATGTTTTTTACTCCTACCCCATGCTCACTCCAGCTGTTTATATGACAGTAGAGAGGGGCAAAGTGAATAAAATTTGCTTTATGAATTAATTCACAAAATTGGTGAAACTCGTAAAGTGCTGACTTCACTAAGTTTTTGCAAGACGAAGTTGCCCTTTTTCTAGGCAAATTGACTTAAATTTGCCCAACTTCACCTAAATTCACCATCTTTACAGGTGAAGTTATACAAAGCTGCGAAGTAGGTACTTTGTGAAGTAATTCACAAAGGCAAATTTTGCAACTTCCCTTGAACTTTGCCGGCGAAGTAAAACTTTTCAACATCTCTATATGACAGCAGTACTGGCTCTTGTTTTTTTGGACTGCAGCATAGTCCTGAGCTGAACACTGCCCCCACTCCATTCATAGTGCACCTGGACAGCCCCAGAATCATTGCCAGTGACCACTTTTTGCCTAACCTCAGCAGCACAGTGCACTTTTACCCTGGCAGAAGCCTGCAATGTCATTATTTTGGGAGGGGAGTAACTTTTATTTACTACATTTTACTGCATAGTGTGTGTGTGCCAGCTGGCAGCAGGACAATGTCTGGCCACTGGTAGCTGGCACCTTGCTGGCATCCCATAAACAAAAAAAAAAAATTCTTTTTGTGGCATTTTTCAAATTGAAACTCTTAGTCTTCACATTCCCCCCGGTAGCTGCAGTTCCTTCCTCCTGAGTCCTGAAGCAACCTTTTGCAGTGTGATCTGGGCAGTGGGCAGGGAAGCAAGAGTGTTCCAGCTGGCAGTGTGCCAGTGCTAGTGGCCTGCCCCTGATAGTTGGCATCTTGGTGGCATCCCATAATTTTTATTTCTTTTTTTCAAACTGAAACTCTTAATCTTCAAGTTCCCCCAAGTAACTATGGCTCCTTCCTCCTGAGTGCTGAAGCAGCCTTTTGCAGTGTGATCTGGGCAGTGGGCAGGGTAAGTGTGTCCCAGCTGGAAGTGTGCCAGTGCTTGGCCCCGGTAGTTGTCACCATGGCTGCATTCCATAAAAAAATATTTTTCCTTTTTGTGGCACAATTTCAAATTGAAGCTAATAGTCTTCATGTTCCCCAAGTAGCTGTGGCTTCTTCATTCCAAGTCGTGTAGCAGCATTTTGCAGTGTGATCTGGGCAGCCAACAGGACAAGTGTATGCTAGCTGACAGCATGCTGGTGCCTGGCCCCTGGTAGGTGCCACCTTGGTGGCATCCCATAAACAAATTTTAAAAACATTTTTTTGTGGCGATTTTCAAATTGAAATCTAGTCTTCATGTTCACTCAAATAGATGGGGGTTCCCTCTTCCTGAGTCCTGAAGCAACCTTTTGCAGTGTGAGCTGGGCAGTGGGCAGGGCAGCAAGTGTGTGCCAGCTGGCAGCATGCCAGTTCCCAGCTTCTTGTAGTTGGCACCTTGGAGGCATCCCATAAAAAAATGTAAAAAAGAAATAAAAACAAAATTCTCCACATTCCCTCAAGCTGCTGAAGTTCCTTCCTCCTCCTCCTCCTCCTCCTCCTCATGAGTTCTGATGCAGCCTGTGCTTGTTGTCCTGAGATGTGTTGTTGCAGTGTGATCTAGGCAGTGGGCAGCAAGGTGTGTCATCTGGTAACAAGTCAATGCCTGGCCTCTGGTAGTCCTTGGTGGTACCCCATTGATACAATAAAAATAAATAAAAATTAAAGAATTAAAAAAAAACACTAAAAGAAAAAAATTAATAAAAAGAAAAAAAAAAGGAAAAACTGTAAAAAACTAAAAATAAATAAAAATCATCATTAAGTGGCTGAGTCCTGTAGCAAGCATTAGGAAATGAAGAAACAGAGACACCACGGAGATAGTGGCATGGGATCGTCCAGTCACAGCAAAGAAATAAACAAAGCAGAGTGGGCATCTTCATAGATCCTCTGACTCAGTGGGAACTACAAGTGTAAAGGAAGATGACAATAGTGGTCAAATAGTCCATGAAGTATCACACATTGCAGGAACCACCTGTAGTGGCATTGCAGGGGTTGCAACATGAGCACTCACCCTACTAAATAGAAATCAGTAAGGGGGACTTCCAGTTTGGCTGTGACCAAGATGGCCACCTAAAGCTTTAGCTCTCCTCCTTGGACTTTTTTTATTTTGATAGACTTCATTTGAGTTTGCTCCACTAAAATTAAAATTGTAATTTTTGCCAGTCTATGCACAGATTTTCCTGTCAGAACAATATTTTAAGCATTCTGCTCTGCCACGCCCGGCACAAAGGTTCAAGCAGCCACTCTGACATTGGGAACTGATATCAACCCAGCAATTCACCTGATGCTAGAAAAGATTCTTGCTGAAGTATCCAGAGTCAAAAACTCAATTAGCAGCCTGGTGACCAAGATGGACAATTTAAATCTCAGAGTCTTTGATATGGAAAATGCAGTGGAACAGAAGAGAGACAGAAATTCAAATGCTAACATTGAAGATAGTGCTATCATGGGATAAAATAGATAACATAGAGTGCAGGGGTCTCAGAAATAATATTAGAATTATTGGAGTTCCGGAGGGCACTGAAGGGAAAAATATAGAGGATTTTGTGCAGCACCTTTTAAATGAACTTTTCCAGCTAAAGAACTGCCCATTCGAGATACAACAAGCCCATTGCACCTTGACATATGCCAAAGATGGGAGAAAAGCCCAGGCCAATTTTACCTCTTTTTCTGCAATATTCTACTAAGAAGAGACTCCTACGAATCACCAGAGGTAAAGGCCCTCTCCTTTGGCATGGGCACCGAGTGTCCCTATGTCAAGATTACTCTGCATGGCTAACAAAAAAGAGGGTGGCATTCACAGACTAGAGGCATTCACTACAAAAGCTAGGTGTCTGGTACCAAATGCTATGCCCTGCTACCATTAACAGCAAAATGAAATGAAGTCTGCCACAATTTTGTAGAACCCACTGAAGCCACAGCCTTCGCTCAATGTACCTGGAGCCCAGTCAAAGTTACACCTGCAGCAGCCAGCAAATATCCCCCCAACAAGCTGGCACAATCTCCACAAAGGTCTGCCCAGCACATCAACACATACTTATTACCCGGCTCTATTGACTCCATTGACTAGTTCTGCACCCCAAAAACAATTGCAAAAGGAATGAGGCAGACAGCATAAGTCAACTAATTGTCACACAGAGGCATTCACATCTGCATCCCGCCCACATCGATGCAGAACTGGGGCTCTCGAGCATCAAACAATGATTCCTCAGCCAATAAATCACCACCCAAGTGATCCTTCCTACCACAGTTTCTGCCAGAAAGCACCTGTTTGCCACATAATCTACATCAAGGACTTATCTCACAACAGCAACAACAGCTCCCTCAATCTTAGAACCCCCAAGTGTCATAGGCAGATGTGGACCGGGGCAGTAGGATCCAGCTGCTATGCCACCGCAAAATGAACTGCAGCATCTCCAAGAAACATGAACTCTTTTGTAATGAATGGCCATGCTGCTCAAAAATTGTTCTAGGTAAGCACTATGGCAATATGTAAATTACTGACTGTGTGAAAGATTGAGGGATAAAGAATGAAAAACAAAAAAGAAATGGGGACAATGTCTGTTATGCTTTGCTAAAACAGGCTAACTTTGATATCTCCCTGTCTTGCCCCTCCTCCCCTACTTAGTTCAGTGCAGCCACATGGATTATGATCATTCCCTGATTATCCCAATAGTATGTCACCCTCCCATTTTGTCTGCTATGTTGTGATAGGACCCCAATTAAGTGGTCTGCCTGACCACCTACCTCCACCAATGATCCACAGTATCTATTGACAATTTTAGGACTTCCAGCCAAATCAGAGGAGCCACACTTTCCAGCACCATTTACTGTTGAGTAAGCTGTGGTGCACTGTATCTCTGGTAGCAAAGGTCCCTGTGTCCAAGACTTACCGCTACAGATCTAATAAATGCAAAAAGCCTTGCCATCTGGACCCCCTGCATTCTTCCTTGAAATACATTGCATCCTTTACCTTTTAACAGCTTGCAACCTGCTGTTCATCACCAGGTAGAGCTTGAACTGGACATAAAATAGGCATCCAGCATATTTACCCAATATATTGGTGTAAGCCCCCCCCGAGGGAGTGCTTATGGTTCACCTTTAGGGACCCCCCACAGGTGTTTAGGGAGTTTTGCTGCACTGGGGGTGTGTTTTTTGGTTGCTGCCACTTGGGGGCAGCAGACTAATGAGCTACACATAGAGGGAGTTGGGAGAGAGTTGAAGAGAGATCGGCAGGTTCTGCAGCAGGGCAGTTTGGAGGAGGGTTGGCAGTTTCAGCAGCGGCGCACCCTGTCCCTCAGTTTGGGGCATCTGTGGGAGGTGAGCAACAAGGCAGTTTGCAGTCATATGGGTCTTGAGTCCCCTTGGGATGGGGTAGGTAGAGCTTCCAGGGAGTTGGAGGGCAGATAGAGTAGGACCCCGGGGGCATTGGGCCCAACTTTTGTGAGTGGATTTTCAAGCCATGGGGGACTGTAGAGGTTATGGCAGGGCCTCTGCATGGGATCAGGGGAGTGGTGGCAGTTCCCCCCAGTTCCTTTCTCCAGTGGCACTGTGGCTCTTGGGCTGGTAGGTGGGAGTGGGTGGTGGCCTGGACTCGATGGTGCCTGTGGTGGACAGGTCCCGGTGTCTGCATTTGGAGAGTAGACCTTTTTGCCAATATAGGCTGTGGCTCAGCTTGGGCAAGAAGAAACAGTAAGCAAGGGAGCCACTGTGTCTGCTGTGGGAGGTTAAGCTTCAGGTCAAGCTTTGGAGAGCCAGTTAGAGCGAGAGAGAAAAAGCAACAGGAACCAGGCCAGTCCAGGACAAGGGCTAAATGGAGTAACGTGAGCAAGTGTTTGTGAAAGGCAGCCAAGGAATTAGCAGGCTGTGGAATTTAAGCCCTGAGTATGAAATACCTCAGCGGAGTCAGAGGAGTACATCGCTCCCCTTGTAGAGGGGCTTAGGCAGAAAAAGTGAGTGTTTTGGGTTAAAGTCCCAGATTCGAAGTGAAGCCCTGCAGAAGAAGCGAGCATTTGGGTTAAAGTCCCAGTTTTAATTGAAGCTCTGTATGAAGGGAGGCACTGACAAGTTCAGGTATTTACCAGTGCTGGTGGTCATTTGGGAGCGTCACGCTTCTGGCAAAATAAAGAACAGTCTCTGGTCCTGAGTAAAAAGGTTTGTTGCTGGTTCTGTGTGTAAAATCTAAGCCTTAGAATGCTCGCATATGTCTCTCTCAGTATTCTGATTGTGTAAAAAGTTAGCCCCATGGAACTGTGTAACTTTAAAGCTTTTAAGCAGTTGGGACCCTGAGCTCTTGCAATCTTTAAGAGCTCAGGAGAATAAACCTGGTTTGTTTTTAGGGAGAACCCAGAGTCCAGTGTGATCAGTTTTACTGAAGAATTTAAATGAAATAACAAGTCCTTTAGTTTTTAGGGGCTTCCATGTTTTCCCTGGGATCTTGAGGCTTTTGGGTTTTCCTGCACCCTCCTGCTGTGGGACCGGTGGGTGGAGAAGCCTGAAGATGAACTCTTCAGTCTGCCTGCTGGTCTGGGCCTGCTGGGAAATGTGACCACTTTTGGGGTGCAGAGACAGTGAGATGGAGGACGTCTCAAGGTAAGAGAATCTACTTTGAATGCTGCTATCTCCTGAGAAATCTTGGTGAGGTTCTGGAGTCTGGGACCCCCCTCTCCGGTACATCTGACCCCTAGACAATTGGGAGTGGGGCTACATTGTGTTGATTTTACTGGGACTATGCCTTTCCTGCTTGGGTACTCCCATCCACCATCCCCTACTGCTTACCTCATCAAGTAGATTTGCACTACAGGAATGTCTGTTTTTAATTCAGTATCCCAGGAGCTGTCACCCCTGCCATTGAGCAGAGGGTATCTTTTTTTTTTGCAGAGTTATGCACATATTTATTTATTTAGGAAATCAGAATTACAACCCTTTGAGTCATAGACTCGTTTCCAAAGGCTCCACGTCAGAATAAAACATAGACATTCATACAATACATACATAGAATAAATGTGAATAAGCAGTTATACATAGTATAAGTACAGTGAGCAATGGTTAGTGCCTGGTAGCTAAAACAGGGCAGAGCTATCAACATATTTACCTAATGAGTGGTTAAGTCCTATACAATTGGTAGCAAAAGCAAAGCATGATATGAGTTGGTAGTAAGCCACATCAAGGAGGCCTTGTCTTATACATAATACAATGCATTCATAGTCCAGTGCAACTATATGGTAACTGAGGGAGGTGAAGAGCCTGTAGGCTAGAAATAGTGAGGGCTCTCCACTGCCAGGTCAAGGGCAGGTGCGTGGCCTAGTGGCGTGGTGCAGGATCCACAGGTTACCGGTTACACTGGCATTGACGTGAGGAGAGGATATGGGCCCTTAAGGCAGCTTTAAAAGGACCTAGATTGGTGATTGATGTGACAGCCGGTGAGAGGGCATTGTACCAGGATGGAACTCTAAGAGGGAAGGATCACTGGGCCAGGGTGGTCCTGACCCTAGGCACCTTCCAGATAGTTTATGGTGCGGCCCATGTGGACGCTGAGATAGTGGCTACCTGAAGAGAAGTCAGGACATCTATTGGGGTTAAACCAAGGTGGATTTTTTTGGTGAAGAGACAGATCTGGTATAATAGTCTTTCCTCAAGGGAGAGGATATTGGTGAACGCGTATAAGGTACAGGTATGTGTATTTCTGTCGGCACCAGCGATGACTACTTGTATTTGATGAAGCACTGTAGGGTTGGTGGCAGCATAGACTGTGAGGCCATAGTCCACCAGAAATAAGTCTGAGGGGGTAATGGCTAGGTGAAGTGCTTTAGGTGGCAGGCAGTCTTTATGTCTGTAGGGAGACCAATGCGGGTGTTGGTGTGGAGGTCAGGATTTCTATATGTTTGTGGAACAAGAAGGAAGAGTCAACTGTAATACCTAGATACTTATACTTTTGGACCTGTTCCAGTGGGATGACAGAAGTGGAGAGTATTTCCAGGGGGAAATCCTTTGATCTGTTTTGGGGGTGGGCATAGAGCATCGTCTTAGTTTTTTTATGTTGACCACCAATCTGTGTTCAGCAAACCAGTGTTCAATCTGAGAGAAGGAGTTTTGTAAGGTAGGCTGGTGAGAGAGAGGATCAGGATGTGCGGCGTAAAGAACAGTGTCATCCATGCAGAGGAGAAGGTTGCCAGGGCAGGATTTAGGCAGAGCATTGAGGTAGATGCTGAATAGCAGGGGACCCAGGATAAATTTCTGGGGAACTCCTGAGGGCACAGGCAGCATAGTAGATATGGTATTATTAATCTTAACACATTGGGTTCTAGATGAATGATAGCTGGAGAACCATGAGAGTAGACAATGAGAGATCCCAATTTGTTGTAATGTGATAAGAAGGAAGGGGTGATAAACCATGTCAAAGGCCTTTGAGAGGTCTATAAACACGGCCCCTGCGAGGTGCCCCTTGTCAAGCGTGGAGTGCAGGGAGTTAGTAAATTCTGTGAAGGCGGTCGTAGTGCTATGACCAGCTCTGAAATCATGCTGCTCCCTACATAAGAGGTTGTGTGCAAGGAGGTAGTCAGTGAGCTGATTGGCCATGATCTTTTCAAGGGCTTTAGAGAGTTGGGGAAGAATCAAGATGGGTCGGTAGTCATTTGGGAAGGAGCTGTCACCACATTTCGATATTGGTGTTATCACTGCCGTTTTTCGTGAGGTTGGGAATTGGCCCAGGTGCAGGGACAGATTTAGAAGGTCCATGAGTGGGGAGATAACTGAGTCTAGTACAAGGTATAGGATATGCATATCGAAGGCGTCTTTGTGGTAATTGGAGCTCTGGAAGGCTTTGGACAGGTAGGCTTTCGCTTCTGTAGGGGTAATGATTCTGAGTTTGAAGGGGGGTGGAGGAGCTCATGCAGTGAGATAGGCGGAATTGGATCGAAACAGTTGCTAGGGAGGACTGAGCTGAGGTCTGAGAAGGTGGAGTTGAGGCAGTTAGCTATGTGAAGTGTGTCTGTGGTGGTAGTACCATTAACACTAAGTTGTGAGGGGGGAGAGAGGGATTTATCATTAAGCTCCTTGATGTTATCCCAGAACTTTCTTGTGCTACCCCAGGGGGTGGCTAGGGTGGTTTTGTAGTGCTCCACCTTGGCCTTGTGGATTGCCCAGGTACACTTACTGTGGGTAGCATTATAGGCCTGCCTATCATTTAGCAAACCGGAGGCAGTGGCACGATGCCAGAGGTTGTCATGCATTTTGAACTGTTGTAGGAGTTCTGGAGTGATCCAGGGGGCACTACGTTTCTTAGTGGTTACTTTGATGGTCAGTGCAGAAGCATCACAGGTGGTATTAAAGGTGGTGGTGAAGTAGTGCAATGCATCATCTATGTGCTGTGCTTGGGAAACAGGGGACCCATCCTAGTTAATTAGATATTGTTTGAGTTTGGCTATGCCTCCTGGGCGTAGTTGATGATGAAAGATGATATTTGGTGGTGGTTTAAGTAGCTGACAGGACCAGCTGAAGATGATTGGGAAGTGGTCGCTTAAGGCATTGGGTAGGACACCCAGGTTGGTAATATGGTGGGGATGATTAGTGAACAGGATATCTAGTAGGGTGTGGGTTCCATTAGTGAGGTTGGCTCTGGTAGGCCGGGATACCAGTTAGGCCATATCT
The DNA here is from genome assembly GCA_016271365.2 of Neoceratodus forsteri. Taxonomy (NCBI): domain Eukaryota; kingdom Metazoa; phylum Chordata; order Ceratodontiformes; family Ceratodontidae; genus Neoceratodus; species Neoceratodus forsteri. The sequence continues at coordinate 1,782,442,378 of CM057452.1, forward strand.
AACGCATCAAAGGTATCTGTGGCATGTGTTGATGAGCTCACCAGCCAGTTTATGTTGAGATCCCCAACTAGGATTTGTTCCATTTTGTGGGGGTGGCTGGCTAGGTAGTCAGAGAGTGCTTTACAGGCAGGGGATTGACTGCAGGGTGGGATGTAGGTGACGGTAAGAGTAAGAGGAGCACAGTTTGGGTCAGGGGACAGTTTTATTGAGAGGGCTTGGGCACCATGGTCTAGGGAGGGCGCAGGCAGGGCTTTGTAATGCAGTGAGTCATTTACATAGAAGGTGCAGCCACTGCCTCTCTTGCCTTTTACAATCAAGCCTAATGAGAGAGTAGCCAGGAACAGAGACAAATGAGTCTGGGATCTTGGCTGACAACCAGGTTTCTGTTAAAGCCAGAATGTCTGGTTGGTGCTGTGCCATCTAGCATTTCAGGGGTGCCTTTTTTTAGGCAGGCTGCAGATATTCATAGCGGCTATTCGGCCCGTGGGTGACTGCAGTTGGGGGGCACTGCTGGGCCAGGATTGGGGTGAACATTGCCAGATAGTAGAAGAAGCAAGTGAAAGATCCTGACAAGGGCCATGAATTGGTGGCATTTTGCCAGGTAGCAGTGGCTGGCAAGTTTAGAAGGTGATGAGCAGGGAATGGGCAGATGCGTGAGGGCTGGGATGGCCAGGTGGAGGAACAGACATGGAGGGCTCAAGGCACAGAGAGATGGGGGAGGGGTAGAGTGGAGGGGTGCAGGCGGGCTATAGGGAGAGAGACAGGGTGATGGAGAGGCTATGAGGGGTGAGGTGCTCTCCCAGCATCAAAGGTGTGTACATACCAGAGGCAACTGTGGGTTTGTTGCTGAGCAGGGTAAATGTGGTTAGCAACAGTAGTATGGTTAGTTTGGGTCGGAGGGTGGGTGTTGTGAGGGACTACAGTGGTGGTAGATGTGACCATGGGCAGGTATGAGTGGGTCTTGCTGACATCTAACATTGTGGCAGACACAGTGACTCAGTGGTAGGGTTGCTACCTTTGGAGTGAAAGGTACCTGGTTTGAACCCTGGTTTGGATGCCACATTGTACACCTAGTGATAGCCTGGGAGACTGTGCAAGGGACACTACAGAGAGGGGGGAAGGCAAAGAATTTAGGTATGAATGACGCAGAACAGAAGTGTTGTGGGGAGCAGTCGGAAGAGGATTGCAACCTATACGTCTTGTTGCCCTCTAGTGGCTTTACAGTATAATCTGCAAATGGGAAAGCAGAAAAAAAAATACAGTTAAAATACACATATGGGCCAGATCAGTTGAGCTGCTGTGTAGGAGCTGCAAGTGATGCCATGTACAACCCCAGATATGATCTAGATGGAACAGGATTACAGGAATGACTGAGGAAATAACTGCAGGGTTTCTTAATTCTAAGCATGTATGTGCGTAGCTGGCTAAGGTCCATGGTGCATACAAAAATGGCTGCTCATTGCTACCATAGTTTGGATTGCTGACTATGGGAGACCACTATGACTGCAAGGTGTGACAATCAACCACAAGCAGATCCATTAACACTCCACCAAAAAGCCCAGGACCCTGTCAGTTGGCAGTTACATTCTTGCAGACTGACCTCTTAGCAAACTCAGATGTGAACAATATAATGCCCTGGCTCTTTCTCTGGTGGCACCGTCCTGATGGGCAATCCATCAGCCTAGCATGGAGGCACTGTTAAACTCACCCTCCGCATTCATTATCTTTGGTTTAGCCTTATTGGTTCGGCAGGTGTGCCAAAAGTCACTCATTTTCTGTACTTTGGGATGGGAAAAGCATGTGTAGTCCAGGCCATCTTGATGCAATGGCCACCAGACATCATGGACTTGGCAGGAGAGAAGGATGTACTGGAGCCCCTGCTTTTGTTCATAGTACTGTCCATTGGGATATTAAAGTCACTCTCCATCATAAGGTGTAAGGAGGAGGAACTGAAGTGGGCTATAGTCTGTGAGAGGTGAGAAAAGAAAGAAGCCCCCATAACATGAGGACCATAAACATTCCCAATAATTACGTGGGTGAAAGTGAGCTATGATTCATTGGTTCTCAGTGTCATCCTTTTCGGCTACCATAATCCACTGCAGTTGCTTATGGAGGAGTACAGATACTACACATTTCTTACCTGTGAAGGTACAATGCAGTTCTTGCCCAACCCACTCTCTTCGCAGCTTAAGAGCCTCTACCCTGATGAGTTTCATCTCCTTAAGGAGAGCCACATTAGCTTTCAGCTTTCAGAGGTAAAAAATTTGATTTACACTTGATAGGGTTGTTAAGCCTTTTAGCCTTCCATGAAAAGCATCAGATGTCTGGCAAGGTCATGGGAGAATCCAAAGGAAGTAAATGAATGGCAGAAGTGGCTTACTTGGGGGCCCCAACTCATAAGGGAACCAAATAGCAGAAAGTGAAGTGGAGTCCAAAGGGCAATTCCCTACCTAAATCCATATGAAACAAAGCAACTAGTGAAGTCTTCTAGGGATATGTAAAACTATGCATCATCAGTATTCTAAAACCTCTAGGGTAACCACTAACATCATCTGTATGCTCTACCAGTAGCAAGGGAATAAGAGTCACTCCTAATACAATTAAAAACAACAAGAACAGAAGGGATTTACCCTTCATCTAGCATCCAGGAGAAAATGGTGACTCCCTTTCAAACTTAGCTGGTCCCCTCTGTCTAGCTGGGACATACCAAGACCATTAAAATATGTATCCTATTACAGGGACATGCCTTAATCAGATCCAGGTTTCTGGCTTAAAAATGTGCCTTCTGGAGTCAAAAGCTATTACCAGTCTGTGTACTCCTGGAAATCAACGGTAATGATGCCACTAAATAATGGAGAATAACACTGTTCCATATACCCTCTCATAAATCCCTTATCTCAAAGTAGAGGGGGAATGATCCATTGCAGTCATGAAGGCTCCTAACTCTGCCAGAGAGGCCAGCCATGGGGGGGAGAGTGAAACCATATAGGGATAACAGAGGTGAACATATGCCTGAATATCAAAACACGCCTAATGTGACTATTTCTGATGATGCCGGTAACAGGTGACCTCCCAGGTCAGAGTCAGGACCATTATCCCCCGATGAGCTGCCAACAGCCATTTGTTCTGCTGATACCACATGACCCTCCAAAAAACAGAGACAAGCAACCAGGAGGGAGTTTACTGACATGAAAAAAGGAAATCCACAGTGCCTCCTGTAAGCCTTCCCATGTTGAGGGTGGGAGATGGGGAGCAGAAGATGCTTCACTTGGGTATGGGAATGCCTCCTGAAGCATTATTGAGGGACAGACCTACTATATCTGTGCCAGACCCTTAACTAATCGTGGGAGTACCATTTACTCCTGTGACCATAAGAGCTGCCTCAAAATGGCTGTAGCATTAGCTCCTAAAATGGTGGATATATGCTCCTGGGAGAAGCGTCTCCTCCAAGTTATAAGCCAAAGCATCCAACAACTGCCTGGTTTAAGAAGATCCTGCCATGAGATAGTTGGAGAAATCAAGCCTTATTGGGGAAGGGGTTGGACCGAGGTGAGAGGAAAACTTTCCACAGACAGCACAAGTTTAATCCCTAGCCAATCATCTGGTAAACATCAGTCCTCCCCAACATTCTTCAATTGCAATCCATATACTGTTGAGAGACATAGCCCATGGGAGGAACTGAGCAAAATATTCTGTGCTAGTTTGTTTTCTTAAGTTTTTAACACTGCCAGGGAAATCATATCAAAGACTCTTGATGAGATAGCTCCCCAGCATGCTCAGACAGAAAGGGAAGTCCATTTGAGACAATCTATTAGGGGCACCATGGTAAACAGTATGGAGGGGGTATTGTGTGACAGCAGGGAGCAGACCACAATTGGAGAAGAAAAAGAAAAGACATAGGCAGCTCCTAAACCCCCAAAAAAACAAGCATTTGTCAATGCCGAATGTTGGCTGCTTGTTAAATAATTTGTTTTTTTGCAATTCAGACCCCAAATTTTGAAGATACTTGTTTTAGGATTAGCCTTATGGACATGACACGTGCCATTTATAGTATATTGGCCAAAATGTAATTTGTTTCAGGGTACGCATGTTGGCACCCCACTGCTTGGATATAATTTTGTTAATGCACCCCAAAATTACAGTTATGTGTCCATGAGGTGGGGTGCCAAAATGCCCAACCGAAAATTTTGTGTCAATCGGACCTAAAATGGCCAAGTTATGGCACAAAATTAAAAAAGTGTTTTCGTGACTCATATCATGAAAGCAACTCCCACTCCCTCTGATTGGCAACTGGGGTGCCCAAACTTGGTTGCCCTTAAGCACCCCCCTCAATCTGCTGTTCTCCCTCACCCTATTTATTTGGCCACCCAAATAGCCAAGCCTGGTGTCCATTGTTATAATTAAAACTGATTAAGCCACCCAGTTACCCAAGCCTGGTTAGCATTTAGTTTATATAACCATTTACTTTATGTAACCCCACCACCCCCTCATCATCAATGTCACCCACTTCCTTCCCCCATGACATGATACCTGTAAAAAATAAAATGAACTCAATTGTGATGCCCTAGGAGGATGGGACAGTCAGAACACATAGCTTAAGTGGTTCCTAGCAGGGGGAACACGATTATAGGTGCTGGTGTGTCTCTGTCTCCTCACCCTAACATTTCTCAAAACTATCATTGAAAGAACTATCATTACTAGTCTAAGTGTGCAGCTGATCAACCTCAGGATCCTTCATCCTCAGAACTTCTCCCAGGACTCTGGGCTCAAGGTTGGACAGACACAGGGCACAAATCATAAACTCTAGCTCATGGATCCTGAAGTCTGATCTGCCAAAAATAGCACAGAGAAGCTGCATTTTTGGTCAATTTATATTTTAAATATCAGACTCAGTTTTACCATTTCAGGTTTTCATGCTCTCCTTTTACTCACTACATTTAGGTTTATACCCCGATTCCTAGGTAAAGTTGATTTACTAATAGTAAGATATACTGTGATCTCAGACTGATTCCCATAGGTCTACTATCATGACCTGTTTACAGACTAGGTACTGGGTTTCAGTGTAATACAGACATACCTGACCCAAGTCTACAAAATGGCTTCCTTACAGTTTTGGAAGACAAGATTTTTCATACAGACCCATGATTAGAGATGCAGCAAATTTAAATTCCACCGGCTAAGTGAACACGAAGTGGGCACTTTGCGTTGCCACTCCGCTATGCGGAGTGGGCAATGCAAAGTGCTCACTCCGCCTTGTCATTACCACTTCACGTTAAGGCGGAATGGCAATGCGAAGTAAGGCAAAGTCATCATTTTTAATGGACTTTGCGTTCCTCATTATGATTCTAAGTGATCCACTTGGTGTTTCAGATTTGGCAGCCCCCCCACACATCACATAGCTTACAGTACTGTAAGTCATATGCTCTTTAGCTAGGCAGGAAGAAAGTGAATCATACAAGCAGACACGTTTGCTTTCTCCTGTGCAGACAGAGAGAGAGTAGTGTGTTTTGTGACTGCTGATACTTTGAGATCAGAGTGAGGAGGAGATTTCAACTTTGATTTAGACCCAACAGCTTTTTTAAAAGCTACATTTTTTTGTCTTTTCTGCACCACACCTATCCAGTACTCTGAAGAGAAGCCGAAGAAACAACTGTGACTTCAGTTACAGATGGAGATTGGGCCCTAAAGAGATGCAAATATACAGACAGATTAAAATTGCGCTGTGCACTGAAGAGATGCAGACACAAAGGCACAACACCTAACCAGTACTCACCATCAGAAATTCAAATCTGGAAAAGAATACCTTTGCAGGTTGGGGCGGGCCGCGGGGAGGGGGCAGTGTACTGCACTGCTGCAGTAACAGTCACTAGTACTAGTACCAGTAAAGATACCAGAAAGAAGTACAAAAATCATACAACTGCAGTGGATGGCAGCATCACATTGCTGAAATTATTATGTGGCACAATAAAAGATGTCTGATTTGATGACATGCATCACACACATACTCACACACACATAAAGTAATGCATAGCAAATTGAAAACTTCAGTAATATAACCACATATTTAAAACAAACTAAAATGATGCACTGCTGCACCACAACAATCAGAAAAGAAATGGCAAGATATATTGAAAATATTACTGTGTGTACATTAAGACAGTTATACAAGAAAAATATCACCAAAACAGAAAGCACTGTCTTTTTCTCCAAGGTAATCTACCTACACCACAGATACGCCCCTCCCCCAAAGCACACTTCCACCGTCTCTCAGTAACTGAATGTTGTACATTAACATTCAAAATTCATACACAAACAATAAACGCTCTATGATATGAGCACAGGAGGGTTTCCTATAATTGATGAACTAAAGTTTCTGCAAAAAAAATAACTCAAAACGGCTTTTTTAACAGCTTTTTGAAGGTTTGAATCACAGAGAGCTCTCAGAGCAGATTATCTCCTGCAGCTTCCTACACACACTACCCCAAACTGAAGCTGTGCAGAACAATCTAGAGCCCATGTGACCTGAAATCCCATGAATCACTGCAAAATTTGCCTTTGGAGCTTAAAAACAAGGTGAAGTGAGGCGAAGTAAATTGTTTTCAATGTACTTTGCCTTATGAATTGGTGTGCAGTAGTGGTCTGGGAGAGGCAGAGTAACGCCAAGTCATTGCTTTCAATGGACTTCACTACCATTATAATGCTAAGTACTTGCTTCTGCCAGGAGAACTCCACGACCGCCTCCACTCAGCGGATCACTTTGTGGAGCGAATTGGGTCCACTTCTCCCATCACTAGCCATCATACATTATCTGCTCTGAGCAAGACAACAACACTCACCGGCAGTTTTTATATAGTAGTGCCATTTCGTGGGCAGGGTTGCAAATAGTGACCGGCTGCTGGACAGCACACCTAACAGAGTTTGTTCATCCTATCCTGCAATGCCAGGCAGCTGGCGTTAAATGGTTGTTCCTTTAATCTGTCCAGTATATTGGACCTTACCTAGCAGTGATACCAGAGACATGGACGGCACAGATTAGGTAGTACAGTATTCATTATGCCAGAAGTTGAAAAAATGAAATCTGCTTTGTTGCTCCTGGAGCTCACGATGCTTGTAGATGATCAAAGAATAAAAATCGCTGTTTGACTCATCATGGATCGGCCAGTCATTGTTTAGCTGTTACCACAGCAAGCAAGCACAGTGCACTTTTGCTGTCAAGAAAGGTGGAGTTTGTCACTCTGCTCAAAATCAGTGTCAGTTTCAAGCTGCCTAAGTTCTCTTTGGGGGACATCATTTTTGGAAAGGCAGAAATCCTACAAATGTAGCAGTAGCAACCTAGATCCCTCTTTGCTCCACTTCAGAGCCCAAACACCAGTTGGGTTTGAATCTGGAGGTGTAGCCCTTTATATATTAGACAAATACAAAGCACATGCGGTATGTCCCTCATCAAATACTGACTCTGATGTCGAACAGGTATGGGCCCAAATAACACTACCATCTAAAAATTATTAGTAGGACTGAGATATCAGGCCCCCAACTTGGACATAGAGGAAAATAACTTTCTGTCAGCTATAGACAGCACAGAAGTTATATCCGACTACATTGTCATGGGGAATTTTAATTTCCCTACAATAAACTGGTCCACCTTACAGGGTGTCGGCAGCACACAAAATACATTTATTGAAATAACAATATAGCATAATTTGGAACAGTTAGTAATGGATGGTACTAGGGAAAAGAAAATATTAGATCTCATTCTAACAAACATAGATGAAGGCATAACACTTCCCACAGTAATGGAGCCATTAGGTGAAAGTGATCATAAGATGGTACAACTGAGTAGCGACATGAATAACAAACATGTAGAGGGTATAATGAAAATAAAGGACTTTTATAAGGCCAATTACAGTAAAATCAAACAATACCTTTCCTCTTGGGACTGGGAAACTGATTTGAGAAATCAAGGGTTGAACTATATCTGGGATAACATTTCTCAAAGAATAAAATACTGCGTAGATAACTGGGTCCCTAAAAGAATTAAATATAAAAATAAGCATAGAGTCCCACTATGATGGAAAAATAATATTCAAAAAACCATAAAAAAAGAGAACATATGCAAAATACAAACAGCAATCAACGAACAATAACTGGAATTCATACAAAAAAATGGCAAATAGGGTCAAAACAACTATAAGAAAAGAAAAGCAAAATTTAGAATTACAATTAGCTACTGATACTAAAGACAACAAAAAAAAGTTTTATAATTATGTGGGTTCCTTAAGGGGGACTCATACAGTAGTCGGACCAATTGACACCAATGAGGGAATTGTGAGTGATGAGAGTGAGACCAAGATGGCCACTGAATTCAATAAATACTTTTTAAGCATTTTCAACCCAAAGAACACATAACTGAAACTAATCAAATTATACTTGAACAATGCATGCCATTTGTGACACAAGAAGTTAAGAAGGTATTCCTAAATTTAAAAACCAAAAATTTAAAATTTAAAACCAAATAGTTCAGCAGGACCGGATGGAATATATTCAAGGTTTCTAAAAGAGGTTTCAAACAAACTATTAGGTCCACTAACAACATTATTTAATGCATCGCTGAACAAATGGAAAACTATCCCCGAGTGGAATGAAGCAACTGTAACCCTGATACATAAAGCAGGAATCAGGAAAGAGGTAGCAGACTATAGACCCATTAGCCTGACTTCAGTTGTGGGGAAACTATTAGAAAGGTTGCTACAGCAACGCATTGCTCTCCACATAACACAAAATAAACAACTTGATATAACTCAACATGGCTTCTTCCCAGGAAGATCATGCCTAATGAACCTCCTGCATTTCTTTGAATCTGTTAGTGCAGCATTGGATAAAGGTCTACCAGTTGAAGTCATATTTCTGGATTTCTCAAAAGCCTTCGACACTGTTTCCCATAAAATACTGATTGAACAAATGACCAAACTCAAAAGCCATACAAATATCATTAATTGGGTAACTTCATGGCTAACCAACTGAAGACAAAGAGTGGTAATCAGGGGACACACGTACCATGGGGCCTTGTCACAAGTGGGGTCCCTCAGGGCTCTGTCCAGAGGCCTACCCTATTTAACATCTTAATTTCTTCTATGCAAATATCCAGCAATGCCTGGATGTCAAAATATGCAAATGACTGCAAAATTGGGTGCATAGTGAATAACACTCAAGCTGCTCAGGAATTTCAGGGAAATCTTAATAAATTAGAGGCATGGGTCCACAACAACAAGATGAACTTTATGGTCATGCATCGGGGGTACAATAAACCTAGGTGCTCGTATAAACTTAATAATGTACTTCTTCAAGAGACTAAAAATTAAAAAGATCTAGGAACAACAGTTAATAATAAACTAACTTTTTTTTCACAATTGTTTAACCAGGAGTGGCACACTAAGCTGAAAACTTATTTACAGGTGAGACCTGGGAGCACAGGGAAGTTAAGTGACTTGCTCAGGGTCACACAGTGTACAAGTGGGGGCTGTGGGATTCAAACCCAGGTCTTCAGATTTGTAGCTCAGAGCCTTAAACCACTGCGCTATACTGCATCCCTTTTGATACTCATACTAAGATTCTGGTTAAGAAGTGCCAATGAATCATTGGTTGCATTCTAAAAAACATAAAAAGCCAAGAGACAGAAGTAATAATTCACCCATACTCAAGTTTAGTCAGTCCACATCTCGATTATTGTTCCCCCTTCTATGCAGCCACCACAGTCAATGGAAAAAACTGATAGAAGGAGTACAAAGAAGGTTAACTAAAAGATTAAGGAATATGCAAAATCTGGAATATGGGCAAAGGTTAGAACATCTGGACTTATATTCAATGGAATACAGACGTTTAAGAGGTGACCTATGCCTTGCATATAATGCTATGCCTCGCATATAATGCTATGTAGAACACTTCACTAGTGGAGACAATACGATTAGTAAGGCAAGATGTCATTACAAATACAAGAACTCCTAATCAAAAACTTAAGGGAGAAGTAAACAGGACCAAAAAAAGGAATGAATGGTATACCCAAAGAATGATATCACCATGTAATGCACTACTAAAAACAATAGTAGAAAGTGAAAATATGGAAATGTTCAAAAATAGGCTTGACCAACATATGGGGAATAAAATACTAAAATTTCACAATTAAACTTTAATAAATCCATCGAAACTGAGGTGGTGAGTTCCAAAAAGGCCAATGGCGTCCTGAACTTGTAATGACCTATGAAACCTATGAATGACGGCCGCTGCAGTGGTTCGGCAGGTTTGATGGGATTCTAATTCGCTGACAAGCTGCACAGCGGCAGGAGTGGCAGCAGGTCCTATGTGTGAGAAGTGCAGAGAGTAATCGTGTGAGCTGGAGGGTCACAGCGAGGTAACTGTAGGAAGAATGTTTGGGGTCAAGGCCATGGTTTCCACCCTTGTTGCTGCCATAGTGTTTCAGTTGGTAGTGTGCTTGGGGTGGAATACAAACCATGAAGGGGTTAGTGGGAGTCAGGGTTAGGGCATTTCATGGGGTTGTTGCACATACATGGACATGGGCTGCAGCTGCAACACAGATGGCACCCAGTGTTTTCTGAAGAGGTAATGCTTTCAGGCTCGGATGCCCAGATGTGGTCAGATCCCCTCTTTAACAAGACTAACAGGCTCCTTTGAAAGCCGCTCAGCTGTCTGCTGATGGCTTCATGCAAATCAAAGGACCGAAGCCCTCTTTGACTGGAGTGACTTTGGTCCTTAGGGCTTCGATCCTTTGAAATACACAGTTTCTGCTCACCAAGCAGAGAGCGATGTCAGGACAACAGCTCACGGTCATTGGTGTAGACTGCCAAGCCCTTGCTTTTGTGAACTGCAATGGGCTCAGCAGTGACACCCCCCCAAAAAATCCCCTATCATTGCCACAAAACGTTGAGTGTGCAAGCACAGCCAATGTAAAAATGAACAAAAGGTGTGATAGCACTGCTGTTGTCAGAGCACTATATTATTAGACCTCCCTTTATCCCTACCCCCCCCCGTGGCCCCCCAAATGATCTCCCCAAACCAAGCAAAGTTAATTACCACATTTTTCTGACTTTACAGTTTCTTCAGCATACAGCCTGTTGGGGAGGTTGCAGCTGGCTGCTGCCAGATCCCTGGTTCCAGATGACCCTGTGGCCAGGAGAGAATAGATACAGCCACCTCAGTCCAAGAAGTTGCTGGGACCACTGCTGGTGGGTAAGCTCAGACTTTGGTTCTACCAATAACTGTATAGATGCTACCACTGGCGGAGAGGCTTGTTGTAAAACCACATAGCGAATTTCAGTCTGGAGACTGGAGAGTTCCTTGATGGACACTTGAGACTCTGCTCCTGCTTCTGCTGCTGACCCATGAGGGTAGCTGTGTTTGGAAGCCTTTCTTCCAGTTCCTTTATCAGAATTTCTTTCCCCACTCTATGACCTGATGCCAAGCATTCTTCTGGGTTGCAGAGCTAGATGGTGGTGGAACGGTTGAGCAGGTATCTCCAGGTGGGGGGGTGTCCATCTTAGACAAAAAGAGCTCATGGGCTGGCTTGCCCTACTATGTCACTCCAAGGTTAGTCTCTCAGTTTGGCCAGGTCTTGGCAATAAAGCACTTGGGCATTTGCTCTGAGGTTCTTTTGTAGTTCTTTTCCTTCTCTACTTTGGGGTCCCCATGGCCCAAACAAATAACATCCCCCTTAAGGGGTGGGTGTCTCCCTCTCCCTTGGCTAAGACAAAGATATGGCACACTGATGAGTCCAAATGAGGATGAAACATGTGTATGTGTCTGCTGTTCTTAGCCTTTGCTGATTGCACTGTGAGACCTTCTGGCACCATGCAATTCTGCTTAAAGTAGAGCCAGTCCAAATTCTCTCATGGGGATTTGCATATGTTTCCCATGATGCTTTGCATTATTGGGGTATATGCAATTGTGTTTCCTTTACAACTTGGCTATATGGCAAATATCCTGTGGGATAATAACCCATGCCTCAGGGCATTTGCTCTGGGGTCCTTTTGTAGTTCTTTTCCTTCTCTATTTTGGGGCCCCCATGGCCCAAACAAATAACATCCCCCTTAGGGGGTGGCTGACTCCCTCTCCCTGGGCTAAGACACAGATATGGCACACTGATGAGTCCAAATGAGGATGAAACACTTGTATGTGTATGCTGTTCTTAGCCTTTGCTGATTGCACTGTGAGGCCTTCTGGCACCATGCAATTCTGCTTAAAGTAGAGCCAGTCCAAATTGTCTCATGGGGATTTGCATATGTTTCCCATGATGCTTTGCATTATTTGGGTATATGCAATTGTGTTTCTTTTAAAACTTGGCTGTATGGCCAATATCCTCTGGGATAACTCATGCCTCAGGGCATTTGCTCTGGGTTTCTTTTGTAATAAAGCACTTGGTTGCTTTGGGGGTTAAGAAGTTTTGGGGAACCTCCTCATACAAAACACTCAATTAAAGGGATACCACGGATTGAATGGAACCCCTATGGATGCAAATTCCCTCCAACAATAGGTAAAGATCCTCCTTCTTTTTCCTTCTTTTAGATAGGTCAAATGACAAGTCTGAGAAAACATGGATATTATGCCCTTGACAGCAATAAGGTCTTTGCTCCCTGGCTAGATGGATTACCTGCTCTTTATCTGAAAAAATGGAGGAACTTTGCCAACAGGGTCTTGGGTGCTCCACCAGCTTGGGCCTGGGTGTCAGGCAGCTGGTGGCGAATTTCCTTTGTTACAGAGCAAAATGGAGATAGTTGCCAGAAAGCCACAGGCATCTTCCTTCAACCCACTCAGCCTTCTCTTACTGCCTTCCCTCTCTCTAGAACTTGCTCCCTTCCCTCTTCATCTCTCCTCCCTCTCTCTCTCCCTTCAGACTCCACTTCGGGCAATTTTCTGTTTCCTTCCTTTCATGCCTATCCCCTCCTTAACACTACATCCACCCCCAGATCCTCACCTGTCCTATCCCCTTCCTTTTCTACTATTGCCCCAACATGAACTATGCACTTTACCCCTTGCAAGTTTGCTTGCTGCTCGCTACTGTTTACAACTGCTGTATTTATACTATGCCTGCACATTTTACCAGTGCCTTTATAAATAGAATAACAAATACCTAAGTGTGTATTACCAGGCAGAAATCTCATTGAGAGGTTTTGGGGACTTGGAACCTTGAAAGCAAAGCTCGGAGAGGTTCCCAAAGTCCCAAAACCCTCAGATATACTACCACAACAACTCTACCAAATATTATTATTACACAATATGGATCCAGTTTCTTTTATAAGGGGTGGTCAGCTACTGTGGAAAGACTGTGTTCTGGCCGACCGCCACACTGTCTCGCTCCTCTCACCTACTGCACTGTCTTGCTCTTCTAACCCATCCCACGCCAGGCACTGACTCCTCTATCAAGGGGAAAAGCTTTTTTTTGGTAGGCAGACTTACCTTTTATTTCTTTTCCCCCCAGAATGCAGGATCAACTGGATAGTTCCATTTTCCGTAAGAATGAAAATAAAAAAAAGAAATATCTCAGTTGCGATTTTGTCTCGCTAAGCGAGAGATGGTCACCATGTTATTCAAAATGTTCCGCCCGCCCAGAAAGAGAAAGTGGCCAAACATGAGCCACGTTTTCAGATGATAGTGTTTGATTGACACTGGCAGCATAGCGTGCTGTGGGAGAGCTTGCACTTGTGCTGTTCCATTTTTATGATAATACTATCGTTCAGAGCTCCGAACGATACTATCATAGACTCAGAATGATAGTATTATCAGCTGCCAATTATGGTATTATCACTTCAGGGACGATGCTATTATGAGGATTTTTTTTGTATGCTTTTCAACCCTATTATTTAAACAATCCATATATTAAACACCAGTAATCCTGTAATTGCTATTATGACTCTGTATTGTATGTTGTAATTGTTTCTCCCTACACCCCTTCCCTGGGCCGCACCTGGAAACGTGTCTCGGCTCATTGTGGCTTTCCCAGTTACAAATGTTTAAATAAATAAATAAATACTCAGGGAAGCCCATGAATGAAAGATTGCTGGGCCTGTTCTGGTTCTCTATGCCTTTAATGGGGTTACATAATTGGCGGATATTCCTATCTTGATTTTGGAGCTGTGCCAATATAGTATCCCCAGTAAGTTCTGCTGAGGATATGAGGTTTTCAGCAGTGCCCATTTTTTTGACTTAGCCCATCAGTTTCCTGATTTGTGTGCTGGGTTGCTATTGTGAGTGTACCCATTTCATCTCAAAACTGAGAGAACATTTTGTCATTTCTTATCAGGTCTGTTGAGGCAACTGACTGCACCATTACTGCCACTTTCAGCTGATGGCTTCTAAGTGATTGAAAAGTCCCAAGGGTAATGATATTGCAAACAGAGATAGCAATTTGTTAAATGGATTTTTTTAAATGATATGTTCTGATAGTGCTAGGTTTCTGCTACACCCAACAACATTTTAGAAACTCGAGATGTGTGAACTGGTACAAATGGTGATGGATGTTTGGGAAAGTGTAATAGAGAGAGGAAGCTAAATGTTCATCTTGCTTTGTGGTCTGGCTGCAATGCATGGGTTCAACAGAGAATCTGTGGAATCCTTTTGAAATTTCATGGAATTTCCAAATAAACTGTAAATAAAAATTATTTAGGGAACATAACTACCAATCTGCATTCCACACATCACTACTTTTATCCATACTAGTTTTATAAAGGCAGCAGTGGCTCAGCAGGTATTATGCTCATCTCGAGGGCAAGACAGCTGGATAGGCCCACACCAGTTACCTGGGCTAATGACACTGTAGCGGAATATAACAGGTGGCTGCACTGTTGAGGTAGCATTTTCAGATGAGACATTAAACTGAGGTTCCATCTGTCCATCTCTGGTCAGTGTCCAGGTGGAAGATAAAGATGTCATTTATCATAGGAGAGTAGGAAAGTTTCCCAGTGTCATGGCAAACTCCTTCTGTCAATAAAAAAGGTCCATGTAACCCCCCCCACACCACCACCACCACCAGATGCACCTGAAAACAAGCTATCACAGCTTAGTCAAAAATTACAAATAAACAATGACTATGCTTCTACAACTGTGTATCCTCTATGGCTGCAATAAGGATAAATCAGGAGGACATGATATTAATGGCACACACGTGGGGGAGACCAGGTCATCTGAATGGTTGACTACAAAAAGTGGGGCAGGTATGTGATGCAGCATTATCCTAGTTTATTGCCTTATGGGCAAAAACAGGAGTTCCTCCAGGAATTTGTGAATTTTGTTGTCTCCCTCACCTTATTGGTCCTGGGGACTTCAGTGCTTGGGTTGACAACAAGACTTCACAATTTGTTCAGCAGTTCCCCAAGTGATGACGTAATTGGGCTTCACACAGGAAGTTACCTCACCTCCCACAAGTTAGATCACACATTAGACATTGACTGCTATCTGAGTCGGGATATATCAGATGTCATGGACACAGCCGGTCAGATAGTTGAACCATCATACAGAAATTTTCTCAATGCAGACCCTTACATTGTACCCTCCCCCCTCCATGGAGATGGTTCAATACCACCCTTGATGTAATCTTGAGCATGAAAAGCTCAACGCAGTACTGGACATCTCGGCTATGGTAATAGCATGTGAGGTGGGTGCTGAGGCTGCTGTGGGTGGTTATAATCAGGCCATCTTGGTGACCTCGGACTCTGCTGCACTGGTTTTTGTCTGTCCACTGACCTCTCAATGCAGCTTGGCATGGTATAATGACAAGCTTCAATGGTTAAAGGCAACAAGTAAGCACTTGGAGTATCTGGCTTGATGGATGACAGGAAGACTCTGACAGCTCATTTTAAAGAGTATTAGAGAGCAATTAGTAAAAAGGTCAGAGTTCCTGTCACCAGGGATTGCTTTGAGTAAGAAATGTGTGACTCAGTTCTTCACACTGTCAATAGATTATTGGATCAGCCCTGTCTACAATCAAGAGCAGTCTTGTCTGCAGAGAAGTGAATGGGGGTTGGTTGATTCTTCTTGGAGAGAATGTCCTGCATCCAGGCAGGTATTTCCACATTTAGCTTGTTAAGAGCCGACATTGTAGAATCAACAATGCCAGAGAGCCCTCCATGATACAGGAGTGAGTTTCAGCCAGTTTCATTCTCAGAGATGCTCGGGGTGATCTTTGAGTTGTGCCCTGCCTTCTGTCTTTTTGAGCCAGGATCAGCTTAACTGTTGGTGGAATATCAGGAGGTCCGATATCCAGTTTTTGCAGATACATGTATTGTTCAGTGTTTTGTGAAAAAAGGGTGCTTCTTCTCAGTCCTGAGGAGAACAGTGGGAAGATCTCTAAAACTTCTAAGGACCCTGACTCACTCGTAAATTACAGGCCTATCTCAAACTTTCACTTTTTGAGGAAGGTGATTGAGAAGGTTGTGGTAGTGCAGCTTGAGTCTCACCTTGAGAACTATAACGTCTATGAGCCATTCCAGTTGGCTTTCAGGCCTTAGAACAGTATAGAGATTGTGCTTGTCATGGTATTTAATGACCTTCTGCTCGCAAGAGATAGAAGGGGATGCTCTATTGTAGTTCTTCCTGAAATCTCATCAATGTCTATCATGGTGTGTCATGGGGTTTTGACAGGTCATCTCAGTCAATATTGAGGGTTCACCAGAACAGCTTAGGTGATTTGAGTCTTTCTTATCTGTCAGGTCCCAGCTTTTTGAACATTCCCTTTGTGTCCTGCTGCATCAGCTGTGGGGTACCTTGGGGGTCTATCCTGTCCCGATGTCACTCACCCAAAACATGCTGCTATTGGGATAGTTCATTGGGTGGTACAAGTAGGAGTTTCACTGCTGTGCAGATGCTACCCAACTGTACCTGTTCATTTCACCAGATATGAATGACGTGCACTATGCTAGACCGATGCGTTTTCTGATTGGATGACTGCCAGCTGCTTGAGCAGAAATCAAAGAAAAACAGAGGTGCTGCTGTGGAACCAGGTCCAAGGTTGTTTTTTTTATTCTTTGCTAACTAGGTAAGGCCAACTAAGCACAAGCACCTTTTATTCAGGAGTGACCCGCAAGCACAGGGAAGGTTAAATGACTTGCTCAGTCACACAGTAAGCAAGAGGAGGTTGTGGGAATCAATTTCAGGTCTGCTGGATGTACCAAGCTCATTCAAAGCGTGTTACTCTAACCTCTATCCTATGCTGCCAGCTCTTGATTAATAGTATATAGTGGTTCACCAACTTGAATATCTTTAAATGGTGTCACTTTAAGCCATGGATAGAGTTAAGAATCTGGGTGTTGTAAATTGCAGGCTGTCACTAGAACATCAGGTGGCCTCTGTAATGGATTATTTCAATATAGGAAGACTGTATCATCTGGATCATGCCCTATCTAGTGCATTATGGCCTGGTGACTATGTTGCATACTAGACTTGACAGCTGTAATGCTCTATACCCAGGGCTATCTGGAAAGTTGATGCATTTCCTACAGCTGGCATGGAACGTTGTTGCCAGCTTTATTACTAGAGTACATTTCTCTAAGTTTATCAATCCTATGCTGTACGAACTGCCCTAACTGCCAGTTTCTTGGCACATCACTTTCAAGACTGCACTGTTGACATACAAAGCCCTGAATGGCCTGGGTCCCAAGATCACTTGTCTTAATATTCTCCCAGCTGCCCTCTCTGCTCCAGCAAGGCTGATCTGCTCTATGTCCCCAGATCATTGCTGAAGCAATCTGGGAACAGGGCTTTTTCTATTACAGCACCAGCTGTGTCAGAATTCTCCCTTGATGGACACATTTAAAAGGGGCCAAAGTTTTATTTATTTTGGCAGGATTTTAATGACATTTAGAGTTTAGCTTCTAGAGACAGTCTTTGAGCTTGTTTCTTAATTTACAAAATAGGAATATACTACCTCTGAATGCCTATTTGTATATTTATGTTAAGGCACTATATAAAATAATGTTGCCTTACCTCATCTTGCCTTAAATAAATTAGTATTAGTGATCTGAATATACAGGATACTTAAAACAATTTAATTGAAACAGCATGTACGATATAAAAATGGCACAACCCCAGTTGCCCAAAGTTAAAATAACTGTACAGATGCCAAACTGATGAGCATGCGTGACACGCTTGTTTCCATTATCTGGTTGTTATGAAACAGCTCATTTCTGCATGTTAAAAGAAATGCCAGAAAAACATCAAATTAATCAGCTCAACCTAGGAAAGGCAAGCAGTTAAATGTTCAAAGGCGAATGGTAAAAATGTGAGAAGACACAATGCAATTAGTGAGCCTTCCACACAAGGCTCTGACTTTATTTGGTCCTGTCTTTTCAGTGGTGGCCTTTGATTGATAGGTTCAATGAATGCACCCAAACTGCCACAGTGTGCCAGATATGGATTAAAACTATGTTAGAAGTCAGAGGAAAAACAATGCAGAATGTGAATTATTATACATATATGTATATGTTATTCAGAGCTGTGGGGAGTGCATAATACTGGTCTGAGATCAAAGCAGTTTAATGTTTGAATGTAATCCTTAAATATATAACACATAAATAATATTCCAGTGCTTTTGCACACTGTATCTTTTTCTAATTATAATGGAGTACTAAGTGGGTTATTTTTATAACCAGTGCAGTGGCATGCCAGCTGAACACTTAACTAATACATTTTAAGGTCATGGGTTTGAATCTTTGGCTTAATGTGACCTAACATTCCAGTTCCCTTCCTTTGATATATTATTCGGGGGATGATACCTCCTTTGGTGCAGCCTTCAAATACAAAATATCACACTTCCAGCATTCACGACTCTGAAACTACTATATGAAAGCCAGAGGTTTGACAGTAGGGATTGTTTGCTGACTCCCACAGATTTCCCTGCCCATGAAATATCACAGCATCAATTTTGTTGCAGCCTGCCAGGACATAATTAAAAAGATAAATGCTTTTTTTTTTTTTTTTGGCTTGTCCCACATTTATTTATTTAGTTAGCTATTTGAAACATATTTTACCAGGTAAGCACACAGAACCCAGGGCTCATTTCCAGTTGTGTCAGGGGTGGGAGGATTGGGAATAAAAGGGTTCAATTACACAATACAAACAATACAAAGATGTACAGTTTCCATTGCAGAAAGCAAATGATACCTTTCAAGGTAGCGATCAGAGTGAGAGCATCAAAAGGTACAATACTGTTTACACAGGTTCAAGGTTCAAACAATTCCCATGGCAGATAGAAGTGTGTTTCCTGACCCAGAGGTAGGCTATGGTAGCCTCATGTTGGGGGGGGAAGGGGGAGCCCTAGGCATGGAAGGGTAGCAATCCTGGCAGCCAAATCAGGTTGATGGGGATTTGAAGCAAGACTTGATCAGAGCCTTGCTTGATTTGAGGGAGGAAGGGGCAGTACCTTTGGAAGGAAGATTGTTCAAATATTGGGGAGACTATAGCTAATGAAGGCTTGGCCTAGGTTGTGTTTGTATAGCGGGACATGGAGATGACAAACTGCATCAGATCTGAGGAAGCAGGCAGAGTTTGCTGAGGAAGAGAATAGGTCAGATAGGTATTTAGGAAGTTTACCAGACCAGTAGGTTTTCTCCCATTGGAGTAGTATGCATCATCTGTCTCATATGGGTGGGGAGTTCCAGCCCAGTTTGCTGTACATAGTACAGTGATATGTTCAGTGGCAGTAGCCCAAAGTGAATTTGTACAGTGCATAGAATAGAAAGGTAATTCTGCTGAGGGAGGTGGAGTTAGCACTTGAGTATACTATGTCTCCATAGTCCAGAAGGGGAAGGATTGATTTTTCCAAAACCTGTTTCCTTATTTTTGGTTGGAGGCAGTTCTTTACTCTGTAACAGGTGCCAAGCTTAGCAAAGGACTTGGAAACAACCATGGAAATGTGCTTGGAGTAATCAAGGTGTTGGTCCATGATGCGACCAAGGTACTTGTAGGTGGTGACCAAGTTCAGACAGGTTCCATCCAGGGAGCACAGGGTCAGAGATGGGGAGCAGGAGTTGATCCATTACTGGGAGCCAAACATCTTGGGCACTGTCTTTTTTTTGGTTTATAACAGCACGATTATATATTAACCATTTCTGGATTGCTGTGAAGTCCTGTTGGAGGGGTGCCTTGTCTGAGAAGGCAGAAGCACCTGATGTGTAGATTATGGTATCATCTGCATACCTGTGTATTCTACTGGCTGAGATGGAAAGGGAGCGGTCATTAATGAATATGGCAAAGAGCAGGGGCCCCAAGACCCAACCTTGTGTGACCCTGAGTGAGACAGGTAGGGCAGTGGAGGTGGACAGGCCTAATTTAATGGATGGGGTGTGATTGTCCAGGTAGGATTGGAACCATACCAAGGTTATTGGGGAGACACTAAAGTCTGCTAGTTTGAGTAGTAGCCAAGGGTGGTTCACAGTATTGAAGGCCTTTGCTGGGTCTATACATATGGTCTCTGTGCCCAATCCCTTGTCTGAATTATAGTGTATGTGGTTGGAGACTCTAAGTAGGGAGGAAGAGGTTGAGTGGTTGGGGTGGAAGCCTGATCAGTACAGTGTTAGAAAGTTAGTTTCTACACTGAATTTGGATAGCTGCCTGCTGAAAAACCTCTCAAGAATTTTGGAGAGGATGGATAAAAGAGAAATAGGATGGTAATTGGAAGGGCAATTGGCTGGGCCACATTTATGGATCAGTACCACCAGTGCATGCTTCCAACTGCATGGAAATGATCCAATGTAGAGGGACCCATTGAAGATGTCAGCAACTGAGGCAGCTAATATCAGAGTGCCAATTTTGAGAAATTTGGGTGAGATGCCGTTAGATCCATAGCTGGATGCAATATTTAGCACCAGTAATTCTTTCTAGATGGCATCAGCTGAGATTTCCTGCAGGCAGAAGTTGCCACCCAAGGATGGGTTGGGTTGCAAGGAGTGGGGGTGGTCATGGATGAGAGCCCTAGAACCTTTGGTCAAGTATTTCTTGAGGGTGTTGGCAGTGAAGGAGCCAGTGGTGGACTGTACATCACTGGGGGAGGGGGCTGATTAGAGTATTAACTGCCTTCCAGAATTTAGAATGGTCAAAGGCATTGGAGGTTAGTTTGTTTTGGAAGTAGTTGGCATTTGGTAATCATATACTCATGGTGCAGTGATTCCAGAGGTCAGCATAGACTTGCCTGTCAGGATTAGCCCACTGGATTTGTGTCTGGCCCAGGCTGTGTCTCTTCACTGGAAGAGTTCCATTAGGTCAGGAGTTATGTAGGGGAGATGATGGGTCTGGACTGTTGTCCGCTTGACTGGGGCATGTTTATTGCAATGGCTAGGAATGGCCATATAATACACTTTCTGCTATAGGATTCCTCCTATTTTGTGCCACTGGGAAAATCATTTCAAAATAGTCATAGAAGGTCATCATCAAAATAAATGCTAACAGAATAAAATGTAAAAGGCTACCTTGTCATGGGCATGCTTTGAATAGCAAGAAATTTCCTCAACATACATTTAACAGTTTTAGAAAGGTGCAGTTTAGGAGATGATGATAAGCACATTTGGTAAAACAAAATGTTTTTCACAGTGCTTTAAGCTAATCGGCAGTGTGGATTTAGTTACTTATTTTAATGTTATGTTTATATATACAATCTGAACTGAGTTCACCAAATCATTTTCACATGGGGCCAGTGGCAATGGAGTATGCATTCACAAAGAACAGTACATATATGTTGTAAATGCAAAGAATACAACATTTTGATGTGTATACCACTTATTCCTTGATAAAGTGAGATAATTGCATATGTTTTATGTAAAGTCTGTTGCTGTTTCCATATATGAAAGTCTTAAATAGGAAGATTTGTTTTTTTATTTCTTCATTTCTTTTATCAAAAGTAGTCAAGATCTCCTTGGGTGATCACTTGCCTAAGACACTGCCACATGAGAATGTGTATCCAACCCCTGCAGGAACCATAGCCTGTCTTTTTGCAACCTCGAGGGACTTTCCTTCTGCAGCAGGGATGGACAGCAGGGCCTGAGACCACCTGAACAATTAATCTCATGAGGGAGGTGGCATGGCCCCATCAATCAGTTTGGTCCAACTGAATGAGTGATGTGGTGTTGTGGTGGCATTACCCATTGGACCTGCCCCTCACTGTCCACCTACATTTTCTTCTGTTCTCATCACTGCTTCCCATGGTGAATCCACAAGCTACACGCATGCTACTGCTCCAAGCATTGCTAGGCACACATTCAATCAAAAAGTCTCCCCCAAATTAAGTTACCACCATGCTCTCAATTTTCTACTTTTCTTTTTTCAGTCAAAAGTGTACTGAAAATTATAACAGTAATGAATATGGGTCACTCCTAGTGACTCCTTTTATCTGCCCTCAGTCTGACTTCTATAAATCCATTCTACTTTTTCATCACTAATAAGGTTTACTGATGCACCCAGGCCTGATTAACTCTGCCGTCTGTGTTGACCTTGCCAATACTTTTATGACAAAATGTTATGTAGGTATACTGTAACTAAATAGAGCCTGTTTTATTATTACTGTACTCTAGTAAATGTTTTTTTTTAGTTTGATTTGTTTTTTGTTAACTTGTTTTGTGTACTGCTGCTCATTCTTTATTGTATAGTGTGCATAATGTCTTATGACTATGACACCTTTGATAAAGGGGTTTGAGTTCTGCAGTCTTCTTAATATAAGTAAAATGCAATGCAAATGAATTGCCTTTGGTATAGTGGAACAGCCCATCTCTCTTGACAAACCCATATGGGTAGGCCTCTGTAACATCTCTATCAATTGATTCTGTTCCTACAGTACTTGTTAGACTGGCACGACTCAGTCTAAGTAAGCAATACTCTATCCCCCCTCATATTCACGCAGGGTTTCCTATGGTTCCATTCTGGGACCAATCCTGTTCCCCATTTGCTTTAATAACCTTCCCACAGTCCTTGTCTTCTGACACATTCAGTTGTATGTGGAAAACAAAATTTCTTTTACCAGGAGACTCAGCCCCCAAGCTGGAAGTGACCTTGCAGCTTGATTTTGATGGATGTTCAGTGTTGGTTCTGCTCAAATAAACTCTCACTGAAGGCCAAAAAAATGGTCTCCATGATAGAGGTTCGCATGGTTTCACAAAACTCCTGTCTTCATGACAATTTATTGTTCACCTTTGGAAGAAGCCTTCCACTTCAAGTATGTACTGCTGGATTGAAACCTTGCTTTCTTCTCCCACAATGATGCCATTCAACAAAAATCTGCTCCTCAAATTTGACATGCTGTACTACATCAAAAACTGCCTCCTGCTCCCAGTCCACAGTGAAATTAGCATCTGGATGATCCCCCTAGCATTTGACTATGTAGATGTGTTTTTCTTTTTGTACAGTGCTGCTCCTAAAACTGCCCTAACCAAACTACTGTATGTACCCCTTCCCATTCCTTCTGCTATTCTGTCCTCAACTGTCTTCCCTGCAGTCCCCCTTCCCTTCCCTGTTTTCTAACCTCTTCCTCCCCTCACTTGAGGCAAAGCACTTTTTACACTGTGCCACCTTTCTATCCAAGTTTCGATTCTTGTCTCTCCCACAACCTCTCTTCCCTCCTCTTTGTATCCCTCCCCTACTCCTACCCCCACTGCTCCTCTGTTTCTCATTCTTTCTCAGTCCCCATAGCAAAACATCTGTGGGACAATCTGCCTTCTCTTAATTCCCCTCTTCTTTGAATAAGCTCCCTGTTACCTCAGCTCCACCTCAATTATCTCTCTAAAAAAGCTCCTATGTGAAGTTGCCATTCACACATGTTCCTGTAAGTAGACCCCATTTCAATTCCCTCATGCTTCAGTGGATCCCTGATCCAATATCACTTCCCAAGCCCTTCTTTTACATTCCTCCTCCCCCCCTCACTGCATTCGTATATAATCCTCCTCTTTTCCTGACTTTCTTGCCCCACATCTTCCCTTCTTATCCTCTTGTTGCATTCAGTTATATTTTTTTAATGTAAGGTACTTTTAGTGTATATTTTGCTCATTACTGTTACCCTTTCTTTATTGTATTTACTGTATCTGATTTTTTATATTTTGTGTACTGTATGTTGGCTCCTTTCTTTTTACAGTGCTATAATATATATATATATATATATATATTTTGCAATGCTTTCCTCTGCTTTACTTATTATCCTCTCCCCCAGGCACACCTGGAAACTTGCCTTGGCTCAGTGTACAAACATATGAACATACGAAATTGCCAGCAGAAAAAAGCCTATTGGTTTATTGAGTCTGCTTGATTTTGCAGCTAACAGCCCTATTCTGTAGCTGCCCTTCTCTCCTTATGCCTCCCTTGATCCTTCCTCTTGCCCTGTCCCAGCCCCTCTTGAAGCAGCCCATTGTTCTACAGGCTACCACCTCCACTGGTAGTGCATTGCACTCTGCCACCACCCACTCCATAAAAAGTGTCTTCTTATCTCCATCCTGAACCTTCCACCCTCCAATCTCATATCATGGCCTCAAGTGTCCCTCCTCACCCTTACTTTGAATAGTCCTTCTGTATCAGTCTTGTTTATTCCTCCCAAGTACTTGAAGATCTCAATAATATCCCCTGTCCCTCCTCACCTCCAGTGAGTACATGTTCAACTCCCTCAACCTACTTTCGTATGGTAAGTCCCCCAGACCTTGGATCAATCTTTGTTGCTCTGCGTTGCACCCACTCCAGCAATTTAATGTCCCTCTTCAGGTATGGGTGCCAGTGTGACAACCCACCTCTCCCTCTGGGCTGAAACAGCTTTTAGAGAGGTGTCTGTCCTCAGGTATTCACTGCCACCAGCTGGACTCTCTTCTGGCATCTCTTTCAAGCTTACAAACTTGAATAACCAAACGTGCAATTGCACAAGTTAAAGTCTGGTAGTGTATCTCCCTCGGGTGGTGGATGCTACACAGAGTTTACCTCAGCCAGTGGAAACCAAATCTTACCTTAGAAAAATGACATCACAGTCACAACTGTTGAGCAAATAAATAGCTTTTTACTTAACAGAAAGTGCACTGAGCATTTACAGGATATATATTTACAACACAAGAGAATAACACTCATACAGGAAAAATAAACAAATGTTTTTAAATAACAGATGTCAAAAGAAGAAAGGCTATTACTGCATTATGCTAGCACTAAACTTACCCTTTCCTGTCCTTACAAGAGACACTGGATCCTGTTCTAACTGCCAGCTCCCATGGACATAACTCCAAGGGTAGGCTTCAAACTTATGTCTCCCCCTCCAGCTTCCAAAGTAAGAGAGAGTACTTCATTGTCTTTCAGCCTCTTATATATTCTCCTGGGAATAGGTAATGCCTATTCCCCCTTTGAATGCACCAACCATCTAACATGTATGTATTTAATTGTCCCAATCAGACTGAACACCTATCAGTGACCAATTATATTCCATTTTAACCTTCAGTTTATATTTGAATGACCCAATCCATTCAAACTGGCCTGTGTATGTGTCTGCAGGTCTGTGTGTGTGTGTGTGGAGATGTCCACTCGAGATTTATGACCCAGCTCTTATCTAGCAGCTAGGGAGGACTGAAAATTCCAGCTTGTGGATGCTGCTGGACAGTGGATTTTAGCCTGTGTGTGTGTTTTTTTCCAAACTGCTAAAAAAACACCAGCTAGAGAATCCAAACCATTAACTCTTTCCTTCCCATTTCTGTCACAGCCAGTACTGAATGCAGTACTCCAGGTGAGGTCTAACCAGCGATCTATACAATGGCAGAATTACCTCCCCCCTCCTTGAGGTTATACCCCTTGTGATACAACCCAGCAATTTGTTGGCCCTTGCTGCTGCCTTCCTGCACTGTGTTGAGTTGTTCATTGATCTCATAATGAGAACACCCAGATCTTCCTCCTCCTCAGTTTCAGCTAGCTGCACTCCCCCCAGTTAGTAGTTTCTCCTTGGATTCTTGGCCCCAAAATGCAGTACCTTGTATTTTTTGGCATTGAACCCCATTTGCTAGGTATCTGACCAGGTCTCCAGCTTTGTCAGATCCTCTTGCAAACCCTGCCACCCCCTTAGGTCATCCACCACCGTTCCCATCTTGGTGTCATCAGCAAATAGACTGATCTTACTGTTGATGCTCTCAGAAATGTCTGCAATAAATATTCCAAATAACACTTGCCCCAACACCAAGCCCTGCAGAACTCTACTTGTCACCACCCATGGGGATGAGAGTTCCCCTGCCACCACCACTCTCTGCTGCCTTTCCTGCAGCCAGTTCACCACCCATCCCACCATTTTCACACCTGTCCCTGTGCCTTCTAATTTTCTTCCAAGTCTCCCATGTAGAACTGAGTTGAATGCCTTACAGAAGTTCAGGTACAGGACATCCACCGCATGGCCCTTATCCATTTGTTTAGGCACCCAGTCATAGTATTCTACCAGACTTGTCTGGCAGGATCTGCCCATGACAAAGTCATGCTGTCTACTGTCCTGCAGCTTATTGGACTTCAGCAGGGTCACCATTCTCTCCTTCAGGATCATCTCCATTAGTTTTCCCATGATGGACATGAGACTCACTGGTCTATAGTTCCCCGGTTCATCCTTGGGGCCGCCCTTATGGAGGGGGACCACATGAGCCATCCTCCATTCCTGAAGTATGCATCCTGATCCAGTGAGGTATTAAATAGGCCTGCTAAGGGCCCTGCCAGGACCTCTGCTACAGCAGCTCCTTTAGTACCCTTGGGTGAATGCCATCTGGTCCTGGTGCTTTGTCCACCCTAAATGTCCTTAATGCCTGAAGCACTCTACCTTCTGGGATTTCCCTATCTGTCATCCCTCTCCTGTTCCTACCCTCCCTCCCACTTTGGGTATCTCCCCCCTTCTTTTTTGTAAATACTGAGCAGAAGTAATTGTTAAGCACATCTGTCTTTTCATCTAGCTTATCAACCCATCTCCCCTCTCTCTTAATCCTTACTATCTGGTCCTTACAACTCCTTTTCTCCCTGATGTACCTGAAGAAGTTATTCTCTCCCTCTTTAATACCCTGTAGTCTACCATATGGGGAGTGGCTTATAGAGAAGGAAGCCAGGTGTTTGCATTTAAAAACTGACCTATATAGCTTGTGGTAGAGAACAGCAAGAGGAAGGAGTTGATGTTAGAACTTTCTATTCTACTGGACTAAAGAACTAGAACTCTACTACTGGGAATTTCAATTTAGGGTAAAAACAAACAAAAAAAAGAGTGTGTTTGTCTGAGTTGGGTGAAGAAATTATTATCTGTGCAATTAGTTAGGTGAAGAAAGAAACTGTGAATTGGGGGAGTGGCCTAGAGAGAAGAAAGCCAGGTGTTTGCATTTAAAAACTGACCTAGATAGCTTGTGGCAGAGAACAGCAAGAGGAAGGAGATGCTGTTAGAACTTTACTGGGACTAGATTGCCCTCCATACCTCCCCTCCACTCCCCCCAACCTTAGCTGGTTCTACTTTTATAGGCACAGGATTTGACTGACAACAGGAACTTCCTGTTTGGGAGCAGGAAGGGAGTGATCACAGAGGCACTAAAGACTCACCATTCTAGAAGGAAAAGAGTAGCTCTCCATTCCCCCTAGCTGCTGGAGGTCTGACTCTCAGCAAGTAAGAAAGAGACTACTAAAGAATATAGGAACTTACTGTCCCAGAACAGGAAGATCAGGAGCTTTAAGGGCATGGAGGCAGTAGGAAAGTAGGGAGAAAAAAAATTATATATAAAAAAATAATAAAATAAAGAGAGAGAGGAAAGAGTAGGCATACAAAACAACAGTTAAGGGGCCACAAATAAGACACAATGGAAGTGGTGCAGTGCAGTGGCTGTGGAGCAGCAGTCTTCCGGGAGACGTTCTGGAGGATGCAGTGTTGTCCCATCTGTAGGCATCTGCCTGGGCTAAGGGAGGAGGTTGCTCATCTCCAGACTGAGTTGGCCAGGATTCAGTGGACCTCCTTTCCCACCCAGGAACCACCAGGGCCACCACTGCTGCCTCAGAGGTTGCCAAAAAAGAGGAGCAGTTGGACCATAGTGGGCTCAAGGAAGGGTGAGAGTGGTGGAACAGAGGCACATCCTTCCAGTTGTACCTCTCCATAATTCATATGCTGTTCTGGTAGAGTGTAGTTCCCTCTATGGAGGCATCTGCAGTGGAGACCAATGAGGATGCTGAGAATCTCCACAAAGAAGACCCACAGGAGGGTGGCATGGGACCCCACAGAGGAAGAAAACAACTCCTGGTGGTGGACTCCATTGTTAGGGGTAGGACTGGGGGAGGGAGGGGAGAGGGAGGTAAGGTGCCTGCCTGGCTCCATGGCTTGGAGGGACAGGGAGTAAATACTCTGGATCACAGAAGCAGCTGCATGGGGGAAGGAGCTGGATGTCATTGTCCACCTAGGGACAAATGGCCTGGCTCGGAAAGGGATCAGAGCAGTGCAGGAAGAGTTTGTGGAGTTGGGGAGGGGCCTTAGACAAGTAGCATGCAGAGTAACCTTCTCAGAGGTGCTGCCTGTCTATGGTATGGGTGAGGATGGGGTGCTTCACACCATGGGATTCAATCAGTGGTTGTAAAACTAGTGCAGAGCTCAGGGTTTTGGCTTCATTGGGGACTGGGGGTCCACCTGGAGGGATGCAGGCCTATACTGGTGCAATTGTCTGCATCTGTCCAGGAGGGTACCAGGATCCTAGTGATAGGTTTAAGTGCTTCATTGGCAAGCATTTAAACTAGTCAAGGGAGAAGGCACTGAAAAGTAAAAGTAAAATCATATTCCCCCCCAAAGAAATCAGGGTAGTTAGTGAGGTAAACACCAAGACAAAGAAGTTGATAGGGAGAAGGGCAGGGGTAAATGGAGAAAAAGACAAAGGCAGTAAGGGCAGGGATGGGGCAAAAAGTGGTAAGGCCATGTAAAAATGGAGGGTAATGAGTACCAATGCCCATAGTCTAGGTAACAAGCTCCCTGAACTGGTGGCCTTGATGGAAGAGGGATGCCTAGATATTGTGGCAGTCACAGAAACATGGTACACAGAGAACCATGACTGGGATGTCAACATACCATGGTACTCAATCTACAGGAGGGACAGGGAGGGTAGAAGAGGAGGAGGAGGAGTAGCTCTCTATGAAAGGGAAGGGATCAAAGCAATGGAATGAAAGGGTAAACAGGGAGGAGAGGAGGCACTGTGGGTCACCCTGGAGACTGGAAATGGCACCACAATCTGCACAGGGGTTGTATACAGACCCCCATCTCAGGGGGAGGAAATGGACAAGGAAATGATAGAAGGCATCCTCAGGATGGCAGAGAAAGGAGAGATATTGCTGATGGGGGACCTGAATATGCCAGATGTTAACTGGAGCACCTTTACTGCAGCCACATCCTAGAGCAGGGTCATTCTTGATGCCCTACAGTGGCATGGCTCAGACAGCTAGTACTGGAACCCACTCAGGAGGGAGCAATCTTAGACCCGGTACTCTCAAATGGGGATGGAGTGAGGATCACAGATCTAGAAGTGGGTAGCCATCTGGGAACAAGTGACCACCAAACAGTGTGGTTCATGATAAACTCAGCTGTAGAGTCAAGCCATACAAAAGTGAAGGTACTTGACATCAGGAGGACTGATTTTGTCAAAATGGGAGAGTGCCTCAGAAAAGCACTAGCAAACAGGCAAGGAGGAGTGGAGCAACAATGGGGAAACATAAAAACTGCCATCACAGAGGCAACAAGCCTTTGAGTGAAGCAAATAAACAAATCAAAATGAAAGAAAAAACACTATGGTTCTCAAAAGAGATGGCAGGGAAGGTTAGGGAAAAAAAGATAGCATTCAGGAAGTATAAGGAAACACAGAAGGAGCAGGACAGAGAACTCTACCAGTTAAAACAGAAGGAAGCTGGAAAAGCAGTCAAAATAGCAAAGGCCCAAACCAAGGAAAAGATAGCCAACTCGGTTAAGAAGGGAAATAAAACCTTTTATAGGTACATTAGGGAGCGAAAAAAGAAAAAGGGAGGGATACTGAGGCTGAATAAAGAGGAGGGTGGGTTGGCAGAGAGGGACAGTGAAAAAGTAGAAATACTGAACGAATACTTCTGCTCAAGTTTTCACAAAGGAAGAGGAGTGGGAGGTACCTAATCCAGTCAATAGAAGCACTCTGGATAGGGTGGTTGATATCAGTCCTTTCACAGAAGAAAGGGTTCTGAAAGAACTCCTAAAACTGAAGGTGGACAAAGCAATGGGGCCTGATGGGATTCGCTATCAATTAAAGCTTATCAGGTTGCCCTATTTGTTTACTGATTTGTTTAGCATTTGGGTCATCCTTTTAGCATCTGCAAAATACACAACAAAATAATAAAGGATGAATACCACTGTATTCAATAGAATTCTTGTTCGTTTTTACTCTGGGACAACAGTTACTTGGCTACGCCACTTCTTCAAGTCTCGTTATAGATTTTTTCTAATATAAAACAAAGACAGAAATAGTTAAGTACATTTCCTATGCAATCTTCATTCTCTGCAGACAACTCTGGGTCTCATATGCAACATAAAAATGTTTTACAAACTCAGTCAAATTACTATTAAGTCAATCATACTTTACATAATCATAAAAAATGCAGGGGAAAGAAATAAGTAAACAGTTTTTTAGTTTAAAAGAAAAAAATGTCCTTTACCTTCAATAACTATCAATTCAACTTGTTTCCTATTGCCAGAATGTGTTATACCCCTCAGGTTGATTTATATGCTAAAAAAGAAATCATACTACCTTGTTCTAAGACATGTTTCAAACTATAACACCCGTGTGAAAAAAATTGAGCTTCTCACCCTGATTTTTAAATTCATAGATGGTAATACCCATCATTGTCTAAAACTTAGTTACAAAGCTAGAAAAGGAAGCAAAAAATCTCCTTTATCCTGATATTTATGCCTTTGCATTTGATAACTTGCATGTACAACCAAGTCACTTGTATCTTTGATATAAATACCTTTTTGAATATAGAAACAAATTTCTGCCCCCTTGCCATTACTTAGTCTCTATATATATTTTAATAATTCCTAGTCCAAATGGACCTTCAACAGACTGCAATAAAATAAAACATCAAGCATTTAGAATTGTATCTTTTACTTACGTAAACATAGAATCTAAAAACCAAATTCTCAACTAAAGCGACTCAAGTAACTTACTTTCAAATAGCTGCGCCATCAGGACACCAACCTAAACCAAGGTAGTGTCTTGTGGTGCACAAATGTGAGTTTAAATCTCATGGCTGGCAGGGGGTGAAACAAATGTCACAGATGATGTCTCACAGTCTCCGAGTGACTGTGTGGCTGGTTGCTGCTAAACTGCAGCATGAAATCACATTAAGTGGCTCAGTAGAAAGATGCTGGACCTTGGAAAACTGAATCCTAATGTGACCTCTCAGCGGTTCTCCCCCTGCCAAGGGCTTATAACCCACAATACTTTTTTAAACATGTACTGACAATCTTATGCTTTTAATATACAATTAAATAGTTTTTAAACTATGTTTAACAATCCTAAAAGGAAAAGGTTGCAATAATAGGAGATGAAAGAGAAGGAGAACACATTTATGAACAATTTATTTATTTAGCTTTTGTTTATTTAGCTATTGTTTACTGGGTAAGTACACTAGACAAGTTATATGCCTATTTTCAGGAATGACCCGGGACAGTACAACAGATATGACAGGGTCCATCAACACAGCAAAGTCATACATTGGCTAATCACAACAGTTTTTGAAATGCCTTTAAAGGACTATAAAGATATTAATAATATAAATTCCATTCCATGTCCTCATTTAATCCAACTCGTGGATCCTGACAGTTCAGTCAGAATATCCAATACACTTCACGTCTTCCCAATGCCACATCCCAAGTGATGTTTGTGGTTCTGGGTTCTGGGACTAATTCAAGATCCCAGAAACAGAGAGAGGTAGCTGAGTTTCCAGACTCATTAAAATGTTTAGCCACAGTGGCTGATTCATCCTTAAGGCGATTGTCACTCTTATGTTCACTTATGCATTTCCTTAGTTCCCTCGTAGTCTTCCCCACGTACAGCTTATCACAGGGGTACTGGATAACATAGACAACATGGTTACTTTTACAGTCAATGTGCTGCTGAATGAGGAATTTTTTATTAGTGTATGGATCTTCAAATTCCACTTTCTTTGAAGTGTTCCAGCACTGAAAACAGTGGCCACATGGTACGTTGCCCAGTACTAAAGGACCTAATAATGATTGCCTTTGCCCTTTCTCTGGTATATAGTGCTGTGTATGGACCATAAGGTCTCTTAAAGTTTGATTCCTATGTGAAGTAAATATTGGTGTGTTTTTGAATCTGACAACTGTATTACCCTCTAACTGTAAAGTATGCCAGTTAGAAAGCATAATCTTCTTAACTTTTTTGCTTAGATGTGAATACTGAGAATAAAACACTATCCTCTCTCCTATATCTTGTTTTGGAGATTTGTTCAAAAGTTGTTCTCTTGGTATTGACCCTATCAATGTTCCCGTGTCCTTGATCAAGCTGTACTGGTACCCTCTATCTAAAAATCTATTACTCATAGCTGCAGCTATTTTCTCACATTCTTGAGACTCACTACAGTTACGCTTTGCACATATAAATTGAGATTTAGGAATACTACGTATCAGGGTCAGATCATGGTAACTAGTGAAGTGTAAAATAATATTTTTTGCTGTGTCTTTCCTATATAAACTTGTGTGTAAACCCTTCTCTCCTTTGTAGATATACAGATCCAAAGATGAAATCTTGAAGTTATCACTTTCCATAGTAAAAGACAAATTTTGATTTCTGCTATTGAGGTATGTTTGAAAAAGACTCAGATCTGCCCTGTCCCCTCTCCAGACCATAAAAATATCATCAATGTACCACTTCCATACTAAAATGTCACTGAAAAAATTGTTATTGTTAGGATTTAATATGTGGGTCTGCTCAAAGTCCCACATAAATAAATTTGCATAAGAGGGGCTATAGAGCTACCCATGGCCATTGCCTTCACTTGAATGTAGAAGTGTTCCTCAAATTTGAAAAAAACTGTGTTTGAGAACTATTTCAGCCAATCTTATAGGAATGTCAGCTGGTGGGTACTGATCTTCTCTCCCTCTTAGGGCTTTGAGTAGGGAATTTAGGCCTTCCTCATGATTTATACTGGTATATAAATCTTTGATGTCAAAACTAACTAAAACTGTGTGTTCCCAATTTTGGACAGCTTTATTAATGTCTTTAATTAACGCAATCATGTGATTGGAATCCTGAATGAAAGTGTCCATTTTCTCCACTTCACTGTTAATATGGAAGTTTGCATATTTTGATAATGGTTCTAACACAGAATCAAGACCCGATATTATGGGTTGACCTGGTGGGTTAATCAAATCTTTATGTACTTTGGGTAGTACATAAAATAATGGTATCCTAAGGTTCCTATTTTGGAGAATGTATAGCATAGGGGGTTAGAGGAATGAGGTGTGAATGAGCTTGATACATCCAGCAGACCAGACCTGAGTTTGATTCTCACAACCTCCACTTGCATACTGTGTGACTCGGAGCAAGTCATTTAACCACCCAGTGCTCCCAGGTCGCCCCTGAAAGCAGGCACTTGTGCCTAGTGGGCCTTACCCAGTTACCAAAGACTAAAATAAAAAATATAAAAAATGTTGCCCTCCTGTTCTGCGCACCAGCCCAATTCCACTGCCTGTTCAAGCAAATCTTTAATCTCTGCTTGTATCTCTGGAGTTGGAATGTCATCAATTTTTAAATAACGTGCCTGATCATTTAATTGTCTAAAACATTCTCTTCTGTATTTTTCATAATCCCATAACACAATTCCTCCTCCTTTGTTGGCTGGTTTAATAATAATTGTCCTACCATTCTCTAAATCATTCAAAATGGATCTCTGTCTCTCCGAGTTAAATTATTCTATTTTGATACAAGTGACGCTTTATCACATAAATCTTTTACCTGGGAATCCACTAACTTGATAAATGTTTCTACCATATTGCTCCCTTTAGGAGGATTAAATGTGGATTGTGTCCCCAAAGCTTTTTTGAGCAGTTGTTTTCTAGTAACAGACTCAGTTGGTCGATTGACGAACCAAGCAGCTAATCTGATTTTCCTATAGAACTTCTGTAAGTCTACTTGTAAGAAAAAAGGATCCAAGGGTCTGGTGGGTGAGAAAGAGAGTCTCTTTCTCAAAACCTTCTCTTTCTCACAGGTCAATGTAAGCAAGCGGTGCAGCGCCGCACTGTTACAGTAAATGGAGCTGCACACAGTCCACCATACTTCTGCTTCACGGATTTTAGGAAATAAAAATAAAGCATGTGCCTGCTGGGAAAAAAGAGGATTTTCACTTGCAAAAGCTTAATCGGGAGGTAAGCCTTTCAGGGGTGGGGAGCTTAGTATTGCCACAGTTCTCCTTTAAGAAAGATTGGTGCTCTGCAGTTGTTGCAGCCTACCACCCTTCCCAATACCTTATGTGCCCACCTACAACCCCTGTCCTTTCAGCTGAATGATAGCCATTCCTCCCTCAAGGCTCCCCTCTCCCTCCTCTACCATTGCTACACATGTTCTTCCTGGTCTCTTTTCCGCTTACCTCCCTGTACTAGCTGAAATCAGGATGTGCTGCTTTCTTTAAACTCTTCCCTCCTTTTGTATGCCTAGTTTTTAGAACCTATTTAGCAGTCCCTTCTGACACTCCTACCCTACCTTAACCCAACCAGAGCTTATAGAACTCTAACTAAGCATTTCTATCTGACATTTTCTCAAATTAAAGCATATTCAAAAAGCTAGTATAGAGTTCTAGTTAAACATTTCCATCTGACCTTTTCCCAAATTAATGCATATTCAAAAATCTATTATAAACATTTCTAGAGTATTCATTATTTAGCCCTTGAATGAAACAAAGCCCTCCCTCACCTGTTCCTTATGGCTATGTAATGCGGTACAATTTCTAATACCAATAACGGTGTAAGACTAGCTACTAGAATGCCACATAATGCTTTCTAATACCAACAATGGTTTAAGACTAGCTACTAGAATGCTATATAATGCTTACATGTCTATTACCAAATATGATTTAAAACTAGCTAAATGAATGCACTAATGCAGACTAGCGACACTTTTCAAATTCTTCAGTATTTTGTGTACTTTTCCAAGTCACCATATTTTAAATAAATAAACACATACATAGTAATTTTCTTACATACGAACATACGAAGAAGCCAACAGAAGAAGGCCATTTGGTCTATCAAGTCTGCTCATGTTGCAGGGTCCACAGCTTGAGCTACTGCCCTGCCCTCTCTCTCCACTCCTGCCATCCTCCCTACCCATGACCCTTACCCTCCCCCTATGCCTGTCCCAGCCTCTCTTAAAGCTGCCCACTGTCTTAAATTAGATTACCTCCTCTGGCAGCGCATTTCAAGTGTCCACCACTCTCTCAGTGAAGAAGTGCTTCCTGATCTCCCTCCTAAACCTCCCACCCTCCAGCTTAAGACTGTGCCCCCTCATGTTATGATTGCCACTCAGCTTAAAGAGACTCCTTATCAACCTTATGTATCCCTTTCAAGTTCTTGAAGGTCCCAATCATGCCCCCTCTCTCTCTCTCCTGTCTTCCAGGGAGTACATGTTCAGTGCCCTCAACCTCTCCTCATATGCCTTACCCTACTGACCAGCTATCATCTTTGTAGCCCTTCTCTGGACCATCTCAAGCAGATTAATGTCCTTTATGAGATGTGGGCACCAATACTGAATGCCATACTCTAGATGCGGCCTTACCATTGACCTGTACAAGGACAGTATAACCTCCTTTCTCTGACTGCTGATCCCCCTAGATATGCATCCCAACTTTTTGTTTGCCTTTGCTGCTGCTTTCTTGCACTGTGTGGAGTGCTTCAGGTCACTAGTGATCATCACTCCCAGGTCCTTCTCCTCCTTTGATGCAGGTACTCGGACTTCACCCATGTAGTACTCTGTTCTAGGATTCTTGGCTCCAATATGCATAACTTTGCATTTCTTGGCATTGAAGCCAAGCTGCCAGATCCTGGACCACCTCCCTAGCTTTTCCAAATCTTCCTATAGGTCCTGTATCCCTTCAGCTGTGTCCACTCTCCCACAGAGCTTGGTGTCATCCACAAATAGGCACATTTTGCCCTTAATGTCATTTCCAATGTCATTGATGAAGGCATTGAACAACACCAGCCCCAGCGTTGAGCCTTGTGGGACCCCACTGGTTACCTGTCTTGTGCCAGATAACTCTCCCCCCACAATCACCCTCTGGGTTTTGTCCTTCAGCCAGTTTTCCACCCATCTCACCATCTTTTCCCCAACACTGAGATCCATCAACTTCTGATCAACCTTTTGTGGGGCACAGAGTCAAAGGCCTTGCAGAAATCAAGATAGAGGATGTCTACCACTTGGCCCCTGTCTACTGTCTTAGTGACACAGTCAAAGAAGTCAATCAGATTTGTTTGACACGACCCCCCACCATGAACCCATGCTGCCTCACATCCTGGAGACCATGCTCCTCTAGATATTCCACCAACCTTTCCTTTACTGTGGTCTCCATGAGCTTGCCCACAATGGAGGTCAGACTGACTGGCCTGTAATTCTCTGGGTCATCCTTGGGACCGTTTTTGTGGAGCGGCACTACATGTGCTATTCTCCAATCCTGCGGTACTGTGCCTATCTCTAGTAAACTATTATATAGGTCTGCCAGTGGCCCTGTCAGCTCCTCACTCAGTTCCTTTAGTACCCTTGGAAGTACTCCATCCAGGCCTGGTGATTTGTCTACCTTCAATGCCAGCAGCCACTCCCTCATTCTATCCTCCTCTATCACTACATCTGTGTTCCCCTTCCCCCTGCTCCTTTTTTCCTCTCCTGATGGCACTGGTCCATCCTTCTCCCTGGTGAAGACGGAACAGAAGTATTCATTTAGTATTTCTGCTTTTCTGCCATTATCCTCCACCCACTCCACCCCTTTCATAAGCCTAACAATCCCTTCCTTCTTGTCCCATTTCTCACTTATATAGCAAAAGAAAGCCTTCTCCTCCTTCTTAATTCCTTCAGCTATCTGCAGCTCCTTCTGTGCCTTTGTTTACCTGACTTTCTTACTTGCCTCACCAGTCAACCGTAGGAAATTTTCCCTATACACCTCTCTCTTGGTCTTCCTGAGTTTTCTATAGGCCAACCTCTTTTCCCTTACTGCTTGAACAACCCCAGAACTGAACCAGCTGGTTGATTTGGCCCTTGTGTTCTTACCCCTGAGCCTAATGCACTCATCTGTGGAAACCAGTATTCCTTTCTTAATGATGGACCACCTTTGGTCAACCCCATATCTGCTCTGATGCCCACCAGATGGCTCTTTAGCACTTCGTCCATTTTCGTGAACTCTGCCCTCCTGAAATCCATGATTGTGGTCTTAGTCAGGATGCTTTCCCTGCCCATATCCAACTGGAACCACACTGTGCAATGGTCACTTCCTCCCAGTGGCTCCCTGACCATTATTTCCTGTACATGCTCCCCATTTGTGAGCACCAGATCAAGAATTGCCTCAGCTCTTGTTGGTTCAGTGACACCCTGAGTCAGGAACCCACTCTGCAGTCTTTCCAGGATCACCTGACTCCTAGCACATGTCATGGATGGTAGGCTTCTGTCCACCTTGGGCAAGTTGAAGTCCCTCGCAATTACCACCTCTCCTTTCCCCGCAGCTTCCCATATTTCTGAGCTCAATTCCCTGTCCATCTCCTTGTCCTGACTAGGTGGTCTATAAATCACCCCCAACCTCACCTTTCTCCCTCTATTGGACCTTAACTGCACTGCCCCTTCCTCTGATTCCTCCTTTGTGCAAGTTATTCCCTCCCTGATATAAACTTCCACCCCTTCCCCCTTCCTGACTACCCTGTTCCTCCTGCATAGTTTAAATCCAGGGATCACAAGGTCCCAGTCTTGGTGTGATGTTGTCCAAGTCTCGTTTACTGCAGCTATGTCCACCCTCCCATCCGCTAATAGTGCCTGCAGGTCTACTATCAAGTTTCCAAGACTCCGTGCATTCAGAGACACCACCCACCACCTAGAATCTGACCTTCCTTCTCTTCCCTCTTTTCATCTATTCACATTTATCCCCTCTGTGTGCACCCCTCCACGTACCCTTGTTATGTGTTCCTCACCCCTCCACCCTTTGCTAACTGTGTTCTTGTCCCTTCCACCTCCTCCCTCCAGACCTCTTCCATCCCTTCTTGGGATACTAGGGATTACTCCAGTGGCAGAAGATCACTACCCACCCTGGAGGAGGACAGCATCCTGAGGAATGCAAGCTTCTCCTCTACCTCCTCCTCTTCCTGACTTGCTGACCGCACTGGCAGGCCCCATGTGGAGTGTAACCCCAGATCACTGTCTGACATGGTATGAAGCTGCTCAGCTACTGAGCTGTGTAGATGACATCCCATGAGAAATTATTTCCCTACATTATAGCACAAATCTTGAAGTAATATATTAAAATGAGCATGATACAGTTACTGAATACTGATTACCTCAGTTTAGTTTTGTTTTACACTATACAATTTACATAACTTACTAACATAGATCTAAGGCAACCTCATGTAAATAGGAGTCATGAAGATATCTACAAGAGTAATTAAAGAATTGCTGCTAGTTGGTGATTATGGTGCTGTGGGCATATGCAACTTAGTGAGGAGTTATGCTTGTGCAACATTGTTGATAGTCTGAAATTATTTGAATGAATGTGTTGTTAAATGTCACACATGGGTACTTTTACCGTTCACACTCTCTGTCCCATGGGGAACTACCCCCCCGTTGGGGTACCATGGATGCAAAGGAACCCTCTTGAGGAGGGTTCCACCCCAGATGTGCCTGGGAACATAATTTCCGTAGGTTTATGATACCCTAGAAAGGAGATAAAAAGTACTGCACAGCAGGTGGTGAACACAGCACCTGAGTGAGGACAGATTGTCGTCAACCAGTGATGACTGATAAGAAACAGAAACTGAACTTAGCAATGAATGACGGTAATTGGTAACTGATAGCTGACAAAGGCATGACTTCCATAAGGAGAGAGGGAATGGCAGGATGGAAAAGAAAGCTGCCATCCAACCCCAACTCACAGCTGAAACCTACTAGGGTAAATGTTATACTAATATAGATATACTACATTATGAACCATCTCCTGTAGAGACAACCTAGCTTTTATGACCATCAGCATGGAGGAGAGGAAAAACCTCTTATGAAGATGAAACCTCTGGGGATCCAAGTCCTTGGTCACTTTCCTTCCAGTCTGGGGATACAATTTGTGATGCCTCAGCTACCACAGTTTAGAAACCCAATTCAAGAGGAAGTTTTTAGAGGACAAGCTCTCACTCTATCCCTCAAAGGGGAACACCACGGGGGTGCTGCAAGCTAATCTCTGCAGCTAAAGGTGGTTCCCCATGAAGGAAGCCCATCCCCCAATATGGGAGGTGGAGAGCACCAACCAATAAAGAGCACTCACCTGGCCTACACTGAGGGGAAGCCTAGAAAGGAAGCTGAACCCTTGAGGGGTGAGGCATAGTGGTTGGGCTTTTGATGGGCCAGGACTTGTATAACTGCATGATCTTCACCCTTGAGGAGCAGAGGACAGGAAGTAGGTGGAGACTGGGTGAACCTTAGGTGATGGGGGGGATAACTTTCAAAGGTTCTGCTGACATAGTCTGCACAGTTAAAAAAGCTCCCATGGACTTAGATGCCCCATACTCCAGTAGCTGAAGTCTTAAATGCTACATCAAGAGATGCTGATGAGTCAATTTGCATAGCCAAAGCTACCCCCAGATCATAGAACATTCTCATCTGAAGGGTAGAAAAAGAAGGACCCACCCTCAAGATGTGGATTTCAAGGGGGTAGAGCAAGACTGTCAGCAAGAGGGCAGGGAGCCCTGGAAGCCCCTGGACTGAATGGTGAATGCATGCCAACCAATTCCATAAGCGAGGTCAGTGTCAGTTGCTGATGTTGATGCACTGAGGTCAGGTAGGCTGAACCAGTAGAGAACAAATGGAACTGCTAGGGAAAAACAGGAGCATATGGAAATTGAAAACTAGAAAGCAGCATACCACTTGACTGAGCAAATTAATTAAACCAGCAGAACACAAATGGGAGTAGCTGCCTTGCTTGGAGCCAGATGAAAACATTTAAGAATTGTAGTTTAACTTGGAGACTGCAGACAGCATGGAAGAAACAGCAAAATGGGAGCTTGAAATAGCACAAGTCTAAACAAGAATAACAAAGGCAACACACTTTGAAAACTAGAAGCACACAAGAACCCAAACAGAAAGAAACACAAGAGGTACATAGGAACAGGATTGCTGCACAAATAGCTGACTGAGATAAGCACAGACTGCAGCCAGGAATTTAGAAAGCAAAATACTGATCTAGAAAGCTGGTGGAGGCACAAACCAAACAAAACACCTAAAAGTACAAAGGGGAAGTGGAAGAGAAACACAGGGAGAAGAAATGAAGGAACAGAGCTCCAGAAAAGCCTCTGACTGTAGGAAAGAAATAGTACTTCTGAGTGAGGCTGGAGAAAGCTGGCTTAAATAGCTCAGTAAGGGGTGTGGTTGATTGCTCCTGCCCATTGAACTGCAGGCATAACCTTTAAATTCTTACTTAAATGCATATGTCTCAACTATTAACTGACTATATGAGGAGTTCTGCATTTGGCAAATGTTTAGGTAATTAGCCAAGCAGTTCATTTACATTATTTTTTCCTCCATTTTCCATATTCCCTCACTGCCACCGTTCTTTGCAATCCATGGTTGCACCCTTCTTTCATCAGGAAGAAGGGCAGTCAGCTACCTCCACAGATGGCTCTAGTGCCATTCCTTGGCTAATTATTAGGAATCATGCAACTGCTGTGCAACTCACACCCTTGCTACCCCCTCCCTCTCTCTCTCCCTCTGTCCCTCTCCCCCCAAGTGACAGCAAAAAGGAAAGATCTTGTCAGACAAATCTGGTTA
The DNA here is from genome assembly GCA_016271365.2 of Neoceratodus forsteri. Classification (NCBI taxonomy): domain Eukaryota; kingdom Metazoa; phylum Chordata; order Ceratodontiformes; family Ceratodontidae; genus Neoceratodus; species Neoceratodus forsteri. The sequence goes on from CM057452.1 coordinate 1,782,483,393, forward strand.
ACTTCTCAACTGTGTGCCAAGGATAGAGGGGAAGTTCTTGTCAGACAAATCTGGTCAACTTCTTCAACTGGGTGACCAGTGTAGCAGATAGGGGACAGGCAGTCTATGTGTATACTTTGATTTCCTTTGACTCAGCCCTCCATAGCAGGTTAGTTAAAAAGATAAGGAGCTTAGAGGTGGAGGAAAAATTGGCAACTTGGGATGAGAACTGGTTGAGGCGAAGAACACAAAGGGTAGTAGTTAATGGAAAGTTTTCAGAGGTAAGGGAAAAAAACAAGTGGAATGCTTCAGGGGTTGGTGCTGGGCCTGGTCCTTATCTATGACATAGCAGAAAGCATCAAGGGCAAGATCTGCTTCTTTGCAGATGTCACAAAGATTTGTATAAGGGTGTACATGTAAAAATGGATAAAGGATCTCAGGGAGGATCTAGGCAGGTTGAGGAGATAGTCAAACATCTGGCAGCCAGGCCTCAACATTAAAAATGTAAAGTGATGCACACATAAAAGACAAACCCAAGAGTGCAATATGAAATGGTGGGAGTGGTGCTGGCAAGTACTATGGAGGAACAGGACCTAGAGGTCATGAGTTCACAGAACCTAAAAACAGCAACACATTGTGATAGAGCTGTGGGCAAGACAATCAGGATGCTGGGTTACATATGGAAGGGTTTATGCAGCAAAAGTTGGGAGGTGATCCTCCTACTGTAAAGGTCACTGGTTTGACCACACCTGGAATACTGTGGACTAGGGTGCAAGATGTATGAGAAGAGACTGCAGGACTTGAAAATATACATCTTTGAGAAAAAAGGGAAAGGGGTAACATGACCTGAGGCATACAATTACCCACATGGGATGAACTGGGGGACACCAAGGAACTTGTCTCTTTAAGCTGAAATACAGGGATGAGTGGTAACTTTCTGAAACTCATGAGGGGGTATTTAGTAGAGACTTCCTTAAGCACTTTTTCACAGAGTGGTGAACAAAAGGAGAAAGCTGCAGGAGGAAGTGGTGCAGGTCACATCAGTGGGCAGCTTCAAGTGGGAATGGGACTGCACATATGGTTAGTTAGAATGGGGGGGTAGAAAAAATGTGGAGGTATGGCTATTACAGCCAATGCAGAGTAGTCAGGTAGACTGGATAGACTGGATAGGCAGACAGACTTTTTTTCTGTCATCCTTGTCTAATTACTGTACCCATGTAAGTATGTATGTAATGTCTTGGAAGTGAGACCCTCAGCTCTCGGTCAGGTTGCAGGCTGTCCAGCATTTCTGCCCTCCCTGCCGGCCAACTAAGCAATGGCATTAGCATTGGCTATGAAGGCAATTTTCACCATCCCTGTCAGTCAGCTTCAGTGTGGGTGAAGCAATGTTTGAGTAACTGGCATTGTAAAATAGGAATTCCTGGGAAAAAAACAGTTCTTAGGTACGGTATGAGTTAATTTTTCATAAATGATATGGAGTTCAAAGGCAATATTATCCATGAATACAGGATGGGTTCCTTTTCCATTGCTGTGCAAGTATAAAATTGTATGTTTCAAAAATGAGGGAGAGTAACATTGCACTACAGTGCATTAACAAATCCCAATTTTATGTTTGCTTGCGCATGCGCAAGAAACATTATGTGACAGCTTAGGAGAGAAGGGGTTGTGGAGGCGCGGCACTGTTACAGCCAAGGGAGGCACTGCATTTGGGGGCTTGGCACTGGTGGACCAATGGAGGCACAGTGTGCCAATGACACTGGTCTTCCAAAAGTGCACCAAGTTGTAATGTTTTTGCCGCTGCAATCAGGGGCCACCTCGTCATTGCAGCGTCAGTCATTCTGCTGCAATGAGGAGGCGACCGTCATTGCGGGTGAGCGTTAGCTAACTAATACTGTTTGTGAACATGGTGGGTGGCTTGCGCTGCATTCACAAACAGTGATTGGACAACCTGCGGGGTGACCAATCCCCTCGGCAGCGTGTGCCCCAAACAGTCTTTGTTTGCGGTAGGCCCAATCGCTGGCTGCAGTATTAGGTATTTTGCCGGCAAGCCCACTCCCCAGCGGCATGATGTAACCCCCACCCATTTTCCTTGTCTGCCGACGGGGTGTACAATCCCCATCAGCATAAGTTCCCTCCCTTTTGCTGTGTGCTGACGGGAGTGCCCAATCCCCATCGGCATAATGGCCCCCGCTTTAGTTGTGTGCCGATGGGGGTGCCCAATCCCCATCGGCATGATGTTGCCCCCCCTTTTTGTTGTATGCCGACGGGGGTGCCCAATCCCATGTCAGCTACAGTTGGCCCCCCCAACAAAAGACTCCCTTAGCATGCTGGGAGCCCACCCCCAGCATGCCAAATGCCCCTGTGAAGCTAAAAACTGTCCCGTGTTGTCTTTTATTTTCCTGTAAAGAAAAACAGTCCCTCATGGTCTCCCAGACCCCCTCCTGCAACCACGCAGCCACCCACTGTGCACCTGCCTCCCCCATGCCCCCTTCACCTCCCGCTTACATCGAGGTCAGCAGGATGATCTTGCAGGTGGACCAGGAACGCGTCTGCACTCTTCAAAGCCGACCTGAACTGAGGAAATGCCGGTAAGCTCTATAATGGAGTAAATAGGATTTTTTTCAACTTTGCTGCATATCTCAGGCATTTTTTGGAATTTTGGCACCAAATTTTGAACATGGGGTTTTTGGGACCCCTCCTCATGAATTCTGTCACTGTCATGGCATTAATTGGGCCCGAAGGGTGGTTTCGCAGTCACTGTGCAAAATCACCTTTGGGGGCTGATTAACAAAATGACAGTGCCAGTGTTCATAAGGTGGGCTCGCAAAAAGCCTATGTTGCAAATTTGGTGAACAAATTTCTAAAAATGACTGCTTTACCAGCGTGCGTTGCACAGTTCCTCACGCATGCTCGTAAGTTCGTGAATTTGTAACATTTGCACTCAGATTTTCAACATTGCTATTTTATCACACCTACTTATGAGCCTTCCACAGCTGTCATTTTTTCATCTAGCCCAAAATGTATTTCGCGCATGTGGCGCTTGATTAGCGAGTCGATTATGCGAAATCAATGTTTGGGACAGAGTAAGAAAATACAGTGACACTGTTCATGAGCGAGGTCTTAAAATGGCTATGTTGAAAATTTGGGAAACATTCTTAAATGACTGTGAAAGCATGCATGCATTACGCAGTTCCTACACATGCTCGTAAGTTCACGAATTTTTAATATTTGTACTCCAGATTTTCAACAATGTCATTTTACCACACCTCCTTATGAGCAGTGCAGCTGTCATTTTTCATATCTTGCCCAAAATGTGTTTCCACGCATGTAAGGCACAATGGCACAGTCGGTGTGCAAAATCAATGTTTGTGACAGATTAAGAAAAGCACAGTGACACTGTTCATTAGCAAATGTCCTAAAATGCCTAAGTTGAAAATTTGGTGAGAAAAGTCCATAAAATGACTGGGTTACGCAAGTGCATTGCGCAGTTTCCACGCACGCTTGTGCCTTCGCACATTAGCAATATTTACACTCCACATTGTCAACACTGCCATTTGTCTGCACCTCTTTATGAACAGTACAGCTGTCATTTTTCACATCCCAGCCCAAATGTGTTTTTGCACCTCGGGCGCAGAATAGCGTGGTCGTTGTGGGAAATCTGTGTTTGGGACACATTAGCAAAATCATATTGACACTGTTCATTAGCAGATGTCCTAAAATGGATATGTTGAAAATTTGGTGACAAAAGTCCACAAAATGACTGAGTTATGAGTGTGCGTTGTGCACTTTCCACGCACGCTCGTACCTTCGCACATTTGCAATACTTTCACTCCAGACTGTCAACACTGCCATTTGTCCGCACCTCCTTATGAACAGTGCAGCTGTCATTTTTCACATCCAGGCCGAAAAGTGATTCTGCACTTCCGTCGCAGAATAGTGCTGTCACTGTGGGAAATCCATGTTAGGGACACATTACGAATATTACACTGACACCATTCAGTAGCAGAGGTCCTAAAATGCCTATGTTGAAAATTTGGTGAGAAAAGTCCATGAAATGACTGTGTTACAAGCGTGCATTGCACAGGTTCCATGCACACTCGTGCCTTCGCACATTAGCAATATTTACACTCCACATTGTCAACACTGCCATTTGTCTGCACCTCTTTATGAACAGTACAGCTGTCATTTTTCACATCCCAGCCCAAATGTGTTTTTGCACTTCGGGCGCAGAATAGCGTGGTCATTGTGGGAAATCTGTGTTCGGGACACATTATCAAAATCATATTGACACTGTTCATTAGCAGATGTCCTAAAATGGATATGTTGAAAATTTGGTGACAAAAGTCCACAAAATGACTGAGTTACGAGCGTGCGTTGCGAACTTTCCATGCACGCTTGTAACTTCTCATATTTGCAATATATTCACGCCATATTTTCAACATTGCCATTTTTCCACACCTCCTTATGAACAGTATAGCTGTCGTTTTTCATATCCTGGTCAAAATGTGTTTTTGCACTTCCAAGGCAGAATAGCACAGTCGCTGTGGGAAATCACTGTTCGGGACACATTACAAAAATGACAGTGACACTGTTCATTAGCAGAGGTGCTAAAATGCCTATGTTGAAAATTTGGTGATGAAAGTCCATAAAATAACTGGGTTATGAGCGTGCATTGCACAGTTTCCACGTACGCTTAGAACTTTGCACATTTGTAATATTTTCACTCCAGATTTTCAACATTGACATTTTTCCGCATCTCCTTATGAACAGTGTAGCTGTCAATTTTCACATCCTGGTCAAAATGTGTTTTTGCCATTCCGGCGCAGAATACCGTGGTTGCTGTGGGAAATCAGTGTTCAGGACACATTTGCAAAATCACAGTGACACTGTTCATGAGCACAGGTCGTACAATGCCTATGTTGAAAATCTGGTGATGAAACTCCATAAAATGACTGTGTTATGTGCATGCGTTGCGTGGTTTCTACGTATGCACGGAACTGCAAGCATTTTTAATACTTCCTCTACACATTTTCAACATTGCCATCTCTTCATACCTCCCTATGGATGGTACAGTGTTATTCTTCACATCCTGCCTGATCTGTCTTTTCATACATGTGGCGCAGAATGGCACTGTCGCTGTTCGAAGTCAGTTTTCAGGACACATTGACAAAATCACACTGCCACTGTTCATAACAAGAGGTCCCAAATGCTTTCATGAGGTGGGGTCACAAAAAGGCCATGTTCAAAACTGATACTTTAAATACCAACAAAAGTCCGAGGCATTATGGTTTCTAACCATAACGTCCTACCCTGTACAGACAGACAGGCATCGGGCTGTGCCTTTGAATTGCCGCCTGTACTGCTCATGCCATCCCACCCCCACCCACTGACAGGCATCGAGCTGTAACTTGGACTCTTCGGCCCAAGACGTCACCCCATTCTACTATGCTGCACTCATTTCACCATATGTCCTTATGGAATGGGGTGACTGTAAAGCCAAACACCCTAACGCACAGCTCAACATGTGTCAATGTCTGCAGAATAGGGTGAGGTGACATGGCTTGACCATCATGGGTGATGACTCAAACGCTTACCCCAAATCCTGTCCATCTCTACAGGATGGAGGTGGACTTCATGTGACCTTCAATGCTTCACTGCCATTCCTATTCTGTATCTGTCTAAGTCCTGCATTTCTAATGCTCATACCAGCAAGCAAACATTCGGCATTGATACATGCTTGTTCATAATTGTTTTAGGTGAGCCTGCTTATGCACAGGGGGCTTTGCCACTGATGTTTCAAACTGGGGCTACTATTATTTTATAAAACAAAAGCTTTCAGTGAGCACTTGTCTGCTTTGTTAAGGATGGAATTATTATTTTTTTTATTTCAGTGTTTTTGATGTGCAAACAGCTGCAATATTAGAACTAGAATTTTTCCTAAATGATGTGCATCTGGCCTAACTTGGTTGGAATTTTTCTAGAATTTGAGGCATACTGTCAAAACTGCCAGTTCCACACCTTTCTGTGAGTGAGGCTTCCTTACTTTGATTCAATAACTACTTCATAATACAGCTTTCAATGGAGAATATACTCTCTTCCTTTCTCCTGAGATAAACAAACCACTTAATACCTCTCTGGTACTGTGTGAATTCCCTCATGAGATGGACAGATGCCATCAGAGGTCATGATTACTGTAAGAGAAGGGGCGTCTTAAAAGTGAGAACATATTAAAAAAAAAAAAACTCAATTGACAGACATAAATACACTGGTACTTTATTAGTTCAATCAAAGCATTAACCCAAAGGACAAAATGCTTGAAGGTTTCATATATTATAGCAAAGTTATTAGAGCTTGGAAGGGATTTATAGTCCATCATGTCTGCCCCCACTCTTCATAAGCAGGCATGATAAATTATGCTGTGTTTTCCAAGTACTGTAAATCGCTTCTCTAAAACATATTTTCAAGAATGTCTCTCTTTTCAGCTGGTGTAAAACATTTTAACAGGGGTGTCATGAAAACCAAAATTTTAGATGGGCTCATAATACACAGCTTTCTAGGCAGTTGGGGGCATGTGCAACTGTGAAAATTTTGAAAATCTGAAGTCAAATGGTGAATTTTTGTGGCTTTAAGTGAGCTTTGAAGTGGTTTCAAAACATGCTAAATGTCAGCTGAGTGATAAGGAAATATTGCATTTTTGATGTCTTTGTTCCATCTATGAAGACATTGGACAGTGACCTTTTGGATTCTCAAAGAAAATTTTGGAAAAGACAGTGCAAATAATGACATTCTACTGGCATTTACCAGGCTATGAAACAGCTTCATGGCCTTCTAAAAGCCAGCAGAATGGTGAGGCTTTCAAACAGTATTAAGTAATGCTGTTTATATTGTATCACCCACATTATTCTGTCCTGTGAGACCATCTGCCAGCCTTTAGCAACTTGTTGTACAGTTCCTGAACATGCTAATGCCAGTAGTGCCTCATATTCTTGCCTTGAAGAAACCAGCCCCCCTCCCTGAAATTCATGAGTCCCCCCTTCCCCCAATTTTAAAATTGTTCTGGCTAAACAAACTCATCTTAATTGGCTGGCTTGCCTCTGTCCAGTGTCTGGCTATAACCCTGGGAGAACCCCTCCCTCCAGATTTATGTTTCCCCCTTTCCTTACCCCTCCAAGGGCCAGGCTGTTGAGTCTGGGCCTCCCTGCCCTCTGGGCAAATGGGTGGCATCCATGCCTGGCGCTAGTAGACCTTGCACTTGCATATTGCTCAGCAGCAGATCAGCATGTAAGAGTACTGTGTGCCATGATATGTGGGGTCAGGTAGGTGTCCAAATATATGGAATGGATGACAGGTCACGTGGCATCCATTCATCATCCCATACATCACCACCCTAGCTACTACCACAGCCCTTTGTGCCGCCTAGCCAGTGCCCAGCATGGCATTAATTAGGCCCTTGATGACTGGGCTGGTTCAGGCTCACTTAGCCTGGCAGACACAAGTAATACATTTAAATAAAAATGATAACTACTTTGTAAGTGACAAGCCACGTGCACAAGAAAATGAACTCCTTCCAACCATCCAAGGTATTTCAATGCAAGTAAGACAAGCTGATGCTGGCAGCATGACAGTAGCAGAATACTGTTTCAAATAGTATTGTGCCACACTGTCAGCAGCAGCGTGTCTTATCTGCAAGGAAATACCATGAGTGGCTATAAGGAAAGGAATCCCTCACTAGCGATAATCACTGTGTCTGTGTCGATTTCTCTTATGGCTTTCCTTGGAGTCGACAATGTCTTTTTGGACCAGCTGATGCTGGTCTACTTCCTCCACTCCACACTCGAGCCTCCTACCTCCCTCTTGCATCTGGTTTGGCTCCTTGCTTAGTGCTCCTCTTTGACATCCTTGTCTGCTCTTCTGACCTGCTAAGCACCAACAGATTATGTATGGCTCTTTGGGTCACTGGGCTCAACTACCCAGGCCCAGTTACAATAGATCTAGCTCAGCTGGTGCTCCCACAATCTAGTGTGGCAGGCCACTCTTGTTAAATGCTGCTTCTGCACCAATTTCAGATTCATCCCGCTCCTCTCCTGCCCTGCAGCCAACACATATTCAGCTTTTAAGGTAGGGTAGCTGACAAACCCTGGCCAGAGGCTGCTTGTGATAATGGGAGTTAGGTGAGGTCTCTCTCTCTCTCCAAGATCTAGGATTCCTTCCCATAGTGCTCTGAGCCCGACTCTGCACTCAGCCCACCCTGGCCTCACTGCTGCTGATGCCTGACTGCCCCTCACCCCTTGCAAATAATGCCTTTCTCCCTGTTCCTGTTATGCTGCTATTTGCAACTATGATTCACTCCAAATTGGCCCCCACTCTCCTGCTGCTCTGCACTAAACTGCCCTTTGTTTGCTGCTAGCCTGGCTGCCCTCCTCATCATGACCACCACACATCTACACCAGAGGAACTTACTGGCACCATGACAGAAAAAGAAAAGAGTGAAACTTATTTACAGCCAATTAGCACTGTTAATACACTTCAGACCACCAGTCCCTCAACCAGCAAGGATGTTTATTTTTTCATGCAGAAGATGTGCCAGCCAATACTCAGAGGCAGGCACCAGAGCCCTCTGACTTTAACCATTAGTGTGTCAGTGTTTTACGTACTCCTACTCCAGATCAGAGTCCAGGTCCAAATTGGCCCTCCCTTCCCCACAAACAGTCATCAAGAAATGGTATATTACATTTGACACAAACAAAATGCTGAAATAATAAAAAAAAGAACTGCTACTTTATTTTGTGTGGGCAGGATTTGTGTAGCGGCACATGCCCCTGATTCCCTATGGGTATGATGCCACTGTATTTTACCCTCCTCCCACTATTCCCTCTTAGTATAGTAATTGAAGGTTCTCTGGCCCACACCATCATTGTGGCAGTTTTTTTTTTTCCTCATCTCCAAAACACAAATACTAGTCCCATCCTCTGGGATATACTCACCCATCCGCCTCCCACCATGCATATAGTTTAAAATAATTTCCTGCCACTCATCTGCCTGGTAGACCTCCACCTCCTTCCTCCTCCTGTGTACCCGTTGAAGTTGTAAAAGTACATTGTAGTCAGCAAACAATCCCTTCCCCCGCCCACAAAAGTAAGTTCCCTCCACCTTCCCCATCCTGTCCCTCTAACACATGACTCAAACTCTACGCCTTGCACCACCCTCATCAGTGATCCCCTTCCCACCAAAGCCCCTAACCACAATTTCAAGGGTAAAAATATCCTGTTACAAAATCCCAGGGGTGGAGCTTGACCACCAAGATGGTAGCAAGGTAATTGACAAACATCTGTAGCCAGGACCGTCTATCTCGACTCATCCATCATCTCCAGCTGTCCTACCCTTGTGGGACCGGTCAATTTGGATAAGTGGGACCCAGAGCAACACAAGACCAAAATCTTCTGCATACTACTGTGAGTTGCAACTTACTAGCAGACAAACGATTTTGTCTACTCAACCCATATTTTGGCCTGGGGGCCATTGGTAATCGCCAGGGTGCAGTACCATCACCAGCCTCAGCCTACTTCTCCCCAGGGACCCTTCTGGCTAGACTGGGGACATGACTCAATCAGCATCTATAGACTTGGAACAGAAACTAAATAAAATAACTACTCTTCTCACCAAAGTCTTCCAAGATTCTGCAGAGTTAAAAGATACCACTGCCAGCACAAAAATTGAGCTGTCAAAACTCTCCACGAGGGTCACTGACACAGAACACGTGACTAAAAACTAGGATGAAATCCTTCATAACCACCACAGTCAAATAAGGGACCACCACAACCAAATTCAGTTCTTATTTTCTAAAGTGGACGACTTGGAGAACTGGGCAAGATGAAAAAAATATAAGAATAATAGGTCTGCCTGAGGGCTCCAAAGGTAGGAACATGATAGCTGTTCTTCAAACCATTTTATCTAGGATGCTAAAACTAAACAATGGGGCCCCTCCTGAACTTAAAAGAGCTCACTGCTCCCTGGTACCCCGACCCCATCAAGGCGAATGCCCCAGACCTATCCTTGTAAAATTTTTAAAGTACCCTGAAAGGCAGCATTACCTGAGGGCTGCCAGAGAATTGAACAGCATCACATGGGAGGGGAACCATGTCCAATTGTATCAGGACTGTTCTCTTGAACTGACAAAAAAATGGCAGACCTATGGGCCAGTAAAACAAGGACTCTACAAGCTGAATATTCTCTCCTCGCTGAGATATCCAGCCATGCTAAGAGTGCAATTTAATGGGGAGTTTATTACCTTCGTATCACCGTCAGAAGTTGAACAGTTCCTGGAAGAGATAGTAGAATCCAGAAGTGTCCCATGACAGCCTCCATCCTTCCCTCGTGGCAAGGACCCCATGGAAACAGATCCCTCAGAGGTAGCCCAGGCCAAAATGCATCTCTCACCTCAGGCCAGGGTACCCGGCCTCAAAGCCCAGACTCTGAATGACAACAGGTTCAACGGGGTCGGAAGAAGGGGAAATCCAGATCTACAATGTCCATGAGCTACACTCCCCACAAAGCCAGGTCCAGAAGTCACCAGTGCCACAATCCCCTATCCGGTGGTAGCAGCGCTTCATCCGGAGACTCTCCAATCAAGACCGCCAATCATTTCACAGCCCTCAGAGAACTAACAAGAGCAACCCCATCAACAGAGTCATTGGATCCGAACACTGGCCCCCCATATATCGAGAATGCACTGACTACATTTTTTAAACCCTGGAGGAGCATTCATTAGACCTGATATCGCCATCACCATCTGCTTGCACTGCTAAGGGGAGAATGAACACTATGCCCCAAAGGTACTCTCCCATTGCCATTTTAGGGCCTGATCATTCTGCCTAAGTTTAAAAGTTACTTGATTCTGCAAACAAAGGTAGGTGCTTGTGTCCCTTTTCACCCCAAGTTGCCATGTTACTCATGGGGGGGGGAGGTTCAGATTGTGTAGTTTTCCTTCTCATTCTACGTTTTGATTCATAGCAAGCTTGTTCATCTGTGATGCAAACCTCCTGTCTAAGAGCTCCCAACCTGTCATACTCCTGAGTACTCAACTCTGACTCACCCTCATTATGAGCTCACTAAGCTGACAGGCTGATTTAACATTGTAGAGTTACAACCCCCTTTCTTTTCCCCCCAAATTAGGGACAGTGTGACCATTCCCATTATGGAGGGAGCTTGTGAGTTAGGGAAGAGACTCACTGAGAGCCGTACATCACCACCCATACAGATATTAACTCTGTACATGAGTTTAGGGGAACACTCAGCTGGAGCTTATTCCTTCCATCGATATTTTTGAAATGTTCTACTCCAGCAACAGAAAGGTTATTTGAATGTAAACTACATGCTGCACTCTTTTTCTATGTAATCATTAAGGGTAATCACATTTTATGTAACATTCTGTTTTGATAGTAATCGTTTTTCAAGAATAAAAAATACAGTACAGTATGTCTTTCATATTCCTTTGTTCTGTATTGGAAGCTGAACTTCATCCAACACCTCGAAGGTTTCTGAGTTTATTTTTCCTAATCCCAGTGAACTTGGCTCCACCAGATAAAAGTGAGTATTCACCAAGGCCTCAGCTTCTTCAATTCCTTTTGCAGTATTCATTCCTTTCATTGCCACTGTATGCTGAGGTTTTTTTTTCAATGTATCCCAAAAAGTGGTATCCTATCCATTCCTGTCTCTCCACAATTCCAGTGTTGCTAATGGTGGCTAGGCTGCAAATCCAACTGAAAGCCAACCTCCTTTCAGACACATAGAAACGGGATCAGTGCTGCCTGCGGCAGGAGAGCAGTGCTCTGTGGGGAGGGTTCAGTCCTCAAAATTTGAAAACAAATGCAGGAATGCAGAGTCACTTGGGAAGGAGTATAAATTAACAAACTGGAACTTAGGCAGAAAGTACTTTTTGCTTCATAGTGTGACAAGTTTTTTTTATTTTTTTTGTATGCAAGCAGTGCAAAATTTAGCAGTCATAGCAGTCAGCTTAAGTGAAACAAGGCAAGGCAAGGCAAATTTTATTTTTTAGGTGCCAAATCCCAGAGGCTCTGAGCGCTGCACAACAACAGCAAATCCAGCATAAAATTACTAAAACAAAAAAATGTTTAATCTACAAATTATCACTTATACATATTAAAATCAGTAAGACCAAAAAAGGATAAAAGTGAGGAGAGGAAAGATCCTGCCCAACTCAGTCTGGGGTATCAGGAAAAGCTTGGCAAAACAGGTGAGCCTAGAGGTGGGCCTTAAAAACCTCCACAAAAGGGGCCTCCCATATAGCTGGTGGAAGCAAATTCCACAGGACAGGGTCAGTGACATCAAATGCCCTGTCACCGGCCATTTTCAACCTCATCCTGGGAATCGCTAGGAGGCCCCTTGAGAAGGAGGATCGGAGGGAGAGGGTCAATGCAGCATGTGACAGGAGGTCAGACATATAACAAGGGCCCAACCCATGTAGGGCCTTAAAGGTGAGTAACCCCACCTTAAAGAGGATCCGCCATCTGACCAGAAGCCAGTGCAGTTCACGCAGCACTGGAGTGATGTGGCAGAATTTAGACTGCCCCACCAACAACCTGGCCACTGCGTTCTGCACTAGTTGTAGCTGATGGAGGCATCCCCCAAAGACCCCAAGGTAGAGCACATTACAGTAGCCCAGCCTGGTTGAAAGGCATGTACCAAGGTGGGGAGGTCCAGGGGTGGAACAAGGTTCCTAACCCTGGCAATATTCCTGAGATGGAAAAAGCTGGTCTGGACAGTGGCAGATACTTGAGCCTCAAGTGACAGACCACTGTCGAGGATTACGCCTAGGTTACGCACCCTTGAGGAGGCCTTCAGTGCCACGGATCACAGAAACAAACCAGTTTCCGCAACAGAGGCCATCCTATTTCACACTCTGTTCAACTCCACCACCAGTACCTCCATCTTATTGGGGTTCAGTTGCAGCCAGCTGGAGGCCATCTAGTCATTGATCTCTGCAAGGCAGTTGTTAAGTACTTCCACCGCGTTGGATGTTCCCAGTGCAAAGGAAAGATACAGCTGGGTGTCATCAGCATAGCAGTGAAAATGCAGACTGTATTTCCTAATGATCTCACCCAGGGGCAGGATGTAAATGACAAACAACATCGGGGATAAGAACGAACCCTGAGGTACTCCACAGGACAGGAGACTTGGGGAGGAAGAGAAATTCCCCATCACTACCCATTGCCTCCTGTTCATGAGATAGGACTCAAACCAGCAGATGACCATGCCGGTGAGCTCACAAAATTCCCTCAGATGGTCAAGCAACACACAATGATCTACCGTATCAAATGCTGAGGAGAGATCGATGAGGATAAGAATTGTCCCCTTCCCTCAATCTCTAGCCCTGAGGAGATCATTATGCACTCTAACAAGAGCAGCTTCCATACTACGCCTCACACAAAAACCAGACTAGAAGGGCTTATAGAAATCAAAGGTTAGGAGGTGCTTTACCAGCTGAAGTACTACCACCTTCTCGATAATCTTCCCTTAAAATGGAAGATTGAAGATTGGACGGTAATTCGCCTTGATGTCAGTGTCTAAAGATGTTTTTTTCAGGAGGGGACACACCAATGCCTCCTTCAAGGCATCAGAAAAAATCCCCTCAGATAAAGAACACCGGACAATCAGGGTGAATACAGGGCCTACAGTATCCACACAATCCATTAAGAAACGTGTCAGTACTGAGTTCAGTTCACAACAAGTGTGCTTCAACTTGGATGCAACCCCAATGACCTCGGATGCCTCCATAGGCTTAAGCTCTCCCCAGCCAGGCAGAGCGCTCTCCAGATGACCAAGGCAACCACTGTTGGCCTCCATAGGCCCCACTGGCAGAATACCCTGCCAAATGGTAGACAACCTGTCTGAGAAGACTCAAGCAAACTCTTCACATAAAGTGCTAGAAAAAGTCTGTTTCGGCTGTAGACAGGCTGGGTTAAAGAGCCTGTCCACAGTCCAAAAGAGCACTGTTGGGCAATTCTTCCTGGCAGCAATCTCCCTTGACAGGAATTCTGCCTTCTTCTGGGTGATTTCCCCGTGGTACTCACGGTAGTGGGTACAAGGGCCAGTTTATCCACCTCCAAGCCGAACCTCTCACCAGCAGTACTCCAACCTCCTACCCAAAATCTTCATTGCCTTGAGCTCCCCAACGAACCAGGGGGATGTCAAGTGAGAAAATTTGAGTCGTACATGGATTGGTGCGAGAGACTCGAGCACCGCAGTCAGCACCCTATTAGAGGTAGCAACTGCTTCACCTGGACCCCCTCCGCATACACTGCCCACACTAGATAGATCAGCCATTGCCAGTAATCCCTCCAGGGTCAAGCCCCTAAAAGGGTGACAGCTAACCATCTCAGCAGGGGAAGGGTTCTCAGAGGGAGTCTTGAGCAAAAATTCCACCTTGCAATGATCAGACCAAATGACCCGATCAGTCTTAAGGTTAGAAACCTCAAGCCCCAGAGAGAAGATCAAATCCAACATGTGACCGCCCTGGTGTGTCACAGAAGAAACCTCATGTGACAGGCCCAGAGAAAACATAGTCTGGAGGAGGTTGGAACCCAACAAAGATGATTTATCATCAGCCTGGACATTGAAATCCCCCAAGACTAAGTATCTGGAGGATGCCAATGTCTCACCAATGACTAAATCGGCCACCTCCTTTACCATCAGGTAAAGCAAATAGGATGCTGGGATGTATAGGCAGGGGCATCACCAGCAGGAAAAGGGAGGTCATAATTCCGCTATACAAGACACTAGTGAGGCCCCACCTGGAGTACAGTGTACAGTTCTGGAGACCAAACCTACTAAGGACATAGACAGGGTGAGAAGGTTCAGAGGAGGGCAACAAAGATGGTGCATGGGTTGCATCACAAGTCCTATGAAGACAGGTTGAAGGAACTGAACATGTACTCCCTGGAGGAGAGGAGGAGAGAGGGATATGATAGAGACATACAAGTATCTTACAGGGAGGAACAGGTGCAGGAAAACACTATTTTTAGCGAAAAAGATGTTTCAGGACTAGAGGGCATGGGATGAAGTTGGAGGAGGACGATTCAGAGGAAACATGAGAAGAATTTCTTCACAGAGCGGGTGGTGGACAAGTGGAACACCCTGCCAGAGGAAGTGGTGGGGGCTGAAACAATCAAGGATTTAAGAATGCATGGGATAGACATAAAGGAATTCTAGAGGTCAGGGGTAAGGGAAATAGACTAGGAAAACAAACTGAACTTACAAGCTCAAATGGGCAGACTAGGTGGGCCATAGGCCCTTATCTGCCGACACTGTCTATGTATCTATGTATCTATGTATCTCCTGTAAGAATTCTCCCGCCCCCCCCAGGGGGGCCGTAAATCAGGACAATCCCACAGCCTGCACTTGGACCACCACATAATGCCACACCTTCAAATGAGCTCAGTCTTTCCACTGGGTGCACAGAGAAGTTAAGCTTGGATCTAAAATCAATGGCCACCCCCCCCACATTCCACACAGGGGCAGTGCACCACTGAATACTTGGGGGAATGGTGGCCTCTAGAATCAGGCTAGCATCATCCCCCAACCAGGTCTTTGTGAAGCAAACCAGGTCGACCGAGGAAATCAAGTCTGAGATGGCAGTGGTCTTGTTCCTGATTGATCTGGCATTGCATAGCACTGCCCTCAGGGGACTGGTGGACAGTGTAGCCCTCCTTGCCACCTGCCCACTTGGTCTGGCAGGAACCCTGGGCACTACAACCAAATATGTCTCACCTTTTTTCATGGTTCGATGGCACCCAGAGCACCTCCTGCACCCAACAACCTCGATCCTACCCTGTTCTGAAATGCACGAGGTGCCCCACCACAAATAATTGATGTGGCGCCTTATAATTCTTTTTTTTTTCAAATTACCATATTTTATTAAACCAACTTATACAGATAGTACATACAATGAATACGTTACAGACAATAGGAGGTTTATAAAAATGAAAAAATAGCCCCCCACCCCCATAACCGACCCATGTAATCTCCCCACACAGCTATCCAACCCTCTTAAAAAAAAACCATGGTATCAAACAAACTGTATACATAGACATTTCTCAACTCCGGCTGACAGAGATCAAATTACAATAACAGAGCAAAATCATGGATAAAGAAGTTAAAACCTAGTCCTAGGTAATCATAAAGGGAAAGAAAAAGAAACCGATGCAGAGTAAAAGCTCATAAACATGTTAGGCATAGGCAAGGTAAACCATTAGACAAGTTCATAAGATATTAATATATTACTAGTAAGGAAAGAGCAAATAATCAGTAGTAGGTAATAAACCATAGATAAAAGATACTAGATAGTTGATAATATATAATGATTAATAGATAATAAATAATAAGTAACCGATAATCAGGACAGGGGAGGGATGCAGGGAAAAAAACCAAGTAAACAAAAACAAAACAGAGGAGTAAAAGAATAATGAGACCACCTCTAAATTCCAAAATTAGTGTTAAGGTATTGAAGAAGTCTTCCCAATATTGGGAAAATTTGGCAGAAGCCTTAGATAATCAAAAGGCCAATCTTTCCGTATAAAATGCATTTAAAAATTCTTCCCACCATTCCTTATGGGAAGGAACCCAGATCTTCTACGCCAGTGGCGTAAAATTAACACTAGTAACTGATGAAATCAATGCTAACTGATATTTCTGCTCTTTACTTGAAATACGTATCTCCCAAATATACAGTTTTCTAAAGAAAATAGGGGTGAGAGATCGGTATATGGACCGATCACGCTTCACCAAAGTCAAAGTTTTTACCTTTGGACAACACCAAAATTTATGTATAGTTGTCGCTAAGGGATCACTACAATCTTTACATGAGAAGGCAATCTGCCTACCCGGTGCAACCTTGCCGGAGAAAAATATATGTTATGTAACAATTTAAACTGTATATCCCTTAGCCTTTCTTGCTTAATATAACGGTATGTATCCTTCCAAATATTGCCCCAAACTACTTGCGGCCAGTCTAAGGCCAAATTAATTGACCAATGCACGGGCAACTGAGCTAAGGAGGGGACACACTTCTCTAAGATGTACTTATATATTTTAGATATAGACTTCCCCCCAGACAAAGATCCCCTAAATCCTTAAAAAGTACACCTGCCCTGTCCGAACAATGGCTCTTCCCCAGAAAAGACTTAACAGAACTATAAATCTGTAGTAATCTAAACCCAAAAGGGGTCTTACCCCAAATTTTAAAACAACGGCGATGGTGACAACAGTGAATCTCCTGAACAGAAGTCTGCCAAGCGTGGCTTTGGGTATAAGGTGGAAAAGGGTTTAACAATGGGTCGGCTACCAATTAGGAAGTTAAGATTTTTAATGCAGGTTGGGTAAGATCACATCCTGTACGAATGTTAAACACACACAGTTGGTGCATGGCTCGGATGTCCCATCCTAGGGGTATCTCTAACTGCTTTGGGAACCTTGGCCAAGAAATGTATAATATAGATTCTAAATCAAGTTAAATTTTTAACAAAGGCTCCGTCCAGTGCCAGACTCGGTGTAGATGCACTCAAATCACAGGTCCATAGAGCCACCCTAGCGCGTGGTGCCAAGTAGTATGTAAAAAGTCCGGTAAGTTCAGGCCACCTTATCTCTAGGATAACACAACTTGTGATAAGCTCTCATTAGAGCCCCACCCCACAAAAGTTTAGGCATAACTTATTCAGTGGTCTGAAAAAAGACTTGGGCAAATAAATATTTAGACAGGAAAGGGGGTAAAAAAGCTTAGGTAGTATTACCATTTTAATTGTATTAGCCCTACCTGAAAGGGATAGAGGGAGTTTTAACCATCTGTCCAAATCCTCTTTGATTGATTTTAAGGGTGGTTTAAGATTAAGACTAACCAAATCTTCTAGATTCCTAGAAACCCGAATGCCTAAATATGTAAGGCCTCTGTCTGCCACTGGCCCAAGGAAAAACACCAAGCTTTAGAGAGATGAGATGAGAGTGAATACAACATAGTCTCGACAGATTTAACTGTAACGGAAAAATTCACTAAATCTTGCAATAAGTTTCAGGACTTGAGGAAGTGAAGTAGAGGAGTTTTGGATATGCAATAGTAAATTGTCCAAAAGGCGACACTTTAAATTCCTCAGTTCAATTTTATTCCTTGAATTAAGGGATCAGAGTTGATAGCTCTTATCAGGGTTCAATATACAGGTTGAACAAATATGGAGATAATGGGCACCTGCTGAGTTCCTCTCTTTAAGGAAAGGGTTCCAAAATCAGATTATTGCACTGAATTCTAGCTGAAGGCATTGATACAAAACCTTCACCATACTAATGAAACAATCTGGGATGCCAAAATTGGATAGGGTAGCAAACATTGATGGCCACTCCACATGATCAGCTTTCTCTCGTCAAAGAGACCAAGGATGCTTCCAACCCTGGAGCTCTCCGGCTAGAAGATTAAGTAAAATAACTTTCTAAAAGTGGTGGCGGAGAGCGTCCCTCTACAAAACCTGCCTGTTCTGGACTAACTAAATCACCCCAAACCTTTTTAAGTCTAAGTGCCAAAATTTTTGCAAACATTTTACATCCAGGTTTAATAGGGATATTGGTCTATAATTGCCTACCAACTCTGGAGATTTATCTGGCTTAGGAGAAGAATGATCCTGGCCTCAAACAGAGACTTATCTTTAACCCCACTTTCAACCCAGAAAAGATAAAGCTGTCTCAACAACGGAACAATAGACTGTTTAAAGGATTTATAAAAAAGGGGGGTAAACCCATCTGGTCCTGGTGCTTTCCCGATTTTAAGAGAGTCAATAGCTTGCCCAATCTCCATCTCAGAAATAGGGGCAGCTAAACTGTTCTGCAGTTTCTGACAAATAAGGAAGAGGGATGTTAGCCAAAGATCCTTCTATTTTTGCCTTACACTGTGGTGAGGGGAGAGTACTTGAATAAAGTTCTTGATAGAACTCAACAAATCCCTGCAGAATGCCCTCAGGATTGGTAGTTAAGTTGTTAGATGTTGGATGTCTCAGAGCTGCGACCCACCTAGCAGCGGCCTTTTGTTTCAATTGCCAAGCTAACAATTTCCCGGCCTTGTTACCCTGACCTATATAGAGAGAGCCCGAATCCTTGCTGCAGAAGAGACCACCTTATCTCGCAGCGTATTAGCATACCATGTTTGCAGGGACAGTAATTTCTGCTCTTGACTCTCAGACCTAGAACCCCCTTGAGTACTCTCTAGAACCCTGATTCTCCCCAAACATTCCTCTAAGCCCGAAATCTCTTTAGCTTTACGCTTAGTCGCTATACAGATCAATTCACCTCTCCATACTGATTTGAGTGCAGCCCAAGTATAGTCCACGGCCTCTATGGATCCCCAATTCACCTCGATCGAGCCAGACAAGAAGTTCCTAAAGTGTGAGAGAATCTCATAGTCTCTCAGAAGACTATCATTCAGGGACCAGGAATGGGATCTCACGAAAAAAGGGGATGGTAGCCACTTCAAAATTATTGGAGAGTGGTCTGAAATAACTCTAGGCAAAATAGTCACCTCCGTAATATCAACAAACAGTCTTTGCTTATAAAGTAATCTATTCTTGAGAATGATCTATGGACGGGAAAAAATGTATACTCTCTAGCAGAGGGGTTAATCAACCTCCACGGGTCTACCAACCCCAAGGAGGAGATAAGCTCCTCTAGAGCAGATTGGGCCGGAGAGGATTTCGCCCCTCTGCTCCATGAGCGGTCCAAACTATTAGACTGAGTTAAGTTCCAGTCACCACCTAAAATAATTTGGGCCCCTTGGAAGGGAGCTAATATTAGGGCTAGTTGAACAAAAAAAGTCGGTGACTCCTGGTTGGGTCCATACACCGATCCCAGCACCAAACTAACTCCATTAAGTTTACCAAAAACAAATATGTACCTGCCATTAGGGTCTGAGATAACCTCAGAGTGAATAAACGGGATTCCCCTCACAATCAATATAGCCACTCCTCTACTACTGAGAAGCTAGAACCAAAAACCTGCCCAACCCATTTTTTTTTAAAATGCATTAACTTTTCCACCAAAACGTGCGTTTCCTGCAAAAACACCACTGCCGGCTTGTAATGGGCCAAATGGTTTAGTACAATAAATTTTTTGGAATTATCCTTCCCCCCCTTAATATTCCAAGATAAAATATTCAGCCCACTAGCCATCAACAGTTAAAGGTTTCCCACAGAAGGAATGGATAGCTGTCCCCATACTAACTAAAGCCCTTACCCAAGTAAAAAGGATAACAATATAAACCCCCATATCTAAATTGCAAAAAAGTATAAACCCCCTAAAATAAAACCCCCAATTGAAAAACCAGGCCCGTAGCCCACTCCACTGCCTCTGGTACATAGAAAGCAGCTATAGAGGCGGGCCCCCACCAACAGCATACCTCGGAGTAAGGGAGGAGTCTCAACAGTTAAGTAATATATAAAAGAAAGAAAATGTACCTCCCTTCAGCCCCACAAATACAAGATAGATACTGAAAATGTGTTGCAAAATTTCAGTGCTCTAAATGAACTCTGGGGACACATCGAGACCAAACGAACACCTTGGCTTGATTGTTCCCCTTATAAAAATAACTGCCAGACACAGTTACATGCCTGGACCCCAATTAAACATCGAACTGCGCATCCCACTGGACCCTAGAGGATCTTAAAAATTATGAATACAATATTAACAACATTGAAAACATAATACAGGGCTACACAAATAAGTCCATCTACCCCCTCTTGTAGGGAAAACGTAAGCGTCTCTGCTCCCTTTCCCGCTTGAAGATCAAAGCTAGTAGCCAAATTGAAATGGTATCCAACAAGTCCACAGCTACAGTCCGTTATTTAAAGAGATGACATGTCTTTTTCAGAACTTGGGAGTGATGCTAAATTTTAACACAAACGTCTTCCACTCGAGATTAATAGAATTCAAAATAGGAACAGCTGCAACAGATTAAGTTTCCATGATGCCATATAAACTGGCCACATTTACCATCGCCGAATCCAGGCTCACCCTTTATTTTTAGGAAAAAAGATCAGGGAAATAGGTCTCTAAAGCAGCGAGGGCATCCTCTGCCGTTTTGTACCGCTTGCTCCCATCTTTTGTGGATACCTCCAATCTAGCTGGGTATAACATTCTGTGGCGAATATCAGCTGCCCAAAGCTTCGAAGTTAGTGGGCGAAAAGCCAGCCGCGCCTGCCTCTTCTTCCAAGTAAGATCTGGTGCCAAGCGAAGCTTCTTACCTTCCCACTGAAACACCGATAACTTTCTGACTTCTCTCAAAATATGCTCCCGATCCAAATAATTCAATAATTTGAAAATTATTGGTCTTGGCGGCTCTGAAGGTGCAGGCTTTGCTTTCAATGCTCTATGACCTCTTTCTATTATATATTCTGGGCCATTAGGTGACAGGCCCACTGATTTATTCAGCAACTTTTGCAGGAAGCCAATGGTGTTAGCCCCCTTCCTCGCCCTCTGGCAGGCCCAGAAGAACCAGATTGTTGCGTCTGGTCTTACCCTCTAGATCATCGAGCCAATCGGTTAGCTTCTCCAGGCCCCGCTTGTACTTTTTTGCCACAGGCCCCGCTCTCTCTAAAGCCCTTTCTATAGAAGAAATCCTGGCTTCTGTGTCGGTAACCCATCTGGCAAGCTGTGTAAGGGCTGGTTTAAACTCAGCCACGTCTTCGATGAGTTTGAAGAGGGCGTCCTTGATCGTCGTCAAATCTTCATAAATCTTTGTGGGAACAATGGTCTCTGGCTCATGAACTGGAGAGGAGATCCTCCGCGGCCGTTTGGCCTCTAACTCTGACTCCACCGCTTGCATATTCAGACAACGAAGTGAGCAGGCAGGATCTCCTCAGGTAGCTCGGGGTAACAGATAGGTAAACAGCTGAAAAATAGGCACCGATCAACGAATAAACTAATAAAACTCGCTGTCGGAGAGGGAGACCCGCTGAAACACCGCTACTCCTCCATGCGCGTCACGTGATCCCCAGGTGCCTTACAATTCTGACCTCCTGGCACTGATGTGCCATGATGGTAGAGACAGGGAGGTCAGAAAAGGGCCACAGATCACGTAGCAGGGATGCCCCATACACTATCCTGACCCACCCCATGCTATCACGTCCTCCCAGACACATGATGTTCAGACTTGAAACTCCACTAAATACTAATCCACTACCCTCTTAATCCCACAATAATAATTAAACCAGCAAATACATACAGTACAGAACAATAAAACCAATCTGATATCCCACCAACCCGCGCCCTGCTTAAAAGTCTATCCACACACATACAATTCATCTTATATCAAACACACCAACCCCACAGTCATACACTGACCAAACTAAACACAATTATTTTCCTACACAACTCTTACCCACTGCTACACACAACCACACTCTCAATCCAATCCTCCCTACCTTCCCTCCCAAATGTACCCCAAACCAGAGCTTAGGTAGCAACAGAATTAGAAATTTTCAGTAGTAACATTTAAAATAATGTCCAGGTAGCAGTCTAGGATTTCACAGAGCTCTCACCTCTGTGAAAATTGTCCGATGCAGTTTTCTAGTGGTCCCAACTCTCACATAGGCCTGCTAAAACACTTCCAGGATTAAAAGTCTAAAATGAATCTTGTAGCCAGTAAGCCCAAGCTGTTCACAGCACAGGAGTTCTCACCTGAAAAGCTCTGCCAGCCTTCCCAAAAGGAAAAGTCTCAACAGACCGTGATAGCTCTAATGAAGTGGCCACTCTATGTCTTGATGTTTCAACAGCCCTTTAATCACTTCTGTGGCTCCCATCACCAGAAAACACCTGGTCAGTCCCTCTTCTGTTGGGGCCTCCCCCCTATGGCTTATCCGGAACCCCTTGGCCCAATCTGGCAGTAAGCCTGGACAGGCGGCCCTCTGGTCGTACTCCCAGGCCTCTTAGTTGGATCAGCACCCCAGACCAAACTCCGGTAAGCCTGTGGCTAATACAACCAGTCATGCCTATGAGACCGGGCAGCCCACAAACACCTTGCTGGGTCAGTCCCACAGATCTTCTTGCGTGTTTGCATGGCTCCACTCCAGCCAGCTCACAAGTCTTCCTTCCCCATCCAAACTGAAAACTGGGATGATAATCTTCCGGACCGGGGCGGGGGGGTGTCACCCATCAGCCTCTCACTCAGATTGGAAAAATATTTTAGTCAGGTAACCCCTGTTTGAAACTTCTGTTGGCTGTCCCTCACAATGTGCTCTGGTTCTCTGATTCAATTGAGTCTTCATCAGGGGGTAGGCTAACTGGCTTACTGAGGATAGACACACCCTAAATACTTGAAAATTATAGGACACAGTGGGACATATTTTCAAAGGTTGACGCAGGGCTTTCATCAAACGCTGCATCAAACACTTGTGTTGTTGTGGCTGCACTAAGGCCAAATGCAGCAAATGCAGTTGATATTATCTTGGGTACAGTTGTGACAGTCAACCTGCTTTAGGACAACTTTATGGAAACTTGTGGCAAAGTTCTGCCACAGGCTGAATTTTTGAGACCCCAGAATTGACACACACTAGACCAAAGAAAGTTGGTCTAGCAGGCATCAATTTGCTGCATGGGATAGAAAATCCCATTTCTTCCCACAATCCCTATGCACTATATACAGTATTTGATGTACCGTAGGCTTGTGGCATTCTCAAGGCTTTTAACAATCCAGCCCAGTGTCTTATTTAATATTAACAGGGTAATTAGAGCTGCTAAAATCAAATTATAGCAGTGCACCTGTGTAGTGATGCCCACAAAGTGATAGTTTCACTGCTATCTATGCAACTTACATACAATGCAAAGGCATAATTACACAGGATACTGTTCACAACATTTTTTTTTCATTTTAGTAGAATGGAAAGCAGCCTCTGTTATTTTTTTTCTTATGCATGTAATATGTCACAGGGGCCACCAGTAGAGGACACAATAGAGATTACCAGCAGAACCAAAGAGGCAAACC
Source organism: Neoceratodus forsteri (assembly GCA_016271365.2). NCBI lineage: Eukaryota > Metazoa > Chordata > Ceratodontiformes > Ceratodontidae > Neoceratodus > Neoceratodus forsteri. The sequence goes on from CM057452.1 coordinate 1,782,507,397, forward strand.
CCGCGACAACTGGAAGAGATGGAGCAAAATGTGATAAACATCTCATATACTCTGAAACCAGAAACATTAACCATGCTGCAGAAAGACCTGCCATGTGTCCCAACAAAGCAAGTAAGCCATTTTAAGACTATTGTGGATCTACATAGATTTACTCAATTATCAAATCTGAAAAGTTTTTGGGATCTACTAATAATTCTCACATGGGAGTCCATGCATGAAATAACATTTCTGATATACAGGGCACTCTTTCTGTGGTGGTGCTGGCTAGCGACAATGGTAATCCTTACTTGCAGCCTTAGAATATGGGAGTAAAATTACAGTACCTGGCAAATCACCAGATGAGGGAGGCTGCAAGCCAGCCACTGGCAGGAACTAGGCAAGGAGTGAGACTAGCCAGGATTCTGGATGATAGAAAGTTATCAATCACAGAGACACAGATGGGTGAGAACAATGACTGGGATCTTGCAGTTCTGGGGTATACCCTACCTAGGAGAGTCAGGGGCAAGGGTAAAGGAGGGGCGGAAGCCCTATATAGTAAGGAAAGTATTTTTTTTAGACTCTTTCCTCCGGCCACCAGATCCTGGGAACTCCCTCGGATGAAGCCCCTAGTAGCTTGTCCCGCTCGCCAGAGACCCCCCCCAGACCAAGGTCCCTCCCCTCCAGAACTCCAGCCTTCACTGTCAACCTGCTTTATACCCTGGTTTGTACCCACCTCACTCCGCCCCTGAGGTGGGCCGCCAACCACCTACCTTTTTTTTGGTGCTCCTTGAAATCCAATCTGCAGGCAGAGTGTGGTCAGAGGATATCGGGGACCTGGTTAGTGGGATCCAGCGGTGGGCATGGGGCTGCCGAAACTCGTCGTCATCCTCCCAGGTGCTGGAGCATTTCTCTTGTTCTGTGTGATAATGATCCCAGGGGTGTGGATGAGCAATGACAACCAGCACATTTGGGCATGTTCCCGCAACCCTCCCATGGATGCCTGCCATCACCCCACCCCTACCTTCATGGTCCCTGGCTGTAGCACCCCCAGCCTCCGCTGGGAGTCGCTGATGCCAGGGGACACAGAGTCCACACTCCACAGGAGAGGAGAGATGTCTTCCAGATGCTCTATCCTTTCCTCTCTTCCCTGGCTGATTCCCAGCAGCCTGTACTAGCTCCCAAGCTTGGGTCACCAGCGTGGCACAAGGTGTGGCATCCGGCACCTCAACCCTCTATGCCACTGGGCTAGCCCTATTATGGAAGATGCTGGGTCCAGTCCTATTCACTGTCAAGTGACATTGCAGAGGGACTGAAGGGGAAAGTATGTCTGTTCACTGATGACACCAAGATCTGCAACCGAGTCGGCACACAGGAGGGGCTAGATGATGTAATAATAATAATAACTTTATTTGTCTAGTGCCTTTCAAAATATCAAGGTGCTTTAACAATAAAAAGATAAAACAGATGCAGTAAAACACAATTAAAAAATACAGATAGTCAATAAAATCCATGAATTCAATAAAATCAAACAGAATGGGCTCGACGCCATAGATAGGTTTTCAAGGCCTGTTTAAAGCCCCCCACAGTTGTGCACTCCTGGAGCTGATGGGGTAGAGAATTCCAAAGGGCTGGGGCTGCATACATTAATGCACAGGCCCTCGATGATTTTAAGGATACCCTTGAAATCTCTAGCAACCCCTTGTCAGCCGAGCAGAGCGATCATCCAGGGCAGTAAGGAACCAGAAGCTCTTTCAGATAGTCTGGGCCCAGTCCGAATAGGGCATTATATGTCAGAAGTCTGACTTTGAAGGTAATCTGCTACTGAATCGGCAGCCAGTGCAGTTCGTGCAGCACCAGGAGATATGACACGTCTGGGGAGTTCCCGTCAACAACCGGGCTGCTGCGTTCTGCACCAGCTGCAAGCGGTGGATATCAACCCCTGACAGCCATAGATAAAGGAAGTTGCAATAATCAAGGCGCAAAGTTACAAAGGCATAGACCAAAGTAGGAAGATCACCAGAAGGAACTAGGTGCTTGACCCTGGAGAAGTTCCTCATATGGTAAAAGGATGACTTGACGATAAAATGAGAAATTACCTAAGACTACTTGAGGAATAGTCAAGGGTTTGGTAGCTGGATTTCAATGTTAAGGAGTGCAAGATAATGCACCTGGGACACAGAAACCCAAGAGAGGAATACAGGATGAGGAGGCAGGTTCTAGCCACCACAGGTCTGGAGAGAGACCTGGGGGTTATTATATCTGATGACCTGAAGTCGTCGAAACAATTTCAGAAAGCAGCAGGGAAAGCAAACAGAATGCTGGGGTGCATAGGAAGGGGCAAAACCAGTAGGAGGAGAGAAGTGGGGATGCCACTGTATAGATCACTGGTGAGGCCTCATCTGGAATACTGTGTCCAATTCTGGAGACTGCATCTCAGGAAGTACATAGACAGAATGGAAGCAGTCCAGAGAAGGGCAACAAAATGATACATGCACTGCATCACAAGCCTTACGAGGAAAGACTCAAGGAACGTAACATTTATTTACTGAAAGAGAGAAGGGGGAGTGAGGGGATATGATAGAGACTTTTAAATACCTTAAAGGAATAAACAGGGTACAAAAGGGTAGCATATTTCAGAGAAGAAAGTGTGCAAGGGCAAGGGGACATAACATGAGGCTGGAGGGAGGGAGGCTTAGGGAGAATGCTAGGAAGTATTTTTTCACAGAGAGGGTGGTGGATCCATGGAACAGCCTACCAGCAGAGGTGGTAGAAGGAAAAACAGTACAGGGATCCAAACATGCATGGGATAAGCATAAAGGCACCATGTTGCACAGCACAGTGGGGGGAAAGGCAGTCCAGATAAGAGTAGGGATTGCCAAACCAAGTAGGGAAATGGGCCGACTAGGTGGGCTGTATGGTCTTTATCTGCCGACAGATTCTGTTTCTATGTATTGATACAACAGATGATGACACCATCAAAATGGAGGTGGGGTGGAGTCTATTTGTGTGCAACTGACAGCAGCTGTTGGTAAAAGAATTAGGTTAGGGGTAGTCTACATCAGATCAGGAAAAAAATAAGGGCACAGGGAGTTGGGGGACGAGAGGATCTAGTTGTAATGAAGGACTATAACCTGCGGGATATGGAGTGGGATATCCCATCAGAAAAGAGCACCAGGAATTAGGCACTGTTAGATACATTACAGGTCTGCATACTAGTGCAACTGGAGAGCGATAACACATGGCAAGACACCATACTCGACTAGGTACTCACTGCAAGGCAAGGCAACATTTATTTTTCGAGGCGTACAATTACAGAGGCTCTGGGTGCTGTACAAATGAACACAAACTAATCATAAAACTACAACACATACATAAATAAAACACTAATAAATAAAGCAGATAGTATAAAACAGTTAAATAACAGTAGTCATTAAAAGGCTATCCCAGAAATAAACATTAATAGATAGTGTCTGGGGAAGCTTGACTAAACAGGAAAGTCTTGATGCAGGCCTTAAAAACTTCCACTGAAGGGGCCTCCCTTACAAATGGTGGTAGCAAATTCCACAGGATGGGGCCAGCAACGCCAAAAGCTTTGTCGCTGGCAGTCTTTAGCTTCGTCCTGGGAATCGCAAGGAGCCCCCTAGAGGAAGAATAGAGGGAGTGGATTGATGTAGCTGGAGTCAGAAAGTCAGACAAGTATCCAGGGCTCAGCCCATGTAGGGCCTTAAAGGTGAGCAAGTCCACCTTAAAGAGGATCCTCCACCTTACCAGCAGCCAGTGCAATTCACGCAGCACCAGGGTGACATGGCAGTATTTAGGCTGCCCCATCAGCAACCTCGTGGCTGCATTCTCCACCAGCTGCAGCCTGCGGAGGGTACCCCCCAAGACCCCAAAGCAGAGTATATTACAGTAATCAAGCCTAGACATTACAAAGGCATGCACCAAAGTGGGGAGGTCCATAGGCAGCACTAGGGGCTGGATCCTGGTGATGTTCCTGAGGTGGTAAAAGCTGGTTCGGACAACGGATGACACTTGTGCTTCAAATGTCAATCCATTTTCAAAGGCCACACCAAGATTGTGCACCCTAGAGGAGGCCTTCAATGGCACAGACCCCAGGACTAACCCGGTATCTGCTGCAGAGGCCCTCCTATCACGCCTTCTGTTTGACTGTACCACCGGTACCTCCATCTTATCAGGGTTCAGTCACAACCAGCTGGAGGTTATCCAGTCATTGATCTCAGCAAGGCATCTATTTAGCACTTCCACTGCATTGGATGTCCCAGGGGCAAAGGAAAGATACAACTGGTTATCATCAGCATAGCAGTGAAAATCCAAACTGTACTTCCTAATGAGCTCTCCCGGGGCAGCATGTACACAGCAAACAACATCGGGGACAAGCCTGAACCCTGAGGTACGCCACATGACAGGAGGCTAGGAGAGGAGGAGAAATTCCCCATCACTACCCATTGCCTCCTGTTCTTGAGATAGGACTCAAACCAGTGGATAACAGTGCCGCAAGTCCACAAAATTCGATGCGGTCAAGCAACACCCGATGCCCACTGAGTCAAATGATGAAGAGCGGGTCGAGGAGAACAAGAATTGACCCCTCTCCTTGATCTCTAGCTCTAGGGAGGTCATTATGCACCTGAACTAATGTGGTTTCCATGCTATGCCTCACCCAGAACCCTGAATGGAGGTGCTCATATAGGTCAAAGATCATGAGGTGCTCCTCAAGCTGCTGTGCCACAACTTTCTCAACAATCTTCCCTCGAAATGGGGGGTTGGAGATTGGAGAGCAATTCGCCAAGACATCAGTGTCTAACGATGGTTTCTTCCCCCAGGCACCTTCAAGGCATCTGGAAAGACCCCCCTTCCCTGAGACAGAACACTGGACAATCAAGGCGAACACTGGGCCAACGGAGGCGACATATCTCATCAGAAAATGTGTCGGCACTGGGTCCAGTTCACAGTATGTGTGCTTCAGCCAGCGGGAAACCTCAGTGACCTCAGCCACCCACACTGGTTTATACTCCCCCCAACTAGGCGGAGTGATTACTGTCAGCCACACTGTGGCACACTGGCAGAATGTCCTGCTGGATAGTGGACACCCTGTCTGAGAAGAAATGAGTAAACTCATCGCATAAAGCATCAGAAAAGGCTTTTTTCAGCTGGAGACAGGCTGGATTTAATAGCCTGTACACAGTCTGAAATAACATAGTTGGTCAATTCTTCCCAGCGGCAATCTCCCTGGGCAGGAACTCTGCCTTCTTATGGGTGATTGCCCCCTGATACTCATCATAATGAGAGCGCAGGGCCAGTTTGTTCACCTCTAGCCTGGACTTCTGCCAGCAGTGCTCTAACCTCTGACCCACAATCTTCATCGCCTTGACCTCCCCATCAAACCATGGGGACCTCAAGTGAGAAGATTTGGGTCATATACAGACTGGTGTGAGAGAGTTGAATGCAACCAATATTGCCCTGTTATAGGTGGCAACAGCCTCGCCCGCACCCAATACACATGCACTACTCACACTGGATATATCTGCTACCACCAGAAATCCCTCCGGGGTCAAACCCCTCAAAGGGTGGTAGCTCACTATCCCAGCAGGGGGAGGGCTCTCAAGGGGGCCCTGAATGAGACCTCCACTGTACAATGATTGGACCAAATGACCCGATCAGCCTTGAGGTTACTAATCTCAAGTCCAAGTGAGAAGACCAGGTCCAACATGTGGCCATCCTGGTGGGTCACGGTAGAAACTTCTTGCAACAGGCCCAGAGATGACATCATCTGGAGGAGGTTGTAACCTAGCCTAGAGGATTCGTCGTCAGTCCAGACATTGAAGTCCCCCAGAACTAAACATCTGGGGGACTCCAACATCTCACTGATGATGCAGTCTGCTACCTCCTGCAGGAATTCGCCAGCCACCCCAGAGGGGCGGTAAATAAGGAGAATCCTGCAGCCTCCATCCAGACCCCCACACATGGCCACACATTCAAAATAACCCAGTCTTCACATTGGTGCACAGTGAAGCCAAGCTCAGAACTAAAACAGATGGCCAATCCCCTGCCCCTGCGTTGCACTCTGGGGCAGTGCACCACCAAGTAACCGGAGGGATGACGGCCTCAAAAACTGAGCCAGCATCATCACCCACCCAGGTCTTGGTAATGCAAGGCAGATCAACTGCGGAAACCAAGTCCACTATATTTGCAGTCTTGTTCCTGATCAATCTGGCATTGCAACAGCACTGCCCTCAGGGGATTGGTGGACAGTGTAGCCCTTTTGAGTACTAGTCCACTCGGTCTGGTGGAAACCTTGGGGATGGGGACCAAACATGTCTGGCCTCTCCCTAAGGCCCATTGACACCCAGGGCACCTTCTGCAACAAATAACCTCAATCTGCCCCCCTCTAGTGTCTGAGGTGCCCCGCCAAAGTCAACCAATGTGAGCCCTCTTAATTCTGACCTCCTACAGTGACAAGCTGTAGTGCTGGAAACTTGGAGGTCAGTAAAGGGCCACAGGTTGAGAAGCCGGGACGCCTCATACACAATCCTAGCCCACCCCAGACCTTCTGATTTCCACAGACACATATTGTTTCAACAGAAAGCCTCAATAAATAAACAAATAACTATCAGTTACACAACAACCACACAACTAATATACTCAGAACTAGCCAATCATACTACACAGACACTCATTCAAACTAAAACCCCAAATCCCAATAACACACCCACTCTACCCCCAAAAACTGCCCCACATAAAGCAAAACAGACAAGGAGCCAAGCTTCTCAGCCTTCCAGGAGAGCAAACTGCAGAGTTTTAGAATAATGCCCCACAAGACAGGGCTAAGTGTTTTTTAAATTTGAAAAGACAGTCAATATGCAAAGAAAAAAGCCACTTCCAGCCCAGGATGATCGAGAGGCCACGGGTCCTCTCACTGCCCCTAGTCTCTGTTGGGCAGAAAGTCTATAGAACTGGCAAAGTACAGTACCTGAGCAGTCCACGTGAAGAAACACTGTCCTCTGTGACCTGGAGCTCCTCTCACTAGCTCCAGGAAAGATGTGAAACAATACACGGATACAAAGTCTGCCAGTAATCCTGAAGCCGTCTGCTGCCACAACAAAATCTCTTTAACAGTCTTCCAAAAGTCTCCAATGTTCTACAGCTGGAACACACCAGCCAAGAGGAGGAAAAGTGTCCAATGTTTGTACTCATCATGGCAAAAAGTTTCTGACTATACTCCAGATTTAGAAGTTACAGGAAAAGAAAACATGGACAATGCCCTCTATGCACCAGTATTCCCCCGGGAAGGAAGTCTGGCCACAGCAGACACCAGTCATACCTTTGGCCTGTTCGTTTGATGTTTTAAGGGGCACCTACAGCCATCCCCAGGGCCTCCATCCTCTGGTCCCTCCAGTAGCAAGCACCAGTTCAGGAAATACCTTCCGCCCCAATGACAGATGGCCCTGCTGTAAAAAGCAGGCACCTCCAAACACGGGCCAGATATCAGGACCAGTACCACTCCATCATCAGTCATCTGTGGATAGATAGGCAAGTGGAAGACACAATTGCAGGTGGGATCCAGGCAATGGCAACTTTTACAATTCTGTGGGACACCCAGTTAAGATGTGGCAACCTGCAGGTCGACTCTCTTCCTAAAAACAAAAAAGCTGACTCCAATGTCTGTGTCACTACCCAGCCCTGCCTAAAATGAGAAGCCCTAACTCAGCGCTAACTTCACTATAGAAACTCACTTAAGATTTTAGGTGCTGTAGTCAATGCTATTGGCTAGGCACACATGCACCAAATTATGCTCTCCTAGTTACTATAGTGAAAAGTAACTAGTAAAATCAACACAGAAAAGGCTCCAGACATAAACGCTGCTCTCAATTCAGAGAGCAAACAGACAGCAGCCCTGCGTAGCCACCATCTTCAGCGTTTGTTCACCACTTTGGATATAGTGGGGGGGGGGAGTCAGGGAACCCTTGGGGTCCAGTGACCACAGTACAGTGTGGGTCGATCTGGCAATAGGGAACAATTGTACTTGCTTGAAGACAGTGGTTCTGGACCTGAAATGAGCAGATTTCGGCCTGCTGCAGGAACTAGTTAGAGAGAGATTGACAGGTATAGCCCAGATTAAGTTGGTGGAAGAACAGTGAGGAGGGATTAAGAAGATACTTTTAGAGATGACTGAATCATATGCTAGAAAGATCACCAAAGGAAACAAGCACAAAAGGCCGATTTGGTTTTCAAATGTAGTGAGGGGCTGTGAAGATGAAAAGAAGGGCCTTCAGTGTGTACAGGAGTATCAGAGGGGAGGAAACCTAACAGGAAGATCAGGTAAACTCAAAGAGTCAAGGGTGGCAATTAGGAAGGCAAACACAGAAGTTGCTGATTGCTGAGGGATTAAAAGGTGGGGGAAAATAATTGTTTTAGATATATACATGAAAAAATAAAGCAAGGGGGTGATAGTAAGGCAGACTGAGTGGGGTGGGTAATAGAAGATGACAAGCAGAAGGCAACTGTACCGAACAATTACTTTTGCATAGTATTCAAGGTAGATGATGATGGACCTCTACCAGAGAGTGGTTTCAAGGCCACCACATGGGGGGTTCAAGAAATGGGCAGGGTACTTATCTTGGCTGAACAGATAAGAAAGGGCCTGGAAGCTCTCAGGATAAACAAGGCACCAGCCCCAGATGGTCTACACCCACAGTACTTAGAGAATTGGCTGAATAATTGGCAATACCCTTAACCAGACTATTTATCAACTCATTGAAGTTTGAAGTGGTGCCAGTGGATCACATAGTACTGCTCTACAAGGGGAGGAACAAGGAGGATCTGTACGACTACAGGCCTGTCAGCCTTGGCTCTATTGTAGTAGAGACCATAGTTAGGGAAAGCTTGGTGTCCTATTTAGAGAACAACAGACTGCAGGACAATAAGCAGCATGGATCTGTGTCAGAGAGTCCATACCAGACAAACCTGACACTGTTTTTTGACTGGGTCACCAAGGCAATAGGCAGATGACAGGTGATAACTTCAGCAAGGCCTTCGATTTAGAACCATAAAGAGGCTGCAAAAGAAGTTGAAGGACTTGGGGAGAGAGAATGGGGTTTTCAGGTGAGTAGGAAATTTTCTTGGGGGAAGGCAACAGAGGGTAGTGGTGACTGGGACTACAGTATGTTAGAGGACAGGGTGGTCATAGGAGGAGACTGAATGGACCCATCATATTTAATATGTTCATATGTGATATAGGGGAAGATATCTGGGCAAGCTGTCTCTTTGCTAATAACACAAAGATCTTCCAAGAATGTATTTTCACTATTTATTCACACTAATGGGTCTGTGCTGGAGGCACTAAGACCCTGCAGGAGCCAGAACTTTACAAGGGGGCTCGTGCCGAGGCAAGCCATGTTCATGCATGATGCCGCGAGAGTGACTCGCGGTGTCACACTTACCTCAGCACCAGCCCCTAATTGCCTCAGTTCCTTTTTTGTCATCATTGAGTGCACTTCAGTGACAATGTCGCTCACCCTTCGGTAATCAGAACTTCACGTCTGTATGACAGCTGCTTTCAGTTCATTTCAGTTTTTAGTGGTTTGAAGTTAGAATTTATTATTTTTGTATCAGTTTCATGATTTTATGAAAACTTTTCTGTCAGTTTTCTCTCTCAGCCCTACCAAACCTCATTAGGACATCTCTACAGGATTATGGTAGGGAGCCTTCCTGTTGCCGTGTTTTGCCTGGCGCCTTGTTGACATGGTGCCATGTTTGGACCAGTGCTGTGTTGACCTGGTGCCATGTTTATTTATTTATTTTATTTATTTTGTATAATCAATTTACAACCTTTGAGTCAGAGGCTCAATTTCAAAGGTACCTCATCACATTGAGGACTGACAGAACAATTTAGGTTACAGAATACAGGTCACTGACTTAGAGTTACACAGAATGATTTCATACGTTATACAATTTAGTAGCATTTCCAGTGATACAGATGAGCATGTGCTGGTTTCAACAGAGGCAAGATGCACAGGGGGAGAAGTGGGGGGGGTGAGGTGGAGTGCCACCCAGTGGGCGTTGTCAAGTGTACAGAGGTATTGGCGAGGCACCAATTAGAGACAGGAGCAGTTGCGAGTGTTGAACAGTTGGCTCCAAAGGGCGGTTTTGAAGTTGGAGATTGTGAGGGCATTGGAGATGGGAGCAGGGGAGAGAGTTAAACCAGGATGGGGCTTTGTAGCAGAAGGACCTCTGACCATGGGTGGTCCTGGACCTGGGGACCAGTAGAGTGGTCTTGTTGGAGGTTTGGGTTGCGATAGTCGGTGGGGTATGGTGGATGGAGGCTGTCACCCCAGGAGGGGATAGCCCGAGTAGAGTTTTTTTTGTGAGGAGACAGGTTTAGTAGTGTAGCCATTCATCTAGGTTAAGGAGTTTTGCCTCGTCATAGAGTTGACATGTATGTGTGAGCCTGGGAGCACCAGTAATCAGCCTGCAGGCCTTGTTTAGGGTGAGGTGAATTTTGTTGAGGGCAGTAGTGCCAGCAGCACCATAAACTGGCAGGCCATAGTGTACAAGGGACAGCACTGAAGATGTAACATCAAGTCAGAGAGCATCGGGGGGAGGCAATTCTTATAGCGGTAGAGGATGCCAAGTCGTGTGTTAGTGGCAGATGCGAGTGCATTACTGTGGGTGTGGAAGGTGAGGGCTGAATCGGAGATAACCCCAAGGAATTTTTAGGAGCAGACTTGTTCAAGTGGTTGTTTGGTACTAGGGATAGTAAGAAGTGGGTAGTTGCAGGCTTTGTTTTGGGGCTGGGCGAAGAGCATTGTCTTGTTTTTTTTTAGATTAATGATGAGTCTGTGCTCCTTAAACCAGGCTTTGACATCATTGTAGGATTGTTGTAGAGAGTCCTGGAGGGAGATGGGATTGTGGTGGGTGGCAAAAATGACAGCATCGTTTGCATATATAAGAATTTTGCCAGAGCATGCACTGGGCAGGGTGTTTAGATAGAGTGTAAAGAGTTGGGGGCCCAGGATGGAGCACTGGGGTACCCCTGAGTGGATGGGACGAGTTTCAGAGAGTGTCCCATTGATTTTGACACACTGTGAATGAGCAGATAGATAGCTTGAGCACCATGCTAGTGGGCCAGCAGAGAAACCAGTGTGCCAGAGGGCATCCAGCAGAAGAGGGTGGGAGACAGTGTTGAAGGCCTTTGAGAGGTCAACTAACATTGTGCCAGCTAGGGAGCTGGTGTCCAGGGAGGAATGTAGGAGGTTGAAGAACTCAACTAGTGCAGTGCCGGTACTGTGACCAGCCCAGAAGCCATGCTGCTCTGGGCATAAGATGTTATGCTTAGTCAGATATTCAGTGATTTGAATGGCCACCACTTTTTCAAGGGCTTTGGAGAGGGGGGAGGATGGAGATTGGTCGGTAATTGCCGGTGGAGGACCTGTCACCCCCTTTATGAATGGGTGTGACTATGGCAGTTTTCCATGCAGTGGGGAATTGCCCCAGGCAGAGGGATCGGTTAAGTATGCTGGTGAGTGGGGTAAGGACTTCATCCAGCACCAGCCGGAGAATACGGGGGTCCAGGGAGTCGCTTCTGGGACTATTGCTATTTAACACTTTAATTAGGAGAGGTCTGGCTTCCTGGGCAGATATCTTGCATAGGTAGAAGCTGGGACACTGGAGGACAGGGGGAGGTAGGCTGGGGGGGTGGGTCAAAAAAATTACTGGGGAGGACAGAGCGAAGGTCAGTAAAGGAGGAGTTAAGGCAGTTAGCAATGCAGGCAGGGTCGGTGGAGGTAGAACCATCAATAGTGAGCTGGGATGGGGGGAAGGGAGCATGATTTCCCATTTAGCTGTTTAATATTGTCCCAGAAAGTCCGGGAACACCCCCAGGAGGAGGAGGTGAGGGTGGCCTGGTAATGGTTGGCCTTGATTTTACGGACAGCCCATGAGCACCTGTTCCGAGCAGCATTGTAGGCCTGTCTATCAGCCATCTGGCCCATTTCAGTGGCAAGATGCCAGAAGTTATCCCTATTTCTGAGCATTTGTAGTAGGGCAGGGGTAACTGAGGGTGCATTATGTTTTTTGGATCGAATTTTGGTGAGGGGTGCAAAGAGATCACAGGCCCTGTTAAAGGTTTGGGAGAAAAAGGCGAGGGCAGTATCAATGTTGGGTGCATGATGAATGGGGGACCAATTAATCTGGGTGAGAAACTGTTTGAGTTTAATCAGCCCACCAGGGTGGAGGTGCCTGCAGAGTGTGGTTTGGGCTGTGGTTTGGGAGTGGGGGCCGCCCAAAGCAATAGGATAGGGGAGTGGTCACTTAGGGAGTCTGGGAGGACCTGGATGTTATGGATTCTTTGGGGGCGGTTGGTGATAATGACGTCCAGAAGGGTACTGGTTCCTCTCTTTGGGCTAACTCTAGTGGGTTGGGAGATGAGTTGTGTCAAGTCTTGGACAGCAAAAGAATCTCGGATAGTGGAAGAGGAGGGGCTGAACCAGTTCACGTTAAGGTCTCCCACTAGGATTTGTTCTGCCTTGTGGTGGAAGGTGGCAAGACATTCTGTTATTGATATCAGCGCTGGGTTCTGATTCTTTTGGGGAACGTAGGCAGTGGTGAGATAGAGAAGGCCCCTGGAGGGGTCAGGAGTGAGTTTGAGGGTTAGGGCCTGGGCCCCATTCACAAGAACGGGGGCAGGGAGCGCTTGTCCGATGATTGTGTGCCAGATATAGATCGCACAGCCACCTCCGCGTTTGTCTACTCAGTCCTCTGGGTATAGGGTATAGCCTGGGAGGGAGACAAAGGAGTCAGGGGTGGATTTGGACAGCCAGGTTTCTACTAGGGCTATGATGTCTGGTTGATGTAACATGACCCAGCACTGGAGGGCATCACATTTTTTCAGTAGGCTGCATACTATCAAGGAGGTTATGCAGAGACCAGTGGACCTAGCTGGTGGGCTGGAGGGGTCAGAGCCTGGGTTAGGATGCATATTACCAGATAGGAGTAGTAGGAAGATCAAGGCTCTGACCAGGGGGTAGCAGTATGTCAACTTATGGAGGGTACGCTGGGATGGGGAGGAGGCCAGAGGGGAACAAGGAATGGGCAGGATTCGAAGGGCCAGGAGGGTTAGGATGAGTTGCAACCATGGGGAGCCAGGGTAGGCAATGGGGGGGTTAGCTAGGGGGTGGGTGCCATAGGCCAGGGTACATGGTCAGTGTAGGGTGGGATCGGACTAAGTCAGGGAGAGTTGGGGATGCTGATACAAGTGGGCCAGGGGAGATGTCTGGGTGATGGGATGTGGGTACTAGCATGTAAATGAGGGGGGTTGATCTGCCACTGGCTTGGCGCTGTGTTGGCTAGACACCATGGTTGGCAGGCTGCTCCAGCAGCAGGGGTTGTGTCCAGTCCACTTTCCCTTGAAGGATGGATTCTGACCATGGGCAGTCCTGTGCTTGGGGGGAGGACAGTCCTCTGGAGACAAAGGACCAGGCCAGTTTCTGATTCCTGTTGGTTTCTTGGCGCCGCTCAGCCTCATGTTCTTCTCTCACCTCAGGGTGAGGACAAAATGGTACCACTCGAGGTCGCCCTCGGGGAAGTCTTCTCCGAGACCTTCAGTTCCTGGGGCCGTGGTCCTTTCAGCGTGGTCAATATCACCTTTGGCCTTAGTGCCAGGACACTGAGACTTCGAGCCTGGAGTCCCCCCTCTGACCTTTAGGTGGTCCCCAGTAGGCAGTCTTTCCTAGCAGTTTTTCAGAGCAGTGGGTGTAGCATCAGTCTGGGGTGTCGTTGCTAGTGGGTCTGGTCTCAGGCCCTTGTAGGCTAGCTGCATTGAACCATAGGTGAGGCCCCCAAGCCAAGTAGATTGTTGGCTCCAGCAATGGCCTTCTGCCCTTGCCAGTGACCATGCCACCGACTCCTGCCCCACTGGCCACACCTCTAGCTTGTGCCTCTTGATAGGACCAGCTGGGTGCCACTGCCAGTCACTTCAGTGCTGGCTGGGTCTCCAGTTCCGACTCCGGTTATAGTGTCTATGCTGGGTTGGGTCTTTTGTGGCCTGACCAGGTACCACTTCTAGTTCTGGTTCTGTTTCTGGGTTGACCCCTCTTCAGTGTTATGTAGGCTCAGGTTGGCATCAGGTCCACATGATCTCCTGTTGTCATTCTCTGTCCTCCCTGGCCCTTGCAGCCTGGGTGTGTGCCAGTTCTGGTGCTCCAGGCGGGGTAGATGTTTGTCAATCCTGGGTTGGCACCAGGGACCGCCGGGTATTGGTTTGATTCCTCCTGGCCATGTCACCCTGACTTACGGGTTCCAGTGTCATTTGATGCCAGGTCAATTCCAGGGATCCCCTAGCACCATATCTAGTCCTCCTGGTGACATCTTTTATGATGCTGGCCCCTGACACTGTGTCTCTTCTGTCAGTACTGTTTTTCTATGTGTCGTGTGTCGAGTGCCTGATGCCTTGTCCGGCGATGAGGGTCTGGCACCATATCCAGTGCCGTGGGTCTGGTGTCTGGTCCTGTGCTGTGTCCAGTGCTGGGTCAGGTGGCACTGTGCCTGGTGCTGGATCTAGACCTGGTCTGGTTCTGGTCTGCGCTATCTACGGTGCTATCTCTAGTGGCCTCCCTGACATCCTGTCTGGCACCCAATTGACACCAGAGGTTCTCAGTTAGGGGAACCTCTCTCCCTTTCTCTTCTCCCCCCGGAGGATATTTAGAAAGATAAGTCTTACCCCCACCTCATCTCTTCTGAGGGTGGCGATGTGAATTCTTAGCCTGGACCCTTCAGACTCAGGTACTTCTTCCTTGATTCAGGACATGCTCTAGTGGTTGCTAGCTTCAAAGATATTTTCCCCTTAATGTCTTTCCTTGCAGCTCACCTAGTTCTGGAACAGTTCCAAAAAAGAAAAAAGGAGGGGGAATTCTGCTGATTGCCACATACAGCGTTTTTCCAAGCCTGCCACCAGTTCTTTCATTTTTTCAGGTTTGGTTAGTTCCCTGGATATGCAAGCTTCTAGATCCTGCCCTCTGCACTCTCTCAGCACACCTGAGATATTTGGACTCCTAGTTGCCCTTCCTGGACAGTTGGTTGTTAGCCTCTTCATCCAGCCCTCCTTTCTTGGAGTTCTGTTGAGTCTAAAAGTTTCACCTCCACCCACACAGTGACTGTTGTTCCTAGAAGCTCTGGCGAATGTGCTCAGGGCCTAGCCTTCCCTTTAGGGTAATATACAGATAATCCTACAGATAGCATGCTACACTGTGGACAGCACATCTCTTTAAGCCTGCTCCATGTAACCTATGCAGGGCCTCATAGCAATTGATCAAGCCCCTGGTTTGACCAGTCGCTTGCCAGTCAGTGGAAAACTACCTCCTCCACGGTTTCCCTTTTCCCATCCAGATCCCAGGGCAACTCTCTCTTCAGAAGCCTCCTTATTGAACAGTCCACTGTGACTGTTTCATCTGCAAGGTGTCTGCAACCCATCTGAGTCTCATCCACACTTCTGTGGGTTACACATGTGAACTGTTTTGTTATGGCCTATCAGCCTTAGTGGACCTCAACAGCTAAACAGTCCTTTTCCAGACAGTTGACAGTCTGCCTCATATTGCTTGAACAAACAATGATGAACACTCTCTTACCTTGTGTGCTGAGAAGCTATGAAGGTGTAGAGAGATGGCCTGGAGCTCAAGATCTTACTTCAGGCCAGTTATCTGCCAGGAGTCTAGTACACACTGCTTGGTGAGCTTGACTGAACAGGGGCCCTATTCAGTGAATGCAGCACTCCAGATGTAGTCACTTTTGCTCAAACTCCCTCTTGTTTGCTCCAGAAAGACAAAATATGGCTTTTCTTTTAGGATGCATTTAGCCTGCTATGGAAAAATCTCTCTCCTGTATGCATTCTCTCCAAGCCCCCTAACACTGGGGATATTGCTTAAACTGTACACACAAGAAGGAAAAAACTCCCTGGTTGCACACTATTGGCCTCATCAGTTATAGTTTTTCTGTTTAACAGACAATCAGCCTTCTACTCCATCCCAACCTGGGTTTCCTTCGCTTTCAGACCTGGGTTCTAGAGACATGGAGATTATTAGAAGCCAGGTATTTCAGAGGGTTTCTGCAATACTTTTTTCTGCCCATAACCTTCTACTAGGAAGCTCTAAACAACCAAATGGGAAAGGTTTTCCATCCAGTGCTTCAAAACTCCCATGGACCCCTTCTGGAGTCCAACTTGCTAGGCTCTGCAGTTCTTGCTCATAGGGACAAGGTAGTGCTCCGCACTTGATATGTTCCTTCCTGAGTGGCATTGAAGTTCTGTCACTGAATCCATTGCTGTGCTGCCTACCTACTTTGCCAGCTTCCAGAATGATATAGAGCTCTCTCCCTCTCCATTCTCCGAATGTTCGGGGCAGGGGGTCCTCTCTTCTCACCTGGACAGAGCTAGGGTTCGTAGTAATCCAAAAAACTTTTGACCTTTTTGCTTCCAGTTGAAAAAGCCAGCCTCCTCCAATCAAGAGCATTTATGCCTGAGTAGAGAGCTGTTTATACCTCTGCTATGCCATGGCATAGATCATGCTGAAAGGTCAGGCATACGCTAACTCCACCACTGCATTTGCCACATCCCTAGCAGGGTTTCATTTTGTCTCTGTTGGTGATACATTGCAAAACTGTTGTGGGGATCACAGGGCACATTTTTGTTGCACACTATGCCCTGCATGTCACTGTCAGGCAGTATGCCATCTTGGCAGGACTGTCCTGAATGGATTCAGTCCTGAGTGAGTTTTTCACTCCTACCACCATACCCCAGGAGTTCTTTCTCAGCTTGGTGTCTCAGAATTTCTGAATTTCTTGAGTTAGTGTGGTGTGAAAGGGATTAGGGTGATGGGTTAAATATTGTTGCTTTTTTGGGGGGGTTGTTGTTATTTTAGTGAGGTAATTCAAATAGCATCTTAGTCTTTTAGTGAGATATTGAATGTGTTTAGATCTGGAGACCCCAGTGTGATCCTAATTCTTGACACTGCGTCACCAGCTCTGTCCTTTTCAGGCCTCAGTTCCTCCAAAGTAAGTCTTGGACTGCTGATGGAGGCTGGCAATCCTGAGAAGGTGGGGCATGGGCTGGGGATGCAATCCAGAAGAGGGAGCCAAAGGTAATAAGACTGAGACCGTCAGGCTGAGAAAGGTGTCTTGGTTTAGTAGGGTCATGGAACAGGGTTCTTCCTGCTATTTTCCAAACCACAGGGGGTCCCCTAGAAGTGTAGCCATAATCAAAGGACTGACTGATCCAGCTCCTCCCATTCATGGTGTGCTGTGCAACTCCAGGTCCCACAGAAATAAAACAGCCGCAGTGTTGGATTTCATTGCTGATTCCTCTGGGGGCATGGTTTGTTTAACCGAGACCTGGTTTGGTGGTGACTCTGGGATAGTTCTATAGGAGGCAATCCCAGCTGGGACTTGGTAGTACACCATCCTGAGGTGGAAGCACAGGGGCAGCAGGGTGGCCATCTTTTTAAGATCCTGCTTGAAGATAACAGAGCACTCACTGAAAGAAGTGGTGTCATTTGAATTTGTAGTAGTGAAGGGTGCTGTCAGTGTAAGTTGTAGAATCCTTCTGGTTTACCACCCTCCAGATCAGGAACTGGCATTCCTGTGGGAATTTGCAGATTTCATCATCGACATATCATGGAACACCCAAACTTACTGTGCTGGAAGATTTTGGTGTATGGGTCAACAGTGAATCTTCTCAATTTGCCTGGCAATTCCTCCATTTGATGGAATTACTGGGCCTCATGCAGGATTTTTTCCTACACCACCCATGAATATGGTCACACCTTGGACCTCATCTTCTCCCTAGGGCTGAACATCTCTGATGTCATGGTAGATCCAGAACGGTGGTCAGATCACCATGCTTTTAGCTGTCATGCAGGAGGCCCACAAAAGCCTTCTCCCCCTGTGGAGATGATTCAATACCATCCTGTATGTATCTGGACACTGGAAAATGTTTTGGCAGCTTTGGACTTCAGGTATGGGAGCAGCATGTGACAGGGGCATGGAGGCAGCTGTTGATGGTTTTAATTCAGCCATTTCAGTGGTGCTCAACTCTATCACACTGATTTGTGTCCACCCACTGACCTCCTGCCACAGTTCATTTATTTATTTAAAGATTCAGAAATAACCTTTGAGCATAGGCTCTTTAACAAAGGTTCCACATCGAGACAACGAGTAACACAGACACATTACAGATTACATTAGATTACAGCACAGACATAGGATAAGAGACAATATCATTACAAGTACTTGAATCATTACTGCATCAATGCTAATCCAGCACTGGATAACAATAGTGAACTTAGGAGAGGAGAAAGAGGCCCCTCTCTGAGGGGGTAATAAGACTTAGGAGCAAAGAAAGTAAAGGGCAGTGGAGTCTACTCCTCTGAAGGAGGCTTTGTTGACTTCAAATGGAGGTGTGGGGCAAAGGATGCTACAGGGGGAAGAAAGAAAGAAAGCATTGGCCAGTTTGTCTGCACGTACAGTAAGCAGGTGTGTATAAGGTGCTCAGCAGCCAAGGTGAGTCTGCAGACCTTATTGAAAGTGATTTGAACCCTCTTTAGAGCTGCTTCTGTGGCTGCTCCATAAACAACCAGACCATAATCAATGGTTGATAAGATAGAACTAGATACTGAGAGGCAGAGGTCCTCAGGAGTAAGATGTTTTTTGTGCCTGTACAGTACAGCCAGCTTGAAGTTTACTGTCTTGCCAACTGAATCAATGTGTTGAGTAAAGGTGAGTGTGTCATTGAGGGTGCCCCCCAGATATTTGAACAAGTGCACTTGTTCAAATGGTGTGCTGTCTTTTTTGGAGATGATGAGGGAGGGGAACTTTTTTTGAGCTGGTTACTGGATATTTTAGTAAAAGTTTATACATGCAGATCCAGTCCTCTGATTTGTTGAAGGAGCTCTGTAGTTCAGATTGGAGAGAGTCAATGTGTGTGCTGCTTTTGAGAAGTACCACATCATTGGTGTACAGGATAATTATGAAATCACAAGCTTTTGAGAGATTGTTCAAAAAAAAGCCTGAAGAGTAAGGGTGCCAATATTGATCCCCGGGGGACCCTGAGTGAAACTTAGCTGGATCCAGATACGGTTTGTCCAACTTTGACACGTTGAGATCTAAGAGACAGGTGGTCCAGTTCATTGTGATATAATGATGAGCTGAGGTGATTAAAGGGAACTGAGTGGAGCTAGGAACATTCCTGGAAAAGGTTTGAGTTAATGGATGACAGGATGGCTCTGAGGTCCTATTACAAGGACTATCAGAGGGCAATAATCTTGAAAAAGGCAATGTTCCTGTCATGGGTTATTACCGCAGGAGGATATAGGACCACTCAAATCTTCTGTACTGTGGACAGGTTATTAAATCATGACTTTCTATAGTCAGGAGGAGTTTTGTCTCAAGAAAGATGTGAGGTGTTTGGGTCTTTCTTTCTAGGAAGATTGTCCTCCATTCAATCTGGAATTTTGACAGGTTGCCTGTGAGGGCCAGCAGTGGCCTAGGGGAAGGTGTGAGTGCACTTTGTGGGTCTGTAGTGAGTTCTAGCCAGTTGTTAAAGAGGAGGTGTTCAAGCTGTTGGTGGTGCTGCACCCCACTTACTGAATGTCTGATCCAGGACCAGCTCCTGATTGACTGCTGGGTGACTCTGTGTCTGCTGTTTTCCAGCATTGTCCAGAGCTTCTTAATGGAGGACTATTTCCCATTGGCTCTAAAAAAAGCTGCTGTGTGACTGCTCATAAAGAAACCATCTTTGGACCTGAAAGTTTTGGCAAATTACAGACTGGTTTCTGATCTTCCTTTTCTTAAGAAGGTTATTGAGAAGGTTGTGATGCTGCAGCAGGAGACTCACCTCAAGACATTTGACATCTATACACTTCTCTAGGTAGATTTCAGGCCTGCCACACTATAGAGACAACATTGTCAAGGTGTTTGACGATCTACTGTTAGCAAGAGAGAGGGGAGCACTCAGTTGTCATTTTCCTTGGATCTCTTGTCATCATTTCTTACTGTGAACCATGGGGTTTTGATTGAGTGACTTGGGTAATCCAGGAGACTCACCAGGACAACTTTAAAATGGTTTGAGTCCTTCTTGTTCTATAGATCACAGTGGGTTGTGATAGGAACTTGTTCATCACAGCCAGTGGCAGTCTGCTGTGGTGTTTCCCAGGGTTTGATTCTGCCCACCAAGTTGTTTTCAGTGTAGATGGTGCCACTGGAACAAGTTATCAGACAGTACAGGCTGAGTTTTCACTGATACACAGATGATACTCAGCTGTACACATCCTTTACAACAGACAGGTGAGAGGTGGTTGCTGTGCTGTAGTTATGCCTTAAAGAAATTGCCATTTAGATGGCCAACAACTGGCTGAATCTCAAGCCAACCAAGACAGAGTTGTTGCTGGTGGAACCAGGTCCTCAAGGGTCAGCTGGAAGATACAGTATGATGCAGTCAGAATTATAACTCTGAATGGCACATTTCTGACAGCTGTGTGTAACCACCCAGTCCTCTGGGGTTACTAGAATCCCCTCAGTATCAGTGCTAGGCTGGGAGAGGCAGCTTGTGATTAAATAGTTAAATGGTTTTCACCTGTTCACTCTTCTGTTTACTTGGCTTCAGCTGAGATGGAAGTGATGAGCTCATTTGGAACTCTTGCAGCAACATAAGCCTTGTGCCAGCTGTAGAGTGGGGAGTTAGAATGTTGAGATGGGAGTCAGTGTGAGTCTGTGTAGAGTTGCAGTCTGAAGTTAGAGGAATGAGAAATGCTCAGCTGTGGGCTCTGAGTTGAGAGCCTGAATTCTCACCCTAGTTCTGATATTCTCCAGCTTGCCAAGACAAGTGGTGGAGACCTTTTCTACAGCAGGATTTCCTGATTTTCATCCATGGAGGGGTGAAAAGGACTGCTAGTAGATGGATCCAAGGGACAATCATCCTTTTTGATCCAGAATGTGTTGAAGCTGCCTGAAATGTCTAACAGTGAGTAGGATCTGACTTTTTGCTAAAGGAAGCAAGTACCTGTGCTGTTGTGTTCCATGTCTAAAAGGGAAGGCAAAACATGTCTGTAAATTCAGAAGTGTGAGACTGTTGAATTCAAAGTTGGCTGAAGTGTGTGATGTCCAGAGGTATGACTATAGTCACATTGTTCAGGACTTTAACTCTTCCAATACCAGTTGTATTGATTCGAATGCTGGAAGCCAAGTTTCATTCATTAAGCATTTCCTAAGTATATTTCCAAATGTTTAAGGTGTAACTCTGAAAGAATGACTGAGTATGGAATTGGGAGTAAAGGGTGGGCAGAACCCCATCTGGAGTACCCAGTTCAGGACTAACAGGATTAATAAGGGCGCCTGGTTATTTTAGACAAATGGCCAAATATATGAAGAGAATTTTACCCCCTGGAGTGGGTTACAGTTTCTTCTCTGGTTATGAAGAAGGGGGGCTAGTTCTCTGCAAAAAAAAATTGTGGCCAGTGCCACTGGAAGCAATGTTTTATGTCCTATGACATGTGGGAATACCAGTGCAAGAGTTCTATGTCCTACTATGGTGGGAATACAAAGAGTTTCTGTCAGATACAGTCAATTTTTATTGTTCTGCAAGTTCCTAGTGCCACGATGTGTAAAAATTTGAGGGTCCACCCTTGCTTTAGAGATCATCTTTTGGAATAAAGTCACACTAGAACCCCATCTGTGGTCTGGACAGTTACGTTATTGCTTCCTGTGTGGAGTTACTGGGTATCCCTCCAGAAAATAGGTCTAGCATAGCCCTAGCAAAAATTCTTTCCCCAGGACCTGGTTTGTAAATACTAAATAGTTATATTTTTGTACACTCTCACCCCTTGATCTCTAGAGAATGAGCCTGGTATACATTCCCAATGCTAGGGATGATACCATTTCTAAATTTTGAGTCTGTGCCAGGGGTGCCTACTGAGTAAAGTAGCTGGTGGGTGGTTACAAGAAATGGGGGCTCATCTGATGATGTTTAATTTGGGGAGAGAACCAGAATTTTTGCTGAGGGTATGTTTAGCATCTTTCTGTCTGGTAGTGGTGTAGCCCAAGTAGAAAGGAAGCTTTGGACAAGGGATTTGAGTCCAGGAAAATGTCACCCAAATGTGCTGTTGTGTGCCTTCCAGTACAGTAAAAGAACATAGTGCTGCTTGTGTGTTTTCAACTAGCAATGGGCTGTAAAGCATTGAAATGTGTGTCCTGACTTCTGCATCAAAAGTGTTTAAAGAACTTTTAAAATGCAATTTTTAAATGTCCAAAGTATTGTGGACTTTGAGGAACAGACTCAGATATATGTCCTGAGAGTTTCATGTGCTTAGTGTGCAAATTGGGGGAGTCGCTAAGGAAAATGCCCAGAAACTGTGGTAAAAATGGTCAAAACGGCACTCCCACTGCTAAAATTGCAGATGAGGAAAAAACATTACAGTTTGCAGTTTAAAATTGTTCCTGCTTAACGACCACAATAAAGGAAGAGCAAGCAAGGAGAGAGAGAAGCTCATTGCATGGCGTTGAGTGATTGGTGCAGCTGCATCCAGTCCTGCCCCCTGACCAGTGTCTGTGTGCTGCAGAGTGTTTACAGAGGAGAGAGAGAGTAGTGTGCAAGCTGGTTAGACCAGGATCAATCATTGAGGAGCTTGTGAGCATTCTAAACTTTAGCAAACAGACTTGTAAAGTGTAATTTCGGGCTCAACCCATATTCCGACTGACTGGAGAGTGATTGAGGTGTTTGTAGCTATGATTGGTGGGACCGTCAACCCATTTCACTCCAGATGCCTTCCTCAAATTGGCAGCAGGCTGAAATTTTCCATCAGAGGGAACCACCTACTGAATACGTTGAGTAAACAAGTAAACTATGCAAACAAACTGTGTGTAAATGCCAAGCCGTGCTAAACCTGTGTGCAAGCAATGTGATTTATGTGCAAAGAAAGGACTGTGCGTTGTTAAAACAGGTGCAGCAAACAGTAAATTCTGAGCAATAGACTGTGAGCAATGAGAAATGGATTCAGCAACAGTAATTTTCTAAGCAGCAGGCCTGTGAGTTGTGTATGTGAGATGCAGCAAACAGGCAATCCTGAGCAAAGAAAGACTATGGGGCTTACAGGTGACTTTGAGCAATTGTAGATATGTAAATTGAATTTTCCTGAACTATGCTGATCGCAAAGTCAAGTTACCAACTGAATCAGTATAAATGTGCTGAGATGTTGCATCAGTGACAATCATTTGCAGTTTAAAGTAATTTCAGTAACCAGAATGGTCAGAAATTCAGTTTTTTGAGCAAGTTGAACAGACTGTGAGACATGAAAAATGTTACAGACGCCATGACAGGGTGGGGTCAGCAATGTAAACACAGCAGCAGGGAGCCATTTTATGAGACCACATGTGACTAGCGAGCAATTCAGTAATGAAAGGGTTGTGTGTTTGCTTTCAGACATGGCTTTGGGAGCACCCTGATACCCAGATCATGCCTGAGCTATGATCGGCGAGGAGGTGGCAGCATTAAGAGATGTAGAGAGAGCCTACTATGGTGAAAGGTTACCTCCAGATGTAGCAATTTCTAGCTATCCAGTGAGACTATGCATTATGTGTCTAAAGGCTGGAAGGGATGTGTTTTTGACACCCCATTGCTCAGACTGCCTTGTAAAATTTGGAATGAGCAGGGGTACAGCTCCAGAGAGGGCAACAAGAATTTGTTTGGCTCCCATGTGGACCCTGGCAGGGGACCCTGCCAGTAGCAGCATGCAGCACCAGGCTGAACCTGTTGTGGAAAGTTCTACTGAGTGTGTTACAGAAAGATCAGGTAGAATTGATATTGATCCACTGTAAGGGCAGGAACAGAGAGAGGTTTCCACACCTGTGTCACAGATGGACAGTGAAACAGAGGGATCAGTTGCCCCATGGAGACAGGGTCTGAATCCTAGCCTATTGGGGGAAGGTGAAGTACAAGAGACATTGAATTTTTAAGGGATAAACGGGAAAGTCAACTAACAGATACAAGAGATGACCTGCAATATTATCTGGACCAGGACTATATTTTCCCTTTAGGGACAGTAACTTTGTTTTGATATTGTCAGCACCAAAGCTGATTGGCAAATATGTGTATGTTGGTACATTAGATCTAACATTCTGAGAAGTAACAGAAAATGCATTACATAATTTGTTGTTAAATACTTCTGCCATAGAAGCAGCATCAAAAATAAGTGTACTATTTTCGAGTAAAGGACCAACCTGACAGCAAGGTTTTTTAATGAATTAATATAGGAGAAAAAATGTTTACTGTTAGATTTTTTTGTATTTAAGGCCAGATTATAGTCCCACCTGCTCTTAGTAGGGTTGTCAGAACCCTCTGAAGTTCTGGGTTCTAGTTCTAGTCTAGAACTTTTGAAAAAGTTCTAGGGTTCTAATCTTTTTTAGAACTCGAACCCTACTTTTTTATTGTGCTGCCAGTAATGAAGATAGTAATAAAATACAAGTAAAGGAAAAACTGTTCAATATAAGGGGGAGAGAAATTATCATGTGTGACATTGATAGGAATACAACTAGGTTTATCTATGGTTTCTTCTGTTTGCTAAAGCCAGCAACTTAATACGTAACAGCCCACCCACCCATATGTTAAAAGTTTTCCTGCTGCAGCTGCATCATAGTTCCTTAGTGAAAGAAAGAGGCACATTAGCCATTTATGTAGTCAGTTATATATACTCATCGTCATGAATTATGAGAAAAATAACTGATATTACCTAATCTCAGCTATTTGCTGCTTTCTATTTTAAATGAGTAACTCAAAAGTTGCTATGTTTAAAAGAAAGCTTTTATAACAAAGTCAAGCCAAGGTACTACAGCAGTAGCATGTGGCACTGTTGCAAAACATATTATGTCATAACGTAGTCAGTCAAGACATTTGAATAAAAAAAATATGCCAGTCATTGTTGCTGGCAAAAAATGCATGCAATTTTCTAAGATAATGCATACATATACCAACATTTTTGTTGGCAAATTGAAGTAATACATACAACTTTCTAAGATGATGCATTTGTGCAGCTGATACTTCAATAAAATCTGTATTTCAGTCACATAAATAAAAAAAGTTGTTTCCTCACCACATACTAACTTAAGGAACATTTAATGTAGCTGCAGCAGTTGGCATGTGATGTTTAAGGGACAGCGTCTGTCAACCCCATTATGTATCAAATTATCACTACTTGTAAAGCAAAAACACTTTATGATAGGTCACATTCTGTGAAAACTGCTGATGCAGATTTTCTTTTATTTCTGATTCCTTTATTCTTTTTTAAAGGGACAGGACAATTGTGCTAGGTGGCAGCAGTTTGCAATATATTTAATAAGAAAAAAAATATATATATATATTATATGTACACAGTAGGTTCGGTCTGTCATCATCTTTTTCCTCACCATCCCCAGCCGATCACGAATCTGTAAATGAAAGGACTAAAACAACACCCGCCTTTCACCCCATCACCCATTCCACTTTTCTTCCACCACCCTCATCTGTGCAGTAGCACCCATACCACCCTTACATCCATGTTAAAACCAACCCACAACCCTCACCCATGTACTACCATCCATTTTTGGTTTATGGCTAACATTTCTGTAATTGAAAAAACAATAAACAGCTACCAATTAGAACTCATTGTTTTGTCCTCTTTAAAATTGAAAAATAGACCGTTCCCGGTCCCAGCCCATACTGATGCACCACAAAGTCACAGAAGGTAAATCCAAAAAAATATGTTTGCACTTTAACTATAAATAATATGATACAGAAAGGATTGACGTGACAGTGTACCTTTTATGCCAAATTTGGGCCTGTTCCCACTGATGTTAAAATTGCCCTGTATATAAAACTTATTGACTTTAGTTTAGACCCTAGCTACAAAGCAGTTTGCCATGAAATGGTGAAAGTTTTGGGGTGTATATAGTCCAAGGTAGTAGATCGAGAAAGGAGAGAGACAACCAAAGTCATCACAGTCTGTAAAAGTTTCCTTTTTGGTGCAGAGAGACCCTGTCCCACACAGTATTTACCAGCCACCACCATCTGAGTTGTCATCACCATCAACATCCACAACATCAGTCACTTCAGGATCAGTTTGTATACTCTTGTAGGGATACAAAAATCTTGACTTATTAACTTTAATAAAAGTTACGTGTGTACATTTTCTGGCAGCAACCTATTTCTGGTGTCTGTCACAATATTGCCAGCTGTACTAAACATGCGTTCTGAAGAGACACTTGTTGCAGGACAACCAAGATATTTACAGGCTTCATCATACAGCTCTGTCCAAATTGACTTTTTTGATCTCCAGTATTCAAAAGGGCATACATCAATAGGAATAGGCAGTTCTTGCAGGTAACTGCCTACCATGATGGACAGAGACCGCTCTGAAGAGGAATCAGCAGAAGCTGGTATGGCAGCAATTTGGGAAAGGTTTTGCCACAGATTTAGCTTGCTACTAAGGGTGGAAGAACTGGCAGTTGTGGAACAACTACTGTTAATGTTTGGTGACTTTTCTAGTTCTGTATCCCTTTGTGAAGATGAACCTGCATGTTGTGGTGATGACAACCTGAGGGTACTGTGCATGTCTATGTTTGACTCCTGTGAGTGCTGCAGCTCATCTAGCAACAGACATTTGTACTGCTCTATATCATCTGTTTTTGGAAGATGTATAGCCTTGAACCTGGGATCTAAGAAAGTTGCAAGGATGTAGTGTTTTGATTTCGTCATTGCAACTAATTTGTCATTGGTTTTGAAGCGCTCTCTCATTCTCTTTACGAGATTCCCATGACACAGGCAACATGTTGTCTGCGCTTCAGATCTGTCTTTTTCTATTTGTAGATTTAAAACACTAAGATGATGTGAAATGAGCATTATGAGTGGGATAACCTGACTCACAGATGCGCCTTCAGAAGACATGTCCCTTGTAGCTGTCTCAAAAGGAGCTAGGATGCAGCACACTGTCTCCATTAATTTCCACTGCAGCACAGACAGCATAATGCCATCTCCAATAATGTAACTGGAGCAATACTCATGTACAGCTTGCTTTTTGCTCCAAGAGGCACTGCAGCATATAAAGCATTGAGTTCCAACGTGTGGAAACATTTTGAATCAGCTTTTGCTGGGGCAGCTTGTGTTTTTTTTGCAGTTCAGACAATGTCCGTATAGCCTTGGTTGAATGTGAAAAGTGAGTCACAATTTTTTTGAAAACAGCAATCATACCATCCACTTGTGTTTCATTGCTGAGAAATCCCATGACAATTAAGTGTAAGCAATTGCAAAGCAAGAAGCATGCAGAAATCCTCCATCCTGTACTGCTTTCAAGATGTTGGCTCCATTGTCACTTACTATGAAGCCACATTTTAGACCGTGAGAATAAACCCATTCGTCAAGGAGGTCATTTAGTTCCTGCAAGATGTTTGCAGCAGTATGACTTTGCCCAAACTTCTTTATATGCAGCAGCTCCATCTTTTGGGGTGTCTTTGTTTTGAAGAAGCACAAGAAAATGTGACCCAATGAGCGTAGGGACATGTAATCTATGTTTTGAGTGCTGGTCCACATATCTGTTGTGACATGAATAACCCCACCCTCTGCAGTTTTAAGTGCAAGCATCACTGTCGCTTTTAAAGCCTGATAAATGTTTGGTATTTCAACATAGGAAAAGTACCTTGATGAGGAACATTGTAACGAGGCTCTGCTAATGTCATGAGCTCCTTAAAATCCTCATGATCTACCAAAGAATATGGGAGAAGGGCTCCAGCTAACAGTTCACCAATTCGGTGATTAAGATGAAGGGTCTTTGGATGATTTCTAGTAAAGGTATTCTTCCTTTCAAATGCCTGAGGCAGTGTTAGCTGTTTCTAACATGTCCCTACTGGTTTATTATACACCGTGCTTCGATGGGCAGATGGATGCAGAGATGGTGGACTAGGACTTATACATTCAGTGCCATCACTGGATGTGCAACTGGTACTAATGGTGCTGGCATTGGTGGTAACAGTGATCCTAGGGCTGGCAGTGGTTCTGCCCGCATCAAGTTCAGACAATTCAGTATTCATTTCAGATTCCTGACCCTTCTCACGTGCAGTCTGGAAGATGGAGGACATGGGTTTTGGATGATCAAGCAAAACTGAATGCTTTTTCAGATGGCGTTTAAGAGCTGTAGTGCCAAGGCATGACACAACTTTACCACGGCTTACACTCTGTTTACACAGGGAACAAATTGCTCTGCATGCATCAGTTTTACTGACAGAGAAATAATTCCACGCCTCAGATGTGACAGATTTTGTTCGAGTGCTAGGAAGATAGCTAAAGACTGTTTGTGTCTTTTCACCTGTCCTAACAGAACCCGGGACATGCTCCTTGGTGCTAGAAGAGTGGGCAGAAGACTCTGATGGATTTTCATTGCTGGCCAACACAGAAGTGGTGGATTCAATGGATATGTCCTTTTCATTGCCAACAGTGCTGGATGTATTTGCAAGTGCACTACCTGATTCATTGTCAGCAGACTTGCTCATTTCACTTTGTTGAGGAATGATTCGTCGCGAGACACAACAGTGTCGGACTGAGACAAAGAGCTACTGTCTGAGTCAGAGAGGGACTCACTGTCACTTGCATTATTGCTGCTAGTCACAGGGATCTTAACAGCATGAATGGCATACCTTATAGTGCCTCTCCGTGTGACCCCAGCAGCTGTACAGGTTTTCTTAAAAGGTCCCCCTTTACCACACTTCACTGTTGCTCTTTTGCTGTTTCTTGAATTGTTATCACATGAAGCATTTTGGTTATTTCTGCTAGCACCAGGATTACCACTACCACCAACACCTACTCCAACACCATCACCAGATGCTTCATCTATGTTGGTGTCAGCCATAACAGACAGTACCAGTACTACCAGTATACTGCGGTGAACACACCCACACCCAAACAATTCCTGTGTAAGAAAGCAATGTGATCTATGATCGCTGGCTACAACTCCAAAATTTTATTTTGGTTGTGCGACACTGTGATGCAGTAGACTGAAAGTAATTAAAGAATATAACAGTTTGCAACTAAATGATCCCAGGTTCAGGCTTACAGAATGATTGGGCTGCTGGGCATAGGCATACACATAGCAGTCAAGGGGCGCACAGCAGCAGGGTGATGGACTGACCACAGGAGATGGAGTCACATACGCAACCCAGGGAATAAGAATTGTATTTCTACATTTCTGTCATGTAAGATTAATGCCACCACACAACTGGCCACTGGGCTTCTCTCTGTAACGCACACTGGGTAGGGTACAGTGCAGTCAAGGGGCACACAGCAGCAGGGTGATGGGCTGACCACAGGAGATGGAGTCACATACATAACCAACAACTCAGGGAATGAGAATTATATTTCTACGCTTCTGTCATGTAAGGTTAATGCCACCACACAACTGGCCACTGGGCTTCTCTCTGTGACACACACTGCACTGGGTAGGGTACAGATTTATTTGCCTTTTTTTTGGCCCCCTTGTTATATGCTTGTTGCTGGCAGCTGCTGAGTGTGCACCACTGTGCAGTGCTGCAGTTTCAAATAATCACAATCACATTTCACAAAGGTTCTTCACTTCTTCTTATTTTTTTATTCTCTCTCCTGAGTCCTCCTGATATTGATTGATCTCGGTCTCGATCCCTTCCTATTCCCCAATCCCTTCTCAATTCTTGATTAATCCCTCCACCTGTCCTGAACCTCCCCCTAGTCCCACTCCCACCCGATTTTGAGCCTTTTTTCAGCCTTTCTCTCGTTCTCGGTCTCACAGGAAAATGGATGATGGAATTTTTTAAATAGCACTGCAGCAATTAGCAAGTGCTCGCTGCAGTCCGATTGCAGCCACACTGACATGGGCCCTGGCCTATAAGTATAGTATCAGGCAAGAGAATGCCTGGCTGCGGTAGTAGAGTAGCGGTACGCTAACCGCTAACGCTACAGTTAAGTAGGCTGCTGCTGCCTCTGAATCCTTAGCAAATGGCGCTCTATCTCGGCTTGCATCTGCCTATAAATACCCCCACAGATCCCGCGGCTCGTGCAGCTTACTCAACCCCCACCTGACCACATAGTATTGGTCAGATGGTGAGGAGGATGACTTCACTTGAGCGTACGTATGTAAGTATGTTACGCAAGCGCAAACAGACAACTCGCAGTGGATGGCAAATAAGTTCAACCCCCCCAACAACAACACTGCTGCTGCTGCTGCATCCCCCACACCACATCAGGGCTGCCACTTGCCTGCTGCTGCCTGGGAGTCGGGACATGCCTCCTCCAGTCCCCACACATACCCCTACACCCCCCTTCGGGGCTGCCTGCTGGGACTCGCCTCCTCCACTCTCCTCTCCACACACACTGGGACTCAGATTCAAACCCTTTTGCGAACCTTTTAGTGTTCGAGTTCTAAGTTAGAACTCGAACACCAGGGTTCGAGGAGGGTTCGAATCTTTGACGAACTAGTTCTGACAACCCTAGCTCTTAGCTCTTTTAATCATGGATTTACACCTTTTTTGAACATTACAGTAGGAGATCCAATTCATATTTGACTTATTTCTGAAGAAAAGATTGTATTTTTTCCTTTTAAGTCTGATTAATGTTTTGATGGAAATATTCATCCATTTAGGAGCCTGTTTAGAATTAAGTGTTTTTGGCTTTGATTGAATAAATGAATCTAACATAGCAAAGTGTATTATGGAGGAGGCAAGGAAGAATTTGCACCCAGAGGCACCAGAAGGTGTAAGGGACAAAATCATCCATGACCGCCTTAGATTCTGGAGACTGGGAAGGACTCTGTTCATTGACACTGTATGATTTGTGGATGGGGCTGGGCAAGAGACATTTCACAACATCAGCCTGGAATGCCCAGATGGGGTCATAGTCCTCACCCCACACCCTGAGTGGTACTACCCTTAATGGTGCCACTCCCTGTGAATATGCTTAGCATGCCTTAAGGAAGTGATCAGTGGCAGGCCAAATGCCTGTCATCCGAAGCAGCAGTGTCTATGGAGGAAGATGCAGCTCTTCTGGTATTCCAAGATTTCTTCAGGTGTATCCAGATTCATCATCCCAGGAGTTTTCCTGTCCCATTGTCTGGCCTTCCAGAAGCATCAACCCAGCAGTTTTCCAGTTTCATCATTTGGTTTTCCAGAAGCATCAACCCAGCAGTTCTCCTGTTTCATCATTTGCTTTTACAGAAGACATCAACCCAGCAGTTTTACAGTACCATTGTCTGGCTTTCCAGGACATCAACCCAGTAGTATCTAAAGATTCCATCTGGTCTGAAGGGAGAAGGTCCTCAGCTCATAGAAGTAACACAATCCTTTGTTTTTGTTCTTAAAGGAGCTGGTAAGAACATCCTTTTTACTTACATTAACTGACTTTGCACAACACATCCCACATTTGAAGACTATCCAAGGAACTTTAATGTTTACATCAAAGACTCTCCCCCTGGCTAGCAGTGCTATACAGGCCCTGTCCTGTCCAAGAACTGTTCTTCAGCAGGCTTTGTCCTAGAAGAGACTCTTTAATGGGCAATGCCTATGGGCACCAGTGACTTTGGTCCCTAGTTTTGGACATTTTAGGGAACTTCATCACCAAATGTGTTGTATAAATGTCTTCTTTCCATTTTTCGATTTTTTTACTTTTATACTTTAATGAAAAAAAATGTTTTTTGGGGGTCTTTAGTGTTTGGTGGAGGTTTAGGCACTGTTTAGAATGCAGAATGCATTTTGTGTTTTTCTTCTCTTGCAGATGTTCCTGAAGAAGAAAAGAAGAGGATGTTTGGAACTCATCTGCATTCCCTCTTTCTTAGTGTTTTTAGAAATGTTTCTAGTTTACAGGTTAACATGTTTTCTTCACAGGTGTGATTTTTGGGAAATGTAATGCAATGTAGTGTATGTTTTCCTTTTTCTTGTTCAAAGGTACCCTGGAAAGTTTGGGGGATAGGTTTCCCCATTAGGTAGCTTAGGTCAGATAGGCTTCCCTAGAGGGCTGGGGGATAGACAGACTGGGGGTCCTGATCTGCAGTAGGGGCTCTCAGTACTGGTCTATTAGGGCATGCTTCAAGCAGTTTTTCTTGGATCCATTGAGAATCCATAAATAGATCATAGGATAGGGGCTGTAGTTTCATCAGCTGGCCTCTGTTCCTTCAGTGTTGCCTGCCTGTGCCTAGCACATGGTAGGAGAGAACTTGCAAAACCTCCCTGTAGGTAACATGGAAGGTAGGATGGCCTAGTACCAGATGGAAATATGACTGTGGACAGTCATTCATCTGGTATGTGGTGAGTGTAACAACCCAGTCCCCTGGGGTTACTAGAATCCCCTCAGTATCAGTGCTAGGCAGGGATTTGCAGCTGTGATTAATAAGTAAAATGGTTTACACATGCTCACTCTTCTGTTTACTTGGCTTCAGCTGAGATGGAAGTGATGAGCTAATTTGTTAAGCTAGAAGCAGCATAAGCCTTGTGCCACCTGTAGAGTGGGGAGTTAGACTGCTGAGATGGGAGTCAGTGTGAGTCAGTGTAGAGTTGCAGTCTGAAGTTAGAGGAGTGAGAACTGCTCAGCTGTGGGCTCTGAATTAAGGGTCTTGCATTATCATCCTAGTTCTGGTATTCTCCGGCTTGCCAAGACAAGTAGTGGAGACCTTTTCTGCAGCAGGATTTCCTGATTTTCATCCCTGGAGGGGTGAAAAGGATTGCTAGTGGATGGATCCAAAGGGCAATCATCCTTTTTGATCCAGGTTGTTTTGAAGCTGCCTGACATGTCTAGCAGTGAGTAGGATCTGACTTTTTGCTAAAGGAAGCAAGTACCTGTGCTGTTGTGTTCCCTGTCTAAAAGGGAAGGTACAATGTTTCTGTAAATTCAGAAGTGTGAGACTGTTCAATTTAAAGTTGGCTGAAGTGTATGATGTCCAGAGGTATGATTATATTCACATTGTTCGGAACTTTAACTCTTCCACTACCAACTGTAATGATTCGAATGCAGGATGCCAAGTTTCATTCATTAAGCATTTCCAAAGTGTGTTTTCCAAATGTTTAAGGTGTAACTCTGAAAGGACTAACAGGTTCAGTAAGGGCGCCTGGTTACTTTAGACAAATGACCAAATATCTAAAGAGAATTTTACCCCCTGGAGTGGGTTACAGTTTCTTCTCTGGTTATGAAGAAGGGGGCTAGTTCTTTGCAAAATGTTGTTTTCAGTTGTGGCCAGTGCCACTGGAAGCAATGTTCTATGTTCTACAACATGTGGGAATACAAGTGCAAGAGTTCTACTGTATGTCCTACTATGGTGGGAATACAAAGAGTTTCTGTCAGATAGTCGATTTTTGTTGTTCTGCAATTCCTAGTGCCATGATGTGTAAAAATTTGAGGGTCTACCCTTGCTTTAGAGAACATCTTTTGGAATAAAGCCACACTCTAGAACCCCATCTATGGTCTGGACAGTTACATTATTGCTTCCTGTGTGGCATTACTGGGTACCCCTCCAGAAGAGAGGCCTAGAATAGCCCTAGCAAAAATTCTCTCCCCAGGACCTGGTTTATAAATACCAAATAGTTATGCTTTTGTACAACTCCACCCCTTGATCTCTAGAGAATGAGCCTGGTATACATTTCCAAAGCTAGGGGTGGTACCATTTCTAAATTTTTAGTCTGTGCCCAATATGGGTGCCAGGGGTGCCTACTGAATAAAGTAATGGGGGGGTTACATGTGAATAGGGTGAACAATCTTGGAATCATTGTGGATGCACAGCTGTCACTAGAACTTTAGGTGGTAACTGTGGTCCACAGTGGATTTTTTTCCAATGAAGGAATATCTCTCAGATTTGAGCCTATCTAGGGCAAGAGGACTTGTCGACCCTAGTACACACCTTCATCACACAGACTGAGCTACAATAATGCTCTATACTTACGACTATCTGTAGGTTTGGTGTGTCACCTGCAGCTGATACAGAATGCTATGGCCAGGTTGGTGGCTGGTGTGTCCTATAGCGATCATATTACACCTGTGCTATGGCAACTGCATTGGGTTCCAATTAGGTGGTGTACCACCTTCATGATTGATTTGTTAGCATACAAAGTCCTGCATGGTTTGGGCCCTGCCTGTCTTAAATACCTCTTGGCTTGGTATGCTTCCAACTTCTCTCTCTGCTCCACCAAGGAGTTGTTGCTGGTTGCTGGAGATCCTGTGTAATATATTCTGGTGACAGAGCTTTCTCAGTGGCAGCACATGCAATTTGGAAATCCTTGCCATATCTTCTAAGGTGTTCCACCTTGGAGGAGGCATTTAAATGGGGCCTGAAAAGTCATCTTTTTGAATTAGTGTATGGACCTGATGACTAATATTTGGGACCAGTACCTCTGCATTTATTTAATGTTACTGAACATTATAATGTTATTGTATTATATGATGATTGTTTGTTAAGCACCCTTATCCCTTGGGATAGGGTGCTATCTAAATAATGTTGCCTTGCCTTTGCCATGGCCTATTACTCTAAATGCCTGTATGATCCCAAAAATAAAAGGCTTCATTTCCATCTCACCTATTAGTGTGAAGGCATTTTCAGACCAATAATAGACTCCCAGTCAAGGAAATGGGTGAAAAATCTAGCAGATCCCCATTATGTACCTCTTGCTAGCCTTTCTGTTCATTGTTTGTGGCAACTTGCTATGTTCAGCCTGAGGAATTCTTCCTCCCGCTCAGAGTGAAAAACAAATAAAATGGCATTGCCAAAAGGTTATTAAAATGAATATTTACAACATTTATGACAGCAAAAGGCCCATATAGTGGTCACTACAACGGCCCATATGGGAGTTTAGCAGATTCTCTGCAAAATGAACTAAACACAGATGTAAACTCCCCCTCATGGAAGGGCTTACTGTAGTGACCCTCCCTCCCTCTTCTGCCTTATTTGGGCCAGGGAGGTGTTATATCCACCCTCAGGTGGAGTTCTCACTGGGCCCTGGGTATACCTTCTTCCCCACTAATATAGTCCCCCCCCTCTCTCCTCTTTCCCCAGGATACAGCTGCCCGCTCGGGTGTGACTAGGATCCTCCACAGACTTTGCCTCAGGTCTCTCCCCAGTGGTCCTGCTAGCAGAAGACTGCCCGCCACCATCTAAATCCCCAAGGATACAGCCGCCCACTCCAGTGCGACTAGGATCCTCCACGGACTTTGCCTCAGATCTCTCCCCAACGGTCCTACTAGCAGGAGACTGCCCGCCACCGTCTAAATCCCCAAGGTAAATCCAATAAGGGCACAGACTTTGCCGCCAGCCAGCACACCTGCTGTTTTATCAGGACAATGAAGTGGAGGATTTTTTCATGTCTTTCTAATTTAAAACTCAACCTTTGGCACCTTTTTCTGTGCTGATTACTGAGGAACACCATTTGGGGGACACTCACTAGTACTTAATTTCTGAGTAACTGCTTAAACTCTGTGTTAATCAGTTGCAACTAAAGCAACACGGTTATATTTTGTTTTCATTTTCTTGCCTGAATTTCTAGTAAACATTAATTTCTGTGTTAGCAACTCAGTCCGATGCAGCAATACCACGAGTTAATTAAGTGGGCTGAGTTTGCACTGTAATTTAATCTGTCTCTGCTGCTGTAACCCTAACCCACCCTATCTCTCTATTTCTTTCACTGTGCATAGCCTTCTTCCCCACTGATGTATTCCCTCCCTCTCCCTCCTCTTTCCCCAGGATACAGCTGCCCACTCGGGTGCGACTAGGATCCTCCATGAACTTTGCCTCAGGTCTCTCCCCAGTGGTCCTGTTAGCAGGAGCCCGCCTGCTACCATCTAAATCCCCAAGGTAAATCCAATAAGGGTACAGACTTTGCCACCAGCCAGCACACCTGCTGTTTTATCGGGAAAACGAAGCAGAGGAATTTTTCATGTCTTTCTAATTTAAAACTCAACCTTTGGCACCTTTTTTCTGTGCTAATTACTGAGGAACGGCATTTGGAGGACACTCACTAGTACTTAATTTCTGAGTAACTGCTTAAACTGATATCCCGCCCACCCCACCTGCCCGCCCTATCTCGACATTTAGTTATATAGACTCGTTTTGTCAATTTCAGGTGACATCCAACAGGCCACTTTCCCATTTGCTCCTTATCACTTTCTACCACTAGGGGCATAGGCAAATCTTTTATGCTCTCTAAATTCTTTACTTTGAGGTTTAATGCTGCTATAGTGCTGTTTTCCTCTCATGTTTACTTTTTATGTATCTGTTGGTGCTGCTGCCCACCGTGAATTAGTATTGTTCCCTCTTTTTTACACTTATTGGTATTCTGTTGGTGTAGATGCCCACCATGATACCTGAAGCCCTTGCCCCACTCATGACCACCCTGTTGCTATCCTCACTTGCCAGACTCTCCCTACCCCCCTGTTCTTATCATATTAACTGGCAACCATCCCATCCCCAACTACTAACTTTAATTTTTTCAACATGCTAGTTAGACCCACCAAATGTCTGAATCTCACTGCTCAATTAGACCCAAGATGGATCTATTACTTGATGACCTCATACCTTGATCTTACTTGCCACTCCAAAATAACTATGTCTATCCCTTTTATTCATTGCAAGCTCTGGTATCTGATGCTGCTCGCTATCCTGTTAGCAGGTGATGTGGAACAAAACTCAGGTCCTCTACACCTAAATCAGTGTAATAGTGCTCCCTGGGCTACTGCTACTGGGCTCCGCATAGCCCATCTAAACATAAGGAGCCTAACACGTAACCTTCCAGAGCTGGAGGCATGGGTTGCCACCCATAACCCAGATATACTATGCCTATCTGAGACATGGCTCAAGCCCCTCACCCCCGACTCAACCTGCTCACTACCAAGCTATTGCCTTATCAGAAATGACAGGTCATTTTCTAAGCTGGGAGGGTTAGTGGCACAGTATCATAAGGCGCACCTAAATGTCTCACTGAAAACTAAACCTCAATCCTCCATCTGCGAATCCCTTCATGCAATTCTCCGCCTGGGAGCAAAAAATCTACGTATAGCTGTTGCGTATAATCCACCCCAAGGAGGTTTGTCTGCCCTCACTAATATGTTGGAGGATACATTAGCACTGGCAAGCCAAAATGAACTGCTTATCTTAGGGGACATGAATCAGAACTGGCTTGGCCACTCTCATGAGTCACTCCTATCTGTAACCCAGAGTTTTAACCTCCATCAGTTTATAAATGAGCCCACAAGGATCTCCCCTAAGGAAAAGTTGAGCACACTACTGGCCTGGGTGCTAACAAACAGAGTTGACAGAATTGTGAAGGCTGGTACCATGCCAGATAGTATATCTGATCACTCCCCTATTTTTTGTGTGTGGCAACACTCCTGTTCCCTGACACAACCCCCGCGTTATACTGTATCACCTTCAGAAACTATGCTAACCTAAACCAAGCTAAGTTCCTGTACGAAGTCTCATCTATTGACTGTTCCTAGCTCACCCAGCCCCTGGATGTACAAGCGGCACTTGACTACTTCCTAGAGCATTTCCATGCACTACAGGACAGACATACACCCCGTGTTACCCAGTGGGTTCACGTAACACCCACAAAGTGGCTACATAAAGATCTCCTGACTGCATTGCGTATTAGGGATAAAAGCTGGAAGTGTTACAGAAAAACAGGCCTCACCTCTGACTATCAAACCTACAGGACCCAGAGAAGTGATTGCAAAAAGAGGATTAGGCTAGCAAAAAGTTTGTACTGTAAAGGGCTCCTGCTGGAAGCATCTAATGACTCCAGGAAATTCTGGGCTCATATCAAATCATTCCTAGGTGTGAGAAATACTTACTTGGCTGATGAAATGATCATAAATGGGGCCCACTATAATAACCCTAGGACCATTGCTGAAGCATTTAATAAACAATTCTCCGACCTATCCAGCCTAACATCTGGCTTCCCCCATGGTCAGCAATTACCTCCCACCACTCCACTCACTCCTGATACCCTTTCCCTTCCAATCTATTTCAAGGCTATTTTCAAATCTGATGTCTTAGGCCTACTGAATACTATATCTGACAGCACTAGAGTAGGCTCTGATGGCCTAGAACCCAAATTGCTAAAACTAGCCGCACCATTTATTGCACAGCTGCTATCATGGATATTTACCCTCTCTCTCTGCAATGGTGTTGTCCCAGCTGTATGGAAAATGGCCAAAATTACACCGGTCTTTAAGAAAGGTGATAAAAGAGATATGGCAAACTATCGGCTGATTGCAATACTACCAGCACTAAGCAAAATAATGGAAAAACTTCTGTCAATTCAAGTCGCCAAATATATGACTAAATATAACCTCCTCTCACCTATTCAACATGGCTTTCAGAAAGGACATAGCACCTCCACAGCCTTACTCCTCCTCACAAATGAAACTCTAACTGCTATGGACAATGGCCTCCTCACAGGTTCTGTCTTTATAGATCTGATGAAGGCATTTGACCTCATCGACCATCCACTTCTGCTAGACAGTCTCCTAGCACTTGGTTTCTCACCAAACTCAGTTGCCTGGTTTAAGAGCTATCTATCCAATAGAACACAGCTTGTTAGATTCAATTCCCCTGAGCCGAGCCATTTGGCAAACAACCTAGGAGCTCCCCAAGGATCGATATTAGGACCCCTCCTTTTCTCCATTTTTATTAATAGTATCTCATCTAATAGTCCTGACTGCTCGTCTATCTTTTACGTGGATGACCTAGTATTATACTGTAATAACAAGAATATACACCACATAAACCAGACTCTCACCACTGCTTTCAAGTCTATTCAATCCTGGCTTTCCACCCACAAGCTAATCCTTAATGTTAATAAAACACACACAATGTTGTTTGGATCTACAGTCAAATGAAACAACAACCGTGATCTCTTTAAAGTATCTGGTCATGTTGGTGTGGTCCTAAAACCTGTACGCTCTCTCAAGTACCTTGGATTCCTCCTTGATCAAAACCTCAACTTTGATATGCACATAGCATCTTCCTGTAAATCCGTTAACACCAAAATTGGAACTGCCTACAAAACTAGCTATGTCCTTACGAAATCAGCTAGACTAGCCATAGCCCGTGGGACTTTTGCTCCCATCCTTATCCTATGGGGTAGCCACATACCTTAACTCATCCACTACTCTTCTAAAAAAGTGGGATACCACCTATAATAGCATCTGCAGATATGCCTTGGCCTCACCCTGGTCCAAGCACCATTTTAAGCTCTATGCTGACCTAAATTGGCTGCCCCCTGCTTTGGCTAGAATCTGTGCCCTTGGCTCCCTGACCAACAATATTATAAGAACAAGGACCCCAGGATCTCTGACCTCCCTATTGAATCCTCTGCCCCCATCTCACAGCCTCAGATCATCTGACAAAACACTGCTGACAACACCAAGATGCAAATCTAATAAAGGAACCCTTGTTTTCTCTTACTCGGTGGTAAAACTATGGAACTCCTTGCCTCTTACTGTTTGCCTAGCACCCAGCCATGCCCAGTTTAAAACAAACTGTCATAGCTTCCACACTAGCCAGGTCTCCTGTGCCTGCTTTAAACCTCCCTGAAACCTCCCTGAATCTCATGCGTCTTGGCCCTCATCGTACTGCTCCATTGCAGCATACTGTTTCCAACTTAGCCCGCCCACCTGGTTATGTTATTAATGCACTTATGTTTCAAATCGGTCTGTGCCTTTAGCAACTTCTATCCACTTGTGCTTAGCCACTTTGTCTGCAACCAAATGAATTGTTACTGTGTAGTGAACTGCTGACCTGTTCTGTTACCCAACCATGAAATTTTGTCCTAATTTTGTACCTACTCCTGATTTTGTCAGTATCTTGCATTGCTCTGTATCCTGGCCACTCTTGTCTGTAATCTATTGAAGTGTTGTTAGTGAACCTTTGACCTGTCCTGCAACCTAACAGAGAAATCTTGGCCAATTTTGTACCAACTCACTGACTTTGTCAATATCTTGTACTGCTCTGTATCGTGTTTCATCCTGTGTAATTTCTAATGTCTATACCTTGCCTATTGTATGTATTCTCCTGAGTCATGCCTGAAAATAGTCATGCCTTATCTATGGTACTTACCCAGTAATCAAAAACTAAATAAATAAAAATAAATGTATTAGTCTGGGGAACCCGGTGATTGGGGAGGCCAGCGGGAGAGAGACACATTACAGTGGGTCAGGGGTTCATACGTCGGTCTGGGATATCGGACCTAGACAACTCAGTGATGGTTGTCCTGCTCTGGACTGTGGGTGGTGTGCAGAGTGAGAGGCCTTTTGGGGAACTGGGTCCACTATTGGTTGGGAGCTGCATCCTGTTGAGATGGAGGTACAGGGGCCCGCCTCATGCTCTGCGGCATCAGGCTGGTGTGAGACTTGGTTTCTGGGGTGGTGAGGCTTGGATGGAGACAATGGAGATGCCATGGATGGTGGCAGCTCTGTGGCATAGGGTTCAGAGGTGGTGGCAGCCCTCTGACCCCTTTTACCCATGGGGCACCCCACCTCTGGGTTTAGACAGCCTGTGGGGAGAGGATAGGGCCCAGTAGTTTCCTCTAGCATCAGCCCATGTTGAGCCTGCTCCAGGATGCTGGGGATCTGGGTTCATGGCCCTGTGTTGAAGGATGAGAGAGCTGGAGAGAGGGATAATGGGAGCCATAGCCATGCATGCGTCAGCAGAAGTGAAGTGGCTAAAAGGTCTGGAGTGGTGTGGAATGCAATCTATATGGAGGATAGGCCACCAGGGATGAAGAATTGGGTTGCAGCCTAGTTTTGTGTTTGCTGCTGTTCGTATTCATGAGCCCTCCAGTTTCATTGTGAAGTCTCAGTATTGGCCCAGTTTGGCTCCTAAGTAAAGTACTGTGGCTTCGGCCACTGCTGTAGGTGCCTGTCTCTGGTTGTACCCCCAGCTCCTTGGAGCTGTTTCTTTGTTTTTAAAATAAATGAATTTGCTTATTTTATCTGAGTGTGCCTCCTGCTTAATGAAGTATGCTGCCTGTCTTCATAAGTATTGCTTCCCAGCTGAGTCTCAAGTTTTGAGTCTGCCCTTTGGAGCTGTAGTTATCTGACTGCTTCCAGCAAATATACCAGCGTAGAACCCTTGTTGTCTGCACTATAATGTATGTGCCACCTTTTATCTGCTTACTGGATGTTTGTCTGTGCTTGTGCCCCCTTCTGTTCCCTAATTTACATCAGGTTCCTAGATACAGGCTGAAGGGGTGGCTCACACTGAAGAGAACTGGTTACTGCCATATAATGTATATGTATATAGATGTTTTCTGTGATTGAGCTTATCATGTTATTCATTATACTGTTTACTGTGATTTGTATTCTTCATTATTGATGGTTCTAAATGGATTTTAAATGATTAGTGAGCAATTACACAACAGAAAATGGTTATCTTGAATTTTTTTTTAATGACGTCTAAATATAAGGCCTATATAACATATTTTAAGGATTCAAGATTTTATTATTAGAACAAATACAAAAGTAAACAATTGTCCTGCTGTTAGGGAAAAAGAGTTAATCCAAACTTCCATATTTAAACTCTAAAATAGTTCTGAAGCAAAAAGGAAAAGCCTTACTTTTGTATTCATGATTAAAGAAGAGCCATAGGTTCCCTTCAGGATACAGGAGCGTTTGATTGGGCTCCACCCCCTAAGGACTTTGAGTTTGGAGGAGGGAGCATTCATATTGATGGCACTGTGGGCCTTAGTTATGTGTGTTATGTTAGGTGGAGCTTTGTTTTAGCTCTAAAAGGATAAAGTACTCTTTGTGTTGGTGAGAAATAGAAAAATAGTTGTGCACCCATGACTAAAGGGATACAGTCTAGGTAGGGTCCCCCGCTAATGACTAGAGCATCCAAAGGCTGGTAGTGGCGAATGCAGAAAATTGCTCACAAGTACTGTATGTCATAAGACATTTGGTCAGATAGAAAGTATGTTTGCTAAGTATGCAAGCACAGCTCCAGCAAAGGACTGCCAGTTGTTATGGGAGGGTTCTGAGGACAGGTCAGTTGGTCTGGGCTTTGACGTTGTTTTAAAATATTATCTTTATGCAGTAAGGAAATGAGATCCAAGGGGACAGAAATGAAGTATTGATGGGTACTGTAACACTGCTTGGTGCTCTGTTGCTGTCCAAGGCCTTTCTTGGCTCTACTGAACCTAGCTTCAGGGTAAAGGTGAATAAGAGACGCAGCTCTCAGAAATTAATGTAACTGTATTAAAGAGATTTGAAACTGCATGAAATAATTCAAATCCAAGTTTTGAAGTTATTATATATTATATTGTGTTTCTGGATGAAATTTAGTTCTGACATCATTTAGAAGCTTCCGATTTACATTTTAAAGGATGGTATGAGATAGTTACACAGATATCTTTGATTATATGCGTTTTGCAAGGATATTTTGATGTTCATACAATTATATTTAAATGCCTATTTCCTATTGGTTCTCTGAAAGAGGTATGTAGAAAGTAGTAGCAGAAAATTTTATTCAATTCATATATAAGAGATGAATGAATCGGATAGCTCAGCCGAGACAAGTTCATTTCCAGTGAGGTCCATTGTGCAAATTTGAAAAGTAACATAAAGTTTCATAATACACAATACAATATAAATACATAATACACAACACAATATATGTTCAAAAAAAAAAAGAGAACATTTTAAACACAATTCATAAGATAAAACTTCAAGAGTACTCCATTTAGAATACACGCAGCTGCTATTTTATCACACTAGACCCCAGAGTATCCTAAGAAAGATCCAACAGGGTTTGTTGTCTTGCATCTTTTATAAACCAAAAAATAATATCACCTATTCTGATAGTACCATTTACTAATCAAAGGGTTTATGGGACAGAGTTCCATAATATCGGCCCTCTAGACAAAAAATGAGCCCTACCCAATTTTAATCTAAAATTTGGTTGACAATATTCTAGTTCTGATTCTGACCTCAGGCCTTTCTTTATTGGCCTAATTACTAATTTATTAATGATATAATATGGAGCCTGCCCTAAGATGCATTTAGTCATAAGTAATAAGGCATGTAGGGGTTCTCTCTGTCTAAGGCTGATTCACTGTAATCTTTCATATAATTCCACTATGTGTGTCCTTTTTGGTGCATTTAAAATAAATCTCACTAATTTATGGTGTATAATATGTAATCTATTTAAACTACTCTTTGTTGAACCTGCGTAAATCAGGTCCCCATAATCTATCATCGGTAATATCAATGAATTTACCAGGTGCTTCCGTGTTACTTCAGTCAGGGAAAATATATTCCTATATAGGCACCCTGAGCATTTCCCTACTTTCTTTTCAATGGATTCAGTATGCTTGTCCCATTTCAAGGTTGTGTCCAAATGGATTCCCAGATATTTATAGCTCTGCACATGATCTAAAATATTATTGTTAAGTGTTCTAATCTGCAAAGTTTGTTCTAGTGAAGCCAACTGTTGTGGTTTAGAGAAAATCACCACTTGAGATTTTTTGGTATTCAGAATCAACTTGGAGTTCAACAAAAAGAGTTGGAATTCATCAAAAGCCTGCTGGAGAATGGGCTGAATATTTTCTACAGAGGTACCTTCGACATACACAACAGTTTCATGTGCATATAAATGGTATTTAACACTGGGATCTAACACACTAACTTGTTCATGTAGATGTTGTACAAGATTGAACCCAGGGTTGAATCCTGAGGGTACACCTGTTACTATTTTCCTTTGGCTAGATGTCCAATCCCCAATAGAAACAACTTGTTTCCTATGTGTCAGATATTGTTGGAACCATTTAATTACGGGGTCAGACATATCAATATTGTTGAGGTTAGGCAGGAGGATGTCATGGTTTAAGGTGTCAAAAGCTTTGGATAGATCTATAAAGACTGCCCCCAATGACATCCCCCTGTCTAAAGCCTCAACAGTATCTTCTGTAACCTTCAGTAAGGCAGTGGTAGTACTATGCAGAGATCTAAATCCTGATTGCATTCTATTAATAATCTTATTTTCTTAAAAAAAGTGTTGAAGTTGGGCACTCAATAATCTTTCAAAGGTTTTGGCAATTATTGGTAGGAGAGATATCAGACGATAATTTTCAATCAGGGTTTTTGACCCATTTTTATAGATTGAAATTACTCTAGCTGTTTTCCACAGAACTGGAAGTTCAGATTGGGTAACGGACATGTTGAAAATTGTTGGTAGTGGGTATGCAATAATAGGTGCTGCATATTTTAACAGTAATGTGGTGATTTCATCTAATCCACAGGCTTTTTTATATTCAATTTAAGTATTTCATTTCTTACTTCTTTAACATTAATTGGGCAAAAAGAAAATTTTTCTGGTGTCTGGGAATTACTAGTTAAATAACTTATGCCAATGTGGTAAGTTACTCCCTAGCAAGCCTGGTCTGGTTCCCTCTTGAATATTAGTACAATTTGGTTTCTCTGTTCTTGATCTCAGTATAATCCAGATTATGCCACTGATAAGCAAAATTAAATTTCAGACAAGATTTATTTTTTAAGATGATGGATTGGAGAAAGTGTTTATTATTCTGATAAATTAACTTTCTGTATTTTCTTAATCTGAAACATATATTGATCATGCTTTTAATTGTAAGAATTGTTTGTATCAATTATTTTTTTACTGTGTGGCCCGGTGGCACTGAGGGTTGAGGTGCTGGTTGCCACACCTTGCACCACGCTGGCAACCCAAATTCGGGAATGAGCTCGGGCATTGGGGGTCAGCAGGGGAGGGAGAGGGTCAAGCATCTGATGGACTGCTCTCTACTCTCCTGTCCCTGGGGAGGAGTCTTGGGTCTCTCCAGTGCAGTGTAGACCCCCGGTGGAGACTGGGGTATTTCTAGCACTGGAGCAGCTGTGGTGCAGCCGTGCTGATGTCATTGCACATCTGTGCT
Organism: Neoceratodus forsteri; assembly: GCA_016271365.2. Taxonomy (NCBI): domain Eukaryota; kingdom Metazoa; phylum Chordata; order Ceratodontiformes; family Ceratodontidae; genus Neoceratodus; species Neoceratodus forsteri. The sequence continues at coordinate 1,782,552,331 of CM057452.1, forward strand.
CCTGGGGGAAAAACAAAGAAAAAACCCTTACCACACCGGTAGGCGATAGGGAGGGTCAGTGGCAGAGCTACATGCCCAATGTCAGGCTATCCATCTTGGTGCTCCCAGTCTCCCTCTACCTCTCCGGTCACTCCATCAGATTGTAGATAGAGAGCCGGAGGAGTTGGCGGTCCCACCCTGGAGGGCTCAGAGCCAGGTGGTTGAGTAGCTGGGGGAGGTTGGGGGAGAATCTGGGCTGGGTAAGCACCAGAATTGGAGGAGGCTTCAGGTGAGCAGCAGAGCTCTGTCAAGTACCCACGCCTGAGAGAGTCTGGCAGGGTAAGTGATAAAGAGTACAAAAATGTATATATATTTTTTTTTTACTAAGATGTATACTGTGTGTGACCAACAGTTTGCTGTCAGTATATTGTAAAGGCTTTTACATATAGCTGAATAATTAAACTTACTGACCCCCTGAAAAATGTGAAGAACCCCAACAACATGGGGCCCTTCAAGGAGGTGTTGTTTCAATGCCTACAAAACTACTCTGACTGCTAATGCATATCTCTCCACCATCCTCTCCAAACGTATACCCCTCCCTTCATCTATACTCCACTAGTCCATCCCTTTTTCCATCTCTTGCCACTAGAAACTGCTTTTTATCATTCCATAACTTATTCATACAACTATCAAAAATGTACTCATGTTAATATGCAAATCTGGACTGTGTGTTGATTATACTTTTTATATTGTTATGCCTATTGCTGTACTTTTCACATATGCAACATCCATGTACCATCTCTGCTGCTATAACTGTCACCCAGGACCCTCTTGAAAAATAGGCATTTAGCCTAAATTTGACTATCCTGGAGTGTAAATGTCTGAATACATATAGTAATACATTAATTTGCGCTAAACTCCCCTGCTGGGTGTGACAAACTGTTTGGTCCCACTGTAGCGGCCCTTTCTGTGAATTCAGGGCATCCTGTCAGATCTTGCAGTTTATCAGGTCTCTTGGTCTCCAATAGACCAGCAGCAAGGGAAGAATATTTTTTTTCTGGTGATCCCTTCCATTCATCCCGTGGTAGTGGTTGGGTTACCAGCAGCAGCAGGAGCAGCAATTCATTGGTGCTTCTTACAGAACCCCAAAAGGTTATTGTATAAGTGATCAACAGCAGGTGACTCCTTCTACTTCCTTCAGAGTTCAGAATCAATGCCTCCTGATTATTCCTCACAGTCAGGGGGCAGAATACCATGCTCCTGACTCAATGGCAGAACATCACTTCAGACAAATGAGTCTTGGAAATCATCCCATCAAGCTGTGCACTGGAGTTCATCTCTAAGCCCCAAAAGATACCCCCATGCCTTGTCACTATCCCCAGGATCACTTGACCATCCTGCAGGAGGAAATCAAGGTTTTACTGGAAAAGTGAGCAATCCAACTAGTGTCCCCACCAGAACAGAATCTCGGATTGCACTGCAGATACTTCCTAGTACTAAAAACAATAGGACAGCTTTATCCAATTATGGATCTTTAGTTTTCCAAGATCCATAATGGGTTTCACCCATAATGGATCTTTGAGAACTAAATGAACTCATTGTATTGCATGTAGAAAGTTTCACATGGTCTCTTTGAGGTCACTCCTCCCCCTGGTGTCTTGAGGAGACTGGATGTGTTCATTGTGTGTGGTACAGTATACTTATCTAGAGTGCACATAGAAAGCAAAAAATGACACAAACAATACCTGAGATTTTGTACAGAAGGTTATTATTTTAATTTCTTAGTTGTTGCCCTTGGGCTTATCATCAAACTGTGTGTATTTACCAAATGCTTTGAAGTGGTAGCAGCAACCCTTCATTAGTAAAAACTGCCTATGTTCCATAATCTTGATAATTGGCTCTTGAAAGGGTCCTCTAAAGCTCACATGGTTCACACAGCGAACAAAAGAAGGCAGCTGTTGGACCAGTTCTATTGTCCAAGTCAATGTACTCTACCAAAGTCCATTCTCACCCCTTGCCAGTAGTTGCCACACATTGGAGTGCTGCTCTACACGTCTCAGGTGAATGCTTTTCTGCTGTACATTTGGACAGTTGCCTTGATACCTCAGGCACATCTGGTTGCCGGAAGCAATGTGGTCTTATGGCTGTTTCCATATTCATGATTCCACTAGCCCACCTGCACATGCAGATTCCTGCATGCTCATTGGTCTCAGGCACACAAGGTAAGGATGATACTGATGCCTAATTTGCATTTGGTGAACGTGCCAAAATCTGGTGATTTGTTACCAATGAAAGTGGTCTGAAGGAACTTGTTTTCTCTTTGATAGCTTAGTACTTCATTGTCATGATGCGGCATTTGTAATAGGGAGCACACACTGAGCATGTCTGGGTTATTGGCAAGCCACATGACTTGCAACAGCCAATGAGTGACACTAGAGATCAAGAACATAAGAACATAAGAAAGTGCCAGCAGAAGGGGACCTTGCTATCCATCAAGTCTGCCTGTGAAAGCTACCCCCCTCCCAGTTTCTTTACTGCCTTAGGTTTCCACAGTACCTATCCCATGCTAGCTTGAACTCTCCCACTCTCTTTGCTGCCACAACCTCTGGGAGCAGACTGTTCCAGGGCTCCACCACCCTTTCATGAAGAAAAGCTTCCTGTTGTTTGTTCTGAAACTACTTCCCTTCAGGCGCATGTTGTGCCCCCTTGTCCGTGTAATCGTGTTTTCCCTGAAGAGATCCTGTGTTTGTACTGAGTTGATACCTTTGAGGTATTTAAATGTCACTATCATATCTCCCCTATCCTTTCTCCTCTACAGTGAGTACATCCTAAAATGGTTTAATCTCAATTTGTATGGTTCTTCATGTAGTCCATGTATCATCTTCGTAGCTCTCCTCTGCACAGTTTCCAGGCAATCCTTTCCCTTCTTGAGGTGTGGTCTCCAGAACTGGATGCAGTACTCCAGGTGAGGCATCACCAAGTACCTGTACAGCAGGACTATCAATTCACTTTTCCTACTTGTGATACCCCTTCCTGTGCATCTGAGAATGCTGCTAGCTTTTTGCACTGCCTGGTTGTCCTTAAATCATCAGATACAAATACCCCCAGATCCCTCTCTACCTTAGTTTCAGCTGTTCCTCCTAGGGTATATTTCCAGTCTAGGTTCTTCCTCCACAAGTGCACAACTTTGCACTTCTTGGCATTGAATTTCAACTGCCACTGTTTTGACCATTCCTCCAGTTTTTTTAGATCAGAGATCATTTCTGTAACCTCCTCTTGTGTGTCCACTCTATTGCAGAGCTTTGTGTCATCTGAGAACAGGCATACCTTTCCTTGCAAACCCTCCATAATGTCACTGATGAATATGGTAAATGGAACTCCTTGTGCTGCACAAATCTCAGTGTTATTTCCAGCTCTCTCTCATAGGGAAATGACCTGTAGAGGAAGTGGCCTCCTTTTACACGAAAAAGAGTGGCTCTTGATCAGAAAAATTTCCAAATCATCTCAGAATCATGTATTTTCATTCGAACTAGCTACTTTTCACTGCATTTAACTGCAGTTTCAATAAGGCTGGTTAGTGAAATCTTGCAGCAGAGGAGAGAGGCACAGTGTAAGCCTGCACTGGTAGCCTAAAGTCCTGCAACAGAAACAGGCAGAGTGAATGTAAAAGGCTGGGAAAAAGTGAGTGTGTGGGGGGGGTGAAAGATTTATTTGACATTTTGTTTTTTACTAAGTGCTGGTGGTATAGTAGTAGAGGGCACAGAAATCCATCCTCAAGCAGGATCAGGGAAGACTGAATGTAGCAGACTGGGAAAGGCGCAGAAGTGATTGTAATAAATTTATTTAACAAATATTTTTTTTTTACTTACTGTTGGTACAATAGGCCACAAAAGACCATCCTTTCATTTTTTGCCTGTGCGGGAGTGAGCCTGTCAGTCCATTAGTAAGTCTGAAGTAGACTGCCATGTAAGGCAGAAGTCCACAAGGTCTCTCGGTGATGTGGGATGTGGTCTGTCAGCAGTGGGGGGGGGCTGGTGGTATCAATTTACCCTATACATCTGGTATTGAAACCCAATTGAGCAATCCAGAAGCACATCAGTTTTCCCCTTTTCCTTCTTCTAGTGCTTCCATTTCCCCAATTTGGAATATAAGTAATCCATCCAGGTCTGTAAATTCTAATTCTGAAAAAGGAAAAATCATCTTCATTAATGACTTCAGAAAACAGCATCAGGGGAGTGAGTTAATCAGCAAGTCCAAATCACAAGTTCAATTTCAAGATACATAGTTTTGCAACACAAAAAAATAATAGTCCTGCCAAAGGTAAGGTCCAGTAATTTCTATTCATTGATGACTTGATGGCTATGCCCCCCCCCATCACAACCCCACTCAGCAGGTCAGGCCCTCTGCTCCCACAGTGCCAACCTCTGAGCACAGTATTGTCAACAGTTAACAGAACAGGGTAACCCTCCTGTCTGCTTTGTGGGTCCAAATTACCTTTGGTCTCAAGTTCTGGAGGGATTCAAACTGTGAACCTCTTGCTAGCATACCCAATGTACAGGCTCAGATAATTCTGCTCTTCGGGGGGGCAGATATCTTTTGCCTACGGGCACCTAACCAGGTGTACAAAATGAACCATTAAAAACTCTATGAAAGACCCCAGATAAACTCTTACCTTTTCCCAGTTTGGTATTACCATTAAGCTATGCACAGTGTCAACTTTAACCATGTATGCTTCACTTGTCAAAGAAAGAATTTCAAAGGCACACCAAGCAGTCTTTTTAAAACAGAGGTTTACTTTAAAATAGATAAAAATGTAAAAGGTAAATACGGAACAATATATCACAATGCATACAATCACTTAAAAGAACAAGGTTTAAAAAGTACAAATTCCTACCACCAGACACTTAGACTTCTCAATCTAAAGTATATCTTCTAACAATGCTTGAAGTACTGTAGATGTTGTTGCTTCAAAGAGTCCAAACAAGAATGTCCATAAGTGGAAATACAGAATACAGTTTAAACCCTGTGTCTCCACCCCTTCTATGATGCCACCTAGCTCCTCCTTTTAAAATATAAAAATTATACAAACAGGATGTCCTAATCAGGAGGTATATTATAAATAAGGTGACATCAGCAAAAACTCACCTCCCAATATGACTCTCTTTAAATCACATCCCCTCTTTGATCTTGAGTGGTTTCCTGCTCCTCTTTGATCTTTGAGCAGTTCCAATTTCCCCATTTCAAAAGGCAGGCGGTCATAAATTGCAACTCCTCTGAAATGTCATAAAAGTTTACGATCGCTCCTTGCAGCTGGTCAGCTACAATTAAGTCAGATAAACAGGAGACCCTTAATTATGTCTCTCTAGTCTTTAGTTATCTCCTGGCTTTCAGGTTAACATATATGCTGTTATTTTAAGTGATACTTGGGAGTTATCCCAGGAGCACAGGATTTCTCATGAAAGACAATCACACTACATTTTTATATTACAAAAATCCTAGAGTAATCAGAACCAGCTGTCCAAGTGTCACAATCCTCCCCACCTAGACTGAATTTGGGGGCTCTATCCCCTGCATGAGATGAGCTTCCCAAATCAGTTCATTCCTCATAGACACAAGACAAGCCATCCAAGTTCTGCTTTTTCGCTGCAACCCTATGTACGATTGTCATGTCATACCCTTGCAAAGCAAGACTCCATCTTAACAATCTACTATTAGTCTTTCCCATTTGCATCAGCCAAACCAGAGGGTAGTGGTCAGTTTGTACCACAAAGTGCTGCCCATACAAGTATGGCTCCAACTTCTTTAGGGCCCACACTATGGCAAGACATTCTTTTTCCACAGTGGAGCATGCCTGCTCCCTGGGAAGTAACGCTTTACTCAGATACACTACGGGGTGATCTTTTTCTTGGTTGGATGTCTGACTTAGTACTGCCCCAATACCCACATCTGAGGTGTCAGTCTGAACTATAAAGGGTCTGCTATAGTCAGGACTTTTCAAAACAGGAGCACTGCACAGTGCCTCCTTCAATCTGGTAAAGGCTTTTTCACAGGCTGGTCCCCAGATAATTTTCTTTGGCATCCTTTTCTTTACCAGGTCAGATAGGGGAGCAGCCAGGGCACTGTAATTGGGTAAAAATGTTCTGTAGCACCCTGCTGTCCCGAGAAAACTCCTGACCTACTTCTGTGTTTCTGGTCTGGGCCATGCCTGGATCACCTCTATTTTTATTTGGTTAGGATGGAGTTGTCCCCAGCTGACCACATGCCCAAGGTATGCCACTTCTCTCATGGCCACCTGGCACTTCTCAGCTTTGACAGTGAGCCTGGCCCTCTGTATCCTGCCCAGCTCTTCCCTAAGTTGGGACAGGTGTTCCTCCCAGCTGGCACTAAAGATGGCAATGTCAACCAGGTATGCCACGGTGTACTCCTCTGCACATTTAACACTTGGTTCACCAACCTTTGGAAAGTGGCCGGGGCGTTCTTCATTCCAAAAGGCATTACTTTAAATTCAAATAAGCCTATTGGAGTGATGAAGGCTGACCTTTCCCTAGCTCTGTCCATTAACTCTACCTGCCAATACCCCTTGGTCAGGTCAATGGTTGTAAGGTAGGTCACCCCTCCCAACTTGTCCAAGAGTTCATCCATCCAGGGCATCGGCTGGGTGTCTGACTTCGTGACTGCATTCAGTCCACGATAGTCCACACAGAAATGAGTAGAACCATCTGGCTTGGGCACAAGGACTACAGGTGAGGCCCAGGGGCTATGGAATCTCTGGATTACCCCTAAATCCAGCATCTCCTCCACTTCTCTCCTAATGTTCTTTTGGACAGCGTCTGACACCTGATATGCTGTCTGCCATATGGGCATCTGTGTCCCTGTCTCCACATTGTGCGTCGCTAAGGAGGTTAGTCCAGGCTTGGCGCTAAACAATGGGGCAAAGTCTGCTAAAACCTTCCTTACTTCCTGGATCTTGTCCGAGGCCAGCTGGGGAGGCAATTTAACTGCCTCCACAGAGGACTCCTACTTACTTTCTTCCAGCAAGTCCACAAGGGGATCTTCTTCGTCTGTCCCCTCCCCAGGACTACACACTGCAAACACCATGTTAGCCCTATTAGCATATGGCTTCATCATGTTGACATGGTACATCCTTTCTGTCTGTCTTCTGTTAGGTAACTCTAATATAGTTCATGTCATTTACCTTCTTTACTACTTTGCACGGTCCTGCCCACTCAGCCTGCAGCTTGTCTTTCTGGACCAGAATAAGGACCATGACTTCCTGAGCCACCATGTATGAGTGAGCTCTGTCTCTGCAGTCATACCACACATTTTGTTTCTGTTGGGCAGCTGCCAGGTTGCTCTGGGCTGTCCTCATAAGCTCCTTCAGCCTTTCCCTAAACTTAAGGACGTAATCCACTATGGGAGTTCCCTGGGTGGTGTGCTTGCCTTCCCAGTCCTCCTGGATCAAGTCTAGGGGCCCAGGTACCCGGTGTCCATATCTGTTCGAAGGGGGAAAATCCTGTCGATGCTTGGGGCACCTCCCTGTATGCAAACAACAGGTGGGGAAGGTATTTCTCCCAGTTCCTTCCATGCTGTTCAGCAAATGCCCAGAGAATTGACTTCAGGGAACCATCAAATCTTTCCACAAGCCCATTGGCTTGTGAGTGATACAGTGTTGTGCATCTCTGCACCACCCCACACTTCTCCTACAAACATTTCATCAGGTCTGACATGAAGGAACCCCTCAATCGGTGATAACCTCCGGCAGAAACCCAACACGGGAGAAAATCCCAAGTAAGGCATCTGCCACTTTGTCTGTCCTCAGTGAGGATAGGGCGACTGCCTCTGGGTACCGGGTTGCATAATCCACCACAGTTAGGATGAATCTCTTTCCTGAGGAGCTGGGGGTATTTAAAGGCCCCACAATATCCATTCCCACCTTCTGGAATGGCTCCTCCACTATGGGCAATGGAATCAGGGCGGCTTGGGTTTTCTTGCCCACCTTCCCTATTTCTTGGCACCGGTGACAAGACCTGCAATACTACTTCACCTGCTGGGTGAAGTTGGGCCAGTAGAAATTCTGGGCCAACCGCTGCGTAGTGCACGTGTTTCCCAGATGACCAGACAAGGGAATATCATGTGCAATCTTGAATAACTGCTCACAATACCCCTGGGCAATGACAAGCTGCCTGCCTAGCACCCTTCCCTCTGTCTCCACAGCCTGAGTATCCATCAGTTCATTTTCCCAACAAACCTTATGTCTGCTGTCACCTCCCTGTGCTCCATCACAGTCTGCCCAAGCCCTCAGCTTCTCTAGACTATGGTCACTTCTCTGAGCAGCTGCAAACTCCTCACACATTCCCAAGGCATGGGACAGGTCCCCTTCAGTCTCTAAAGTAGGGTCTCTAGCACTAGCATCAGGGCACTCAAGATCACTGTCATCCCTAAACCTCTGACAATGTGTCACCCCTCCCTCTTCAGAGTAACCCTCTGTAGCTGTGTGGTTAACTGCTACTGGGGAAATTTGTACCCTCTTTTCATTAGTCTGCCATATCAGGAGACACAGGCTGGGGAACCAGCCTCCCAGTGGTTTCCACAATGACTTCTGTGGGGTCCAGGGAACCACCATTTTCCCTGGCCACGTGGCTATGGGTAACTGCACACACCATCCCCTGTTTGAGATTGTTGCCAAGGATGACGTCCACTGCTAATGTTTTGGCTACAGCCACCTGTTGCACAGTTCCCCCTGTTTCACCGCAGTCTAGGAGAACACTGGCGAGTGGCAATGTTTTCTTCTCACCAGTAAAGTCCTGTACAGTGATGTATTTATTGGATATAAGCTGATCAGGCTCTACTAGATCCCATTTTACCAATGTCAGGGATGTCCATGTGTCCCTTAACCCTTGTGTCCTTACACCATTCACCATGACTGGGTGCACGTGTTCCCTCATGTTCACAGGCATGCTTCCAGGGACACACAAACAACCCACTTCCTTCCTAGCACCACCTTGCATATTGCTCATCCGTTTGGGACACTGTCTGACAATATGCCCAGTTTCTCTTTACACAACCAGCATTCATTTCTTTTCTCAGAGAAATCTTTTCTCTGAAACCTGGGGCTAACTGCTTTTGGTTGAGGCAGTGAGGGTTTTAGCTGCCCTGAAGGCACGCTTTTCCCCTTCTGCACTGCCTCACCCACCTCATTCGCTCTCAGAGCAGGTCTGCTCTTGGCATAGTGGTCCAAGAGTTCAGCAGCCTCTTGCACTGTTTTGGGATCTCGGTCCTCTAGCCAGGTTTTCAGCTTGGCTGGGGTATGCCCAGAAAAACTGTTCTAACAGAATCACATTTTAAATTTTATCTACAGAGTTTACTTCAATTCCTTCCCACCAACATTTTAAAAACTGACCTTGTTTTGTGGCTAGCTCCACGTAGCTCATGTCAGGGCTTCTCCTGAGCTTACAGAATTTAGGTCTGTATGATTCAGCAGTTAATTAAATTTTTTTTAACAGTGCAGCTTTAGGCCCGGTGGCGCTGAGGGTTGAGGTGCTGGATGCCTTACCTTGTGCTGCGCCGGTGACCTGTGTTCAGGAACGGGCACGGGCTGCCAGGGGTCAGTAGGGGTAGAAGAGATTGAGCATCCATAGGACTGCTTTCCCCTCTCCGGGGTTGGGGGACACCAGTGGGTCACTGCATGACTGGGGCCTAGCGGAGGTTGGGTGCTGGTGCACCAAATCACTGCACAAGAAGGGGATAGGTGAGGCAGATGCTCGGAGGAGCACACACGAGAGCATGAATGTTCACTCCTTGTGGTGTCATTGCACGCCTCGCCTACAAGACAAAAACTTAGTTGGAAAATCAGGGTACTGGTGCCACAGTATGAAAGTCGGTCCCTGCAGGCGCCGCCCCCATGATATGCATCTGACCTCCCAGCACTGAATCCAGAGTTACGGTGGGTTGAGGGATCCCCACCACCCTACCACGGGGGGCAAAGCCATGAGGCAGCTGGAATGGGTTGGGTAGCAAGTGAGGGATGGAGCTGGGGGATCCGATAGGAGACACCACCACCAGGGACTGGGTGGATAAAGAGAGTACAAAAAAAAAGTGCAGCTTTAAGTTTGCTGTAATCATTACTGTCCTCATTGTCCATTTGACCCAATGCATCCCAAGCTTTCCCGGTAAGTAGCAGGGATAGCTGGAAGCTCCAGAACTCCCTAGGAATTTTAACCTGAATACAAACTTTTTCAAAAGAATTTAAAAAGGCATCCATATCCTCCCCCTCTTTAAATCTGGCTATCAATTTGGAATTCTATTTGTAACCCAGTCCTGTAGTCCCAGTTAAACCCAAGCCACTTACCTGCTCTTGTGCGGGTGGTTGGAGTCATAGCTTCTCCAGCTCAAGTCGCCTCTGGCACTCACATGCCTCACAGTCTGCCTCCCACTGTTCACGGTCCGCCTCTTGCTGTTCTTGCTCCATCTTCTTCTCTGCAGCTCGCTGGTGCTCACACTCCTCATGCTCAGCCTCCCACTGTTCACAGTCCCTCTTCTCCTCTGCAGCTTGCTGTTCTCACTTCTCTTCTCTCTGGAACTCCAGCTCCATTCTGTGCAACTCAATCTGCAGCCTGAGTACTTCTGGCTCCAGAATGTTGGTGACCTTCCCCTGCTGCTGTGGCCCTTCGCTGGCACTGGCCCTGCTGCTCTCCTCATTGGATCTGGACACTGCACTGGCCGCTAGCCCTTCCACACTCAAGGTTCGGTCCCTTACAGTCATTGTCTGTGACTTGATGCTCTGGGTATCTGCTACCATCAGGTCATCCACAAGGTTCTGTTTGGTGGCTTTCACCATGTATGGGACTCCTCTGTCCCTGCACAACTGCTTTAAGTAGTCTACAGTGTAACCTCTGTAGTTGGTAGCCATCTTCTTCCCTAACTACGGCTACTGTAACTTGCACTTTAGAAAAAAAAATAGGTAGGAACTTGACTGTAAGCCAAGTGATATAGTTCTGTTTCATTTTTTAAAAATAAATCACTGCCCTTTCTTTGCAAGTGAGCTGTACAGTACCCCCACCCCATTATTTTACTTCAGAGGGAGCCAAAGTGGTTCAGCCAAATTAGTTAAGTTGAACCAAGTTTTCCGGTATCAGCTCAAAGCCAAACTGTAGTTGGCTCTGGCCCTCTTCTATTACCATTAACACCAGCCAATCAACCTACTTCCCAATTGGTGTGTGTGTGACCTCTCTGGCACACACTATGGTGATGGCAGGTCAGGTGTTATCTGTTAGTGTGGGCTCATTTTCTCAAGGTCCCTCCTCAAGTTACTCTGACTTTGTACATTACAGTACTGTATATTGGAACTGTGCTGGAGATGTCTCAGGCAAAAGCTTTCCTACTAGAAGATCAGGCAGTTGCCCTGATAGCTCAGGCAGGTCTGGATGCCAGATGGAAAATGGTCTTAGTCAGAACCATGCTTGTTTTTGGACCTCATGGCAACATCCCTATTCATGGTTCCCTTGACCAACCTCCATATGCAGATTCTTCAATGGATCCCACAGTCTCAGTGATCTCAAATGCACCAGTCTCTTGAGCACTGAATTATGGATTGTGTTTTCTGTACAGCACATTAAAGTGGTGGCAGTACAGCCAGCATCTGCTGGTAGGGGCACCCTTTCCCAGGGATCCTCCTCAGGCCACTTTGACCTCCAATCCATCCACCCTAAGTTTGGGTGCCTAACTTGGTTACCTCCAGACTTGCAATCTGGTCCCTAGTAAACACAGTCTCCATATAAATGTACTGAAGATGAAGCCAGTTCAATATGCATCCAGGTACCAACCTCACAGGTTCAGAGAATGATTGACCTTGCTAGTACAGATAGGCAACCAGTGTTTCATGTACTACTTAAACAATCATTGGAGCATAATGTGTCTTGCTTTCAGCTAACTCTCAGGTACACACAATGTGAAGGCAAATGCTCTCAGCCCCCCCATGGCACAACATCACAAATGGGAGCAATGTGTGGATATGACAGAACTTCTGTCCATTGGTGTGGCTGTGTTTGCTTGCTTGTTCCTGGGCCTGGAGTATTCTGGTGAGACAGAGTGCCCCTCTACTGGAAGAGAGGTTCCTGTATGCCTTTCCCACTAATCCAGCTCATTCAGCAGGTACTGATCAATCTGGTCAAACTGTGGAATGAGCAACCCACCATGCTCAGGTGGCCCCTCTGTGGGCCAGACAGATTTGGTTACATAGATGTTGATGGCAGATAAGAGCCTATGACCCACCTACTCTACCCATGTGCACCTTTGTGGGCCAGACAGATTTGGTGACATAGATACATAGATGTTGATGGCAGATAGGGGCCTACGGCCCACCTACTCTGCCCATGTGCACACGTATTTTGCATTTTCAAGCTTCTCTAGAACTAGGTTCCTAGTGTTATGGGAAATGACAGCAGAATCGCCATAACAGCTGACCCTCAACTCTAGTCTGTTGTTTCAGTTTTAAGGTTGTCTGATGCAAACAGACCTCCCACTCCTACAGCTGCATGCTTGACTCTTGAAAACATAGAGCTGGCATGGTTTAGCATGTTTCCCAAGGTTTCAGATGTCTTACTGGCAACTGGAAACCAGTCACTGTACTTTAGCTTCTAGTGTCAGTCTAAATCTTTGGATTCTTACACCTGCCCTCTTCAGAGTATTTTAGAGTTTCTTTTCTTCCTGTCCCAGGTAGGGCTTCACTTCTCCTCTAGAAAAGTGAACCTGTCAACCATCTTGGCCTATCGTGCACTTATAAGTAGTAAATCTGCAATTTAACTGGATATTTTCACATGTTTTGTAGAGAAGTCTGAACACAAATCCCCTGATCCATAAGCTTCCCTCTGCATGGGGCCAGAACCTAGTAAACCTGCTATGGATTTCTGCTAGACTCCAATTGAACCTGTTGCCTCCTGCAAATGCAGGTTTCTGTCTTGGAAGACTTTGTTTCTGGTGGCAATCACCAAGGCATGCATGGTGTCTGAATTTCAGGCTCTGGTTGTTGACCCCCACACCTTATCTGATCTTTTGTATGGATAGTGTGATCCACAGAACTCCTCCTAAGTTTCTATCTAAGGGGGTGTCTGAATTCACTTTGAAACAGCCCATGGACCTACTTGTCTTCTTCCTAATTCCATAAAATCTGGGGGAGGTGCTTCTGCACTCCCTGGACAACCACATGGTGCTTTACTTTATTCTGGACAAAAGTGCAGTTATTCTGCAGTCCTACCAGCTGTTTGTGTCCTTTGTCCACGTGTGCAGGGAAAGAAGGTATCTAAGCAGTTTCTCTCTAGGTGAATCTCCACCTGGATTTCACTGTTATCAAAGTGCTGGAAAAGAGCTGTCGAGTGCTGTTACGAGTATGCCACTAGGAGCATGATAGCCTCTATGGCTTGATTCAGGTCAGTCCCATCATCTAAAATTTGTTTATCCAAATCTTGGAGTTAGAGTCATATATTCACTGAACATTACAGTCTGGGTGTGGTCTCTCATAGGAGATCTAGTTTGGGTCTGACTGTGCTACAAGGCCAGCGGTCTTAGGAGGCATTGACCTCCTCTGTTCCTCCTGTGTACCTCTAGTATAGGGATGTTGTACTGTTTTGTAACTGTCCAAAGTGTGTGACTCTATGGAGGAAATATCTCTGAAGAAGTCAGTTTCATTACTTACAAGTAACAGCAGATCTTCAGGAAAGTCTCCAGAGAGCCACATAATTTCTATCACACAGTATCTCTCCATCTCCAGGCAGTAGTCTCCACTTACTGTGGGCTACTGCATCATTCATTAGTCAGTTGTTTTGTCTACATACTGTACAGTATTGTAAGTCTTACACAAACATTTGAATTTTAGGGCAATGTTGGCTCATTATTCTGTGTTCAATGCTTCTAGTCAACACATTCCCTATCCTCGTCCTAACATGAAGCCTTTTCCAGAAAGGTAGTATCCAATAAATGGACATAGCTTTTAAACCAGTGGTCTTCACTCACTGGGCTGCTGCACCATTTTCATCTTCTGCTTTTTTCCCCTTTATGGGCTACAGTACATAAGCCTTATAAAACTTTCAATTTAGGGGTAAGACTGGACAACTACTCAGTGTATCCAACACTTTGTCACAGTGCAGTGTCACTTTCATCAGTGACATACAGTAGGGAAATAACTGCTTGAACCAGTAACCTCCATTGTGGGCCACTGTACCATTCTGCCATTCTGTGTTGTTGATATGGACCAGCATAAAGAAAATACTGTTTCAGTCCTATCTTAATCACAAAACAATGGTTTTCTAAAGTCAAACAAGGGTAAACTAGCACAAATGTAATCAGACTTTGTTGAACTTTGCTTGGCTCAACAAGATTGAACATTTGGGAGGTTTACTGTACATAGCTCTAGTAAATTGTGACTTAGTAGCAAAATTACAGCCACCACCTTAACGTGCTAGATTATTGCTGGGATTCTCAGTACAGTACTACCATACATACTATAGTATCACTGAAATGTGGGGATGGAAAGGACTTGGGGTTCATCTTGGCCACACCCTTCACTCCACACTGCAGAGATGACAACATGTTTAACTATTATAGTACATCCAGACCTACTAGCCAAAATGCTAACCTAGCTCATACTGTGTAACTCTCAATGAGGAAGGCATCTAGTCCTACTTTGAATGCATGAACAGTTGTAACATTCATTACCTTTACTATTTATTTATTTATTTATTTGTTTGTTTGTTTTTTTGGTTTTGGTAACTGGGTAAGTGTACTAGACATAGAAAATGCCTATTTTCACACTCAACCCGGGAGAGTACAAACAAAATACAGTTACAGTCAAAATACAGTTACAGTCAAAAAACATGGTAGTAAGAGAACATTAAATACAAAACAATAAGCAGTTCAAGAAGAAACAAACAATCATAATCTACAAGGCACATAATTGAGTATATCAAACAGTACGGTACAATAATAATTGATAGAAGGTGCAATTTTCAGTAATTGTACATAAAATCAAGTAATAAGAATAAAATAAAAATACAATATCCTAGATCAAAATCTGTGGAGATTAAGTCTAGGGCAGATTAGCAAAAGAGTCCCCTAGCAGGAAGCGAAGAGTACATGCAGCACTTACAGTAAGGGAGGAGGAGAAGGGTAAAGTAGATATTATGAAAATGAGAAATAGGTAGGGACTAATATCAAGGTAGAGGGCAGTAAGTGCACAGGGTGGGAATTTGCATTACACTGTTCATACAAGTCCCAGAAATAGATTAATCATGTCAGAAAAAGAGCTCAGTGGAGACTAAGGTGGCCAGAAACAGGAGCAATGGTCTGCAAGCAGGAGGTGACTTTTTAGGAGGTGTTTAAAGCAACTGTGAGTAGAAGAGATCCATAAATTTGAGGGTAATGAGTTCCAATAAACAGGTGCAATGTAAGAGAAAGCTTGGGTACCCATGCCTGTTTTACATCTGGGCTCCTGAAGGAGCATTTGATCACCAGAGTGAAGATCATAATGTGAGCTTTGAGGGATGAGCATCTGAGCTAAAGAAGAAAGAACACCAGATGGGAGATGCAGTAAGTCAGGACACCGAGGAAGTAATGCCGATGTGCCATGACAGCCATTGAAGACTGTTGTATAGATGACAGTGGTAAGTGCGACAATGCAAAGCCAGTGAAAAGCAACATTTGTTGTTATATGAGGTATTCCATTGAAGCAGACTAGTTTTAGATGCACCAGCAAAAGTAACAGAGCTGTAGGTAAGGTCTGGCAGACATATGCCTTGGGCTATAGCTACAAGTGCAGGGGGGTGAGGGCATATCTGATTATGTAGGAAAGTCTGGTCTTAGAGTTTACAGCTTTACAGATGAGGGAGATGTGCAAGTCAAAGTCTAGGGAAGGGTCTTGGGTGATGTCCAGATATTTGAAGGATTGCACACTACTGAGAATAGAGCCATCAGTGCAGGAAACTGATATTTGACTTTGGCATTTCTTTAGTCTTGGGGTAAACCCAAAAAGCATGGCTTGGGTTTTACTAGTATTTAGAACTAGTTTATTACTGGCAAGACAACCTTGGAAATGGTAAAAGTGAGAAGACAGAGCAGAATTGATGTTAGGGACATTCTTGGCACTAAAGTAGAGGACAAGGTTGTCAGCATAAAGAAGAGATGAAGAATGGGAGGCATTAATAGAGATGTCATTAATGAAGATAGGGAAAACAAGAAGGCCAAGGATGGAGTCTTGAGGTACTCCAATGTTGACAAGTGGCGAGTTCAGGTGAGGCAGAGCAGTATTTCACATATTGCCATCTGTCAGTGAGGTAGCTAAGGTGCCAGGCAACCACCTCAGGGAAGAAGCCAAGAGAAGTCATTTTGGCCTTAAGTAAGGAGTGGTCTCTAAGGTTAAAAACCTTGGTAAGATCAATAAAACTGCCCCAGTTAGGAGAACAGAGTCCATAGCAATTATGGCATCATTCATGTACTTAACAAGAGCAGTGGTTGTGCTATGGCCTTTTCTGAAGCCGTGCTGAGACTCAGAAAGAAGATTATTGTCATGAAGAAATGCAGTGGTTTGAAGGGAGATGGATTTTTTCTTAGTTTACTTAGAACAGGGAGTATGGCAATAGGTCAATGATTAAGGACGGATTTAGGGTCACCTTTCTTAAAGCAAGCAAGCAGATCTTTATTAACAGAATCCACAGAACAACAAGTATAAAAATGTTTTAACATATTCAGTCTTAAAATAACAAATAAAAGATGGCAGTTGGCTAACCAATACTAATATTAGAAAATGCAAGGGAAAATAAATATGTTTTTAGGGCAGATTTAAAACCCTCAATGGTCAGCACTCTAATCTGATGAGGTAAAGAATTCCACAGGGTCGGGCCACATAAGCAAAAGAGCGAGCCCCTGAGGTCTTCAGCCAAACCCTGGGAACTTCCAGCAATCCCTTGTCAGCAGAATCGAGTGAGTGGAAGGGGCAGTAGGAGTGAACAAGATCTTGCAAGTAGCATGGTTCCTGCCCTCATAGGGCTTTATAGGTCAGTAGCCCGACCTTGAAGATGATCCGCCAATGTATAGGCAACCAGTGCAGTTCATGGGGCACAGGAGTGACATGGCTAGATCAAGGTAAGCCAGTCAACAACCTGGCCACTGTGTTCTGCACTAGCTGCAATCAGCAGACATCAACCCCAGTAACCCCAGGTAAAGGGCATTGCAGTAATCAATGCATGAGGTCACAAAGGTGTGGACTAACATTTGAAGATTGCCAGGTGGGACCAGGTGCTTGATCCAGGTGATGTTCCTCAGATGGCAAAAAGAGATTTGAATGACAGTTGAAACCTGAGATTTTAATGTCAGGCAACTCTTGAACACTACGCCAAGAGTTCGCACCTAAACAGAGGTGAGCAGCTGGTCTCCCCCTAGCCAAAGCCTGGAGGGTTGGCCTTCCACCAACCCCACGCTTTGGCAACCAGGGTCCACCTCCAGCACCTCAGGTTTGCCCATGTTCAACTTTAGCCAGTTGACATTCATCCAACCCTGCATCTCAGAGAGGCAGCTGTTAAAAACTGAGATCGTGTCACCCTGTTCCGACACAAAGGACATGTAGAGCTGAGTATTATCTGCACAGCAGTGAAAGCTCAGCCCATACCACCTTATAATGTCTCCCAACGACAACAAGTATACTGCAAACAATATGAGGGACAGCACTGAGCCCTGTGGAACCACACATTATGGGTAAGAGGGGTTGAGGAATAAATTCCTGACATCACTTTCTGAATCCTGCCAGTGAGGAATAATCAAAACCATCTGAGGACAGTACCAGACAGTCCACAGAATATCCGAAGGCGCTCCAGCAGCACCTCATGGTCTGCAGTGTCACATGTTGCAAAGAGGTCAAGGAGAACCAAGATGGAATGGCTTCCCTGATCTCTCACTGTCAGGAGATCATTAAGCACCCAAACCAGAGTGGTCTCGGTACTATGCCTCTTCCTGAACTTGGATTGTAGAGGATCGTAGACATCATAAGATGTCAGATGGTCATCCAGCTGCACCGCAACCACCTTCTCAATAACCTTACAAACAAAGGGCTGGTTAGAAACAGGTCTGTAGTTAACTAAGCAGTGCAGGTCGAGGGAAGCTTTCTTCAGGAGAGGCATTATTACCGTTTCCTTCAGGGGGTCCAGAAATACCCCTGAGTCCAACGAGCACCAGACAATCTCAGCAAGGACTGGGCCAATGACATCAGCGCACCCCAACAAGAGGCGCGTTGGGCCTGGGTCCACACTACAGAAGGTTGGGTACATACCCTTGACGATCCACACAATGTCCTCAATTACCAGCCAGCTAAAGTTGGACCAGGCAGGCCAAGGGCCTATAACCTCATGCCGATCACCGCAATACCCATTTAAGTGCACTGAGCTGATTTCCGACCTGATTGTGAGAATCTCATCAGAGAAGAATCGAGTAAACTCATCACACTTAACTTGTGAAAATGCTCCCTGTGGCTGAAGACAGGTTGGATTGCACAACCTATTGACAGTCCGGAAGAGTTGAACAGGTCAATTCCTCACCGCAGCAATCTCTTTGGACAGGAATTCTGCCTTCTTACAAGAGATTGCTGATTTATGGTCCTTATAAGGAGCTATCAATTTAAGTTTAGCAGCAACCAGGTCAGATTTCCACCAGAGCCGCTCCAGCCTTTGGACCCTGTACCTCAACTCCTTCAAAATCCCATCAAACCAAGGGGACTTCGGCAGAAGAGTGAGGGGACAAACACAGACAGGAGCCAGGGAGTCAAGGGCACATGTCACTGCCTCATTATAGGCTAGTACCAGCTCCCCGCTTATCTTCAGCAAACCTGATAGGTCCAGCACTGCCAAAGGACCATCCGGAGTCAAACCCCTTAAAGGGCAGTACTGGACCATCTCCATGGGGGCAGGTCTTTTGGGGGGGCTTCGAATCTCAATCTTATAGTATGATGGTCCTACCATCCGACCAGTTCCACTACCAGATCGGTGATCTCCATCCCTAGAAGGAAGCCCAGATCCAATGAGCATCTGTAACTATGGGTAGCAGTGGTAACTACCTGTGCCAGGCCCAACAAGCTCATCGGTTGGAGGAAGTTTTGTCCAAAATGAGAGAGTTCATCATGGACCCAGGCATTAAAATCCTCCAGAATTATCCATCTAGGGGATTCAAATACCAGGTCAATGAAGAAGTCTGCTACTTTCTGCAGGAATTTCTTCTCATCACTGGGTGATGGACAGATGAGAAGTATCTTGCAACCTGCACCTGTACATTTGACACACTCAAAGGATCTGGTTGTTCCCACGGGGGTGTCTACAAAGCCCAGACCCAATTTAAAATAAATGGCTACCTTCCCTCTGCCCTACAAGCCACTCTCTGGTGGTGTATCACTGAGTACCCAGCTTAAATGCCTGATTCCAATACTGGGCCAACATTATCATCCAGCCTGGTCTTGGTGATGCAAGCCAGATCAGCTGACCCAACAAGAGCAGCAATAATTGCTGTTTTGTTTTTAATTGTCTGGCATTGCATAACACCGCCCAAGTGGGATTGGAAGCAAATGTAGATCAAACTGCTTGCCCACTCAGTGTGGAGCCCTTGGGTATGGGAACCAGACAGGGAGGTCCCCTTTCCTGGACCCATTTTGCCCCAGGGCATCTCCTTGCCCCCTTAAAGACAGGGACTATGCTAGCAGTCTTCCAGATTGGGGGACCCATCCTGGAACAGAGTGATAAATTCAAAATGCTAGCCACAGGAGTGGCAATAAGAGGAGCAGCTAACTTTAGAAGCCGAAGCTCAAGGCTATCTGCACCAGCACTGCAGCAATCAGAGATAGACCTTAGGAGATCATAGACCCCTTTATAAGTTACAACTCAAAAGTTAAAGTGATGGGAGGTTCTGGGGGAAGGTAAGCAGGGTCAAGGGTAGGAGCATCAGGGGTGGGAAATGAACTAGTATAGCTTGACAAATCTGTGAAGTGTTGATTAAAGGAGCTTGCAATTGTGACAGGATTGCTACAATGCAGTCCATCGAGCACTATGTCATTGATAGATTGAAGCTGCTTGGACCCCATAAAATTCTTAATATGTGCCCAAAACTTCTTTGAGTCTCCCACTGCATTTATTATAGACTTTTTGCAGTAAGTACTCTTAACAACACAAATAGCTCTTTTACAGTAGTTTCTCTGTTTGGAGCACCCTGATCATGTCACCTCTCAGCCTTTTCCTCTTTAAGTATGCATAATATACCAATTTATCCCTGTTGATGAAGCAGTGGGGGGAGCAGACATGATGGATCTAGAGTCCCTTCCAACCTTAAATTACAATGTTACTATACTAGGTTACATAATTTGACTATGTCCAATTTCCTCTCCTTACTCTTGCCTCTTAAACTGCTAGTCAACTTGATGGCACTGTAATGGAGTATCTTTATCTCTTCAATGTCCTTTCTGTACTTCAGTTAGCAGAATTTGATACAGTATTCTAGTTGTGGTCAACCAGGGCCTTGTTTAGCACAAGGATAACCTTCTTTGACCTTCTCCATGTCCCTCATGCAACGCACCATTGCAGTTGCTCTCTTGACTGCAACAACACAGTACTGACTGATGTTATTTTACAGTCCACAACTATCTCTAAATTTCAGTCCTCAATTGTGCTGTCCACTGTCTACTATACAGGGTGCGCTATATATGTGACCCAGATTCCTGATTCCGAGGTGTAGTACTTTAAACATCCCCATATTAAATCTAAGCACCCATTTCTGGCTGGACTCTTTGGATCTGATTCTCAAAACTGGCACAAGCTGTGCCAATGGCAGCTTGCGCTTATTGCTGGTACAGTATCTAGGTCCTGGTGGCAAAGTCCAGCAGCTTATGGCAGCTGTGGCTGTGGGCCAAAGAAATAGCACATCTGTATGAGATGCCACAAGCTGCAGAGCAGCTGTGCACCACCCCAGGATGTTGCTGGTGATCTAGTGGACCCACCCAGCCCAGATACTCATTGTGATTAAATAAATAACATCCCTGGTGGTCTAGTGGATCCCCCCAGCCCCATAGTTATAAAATAAATCATGTCACAGGTGGTTTAGTGGTCCCCCCAGCCCCAATCCCCTTTTTATTACAAGAATTCATGTCCATGGTGGCTAGCAATACCTCCCGATCCCCGTTGTCACCCACAAAATATTCATAAATCTGCCCCTGGTGGTCTAGCAGACCACCCCCTCCCTATCCCCAATCAGCCCATAAAATACAACAGATAACTTTCCCTGGTGATCTAGTGGATCCCCCACCCTGCCAGGCAGTGCCCCACCACCCAGCACCCCCATCCCATCTCCTAGCTGGTGACCAGCACAGCCCTTCACTTTCTACCACGGCCTGTCGCTAACTGAGCTGTCAATAAGTGCGTAATATATACAGTACATGCTTATTGACTGACAGCTCTGTCAATCAATGAGCATGTACTGTTTACAGTATGCTGTCATTGACAGCTCAGTCAGCGGCTGGCCATAGTTGAGAGCAGAGGGCTATGCCAGTCACCGGCTCAGGGATGGGACAGGGAGAGTGGGTGGTGAGGCACTGCCTGCCAGGGTAGGGTGTGGGTGGATGGGTCCACTAGACCACCAGGGAAAGTTATCTGTTGCATTATACGGACCAATCAGAAATAGGGAGGGGGTCCACTAGACCACCAGGGACAGATTTATTAACATTTCATGGGGGACATCAGGATCAGGGGGACTGCTAACCACCAGGGACATGAATTCTTGCAATGAAAAGAGGATCGGGGCAGGGAGAACTGCTAGGCACCAGGGATGTGATTTATTTTATTACAGTGGGGTTCAGGGCTGGAGGGAGGACCACTAAACACCAGTGCCATGATATTTTTAATGAAAAGAGGACTGGGGCTGAGGGGGGACTGCTGCACACTGGTGCAAGATTGTACCCTTAGACCAGCCCTGGTTGATCTAATGGTACGTAGGAATATGCCTTCTGGGAGGGTTTTGAGAATCCTGAATTAGGGGATATGGCAGCCTGCGTCTGCCACAAGCCCCCTAGCACCATACTGTGGCCCGTTTTGTTCTGCAAGGATGGCGCAAGCCCCCTTTGGTGCACGCAGCTTGCATTTGCTGCAGGCTGCATTTGAGAATTGCTCCCAGTGCATCTTTTGGTTCAAGCCACAACTTGTGCCATTTCTTGTGGTGCAAGCCCCTTGCACCATTCAGGGGGGCCTTGAGAATTGGGCCTTTAATGTGTGCAGGTCCTCCTGCAGTGCACCAAATCAAATCAAATCAAAATCATAATTTACCCAGGCGGGCACCTTTGAGCAAGGCTCATTTGCAAGGTGGACCTGGTCATGAATACATCAAAGTACAGCACAGAAGCAGGTATACAAAAAGCAATAATATACAAGGAAGAAAAAGTATATACAGTGTATACAGTACAGTACAAGGTTGAAATAACCCTCTGCTGTTGCCAATCTTTTTACCAATTTAATGTAATCAGCAAACTTCAGCAGACTTCTGCTGCTCCCCCATTACTGGAGGCTTCCTTTATGGGCTCACAGACCATTAGATGCCCCCTTAGCTGGACCTCTGTGTAATTGTTCACCCTTTGCTTCCCCATAAACTGAACTGCTACACTGTGGGGCTGGTAGGGCAGCAGTACACCATCCAAGAGCTCTGGGCATAAGTCAAGCCCAGTCTCCTCCATCATTGTGGTTGGAGCCATATGGTGGTTCCATGATCCTGTCTCTATGACTGGCAGTGGGGTGGGACTGGAAAAGTTGATGAAGCATAATTGGGCACAGAAGAGAAGTGTTTCCACTACTCTAGGGTAGCTAGAGGGGTCAGGGAATACAGAAACCACCTGAGGAAGTACCAGCATTGCTACACATACAGTATGCTACATGCCTACCAACAGTGTCAGAGAATCAGTAAACAAATGCAGGGCATATGCCCATGACTAAAGGGTTCCACACTCCAAGGAATGCAGCAAAGCCAGAACCGAAGAGGAAAAGTGCCATCAGGCACCAATTTTAAGAGTTTCTCAGCCCCAGGGTAGGCAATGAGGCCAGGAATAGAAGTAGTGAGGTGCACATGTGCACACTGAAAGGGTGAGACTGGCTCCCTGCTGGCTAGCATTACAAACACCCACAACTCTAAAACAGGCAAAGTGCCCTGGTCACAGTCCTGGCATCAGGGCAGGCAGTGGGGCCAGGACATGGACAAAGTAGCCCTCAGGGGGTTAATAATAATGAAGCAAAAAGCAGGACTTGAATTTAAACAAACATGGAAATGGCCATGTATCTCATCTGCCCTCCAACTCCACAAGAGCTGCCAAATCTACGTATGAACATTGACCAATCTGAGGCCTGCTTTATATGAGAAACTGTATGCAAGCTCTGCTCAGCTGTGCTAATGTTATGAAGTCCTAGTAGCCCAGGAAAAGATTGGCTAATGAGATACGGGGTTTCAGCCAATGTAAAAATTGTGTTTTTGTGTGATGGAGGGAACTGTGACAGATCCACTGTCAGGAGCTGCAGTTCGGGCTGGCCAGCTCATAATTGTGTACATGTCTGACTTAAATTTATGGAAACAGTTTTAATCCATGCATCCATGCTGAAAGAGAAAGGTGAGAAGGAAAGCTGTTTTTTTTTCTACCTGCAGTGACTTTTCCCCACTTGGGATAAACTCCAGAGAATCAACTGACTGATGTAGAATTGTAGAATTATATAATCTGTTGGCAGATAAGGACTATACAACCCACCTAATCTGCCCATTTCCCTACTCTCTGCTGCAGCCCCAGATCCTATTTGATCTGCAGCTCTCCTACTCTGCACATCTCCAGGATACCCTTATGTCTATCCCATGCACTCTTGAACCCCCATATTGTTTTCACACCCACCACTGCTGCTGCAAGGCTGTTCCCCGACTCTACCTCCCTTTCAGTAAAAAAGTATTTCCTAACATTATCCCTGAGCCTTTCACCCTTCAGCCTCATATCATGACCCTTTATTCTTGTGCAGTTTTCTCTGAAATATGCTTTCCACCTGTACACTGTTCATTCCCCTAAGGTACATGAAAGTCTCTATCATATCTCCCCTCTCCCTTCTTTCCTCCAGTGAATAGATATTAAGGTCCTTAAGTATTTCCTCGTAGGGCTTCTGGTGTAGTCCATGTACCATCTTCGTAGTCCTTCTCTGGACTGCCTCTGTTTTGTCAATGTTCCTCAGGAGATGTGGTCTACAGAACTGGACACAGTACTCCAGCTGAGGCCTCACCAGTGATTTGTACAGTGGCATCACCGCCTCTTTCCTCTTGCTTATTATGCCCCTCCCTATGTACCCCAGCATTCTGTTTTCTCTCACCACCATTTTCACACTGTTTGGTCACCTTCAGGTCATCAGATATGATAACCCCAGGTCTTTCTCATGACTTGTGGTGGCCAGAATTTCCCCACCCAAGTCTGCCAGACACCCGACCACTCCTCTAATAGGCTTAAGTCCTTTCTCATTTTTTCCACCCCCTCCGGTGTGTCCACTCTGTTGCAGATCTTGGTGTCATCTGTGAAGAGGCACACTTTTCCCTTCAGACTATCTACAATGTCGCTAATGAAGACATTGAATAGGACTGGCACAGGCACTGACCCCTATGGCACCCTGCTGGTCACCTCTCTCTCCTCAGATTTCATGCCATTTACCACCACCCTCTGAGCCCTGTCCCTTAGCCAGTTCCCAACCCACTTTACCACCGTAGGACACATTCCCAAGCTCTCCAATTTGTTTAGCAATCTCCTGTGCAAGATACTGTCAAAAACCTTGCAAAATCCAGTTAGGTTACATCTACCACTCCTCCCTGACCAACCACCCTAGTTACCTAGTCAAAGAAATCTAGAAAATTCATCTGACAAGACCTTCCAGTTGAGAACCCATGCTGCCTTGGATCCTGTGCCCTACTATCCTCCAGAAATGTCATAATCCTCTCCTTAAATAAGAACTGCATTAGTTTCCCCACTACTGAGGTCAGGCTTAAAGGCCTGTAATTGCCTGCCTCCTCTCTGCTTCCGATCTTGTGTCGAGGGGCTTAACGTGCCCTCCTGCAGTTCTCAGGTACCTCTCCCATCTCTAGTGATGCATTGAAAAGGGCATCTAGTGGTTCCACCAGCACTTCCCTGAGTTCCTTTAGATCTCTGGGGTTGATCCCATCTGGACTCATTGCCTTATCTGCTTTTATTTTCCCAAGTTCATCTAGAACTCTTTCCATCATGAATGGGCTGGTGTCTACCTCCCTCCCTCCCCTGAATACCTCTCTTAATGAGTCTCAGTCCCTCACCCTCCCCTTCCCTGGTGAATACTGAACAAAAGTACTGACTGAGGCCACTGCCTATTTCAAGTTCATGTTTATTCATTATCGACATACAAATGCCATTACATGTTTAACACAAGATATCAGTTTACAAAAACTTCTCATACCTACTTTCTAAAACATTTAACAATACCCAATATTAAAACAGTTCTTCATTATAATCATTTTCATATAAAATACTGCATAGACATCTCACAATAGATAGTCACACAAAAACTATTACACCTCAGTGATTTCAATATTATGGAATGATCCTTCCAAGTTCATATGTTTATGTAATGTTACATTAACGTTGAGCATATATGAAGTGCTCTTATTTTTTTTTCAATTTATTGTTTCCAGTTCCCCAGCAGATGCTTTGCCCCCCCCCACCCCGACTAGCCACAACTCCCAAACACATTCCACCATGGGACTTCCAACCCCATAAGTTTACCTCATCGTGTCAGAGCTGTCCTGGGGGATGGTAATGTCCAGTGTACCCTTGTGGCAGCTATGTATGGGGCCAGTGACCGAGCCAGGAGGTCCTGAGGCATGGGGGAATTTTTTCCTTTAGTAAGTTTCCCATGAGGGACGCAGCATGCAATGATGCGAAGACATCAATCCACACACCTGCAGACAGACCTCAGCGTCTGTCTGTCCCTCCACCCAGACCATGGCAATGGCAGACTCTGTCGATCCTTCCCCCAGCACACCGCTAGGGGCAAGACATGCACCAAGCACAGTAACCCTCTCATCCAGAGGAGGAGAGCAGCCCCTTGGACACTCATCCTCCTCCCTCTGGCTGGCCTTCCAGCTTTCCAAGTCCACTTCCAAACCCAGGTCACTGGCGTTGCAAGCAATGGCACAACCGCTGTGCCGGTTGGCCAGCCGTGAATTGCCCTTAGATAACATGGATAATCATGTGAAACAAACACATCATATCTAGCTGTGAGAGGTTGGGTCTGGTTGCACACACCCCTGTTGACGAATGAAGTCTGCAATCTCTTTTTTCTTATGGATGGCTATGACACCTTAAAGAAGGCAGTTTGCGCATGTTCCAATTTACATACAGTATCTTGATATAATACCCATATATTCACCACTCTTATTGCCAAAGACTGTTTCTCCCTGTCTCCAACTTTGGATAGACTGTTACACCTGACTAGAGCCTAGATTTCATATTCTCCCATATTTTTTATAAGTACTTTGCCAATTAATTCAGCAAATTTACAAAATCCTTGATGACTATCTCAGTTTGTGTACTTATTAGCTCCTTTATTATTACTGGCCCCAGGGCCAGAGCATCCTGAGGGTATAGTTTTAGATACTGACAACTGATCCCCTCCAATTTTGGACAGTACAGCATCACATGTTCAAGATTTTCTGTGGTTTCTATGCCACAATCACAATTCAGATCACTATTCATCTGTTTAGTAACCTTTTTGATGGGCAGAGCTCCAATCTAAATTTTCTGCATACTTTCTTACACTTACCATCTTTCAAGCACAGGAGCTCAGGTTTTATCATATGTTCACTAACATTGGTTGCAATTCACTATGCCTACATGCTGCATATCTTGGGTGAATAGGCACCACTCTGTGTAAATGCTGTACAACAGGGGTCCAGTGGACCCCGGTGGCATTCAGTATCAGTGTGCATGCCAGATGTGCTCCTTAATTCCTGGTCACCCGAACAGATACGTGCCACTGGAGGCCAGGGGGCATGCCTGCACTCTGCACAATTCACAATGGCGTGGAGTGTGAGGAGGTGCTGGACATGATAACCTTGGGGACTCCACTGTAAATGTTTATGCACCCCCAAATGGTCACTGGTGGGGCTCAGCAGCAATGAGGTTCCCTGAACACTGCCACCCCAGCCCACCGGGCTGCCAGGGTGGGCTGGATGCAGCTTTTCAGGTGCTTGCCCATGGTTTTAAGGGTCCCAGACCCACGCTTTCTCACATTCCTCCACACTTGCAGCACAAGGGTTCCACTCAGGTACTCAGGACGGGTTTTCCGATTGGATGCCTGCCTACATCCCATACGCAGCCCCAATACAGATGCACACCAGGTGGCGGGACCATGGGCAGGTGCCCTGTGGGTGCTTGTGGTCATGAGTCAATGCACCCTGCTCCAGTCTGGGGTGACTTAGGAGAGCTGCCAGGTTATGTGCAATTTGTGTGTACATTGTGCCCTTTCATGATTCATTGCCAGTATTAGTATACTGATCACTAATTCTAAGTTTTTTTTTTTATTTTATCCATGTCTAACTTTGCTACTTCATTTCAGAGTGTTTCCTTCAAAAGGTTGATAAAACCCTTCAGCAGTCTGCATAGCTTTTAAATAATCCAACCAGAAATGTTCATAATGTAATCAATTTATTCTTAATAAATGCCAGCCAAGGGGAATATGATTCACTCATTATCCAACTGACCTTCTCAGTTATTAACAATTTGGATAGTATATTATCATTTTGGTGCATTTACCTTACCCAAAAGGCTAATATTCTCCTCTGTGCCAATGCCGCAGTTGTCATCCTACCTAATTCCATTCTCACTACTTTCACAGGCACTGTCTTCGTAGTCTGCTGCAATATTCTGTATAAAGCTGAGAAAGGCTGTTCTACTTTCCCTATATTTCTTAGTCCCCAGATTTTGGTCATGAACAGGGCTACACTATTCATTTTAATTTCTGCAACCTCTAATGCTTGGTACAGCGAACACCTCCAAATATGAGATTAAATCTCACTATTCCTGTCTTTATCTGAATCAGTTTATAAATGATATTTCTAATGTGTACTGACCAAGTATTAGTATTTGTAATACACAACCCCAGACAGCAATATGATCTTACAACCTCTGATTCCTCCCCATCAATGAACCACTTTATCTTGTTCAAAGAGGAAAACACAGCCACTCTCGGGTCCATGTGGTGCCATTAACACACTCACTTTGTAAAATAACCAATAATTAAGTCACTCTACAACCTCCCAAATTTTACCAGGGATGCACCCAGCAGAGATACACTATACTCAAACTGCTCAGTTCTTTAGGTACAGTAAAACATATTTTATTGCAGTATAACAAGTAAAGGTTAATTCACATGAGCATCACACAAGAGGTGGTCAGGAGTAGGACTATCAATTATTAGAAAATGGGTTGGGAAAATCCCTAAAGCTGATTGGCTTAGGTCACCAGCTACCCAGTCTGGTATCAGGCAGTAGAGACTGGGAAATAATGAGTCCCAGTCTCTACTGTCTGATTACATTCCAAATGCTTGTGCCAATAGAACTTTCAATTTCAAAATACTGCCATCTTTAAAATCTCGGTTAGCGAGAGAAAGCTCCACCCACCTCCAGAGAGCGCATCTATTCAGACCAAGCAAAAAGTGAGGTCATGTGGCAAGGTATGCCTCCT
The DNA here is from genome assembly GCA_016271365.2 of Neoceratodus forsteri. Lineage (NCBI taxonomy): Eukaryota > Metazoa > Chordata > Ceratodontiformes > Ceratodontidae > Neoceratodus > Neoceratodus forsteri. The sequence goes on from CM057452.1 coordinate 1,782,581,093, forward strand.
CGATTTAACCTGCCCAGTGTGACCAGTGGAATCAATGTCTTCCAGCCGCTCGTTTCAACCGCTGGGGTCCACAGCCTTGAATTTATAGTAATCTGCCTCCCTCAGCTCCACTACCAGATTGATTCCCAGATCCCATTGTGACAAGAGTAAACTCTCCCAAAAGGTAAAGTATTGCACAACCCACTCCATCCCTGCAGTAATTAGAAAAGAGGTTTTTTTAAATAGCGGCAGCAGAGTCGCTGCTTAGCACTGTAATACCGCTTCCCATAACTTTCTCCCAGACATGCCCTACCTCCTCCACACTCGCTGCAGAAAAAATTTTAAAAGAACCCGAACAGCACAACTTCTCCTAGCAGGCTCATTATGCCTCTGATTGATTGCGCGCCCTCAAAAGCCCATAAAAAACAAGCATTTGTCAATGCCGAACGTTCACTTGCAGGTGTTTGCAGTGGTGTTTGGCATGTATGGTGCTTTACCCTAATGCCCTGTGCGATTGCTGGTATTTGCACAATAAATTGTCAGCATGACCTTTTTGTTACCCACATTGTGCGCTACATAGGCGGAAACACGGTTGGGCAGGATGTGAAAATGACAGCTGTACTGCTCATTAGAGGTGGTAAATGGCAATGTTGAAAATCTGGAGTGAAAATATTGAAATTGCGAACTCACGAGAGTGCGAGAACTGCACAACACACGCCAGAAACAGTTATTTGTAGGAATTTTTTCACCAAATTTTCAACATAGCCATTTTAAGATCTCTGCTCATGAACAGTGACACTGTGATTTTCTTAATGTGTCCCATACACTGAGTTCGCACACCAACTGTGCCATTGTGCGCTACATGGGCGGAAACACATTTTGGGCAAGATGTGAAAAATGACAGCTGCAGTGCTCATAAGGAGGTGTGGTAAAATGGCAATGTTGAAAATCTGGAGTGAAAATATTGAAAATTTGCAAAACTTCGATTAGGCATGAGGAATCATGCAGAACGTAGACTCATAAAACAGTCATTTTTAGGAATTTTTCACCAAATTTTCAGCACAGCCATTTTAAGACCTCTGCTCATGATCAGTGTCACTGTGATTTTCTTAATGTGTCCCATAATAGATTGAGTTCAGACACCGATCATGCGCCATTGTGTGCTACATGGGCAGAAACATATTTTGGGCAGGTGAAAATGACAGCTGTACTGCTCATGAGGAGGTGTGGTAAAATGGCAATGTTGAAAATCTGGATTGCAAATATTGAAAATTCACAAACGATGAGCGCATGAGGAACGGACAACGACGGTCAGAAACAGTAATTTTAGGGAATTTTTTCACCAATTTTCAACATAGCCATTTTAAGACCTTCTGCTCATGAACAGTGTCACTGTGATTTTCTTAATGTGTTCCATACATTGATTTCAAGACAATCGACTGCGCCATTGTGCACTACATGGGCGGAAACACGCTTTTGGTGAGATGAAAAATGACAGCTGTACAACTCATAAGAAGGTGTGATAAAATGGCAATGTTGAAAATCTGGAGTGAAAATATTGAAAATTGCGAACTTACGAGTTTGCGTAGGAACCGCGCTGATGCATCGCCAGAAATGTCTGATTTTTATATCATCTTCAATATATTTTAGACTTCTCTCATGAATCATGTTCATGTCATGACAAGATACCAGCGCCGAGAGTGATTTCGCCGCAGTGACCGCGCAGTGCATGCGAAATCACCCTTCGGGCCCGAATAACATCATGAAAGTGAGATCATTCATGAGAAGGGGTCCCAAAAACCCCATGTTGAAAATTTGGTGCAAAAATTCTAAAGAATGACTGGGATATGCAATAAAGTTGAAATCCCCTTCTAGCCCATTATACTGCTTACCGGCATTTCCTCAGTTCATGCTGTGTTTTGAAGAGTGCAGACGTGTTCCCGTCCACCGAAGATCGCTACCGGAGTCCGGAGGTAGGCATGGGTGGGGGGTGGGAGGCTGGGTGCGTGCAGGGTGGGTGGGTGTGGAGGGAGGGCTGGAGACGCAGAGTGGGACCGCTTTATTTTACAGGCAAAAAAAAGACGGCGGGATCGCTTGCCACGCTGGGTGGGCTCCCAGCGTGGTACAAGATGACTGGGGATGAGGAGCCGATGGGGATTGGGCTACCCTCACGGCAACCACGAGGGAGGGGGGGCCGAGGAGCCGACGCCGGGGATTGGCACGCCTGCCGTACAAAACAAAGGCAACGCTTGCCACGCTGGGGTGGGCCTCAGTGTGGCAGCAGGATGGTTTGGGGGTGTGGAGTCGACGGGGATTGGCACTCGCCAGCAAACAAAGTTTGCGCACCAAAGCTGGGACAGCGGGACGCGCGTGGGGGCAGCGCGTGATGTGAGGGGACGCCAGCGATGGCGGCCCCTGTGCATGGCAGTGGTGCTTTCCTTTGAAGCAGAGGAACACCGCTGTCATATTGAGCTCCTGCACCCATTGGTGCAGGACCGCCACGCCTGTTCAAACGAAAGTAGTGATTGATGGGAGAGGCACACCCCGTGTGCTTTTTCCCAAACGTTCCTTGCGCATGCGCACAAGCGAACGTAAAAAACGAAGCAAAACAGTTTTTATTAATTAAAATCATAGCTTTTAAGAGAGCAGGACTCCCCGACTAACACACAGATACGCCGGCTCAGCTCCTGATGCTGGCAAAGAGTTGCTAAGTTAAAAATAAAAAATAATTCTCATAACAATTGACAGCATTTCAGAAAACTCCTGTTTTCCACCGAACCCGCTCACGCCGGAAAGCCGATCAGCACCACAGAACACTACAGAAGGGGCAACCCGTTTCTGTCTTGACTTTTTTTTTTTTACTGGCCATATTCATATCCTGTTTCACATTCTGTCTGTGTGTGTGTGTGTGGTGCGCGCGGGGGCTTCACGAATCATGTCGGTTTTCTTCATGCCACACTGCAGGGCTGTCTGTGCTGCTGACATGCTGTTTCGCCAGTTGCAGTTATTCATTTTTGTTAATTTTTCTTTGTGGCACTGAAAGTGATTGCATTCCAATAACTGTGTATGGGGAAAAATCGGAAGCAGCTGGGTGGTGGCGATTGCAGTGACAAGCTGTTTGGTACGAATGAAAGATCCCCTCCCTGTCTCTCTCTCTACTGTGGAGGCTCACAGTTTCCAGTGTCTGCCCTTCAGGTTCCATTGAGATCCTCGCAGTATTTCTATTGTAACCCGCAATCACTCATCTAAACAGCGCAGCACAATATTTTTTTCTTACCATCGTCAGAGACTGCTTCTCAATTGCTATAACACTCCCAAGTCGCTGGACTGCCACCAATTCTCCTTGGCCAGGTAATTTAAAATGAATAAATAACTATATATATATATATATATATATATATATGTAAAATAAAAAGGTTTTAACTTAAGCCCTGTATGTCTGCAGGGTAGATAACCAAAGAAATCAGCCCAAAAGGTACAACTTAAAATAAAACTCCCTAGGTAAAGATGGAGGAACTATTTTATTACAAAAGAACTCAAAGACTAAGAGATTTAACATATAAACATAAAAGTATTTTTTTTTTAACACATATGATACAGTGGCTCATTTTCTAAGTGCAATAATACCCTCCAGGGTGGGCGGTATGGGCAATACTGGACCGCCTAGGTGTCGGGCCTCATTACACCCCTGGGCGGTCCAGTATTGTCCAATACCACCCACCCTGTCAGGTATTATTGCTTGTGTGCCAAACCTAACGTTTTGCACCAGGGGGCACTTCATCAGAGGTAATAATTGGTTATTTTACAATGTATATTATTCTTCCTCCTACCATAAGTCAAGATTTAACTTTTATTTTTGTTAACAACCTAGTCCCACTGCAATACTATTCCAAACTTTTTATTTTCCTCTTAAGGTCTATTGGTGATACTGAGATTATTACCAAGTCATCTGCGCACATCAGCAATATAGGTGTGCCATTATGTTTTGTGACTACTTAGTACAGGTTTCCCAGGACCCTCTGCAACAGCAGCTGAACAACCAACCCAAAAGAATAGATGAGACTGAGGAGAGAGATCAGATGACCCCGGGAAGGTCTACCCTCCTGATTGGACCCATGTCTACCATCTTGCATACTCAACTATCAGAAAAAAACTGAGGTTTCTGAGATGTCTGCAAAACCTTGAGTAACCATGAGGGGTTTCATCCTGCATCTGGGGTTATAGTAATTGTGCCTTGGAGAGAGGGAAAGCCCTGGGCAGGATTGTGTAAAATTAAGATACCCAGGCAAAAGACCTAAGGAGGACAGTCAGCTACCCAGTTGGATTACAGAGATTTTAAAGTTTCTTGTTACTACACCAGTTTGGTTTCTGCCACAGTTTGTTTGCCTGCAACTGTTCGCAAAGCATACCAACACTTAACCTTCTCTATTGTGAGCAGCTGTGTCTCCAGTGAGGCACCCACTGCAGTGTAAAACAGCTCTTGCCCATGACCTTTTGGGGGAATTAAATTCTGTGCACCCACTTGGGGATTTGAGGGACTGACAGGGGGGTTGATGGATTTTGTGGTGCAATTTTGCCACTTAAAGCATCAAGCATAATATTGACCTGCTGCCCATTACTCCCATTTTCCCTGTAGTCCCCTGATTCTTCCCTTACACTCCCATTTTAAATAAATTATTTGCTTGAACATTATTTCTTAGTTTAGGGGAGGGCTGTGTAGGCAAAAGTAATTTCACCGTCCCTGAGAAGTGATTGGCCTTTGTGCCAATTTTCAGGTACTACCTACTGCCACCCTGATGGAGACACTGCGTTACTGTTAGACCCCGGTTACCTAGTGTAGCACAACCTTACCAACACAGTCAAGCCCCCTCAAGAATTGGGAGAGGTGTATCTCAATGGCCCCAGGTCACCACTACACATGTAATTAATAAATAATGTTTAAGAGCAAAGGGCCCAGAACCACTCCTGAGATATTCCACTCATAACAAATTTCCACACTGAATAGTGACTATCTACCACCACCCTCTGCTTACTACCTGTCTACCAATTGATTATCCACTTTTCATACACTTTGTGGACTCCACAATGTGCTACAGTACTTTCTCAATGAATTTTCCATGCGGTACAGTGAAGCCCTTATTGAAATCCAAATAGACTACCTCCACTGCACAACCTTTTTCCACCTCCCTAGTTACCTCCTCAAGGAAGGAAATGGGGTTGGTTTTACAGGAACATCCTTCTACAAAGCCATGTTGTGTGCTAGAGATCAATCCATTCTTTTCCATGTGCTGAACACCACATATTTTATGATTGACTCAAACATCAAGAACTGAGGTAAGGCTAATAGGTCTTTAATGAATCACCTCCTTCTTGAATAGATGAATGAAGCTGTTAGTTCTCCTGTCATCTGGCAAGTCTTTGTCTGTAAGGAATCATGAAAGATGTCAATGAGGGGTTTGGCCAAAGCTCCTACAAACTCAGCTAGTATCCTTGGGTAGATATCATCTGGACCCCATGATTCTTCCAGATTTATACCCACTAGATAATTATTTACTTAGAAGTTTAGGCAAGACCAGCACTGCCTCAAGGTCAGCCTGCACTACTCCCATAACTTCTATCACAAGTTGGGCGTGATGCTTGACTTCCTGGATAAATGCTAACAGAACGATGATTCAGTGAATTTGCTGTTTCTCCTGCCTCTATCAGTGGTTCCCTTCCTCTTCAGTTGTAATGGGTCCCTACATGCAGCAGACTGTCCATTTGTTCCCTTTGTATTAAAATAGGTTTATTGTAGCTCTGAATATCCGGTGCAGTCTTGTCCTCCAGATCTGTCTTCATCTGCTTATTAATGACCTTGCATTCCTTCTGTAGTGTCCTATACTGTACTTCTCTCACTTGGTCCCAGAATCCTACCACTTGCAGTATAGCCATTTCTTCTCACTTGACATCACCTTGAGTTTTTTGGACAACCAAAGGAGGCCTTTGTGTAACTCTCTTTCCTTTGTTGGCCATGGAGTTACTTCAAGTTTGCTTCCATTAAATGCCACATCAGAGTTTCTCACAGCCCTCTTGCCTTTGTTGGCCATGTAGTTACTTCTAGTTTGCTTCCATTAAATGCCACATCAGGGCTTCTCACTTGGCATTAGCACTGCCACTCAATGGATATTTCCAAATTTAGCTACAACCATTTCTCTCAGCTTATCAAAATTAACTCTCCTGAAGTTAGCATTCTGTTCTTCATTTTGGTGAAATAGTTTTCCTGTCAACTCAGATTCAGCCCTGTTATGGTCACTTTGACTGTCCAGCTTCACAACAGCTACTGTTCTGACTATGTTAACCCTGCAGCAGATCAAAAATTGCATCCTATCCTGACTCATGCCTGACACGCTAAAGAATAAAATGTAGGATAATTAAGCCCTCTTTGTTAAGAACAAACAGATTCTCAACACTGAGTTAGATCGGTAACATCAGCAGCACAAAAGCAAAGCTCGAGTGCCTTCTGATGTCACTGATCTAATGAGGTACTGGGAAACCTACAAGTTCTTTGCAAATACGGGGTTTGTTATTTCATATAATGTACTCTAAACATGTTTTACAACACTAACAGTATATGAGTGAATAGTTGGTTTAAGATGCCAATTTTGAATCAGCACACAATGCTTTCCTCAGCCAAGAAAGCTCAGCTTGCGCTTCTGTGATGCTCCATAGTGGAAGCACACTTTTGATTGGTAGGGCTGTGAAAATGTGTTCTTCACATTATGAAGTGTTAAGAACAAACTACATTCAAAAATGTGAAGAACAGGTTTTAAAAACCATGGGTAAACCATGCTTAGAGTATATTATATTGTTTTCTCTTACAGGATATCCGTTCCTGCTTTCCCTTAGACATCTTCACCCTCCCAGTCAATTCCAGATAGGTTTAAATTCCTCACCAGAACCACAGGCCCCATAGTTCCTGCCCTATAAATTTAGTTTGCCCATTCTACTTCATGCTCTGCTGTTCTACCTGCTGGTCTGTAACTTACTCCAAGTATTACCTTTTGCCTCCTGTAAATCTTCATTTACGTCACTGGCTTTCTGTGGGGCTTCCATCCCTCCTCATGTCCAGCTTCTTGCTTGCTTTAGTCCTTTCCTTGACATGTAAAGCAACTCTTCCACCACTTGGGCCCTCCCTGTCCCTTCTAAATAGATTGCACCCCTCAATCATTGTGTTCTAATTTATTCCACCCGGTCTTTAGGAGACCTGCTCCATTGTAGTTCACCTCAAGAAGCTTATCCTCCAGTTAATGCAACTTTTTAACCACACTCCTCATACTCACCATCATTCAAGGAAGGATGTGCTTCTCCACTTCCTTGTTTTTGAACCTTAGAGCTGACTGTTGTACCTTCTTATATCTGCTTGGGGCATAGGTGTTCTCCTAAATATAAAGTATCCCTACTCAATCCTGTCCTACTGTAGTTTAAAGCCATCTTCACCATTCTATCTAGCCAGCACTCCTACCTTTTCTAAGTTTAGCTGAAGTCCATCCATAACATATAGACTTCAACTGCCCCAAAATGCCTTTTAGTGTGCGAGGAACCTTACCTCTTCCTCTTGTCATCAAATCTATAGGCATGCATTAAAGAGCTACTGTAGTAGAACCAAAATAGCAGATAGAAAGATGTTACACATTTTAAGAAGTAGGCTGATGTAACTTTGTATTTCTGAAGTACTTTTCTTTTTCTTTTACCTAATTAGAATGTTTTCTATGTGATAGTATTATGCTACATGTGTTGAATAGCATTGTACCTGACAGCTGGCATATCTAGTTCTATGCCTCCCACTACATTATCAGCACTGTGACTTCACTGGCAGTGACATCACAAGTGACTGATCTGGCAGCTACTGAATGGCTCTTCCTGAGCAGCTATGGTGTCACAGTCAGCAAGGAGACAATGCTGATGATGTAATGGTAGAAACAGAGCTAGATATGTCAGCTGCCGGGCAGAGTAATGTTCCAAAACATAGTGCCTACCAACAGCAAGTAAAGTATCTTCTGATTAGCCACAAGGAAAAGAATAAGTACCTCAGAAATACATGCCAATAGTTGCCTGTCTTTAAAATACATTTTAGTTTAAGTCAGTACACTAGCTCTTTTTTTTTTTGTTTCTTTATTTCTTTATTTCTTCTCCGTAGACTGGCCCCCTTCCTCTGGCCCCCCCCCAGCCCCGTCACCCCGGCATCCACTGGGTACTCACCTCTTGGCTTGAGGTGCCAGCTGGCTGGTTGAAGTGCCTGCAGAGGGACGGCATCATCCTGCCAGTCCACAGTGTTTTTCTTCCTCCAGTTTTCTCCCCAACCCCGAGAGCGGGACGTAGTGTGCAATGACACCAATTGCCGAGCCATGCAAGCTTCCGCACATGGCATGTCGGACATCTACTTCGTCTCCACCCCTGTCTGAGGAATTGGTGTGCCAGTGTCCAGCCACTGCTAGGGGCCAGGCATGTGCTGATCTCTAGTCCCACCCCTCCCCGGGAGAGGAGAGCTGTTCTCTGGATGCTCGATCCTCTCCTTCCATGGCTGACCCCTTGAGACCCACTCTCACCCCGCGAACACGGGTTGCCGGTATAGCAGGAGGTAAGGCATGATGCCTTATCCCTCCACACCACTGGGCCAGCCAGTACATTAGCTCTTTAACCTGCCTAATGGCCTAATGCTTCACTGTTTCTGCATGTCACAATAGTAGCATTTTGGAGGAAAATTAAATTGTTTAGCTGCAAAGCATTGGGGTATGTTTGCTGCCTGCAAGTAATATAAGTGTAATGGCTGTATCAATATACTGTAAACATTTATTTTGGCACTTAGATCTTATCTTGCCTTATTCTTCAGCAGAGCCTAGTGCGTGCCTCATTCTTGCACTGCGTCCTATTTCAATATGTCTTTACTTGTAAAACTCTTGAAACTAATAAATAAATAAATACTACCACATAATAGTATCCCTGCCACAACTAGCTTCTTGCGACCCTGCTTTGATTTTCTTCCCAGACCCTCCTGTGTGGAAGAAATCTGCTGCTGTCAGCCCTATGAAGTAGCCTTCGCCACCTGAAGTCAACCTCTACCAACTCAACTAGAGGCTTACAGACCACTTATGCCATCATCTGCTTCACCTGAAGAGTCCATCTCTGTCCCATCCCCACCTACTTTAACCCCATTCACATCTGCAACACTAATAAGAGGCTGCAGAAGCTTCTACTTTTTGGTAAAGGTGATTACATAGAAACATAAAAATTGACGATGGATAAGGACCGCTAGGCTTATCCAGTCTGCCCGTATACCCTACCATTTTTAGAGCCCGCTGACCCTACTTGGTCTTCGGCTTTGGCCTCTCCTTCCCACCTCTAGGATTCCCTTATGCCTGTCCCACTGCATGTTTAAATCCCCCCACTGTGCTTGCTCCCACTACCTCCTATGGCTGGCTATTCTATGCATCCACCATCCTTTCAATGAAAAAATAAACTTCCTCACATTTCCCCTTATCCTGCCCCCCTCCAATCTCATATTATGCACTTCATTCTTGTACTTCTCCTATAATGACAGATGCACCTACTTACACATTTGTTATGCCTTTAAGGTACAGGTACTTGAAGGTTTCTATCATGTCTCCCTGCTCCCTCCTCTCTTCCAGTGTATACATATTGAGGTCTTTTAATCTCTCCTCATATGCCTTCAGGTGTAAGCCCTATACCATCTTAGTCATCCTTCCCTGAACCGCCTCTCTCTGCCTATGTCCTTACGAAGATGCGGCTTCCAGAACTGTACACAGTATTGCAGATGAGGGCTCACCATTATTTTATATAGTGGAATCACTACCTCCCTCCTTCTGCTAGTGATGCCCCTTTCTATGCACCCCAACATGCCACTGGCCCTCCCTACAGCCTTTGTACTCTGCTTGTAAACCTTTAGGTCATCTGAGATGATAACCCCCAAGATCCCTTTCTTTCCTGGTGACCATCAACAACTCCCCCCCATCCTGTAGCTCTCCCTAGAGTTTCTGCATCCCAGGTGCATGGTTTTGCACTTCTTCTCATCGAACCTCAGTTGCCACAATAGAGACCATTTTTCCAGCTTTCCTAGGTCCCTTCTCATTTTCTCCACCTCATCTGGAGTGTCCACCTTGTTGCAAATCTTGGTATGATTTGCAAACAGGCAAACTTTCCCCTCCAGACTTTCAGCAATATCACTAATGAAGACATTAAAAAGGACTGGCCCCAGGGCTGATCCTTGAAGTACCTCACTAGTCACCCCCCTCTCACTGGATTGGATCCCATTTACCACCACCCCCCTCTGCTTTCTGTCCCTGAACCAGTTTCTATCCAAGTTTACCAGCTTGTGGCCCATGCCCCGGCCCCCCCATCTTGTTAACCAGTCTTTTATGTGGGACAGTGTCGATGGCCTTGCTGAAATCAAGGTAGACGACGTCCATCACTCCACCCTGATCCACCCCCTTCGTTACCTAGTCAAAAGAATCAATCAGATTTGTTTGACATGACCTTCCTTCTGAGAACCCATGCTGCTTCAGATCCTGGGCTCCACTGGATTCCAAGTGTTCCACAATCCTTTCCTTAAGCAGTACTTCCATAATCTTACCCACTACGAGGTGAGGCTGACCAGTCTATAGTTTCCTGCCTCCTCCCTGCTACCATTTTTGTGAAGAGGGACTACATGTGTCCACCTCCAGTCCTCTGGAACTACTCCTGTGTTGAGCAACTCACTTAAGATGGCTGCCAGTGGCTCTGCTAGCTCCAATCATAGTTCCTTTAATATTCTGGGATATATGCCATCTGGTCCCATTGCCTTGTCTACCTTCAATTTTGTGAGCTCCTCCAGGACTCTCTCTTCTGTAAATGGACTAATGTTCACCTCATCCCCCCCCCCCCCTTGTATCTGATAGACAGCTGTGGTCCCTGTTCCTCCCCTTCTTCAGAGAATACTGAACAGAATTATTTATTCAGTATTTCTGCCTTTTCCAGGTCTCCCTCCACACATTCTTTTTCATTCCCTTTGAGTCTTACAATCCCACCCATTGGCTTCCTTCTTTCACTAATGTACCTATAGAATGTCTTTACCCCTTTCTTCATGATCTAAGCTAATCTTTCCTCTGTTTGTGCCTTTGCACTCCTAACAGCTTTCCCTGCTTCCTTCAGACAATTTAGATACATCACCCTATCCTCATCCTTCTGTGTCTCCTTATGTTTTCTGAAACCCAACCTTTTGGCCCTTACTTTCTCTGCTACATCTTTTGGGAACCATAGTGGTTTACTTCTGCTCTTGCCTTTGTTTCTCAGCCTAATGCACTAGTTAGTCACCTCCACTATGGCTCCCTTTAGGTGTGCCCACTGCTCCTCAACTCCCCCGTCTCCCTCCTTGCCAGGGCTTCTTTGATACATATCCCCATCCTAGCAAAGTCCGCTCTTCTGAAATCCAAGATGCTTGCCTTTTATGGCTTGATTGCAACCCTGTACCCATGTTAAACCACACTGTGTGGTGGTCACTAGACCCCAGGTGACCTTCCACCTGGACTTCCGTGATTCTGTCTCCATTGGTCAATACTAGGTCCAGAATTGCCATGTCCCTTGGTGGGGTCTAGCACCAGCTGCCTGAGGCCTGCCCTCTGCAGGGAGTCCAAGATGTCTCGGTTCATTGCTGAAGCAGCTGCTAGGATGGCCCAAACCATATCTGGCATATTAAAATCACCCTGCAGCAGTACCTCCCCTTTTGTTGTCATCTTGTGTATTTCATCCACTAACCCCCTATCAACCTCTTCCCCCTGAGCTGGAGGCCTGTTGATCACCCCTGTGTGAAGTGGTGTGCTATTACCTGGCTCAAGGGTGACCCACAGTGCCTTAGCCTCCCCTCATCTACCCAGTACCACAGTTGCTTTTGTACCCTCTTTGGCGTAAAGGGACACCCCCCTTTTTTTTGCTCTCCATATCCCTCCTGAATAGAGCATAACCTGGTACACTTACCTCCCAGTCAAAATTTGCAGTTTACCATGTCTTGGTTATTGCCACTATGTCCAGGTCAGCCTTTACCAGCAAGGCCTCCAGGTCTGGGATTTTATTACTGCCTGCCTTCCTTCTGTTCTGATATGGGCAAGCATTTTAACTGCTGGTACACTGGTACAGATATTAGTCCAGCAGAGAGAGAGAGATAGATAGATAGATAGATAGATAGATAGATTGACAGACAGACAGACAGATACAGTAGATTTATGCTGCAGATAGATACTGTAGATAGATTAAATATCACTGAATCTAGAGCTTCAGAGACATAATAAAGGCTATTTTTCATGTAGGCACTGTATGACTCAGTCTCATATGTCAGACATTGAAATTCAAATAAATTCATTTTAATGTCAGCACTGGTATTAGTACTTCCAACAGTCAGTCTGGTGTAGGAGGACAACTGAAAAATATGGGGATTGTTAAATGGCCGCCTTTCAATGACTAAAATGAATTTGCTGGCAGATTTTGTGCAAAGTCTTATGCTCAGAATCCAACCCCTTTGTAATCTGAATGTAAACTGAATACTTTGCATTTTTGAAATGCTAGAGTTTTCTGTAGGGAATATAAGTAATTACTATTGCTTTTACTCATGACATTCATGACTTGGTTTATTTCTAAATTTATATTGGTACTGCAGGAGTCAGTTTTCTAAGTGTTTTATATTCATGCTGCTGTCTTAGATGTGTGTATCATAATTGCAGCAGGTTAATGATTGGAGGCATATTCCATGTGCCAGTTGCCATGGGACTGAGCATGCAGAAATGGACATGACATGCTGTTTTTCCTTTTTTAAGGGACCAGTAATGTCCAATTACATCTTAATTTACTGTAAGTATGCAGATATTAAGGTCTGCAGTTTATTTCCTTTACAGTCAAAGCAGTGAGAAATTTGGAAACCCAAACAGAAATATATACTGTATCTATATATATATATATATATATATATATATTAGAGACAAAAAATTCCATTTAATGCATCAGTTAGGGTTGTTCCACAGTGACAAAAGTGAGGAAATTTGGTGTTAGGGTTCAAAAACCCCCTTGGACCCCCCAGCCCACCCCCCAACCGGCATTGGGGTGCACAGTGGGCTCGTCGGCCCTAACTCTCACCCCATCATGTGTGTAAAGAAGCACAGGTATAGGAGAATGGGGTGAGAGTTAGGACCGAAGATCCCAATGAGCACCCCAATGCTGGTTGGGGGGTTGGCTGGGTGGCCCAAGGGTTTTTATGAACCCTAACACCGAATTTCCTCACTTTAATTGCTGTGGAACAACCCCAACTGATGCATTAAACAGAGTTTTTTGCCTCTAATTTCCCTTCTTTTTGAGAATGATAATGACAAATAATGAATGTAATGCAGTGGTGGGAGTGCAGGGCCCTTTGGGCCCCGTGCTCCCACCACATGATGTCTTCACACATAGTAACACAGTGCCCACAAACGCAAATGGTAATGCGCATGGTGACACAAAGTGAAACAGAAAGATAAACAGTACTGAGAAATAGTGAATGTAATACAATGATGGGACCAGCGATGGGAGTGCGGGGTCCTTTGGGCCCTGCACTCCCGCCACATATTGTCTTCTTGTCACATAGTAACACAGTGCCCACAAACAGAAATGGTAATGCGCATAGTGCAACAAAGCAAAACACAAAGATAAACAGTACTGTAGACACAAATGGTTAAAATTACAGAAACAGAAGCGCAAATGAAAACGCAAAGGGTAATGCAGAAGGTGGCGTAGACAGGAAAAGTAAGTGAAACAGGTACAGAACCAGAAGCAGAAGCATTAAGGGTAAGAGTTATGGAAACATACACAATAGTTTTCCCAAAAAGGTGCATATAGAAAGACAGTGAGTACAAAGAATGTATGCAAAATAATGAGTCTTGTAACAAAAAATGAGGACTTGAAACAGTAAATTGCTTATATCTTAGGAACCGTACAACATAGAAAAAAAATGTAAAAGTCATATGAATTATCACTTTCCTGGCTAGTTTTAGGCTAAGCATTTTTCCAACGAAAGGTCCGTATCTCGCATCGTTTCCGAGATACGGGCCCTGAAAGGCGCGGCGAACGCTGTAATGTTATCCTATGGGAAAAAAAGAGAAGTTCGGAGTGCCATAACTTTGCCTCCCTGTAATATTTTTTCACCAAACCACTGAAAGGCTCATCTGTGGGATGTTGGCTGTCATCCCTCTAAATGTCAGCCCAAAAGACCAAACCGTTATTTTGCAGCAGGGCGCCAAAGGATTGCTGCAATGCATAGGATGCCGTAATGTTATCCTATGGGAAAAAGCATCAACTTTGGAGTGCCGTAACTTTGCTGCCGTGTAATATTTTTTCACTGAAACACTGAAAGCCACATCTGTGAGATGTCAGCTGTTTTCCCCCCAAATTTCAGCCTACAATACCAAACCGTTCTTTTGCAGTGGGTCACAGCGTGAGCCAATGGGCGTGCAGACCATACTGTGCTACACATTCCAGATATGTGAATGACAGTGTCAGTCGGTGGGTGGCGGGGCGGCAGGTGGGTGGGGAGCTGCCACCCGTTGGCTGACTGGGGAGGAGCGGGGCAGTGGGGCTCAATGGGCGGGTGCGGAGGGGGTACCCCTAGACCACCAGGGATATTGGACATATTTATTTTTTTTACAAATGCCTGCAATCGGGCAGATAGCAGTCCACTGGACCACCAGGGATATTGAACATTTATTTATTTTTTTACAAATGCCCGCGATCGGGCAGTCAGCGGTCCACTGGACCACCAGGGATATTGATAATTCCTATTTATGTACTTAGCCCACGATCGGGTGGGCAGGTCCACTTTACCACCAGGGATGATAGGGATGTGATATATTTACTTAGCCCGCAATCGGGCTGTGGAGCACATTGCCGGCTGCAGGGGCCATTGGTCCCCGACGGCTGCTGCCTGGCAGGGTGCCGGGCACAAGTCATCGGGGATGGGCGCACCTGCATGCAAATGGGGCCATAATGACATGCAAATGGACCCATGTGCACCTTGCATACATTATGGCCCCATTTGCATGTCAAGTTTTGAATATCGTGGTTGCTGTGCATAGCGCAATGGAACTTGAGCTAGCACATCCCCATGCTCCACTCTGGCCACTTGCGCTGGTGCAGTGCCACTGTGCCATGCACACTGTGGGTGGCCAAGGTGTGATATTCAACGATGCTGTGCCATGGCGCAGCTCCATTGAATATCACCCAGTCCACACCCCTGCGCAGCCAAGTTGCGCTGCACCCAAGCTTGAGCCACAGCCTGGCGCAGTTTGAATATCTGGGCCACTGTGTTTCTCTATGCACCTGTTTGGCAAAAACAGGGTGTGCTCTTCTGTTACTGTTACAGTTACTGTTTCCACTTGCGTTTATGTCCCCATTTGTGTTACCGCTCCCATGTACGCCACCGTGTGCGTTACCCTTTGCGTTGTCATTTGCGCTTGCATTTTCGTTACTGTTACCATTTGCATTTCCACTACTGTTTCTGATTGTGTTTTTGTTTGCATCACTGTGCACATTGCCATTTGCGTTTCCGGCAGCCCTTTCGTTTGCATTTGAGTTTCTCTTTTGTTTTGCATCTTTCTTGCTGTTAATGTTACCATTTGCATTTGCAATTGCGTTACTGTGCCTGTGCGCATTATGGTTTGCGTTTCCTATGCACTTGCATTTCCTTTTGCGTTTCTGTTTCCTTTGCTGTTATTGTTGCTGTTACCGTTACCATTTGTGTTTACATTTGTGGTACTATGCCTGTGCGCGTTTCGGTTTGCGTTTCCATATGATCTTCTGTTCCCATTTCTGTTTCTGTTTCCTTTGGCATTATTCTTCATCTTAACTTTACCATTTGCATTTACAGTTGCAGTACCGTGCCTGTGCGCATTACGGTTTGTGTTTACGTGTGCGCTTGCATTCGCGTTTCCATTTCTGTTCCCTTTCACGTTCTTTTTGCTGTGACACTTAACATTTCCATTTAAAATACCACTGCCATCACTGTTCGCATTACCAGTTGTGTTTCTGTACATGCTTCAATGTCCGTTTGCATCACTGTTTGCTTCGGCGTCACTTTGCGCTTGCATTTCTATTAACATTTCTTTAACCATTTAAGTTTCCTTTACCATGTGTGCCACTGTTTGCACTTCTGTTTGAGTTGCTGTTCCTCTTACTATGTCACAAGACATCATGTTGTGGGAGAGTGGGGCCCAAAGGGCCCTGCGCTCCTGCCACTGCATTACATTCACTATTTCTTGTCATCATTCTCAAAAAGAAGGGGAATTAGAGGCAAAAAACTCCATTTAATACATCAGTTAGGATTGTTCCACAGCAACAAAAGTGAGTAAATTCGGTGTTAGGGTTGAAAGCCCCCCTTGGACCCCTCCAGCCCACCCCCCAACTGGCATAGGGGTGCGCGTTGGGGGTCGTCGGTCATAACTCTCACCACACTCTCCTATTCCTCAGCTTCTTTACACATGTGATGGGATGAGAGTTAGGGCCAATGACCCCAATGAGCACCCCGTTGCCGGTTGGGGTGGTGGGCTGGAGGGGTCCATGGGGGGCTTTCAACCCTAACACCAAATTTCCTTACTTTTGTCGCTGTGGAACAATCCTAACTGATGCATTAAGTGGAGTTTTTTGTCTCTAATATAGATATATATGTATATATATTTGTGTGTGTGTGTGTATACCAACAGTGGAGTGAACATTCTCTGGACTATTCTAAGCTTCATTTCATCATGATGTACTTTAATTGCTTTTCAGAGATCTTGGTTGAGTGCCTGTATAATGTGAGATGATGAAATCACTTGCTAAACTGTACTTGCGGCATGTACTAGTAACAGAAACAACTGTACTTTTCTTGATTTTTGCTGATAACTAGAGCTAGATTCACAAAAACATGCAAAGCACAGCACACATTTTGCTCTATGATTTGGAATTGTGCAGGTGTGAAATCTGGCTATTCACAGATGACAGTGAATAGGGCCAGAATGGGGCAGTGCTAACCAAGAAAAGCCACCACAAACTTCAGTAGCACTGCCCCAATATCCATTCAGGAGAATGGCACCACAAGGAATAGTGCATGTGTGCCATCTCCTATTCACAGTAGCAGCCATGTAAATGAGCCCATTGGCATGCAAGGTAGTATGTGGCCATTTGCATGCCCATGATGGCCCCGTTTACATAGACTGCCAGAGGCTTAGCATGCCCTTCCCAGCCCAAGTCTGATGCAGCTGCAGTCCCTGGTGGTCTAGTGCCCCCACCACTATTCACTGGTCACTGTCCCAAGGATGTAAAAATAGATTCCCAGAGGTCTAGTGTTCTGTCCCTTGCCGAGCACCAGCCCCATATAAATAAATATATATTCAGGTTATATATATTCAGGTCCCTCTCTGTCCCCGATTGTCATCCCTTTATACTAAAAATATGCCCTGTTAGTCTTGTGGTCCTCCTCCATTCTCCAACCGCCATCCTATAATATGAAAAATAGTTCCCTGGCAGTCCAGTGATCCCTCCCCCAATCTCTGCTCACCATCTCATAATATGAAATAATGTTCCCTGATCGCTGTCCAGTAATATGAAAAAAAAACTTTCCCTGGTAGTCCAGTGGTCCCTCCTCTGATCTAAATTCTCTGTACCATAATATGAAAACAAATATTCCTGGTAGTCCAGTGGTTCCACCCCCTTCCTTCAATCTCCGATCACCAACCCAGTATAATAAAAATAAATATCCCTGGTAGTCTAGTGATCCCTCCCCCCTTCCCCAATCTCTGATTGTCATTTAGTTATAACCACCCAGTCCCCTGGGGTTACTAGAATCTCCTCAGTATCAGTGCTAGGCAGGGAGAGGCAGCTGGTGACTAACTAGTTAAATGGGTTCTTCTCCCGCTCACTCCTCTGTTTACTTGGCTTCAGCTGAGATGGAAGTGATGAGCTCATTTGGAACTCTCGCAGCAGCATAAGCCTTGGCCAACTGTGAGAAATGAGTTAGAATGTTGAGATGAGAGTCAGTGTGAGTTAGTAGTTGGGAGTTGCAGTCTGAAGTTGGATGAGTGAGAAATGCTCAGCTGTGGGTTCTGAGTTAAGGGCCCTGCATTCTCACCCTAGTTCTGGTATTCTCCAGTTTGCCAAGAGAAGTGGTGGAGACCTTTTCTACAGCAGGATTTACTGATATTCATCCCTGGAGGGGTGAAAAGGACTGTTAGTAGACGGATCCAGGAGGCAATCCTCTTTTTGATCCAGGATGTTTTGAAGCTGCCTAAAATGTCTAACAGTGAGTAGCATCTGACTTTTGCTAAAGGAAGCAAGTGCCTGTGCTGTTGTGTTCTCTGGCTAAAAGGGAAAGCACAACTTTTCTGTGACTTCAGAAGTGTGAGACTATTTTAATTTAAAGTTGGCTGAAGTGTGTGATGTCCAGAGATATGACTATATCACATTGTTTAGAACTTTAGTTTTTCCACTACCAGTGTAGTGATTCGAATGCTGGATGTCAAGTTTTATTCCATAAGCATTTTTCAAAGTGTGTTTCCAAATGTTTAAGGTGTAACTCTGAAGAATGGCCGAGTATGGATTTGGGAGCAAAGGGTGGGCAGACCCCCATCTGGAGTAACCAGTTCAGAACTAACAGGTGTGTCTTTCCTTGTGCACAGCTGACTTGTTTTGGGGCTGATTGCTTTCAGAACACAAATCACCAGGCTGTATTGGGGCTGGGGAGGTTTACCTCTGTTTGACTCAACTGTTTTTTTTTCTCTGTTTGTTTAGCAGGGTATTTTCTCTGTTAAATTGTTGTGTAGGTTGTCTTGCTGACAGAAAGGTCAACACTCATCATAGTGGTGGCTCAGAGCTATTAGAGATTGCTTCAAGACAGCACAGTTTGGGCCCCAAACCCCTCACCCCACCCACCCTGGTACCATTTCCTTTATACCGGGGTTCTGACATAATTTCCTCAAGAGGGCAAGGTGCATACCACTGTCATATCTTTTCCAGTACACTGCACTGACAATATAAGCGTATACATTATATTAGATATAGATATAGATATAGATATAGATATAGATATAGATATAGATATTGATGTATATTTATATATAAACAAAACAATAATTGGAAAAAAGAAAAAAGAACTTACACAGGATAAACAGGAAGGCAGACAGACATGTGGGGAGTAGTGCAATTTACTGGCTGTGGGGCAGCAGTCTTCCGGGAGTCTTTCTGGAGGCTGAGATGCTACCCTATTTGCAGGCAACTCTCTGCCCTGAGAGAGGAGGTTGCCCATCTTCAGGCCACACTGGACAGTAGTAAGGGAACCTCCCACACCCAGGGAGCACAGGAACCACCACCACTACCTCAGAGATTGCCAAGAAAGTGCAGTAGTTGGACCACAGTCAGCTCAGGGAGGGTGAGGGTGATAGAACAGAGGCTCACCCAGTCAGTTGTACCACTCCACAATCCATACACCATTCTGATGGAGAATAGTTCCCCTATGGATGCACCCACAGAGGAGACTAAGGAGGTTGTGGATAACTGTCACAAGGGAACCCCACAGGAAGGAAGCAGAGGACA
This sequence comes from Neoceratodus forsteri, assembly GCA_016271365.2. Taxonomy (NCBI): domain Eukaryota; kingdom Metazoa; phylum Chordata; order Ceratodontiformes; family Ceratodontidae; genus Neoceratodus; species Neoceratodus forsteri. Next base: position 1,782,600,683 of record CM057452.1, read on the forward strand.
CCACAGGGAAAGGAAGCAGCTTCTGGTGGGGGACTCAATTATTATGGGGATAGAATTGGGGGGAGCAGGGAAAACTGAAGTAGGGTGCCTGCCTGTGCCATGGCTTGGAGGGACAGGAAGCACATCCTCAGGATCACGAGAACAGCTGCGCAGAAGACAGAGCTGGACATCACTGTCCCCCTAGGGATGAATGACTTGGCTCAACATGAGATTAGAGCAGTGCAGGAGGAGTTTGTAGAGTTGGGGAAGGGCCTAAGGCAAGTAGCACACACAGTGGCTTTCTCAGAGGTGCTCCCTGTCTATGGCAAGGGAGAGGCAAGGGTACTTCACACCAAGTGATTCAATGAATGGTTAAAAAATGGTGCAGAGCACAGGGGTTTGGCTTCATTAGGGCTGGGGTTCCACCTGGAGGGATACCAGTCTATACTGGCAGGATAGTCTGCATCTATCCAGGAAGGGAACAAGTCTTCTGGGTAATCAGTTTAAATGCTTCATTGGCAAGCTTTTAAACTAGTCAAGGGGGGAGGCACTGATGAGCAGCAGGGAACTCCCATCCTCACCCTATAAAACAGGGTACTAAATGAGGTAAAGATCAGGGTAAAAAGGTCAGTAGGGAGCAGGACAGGAGTAAATGGAGAAAGCAAATTCGATGAGGACAGAGATGATGCTATAAGAGGTAAAGCCATCAAAAAATGGAGACCAATGAGTACCAATGCCCATAGTCTGGGTAACAAGCTTCCTAAATTAGTGGCCTTGATGGAGGAGGAACACCTGGATATCATGGCAATCACAGAAACATGGTACACACAGAACCATGACTGGGAAGTAAACATACCAGGATACACTATCTACAGGAGGGACAGAGAGGGTAAAAGAGGAGGAGGAGTAGCTCTCTACATAAGGAAAGAAATAAAAGCAACAGAACAAAAGGGTAAACATGGAGGAGAGGAAGCACCATGGGTCAGTTTGGAGACAGGCAATGGCACCACAATCCGCACATGGGTTGTATACTGACTTCTATCTCATGGGGAGGAAATGGACAAGAAAATGATAGAAAGTATCCTTAGAATGGCAGAAAAAGGGGAGATATTGCTGATGTGGGGGTCTGAATATGCCAAATGTTAACTGGAGTGCATTTGCAGCAGCCACTTCTAAGAGTGGGGTCATTCTAGATGCCCTACAGGGGTCATGCCTTAGACAACTAGTATTGGAACCCACTTGAGATGGAGCAATCACAGACATGGTACTCTCAAATGGAGATGGTGAGAGGATCACAAACTTAGAAGTGGGTAGCCATCTGGGAACTAGTGACCATCAAACAATATAGTTCACGATAAACACAGCAGTAGAGTCAAGCCATACAAAGGCAAAGGTACTGGACTTCAGGAGAGCTGACTTTGCCAAAATGGGTGAGTGCCTAAGGAATGCACTAGCAAATGGGCAGGAAGGAGGGGTGGAAGAACAATGGGGAATAATTAAAACTGCCATCACAGAGGCAACAAGCCTTTGTGTGAAGCAAATAAACAAAACAAAATGATGCATAAAACCACTATGGTTCTCAAAGGAGGTGGCAGGGAAGGTTAGGGAGAAAAAAAAAAGAAAGCATTCAGGAAGTACAAGGAATCACAGAAGGAGCAGGACAGAGTATTGTATCAGTTAAAGCAAAAGGAAGCAGGGAAGGCAGTCAGAACAGCAAAGGCCCAAACCAAGAAAAAGATAGCCAACTCAGTTAGGAAGGGGGATAAAACCTTTTATAAGTACATCAGGGAGTGAAGGAAGACCAAAGGAAGGATAGTGAGGCTTAATAAAGGGGAGGGGGAGTGGGCAGAGGGTGACTGTGAAAAGGCAGAGATACTAAACAAATATTTTTGATAAGTATTCACAAATGATGAGGGGGAGGTGCCTAAACCAAACAGTAGAAACACTCTGGATATGGGGGTTGATACCAGCCCATTCACAAAAAAAAGGGTTCTGAAAGAACTCTTAAAACTGAAGGTGGACAAAGCAATGGGGCCTGATGGGATTCATCCCAGAATTCTAAAAGAACTAAGGGTAGAACTAGTGACACCACTGACTACCATCTTTAACAAATCATGGGAGGATGGGGTGGTACCTGAGGACTGGAGGAGGGCAGATGTTATTCCACTTCATAAAAGTCAGAGCTGGGCAGAAGCAGGCAACTATAGACCTGTTAGTTTAACATCAGTGATTGGGAAAATGATGGAATCACTTCTGAAGGAAAGAATTGTTGAGTACCTAGAGGCCAGAGGCGCATAGGACCCAAGGCAGCATGGATTCACAGTGGGAAGGTCATGTCAGACGAATCTAATTGATTTCTTTAACTGGATGACCAACTTAGTAGATCAGGGAGGGGCTGTGGACATGGCCTACCTAGACTTTAGCAAGGCATTTGACACAGTCCCACACAAAAGATTAATATACAAGTTGGCCAGCCTGGGAGTGGGCCCCAAGATGGTAGCCTGGGTAAAGAATTGGCTGGAGAACAGGACACAGAGGGTAATAGTAAACGGAGTCCACTCTGAAGAAAGGGGGATTACTAGTGGAGTCTGCAGGGTTCAGTACTAGGACTGGTGCTCTTTAATGTCTTTATTAGTGACATTGCAGAGGGACTGGAAGGAAAAGTATGTCTTTTTGCAGATGACACAAATCTCTGCAACAGAGTTGACACACAAGGTGGGGTGGAAAGGATAAGAAGGGACTTGGCAAGGTTGGAGGAATGGTCAAATGTATGGCAGCTTAGATTCAATGCAAAGAAGTGCAAAGTAATGCACCTGGGAAACAAAACCCGAGGGGAAGAGTACATAATGGGGGGGTGAGATACTGACAACAACAAAAATGGAAAGGGACCTGGGGGTAGTCATATCAAATTACCTAAAGGTGGGCAAGATTTGTGAGAGGGCAATAAGGAGGGCTGGGGGATACTGGGCTGCACAGGGAGAGGCATCACCAGTAGAAAACAAGAGGTTGTCATCCCTCTGTACAGACAGCTGGTAAGACTCCATCTGGAGTACTGTGTGTATTTCTGGAGACCCAATCTCCACAAAGACATAGACAGGATTGAGGCAATCCAGAGGAGGGCAACTAAAATGGTGCAGGGTCTGCACCAGAAGACATATGAAGGGATACTTAAGGAGCTTAATATGTATAGCCTCGAGGAAAGGAGAGAGAGGGGGACATGATAGAAACTTTCAAGTACCTCAGGGGAATCAACAAAGTCCAAGAGGGTAGCATCTTTCAGAAAAAGAGGTGTGCAAGAACAAGGGGGTACAATTTGAAGATAGAGGGGGGGATGGCTCAGCTGTGATGTGAGGAGGTATTTTTTCACGGAGAGGGTTGTGGATGCATGGAACAGCCTTCCTGAGGAGGTTGTGGAGTCAAAAACAGTAGAGGAATTCAAGAATGCATGGGACAGTCATAGGGCAATTCTAGTGTGTGGGGGTAGGAAGAAGTAGGCTGTTGGTTAACTAGGATCTGAAGTTTATCCATTAGGTAGGGAAATGGACAGACTGAGTGGGCCAAGCGGTCCTTATCTGTCATCAAATTCTATGTTTCTATGTTCCTATGTTTCTATGTAAGGGTGCCTGGTTACTTTAGACAAAGGGCCAATGTCTGAAGAGAATTGTACCCCCTGAAGTGAATTACAGTTTCCTCTCTGGTTATGAAGAATGGTGGTAGTGTTAGCAAAAACTTTTTTTTTTATTTATTTAGTTTTTGTTTACCAGGTAGGTGCACTAGCCATAGAGATGACTGTTTTCAGGCACAACCCGGGAGGTTACAGGGTAAACATTACAGATAAAACAAATATCAAATAACATTGGGATAACATTAACAAAGAGTTGTAGACCATGACAGGTGTAACAAATAACAGGTGGTATCAGGATACAAAACATTTGCAATACAGTAGAGGTGAAAATAAGTCAATATGTGCTTAAGGTGTACAGAGTAGGATCAATAGGAGTGGCTGCAATTGAAGCATCTGAACAGTGTCACAATGTTAGTGAGCAATAGAGTAACAGTCATATGATATGCTAGGAGGAATGCTAGAAATAATACGGCAAAAATTCATAATATAGGTGCCGCAGGGATGACCCTAGCAAAACATTTAGAGATAGGAGATAAGTGCAGGGGGATAGGATGCAGAGGTTAGGAGGTTAGGACAGTATGGATTTTGGGGGCTGGAAAATGGGGCAGGCATTGGGAGAGAGGGGAATTTATGGATGGGGTGAGAGGTGGGGGAGTAAGGCAGGGAGTGGTTGTATCACAGGGGTATATTTGGCAGAGATCAGCGAAGTGCTCCAAAACAGGCAGGAGAGATAGGAACTAAGGAGGCTTAAAGCAGGTAAATTGGCTGGTACAACTTAGGTGCCAGAGGAGCACTTTTTTAAAAGTGTTGTTTGTAGGTGTGAGATGGTCTACCAGTGGAAGTGAGTTCCATTGCTGGGGGGCACGAAGGGCAAAAGCTCTAGAGCTTTTAGTGGTGTGGCATTTAGGGACACACAGCAGGGATTTGTCAGCTGAGTGCAGGCCATAGTTGGAGATCTGGTAGGTGAGCAGCTCAGCCAGAGTTGAAGGGGTATGTGTCCAGTTGTGACCATTGCCACTGGAAGCAATGTTCAATGTCCTACGACATGTGGGAATACAAGTCTAAGTTGTTCTATGTCCTACGACATGTGGGAATACAAAATGCAAATGTCCTATGTCGTACTGCGGTGGGGATACAAAAAGTTTTTGTCAGATACAGTGGGTTTTGTTGTTCTGTAAGTTCCTAGTGCCACAATGTGTAAACCTTTGGGGTCCACCCTTGCTTTAGAGAACACCTTTTGGAATAAAGTTACACTCTAGAACCCCAACTATGGTCTAAACAGTTATGTTATTTCTTCCTGTGTAGAGTTACTGGGTACCCCTCCAGTGCCTTAACCTCAGCGCCACCGGGCTGGCTTGCTGTAACTTTAGTCAAAAAAGTTATAATCTTAGGCTAGAAGTAAGTGACAATACATATTTTGCAACATTTGTAATGCTGGAATTGTGGAAAGTACATAGAGTAATCTGTAGGGCTATGTATACTGAAAGAAATAACTAAGGTATTGGTTTATTCATAGAACAGCATTTACAACGAAGATACGTCACCCTGTGCAGATTGTATTGTGGAATGAAAGCATTTTTTTAAACTAATGGAACAATGACCTGTATCAGGCTAGTGAATTTGAAATGTGGATTTATTTGTGTTTAACTAAGGATTTAGCACTAGTCTTTATCCAAACAGAACTTGTAAAGAAACCACATTAGCAGTTTCAACTAAGGTATGATAGCCATGAGTAAGGGGTCAAAGGTCATGATGGTTTAAAAACAGCCAGCACATACTAGAAAAACATTATGCTACCAAGAAAGAATAACCAGATATAACAAGTTACTACTAGACAGTTATCTGTTTCACAAGGGCAACCTTAGTAATGGACTATACAAGTCTGCATTAAGAGTAAAATTCCTTGTTATAGCTTTGGATAAGATTATATAGTAATAACCTGAACATGATTTAATTTAAAATGGGCTGATTGACATAAGCTGAATTGTATTTACAGACTAACAGAAAATTGAATCCTTGTTGTTCTAATGCCAATAATAAAATAATTTATTTAGGAACACAAGGTAAAACAATTAATTTATATTTGTGATTAACAAGTGTGAATTTATGTAAATAATATTTTGAAAGTTTCATTTAGTTCTTAATGATAAAAAGAAGTCCACGGGTGCTCTTCACACAATACGGTATGCCATTTCACATTTTTAATGGTATTGATCTTGAGCACTTAAAATGTATAGTGGTCAGTTTTGCACCTGTCCCAATCATAAAAATATTTTTTCATAAAAAATCTTTATCAACGAAATTATTTTATAACATGTCAAATTTTTATTGTTATTCCAGTTTACAAGCATTGCTTTGCACAAGTCATACATACAAACTTAAAGAAAGGAAAGCAAAGACCAAACAGTCATCTACAAGTCAACAGGTTTGGAAGCAGAACAGATCACGTCATGCTATCCATGAAGATGGCATCTAAGTAATATCTAGAAGGGGAAAAACCAGACCTCCCCATCGAAATAGTAAATGCAGTCTATTACACAAACAGGAAAATAAATAACTTATCACCAAAAAAGATGTCATACAGGTACCTGATGACCTAGGAGTTATTCAATATCTGAAACCTAGTTAAGAAGATTGCTGTGAAAACCTCCAGTAAAAACATATAGTAAAAAACACCAGGCTCAGTACAGATATATGGGGTTAGGGACAGGCTGGGGCTTTAGCCTGGGGGGGGGGTAGTAGGTGGTGGAGGAGGCATGAGGCATAAATGTGATCTCAGGTATGCCCCCCACTTATTATAGTATTTATCTAGCTGTCCTCGCTGCAAATAAGAAAGTCTCTCAAGTACTGCGGCCTGTGCTAGGGTTGATCTCCAAGATTGCAAGAGAAGAGAAAATGATTTTCATGCATTAGTATTGCCCTTTTAGCCTCCAGCAAAGCGATTAACATCCAGCTTTGAAGCGGGGGAGTTAATTCATCTAGGGATTCCTGGTCTCCCAAAAAGAGCATAGGGTCATGGTTTATCAAAATTATTTTAGTATGACAGTAATACTCCTATTTGTATACCATAATAGATCCTAAGCCCCTGAGGAAGCCCAGTGTTGGGTGGAACATTGGGCGGACCTAGGGGATCATGGTGTTCTAAGAAAATATTACAATAAAACTACATTTCTTATGATGAACTGAGTGGCTGGTCTCCAGATACTTTTTATCATCTACATTGAGGTCAACCATTCAACCAGCCCCCAATAGGGACATTTGAACTACTTTATACAAAAGGCACCCACCCAAGGCCTCTTTCTTGGCAACAGCCCTCCTCTCACCACCACGGCCAGCCATTGCCTGAGCTGTCACAGAGCACATACTGTATATAGTACATGCCCATTGAACAGCACACTGAGCTATCAATCAATGGGCTCATACTGTATGCAGTACGTGCTCCATGACAGCCTAGCCAGCAGCTGGCCATGGTGGTGAGAGGGAGGGCTGTGTCAGCTGCTGGATCAGTTTTGAAGGGGGGAGCAGGCTGCTGTTGGGACACTTCCTGCTGGGATGGGGGGGGCACGAGACACCAGAGAAAATATACTTTTTCATATAGACCACCAGGGTAATTATTTAAGGTATGGCAGGGAGGGATCAGGGATAGGATGGGGGGACCACTAGAGTTACTCTTGCCCTCATAATAGGATGGCAATCAGTGAACCGGGGATGGGGAGGGACCACTGGACTACCAAGGAAAGTTTTTTTCATATTATGGGTTGGGGGGTCAGAGATCAAGGGAGGGGGGAGGAACCACTGGACTACCAGGGAAATTTTTTTTATATTATGGGATGGCGAGCAAAGAATGGGGAGGGACCACTGGACTACCATGGAGTTAATTTTCTTATACTGGGATGGCGGTCAGAGAATAGGGGAGGGAGGAGGGAATACTAAACCACCAGGGCAGAACTTTTATTATAAAAGGGACAGAGTTAGGAGAATGGGGAAGGAGGGATGGACCACTAGACTACCAAGGCAAGTTATTTTTATTACTCGAGATGGCTACTGCTAAGAGGGGGTCACAGTACCTCCACCAGTCATTAAGATTGTGCCGAGTTAAGAGGTGTTTTTCCTCAGTGGTATTTTCTCCATGCAAGGAAACCCGGCAAATTGCCCTTACGATGAGAAGATGCTTTGTGTATGGGACTGCACCAATATACAGGTCCCCTAATTTGCATTGCAGCCCCCTACAGACTTTACCCTGGCACAAACCTAGTTTGCAGGCACAAGCTGGGCTCTTGTGAATACCACCTTGGTGCAAAACCGTTTGCGCTGCGCAAACTGGGTTTGCACCGGGTACAGTTTTGTGAATCTGGCCCCTGATAGCTTACTGGAGTTAGTGTCAGCACAGTAATAGTAAAGCTGTCTTTGTAATTGTCACTGTCCCTTTACAGCACCTAAATAATGACATCCAGACATTGCCCCTGGAATACGTTACTTCAGTTTCAGTGTTTATTATCCTAGGTTATTCTGGATCAGAAACATTCACTCACAGTTACCAGTGACCATTTGCTTTTTGCATGCATGCCACATGCATGCAGTCTGTTCCAATTTAACATAAAATGCATGCTTACCACATTTGGTTGCTGCACGCATGCCATATGGTTACAATCGGTTCCAATTTAACATCTAAATCATGCTTGCATCATGCATATCACATTGGTAGTTTTATGTGTGCATCATGAAAACATTTCATATAATTATTTCTGTAAGGTTTATACCTGCCATGGACAACAGAACATTAGGTGACACAAGACCCTGCAATCATTCTGGATGTAAGACATGTTGGCACATTTCCACATCACATTTTGTCAACACCCCCCCAAAAGAGACAATTGAATATACAGGGGAATTATACATGTGCATCTCAGAATGTCATTTATTGCATTCAATACAAGAAATGTCCACAAACAGGTTATATGGGGGAGACAGGGCAACCTCTTTGAACCCATAGGAACTCATACAGACATGATATTAGAATAAAGAAGACCAAAAAGCCTGTTGGGCACATTTCTCGCAGTGAGATCGTTCTATCTCTGACTTATCAGTCCTGGTTCTGAAAGGCCATTTGGAAAATACACAACAGAGGCGAACATGGGAGGTGAAACGAATTTATATTTTTAATACGGTACAGAATGGTATAAACATAAACATCAGTTTCATGTCCAAGTACAATATTTAAAGTGCTCCTATTTTGTTTTGGCCCTGGTTTCAGGAACAACACATGAACAGTTATTTGTTTTACATGGTTCTAATGTGCTTAAATATAAAATGGTTCTATTTATTCCCTCTAAATGTGAATTCAGAGGTTTGTTTCTAACTGGTGGGTGATGATTCCTTGGGCTTTAGTTTCACATATGCAGAACTGCTATTTAGTAGTAAAAGATTTTAGTTTCATACAGGCATATTGACTACATTGACATCATTAGGGCAACACAGCCCTATTTACAAGGTGGTCCTGTTTCAGGTTACAGTTTAAATGTTCACAAACAATACTGACTAATGAACACTAGTTGCAGACTGCACATGTTTAAAGAATGTGAGTTTAAATATTCACCAATAATATTGACAAATGAACACATAGTTATAGACAGAAACATGTTTACATTGTGCTTGCATTGAAAATGTATGTAAAAAATCATGTGTAGGCTCATTTTCTGCTTGGGCAGCATGTCTGCAATTTCATGAAGTGCTCAGCACACAGACACGCAGTCACACATAGTTTCTCATTATGCTTCCCGGTTTTATAAGGTTGAGTCTAACCAAAAAAAGGGGCGGGAGTAATCTCTTAGTTTTACACATGCTAATTTAAATGCTTAGAACACACACATACAGTTATGTGTATTACATATTTCTAATGCTTTAGCGCGCGCGCATACACACACACAAACACACACACACACACACATTGTCTTTAACTTGGCTCCAGTGAGATTTGTATCATCAGAGGATTCACTACATAACATTCCATTCTGTGACATTTGACTTACTAGTCTCAGAGATGCTTGCTGATCTCTGGCTGTATTTCTTAACTAATGGCTAATCTGTCACACTCATGTTTAAAATGTTTTTTTTTTCCTCTGGGCTTTAAAAAGTGAGTTTTCTTAAATGTCTTCCATTTCTTCTGAAGAACACCTCTGTTGGAGGTTGAAAGCTTAAGGTCTTTCTGTAATCTCTTTTGGTACAAAAATAGGTAATAAATCACATTTTCTGTGAATAATAACATTGTATTGCCATTTCTGAACAAAAAATAAGGTTTACACATAACTGAATTAACTGAGCATAAAAAATATGAGAATGCACCACATCTTAAATGAGTTTAGGTTTAGGTGGTATAATAGCAATTAGGCCATTCTATCAACTGTGATGAAAGGCTCCATTGAAAAGAAGAACACCTGCAGAATCAGGTAAATACTGTTAGTGGAAGCTACAGTATTTCGAAAGTACTGTATGTGTGGATAATACTGTACGTATTCATTAGAAAATGTTAAGGTTGTAAAAAAATAAATTTACCTGAGTGGTATAGAAATTTGTTTTGTAATACAGAAAACATCTGAAATGAATAACCATGGGTAAACCATAATCCTAAGATTGGGGTATCAGTGTTGGCCTCCACCCTTCCTTCCTTATGAGTTCCAACACTTTCTTCTTAAGGATGGTTCAAAATTGGGGGTTGTCAACAGTTTTAAATATCTAGGAATTCATTTCAATTCCAGTCTATCCTTCAAATTTTACCTTGACCTTTTTACTATTTAACCAAATAGAAAACATGGGCTTCTTTACAGAGTTAAAGAGCAGGGGCCTGATTTACAAAGACCAACACAGGGCTTGTGGCAAGCCTTACGTCAAACAAATTTTTTAGCACAGCTGTGCCAAACACGTTGCTGCAACTTGCACATAATTCAGAAAGATTGAGTGCATTTGCAACATTTTTCCCACTTTACACCAGTTTATGCAAAATATTTGGTGCAGACCTTGTAAAAAAGGGTCCCAAGATTGCCACAAGCTAGACTAGCAAAAAGCTGGTCTACCTTGTGGCAACTGGCACACGGGATCGAGAATCATGATTGCTAGCCAGGGAATACTGCAAGCCCCATGCATGTGTGTTCAGTACACCCAGGGCTTGCTGCATTCCTGATACATTTGTGAATCGGTTCTGGTCAGTAACATCGCGGAACAAAATAAAGTGGACAAAAATAAAGCGGCAAAAACAGTGTCACCATCAATATTGGCAGCACAAAATGTAGCGTGCAAGAACAATTCAGGCCACATGACATGCAGGTAGCAAACAACATCCACCACATGGAGGCACTGCACTAGAACACACAACTGTAAGCATCCATACACAGGAACAGCACAGAGGTGCAGGGAGATGCAACAGAGCAGTGTGCAACCACCACTGGGGGGAAGCAGGCCACTGGACACCTACCATGGTAATCTAATAGCACAGGCACCCACATGGTGGGGTATCCCCAACCAGAATGCTGCGTGATGGAGAACTTGCACTGGGGTAACCACTGGAGGACAGGTGGACCATCGCCACCATATGGATGGCCGTGTATAATGCAAGGGGCCAGGAGCACAAACCAGCATGTCCCCAGCAACACACACAACACACAGGACAGGGGAGATGGCATGCTGGCTTGTGCTCCTGGCCCCTGTGGTTCCAGTGCAGTGCCTCCATGCAGTGGATGTTGTTTGCTACCTGTGTGTCATGTGGCCTGAATTGTTCTTGCATGCTACATTTTGTGCTGCCAATATTGACGCTGACACTGTTTTTGCTGCTTTATTTTTGTCCACTTTATTTTGTTCCGCGATGTTACTGACCGGAACCTGTGAATCAGGCCCCAGGTGTTTACTTTTTGTTTAATGTATTTTGATGTGTCAGTAATAAAATATCTGTTTGAGTAGTAAAAAACATAGGCTTTCACCATTGCTTTTCACACTGCTAGTAAAAAAGAATTTGATAGAATTCTGGTATTGTGATGTCAGAAACTGCCAACTACTTAGGAGCCCAAAACATTTCAATTATAAACTTAATATATTTTTCTATTTTCTTCATAAGAAATAGATACTTCTTTCAGCAACAAAGGTTGCCCTTTATATGCTTGCACTGTTGTGGTACATTTGCATAATTTTACAATTTTTAAAACAGCAATTGGCTTCTCTTTTCTTCCCCCAAGTAAAATCTGGTTATGATGAAAATGCTAAATTATAACAAAAGATCAGAGGTAATCAAAAATCACATATTTATATTAAATATATAATATTTTGGTGGTAGGAAGTGTTATTTCTCTCTATAAAAATCTAAAAATAGGTTTGCAGCTTCCCACTGAAATGCACTGCCAGCTTTGCCAGTCAGACTTTTCTGACATCATACTATAAGAATTCCACTGGATTCTTTTTTTACTAGTAGTTGGCAAAATACAACTAAAATGATTAAAAGATAGTTAAAGAAACACATAAAAGCAAACAAAATGATTACAGAAGTATCCAAAGGCTCTAAATCTTTATTCTTTAAGATATACATCCTTACTAAGCACTTGCTCTGTAAGTGGTCCCTACTGACGAAGCCCATTTGACAATTGCAAACCATAGCCTTCCTCCCTTTTGAATTATTGCACCATTCTCTTTACCTCCTTGCCCAACAGGAAAATGTCTATGTTCCAAGACTAACTACACTTGGACAGTGCATTTTGCTCTTGATGTTGATAGATGGATTCACTATTGCTTAATCTATGGGGTCTCAGATGGATATCTACCAAAGCAAGGCTAAACTACCTGCTGGGCTGCTCCACTTATAAAATCCATGCTCCTAGCAACACTTCACGTTACTCCAAATGGCTTCATTTCCCAGAAAGGCATTGTGCACTCAGATCAGCATCAGCTTATCCACTATCAGTTCCCTGGTTCAGAACCTCAATGGATCAGTGCTCCTTTGATTATGTCGCTACCAAACCCTGGAATACTTTACAGGACTACCTGAGGGAAACAAAATCTCTTTGGTCCTTTAAATGTTTATACAAACAGTACCTTCTTGACCTCTGTAAATGTAACTGTTTTACATTAAAAGGATTGTAATTGTTCATTTATTTATCACTACTGTATCTGTAGTGTTCCTCCATACTGTTCATGTACTGTCTGGGTTGCCACAAATCAACATTATCCCAGTGAGCTCCACCTAGTTACCAAAGTCTAAATGAATAAATATCCTCTGTTGCTCCAGGGAGCCAGTGGACCTCAATCTCTATGTCAGGTAGGGAACTCTCTATCTCACCTGCACCCCTAATGATGGTGTCTCCCAGCACCATATCCCTTTTATTTTCCCCTTTTGGGATCTCACTCTTCACTGGCTCTTCCTCAATGGATGGAGCCCCCCCTCCCTGGTGCACTAGCCCCAAACCCCATCCTGACTGAGTTTCAGGGGGTGGCTTCCTCCAACGGGGGTAAGAAATTGTTTGAGGTGGGCACACCTTGCATCATTGGTTTCTCTTTCCCATTGTCCTTCCTTCCTTCCCAACCACAGTCCATTTGTTCCTTTTGGGTCACTGGCCCCTCTGCAACAATGAATATGAATGTTCATGGCCCTGGCTCTGAATTAGCAGATTTGTACTCTTGCAACCTCAAGTTCAGCTCCCAACACTTGAACCCTCCTACAACTGAGGCACTGACCGTACATGCAGAGCACCCTCCAGATCATGACTGCCCCTAAGCCCCTATATCTTGCACACTGTGGAAACTTGATGCTGTGTATACTGCCTGACACTTTATTTAATCTGAACTCTTCATGGATAAATAGGTTTGTCACAATTTGTACAAGCTACGTCTAGATATACATCTGGTTTGTAGCCTGGATGTTTTCCCCTTTTTGGTGTGAGCACCCACTTCCAGCACTACAGCATGGCTTTCATTTGGAGGACTTGTTGCAGTTCTTACTTAGGAACCTCCTTCCATCACCACCAATGTCCATCAGTGTCCTTTTTCTGCTCATGGAACCTCTTGTGTCTGACACACCATTCTTTTCTTTGCTTGCCCTTATGTCTTGGCCCTATTCAGGTAACCTGTGGCTTGTCCCCCACAACTGGAAACTCAGAATGGGGACCAGGCATCCAAGGAGAATACTTTGCTCAACAAGCCCAGGAAGCCGGTTGTAGGAGCCAGCACTGAGGAGGTGGGCAGGACAACCCAGTTGAGTGTGATAGGATGTGGGGCCTTCATCTGTCCCACATCAACCCCTTATTTTTTTAATCTGCAGCCCCACCACTTATCACAACTGCAGGGCATGCAACTGTAGAATGACCTAGTCTTGCACCTTTCAGGGCCATTGAAGGTATGGATGAGCCTCTTCCCTCCTTCCCGACTCCCCTGCCTGCTACCCTCAGAGCCTGTATTGCCTCTGCTTCACATGCCAAGTGAGTGGGGGCATGCAAACATTAGGACACTCCATAAGGGAGCACCATTCTTTCCTGCATGACACCCCCTCCCTTTGGCCACCTGGGGGTGGTTGTACAAGGGAAGGGTTTCTCTCTGTCACCAAGACAGGTGGAATCCAAGGTGCATGCCACAACACTGCCTTGTTTGTCAGTACCAGAAGTCCCAGGCTTGGAGCATGAACCAAGGTAATCTGGATGTCAAGTGGTAGAGATATAATAACATTTCTATCAATTATACTGTATAGAGTATAACCAAAGAGAGAGCCTCTTAGTACATTAGAGGGAGTTTAGTTAAGAGCAGTAAAATAAGAGAAAAGAAACAAAACCTAAAGTTCACGTGATTGAGCTTGTCCTGTTGCTCAATTTCAAACAAACAAATTCAATTCACTGACCTACACAGCCAGTATAGTGTTATGCTTGTGCAACTGTGTTAGTTTGTTTTTCTGACCATTTGCACTCTCTATTCCAGAGGAATTACCACCTGTAGGGGTACGAAGGCAAGGAACCGTTGGAGAGGGTTCCACCCCTAGAGGTGCAATAGGATGGTTCCCATGGCTAAAGGTACCTTAGGAATCCCCTAAGGAGAGAGTGCTGCCACTGGAGGAGGAGGGGAGGATGGTGAGGCAAAGAAAAAGTGCTTCACATTGAGGCTTAGAGGAACTGCTTATATAGCTCAGGAAGTGGGAGTGGCTGGCTGCTTGGCCACCGAATTACAGGCAAGCCTTTCAATTCATTGACCTATGCAGCCAGTATAGTGTTATGCTTGTGCAACTGTGTTAGTTTGGTTTTTTGGACATTCGCACTCTCTATTCCAGAGGAATTACCACCCTGTAGGGGTACGAAGGCAAGGAACCCTTGGAGAGGGTTCCACCCCTAGAGGTGCAACGGGACGGTTCCCATGGCTAAAGGTACCTTAGGAATCCCCAAAAGAAATTTAGTATCATCCCCAAAAGGAGACAACATGAAGGATATGAGCAAGCAGTAACTGTGACATAGGAACAGTAACTGTAACATAGTAGTAGAGAAGCATAGACAGTTTGATAATGCAATGAGATGTTCAGTTGAATAACAGAAGTAAGCTGTTGATTAACTAGACTCTGCAGCTTATCCATCAGGTAAGGACATGGGCAGACTAGATGAGCCAAGCGGTCCTTATCTGCCTTCAAATTCTATGTTTCTATGTTTCTATGTAATGAATGCCCAGGTTTGCATAGCATGATACTGATGTTTTGCTTTGAGATTAGGGGATCTTCTAAGGAGAGAGGGAATGGCAGGACATCCTCCACCTCCATCCAACAGCGGAACCTACCTAAGAAACTAGGGGAAACAACTATGCTAAGTGTTATGACCTGAGGGAAAGGAGGAGAGGAGAAAAAAAAACCTATGAGGAGGAAATCTCTGGGGATCCAAGGCCTAGGTCACCTTCCCTCCAGGCTTGGGATAGTTTAATTAGTGATGGCTCTGCAGCTACAATTTGGAAAACCCAATTAAAGGGAGGTGGAAAATATTCCTATTTGGAGGAAGGCTCTCACTCAAGCCCTCTAGCGGGAAAGCTGTGGAAGGTTGCAAGAAAACTCTGAACAATATGTGCATCCTAGGTGCAGGAGGAGAGCAACAACTGCTGAGGCACTCACCTGGCCTACCCACCCTAAATCAAACCAGGTGAACCAGAGGCAGTCATAGGGAAAATGCGGTGAAGATGCCTTGCTAGGGAAACCAATAAAGTCAATGGCTAACTGTTATAGTGGAACACTAGAGCCAAAGGAGATCATCGTAACCACCCTTCACCGCTAGTCTTAAATTCTACACCAGAAGCTGCTGTTGTGTAGCAGACAGCTAAAGCCAAGCCCGAGGTGAGGACATTCCCAGCTATGGGCCAGGTGAGGAGGATCCCACGCCAAGTTGGACATGCTTGAGATGCAGACTAAATGCAGAGCAAGACCGTCAGCTGCAGGAACCCTGCACCAGAACAGAATGGCTGGCATGCCCCAGAAATTGATTGAGAGCTGAAGCTGGTGAGCTGAATGAGCACGGTGTGCTGAGATCGTAATGAGCATTGAGTGCTGAGACCTGCAAGGTCGAATGCAGATTGAGTGCAGCAGAATCCCAGAGGCTGAAGCAGAGGGGATGGCAGTAGGCATGAAGCAATGGGTTGTGTAAGCAAGTGTGGACCTGCATGGAGGTCAGTAAGCAGTAGTAGTGATAGGTGGACCTGCATAAATACTGTGTAGCAATTAAACAGCATTGAATTTTGGCAAGCCAGCCAGACATGAATAGCTAAATCAAGGTGGCAAAGACAGGATTTAGAACAGAATTAATTAGCCACATAGGCCACAACCCCCCAAACACCTCCCAGTCCCCACAATAGGACAAACAAGGAAGCGATGGAAAGGCCGAGAACCACATGCAGATATAAAAGCTAATTTAATAGCCTCAGCAGGAGCTTCAGCTAACCTCAGAGTAAAACAAAGTACAATAGCAATGGGAGTAAACAAAGCAGCAGCAGGAAGCAAGTAGGCCTGTACAGCAGTAGTAAAAACAAATAAGTACACTGAATTGTAACTGCAAAATAAAAGGACGCATGATGCTCTTAAGCACTGTCAACAGGCGGTACAGTGAGACTGCAGCAATGAGGTAATTAGAATAAGCATGAGTAAGCTGTATAGCTAGGTTCAAGTAAGTCTGAGTCAGGTGAAAGTAATAGAATATGCCACATGGACCAGCTATAGGTGAGCTGAAACACACAGATCAGGTTTGCAGTTGCAGTGTAAGTAATTTGAGAGTTGTGAGTAACTGAAAGCAAGCAGTATGAGCTCTGAAAAAGCAGTATGCTAGGAGCTTAGAAAAGCCCCAAAAAGGAAGGAAGCACACACAGCTGAAGGCAAAATACAAACCAGAAGCAGTAAAATAAACACAGAAGCCCAGCAGAGACAAGCAGGAGGGGGGGGGGCCAGGGAGGCCCAACCAGCTCAGAGGACAAACCAACAGAGCCTTCAGCTGCAAAGAAAAAAATGCTTCACAGTGAGGCTTAGAGGAACTGCTTATTTAGCTCAGGAAGTGGGAGTGGCTAGCTGCTTGGCCACCAAACTACAGGCAAACCTTTCAATTACACTGCAGTGTCTTTCTCAAAAAAATTCTCTATGGCTGACAGTCAAACCAACATAGTTACTGGTAATTAAATTCCATTTGAGTTCTCATCCTTTAAATCAAGTTCACCATTGGAATCATCAGGTGCATCAACCTGTTGAGATCAGAATATGTGAGTTATGGTGTTTGATGTGAGGTTTGATGGGGTCATGGCATGTGGTTTTATATGTGTCAATTGTACTATAAGTGTTAGAAAACTGGTTCCTAATTGAAACCACCCTCAATTCAAAGCCATGACAGATACTGTTACTAGGAATTGGATGCCTCCATTCAAAGCCATGACTGATGCTATTAATAGCAATTGGATGCCATGGCATCTAATCGATCAATTACAGCATGGTACTTAAAACATATCTGGCAGCACTAAAAACTAGAACAAATATGGCACTCCAACAAGGGATGTCTAACAGCAATGAGACTCCATGGACTGCACTATTGCTTTAAAATATGGAGCTGAGGTGGTGAGTGGGGATTGTAATCAGGTGGGGGCATCAAAGTTTGCTAACAAATGTAATTTTTACATGACATTTCCATGATATACCGTGTCCATTACATATCAATGTCTACAGTGAAAGTTAGGTTTTGGAAAGCTTTAGTAATGGCTTTCTGCTGAATTAATTTCAGTGTCATGGTTTTGAAGTTTTGAAAATATTTGTTACTGCCTTTTCCAACCCTTGATGGGCAGCCTGTTAGATTAAACACTGTGTGGTGTGATTTAGCATGCTGATAACTCACATTTGTGCTGCAAGACTTATTTGTTGTGGCAGGCCAGCAGACATTCTCCTAGTATAATGAGACTGGAAGCATGCCAATAGCAGCCTAGGTTTTTGAAAATGAAAGGTTCTTTGTTCAGTACAACACAACATTAAACCACAAACTGCACCATTCAAGAGCAAAATTGAAAAAAATAAGCATTTACTCCAGTGCTTCAAGATATAAGCCTCTTCCTTAGGAGCCAGAGCCATTCTCCTCCCTGGGTTAGGAAAGGAGGAAAGGAACCTTGTGTCCCTCTTTATTCACATCCTAGTTTCACTGTTTACACTCATGCCACCATCTGCCCCACAGCTGCAAGTATCTCATGGGTGTGGCAGATAGTGATCTGAGCAGAATTAGCATTGCCCTTCTGGGATATCCCTTGATATTGTGAGGGATGGGAGAGGGAATTATGTTATGAAAGCATGGGGGTGGGCACAAGGCAGCTGACATTAACCACTTGCCCATGCAACTGCATGTTATTCAGGACTACCTTATCTCCCTGCCCCATCCCCAGCGCTGAGAAGCCTGCCTCACTGACTTGGAAGAATAGCAGGAAGGAGATTGTCCTGCCTTACACAGGGAGAGGGAGTGGTCCTTCTTCACTCACATTGGGGTCATGCAGCTTGCCCAACCAACCTCAGATGGCCAGGTGGGGGGTGCAGTGGTACTATGAAAAGATCAATAAGCAGTGTAGTTGATTGACAGTCTGGATTAGGAGTGGTAGTAGAGGTGACATAACCAGTTACTTCAGCAAGGATCAGTTTGCATAGCCTAAGGATGGAGGTCCATGGTACCAAACACACAGGAAGAAAAATGGGATGATTATAATTAAAAATACACATCACGCCCTTGATGGTTAGGGGCAAGTATATATTTCTAATTTTTTGATTATGTACTGTCCTTTCCCTTTCTTAAACCCAAAGGGTAAAAATCTTCTGATGGTGCCAGTGCCAATCTGATCTGCTGGAGATCATGTTTTTTCAAAACTCCCAGATTATAGAATGAGCTTCAAACTATATTCAGAAGGATGTTAACAGTTTCAAAAATATACTGAAAATTTACTTTTTGATTTGTCTTTAAACTGATTTTCTTGTTTTATATTTTTCAGTATTTATTTATATACATATATACATAGCACTTTAGCCAATGCTTATGTATTTTATGCATTGTCGGTTTATAATGTATGATTATTACGAGGAGCTCTCTGTCCTTAGAAAAGAGTATGTACAAATATTTTAAATGGTATTATTACTAATATTATTGCTATCACATCATAGAATTTGGAGTGCTATAAACTAGTAAGTCTAGTGAAACCTATATCATTCCAATGGTTAAGTTCAAAATATTGCCAGTGTTGCTTTCAGGAAGGCAGTTTACCCCAGTGGATAAAGAGCAAGTCTGAGAACCCAAACATTAAGGTTTGAATCCAGCAACTATAATATACTCTCTGTGTGGTCCTGAACAAGTCATTTAGACTCCTTGGGCTCAATTTTCAAAAAAAAACTTTGGTGCAAGGAGCCAGCACTAAACTGCTTTGACACAAGTGACCACTTGTGTCAAAACTAGTAGCCATCCTGATTTTCAAATGCAGGCTGCATTGAAATCAGGATGCCATATGCCAAAGCTGCCCTGTGCCCACCCTTGCAGCAGACTCACCTCTGCACCATGTCACAAGGGGGCTTGTGCCATGGCAGGGCTACACCATCCCCTTATTTTGAATTCCACTGTAGTCACAAGAGGGGGATTAGGTTAGACCAGCCAAGAGCTTGGCAGGGTGGTGACTGGGGGGGACGTTGAAAGTGGAGACCTGGGGGATGGAGCAGTGGGGGTGACATGGGGAGCAACAGGGGCATGGCGGCAGTGAGAAGGATCTGTGGAGACACCCAGGGGAAGTGCCATGCAAAGTGGCACAGAGCTGATCGGCCAGGGTATGGTAGTTGGCATGTCTGCAGCATCATGACATGGACCCCAGGTGGCAGCAGCCCTGGCACCTCCCCCATAGCTGCCATAGTCCCCTACATGTGACAGGTGGTAGTGGGTGAAGGTTGTGGGGTATGGTCGGTGATCAGGTATGTGCCCCAGGCACCACAACATTCCCCGGTACACAGCCGCCCATGTGGCAGCCAGCAGATGCCCAATGACACTGCCAGAGACTGTGGCTCCTGTAGGACAGGTGCTAGGGCTGTTGCAACCTGGGGTCCAGGACATGTTGCTCTGGCCATGCCAACCCCCCTACATGGGCTGATTGACTCTGTGCCACGTTGCATGACAATTCCACTGGGTGCCTCCTCCCATCCTTCTCACTGCCACCATGCCCCACCACTCCCCATGGCAACCCCACTGCTCCATCAGCCCCCAGTCCCCACTTTCCAGATGTTTCATACACCCCCACCTCTGTGGCTCTTCTAAGCTTGCGCTGGGTGGGGGGCTTGATCAGACCCTCTGTCAAACCACTCAGGTGTGCCTAATGTTTGGTGCAACCATGCGGGTGCAGCGACTCTCAGGACTTTGGTGTAGGGATCCCCATTGTTATAAAATAGGATGCAGAGTCCCTGATGCACCTAGAGGTTGCCACAGCCATAGATCGGGGCACCTTGTGCCACTCTCAGGGCTGATTGAAAATAGAGCACCCTGTGTTTTACCACTCTGTATTCTCTCTTGAATCTATCTTCACTATTACTTCTGTGAAGCACTGTGTAAGCTGATGATCCCTTACAGAAATAATTATATGAAATGTTTTAATGCTGCACACATAAAACTACCCATGTGATGTTCATGCTGCAAGCATGCTTTAAATGTTAAATTGGAACTGATTGCATGCATGTGGTATGCATGCAGCAAGCAAGTGTGGAAAGCATGCTTTTTATGTTACATTAGAACAGACTACATGCATGTGGCATGCGTGCAAAAAGCAAGTGGTCACCGATAATTGCACAGATAAAAGTTAAGTGACTTGCTCAGGTTCACACCATATACTGTACAAGTGGGAGTTGAGGAGGTTCAAACCCAGGTCTTCAGGTCTCCCAGTCTCCTGGTGTGCAGTTCAGTGCCTTTAACCACGAAGTCATACTGCCTGCACACGTATGGCTTGATTGTACTTCAATACAAATCTGAATTCATCAGCATGCATGCAACATGCTTATTAGTCACTGTTATTTTTTTTAGTTTTCTTGTCTCCCCTGATCTCAGTTGCACAGCTGAACTGTAGCACACATACCAAAGGAAAAATGTGTGGTTCTTCCCCTTCCCAATACATACACTCACCCACAAAACTACTTCATTATTTATGTCTGGCCTATACGCCTACTATTTTCTCTCCATAGTTTTGAATGCTTCCACAAAAACAGACTTTAAGAGGCAAACACAAAAGTAGCAAAAACTCAACATCCACCCAACTGGCCAGTGACCGCCCCACCCCCATGCACACACACTGTAGCAGGTGCGGCCATGCTGCTACAGACAACCCCCCAAGTATCGATATAAGTCAAGAGTCTCTTACTTGAGTACTAGGGAGCCAGAGGCAGAAGTCTTTAAGAGATGATGTCCATGGATCAGAGTGTTGGGGTGTACCCCCTTAAAATGAATGGAGTTATTATTACTATTTTATACATTATGATAGTGAGTTGGAGAATAATGAATGCCACTGTTGTACTAACAAGGTCCTTTTTGATAGTCGAGCGGCTGCCTTCATTAATCTCCAGCTCTCCATCAAAAATGTATAAAATAGTAATAAAAAAACATTCATTTCAATGGTGCATGCTCCTGTAGTCTCCCTTGTCCTATGTCATAATGTACCTGAGCATGGGGATGACTATAGTGGGGCTTTAATAGTCTGTGCATACCATACCACTCAACTGTACCTGAATACAAGGGACAGCCCTCATTTCACCCCTGAAAACTGCTCTGCTTCTCATCCATTCCTCATGGAAAACATGCTGTTCACACAGAGGATGTCCTGTAAATGTAGACTTTTTGGCAGGGGCACCATTTCAGATTTCATCAGGGGGAGCCAACAACCAATGGAGGCCAGGTGCTAGTTAGCCCCTAGGTGGCAAGCACTAGAATGTCTGGAACATCTCTAAAAGGTACATCTTATTTGTTGTGACTGAAAAATCAGGAAAAATTCAAATGTATAAGATTCATCTGTCTATACCCTGTAGCAGTGCATCAGATGTGGGGTGAAACCCACCCAGTTACTAACCAATTTTTCTCCTGGCTGACATTCTGATCCCCCCCCCCCCCGTGAAAAAAACATTGTCCCAATTTCTCTGCCCAACTCCATTCCATTAAATACCCATTCCATATGGGTCTTGAAGCTTCCCAAAGGTGCATAAATGTGAAAAACACATTAGTATTTCAGTCCTTCCTCCTTCCCCAATCCCCCTGTAAAAAAATTATTTACTTTTACTTACCCAACCATCTGTCCACTGCAGCCTGGACAAGTGTGCTACCAGCCCAGTTTTCAGTCCCTCCTCCTCCATCCTTCTGCCAGAAGCTGGATGCTAGAACCAACCATCCCATGTCCCCAACATGGTCCACAACCAAGTCACCTCACCAACAGAATCCACCCATCCTGTGTTGCTTGCTTTTTTTGCTTGGCTGCTGCTGCACTATACTGAGCAGGGCCTATGAAGGCCACCCACACCACTTTCATCACTGTTGCTTGGCCTAGCTTGCTACCATGGGGGTCTGTGCTGTTTTTTTTGTGAAGCAAGCCTAGTAGAGTAAGTAGGTAGCCTAGTCTTGAGTCAGCTTCTAGCTCACCCTCTGCCCCTTCAGCCATCAGGGGAGACAGTGACTCTCTAAGAGTAGACCAACAAAAATATGCTGCCACAACACTGCTATTAAGAGTTCAATGCTCACTGAGCAGCCTGTCTACTGTGTGGCAGGAAAGACAGTGTTGCACTCACATGACTCATGCTCTTGCTTGGCTGGAGCTCCTTCATGTCATGTTTGATGGTGCCACCACTAATAGATGGAGAGAGTGGACAATGCAATACAGACACAGTCAAGCCAGGAGTGCAACTGCAGCGTGAGCA
The DNA here is from genome assembly GCA_016271365.2 of Neoceratodus forsteri. Taxonomy (NCBI): domain Eukaryota; kingdom Metazoa; phylum Chordata; order Ceratodontiformes; family Ceratodontidae; genus Neoceratodus; species Neoceratodus forsteri. Next base: position 1,782,623,701 of record CM057452.1, read on the forward strand.
CCCACAGGCCAGGGGGGCACTTATTGTGCAAAAGATTAAATCCAAATCTGCCATCATCATCTATGTATCAAATGTAATGCCATTATTGCCACACCATAAGAACAACCTAGGCACAAATATGGGGGTGGGGCAACTGCCCCCTCTGCCCTACCTAAATGACACCCCTGCTTTATAGTAGAAAATCATTTTCAGGTGCTAATATAGGTACAAGTAAATACAATGGTTTCCACTGTGTTCTGAGGTACAATATCTCCATATTTCAGGATGTATCCTGGTCATCGTGAGGGTTAGCGTCCCTCAGTGTCCCTCATTTTGAGTGTCCATGTCCATCATTTCAGTGACAAAATATGAGGTATGGTACATACTTCCAAGACCCTACTCAGCACAAAGAGTGCTTGGCCATGGTGTATATGCTCCATACCGAATGACAAAGGGAAAGTAAGTGAGCCAAAACAGTCATGGAGAAACACATTAGCAGCACTAAATATGCATAAGGGGATTTGCATGGCCCAAAACAAAAAAGTCAGGCTTCACAACACAGAGGCCCCTCTTCATACATCTGGAATGTTAGATGTTGCCTGAGTATATCCTAGGCATTTAATGCAGTAAGCAAACAATACTTTACAAATTATTGGTGATTTAATGACAAAAATCAAAGGCCCTTAACTTGCAAAAGGATCAGAATTAATGAGTTTACCTAATTTTAGTAGTAACACAATGAAAATGTATTTTAATGGGTCTAATTGCTAACATAAGAAAGAGAAACTGATGTGTTTTTAAATTAGATTTGTACCAGCTTAGCTGCTGCACACATAGCAAGAGTGCAGCATGTGAACCTGATGTGATGTTTAAATGATGTATACACCAGCTTAACTGCTGCACTCATGTCAAGCATGCAACATGCAAACCTGATGTAATTTTTAGTAGATGTTTGCAACAGTTTACCTGCTGCACACATGTCAAGCATGCACCATGTGAACCTGATTTGCTTTTTAGACCTGGTTCACTTAGGTTCACTTTGTGTATGTGAACCGCATGCAAACATTACACACTTAAATATGTGACATGTATTCTGCTTGTACACAGCACACCTATATTTCTGTAAGGGATGTCAGCAACATTCTTTGCCCTCATAAACCTGGACTGTTCAGTATGTTTGAATATAGTTCATGTGAAAGGTGCTATATGAAACCAAACTCCTTTCCTTTCCATCTATATTTCTTCTAGAACTAACCCCAATTTACTTGTATGGGCCAGAGGTGCTGAAAGCAATTTCGTTGGTAAATAATTCCAGGCATGAGATATGTAAGGCACAGGCTGTACTTTAATAATTTGTTCCCACCATGGTACTATTAATCGAGCAGCTTTAGATGATCTTTGAACATAAGAACCTGGCAGGGTTAATGCATGCAAATTGAGAAAATCCAAACTAGGTTGACCAGCAAGTCCAGGCACTGCAAATTGAATCTAATGGGATTTTCTTCTATCCATTAACAGATGCCAATTCAGTTCAGCCTCAAGAAGAGACTGTAGAGCATCACATTTATGCACCAGAAAAATTAACCTTGCTAGATTTATGCACCAGAAAAATTAACTTTGCTGGATTATGATGTAAGGTTTCAAGCTGTCTCAGATGGTCTTTTGATCCGGTAATACATATATGATCAAAATATGACAGCCCATCTGTACACACGGGATAGTTGTGAGCTTATTTATTATGAGATATATGCTTAATGAGGTCTGAAACTTTTACCTTTGTCTTTTGTGTTACTGTACTAATGTTTAAAATATGAGACATGGTTATCCAGTCAGTACCAAAATCACTACATTCATCACCCAGTTTAAGTACAGAGCTTTCAAGAGGATGAATCTCTGTGTTAACGCCAGGCAAGATTCTGCCAAGCATAGCCAGCACAGAAGGAGAGAAAAACAGCATTATTCATTTCCAACTTAAAATCTATAACCATTAAGTGAATAGTGGAGTTTTATATAAGGGATAGATAGATAGATAGATAGATAGATAGATAGATAGATAGATAGATAAATAGATGGATAGACAGACAGACACAGATAGATAGATATGACTGAGGTGTTCTGGGTTAGTACCACAATTTACGGTTTTGTGAATTAGGGTTATATGGGATGGGGTGGGGTGGTAGCATCTGCCAGTGTAAAACAAGCCCTGTTCCAGGAGTTCCAGGCATTGGTGTGGGAGAAGGAAGCTTGCCTAAGGGAAGGGATAAGCAGCAGCAAGGGGACATAACTGGAACACCCCTCTCCGTTTACCGCCCCCCCACCCATGCACAGTACCAGCAGATCCCTCAGGGATGGCAGCTACACAGCACATGATGTCAACAAAGCCTGCTGAAGTAAGGAAACTGCCTTGAAAGGTAATGGGAGGGCATATCATCTAAGAGGTGAGAGAAGACATTTGGAAACTGGAGTAGGTGAGTGTTTTTACATTGGAGAATGAATCAGTCAGTGGACATAGGAGGAGGAGAAAGAAGACAGTATAAGCAAGCTGAATGTGATGGTGGCTTTTCTCATCCTGGAAAGGAAGCTGGGGGAGAAATCTTATAAGAGTAAAAACATAGACTGCATGGGTCGCAGGTTTCATGCAATGTATGGCAGTGGTTTGGGAAAAGCTACCACAGTAGGCCATCTCAATGCTGCACTAAATGCATGCCATTCAGAACACTCAAAAATTACATGGGGGAGCTACACATGGCTCAAGTATCATGAGAAGACTAGAGATAATGACCTATTGGCACAGGTAGCAGGACGTGCCAACAGAGGGCTAGTAAATGCTGAGCTTACAAAAGCATTTACCAGTAAATTGATTTTTGGAAACTGATTAGTGTTTGCACTTTTTTTTCTTATTTAAACAGGGGCTAAAGTGAGAGGACATTGTTCTAATGGTGGAGGGTAGGAGAAGCAGAAAGAAGTGGGAGACGACTGGACTAGGAGGGTTAGTCTTAAACAAGGAGGCATGGTTAGGAGGGCCTTAAAAGTCTAGTTTTGTGTATCTTGATCTCTGCACAGGTTGCAGCAAGCACCAAGAGAGGGTGGGAAGCTACTGAGGTCAGAAGGACATTTAAATTGATTGCACTAAGAGCAGAAAAGAGACAAAACTCGGCTTCAGTCCTGTGAATTTTGTTTTTATACTCTGTTTTTTCCCCCTTCACTTCTCTGGTCCCCAACATCCTCCAAAGCCCCATGGTATCATCTGGTAGTATCCTGACTTTGAGGTCTCAGCCATCGTCCATGCTGCCATGGTTTGTTCCACAGGCGGGGATGGGGTTGGAGATTTTCCCACCTAACACAATGATGCTTCATCAGGAAGCTCCTCAGAGAGCATGGCTCAGCCCTGAATGCACCAAGGTCTTTCATCCATGGGGACCAGGGCCTTTTTCCTGTTTCTCACCGACCCCTTGGAACTTTGCTTGCATAGACGTCAAGGGGCATGCATACACTGAGTGCAGTGATGGCATGATATCAGCGGAGTTCCACCCTCCCATCTTCCCTCTAGCCATACTGCCACCTGTGGTCACCCAAATGGCAGTATTGTGGTGAAGGGTGGTGCCTTTCCTTCTTGGAGCATGAGGGCATCCTCTAGGATGCTCAGTCCTTCTCCCCCCAGCTGGCCCACAATGACCCAGGCTCATTCCCAAGCCAGGATTGACAGCATTGCAATCAGTAGCCCTACTGTTGCACCAGTGGGCTTGAGGTCCTGTGAAACTGCTGTGAAATGCCTATACGTCGACCTCCTGTATACGTTGACCCCTCTTTATCGTGTCAGTTTTAACAATATTAGATATATTTTTGCTGACCAATTGCAATGAAAAAAATTATCCTTTTTGAAATGCTATTTTTTGTACCCAAAACTAGACTTGTATGGGATTATGTACTGTATCTCTTCTCTGCTCTTGGTGCTGGGCTTATGAGTATCTGTGTTCATAATAAAGATTTACACATCTTTTTCACTTGGTCCTTTTTCTCCATTCTGGCATGGCTCAAATCTTGCTGGCCCTTAGCCCCATGACCCCAGCTTCTCTTAGGACATACTGGACCTTGCTTTTGTGGCTTACTCCCCACAGTAGGGTGACAGAGAATGCGCTCAACCAACTGGGTTAAAGTTCCAGTGGCAATGCCCAAGCTGCTGGGTGCAGGGTCTGTGAGGGATGGCGATCATTCTACCAGCCAGGATGTTTTCCACTGTTCTTTCTCATCCCCTCCTCCCCTTGTGGCATGGAGGAGTGGTACGCAATGGCATCAGTGGCAGCACCATGCAAGCTCCCATGCATTGTGCACCAAATGCCTGTCTCTCCTCCACTACTATAGTGGTGAAACCATTGGATTCTATAATTAAAGGAAAAGATAGTGGAGTGCCTGAGGACCAGTGGCATGCAGGATCACCAACAGCATGGATTTACCAGTGGGAGGTCATGCCAAATGTGCCAAACTGAATTTTTGGATTGAGTGGCAAAGGCAGTGGATGGAGATGTGGCAGCTTATGTATTGTACCTAGATTTCAGCAAAGCCTTCAACTCTGTCCAACATGGGAGATTGATAAAGAAGTTGTGTGACCTACTAGGAGTGGGGGCAAAATTATGTGTTGGGTGCAAAATATGTGAAGTCAGAGGACCAAGAGAGTGGTCCTAAACATAGAACCCTCAGGAGAATGAAGCTCATGAGTGGAGTACCCCAGGGATCAGTTCTAGGACTGATTCCATAATATATTTATTTTTGATAGAGGGGAAGGGGTTCAGGGAAAAAATATGCCTCTTTTCAGACACCATGATGTGTGGAAGAGTGGACACTGGGGGGGGGGAGGGACATATAGAATGATCTAGACAATCTGGAGAGGTGAGCGAGGACTTGGTAGGTGAAAAGTAATGTGAAAAAGTGCAAGGTAATGCACATAGGGGCCAAAACCTCAAGAATAGAGTATGGGATGAATGGATTGGTAGTGGAAAGCACATCAGAGGAAAGTGCCCTGGTGGAGTTAATAATGAACAGCATGAAGGCAGTAGAAAATAAAAACATCTTAATGTAGTAGGGTTGTGGGTAAGCAAACTGTATGCTGGTGTACATAGGGAGAGGGATCACCAGCAAAAAGAGGGAGGTTGGAGGCAGTGCAGAGACAAGAAAACAAAATGATAGAGAGGCAAAAGGGTAGGTCCTACTAGGAGTGGTAGGAGGACTTTAACATGTACACATTTGAGGACTGGAGAAAGAGGGGCAACATGATAAGGACATTCAAGTACCTTGTCAAAATAACCAGTTTGCCAGTAGCAAACTGTTCACAGTTAATGGTAATAGAGCTACCAGGGTAACATTCTCAACTAGTGTTAGAGAGGTTCAAAAAGAATTCAGGAAGTACCTTTTTACAGAAACGCTGGTGACAGACAGGAACAAACTTTTGGTGGAGATCATCAGGTCTGAAATAGCGAGAAGGTTCAAATGGGGATACATGGGAATAGTGCATAAAGATGCAGACTGGGGAAGTAGGGAAGACTGACAAGTTACAGTCCCCAAATTAGACAAGCTTGAACAGACTAGAAGGGCCACTAAACCTTTATCTGCCATTATTTTCTACTGCATGTTCATGTGACCTGCAAAAGTTGGACCCAATTCATGAAAACTGCAAATTTAGTTTTTGAAGTTGATCTTGCATACAGAATAGCAATCATAATAAACCACACAATAATGCCTTTTCCACAATGGAGACATTTTGTGGATTATGTGAAAAGCATGCATTTTCATGAAATTCTGCTTAGCCCTACCCAGCAGTCAGTATAATAACAATTCATTTCAAAGTCAGAACTGCAAAAATACCCCCCACCATTGGCCTGCTGCAGCTGCATTAGGAATGTTCTTTGCAGCACCAGTTGTGTTGTAGAGGAATTACAGATCACTCTACTCCAATCCACAGACACAGACTAGTAGATAATAATCATAATATAGTGTATGGTAGAATGTTGTTATGGATAGAAATCCATAACTAGAATGGAGTTGTTATGCTGCAGTATCTATGTCAACACAGCTGTTATGCTGCACTAGCTATGTCATTACTGCAGCATAACAACTTGGAATGCTGCCACATAGTTGCTTTTCTCAATCCAGTTAAGCTGGAAGTTACGGGGTTTTTTAAACTTGAACTTGCAGAAACATCTGCAGCACACTGTCAGTTAAAAAAAGAGAAAATGTTAAAATTTCTATTCTCTGTTGTCTTCTCTAGCTGGTTTTGTGTGATGTTCTATGCTGTGACTGCCCATACACTATAAAAGATTGTGTATGAGCCATCATACACAAACAAGGAAATTATTGTATCTTGAGGTCCCCTTGGTAACAGAGTACCTCTCGAGCTGTGCTGTCAAGGTCAGCTGTTACCAAAGAAACCTCTCGATACAAGAATATCCTTGGTATGTATGACTGTTTATACACAATCCTCTATATTGCACATGGTGGAATGTTGTTGAGGATGGAAATCCATCCCCCCAACAATGTTGTTGTGCTGCAGTAGCTACATCATCATGGCTGTTGTGCTGCACTAACTGTGTAGCTACTGCAGTACAACAACTTGGAACATGTTCATGCATGGGTGGCATGCGAACCTCAGCTCTTCGTGAAACAGATGTGGCAGTGAAAGCAGACCCAGGAAGAGAGCGGCGGTGAAAAACACATGGAAAATAAGGGCAAACCCAGCTGTTTTAGATACGCTTCACATTTTAAGTGGACCATACACTGTAAAAGATAATGTATGGTCCACTATCAGCAACAAGCATTTGTAGGCATCTTGAGGTCACCATGGTGACCAAAACTTCTGAGCTTCACTCTCAAGGTTGAAATGGTCACCATGGCTACCTTTCAATGGCTACACATGCTTGTTGCCAACAGTAGCCCATATATTATCCTCTATAATAGTAATAAACAATTCTGTGTTTTTTGGTTTTTTTGGATGAACCATAAGAGTGCTCTGAAACACAGGTCTTCCTTTGTTAAGTTCATTGGAAATTGTCCTGATAGACATGCAGTGTAAGAAGATCATGATCTTCAGCATTGCTGATTGGCTGCTGAAAGTGATATGGCTTTCATGGAGCACAGTATACTGTACCATTTTATTGCTCACAGTGCTGCATTATTCTTCCAAAGTGCTGAAGTAAACCCACTTCATGGGAAGAGAATAAACTAAAATCAACCATTCACCTAACACCGCTTCAGTTTGGTTCACCCCTGAGAGACAGCTCTAACAGAGTATTCTCACCAGTTACCAACACACTCTCACTACTTACATTTCTACAGTTTTGCAGCCTATTCCTTTTAATGGAATGAGCTGTAATAAAACACACTTCACATCTTACAGCTGCAGTTTGTTTTTTGGATAATACATGAAATCACTCACTACCTTGCTCTACTTCACAACTTTCCTAAACAAAGGATAGAGTACAGTAGGTTCACATGTACTGTATTTCAGCACTGACAAGGTTGTTTTAATGCTTTATTAAAGTTACGCTTTCCACCTTTTGTACCTTATGAGACAGTAATCTTTTATATTTACCCACAATTGGTGGCCATCTCTGCCGCAAATGTAAAATTGACACGATCTACACCTAATTTTATAGCTGTACATTTAATTTTATCAGAATGTTGAGCCAAAAGATGTACACTGAATGAAAGCTAATTTCTAAGTGCATTCCATGAGAACATGGAGGTTAAGTAACTTGCTTAGAATCACACAGTGTGCAAGTAGTGGTTTGAGGTTTTAAAAGTAGATCTGCTAAGTCTCCAGATTCTCAGTTAGGTGCTCTGTTTGGGTATACTACCTCCCTAGCTTGACTTGGGACCCTCTCAAAAATCAGATTCTGCATCTATATAAAAAAGCTATTTTCCCTGCATACTGTAATTGTATATTGTTTTTTATGATGCGTATATCATGAGTTAATATTAAAGAAATAATGTTTCAAAATCCAGTAGCAGTACTAACAGAAAACTGGAAACCAACCAGGGCATTCAAAAACCAGTTGGACCAGTAAATTAATTCAGCTGGATTCTGAAAAACTGGGTTAAATTCATACAGCTATTCTCCAAGCTTTTACCTAGCCATTACCTCTGTCAAAGGATTTTAATAAACCTTTTGTAATCAAACATGACAAAGACCTTCATTTCTGAAATTGGGTTCTGTCTCAATAACCACAAGGGCCCTTGTAAAACTCTATTAATGTAGTTTGTTCAAAAAATAATTAGCCCAGATTCAAGTAGGGCTCTTGGCAAGAGCTCCAGAGATAGCAGAGTACTTTATATTTTCCCTTTGATAATGAATTTACAAAAGATGTGCTTCAGCCATTTGGAACATAGTGACCTTTCCTACTTTCTGACGCAGGTACTCAAGTGTGTTTTTCCCCTGTTTCTGATGCCTTTAAAAACATTGGTAATTTCAAATGTTTGATGGTCCTGCTAACTACCATATATAGCGAAAGACTTGGGACATCTTGCCAGTGTGCCTAAATAGTGGACAAACATTTAAGTTTTTATTAAGTAGTGTACATTGTGAGGGGTGGTCTCATACAGTTGCTTGAACACCAGCTACTTAAAGTGGGAAAAATTTGGATTAAATATCTTCAGTCATGATGGCTAAATATGTATCATCATTCTGCCTGACAGTTCTTCTCATTGCTGATACCTTTGCATTATCCCTGGTTCCCTTGAGACAGCAAAGAAACTTAGACATCACAGGACCAGGTAACGTATGCATGTTGTCTTGGTGCCATGATCTTTATTTATTTTATTTATTTATTTATTCAGTCTTGGATTACAATACCTTTCAGTGCAAGGTGTTCATTTACAATGGTTCCATGTCAGTGGGCAAGGATGAACAAACATACAGAGGCGGTAATACAAAGACTAGATTTAAAAAACAGTAAAGTACATACTTTAATTATCTAGAATGAATAACTTTAGTAGTGGAGAAGAAAGGAGCGGGGGGGTAATAAGAGAGAAGAAGAGGGATAAGCAGCTAGAAGACCTTGTCAGTAGGAGTAGAAAAAGTGATGGGTGTGTGCAGTAGGTAGGAGGCAAGGTGGTGGGGGTGGGAGAGTGGGGGAGGGTAGGAGGATATAGCAAGGTTTGGAAAGGTAAAGCTTTGAGCTGAAAAAGAGAACAGGAGTGCACATAGGTGCTAGTATCATTAGGTGAAGCAGTCGCAGGATGATCTTGATGATGAATTCTACTCATTAATCCATACCCTTTGGCTATCCATGTGGAATACTCAACAACATATTGTATATAGTATCTGATCTAGGCCAGGAAGAGTGCATCAGGACATCTCTGAAATTCATATACAGTACAGTGGTAGGTGTAGGTATGTTCCAATATATCTAGCTGTATCTACATATTTCACAGGAAATGTTCATTTCTATCGGATTTCTGTGATGTGCACAGATATGTTTAAAGATTTACTGGGACATATTTATGGCTACAACTGTACCACATCTCTGAGACTTCTCCTGGGAACATCTATAGCACATTTCAAATGGAAAACAGTTTATTACTATGGATCAAAAATGCAGGTTATACACATGTGAAAAGTAAGCTACAGTATTCTAGGATTGAGACAGTGATTAAAGTGAAAGATACAGTATAGTGTTACTAAAAAGAGTATGGGATAATTGCATTAGTCCACCTTTGGTTGCATGCATCAACATAGCTGTTAGATGCAGTATAACAATCAAGCTAGTACTTGTAAAACAAAATCAGTGTTTATTTCCAAATATAATTATTTTCAAATTAAATAGTTTTGCATTCAGTAATATTATTGCAAATGAGTAAACAAAAGTACATTCTTAATCAACTGACATACTTTGTGTAGATTTCTATCAGCACATTTTCTCTCCAGTGAATGTTGTAACACAAAACAATAAACTATGTGATATGAGCAAGAAATATGATGGCTACTGGAGCCTGCCATTTGATTTACTGATTTGCCACAATGAACACCAGTGCTTTTATAAAATAAAAATTTAGAAAGGAAAGTATTTTATTTAATTAGTTTTGGCATGGATGTTGTATTGGACAAATTTGTTCGGTAGAACTTTGCTGTGGACAAGCCAGTCTAGACATTATACAACCTCAGCATAATTCATATTCAGTAATATGGCACTGTATTCACCCTCTGTCAGAATAATGTCCAGATAAGACCAGACACAGATGGAATAATATGTTCATAAAATCTGCTTACAAAATAAAGTCAATATTTCTGTAACATAATTATGATAGATAGATAGACAGATAGACAGAGACAGAAAGACATATTGTATACAGGTAGACACAGACAGACAGACTTGAAAAAAGACAGGGAGACATTGATACACAGTGTCAGATTTAAATTATTAACTTTTTTATTTAATGTTTTTTTTAACTATGTGTTTTCTTTTCCTATTTTATTAGATAAATTAATGCACCCTTTTTCTATTTTGTTTTCTTTAGCTATGTTTTTGCTTTTCCTATTTTAATTAGATAAATTAATGCACACATATTTTCATATAAAAAAACAGCTATAACTGTCTGCATTAGCGTTTCATATAGTGCTGTTGACTTCAGAAGTCAATGTTTCATTTCAAAGAAAAAAAAACTAGAATAATTTTGATAACATTAGAAGTGCTACCACTTATGGCACTAACAACCAGGGTTTGGGAACAAGTCTAGGGTGTCAGAGGGTCAGCCGGGGTGAGGAACATTGAATGTCCATTATTCAACTCTGCTTCTCTGGGGTGGATTGGAATGGCACTCTGGCCATAATCTGACCCATAGCATCAGCTGGGAGTCAGTGTGCCATGACCTCATTAAGCTGTGGGATTGGTGGTGTGGCAGATGTTGGCTCACTGGACATGGGAGTATGCATGATGCTGCCTTGGATGTCATTGCACATCCATGCCACTGGGGGAAAACCTAAGCAGTCTCCCCCAGACTGCACAGTGCAATGCCAGTCTTGCCCATGTCCACTCCCACCATCCATGGACCCTGCAACCTTAAATTAGCATATCCATGCTGCCCCTCCTGGAGGTCAACCAGGTAGGTTACTCTGGTCTCCTGGGTCAGCAGGTGAGTCAGTGGGTTATAGGCAGGTTCGGGGTAGGAAAACTGGGCAGAATTTGGAGTACATCCCATCTGGCTCAGGGGAATCAGAAAAAGACTAAAAAAAAAGTTCTCATATTTTTCAAGCCCCTCACATTTACTAACAAGAAAGTACATTTTTTTTATTGGAAATGCATTTTTGCAGTGCAATAAGTTCCTGCTAATTTGAATAATGTACACAACTGGTGGTGTAACACTCATGTAGGTAAATAATGCTACAGCTCTGATAAAACATTTCTGTACCCGTTTTGTAGCTTTTTACATACAGTATTCTGTACAACAGTCAGCATATTGGGTACTCTGTATACTTGCATTTTTAAAGAATGCTTGTTAAAGTTCTAGATCTAAATAGTTCCTGGTAGTCATGTAAGGGGCATCAATAAAACAAGCTGATGCCAGAAAACTTGCCTGAAAGTTTTGCAAAAGTTTATTTTAGTACTCAGAACTGATTTGTCTTGCCGGCTTATAAAATAATCTTAATAAAACTGTTAGTTCAATTTCACAGATAAACAGTAATGAGCAGCTTGAGTCTTAACATATTCCTCATTAGATTGGATTGTTAAATTATCCTAAATCAGTAGCACTTAATAATGAATTATTTTGTAAAAGATCACCTATCAGTTTGAAATGGAGCATCACAGTATACAGTCACAGTTTACAGTATACAGTTATAAAGAGTTTGTCAACTGCATACAAACCAATACTAAACAACAAAATTACTGTTCTCCTTCAAGCAGAATTTTATCATATACATTATATTCATTCAGGAGACATGTTTCAACTGCAAAAAAGAAAAGTCTTTCTCCAAAAAATTCCTTATGTCATGAAGCAAATAAGAAATCATTTTATAGATTGCAAGAATTGTAGGCTGTTGTCATGCAAATATGTTAATGTAATCTGTGTTTAGCTTGCAATAACACAATTAATGAATTGGTTAACATATTATGTGGGATAACAATTTTAAAAGAATTGATAGCACATTGCCTTTGACAAGCTTCGACACTCAACAAACAATATAAGCAATGTTTCATTAAAATGTGTAGTTCTCAACTAACAGATCATGACCACTGACTGTACTCGGTGAAATCATTCATACAAGATTCCCTAGTTTAATTAGTTATGTCTTCATTATCAAGTGTTATCAGACAATGCCATACATAAGAATCATCTGCTATACTTCTATTGTACTCTAAATAGCTTTTATTTTTAACTTTAGAATCCACACTAGCAATTTAGCCACTAGCAAGTGGTCCCTTCATCATAAATAGCAATCTTTTATAATAATGTGTTCTAATCATGTGTTTATAATCACAGGTTATAGCATTTGAAATTAATAATATTTGTTTACGTTATTATTTTCAATTTGATCTCTTACTTCATATGAAATCAGGGCTCTCAAATCAAAACCTCACTGCCTTCCCTTGAAGTGACAACACAAGGTTTTGTTCAGTATTATGTATTGCTAAACTATTAATGTAAATTGACTGCTTGTCAGTATTTTTATACCCAATAGGACAGTAACCAGAAACCATCTACAGTGGCGTGAAAAAGTATTTGCCCCCTTCCTGATTTTCTCTATTATTGCATATTTGTCACACTGGATGTTTTCAGGTCTTTAGACAAAATATAATATTAGATAAAGGGAACCTGAGTGGACAAATAACACTTTTTTTGTTTTACTTATTTCATTTATTTAATGAAAAAAGTTAACCAACACCAACTGGCACTGTGTGAAAAAGTAATTGCCCCCTAGTTAAATCAACCCAATTAAAGGGATAATTAGAGTCAGCTGATTGAACACAGCCAGGTTTGATTACAGCCAGCCCTGCTCAATATAAACCTCACTTATTTTGGCCCTTACCATCAGAGTCACATTGCCAGCACAAAGATTCAACAAGCACATTATGCCATGATCAAAGGAAGTTCCTGAAAAGATCAGAAAAACATTTTGTTGCCCTCTATCAGTCTGGAAAGGGTTACAAAGCTATTTCTAAGGCTCTGGGACTCCATCGAACCACAGTGAGAGCCATAATCTCCAAATGGAGAACACTTGAACAGTAGTGACCCTTCCCAGGAAGGTGGCCTGCCAAAATTACTCCAAGGGCGCAGTGTAAAATCATCCAAGAAGTCTCAAAGGATCCTAAAACAACATCCAAAGAACTGCAGGCTTCTCTTGCCTCAGCTAAGGTCAGTGTTCATGACTCCACAATCAGAAAGAGACTGGGCAAAATGGGCTTCATGAGAGTAGCAAGACGGAAACCACTGCTAACCAAGAAGAACATAAATGCTCTGTCTCTCATTTGCCAAGAAGACCTGGATGATCCACAAGCCTTTTGGGAAAATGTTCTATGGACAGATGAGTCCAAAGTGGAACTTTTTGGACAACATGGATCCCATAATGTCTCTCGAAAGCAAACACAGCATTCCACAGTAAGAACACCATACCAACAGTCAAACATGGTGGTGGTAGTGTGATGGTGTGGGATGTTTTGCTGCCTAAGGACCTGGATGACTTGCCATAATTAAAGGAACCATGAATTCTTGCTCTGTACCAGAAAATTCTTAAGGAGAATGTCCAGTCATCCTTCCGATCAGCTGAAGCTGAAGCATAGTTGGTCATGCAGCAAGACAATGATCCAAAACACAAAAGCAAGTCCACATCAGAATGGCTAAAAGAAGTAAAATTAAAGTTTTAGAGTGGCCTAGTCAAAGTCCAGACTTAAACCCAATAGAGATGCTGTGGCAGGACCTGAAACGAGCAGTTCATGCTCGAAAACCTACCAAATGTTACTGAATTAAAGCAGTTCTACGAGGAAGAGTGGGTTAAAATTCTCCACAGCGATGTGAAAGACTGATATTGAATTATAGGAAGTGTTTGGTTGCAGTCATTGCAGCTAAATGTGGCGTAACCAGTTATTAAGTGTAAGGGGGCAATTACTTTTTCACACAGTGCCAGTTGGTGTTGGTTAACTTTTTTTCATTAAATAAGTGAAATAAAAAAACAAGTGTTATTTGTTCACTCAGGTTCCCTTTATCTAATATTACATTTTGTCTAAAGACCTGAAAACATCCAGTGTGACAAATATGCAATAATAGAGAAAATCAGGATAGGGGGCAAATACTTTTTCACGCCACTGTATTTAAAAGGGGAATATTATTAAGAAGGTTAGTTATGATGTTGCAATGTAAGGTTCTGAGCAACAGCTTATTCATCTGAACCTTTCCTGCTGTGCAAATGTGGGCTAGGATTGTATCATTCATAATGAGAATAAACACATTAGTCTACATTTCATGAAAGTTATCTTCCATGCCAAACCTACAGTTGGTGATTCTCCTAAACTTTGAGTGTTTTTGATGTTTAATCCCCAAATGTTCAAATGAAAAATAAACCACAGTGTTCTAGTTTTCTTATATTAAGCCTTTGGTAGCCATGATAGCCCTAAGGGTACATATAACAAAGAGGCTTGCTTGGCAAGCTCATATATTAAAGCAACCCCAATAAAGTGGCAACAAGGATTACTAATTACAGAAAGCCCTGTGGTATTTTCCATAAACATGGTGGTCTGTTGCCAAAAATATATACAATAAGTTTGGAGGCATTTCCATTAGAAGTGTACTAAGCAGCCATCTTCTGCAAATAACTTCCAACATGTTGGAGAAGTAGAAATGCCAAATCCACCCATCTTATTTTGTATCCAAATGATTTTGTATGCCATTACAATTTGAATGTCTAACTTTAAACATGATCTACCTGTTGGAAAAGTCTTGTAAATCTTTTTATAGTCTTTCCCTATATTGTGGGTACACTATGAACATCCCATAAACAGAACACAGAGACATAGAAACATAGAAGTGTGATGGCAGAAAAGGACCGACAGGCCCACCTAGTCTGTCCATTTGTCCAGCTATCTGCTAGGACATGCCCCCCAACACTCCCCTGTGTCTGTCCCATGTCTTTTTGAAGCCTTCCACTGTTGCTTCTCCAACCAACTCCTCCATGAGCCTATTCCACTTATCCACCACCCTCTCTGTGAAATAGTACTTCCTAATGTTACCCTTGAACTGTCCCCCCCATAATCTGTAATCCATGCCCCCTCGTCCTTTGATTCCCTTTCAGATGGAAGTTGCTTTCCACTGACACCTGGTTTATACCTTTAAGGTACTTGAAGGTCTCAATCATGTCCCCCCTCTCCCTACTCTGTTCCAAGGAGTACATGTTCAATTCTCCCAACCTTTCCTCATAGGACAGGTGGCTGAGCCCCTTTACCATCTTGTTGCCCTCCTCTGAACTCGATGCAGCATCCCCACATCCTTTTTGAGGTATGGCCTCCAGAACTGGACCCCATACTCCAAATGTGATCTAATGACAGTAGATGGGCGTACAAGGGTATTATGACCTCCCTTTTTCTACTGATAATCCCCCTTCCAATGCAGTCCAGCATTCTGCTGCCCCTAGCCACTGCTCCCTCACAGTCCCTTTCCACCTTCAGGTCCCTTAATATAGTGATATCTAGGTCCCTTTCCTGTTCTGTTACCTCCAGCTCTCTGCCCCCCATACAGTACCCTGCCCTCTGGTTCCTGTATCCAAGATGCATGATCTTAGCATGTTAGCAATAACCCACAACAAGATGTGGGGTTATGTTAGCAATAATCCATGACAGGGTGTGGGATTATAGGCATTTAATCCACACCTGGGTTTTAATCTGCAGTCAAGTGGTGCCTTTCAGCCAGTGAGTGTAACTGTCTCCCTATACCCATGTTATAAATCAGAATATTCCATTTCAGGTACCAGATGCCATAATGTTTGGGAATTCGCTTTTGGGAATCTCCAAATAAGCAATTTCTAATGTGAAGGAAAGAATGACTGACTTGCTCAGTATCACAGCAATTGATAAAACTGCAGCTATATCTAAAATTATATTTCTAAAAGTGTAAATGTTTCACTGCCTGAAAAGGTACTAGTGTTCCCATAAAATAAAGACCAGATAATATAGTAATCCTAGCCTGTGGCCATTTCTGCAACAGAGAGCACTTTTTATCTGTCATTTGCTTCATGTTAAAGAGACATGCAAAGGAAAATACAGGTCATATGCTAGCCCATTAATTTCTCAAAACTGTACATTTCTAGCCACAGAAAGAAATAAGACAATACCTTAGTTCTACAAATAATTTAAACAGGGTAGAAATGATAAGACACATGGAAAAAAAATAGGTTCATGGTTTTTAATTATGTCTGCTACAACTGAAGCACAATCTCATGCATGTGTTAAAGGGGGAGGTGCTTCTGGATACCAGGGAGTGTTTTGTAATATGATGGCAGTAAGATGGAAAGTCACTGGACACCAGGGAGTGCTTGAATCATGGCACGGAAGGTGTGTGTGGGGGTGGGAGGCTAGTGCCTCAGATGTGATGGTGCGTAATACCTTTACAATATGTACAAGGGGCAAGTCACAATGCTATACCACATGCCAATGTGTTTGCAATCAGTCATTGTGATGTAAGCTGGCTCTATCTTTGTTATCACCATTGAATATCTGGATCACAGATTTCTTTTGGGCTAAACTCACAGGAGGGGCTCCTCCCCACTTACAACACATGGATGCGTTAGTTTTGTTTTCTATTTTTTTTTTCTTTTCCGTATCCCACTTTACCAGTGCTGTCCTAAGCAGCCTGGGCAACTCTCCTTCCTGTCCTTCCCTTCTCTGACACTTATCTAGAGGTGGACAAGCCAAGGCACTTTCTAGCTTGGCTTGAGACTTGTCCTGGCTCTGACTTGGCTCAACCTCTATGAGTCATTTACAGCCAAAGTCAAGCTCAGCAAATTTGATCAAAGCAGGCAATTTTATTCGCCTGACCATGTAGTGGAATGACAGGAACTTTTCTCTCTGTATCATAGAGAAGAACCTGTAGTAGCCATGGGTCAGCTCATGCTTTGGCTTGTAGAATCAACCCAGACCCTTGGATTGGCTTGACATGGGCAGAAATGATTCCTGATTCCTGGCTTGCCCACTTATAGTATGAGCTTACTTACATTGGCGTACAATGCAAGTGGTGGCACATAGAAGTTGACATAAAGCATCCATTTTGCTTTGACTGTGACAGAGAATCAGGTACAATGAGTCAGTGAAGTTGATCTCAGGATATCTGTAATGTCTGAGGGGATTGTGTAGAAATACACTTTTTACTTAGTAGACTACAATTGTAGAGCCCTTTGAAACCTTGGCACTATAACTTTCCTCATGACTTAAGAAAAAATATATTGCTCAAAGTTCACATTCTTATTATCTTGTATTTTCAAGACTCAGTATGCCACTCATCAGGGGGTTCTATTCCAGTAAGTACTGTATGTTTTTGGTCCTTAAGCAAAATGTCTCATCCAACAACTGAGCTGTAGGAGTATTTTTCTCTCCATGGTTTCAGTAAAGTAATGCCATCTATAGTTCCTGGGCTCTCATAAAATAGTGCACCAAACTAAAATATATGAGTTCAAAAGAGAACTTAAAACTACCCTGAAAAGTTTGTATTCTGACTTTAAATGTCTAATTAGTTTGCAGAAATGGGGACTGGCTGGTTGTTATTGAAGGAATCCCTGAATGTGGTAAGTGTACTCTTATTTTTTCATCCATGTTTCTTTGCTTATACTGTACGCCAAACTGTTACACAACAAATGAAAATATGACATAAAAGTATTTCACATTCATAAGACAGATTTCATGTATAGTACATATAGCATTAGCCTTATTAAGCCCTGCACCATTATAACACTATTTGGTATTTATTTAGTGAGCAATGATTATCTAGTGCATGCTTATACTGGTTCATTGAATTACAGGACACCACGCATTCTGGTAAAGCATTCCATTACGTAACCACTCTCTGCAAAAACCAGTTTTCCCTTAGGTACTGTACCTGTTGTAAATATCACCTTTGAGCTGGTGTTGGTGACCTCTGTTAGTTCTTTGGCAAACCTTTTGTTTAAACCCACACATTCCCAAAGATCAACCTCTCTAAAGGCCCTATGAACCAGGCACATATCGACTCTAAATCTTCTATATTGTAGAGAGTACATCCCTATTTCCTGCAGCCTCTCTTCATATGGTACAGTATATCTTTCACGCTGTGCACCATTTTTGTTGCACGTCTCTGAATGCCCTCCAGTTTCCTTACATCCCACTTGAAGTATGGCATCCAGAAACTACCACAGTACTCCAGATGGAGATGTACCAGGGAGACATAAAGTGGAGTCACCACCTTCTTATCTCTACTCTTTATATTCCTTGCTATTGATGCCAAAATACTGTATCCCTTTTTGGTTACCTGGGTGCAGTGTTCAGAAAAGATCATATTGTTAATAATTTGTATACCTAAGTACCTTTCTGTGCTTGTGGTTTAAAGTAGACACCCATTTAGAGTATATTTAAAACTACAGTTCTTTCTACCTAGATGCATGATCTCGCACTTATTCATGCTAAACTCCAGTTTCTTTAATTCCACCATTCTTGCTATGGAATCTATACAGTCCTGAAAGGAGTCAGTGTCATGTCTATTTAATAGTATTGCCCCCAGCTTAATATCATCAGCAAATTTCAATATCCAGGTTTTGTAGGTACCCATGATTGAGGCTATAAGTATGTTAAACAGTGTAGGCCCCAGCACAGATCCCCGTGGGACACCGCTAGACACAGATGCCCAAGGTATAACAGGAATACGCAAGGTTTGATTTTAAGTTCACTGTAACATTCTATATTCCAAGGTCTATAGCTCTCTAGAACAAATATGTATGTCAATGCCAAAACAAAGGAGGAAGGGCCAAAACTGGGGCACATTGTCAAAGATTGGTAATATGTACTGTGCTTCAAATCTGAAAGATTATGTGGTTAGCGATACAAGAAATTATTTAAAGGACTGCTTAAATGTTCTTGTAATTTGTTAGGCATTTTCCTCTAACATTCTTAATATTCTGTGAGGGCAGGAAGGGACTGAGAACATGTTTAAATTTGAATCTAGCCTGTCTCTCATAAGCTGGAATAGCAGAGAAGTAGGTCATGATGCTGTTTCAATGGCCTATGCCACAGGTATTGTGTTATGCTTATGCAACTGTTTTACTCTGTTGTGGCTGTTCACTTTCTCTATTCCATGAGGAAATATCACCCTGTAGGGGTACCAAAGGCAAGGCATCCTTGAAGAGGGTTTGACCCCTAGAGGTGCTGCAGGAAGGTTCCTTAATTAAAGGTACCATAGGAAGGAACCCCACCTGAGAAGAAAGGCAAGCTGCTGGAGGGGAGGATGGTGGGGCAAAGCAAAAACTGTTTCAGAAGGAGGCTGGGAGGAATTGCTTATATAGCTCTGAAAGAGGTGCTGCTGGTTGCTCTCCCATTGAACCACAGGTGTAGCCTTTCTATTCAATGGCCTACTCAACCAGTATAAAGTTATGCTTGTGTAACTGTGTTACTCTGTTGTGGCAATTTGCAACCTCTGTTCCATGATGAATTATCATCCTGTAGGAGTACAAAAGGCAAGAAACCCTCGAAGAGGGTTCAACCCTTAGGGGTGCTGCAGAAAGATTCCCTTGGTTAAAGGTATCATAGGAAGGACCCCCCCCCCCAGAGAAGAGAGGCAACTTCTTGGAGAAGGAGGGGAGCATGGTGGGGCAAAGAAAAAATGCTTCAAAAGGAGGCTGGGAAGAACTGCTTATATAACAAAGCTAGGGTGCGCCGCACCATGGGATTCAATCAATGGTTGAAAAACTGATGCAGAGCTCAGGGTTTTGGCTTTATTGGGGACTGGGGGTCCATTGAAGGGATGCAAGCCTACACTGGTGTGATGGTCAGCATCTGTCCAGGAGGTAAACCAGGATCCTAGGTGATAGGCTTAAATGCTTCATTGGCAAGCATTTAAACTAGCCAAGTTGGGAGGCACTGAAAAGGAACAGGGAAATCCTAGCCCCACCCCAAAAAAATCAGGGTAGTTAGTGAGGTAAACACCAAGATGGAGAAGTCGATAAGGAGAAGGGCAGGGGTAAATGGAGAAAAAGGCAAAGGCAGCAAGGACAGGGATGAGTCAAAAAGGGGTATGGCCATCATAAATGGAGGGTAATGAGTACCAATGCCCATAGTCTAGGTAACAAGCTCCCTGAACTGGTGGCCTTGATGGAAGAGGGATACTTGGATATCGTGGCAGTCACAGAAACATGGTACACAGAGAACCATGACTGGGATGTCAACATACCAGGGTACACAATCTATAGGAGGGACAGGGAGGGTAGAAGAGGAGGAGGTGAATAGCTCTCTATGTAAGGGAAGGGATCAAAGCAATGGAACAAAAGGATAAACAGGGAGGAGAGGAGGCACTGTGGGTCACCCTGGAGACCAGAAATGGCACCACAATATGCATGGGGGTTGTATACAGACCCCCATCTCAGGGGGAGGAAATGGACAAGGAAATGATAGAAAGCATCCTTAGGATGGCAGAAAAGGGGGAGATATTGTTGATGGGGGACCTGAATATGCCAGATATTAAATGGAGCACCTATGCTGCAGCCATATCCAAGAGTAGGGTCATTCTCGATGCCCTACAGGGGGCATGCCTCAGACAGCTAGTGCTGGAACCCACTCAGGAGGGAGCAATCTTAGACCTGATGCTCTCAAATGGGGATGGAGAGAGGATCTCAGATCTAGAAGTGGGTAGCCATCTGGGAACAACTGACCACCAAACAGTGTGGTTCATGATAAACACAGTCACAGAGTCAAGCCATATAAAAGTGAGGGCACTGGACTTTAGAAGGGCTGACTTTATTAAAATGGGAGAGTGCCTCAGAAAAGCACTAGCAAAAAGGCAAGAAGGAGGGGTGGAGAAACAATGGGGAAACATCAAAACTGCCATCACAGAAGCAACAAGCCTTTGTGTGAAGTAAATAAATAAATCAAAATGAAAGAAAAGAACACCATGGTTCTCAAAAGAGGTGGTGGGGAAGGTTAAGGAGAAAAAGATAGCATTCAGGTAGTACAAGGAAACACAGAAGAAGCAGGACAGAGAACTGTGCCAGTTAAAGCAGAAGGAAGTGGGGAAGGCAGTCAGAACAGCAAAGGCCAAAACCAAGAAAAGATAGCCAACTCAGTTAAGAAGAGGGATAAACCTTCTATAGGTACATCAGGGAATGAAGAAAGACCAAGGGAGGGATAGTGAGGCTTAATGGGGGGTGGGCAGAGAGGACAGTGAAAATGCATGGACATTGAAAGAATAATTCTGCTCAATATTCACAAAAAATGAGGAGGTGGAGGTATCTAATCCAATCAATAGAAGCACTCTGGATAGGGGGTTCGATACCAGTCCTTTCACAGAAGAAAGGGTTCTGAAAGAACTCCTAAAACTGAAGGTGAACAAAGCAATGGGGCCTGATGGGATTCACCCCAGAATTCTTAAAGAACTAAGGGGAGAACTAGTGACGCCACTGACTACCCTTTTTAACAAATCATGGGAGGATGGGGTGGTACCTAAGGATTGGAGGAGGGCAGATGTGATTCCTCTTCACAAAAGTGGGAGCAAAGCAGAGGCAGGAAACTACAGACCTGTTAGCTTGACCTCAGTGGTAGGGAAAATGATCGAATCACTTCTGAAAGAAAGAATTGTTGAATACCTAGAGGCCAGCGGGGCACAGGACCCAAGGCAGAATGGATTCATGTGGGAAGGTCATGTCAGACGAATCTAATAGATTTCTTTGACTGGGCAACCAAAGTAGTAGACCAGGAAGGGGCTGTGGACATGGCCTACCTAGACTTTGGCAAGGCATTTGACACAGTCCACACAAAAGATTAATAAACAAATTAGCCAGCCTGGGAATGGGTCCCAGGGTGGTAGCCAGGGTAAAAAATTGGCTGGACAGCAGGACACAGAGGGTAATAGTAAACGGAGTCCATTCTGAAGAAAGGTGGGTTACTAGTGGGGTACCGCAGGATTCAGTACTGGGTCCTGTCCTTTTTAAAGTCTTTATAAGTGACATTGCAGAGGGACTGGAAGGAAAATATGCCTCTTTTCAGATGACAGAAAGATCTGCAACATGGCTAATACATGGGGGGGTGGAAAGGATGAGAAGGGACTTGGCAAGGTTGGGGAAATGGTCAAATGTATGACAGCTTAGATTCAATACAAAGAAGTGTAAAGTAATGCACCTGGGAAACAAAAACCCAGGAGAAGAGTACACAATGGGTGGGGGGGGGAGTATTAACAACAAGAAAAATGGAAAGGGACCTGGGGGTAGTCATATCAGATGACCTGAAGGTAAGCAAGCATTGTGAGAAGGCAGGAAGGATGGCTGGGAGGATACTGGGATGCGTAGGGACAGGCATCACCAGTAGAAAACAGGAAGTTGTTATCCCTCTGTACAGACAGTTGGTGAGACCCCATCTGGAGTACTGCATGCAGTTCTGGAGAAACCAACTCCACAAGGACATAGACAGGATGGAGGCACTCCAGAGGAGGGCAACTAAAATGGTGCAGAGTGTTCAACAGAAGCCATATAAAGAGAGACCAGAGGAGCTTAACATGTATACCCTTGAGGAAAGGAGGGAGAGGGGGGATGTGATAGAAAGTTTCAAGTACCTCAAGGGAATCAAAAAAGTCCAATAAGGTAGCATCTTTCAGAAAAAGTGATGTGCAAGAGCAAGGGGGCACAATTTAAAGATAGAGGGGGACAGCTCAGGGGCAATGTGAGGAAGTATTTTTTCACAGAGAGGGTGGTGGACACATGAAGCAGCCTTCCTGAGGAGCTTGTGGGGTCAAAAACAGTGGGGGAATTCAAGAATACATGAGACAGACATAAGGCAATTCTGGTGGGGAGGGGTAGAAGAAGTAGACTGTTGGTTAACTAGGATCTGCAGCATATCCAATAGATAGGAAAATGGGCAGACTAGGTGGACCAAGCAGTTCTTATCTGCTGTTGAAGTCTAGGTGTCTATATTTCTATGTTTCTGGCTCAGAAGGGCTGTGTCTGGTTGCTCACCATTTGAACCACAGGTGTAGCCTTTCAATTCAATGGCCAAAGCCACCAGTATAAAGTTATGATTGTGCAACTGTGTTACTCTGTTTTGGCTGTTTGTAAACTCTGTTCCATGATGAATTATCACCCTGTAGGGGTACCAAAGGCAAGGAACCCTCAAAGAGGGTTTGACCCCTAGAGGTGCTGCAGGAAGGTTCCCTTGGTTAAAGGTATCATAGGAAGGACCCCCCCCCCACTGAAGAGAGGCAAGCTGCTGGAGAAGGAGGGGAGGATGGTGGGGCAAAGAAAAAATGCTTCAGAAGAAGGCTGGGAGGAATTGCTTATATAGCTCAGAAGGAGATGTAGCTGGTTGCTCACTCATTGAACCACAGGCATAGCCTTTCAATTCAATGGCCTACGCAACCAGTATAAAGTTATGCTTGTGCAACTGTGTTACTCTGTTGTGGTTGTTCGCAACCTCTATTCCATGATGAATTATCGCCCTGTAGGGGTACCGAAGGTGAGAAACCCTTGAAGAATGCTTGGCCTCAAGAGGAGCCATGGGAAGGTTCCCTTGGCTAAAGGTACTTTAGGAAGGAACCCCCTAAAGAAATTTAGCAGAGATCTTTGACTATGAAAAAAAGAAGCAGACTGAAGGAAGAGGCCGCTTGATAAAACATCGATGAGAAGTACAAGTTAGCAAGATAGCATGGTTAAAATGGATTACACTGATGACAGCAGGGAGCTTCCTCAGGAGAGAGGGAATGGCCAGCAGTGTCACCATCCACCTCCATCCAATGGCAGAACTCACCTGAGTAAACTAGAGAATACTGCTAAACATAACTAAATATTATGACTTTCAGCATGGAGGAGAGAAAAAAAAAACCTTTAAAGAGGAAATTTCTGGAGATCCAAGGCCTAGGTCGCCTTCCCTCCAGGCATGGGGTATTTTTGTTTAGTGACTGTTTAAGACTAGAATGCCTCCTCTCTGCAAGAAAAGGGAATGCCTCCTTACTCTAAAGGAGAAGGTACTTTGAACTCACAGACTGCCTCCTCACGCTGCAGAGGGGAACACCTACTGACACTGCAGAAGGAAATACCTCCTCACACTGCAGGAGAAGGTACTTTGACATATAGGATGCCTCCACATGCTGAAGGAGAAGGGAATGTCTCCTCACACTGCAGGAGAAGGGAGTTCCTCCTCACACTGCAG
Source organism: Neoceratodus forsteri (assembly GCA_016271365.2). Taxonomy (NCBI): domain Eukaryota; kingdom Metazoa; phylum Chordata; order Ceratodontiformes; family Ceratodontidae; genus Neoceratodus; species Neoceratodus forsteri. The sequence continues at coordinate 1,782,648,021 of CM057452.1, forward strand.
GATAAGGGAATCCTTCCTCACACTGCAGGAGAAGGGAACACCTCCTCACACTGTAGGAGAAGGGAATGCCTCTTCACACTGCAGGAGACTGGGATGCCTCCTCACACTGCAGGAGAAGGAAATACCTCCTCACACTGCAGGAGAATGGAATGCCTCCTCACAGTGCAGGAGAAGAACTTTTATCATTTTTTGAATGCTTAAATTGCAGGAGACGGGAGCACAACCTCACACTGCAGGAGAGGTCAATGCCCCCTCACACTGCAGGAGAAGGGATTGTCTCCTCACACTGCAGGAAAATGGAATGCCTCCTCACACTGCAGAAAAAGGGAACACCTCCTCACACAGCAGGAGAAGAGAATGACTCCTCACGCTGCAGGAGAAGGCCTTTATCATTTGTTGAACACTCACATTGCAGCAGAAGGGAGCACCTCCTCACACTGCAGGAGAAGGGTACGCCTCCTCACACTGCAGGAGAAGGACTTTACTTTCAGAATGCTCATAGTGCATGAGAAGGGAACAGCTCCACCCACTGCAGGAGAAGGAATGCCTATTCACACTGCAGAAGACAAGAATGCCTCCTCACACTGCAGGGGAATGGATCACCTCCTCACACTGCAGGAGTAGGGAATGCCTTCTCACACAGCTGGAGAAGAGAATGACTCCTCACACTGCAGGAGAAGGCCTTTATCATTTGTTGAATGCTCACAATGCAGCAGAAGGGAGCACCTCCTCACACTGCTGGAGAAGGGTACGCCTCCTCATGCTGCCAAAGAAGTGAATGCATCCTCACACTGCAGGAGAAGGACTTTACTTTCAGAATGCTCACACTGCAGGGGAATGGATCACCTCCTCACACTGCAGAAGTAAGGAATGCCTCCTCACACTGCTGCAAATGTGAACGCCTCCTCACATAGCCAGTGACAGGAATGTCTCCTCATGCTGAAGAAGGTAATGCCTCCTCACACTGCAGTAGAAGGACTTCAGTTTCTGAATGCTCATGCTGCAGCAAAAGGGAACACCTCATCACACTGCAGGAGAAGGGAATGCCGTCTCACACTGTAGTAGAAAGTACTTTGACTAATGGGATGTTTCCTAATGCTGCAGAAGAAGGGAACGCCTCCTCACACTGCAGGAGAAGGGAAAGCCTCCTCACACTGCAGGAGAAGGACTTTACTTTCTGAATGTTCATGCTGCAGGAGGAGGGAACACCTCCTCACACTGCAAGGAGAAGGGAATGCCTCCTCACACTGCGGGAGACGGGAATGCCTCCTCACACTGCAGAAGACAGGAATGCCTCATCACACTGCAGGAGAAGGACTTTACTTTCTGAATGCTCTCGATGCAGGAGATGCGAACACCTCCTCACACTGCAGGAGAAGGGAATGCCTCCTCTCACTGCAGAAGAAGGACTTTTAGAAGAAGGACTTTACTTTCTGAATTCTCATGCTACAGCAGAAGAGAACACCTCCTCACACTGCAGGAGAAGAGAATGTCTCCTCACACTGCAGGAGAAGGGAATGCCTACTCACACTGCAGTAGAAAGTACTTTAACCAATAGGATGTCTTCTCATGCCCCTGAGAAGGGAATGCCTCCTCACTCTGCAGGAGAAGGGATTTCCTCTTTACACTGCATGAGAAAGGAATGCATCCTCAAACTGCAGGAGACAGGGATGCCTTCTCACACTGCAGGACAAGGGAACGCCATGTAGGTTTACCACCTGTCCTGATTTTTGCAGGACAGTCCTGATTTGGGCAGCTGTGTCCTGCAAAAAAAACATGAAAAATACTAAATGTCCTGATTTTATAGTAGAAAAAATATTTTCTAACTTTCCACTAAATCTTGCAGAAAGCTACAATACCTTAACTAAAACACCTTAAAATGATAAAAAACAATAGAAGCAACTAAGAAACTACTGCACTTAGCCTTAATTGTGATTATATAGAGAAAACAAGTCTGTTGCATCGGTTGAAGTTACGCACTGTCCTGTGAAAAATCATGTTTCAGTAAGAAATGTCCCACTTTGGGCTTCTTAAAAGGTGGTAACCCTAACGCCATGGGAGTCTTAATTAAACAATAAGAAAAGATGTAGTGGGCATTGATTTGTTAGAGAAAGACTGCAAAATTATCTATGTAATGAAAGCTCTTTTAAACATATCTGAAGAAATTAGAAATGCTGTGAGCTTTACGATGTTCCTGTATCGCAATTTCTGTCCCTTTTTGTATGTCCCCTATCCCTGACCTAAGAGTTTACTGTTTACATGTAATGAGGCGGGATTTGGTTATTCGGCATTTTTTTCCTTCTGTATTTTGACTAATCGAGATTTTTTTGGGATTTTGTCACTCAGTATTTTGCACAGCGGGAATTAGGACGGATCCCGAATGTAACACCTCCTCACACTGCAGGAGACAGGACTGCCTCCTCACTCTGTAGGAGAAGGGAACTCCTTCTCTCACTGCAGAGGAAGGGAATGCCTCCTCATACTGAAGGAGAAGGGAATGCCTCCTCACACTGCAATAGAAGGAACCTTGACCTGCAGGTTGCCTCCTCATGCTGCAGGACAAGGGAATGCCTCCTCACACTGCAGGAGAAGGGAACACCTCTTCACACTGCAGGAGAAGGACTTTAACTTTTCAAATGCTCACATTGCAGGAGAAGGGAGCACCTCCTCATACCGCAGGAGAATGGAATTCCTCCTCATACTGCAGAAGAAGGGAATGCATCCTCTGTAGGAGAAGTGAATGTCTCCTCACACTGCAGGAGAAGGGAATGCCTCCTCACACTGCAGTAGAAGGTACTTTTACCAACAGGATGCCTGCTCATGCTGCAGGAGAAGGGAATGCCTCCTCACACTGCAGAAGAAGAGCACACCTCCCCACACTGCAGGATAAGGATTTTAACTTCTGTCAACCACTTTTACAACATAGTGTTTCAAGGGCCAGTATACCAATATACCATTTTTACAACATAGTATTGCAATGGCCGGTATGCCAACACTGTTAACCATTTTTGCAACCTAGGGTTGCAAGGGATGATACACCAACAACCATTTTTTAGAACATAGTGTAGCAATGGCTGGTACGCCAACACAGTTGACCATTTTTGCAACATAGAGTTGCAAGGGCTGGTACACCCAAAAAAACATTTTTATAACATGGTGTTACAATGGCCGATACGCCAATGCTGCAACTGTTTTTGAAACATAGTGTTGCAAGGGCCGGTACGACAACAACTATTTTTACAACATAGAGTTGCCAGTTTCGGTACACCAACACTCTTGACCATTTTTGCAGCGTAGTGATGCAAGGGCCAGTACATCATCACTGTCAACTGTTTTTGCAACATAGTGTTGCAAGGCCCTGTACACCAACAAACTGTTTTTCCAAAATAGTGTTGTAACGGTCAGTATGCCAACTCTGTCAATCATTTGTACAACATACTGTAGTATAGCAGTGTGCAGCATGGTAAACAAATAATACACTGAAGCATGATAAGCAGTAAGAATTGCACTGACATCTCAGGCAAACCTGGTCCTTTATCCAGTGCAAGGCACTTGCCGGGCAAGGTTGTAGAACAAGCAAAGCAATGTGCAGTATGGTAAACAGGTAATACTCTGAATCACGATAAGCAGGAAAAGCTGAACAAACAGCTCAGATGAACCAGGTCCCTTATCCAGAGCAAGCTGCTTGTCAGGCAAGATTATAGGACAATTAATGGAAGTAAATTGGAAGGAATACTAGCCAACCAGTCCATAAGGAGTGCCAGTTAAAGGTGGCAAAATACTCACAGGATTTTAGTGATGAAGGCAGTATTCAAACATGAGCTATGCGAACCATACAGTACCACGACACTCCACTATAACTCCCCCCCATCCACCACCTTAGGAAAAACAAAGAAACCACAGTAAAGCACCATGACCCACATGTGGATTTTAAACTAGTGTATAGTGACAGGTGTAGCTGAGCTGACCTCCAGAGTGTAATGAAGCATTATACAAAAGTTGTTAAAAGCTTCCAGCAGTAATTAGTTATAGCGTCAAGCAGTAGCTGAGCTGAATAGTCAAACAAGCGTAGGAATTGTGGGCATAGGCAGTGATACACTTGAAACAACAGTAATTATTAGTTTTAGCATCCGGCAATAGCTGAGCTGAACAGTTAAACATAGGAACTATAGCATAGGCAGTAATGCACTTAAAAAAAAACAGTAATAATTGCTTGGTACAATTGCATGTAAGCAGGTTGAAATCTATGAAGAAATTAATATAGAACTGCAGTAGACTCAGGTTTGATTCCCACTGGGTGGAAATAAATATGTTTGAGCAGTTGTGAACCCACAAAAGGGTTGTATGAAACCCAAGGTCTTACGGAAGGAAAAGCATAGTAAATAAAGAAATGCTGAGGCAAGGGACTAGGAAATAAACATTACTGGAATGCAAGGCTGCTGAAGTAAAATAGGTCTAGCACAAAATGGAGCAAAGTAAGGTAAAACTGTGAGTACCAAGGGGACAAAAGCTGCAGGATGGCAAGAACTGTTTTTTTCCCACCAACTATTGCCCCCTTCCCACCTACAAGAGGCTCTGGTCCTCCGTTCCACTCACTGCTCCCTTCCCATCCCCAGGCTTGCCCCCTGGGTGGGTACCCCCTCCCCAGGAAACAGTCACAAAGCCTTGGCTTACCCCCCCAGGGTGGGGTCATGGGAGTTGCCCACCTTATGGACTTTAGTCTGCAGCAGGAAGTGGCAGCAGAGGTGGGGGGATGTCATTAGCGGCTAGTGATGTTTTTTTTTTTTTATGATTTTTTCCCAGGGACACACAACTATGCCAGCATCCACCCCACCCCCTTACTTGTAGCGCCAGCCACTGCTGTATCCCCAGCCTCTACCAGAGTTCCACATTGTGTCAGACACTCTTCCCCCCTCCCCCCAGAGAAGGACAGCAGTCCCTGGGATGCTCAATCCTTCTCCCCTGGCCAACTCTCTGACTCCTGAGTCTGTCCCCAAACCTGGGATGTTGACACCACAGATGGACACCTTCCTGCTGCATCAGTGGGCCAGCAAGAACTGTTTTTTAAATGTAGGCATCAGCAGTTTTGTTTAGGCGGGTTGGGGATTAATTTTTATTTCCAATAGCTTTGTATGAAGTCCAAACCATCTATTGCTTAACCCGACACAAAATGGACATCCAGGACAGAATGACAGGTAATGTGATTAAGGCGGTTAGTGGAGCCTCCTGGGCAGGCAGTTTAGCAAGTTTAGCAGGTGAGAACAAGCAGGAAAGCGGGGACTTCTGGTGACATCACCAGAGAGCAAGGAGTGAGTGGAAAAGAGCTCCAAGAGTGTTGTGACCAAAACACTTCTTTTATACTTACAGAACTGCTTTTTTTTCACACATTTTATCACTGGAGGTAGCAGTTAATACATGGGAGGAAATAAAAAAAAATAGGTAAATAAAAACTTGCAGCAAACTCCCAAATGAGGGAAATTGAGAAATTGATTCTGACTGCTCCTCATTCACAATAATGAACAACCAATGATGGAGCTTAAGGCTTTTCAATCAGAAACTGTTACTTCCATTAAGTCTCTCTGCTCAGATGTGGTCACTATAATGTCAGAACAGCAAGGCATGCCAGGGCTATTATAAAATTATATGAAAGAACATACACTATTAGTGACTTGATTATGAATATGCATAAACAAATACAACTAGAAAATAAGAAAAATAAGACAGAATAATTTATGGTTATATGATCTTACAGATGTGGTGGAGCATCAACATATCTCTGAATTTATAGAAAAGTTAATTATGAACTCACTGGACCTTCCTTCGGATGAGTTCTTACAGATCATCTGCATACATAGAACACTTGGACCTAAGCCAGGGCCAGGAGGAAGAACCCGTTCAATTATCATGAGACTTCTCAGTTATGTTACAAAAGAAAATGTTTTGTCAGTAGCATGGCATAAGAAAGTGGTGCAATGGGGGAAACACAGGCTCTGTTTCAACCAGGACTATGCTCCCATGGTTCAGGCACAGCACATGGCATACTCTCCCTGTTTACAAACTTTCCAACAAGTGGAATTCAAATTTCAAACACCATTCTCCTCAAAACTGAGAGTTCACAATGCAGAAGGCACCATACTCTACCACACGGTAGCAGACTCTCAGACAGACATACTTCAACTTCAACTTCAACTTTTTGTTGGATATCAAATTGAGATAAGGTTATCTCTTTCCCAATTGTATCCAACACTTAACATGACAAAGACAAAATACAAAACTTGCATACATCTACAAACATTACAGTTACAGTATAAAAATACAAAAGTCAATCAAAATATTAATACAATGCGATACAAAACATACAGTGGAGAGGTATGTATAAATATTCCTCAACCCCACCACCCCCCAGGACACAGACACAGTAGAGAAGGCATTAGACATCCTCCGAGCAACCTACTGCAACTACCACAGAAACGGCTGGTAGGCGGTTCCACATCAGTCCTCCATGGAAGCAACTAAACTACAAGCACCACCAGATACCATTCAAGCAACTAAGGATATTTTAAATCATTTCCAGCATATCCCAAAACAATAACTCTCCTTAGTGGACTGTGTATTAGATTCTCATCATGCCAATATTTTAAGGGACAACACGAAACTTCACAAGACATTACAGTTGACATCTTTTATACTGGACTGTAATATTTGTCTTCTCTAAGTGCATCAGCAGACTCAGGATTTTAGGTGCATTTTACATTGGGGGGTCCTGGGGGGAGGAAGAGTGGTCCCTTTGAGTTGGTATGTAGGGTGCTTTGGGGAGGGATCCAGCCAAGCAGGCTCTGCTACAGTGAGTAGTGATAGCTATAGCTCTGTTTTCACTATGGTGACAGGAAGATCCTATACAGTGCTACTGTGCAACAACAAATGTTCCCATCCTTCGCATATCAATGGAAAAAAGGGGGGAGTGTTAATAGGAAATGGCATTAGTGGTGATGTCATGGAGTCCCTCATTTGGTGGGAGTCAATCACCTCGGACCCACAGGAATGCTAATTATGTTCCCATACAACTCTTACAATGTTTTAAACTGCTGTCATGGGCATCTACAACTGATAAGTAAGCCTTTCCTTCACCCTCTGCCTCCTTCAGTATTTTACTGTTAGTTGCTATGAGCTAGCCGGCCGGAATCCTCATGAAAATGAAAGCAGCCACCCGGTCTGCCAGAAGGAGATGGAAGCCAACAGCATGGTGAATTTTGGAAGATGGAGTGGCAGATCTGGAGAGTCACAGAGAAGGAACCAGATACCTATGCCTATCACTAGCACTCCTCCTGGGAAAAGATATGGGGCATGCAAGGGGTACTATATTTGGTCTGAGCTTCCTCTCCAGGGAAGTCACTGCCTTAATTCATAGGTTTGGATTGGATGGATTTTTTTTCTGTTCTTCAGGGTTGTATTTGATCAATTCCACCCCCTTCCCGGCATGTATACTGCTATTAACTACACAAGGTCTCTGCTTGCTCAGACCAGAAGTGTAGCCTTTGCATCTGAGCTCCAGAAATATTATTAGCAAGTGGTGAGAAATTGAGCCATGTGTTAGTGTGCCTAATCTCTTCCCTTTCCATTGCTGCCTTTTTACCAAAATGTTTTAATGTTTGTTTATTTATTTATTTATTACATGCAAGACCCTTTAAGCTGGGTCTGTTTTCAAAGGGTCTAGAGTCATACAATGTAGCCAGGCCTTGGTAGACTTAGTTCTGCCCATCTGTTATTACTGTTATTTGTCCCATTGGCACTTTTACAATTTACTTTCTGCAGATGGCACAGAATTACTAGACAGTCCACAGGCTACATGAACAGGCATTATGGGGATGCAAGTACACTTTAAATAAGTGTGAATCCGTCCTCATACTATGGGGCTACTAGATATCCTACCATCTTATCCTAAAAATGTCTCTGAACATTCTCACTAGTACATTATCATATTAATGAGATCCATGATTGTTACAGATGTTTTGTCAAGAGAAATCTGTTGTACTGCTTCTCCAGGAAAATCACCTCTGTTCCACACTACATCAAAAATTCCTGAAGTTTGGGTTTGAGGTAGTGGACGCTTCCTCTCACTATAGTGAATACACAGGCTCGAGTGCTGGTTTTCTTTGGACTTTTTTCTCACTATAGTGGCAGGAGAAGGGGCACAGCTGTATTTCTCCCCTTGGGAACCCATTTTATTCTTCAGGGTAAAATTATTTACAAGGAAGGGAAATTTGTTATAATGGTTGGCCATCTCCATGAGGAACTGGTGACATACTGTACTGTATAATAAAGGGGAGAAATTTCTGAAATCAAAGCAAATAATGATAAGGTGCGGGTCACTCCCACAATATTATGGGATACAAGATTGGTACTGAGAGGGTATCTGATAAAAATGGTTTCTCGAAAATGGAAACAATGGAATCAAAAACGTAAGGCCTTTCAGGAAAAACTGAGTACTTTGCAATTACTGCTTACCCTGCGGGATAAGGCAGTAACCTATCACATAGCCCAAACTTAAAGGGAACTACAAGACTTAATGGATCAAAAGAGTGAGCAGGTCTTATTGTATTTACACCAATATTATTATGAGGGGGAAGGGGCTTGTGGGTCTCGAAAGCTGTCCTGGCAGCCACACTCCAAAAACCATCAGGCATGCATTTTACAGTTGAAGGGTCTGGCTACCGACCGCCTCACTGGAAACCAATGAATCCTTTCAAACTATTATTCAAAACTATATACCCAGGACATTGATTCTAGATCAGCTGAAAATAAAACCTTACTGGCTGGTCTGGGGCATCCTCAATTCTCCCCTGAACAACAGGCCCATCTGATCGCCCGATCACACAAGATTTAATTAGGGAAGTTGCTAAAAAAGTTAATCAGCAAAATATCCAGACACGGATGGGTACCCTGCAGATTTTTTTGATTCACTGAATCCACTGTTCCACTGTTATTAAGGGTGTTCTGACACATACGAGGCGGGAGGAACGGACACCACCTCCACCCTCATGAGATTATGTCTCAGTTGCAGTATTGTTAAAATGAGAAAAAAACCCTGTCAACTCCTCTTCATACTGCTAAATATCATAGAAATATAGAATCTGATAGCAGATAAGGACAATACAGCCCACCTAGTCTGCCCATTTCCTTACTCAGTGTTGATAGCCCAGATCCTATTTGTTCTGCAGCATGCCTTCTCTGCCCATCTCCAGGGTACCCTTATGTCTATCCCATATGTTCTTGAACCCCCATATTATTTTAGCCCCCACTACCTCTGCTGGAAGGCTGTTCCACAGATCCACCACCCTTTTTGTGAAAAAGTGCTTCCTGTCATTCCTCCTGAGCCTTCCTCCCTCCAGCCTCATATCATGTCCCCTTGTCCTTGTGCAATGTTTCCTCTGACATATGCTTCCCTCCTGTACCCTGTTTATACCACTAAGGTACTTTAATGTCTCTATCATATCCCCCCTCTCCTCCATTGAATAGATATTAAGGTCCCTGAGTCTTTTGTCATATGACTTCTGGCACAGCCCATGTATCATTGCCATCATCCTTCTCTGCACTGCCTCTATCCTGTCTATGTTCTTCCTGAGATGCGGTCTCCAGAACTGGATGCAGTACTGAAGATGAGGCCCTACCAGTGATCTGTACAGTGGCATCACCACCTATTTCTGCTGGTTATGCCCCTACCAATGCATCCCAGCATTCTGTTTGCCTTCCTCACTGCTTTTTCACACTGCTTAGTTGCCTTTAGGTCATCTGATAATCCAGTATAGTGCCCTTCTGAGTGGGTACTACTACTAGCTGCCTTAGGTTTGCCCCTTTCAGGGTGATCATGAAGGCCCTGCTCCTTGTTGTGCCTGCAGTCTGATTGCTCCAATCTGCTTCTGGCAGGTTGATGTTTCCCATTAGCAGTTCTTCCCGTTTGGTTGCCATTTTGTGGATGGTCTCCAACAGAACTTCATCTGTTTCCTCCCCCTGCACAGGAGGCCTGTAAACCACTCCAGTGCAAATGGCAGTGTTATTTCCCACCTCAAGGGTGACCCACAGTGCCTCCATTCCTTCCTGTAACTCTTAAGCCTCCATTGCTTTAATCCCCTCCTTCTCATACATAGCCACCCCCTCCCCTCTTCCTTTCCCTATCCTATACATTGATTACAAGTTATTTACAAGGCCATGGGCTAGTCTGTTGGACACCATCATCCCACATCTACTTGATGGTGACCAGGCAGGATGTGTCCAAAAGAGACAGACACATGCCAATGTGTGCCACTCCTTACATGACAATATATGCCACACATCTGATGGATTCTGCAGTGTAGTGCTCCATCCCACTGGTTGTGGCAAGCTCAGATGCCAAGAAGGTGTATGACAGGGTGTCCTGCACCTTTTTGTGGAATGCCCTGTCTAACATGGCCTTTTTTGAAGAAGTCTTATCAATCTTTCAGGCATTATATGCGTCCCCAAGGACTTATATTAAGACAAATAGGACTTTTTCAGACCACGGCCCACAGACAAGAGACACCCGTCAAGGGTGCCCTCTTTCCCTGTTATTATTTGTGCTTTATATTGAGCAGTTTGTGGCAGCAGTGAAAAGGGCAGAGGGAGTGGAGGGCATACCACTGGGAGGTTGTAAATATAAAATACCGCTTTTTGCAGATGATGGTATTCTGACTTTATTCTCTCCAAAGACATCACTGCCTTGTACTTATGAAATTGTAGAATCCTTAGGGACGTTACTGGGATTTAAAAACGGAGATACTTAGTTTTAATTTCACCCCATCCCCTGACCTGCAATCTCAAGTTCCCATACGGTGAAACAGGGGATCAATCAGATATCTAGGGGTCCAGCTGACTAAAAATTTATCACACCTTGAGTTATTAAATTATAAGCTTATTATCCCAAAAATTACTAGGGATCTACAAACCTGGGCTGCCTTACTATTTCCTTTTATATCCAAAGTTAAAGTCATTTATCAGAACACTCTTCCTAGGCTATCATATTTATTTCAGACCTTACCATTGGTTACAGACAAATCTTATATTCAGTACTGAAACACAATTATTTCTCGCTGTTTATGGGGAGAAGGCCAATTACCGAAAGAAAAAGGAGGCCTCAGCCTACCCAACCTATATCTATGCTCCATGGCAACTCCACTGCATATAATATGTAGCTGAATAACCCTATTTTATTCGGCACACTGGAAGACAATGGCAGCTCAGCTGCATATAATATGTAGTGGGTTAACCCAATTTTATTCGGCACATTGGAAAACAATAGAATTCATATTAAATTATTTATTTTATGTTGATAAATATTTATTCTCCAATCCCATAACGGCTATCTCCTTATCTAACTTTATGTGCTATATGGCCATTTCCCTAAAATTCTAGAGACAATGTTGCATTAAATATATTCCAACTGACATAGCAATTTGGCTGTGGTCCATGGAAAGTGATAAAGCCTTCCCCCCAATTCCTTAGATGCTGCACTTCATGAATGGGGATCCAGGGGCCTTAAGTATATGCTGTACATCAGCTTTATACAACACAGAGTTTTAGAACATTTCAGGCCTTACAGCAGTAATTCCACCTCCCCAGGATAGCACATTTTAGTTATCTGCAAATTAGGTCATATCTTATGGGGTTAGGTCCAACATTTAAATAACTTTCCAGAAAGGCCCCTTCTAATCACAGTATTTTGTCATTAAGGATCACCAACAAGGTATGTATAGTCCTCATTTGATAGGAAATCTTTTCAAGAGCCTGCTAGACCTTGTTTTAGATTCCATGGTGGATGTTCTTCACCAGTGGAATTCAGAAATAATAACAGCTCACATACTGGAAACATACAATAAATATCATATCCTTAACTACCAACTTACATACAGTAGCTGAGTTTTTCCTGAAAACACATGGGCTCTGATTTTTTTTGTACCCCAGTTGTACAAGCCACATATATGGATCCCCAAATTAGGATATGTTGGAGATATGTTGGAGAGGATGCGGGGAGAAAAAAGTCAGCCACACACATATTTTTGGGGCTTGCCCTGTGCTCACTGAGTATTGGCAAGACGTATATAATTTTTTTTATTTTGACAATTTTAGCTTGGAAAGACGCACTAAGCTGAGGCTTGTTTCCAGGTGGGTCTTCGGAGCACAGGGAAGTTAAGTGACTTGCTCATGGTCAAACAGTATGCATCTGGTGGCTATAGGATTTAAACCCAGTTTGCCAGGTTTACAGATTAGTGCTCTTAAACACTACACTACATTGCCTCCCTAAGGTCTTTAAATAGAGTATTTATAGAACAAGACCTACTCACCCATCCTTGAGTCTCATGTCTATCTCATCCAGCTGAATGTGGGGCAAGACATTGAAACTGTTGCTAATACTGATATTGGTAGCCAAGAAAGTCATAACTAGAATATAGTTAATCAAAACACCCCCAACAAAGGCAAAGTGGATTCAAACATTTAACACTATGTATAGAATGGAAACTATTACATCATCTCTCTGGGGCTATCAACCAAGTTGTGAGGAATTCTGGCATAGATGGGTGATGTATCAGCTAGACACAGACTCTGAATTTATGCCCTGTTGTCACAGTGTGACTTCCTAAACTATTTTCCTAGCCAGACCCTAGTATTTCTTAAATGCAATAAGTATTGCTATTTAACATCAGTTGTGCCCTAGAGCACCTAAGGGGAACAACAAGGGTATTGCTGCCTATTAAAGACATGTCCCCTATTAACTGTGTAGTCCATATTTGAATTTGAATGCATGAAGATTATATGTATTGAGATAACCTGATCCCATCTGCACCCATATGTATCTGCTTTGTTTCATGTATAAATTTGAAAAAAAATGTTTAATAAAAACTGATTTAAATAAAAAAAGAACAAGCAGCAATGTGTGGTTAGAGGGGCATAATTGTTCAAATTAAATGGCTACTCCATAGGCTTTGTAGGAATGAATGTCCTCTTAATCAGTGCCCGGTGGAACATCTTGATAAAATGAATGTCCTGATTATCTGTGTCCCAATTAAGTGGCTTCTACTGTACCTTCCTTTGAGTTCACATCTTTGGCCAGTTCTCCACTCATCTAGTAACATTCTTCACATCAAAAAGTCCCCAAATTTCTTTACAAGCATTTTGTGGTACACAGAGCCAAAAGGCAAGTCCAGGTACAGGATATTTGGTGCTTGATTTTGTCACATGCCAGTGTTATGGCACTGAAAAAATCAACAAGATTTGTCTGACAGGATCTCCACCTCACAAAGACTTTCTGCTTCCCATACCACAGTCCACATTACTCCAGGAAGTCAACCAGCTGCTCCCTGTTTATAGTATCAAGGTGCATCACTACAATAGAAGTCAAGCAAACCAATTTATAATTCTCTGGCTCCTCCATCCCCATTCTTGTGCCAGGGGATAACATTCTGATCCAACCCCCTAAGTATTACCCATTGTATAAACTGTATGATCTTAGGGACTAGCCCACCTGCAACTCTTTCAGCCCCTTAAGTACCCTTTCCTCTAGGTTTTTTTCCCATTTCTAAATGTTTTCCCTTTCTACCCTACCTAGATGTTGCCCTCTGGTAGTGGTCCCCCTCCTCAACTGTGAAGACCAAGCAAAAACCACCCCTACCCACAGGGTGTCTTGACTAAGCCTGGAGATGGTAAAGGGAAAAATCTGTTATACCTTCAGGTGAGTGGTGCCTGAGTTCTTGGTTAGAAATGGGCTTGGAAAGTGGAGTGGTGCCTCCACCTATGGATATCTTAAAGACAGAACACTGCTGGGGTATTTCCCCACAGGAAATAACAACCCCAACCCTGTGGGACAGAGAGCACAATAACACAATCCCCTCCCTACCTATCAAATAAACAGCAAGGCAGTAATAGCAAAATACATCAGTATTTGCAAAAAAATAAGCAATGGGTTTATTTTGGGATTGGAAAACAAGGAAGGGAACAAGGGAAGCAAAAGTGAAAATAAAGACAGTAGTTTGCATTCACCCCCACTGTAAGGTGTGTCTCAGCACCTCTTCCCCCACTGGTGCAACAGTTAATCTCACAGTCCATCTGGAAGCTTCTCAATTACAGTTCAAGTGTACACACAAATGTAGAGTTGTAGGTCTGTGATGCTTGGACCTGGGTGCAGTACCATGTAAATTTGGCTGCTGGCTGCAGCTGCTGACTGGCAAATTACACAACTGGATAGACAGTAGAACAGTTGCTCCTGGCTGTAAGCTGTAGCTGTGGATTTGATTCTATAGTTGTATAGGAATGCCCAGAATGTATCTAGCTAGCTATCTAAACAATAGGAATCCATTCTGTGAGTAAAACCCAGTTCTCACAACTTTTGGATGACATGCTGTTGCTATTTTGTAGGGACATCTAACCTGCTTAGCAGATGATGGCTATATAGGCTTTTCTATAGGCTTCATACAGGCACGGTGGACCCAATGCACTCCCAGTGGTGAAGGGTGTAGGCTGTGATGACTTTACATGACAGGAGTTCTGTTCTGTGAGCTGGTTACAGGTGCAGTGGACCCAATGCACTTCCAGTCATGAAGGGTACGGGCAGTGATGCTCTGGATGATGGTGATCCTTTTCACCCCACAAGGGGACTTGCCTTCATCCATCCCAACAAGGTGGGCAGTCACTCTGGACCTCAGCTTTTTTGATCCCATGTTAGGATAAAATCCTGACAGCAGCAGAAGGCAGTGGCTCACCACCTTCCCAGATGCAGAGCAGCCTACAAAGCAACCACTGTTCTAATTTGGTGCTAGAGCCCAGGCTTGGCACCTTAGCTGCATCAGTTCTCTTTTCCAGGGGTCTCAAGTCTGTTTTCAACAAACGTTTTAGTCAGAGAGGAATAGCAATTGGGAGCTATTCACAAATGCTCTTCTCTCCTCCAGTTTCTCTTAGACAGATCTGCTCTGTTGCATATGGTTTTACCTTGTGCAGAAATCCAGGAATCAAAAATAAGTGGCTAGCATATCATATATTATTCATTATGCTAAATCCCTGGCTCTCAGTGGTTGCAGTTCCTGGGGAAAGGGATGCATTCAAGTCCTGAGCCAGCTTGCAATTCAAAGCTGCTTTGCAGAACTGACCTCTAACTTGATGCCAGTTTCACAGGAACATGATGTACTAATTTAGTTATTTTGCAGAGCTGAACTAGTCTCCGAAGTTTCATGCTCTGATGGGGAGGAGCAATTTTCATTTTGCACACTTTGAGAGCTGCTTGAATCTAAGCAACCTCCTTGCAGTGTGCTTCCTGACCCTGATGGCAGTCCACATGCTTGTTGAGTGAAGAGAGGTGGTAGTGCACCAGTCATGGTGAGAAGGATGCTGGACAAGCCAACAGAGCAAATAACAGGTAAAAGCACTGTCTGGTCAGCTTGTCCCTAGCACAGAAATTATCCCTCAGATTAGGAATCCTCCCACAGCAGCTGAACTACTCTATTTTTCTATTTAAAAAAAAGTACCAAAAAAAACCCTCTCTCTCTTCTGCACTACTGTCCTTGGAATAGAGTAAGGGAAGCTGGGATACTGAGGGACTGTGGCACCAGAACAGACTGGGGAGTGTATGTGTTGTGCTGCTAGGCAGCTATCAGGAGCATTTTCTACTGGCTCCCTGTGTGCTGTGGAGATTTTTAACACATAGCAATGTACAAATCTTATAAAGGTTTTTTAGGAATCTTATTATACTCCTGGGCAGTAGTGCCAAACCAGAAGCAGTAAGTCAGCCACTTCCAGTTTTGTCCCTATAAAGCAGACAGCCTCAATGAGTATCATTGAACATGGGCACTGGTGGTGCATGGCAGAGGCAAGTGCATCTGCTGGCATCAGCCAGGAAGGTGGGAAGGCAGCCAGGACACTTTTATTGAAACGTAACATGTAATAGAATTATACCAGTGTGACAATGTGTGTGTGAGACGTTAGCAGATAGCGACCCTACTGGAGACTCTTTAAATCTGTTATACAGGGAAGGCTTGATAGTGCAGTTTATCAAATGTAGAATGCGTACTGAAAAGACCTCACTTATCCCAAGCGACTGCTTTATAAGTAACAAATACCAGGCATTCTTGAAAATTAGAAGAGAGCTAATCAAAAACACAGCAAGAGCTTAAAAATGCTCTTGAAATACTGTACGTAACATGAAGAACTTTGTAAAAGATTTACAAGCTGAATCTAGTCACATGACAGAGATACAGCAAACAAACCATAAATAAGTTCTAGCCAGAGTCGACAGGGCTGTGAAAAAGCTACCAAATTACCAAAGTTACATATGTGTGTAGAAATTATGCAACCCTCAGGTGTAACTTGGCCATTTTTTCCCAGTGTTGCAGCAAATTTTCAACATGGCCTTTTTGTGACCTCTCCTCATGAAGAGTGCCAGTGTCATTTTGTTCACTTGTCCCGAAAGGTGATTTTGCAGAGTGAATGCACTATTCTGTGCCACAGGTGTGAAAACATGTTTTGGGCAGGTTGTGGAACATGACAGCTGTACTGTTTTGAAGGAGGTGTGCAAAAATGGCAATGCTGAAAATGTGGAGTGAAAATATTAAATATTGGTGAAGTTAGGAGCATGCATAAAAACTGCACAATGCACTCTTATAATGCAGTCAGTTTTTGGAACTTTTTTCCCAAATTTGCAACATGGGCTTTTTGGGATCCTACCTCCATGAACAGCAGCACTGTCATTTCGTGAATTGGTCCCAAAAGATGATTCCATGCAGTGACCACAAGATCACCTTTCAGGACTGAGTAACACAATGACAGTGACAGTTTTCATAAGGTGGGGCCCCAAGAACCCCATGATGAAAATTTGGGGCAAAAATTCCAAAAAATGTCTGATTTATCAGCATAAGTTGAAAACCCCATTGAATGGCATTATAGCATGCTTACCTTTTATTCTTCAGTTTGCAGTTCGGCTTTGAAGAGTGCAGACATGCCCTGGTCCAGAGAAGAAGATAGTGCTGACCTCCAGAGGTAAGTATGGCATAAGGGCGGTGGGAAGGTGGGTGCTTAGTGGGAGGGTGGGGATGGGGAGGGGACTGGAGTGACAATGAAGGACCATTTTCTTTCTACAGGAAAAAAACATGACTGCAGTGACAATGAGGGACCATTTTCTTTTTTACAGAAAAAAAAGAAAACATTTGGGCACACTGGGGTGGGCTCCCCATGTGCCACATGACTTGGGGGGATTGTACATTATACCGACATGGGGATTGGGCACCCCAATGTCAGCAAGGGGAGTGACGATGAGGGACTGTTTTCTTTTTTACAGAAAAAAAAGAAAACATTTGGGCACACTGGGGTGGGCTCCCAGTGTGCCACATGACTGGGGGGGTTGTACATTATGCTGACATGGGAATTGGGCACCCCGATGTTGGCAGGGGTGGGGGAAAGAAAGAAAACAACAGTTAAGCACACTGGAGTTGGCTGCCAGTGCACCACATGAGTGGGGGGTGCACAAAATGCTGACATGGGGATTGGGCACCCCGATGTAGGCGGGTAAAATGAAAAATCTTTGGGTACACTGAGGTGGGCTCCCAGTTTTCCACATGAGTTGGGTGAGAGCAACAGAATGCTGTGGAGTTGGTGGCAGTGATGCAGCTGCACATGCATGAGTTGCGGTGAATGGCAGTTTGCTATTCACAACATGATGGCGCTAGCGGAACTGCGCATGCTCATGAGTTATGCATGCGCAGTTCATGCACTGAAATGCAGAAGTAAAAGCCAAAATAGTGCAGCTATTATTCTGTAGAGGCTGATGGCGGTGGAGGGTATCAAGCTGTGTTGGGCATTTGGAAGGATACTTCCAAATGTCCAATGGAAGGTTCCAAGATTGGCCATTTCTAGAACTATGATCCGATCCCTATAGGGCCGTAAGCTATGCACACAGCCCTAAAAAAGAACAAGAGATGAGGAGGGGGACAGCAACCCAACTAACTCCAGAGAGAGCAGAAATAAAAGAGGCAGGGAAGACCTAGATTACACAGATGAAAGTGAATGGTACACTGTCAGACACAAGAAAACTACTAGGAGAGGAAGAAAGGTTGACATCGGTAGTGGTATCAACCAATGTCAGATAATATGAATGAAAACCATGGTAAACAACTTGAATTAAGTAACAAATATAAGTGCTTGAGTACAGTGGATGAACTACCTGGAAATTTAAACAAAGACAGCAAACTAGTGTCAATAACAGAAAGAGACAAATTGGGGTGGTCGGAGATTCTATAACAAAGTACTGTGACTCAATAATATGTAGTCAGGACAAACTAAACAGAGTAGTAACATGCCTCCCAGGAGCAAAAAAAGATGACATCAAAATAAGAGTGCCAGTTATTCTGCAGAACAGTGATAGTGACCCAACTATAGCCATACATGTAGGTACTAATACCATAGGTACAGACCAGGAAAAAGACATATTTTGAACTAACAGAAATGGGAAAGAACATACAAAACTGAATGGGAACTGTGTACACATGTGGGCTATCACTTGTCCCATGGTCCTCTAAAGAAAAAAAAATGTGTATCATCTCCAGGCATTACAACTGGTGTAAGAGAGATGGCATGAAATTTATTGAGTCATGGAAACTCTTTAATGGCACACATCATCCATACAGTAGAGTTGGAGTGCATCTAAAAAAAGCAGGGGCAAAAGTGTTATGAAATCTACTTAAAGTACAGATCAAAAGGAATACTTTAAACTAATATTGAAGGACGACAGGGGTAAAGATGTCAAGAAACCATTACTAAAACATATCCAATAGAAATTAAAACTGCTGGAACCACTAATAGCGATAAATTTATCAGATGTCTATTACATAATGACGGAAGTCTAAATAACAAACTTAATGAATTGCAAGCCATACTAGAAACCTATGGCAATATAGATTTGATTTGTATTCAGAGACTTGATGGCAACAATCAGACATGGGGAGGAAACATAGCAAGTTACTATCTGTATAGATAACAACACAGAAATGGTATACTAGCTGGTGGAGTAGCTATCTACATAAAAAATTATATCACCACTACTGAACTATCAGAATTAATAAAAGGTGCAGATCATATAACAGAAACAGTATGGCTAAAAGCGGAAGGGTAGCCTGTAATGATGGAGACTATGATTGAGCGCTTTCAAAAAAGGGCGACTCAATCATGGTGCCTGTGCACAGGGCTACTGGGCATGGAGGATGACCGGATAGAGTGGGTTAACGAATATAGCAACAGGATGTTTCTATATGTACACGTGCATGGTGGGGGGAAGAATCACGCCATGTGACAGGCAGAAGGGGAGGGAGGGTTTGTCGGGTGTAGTGAGGTGGTGAGTTGGTGGCAGGCTAGGGTTTGGAGGATGCCGGGTTTGGTTCTGGGCACGTGCTCATTTTTAGCGCGTGTCTGAGAATTTATTTTCTCTCTCTTTTGCATCCCCTGACATGCACCCCCCCTTTGGAGTTGAGAATTCTTTAGTAGAGGTTGCGGGGGGGCATAGACTCCTGAATAAAAAAAAAATCCATGTCTCCAGTGCCCTTATGCTGTGCACTGGGAGTGTACATCACCAAAACTGATTTTTGGCAATGTACACTCACCCTAAAGGTGATCACCATTATCACATGGAACCAGTGGAAGGAAGTCACAATGAAAATACAATCATGGGCCTGTGCTATAGACCTCCAAACAGTTGTGCAGAAACAAATCAAGCCGTTTTATCAAAAATCAAAATGGCTAGTGATATGGGAGAAGTAGAATCTGTCAGGGACTTCAACTATAGTGACATTGACTGGGAATTCTAAGAAAGAAACCCATAGACAGAGCATCAAATATACAACTGATTACAGTGAATTAAATCTAAATCAACATGTAACAATGCTTACTCAAGGGAAACAATATTCTTGTCCTAATAATAACTTCAGACCACTAAAATAATAAACTGTCAAATAATCCAACCACTTGATAATAGTGACCACTCTTGCTTACTATTTACTATACAGGGAAACCACAACAACACTAAGGGGTGCACTGAAATATATACCTACAATACCAATGACAGTGATGCCATTAATTCCACTATTGAAAATATAGACTGGCACCACACATTTCAGAACAAAACAACTGAGGAAAGTTATCATTTCATAAAGAAAATCGTTAGATCCACATGCAATAAATACATTAAGAAGGTTAAAAAGTACAACAGTAGAGGCATTAAACTAAAATAGTTAAACAAAAAATAATAAAACTAATTAAAAAGAAATATAAAGCATATTCAAAACACCAGAATATTAACTCAGTAGAATCATGAGAACATTTCATAAAGGTACAATGAAAATGCAAAAATTGCATTAAAAATGAAAAAAGGAAAATGGAACACAAACTAGCAAACAATGCTAACTAAAATAAGAGCAAAATATTATATTGCTACATAAAAGCCTTAAAGAAAACAAATACAGAATTATTTAACATCACAAAAAATGACAACATAATTACTGAACCGCAGAATTTAGCAAACAAATTAAGTAAGTACTTCTGTTCAGTATTTATGGGTAATTCACAGTCAGCCCATTAACTAAATATAAATAAATCTAAATACATCACCATTAAAGAACCATGTATTTTAGTAAAAAATAATTGGATTAAAACTATATTATGCACCAGGGCCTGATGGCATTGCAGCACAAATGTTATAATTGATGAAAAACAGTATCACTCCCCCATTAAAAATGTTATATGAAAAACCACTCATTGATGGGACTGTGCCAAAGGACTGGAGATGAACTAAGGTGGTACCCCTTTACAAAAAAGGAGATAGACAGGAAGTACTGTAGAAAACTACAGACTGATTAGTTTGACATACCTTCTTTTGAAGGTAAAGGTTGCTTTTGCAAAACTGAACTTGGAGCTGGGAAGAACGCACAATCTTGAACTAAGAACTAGGAAACTGGAGGAAGGCACAATCTTGCTTGATTTCTGAAGGAAGTGTCTTACATTTAATTTTTCACTGGTTTTTGCTTGTTTGAATCAAGAAGGGGTTTGCAATACTTTTGATCTTTTTGTAGATTTCTGCTTTACATACAGTGGGATTAAAATACTGCTGATTTTTCTTCTCTTTTTCTGTGAATCTGGAGCCTTATTTGTAGTTTGATAGTATTTTGATGCCTTTTGCAATAAACATTTAAGTTTTCATTGGTGGGTTCTTTCATTCCTGCAGTCAGTCGAGTTGTGTATTAGAGACAGACATAGCCTCAGAAGGTTCAGACTGGATTGCTCTTATTGTCCTTACAGCACAGAACAGGTGGATTGCCCAAACCCTAGCCTCCCCCATTCCCACCCTCCCCTGGCTAACCTAGCTTTATGGGGTTAGGCAGAAAGGTGTGACAACTTCCTGCTCAGACACAAAACAAGGTGGGGTGTGCCACAGAAGGCAGCCAGGCAGTTGCATAAGCTGGGAGGATATTTTCTTGTGATTGCTATTGTAAAAAAAAAAATACCTTGGGGGGGTTCTAGTACATAGTCCCTTGGGAAAGGGATACACTACTAAGGGGAAGTGAGGTTCCCTAATAGTGAAAAAAAATACACAATTTCAACAGGGAGGGAGAGAGACATGTGGGGAGTTGAGCAATGCACTGGCTGTGGGTCAGCAGTCTTCTGTCTTCTGGGAGACATTCTGGAGGCTGCGATGCCCTGTTTGCAGACACCTCTCTGCTCTGAAGGAGGAGGTTGCCTGTCTCCAGGCTGATCTGGCAAGGAGTAGGGAAACCTCCTCCCCCACTCATGAAATGAAAGGGGACTGGGAAATATCCTCTCCCACCCAGGGACCACCAGGGCCACAAATGCTACCTCAGAGGTTGCCAAGAATAAGGAGTGGCTGGACTACGGTGGGCCCAGGGTGGGTGAGGGTGGTGGAACAGAGGCACATCCCTCTAGCTGTAGCCCTCCACAATTCATATGCCTTTCTGGCAGAGTGTTGTTCCTCTATGGAGGCACCCACAGTGGAGACCAAGAAGGATGCTGGGAACCTCCACAAAGGAGACCCACAGGAGGGTAGCATGGGATCCCACAGGGGAAGAAAACAACTCCTGGTAGGGGACTCAATCATAAGGGGTAGAACTGGGGGAGGGAGGGGAGAAGAGGGAGGTAAGGAGCCTGCCTGGTGCCATGTCATGGAGGGACAGGAAGTGAATCCTCAGGATCACAGGTGCAGCTGCACAGGAGAGGGAGCTTGATGTCATTGTCTTCCTAGGGACAGATAACCCAGCTGGGAATGGGATCACAGCTGTGCAGGAAGAGTTTGTGGAGTTGGGGAAGGGCCTTAGACAAGTAGCATGCACGGTAACCTTCTCGGGGTTGCTGTCTGTCTATGACATGGGTGAGACTAGGGTACTCCACACCCTGGGATTCAATAAATGGTTGAAAAATTGGTGCAGAGCACAGGGTTTTGTCTTCATTGGGGGTCCACCTGAAGGGATACAGGCCTATACTGGCACAATGGTCTGCATCTGTCTGGGAGGGGAACCAGGATCCTAGGTGATAGGTTTAAATGCTTTATTGGAAAGCTTTTAAACTAGCCAAGGGGGAGGCACTGAAATGGAGCAGGGAATTCCCAACCTCCCTCCACAAAACAGGATAGTTAGCAAGGTTAACACCAAGGTAGAGAGGTCAGAAGGGGCAGGGAAGGGTTAAATGGAGAAAAAGGCAATGGTGGTAAGAACAGAGATAGGGCTAAAAGTGGTGAGGCCATCAAAAAATTGAGGGCGATGAGTACCAATGTCCATAGTCTGGGCAAAAAGTTTCCTGAAGTAGTGGCCTTGATGCAAGAGGGACACCTGGATATCATGGCAGTCACAGAAACATGGTACACAGAGAACCATGACTGGGATGTCAACATACCAGGGTACACAATCTACAGGAGGGACAGGGAGGGTAAAAGAGGGGGAGGAGTAGCTCTGTATGTAAGGGATGGGAACAAACCAATGGAACTAAAGGGTAAACAGGGAGGAGAGAAGGCACTGTGGTTCACCTTGGAGACTGGAAATGGCATCACAGTCCACAAAGGGATTGTATATAGACACCCATCTTAAGGGGAGGAAATGGACAAGGAAATAATAGGAGGCATCCTTAGAATGGCAGAAAAAGGGGAGATATTGTTGATGGGGGACCTGAATATACCAGATGTTAACAGAAGCACATTTGCAGCAGCCACATTCAAGAGCAAAGTCATTCTCAATGCCTTACAGGGGATATTCCTCAGGCAGCTAGTGTTGGAACCCGCTTGGGAGGGAGCAGTCATAGACCTGGTACTCTCAAATGGGGACAGTGAGAGGATTTCGGATTTAGAAGTGGGTAGCCATCTGGAAACAAGTGACCACCAGACAGCATGGTTAACAATAAACACAGCCATAGAGTCAAGCCATACAAAAGCAAGGGTACTGGACTTTCATAGGGCAGACTTTGGCAGAATGGGAGCATGCCTAAGGAATACACAAGCAAAAAGGCAGGAAGGGGTGGTGGAGGAACAATGAGGCAAAACCAAAACTACCATCACAGAGACAACAAGCCTTTGTGTGAAGCAAATAAAACAAAACAAAGGAAAAAAACACTATGGTTCTCAAAAGAGGTGGCAGGGAAGGTTAGGAAGAAAAAGATTGCATTCAGAAAGTACAAGGAATCACAGAAGGAGCAGGAAAGAGAACTCTGTCAGTTAAAGCAGAAGGAAGCAAGAGAGGCAGTCAGAATAGCAAAGGCCCAAACCGTGAAAAGATAGCCAACTCAGTTATATGGGGATAAATCCCTTTGAACAGGTACATTAGTGAGGCAAGAATGACCAAGGAGGGGATAGTGAGGCTTAATAAAGGGGAAGGGAGGTGGGCAGAGGGTGACAGTGAAAAGGCAGAGATACTGAATGAATACTTTTGTTTTGTATCCACAAAAGAAGAGAAGGGGGACATACCTAAACCAAACAATAGAAGCACTCTAGATAGGGAGTCAATACCAGTCCATTCACAGAAGAAAGGGTCCTGAAAGAACTCCTAAAACTCAAGGTGGACAAGGCAATGGGGCCTGATGGAATTCACCCCAGAATTCTGAAAGAACTAAGGGGAGAACTAGTGACACCACTGACTACCCTTCTTAACAATTCATGGGAGGATGGAGTGGTACTTGAGGACTGGAGGAAGGTGGATGTGATTTCCATTCACAAAAGTGGGAGCAAGGCAGAGGCAGGAAACTACAGACTTGTTAATTTGACCTCAGTGATAGGGAAAATTATGGAATCACTTCTGAAAGAAAGAACTGTTGAGTACCTAGAGGCCAGCGGGGCACAGGACCCAAGGCAGCATAGATCTATAGTGGGTCATGCCAGATAAATCTAATAGAGTTCTTTGACTGGGTGACCAAAGTAGTAGACCAGGGAGGGGCTGTGGACATGGCCTACCTAAACTTTAGAAAGGCATTTGAAACAGTTCCACACAAAAGATTAATAAGTCCCAGGTCCCAGGGTGGTAGCCAGGGTAAACAATTGGCTGGACAACAGGATGCAGAGGATAATAGTAAATAGAGTCCACTCTGAGGAAAGGGGGGTTACTAGTGGGGTACCACAGGGTTCAGTATTGGTGCCGGTCCTCTTTACATAGTCAAGCCATACAAAAGTAAGGGTACTGTACTTCAGGAGGGCTGACTTTGGCAAGATGGGAAGAGTACCTTAGAAAATCATTAGCAAACAGGCTAGAAGGAGGGGTGGAACAACAATGGGGAAACATCAAAACTGCCATCACAGAGGCAACAAGCCTTTGTGTGAAGCAAACAAACAAATCAAAATGAAAGAAAAAGCCACTATGGTTCTCAAAAGAGGTGGCGGGGAAGCTTGGGGAGAAAAATATAGCATTTAGGAAGTATAAGGAAACACAGAAGGAGCAGGACAGAGAACTGTACCAGTTAAAGCAGAAGGAAGCAGGGAGGGAAGTCAGAATAGCAAAGGCCCAAACTTAGGAAAAGATAGCCAACTCGATTAAGAAGGGGGATAAAACCTTTTCTAGGTACATCAGGGAATGTAGAAAGACAAAGGGAGGGATAGTGAGGCTGAAATGAAAGGACGATGGGTGGGCAGAGAGGGACAGTGAAAAAGCAGGGATACTAAATGAATACTTCTTCTCAGTATTCACAAAAGAGGAGGAGGGGGAGGTGCCTAATCCAATTAACAGAAGCTGTCTGGATAGGGGGGTCGATCCCAGTCCTTTCATAGAAGAAAGGGTTCTGAAAGAACTCCTAAAACTGAAAGTGGACAAAGCAAATAGGGCCTGATGGAATTCACCACAGAATTCTAAAAGACTACCCTTTTTAACAAATCATGGGAGGATGGTTTGGTACCTGAGGACTGGAGGAAGGTGGATGTGATTCCCCTTCACAAAAGTGGGAGCAAGACAGAGGCAGGAAACTACAGACCTGTCAGTGGTAGGGAAAGTGATGGAATCACTTCTGAAGGAAAGAATTGTTGAGTACCTAGAGGCCAGTGGGTCACAGGATCCAAGGCAGCATGGGTTCACAGTGAGAAGGTCATGTCAGACAAATCTAATTGATTTCTTTGACTGGGTGACCAAAGTAGTGGACCAGGGAGGGGCTGTGGACATGGCCTACCTAGACGTTAGCAAGGCATTAGATACAGTTCCACACAAAAGATTAATAATCAAATTAACCAGCCTAGGAGTGGGTCCCAGGGTGGTAGCTTGGGTAAAACATTGGCTGGACAACAGGATACAGAAGGTAATTGTAAATGAAGTCCACTCTGAAGAAAGAGGGGTTACTGGTGGGGTACCGCAGGGTTCAGTACAGGGTCCAGTCCTTTTTTTTTTTTTTTTTTTACTTTATCCTCCTTGCAGCCATGGTCCTGCCCACATACAGCCACCACTCCACTCCGCCGCTGACCCCAAAGCTCACATGCCCAGCTGGCAGATGCAGCTACACCTATGAAAGGGGCCCCCCCATGACCCCCGTGCACGACGAGGAAACCAGTACCGGCACATGCCTCCAGGCATCGTTGGCCGGTGGAGCTGCGGCCATCAAGCTGCCATGGACCCGTGCTGCCATTTCCCGTGTTCTCCCCATTTGGGATCACGGATGTGCATGACGTCTACGCACATAAGTGCAGACATCCGCCGCGATTCCCCACTCAGTTACACCATCGCTTGCGGTACCTCCGGGCTTCCCCAGGGGTCGCCACAGTGTGGTGTACAGTCCCAACCCTCCCCAGGACTGGGAGAGCTGTCTCCAATGCTCAATCCCAGTCCTCCCCTGCCAACCCCCAATGACCCAAGCTTGCTCCAGAGCCCGGGTCGCCAGCATAGCGCGAGGTGTGGCGTCCAGCACCTCAACCTTCAGCGCCACCGGGCCGGCTGGGTCTAGTCCTTTTTAATGTCTTTATAAGTGACACTGCAGAGGGACTGGAAAGAAAATTATGCCTCTTTGCAGATGATACAAAGATCTGCAACAGGGTTGATACACAAGGAGGCATGGAAAGGATGAGAAGGGACTTGGTAAGGTTGGAGGAATGGTCAGAAGTATGGCAGCTTGGATTCATTGCAAAGAAGTTCAAAATAATGCACCTGGGAAACAACAACCCAGGAGAAGATTACACAATGGGGGGATGGGGGGAGGTAGTAACAACAACAAAAATGGAAAGGGACTTGGAAGTAATCATATCAGATTAACCTAAGGTTAGCAAGCAATGTGAGAAGGCAGTAGGGAGGGCTGGGGGGATACTGGGATGTATAGGGAGAGGCATCACCAGCAGAAAACAGAAAGTTGTTATTCCTCTGTACAGACAGTTGGCGAGACCCCATCTGGAGTACTGCATCCAGTTCTGGAGACCCCATCTCCATAAGGGCATAAGATGGAGGCAGTCCAGAGGAGGGCAACTAAAATGGCACAGGGTCTGCAAGAGAAGCCATATGAGGAGAGACTAAAGGAGCTTAATATGTATACCCTTGAGGAAAGGAGGGAGGGGGGGACATGATAGAAACTTTTAAGTACCTTAGTGGAATCAACAAAGTCCAAGAGGGTAGCATCTTTCAGGAAAAGAGATGTGCAAGAACAAGGGGACACAATTTGAAGATCGAGAGGTGCGCCTCAGGGACAATGAGGAAGTATTTTTTCACAGAGGGTGGTGGACTACATGGAGCAGCCTTCCTGAGGGAGGTTGTGGGTCTAAAACTGTGGGAGAAGTCAAGAATGCATGGGGCAGACATAAGGCAATTCTTTTGTGGGGTAGGAAGAAATAGGCTGTTGGTTAACTAGGATCTGCAGCTTATTCAAGAGGAAATACATTATAAGAACCACCCGCCATTTCCCCAACATCCAACAGAAGAACCTTGACCGCAGAGGGTAGTTGGTCCAGGAGGTTGGCAGGTGGTTAGGAGGGGCAAATCGGGTGTCCCATCACTCTGTGCCTCCAACATACTACTCCAAAAACATATAAACACTACAAACAGGTATCTGCCTCATCTCCGAAATCAAACAAGAAGAGAGGACACTGCGAGCAGGACACTGCAGCACAGAGCTAGCACAACAAAACTTGCTCAAATCAGGAACCAAAACAAAAAAAGCAAAAAGGAAATCCAAAAAACTTCTGATCATAGGAGACTCCATGATTCAGGGAGTTGATACCCATCTCCAGCCAGGGGTAATGGTCAGATGTCTCCCAGGTACATCAGCGTGAAGAGACACTGACCACATTGCTAAAATTGTTTACAAAGCAGGAGAAAACATTGACATCCTGGTACACATAGGGAGACCAAGGAACACCTGACCAGGCTGGGTGACAAACTATCATCCATTTTGTCCAACATCTCCTTCTCTGAGATCCTGCCAGTCTGGGAGAGGGGGGCAGATGGACGGAAGGTCAGAGAAGGGAAGATAGAGGAACTAAACATGTGGCTCAAGGGCTGGTGCCAGGAAAAGGAACAGATTTGTAGGGAACTGGCAACAGTTCTGGGAGCGAGATTCTTTAAATTTGATGGACTGCATCTGACTAAGGAGAGTTAGTGCATTGGGGCAGAAGTTTGACGTCTTTGCAGAATATTTAAACTAGCAATGGGGAGAGTGGTGCAGCACCCACACGCCGAATGGGAAGAACACCCTCCCCCTCAGCTAGTGGTCAAACAGAGATTCAGCATGTTTGCAGTTCATTTGCATCACCAGTGAAGAAAGGTCCGTCTCCCCATCTGACGTACAGGAGAAATGCCAAACCTCACCCAGCAACTAACACACCGAATCTGGGCCAATGAAAATCATGTACACAAATGCTCACAGCCTGGGAAATAAGATCCCAGAACCTGCAGGCAACAATGTCAGAGGCTAAACTGGACATAGCAGCAATTAGTGAGACGTGGTTTACCAGCAACCACACTTGGGAGACTTCAGTACCTGCTATGTACTTTTCAGAAGAGACCGAGGTGCACAAAGGGGGTGGCCCTGATGTCAATCAAAATATCAAACTACTGAAATTCAGAATACACATAAGGTGCCAGAAGAACTGTGGGTCACCCTGGAAACAGGAAATGGGACAGCCATAAGAACTGGGGTTGTCTACAGGCCCCCAGACTAGGGGAGGACATAGACACATTACTGTTAGAAGATATACAAAACATGACAGCTAAAGGGAGGTTCTGATAATGGGAGACTTCAACATGCCAGATACAGATTGGTCATCACCAGCAGGAACATCTGCCAGAACTAAACACATGGTGGATTCCCAGGGGAGACCTCAAACAACTGGTACAACAACCCACAAGAGACAGGGCTATCCTAGATCTAGTACTGACTAACAGGGAAGGGATCACAGATCTCCAGGTAGAAGGTCACCTGGGGGCCAGTGACCATCACATGGTATGGTTCAATTTGGCCACTACATCTAAATCATCCCATTCCAAGGCAAAAATATGGGACTTCAGAGGAGCTGACTTTGATAAGATGACCAACAGAGTTAAACTAGCCCTGGCAAAAAGAAACACATGGAGGGGGTACAGGCAAAGTGGGCAAGCATTAAGGATGCAATACTTGAAGCAACATCCCATTGTGTTAGACAGAAAAGGAAGTGCAAAAGAAGAAGAAAACCACTTTGGTTCTCAAATACAGTAGCAGAAAAGGTCAGAGCCAAAAGGTTGGCCTTCAGGAAATATAAGGGAACACAATGGGATGAAGATAGGGAGGCATACCAAACTGCCTTAAGGAAAGCAGGGAAGGCAGTGAGGCAGGCAAAATCCCAAACTGAGGAAACACTAGCATGAACAGTAAAAGAAGGTGACAAGACTCTATAGATACATTAGTGAAGGAGAAAGTCCAGAGGGGGTATTACTAGCTCAAAGGAGAAAAGGGGGCATGTGAGGAGGACCCTGTAAGCATCTATCCTAAATAGATACTTTTTCTCAGCATTTACTGAAGAGAAGGTAGGGCAGGGCCCACAGCTCAGCACCATGGACACAGGGGAGGGAGGTGAGCACTACTCCCTTCACGAAAGAACGGGTCCTACAAGAGCTCGCTAAGCTCAGGGTGGACAAGGCAATGGGACCTGATGGCATATTTCCGAGGGTACTTAGGAAGCTAAGGGTGGAACTAGCAGAGCCATTAGCAGAACTGTTTAGTGAGTCTCTGAGCACAGGAGAGGTCCCAGAAGACTGGAGAAGGGCGCATGTGATCCCACTCCACAAGAGTGGCAGCAGGGAGAAGGCAGAGAACTACAGACCAGTCAGTCTTACCTCAGTAGTGGGCAAGATTATGGAGGCACTCCTTAAGGAAAGGATAGTGCAACACCTGGAATCCATAGGGTCACAGGATCCAAGATAGCATGGGTTTACAAAAGGAAGGTCCTGTCAAACTAATCTCATAGATTTCTTTGACTGGGTAACCAGAGTGGTGGACCAAGGGGGAGCAGTTGATTTCACCTACCTTGACTTCAGCAAAGCTTTCGACACTGTTCCACATAGAAGATTGATAAATAAGCTGGGTAGGCTTGGGGTGGGTCAGAAGTTGGTTAACTTGGTGCAAACTGGTTGACGGGCAGAAAACAGAGAGTGGTGGTAAATGGTATACAGTCAGAAGAGATGCAAGTCACAAGTGGGGTACCTCAGGGATCAGTCCTAAGGCCAGTCCTCTTCAATGTCTTCATTTGTGACATTGCAGATGGACTAGAGGGTAAGGCTTGTCTGTTTGCAGATGACACCAACATCTGCAACAGAGTAGATGATCCAGATGGGGTGGGCGGAATGAGAAGAGATCTGGATAAGCTAGCAAAATAGTCAGAAGAGTGGCAACTGGGATTTAATGCAAAGAAGTGCAAGATCATGCACATAGGGAAGAGAAACCCTGAAGCCACCTATAGGCTGGGAGGAGAGTTGCTGGCAGTCACAAAGGAAGAAAGAGACTTGGGCATCATCATCACCAATGACCTGAAATCATCCAAGCAGACCTCTAAAACAGTAGGTAAGGCTAGGGGGATGTTAGGGTGTATTAGTAGGGGTTTCACAAGTCGTAAGAGGGAGGTAATAATTCCTCTTTACAAGACACTGGTTAGGCCCCATCTGGAGTACTGCATGCAGCACTGGAGGCCACACCTTCACAAGGACATTAACCAAATTGAGGCAGTCCAGAGATGGGCAACCAAATGGTGCAGGGACTGCATCAGAAGACATATGAGGACAGATTAACAGAGCTCAATATGTATACCCTGAGCAAAGGAGGGAGAGGTGGATATGATCAAAACATTCAAACACCTTAAGGGCATTAACCAGGTGAAAGAGTCTAACATGTTTAAATATAAGAAAAATAGCAGGACAAGAGGATACAGCATGAGACTAGAGGGAGGCCGATTAAAGGGGAATGTGAGGAAATTCTTCTTCACAGAAAGGGTGGTGGATGCATGGAACGGCCTACCTCAGGAAGTGGTGGCTATGAATACAGTGCAGGGCTTCAAACAGGCATGGGATAGGCATAAGGGAACAATACAGATGAGTATGAATAGATAGGCCACTGACAGAGCAAAGGCCGATGGCACATTTATAAGGTAGAAAAAGAAATGGGCAGACTGGATGGACCTTGTGGTCCTTATCTGCCATCAACTTCTATGTTATCTATGTTATCCTGTAGGTAGAGAAATGGGCAGACTAAGTGGGCCAAGTGGTCCTTATCTGCTGTCAAAGTCTATGTTTCTCTGTTTATAAGTGACATTGCAGTGGGATGGGAAGGAAAAATATGCCTCTTTGCAGATGACACAAAGATCTGCAACAGGGTTAATACTTGGGGGGGGGGTGGAAAGGATGAGAAGGGACTTGGCAAGGTTGGAGGAATGATCAAAAGTATGGCAGCTTAAATTCAGTGCAAAGTAATACACCTGGGAAACAAAAACCCAAGGGAAGAGTACACATTGGGGGAGGAACTAACAACAACAAAAATGGAAAGGGACATGGGGGTAGTCATATCAGATGACCTAAAGGTAGGCAGGCAATATAAGAAGCAGTAAGGAGGGCTGGGAGGATACTGGGATGCATAGGGAGAGGCATCAGCAGTAGAAAATAGGAAGCTGTCATCCCTCTGCATAGACAGTTGGTGAGACCCCATCTGGAGTACTGCATGCAGTTCTGGAGACCCCATCTCCACAATGACATAGACAGGATGGAGGCAGTCCAGGGAAGGGCAACTAAAATGGTGCAGGGTCTGCAACAGAAGCCGATGACTAAAGGAGCTTAATAAATGTATACCCTCGACGAAAGGAGGGAGAGGAGGGACTTGATAGAAACTTTCAAGTACCTCAAGGGAATCAACAAAGTCCAAGAGGGTAGCATCTTTCAGAAAAAGAGATATGCGAGAACAAGGGGCCACAATTTGAAGATAGAGGGGGATGGCTCATGGGCAATGTGATGAAGTATTTTTTCACAGAGAGGGTGGTGGACGCATGGACTGGCCTTCCTGAGGAGGTCGTGGGGTCAAAAACAGTAGGAGAATTCAAGAATGCATGAGACAGACATAAGGCAATTATAGTGGGAGAAGGAGAAAGTAGGCTGTTGGTTAACTAGGGTTAACTAGCTTATCCAATAGGTAAGGAAATGAGCAGACTGGGTGGGCCAAGCGGTTCTTATCTGCTGACAAAGTCTATGTTTCTGTTTCTGTGTAATTCTGGGCAACATCCTTGAATCACTAATAAAAAACAGTTGGTGGAACACATAAAAACAGAAAACCACACACAGTGAGAAAAGCATAGATTTACATCTAGCCACTCCTGTGTAACAGACCTTTTGTGTTTCTATGACAATCTGAGCAGACGTCTTGACAATAAAGGCTCAGCAGATGTTATACTCTTAGATTTTTGCAAAGCATTCTACACTGTCCCTCACTGGGCAATGATTGATAAAATGTTTACACTAAACATAAATAGCAACTTGGTACGCTGGGTTAAGAGCTGGCTCACAGATCGCACACAAACAGCATCAATCAGTGGGAATTTATCATCTGTGGGCAGGGTGTCAAGCGTGGTGCCCCAGGGGTCAGCCCTAGGGCACATTATGTTTCAGATATTTATTTCTGATATAATCATAAACTTCTTAAACTTGGTAACAGAATATGCAGATGACAATAAACTTTGTGGACCATGTAACACGATGGGCAATATAAACAGCATTCAGACTGACCTGGATGAAATAATAAAATAGGTATACAAATGGAACATGTGCTTCCACCTTGAAAAGATGCTGTCTCAACCTTTTGTTGTATCAGGCTGTAGACCTTTCCACTATACCACGAAGCCAGCACAACAATGCAGCTCAGCTATTCAGCTCTAGAGGTTAAAGACATTCCTGGGAGGCAGCCCTATCTATAATGTCTACTTCAGACACATTTTTCTCAGAGGCAGCCCTGCCTCCAAGGCAGGATGAGCGAAGTCTGTCTCTGAGCCAGGACTGCCTTGGAGGCAACTTTGGTTCAATAAAAGTGTCTCTTGCGTGTCACTCATCTGAAAAAAAAAATGAACTCATCACCAGTATACATTATGTAATACAGTTCTGAAAGTAAGTGGGATGGGAAAAGAGCCAGGCATTATAGTAAACAGTTCTTTAGATCAAAAGGACCATTGTACGATAGTGGTCTCCAAAGGCAACAGGTTGCTAGGAGCAATAAAAAGAAATATAACTTGCAGAACACATGAAGTTATAATGCTCCTATACCAGTCTTATGTAAGACTTCTGTTAGAATGCAGCAGTCAGATATGGTATCCAAACAGGAAAGTGGATATAAACATAGCTGAAAAGGTCCAATGTAAAACAATAAAAACAATGACAGAACCTATATCACATGGAATGGCTACATAACATGAACCTTTTTTCTTTATAGAACAGAAGGAAAAGGGTGACATTTTACTTACAGTATGTATGATATAGTGAAGGACCCACATTTACTGAATGAAGTTAAGCTGACATTCAAAGACACTGAAATAGATACAAGTGATCATTACAGATTGGTCAAAGAAAGTTCAGATCAGATAAGAAAGCATACTTCTTTACTGAGCGAGTAATTAGCCCTTGGAATAACCTCCCAGAATATATAATCATCAGTAAATCAAAGAACCAATTTAAACACAGCTTAGAAAAAATTTATTAAAGATGGAGGTAGACTGGATTACTACACATAAATCCCAGGAGCTAATAATGAGCACATTGCCTTGTCTACTCCTCAGACCGTTGTGGTACTTTGAGAAACAGGGTCTAGTTCAGCCCTGGGTCACACAGCCGCAGTGTGGTCCGGGACTGGGGTGAAGAGCTGTAGGGGGGAAAGTGGCAGAAGTGCTCCAGAGAGAGCCAAAGGTAAGCCCCCTTTTATAGAGGGACTCCAGCCGAAAGTGCTACATTGCAGAATTAAAATGAGCATGTCCCCAGTAAATCTCATACCAAAAATTAAAATTTCTACGTTATTTCATTTTAAAGTTATGAGTTTTTGTAACCCTGATTTCACTACCTGTTCAAAACAGCCAGTTTCAGTGAAGAACTGCTGTTGATGTCATCTCCTGAACTCACAGTCTAGTCTTCCTTGTCAGTAAACTTTTAGGATCTGTTTCTCCAAAATTGTAAAGATCATGTGCAATGGTTTTCACAAGTAAAACAGGCAGCACCTTTCAAAAACATTGCTATAAAAACTATGTGTGCTTCAGGTTTTGTAACAAAGTTAAGAAATTAGTATTTTTAATGCCTTTTTGTTGTGGTCCATTTCTCCAGGGTTGCTGGATGCTGAGTCAGCATGCCTCCAGGCTGCTGATAACATTTGGAGTGCTACTCTAATGTGCCTGTTAGGAAGTTGTATTGCTACTAGTATTGTAATGTTGGTAACTGTATTGCTGTTTGTCAGTGTCTGCTTTACAATACATTTTAATAGGGGCCTTATTTGTGTTAATTCCTACTAGGGGTGGAAGTGTTAGCCCTGGTAAAATGAGCACTTTAATGCAGAGTACAAAATAGCTAAGTTTGAATGTAGGTCAAGTAACAGTCTGACAGGGAGAAAACATTGGGCTGGCTAATGCAATAGAAACCTGTAGTAAGGTTTCAAAACAGCATTACCTCTCACACTCCATTGACGGGGAAATGGAATAATTATTTTAAAGTGCCACCCTAAGAAATCACCTCAATTGAATGATACTGTAGGTGTGAATGATTTCAACCTTTCACCACATCAGAAAGCTATTCAGTCTGCAAACTTCACAGCAGTGTATTATGAACCAGCATCCAGCAACCCGGGAGAGAAGGACCACGACAAAAAGGCACAAAAAAAGGTCAATTTGTTACAAAACCTGAAACACACATAGCTTTTAAAGCAATGTATATTGAATTGTCCTGTCTGTTTTACTTGTAAAAATCATTGCACATGATATTTAAAACTTGGGAGAAACAGGTCCTATAAGCTTGCTGATAGGGAAAACTAGACTATGAGTTCAGGAGATGACATCATCAGTAACTCTTCACTGAAACTGGCTTTTTTGAACAGGCAGTACATTTAGGTTTGTAAAATGACTTGTAACTTAAATAAAGTAACTTAGAGATTTCATTTTTAGCATGAGGCTAATTTGGGCTATGCTGATGCAAATTCTGAATTTATTGATGACAGAAATTTTGACTGCACTCCCTCTTTAAGAGGGGGTTACATATTCATTCAGAATTTCAGCTTTCTGCCCATCTTTCTTCTCCACCCATACCTTTCCCTTTCCCAGCCTCTGTATACCTTCACTGATCTGTCTCCTTTTTGTAATGCACTTAAAGAAGGCCTTGTCATTTATCCGCTGCTTTCCACAATCTTAATTCCTCCTCTATCTTGGCTCTCTCACTGCTTTCCTAGTCTCCGTTGTTTTGACAAGGTAAAGATCCTTGCTTGCCTCCATCTTTTCAGTCTTATACACTGTACTGTCTACCTTTTTTTCCCCTCAGTACTACCCCAACCTCCACAGAGAGTGCCAGAAAAGCCTCTTTTGCCTCCTGCCTTTACTCACTTGTCTGAGACAACCTTTTGTTACAGCTAAAGTTCCTTCTTCAATGTGCTCCAACTTGCTCTCTGCCCTTTCCTGTCACTGATACTCCTTGAGCCTTTCCCTTAGCCCACCCCCCATCCTTCCAAAGCCTGCCTTTTTAAAGTCCAGGACCATTGTCCAGGTCAGCTGCCTCTGTAATTTCAGGGCTATATCAAACCACATTATGTCATGGTCACTGGACCCTAGTTGTGCTTTCACTGTTAACCCCCTGATGCTATCTTTGTTCATCAGAACTAAATCAAGTATGGTTCTGTCCCTTTTCTGATCCACCGCTTGTTGAGTCAAGAAGCAACCTGGAAGATGTTTACCAACACCTGATTTCTTGTGCCCTGTTCCCTTGGGATACCTCAGTCTGCATCCAACATGTTGGTCTCCTAACAAGATGACTTCCCCCTCCAGCTGCTGCCTTCCTAATCTCCTTGCCTAGAACCCTGTTGCACACATAGGCATGTGGATGACTCCTAAGTGGACAACCATTCCCCCATCACTATGAGCTGCAACCATAGTGAGTTTATCATTCTCTACTCCATCTCCTTATTAATGTAACCCCACAACCATAATCTCTGTCCCTCCTAAATAATGCATAGTCTTGGACCGCAAGGTCCCAGTCATTTTTCATCACTGCCTTTATGTGAGAGCTGCCATCTGCTGTGAAAACCTGAATCTCATTCATTTTACAACTAAGGCTTCTGGCATTTGAGCAGATCACCCTCCATGATCCCTGACAGCTGTCCTTCCTCTGTCCATTGCCTGGCACTGCTTTTCTATTTCCCTTTGATAAACCTGTAACTGAATCTTCTCCCATCAGTTTTGGTTCTCATGCTCAGGTTTGTGATCCTGCCCTGTGCCTCATTTGTGTTGCTCCCAGCTCCCCGAATGTCCTTCTAGCTGGATGAATGCTAGGTAGGTCTCCCTCAGTTGGGTGCACCATATGGATGACCCTAGCTCTAACCTCCTCTCTACTAGTTTAACTGCCCCGAGATAAAGGCCTTAAACTTTTGACCCATTATCCTTTTTACCTCCCTGTTGGGTGAAGGCCATGTGGTTTAAACGGACTTTGTCCCTTGAAGAGTCCCCCCAGCCCCCCAGGAAGTGAAACCCCTTTTTGGTGCACCACCCTTTCAACCAATCAGTTAATTAGAAGATTTTCAGATGCCTTGCCTCCCACCTCCTGTGTTTTGTGAGACCCTCCAAAAAGGTCACATACCAGCCAATCCCTTCTGCCTGGCCCCCAGTCCCCTGAAACTGTTCTACCAAACATTCATTCTAGCATGGACAATACAGCCTGACCTGCCTCCCACTTCTGTTATCTGCTCCGCTATCCTAGAGAGCATCTTATCTGATATCATCTGTTTGAGGCTATGCACTACCCTTCCCACCTGGTCAATGCTACAGACCACCTTCTCGGTACCCTTGACCATTGAAACCCCCATCATTAGCATCTTCTTGTCAGCTGTCCCTTTCTCATCACACCACCCAAAAGTAGACTTAGCTAATGCTTGGGCCCCTTGGGGCAACAATGTGCTGTCCCCTGATTGGGGGAGTAGCAGTAACCATATCCTTCAAGTGAGGGGAGAAATAGTTGCAAGCTGTTATCACAGAGCCCTTCCTTCTCTTTAAGCAGCAACTCTCAGGCATTCCCCTTACCATTGCCTTCTACCCCTGTTGTCAGCCCTTGAGGGAACCTGAGGAAGAGGAGTTGCAGAGGGACCTGCTGGACCCCACTCTGCCCTGCTTTGTAGCTACCATATTATAGTTCATGCTGCAGACAGTTCAGATTGGAATGCCATCAGTCTCTGGCAGACCAAGCATCCTCAATATTTCCAGTGTACCCTGGAGGATTGTGATTTAGCAGGCGCTGTACTTAACACACCCTCCCCCGTGGTGTTCTTACATACCAGCTACCCATGCCTGCTCATGGTCCCCTCTTTGATTTCCAATGAAATAAGTCCTTTCCTGTGATGTTTCTCACCTATATAGGGTCCTACTGTTACCTCTACTTACTTGCCACAGTCCCTGAAATTAAAGCTAGTTACTGCTGCAAACCAGTTAGGATATTGCTAGTACTGTATATCACCAATAGCTAGTCTCACTCTGAATGTAAACCTGTAGCTCAGATATTTTTTTAACTGGGTCCTTTGCTAATACTCCCTGCAATACAAGCTTAATCACTACAAACCCTGGCATTAACAACTCACAAAGCGTTATCCCAGATACAGTAGGTATATTCTACATTTCTCCAGAGACCTCCCAACACACCCCTGCATATTTCAACTTACATTACCACAAAATACCTCAGTCTATGCACAGTTATATTATATGTGATACAATTAGTGTTCCCTCAGTAGGTGAACTAGGTGCTTCCTAAAAGCTGGCACCAGCCTCAGAGGTATTGTACAATTTAATTAGGTGCAATTAAAAGTGCAACAGTGCAAACATGCACCGTGGCAAAAAATAAAACTAACATGGCAGCACTAGCAAAGGTCAGGCAAACCAACACATGAACAACCCTTAACCAGTTTCACTCGGGGCTTCATCAGAAGGGGCACATATGTTGTTACCATAGCCCTTTAAATAGCCAAGTGTTTTTAAAGTGACTGGGCAATTAAATTCCTGCATAAGTAACAACATACAGAAAGTTAGGAAACAATTTTTAAAAACTTGTGTATTCCTGACACACCTGAGGCCATGCTGCACAAGTACAATGAAACATATTCATTTTAAATGGATATTGTCAGGCAGTGGTGATCATCTGTACAGGGCACATAATTGGAACCACTGGTACTTCAATGAATTCACATTTCACAATATCTAGAGGCACTACTCTGACATGAAAAAATGCAGCTTGAACAGAAAAAGAAAAAAACATTAATGCCAAATAGCAATGAGCCCAGAAAATATATACAAATTATTATATTATCCACCACATATTTTTACTGAATCTGCAAGCCAGCGTCATTTATTTTGAGAGGAAGGGGGCATATACTATCATCATTTCATTCAAGCCTGGGGATACAATGCCCCCAGCTTGATGATCCACATTGCTTCTTACGTGAGTGTTATCTCAATATTGCACCCCTCCTTCCCAATCTGACTCCTTTTTCATACCACAAAATCTGAACACATGTGACCCACTATAACTCTGAGATAAAACATGAAATGCTAAAGCATTATTGGAAATGAAACATAGGTGTTCTCCAGCTTTCACTTTGAATGGGAAGGAAGTCTTTCCTACAGAAAATCCTCCACAGCTACATATCCCAAAATAATTACATTTGTAGTGTCACATGTGATAAGATAAGGTTTTCCTTGCATTCACAGTGGTGAAATTTCAAGTTTTCAAAATCTCAGACAAAATGTACAGTGATCACATGGGTGCCTTCCATTTGGAGGGGGGAGTAGTGGTCACAGGCTGATCATCAGTTGCAAACTATGCACCAGTGTATCATTGAGGTTAGTACCTCATTTGTACACCATTCTTGGAGGGTCAGCAGTGTAGTTATGCAAAACTGAATCGGATTTTAATATGAACCAGTTATGGCATATAATGTTCCTTATTTTCCTACCGTAGGTAGTTACAAAATTGAAAGTTACTTTCTCTCTCTCTCCATGGACCTATTTCTAACTGTTAGCAAATCCCTCCTATTATATACTGCAGCTTCAGACATAGCCCTACTGATAATTTCCTCACTGTAACCTTCTGACCTGAATCTAGACTCGAGCTCATCACTTCTTAAAATCCAAATCATTGCTTCCTTGAACCAGGTAAAGAAACAGGCAGAGACCTTACAGACCTGCAGGCTTACTGTGGATATCCCTGTAGATGTCATCCAGTTTCTTCATGCTAATTGCTCATCAGGGTTGCACACATGAGTGACCCCTTGGAACCATAGGATTTAAAAAGTGGATGGAAAGCGTAATTTGTCTCTAGTAGAACCGGCTCCATAGCTGTCCACAAACCCCTCCTTTGCCTTGACTTTCTTTAACTCAAGCCCATGCGAAAAGCTTGTTTATCAGACTGTTTTGCAGAAAATTAAATGTATTTAAAACCCCTCCCTCCCCCCTCACCTCAGTTTGCACTGTGTAGCTTCTCTCTCTACTCTGGTGCACTAAACAACCTGGTAAGCCTTTTTAAACATTGCCTGCTAGGAGCCTGAATTGTCTCTAGTAGAACTCACCCTTCAGATGTCTGCAGTTCCCTCCTTCCTCTTCACATCCCTTAACCCCAGTTCTGCACAAAAAGTGGGCAAATCATGCTGTTTTGCAGCAAATTAAAACCAGTGAACAGTTCTCCCGTCCCCTTACCTCTGTGTACACCATGTATTCCCCCACTACTCTGACTGTAATGGAAACGGTATAATGCTGACTATACAGATAGTCATCAAAAAGTTAACAATCTCAAAATCCTCTTCACTGACACAGTTACCCCCTTAAATTGTAGTTTGATCAGTTGCTTTGGTGTTCTTCCTATAGCACTAAAACTATTATCTTTGCTTTGCAGTCTGTATTTGTCATAGGCTAACAGTGAGTTTCCAGCTGATGTCATGTTCAGTACAGTACAGTACTATAGTTCAGTTATCCTGATAGTACAGCACCTTCACTTCCAAAATTATGTGTAGGTCTGTGTGTGCACTATCCATTCAATTTGAGATAGTGTGGCTGTTGTAAACAATTGTTTCACATCTTCAGATCCAGAGTGCTTTATCAAAACCCACCATAGGGCATAGTGGGATATTTAGCTATAGTACTTCAAAGTTTGTAACCACAGCAACTGATAGTTTGATCAATTAATTTTATTGCATTATAAATCTATGAGGTTATGGAAACAATTATCCAGGAACAATAAATCAAAATGAGGCATAGCAGCCACAATCTTGAAAACTTTTATTATGAAGTATTGC
Source organism: Neoceratodus forsteri (assembly GCA_016271365.2). NCBI lineage: Eukaryota > Metazoa > Chordata > Ceratodontiformes > Ceratodontidae > Neoceratodus > Neoceratodus forsteri. Next base: position 1,782,688,518 of record CM057452.1, read on the forward strand.
ACTGAGATGACAAAAATCTTTAAAAAAATCAATGTAACTAAAATACTTAATAAGTTTAAATTAAATATTGATTTTAAACTAATTTAATGTTCTCATTTTATTTAAATTAATGTAATATTTTATAAATTAAGAGTTGTGGAGCCATGGAATAAACTGCCAGCGGAGGTAGTGGAAGCAAAGTCCATGACATCATTCAAGCTGGGGTGGGACAATACTAAAGCAGGATCAAAAGCAGCAGGAGCAGTAGGAGGCATTAGGTAGAAGGGGGTTAGGTTCTGGGATCTGTGAAGGTCCAAGCCACACATGGGCAGACTAGATAGACCCATGGTCTCCTTCTGCTGTCTGTTTTTCTGTTTCTATGTTTCTAAAATGTCACATTGTACTACTTGCAAACCTGTATGTCCACATTCCAACAGCTAGGGACAAAAGTACTGCCTGTGTCAGGGATTTCCATCTTCGTGGAGGAGAATCAATGTGTCCCATGTGACCCTTGTGGCCAAGCTAGGAGGTGCCAAATAAATAATTCATTAATACCTTCAGCCTTGGAGGTAAGAGTGAGAGGGTGAGAAGTGGTCCATTGTAATTTTGGTTCATCTTCAAGCTGTGACCACTAACTTCAGTTCATCCTCAATAATTTTGCCAAGTGACTTTTGCTCCTAATTTAATAATTGGCATGGGGCAGGTGGATGACAAATAGTGGTGTAAAAACTTTGAGGTCAGCCATGACTATTTATTAATGTAGATTACTTGTGACAGGTGGTATTGGCATGCCACTGCTGGGGACTGGAGTGTTTGTGGTAGTGTGTGTCTGTACTCATTAAGATCCCTGTTGCCCAGTGCCTTATGACTCACAAGGTGGCAGAGAATCATGGAAGATAAGCAAGAGCGACCCCACCAGGCCACACCCTGACCCCACTAACAGACCTTCACACCACCACACTGAGCAACACTGAGAAGGGTCTGATTTTTAATGGACTTAGATCGATGCAAGGGACTTGAGTCATTTAAGAGTTTGATGCAAGAGATGACTTGAGTCACAAATTGCATAAAATGGGATTTTATTTTTTTATTTTTTTTTTCAATTTAAAGTTTATTATACATTTTAACACACACATGAGACAGAGCCATGAGTATTAATTCTATACATCTGAATAAAAAATCCGGTACAAAGGTTCTGACACCCCCTTCCCCCTCCCCTTACCTGTCCCTGCTTCCCCCCTCCCTTACCACATTCCATTTAACACAAAAGTATTTTATCTAATATAGACATCAAGATACATATACATTAGAGAGAGTACAAAGCATGTAAGGGGTCCCATATCCGTCGTTATGTAGGCAATCTATTATGAAGGCTTGCTATAACTTTTTCAGTTCTGAGATTCACTAATAATTCGTTAAGCCATTCACTATAGAAAATGATGTCATTGTCCTTCCAATGTTTAAGAATCAATTTTTTAACAGACATTGCTATCAATGAAATGTAATATTTGTGGTTATTCACTGATATTAGAAAGTACTCACCCAACAAACATATTTCAGGTTTAAAGTATTCAGAAAGCCCAAGTAAGGGGTCTACTCTGGTTTGTATATTGTTCCATAAAGGAGCTACTTTGGGGCAATTCTAAAAGATATGAAGGAGTGTCCCTTCCTCCTGAGAGCATCGAGTACATGTACTGGAAGATATTAAGCCCCATTTGGCTAGTTTCTGAGGAGAATAATACAAGTTGTGCAAAATATGGAATTGCGTAAGGCGTGGTCTATCTTGTGACACAAAACATTTCAATTTTGCCAGAGGGTGGGCCAGTCTATGGTCAGGTGGGGAAAGAGGGATATCCAGTATGTTGTAGAACCATAGTATTCACTGAAGCGCCATTCGTAAAGAGTTGCATATAATTTAGAAACAGCTTTAGGTTGATGAACCAGTGAGCTCAGTTCTGATTTGAAGGAAAATTTGGATGGGGGGGGACTTTACCTACTACCTTGATAAGGAGATGCCTGAGTTGAAAAACCTTAAAATAACCAGATTTGGGGATTTTAAATTTGGTCATAATGTCAGCAACCGTAAGCCAAGACCCTCCTTCTCCAAGAAAAAGAGATAATGTTCCCCAGCAGAGGTAACCAATTAGAGGTGATCTTCTTGTTATCAATTTGAAAAGAGGGAGAATTCCAAATCAATTGGGAGAGATCCTTATGGGGTTTATAATGTAAGAAAGCACACAATTGGGCATGAACTCTCATCAAGACATCAATTGTGGTGAGTTTTAAATTTGGTGGTAATGAGGATAATTTTAGGTTTAATAATGTGGAAAGTTCTATACCACTGGAACAAATCAGGTCTAATTCAATTTTAAGCCAAGGTGGGAGGGAAAAGGAAGGACCTGGTGCCAACCATCTGAGGTATTTGGACACATGACTGGCCCAATAGTACAAGTTAAGGTGAGGGAGACATAAACCTCCTTTAATCTTGGGAGTGGCTAGTTTAAGATATGCTAGTCTCGGCTGTTTATTGGACCATATGAATTTTGTAAGGAGCCTAAGTACTTTTTTAAACCAGGAGCTGAGTAACCATACATTGAGCAAATTAAGGGGGATAAAATAAACATGGAAAAATATTTATTTTAATTAAATTAATCTGGCCCCACAAAGAGATAGGAAGATTTGCCCAATGGTCTAAATCCTGACTGATATTTTGCACAAGGGGATCTAAGTTTCTCTTGATACTTAGAAGTGGGTTTCTAGTAAGTTCAATGCTGAAATATTTAAGGGAATCTGGAGACCAAGAGAGAGACCTACGGTTGTAATGGTATGTTTAAATACCTTGTGATTAAGAGGAAAAATAGTTGACTTTCTAACATTCAGTTTATAATTTGAGTAGTTACTATATTTTGTATAATCACAAGCATTGGTGGAATAGATGTCTATGAATGGGACATTTGAAGGAGAAGATCATCCGCATATGTGGAGACTTTGACCTCCGTGCATTGTATCTTTATGCCTTGTATCTCCTGACTTGCAATCAGATTGCGAATAAGGGGTTCGAAATATATGTTAAATAATAAGGGAGAAAGAGGGAAACTCTGCCTCGTACCAGAATATAATGGAAATGATTCTGATATCACTCCATTCCCTGAAATTGTAGCCAATGGGGATTGATAAAGGGATTTTATCCACTCCTAAAATTCCAGAGAAAAACCAAAGGCATTTAGGGTCTGAAACAAAAAATTCCAATTAACTCAGTCAAATGCCTTCTCGATGTCCAGAGACACCAGAACAGCTGGAAAAGAGGCATGCCTGGATGCCAAGAAGATGTGCGAAAGAGTACAGAAGGTGAGCAACTGAAGATCTCCTCTTCATGAATCCCACTTGCTGTAAGTCAATCAAATCCGGAAGTACTGGACTCAGTCTATCAGATAATATTTTTGTTAAAATTTTTATGTCTTGATTCAGAAGAGAAATGGGCCCATAATTCTGTACTAATTCAGGATCCTTATCTGATTTGGGTAAAAGAACAATTAGAGCTTCAAAACGGGTAGAATCAACTTTTGCACCTGAAAATATATATTGATATAATAGTAGAAGAAATGGGATGATTTGTGCCTTAAATTTCTTGCAAAAATGGGATGAAAATCCATCTGGGCCTGGTGTTTTATCCATGGGAAGATTTTGTATCACCTCCGCAATTTCTAGGGTGGAAATGGGGGCAGTTATTACCAATGTATGGGCTTCAGAAAGGGAAGGCAGGTGGGACTCCATGAGGTAAGAAGACAAAGTTAAATTTATGGGGGGATTAATCATGGTCCCATATAATTGTTTATAATACTGTGTAAATTTGTTTACAATGTCCGTAGGTGAGGAGTTCAGGGAACCATCCTTTTGGGAAAGAATGGGATGAATGAATAGAGCCGATTCCTGTTGCTTAATTCTAAGAGCAAGCAATTTTCCAGCTTTCTCGCCTTGATCCATATAAGAAGCCTTGGTGCATAAGATTGCAAATTTGGCCTTTTCCCTAAGCAGGTCCAAATAATTATCTTTAATTTTAATTAGGCTTTGTTTAATATTATCAGAGATTTGAGGGGTTAAATTTGCTTCTATGGCCCAAATTTGGGACAAAAGGGCTTTCAATTTGGCTTCTTGGGATTTTTTTCTCTTAGAGGCCACACCAATAAGTATTCCTCTAAGGCATGCTTTATATGCACACCAAATAATATCAAGTTTAATATTATGGGAAGAATTCGTATTAAAAAATTGTTCGATACAGTCCTTAACCAAATCAGTTATCTTTGAATCTTTGAGCAATTGGTCATTTAATTTCCAGCGTTTATCCCTTTTGGGTAAGGAGGTTAGAGAAAACTGGCATAAAACAAGGGTGTGGTCAGAGGGAGGGCTAGTCTGGATTGAAGAGGACAAAACCCTAGGGATAAGTGTCTGAGATATCAAAATATAATCAATATGGGAAGATGATACGTGAACAGGAGATATATATGTATATCCCTTAGCTTTAGGATTCATTACCCTCCACACATCACACAGCCCCATCTGATCTAATAGGTCACGAAATGCACGTTGAGCTGGGGATAAAACAGGATTTTCTGTTGCAGCCTGTGTCAAATCCAGATGCACCTGTGCCAAAGCCCCCTTGCTCCAGGGTTGTGCCAAACAACCCGGTGTGTCAGGTTGTAAGGGGGCTTGCACCACAGTGGGGCTGGAGCATCTTCTTTTTGGGGATTTTAAAAGCCCTGCTGTGGACGCAGCCAGCGGCACCACTTAGACAAGCCAGGAGGTGGTCTAAGTGGCTTGTGACAGTGGGACAGGGTAGACATTGGGCTGCCAGGGGCATAAGGGACACAGGAGATGACAGATGGGGAGTCGGGAGGAGAGCTGGGACTGAATGTTAGTGATGTGGCACCTGGCAGGGTATGATTACAACTATATAAATATTGTAAATTCCAACACGTAATCATACTGTACTACAATGTACAGTAACTAGTGCCCATACTATAAATATATAACCAGCCCTAAATAAATACACCAAAGGAGGGACCAGTGATAAATCTTCAGAATACGGCATCATGTTACAGTGTAATATAGCAGGCCTCGCAACTGTACCGTTACATCTGTATCACATGCCCAAAAAAGTAATTTACATGCTCACTCCCCCTCCCTGCTTAACCAGCTCTCTCTCTCATCCTTCCTGATTTTGTTATATCTTTTATTGTAGTCCCTCCCCCTGCCAATTTGGCCAGTCCTCCCTTGTCCTTCCCAAATGTTAAAATTAAAAGTGAACTGGGGTTCCCAGCCCTGGTACTGCTTCACCACCCTCTCCCCTCTAGATTGCCCACCCCCCAAATACCTAGGTGGTGACACTGGTGTGCCCACCCCTGGTGCTATCGAACAATACATACTGACACTGGGATGTCTAATCTCCAGTGTCAGCTCTGGTCCCCCTATAAAAAAAGAAAACCATCCCTCGTTAAGAATTATTTTAAAGGTTATAACCTGAAAAAAAGAAAACGGGCTCTTGTCAATCTCTGCCACCCACGCCCACCACTCACCCCACTCTATTCCCACACTTAGCACCCATAACCCCTCCACATACCCTCACTCACCTTAAATATAGTCCCATAGCATAGATCCACTCTCCAACCAGAATGATGTCCTCCTCCTGGAACTGAGACTGCGATATGGGAAAATAAGGTACATCCGGTTAATGCTTTTCAGTGCATTTTGGACTTTTTATTCATAACTTTGTCATTTTTAAATATTTTTACACCAAGTTTTCAACAAGGCCTTTTTTGACCCCATTTCATGAACAAGGTGCAGTAGGTTAAATTTTTTAAATCTGTCCTGAAAGGCGATTACACAGTCCCTCCATGAAATCACATTTTGGGCAGGATTTGAAAATTTTCACCTACCATGTTTATGAGGTGGGGCCCCATAAAGCCCATGTTAAAAATGTGATGCAAAATATTTAAAAATCATAAATTTACAAGTGAAAATTGAAATATTTCAATGTTCACTCACAAGTTCGCTAATTTTCAATTTCTGTTGTGCTCCACTTTGTCAATGGGTAGTTTGTACATATGGGTAATGTGCACCCCCACTAGGGGTAATGGTACAGCCCAAAGCTGTAGCAGTAGCATAGAACCCTACTCACAGAAGATTCCAAATAGCAATGACTCTCCAGTCTTTGCTGTGCCAGAAAGGGAAGCAGAATAGAAGATTCTCTGAAGATTTCTCTGAAGAAAAATTTTCTTTTTTTCTGTGTTTAATCCTTAGGGCTGCACTTCTGCTGAGCAGGTTCAGGTTACCTGGTGACAGGGAGAACCCCTTCATTTAAAATTGTGCCTGTTAAGCTGCAGCTTTCAAATTGACAAACCTGCCATTTTCCCCATTTCCACTGCCTTTCTATGACTAGATTGGTGACCACGATCTGCCACACTATTTTAAGTGTGTTTATTTTGTTCCTTTGTCAGATCTCCAATTCCCTTTTCTTTCTGGTGCCTCAGGTAAGTATGTTTTCATTTTGGGGATGATTGTTAGGGTCTAGTAATCAGGTTGACCAATTGTTTTTCTTTTTTCTCCCTAGCATTTATTTTGGCATTGGCCTCCCCACCCCCCCACCGGACTGTTAGAGAGCTATTATTTTTACATTGGATGTGCCCTTGGTGCTTAAAACTGCTTCTGGTATGAGGTATTGTTTTTTTCTTTTACTGGTCTCTGTGTGTTGTGTGTGCTTGCTTGCCTGAGCCTAGGGTTTTTCCCTCATGGTAATTCATTATTTTTTTGCAATTAGCATTTCCTTTTTGGTCACTGGTTTACTTCTAATGGCTCTTCTGAGTTGTGCTGACTTTTGCCATTTCTGAGAGCCTGCCAGTTAGGCTCATGCTCCTTTGCAAGCCAGGCAGCCATCCCCTGCCCAAGCACTATCAGACTTCATGATTCTTAGCTTGGGCACGCACCCCCGATGTGATGATGTCACATGTAGCATTGTGACATAACATGAATTCAAGAGCGCGTGCACATCAGTGTTTTTTTTTTCAAGCCCTACATGTGGCAGCAGTGTTTCCCAGCTTGGCTCCTCTTTTTTCTGGTCACAATCATTCCTACTGCAGCCTGTCTTTTTTGTAGGAATGCTATTGTGTGATAGTTTTTGCTTGTTTTGCCCTGTCTTTCAACTAGTCTTCAGTTCTCAGCTGTCTGTTGTTTTTCATTTGCGGCTTTCCTCCACAGCAAGGAGGACGGGATCAGAGCAGAGTTATTTAAGAAACAAAAAAAGACCCCAGACCATTCCTTTGGGTGTACTCTGGCCTGCTTTTTCTATTTTGGGGCCATTGGCACCATGTTTTATTGGAAACCTCTAGCTTTTAAAATATGTAAGACATGTAAAAAGGTAATGCAGCCCTCTCTGCTGGGTTCCTACTGCTTCCATTGTATTACTCAAGCTAATATGTCTCTCACAGTTCCCCCCAGTTGGAACCCCATGTAGGGGTCTCCACCTGGTGTACCATTTGGCAGTGGCAAAGCAGAATTGCATAAATCTTTTGTTGTTGCTCTTATGTGAGTTGTTGAGCCCTGATGTCCTGCAGGACATCCCTTTTGACACATCTGACCCCAAGTTGGGCCCTTCAGATCAGGGGGGCCTGCACAGGCATGTCCATGTGTGCTAGAGCAGGACAAGTCTGCTAACCTAGATCTGCAGCAGATCACAACCTTGATCATGCAGAGGAACAGGAGGAGGATACCAGGGAGCCTGAGGAAAATCCTGACCCAAAAGTGTTACTTGATGATGAGGACAACCCATCTGATGAGGAGGAGGAAGAGAAGTCTAAGAGTCTAAGAGGAGGATTCCACTCCCTCTTCTGTTTGATACAAAATCTCTGTTCTATCTTATAACTGAGGCTTGTAGGACATTGCAGCTGAAGGAGGTGCAAACCATGGAAGCCTTAGATGTGAATCCTATCCTGGCCACGTCCTCCTCTGCTCCAAAGTGTTTTCCAAACTTTATTCAATATGATTAGATTATTGAACAAAAATGGGCATGCACAGACCACAGACAATATCTGCCAAAAACCCAGGGTACAGTGTTTTTCTTTTATGGAAGGAAATACCCACAAGTGGGAAACTCCACCCCTGACTGATCAGGCTTTACATAGCTCTGTAAGGCACATGACTATTCCAGTTGAAGGATACAGTATGATGAGTGAGTGGATGCTTCATGCTGAAGAGCCTTTGCCTCCAGTGGAGAAAACCTCCGCACCTCCTATGCATCCTTTATTGTCATGAGAGAGCACTAAACTTGTGGGTTACAATGCTGAGTAGTTTCATTTACCCAGATTCTGAGGGGACAAGCATTTTATAGCTGGTATTCATGGCCTCCACCTTTCTAGGGGATGCCACGGTGGAGAACATACAGATGTCAGCACTCTGCACTTATCACATTGTGTTTGCCATGCGAGGTGCACGACTACGGCATTGGGTCCTGGACCAGGCGTCAAAGGCTAAGCTGCTTAATTTAGACTTTGAGGGAGGCTTGTTAGGTCAGACCTGGATGACATTTTGAAAGCTATCCAGGATAAAAAATGGACATCTTTCAGTAACAAAACAAAAGTGAAAGGCCAACCCAACTTCAAAAGGCCTAGAAGGTTAAAAACAGAGACAATATCAAGGAGGTTTTGATCCCTTTCAGAACTTTTAAAACCAGAGGAGTAAGGGATCCTACTTTGGGTTCAAGGGCAATAGTAACAGAGGAGCCTTTGCCTGAAAACCCAGTGGAGGTCCAGTATAAGGAGGTGGCACATCACAGTGAGGGTACATGGACCCATCTCTGCCCCCCTTCCTGTGGTGGAAAGTTGCAGAATTTTTAGACAAAATGGGCCCAGATAACTTCAGATGCTTGGGTCCTGGAGATTCTGGCATAAGATTATGCAATAGAGTTTACAATCATTCCCGCAAAGAGACATTTTCTATCATTCCCATACCAAAGGACACAGAGAAGAGACAAGCAGTGTGTCAAATGTTAGAGCACCTCAAACAGATTGAGGCAATTTTTCTGGTGCCTACTGACAAACATGGCCAGGGATTCTACTCAATTTATTTTGTGGCTCCAAAAAACATCAGGGTGTTTCAGACCTATTCCGGACCTGAAAAACTTAAACAAGTTTAATCACCACACATCCTTCAAGATGGAGTCCTTACGGTCAATCATCTGGGCTGTACAACTGTGGGATTATTTAGCATCCATAGATCTGAGGGATGCATATCTCTACATTACCATTTTATTTATTTGGAAAATGTTTCACCAGGAAAGACAACATGAGCAGTAAACAACTTGTTTCCAGAAGCGTCCGGAGGGGGGGACAATGGAGAACAAGCAAACACATTGCAATACAAGTACAATTACTAAAAAAAACAGTGTAGTACAATTACAAAGCAGAAATAACCAAGACCAACTGGACAGGGTAAACAAAACCATATTCGGATATAGCATACATTGCAACAACCCAAGAGCAGGTGATCCAGTAGGATAAAGGTTAAAGGATGGATAACACATTTGAAGTGCTATAAGTAGTAGGCTGAGCACAAGATTCAAATAGCTTTTGTATACCCAAGGGAGGGCGGTTATAAGACAAGTGGGGAAGTGGATGGGCGAGGGGTAGAGGGTGGGGATGGAAGAGGAAGAGAGAGGAATAGCCAAGATCTTTATCCATTCAGGTTGCTGAGAGCCTTGCAAGGGGGTTAGGACTAGGCAGAAAGGGAGAGGAGACAAACAGAGAGGAGTGGTAGAAGAGAGAGAGAGAGAGGGACAGAGGAACAGGAGGGGAGGAAGGTGATAAGGAAGAAGGGAGGTGGGCAAGTGATGGATTTGAAAGTGGGGAGAAAGGGAGAGGGGGAAAAGAGAGAGAGTCAGTTTATACCCCTTCAGGATGCAATGAACCCTGCAAAGGGAGTCTGGATTAGAAAGTGGGAGAAAAGGCCATCAAGCACACCTCCACGCAAAGCACCAAGTGCAAAGGACATCAAGAGGAAGTCTGCCAGGAAGGAGTCAGGCAGGGGAGGCAGCTGATGGCTGTACACTCTGCACCTCAGCAGAGGGTAAGTGAAGGAGGAGAACAGGTGTCTGGAAGCAGCAGGCATTCACTGGAGGAAGCTGAGGATCTGCAGGTTTTACTGTGATTGTCCCTTAACTGCAAAGACTGACATAATTACAGCTTGTTGGTGGGACTAGGGACCTGCTGGATAGTTTTGCCATGAAATTGAGAGTGTGAAGGCTTGTGGGTAAGTAACCCTAAAAAGTAGTGAGTAGGGAGAGGGACTTTCTGGAATTTCCATTGTGAAACTGTAAGTGCAGGGACAAGATAACATCAGTGTGAATGGGGTAAGGGGGCTTGCTGGAAAGTGTTGTATAAGTGTGAGGGTGCAGATGCTTAATAAGTAATTCTGGGAAGCAATGGGAGTGGGTACGTGCTGGAAATTCATTGTTGTGTACTCTGGGTGAGGAGATAAGCTAGAAATTCTCTGTGGGTGACAATGAGTGGGGCAAAGGGGCTTGCTTGAAAGAGTTGTTGAGGAATGGGAATGTGGGAATTTGCTAGATATTCTTTTTAGGTAACAAGTGGGTGGCCTGCTGGCAACTTTTCTGTGTGGGTTGGAGTGAGTGGACACAGGAACCTAGGGATAGGTGAAGCTCCTTATACAGGGTGAAGGAATAAATGGAATTCAAAGGGCTAAAATTACAGAGAGAGTAGGAAGTATAGGATGATGGGAGTTCTGCAGTGCATTGGCTGTGGGGCAGCAGTATTCAGGGAGACCTTCTGGAGACTACATTGCTGCCACATCTGCACACACCTCTCTGGGTTGAGGGAGGAGGTTGCCAGACTGGCCTACTCCCCCACCCAGGGACCAACTAGTCCACCACCGCTACCTCAAAGGTTGCCAAGTAGGAGGAGCTGTTGGACAACGGGGGCTCAGGAAGGGTAAGGATGGTGGAGGGCAGGCACTTTCCCCATCTGGTACCACAACAAAACTCCTACACAACACTGGCCAGGTGGGGAAGTTCCACAGAGGCACCCGATGTAGTGACTGGGATGGATGTGAGGGCTTCCATAGTGGAGACCCCAAGGGGGGTGGCAGTGGACCCCAGAGAATGAGTAAGGGAATCATGTTGGGGGACTCAATAGTGAGGGGGATACTGTTAGGAGCAGGTAGCGATGAGGAGAGGGAGGTTAGGTACCTTCCCTGTGCCATGACTTGAAGGAACGGAAAGAGGATCCAAGGGATCACTGGGACAACAGGAAGGGAGGGAGAGCTTTTTTTTTTCAAATTAAATCAACTTTATTAAAGTTTTTTAATAACATACGACATCAAAGTGACAACATGTGGTAATTGACAAAGGAAATCCAACCAACCTAGCCCCACCCACCCACATCCCCTTCCCCCCACCAAGTATGCCGATTGATAAAGTTATGAATGTTAAAGAAAAACAGGTCCAGCAAGATTATACTTAAAGAGGGAGTCAGAGAATCTACACCAAGATTAATTCAGATATAAAGCATAAAGTTTGTCCCACTTCTTATTGAAGAGATGCAATCTATTACTAGAACTAGCAATCTGATGTTCCGTTCAAAAACAGAAGGAAAGCTCATGCAGCCACTCACTGTAGGAGATGACTGCTTGATCTAACCAGTGCTTAAGGACCATTTTTTTCACCACCATGGATATAAGGGCAATATGGTATCTTTTCTCCTTGACCCCTGTCTGAGTGTAGTCCTCTATAACGCATATTTCTGGAGTGAAAAGGCTTTCTAAACCCAAAAGGGGATCAACTTGAGCTTCAATTAAGCTCCATAAGGGTGAGATACTTTCACAAGACCATAAACTATGTAAAATGGTACCTCCTGCCTTGTTACATCTAGTACAAGTCGGAGAAGGGAGATGACCCATCTTAGCCAATTTGACAGGTGTGTAATACATGTTATTTAAGATTTGATACTGGGTGAGTCTCAACCTGTCTTGAGTGTTATAAAGGTACAAGTCTTCCCAGATATGCTTCCAGTTAAGTGAGGTATCTGGCATCAGCATCTCCCAGACCTTGGAGCTCACGGGGGGGGGTTGGGGTAGAGAGTGGCCAGAAGAAAGGAGTACAAAAGAGACAACCCATGGAGTTGGACTGCCAGTTCCTGTATCTGAGCCAGTAGGGGATCCAATCCAGAACCCTTTGGAGTGGGACCAAATAGCCCCAGAAGTAGGTGTCTTAGTTGGAAAATCTTAAAAATACAGGGCTAGCCCAGGCGAAACTTCCTTAAAATTTCAGGAGAAGAGAGAAGAGAATCCTGAGAGTAAAAATCAGATACCCTGGCCCCACTAAGCTGAGGAAGCCAGCGGGTGGTGAGAACACACTCCCCAATCTTAATATTAGGGTTGGATAGAATAGGCTGAGAGGTATCCTTAGGAAGGGAAATTTTTAGAGAGGCACACATCTGGGAGAAAACTTTAATCAATGTACTGATTGCTGAGTCACAAAGGGGAGCCAGCAGGGATTTCCAAGAAGAAAAGAAGATGGTAGAATTAGAAAAATTGAAAGTGCGAAGTATGTGGAGTTCCATTTGCAACCAGGGAGGAGTATAGTCCCCCCAGTGGAAGTCAACCACTTACCACATTTGTAAAGGTGACTGGCCCAGTGATAAACCAGAATATTTTGGAGTTGGAGGCTGCCAACTTCTTTGGGGAGGCCTAATTTGGTGTATGAGCATCTTGGAGATTTGTCTAACCAAATGAAGCTTGAAATGAATGAGTGAATACAGTGGAAAAAGGTGAGAGGAAGCCAAATGTTTAACATGTTCAAGGGATAGAAGAGTCTAGGTAAGATGTCCATTTTAATGATGTTGATCCTTCCCCATAGGGAGATAAGAAGAGCTTTTCATCTCAGAAGGTCTTGTGGATTAGTGGCAACCAGATCATCGAGGTTTAATTTTTTTGATAAGGGAAGGGTCTGTTGATAAGAAGATATCTAGGTATTTAATAGATCTGAGGGACCATTTCATGCCAAGCCAATCAAAGTCAGCCTCATGAGTAAGGTGATTAAGGGGGAAAATTTCAGTTTTATTACAATTTAGTTTGTAGTTGGAATAGCGACCATACTGAGTTACCACTTCCAAGGCTTCTGTGAGGGAGGTAACAGAGCGTGAGAGATGCAACAGAATATCATCCGCATACATGGAGAGAGAGAGAAAGAGAGAGAGAGAGAGAGAGAGAGATGATATAGACCCCCCGGCTGGTATGCCAAGTATATTGGGGGAGGCTTTGAGATGTCTGATTAAAGGTTCCAGACAGAGGTTGAAAAGAAAGGTGGATAAGGGGCAACCCTGCTGGGTGCCAGTATGGAGGGAAAAACGAGATGAAAAGACACCATTACAATATATCTTAGCTGATGGGGAAGAGTACATTTTTTGTAACCATTATAAAAATGTGGGAGGAAGGGAAGGAGAGCCAAACATCATTGTCCATCTGGGGACTAGTGTCCTGGCTAGAGATAAGCCAAAAATTGTTCAGGAGGGCCCTGCACCTCTGAACAACTGGGAGCCAGTGAGTTCAGGAGGAGTTCAGGGAATTGGGGAGGGATCTTTAGCAATTGGCAAAATCTGTGACTAGAGATGCAGTGAAATTTAATTTCGCTGGCAAAATTCCAGTGAAATCGTGAATTTCTCCACATGAAATATTCTGCAAAGTTCATGCATTCCGTGAAATATTTTGTGGGTGTGAAATGCAGAATTTCGCCTGTGAAATGCGGAATTTCACCTGTGAATGGTGGAATTTCACCCAGGAGTGGTGAAATTCCACCATTCGTGGGTAAAATGCAGAATTTCCCTGGTGAAATGTGGAATTTCACTGGTGGAATTTCACATTTTACACCCACGAAATATTTGCCAAAATGCACAAATTTTGCAAAATATTTCACAGAACGAAATTTGCGGATTTCGTCAGAGGTGATACCTGTGTACAGCAGGGGGAAAGACAGGATTTTCCTCACCAGGAACTTCAATGCATGGTTGAAGAAATAATACAGAGAGGATAAATTTGGATTCATTGGGGACTGGGGCCCCACCTGGAGGGATAAAGACCTGTACAGGGGCAATGGCCTGTATCCATCCAGAAAGGGGAAACATAATCTTCAGTGAATGGTTTAAATGCTTCATTGGCAAGCATTTAAACTAGCCGATGGGAGGTGGAATAAGGCAGGGAGACATAAACTGCCGCTCCCACACAAGATTACAAGGTCAGTAGTGGGAATCCAGAGGGAAAGAAATCGCAAAAGGAGCCAATGGACACAAGAATCCAAGGGGAAGAAGGAAGGAGAGATAGTAAGAAGAATAGTGGAGGAAATAAGGGAGGGCAAATGGGTAAAATGAGAAGGCATAGCAGTGCAATCTGGAGAGCCATGGTGAAAATGCTTGAAGTCTGGACAATAAGATTACAGACCTAGAGGCTACTATGGCAGAAGTGGACCTATACATAGTCACAATTACTGAGTCCTGGTGCAATGGAAACCAGTACTGGGACGTAGCCACACCCAGTCATGCTCTGTTCAGAAGGGACAGGGTAGGTAAAAAGGGGGGAGGAGTGGTTCGTTATGTAAAGAAAAACATGAATGCTATGGAAATACAGGAGGAGCAGAGGTACAGTGGGTCACCCTGGAGACATGGAAGGGTGCCGCTATTCACACAGGAGTGATCTACAGACCTCCAGCACAGGGAGGAGTGGTGAATAAGAATATCCTGGAAGAAATCCAAAGGATAACAAGCAAGGGGGAGGTATTGCTGGTGGGGGACTTCAATCTACTGGTTATGGATTGGAGCCTCCCAGCTGTGACAACAGTCAGAAGTAGGGACATCCTGGACTCCCTGCAGGGAGTGTTCCTCTGGCAACTGGACAGGGAACCCACGTTGGGGGGCAATACTGGACCTGGTACTGAGAAACAGGGACAGCGTTGCTGATGTCATGGTGGGTAGCCACCTGGTGACTAGTGAACATGGTACGATGTGGTTCAATGTAAGAACTGGGCCAGAATTAAACCACACTAAAACGAGGGTCCTAGACTTCAGGAGGGCCAATTTTAAGCACATAGGAGAATGCCTCAGGGATGGCCAAGCAGGGATAGGGAAACTGGGTGGACTCCGGGAACAATGGGCAAAAAAAAAAAGGAGGGCATTAGGAAGGCAACAAACCTCTGTGTCAGGCTGGTTAACGAGGGGAAGAGAAAAAATAGACTGCTATGGTTCTCTAAAGAAGTAGTGGAGAAAGTAAAGGCAAACAAGCTAGCATTTAGAAGGTACAAGATGATACAGAAGGAGGGGGATAGGGAGAGATATCAGGAGAAACAAAGGGAGGCAGGGAAAGTAGTTAGGCGTACAAAGGCGCAAACAGAGGAGAATATTGTCAAGTCAGCAAAAAAGGAGGATAAAACATTTTTTAGGTATATGAGCAAAAAGAGGAAGACCAAAGGGGGGATAGTAAGGCTAAAAAGAGAAGGAGGGGTTTGTGTGGAAAAGGACCAAGAAAAAGCAGATATACTGAACAAATACTTTTGCTCAGTATTTACAGAGGAAGGGGTAGGTGACGGGTCATAGATAAGGGACAAGGGTATTAAATGAAGGGAGGTGGATACCCGTCCTTTTACAAAGGAGAGAGTGCTCAAGGAACTAGCACAACTAAAAGTAGACAAGGCAATGGGGCCTGACGAAGAACACCCTAGGCAACTGCTGGTTGCACCTCTGACAGCCCTGTTCAACCTATCATTAGATACAGGGGAAGTTCTGGGGGACTGGAGGAGAGCAGATGTGGTCCCACTTCACAAAAGTGGTAACAGGGAGGAGGCAGAAAATTACAGACTTGTCTGCCTGACTTTGGGGGTGGGTAAAGTAATGAAATCACTACTGAAGGAAAGAATTGAAGAATACCTTGTGACCAGTGGATTACAGGATCCAAGGCAGCATGGTTTCACATGGGAGAGATCTTGCCAGACAAACCTGATCAAGTTCTTTGACTTGATGACCACAGAAGTGGATCAGCACAGAGTGGTGGATGTAGCCTACCTGGATTTCAGTAAGGCCTTCAACACCATTCCACACAGAAGACTGGTGAGCAAGATGGGCAGCCTAGGAGTTGGTCCAAAAGTAGCAAAATAGGTATGTAGCTGGCTAAGCAACAGGACTCAGAGGGTGATGGTAAATGGTACTCACTTTAAAGAAGGCAAGGTTGATCTGCAAGATGCCACAGGGGTCAGTAGGCCTGGTCCTCTTCAATGTTTTTATTAGTGGTATTGCAAGAGGGCTAGATGGGAAGCTATGCCTGTTCGTGGACGACTCAAAAATCTGCAACAGAGTGGATGCACCGGGGTGGGGTGGGGGGATGAGGCACAATCTGAAACAGCTGGAAGACTGGTCAAGGGTTTGGCAACTGGGTTTCAATGCAAAAAAGTGCAAAATCATTCACTTCGGGCACAGAAACCCAGGCGCAATATACCAATTGGGCAGGGAGGTATTGGCAACCACAAAACAGGAAAGGGACCTGGGGGGAATCATTTCTGATGATCTGAAGTTAGCAAAGTAGTGTGATAAGGCAGTTGGGGAAGCTAGCAGGATGCGTGGGTGCATAGAGAGGAATATCACCAGCAGAAAGAGGGAGGTAGTGTTACCCCTTTATAGATCGATGGTGAGGCCTCACCTCAAGTACCACATCCATTTCTGGAGGTCCCATCTCTGTAAGGACATAGATAGGGTGGAGGCAGTACAGTAAAGGGCAATCAAAATGGTGCAGGGTAGCATTTTATAAAGAAAAAGATGCTCGAGGACAAGGGGTCATGCTATGAAGCTGGATGGGGGAGACGCAGAGAAGATGTGAGAAAATACTTTTTCATGGATAGTGTGGTGGATGCCTGAAACAGCATCCCAGCGGAGGGGGTGGGTGCTAAAACAGTAACAAAATTCATGAATGAATGGGCTAGACACAAGGGGATCTTAGAAATAAGATGGGGGGGACCAGAGATCGAGTGGAGTCTGCTGTGGCACTGTAGGTAAGGAAAATACGGCAGACTAGGTGGGCCAAGAGGTCCTTATCTGCCAACAACGTCTATGTTTCTATGTATTTTTGCCCTATATGCTGCATACATTTCTGCGATCCGATAGCTCAAAAACAGGAAACAGTTGAGATATGAAACTTCCAGGTTTTGTAGGTTTCATACAAGAATAGGTCCTTTTTGGGTTGTTTCCTAAAAAATATTAATTAGTTTTTAAGTAAATTGTAATTGTTTGGACACACATGCACGTTGATAAAAATCACTGAAAAAATAGCCAGAATTACTCAGTGATTTTTTTTCTATGTTAAGGTTCTACATGAACAAAAACTTTAGGCTACTGTAACTTTTTAAATACTTGTAAGTTAACTGTTTGTATGTGTTCCATAAATATGCACACCACACTCTGTGTGACTGTTACAAGTAAATATTCGTGTTGCCATTGGGTTGTGCATTTGAGAAAGAGTAATGTGCTCAGGGACAGCCCAGGTTCCAGTTGTCTCAGTGGCACAGCTGGTTAGCACAATGGGAACAGTATTCCAGGTGGTCTGAGTTCAAATCCCAACTGAGGCACTTACTTCTTTCTCACCTCTGTTTCTGTGTTCCATAAATATGCACATCACACTCTTGTGTGATTGAGAACCGAGGAGACCCTTGACTGCTAACTGCTGCTGAACATCTCCTGGCAATCCAATTTTCAGCAAGAGAGAGTGTGTGAGAGAATTGACAGGAGGTGACTGACTGCAACTGCTATCTGAGACAGAGAGATTCTGAGAATTTCAGAAGTGAAATAAATGCCTCAATCAGACCTCCGTTGCCAAAGGTGGTCTGATCATGGCATTTATTTCACTTCCTAAATTCCCCAGAATGCTGAGCTCATCACTGCCCCTCCAGTATCTAACAGTAGAACATCTTGATGTTTTGCCCCCTGTAACATGTCAGACTGAATCCTGCATGTGAGAGAGTTGCCCACCCCTTTCCAGTAAATCTTGCTTCTATGCCATAGTGGGTAGAGGGACTGTGGCAGTCCAAAACCGATTTCACTGACATGCCAAAGAACACATGACAGGAGGCCAGGATTGGGTGCCAGCACTAACTGGGGAATGAGCTAAGTTTCATCCACCAGCTCCACATTCTATTTTAACCCCACCCACCTCCCCAACATCAGGTACAGCCCATAACCTGCCTTGCATGCTCCTGATGTGCCCCTGTTGATGAGCAATCGCCCTGGCCCACTGCAGGGGTCACCAAAGTGGCAGATCTCAACGCCTTCCCTCCCTGTGGTGGGAGCACTGGCTCATGGCCTCACATTCCTGGCCCACAAGCCAGCCCAACTCAGCTATCAAGTGTGCTCCCAAACCTGGGTCACTGGTGTTGGGAGAGCTGAGTGCTACCTGCTTGGCCATCAGACAGTTCCTGTCAGTCAAGGCAGTTAAAATGCATGGAACACAATCTCCAACTCCTGAGTGCTTTCTTTTCTTATGTTCTCCCTGTCTTACCCCTGATCAACATGGTTGCCATGGTTATAGCATTCCATCAGCTGGGAGGATGAGCAAGTGGCTGCCTTCATAGCTGATGCAAATACCATTCCATGATCAGCTGGCAGGAGGTTTACAAATGATGAGTGGCCCACAGCCCTTCCTAGAAGATAAGAGCCTCCTGTCCTCAACATGCACAGCCAAAGCCAGCGCAAGATTCTAGGGATCGTGTGAAAACCCCCAGTCTCACTGATGGCAGCATGACGTGCTGCTGCCACACCAGAGTTCTAATACTGTAACATTACAACATATTAATTTAAAGAGCAGCTGACGCCTTTTGAAAAAACTTTGGAAAACATAATAGCTGGACACAATTCGGCTTGTATTTCACATATCTTGTACAGATTTCTCCTCTTCATTATTTCTTGCAAAAGAAATTCCCACAAAATAAGATCTTTATCCCTTAGAGCTCATCTGCCTCTATAACTTACTCCCTGCTTGACACCTAATGCTCTGTTGTGACATCACAGTCTGTTGCTATGAGAACAACTGTGATGTCATAAGCACAGTATTATGACATCAGATCATAATGAAGGGAGGTCATAATTCCGCTATACAAGACACTAGTGAGGCCCCACCTAGAGTACAGTGTACGGTTCTGGAGACCATACCTACGTAAGGACATAGACAGGGTAGAGAAGGTTCAGAGGAGGGCCACAAAGATGGTGCATGGATTACATCACAAGTCCTATGAAGACAGGTTGAAGGAACTGAACATGTACTCCCTGGAGGAGAGAGAGGAGAGGGATATGATAAGAGACATACAAGTATCTTACAGGGAGGAATAGGGTGCAGGAAAACACTATTTTAATGCAAAAGATGTTCCAGGACTAGAGGGCATGGGATGAAGTTGGAGGGAGGACGATTCAGAGGAAACATAAGAAAGAATTTCTTCACAGAATGGGTGGTGGACAAGTGGAGCACCCTGCCAGAGGAAGTGGTGGGGGCTGAAACAATCACGGGATTTAAGAATGCATGGGATAGACATAAAGGAATTCTGGAGGTCAGGGGTAAGGGGCAACAGACTTCTAGGAAAACAAACTGAACTTACAAGCTCAAATGGGCAGACTGGGTGGGCCATAGGCCCTTATCTGCCGACACTGTCTATGTATCTATGTATCAGGTTGGGAAGAAGCAATAGGAGATGATGACCCTTCAGAGAACAACTCTTCTGTTTTCATGCATCTGACCTCAGTAAGAAATAATGGAGGTAAAAAATACAGAGCTAATGAGAAATAAAAGCTGCTTTGTGTCCAGAGGAGGGACTCCTAGTGTTACACCTGAATGACCTCTGAGCTTCAGAAAGTTACTCTACATCCAGTTGGAACACACCCGGTGAAGGTATATCATTATAAGGGTGACTGAGGATGAGCGATTGAAAGTTGACCAATGCATTGTCAGCGAATGTGACAGGAGTGGCCATGAGGAAAGAGTGAGGGTAGAGGGAGTGTCGAAAGATGGCGACTTCCAGGAGAGTATAGTGTGGGAGGATGGGTATGGATGTGATGTGAGGTGTTGCTGAGCAGGCCACTTCCGAGCCACTCCTGTGGTGCAGTGTCTAGGGTTACAGCCACTGATGCCAATCACCCCGGGTTTGGACCTGGTGCACTACTATTTTTAGTGTGTGAGGTGGGTGTTGTTTGAGAGTGAATTTTTTTTTTCAGGGGTTCTGTCCTCGAGTTTGTTCTCCCCAACACAGTTCTCTCCCTCCTAACAGGTGACCCCACCTGAGGTGCATCCTCCCCCACGAGTTTCTCCATTCCCCGAGATGCACTCCCCTGGAGTTGGTTATAATAATATTGGGGTGTGTGGCAGTGTAGCCCCCACATTAAACATTGAGTTATGTTATCCTCTTGTGACACTGTATAGTGTTGTCGCTGTGTTGCCCATTTGTTCTTGTGGGTGGCGAGTGCATATTGTGTTTGGCAATATGGGCTCACTGTTCAGTGGTTCGTGGTTCCGTGTTCACGATTATAACATGGAACCCCCAATGAAGCATCTGTCTGTTCTATCTTGTCAATACCTTTGAGCATGTGGAAAACTGAAATCATGTCCTCACTAAGCTTGCTTGATAGTGAGGAGCTGAATATACCAAACATGTTTAGACATTTTGTTTCTCCTTGATTGCAGTCTGTCAATTGAATCTCAGGCATCATTGAGATATGGCGACATATACCAATACCACCTCAGTAATATTATTAATTGTTGCCCTCTGCATCTTGCTGCTGATCTAGCAACCCTATTAATGCCTTTATCACTACATGACTCGACTCTGGAAATGTACTTTGTAGTAACCTTCCTCTGAAACTCATCCATTGTTTGCAGCTGGTGCAAAATCTGCAGTCAGCGCTCTTGCTAAAGCTGGCCCAAGAGACCATATGGTATCTATATGTTAATCATTTTTGTCTGGGAAAGGCATATTGAGCCAAAACTCATTTTCAGGTATGACCCAGGAAAGAATTAAATAGAATGATTAGATGAGTTGCTCAGGACACCAAATCTTATTTATACATGTATTTATTTATTTATTCATTTATTCTTTTGTTTACTTATTTATATACAGTATGTATCTAGCTATCTATTTATCTATCTACTTATCTATTAATTTATTTATTTATTTAGTGAAAATGTTTTACCAGGTAAATATAAGAGATACAGAAATTTGGTTTACAGATGTGAACTGGGGGAAGGGAAGGGATGTAAAGGGCATAACACAGTATATAGCAACCAAGAAGGTTAGCAACAAAATACCTAAAGTACATGAGAATGCAAAATAAAATATACATTGATTAGACTAGTCAGCATAAAAATGGCAGCAAAGGTGCAACTACAATAATGATAAAAAAATTCAGCATCATTTAAACAATAAGTAGACTCAGGTGCAATCACAGCAGGATGTCAATCATAACTTAAGTGAATGTTTAGCAGTGGAAACGCTGGTGGGCATGCAGACATCCAGGGCTAGGAAGTTCCATAACTGAGGGAGTCTGTAGCTGAAGGCAAGCTGATCAGACTTCTTCACCTGGGGATGAGGAGTCGGGTGCCAGTATAAGAATGCAGGTTTTGCCCAGAGTCCGGAGAAGGGTAAGCAGATCATTCTGATAATTGAAAAGTTTGTTAAGCCAAAATTGAGCCTATATACGTCCAGATACTGTGACTGTCAACAGGTGAGTGAAGGCTACTGTAAACTGCCATACAGAGTACAACGGTGCTTGTTGGAGTGGCACTGGAGTATGAACTGGCAAAGAGAGTTGTACAAGGTGTCCAGTTTAGACAGATGATATTTTGGGGTAGTGGAATGGATGATATCTCCACAGTCAATTATTGGTAATTCATGCATTTCATTACTCATTTCATTATACCATTAGAGAAGCAGTAAGTCACTGCATAGAGGGCACTAAACATTTTATATAATTTGCTGACAGGCAAAGTTTAGAGACTGATCAAGTGAAAACCCAAGATATTTATACTGTGATATAATATTTTAGGTATACCCATAAGGATTCGTAATATACTACTAACATACTAAAATGCCAGCAAAATAAGCCTAACAGTCTCTTGAATCTGCTTGATTTTCAGCACCTGCACTGAGGGCTGATTTTGGTGTCCCCCCCTTCCCCTTGGGTTATACTGTCCCCAGTCCCAGATGTTCCACCTGTATTGGGCCTGGTCAGAATTACCTTCCTCTTAAACCCGTCCACAGTCTCCGCCTCTACCAGCTCCCTGGACAGTGCATTCCATGGCTCCACCACCCTTTCAGTGAAATAACATCTCCTCCTCTCCCTTCTGAGACTGCCCCCTTCCAGCTTACACCCATGACCTCTCGTTGCCCCACCCTCCTTCCTTTGGAGCACCCTGACTGGGCCTCCTTTATTGATCCCTTTCATATACTTAAAGAACTCTATTATGTCCCCATGTCCCTCCTCTCCTCCATGGTGTACATGTCGAGCTCCCTTGAGCATCTCCTCATAGATCCTCTCACCCAGGCCCCAGATCATTTTGGTTGCCCTCCTTTGGACCCTCTCTAGGAGTGTAATGTCCCTCTTTAAATGTGGTCTCCAAAACTGTACACAATACTCAAGGTGTGGCCTAACCAAGCAGTTGTACAGTGGAAGGATCACTTCCACCTTTCTGGAGGTAATCACCCTGGTGATGCATCCCAGCATCCTATTTGCCCTTGCCGCTGCCCTCCTACAGGTCTCTAAGTTGTTCATTTTGACATCTACCACTACCCCTAGGTCCCTCTCACCCTCCATGACTTGAATCATGTCTCCTGCCAAGGTATACCCCTGGCCTGGATTTCTGACTTCCAGGTGCAGAATCTTGCACTTCTCCACATTGAATTTTAGTTTCCATTTTCCTGACCACCTTTTCAGAGCCTCCAGGTCCTCCTGCAAGACCACCCTCCCCTCCTCCTCATCCACCACTGCACCCAGCTTTGAGTCATCTGCAAAGAGACTCATTTCACACCTAATCCCCCTCCTGATGTCTGAGATATAGGCGTTGAACAGGAGTGGCCCCAGCACTGACCCCTAGGGAACCCCACTAGTAACCCACCTTGGGGATGAGGCTAACCCTCCAACCACCACCCTCTGAGTATACTCAAAGAGCCAATTTCCTATCCATCGTAACAACTGTCTCCCTACCCCCATTTCCTTCAGCTTCTCCAGCAGGCCACTGTGGGGTACTGAATCAAACACCTTGCTAAAGTCTGGAAAGAGGACATCCACTGGCCTACCCTAGTCCAGGGCCCTCGTCACCCAGTCATAGAACTCAACAAGGCTTGTCTGGCATGATCTTTCTTTGACAAAGCCATGCTGCCTATCATCCAAGTACCCAGTTTGCTCCAGTAACCCCCCTAGCCTTTCCTTGACAATACCCTCCATCACTTTGCCGACCACTGATGTCAGGCTAATGGGCCTGTAATTTCCCACCTCCTCTCTTGATCTCCCCTTGTGGATCAGCATGACATGGGCTACCCTCCAGTCTTGGGGCACCCACCCAGTCCTCAGAGAGATGTTGAAAAGCTCCACTAGAGGGACTGCCAGGACATCCGCCAGTTCCCTCATCGCCCTGGGATGTATCTCATCTGGCCCAGGTGCTTTCTCCATCTGAAGGGACCTGAGGGCTTCCCTTACTCTCTCTACTGGGATTTCAGCCTCCATGTCCTCACCCTTTTCACCCTGCACTGCTGGGCCCCCACCTGTCTGTGGTGGCCACTCCCTTTCCCCAAGACCCATCAAGGGTATTTTCGTCTATCGGTCCCAACCCTTGCTCTGGTTTACCCCCGCTCCCCTCGCAAGACATAGCCCCTCCATCCCCCCCCCCGGTGGTATCACTGGTGGGATCTGAATCCATGCCCTCAAAGAGACTGGAGCCTAAATCCAGCACCTTAGACCACTTGGCCACACTACTGCTATACAGGTTATGATTTTTTGTAGGCAGTAGACTGGACCAAAAATCATAGAGACTGTTTTAGATTGGTTGAGTGCTAAGTGATTTACTGAGAACCAGGTCAAAAGATTGCAGTCATATTATAGAGAGGCAGACATGGCAGCTGTGCTAAGTCCAGTTATAAAAAGGACAGTATCATCTGCATACATATGGATACTGCAGGATTGGACAGCATGGGGAGGTTATTCACACAGCTGTTAACTAAGAGGGGGCCCAACACAAAGCCCTGAGGAACACCCATGCACACTTACAGTGGGACTAAAGGTCAGACCCTACAGAGTGCCCTGTAAGGTAAAAAGGAAAACCACTGTAGGGAACTGCTGAGGATACCAGAGGCAGAAAGTTTGGTGGATAGAGGCGAGTGGTCTACAATGTTAAAAACCTTTGTGAGACTGAAGATTACTCCAGTAGGTAATCCTTTATCCATGTTAGAGAAGATGTACAGTAGTCTGTTTGTCTTCAGAGAGAAGTGAAGTGCAGTGAGTAGGTTGGAAACCAGATAAAAAACTAATAAAGAAATGAGTCCTACTATAGAAGTTGGACAGTTGGTTTGCAGCCTGTCTCTCTTGAACTTTAGAGAGCACTGGGAGATGAAAGATTGGTCTGCAGTTCCCTGGGGAGGTTGTAGAGCCACCTTCATGATTGGGGTAACGATTGCATGTTTCCTGGAGGAGAGAATGATTGCTGAGATTAGGTACAATGGAAAATATGAGTTAAGGGAGCAGCAATTGCAGGTGCATCCAATTTTAAAAGTTTGGGAGGAATGGCATGAGGCCCTGAGAATTAACTGGGGTTAACCAAGATAATTCATGAAGAACCTCAGTAGGAATATTGTGAAAGAAACTAACTTTTGAGTGGTGAGATGAAATGTTTGGGTTGGAGACTATAGACTGAACTGAGGGGGTGGAGAATGGATTGATTTCAGTCCATCTTCAAGGTGAGTGTGAGAACAGTGTCAGTGTTAAAAGAGATGGCTGAGATAAAAAGATTGGGGATGCCTGGTGACAGGTGAGTGGGCTAAAGTAGGCTATTAACTGTATTCCAAAATTTGGAAGGAGATGATGCATTTAAAAAAATAGACACATAGAAATAGAGACAGTGCCAGCAGTAAAAGACCTTTGGATAATCCAGTCTGCCCGGTTTTACCCTACTGTACCCCATGACCTATTGTCCTGACAGGGTTGTCACAACCCTCCCCTTCCACTCCATGACTTACTGCTACCTCCCTGAGCAACTATTAAGCCCTTTACTTTGTCTCAGCTGTACCTGAACCCATAAATGTTTTTGTGCCCACCACATCTGCTGGCGGGGTGTTCCATGGCTCAGCCACCCTTTCAGAAAAGCAAAACTTTATCTCATTCCCTCCTGAATCAACCCCAGCTAGTTTACATTCATGTCCCCTTGTTTTTAACCCACCATTCCTGCTAAATACTTCCTCACAGTTTACCATGTTTATTCCTTTCAGGAACCTGAAGGTCTCTATCATGTCTTCTCTGTCCCTTCTGGCCTCCAGCGAGTACATGTTAAGTGCCCCAAGCTGATACTCATAGGATCTGCACTGTTGGCCCTGAATAATTTTGTTACTCTGAGCTGGACTGTCTCCATCTTGTCTTTGTCTTTCCTCAGGTGAGAACTCCAGAACTGGATACAGTATTCCAAATGGGGTCTCACCAGCGATCTATAGAGAAGTAGAATTACTTCTTTCTTCCTGAAACTGAAATGCCTTCTAATACACTCCAACAGTCTGTTCACCTTGTTTTAGGCCTTGTTACATTGGCTAGTTTGTTTTAGGGAGTCACTTATGATGACTCCAGGTCTCATTCCTCTAAAGTAGTGGCCAACTTAGCCTCTCCCATCCAGTAGTCCATCCTGGGGTTCTTGTTCCCTATGTGCATCACCTTGCACTTTTTGGCAATGAATTTCAACATCCTGACCTAGGACCACCTATCTAACCTTTGCAGGTCCCTCTGCAACTTCCTTACCCCTTCATGTCTATCCTACCACAAAGCTTAGCATCTTCTTTAAACAGACACAACTCACCCTGTATTCCTTCTCCATATCTACTGATAAAGTTAGTAAGGACTGTTCTCAGGACTAACCCCTGTGGTACCCAATGCATGACCTTCCTTTCACCTAGTTTGACCCCATTTACACCACCCTAGCACCAGGGACATTTATACAGCTCTGGGCCCAGGCAACTGGCTCGCATGCTACACTACACTACACTGCCTTGTTACCCATACAAATGAGCCCATAATGGACATGCAAATGGACCCTTATTGCCTTGCATGCCAAATGGGCTTATTTGCATGGGTCTCTCTGAATACTGCAGATAGCTCTCCAGTGCTATCTATTCTGGCAGCATACTCCGGGAACCATGTGGGAGCAGCACTAAATAGATTAGCACTATGCTACCATGGCCCTATATTCAGTTGAATAGCACCAGTACCATATTAGACTGAATTTAGCATCTTTGGGCTACTGGGCAATTGCAAGGTGCAGTGCCAATTTTTGTACTCTGCTTTGGAAGATTTTGATTATCAGGCCCCTAAAGTTTCCAGACCTGGCACTGATGGAGCCTTACTAGGCCTGTGTCTGTACTTTTGGTATCCATCCCTTTGCTGTAGAAGCCTATGAATTATGGAATAGTAATGCATTTATAACCATTTGTGCTCTATTTTTGGATTTCCCTTAAACACATTTAAAAACTTTTGCCTTTTCAAGGGATAAATGAAAACTTCAGGCTGTTTCATGTTTGGATTTCAATGAGGATGTTTCTTGATTTGTATGCTTGTACTGTGCTAAGTGCCTTGAATGACTTGCCTGTAAACATCTTTGGAGACCACTGAAAACTGCTTTTAGCTCATGATGTTAATCATTTTCTTTTATTATAGTAAAAGCATTACTGCATTACTGCAACTATTACATCTATTTGTCTATATTTCCATCTTTCCATACCATATATGTTTGCACACAGTTTTATCTACAAAGGACTTTGTTCCTTTAAATAACAGCAATGCCATAATATTTAAGAATATCACTGCACATCTACATTTGCATTACATTTACATACACCCCCCCACCAATGGCTACTGTGCCTAAATCAGTCAATCTTACCTGGCAGTATTCCACTCCTGAGCCTACCTCCTGCACTGGCTTTGTTAGCTTGCACTTTAACAGTCTGTGTGGTGGTAATCTGCTGCTATCTGGTGTTGCTCCCTGTAGTACCTGTATCTTATTTTGCATTATATCTCATCTTTTTATTTTCTTTTTTGTAGCCCTGAATATTCTGCCTCTAAACTGTGACTTTCCACTGTTATTTAGTTTTACTTTATTTTATTGTATGCATTTTTACTGTGCTTATTTTTATTACTAATGCACCTTACATTATGTATTTTCACTTGCACATTAGATACTGCACAATCTCCTTCCCCCCATTCCCCCAGGAAAAAGCGTTACAAGCTCATTATGTCTTTCCTGCTGAAACATTTAAAATAAATAAATCTACATGTAAGAGATATCTTAAAACAACTGTATGCACATTTTTGGAATACTGTACTAGAACCCAACAGGACTGTATTGTCATTCATTTCAGGTATGTCACTTACAGTTGCTTAACATGAAAGTCACAATACTTTAAATGCATCTAACAGAAAGTAATGAACACTGCTTTAGTGATGCAAATGGGGACAAAAAAATCTTATAATTACTTCTGAGATTTAAAGATATGACGAGAAAGATGCAATGAAATCAGTGATATAGAATTAAATTATTCATGGTGGAACACTTTCTAAAACAGATTTCGGTTATATTTAGCGCATGGTGCAAATCAGCTACAACTGCGAAAATTTAATTTTATGCTCTGCAATTAGCTCCTAATTTATGGCCATTGAAAATATGCAATTTTGGTTAATTAGCACCATTTTATTTTAGCGCAATTATCACTTACACGAATATAGCTATAATTATTTTACAACAAATATAACCTGCTCTACAATATTAAACCGGTAATCTGTTTGCAAAATTGAGATATCCCCTGTTACTGTATAATAATGTAAATTAATATATTTTAATTGGGCTGGCATTATAGTATAGAGGTTAGAGGAACAAGGTGTGAACAAGCTTGATACATCCAGCAGACCAGACCTGAGTTTGATTCTCACAACCTCCACTTGCATACTGTGTGACTCTGAGCAAGTCACTTAACCGCCCAGTGCTCCCAGGTCACCCCTGAAAACAGGCACTTGTGTCCAGTGGGCCTTACCTGGTTACCAAAAACTAAAATAAAATAAAAACCATTTTTTCATTAAAGCAACATGGTAATCAGAACATAACCTAGACAATTATTTCAAATTTCAGAAGACTTGCTTATTTCACTCTAATATATTTTAAGCCTTATGGAACATTAATATATTTGTATTAGAATGCATTAGTTTAATAAATGCATACAGATTTGATAGTTCTAGAATATACTTTG
This sequence comes from Neoceratodus forsteri, assembly GCA_016271365.2. Lineage (NCBI taxonomy): Eukaryota > Metazoa > Chordata > Ceratodontiformes > Ceratodontidae > Neoceratodus > Neoceratodus forsteri. Next base: position 1,782,717,055 of record CM057452.1, read on the forward strand.
TTCATTTTAATTTCATCTTGATGAATAATGATCCATCAAAATTTGATAGACACATCATAATACTGATGTGCTTTACCTGTGTCACACACTAGCAATATTCATTTGATAGCATCTGTCTTGAAAAACGTGGATGCACATTTTTGGTTAGGATGTTAGAATAGAGGGGTTTCCATTTTTGTAAAAATCCTTTTAGTAAAACGTTATTGGCCTGTTTCATATGAATAAAAATTACATGATTCCATCTGAAATAATATACTTCATTAATCCATCATAGAAGAAAAATAATTTTTTCTTTCCAATATTACAAGTTCAGAGCTAGCATAAAAAAAAAAATCAATGCACGCAGTGTGTACTAGTATAGATTTCCCCATTGTGCTATAAATATTAGATTTGAGAAAGAAAGCAATAATTAACTGTGTATTTGTACGGTATACAGTAGAATCCCTTGGTAGAACAAACATGTTTAGTATAGACATATACAGTAACCCCTTTTCAAAATTCTTTTCATACAGTGATAATTTCATGTAGTGTTTTGCATATTTGAATGATAATATACGTTTCCCACAAATAGGATTTTTTTATTTAGTTATTTATTTACATTCTTATTGTCAGGGAAGAAGTACATTGGTTGTGATATAATTTACAGTTGCGTCCTGCAACTGTGATATATATTTTTTTTTATTCTCTGGCCACCAGGTAAGGTCCACTAAGCACAAGTTTGTATTTTCTGGAGTGACCCAAGAGCACAGGGGTGGTTAAGTGACTTGCTCAGAGTCACACAGTATGCATGTGGAGGTTGTGGGACTCAAACCCAGGTCTGCTGGATGTTCTAATTTCATTCACAGCTTGTTACTCTAACTGTTGGCTATTCTGCCAGCCCAGCTTCCAGTTAGTACTATACACTATACATCAAATATCATTTTGTTCTTAAAAACATAGAGGTACAGTATAACAAATGGAAAGAGTTTGCACTGATAAATGTTTCTAGCAGAATTCAATTTCTTTTAAGTCACAGAAATGTCATTAGCATTTTAATAGAGAAAAGTCAAAAGAAACTGATGACTCCACATATCTCATGTATGAAAAGTTATGTAATGTTTAACATTTTTACTTTCATTAGAGGTATCTTACATCCTTATACATAAAATAATGAATCTATGTCTTAAAGCAACTGAAACAGTATGAAATATAATAACCAAATAGGCAGTTTTTGGGACCACTCCTTGTGAATTCTGTCACTGTCATGGCGTTAATTGGGCCCAAAGAGTGATTTCGAGGCCACTGCATGAAATCACCTTTTGGGACTGATTAACAAAATGACAGTGCCAGTGTTCATAAGGTGGGCTCTCAAAAAGCCTATGTTGAAAATTTAGTGAAAAAATTCCTAAAATGACTACGGCGTCCGTTACTGGCTGTTCCTCTGCCTTTCGTGGGTTCGCGAATTTTCGATATTTTCACTCCAGATTTTCAACATTGCCATTTGACCACACTTCCTTATGAGTAATGCAGCTGTCATTTTTCACATCTCACCCAAAATGTGTTTCCATGCATGTGGCGCACAATGGTGCAGTCGGGGAGCGAAATCAATGTTCGGGACACATTAAGAAAATCACAGTGACACTGTTCATGAGCAGAGGTCTTAAAATGGCTGTTTTGAAAATCTGGTGAAAAAATTCCTAAAAATGACTGTGTTCCGAGTGAGCATTGTGCAGTTTCCACGCACCCTCGTAAGTTCACGAGTTTGTAATATTTTCAGTCCAGATTTTCACCAGTGGCATTTTTCCACACTTCCTTATGAGCAGTACAGCTGTCATTTTTCACAACATGGCCAAAATGTGTTTTCACACTTTCAGCACAGAAATGCATGGTCGCTGTGGGAAATCATTGATCGGGACAGATAAAGAAAATCACAGTGACACTGTTCATGACCGGAGGTCCCAAAATGCCTGTGTTGACAATCTGCTGTAAACAATTCCCAAACTAATTACATTACGGATGCACATTGCAAGTTTCTACGCATGCTCGTGACTTCACTAGTTTTTTTAATATTTTCACTGCAGATTTTCAACATTGCCATTTTTCACACCTCCCCATGAACAGTACAGCTGTCATTTTTCACATCCTGTTCAGAATGTGTTTTTGCACCTGTGGTGACAAATGCCGTAGCCACTGTGCAAAAGCAGCTTTCGGCTAACAAACTGATATTGTCACTGTTCATGAGGTGGGGAGGGGTCACAAAAAACCCATGTTGAAAATTTGGAGTGAAAATACCAACGAATGCCTGAGGCGTTAGGGTTTCCAACCACAACACCCCACCCTGTAGAGAATGACAGGCATCAGGGCTGTGACTTGGGATTGTCACCTGCAATGCTCATACCATTCCACCCCCACCCACACCCTGCAGCCACTGAGAAGCATTGAGGTGTGCCTTGGACTCTTCAGCCCCAAAGTTCACCCCATTCTCCTATACCACACCCATCTCACAATATTTCCTGATGGAATGGGGTGCAAAAGGGCCAAAGACCCCAAGGCACACCGTGACACTTGTCGGTGTCTGCACGGTAGGGTGTGGTGAAATGGCGTGGCCTTTATGCCTGATGACCCAAAGGCACACCCCAATGCATGTCACTATCTGCAGGGTGGTGATGGGGTTGGCTTCAGTTCAATACTTCACTGCCATTCCTATTATGCAGCTCTGTAACTCCTACACTACCAATGCCAATGCCAGCAAGCAAACATTCGGCATTGACAAATGCTTGTCATTTTTCTTGATATTGTACCTAAAGAAGTGAATCTATATGATGCTAGTCAAACATTAACATCAAAACATAGAATTTCTTGGTAGAAAATGCCCACGTGGCCCAACCAGTCTGCCCATGTTTTCCTTGCCTATTCTACCTTTACATACTACAGACACTATAGACTATATCTGGTCTTTGGCAACCCTCCCCCTGCCTCTGTACTAACATACACCTGTGTCTATCCTAAGCGTGCTTGAAGCCTTCCACCATTCTACCCTCTACTACTTCAACTGGCAGTTTATTCTATGCATCTACCACCATTTCAGTGAAGAAATATTTCTTCACATTCTTCCTGAAATTCCCCCATCCAGCTTCATTGCATGCCATTTAGTCCTGGATCTCATCCTTATTTGGAAGAGGCTACCTTATTGCACCCTGTTCACCCCTGTGAGGTACTTGTAGGTTTCAATCATTTTACTCTCACCTCCTCTCCTCTCCTCCCCCCTCCCTCCTCTCCTCTCCTCTCTCTCCTCTCCTCCAGAGTGTGCATGTTGAGATCCCTCAGTCTCTTCATAGAGCTTCCATTGCAACCCATGCACTCTTTTGGTTGCCATCCTCTGGACTGTCTCCACCCTGTCCATTTCCTTCCTGAGATGTGATCTCCAGAACTGGATACAGTATTACAAGTGGGGACATACCAGAGAGTGATACAGCAGCACGATCTCTTCCATCCATCTGCTTGTGATGCCCTTCCCTATGCACCCCAGCATCTTAATAGTCCTACCCATGGCCTTGTCGCATTGAACTGCCACCATGAGGTCATCTGATATAATAACCTCAAGGTCCTTTACTGCCTAGTGTCTCCTGATACCTCCCCCCATCCTATACTCAGCACCAGGTTCCTATGCTCTAGGTGCATGATTTTGAACTTTTTTTTATTAAAGCCCAGCAGCCATGCCTTTGACCATTCCCCTCCTGAGTGTCCACCCAATTGCAGATTTTGGTGTTATCTGCAAAAGGGCAGACCTTTCCTTCCAGTGCCTCTGCAACATGCTCCATGAAGATATTAAAGAGGCTTGGTTCCAATATCGAACCCTGTGGTACCCCAAAGGTCACTCCCCATCCTAAGAGTGTATGCTGTTTACCACTATCCTCTGCCTCCTAGCCATTAACCAGTTACAAACCCAATTTACAAAACTGAATCTACTCAAAAGCTGAACACCTTCCTAATCAACCTTCTGTGAGGCACAGTGGCAAAGGTCTTGCTGAAGCCCAGATGAGCTATGTCCACTTCCCTCCCCTGGCCTGTTTCCCTGGTCACCCAGTCAAAGATTCATCTGGCTTGACCTTCCCACCATAAACTCATGCTGCCTGTGGTCCTGCAGCCCACTGTATTCTAGTTACTCCATCAGCCTCTCTTTTAGTAGGGTTTCCATTAATTTCCCTGTACTGAAGTTAGACTTACTGGTCTGTAGTTACTAGCTTCCTCCCTGCTGCCGCTTATGTAGAGGAACCACATAAGTTCTTCTCCAGTTCTCTAGAGTATCTCCTGTTTACAGTGAGCTGTTGAACAAGGCTAATGTGGGCCACACAATTGCCTAGCAGAAGATCGTCCTGCATTGTTACCAATGACGCATCTTTGGGAGCAAGACTGGGGGCTCAGTATCATGGTGGCCAGAAATGAGGTGTGCTGCTTAGTGTAACATAAGCTAGCCTGGTGAAGTAGACAGCTGGATTCCACCATCTCAGCAGCCACTCACAGTGGGCCAAGGAATATCCTCCCTCATGATGGGCGGTGCTTGTATCCTTGCAGTTTGATGTGAGAAACTAATGCAATGCTTTGCCCAGCATCAGGGGAAGTACAAGGAGTAGCAAAAATGTGGGAGTAAAAATCCACACCTGTGGTATGCATTCCCCAGTGTTTGCTGGGTAGGTAGAGGCTAGTGGAGGCTGGAGCTGGAGCAGTTACCACAGGAGCACACACCGCCAGAACCAAGGACTGTGAGGATGATGATGGTGGTGGTGGTGGTGGAGGACAGAAGACAATTTAGAAAAAAAAGTAGATAACTCTAGTGGCTCATATTAATATTTCTTTTTAGATTTTAGAGCCAATATATTTATTTACTGTGTTTTTATGCAGGCCCATTATTGAAGATATATACACTAGTTGGTCTGTTATATATCTTACTCACAGACTTTTCTTATAGAAGGACATATTTACGTCTCCTGCTAAATTCTGGAAGTTGTTTAATCTTTCATTGGCTCTGTCCCTCCTGACTATAATGCAAGTCTACTGACTCACTATCTATGACCCACATGAGGTTACATCCTCCTTCAACCACTACTTTACATACTGTGCACTCTTGTTACTTCCCTTCTCCACTTATCCAACCCCTGACCCCTAATTAGCCAGTTATTTCCATTCCCCTTCTTTCTCTTTGTCCCAGCTTCTCTCTATTCTTCTTCACCTATTTCTTTGGCAGCCACATTATCCACCATTCTAGCCTTAAAACCCTTCAAGGGAAAAAGCGCTGATACACTTGACTATAAACTTTTTTACCTTTCTGCACCTGTGGTTGTTGCATCTAAAACTATATTCCTGAATCCTCTTTCAGTTTCAGTAAAGTCCCTGGGGTGTGACGGTGAGCCAAAATTCTCCACCTTGTCAAAGGTAGATCTCCCCCCTCTTCCCCAAGTTACTGACTAACATTCAGTACAAACTCATGATCTCACAGCCCTTCATCTGCCTTGACTCTTTTTCTATCCATTTGCAGTCTGGCTTCAGAAAGTACCGTACTGCCATCTCCTTTTTCATACTGCTCTCTGAATCTTTCCTGCTAGGGATTTATGAGGGCTGCTCACCTTGGTGATTATTTGTTTACCTGTCCAAAACTTTCAACGCCATCTCCCATCCACTGCTCCTTTAAAAGCTTACTGGGGTGGGTTTTTCTAACCTATTAGTCTTATGGTTTCATTCCCATCTACTTAACAGACACTAATCAGTCCAAGTTATGTGATGCACTCTCCCTGTCCTTTTCCATCGCCACAGAAGTACCCCAGGGCTCCATCCTGGGCCAGCTGTGTTCTCCATCATTCTTAGCAGCCTTCCATCAGGCTGTGTCTCCTCACAAATTCATGTGCATGCAGGTGACTATACTCTTTGCCTCCAGAGCCTCAGCTACTGAGCCAGAATTTTCCTTACAGTAGGATTTGACACCATACTGCATTGGTTTTGCTCAAATCAGCTATTATTCAATGCCACTAAATAGTCTCCATGACCTTTAGCAGTAACAGGCTCACAAAACCACCGTCTTCATAATTCTGGAGGGCACCCCTCTTGAAGAAGCCCTCTGCTTCAAGAACATTGGCTTGTGTATAGACTAAAATGTGGATTTCACCACACATATCAATTCTAGCCACAAAATGTTACACCACAAGCTCAGCACTCTCCTCTGGAACAAGTCTTGCCTTCCACTCCTGTACATCACAAGATGATCAAGATGATCTGCCAGTGTTTTACTATGTGGCTATGGCCTACAGCACCATCCCTAAATGTACCCTGGGTAGACCGGCCCCCCTCTTTTACTCCCATGCATGTTCCATCTTTAAGAAACAACATTTCAGTGGTGTAGGTGTATCGAACTCTAAAGATCCTTATTCTGTCATACAAATATTGTGTCAGAGATTTGTAACAGATCTGGTTCCAGTCTAGCCACTGCAGCTTTAAGATGCCTCATATAAAACAAATAACCCACAACAACATTGAAGGAAGGGACCAGCCCATTGGCCCAGTGGTAGTGCTACCACTCATGACACTGGTGACCCAAGTTCGGGAACAAACCTGGGTCATTGGGGGCTGGCCAGGGGGAAAAGGTCTGAGCATCCCATAGGATGCTCTCTTCCTTCATGGGGGAGCTGTTACATTGCCCCATTACCACCACATGTGGATGGGGTGGTGGCACAGGACTCATGATGTGTGAAGGGGAGGACACCATTAGGCACTTGGCTGACATATGTGCCAGCACATCTACAGCCTGGACTTACATCCTTTATGCCAGCATCCTCAGGGCAGGGTTTCAGGGAAAAGCACAGCAACCAGAAAATGGTAGAGAAAGAAAATGCCTCCACTATGGTGTAGCATGATCCCTGACAGCTGTAGAGGGGACGGAGCATGAATGGTCAGTATCACCGCCACCAAGTCCCACCTGCACTGGGAGTCAAAAATGTGTTGTTAAAAAAAAAAAACATTAAAAGAAGTCCATAAACTGAACCTGATGAGGAAACAGAGGAAACAAGATCTTGAATTTCTGATAATTCATGTAGTACTAGAACATGCAGCATAATGTAGTGTCCTTTGTGTTTATTCCACTTTACTGAAATACTGTACACTGAAGAAAAGTGTTACTGTTGCCTGCAGTCTTTCTACAGTCAGGGCCTCATATTCAGGAAACAAGGCAAGCACAATGGAAATGTGTGTGCTGTGCTTACCCCTGTGCTTTCCCCAGCTGCTTGGATATTCAGTCGGATAGCAAGCAGCACTATCCGACTAAATATCGGTCCAAGTCAGTGTAATGTTAAGTGAATCTGCATTGCTCCAGCATGGACCAGAGCTATATGTGGCCCACATGGAATACTGTTCCCCAAAACGAGATAGAGATAAGACCCCTGTGTGCAATATATTCAGTCTAAGCATGCAAATGAGTCCATTGGGCAAGAAAGGTAAATGTAAGGTAATGCACTTTGAAGTTAAAAATAAAAAAGCTAAATATTACCTAAATGAAAGAGAAATCATGGCAACAGGGGAAGAAAAAGACTTGGGTACTCATAACAGACAAGATAACTTTTGACCAGCATTGCCGTGCAGCACTCAAGAAGGGAAGCAAAATCTTGGGTTGTATTTCCAAAATATAGGTAGCAGGGCTAAGGAGGTGGTTATCCCATTATACAGTGCCTTGGTAAGGCTCCATCTTGAGTACTGTGCCCAGTTGTGGGCACCAAACAAAAAGGGTAATATTAGGAGACTCGACAGAATTCAAAGGAAGGCCACCAAGCTGGTCGAAAATGTCAGGGACATGGAATATCCGGACAGATTCAGGGAACTAGGCATGTATTTGCCAGCATGTAGTAGGTTGAGCTGTGATTTGTGTCTTGTTTACAGAGCATTTAAGAATTGTAATATATAGGAATGTATTGGCTTGGAGTTAAAGATGGAACGTGGAAACATCAGAGGGCATGACCTCAGGCTAAAAGAGAAAAATTGCAGGACAAGCCAAAGAGGAGCATGGTTAAACCAAAGTGTGGGGAAAATCTGGATCAGTCTGCCACCTGGGATAGTTAACAGTGAAAGCATGAACCAGTTTAACATTTAATTGGATGAGTGCTCAGTTGGGAAAGGTATAATTGGATGCACCCATTGAAAAATGTCCATGTCAAAATGGCTTTTGCTTTTGACTTGTAATATTCCTATGAATCCTGTGAAAAGCACTAAGGGGCCATTTGCATGTCCATTATGGGGTCATTTGCATGGGGCACAGCAGCCCCTTAGTACCATTTACAAATGGTGAACATGAGCCCTGGTTTTCCATTCCCAAACTCCCTTTTTAAAGTGGTCTTTTTTTTTTTTGCATGTTGCTTACTTCTACAACCATGATCATTTGTACAGTCTAAGGCTGAAACAGAGAATTAGTGGTAGATTCCCATATGTCATTATAGTGATACAGTAAAGAGCCTGCTAGCACCTGGTGATTAAAAAAAAAACATTTATTATAGGACCAGTCAAACGGGGCAATTAACTGATAAGTCTGGTAATGCAGCAGTTGCTTTTGAGTCATCAAATAAGATGCATACATTGATTTCTAAAAATTCTAAATGTAACCAGTCAATGATAAGTTTTGAAGAACGGGCTTCATACCAAGACTTTGTCTTGTTGGCAGTAGAAACAGATATTTAGCTTTATTAAACCACAGGTACAAAATGTTTACAGCTTCACTGGAACATTAGGAAACTTACTGTATGTAGAAATACATGTACTTATGAATGCAGTGATGATTATGCAACATAATTGCTTGATTGGTAGCATAACTCATCTTGCTCAGATAATACCAAATCTAATCTGATTGGCCACCATTGGATTATTAAAAAATCCAAATCTGACCTGAAATCAACATGGCCAGATCTCTGTTTATTTTTATACTTATATTTTATTAATTTTTTCAATATTTTACATCAGAAAACAACAACAATAAAGCAAACATAAAAGTAAAAAGAGAATTACAAATAATCATGTTACACTATGATGCATGGCATGTCTAGATCAAAACATAGAGGAGGATGAGGATATTACCAGTATATTTTATTCATATAGGCTTAGCAAGCAGGACTTCTAACTGCACTTCTAATTATCAAGTAGTATATTCATTATTTAACATATTAATCAACAGTGCTTACCCTCAATTTAAACTTTAATTATATAGAAGTAACACTTTCCATTTATTTAATTTACTTAATTTGCCCTCCATCCCTCAAATTCCCCTCTGCCGTATACCATAATCATCATCCATGAACTAAATTTACATTCTCAACATTTCCTCCTTAGAAAGCATTGGCAATTCAGTGCCACTATTTTGAGAAAATTGATTTAGGATAAAGGTAGCTAACTGTTCAATTTTGAAAAACAAATACTGTGTTATTTTATGTTTCACTCAAACTTTGGCCAGGGCCAAGAGCTGAAACTCTGCACCCAATTCCAGAACTTCTTGGCAGTATCCAACAAAATGATGCCTCCTTTGTTGTGTAGTGAATGCATAGTCAGGGAAAATTGAAAATTTAAATTACTTGTACATCAACGGTGCTTTAATTCTAGAAAGTCTTGAAATTAAATCTCTATCCGATTCAAATGCAAAGGCCACGAATATTGTACATTTCTTGCTGGGTGGGTCTATTACAAGATGGGGGCCTGCAATTTGGGTACTTGGGATACTTTGTTTAGGAATAAGTCAGTATGCTTTAATGATGAATGGTAAGTTTTCCTCAGGTAATTAAAAAACTGACACAAAGAGATCTTTTAACATGTCACAAACTGATTCAAAGGACTCATCAACAGTATTCAGAAGTCCCACAATTCTAAGACTTTCATATTTTTGATGGTTTTCTAATATGTTGATTTTCCTTGCCATGTTGTAATTGTCTCTGATTAAATTTGCTGTTGTAACCTCTATACCCATTATTTTATTTGTAGTTTTAACAATTTGTCCTTTATTGCTTCGACGTATTTTACTATAGCTTCGATTTTTTTCTGTTTTGTTTTGCATCATTTTGGAGAAAATCAACCTTTTCTGAAAGCGCTTGGAATGTTTGTGACCATTTAAACAGTTTTTCCAATGTATCACCCATTGATTTCATTGTATGTTTTGGAGTTGTAGCACTTGTAGCAGCCATGGTAGCACATTCAGAGTAACCAGTCACAGGTGAGCTACTAAAATCCGGTTTCTCCCCCAAAGTCATATGCTACTGCTACTGCATATTGTGGTGCCTCAGATGGTAAATTTCCAACAGCAGAAGACTGAGGAGTGTTAATCAACTTTGGGGGGCTTACTTCCGAGCGTTGTCCATGGGTTCTGTGCTGGTCAGCAGCTAGCATCTCCCCAGAATGAGAGACTCATTCTCCTGTTCTGCTGATGCTCATATTGCTGGTTTCTAGCTTTTTATTTCTCAAGGTGTTTTATCCGAGGCGATGGATAGTCATCTAACAAAGTCAATGAAAAACCTTTCTGTTTATCAGCCATTCATGAGTTTTTGTCAGAAGGGATCCCAGTCACTCGCAGAGAGCTCTCAAGTGAAAGCAGCCACCTGCCATCATGTTGAAACTCCCAGATCTCTGGTTTTAAATCAAAGTAATATTTAAGATCCAATCTGAATTCTGATATATATCTATTAATATAAAAAAGTAAAAACATAGCAAATCTTGTATGACAAGTCCACCTTCTTCCTTATCTTCTAGCACGGATTCATTTTTTCCAGTCCTGCTTACCTCAGTGAGTGTTGCTGGGGCCATACTGTCCAGGCCATGGTTGACTGATGCTGCCTTCTGGGCTTCTTCTGTGAAGCTGGAGAGTTTCCTACTAGTAAAAAGACAGTGAAAGAGTAAGAAGCAAATGTCACTTAGTTACTGAAAGACTATTACGTAGAGCCACTGTTAGACAGGGCACCCTAAATCCTCCTTAGGGGGTAGGAAGTGTCTTCCTGGACATTCCAAGTCCTTAACTTTTCTTGCCAGCCTCTGCTTCTGCAGCCTGAATCTCAATGTCTGAATCCCAATGCAAGTATGTCAAGTGGATGCCCCACTACTCTATACCACTGATCCAACTTTTTTGTGTCCAGAATTGTTTCATTCTTGCAATAAAAATACTTGCCTTTAACAAACCTTTGCAGCAAAGAAGCCATGCTTCACTGCAGGCCAATGTCTTAACAATGGACATCACTACTAAAATTACCTTGCTGAGCATATTCACTTGCTTCCTGAAAGTGAAAGAATGAGGGATGAGGTGAGAGAATTTGGAAAAATCTTTTAGGTAACATTTAGGGTGAGGGCACAAATACTTTAGTGTGTGTGGAATTTACAAATGCTGCTGCTATTGTGGCAATGGCAATGCTGTCTTGATCTGTGTGCTCCCTGATTCATTCTGTTTATGTGGTATATGTTGTTGTATTCAGTGTTTGATGTGGATGGGTGTGTATTTCAGCAGCAAGATTTACTTTGCCAGCAAAGAAAGCAAGTTTGGCTGCTTTGCAATGCTGTCTCAAAGCAGATGTCTTGTCTATTGCTGGAGGATGAGTATGATGACTATGAATCTTGCACAAGATGTGTCTCTTTGTACATGACACTAAGCTCTGTTGGAGGGTAGATAGTAATGAGGGAATTAGGGAGATGCAGAGTGATTTGCAGAGACTAGAGAGGTGTTCTAAGGTTAGGCAGTTGAAGTTAAGTGCCAAACAGTGCAAGGTGATGCTCCTAAAGAACAAGAACCCCAGCACAGAGTATTAGATGAGATTTGAAAAGCTGAGCACTACAACTGAGGAAACAGACCTAGGAGTCATCATTAGTGACTCCCTTAAATAATCAAGCCAGTGCAACAAGACCTATAGTAAGACAACTAGAAAGCTGGGTTGCATCTGTAGTGGTACTGCCAGTAGAAGAAAAGAGGTATTTCTACCTCTTTAAAGATCATTGGTGAGAACATGCCTGGAGTACTGAACCAGTTCTGGAGTTCTCACGTTAGAAAAGACAAGGACAGGCTAGAGGCAGTCATATGATGAGTCGAGGCTAGAAGCAGTGCTCCATCACAGCTCCAACCCTCACCAGAAATAAGTCTTTAAAATACCTTCAATCCAGTACACTTTCATGGCACTTTCTCAATGTTCTGCTTCCTCTTGTCACCCCAGACCCTGATAGAGCGGATAAACTGGGAGTCATACAATGGATGATGAGATGGAACATTGCTTGCACTTACTATTTTCTCCTCCTGAAGGAGCCAATGGGTGTAAGTGTATCAGAGTGGGTGCGGAGACAATTGAAGCAGATGGCTTTACTGATGAAGCTTCTAGTACATCTGTGCTATCCATGGAAAGATTCCTCCAAGAGCTTAGTCCTCCCAATGGAACTCTTCTTGATCTCCTCAGTGACATCAAGGCTATTTGACTGGCTGTCAAAGATTTGACCAGATGGCTTGGGGACGCTGATGAAAGAATTAGCTCTGTAGAGGGTAAGTGTGCTTGTACTGAACATGAGCTCACTCGGTTACAATGCAAAGTCACTAAGTTGGAAGAGTGACTGTTGGATTTAGAAGGTCACAGTTGGAGAAACAACATTATCATAGTGGACCTGCCGGAGTATGCAAAATGCACTAACACAATCAAATTTAACTAGAAGCTATGTAATTAAGTGTCAGGAACCTCACCGAGTGGCCCATAATATATTACTGAGTGAGCCCACAGAGTGCTCCATCCTATCATTGAATGAGAAGCCCCATCCTGACATATTTAGGATGATTCATTTTTTTAGAGAAAATCCACGTTCTTAGAAAGGTACGAGAGACTAAGGAGTTAATATGGGAGGGCAAGTGGCTTTATTGGTTTGAAGACCTCCCACCACAAATGAGAGAAAAACCACCTAAACAAATCACCTACAGAATTCTTAAGACCAAGCTGTTTGCAGCTCAAATCCATTTTCAGATACAATAACCAGCAAAATTGGTGTTTTGTTTTTTTTGTTTTGTTTTTTTGCAGGACGGCCAGCACACCTTTCAGTCAGCAGATCAAGCCCATCAAGAACTGCTAAAATTGCTCCCTGACCAGTTTAGATCTAAATGAGGGGTTATTTGCTTACAGCCCCATTGGGAAGTCACTTGTTTTTTCTACAGTGTACAGTAGCTATTATTCACAGTTGTGGCCCTAGGGTTTTTGCTGTACTGTTAAGCGTTTTACTTTTTAAATGGATGATTTGTGCTATGTCAGGGGGGTGGAGGTACTGGGCGTTTTCATATTATGCTATATTATTAAGGCATATGTTTCCTAGGTGTTCTGTAAGTGGGTTAATTATTTTGACTGACATGTCAGGTGATGGGGGGACGACTACATGGTTGCTTGTCTCTCTTTCTTCTTTGCTTTTGTCTTCTTTCATTTGTGTTTATTTATACGATGACCTTCCTTCTGTTTCTCTTCTCTTTTTTATAAGGTGTCCTACGATGTTCATGATGGATGACTTGTTGCTATAACAGATTGCTCTCCATGGATGTGGTGACACATCTTGATGGGGGGAGGGTAATCTGTCTGTCTTGTTAGGGAGGTATGCTTATTTTCATTTGATCTGCTGGTGGCTTTCTTTAAATTGGACGATCAGCATTAGTCATCTTATTTCAGTTCAAGCTGCCTCAGTTAATCAGTCTGTTTTTTTCTTTGGTGTCTTTCCTCCCCATTACCTGATTGACAGATAATTCTGTGCTGAGGAGTGTTAGTTCTCCCTCTCACTTAGGGGTTTGAAACTTTTGGCGGGGCAATATTATACAGACCAGGGAATCCCTTCAGGATTTCCAATGGCTCCTGCTCTTCCCTCACTTTTGATTGAGTTGTTGTTACTCCCTAACTGTTCTGACAGTTGGGTGTGGACTTTGGGAGGGTGTCCCTCTCAGTTGGTAAGGGAAATGGTCAGGGTCCCAAGTCTTGGTTGTGGGGGTACCCCCATTGTATCCTCTGGTTGTGGGGGCCTTCAGACAAGGGACCTCCTAATAAATATGGTGTAAACTTGGGGGCACCTGATGTTAATTTGCTGTACCTGGACTGCAATTTATCTGTATGTAATTTCCTGCTGTTCTTTTACTCTAGGAGAGGCTGGTTGCTGGACTGGACACCACTTTCTGAGACCATTGTGGACCAGCAGTCTGGATGTATGGTCTTGGATAGGGGGAGTATCGTGTAGTCTGGTTTAAATTTAATTTATGGCCGTAGGGTCTGTTTCTTAGTTAATGTTTTGGTTAGGGGGTGGGACGTGGGTGGGATGGTCCAGATTCCCTTTGTTTCATGTTTGTTATCTCTCATTTTTGTGAAGGGGATTGTCACACTTTGGTCAGTTTAAGTGCTGGGCAAAATAGGCAGCACATATGTTTTTACCTCATGGAATATTTCAGGGGCACTCAACGGAAAAGAGATGTATGGTACTTACTAGACATTTTCAGAAATTAAATGTTTGTATTACCTTTCTGTAGGAGATGCATGTGAAATCAGGGGATCTGAACTCTTTCCAGAGGAAGTGGGCGGGGCAAGTGTATGGAATGGGGACTAGCACTAAGAAGAGGGGAGTGGTTATTTAAGTTGCTAGGTCTGTAGCCTTCTACCTTATCAAAGTCCCCAGGGACACTGAGGGGAGATATTTCTTATTGCCTGGGAGGCTGGGACAGCATGACATTTTATTAGGATCCATTTATGGGCCTAATGTGGATACCCCAAGTTTATTTTACAGAGCTAGCTATGGAATTAACCCCCTTTGTTAATAGGCCTACTGTGCTAAAAGGGGACTCGAATATCATGTACTAAACTGATACTGACCATGCAGGGCTTATTGGGAATGGGGTCACACCTGATCAGAGAGGCATTTGAGATCTTTTGGATACAATAGGCCTGATAGACACATGGTGTTTGCTTCATCCTCAAGATCAGGGGTTACATTTTTTATTCTAAGCCTCATAATGTTTTTTCTCATATTGATTTTTTTTTCTTATTCATTGGGAACTTGTTCAGGGTGTATGCAGGAGCAATAGTGAATCACAAGTAATATCAGACCATTCCCCTATATGGCTACACCTCATCCTAGGGGCTTGGAGGTCACACGATAAACTTTGGTACTTTAACTCCCAGCTCTTAAGGGACAAACTGATAGAGGATAATTTGCAGGACTGTATCATGAACCTTTTGGATGACAACATTGGTGCGGTGGACAGGTTGGATGTATTGTGGGGTGCAGTGAAAAGTGTAATTCATGGGGACTGTATCCAGTTAGCTACTAGATACAAGAAGGAGCTGGAGCAGAAAGTTGATGATTTACTGAGACATGTCAGGAATCTAGAGGCCTTACTGTCAGTGCATACAGAGCAACAGACCTGTCAGCCTTTGAATTTTCTTCAGGCACAATATGCCAGTTTGCTCAAGAAGAAGGTGGAGCTGGCTCTGTTCTGGGTGAGAGTTAAATATACAGATGAAAGGGAGAATGTGGGTAAATTATTAGCATTTATTTATTTATTTAGTTTTTGTTGACTGGGTAAGTGCACTAGACATATCCTGCCTATTTTCAGGCACGACCCGGGGAGGGGGATACAGATGAACACCAACTGACCTTGAACCAGATTAAGCTATCGGTGGTATTTTTAGTGAATGAGGGGAAATTTTGGCCAGGACACCGGGGAAACTCCCCTGCTCTTTTTGAGAAGTGCCATGGGTCTTTAACATCTACCCGAACTACCACCAGAACAGGCAGATGGGACCTCGGTTTAACGTCTCATTCGAAATATGGCACCTCAGGAGTGCAGCACCCCCCTCATGCTGCACTGCAGTGTCAGTATTGGGATATTAACCTAAGTGCCTGGTGTGGGGATAGAACCCACAACCTGCTGATCTCCCGGTCTCAGAGGCGAGTGTGCTACCTGCTTAGCCACTGACACTGACATTGAGGCTTAGACAACAGGAGACTTCGAGGGTTGTTCTGGGCATTTGGGAAGGGGATGCCCATTATTTAATTACTCTCTCAAGAGGGATTGTTAAGAGTTTTTTCATAATTTTATCAGGAGCTGTATAAGGATGACTTAAGGAGTGCTCACTTAGAGTAAGTGTCACGATCAGATGCAGCTCCCCCAACTTTTGACAGGGCCCATTAGAGAAGTGGAGGTTTCACAGGCCATTCAGTTTGGCATTGGACAAGGCCCCGGATCCTGATGGGTTTCTAACTCAGATTTTAAATTATATTTACTTAATGGGGCTTCAAGATCAGTCAGTTTTACTGGCCAGAACAGTCCTCATTCTCAAACCATGGAAGGATGCCACTTATGTGGGTAATTATGGGCAGATTTCACTTTTCAATATGGACATGAAAATATTGGCAAAAGTGCTGGCTGCTAGGCTGGGGAAAATGTGGAATGGTTTAGTGGGGGCCAAGCAAGTAGTCTTTATGTGGGGGCAAGTTTCAAGTGATCACCTTAGGAAGTTACACCATTCAGTGCCTGTGTCCAGGGAGAGCAGGGTACCTGTAGCCCTGGTCTCCATGGACACAGAAAAGGCTTTCAATTGGGTTTCTTGGTCATTTTTGTTTGCTGTTTTAGTGACATACAGGACCCCACAAGGATTTATTAAATGGGTCCATATTTTATACCTGACTCCTAGTAGCCAGATTTATTGCAACAGAGTACTCTCAGATACATTTTATGTGGAATGGGGCACTAGTCAAGGCTGCCCCTTATTGCATCTTTTGTTTAACATGTATTTAGAACCCCTAGCCAGACAACTGTGGCTTAACCCCAAAATTAAAGGGCTAGCAGTAAGCTGCTCTGTCTGCAGATTTTCATCGTATGCAGATGATTTCTTGCAGCATGTTGAGGAGCCAGGCTCTCTATCCCTATGACTTTGAGAGACATAAGCATTTAGTGCAGTGGCAGCCTACAAGCTCAGTGTGGGGAAAACTAAGGTCCTACCATTAAATCTGTTAGTGGTTTAAAGGGATATTACATACTTAGGCCTTCAGTGGAGCCCACTATGATTACTTATTTGGGAATGAAGTTATCTAGACATCTATTAGATCTCAAAAGGAATAATTTAGATCCCCACTCAGGTACAATCCAAAAGGACTTGAAGAGGTGGTCATCTCTTCCCCTGACTCTTTGGGGGTCAAGTGAATACTGTGAAGATGAATGTATTGCCCCACATTCTTTATCTCTTGAATACAGTATTTTGAATGTGTATCTCCCTTGTCATTGGTTTAAGCAATTGTATAGTGTCCTTGGCAAGTTTATATGGCAAGGGAAAATGGCCTGGCAGACATATCTCAAACTGGCTAATCCAAAGGCAGAAGGGGAACATAGATGCCTGAATTTTTGGCTTTATTATTGAGTCTTACATGGAGAAGAATATTTTAGGTTGGGGTCTTTTGGCAGCTAGAGGAAGGGAGTTACATGCTGCAATGGCTTGTTATAGAGCAGGAGGTGTATTGCCCATGGGGGTTCTCCTTACTGGGATTACTTTATGTTACCACAGAAAAATCCCTAAGGCCATTCACTCAACCCCAATTTACTGATCTGTATGAAGGCCCTTCGCTCAACCCCAGTTTACTGATCTGTATGAAGACCCTTCGTTCAACCCCAATTTACTGATCTGTATGAAGGCCCTTTGCTCAACCCCAATTTACTGATCTGTACAAGCACATAAACATTTGAATACTTTTGGGGAATGGACTTTTCCTGATTCCTCTCCCAGCTGGTCTGCAGGAATGCTAATTTCCTCATTGATTGTCATCCCCTCTTGGAAGGTTTATGGCAGAAGATTTCTTTTTTAACATGAAGCATTTTACTATTTTCAACATTAGAAAAACAGTAGTACATACCTTACAGAATAAAGTTACAAATACAAAGTCAGCACCATGGCAAACACTCGTGTACAAACAAACTGAGGAGTACACACCTCATTACATTCCTAAATGCAAAAGGGAAGAAGAATCTCCCTTGTAGCACAACATGAACAAATTACCAAACTAACATTTACTTAAGAGCACCTAACAGAATTCTGAAAGAGAGTAATAAATCCTTAGCTCAGTCAACCAGAGAGATAGGCTGTTCTGAACAGGGCAGTTTTGGACGATAGATATAATCATCCTTGGGTTTTCCTACCAACTGTACAAGGAAGTATGTGGAAAAGGGTCAGTTGAGCAGTTATGCATCAGTATGCTCAAGTAGGTGGATTGCCAGGAGGTGGAGGAGACACACTGAGCATAAGTGTGAATGGAGGTATGCACCCCATTTTTGGTAATATTGGGCCCCTTACGTAGACTGAGGTAGGAAAGGCGTTCGAGGATGGACAACTGTGCTATTGCCACATGCCAGGCTAGCAAGGATGGGGCAGCAGGTTGTCTCCATTTCATAAGAAGGGCATGCTTAGCCTCCAGCAGGACTGTGGTTATCCATTGTTTTGTGGAGAGAGGGAGGGGGTCTAGTGTGGAGCTGTCTCCTATCAACACAAATGGAAGGGTCAGTATGATGTCCCGTCCATTCACTTTAGAGCAATATTTTTGTACTCCAGCCCAGAAATTAGTTATTTTTGGGCATTGCCACAGGACATGTAGGAGGTGAGCAGGTTCATGTTGACATCGCCATGATTGTGCATTGAGAATTAGGCCCATCTGATGCAGCTGTACTGGAGTATGGTACCATTGATGTAGTATTTTCAATTGTATCATTTGGCTTCTCGAATCTCTGTAGCTAAGGATGGTTCATCTCAAGCAGTGAGCCCATAGCTGAGGGGATATCACAATATTTAGCTCTTGTTGCCAGTGGGTCCTGCAGTGCTCCAAGTTAGGGGGACATGCATCCAGTAGCACCTTGTACATAGCTCCAGCATTACCTTTCTGTCTCCCAGAGTCATACATGGCATCAAACTAGTCCCATTTAGGTGTTTCAGCAGTGGATTAGTGGAGATACTTCAGGGTGTCCTGGAGTTGCAGGTACTTCCAAAAGTCCTGCTTGGGTAGGGAATACCATTCCAGAATCTGCTGGAAAGACATAAGCACTTCAGAGGTGGAGATACATTGGTGTCCTACCACCGATATCCCCTTCCCCTCCCAAGAGGGTCAAGAAATTGGTGCTCTACCAACTAGTAGGGAAAGATTGCCCCACAATCTAATGTGTCTGAAGGGGGAGACCAAGTACCTCTTGGTGTATGGAATAGTGAGAGTCCAGACTGCCATGCCCTCCATGTCTCACCCACTATAGGGCCAACTGTGTCCTTTGGAGGCTTCCTGGCCTGTAGTAGTGCTCCTAGCCAGAGACCACCCATAATGTCAGTCTCTAATGAAACCCAGAAGGGCGTATACCCGTTTGGTGGTAGAAGCTACTTAGTGGCCTGGGCCATCCTGCATGTCAGGGAGTATCCTGAGAACCAAGGCAATCCTAGACCCCCCCCCTTGGTCCAGTGTGCGTTAAGCTTTGCCTTCCCAAATCCCAGGGTCTTCCCTTCCCAGAGTAGCCCTGCTATGGACTTGCCCAGTGCCATGAAGATCTTGGGGGGGGGGAAGCGTACTGGGAGGTTAAGGAAAAGATAGGATATTTTGGGAAGAGTGAACATTCTGATGGCTTCTACTTTGCCTTTCAGAGATAGCTCGAGTCATTTCCACAGCTGTATTTCTGCATTAATGGAGCTAATCGGGGGAGCAAAGTTTACATCCACCAAGTCCTTCCAGGAAGTTGGGATCACTATACCAACGTATGTGAACCCCTGGGGTGCCCATACCAGGTCAGAACTGGCAAGGCATTCCTTGTGTAAGCCAGATTAAGGGAGATAGGGTGTTATTTTTCCTAATAGCTTGTAGGCCTGAAAAGGTAGCAAATTGTATGAGAGTAGCCAGTATCGGAGGTAAGGCCTTCCTTGGGTTGGTAATGATGAGAAGAAAGTTGTCTGCACATGCGCTGACTAGATAAGACTTCTTGCCTACCTCTATGCCCTGTATCCTTGGGTCCACCATTAGCCTTCTTGTTAGTGGGTCCAGGGCTAACAAAAAGAGTAGGGGTGACAATGGGCAGTCCTGTCGAGTACCTCGCCACAGCTCGAAGGAAGGGGAAAATTGTTTGTTGGTAAGTATTTTAGTTGTAGGTGAGGCACAAAACATTTTAATCCACCCCCTAAAGAATTCTCCAAACCCATAGGCCTTGAAAACATGGTGTAAGTAGCCCCATTCTACAGAATCGAATGCTTTAGAGAAGTCTACCGCCTGGGCTGCCATGGGCGTCTTGGATTGGGTCATGAGCCATTTCAGATTAAAAACGGTGCGCAGGTTATCTGCTCCACATTTGCCCCTGCTAAATCCAGCCTTTAATGGGTGGACAAGAGAGGGAAGCACCTTTTCCAGCCTGTAGGCAAGGATTTTTGCCATGATCTTGGTATCCACTGAAATCAGCAAAATAGGGCGAAAGTTGGCACAGTCCAGAGGGTCATTAGATTTTTTCGGGCACAGAGTGATAATCGCATCCCTCATGGTCGTTGGAAGCATCTCATTCCGATGAGCATCCTGGAGGACTTCCAATAAGGGTAGTGCAATCTCATCTTGTAGCATCTGGTAAAACTCCACCGTAATCCCAACGGGACCTGGTGCTTTACCTTTTGCCATGTGCGAGAGGGCCGTTTTGAGTTCAGTTTGAGAGATGCCTGCTCAACATGTCTCTGTCTGTAGTTGTCAGCTGCAGAATGGGGTGGCATTTAGGAAGGTACACATTACTGTGCCTGCATCCATTCCTGTTCTGTGTGGGGCAACTTAGAGCTATACAGTTGGAGACAGAAGTCTCTCATTGTGTTATTAATGTGGCCGGGATCACTGACCACAAGGCCTCTACTGTCTCACAGGGCGTGAACTTGAGAGGAGGCCTGCTGCTTTCTGAGATGGTAGGTGAGGAGCCTGCCTCCTTTATCTTCCCCCTCCCAGAATTTATGCTTGGACCGCATCAGTTGCTATTCGGCCTTCCATTGCAAAAACATATGGATCTTGTATTTCAACCCCATAATGACAGATACTAAGCTTTGAGGTAGTCTGGAGGACCTTTAAATAGGTCTTCCAGAGGTTTGAGCTGTTGATGGAGCAATTCAACCTCTTCACGCCTTTTCCTATTCTGCAAAGTAGTGTAGGCAATTATGTGCCCACTCAGGACAGCTTTAAAGGCTTCCCAAATTGTTCCAGGACCCACATCCCCCGTGGAGTTGGTTTGAAAGTACATCTTCGCCTCTTTCATTTGGGCATGAAAGGTGGTATCCTTCAGTAACAGTGGGTTAAGCCTCCAATGAGGGAGGTGCATGTATTTCCAGGTGTCAGGTAATGCATAATGATGGGGTCATGATCCAAGATGAGGATAGTCTCTATGGTAGTGTTGTGGAAGCCCTGTGCAGCCACATGGTCGGCAAGCCAGAAGTTGATGTGACTATGTGTGCCATGCACCGGGAGAAGAAGATATAATCCCTCCCTGATTGATGATCCCTGCACCAAGGGTCACATATGCCCCATTCATCTTGCAATTCCACCAGAGCCACCTTTGCTTTTGGGTGGACCTCAGGGTGGGCTGGGTTTTATCTATATCTTCCACCATGTTAGAGTCTCCCCCGAGCATAACTGGGAGGCTCTCGTCATCCTTCTTGAGCTCAGCTATGGCATGACTTTTCTGTGGAAAAAAATCTTCTGAGTCCAGATTAGGGGCATAAATGTTCCTGATGACTACTTCCCTCCTGGAAAGGCAAAACAGATGACCACCCATCATCCCTGTCTATCTGTTTTAACATCTTCTTCCACCCATGGACAAGCCTTGTGCACAAGGATAGCTACTCCTCTCGACTTGGATGAGGCAGAGCTATGTACCACCTTTCCTATCCAGAGCTCTTGAGCCATACCACCATCCTGGCTGTGAGGTGTGTCTCCTGGAACAGAGCTACATCCGCATGAAGAGATTTGATGTGATGGAGCACCTTAGTACAGTTAGTCAGATGGTTGAGGCCCTTGACATTCCATGAGGCACATGTCCACCCTTGATGCGTCGGGTTGGTCATGACGACCAGTTCCCACCACCTGCTTCCACTTACCTTGCATTGGTTAGGCTTCTAGTCTGCTGAGCGGCTGATCATAAAGGGGAATTTTACACCTGGCAAAGAGCTAGGCAATACTCAGGTAGGGTGCTGAGACAGGGAACTCTCAGAGTGAAGTAGGTGCAGGTCAGTGTAACTAGAAAGGGAAGGGTATTAAAAGGGGATAATGAACAACAAAATACAGAATTAGCTGTGTGCAAAACAAATATCACATGTTTAACAAAGAAACCAACTGTATACTGTTCAAAAGTTTTAGAAGTGTGACAGACTAGGGACGTAAGGATCAGATGACCCTCCCACCCTGCCCTGAAGGGGAGTGGAGAGTATCGCTGATAACCAAGTCTGATTGATGAATATGCAGGTTAAGCCTTCTACTCAAATGTTACCGTCCAGAGGGCAGTACCAATCAGCACAGTGCTGTTCTGCATTCACGAAAGGCACTAAGGGTATGCTTAAAGTGATACCCCAGATGCCCTGTGGGTCTCTGCCATGCTAGCCTAGTGCCAGGTAGGAGAGTGAGTGTTTTGCTATAAGAGTACTCATCCTATCCCAGAGCTGACTGAGGGGAATCATGGATCCCAGCGCCAGGTATACATCATGTAACAAGCCATGAAGCTGGGGGGGGGGAACCCTCCAAACCCGTGGAGCTTTAAGGGAGTACAGAAGACTTACTGTGTTATACCATGTAGTTGACTGGTAAACAGAGCTTGCAGGAGGGTAGTCCAAAACAACCAGAGAACTAAGGGATATCTGGTTTGTTAATGGGAGATGCTAACCGTTACTACAAGGGGTGTTAACAGAAGAGGAGGGAAGAGGGGTGTCAAAGTGGGGAGAACTGGGCATCTGAAAGCATACACAGGAGGTCCCCAAAACCTTAATACAAACAACCTTCTGTGGTCATATTGTCATGCCTGGGGGGCAGCAGAGCCAAGATAGGTCTGCAGTGGTTGCCATAAAGAGCTTTTAGCCTCTGACTGCCTGCTCAGCATCTCACCCTTACCCACTTTCAGCTGTTGCCAAGGGGGCTGTATTAAATGTGAGGCAGGGTCTTATCACCATTTTGCAGGGTCCTGTGGATGTTTGGGCCCCTTAAACCTTCCATAGGGCATGTTTTAAATCCTGAACCCTATTTGACACAATATAAACAACAAAGAATAAAGAATATACAAATCTGATTGAGTCCAGATGCCATGAAGGCATATCCACAGGTCTGTCAAATGCCTTCACCCATCGGGATATATGGGTGGCCTCACATCTGCAAAGGACCTTAGTCCAGGTTTGACGTGTGCAGCTACTTGCATCAAGTCCACCACTGCTGCTACATCTCCTGAGGTATTGTCCACTGCATTTTCCCAGCTAGGTGATGTAGAAATGTCCATCGGGGAGTCCTGAGATGTGGCCAGTACCTCCCTGTCATCTTCTTCACTCAAGGAATCCTCTTTAGGAAGCTTAGCCAGTGGAGAGAGGGGAGGTGGCAGAGCTCCTGAGTTGCTCCAGCTGAGGCTTCTGGATCTGTGTCTTGCCTTTTCACGCTGTGCTAGAAGGGATTGTTTCATGTCCTCCCTACATTTCTCTGGACCCATCTGAGAGGAAGGGGCAGATTGATTAGTGCCTTGTAGCTACTCCTGAGGGCCTCCAACCTCCTCCAATACGGTGGGGAACATATTGGATGAACTGGTGTCTCTTCTATGGCAATTCACTGGAGAGCGAGTTCTGTCATTGTTGGGCCTCTTAGGTGCCTGCAGGTGACCAGAGGCTTCTGGAAAGTGTAGTTCAAAGGTTAATGTTCAGCCAGAATCGCCTGGCCCAAAGCTCAGTGTCCTGTGGTGAATTTGCCAAGCACTCTTTGCCATCCATGGTTACATGTGTACTAGCGAACCCCCTAAAGTGGTGACAGAAACCTGTATCTCTCAATTTGTGTTTGATGGGGATAAAGGCTTTGCGCCTGGCAGCTACATCATCTGAGAAGTCTCTATAGAATGAAATATGCGCCCCTCTCCATTGAAGGTCTCCATATTCCCTGGCAACTCATAGGATTTGTTCTTTGACTGAGTAATGAAGCAGGTATGCTATAATTGTTCAGGGTGGAGAGCCTGGAGCCACAGCTGTGCCTCTTGTTCTGTGTGCCTTTTCCACCTCAATGGGCCCTATCCATCTATCCCCAACAGTCTTGGGATAAAGTCTATTAGAAACTTATTCATATTATTGCCCTCCATTCCTTCAGGAACTCCCAAAATGCTGATATTGTTTCTACATCCTCTGTTCTCTTGGTCTTCTGCCTCTCCCATAGCTTTTGGATTTTAATGTCCTGTTCATGTAATCGAGTCAGCAATATTTGGTGTTGGCGTTCCAGGTCCTCAGTGCATTGCTCCGAGATGTGCATGCGGTCCTCCAAAACCCGAACCTCCACCACGTTCCCTGTAAGAGCACTGCTAATACCATCCACAGGCACTAATAGGGCATCCAGCATCCTTGTGATGTAGTTTAGAGAGTCTGTGACAGGCACCTCAGGTGAAAGTGTTGTGGTCGACTCCATGGTCACATAGTTGTGCGGCCTGCTGCTAGCTGTAATAGGGTGTTGCAGTCTGAGTTTTTGCTCTGTGCAGGCTGAGTTTACTGGCACCCACAGTGGCTGTAGCCTGCGATCAATTGCTGCAATTGCTGCTATGCAGCTCATCAGAGAGGATGTCCAGCTGTGCAGTCCAAAGAGGTGCAGAGACTGTTTCAACTGACTTGGAGTGTCCAAGGGGTCAGGATCACTTGGGTACCAGCGGGAATCACATCACTAGCAAGGAGTTTCCACCATAGCCCGTGGATCTCCTTAAGCAGCTCTGATCAGCCCATGCATTCTGTCTTGCTGCTCTGATAAGTACATTTGTACTCCTCACGGGGTTAAAAGTTTAATATCTGGTTTGTTGGGTTCTCGCACCCTGCCTTCCATTGCCTGCATGATAAAAAGTGATCAGGATCCAGTCAATTTTAACGTTTAAGGTCTCACAAAGGATGGAGTAATAGGGTCAAGCAGCCATCTTGCTCGGTGGCTCAGTAGTACCCCCATGGGTGGAGATTTCTAATTTGACAGTGAATCAGTTTGTTCAGAATGGCAGGGTTCTTTCTTTTCACTCTTTTCAGGTAAAATACCAAATTCCTATGAATAAGTATTTTATTTTTATTGGACTACTCATGTTATATGAGGTTATATGGGCTCACAGCCATGGGAAGGTGGGGAGCAGAATGCTATTGAGCAATTTATGCAAACAGTTTTACAGCCCCATAGTATATCTCAGTTGTAGAAAGAGTTGGAAGCTTTAGACTCTAAGGGATTGGATGGGTCATGTTATTATTGGGAGAAAGAACTTCAGTTTCAGTGATCACCTGCAGAATGGCAAAAGGTATGGGGTGATTTATATTCCTTTCTTAAATATGATAAATATAAATTATTGCAGTTTAAGGTTTTGCAT
Organism: Neoceratodus forsteri; assembly: GCA_016271365.2. Taxonomy (NCBI): domain Eukaryota; kingdom Metazoa; phylum Chordata; order Ceratodontiformes; family Ceratodontidae; genus Neoceratodus; species Neoceratodus forsteri. Next base: position 1,782,742,622 of record CM057452.1, read on the forward strand.
AATCTGCACCTGGTGCCTATGAAGTTGTGTAAGATGGGAAGCTGGCTCCCACCAGTGTAGTAGTGTGGTAAGGTGATGGGTCTTTATTTCATATTTTATGGGCCTGTGAGAAGGTTAAGCCTTTCTGGGAAGACATTACGCACAGTTTATATCCCTTCTTCGGCATGGAGGAGGTATTTACACCCAAGATTTTCTTATTAGGTTGATATCCAATTGATCTGGTAGGCCCCAGAAGGGGTACATCACTTTGATTGCTGCCATAATGAAGCTAGTCATCTTACAGCACTGGGTGGATGATGAGATTCTCACTAAGATAGAAATGCATAGAGAGATTCTGTGTGCATTATCTGCTGAAAAGCATATTGAGAGTATGCATCACTGTTTACAGTCTTATTGTAAAAGATGGGAAACTTTGTACACATTGCTCTTCACTGAGTGACATTGTTCCTCTTCTTTGTTTGCTCTGAATGTTTGGTTTTGTTTATGTTTACCCAATACTGTGTTTATGTGAGGATTGACATTCCACCGGTATAATTGGTTTCTCTGGACCGGGGGGTTTGTTTATTACTTGTATGTCTGGTGTTTGTTCATTGTTTTATGTTGTTCTGTTGTTCATTTTTTACCTTTTCAATAAAGCTTATTTAATTAAAAAAATGGACAGGCTATAGATGGTGCAATGAAGGATCAACAGGATGATTCAAGGCCAGGAGGACAGATCTTATAAGGATCAGCACAAGGCACTGGACATGTATTCTCTGGTGACTAGATGAGAGAGGGGTGATATGATTAGAGACCTTCAAGTTCCTGAAAGGAATACACAAGGTAAACTGTGAGGAAGTATTTCACAAGTAGCAGTTCAAGGACACAGGAGCATGAGTGAAAACTAGCAGGAGAGAGGTTCAAGAGGGATACGAGAAAGTTTTATTTTATAGAAAGGGTGATGGAATAGTGGAACAGTCTGTCAGCTGAGGTGATGGATGCCAAAACCATAAATGGTTTCAATCATGGCTGGGACAAAATGAATGGTATAGTGGTTGCTCAGGGCAGTAGTAGTAGGGAAGGGAACAGGAGGGTTGATAGTGAGGGCTAGCACCCTTTATGGACAATAGGTCCTGGGGTTTCTTAAAGAAACTACAGGCAGACTGGATGGACAGTTGGTCTTTTTCTGCCATTATTATCTATGTTTCTATGTGTGCTGCTGCTGAGCTAAGAAACAGCACTGTAGGTGAGAAAGAACAGGTTCCAGGAATAAAAGACTGCAATTCATGAGAGTAGGATAAGGGCATTAATTTGGCCTCTACATGACTGTAATGCAAGCTGTTTCGAGATGAAGATGAGAAGGATGAAAACATCAGCTTGAGCTTCTTGATAACTATGATGAATTCTCCTGCTGAGCTGAGAAACAATGCTGGATGTGGGAGTGAGAGAGGAGGATCCAGGAGCATTAGATTGCAATCAGTATAAGTTGGATTAAAACATCAGTGTCCACTTCTAGATGACTTGTGATATATGCTGCTTCTAGGGGATGTGCTGGAGGGGAGTGGCATCAAATTGGGGTCCTAGATTACTGTGATGCATACTGCTGCTGAGCTGAGAAACAATGCTGGATATGAGAGGGAAGATTTTCCTTAAACAGAAGAATGCAATCCATAAGAGACAAATTAAAGCCTCAACTTCTTCCTCTAGATTACTAAAATGCATGCTGCTGCTGAGTTGAGAAAACATCTTGATGGTTACAGAGATGAGGTTCCAGGAACAGGAGATAGTAATCCATGACAGATGAATAAAGCATCAGTTTGTGCTTTTAGATGACTTGATGCGTGCTGCTTCTGAAGGATGAGGGCATTACCTTAGACTTCTAGATGACTGTGATGTTTTGTGCTCCTGGAAGATGAGGAGGATGATGAAGGTATCAGCCTGTCCTCTAGATGACTGTGATACATGCTGCTCCTGGAAAACGAGGGAGAAAATAAAAGCATCAACTTGGGCTTCTAGATGACTGTGATGCATGCTGTCGCTAAGCTAAGAAACAATGATATGTGTGAGAAAGAAGAGGTTCCAGGAACAGAAGATTGCAATCTGCTAGAGGAGGATGGAGGCATCAATATGGATGTCTGAATGACTGTGATGACAGCTGCTTCTGGAGGAAAAGGAGAAAGATGAAGGCATCAACTTGGACTTCTAGGTGACTGTGATGTGCTGCTGGTAAGCTGAAAAACAATGCTAATGATGGGAGTGAAGAGGTTCCATGCAGTGGAGTATAAAGAGGAGTACATTCTTCAGTTATTCACTGAGGACTACAGTGTAGATAAATGAAATAAGTACTAATCTTTTGGAAGGGGAATCCAACATGATGGAAATGAATTAATGTAAAAACCTGAAAGCACTTCATTTGTTTTCAAGAAGCCAAGAAAGTTAAGTAACAAAGTTCAAATGACATCTTACATACCCTGAACTTGATTTTCTTCTTGCCTTTGTCATGAATGATTAATGAACAAGCTGGACTGCCTGCTGTCATATTTATTAGCAATGCATCAAATGCGACTTGACTGACATGACAGCCAAAAGAGCTGTAAAAAACTTCTTAAAGAATGTACTGCTGTTTTCATTTGCTTATCAATGTGGCTTCAGAATAGAAGTATTCTTGGAAACATCAAGATGAGAAGGAGCACTGGTCTTAGTGTATAAATTGTGCTTTAATATAGCATCACACATGGCGTGTTTTTAAGGCACCACTTTGTTAAACCAACATTTTCAAAGATTAGTACAATTCATGCAATGTTACATTACATCAAGCTTCATTTTCACTATCCAGATGCTCGGCAAGATGTGACTCACAATTTATTTTTAAACTATGGCAACTTCTGCACCCACATTTCAAATGCAATGAGGTCCTGGAAACAGCTGTTTGTTCTTTATGACATGGAAGTCAAACTTTTGACAGACCTTGGGAAAAAGTTTGGGATAGCCAGGATATTGAAACAGGGGCAGAGAAGCCTCACCCAATTATTCCACCTGTGAAACATCCCTCCAGGATTTGTTTCACATTAGTATATTTAAACAACAACCACTGATAATCTAAGTTTCTTTGCACTACTTACAACAGTTTTCCCAAACTGGTATTTGAGAAATACCCTGATAAAATCATAGAGAAATATGCCAGTTTGTGTAACCCTGTGCTTTCAGTTAGAAGAGATAGCTATTAGTGATAGAGAGTGCCTGGTACTCTTTCTTCCCCTCATTTCCAGAGAAACTTTATTTAATTGCCTCAGTCTCCATGATCTGACAAAGTTCAATGATAGTTCTCATCTTCCGCATCATTCTCATCAATTTCCTCATGGTGCATTGGGGTTGATACTGGGTCAAATACAAGGTTTGTGGGGTTTTTTTATTGCACCCTGAAATTATGAAGGTTCATCATTGGATATATTAGTCACTCCAGATTAACTGGGCTAAGATATGTGCACCTATTAGTGATAATCACACCTTCAGCACTAAATACCTATTCAGAATATGCACTTGAACAAGGGCAAGTGAGATAACATAGTGCTGCAGAGCACAGGCTAAGACACATACTAATTCTGGACTGCCAGTAAGGTAAAGGATCTTCATCCTGTGCTAGTACTGACATGTCTGTGAAGGACTGATCTGCTCAGCAACAGTAAGCTAACCTGGTTGAGAAGACACTCATCTGCTACTGCAAGTGATCAAATTCATGAAAGTCAGTATATGACTTCCCACTATGTGGCAATAAAGTGCTGATACCCACATCATCAGGAGTAGATTCATATTGCTCTTCTGTTCTCTCACCAGATGACCAGTACCCACTGAGTGGTTTGGAAATTCAGTCTTGGAAGATGGCATCTCTTCTACTTTGTTATGAATAACCTCCTTCCTCTGCTCTACATCTACATCTTCACCCGTAATATTCTCCAGTGTGTTCTTTTGTTTTACACTTTTATTTTTCACTGCCTCACGGTGAACTCTCTCAGGCATCCACCTCCTCCCCAACTCTACCTCCTAGCCTGACACTCCCCTGCATCCTGGCACCAGCCTGGCTATCCCCTTGGCTCTGAGCCCCCGAGGAAGGCGGCCCTATCCACCCAGGGCGCCTATCTACACTCGGGCTGGGCTGGGCTGGCCCAGGACAGGAGGTAGTCTGGCCTGTGGAGTGTGACTGAGCTGGTGTGGTACCACGCTATCCCCAGAGCAGGTATTTCCATTTTTCCTCCAGTTTCCCGATGCTCAGTCATGCAATGGCATCAATGGCACTATTGATGACACCCGCCACAGCACCGCCCTTGCAATGCATAGTGACACAGACTCAGCATTCCCTGGTCTCCACCAGAGGTCACCCCTGTGCAACGATCCCCAGAACCCTCCCCGGAGGAGAGAGTAGTCTCCAGATGCTCGATCTCCTCCCTCCTCACGACCGACAACCCGAGCTCGCTCTGAACCCGGTCGCTGGTGTGGCGCGAGGTGTGGCATCCAGCACCTCAACCTCATCACTCACCAGGCTGGCTCCAGTGTGTTCTTGAAATGAGGATCCAACACTGTGGCAAGAACATGCAGATCCTGTTCAAAAATGATGATGTCTGTCATTCTTTGACAGCGTGCATAGAAGGGACCTTGTCAATGCATTTGTATTTTTTCAGGGTCCTTCTGATAGTCTGACGGCAACTGCTGAAAAAATGCTTAAAGAAAGTGGCTCTGAGAATGAATTATACTGAAACATGAGCAATCCAAGTTCACCTCTTGAGTGACTGTTTCATACTGTAAGATTTCTAGATGTCCACTAATAAGAATCAACTGTCATCCAGTTTTGGCTACAAACCATTGGCAATCTTATTTTTTAGTAAATACATATTAATATCCATCCCAAGGACAAAGACTAAGTTTGGTGAGATGGCCTTTGCTATCACTGCTCCTAAATAATGGAACAGCATCCCTCCTTAAACATGTCAAGCCCAATCGCTAACACCTTCTGGTGTCAGTTTCGATCTCACCTGCTTCAATGCTCTACTTGTGCTTGTCCCTAACCACTAACTACAGTGCAATTATTTCCTGCTTATAGCACTTAGTTAGTGCTTTGTCTGTTACTTTTCTGCTTCCTTCTACCTACCTCTCTCTTTGCTCCCAGCCCCATCAGGCATTCGCCATGTGATGTACCTCTCCGTCACTTTTGTTTAGCAAAATCTACAGCTCACTTAATGGAACTACAATGTTTTTGTTTTTTTTACTCAAATTAATCAATAACTTGTGTATTGTGCACCTCTGGTCCTCATGCTAATGCTTTGTCTTATCCAATTGATGTATTGTACAAACATACGAACATACAAATCTGCCAGCAGAAACAGGCCTTAAGGTCTGTCAAATTGAATCTGCTCAAATGCGCAGCTAGCACCCTTACATTGCAGCTGCCCCCCTCTTCTCTCCCTCACCTTTACCCCCTCGCACCCTGTCCCATGCCCTTTTAAAACTGCCCACTGTGCTACAGGATACCACCTCCTCGGGTAGAGTGTTCCATTTCTTCATCACCCTCTCTGTGAAAAAATGCCTCCTCATCTCTCTCCAATATCTTCCACCCTCCAACCTGAGACCATGTCCTCTGGTGTCCCTTCCTTTTCTCAGTTTAAATATCCCTTCTGTGCCTGTTTTGTTAATCCACTTCAAATATTTGAAGGTTCCAATCATATCCCTAAATCCCTCCTCTCCTCCAGGGTGTACATATTCAATTCAGTCAGCCTGTCTTTATAAGTTTTGGCCTCCAGTCCCTGGATCATCTTAGTTGCCCTATGCTGCACCTCCTCCATCAATCAGATAACCTTATTTAGAAAGGGATGCCTGAACTGCATGCAGTACTCCAAATGTGGCCTGACTAGTGATCTATACAGTGGCAGGACCACATCCCTATTTCTGGATGAGATTCCACTCGCAATACACCCCAGCATCTTGCTGGCCTTAGCTGCCTCCTTCCTGCACTGAGCTGAGTTGTTCATGTTACCCATTATGATCACCCCCTAGATCCTTCTCCTCCTCTGTGACCTCTATCTGAACACCTCCCAACTGCTATCTGCTCCATGGATTCCTTGCTCAGAGGTGCAAAACCTTGCACTTCTTCACATTGAAGCTCAATTACCACTTTTCCAACCACTCTTCCAGTTTGATCAGTTCCTCCTGTAGCCCCTGCCACCCCTCTATGTTGTCCACCACCACCACCCCTATCTTGGTATCATCTGCGAACAGACTGATCTTGCTCCTAACACCATGTGATATATCTGATATGAGTAACCCAAACAACACTGGACCCAGGACTGAGGCCTGTGGCATCCTGCTTGTCACCGTCCTTGGGGAAGAGAGTGCCCCCCCACCACCTGTTGCTGCCTCCCCCTTCAGCCAGTTCACAATCCAGTTTACCATCTTTGTCCCTGCCCCCACATATTGCAACTTACCCCCCCAGCCTCCTATGAGGCACTGAATCAAAGGCCTTGCTGAAGTCTAAAAACAGCACATCCACTGCATGGCCTTTATCCAGTTCCCTCGTTACCCAGTCGTAGTATTCAATTAGGCTGGTCTGACAGGATCTTCCAGAGATGAATCCATGCTGGCGACTGTCCTGGAGTCCATTTTCCTCCAAAAAGGTCACCAGCCTCTCTTTCAGGATTGCTTCCACAAATTTTCCTACAATGAATGTGAGGCTTACAGATCTGTAATTACCTGGTTCATCCTTTGGGCCACTCTTGTGGAGGGCACTACATGAGCCATTCTCCAATCCTGTGGTATGCAATCTGTGTCCAGGAAGGTACTGAACAGTACAACTCTGGCTTTTGTTAATGATGCCTTTATACTTTGTAAGGTTTACTGATGTGCTTGTCCCATGTTGTGCCTGAAAAATAGGCATAAGTATATATACTTAATGCACCTTACCTGGTTAATAAAACTAAATAAATAAATATTCAATCTTCTGTTTATGGAACCTCAAAAGCATGTAGTCACCAGATCTTGTTTGAGTGCATGTTCTGACAGGTATTTGTCAACTTGGATGTACCTGTAGCTCTTTTCTTACCTTGACAGAATGTAAGATGTGAGTAGAGGTACAGTTTACTGCCTCAACAACATTCTCAGCAAAACGGTTGACATTAAGGAAGTCATGAACCAAGTTTCTGCACTGTGCTAGTCAAGTCAGATGGGTGTATGTTCCTTCAGACACTGCTTCAACAGTGTTCTTGTCATTGTCTGTAGCAATGATTCTTGTCTCAAGGCCATCAAATAGCAACCAACTTTCAAACACCTCTTCCAACTGATTTGTGATGTTTTCATGCCAATTATTTTTTTCTGAAACTAAACCACACAGAGGGCAGCTTTTCAACAGTACACAATGGTACTAGCAGTATGACTGGAGGATGACGGTACAGTAAGGGGTTGTACAAAGCACAGCCAGTGTGCAGTCACAGTCATGTAATCAAGGATCTTGCCACTAGTCTAAACCTCCATAGTAATATAAATCCTTTTGTTCACAGACTTCCTCAAAGAATTATATGCTTTCTGTGAAATCTGATAATAAATTTGTGCATGGATACTCATGTAAAGAAGCAGCAGGGTGGAATTTCATAATGTGGTTTCACTACATGCATGGAAGTCAGGGCTGGAAGCAAAACTGAAGGGAAGCATATTCTCCACTATAATCTTAGCAATGTCATTGTTAAGTGTCTTTGAAATTGGATGAGAAGGTAAAAATTTGGGAGTATCGTCCTGCCATAACTCTGGAATCTTTAAATAAAAATATTTTCCCTTTTGATTGGCTGTAAATTATTTTTATTATTATGCTTGCATATATTCACAGCCAAAGTTGAGAAAAGGTTCTTTGATATGTATAATGTCACATATTTATCACCCAGAAGTGATCAAAGCAAGTTTTGTAATAAATAGGATGAAAACAAATTTCTGTAGAATTCTGTGAAAGAGTTACTGCAGAAAACAAAGCAATTTAAATGTAAGTTAATCCTTTTGTCATGCAAGAAACTGTGACACTGCATTTGATCCTGGTGGTCTCCACTGTACAGTGCACCGCATTTTGGACAATAGACCATTTTGTATTTAACATAGGTCATTAGTTCTAGGCTGCAACCAAATAACATTTTTTCCAGCTAATACTACAGTATGGTGTAAATATTGGCAGGTATAATCAGACAGGTTTCCCTATAATGTATACACATCAAACTGTATTTAAACAATAAACTAGCCCCTACCCTAAGATAGTTTCCAAAACATGCTTTTAATAAAAGTAACTTCTTAGATTTTGCTGATGAACTGAAACATTTTTATCTGCAGTAATAGATGGGAGGATTTGGCTGGCAGAATTCTGAGCCACAGGCTCAGTTCTGCTGCTGTCTTCCATGAAGTGAGATATGTTAGCTGACATCAGTTATAATAAGCCATTCACAGCATTTCAGGGTCATTTAACCAAAGTTAAACCAAAGTTCTGATGCAATTAGCTTAGTTGGGCTCCAGGATGGTTCTGCCTCTACTGGGTTTAGAAGGCAATATCCAAAACAACCTTTTTTATTGTCCAGTAGAATCCATCTGCATGCTGGTCCCAAGGAAGAGTCTTCTTGCTCTGAATGTCCAGAGAGGGAATCATAGGAATCATAGGAAGTTTCAAGCATCAGACTGTATGTCCTTATAGCTTGCCAGTTCTTACATTAAAAATATGTAATCTTATCTTTGTATTAGATGTCCAATCTTGATTTAAAGGAATCCATATTTGGACTGTCCACTATTATATCGGGCAGCTCATTCCATGATGATATCACCCTCTGGCTAAACCATTTTTTCATGAATTTGGGTTCCACCTAGGTGTAAATAACTGTTTATAATTACTGGTGACCCCCTTTATCAACTTGTTTTCAGGGTCTCCAAAATGCCGTAATAACTTGAAATCGAGTTATTACAGCGTTCTTTAAAACATCCTCTCAGTAGCGCTGTCACTTATCAGTAGCGTGCAATGCTATTGGCCCTTACTCCCTCTGTGGGAGGGCGAACATATTGAAAAACATGGCGGCAAAATTTCCCTCGCGATCAACAGCTTACTTAGCCGCGCCGCCTTTTGACATGTCCCGTATTCCCCCTATTTCTTCTGCTGCAAACGTAGTCCAGTGTGTAACTGCACCTGCTTCTCTGGCATTGTGCCTCACTCCGCCATGTAGCGCAGTGGGTCCTGCGCAGCCCTCTTCCATTCTGGCTCGGCCTCTACTCAACTCCGCTTGTGCTGCTAGGGAGCTATAGGCCTAATATCGCTCTGTGAACGACACTGAAGAATAAACTGCAGTGAGCGAGGGTACAGATGAAGATTAGCTCATTTATTGATGACAAAGTACCTGTGTGATTTACTCACTGTGGAGTTTAAGACCTTTTGCTACTGGATGGGGGTTAGGGACTGCTGCAACTGTCCTGGGTTGAGAGTAAGTAAGATTTACAGTACAAACCCTGCACCAGTAACTATAAAGAATAAAAAATAAGTAACTGTGTGTTCATGGATTTTTTTTACACACCCTCGGTGTATGATGACCTCAAACCTCTCGAGCTTCGCTCTCGAGGTTTATAGATCATCACACATCTTGGGTGTGCAATAAAAATCCATAACACACAGTTGCTTATCTATTATTCTCTATGTTATGCCTTCTACTGCTGCCCCTGCTGAACTTGAGTATGAATCCCAGTTCCTGTAACAATTGTGGATCTCCCATAGCTCTGAATAGCATACACACGTCACCTCTGAACCACCTACAGTGCAGTGAGTAAAGATTTAATGATTCTAGTCTATCTTTAGAAGGCTTAGTTTTAAGTGAAGCAATAGCTTCTGTGGCTCATCTCTGGACTAATTCTGAGAATATCCTATCTTTTATTAGGGATCCACACTTGGACACAGTACTCCAAGTGAGGCCTAATGAAGGCATCATACAGTAGCATTAGCACTTCCCTATCACTACTTCAGATATGTCTCAGTATGCAATTCAGATTTTGGTTTGTTTTCCTAATCTGATCATTGCAATGCATATCAAATTTTTAAATTATTCTTAATTGTAACTCCCAGGTCTCTCTCCTCATGCATCACCAGTAGTGGATCTGTGCCTAATTTATAGTTTAGTTCCCTATTATGTTTTCCTAGATGCATTATCTTGCATTTAGAAGCATTTAACTCCAATATATTTATCCTGGTCCATTAAACAATTTCATTTAATGCCCTCTGCAAGTGGGTCACATCTATAACATTATCAACTACTGATCCAACCCTACAGTCATCAGCAAACTTATATAACCATATTTTTGTTTAATTGTAGAGTAGAAATATAAATGTTAAATACACATGGCCCAAGAACCAATCCCTGTGTTACCCCACTAGTAATAGGTGCCCAAGCTGAGAGTGACCCCTTTATAGCAACCCTCTGCCCCATCCTGTAACCAATCATACATCCAATGTATTATGTTACTTTCCAACTAAATCTCCCTTAATGTATTCAATAAATACAAGTCAGGCAGTTTGTCAAACGCCTTGTCAAAATCCATGAAGGCCACATCCACGGAATTTCCCTTATCCAGTTCCCTGTTAACTTTCTCATAAAAGGACAGGAGTTTAGTTTGGCATGATCTTGATTTTGTAAACCCATGCTACAGAGGGTCTATTAACCCCTGTTCACCTAGGAAATCTATTTTTTTCTAAGATACCTCAAATATCTTCCCCATGCTAGAAGTCAGGCTTACAGGTCTAAAGTTGAATGGTTCTGTTTTTTAATAGTGGAACCACTGTAGCTTTCCGAGTTATTTGCAACAGACACATTCTAAACTACAGTGGGATGTCACAACATTTATGATCATTAACTGATTGAGTTAAGCATGGACTGTTGCCAGTACCAGCCTATTTTCCCTTTGTCCTGTAGTCATCTCATATGTCTTTGTATATTTAAGACATTCCTTTTGTGGGATGCTCTTAACCCCTTGTTAACATTCAAGCGATCTGCCAGGGCTTCAAACTAAGCTGTGTATTCTTGTCTATATGTTTTAAAACAGATTTTTGTCTCCCGTGGCTTCAGTCTATATAATAGCCATTTAAAGAATTAGTCAGCCCAAGTCCTTTGTTATGTTTGCACACAAATTATTTCATCATAATATTTCTGTTGAGGCATAATAAATAAGAAAATAATAAACACAGAAGGATCACTCTGGTTAATTAATAATCATAATAATTCCATATTTTGCATCCTAGCCTAATTTTCATACAGTCCACAACCACTTTCTGTGTCATCTGTTGATGTAATGGTACTAATTTTAAGCCTTGCCTTTGTGCTGACAACCAAGGGCCTTGCAGTACCCACTGATGTGCTCTATGACAGTGCTGAAAGTGGTGATGATGGAAGTAGAGATTCAAGTTTTCTTAGGGATGGGCTAACTTGGTAAAATTAAAATATCCTCTTCCAGGTTACTGTTGGGAGTCTTTAGTCACTTTTTTGGTTGATGACTGGCCTGTGCAATGCCCAGCCACTTACATGCATGTTTTTTCCTCAAATGATTGTTCAAGCCAGATGTGCCAAGGGCTATGGACATAAACCCACTGCTGATGCTCTGTAAACAAATCATGCAGATTGCACATGAAATGTCTTCTTTTCTTTTCTCAAAGAAATGATGCATAACAGATCTTTATTTTGAGCTAGAACTGCAGGCCATTCCTCAACCTCATTACCAGGTCTTCCAGATGCACTTTCTTTCCTCTTCTTTCTGCCTTATGACTTCTTAATGGACACAAAAGAACTTACCCATCCAGACATTTTTGTCCCTGACTGCCCAAAGTCCATTCCTTCTTCTTTGATGGTCTAACTCTGGCACCATCATTATCTAGATCCTCACCTGTTGCCACTTCCTCCATAACATTATCCTAAAAATAATCATTATGTTCTTCAAGGTCTGTTTTAGGAACAATGTAATCACGGTGATAGTCACAATCATTATGATCCCCTTCATTGTTATCATATTCATTATCCTTTTCCTCCCCACCAACATCCTCTCTTAGGTGTTGTTCTTTCTCTTGGTTTTCCTCCTCCTCCTCCATGTCACCCTCCACATGGTTTGAAATTATAGACTTGACTATGTGATCATGGATGCCAAAGGTCTGAAGCTCACTGTGAGTAACAATGGCTGGTCTTTTGTCAGAATGCTGGTACTGGTGGTTTACATAGTGGCTGCACTGGAACTGATAATACTATAACAGCTGTAAGAGCAACAGGACAAAGTGAAGAAAGAGTCTTTTTGATTAGGTGAAGATAAAGCTGCTTCATATTCTTTGCCACTGTGACAAGTTATAAAAGAGTTAGCTGAGTGAGGGTCTCAGCATCAGGTTGTATGACACAACTTTTACTGGATATTTGGTCCTCTGCCTCCTTCTCTTACTTTATGGAGGCAGCAGTAGCAGCAGAGGCTATGTTCTCCTAAGCCATAATGACAGTAAATCAAACAGTTGGGCAACATAAATTGAGAAAGACTGAAAACAGAAGAATAATATGACACAAGGCTGATGGACTTGTGGTGATATCCGAATCTAAACAACACATAGCAGCACTTACAGCACTACGGATGGTACAAAATATAAATTACAAATACAGTGAGTAGAGAGTACACAAGAAGATAGGTACACAGTGGTCCACAGAGTAACTACTATTACAGGAGGGGGACAGCAGTTAAGCACAGAGGGACCGAAGCATGATAATAAAAAGTCAGTCACAAAACTGGCAGAGAATGACAAGAAACACAGCAGTAACCAAGAGAATGAAAAAATATACAATTACATGAATAATTCCAGTACTCTCATTGGTCAGACTGCCCAGAGACAGTGATGTTATCTGACAGTAACATCACTGTAGCTAAGGCAGGCACAGAAATGACCTATTCACATTTTTTGAATTATTAAACGATCACTGCATACTGCAAAATTCTTTCTCTTACCATAACGCATTGTCCCCCTCAAAAAAATCAAAACATCTCTCTTTCTAGTGCATTTTTTCATTCATTCCAATTTTTTTTCTCTTTTAAACTTCAGTGAATGAGTGAGCATGTCATGAAAATGATAGTGAGTGACTGACCATTTCCCCAGCCTTTCACTTACTGTAAACCCAACTTTTTTTTCTCTCGTTCTCATTTAAATAAACATAGTGCACGCTATGGGCTTTAGTAGTAGTAGGCTTGCCACTGTGATAGGAAAGTAACTTAAAACCACCACCTAAAGTAAATTTAAACCATCATTCTGCAGCTCTACAATGCACATGCATGGCAGCTTGAATGTTAGCATGTGTTCAGGTCAAGAGCTCTGCAGGTTTGGCCCAGTGGCTGGGCTGATTCTTCTTTAGAACAATAAATGAAAATAATAATCAAGATGCGTCCATCCTGAGGGGTATAGTTCCCACACTGTGAGACAGAATTTCGGGTAAGGGGAGGAAGGGTGCAAGTGAAACAGATACAAGCACTGGGACACAGCACGGGAGGGTAGAGAGCAACACCTAGAAACAGATAGCATACAGAAAACAGTGCCACCTGCTGGATAAGCACCAAAAGCAACTTCTTTTTTTTTTTAAATATAAGCTTCCACACTAATAAATCAGTAAAAGAATAACATTTTAAACATGTACTTTTTTATTTTTTATTCTGAATATAATGAGCCACTGTATAATAGCAAAAAGGCACTTCAGGGTGTGCATTGTTGTGAAATAATGTCACTTCTCAGGTGTTAAATGCACAAGGCCTGCAGCCTCGTGCTTCAACCACCCGAGGCATGATGTTATTACACAACAACACACACCCTGTCATGCCTTATTGCTTAATTAAACCTGTCATGCCTTATTGTTCAATTAATATAGTAGAGACCTACTGGTTGTCATGGACTGGTTGTGGATTAGATCAACTGTAGACAAGTGGTAAAAAGAAGCTGGTACAGTCACAGACCACAAAGAACACTGTGTGAGTTAAATCAGACATGGCAATTATCCTAAGCAGTCAAAGGTATCTACAAGCTAGGACTATAATCTTAAAAACAAAACCCTCAGATGTAGTCTAAAGGAATTTATACTTATTGTATCTAACTGGAGAGAACAAGGAAGGTTGACGTAACACACAAGCCAAATTGCCTTGGGTCAAAAAGGCACAACATCAAGCAAGGAGAGCAGGTGTCAAGTCTGCATAGCATGCAGTCCCTCTGACATTGCAATGTTAGATGAGGAAAGGCAAGCAGCTACTACCTGTTTCTCTGGATCTTTATTTGTATTTTTCAGCCTCTGCAAGGTTGAATAGTTGGATTTAAAACTGGATAGTAATTATAAGATCCTAAAACACTGCAAACTTGGCAGAAGGTTGGATCATTAAAAATCTGATAGGTCTGAAACACAGTACAAGGAAAGGACACTATCCAGGGCTGTCCATTTTTCCACATACTACCTAAGCAACACCAAGGATTACTGACAATAGTGTTAAGGACTGAGTATTTTGCAAGTGGAGTTGTTGAAGAATGAAACCAGTTTTTCAATAATAGGGTAACCGAGTGCTTGTGCAACACAGTTGTATTGTGCACCCTCTCTGTTCCTGCTACAAGGAATATTGCACATTTGAAGTGCCATGAAGGCACAGAAACCCTCTTAAGGATATACCCCCAGATATCCCCCTCCCCCCCAGATATTAGTAGTAGTGTTTTATTTCTTAGGCACCCAATCCTGCAGGCTCTGGGCATCTTGCAAAACATATCCAAAGTACAATAACAGTTGCACAGTCAATAAACTAGATATTACAGAATAAAACATTTTTGTTGGTCCAATGCTTAGCTGTCAGTGGGGGTAAGCTATTAAAATCAATGATATTTTAACCCTGATTAAATGACTGAACCATGGGGTGCCCCATAAGCTCAGGGGGTGCCTTATTCCAGAAAACAGGAGCTGCCACCACAAATGCCTGGTCCCCAGACAGATTCAGATGTGATCATGGAAGCTTCAGGAGGCCCACCTCAAAGGAATGGAGGTAGTGGTCAGGAGCATTTGGATGCAGGAGCTCTTATAGCTAGCCTGGCCCAGACTGTGTAGGGCTTTGTATGTTAAAAAGCTTGTCTTGAAGGAGATGTGCCACCTCACTGACAGCCAATGCAATGCCCACAGAGCAGGAGAGATATGCTCAGAGTTAGACACCTGGCAATACATTGAGCTGTGGTGTTCTGTGCCAGCTGTAAGAGACATATCAAATCTCCAGACAGCCTGAGATAAAGAGCAATAAAATAGGCTAGACTGCATGCCACAAAGGCACGTGATCAGTGTATACAGGTCCTGAGGACTAAGAAAGGGCTTGATCCAGATGATGGAAACCACCATGGACCACAGCTGATACTTGATGTTCTAGTGTCGCTTATGGTCCATGATAATACCAAATTCATCTTCACCATATCACTGGCAAGAAGCTGATAGGGGCCAAGATGAAATCCAGACAAAGGCCCCTCTCCAGTCCTGCCACACTCCAGATACCCAAATTCACCAGTAACACTTCAGTCTCATCAGGAATCATCCTGAGCCAGCTGGAGGCCATCTAATTATTAATCACAGCAAGGCAGTCATTTAGTACACTAACTGCATCCCCTCCCCATGAGTAAATTATAGTGCATTGGGGCAGAAGTTTGACATCTTTGCAGAATATTTAAACTAGCAAATGGAGAGAAGGGTGCACACTCCATACGTCGAATGGGAAGAACACCCCTCCCCCCTCAGCTAGTGGTCAAACAGGAGTTCAGCATGTTTGCAGTTCATTTGCATCACCAGGTAAGGAAAAAGGTCCAGCTCCCCATACAATGCACAGGGGAAATGCCAGACTTCACCCAACAACTAACACACCAAAATCTGGCCAATGGAAAATCATGTACACAAATGCTCGTAGTCTGGGAAACAAGATCCCAGACCTGCAGGCAATAATAATATAGGCTAAACTGGACATAGTAGCAATTAGCGAGACATAGTTTACCAGTAACCACACTTGGGAGACTTCGGTATCCAGCTATGTACTGTTCAGAAGAGACCAAAGTGCAAAAATTGGGGGTGGAGTGGCCCTGTATGTCAATGAAAATATCAAAGCTACAGAAATTCAGAATACACATAAGAAGCCAGAAGAACTGTGGGTCACGCTGGAAACAGGAAATGGGACAGCTATAAGAACTGGGGTTGTCTACAGGCCCCCAGACCAGGGGAGGACATAGACACATTACTGTTAGAAGATATACAAAACATAACAGCTAAAGGGGAGGTTCTGATAATGGGAGACTTCAACATGCCAGATACAGATTGGTCAATACCAGCAGGAACATCTGCCAGAACTAGACACATGGTGGATTCCCTGCAGGGGGAAGACCTCAAACAACTGGTACAACAACCCACAAGAGACAGGACTATCCTAGATCTAGTACTGATTAACAGGGAAAGGATCACAGATCTCAAGGTAGACGGTCACCTGGGGGCCAGTGACCATCACATGGTATGGTTCAATTTGGTCACTACAACTAAATCATCCCATTCCAGGGCAAAAATATGGGACTTCAGAGGAGCTGACTTTGATAAGATGGCCAACAGAGTTAAGCTAGCCCTGGCAAAAAGAAATACAGGTGAGTGGGTACAGGCAAAGTGGGCAAGCATTAAGGATGCAAAACTTAAAGCAGCATCCCATTGTGTTAGAGAGAAAAGGAAGTGCAAAAGAAGAAGGAAACCACTTTGGTTCTCAAAAACAGTAGCAGAAAAGGTCAGAGCCAAAAGGCTGGCCTTCAGAAAATATAAGGGAACACAGCGGGATGAAGATAGGGAGGCATACCAAAGTTCCCTACAGGAAGCAGGGAAGGCAGTAAGACAGGCAAAGGCCTAAAACGAGGAAACACTAGTAAAGACAGTAAAAGAAGGTGACAAGACTTTCTATAGATACATTAGTGAAAGGAGAAAGTCCAGAGGGGGTATTGCTAAGATTAAAGGAGATAAGAGGGCATGTGAGGAGAAGGACCATGTAAAAGCATCTATCCTAAATAGATACTTCTGCTCAGTATTTAGTGAAAAGAAGTTGGGACAGGGCTCACAGCTCAGCACCATGGACACAGTGGGGAGAGAGGTGAGCACTAGTCCCTTCACAAAAGAAAGGGTCCTACAAGAGCAAGATAAGCTCAGGGTGGACAGAGATAGATAAGCTCAGGGTGGACAGAGATAGATAAGCTCAGGGTGGACAAGGCAATGGGACCTGATGGCATACATCCCAGGGTACTAAAGGAGCTAAGGGTGGAACTAGCAGAGACATTATCAGAACTGTTTAGTGAGTATCTGAGCACAAGAGAGGTCCCAGAAGACTGAAGAAGGGTTCATGTGATCCCGCTCCACAAGAGTGGTAGCAGGGAGGAGGCAGGGAACTACAGACCAGTCAGTCTTACCTCAATAGTGGGCAAGATTATGGAGGCACTCCTTAAGGAAAGGATAGTGCAACACCTGGAATCCATAGGAGCACAGGATCCAAGACAGCATGGGTTTACAAAAAGAAGGTCCTGTCAAATTATTCTCATAGATTTCTTTGATTGGGTAACCAGAGTGGTGGACTAAGGGGGAGGTTGATGTCGCCTACCTTGACTTCATCAAAGCTTTCGATACTGTTCCACATAGAAGATTGATTAAAAAGCTAGGTAGGCTCAGGTGGGTCAGAAGTTGGTCAACTGGGTGGCAAACTGGTTGACGGGCAGACAACAGAGAGTGGTGGTAAATGGTATACAGTCAGAAGAGATGCACGTCACAAGTGGGGTACCTCGGGGATCAGTCTGGGGCCAGTTCTCTTCAATATCTTCATCAGTGACATTGCAGATGGACTGGAGGGTAAGGTTTGTCTGTTTGCAGATGACACCAAGATCTGCAACAGAGTAGATGATCCAGATGGGGCAGCCAGAATGAGAAGAGATCTGGATAAATTGGCAAAATTGTCGGAAGAGTGACAACTGGGGTTTAATGCAAAGAAGTGCAAGATCATGCACATAGGGAAGAGAAACCCTGAAGCCATCTACAGGCTGGGAGGGGAGTTGCTGGCAGTCACAAGGGAAGAAAGAGACTTGGGCATCATCATCACCGATGACCTGAAATCATCCAAGTAGACCACTAAAGCAGTAGGTAAGGCAAGGGGGATGTTGGGGTGTATTAGTAGGGGTATCTCAAGTTGGAAGAGGGAGGTAATAATCCCTCTTTACAAAACACTGGTTAGGCCCCATCTGGAGTACTGCATGCAGTACTGGAAGCCACACCTTCACAAGGACATTAACCAAATTGAGGCAGTCCAGAGAAAGGCAACCAAAATGGTGCAGGGACTGCATCATAAAACATATGAGGACAAATTAACCGAGCTCAATATGCATACCCTAGAGCAAAGGAGGGAGAGAGGTGATATGATCAAAACATTCAAACACCTTAAGGGCATTAACAAGGTGAAAGAGTATAACATGTTTCAATATAAGAAAAATAGCAGGACAAGAGGACAGCATGAGATTAGAGGGAGGCCAATTAAGGGGTAATGTGAGGAAGTTCTTTTTCGCAGAAAGGGTGGTGGATGCATGGAATGGCCTACCTCAGGAAGTGATGGATATGAATACAGTGCAGGGCTTCAAACAGGCATGGGATAGGCATAAGGGAGCAATACAGATGAGTATGAATAGATAGGCCATTGATAGAGCAAAGGCTGATGGCACATTTATAAGGTAGAAAAAGAAATGGGCAGACTGGATGGGCCTTGCAGTCCTTTACGTCCATCAGTTTCTATGTTTCTATAGGTACAGTTTAATATCTGAATCACCTCTCAAAGTGGAAGCATGTACACTGCAAATAGCATGGGTGGCAAGACTAAATATGGGGATGTAGTACCCTTAAACTAAAGGTACCTTAGAGAAGAAAGCCCTCTGGTCCCTATAAGCCAGACAGGGGAAGTGCTGGTGGAGAATGGAGAGGATGGTGGGAGCAATACAATGAGTGTCTAAAGGATACTTGGTTATGTGCAGTTAATTATCACTAGATGTGGGGCATTGTGTGAGTCCCCTACTGCTCCATTGAACCACAGCTTACTTTCAATTGACTGGGATATCTGATGAAATATATTGGAATGCTTAGGAACATAGTATTGATTAAGCAACAGAATTACTTGTTTGGTAGGATAACTGACAATGTTGTTAGGGATTGAGAACTTTTGTGTTGGAATCACTGAGGAATAAAAACAGTTGTTGAATGGTTAGATAACTGAATGCTTGTGCATCATAGTTGTGGTATATACTTTCTAGCCCTACTACAAGGACTACCACAATTTTGAGGTGCAATGAAGACATAGAAACCCATTTGTGGAGGGTTCCAGTGCTAGAAGTGCTGTAGGGACATATTCCCCTTTGACTAAAAGTACCTTTAAAAAGAAGCCAAAAGAGTCAATCAGTAATACATTCAAAGCACTTACTTCCATGCCGCCCAGTGGTGCTGAGGGTTGAGGTACTGAATGCCTTACTCGACTGCACTGGTGACCCGGGTTCAGGAACAGACTCGGGCACGTGGGTTAACAGGGGGAAAGAGAGAACTGAGTATCCAAAGGACTGCTCTCCTCTCCTGGGGTGGGTTGTGGGGTAGCTCAGCAGTGGCCCCCAGTGGGGACTGTAGGTACTGCAGGAGCAATGCAGTGGGGAACCTTAGAAAACTGGAAAAAAGCTCCAGGGATCTGCCGGATGATGGCTGCCAGTCTCTAATGCCACTGAAGCCCTCCAGGGAGCCAAGTCTGCCTCAGCAGCATTCTGGGGCCAAATAGTGAGGGCCCCAGCACCCTCCACTGGTGCCTTCCCCCTTGGAGGAGAGAGACCCACCCAGCGAAGGATTATATTGGGTTACCCTGGGGTCAACTGCAGATGTGAGAATGGAGGGTTCGAGTGAGGAGGGTAGGAGAAAAGTTGGGACCATGGCAGCCCTAGGGAGTGGGGGACTCTGGAGTGCATAGGGGTAGATATACAAATAAAGAAAAAAAAAGAAGCACTTACTTCCAATCAGGAGAGAAGAGACATAGCCTGTTGATTGTATTTTGGTAAAGAAATCACTGTCTTGATGTAGCTGAACTTGTAAAGTGCTAATGTTCAGGAATAGTAGACCACAGTTCAGACCAAACTCTCGGATGAATTATAAAATATAACTATTTTTGGCATTCGGCCCAGAAGACTGACGAGGAGAGGAGCGGAGAAAAAGAGAGAGAAATTGAAATGACAAACACCCAAGTTAAGAACATCTCGAGGAATCCAAAGCCTTAAGTTGATAGACATGCCAGATGTGGACTAGAATGCCCCAGTACCTTCAAGTGCAGGGAACCAGAACCTGATAGAGACCCTTAGGAGTGCATATCTGATATTGAAGGTGGAACATTCCACAACGAGGGGGCCATTCTGGATTTGAGCCTCACAAATAGGGACAGAATTGGAGATGTCACATAAAAACTTAGAAACATAGACTTTGATGGCAGATATGACCACTTGGCCCACCTAGTCTTCCCATTCCCTATGTATTGGATAAGCTGCAGATTCTAGTTAACCAACAGCCTACTTCCTCCTACCCTTTACTATAATTGCCTTCTGTTTATCCCATGCATTCTTTAATTCCCCCACTGTTTTTGACCCCATGACCTACTCAGGAAGGTGGTTCCATACATTCACCACCCTCTCCGTGAAAAAACTGCTTTCTGATGTTGCCCCTGAGCCGTCCCCCCTCTATCTTCAAACTGTGCCCCCTTTTTCTTGCACACCTCTTTCTCTCAAAGATGCTCCCATCTTGGACTTTGTTGATTCCCTTGAGGTACTTGAATGTTTCTATCATGTCCCCCCTCTCCCTCCTTTCCTCAAGGGTATACATATTAAGCACTTGCAGTCTCTCCTCATATGGCTTCTGTTGCAGACCCTGCACCATTTTAGCTGCCCTCCTCAGGACCGCCCATCCTGTCTATGTCCTTATGGAGATGGGATTCCAGAACTGCATGCAGTACTCAAATGGGGTCTCACCAATTGTCTGTATAGAGGATAACAACTTCCTGTTTTCTGCTGGTGATGCCTCTCCTATGTATCCCAGTATCCCTCCAGTCCTCCTTACTGCCTTCTCACATTGTTTGCCTACCTTAAGGTTATCTGATATGTCTACCCTGAGGTCCCTTTCCATTTTTGTTGTTGTTAGTGCCTCCCCCCATTGTGTACTCTTCCCCTGGGTTTATGTTTCTCAAGTGCATTACTTAGCACTTTTTTGCATTGAATCTAAGCTGCCATATTTTTGACCATTCCTCCAACCTTGCCAGATCCCTTCTCATCCTTTCCACTCCCTCCCCGCTGTGTATCAACCCTGTTGCAGATTTTTGTATCGTCTGCAAAGAGGCATACTTTTCCTTCCAGCCCTTCTGCAATGTCTCCTATAAAGACATTAAAGAGGACCAGTCCCAGTACTGAACCCTGTGGTACCCCACTAGTAACCACCTTTTCTGCAGAGTGCACTCCATTTACTATTACCCTCTGCAACCTGTTGGTCAACCAATTTGTTACCCAGGCTATCACCCTGGGACCCACTCCCAAGGTGGCAAACTTGCTTATTAGTCTTTTGTGTGGGACTGTGTCAAATGCCTTTGTAACCCCTAGGTGGCACTATCCCTTGGGCTACTACCCCTGTCTGCTTGGCTACTAATAGGTTAAGGGGCCTGAGTTCTGAAACGGGTGCCTCCACCCAAAGGTCTGGGTTGGTTTGGGTTGCATAACCAGGTTGCAGCCCTCTGGGACACTGTGACCCCTTTCCTCCCACTGGTAGCCCACACCATACACAACAGTGACTTCCCAATACCCTGTTATGCAAACCACATACACTTGTACTTGGCACTTACCTCCAGGACTGGTTCCTTCAAATCGACTCTGGGGACCCCCAGTAAAATAAGGTGATGCAGTACAACAGTAACAATGCAATACCTTCAACATAAACTGACACCACAGTCAATGTAAATTTCAGAAACAAACAGATCTGATTTATTCAGGAGTCTGTAACAAAGAGGGGGAATAATCAGGTTAATTAGCTTGAACACATTAATAATCACACTATTGTGCATGCACTTAGAGCCCCAATCAGTCACACTCTGTGAGTACCCAAGATGGGGAAAGGGGCTAGCCAGGTCTGTTGCCCGGGGTAGGCCGGCATGGCAGCTGGTTGGGGCCTTGTGATGGAAAAAGAACATGCACACAATTTATAATCCAGAGCCGGAGGGCTCAGTTCTTAGAAAGAAAAGCACACAATCAGATGACACACTTCGATTAAAGACAAGTTGCAGGGAGCTATCCTGATAATTACTCACAAAACCCAGGCTAAGCACAGGAGAGCCGATGGCTGACTGGCTGGGTTGCCAGAGGAAGCTGGGCCCCTCGATGATGGATCTTTCGGTGCAGCAGGGTAGTGAGGCTGGACCCACATGGCAGGGCTCATCTGCGTCAGGCAGCAAGGATTCTGTCCAATCTGATAGGGAACACTGCCATTAGCCCACAAGTTACAGACAGAGGGAAAACAGATCGCAACCCTTGCAGTTCATAGCACATTTATATGTAAAGGAAATTACTGTACCAGGCAGGCTTCTCCTCGATCCCGATCGCAAAATCACTGCAATTACCCGGGAGCACTACGGTAGCTAAACTCCTGACAAGCCGATCACTCTCAGCAAAATCTTCAGTCTTCTACAGGGTGAGCCTGGTTACCAATCAGCAGCTTGCTTCATTCTCCACTAACTCGGATTCAGTCCGAAAAAGTCCTCGTCTCCCTCTTGGGGCAGACAGCAGGCTAGTAGGCCAGGAATCAGGCCTTCCGTGGTTCTCCCACAAGAATTACGCCGCAACGGCCACTCAAACACACACAACAGTGCTGCTCCTTCAGTGTCCAACTCGAATCTGGCTTACCAGAAAACAGTTCAGGGCATTTCCTTTAGATACAAAGGGTTTGGTTGGTCGGTTCAGTTGTCAGTCACAGCAGGGCTCCCTCGATTGGTGCCAAAAGGTGCCAATGATCCAAAACTATATTTCCAGAGTCAGGCACCACACAGATCCACTTTATAGGCTCCATTTTAGAGTCCTCACCACCCGATTGGTCCAATTCGCAGTTCAGGACCAAAATGGTGGAGCAAAACAGAAATAGTCCATGCTGCAAGAAAGGCAGGTTAGATAAACTACATTTTCATTATTAATCTGCATATTTCCCTACAATTAGTTGCATCTTTCGAAAGTGCTCACTTTGCCCAAATAGCGAGGGCAGAAACGGAGTGATTATTCAGCAGCTCGAGCAGGACTCAAACAGGGAAACATGTAGACCCCCCTCCAAAGTTTAATTATACTGCAAATGGCAGCTCTTAAAGAGACAGTACTTAGAGGCTTTAAAAGCACTCACTGGCGATCACAGTTAAACAGCTTTACCACCTAACACCAACCAGGCTCTGATCAATTAGGCAAGCTTTTGGAAGACTTTTGGGAACCCCAATTTGCAGGGGGGTTACACCTTGCTAAAGTCTAGGTAGGCCATATCTACAGCCCTTCCCTGATCTACTACTTTGGTCTCTCAGTCAAAAAAAATCTATTAGATTTGTCTGACATGATCTTCCTGCTGTGAATCCATGCTACCTTGGGTCCTCTGCCCCGCTGGCCTCTAGGTACTCAACAATTCTCTCTTTCAGAAGTGATTCCATCATTTTCCCTACCACTGAGGCTAAACTAACAGGTCTGTAGTTCCCTGCCTCTGCCTTGCTCCGACGTTGGTGAAGACGAATCACATCTGCCCTCTTCCAGTCCTCAGGTACCACACCATCCTTCCATGATTTGTTAAGTAAAGAAACCCTGGAATCAGTGATTACATGACCATGTGGTTTCACATGAGGGCTTATGGCTTGATGAGACCCTAAACTGGGGAATTCATATAGATAATGTAATTAAAATGTAGGGAAGAAACTTGGAGCCCTGTACAGGGTTAGACATCGTATGGACCCTGAAGTAAGAGGGAGGGTTGTTGACTCAATGAGCATGCCTATGTTTTTCTATGGAGATTTTACATATGCTAGTGGCAAAAAGAGTGATCAGGAGAGATGGAGGTGTGTCATGGTAGACTGGCTAGATTTATTTTGAATGGTCCATGTATTACACATAATTGTTTTTTGCTTAATCAATTGGAATGGTTGAAACTTTCGGAATGTAGACACGAACATTTACTTGCATTCATGTACAAATGTTGGCTGGGAGACATACCTCCATATATAGCTGCAGTGGTGATAAAATAGAATAAATTGAACTCATTAAGATCAGCAAATGCCCCGGACTTTGAAATCCCAAAATGTAATCTAGAAATAAGTCGCCAATCAGTTATTTATAGGGGGTCCCTCGAATGGAACAAACTACCAGTAAATATTAAAAGTTTTAAGGACAGGAACCTGTGGACACAGATTAAGACTTGATATAAGAAGGTTACCATTAGTACTAGACCATGTTGTTCTATTTGAAACCCTTGAAACTTATTTTTATGTCCTCCCTATTTTTTGTTTTGCCTGAAACCCTGACTGAGTGATATATTTTATTTGCATCTATAGACAGATTGTATGTATTTATTTATTGTTTTATGTGTCATTTCTTGTACTTGTGATTAATCACCGTTTCAGTTCTTGGAATCTTGTTGTAAATGAGCAAAAAGCTCAATCGAGTTAATCCTAATTCATATAATTTTGTATGTTCATATAATTGTGTATGCATATAACTTGTCAGAATAAAATATGAAATGAAAAATTAAATGAAAAATAAAACTAGAGCTAGAAAGCAACTTTTCACAAACTAAGGTTTTTAACATTAGAAACACTCATTTTGGTAGAATGAAGAAACTGGTTAGAGAAAGCTAGAAGAGGTGAGGTCTATATGAGGAGTGGATAGTAAATGGGGATTGATTAAAGAAGGTTTGTTTGAAACAACAGCCCTCAATACAGTGGTGGAGCTAGAGGGGGGCTGGGTGGCAGTCACCCCTCCTAGCTGCCCCAGTGCGAGTAGTTGTACCCCTCCACTATCTTTATTCACTGTTTAGTGCCCATTGTGGAGTCCTTGGCTGACTGATTCCCCCTGCTCCCAAACCTGCCTTCGCCACTACTTTAGTATTAGAGTAGAAGGATAAACAGGACAGGAAGAAACCAATCTGTAACATAAAAGAG
Source organism: Neoceratodus forsteri (assembly GCA_016271365.2). Taxonomy (NCBI): domain Eukaryota; kingdom Metazoa; phylum Chordata; order Ceratodontiformes; family Ceratodontidae; genus Neoceratodus; species Neoceratodus forsteri. The sequence continues at coordinate 1,782,767,897 of CM057452.1, forward strand.
GTGGAGGAGGCAGGAAGGAGAAAAGGATGATCTTCAAAAACAAACAAACACAAGGTCAACCAGAGAGATGATGTACCAGACCAAAAGGGTTAGGAGCACAAATACAGCAGCAGAGGTAAAGCTAAAGGAGGGAGTGAAGAAAGGGGAATAAGGCATTTTTCTTCTATGTTCAGGGGATGCACAAATCCAATGTGGCGAATAGATAGAGTAAAGAAGGGGGAAGGGTAGGAGGAGGAGGTTGAGGAAAAAGCAGAAATACTAAGTGAGTATTTATGCTCAGTATTCATGGCAGAGGACAAGGGGCAACTACCTCAATGTGGTCTCAAGGCAAAAGAATGAGAGTTGAGCAGATTTAACATGGAACTGATAACTGAGATGGTGTTAAGGGTCTAAGTTCTCTGAAGAGTGACAAAGCATTGGGTACAGATGGGGTACACACTAGAGTGCTAATATAAATTCAGCAGAAGTTGACCTTCCCACTGGCAGGTCTCTTAAACTGTTCACTGGAAACAGGAGTGGTGCCAGTAGATTGAAGTGTAATTAATGTAGTACCCATGCACAAGAGCAGGAGCAGGCTGAACTAGATAACTATAAACCAATCAGTCTGACAACTATAATAGGCAAATTACTTGAGACCATTTTTATGGAGAGGATGGTGGTGTTTCTAGATGCCAATGGATTTCAGGTCAAAAACACATCATCTATTCATGATATTTAAAACAAATCCGATTGACAGCTTAGACTGGGTCATGAAATGGGCAGGTGAAAGAGCAGTAGATGTACTTTATCCGGACTTATGCAATGCTTTTGACACAGAAAATAATTGCAGATGAAGGCCTGGAAGCCCATCTAGTCTTCTCAAGACTGTAATTTTGAGCACTGCTCCTCTGTTAGTCTTTCCACCCCATCTCCAGTTGGCCTCCTTTGCACCATTCCCATCCTCTTTTGAACTCTTTCACTGTTTCAACCCCAATGACATCCTTCAGGAGTTTGTCCTGTGTTATCAAGACTCAGTTTGAAAAGAAGCACTTACATCCTTCTTGAACCTCCCTCCCACCACTTTCAGGAAGTAACTCATGGTACCCATGTTACCACTCATTGTGAACAGCTCACTACTGTTCACCTTGTTTGTTCTGCAGAAGTACACAGCTCAGTCAAGTTGCTCCTCTTCTCCTGTCCTCCAGCATATACATGTTGAGATCCTTCAGTTGTTCTTCACGGACCTACCCTGTTGCCCTGTATCATTTTGGTTGCTCATCTCTGCAATAACTCTAACCTGTCCTTGTACTTCCTAAAGTGTGTGCTGCAAAACTGCACACAGTATTCCAAGTGTAGGCAAACCAGGTATTTATACAGGGAGCTGTATTACCATCTTCTTTCAGCTAGTTATCTATAGTAGCTCTGTGGAGGTGTTGTGGGACAACAGATGGACCAGACACCGAACTTCAGGTTCAACACACAATCTCTGTGTGATGTTTATTCAAAATACAAGAAATACGCTTCTGCAATGCCATATTACTTCTATAGTACATCAGTTTGCAGTAACAGACTATGAATGTCCTTTTTCTGCACTTAGCCAGCACCTACTGACACAGCTCTCTGATCCAACTCACTAGTTGAGATAGCGACCACCTCTATGCAAGCCCCATTTGCTTGCGTAGTGGGGGCTCAAAAAGAAAAAAGAAAAAAAAACAAGCTATAAACAAAGAACCTCAATGCAGAATCACTGAAAGAAGGGTTACCCCAAAGGGCACTGGCAACAAATCAAGTTTCAAAGAAATACAACATCATACACACTTCCATAATGAAATGCATCATGGGATATATGCAAATCACCATGACATTTCAGACTTGTTCATCTTACATCAATTTACATGCATTTTAAATAGCACAACTAACTAAATTTCTATAATAGTCACCTAGTACTGTTTACCATTATCAAAACTCCAAGTGCCATTGTATTTTAAACATTTACAGGTTTCATAAGCATAAGGTATATACATTAAGGTATTTTATAACATAGTGCTATTACATACTAAATCCAACAACAATAAACACAACCTTTTTACATGTACCTGAAGTCACCACAATAACCTCCTGTACAAGGACCTGAGAGGAAAAGGAAAATTAAAGAGGACACTATAGCATAGTCAAGAAGGCAGTGCCCATCAGTGGCCAACCTTATGGACTAGAAATTGTAAAGGACAGAACAGACTAAGAAATAGAAGAACTGTTGCAACAGATTTAAGAAAGGGTCTGTTCTCAAGAGTGGCAGGAGCTCCAGGTCACAATCTCCCTAATTCAATATGCCTTACTCACAGCTCTGCTATATCCTGCCTTCATGCTCTTCATTATTAACATCCCAGGTCCTTTCCTCTGAAGTGATCCCCACTACCACCCCAGTCATCATAAATTCTGTTCTTGGGCTTTTGGCCCCTGTGTACATTATTTTGTAGATGTGTGAGTTCAAGTCCAACTGCCACACCCTCGACTACCTCTCCAGATTAATTAAATCATTCTTTATGGCCCATATCCCCTCCTCATTGCCCATCATCTGTGAAGTGGCATATCATTCCCTGAATCCTCTCATCTATATCACAAATAAATTTGTTAAACAGAACCAGTCTGAAAACTGATCCATGGGGTACCTTGTGCATCACCATTTAGGACCACCATTTCTGTGGGAAGGACACCAAACTAGTTAAAACATATATAAATAATGAATAAAATATAAAGCAACATATGAAGCACAATAGGCTATGAATTAGGAAATTTAGGTATGTCAATATGTGATGTATTTTAAAAATTGTTTCCCAAGGACTGTGAGGTTTAATAAGCTAATATCATTGCATGGATGGTAAATACAATAAAACAATAAAGATGATATGAGAAAAGAAAGAAGCAGTAAAAAAGTGATTTCACCCTCCCCTGAGGTTTACCATTTAGGAGAGGACCACCATTTGGGTCCTTCCGCTTCACCAGTTTTGGGGAGAATGGATAGGAATTTGAAGACTTTGAGTTTGGGGACAAGATTGCAGGATAGATCAGCAACTGGCTGGGTGGGAGAACACAGAGAGTACTCTTAAATAGGAAATTCTCTTAGGTAAGAAAAGTCACCAGTGTGATTCCCCAGAGGTCAATTTTAGGCCCAATGCTTTTCAATATATTTTATTTGCATCACCAGGGAAGGGATCTCAGGGAAGATATGCTTATCTGAGATGCAACCAAAATCTACCATAGAGTGGACAGAGGTGAGTGGTCAGGACATTGATAGAACATTGGAAAAGTCTAGAAATAATAAAGGGCCTGTCATTTAATCTTCAGTGCAAAAAGAGTAAAGTTACACACATATGGGTCAGGAATCCAGACCAGAATACAGGATGAGAGATGCAGCATTAGAAAGAATGACAGAGGAGAAGAATCTGAGAGTCTTAATAGAAGGCAAGTTAAAGCAGTCAAGACTGTGGTGTGCCCCTGGGTTGTTTCCCATTTAGAGCTCAATGATGACTGGTTGATAAGTATATTATCTTAATGGATTGCTTAAATTTAAAGACACGGTATTTACTTTGATTGGACAAACTGATTAACTGGCACGGGGTCATACTACCGTATGACAAAACATGGCTAAAAATGCCACAGCCAAACAGTGCCAAACACAGAGTCAGGCAAAATGCCAATCTGTTTGAGACATTGCACCCATTGAAAACAATGGGTGTTTACTTTTTGCAGGGTCTTCACCCCACACCTCCTGGAACTTAATTAACTAACTCTGGGGGTGGGGGTGGACTTCGGGATGGGAAGAAACCCGGAGTGGATGTTGATTTGTTTTAAAAATGCCCACAAAAGTTGCAGTAGAGGAGCCCTGGGGAACCGAACCATGGTCCCACGCTCCTGATTGCGCCATGTGCTAGTGCCCTAGCTACTTCACTATGGAAGCAGCTCGACCAGGCACCCAGCACATGGCAACTACTGCTGGCTCCACATCACCGTGCAGTGACAGGGGTAGCGTTATATCCCTATCACTGTTCTACCCCAGTTTCTGTAAAGTCAAGCACTGTACAGCACAGTTAATACTGCGCTGTCTTACATACGTGGTATTGACCTGGTACCTGATTAACTAATTAATTAACTGTCTCAGAAGGGTATACAATTCAACACAGTGGGACAACCAGTAACCGCCCCGACAAAGAGACTGCTTGAGCCTCAAAGTGCTGGGGTTCCTTGTTACTAGTTCCAGCAATCACAGCATTAATGGTGATGCTGCTATCTATGTAAGCCTCTAACTATGGTGCAGCAATAAAAGTTTGATCCAAGTATCATCCTGGTCTGAGACTGCTACCGTCATTGGTTTTCCTTGAGCATCTTTTTTGATTAGCACCAGGATTAACTGTGAGCACTGCTTTCACCTCCAAGCCCAACTTACAGCAGTCAGTCCAGTGTCACAGAGTGATGGGGAAGGCAAATAGGATGCTAGGGTGCATAGGCAGGGAGATCAGCAGCAGAAGAAGGTGGTGATTCTGCCTCTGTATACATCAGTGATGCAGCCACATTTGGAGTACTGCATACAGTTCTGGAATCTGCATTCAGAAAAAGACAGGGATAAGGCTGAGGCAGTGCACAGGAGGTTAACATAAATGATTCAGGGACAGCAAAACAAGTCCTATATGAAAAGGCTCAAGGACCTCATTATGTATATACTGTAACTGAGACCAGGAGGAAGAGTGGGACATGATTAAAACTTGCTAGTTTCTTCATGCCATAAGTAAGGTGAACTGCAAACTGTTAACAGTGTACAGAAATGCAAGCACAAGATGCTAGTGGAAGGGAGATTCAGGAAAGATATCAGAAAGAATTTCTTACAGAGAGGGTGATGCACAAGTGTAACAGGCAGCCAGAGTGGATGGTCTGTTCCAAATCAGTGGAGAGATTTAAGTGATGGTGGGAGAGTCATGTGGGGCTGCTAAGGATAGTAGGGGAGGATGACATATGAGGAGGGGGAGTAAGTGACCACTAGGGTGTTTGCATCACACTGTTGGTAGGAAGAGACAGACTGCTCTGACCAGTGGGACTTCTTCCACTGTCAGCTTTTAGGTTTCTATCCTTCAGGACTAAATTTTATTTATGAGTGCCAGAATTCCAGACCTCATGCACACTGCTCAACTATGTAGGGATCTTTGATTGTATGGATGATTTTACTGTTTATTTTTTAACAAATGATGTTGTTATGTATTTATCCTATTTATATGTTTTTAATTAGCATTGTATATTGTGGCTTTTGATATGTAAAGCACCTTGATATTTTGAAAGGTGCTTTAAAAATAAAGTTATTATTATTATTATTATTCAGTCAAGCTGCGACTATCCATCCTTTCCAATGTGCTACAGGGCTCAGTCCTACAACCAAAGGATTCCCTGAAAGTGTGGACTCCTGTCCTTTAAGGGGTGTCTGTAGGGCATGACCAGAATCTGAAGAAACATGGTATTTGCTGAATGAGACTCCAGGAGACGAAGGCAATGTCTGAAGCAACTGCTTTAAAGCTTGGCTGCCCAATCTTCACCTTAAAGTACAAGGCTCATTGATGCATCATTGTAGCTGAGCCCTTAAGGGGACCAGCTCTTAAGTGATTGTCAGTAGAGCCTGGCTCAAGTGACACAGCCTGGTTGTCATGTGATCCTAACCCTTAATGGGTGCAGTCCAGGCTTTGAGAGTTAGGTAATTTGCCCTGCTGCTGGGCCAAGTGCTTAGAAGCATTTAAAAGAATGGTAGAAGCACAAGAAGTTGAAGTCCATGTAAGTATGTCTGCATGAGAGTTGAGCCATGAGATGAACTTGCAAACAGCAACATGTAAAAGGCCTAAGGTCTACAATTAGGAAACCTAAAGTCTAGAAAGGTAAAGCCTGACGATGGCAATGCAAGGCCAAGCCAACATTGGTCACAGCAAAGTTAGGGTCATACTAAGATGGCAGTAGAGAGAAGGCAATGAAAGAAACATGAATCTGCAGGATAAGGAGAGCAGAAGAATGAGCAGCAGGTGCAATATACAGGCCTCCAGGTCAGGGGGAAGAAGTGGAAGGGACCTTGAGGATGAAATACATGAAATGGCAATGAAAGGTGAGATTCTGCTGATGGTGGATTTCAGTATGCCAGATGTGGATTAGACCACCCAGGCAGCTGTTTCAGACGGAAGTAGAGGCATCCTGGATTTCTACAAGGGGCAGGACTAAGGCAGCTGAGTGATTGATCCCACCAGAGACTGGGCACTTCTTGATCTAGTAATGACTAACAGGAAAGAATCACTGATATCTGGGTGGTGGGGCAACTAGGATCCAGTGATCACCACATAGCGTGATTCAGCATGCAGACAGGATTTGGTCAAGTCACCTAGGGCTAAGGTTTTCGATTTCAAAAGGCAGACTTCTGAAATGGGGACAGTTATCAAAAGTGCCCTGGAGAATAAAGGACAGGAGGGGGTGGAAGACCAGTGGAGAACCTAATAGGAGCCATAGTGGAAGTAACAAACAAATGCACCAGATTGGTATCAAAAGGCAAGAGAAGGAAAAGGCCACTATGGTTCTCAAAAGAGGTAGCAGAAAAGGTAAGGGTTAAAAGGGCAGGGTTCTGGAAATATAAGGAGACCCAAAGGGAGGAGAACAGAAAGGTGTACCAAGTATGTCTAAAGGAAGCAGTGAGCGTGGTGAGGAAAGTAAAGGTACAGACTGAGGAAAGTTTAGCACAGACAGTAAAGGAAGGGGACAAGACATACTACAGGTACATCAGCAAAAGGAAGAAAACCGGGGGGGGGGGAATTGTAAGACTTAAAGGGGAGGAAGGGGAGTATAAGGAGGGAGACATGGATAAGGCAGAAATACTGAATAAATACTTCTGTTCAGTATTCACAGAAGATGGGGAGGGACAGGGACCACAGCTGAGCATCACATGACAAGCGGGGAAAGGGGTTGACAACAGTTCATTCATGGGGAGAGAGTCCTGCAGGAACTTATTAAATTGAAGGTGGACAAAGCAATGGGACTAGATGGTATACACCCAAGGATACTATGGGATACTACGGCAGCTGCGAATAGAGCTTGCAAAACCTCTGGCAGCATTGTTCACTGAGTCACTTAACACAGGAGTAGTGCCAGAGGATTGTAGGAGGATATGTCGTCCCCCCACACAAATCAAGTAGGGAGGAGGCGGCAACTACAGGTCGGTCAGCCTCACCTCAGTAGTGGGAAGACATGGAGGCACTACTTAAGGAAAGGATAGTGACATCTAGAAGCCATTGATGCCCAGGACCCTAGGCAGCATGGGTTCACAGTGGGTAGGTCATGTCAGACAAGTCTCATAGACTTCTTCGACTGGGTGACAGGGGAAGTAAATCAGGGGGGCATGGTGGACATGGCCTACCTCGATTTCATCAAAGCCTTTGACACTGTCCCACGAGGAGGCTGGTTAACAAGATGAGTAATCTAGGCATGGGAGACAAGGTGGTAAACTGGTTAGGAAACTGGCTAACGGACAGGAGACAGAGGGTGGTGGTAAATGGAGTACAATCTGGGAGAGAAAAGTGACCTGTTGAGTACCTCAGGATCAGTCCTGGACCAGTTCTGTTCAATGTCTTCATCAGTGACATTGCAGAAGGGCTGGAAGGAAAGGTCTGCCTGTTTGCAGATGACACAAAGATCTGTAACAGGGTGGATACCCTGAAGGGTGGAGAAATGAGGAGGAACCTGGGAAGCTGGAGAAATGGTCTGCAGAGTGACAACTGAGGTTTAATTCAAAAAGTGCAAAATTATGCACCTGGGACACAGTAACCCTGGGGGGAGTTGCTGATGGCCACCAAAGAGGAAAGAGACCTGGGGATTACTATTTCAGATGACCTGAAAATGTCAAAGCAGAGAACAAAGGCAGCAGGGAGGGCCAGTGGCAAGCTAGGGTGCATAGCAAGGGGTATCACCAGCATACAGTGTGAGGTAGTGATGCCGTTATACAAAACCCTGGTCAGACTTCACATGGAGTGCCATGTGCAGTTCTGGAGGCCACACCTTTTAAAGGACATTAACAGACTGGAGGCAGTCTAGAGAAGGGCGACTAAGATGGTACAGGGCTTGCACCACAAGACTTACAAGGAAAGATTAATGGACCTCAATATGTACTCGCTGGAGGAGAGGAGGGAGAGAGGGAACATGATAGAACATTCAAGTATCTCAGAGCTATAAACAGTATGCGGGGTTGGGGAATCTTTCAGTACAGGAGGAGTACAAGAACTAGGGGGCATGACATGAAGTTGGAAGGTGGCAGGTTAAAAGGGAATGTGAGGAAATTTTTCTCACAGAGAGGTGGTAGATGCATGGAATGGTCTGCCACAAGAGGTGGTGGGGAGAGCTCTGTGGTTGGATTTAAACATGGATGGGACAGGCATAGGGAACCATAGAGGTTAAGCGGGGAGGATCAAAGTTGTAATCAAATACAGGACTTACGGGCAGACTGGATCGCACTAGCAGTCCTTATCTGATGAAAATTTCTATGTTTCTATGTTTCAATACAGGAGACACTGGGAAGGTCAGCAGCCACCATGAAATGGAAGCAGGAACAAGACAGCTCGGGGCGTGGGGGCAAAAGAAAGAACAATCAGAGGAGTGCTAAAGCAGCAAAAAAACAACACAATTTACCGCTAGAGTAAGCCCGAACTGGAGTCACACATGTGTGCTTCCTCAGAGAGCATACATAAAACATGGCAGTTGCTGAGGCCTATCAATGTCTCATTAAGAATGTATTAACTCGGGTGATGCCTTTGTTTTATATTTATTGTACCATTGCACAGTATTTCCCCCCAAAGAAAATCTTTATCTTGCTCACTCTAGTGGCGCATGGTGCCAGTTTTTGTTGCTTTAGCATTTTATTCTCTAAACTAGGCACTTCAGCAGTGAAGCAGCTATTGCCTTTCTCACAATCAAGGAAGTGTAGCAACACTGGACAGCCTAGTCTAAGAAAGATGCCACATTTCAGAGTGCAGCAAAGCACAGAAGGACCAACTTACCTAGAAATACAGAGGTGCAGCAAGTGAGGGTGGCAACCAAATGCTCACAGCACCTTAAAGTATGTGAGAGCCACAGAAAGTAATGCAGAAGAAGGAATGCTGTCTAAAATCAATCACATAAAGACCCCTTAGAAGCAGCAGGAGTGGCTCTAAAAGGGAATGGCAGAAGCAAACTTACCAAAAGCAGTAGCATCCTAGAGGAAGCAGAAACAGCAGAAAGCCATTAACAAGGAAGGTAAGAGGGAGGGGATATTGGCAGCACTGCAAGACCCAGAAGAGAGACACAGGAAGCTTCAAAAAGTAGCAAGGAAAATAGCTGACAGCAACAGAAAGCTGCCAACATGCTGGCAACAATGAAAGGTGTGACTGAAGTATGCTTGGGCATAAATACTGAAATACCACTCAGTGGGGAGTGTGGCATGAGTCTTTTGCTGCCCCCCAACTCCACAGTCAGCCTTCAATTATTGGTGTGTGTTTGTTTATTACATAAAGACAGGGCTCAATTCCAAGATGGACTCGCCGGTGTATCCTGCAACTTACACCAGGCATTACACCGTGGTAGTTCCAGGTGGCAACTTGTGCCATGAGTGGATGCAGGCTGCAACATCCACGGGTTACGCCACCCACTATGCCGCAGCTTGTAATGTCTGGTACAAGTGAGGATTACAACAGCAACTGCACCCAGTTCAAGGAGGGCGGCTGTCATAACACGCAATTACCATTCTAGAACGAGCATGGCGGAGCTAAGCTCTGACAGCCCAGAGCTGCTTTAAGTGGCAGCCAATGGTGCTATCCATCAGCTGCCCACCCCATGGTGCCGCAACACCATTGCAGCTGTGTTCCCCATGCCCCCACATGCATACCCCAGCTCCCCACCCCCTAAATGTTGGGGACCCCTGTGGGTCTGTTTCTGATGCACCCCCAGATGCCTGTGCCTTCTGTCCTGCCCCCATGCCTCCTGGTGTGTGTGCCGAGGTGGTCTGGGGTGGGAGTCTTCAGGGGCTGCCCGCCACCAGCCACAATTTGTGACATGCAGGTTTTATATGTCAGGCATGTGGTGGTAGCCTACACCTGGTGTATCCCGGTGATGTCGCAGTGCAGGGACCCTGCCACTTCTGGAAATGGTCCCTAACAGAAATGCATGCAAGTTACATCATTCATCTTGGAATCGGCCCTGAATTCTTAAAGAAACCTCAAGCAATGGAAACAGTGAGACAATAATCGATTCAGTGACAGTCTGTTTGAGACAGTTAGTAAAATTGTTTGGTTATCAAAGCATTTAAAGATGTGGCCAAACAACAGGTTGTTAAAACATGGCTCACTCCTAGGATCTCCGACACAGTCATCCAGATACCAGGTTACACTGTATTTAGACTGGACAGTAGGCAAGTGAGGGGAGACTGCACTCTCTATGTAAAGATCACCTCCAGGCTCAAGTGTTGACTCCATTGTTACTGCTAGCAACACCAACTCCTAGCAATAAAGGCTCTTCTGGGTGGTAATGGTAAAGCTTTAACCATGGTATCGGTATATATTCCCCAAAGAACCATCTAAATGGCTTTAAAACTATCCATGACTTCCTATCTGACCGACACCAGAACTCTGAGCTAATAATGATGGGTGATTACAATATAAACTGGACAGCTCAGGAGACTAACCCAATTAAAATGCACTATCAGCCCTCAACATGGTTCAAATAATTAGCTCCCCAAATGGATAAATTCCACACGGGACATGCTCACTAATTGACTGGATCATCACAAACCACCCAGAGAGAATAATAGGTACTATAGTACTACCGACTCCTTAGTGACCATTCCCCATCATCTGTCACTGGTCTTACAAGTCCCCATGGTTCCTGTGAAAACTATCAAAACAGGTTACTGAAGAAAGGGAAACTCGAGGCCTTCAAGGAGTATCTTAAACATCAGGACTGGAGCTTGTTAGAAATATGAACGACATTGACTCTACTCTTGAAGGTTCATCCACACGTTTAACAAGTTCTGTAACATATTTGCCCTTTTCAAAATGAAAGATCCGAGTCACCTGTAACTCCTGGATCTCCCTCAGCTCATACAGATGATGAAACAGAGAGATGACCTGTGGGAAAAAGCCAAATATACTGGCTACCCAGCTGACCTGCAGAAGTATAAAACAGCTGGAAATAATTTTACTTGAGGAATTCGTAAGGCCAATTGCTTGCATTTCAGAACCGAGCTAACACACTCATGGGGTAACTGCCATAGGTTTTGGGATAACATTAAACTGCTAACTGGAAAACTGAATAAGACTCCTCCCTTCCTTCTAAATGTGGAGGGTACTCCCACCCAGGACCCCAAAACTATCGCCAACACATTTAATAAGGTGTCAGAAAGTCTAAACCTCACTATCAGGTTCTTGGCAATAACAGGCATGCAAAGAATCACAGCCACATTGCAGAAGAGTAATAAATGTATTTATTACTACCAAAAGGATAATCACAGTTGCCCTAAGCAGTTCTTACCAATATGAACTGGCAGCCAATACTAAGCATTCCCTGTACCTCAAGGATTCTCCTATGATAATTACCATGGTTACTGTAAGATAGAAACATTTCTAGTTACAGCGATGAGCCCTATTGGCTAAATTAGAGGTGGCTCCTCAGTCCAAGATAACATTATACAATTTTGTAGTAGTCATCACTTTGTGAGAACAAAAGAAGTACAGTTTGCATATACAGTAGCAGTGTAATAATACAAATCATCAGAAGGTGGCAATGCTGACTTATATATCATAATCATTATAAGGACACAGGTGTCCTAACATCTTCAAGCAAGAAATACATATATGTATTAGAAAGTAAAGTGTGTAACAATAATATGCGTACATACCCTGACTTCTACTCTTATATGGTAGATGCCCTTAGCCCTATATGTTAGTATAACATATACCTAAACACTAGCTGTCTAAGGTGTACCTGTGGGGGTACCAATTAGGGTGCAAGGATGACATGTAACATTCCCCCCCTTGTTGCCTCACAAGGGGCAACACAGTAATAATAAGAACATGGAGAGGGAGCAGGTGCAGTTTACAGACCCAATGTGCAAGCCTTGTAAAGGAACTCCAGCTGCTCATGATGTTGGCCTAATGTATGACGTAGGCAGCAAAGCATAATAATAAGGCCAAATATCAAAAATGCTTGTATAATAACAAAACCTTTAAAGGCAGTCTCTAACCAAGTGTTAGTAAGTGCACTGTTCATATCACCATCATTAATAAGTGCAAGGACAGTTTCATTAGCTTTGGAAATATTATTGCTGATGTGGAAAAGATGGGTGTCTTTCCTGTCTAAAAGTGATTTTAATGTCAAAGTGAGGGATCAATGTCACGTTAAAATAAGGTAAATACTCCAAAAGTGTAAGCAGATAATCAGGTTACCATCAATAATATCAGCCCATGATAGGGACGGGTGTAATAACTGCAGTGTCCAATAACTGACTGTTGGTAGGGTAAAGCAGAAATTTGGACTATCAATAACACATGTTTGGGAACCATATTTATAACTCTTATAATTGTTACAATACAGTACTCTTCATCTGAATTATATTGCATTTTTACAGTGGGCAGTCTCCATTTTTGCAACTGTACCGGGCAAGTAAAAGTCTGTTTGGAAATCTGTGTTGACAGGCATTGAGCCTCCTCTTGGTAAGACTGGTAGAGCTTGGAAATATCTGGAGCCAATGTTGAATCTTGGAGGTCTATGCCATTGGTGGTGATGTCATCGTCCATGGAAAAGGACCAATCGATACTGTCTGGGGAATAGCCACATGCAGGTTTAATAACATCAAATATATCACATCGACACAAATAAATGTGCCCATTCTTCACACAACAGTCAGTGTGTGGAGGAACCCAGGTGTCCAGAAGAGGATGAAAAGCCAGTAGAGGAGGTAAATTGAGGCGTTATCTGTAGATGTCTTCGTCAAGGTGCCCAATGGACTGTACAGTTGCGAGCTTGTCAAACAAAGCTGTAGTGGGATCAAAACGTGGTAGACAGTAAAAGAAACAAACATAGTATCCTTAATAGAACATTTCTTGGAAGTAAAACAGAGACCAGTGTTAAGATGTCTGGTCACAAAACCCAGATTTCTAGCTGTGGAAAGTGGAATTGTTAAGGTCTGCAACATACACATAGAAATACAGCTAGAGGATTTACAATGAGGGCAGTACCATTTGGAAATGTGTCTATCATGTATAATATCGGGAATTCTTCCAGATTCAAGATCATGGAAAAGATTGTTGATGGTAATATTAATGTAAGATCCTTAGGCTGAGCATAGTATCTCTTGGGCAATATATTGCTTATCTGCCTCTTTATTGTTCTGTGCAGTAAGTGTGTTAATCTTACCTTTAGAATCTGAAAATGCCTTAGAAATATTGTACATATTGTATACAGCATATCTTTCGTCCTGACTAAGGCCATCCACACCATGCAATAAAGGGGGAATAATATCATTTACCAAACCAGTCTGGAATTTATGAGAATGAGATTTGATAGCAGCAATATCGGCTTTATTCCAAATGGGCATGGCTGTACCAAAAAGACCTGTAACAGTACCTGTGGCACCAGTGACATCAGAGCTGTCAATTTCACATCTATTACGTTTATGACTTTGATCATCGAGATTAGGTTTCCTTCAAAATTGCCTTCTATGCTCGTGGTGTGTACCCCGCAATGGGGTCTTGACTACAGATTTGAAAAGCTGCTGAGCTATCAAGTAATAAAGTACTGTAAAACAATGAAGTGTTAGCAGTATGACACATACCAAATTATTTCATATTCCAGTAAGTCAAATTAAACAAAACAGGTATATGCATAAACTGTAAATTGTTAATATATGTACCAGGTAAAGCAGTGGCTATGAGACCATTACGAGGACCAGGGTGTGTTTGGACATTCCAAAAGCTGTTTGTCTGTGGGGGATAACACAGAAAGAAACATGGGCAGAGGCCATGTTGTGTACAGCACAAATTTCCTGGCAGTCTTTAGACAAGGAATTACAATATGAAGGATCAATTAAAGTGGTAATATTGTATAAACTGGAATGTCTAAGAGAAGTTTGGAGCAAGGACAGAGAACCATTTGGGGATAATTTTGCATTGGGCCAACCATGGAAAGTTCCCTTGGAAAGCTTGGCCACAGGGAGAATTTGTCCTTGTGATGAGATTTGCCACTCAATTTGTAGGGTAGATTTATCAGGAGCAACAACCGAGGCAGTGAGGCAGGCATCTGAACCTTCCTAGACAGCCTACCGGTTCATATTGTTGTACGCTTAATAGCGTACAGCATTATCTGTGAACCCCGGACCTGTCGCTCTCCGTATTGGACCCTCCCAGAGTTAGAATCCTAAGTGGGGGTCCAGGGGCACAGCCCAGTAATCGAAGTGTGGGGAGGAGCCCCCACAGATCAAAAGTTATAAATCGTGCACACGTGATAAGTCGCACAGCATCCTGCTCAGGCGATATTTTGACCCCATGCCCTGGACAGTAATTAAATTGTCAGGTATATTGACAGAGACTCCTCTGGGGTAGTTGCAGGTGGATCAAGGTGAGGAAGGATCGGTGCTTTACCCTGCCTTGGATGCAACGGATAACTCCTGAGATGAGGAGAATGTGAAACAAGATAGCCATCTTGTCGGTATCCTTAAGGGAAAACCAAAGATTAGAAAATCAGTACAATTCCACCCAATGAGGTGAAGAAAAGTAGTTAAACTCTTTTATACAGTTTCATCTGGTTTGCATGTAACCATTTGTCAGTCAATTTGTTGTTTTGTATGAGTCTAACCTGATAGACTGCCGAACTGAGCTTGTTGACAATGGGTAGGGAACTTCCCACTTATTGGAGAAGGAGTGTGTGGGATGTGCAAATCTGAGAACCATTACTTGATCCCCAACCTGCCAATCCACTTCTTGTGCATGTTTGTCAAACTGTATTTTGGACTGTTGCTGGGCCTTGCCCATGCAGTTAGCAGCTTACAAATGAGTGTGTATGAGGTCTTGTCTAAGTTTTTCCACATATTGGTCTACAGACACATGGTCTGCCGTAGGGGTATGCAGGTCAAACAACAGGTGCTCAGGTAGTCTCATCTATCAACCAGTCATCACCTCAAAGGGTGTCAACTGGGTGGTGGATGAGGGTGTACCCCTTATTGCCACAAGGAGTAATGGCAATAGGGAATCCCAAGTCTTGGGATTGTACTCAATGAATTTGGAAAGCATTTTCTTAATCTACCTGTTGGCTCTCTCTACTTGACCTGAAGATTGTGGGTTGTAAGGTATATGGAATCTCTGATGAACTCCAAGGAGTTCAAGTGATTCTTTCATCAACTCACCTGTAAAACTGGTTCCTTTGTCTGAGTCTGCCTTGAGAGGCAGGCCCCACCTGGAGAAAATCTGTTCCACCAGGATTTTGGCAGTGGTTTTAGCCATGCATGTTTTAGTGGAGAAAGCTTCAACCCACTTGGAGAAAAGATCAGTTACCACAAGGGCATATTTGTTGTTTCTGTTAGTATTGGTCAAAGGCCAATGAAGTCAATCTGTATGGCATGCCAAGGGCCAGAATGTCTTTGTTTTAGTAGTTTGGCATTTTGTTTGGTGGGGATAGAATTATTCTGTACACAAATAAGGCAGTTATCTACGTACTGTTTGACATCTTTGGTGACACCAGGACATCAAGCAGTGGTCTTAAGCTTTTGGAGTGTGTTCTCCACTCCCTGGTATCCACCAGTAGGGTTGTCATGCACTTGGTACAAAAATTCAGGCCTAAGATGTCTGTGAACCACCCACAATTTGGTGGGGGTGTCATCTGGTTGGTACCAGATGAGCTTGTCATCAGGGGACAGGTGTAACTTACCTTCATGCCTTCGGTAAGGGTTGTGGGTAGGTAGATTCTTCTCAGTACCCTTGCCAAAGAATCTGAACACATATTTGAGTTCAGAGCTAGCATGCTGGGCTTCTGACAGGTGCAAGGGGGAAAAGAGTTCAGGTTTCTTCCTGACTGCTGCAATGTGTACGGCTCGCCTGGTCTCTGCATGGTCCATCATCCAGGTGTCCTCCTGGGCCCCTTCCTTTGCAAGGGTGTCAGCAGTGTCATTGAAGTCATGTTGGGGTCATGGATGGAGTGAGCCTTAACTTTTGTACACAGAGCTTGTGTAAACTTCTGTGCCAGTGAATGAATGTATATTACCAGTTCCTTATGTTTCACTGGGCTGCCATCAGAGGAGAGGAAGAAGTTCTTCTGCCAGAAAGGAAGAAATTCTGTAAAGGAACAACAAATCCAGTTAGAGACTGTAAAATGATGGTATCTCGGTTCCATGCTGGATGAACTCGAGGGCACAGGCCACCGCCACCAACTCAGCATACTGTGATGATGCTATACTGCAATGCTTAAAATTTTCAGTGTTACCATAAGGATAAATGGCTAATATGCCCATCCCTGCAATCTGTTCTCCCTGATAGTAAGAAGCTGAAACATCAGTAATGACACGACATAGTGAGGTGTCTTCCAGTATTTGTGAAATAGCAGGGAGGAAAGGACCTGCATCTGGCAGGTCAGGTGGCTGCAGCGTACAGTCATGGGGTTCTCCTTGGAAAAGGAGGTCATGCACTAGCATGGATGGCATTTTGGTTGGGTGGACTTTGACATCTCTATCCTGGAGAAGGGGGACCAATGTGTCAGTCTGGTGTTGGAGACTGACCCATCCTTCACTCTGTGTGATAGCAAAAAGGTTGTAGGGGTGTGGTTTGTGTTGATAATCAGTGCAGAGTATCCAATGATATACAGAAATTGCTTGATGGCCCAGTAGGTGGCCAGAAGGTTCCTTTCACAAAGGCTATACTTCTGTTCCACTGGGTCAAGAGCTGTGATGCATATGTAATGGGTCTCAGGGTGCCGTGGACCTTTTAGGCCAACATGGCAGACATAGCAATGTCAGACGTAGCACATTCCAGATAGAATGGCAGGGCTGGATTGGGATTAACCAAAGCTGAGGCTGCAGCCAAGGCCTGTTTCAGTGATGTCACAGCTTGGGTGTGAATGGGGACCCAATTCACAGGAGATGTCCTTTTTCAGTAGTTCATACAGAGGGGTGGCCTTCTGTGCAAAATCACAAATAAAATCTCTAGAATAATTTACCATACCTAGAAACCTTCTAAGAGTGGCCATGCTGGTGGGCAGCGGCAAATCTTGCAACCCTTGTATCTTCTTCCAGGTAGGGCTGCCTTGGTCTGTTATCTCAGACCCAGAAAGAGTACCTCTTTCTGACATAGTTGTGCTTTTGCAGGGTTACATTTGAGGCCTGCCCTCTGAATGAGGGTCAATAGTTCGTCAAAGAGATCCAGGTGTTGCTCCTGTGTGGCTGTTGCCAACAACAGGTCATCCACATACTGCAAGAGACACTGGGTTGTAGAGAAACTCTCAAGGTGTCCATCATTGTAAATGGAACAGGGAGGGCTGTTATGGAATCCTCTGGTATGCAGGTCCACGTCTACTGCCTACCCTCAAAGGTGAAGGCAAACTTATATTGACTCTTGGGGGCCAATGGCAATGACCAGAAACCATTGGAGATGTCCAGGACCATGAACCATTTTTGGTCAGAGGTCAAAAGTTGCAGCACATCAGGTGCTGATGCCACAGTTGGGGCACAACTGGGGGTGACCTGGTTCAGTCTCCTGTAGTCAATAGTAAGTCTCCAGGCACCTGTGGATTTCTTCACAGGCCACACTGGGGAATTGGCAGTGGAAACACATGTCCTAATTACACCTTGCTTGAGGAGTGATTTTATTGTTTTTCTAAGGGAGGGCAAGGCCTCAGATGGAAAGGGGTATTGCTGTTGCCTCTCAGGTGTTGGGCCTGTCACTTCAGTGACAGTGTGCATCCTACCATGATCATGCTTGTTGGTGGTAAATGCCTCCAAATACCTTTGTAGAATGGGGAGGAGCTTTGGGAAAAGCTCATGATTCTTGAACAAATCTATGACATCATACTCTTTATCGTTTGCAGAGATTGTCGCCACCACTTGTGAATCAGGGATCATGATGGTGTGGTATTGTCCCTGAATCTGTATCAGTAACATGTTGGCTAGGTCTACCACGCAGCCATGTGGTGCTAGGAAGTCAATTCCAATTATACTAGGGTGATCATGCAATACCATAAGCTGGAAGGTATGATAGGCCTTCAGGTGCCCCAATTCCACAGGTAGTGGCAGGGAATGGTATGCAGGCAACCTAGTTATGTCTACCCCTGACATATTGGTCCTCCATGTGGTGGACCAAGGGGATGTCTCTGGGTGGTCATCGTGTAATACAGACACAGCTGCACCTGTACCCAAGAGTAGTGTCAGTAGGTGGCCCCCGACCTTGGCTTGGTGCAGGGCCTTCCATTTGTATCAAGACCAGCTTGTTTATAATACAGATTGGGGCCTGTAATTGTCAATCTGTGCCAGTGGAGGCATTGGGCAGCTCGTGGAGCATCTGGGCTGGGTTCCTGTGAACCACTTCACTGTGCTGCACTGATGCTATATAGGGAGCCACTTCCGGGTTCAGGCCTGAGTGGGTCGGGGGGCCTGCACTTCCAATATCCCCACTGCCTGTTGAGGCCTGCTCTCCCGGTTGTATGGCAGCAAGGGCCCAAGCAAGAACAGCTTCCGCTACAGAATGCACTTGCCGAGGAATTCTCAGAATTTCCAGTTCTCATCGGCTATTTACCTATATGAAGGGCCTGATCTTTGTGTTTTGCCCTTATTATTCTTATGGTGTTTCTTGTTTTGTGTAATTCCAGTTCCCACTCCAGGATTGTTGTTGCTGGGCCTGCTGGGGTGTTGGTTGTCTATAGGGAGAGGTTGTTTATTTTGGGCCTGCCCTTCCACCGGTAGTAAGCGCCATGGCCTCCATAGTAGTCTACACGGGCAGCTATTTTCTCGGAACTAGAGCCCTGATTATGGATGTAGAGTTGATAAACTCACTCGGTTTTCTGAAGAATGTCAGCAAACCTCTCCATGGTGGGCTAGGTGGTAGGCTGTACCTTCTCTCTTACTGCAGGGATCATGTTCCTAAGTAACAGGGTCTTATATTCAATAAGGTCCACATCCACGGCTTTGTGCAAGATGTTTCCCTGCTTGGTAGCCCATCCAGAGCCTCTGGTGGAAAGTCGCTGGACTTTCCTTCGCATTCTGTTTACAGGGTATGTGAGCTTCACTCCTACTACACCTGGGCTGTGTGCAGAAATGAGTCAAAGGTGGTGGTACTGTCTTGACGGATGGTGTTGGGGAGTTTTGCCCACAGTCCAGGATCAATGGTCTGATGTAGGATCTGGACCTGGCAGTCTGCAGTGAGACTAAGCATTTCACATTTAGCACGCACCTTTTCAATGTGGCAACTAAGGTTGTCGGACGGGCTCATCCGACCAATACTGTCAGCTATTTGCTGAACAGAGTAGGCCATTTGTAGGGGATTATTGGGCCGATCAGGCAGAGGTAGGTTGCCTCGGGTGCCATTCAGGGCTTCCTGGGCCATGGCTGTTCCACTGACTGAACCATGCCATCCTGCATCCCAGCCTCATGTAGAAGCTACCTAATTTGGGACTTGAGAACACGTTTATCTCTTTCAGAGATGGGCACGGCACTTACTGCCATTTTGATCATTGTCTCTATCTTCTGCCTGTCTTCCACATTAATAACAGCTACTGGTGGTGCTGTTGGGACTAGGTCTGGGCCTGCTCCCCCCCATCATGGGGGTCACCATGTTGGCTTCACCCATGAAGTGCATCATGACGTCGATGACGTATGACATGAGTTACATGTGACGGGTGTCCGCCATGCTGTGGATGATGGGGTGGGGTGTCTGGGGCACAGTAAGGGTGAGACTGTGCATTGTACTGTGAGATGTCGCCATCTGATACCTCCCTCAGATGACGTTGTCAAGGCAGGGCTACACACCCATCGCCTTGACATGTCCAGCCAACACCTCTCGCTGATGGCGCAGTTTCACCATCTTAGATTCACATTCTGTATGATTCACATTTGTAACATTCAGATCCACCTCATCCTGCATCTGTTTTTGTAACACTTTATATGCGGCACTCAATTAGCGATTGTCCCTAGTAGTCACTTCTAAGTCATTACATACCTGATTTATCTCATCCTGTATCTCTCCCAACTCCCCACTCAATTGTTCATTCGTTCTACTTAACAAGTCATTCATTTGCAAAGCCTGACCTTTGTCCTGTCTCAAACTTTCACACTCTTGCTTCAACATACAAAGTTCTGCATTGCCTGCCTGGGCAAGAATGACACAAAGGAATCCTTTACATTTCGGCGTTTGGAGCTCTGACTCCAAATCTTGCTCAACGCTTCACATTCAGTTTCCTGCAACCCCATTTCCTGCTTAAGAAATGAGATTTGCAGTTCAAGGGTTCAAACCTCGCTTGGAGGCTTCAAGAGCAGCATAAAGAGCCACGATCAACAGCCCTTTAGCTTCTCCTTGGCTATTTGTCTCATCTCTGAGTACTTTATTGAAATCCCAGTACAGGGTTTTGATTGACTGACGCCCTGCACGAAGTCAGCCCACCCTCCATAGAAGGCAAGGAAGTTTGAGACAGCAGTCTCAGTTCTGCACAGATATTTGATACGGTGGCCATTGTGTGGGAGCGAACAGAAATCAAACCATGAAAAGGCGCTGTGCTGTGTATCAATCCACAACAGATGCACTTGTTCACAATCAGGCTACTGTGAACTTGTAAGCTTGCAATTCAGAACTGGCGTGGGGTGAGTCGCGTCGGCATTGACCACACCCAGAAAGCAGCCAGATTTTGCAAGTTATTACAAAGTGGTCGTAAAACGGGAGAGGTAAAGTGGAAATGCACACTTACAGTCCCCATTGGGAAGGGAAAAATTATAAGCAACAAGTGAAACTTTGCAAACACCATCTATTGCCTGCACTTGGTTGCTAATTGTCAGGAGGTCTAAACCGCACTATCAGGATCTTGGCAATAATGGGCATGCAAGGAATCACAGACACATTGCATAAGAGTAATAAACTTGTTTATTACTACCAAAAGGATACTCTGAGCACACAGTTGCCCTAAGCAGTTCTTACCAATACGAACTGGGAGCCAGTGCTAAGCGTTCCCTATACCTCAAGGATTCTCCATGTTTCCTGGGGTCTCTGAGATAGAAGATGCAATGTCTTACATTATATACCTATGATAATTACCATGGTTACTGTAAGAGAGAAACATTTCTAGTTACAGCAATGAGCCCTATTGGCTAAATTAGAGGTGGCTCCTCAGTCCAAGATAACATTATACAATTTTGTAGTAGTCATCACTTTGTCAGAATAAAGAAGTACAGTTTGCATATAGCAGTGTAATAATTTAAACCATCAGAAGATGGCAATGCTGACTTATATATCATAATCATTACAAGGACACAGGTGTCCTAACATCTTACAAGCAAGAAATACATATATGTATTAGGTAGTAAAGTGTATAACAATAATATGCATACATACTCTGATATCTACTCTTATATGGTAGATGCCCTAGCCCTATATGTTAGTATAACATATAGCTAAATACTGCTGTCTACGTGTACCTGTAAGAGGTACCAATTAGGGTGCAAGGACCTCATGTAACAAAGACATTCACTGACCTCAGCAGTGTTCTACCCCTGGAATTCCTAAATCCTCTGAAAGACCATAACCCATCGTCAAACCCAGCATACGGCCCAGGGTCCATACCCCCCTTCTACCTGAAAATCATCACCCCTGCAATGGCTAAAAAGTACCTCACTAAAGGAATTGGCCAATCCAGTGATTCTCTCAACCTCAACCTAGTTAAGTTGGTCCTTGACATTATCCTCATTCTCCTTACCAAAATCATAAAGCTATACCTAACCTCTGGTAAATTTCCTCTACTTTGGAAATCAGCAGTTGTTACCCCTGTCTGCAAAAACAGGGACAGGAACAACCATTCTAATTATAGGTCAATTTCCATACTCCCCCCCCCAAAGCGATTGAGTGGATTGTTGCTGATCAATTAACGGAATACTTGAACAAATATCAGCTGCAGGGTCGACAACAGCACAGCTTTTGGAAGCAGCATAGCACCTCTACTACACTAGCTGAATTTACTGGATACATCCACAAGACATTAGACCGTGGGCTCTTGATGGTGGCAATCTTCATTGACCTCACCAAGGCATTCAACACCGTTAACCATGAACTGCTCCTTCACCAACTAACCCTTACAGGTCTATCTGCTGAGTTGATTGCATGGTTCAGGAGTTACCTCTCAGGGAAACAGCAAAAAGTTAAAGTCCAAGATGTCCTCTCTGATAGTTGGCCTGTCACAATAGGAGTATCCCAAGGCTCTATTCTTGGCCCTCTACCCTTCAGTATGTTCCTTAACCAACTCCCCCTAGCTATCCAAGACAACATTTTACTTTACACAGATGATGCAGTGCTATATTCCTTTCATTCTGACCCTACTGCTCTAGAAAATCAAATGCAGACTAACTTCTCTGCAGCTGAAAAATGGTTTCAAAAATCCAAGCTACTGTTAAATTATAAAAAGATGAAAACCATGATATTTGCCTCCGCCAATCCTCCACCGATAACAGACACAAATTCTACCAACTACAAATCCGTAATAACCAAAACTCCCTCTTTGAAATGGTTCACAGTTTCAAGCATCTTGGAGTAATGTTAGACAGTGCGCTGCCATACACACAACATGTAGACATAATTTTCAAGATGGCCAATGCCTGGTTAGGCCTCCTCTTAAGACATAAATGTTGTCTAACTAGTGAAGCCATAAAAATTGCGGTCTCTAGCTTGGTGCTGTCACTTATTGACTATGGCCTAGTGGTTTACGGAGTCACAACTCCTATGGCTCTCAAGCACATCAAGACCACACTAAATAAGGCCTGTCAACTTGTGCTAGATGCCTAACAGTCAACCCACTCGTGTGAACTGTACGCACAGTTTGGCTGGCTTAACCTAGACAACAGATTAAAATATCAAGTTTGCCTCCTTGCAAAGAAATCCACCTTTGGACTCACTCCTACGGGTATCTGCAACCTTCTAAGTATGCCCATTCCATCCAGATGTACCAGAGGTGCAAACAACTTCTCATTAAAAGTTCCTTTCCACCGCACCTCACAAGGACAGCATCCTTTGAATACCATGCACCCTCCTGGCTTAACTCCCTCTGGGAAGATCTACAGAAGGAAAGAAAACTAGGCAGGTTCAAAACAAAACTATGTGAATTCCTCACAACAAATAGTAACTGTGAATGAGGGACCTAGTTCAGCCTTCTTTTCAACCCCCATAATGCTTCTCGCCCCTGCCTTTACTTATCTCAACCTTTCCCCAACTTTCCCTTGGCTCCTACTATCCACCTGGTCCACTCACTACCTCCATCCCTACTCCCTGTGCACAATTGCTTATTCCATGTCCCTTCTTTTCCTCTAGCACTCCTTTACTGTCCTATTCCTGTCTTCCTTAATCGTACCCTTTCTAATTGCCAATGGCTAACTTTTCTTTTTAGTTTTGGCCCCATTCTCTCTCAATACTTATGTTCCCTATTACTAAGGTCAAACGTATACGCTTATTTCTCTCCTCCACCTGCCATTACCTTGACTCTTGCTATTTTTGCCTAGCCATTTGAAACCGCTTGGTCTTCCTCTCTCGTTTTCTCCTTCCATCTCCTTCTCTCCCAGTAGAATGGCCTCCTCCCACTTCTTGATGGAAGGACTGTCGACTTGTGCTAGTTTCACCTTAGTCATTCCCACTCATTGTGAATTGTAAGCACTATATCCCCAGCCTTGCACTTTGACAACAGGGGCTGCTTTATATGACAACTCTGGCTATTGGTCTCTTCCACCCTTGTCATTTTGGTTCCCTCTGTAAGCAATAATTTGAGTTCTGTTACTTATCTGATAGTTGTCTTGCCCTATACACTCTCTGTGTGGTAATTTCCTGAAGTCTGTATGTACTTCTCTGCTTCTTATGCCATGTTGTATTGCTATGCCAGAAATGTATGTAATTCTCAGACTTTGTTTTCTTTCAATGACGTGGCACCTCTGTAACAGAGTCTGTGGCTCAAAGGTACTCCCAAAATTCCAATAAATAAATAAAATAAAAAAAACATCTTAGGGGTCTGTTTGACTCTGATAATTTGATGAAACAAAACAGGGATTGCTGATGTCACTGTAACTGTCTCCAGAAGTATACTTATATGGTGGCATTCTCAAAATTAAATTTAACATGAAGTCTCTTTTAGAAGTAGTAAGATTTGGTCAAGTAGGTAAAGGGATTATTTTGGATTCATTTAATGAAGTAAATTGGTTGGAGGCAGCAAAGGAAGATCAAACATATTCCAATTCAAATCCCTAAATCAAAGAAACTCAGAATTTATAGCTGGGGCTATTATCTGCCTGAAAATGGTTAAAAGCATCTGCCCAAGCAATAAGGGGGGGAAGGGTAATACATAATGAGATACATAAAAACAGTGTGAGAAAATGATCATTTAAAAACCAAGAGATTAAGGTGGGGTTTTTTTTAATTAATTTTGCTAATCTGATCAAGTACTAAAACAATTTTGTATAAATTTGAATCCAGGCACCTCTGGAGGCTCTTTTTGGTCTAAACAAATGAAATCCTGGTAGAAGAAGAGAAGAATCAGCATTTATACAGTGCTTTTCATACACAAGGTATCCCAAAGTGCTTTACAAGCAATGCTAGACTGGTAGTGAAGTAACTGGACATGCAATGGCAGCCATATTGCACATCAACACCCACACACTACCTGGACAAAATGTGTGAACTGTTATATGGGAAGGGAATTGGCCAGGACACCAGGAAATTCCCCTAATCTTGCAGGGGGCTATTGGCTTCCTGTCCAAGATGTCGGACTCTAGGTCTGAGGAGATGGAGGAGGGTTTTCAGCAGGCTGGGGATAGGTTCTCAACCCCAGTTTAATGTACAGAGAATGAAGATTTGGAGGATTGCATGGACATTTCAATGGAAGAAGTTGTACAGGCAAAAGAAGAGATACTTTCAGGGATAGTACCTGAGACGGCGATGAATGTGAAAGCAGATGGAAGACAGGAGGGTATTCCTGGTCTGGACAAATTGCAGATTGTTTTTCAGCAGACTGCAGCTACAAACACTGCATCAGAGAGAGAGAGAGAGTGCATGCAGCAAGCAGCTTTACAGGGTCTGAGGGATATTCCTCCTACATATGCAGACACTGCCCAGGACATCGAGGATGACAAGGGAAATCGACTGAGGAGAGCAGCCGCAGGTTGCAGTGATATCAGGGACAGCACACAACAGACTCCAAATGAAGTAATGTCAGGGAATGCAAGAGGTGGCCCAGCCTATTGATTTTGTGGCATGGTCCCCCAAAAAAGCGTTGCAAAATGCGAGCTAGAGATGAACGGCAGAGGGAAAGTGGGTCCCTGAAACCCAGTGGCTCGATTTCTCTACTGCATCACCCTCTGGACTTAATGGCAAGCTTTCCAGAGAATGGAGCAAAGGTTATGCTCCTATTTACTGCCAAAAGCAGGTCATGCAGCTCAGTTTCCACTGGAACAGTTTGTTTCTCAGGGAGTCCCAAGATCAGAAGTCAGGAATTTCTCCCAGTCACCAGGTCAGACGACAGGCCCCAAGGCCTCTACTAGCACCTCTCAACAGGTACTTTTTTCTATTCATGACAAAGCTACACTGGGTATAACCCCAGATATCGATGGCCCTGACATGATGCAATTTAATATTGCCCCGTACCCACAGCAAGGGGAGGCATCTGCAATAGGCATGATTTCACAGGTTACAGAACAGCAATCTAGTAATAACATTGAAGGTGCAATGTGTACTGTACTGACTTCTCAGGAGGGGACTGATGATGAGTCACTTCCTCCTCCCCCTTCCCCCGGAGTGATCATGCTCGGCCTTCAGCTGGAAACATTTTTCAGAGTTGTTTAGAAATAAATGAACTAAGGCACCAAGAAAGAATGTGATGCATTTAAGATACCTTGGGGGGCCTGCCTGAACACCCAGACAGGATATTTGTAGCCAGGAGGTTACTGAAAAAGTCCATGCAGTTTCAGGCAGCAGATTTGTATGCACTGATCCCTGTGTCTGGCAAGGATACTTTTGACATAAGCTTCAGACAATATGCTGGTCTAGACAGATTCTGGACAAATTTAATGTGCTTCACTTTTCTGTCCTATGGATTAATTTCATTTCTATACCTCTCATGAAACCTCTAATACAAACAGTGATAATAATGTTTCAGAATGAAGGAGTGAACATTAATGACATTTTATTTTGGTTACAAAAAGATGCACTGTGTTAGGGCAACCTGAGGCAATTATTGACTCTGAGGGCATTTGACGGGGAGGGACATTTTAAAGTCAAGTTGTTTCAAAATGATTCAGAGGTACAGCATATTCTGAATAGTTTTTTCTTGGGCCGGGATAGGGGGGTCTGCTTTTATGCAGGCAAACCAAAGGCTTGTTACAAATATGGGGCCTGTACACATCTTAGCAGTACATGTGATAGGTTGAGGTGTGCCCTGTGTGGGGATTTCGGTCATGTAAGTATGATACGCAGGAATGTGTTTAAGTGTAACCTATGCGAGGAGGTGGGACATGCTTACCACCAGTGTCTCTAGGTGGAACAAAATAGAACTGATGGTATGAACCAAGAGATCTTGGTTAATATGGCACAGGATGATGCCAGACCCACAGGGGTACAAAGTCTTATCCCAAGGGCCAGCAGACACCAGGAACTAGCCAGGAAACCCAACTCCTACACAGGAGACTCCTCTTAGGAGGTCATGACCCTGGAGAACAGCACTATTCAGGACCCGAACACCACCAGAACCTGTACTCTCTGAACAGAGTTTGGGTTGGTCACACAACCTAATGAGGTAGCTGGTCAGGGAATGAGCTCTTCTGAATAAACAGTTATGCACCCTCCACCAAAATTACAGTTGCCCCGGACTAGGATGGTCACTAGGACCTTTGTCAAACAGGCTTCCATATCTCTCCCCATTCCACTACAGAACCTTATTCAGATACTTCAGGGAAGTAAGGATGGGGAGATGGGGGGAGTTTGACTTAGAGTCTGATGTGTCATCCCGTTCTGAGGTACTATAGTTTCGGAGTTGGAAGAAGAAGCAAGCACTAAAGTGTTAGGCACTAAGAAGAAAAAAGGAAAAAAAATAGAAAAATGGTGTGCAGAGAAGGTAGTCCAGACAGACAAAATACTTCACTCACTATGTTAGATAGCTGCCCTTCACTTAGCACCCATTAAAGGAAAAGGGAACTTTGTTTAACCAGGAGTTGCACACTAAGCCAAAGCTTGTTTCCAGATGTGACGTGGGAGCACAAGGAAGTTAAGTAACTTGCACAGGATCACACAGTATGCACCTAGGCGGCTGTGGGATTTAAACCCATGTCTCCAGATCTGCAGCTCAGAGCCTTAACCCACTGTGCTATACTGCCTCCAGCATGGAAGAATTATAAAAAAAAAGACTTACCATTCTGTCATACTTTCAACATGCTGCATACAATATTGTGTGTCTACAAGAAACCCAGCTAAATTCTTTATTCTTTACGGAACAGGTAAGGAAGAGTTGGATGTGGAGCCTGTCATACAGGACGTTCGGGCTAGACATCATAGATGGTTTAGGGATTCTTTTTAAAGGCACTGGGTTTACCATACAGAGGCTCATGGATATTCTCTCAGGCAGGGCTTTGCTTTTGGGTTGCACTTTCAAACATTTTCGCATAGACTTATTAATACATATGCTCTTCAAACCAAAGCAGCCATAGTGGAGTTATCTGAGACAATAAGACCGTATCTTTGCACTGCTAGACTTATTATTTGGGGATGGGGGGGAGACAGGAACTGTGGACTGTATTATTAAAACAAAGGACAATGTTCAGAAGAAAGTTTATTGCGATGCAAATGCATTACAGAATATTCTCTGTACAGCTAACTTGATTGATACCTATAGGTCATTACACAAAGACCTCGGCTATACTTAATATAGGAGCATGTTTGTGACCAGTATTGATTTTATATTTTGCTCCATATTACTAGCTCCCCATAGCTTTCCCTTCACCCTTGTGAAGTTTCAGGCCATATAGTACTAGATTACACATTAAATTTAGTTAATATACCTCCCAGACTTTTCTCAGTGCCAGAACAGTAAAGACTTAGGCCCAGATATTCAAAAGGGTTGCGCCATGCGCAATAGAGTTGCGCCTGCCCAAGTCCGAACTTGCTCCATTCTGCCATATTAGGCAGGAGGCAGTTGTGCCACAGAAAACATGCTGAGCAACAGCGCAATGCAAATGAATGCACGCTGAACTGGAGGGGGAGGAACCATGCATAAACTGCACAGCCTGATATTCAGCAGGGCTGTGCAGAGTTGTGCAGGTGCAACACCCAACCTGCGCCTGCACAACTTTGAGCCAAAAAAGGCTTAAGTTGAGGGCCACTCACAGGTGAGCTGCTGCATTGCAGGGCGCAACACAGCAGCTGCCACCTGTGGCTGGCCCCCAACCCAGTCCCTGTGCCCCCCCCTGCAGCCCGATCATGGGCAGCCGACTGTAAATCCCCACCACCACCCCCCACTGGCCCGATCGGCGGGCATGGTGCTTCCCCCACCAGCCGATCGCGGGCAGCAGTAGCTCCCCCGAAGTATCCTGGTGGTTCAGTGGACCGAAAAGCCCGATCGCAGGCGGTAGTTGTTTAATAACCCCCTCCTCCGCATTCATCCCTGGTGGTCAGTGGACCAAAAGCTCGATCGCTGGCAGTGGTTGTTTAAACTCTGTCGGTTTATTCAGGAGACATTCATCACTGATGTAAATGCTGATCCTCTGTTTCGGTGGTTGTGTCTCACCACTTCACGAAAGCCTGATCATTCGCTTCTGCTGTGCCGCGGCAGCAGCCTTCATTTCAGCCGTTACTTGCCTGCTGTCACTGACTGCTCGGGGCACCCTGTTGGTGGTGAGCAAGACACGGGCGCAGCCTTGATACCATACATGATGTCTGATTTGTGAATGAATGCATTCATTCATTCACAAAACTGACTGTCTTGTACGGTATGACTGCATGCCCATTGGCTCTTGCCTGCACCAATGGGCGGCAGCCGCATCGGCAGTCAGTCGGGCGGGTGGCGGGTGGCAGGCGGTGGATTGCTGCCATCCAGCTGCCAGGGGGAGCGGAGTGGTGGGGCTCATGGGTGGGTGGGTGGGGGACACTAGCCACCAGGGCTATGTTCGGGGGTTTGTTCAATATTTACATCCCGCGATCGGATGTGCCACTGGACCACCAGGGATGAATTTGGCGGGGGGTTATTAAACAACTACTGCCTGTGATCGGGCTTATCAGTCCACTGACTACCAGGGATGAATGCGGAGGAGGGGGGTTTATTAAACAACTACTGCCCGCGATCAGGCTTCTCGTCCACTGGACCACCAGGGATACGTTGGGGGAGCCTACCGCTGCCCGCGATCGGGCTGGTGGGGATTAAACTATGCCCGCGATCGGGCCAGTGGGGGGTGGTGGTGGGGATTGTACACTGTTTTGCCTGGCAATCGGGCTGCAGGGGGCATCGCTCCCCGATGGCTGCTGCCTGGCAGGGTGCCAGGTGCAAGTCCTCGGGGACCGGCGCACCTGCATGCTAATGGCATGCAAATGGGGCCATAATCAGATGCAAATGGCCCCCCCTGCGCCTTGCATGAATTATGGCCCCATTTGCATGTCACCTTTTGAATATGGGGATTTTGCACATGGCGCAATGGTACTTGCGCCACCGCAAGTTGAATGCTCCACTCTGACAACTTGGCGGTGGCGCAAGTTCCACTGCGCCTATGACAGTGGCTGTGGTTAGGGTGATATTCGAGCGAGCTGCGCAAGGCACAACCCCTTTGAATATCACTTTGGACACACTCCTGCGCAACTATTTTGTGCAGCGCAAGGGCTTGAGCCACAACATAGCGCAGTTTGAATATCCAGCCCTGAATGTCTCACTCCTGGAGCAAGAACAAATCCAATTAGAAATGTATCAGTTAATTTTATCAAGGAACTCAGTTCTTTGTTTTTATGATGATTCTTGGCGTAGGTGGATGGATACAAAAACAGACATTAGAAAACTATGTATACACCTATGAAAGTTTAAAACAACATCTGATTACTTAGTATACCAGGGTCATAGAAATGTATTGTATAAATACATGTCCCTACCTCATGGAGATAGAGGTCAGTACCTCACACATATCCCTGATTTGAAGAACAAAAAGTTTCAGTTTCAGTGTACTAGAGCTATTACCTTGGAAGCAGAAACTAGGTATGGGACAGAAAAGCAGCCGTATGCAGACCCTTTCATGGCCTGCAAACATAGATTGGACTCCACCCTTATGGCTGAACAACAAGATAGTTAAGGATGGATCAGAACCCATGACATGGATACATTACAAACAGTGCAGGATTACGGTCTGATGGAAGCGCAACAAACAGATTTGGATGTTCCTATTTCAGTTGAGGAAATTCAAAAAGTAATTACTTCCCTAATACTGCTTCTTCTCCCAGACCAGATGGACTATCCAATGAATTTTATAAAAAGTTCATACAAAAAATATCAGTTTCTTTGAAGACGGTATATAATGACTTCCTGAATAATCCCCATAGAGAGGGTGATTTTGGTACTGCTATTATGATTTTTCTATATGAAAAGAAAATAGAAGGCCTCTCAATAATTGGAGACCCATAAGCTTATTAAATTCTGACTGAGAAATCTTGTCCAAAGTCTTATGTCTGAGACTGCAGAGAGTAGCGGACTTACTTATTCATTCAGTACAGACATGTTCTCTTCCTGGTAGAAATATTACCTATAAACTGGCATTATTAAGGGATATGTTTGAATTTGGGAGACAAAAAAAGATACCGGGAATTGTGCTGCCCATTGATCAGGCCAAAGCCTTTGATAAAATTTTACTTAGTTAACGGTTTCAGGTCCTGGAAAAACATGGAGAGCCAGCAAGAAGGATGTGATGGATTAAATGCTTATACAATTAGGCATTTATAGTACCGTCAGTTAATGGTATGTTAGGGGAACCAGTACCAATGCGGATAGAGGTGCGACAGGGACGCCCCATTACCCACTTCTATATACCTTCACACTAGATCCACTCATTAGGAACATTTTGAATAACCAACAGATAGTGGGGCTCTCTTCTGGAGAAGGGTTGTCTCCACAAAAAGTATCTGCCTATGTGGTTGATTTGTCTATTTTTGTTCAAGACCAGGCCTCAGGTATTGAGGCTCTACAAATGCTCTCATCATATTCACATGTTTCTGGGGCACAAATAAACCAGGAAAGAAGTATTGGATTACATATAGGACTCCTCACTTCTTCTGGTCCTGCTCAAGATATAGCTAGTATAGCTACTTACTCAGGAGGCAAAAACTAGTTTAGGTCAAACTACGTTTCTGCTGCTGTTGGATTATACTGATTTCCTGTATGGTCAAGGCCCTAGCACTGCTTTATCCAAACTTGATACCCTTTATCATCATGTTTTTTGATTCATTACTGGAGTGCCGTATTTCACCCATCACTGCCTCTTCTATGCTAAAGTAGGTTAGATGTCTCTTAGTTTCATAAGGAAAAAAAAATAGCCCTCTGGATGTACAGAGCTATTATCAACAGGCTCCCACAGTACATTTCGGATTGTCTGCCTGTTTGTACTGCTGGAAGCTACTCCTTGAGAAGCCTCTCATGCATTTCACTTATCATCCCCAAAGTAAGAACACGTTTTGGTAGGTCGTCTATAAGTCACACCCTTCCTGTCCTGTGGAATGACCTTCAATAAAAAAAAAACACTGAAGCTTACCATTCCAGTGAAACTGCCTTTTTTTAAATCTCTATTTGCTTGTTTCTTCAAGGAGTCCTGTAACTGCTTCCCTTGATGTCCTACGAATCCAGTGCCCACTCTCCTGACTACCTGTTACCTATAACTGTCCTTATCTTACTTTTTCTCCTCCTACCTTTTACTCACTACAAATGTACTATCCCTATAGCTGTCCTCTTACTTCTTCTCCTCCTTCTTTTTACTCACTACAAATGTAGCGCTTGTTCCTTTGGTCACTTTCTTCCCTTGGCTGGCCTGCTTTTGCTTTTTCTCCTCATCCTTCCTTATTTCTTGCTCCCGAAACATCCTCCTCATGAACTCTACCTTGTATATATTGTATCTATTGTGAATAGTATGTATATTTTGTACTGTATAAATCGATTACTACTCTTTCATTGTTTTTATTTCTCGATATCACATGCATTGTATATTATGCTCTATGACATTATTTGAATCCTCTCTGTTGTTTTGTTTTGTGTACCTCGCCTGGGTGTTTCGCCTGGTAACATAAAGATTGATTGATTGTTTAATTGGTATTTCAGTTTCTTCAGTGCCTATTCAGACATTAGGAATTTATTCTGGACAAGGAACCCTTCCCCTCATTAACTGGAAATCAGAATTTCTATATGTGAAACTAAAGTCCAGATATTGAAATCTTGGAAATTTTTCAAAAAGAAGAGGGTCCTGACTATAAAGAAATTTTTACTCCCTATATTTACATGTTTAAATTTTATTTCCCCCCTCCCTTAACTTTAGAGATTCACCTATTGTTTCTTTTAAATATTATGGGGGAGTGGATTGAACTCTGTTACATGAGAATATACTTATTTACCACAGAAACTGGGGTCTCTTAATATAATAAACCCCCTGGTATTTTTTTATTCCTTTTTTTTCACCTCCACCTTAAAAATAGGATGAGAACTTACTCCCACCCCCTGGCAGGAATGGACTAAACTATTGCTACAGGTTTTCTGTTCTAAATGGGATATATTACCTCCAAAGGTAATGGCTTCATATAGTATACCAGAGTATGCGGACTCTCCACTCCACAAGGTGAGGCAATGGAAAGTTTGTAAATTAACAGTTTCTACCCTCACTAGGAGGCAAATGTATGTACAGGCGATGACTACAACTCATGTGATTTCTGTAACATTTCCTTCTTGTTTTCCCTCTACAATGAAACTGGTACTTGCCATGTTAAATGGCCATAGGACCCTGATTAAAACATGGGATGTATTATGGCTTAGTTGTCACAGCAGGTTAGGGTCAAAGGCAATTTAAAGTATAAATTCCTGGAGGAAAGAGTATGCCCTAGAATTGAATGTCAACAGGTGAAGGAATCCCAAGAACATTTCTTTTTAAAATGTCAGTTGACTGTTCAAATTTCGGCTTTCTGGTCACTAGGTAGCAATGGCCATTTTTGAAATCCCTATCATATGAGACATTAGTGTTAGGTGATTATACTGGACTGCTTAAATAATTTAACCCCAGTACGTTTAATGTAATTTTTGCATGCCTGACATTTTAAGTCTGATAAGCTAGATGTCAGTTTTTGACACAAAAATTACATTCGCTCCCTGTGTCCTTAGCTTTAATGATTGAAAATACACTGAAACAGGTGAAGAAACTGGATTATCACAGACTCCCTAAGGGAACAGCAGATGTCCTGTGATGTTGCATTGCTTGGATGTGAGATTGTTAGGGCATGAAGGATAACGTTCATATTAAAAGGTTTCTCTTTCTGTTTTAATAATTTCTTGATGATTTGTAAAATAAAGAACATACAATAGAGCACGGAATTATGTAACATATAGGTTTTATGGTTATAACCAGTTGTTTTCTATTTGGTATCCTTTTGAGGTATAATATATATATATATATATATATATATATATATATATATAGAGAGAGAGAGAGAGAGAGAGAGAGAGAGATTGTTTCTTTTTAAACACTAGGGGCCAGATATTCAAAACATTGCTCTGGGCGCAAACCATTTGTGCTTGGTTTGCACTGGGTTTGCGTGGGTCTGCTATATTCAAAAGGTCAAATGGCACAGGCAAACTGCATTAGTACCGGGCAAAAGTAAAATGTATGCAAGGGGCAAAAAAAGGGGGCGTGTACATGAATACAGGCGCAATGCTATATTCCGTGCTTTAGAGCAGCGCAAAGTATTTTTGCATGACTTAGCATGACACTTTGCATGGTGCAAATTACCACCCAGGAAAAGGTAGTTTTAACTCTAGGAAAACCAGCTTTCCATGACTTTGTGGCTTTGCGCAGCTTTGCATGACTGCGTGACATAGAACCATGGTTTATTGAACTCTGTAATTCACAACTGTGTGAATTATGGAGTTTGCGAGGGTCTGCCAGTGGTGGTTTATTGACCTTAACCAGTAAATATTAAACATAGAAAGAAACCAGACATGGAAGAAACATGCTGCACATGGATAGCACCTCCCATGTTGCCATCATCTGCAACTGGTCCCAGCCATGCCAGGCATTAAGTGGTGACCCTGCACCCAGTGGACACCATGGCAGTGAGTCCATACAGCACACTCTTGCAGACCACCCTTTGGAGAACACCAACAGAATCCAGCAGGCACATGCAGCACTGGGGGCGTGGAGGGTGTTGAAGAGAGGGTGTACAGGTGGCCAGTCTGCACCTCATACTGGGTGTTGCCACAAGGCTGGGACAATCCATGCAGTGCAAATGGGCCAGTGTTGGGACTGCCCCAACACCAGTGTGCTTGTCTGATGGTATGTGGCCCCCCAGCCACATACCACACATCTGTACAGACACCACAGCACACACAGCCAGCCATATATATGTCACTGTGAGTATCCCATTCCAGTGGTGCAGTGTCTGTGGGTTGCACAGCATAACAGTAATGTCCACTGTCAGTACATACCTGCAAGATGGGCCTATCACTGTGTAAAGTGCAGCAGTCATTGATGCCCTACACACCATAGGCATTACTGTGTCCCTCACACTACTGGCCACCTTGTTACTGTAGTGTCTGCTGTGCACTGCAGCAGAAACTACAGTTTGACAATTGCATGCAGCACCACCACCTGTGCCTGGGCTGTGTAGTCCCCTGGGGCACAATATTCTATGTGGCTCTGTACAAATGTAGCCTGCAGCTACCACCATATACTTCCAGGCTGACCTACAGATGGATCTGTGGGCAGACCCAGCCAGCACCTGTACTTCCAGACTGACCTACAGGTGGAGCTGTGGGACCCTACAATAGCTTTGGTCAAACTGCATGCAAATCAGGACATAATGAGATGCTAATCTGGATGTTTGCCTGCAGATTGCCTAAGTAGGCTTATTTGCATGTTACTTATGAATACAACAAATATTTGCCCCAGGCAAATGTGATAACTCTGGGCAAACAGCTTAGCTCTGTGCAAAACCTGCACAAATGTGTCTGCAAACATTTCAGAAACATGGTACATTTCTGCAAAATTTCACATGCGCTGGTACTTGCAGCTTTAATTAATCCTCTCCTTTGCTAGCACACACATTGGCCACATAGTTTAGCTCTACCTTCCTTCACGTCACTGTCCGCTGGGCTGCTGTTGTGGTTTGCACTTCCTGGTTGCTGTATTCAGAGCTGTCTTATTTCCCGGGCTATTTTTGCACTGCACTCCCTGCCCAGTTTGCCCGGCTTCCTTAGCATGCTATATTCAGTAGGTTTAGCACAGGGGCTATCCCTTTTGAATATAGCGGGCTATTAGTTCTGGGCTAATTAGCACACCAGGCAGTGTTAATTTAGCCCTGGGGCAAAGTTTTGAATATCTGGTCCTAGGTGTGTTAAATTACAGGAAATTTTTGTTGTTGTTTTTTTCTTTTTCATTTGCTCATTTTTTTTTTGTATAATCTTTTCATTAAAATTTTCGTCATAACATCCATAGAGGTAGAACAATTAATCCTTACAAGTATATGATATTAAG
Source organism: Neoceratodus forsteri (assembly GCA_016271365.2). Lineage (NCBI taxonomy): Eukaryota > Metazoa > Chordata > Ceratodontiformes > Ceratodontidae > Neoceratodus > Neoceratodus forsteri. The sequence continues at coordinate 1,782,803,859 of CM057452.1, forward strand.
TTCATTTTCATTAAAAGGTTTTTCAGGGTAGGGCTATCACATTACAGCACCACATTGTACTTTATTAGCCATCTCTTAGAAAAATCACTTTCATCCTATGTAGAATACTGCAATAGCATATTCCAACCCTTCATATATCCCTTAACTTCAGCTCCCACACTGTCCTTAGTAAGGCAGTCTTTAGTTATATCCTTACTATATTCTATTAAGTTTATCTCTTCACATACCAAGTCCATAACCTCTTAGAGAACAGTTAACAAAGAAAGCAATAAGAAAACAGTATATAAAGAATAGTCAATAAATAAAGGGTAAGGCATTCTGTAATCCCAATTCACAGTGCTTCTGTCTTGCATTATATATAGCATTTTTAGGCCCTAGACCCACATTACATCCACGTCTGGCCACTGTTGCATCCTTTTTCCTGCATTCCCCCTCTCTCATGAAAATCCCCATCCTGATAGCCTTGGCTCTGGGAAATGACAAAGAGGACAGCCAGGGAGCCCATTCCCTCATAAACTTCTCCTCCTTTCCCTTTAAGGCATAGGAAAGCCTTTCTGCTGCCACGCTCACAAGCATCAGGCATTTCCACATAGACATACTGGGTTTTGCATAGGAGACCCATGTGTTCAAAATAATTTGCCTAGCCATCACTAGCAACACCCTAAGCCATCTAGGATAGCGGCACCATTCCCCCTCGTCATCACTTTCCAGCCCCAGCAAAAGGGATACTGGGGTGACCTCTATGTCCCTCCCCAAGTGGTCTTTATATCAAGTGCCACTTCTTCCCAGAATGTTTTAACAACCTCACACCCCCAGAAGTAGTGGAAGTATGTGCCCCTTTGTACTAGACAGCTGCCACACATTGAGGAGACATCTGGATGGAATTTATGTACAACACTTGGGGGGTTAAAAAAGGCAATGAATAAACTTGTACTGCACTTCCTTAAATCTATTACATAACAACAGCCCCATATGTGACTTTATAATCCCTTTCCAATTCTCAATCGAGATTGCAGTTCCCAGATCCTCTTCCCATTTAGACCTAACCTTATCTGTCCCGTCTTGGAATGTTTCTCTATCCTATCTTACTACCCTTCCTATCAGTCCCTTTTCATGTCGCTTGTCTCCCAGTATCTCTTTTTCTCTTCTAGCCATTAATAGGCCCTCTGTGAGATTCCTTTGCAGGCTCTCCCTAAAGTGTCTGTCTCACCTGTAGAAATCTAAACATATGCGACGCTGGCAGCCTCAGACATCTCTGGATCATATCAAAAGGGAGTATTTCTCCTTCCTTATATAAGTCCCTCAGGCACCTGACACCTGTCACCTACCAAATTGCAAAACCCAGATCTTTAAATCCTGGCAGAAATCCTGGGTTCTTCACTACTGTCACGAGAGTGGTACTTTCATTTTCAACCCCTCCCCGCTTTTTAATCCTCATCCATGCCTCTAACACTGCCACCACTATGGGGTTCAGGTGTTGTAACTGCATATATGCTTTGGTTCCTCCCTGTGAGAGATATGAGGTCAGATGTCCAGGGCAGTTCCCCTGTTCCAATTCCACCCAAGTGGCCACCTCCCCCTTGTTTGCCCAATTGTGAATATATCAGTATTGCACTGCTAACTGGCATCCTTTTATATCTGGAAAATCCATTCCCCCCTTTCTCTTAATGCTTTATGCCTGGTCAATGACATCCTAGGCTTCTTTCCTCCCCATAGGAAGCTGCTGAAACCTTTTTCTAATTGCTGTCCTTTGCTGTGGGGCCAACCGGTACCATTTGCAACACATGCAATATTCTAGGAAGGACATTCATTTTTAGCAAATTGATCCTGCAGACCCATGATATGTGTAGGGCCCTCCATCAACTGAGATCTGCCAGGATAGTTTTAAACAATGAGGTATAATTGAACACATACATGTTCTTTAAATCTTTACTAACTTTAATTCCCAAATATGGAAAATGGTCAGCCACCCTTTTTAGGCCCCTTGTATTTGGGTCCAATCTTGTTCCCTGTCTCCCAAGAACATAATTTTTGATTTTTGTAAGTTTAATTTGTATCCTGAAAGAAATTGCAAAAGCGTTTATTCTTTCCAGTAGTGCTGGAATTGATTCCTTGGGTTTCGTCAAGTATAGGAGGAGGTCATCTGTGTATAGTGTCATTTTATGTTGGGCCCCTCCTTCCCCTCAGATTCCCTTTATCCACTGGCTCTCATGTATCTTAATAGCCAGGGGTTCAATAGCCACAGCAAACAAAAGGGGGGGAAGGGGACAGCCCTGCCTTATGCCCCTGAACAGCCTCAACTCCTCTGTTGGGGATCCGTTCACCAGCATCCTTGCTCTCGGTTCGCTATACAGTATTTTCACCAAATCCACAAATCCCTCCCCCATCCCAAATCTATTTAAGGCCTCAAATAAGTAATCCCACTCTATTCTATTGAATGCTTTTTCTGCATCTATAGACAATATACATGCCTGTTTTGGTCTCCGAGTTCCCCACCAAATAACATTCAGGAGGCTCCTCATGTTATGATAGGAGAGTCTTCCCTGCACAAATCCAGTCTGGTCTGGATGTATGATCTGCAGCAGCACCTTTTCCAGCCGTGTGGCCAGAACTTTAGCCATGATCTTATAGTCATAGTTCAGCAGTGATATGGGTCTGTACGAGGAACACTCTGTGTCCTCCTTGCCAGGCTTCAGGAACACGCATATATTAGCTACAGTGCACATGTTTGGCAACCTTCCCTCCTCCCTCACCTCCTCCATGAGGTCCCATAAGGGGTCCGCCAGCTTAGCCTTCGGCACCTTGTAATATTCCGCTGTAAAGCCATCCAGACCCATCATCTTCCCAGGCTTCAGGCTCAAGATGGCCCTTTGCACTACTAATGTTGTTATTGGAGATCCTAAACTATCCACCTGTTCCCTATCCAAAGTAGGTAACTCTATACCATCTAAAAATTCCCTGGCCACCTACCCCAACCTTATGCATTCTGCCTTATACAGTGTCAAGTAGTATTCCTTAAAAATGCTCCTGATCTCCTTCTCATCATGCGTTAACTTCCCATCTTTGTTTTTTTTAATGCCACTGTTTTAGGTGTCACTCTCCCACCATTCATTAGCTTAACTAGAAGAGGCCCCCACTTATTTCCTAATTCATAAATTCTTCGCCTCGCAAATAGCAATCTATTCTTTGCCTCTCCTGTGAGGCATTCATTCAAGGAATCCCTTAGAACTGTCAAAGTTTTCCTATCCTCTTCCCTCCCCTTCTCCAGTATCAGGTGCTCCAAATCTTTTATCTCATTTTCTAGGGTTCTGATTTTATTTCTCGTTTCCCTCCTGAGTTTAGTAATATAGCTTATTATTACTCCATAAATGCTTTCCCTGCCTCCCACAGTGTCTCCTGTGAGTCTACCGTGCCCTTGTTAGTTTCCCAGTAGGTTCCCCACTGTTTTTTTAAATATGACTTGAAGTCTTCCTTACAAAGCAGATAAGTAGGAAAACACCAAACCCTGGGTCCTCTCCCCTCCCTTCCGAGCCTCATATTTAGCTGCACCATGGAATAATCTGAGATAATTATTGGGCTATGTGAGACCCCTTCTACTTTCTCATATTGTACATATCTCTGGTAATGAAAATATAATCCAATCTAGACCAAAACTTGCATGGACACGAGTAAAATGTTTATTCTTTAGCCCCTGGGTTAATTGTCTTCCAGCTGTCCACCAGGTCCAATTCTACTAGCCCTTGTGCCAACCCTGCTGTTGCTTTATTTATTCTATGCCTTGAGCCAGAGTAGTCATTTGGTAATCCATGATGCAGTTAAAATCCCCCCCAACCATAACTAGCCCCAGGAATTGTTTCTTGTGGATCACTTCTAGAATAGTTTGATAAAAACCTGGCTCATATACTGCAGGAGAATATACAGTCATCAGCATTACCTCTTGTCCCCTCACCTTTCCCACCATGAACACATCTGCCTTTCTGAGTATCTCTTACAACCTTGGTTACTTCTAGAGGGAAGTGCTTGTGTACAAGTATCGATACGACATGTTTATGTGATGAATATGAGGCTGCATTGCTGGCTCCCACCCACTCCCCCATCAGTTTATCATGCTCCTTTGTCATTAAGTGGGTTTCCTGGAGCATTGCAATCTGGGTGTTACTTAATTTTGGGGCCGCAAGTATTTTAGATCTTTTAATCGGCGTGCTGGTTCCTTTCACATTCCATGAGATAATTACTTCCACAGTGTTTTTATCCATCATGATATCTCATTGTGGTCCTCTATAGCCTCCCTTGTACTTGTCCTATTGAGTCTATCCCTTTAACAGTCACAAGCACCCTCCTGCATTTGCAAGTAATAGTACAGAATGCCAATGTAAAAAAAGAAGTGATTGAACAAATAGAAACTTTTAAACTTCTGTAACAATAAACATTCAAACCATTTAACTGAGCCTTCCCCATCTCCCCTTCCCCCAAAATGCCTCTGTCGTTCTCTGAACAAGTGCATTTCTCTTTATGTACCAACAGTTGTTCACAGTCCCCAGTAAGAACAAGCGAGTTATAAATCTGCATGGTCCCTTCCATAGTTCCACTCGTATGCCCCCCTCCCCACCACCCTGCTTCTTATAACCCTCTTTTTTTTAAAGCAGATTCCTTTATTGTTAACTATATTTCCCCCCCTCACCTTGTGGGTTTACTGTTGATCACTCATTTAGGCTTTCCTAAGGTGTTTGTTTACTGATGCCACTCATTGGTGTTGGAGTCAAGCTCCTTCCACCCGATCTGCCCTCCTGGGCCTGTCTCTGCCCACCCCCGAGTCACCATTCAGCCGTGAGCTGTTATTAAGCACTCCATTATTCTTTATTCCCTACCCAATTTGCCCTTTTAGATTTGATACACAAGAATCCTTTGTTCTCTTTGGGCATTAACCATCTTAGGTTATCCCCATCTCATCCTTTCCCACAATTTAAATTACCCGCAGGTTTTGGAACACTCAGCACCTTTGCAACAATATTTAAATTGCCCCCTTTGGCCCTCTGCCCTTGCACATTTCCCTCTCCATTAGTCAGCTCTTTTCTTCTTAGGGCTTGGGCTCAGATGAAGGGAGGCAACTCGCACAATCCAAAATCAAATGCCGGTCTCCCCCCTCCCCACAGACCTGTGTTGCACTTCAAGTTGACCAGCAATCACAACCTTCCTCTTCCTGTAATCCACTATTGATATTACTACCAGTTGCTGTAGCCATTACACTGTTTTTAAGTCCGTTATTGTGCTATCAAACCTCTGAGGCCCTATATAACATTAACTCAGTTTAGCCTACAGTGTGGGCAGGTCTTCCCAAAAACTCTCCTGGGATTTCCACAAAGTCCAATATGTGTTTTACTGGGAGTCATATAAGAAAGATTTTGAATCTTAGGAGGAGATGGACAGTCAAGTACTGTTCAGTGCCATCCACCAGTGGATGGCTCGAGCTATAACAGGCAGGCACCCCTGGATGAGGCGCAGACTGTCTCGAGTGTATCAAGTTCAACAAAAAGTATATACAAGAATCAAAAGGTTCCCTTGTCACCTACTTCACCCATCACTGTTACTTTTCCCATGCCTTTTATCCCATTCTACAATGAAGCTTTTTAGTTTCTCTGGTTCCCAGAAGCTGTAGCTAGCTGCCTTGAATCGCACATTCACCATCACGGGGTAGGCCATGTAAAATTACAGCCCTGTTTCCCGCAGTATGTCCATCGTTGGATTAAGGAGCTGTCTTTTTTTTCTGGACCCTTTGTGAAAGATCTTGATGTAGGGCAAGACAAGTTCCTTCATAGGTTACCTCCTTCTTGGGTCTGTAGGCCACTAATACAGCTTATCTGTCACCAAAGCGGTGCAGTCGAAAAATAATCTACCATGGAGGCTGATCACTGTTCGGCCTAGGTGGCAGTGCTCTGTGGGCCTGTCAACCTTAATCTTTCCATGTTTCACATTCATCCCAAGCAATTTAGGCAGTGTCTCCATACAGAACTCCAGAGCACTTCTTCCTTCCTTTCCTTCAAGTAAGCCCCGCAACTGTAGGTTACTCCTATAATTATAATTCTCTTGATAGTCCACCATATCTTTCAATGCCCCCAGCTCCTGTTCCAAGGCCTCCACTTTATCTGGGACCTGCCTTGTGGTGTCATTCATGTTGGATACACGTTGTTCAAGTTCTGCAATCTTCTGGTCATGCTGGCCCAGCTTCAATGTGATGGATGTTATTTTCCCGTTGAAGATGTCCAACCGGGGGCTCAGTCCATGCAGCACCTGCTTGGTCACTGTGCAGCTGATTAACGTGATCACTGGGTCGTGGGGAGCCGGCGCACAGCACTGGCAGGGTCAGAATCACTGCAGCACTGTAGCGAGATACACTGTGCTGTGCAGCTCAGCCGCAAAGTTCAAATTTCTGTTTGGCACCAAATCAAACAAAAGGCATACAGGTACTGACGCCGACTGGCTCACCCACCTTCTCATACCTGTTTTCAGCTCTCCTGAAGTTTGGGGGGGCTTCCTGTGTGTCCTGGGGGAGGGCTCGCACGAAAATGGCCCTCGCAACCTCGTGGGGTATCAGGGGGAGGGCAGCAGTCCCCTACCCTCGTGATCCACTGTGGAAGAGAAAGAGGAGAAGGATTTACTTTATAGCCCAGGTGGAGGGGCGGAGTTGCTTGCCAGGTCAGTCGCAACAGGAGATTTTGTACAGCTGTACTTGAAATAAAGTATTCCTACTGGTTAGATTGATTTCTTTGTTGTTTAGATTTAAATTACCCCAATTACTTCTTTTCCTGTGCTGCTGTTCTATATGCAACTTGCCAGGTCAGTCACAACAGTAGAATTGTTAAAACAGCTGCCATTGCAATGTAACCTGCTAGTTTGCTTGCCTTTTTGTTTAAAGTACCACCCGATTACTTCTCTAAATCTGAGCTGCTGTTCCCCAGAAGCATATTATGCCAGTACAGAAAGAAACGCCTAAGTCCCTGAAGTAACAGCGAGAGAGAAATAAATGCAGAACCAACAGTACTCTAGACAAGCAGCCTCTTAAAGTAAATGTACGTCTGCACAAATAGTAATGTACAAGGGAGCAGATTTTTTAGCAAAAAAACAGTCTATAGAGCTATGCCGAGTAAAAAGACTTTAACAGGAATCACAGCAGCACTGCAGCGAAATATACTGTGCTGTGCAGCTCAGCCACAAAGTTCAAATTTCTGTTTGGAGCCAAATCAAACAAAAGTCATCCAGGTCCTGATGCCGAGCGGCTCATCCGCCTTCTCATACCTGTTTTCAGCTCTCCGGGAGTTCGGGGGGGGGTTCTTGTGTATCCTTGGGGAGGGCTCGCACAAAAATGGCCCTCACAACCTTGTGGGGTATCAGGAGGAGGGCAGCAGTCCCCTACCCTCGTGACCCACTGTTTTCAGCTCTCCGGGAGTTCAGGGAGGGGTTCCTGTGTGTCCTTGGGGAGGGCTCACACGAAAATGGCCCTCACGACCTCGTGGGCTATCAGGGGGAGGGCAGCAGTCCCCTACCCTCGCGACCCACTGTTTTCAGCTCTCTGGGAGTTTGGGGGGGTTCCTGTGTGTCCTTGGGGAGGGCTCACATGAAAATGGCCCTTGCGACCTCGTGGGGTATCAGGGGGAGGGCAGCAGTCCCCTACCCTCGCGACCCACTGTTTTCAGCTCTCCAGGAGTTCGTGGGGGGTTCCTGTGTGTCCTTGGGGAGGGCTCACATGAAAATGGCCCTTGCAACCTCGTGGGGTATCAGGGGGAGGGCAGCAGTCACCTACCCTCATGACCCACTGTTTTCAGCTCTCTGGGAGTTTGGGGGGGTTCCTGTGTGTCCTTGGTTAGGGCTCACATGAAAATGGCCCTCACGACCTCATGGGGTATCAGGGGGAGGGCAGCAGTCCCTTATCCTCATGACCCGCCGCCTTCTCGTACCTGTTTTCAGCTCTCCAGGAGCTGGGGGGGGTTCCTGTGTGTCCTTGGGGAGGGCTTGCACGAAAATGTCCCTCGACAACCTCATGGGGTATCAGAGGGAGGGCAGCAGTCCCCTACCCTCGTGACCCACTGTGTGCATCATAATGGTAGTTTATTAGCAAAGTCATAAAGCACAGTTACAGTACCTTACTTAAACATGTACCATACAGGGAGCTGTAAGACAAAAACGTCAACAAATAAGCATTGGGTAAAAAGGTTCTAATATAATCTGAAACAAAGTAATACTGAGTACTATACTAACAACAGCCTCAAAAGACTCATGATTATTGCACAAAGATGCAGTAGGCACTGAAGAGTAAAACAAGAACCTCAATCAAACACATAGCAAATCTAATAAGTTCTAGCCAGAGCCAATACAGCTGTGGTGAGCTTGCAAAAGCTCTAGAGAGCAAGCGCCACCAGGTGCCATCTGCAAGATGCTGGCAGCAACGCAACTGCGCATGAGCAGCATTCGCACATATGTAGTTGTGATGAATGGCATTCTGCCATTCCCAAGATGGTGGTGCCAGTGGAACTGCATATGTGCATGAGGTGTGCATGTGCAGTTCTTGTACCGGAATGGGGAAGTAACAGCTGAAATAGAGTGGCTGTTACTCTGTAGTGGCTGACCATGGCATAGTGTTCCCAGCTCTATTGAACTTTTGGAAGGATACTTCCAAAAGTCCAATGGAAGTGTGCCACAGTCGGCCATTTCAAGCAACCAAAGGTAAAACAGCTGTAGGCTCTGCCCACAGCCATAAAAAGTGAACAAAACATTAAAAACTGAATCTATAAAAATTACAGCAAGGTGGTTAATTAAAATAATAACAGTAAGGCAAGATAAAAACAAATTTAGACATTCAAAATAGCCTTCTCATTGCCTCCATCCTTTGACTCTTGCTGATACTCTCACCACTCGCACAAGAGCCTCTCACACGAGTGCTACTAAAGTGACACTTTCTTTTAAGGGGCTATGCCCTCCTTTCCTAAGCTAATGCCAACTGGTGTTTGGTGGGCTTCTGTGCCTTTTTGACCATTGGGACAACAGAAACTTAGTTAGGGAGCAACAAAGTGCTGGAAGAATATTTCTGTGGCTGCAACAGTTTTTACTGCCTCAAGTGACTCTGGAAGGTAGAAAGAATCCTTCAGACAGGTGGATGGCAGGATGAAAACCTTTGAGTGGCATTGTCCTTTAAGAATCTAGGTTCCACCCCCTGGCTGACGTCAACAAATGTCTGATGCACCTCTATACCCTATCAAACACCAGAACAACTGGCAAACAAAGTTAGTGAGCAGGGGGAGTCCTGGAAGAATGTTTCTGTAGCCACAGCAGTTCCTGTCTCATGTGACTCTGGCAGTTAGGTAGGGAAGCTTCTTCAGACAGGTGGATGGGAGGATGAAAGCCACTGAGCAACATTGTCTTTGAAGGGGCTATGCCCCATCCCTTGGCCAATACTAATTAGCATCTGGTGCACCTCCCTCCCTTGTTATTTCTGGTATGATTGGCAAACAGCATTTGGGTGATGGGGAGTCGCAGGAGAATGTCTCCATGGCTGCAGCAGGTATTCCTACCTCAGGTGGCTGCAGCAGGTATTGCTGCCTCAGGTGGTTCTGGCAGTTAGGTGAGGCTGCTTTAAATGGACAGTGGGTAGAATTGGCAGGATACATAATACCTGATATACTGAAATCACTGATAAAAACAACACTGTGCAGAACTTTTTTTTCAAGAGTTCCTCCACCTCAGCTGCCAACTGTCCCCCATCTGCAGCCTCATTACTGGTTGCTCTTGGAAGTTACCATGCTCCTTGGGTGACTCTCTTCCACATGACCTCAGAAATGTTAAATCACCAGTGTGGGGCCTGCTGGGGACCGGGCCTTCATCTGACCACAGTCAGGAGGATATACTCCATTGTTTCCCCTGGCTTATGACACGTGCAATGACATAGTGCAAGGTCCACCTCTGCAGAGACACCTCTTGGCATCAAGTAACTGGGACCTTTCACTGGTATCCTGCTGGACTTCCACCCAGATCCTCCAAGTTGCAGCTGCCAAGCAGGACACAAGTATCCCCCTTCCTGAGGGAGGAGAGCTGTCCTCGAGACTCTTAATCCTCCCCCGGCCAGCCTCCAAGTGACCCACATCCATTCCCAAACCCAGGTCACTGATGCAGTGGGAGGTTACGTACCCAGCATCTCAATCCTCTCTGCCACTGGGCTGGCTTGTGCAGAATGTTTTTAAGCACAGTTTGAAAATTGAGACTAAATGGGACATCCCTCCTAAAATGCAGGAGAGAGCACTGCAAATAAGAACCAGCAGCACCAGCAGCAGCAGCGAAAAAGAAACAGATTCCCCGAAGCTTGCAAGTTTCTCCTAGAGATTTGAAAGGACTCAGCTACTCCCAAATTGAAGAGTATGGAAGTAGGATAATATTGTGGGAGGTCAGCAAATTAAAATAAACCCACATTGTTTAATCTGTGAAAAGTCAGCATAAAGCTTTGAACCTGATTTGTCACTATACAGATTGCTAGTACAGCTCCTTCATAACTGAAGAGAAAGGTTTGGATCTGTGAGAATTGGAAACCAGCCTCATAGTTATTATGCTACCAGCAGAAATCAGTGAATCAATTTCTTGGGTACCCCATGACAGAGCTGATTACAATCCTCAATCTCAAAGTGAAAAATTAATGAGCTACTGTGGTGAGGTCCTCAGGAGGAATAAATGGGTGCTATCTGGTGATATTACAAAGATTGAAATATCCACTCCTGACTGCAGCCAGCATCTGATTGTCTAAGGCTGTAAATAATCCTGACTGGTGTTTATATTTATTTCTATTTAATTTGTTTTTAATGGGTAAACCCCAAGAGCATTAGCTGCCCATTTTCAAGAGGGACCTGGAAATGTAAACAAATACAAAAGAACAAAGTAAAATATGTAACGTATTAGCATATAAACACAAATCAAGTGGCATAGCACTTTCACAAAGGCATGTCCAAACAGTGCTTTTAACACCAATTTGAAAATAATGTGAGAATTAATATTCTGTACTGAAGAAGGTTGATTATTACAGAACATTATTGTTTTGTACATAAAAGACCCAGAGAAGTACAGAAAAAATCAGCATGTATACAATAAGTTTGAGCAAGTCTAGTGTTGTGTGATCCATTGCTGGAATTAGAATCTGCCATAAATTAAAATTTATTTGGCCTTTTTAAAAACACCTAAAGCAAATAAGGGCAGAATAAATAATGCAAGAATTAAAAAAATGGCCAGCCACGTTTTCCATAAAGAGTACAGTGATGACAATATCTTGGACTGGAATCATGAAAACTACATAAAGTATTATACTGTATAAGACTGTAACTCTTTGCAGGACAGTTTCATGTGCACTGACATACAGTGGGAGGCCATAGTTCACTAAGGACAAAAGTACAGACTGTGCCAAGGCTTTCTTGGATTGGAAGGCTAGACAATTTTTGAGTCTGTAAAGCTGACCAAGATAGATGTGAACTGATCTAACCAGACTGGATATGAGCTCTTGGAATGAGAGAGTATGATCGGTGATAAAGCCAAGATATTTGAATCTAACACCTCTCTCTCTCTCTCTCTTCTCTCTTCTCTCTTCTCTCTTCTCACTTCTCTCTTCTCTCTCTCTCTCTCTCTCCCTGTACATCAGTTCCATTCAAATCTGTAATTAGTCCAGCTAATGGCAACAACTTTTTGTTTTTATTTTGTACAAAAAAATGCATATAATTGGTTTTGCCAACCTTCAATAAAAGCCCATTTTTAGTAACTACTTTTGTACCATATCATCAAAGAGGGGCTCCCAGAGAACAGCCAAGCATTTTAAGAGTAGATTCCACTCTGACTCATCAGAATTACCTTCATCTTTTCAGGACTGTTGTCCACTTCTAAGTCATCCACATAAAAATTTCAACCAGGTGTGGCATCACAAATAAAACGAAATCACCAAAAGGAAAAGCAAAATACAATAAGGTACCAACAGCTTAATCTGGTTCAAGGTCAGTTGGCGTCCATCAGTATCCCCCTCCCCCAGGTCATGCCTGAAAATAGGCAGGATTTGTCTAGTGCACTTACCCGGTCAACAAAAACTAAATAAAAATAAATTAAAAAAATAAATAAATAAATATGCAAATTAATTCTCAAATTTCATTTTACAGTTATGCCTCCCATTAGCACAGTATAAATGTTTTTTTTTTTTTTGTCTTTCTGCCGCCTTCCTAGCTGCCAGCCACCCGGGAGTATCAACCCGGTCATGGGCCATGGCTTCCACTCCCCAAATCAGCCTCGGGCTCTCCGATACCCCGTGGCTTACCCCCCATGGCGGGGCTGCGGAAGCGGGTAAGGGAAAGCCGCTGCAGACACTGGGAATTGGTCGAGAGTTGTTTGGGAGCTAATTGAAGCCGTGGCAGGTTTATTGAGGGTGGCTGGCAAAATGCCTTTTTCCGGGGTTTTTCTCGGGGAGACGGGCCGTGCAATGATGTCAGGCGTTCGCCCCGCCTCCAAGCCACGCTTGCGCGGTAGCTGTCGACTCTGGCCTCCGCTGAGGAGTCGCTGGTGCTCGGGCGCCATCCGCTTCCCACTGGAAGGAGAGCAGTCCCTGGACGCCCATCCTTCTCCTCGTTGAAGCTTCCAGCGAACGCCGAGCCTGCTTCCCGAACCCGGTCGCCGGCGTCGCATGCGGAAATCCAACAGCTGCACCGACGGGCCGGCAGCACAGTATAAATGTTGTGTTAAATACAATTGGTGTCATGCACATGGGGTAATGGACCCACTTACTAAACTGCAGTGGTTTCTAGAAGAACTATTTGTTTTTAGTCAGACATAAAAAGTTATAGATTCTCAGAGTTATCCAACTTTTGGTGACCTTCACTTCACCTTCACTTCATCAAGGTACCACAGATTCTTGAGCTTGTCTTTTTATTTAAAAGTCCTCTTTGTAGCCATATACTATCCCAATAATGATAAACTAATTGATGGCCATTTGATTTAATGTGTCTTTAATGTTTTTCCTGTCGTGATTTAAAATTTCCCTATTGGTGCATTTCACTCTCTGGGCTGCCTCAAACATCAGCTTGGGCAGGCTTGTCCTCTATGGTTCATAATTTAGACTGATGAAGTGATGTAGATCATGAAACCAATTAATAAATCCAAGGATGCAGCATGTTTTTATATGTTTGTGTAATAACACACAGTTCTACTAGAAAGTAATTTGATGTGTGGGTTTGTTACTCCATGTGCACGGTACTTGAGAAGGGGGTTTTGGAGCAGTCTCCTTCCTGTGTTTTCTGTTCATTTTTGGACAGCCAAGCCATGGTTGAATTCCTTTCTTCTTAAAAAAGCATTAGTGACCAGATTGATCCCCCTGGGATTCCACAGGAGACATTATTCACATTGGTGCCCATGCATGATCGGGTGGGAATTATGTGCCAGAGGCGTGTATCCCACCCACATAGCTCCACACCTGTGGACAGGTGCGCACTTCTGGTAATCACCAATGACTATGTCCTGTCCACTGGCATGCTCCCCAGTACATAGCATCCACAGGGCAGCCAGGGGAGGAGTCATAGACCCAGCCAGGTGTCCAATCAGATGCCCAGATTGGGGGTCACTGAGTGGATCCCCTACACGGTGGGATATATGTTGGCAGTGTGTACCACCAATGACCTACAGCCAGTGGCTGTGGAGTTGAGAAGAGGGCAAAGCTGCTGGCCCTCCCACATTGAAGCACTGGAGATGGGCACATGGATGAGGTGGGGAGGTCTGTTGGTGGTGCTGGGGGGGCACAATACCCTGCCATATGCCTGGAAGGACCAGTGGTGGGTGTGGGCTGGCAGTGCCATTTGGAGGCGTGGCATCCTTGGGCTGTATTGTGTGTGTTGGGTGGGGTGGGTGCCTGGTTGGGGCTGCCACAGATGTGTGCTGTGGTGGGTGGCGCTGGGTGGCCATAGGGGGTCTGGCTGCAGTGGTCCCAGTGATACTGTGGGCTATCCACCCCATCCAGGTGGAGACAGGATGTGTGCACTGGGCACATAGGGGTCTTACAGCAGGGGTCTCCCTGGTGTACACTGCATCCTCCTCTGAACCCCTGTGGCCAGCACTATGCATCATTGTGCATGGTGCGTAGTGCTGGCAAGCTTCTTGACCACCCCCACGCAGTGTGGTTTGAGGACTTGGGGGATCAGGTGCATTGGGACTGCACCCCCCCCCCTTAGTGAATCCCATGCAGAGTGTGCAATGTGTGCGGAGTGTCTACACGCCTCACATAAGCAGCATGGAGGCACGCCACACCTTCGTGCATAGAGCCCAATAGTAGAAAAATGTTGTATAACCATTAGCTATGTCTTGCTTTAACAATAAGACCAGACCAGTTGCAGAACAGTCCCAGTCACCCCTCTAAAACTACATTATTTGAACTGAAAGAAAAAGAAAAAAGCAGTTTGCTCCAAATCCTCCAAGAACTGCAAAGTTGACAAAATAGATTGATAGCAACACAGCTTATGCTTTTTGATTTCATAAAAGGTAAAACTATGAGCAGGATGCTGATAAGGCTTCACCAGAAAACACATAACCTTTTAAACAGGCTTGTACATCCTGTCCAGTATAGGCTGATAATAATAAACAACAGACATTCATTTTATCCTGCTGTGTCTCCTTACTGTAGTGCACATTGTCTCAATGAAGTACCAAAAAAAAAACAAGACATCAGGCATTTGGTACTGAAAAGGCAGTTTGCAGGTAGAGTAGTGCATAGGATTCACATAAAGGTATTGTACTTTTTTGTGTCTTTGGTCTGTCATTCTCAGCCTACAGATTACCAAATCATATGTACAGGCTTGTTTAAAAGGCATAGTCTGTTCTGACAAAGCTGTGTTAGCCTGTTTTGCACATGGATCTGCATACCCATGATGCCTGCACTGGGATTGAGGTTTTAGAGCATGTGTGCAGTTTGGTGTAAGGGTAAGTGAATTTGAAAACTGACAACTTAAGTTCAACTTCAGTTGGTGCATCATGTACTGTATTTAGTTTGGCTTCAACACTTTGACCAGACACTTGAAGTCTGTGGTATTGAATTCTAGCAGACTACAAATTGGGGTAAAGGGCACCCCTCACATAAGGCCTTGCTTAGTGACTGTCTCTCGCAATTGGCTAGGGGGCAAGGAACCACTACCTTACACTGCCACCAGGTTTTCATAGACTTTGACCAGGGCTCCTGGTTGTTTTTCTCACTCACAGTGAGGGTGTTCATATCCATAACAATTCTAAATGTGTCATGCCTCATCCCAGAGTAAACTTTAAATGAGTCTGATGACTGATTAGTATAATCCATGGGATGCTATACTTCCCACCTCCCCACTGTGGCCTCACCTGCCACAGGCCCCACACAAATTTAGCAGTTCTCCCCTAATTAGCATGTACAGTTTGGCTGTAGTCAATGCTGAAACAGGTTTAAACAGCAAAACACAGTTTTTTTTAATACCACAGACCCCCACAAGGAAAAACATGTTAAAACAAACCATCATGGTTCACAACCCTGATTAGATGCCCTTCTAGGCAGAGTCCAAATTGACCCGTTACCCAGGCCATAGCTAGTCAAGCCCTAAAAAGACACAGCACTCAGGTTCTTATTTTGGCTGCCGCTAATAATGCCCAACAAGGTACAGTTATATTCTGCCAACCCCTGCACAACAAGACAATTCTAATGCAGTAGTATTTCAACTTGCAGACAAATCTAATAACCAAGATATGACCCCTGGAGTAGGTCAAGCCCAGCTCTTACTCACAGCTCCCCAATCAGACAGCTCCTTCTGGTGCTGCAGGCCTCTGGCACTCTGATCTCTCACTGCACCTCTGGACCAGCTTGGTTGCCTATCAGGGTTACTGCTCCCTTATTAGGCTCTGATTTAACAGTCTTCTTTTTGAAAGTTTGACTCCTCACACTGGGCTGCTGAGGCTCCTGGCCAACCCACACATCTTGGCTTTGCAAACCCTCAGAGTGGTGACAGCCTGATAGCTGATTTTAGTGCCTGCAATGGGGTATACACCAGCAACTCGTTTCATGCCACAAATGATCTCTTAAGCAACATTTCTCATACAGGCTAGGATGCAGATGCCACTTCTTACAGGACAGTAGGTCTTCTCTCCGTGAGATCTCTATCCGATCTGTCAGCCTACTATAGAGCTGTACTTACGTATTAGCAGTTCAGGGATAGCACCCACTGGTCCACAAACCATCACTCACAGACTACGATGCCTCATATGTCTATATAAAGGCACCAGAACTCACTGTCCCACCTTCTCCCTATAGCCTTCAGATGAGTTTTAGCAAGAAAACCCTTTGATTGGCTGTCCCAATAGCCACAGAGTTACAAAATGACAGCTTCCATGAAGTCCAAGGCATTTATTAAATTGTAAAGTTATTGAGGTGTCCCATCTAGTGCTAGGTCAATGCTGCACAATAGGAGCCCTGGGGACCAGTACAAAAATCAGATAATCCACAATCATAGTGGGTTACACTCTCCTCCAGCTGAAGAAATGGCTGCCCTTGGCAATGTGCTTAAAAAGTCTATCAGCCCAGTACCTGAAATAAACTTATTTATACATCATCTAGTCAAGTCTTGACATCTCATTCCTGGTCTAGGACATGCATTATATAACCACTTAATAAACAACATAGTGTCTGACTGGCACATTAGTCAACATAATCCCACTTGGTACCCAGTTTCTTTTTCATACTGGCACAGAAATATTGTATTCAGGGAAGGAAGCAGGGTGCTACTTACAGTGGAGCCAGCCATGCTGCAACTTAGTTACTAGAAGAAAGTGACATGTCACAAAATACTGCATGATAAAAGGGCCTTAACTGCTATTAAATTGTACTGTTCCCTGCAGTATACTGCAGCATTTTGTGATATACTGCAGTATTACTCTGTTGCAGCCTGGCTGGTGCTACTGTATAGCCCACTAGAAAATGCTTGTATGAGAATGTCAGTGGAGGCACCTGGGCACCCTAACTGAGCATTACCATGGGTTGTCTGGGGTCTTCCAGGGCAATTTCTTCATCCTGTGCATCAAAGGACTCAACCTCAGAGAGTTCAATTCCATTTTCAACTTCTGAAAACACAGACTCCCCTTCAGGCTCCTAAACCTCAGTATCCTCTCCCACTCCTGTGTGGTATTGCCCCCTCTTCCTTCTTGTCAGACTTGACAACCATGTTAGCACCATAGAGACAGCCACGGTATTGATCAAAAGAAGAATTCCAACATGCGTAGGTAGTTTCGCTCTCTCAGTGTCAGATTTCTCCTGGCAAAAGTGACTAGCTTTAATGGTACAAAACAGCCCTGAGACCATGTAGACTAGCATGTGCGTGTAGAACATAAGGCTTTTCTGGGTCGACACAATCAAGCACAGGTGAGTTGGCCAGGCAACAGATAATTGATTCAAAAGCTATATCACTCGCAGGGTACCATCTAACCTCAAATGGTTCATGAACTTTAAAGTACACTGAAGGCGGTTTTCCTTCCTTAGGTTTGAGTTTACAAGCCTTGTTGGTGGAGATAATCCTGAGTTAAGTTCAGTAGCAGGCTCACTTCCCCCAGTATAGTCTTTAATAAACCACTGATAGTATCTGCAGAAACCATTATAAATCTTTGATGTTCCTGGTGTGGGGCCAGGTAGTCAAGGCCTTAACCTTACAAGGGTCAGACACATTTTTAACTACAGACACAACATGTTCCACATGCTTCATTCAAGTTTGAAAAAAAGACACTTGTTCATGAATAGCTTGAGACCAAACCCCTCCAACCTGTCAAGTACCTTGAATTCTTGCTTCTCATGTTCCTCCAGGGTCTTGCTGAGCACTATGTAATCATTCAGGCATACCAGGCATTCCAGGAAGTTCATGTTTCAGACTGCCATCTCCATGGGCACTGGAACATAACCAGGTCCCCAGAAATATCTTGCAGCATGCATAGAAATTTATAGAACTCCAGGGGGCAGATAAAGGCTGTCTTTCCTGATTGGAGCTAATAGTAGCAACTTCAAAACTCCAACACAGAGAACCAACAACTACTATGGAGGCTGTCCAAGGCATTTTGAGTCCTGGGCATGATGTACTAATCTGGTATGGTGCACATGTTGAGAGTCCTGTAGTCCATAATATCCATACTATGCCATTTGTCTTCTTCCAGACCACAACAATGGGGGAAGCACAAGAACCTCATGACTCTTGTATAACTCTAGCTGCCAGCAAGTCCTCCTGATGTGGCCATACATCATCAATATCAGCAAGTGTCAAACATCAAGCCTGCTCACTGACCGGCCTTTGGTCATGCAGCCAAATATGATGGTCTATCCCATGACACACCCCATATCCCACTCATGGGCAGAGAACATTTGGGTCCAGGTAGCCAACTTCTGGTTAATGTAGGTCTGCCATTCCTCTGGTGAAAGTGGTTCACCAAAATCAAAGTCATACTAGTTGAATCTCTTAGAACACCCACTTGTCCCAGTCTTTGGCTGTACTACAGAATCAGCACAATATACTTTGGCCAGCATCTTCCTCATGTAAATGATTATGGGTCACTCTCTCACATTCTTAACTTGGAAGTTGATGAAACACATAAAGGCATTGTTTGGCAGACAGTACTGCAGGCTTAACCATCAATCCTTCTGAAAATCCATGTTCTTCTAAAGCCTCTACTATCAGGTTATGGTCGGTGGCAGTTTTCATCAACCTAAACACACTGCCGCCTCCACATTCAGCACTGGAGAACAAGACATGTTCCTTCTCATCTCATCACCACAAAATACCAACTTCACCATCTTTGTCTGGGGCACTGAGTGCTGGCATGTTTGCTAAGCTGCCCTCACTATTCCATGGACTGTCAAAGTGTACCCTCCATATTTGGCCTCACTCTCTTTGCAGAGCTACTTCAAGCACCCAAGCATGTGGGCATTGGTTCAGACTATGATGGGTACATTGACATAAATCCCCAACTCTGGACATTCTAATACCAAGGTTTCCATAGGTCTCCCAACTTTAACTACTTAATCTAAGAAGTTGATATCCACGGCAATACACGCTAGATGGGGATACACCTTATCACTGAGGCCCCACGTATTCAGACCTTCCAATGGCAATAGTAGAGATTACCCAGATGTTGGTAATAAAACTGTTTAAAGATTGGCATCTACCCCTTATCTCCGCCTCCACCACCATGTTTTTCCTTCCTTGTCTCTCCTCCTCCTATTTTGACCTTTCCCTGTCACATCACTACCCCTGCTCACATCTTTCTCCTTCATTCCGTATTTGGTGCCATACAATTGTCCCTCTGTGGAGAGCTGTACCCCCCATGCACCTCCCACTTACTCTACAATCAGTTTGTTATTGTATTATGCATTTATGTGACCCTGTTGTACTGTCGTCTGGGTCTCCCTTGAGAATGGGCATTTGTGCTGTTGGGTTCTTAACCAATAAATGCATTTTAAATAAAATAAAAATTACATGTCTGTCCATGGCCATTAGGTATTTTATCCAGCTATTATCATTAGCAGCAGCAACTGCATCACCTGGTCTTGAGCCTCATTTAATCAGTAGCCCCATCTATTTGCTCTATCGGCAAGGTGCATATTATCTCTTTTAAAATGCAAGTACAACACTATTCACCTACAGTAAATACCATGAGAGTTTGGTCAATGCCACATTTTATGCTTTATTGGGTTTTGGAGACAGTAAAGAAAGTGAGCAATTATTCTAGAAATTATGTGCAGTGGTATCAGCCAGGATGCAATGCAGTAATACTGCAGTATATCACAATATGCTGCAGTACACTGCAGGGAACAGTGTAATTCAATAGCAATTAAGCCGATTTGTCATGCAATATTTTATGACATGTCATCTATTATAAGTTGTTGTGTTGCATCATGGCTGACTCCTTTGTACTGCATATACAGTGGAGCTGGCCAAGATGCAACCCAGTAATGCAGTATACTGCAATAGAGTTACACTGTATCTGGAGTCACTGTATTGTATCCAGGTCTGCAGCACTGATTCAGGAGCTGAACTCAACTACAGAACCTGTCTACAGCACTGGTGCTTAATCTCTCAGAAATGGTCAATATACCTGCCAACCACAATTTGCACAGCACACGACACAACAGTATCAGATGCCTTTGTGTCACGCACTGCTCATGCTATACAGCCTGGCAAAAAACGTAAGTTAACAAAACGACTATACAACTAAGGTTGTTATTGCAGTTTGACATAAAATTGCAATATCAACCATACAACTGGCCATTTCCATTGATTTACAACCCTCTGGTGGGGGGGAGCGGCGATCTGCTGTGCTTTATGCCACCCATACCCTCATCGGATCAGTAATCCCCCGGAAATGACCAGTTGTTCAGTATATCTTAACCAAGGTTTTAGAAAGAGTATTTGAAGAAGGAGAGACATCAGTGGAAATGGTAATAACAAACACAAAAGCAAACTGAAAGTCACAGAACTGTGGCTCTTATACTGTATGTAGTATTAGATATTAGTAGCCTTTGATTTGTAGGACATTGTTACACGAATAATTATACATTTTGCTAAATATATTTTTGATGAAAACTGGAAGGAAGATTATTCAGTTAAACTGTAAAACTATTGTATTCCTTTTGATATTAAACACATGAAAACACCTGCTGATATACAGTGAAGGGGATGTTGGCTTGGTTAATGATTGAAACATTTCAAAGAAATATCCTAAATGTTATACTTTGTGCCAATTCCATTAGTCATGAAAGGCATGAACTTCATCTGAAGAATGGCTCAAGGTTCAAAGTTTCATTATATCATATGGTCTTTGCCTTGGCCAGGACAAACATACATATACAATATCTGTGGATGTTGTGATACAGAAATAAATACATTAGGTATACAGTAACAACTAAGTATGTGTAGATAGATAGACAGACAGACCGACAGACACAATATCTGAATTAAATGTCCATACAAATCAGGAAATTACATATAAACATACAAACATATGAAAACTCCAACAGATACAGGCCTCACAGTCTATCAAGCCTGCTCGATTGTGTAGCTAGCCCTACACCTTGCAGCTGCCCACCCACCTCCCTTCTTCATAATTACCCCCTCACTCTAGCCCATCCCCTCTTAAAGCCTTCTACCATGCTACAGGCTACTACCTCTTCAGGCAGAGTATTCCACTTGTCTACCACCCTCTCTGTGAAATACTGTCTCCTGACTTCCCTCCTGAATCTTACCCCCTCCAATTTCAGCTAGTGCCCCCTCGTGACCCTCCCGTTTCTGATCTGGAAAATTCCTTCTATACTAGTCTTATTCATCCCCTTTAGGTATTTGAAGGTTTTGATCATGTCTCCCCTATACCTCCTCTCCACCAGGGAATACATGTTCCGCTCACCCAGCCTCTCCTCATAGGAATATCCCTCTAATCCCTGGATCATCTTTGTCACCCTACACTGTACACTCTCTAACAATCTGATGTCCTTCTTCAGGAATGGGTTCCAGAACTGCACACAGTATTCCAGGTGCAGCCTGATCAGTGACATGTAGAGGGGTAGGATCACCTCCTTATTTCTAGAGGAGATTCCCCTCATTATGCACCCCAGCATCCTGTTGGCTTTTGCTGCCACTCTCCTGCACTGAGCCAAGTTGTTCATACTCCCCATTATGAGCACCCCTAGATCCTTCTCCTCCTCCTCGGTGCATTCCAGCTGTACCCCACCTAGCTGATAACTTCTCCCCTGGTTCTCAGCCCTGAAGTGCAATACCTTGAACTTTTTGGTGTTAAACCCTAACTGCCATGCCTCCAACCATTCCTGTAATTTGTTCAGGTCCTCCTGCAGCCCCCCTCCACCCTTCGATGTCATCTACCACAGCTCCCATCTTTGTGTTGTCCATGAAGAGAATGATCTTACTCCAAACCCTGTGAGAGATGTCAGCAATGAAGATCCTGAACAACACCAGTTCCAACACTGATCCCTGAAGTGCCCCATTTGTCTTATACCTTGGTGATGAGAGTTCCCCCACCATCACCACCCTTTGCTGCCTATCCTTCAGCCAATTGGTGACCCAGTTCACCATCTTTGTTCCCACCCCTATATATCCCAGCATCTTCCCCAGCCTCCCATGTGGTATGAAATCAAAGGCCTTGCTGAAGTCCAAAATACAGCACATCCACCACATGGCCCTTGTCCAGTTCCCTTGTCATCCAGTCATAGTACTCAATCAGGTTTGACTGGCAGGATCTTCCTGAGACAAACCCATGCTGCTGACCATCCTGGAGACCATTGTTCTCTAAAAAGGTCACTAGCCTCTCTTTTAGGATCATCTCCATCAGTTTTCACACAATTGATATGAGGCTCACTGATCAGTAGTTGCCTGGTTCATCCTTGGGTCCACGTTTGTGAATGGGTACCACATGGCCCATCCTGCAGTCCAGTGGTACGCATCCTGTGTCCAAGAAGGTATTGAACAAGTCAGCCAATGGTCCTGCCAGGATTTCTGCTAGCTCTTTAAGTACTCTAGGGTGCATGCCATCTGGACGCAGTGCCTTATCCCCCCCCCGTGTCCTTAATCTTTTCAGCACCCTATCCTCTGTAATCCCTGTATCAGTCACCTTCTCCTCCCCCACCCTGCCCACTCCTCCTCTCCCAGGTGGTGCCTGCCCCCCCCTTCTCCTTTGTGAACACAGAGCAGAAGTAATCATTTTGTGCCTCTGCCTGGTCCTTCCCCTCCTCAACCCAGCCCCTGTCCTTCTTTATCCTCACTATCTGATCTTTGTTTTTCCACCTTTCACTGATTCAGCTGAAGAAGTAATTTTCTCCATTCTTAATGTCCTGTGCCAATCTCAGCTCCCTGGAAGCCTTGGCCACTCTGACCAGCCTGGTAACCTCCCTGGCCTTCTTCATATATATGTCCCTGTTGTCCTCCCCGCCTGATTTCTGGAGTCTCTGAAATGCCTTTTTCTTGGCCATCACCCCCTCCATGATCTCCTGCATCAGTCAGCTGTTTTTTTTTTGCCCTTCCCTTCTTACTCCTTGTTCTTGTACATGTCCCAGTAGCCTCCACCAGCCCTTTCTTAATAGCATCCCATTTTTGGCTATCATCCATGCATGGTCGAATACCTGCCAGATGCCTGCCCATAATATTCCCCATCCTTTTAAAGTCCACTCCCTTGAATTCAATCACCCTGGTTCTTGTACCTCCTGATTCCCTGCCCATATTGAGCGTGGACCATATAGTGTGGTGGTCACTCCCAGTCAGACGGTCCTCCACCTCCAGATCCCTTACAGCCTCCCCATTTGACATAACTAGGTCTCGAGTCTTATCCAGTCTCGTTGGCTCCCAGACTAACTGCACCAGGAAGCTGTCCTGGAATGCCTCTAATATTTATTTATTTATGTGCTTTTGTTAACTGGGTAAGTACATTAGGCAAGAGGCCTGCCTATTTTCAAGTACGGCCTGGGAGAGTACAGTACATAAACCAGAGACTTAACACAAAACAGTTACATATCATTGTCGATAACAGGCATCAGACAGAAATAGACATAAATTTGAATAACTTATAACAAGCAAGCACAAGTAGCAATTACATAACAGAGCTGTCCACCACAAAGAAAATCAAGGTATAACAACAATCAGTAGCCATCCTCACAGGGATGGGTAACACCAATGACTAATATGACCTGCTCCTTCGCATTTGTGGTGGTATGGGTGCTCCACTCAACCCCCGGTAGGTTGAAGTCCCCCACCACCACAGTGTTCCCTTTCCTACAGACCCTTCTGATTTGCTCAGCTAACTCCCTATCCAGTTCATACCCTTGGGCTGGTGGCCTGTACACCACCCTCATCCTCAATGTCCTACTTTTTAAGTCTTGGAACTGCATCCATAGGGCCTCTGTTCTGCCTTCCTCACCCTCCTCCCTTATGCACCTTATCCCCTCCCGTACATATATTGCCATGCCTCCCCCTTTTCCCTTAGCCCTGTTCTTCCTGAATATCCTATAATCTGAGACCATTAAAATATCATTCCCGGTACCGAGTGGCCCACAATTCCGTAATGACCGCAATGTCCACCCTCCCTATTGCCAAGAGAGCTTGTAATTCTGCTGATTTATTACCAAGGTTTCTCACATTTAATAAGACCACCCTCCAACCTGACATCTACCTTCTCTGAGATACCCCCTCTTAATCCCCCCTGTGCCAATGTTCCAAGTACCTCTCTGCTAGCCTGGGGGGTAAGCTTGTTTGGCTCCCCTCTCTGGGATCCATGCCTACCATCTGTCCACTTGCCACCTCCCCTACCTAGTTTAAATCCACCTTCATAGCTATGCATTCCCCTACCCTCTGCTTCAATACCTCCTTCCCCTCCCTGCTCAAATATAGCCTATCCCCTGCATAAAGTTCATTGTTGTCCCAGTCTGTCCCAGCCCCCTGTCAACCCGTATCCCCTGGATTGCACCATTCCCTCAGCTAGGTGTTGAACTCCCCAATCCTTACCTTCCTCACCGTGCTAGTGCAGGGTATTGAGAGCACCTCTGCCAAGGCCACAGATTCTCCCAGTTCCCCACACAGCCTTCCCAGATCCTCAGACCTCTCCCTCACTACTTCCACCATCTCCCCTGCCAGGTCATTTGTACCCACATGCACCACAAGATGTGGTTTCCTCCTACCCCTCCTAGCTCACTTTAGAATTAACTGCCCTGCCCTGCCTGCAGTTAAGCCAGGTATGGACTCCACCCAGATGTGGCTATGTCATTCCCCCTTGCTGCCCCATCTTATCCCTTTCTGTATTGAATCCTCCAGCACTAATACCCAAGTTAAAATTTAGTTTAGCTGACTAATTATTAATTAAATTAAAATATCTAAGTTGCAATAACCAGTACTAAGTCTGAACATAAGGGGATACAGCAATAGTTACAGAAGTGCCTTACGGCTGCATGAACAGCATCAGATCCTAAGACTACTAGATTATTACTACTGTATAATTGTAAGGGACAGTTCAGAGACTAGTTTTGGAGACCACTAATAATTTTCTTCAAAAAGAAAAAGTCAATTACATGCGTCCAGGGTCAAAGAGATTTCTCCGTTCTGCATCACTTGTTGTCATTAGCCTGATGTTAAAAGGAATCTATTTTCTGATTACATTTAATCAAATTTCAATGATGAGCAAAATTAGCTACTCCTTCTAGGATCTTTCCATCCTGTGAGAAAAACAGATATACTATCAGGGAACTGGGGCAAGATGTAGATCCTTAAGTATAGGCCCAACAAATATAGGCTTAGGGTTATCATAAAAAGGACAAACAAGAATGTAATGTTTGCCTATATTAATCTTATTATGAGTGCATGGACATATTCTTTAAACAAGTGGGATAGTCTCATATTTGCTTAATAGGACAGAAGTTTTCATGTTCTCAGCTCTTAGGTTAGTAAATGCTGTCCATAGTGTTAGATTTACCGAATAATCTAGATAGGACTCCCATTATTTGGGCAGGCCATACAGCCTAGAGGTTAGAGTAACAAGCTTTGAATGAGCAGACCTGGGTTTTATTCCCATACCCTTCCCTTGCATACTGTGTCCCTCAGAAAGTCACTTAACCTTCTCAATGCTCCTGGGTCACCCCTGAAAATAGGCCTTGTCTCTAATGGGAATTTCTCAGTTACCAAAGAATAAAAAAAAGAGTAAAACACCTGATGTCATTCTAGAGCATATTAAGGAAAATTTAGAACCAAGTATTCTTCGCAGACCCACTTGGTTATCAATGTCATTGATTCTGGTTTTAGTGTATTAAGTTAGTTATTTCAAACATGTCACTGGGAAAGACATACTGAGATGTAAATAGCTCATTTCTACATTAGTCCTTGGGGATGGGAGGGAATAAACAGCACAAGATGAACAGTATAAATACAGTGTGTAAGGTGCAACAGTAGTAAAACAAGCATAGTAAAACAAATGCAAACAATAAACTAAACAAAAGTATATAACAGTGCTCAGTCACCATTATGTGACATAATGCACATGGAGTAAAAAGTTCTGAACAGTGCAGGGAGCAGTACAGATGGTAATAGGATGATGTAAACCAACTAGTCTTAAAATAAACACTGCTCATCAATCTCAGAAAATTCAGTTTTCCACGTATTGCAGCCAAAAAGTTCACAATAATTTCATTTCAAAATTTCATTGTGTAAATCCCCAGTTTCCTCAGGAATATTGCATATGACTTACTTATTTGAGCAACCTCCTACAGTACACCACCGTCTGCTTTCATTTCTTTCTGTTTTTACCAGGGCAGACTGCTTTCAAAGTTTGTGTCATATATCAGTTTATAATTCTTTTGGATATTCTGTAAGTCCTTTACTCAGCGAAGGCTCTGTCTCTTTATTATGTTACTGTTTCTATTGTGTCAGTCTCTTTATGTTTTCATGTCCTGTTCTACATGCTTGTCGTTCCTAAGAAAGTGTGGGGTTTACACAGTGAAATGTTGAAATGAAATTATTGTGACTTTTTTTTGCTATAATAAATGGAAAACTGAATTTTATGAGGTTGGTGAGCAATGTTAATTTCAAGACTAGTAGGTGTAGTGAGCTGCCCCTGTTCTTGTACAGATGCATCCCAGGATTTTTTTCTTTTTCTCCCCAGGGGGCCACACTGAATTTGGTGATATAATAGGATGATACTGACCCAGACTACAGGGTTCAGCTAACTAGGTAGAGATGGAGGTATACTGAGGAATGCAGTTCAGTACTATATGAGTTGCAATTATCTCCTGATTTTCCCAGTTTTGACCCAAAACAATTTGATAAAGTGAATTTCCAGATTTTTCCACCACGGGGGAACACCACAAATTCATGCATAAGGTTTATCAAATATTCAGCATAACATTGCTTAGAAATCCTATATTTTGCAGTATCCAAGAGCCTACACAATAATATTGCATTTGCTTTTGCCAGAGATGAAATTTGAAATGTTCCTATTTCAGTTGTAATATAGGGAGATTGTATTGATGAGAAGACTGAGAGTGTATTCTTTATAAATTCATTCTGTCACTCACTATAATGCGGCAGTATCTTCTTAGCCCCTCAGTTCTGCACCATACAGCATCTGTGCCTTGATCTATGCTTTACAGGCATTTAATGATCTCCCCAGGTAATTTCCTTCATATTTTCCTCACATTTTATGGCTGCTTAACCTGCCAAGAACCCTTAATTTGACCAGGTATTGATGTTCTTATACAGTTTAAGGTTATCTGGTATGACCGTCACTAAATAATTATATTCTTACTTTTTCTAGTTAAACACTATTTAAATGACAAGTGAATCTTTCCTTCTTTTTCTTGCTGTTAAAACTTTAGATTTGTTTGCATTTTTTTCATCCTCCAGGGTCTATCAGTTCCATTAATAATCTAATTTCCTCTGGAGGCTGACAGAAGAACTTGACATTGAGATTAAGCTGTTAGTGTCAAGCAGTAAAGGAATTCTCCAGTCCAAGATCTTAGGGGAAATAATTATTTTCTCTACTAAGATATGCTGCTAGGCAATTTAATGGTTGGTGTCCAGCGAGAACCTAGTCTAACTCTGCATACTGAAATAAGTGCATATATTAGCTTCCCATTGATCCCAATTTTAACTTTGGCCAAAGTTCTTGTATGGTATTTTCTGATCAAACTTAAAAGATGGGGCTCAATACCCAATGCATTTAGTTTTTCCCATAATACATTCCAATTGACTTTATCAAAGGCTTCAGTGAAGTAAAGTAAAAGCCCGAAACTATCTAGTTTCTTTGAATAGAACATATTTATCCAGCTGATACACAATCATAAAGCAGTTATCTATGTTGTTATACCCTGATCTAAACCAGATGGATTTTCAGAGAGTATTTCTTTCTCTGTCAGTGGCTTGTGTCATATTTCCAACAAATATTAACCCATATCTCAGCCAATGCACTGATTAGGCTAATTCATTGGTGTCCAGTGATATTGGTGACTGCATAACAGTGAGCTCAAAGTTCACTGACTGCATTACAGTAAGGACAGATATGGCGAAAACGCTTTCCCCCTCCCCGAGGTGCTATGACCTCGGAGTTGGTTATATAAGCAAGTGGGTGCCGGGGGGCAATTCCCCCCACAGAAAAGCATTGTTGCCATTTCTGTCCTCGCTGTAATGTAGTCACGATTATGGGCTCAGTGTTATTCAGTCACCCTTATCACATAGAACTTAATTCATCTATACTTTGAATGAAATCTGTGGTCCCCTTTTTTATATTCGCTTACAAAACATGCAAACATATTGGTATTGGTCTGTTGTGAATATACTGTTTGCGGAATTTCCCTCTTCCACATATCACACCTTAAAAATGACAACGTTCTTTCCTAATTCTGCCCATTCTCTGCATTTCTCATTTTCTCTTTGAAGTTTTTGCCCATTCACAAAGCTGGAAAAAGCAATATGCAAGCCTTTCTTATTAACTCCTAATTATTCCTGCTTAAAATCTTACCCCTGCTGCCCATTCCACATATGTGCTACTGTTTACTTCTTTTTATGTGGTGCAGTTTAGTGCTTTGTTTCTCAGGGAATGGCAAAGATGTTGCAAACTTATATACTGTGCTTTGCATACTCATTATGCAGTTCTTGCAACTTTTGGAATTAATGTATTCTCATACATAGTAAACAGCAAGCAAAACATGTTCTATCATGTTCCTACAATCATCAATCTCTTTAGGTAAGGAGTTGTATTACTCTGCTTACCTGTGTTCTGAATGCTAAAATTAAAGCATTTCAGTCATTACAACATAAATAAATAAGTCTTGACACAAGCTGAATAGTTATGCTTGTAAATTATATGAATGCATTGGTATCAACCTGAACTTTGAGAGGCTTTTTTTTTGGGGGGGGGTTCTTTCTTTACCCAGCATAGTTCTTGAATGCTAAATCTCCTACCTAATTCTACCTGCTCTGTGCCTTTCCCTTGTGCAATCAAAAGGCTAGAAATTGTGAAGTAGAGGGTTTTCTTGTGCTGTTCCTAATCCTGCCTGAAACCTTGTCCCTGCTTTTACTTCCACTTCTGGGCTTCTGCCCTGTGCATTAAATACATTGTGCTGCATGAACACACCAAACAGCATTCCTTGCTACTTTACCTTTCAAGCAAACGACACTTCACACTCCTCGATCTCTGCTGTTCTCCCACCTTCAAACACATGATCAGCTCTTCCCCACTTGCCATCTATTGCTCCATATTCTATATCTACCCCCCAACATGCCACTATGGTGTGTATCATTTGACGCTGTGCAGTAATTGTTCTCTCTCGCTCTCTCTCCCACTCCACAGTCTATGTCCCCGCCTCAAAATGTGGCCATTCATTGTAATTTTCACTACCTACTGTTTGCCATGAGCTCTCTCCACTTCCAGATGATGATCTTTTGCCCTCCACAATGTTATGCATTCCTGTGAAGTCACATTATCTGCTGTTCACCACTTGATCAGTATCTCTACCCTCACCGATCTCTACCCACCCACTAAATTGCTGCCAGTCACCATATTCATTAGTCACTGTGCAGCATTTACTCTCTCCCACTTACCCTCAAATGTCTTGCCATTCCCAGTACATCATATTACCCATGGAGTGTCATTTTCTCTCTATCCCCATGATCTCTGCTACACACATACTGCTATACTCCATATACATGACTTGCTCTGTCCCTATTCTACTCCATTTCTACACCCCTGACATGCTGTCATTCTCTGTTTATATTTTCCACTCTGTGGCACTTGCTCTATCCCTGTCCCTGATATGTGTCCCCAAAAATGCCACCATTTACTGTAATTCACATCAGCTACTCTGCACCATTTCCTCTATGTTCCTCTATGTCCATCACCTTCCTGATCTCTTCCCCTTCACAACATCTCAACATTTGCCCTGTACATTAGCCATGCTGTGGCACTTGCTCATACTCCACTCCCCAATCTCTGCCCACAAAATGCTGCCATTCACTGTCTTTCACATTAGCCACTCTGTGACACTTACTCTCTAACCTCTTCACCCTGATATCCCCCCAATGCATTGTCCCCACACCTTGTCCGCTTTGTGGCACTATTTCTCTCCCAACCACACTCAAATGTCTTGGCACTCCTGGTACTTCATATTACCTGTTATGTGTCACTTTCTTTCTATTCCTCCCCTTGTTGACCCCACAACATACAACCATTCTCTATATGCATGACATGCTCTCCTCCTCAATCCCTATTCTACCCCTTCTCTGACCCCTTTACATACTGCCATTTTCTGTATACATTTGCCACTCTATAGCACTTGCTCTGTCTCTCTCTCTCCCTCCCTCTCTCCCCCCATGATCTTTGCTTTCCAAAGTGCCCCATTACCTATCATTCACATTACCTGGTCTGTAGCACTTGCTCTTTAGCCATCGGCTCCCCAATCTCTACACTCCTACAATGTGCTAACATTTTCCCTATACATTAGTCACTCTGTGGCACTTCCTCTCCCCCCCATTATCAGCCCCCAACATTCCAGTATTGTCCTTACACATTACTCTGACATTTACTCCTTCTCCTCCTCCCTGATCTCTTCCCTTCCGAAACCTGCCGTCATTCGCATTAGCTGTTCTACAGGACTTTGTTCCCTATTCATCCCCTCCCTATCTGCCTCCCTCCCAAAATACCAGCATTGCCCCTACACATTAGCTATTCTGTGGCATTTCTTCTCTCTCTCTCTCTCTCTTTCTCTCTCTATCTCGCATACCTCCCCTTCACTCTATGCTCCCCTCCCAAAACCTGCCACCATTCAGTGTCATTCACATTAGCCTCTCTATAGCACTTGGTCTTCTTCTTCCCCTTCCCAATTTCTGCCAACCCCCAACATGCCAGTATTGTCCCTACACATTAGCAGCTCTTTAGAACTTGTTCTCCCCCAATCTCTGACCCCCAATATGCTGCCATTCACCGTGACTCCCATTAGTTGCTCTACAGCACTGTGACAGGGAGATCCTGCCACTCTTGAGGACTGACCTTTTCTTAAATCTGTTGCAACAGTTCTTCTATTTCTTAGCCTAATTTATCCTTTACAATTTCTAGTCCATATGGTTGGCCACCTATGGGTGCCCCCTCTCCTTTTTTGACTATGATATAGTGTCCTCTTTAATTTTTCTTTTACCACTCATGACTTCATACAGGGAGGTTATTGTGGTGACCTCTGAGCTGATGTAAAACAACAGGCTGTGTTCCTCAATGTTGGATTTACTATGAAATAGCACTATGTTATAAAATACCTTGATGTATATGCCTTATGTGTATGGAACCAGTAAATGTTGAAAATACCACAGCACTAGGTGTTTTTGATAAAGATAAAAAGTTACTAGGTGACTGTATTATAGAATTAAGTTACTGGGGTAGATATATCAGAAACCCCCCATTGTGTTATTTAAAATGCATGTAAATTACAAATTGTTTGAGAGGCCGTTTGGCACCATGCATTCCTGCTTTAAGCTGAACCAGTCTAAAATGTCAAGGTGATTTGCATACATCCCATGATGCTTTGCATTATGGGGTATGTGTGATGCGTTTCTTTGAAACTTGGCTTTATTGCCAGCCAATGTCATTTGGGGTAACCCTTGCTTCAGTGCTTTTGCACTGAGGTTCTTTGTCTTTAGCTTATTTTGAGGTTTTTCTTTTTTGAGCTCCCCACCACTCAAACACACAAGACCAACATAGGGACTGAATGAATTTCCACTGAAGAGATAGATCAATAGATCAGTGGGTGCTGGCTAACTGCAGAGGAAGGACATACATAGTCTGTTGCTGCAAACTGATGTATTAAAGAAGAGATATGCCTTTGCTTAAGGTTATCCCCTATGTTTTAAATAAACATCACACAGAGATTGTGTGTTGAACCTGAGTTCTGTGTCTGGTCCATCTGTTATCCCACAGCCCCTCCACAGACTTGGTATGAGAAGTGGGATAACTATAGCCTTTGACTCAGTAAACCATTCCCTTCTCATCAGCTCCATCCCATTGCTAGGCTTCTCCCAAGAAGCCACCTCCTGGTTCTCAAACTACCTAAGTGGTAGATCACAGCATGTAAAAATTCATGACACTCTCTCCTCCACCTTAATAGTCTGATCAGGAGTTCCTCAAGGCTCAATATTGGGCCCTCTTCTTTTTAGTCTTTTTGTCAATTCCCTCCCCCATGCCTGCTCTGGGTAGATGCTACTTTATGTAGATGACGCTGTCATATTTTCTAGCCACCCTGACCCCTCCCCCTGGAATGCAACCTTCAGCATTTTTTTCTGAGACTGAATCCTGGTTCACAAGTCACAAACTCATTATAAACTACAAAAAAACAAGATACTGTTATTGTGCAGCTCTCAAAACAAACACAAAAAATAGCCCCTGCACATTCTAAACAATCAGCAGGAACCCATAGACCAAGTAAGTAGTTTCAAACACCTGGGCATAACCCTTGATTCTACCTTCTCCTTCCATGATCATATTGATTTGGTCTGCAAGGCATCAAATACAAGGATTGGCCTACATTAACAGCACAGGAACTGCCTTACACCTAATTCCCTCCATCTGGCCATCACCAGTTCAGTACTGTCTATAGTTGAATATGGCATAGTTATCTATGGCTCTGCAGCAGTCACTGCACTAACCCACATCAAAGTTGCCTTAAATAAGGCCTGTTACCTTGTTGTCAGTGGGGATAGGCACACGCACACCTGTGATCTGTATGAAAATGCCCACTGGCTAAACATTATGGGAAGGCTCACCTATCAGACTTGCCTATTAGCCAAAAAGATAGCCCTAGGTTGCTCCCCGCCTAAAACCCTGCATCTCCTAACCCCTACTCCAACATCCAAAGCTACCTGAAGCTCCTCAAAGGTTACATTCCTAGTCCCATTCTGCAGGACATCTATGGGGCAGAGGGCCTTCATGTACAGGGCTCCTTGCTGGTTAAATAACCTGCCTCCTGAAGTATTCTCTGCACTTAGACTTGGTCCTTTTAAACATTTACTCCAGCAGCATCTTCTCTCTAAATGTCAATGTGACTGTACCTAGACTCCTCCCATCTTCAGCACTTGTGGATGCTCACTTATTCTCCTTTACAACCAAACTTAGTCTAGACACTTGGTGTTCATTGTCCACCCATATCCCCCAATGTCTTCTCTCCCTCAAAATGCAGCAAGGTCCTTGGACTGCCCATTCCTTACATCCCCTCCTCCCACCTTTCTACCCCTCCTTCTCATCTTGTTGCACCCCTTCCTTATTACTAACCTTTTCCCATTGGCAAAGGTCTATGTTAGATTGCACACTTACACGTATCATCCCTCTCTTATTCTTGTGATTCATTGCCTCCCATGTTTTTATGCAAATGTTCAATTTATGTTACTACCTGTTGCCTCTTCCTGTGTGGAGTGTTGTTTTTGAGTTAATGCCAGTGTTTGTTTACTTGTATCTGCTGTTTGCACTTTATACATATGTTTTATTTGGAACTGTACTCTCTTGATTCTGTTGTACCTGACTTGGAGCATCTGTAAAGGAGTCGCTGACTCAAAGGTTGTAATTCTGCGATATCAATAAATAAAATAAATAAAAATAAACTTGCTGGAAACATCTGGAATGGGCTAGGGGATGTTTTCCAATGGATATCTCCCAGGTATCCCAGGTGGATTGATGCACCAGGAATCACCAGAGAAGAACCTGGAGAAGAAAATCTGTGGAGTTCTGACCAGAACCATGGCCAACAGACTGGGAGAGAAGCTACTGCCTGGACTTGACCTGGGAGCACAGAGGAAGACCAAGCCTGAAGACGATGAAGAGATGCAATAGGATGAGAAAGAATTAAGGGAACTGCCTCCTCTTGAAGATGCTCCACCTGAAGATGTAGGGGAGTTATTGAAATGGCTCTACATAAAACAGGTGCAGATGGAGAGAGATAGAGACATTGAGCAGAGAAGGCAGGATGCCAAATGGGCAGATACAATAAGGGTCTTGCATGCAATCAATACAGGACAAACTGAAAGAATCAGTAGCCCAAAAGACATTAAACTGTCCAAATTATCAGTCAGTGACTACATTGAAGCCTACCTCACATCTTTTGAGAGGATTGCTCAAACATGCACATGACCAAGGTAACGGTGGGTTGTTCAACTGGCACCACACCTGACAGGCAGTGCCCAGTTGGTTTATAGCCACATGGACTCCTGAGAGGCAGAGGTATATGACTACGTGAAGCAAGAGATCCTCAGGCACTATGACATAAACACTGAAACCTATTGCTAGAAGTTTAGGTTTCTTAAAATGCAGTCACTGGATGCCCATCTCAAGGAGCTCTGCTACAAATGGTTGCAACCAGATGACAAGAGCAAGGACCAACTTCTAGAGGTGGTAATTATTGAATGGTTTATTGAATTTTTACCCCAGGATGTACAGCTTTGGGTTTGGAAGCATAAGCTTGATTCTGATGATAAAACCATCATGTTGGTGGAAGACTTCCTGGCAGCCTAACCATCCAGACCCAGAGGGTTCCAAGGGACCTCAGCAGCTGCAACCACCAGCAATCTGGTAAGGAACCCTTTTATTTGTACACTGTCAAACTCTGCCCCAGTAAAACAAGACTGTAGAGCGGGGGGGGTGAATTCCTGTAGCAGAGATTCTATGTCATGGGTGCCAAAAGAAGGGACATTAGATAAGAAACTGTCCTAATACAAAGAAAGAGACAGCTCACATAGCCTTAGTGAGCTGGAATCACTTTATGGCTACTGTGCAGATTTGATTACAGCAGATGATGGGACTGATTGATTCAGGGAGTCACCAGACTCTTGTGTGAGCAGATCTAGTGACTGGGAATAATAAAGTGCCAGATACAGCAGTCATCTGTGTGCATGGAGATACCCATTGGTACCCTACAGCCACCATACAAATGACTGTTCAAGAAAAAACATGAGGTAGAAGTTGGGTTGGTACCTCACCTACCCGTGCCAGTTGTTATCAGGCATGACCACCCAGACTTTCCTTCATTTATACATTGTCATGCTGCCCAGGACTCTGATGTAGTTGCCATAACCAATAGAGCTCAAGTGAAGCATGGACATTTGCCATCTGTGTTCCCATTGGATGATGATGTTTTTGAGGATCCTGGCAAGGACCTTAAAACTAAGGCAGAGAAGAGGAAGCTAAAGAAGGATTGGATTGATACTCATGCTGGTGTACAGCCAGACTTGGGACACACTTTTAAATGTGATATGTAGCATGAGCAAAAAGCAGACCCTTCACTTAACCCTTTTTTTCCACAGGTGGGGAAGGGAGTGCAAAATGGTGCCCCTCAGTTTGTTGTAAAACAGGGAATATTGCACAGGGAATGTACTAACCCCAGAACTGGAGAGGTAGTGGACCAACTAATAGTTCCAGAAAAATTCTGCTCCCAAATCATGTATCTGGTGCATGACAACCCTTTAACAGGCTGTACAGGAAGAGACAGTACCCTGAATAGGATATTACCCAGGTTTTATTGGCCCTCTATCCATGAGAACATAACTGAGTATTGTAAAGCATGTGCTGAGTGTCAGAAAGTAGCTCAGGCAGGAAAAAAGGATAGAGTATCACTACAATCCATCCCCTTTGTGACTAACCCCTTTAACAGGATAGCCATGGATGTTGTGGGCCCCTGGAAAAGAGCTCTAAGGGAATCTGATTTGTGATAGTCATATGTGATTACACTACCCACTACCCATCAGCTATCCCCATGAGAACTGTCTCCACCCCAAGGATAGCAGAGGAGCTAGCAAAGGTGTTTAGCCACATGGGAATCCCCCAGGAAATACTTACTGATCAGGGAAGTAATTTTAGTGCACACCTGCTAAAGCAATTGTACCATCTGCTGGGCATGGTAGCAGTGCGTACTTCCCCATACTTGGTTCAAGTGGTTGTAGGAGCACAAAAAAGGCCGAATAGCCCATACCATGGCTCTGTCTAGGACATAGTGTAATATTTTAAGCTTCCGCCATTGGTGATATATTTGTCAGGTTGTTTTTTAAGCTCAGTTTTGTTTTTACCTGATATTATGTTTATTGGCAGTCTATTCCACAAGTTAGCTGAATGTAATGTATAAAAATGTTTTTGTTTGTTTGTTTAAAATCTATGTATATTGATTTGCAATGGGTGACCTCTTGTGACTAGGGTGTCATCTTTATATATAACATAACTTCCTGTTGCAAGCCTTGCTTGTAGAGCAGAAAGCAGCTAACTAAAAGAAGCTACATTTTCTTATTAATTTAACACTTATATCTTAGCAGGAGTCAGTGTCTGTTGAGATTAACCAAACAGACACTTTATTAGAAGTAGAAGGGGTCTTATTTAGGGTTTAAAAAAAAAAAAGAAAGAAAAGAAAGAAAGTCAGTGTGTGTTCTGTGCTGGGAAGGGTTCTGTATCAGTTTACTTTGCTAAACCAGTAGGAGGAGAGAGAGCTTAATTGGGGGTGTGGCTTAGACACTATAAAAGCAGGTGACTCAAATTACAACTTCCTGTTGCTAGCCTTTTTTCTTACTAATTGCCCTCCATCCCACCCACCCTAAGCCAGTTCTACTTTTATAGCCACTGGATTTGACTGTCAACAGGAACTTCCTGTTTGGCAGTAGGAAGGGAAGGATCATAGGGAAACATTGGTTTTGTCAACCCTAAAAGAAAAAAGTAGCTCACTCTTCCCTCCTAGCTGCTGGTGGTCTGACACTGAGCAAGAAAGAAGGAGGCTACTGAAGAATATAGGAAGTTACTGTCCCAGAACAGGAAAGGTGAGAGTTGTAAGGAAAGGAGAGAGTAAGCATACAGAGAAACATGAGAGGGGACACAAAATAAGACATGATAGGAGTGGTGCAGTGCAATGGCTGTGGGGCGGCAGTGTTCCGGGAGACATTCTGGAGGCTGCGATGCTGCCCTATTTGCAGGCATCTCTCTGGTCTGAGGGAGGAGGTTGCCTGCCTCCAGGCTGACCTGGCTAGGATTCGTGAAACCTCCTCTGCCACCCAGGGACCACCAGGGCCAATGTCACTACCTCAGAGGTTGCCAAGAAAGAGGAGAGGCTGGACCAGGGTGGGCTCAGGGAGGGAGAGGGTGGTGGAACAGAGTTGCATCCCTCCAGCTGTACCACTCCACAATTCATTCGCTCTTCTGGTGGATAGTGATTCCTCTACAGAGGCACCTGCAGTGGAGACCAAGGAGGATGCTGGGAACCTTCACAAAGGAGACCCACAGGAGGGTGGCATGAGACCCCACAGGGAAAGAAAACAACTCCTGGTGGGGGACTCAATCATTAGGGGGTAGAAATGGGGGAGGAAGGGAGAGGGAGGTAAGGTGCCTGCCTGGCGCCATGGCTTGGAGGGACAGGAAGCGAATCCTCAGGATCGTGGGAGCAGCTGCATGAGGGAGGGAGCTGGATGTCATTGTCCACCTAGGGACAAATGACCTGGCTAGGAATGGGATCAGAGCAGTGCAAGAGAAGTTTGTAGAGTTGGGGAGGGGCCTTAGACAAGTAGCGCATACAGTAACCTTCTCGGAGGTGCTGCCTGTCTATGGCAAGGGTGATGCTAGGGTACTCCTCACCAGGGAATTCAATGAATGGTTGAAAAACTGGTGTGGAGCTCAGGATTTTGGCTTCATTGGGGACTGGGAAGCTACCTGGAGGGATGCAGACCTATACTGGTGCAATGGTCTGCATCTGTCCAGGGGGGGAACCAGGATCCTAGGTGAGAGGTTTAAATGCTTCATTGGCAAGCATTTAAACTAGCCAAGGGGGAGGCACTGAAAAGGAGCAGGGAAATCCCAGCCTCCCCCCACAAACAACAGTAATTAGTGAGGTAAACACCAAGGTAGAGAAGTCAGTAGGGAGCAGGACAGAAGTAAATGTAAAAAAAGGCAAAGGCAGTAAGGACAGGAATGGGGCTAAAAGGGGTAAGGCCATTAAAAAGTGGAGGGTGATGAGTACCAATGCCCATAGTCTGTGTAACAAGCTCACTGAACTAGTGGCCTTGATGGAAGAGGGTTGCCTGGATATTGTGGCAGTCACAGAAACATGGTACACAGAGAACCATGACTGGGATGTCAACATACCAGGATACACAATCTACAGGAGGGACAGGGAGGGTAAAGAGGAGGAGGAGTAGCTCTTTATGTGGAAGGGATCAAAGCAACAGAACTAAAGAGTAAACAGGGAGCAGATGAGACACTCTAGGTCACCCTGGAGACAGAAAATGGCACTACAATCTGCATGGGGTTGTATACAGACCCCATCTCAGGGGAGGAATGGACAAGGAAATGATAGAAGGCTTCCTAGAATGGCAGAAAAGGAGATATTGTTGATGGGGGACCTGAATATGCCAGATGTTAACTGGAGCACCTTTGCTGCAGGCACATCCAAGAGCAGGGTCATTCTTGATGCCCTATAGGGGGCATGCCTCAGACAGCTAGTATTGTAACCCACTCGGGAGGGAGCAATCTTAGACCTGGTATTCTCAAATGGGGATGGAGAAAGAATCTCAGATTTAGAAGTGGGTAGCCATCTGGGAACAAGCGACCACCAAACAGTGTGGTTCATGATAAACACAGCCATACAATCAAACCATACAAAAGCAAGAGTATTGGACTTTAGGAGGGCTGCCTTTGGGAAAATGAGAGAGTGCCTCAGAAAAGCACTAGCAAACAGGCAAGAAGGAGGGGTGGAGGAACAATGAGGAGTAATCAAAACAGCCATCACAGAAGCAACAAGCCTTTGTGTAAAGCAGATCAACAAAACACAATGAAGGAAAAAACCACTATGGTTCTCAAAGGAGGTGGCAGGGAAGGTTAAGGAGACAAGGATAGCATTCAGGAAATATAAGGAAACACAGAAGGAGAAGGACAGAGAACTTTATCAGTTAAAGCAGAAAGAGGCTGGGAAGGCAGTCAGAATAGCAAAGGCCCAAACTGAGGAAAGGATAGCCAACTGTGTTAAGAAGGGGGATAAGACCTTTTATAGGTACATTAGGGAGTGAAGAAAGACCAAAGGAGGGATACTGAGGCTTAATAAAGGGGAGAGAATGTGGGTAGAGGGTGACAATGAAAAAACAGGGATACTGAATGAATATTTCTGCTCAGTATTCACAAAGGAAGAGGAGGGGGAGGTACCTAAACCAAACAAGAGAAACACTGTGAAGACGGGGGTCGATACCAGTCCATTTACAGAAGAAAGGGTTCTGAAAGAACTAATAAAATTGAAGGTGACAAAGCAGGGCCTGATGGGATTCACCCAAGAATTCTAAAAAAACTAAGGGTAGAACTAATGACACCGCTGACTACTCTCTTTAACAAATCGTGGGAGGATGGGGTGGTACCTGAGGACTGGAAGAGGGCGGATGTGATTCCTCTTCACAAAAGTGGGAGCAGGACAGAGGAAGGAAACTACAGACCAGTTAGTTTGACCTCAGTGGTAGGTAAAATGATGGAACCACTTCTGAAGGAAAGAATTGTTGAGTACCTAGAGGCCAGTGGGGCACAGGACCCAAAGCAGCATGGATTCATGATGGGAAGGTCTTGTCAGATGAGTCTAATAGATTTCTTTGACTGGGTGACCAAAGTAGTAGACCAGGGAGGGGCTGTGGACATGGCTTACCTAGATTTTAGCAAGGCATTTGTTACAGTCCCACACAAAAGATTAATACACAAGTTAGCTTGCCTTGGAGTGGGTCCCAAGGTGGTAGCCTGGATAAAGAATTGGCTAGACAACAGGGAGCAAAGGGTAGTAGTAAATGGAGTCCACAGTGAAGAAAGGAGGGTTACTGGTGGGGTACCGCAGGGTTCAGTACTGGGACCGGTCCTTTTTAATGTCTTAATAAGTGACATTGCAGAGGAACTGGAAGGAAAAGTATGTCTCTTTGCAGATGACACAAAGATCTGCAACAGGGTTGATACACCAGATGGAGTGGAAAGGATGAGAAGGGACTTGGCAAGGTTGGAGGAATGGTCAAATGTATGGCAGCTCAGATTCAATGCAAAGAAGTGCAAGGTAATGCACCTGGGAAACAAAAACCCAGGGCAAGAGTACACAGTGGGGGGTGATTTACTGACAACAGTAAAAATGGAAAGGGACCTGGGGGTAATTATATCAGATGACCTTAAGGTGGGCAAGCAATGTGAGAAGGAATAAGGAAGGCTGGGAGGATACTGGGATGCATAGGGAGAGGCATCAATAGTAGAAAACAGGAAGTTGTTATCCCTCTGTACAGACAGAAGGTGAGACCCCATCTGGAGTACTGTGTGCAGTTCTGGAGACCCCATCTCCGCAAAGACATAGACAGAGTGGAGGCTGTCCAGAGGAGGGCAACCAAAACGGTGCAGGGTCTGCACCAGAAGACATACGAAGAAAGACTAAAGGAGCTTAATATGTATACCCTTGAGGAAAGGAGGGAGAGAGGGGACATGATAGAAACTTTCAAGTACCTCAAGGGTATCAACAAAGTCCAAGAGGGTGGCATCTTTCAGAAAAAGAGATGTGCAAGAACAAGGGGGCACAATTTGAAGATAGAGGGGGGACGGCTCAGAGGTAATGTGAGGAAGTATTTTTTCATGGAAAGGTTTGTGGATGCATGGAACAGCCTCCCTGAGGAGGTCATGGAGTCAAGAACAGTGAGGAAATTCAAGAATGCATGGGACAGACATAAGGCAGTCCTAGTGGGGGTAGGAGGAAGTAAGCTGTTGGTTAATTAGGATCTGCAGCTTATCTGTTAGGTAGGAAAATGGGCAGACTAGGTGGGCCAAGCGATCCTTATCTGCCGTCACATTCTATGTTTCTATGTTTCTATGTATAATGTTTAGTTCATTCATCATTAATGGATCATTCATTATTTCAAAATAAAGCAACATGTCCCCTCATTGGCTTCTCTGTTCTGCGCTATGTTGTTTGTTTGTTTGTTTGTTCAAGGTTGAAATCATTGAGTATAAAACTCATTCACAATGGTGACCTTACATAAATACATACATACATAAAAATAAATACACAAATTAGTAAACACAGTTACACAACTAATGAAAACAATTACAAAACTTTTGTGAAGAATACAGATGTTTTCTCAATTTAAAAATAGAAGGAGGCTTAATTGTCTGTTGTCTAAATTCTGGTGGAAGACTGTTACAACCGTAGTTCTAGTGTTGCTAGTCTCTCTTCATATCACATGTTTTTTATAACTGAAATGGATTTAGTATATCTGCGCTGTACACTTTCTAACTTTTTGATATCTGTTTTTGTATATGGGCACCATAACTGGCTACCGTAATCCAGAATTGGTCTTACATATGACTGATACAGTGGTAGAAGAACTTTTTGATTTCGACTTTTTATATTTCTCTTGATTGCTCCGATGATATGGTTTGCTTTAGAGATGACAGATGTGTATTGTTCTCCAAATGTAAAATGTTTATCGATAATGATTCCCAGATCTTTCTCAGATGTTTTATTTGGAAGCGTGTTTTCATTTAAAGTATACGTATGATGTTTATTAATTCTTCCCATGTTAATAACACAGCACTTGTCGGTGTTTAACTTCATTCCCCATGTTTCTGTCCATGATGCAATTTTATAAATATCTTGTTGTAAAGTTCTATTTCGGAATCTGATTTACATGAGTCACAGAGTTTAGTATCATCAGCATATTTGAGGATATTATTATTTATGTTATTATTCTAGATCTGCCATGAATATTTGAAAAATGATTGGTCCGATGACAGAACCCTGAGGTACACCGCTTGTTACTTGTCCCTCAGTTGACAAGTGACCCTGAATGGATACTGCTTGACATCTATCTTTTAACCAATTTACTACCCAGTTGATAATGTATATGTCAATATTATATTTATGTAGTTTTTGATTTATGGCCTGGTGTGGTACCATATCAAAGGCTTTATTAAAATCAAATAAAATACTGTTGATCAGAGTGCCTGTGTCCAACATACAACTAACTTCTTCATAGTATGATATTAGATTTGTAATACAAGAGTGTCCCAGTGTGAAGCCATGTTGGCCGGTGTCAAATAGTGGAATGGACTTTAAATGGTCCAATATTTTATTTTTCATTAATGATTCTAGAATTTTGCATGGAATTTAGGTCAAGCTGATTGGCCTATAGTTTCCTACCTCAGATTTATTACCTTTTTTGAAAATGTGAGTACTTTTTGATTTCCTCCAATCATTTAGGATTTTTCCATTATTTAATGATTTTTCCAAAAGGATTTTGAATGGCACCCAGACATGAGTTTGCTTTAATTTTAGCATCATGGGTGTAATGTTATCTAAACCAGGTGCCGAACTGTGTTTTAATTATGTGTTGTACAATGTCTTTCTTACTGATGGGATCCTGTATCAATAATGTTTATATTCTTATTAGTTAGTGAATCTTGTTTAGTGTAAATGGAACCAAAACAATTATTAAATATATTAGCGATCATAACCAGATCAGTGATATTTTTATTGTTTACATTGTTGCTTGTTAGTTCTTTTTTATTGTTTTTCAATGAATTAATATAACTATACAATTGTTTAATGTTAGTTTTAGTTGCTGTTTTTGCAAGGTTTATTTCAAATCTCTTTTTTGCTTTATTTATCTTATTTTTATATTTACATTGTGCATTTTTGAATATAGTCCAATTTTACGGTTTTATTTGCTATGTATTTTGCATCTGATTTATTTTTTAGTTTGATTTGTTTGACAATGCTCAATTTGAGCTATTTCATTTTCCATTCTTTTTATATTTCTGTATGCATTTAACATGTTTATTAGTTATGCTACATATTGTGTTTTTAATGAATTCCCAAGTTGCATCAATTGACATTCCATCGAGTTTGTTATACCATTCTATACTTTCTAGTTCTTTCTTTATTTCCACTATGTTAGCTGTTTTATATAAATAAAATTCTGTGCAACCAGTCAATGTAGGAATATTTTGGTTTATTGTAAAGAATATATTTGAATGGTCACTATTCCCTAATGATGCTATGGTTTTACATGAGGATATAATGTTATCCTCGGTGCTGATAACTAAATCCAATATATTTTCTTATCTGGTTGGAGAGATAACATGCTGAGTTAAATTATTTTCATTACAGAAAAGTGAGAAAGTCCTTGCTTTGTTTTAGATTTGCCTTTCCTAGGTTCCAATCAATGTCTGGGTAATTAAAATTGTCACTCAATTGTAGTTCACCATAGTCTAGTGCCATTTTGGCTTCATCAATTAATTTGGTATTTGTACTTGTGATAGTGGCTGGAGGCCTGCAACACAGACTTAGGACATACTTTTGTCTGTTACTGATAGTTATTTGGTTCCACATTGATTCTGTCTCCTCTGTATTGAGTTTTATTTTATCTGAAATGTCAATGTGTGATATATTGGAGGATAGATAAGTGGCTATGCTACCTCCAATTCTATCTTTTCTATTCAATTTTACTACATTGTATCTATTAATATTATATCCCCAATTGTCTTTTTCATCTAACCAGATTTCTGTTAAAAATGCAATATCAATTTGATTTGTGTAGAGTAATGATTGTAATTATGTGACTTTATTATGTAGACTCCTTACATTACTTAGGATAAGTTTTATGTTATCATTATGAGTGTGTTGTTGAGGTTTGATTGATGTTCAGGGGATACTAATGGGCCCACCCCCCTTCTTTATACATTTAAATTAGTGGGTTCTATTTTCTCTTTAAGTAATTTACCTAATACTTTAGCACCTGAAAAATTTAGATGCAGTCCATCTTTACCATAAAGATTGTTTCTTCCATAAAAATATTGCCAGCTATTAATATAATCAATTGAATCATTCTCACACCAGTTTTGTAATCTAGTGTTTATATGTATGATAGTATCATTTTTTTTTATTTTACTGCTCTTGGTACTGGGAGGATAGCAGATATGCTTATATGGGCACCTTTTTGTCTAATGTTTTTAGCGGTTTCTAAAAGTTCCCAGCATATATCTTTTTCATGTGCTTTTCCAGTGTTATTTGTACTAGCATGTAATGTGACTATTTGTTTTGTGTTTGATTTTTTAATTTCTTTATTTGCTTCATTTTGAATGTCTGCTATTCGTGTGCCTGGGTAACAAAGGAGCATTTTGTTCTGTTTTGTATCTGAAC
Organism: Neoceratodus forsteri; assembly: GCA_016271365.2. Classification (NCBI taxonomy): domain Eukaryota; kingdom Metazoa; phylum Chordata; order Ceratodontiformes; family Ceratodontidae; genus Neoceratodus; species Neoceratodus forsteri. Next base: position 1,782,848,074 of record CM057452.1, read on the forward strand.
AAAAGGTGGTGTCACAATTCCTAATGATTGAGTCTCCCATAACTAACATGTTTACATTACTTGTTATCTCTTGCTCAGGTGTAGTGGATTCATTTTCGGTTTCTAACAAGCTAAATCTGTTTTATGAGATTTCATTTGAAGTCTGGGTATGCCATTCCCTTTTTTGAGAGTTTCCTTTGTTGATTGTGCACCAATCATTGTCCCAGTTTGTACTGCTACTACTGTTATATGTTTGTTTTTTTGGTATGGTTCATAACTGAGTCCTGACTATGTTCATTAACTAATGTTGACTGTTCTTCTTCTCTTATTCTTTTTTAGCTACTTGATTATTAATTAACATACTTTGTCTTGTAGTATCAATGGCATTATGAACTTGACAATTATTTAAGGTCACTTGAGTGTTTTCAACTGTTCTACATATTTGTGTAGCAGAAGTAATGCCACTTTCATTTTCTAAGTTGATAATGTCTTTTAGGTGCTTTATTTCTAGAAGTGCATTATTCAATTTATAAACAGTGCTTTCATAGCTTATGAATTTCATACAGTCTGATCCAATAGAACTACAATCCTCAACCCTGAAGTACATGTTACAGATGTTACACTTAGATATGTTGCCCCTGTCATATAAGCGCTGTAGCAGGGCATCAGTGTCTAAATAGCCTTCCATAATGAATAAATGTTTTTAGAGTTTGAAAAGAGAATCAGAGCACTTACACTCCTACACTCTGGTCACATCGGACACACTAGACACACACCAAAATGCGCATGTCTCTGTGTGCGTCTCCACGTGTGGAGCAGAGCGTGCCCTGCTTACTCACCCTGCTTGCAGTGGAAATTGTTTTTAAACTGTGAGGTGACCTGGATGTGGTGCTGGGGTCACTAACTCCAAAAATTAGAGGGTTTTTGTATTTAAAATAAAATGCTTTTAGCCAATCTTAAAATAACTTCTCATTCAGAGCAACTTTAAAGCTTTGTTTGTGCAGCTGTTCAAAATGCTGCTGGAAATGGGGTGTGATCAAATGTTTGGTAGTCCCTCAGTAAGACTCTCATCCTGCTTCCAGTAAACAAATGAAGCAGAGCTCCAATAAAACCTAACTGTTTACTTCTAATGAAATAGAATAAAATCTCAAACAGCATTTTTTTAGCACCTGCCTAATGCAGTTTGAAGTCAAGAGTCTAAATCGTCACCCTGCTCACAGCAGGCACTGTTTTTAAACTGTGAGGTGACCCAGATGTGGTGCCGGGGTCACTCACTCCCAAAATTAGAGGATTTTTGTATTTAAAATAAAATGCTTTTAGCCAATCTTAAAATAACTCATCATTCAGAACAACTTTAAGGTTTTGTTTAAGCAGCTGTTTAAAATTCTGCTGGAAATGGGGTGTAATCAAAGGTTTGGTAGTCCATCAGTCAGACTCTCTTCCTGCTTCTGGTAAACAATTGAAGCAGGGCTCCAACAAGACTGAACTGTTTAATTCTAATAAAATAGAATAAAATCTCAAACAGCATTTCTTAGCACCTGCCTAATGCAGTTTCAAGTCAAAAGTCTAAATTGCCCTACTACCCACAGACTGATGGCCTCGTAGAGAGGTTTAATCAGACATTAAAGAGAATGTTGAGGAAGTATGTAAAAGAAGGTAGAGAAGGTAGAGATTGGGATAGGTACCTCCCCTATTTACTTTTCACTTACAGAGAAATACCTCAAGCATCCACTGGTTTCTCTATTTTTTCATTATTATATGGGAGGAACCCAAGGGGGCCATTGGATGTGGTTAAAGAACTCTGTGAAGAAGGGAAGAAGGTGGGGCATTTTAATGTCATAGAGAACATGACTCAGTTATGCAAATGCCTGGTGAGGTATATCAACTTGGCACACCAGAGCTTAGAATAGAAGCAAGACCTGCAGAAGGAAAGATACGACCAGGGTTTGAAGACTAAACATTTCAATCAGGGGACAACGGGTTGTTACTTCTTCCCTCCACAGAGAACAAACTATTCATGAAATGGCAGTGCCCCTTCACCAGTTTGAGGCAAACAGAAGCAGTGAATTATTACCTTAGTGTGCCAGGAAAGAGACCCCCCAGAACATTTACCATGTGAAGTTCTTTAGGAATTGGCATGAGAAGCCCAACCCCTCTCTTCATATCCATTTTGAAATTAGGGACTCAGAGCTGGAGATTTCCTATAAAAGGCTAGAGCAGTCAGGAGAGTTGGGGAAGATCCAGATAAACCCCGAATTGGAGCCTCAATAATAGAAAGATTTGCAGGGGGTATTACAAGAATTTGAGCCCATATTCACAAACATCCCGGGGAAGGCCAAAGGAATTGTGCACACCATAACTGCCACGCAAGACAAGCCCATACACCAAAAGCCCTACAGATTGCCCATGAAGGTGAGGAATGAGGTGATTCAGGAAGTCAAAAAAATGGAGCATTTAGGCATAATTGTGCCCTCAAAAAGTGCATGGTCTTCACCCATGGTCATAGTGGACAAGAATGAGGGTAGATATGCCTATGCCTAGATTTAAGGAAGCTTAGCAACACATCACTATTCAACGGCTATCCAATGCCCCGAATAGATGACATCATTGACAGGCTAGGCAATACACAGTATATCTCCACCCTTGACCTTATCAAGGAATATTGGCAAATGCCCTTGTCATGTGATTCATGTGATAAAACCACATTTAGCACCCCAGTTGCTTTATACCAGTTTATCACAATGCCACATGGGGCCCCAGCCACTTTTCAGCATTTGATGGACCACATACTAAGATCACACACTAAGTACTGTGTGGCTTATTTGGATGATGTGGTCATATTCAGCCCTGATGGGGAATCCCATGTTAGATACTTGTCCCAGGTATTGCAAGCAATAAAGGAGTCAGAAGTGACCATTAACTCTGCTAAGTGTGCCATAGCAAAAACAGAGACAAGATACCTAGGGTTCATTTTAGGCAATGGAAAAGTAAAGCCTAAGGCTGAGAAGGTTACAGCCATAGCAAACAACCCAATACCTACCACAGAAAAGCATGTGAGATCTTTCCTAGGCCTAGCTGGTTAGTACCAGAGATTTATTCCTAATTTCTCAGCCATTGCCAGTCCTTTGACTGCTCTCACTAAAAAGGGGTGCCCGACTAAGGTTCAGTGGACCCCTATTTGTGATGAGGCTTTTAGAAATATCAAGGCCATCTATGTACAGCTCCTGTAATGAAAAGCCCTGACTTCAACCAAGTGTTTGAGGTTCAAACTGATGCATCAGAGAATGGTATTGGGCAGTCTTATCTCAGAAAATAGATGGGGAAGAACATCTGATCACGTATATCAGCAAGAAGCTACATGAGAGAGAGAGAAGATATGCTACCACAGAGAAATAATGCTTAACTCTGAAGTGGGCTACTGAGTCTCTGAAATATTACTTGTGGGGGGCTGAATTTAAGGTTGTAATTGATCATAACCTCCTTTGCTGGTTGCACCACATAAGAGAAAAAATCCCAGTATAATGTGGTGGTACTTAGCTCTTCAGCTCTATTGATTTACTGTGTCCCACAGAGCAGGAATAAAACATGTAAATGCTGATTTCATGAGTAGATATGGTGCAGGAATTGATGTCAATGAAATATGATGGACTTTCCCTTAAAGGAGATAGTGCAGGGAAGGTATCATTAGTCTCTGTTGAGAAATGTGTTAGCGCCTTACGGTAAAAAATTATGATATCCACTATGTTTACGATGGAATGTTTATCGTTAATAGGGACCCTGAGAAGGAGCTTCTGAAGATGGATGGGTGGAAGCTCCATCCCTTCCTGGGACAGGAAGGTGGTAAGCAGTCTGAAATAACTGCTTCCCTCTTAAGGTGGGGGATATGCGACAGGGAGATCCTGCCACTCTAGAGGACTGACCTTTTCTTAAATCTGTTGCAACAGTTCTTCTATTTCTTAGCCTAATTTATCTATTACAATTTCTAGTCCATGAGGCTGGCTACCTATGGGTGCCCCCCTCCCCTTTCTTGACTGTGCTATAGTGTCCTCTTTAATTTTCCTTTTCCCTCTCAGGTCCTCGTATTGGGAGGTTATTGTGGTGATCTCTGAGCTAATGTAAAACAACAGGCTGTGTTCTTCATTATTGGATTTAGTGTGCAATAGCACTATGTCATGAAATACCTTGATGTATAAGCCTTATGTGTACAAAACTGGTAAATGTTGGAAATACCATGGCACTTGGTGATTTTGATAAAGGTAAAAAGTTACTAGGTGACCGTATTATAGAATTAAGTTACCAGGGTAGAGATATCTGAACCCCCCCCCCATTGTGTTATTTAAAATGCATGTAAACTACAGATTGTTTGAAAGGCCTTTTGGCACCATGCATTCCTGCTTTAAGCTGAACCAACCTAAATTTCATGGTGATTTGCATATACATCCCCTGATGCTTTGCATTATGTGGGTATGTGTGATGTCGTGTTTCTTTGAAACTTGGCTTTATTGCCAATGCCGTTTGGGGTAAACCTTGCTTCAGTGCTTTTGCACTCAGGTTCTTTGTCTTTAGCTTGTTTTGGGGGGTTTTCTTTTTTTGAGCTCCCCACCACCCAAACAGACAAGATCAACATAGGGAATTAATTAATTTCCACTGAAGAGATAGATCAGTAGATCAGTGGGAGCTGACTAAGTGCAGAGGAAGGACATGCATAGTCTGTTACTGCAAACTGATGTACTGAAGAAGAAATATGCCATTGCTTAAGGTTATCCTCTGTGTTTTAAATAAGCATTATGCAGAGATTGTGTGTTGAACCTGAAGTTCTGTGCCTGGTCCATCTGTCATCCCACAACCTCTACACAAGCACTTGCTCTATATCCCTTCTCTCCCTAATCTCTGCCCCCCAACATGCCCATATTCTCCCCATAAATTACCTGCTCTTCAGCAGTTTTTCTGTCCCCCCTTCCCAATCTCCACCACTTGCTCTCTCTTCCCTCCTAGATACTTGTCTCCCTAAATCTGCCACTGTTTTTTGTAATTTACATTAGCCACTCTGCAACACTTGCTCTTCATCTCTCCCTCCCCATCTGTGCTCCCATGCTGCCATTGTCTGTATACATTACCTGTTGCTTTCTATTGCTTGCTACTGTTGTTTGTAATGTTCATAATGCAATTGTATTGCTTACATTTGTTTTTTTCCCATACCCTTCCAATACAGTGCTGTCACATACTTTTTGTCCTTAGGTACACCTCCATTCATTTCTATCTATATTTCTCATGTTGCCCCAATTAATTTGTTTTTATTTTGGCACATTTCCATTTCAATCTGTCCTCATTTATTCATTTTAATTGTTCTCTTTATGTCTATGGAACAATGTGCATACCATATATCAGTACCTCTTTAATCCTACCATGAAAGCTGATCTTATCTTGCTCATTACTCTGCCTGCAACCCAATCCTTCTCACTATACATTTCAATAAACAAAGCAATAATCAATAAGAGGAGCATGTACAGTATTTCAGTTTCTGTTTCTGTCCACCACATCTCTCAGCTAATCCCTCCATCTCCTCATCCCTTTTCAATTTCTTCCTTAATGATTCTTTGTAACAAAGTTTGCCTTCAACTTGCATAAAAGTCATCCAGAACAAATTTGCAACACAACACCAGTTTGCAGTTTCAAGAACTTTGCATTATTCCAATGACTCAGTCCCAATGCAACTAATTTCATTATTGCCATGTTTGATGTTGAACATACAGCATTCACCATACAGCCACCACTGTTTCTACATTACTTTTCACATTTTACAGGTCCTGTGTGTAAACATGTATAATCCCCTAAGTATACAGTGTTACTAGTAATTCCATTGCACACCACTGAGAGGATAAAGTCTGATTATTTTAAAAATACTGGCTATGCCGGCCTGGTGGTGCTGAGGGTTGAGGCGCTGGACACCACACCTCATGCCATGATGGTGACCCATGTTTGGGAACAGGCATGGGGGCCGGCAGGGGTGGGGAAGGATAGAGCATCTAGAGGACTGCTCTCCTTCCCCGGGGTGGGGGGATCTGCAGCACCGGCACCTGAGTGCCTCCTGGTGGGGGCTGGGGAGCAAGGTGTCATGCGTGAGCATGGGGGGAGCCAAGTGCAGATGCTTCGAGGGGAGCGAGCATGGTACAGTCTCTTTCCTAATTTAAATAGTGGATGACCCTAATATCTTTTTTCTTTCTCGTTGTCATTTTTTTGCCAGCATGCAGGACGTTAGCTCTACTTTCTGCCACCTACTTGGCCCGCTCATACTACTACTTATCTCTGGCACTATCCCCATGCAAAGTACTAGCACATACTGGGTTCACAGTACCTTCTATTCTCACCTTAACATGGGCTGTAATCATACCTACAGTACTGTGCTCATCTCAAACCAATTCCCTCCACTTCAACCAGCATGTTTTATGCAACACCCGCTTCTCTTCTCTGCCCAGGTGCTCCTCTTTGCCTCCTTGGGGGGTGTCCGACACCAGTCTACTGCATCCTCAATGCCACTTTTTCGCACTTACAGGAACGGCCAAATGAAGAACTTCAAAATAACTCTGATAGCTATCAAAAATATTCTACTGATCCTCCTAATCTGCTCTGGTGATGTTGAACTTAACCCAGGCCCACCCTCTACTATCTCCTCTCCCTCAGATTTAACAAACCTAAGAGGGCTAAAAATTCTGCATGTAAATGTCTGTAGTCTCATAAGAAAGCTGGACCTTATCCAAACATGGATAAACCACACCACCCCCTGATGTATTGGCTATCTCTGAGTCATGGCTTAAACCCTCAACCAAGGACACTGAAATAAATATACCTTCTTACAAAGTCTATAGAATGGACAGACAGACCAGAGGGGGTGGATTTGCTATTTATGTACAGGATAAGTACTATGCTTCCATCGTCAGCTCTATCTCTGAGCCTAAAGAATATGATAGTCTATCAATTAAATTGCAACTGTCACCCTCCCAATCTATTCAAATCATTGCATGTGATAGACCCCCATCTGCTGTCTAAAGGTCATTCAGCACCTGAGCTCCCTACTTGACTCTGCATCTTCAGAGGACATAGTTGTAGGTGACCTAAATCTTGATTGGTACACCACCTGCACTAAGCCTCTCAAGGAACTAAGTGATGCCTTTGGTCTCCATCAACTTATAATGGAGCCCACCCAGCCAAACACCAAAAATCCAGTCAACAGCTCACTACTTGATATAATATTGGTTAACAAGCCTCATCTTTTCTCTCATGTGGGAGTGCTTTCTAGCGATCTCAGTGACCACTGCATCATTGCATGCATATGGCCCCTGCCTAAAATGATCTCCTCCTCCAGATACATCCAAAAAAGATGCAGATGGAATTTTGACATTTCCACCTTCCATACTGACCTACAGCATTCTAATTGGCAAGAGTTTTAGTTTGCCTCTTCCTTTATTGAAGCATATAATATTGTCCATACTATCCTCATGGATGCAATAAACTGGAATGCCCCACTGGTAAAAACCCGAACAAATAAAATCTCTTGCCCCTCGTTTTCTACCAATCTCAAGTCAGCTCTTTTGCACAGAGATGCCTTATGGAAAAAGGCACGAAAAACTAAGCTTCATGATGACTGGGTTCCCTTCAGAGCTGCCAGAAATTAATGCACTAAGCTTATAAGGGATGCCAAATCCAGTTACTATACCACCAAACTGAATGCATCTACCCTCAGCCCATCCAACTTTCGGAAGACCATTAAGGAAGTTGAAGGTCATAGGACATCTAACACCTGTCCATCAGAGATCTCCGTCGACAGCGTAATGCTCACAGATAAACATGATATACTGATTGGCCTAAACAACCACTTTGCCACAGCTGGACTGGCCTTTGATTCCTCCCCTGCTAATGCCCTGAGAGACTGTCTCTATGGGCAGGGCAAGACATCCTTCCCCACCACAAAGGCTGTGCCATCCTTCTCCTTCAGCTAGGTATCTCTGAAACAAGTTGAAGACATGTTAATCAACCTAGACATTAGAAAAAGTGCTGGTGCTGACTTCATTGACCCATACTTTCTGAAAATCAGCTACCATATACTAGCCATCCCCATAACCCACATCTTCAACCTGTCCTACCCTTCCGGATAGCTGGAAAACTGCCCATGTTGTCCCATTATTCAAATCAGGGGACCCTGTGGATCTTAATAACTATCAGCCGATCTCTCTGCTTCCCACCTTATCCAAAATGTTGGAAAAGATTGTCAGCCTGCATATTAGAGACCACCTTGAACTACATAACCTACTCACCCCTATACAATCTGACTTCAGACTTAACACAGCACTATCTCTGCACTTGCAAAAGTTACCAACGACTGGCTAAATGCATTGGACAATAAACTTTACATAGGTGCCCTATTCTTGGATCTAAGCAAGGTATTTGACACTGTAGACCATGCCCTCCTGCTGGATATTCTCCATAACCTTGGTCTGGACTGTACTGCCCTCAAATGGTTTGAATGCTACCTGGTGGGACGATTGCAGCAGGTTAAAGTAGAAGGAGACTTTTCCCCTATGAAAACCCTACATAGAGGTGTACCACAAGGCTCAATACTGGGCCCCCTCCTCTTTGCCATCTATGTAAATAACATACACACTGGCATCCGTCATGCTGACATCCACTTATTCACAGACGACACTGTACTGTACATTTCTGGACCGACCTCTGACAAAACATGGTCAAACCTCCAACTTGAATTTAACCATCTACAGAACAACCTATTGCATCTTAAGCTACTGCTTAATGCAAAAAAAAACTAAAGTTATGCTCTTCTCTCCCTCCCAGAGGTCTATCGCTACTAATGTGTTGGGTGGGCAAACCTCTATTACTACCCTCCTTAATAAACCCCTGGAACTGGTACATACATTTAAATACCTAGGGATGTGGATTGATCACAAATTGTCCTTTCTTGACCACACTGAAGAACTTTCCAAAAAACTTAAACAGAGGCTTGGCATATTCTTCCATTTTAAGCACTTGCTAACGTTGGAAGTGAGAACCAGAATCATACAATCCACCTTCCTCCCCTTACTAGACTATGGGGATATTCTATACGGACAAGGGAACATCACAGCGCTAAAAAAGTTTGACATCTTATATCACTGGGCTTTAAGATTCATATCGAGAGCCCCCTATGCTACACACCACTGTTCCTTATATGCCCTGGTTGGCTGGACCTCCCTTGGCATAAGGTGATACAAAAATGACGCAAACTGGACCTACCATGCTATCATCAAGAAACTGCCCTCGTATATCTCGGACTGCCTCCCTTTTTGTACCCCTGGTTAGTATGCACTAAGAAAATCCACCTATATCACTCTTGTTATTCCCAAAGTCAAAACTCGTTTTGGCAAAATTTCCATTGGCTACTCTCTTCCTACCCTATGGAACAAGCTCCAAAAAGTACTACAAATTGCCTCTTCATTTCCCCTGGCTACCTTCAAAACCCTACTGGCCAGAACAGCCACAGAAAATTGTAATTGTCCATCTTAAAGCCCCAATGCTAACACCCCTTCTTCATTCCCCTACCTATGTCTACTAGACAGGAGTGATACAGCAAATTATAAGTGTGCTTCACAAAACATCCACTGGTCAAGACCACTACAGAAATTTACAAGTGTGCTTCATAAAACCCCTATGTAATCACCTTTCATGTTTTCTCACTGCCTCTTACTTCCCTTATAAGTGATCCAGCATACCTACGTCTTCTGGCCCACACATTTACAGTACCTCAGATAGCCATTGCCCTGGACTCTTACTCCTTTATCTAGATCTGTTTTTCATCCTTCAGAGTTGACCTTTCCTCTTTGCAGACCCTTGACCTACTAGCACTGGCTTGACATCCTGTCAGTCAGTTTTAACACTATCAGTATAGGATGGTACAGCTAGCTATTAGAATTCTTGAGTACTTTGTGAATTGCATTTTTCTTTAAACCAATTTGTGTTTATCTTAACCAACCTAGCCAATAGAATGTCTATCGTATTCGTTTTTTATTTTTTTTTACTTTGCCTCAACACATCTGTATATATCCTAACCATTTTGTATAAACACCCAATTGTACGTTGTAAATGTTTGGTATATCTACTCTATGAGGATGTGTTATTGTATACTCCAATGTTATTCTGTCTTATATGTAATTATTACCAGCTCCGTCTTATAAATGAGTTCTTCTCAACGATGTTTTGCCTGGCTAAATAAAGATTGATTGATTGATTGAGTGATTGATTGATTGATTGAGTTCCACCTTGGCCGGCATCATTGCATGCACCCGGCTCCAGAGGGAACAAAATAGAAAATCCTGCCGAAGCGCCTCCATGATGCTGCCTTGCCGTCCCTCCATTGCTCTCAGGCTGGCTCCCATAACCCGACCTGTGTCCGTGACACCTTGGCCGGTGCCGTGGCCCTGCCCTGGGGGGTAAGCCAGGGGCCAAACTGGAGAACATCTGATTTGGGAGCGAGGGGTGATGGGGGCCATGACCGGGCTGAAAGCCGGCACTGAGATGGACAAAAAAAAAATACTGGCTATATGTTACATTGCTATTGAAGTGCACCATTCTGCTTTTAACTACTGTATCATGTGCACCACAAATATACATTCTCTATGTCATCTTGACTGTACAAATGTTACTGATGATCTCACAAACTTGATTTTTACTTTGTTTTTATTTCTTAATCATACACGTTCTCCAAAAATGTGTACAGTGCATATTAATGAGGAGTATTCCCTCTGTCCACTGTTCACCACTTGATCGCTATGATTCCTCTCACTGATCTGTGCTCCCTCCCTAATCATTGCCATTCTCTGTATCCTTTACATGCTCTGTGGCACTGCCTCTTTCTCCCACTCCATGATCTTCCCCATCCCAATCTCTCAAGCTCCTCCCAACATATTACTATTCTCTTGGTGTCAGCGTGGCTCAGTTGGTAGCACATCCTCCTCAGAAGGTCATGGGTTCTCATCCCACACATGTATTGGACTCATACCTAAAAAACACTGGCACCCGAGTGCAGTATTCGGGTGATGTACTGTTGGAATGTGCCATCCTTCAGATGAGGCATTAAACCGAGGTCCCTTCTACCCATCCTGGTGCTGTCCTGGTGGGTGTCCAGGTGGAAGTAAAAGAACCCAAGGCATTCTTCACAAAAAGCAGTGGAGATTCCCAGTGTCTTGGGCCAATGTTCCCCTTCCCATAAAAGCAATTCATGCAATGTCAAGGCTGTATGTGGGTGCTGATGTGCACTTTTGCTGCCACTACACATTCAGTGTAGATAAAGAGGTAATGTGAGGATGTTTTTCTACACAGAAAGGGTAGTCTATGCTTGGAATACTCTGCCACAGGAGGTAGTGGGGAGGTCATGGGGAAAGCACAATGGAGCAGTTTAAGCATGTCTGAGACAGGCACAAAGGAAGCTTGAGAGGGGAGGGAGTGATGAAAAGCCATTGATCGCATAGGGTCAGTGGCCACATACAATGTATAGGGCCTATGGGCAGATTGGATGAGCTTAGTGGTCCTTATCTGCTGACAATTTCTATGTTTCTATGTTCCAGTCACTTCACTACTAGTCTAACATTGCTTGTAAAGCACTTTGGGATACACTGTATATGAAAAGCGCTATATAAATGTTCATACTTCTTAATGCATGCTCTGCAGCACTTGTTCTCATCACCCCTCCCCTATTCCTCCCCCACCTCCTGAAATTTCCCATACTTTGCAGTACTTGTTCTATGCTACCTCTTCTCTCTCCCCTACCATCTCTACCCCATCCTATAGCTTTAAACAGTACTTCACATACCCTCTGGTTTCCACTTCCTCTCTCTCCTCACCTAAACCTCTACCTTCAATCCTAAAATGCCACTATCATCACTATACAATAACTGCTCTCAGTACTTGCTTTCCACCTCTTTTGTACCCCATCTCGGACCCCCTCAACATCCTCTTATTCTTGATATATCTTTGCAGCTCTTCATCACTTGTTTTCTCTCCCACTCTCTGAACTCTGTTCTTCCAACATCCTGCATTACATCATCATTCATATTACTTGCTCCCCTTTGTTTGCTTTCTATCCCTCCACTCCAACTCTTTTCTCCCCCCAATATGCTGGCATTGTCCCTACATTTATTTTACCAAACAAATGGAACACCCTCCGGTACATATAAGTGTAGGAAATATATAACCAAAAAAAATTCTATCTATATGCTTTTGTTCTGCAAAATACAACACTAGCTTAATGGCAATAGTTGTAATTGATTGTATGCAGCGTTCATTCATTACATGTTCATGTTAATTACAATTTTCATATGTTTTCAAATGTGTAAGACTACTGTCATCTTTTTATTCTTTGCATAGGTATATAAGCACCCTTTAACTACATCTGTACTGGTCACTACATTATTATTTTCAGCTCTGCCTGCTCTGTTTGAGTCTGCCATTAAACATCAAACAAGAAATCATGTTCCTTGGGGCAGCACAAGTGAGATCAACTGTTCTTAACAGACTGATCATACTCGCCAGTCTTTTTCCAGGCAAAATTTAGTGTCCTGATCATTGTGATGCTTTATAGGGGAGTTTATATACAATTTTATAATAAGTTACAAAATATACTGTTATCTTAAACTGTAAGTGCTGCTCCTTGTTGGCAGCATAACTGCAACTGTTAAGACCCCTCCTCTTTAGGGCTCAGTGTTTCATGAGGACCAGATATTGGTGTAAAGACACTGACAAACAGTGTTTTAATCTAGGGCTACTAAATAAAGACAGCACCAAATATGATTTATATTATATTGAAAATGCATATGAACTCCTCCAAAAAGCATAATATTAATCAGGACACCAAATTTTGCCAGGAGAAAAAAATGGTCAACATGAGCTGTCTGTTAAGAACAGTTGCTCTCACTCAGGCTGCCACAGTGAACGTCACTACTTGCTTTACTTTTTGAACCCACATTTTTCAACATAGTCATTTTTTATCCCATCTCATGAACATGGCAGGTGTAATTCTTAAATCCCCCTCAAAACCTGTTTTGTGGTCATTCTGCAAAATCACATTTCCTGTGGCATTTGACAGAAGACACCTGTCATGTTCATACAGTATGCTGGAGTAATAAGAACACTATCTTGACAATTCTGGGTCACAATCTAAGAAAACAACAGTGTTAAGTATGAACCTCTTCATTTCCTAATAATTGCAATTTCACTATTTTAACTCATGTTATTCATTTGTTAATTTTATCTGCTGCTCTATCTGTGGCAAGCAATTACACAGTAAATGTAAGCATGTGAACATTTGGCACTGGCTAATGCTTGTTTATGTTTGTTTGCAAAGCATTCTAACATATTGGTATTAATCTGCTGTGAAAGGGATTTTTGGTGCATGCCCTTCTTCCACTTAACACAGCTTCAGAATACCAACTCTCCTCCCTAATTCTGCCCACTCTCCGCCTTTCTCCTCTTTTTCTCTTTGAAGTCCTCTCCCAATCACAAGGTTGGAAATGCAAGCTGCAAGGTTTTCTTGTTAACTCCCAAATCTTCCAGCTTGCAACATTACTCACTTTCCTACTCTATGTATGTGATACTGTTTACTTATTTCATATGTGGTGCTATTTAGTGCATTGTTTCTCAGGGAATGGCAAAGATGTTGCACAACACATGTCATTTGTATACCCATAATGCAGTGCTTGCAACTCATGGAACTAATGTATTCTCATACATGATAAAATGAAATAAGTTATTGGGTTATTTATTTATGTAGTTTTTTATTTAAAAGTTGGTAACTAGGAAAGGCACAGTGAGCTGAGGCTCATTTCCAGGTGCGATTTGGAGGAGGGGTAGTAGGGAGAACAAGTATAATTCAGAGTCAGTATAGCAATAACAAGGCGATCGGGAGTACATAGAGGCATCGAAAACAATGATCTAGTATGACAGAAATACAGCAGAGTAAACAGCAGTGAACAGTAAACAATCATGTGTGAGGTGAGTGCACAATGTGTATTGGGGCAAGGTTTAAAAGGTAGGGGCCACAACAGGTGAGGGTAAAGAAAGAGAAAAATGGGTTAAGGAGAGGTAGAAAGGAACAGGAGTGTGTAGGAAATTGCATTAGGTGGAGTTTAAAGGCAGGGAGGGAAGGGGAGAGGTAGAGGAGGAGGGGAGCAGATTCAAGAGGGCAGGGAGGCAGTAGAAGAAGGCTGCTTGGCCAGCAGAAGAATGAGGGTGGGGAATGAAAAAGGTGCAGGAATCCCTAGAGTGAAGTGAGTAGGAAGAGGATGGAGCAGGGGATAACAGGGAAGAGAGATAGGAGGGTAGGAACCCAAACCAGAGTTTGACAATGAAGGCAGCGCAGTGGGTCTGGCAATGTGATGGCATAGGGAGGATGGAAAGGGAGGAGTTTAGGGAGCAGTGATGGGTACAGAGGGGAGAGTCAGTGGTGAAATGGTAGAAGGCATTGCACAGTGTATTCAGTCTGGCAAGGTTGGTGGAGGGGGCGATGCTATAGACACTATCCGCATGATCAAAGACTGGAAGAACCATTTTGGTTACTACTTCCTTGCTGACATGCAAGGGAAGGCAGCCTTCATTGCAGAATAGAGTGCCTCATTTAGGACAGAGTTTGGCATGAACGGCATCTACTGTATATAGATGGAGAAACTGAGTCTACTGTTGAGCCAAACTCCTAAGTACTTGAATGTAGGGAACATTTCCAGTGGGGTGCCACCTAGAGTGGTGAAAATGGGGGCAGGGGGCAGATCCTAGCCACTTTCTGGTAGGTGCCAAAGTTCACAGTCAGTGTCTCTTTGGTGTTGTCCTTGAGCTGGTTCTCCTAGAACCAGTGAAGGATATTGTGTAAATCCTGCTGAAGCCACCTGGTAACAGCAGAGGGGTTCCATGTCATGATAGTGATTGCAATATAGCAATCGCTATCATAGCAAATGCATATCACTGAAGAGCATTTTGGCAATATACAAACCCAAGCAACCTGACTTCCGGCCCTATTAAGTGTTTTTGTGGGGGGGCTGTACCCCCCCAACCCTGCGTCCTCCTAAATTATGATTGTTAACTCCAGTGGGGTGCATATCGAGGAGGGAGCAAGTCACGGGCAGAAAAAAATATATAAACAGAGAGCCACAAGCAGCGGCAAAACAATCACCCCCAGCAGGTCCCAAACCCAGTGCCTGCTGCACCATAGCCAGCCACCCTCATCACCACACCACACCACAGGGATGGTTCAGCTGAGCAGGATCTCCTACTCATACAAACCCTCCCTCCTATCCCTCCCCTACACCTCCCTATCCCTCCACTTCCAGTTTCTTTCCTCGCTACACCATTGCTACCCTTGCAGGGTAGCTGATGAAGATAGTGCTATAAATAAGTCTGTCTTTTAACAGTCACTCATTTATAATCGCTATCATCACTGTATACCCAGTAGAGGCCATAGGGCTGGAAGTGTAGATGACCATGTCATCTGCGTACATATGAATGTTTGAGAAGACACATGCAGAGGGAAGGCCATGTAGAAAAATGGAGAGGAGGATGGGACCTAGGATGGAGCCCTAGGATGGGGGGGACAGAATGCCTCCCACCTATACAGATTGTTGATGGCCTGAAAGGTACGATCAGAAACAGTCAATAGCATCAGTTGAGAGGCCAGCAGAGCACAGTTTGTTAAGGAGGAGGGAGTAGGACACCAAGTCAAAGCCTTTGGACAGATTGATGAATATAGCAGAGGTGATGTGGCCCTCTTCCATGCCAGTGAGGACAAAGTCAGTAAATCCCAGCAGGGAGGATACTGTAAAATGGTGCTCCCTAAAGCCAGAGGAAATCAGAGGACTGGAGGAACTTAGCTAGTCTGGAGTAGATGAATGACTCCTGGAGCTTAGCAAGGGTAGGGAGGAAAGAGATGGACTGGTAATTACCAAGGGAGGATTCATCACCCCTTTATGTAGGGGGAGTACCTTGGTAACTTTCCAGGCCTGGGGGACAGTACAGAGGGAGAAGGAGAGGTTTAGGATGTGATCTAGAGTGGATGCAATAGGTGGGTCTGAGATACATGAAAGTTTGGGATCCAACCCATCAGAGCTGGACTTAGAGTGCTTGAGTGAGGTACAGGCAAGGAGGACTTTGTGATGGTGACAGGAGGGAAATGGTAGCCCATGGGTACTGATGGGGGAGTGGAGATGGAGGGAGACTGGTGAGAGGACTGGTAAGAGGGAAGGTTGGAGGAGGAAGGTAGGGCACAAGTGATGAAGACATTATTGAGATGAATGATGACAGAATGATGTCAGAGACTGGTGAGCCATTCACCATGAGGACATGAGGAAAGGGCTTGGTGGGGGTTGATCAAAAATAGAGGGAATAACATTCCAGAATTATTCCTGGGAATTTAGGTGGGACTGCAGGCTATTTTTGAAATAGAGGACCTTAGCAGTGTGGATAGCCTTGCTGCATGAATTCCTAAGCAACCTGTAGGATAGAAGGACAGATAGGGGCTAGAAGGATTTGAAGCCAGTCCAGGGCTGGTTGCGGGATTTACATACGGTGATCAGGTCAGGAGTGATCCATGGATGATGAGCACATTTGACCCTTGATTTCCTCAGGGGGGCATGAAGGTTCCACATGTGAGTAAGAATGGCTAGGAAGTGGGATAGCGCATGATATACTGGTGACTAGTTTCAGGCAGTAACTTCATGTAGTAGGGCCTGAGTGTCAAGAGCACTGAGAGGTCTAGATCACCTATATCTGGGGGTTGAGTGGGTAAGTCCCACTTTCCTGATGCAGTTGGTCATGCTGTGATCACTGAAAGCAACAGCTTAATCTGGTTCAAGGTCAGTTGGCATTCATCTGTATCCCCCTCCCCCGGGTCGTGCCTGAAAATAGGCAGGATTTGTCTAATGCACTTACCCAGTCAACAAAAACTAAATAAATAAATAAATACATTTGGCAGTATGCCTACTGTCATGATGCAATGGGGATGGGAGGCAAGTACCCAGTCCTGGAGGGAGAGATTGGTGGAATGAGGGTTAAGTCAGGTTGGTTTGGAAATTAATAGGGTGAGGTTTTGGGCCTCAGTCCTTTGGAGTGTGGGTTTGGAGGTGGGGGGAAAGCCAATTTAAGTTGAAATTGCCCAGGAGGATAAGTTCAATGGAGGCAGTATGGAAGACAAGGGAAGACAGGGTATTGAGAAGGGAGGAGGAAGAGATCCTAGGAGTGGCTTAAAGGACACTTGCATAGATAGCGAGTGTAGAGAGGAGGGACAGTTTGGCAGGTAGGAGTTCATAAAAGAAGGGACTGATTCTTTGAGGACAACTGTGCAAAACAGGTTTTGTGTACGTACAAAGGCACTCCACCACCACTTGCCACGGTTCTGCTTGATAAGGTGGATATCCGGGATAGCCAGGTTTGAGTCCACCACCCTTGATGAGAGTCAAGACTCGGATATGCACAGGAGGCTGTAAAACATGTTCTAAAACATTCCTGCACTCAATCAATTCATGTAAGGAGCTGTGCTACTCAGCTTACCTGTGTTTTAAACACTAAAATAAAAGTATTTTGGTCATTACAGCATAAATAAGCAAGGTTCAACACATTCTCAGGAAGCAAGCTGAATATGTTTGTTTTTAACGCATATGAATACATTGGTATCAGTCTGAGCTGTGGGAAGGCTATTGGGGATGTGTCCTTTCTTCACCTAATACAGTTCCTGAATACTGAATCTCCTTCCTTCTTCTACCTACTCTCTGCTTTTCTCTTCTTTTTAAAGGCTTTGCTCAGTCACAAGGGTGGAAAATGCTAAGTAGTGGGTTCTCTTGTGCAGTTCCTAAGACCTGCATGGAACCTTGCCACTGCTTGTAGTTCTGCTTCTGTGCTTCTGCTTAGTGCTTTCAACACACTCTGCACTGTGGTGAACACACCAAACAGCATTCTTCACTACTTTTACATTTGCTGTTCAGTGGCACTTTCTCCTTACCCCCCCCCCCGATCTTGCTCTAGATCCCTCTATGATCTCTCGCTCATCACAACATACCACCATGGTCTGCATACATTTGCCACTTTGCAGCAATTGCTCTCTCCCCACTCCACAATCTATGCCCCACCCCAAAATGTGGCCATTCCCATAATTCTTATTACCTGCTGTTTACCACCTCCTTTCTCTTCCCTCTCACTCCACAATCTTTGCCCTTCACACTGCTCTCCTATTCATGCTAAGTCACATTATCTGCTGTTTGCTACTTGATCTGCACCCTTCCCCTAACTGATATCTGCTCCCCCCACAGATTGCTGTCATTTCCTGTATATATTAGCTGCTTTGAGACACTTACTTTCTCTCCCACCCTCCCTCAAACATCTAACTACTTCCAGTACTTCATTATACCCTTCATGTTACATTTGCTCTTTATTCCTCCCCTCTCTGATCCCCCCAACATGCCACTACACACCATATACATGACATGCTATCCAGCTCTATCCCTGTTCTACCCCATCTCTGACCCCTCAACATGCCACCATTCTCCGCATACATTTTCTGCTCTGTGGCACTTGCTTTCTCTCCCCTCCTTGGTGTCTGCCGCCCCCAAACTGCCACCATTCACGGTAATTCATATTAACTACTCTGTGACACTAGCTCTATATCCATCCCATCCCTGATCTCTGCCTACCCCACAACAGGCCATGATTTGTCCTGTACATTAGCCACTCTATGATACTTGTTCTTACCTCCCCTTCCTGATCACTGGCCACCAAAATACTGCCATTCACCATCATTCACATTAGTCACTCTGCAGCACTTGCTCCCTCTTCCTCCCCTCCCTGATATCTGCCCCCACAAAAATACTGGCATCTTCCCTGCACATTAGCCACTCTGTGCCACTTGATCTCTCCCTCCCTCCTTCAAACATCTCACTAGTGCTTTAGATTACCCACTTATGCCATTTGCTCTGTATTCCTACCTGCCCTGATCACTTTTCCCCCAACAAAGTGCCATTCTCCAGGTACATGGCATGCTCTCCTAATCTATTCCTGTTCTACTCCATCTCTAATCCCCAACATACTACCATTTTCTGTATATATTTGCCACTCTCTGGCACTTGCTCTCTCCCTCTTCTTGATCTCTGCTCCCCCAATGTGCCCCCACTCTCCATCATTGCACTAGCACGTGAGCACTTGAGTAGAAAGCACCCAAACCCAACACAGAGCATGCAACAAAACTGGCAGACTATCAAATAGTTTTCACAGATGGAGGCAAAGATGGCATATAGAAACACAGAAACATAGACTTTGACAGCAGATAAGGACCACTTGGCCCACCCAGTCTGCCCATTTCCCTACCTACTGGATAAGCTGCAGATTCTAGTTAACCAACAGCCTACTTCCTGCCACCCCCCACTATAATTGCCTTATGTTTGTCCCATGCATGTTTGAATTCCTCCACTGTTTTAGACCCCACAGCCTCTCCAGGAAGGCGGTTCCATGCGTCCACCACTCTCTCCGTGAAAAATAATTTCCTCACATTACCCTGAACTGTCCCCCCTCTATCTTTAAATTGTGCCCCCTTGTTCTTACACATCTCTTTTTCTGAAAGATGCTACCCTCCTGGACTTTGTTGATTCCCTTGAGGTGCTTGAGCGTTTCTATCATGTCCCCCCTGTCCCTTCTTTCATCAAGGGTATACATATTAAGCACTCTCAGTCTCTCTTCATATGGATTCTGATGCAGACCCTGCACCATTTTAGTTGCCCTCCTCTGGACTGCTTCCATCCTGTCTATGTCCTTGCATAGATGAGGTCTCCAAAACTGCAAACAGTACTCCAGATGAGGTCTCACCAACTGTCTGTACAGAAGGATAACCACTTCCCTTTTTCTACTTGTGATGCCCCTTCATATCATTTGTAAAGAAATGTATGCTTTAATAAATAGCCTCCTGACAAATGATTACTGCTTCACCACTGCTACCAGAAGCTGTCTGAGAAATGGTCACAAAGTTCATCCTGGAAATTGCTCTGCTCACAGACTTACACCTACAGCATGGTTGTCATCTTCAATTCCTTGGATGATCTGAAGAATGATCAAATACATTTTTTTCATCAAGTTAAACACATACAGCATCAGCTGTGTTTAGGTGTTTTTGTGCAACAAATTACCCAAGACAGATAAGATGAAGCATATTGCTAAAATGATATCTTACTTCTACCTATTTGACCACATGGGAGGCGTACTGAATGGCAAGATTTGATGGATTGCTCAGGGTCCCACAATGAGAATTGTATCTATACCTGGTGGGATTTTAGCCATTTTTACAGTTCTACTCTCTAACCAATAGGGTAAGCTGTTTCCAGCCTGAGCCCCTAATGTATATGATTTTCTTGTGAGACTGCTCAGCGCTGGTGTTAATATACCTTTGTAAGCACCATATATTGGTCAGGATAGCATCTACAGAACAAAAGTTAGCTTGCTATTTTGAGTTGGTCTTACACTTAAGAATTGAAGACATTTTACTCCCTCTATCTTTTCTGTACTAATCAATACATTGAGTAGGCTAAAGTAACATGCCTTACCGAATATTTAGATTCATTAGAAAGTATTCTTGAGTCTATGTACATAATTTACATCTTTATATATTGCCCCTTACAATGGTATGTATGTATGTATATGTGTATGTATGTATGTACTGTATGTATGTATGTATCTATCTATACAATCCAGAATCTAAATATGTTCCAAACATATTTAGCATTTAAAGGGTTAGTAGTAAGAATAAAAATACTTCATATACTATAAAGGCATTGTTGTATGCCTGGTACTTCTGTTTTTGCATTTAATTATGCAACCAAATTCCATCTGAAAACAGTGCTTTTGTCAGGACTGCTTGATCTTTCTGATATTTTATATCTTTTTTATAATCATATCTATTATGAACACAGAAGACTGATGAATACCATATGACACAGAGACAGTAATTACTGAGGGTTCTGCAGATATAAAAGCCTGAGAGGCTTGCTAATTGAATATTCCAGCTGCTGCAGCCTATTTTACTTTAGTCTATTGAATTAAGTGGGTATTCAGAAGCATTGTGTTGCCATGGCCACGGCCTATAGAACTAATAGGTTCTGATTTTATTTCTACCACACAATAAAAACCCTTTTGTTTTTACATCCTATTGTACAAAAATCAGAGTGCACATCTTTTGGGGATGTAATGCAAGAGCTAATTAAAGTTTGCAAGGCTCAACCAAAAGCTTCATACAGCTGCCAGTATACTTTAGATATTTACAGTGCATGTTATGACAATGTTCCCTCTTACTGCAGTATGCCTTAATTTTACTTACTGTTTTCAGCATTGCCAATATCATATCAGTATGCTTCTGCTAAAAATCCTGGTACGGTCTGGTAGAACTGGTAAAGCTTTTTATCTCCAGCTCTTTGAAGTACTGGTTTATTCTTTTTCATATACCTGTACGTACAGTATAAGTAACCTAGAGGAAAAGACTATTAGTTGTATTACTAAATTTGCAAAACAACAGCAACATTGGGACAGTAGTAACTTCAAAGAGGCATATAAATATGCTCAAAAATAACCTAAATAATTTAGAAGAATGCCGGATAAATGGCAGATTAGTTTTCTGTGTCATTCCCCATTGTCACTGGGTTTTTCATAACTGCAGGGCGATTGTATTATCTAAGTAGGGACATTGACACACTCAGAATGCTGTGAAATCCCCAGAGTATGCTGCCTACATCAAGATTCTACCGACAGAGACTAGTTGGAGTTTGTCAGTTCCATTGACAAGAAGCAATCCGTGATACTATTCATGCTGAAATTTGCTTTGCATTTCATACTGTTTTTCTGTCCCTTAGTAACTCACAGCAGAAAAAAAATGTTTGTCCATAGCAAATTGTACCTGTTTTGGCAGTCTAGCTGGTTAACCTGCTGTTTTAACAAGGTGACTCCCTATTAGTACAAAAAGGTATAGATGATCCACTAGAATGAATCAAATAGCCTTATTTTACTCAGCCCACAAATTCTGGAATCAGGATCCATATCAGACCAGGCACTTAGATTCACAGACCTCTTGCATCCAGGGGCAAGGCTCAGATCCTGAGGTTTCCCAGTCATTAGAGGAGCCTAATGGTAGTTTACTCACCTGGTAAAGATGACTGTGGGAGAACATCTCTGAGGCACTCCAAACCTTACTCACTGGATCTCCAAACCACCTATTAGGCTTCAATGTACATGTGATTTCTAAAGAGTCCAGCCCCTAGTAGACCCCTCCTCTGTCCCTGCTTAGTCAATTAGACCTCTTCCATAGCTATACCTGCGTACTTGGGATAAATATATATTAGGCTATCATGGCTATCATGGTTACATATGACACACTCTCTTGTCATGCAAGTGTTTTCATTTTAATTCCTATTGAGTACATTCTAATGTGAACCAGCCCTTACAGCATGTCAGTATAAAACCATGAAACATTTCATCTACACTTTGGAGTCATCCAGTGACAGATTCATGAATTGTATCCCACTTGGGAGGGATGTGGAGTGCCTCAGAGATGTTCTCCCACAATCACCTTTACCAAGTGAGTAAACTACCATTGTGGGAAGAAATCGCTGAGGCACTCCAAACCATACTCACTAGGTCCATAAAAAGCAGTACATAATCCTAGTCAAGGTGGGGGAGATAGTTTGTGAGAGGCCGATTGACTTAATGCTGTTCTTAGCACAGCTGTGGTGAAATTTTCCCTTGCGGCAGATAATGAGCTCAGTCTGTAATGTCTTATGAAAGTGTACGTTGATGCCCAAGTTGCAGCTGCACAAATCTCATCTGTGGTATCTAGACTGTGTTCTGCCCATGATGTAGCCACTGCCCTGGTTGAGTGTGGTCTTATACTGCTAGAGGGCACCAAGTTTTTGATTTTTTATCCTGAAGTAATAGCTTCCTTCAGCCATGTTGCAACTGTAGATTTAGAAGTGGGGTTCCCTTTTCTTCTGCCGTTGTATAGGATGAATAATTGGTCCATCTTTTGGAAGTCCTTCATTCTAGTCTGATAGGTCATTAAGAGTCTCTTTATACCCAAAGTCTGAAGCCCTGGTTGTTGTGAGGTGTCTTCCTGTGGCAGCTCATTTGGAAGATCTATGGTCTATGACATGTGAAATTTTGAGTTGACCTTGAGTGTAAATGAAGGAACAGTCCTCATAGTGATCCTGCCCTGGTGAAACACTAGGAATGGTGCATTGCAGGCTAGAGCCTGCAGCTCACATGTCTGTCTAACTGAGCATGTGACTACTAACAAGGTTGTCTTTAGTGTTATCCATTTTAGGGCAATTTCCCCTATAGGTTCAAATGGGTGCAACGTTAGCACCTGGAGTACCAGCATCAGATCCCACAGTACCGTGGTTGACTTGGGCCTTGGCTTTATGATGTTGGCTGCTTTGAGGAACCTGATTACATCTGGATGGGCCACTGGGGCTGTGCTACTTATCTGACCCCTGTTGGCCCCAATCGTTGCCAGCTGTACTCTCAAAGATGAGGAAGAGAGTCCCTTTTCCAGTCCCTTCTGGAGGAATAATAGGCTAGTTGCAATGAGGGCTTCCTCTGGAAAGATTCATCTCTGTGTACACCAATCGATGGATATGCCCCACTGCCTGTTATATGCGGCCATGATCGAGGAATGTCTGGACATGGTCAGGGTATCTACTACCTTCTCTGTATAGCCTGCCCTTAACAGTCTCTCCCTTTCAGGAGCCAGGCAGCAAGTTGTAGACTTCAAGGGTCTGAGTGGAGGACTAGGCCCTGGTAGATGATGTCCCACCTGGTCAGCAGTATCCAGGGTCTCTTCAGTGCTATTGCCACTGCCATTGTGAACCACACTGTCCTTGGCCAGTATGGTGCCAGTAGGATTACCAATGATCTTGACTGTCTTACTTTGTAGAGGACCTGCGGGATGAGTGAGATCAATGCAAACACATATGCTATTGTGAAGTTCCACTCCATGGATAGTGCATCCAACCCGGCTGACCGGGTGTCCATTAATCTGGAGTAGAACTTCTGCACCTCTGAATTTTCTGTGGTAGCCATTAGATCTAGTGGGACCCCATCTTGTGTTGTTCTCATGGAACACTTGTCGATTGAGCTGCCATTCCCCTGGGTGGATGAGTTGATGGCTCAGCCAGTCCACCGTCTGGTTTAGCTTCCCTGCCAGATGTATCACTGTTAGGGAGGCTAAGTTGAATTGCACCAGGTTGAGGACTCTTGAAGCTTCCCTCTGCATTCCTATGCTCCTGGTGCCTCCTTGTTTCACTAGGTAAGCAACTGTGGCTGTGTTATCTGAGCGTATGAGCACATTTATGTGTTGTACTCTGTCCTGGAATGCCATCAGCGTGTTGAATACCACTCACATTTCCAGGACATTGATTGGCAGTCTTGCCTCAGCTGGAGTCCACCTGCCCTGAGCTGAGTGGTTGTACGATATTGTGCCTCAGCCTTGTAGACTGGCATCCATCTCTATGACCACTTCTGTTTGTAGGTCTAGGGGTGTGTCCTTCATCAGGTTGCTTTTCTTCAGCCACCATTTCAGGGACCATCTTACTTGCGGTCTCATGACAAACTGAACTGACAGGTCCTGATTCACTTGGTGGCCCTGCTTGATGTAATCCAGTAGCAGCTGCTTCATGTTCCATCATGCCCAGGGTATCAGATTTATGCATGATGCCATCATGCCCAGTAGTCTGGAGACCTCGAGATGTGATGGTGCCCTCTGAGTCAATAACCTCTTGGTGAGGTGTAGCAGCACTTGGACCCTGTCACTCGATGGGCGCACCCTTCCATCTGCAATGTCTTTAAGGACACCCAGGTGCTCGAGCCTCTGGCTGAGCAAAAGAGTGCTTTTTTTCCCTGTTGATCATCCAAACATGGGCCTCCAAGCACCTGAGAACCATGTCCATATCCCTTTGCACCTGACTGAGGGTTCTTGCTTGAATCAGCCAGTAGTCGAGGTAGGGTATTACCTGGATGCCCTGCTCTCTCATTTTGGCTGCCAACACCACCACCATCTTCTTAAAGATGCATGCGGCTGACGGGAGGTCAAATGGGAGTGTTTTGTACTGGAAATGTTTCCCCAATTTGTGGAATCTCAGGTACTTGTAGTGTGATGGTCTGACTGGGATGTGAAGGCATGCATCCTTTAGATCTATGGACACTAGATAGTCCCCCAGCCTGAGGGCCTGGACGGTGGACCGTATTGTTCCATCTTGAACCGCTTTGTACTGGATGAAGCGATTTAGGAATTTTAAGTCGGGTACAGTCGAAGGTCTCCCGTTTTCTTGGGCACCGTAAAGAACATGGAATAGATCCCTTTGCCCTGTTCATGTTTTGGTACTTCTGCGATTGCCCCTGTTTTGGCACGTTTTCCCAGAGCAACCTTGATTTGGCTCAGGGATACCCTCTTTTTGGATATCGGGGAGGTGTTTAACTTGTCCTTTTGTGGAGTCTGTGCTAGCTCTAGTGCATAGCCCTGTGTAATGATACCCCTTACCCACTGGTCTGATGTCAATTTTTCTGATTTATGGGCAAATAGATTTAGTTGGGCCCCGATGGGTGGGTACCCCGACTCCACTGCCATTGGCCTGTAGTCGTGATTCACTTTGCTTGGGTTTGAAAGAGTTGTTGGGACGATTCCTGTTGTGCTGGTAGTTCTTGTGTGGTTTGCACTGTTGGTTCCTATTGCATTGATGGCGTTAGCCCTGGCAGTTATTTATGCTATAGTTATTTCTTTTGTCATGAAAATTGTGGCTCTTTCTTGACCTGGACCTGTCTGGCAGGTAAGTGTCTGCTGATTGATGGTCCTTTACCATTTCTCTGCCTTCTTTCTTTCCATTTAGAAACCTCTCCATCCCTTCCCTGAAGAAAGATGTTCCTTTGAAAGGGATCTTTACGATCATGGCCTTTGATTATAAGTCTGCATTCCATATCTTCATACAGATGAGGTGCCAGGTCTTGTTGGTTATAGCCGTGGACCTGGCATTTATTCTCAAAGAGTCCACTGCCATGTCCATCAAATATTTTGTGGCCAGTATGGACTGGTCCATCAAGGTCCTCTCGGGGGAGTCAGGTTTGAGTGTTTTCTGTATATCATGGAGTCAGGGGACCTGGGCTCTGGTAATGTATATCGCCATAGTGGCTGCCCTGAGCCCCAGTCCCACCAGCTTATAGTGTTTCTTGAGCAGTTCCTCCAGCCTTTTGTCCACAGGCTCCTTGAGTGCTGAGGTGACCTCCACTGGCAGCACTGTTTTCTTATTTAGGGAGGTGACCTGTGGGTCCACCTGTGGGGCTGTGCCCCAGGGCTTCAGTTTGTCCACTGGGAAGGGGTACATCTTGTCCCAGGACCTGTGTTCTGGGATCCTTGTGGGCTCCAGCACTTCCCATTCCTTCTGCATGAACTCTTGGACTGACACACAGATAGGGAAAGTGTTTGATGTTTTCAGAGCCGGGCTTAACTATGCAATTAGCTTAGACAAAGGGTCAGTGGATGGGTCTGTAAAGCCTATTGTTTCCTTTATGGCCTTTGCCATATTCAAGACCTGGTCAGGAGAGCAAAATTTAGCCGTCACAGTTTGCGGGTCCTGCTCCATCAGCTGTTGCGGTTCCATCACACTGTTTGATCAGGTGTCAGACTCCTCCCCTGATTCTTCTGGGTTTTCCAGTTTAGATGGGGGAGTTGTGTGTCCTGGGAAGTGGGTTGTCAGCCCTGCTGGCAGCTTAGGCCAGGAGAACTCTGTCAGCTTTTGGAGAATGGCCGACATAAACTGTTGTTGTTGGATAAGTATGTTCGTGGCCTGCTGGTTCTGTAGGAGTAGGGCCACTGTATCCGGTTGTGAGTTTTCCCTAGAAAGGGTGCTGGTGGGCACAGCACCCTGGGATGAGGAGCCATAGACCAGGTTGGACATGTCAGAGTGCTCCGATAACTCCTCATCCATGCAGTTGGGGCACAGCTGGCTCAGGTTAGCTGGAAAAAGGGGAATCTTTCAGGTTTTGCAGATACTCATCTTTACCATAGTTCTTCCTGGGGGAGACATAATGAAAGAGTGTTCTCAGTACCCTAGAATAAGCTGAGCCTTAACTAGCCTTTCTCTCCATGCTTCCCTTACGCTGCTTGTTAGTATGGGATCTGTGTGGTAGGGTATGAGTAAGCATGGAAATACTAAAATGGCCACCCAAGTAGTTCTTATTAGTAGTTCTTGTTATTCATGGAGGCAGTATAGTGCAGTGGTCTAAGGCTATGAGCTGCAAATTTGGTGACATCCAGCAGGCCAGACCTGGGTTTGAATCCCACAGCTTCCACTTGCATACTGTGTGACCCTGAGCAAGTCACTTAACCTCCTTGTGCTCCCAGGTCACTCCTGTAAAAAAGCTTTCAGCTTAGTGTGCTATACCTGGTTAAACAACTAAAAATAAAAAAAATAAAAACAAACATAGCTGTCCATCCTGCAGGCTCCTGCCCTGCTTGTCCCCTCTCCACTGTGGAAGTGACTTGCTCCTGTTTGATTTCTATTGCTTGCTGCCCCTGTCAGGATCCTCCTGTTAGTGTGGGCTTCTCAGTGCTGACTATCACCTTCATTGTCAAGGGGCATGAGTGTGTTAGATTTCCATCCCTAAGATGGTGATGGCCACACATGCATGGGTGCTCTGTGACACTGCGTACATGCTCGCCATCTGAACAAAACCCATGAACCAGCTGGAGACAACACAGCAGAGGGTCCTAATAAGGCCACTCTCCCTGTCCCCAGGTGATTCTGTTGCTGCCCATCTTCTTGTGGAGCCAGTAGAGTTCAGTACCCTCTCCGGTAGAGTTCCTACCTTATCTTCTTGTTGTTCCCCTCTTATGGCAGTCAGATTTCTGTGCACTTGCTAGAAGGGACTGCACAGTGCCGCCCGCAATGCCAGGAGGTGCTAAGCACCTCTCTAGCAGGGAGGTGCTCCGGTCATGTGTGAGACTGGTGTCAGTTTCCCCAGAGGATCGCTATATAAGGGATACTAATGGGACTGCTGCTCAGCATTTTCCACCTTACTTCAGATGCTCACTGTAAACTGAATAAATGCTATATATACTGTGCTTCCTGATCGATGCACAAACACAGGTCTGAGGCAGAATACAGCCTGCTCAAACTTATTGTAGGTAGCCAAATTGTTAGTGAAAGCCTGTACCAGTGAGGGGTTAATTAAATAATAATTGCTGCTTACCTTATAGTAACATTTACATGAATTGCTCAGGAGCTGCATCCTGTGCATGTAGCCTGATCTGATGCATATGGATAACTGACCAAGCAGGGACAGAGGAGGGGTCTAGTACTTGCTGGGCTTTTTTAGAAGATACATGTGCATCGTAGCCTACCAGGTGGCTTGGAGACCCAGTGAGTAAGGTTTGGAGTGCCTCAGAGATATCTTTCCACCATGGCAGAGGCAATGGAAGTACTGTCTTTGCCATGGAACTTTAGGAGGGCTTACATTTTTTCATCAGTACCTTTTAGTGTCGTGGTTCTTAGAAAAATGTTTGCATCTTGAAGACAATTTTTTTTCATATCTCTCCAGAATGGACAATAGGCCCCCAGTCTTCTAGCTAGTCAACCTGGTAGTTCAGGTACCATTCTGAATTGCTCTTCAATGAGATCTTCTGGGCCATGGACCCACATTTTTACTAAAATCCGGCTCAGGTGTAGCTAGCCAGCTTGCTCTTGAATGGGGAGACTTTATGTTCAGCTAGTCAGAATAGGTGGTAGATACTCTCTTGTCTTCTTGGAAGCAATATAAGTCTGTAACTTGTGATAAGATTTGGATAACATTTGATGAGAAAGTACAAAGGAGAGTGACCATACTGTCTGGCATCTTGTGAAACATGGGCTATAAGGACTGACAAGTAGAACTGTGACTGTTTTCAATGCAAGTGAGAAGATTCCATTGTGATAGGATTAAAGTATTCAAATATCTAAAATGATAACACTATCAGATCATGTGCAGCTCTTCAGGATATACAAGGATGAAAGGACAAGGAGACCCTTAATGTCATTGAAAGGAGGTGGGTTCAAAGGAAACATCAAGAAGAACTACATCACAGAATAAGTGATAAATAATTTTAGTATACTTTTAGTGCATGTAGTATCAGCTAATACTATAATGACCTTCATGCTCAGATTCACAAAACACTTTGAAAAAAAAAATGATGGACTGATTATTCCCACTGGGTTGGTAGGAGGGAGGAAATAGATGAACCAATAGTCTTCTCTCCTCCCAAACACTGTATGGTATGTATGTACAGTGTGTACATATGTATGTATGGTATGTATGTACAGTAGACTTAGGCAGGATACTATGCCTTGTGGTAAGCATGTTACACATTCCTGCTTGACAAATAGGAGTAACTGCCATTAGATAATATTGTGTTCCTGCAGTATTCTGCAGCATGTCACTGGCAGAAACTATGATAATAGCATTGGAGCCTGGCTTCCTCCATTATATATGTGTGTATATAACTATGTGTGCCTGTATGGATGTACAGTGGCCCACCAAAAAGGACTGTCACACCATGGTAAGAGAGAGACAATAGAAAATGTATGTACTGCAGTTTGTACAGAACAAAATATAATTTTATTTTGTCCAATCTGTTTTATTTAATTTATTTTTTTTAATTAAAAGTTTGGCAACTAGGTCAAATGCACTGGGCCACATAGCCCTTTTACAGACATGATATGGACAAGAAAAACACAATGGGGTCTATTCTCTAAGGTGCGGAATGGCTATGTGCCACATATCTGGGGCATGTAGACACTCTGTGGCCTCTGCATCCCTTGTGCTTGATTCTCCAAAGAGGCACGGGGCTGGTACACACTGGATCCCCAGCCCACCAGTGATCTCCACATGGGGGGAAGTCCAGGGCAATGCAGGGGAATGGCCATGCTCCACGCTATTTTTGACAGTGCAGTTTGATGGGCAAAGGGGGCACAGGCTATGCCAACATGACCCAGACATAGCTGGTACATGCCCCCCCAGGATGCCGCTGCCAGCTGTGGCAGAGATGTAGGAGCATGTAGAGGTACCTGGTTGGCTGCCCCCAGCCCTCTATGGTACCATGTAGAGGGCCAGAGGCAGCTGACCAGGCACCCGCCAACACCTATGCCATGGCACCTAACTGCCATGGTGCCCCGTGGGTGCAAGGGATCAAGTGGTGGATGGGGTCCAGGCATCCCACTGGATGCCCACCTGTGTCCATGGAAGAGCCTCCATTCACCTACACATTGCGGGTGAAGCCACAGAAGGGGAGCATGCAGGTGGCCGGTGACTGTGAATACAGCCACCATGCATCGTTCCACTGGTGCAGAGCTACGCAGGTGGGACATGCCTTCCGCACATTATTCCTACCCCCGGCAGAATCCCCCCATTATACAGATATACCATATACACAGTAAACAACAATACATTATAGTAAAAAATACACTAACATAAAATAGAATCATAGGCTATGCAGAATTATTTATAGCAAAAGTTAGGCATTGTGCAAAAGCATGCTACAATAGCATCCCAGAGTATGTTCTATTTATACTCATGTATATTTATATATAACGTATACTTGTGCAAAGTTATGATGAAATGTATTTTGTATATCTGTACTGTTTGATATGTATCATGTAACCTCTTTTGACCTAAGAACTCCATTGAAAATTAGCTTTGGCTCAAGTGGACAATCCTTGCTCATATGCAAATATGAATAAAATATACTACTACTACTACTAGTACATGCAATTGTTGATCACAGGTTGGGCTCAGCTAACATGAGCATTATATACAGTATGAAATTAAGCATTTTTAAAACAACAATCTCCTGTCGCATAATGCCAGTGTTGTTTATCAACTGTTTTAAACTGGTATATAGATCTGGATCATCTAATCCCAAGTGGTACAGTATGTTGGTCCATACCATATTTGCAATAATGAGTGAATTATTATTTTTTTAATTCCCTTTTATTTCTTGAGCATAATAATATATAAACAACACACAATACAAAGACAAAACAACAACTATAAAATAATAAAATAACACATAACAAATACCTCTTAAGCCCTCCCCTTCCACCCTCATCTCTAAACCAGAGAGTAGAGTCCAATAAGTTAAAGCCTAACCAGATATGAATATACCATTTACACAGGACAATAAAAGTAACCCAATAACAGTGAACATAGCATGCTGCAAATTCAAAGGGGATAGGGGATCTCACTCCAAGATCATCTGATGGAATGAAGTGTGTGCAGCCTGCTCCATTTCTCAATGTAAGAATTAAGCCTGTTTTGTATACTGGATGTTATCTTCTCCAAATGTAAATTAAAAATAGTTTGTGTAACCACTCTTAATAGGATACAGTATATTGATCCCATCAGTGTCTAAGAACTGCCAGTTTGACTGAAATTGAAATCATGGCCATAGAATACTTTTGTTCTTTGCCTAAAATCCCACTGAAATCACCAGTTATACTGTACATACCTCTGTGGTAAATAAATGGACAGTTCATAAAAGGGGGTTGGCTTTTGATTGAATGGCCTCCCATAAAGGGCGAACCATACAATACACCAAAAAAATACGAAGCAGAGAGTCTTCAATGATACCACATCTGGTGCAATTTGGTGAGCAAGTTAATCCCATTTTAAACAAGCTTTGAGGGGTATAGTAAATGTTGTGCAAGATATTAAACTGCATGAGACAGAGTTCGTCACTGGCTATATAGGTATGCATAGCCCGCCAAATTCCATTCCAATTAAAATGGTTGGAAGGAAAAACTTTATACCAGTAGTGACATAACCCATCAGCATGTGTCAATAAATTGATTGGAAATAAGATATATAGTTGAGAAACCACATGGGATTGAGAGGCCATGGTGACAGCTGCATCTAGAAAATCACAGTAATTAGTGTGCCAAAGATCTGGACCAAAATGGTTCAGGGCCACACTTTTAAGGTGAAATAACTTGAAAAAGGATTCAGTGTTCATTGGGAATTCTCAACATACATCTTGTAAAGACCTAAAACTACCATTGTGAAGCAGGCGTTTCACACCACCAATCTTCAATAGTGGGATCCACTTCCTAGTACTGTAATACTTTTGTGGCCCACTTTGAAATTAGTGTTTCTGAATACTGGTTGAGAAATGTCTCTATCAAAATGATAACGTAGTGCTCTACCCAGTTGTATATGTACAGTAAGAGACAGCCCAATTACAAAATCCCTGACCTCTTTAGGAAGAGATTGAAAATGAATAAAGGGCAAAGTTAAAGGTGATATTCCTCACTTCACTATGGCTTCTAAATTGAAATCCAACCAAATTGGTTTATACTTGTAGGTATTCTTGTCCTCGTCAGATACAAACCACCTAAAGTATTTGATAGCATGGCTAGAAAAATAATATATGGCAAAATAAGGTAACCTGAGCCCATCCAAATGTTCAGAAGCAGCCAGCTTGTCATAAGCTCATCTGTGGCATTTGTCTAACCAAATAAAATTAGATATTAGGACATGTATTTTCTTAAACCAGGACAGGGGAAGATAAAGGTTAAGCATATTTAAAAGATAAAACAAATGGGGAAATGTATTCATTTTCATAGAATCATAGAAATTTGTTGGCAGATAAGGACCCAAGCAGTCCATCGAATCTGCCCTTCCCTTCACTCTACTCATCAACATTTTAATATTCACTAAGAGGTCATCCAGATTTAACTTGAGTTGAGAAGGGTCTTTAGTAATTTTCAATCTAAGTTACTTCAACTGCTTACAGTAGGAGCCCATGACAGACCCCATGCAAGTAAGTTTGCCTTGAAAACTCTGGCATTCAGAGGCATTACTACTGTCTTATCTGTATTCAACTTATAGTAGGCAACCTTACTGAAATGCTGGATGGTTTCCAAGGCAGCTGGAATAGACATGGCTGGGTAAGTAATCTGTAGAAGGACATCGTCAGCATAGGCCAAAAATAATAATGATCTAGTACCAACAGGTGAGAAAAGAATTGTTCCGAAGCTTGTAAAGTAAAGGTTCACTGTATAAATTAAATAAAAATGGGGATAAGTGGCATCCCTGCATGGCACCACAGAAGAACATAATAGGAGAGGAGAGGAGAAAATGAGATTATAATAGATTTTAGCACTAGGGACAAAATACAGGACCCGTAACCTGGTGAGAAAGAGAGCCGGGAAACCAGACTTAATGTAGCAAATAGGAATGGCCAACTAACTCTATCAAATGCCTTCTCCATGTCTAGGGACACCAGTGCTGCAGGCACTGCAGAGTCCCCAGAGGCAGAGAAAATATGAGCCAATTTGTGAAGATGATCAGCGGAAGATCTAGAGGGCATGAAGTCCACTTGCTCCCAGGAAATTAAAATGGCCCAAACCCGGTTAACTCTAGATGCTAACATTTTAGTAAGTATTTTAATGTCATAATTCATTAATGATATTGGCTGATAGTTATGAATTCTGTCAGGGGACTTTCTGGGCTTAGGAAGTAAAATAATCAAAGCTTCCAAGAGAGTAGAATTTGAGTTGCCATGAGCATAAATGAAAGTACATGGCCTATGCAACAGAGGAACTAATTTGGTTGCAAAAGTTTTATGAAAATTGGCTGACAGACTGTCTGGACCAGGTGCCTTATCAGGGATCAAATCTTTGATAGTGTCTAGGATCTCAGATTGAGAAATAGGCCCAGCCACCTTTTCCTGCTGTTCAACAACTAATACTGGAAGGTCCAACTCCTTTAAATGTGCTAAATGTCCAATGTAGACAGGGGATTGGGGAATAGGAAAATAAAGATAAAAAAAAGTCATTCACATGCATGCACTATATCCCTAGGGGCAGTCTTCACACTATTATCAGTATCAGATATAATAGAAGGGATGATTCGGGAAGCTTCCAACTTTTTGAGGCATAATGCCATTAGATGACCCACCTTTTCCCTTTGATCAATATAAGAGGAATGGGGTTTTAAACATGGCATACTCTGCTTGTTCGTGAAATAAATCCTCATATTTGTTTCTAAGGGAAATCAATTCCAGTCTTACCGCCTCTGGGGTAGAAGGAGCCAATTTTCCTTCCAGAGTCCTTATATCACAGAGCAAGCGGGAGGCTCAAACCATCCTTTGACACTTCCTCTTCACAGCAAGGTGAATAAATTCACCACTGATAAACCTTTTAAAAGATACCCATTCATGATCAATTCATTCAATAGACTCAGAATTAAACATAAAATAAATGTTTATCTTGTCCTTAATTCTCCTGACTGTAATATCCTCTTTCAAAAGTTGGTTATTGAGTTTCCAAGTGATATCTTTGTCTGTCTCCACTCAAAAGGCATGGTTGAACCAAACTAAGGAATAGTCTGAGATGACCCTGGGGACAATACCAGAGCTGTGAATTACTCTAAGGATGTCACTGTTCACTAAAATTAGTCAATTCTTGAAAAAGAGTGATGGACAGGTGAGTAGAAAGTAAAATCTTTCACTGATAGATATTAAAACTCTCCAGGGGTCACATAACCTTAATGAGTTGTTCAAATCCTGCAGGGCACATTGCCCAGGGGAAAGGCCAGCAGTAGTCCTATTTGTCTTGTCAAGATCTGGTGTAAATGTGAGGTTCCAGCCACTTTCAATTAAAATAGGAAATGTAACAAAGGGAGCAAGTAAACTTGCTAATTTGATAAAAAAGGAAGGGGAATCAGTGTTTGGCCTGTATGTGCTACCCAGGATGGCCTTTGTATAATACAACATACCAGAGACAAAAATAGAATGGTCATCTGGATCTTCTAAGCTCTGTGACAATTTCAAGTTAATTCCCTGCCCTATCAGAATCACTACTCCACATTGCTTGGTGTAATAACTAGCACCTTAAACTTAACTTATTCCAGATTTACGGAAAAGGTTGGATTCGGAGGACAGAAGATCGGTTAATAGTTGTAACAGAGCAATATAAGAAATCTTTACTCCCCTACCACCCATCAAGCCCCCATATATCAAGTACTAAACATCAACAACAAGAGTAAAAAAACAGTTAAACCACAAAAAATATAATAGAACCAAATGAGTCAAAAGACCCACAAACCACCCCCACCACCCCTACCAACAAAACTAGACCCCACACACAAACTAACCCTGGTCCCATTGGCCACTCTTCCACAACCCGTCAGTCCACGATGATCTCCTACTGTCAGACCCAAACCCCACCCCAACCCAGTAACCATTTTCTTAGCAAGATGAATCTCTGCTAAAAAAAAAAAAGAGAGAGAAGGGGGACCTTGGGAAATTGTAGGTATTCATAAGTGTAAAAACATACAAAAGGAATATATAGCTCATGGGCAAGAAGGGTTTCAATTATCCTTTAGGATGAAAATGAATAGAAATATAGATCTATATAGAGCCCACACAAACAGTTAACAGCTTTGCCATAAATCATCTCACTTGCCAGGGGGCTAATGAGGGCTACAAAGAGGCACAAGAATGACTCCAAAAGTGAATAAAGCTTACTAAAGGGAGACCCCACCTATATGAAAGGAGAACAAAACACCTAATAAAAGTAACAACTGAAAGTGGCTTTTTGTCTAGCTCAGACTGAAGGATAAAGGTTGGCACAGCTATTCATGAGGGGCATGAGTCTAATGATACACCAAAATGCTCCCTATCCCCAAACGAAATGGGTAATATGATAAAGTTGACTGACTAGTGGAAGTGTAGGGGCTCAAGTAAAATTATGAAAGACCCTGGAAAATATTACAGGACTAAAGTTCCAAAACCCTAAAATCAGGATCTCTCTTCTCTCCCCAGTCTCTCATGCACAAAAAGTAAATAAAGCACAGAGTACCTGCTTAAGCCAAATGGGGCATCAGATGTTTACTATTAAAGAGAACATTTTTACGTAGGGGAAATCAGCCTTGAGCCTCTTGGAGAAAGATCACATGTCTGCTCCAGAGGGAAGTAGAAGAAGGAGGAGGGAATCCTTACAATACGTAAAAGTCAAACCCCAACAGTAAGTAGACCCCATGGATGGCAAAGTTCATATACTGCATATTTTAGTGCAACATCTATCTCATCTCCTCACCCCACCACACAAAATCAGTAAACCAGTAATATAGTGGCACTGTACAACAAGGAGAATCATAATATAAAAATCGATAAAATAACCAGACAGAAAAGCCTCAGTACTAACACACAAAATCTCCAAAGCATAAAACACCAATGGCAGAACGAGTCCAAACATGCCACAAGTTCAATGTCCCAAAACAGTGTATAAAAGTGTCCAATTAATGCTTACACTGTCCTCATTTCTAGTATACTAAGAACAACTCTGTAATGTAACATCAGAACAAAGCGATGCTTCATGGTGAGTCAGGTGATGCGCTCTTGGGAGTAGCAGCTCTGGGTTAGCTCTGTTGGGTCCACTGTTTAAAAGACAGAAAACTTCCTAACAATTTCTAATTTTCACTTAGCTTCTATTTCATCTAACTTTCTTTACTATAGGGATTGCCTTGGTGGAGTTATTATGTTGGAGTCTGAAATGAACACAGAAGAAACTTCATTTCCCAAAGATACCAAGCAGTCTTCTACACTTGTGCCCTCAGTGCTGGAGTCAAAGCGCCCTAGACGTAATGATTCCCCTTCACCTCTTCCATCTCCAATGCCCTCAGACTTGACTACTGAGAAGTTTTTGGGGGAATTATGTCTGATTAAGGAGGCTGTGTTTTTGCCCTAATTGCCAATTTTCTGGCTTTTAAACCAGCCTTACAAGAGCTCTCAGTTAGAGTGATGGACACAGAGGTATGCATAAATTCGGTCGAGGACCAACAAACATGGCTGGAGCCTGAAGTAATCTCTTTGCAACTCACAGTGTCCCGTTTAGGGAAAAAAATCAAGGATTTAGAGGGCAGGAGTCGTTGCTCTAATTTTGTTATTGCTCAGTCTACCAGAATTGGAGGACGGTCCTAATGCCATGGAATTTATACAGAAATTCTGCTCCAAAATTGCAGGACCCTTCATGAATGGCCCATCTTATGGTGGCAGCCATCGACATGGTCAGATATTTCCTGAAATGTCTGTAATATATCTGGAAATTTCTTGCCTGCCTGCATTACCACTATGGGCCACCAGAGAGAATCTCTTTAGATATTTTGTGACATTTCTGGAAATATCTGACCATATCATGGCTACCACTGTACATTTTAGAATGGGCACATTGTGCTGTCTGACCTATGCCCACACAGGGTGAATGCCACCATCTTTTGATTTTTCACTTTCTGAATTATTTGAATTGGGTACACATTTTGAGGAAAATGCAGTTGCTTCAGTCCTTAACATGGGGAAGGCATTGTTTGTGGCTGGTCCAGGACTTAACTTTACAGATCTGGCAAAAACAGGCAGAATATCATGGTATAAAGTCTAAACTTTGGACTGCATATATTAAGCATAGAATGCTATACCCTGCCCATTCAGAAGGTTTTGCCACTGACTGTGTTAGAAGATTTGATTCAGCTGCCCAAGCTGCTCAAGAGTTACCACTGCTGTTTACGAATTTATTCCCTTCAACTAAGGATGGGCAGTGTTAATCTACTTAGCATTTTGTGTGAGATCGGCATTCAGCTTCATTGTTGCCTGGCATAGCTTTGTGTGTGAGTCCTTATAGCGATGGATTTCCTGTTGCTTAGTTTACATCGTTGGAACTTTTGACATGTTATTTATATTGGGCAGACTGGCAATGTCCAAGGAGCAAGTGGTACACTGTATGGTTTTATGTGTCTGCTCTCGAGTTGTGGCAACAGTTCAGCACTAGTCAGTTCTTAGTTCTTGGTTCCTATTTGTCAAGAACATATATCCTCCAGTGATCTTTGTTTTGGGATGTTTATTGACATTGTTTATTTTCTGTGGGGATCTTATTATTGGACATGTTTTTGTGGACCAATTAGGAGCCTGGCTATTTTGTTGGCTTAATGGGATATGACTGCATTAATTTTATATTGCACAGTTAAGATGGCAAACATTCCACTTAAGGGTATGACATCATAACTTTACCAAGACAGGTTATGTCGCTAACCTTTGTTTTATATGCTCCTCTGTTCTATTTTGGACACGTGTTTAATTTCTTTGGTTTTGTAACAACTTCTCTCTACTGGAGGACTAGAAATGGTTTTTATTTTACATTACTTACTTTATGATTTCATTTGTGTGGTAATTCATGCTACGCTTATACCGTTGTCCTGAGTTAATGTTCACAGTGGTATTTATATAGTTATTGTCAGTGGCTTTCTCTTTAGTTGTATATGTTTCACTGTTACACTTACACTGTATATACAATTGTACAGTTCAGTCATTATTATGTGATGTGTAATAGTGTTATCTGGCATGGGGTATGATCTTTGGTGTGGGAGTAAGTGGGCGATTCACTTGTTAATGGCTGTAGATGGAGGGCTTTTGTTTTGCAGAGGTTGAGGGAGTTATACCCTACTTTTCATGAACATGGTGTGCTGTGACTTTTCTTGTTAGTGAGAGGACAGCCGACCCTGCCTAGCATCGCTGCTGTGCTTCCTTTGGCTAAGCTACTTGAAGGTAAAATATAGTGCTGTATTTATTTCTTACTACTTTACACTGTATTTATGCTGGCTGCTTTTTTTTTTCCTCAAGGGTTTTGTCTTAACTATGTGTCATTTTTTGAGCAAATTATTGGCTAGCCCCCTTGTAAATTGATTGATTGTCATATTGATTATGGTATTCAGGCTTTTCCATGATTGGACTGTGGCATGTTGGCCAGCCGGTGGAGTTGTTCTCCTCTCTCTACCATATTCTTGTTGCAAGTGCTGTTTACATTATTTACTTACTTACTGGTTCTTCTGCAGCTACTATTATTTCTTGGTTCATTGTTCTGGCTGGGGGGGCCTAAGTCAATTGTGTTTCTTGTCTGTGGCTGATTTATTTAGGTTCCTCGGGGGGGGGTTATATTTTTTTTTTCAATTTTAGGCTCTGTCCCCTTGTTGTAATGGGGCATCGATCTGATTTGACTATGGGGGTTCTCTTTTTTTTTTTTTGCAGTAGTCTTTACAATTGTTATTAGGCCTGGGAAGGGCTGCCAAGCCGTAAGCCTGTCATGGACCGGTGGGTCAGGATAGGGCACTTGGGGTCTGAGATAGTTTTGTTGTATTACTTGGTGTTACTTTTTTATTTTCTTTGGTGTTAAGGGGTGTTTTATGTGGTGTAATGGTTGAGGGGAGAGGCTTGGCCATGCTGGATCGGTGTATTTCTATTTATATGTCCTTACCTTTGTTGTTGTTACTTTAGTCATGCTATTATGGTATCTCTTGATAAGGGTGACTCAATTTGAGTGACTCAATATGAGCAAATCAAATTGAGCACCTGTAAAAGGGCTATAGTTGGAAAACAGCATGGGCAAAGAGAATGAAGTTGTGCAGTGAGGGTGAAGTGTGCTGGAGTAGTGCTGCACACGATGTTATATGTAGTGCTGTCTTGGAGTTAGTTATATTAAGAAAGGGGGGGGAGTTCAGGGGTAATGCCCACCCATAAAGAATATTGTTGTTACTATTTGGAAGAGTTTGAGATGTTAGATGTAAGCATTTGTTGGATGGTCTGCAATTGTGGTTCTGCCATGGTGTAGTGGGTTAGGCAGGAAGTTAGGTAGGTAGGTAGGGTGATGTGCAACATTGAGAAGTGTGGGGTTGTGGGTTTGAGTCCAGGTGTCTGTGTCTGATGTGAGTGTGTGTAATGTGGGCTGTGGTGCTGTTTGGTGTGGATTTTTTTAATTTAGGAGGTTTGGTCAGGTGTGTGGTATTATGTGTGTTATTTGTGGGTTATTTTGATGTAGGGGTGGTTTTGGGTGGTTTCCTTTAATGAGCTATAAGTGGTTTGGTGTTCTGCGTCTGGCAGTAGTGACTGTGCTCTTGCTTTCGGAGGTGTCCACCGAAGTCTGGAGATGCCTGTACAGTTTCCACAGAGTCAGAAGTGGAGATCACTGTTATTGTATGGAGGTTATCTGTATCGGAGGGATAAGGAGGTGTCCAAAAAGGTTGCTGTGGTGACATTTGCTGTTGTTCATGTGGGCTGTATGTGTGTAAGCTGTTTTGTCTTTGCTCATATGTTTGGCACTGTTTTGCTGTAGCTGATATTTCATAGATTTCATAGGAATCTAGATTTAGTAGTTGCCGTATTGGTCCTTGCAAGAATAGATCCAGAAGCAAATGATTTGATACCTTTTAATGGACCAACATAGATGTAACAACAAGAACAAAGTGCTCTAGCTTTCGGACCAACCAGTCCTTCTTCAGAAGCTCATGGCAGTTGTTTAGAAAATACAATACTTATAACAGCTAGATAATGCAGAGAAAAACAGAAAAAAATCCCCATTGGTTTAAAATACTCATTTAAAAGAAAAAAAAAATAAATAAACAGAAGATGATGTCAGAGAAGTTTAACAGTACAATACTACCCTCAGTCCGAAAGAACCTTGGGTTCAGATGTGCTTGGTGCAACACACATACCAAGAATCCTACTGCACATAAATTTAATTGACATAAGATAACACTGCTGAAGCAGATAACTCCCAAATCAAGCCACGAGTGTCACAGTCAGTATAAGGATGTGATTACTGGGGTTGCCTTTCAGTAATCACATCCTTATACTGACTGTGACACTCATGGCTTGATTTTGGAGTTATCTGCTTCAGCAGTGTTATCTTATGTCAATTAAATTTATATGCAGTAGGATTCTTGGTATGTGTGTTCACCAAGCACATCTAAACCCAAGGTTCTTTCGGACTGAGGGCAGTATTGTACTGTTAAACTTCTCTGACATCATCTTCTGTTTATTTTATTTTTTTTTTAAATGAGTATTTTAAACCAATGGGGATTTTTTTCTGTTTTTCTCTGCATTATCTAGCTGTTATAAGTATTGTATTTTCTAAACAACTGCCATGAGCTTCTGAAGAATGACTGGTTGGTCCGAAAGCTAGAGCACTTTGTTCTTGTTGTTACATCTATGTTGGTTCATTAAAAGGTATCAAATCATTTGCTTCTGGATAGATTTCATAGATATTTTCAATCAAATAGACTCATGTCCTTAATGCTTGCCATTTTAAACGCTAAGTTTAAAACTTGTTTGTCAGTTCCCCAAAATGTAAATCCAAATTATCCTTTAACTGTTTCATACTCCCACTGTTGACTACGGTCGCTGGTAGGGCATTCCACGGAGTAACCACCCTCTGGCTATACCAGTGCCTTCTTATGTTGTGCTTCCATGTAGATCGTATAAACTGTTTGTTATGCCTTCTACTTCCATAATCATCTGTCCTTTGAAAAATTCCCAATTCCATCTGACAGTTTGCATCTCCAATTATCTTGAACAAAAAGTACATATCCCCCGTAAACCTCCTATAACACAAATAATATAGATTAAGGGAAGTCAGTCTGTCTTGATATGATTTTGTTTTCAACCCATGTATAGATTTAGAAAATCTCCTCTGGACAGACTCTAATTTAATAATATTCTCCCTGTTTTGAAGGGACCACACCAGAACGGTGTACTCCAAATGAGGTCTCACCAGTGCTACATAGAGTGGAATTAATGCTTTTGGATTCCTGCTTGCAATATATCTTAGAATGCAATTCAAGTTTTAGTTAGCCTTTTTTATTTGATATCTACAGTGGGTACTGAACTTAAGATCGGAACTAATTATAATACCCTGTCTCTTTCTTCGTTAGCAACTATAAGTGGTGAATTAGCAAGTTTGTAATTATTATGTCTATTTGATTTGCCCACATGCATTACTTTACATTTAGTAGTATTCAGCACTAATGTATTAATAATGGTCCAATCAGAAATGCTATTTATGGTGTTCTGCAATACCATTATTTCCTCCTGAGTGTTTACAACTGCCCCCACCTTACAATTGTCAGCAAATGTATATAACCGTACCCTAGGATTGTTTACTTGTAGGGAGGCTATATATATGTTAAATAAACTAGGTCCCAGAATGGAACCCTGGGGAACACCACTAGTAATAGAAGACCAATTTGAAATGTACCCATAATGGATACCCTTTGTTGTCTCCCTTGCCACCATGCTGTCACCCAGTTACAAATATTTGGATTCAAATTGATCTCCTCCAACAGTTTTAATAATTCTATATGAGGCAATTTGTCGAATGCCTTCACGAAGTCCAAATAAATCACATCAACTGAGTTTTCTATGTCCATTTCCCTATTGACTTTTTCGTAGAAAGCCAGCAAATTTGTCTGGCAAGACCTGGATTTGGTGAATCCATGTTGTGATTGGTCCACCAGGCTGTTATCCTCCAAATGCTTTATAACTAAGTCTTTACTTACCCCTTCCAAGACCTTATCTATTAATGACATCAAACTCACTGGTCTAAAATTTTCAGGTTTGGACCTAGCCCCTTTTTTTCAAAATAGGAACCAATGTAGCTATTTTCCAATCCCGGGGTACTTTGCCTTAATCCAGTGAGGTCTGAAAAACATAAGTAAGTGGTGGGGCTAAAACAGCTGCCATTTCCCTTAATACTCTGGGGTGCACGTCGTCAGGACCTGGTGATTTAGCAACATCTAATTTTAATAACCTATCCTGGATATCTTTGACATTAATGATAATTTGTCCAGGACTTGAACTGTATTTCCCACAATATGTATTTTTGTTACTAGTATGAAAAACTGAACAAAAACATCTGTTCTGAATGTCAGACATCTCTTCAGGGGTAGCTACCTGTCCCACAGTGTTTATAAAGGTTCCTATCATGTTATTTCCTTTCCTTTTACTGTTTATAAATGAATAAAAAGATTTCTTACTATCTTTGACTCTATCTGCCATTGTCAATTCAAAATGTGATTTTGCTCTCCTGATTTTTTGTTTAATCTGTTTAAGACATTCTCTGTATAGTTTATAATTTAAAGGTGAACCATAACTTTTATATTTTTTAAACAATCTGTTTTTTCTATTTATCATTTTTTTTGATGGATCACATGGGACTAAAACATCTGCTAAAACTGCAAGTTCATCTTGCTTTTGTGTAGGAGACCCACATTCCTTTGCAGCAGATTTCACTGTTTAAACAAGAATAGGTTGGGCAGGTTTTTGGTGCTGGGAACAGTACTCATCAGCAGGGTGTTCTCATTTTAATTGCTAAAACTGTTCCTTTCTCCTTCTTGGCTGAGGTGGGTGATGTGGAGGGCAGATGTATTTTTGTGCATGGTTGGTTGGGTCAGACTGAGGTGCTTTTGGGTTCAATATATGGACCAAACATGGATAGTCCTGCATTTTTTCCCTGGCTGGCAGTGGCTTTGGCCTCATATGTCGATTTGCTGATGATTTTAGGGGAAGATTGGAATCTAGTTTTTAATAATGAGCTGGATCGAACATATTGACCTATGGCAGGCCTCTCACCAGTGCAACATGGTCTGTGTGAATTTATTGACCAGCTGGGACTCATTGACCCGTGGTGGCTCTTACATCCGCTTGACCATGATTATACCTTTCACTCTACCCCTCACAACCCTTATTCTAGATTTAATTATGTTTTAATTAGTCAGTCCTTGATTTCTGCATTGTATTCCTGTCAAATCACAGCTATGGTCCTTTCTGACCATGTCCCTCTTATCCTGGTTCTTGACATTTTAGTATGTTCAAACAGAGACCATACTTGGTCCTTAAACAACCAGCTGCTGTGAGACTCTAATTTGGTAGACTGCTTGAGAGCTTTCATTAAGCAATCAGTCCAGGATAACTTGGCCTCGATATCTGCCTTGGATTGGTTATGTGGTTTGTCAAAATATCAGTGGATGGGAGGGCTAATCCAGTTAGCTTCCAAATGCAAGAGGGAGAGGGAGTTACAGGTCTCCACCTTACTTCACAGTATTAGGGAGCTAGAAAGACAGCTAACTCCCTCTTCATTGGATGAGCTGCAGCTACAGTTTTCCCAGCTTAGGACTCAATACTGTGCTTACCTCCGGGAACTAGCTGAACGCTGTCTTGTTAATCTCAAAGCTGCCTATGTTGGTCAAGGGGGAGAAGACCAGTAATATACTGGCCTTGCATCTCAAGCAGCACTCTGCTGCTCATTGGATCAAGGCTCTCTATGATCTATTATCTGCTTCTCTTTCTGCTAATCCTAGATGTATGGCCAGGCTATTCTAGGATTATTTTGCTACTCTGCATGCTGAGGATTCACACATCTCTGAGGTAGGTCATGCATTTTCCCAAATTTTAGATGATGTTCCCCTTCCTTGACTGTCCCTGGCTCAATGACAGGTGTTTGAGACCTCTATTCAGGAGGAGGAGGCCAGAGAGGCTATTACTTCCCTTCCATCGAATAAGACTCTGGGTCCGGATGGTTTCAAGTCTAATTTTTATAGATTTTTTATAAATGAGATTGCCTCATTATTGATATGTCTTTTCAATTATTTACATATATATGAGTTGTTGGAGACTCCCCTCCTTTTTGAAGCTTGTGTAGTTTTACAGGTCAAGCCTGGTAAGGATGAGTCTAGACCAGACAGTTTTAGGCTGATTTCTCTTACAAATGTGGATGTGAAGATTCTTGCTAAAGCCTTGGTTGCCCGATTGAGTAAGGTCTGGTTGGTATTGGTAG
The DNA here is from genome assembly GCA_016271365.2 of Neoceratodus forsteri. NCBI lineage: Eukaryota > Metazoa > Chordata > Ceratodontiformes > Ceratodontidae > Neoceratodus > Neoceratodus forsteri. Next base: position 1,782,892,776 of record CM057452.1, read on the forward strand.
GTCATACACAGGTGGGCTTCATGAGAGGGAAACCATCTAGTGACCAATTTCAGAAGCTCCACTACCTGATTTTTGTGCCCCTGGAGACTGGTCAGGATGCAGTTCTGGTCTCTCTGAATGTAAAAATAAGCCTTTGATCAAGTTTCATAGCCTTATTTATTTCTGATATTGAGCCAATATAGAATTCCTGATTTTTCTATTCAGTGTCTCCATATTTTGTATTCTTCCCCTCCTGCAAGTGTATTATGCAATGGTGTCCTCTCTGATCTCTTTTGGGGCACTAGACAAGGTTGCCCCCTTTCTCTGTTTTTTTTTTAATTTATATCTTCAGCCACTGATTTGCAAGATTAACATGTGTTCCCGTATTAGGGGTATTACTTTGGATGCCCAGGAGTGTAAAATATCCTCCTATGTAGATGATGTTTTGTTACACTTGTTGGACCCAATGAGTTCACTACACACAGCCCTTCAGGTGATTCATAAGTTTGGCAGCTTTTCAGGGTATACATTGAACCTTGCTAAAACAGTAGTCTACCCACTCTCCCCTCATGTTCACAACCAATATTTTTGAGATCTTGGATTGCAGTGGGAATCACAATTTATTGCATACTGTATTTCAGGGTTAAAATGACTTGTGATGTTGTGTCTTTAAAACCCCTTAACCTATTGAAACAAATAATCTTAGATTTGGATAGGTGGAAGATATTACCTTTGACTTTATGGGGTAGGGCAAATATTATAAAAGTGAACATCTTACCCAGAGTATTGTATCCCTTGGGGATGCTAAATATAATTCTTGCAGTTACCTGGTTTAAGAATCTTCACCAGATAGTTTCCCAATTTTTGTAGTTGGATAAACCTTCCCCGGAGGGTTTATATGAACTTGACATGCCCCCATAAATATGGAGGCCTGCAACTTCCTCACATTTAGCACTACTATTTTGCTTTGTATGGGGCAAAATATTTTCAATGGGACCGTCCAGGTGGGACTGCTGAACATGACAATTATTTACCATCCTGGTTGGTAATTGAGAGGGAATTATGCACACAATATCAGATTAGTCTTCCCTCATTACTTTATCTGCCTCACACAAAACTTCCCTTGGACCTTTGTCACACCTTAATTGCTTAGTCTCTTCAGGTGCATTCCCAACTCTGTAGGCATTTCAAATTGCCTTATACTTCTGATATCTGCCAACCTCTATTCAACAACCCCAATATCGTATTGATAATAAACCTTTATTGGTTATGCAATGACTGCAAATGGGTGTTAGTATTTTGGCAGATTTTTTATTAGATGATGCTATCATTTCTTTTGGTTCATTCCAAGAAAAATTTGGGGCTCCTGCCAATGAATGTTTTCAGTTCTGTCAACATAGGCACTGCATTTCCCACTTTTTAGGTCACCCTCCATGGTCAAATATTGTGGGTATGCTTTTTGATATGTTGTCAACCCTGGCCCAGCAATGTCAACCTGATTTCTAATTTGTATAAAACTATAAGACAGCTTTTGGGGATCAGATCTCTCCAATTGCTTTTTACTGGGCTAAAAGTCTAGAAGTGGTACAACCAATAGACTATTGTTTCGAGACTCCAACAATTTAACATCCTCCATAATTTATATTTTTATCCTCTGATGCTTTTTAAATTAGGGAGGAGAACGTCTTCAGTTTGCCCTAGGTGAAATGTTGAAGAAGGTACTTTATTTCATATGTTATAGCAGTGCACACATATACATCCTTTCTGGGACTCAATTCAAAATCATTTGGATCCCCTCCTGGGTCTCCAGGATGCTTTTTCACCAGAGATTTGTATTATTGGTGATTATGGCCACCTTTCAGGGGACCCAGAAGGGCTCACATAGCCTTGATTTTGGCTGTGGCTAAATTGTTGATACTGCATCAATGGTTGGACCCAACTCCTCCATCATGGCTGGAGAAGGGAGCAGAAATGTTGCATGCCCTTAATGTGGAGAAATCTATTGTTGTTTTTTTTAAAGATTATCATGTCTATAAATCCCAATGGGAAATGTTGCACATGTTATTGTTTGTACATTAGTTGCTGGGTTGGGTTCATGATAATTTTTGACTACTTATTTTAAGGTTCGTGGGATTTCCATTTTATTAGCATCGCTTGCATAGTTGCCTCTCTTTTACTGCTGTGACAAGTCAAACCTCTGTGCCTTCTACTCCCCTCCCTCTTCTCTCCTCTCCCTCTACTCTGATGGATTCTTCTGATGAATTGTGCCTTTATCTCAAATATCTGTTTTATTGGCTTAGGAAACCTTGTATCATCCTTGAAATTTGAATGTAAGCAATAGCTTAATTTGCTTGAAACTTTTGTACCATATTTGACTCTGGGTTATTTTACCCTCTGCATTCAGATGAAATACCTTTTAATGTATTGCTTATTACCTTTGTACCATACTTGACTCTGGGTTGTTTTACCCTCTGCATTCATTTGTAATACCTTTCATTGTATTGTCCATTTCTCTTGTTTTGCACGTCGGTGATGTGGAGCCTTTGCAAAGGAGCCTCTGACTCAAAAGTTTGTAATTCTGATCTCTCAATAAATAAATAAATAAAATAAATTTTGGTTGTTCAATATGTAATGGGGACTTATTTGGCATGGTCTCTTTTTTGTTTCCTGCCCAGTATGGCCATGGGGAATTGGGAGGGGAGGGGGATGGTGTTTTCATGTTATTTGTGTGTTTTACAATTCTTATATTTCTGTGTTCTTTGTTTGTTTAATTACCTGTTGGTATTGTTCTTGTATTATTAATTTTTTTAATAAAGTTCACTTAATTGCAAAACAAACTGATGCTTCCTGCAAGAACCAAGTTAGCCCCTGATTGTATGGGACATTGGGTCTACAAAATGTCCCCAAAAACAATGAAGGGTCTGTAAGTCTTCTCCAAGTACAAATCTCTCATAACTTTAATACTACAACCCACAATAAGAATAGACAAATTCTTCATTTGCATCAAGAATACAGAGGGAAAACAATTACAGGTCAGTAATAACTTTCATACTTAGGTTGTGTCAGCCTGGTTTAAGCAAACTGGGGAACATGGAAGGTAATTCTCGCTTGGCCTGATCAGCAGTATCAGAACTTCTGGTAGTACCATCTTAGGAAACTTGTAATCTGGCAGGGTAAAACAGTTTGAACCCAATGTGAGCTGCAATTAATTTTGAGATAAAGGATCAGTAAGCTGTCCTCCTCTCATAACTGACTGAGGTAAATCTTGAACAATACAGATTTTGACTCCTTCCCATGTCACCTCCTGAAAACCTCTGACTTTGGCCATCAAGTGCTGCTTGTCAAGGAAACTGAGGAAGTTAAATATTAACAGATGCAGTGAGTGAATTATTTTTGACCCACTGAGGTTCTGAAAAAAAGGATGAGTTGCTACTGGGGCAACTCATCTGTTTATGTGGTTATCCAAGCAAACTGGATAAGAAATGCAACAATATTTTGGCTATCATTCAGAAGGCAACAAACTGTTGACACAGCCCTGTCATTAATCCAGAAAGTATGATACTACTTTAAACATACATTCTATTGTCCTTAAGAAAAACATGATATTGAATGGCCACACTAGCAGTACTCCTCATCAGATAGCATTCAGCTTCCTCATTATGATGTGAACAGAAGTTACGCTGCAAGGAACAGTTCAGGCTTCAGCATCTGTTCTCTGTTATATGATGAACTTTGTATTTTTACACTTCATTTCATATTGTTAATACAAGCTATGGGTAATCATTGCACATGCTACCATAAAGTCCTGAAATACAAAAATGTATTTGTTAAGTCTCAGTGATGGTCTCATAATAGGATTCCACTGTATCAGGAGTAAAATCCCCTAGTACCAGAGTGTGACATGTTTATCTGAGTAACACACATCAGTCATTTAAAACTGACTTTGCTTTTAGTGTGTTTTATTACTTACCACTTAAGGTCAACACATATGTCAGTTACAGTCAGTCCAAGGCCCATATCTGGTGCTGGAATGTTGCACACTTAAAGCATTGAAGGTCATGGGATTTGGGTATTAGGTAGCAATTTGATAAAGAATAAAAGCTGACACAGTGTTGTTTTTGCCATGCAGTTTGCTGTGTTAATATATTTCACACATACAGTATTTATACAGTGCAATCATTAACAGTTCAGCTCAAATTTCTTTCAGTGTTTCTCCAAAGTCCCAGTGTTAAACTTATTTGATATACAAGTTAATAAGAAATGTTCTATTATATTTTGACCTGAAAATATTTCAGTGCTCTTTATGTAAAATAAAATCACTATCAAAATTATTACACATTTTTGACATACAGATTTAGTTTATTTGCTGTATTGGTCCTTGTAAGTACAGATACAGAAGCAAATGGTTTGATACCTTTTATTGGACCAACATAGATGTTACAGAAAGAATGCGCCTAAGCTTTCGGACCAACCAAGTCCTTCTTCGGAAGCTTAAGCTTCCAAAGAAGGACTTGGTTGGTCCTAAGCTTAGGCACTTTGTTCTTTTTGTAACATCTATGTTGGTCCAATAAAAGGTATCAAACCATTTGCTTCTGGATCTACACATTTTTGTTAATTCATATTTCTCATTTCTCCATTTAAGTGGTAATAATGGCAGAGATTATTACAGATCTGCTAATACATTTTTGGATATATGCATTGCAATACTGTATACACTTTATTGGGGCAATCTCAGCCTTCCAGGTCAATATTTGCCCATTGAAAGTAAAGTTTGTGTGGGGGTGGGGTATAAAACATAGTATCTAGCCTTGCATTCATGGCTTCTGAATGACTTCTTTTTTAGTATGAAAACAAAACAAAAATAAATCACATTACAGGTTGTGGAAAAAAATATGGATTCCTTGTTTATTTGTACAGAGGACATACAAATCTATGTGTTAATATACATTTAGCCTCCCCATCCCTTAAAGTAAAGATGCAAGCAGCTGTTTGTTTGTTTGTTTGTTTTTTGCCTAACTGCTACAGCCTTTTCTATTATTTGAATATATTCATACTTTATTTTGATGAGGACATTTGAATGTGTTGTTGGTATTAAAGTTTGGTATTGAACATTAGGATTGCATAATATAGTGCATAGCTATAAATCAAGTTTGTCTTTACAGAGTGATTATGTTAGTTAATAAGATGTGCTGATATAGTTGAAATATAACTTGGCATGTTATATTTATGAATTGTTTTAACTGTAGAAGTACATTGAGACACAATTCTTGTTCACAGTTAACCCTTTCAACAGAGGAAACAAGCATACAGATGATACAGTACAAGTTAACAAAATGAGTGCTACTATTGTTCCAAATACATTAATTCATACAGTTTATGGTACATATTAAAAAGCAAACTTCAAAACAGAATTCAGTCGATCAGTAGTTAAAATGCTAATCTACTAGATCCATCTAGAAGCTTGGGCAAGGTATTGAAAGATTCATTATTTAGAGGTCAAGAAATGATAAGTAGCATCTGTCACTAGAGATGAAAGCTAAGTCTCTAGAGACCACCCAGCCTCCATACACAATAAATATGTTCATGCAATATACATTGACCTTTGTTTTCTAAGGGTAACATGGTTTGCTTCTGCAGACCTCAAGGTTTTTTTTGTTTGTTTGTTTGTTTTGCTTTATTCTTCAGGCAAATCTGAAGAAAATGAAAGTCACAAATACTGTACTTGTTTTAGGAACTAAAAATCATTTCATTAAAAAAGTACAGAATGTTAAGCTCCTATAAATAGACTCTTCAGAGGGGAATATGTGACAAATCAAATTTCACAAACTGACTTCTCCCCTCAGGGGTTTCTGGTTCATAGTATCATTCCATGTCACCACTGAAGTCTGTCTGAAAGTCTCAGCTCAGCTTCCTAATGTGCTATTAATCTATATCTCAAAAAACAACCCACAGAGTTCATAGCAGCATGATCAATTATCTGTGCTTTTGAGCAGAGCTTTCAATTACCTTGCATTGTCTACTCTTTGCTGTATGTATTGATGTATATTGTTCTCCAGTTTTGAAACAATAAAAACATAGAAACATAGAAGTCGACGGCAGATAAGGACCGCAAGGACCATCCAGTCTGCCCATAATGTTAATCACCAAGAAAAGGATGTAACTGACATTTTCTGAAAGATAGTTTCTCTAAGTCAGGGTGAAGCTATTTGACTATGCAAAGTGGAAATTCCTAGAGTACTCATAAAGTACTTACTGTACCTGCCCTGTATCCTGTTGTAACTGGTCACAGGACACTCCATCTCCAGGTCAGTAAATTTTCTATTCTTTGGTAGCTGCAAAGAGCTCATATTCCTACTCTCTGACATATTACTAACATAACGGAATCAGCCAACTCCAAGCAACCCTAAACCACAGTTATGTAATTAATGTGTTCCATAAATTGATAAACATCCCATACCAAATGAAGTGCAGTTAGACTCGTGGTTGTCTTTGCTTTTGTATTCAACTAGAGGAAGCAGCATAGCATAATGCTTAAACTGATGTTCCATATATACTCAATAAAAAGATTAACTGCAAAAAAAAAATCACGATCTGTGAAGCAGGACATCCAGCTTTAGCTCCTACCAGAGGCATTTTCTCACTGTAGGCATATTTACTCTAAGCTGCCTGTACAAGTGAGAGAGGTGAAGAGTTGCTGATCTGCCATGAATGGATAAAGGTATTAATCCGAATTTGAAATAAATAAAAAAAAAATATGGATGCTTTCTGCTGTGGTGTATAGGTGATCTGATGTTGGTGTTTTTAGTCACTGCAGTGATGGTGAGTAGAAGCACTGCAGGTGTTTTCTGTCCTTTGTGGACACTCCCCAACAACAACAATGGGTGTGGCACTGGCTACCATGAATGTTGGAGGCCAAGGGTTGAAAGGAGAAAGTCCACAGTGGAGAGCAAATGCATATGCATGGGGGTGGTTAAGAAAAAAAAGTTAAAAAAAAAGATGGTGTTAGGTTTGGGTCAAGAGTTAAAGGGAAGAAGCACATAGTGAGATCATGGGAGGGAGGTTTACATTTTTAAAATAAGAGATTCTCGTCCATATTTCACATACCACAACCATTGGAGACACACTTAAGAGAACCTCCATGGGGTCTCTGTAATGGACCATCTCACAAATATCAGACACTCCTATGGGTTCAGTTAGATTTTTTAAACTTTAATTATTCTATTCAGATCCTCTGGCCACCATGAATTCTCTAGTGTTATGTCTCTAATTCTCAAGGCTTTTTCAAGGAGGTTACACCTAGATTTAAAAATATATATCTTTGTGATTTGTAAAAAAATAAATCATACTGCTGCTTGGCTAGGCAACAAACAACTTTATAAATCCATTTCCGGTTACTTCAGACAATCTTACCAAATACTGTTTGGCTCCAAGCAGAACTATGAATGAGTTACAAATCATGAATATATATTTTTAAATCTAGGTCTGCCTTCCTTGAAAAAAGCCTTGAGAATAAGCGGAGACATGCTGGAGAATTCATGGTGGTCAGAGAAGCTGAATGGAATAAAGATTAAAAGCAAACAAATCAAGTTCATAGTTGTGTCTGTGATATTTGGGAATTTGTAAAATAAAAAACTGCAATTATTAATAAAGAATAAGGAAGTTGGATGAGGAAACCATGTCATACACAGTGCTCCACAGTTCCAGTGTGTGGATGCTTCCAAAACTGTTGCAGTGCTGTGCTTCACACACAATTGTTACACTGCCGTCACAATACAGACTTGTGAAAACACATCTCATATACAAGTCATTTACCCTTCCTTTTGCTTCAGTCCACCCAGCTCTAAAATTTGGTAGAAGCAGGACACCCCTGAAAATGAGATGGTACACATCAGCTGGATAAATACATTCAAAAATAGATCATCAGACCAGGACTTTGAAACAGGTTGATGCATATGCAGTTGTGCTCTGGACTCCTGGAGCTGCATCTGTGCAATTGCAGCTGTATTTTCCAGACCTACTTTTAAACACAATCAATCTATTTGTGGCAAACAGTTGTGCTGTGCGGCAATTTGCATCAAAAAATTACTTAAATTTCAACTGCATCATTTTTTTACACATACGTGGATTTCTGTGGATTCAAATGCATCCGAAATTCAAACAGAGGCACACCAGCTAATAGTTGGTCTACCAATTTGGATGGATGTCTGCTTTCAAAAATATGGATGGACAGGTCCTGGCCTGATCCCTTTGAAAATCCTGCCCTCAGTGTTGACCTACTTATAGAGACAACATCACCTGAACTAGCTCTGTCATGTTGGTTTTGTCATTTTTCAAATGGGCTAGTTTTATTTCAGTTATTTTCTTCCAGAAATGAGGTATTGTGACACAGTAACAGGAAAGAGTTGAATAGCCCTCAATAAAATAATCACATTTAAATTCCAAGGCTTAGAAATCAACTGGCTTAATCAACATTTCAAACACTAAAGACAATTTTGGCACGTTGGTTCTTTCTGAGCGTCTTCCTTAGTCATGCCATATTTGCATATTTCCCAGTCATTGCCTGGTAGAAGGCAAATCCTTGCTTGTTTGCTTGTCAGCGTTCCCAGTCCATAAGCAGAATTTTCTCTGCCTGAGTAGCAGAGGGTGACAGCAGTTATTTCTGTCTTAATTAGACTAAAGTACAATTTGGGCTTCTTATTATATAATGTTTATGAAGGACATTAAAACTAAATTAGGTCTAATTTATGTCTGAGAGCTTTTAGCAAGTCCTGCCAACAATCTCTTAGAGCTAGGGAGAAATAAACATCTTAGTGACCTAGTCTGAAGAAATAATATGCAGCAATATATGATAATTAACATGTCTTTTTGCACATCGGTATCTTGGCACATTTGTATTTTCCTGTAGTCTCAGAAATGATCTTGACTTCTGTAAACTCTCCATGGTTCTGTACAAGCTTCACAAAGGCAGATTTCTAAAAGGATCACAATCAAAAACCTTATCATACGTGCACCCTCATGTGCAAACTCCCACTAATTTGCAGGCAGTTGGATAGGCAGCATGTGGGAGGTACGCCTGTGATCTACAAGCTAGTGCACTGGCTTGGGAAACAGGGGATTACTGATTCAAGCTCCACTAGAGAAAATCACTCACCATGTGATGCTGAATAAATTATGTAAAAACTCTCTGTCCTCTAGCCCATCCAGGTGTAGAATTGTGTAGAAGCTGGATGCTTCAGAAAGTGAGGTGTTGCCCTCAGCTGAGCTATCCAACTGTGGGTAAATATATTGTAAAATAAAGAAACAAAAAATATTAGTAGAAAATAGTAACCTCATGCAAAGTTTTCTGACCCTGTTCATGTCTTCAAGGATTTGAAATTCCTAGAATTCCACCACCACCCCACCCAGATGTGGAAGCCCATGGGAGCTGTCAGGGCAACACTAGATGTAGATCATGACTAACCAGATGGTTCAATGAATCATCAGACATCTTATGAAGGAATGCATAGAGAGCACAGGAAAAGATTGGTAGGATTTGGTAGGACTGGACAACTGGCAGGAAGCAAATGTTCGGAAGTAAGGCACTGAGGTAGTCTGGAAGGTGGATAGCCCAGTATGCATAATGATTGTGCAACATGATTGTAACTTTGGCATATGCTCTCTCTGTCCCTGCTACAGGGACTACCACCCTTCTGAGGTGCCATAAAGACAAAATAACTCTCTTTAGGAGGGTTACACCTCTAAAGGTATTGCAGGAACAAGGTCCCTGTAGACCACATATACCTTAGGGAAGAAGGCACAACCCTAAAAAATGAAGGTCCTGCTAGAGAAAGAGAGGTGGATGGCAGTAACAACAAATCAAGCATCAAAAGGACTTGTGGACATGTGCAGTCAAAGTACCGTTCAGTGGAGTGCTTGGCAAGTGTCGCCCACTGCCTCACTGATCCACTGGCTGAAGCCCTTTAATTCAATGGATAATGGGACACCTTATGTAGGAATCCTTATGGAATACAGGGAAGGACTGGTAGGGTTTGGCAGGATTGGAAAGATGGTGGAAAGCAAATCATTGAAAGGAAGACATTGAGATATTGTGAAAGGCAGGTAGTATGTAATGTAATGTGATTGTAACTTTGGCTTATGCTCTCTGTATCACTGCTACAGGGATTGCCACCCTTTTTGAATGATGTAAAGGTACAGGAACCCTCTTGAGGAGAGGTTTACCCCTAGGAAGTGCTGTGAAGGAGCACAGCAGAGGGAGGCAGGCATAAGGTCCTCTGGACCATAGGTATCACAGGGAAGAAGATCCAGTGGAGCAAATGAATGCATAAATGAGCACTTACAGTATGCTCTGTAAGGAGAGAAGAGATGCAGCCTGGAGAATGGGATGCTAGTGAAGGGAAGAGAAGGGAACATTGTTCAACCAGGAATAGCACACTAAGCCGAAGCTTGTTTCCAGATGCGACCTGAGAGCACAAGGAAGTTAAGTGATTTGCTCAGGGTCACACAGTATGCAAATGTGGGGCCAAGTGATTCAAACCCAGGTCTCAAGGTTTGCAGCTCAGAGCCTTAAACCACTGTGCTATACTGCCTCTCTGCACTAGTATTGAAGAATGGGGTGCCAGAATTAAGGATGTTGGACTACCATCCAACACCAACTTTCAAAAGAATAATTAATTAATATAATTACTTATGGCATGATGATGATGAAAACCCCCTGAGAAAGAAACCTCTGGGGAACCAAGACCAAGGTTGCTATCCCTCTTGCCTGAGGATTACTTATTATGTGTGTTAGAGGACCTCAGACATGCTGCTTCAATTAACAGGATGAATATCCACTCCTTCTGTCTGAAGACTTCCTCCTTCCTGAAAGTGTAGCAGAGCTGGCTGTTCAAACAAAGAAATCCCTATATGGAAGTACTCCACCCTTGGGGACATGCTGAGGCTAAACCTGACACCAAAGGAATGATGAGATTACTGAAGGAACCCCATGGAGAAGGAAGACATATTGCACTAACACCTGTTTCAGACTTGGCTGCCTAGACCCTCTCTTTTGAGAACAAGGCTCATGTTAAACATTGGAGCATTGCCCTTGAAGAGCAAAGCCTAAGTCAATCCCTTGAGGGGCAAGGCCCAAAGAAGGTTATTGAGGGGCAGGATGAATGAACCCTTTAGGGTCAGGCATTGAATGGGTTATGATGCTGACAATATAGGGAATGCAAGGGAGGGTGGAGCCTGGGTAGGTAGTATGATGAGGAGTGTGAAGCCCAGGAAACAAAATGATGCAAAGGGTGAGTGCGATGAGGGCATAACCTGATATGGGCTGCATAGTGTGGGTGTTAAGTCCCAAAGAGAAGGCTTGAACAACCCCTTGCAAGGGCAGTACATAGTAGAGAGGAGGATGAGAAAACTGAGTCCCAATCCAGGTGGAAGGCCCTCCCTGTCTAGAGAAAAGCAAAAACAGCAAAAGACAGGTGCATGGACACTGCAGTGGCTAGCTGAGAAAACAGGCTAGGCCAGCAGGGAGGGCAGAAGGGCACTGGGGGTTAGTGTTATAGTTGGACGAAGTAGCAGACACAGTACCCAATCTAGGCGAAAGAGACAAAAGCCTACAGGAGGCACATCATGGCCGTGGTGCTGCAGGCAAGGAAAGGCATAAGAGAAATGCATGACACAGGTGTGGCAAGCTGGAGGCACAAGAGACGTGGCAGGGAGAGCAGGCAAGGCAGGAAGAAAGGACAGCAGATGGAGGGCAGCAGGTTGGTTGGCTGCAAGGCTGAGGAAGGAAGGATGGCCTAGGGCAGATAGCCAAGTAAAGAAGCACAGCAGAGGGAGGCAAGCAATTGGACTGGCAGGGTTGGGAAGGATGAAGCAGGACGACAGGATGACTGCAGAAGTTGTAGTGAGCCACAAAGTACCAGGTAGCGTGCTGTGTTCTTGATGCTTAAATAAATTGCACCTTATGCACTTTTTGTTTTGTGCTTCAGCCTGTTATGTTTTTTTTGTGGACTGTGCTATCCTGGGCTGACATGAGCATAGATGTTTCTGAGCATGTCATCTCTTTGTATGTTTTCAGTAGGATGACAGCCCCTTCAGCAGACCCCTGAGTCAGCAAGTAGTGAGTGTGGGGGTGGGAGCAACAGCAGCAGAGCAAAGGAACCACAGGCAGACAACAGCAGGAGGAAGCAGCCACTACACACCAGCCGAAGGCAGCAGAGCTGGAAAAAAGCCAGCAGAGAAATGCAGCATAGCTGAGCAGAGATGAAGGACTGGAGTTCATGGATGACGTGGTCAGCAGCAACAGGGCAGGGAACCCAGAAACAGGAAAGCAGAAAAGACCAGCAGACCAGGCCAGGACAGGGTTGGAGAATGAGACCTGGAACCTGCAATACCAGTGGCCAAACCATAGGCTGAAGTACCTGCAGGCAAAAGGAGGGAACCAGATCAGAGAAGGCATGGCAAGTAAGCAAAAGCCAGCAGAACAGAGACATGGTCAACATGGAAAATGACGGGAAGCCAGGGGGTAAACAGGGTAGGAGGACAAGCTGTGACAAGACAGCAATGAAATGAGTATCAAAAGGATGCTTTGACATCTGCAGTTAAAGTACTGTTTGGTTGGGGGAGTGCCGAGTTCCACAAAAGTTGTTTTCTAGCATGCAGTAGGATATGGCAGGAGAGTTGTTATGTCTCATTAAAAATAATAGGGCTAGTATTTTTAAAATATAAAAATATTATCAACTTTTTTTTAGAAAAAGACCCAGCTACATGGGGGTACATAAAAATTCTCACTTACTCCCATGTGCAACATACTGTAGGTTCCCCCAAATATCAACTCTGACATTTTCGGGCCTTTGAAAATATACCTGCTGGGAAGGTTAGGCAGGAAACTTTCTCAGTTACATTTTGTTTGTAGAATTTATTTAGCCTGGATAACTCAGCTATGGTGCAGTATCTCATTTTCTGTGGAATCTTGCATTTATCCATTTTAATACTGGAGTGGACAGAAGCACTGAGAGGTTAAGTGACTTGTTCAAGGTCACAAAACCTATAAGGGGCTCCAGTGGGATTGGGACCAGGGCACACACAGCATCTACTTTGCAAGTGTTAAGGTCTGATGCCTTTAAAATCTGTGGCAGTAAACAAGTGAGCACAAAACAGCCCACGTGGCAGAAACAGGTCTAGGAATATAACCTGTATTATCCTTATCATGTACAGTAACCGTACATTTCACTTATGCAAACTTACTGTGGATTTCATGGCTGCTCTGAAACACAGGATGGGCTTTGGTTTTCTAAAATGGTAGTCAACCATCAACAGTGCTTTACCTCTAACCTAGCAAATTGCTGGCTAAGCTGGTCTATTTAATCAACCATTATCTGTCTTATAGAAATGCAGTGCACTCTACTAAAAGGGACCACTTCTGATGGATATCATAGAAACATAGACAAGTACAAACAGATAAAGACATGTGCTGGCATTTCCAAAAGCCAAGACGCAACACTTGCATTATTTTGTTTGCCACAGCTGCATCATTTTAAATGTGGCTGAATGGCTGTGCTCTATTTCCAAGAATTCTGACACATTTACAATAATTTTGGCACTTTACAGGGAAAAAATTGATGCATGCGACAAAAGTTTGACACATGCATCATTTTCTGAGTACAAATTGTGGTAATTGGAACATAAAATTAGACCACTTTTTTTGTGGTCTAACAGTTATGCTGTAAATGTGCAATTGTGTCACAAACATGGACACAGTTCTTTGATATCAGTGTCAATGGCTTAGCAGGTTGCACACTCACCTCTGAGGCCAGAAAATTGGAAGGTTGTGGGTTCTAGTCTCACACCGGGAACGTGTGGTAAAATCCCAATACTGACATTGTAGTACAGCATCAGGGATGGGGATTCTACATTCTTGAGGTGCTGTCTTTTGGACGAGACTTTAAACCAAGGCCCCGTTTGCCTCTTCTGGAAGTTGTTCAGGTGGGCTCTATGATGTCGGTTCAACAACACTTTTGTCGACTGGCAACACAGTGACGGAATTTTTGTCGACTGCAAGTTGTGGTCAGCATAAATCCCAATTGTCTTCCAGTCTGTGTTTCTAATGGGGGGCAAAGCCCCCCAAAACCCCCATGTGAGGGGCTCTGCCCCTGCACCTCCCATTCCAAATATAATCAACTCTGAGTCGGAGCTGATTCGGGGAGGCACTGCAGGACCGGGAGACAGTGTGCCCCTGTCTCAGGTGCACCAACACAGCGATCTGTTGATGAACTGTCAATTTTGTTGACAGCGACATAGGTCCCTGGGTTGGTGCCACTGTTAGGTGGGGGTATACCGTTCAGGTGGACATTTAAGATTCCATGGCACCTCTCGAAAAGAGTAGGGGAATTTTTGTTAATAAAATTTCAATTAAAAAACACCACTATGTACAAATAAATAAAGACAATACATCTGTAGATAAAAAATTAAAACACAAGGAATACACAAAAAAGGAAAACACTATTGCATAACTAAGATACACATATCAGAAGAGTTACTTGATTATAATAACTGGCTTCCCCTTTTTTCGATATGAAAACTGTGGCAAAATCTTCCATAATAAAGGAGTGCTTATTACAACAAACACACACATGGTTTCCTTCAGTCTGTGTATGCACCCGCTGGAGTTCCTGGCTTCCCGACCGCTGTCTGCTTCCCTTCTCACTGACCAGCAAACAGCTACAGAACCGCCACTGAGATTCGGCAGTAAGTATTTTTTGAACCGTAACTGTACCAAAATATATATATGTATTATGTATATATATATATATATATGTGTGTGTGTGTATACATGCCTCCAAAAGGAAATGAAAAAAAAAAATACAAAACATGTCAGACAGTGGTCCATGGACCATGCGCTGAAACCGAACCATGGCTACAGAGCAATAGCTTTTTAATTTTTATAATTTCTGTGGCAAAAAAGGGGAAACCCCGCAATTATATAAAATAAAATATGGTGTGGTGTGTTTAAACTCAAAATTTACACACACCCTTGATATTAGATGCTCAGACCGATTACTCTGCTCTGCCGACATGGGGTTGTTAGAGATCCCAAGAGTGAGTTTAAAATCTTCTGGCAGCAGAGCGTTTTCGCATGCTGCACCCACTCTTTGGAACTCTCTACCATGTCAGTTACGGCAGTGCACCTCCATGGAACTTTTCAAGAGGGATTTGAAAACTTATTTGTAGAATATGGCTTATTTAGATAATTAAGTTATTTATAAATGCTTGTATTTTATTATTAATACTCTATTTCACTGTATGTTGATTTTATGTACATGTTCTGTTTTTATGTAGTGTTTTGAACTGTTTTTAAAATTGTTCAGCACCTTGATACACTGAAAGGTGGTATATAAATAAAATTATTATTATTATTTATTATTATTAATAAACCCCTCAAGCTTCACTCTCTTGGTTAATGTAGCATCTAACACCTTGGAGGTGGGGAATGTAAACTTCTCATTACACACACCACTCCATACTTTATTCTATATATAACATATATACATTGATAATAAAAAGCAGAAAGCAGAAAAAGAAAATGATGAGATGAGAGGCTAGGTCCTTATGACTTGGAGGTAACACATGTTTTTAGCCACCTAAAATTCTGCCAGTGAGTCAGAAACCAGGCTTTAGGGTGAGTTCTGTATTCCTGTTCTGGAATCCAATATACGGTGTTACTAAGCAAGCAATAAGACACAACAAGATTTGGGTTATGGCCTGATAAGAGCATGCGTCAGGTGCACTATGAGGCATGAGGCGCTTGTATCAAATGCCTTTAGCACCCGGGAAGTGCTTTTATTAGAACATAACCCGCATCTCGGAGTGCCTTATTGTGCTTATAATATGGGCCCCCAGTAAAATAGTTAATTAAAAAAAGTCATAAGAAACTGTAAATAAATACAGTAAAAAAATCATATCAAGAGAAAATAACAAAACTTAGTCCATGTCATTGTATTGCAATGGAAAAACCAACTAGTGGGCAGTGGTGTCTGTCTGCCCTCCCCCCAACACACACACACACACACACACTGTTTCTATTTTTTATTATTATTTTTTTTTTATTATTTCTTAGTTTGGCTGTGTTCTCTCTGTTAGTGTTATTTTGAGTGCTGTAGTGAGTGTGATAATTTTGCCCGCCCCCCACGCCTGACACACACACTCACACACACACACACAAAATCCTGCAGAACATGCTTATTATATTATTTTTTCTTGGTATTACTTGATGACTGATGGCATGCACAGAGGCAACTTTACTGGCAACAAGTGGAAGTGAGCGTGTCTACTATCAGTTGCCATACTTTGTGGTTTTTCTCACTATCGCTTCACCGAGCTTAATGCTGCTGTATGAGAGATGCCAGTGACTCTGTTTTCAAAAACTAACTTATTTAAAATAATGACACTTAGTTTTTACATGTGGTTCATTGATGGAACATCTGGTTTCAGTTGTGATTTCAAAGCCGTGTCATGGTGGCACATGCGACAATCAGTGGAATGGGGCTACCTTTCTATACAGAAACAGCAGAGGTGAGATTTCTATTTTTAAATCAATGAAAAAAAAACACATAACTGTTTCTGCCCAGTGATTCTACCACATGCTGCCACAACTCAGCTTCCAAATAACAGTGAACCATGCACCGCTCTGTCAAGTCTAAAAACTGGCACAACTTCTTTGACGATGGTGGCACAGTGATATATTTATGTTGTGGGGTGAGGCAGGCACAAGTGCCGGTTGGCAGGGTATGTCCTGATAAAGACACAGCTGAAAATGGCTTTCAGCCAGTCAAGATTCTGGATTTCTTTTGCCCATTTTATAATCATCCTTAGAACATCCATGGGTGTGTTTGACTTCTGTTTTGCTGTAAGCCCACATCTACCCTGCCACAGATAATACTTTACAATTGCAAAGAACACACAAAGAGTGCTTTCCTGGAATACAGCCCATTTAGTACCATAAATACCAAGTACAAAATCTTCATAAGTTACCCTCGTCCAGGGATTGCAGCCCCATTCTGCACCCACCAAAGCCCAAAACTGCATTGCAAATGGGCATTCAGTAAAAAAGTGTTGTTCAGTTTCAAATATGTCAGCACAGGAATCTCGGGGACAGTACAACTCATCTACTGATTTATGTTTTAATGTATTTCTTACTCCTAGTCTGTTGTGACAACAGAGCCATTGGACAACCTACATGTAATGTGATATGCCAGGAACTGTGAGCATTTTTAAAGCTACATCCTTCTTGCCCTCAGGGCAGCTAGGAAAAAGCAGTATATTAAAACAGGAGGAATCCATTACATTGTTATACATTATTTTCTTATTTTGCTTTCCACTGCATCAAACCTGATTTTCCATTGTCTTATTTTTGCCAAAACAGACCTCTCATAAGAGGGTAACCGAGGGACTTCTCCTATCTGGATAACTCCAATTTGTTTGCCTTCAAGGTTGAAATGTATGGCTCTAACCATATTTTGACCAAAGGCACCCACCATGTGTCTACTCGGGACATTAGCGTGCAAAGATTTGCTTTAAGAAATAGTGTGATAAAAAGACTAGATGGTTAACCATACTGAGTCTCCCAGATCAGGATGCCAGATGTATTGCTTCTCTTTTCAATGGATTAAAGCAGCTGCCCCAGATTGCCTGGAAAAAAATTACTGCATAATCTTGCTTGCACTTCTGGGGGGTTGGAAAACAGCTTAAAAATCACAGAATAATCACTTTTAACCAAACAAAAATAATTTGCTTTGAAGTAGTCATACCCTTCCATAGGTCTACCTTCCTTTGGGCTACTCCCAAAGATTGTTCCCACTTTTTTTAACTGTATCTGACCTATTAAATCTGATACCAAAAACATTTATGGACTAGTCACAGAAATATTTCCTACTGATTCACAGGCTAGTTTCACTAGGTCAGCTGCAGGAGATATCCCTTTACTCATGTGAAATTTAAAGCGCCTCAGTGCATGTTTCACATCCTGCAAATTTTCTAACAAAAGGCAGACATTGGCCAGGATTTTCATGTTGGTGGTTAGTCCTATACTAAGACCAGAGATCTACCAACAACTTTGAATTTTTCTTAACTAGGGATCAATTGCTAAGGTGTAAATCATGCGGGCTAAAAGGACATCCCCACTTCACACACACACTAGTTCAGATTACATGGTCTGTCCATCCATTAATATGTGCAACAATTATAGCTCCAGTATACAAAGTCTTTATCACTTGATGAAAACCACCAAATTCCCATACTTTTTTGAGACCATAAAAAGAAAATCATGAGTTATTCTGTCAAATGTCTTTTCCTGATTCAGTGCCAGGAAAAAAGCCAGAAAGCTGATTTGAATGTCTTGTTTGAAAAATGTCCCATATGAGAAACAAGTCATCTTGAATTAACCTATGTGGCAGGGAACAGGTCTGAAAAGAAGATACAGTATTACCAGGGCTGCAATGGGGACCAATCTAGCATGAACGATTTTAAATAACATTTTCATGCACATATCCAAGACGCAGAGAGGCTGCTAATTTCTTAGGTGCAATTTATCTCCATTTTAAAAAGTATAAATGAGATAAGACTGCAGAATAGTAGGGATCAAAGTCCCAGAACCAACTCAACTGTTGTATGGGATCACAAGGTCAGGATCCAGCAATTCATGAAATGCCTTATAAAATTCACCTCTCAGGCCATCAAGGTCAGGTACTGTATATGCACTAAGGTTTTTAATAGCAGCAGAAACTTCCTCCAACTGAAAAGAGCTTGTAAGTTATGTACTTAATTATCTGGGATAACTGGTAACACAGAAACATAGAAATTGATGGCAGATGGGGACCAAAGATCCATCTAGTCTGCCCTGAGCCCTACCACCCCCCTTTAGGATTTCTGTGAGACAATCCCCTTGTGTCTGTCCCAAGCTGCTTTGAATTTCCCTACTATTTTGGAGTGAATGACTCTAGCCAGTAGACCATTCCATAGGTCAACCACTCTCTGTTTGAAGAAAATCCTTTGCACGTTGCCCTTGAATCTTCCTCCCCTCAATTTCATCTCATGTCCTCTTGCCCTACTGGTGCTATTGACCATAAAGGGCTCCTGGGTGGAGACCCTGTTTAGACCCTTCAGAAACTTGAATGTCTCAGTCATGTCCCCTCTATCCCTACATTGTTCCAAGGAGTACATGTTGAGTTCCTGTAATCTGCTTTCGTATAGCAATTTATGGAGATTGTGTATCATTTTTGTTGACCTCCTCTGTACTGTCTCCAATCTGTCTATGTCCTTCCTGAGATAAGGTCTCCAGAACTGGATGCAGTACTCAAGGTGGGGTCTCACCAGGGACCTGTACAGCAGCAGGATCACCTCCTTTCATCTATTTGTGATGCTCCTTCATATGCATCCCAGCATCCAGCTGGCAGCCTTTGCTTTCTTTTTTCGCATTGTCCGCCTACCTTCAAATTGTCTGATATGATAACCCCTAGATCCCTCTCCTGATGGGTGGTTGCTAGTTCTCCCCTCCAAGGTAGTCTGTCTCTGGGTTGCTTCGGCCCAGATGTATAACGTTACACTTTTTCGCATTGAATTTTAACTGCCATAAGTTGGACCAATGTTCCAGCCTGAGTAAGTCACTTTTCATTTGATCTACCCCCTGTGCAGTGTCCACCCTGTTGCAGAGCTTTGTGACATCTGCAAAGAGGTACACCTTCCCACTCAACTCCTCTGTGATATCTCTGTTGAAGATATTAAAGAATAATGGCCTGAGGATGACCCCTATGGCACCCTGCTTGTCATCTCCCTATCCCCTGATGCTGCCTCATTTATTGTCATGGATAGAGTTCTCTGTTCAAGCCAGGTACTGAGATGTCTGAGAAAGAAATCTGCAGACAGTTCAAGTGCTTCCAAAGGAAATGTGTTTGGACCAGTGTGCCACTGTGTGCAAAATGTCCATTGGGTCTGACATGGGGTTGCCCCTGAATATCCCATAGGGATTTTATTACCTGTGTCTAATCCTATCCTCACACCACTTACAGTAATCTAGAGCTTTTCTTTTACCCTAGGTACCAGCTTGCACTTTAAATTCCAAAGATTTTCCTCAATCATTTTGGAAAGTTCTCATAGTTTCTTTTATCTGAGCAATCATTATTGCACTGATCTGTTTAGCAGTTGCCTGTCAAGAAATTAAGTCACGTAAATATTTCCTAAGATTTGGGTATTTAAAGTAGGCATTTTGTGTCTTCTATCTGCTTAATGAGATAGATCCAGAAGCAAATGGTTTGATACCTTATATTATTTGTCTCTGGATCTGTTCTTACAAGGGTCAATACATCAACTAAACTAATTCTTAATGAGACAGACCACGTTTTGATTTCCAGCTTTGTATCTTCCTACCACTCAGAGGGAGAATCAAAAGTATTAACAGACTACCTCACCTGGTAAAAAGATGTTATATTTTGCACTATAGTATCATCCTGCAGCAAATTATTTTTTAGCCTCCAAATAGCCTGATTCAGAGGAGGGCTTTTAGTCTCAAGTCTCAATTTTTTTTTCAAGTCTCAACTTTATTTCCCACATATGTATAACAATTATGTTCCACATACAAAATCACAGACATAAATTTAAAATGAAGATGGACTTAACAACATATAAAATCACTCAAACATTAAAAATTGGAAAAATATATTTTAAAATGTAATTTAGAGGATGTTAGTCATTTACATTTTAAGGATTCTACAGCAAATTAGTCTTATTTATACCATGAGCTGCAAGTGCAAACCTAGCCACACAATACATTGCTGTCAGGCTTATAGAGTTTAGTAAATATTACAATTTTTCCTCTGCAGTACTTCTAGACAAATGTATATTATGATTAACAATTTTTTCCTCAACTTTTGGAGTTCTGTACATTCTAACAGAATATATTTTGCACTCCATTGTCCTGAATGACACCTCTTACAATCTAAGCCTTCCTGGTATTTAAGCCATGTCAAAGAATTTGCACCTGACCCTGTGTTTACATTGAGTCTTAATTTTGCAATAGTTTTAAAATGAAGATTATCTTCACACTTTATAATATATGGTTCTTTGTGATGAAGTTTCTTAAGCTTACTACTGTGTATCCCATAACATTTCTAGTGATACAGTACATAATCCTTCCATGTCTTTCTATTTATATGTATCTGTAATCCTCTGTTTTGAAGCTCCAGCATAGATTTGCAGTTCAGTAATATTCCGTATTTTAAGTATGATTTCTAACCCTTTCTTCATTAACCCAAGGCCTAAATCTTTAAACTAAGACCAATCTTTGAATGATTGTAAGGCTCCAAAGTCTGAAACATTTACTGAGTCTAACCAACATCCATATTGTACTGAATTTATTTCTTTGTTTTTGAATTTCTTTAAGAAGCAGTTGACTTGTTTTAATTCACAGTGTGCTTTTAGTGAGAAAAAAATCACTTTCTGCTTTTAGGAATTAATGTGGAATAAATTATGGTAGCCCCAAAGTCAATCTTATGAAAAGATTTCATATTGATTTCAAAGTATCAGTCAGTTTTGAATTTCCCCATATTTAAGAACCATATGAAATTGCTGAATTAACTTTCGTTTGATAAATTTTGCAACATGGCATCCAATGGTTTATTCATAAATTGTTTAGAAAATCTGTTTATTGCTAGGACAGCTTGTCTTGCCTTTTTCTTACTAATATCCATTTGCACCTTCCTAGGCATTTAGATATATTCCTAAATAATTATATATTTCAACCTATTCTAAAGATATTCCATTAATTATCCATTTAAATCTTAGACACTTGGGTTTGTTAAAGACCATAACCTTTGTTTTATCTATATTAACTTTAAATTTTAGTTTATCTAAGGTTCTCACTATCGAATCTAAAGTAAGTTGAAGTCCTTTCACTGATTTAGATATTAGGACTGCATCATACGCATATAGTAGAATATTAATTGTATTACCATATATGGTTGGAGCATCTGTGTCTAATACTTCAATATGGTAAAAGAAGGACTTTTAGTTATGCTACAAGTTACTACAATAGCTAGATGGTCTGAGGTTTCAGTGATCTTAGTTGTGGATGAGTTGGTGTGCAGCTGATCAGACTTGAAAAAATAGTCAATTCTGAAAATCAGTGTATTCCTTACATAAGTGGCTCCTCCAAGTAGATGGATCGATCTGTAAGCATCTTTAAGGCTAGCTAATTTTACCATATCCAATAAGTAATGTATGACCATATCCAATAAGTAATGCATACCAGAATGAGTTTTAGCTGGTATCTGGGATGTCATTAGCAGGGGCAGGCCATAATTAAAATCCCCCCTAGTATCACAGTCTTGCTGATATCTCAGAAAATAGAAAAATTCTTGTGGACTTTATTTGGGGTGCAAAGATACGTATAAATCTATATGACATTTCACAATAATCTGCATCAATTAATGGAGCTCTTCCAGAAGATATTTCCACCAGTTTTTAACCAAATATCCATAGCCCCTAAGCAAGATACCCATCCCATTGTATGTTTCTGTCCCTCATGACCAATAAGTCATACCAGACATACAGCCATTGTAGAAGAGTCTTCTGCTGACTCCAGGGCCACCTCTGCCTCTACCATGGAGGGGGTCACAACCACTGGTGCAGTCAGTGAAAACAGGTTCTAGCTCAAGATTTACTGGTACAGGTTCTGAGGGGGAAGGGTGCTGGCACTGTAATCTGGGAAACCGTAGTTACAGTAGTAGGTTTCTTTGCTGGTGTAGACCTGGGGAGGGGCATTCTGGGGTTGAATAACAGCTTGCTTTCTGTGCTCTGTGTACCAGATCAGTATGATTGAAAGGATTGGGCTTATTGACAGAAGCCCAGGGACAATCCCAAAACATGTGGCCTTTTGAGTCACATAAAATGCAGTTGTTCCAATCTCAGCAAGTCACACTGATATGACCAAAAGCTCCACAAAACCCACATCACAGTTTATCACATGCACTTGCTAAATGTGACCTGTCCCCACATTTGTAGCAGGCCTTTGGTTTGCCTGAGTAGAAGCAGACCCCTCTTTCTCTCTCCAGGAAAAAACTGTTCAGAATGTGGCATACACCATGCACCCCCATCCACAGTCAGACTTTAAATCTCCAGCCCCATGTCCAGAAGCATTCTGAGTTTATTATTGCCTCCAGTGATTCCAATATGTCACATTTGTGACTCAGTCTGTAGTGAATATCCCCCACACTCACATTCTCATTATGGAACATTACCGTTACGGTTTTGATCAAAGGTTTCGTAAGGGGGATGGCTATGAAATGTGACCATAAGGGAGTACTTTTAAGTGTATCATACAGGGACCAAAACTGGTTCGGTCCAGCAGGTGTGGAAAAACTTACATCAAAGCTTTCTTCCCCCAAGATATGAATCAGAGCTAATACCTCAGAAGGAATGATTTTCAGAGAATCTTTTAAAAGTACCTTACCCACATAAAAATGGCCTGGCTTTTCAGGTAGACCATCAACATAGTGCAGCCTCATGGCATTCCTCCTAGGCAGTACCTCTGGTCTCTGTTTGAATAGGGCAGCAAAATTTAGACTGGGGGTTGGGGGTACTCTGTTGGTTAGAGTCTTCTAGGGGCAGTTAACAGAACAGGCATGGCTGGAGGATACTGCAGGCACTAAGCCCTCATCAACAGTGTTGGACCCTCCTCTATAGATAGTGTAGTAGAGGGCAATAACTGGGAAGAACATTCAGAAGCCTATTTGACAGTAACAACCACCACAGTGCTCACAGATGTCAGAGAGTCTGGCCCATCCTGTGTCTTAAATATGTCAGCTGCAGCAGCTTCCTTCTGTGCTTGCACTGATGCAGAAAGCCACAGAATCACTTTTTGGCAGTTTCCATAAAGTGGTTTGTGAGGCAGAATCAGGTGACCACATTAGATCTAAAACCCAGGCACCTCTTCAGTCTGAATCCAACTCACCACACTTAGAGTGGATTCCAGGGTCCGATCCATAATTTTCCCTTCATCCTGGTCCTAGTTCAAGCAAAACACTTCCTGTATTCTTTCTGCCACCAATGGAAGCCGAGTTGGAACATGACCCTTGCTACCAACTGCGGTAGCACTTGTACATAGAAGCTCTGTTTTCTCCGGTAGGGCTGAATCTGTAGCAACCTCCAGTGGCAGCTGGGGATCCAAGCTTGCTTCTTCCTTCATCATGGAGTCATCAAAAAAGTCATCTGATGAACTGAAAGCAATCGGCATCCTCGGGTATGGGCACATTTTCTTCCATGCTAGCTATCTCCTGCATGTCGACTTCCATATCTCCTGGCTGTTCAGCAACCAGTATTGTAGGTGTGCTCTCCATATACTGTACAGCAGGACCTGAGGCAGAGAGCATTCCCTCAGCCTGCACACCTCCATCCTCTTTCTCCTCCACAGGGGTGTCTGCCATCTTGGTCTAGGAGCCAACAGTGCCCCCTTGCTAAGAGTAGGGGAGTTTTTATTAAAATGAAAAACATAGTCAACAACACACAATAAAGTTACATATTAGCAACATAAATCTGAAAACAAGGAACAAATAAAGGAAAGAAAAAAGGAAAAAATACATTAAATAAACTTAATAACATGGTATAAACCAATTACCTATTTAAATTTAATAAATCTGTGAAAACCTTTCCACCAATGAGTGACTTCAACAGATGTAAATAATTGATTGTCTTTTAAATATATTTTCATTAATTCCTGAACCACAATCTGACCAAAACCTTCATAAATAATTTTATATTGACAGATCACCTATTGGCATCTTGCCTGCCATAGGTAAAATCTGAGACAACTTAAAAAAATAGACAAGGTCTCTTGATGATAATGTACTAAGCCTGAGGGATAAATACCTAAAACTAAAATATCATAGGTAAGATAATTTAACCATGGTAAATTCCATTTCTTTCCTAAAAAAAATAATGATTTAGCATAAGAGCAATCCAATAGAAAATGTTCCTTCGTTTTTTCTAAATTGAGGCACTCTAGATATGGACAGTTTCTTTCAACTTTTGCTTTGTATTTTGTGTTATGCCTAACGTTTAATAACCACTGTGTTTCCCACATGTGGGGGGGGGAGTCTTTTGTTATTCAGCTGAGCCATTATAAAAGAGTTTTTACTTGTAGGGCAATTTTTAAAACTAGGTTCCATAGGGTACATTTTGGCAATAATTCAATTGTATATTGTACGCACTCTATTCTTCTGTTATCAGTACCTAAGCAATTTGCCATTTGTACAGTTTTTGAACTGCTGACCTGAAATAAATAGGAATGTGGACATGACTATTCAATGTTGGAGCCATATTGTGCCATACAGAAAAATATCTGCCTAAAGCTATGTAAACCCATGCTTGTCCATCTCCCTGTTTATTCATAAGCCAAATTTTAAGTGTTTGAGAAAAATTAAAGTGTGGAAAAACACTACTGGATCCATCATACCCAAACCCCCTCTTTTATTTTCTAGATAAGTGTAACAGCATTTAACAGGGTTTAATCAATTCCCCCATAACATCTGAAAAAAGGAACTATATATCCGGGTTTCAAATTGTAGAGGCAAAGGAAACATCATTGCTATGTACTGCAAACAAGGGACAATAAATTGTTTTAAAATAAAAATTATTTTCTGTTTGGACAGTTTCCACTGTTTCCACCTTGCTATTTTCCCTTCAGTTTTTTTTAGTGCAATATCCCAATTTTCAGTGGGTAAATTTTTTGATATGAAAAGAACACCTAAAACAGTAAGAGGGACAGTTGATATAGAGATTCAGCTGTGTTGACATTCAAACTGAGTACCAGTCCCAACAATTAAACCCTTAGTTTTAGTAATATTTAATGTTGCATTAGAAATTGCTGCATACCTACCAAATTCAGATAAAAAGATTGTCAAATGCTCCGGGTCTGTAAAAAAAATGTAGACATCATCAGCATAGGCTTGTAAAAGTAAATGATGACTGGAACCAGAATTTAATATTCCTGGCCATCTTGGAACCTCTGTCAAACAACGCAAAAGGGGGTCTAATGAAAAGATGTATAATAGAGGACTCAGACGGCATCCTTGTTTGACACCATTCTGTAAAGAAAATCCCTGTGCTGTAACCCCTTTTATAAGTGGATAGACAGTTGCTGGGATATATAAAAGGTGAATCAGGTTTAATAATGGAGCTGGGACTCCATATTGTTTTAAAACTTGAAATAAATAAGGGAGATGAACTCTGTCAAAGCTTTTTCTAAATCTGCTGCTACAATATAGCCTTTAACTCCTGCTAGTGTTAAATGTTCAATCACATGTCTTGTAACCATTAAAGCTGTTTGAATTCTTCTATCCAGAAGATCACAGAATTGATAAGGAGAAATTACATGCAGTGCATATAGTTTAAGGCGATTATTAATCAAAATTGTAAGTATTTTATAATCGGTATTCAAAAGTGTTATAGGCCTCCAATTCTTGATGTCATGTCTGTCTCCTGATTTAAACAAATATATCATTAATCCCTCAGTAAAAGAAGGAAACATTTTATTTGAAGTCATAAAATATTGAAAAAATAATTGAAGACAGGTCACTATTAGCTTAGAACAGACTTTATAAAATTTGTTTGGAAGCCCATCCAGGCAAGGAGATGTATCACTTTTAAGGTGGTGAATAGCTGATTCTAGCTCCATTTCTGTAATAGGAACTTGTTAATTAAGGGCTTCCAAAGGAAATACTGGTAAACACACGGAAGATGGATACTTTTCAATTTGTAAAGGTGAAATGGGAGACTGTGGGGTCAATGAACTGAAATGATGCTCTATCAAAGATTCAATGTTAGCCACAGAATTCACAATGTTGCTTGCCTCATCCTGCAAAAAATCAATGTTCATAGAATCTTTGATTTGTTTGCAAGCTTCAAAGGGATCTCCACAAGGTGATTTTTTGGTGTTATTAGATAGCATAGCCTGTATGGTGTACGCTCGACCATATTGGTATGATTGCATTTCCTTTTTAATATTGTTAATCTGAACTGTATAATCTGCTTGAGATGTGTTTGATAATGTATAAAGCTTTTGTAAATGATTCCTAAGTGTGAGGTATTTATGAAATTTAGTATTCCTTGTATGGTTTCCAAATTTTTTAAACCAGGCACTTAAATCAGTTTTCGTATCCAACCACCATTCCCCTAATCAGTATATAAAAAAGTCACTGAAATTCGTGCTTTAATAATAGACTGAATTGTGTTTATAACCAAATTATTAGTAAGGATTGAGGTGTTTAGCTTCCATCTATGATTCCGTCTGGTAGTCAATAAGGTAGTTTTAAGAGAAAAAATTAAAAGCAAATGATCTGAAAATTCTAGAGATTGTGCAGAAAAAGTTCCAATAGGTACATTCAAGGACATAAATAAATAATCTATGGTGGATTTATAATGACCTCGTTTATAAGTGAAATCTGGGCCTTGTGTTTGGAATTGAGAACAGTTGGTCAAACCAGCCAATCGAATAATATTCCCTAGAAGTTGGAATCACAATAAACTTTTTTCTGTCAAGAGTCTGTTTCTTTGGAAGACTACAATTAAAGTCTCCTCCCCAAAAATTTTTGTAAGAGGAAACCAAATCAGGCTGTACCGCCTTCATACAAGTCACCCTATCTGCCTTCGATTGAGAATTATAAATATTTATAAATCTACAATCAATATTTCCCAAACGTCCATCTAGAATCAAAAGTCTAACAGAAAAAAAGATCTATTAATTTAAATAAAGTAAAATTATATGAATTAAAGAGAATCCCTACAACATCTGTGCTGTCAGTTCCAAAGGACCAAAAGGAAGGACCACAGGGCCAATCCCTTTTAAAAGAAACTATTTGATCAAAGGTGTACATCCATATTTTCTGCAGAAAACATACCTGTATTTTCTCATCGTGTATGGATTGAAAAAGAGCTTGTCTTTTATCAGAGTTTAATAAACTATGTGTATTCAAAGAACCCCAAGTCAGTGTAGTGAGATCCATGTCATAGAATATATGATGGCTTTATTTTTCCGGGGTTTTTTTTTCCCTTTATATTCATCAACAAACAATCTTGAAGGGTCTTGTGATGATTTTTGTGAATCTGAGTCTCCTAATTCCATCTCTGAATCACCCCAAAAGAGTGCTGCATAAGAATTGTTAGACTCAAAGCTAGCTGGCTGGGGGGGGAGATTTTGCTTTAATATTCCTTGAAGATCTCCTGCGAGATTGAGAAGAGGCAGATGTAGGGACCACAAAAGAGTTATCCCTGACTTCCTGATCTTTGTAACATACAGGTTCCAACAAAGCAAGATTGGTAACATCTGCAGTAGTAATTTCTGGTTTTGGCACAACAACCAAAGAGTCTTCCTCCAAAGGGGAAGATAGAGGGGTACTGGGTTCTTAATTCCTGTGTATCCTGTGAAGGACTTACTTCTGTTTCAGGAGAGGGTAGGGAGGGGTGGGGAGGGGTGGGGAAGGGGTGGGAAGGGGAAGGCTGCTTCCTGTGCCTGTTGAATTAACAAATCAGGACTGATACATGAGGTCTTATTTTAGCTGCCCATGGACATTCATGAAACACATGACCAAATTCCTGACATAGATCACAGCGTGTGTGATTTGCACATTGCATTGTGACATGCCCTATTTCACCACAATTATCACAGCATGGTCTATCACGGACACTGGAAAGATGGGTTTTTGAACCACACTTGTAGCAGGCCCTTGGCTGTCCTCCATAAAAGCAGACTCCCCTATCTCGGCCCAACAAAAAAGAATTAGGGATATGCTCCACTCTGGTATCTGTTTGTTTCAATTTAACTTTGTATTTCCATCCCCAGTCCAGAACATTTCAGTATCCAAAATAGGTTTAGGAGCACTTAAGACTTCACATTTTTGTGATAGCCAGTAGGTGATATCCCCTACATGGACCCCTCATTCCTAAACATAACTGTAACATATTTTATCAAAGGCTTTGTAAGGGGAATAACCAAAAAGGGGGTCCATGTAGGGGAAAACTTCACCTGCCCATATCTCTCCCAAAACAGGTCTAGTAAATAAACAGTGCAAAAACTGACATCAAAGTTGTCCTCTCCCGAGATATTTATGAAGGCAAAAACCTCCTTGAGGGAAAAATGCAAAGAATCTTCCAATAAACATTTCACCACATAATGACGGTCAGGTCTTTCTTTCAGCCCCCCTTTATATCAAATGCGCACTGCATTTCTCCTAGGAGCAGGTTCCTTTTTAGCTCTGGAAAATAGTTCTGACATAAGAGGTTTTTCTATAGGTTCTGTGAGTTGGTTCAAATCAGGAAGTGGTATATCCGATAATTCAGGTTCAGGGGTTAAAATGGAAGTAGAGTTTAAATTGTCAGCACAAGGCGAATCAATGTTCGTATTATTCGATTCCTTAATATGTCCTGCAACAGTAACTGAAGATTTTGAGTCTATTGGAGTTGCAACCCCCTGATCTCCTGGTTTCCAATTTGCGGTTGATTGAGAAAAAGAAAACATGGAGTCCCATGAACGGTCTGGTAACCAAATGCCTCTGGGAGTTTGTCACCAGCCTGCTCCTACCAGAGTTTGTTTGGGTGTCCAAGGATCCTTTGAATCAGTCAAATCAGTCACTTGAGAGGGCTTTACATCTGTTTGGCCCAACAGGGTGTTAGGTAGGGTTCTGGATGTAAGCAGGGGTTTTCCTGCTGTTTGCTTAACCACTTCAAATTGCTCATTTTTTGGAAAAGAAAAAGAAGTTACCCCTATTTGAGAGTTTGGGGTTTTTTGAAATATCGGGTGAGAGCTTTCAGGTTTATTTAGCATTGAAATAACAGGTGATTTAAAGACAAAACCAGCCACTTTGGTAAGCTGGGTTTGTGACGTGGTAGTAACGCTGTGTGTATTCAAGCCTTCAGTCACTCCCCATCTGTCTAAAACAACCGGTAGTGGCGATATCCCCAAAGTACTTTTGTTTATACCATCCTGGATAACTGAAGGCTTTTGGCACTCGCTCACAGAAGTAATAGAACTGCCAGCCTTTAATAACACATTATCCATATCAGAAGTAGTAGATTTAGGCAATGAAACAGAAATAGACTCACCCGGCCCAAGCGGGGCCTTTGATGCTAGTGTGTCATCCGTAGTTTTGACCAGCAAGTCGGGTTGTTTGACAGGGGATATGTCATCTACCTTCACTGTCAGTCCAAGACAAGGCCTTTCCACGCATTCCAATGGCATAGGCCATAACCCACACCTCAGAGTGTCTTGTTACACTTAAAAAATGGGTCCTTCAAGTAAATATAAAAAAAAAAAGGAAAAAAGAAACTCCACAACTTTTAAAAAAATAACTTTTTAATACAGGTATTAGGAAAAACAGTTCCCCTATTACTGCCCTGTATTTGAAATTGGCTAGCTGGCCAGCAGAGGGCTCCCCTTCCCTCCCTCCAAAACATATAGTGCTGAGGTTAACTCCCTCCACCCCCCCCACCCACACACACACACAGAGGCATACAATATGTTAATGTTTGTGTCATTTTTTTTTTTTATTTTCCTGTGGATCTTATGCTTTTATAGGGACTGACCCTGTTTGTAAGCATGTCCCTTTGTGGTCACCATAGTTCAGAGCAGCTTTCTGTTTTGACATATCTCTCAGAGCAACCACATCTCAGGACAACATATTTCAAAGCAGAAAGCTGCAGTGTATGTAATGAGAAGCTGCTACTGAGGAGAGTGACATGGTTTAGACTACAAGGCAGTGCAGGGGAAGGGAGCTTTAAGAACACAGCTACTACTGGACACTGGAGAGCGATGTAACAGCCAGCACTGTACTGTGGAGTGAGCATGTTGTGGAGGCGCAGGGATGATGATGAGCAGAAGACCCATAAATGAGTGGCCCAGATCAAACTGCTTTCTAAAGAAAACAAAATGAAGGCAGGATTCAGAATTTAACAGTGTGCAGGATGAAATTGTGGTTGCTCTTGCTTATGAATTGGCAGCTGAGTGGGCTGAGTAACTGACTTCATGTTTGGTTAAGTGATCATGGAGATCTGGTATAAGTTTTTGCTGATTGTGGCACACTAATACCATTGTGTTGTGAAGCTCCACTTTGCACAACTAGTGCTAGTTGTAAACTTATGTCCTGATAAGGACACAACTGAAAAACTGTTCCGGCCAATCAGGATTCAGGATATTTTTGCCCATTGTTATAATTTCAGTTAGTTTTCATCTGTATCCCCCCCAATGAGGCTGAAAATAGGCAGACTTGCCTAGTTCTCCTTTTCAAGTCAAACAAAACTAAAAGAAATCCAGGCCATGAAGTCCATTCAGTCTGCCCGAGAACCCTACCTTGAAACTACTGTTGTTTTATTCCTCCCTCCCTCCCTCTCTTAACCACTATCTCTTTCTCTCTCTCTCTGTTCCCTTGAATAAGCCATTTGAAACCATTCCAGCTAGCTTTTAACCCAGCATGTAAGGGAACATCTTCTGTAAACTGAATTGCAGGCTAGCATATTAATGTGCCAAACCCTTGGATCGATCCTTACATCCTGGCTTAAGATGCAGCAGCTCTAATCATTTAGCTAAATAGGAATCCTGCTTTAAGGCAATGAGTTGGGCTGACTCTTGTTCTTTTATGCTGCAGTCTTCATGTTTTCCACCAGATGGCACTCTGCATCTGATTACTAATTCTGTATACATTACACTGGCAATGTTGCCTAACGTGGTGGTCAATGTGGGCACCTTTGCCTGGTTCACAGATCTGTGATATCCATCAGAAGCAGACCCTTTTGGTAGTGTGCACTGCATTTCTGTAAGAAAAATAATTGTTGACTGAACAGACCAGCTCATCCAGTCAGAATGCAAAGCAATTTGTCAGTTATTGATTCACAAAATGACTTTGATCTAGAACAGATGAAACTGGAAAAACATAGTAACAAGTGAAATAAATGTAAATCAAAAATTCTTCCACTGACCTACAGCAGTTATAGCAGTGATACAAGGCAAATCTGCAGTGCAACTGATCTCCAGATTCTATAACACTCTGCAAGGGAGTCCTGAAGAGTGGGTTATTAGTAAACCAAAAGGACAAATAGAGTTTAATAGCTAATGTCCTGATGAACAGAGGAAAACAGATTTAGGCTAATGTTCATCATAATAATTGGACTGGGGCAGATATGTTTTTCAGAGGTGGATATGTACTGTAGAAAATGAAGATCGGTGCTGGATCCAGAGGTTATGTTTGTGATTCTTATATCTGATGAGTAGAGGTGGGTGAAATTAGAAAATTCTGTTTGGTTCAATTTTCACAATATACAGTACACACAATTTCCACAAAATTTCACATCTTTGTGAAAATATTTGACCTATTTGAAGTACATAATTGGGCATTCCCATAATGCACCATTTTGCTAATAGTGTTTTTTTAACCAGATAATGTTTACTGTTCCATATTTTGTGGATTAAAAGTTCCAAACTGTGCATTTATTTACTGCTCACTGCTGAGTTAAGTATGCTAAATTGGTCATTTGTGGATGTCATCTCCGATCCCAATGCAGCAGTGGATTTCTTTTTAAAAACATTGTTAGAAATACAAGAAAAATACTTCCCCTAATCAAAAGAAGGGTAAAATGCAAAAACAATAAATGGATTACACCTGAGCTGTTGAAATTGATGAGGGACTGAGATAGGCTATGGAAGGTTTATAAAAATACATATAACAATGAGGCTTTAAATAATTACTACATGTGTTAGAAATAAATGCAAACTTCTTGCACGTAAAGATAAATTGAATTATTTTCAAAGACAACAAATAAATTCTCTAGGTGATTCTAAAACATTCTGGGGATTGATTGAAAAACTGACAGATCCAGGAAAAATATAGGTGTTGGGGCCATTAACTTAAATGGGGTTACAATAATTGATTCTAAAGAGATCTGTGACCTTTTCTTAAAAATATGTACTGATCTTTCTAACTATTTAACTCATTTTGGTCCATCTTGTACTTTAAATAGTACAGTATCTAATTCTCCTCTTGATTCCATTCATATTTTTTACTTTCATGTTGTTAGACCTCAACAAGTACATAAACTATTAACAAAGATGTCTACTGATAAAAGTGTGGGATTTGATGGTCTTGAACCTCAGATCTTTAAACTTATATATAATTTCATATATTGGCCATTAACACAAATTTATAATTTATCTTTGATTACTGGGGAATTTCCTGAAGTTTGGAAACAATCATTAAGCCTATACCTAAATCTGGATCACTTCCTGATTTGGATAATTATCACCCAATTTCTATTCTTTCCCCTCTAAGTAAAATATTTGAAAAAATTATTAATGGTCAGTTGGTTGAATATTTAGAGGCCGAAGGACTTCACTCTCTGGAGCAGCATGGCTTCTAAAAGCTTTATAATACTGGTACTGCACTGGCACATTTTACAGTCCATACTTTAAGATCAATGGATATAGGAATGTTGGCAGGTCCAGTATTTATCAATTTAGTCAAAAGCTTTTGATTTGGTTAATCATGCCATGCTGATCCAGAGACTGAAGGACTTTGGTCTGACAGATAGGTCTTGTGAATGGTTTCAAAGTCATCTAACTAGCCATCCTGTAAAAGTAAATCTGGGAGGAACTGATTCATTGACATGTCTGCTTCACCAGGGAGTTCCACAGAGGTCCATTCTGAGACCCCTGTTGTTCTCCCCATTTATTGACCCAATTTCTAAAGTTTCTAAAACTTCTAGAGTACTGCTTTATGTGGATGACATTATTTTGTTTTCTAGTTCTGCAAAAGTGGATGAAATTAGTGTCTCCCTAAATCAAGATTTCACTGCGTTAAATAAGTGGCTTTTGAAACATTGTTTAATACTGAATACCAAAAAACACAATGTATTTTATTTGGTTCCACACCTACTCTGCATAACATTAAGCCATTATTAGTTTACGATTTAGCGGGATCTTTGATATAATAGGTTTCGGAGACTAAATATCTTGGGGTATTACTTGACCCCCACCTTACTTTTTCGTCACACATTAGAAAGACAGTATAGTTTGTGAATCAGAAACTTGGTGCCTTATACGGAATTGAAGATTATTTAACCAGAGAAGCAAGGGAAACTATATCTAAAAGTGTGTTATTGTCTACACTGTATTACAACTATTTTTTGTTTACAAGATTAGCGAAAAAGGATCTGGATCTAGTCAACAGAACTTTTAATTCTATTTGTAGATTTGTCCTGGCTAAACTATTTAAAACACATCATTGTATTTTATATGATGCCCTCGGTTGGTTGTCTCCCAGGCTGACTTATCATTACAACCTGGGTTGCATGATTAATAGTGCACTTGTTAAAGGCTGTAAATCTCCTTTGTTTGGCCTACTAAAACTTAAGGATGAGCCTAGACTGCTTCGCTCCTCCATTGCATTGCATCTGTTTTTGCCTAAGTTTTCTGCTTGTATAGGAGAGAGGGATTTTTCTGAACAATGTTCAAATTTTTTGAATTCCTTGCCTACTAATTGTGTAAATGTCCCTGTACAAGAAACAGTCAAGAAAATATTATTTAATCATTTGCAATCTCTTGCTTTATGTAATTATTTTTAAATATGTGCATTTATATTTGTATTGTATTATCATCTATGTGTATTTGCATCTTATGTATATCATCTTAGCTTTCATTTTTGTGTAAAGCTCCGGGTCGTTCCTGAAAACGGGTCTTGGCCTAGTGTGCTTACCCAGTACATAAAGTGAATTGAATTTAAAAAACTGTTTTAAAAAATGATCAATTTGGATTAAAAATAAGCACTTTAATGTTTTTTGCAGATGAATGTTCCAAATTGCTTATTTACCAAAACAAAAGGTTTCAAATAAAACACAATTTAGACAGAAATATGTACGTTTGACTGCTTGTAACACTGGTGACCTCAGTTCTGGAATGAAACCAGGGCATTGAGGGACCACTGGTGGTGAAGGATAAAGTATTCCAGATGATGCTCTCCTCCACTGGGAAGGGAGGGCGGTGTCCTCTGCTGTAACACTGCCCCCTGGGTGACCACAGGTGGCAGTGCAGTTGCAGCAGCTTGGGTGGTAGGATGCTTGCTGGTGCTATGTGCAGTCATGCAATCACTTGCGCAGGCACATTTAGTGTACTTGCTGCTGGCATCCTGTGGGCAGGTAGAAAATGAAGGAGAAACCTTGGAGGCATGCAAGATGACACCCTATGCTTTCAGGCCCTGCTCTACTGACCGGCCACTCCACCTCCTGCACTAGAGGGTCAAGGGAGGAAGCAGAATGAAGATCCTGCAGTAACCAGCACAGGGCAGAAGCTTCATTGTGGCAATGGAGGTTGGAGGTAAATGCCAGAGAAGGGATGGAACAGGACTGGAAGTCAGGGCTAAAGGGGGCTACAATGGTGTCAGTGGCCATAAAAAGTATTATACGGAAAATGCACATTATCTTGCATTATATGGGGTTTAAAATGCAAACTTTTATGCTCAGTCAATGATTTCACAATGTATTTTAAGGGGTTTCACACAAGTCCATCAGCCTAATTAAAATCTTGATCAACACCATTGATGAGACATACCAGGAAGGGGCATTAGTAGGGACAAACTATTATGACTAATGGAATAATCAATCTCACTTGTTGAAATACTTTACAAATGTTCTAAAATAACTCATTACAGAACTTTTTTTAAAAAAATGCCTTTGTCTGAGCCTGCATGCTATGCATTTTCATGCAGTATATTTTGGAGAGTGCTATGTTCTCTGAATTCTCTCTGAGGGCCATATAGCAGAGACAATAAAGGATTAAAAGGGAAGGGCTGGTCCCACTTGCTAGTGATAAAGTGCCTGCTTACCACTCAGGGAACCTGGATTTGCATCTTGAGACTGGGAGCCCAAGCCAGGTTAACAGTAGGCTTGCTGCAGTCTATCTGGACACACAGGGCCTTCAGGAATGTCTAGCAGCATCAACCACTGGGTGGCTACCCCATGGTTACTCAGGTGGAGAGGGTGGGAAGTCATGCAGCTAAAATCTTCCTTAGTCTCCTCCAAACACAAGGCAGGACATTGTTCTAAAGGTGCTTAGGCTGTACATGTACAGTATATACACTGCAGGACAACATCTTGTACAGCTATTTGCAAGCAGTCTCCTTCATGCCTCCCTGATGCTGCTAACATATCATGCTTCCCTTCCATTGAACCACCTCAACCAGTGGAACATCATGGAGGGGGTTAGATACAGGAAGATGAAAGGACATGATGCTATGGGTGTAACCAACTGTATCATGTAACTTAAGGTGGGGGGTGTATAAGAAAAGCCATAGGGGAAAAGAAGTATCATGGAAGAAAGTAGAAACAGAATCAAAAATATGAAAAAGGAGTATCTTGTAGGGCTAAATAAATGGGAGCGAGAATTTCAGAATCCTCCCTCAAGCAGAACCATAAACTCTGTCTAAACTGCATATCAGCATACTGTTCACCCAAGATCCACATCTCTATCCATGTTTGATTGAATATATTTACTAGATACAATGGAAACCTCTTATAATGGACACATTTGTGCAAGCAGGTTTTGTCCTTTATAAGAGGTGTCTGCTATATCCTAAAGTTTTAAAATAGGAACATACGAACATACGAAATTTGCCAGCAGATAAAGTCCTAGAGGTCTATCAAGTCTGCTCGAATGTGCAGCTAGCACCCCTTATTCTGCAGCTGCCCCTCCCTCTGCCACAGTTCACATATATGAGTTAAGATCAATACATAATCCCTCCTCTGTCAACCAAGGGTATTGGGAACTGCTATTTGCAGCTAATTGGGAACAGACCAGTAAATGAGACCATAAAGATTTTGCTGTAGAGTACCTGTGCAGATTGGGTGATCACGGGGCTAAGCAGCAAATATGTTTGGTAAGCTTTTGCTGTATGGTACCTGTGCTGATTGGGGGATCAGGAGTAATACCCTCAAGTAAGGTGTCAAGTATCAGGCATCAGGTGGGGTGAGTGATGTCTTTATAGCGCCAGACAAATCAGCTGCACAATCAGATGACAGCAGGTAGTTAGCAGCTAGTTTGTGGCATATAACAGGAGCACAAAGGAACTTGCAGTGTATGCTATACATGGGTTACAGAGTATGGTATAAATGGGATTTTTGACATTACAATATAGCTTTTGGCAAGGCAGATTTTTCTTTTCTAAGCTGTTTTCTGCTATGACAATGTCCATTATAAGAGGCTTCCACTGTATGTTGTTTTGTATGTCATACAGAACAGAATCCTCAAGCTTACTTATGCAGTTAATGAAATGCCTATAAACCTGTAGTATGCTAAAATGCAATTTTTTTCCATTCTTTGTCTATTCTCCCTGGACATCTGGGTGGCTGCTCAGTCCTGTCCCTGCTTGCACCCACCAGCACCTGTTTCCCCAGGATTTAACTTGGCCTGATTCCCCACAGATAAATGGGAGCATGTGGGGCAGAAAGGGGAGGACTGTCTCCCTGAAGCATTCATCCAGATAGGTTGAGGTGTCCAGGGTGATGGCGTGGGTCTGCAGCTAGCAGGCAGGGCTTTATTCAGCCCAGGCTTCATTTCTCCACCTCGCACTTTCTCCTATGCCCCTGTCACAGGCAGCATGATGCATGGACATGAAGGCATGCACACATCACTGGGATGCAGCCCTCCCTTCTGTACTGCTCTGGTCTGCACTATCACTAGTCCTTCAGCTGGTGAAAGTCATGAACTGGGCATGCAATCCCACACTCCCTGGGAGAGGAAAGGAGAGCAGTCCTCAAGACACTTAATTCCTCCTCCTCCCCCCCCCGCTGACTCCTGGCAACCCAAGTCCACTTCCAAACTTGGGTCGCCAAAGTGGTGTGAGGTGTCCATTGCCTCAGCCCTCAGCACCACCAGGCCAGTGCTAAAATGACATTCAAATGAATAGATATCAAAAATACATTGCGTCATTTCAGAGTTGGACATTTTCCTGGCTCACATTTTAAAGAGAAAATAAACATCCTGAAATCCTGATGACCTTTTAATTAATAATAGCAATAAATTAAAGTTAGAATTAATTTACACATGCAATTAATTTACAAAAACATTTGCTTTTTTCATAGATACTGCAAACATTCAAGTCAAATGAAATGCATTCACATTGTGCTTTCACAGCACTTCACAAAGTTAGAGTTAATTAAAATCATCAGTAAGAAATGTGTGTTTTCACACTTGACTTTGATTTACTGTACTAGAGTGAAGTGAAAGAATTTGAGTGATAACACCATAGTGCTTCGGATTTACATAATAACTATATCTTGGTTGTTGCTACATAGCTGAGGTGTTTATTGCAAACAACCCATACCGAACAACCATATCTTTTCCATGTAAGACAGTAAATATATTTTGCATATATTTAGCATTCATACATTGGCTAGTTTGGGGGCTATTTTAAGTATACTTTATAAAATAATGAGAAATAGTCAATGTTTATATGGACAATGCATGAACAATATACTATATATAGCATACATGCACTCTTTTCCAATTTAAGCATGTGTTATCCATATATTGTTCATATATATGGGATATATTTTCCCACTATTTCATATACTTAAATATGACAAAAGGCAATCAGTTTGGGGATATAAAAATAGATTGTTTTTCCAATTTATGAATAACACATAGTTATTTAATATGTGAGGACACAGGGAATACTGAGTAAAGTCCTATGTACTATGGATCCCATCATGGTAGCTGTTGCTACTGTTGACATTTGTGTTACAAATTAAGATGTTGAAGCAGTCATCTCTGTTGAGGAGTGTGCAGCTGATATGTTTTGGACTTTGGGAGAAACTTTTTTTTTTATCTTACATTTTATTGTTTTCAAATAAAACAACAGTATACAGTTATACCTCCTACCAGGTATACTATACTAAGCGTATGGAGCCATCCAATGGAAAAACAGAGTAAGATAGACTCAATAGTCTGTTATAAGTAGTTGGGGGTAGTCCAAGTGAAGTCACCAGAATAGTCTCAATCATAGCTGCACCTCGCAATAGTGAGGCGATCCTGCAACAGTAAGTTATAGCAACAATATTTTATAACCAACCCAAAAGCTGATGTGATCCCTACTCATATATAATTATCCATCAATGGCAGCACTACACCACCCCATGCAAGATATTTAGACTCCTGCTTTGTAGAAATGTGTAAAAACAACACTCAATTTCAGATTAAAAAAACCTGCCTAAACAAGGCAGTAACTTCATTATTAGGAACTGAGCTAATAGATTTTTTTAAGCTGACCATATTTGTAACTGATTCCCTGCAAAACGGGAACATGAGATGCAAAACCAATAATATATATGCATTAGACTAAGAACTCTTATCTTGACTTTTGTAGGGCATTTGACAAAGTTCCCCATGACCGTATAATAAAATGAGACAATTAGATATAAACAATAGAATTACCAATTGGATAGAAGAATGGTTAAAGGAACGTACCCAGTGTGTATGTATTAGGGGTCATAAGTCTGAACTATGTCCAGTTACAAGTGCAGTACCCCAGGGGTCGGTATTGGGCCCAGTACTTTTTGGTATCTTCATATCTGATCTAACCATCAATATTAATAGTTTTTCCATTCAATTTGCTGATGACACTAAAAAAGTTGCATCAGTTAAAACATTGGAAGATGCAGCTAGCTTAGCTAATGATTTAAAGAAAATTGAGAATTGGGCAGATATTAACCAGATGTCCTTTAATATAAATAAATGTGTAGTTATGCACTTGGGTACTGCCAACATGTTAAACCAGTACACACTAAATGGTCAACTATTAACCTCCACACTTCAACACAATGACCTAGGGATAATTATTAACTCTGAGTTAACCTTTGATAGTCACTGCAACTTTATCATTAATAAAGCCATTAGACTTACAGGTTGCATTAAAAGGAGTTTTACCTCCCGTAATAAAGAATGTGTCCTGCCACCATCCAGGGCATATGTGAGACCGCTTCTTGACTACTGCTCCCTACTTTGGAGTCCATATCTAAAGAGAGATATTGGCAGACTAGAGGGAGTACAAAGGAGAGTAATGAGACAAGGTTACATGAGCTGGACATGTGTTCCCTGGAGTTGAGAAGAAAGAGAGGGGACCTCTTACTTATGAACAAGATATATACAGATACTGAGTTACTGAATCAGTTAGACATGACCTACAACAGACAAGATCATTATTTAAGAAGTCATAATTATCAATTAATACTAACATACCCCAACAATAACAAAATGAGATCATATTTTACTCAGAGAGTAATCCCATTATGGAACACTATTCCTTGTTTATTATTAGAAAGTAATAACCAGGATACATTTAAACAAAACCTCGATAAATTTCTGTTGTAAATCCAGAGACATTATACCAGCATGGCTGGAGACATACACTAATGGGCCATGGCCTTCTGTATGCCTATTCCTTCCTAGTATGAAATCCTAGTATGAACTCTATGGGAGAAACTGTTTTTGAAATCCAGTAGTCTGGATATATATAGGCAGACCCTTATTTTTGTTCACTGTCCATTAGTCACAAGATAAATCATAAATGGACAACATGTCTACTCATTCTTGTATTTCAAGAGGCAGCTAGTGTTCTATTTCAGTATAATATCCCACAATGGTGCTAATATGTTCTGAATCACTTCTCCATCCACTGTACTCAGTCAAGTACAGTATAAAGGATATGTAGTTGATACTCACTATAACAGTTTATAAATATAAGCAGTGGCTTTACCAGCAAGATATGGAAAAGGAGCAAAATCTCCAAGTCAGTTGTTTGTCAAAATAGAATCCAATGGTAAACTAAGAAAACTGGGTGGGCATAATGGTGTCACACCATTTGTGTTTGCTTGCATAGCAAGAAAACACAATGTCAGCATACTGCAGTCTTTCAGTGTGTCAGTCTTTTGAGCTAGTGAGTGACAAAGAAAACAATGGATCCCTCTTTTCAGCCAGTTCTTAATTTGAATACCATCATGTGACCCTTTTTGCATGTTACTGCCACTGATGCTCTTTGTTTGTACTTCGAGGCAGTAATCTGTCAGCACAACAGCCATTTTCTCTGTGAGCCCCTTGATTCTTTGGTTCAGCTAATTCTGTATGACCTGTATGGAGAAGCCTGCAGCTTGATCTTTTCTTCTTCCTTCCCCCTTGCATTATGCTTTTTTTCTGCCTTGCATCAGCCGGCAGCAAGCTTTGTGGATCCATTTGCCCTTACCAAGGTGGGAATCAAGCATGCAGAAAAATTGCACTCAGAGGCAGAATTGATAAATAATTCAGCTCTACTTTATTTACAGAAAATATGTACTGATGTTCTTGTTAAAGTTAGAACCACCACAGTTGCAGTAGTTCACTGCTATTTTTTGTGTGTGTGTGTGTGTTTTACACATGCTACAGTCTTGGCTGGTTTCATTTATCAGTTTCAGGGTGCATAGACTTTAGTTTTGCATAACGCATAACTCTGACAACACTCACTGTGAGTAACAGTAACACATAT
This sequence comes from Neoceratodus forsteri, assembly GCA_016271365.2. Classification (NCBI taxonomy): domain Eukaryota; kingdom Metazoa; phylum Chordata; order Ceratodontiformes; family Ceratodontidae; genus Neoceratodus; species Neoceratodus forsteri. Next base: position 1,782,934,340 of record CM057452.1, read on the forward strand.
TACATATCAGTCAGCTGTGTCTTTTTTGTTTGCCTATCTAGTCATCAATAGCAGCAGTTGGCCTCATTTATTTTAATAATCCAGCCCAAAGAGACTGGCACTTGACATAAATTGTACTTTTCTTCCCCAGTCACAGACATATTTTTTATACTGAAGCAGTTGAGAGTTTTAACAAACTGCGTGTGCCCTAAGTTACATTTCAAACCAGCTCTGGCGTTAGACAATCAGAAAAGAACAGAACACCTTGCTGCAATAGTAGTGTTCACCTCTACACCAAGCTTCATTGCAGGTTTAGCAAACTTTATAATTTATTAATTGTCCAGAACACTTGGTTAGCACACACAATTTAAGCCAGCTTGTTTCTGTCTCCCCCTCTACCTCTTTATAACCTTCCTTGCTTCTAATTGAGCTCATTCGGGTCACCCTCAGAGCTGGGGAAAAGTCCCCCATCCAAGAGGGGGGGGATCTACCGACCCCCCATCTCAGCAGATAGATAGAGACAAGAAGATGCTCAAAACCATCCTAATGATGGCCAATAAAGGCGACTTGTTGCTCATCAGAGACTTCAATCTGCCTGACATAGATTGGTCCACCTTCACGCCATTATCAGACAGGAGCAATGACTTCCTTATGACTTTGAAACAGGCAGAACTAAAACATCTGGTGCAATTACCCACCAGAGAAAATGCAATACTGGACCTTGTACTATCAAACACTTCCAGGATCACAGACTTCAAGGAAGGAATCAATTTAGGGTCAAGCAACCATAGGTCAGTCTGGCTCACAGTGAAAAGATCCGAGGACACAAGACACAGAAAACTGAAGATTCTAGACTTCAGGAAGGCTGACTTTAACAAAATGAAAACATGCATTAGGAACAATCTCAAAGTTGTAGTTGGGGGAGATGTGGAGGAAACCTGGAAAGCCATAAAGAGCACAGTCAATCTAACAACAGCAGAACATACAAGACAGATAAGCAAATCTAAAAGAAGGAAAAATTCTCTTTGTTTACTAAAGAAGTAGCTTCCAGTATAAGGGGAAAAAAGAACTTTCCAAAAATACAAAGAAACTAAGAAAGAAAGTGACATGGAGGAATACAGAGCAAGACTCCAGGAAGCAAGGAAGACAATTAGGTTAGCCAAAGCTCGAGCAGAAGAAAGAACAGCAAATGGGGTTAAAAAGGGGGATATGACCTTCTACAGATATATAAGGGAGAAAATAAAAAGTAAGGGCATTATCATAAGGTTGAGAACTAGGGAGGGCCAAAATGTTGAAACTGATGGACAGAAGGCAGAGGTTCTAAATAAATACTTCTGCTCAGTTTTCACCAAGGAGGATCATGGAAGTGGACCAGTACCAAAGAATGAAGAACACCGCACTAGTGAAGCTGACACAAATACCTTCACAACTGAAAGGGTCCTAAACAAACTAGCAAAATTAAAAACCGACAAAGCTATGGGACCCAACGGTATCCACTCAAGAATACTAAAGGAATTCAGAGAAGAACTTGTCACCCCATTAGCAGACCTCTTCAACAAGTCACTGGAGAGTGGCACAGTACCAGATGACTGGAAGAAAGCCACAGTGGTACCACTTCACAAAAGTGGCAGCAAAGAAGATGCTGGAAACTACCGTCCAGTTATCCTCACCTCAGTTTTGGGGAAATTCATGGAAACATTACTGAAAGAAAGATATGTACAGCATCTAGAAGCAACTAGCCAAATAGACCTAAAGCAGCATGGCTTCACAGCGGGGAAGTCAAGTCAGACAAACATGATTTCTTCGATTGGGTGACCAGAATGTGGACCAAAGAGGAGCAGTAGACATAGTATATCTGGACTTCAGTAAAACGTTTGACTCCTTTCCACATAGAAGGCTGATAAATAAGTTGGAACACACAGGAGTGGGACATAAAATAGTAGGCTGGATTAGAAACTGGCTTCAAGGGAGAACCCAGCAAGTGTTAGTAAATGGCACTCTGCCAGAGGAAGGAGTGATGACCAGCAGAGTCCCCCAGGGATGGTGCTGGGGCCAATTCTATTTAACATATTCATCAGTGACATTGTGGAGGGTTTGCAGGGAAAGGTATGCCTGTTCACAGATGACACCAAGTTCTGCAACAGAGTGGACATGCAAGAAATGATCATTGATCTAAAAAAAAACTGAAGGAATGGTCAAAACAGTGGCAGTTGAAATTCATCATCAAGAAGTGCAAAATTATGCACCTGGGGAGGAAGAACCTAGGCTGGAAATATATCCTAGGGCAGGAGCAGCTGACTATACAGGGGACTGGGGTTAGGGATGGGGACCAATAGCCACCAGGGAGTTTTTAGGCTACAGACAGGGGATTGGGGATTGGGAGGGAGGGAGGGGCCACTATACACCAGGGAATAGCCTTCCAACATCAGGCATGGGTACAGTTGTGGCAAGGGACCACTGGACAAAAGGAAAAACTCTGTACTTTACATTGGGCTGGCAATCAGTGAAAGGGGGACCACTAGACACCAGGGAATAACTATTTTTATTATCAGGCCAATGATCAACAAGAGGAGGGACCACTAGATACCAGGGAAACTCTATTGCAATTATCGGGCTGGAGATCATTGAGGGTGGACCACTAGACAACAGAGAAAACCTATACTGTACATCAGGCTAGTGATCAGTGTGAGGGGGGCATTAGACATCAGGGAAATGCTATTTTTATTATCAGGCTGGTGATCAGTGGGGGAGGAACAACTAGACACCAGAGAAACTCTATGTTTATTATTGGGCCAGCGGTTGGGAGGAGGAGTAGAGGGACAACTAGACACTAGGCAATGTCTAACAAAAACAAAACAGTTCCTGGACCACAGGAAACAGGGTGCTCTGTACACATATATTGATAGTGAACCTACCTGAGGAGTGTATGGAGAGTAAATGATACAAACAATACACAGACAGTTACCTGCTAGTTTGGGTGAGGTCAGCATGTAAAATCAACTTTAAACTTCAAGACAAAACAGACCACAACTGCAGTTAAAAATATAATTCCAAAATTAGTTATGAATGTGAAAAAAATGTGAACAAAAAGTTAGCTCACCCACAATGAAAACACTAGTGCTCTCCCCCCCTTTTCTTTCTTTATTTCTTTATTTCACAAATATGTGGTGCTTACCCTTACAGAATACACTCCTGAATTTTGTAATATGTTACAAAACAACAAAACAGTTTCTGGACCACGGGAAACAGGGTGCTCTGTACACATATATAGATAGAGCACCTACCTCATGGGTGTATGGAGAGTACATTTTACAAACAATATACAGTTACCTGCCAGTATGGGTGAGGTAAGCACCTAAAATCAACTTTAAACTCAAAGGCAAAACAGACCCCAACTGCAGCCCAAATATAATGCCAAAGTTAGTTATGAATGTGGAAAATGTGAACAAAAAGTTATCTTACCCACAATGAAAACACTAGTGCTCTCCCCCCTTCTCGCTTTTTTTTTTTTTTTTTTTTGCAGCTTAAAAGTCTGCAATTTTGTAAATAACTCCAAAGTTCTTATTTATCATACATTTTGGAAGGGTTCTTGACCCCATCCTCCACCTGAATTATGATCAAACCTGACCACTATGGCAAAGTGATTGTCTCCACTGGTCAGGAAAAAGCATCACATTCTACTTACCGTTCAGAGCAGAGGTCTCTGTGCTTAGCTCTATCTTATAGGGAACCACTCTCTTAGCTTCACTACTTAAATAGTATGCTTTGGCCAATAAGAGGCTCACAGATGTGCCTATTTCATATTAAAATGCAAAACTTTAAGCTGTGGGCTGTGCTTGTCCTACATTAGTTCACAAATATGTGGAACTTACCCTTACAGAATACACTCATGAATTCTGCAGTTATGAATGTGAAAAAAATGTGAACAAAAAGTTAGCTCACCCACAATGAAAACACTAGTGCTCTCCCCCCCCCACCCCATTTTTTGCTGCTTAAAGCCTGCAATTTTGTAAATAACTCCAAAGTTCTTACTTATCATACATTTTGGAGGGGTTCTTAGTCTCATCCTTCAGCTGAATTATGACCAAGCTTGACCATTATGGCACAGTGACCATCTCCATCAGTCAGGAAAAAGCATCACATTTTATCTTGCCATTCAGAGCAGAGGTCCCCATGCTTTCCTCTACCTTATGCGGAACCACTCTTTTGGCTTCATTACTTAAGTAGTATGCTCTGGCCAATAAGAGGCTCACAGATGTGCATATTTTATATGAAAATGGAAGGCTTTTAGCTGTGGGCTGTTCTTGTCCTACATTAGTTCACAAATATGTGGAGCTTACCCTTACACAATACACTCATGAATTCTGTAATATGTTCCAAAAAACCAAACAGTTCCTAGACCACAGGAAACAGGGTGCTTTGTGCACATATATTGATAGTGTACATGAAAACTAACTTTTTGTTCACATTTTTTTGACATTCGTAGCTTACTTTGGCATTATAATTTTGACTGCAGTTGAGGTCTGTTTTGCCTTTAAGCTTAAAGTTGATTTTAGGTGCTGACCCTCACCCACACTGACAGGTAACTTTCTCTGTATTGTTTGTACCAGGGAATCTCTATTGTCATTATCGCACTGGTGATCAGTGGGGGGGAAGGGTTACACTAGCACCAGGGATAGCTCTCTGGGACAGGCTAGTGGGGAGAGGTGCTAAGCTAAATCATCTGTGCTACTTATGCAAATGAGCCCATAATGGGCATGCAAATGGCCCCTTAGCACCTTGTATGCCCAGTGGGCTCATTTGCATGGATCTCTTTGAATATAGGAAATTTAGCAAGGGTGCAAACCATTATGACACACAAGTTCAGGAGCCATGTCTGCCCAGTGCTAAGCAGCTTAGAACTGGCTCGCAATGACTCTATATTCAGTGGCATAGTGCCAGTGCGTTATTCCACTGAATATACAATTTTTGGGCACCTGGGCAAGGGCAAGGTGCAGTGCAAATATTTGCACTCCACTTTGCCCAGTTTTGAATATCATTATTCTTTAACTGTGCACACTGGATTCTTACTGGGGATATACTGAATATACAGGAGGTGTGTATATGTATATATATATATATATACTGTATATTATATATGTATATGAGGCAGTATAGCACAGTGGTTTAAGGCTCTGAGCTACAAACCTGGAGATCTGGGTTTGAATCCCACAGCCCCCACTTGCATACTGTGTGACCCTGAGCAAGTCACTTATCTTCCTTGTGCTCCCAGGTCACACCTGGAAACAAGCTTCGGCTTAGTGTGCCTTTTCCTGGTTAAACAAAGTTCCCTTTCCTATACTGTATCTGCATAGTGTTATCATGCATTTCTGATGGTAAACAGCATAATACCATGCCAACTGTTTCATTTTTAAAAGCTAGCACACTACCCAAAATTATTACTACTTTTTGAAAGTAGTCAGCTTTTTTTTTTATGTCTGAAGTACTTTTTCTTTTCCTTTTTTGCTAATTAGAAGATTTTGTACCTGACAGTATTATGTGAGATGTGTGGAACAGGACTCTGCCTGGAGACTGACATATCTAGTCCTATACTCCTTCATACTATACCTCATCAGCATTGAGACCTCACTTAATGTGACATCACAACTGTCCAAATAGAGCCTTTTCACAGAATGCCAGATTGGTCACTTGTAATGTAACAATTAGTGAGATCAAAATGCTGATATGAAGGGGACTAGAGCTAGATATGTAAGCTTTCATGTAAAGTACTCCTCTTTTCAGCACATCTAGTACTACTGTATCAGGGAAAAAAAACCTTTCTACTGGGCAAACAGAAAAATAAAAGTATATCAGAAATAAAAAGTAACAGCTAGCGAGGCTTTACAATAGTCCTATTCTGTGTCTGTCATTTTTGGTGCTACTTTCCTTTTTAATGTGGCAGGTGAGGGAAGTGAGCAGCAACTTTTAACCCTTGGGCTGCCAGCAGAATTTGAATGGATTGGAAATCTGGACTGATGTATCAGTCTGCGGCACAGCAAGAGTTAAAAACATCCAATCCATCTCACTTCAGGAATCAAACACAATGGAGACAACAACACATGCTAGTGTTTTTGTTTGTACTAAGTGTTATTATCTGAAAACCTGTTTTCATCATACAGCCATTTTTAGCTATTCTGTATTATTTCTTTATTGTATTTTTCATCACAGTGAAACCCATGTGGACTACCAAGTTTGATCACAGCCACTGTAAGCGAATAGTGGATGGATGGGTAACCTGCTCATGCAGACCAGGATACCAGCTTGCAGCTGTAGAGAATGGAGTTGACACTTGTGTGGATACAGGTAACAAAGTGAAATTTATTGCATACCTGACATGGCTTCATGAAATCTTTGGAAGCACTGCATATTTGTAATTCTTTTATTTTCTAATTAAAAGTTTCCTTTAAGGAAAGGAAAGACATATCATTTTATAGAGAACCTTTCATACAAGTTGTAAAGGAAAGAACCTGTGAATTATAATAGACAAGGGGTATTAGTATGACAAATTATGCAAGGTCACTGTGAAGATGGATAACAGAATTCTGGGGTACATTAAAAGTGGTTGACCAACAGGGAAAAGGAAGCCATTCTGTAACTTTACAAGGCCCTGGTCAGACCCCACCTGGACTACTTTGTGCAGATCTGGGCTGCTCAATACAAGCGCACACTGAGGTTGGCAAGAGGGGCAACTCACCAAAATGATCAGGAGGGTCAGAAGAAAAGCACTATGAGGACAGATTGGAGGTATGGGTGACAAGATCTGGAAATTGGCAGCGTCATTTCATTTTGATTCAGACCCCCTGTCTCCAGTTTGACTTCAACACTTTGACCAAATACATTTCAGGTCACAAGGCGAGAGAAAGAGGAAGTGAAGCACTATACTGTATCATACCTCTCAACCTTTTGTCCCCCAAATGTGGAACATTGCCTGTCACAATGTGGAACAAATGGGCAAAATGTGGAACACTTAATCAAATCTTTACCTAAGAAGTTCAAAACACTATTAAAATGTTGCATTTATGTTGAGAATGTCTGTTATTAATTGAATAAGTTATTTTTTCCATCATTTACTGTGGATATTGGCTTTGAAATGTTGACTCTGAAAGTGGAACAAGTCCTCACAATGTGGAATAGGGACCTTTTCTGAAGTAAAATGAGGAACCTTCCTCGTAATGTGGTACAGTTGAGAGGTATGACTGTATTCATTAAAGATAATTGCAAAGAGTTTTGTGCTAATGTCTTTCAAGAGGTGGAACATCAGATATGTAAATGAAGTGGCTAAATCAAAAGGGTACTGTTACAATAAGAGCATCCTACAGAAGTGCTGTTTTTAAAGATGTGTGAGACTGATTGCTATGAAAGATAATTAAGCTGCTTCAGAATCAGTGGCTCTTATAGTCAATTATGTTCCTGAAAAAGAGGAAGATAATTTTGAAATCTTGAAAAGATGGGCCATGAGTCACAGTGGAGACCATCAAAAATTAGTATAAAAACTAGTAATCTGTAAAGAGGCCTATATTTTTGTTCAGTCCTTGTTTGCCTATTCAAAGCAGCCTCATACATTAGGTTTCCTAGAGAAGTCTACTGAGAGTATATGAATTCAGTTCTCCAAACTGCCACTTTAAGATCCCTTACAGAACGACCACAAGGCTCCTTATTAGGACTGAACAGAAATAGCAGAATTTTCAAATTCTGAATTCATGGAATTTCGGTTAAATTTCAGCAAAATTCTGTGAAAGTTTGCAGAATTTAACACATGTGTTTATTTAGTCAAAACTCATCTATCTGCTAAGGTAGAGACATGGAAATCTGCATGTATACAGGACACATTTTGATAGGTTTCCTAAATGTATACAATATATCTTGACATTTGGATCAGTGGTCGAGAACCTATAGGAGCACAGAGTCTGACAATTTATATAATTTTTGTGAAATCTTGTGAAAATATTTATCTGCTTATAACTCAACCATCTGCAAAGTACAGTAGCATTTGTGACCTCCTTTGAAAGGCAATAGAAACTGAAAAAAGATATTTGGTTAAGCTATTTTTTTATCTTACAGGGGTTCCTAGGGATTTCTAATTTCGCAATTTAATAATGTGTGAAATGTTGTAAATATTTTCTACAAATATGAATTTTTGAAAGCAGCTGTAGACCTGAAATGTGGCATGCATACATAGGTAACATGGAGAAGAAACCAAATAACAGGACAAAATACAAAAACGGGATGGAGGGGAGTCAGATAAGTAAGGTGGAAGGTGACTGAATGTGGAGAGCAATATGTACAAATACCCGCAGCCCGGGAAACAAAATCCCAGACTTGGAGGCATTAATGGTGGAAGCAGACCCGAACATAGTAGCTGTTACAGAAACATGGTACACAGAAAACCATGAATGGGATATAGCCATACCAGGATACACCCTTTTCAGAAAAGACAGGGAAGAAAGAAAGGGAGGAGGGGTGGTCATATACATGAAAGAGGGAATCAAAGCAACTGAGGTTCAGGGGATGAAGGAGGGAGCAGAGGCACTGTTGGTCACCCTACAGACAGGAAACAAAACCAGCATTAGAAGAGGGGGTGATCTACAAACCTCTGGCACTGGAGGAAGAGATAGACAAAAGACTAGTGGAAGCCACCCACAAAATGGCAGCCAAAGGTTAACTACTACTACTAGGGGACTTCAATCTACCAGATGTAGATTGGAGCACCCAGGCTGCGAGCACAGCCAAAAGCAGGAGCATCCTGACCGCAGTACAGCAGGCATGCCTAAGACAGCTTGTGGCTGAAGCCTCCCACAAGGGGGCTATACTAGACCTGATGCTCACCAATGGGGATGGAGATGGGGTCAAGGATGTTAAGGCAGGCAGCCACATAGGAACCACTGACCACAGGATGATGTGGTTCAATGTAACCACAGTGGAGGAGGCTAACCACGAAAAGTCAAGGTCCTGCATTTCAGATGGGCCAACTTTGATAAAATGGTGGAATGTCTCAGGGGAGCCCTGGCAAAAGAGGATGGGGAGAGTAGAGAGGCAGTGGTCTGTTCTCAAGGGGGCCATATCAGAAGCAACAAACCTCTGTGTTAAACAGCAAAGCTAGAGTAAGAGAAAGAAATGACCACTTTGGTTCTTGAGGAAAGTGACCAGGAAAATGAGGGAGAAAAGAAGGGCCATCAGGAGATACAAATAAACACAAAGGGAGGCAGGGAAGGCAATCAGGAGAGTAAAGGCTCAAATGGAAGAAAATATAGCACAGACTGTAAAGAAAGGCGACAAGACCTTCTTCAGATATACTGTATCAGTGAGAGAAAGAAGACAAGGAGTGGAATTGTCATGATAAAAAAGGAGGGAGGAGGGTATGCAGAGGAGGACATAGAGAAAGCAGTAATACTGAACAAACACTTCTGTTCAGTTTTCACAAAGGAAGGGGAAGGTGAAGGCGCACAACTCAGCAAAAAAAAGCAACCAGGGAAGGGAGGTACTGTAGGTACCACTCCATTCACAACAGAGAGAGTCCTAGAGGAACTCAGGAACTTAAAAACAGATAAGGCAATAGGGCCAGATGGGATTCACCCCAGAATGCTAAAAGAGCTCAGAGAGGTGCTGCCAACCCCATTGACCACACTATTCAACAGATCACCGGAGACAGGGGCAGTCCCAGAAGACTGGAGGAGGGCAAATGTGGTCCCTCTCCACAAAAATGGGAGCAGAGAAGAGGCAGGCAACTACAGACCAGTTAGCCTGACTTCAGTGGTGGGGAAGTTAATGGAGGCACTGTTAAAGGAGAGGACTGTATCATTTCTTGAATCTAGTGGAACACAGGATCCAAGGCAGCATGGATTCACAGCGGGAAGGTCATGTCAAACAAATCTAATAGATTTCTTTGACTGGGTGACCAGGAAGGTAGATCAGGGAAAGGCGGTGGATGTGGCCTACTTAGACTTCAGCAAGGCCTTTGATACTGTCCCACACAGAAGGTTGGCTACCAAGTTAGGCAGCATGGGCATGGGCCCCAAGGTGGTGAACTGGATCAGAAATTGGTTGAAGGGCAGGACACAGAGGGTGCTCGTGAATGGTGTTCACTCTGAAGAGAGTGAGGGGACCAGAGGGGTGCCACAGGGATAAGTTGAGGAACCAGTCCTCTTCAATGTTTTCATTGCAGAGGGGCTGGAGGGGAAAGTATGTCTTTTTGCAGACAACACTAAGATCTGCAACAGGAATGACACTCCAGAGGGAATAGAAAAAATTAGAAAGGACCTAAGCAGGTAGGAGAAGTGGTCAGAAGTGTGGCAGCTATGAAACAATGCAAAAAAGTGCAAAATCATGCACTTGGGGAGCAGAAATTCAGAGTAGGTAACGAGGTACAAGAGGGCAGAATCTTTCAGTTAAATGTTTTATTGGTTTTAAAAAAAAAGTAACACAATATACAGCACAAAACACATAAAAAAGATAACGCACTATTACACACAAATGTGCAGGCTGGCATCGTGACATAGGTAGGATATCAAGCAGTGGAACCACCTGGTATAATACAGCATGTAAAAAATGTCCAGCTGGACATTTAAACAAAAAAGAAAACAGGAATTCCCCAGACTGCTCTGGGATAAGGCACCTACCTAGTCTTGCAGAGTGGGCAACCACGACCAAATAGGAGGTACCGCTGCTGATATGAAGTCAAGGCTTAAGGCTTTCAGAAAGATGTACCTTCCAGTGGTCATTCTTAGTACCAGATATAAAAGAAAGAGAAGGCCACCACAAAGTAAACTCAGCCAACTAGACAGAAATATTGGGATCACATGGAACATGGTGAGCTGAGAATTGTGCAGCTAAGAAAGTAACAAATATCAAACTATATACAAAACAGTCTATACAAACAAAAGTAACTGCTGCTTACATATCTATTACAAGGACAGAAGTCAGTATCCATATAAACAATTGCTGTTAAGAGTATAATCCAGTAGCTATAATGAATTAATCTCAACCTATACCGGCCCTGGGAGCCAGATATGCCAAGTATGGCGCCCAGCACTGTTGGAATTTCCCTGCCTGTCCAAGTACCACATGGGTGCACCTGTCTAGTTCCTGCACTGTAGCAAGGTGTGGTGGGAATTCTCCAATTTCTAAGAAATATAAGTTTCACTTGCATACTGAGCAACACTAGACATCTGAACTCTTGAGAGGTGAGGTATGGGGCCTCTGACCTCATGCCAAGCAGCAACAGAGAAGCTAAGGGTGGTATAGGATGAAGGAGAATCTTGCTGGCCTCTTGCAACACTCTTAGCCATATGGGGGCAATAAGAGGGCAATGCCAGAGAATATGAAATAGATCCCCTCCAGGCTGTTGGCAATGCCAGCAGTTGTCGTGTGTCATTGCCTTAGCTTTCTTTAAAACTACAGGGGTCCTATACGAAGAGTGTATTATTTTATTGTGTATTAGTCTGCTCCAGGCATCTCTGTATGCAGTATGCCCGGTATTCTTGTACTGAGCCCACTCGATGTCCAAGATCTGTTTGTTTAAGGCCTTTTCCCATTTACTTTTTGATAAGGATGCTGGGTTCGGCAGGGGCATCCCTTACCGCAGCATATATTACCCCTGCTGTCCCTTTTGGTAAATGCAGCCAGCTATTAAGTTTAGAGGGAGCTCTAATTGGGCATTTGTTGGGGGGAGGAATTTGACTGCGTCTCGTAACTATAAGTACCTTCAGAAGTCGGGTGTAGGTAAAGACCACCGGAGCTTCAAGTTTTGAAAGATATCCACTACTCTAGTGTTGGGGGTCAGCAGGCCGCTGATAAAGAGGATGCCCCTGTCCTTCCACTTTGTCCATAGTATAGAGGAGCCCCCTATCTTAATATAGGGGTTATGCCATAGTGGGGTAAGGGAGAGGGGGCAAGGGGGGGGTCCCCATTTTTTTGTGTAATGTCTTCCAGTAACTTGTAGAGGTTCCTTGGGTAGGATGAGTTTGAAGTGTGTCCCCCACAGTAAGGAGGCCAACATAGGGATACCTGCAAGTTTTTGTTCTATCTCTAGCCACTGGGGGGAACTGTTGGAGTGGGGCTTAAACCATTTCAGAGTTTGAGAGCAGTGACAAGCCAGCTTATACCCTTCCATCCAGGGTAGTCCCCAGCCTCCTTGAAACCAGTGCGCCCTAAGCACGTTCCAGCTGTATCAAGGGTGGCTAGCACCCCATAGAAAGGAGCCAATCATCCCATCTAACTTCCAGTACCAATGTGGAGGTAAATATAGAGGAATGTGTGATACTGAGTGAAAAAATGTGAGTGCCATTGACATTTTAAAGGCTGCAATCTTACCAGCTTGGTGAGGTGTAGCCGAGTCCATCACTCCAGATCTCCTTTGCAATCAGATAACAGGGGGCCCAGATGGTTATCCTACCATTTGTCAGTATTGGCCTCCACTCTGATACCTAAGTAAGTAATGGTGTCTTGTGACCTTTTAAGACCAGACATTTCAAATTAAGGGTGAGTATCTCAGTTTTGTTTTTATTGACTTTGAGCCCGGAAATGTATGTGAAGTGTTTTAGAAGGGCCAGTAGGGGATGATTGAAGACTGTGCATCCTCTAGAGGGACCAACAGGTCACTGGTGTACCTCAAGGTGGAGAAGTGAGACTTCTCCAAATGTATCCCCCTAATGTGTGGATCTCATACGAAGTGAAAGGACCTGTCCATCACAGGCAGAATGGGGGATAGGGTGGGACATGGCCTTAAAGGCATTTTCAGCAGTGGCAAGTTCCCCCTCGAGCCCAGTAAGCTCCTGGTCTCTATCCTTCCTCCTAAGTGTCGCATATCCCATGATCTTCCCCCTCATGTAGGCTTTATATGTTTCCCAGGTATTTTGAGCAGAGGTGTCAAAAATAGGATTCTCTTGTAGGAACATTCTAGTTTTGGACTTCTCCTGTTCTATAAACTGTTGGTCCCACATGAGGAGAGGGTTGAGCCGCCATGTGGGAGAGTTGGATGAGGAGGCACCCCAGAAGAGTAGCAACTGGACCACGGCATGGTCCGAAATAACAGTAGGGAGAATTCTGGAGTCAAGGACAGACTGAGTGAGGGTTTGTGAAATCAGCCAGAAATCTAGCATGCTGAAGGTTCCATGGACCCCAGACTGGAAAGTATAGTCACGTTCCTTGGGGTGGATGAGGTGCCATATGTCAACTAACTGGAATTTGGAACTCAGCCACATCACAGCCTACACCCCTCTGGTGTGCGTCTTTCTACCTTGGTCACTCCTGTCCAGGACCGGCACCAACGTGACATTGAACCCCCCCCCATTATAAGGGGTGTATCTGTCTCACTAATAACTTCTATTTTGGTCGTTAGGTCCAGAAAAGCCCTGAGGGTCAGATTGACTCTGTAGGATTGACTAGGGTAGGGATTTGTGCAACAAGATAACCACACCTCTTTTCCTTGTAGGGGCACTAGCATGTATCAATCTCCTACTCCACCCAGTCTCTCACCAGATATGCATGATCCTGCCTGTTTAGTTTTGTTTCCTGCAAGAAGGCAACCTGGGCCCTCGCTCTCTTCAGCTGCATCAGTACCTTTTTCTGTTTTATTGGAGTGTTAAGCCCCCTGACATTCCAGATAACAAAGGAAATGTCAGCCATAGTCAAAGTGTGCAACAGAAAATCATTAAGAATATGGCATAAACAGCCAGCGAGAGCAGGGGCCAAGCTGAAGGTTCCAAGAGAGGTGAGGCATGCCATTGCTGACTAGGTAAGGCCCTGGGCAGTAATAGACAGTGGGCAAAGGTAGATGAGTCCTTGCACAATAGCCAGTACACAGAGAACATGTCGCAGCATGTAAAAAACATTAACATGAAAACATTAATACAGTATAAACAATTTACAGGTGGTGCGCCTAAGTGCGCAGTAGTAGAGGTCAGTTCGGGAGGCCAAGGATATAAGATCCTCTCAGGCCTAACCCACCCTTCCATTGGGGGGTGTTTCAGATAAGAGATTCACTGAGAAGGAGGGATCTCACACCTACAAGAGTGTTAGACGTGTAGGGGTACATGCGGGCTGACCGCATCTAGGCCACGCTGTCCCGGGAGGGGCTAAACTCTATCAAATGTGTACACCATAAGTTACTGCCACTCAGCCTGAGGGCATTTGGGGATTAGCAGTATAGCATCAATGGGTACAGTGTGGCAGCCATGGTAAAAGTCTTTTCATGCATAATAGGCTGAAAGAAACTGCATTAGCAGGTCCCCCCACCATGATGCTGGGGGGATGGGGAAGGGGGGCACCATTAAGGTGCACAGCTTCTGTGCAGTATAAAAACAGAATAAGTTATCAAGCTGTCCTCATTTAGGAAGGGGTACAATAGTATCATGGTAAACCAATTCCCCTGAAAGAGACAAGAGAGATCACCCTACTACCTGTAACAGACAACAGGCCTGTACGATAGAATTCCCTCCCTCTGCCCTCATCGAGAGGCAGTTAAAATAATACCCCAAGTGTAGCCAGAAAAGACATAATATTGTAAAAAAATGGACAACTGTGACAGTAGCTATACAGAGGCACTGCACAGCATCTTAGGAGTACTTTTCAGGACGGTCAGGCAAATACATAGGCCCAGATTCCTTTAGTGCTCAGTGGAGGGGACGAGATCTATGGACATCCCAATTGTAACCGCTAGTTTATCAGGAAGTTACAAGCATTGACTGCAGGGGTACCTTTCCCTAAGCTCATAACCTTGCCCCGACCACAAGAAAAATATTCAAAAGCACACTTATCTATGTCTGGCCTAGCGGTGTCTTCCCCTGGGGTTCCTCTGCTCTGATTAAAGACTGGGGTGCCCTCTTGTCTGGGCCAAGTTCCACAGGTTGAGGTGCACACTGTGATGGAGGGGAGGCTGTGCTAGGAGGATCCTCCACAGTCCATTGTTTTAGTTCTGCTTCAGTAGCAGAGGCCTCACGCACCATCTCCTCCCCAGGGTAATCAGGGAACTCCTCAGATCCAGACGGTTCCATGGGAGCCAATGCTGCATAGCAATTTGGGGTTGAAAAGCTACTGAGGCTCAAGTCATGGATCCCCGCTGACTCTTCCCACTGAAGTCCTTGCTTTGCCTCTCAGTCTTGTGGGTGCGTTCATCTGGCATGTTGGCCAGATTGTTGCCGCTTGAGAGATCCAGCTGGAAGGCCCAGAGTCACACCTTTAAAGGTGTAACTGCATTGGAAATCTCCTCCCATGTTCGATGCAATAGCCATTGATTTTTTGGGCCTGGAGTGGCCAAAAATATTAGTTTGCAGCACCGGAGGATTAGAGCTAGGCCAAGGAGGCCACTTACAGTGGAGGTAGTCCATAGCTTCTGGAGTTGAGAGGGAGACGGGGGCCCCATTCACTTCCAGGCACATTATGGAGGGGTATTGTAGCAAAAATCAGATACCCAGGGAATGCATCAGGTGGCGAGCTTCAATATATTCCTTCCATTTGGCCACCAATTTCTGACAGTAGTCTTGAAAAATAAAAATGTTATGGCCTTGCCACAAAAGGGCCCTGAGCTCCCGAGCCCTAGAGGTAATCCATTCCTTATCAAAAAAGTTCAGAATACGGGCCATAAGAGGTCTAGGCCTCTCTGCTACTTTGGGTGAGGGATTAAGGGTCCTGTGGGCTTGCTCAATTGCCAGGCCAGGAGTTAGCTCATGTTGCAGGACTTCGGGCAGGACATCGTACAAACAGTGCAAAGGATTTCCCCTTTCTGCACCCTCTGGGAAACCTAGGAGCTGCAGGTTGTTGTACCAGCTCCTGTTTTCCATGTTGTCAGTTTTGCTTTGCAGCATGTGGATGGTTCTTTCTTGTTCATGAACAGTGGAGGCTAATGAATCAATTCCTTCTGTATTGTGGTTCACTTGCAATCCAGCGTTGCAAGCTCTGGCATCATTTGTTGAATGGCCATGGTAGTGTTTTCTATTTATTTATTTATTTATTTATTTACGAGTTTAACCAGGAAGGCATACTGAGCAGGGTTGCTCGATTCCAGATGCGACCTGGGGGACAAGTCCCAAGAAAATATTACAGCACAGGGTACAGTAGTTATACAACACAGTGAGGGGCCACCTGCCACAACAGACAATAGGCAGATAGAAACAAGGAAACAGGGGAGGGGGAAAAATACAAATGGATAAAATTACACAGAATCCCATCTGAGAACACAAATACAAGTACATAGTGGGAACTAGTTAAAAGCAAGAGCAGCTGGAGAAGAAGTAGGTGCTGAGTAGGAGATTGAGGTGGCAGGGGTAAGATGATTGTCGAATGTTGGCTGGCAAGGCGTTCTATAGCCGGGGGATATGGAATTTGAATGCTGCCTGTCCTTTGGTTGTGCACATGAAGGGGACGTGGAGGAGCCTGGGGTCTGTGCTTCTGAGGGAGTAAGCAGGGGGAGGTTGTGGGGAGAGGACAGAGGCCAGGTAGTGGGGAAGGGTCTGGGACCAGAATTTGGCTGCGGACCTAGCACAGTGGGTTAATCTGCTGTCTTGGAGGGACGGCAGGGCTAGGGAGCTGTATAAGGCACAGTGGTGGGTTGTTTGTGGGCAGTCGAGGATAAAGGGACAGAAGGAGTGGGAAAGTGTGTCAAGGCTGGCTAGGGAGGAGGAGGGAGCAGTAGCATAGACTATGTCACCATAGTCGAGTATTGGGAGGATCATCTTTTGAACAATAGCTTTCCTGGCTGGAGAGGGAAGGCAGCCTTTGTTCGTATATAGGGCGCCAAGTTTAGGGAGAAGTTTCTTATTGATGGAATCAATATGAGTGGAGAAATCTAGGTGCTGATCGAGCCAGACACCTGAGTATCTGAAACTGGTGCATGCTTCCAGGAGGGTCCCGTCCAGTGTTTGGAAGGGTGGGCAAGGAGCTTGATGGGAGAGTCTTTGCTGTGAGACGAAGGTTAGCGACATAGTTTTCTTAGGGTTTAGGAATAGTTGGTTCAACCGGAACCAGTGCTGGATGGCGTTGAAATCTTGCTGTAGTAGATTATCCACATCGCTTGTGGAAGGGCCCGTGGCGTACAGCACTGTGTCATCTGCATACATTTGGACGGATGAGTAAGACAGGCTGATGGGAGGTTGTCTATAAATATGGAGAAGAACAGTGGGCCCAGGACTGAGCCTTGGAGGACGCCGGCAGTAACTGGTAGGGGGTTAGAGATGTGTGAGGTGATTTTTACAGCCTGGTGCCTACCTACCAGGTAGTCGTGGAACCAGTTGGAGGCCGGCTTGGAGAGGCCATCATCTTTTAGTTTAGAAAGGAGCAGAGCATGGGAGATGGTGTTGAAAGCCTTGGCCAAGTCTATAAAGAAGGCAGAGGTGATGTGGCCGTTGTCCATGCCGGTGAGTTTGTCATCAGTGATTCTTAGCAGGGAAGTGATAGTAGAGTGTGATTTACAAAAGCCGGATTGGTATGGGGTGAAGAAGGAGGAGGCGTCCAGATAGGAAGAGAGTTGGGCAAAGAAAAGACGTTCCTGTATTTTGGCCAGAATCGGGAGTAGGGAGATGGGGCGATAGTTACCCGGTGAGGAGGGGTCACCCCTTTTGGGAGGGGTATGACGGTAGCCTGTTTCCATTCATTGGTAATTTACCTAATGAGAAGGAGAGGTTGAATAGGTCGGCTAGTGGGGTGGCTATGGCTGAAGCGGACAAGTATATCTTGGTGTCCAGGACTGTGGTGCATTTACCGTTGTTAGGGTTCAGAGATCGTAGGGATTTGAGTACTTGAGCCGGGGATACAGGGTGAAAGGAGAAGCTGTATGGTCAGTAGGAGTGCTCTTGGTGTGGGGGGGCATGGAGTGGGTGGGTGCTGGAGGGACGACAGGAGTGAGTCCACGCAGCTGGAGAAGTAGGTGTTGAAAGCAGTGGCTACCTCACAGGGCTCAATGATGGTAGTGCACTGTATAGACAGTGTCGGTGGTGGTGGCTGGGTTGTGGGGGAGAAAAGGGATTTGAACGAGTTCCAAAAGTTTGTCGGGTGGTTAAGGTTTGCATTGAAAGCCGATAGGAAGTAGTTCTTTTATGCCTGGTGAATGAGTTTAGTGCAGAAGTTGTGGCGGGCTCTGTAGCATTGGAAGGATGCTTGGGTGCCCAGTTTCTTGTGGGCTTTCCAAGTGTGGTTCCTGGAGTGGCATTGGCTGATGATATCAGCGGTGATCCAGGGAAGGTGGGCACCTCTGACCCTTTTAGTGTGCAAGGGGGCATGGGAGTCCCAGACTTTTAGGAATTTGGCCTTGAAGGTTGCAAAAGCAGAGTCAATAGATGTGGCCACTGGGATGAAAGACCAGTCTACGTGTCCTAGGTCTTGCAAGAGTGATACTAGGTCCAGGGAATTATAAGACCATGTGCGCAGTATCTTGGGGGGAAGCGGTGGGCCTGTGCACTTTTCTGATCATGAAGATCATGTGGTGGTCGCTTAGGGAGTCTGGGAGCAGGCCCACACGTAGGATCCTGTGGGGGTGGGAGTATAGGACCCAGTCCAGGAGTGAGTGATTTTGCATTGTGAGGTTTAGCCGGGTGGGGTCCACAAATAGTTAGGTGAGATTTAGAGCCTTGATCTTGGTCTTGAGGTGGGTCTTGTCTTTGGCTAGCCAGTTGTGGTTAAAATCGCTGATGGCGTGAAGCTCGCCTCCCAAGGTTAAGGTCTTTAGTGTGTCCAGGTGAGCTAGGATGTCAGGCGGGGGGTGCCGTGGGGGCAGTAGGTACCTACAATGTACACTTGGGTGGTAAGCAGGAGTGAGAGCTTGATTAGGAGAGAGTCAATGTGGGCTGGAAGGGAGGGAATTTGCACCATGGTAAACTGCAGCCTAGAGGAGATGTACATGGCTGTTCCACCACCTCTCTTTTCCCCTTGTCGATCATGTCTGATGATTGAGTAGCCAGGGATGGATACTTCAGCATCAGTGTGATGAGGCTTTAACCAGGTTTCAGACATGATCAGGATATCAGGGTGATGGGATAGGGAAATTGGTTGTAGCACAGTTATTTTGTTTAGTAAACTGCAGGAGTTGAGGTGCAGGAGCCTGAGACCTTTTGGGAAAGAAAATGGGGTGGGTGCTTTGGGGGTGGGTGGGTCCAGGGTTTGCCTCAATATCCCCGTCCAGGAGGAGTAGCAGTATGAAATACTGTTTGGATTTATGCCAGAGGTATTTGGGCCTGTGGGCAGGGGTGATGTGAGTTTTTTGACATACAGCTGGCTGTAAATCAGAAAATCTATAAATAAAAAAAAAGATGCTGCCCTCAGGGGGTGTGGCTTCTCTCCTAATAAGATGGCTGCCTGACTCTAATGCTCCTCTAGGCTGCAGTTTACCATGGTGCAAATTCCCTCCCTTCCAGCCCACATCGACTCTCTCCTAATCAAGCTCTCACTCCCGCTTACCAATCTTATTTGAGGCCATAGTGACCTCTACCATGTGCTGCATCAGGGCAATGAACATATCATTGATCTGCTGCAAGTTGAGACCTATAGAAACATCTAGATCACAACTGTGCGCCATGCTGAAGGTGGAAGACGCAATCAGCACCAATAACGTTTATGGCTGAAAGTTAGCGATTGTGAATAGATCATTCTATTCCTCATTCATCCAGGATTGATTGCTCTGCTACACCTCTAAATATAGTAAACTGAGCAGTGTAAATAGCAAAAATTAACCCCTGGATTGGGGGAGCATTAGAGTCAGGCAGCCATCTTGTTAGGAGCAAAGCCACACCCCCTGAGGGCAGCATCTTTTTTTTTATTTATTTATAGATTTTCTGATTTACAGCCAGCTGCATGTCAAAAAACTCACATCATTTGGTGAGGTACGCAGACCTCTTTAAGTCATATACACATATTGTAACAATGGACTGAGACTTAGGATATTTTAATCTATGACTTGAGGGAGGCCCCTTAATCAGTTTATCAGGAGTAAAGTTCAGGTCTAACTTCTTGTAGAGCATTGATCCTCTCACCTAGATCTGTCCGGTTAAAAATAAACATAATGTCCAAGAAGTTAACCCCCTTGTAGAACTTCAAAGTGGGGGGGTGAAGAAAACAAAAGGCCTAAATGCTGCAGGAGCATAAACAGACTGTCTGGGCTCAATTAAGTTATATTACCCTCCGCCGGACTCTGGTAGGCATGGCATCCTACTCTGGGGGAGAAAGATATCAAAACAGGATCTTAATAAAGTTCACAAACTGAGAGATGCTTATTGCATCAATCTGTAAATTACAGCATAGACCTACATAACTGACTGTAGCAACTTTAACATTTAGCAACAGGAGGGACAACACTTTTTTTCTCAACTTCTCCAGCAACAAGTAATTATACTACCCTTTAGGTAATTACATTTAGTGTATTATATTATAAACTCCAAATAGTACTATAAGTCTGTCAGTCCTCTTCATCTGAACACTCTTCATTCGGCTTTAGGCTTTGAATTAGCTTTTCGGCAAAAGTAGTAGCTACAGCAGGGTCAACAAACACATGCATTTTAGCAGAATGTTTTATCAACAGTCTTGCCGGAAAGTTAAGTTGAGCAGAAATACCATTTTGAAGGAGTTCCTTCTTAATCAGCTGCAGTTCTTTTTTCCGTGCTTGAGTTTGCGCCAATAAAGCTGGGAAAAAGGAGAGATGGTGCCCTTCCCAGTAGGTCTCACCTCTAGAGCGAGCAGCCTGCAAGAGAGCAATCCTGGCATCTGAGTTAGACAGCGTGGCAATCGCAGGCATTGTTGCTGCGTCCCATCTCAGGGCTTCTGGTGCTGAGGGATTGAGAAGGCTCTCAAAACAGCAATCCCCGAGTCTGGTGGCAACAATTGTAGGTCTCAAAAAATTAGTTTAGTATTAGCAGGTATCAGTTCCTCACATCCAGCATATTTGTTGGGAAAACCCACTATTCGGATACTAGCCATGCGTTGAGAATTCTCCTGGTTTTCCATTTTTGCCCTCATCAAGCTTAGGTCCCTTACACATGATGCGTAATACTGCTGCTGGCGCTTGCCTTCTGCTTTGAGCTCTGTAATTGCTGTAGCATTCTCCTGAATCTGGCGATCATTTTCTGAAAGTTTGGTTTCGACTGCTGCTAGGCGTTTATTCATTTCGTCGTCTGTAGCTTGGATGTTTGTCAGCATGGCAAGGATTTGTGAGGTTGGTAACTCCGTTGAGAACTGCTCCTTAATCGAGGTAGGCCCTGCATTGCTAGTCACCCCGTGGGAGGACAAATATGAATCTAAGTTCTGGGATGAGCGTTTACCAACTTTTTTAGGGCTCATCTTAGCGTAGGAATGTTCAGGTATACACCACCACTGAAAAGGAGTTTAAATCTTAGATTTTTCCTTCTGTTTTAAACTTTTTTTTGCTGTAGTGAAGCTGGAGCTTTCTCAGAATGCTGCCTCCATGTTGCTGCTCAACAGCGCCCCCCCAAGGGCAGCATCTTTCAAAAAAGATGTGCAAGAACAATGGGGCATGAAATGAAGGTAGAAGGGGGAGGTTCAGGGGCAACATGAGGAAGTACTTTTTCACTGAAAGAGTGGAGGATCCTTGGAATGGACTCAAAAAGAAGGTGTTGGAGACAAAAACAGGGAATTCAAGGATTTATGGGATAAACATACGGGTACCCAAGAGGGTATCCTAGAGACAGGAATAAAGGGTAAGCTGCAGATCAACTAGGATCTGTAGTTTGAAATAGGTAGGCAAAATGTGCAGACTGGGTGGGACACTTGGTTTTTATCTGTGGTTAACTTTTATGTTTCTATGTGTCAGTTAATCTTGAAATCTAACCAAGCTGGATAAATGTGATTCGGTAGTTTTAAGTTTACAGTGGTAATACCAAAAATTATTATTCAGCAATATTTTCTTAGAAATTCATTATAGTGTAATTGGAAATGGTACTAGAAATCCACTTGTATAATAGCGCAGTGGGTTAAGAAGGCAGTATAACGTAGTGGGTTAAGGCTCTGAGCTGCAGATCTGGAGACCTGGGTTTGAATTCCATAGCCGCCTAGGTGCATACTGTGTGATCCTGAGCAAGTCAATTAACTTCCTTGTGTTCCCAGGTTGCATCTGGAAACAAGTTTTGGCTTAGTATGCTACTCCTGGTAAACAATGTTTCCCCTTTAACCATCACACAGCACTTACCACCACCGCATCATATAAAGTGATCTCTTTGCAGTCCTATAGTTTCCTCCTAGGTGATTAGTTTGTTCCTTTCCCTTTCTTTCTCATACTGTAGCTTGACCAGTCGGAGTCAGTAGAACTGCTTGTCCCTTATATGCTGCTTGTTCTTCACAGTTATGTATTCCCTTAAAACAGAGAGCGAAAGAGAGAGACCTATCAATTTTACTGTTAGACCTATCCCCTTAGAATAACATGAATTGAATTCAATTTCAGTTCTCTTTATTTGTAAAAAAAGGTACTTTCCAGAAGATCATAGCTCCTTAACAATTAGAAAACAGTAAAAACAGTAAAATAATATTCTCAAGCAGATAGCGTCACTAAACTGAGTCACAAAAAGCAAGTTCAAGCAGTATGTTTTCAGAGCAGCTTTAAAGCTCTCCACAGTCAGGCCCTCTCGTATCCAATGAGGTAGAGAAGTCCACAAGGCAGGGGCCACAAGCATAAAAGCCTGGGACACAGATGTCATCAACCGAACCCTGGGAACCTCTAGTAATCCCTTGTCAGCAAAGTGGAGTGGTCGGGAAGGGCAGTAAGGAAACAGAAGCTCTTGCAGTTAGCCCAATCCCTGACCATCTGGGGCCTTATAAGTCAGCAAACTGACCTTGAAGGTGCAGTTTGTGCAGCACAGGAGTAATATGACTGGATCGAGATGACCCAGTCAACAACCTGGCCACAGTGTTCTGCACCAGCTGTCGGTGCCCCAGTCATTTTCTTACCCCACTAAAACATGGACAGATATTTCCCAAAATATCTGTGTTACTTCTAGATAAATTCTCTGCCTGCCTGCCTGCCTGCAGCACCACTGTGGGCCACCAGAGAGAATCTCTTTAGATATATTGAGAAATACCTGGAAATACCTGAACTTATCTATGTCTGCAACTGTAGGTCTCTCTGTGTGTCCCTAAACCACAGACTTCTAAGTAGGCAATCAGAATAGTTACCTTTTTGGGGTGTAATTTATATGACCCCTGACCTGCTTCTAAGTCAGAATGATTGTCTCTCTATGCTTTCTTGCTGTAGCTGGGGAGTCTACTATTCGTGTGCTACCCAGCTCAGCTGTCCTTCCCTAGGTCAACCCATGCCTTAACTCCTGTCACTTGTGGCCCCTGCATGAGCAGCCTTGCCAACCACTATCTTTCTGCTTAAATTCCCCTGACTGCACAGATCCTTGACATGACCAGTACCCCATTGCTCTTGGCACAACTGCAGTCCATCTGCAGCATTCAGGCATTCCTTGCTCCCCCACAAAATTCCCTCTAGCTGTCCAGAAAAGGAATAGCCTCCCTCTTTGAACAGAATTTTAGAAAAAGTTAACTTGTCTAATTTCTGTCACTGTCATTTCTTACAGGCTCTAAGATTATGAGGACCATGGAGAATATCCCCCTTGGATAGCTTTCCTCTTAGGAACACTCCTAATTCAAGAAATGACCTCCTCATGTCCTTTTAACTAGTATTTCCTATTTCAAGTCAGGCAACAGTCAGTTCCTCCCTCTAGTTGCAGTGCATGGATTTGGATCATATTCTTTTGACCTGTATGGCAGGCAGGCATGTCCACTTGCCTGCACTACCATCAGTGTCCTGCAATGCCCCTCCAAATTTCCTGCTACTTTAACAATGGAGTGCCCTATGAATAAAACGATAACACCACTCTGCCCAGCCTTTTTCTCTCTCCTCCATGGAAGTTAAGGTGTACGGCTGGGCAAAATTTATGGATATGACTTTTACAGAAGTATCAAAAAATTCCACAAATTTCACAAAAACTCATGAAATTTGACTTCAGGGTCTGATGTTATTTTTCACTTTTTGGCTGTTTTTAATATAGATATCCTTAAGCAAGAAATTAAAAATATGACACACACACACACACATATACATATCCTTAAACAAGAGATTAAAAAGATGGCACATACACTCTCCTTTTTAGGGTCTAGAAACTTGCCAGACTTGATAGCATTGCGTTGCTTTGAAGTTACAGAGGCATTTACTTTTGCAGTTTACATACTTGTGAAATTTAATTAAAATAAGGCTTAATGTTTGGCTGCTTATAACTCAGCCCTCTTTACAGCTACAGAGCTGAAAGTTTGCACACTTATACAGTATATGTGGTAAGCAGCTGCAACTGTGCCACAATTGTTGAAAATAGGATAAGTACTTTTATCATTAAATGGAAACATTTGAAAATCAAATGTTGGAAACCTTTTGAGAAAATCCCACAAAATTTTGTAGAAACAAACTAGTAATTTTGCATGCATTCAAACTGGCAGAAGATTAAAAGTAATACAGCCCTGCTCCTTTCTAGAAACTGAGGAATGAGTAGAGGAACTGTTAAGGAAGATGGAATAACTGAGGAAACAGATGTCTGGGACTTAGTTGGAATGTTTGGAGAAATTCACAACCATATTGCATAACATGTTTGTGCACCATATAGTAGATCACATGGATTATAACTTTGATGAGCATGCTCTCTGTCCTGCAAAAGAGATTACCACCTTTTGGGGGTGCCAGGAAGACACAGAAACCCTCTTTGGAGGGTCTTATCCCTAAAGATAATACAGGGATATGGTCTCCTTAGACCAATGATACCTCAGGGAAGAAGACCCAAAAGAGCATAAATATGAAACAAATGCAACGTAATAATCTCCATTTCTCCAGATTGTGCCCTATCTGTTTGTCCCCCTTTTTCAGCTGCTGCTGCACAACCATTGTTCTTCTGCCTCTTGGTAATCTGACTGCTATACCTCCCATGGCTGCCAACTTGAGCTACCATACTACTGTCATTCCAATCGTACTGTATGTACAAGCTATGTCTCATACATCCATACTACCATATTTTTCCTAAGTGCCCTATGTTCATACAAGGCTATGCCTTACATGTAACTATTAGCTTATTCATTCCTACTCCTACCAACTGCATCAAGCATATGTTTGTTTGTTTAAGATTTATTTTTATACAGGATACAAATTAATTAGGGTATGATCCCCATTTACAACAATGTCCTGTGTAATACAAATAAATACAATATTCCAACTAAATTACACAACTACAAAACACAAAACACATAAAATCATTTAAAACATGTACAAATTGTTGTCAAATGTTTAAACAAGGAGTTCTTAAACTTAGGGAAACTTGTCAATGAGCTTAAATCCTGTGGTAGCGCATTCCAGTGAATAGCTATACAATTTTGTAGTGTAGAATCACCTAATTTGTTTCATGATCTTACCATTGGAATTCTAAAGTGCCTTAGTATCAGGTTTTTTTTTACCTGGAGGGTCTAATGTTATATCGTTAATAAGTGGATGAGTTCCTTTAGTATGGACCAGATTATGTGACCAAGTAAGCCATAAACATGTTCTCTTTTTATAAGGTTGTAGCCAATTTAATTCTTTATATATATTACAATGATGTGAACCATACTTTCTTTTTAACATAAACTTAGCTAATCGATAATTTGTTTGATTTACTCTATTTAAAGATTTTTGGCTCAAATTATTATACAATAAAACACCATATTCCAATACTGGTAACAGCAGTTGTCCCACAATTTTCTTCCTTACTTCAATTTCCAAGCAATTTGATACTCGTCTTAACACTCCCAACCTCTGGTTTACTTTCTTAACCTGTTGATTTATATGATCACTATAAGTCAGCCTTTGATTAATCAAAACCCCCAAATATTTTTAATTATTAACACATTTTATAGGACTTCCATCCACTAAATTAAGTTCCAAAGCTAAATTCTTTAGTGAAACTCCCACCGGAAAAAATCATACTTTGAGTTTTTTTTTTCCATTTAATAACAGGCTCTAGTCCCTAAACCATTTCTCCATGTTCCCTAAATCTTGTTGCAATTTATATTCTAAAAGATTGTAATTCTCAGCTGCTGCCATCATTATGGTATCGTCCGCATACAATTTGATTTTACTATTATTTATAACTTTTGGAAGATCATTTACGTAGATATTAAACATTAAAGGGCCCAATATCGAACCCTGTGGAACACCTCAATTTATCTCAATTAAATCTGAATCCATAGGTCCACATGTAACACACTGATATCTGTTGGAAAAATATGATTTGAACCAATATAAAGATTGCTCATGTACTCCAATTCATGCAATCTTTGCAACATTTTTTGAGTGTTCAGCTAGATCAAATGCTTTACTCAGGTCCATGAACACTGCCCCAACCCTCATGCCCTGGTTCAAAAAAGATGAAACCAAGTCATGAAAATCTACTAAGGCAGTGTTCGTGGACCTGCCCTCTCTAATACCATACTGACACCCAGTAAGTCTGTTACTTTGTTCCAAATATCCATAAAGCAGTCTGTGAACTTGTTTTTCAAGTAATTTAGATAGAATTGGCAACAGAGTTATTGGTCTATAATTTGAAGGAGTCAGATTATCTCCACCCTTATGAATTGGCATTATTTTTCCCACTTTCCAAATGTTAGGAACTATGGATTCACATAAACTCCAATTAAAACAGTATGTTACCATGGGAGCCAATATGTCAGCAGCTACTTTTAAAAAATACCCTTTGATTCCATCTTTTCCCCCCCCTGCTTTAGATCCATCTAACCCACGTAAATCATTTTCTACATCTTTTATCCTTATTTGCTTAAATTTAAATCTAGACAATTGTTCACTACTTGATTCTCTATTTTGCAAAAGTTGAGATACAGAAATGTGCAAAGTCCTCAGTTTTGGTTTACTTAAGTTCAAATCTGGCAGTTCTGAATAATAGAAATTAAGTAGTCTTGCTACTTCTCCTGGGTCCTCCATTAAAGTTTTGTCATTCAATATTTTTATTGAAGTCCTGGTTCCAATAGGATTTTGTAATTTTTTTTATGCATCTCCAACATTTTTTGGGATCTGTTGCTGCATTAATATTCTTTATAAAGTAGTTTCTTTTTGCCCTTTTAACTTCTTTTTTAAATTGTGGTCTCCAAAACTTAAACCGATTCCAGTCCTCTTCTATTTTTGTTTTTCATGCTTTTTTCCATAATCTGTTCCTTATTCTCAAAAGTGTTTTTAATTTTTCTGTTAACCAAAAAGGGTCTCATTTTCTCATTTGTTTCTGAATTTTTGGGGCATGTTGCAAAATTATTTCTTTTAGATTTTTAGTGAATTCTTCAACTGCAATATCAATTTCAGGAATTAACATTATTCTATCCCGTCTGAGAGTCCTTAAACTACCCCTGTGATTTTTAACTTTGAACTTCCTAAAATCTGTAATCCAATAAGATTCCAGCATTACTTTACTTAAGAAATATATATCCAATTTACACTTAATAGGATTATGATCACCTAAATTTATAGGCATTATTTCCCATGCTAATATTTTTATCTCTTGGGAAACAAAAAACAAATCCAAAATTGATCCTGTTGTTTTATTTTTGGAACATCTAGTTGGTCTGTTGTAATCCCAGAATTTCAAAGCTTGATTTCAATTTGAGACCTCTATCTTGGAACCAGTCAACATTGAAATCACCTGTTAAAATTGCTTTTTGCCCTTGTAATTTATCTAACAAGACTTCAGAAAAGATATCAAAATGTTTTATTTTTGTTTTTGGAGGTGCATAAAAAACTCCTACCATCATTTTTGCTGTTAACAGTGCCACTACCAGACTTTCAATTCCCCTTATTGACTCAGATAATATAATTCTATAAGGACCCAGTGTAGCCTTAATAAAGAGCATTACCCCGCCCCCCACCACCACCACCACCATTTGTCTATCTACTTTTTGCTGTAAATATCCACTTAATTGAATCTCTTTATCTTCTGATACCAGGTTTGGAATCAGAAGATAAATAAACAATATGTGGCTTGCCCTCTGCCACTTCAGTTACAATCCCATAGTCCCTTCTGCTTGTGGTGCAACCACACAGCTGGGTTCTTCTGCACCCTGGATAGCTAAATACTATGTGTCCCATGGTTTTCACCAACTCTTTTATCAGGCTATGCAAATTGCAGGAAAGACAAAAAAAAGCCACACTCCAAATGAGGATCATAAAGCAAAAATAGCAAGTGAAAGCTAATTCCTTTTGGCTCCCAATTATGCACACTATAGGCTCACATTGGATCTGCTCTTCCATCTGCTGCTTCCTTCCAAATGAATGTCCACTAGCCTGCCCAGGTGGTCACTCATTTTCTTTCCCTCAGGACTCAGCACTCATATTAACTAATCATAGAGCCATTCCTTATTCATCCAACATGCCATATCCATGCTTATGACTCCATACTAAGCTGCATTACATATGTTCATATATGTTCTCAGTCTGGGCTACAGCCTACTCATTCTTATCATCATACCTGGACTGAAGTTCTAACAACTACCAGGCACATTCCCAAATGATATTTTTATGTACCTAAACACCAGCTTTACTCAACTGCTCAGTGACCTTTAAGGGTTAGAATTACTCACCCATCCAGAGCTTCATCAGGGCACAACTACAATGTTGTTACTCATGAGCCTTGCATTCAAAGAAGAGGAACTAGGAAACCAAGATCAAACCAGCTGTTCTACTTAGGTACTCTCTTTCTCCTCAGAGTCTCTGTTACACAGAATTCCTTCAGCATCATGTCTTACAGGGTCACCTTCAAGGGAGAGCTCTCAGTAGTGTGAACTTCTTTGTTATCAGGCTGTGCCATATGGTTCCTTCAAGGCCATCTTGGTTAGTGCTCATGCATCTTCAAAAGAGGAAAATCCTCAAGTGTGTGGGCTTATTTGTCACCAAGCTGTGTCAAGTGGCTCCTTTGGGTGGGTGGAAGTCTCTGACATAAGATGGAAGGAGAGGACTACCATAGCTCCTTCCAGTCCAAGGTAGTGGGTAGTAGGTGTTAGTTTCAGCATCCTCCTAATCCAACACAGTATGTACAGTCATATCCAAAGACATGGTCAGATATTTCCTGAAATTTCTGTGATATTTCTAGAGAAATCTCCTGCTTTCTGCAGTCCCACAATAGGGACAGCAGAGAGAATCTCTTTAGACATATAGCGAAATATCTGGACATATCTGACCAAGTCTTTGGCTACAACTGTGGCAATCATTAATTCATATATCTACCTAGAGGAATGGTGACTTAGGCCTTGCTTTCCCAAAGCTTTCTTC
The DNA here is from genome assembly GCA_016271365.2 of Neoceratodus forsteri. Classification (NCBI taxonomy): domain Eukaryota; kingdom Metazoa; phylum Chordata; order Ceratodontiformes; family Ceratodontidae; genus Neoceratodus; species Neoceratodus forsteri. The sequence goes on from CM057452.1 coordinate 1,782,963,633, forward strand.
CACTGGAGGGATCTTCTCTTCCATGATGATGGTCATAAAAAATACAGATATGGTACTGCAGTTTCCTGTAGTTCAATATAAGTCTTTGGCAGTTAGGTCTCATTCCTGGAGATGAGGTTGGATAGTGGCATGTATTGGCAATCTCTCTTCTCTGGTGTCATACTGTACATAGATACATACAGTAGATACATACATAGATACATAGAAATTGCCCTAAACTTGTATGAAATCACTGACTATAAGTGATCAAAGACTTTTCATCACTCCCTCCCCACCCAATGTTCCCTTGTGCCTGTCTCAGGCATGTTTAAACCCCTCCACTGTGCTTGCTGCCACCACCTCTTGTGGCATACTATCCAAGCATCCACCATCCTGTCTGTGTAGAAAAATGTACTCATGTTACATCTTAATCTACCCCCCTTCAATTTCACATCGCATCCCCTCGTTCTGATATCTTTTCTACATTGGAAAAGATCCCCCACCTACACATTGTTTATGCCCTAGAGGTACTTGAACATTTCTATCATGTCCCCACTTTCTCTCCTCTCCTCCAGTGAGTACATACTGAGGACTCTTAGTCTCTCCTCATATGTTTAGCGATGCAAGCCATGCACCATCTTTGTCACCCTTCTCTGGATAGCCTCTACCTTGTCTATGTCCTTAGGCATGTGTGGTCTCCAGTACTGCACACAGTACTCCAGATGAGGCCTTACCAGTGTTTTATACAATGACATCAACACCTCCTGTCTCCTGCTAGTAATGCCTCTGTCTATGCATCCCAGCATGCCACTGGCCCTCCCTGCAGCCTTTGCATACTGCTTTGATACCTTAAGGTCATCAGATATGATACCCCATCATACCAAGCAGTTGTCTGGCCTTCAGCACATCCCTCCAGCATGTATTGGTGTGGAAACTTCCTGAAGAGGGTTCCCCATTTTGGTCACCCCCCCCAAGTCAGAGAAAGTGTTCTACTTGAACCTACATTTGCACAAACATTTTGTACAAATATGAGTCATTCATTCATTAGTTACAGTCAAGCATTCCACATACTGTACATATCCATCTCCTCAATGCATCAGTTACGTTCATGCATTACACATACATATCCAACTCCTCAGTTCATTAGTTATGTTCAAATATTCCATATATGTAACCAACCAGACCAGGAGGGGCTGTGGATATGGCCTACCTAGATTTTAGCAAGGCATTTGACACAGTCTCACACAAAAGATTAATATACAAGTTAGTCAGCACTGGAGTGGGTCCCAAGGTGGTAGCCTGGATAAAAAACTGGCTGGACAACAGGATGCAAAGTGTAATAGTCAACGGAGTCCACAGTGAAGAAGGGAGGGTAACTAGTGGGGTACCACAGGGTTCAGTACTGGGACCGGTCCTCTTTAAAGTCTTTATAGGTGACATTGGAGAGCACCTGGAAGAAAAAGTATGTCTCTTTGCAGATGACACAAAGATCTGCAACAGGGTTGATACACAAGGCGGGGTGGAAATGATGAAAAGGGACTTGGCAAGGTTGGAGGAATGGTCAAATATATGGCAGCTCTGATTCAATGCAAAGAAGTGCAAGGTAATGCATCTGGGAAACAAAAACCCAGGGGAAGAGTACACAATGGGTGGTGAGATAATAACAACAACAAAAATTGAAAAAGACCTAGGAGTAATTATATCAGATGACCTAAAGGTGGACAAGCAATGTGAGAAGGCAGTAAGGAGGGCTGGGGGGATACTGGGATGCATAGAAAGAAGCATCAACAGTAGAAAGCAGGAAGTTGTTATCCCTTTGTACAGACAGTTGGTGAGACCCCATCTAGAGTACTGCATGCAATTCTGGAGACCCCATCTCCAACAAAGACATAGACAGAGTGGAGGCTGTTCAGAGAAGGGCAACCAAAATGGTGCAGGGTCTGCACCAGAAGACATATGAGGAGAGATTAAAGCAGCTTAATATGTATACCCTTGAGGAAAGGAGGGAGAAGAGGAACATGATAGAAACTTTCAAGTATCTCAAAGGAATTAACAAAGTACAAGAGGGCAGTATCTTTCAGAAAAAGAGATATGCAAGAACAAGGGGGCACAATTTTAAGATAGAGGGGGGATGGCTCAGAGGTAATGTTAGAAAAGTATTTTATCACAGAGAGGGTTGTGGATGCATGGAACAGCCTTCCTGAGGAGGTTGTGGAGTCAGGAATAGTGGGAGAATTCAAGAATGCATGGGACAGGCATAAGGCAATTCTAGTGGGGAGTAGGAATAAGTAAGCTGTTGATTAACTAGAATCTGCAGCTTATCCATCAGGTAGGGAAATGGGCAGACTGAGTGGGCCAAGTGGTTCTTATCTGCCATCAGATTCTATGTTTCTATGCTTCTATGTTTCAACTCCTCAACTAATCAGTTATGTTCAAGCATTCAACAGCCGCATCCAACTCCTCAATTTAGCAGTTAAGTTCAAGCATTCCACATATGTATCAAGCCCCTCAATTCATCAGTTATGTTCTAACGTTCATCATACATATCCAGTCCTCATACTGTACATTACCATCCAAGTCACCCAGTAGCCAAGTGAACATAAACTTTCTGACAGGAAGGCAGGTTGAGGATGCTGTGAAAGGAGAGAAATTAAATCAGACACTTCCATGGGAATGAAGGAGTGAGGCAGATGTCATTTATGGTATGATGCAGACATCAAACAGGACCGATGAAGGCACACTACTTTGGCATGGGTATCTCCACAATAACTACTGATGTGTAAGAGCTAGAAAGAAGGTTAGATAAGTTTAATTGAAATTATTGGAAAACTGGGTATTTTCATGCAATCTAATGATTACATGAAAACAAAATAGCCCTAATTAACCACAATTATACATTTTCAGTACAGGTGACTTAGGCACCAACCACTTAGTGAAACACAAAACTATTATATTTAGTTAAATTAGTGCCATGTGATAAATATAACACACACAAAAATAACTTGTTTACAGTATTTCAGATAGAATGTCCCAATGATAGTGCCATGTAGTGAAGTAATTTGATGTTAAGATTTTTAGGCAAGAAAAATATGCTTACAAGGGGTGCAGGATAATACGTAGAAGGGGGAGGATCCTGAGTAGACAGAGAGGACATAACATGGACTGCTGCAATAAGGAACCATAGACTGTGCAAGAAAGTGCCTTTTGACCAGAAAAATAGTGACAGAAATGTCTGTGTACGTTAACTCAATTTAGTCAGATGTTAAACCTCTAAAGCATAGCTAAGGCTTTAGCCAGAAGGCCCTGTGATGGCCGAAACATCCCCAGAGAACAGCCAGATCTGTAGGAATATAAAGGTGTGCACCCAGTTCTTTACAGAATGTGGGAAAACCCTCACAGAACATGTCATAATTAATGTTGAATGCAGCTATGAATTCAGGAACTCCGAGTTTGTTGAGCAGTCAAGAGTCTTCAGCCCTAAGGATGATGACCACTTGTCGATGTGAGAAGACTTCATTTTCCATAGTATCATGCATGAACACTAGAAGGGCTACAAGGTTCACATCCTTACCATCTACAATGTATTTCCTAAGATGGAAAGAAACAAGGTGTAATGTGCACAATAGAAGTAGTAAAAGATGTTTGAGTGCATAGCACAGTAGTAAGGAGGAATCATACCTGCATACTGTAATATAGGTTGTGTTGGATTCAGAAGAACAGGAGGTTGGAAGACCCCGAGGGAGGTAATGTGTTAGGCAAAGTATTATTGTAAGAAATAATAAAAGCAGTGGCACCAGACTTACCACAGAGCAACACAGCACAAAATCAACACTTCACAGAATGGATTACTGTGAATGTGCATTACCTCTACTCAGTGCTTAAAAGGTACTTCACAAGTGCAAAATAATGACAAAGTAGCAGCAAAAATGGGGGGGGGTGCTGTGGAGCAGCCAAGATGGTGGCTATCTTTCTGCTGGCTCTGTATCAGGATTAACAAAACTTAACTTGGATTCTGTCATCCCTGGCTTTTTAACAAAAATGTATTGATTGGATAGTGACTTCTTTTGTCCACACAATGGTGTCAAAAAAAAAAGCAACAGCATCTGATGCAGGGGCTAAACAATTACTTCTCTACCCCAGGAACAAGTGCGTCAGGAAAATCTGATCGACCAATCATTCCCTGTGGCCCAGAGTTGTCACCGATAATGCCTATTCTCAACAAATTACAGGCTACTGGGGATGAGACAAACAAGAGATTGGCCTCGATGGAGCAGAAACTTTCTGACTTGGACAGCAAAATTAATAACAATAGGAAAGCCATTACAGAACTTAATGTAGTTGCAGAGTGGCAGACTGAAGTTAGCTCAGCCCTTACTGGAGATGTGGACTTCTTAAGAGCTAGGGTGGAGACCTTGGAAAATGGTCAGCATCAACAGAATGTTCGTGATGTTGGATAGTCCCCTTGGATGGCAGGGCGAACGGATTTACTGAAATATATTAATAAAATTATCTTTGATGATTTGGCTCTGCTACTTTGGGATGCAGATGTCAGTGTCACACAAGCCTTTGCTATTCCAATGTGTGCCAGACTTCATGGTGGTACAGAGGACAGACCACTCATGGTAATCACCATGCTTTCCACTCCAGAGGCTCGAATTCCCCATTGCAGATGGTTGGCCATAAGGGGGATATTATCTGGGAAGGTAGCTGACTGGTGTTCTTTCCCGACCTCGTCTCCAAGACACAGAATTGCAAGAAAAAGCTACAGCTAATTAAAAAATCATTTATGGAATGGGGAGTGGTGGCTCAAATGCTCTTCCATGTCTGTCTGCAGACCTCATTTCAACAAAAACTTACATCTTCACTGATTCAGCTGCTGCTTCCAGCTCCTTGGACAAAACAAAAAGCCAATTGATGTCAGAATCTCAGGAACCTGTGAACGAGGATTCTTAATGTGCCTAATTACTGGACTTATGCTGTCTGGCCCTATTTCACAGGTATCTTGATGGGTCCTGGAGGCCTGCAGATTGATGGCTTTGCACCACTGACTGCCCACTATCTTTACACCTTATTGACAAACTAGTCTCACTGTGTGCTGTTGTTTCATAAATGTTTAGACCATTAACCCGTTTGTCTAAATACTTTTCCTCCATTGTTATGAAACATATTCTACTAACCTGTGTACCTCAGTGCACTACTCAGTCAGTGAATTTAATAAATATTCGCACTGAAGTATTGTTCCCCAGCACGGTATTTGATTTGATACCTGGATGTGCAGGGTATTTGTTTTAACATTACTGAGCTTATTTTCAGAATTCCAGTCTGGGCCCCATACAAGTCTACAGTTTCCTTTAACATTAGTTTGAATGCCTGCAAGAGGGAGGGATTACCTGTGAATTGATTGTTTAATTTCCATATAATCTGTGGTGAGAGTGTCATGCCCTAAGGTTTTACTGTCCTGGAACAATTGCTCCTTACGTCCTTGTTAAGATGGATTGTCTGTATCTGCCTTCATACAGTTCTTTGTGTAAATGTTTTAAATGTTTTCTTTTGTGTTAACATTTTATCGACCTCTCACTGGTCAAATGCAGCCTGAAGTCTTATTGTTAATACGTACTATAATTAAAATACATGTTGTTCTACTGTTTATGTGAAAATCATAAATAAAGTCTTCAAAAAAAAGAAGCAGCAAAAACAAGGTGCAGTTTGCATCAATGCAGGAAGCCAGACTCCCTTCTCTACCCTAATGCTTATCTGAAAAAAATCAGGCCTCCTCCACCTTTGAGAAAGCTTGATTTGTTTTAAGCGAAATATCTGGTCAAAATAGGTCATCTGACTTGCCGCTTCCTGCCTTCATGCAGCAGTGTCAGTGGCTCAGTAGATAAAACATTCACCTCTTGGGCCAGAAGATCAGCAAGTCTCAGGTCCTAGCCCCACACAAGGTACCTGGAGTAATTCCCATCTCTGACGCACTAGTGCAGTATGGGGGGAGCACTGAACAGGTGAGGTGCTGTCCTCCAGGTGAGACATTAAACTGAGTTCCCTTCTGCCTATCTCTGCATCACTGTCCAGGTGAAAGCAAACTATCCTATGGACTTTATTGAAGAAATATAAGGGAGGTTCCCCAGATTTATTTCCAACATTCCCTTGCCAGGGAAATAGGTCTATGCAACCCGCACCCCAGGATGCAACTGAAAACAAGCCATCATAGCTTCCCCGGTCAAAAAAATTACAAAAAAAATGCACACTGAACCTTTTTTTTTTGCTGCTGCTGCTGCTTTGTCATCTTTTGCATCCATGAAAGTTGATGCACATTTGGTCCTTTTTTTGAAGTGCTGGTTGTGCTCTGCATGGTGAGCCTAATGCCACTTCTTTTGCTGTTGGTTTGTAGTCAGTTATGGCCATTCCCTGGAGTGGCTTGTTTTTCTACTAGTTCAATTGTACTTTTATGTATTTTGTATTACACTCCCCTCTAGTTCCCCTTCCCTGGGACACACCTGGGAATGAGCCTTGTCTTTGTTGTGCATATCCCAGTGACCAAATTGTAAATAAATAGTTGGTCTAATTGGAGGATAGCTAGGCATCAGTGGAATAAGTAGCTGTTGACTGGAGGTCAGTATGCTGGAGGGATACGAAGGAGTGGTAGAAGATCCAAGATTGGAAACCCAGGTAGGGATGGGTCAGCTGTTGAGAAAGACCACTTTGTTTTCAAGGTTGGCAATAGAAGATTTTACTTGTTAGAGTTATTTTTATTCATTAATCAAATTTGGAGTAGTCAGACTTTGGAATTACTAAAGGGATTAGTCAAGAGAGCTGCAGAGCATAAATTGAATCATTGCTTTCTATCAGCAGAAGCACAGAACAGGATCTTCATCACCTGGAGATCTGCCATTAACTTAAAAAGATGTCAACTCCTTTTACTTAGGCTACTACATTTCACTATGCGATTTTTAGAGTGCAGGTGGGTTATCACATTAGGGGCAACAGATGTGGAGGTATCACTGTCTACAGCACAATAATCTGATTGCCCAAAGTTGGAGACTTGATTAGCGGTAGTGTGGTTTAATGGTTAGAGCAATGGTTTGGAAAATGGGAGCTCAGAGGTTCAAACCCTGCTAGAGCCAAATACTTACTGTGTGACCTTGCAAAAGTCATTAAACCTCTGAGTGTTACAGCCCAACCAGCTGCAGAAATGGGTAGTCAGGTCCTCAATGGAAACTAGCTGCTGCATCTCAGCTGGGCTATCCTGTTGTAAAATTAGCAGACTGTTTATTTTATATATATTTTTTCAGACAGTCAAAGGTAGTGATACACAGGATCAAGACATAGATGTTTCTGGGATGGCCAGTAGAGGGTGATCCTGCTCTTACACAGTTCTGCAGGTTATGATGGATAGATGAAAGACCAGACAAGTTTGACCTAAAAGATACATATATCGCAGTGAGGAGCTGTGGAGGTAAATAGTATGAAGTGTGTAAGTAAGAAAGTAAATGACACACAGCGTAGGTGAAGGTTAATGCTACTGATGTCTATCTGCAGTCGGAATGCTGTACAAGTGTTTGCAGCTCTAAAACTGCTGCAGCTTATGGTGGGTGAAGGCTAAGGGCATTTCATCCACCTAACATTTATAGGAGGGCATCAGTCCCCCGGAGAGGAGGAAGTAAGTGACAGGCAGCCAGAGAATATACCAAGCATTCTTTAAGGAATCTGATCAGAAGTGTATTGATCGGTGAACTGTAGTAGGAGCCCTTCTTGCAGCAATCTCAAACACAGGTACTGTAAAGAAAGGAAGTGGCTGTGTAAATGGGAACCCCAGTGCAACCAGCAAAAACACCCAGTTTTGATCCTAAAGATGAGGGCAGAGCTGGAGGTAGCAGGAAGGAGGCAGAGGCTAGTTAGGCAAAAGGGATAATCCTGTGTGGTACACAAGACCAGTTTTATGGAGGTACCAGAGGGTTTGTCACACACAGGGCTTGGAAAATAGCTTAGATTCATGGCTGTCAAAGGGAATAGCACCTGACAGCAGGAAATAATGTAGAAAAGATGAGAGTCAAACGAAAAGGTAAGCATCCAAAAGGCAAGGATACAAAACCTGGCTGAGCAGTATGATTTGCAGAGTACCCACAATGCAGCTAGAGCCTAAAGGGGAGTGTGACTCTAGCTTAAATAGTACAATCAGTGGTATGACTTTGTTCCACTGCCCACTGAGTTTAAAGCATAGTCTCTTTAAAAATATTAAAATACCACAACTTGAATTTTTCTAAATAAGAATTAACCTAGATTAAGACACTGAATATTTAGGGAAGATTGCTTGGTCCCACTGGAATATATTTACCAGACTGGCCACTGCTACTATAAGAAAATCTAACACTGATCTTCCATCCTACTGTACTGGAAAATTCATCAAGGTTAGCACTGTCCACAGCCACGGTGTCAGATCCAGCAACAGAGGTACTGTAACATGCAGCTTCCTGCACTCAACAGAAATTCAGACATATACTGTATGTCTGTCCTGCTGATGGGATTCTCAGTGAAACTCACTTAAAGAGATACTGTCAACCTTTTTTTGCATCATATTATTTTTAGGTAAAACCCCACATTTTATGATTGCTTACCTTCTCTAAAATTAATTGATTTTTCTGGTTGTTTTAGCTGCCTCCTTGCTAATTAAAGCTGAAATGCATGGTAATGTATACAGTATCTATACCCAGCCTTGTTTTGCTTCAGATCATTGAACTGCTCTTATTGCATATTTCCTGAAAATTAGAAACACCCTCAAACAGTTCAGCCACTCATGATACCATAGTTTCCTCTGCTCCCACTGCATAATGAGTGGCTAGGTTGTGCTGGGGGTGTTCCTGAGTCCAGGAAAGATGCAGTGGAAGTTGGTCAAGAAATGTAAACATGTTTTGGTGTGGTAACATCAGTATGGTGGACACTCCGTTTTTCACTTTTTAAAAGGAAAAAGGTATCTGAACCAAACTACCAGCTGCATCAACAATCTGTATAGAATGTGAACAATCATAAAATGTTTTTTTAAACTAGGGACACTTAGAGGCCTAAGGGGGTTGACAGTGTCCCATCCAGCATACTTATTTCATCCCTGCTTATAACCTTAAATTACTATGTTACTATGTATGTAGCCACACACACTGTGACTAGACTCAAATCAAACAGGACACTAACCAGACACATTTAATGGCTTGTAAGAGTAGGCTTTAGTAACAGCACATTTAAATAGCTATTCATGTTCTATACAGAGATGTCCCTTACCTTCCTAATGCTGACCTTGTTGTATGCTAACCAAACTTCCGTGTACTCAGTGTTTTTCTAAGTATTTTGCTAGCATGTGTTAACTATAAATATGATGATGTATTCCCCAGCACCTCCTTGTATGCCCAATGGTTCCATGTCATAACAGCAATTGCAAAACAGTGATGGATGTTACAGTGAGTGTACATCGCCCGAAAAGCAAATCGGCAATGTACACTTGTGGGCGACAAGACATCTGATAACTTAATGTAGTATTATGCTGGGAGGGGGTCTGTGTGTCCCCGCACCCTCCTGACTAAATATAATCAACTCCGGGGGGGGGGCATGTCGGGGAGGGGGAGACAGTCTGACAAAAAACAACAACAATGGCAGCAGTAAAATTTTCCCTGGTCCACAGCCCCGAACCCAGTACCTGCTGTATCAAAGCTAGCCACCCTCACCACCACACCACACCACACCACACCACACCACATGGCTAGCTCAGTGGCAGTAAGGCACAATACCCCACACAAACGCTCTTCCCTATCCCTACCCTTCTCTTCCCTATCCCTCCCCTTCCGGTCACCCTCCCTTGCTCATTTCTACTGGCACTTTCATATTCTGTTGCTACCCTTACAGGGATAGCCCAAAAGGGTAGCACTGTAAATGAGTCACTGTTTTGACAATCATTCATTACAGTCGGTATCATCACTGGATACCATGCACAATAGGTTACCCTCTCTGCTTTTCTACCGAATGTCAACTATATTAATAAAACACATTTTTGGGCATTAACATTAAGTGAGCAGCAGTGTGTCAGTTTCAACAACTGGGATTTTATTTCCCTCAAAATCCTTTCGGCTGCTGAGTGGGCTAGTCCACATGTCAACTGAAATGAAAGGAAGAAGTTGTTTCCACATGTTCCTGACCAGGTTCATGTTTTGTCACAAAGATGACTGCTTTTATAATGTTTTTATTTTGTGTGCTATTTTCCCATTGATAGATTAGTTGTCATTTGGTGCCTTATACACAGTCACAAGTAACTGTTGCTGAAAGGTCACAATGACACTTAGTACAGTCCTTTGTCTGGCACTGTTTTATGCAATGAATTATGTATTTGAATTTTATTTGGTAACTGGGTGAGTCCAAGAGCAACAAATGCCCATTTTCAAGGGCACCCCAGTAGCACTAAAAATTAGAGTGATAGGTGCCTATGATGGTAGCACATAATGTGGGTGAGTCAAACTGAGTGACTTAATTTGACCACCCGTTGGAACAGCGAGGGTGGATATATAGCGAGGATTATGATAGGGTGAGTGTAGCAGTGAACTACACCAGCTGCAGCAGGCTATGGAGCTGTGCTCGGCCAAGCAGTTCTGACCTGGCTGTTTGCTGAAGTGGCCTCAGTCTCCACCCCTGGAGCTGGTGCACCTGGGTTTGGGTCTGACTGTGATGGATTTTTTTTTATTATTTCTTCTTTCCCCCATGTCCACCCCCCCCACCCCCCGGAGTTGATTATATTAAATTAGGGGGTACAGTGGGCTTCCTGCATAAACAAGTAATTTGTGTTGCCACCATACAGTAAGTAAGTAAGTGACTATTACTGTTTGCAGTGGTTGCTGTCATTCCAGTCACTGTTTTGATGGCGGTTGATGTTTAATTCGCTTTTTGTGGTTGCCGTTCTCATTGAGTCACCTTTATCACATAAAACTGCCTATGACAGTATATTAGGGCAAACATCAAAGTAAAACATAGAAAAATATAGATGTTTACAGACAGAAAAAGACTCAGAGTCCCTTTAGTCTGCCCAGTTCCTAACTAGATTCTCACCAGTCTAGCACTGGCAAGGCCTTATACAGGTTTGTTATCCCTCAGTTCTGCTTAGACTATCCAAATGCCTCAATTGGCCCAATCCCCTCCGCCACAATTTTCACAAGTTCCATGTGTCTATCCCACACTGTCTTAAAACTTGCAATCATCTTAGCATTGACCAGATCCCTAGGCTGACCGTACCATTTTCCACCACCCTTTCCACAAGTAAGTACTTCCCCACATCCCTCCAAAAATTGCCCCACTGTCAGCTTATAGTTGTCACCCTTGTGATGAATCCATCACTAAGCTTAAACAGTTGCTGGCTATCCTTCCTTTTTGTACCCTTTAGGTATTTGAATGTTTTAGCCATGCCTCTCTCCTGGCCTCTGGAGAGTAAATATTGAGGTGAGCCAGCCCTTCATCATAGATCCTCCTCTATCGGTCATGAATCTTTTTGGTTGCACTACTTTTTACTGTCTTTATGTGGCCCTCATCTTCTTTTAGGTGAGGGTTCCAGAACCGTGCATCTAATAAAGTGTGATTATCTATAAACTATATTATGTACTAGTAATAGGTTTTCCTTTCCTCTTCCCCTCCCCTTTCCCCCCTTCCCTTCCCCTTTTTTTTGCACTTCATTAGATTATATTCACAATAAATTTATTCTTGGTGTACTACTGCTACCATTTATATATAGCCACATTTTTACATTTTTAATTAATTATTTATGATTAGCTGAATAGCACTTCATGATTTTTGTGCAATACTTTTAGGTGTTATGTACATTGCATTAGTTGGCAACACGGTTTGTAAAACTTTTGCACTGGCACTTTAAATGTGGGCCTTAAATTACTAGTATGGTGTATGGTAGCCACACCTTGAACAAGTGTTGGGTATGACGTGAATCGTTGGCAGTTGGGGATGCTGTTGGTTCATACGAATAATACATATATTTTTTATCCAGGCCTAACAATGAGGTCTTTCTTTTCGGTTTTCTGTGCTGCTCCACTTTTCGCATTGATTGGTCTTTACATATGTGGTAGCACCGGTGTGTGTGTCTTGGGTAGCTGCCTTTTTGTGCCCACATATTTTAGTGTCATTTACAAATAGAAACATTTTAAACACAATATCCTTTCCAGTGTCACAAAGGAACATACTGAAGCATACTGGACCCAGTACTGACCTCTGCGGCACCCCAGTCATTATCCTGCTAACCTCAGGTACAGTACATATTATTTGGCACAACCCTTTGGGTTTTCCCTGCTAGCCATTTCTCTACCATTTTGTGATTTTCTCCCCAACACCAAAATCCCCCAGTTTCATCACTAGTCTTTTGTAGAGAACAGAGTCAAAGGCCTTGCTGAAGTTCAGATAGAGGATATCTAGTGCTTGGTCTTTTTACATCATTTGGAATGAGACATTGAAGAATTCTGTGCAGTTAATCAAAAATGACTTCCCCTTCACAAAGTCATGCTGCTTGCTCTGTCCTTGAGCACATGGGACTCAAGGAAGTCAACCAGCTGCTCCTTTATGGTCTCAAGGAGTTACAGTAGCTACAGTAGAAACCAGAATATCATGTCTAAAGCTCCCTGGCTCTCCTCTGTCCCCACTCTTGTGCAGAGGGATGATGTCTGCCACCCTCCAGTTCCTGAGAACTATGACTAAACAAAGACAGCATACTGTAAATGAATGAATGCATGAATGAATGAATCAATCAATCAATCAATAGAAATGTAGAAACATAGAAGATAACAACAGATAAGGGCACACAGACTCCCCAAGGCTTGCCTACTGGTCACTCTCTTATCGATTTCAGGCTTCCTATGTACCTGTCCAATGCTTTCTTGAAGCCTTATATTGTTTCTGCCCCCACAACCTCAGCTGGCAGACTCTTCCATTTACCCACCATATTTCCTCTAAGCATCTTCATGTTGTGGCTGCTAGTCCTTGAGCATATTTTCTTTGGTAAAGGTCATCAGTTTGTGCTCTGTTTCTTCCCGTGAGGTATTTATAAGTTTCAGTCATGTCCCCCCTCTCCCTCCTCTCCTCCAGTGAATACATATTTAGCATTCTCAACCTGTCTCCATATGGTTTGTTATGTAGGCCTCCCACCATCCTGGTTGCCCTCTTCTGCGCTGCCTTCACTCTGTTTATGTCATTCTGTAGATGGGGTCTCCAGAACTGGACACAGTACTCCAGGTGAGGCCTTACCAGTGATCTATACAGTGGGAGTATGACCTTCTGCCTTCTGCTGATTATACCCCTGCCTATGCAACTGAGCATCCCACTAGCTCTTCTTGCTGCCTTGTCACATTGTTTGGTCATCTTCAGGTCATCTGAGATGATGATACTCAGGTCCCACTCCAGCTTGGAGCTTGAAATGATCTCACCACCTAGGTTGTACACTGCAGCTGGGTTGTTGTTTCCCATATGCATAATCTTACATTTTTTGGCATCGAACACCAGCTACCACTCCCTAGACCAGACTTCCAATCTTTTTAGGTCCCTTTGTATTTTAGCCACTCCATCCGTAGTGGCCACCCTATTGCAGATTTTTGTATCGTCCAAAAAAGGCAAACTTTCTCTTCCGGCCCCTCAGCAACATCACTGATGAAGACATTGAATAGGACTGCACCCAACACTGATCCCTGTGGAACTCCACTGGCCACCCTCCCCTATGTAGAACAGGTGCCATTTGAAGTTGAAGTTTATTGATTTGGAAAATACCTTTGAGTCCAAGCTCTTTTACAAAGGTTCCACGTCAGTGACAAAACAAGGTACAAGGTAGTAATTGCAAAATAAAACATAAAGTAAGACAACACCCCGATATAACATATGCGCAAAGACATTGTGGATTACAGGTTAGAGCAGTAGGATACAATAGCACCGTTGTAAGCCAGAGGAAAGTGCAGCCCCTAGGAGCCATGTCATCAGGAGTGGGAGGGAGGGGAATGGTCAGGGGAAATTGTAAAGCAATAGTTGAGAGTTAGGGTAGGCAGTGGGGGCCTTACCTTGGTAAGGTGAGACCTGGGGGGCGTGGGACAGGGAGGAGCACATGCTGCATCAAACATAAATTGGCAGTGGATTGAGAGGCCAGGGATTAGTTACAGGAACATTTAGAGATTGTACTAAGATATTGTTTGAGGTTAGTTTTGAAATTGGCTGGACAGTTGGTGGCAAGGAGGTGCTCAGGTAATTCATTCAGATACATAGGGGCACGGTAGGCAAATGATCATTGCCCGAGTGAGGTGCGTTGGAAAGGGATGGTCAGGGCCCCTCTTGACCTTCCCCTAGTGGCCTGTAGTGTGTTTGCAGCCACTAGCAGATTGCCAGTGCAAGGTGGTGTTTTCCCCATAAGCGCTTTCTTCCCTAAGGTGCATGTCTGCTATATGACCGTTTTTTAAGGATAGCCAATTTGTGAGCTCATATAGTGTATAAGTGTGCATATCATGCTGTAAACCTAGGGCTAGTCTGCAGGCCTTGTTTAGAGCCACCTGTACCCGTTTCAATGCAGTATCCATTGCCTCCCATATATCATTATTCCATAGTCGATATGTGATAATATGGAGCTGTGTACTGCAAGGTGAAGGGCCTCAGGAGATAGGTGTTTCTTATGCCTATAAAGGACTCCAATCTTGGTGTTGACTGTCTTGACCAGGAAGTCAATATGTTGAGCAAAGGTAAGGGTTTCATCCAGTGTTATCCCCAGATACTTGAACGTGTAGGCCTGTTCCAGTGGCTCATTGCAGGAGTTTGTAATGATGAGGGGGTTTTGAATGATTTTTTTGGGTGTACTGGTAAAAGCATGGCCTTGGTCTTTTTATAATTCAGAAGCAGCTTATGTCTGCAGAACCAGTTCTCCGATGAGAAGAAGGATGCCTGGAGCTCAAGTTGCAGATTAGCGAGGGACGTGCTGCTTCCCAGGAGCACAGGATCATTGGCGTAGAGTATCAGTTTGGTATTGCATTCAGTGGGGAGGTCATTTAGAAATATACTGAAGAGTAGGAGCCCAAGAATTGAACCCTGGGGCACACCCAGCGATATCTCTCTTGCATTGGAAACTGTATGCCCAATTCTGACACATTGGGTTCTGCCTATAAGGTAGTCTTGGAACCAACATAGTGCACTAGGTGCCACTCCCACATTTGACAGTTTGCTCAGTAGCAGGGGGTGATTGACTGTGTCGAAGGCTTTGGTGAGATCTATCAAGATAGACCCCATCAGTTTGCCTTCATCCAAGGCCTTGTGTGCATAGTTCGTAAAGTCCAGCAGAGCTGTGGTTGGGCAATAGTTTTGTCTGAAACCATGCTGGTTAGGGCAGAGTAAGTTATATTTGTTGAGGTAGTCAATGAGCTGGCCAGCCACAATCTTTTCCAGAGCTTTGGACAGTGGAGAGAGTATTGAGATGGGCCTATAATTGGCTACCAAGGATTTGTCACCTCCCTTATGCACAGGCGTGACTAGGGCCTGCTTCCATACCTCCGGGAATTGAGCAAGAGTTAGTGATTTGTTGAACAGCCTATTGATGGGCACTATGAGGACATCCAGGGTGAGGGATAGCAGTTTCATATCAATCCCATCACTACCCTGTATTGTCTTGCCCAGTACTTTCCTGACCTTAACTAGAGTCTCCTTCACAGTCACCCCTCAAAGGTAGAAGGGTGGGTGAGGGTGTTCAGAGAGTCAGTTGTTGGTCTGGCTCTGCTCAGGGTGGAAGTAGGCTGGTGGTAGTACTGCTGTGAGATCAGTGAAGGCCATGTTGAAGGCCTCACCTATTATTAGGGGGTCAGTGATATGATTGTTACTGATATTAAGTAGACAGGGATGTATCTTGTCCTCCTTGCCAAGGATGCTCTTGATGCTATCCCAGAACCTTTTGCCATCTCCCCAGGAGTTAGCAAGCTGTGCTTTGTGATAGTTGGCTTTGGCAAGACTAATTAGTTTAGCGCAGCAATTTCTGGCTGCTCTGTAACACTGGAAGTCATGTCTGTTACCCATGTTTCTTGCCTTCTCCCAGAGTGAATCCCTTTCATTCATATGGGAAAGTAGTTCTCCATTTATCCACCCATTGGTCTGCCCTTTAATTTTCCTCTGGGGGGGCATAGATATCACATATGCTGTTGAAGCCGTTTGTGAAGTAGCTAAGGCCTGATTTAGGGATGATGCCTGACTGATTGGGTTCCAGTCATGGAGGGCCAGTGCCGATTTGAGGGCTCCAAGCATCCCCTTTCTCAAGACCCTGCTCGTTATGAGGTTGGGTGGGCTTTTGGTGAATTTGTTTGACCACAGCAGTGTGATAGGGGAGTGGTTAGCATGTCAGGCAGAACCTTAAGCTCGGAGATTCAAGATGGTTATCTTGCAAGTACCCAGTCAAGAAGGGTGCTGCTACCAGTCTTGTAATTCTGTCTGGTAGGGTGGGAGACTAGTTGTGATATATTGGTGGTGGCAATCATGTCCCTAACTGGTGCAACCTCCTTCTCATTCCAATTTATATTAAAATCACCAGTAATCATTAGCTCCATTCCATGAGGGAGGGTGTTTATGACTTCCACCACTTTGGTAAGACCTGCAGTGGCTCCCTTTGGGGGTAGATGTACTGAAGCAAGGATTAGGGATTTGCCATTCTACCTGATCTGTGCTTTTAGTATTAATATCTCGTGGTCATCAGCCATCCTGGTTTCAGGGAGAACAGTACACCGTAGAGAGTCCTTAGCATAGATAATGCATTCCCCTCCTCTTTTTCCTGTTCTATCGAGTCTATAGGTTTGGTAGCCAAACATGGCAATTTTGCTGTCTTTGATTCTACCAGTCAGCCAGATTTCTGTTAGGCAGAGGACATCTGGGGTATGGAGTGCCATCTAGGCCTGCAGCTGCACAAATTCTGTGGTTAAGCTGCAGATGTTAAAGGAAACAATTTTTAGCCCATGGGTCTTAAGCACACAAGTACCCATTTTAGTGACTGGGCCTGGGTTCGAGTGTATGTTGCCAGAGAGTAGCAGAAGCATGAGAGCAAACCTAGGTGGTGAGATCATTCCATTCACCACCACTCTCTGCATCCAATTGCTTAGCCAGTTCCCCACCCATCTCAGTACCTTCCCCCTAGTTTATTTGGCAGCCTTCTGAGTGGCACTGTGTCGAAGGCTTTGCTAAAATCTAGGTATATGACATCCACCGCTCTGCTCCAGTCCACCTCCCTGGTCACCCAGTTGAAGAACTCTACGAGATTAGTTTGGCATGATGAGATGATGGTCAGAGCCCCCTCTTGGCTCTGTCTTGCATTTCTTTTTCACAACTTTCTCTGATGCTTTTTTTGGCAGTGTCTCACTGACCATCATCTCTGGCTCCCCCTTCGTGTCACTCTCTGTTTTTGGTTTCATAGTAACTTCTTTTTCTGCATCAGATTCACACCCCAGCAACTCTTCAAGGTCTTGCAGTGGTGTCTCTTCAGAAGGACAGTCAGATTTAGGATTTTCTGATTCACCAAACTGTTCAGCAGTTTTCCTTTTTATGTCAGACACTCTTCCACTCAACAAGACTTGTGTGGGGCATTCGTTTACACCTCACGTAGTACACATACGTTGTTTGTGGGGCCCGACAGCTATCTTCTTGCTTGGTTTTTCATCTCCAGACTTTTCATTAGGCGGTGTGACAATCTGGTTTGTTACAGGGAGGTTGAATTTTCATTAGGTGGTATGACAATCTGACCTGTTACAGGGATGTTGAAATGAGAACGCTTGCCATCTTCTTGCTTGATGTTTTGATAATCTGCTCCAAGTCTATAAAACAGAATCTGAGAAATCTCTCAAAGCTGTGCCTTCTGGCTTCAAATGCAGGATTTATATAACGCTTAGCAAGATGGACTGCCCCTTGGTAAAACCATCACCACACCCCATCATACTATACATGGTAACGGTCAGAGGTACATCTGTTGTAGCCCCAACCCCTTTTTCAAAACATTATAAATATCACGCACAACATTTCATTTCAGCCTTCTCCTTGATACTACACAGAGCTGAGGGGGTGAACTATAGGTATGTGTATTCCTTTTTCTGATATATTTTTATTCTTTCTAATTCATGACAAAAGTATAAATAATTAGTTTTTTTATGATTGTTGTAATGTTATCCAGAGAAACTGCTGAACCATCTTATTTACACAGAGGTCCCCCCGTTTTAGCTTATAAATGTTACATGCGTATACATAAAGCTATCCTTTTGATGCAAGTTTGACACAGTCCTACAGATGCATGTTAAATAATTTTGTATACTGTTACAAAAACAGAAAAAGGGGTACTCACACAGGCAGATGAATTTCCCTCGGGGGTGTGGGGTCTCCACACAGATCTGTGAAACCTCTGCACGATCAGGTCCCCTCCTAGATACTTCTTTCTGAAAATATCCTAATCAAAAAACACACACATGTCCCTGCAGTTATACACCAGGCCTACAGGGGCACATACCACTACATAAACACTAACTGATTTTTTGGGGTGGGAGGAGTACTCTGTGGTGAAGAGGGACAGGGGTTTGAGCCAGGATGGTGGGGGTGCAGGAGAAGGGGACAAGGGTTCAGTCAGGCTGGCGGGGGTGCAGGAGAAAAGGAGGGACGAGGAGTTCAAGCTAGCATGGTGGGATTCTGGGTTCCAGCCAGGATGGTCTGGCAGGGATCGAGGAGTGTACGAGAAGGAGGGGCGGGGGACAGGGGTTCGAGCCAGGCTGGTGGGGGTGCAGGTGAAAGGAGGGGATGCAGGAGTTCAAGCTAGCATGGTGGGACTCTGGTTCGAGCCAGGATGGTCTGGCAGGGGATCGAGGAGTGTACGAGAATGAGGGACGTAAGACGCTTACAAAATGGTAGTGTTAGGTCATTTCCTGTGCAAGGGTGGGACACGGGTTCGAACGTATGTCATTTCCTGCGCAAGGGGCGGAACACGGGTTCGAATGCATGTCATTTCCGCCAGAAGGGGGTGGGGCTAGCACAATTTAGGGAGGGACTTCCGGTTTAACATGGGGCGATTCTGATTGGTCCATTTTAGGCCACGCCCACCTGTCAAATGACATGGCACGCGCTGATTGGCTGAAATTTAACATTTGGCGAGATATATGAACTTATACTACTTATGGGGGTAGGTTCAGATTTTTACCTTCTAGTCTTCCACCACTCCACCCCACTCCACCCCCCCAACAAGTTTAAACCCTTCTCAATGAAGTTGTTAGACCTAATGGAGTGAATGAATAAATGAATGAGTGAGTGAGTGAGTGAGTGAATGAATGAATGAATGAATGAATGAATGAATGAAAAGTCTGCTGCTCCTTATGGAAACAGTTACAGCAGTATCTCCCAGCTGCTTCCTCTCACACAAAAAAAAGTTAAAACCTACCATACAGATTTCAATCTATACAACTAATGCTAAAATATGTATCAATAAACATAGTTTTGGAATCAACACATAATTAAACTACTGTACCCCCTGGCGTTTACCAGGAAGGAAAATATGATTGGTCAAGTGGATTCATTATGTAAGGGGAAAGCACTGGAGCTGGTTGATTTATTGGTACACTTAACATGAAACAGCACTGCAGGTATTAAAGTCTTTTAGCAATATGAATCTACTAGTCACTATTGACAGATAAAGCATTAAACACAACAAGCATACAGTAAATGAAAAATAATTCTGTTCCTACAGTAACTCTAATTAGGTAGTTAAGGCTCCTTGAGTGCACTCAACAAATGTGTAGAATGTGCGTCAGTCCTGCCCACAAAAATTCCTTTTAAGTGGGGACTAATTCATCCTAATGGGTATTCATGGGAAACCATAAAATAATTTACTGCACCTGGTAATTCATTTAACAAAGTGAGTCCTAAGCGGGTGCCATTATTTATGGTAATGTGTGTATTTATTGTATCAGTATATACTTCAATATGGTGACATATCTTTTCTGTATTTATACATATTGAAAATATATGTCTGCAGTGATTTTTCTTTTCTCTCTGAGCTCTGTTGAACAGCATTTTACTCCACTGTTTTCTACAGTATATTATGTAGTAGGGAAACAGGGGCCTGCAGGGAATATTAGATGTCACTGAATAAAGCCCTTTACTTCTCAAGCTCACTCAGTTGTCACACTTTTCTACATAATGCACAACCATGTCCTATAATACTGTACCCTGCTGAGGTTCTCAAGTAACTTTCTTGTAATTATGGCCATTTGCTTATGGTTATAATGTTTCCTACATCCGTCTGACCATTACTGTGTAAATCTTTTGTTACATTAACATACTGTAGATTTTTCTGTTGTTGTTGAACTGTTTATGCATCCTTCTGCTTTTCTCTGTGTATATTGTGTCATCAGCTCAAAACTTGGGACCCAGCTACTTGGGGAGAAGTGCTCTGTACTAACTCCCCCTTGTCTTCCAGTTTATGTCCTGGAGTGATGACCCTGTTTCTGTCTGGGCTCAACTACATACTCTGGGGCAGGTTTCAGGATAGTTGCCAAGTGTGATTATGGCTGCTTGTTCCTGTGTGCCTGACAAACATAGCTGTGGATTGAGGTCGCTCATCCTGCTGCATACAGTGGGGGGAGATGTTTCCCTATTACTTAGCCTATCCAGTACCCCAGCTTGAGCATGGTCACTCATGACACTCTTGGAGGGATGCCCAGCAACTTGTGTCACCCACATCACCAGTTGCACCATTGCCATGCCTCCACCTCATGTCACTTGAGAGTGATGCAATGTTGTTCCATCCCCTTTCAAGGAGAGCAACTAGATGAATGTTCTACCCCTCACTGCTGGCCTCTACCATCCGGGGCTTGGAGCACCAGCTTGGGTCACCAGTGTGTCAAGGCTCCCTACCACTCAGCACCACAGAGACAGACAGAATTAGGTTAGATTAAAGAAATATGATGTCATGAACAATATTGTATACTTTTTTGTATTATTTAGCTTTTGTACTTATATACTGCATATGTTTTCTTATTTATATGCATATCTTTTCAAAGACATTATTCAGGAAGGTGGTTATTGTATCCTCAAGCCCTGTCCAGAAGAATATGAATGCAAAGACATTGAACGGTATCGATTTGACTGCATCAAAGGAGAACTTACTGTGCCTAACTGGGTAAGCTATATACTGAATACCTCTGTTAATTTTTGTGTTTATGTATCTCACATTATGAACTGACAGCACCATATGATGACCTGGCTCTATTTTATTAATAAACAGGCAAATGTATTTTTTTCTTTGTTGCACTGCCAAAGGTTATTGTATGGTAAAAAAAAAAAACTCTTTCTGGAAATAGAGCATAAGTCATTCTAATGCAAGCAGCCAGCCACTCAGAAATAAGTATTGTTTTACCTCTCCCAAGCTGGAAACAATCACATAGAATGGAGTTCCATGAAGCCAGAAAAGACCTGAAATTCAAAAGACTGTTTCTTAAGCATTTCAAAATGTTAAGAGTGGTACAGCAGGATAGACACCAATGTTGTCAGATGAGGAAATAAGTCTGTTAGCCCCTCTGAATAAACAAGGATGTCCTCCTGCTTTAAGGAGCAGCTGACGCCTACCTGTATCATTGTTTTCAGTTACAGATCAGTTAAAGAATGTCCCAATGTGATGAACCACATTAAACTCCATTTAAAAAAAAATCCCATTTTGTTGTATTTTTTTATTTTGAAAACTGCCATGCACACATTTCTTTACTGCATAAGTTCCTTCTGTGATAGACAGAAATTAGCGTGCTGTGGCATCATGTAAAGAACGATCCCTCAAAGTCATCCATGGGACTCCTATCGCCAACAGCACAATGGCACATATGGGGAGCCTTGATGATGTTATAAATGAAGAATTAAATGATGAGATAGAGTCCTCCGATGTTGATGTTGAGTATGAAGATGAGTTTGAGGACAGTAATTTACAGCAAGTGTGGCTGAATTTACAAAATGTTCAGCCCTATATCTATGAGTTTGAACTCCCATCACTACAGTCAGGCAATGACAGTGAGGCATCAGTCCCTGATGACCGTGACCAAGCTGAGGATCATATTGGGAACTCAGCATTGTAAATAAATATACACAGTTTGTATATATCTGCATACCACTTCATTTATATTTATTTATTTATGCGGACTTGGCACATATTCATTTAGTTAATTCTTTATGTGTCCCATATAAATATGCCACATGTAAGGGTTGCATTTCTGTAAATAATTGAGCATTTCATTGTCAGTTCACATCTACAAGCCAAATCCACTATCTGTTCTAAACCCGCCCTTCCCCAATGTGATTGCTTTAGCAAAGGGTGGTGGTTTCCACCTGTTATATATTTTGCTACCAATTGTACAATACATTGGTGGGGGGCAGCATGTACACCAATAATTGACTTGTCCATACTTTGTAACATGTCTTATCTGCATATTTGTCTGTTCCTGCTCAGCAGTATCCCATTTTTATTTCCTCCTTTTTTTGTCTTCTCCTCATTGTGCACCCCTCCATACTTGTTACTTATTCTGGCTGCTCAGTCTAATCCTTCAGTGTCTTTCTGTCACCTGGCTACCCATGCTTTCCCTTATTTATTTATTTACTGATTTATTAGTTTATTTATATGTGTGTGTGTGTGTGTGTGTGTGTGTGTGTGTGTGTGTGTGTGGTCCTGTGGCTCCCCACTATTGGCTGGTCCCCATTGGTGTGCTCCCACATAAATCTCCATCACTCACATTTTTCATGATGTACCTTGTTCCCCTGGATTACACCCTTTCTCCACCCAGGTTAGTTTTGGGTGGACAGTAAACCCCAATCCATTGCAGGCTCTATCAATGATCCTGGTGGGGTATAAAGACTTGGTCAGCGGTTTTGCACCTGAAGGGGGGGAACCTTCTGTGGGTTACTGCTTTATTCAGCCACTGCCCTTTTAAACCTTGGAAACTACATAATGTTCAGATTACCAAAAATGGGAAAGAAGGGTGTACTGCTGCTACTATGTATACAGTATGTCAGCAGTACATACCACAGAGGAATCATGCTGTCAGAGAGCTGTCAGTACATGTGGAAGGTGACAGCTCTATTACCACAGGACAGCATCAGGAAATTAAGAAAACAAATGCTGCCACAATATCACAAATCATAAGGAGGGGATGTTACAGCGTTAAATGAATGGCCAAAAAATCAATACTGTTATTATTGGAAGATACAGAAGAAACCACGCTGTCAGAGGGCTGTCAGTACATATGGAGACTGACAGCTGCTCCTTTAAAGGACAGCAGCAGGGAAGGACAATAAAGAATACAGTTTTCAACACAGAAATCAGACAACAGTTCACTTGAGGTGTTAGGGAAAGAACAAAAGTTTTAATAATTGTTATGCCAATCCACAATCTATGCACACAACAACCACTAAACTTCATATCATTGAGCTGCTTTACTCATCTGTGTTACCCATCTGCTCCCACTCAATAGCACCTTTCCCTACGTGATGTCACAACACTGTGCATGTGGGAGCACCAAGGTTTGCAGGCACATGAATTTGCACGCTAACTGAACAGAAATAAAAGCTTTTTAAAATAATGTTTACGCTTTTCAAATTCAGTTTGTGACAATGGGGCATTATAAGAAGGATGACCACTGACCTACATGTGACTTGTAAGCACATTCATGTCAGAGGCTATTTAAGGATCATAGTCTTAATCCTCACCCCATTATTGTTACAATATATTACACTTCTGCATTCTACTTTAATTTACATGTTAGTTTTGAGTGGAATAGTAATAAATCATTCTAGCAGAGCAAGGAATGCAATAACTATCCATTTGTCTATGATAAAAAGGCATAAACTGCCTCAAGTAAATGTGAATGAATTTCCTACCACAAGAACATATACACTAGATGTAATATTTACTGACCTGTGTCAGAGTAAGAAGCTCAAATTAGGACTTCAGCAGTTCTGCATAGCTTACCTAGAACTCAAATGGATTGAAGCATCAGCCCCCGAGAAACCCTATGCTTTATTGTGACTAACAATATAGGGCAGCTGATTTCCTGAGGCACAGTGTTTGCAAGAAGCACTAGTTTTACTAGTAGAAGAGAATAAGGGCTACTGACTGAAAATCAGTTCTGTCCTCTAGTAAGGTCTTAGCCTGGTTCATGATGTGCATTACTAAACTGATAGCATAGCTTGCATCTTTGGAACAGGCCTCTGAGTCCATTCCAGACTAAAGTTATTGATGCATTTTAATCAAGTGGGTTTAAGAGGTCATCAGTAACATTACTGTTTAAAATGAATACGGTTCTCTAGGCAATAGCTGAAAATGGGACTAATCAATGATTCCACACTTTCCCTATAAAAAAAATTATTACAATAAATGTATTACATTAAGTCATCTTGTTCTGGCATGTCCTCAATCTAGTTATGTGTGGTTATTATTAAAAAAATACTAACTGTATTTGGAATAGTTTATGAAAACACTCAAGTGAGACTTCTACATGGAAATAACAAGAATGACTGCAATATAAAATAAATTGATCTAATCCATATGTGTTAGATGCTTAAATAAAGGGGAACATTTGGCACTAAGATTCCCACACCCAAGTGTGAAACTGGTACTAATTTGCACTTTGTGTGAGAAAACATTTTTTTACTTACTGTTTACTGCAGTAAAGTAGATTGTATCAGATTGATTCTGCTGACTTTCAAACTGACATTTTCTGCAACTACAAATCCCAGAATCCTCTGCAGCTAACATCAGAGGAGGGCTGCAGCAGTGGGAGATTCAATAGCCCGCAGTACATGTTAGAGCTTTTATAAGCTCCAGTCAGATGTTTGCCAGTTCCAATGTTCTCCTAGGGCTAAGTACAGTCCTCTAGGACAAGTAATTTTTCTTTATAAACATGTAAATTCAATTCCAAAAATGCAGAATAAGAGGCCAAACCTGTAATACATAATATAGTAGATCCTAAAGTAAAAGACAGTTTATAAATGCTTAGATTCATATTAGACATAGGTGGGTACTGAAATACCTGACCTGAAATGGTACCCATGGGTACCTGAAATTACCCTAAAAATACCCTAATGAAAAATGTGTAGTTGGTGCAGGTCGGGTAGGTACTATTTGATTCTACTACCCTATTACCCTACTCTGACCATAACAGAAATGTAAAAGATAGTTTTTAACAGTAGGATGCATACTATTACACAGTTTGTTAGGTGCCCCAAGCCCTGTCATTTATGAGGCAGGTACGAGAGGCATAGCTACTCTGATTGAGCCTGCTGCTGTTTCCACAAATTATACCCATTGTGAGCATTGCTGAGGCAGGTACAAGAGATGCAGGTGCTCTAAGTGAACATGGCGCTGTTTCCAAAAAGTTATACCCATGGTGGGCATTGCTGAGGCATGTACAAGAGGCACATTTGCTCATAGTGAGCCTGCTGCTGTTTTCAAAAATTACACCCATGGTGGAAATTGTTGAGGAAGGTACAACAGGTGCAGCAGCTGTGAGTGAACCTGTTGTGGTTTCCAAAAATTATACCAAAGGTGGGTATTGATGATGCAGATGCGAGAGGTGAAACTGCTCTGAATGAGCCTGCTGCTGTTTACAAAAATTATACCCATGGTGGACATTGATGAGGTAGATATGAGAGGTGCAGCTGCTTTGAGTGAATGCAAATTTAAATAATGGTGCCAACATTGTCAGAAAAATGACAAACATGCCTCTTTGCCCATGAACTGTCTGTGACCATGGCAGGATTTATGTCAGATGTCCTTTCTCTCGCTGATGGCACTGGTGATTATGAAGAATTTATAGATGTGCTATTGTCTGTGCCAGAGGAGCACTCTAATGGTTTGGCAGAGTTTGACTTCTGCACATCACTTAATGGTGTTGGTCGGGCAATGTCACATTTGGTTAGCTGAAGATCTCTAATAGTCAATGGCTTCCTCTTCAGGAAGGATGGCTTCAATGTTTCTCCTAAAGTGGGGGTCTAGCAACATAGCCTACACATACAGTAAGTGTCATTCTTAAACATGGCATTTATTCTCTGATCGGTCAACAGTCTGAGACTCAAGTCATCTGTGAGCAGACCAGCCGTGGTGTCTTCTTTTGACTGAAAGGTTTTCTTTATGTCATCAAGAAAAAGTGAAGAAATCTTATTTGAGGAAGAATTTGACTCAGAGTTGCACTATTCACACTGGCATCATGTGTGACAGCCTCAAATGGCTCCAGTAAGGTGGCCAAAGATTCAAGTAGACTCCAACTGCTGAAACTGAGCATGATGTCTACTTTATCTATTTGATTCTGCATGGTGTAGTCATATACAGCTTTTTTCTGTTCAAGAAGCCTTTCCAACATGTAAAATGTTGAATTCCAGTGGGTTGGAACTTCCTGCTTTAATGTATGCAGTGATAAGTTGTTTGACCTCTGCAACCCCTTCAGGATTTTTTGTGCTTTCACAGAGTGGCTGAAATGCCCACCTATTTTCCTAGCAAGACCTAACAGTTTTCCAACATTTCTGTTTCCATTTAAGAAAATATGGATGTGAAGATTCAAACAATGTGCAAAACAACTGTGGATCAGCCTTTTTCAAGAAATATGTTCAACAGGGAATGGTGTACCATGGTTCAATGCAGTTCTTGAACTTGAGAAAACCTTTTTAGACAACAGAAGCAAAAGGCATTGACAATTGGCCAATAGCTCTGCATTGGCTCCATTTAACAGCTAGCATGTTGGATGCTGGTGGGTTAATTTTGATCTCCTCGCAACACTTTTCTTTAATGTTAGTTGAAGAGATCTTTTTAATTTGGGGGGAAATGTATTTTTCACACCTTTTTCATGTGGAGTACTGCTTTAGGATTTTCTAGTACTTGATGGTGTCAGAAAACAATCTATGTTTGTCTGTGAAGACTACAGGGACCCATCAAGTGATTCAGTGTCACTTTGTGCTTCCATTTTATTGTCACTATGGTCACTGCCACCACTACCTCCATTTCCACTTATACCAAACACACTGCTCCTTGCCCTGCCCCCACTCAAATGGGCATTTTGCCTTTGCATGTCACATCATTACTGATGTTTCAAAATGTTCTGGTTTGCCACCATGACTGATGTTCTTTTTGCACAGACTGCATACAGTTCGAAAGTTGTCTGCAGGGACAGGGTAAAATGAATTCCACACTCCAGATTTACCTTTTTTATGTTTGTGCACTAAACATTTTGTGACAAGTGAAATGGGATTGGGGGAGCACTGCCAAGCCCACTACAGCTGAACCCAGAAGGGGTTTAGCAGTCTACACCAGTGACCACACACTGTGGTCATGACACCACTTGTTGCTTGCTGGGTGGAAAATTTGCATACTTAAAAGGACCAAAGTCACTCCAGTCAGAGAGGGCTTTTGTCCATTGATTTGCATGAACTCGGTCAGCAAACAGCTGATCAGCTTTCAACATCAGGAACTTGTCTGTCTGTCTGTTTGTCAGTAGTGATGTTTGGTAGTTGCACAGCCAGGGAGGCACTTAACAGAGTTAATTTTCAATGTGATCCTCTAAATATGACTTTAAGCTGTAGACAGAACTGCTTCATTAGACGAGACACAGCACACTAAAAACACAGTCTCAGACTAAAAGTTATTTTTTTTAAATATGGGAAAGGAGGCTTTTCCCATTGCAAACTAACAAAGAAAACACTGTTCGCTGACTAGGCCTGACATTCTTAGTGGTACCAGATCTCTGGCTTGTTGAGGTTTCAAAAGTTTTACCTCATAATTACTGTTTTCTTGTTTGATCTACTTATTTGATTACATAATATGTATGATTTTCTTTTATTGCATTGTATGTTATCCTCCCCTTTACCATTTTCATTGTGGATTTTTCTTTACTTTAACTTTACTGTACTTTTTTGGGCTGGCTTTTTTGTATAGTTTTTTTTGTTAAGAAAATTTAATAAAGATGTTATTATAAAAAAAAAGAAAGTTTTACCTCACAGCATGTCACCAGTTCAACAGGATTAGTTTCATTCAGCCATCTCCAGATTGTCAAGAGTCAGTGAAGTTGAGGTTGGTGAGATCTAGACACTGAGAGTGGGTTTGGCTATGGTTTGGGTCCTGTAGTATGCAAAAGATGCTCGCCATTATTTCCAGAGTTCTGTGAGGCCCAGTCAGCTAAAAAGTGAGTATATGGGTCATGGTGGGCTGTAGGGTGAGGATGCAAAACACTGTGGTTGACCTTGATGTTGCACAGCCTGTGGCAGGCTAGGAATGTCAACTTACCTATATATGAAAACAGACTGTCTACATGTTACAAGGTTCATCCATGTCAGTGCAACAAAGATCTTGCCAATGGCAATTACAGTGCCAGCTTGCTGCCGATGACAGAAAAAACAACAAGCAACATGTGCTCCCGACAATATGGGCGAAGTAGAGCCACTGCAAAAATAAAAAAACAACTGCCCAATGGAGAGCTGAAACACCCGAGTACATCCCAAAATAGCCCAGACAACAGGACACACACAACTTAGATATTAAGGGGGGGGTCTGCCCCCCACACCACACCAACTTAATACAATCAACTCCCTGTTTCACCAACTTTGACAGTGGGTAGTAATTATTATATCTTGCACATGGTTTGAGGCACAAAAAAAAAACAGGAGGCTCATTGGCTGCTCCCACCAACATGGGTGAACCCCCTGCACCCTAGTCACCATGCACCAAAACATCTCACCTCCAGCCATTCACCCAAAACACTAAACGTACTAAACTCCAGCTCACAACAGTGGCATGTGACAACCCATTGTTGCTGTAAAAACCATGGCAATATTACATTGCGGTACTAACAGTATACCACTTTACAAAATGAGAGCGAAAACTGCAGGAAATAGAGGAAGATGGCCATGTGTAGGTTGAGTCATGCTTACAGTTAAATGTACTATCAGATCCCCATATTGTACCCCTTTTATGTTTGTTCTCTGCTAAATTGGGGGCCATACCTCTCAATTTTCTTCAGATTCTGCCAACTGTGGAACACTGTCTTGTCTCTTGTGTTGTTTATGTTGTCAAGTAGATCACACCTCTCAACTATCTTTGCAAGGGCTGTTCCCCATTTCATCCCTCATTGTGTCCCACGTGGCAAAAGGTGCTGTAAATATGGACATTAAAGTAGAAATTCTTAATATTCAAAATCAAAATTAAATGTGGCAAAAATGAAGATGCTAGTTTCCACAGCATTCTGAGCCTATACTGTGCCTCCCTGTTTGACGTGTCCCACATTATGCGGGCCAGTGTGCCCGACTGAGGTGCTCATTTAGAACATAGTCTTACTCCTAAAATTGTTTGGTAAAGTAACAGTGTAATCCAATGGGTGTCTCACACTGTCATTTTAATTTTTCAACTAAAATCAGGAGATTTGTCATGCAAGTTTAGTGGGACAGAAATAAAGGCTGTGTACAATGTTAGTTTTTATATTTGCTGTGTACGAGCAACAAATGTTTTGCTGCACTAAAAAGGGATTTTGGGGGTGTTTCACTGCCATGCCCATTGCAGTTCAAAATAGAAGGGGCTCAGCAGACCAGATCAATGACCACTCACTGTGGTCATGACACCACTCATTGCTTACTGGGTGGAAACTTGTTGTACTTGAAAGGAGCGAACTGCTCCAATCACAGTGGGCTTCAGTCCTTTCATTTGCATGAAGTTGGTCAGCAAGCAGCTGATTGGCTTTCAACATCAGGAGCCTGTCTGTCTGTCAGAAGCAATATTTGATAGCCAGCACAACCAGGGCACATACACATGCTTGCTGTACATAGGGTGGCTGTACTGCCACTTTCATGTATCTCTTCTGCTGCCTGCCTCTCTATGCCACAATACGAGTTAACCTGCCCTCCCCCACAAGACAGGAGATGTATCATGCTACCGCATGCCCTCCCAGATCAAAGACGCAGCTGCCATGCAAGTTAAAACAACCCCCACTCCACCTTGCCAGCACAGGAAATGCACTGCACTACTACATCCCCATGGTGCCACTGTGTACCCCCATCCCCTAGGCAGAACAGGAGGTGTGCCATGCTTACCTTCCATCTGCCCTGCAAAATCCGTCAGGCAATGTTGTGATTATTGTATAGGCACAGAAAGAAAACTGAGCAACACCCCAAAAATGTCTGGGACCCACCTGGTACAGATTGCAGAGCATCCACAATGGGTCAAAAGGAAAGGCAGTCTGAGATTAATAAGCAAGTGAAACCATGTTACGATAAGAGCTTAATTTCTGTATTCAGAGAGGGTGGCCGTGTTGCGTGCATAATGCTAGCTGATCGTTTTCCAGCCAGGTATTATATATCTTTCTTGCAGGCTTCTGTAGTTTCTTGAATAAGCTGATAGTCAATATCATTATTTGAATCTGTGGGTCCATAGAAAACCTCTAATGCCTTCTTTGGTACTGTTACAGTTTATCCTGATTCAGACACTCTCTGTGACAGTACTAGGTCCTTTTATGTTCTGTGTTATATCAGTGGAGCTTATATGCTCCAATATGTATAGTGGAACTCTCTCTCCTCTTTTGTATTCTCTTTCCTGTCTGTATAATTTCTATTTGGAAATGGTACTCTCTCTCTCGTCTTTTGTATTCTCTTTTCTGTCCGTATAATTTATATTTGGAAATGCGCTTGTCCAATGCATCTCCAGGGTTCCACTATGTTTCTGTAATCACTACAGTTTATTTTTTTTTTCTGATTTATGATAATTTCAAGTTCCTACTTCTTATTATTAAGGTATCAGTGTTAATTAGAAAGCCTACCCATTGTTTATTTATTCTCCTTTAACTTTTGTTGTGAAATTAACCTGATCTGCCATTACAGTGGTAGCCACAGACATTGCCAGCTATTTCCAGATATTTCATGAAATTTCTGAAAAGTTTCTCACTGCTGCCCCTACTGTGAAAATGCAGAAAGCGTGAGCTATTTCTGGAAATATCACAGAAATTTTGGGAAATAGCTGGCAGTGTCTGTGGCTGATATTGTATATCATCAGGGGTGCCAGAAAGTTATGAACTTGTTTCAATGATCTTCCTTTTCCACCTCCTCTGCAGTCCAGAAAACTATTTGAAGATGTGATTGTAGTGGATTGTAACGTTCAGTATTCTCACATCATCGCCATTCCCAGTCTGAGCCCTATTTATATCATCATGCCCACTTCTAAATCAGTACAGCTCATGTTGGAGGTGTCACTGTCATATGGTGAACCACCTGACACTCCAGTTGCTTCTGCCACAGCAGCAGCACATTCAACTCAGAATTTGTTACATAGCTACATACTATGGGATGTATTTTAAAAAATGCTCAAAAATGATGCAGTTGCACCAAGATGTGCACATTTATTACAATATTTGTTACGATACTGCACAGTATTTTCATAGCTGGGTCACGGCCAACACTTACAGTATACTTCCAAAATAACTTCCTAATTGAAACACAGAATTTACTGGCAGATAAGGACTGTTTGGCCCAGTCCGCCCATTTTCCTTACCTACAGTGTTACCTCATACTCTACTTGCTCTCTGGCCCATTCTCCCTCCCCCTTCCTAATCCATAATTCCCTTCATAATTGCACCATGAAATATGCCAGTCATAGCTGCATCACATTTCCACAGTGACAAATGCTTCAATTAAATCACTTTTACATCACTTTTGTGTCACTAATCTGGACACAAGCATGGGTGCAGCAGATTGTGGCACAACCATTTTCTGATAGTAGCATGCCCTTCTGATGTAGACACAGCTGCAATTTGCAAAACAAAAGGGAAGCAAGTTGCTGTTGCATCCATCACAATTCTTTCAAAATACAGACCTATAAGTCCGTCTTCAGTTTTAATCAAAATTTCTGGTTTCTTTGTGCCTTATTCACAAAGCAACCCAGGATCTGTACAACTGATGCATATCCCAGCTAAATAGCTCCATGCCTTCATGCCTAACCACACTGGACAGCATCCATAGCTCTCATCTGCCGCTCTCCCCAAGTGCAGTGCTTCACATTAAGCTGGGGGTATGTGCTGGATGCAGAGCTGTAATGGACACTGGACATCAAACTGGATACCCAAACCAGTTCCTAAGTGGATTCCCTGTCTGTATGGAATGGTGTGGAGCATGGGTTTGTAGGTTATGATAGTCTGCCAAAGACTGCTGCATCTCATTGCTAAATAAAAAATAAGCAGTAGACACAGAAAGCCCCCAGACTTCCATATCAGCACAGAGGGATAGAGAAGATGAGGAGAGGCCAGTTGGGCTCCTGAAAGACTGCAGTGGTAGGTGAGAAGGGGCCAAAAAGAACTATGACAGGTTTTTGACCCACATAGTGTGTGTCCCAGCTACTGGCCATCTGTCCTATGTTCACAAAGCTGTGGATGGCTCAGTAATGCAACCCTTCCTCCATGCCTGCCTCTGTCCTGATCAGAAACATAGTTCCAGCCTGGTGGCGCTGAGGCGCTGGTGCCTTACCTTGAGCCACGCTGGTGTGCCAGGTTCAGGAATGGACTCGGGATGCTGGGAGATGGCAGGGGAAGGAAAGGATTGAGCATGTGTAAAGACTGCTCTCCTTTACTGGAGTGGGTAGTGGGGAGACATCACTCTTCAGCAACATCCAGTGGAGACCAGGGGAAGTGCAGATGCAACACAATGGAGTGTCACCAGAACAACAGAAAATGTCTCCACATTCAGCCGGTTGATGGCCACCTGGTGATCTGAGGCCATCAATGTCCCAGAGGTCCCAGTCCCTCAGCAGTTCCCCAGGGCCAAGTATTGTGCTAGCCCTGCCTCTGGTGCCTTCCCCCTCAGAGGAGGGGGACCCACCCGGTGAAGGGTTACATCTGGGTTACCTTGGGGATGACTGCAGTATGAGGGTCAGGGCTCGGGAACAAGATGGGTCAGATGCCACCTTGGCACAGCCTGAAGGAGTGGCTGAGGCAGTAGCACGTAGCGGAGGAAAAGAAATAACACACAAAAAAAACAAAAAGAAACATAGTTGCACTGGTGGCATGGTTTTTGATGTGACAGGGGTGTGCATCCAAGGCTGTGGATGTATGGATGTCTCCATATATATGGAGCAGGACCTCATACAGTACTGTGCCCTCTATGGGTGTGCAGGGTCCCCTCAGTGTTTTAGATTGATGGCAAATGCTGGACCACTAGCAGGGACTAGTTCATGTTGTACTGTATTTCCCTAAACTGGACAAGGAGGAGCACTGTGCCATGCAGAAGCTGAACTACTTGCACTCATTGTCTTTTTTACCACTGCTAGTATTGCCAGCACCACTTGGAGAGACTCCCTTTCCCATTTCCCCTGTTAGAGTCATGCAAACCCCTCCTACTTTCCTCTCTATTGCTAAAGTGTAGCATTTTTTTCTTGGCCTATTTGGAGGACTTAGAATGAGATGAAACTCTTGTTATGGCTGTCAGTAAAGCTTGCCAGACCTGTTACAATCATATCCAATCTGATTTCTCATGTGACTCAAACTATTTAAGTGAAGGCTAATAGATATATGGAAATCAAAAGAAAATCACCCCTCACAAAAAAAAAGAGATTCTTCTAATTCATTCTGATGACATCAGGAAGTAGATCAGATAAGGTAGAGCAAGTTATTCAGGCATTTTCACTGGGTAATGCACCAGGGCTGATGGTTTCCCAACAGAATTTTATAAGAATTTTCAGACAGAAGTAGCAGTCCCCTTGACAGACATTTGTCATTGGTTATATAAACAGGGACTATCTGATAGCAATCTTATGGAAGCCACACTTTGCCTCATCCCCAAACCTGATAAAGATGCCACGCTCATCAGTAATTATCAATCCATCTCTTTGATGAATGTTGGCATGAAGATTCTTGCCTGGATTCTAACTTGGGGGGGGAATTAATAAACCAGGAGAGACACGCTAAGCTGTAGTTTGGAGCACAAGGAAATTAAGTGACTTACTCAGGGTCTCACAATATGCAAGTGGGGGCTGTGGGATTCAAACCCAGGTCTCCAGGTTTTCAGCTCAGAGCTTTAACCACTGCTCCATACTTCCTCCCTAACAGACTTTAGAAAGTATGGCACTTATTAATAGGTTCACAGCAAGTTAGTTGTATGTCAGGTAGGTTGTCTAATGGTCACCTAAAGAAATTATTTCACTTGATAGTGGCATCTGGGGAGGCAAGGCCACCTGTGGTTCTGGTCTCCCTGGATGCTGAAAAGGCTTTTGACAGAGTTGATTGGACATACCTGTTCTATATTTTACAATGTTATGGTATCCTCCAATCCTTTATTAATTGGATACAGGTCCTGTACGTGGCTCAGATGGCTAAAATATCTTGTAATGGAATTCAATTAGAACCCTTCCCCTTAGCCAGAGGTACATGGCAGGGCTGCCACTTGTCCTCATTTTTATTCAATTTGTACTTAAGTTAGAGCCACTTTTGTTGAAATTGAAAATAGCACCTAGAATCAGGAGACTTCATCTTGGGGGGGAATGAATATAAGTTATTGGCTTATGCCGATGATATTCTTCTGCATGTTTTATACCCCCAGAATTCCATCCCTGAAGTCTTGGCTACTATTGCAACCTTTGGTTGCATTGTGGGATACAAACTAAACATTAGTGAAATGAGTATTTCCTCCCTTAATCTGCAAGTTTCTAAACAGTCCATTTTGGAGTTAGGCCTTCAGTGGGCACCATCTCAGGTGACATATTTAGGAATACATCTATCCCATTTTCTTTATAAGTTGAAAAGCCTGAACCTCGATCCACTGTTTAAGATGATCATCCAAGATCTTGGGAGGTGGCAATCATTACCATTCTCCTTATGGGGATGCATAAATATACTTAAAATGAATGTTTTGCCTCATTTGTTGTACGTCATGTACATACTTATTATTTATACAGTAAAATCCCACTTATCCAAGCCCCAGTTTTCCGAAACTCTTACATACCCAAAACTGAGTCTTGCCCACCGCATGTAACAGGCATTTCTTAACAGCTTAACAGCATAACAGCAGCATGACAGCATGATTACTCTGTATTGCCTTCTCCCAGCTGGTTGTTAGCAACTAGTTAATGTTAATCCCCCAATCTGCTGTTAAACTTTCTCATCTGTTGAGAGTTTAGTACTAATACACCCACACCTCACTGCTGCAGGCACTGTTATTACTTGGTGGTTCAGTGGATCAATCTGTAATAAACTGTTAAATTCATCTGACTTTTAAATTTCTAGCGTGTTGTCCACATCCAAAACAAAGCCGATTGAGAGCTCTTACCCCCTGACTGATGCATTGCTTAAGTGATATCACTCACTCTCGTTTTTGTTAGTTTTTTTAATTTGGGAGACTTAATTTAAAAGTCAGCCCCTCTGCTCTTCTACTCCCCAGGCTGACAGGGCTGAAAGCAGCATGACAGAAAGCAGGTGGCAGTAAAATACTGTATAGTGAATTAACATTTAGAAAAAATGTGTCTCAGCTTGATCCTGTACAAATGTAGCAGCTGACATGATGCCATCTAACAATATTGTACAGTCCCAGTTTAAAGCCGCAAGTAGCTTAAGTTGCTTGAGTGATATCACTCACTCTCAGCTATTACTCTTGGTATGTATTTTTAGCTTTAGAGTTACAGTCCCAGTTTAAAGCTGCAAGCACTAAGGCAAGTTCAGAAAGAGTTACTGTATTTTTTTTGATCAGTGAGAGTTAATTTAAAAGTCAGCCCCTCTGCTCTTCTACTGTAGCACAGTACAGTTCTGTACTTCAATCAGTGAGTTGAGACACAATCATTTCAGCATTCACAGTTGCTGCCATGATGAAGTTGCAGTCAGTTGCAGTGTTAAAGAGGGAGTCCAGCCAAAATGTCTGGCATCAATAAATTCAGAATTTGGATCAGCGTATCCCCAATCAACCTCATGCCAAAAATGAGATCTTTAAAGTTACAAGTCATTTTGTAACCCAAAATTTACTGCCGGTTCAATAGAACCAGTTGCAGTAAAGAGCTACTGATGATGTCACAACCAGAACTCATAGCCTAGTCCTTCATGCAAACTCCCTTATAAGACTTATTTCTCCTACATTACATAAAACTGCAGCTGTAGTAAATATGTGAAACAGGAAAGCTGATGCTGGGTGGGTCAAGGCCTGCATTTCCATACTGTGCAGATGCAAGGTATAGTACTTCTGAATGTGATGGGGAGTTGCAATACAATGGAAAACATGGCTTTAGAATGACAAAAATGTGTACAGTTTTTAGAATACTGCAGAGATGAGATTTCAAAATACCACCAGCCTGCAACTGTGGAATGCAGCAGTGACACAACCTCAGAAAGTAGCAGGGACACATAATTTTGGAAAGTGGCAGGGACGCTAAAATTCATAACTTGGTAGTGTTATATAGTTCTAGAATATGACAGAGATACACAATTTGGAAATGTGGGAGACACATAGTTGTGGAAGGTGGCAGGGATATGTAATTTAGTAATGTGTCTCAGATGCATTAATTTGGCTTGTGGTGGTGATGCACAGTTTCAGAACGTGGTTGGTATGTTTGCTTGATTTCAGATTGTGGTGGCAACATTCAATTTCATAATACAGCATGGACATGGAATCTTAGAATGTGGCGGTGACTCAGTTTTAGAATATGCCATGAACCTGTATTACAACTGTATGTATGTATTCTCCATCTTTTATGAATGTAGCTAAACACTCACTCTGTACATCCCTCCCCCTGTTCCCCAAGGATGTACCGTGAGATGAGCATTAAGTTGCTCAGTGTATGTTTCCTGGTGAAACAATTCAATAAATAAAGAAACATGCAATTTCAGGATGAGGCAGGGATGTATAATTTTAGAATGTAACTTGGACATACAATTTTTGAATGTGGCAGTGATATTTGTTTTCAGAATGTGATGGGAATATGCAGTTTTGGAATATGGTGGAGATATACATTTTCAAAATGTGGCATTGACAGGCAGTATTGGAATTTGGAAGTTAACACACTTTTTCAGAATGTGGAAAGCAGGTACAATTTTAAATTGTAGAGGAGACATGCAGTTTCAGAATGTGGCAGTGATGCACAATTTCAGAATTTGGTGGTGACGCACAACTTCAGAATGTGGTGCTGTCACACAATTTCAGAATCTAGTGATGATGCTTAATTTCAAAATGTGGTGGTGACGCACAACTCGGAATGTGGTGGTGATGCACAACTTTGGAATGTGACATTGATGCACAATTTCAGATTGTAACAGTGATGCACGATTTTGGAATGTGGCAGTGATACACGATTTTGGAATGTGAAGGTGACCGTGCCATGATTTTGGAATGTGGTGGTGATGCACAATTTCAGAATGTGGCAGTCTCACACAATGTTGAAATGTAGCGGCCACACATTATTTTGGAATGTGACAGTGATGCATGATTTCAGTATGTGGCGGTGACACAAGATTTTTGAATGTGGTGGTAATGCATGATTTCAGAATGTGGCAGACTTGCATGATTTTGAAATGTGGTGGTCACATTATTTTGGAATGTGGCAGTGATGCACAATTTTGGAATGTGGCATTGATGCAAGATTTTGGAACATGGCAGTGACACATGATTTTGGAATGTGGCGATGCATGATTTTGGAATGTGGTGGTCTTGCAGGATTTTGAAATGTGACGGTCACACATTATTTTGAAATATGGTGGTCACATTATTTTGGAATATGACAGTGATGCACAATTTCCGAATGTGGCGGTGATGCACAATTTCAGAATGTGGCAGTGATGCATAATTTCGGAATGTGGCAGTAATGCACAATTTCAGAATGTAGCATTGATGCACATTTTTGGAATGTGGCACTAACGCACATTTTTGGAATGTGGTGGTGACGCACAATTTTGGAATGTGGCAATGACGGTTTTGGAATATGGTGGTGGTGTACAATTCTGGAATGTGATGGTGTTGCACTATTTTGAAATGTGGAACTGATGCAGTATTTTGGAATGCGGCACTGACGCATGACTTCGGAATGCGGCACTAATATACAACTTCAGAATGTGGCACTGACGCAAGATTTTGGAATGTGGCACTGATGCATGACTTTGGAATGTGGCACTGACAGTTTCAGAATGTAGCATTGAAACACAACTTTAGAATGTTGTCTGGACCTGTGATTTTGGAATGCGGCAGGGTGCGCAATTTTGGAATATGGCTGGGATGCAAAATGTTGGACTGTGGTGGGGATGTAATGCATAATTTTGAAATGTGGTGGGTGCATACAGTTCTGGAATGTGTCAAGGACAAGCTGGTTCAAACAAAAATGGTGTGTTCTGTCCTATTTCAACAGTGTATATCCTTACTATATTCCAGAATTCCCAATCTCTGCTAAATTCCTCAATGTGTGTCCCTGTCACCTTCTGATATTGAGTGTCCCACCACATTGTGAGATGGCTCATCCCTGCCACATGCCGAGATTGCATGTTCCCCCAAAAAATATTCTAAAATTGTATACCACTTTGACATTCTATATTTTGATTCAGCACTGCATTCCAAAACCACCTCTTGATGCACTCTAGAGTACAGTACCATGCATCTGAACATTCTGTAAATGCAAGCACTGCAGGCAACTCTGTCATTTTTTTTTTTTTTTGCTGATTACTGCAGCTACAGTTTCTATAACTTCAGATAAACAGATCCTATAAGGTTGCTGACAGGGAAGATAGTCTGTGAGTTCTGGTTGTGACATCATCAGTGGCTCTTCGGTGAAACTGTTTTTTTTTTGAACAGGGAGTAAGATCAGGGTCACAAAATAGCTCATAGCTTTATAACAGAGTAATGTAGAAACCTCATTTTTGGTATCAGAGTTATTGGGAATAGGTTGATTCTGATTCTGCAAAGTAATACTTTTGACCAGACTCCATATTTAAGTATAGGGCCCTCATTTATCCAAAATCCCACTTAGCCAAAAGTTTTTCATGTCTTCCAAGACATCTGAATAAACAGGGTTTTACTGTATACCTTTGTTCTGGTTTAAAACTCTTCACTCAACCTTGTCTAATTTTCTATGGAAAGGGAAGACCCATTGCTGAGCCTATACCAACCTTACTTTTCCTAAAGAGATTGGGCGTCTTTGACTACCCAATTTTTCATTATATTACTTTGCCTCTTATGCTGGTAAATATCTTTATTGGTGGACCTTGCAGGAGAATGTGTCACTGGATTATGTCCCACTATGGTTACAAATTGAGAAAGATATTTATACTGATTCAGGCATAAATCCAGCTTCCTTACTTTTCCTTCCATTGTCCTGGCTGCCTGAGAAGTTATGTCGGGCACCATTCATATGGTCCTTGAAGGCCCATAGACAATTGTGTTGATTGGTTCACCTTAAAATGGATAAAGACCTTGGCCAACCAGTTTTTAATAATCCTAATTTCCAAATTGCCAGCAAGCCTCTATGGCCTTGTCATTGGCCAAAATTTCCTATACTTCTGGTAGTACATTTCATAACAGCAGATTCCTTTCTCTCTTTTCAGTCTTTTCAACAGACAGGCTTATCATATATCAAACCAAGATAATTTCAAGTTTCTGCAACTACTTCATTGAATTTTAGGCTCCCTGGGTCCTCCACCATGGTTTACCACAGCAGGAGAGGCTTTTCAACCTGTTCTGCCTATTGTGGTGGTAGTTCAGGTGGATGTTAAAGATCCCTTGGCACTTCTCAAAAAGAGCAGGGGAATTTCCCTGGTGTCCTGGCCAAAT
This sequence comes from Neoceratodus forsteri, assembly GCA_016271365.2. Classification (NCBI taxonomy): domain Eukaryota; kingdom Metazoa; phylum Chordata; order Ceratodontiformes; family Ceratodontidae; genus Neoceratodus; species Neoceratodus forsteri. Next base: position 1,783,003,395 of record CM057452.1, read on the forward strand.
TTTCCCCATTCACTAAAAATATCACCAACACCCTAATCTGGTTCAATGTCAGTTGGCATCCATCTGTACCCCCCCCCCCGAGATGAGGCAGAAAATAGGCAGAATTGTCTAGTCCTCCTTTCCCGGTCAACAAAAAATTAAAAATAAATAATAATTTCACTGGCCAGGTTACACCACCCAGTGTCACAAATCTACTTAGCCCTACAAACATGGGACCATCAACCCCCTGATGTTAGTTACCCATATTGAGAGTCTACCTTGGGCCTCTTCCTGGATGAAGCAGGTTGACAAAGAGTATGGAAAGATATATATGTATATGTGAAACAGGATAGCCTTCACCTATAGGAATTTTTACTTCACCCTCAGCAAATCTGTGACAAGGTACCTTTGTAAATGAGTCTATGGCTCAAAGGTTTTCCAAATTGCTGTTTAAATAAAATAAAAATTAAAAATAAAATGGGCAAAAAGCCTCTAACTTATGCATAACATGTGGGGAGTCAGAGGGAACTCTGCATCATACTCTATGGTAATGTACCAAGATTCAGTGTTTTTGGAGGGAAGATCCAGGGAGCCCCTTGATCCTCTTCTGGATCTACAAGATGTATTCATCCCTGAGATATGTATCTCAGGGCTCTATTATGATTGAATCTCAGGACCCAGAAAGGGATACTGTATATAACTTAAGTGGCAGCAGTAACTAAACTAGTTATCCTACATCACTGGTTAGCAGCTCATATTCCAACCAGAGAGGAGTGGCACAGGGCAATTCTCTTCAACTTAAATACTGAGAAAATGATAGCAAATATGGACGGTTGCTACTCTGTTTTCCAAAAGAGGTAGGAGCCCTTATATGCTCTGTTGTCTATCTCTTGAGGGATAACCAGTTTGTCGGGCCCTGGGGTCGGTTCCCTGGGAGTGATCATTACTCAATGTGTGCAGATAGCATGTTTCAGCTGGAGGAGCCTTAAGTTTTCAGTTCCCCATATGTGAAACTCTGTGAGAAGCCTGTTTATTAAGTGTATACTTATTTATAATGTCCTTGCCAGAGAGGCTGTTCTGGTCTGGATCAACGGGTGGAGGGGGGGTAGGGTTATATTTGGGGGGGATGTAAAGTTCTTTGTTCTCTCTTTTTTTCCCTCTTTCTTCTAGCTTTACATTAAGAATTGTTGTATATGTTAGCGTTTTTTGTCTTGTATATGACCAATTTCTAATAAATTAAGCATTGTTGTATATGTTACTGTGTTTTGTCTTGAATATGATACATTTCTATTTTTTTTAATTCAAATTTTATTGAGTTTTAACAATACAGAGAACAGGTCCAGGAGAGACAATGTACATCAGCAGCATATTGGACAATATATTAGAACTGTTCCCCCCTCCACCACCCATCCCCACCCCTCTTTAGTCACTCCCCCCTCCCTACCCAACACAGATACTTGAGATTTGGTAACTCCAAAAGTTAGATACTGGCATGATGAAGTTATAGAGAATAAAGTGTGTGTAAGGGGTCCCAGATAGTCATATACTTCTTTATCCTATTATTGAGACTTGCTATCGCCTTTTCTGTTCTGAGGTTCACAAGTAGCTCATTGAGTCACTCAGTGTGGGAAATGTCTTCACTGTCCTTCCAGTGGCGCAGTACCACCTTTTTTACAGACATAGAAATAAGGGCCATATAGTACCTGTGACTGAGCACTGATACCTCAGAATGATCTCCCAATACACGGATTTCTGGGGTAAACAGGGCATTCAGGCCTAATAGAGGATCCACTCTTTGTTGAATGTTAGTCCAGAGTGATGTTACTCTGGAACAGGTCCATAAAATGTGATACAGGGAACCATCCTCTTGTTGACAGCGGACACAAGTAGATGACAACAGGAGACCAAATTTGAATAATCTCTGAGGGGAATAGTATAAGTTGTGTAATATGTGAAATTGGGTAAGATGCAGCCTGTCCTGGGTAATGTATTTGTGGCAGTTATGCCATAGAGTTGGCCAGTCTAAATCCAGATTAGGGAAAAGAGGAGTCCAATAAGCCATGGGGCCAAAGAAGTCCAGGTACGCCCAGTCGTATAAGATCCCATAGGTCTTGGACACTGCTTGTTCGGAACCTACCAATGGACCCAATTCATTTGGGAAGGATAATGTAGCCGTTTGGGGGGGGGGATCTGTTCCCAACACTTTCAGAATTAAGCGTCTTAACTGAAAAATCTTGAAAACACTATGGGTAGGGATTTTGAATCTGTTTAAAATTTCGTAGTAGAAAGCCAGGTACCCTCTTCTTTAGTGAAGTGGGTGAGCTGCCCATCTCCCAGGAGAGGCAACCAGTGAGCACTGAGCAATCTGTTATCGATCTTGAAGTTAGGATTTCCCCATATGGACTGTGCTAAGTCCTGAATGTGGTTATATTTAAGGTAAGTACTTGAATTACATTTCTAATAAAGTGCATTATATTTAAAAAAAAAGATAGTAGATCAGATGTTTTAAAACCTGTGTGCCATGTATTCTTCCACCATAGGAGAAGGATGCTGGGAAATGTACTGTATTGGTATAATCTGTTGAGGGGACATTTTAACTGTTGTTATATCTTGATAACGGCCTCTGTATAACAAAACAAAAGTGCCTTTGGAGACCAAAGGAGAAGCCAAACAATTTAGATATTTGTTCTCTTCATGCATCCATGTCATATCTTACATTTTGTCTTTTTCACAAATTACCTCTCCAGTATTCAACATCTGAGTGTACACATTTCCTGATCTATTCAGGATCAGACCTAACTCTTGGCTGAGACAGTGAGTGCATAACACTAGTAGCCTAATCTCCATGCCCTGTGTTAGAACAAATTGTTTCTGCCAGTGGTGGGGGATCAAATCTAAAATGTTTTGTAAGCTTTTTTTTTGTTTGTTTTAATTTCTGGCTTTGAGTTTCAGGAAGGAAACTTAAGAAACATGTGTTCTGATGATGTCATAATTGCTTTAGTCATATGACTTCGTTAGATTAATAATGTCATAATTGTTTTATTCATAAGGCAAAATGGAATTTAAAAAATAAGGGTTAAAGTCTCATGAGTCTCGTCAAATCTGTAGGGTTGTTTTACTTGAGGTTTTTTAACCTTAATGCACAATCCCTCCCCCACAGCCTCGAGACTCAAGGACAAGTAAAAGATCCAGGCCCATGTCCCGTAGGTTTGATGCTTGAAGCTACACAACTGTGGCTTTCCACATGAGGTCCACCAAATTAGTCATACGTTTCCTCAAACAGGACCCTGTGCACCCTATATGAAGCAAGAGATCATTCATAACTGTCTTCACCCAGTGGCCACAGACCCTGACCCTATGGATTGTCCTCGGGGTCACAAGGCTAGGGCTGAAGGAGGAGGTGGGCATTACAATTGAAAACTCTGAGGAATGTCAATGCTGAAAATTACAGGATGCCCAGGCTCCTCAAGGAGAAATAATTCATTGTCCAGGAGAGTTCCTTTTCTACAACAAGTGTTCAGAGCAAAGGAGAAAGGATGAAACCCAACCACCGTGAACTCAAGATGCTGAACTGTATTATTAAACTCTTCAAGGTAAAATGGTCACAATGTTTTGTACTCCACCTAGTCCTGGGATGTGGTCCTATAAAAATAAAATCATATGTCATATACAATATGTAAAAAAGCTAATAGTTTAAAATAAATATCTTACAATATATCATATTATTTGTATCCTAACACTGTGATATGAGAACACATACCTGCTTGAAGAGTATCATACAGTCTCTTTAGAATCTATAGTGGTACAATATATTACCATACATGCTGAAATACATAACAGTAGAGTATGAAACAGGGACACTATAATGCATTCTCAGGTCTAGCTAGCTGATCTAAATTCTAATATATGTGTAACAGGTTATGCTGTGACTGGGAATGTGGGACTTTACTTTATTAAAACATGGGTTGAAACATATTGTACAAGACAAGGCTTGAACTTAAAAGTCAGTCACAAATGAAAACAAACCCTGGTCAGAGCCATAGCAGCTCCTAATGCATTAATGTGATAAAATATATAGAGTTAATGCATGTCTTAGTTGTACTGGTATTACTGTGATGTAAAAGTCCTACATTTACACCATAATAGAAGAAAAATTAAAATAAAATCATAAACATCAAAATGCAGCATTTCATTTTTACTTGAGTGCTGTTTTTTTCCATTTTTACAATGTAGTTAACTACAATTGCTCAGCTAACATACAGTACCTCATTTTCAGTGGGGTGCTGATTGTAACCATTGATCTTACTTTGAGGGAGGCTCTTGCAGCAAGCCAGCACTGGCAGGGCAAAGCTGTTGGGTGCCAGGACCACACGGAAACCTTTCTAGCTAGCAGTGTACCATGGGGGACTGCCCACCACTGAGGTCGCTCCGCTAATGTCAGCTTATCCTGTAAAGGTGGGCTGTCCCCCTTACCCTTCCCAGTTTCTTTCCCACCATCAACCTGCGCACATTGAACACTGACATCACTGCAGCTACAATCAACTGCCATTTCCCACACTTTGTAATTTATTTTTATTTTCTTTAGTAATAACACAGATTTTTCAGTGTTACAGAATTCAGATTTATGTCTTCTCAATCTGCCTCATCTTCCAACTGCTCCACGAAGTGTGCCTGCACCAAACATATTCCCCGAAAAGGATGGACATTCTGCTTGCATCCTGTGCCCAGGCCCCAGCCACGACAGTGAAGCCTGCTAGTCTTGCCAGAAATGTAACCAGGCCACACGGCATAGGAGACATTGCCTGAAAATTCTGGAGAGCCATCTGTTCAAGTAGAAGCTTTTTGCTATAGAAAAGGAGCTGCAAGCCAGGGGCTCTTCAGCTTCATTAACATAGTCCTCTGGGGCTTCCTCCTCTTCTTTACCTGAGAAAAAATCTATCGGGAAGCACAAATACCAAGATAAGGACTGGGACTGCGACTGGAACCAGGACCGGTCTGCTTCCCGCTCATGGTCCCCTCATAAACCTTCGACTGTGACTGGGTCTTCCTCCCATGGAAGGTCTGCCTCCTTGGCCCTGCCAGCCTTTACTCCTGCTGGGCCACCCGGTGGCCAATGCCAGCCCCGACTGGACCAATGCCATCCTATCCCTACCCAGCACTAGCCTATCTATATCCTCTGGTATATAATTATCCTCCACCAGTAGATTATAAAGCCCTATTCACTTCTTGGTGGGCTCATATGCCAAAGAGGAATCCCACCCCCCATGATCTCACCACTGGCATCACCTCGATGCCCCCCTGGGGCTCAGCCTCCTACAGGCCCTATCCGAACTGGTCCCAGTAATCCTCATACATTGGGTACCAGATCCAGTGCCAGCTCGAGTGGCCACCTGGACCAACACCTGCCCTCTGAAAGTGAGCCAGATGATGAGGATGAAGAAGATCAAGATTATTCAGAGTCTTCCTCCCTTGCAGGGGTCTCATCTGAAGATGAGGAGCCCCCTAAGGCAGTCCCTAAATCCCATCTTGATGATTCTTCTTTTATGGACATCATGAGGCACATTCAGACAACCATGAGTTGGTAGACTGAGGGCAGGACCCAGATGGTCGTTGTTTGGCTAGTTACCTGCACCAGTCTGATGCTCTCCCATTGGTGGTACCTCTCTTCATTGACTCCTAGGAGGATGTCACTACAGCAACCTGAAATCACCCTTCTACTACTCTGGTGGTGCCCAAGAAGGCTGACCACCTTTACCATGCTCCCTCAGTTAAGCCCTTTTTGGGGGTGCAGACTGAAGCTGACTCAGTCATTATTAATGCAGCCCACAACCACAAAAAAAACCTAAGCACCTTAGTGCTCTTCCCCCTGACAAGGAGTCTAGACAGCTGGATTAAATAGGCAAGCGGGTATATGCCTCTTCTATCCTGGCCATTCAGGCTATTAACTATTTGGCCCACATGGTTCAGTACCAGACTGTCCTGTGGGACCAGACCAGGGACTTGGTTCAGGCCCTGCTCAATGATACACCTAAGAAACAGTTGGCCCAGGCTCTCAAGATGGGCTTGGACATCAGGAATCACATCCTGTGGGCAGCCTATGATGCAGTTGATGCCTCGGGCAGAGGGGCAGCCATGGGCTACTGTCTTCTGCGCCACTCTTGGCTCTGGGTGTCTGGATTTGCTTCTGATGTGCAGTCCAGCATTTTGGATGCCCCCTTTCCAGGTTGCGTACATTTTGGAGGTAATGTTCAGAACTTGCTCTACTCCCTTCAGGAATCAGGCTGGGCCCTCACATCCATCCACTTCTTGTACCATATGCAGCCTAAGTCTAGCCAGTGGTCATCCTTCTGCTGCTCTTCTCACAGACAGTCCTGCCCTCCCACCAAAGGCCAGGGTAAGTGCAAGCAGGCATCAGCGCCTACCGCAACCACCACTAGGGCTCCTCGGGTGACCACCCCTGCTCTACCAGCAACTGTTCCTAATTCCTGACTCCTTGCCAGCCCCCCTCCAGTAGAAACTCTGGGGAAGGTAGTATGGGGTCACTTCTCCCCCTCCACCTCGACAGGTGGTGAAGGAGCACCTCGGACATTTGGGTACTGCAGCTCATAGAGCACAGTCACACTCTAGAACTCCTAAAGTGGCCTCCTGAAAATCATCTGAGCAACTTTTTCTACCTCCCAGCTTGTCTGAATTGGTCTGGGGTGAAATGCAAGCTTTGTTACAAAATAGAGCCATACAGCCCATCCCTAAGGCTCAGTGGGGCAGGGTGTTTTACTCCCACTTCTTCCTGATCCCCAAAAAGAGCAGTGACATCAGGCCCATCCTGGGCCTGAGCGACCTGAATCTGTTCATAGAATGCAAACACTTTTGGATGGTCAGCCTTCAGGGTCTGATGGACTAGGCCCATCTGGTCTCCTCCAGCCGTTATGTCCCAGCCAGGGTATCCTGGCATCTTCTGGGCCACAAGGCAGCAGCCATTGTCATGGTGCCTCTTCCCCAGCTACATATGAAGATCCCTCAGTGGACATTGTGGGTCCAATGGGACCAATGCATGGATGACCTTGACCAGCTGGTCATGGTCTCCAACCCCGTCCAACGGGTCCTGTCCTGGTGGCTGGAGCAAACCAACATATTTCAATGAGTCCGCTTTGCTATCCCGACACCTTGCCAGATTCTCATGATGGATACCTCTGGTCCAGGCTGGGGGAGCCCATTTGGGAGCTCACTAGACTCAGGGCATTTGGACAGACATGGAACAAGGCCTCCACATTAATGTCCTGGAGATGCAGGCCATCCTATATGCCCTTCAGGCCTTCAAGACTCATCTCCTCCCTGGTCCGTTCTTAGTTCAGACAGACAACATGTGCGTGGTTTAATACATCAACAAGCAGGGGGGAAGCATTCCCAACCCCTGTGTAGGGAGGCAATGAGGGTTTGGTATTGGCCCATCAAGCACGACCAGGAGCTCTCTGCTTTCCATGTTCCAGGCATCCAAAACGTGCTGGCAGACAGTCTAAGCTGATCCCGCTCCAGGGCTCAACATGTGGTTACTTCTGACCCCAGTAGTCAAAGACCTCTTCAAAAGGTGGGGGCATCCAGAACAGGACCTTTTTGTGTCCCCACTCAATGCAGATCTGACACTTTTTTGCTCGCTCGATTCCAGGCCTGGAGTTTTCTGGCAAGATGCATTGTCCCTCTCCTGGAATGGGAGGTTTCTCTATGCCTTCCCTCCCTTCCCACTCCTTCAGCATGTACTGCTGAAGCTTCAGATGGAGGGGGCTGAAATGATCCTCGTAGCTCCCTTCTGGCCTAGTCAGATCTGGTTCTCCTTGCTGCAACAGCTAGCAGTGGAACCTCCAGTGCCTTTGCCCCTGTGCACTGGCTTGTTCACCCAGGAGCGGGAAACCCTGGTCCATCCAGATCTCAAATCTATGCATCTACATGCATGGCTCCTAAGGAAGGACATAGCCATCACCCAGTCTGGAGTCTCCCCAATGGTCATGGACATCCTGGTGGCTGCCCAAAAGCCCTCCACCAGAGCTACCTATACTATGAAATGGAAACGCTTTTCCCTTTGGGCTGCTTCCTGCCAGTTAGAGCCTTTCACCTGCCCTGTGGATCAGGTGTTGGAGCATCTTCTCTCCCTCTCTGATTCCAGATTGAGGTACTCCTCCATCAAGGTACATCTTTCTGCCATCTCTGCGTACCATGTACCTATCAAGGGCAGAACTGTTGCTCAGCTCGATGTGTCTTGCACCTTTCTGCAAGGCATTCTGCATCCCAAACCTCTCATTCAGGACCCGGTCCCTCCTTGGGACCTCAATTTTATTTTAGAGAAACTCACATTGCCTCCCTTTGAACCAGCAATGAGTTTCAAGCTGCACTATCTGCTGCAGAAAATGCTCTTTTTAGTTGCTGTTATTTCTGCTAGAAGAATTTTCAAGCTTCAGGCTCTTATGTGTAAGGAGCCTTATTTGTTTTTTTTCACAAAGACTTTGTATACCAATCCTAAGTTTCTTCCCAAGGTGGTGTCGGAGTTTACTTTGAATCAGTCCATCCACCTTCCTGTTTACTTTCCAGAGTATTCTAATCAGGGGGAGGTTTTGCTCCATACTTTGGATGTACATAGAATCTTATGATACTATACACCCCTAGAGATAGGGCACTCCAGTGTCCAAACAGTGTTTGTCTAAGTGGTTAGCTAATTGCATTGTTTACTGTTACCAAAAGTACAACAAGGAACTTCTGGGAGTTGTTAAGGACCATTCTACCAGGGGTATGGCTGCTTCCATGCCTTGCTTTAGAAATGCGTCTGCTGCAGACATCTGTGCAGCTACCACTTGGAGCTCTGTCCATACCATCACCAGACAGTACAGCCTGGGCATTGCCTCTAAGCGTAGGGCTAAGTTTGGCCTGGCAATTCTCCTGGGCCTTCTCTCTTGAGCCTCTGGCTACTATTTTTTCCTCTTCCCACTGCTGTTTCCTTTTGTTAACGAAACTGCTTGGGAATCAGTCCTACCAGCAATGGCCTGCTGGAAGAGCCTCTCTTGAAGTAAGATAGTACAATTACTTACCATAACAATAGATCTTCCCGAGGAGCTCTTGCAGCAGGCTCTAATTTCCCCCTTCTTACCCCTGCTGTCTGTTTGCCTTTTTCCTCTTCCATGTGAGCAAATCTTCTGATCTCTCTATTCTGGCTCTCAGGAAATCTCCTCAGTTTTTTCTACCGCTGCCTTCTTGGGGTCTTCAGAGGGAGAAATGAGGAGGGTGTGGGGGACCACTCACCTTTATAGGATAGGCCAATGTCAGAGGAGTGATATTAGTGGTAGTTGGTCCCCCGTGATACACTGCTTGCTAGAAAGGTTTCTGTGTGGTCCTGGCACCTGACGGCTTAGTCCTACCAGTGATGGACCATTGCAAGAACTCCTCTGGAAGATCTACTGTTACAGTAAGTTCTTACATAACTGTACTTTACAGTGTATTTTCCCAATAGTGACCAGCTAAGATGCAATATGTCATTGTTGGAGGGATCCTGTTCTTAGCAAATGCAGGTAGTTATTTACACCATGTGTCCTTTCAGTATAAGATGTGGATTTATGATGTCAGCATCAGGATACAGTGCTGGTGATGTACTGTCATCATAGAGAGCAATGTTATGTACAATTTATTTACCCAGGACAGCTCAAATGAATTACAACATGTCATTTTCAGTGGAATCCTGCTTCTACCTGCAGTGTGAAGTACAGTAGCCCCTGACAGAGAACAGTGGAGCAGTCCAAAAACACTTTTGGTTTAGCATCAACACATTGATGACAAATACCTTGCAATCACAATACAAAAAGAAATAAATTATTGCAAAAGTCAAACTTCTGCTTATGATTTTGGTTACATTAACACAGTATTTTGGAACCAGTCCTCAAAGTGTTCAGCTAGCAGCCTGTTTGGTCAGTTGGCCATTTAAACAAAAAAAGATAGGTGATACTTGAGATAGGTTGTCAGTATTGGAATTAAAAAAGTGAAAGTACTGGACATGGACTTCTGGAGCCAACATTAAAATGGTAAAAGTAGACAACATGTACAGTAACATGGCTACACCTTTACAGCTTACCCGGGGGCCTAGTCTGAGCAAAGGAACACAGCGAGTGCTCAGACTGACCCACCCTGGTAGACTGCATTTGGTTGTGGGCTGGATGTGAAGGAAATGTCAGTACAAGAAAAAACAACTAGCTGCCTTCTGGAAGGAAAGACTTCAATTCGTTTCATCTGCCAGTTTCATCATTTTAGCCACTGAGTTACACGGCAAGAGAAGTTTCCTGTGGGAGGTTGGGCTTTTCCCCACTCATGGATTGCCTAGTTTGTGTGACTCAAGACTGAGCAAAAAAGACCTAGACAATTTAGGTGGACTATGGAATTGAGCCACAGGTGGTGAGGGAACCTGCGGGGCAAAAACTTTTCTTATTGTATTATTATGCTGTGTATTTCCTCTAGCAGTGGTGAGTGTGCTACTTGGGGGTCATAACTTTTACTGTATTATATTCCTGGACTTGCACTGGTGAGAGTAGAGCTTGTTTTTGCTGCTTTGGTGGACACTGCTTAAAGCCGGACTTAAACTGAACTGTTGTTACTGTTTACTGCTATTTGCATTTTCACCTTAAGTAAACACCCCTAGCAGCTTCTCATTTCAATTTTTAACTTTGCTTTATTTGTGTTTTGCTTTTTTTTGCAGTGGGTTTATTTACAGAATTGAGAAGGAGGGAAGAGATAATAGTTAAGAATATAGTGCAGATTAGAGTATGTTTGATGGTTTGGGTGGTTAGGTACTTATTATTGTATTAGATTTTGTGTTATTATTGGTGTGAGTGTTTGAGGGCTTAGGACTAGGCTAGTGAGAGGTCTGTACTAAAATGCAGACTCTCATTTAAGGGGAGTGCATTTTAAAAGCAGCTGTTGTTGGACATGTTGGGTAGTGGGTTTTGTGACCAGTGGGATAATGTGTGTGGGTCTGGGACTTCTCAGGTTTAGTTACTCCCCATCCCAGTTACTAGACTTCCAACTCTTTGATGACACCCCCTGCCAGCGGTGGCATATGGATGCTGCAGGGAGGTGGACATTGTAAGGAGGTGGGATGGTGGGTGGCAGCGGGTATGGGGGGTTCTAATGGTGAAGCATTATAAGTATCGTGAGGACCAGGAAGAACCCTGGGATAAAATGGGACCTAGTGAAAGGCCAGATGTGTTAGGTTCTTATATCCAGGGTTCCCACATGACTGAGTGGGCAGGTAGCCAGTAAGCCAACAGTCTCTACTTGTCCCCTATGGGCAGTGTTGTGCAATGCAAGATCGATGAGAAACATTTTGGATTTGATTTCCACAATTGATCTGGCTTGCATCACACAGACCTGGCTGGGTGACAATGTGAGGCCAGTTCTGGAAGCGTCAATCCCAACTGAATTCCTGTGGTTCACTGCACATGGAGGGATGGCAGGGGTGGGGAAGTGGCCATCAGCTTTCAATCTGAGTTAAACATCATCATGCACCTAGTGGGAGGTACATCATTGTTTGAATGTGTGACAGTACATGGGGGCCCAGGTACAGGTTGTAGGATCCTTCCTATGTACCAGCCTCTGGGTCATGAGTGGGATTTCCTGCATGAAATCGTGGACTTTGTTGCCGAGACAGTACTGCAGTCTCCAAGATGGTTGGTTCTGGGCAAGTTCAATGACTGAGTTGATGATAAACTCTCACAGTTTGGTCAAGATTTCCTCCACCTGATGTTATCACTGGGCCTCTCACCAGTGGTTACTACTGGGTCCTACTAATATGGTCATTCCCTGGACCTAGTATTCTCACTGGGCTTCAGATAAACAACCTTGAGATATATTCAATCAATTGGTCAGATCACTACACAGTGAAGTTCTTGTTTGGGGGCCCCCTCCCATTGTCCTCATCCTGTGGAGATGGTTTACTACCACCCATTAAAGGGGTTGTCCCCAGCAGGACTTCAGGCAGTATTGGACCTCTCAGGTGTGATGGCTTTGTGTGGGATTGGAGTGGAGGAAGTGAAGGAGCCTATAAGAGGGCTGCTGCTTTGGCCCTCCATACTGTTGCACCAGTTCATATATGACCCAGGTCTTCTCATTTGGGATCCCTGTAGTTTGGCAGGGAGTTTAGGGAGATGAAGGCTTTCGGTCACAGACTGGAGGATTGTTGGCAGACTAGGGCAGATGGGGATAGACTGGCTTTGAGAACTCACTACGGTGAGTATCAGAAGGCACTCTCTCATAAGAAGGCAGCATTTCTGTCCAAGGAGACTGGCAGGAAGGAATAGACCAGCTCAGTTTTTCCAGACTGTGGGCAAGTTCTTACATCCTGCTTGTCTCCAGCCAGTAAACACATTTTCATCCATCTGGTGAGAAGACTTCACTCAGTTCTTCTCCTACAGTGTGTCCTTGATCAGGTTAGGGATAACACCAACTGGACTGTCACAGCTCAGCAGTGGGGAGCTGGTTGTCATAAGGACCACTCCTCCTATCTAGGGCAAGTTTAAGCTGGTTTCAGAGGATGAAGTGTGTGGGGTGATTTCCGAGCTGTATCCAACTGATTGTGGACTGAACCTTGGTCTGACAGACCTCCTAGTGAGTTGTGTGGGATTTTTGTGTCCAGTGTTTGTCAAGATAGTCCAGTGCTCCTTTTTGGAGGGGTCCTTTCTGAGCACGCTAAAAGATGTGCTGCTGAGACCCCTTCTTAAAAAATATCTTTGGACCTGGACTTCTTGGAAAAGTTTAGACCTGTCTCTAACCTTCCCATTCTAGGAAAGGTTATTGAACAAATAGTGACTCTGTAGCTCGAGACTGACTTTATGGCCTGTAACATCTATGAGTCACTCCAGTCCAGATTCAGATCCAGGCATAGTACGTAGACTGTGTTGGTATGGGTACATAATGACCTCCTCAGGGCCACAGGTAGGGGAAATGGTCAGTTATCATTCTACCTAATCTCTTATCAGCATTTGATACTGTGGACCATAGGTTGCTGTTGGAACATCTCAGGGAGTACTGTGGACATGCTAGTAGGGTCATCAGCTGGTTTCAGTCCTTCCTCAGGGGCAGGATGCAAAGAGGGGGTGATAGTAAATTTTTCCTCACTCTCGAAGCCCCTGCTCTGTTGCATACTCTAAGGTTCAATCCTCTCACCTCTGTTGTTTGCAGTGTACATGCTGCTGCTGGGTGATATCTTCAGACAGTACAGCTTGGGTTTTCATTGCTATGCAGTTGATACCCAGCTCTGTCTGTCATTTGCACACAGGATGCCTGGTGTAGACAATGTACTGAATTTATGCCTGGTCAAGATCCAGGACTGGGTGTCCTCTAGCTGGCTACAGCTCAACCAAGACAGAGGTACTGGTGATTGAGCCTGGTTGACAGCAGGGTGTGGGAGTCACAGCACAGAGGCCCTGACTGGTTCTTGGTTCCTCTATTCTAGTGGCCTCTACTAAGGTAAAGAATCTAGGTGTTATTCTCAATGAAAGACTGGCATTTGAGGCTCAGCTGTTATCTGTAATCTGGAATAGCTTTTACCATCTCTGAAACATCTCTCGGATTAAAGCCTTGGTCCCACCAGAAGACCTGCCCTCACTGGTACATGCCTTTGTGACTTATAGACTTGACTACTGTAATTCTGAGGGGTCCTTTGATGCCTGCAGCTAGTGCAGAACACAGCAACTAGGTTATTGGCATGTCTCCCGAGGTCATGTCATGTGACCCTGGTCCTGCGTGACCTGCACTGGCTACAGATGAAGTGGCAAATCTCCTTCAAGGTCAGTTTTCTGACCTACAAACCCTATAAGGACTGGTACTTGGATAGCAGAGTGAGCTTCTGTCCCATTACTGCCCAGTTCACAGTCTCTGCTCCTCCAAAGTCAGCCTCCTAGCAGTTCCCAGGAGTAGGCTGAGGACATCAGAGGACTTCACTTTGATGTGGCTGGTCTGGCCCTGTGGAACTCATTGCCCAGCTCTCTGAGGGAGGCTCCCTTGGTTGAGGCCCTTAATAGGGGCATAAAGATCTACCTGTTCATCCAGGCTTTTGAATTAAAACTGAACTAGTGGGGCTAATTCAAGTTATTTATGCTACCAAGATTGCACAGTTTAAGTTGTTTGTATTTTATGACTATATGTTATGTTATTCTTTTGTTTATGTGTTTTAATGTTATAATGTACAGCACCCAGAGCCTCTGGGATTAGGCAGTAAATAAATAAACTACCGCTATTACCAACCTAACATAGATAATAAGTAGGAGATCTATTACCTGGGTCCTGGACAGCCTAGGAAGGGGTTCTCGAGGTAATATCCAGAAGTACCTGTAAAATAGGTACAGCGAGGGGTTCACAAAGTGTCTGTAGTTCTTTTGGGACAAAATAGGACAGAAAGAGAAGCTTAAACATAAATAACTGTTACATGGCAGATCAGTGTCCTGTCAGACCAAAGATGGCGTCCTGTCAGACCTTTAGAAATTAAGGGAAAAGTGGCTTAGTAGGAGGGAAAAATATTAGGGAGAGTAGAGACAGAGTTGTGGAGAGGTACAAGATCTACAGGACAAGCACAGATATTAAGTAAAAGCTATTTTTGGAGAAAAGCAGCAATTTAAAGTAAAAGTGAAAGATAAAGTGAAAATAGAGAAATAAAAAACTAATGGACATGTGTCTAAGAAAGAGACAGTGACAAGGAAATGAAGAAAAAAGAGCTGTGGTGGTGTGGGTGTTCAGGTTTATCCTCCAGCTCCTCAGTGGCCTTATTTAAATATTGAAACACAGAAACATAGATTTTGTCAGCAGAAAAGGACCTTCAGGCCCATCCAGTCTGCCCCTTGTCCCTGCCTGTTCCATCACCATTGATCCTAGCTGGTTATAGGTGTCGTTCCCTCCCTCATTCCTCTACCTAATATGCCCCTGTGCCCATCCCACATGTGTTTGAAGCTCCCCACAGCCTTTGCCCCAGCTATCTCCTCTGGCAGGCTGTTCCAGTCATCCACCACCCTTTCCATGAAGAAGTATTTCTGAACAACTCTCCTAAACTTTCCCTCTCTTAGCTTCATTACCTGACCTCTTGTTCTAGTGTTTTCCTTTCTCTGAAACAGACCCTCCACCTGCACCTTGTTCACTCCTGTGAGCTACTTATAGGCGGTTCCACATTAAAACAGTGCTAGAAAAATGGTGTGGGTAAACAAGAGCGAAAGAAAAACAACAAATTCCAAAACTGCAGCCAGTACAACAGCACAGGACCAAAAAATCGAAACCAGCAACCAAATCATTTACTGGGACTCCAGCTGTCTTTCTGCAGCGGAGTTCACCATCTGCACCCCCTTGAAAATATATATGCATCACTGGGGGGGGGACACAACTCTGGTATGGGAGAAGTTTGGAGGGGGAATATTCTCCGGGGAGACATAACTCGGAGAGGGTGACAACATCGGGAGGGGCAGATTTAATATTCCCACTTGGGGGGGGTGACAAAATTCGGGGAGGGTGACAAAGTTAGATGGAGGAGAAAATAATTAGACCACACACAAGTTTTGAAGCCTGGCCTGTTGCACGTAGCGATGGCATACACTGGCCGTGACTCTAACCTCTACACTACGCTGGCAGCACGGTTTATTGCCCACAACAGTTACATTACATAGATTGTCTACATCACTGTCTCCCTTGCTAAACCTTTCCCCCTGGCTTCACATGCAACCTCTCACCATTTTGGTTGCCCTCCTCTGTACTGCCTCCATCCTTTCAATGTCCTTGTGGAAGTGTGGCCACCAGAACTGGACACAATACTCTAGGTGGGGCCTCACCAGTGAGCCATACAGCTGCAGCACCACCTCCCACCTTCTGCTAGAAATCTCACCCCCAATGCACCCCAGCATCCTGCTAGCCTTTCCCACTGTTATATCACACTGCCCAGCCACCTTGCAGTCATCAGATATGATGACCCCTAGGTCTCTTTCTTGCTTGGTGACTGTAAGCTCCACTCCCTCAGCTTATACAGAGCCCCTGGGTTCCGCAGCCCGGTGTGCATAACCTGGCACTTTTTGGCATTAAAACCCAGCTGCCACCCCATAGATCATTCCTCTAGTTTCCTCAGATCCATTTACATTATCTGCACCCCTTCCTGAGTGTCAACCCTGTTGCAAATTTTTGTATTATCTGCAAATAGACATACCTTACCCTCAAGCTCCTCCACAATGTCACTTCTGAAGACACTGAAGAGAACCAGTCTGAGCACCAAACCCTGTGGCACCCCACTAGTCACTCTCCTATTGCCTGAGCATCTACTGTTTAACACCACCCTTTGCCTCCCATCCCTTAACCAATTTGATACCCAGCTTGTCACTTTCTCCCCCAACCCTAGGCTGCTTAGTTTCTTAACTAGCTTCCTGTGCAGAATAGTGTTGAAAGCCTTACTGAAGTCCAGATAAGACATGTCCACTGCTCTCCCTTGATACACCTCCCTGGTTACCCAGTCAAAAAAGTCTATGAGACTAGCTTGACATGAACTCCTCCCTGTGAAACCATGCTGCTGGTGGTCCAGCAGCCCTTTTACCTCCAGGTGCTCCACAAGCTTCTCCTTCAGTAGTTTCTCCATTAACACCCTACCAATGATGTGGAACTGACTGGCCTGTAGTTGTTAGCAACCTCCCTGCTACTGCTTTTGTTCAGAGGGACCGCATTGGCCCTCTCCCAGTCCTCTGGGACTTCCCCCATCTCCACTGAGGTGCTAAAAGCACTGCTACAGGGGCAGCCAGCACCATGATCAGTTCCTTTGGGACCCTTGGATGAATCCCATCTGATCCCATCACCTTATTTTCTTTTAAGACTTCTAATCCATTCTGGACCCTTTCTGCTGAGAATGAACTTGTGTCCACTCCCCTCTCTCCCTGGTGCTTACTGCAGCATACTGGTCCATCCCTCCACCCTCTACTATGAAGACTGAGAAGAAGTATTTTTTAGTATTTCCACTTTCTCTTGCTCTTCCTCTATACAGTCCCCCCTGTCATCCTGATTCTCACTATCCATCCCCTTATCTTCTTCCTTTCTCCCACATAGAGATGGGCGAAGTGGCCCCAATTCGTTCCATGAAGTGGAACGTGGAGTGAAAGCGAGTTCGTGAAGTGCTCCGCAATGCAAAGCAGAGTACTTTGCATTGTTAATGGGTAAAGTCCATTGAAAACAATGACTTCGCATTACTCCGCCTTCCCAAACCACTACTCCACTAATTCTTAAGGTGAAGTACATTAAAAACAATGTACTTCGCCTTACTTCGCCTTGTTTTTAAGCTCCAAAGACAAATTTTGCAGTGATTCATGGGATTTCAGGTCACATGGGCTCTAGATTGTTCTGCACAGCCTCAGTTTGGGGTAGTGTATGTAGGAAGCTGTAGGAGACAATCTGCTCTGAGAGCTCTCTGTGATTCAAACCTTCTAAAAGACGTTAAAATGTTAAAAGTCTTTTAGTCATTTTTTTTTGCTGAAACTTTAGTTCATTGATTATAGGAAACCCTCCTGTGCTCATATCATTGAGCGTTTATTGTTTGTGTGTGTATTTTGAATGTTAATGTACAACATTCAGTCTGTGTACTGAGAGACAGTGGAAGTGTGCTTTGGGGGAGGGGTGTATCTGTGGTGTAGGTAGATTAACTTGGAGAAAAAGACAGTGCTTTCTGTTTTGGTGATATTTTTCTGTGTATAACTGTGTTAATGTACACACAGTAATATTTTCAATAATTCTTGTCATTTTTTTGTTGATTGTTGTGGTGCAGCAGTGCATAATTTTAGTTTGTTTAAAATATGTGGTTATATTACTGAAGTTTTCAATTTGCTATGCATTACTTAGTGTGTTTGTGAGTATGTGTGTGATGCATGTCATCAAATCAGACACCTTTTATTGTGCCACATAGTTTCAGCAATGTGAACCTGCTATCCGTTGCAGCTGTGTAATTTTTTGTACTTCTTTGTGGTATCTTCACTGGTACTTTTACTAGTGATTCTTACTGCAGCAGTGCAGTACACTGCCCCCACGGCCTGCCCCAACCAGCAAAGATATTCTTTCCAGATTTGAATTTCTGATGGTGAGCACTGGTTAGGTGTTATGCCTTTGCATCTGCATCTCTTCAGTGCACAGCGCAATCTTAATCTGTCTGTACATTTCCATCTATTTGATGTCCCTCTGTGTAAGAAAAATAAAATTTACAGAAAGAACAAATTAAGTAAAAAAGAGTACAGACAGAAAAGACAAAAAAAAATTAGCTTTTAAAAAAGCTGTTGGGTCTAAATCAAAGTTTAAATCTCCTCCTCGTTCTGATCTCAAAGTAGCAGCAGTCACAAAACACACTCCCCTCTCTCTCCATCTGCACAGGAGAAAGTAAAAATGTCTGCTTGTATGATTCACTTTCTTCCTGCCTAGCTAAAAAGCATGTGACTTACTGTACTGTAAGCCATGTGATGTGTGTGTGTGGCGGGGGGGGCTGCCAAATTGGAAACATCAAACGGATCACTTAGAATCATAATGAGGAACATGAAGTCCATTAAAAACAATGACTTCGCCTTACTTCGCATTGCCATTCTGCCTTAACATGAAGTGGTAATGACAAGGCGGAGTGAGCACTTTGCATTGCCCACTCCACGTAGCGGAGTGGCAACACAAAGTGCCCACTTCGCGTTCACTTCACCGGCGGAATTTAAATTCACTGCATCTCTACCCCCACATACTGGAAGAAAGTCATGTCCCCTTTTTTGACATCCTCAGTTGTCCTGTCCTTTGTTAATGTTTTAGCTGCCCTCCCCCTTCTTCCTGCCTCCCTTTGTTTTGCAAGATATACCTTCCTTCTAGATCTCCTAGTTCTTTCTAAATGCTGTTATCTTCTCTTTCACTGCCTTTGTCACCTCCTTAGAAAACCACGGCAGCCTCTTTCTCCTCTTTCCCTTGCTCACTTCCTGCAAAAAGCATGCTGTTGCCTGGGATATACCCTCTTTAATTTTTCCCCATTCAGCCTACACTCCCCCTCTGCCTCCCCCCTTCGAGGCATTCTTTGAGGCAGTTTCCCATTTCTTTAAAATCTGCCCTCCTGAAGTCCAGGATTCTCATCATAGTGTATTTTTTTTCTGTCCTATCCATATGCCAAACCACACAATACGGTGATCACTTGAATCCAGGGCACTACCCACTATGATGTCAGCAATGCTGTTTCTGTTCATAAGCACTATGTCCAGCACTGCCCCATCCCTAGTGGGTTCCAAAACCAGCTGCCCAAGAAATGCCCATTGTATGAGTAGAGGATGGCCCTGACTCTTGATGCAGCTGCAACACGAATGCTCCAAGTAAGTGCAGACAATACTTTGGGACAGACATGCACTGTGAGACAGCACATCTGGACTTGATAGAATAATTCAAAAACTAAACTTTTCTTGCAATTGCTACTGTGCTTGGCTGTGAGGGAGTGGAGTGTTGCCTAGCAACTGGGCTAGGTTCAGGAAGTGGTGTGGGAGCTGTAGTCTGAAAATAACACCAGGGCTACAAGGAGTCTAACTAAGTGATATTTTCTATCTGGGCAAGCTTTCTATACCTTAAACTCCTGTTGGCACTAGAAAAATATTTTAAAATACAGTTTTGTGGGGTATTTGAAGTCCGTTTGTGAGCGAGTGGTCACGTGATCCCAGGGCCTAACTTCTGGGTCATAGATCATAAATACAGTCCCTAGAGTGAGTGGAGTGCTAGTAAGCTCAGACAATACTGTGCAACAGTCTTGCACTGTGAGACAGCACGTCCCTAGAGCAAGTGGAGTGAGCTTCGAGGCGGATGGAGTGCACATTTACCCGCCTTGCCTTGAGAGACACCGCGCATCTAAGTGCATGTCTTGCATGTCCTGCTGAGGGACTAGGGAACTAGGAGAGAAACTAACATCTCAACAAACAAGTAAGTCTTATGTATGCTAAACAGTAACTAAACTTAAAAGGCGTACTACTGTCCTGCAGTAAATTATATAAAATGGAAGGTAGCAGCAAAGGTAACTGTGGAGACATATAACCCCCTCAGATGACTTCTTAACAATCTTATGTAATGAGGGCACCATAGTTAAATGCTGTAACTGCTTGATGTACACAACAAGCAGGCACATAAAGGTTTATCTGCCAGAAATGCGTGCAAATGGGTTAGTTACTGATTGAAGTTAACTCACTAAAGGAGCAGGTTAGAGGAAGTACTCTAAAAACTATAAATGTAACCCAGAAAGATAAAAGAAAAGGGGACAAACAGGAAGAGATGAATATGGAGAGAACTGAAACTGAATCTGGAATAAGCAACATAGAAACAAATAATGATACTTAAATTGAATGGGCTATAGTGCAAGGAATGCCTCATAAAAAGTAAAAAAGGGCAATGGGAAATAATGACATACCAGCAGCAAATATATACTTGCCATTAATGGAAGTAGAACAAACACAAGAAGAGAACAGGACAGACAAACTGCTTGTAATTGAGGATTCTATTCTAAGACGCACCGATACCATCATATGCAGAACCGACAAGGCAAATAGAGAAGTAAATTGTCTGCCAGGCGCAAAGATAAAAGATGTAAAACAAATACTCCCAAAGGTGATAGAAGAGCAAACAATCACAAAGAAAGTAGTGTTACATGTGGGGACAAACAAAGTTGGAAAGGACCATGAAAAAGATATTATAGATGACATTATGGACCTCACTGCCCTCATAAAAAACAAGGGACAACAGTATCTGGTCAGATCCACCATGGCTGCATAATGACGTTAGTGAGGTTGTGTGGAACTGTTAAGGAGACATGGGGAAACAACACAATGATTTTTAACTAGTAAGATTTGTTTTATTTTGCATTCTAAGGAAGGCAGACACATTATCAGGAAAAGATATAGAGGTGTAGATTTCAATGGAAGGAATGGTAAGCAATATAAGTTTGACAAGTAGAAGAGGTGGCAGTACATGAAAAAGTAATAGCTGGCATATGTTCAGTCTCTTTTTTTTTTTCCCCCAGGAGTAACACACTAAGCTGAAAGCTTGTTTACAGGTGCAACCTGGGAGCACAGGGAAGTTAAGTGACTTGCTCAAGGTCACACAGTATGCAAGTGGGGGCTGTGAGATTCAAACCCAGGTCTCCAGATTTGCCGCTCAGAGCCTTAAACCACTGCGCTATACTGCCTCCCTGTCTTGGGATTATTTGCACAGTTCTATAGAGAAAAACAGGGGGGTTGTCCATGCGGTGATGTAAGTTATATTTAAGTAATGTGTTGATGTCAGGCAGTCAGGTGTAATGATGGACTTCATTAGGAGAGAAAATGTGATAGTAACTTTTATAAGGGGTCAACCTGAAATCATCCAAGCAGGCCACCAAAGCAGTAGATAAAGCTAGGGGGATGTTGGGGTGTACTAGTAGGGGTATCACAAGTCAGAAGAGGGAGGAAATAATCCATCTTTGCAAGAGACTGGTTAGGCCCCATCTGGAGTACTGCATGCAGTACTGGAGGCCACACCTTCACAGGGACACTAACCAAATTGAGGCAGTCCAGAGAAGGACAACCAAAATGGTGTAGGGACTGCATCAGGAAACATATGAGGACAGATTAATGGAGCTCAATATGTATACCCTACAGCAAAGGAGGGAGAGAGGTGATATGATTGAAACATTCAAACACTTTAAGGGCATTAACAAGGTGAAAGAGTCTAACATGGTTCAATATAAGAAAATTAGCAGGACAAGAGGACACAGTATGAGATTAGAGGGAGGCCAATTATGAGGTAATGTGAGGAAGTTCATTTTCACAGAAAGGGTGGTGGATGCATGGAACGGCCTACCTCAGAAAGTAGGGGATATGAATACAGTGCAGGGTTTTAAACCAGCATTGGATAGGCATAAGGGAGCAATGCAGATGAGTATGAATAGATAGGCCATTGACAGAGCAAAGGTCGATGGCACATCCATAAGGTAGAAAAAGAAATGGGCAGACTGGATGGGCCTTGAGGTCCTTATCTGCCATCATTTGCAATGTTTCTATGTTGCTGTTGATAAGGTTAAGG
Organism: Neoceratodus forsteri; assembly: GCA_016271365.2. Taxonomy (NCBI): domain Eukaryota; kingdom Metazoa; phylum Chordata; order Ceratodontiformes; family Ceratodontidae; genus Neoceratodus; species Neoceratodus forsteri. The sequence goes on from CM057452.1 coordinate 1,783,025,457, forward strand.
TAGTTATGCCTGTGATAATGGGAATATCAGGACAGTATGAGGTCTATACTGGAATGGAGTATAAATATGCACTGTATCATAAGTAGGTGTTCAGAGTGCAGGCAAATGTGATATGCAGGTTTATTTTACAGTAGGTAAAAATAAGAATAGATGCAACTGATAGAAATATAGATAATTATATAGATAGACGTACAGATAGACAGACAGACAGAGGGAGCAGATATAGCCATGACAGTCTTTGGAGAGGAAACTGCCCCTAGAGTCACAGTTATGTTCACTAATTTGGGTTGAAAACTTTTCAAGCAGCACTATTTTGCTGTCAGTAATTGCCTATGGGTTTAAGCATGTATTGGAATGTCTAAAAACAGTTATAGTACAGGAAAAATAATGAAAGCCATTGTGTTACAGTTTAGTACAGAAACATACATGTAACATATATGTTGCCACCTTGCTCCAATGAGTTCCCGCCCCCAAGCAGAGTGCCAGTCTTAAAGAGCATCTGACACCTTCAGGATAAGTGAAAGAAAACATAATATTTAGACACAGATCAGTTTATATTTCACATTAGTTCTGCATTTTTAACCCCATCATTTTTTACTGAGGCCATTTGCATGAAAAGAGGACCGCTGCTCCTGAAGTGTTCATGTATTCCTGGTGCTTTCTCCCTACCTGAGGTCATAATGCATGGCTTGTGACATCACAGTTACTCCCATGACAGCAGACTGTGATGTCACAACATAGCATTATGACTTGAAGTAGGGAGTAAGTTACAGAGGCAGGAGAACTCTAACAGATAAAGATCACATATTCATCCAAATTTCCTCTGTAATAAATGATAGGTAGGAGAAATCTACAGAATATATTTAAAATGTAAGCTGAGTTGTACCAAGTTCATTTTTCCAAAGTTTTCACTGTGGCATCAGCAGCTCTGATTATAAAGGGGAGAGCTGAAAAAATGTGTCTCAAAGTAAGTGCAGAATAATTTTTCTTAAATCTGTTTCAAGATATTAGGCCTTTCCTCTTTTTTTTTTTTTTAATTTAATGATAAAAAGAAGTAGCACCATTCTTCTGACTGGACTAATATAAATGATGACAGTCAGTGGTTTGGGATGTGCAAAGTGTCCCCAGGAGCAAGGTGTGCTCCTTCACTGGCTAGACAGTAGGCTGCCATTAAAAAAAAAGGAAAAGAAAAAACACACAGATCAGTCATTCTACCAATGAGACATGCAGAGGTACAACAGTTGTGGGGGGGGAGGCAAGAGTTGTTTGGGACTGCAGCTTCCATTTTTGAAACGGAAAAAATTTCATGTTGACCTTGTCTCCTGTTCTAGCCTGAAAAGAACATATTTTAAATGCCTGCTTTAAGTGTATATAATGGACTTTTTTTGCCATTTAGGAGCCAAAGAATGAATGTGTAACAGGTGACATTATGGTTACCTAGCAATTGTATGCCAAAGCTATTTAGGCATGTAATTAAGAACTGGATCAATGGAAGACCATTGCCAGGTTATTATACACACTGGCAGAACATAAATTATAGCTAACAAATTGCTGTACAGTACTTTGAAGATGCACAAAGTGTAAAACATCAGTTGGGAATTTTAACTGCTGGACACTGAGCTGGTGTCTTAAACAAATATGTAAGAATTCTACATCGATATTATTTTTTCTAGCTGCTCTTTATCATCTTGTATTGAGACACCTATATTTTCAATGAAGAGCTGTCTTAGCACTAGTATCACAAGATGTGCCAACGGTAATCACTGAACCTACATAAATGGAAAATGAAGGAAGTCTGCTTACTCCACTGAAATGAGATGTGTGCTGTCACATTGTGTGTCATAGCAGCATTTCTAATTTTGAACTTGGCACCACCACAACAGGGAGTTCTCTATTCATTCAACAACAAAAAAAATTAAAAACACACTTTATCATCAAAGTCTGTTTTACCAAGTACTATGCCCAGGATTAAAATAATTTGAACCTCCTCCCCCCAAAAATGAGCCCTGACATGAAACTGCATGTTTAACTGTAAAGACAATTAAAAATGTATTTCTAAATGCATTACTAAAACCAATGCTTCATGATTAAAATAATTTGAACCCCTTCCTCCAAAAAATGTACTCTGACAAACTGCACTCTGTGAAGATTTGCCTGGGACAAAATGCAATAAAAAACCTGAATAACAGGTTTCTGGGAGTAAATGTTAACATCCTGTTTCTAGTGTCCCTGATAAAATGAAATAAAAAATACAGTTGAGATTATTTTTTAATGTCAGGCCTGATCAGAATAGCTTTTAAAATCACCAATTGTTTTCTTGTTCAATGTTTTCTAATACATACTTCTCAAACTTAAAAGAAAAAATACACACTTTATCATCAAAGTTTGTGTTTACTAAGTACTGTACCCAGGATTAAAATAATTTGAACCCCCCCCAAAAAAATGTGCCCTGACATGAAACTGCATGTTTAACTTAAAGACAATTTAAAAATGTATTGCTAAATGCATTACTAACACCAATGCTTTCAAAGTTTTGAAACTACTAAAAAGATAAATTATATATAAACTATATACTGAATATGGTAAACAAATATTGTTAATCCCAAAAGCTGAACTTTATGTTTTTAGTATATAAATGTTTTAAAAACATGTGGCTCTTACTGTAAATTAAAATGCTGTCTCTATGTTTTCTTTGGGATATGTAGTTTCACTTGTTGTCTCCTTCTGAAGCCCCAGGTGGCTCTGATAATCATTTGTTCCAAAGGTTTTTTAAGTCAGTTTGAAGGCATTAAATATCTTCTGTCCTCCTAGTCCTTAATAAAGGCATTAAGTATCTTCTGTTCTCCTAGCCCTTAATAAAATGCAGGGGCTCCACAACTGCACAGACTTGTTCTGTTGCTTGATACAGGTCTCAGACTAGTGTGTCTTGTTACAGCATTCAGAAGCAAACTAGCATAAGCAGGTGAACAACATGGTAATCATGTTAACAGATCATTCCCAAATTTGATACTTCAGATACTAATAGTCTTGCACACAACTGGAGTACATGAAATCTTTTTGATTGCAGTGAACATTACTGACCCAGAAAGACAAACAACCTTACTACATCATTATTCCAGCAGTGAGGTGCACAAGATACATGATGCAGTTCCTACCAGTGCAACACGAGCCTATGATGCTTGCAAAAGTTCTCTGTTGGACCACTTACTCCTAAGCAAAATATTGAATTTGGGAGACACAAATTTCTGACAACAAAACAGCTAACATGTGAATCCATGGATGTGTATGCTACTTGTTTACAGGATCTAGCACGCACCTGTGATTTTCTGGACATAGACAGTGACATCGAAACATAGATCATCATTTCATGCAATTCTTCCTCAGTCTGGAGAAGATCATTTAGGGAAGATCCCTCTCTGACTGACCTTTTAAATATGGCAAGGACTTTAGAGATCTCAGATCGTCAAGCTAAAACTAACAAGCAAGGTGCAGAACAACATCTAGTGTACAAAGTCCAACAGAAAACTGTTAGGGCCAACTTTGAGTCTGCACCCCACTGCAATAAATGTGGCAGGAACTGTCCTCATGAAGGTAACTGCCCAGCAAAGGGCCAAATGTGTTGTAAGTGTGGCAGACATAATCTTTTTGCTGTTATGTGCCACTCCACACAAAGTGCATCTCATCAGTAGTGACTGTCTAAAAACCAAAGCAGTCAAAGAGTCAGCAATAATATCAAGTACATACTGTAGAACAAGAAGATCCCATAGACAATTACAGTGTGTGTTTGAGACATCATGTAAAGCAAATAATTCAGTGACAGGCAGACCCATCAATATAATTGATATGCTAAACACCAAACTTCAGTTAACTGTTGATTCTGGTACCTCTGTAAACATTATGGACAAGGACACTTATGATGAACTAGAGACTAAAGCTACACTGGCAAAAGTCAAAACAAATATTTATCTTTACGGTTCCAACTCACTCCTGAAAGTAGCAGAAAAAATTTGATGCACAAATAGAGCATAAAAACCTCTCCAGAAACTGAAAGAGTGATACAGTGCAAGTCTTCTTTATTTGAATGAATGGGTAAACTAAAAGACTATCAGATACAACTGCATGTAGATCAGTCAAAACCACCAGTGCCACAGCCACCCAGGCAAATCCTATTTCATCTCAGAGAAGTAGTACAGGAGGAACTATAGAACCTAGAGGACCATGATGTTATTGAGAAAGTTTCTGGTCCCACACTGTGGGTGTCACCTATAATTGCTGTCCCAAAAGCAAAAGAGCCAGGCAAAATAAGAATTTGCCTAGACATAAGAATTCCAAATATAGCAAAATAGAGAGAGACATATTTTGCCTACTGCGAATGATACCATTCATTGTTTAAATGGTGCTACTGTTTTTCTAAAGCAGATTTAAACAAAGGTTACCATCAGTTGGAATTAGCACCAGAGTCTTGTTTTCTGACAACATTTTCTATCCATGTAGGCCTGAGATGCTACAAGAGACTTACATTCACAGTGTGCTCAGCAGCTGAAATTTTTCAAGATACAATCAAAAGGGTTATACAAAATATTTCCAATACGTTTAATTATAGTGATGATATTTTAGTCTTTGGTCAAACTCAGAAAGAACATAATCAAGCTCTCAGATCTGCGTTTGAGTGTTTGGCTGCTAAGAAGCTAACTCCAAATTGAGCAAAATGTGAATTTAACAAGACTACACTTCAGTTCTATGGCTATATATTTTCACAACAAGGAAAAAAAAAACAGACCCAAAAAAAGAGAGGTAATAAAGAAGGAAGCAGTACCAAAAAGTGTCGGTGAAGTGCACTCGTTCTTAGGAATGGCTAGATAGAAACAGAGAAACATAGAAATTGACAGCAGATAAGGATCGCCAGGCTCATCCAGTCTGCCCATGTACCCTACATTTTCTTTGCTGTCTCTGACCCTACTTAGTCATCGGCTGTTGTCTCTCCATCCTGTTACTGTGCAAGGTATATCAGAAACATTTCCACTGTAAGTGCCGCACTGAGGGAGATCAAAAAGCAGAATATAGAATTTCATTGGTCAGCTACATGTCAAATGGCATTTGACACCATAAAGTATTTACTGGCCTCAGACATAACCATGGCATACTTGGATCCAAGCCTGACAACAGAATTATTAGTAGTAGATGCTAATCTGGTCAGACTTGGGGCAATATTAACTGAGAAAAGCCAGAAGGTAATTCTACCCAGGTAGTCTCCTATGCAAGCCTCCGCTTAACTGAGACTGAGCAAAAGTACTCTCAGCCTGAAAAAAAAGCCATAACAGTTGTTTGGGCAAGTGAGCATTATCACCTATTTGTGTATGGGACACCATTCACAATAGTTACAGATCATCAGGCCCTCATAACAATATTTGGCAACCCACGCTCCAAGTTGCCAGCCTGCATTGAAAGCCGGGAACTATGCCTTCCGGGTTATGATTTCAAAATGATGCACAGACTAAGAAAAGATAACCCAGCAGACTGTATTGCAAGACACCTTTTGGAAGGATCAGTTAACTCAGTCACCTGCAGAACACATCAGCTTTGTAGCTACACAATCAAAACCAAAAGCTCTAACCCTTACAGAGAATCAGGAAGAAACAAAAACTGACAAGATTCTGCAGGTTCTAATATAGAAACAGAGAAACATAGACTTTGACAGCAGATAAGGACCGCTTGGCCCACCTAGTCTGCCCATTTCCCTACCTAGAGGATAAGCTGCAGATCCTATTTAACCAACAGCCTATTTCTTCCTACCCCCCACAAAAATTGCCTTATGTCTGTCCCATGCATTCTTGAATTCTCCCACAGTTTTAGACCCTACAACCTCCTCAGGAAGGCTGTTCCATGCGTCCACTACCCTCTCTGTGAAAAAATACTTCCTTGCATTTCCTGAGCCGTCTCCCCCCATCTTCAAATTGTGTCCCCTTGTTCTTGCACATCTCTTTTTTTGAAAGATGCTACCCTCTTCGACTTTGTTGATTCCACTGAGGTACTTAAACATTTCTATCATGTCCCCCCTCTCCCTCCTTTCCTCAAGGGTATACATATTAAGCTCCTTTAGTCTCTCCTCATATGGCTTCTCTTGCAGACCTTGCACCATTTTAGTTGCCCTCCTCTGAACGTCCTCCATCCTGTCTATGTCCTTGCGGAGATGGGGGCTCCAGAACTGGACGCAGTACTCCAGATGGGGTCTCACCAATTGTCTGTACAGAGGGATAACAACTTCCTGTTTTCTGCTGGTGATGCCTCTCCCTATACATCCCAGTATCCCCCCAGCCCTCCCCACCACCTTCTCACATTGCTTGCCAACCTTAAGGTCATCTGATATGATTACCCCCAGGTCCCTTTCTATATTTGTTGTTGTTACTACCCCCCCCATTGTGTAATCTTCCCCTGGGTTTTTGTTTCCCAGGTGCATTATTTTGCACTTCTTTGCATTGAATCAAAGCTGCCATAGTTCTGACCATTCCTCCAACCTTGCCAAGTCCCTTCTCATCCTTTCCACGCCTCCTTGTGTATCAACCCTGTTGCATATCTTTGTGTCATCTGCAAAGAGGCATACTTTTCCTTCCAGTCCCTCTGCAATGTCACTTATAAAGACATTAAAAAGGACTGGACCCAGTACTGAACCCTGCGGTACCCCACTAGTAACCCCTCTTTCTTCAGAGTGGACTCCACTTACAATTAACTTCTGTGTCCTGTTGTCCAGCCAATGTTTTACCCAGGCTACCACCCTGGGACCCACTCCCAGGCAGGTTAATTTGATTATTAATCTTTTGTGTGGGACTGTGTCAAATGGCTTGCTAAAGTCTAGGTAGGCCATGTCCTCAGCCCCTCTCTGGTCTACTACTTTGGTCACCCAGTCAAAGAAATCTATTAGATTGGTCAGACATGACCTTCCTGCTGTGAACCCATGCTGCCTTGGCCCACTGGCCTCTAGGTACTCAACAATTCTTTCCTTCAGAAGTGATTCCATCACTTTCCCTACCACAGAGGTCAAACCGACGGGTCTGTAGTTTCCTGCCTCTGTGTTGGTCCCACTTTTGTGAAGGGGAATCACATCTGCCTTCCTCCAGTCCTCAGGTACCACACCATCCTCCCATGATTTGTTAAAAAGGGTAGTCAGTGGTGTCACTAGTTCTCTGCTTAATTCTTTTAGAATTCTGGTGTGAATTCTATCTGGCCCCATTGCTTTGTCCACCTTCAGTTTTAGGAGTTCTTTCAGAACCCTTTCTTCTGTGACACATAAGTGGTATAAAATAACAAGGACTGAGTTCCCAGACCCTAATATTGACATATCTGAGTTGACACTCCATTCCAGAAAGAAAACTGAACTGTCTGTTCTGAGTGATTGTCTAATTCTGAGAGGCAACATAATCATAATACCAATCTCATTAATTGCTAAAACATTTGCAATAGCACACATTGGGCATCTTGGCATAGTAAGCACCAAGAAATTACTGAGAGACAGAAAGTATGATTTCCTAACACAGATCAGTTTGCAAAGACCATGAAAAAAAATTGTCCTGCCTGCCAGGCAATAACAAATGATGTGCACCCGGAACCACTACTAATGTTTGAATTACTTGATACTGTATGGGACAGTATTGCTGTGGACTTTTATGGGCCACTGCCTAGTCAGTAATCTATCTTAGTTGCTCTAGATAAATATTTAAGATATCCTGAAATAGAGTTTATTGCTTTAACTGCAGACACTTCAATATTTCCAGCATTAGACAGGATATTCTCTGCTTATGGAATCCCAAGAGTGGTAAAAACAGACAACAGACCTGCATTCCAAGGGTCTGATTTTAAATGGTTTGCCAACTACTTAGGGTTGAGCCATAAGAAAATAACACCTTGTTGGACACAAGCTAATGGAACAGCTGAATGGTTTATGTGGAAGCTGGGAAAATTAATAAACACAGCCCAGGTTGAACAGAAATCCTTTAAATAAGACTTGCACAAGTTTTTAAGAAGCTGCCAAGCTGTTACACATGTAATCACTAACAGAACCCCAGCTGAACTAGACTTCAACAGACCCATTCACACAGTTACCTGACTTTGCCTTTCCAAAACCTCAGGAAGACAGTCAAATAAGAGAAAGAGACTGGAAGCAAAAGGCCAAAATAAAGCAATACACAGGCAAGCAAAGAAAAGCCCAGGTCTCTTCTACAAAAAAAGGGGACAAAGTAATTGTGATTTTGAAAAAGTCAATCAAAGCCTCACCTACCTATAATCCAGCTCTCTATCATATTGTTATCAATAATTTCACTATGGTTACTGCAGAACATGCTGGTCACACAATAACTCACAATACATTGCATTTAAAGTGATTTAGGACACAACATTCAAAAAGAAGAGAATGGTATTGCCTCAGTGGATGAATGTATTTTCTTCAGAAACCCAAACGACAGTTCTGCAGAAGCTGTGCCAAGCGTGAGATATCCAAAGAGGGCATTAAAGCCTCCTGCAAGATTAATTGAAGAACTTAAAAGATTGATGTTTAGATATTACATACAGTATGGTAACTAAGGAGGCAGTATAGTGTAGTGGTTAAGAGCACTGAGCTGCAAACCTGGAGACCTGGGTTTGAATCCCATCAGCCCCCATTTACACACTGTGTGACTCTGAGCAAGCCACTGAAAACAAGCTCCAGCTTAGTGTGCCTTTCCTGGTTAAACACTTTCCCCTTTTCCTTAAAGTGAACTGAACTTCACAGCAAAGTTATACTGTTTTTTGTTCCGTACAGTACTACATAGAGGAAGCAGACTAAGTTTGTGTTTTTGTTGTTGAGAATAAATTCCAAGTTAATGTTAAAAAAGTGAGGAGATGTAGTGTTTAAAGAAATGTGATTCTGTCTCCTTACACTGATCTAATTTGGATTCACAGCGGTAACAGCTTCAGTAACATGTGAGACACAGGGTGTAGCTTCTAGAAGCACTGCAAGCTAGGGGCAGGCACAGAGCAACAACAACAATCTTAACAAAGCTTGCCGGCTTGTTCTCGAAGCCCATCGGCTTACCCACACCTGTGACCTTTACCAGCAAGCACACTGGCTGGACTTTAAAGGTTGGCTAACATACCATACTTGCTTAATAGCCAAGAAAGTCTTGTCCTGCCAGTCCCCCCTTGATCCTTCATTTTCTGACTCCCACTCCCTCTCTGTGCACTACCAGGAGCACCTTAAAAGGCTCATACATTGTTCCTTTCTATAAAACCACTCTTGGGCTGCATGCCTTTCCATACCGGGCCCCCTACCTGTTGAACAGCCTGCCCCATGATATCATGGCCACTGACAAACTTGGCCCTTTTAAAACTAAACCTCACCAGCACCTCCTCTCGCTGAACCATTGCAACCGCCCATAATTCTCTCCCGCTCCACACTGTCTCCAATCACTTTTCTCTTACTTCTCACCTATCCCTTCTCCCCCTCACCCACTCACCCTCCAACTTGCTTTTTTCTGACTCCCTTTGTATTCTTCTCTCTCCCTGATGCACTTTTCTGCCCACTGATGGCACTTGATTGTAAACATAATCTTTATGTACTTGAATTGTATTTTTATACCTTCTCTGCTAGTGGTTAAGCATTTCTTATGCACTGTAGCTTGGCTCCTCAATCAATATTTTGTAGGCATGTCATTTTGTATCACTGTATTGCTGTATCACAATATTATTACCCTGTGTATGCCTTTACAACGCCCTGTATTCTATGTATGATGTGGAACCTCTGTAAAACAGCTTCTAGCTCAGAGGTATATCTGATATTTCAAATAAAATAAAAAAATAAATAAAACAGAGCAATGCTGGATGTAGGGACACTCAGTTATATTCTAAAGTGTTATAAAAGAAGACGTGACTCCAGTGCTCTTGTTTTGCGGTAAACTACAGAAAACAGTACAGGTTTTATGCCCCTTTCTGCACCAGCCTGCCCCCTTCTGTCTGATACCCTTCAGCAATGTTACCCATCCTTTGTGCCCCTGTAGCTACCCCTACAGTGGGGCTTCTGGTAATCAGGGCCATTGCCAGAGCCCTCAAGACGTCTATAACCATTCTGCTGAGGATGGGCACTGCTGTCATTGGAATGGAGCCTAAAAAGGGAACTTGGCATTATTCTGTAACGTCCAGGATGCATTTTCCTGCTCAGTTTCTCCTCACCCCTGGACATCAGCATGTTTACAGCTCATGAGGATGGAAGCACAGATGAAACATGTCATCCTCAAGCCCAGTTGACATCCAACCTCCTGCTCTGCCTTGGCTGCACTTCCATCCGTGGTCACCTAGGTGGCAGCACTGCAGCAGAGGTAGTGACACTCTTCCCAGAGAAGGAGAGCATCCTCAGGGATGCTCAATACTCCTCCTTCTGGCAGTACTCAGACTGTCTGTCTGATCCAACTATAAGGGCCAACCAGCATGTAACCATGGGTCATCACCACATTCATTATCAGGGGGATAATGGGGATTAATTAAAGCAATAATCTGGTGCAGAAGGCAGAAATGTTAAAACCTCATATTTGGTATTCAGTCTCAGTTTCTGGTATTTCACCTCTCCAAAACTGCTGTGCTACAGATTAAACTGCAGAGCAGTGGCATGGAGGTCGTGTTACAGTCAGAATGCCAGTGTGATGAAATTGGTATTCTACATTGAAAACTTATATACAAAACAAAGCAGAAATGCATTAATTGGTAGCCCCGATTATTCATTATATTGTGTTTAGCCAAGTTGATGAGCTGCAGTGATTTGTGCTGGTTACTCAGATCAGATGGTCAGTCATGCCATGAGGAAGGACTTCTGTGTGGCCATTGGGGAACTGAGAAGGATTACTGTTTTAGTCATACTGCAGTGGGTGGAGTGGGTAGCAATGCAGGGAATTTTTGTGGTGGTAGCCAGTCATATAATCAGTCAGCATGACAGTGGCACTGGGTGGGCTCTGGGGTGGCTGGGCTAGCCTGGCCAGCTGATGGTGGGCTCAGTTCAGATGTTCGGATGGCATTCAAAAGCATTATTAGAGGACTGTATCTGTGGAATGGGCCAGTCAGGAGAGCAGAGGATGGTGGCAGGTTGGTGGTACTCAACTGTTACTGACATCTTAAGCTCACACACACACACACACACACTAAGTAACAGCGATGGGAGATCACGTGATGCGGGACAGCTAGAAGCAGCACTCAAGTGGAGCTCCCATAGACAAAACCCCTTAATATCATCTTTTTTCATCCCTATTTGATTAAAAACGAGCAGGGGTACTACTGAAGGCTCAGTTGTATTTGCTGCATACAAGGTGTGGCTATCGGAGGTTTTTTTGACTATCTTTATTGGCGTGAACTAACGATGGAAGCAGAGATGAAGCCAGCCAGCATGAAACATACTCCTCCATCAACTCCTGAAAAGTCTACAAAAAAAAACAAGTGCCAATGTTCGGGGACCATTGTCAAAGGAACCTCATCTAATGCTCCCCCGATTCCTCTCACCGAGGACCGCTTTCTTCAGGACCTGCTCCCTTTTAAAGAGACACTGGAAGACATCTCGACTGAATAAAAGTCATTACGTGGCAACCTTAGCGCACTTACGACCCGAATGGGGGATTCGGAGGCAAGAACCTCCTCACTAAAGAGATGGAAAGAGAAAGCGGATCAGGAGATTATCCAGATGAGACAGCAAATTGCAAAGCTTCAGTTAAAAATGGAAGACTTAGAGGGGAGAAGCCGGAGGAATAACCTTCTGATATTAGGCCTCCCCGAGGCTGAAGAAGGTGCTGACATGATTCTCTTTCTCCAAAAGTTCCTGATTAAGGTGGTTGGTCCTTCTCCCCTAAATCCCCAATATCATATAGAGCGAGCTCATCGCTCCTTTCGTCCAAGACCTGCATCTGGCACGCCTCCTAGGCCCATTATAATCAAATTTCTGAGTTTTTTTTGAAAAGCAGCGTGTTTTGACCAAGGCCAGGGACCTGAAAGCAATTCTGTGGAGTGGCACCAAAATTCGCATTACCCAAGATCTTCCCTATGAAACAAGGCAAAAATGAGCAGCTTTTCATCCATTGGTCAGCAAGTTGATTGCCGACGACATCTGACTTAAGATGAACTACCCAGCCAGGCTACAAGTGTCTATTGACGGGACCTGGTACACCTACGATACTCTGGCTCAAGCTTTGAAAGACCTTAAGCTTAAACTGCCTAATTTGTTCAAAGACGGTTGAATAGTTACCGGGCTGCTAGTTTGATAAATGTTAAATCTGGTGATGAGGTTTTAATTTTACCTGGCTGAGGGCGGGGTTCTTCTTTTTTGTTCTCCCGTGGTCTCTCGATGGTGGGTGAGCAGGATGGATGGGCCTGGGGGCGGCCTAGTAGGCCCTGGATCTGACCAGTGAAGCGTCAGCTGTTCTTCTGAGGGAGGGGGGAGGAACTCTCAGTCTGGGTGATGTTTTCAGGGGCCGCTAAATTTAGCTGTACACTCGGGTCCGACCTTTGGTTCCCCCTCTAGCTGTACTTCCTGTTTTGCATACGCGTGGAGAGAGTCCCAAGACAGATGGGAAGATATTACAAAGACGAGTAATTTCTGGAGGTTCCCTCCTTATAATTTTAATTTGGGCCAAACAAGCTAATTCAAGTTGGAGGCCTCCGTATTAAGCCCTTTACTTTCGGGTAGGTTATGCTGTTATCCCATTAATGCTTCCTGTTCGGTTTCAACAGCGAACATAAGGTTCACATTAACTATTAAGATTTGCATTGTCTCATTTCTTGATCCCGATTCATTTGGTCAAATAATAGGGATGGCAAGGCCATGCTAGTATTCCTAAGGGGTTTGAGGAATGGGAGCTCCGAGGTGGGGCTTGCGCTGGAGGGCCTGCATCACACATTAGAGCGTAGGGGGGAGGTTATCCTCTGGGAGGAACTTATCAACGACATTGCTCTGTTGCTATTGCTGGGTCTGTTGAGGCTCTTAGGCTACAGGTGGTGTAGCTTAGATTCAGGAGGTCCCTCCCAGTGGAAGGGGGCCTATGAGCTTCGGTTAGCCGTTTTCAAAATTGAGGTGGTTTTGCATTTCAGGTTTTTTGGGATTTTATCTGTACATAGTTGGGAGAGATTATGGGGAGTTTGAGACAGGATGCTTCCTCATGTAGCCAAGGTGAAGGAAGTTATGGTTAATCTGGAGCTATTAGTCCGTAGGTCAGTGGGTACAAATATGAATGGAAGGAGCAGGGGGGTGAAGGAGTTAGATACGTTTTTTTTAAGGTTTTGAAAGGGGGAAGGAGGATGTGCCTTCTGAGATGGGTTTTCTTCATCACTGGGGTTTACAAATCTTTTGTTTACATTGAAATTAAATGTCAATAGTGTTGTTTAAAAGTGCCACGTGGAATGTCAGAGGTGTCAGAGAAACTTCCAAGAAATACCAGGTTCTCAAACATTCTGCCCTGTTGAATATTGACATTTTACTGATGCAGGAAACTCACTTAATGACTTCTGAAATCAGTGGGCTACGTTGGCAGGGATATTCCCAATCTTTCACTGCAGAGGGCTCATCGGGGAGTAGAGGGGTGGCCATATTGATCAAAAGACAGGTTCCATTTCTGGCAGAAGAATGCCTAGTCGACCAAGAGGGCAGATTTGTTATAGTTGTGGGCATTCTTAATAATATTAAAGTGGTATTGGGCTCCATTTATGGCCCCGTGGGAGGGGACTCAGACTTTCTTATGCAGTTAGCTGACCAACTGAGTAGATTCTTGCCCTCCCCGATAATACTCAGTGGGGATTGGAATATCGCTCCATTTCAAGATTTAGATAGATCATATAGACCTCTAAAGCCACTTTCACCTCCGCAGCTTGCCTTGAGGGATTTCATGGAGCTGTTGGGGTTGTGTGATACTTGGCATTTGTTTAACCCTTCCAATCACCTTTTTTCTTTCTATTCCCCAGTCCACCGGACATGGTCCAGAATTGACTTTATTTTCATCAGTAATACCTTCATGTCTGATATTATACAGACAGGGATTGAGCCAATCGTGATATCCAATCACTCGGTGGCATGGATCTTGATTACCCCGGACTCTCAGGTTCAGAGAGACTCCTCCTGGAAACTAAACACACAACTTTTGAAGGAGGAGTGTACAGTTTCTCATATTAAGTCATTGATTTCATCTTTTATGGAAATTAATTCTGGGTCAATTAATCGAGAAGATCTGATTTGATCCTCCTTCAAATGTTATAATAGGGGAGAATTTATTAAATTAGCGTCCAGGAGGAAAAAACAGAGAGAGGCCAGAACTTTAGAGCTCTTGAGCCAGATCAGACTTGCTGAAAATACCCTTTCCCTGACATCCACCCAGACAGACTTATGAGACCCTAATGAAACTCAGGAATGAATACTCAGAACTGGTGAGAGAGAAGGTGGAGTATGCTATTTTTAAGACCAAGGTCTGTCGCATTGATCAAGGGGACAAACCAGGAAGGATGTTAGCCCTCCGTCTGCTGGAGGTAGAGGGCTCGAGATGGATCCCTGCATCTTCCTCTCCGGATGGGTCGCTCAAGACTTCTCCCCGGGATATTTCTCAAATTTTTTAATCATTTTACATGAACTTATATAGTATGGGGCCTTTCCCCGCCCAAATTGAACAATTTTTAGATGGTCTTCAACTTCCATCCCCTGATAAGTCTGCAGGCCTGGATGGTTTCCCCTCTAATTTCTATAAAGTTTTTTGTAAGGAGATTGCTCCCTCTCTTAGGAAGTTGTTCGAATATATGTTTACTAATGACCTTCTGGACCACTCTCTGCTGGAAGCCACGATTGTTTTGATTCTAAAGCCGGACAAACCCCAAAATGAACCAGCCAGTTATCGTCCAATCTCATTACTAAATTATAATATGAAAATTCTAACTAAAATCCTATCTCATAGAATTAAGCAGGTTTGGGTTAATCTGTTGAGTCCTGAACAAGTGGGGTTTGTACAAGGCAGATCCCTGGCTGACCATTTAAGTACTCTGTCACATATTTTTGAATCTGCCCAAGAATCCCTAGCACCCATGGTCCTTGTTTTGTTAGACGCTGAAAAGGCCTTTGACAGAGTTCACTGGGATTTCCTCTGGGCTACCCTTAAGAGAATGGGGTTCCCGGACATGTTTATCCAGTGGATTAGGATGGTATATAAGTCTCCACAGCCAGAATTTACTGTAACGGGGTTTTTTCCTCTCATTTGCTGTTGTTTACGGGCACCAGACAGGGGTGCCCTCTCTCCCCTTTCCTGTTCAATTTATATTTAGAACCCCTTTTGCTTTGTATCAAAAGTTCCCCCCAGGTAACAGGCTGCTCAATTCATCAACAAACTTTGACCCTATTGGCCTATGCGGATGATATACTTTTACATTTAGCCAACCCGGTGCATTCCCTAGGATCCGTACTACAAATTATTGCACAATTCAGCAAGGTGGCTAATTATAAGCTTAATTTATCTAAATCAACTATTTTCCTGCTAAACAATAACACACTTCACACTAATTTCACTCAATTTGGCATGAAATGGTCCTTTTCTTCATTTAAATGTTTAGGTATTTATCTTACCAGGGACCCCGAAGCCTTCAGGAAACTCAATTTAGATGATCTAGTCTCAAAGATACAGCAATATTTCCTGAGATGGTCCACTCTTCCTTTATCACTGTGGGCCGTCTAGGTATCATTAAAATGAATGTGTTGCCCCGGGTTTTTTACCCATTAAACCTATTGAATATTTATCTTCCTTCATCTTACTTCCAGAGGCTTCACTCTGCCATCACTAAATTTATTTGGTGAGGCAAACACCCCAGGCGAGCCTTCTCCAAACTTAATTTACCCAAAGAAAAGGGGGGGCTCCGTCTTCCCAACTTTATGGTATATTATTGGGCTAGTTATTTGTCCAAGTTGGGGAGATGGTATGATGTAAGACCTGACGGTTATGTTCCTATATGGTTACAGTTAGAAAGGAAGCTGACAGATAGGTATAAACTTCACTCATACAGAGTTTTATATTATGCCCTCTCCGTTCTACCCCCTCAACTACAAAGCAGTGGCATAGGGGTTTCTATCAAGGTGCTTTCTCAGTGCTGGAAGTTCCTTAATATCTCAGTTAGAAGAGACACGGCTCAACCTCTTACCCAAAACCCCAACATCAAGATCGGTGGCTCCCCAATCCCCTCAGACTGGCTCCCTCAGTTGCAAGAATGCGGGGTGGAAAGTCTGTTTTCCCAGGAATCCCTTCTTTCCTCTATAGAGATTATGACGAGGTTTAATATACCTCAGAAACTTATATTTAGGGTCTTCCAATTGCGACACCTTATGGTCTCTTCTTTTGGCACATTATTTACTCCATCCCAAGCCAAGCCCATTTTGGAACAGATCCGGGAGTATGCGACTAACCCCCATAGTGTATTCAGGATATATTCCTACTTATTGGATATCAAGTACCTGAATCCTCAAAAAGGCTCCAAGATTTGGGACATTTATCTGCCAGATTCTCCTGTGACTTGGGGTCAGATTTGGGGAGATGTCCACAAATACCTTATAGAAGATAGACATAAGCAAACTCAATACCACATTTTAAATAACTTATATTATACACCAGTCAAACTGGCCAGATTAGGCAAACTGACCTCGAACACCTGTACTAGGTGTGATATTGCTGAAGGTAACCTGGTACATGTTCTCTGGCACTGTGGCAAAGTGGCTCCCTTATGGTCTTCAATTCAAGCTAAGCTGGACCCTCTTCTGGGACTTAATGATTTTTTTACTATTGAAATTTGTATCTTAGGACAGTTTAATAATATTCAGGTTTTGTAATGCAGGTTCCACATGGCTTTAATTTCGATAACAGTGAAAAGACTGGTCCTTAGGCATTGGATGGACCAATTAGTTATATCATATGAAGAATGGATCAAAGAGATGTCTCTATATTTTCAGACTGGGAAAATCATAGCAAGGTACCCAGAACTGTATGAAATCCTTCAACAGAAGATGGGGCAAATTGTATGCCCTTTATTTACACTAGTGTTTCAAATGAATCGCCTCTGATTGTTTGATTTATGTTAAACTCCATTTGTTGTGACATTGTACATTGAATAATCTCTAGTTTACCTTTGTACAGTTTTTAATAAGGCACATCCTGGGGTGGGGAGGTGGGGGGGCTCGGGGATATTAAGTAGGAGGGGTATAGGTTTGTTCTTGTTCAGCTCATAACTACAAGACACTTCTTATTTGGAATCTGGATTTGAGTTAGATCTTGTAAATGCCTACTTTTCAACACTTACTGCGTATGTTTTCTTATGTTTAAACTCAATAAAATTTGGAATTTCAAAAAAAAGTAACAGCGATGGGGAGGAGACTAAATATGTATGATAAGGGAGTGGGAAATGGGGGATGGATGTCTTTAATTGTATGACAGTGTGGGTTAGGACCCTTTCGGTTATGTTAATTGGGTGTGAGGAGTGTTTAAAATGAGGGTTGTATGAGTGCCCAGGCTCTCCTACTGCTCCCAAAGAAGCCAGTTGTATATGACAGCAATACTTAGTTCCACAGCACTGGTCATGTAAACCTGGTCCCCACCCACCACACAACCCAATCCCATGCCCAGCCTTCTAATGAAGAGCAATGGATAGCATTGTCCCCTGCCTCGAGGGGAGAAAATAAGACCTATAGCCAAATCACTAAGGCACAACATGGCATATATTCTAAGCAGCCTAGATAGGACAAGGCAGGATGGAGTGCTGACATCCCTCCTGCACTCTAGTTGCTAACTCACCCCCCCAGAACAACAAAAGTCAAGGAAGAGAGAGGGGGATCAGGGTGGGCATCAGACATGGGACAGGAGAGGGGGAGGCAGGAAAAGAGAGGAGAGGAGAGAGGAGAGAGGAGAGGAGAGGAGAGGAGGAGAGGAGAGGAGGAGGAGGAGATGGGGAGGGCTGGAGAGAGGGAAGGGAAGGAAGGAAGGGAAGGGAAGGGAAGGGGAATGGGGACCTCTGTGCTTCTGAGGGGATAAAGAAGTGTTTCATCCCACCCAATCCAAGAAGATCATTTGGAGGTAGGGTGACTGTCTGATCTTGTGTTTCAAGAGAGAGCTGGTGAGGGTACATGCTTGTTATAGTGTATACAAAATTGTAGCTGGAAGTGAAAGGTTAGCTGTGGGCCCATAAATGTGAGGCTGCATCTCTGCATCCAGCCCAGGGGTGACTTTGGAGCTGCAGGAGAGTCAGCTGCATGTGGGGCCCACATTGTTCATGTTAGCAATTTGGTCCGGTACATTATTTAGGAGGAGTCCTTTCCCCCCACTACTGACTCCCCCCAGTGATATGGGGTGTCTGGTAAGTGTGAAGAAAGGTGGCCCCTGAATGTTCATCCACTGTGTCACATGGGGAAGCTAAGGCCAGGCTAGTTTTGAGCATTTGGCTGGGCATGTGCAGATAGTACTAAATGGTCAACACAGTTGAGGCATATACAGAAGGGTGGAAGTAAGAGAAAGGGAGGAATGTGGTGTGAGGGTAGCATTCTGTATTCCAAGCTAGGAGCAAATGGAACTTGCCTTGGGCCCTGCAGTGCATGCCATGCTTAGCTGCCTGTGGCTGGGGAAAAAACACATGTGCTTCATTGCAGTAAATGAAGAGGGGAAATTAAGCCCTCCTCAGTACTTGGGCAGCAGGGTGAAGAGGGGTAGTACTTGCCATGAAAGCCTAATAGAGAAGTTGGGGATGAACCAGGTTTGTATGAGTGCCATAGGCTCTCCTACTGCACTCCAAGGGAGACAGCTACATATGACAACCATACAGTACTTAGTTCTACAAAAGTGGCCATGTAGACCTGGCCATCCCCCCAACACACACACACAACCCAATCCCATGACCAAGTTCCCAATGAAAAGCAATGGTTGGTGTAGTCCCCTGCTTCAAGGGGAGAAAATAAGACCTACAGTGTAACCAAACCAGTAAGGTACAACATGGCTCTTATTCTGAGCAGCCAAGCTAGGTCAAGGTATGGAGGGGGCCTTTTGCATTCATTAGTGGCTTCAAAAGCAGTCATACATTTATTTATTTTAACATTTGATAACAGGGAAAAGCACCAATGAGCCAAAGCTCCTTTCCAGGTGTGACCCAGGGAAGGGTAATAGAGGGTACATAGTTACAAAAAGCAAAAACAATTACATGTTAGCAAAGTCAAGGGTCAACAGTTACACCTAAGGCAGCAGTCAGCATTAAGGTACAGTAATGTGACAAAGCAATAAGTCTGCATTAAGCTTGTACAACAACACCCACCATACAGATACAATTCAGTCCCTGTAGCAGGACTGGTACACCATGTAAAAGTAAGAGACCTAGGTGAAAGCAACAGAGGGTCATAGGCATGGGTCAGTACAGGAGTGCCATCATCAAGAAGGAGGTAAAACTACAAGGAAATTGACAAATAGAGAACTAAAGCGGGAGGGGTGGAGAGCACAGGGAGCATAGAGGGTGAGGTAGAAGTCTGAGGCATCTTTTGAGTGAGAGGGAGGAGGAGGAGGATAGTTGGAGGTCAGGGGGGAGTTTGTTCCAGAAAGAGAGGAAATCAAAGGAAAAAGCAGACTGGCCAGAGGCAGAGTTAGTGTGGGGGATGGCAAAGGTACGTGGATCATGATGGTGAAGGGGGAAGGTAGAGGTTAAAACTAGGCACAGGTGGGCAGAGAGGTAGCAGGGAGAGTGCCAAACCAGAATTTTGTAACAAAGGAGGTGCAGTGAACCTGTTGCTTGTAGGAAAGGGGCACAAAAGGGCAAGAGTGGAGTACAGGTGACAGTGGTAGGTCAGAGGAGGGGAGGCAGTAGCAAAGTGGCAGAAGGAGTTTAGAAGGGTATCTAACTTGGTAAGTGAGGGTTGAGAGGCTTTACCATAGACCATATCAGCATAATTAAAGATGGGTAAGATTGTTTTGTATACCACTTCACCGCGCGTGGGAGGGAGAGGCTATTCTTGTGTTGGTAGATGACAGCAAGTTTAGGATGCAGCTTAGAGCAGATACAGTCAACATGGGTAGAAAAATCTAGGTGGCTATCGAGCCAGACCCCCCAGGTATTTGAAGGTGGAGACATTCTCATGGCACGAGCCATCCAGAGTAGTGAAGATTGGTGGTGACTGGATGGTATCCAGTTTTTGTCTGGTGCCAAAAGTCATGGCCACAGCCTTTTTGGCATTGAGTTTGAGTTGTTTTTTTAAGAACCAGGCCTGGACTCTGTTGACATCATCTTGGATGGGGGACTGTACACTGAGGGCAGAGGGCTGGAGATGAAGATGATAGTGTCATCAGCATACATGTGGATGTTGGAAGACTGGCAGACAGAGGGGAGGTTGTTTATAAATAGGGAGAAAAGGATGGGCCAAAGATTGAGCCTTTGGGGACACCGGAGAGTAAAAGGAGTGGAGGGGAGAGGGCGCGTTAGCTATTTGGACTGATTACTGCCTGTTGGGAAGGTAAGAATGGAGCCAGTTTATGGATGATTCAGCAAGGCCAACCAAACTTACTGTAGGTTATGTAACAGGAGGGGATGGGAGACCGAATCAAAAGACTTGGCCAGGTCTATAAAGATGGCAGCTGTGGTGTGGCTCTGGTCCATTGCTGAGAAGACTGAATTCATAACTCGCAAAAGAGAGGAGATAGTAGAGTGTTGTTTTATAAAGCTGGATTGCACCAGTGAGAGAGTATTAGAAGAGGCCAGAAAATCAGACAGCCTAATGTGAATGAGAGATTCCTGAAGTTTGGAAAGAGAAGGGGGAAGAGAAATGGGCCTATATTTACCTGGAGCTGAGGGATCGCTTCCCTTATGGAGGGGTAAGACCTTGTCAGATTTCCAGACCTTAGGGATAGTGCAGGTGAAGAGGGAAAGGTTTAGAATGTGGGTGAGCAGAGCGGTAATGGCTGGGGCTGAGATGTGGAGAAGCCTGAGGTGGAGACTGTCAGGGCTGGACTTGGAGGGGTTAAGGGTGAGAAGCACATTGTAGACTTCGAGAGGGGAGAAAAGTGGGAATTTAAAATTTGTGGGTGGTCCAGGGAAATCTGAGGGGACAAAGCGGGGGAGTGGAGGGTAAGGGGGATAGATTTCGGGGAGAGCACACGTGGCAAAGAATTTATTGAAAGTCTCAGCAACTGAGGTAGGGTCGGAGACTGTGGTGCCATCAACTTTGAGAATAGGGGAGATCTGTTTAACAGGCAAGTCAAGGAGAGTGCGGATTGCTTTCCAAAAGGAAGAAATGTTGATCCTGCTGTAGATATTGCCTGACGTAAATAGCTTTGACCAGGTGGATGGTCTTAGTGCACTTGTTCCTGAGGGTTTTGTAGGCTTGGAGGTCCACTTGGGATTGGGATTGTTTATAGTGCTACCAAGCTTTGTCCCTGGCTCTACATTTGACCAACAGGTCAGCAGAGATCCAGGGTGATGATGTCTTTTTACTCTTGATTTTTTTAAGGGAGCATGGAGATTCCAAATGCAGAACAAAAGGCTGGTGAAGAGAGCTAAGGCATTGTCAACCTCAGTTGCTGTGAGAATAGGTTGCCAATCTGCTACTGCAATGTCATGTTGGAGCACGGTGGCATTTAATTTGTGGAGAGGCCAGAACCAAAGGTATTTGGGTGCAGCACAGGGATTATAAATTTTGTGTATACAGAAAGTGATGCAGCAGTTACTGAAGGCATCTGGTAAAGTACTAGCTGTGATGATCCAGTGGGGGTGAGAGGATAACACCCAGTCTAGCAATGAGTGGTTTTGGGAGTGGTGGTTACAGCAGGTGGGTTCATGAATCAGGTTTGTGAGGTTTAGGGCTTCGAGTTTAAGGATGGTGGACTTGGAGGAGGGGGAGAGCCAGTCCCGGTTGAAGTCACCTATAAGCAGCAGTTCACCTTCAGTAGTCAGGGATGAGATAGAAGTGATGATGGAGACTAGGGTATTGGAAGTTGTTTAAGGTGAAGCATAAAGGTCACCAATAAAGAGTGGGGCAGAGGAAGGGAGGGATAATAGTGCCAGGATTACTTCATGGGAGGAAGAGTGGGACTCTTTGAAGGTAATTAAGCAGGAGAGAGAGATTGATTTACATAAAGGGCAATGCCACCACCTCACTTCCCGTGGTCTTGATGGAATAAATTGAACTCAGGGACAGAGAGACTGAGTCAGGGATTCTGGCTGAAAGCAAAGTTTCTGTTACACAGAGAATGTCAGGCTGATATTGGGAGAACCAGACTTGGAGATCATCCATTTTGGGGAGGAGGCTGTGAGCATTTAAATGAAAGGTATGAAGGCCTTTTGGCAGGAAAGAGAAGTTAAGAGTCATGCCTGGGTGGGACTGGGCAGAGGGGTTAAGGGTTGGACCTGGATTAGGATGGACATCTCTGGAAATAAGACGGAGAAGTAAGAAAAGGGGGAGGAAGGTGGGGTACCTTTTGCCTCCAGCTGTTTTGAGGGGGGATGGGTAGGCAGGGAAGTGCAGCGATACAGAGCTTCAAGGTTAAGTAGGCATGAAGGCAGCAGCCCTAGGTGCATGAGAGGGGAAGGGAGAGGGACTGGGTAGATAGGAGAGATAGGCGGGCAAGGATTTGCTAGGTGGTGGAAAAGAGAGCTAGAGCAGGAAATAAGGGGGGATGGGAGGAGGAGTAGCAGTCGGGGGTAGGAGAGGGACAAGCTGGGGAAAGGAGGTCTGAGAAGTGTAAGAAACAGCAGGGGTAGAAAAGTGTCAATAGAAAGGAGCAGGGAGAGGCCGGAGAGTAAGAAGTGAGTATAGAGGAACATAATGAAGGGAAGAGGGGAGAATAAGGAGAAAGGGTGGTGAAACAACTTCAGAGGAACAGAGAGGAAAGGAGCAGTGTCAAGAACATATTGGAGGGGGGTTAAGGCAGTCAGTCCTGGAGCTGTTGGTCTAGGTAGTGGAAAATGACACTGCAGAGGAGCTTGTGCAACAATAACCCACAGGAGATTGCAGAGGTGGGACAAAGTTTATTGAGTTGCCAAAAGGAAGGGACCAAAAAAATAAAAACGGAGAGTGTTGTAATGCCTCTTGTGGCCAAAATTTAAAACGAGCTAATGGAAAACCAGGCACTTAAAAATACATGACACTGCACAGATCCAGTCGTGTGATCACTCCACAGTCATGTGATCCCAGAAGGCTATAAAGGTAAACACCCACCTACAGTGGGCGGGAGGGAAATGGGTGGGGAGCCGGCGCAAAGCACCAGTTGGGTATAACTGCTCCAAGGAGCCGAAACCAAGTGTTGCACACAAAAGCAGTCTTTCAGGGACCAGCACTGATTGCAGGGAATAGAAATGCTCTCAGTGAGAAAAAAGACACCAAGATTTCAAATCATGACCAGAGTATTTTCTGGTCACCATGGTTGGACCCATACCTTCAGTGGAGCTCAGGGAAGGGCTGAAGCAGACAAGCCTTGTAGCTGATATTACAAGAAAAATAAAATACATTTTTTCAGCTATTTTTTCTGGCATCTACTCATACGTGGGGTCAGTGTTTTTTGTCACAAACAAATTAAGGGCCCTATTTTGGGCAAATAGCTAATAAATGTGAAAGTTTCAGATTTTAACACACTGTATTTTCTTTATCTGAGTGCAAAATAGTTTTAAAATGAGGGATTTTATTCAATTTATAGAATCTGAATTAAAAACTACTGGGCTGCTTGTTTTGAAAACTGGTATGGACTTAGCCTCCGGGACAGAGAACATTCATGCAACTTTTCAAGACCCGAGTCCCAAGACAACCAATTTATAAGCTCTCAAAAGCCAGCCTGCTGACACAGTGGTAGCACTACTGCTTGCAACACCAATGACCCAGATCTGGGAACAAGCATGGGACATCAGAAGGCCAGGTGGGAGAGGTGGATTGAGCATCCCCTTGGGATACTCTCCACCTTGGAGGAAGGAGAGGTGTATCTGCAACACAGTGCCACCACCTGGGTGACCACAGGTTGAGGTGCAGCCTGAGCCAGGGTCAAGATGGGTGGATGTCAGTGTGTGCGCATAAGCGTATATATTGTACATGCCATTTATGTCACAGGGTCTGGGGAAGAACAGGGAAACACACCTCCTGATGGATGCAGGATGACACCCACCTCTCATCGCAGACTTCACACCACTGACTATGGCACTCTCCTATCACTGTGTTCTAACTCCATTAGGGTTGGTGCACCCTCTGCAACCCCATCCTGGAGGGCAAACCAGGGAGGAATATGGGAGAGGTAATTCCCAGAGAAGGCTGGTGACAGGGCTGGGTATGAGGCTGGGCTGCTAGGGGTCGGTCAGGGTCAAGGAGGGAAAAAGAAAATAAGTACACAAAAAAGCTGTCAAAAATTGGGGTTTTGACACAAACAATAACTCAACCCTTACATACTGGCACTATATTTTATATGGGGATGGTAGTACCTTTATACTAGGGATGAGTAGGCAGTTTCAAGTTAAAATCCAACTTTTCCACCTTAAAGATCAATGCAACCGTTTTGACATATTGTTAATAAAAGCTTGAATTTGCTTGAATCCAAGTCCCTGTGTCATGATTAGTGTTTCCTGAAAATTTCATGCTGTTTGATATTGTGGTACTGTGTGAACTCACCAATTTCAGTTAGTTGAGGATTTCTATGTGAAAATACATCATATATGTGTATAACTAGAAATACTGTATGGCATCCTGATGCCTCTGTCTCCACAGTTGAGGTAGATGCACTTTGCTACCCCCTCTGCAGCAGCCCTGATTGTTCAGACAGGGGATGGAGATAGCATGGTGCAGAATCCCTGACTGTATTGGAGAAGACAGTGGGCAGCAGGGTGCAGCAACCTCGAATGTGGGGTAGGAGACAGGGGGCTTGTGGGACAGGGGACTCCAGAGTACAGCCACCTCAAATGTGGGGTAGAGACATGGTGCATTGAGATGCCATATAGTGTTTCTAGTTATACACATACATAATATATTTTCAAACAGAATCCATCAAAGAACTGCACCAGAAGCCCCCTGTCTCTTGCCCCACATTTGAGGCTGTTGCATCCTGCTGCCCATTGTCATTTCCCACACAGTTGGAGATTCTGAACCCTGCTGCCTCCATGCCCTGCTTGAACAATCAGGACTGCTGCACCTTGCTGCCCCCTGCCTGAACAGTTGGAGTTGCTGCACCCTGCTGCACTCTGTCCCAACCCCCACAGTCAGGGATGCTGCATCTGTTGCCCCCATTCCTGTCTACTCATTCAGGGCTGCTGTGCTCTGCTTAGCCCTAGAGTCCCAGGGCCTCTGCCTTTACAGTTAGGACTGCTGCACAATGCTCCCCCAGGCCACCAGAAGTGGGGCTTTTGCTGCACCCTGTTAATCACTTCAGTTGCCCCAAATGGGCTGGACTGCTGCACCAAGCACACCATATCTCACAGTCAGGGCTGCTGTACCCTGATGCCTCATTGTATCCTGCCCCACAATCGAGGCTTCTGCACCATGCTCTCCTTTGTCCCCTATCACCATAGCCATGGTTGCTGCACCCTGCTCCCATCTACATAGTCAGGTTGCTGTGCCCTGCAATATGCAGCAGCCCCGACTGTTCAGGTAGGAGACAGAGGAGGTATTAGGTTACAGTAACCTAAACTGTGAGACATGGTGCCGCAGCTACACCTGTTTGGAACAAGGGAAATGGGCAGCAGGTTGTAGCAAAGGATCTGACTCTGGTGGCAGGGGGCAACAAGGAGAAACTACCCCAACTATGGAGGTAGGGGACAGAATGCAGCAAATGCCCTGACTTTTGAGGTAAGTGGCAGCATGGTGCAGCAGCCCTAACCGTGGAGACATGTGGCTCTAGGGCACAACAGGCCATAACAGCCTTGAATGTGTAGACAGGAACAGGGAGCAGCAACCTTGGTTGTGGTGGCAGAGACAGAGGAAAGCATGGTGCAGAAACCTCAACTGTGGGGAAGAACACAGGGGGGGCATCAGGGTACAGCAATCCTGACTATGGGACAGGGTGCATGTGGTACAGCAGTCCTGCCCATTTAGGGCAATGGAAGTGGGTAGTAGGTGCAGCAAAAGCCCCACCTCTGGTAGCATGGTGCAGCAGCCCCAACTGTGGAGGCAGGGGACCTGGAACTCCAGGGCATAGTGGAGCACAGCAGCCCCAACTGTGGAGACAGGAACAGAGGACAACAGGGTGCATTGACCCTGACTGTGGGGGTTAGAGGCAGAGGGAAGCAGGTTGCAGCAACCTTAACTGGTTGAACAGGAGGCAGCATGGTGCAGCAGCCCCTACTGTGTGGGAGAAGACAGTGGGCTGCATGGTTCAGCAGCCTCATATGTGGGGCAGGAGACAGGGGGCTTGTGGTGCAAGAAACAGGGGGCAGCAGAGTGCAGCTGCCTCAACTGTGGAGCAGAAGATAGGGTTATCAGGATGCCATATAGTGTTTCTAGTTATACACATATTGTACATGATGCATTTTTACATAGAAACCCTCAACTAAATTTTGTGAGTTCATACAGTACATGTGCTTGAAACAGAGTGTGGCAGGCACCTGTTTGTGAATCTGACATAAAAAAAATGTTCTTACATTAACCTATTTATGGAGGCTACATCAAAGACAAACTACTTCTGTAAATGAGCAAAATTTAGATTTTATTTATATCTATTTAACAACACTGTGTTATATAGCTAGAAAATGGCATAGAGTTTTGATGAGAAGGAACTGACAGCTATGATACAGACAAGCTGATTTCTCACAGAGAAACATTCATACCATGTCAGTTCAGCACTGAAATTCAAATGATCAACTTTTTATAAGAAAAGAGTGATCGATTTTAAGCTAATCTCTCTAAACACAAACCAGAGACTGAGTTAGTAAAAAACCTGAAGAGCAACAATTAACTCTACAGACTGCTCTGATTGGGAAGTGAAACAATTCTTCAGTCAAGCAGAGACTTAACTGCTGAAGCAGCCAGCTACTCCAATATGATGTCATCACTCTCCAAGCCTCACTCAGAGGGACAAAACAGCCCAGCTGTTTTCAGTTACTGCAGGGCAAGTTAACAAATACTGATGTAAAGAAAACCATAAAATTAAACAGCATGACATTTTCAGGAAACCCTGATTATGACACAGGGACCTGCATTCAAGTGAATTCAAGCTTTTACTAACAATATGTTAAACTAGTTGCCATTGCGCTTTAATAATGTGGCCATCTCTGCACAGAATAGCCTGACATTTGGAAAGCAGAGATCACTGTGTCCTGTAAATTTGGTAATGGTCAGTTCTGCAGTTTAAACATTCCTGAAGGATTAAAAGCTCCTAAAATATGGAAATTAGGACATTTTGTTGCTCACTGGTAGTGCATAAATGACTGGCAGTTAGGCCTCACAACCCTAATGACACACCCTGTCATCTGTCAATCTCAGGAGGATGGGGGGTCCACAAGGGGGGAAGGGCAGTCCTAAAGGTCTCATTACCTGACGTTTTGTGTTTAACAATAAATGATGCATTAGCAGTTTTGCACAGACTTTCCTTACTTTTTGAGAAAGCATAGAAAAGTACAAACTCGCATCATTGGCCCCACACTCCCACCAACTTGAAAATTTCTGCCTAACATAACAGTACAAGTACTGAATATCATATCTATTGGTGGAAGCACATATTGGTGGGAGCGTGGGGCCCCACCAGTTTGAAACAAAACAAAGTTTCATTCATTGGAGGGGCATAATTCTGCACCTGCTTATATTTCAGACACCTAACCACTGAAAATTACCTCCATGGCATTAAGGCTAGCTACCCTATAAATGTCATTCCACTACCACAATGCAAAACACTATATGCCAAATGTAAAGTGCATCATGCAATATCTCTGCAGCAAATTAATTTTCCAACACCTAAATAAATAATTCACATGTACTGGACATCCCCTCAACACCCTCCAAATTTCAAGTTAAAAGACCAGACCGTTTCCGAGATATTACATTTTAAAGTTTGAGATTTTTATTTGTCAGAGTAACATAATTCTGCACCTGTTTACATTTTACACACCTAACCACCGAAAAGTACGTCAATGGAAGTAAGGCTAGCTACCCTATAAATTTCAAGACAGTACCACAATGCAAAACTCTCTCTGCAAAATGTAAACTGCACCACGTAATATCTCCACAACAAACATATTTTCTGACACCTAAACACAATAATTCACATCAACAGGACATCCCCTCAACACCCTCAAAATTTCAGGTTAAAAGACCAAACCGTTTCTGAGATATTTAATTTTAAAACTTGTGAAAATTGGGCTATCTGGTCCCTCCAAATCTGGCCATCTAGTCCCTCCTTTGTGAACAAAGATCATGATCAAAGAATCTCGCGATCAAATAATTTGCAGGTTCACAACCAAAGAATTTGCAGGCTTACAATCAAAGAATTAAAAAATGTTAAAACGCAATTTTTTCACAGAAATACATTAAACCACACGCATGACTCAATTGAATGACGCCCCCTGAGCAAAACCCATCCTAGTTTGACTTCATAAGTCACCCCGGGGCTGAGATATTTGATTTTTAAATCTGGCCATCTAGTCCCTCCCTCGCGATCAAAGATTGTGGTCAAAGAATCTCACGATCAAAGAGTTTGCAGGCTCACGACCAAAGAATTTGTAGGCTCATGATCAAAGAATAAAAAATGTTACAACTCAATTTTTTCCAGAGAAATACATTAAACCACAGGCATGATTCAATAGAACGAAGCCCCCTGAGCAAAATCTATCCTAGTTTGACTTCATAAGTCACCCCTGGGCTGAGATATTTGATTTTTAAATCTGGCCATCTAGTCTCTCACTCGCGATCAAAGATCGCGGTCAAAGAATCTCACGATCATAGAATTTGCAGGCTCGCGATCAAAGATAGTTAGCGAGCTGCAATCAAAGAATTTAAAATTTTAAAACTCTATTTTTTGACATAATTACAAGAAATGACAGCCATGGCTCGATAGAAGGAATCTTGAAAACAAGATGGTGGCCATCACGATCAAAGAATTCCTCATGATCAAAGATTCTTTGATCATGCACCTAAAAATTCTTTGATCGTGAGGAGGGACCAGATGGCCAAAATCCCATTCTTTCGCAAAATATAGTAACCATATAAATTTTCCCATAGACTTATAATGGGAACTTAAAACTTTAATAACTTTTGAATGGATTAATATGTATTCACCAAACAAAAAGTGGCATGTTCCTTGACCCAATCTCTTTCAACATGCCAAGTTTCAGACTGGCACACTGCACAACGGCCATGCAGCGCCACGGACAAAATCAAAAAAGCTGCCCACAAAACTGGCGAAAAGTGCATTTTTCAGCATTTTGGTGCACAAAAACTGTAGGTCCGACTGAAACAAAATTTGGCAGATCAAGATATCTATCATGCCCCACTGTGCATACCAAATTTCATGGAAATGAGTTGAATGGATCCAAAGTTATTAATGTGCAAACTTTTGAGTTTAACACATGAAGTGCCTTCATAACCCTAAATATAGCGGTGTGACCACGCCCCTATAATAACCACTAAAAAGCATGTACTGGTGGGAGAGGGCCCCATGCACCCACCAACTTGTCCATTTCTGCATAACAATATGCATCTGAGGGAGCGTGGGCCCTGTGGGCCTGCACTGCCACTTATGCATAGCTACAGAGCCATGCAGCATTCCTATCGGTCACCAAATGCATGTAACAGTAATGTGTCCATATCTTAGGAACTGTAACAGCTAGAAAAAAAATTCAAGTGTCATTGTAACCATGACAGTGAATAGATCAAAACCGTATCTCACATTGTTTCCAAGATTTGGGCACCAAAAAGCACTGGACAGGCACTGTTTGAACCCTTGTGACAGTAATTTCACAATATCTCATGAACCGTGCAATGTATGAAAAAAGTTCCACTGCAGGCTTACTCTATGATTTCAAATCTTTTTCCAGTGGCATAGATCACCATGAGGTGATCTAAGCCATCTGTATCAAAAAGTCTGTATCTCACTTCATTTCCAAGATAACGGAGCTGAAAGTAATGATACAGACTGCAATGTAATCCTATGGGAAAAATGTCAATTACATCATTGAATATCTCTGCAACAAATTAATTCCCCAACACCTAAACAACATAGTTCACATCTCTATGACATCCCCTCAACACCCTGTAAATTTCAAGTAAAAAGATCAAACTGTGATTGAGATATGGTCATCCCAATCTGGGCCATCTGGTCTTTCCTAGGGCCATCTGGTCTTTCTTATTAACATCTCAAAAAATACATATAAATTTTCCCATAGGATATAATGGGAATTCAAATTGTAATAACTTTTGAACAGATTAATATTTTTTCACCAAACAAATGATAGCATATTCCTTGGCCCAAGCTCTTTCTACGTTCCTAATTCGGACCAATAGACCACATGGTGTCCATGCAGTGCCATGGACAAAAAATGCAGAAAAGTGGTAAAGAGTTTTTTTGGGCACTTTGCTGCACAAAAATTGCATGTCTGACTGGAACGCAATTTTGTAAATCATGAGATCTACCATACCAGACTGTGCATTCCAAATTTCGTGCAAATCCGTTGAATGGTTGCAAAGTTTTTAATGGGCAAAATTACTCAACCCAAAATATAGGGGCATGACCACACCCCTATAATAATAACCACTAAAAAACATGTACTGGAGGGAGAGGGTCCCATGCTCCCACCAACTTGCCCATTTCTGCATAATAATATGCATCTGAGGGAGCACTGGCCTTGTGGGCCTGTGCTGCCTCTTATGCATAGCTATAGAGCTATGCATCATTCCTATTGGCCACCGAATGCTTGTAACACTAATTTGTCTATATCTTAGGATATGTAACAGCTAGAAAAAAAAATTCAACCGTCATTGTAACCATGATAGTGAGTAGATCATGCCACAGTCACTGACCAAACCCATATATCACATCGTTTCTGAGATATGGGCACCAAAAAGTACTGGACAGGCACTCTTTGAACCCTTGTGACAGTAATTTCACAATATCTCATGAACTGTTCAACATATGAAAACAAATTCCACTGCAGGCTTACTCTATAATTTCAAATCCTTTTCCAATGGCATAGATCACTTTAAAGTGATCTAAGCCACCTGTAGCCAAAAGTCTGTATCTTGCTTTGTTTCTGAGATAACAGCGTTGAAAGTCATAACACAGTCTGTAATGGGAAAAATGTAAATTACATCATTGAATATCTCTGCAACTAATTAATTCCCCAACACCTAAACAGCATAGTTCACATTGCTATGACATCCCCTCAACACCCTGCAAATTTCAATTAAAAAGACCAAACTATGATTGAGATATTGTCATCCCAATTTGGGCCATCTGGTCTTTCCTAGGGCCATCTGGTCTTTCTCAATAAATACATATACATTTTCCCATAGGATATAATGGGAATTTCAAATTGTAATAAACTTTTGAACAGATTAATATTTTTTCACCAAACAAATGATGGCATATTCCTTGGCCCAAGCTCTTTCTACGCCCCAGGTTTTGGACCAATAGGGCACACGAGTGTCTGTGCAGCAACACAGACAAAATATGTGCAAAGTGGCAAAAAGTGCATGTTTTGGTGCTTCGCTGCACAAAAATTGTATGTCCAACTGGAACGCAATTTAGTAAATCAAGAAATCTACCATACCAGACTGTGCATTCCAAATTTTGTGCAAATCCATTGAACGGTTGCAAAATTATTAAAGCGCATAATCTGAGGTTTAACTTTAAAGTGCCCACTCAACCCTAAATATAGGGGCGCGACTGCTCCCCTATAATATAGATAGATAGATAGATAGATGATAGATAGATAGATAGATAGATAGATAGATCACACACATATGTATATATGTATATATATATATATATATGTATATATATATATATATATATTATATATATATATGTGTGTGTGTGTGTATGTGTATATATGGGTAACCATTGCCTCAGTGTTTGCGGACAGAGGTTCTTTGTCTTTAAATATTTTTTTGTTTTAATGGGGTTCACCACAACATAACCCAGACAGACCATCTTAGGGTAGCTGCTTCATTCCACTGGGGTGTCAAACAGATGAGGCATACTGATGAGTCCTGGTAGGATGAAACACGTGTCTATGTTATCTGTTAGCACCCTTTGCAAACCATGTGAGAGGCCTTTTGGCACCATGCAATTCTGCTTTAAGTTGAACCAGCATAATATTCTGTGGTGATTGGCATGTGCAGCCCATGATGCTTTGCATTGTGTGGGCATGTGTGATTTTGTATTTCCATATATATATATATATATATATATATATATATATATATATGTATGTATATATATATATATATATATATATATATATGTATGGTTATATTGCTCTGTAGACCATTATGACAAACAGGGGATGCTGTGGGCATG
This sequence comes from Neoceratodus forsteri, assembly GCA_016271365.2. NCBI lineage: Eukaryota > Metazoa > Chordata > Ceratodontiformes > Ceratodontidae > Neoceratodus > Neoceratodus forsteri. The sequence continues at coordinate 1,783,057,913 of CM057452.1, forward strand.
TCTTGGCCAGCAGTATCCAGCCTGTACTTCCATTCCAAACAAAAGGTGGAGCTGTGTGCTCCATGCAGTAGCACCAGGCAAAATGCATGGTAATGTATGCTAAGCAGCACATAATGACATGAAAGTGTGCCTGTTTGCCCACAGATTACCTAAGTAGGCTCATTTGCATGGGAACTTTGAATATAACTTACGTTTGCCCCAGACTAACCAGTTTGCACCAGGCTATTGTGTTAGCACTGTGCAATCGGGTTAGCCCTGGGCAAACCTCACTTCAGCATAGCACATTTCTGCAGTGTGTGGCTGGCATTGTTGTTTGCAGTAGATGTGACACATCTCTATGCAATCACACACAATGTTCTCCATCTGCAACACTGGCTTGATCCAGCATCTACTGAGCTTCTGTTGCAGTTTGCACTTCCCTGTTGCTATATTCAGTGCTGTCCTATTCCCGGGCTATATTTGCCCTGCACTCATGGCCCTGTTTGCCTGGCTTCCTTTGCTTGCTATATTCAGCTGGTTATTCCTTTTGAATATAGCTTGCTTTGCCAGCCCGGTGGTGCTGAGGGTTGAGGCAATGGATGCCATACCTCACGCTGTGCTGGTGACCCGGGTTCAGGAGCAGACTTGGGTCATTGGGGGTTGACAGGGGGAGGGAGGATGGAGCATCCCCATGGATGGTCTCCTCCCTTGGGGTGGGATGCCAGGGGTGCTGTCTAGTGCCTGACATCCTACAGGAGCCGGTGGATGTACCTACTCTTGAGGGACATGGTGGCTCTGTATCTCGGAGCCGGGGAGAGGGGACATCACTAGGCGCTTGAGAGTGAGTGTACATCAGCACATCAACTCTCTGCACCGGCATCTCAGGGGGTTGGGTTACAGGGAGTACAAGCTTGGAGGAAATGCCTCCGGCCCCCTAGATGAAGTTCTCCGGAGCCATTCTCGGCATCAGGTCAAGCGAAGGGCAGATCCCGCTGTGCACGCTCACTGAAGAGGACAAGAGGGGAGGTAGTGTGAGGATGCCTCTCTTTGCTCCGCCCGGAGGGTAATCTGGTGTCATTAAGTTAGGTCCTGATAGCAGCGAGGCACTCTAAGGGCAGACCCAGATGGCCGAGGTTGATGTGGAGGATGTCACTTCTTGAGTACGGAAGGAGAGGGGGTCATGGGGATGTAAGGCGTGGATAAATAATAAGTAAAAAAAAATGAATATAGCTTGCTTTATGCTCTGGGCTAAGTTTGCCCACCAGGCAGTGCTAATTAGCTCCAAGGCAAAGTTTTGAATATCTGGCCGTAGGACTGCAAAATTTGGGTCGCACCTTCTCAGATCTGGAATCTCATAACCCTTCAAATTTTAGAATGATTGGATATGAATTTTGTGAGACATTAAGGGCTTGCATTTCATATTTTTGCCCAGCTTGCTACCTCAATGTTTGCTCTCAGACAGCTAGAAACAGAAAAGTGTAGAAGTATGAAGCATGCAGGTTTTATATGTATTATATAGGAATAGGTTCTTTTTTGTTTGTTTGTTTGTTTTAATTTTGCAAGTGTTATATAGTACTAGATCCCTTTGTTTTTTTTGCTAAAAAATATTAATTCATTTTAAAGTTTATTGCCATTATTTGGTTGAGCATTCATGTTAAAAATAACTACCCGAGAAACAGCTAGAACTACAGGGTGACTTTTTTCCATTTTAGAGTTCTACATGAACAAAAACATAAGTTGATGTTACGTTAAATACTTACAGCTTAAAGGTAACAGTAAAGTGTTTTTTAGGGAAGGGTAGTAGGAACTGTACAATGTATTTTGTTATTACAATAAATTATTTAATAATTAGTTATGTTTAATTAAAAAGATAAATAGTCACAAAGGAATCATTAATAAATGTTTTTAATTTTTTTAAATATACTGTAATTGAAGTACATATATTTTACATAGTTGCTAAATGATGGTTTTTGTCTTTATGGTGAATTCTAAAATGTTCATGAAGGATTTGGCAAGTGACATTATAGCTAGTAATGAAGTACAGTCAAAATATAAAGGGAACGTTCTCAAGCATATTGACATAAATTTGTAAATAAATCTGGCTATGTCAAGGTCAGTTTTTAGTGACACTTGTATAATACAGGAAAGGATGCAGATATACAAAGTAAAGTGTGAAATCCCTGAAAGAGCAATAAGTAGAATAAGCAAACCTAAAAAAAATCCCTATACCTACATATTAATGTAAAAACTGATTACTCAATGTCAGAGTGAAATGAAAATTACTGGAGAAGTGTAACACGTAAATACATCATAATAAAGAGTTCTTTCTGTATAAAAAAGGAAACCCACAACCAGCTAACTCCCTCACTCCAAACAGGGAGACTGATGGCTTCAAACAAGTTTGAGGCAGGAGATTGCTCTTTTTTCGTTGCTTTTCCTTTATTAAATGTCAAAGTGACTTAAGAGTTGATCTGGAATGAAGCCTGGCTAATATGGCATTGTACTACTTAAAGAGTTTATTGATTTTACACAGATGTTTGAGTCATGAGAATAATATACTTTACAAGAATGTCTGCATGAAAGAAAAATATTGAAAATAAAGCCACATACTCTTTGGCTGCTACTTTGAGCAGTGACTGTGCATGCAAGCAAGCCATTTCTACTCAGCTATTTCCAGGCTGCTGACAGTGAATTGGGGAAGATGCCTCACTCAGGCAGAAAATTCCGCATGGACTAGAAACCTCCTTATTCCTACACCTCTCTGATTGCCATGGCCATCCAGAGCTCCCCTGACAAGATGCTGCCCTGAATGAGAGTTACAAGTTCATCATGGACTGCTTTCCCTACTATTGGGAGAACACAAAGAGGTGGCAGAACTCTTTAAGATAAACATCTTTTTCAGTGACTGCTTCATCAAGATTCCCATGAGACCCAGTCAGCCAAGAAAGTACAGCTTCTGGCCACTCTATCTCAGCTACAGGGCCAAGTTTGAGAATGACAGCTTCTTGAGGCATCTCAAGAGTTTACATCAGTGAAATCTGACCAGCTGGCACCCACCAAACTATCAGATGCGGCTCAGTATTTTCAGCAGCAAGCTAATCTGAGACTCAGTGACCTGGCCACTTCAAGCATGCACCTACCACAGATGTCCACTTACACTCTTAGGGTCTCCCAACTCTCCAGCTTCAAGCACCCTTTCATCACCAAGAATATAATCACAAGAGAGTATAAGATGCCAGGAGGTCTCGCTTTTTCACCATGTCACCATAACAGCTGAGTTCCCTCTCCCAAACCAACTGACTACATTTGGCAACTCTATTGGCACTGCTTGGCCCCACATGTATAGAAGAAGAGTAATAGACATGGCCACCCCAATCTCTATGGCCAGCAGTGATTACAGTGCTTAGGGGATGTCCCTCAAACCTCCATGCCACAGACAGACATTGCCAGCCAACCCAGTGCCCATCAAGCCAATGCTGGCCACAGTGCCAACCCTGATCAAGCTACCAACTCCCATCCCGACTATACTGTCAAATTGTTCCCCCTTCACTGAACCCAACACCCCCTCAGACAATGACCAGCCAAAGGAGACCTGCCACTCCCAGGGAGACTCTCCCCAGCTCAGCAGGCCTCCTGTCAATAGTTGTGTACCGGGTTTGCTTTGTAAAATGTAAAAGTTTGTGGCAATTTAATATGACCTCTCTGCTACTATTCACTGTGAGTGTTATTAGGATTACTTTTGAGCAGGTGCATTCTTGCCTCTTGATAACCCCCTTCCACAAGCAGGACCCTACTGACAACCAGATGTTACACTTCGGTTGGGTTAGCCTGGATAAATAAATTGCAAAATAAAAAAAAAATTGTAAAAAACACATTCACTTCTGGCAAACTTTTTTCTTGCAATTTCCCACAGAAAAATGCATACACTCCTACCCATTTGCACTGTACATCTTGACATGTTTCAAACAGGTTAGGAGGAGTTTTTCCTATCTAACAATGAGTTACTGTTTGCTTTCTCTCCTCTTTTTGATATCATCGTGGCTAGCATTTGATCAATGAGCCCAGTTGTCCCCGATTGGATGAGCATTAGCAGCTTAATGCAACTTAATCAGCTCAATGATTCATTTAATTTCTACCTAGTTTTGCTGTGTGGGGATCCAAGATACAAAAAAAAAAATCAAATACTGTATTAATTGACACCCAAATAAATCTGAAGCCCCTTTCATGTCAGCCCCACCTCCTCAATCAATGGATAGAACTGAGACCTAGTTTCACAGTCTCAGATTTAAGACAAACGTAACACTGTTCAAATAGAGTGTACGATGTTTCCTATTTCCAAGATACTTTCAAACATTTAGTTGGATCCCATCTCCCTCCTGAGACATATAGCCTAGAGACCATTTTATTTATCCAATCTAGCACAACAGAGATGCAACATCTCATTGTCAGTAGAGTCATGCTTCGGGGAGGGATACGGTGAATCACATCCAATCAAAAGTAATCCCAATAAAATGCTTGCAGTGAATAGCATCAGAGAGGAGTCATGAAAGTACCACATATTTTTGCATTTTACAATGCAAACTTGATACTGTTGTTTGCTCAAAAAAGCAGTTTTACCATTTACTAAATGAAACAGTCCCCCAGTTTTGTAAGTGGGTCACTAGCAGATAAGTCAATCACTCAGAGAAACAGAAGTCCACTGCAGACCATCTGAGCGCTGATCAATAGACTGAAATGACACAAGAAAATTATTTCATAGACATCAGCAACAATTATTTGTCATTATCTGTTTTTTGTTTTGCCTTGATAATGATCAAAGATGAATATAAAAGGCAACAAATGCAAAGCAGATGACTTCCAAACTGGAAGAATTAACATTTTCAGCAAGGTTGTAATGTTTTTAATAAGTATTGTCACATATACACATGGACGGACAGACAGACAGCTAGCTAGAGAGATAGATCGAAATAGATAGGTAAGGAGGTAGAGACAGGCAGACAGACAGATAGATTGATGGGGGAGAGAAAGAGAGAGAAAGAGAGAGAGAGATGCAGACAGACAGACAGATAGATTCATGATACATTCATGGAAGATTTTGTACCTAGTTATCTTGATTTAAATTGTTAGACTCAGTTCCAACCTATACCTCTTATTCAAATTGTTTTTCTGACCTCCCATACTACACATCACACATCCACACATTTGGTATTTTGAGAAATTAAAAGGTGTAAATATATTTTCATTTTATCTATCTATCTATCTATCTATCTATCTATCTATCTATCTATCTATCTATCTATCTATCTATCTATCTATCTACCTTCCTACGCACACACATGCGCACTTACACACACATCTATATACTCCTAACAAGTAAAAAGAAATACAACAAAAAACTATATTTTTTTTAAATACATAAAGTTTCAGGGCTTGTTTTGCAAAATAGCACTATTGCACTTTCTTTGGTGTTAGTTGTTAAGGTTGTTGCTAGGAACACATTGTCATAACACTGTGGTGATGTTTCAATGTCTGCTGATCTGAGGGCAACAGGGCAGATTCTCTTAGCAAGGGCAACACGAGAAGCTCTGAGGCTGAGGCTGGGTAGGTAGGGAGGTAGGGAGCTGGATTACATTAAGAGAGTTTGTTTAAAAAAAGTGTTTTTCTTTTTTTTTTAAACTGGGCATAGTTCATGCAAGCAACAGTGGCAGTAAAAAGCAGCTGGCAGTTCAAAGAAAGAAGAGCAAGTGAGAGCGATGGGTCAGACATGGGAAGCAATGAGCGAGCAGCTCTGGAAAGAAGGTATATTTATAGTAAAATCATTTTAGGCATATAATAGTAGAAGAGGCAGTTCAGGCTGTTTTATTTTATTTTAAAAGTGGAGTAGCAAAGAGAAGTCACTTGTGGGCATGCAGGCAGGTGGGTGGAGAGGAGTGAATAACAGTGTTTGTGTGTTGCAGTACCTTCGTTTACAAAATAAAAAAGATTAAGTAATCTGCTGGTTGGAGGCAGACATTAGTGAGCAGGTATTACAAATAAATGTATGCTGCAGGAAGGAAGCATACATATATATGTATATATAATGGTAGCACGGTAGTGCTACCATAGTTAGGCTTGAGTAGCCCTTTTAAGGTTAAATGGTGAAACTTTGCACCTTAATAACTTTGCCACTGGTTGACAGATTTGTCTGAAATTTGGCAGACACAGGGCGTAGCCATAGGTCTTGGGATCTGCCAACTTTTGTACCAGTCAGATATACGGCTGTGGAGTTATTAAGTGACATTCATGTGCACAATTACGTTTATTTGCAAATTCTTTGCTCGCGCCTACAGGTCGCACAGTTTGTGCGACTGGTCCGAAAACTTCATGGAACATGCAGCTAGGGTCCCCGATGTGCCTTTTGAATATTTTGTGAAAAAAATATTGAACGATTCCAAAGTTATTAAAAAAACAAGTTCCCATTATAAGTCAATAGGAAAAGTTAACAAAAAGTTTGACATTTTTGCAAATGCATTTTTTTAGTGTCACAAATTAACCTAGAAGTGTCACAAATCTGCCATTTTTTTTTCAGTTGGTGATCACAAAAATGCTTGGCATTTAAAATTGGGACCCTTTAGGAACACAATTATTTTTGTGTTCACCTATTCGGACCCTCAGGATGCTAGCCATGTCTTTATTTTGGGGTTAAACACCCCAGAAATATGTTTTCCAAATTTTTGAGAAAAGTAGTGTCTCAAAGTAGTGTCGCACTTACGACACTTTCGCAAATTTTTGCAAAAGTTTTCGCAAATCATGACACTACTTTTCTAGACTATGGCCACAATGACAGGAATTCTTTGCCACCCTGCTGCAAAAGAACAGTTTTGTCTTTTAGGCTGAAATTTGGAGGGAAGGCAGTGAACATCTCACAGATGTGCCTTTTGGTGGTTTGGTGAAAAAATATTGCACAGATGCAAAGTTATAATACTCCGAAGTCGATGTTTTTTCCCATAGGCTAACATGGTGGCATCTGTCGTGCCTTTCAGGGCTCGTATCTCGAAAACGGTGTGAGATATGGCATTTTCATCATGATAATGCATAGCCCTATGGGCTATGCATTCACTGAAAACCTAGCCTGGAAACTCATGAATCAGTGAATTTTTTTTTCCACGTCATACGGTTACTGAGATATTAGCAATTTAGTATTACAACTGCTTGCTTTCTGCTCTGAGGCCCATTATTATGCATAGAAACATAGAAACATAGAATTCAACAGCAGATAAGGACTGTTTGACCCACCTAGTCTGCCCATTTTCCTACCTAACAGATAAGCTGCAGATCCTAGTTAACCAACAGCTTACTTCCGCCTACCCCCCACTAGGACTGCCTTATGTCTGTCCCATGCATTCTTGAATTCCCCCACTGTTCTTGACTCCACAACCTCCTCAGAGAGGCTGTTCCATGCATCCACAACCCTCTCTGTGAAAAAATACTTCCTCACATTACCTCTGAGCCGTCCCCCATCTATCTTCAAATTGTGCCCCCTTGTTCTTGCACATCTCTTTTTCTGAAAGATGCTACCCTCTTGGACTTTGTTGATTCCCTTGAGATACTTGAAAGTTTCTTTCATGTCCCCTCTCTCCCTTCTTTCATCATGGGTATACATATTAAGCTCCTTTAGCATACATACAAAGCATACAATCTTTGTTTTCTCTGTGTTTCTCAATGGACCTTTTGGGGAAAAATAGGGTGTGTGGACACTTACTGTTACACATAGGCTTTATGCTTCTCTTTCTGTGCCCATTTGCATTACCATTCCTGTGTACGCCACCGTGTGCATTACTCTTTGCGTTTTTGTTTGCGCTTGCGTTTGCATTACTGTGACCATTTGTGTCTCCACTACTGTTTGTCTTTGCATTTCGTTTTGCATCACCATGCGCATTGCAATTTGCGGTTCCACCCGCCCTTCCATTTGCGTCTTACCGTTTCTCTTTCGTTTAGTGTCATCATTGCTGTTACCGTTACCATTTGCATTTCCAATTGCAGTACCGTGCCCATGCACATTACGGTTTGCATTTCCGTAGGCACTTACATTTGCATTTCTGTTTCCTTTGGCATTATTATTGCTGTTACCATTACCATTTGCATTTTGGATTGTGGTACCTTGGCCGTGCGCGTTATGGTTTGCATTTCCATACGCGCTTGCGTTTGCATTTCCGTTTCTCTTCTCTTTGGCATTATTCTTGCTGTTACCTTTACCATTTTCATTTCCAATTGTGGTACCATGCCGTGCTCATTATCACTTGTGTTTCTGTATGCAATTGCATTTGCATCTCCGTTTGCGTCACTGTTCGCATTGGTGTCACTTTGCACTTGCGTTTCTGTTACCATTTGCATTACCATTTATGTTTCCATCACCATGTGTGTTACTGATTTCACTTGTGTTTCCCTTGTGGTTACCGTTACTATTTCACTAAAATTATGTGGTGGGAGCCTGGGGCCCGAAGGGTCCGCACTCCCACCACCACATTCCATTCACTATTTTTAGTCCTCATTCTCAAAAAGAAAGGAAATTAGAGGCAAAAACTTGATTTAATGCATCAGTTAGGGTTGTTCCACAGCAACAAAAGCAAAAGCAAGGAAATTCACTGTTAGGGTTGAAAGGCCCCCTTGCACCCTCCAGCCTGCCCCCAAATGGCATTGAGGTGTGTGTTGGGGCTGTCAGTCCTAACTCTCACCCCATTCTCCTATACCTCAGCTTCTTCACACATGTGATGGGATGAGAGTTAGGGCCGATGACCCCAACGCACACCCCGATGCCATTTGGGGGGGCAGGCTGGGGGGTGCAAGGGGGGCTTTCAACCCTAACAGCTAATTTCCTCGCTTTTGTCGCTGTGGAACAACCCTAACTGATGCATTAAATGGAGTTTTTTGCCTCTAATATATGCTTAAAGTTGAACCAGCATAATATTCTTTGGTGATTTGCATATGCAGACCATGATGCTGTGTATTGTGAAGACATTTGTGATTTGTATTTCTTTGAAACTTGGCTTCCTGGCTAAATGCCTTTTGGGGTAACCATTGCCTCAGTGTTGGCGTACAGAGGTTCTTTGTCTTATTTATATATATGAAAATGTAGATAACAGCAGTTGTGTCCATGCATACTGCATAACTATATATATATATATATATATATATATATATATGAACATGGTAGTGCCCCTATATAAACAATTGCATTGGGGTTTTCTTATTTAAACCGCTGTTGTCAAATGCTTATAATTTGGCTGTCATAGACCCTAGGACAGTGAAGTTTGGCACACATCATCATAATTATATGGTCTGCTAATGTGGAATGTTTTCTAGAAATCTATCTGTTATGGATTTATAGAGTACTGAATTTATATACTTTTGTCTGTTTTTGAGCCAAAAGTTTTGACAAAGGATAGAAAAAAACTGTAGACAATTAAGTTATAAAATGGAGAGGCTATATCAGCCAATCAGAATGCTAGCTACCCATGCATGAAATATGTTTCATGCATAGGTAAAAAAAAAAAGCACGCCATTGAAAAGACCAAAATCACTCAACTTCATAATGTTGGCATTTGAAAATGCCACCATTGTGGTTTCCTCACTACTCAACATTACACAATAAAAGAAACAGTCCATACAGAAAGGCAAAGTCTACAGGCAGCTACCTTCTCACCGTTCTCCAATTTATTTGAAATTGCAGTCGCACGGCTCATACTCATTCCGAGCTTTCTCTCTCGTCCTCCCAGCTACACAAACAGAGTAAACCGGTGAGTTCAGCCATGCCACACACACACACACACACACACACACACACACACACACACACACACACACTCAGTATGACAGAGAGCTGGGATGGAGCACAGTACTTGCCAACAAGCTGCACAGACAGTTAACTTTTGGGAAACCCCAATGACCAGCCATGTTTATAAAGCACCTCCTCCAGTGTGCTACTCACCCATGGAGCTGATCAGGAGATACAAAATCCACATCACTTTTTTTCTGTGCACAATAGGTAGCGTTGATCATAGATCAGGAACATTTCTACATTTTTTCTACATGCAAGCATGCTTTTTCTATCGGGAAAAAGTTAAATAAGTATAGGATCCCATTTTATAAGTGCAATAAGACACTCCAGGTGTGTGCATGTAACATATTTTAATGCACGCCAAGGGCTAAAGGCACTCAGCCAAGGCCTCGTGCCTTATTACACCCCTGGCCATGCAGTAAAATATATTCCATGCACACCCTGTTGTGTCTTATTGCTTACTTATGACACATACATGCTTGTTAAATGCTTTGGAGGAATAGGTCATTTTGGTGGTTTGGTGAAATAATATTGATGTGTTTTCTAGTTATTAATGATAACTGTTTGCACATGCTCAGTTCACCGAAACAATAACTGAAAAAAGTTAACAAAGATGTAAGCTTTGAAACTTACAGGTTTGTTAGATGTTATGAGCCATGGGTCCTTCTGATGGTTTAGTGAAGAAATGTTAATTCATGTTGAAGTTATTAATGATTTATTGTTCACACTTGTTTAGTTCACAAGAAAAAAAATAAACTACATACTGTATTTCATTGAATAGAATTTGCCCTCAAATAGAAGCTGCAGGTCTTAATGAATACCTTTAATAAAAGCTGCACTCCAATACGAGCCATGGCTTTCAGTTGGGGCTGAGGTAATGCTAGTTAAACATTGTGGGTGGGACTGTCTATGATTTATCGCTCAATAAACAAGATCATTATTGTAGTTTCTTTAATTTATTATCTTAATTGATTTTTGTTTACTTATTTTTCATGAAGTAGACCAATAACAATAAACTTGATCAAATCCGGAATGTGCAATATTTTATTTTTAGCACTTAAAATTTTGATTTTGCAATACAAGCTGCCCTCAAGTACAAGCCTGCCTTGAACATGAGACAGAGGTAAAAATACAACATTTTAATTGAAACTGTACAAGAGTAATCAGACATCTTTAATTAAAAAAAACACCCAGGAATTCCTCACAGTTTTTTTTTTGTTTTGTTTTGTGTTTTGAAAATCTAGCTGCTGAACAGATATTTTAAACCTCTGTATGATGGTTTTCAAAATATTCATGCTGCATTATGGTTTTAAATTTTACATGCTGCATGATGGATTTCAAAATCTGCTTGCTGCACAATGCTTTTCACAAAACAGTTGTACAGAAATCTGTCATGAACGTTTGAAAGTCTTTTCACTTTGTGATGGTTTTCAAAATCTACATGCTGTGCAATGGTTTTCAAAATCTACATTTTGGGTAAAGGCTTTTAGTTGGTGTTTATGCTCCACAAGACTAAAAACTTTAACGTAAGATAACTTTAATACTTAAATGTTGAGTGATACTTCAGTGTTTGTGAGGGCGGGGTTGAACAAGACACAAAATGGCCCTCATATTATGAAGGTTAGCACTGTGCTAAAAGGCATAGTGCCAAGCTAACAGAACTTAGTGCATCTAGGTGGAGCACGAACCATATCCAAATGGTCACCTGGCACTGCATACATTGGATAGTGCTGACTAGCAAACCACATTACTGTAACCATGCAAACGAGGGTGCCCTCTTGCATGCAGGATGCAATTGTATATGCTAAGGGTTCTGAAAGTGGTAACATGCTGTGAGGCAGCCCTAATTAATGCTTATGAAACCCTGCTTTTACCAATGCAAACAGTAGTCTGTGACATCTGCCCACCAGCAGTACTGGTACTGTTGACCCCTCATATCCCTGTTAGTACAGAGCTATATTGGAGAGTCCAACCCTGGCAGCCTAACAGTCCCCTCACTGATGATTCTTTCAGTACTCTGAAATAATATTACATGCAGTATCAAAGACTCCAACCCTGACAGTCTAACAGAAACCATTCACTCACCGGATTCCTGGCAGAATTGTAGAACTGTACTAAAGCCCTTGTCTGGTAATCAAGTGGACCCCCTCCCTCAATTGAACCCTGTCAGTATTGTGGAACTGTATTAAAGCCCTTCCTTGGAAGCCTAGTGACCCCCTCATAGAATCTCTGTTGTTATTTTGGAACTGTACTAAAGACTTTCCTTGGCAATCTAGTGGTCCACCCCTTCCTCACCCAATCCGTTATTATGGAAATGTACTGAATCTCATCCCTGGCAGTTGTTATTCCCTTCTGGATTGCTATCAAAGCCCCCCCCCAGCTCACCCACTCAGCACCCATCTCCCACACACATTGGCTTCTGACTCACCCATTCCATCATAAGTGAGCCATAATCTGATCTACAAATGGAAACCGGCACAGTCCTTTTGTGACATTGGGTATGGTATTAACAGCAAAACCTAACTCTTTGCAGATGACTCCAAGTTTAGTGGGAGGGAGGACAAAAGGGTACAGGATCTGCAAGAGGACCTAGCAAAGCTAGTGAGGTGATCTGGCAACTGGGATTCAGTGATAAAACATGCAAGGTCATGCTTGCCAACGACAAGTACCTGAGTGCTGATTAAAAGGTCACTGTATCAGAGAAGAAAAAGGATACAGGAATAGACATTACCAGAAAATTAGAGCACTCTACACGGTCAAGAAAGCAGCAGCCAAAGCTAATATAATGCTGGAGTGTATAGAAAGAGGGTTAATGATCAGAAGGGAGGAGGTTATCTTGCCACTATATAGATCTTTGGTGCAGCTGCATTTGAAATACTAGTGTATGCAGTACTGGAGTACCAAAAATGAAAGAAACCTCACAACTCTCCCAAATGTGGATTCAAATTAAAGTCAAAAATCTGCTAGAATGTGTGAAAAAAGCTTACTATTTAAATAAACACGCTCACATAAAATATCCATAAATAAGTGCCACCCCTGCAAAGAAGCCCAGCAGCATTTCGCTCCCTGTACTGGAGCTTTATCAAGGGCTCTTGCTAAAGTTTCAGTACAGGGAGCAAAACACCGTTGGGCTTCTTTGCAGGGGGTGGTACTTATTTACTGATATTTTATGTGAGTGTGTTTATCTGACAAGCTAAAATAAATTGTAAGCTTTTTTCACACACTCTGGCTGATTTTTTACCCCAGTTCAAATCCACATTTGGGAGACTTGCGAGGTTTCTTTCATTTTTGGTATTCATATAGGCTTTAGCGCCATGCAACTGCAGCCAGTGGGTGACTTCCTTCTTTTTGTTTGTGCAGTACTGGCATTCCTACCTGAGGAAAGACAATAACCATAGAAACATAGAAATTGTCAGCAGATAAGGACCACTAGGCCCATCCAGTCTGCTCATAGGCCCTATACATTGTATGTGGCCACTGACCCTATATGGTCAATGGCTTTTCATCACACTCTCCACTCTCAAGCTTCCCTTGTGCCTGTCCCAGGCATGCTTAAACCCCTCCACTGTGCTTGCCCCTACTACCTCCTGTGGCAGACTATTCCAAGCATCAACTACCCTTTCTGTGCAGAAAAACTTCCTCACATTACCTCATAATCTACCCCCTTCCAATTTTATATTGTGCCCCCTTGTTCTAGTACTTTTTCTACATTGGAAAAGGTCCCCCACCTGCACCTTGTTTATGCCCTTGAGATACTTGAAAGTTTCAATCATGTCCCCCCACTGTCTCCTCTCCTCCAGTGAGTAGATATCGAGGTCGCTTAGTCTCTCCTCTCTTGTTTTGTGGTGCAAACCCTGCACCATCTTTGTTGTCCTTCTCTGGATAGTCTCCACCTTATCTATGTCCTTGCACTGGTGTGGCCTTCAGAACTGCACACAGTACTCCAGCTTGAGGCAAGCCAGAGAAGAGCAACAACAATGATTCATGGTCAGCAGGATAGTACATATGAAGATAGACAGAAACCTCAATATGTACTCACTCAAGCAGAGAAGGGGGGCATGACTGAAACCTTTAAGTACCTTAAAGGTTGAAGTAAGGTGGATATGAGGAACCTCTTTTTCTTGATTGAAAGAAAAACAGAAGTGGGAATTCTTACAAACTTGTGGGATGAAGGTTCAAGAGGAAGGTCAGCAGACTCTTATTTATGGAGACAAAAAGACCAGTCACCAGCTACAGTCCTACAGATTAGTATCCCAGGTAGGGCACAAGAGCCAGTGCAGTGGCTGTAGGTGGAGGACTGACTGGAATAGGACACATTCCTCCTTTGGGGAGGGAGGGACGGTACCTGTGCTGCAGCACAGCCACAGGGTCCATGGGTGGCAATCGCAATGGCTGGGCAGAGGATGCCAGCATGAGCTCAAGCAAGGGTCCTGAGGGAAGAAACAGAAAAATGGCCACAGGGGACATGAGTCCTCACAGGCCCAATACACGACTGTCCTTTTAACCACTGTGTATCCGAAAGAGGAACACTGAAATCCAAGGGCCCTGAGGGACAAGTCATGAGGCAGGGGTATGTGAGAAACTGGATGCCGCACATGTAACCCAAACATAAAAACGAAGCCCAAATTAGTCAGAAATCAGAAATAGCCATTGCCAGTAGCTGCACTGTACTCGGGGGGGGGGGGCAGACATACACACAGAAAGTTAGTTCCAGCCAACCAAATCAAGAATTTTTTAAAGCTGGGTGGAAAAAATGCATCTAGAAGAACAGGATTAACAATTGAACTGACCAGACCAGATGCGTCCCAAGGCAGCCGTCAGGACCTACACATAAAAAAACAACAACTGAACAACCCCCCTCCCCCCCCAAGGATATGGATGGGCCTGCTGCACAGCTATGCCATTGATGGTGATTTGCATGTGGAGTATTCACACAGTCAAATCAACTACTGCCTTGCCACAGTCCCACACAGCAGTGCCCCTTAAATAGCACACAGATCATGTATTAAGTTCTTTGCATTGAACACTGGAAATGGCTGCTAGGGTGCTTACTGGGAGTGGGGAGGGTGGAGTGATTTAGTTATGTTATAGGTGGCCAGTACACAGGAAACCATATGGTTGATAAGGGTGCCATGGGGGGGAGGAGGATGGTTGCTTTTGCACTGGTTGCCAAAATTGGGGGCATTAGGTGGGGGTCAGTGGGTGGGGGTCAGCCTTGGTCCCCTAGACCAACCACTTGTGTGTAATGCAACATTGTCAGCCCCAGTGACTGTAGTGGGCCTGCAGTGTGTGGGAGTCCCCTCTGAGACAGTGTGGAGAAAAAGGTTTCAATGCTTGTGCCTCCATATCTGGGGCCTGTAGCAATAAAAAAAAAAGAAAAAAGCAAAGTGGAACTCAATCTGTCTTCGGTGGGGGTTCTTCAGAACCCCCCTTCGTACGAGCCTGGAGCGAGTAGTGTCTGGATGGAATGAACTCCCAACTGAGGTCATACTCCAGAAGACAGTTGTTGTTAGAGAGGGAAGGATAGGGTCCACAGTAAATCACTTGCACAGGGGGCTCCACATTGAGAATACTTGACAGACCCCATGGCCTTCTGCTTGCTAATTTGTATTCATGTGTAATGTCTAAGGATCTGATTGTGGCCCACCTATGGATAGATGAATCAGTTGGGTGTTTAGCATGGGTGGAATGGTGGTTGCTTTGTGTGCGAGCTGGGTAGAGAGGGGGCTTTGACAGTGATTGGTTGGGAGGTAACACTAAACTGCCAGGGATGGGCATTAGCACATTTCTACAAGACTAGATTAGGTGAATGAGGGGATGCTCTAGACTGCCAATGAAGGGCTTCAGTACACTTTCACAATACTGACAGGGATCGGGTGAGGGAAGGGGGTTTGCTAGACTGTCGGATGGCATAGGTGGGTAGATTCCCTTGTGGGGATGACCAAGGCCGTGCACAGTGACTCCTGCATTTTTACATGGATGCACTGTGCAGAATTGCTAATGGCCATATAATGACATGCAAACTGACCCTTAGCACCATGCATACCATACAGTATGTGGTCATTAGCATGCCAGCCATTGAATATGACTCTCTGAAGTGACAGCACTTTCTTATTTCAGACACGCTATCTCCCTTTGCTCCTGGGAGCCTGTGGCCAGCAAGGGATTGTGGCAATAACGCACATATGCACTATGCATGGCACTTGGGTCCCAAATACATAAAAAAATTCCTACTCCCATATAGTTTAGTTCAACTGCTCCACTAGGAAGGGGGCAAATATCTGCTGGTTGTTCCCTGTGTCCATTTCTAATCCTATGTGACAAGGTAGTTTCCTTGGCAACTCAATGCGTGTGGAATGTCTTACCAAATCAATTTTGTTAGCTCTCCTCTGTTGATGTTTTTAAAAGAGCTCATAACACCCATCTTTTTTCCACGGTGATAGAGGAATTGTTTTAAATATGTTATGTACAGTATGGAAGGGATTTTGCTGTGCTTGTTATTTGGTGTTATAAATGTTTTATATGTTTTAGTTGATTAAACGAAATTTCATGTACAGGGCTTCAAGCCCTTGAAGTGAGGTGCTGTATCAAATACAGTTCGCTTGCTTGTTATTAAAGCTTAATATTCAGACAGGCAGAGCAGGATGGACAGGGTATGTGTGCCACCTAAATATTACTCCCTGGTAGTAAAGTGCTCTGTTTAGTGTAGCATTGGGTTGGCATGGCACAAACAGTTGTGACTGAATATGGGGGCCATTGTGTGCTATTTTAAATTAATTAATAATTAGTTATCTTTAATTATAAATCAAAACATTCACACAGGAATCCTTTGCACCTTTTCTAAAAATCAACATGCTGCATGAATATTTTGAACATCTGCATGATGGTTTTCAAAATCTTTATTCTGCATGAGTTTTCAAAATCCGCACGCAACACAATGGTTTCCAGTATCTGTGCACTGCATGATGATATTCACAAAATGTTCATATAGAAATCCTTCATAAGGTTTTCAAAATCTACACACTGTACAGCAGTTTTCAAAATCCATGTGCTGCATGACACCTTTCTCAAAATGTATGTGTAAATCCCCTTTTTTACTGTGGCACTCCCTGTGGTCCCCTCACTTCTCTCACTGGATGTCGTGCAGTCCTAGAGTCCCACTCAGCTCCAGCTACTGGCACCGGTCTTTCAGTTCAGGACTGATACCATATGATAACCCTTTCTTGCCATGAGGCAGAGACTAGAGGTGTGCATAGCTCCATGGGTGCCTTCCGTGTCTAGGGGAGTTGCTAACTGCTCACCAGAGACATCCCCTGTTTCAGTCAAATACACTCACTCTCAAGCTTTTTACAATTCATTTCCTTTCCATTCACTCCTTGGGGAGCTTTGTTTGGGACATTCTGGCATGTCAGAAATAAATCACTCTTCTATTCCATTCACTATTTGGGGAGCTTTGTTCGGGGCATTCTGGCATGTCAGAAATAAGTCACATGGCTACATTATGGGTTGTTTTCGTGTTTACTAGCATTTTTATAGTTGCACACATGTGAACATGGCCCCCAGAATCTCCCTCATACTGTCAGACAGGCTCAATTCAGACCCCAAACATGCTGTAAGTCAGAACCTTGGTCCCTTTAACAAGGTTGTACCCTTTGCACATCTCTTACAGGGAGCCCCATGACTCCTCCTTTTCCTTGCAACTCACCAATGGGTGAGGTTTCACCTCAGGATGGAGCATTTGCTAAGCTGCCTTCTGAATTTACCAGAGCTCCCACTTTGCTATATGCTTTGGCCTCACTCATTTTTCATATACTAGGAAGAGGCAGTAGAGCACAGTGGTTTAAGGCTCTGAGCTGCAAACCTGGAGACCTGGATGTGAATTGCATAACCCCCACTTGCATACTGTGTGACCCTGAGCAAGTCACTTAACTTCCTTGTGCTCCCAGGTTGCACCTGGAAACAAGCTTCGGCTTAGTGTACTTCTCCTGGTTAAACAATTTCTCCTTCCCCTATATGCTACCATGATACTGCAGTGTCAGTTTGTCTAGTGTGCAGAATGTATCTCCACTATAAGGACATTTACTCTGGTATGCCTGGCTAATGTCAAACCTAGCTCTGGGCACCTCACAACAACCAGGTCTTTACTCTCATCAGACAGTGTGCTGGGCTGCAGTGCACAGGCAGCTACTTTAGCCTTCCCTCAGGCAGTATCTGGCAATCTCTTCATGCCCTCTGCCAGAGACAACATTTCCAATATCTATAACATCTTGAGATTCCCAATACAAATAGTAGGCCCATCTCCTACCTGTTTCAGCAGCTCAGTCTTTGGGAATAGATATCTCACTGTCTTCAGCACAGCATGCGCAGACAGGACCAACATTTCCCCCTAGAGTGGAAACACCTGCTTTATTAAACTCCTCTGTGCATCACAAGGCCACCAGAAACATCCCTTTTGGGGTAGTCCCTTAGAATCATCACTCCCTCCCAGTAATCCCTTACACTCCTACCAGAATTAATGTTAATCTTCACCAAATGACCTTCAGACTCAAGGTTTCTGGTGTCATCACCACTGTGCTGGTGTCTGTCCTTGGAGTCTACCAAATGAATAGACAATTAGTTCTGTTGTTATCACACACTAGATCCCCAGAAAGCAGCTGCAAGTGAGGGGCTCTTAACTCCTCAAGTGGCCTGGCAAGAGGCCTGAGTCAAGGGTGCCCCAAAGGCACACATGTACCCTACTATTACCCAGCCATCTTGACACTTTCAATGTCATCACTCAACTGACGTTCTACACTCCACTTAGTGTCTCTCAGAGGCTCTATCAACCAGTAGGCTCCATGGTATGGAATTCTAGGAAATAAGCCCTCTCTGCCTTCTGGCAGGACAGGGTTGTTAATTGCATATTGTACAAATGTTTTTAATTAATATTTTAGTCCCACATGAACAAAAACTTTAATGTATAACAACTTATTAAATACTTAAATGTTATGGGTGACACTTCAGTGTTTATAAGGGAAGAGTATGAGGAGACAATGTGTTTTTTAATGCAGTTAGCAATTTAATATTTTAGTTAAACACAAATCGCTCATAAAGAAATTAATCCAGAAGATTCTAAAAAATGTATATATTGCTGAAAATGTTTAAGATACCCATCATGAAAAAATTTTAGGTCCTACACAAACACAGTGTTTAAAGGTAAGAAACAAAAAAGTCAACAATTGGAGTTGATTGCCAGCCCTGTGGTGTGGAGGGCTGAGGTGCTGGTGCCTGACCAGCTGCCATGCTGGTGACCCAGGATCGGAAACAGATCAGGGTCACTCAGGGATCAGGCATCCCATGGACAGCTCTCCTCCTTCAGGGAAGGGGGGAGTGCATCTTGCTGCACTACCACCACCTAGTGGAGGCTGGGTGGTGCAACAAGTGAGTGCTGCAGGAAGGGGACCTAACACAGATGCCTATAATATGCACATTTGTAAGCATGCGCACATGGATCATTGCATGTGACTTGGTCCCAGCGGGAAACTAGAGGAAGAAATGAGGAGAAAACTGTATGTGCACCTGGCACCAAGGTTGACAGCACCAGTGCACCCGGGCAGTGACCAGAGGCCAAACAACTAAAAGAAAAAAAGGACTGATCTAAAAAAACATTGCATGCATTTTGTACAATTAAAGTCATACATAAACAAAATAGTAAGAAAGTGCTGTCTCATTTTGTGCTTTGTGCAGGGCCCTGCACAAAGAAAGTTAGGACTCATTGACAGAAACCAAAGTGCCCTGGGCATCTGTGCAAAGAAATTGAAGAGGTGCAAAGAAAGGAATCACCTCTTGCTTTGTACAGGGCCTCAGGGGTAGAGATGTGCAAAGCTGAGGAAGTGAAGTTGCACTTTTTCCCAAGAAGTGACCAAACCTCACCCACGGAGTTGTCACTTTGCGGGTAAGAAGTGCAACTTCACCTGAAAAATATTGTGAGGTTGGCAAAGTCAGATTTGGTGCTGACAATGGGAATTTTGTGAAGCTTCGCAAAGTGGAATTTTCACAACTTTACGGCAACTTCACCAACAAAGTTTAACTTTGCTGCACCACTACTCAGGGGCCATGTGCAAAGCAAATTACTGCTCTACTGTCCCAAAAACTGAGTAAATTCATTTCAAAAACTAAGTTAATGCAGATTAGGATTGCTACCATAAAAAACTCAAGCCCCCCAAAAGTTTGGGAATGTGCTATTATGATTTTCAACACATGGCCCACAAAGTTTGGAAATGTGCTGGAGGTAGATGTAGAAACATCCAGATCATCATTGATAAATGGATTGTTGCCCCTACTGCTGCTAAATAAGACTGCTGGCAAAGAATGCTCCTCACTTCTCAATGTGATGTCATTTCAACCCTTCTGAACATGAATTGGGTATACTCCACTGCTGGGGTAAAAAAGGTTGCATTGTTGAGCCACACTCATAGAATCAATTGAAGAAACACAAAATAGGAGCGGCTCCACACACAGCTGTACCACGTTCCAAAATCAGTAACAAGAAGCAAAAAGGAATGGCACTGACACCTGAAAGCATTCTTCATGCTTCAGTTTTATAGATTCACAGATGCAATGTTAATTGACTTTCTGAATAACTGTGTATGACTTACTGCCAGCACTTATATATGTTATGGTATTGTGTCATTGTGTCATTGCCTGCTAAATGAGTTATGTTTGGTTGTACATTGCTTTTAATTAGTTACTGGTGTTGGTCACTTTAATTGTTTCACATAAATTAACTGTTTCAGTACATGACTGGCTTCTCTGAGGAAGTGCACATGCACAAAACCGGTTGGAGCTTCAGTTAGAATGTTTTTTGCTTCCTGATCCACGTGGGTTGTATGTTTTGTTTTTCATGAATTAAAAGCATATTTCAATTGCTTTTGAGTGTCAGTGCTGTTCCTGTTTGCTTGTTGTCACTATCAACAAAGTGACGAGATTCAAGAGGGGGTGTAATAAACACATGGGATTGTTGAAGTTGAGGGGGTAAGGGGCTGGTGCTAATGGGGGTGGGAGGTTAACACAAGTGTAACTGCCTCAGGATGACTGATCTTCTACCTGCCTTGCCAGTGGTACACTGGTGATGGTATAGGCAGGAATCAGGCAGACTGGGTGGACCATTAAGTCTTTTTCTGTCTGTAGATCCAGCTACCTGCCAGACCTCTTGACTCCCTACTGCCCCCTCCATCCTCTCCGATCCACCAATGAGGGATTGCTAGAGATTCCCAGAGTTTGTTTAAAAATATCTGGTGCCCATGCTTTTTCCTTTATGGCACCAACCCTGTGGAATTCTCTATCTCATCGGTTAAGAGAATGCCTGACCATCGATAGATTCAAATCCGATTTAAAGACATATTTATTCAGTTTAGCTTTCCCAAATGATGTTTAATTTACTGATATATTTATTACTTTAAGTTTTGAGCAGTGTCTGTATTTTAATGTGCAGAACCTTGGTTTTGAAAGGGGTTATATAAATAAAGTTTGATTTGATTTGAAACATCTATGGGTTAGAGATGCTGCAAAGTTTTATTTTGCTGGTGAAGCTGCAAAATTTGCCTTCATGAAAAATTTTGCAAATTGTCTACTTTGCCACTTCACAATGAGTTTTCCTTGGTAAGTGGCACTTTTTCAGGCAAAGTTAGGCAAAGTTATGGTGAAGCTGCAACTTCACCAGCAAATTGCATGACTTCAGCAGAAAAAGTGTCACTTTGCCTGCGGAAAATGGTGCGAAGTTGGACTTCAAACTTTGCGAATTTGTCAAACTTCACACATCTCAAGTTATTTCCCTTTTATTCAGGGTTAAAACCCATCGAGCAGAGCTCGTTTGCAATTGGGATCCAGTTCATAAGCCAATACAAGTTACACATAAACTGAAGTTTACAAAAAATATAAAAGTATATGATATGTACAAAATAAGATAAAATAAATACATACAATCACAGCTCGTAGCAAACACAGTACAGATAATTCAAGTAATACCAGATAACTCAAAACATGTACAGTTGACTAGAGAAGGAAGGTATAATTTTTTCAAGTTTTTAGTTAGGGTTGAGTAGGCACTTTAATGTTGGACCTCTATTGTGGCTGCTTATAGTTTAGCCATTGTTTAATGTAGAAACTTGTAAACTGACATGCACCCTACGTGTTCCTGGATCAAAATACACTGGCCTCCATATTCAGAAGGTTAGTGCAGTGCAAACATGAATAGTGCCTCATTACCTGGACATAGTGTATCCAAACTAGGTAGGGGCCATATTCTGAGGTGCCCACAGCAGGGCACTCAGTGGATAGCATGATAACATGAAATACATCACTGCACCCATGTAAGTGAGGAAACCCTCTTGCATACAGGGCACAGTAATATATAAAGTGGAGTGCCCCCCCCCCCACAAACTGCCCCAGCAGTACTGGTCCATACTATTCCCCATTCACCCAATCCACAAGTAATAAGAAAACCATACATTGCAGTTCGGTGCTACCCTCTCACATACAATCAAAAGGACAGACTGCCCTGGTGGTAATGTGGTATTCTCCCTCTTGCTCATTCCCCAAGCACTGGTTGGGGCCAGTGAGATGCATAGGGTGAGGTATCTCAAGCAGTAGGTGGGAGATGGTGTTGATACTACAATATATCACTTACTGGTGAGATCACATCTGGAGTATTGTGTCCAGTTCTGGAGGCTGCACCTCAGAAAGGACATAGACAGGGTCAAGGCAGTCCAGAGGAGGGGAACTAAAATGGTGCAGGGGTTGCACCAAAACCCTATGAGTAGAGACTAAGGGATCTCAATATGTACATCCTGGAAGACAGGAGAGTGAGATGAGACATGATAGAGACCTACAAGTACCTCACTGGATGAACAGGGTGCAGGAGAGGAGTCTTTCATACAAGGAAGAGCACCAGAACCAGAGGGCATTTAATGAAGCTGGGTGGGGGAGTTTAGTAGGGATGTGAAGAAGTACTACTTCATGAAAAGAGTGGTGGACACCAGAAATAGACTGCCAGTGGAAGTGGTGGATGTGAAAACAGTACAGGCTTCAAGCATTCATGGGACAGACATGAGGGAATATTAGGAAATGGGCAGGGAAGAGGGAGGGTTGTCGGAGACCAGTAAGGTTATTCAGAGACAGACTAGGCTAAGATCATTTGAGCAGATTGGGTGGACCAAGTGGTCCTTTTTAGCTGACAAATTCTATATTTCTATCTCTGATGGTGTAGTGATACCTCCCCCCCAGCTCAATGCCAAAGTATAATGATAAAAATTTCTGATAGTTTACAGGTACCCCTCTCTCACCCAATCTCAGTTAAAATACGTAGTACACCCCCACCCTCTCCCTCTACCCCCTCAATACCCATTCCCCCATCTGGCTTTGACTCATCCCCAAATGTCCATTCACAACCTCTGGTAGATCAGTTGATAGCAACTGACACAGACCCTTCTTACTCAACCTCAGCCGGATGCTTTCTGAATGATAGGGAATGAGTCCACACATACTGCAGAGACAGCTGTTTCTACAGTTCATGCATGCTCATTCTCTGTCTTTCAGATGGTGGCCAGCCAAGGTGGTGTGAGGAGGGTCTGTGCCAGTTGATGTCTACTGACCTGCCAGTAGTCATGAATGGACATTTAGAGGGTAAGTCAGTGCTGTATTTGGCGTGGGGTGGTTGGTGCTGAGTGGGTGGGCTTGTGAGGGGGCTGGGGTGTACTATATACTTTAATGGGTATTGGGAACTGGTTATACAGCAGCATCACAAGAGATTCCTCAACATGAGGGAAGACATTACTGAACCTGATGTTACATTCTTCTTGCAGTCTCCCTCAAATACAAAAATAGTGCACCATGGCAATAATTTAGGCCTTGATCAGCTTTTAGACTTTATCCAGGCACCACATGCAGAACAAGGATCAGGTTCCTTATCCAATAATTTGGCAAGAAATCCAGGCAAAGTCATGACTGCAACTGAAGCAAGTATGCAACAGTAATGTGTAATCCACCACTGGACACTATTGTTTAGTCTTCAACTAGTTTAATACTTTATTTTCTTTGTTATAATACCTTTTGCTGGTTTATTCACCAAGTTTCGTTTTGTTGTATTACATGCATTTACCCAATTATATTTTTCCCTGTGCTAGAATTAAATGTGCTTTCCTGATGCTGTTGCCAGAAAGTAAATTATTGTTGGACTGAGGTGAAATGAATATAAAAAAATAGTTTTGGGCTGGCCCAGTGGCACTGAGGGTTGAGGCACTGGATGCCACCCCTTGCACTACGCTAGCGACCTGGTTCGGGAACGGACTCAGGGTTGTTGGGGACCAGCAAGGGGAGAGGATCGAGCATCCCAATGGATGCTCTCCTCCACCAGGGGTGGGTTACCAGGGGTGTCCTATGCACCCAACATTCCTGGGGGCTGTTGGAAGCACTGGTTCACAGGAGCAATGGCTGCTCTCTCTGAGAGCCGGGGAGGATGCTCTGGGCATTTGGCAACAGTGTGCTTCAGCACATCATCTGCCTGGACTTCCGTCCTTTGTGCCAGTGTCCTTGGGGGTTCAAGGGGAGAAAATGGGGGAAAAATCATACAATCCCAACCCCCTGAGCACAATGAAGCCAGGGTGGGGTGGCCTTGAATAGCCCATGCAGACAGAGTAGGAGGGGGTACGAGGCCCCCTCCAAAAAGCCGTGGGAGCCGGGCAAGTGCAAAAAAAAAAAATTGTTTAACTGGCTGGCCCAGTGGCACTGAGGGCTGAGACACTGGGTGCCTTACCTCATGCTACGCCAGCAACCCATGTTCTGGAACTAGCATGGGCCACTGGGGGGTTGGCAGGGGAGAAGGAGGATTGAGTGTCCAAGGGAATGCTCTCCTTCTCTGGGGAGGGGGGATGCCAGTGGTCACTTCTAGACTGGCCCCTAGCAGAGGCTGAGGACAGAGTGCCAACATTGCAGAAAGGGGTGGAGATGGGCAGACACCTGGAGGGAGCACTTGCGGACATGTGCACTCTCCCTCCATTGGCATCATTGCATGCCACATGTCCAGGGGGACCAATTGAAACTGGGAAAAATGGTCCCAGGTCAAAGCAGAGTGCACAGCCACCCACCGTAGGCCCTGACCCTGAATGGCACTTCCCCTGACGCTGGATCCTATTAAAGGTGAGTTGAATTGGGGGCTCCTCACCACCCTGCCATGGAGGGGAAACCATGGAGGAAGATGGGGATTGTCTGCCTGATGTCGGGGTGTGGGAATGGGGGGGTGGCTGCAGATGTGTGCCGACTGGTGGGGACCAAAGGAGAGAAACAAAATAATATAAAAAAAAATAGTTTAACACTTATACTTTTATCCTGTTGTTGCTTGTCCTAAGTTAGCCATCTGATTTTCTTTCAATTTATGAATCAGAGTTGGGGAAGTACATACTGTAAGCTTTAGAGTGAAAAATATTCTAAGGCTAAATGTTGCTAAACGTTTGACATAGTAATTTAATATCCTCAAATCCAATTACTGCAAGACAGTGGTTAGCAATGCACTCACGATTTCCAACAAACAAAACACTGGATACAGTCTTTATTGCTCAGCCTACTGTATTCCGGAGGTCTCTTGTTATTTCATCAGCTGCTCACCAGTATTGTTGAACAAGCTTAAAGATATTTGGAATTCATGAACCATAGTTTCATAAAACAACTCCCCATTCAGAATTCAGACTGCAGGTGAGTTTCACTTTGTCAGAGGGGAGGTCTAAGTGTGTGACATCATGCATCTAACACCAATGTTCATACCTCTCAGCTGTTCCTGATTTTCAGGGATGTCCCTGATGTTGACTCAAAATGTTACTCTGTCCTTCCTAAAATGTGTGTTTCCATGGCTAAGTGGTGGGGATTGTTAGCACAAAATAATGCCAAACATTAAAGTCACAGACGTTTTCTTCTTTAGAAAATACATTTTGCAATAAGCCCCATATTCTACTAGCTTTCTGGGTGGATATCTTTAATTCTGAAGCTGTGTCCCTGATTTTGGTCCTTTGTCCCTGATTTTTTTATGCCTTGTCCCTGATTTATGAGGCAGGAGGTTGAGAGGTATGCCAATGTTTATGTTTAGGACATGCCTTCTTTAGAGCCACAGAGGCTCTAAAGAAGGCATGTCCACAACGTAAGCACTGGTGCTTGGTGATTGACATCACACATGCTGACCTCCCCCACCAACAAGCTCAAACTTACCTGCCCTCTGAATTTTGAATGGAGAGTTGTTTTATGGAACTATGGTTTATGAATTCCAAACATCTTTAAGCATGTTTGACAATACTGGTGAGCAACTGAAAAAATTAAAAGAGACCTCTGGAGTATGGTAGGCTGAACAGGAAGTATCAAATCCAGTGTTTGTTTGTTGGAAAACGTGTGCATTGCCAACCACTACCATGCGCTAATTATGTTTGTAGCTACTAAAATTGTTAACCAGTTAGCTCTGTGCTTGCATTATCAGTAAAGAAGAAGAGTGCTGTCAAATACCTTGGGTTCATAGCAGTTTAATATATTTCTAATTTAATAGATGGTCAGCAACTGCGTTATTCATTGATTTAACCTTACCTATCATGGCATTTCCTTTTATATGTTCTCCTTTGTCTGCCATAACCATATTCTCCTTATGCTATTGCCCATCAGAAATATCTGAGTCAGATAGAGGAGAAATGAATAGGGAAAAAAAATGTAGAACTTTTAATTGTATCCTGCTTTTCCTTCACCCTCAGTTACCCATCTGATTTTGCTTTCTTTTTATTGATTGATCAGGGAAGGGGGAAAGTGTATAAGCTTAAAGGAAAAAATATCCATAGGCTAGATATTGCTAAATGTTGTGGACTCTAAGTGGATGTTATTTCTTTATTTTTTTTAATTCAAAAAGTGTTATTTAGTTTCCTCTGGCCAGAATGTGGCCCAGTTTACACATCAAACAACAGAAAACAAACCACAATACACAGGAATACCCTGACATAGACAGACATACAGAAAACAATCCCCACCCCATGATATCAGCATCTTATTCTATGAATGGTGTCCTAACCCAAGTCATAGGCTGGCAGTATAGCCTAGAGGTTAGAGGAACGAGGTGTGAACAAGCTTGGTACATCCAGCAGACCAGACCTGAGTTTGATTCTCACAACCTCCACTTGCATACTGTGTGACTCCGAACAAGTCACTTAACCACCCAGTGCTCTCAGGTCGCCCCTGAAAACAGGCACTTGTGCCTAGTGGGCCTTACCCCGTTACCAAAGAATAAAATAAAATATACACCCCTCTCTATGGAGTATAAGGTCTGCAACTTGCTCCACACCTTTTCATACCTTGGTAATCAGTTATTAACACTTGCAATGATATTTTCTACTGACAGATTGGCTAGGAGTTCCTGCAAACATTCTGAGTAAGACATTATCTCAGTGTCTAGCCAATGCCGAAGTAGGTTGTTATTCTTAATATACTTGATGGCTGGCAGCTGAGTTATTTAATAAATGTTACCTTCAATACCATGGAACTGGTGCCTTCAAAGTTTTAAAAAGTGTGTTGGTTACTTAAAAAACAATTTAAATTTTTGATCTCACCATTATGGCCAGCAATAACTGAAAGCTATTTATGTATTTTTCAAATTATTTTTTCTTTATGTTTTTGCACGTAAATGTCTACAATGTTTGTGATACAGAAATATGAAAAATGAATAAAAGAATAGGTGTAATATTAAATTCCTGTGTATAGTACAATGAGAATAAAGTGCTACGTGCAGAAATAAATGATAAGTACCAGGGTGTGGGCAGAAAAAATAGGAACACACTCAGTATATACAACATTTGAACAGGCCCAGTTAGAGTTGCACTGAGGGCTTGTTAGCACCCACTGAAGTGACTAAAGTGGGTAGCATGAGGTGGACGACTACAAGGGGAGAGAGAGAGAGGCTGTTCCAGATGTGAGGAAGGCAAAAGGAGAAAGCCATCACTGAACCTATTCTTACAAGGGGGGAACGAGGAAGGAGTGGTAAATCTTCTCAAAGAGTAGGAGAAGACAGGTTGTCATGCTCATACAGACTGAGGGGGCACATGCCAGTCCAATTCTGATCCAAGTGGTGTTTTTTTGTACTGAGGAAAGGTGTTAAAATAAAAATTTGCGTTCGCCCTAAATTAAGTTTTGAATGATGTGTCCCTCTCTCCTCAAAAAGTGTCTGGAAGAATGTGGTGGAGTAGTGAAACAAGATAGTCGGATAAATTGCTGGTACACAATCTGAAGAAGAAATATACACTGTGGGAGAGATGCTTATCCCTCAAGTAGGATCATGCCAGAAGAGAGTACAGAACTGTGCTGGGTGGTTAGATTGCAGGAGAGGGTAAAGGAATAGAAGACATTAAAAAGTGGGTGCAGTCTGGCCAGGGAAGACATAGAAACTACACTGTACAGTAAACTACATCCCCATAGTTATACCAAGAGTACCATTTTAGAGATAACCTAGCCTTGCTGTGTATATGTAACCATGGCTACTGCTAACTATTCATAGATTGTACAACAGTTTGAGATACAGTGTATAAAAGGCACAGTTTACTATAAAACCTGATTATTTTGTTTTCTTCCTTTCATTTCATTTATTGGTAGGGTTTTTCAAGCTGATATCTTAGCCTTTTGACCAAGATTCTGAGTGTGACATCTCTGTTGGGTCAAGTTGTGCTACACTTAATATGAGAAAAAACAGCTTAGGGTTACACAGACCACAGGACTTTACATGGACTGCCCAGTGTGCTTTTAAGTTTTATTGGCAAAATGTAAGGGAGGAGAGAGTTCTAAGGAAAAAGCTTTTATATAATTGGCATGTGCTCAGTTTAGTGACAGGAATCATACACAAAAACTGAGGTACAGAAGGCTGTGGTTGCACAGTCCAAATAGACGATTATGCATTCCCACCCAGGAATTCACTTATATTGGACGAGAAGAATACCAACATCTATGACCACAATAAAAATAGCTTCTTTTCCCTTCTATTACTTGTTCTTTACTGGGTTGCCTGAGAGCTCAGTAGCAATCATCACACAATGGGTTGCTTTACTGTGGTTAGATTTAGCTATGAGGCATACAGTCAGGCCTGTGGCACAGTGCTTTTTTGTATAAATAAACATTCTTCTAAAGCCTGCATGCATAATTCATTTTTTAATGTAATACAGTAAGTCACGGTAATATAATGCCAGTAATAGTCACCTCTTCCTTGAAAAGTAGCTAAAAATATATTTTTCTCCTCAAATGTTAGAAGGTTTTCTACATACTCTCAAAACCATTCTGGAAAAGCAACTTTTACAATGACTATCATGACACAGGTTAGGCATCCACAAGTACAGTAGGTGATATCAAACATCTATTTTGCCCTGATTGTAACTCAGCAATCTTAAGAAACAGAGACATGAAATTTGCTGTTTTTTTCTCAGTCAAGATATAACGTTTCACTATTTGGCAAACATAAAAGTTTTCCAAGTAGTTTTTGAGATTGTAAGGGCCAAAAACATTTTCCCCACTTTTGCTACATAAAAAGGAGCTAAATGATTGAAATTTGGCTGTTCGTTAGGGTTTGAACTTGTACCTAACATACTTTTTGAGTTATTTTTTTATTAAGTTTCCTAATTTAAATTATTAGTTTTTAAAACTGGTGCATGCTTAGTAGCAGAAACAAGGTGATTCCTGGCTAACCCCTGTCCTTCCTGGGCCAATAGTACTGCAGTTTGGAGGAGCTCTTTATAGCAGCAGCATACACTTCTAAGCAAAGGGCAAAGGCTCCACTCATGGGTTACTGTAAATAATGTATCCAGTTTTATTCATCCACCAAAAGTATACATCATAGTAAAAGGAACAACAGCATTTACATGACACAGAAAAAATCAACTTAAATGATTTTCCTTTTGTAACCATGCAATCAGTTTACTTTCCTTCATAGAGTAAAAGCTGATTTATAATATACATTTGCCTTCTTAGCAAGGACCCATACACATCTAAAACACACGTGTGTGTGTGTACAAGTGTGTGAGTAAATCACTGGGGGAATAGGTATGGACGTTCTTATCTCACCAGGGTCAGCTGATCTAACAGCCTAACTCAACCCAGGGCAAGCAGGAAAAAGCTACACTATGTCAGCATGATGGGCAGAAAAAAATAATACATCAAAAGGGAGGGTAAATGTGAAACAGGGAAAGAGACAAAATTAATTACTTTGCACAATATGGGACTTAGACTAAAAATAATTAAAAAAAATAAGAAAAGAAAAGTAAGCCTACCTGTGTTCAAATCAGCAGTCCTTAGGTTATAGGCACAAATCAAATCCTGGTGCTATATGCAATGCTCAAAACTAGTTGACAGTGCAAACCCATCCATGGCCCTTATTTAATAGGGCAGGGGTCCATGGCTATTGAAGTCTTGAGAAGTGGCTCCTGAAAGGATACTGTAGGAAATAATTAAAGAAGGCAAAAAACAGGACATTAAAATAACAGTGGAAACTAGTACGACATCATTATAAATGAGCAGGATATCTAAGTTCCCTTCAAACATAAATTAACATAACCATCCTGCAGTAGAATATGTCCTATAAAAAGGGAGTCCAGTCTAGATCCTCATTAAATCCCATGGGGCATAGGGCTCACAATTTAAACATTCACTGAGTTGTTTTTTTTGCAGCATGCTGCATACCTTGTCATCCCTCCAGAGCATTTGCCCCATTGCTTCAAAACCCACACATTTGATGGCATTGACATTGCCCCTGTGTCACTCATCTATATGGGCATCCACAGGGTGATCCAGTTTTGGCTTTCTCATGGCTCTAAAGTGCTCCTGGATGTGAAGTTTTATTGCCCATGTGGTACAGCCCACATAGATAAGACCACAGGGACACCACCTAGTACATATACAACAAAATCAGTGTTGCATGTTATAAACTGGCATATTTCTTCTTTAGTGAGTGGATTCTGTCCAAGATGGGAAAATATTTTTACAGGTACAACAAAGCAGCAAATGTTACAGATTCTGCATATGAAGAACTCCTTTGGTTTGGGTGGAAAACAATTGTTTGCCGTTGTACTTGTTGTAAAATGGCCGTGTGTCACTGGATCGCTGATACTATTCCCCTTGCTAAATGTGACACAGGAGGTGTTGGAAACATTGGATTCCAGATCTTTGCCCAACTTTAGAAAATGTCAATTTCTGGTGACAATATTTTTCAGTGCTACTGCAATGGCATTGTACTCTGTAACAAAAATAACTGGATTGTCATTATTAGTTTACATGTCTTTATATAGTAGACACCCCTACCTATTTTTCTGTCTGACCTTTTCTATTATCTGTGTTAGTCATTTCCTGATATCCTCTATTATGAAATTGTACTGTGACATCTGAAAAAGACAGGCTATTCATACAAAGGTTTAAAAACAAAAGGCCTATTATGAAGCTCTGTGGGACTCCTGATACTGTGAGGCGCAGTTTGTTGCAGATGCCCTATAAGGTATTCCCTGAACCAGGTCAATGTTTCTGTTAATAGGCCCAGTGAGGTTAGTTTGTCCAACACTCCCTGTGGAAGTAATCCAGCCAACAATGTAACACTGGTGCAAAATACAAGTGTTTATTGAAGGTAAGTCAGAGCTACACCTCCAGGCCGCAGCACTTCAGTGGTCAAGCCTTCATTGGGGGTGTGGCTTAGGAATGCACTGCACACATTTAAACAAAAATACTGTGACATCACCATATAAAGTACTACATAACACAATTCATCAACAAAAGATCCATATACAAAAAATGTACTACAAAAATGTATATACAATTTTCTGTGGTTCTAGGGTTTTATCATTATCAGAAAGCAAAATATTAGCTTATTATAGTTCACTTAGCAAACCACTCTGTGTATAAAAAATGTTTACACACATAAATACTTGTTAGAATTCTTAATAAATTCTGCTAAATATAAATCCTCAAAGGCAAAATTAAGTGGCAGGATGGAAGTAAAGATATACAAGACAGGACACTAACCGGGGGAGGGGTGAGGGGAATGGGTGTGGTGAAAACAAAAGGAATGTAGATTAAAGTTCAGTGCTACTGATGCAACTTACATGTGATTGCCCCTTTATTTTCTATTCCCTGTCAGTGATGGGGAGCCACAACAGTGCATTTTTTCTGGATTCGGGTAGCTCCTAAGAGAAGAAAAACAGACGTAAACAATAGTTAGCACAAAAAGGTTAAGTCTTTGGAAAAATCAACAGGTCAGTCAATTATTTCTTTCTCAGGAAAGGCTTCAAGTCCCATTGGTCATTAAGATTATCTGGTTTTACACTTTGAAACCTGTAAATCCATTCACTCTCTTTTGTCAGCAATTCATTAACCCTACCCCCCATACTGTAAAGTAGGTTACCACTCAATATGCATAAACTTCAAACACTTAGGGTCAGATCTGTGTCTGTCAGCAAAGTGTAATCCCACTGGAGTGTCCCTTCTGACATTTATGATATTTCTTGTGTGTTCCTGAATTCTCATTTTTAGTACTCTCATTGTTCTCCCTAGATACAGTATACTACAGTCACACTGAAAGGTGTAAATCACAAAAGTGGTGTCACAATTTAAGAATTCTCTAATGTCATAATTCTCCCCAGTACTGGGGTGGGTAAACTCCTCCCCAGTATTACAATACCCACAGATATTACAGCTATGGCATTTGTAAACCCCTTTTGGTTTATTTCCTAGCCATGTCTTGGAGCCCTTTTGTGTAGGTAACCTACTATGAACCAACTTTTTTCTGATATTAGGGCCCCTTGAAATGGTTATTCGTGGGTGTTGGCTTATCACTTCAGTTAGCATGGGGTCCACTTGTAGCAAATGCCAATTATGATAGACAGCATTTCCAGTCTGGCCTGACCAGTTGTTAAACTCTGTAACAAATGTTATTGGTGGGGTATCACTACTGATATGTTTTTCTCTGTCTCTTAGATCCTTTCTCTTTCTACCAAAAGCCCTCCACACAGCATCCAGAATCACTCAAGGCTCATATCCCCTCTGTGTAACTCTATCCTTCAGTTCTTCTGCTTGTGCCCAAAATTCTGCAGCCCCAGAACAATTCCTACGTAAATGCAAGAACTGCCCATACAGGATGGATTATTTTAATTTAGTCAGGTGTGCACTGTCTGCTCTAAGTAAAGAGTTGGTGGCTGTCTGTTTCCTGAAACATTTGGTCTGAACCTTAACCTCATCAGGTTCAGGTTTCTCTAGGACCAAGGCCTGGAAATCAATGCTTTCTGGACTGCATCTATGTGTAAATTTCAAGTTCAAATAACTGTCAGTGATCCACAAGATGAATTCCTCAGTTTCCTGGAGGTCCCCCTACCAGACACACAAAATGTCATCGATAAAGTGGATCCAAAACCTGATCCTGGGCAGGTACGGGTTAGTGTTCTGATCAAAAATGATTTGTTTTTCCCACATGCCCAGGAACAGGTTGGCATATGAAGGGGCCATGGAGGCACCCATGTCTGTCCCACATATCTGTAAGAAAAAATTCCCCAGAAAATTCAGAGCTGTCGTGTGTAAGTATGAAATGTATAGCCGACAGTATGAACTCAATAGGCACATCATCTCTATCTGGTTCTTGGTTCAGGAAATATCTACAAGCATTAATACCATCATGCTTGAGCCTAGTATACTGGGACTCTGCATCAGTAGTTACCCATATCATGTTTGACTGCCACTGCAGCTCAGAAATTTTGTTTAGGACATGGTTGGAATCCCTGGCATAAGAATCAAGCTTAATAACACATTCCTGTAAAAAATAGTCTACAAATTTCCCTAGTTTTTCTGTAAGGGAACCAAGACCAGATATGATAGGCCTCCCAGGTGGGTCAACTAGATTTTTGTGTATCTTGGGCAAAATGTAGTAAATGGATGTGACCAGATTCTCATTCCACAGGTACCCATATTCTTGTTCACTAATATCACCATCCATAACACCTCTTTCTAACAAATGATGCAATTCAATTTTGTATCTATTTACTGGGTTACAATGGAGTTTCATATAGCTGTCTTTATTATTAAGGAGTTTCATAACTATCCTAATGTAGTGTTCTTTATCCAGTACAACTATGTTACTGCCATTGTCAGCAGGCTTGAGTATGACATCAGTATACCCCATAAGTTTTTTTACAGCTAACCTCTCATTTTCATTCATATTATTATTTCTAGGTTGCAGTGTCAGTGGCTCAGTAGGTAGCACACTTGCCTCTGAGGCCAGGAGATCAGAGGGCTGTGGGTTCAGATCCCACAGCTGGCACTTGGGTTAATATCCCAATACTGACACTGTAGTACGGCACTTTGGAGGTGCCATCTTTTGGATGAGACGTTAAACTGAGGTACCATCTGCCTGGATTGGTGGTAGTTCAGGTGGATATTAAAGATCCCATGGCACTTATTGAAAAGAGTAGAGGAATTTTTTTTGTTGAAAAGACACATATAATACCAGTAGTAGTTATTCCATCTTACAAAGTGGGTTACAGATATTTACATCAGAACAAAAAGCAAATGAAAAAAACAATTCCAAAACCTCAAAAAAGGTAATAACAGTCAACTTCCAACTCAACTCTCCCTTAATTTCCCTTGCATTTGGTTTTCCTCTATTCCTTTGTTTATATTTAATAAAGATATGGAAACCTTTCCACCACCTTGTCACTTTTTGAGAGGAACATATAATTGAATCTCTTGAATACACTTTCCCCATTTCTTGTACTGTTAGCTGGCTTAACCCTTCATGACTCATTTTTTTTTTATATATCACCCATTGGCACCTAGCTTGCAACAAATAAAATTGAAGACGACAGAAAAATATTGATAATTTATCCTG
Organism: Neoceratodus forsteri; assembly: GCA_016271365.2. Classification (NCBI taxonomy): domain Eukaryota; kingdom Metazoa; phylum Chordata; order Ceratodontiformes; family Ceratodontidae; genus Neoceratodus; species Neoceratodus forsteri. The sequence continues at coordinate 1,783,092,601 of CM057452.1, forward strand.
ATGGAGGTGTGACAGTCCTCTAGGGTAATTCCCAATAACTAAAATATCATATGTTAACTTCCAAGCCATCCCATTTTCCATTTCAAAGCCAGAAATGTTCATAGTGACTTTACATATGAACAGTACAAAAGAAAATGTTCCATGGTTTCTTCCATATTTGTACACTCTAAATATAGGCAATTCCTTTCTTCTTTGGCTTTGTACTTGGCATTTCCTCTTAAAGTTAGTCTTCCATATACTGTTAACCATAGAGTCTCCCACATTTCAGGAGGAAGTCTACTGTTAGTGAGCTGTTGTAATATTAGTGAGTTATTAACTGTGGGGCAGTTTTTAAAACTGGGCTCTCTGGGGTATATTCGATGCATCGCATCTTGGTATATGGTTTTCCGTGTACCTTTTTGAATAGCTACTTTGCTGAGATTCCATTTGTAAAGTTTTTGTGCAGCAGGCTTAAAATAATCTGGTATGTGTATGTGTTTATTAATTTTAGGAGCTATATTAGTCCATCTATTTAAGTATCTTCCTAAGGTTAGCGTAACCCAACCATTTTTTTCTGTCCCTATGTCTGCCAAATTACTTTTAACTGTTTGAGAGAAAAATAATGCATATAAAAGAATTATCGGGTCAATCATACCCAAACCTCCTTTATTTTTCTCTAAATAAGTATAACATCATTTCACGGGGTTTAATCTGCTTCCCCATAGCATTTGGAAAAACAAGCTATAGACTTTTGTCTCAAACTGTGTAGGTAGGGGGAAAATCATGGCTACTTATTGGAGACATGGAGCCAGATATTCAAAGGGGAGTGCTGGGTGCAAATTCGTTGCCCTGGATTAGCACCAAATTTGTGCCCTACTGCAATATTCAAAAGGACATTTAGCGTGCGGCACTAGGTGTTAGCACCAATGCTAAATAATAATGTTTGCAGGGGAGGGACTGAGGGGAGGGGCCCTGAATGCTGGCGCACTGGCCTATTCAAAAGTATAGCGCCGCCCTACAGGCATTAGTGCGACCTGTAGCACGGCGCTAAATACCGCCAACAAAAAGCTAATGGTATTGCAGTGGTGCCCCCCCATATACACACACGAATCCTAACCCCCCTTTGATGGTAAAGTATAAGAGGTTACCCTGGTAGTCAGTGGTCCCCCCACCCCAAAGCAGGGCTCCTGTCCCCGTTGAACATAATATAAATATTCCTTCCCTGGTAGTCTAGTGGTCCCCCCCCCCAAGCATGGCTCCTGACTTTTGCTGAACAGAAAATAGGGGATTTTCCCTGGTAGTCTAGTGGTCCCCCCCAAGCATGGCTCCCAACGTCTGTTGAAGGGAAAATAGAGGATTTTTCCTGGTAGTCTAGTGGTCCCCTCCACCCAGCAGTGACACCCCACTCATCCCAATCAGGCTGCAAGAATGAGCCGGCGACTGGCTCAGCCCTCCTCTCACCACCACGGTCGGCTGCCGACTGAGGTACAAATCAGCGCTACTGTAAGTAACAGACTGTAAGTAGCGGTGATTTGTACCTCAGTGGGCGGCCGGCCGTCGTGGTGAGAGGAGGGCTGAGCCGGTCACTGGCTCATTCTTGCAGCCTGATTGGGATGAGTGGGGGCATCACTGCCGCATGGGGGGAACCACCAGACTACCAGGGAAAATTATGTTCTGTTCAACGGACAATGGGAGCCGTGCTTGGGGGGGGGACCACTAGACTACCAGGGAAAAATTCTCTAATTTTCGTTCAACGGACATTGGGAGCCATGCTTGGGGGGGCCACTAGACTACCAGGGAAAATTATTTTCCATTCAACAGACGTCAGGAGCCGTGCTTGGGGGGGACCATTAGACTACCAGGGAAAATTCTTTCCTTTATGTTCAACTGGGTCAGGAGCCATGCTTGGGGGTTGGGGACCACTAGATTACCAGGGTAAATATATTTATTTTATATTCAATGGTGGATGAGAGTGGTGCTTGGGGGTGGGGAGGCCACTAGACTACCAAGGAAGAGATATTTATATAATGTTCAACGGTGGACGGGAGCAATGCTTGGGGGTGGGGGGACCACTAGACTACCAGGGACAATATTTATATGTAAATTTCAGTGGGGTTTGGGAGCCATGCTTGGGGGTGGGGGGACCACTGGCACATGAGGGGTTTCAGTGTGTTTTGGGGCTACCTGGGGTCGGCGATCATGCTGGGGGGAGACACTAGCCTACCAGGGTGTAACAGGCACACACTGGAACAGGGACCATGACAGCAGAAAAGGACTGCCTGGTCCAGCCAGACTGCCCTGTTCCCTATCTATTGGATATGCTGCATATCCTAGTGACCCTACGGCCTATGGCCTTCTGCCCCCACCAGGTTTGCCTTATGCCTGTCCCATGCATTGCGTCCCCCCACTGTGTTTCACCCACTACTGCACTGTGGTACCTATGTTGTTGGGGGAGGCATCCTCCAGGGCAGCATGTATAGTCATGGGCAGTGTGTCTGTTTAGCTATCGATCTGTATATGTATGTATGTATATGTATGTGTATATATATATATATATATATATACACATACATATATACAGGTCTTGCTTGCACAGCTGCATGGGTGTGTTGTATGCACTGACTGTGCCTGCCAGCACACAGTTCCTGCTGCTTCCAGCTTGTACCTCCATTCAGACCAACAGGGGATGCTGTGGGCATGTCTTGGCCTGCAGCATCCAGCCTGTACTTCCATTCAAACCAAAAGGTGGAGCTGTGTGCACCATGCAGTAGCACCAGGCAAACTGCATGGCACTGTATGCTAAGCAGCACATAATGAGATGCAAATGTGCCTGTTTGCCCATGTATTACCTAAGTAGGCTAATTTGCATGGGAGCTTTGAATACAGCTCCCGTTTGCCCCGGGCTAACAAGTTTGCACCGGGCTAATGTGTTAGCACTGTGTAATCAGGTTAGCCCCAGGCAGACCTCACTTCAGCATAGCACACTAAGCACAGTTCTGCAGTATGTGGCTTACATTGTTATTTGCAGACATACCTCTCAAATGTCCCTAATTTTCAGGGACATCCCTGATTTTACCTCAGACCTTTACTCTGTCCCTCCTGCAAATTGTGTTTCCATGACCAAACAGTGGGGGTTGCAGGCATAACATAATGTCAGACATTAATGTTACAGACGTGTTATTCCTTAGAAAATGCATTTTACACTACACCACTTATTCTACCAGCTTCCTGAGTGGATATCACCAATTGTTATGGTGTGTCCCTGATTGTAAACCTTTGTCCCTGATTTATGAGGCAGGAGGTTGAGAGGTGTGTTTGCAGTAGATGTGAGACAGCTCTGTGCAATCACACACAATGTTCTCCACCTGCAACACTGGCTTGCTACAGAGTCTAAAGAGCTGCAGTTGCACTTTGCACTTCCCTGTTGCCATGTTCAGTGCTGTCTTATTCCCGGGCTATTTTTGCCCTGCACTCCCAGACCAGTTTGCCCGGCTTCCTTAGACTGCTATATTCAGCAGGATTAGCACCGGGCTATTTCCTTTTGAATATAGCTTGCTTTGTGCTCCAGGTTAAGTTTGCCCACCAGGCAGTGCTAATTTAGCCCCAGGGCAAAGTTTTGAATATCTAGCCCATGGTATTATAAATTGTTTTAAAATCTGTGTTCTTTTAATTTTTGATAATTTCCATTGCTTCCATCTATGTACCTTGGCTTCTACATTTTTTATTGACTTTTCCCAATTCTCTATGGGAAGGTTCTGTGGTCCATAAAGTATGCCTAAGATTGTGATAGGTTCTGAAGTTATTTTGATTCCATTAATCTGCCTAGGATTCTGCCCTTCTGCACCTACCCAAAGGCCCTGACTTTTTGTATAATTTAATTTTGAATTAGACGTGTGCATATTTATCAAATTCTCCTAAAAAAATTCTTAGCTGACTATAATCTGTAAAAAAACAGATATCATCTGCGTATGCCTGTATCAGTAAGTCTTGTTGTATCCCTGCCCCTGTTAGCCCATCCCATTTTGGGTGTTCTGTAATCAATCTTAAAAGGGGATCTAGTGAAAAAATATATAAAAGGGGACTCAAAGGACATCTCTGCCTTACCCCTGTTTGTATTGTGAAACATTTTACCATCTGCCCTTTAATAAAAGGGATAACCTCAAAGGAAAAATAAAGTAGTTTTATTTGTTCTACTACCTCTAATGGTATTCTAAATGCTTTAAGTACTTCAAATTGGGGCAGAAGTTTGATGTCTTTGCAGAATATTTAAACTAGCAAATGGGGAGAGTGGTGCGGCACCCCATACGTCAAATGGGAAGAACACCCCTTCCCCTTAGCTAGTGGTCAAACAGGAGTTCAGCATATTTGTAGTTCATTTGCATCACCAGGTAAGGAAAAAGGTCCGGCTACCCATACAATGCACGGGGAAATGCCAGACCACGCCCAACAACTAACACACCAAAATCTGGCCAATGGATAATCATGTACACAATTGATCGCAGTCTGGGAAACAAGATCCCAGACCTGCAGGCAATAATGACAGAGGCTAAACTGGAATGGTAGCCATTAGCGAGACATGGTTTACCAGTAACCACACTTGGGAGACTTCAGTACCTGGCTATGTACTGTTCAGAAGAGACCAAGGTGCAAAAGGGGGGGGTGGCATGGCCCTTTATGTCAATGAAAATATCAGAGCTACAGAAATTCTGAATACACATAAGGAGCCAGAAGAACTGTGGGTCACCCTGGAAACAAGAAATGGGACAGCCATACAAATTGGGGTTGTGTACAGACCTCCAGACCAGAGGGAGGACATAGACACCTTACTGTTAGAAGATATACAAAACATGACAGCTACAGGGGAGGTTCTGATAATGGGAGACTTCAATATGCCAGATACAGATTGGTCAATACCAGCAGGAACATCTGCCAGAACTAGACACATAGTGGATTCCCTGCAGAGGGAAGGCCTCAAACAACTGGTACAACAACCCATAAGAGACAGTGCTATCCTAGATCTAGTACTGACTAACAGGGAAAGGATATCAGATCTCCAGGTAGAAGGTCTCCTGGGGACCAGTGACCATCACATGGTATGGTTCAGTTTGGTCACTAGAACTAAATCATCCCATTCCAAGGCAAAAATATGGGACTTCAGAGGAGCTGACTTTGATAAGATGGCCAACAGAGTTAAGCCAGCCCTGGCAAAAAGAAATACAGGTGAGGGGGTACGGGCAAAGTGGGCAAGCATTAAGGATGCAATACTTGAAGCAGCATCCCATTGTGTTAGAGAGAAAAGGAAGTGCAAAAGAAGAAGGAAACCACTTTGGTTCTCAAAAACAGTAGCAGAAAAGGTCAGAACCAAAAGGCTGGCCTTCTGGAAATATAAGGGAATGCAGCAGGATGAAGATAGGGAGGTATACCAAACTTCCCTAAGGGAAGCAGGGAAGGCAGTAAAGCAGGCAAAGGCCAAAACTGAGGAAACACTAGCACAAACAGTAAAAGAAGGTGACAAGACTTTCTATAGATACATTAGTGAAAGGAGAAAGTCCAGAGGGGGTATTGATAAGATCAGAAGGGATAAGGGGGCATGTGAGGAGGAGGACCATGTAAAAGCATCTATCTTAAATAGATACTTCTGCTCAGTATTTATTGAAGAGAGGGTAGGGCAGGGCCCACAGCTCAGCACCATGGATAGGGGGATGGAGGTGTGCACTAGTTCCTTCACAAAAGAAAGGGTCCTACAATAGCTCAATAAGCTCAGGGTGGACAAGGCAATGGGACCTGATGGAATGCATCCCAGGGTACTAAAGGAGCTAAGGGTAGAACTAGCAGAGCCATTATCAGAACTGTTTAGTGAGTCTCTGAGCACAGGAGAGGTCCCAGAAGACTAGAGAAGGGTTCATGTGATCCTGCTCCACAAGAGTGGTAGCACGGAGGAGGCAGGGAATTACAGACCAGTCAGTCTTACCTCAGCAGTGGGCAAGATTATGGAGGCAGTCCTTAAGGAAAGGATAGTGCAACACCTGGAATCCATAGGAGCACAGGATCCAAGACAGCATGGGTTTACAAAAGGAAGGTCCTGTCACACTAATTTCATAGATTTCTTTGGCTGGGTAATCAGAGTGGTGGACCAAGGGGGAGCAGTGGATGTTGCCTACCTTGACTTCAGCAAAGCTTTCAATACTGTTCCACATAGAAGACTGATTAATTTTATTTTATTTTTAATTTTTTATTTTATTGAAATCTAGGATTACAAATACCTTTGAACAGGAACTGCTCATTTACAAAGGTTCCACGTCAAAGGAATGGGGGTATACATGCATACAAATGTCAACATAATAATACATAGTTACACAATAAAAAGAAGTAAGAGACTGAGGCTTAGGAAATTCTAGTTATTCAAAATGTGCCAAATGTTAGGTAGCATGACATACCAGCCAAGGGCAACCTTGGAAATAAGCACTGCAGGTGAGAGGGAAGGAAGTATGCAGGAAGGAAGGCCATTGTTGGAGGGTAGAGGGTGAGGGTAAGAGCTCTAAAGGGAGGAGGGAGGGATAAAAGTCAGGAAATGCCTGGGGGAGGAAAGAGAGAGGGGCAAGGAGTAGGCAGGTAGGAGGGGCAAGGCAGGGAAGGGTAGCTGTCAAGACTGAAGTGGAGGACAGTGAGCAGTGGGCCCCTGATTAAGCGAGGCAGTCACAACGACTAGTTGAAATGAGATGAAGTCGGAGTTGTCTCTTAAAAGGGCCAAGAGCAGCAGCAGTAAGAGTTTCTTTGTTGAGAGTATTGTACCACTGTGGTGCTCTGTGGGCAAAGGCCCTCTGGCCCTGGTAGTCCAGCATCTGGGGACAAGGAAGGTTAGTTGTTGTGAACTTCTAGTTCGCTGGGTGCTGTGGTGGTCAGTGAGGAGCTTTTCAATGCCCGGGGGCATGACACCGAGAAGGACTTTTTTGGCTAAGAGGCAGGTTTGATACTGTATCCGGCTGATTAGAGGAAGCCATCCTGCCCGAGTGTACAGGTCACAAGTGTATGTAAGTCGGTCAGCCCCATTTAGCAGCCTGCATGCTTTGTTGAGTGCAACCATAATTCTGCGGAGAGCAGAGGCAGAGGCAGAGGCAGAGCCATAAATTGCTAGCCCGTAATCGATGATGGAGGTGACAGAGCTGTTGATAGCCAACTGGAGAGTGTCAGGAGTCATGCAGTGTTTGTGCCTGTAGAGCAGGCCTATACGGATGTTGGTGGCTTTGGCAACAGAATCTATGTGCCGATGGTAGGAGAGTGAGCTGTCCAATGTGACACCTAGGTATTTAAAATCAGGAACTTGTTCAAGTAAGGTCCCTATTTGGTTTAGGATGGTGAGGTCTCGGGATTTGTACTTGCTCCTGGCATTGTAGAAGGTCATAACCTTTGTTTTGCTGTAATTCATGACCAGTTTGTGTGACTTGAACCATTCTTCGATGTACATGAATTCAAGCTGTAATTGTTTCTCAAGGAGCTCTGCATTTTGGTGGTTGGTGAACATGACTGCATCATCGGCATAGAGCAGTAATTTCTGGTGGCAGACACTGGGAAGGTCATTGAGGAAGAGGCTGAAGAGTAGTGGCCCCAGGATGGACCCCTGTGGGACTCCAGAAAGGACTGGCTTTTCTTCCGAGTTGACACCGGCCATCCTAACCCACTGGACCCTCTCCCCAAGGTAGCTTGAAAACCAGAGCAGTGCTTCATTGGAGAGCCCAGTGTTTGATAATTGCTTGAGTAGGAGTGGGTGGTTCACAGTATCAAAGGCTTTTGTAAGGTCGATGAATACTGCCCCTACACAATTTGCTTGATCGAGTGTGGTATGGATGAAGCCCGTGAATTCTAATAGTGCAGTGGTGGTACTGTGCCCTTTTCAGAAACCATGTTGCTCAGGACACTGGATGTCGTATTTTTCCAGGTACTTGACTAGTTGGTCTAAGGTGATGCACTCCAGGGCCTTAGACAATGGAGGGAGGATGGAGATAGGTCTGTAGTTGGAGTGCAATGATTTGTCTCCACTTTTGTGCACCGGTGTGATGGTCACCTGTTTCCAGCGAGATGGGAACTGGGACATCCTTAGTGATAGATTGAGGACCTTTGTCAGGGGATCAAGGACTTCTTCAAGGACAAGTGCTAACAACTTCAGGTCAAGGGAATCACCACTGTAGCCTGTGTTGTGAATGGCCTTCTGAATATAGGTTCTGGCTTCATGCACTGGGATCTCCTTGAAGTAGAATTGTAGGGCAGGGTGTAGGAGAGGAGTAGTTGCAGCAGGGTTACTACCAGAGGGGGCATCAAAGAAATTAGAAGGGATGACACTATCCAAGTTGGAGAACGCATTGTTAAAGGTGGTGGTGATTGTGTACAGGTCAGATGTTGGTGTTCCATTTATGTTGAGCATGGTGGGTGGTGACTTAGGGTCCTTGCCTGTAAAGTCTTTCAGGTTACTCCAAAATTTTTTTCCATCACCCCAGGAGTTGGAGAGAGCTTCCTTGAAGTATTTGCTTTTGGCGCTCCTAACTGCCTGTGTGTACTCATTTCTGGCAGCTTTATACTTTTGAATATCCCCAGGTTTGGTTGTTGCATGGGCACAGTGCCAGAGATGATCCTTATGTTTGAGTAAAGTGATTAGATCGAGGGTTATCCAAGGGTTAGCTCTGCCCCTGACCTTCAGCTTTTTGAGAGGTGCAAAGATATTGCAGGCTGCAGTGAAGTGGCTGATGAAAAGGTCTAAGGCTTGGTTTACATCAATGGCAGAGTCGATTGGTGTCCAGTCCAGGTGGCTTAGGTGTGTCTTTAATAGCTCAAGGTACCCCTGCTTTAACACTCTGGTGAATTTGTTTGTCCAGGTACATGTGACCTGTGAGTGGTCACTGATCCCATCAGGGAGCACTGAGACTTTTGAAATTCATTCAGGGTGATTAGTAAGGATCCAGTCCAGAAGTGTGTGAGACCCTGTCCTATAGTTGCATCTGGTGGGGGTGGTAACAAGCTGGGTGAGGTTCTGTGACGTGACAGCATCCTTGTAGTTTCTGGCCTCCAGCGATAAGCCAATTTATGTTGAAGTCGCCTAGTACTATGAGTTCAGAGTTATGGTGTAATCCTGTAGGCTTTCCAATATGCTCATAAATCCATTGGGCTGATCTTTAGGGGTAGGTACACAGAGGCAAAGGTGAGCTCCTTGTTGTGCGCCCTGAGTAGAACTTTAATAGCGAGAACCTGCGAGGGTGGTTTAGGGTTTGAGAACAGAAAGACTTGACCCAGATAGGAATTCCTCAGGTAGATGGCACAGCCTCCACCTCATTTGGAAACCCTGTCCTGCCTGAATATAGAGTATCCAGGGATGGTGACTGCAGCATTTGGTATCTTGGGGTTAAGCTATGTTTCGATAACAGAGAGTACATCAGGGCTATGTTGCTGGACCCAGGTTTGCAAGATGTCAAGTTTGTTAAGGAGGCTTCAGACATAGATTGAGGCTAATGTGAGGGACCCCTCCCGTCTTTTTGTGGCATGGGGTGCTCGGCTGGTAGGCCCCAGGTCATGGGATGAATATTTAGATATCAGAAGTGTATAAGTAGTATCATAAGAAGGTACGCTTTAATCATTTTGCAGACTAGTTTTGTTGTAGGGCATCTAGTCCTCTTGGCCTTGCAGGTCTGCGTTTGCCTCATGATATTGCAGAGCACAATATATAAAGCCATGTTCTCAGAGGTGCCACGTGATTGATGAAAAGTAATCAAATCCACAGGAAATGGTGAACTACCATGGACCAGAAAACTGTTATTGTAGCTCAAAGACCCAGAATGTGATAAATTCCTGAATGGGTTAAATTCTTGAAGGTGATGAACACTGGCCTGGGACATATGCAGGATGTATAAATCCTTTGTTAGTATCTAGCCTTTGTTCTTCAAAATGGTTGTGAATAGACCTCAAAGACAAGTACACATCCTTTAAGAACAAGTCAGACGGAAATGTGGATTCAATGCAGCACTCCACAACTCAGTGCTTGTATAACAGATTTACTGACCTTACTTTTGGCTTTGATGGCTTCCAAAAAAGTTGATTTATGATGAGAATGCCAATACCTGGTGGTGATGTTTTGCAGTTTCTTAGTCCAGGAAATGTTCATAGATGTTATGTCCAAGAATGGTCCAGTTACTCCAAGCAAAAACACAGGAAAATTCACAAAAACTAAACTACTGACAGAGACAAACACACACAGCCAGCCACACAGGCTCTAGTCTAGATGAATTGATAAACTGGATAGGCTTGGGGTGGATCAAAAGTTGGTCAACTAGGTGGCAAACTTGTTGATGGGCAGAAAGCAGAGAGTGGTGGTAAATGGTATACAATCAGAAGAGATGCAAGTCACAAGTGGGGTACCTCAGGGATCAGTCCTGGGGCCAGTTCTCTTCAATATCTTCATCAGTGACATTGCAGATGGACTGGAGGGTACGGCTTGTCTGTTTGCAGATGACACCAAGATCTGCAACAGAGTAGATGATCCAGATGGGGTGGGCAGAATGAGAAGAGATCTGGATAAACTAGCAAAACGGTCAGAAGAGTGCCAACTGGGGTTTAACGCAAAGAAGTGCAAGATCATGCACAAAGGGAAGAGAAACTCTGAAGCCACCTATAGGCTGGGAGAGGAGTTACTGGCAGTCACAAGGGAAGAAAGAGACTTGGGCATCATCATCATCGATGACCTGAAATCATCCAAACAGACCACTAAAGCAGTAGATAAGGCTAGGGGGATGTTGGGGTGTATTAGTAGGGGTATCACAAGTCAGAAGAGGGAGGTAATAATCCCTTTTTACAAGACACTGGTTAGGCCCTATCTGGAGTACTGCATGTAGTACTGGAGGCCACACCTTCACAAGGACATTAACAAAATTAAGGCAGTCCAGAGAAGGGCAACCAAAATGGTGTAGGGACTGCATCAGAAAACATATGAGGACAGATTAACAGAGCTCAATCTGTATACCCTAGAGCAAAGGAGGGAGAGAGGTGATTTGATCGAAACAATCAAACACCTTAAGGGCATTAACAGGGTGAAAGAGTCTAACATGTTTCAATATAAGAAAAATAGCAGGACAAGAGGACACAGCATGAGATTATAGGGAGGCCAATTAAGGGGTAATGTGAGGAAATTATTTTTTCACAGAAAGGGTGGTGGATGCATTGAACGGCCTACCTCAGTAAGTGTTGGATATGAATACAGTGCAGGGCTTCAAACAGACATGGGATAGGCATAAGGGAGCAATACAGATGCGTATGAATAGATAGGCCATTAACAGAGCAAAGGCCGATGGCACATTCATAAGATAGAAAAAGAAATGGGCAGACTGGATGAGCCTTGCAGTCCTTATCTGCCATCATCTTCTGTGTTTCTATGTTTCTATAAAACAGAGTGATGGACTCTGTCAAATGCTTTTTCTAAATCAGCAGCTACTATATAGCTTAAACAGCTTAATCTGGTTCAAGGTCAGTTGGCATTCATCTGTATCCCCCTCCCCCGGGTCGTGCCTGAAAATAGGCAGGATTTGTCTAGTGCACTTACCCGGTCAACAAAAGCTAAATAAATAAATAAAAATAAATAAATATATCCTATAACTCCTGAGAGCAATAGATGTTCTATAACATCTCTAATTACCATCAAGGCATTCTGAATTTTTCTATCAGGAAGTCAGCAAAATTGTTGTCGAGAAATTAGTCGGCTTGCATATTGTTTGAGTCTATTGTTCATGAAGTGTGCTAGAATTTTGTAGTCTGACTTTAATAAAGTAATTGGTCTGCAGTTTTTAATGTTTGTTTTGTCTCCTGAGTTAAACAGGTAACTCAATAGTCCTTCTGTGAAAGAGGGGTACATAATTTTGGTAGAAAGGAAAAACCTGAAAACCTTTTCTAGACATATTACTAACTCCTGCATGAAGGTTTTATAAAATTTATTTGGGAGTCCATCCAAACCTGGTGATGTTTCATTTTTTAGAGTCTTAATCACCGACTTTATTTCAATTATGGAAAATGGGGCCTGCATTTTTGAAAATCTTCTGGGAAATTTGGAACAGTGATTTTTTGTAAATACTCTTTTATGTCGTGCTCCAGAATGGGTATCTGTGGTTGAAGAGAGTTATAACGGTGTTTTATGAAATTTTCTATGTTTTTAATTGAATCTGCGTTTCTTCCCTCTTGATCCATTAAATATTCTATGTTCGTTGATTCTTTAATTTTTTTACAAGCTTCAAAGGGATCTCCTATTGGAGACTTTTGTGTACTATTGTATAACATTGCTTGCAGTGTTTTTGCTCTGTCATACTGGTATGCCTTCATTTTTTTTTCCTTTATTTCTCTAATTTGCTCTGTATAATCAAATTTTGAGGAATACATGAGGGTGTAAAGTTTCTGCCGTTGTCTTCTCAATGACAGATATTTGAGGAAGTTATCATTTCCTATTTTTTTCCATGTCTCTCAAACCATACTCTTGCATCTTTTTTTGTGTCTAGCCACCCTTCTCCTAAATTAATGTATAGAAAAGCTACTGACAGTCTTGCCTTAAGAAGGTTTGATATATTTGTTTTAACATATGTTTCTGTTAATTCTGAGGTATTTAATTTCCACTTTTTTTTCTGCCTTGGTTCCCCATGAACAAGTTTGAGACTGAGTATTAACATTAAATGGTTCGAAAATTCCGCTGGATTTATTTGAAATTTTCCTTTAGGTACATTAGATGAAGTGAAAATATTGTCTATGGTAGTTCTATATTTATTTTGTACATAGGTAAATGTTGGCCCCTTTTCTTAATATGTACTTCAGTTTATCAATTCTGCTGTTTCGATTATTTTTGCTAAGGTATTTGTATCACAATAGGTTTTCCTTTTGGCTTCATGTTTATCCTTTTTATGTTTTGCAGTATATCGCAACTGAAGTCGCCTCCCAAAACAATTTTGTATGTTGTGACTAAATATGGCAGGATGGCCTTCATCCTTTCTGCTTTCATCTGGGGGCTGTAGATGTTTATGAGTCTGCAATCCATATTTTCCCATTTCCCATCAATAATTAAAACTCTTCCTGGGACCAAATCTATTAGTTTATACAGTATAAATCTGTAACAATTAAAAAGGATTCCCACCCCATCTGTGCAGTCTGGGCAGAAAGACCAATGTGAGGGTCCCCATAACCATTCTCTTTTGAAAGTCATCATCTGATCATCAGAATACACCCACGTTTTTTGCAGTAAACAAATGTCTATTTTTTCATTATGAATAAATTGAAAAACAGCCTGTCTTTTCACATTATTAATAATATTGTGGATATTTAAAGAGCCCAATGTACAATCCGCTAGCACTGTCTGTTCTGTTTAAACTGTATGTTTCCTTCTTTTCTTTTCTTTTCTTTTTTCCTTTGTAATCCCCTAGTACTGGGGTCTTGGGAGGTTGCTCTATGTTAGATTTTTGAGAGTCTGAGTCTCCCTGTTCCATCTTGGAATCTCTTCAACCAGTAAATAAAGCAGCATAAGAATTGTTTGTTTCAAAGGATATGAGGGGGGAGATTTAGCTTTTATATTTCTGGAAGACCTTCTACAAGGCAAAGGGGATGCAGCTGGAGGGGTAGGCTTTCCATCCTCTAAACTAACAGGATCTTCATAGCATACTGGTGTTAGTATTACAGGGTCAGTGGTCATATTTGGGGTAGGTTCTGCATTTTGGGGAGTCTGCACAGCAATTTCTGGTAGCTTAACTATGACCTCTACCTCTGAGGGGTGAGGGTCTTAGATAGGGAAGACTGAGCAATTTCGGTAACAGGTTTCTTTAGAGGGGGTTGCGCAGATGCTGTATCCTGTGCTTGTTGAGTTAGTAGCTCAGAACTTACGCATGATGCTTTATTTTTTGCTGCCCAAGGGCATTCCCCCAAAACATGGCCATATTCCTCACATAGGTCGCATCTCATGTGATTAGCACACTGCATGGTGATGTGGCCAATTTCTCCACAATTATTGCAGCAGGTTGTCGCAGGTCCTGGACAGATGGGTCCTGGAGCCACACTTGTAGCAAGCTCTCAGTTGTTCTGCATAAAAACACCCCTTCCCCACATCTTTCCCCAACATAAAAGAATTAGGAATATGCTCAATTCCTGAGTCTGCTTGTTTTAGCTTAACTTTATACTTCCATCCCTCTGTCTAGAACATTTCAGTGTCTAGAATCGCTTCTGGTTCACTAAGAATATCACACTTTTGGTTTAACCAATTTGTAATGTCCTCCACATGGACCCCCCTCTTTCCTAAACATGACCGTAACATATTTTATCAGTGGTTTAGTAAGGGGAATCACTAGGAAGGAGGTCCATGTGCGGGAAAACTTCACTTTACCATATCTTTCCCAAAACAGATCTAAAGCATGTGCAGTACGAAAACTGATGTCAAAGTTATCCTCTCTGGATATGTTAATGAAAACGTATACCTCCCTAGGGGTAAAGTGCAAAGAATCTTTTAACAAGTGTCTTCCAACATAATACCTATCAGGTCCTTCTGCTCATCCCCCTTTGTATCTTATGTGGATGGCATTCCTCCTCAGAGCCGCCTCTTTTCTAACATTTGCAAATAATTCAGATAACAAAAGGTTTTTGGGCTGAAGTTGAATCTTGTACAAAGTCCTGTGTAGGACTTCCTTGTTCCATTTCTGATGTCTCTGGGAGTTTAAGCGTGTCTGCTGGCTTCAAATGTTCTTCCTCTGGTTTATTTAGGATATTTTTCAGTCCTGGTGCAGAAACTGTAAGTTTAACATCTGTTAATTTCATGCCCATTTTTTCCCCATCAAGTAGTAGAGCTGGTTCTACCGGAATCCCTGGTTTCCATTCTGGAGAGGCCTGCAAAAGGTCTAATGATGAGTCCCAGTTAGGGTCAGGTAGCCAAGCCCCTTCCGTTGTTTGTTTCCATCCTGCTGTGATAAACGCTTTTTGGAGTGACCAGGAGTCACAGGAGAAATTGGAACAGCTTGTGGTTGTTGCATTCCAAATTGTGATTTTTTGCTTTGCTGGGGATGGATTTTGTGTAGCCACAGGTATATTTATTTTTGCAGACGTTATCATAGCCCTTTTCTCTTTGGTGTCCTCTGTTTTGTTCATTCTAGCGTTTGTGCCTTTTACCGTAAAGAAAAAGTTTGTTACACCCTCCTGAATATTATTGTTTGTTTGGTATTTAACAGTATCTGTTTCAGTACAAGTGTTTTCAGTTGTTAAAGGCTGTTTGAAAACAAATCCTGCTGTCTTTGTTAATTTTGTTATAAACTCCCCTGTTTTTTCCACTCCATTCTCTCACTTTCTTTCTCTCTCTTGGCCAATCTGTATATTCTTTGCATTTGAATCTATTATTTTAGCTTCCTTGAATATTTTATCTTGCTGCCATTCTCCTGGATTTAGGCACATGCTTTGAGTAGCATTTTTGCTTCCAGCCTGGAAATTTAAATTGTTAATATTCAATGTAGGAAGGAAAACATTTGTAGTGAATGACTCACCCAGCCCTGTTTGGGGCCTTTGATGCTACTACATCTTCTGCTGCATTGATAGATGGCCTGGAGGGTTTGACAGGGGATGTTTCAGTCTTTAATTTAGCAAGTTGTGCAGCTAATATTCCTTGTTCCTGCTTGTGCCATTCTTTTTCTTGCTGCAGCATTACTAACAAAGTTTTTTCCATTTCAGCTTCATTTTCTTTCTCACATTTGATGAGTTTCTCCAAACAGTCCTCTGGTTTACTTAAATCCTCAGTGGAAATATAAACATCTGCAATGTCTTCATCTGAATGTTCTTCATTACTTAGTTCCCCAAACTCTTTTTCAGCCCCTTGCAAGTTCAAAGTAGGAAATGAGGCCTGCTCTCCCACCTCTACAGCATCCACACTCTCTGGAGTCTCACTCTGAGTGGCCATCCTGGAAATGGACAGCAGCTTCTCCTACTGACAACAATTCAGTAGGGGAAGTTTTTATTAGAAAAAAATAAAAATACAAACCAAGCAATAATATATGAGAAAAAATTCAGCAAAAAAAAAAAACAATGAAGTATTACTTCATACATAGTAACAAAACAGATAAAATGAAATTAGAATACAAAAAAAAAAAAATAAGTAAGCAAGTAGTACAATAGATGGAATAACAACAGAATGAGCAAGGAACATCATTACCGACATATTCTGAAATACAACACAAGGAGACATTCAAGTAACAGGAATATCAGTATCCATAATTCAGGGGAATCCATTCCACAGTACAAGCAATTTATTGGCAGAGAGTACATCTTCTTCTTTAAGATAGACATGTCTCATATCATATGTTACTTTGTTAAGTAGTTCCAACAAATCACCATCCTGCTGCTGCAAGGTAAAATGGCATCTCATAGCCCAAATATGCCATTTAAAAAAGGTCATCAACACTTGTAAAGTACTAAAATGCCATTTAGCTGTCCAAGCAGTACTAAAAATCCCATACATCAGGTTATCACAAGAAATGGTAGCAAAAACAGCTTCCCCCCATTTGTGTGCCACCAAAGTCCAAAACCCAGTAATAAAAGTACATGTAAACAGAAGATGTTCAATCATTTCTTCTTGTAAAACACAGCAAGATCTTGAACAAAACAGGTCCTGTTGAGCTTTATGTTTTTGACTGAACTTAACATTAATTTTACCATGGCACGCTAGCCAGTGAAAATCCTAGAGATTGTCTGGTATGTGATCATTAGTAAGGAATCCTAATAAAGCATCTCTAGAAATCAACAGACAGTGTTCAAAAACCACATCCACCCTACACACCATCTCTAATAACAAAAAATAAAGTTGCTTCCTAGACAAATGAAGAACTTGGAATTTCATGAGTGCCCACTGCTTAATACGTAGAAAAGTACAGCAAATGTGTTCAGGGGTCAAAACAGATCTTTTCAAACATTTTAAAGATTGAGTGTCCCATGATGGGAGCCAATGTACACAATTTGGCAATAAGAACATTTCCCAGCCATGATGCTCACCAGCTAATAGGGGCCTGATATTATAATGAAAAAAGAAGCTATTAAAAAATAAAATAGGATTAGGCATATTCAAACCACCACATTTGAAGGGGAGATAAAGAATATTTCTTTTCAAAAGATTAAGCCTACTGCCCCAGCAGGCCTGAAATAAAATGTTCAAGAGCTCAGTCTCCATCAATTTAGGAGGGGGAAAATATAACTAATAAACAAAAAGTTAGGAATCAGACAAGTTTTTTATGAGATAAATTCTCTTCTTTTTACAAAATTTATTTACATTTATTCCACAAAAGAATTGTGCATTTCCCCAAGGCAAGCTTCTTTTCCCAATTAAAAATATCCAAGTCAACAATACCCTAATAAATTCCCAGGATCTTAACTGGTTCTTCAGTTAATATAATTCCCTCAACCAAGACCGTGGTATGCAGTGTGTACTGTAGTTGTTGACCAATACACATTTCCACATTTAAAGATGCCCCTGTGAGCCCCCCCAAATTCGGAGCAGATAGCTAAACTTGCATGAACAGAGGCTATATCCTGCACCAGTAATGTCATGTCATCTGCATAGGCCATCAATTTAAAAGGAACAACCTGTCCATTAAATAGGATATTGTGTACATCCAGAGAACCATTAATTTTACATAATAACAGGTCAATGAAAAAAATCATATAATACCAGATTCAATGGACATCCCGGATGAACTCCTCATTCCAGAGGTATCAGTAGACCCAGCCAGCCTTGGACAATTGGGCTAACCGTAGCCATACAATAAATACTTTTAAACCACTGGATCATGCAGGAAGGAATTTTGTAATACTTTAAAATAGCCCATAAACAGTCATGATTGACCCTATTAAAAGCTTTAGCCTGATCAAGAGAGATTAGGAAACCATCTAAGGTACCTAACCTCCCCTGTTCAACCAGTTCACATAAAAGAAAAAGTTGAGTGTGAATATTCCTACCAGGAATCGCACAGGCCTGTGCCGGAGAGATTAATTTAGTGGCGGCAACTGAAAGCCGTTTAGCCAAAATCTTCACTAAAAGTTTAAAATCAGAATTCAGTAGTGTAATAGAGCACCAATTATTAAGATCCAGTTTATCCCCAGCTTTATAAATAAACATCAAACTTCCCATATTCATATAGAGAGGAACCCCCCAGTATGCAAAATCTAATTAAACACAAAGGTCAATTCATCCAAACAGAGATGCCCAACAAGTTTTATCAGTTCATTAGGCAGGACATCTGGACCAGGAGATTTCTGGCCAGCCAGGAGGAAAGAGCAGTTTGAACTTCAAAGACTGAGATAGGAGCAACCAAAAGCTGTATATCATCAGTATTTAATAAAGGTATATCTAAATCATGGAGAAAAAAACTCTAAACCCAAATCTCGGACTTCCAAATTGCTATACATGGATCTAGTACAATCCAAAACTACCCTAAGAATATTCTCCTGATCAGTATACTGAACCCCATTAGCATCCCGAACAGCAGAAAGAGTCATCTTCCTCAACTGAACCTGCCAGTGTTCATAAGGGCAAATAGAGGCCATGCTACCTTGAAAACTAAATTGCTGCTGGAATGACAAAGTAGTAGCCTTTTTGTCATGAAAATCCTTCATCCTCTGTGTAAGTGTGGCAATTTGAGAAGTCAGATCTTGCCCAGCCTCATAAGAAACAGAATAAAGCTGTTGCAGAAGCTTTCTATCCCACAAATAAGCAAGATAGGAATGCCCAGCCTTCTGATGACTGAGGCGCTTACATAAATTTTGCAGTTCAAATTTGGTATCTTCCCACCAAAGAGTGGGACTATGAAAAAAAATAAATACAGATTTTCGGGCATGAATAAAATTATGAATAAGCAAATGAACAGAAGGGTCAGAAAGTAATAAAGTAGTAAGCTTCCAAAATCCAAAGCCCCTACGGTACAGAGGAACAGCCCCCATGGTGACAGAAACAATATTGTGATCAGAAAATTCTGTAAATAACTCATCAGCTGAAGACAAAGTCAAAGCTTTAGAAGTAAAAATGTAGTCAATTCTAGAGAATAAAGTGCCTTTATGAAATGTGGGAATCGCCAAATTTTTGAGTTGAAAAACCGCATCCTGTAAATCAGTTTTGGAATCAGGTGAGAGAGGAAATTAGAATCACAATATTGTTTACCCCGTGTTACCGGAATAGGACAATTTAAATCCCCAGCAAAAACAGTAGTATGAGTCATCTGTAAAACTAGTTCAATCAGTTTCAACAAATCGACTCAAAGGGTTTTAGATTGAGGTGCATAAATGTTAATTAAACGAAAAGGCAAATTCTGGAGCAGAACATCCAAAATCAAGGCTCTACCAGAAAGCAAATCATAAAGTTTTAATACCTTAATGTCAGGACACTTGAAAAGAATACCCAAACTGAACAGGTTTCAGTCCCTAGAGACCAAAACAAGGGACCCAAATACCAAGCATCTGAAGCAAGTTTAATTTCATGAAGGGTATGCAACCGGGTATCCTCTAAAAAAAAGATACCTAGATGCAAATGGGCCAAAACAGAAAAAAACATCTGCCACTTAGCCACCCTCTTAATGCTATTCACATTGGCAGTGTGAAAAGAAAAAGACTTGGACATTAGTGCTATTTATAACTACCTTTTCTACTAAGCTTGTCTATATTTTTCAGTTTCACCCTAGCCTTCCTCTTCTGCTGTCCCCAGGGCTGGGCCTGACTCTCAGTGTCAGTAGTACTAACTGGTAAGGAAGAGTCCACCTAGGAGAAATTAAAATCCTCATCTGATTGTTCAGACTGTAGGATATCAAGCTGATTTGAAAGGGGGAGAACCTGCGGCTGTTGTGGCAGCAAGTCCACCTTCCCTCGCATAGACTGTCTAGTGACCCTGCCACTAACCTTCAAGCCTGGAGTGGGGGGTCATAACAGGCCCTATAGGCACAGCAGCCTGTGGAACAGGTTCTGGCAAAATAGGGAGCTGAATTTACTGGTCCACAGAAGATACAGAAGGGGAGTCAATCAGAGGAGTGGGGGGGAGAGGTACCAAGGACTACAGTGGAAGTGAGGGAGAAGGGGCCACATTATGCCTTACCCGAGTTCCACCAATAGAGGTTCCAGGGCACCCTGCCTTCTTTTGAGCCAAGGCAATCAGAAGCAGTTGTTCCATTCCATCAGCCTAATCTGGAGTGTTGTGGGCCGCATTTTTACAATTCTGAAATGTGTGGCCCAACTCCCCACAAAGATTACACTTACTTTTATTAAGACAATCAGACCCCAAATGCCCCAGATCACCACAGATTACACATCAAGCCTTGTTACAAACACTATTCAAGTGCTCTAGAGATCCACATTTGTAACACATTTTAGGCTGCCCGGTGTAGAAAAGAATACCCCTATTCTGACCTAAAAAAAGAGTTAGGCAGGTGAACAGTCAGAATCAGAAGTTTTTAACATGACCTTCACTCTCCAGCCCCCAATCCAAATGTTTCTTGAGTTCAGAATAGCCTCTGCACCATCAATACTAGTACAACGTTGTTTCAACCAAAGTATCAAGTCCTGCACACTAACCCCTAATTCCTGAAAAGAACAGTAATGATCTTATGTGTAGGTTTAGAGAGAGGGGTCACCAAAAAAGGGGACCACAAAGAAGATTTTTTCAAGTTTTTGTATTTGAGCCAAAAATGTTCCGAGCCCAGAGCAGTCTTAAAGCTGACATCAAAGGTGGTTTCCCCCGAGATATGAATCAGGGTGTAGATTTCCATAGCAAAAAACTTCATAGTGTCTTTTAACAGCATCTTTGCAATAAACAGTCTGTCAGGGGGTGAATCCATACCTCCAATATAAGTTAGCCGGACAGCATTATGCCACTTTGCAGGATAGATAGGTGTCTTAAAGAGAGATGCAAAAGTTTTAGGAGCAGCTTTATTAATCACATTTAGAGGCCTCTGAGGTACGGAGGAGGAGGAGGTAGAAGGCCTATCCCCCACAGACCCAGGTAAAGATGTCAGAGGAGCAAGCTTCAAGGTAGGGTTCTGAGTAAGATCAAAGTCAGAAGGAAGATCCAGATCCAAATTATCAGCAGTGGGCAAAGAAGGTATAGAAACAGGTTTAGCAGTAGTAGGCATACAAATAGGGGAAGTACAAGAGGACCACTGACCTGTGTGAGTATTCTGTTGCCATCCAGCTGCTTGCAATGCTGCATTAACTGACCAGCCGTCCCCTCCCGGAGTCGCAGCCTGGGGAGCCACTGACCGTCTTAGACCAAACTGAACATTGCTTGATATGGCCATTCCCGATGCAATATCTGTGGGTGTCACAGGTAATGAAGAGTTAGGAAAAGTCCCAGCAATTTCAGCAGTTTCAACTTGCACCGCCCAGCTCGCCACGCTCCCTTTGATGCTGGTGCATCACAGGCTCTCAGCTGTCCCATATTGACAGGCCCAGTACTGCTGTCAGACCGCAAGTGCCTAAGAGAGGTCTCCAACTGTGCTTTTTTAAGAAAAAATAAGTGCTCTTCCAGAGCAAAATGCTCTCTAAGAAGCCGTTCAGCTGGCGACATGGGAGCCTCCAAATCTCGCTCACGCTCAACCGGGTGGCAGTCTACCGATTCAGGATCACTTTCATCCAGTAAATCGGGCATAATCCCAGTAAGATCAGAATCAACAATGGGAATAATAAAATCATTCTCCCCAGGCCTCAACTCAGCATGGTTCACTTCAGAAGTTAGGACAGGAACATTTTCTTGTGGAAAATCAGTAGACAAAACAGCTTCAGAATCCATTACACAGTCCTGCTCTCCTGCTTGGCTAGCGTCCGCCATCTTGGCTGAAAGCCAAATGGCCAAAGGGTCCCCCTACAGAACAGTAGAGGAATTTTTATTATAATAACATAAACAAAACATTTACAGAATGAAACCTAGAATTAAATATCAAAAACACAATTTGAACACACTGTACAATTTAAACAAGTCCTGATAAGTATACATACATGAACATCCTTTCTTATTTCATTTCTATTTTTCTTATCATTTTACACTAACTCTTTTCCCCCATTTTAACCCTTCCCCCCCATTTGTACTTTATAAATATCTCAAACACTCTCCACCACCGAATAACTTTTTTAGGTGTATGAAAATTATTATCCTTTATATTATGTGTCCCAAATTGTAACTCTGTTCTCAAAGTTTTTGCCCTATCATATTGGTACGTCCTCATGTCTAATTTTAACTGCTCAATTTGTGTTGAATAATCATATCTGGATGTCACTGCTATCGAGAACAAGTATTGGAGCTGCCTCCTTATTTTTAGATATTGAAAAAAGGCTTTGTTTGCCTTCCTTTTTCCAAACCTCTGAAACCATAATTTTATCTCCTTCTTTGTGTCTGCCCACCATTCCCATAAATCCTCATATAAATCTGCCACTGACGTTCTTGCCCATAATAGATTAAATATTCCTTCCTGAACCAAAGGATCCTTTAAGATAGATACATTCATACGCCATCTATTGTTTTTCAGTTTTTTAGGAGGGGATTCCGAAAAGACTATCTTTACCAAAAGATGGTCTGAAAATTCACATGGAGAAATTATGTAAGTGGGAACTGGCACATTGCTGGACAAAAACAAATGATCTATCATTGAAGTCACTTTCCCTTTTTTTATATGTATATGGGGGACCCTGTATTTGGAAATTCCTTCTGTTTTGTAAGTTTGCCTTTTTAACCATTCTCCCTAAAGCAGTTGTCTCACAATAAATCTTCTTCCCACTACCTACCAATCTCTGGTCCAGAAGATCACAGTTGATATCCCCTCCTATAATAATGTATGTTGAAGATGCCAAATATGGATAAATAGAATTCAATAGGGCCACCCTACCTGCTTTTGTTTGGGGCCCATACACAATAATAAATCTAAAATTTGAAGGCTGCCAAAGACCGTCTATTACCAACAGTCTCCCAGGGATTAAATCAATTAATTTGGACAATACAAAGGAAAAGCAACTAAAAACAATCCCTATCCCATCCGCCCTATCCATACCAAATGACTAGTAAGACGGCCCCCATACCCACTCTGTTTTAAATAAATGACTCTGATCCAGTGTAAACATCCCGGTCTCCTGCAAAAAGCACACATCAATCCTCTCATCCAAAATATATTAAAAAAGAGCTGTTCTTTTAGAAATGTTTAATAAACTACACCAGTTTAGAAATCCTATACATAGTTTACCCACAGACATACAATTTTATCATGGTCCTTTCTTTCTTCTTTTCTTTTTTTTTCCCCTTTATAATCAGTTTGGAAGTGTCCATTTCCTGAGGACTGCTCTGGACCCATCACCCCAAGGTCCATATCTGACTCCCCATTCAAAGTATCCAAAATTGCATATGAATTCTCCATTTCTATTTCAGGGTGTTCTATAGAGGGGGGAGCTTGTTTGGAACTTCTAGTTGTTCTCCTATTAGTTACCCTTTGTGGTTTCTGACATACCAGGGCCCCTATTTTCTGTGGTGTCTCATGGTAGCATACTGGTGGAAAATTTTCTAAAATTATTAAATCTGAGGGTTCCATTCCCTCCACTTCTATCTTGAAATCTAAGGATTCAGACTCTTTAGCTAGAATATCTACTTGATCAGATGGGGGGGAGGATCAGAGTGTTTTTTTTTTGGAGGGATTAGGATTACCACTCTTCTGTTCAGCAGAAGCTTTTCCAAAAGCTTCATCCTGGGCTTTCTGTATTAACAACTCTGGGCTTACCACTATAGCTTTATTTTTCGCTGCCCATGGGCAATCTCCAAACCCATGCCTGGATTCCTCACACAAATCACATTTTAATTAATAATACACTGTATGCTAATATGCCCTATTTCCCCACAAATCTCACAGCGTGGGGTATCACACACACTTGATAGATGGGTATGAGCCCTACACTTGTAGCAGGCCCGAGGTTGGCCAGCATAAAAGCACACACCACTGTCCCTACCCAGCATGAAGGAGTATGGAATATGTTCCATATCATTTTCAACTTGTTTTAGCTTCACTTTATATTTCCAGCTCCCTGTCCAGAAATATTCTGAGTCCAAAATGGCTTCCAGAGCACTTAATACCTCACATTTCTGGAATAACCAGTAGGTAATATCCTCTACATGGACCCCTAATTTCAAAACATTATTGTTACATATTTAATTAGAGGTTTAGAGGAATAACCAAAAAGGGGGTCCATAGAGGAGAAAACTTAACCTGGTTGTACCATTGCCAAAATAGATCTAGCAGATATGAGGATCAAAAGCTTACATCAAAATTGTCTTCACCTGAGATGTTTATAAAGGTGAAGACTTCTTTCAGGGAAAATTTTAAAGAATCTTTATGCAATAATCTCCCTACATATTGCCTATCAGGCCTTTCTTCTAGTTCCCCCTTATATCGTATACGAACTACATTCCTACGAGGAGCAGCTTCCTTTTTTTTCTTTGCAAATAACTCTGATAACAAAGGTCTTGGTTGTGAGCCCTCCCCTGAGACCCCATCAAAGTCCTTAGCCATATTATTGTCCATTCTTCCTCTGTTCTCTTCTCTGGCTTTTTCTTCCTACCTTAAACCATTTGGAGGAAGATTCTCATTTTTGTTTGTAAAAGAGTTTTGTGTTGCAGGTACCTGATCTTGAACTGGAGGACACCATTCAGGAGACTGCTGAGACAAAGAACCATTTGGGCTCCACTCAGGATCTGGGAGCCACGTACCTGTATGGCCTTTTTTCCAGCCTGATTCCAATAAAGCAACCTCGGGACACTACTCAGCAAAAGGGTCACCTGAGATCGGATGAAATTTGAAGGTATACTGCTTTGCTGTAGGAGTGGTTTGCAGCTGCCATACTTTTACATCCCCTGAGTCTTTCTTTCCAGAAGCTCCATCCATTTGTAATACTTCAGAAGAGATATTCCTATTTGCAGAAACCAGTGCTGCCCTTTTAGATTTTGCACCATTCATTGAGGATTTTTTAAAAGTCTGCTCCTTTGATGAAAAGGAATAGTTGGTAATGTTATCTTGACTCTGTGGGTCAGATTGATACACAATTAGAACATCTTGAGGCCTCCCTACTCCTAGGCTAGGATCGCCTAAAGGATCCAGGATTCCAGACCCTGCTAAACCACTCTCCCTTTCGCTCACAATCTGTATCAACCCTTGACACTCATTCTGAGGAACATAAAGGGACTCCATTTTACACATTTTATCTTTCACCAGAGGATCATTATTAATATCACAATCCATTTTCTTTGATTCCCCTTCCCCCATACCTGTCGGCTGTCAGCACATGCATTCATCTGTGTCTTAACTGCCAGCCATAAAGGGAAAGCTTGTGTCCACATTTCTTGGTGCTGTTACCACTGCAGAATCTCTGAACAGCTGAGCGGCACTTTCATTTGATGCTTGTGCATCAACAAGTTTGACATTCTTGCCGCTTTCTCTGACAGCAGCGTTTACATTCTTAAAGGATTTAGACTGCACATTTTTAACAAAATTTTTTTGTGTCTCTGACCCCACAAAAAAACTTCTATTTTTTCACTCACATAGTCACTATTTTGCTTTACATCAGAAATAATCACAGAACTTAACTGCTTTCCTGGGTTAAATTGGTCCTTTTGGAATTCATGTCCCTCTTTTTCTCCATTGATTTCCTCCTTTAGACCTTTATCTGTTTGTTCTTCAAAGTGATTATTTCCTTCCTGAAAAGCCTCTTGTTTTTCAAGAACAGAGGAGAAGGCTTGCTCCTCTGTCTCCTGAATGTCCATTCCTTCCACCTCCTCACACCAGTTTGTAAGCCTTGAAAATGGGTCTCCTCCTTGCAGCACAACCAATTCCCCTGCCACATCAGTACTTCCTCCTCCTCCTGTGTCCGGCTGCAAACTGAGCCCCTCCATCCTGTCCAAAGGAAGTGAAAACAACCCTGCAGGCAGAGTAGGGGAATTTCCCCAGTGTCCTGGCCAAATTTCCCCCATTCACTGGAAATACCATAAGCAGCTTAATATGGTTCAATCTCACTTGGCATTCATCTGTGTGGGATTGTGAAGGGGAGGGGCAGCTGCAAACGGGGTGCTAGCTGCACACTTGAGCAGACTTGATAGACCATGTGGCCTGTATCTGCTAGCAAGTAAGTAAGGTTGTCCTGCCTTATCAAGGATGTCATTAACCTCCTTCAAAACAACTTTCTGGGGATGCAGAATTTTGGGCACAAGCAGAAGAACTGAAAGATAGATTTACACAGAGGGGATATGAGCCTCAAGTGAGTCAGGATGCTATGTGGAGGGCTTTTGGTAGAAAGAGAGAGGATCTGCTAAGAGACAGAGAAAAACATATCAGTAATGATACCCCACCAATAACATTTGTTACAAAGTTTAATAACTGGTCAGGCCAGACTGGAAATGCTGTCTATCATAATTGGTATTTGCTACAAGTGGACCCAATGCTAACTGAGGTGATTGGCCAACACCCATGAATCACCTTTTCAAGGGGCCCTAACATCAGAGAGAAGCTGGTTCATAGTAGGTTACCTACACAAAATGGCTTCAAGACATGGCTAGGGAATAAACCTGAAGGGGTTTACAAATGCCATAGGTGTATTATATGTGGGTATTGTAATACTGGGAAGGAATTTATCCACCCCAGTACTGGGGATAAGAACAGCATTAGAGAATTCATAAACTGTGACACTACTTTTGTGATTTACACCTTATGGTGTGACTGTAATATACTGTATATGGGAAGAACAATGAGAGCCCTAAAAATGAGAATTCAGGAACACACAAGAAATATCATAAATGTCCAAAGGGACACTCATGTGGGATTACGCTTTGCTGATAGACACAGATCTGACCCTAAGTGTTTGAAGTTCATGGGTATTGACTGGCAACCTCCTTTACAGTATGGGGGGTGGCAGGGTTAATGAATTGCTGATGAGAATGAATGGATTTACAGGTTACAAAGTATAAAACCAGATGGTCTTAATGGCCAATGGGACCTGAAGCCTTTCCTGAGAAAGAAGTAGTTGATTGACCTGTTGATGTTTCCAAAGATTTAACCTTTTTGTGCTAACTATTGTTTACGTTTGTTTTTCTTCTCTTAGAAGCTTCCTGAATCCAGAGAAAATGCACTGTTGTGGATCCCCATCATTGACAGGGAATAGAAAATAAAGGGATGATCGCATATAAGTTGCATCAGTAGCACTGAACTTTAATCTACCTTCCTTTTGTTTCCACCCTCCATTCCCCACCCTCTTTAACACCCCCCCCCCCGCCTGGGTTAGTGTCCTGTCTTGTATATCTTTAATTCCTTCCTGCCACTTAAATTTGCCTTTGAGGAATTATATTTAGCAGAATTTATTAAGAATTCTAATAACAAGTATTTATGTGTGTAAAAATGTTTTATACACAAAGAGTGGTTTGCTAAGTGAATTACAATAAGCTAATATTTTGCTTTCTAATAATGATACAAGCCTAGAACCACAGACAATTGTTTATACATTTTTGTAGTACTTTTTTGTATATGGATCTTTTGTTGATAAATTGTATTATGTAGCACTTTGCACTTTATATGGTGATGTTATGGTATTTTTTTGTTTAAATGTGCACAGTGCATTCCTAAGCCACACCCCCGATGAAGGCTTGACCACCAAAGTGCTGGGGCCTGGAGGTGTAGCTCTGGCTTACCTTCAATAAACACTTGCATTTTGCACCAGTATTAAGTTGTTGGATGGATTATTTCCACAAGGAGTGCTGAATGTTTGGAACTGTGCTTGTGAACTTGGGTTGGCAGCCTGCTTTCAGCACCTACTCCACTGTAGCAGTGTGGCATATTTTGGGACCTGTGTAGTTTGTCCAACAGAATGTCATGATCGAGGGTGTTGAAAGCCTTCAACAAATTTATAAAAATTTGCTCCTACCATTAATTTATCCACCATGGCCTTCTGTATACCTCCTACGACCTTAATCAGGACAGTAAATGTGCTATGTTTCTCTGTAAAACATGATTGATAGGGACATAATAACTTGTCTGAATCCAAGAATGTCTTTAAGCAAAAGCTCATCACTTTTTCAAATATTCAGAAGCAAAGATATTAGTCTGTAGTTACTGATTTCAGATTTTATACTTGATTTGAATATAGGAATTACTTTAGCACTTTTCTTATCTACAGGGTATTCACCTGTTTCTAGGGACATGTTTAAAATAGTGGTTAAGAGACGTGCAATATCAGGTGCATTCACTACACACAAGTGACAACAAACTCAGCCCAACTAAATGTATAATGTTAAATTATAATATTTATTCATCACGAGTCACCTAATACCGAATTTTGCCAACATTTTGTAGCCCTAGACCATTTCTTCAGGGCTCACGGTGGTCTCAGTTTGTGATGTCTATAACATTCTGGTATTACATTGTTCAAGTAGAGGATATACCCTCTTCATCTTAATACATATTGGGGTGTACTGTCAGATCTGTTATCTTTAATAGTCATGAAGGGCTTCATACACCATCTTCAGTATGTGTACATGGTCTGAGGCCACTCTGTCCTGTAGTTACAGTCAATAAAAGGCAGACCAAATTTTAACAAATTTAAGGGTGGTTATCCAATCCACCTGCATTTGTGGTATCCTACTTTAGTACTGCATTTCCAACAAAGAGTCACTGACCTTTATTTCACAAAATCTAAACAATTTTGCTGGTTTAGGAAAGTAGCCATATCTATGCTAATCGCTTCAAAACCTTTAGCAGAGCCAGTTTTAAAAGCTTG
This sequence comes from Neoceratodus forsteri, assembly GCA_016271365.2. NCBI lineage: Eukaryota > Metazoa > Chordata > Ceratodontiformes > Ceratodontidae > Neoceratodus > Neoceratodus forsteri. The sequence goes on from CM057452.1 coordinate 1,783,121,377, forward strand.
AGTTTATGAATTATTTGTGTGTAAGGCCTCAGTGCCCATTCTAATACATCTATTAGCTGTACAATCTACTATTGGTGTCATTTTTTCATCAATTAAAAAGGTTCTCGGAAGTTCTGTAACCTTGTCATTTGTAGTTTTTCTTTTTCATTGGTTTTCAAAAATCTTGATTGAGTTTGTTAGTATCCTCAGTGGCATCCCTATACAAAAAGTAGCTTCATCATCATCCTTGTTAGAAAACGTTATTTTTATCCCAGTACAGTTAAGATAAAAACCCCTATCTTTCTATTTATTTTCCAAGTGCATTTTATATTCTGATCAGCATTTCTGTCTTACCAGAAATTCCTGGTTGATGGTCTTTTTCATTTGTTTCTTATTTTAGAGACTTGGTGATTGCATATACTGTACATACAAAAGTAGTTGTAAAATCTTCTATTGCAATGTCTATATTCTATTGCAAGGTCTAGATTAGTAATTAATCTTTATTGATCCCATTGTTCTGATAGCAAGCTTGCCATGAACTCTTTTAGATTTACATTTTTTCATACCAGTGGTAGATTTTAATGAGGTGTGGAACACTAGGTTTTGCGATTTTGAGAGAACATTTACTGGGAAAATAATCCTCTAAATGCAGTGCCAATATTTTACTTTCTAGTACCTTTGAGTCCATAGGAATGAACATTAGGTCTAATGTAGTGCCTTTATGCACTAAACTAACATAGCGAGAAGGTTTGTTTATTATTTGCCCAGCTGTAATCCCAATATTCTCAGGTGTTCTTGATGTCGCTGCCCTCTGTTTTGTGTCCAGTCAGAATTAAGTCTCTGAAAACAATCAGTTCATTATTTCCTAATTGTTCATGCGGTCTCTTTGCCAGAAGTTCAAAGGTTTTACTTTTAGTTTTTTGGGGAGAATAAACAACATCTATACCCAATTTCTTGGAGTGCATATGGACCATCAATCAGTCCATGCCTCCTATGCTATTCAAAAGTAGGATATCAAATAGGCCTAGGGACTGCTTGATGAATAACATGACACTTCCCTCTTTTTTACTCTGTCCTGCCTGATGCTGTTATAGTCTTGCAGTTATACTTCAGAAGATTCAATGTTTGGGTTTAGCCTTGTCTTTGACAAGCCAAGAATATCCACATTTTCATTGGTTGTTCAAATTCTAAGCCTGTCCATTTTTTCATAATGCTGCAGTCATTGTTGTGGGCCAAAAACTAAGCTAGTTCGGTGATAGTTTCTAGGACCTAGGTTCAGTTCAAAATCTCTGCAAGCTGATTTTAGCATTATGAGCCTTTTACCACATGAATCTTGGGAATTTAAATGCGGTTGATTACTTCTAGAATTAAAATTAGAACTCTTATCAAAGTCTCTCCATGAGATGATGAACCCATTTCTTCTTGAACAGATAGTTTTTTGCAGCTTGGCAAGGAGGAGATAGCAGTGAGATAGTGTTAATGTCATGGTTCACATTGTTTTTATCCCAATACACAGCTTGAAGAGCCTTGAAACTGGTAATGACCAAGTGAAGTAATAACAGTCATACATGGAGTATCATAATGGTTACAGTAAGTAAAGACTGATTTACCAGCCGTAATTTAAAAACAGCCAAATTAAGGCTGAAACAAAAGTATTTGTATTTTTAAGGACAACTTAAAAAGTGTACCTGGATTTAAACTACAATAAAAAAAAGGACAAATAAAATCACGGTTATGTACTTGTTATACTAAGTCTATGCACAAATAAATCAGTACCTAATCAGAAGAAAATATCATACTGTAGGATTATCTGATTTAGAATTAACTAAATACACTTTGCATGGGACCAGCTGGATTAAACTGATTTGGGCAGGAGTCTGTGCTCTTCATAGTGTTCTCTGCAGCAGACTTCCAGAGAGACTACCATCGCTCCTGTGGAAGCCACTCATGTGGAGTGCCACTTGGCACAGCTCTCTTTTAAACCATTGTGTCCCCACCCCCTTATGACATGCTCCTACTGGCAAGCTGGAACCAACAGCTGCCACCAGTTAGTCCCATCCTGTACTGTAGAGGAGGACAGTCAGGCAGGTAACAATGGTGCAGGTTAGGTGGTGCAGCTGTTACAAAGCAGATTCTCAAGCAAGTTGTGTGAGGTGCTGTGCAGTCCGTGTTTGGTGACGCTCTCTTTTAAAGCTCTGTGACCCCCTCCTCCCCTTAGGACATGCTCCAGCCAGCAGACGTGGACTGACAGCTGCCACCACTTTGTCTGGTCTGGTGCTGTAGAGGATAGCCAGACAGGGAACAATGGTGCAGGTTAAGGGGGATACAAATGTTACAAAGCAGAGTCTCAGGCAAGTCTTGTAAGGTACTGTGAGTCCGTGTTTGGTATGGCTGTCTTATAAAACTCTGTGACCCTGCCCCCTTGTGACATATTCCTGTTGTCAGACAGGAACTGACAGCTGCCACCAGTCTGTCTGGTCTGGTACTGTAGAGGATTGTAAGGCAGGGAAGCCACATCCCATCTCTGCACCACACAGCTGGGGGTCTGGTACTGTAGAGGATAGTAAGGCAGGGAAGCCACATCCCATCTCTGTACCACACAGCTAAGGGCTTTCAATTCCTTGCTATCAATCTTCCAGAAACTTTGCTTGCCCTTTCCTTGTTCAACCCCTCTAAGTCCAGTCCAGTCCATCTTCTCCTCTTTATCTCTGCACCAGCCATTGCCTCTCTTCTCCTCTCTTCTCCTCTTCTCTCCTCTTACTCACCTACAGAACCTCCTCTTTTCACTAAATAATGTCCCTCAGGCCTGGGAGGTTGTCATGGTCCTACCACTCTACAAAGGGGGTGATCCCACCTCACCTGGTAACTCCTGGCCTATGTCTCTCCTCCCCTTCCTAGCAATGCTGCAGGAGAAACTTGTCTACTCCAGACTGGCTGACTTACTCTCCTCCTCCACTTCCTCTCCTCCTTCCAGTCTGGTTTTAGGAAGCACCACTCTAGTTTCCTCCTTGCTGCGTGTCACTGACTCCATCCTCTCCAGGATGAAGAAGGGGCACATCACCACAGCTATCTTCATCTGGCCAAAGTCTTCAATTCGGTGTCCCACCCTCTTCTAGACAAGCTGACATCTGCTGGCCTATCAGCTCCCACTGTTGACTGGTTCTGCTCTTACCTCATGCACAGCCAACAGTTGGTATAGGTTGAGGATGCTCTGTTTTCCCCATTCCCATCCAGGCTGTGGTCCAGTAGGGCTCCATCCTGAGTCCCATCCTTTTCTCTATATTCCTGAATGAGCTGCCATCTGCCTGTGCCAACTTGCATATAAACATGTATGCAAATGACACAGTCATCTACTTTTCCGGCCCCTTGGCCACAACTGTGGAAGGCCTGATCCAGCATGACTTCCACAATGTACTGTGCTGGTTCCACACCAACCAACTAAAGGTAAACACCAAGAAAAACAATGGCATGGCCTTTGGCACCATCCAGATACTGTCCAGGCTCTTACCCCTAGCCACCTTCTCCATGCTGGACGGCACACCCCTTGAAGCTGTTCCCACCTTCAAGTACCTCACTGTGTAGCTAGATAGCAGGCTGGACTTCTCTGCTTATACTGATGCCATCTACGCCAAACTGTGCCAAAAACTTAGTGCCTTGTATTGTAATAAGAATTGTCTTTCTCCTCAGGTCTGCTGGGAGCTGGTGATTTTGATGTTTCTCCCAGTCTTCAACCACACAGATATGGTCTATGGCACCGCCCACTCTTCCTGCCTTTCCAGACTGGACACACCCTGCAATACTTTCAGCCACTTTGCTACAAACTCATCCTTCCATATTCACTGCTCCCTCTACTCCTCACTTTCCATCCTCCCCCTACCCTCATGTCAAGATGGTGCAGGGTATGCAGGGAAAGTCATATGAGCAGAGGTGTAAGGAGCTGGATCTGTACACACTGGAGACAAGGAGGGAAAGGGGAGACATGATTGAAACTTTTAAATATGTAAAGGGACTCAATAAAGTGGGAGAAGAGGGTTTACTTAAGAGGAAGGAGAGAGCCAGAACTAGAGGGCACAGCATCAGACTGCAAGGAAAAAGATACAGGGGCAATGTGAGAGGGCATTTCTTCACGGAGAGAGTGGTGGAGCCCTGAAACTAACTACCAGACAGAGTGGTGGGGGCTAAATCGGTAGAAGAATTCAAGAGGGCATAGAACAAGTATATGGGGCTGAGTATTGGGGGGAGGGTGGGGGCTGGCAGGGAGGGGGAGGTGTAGAGGAAAAAAAGGGCAGACTAGATGGGCCTTTTCTGCTGTCAAGCTTCTATGATTCTATGATGTCGCCAGGCCCACTGTGTTTCTTTGTTCTCTAAATACTGGTTTGGGTCCCTCCCATCTTACCTATCCTCACTCCTCTCTCCCACCTCCTCCTCCTACTCTGTCTGCTCCAGAAACAGTGCACCTTTTTCCTTTCATAACCCTCACTCCTCTGCAGGGCAGTCTGCCTTCTCCACTCATCTCCCCTCCATTTGGAAGCAGCTCCCCTCTTCCATCCACCTCTCCACCACTCCCTCCATCCTAAGACACCAACAAAGGCTTTTCCCTGCTCCCCTCTGCTACTGCCAACATCCCAACTAACCCCTCCTTCTGCTCCTGATCTCTACTCCTGTGAGTCCCCTTACTCCCGCATGATTTTGGCTCCCTCTTGCAAAGTGAAGCTACTTTTTTATATTCATCTGCACTGCCACTTTTACAGGCACCATACACTTACGCTAATCTTTTGTCTCCTATGCTTACTGTCACAGATTCACTCAGCAGGTCAGCCCTCTACTCCCAAAGTGCCAACCTCTGAGCATAGTCTTGTGAACGGTGAACAGAACAAGGTAGCCCTGTTGTCTGTTTTGTGGATTCGAGTCACCTTAGTCCCAAGTTCTGGAGGGATTCAAATGTGTTAACCTCTTGTTAGCATACCCAATTGTCAGGCTGAGATAATTCTGTCTTCAGGGGGCCAGATATCTTTGCCTATGGGCACCTAACCAGGTATTACAAAATGAACCCTTTTAGAACTCTATTCAAGACCCAGAGAAACTCTTAAACTGTTTCCCAGTTTGGTACACCCATAAACTCATGCACCATGTCAGCTTTAAAACCATCTAACATCACTTAAAACCAAAGAAATGTTTCAAGGCACACCTGGCAGTTTCTGTTTTTAAAATATATCTTTACTAACCAAAAGGTAAAATAGTAATAATATACAGAACTCTTATCACAAAAACAAACAGGTCATTAAACAAAAAGATGTAAAAGTGCAACTATATTTCCTATCCACACAAAATACTTATCTTCTAAAGGCTTGATGTTGCTGTTTCAAAGTCAGGTAAAGAAGACAATCTATGAAACCAGAATCATAGTTTTTAAAGGCTGATTTCTCCAGCCCCCTGGGTGAGGTCACTGTACTTCCTCCCTATCAGGATATCATTACTAAAAATATATCTCTACAGGAAACAGGATCCTTATAAGGCAGTAAGATGCTGTTTTTCTCAGCATAACATCAATTCTCAAAAGGCACCTCTTTGATGAAAAAGGGTCTTCCTGATCTTTACAGATATCAAAGCCTTTTTAATTTCACACAGAAGTGCCCTGCTTTCATTTCCTGTAAACATTGTAAAATGGATATGTCCTTTCCTGCCAACTAGACTACTGATAACTGAACTAGCTAAACAGGATGTCTCTGATTTTAGGTACCTTTCAGCCATGCAATTATCTTGGCCTTGCAGGTGTTAGATTTTTTTTTATCTAAGTTCCTGTGTGTGTGGTCATCATCTCATATACTGAGATCTGGGGAGAGGTGAGTGAGGGAGGTCACTCCAAGTGCACTGGCATTTCCCACAGACAAATTCAATACCACATTTCTGTTATTTTTAAGAAATAAAAAATGATACAGCACTCAGAGCTAGCTGTCTATGTCATAGTTCCTCCCCACCTAGACTGAATTTGGGGACTCATCCCCAGCATGGGATGAACTTCCCAAATCAGTTCACTCCTCATAGACCCTAGACAGCCCATCTGAGTTTTTATTATTCGCTCCAGCCCTATGTACAATTTTTAGATCATACCCTTGTAAAGCAAGGCTCCATCTTAGCAGTCTCCCATTGTTCTTCCCCATCTGCATCAGCCAAACCAGGGGTTTGTGGTCAGTCTGCACCACAAAATGCTGCCCATACAAGTATGGCTCTAATTTCTTTAGGGCCCACACTATGGCAAGACACTCCTTTTCCACCGTGGAGTATGCTTACTCCCTGGGAAGCAGCTTCAGACTCAGGTATGCTACTGATTGATCTGTCCCCTGGCTGGAAGTCTGACTCAGTACTTCCCCAATACCCACATCTGAGGCATCTGTCTGAACTATAAAAGTTTTGCAATAGTCAGGACTTGCCAAAATAGGAGCACTGCACAGTGCCTCCTTCAGTTTGGAAAAAGCTTCCTCACAGGCTGGGTCCAAGGTAATTTTCTTGGGCATCCTTTTCTTTGTCAGGTCAGATAAGGGTGCAACCAGGGCACTGTAATTAGGTACAAACTTTTTGTAGTACCCTGCTGTCCCTAGAAAGCTCCTGACCTGCTTCTGGGTTTCTGGCTGGGCCATGCCTGGATCACCTCTATCTTTATTTGGTTAGGACGGAGCTGTCCCCAGCCTACCACATATCCAAGGTATACCATCTCTCCTATGGCCACCTGACACTTTTCGTCTTCGACAGTAAGCCCGACCCTCTCTATCCTGCCCAGCATTTCCCTAAGGTGAGAAAGGTGTTCCTCCCAGCTGGTACTAAAGATGGCAATGTCATCCAGGTATGCTACAGCGTACTCCTCAGCACCATTCAACACCTGGTTCACCAACCTTTAGAAAGTGGCCAGGGTGTTCTTCATTCCGAGAGGCATTACTTTGAACTCAAATAAGCCTATCGGAGTGATGAAGGCTGACCTCTCCCTAGCTCTGTCTGTCAATTCTACCTGCCAATACCCCTTGGTCAGGTCAATACTAGTAAGGTAGGTCACCTCTCCCAACTTGTCCAGGAGTTTGTCCATCTAGGGCATCGGGTGGGTGTCGGACTTCATGACTGCATTCAGTCCATGATAGTCCACACAGAAATGAGTTGAGCCATGTGGCTTGGGCACAAGGACTACGGGTGAGGCCCAAGGGCTGTGGGATCTCTGGATTACCCCTAAATTCAGCATTTCCTCAACTTCCCTCCTAATGTCCTTTTGGACAGCCTCTGACACCCAATATGCTGTCCGCCGTATGGGTGTCTGTGCCCCTGTCTCCACATCACGTGTTGCTAAGGGGCTTAGTCCAGGCTTGGCGCTAAACAAGGGGGCCAAGTCTGCTAAAACCTCCCTCACTTTCTGGATCTGGTCCAGGTTCAGCTGTAGAAACAATTTTACTGCCTCCACAGAGGACTTCTGTTTACTCTCTTCCAGCAAGTCCAGAAGGGGGTCTCCTTCGTCCGTCCCCTCCCCATGACTACACACCGCAAACACCATGTTAGACCTATTTGCTTATGGCTTCATCATGTTGACATGGTACATCCTATTTTTCTGTCTATGGTCAGGCAACTCCATATTGTAGTTTAAATCATTTACCTTCCTAACCACTTTGTACGGTCCTGCCCACTCAGCCTGCAGCTTGACTTTCCGGACCGGAATAAGGACCATGACTTCCTGACCCACCATGTATGCGTGAGCTCTGGCTCTGCGGTCATACCAGACTTTTTGTTTCTGTTGGGCAACTGCCAGGTTGCTCTGGGCTGTCCCCATAAGCTCCTTCAGCCTTTCCCTAAACCTAAGGACATAATCCACAATGGGAGTTCCCTGGGTGGCATGCTTGCCTTCCCAGTCCTCCTGGATCAAATCTAGGGGCCCACATACCTGGTGTCCATACAAGAGTTCGAAGGGGGAAAATCATGTCGACTCTTGGGACACCTCCCTGTATGCGAACAACAGGTGGGGAAGGTATTTCTCCCAGTCCCTCCCATACTGTCCAGCAAACACCTGGAGCATTGCCTTCAGGGTACCCTTGAATCTTTCCACAAGTCCATTGGCTTGTGGGTGATATGGTGTCGTGCATCTCTGCACCATGCCACACTTCTTCCATAAACTTTTCATTAGGTCTGACATGAAGGAACCCCCTCGATCGGTGATTACCTCCTGCAGAAACCCAACACGGGAGAAAATCCCAAGTAAGGCATCTGCCACTTTGTCTGTCCTCAACAAGGATAGGGCGACTACCTCTGGGTACCAGGTGACATAAGCCACCACAGTCAGGATGAATCTCTTCCCTGAGGAGCTGGGGGTATTTAAAGGCCCCACAATATCCATTCCCACCCTCTGGAATGTCTCCTCCACTACGGGCAATGGAATTAGGGTGGCTTGGGTTATCTTGCCCGCCTTCCCTATTTCTTGGCACCAGTGACAAGACCTGCAATACTCCTTCACCTGCTGGGTGAAGTTAGGCCAGTAGAAATTCTGGGCCAACTGCTGCATTGTGCGTTCAATTCCCAGATGACCAGACAAGGGAATATCATGGGAAACCTTGAGCAACTGCTCATGACATCCCTGGGGAATGACAAGCTACCTGCCTAGCACCCCTCCCTCTGTCTGTACTGCCTGTGTATACATAAGTCCATTTTCCTAATAAACCCTATGTCTTCTGTCACCTCTCTGTGCTCCATTTGAGTCTGCCCAAGCCCTCAGTTTCTCTAAACTAGGGTCACTTCTCTGAGCAGCTGCGAACCCCTCACACCTTCCCAAGGCATGGGACAAGTCCCCTTCAGTCGCTAAACTAGGGTCCCTAGCACTAGCGTCAGGGATCTCAGGATCACTGTCAATTCCAACCCTCTGACATAGGGTCACCACTCCCTCTTTGGAGTAAACCTCTGTAGCTGGGTGGTTACTTGCTACTGGGTAAATTTCTACCCCCTTTTTATCAGTCTCCCCCTCTGGAGACACAGGCTGGGGAACCAGCCTCTCAGTATCTTCCACAATGGCTTCTGGGGGGCTCAGGGAACTACTATCTTCCCTTGCTGCTTGGCTATGGGTAACTTCACATACCACCCCCTGCTGGAGATTGTTACCCAGGATCACATCCACTGGTAATGTGTTGGCTACAGCCACCTGCTGCACAGTTCCCCCTGTTTCACCCCAGTCAAGGAGAACACTAGTGAGTGGCAATGTTTTCTCTTCACCAGTAAATCCATGTACAGTTACGTATCTATTGGGTATAAGCTGCCCAGGCTGTACCAGAACCCCTTTACCAATGTCAGGGATGCCCTTGTGTCCTTTAACCCCTTCGTCTGTACACCATTTACTATGACTGGGTGCATGTGTTCCCTCATGTTCACTGGCATGCTCTCAGGGACACACAAACTACCCACTTCTTTTCTAGCACCCTGTTGTGTATTATGGCTCACCTTTTTGGGGCACTGTCTGGCAATATGCCCAGTTTCCTTACATAACCAACAAGCATTTCTTATTTCAGATAAATATTTCCGTTGAAACCTGGGCTAACTGGTTTCGGTGGAGGCAGTGAGGGTTTTAGCTGCCCTGAAGGTGCACTTTTCCCTTTCTGAACTGCCACACTCGCCCCATTCTCTGTCACAGCAGGTCTGCTCTTGGCATAGCGGTCTGAGAGTTCAGCAGCCTCTTGCACTGTTTTTGGATCTCAGTCCTCTAGCCAGGTTTTTAGCTCTGCTGGGCATGCCCAATAAAACTGTTCTAATAAAATCAAATTTTCAATTTTATCAACAGAGTTTGCCTCAATTCCTTCCCACCAACATTTTAAAAACAGATGTTGTTTTGTGGCTAGCTCCTCATAGCTCATATTAGGGCTTCTTCTGAACTTACAGAATTTAGCTCTGTATGATTCAGCAGTTAATTCAAACTTTTTTAACAGTGCAGCTTTTAACTTGCTGTAATCGTCACTGTCTTCATTGTTCATTTAACCCAATGCATCCCAAGCTTTCCCAGTAAGTAGTGGGGATAGCTGGAAGCTCCAGAACTCTCTAGGAATTTTAGCCTGAATACAAACTTTTTCAAAAGAATTTAAAAAGGTGTCCATGTCCTCCCCTTTCTTAAACTTGGCTATTAATTTGGAGTTCAATTTGTAACCCAGTCCTGCAGTCCCAGTTAAACCCAAGCCACTTACCTGCCCTGGTGCTGCTGGTTGGAGTCGTAGCTTCTCCAGTTCATGTTGCCACTGGCACTACTCTCTCTTCTCCTCTGCCTCTCTGCGTTCTCACTCTCTCTTCTCCTTTGCAGCTCGCTGGCGCTCATGCTCCTCACAGTCTGCCTCCCTCTGTTGTCACTCTGTCTCTCAATCTGCCGCTCTCTGTTGTCACTGCCTCATGGTCCGCATCCCTTTGTTGTTGCTCTGCCTCCAGTTCCATCCTGCGCAACTCAATTTGCAGTTTGAGTACCTCTGGATTCAGGATACTGGTGACCATCCCCTGTTGCTGTGGCCCTTCACTGACAGTGGCCCTGCTGTCCTCCTCATCAGCTTGGGACCCCTCACTGGCCTCTAGTCCTGCCACACTTGAGGTCTGGTCCCCTTCAGTCATGGTTGGTGATTCACTGCTCTGGGTATCTGCTACCATCAAGGCCTCTATGATGTTCTGCTTTTTGGCTGTCACCCCGAACAGGACTCCTCTGTCCTTGCACAGCTGTTTTAACTGTTCTACAGTGTGCCTGCTGTAGTTGGATGCCATCTTTCCTAACTACTGCTACTTTGACTTTGCACTTTAGAAAAAAAAAAGAAATAGGTAGGAACTTGACTGTATGCCAAGTGATAAAGTTATGTTTCCCTTTTTAAAAAAAAAATTAAATCACTACCTTTCTCTCTTTCAAGTGAGCTTAACAGTCTCAAGCTGACACACTGTACAATGAAGCTTATTATACCAAACTTTATCGCACCGCTGCCAACCAATCTGTCACAGATTCACTCAGCAGGTCAGCCCTCTACTGCCAAAGTGCCAACCTCTGAGCGTAGTCTTGTGAACAGTGAACAGAACAAGGTAGCCCTCTTGTCTGTTTTGTGGATTTGAGTCATCTTAGTCCCAAGTTCTGGAAGGATTCAAACTTGTTAACCTCTTGTTAGCATACCCAATTGTCAGGCTCAGATAATTCTGTCCTCGGGAGGCCAGATATCTTTACCTACAAGCACCTAACCAGGTATAACAAAATGAACCCTTTTAGAACTCTATTCAAGACCCAGAGAAACTCTTAAACTGTTTCCCAGTTTGGTACACCCATAAACTCATGCACCGTGTCAGCTTTAAAACCATCTAACTTCACTTAAAACCAAAGAAATGTTTCAAGGCACACCAGGCAGTTTCTTTTTTTAAAATATATCTTTACTAAGCAAAAGGTAAAATAGTAAACAATAATATACAGAACTCTTATCTCAAAAACATATAGGTCGTTAAATAAAAAGGTGTAAAAGAGTAACTATATTTCCTAGCCACAAAAAATACTTATCTTCTAAAGGCTTGATGTTGCTATTTCAAAGTCAGGTAAAGAAGACAATCTATGAAACCAGAATCATAGTTTTTAAAAGCTGCTTTCTCCAGCCCCCTGGGTGAGGTCACTGTACTTCCTCCTTATCAGGATATTATTACTAAAAATATATATCTACAGGAAACAGGATCCTTATAAGGCAGTAAGAACCTGTTTTTCTCAGCATAACATCAATTCTCAAATGACACCTCTTTGATGAAAAAGGGTCTTCCTGATCTTTACAGATATCAAAGCCTTTTTAATTTCACACAGAAGTGTCATGCCCTGCTTTCCTTTCCGGTAAACGTTGTAAAATGGATATGTTCTTTCCTGCCAACTAGGCTACTGATAACAGAACTAGCTAAACAGGATGCCCCTGATTTTAGGTACCTTTTAGCCCTGCAATTATCTTGGCCTTGCAGTGTTAGATTTTTTTTTATCTAAGTTCCTGTGTGTGTGGTCATCTTACATACTGAGATCTGGGGGAGGTGTGAGTGAGGGAGGTCACTCCAAGTGCACTGGCATTTCCCACAGACAAATTAAATACCACATTTCTGTTATTTTTAAGAAATAAAAAAATGATGCAGCACTCAGAGCTGGCTGTCTATGTCACACTTACCACTCAGTGAGCTAATTCTTTTAGTCCTTTTCTTATTGCAATGTCTCCTGTTTGCTCACACTTCTGTTATTTGCACCTTATCACGGCAATCTGTATTTTTTATTGCTAAATGTGTTTTTTGCCATGAGCTCACCATTTTCCTATCCCTTGGGTTACACCTGGAAACTAGCTTCTGCTCAGGATGCCTTTCCCAGTTACCAATTTTTAAATAAATAATGCTGAAGGTAAGAGGGATATAATTGTTACAAAGCAGAGTCTCAGACAGGTCTTGTAAGGTGTTGTGCTTTCCATGCTTGGTGTGGCTCCCTTTTAAAGCTCTGTTGTCCTGCCCCTCGTGACATGCTCCCACCAGCAAACCAGAACCAACAGCTGCCACTAGTCAGCCCAATCCATTGCTGTAGAGGAGGACAGCCAGGCAGGGAACAATAATGCAGGTAAAAGGGGAGGGGCTGCAGCTGTTCCAAAGCAGAGTCTCAGGCATGTATTTTAAGGTGCTGGGCAGTCCATGCTTGGCATGACTCTCTTAAAGCTCTGTGGCCCTGTCCCCTGGGGATGTGCTCCCACCAGCAAACCTTGAACTGACAGCTGACACCAGCTGGTCTGGTCCATTGATGCAGAGAAGAACAGCCAAGCAGGGAACAATGGTGCAGGTAAGGGGGTTCAGATGTTACAAAACAGAGTCTTAGGTAGGTCTTGTAAGGTGCTGTACAGTCTGTGCTTGGCCTTTCTTTTTTCATTTATATACCCATCTCTGGCTTCTCGATAAACATCCCAGTCACTTTGTAAACTGGGTTTCTTTCCAGTCCTCAGCACCTATCCCTCAGATTTCTAAATTTATGTAAATTTTCATTATACCATGTGGCATTATTTGATTTAACAGGCTTCTCTTTTTGCAGGGTGTGTCTGTCACATACCTACAAAAATTGTTTCTGAAAGAACAACCAAGTATCATTTACTGTAGGAATTAAGTTAACTGTATCCCTCTGAATTTCTTCCATATCTGGCATAAATGCTATATAACCAAAATGTTTTAGAGCTCTATGAGAAATATATCTCAATGTGACCAAACTTTTATCTTTCATCTGCAAATGATCACTAAAACCACTAGTTTTCTAGTTTTTGAATTCTGAGGGGAAAATTAGGTCCAATACTGTAGAAGCAGTAATTTCCCTAAGATTAATTCCTTAATTATTTGGATTCATCCAAGATTTACACGCTCATCATATAAACTATAGGTAGTGCCAATGGTACTCCAATTAACATTACAGTCCCCTATTAGCAGGATCTCATGACTCAATTTAAAGCTCTGCAGTGCATCCTGGAGCTTATCAACACAACTGTTTTCTTAGGGTGATGGTACCTATCTACTAATAAAACTGGCTGGGAATAAGGAAGCTTTATATCTAATGCTAATAATTATAGGGTGTCTATTTCCATTTTCTGCATGCCTTGAGATTCTTTTACCATAAATTAACAACTCTCCACCCTTTTTATTCCTTACTTTTCTCTACAGTTGATAGTCTGATATATTTATGAATGTATCTTTGAATTTTAGGACTTAACCAATTTTCTGAGGTAATCATCAGATCAGATTTATGTCCAATAACCCATTCTCTAATAAGGTCCATTTGGGGTATTGAACTCCTCACATTAAAATGGAATATACTAAATTATTTTCCTTTTAAAATACCTGCATTCAAAATCACATTGTTAGCAGGCCCAGGATTAGGATGTTCATCTCTACAAAGGAAAAGCACAAGGATGTGTAAGCAGTACAGTACTGCTGAATATAGGTCACACATCTTCACATTGTCAAGATGTGTAAACGTGGGTCACACATCTTCAAACACTAAATCTAAAGCTTTGAATTTCTTTTTTTAGCTTTGCCTACCAGTTCTACTGTTATTTTACCATACCTTTTTAATATAACTAGATAGAGAAACAGGCAGATAGATAGATACAGTGATGCTTAGCATCAGGTTCCCTCATGTCTAGTCAAGTCAGTCAGTATCTTGTGTGAAGAACCCTCAAGAATAGTCAGGGTCATCTCTTTACACTTGCCCCACTTCCCTGCAATTTGCAAGCTGGCCACTACAGCCAGCCAGCTAAAGGGTTTGTGGAGGAAAACACATGTGCAGCACTGGCTCTGTACAGTGCCATCTACCCTACAGGTGACAGTGCATATTGTTAATATGCAAAGCAGTGACATCAAGTGACACCAAGCATTACTAGTTATGACTGAGGGCATCATGACAGTAGTATCAGTATATCTTTAGTCATGATGGAACCTGATGTTGGGTACCACTGTAGACAGACAACAAAATATATAGACAATAAACTGTTTTGTCTGTTACAGTATATACAGTAATTCAATAAACAACCTACTTATACAGTAATGTGAGCATTTGGGTATTACAACAATAATATAAACTGAAATTATGGCTTGTGAAGCACAACTGAGATTTTCTCTAGTGCACTTACCCGGTCAACAAAAGCTAAAATAAAATAAAATAAATAAACGTTTTATGTTGCAGTATAAGAAATGGTCCCCCATGGTTTTTCAACTACATTTCTCCTGTGGTCTTTACCTACCAGGACCTCCCTCAGCATTCATGTTACCCTGCATGTTGGGGGAGCTGCTTTTTGATGCCTCTAATGTCCTTTGAATTGCCACTTGACCAGGCATTGGTCGCCCGCCTTGCCCCCAAAGCAGAGACCAGTCTGTCAACACCCTCAGCAGGTGCCCTCTTCCAATTATTCAGCTCTCCAGAGCAAGGGGAAGAGGTGTTCACAAGGCAAAATGGGAGAAAGGGAGAACAATCACATTTTCTGTTCTTTATCTCCTGGTTCCTCCATAAGGGTGCAAGAAGACTGGCAGTGGCATGTCTTAATGCAGCATATCCAGCCTCCCTCCAACACAATGCCAAAGTTACATGGACATCTGTGTCCCCCAAAGTGGAGTTTTTGTAGTGGGGAACATGACCCAATATCAATAGAGGAGGAGAGCATCCCCTAGGATGTGAAATATTCCTTCTGCCTAGCCCATGTTGTTGTTCTAGATTTAGGGTTTGAGTAAGGGTCACTAACATGGCAAATTGCACATGCCACTGATACAGTTTTGGGCCAGCCTTGAGTTACACACGTGTTAATTTATAATTATTACGGCTGCATGGACAGAGCCCTGTAGATGTTTTGCATGTACAAAAGGGCTGGCATCATGTTTTCCATCTGTGGAACTATTTTTCCTCTGCCTGACCCTCCCCCAAGAAGCAATCTGCCCATGTTGTCCCTATGGACTGCAGCACTGCACTATATCACAGTGGGCATTTTTTTTAATGGGCATTCTTTTTGTACATTTCTACATCCCTGTCATTTCTGTCCCCTCCCCCTTAAAGGATATTCATGTTTACCTGCCCCCACTATGCCTTTCTGCCTTTCGGCTCTCTGAAACAAAACCTGCAAATTTTGCCTTTCAGTAAATACACTTAGTTCAAGGTAACTCCCCCCAACACATACACACTCCGCAGCTGGTGGTTGATATTTCTGCATTCATTTCGCGCGGCTTGCAATACACATGTTTTTCCCAAACCCTTCTTTAATTAAAATGGGTATGCTTACCTTTGTCAGTTTTAGCTGAAACTATCTTGCTAAGCTCACCTTAGTCTTCATGCAAAATGAAAAAAAAAAAAAAACAGGTGCCAATTCATCTAACTTACTAGGACTACACCTCCATATAAAACATTTGCCAGCCCCCCCCCGAATCAATATTCAGGGGTTTCATGTGCCCCCCCTCGCAGAAAAGAAAACAAATCGAGCTGCACATGCCTTGGGCCATGATCGCTGGTACAAACACAATGAAAGTTTAGCTCCAGAGTCAGTGATTCCCCGCTCTACTCCAGTCTACTTGTTAAAATTCAGTCAGTAAAGGAAACGGCAATACCGTGTCCTAGACCAGTGATCAGCCCACAGAACAACTTGAAGTAACATAAATATAAACTTGTTCCTTTATGACAATGTGGTAACAGCATTGTGTTGTCAAGCATAAGACTAACAAATGTTTCAAAGTGTGGGAGGAATTTAACAGCACAACTCTCGGTGGTTTGAATTACTAACATCCTTTCTGGTGTTCTTTTCCAAACAGCTAAAGTAATGAGGGAAGGGGCTGGGATAACAAGAAGCCAAAAGATCTGTTAGCAAGGCATGTTAACAACCCGAACATGTTTTAAACAAATTATGGGAGAAAAAAAAAGTTCTTGTTTTACTAAATAAATATTTGTGTGCGTTTCAGTTTTTAAAGTGGACCATTCTGACTTAAGCGTATTCGTGTTTACCTGCCCCCTCTATGCCTTTCTGCCTTTTGGCTCTCTGAAACAAAACCTACAAATTTTGCCTTTCAGTAAATACACTTAGTTCTAGGTACCCCCCCTCCGCCACACATACACACTCCACAGTTGGGGTTGATATTTCCGGGATAATTTCGGGCGGATTGCAGTACTCCACATAGACCTTCAGATATCTGGAAATGATTCAGTTTTAAAAAGGTGAACACTGTGAAGTCCCCGACTTTTTGCTTTCTCCTCCCCTGCAGTCCTCAAAAAGGGCAATAACCTCATTAATAGCCTTGGAATCACACAGCTTTACGATTTTGGCAACTGTGACATCTGGCAATAAAATATGCCTAGCATTCGGTTCCCCCAATTTTTGAGAGATATCAGTGTAAATTAGTAGGACACCATGTTTTTTTTATTTATATACCATACACAGCAACATTGCACGTTATTTATAGCATCACAGGTTAGTGTAACTATTCCTCAGGAGTTATTTTGACGTTTTTCTGCCCAATTCATAAGGTGGCATGTCCCCAAAAGGTATAAACAAAACTGAACTATCTTTGCACATTGCCAGTTATTTGTTTTTTTCGAACTTGCTCCCGATCAACAGAAGCTCGTCTTTAATCAAACTGAGCCACGAAATATGGCCGTGGAATATTTGCGAATACATTTACCATTTTCTATATTTCAAAAAAAGGTGTCATCAAAACACACTCCTTTATTGAGTCAGTAAACTAAAATTATGGTCCCCCAACTTAGAAACATAGAAACATAGAATTTGATGACAGATAAGGACCGCTTGGCCCACCCAGTCTGCCCGTTTCCCTACCTAATGGATAAGCTGCAGATCCTAGTTAACCAGCAGCCTACTTCTTTCTACCCCCAACCCCTAGAATTGCCTTATGGCTGTCCCATGCATGCTTGAATTCAATCACTGTTTTTGACTCCACAACCTCCTCCGGAAGGCCGTTCCATGCATCCACAACCCTCTCTGTGAAAAAATACTTCCTTACATTACCTCTGAGCCAGCCCCCATCTTCAAATTGTGCCCCCTTGTTCTTGCACACTCTTTTTGAAAGATGCTACCCTCTTGGACTTGTTGATTCCCTTGAGGTACTTGAACGTTTCTATCATGTCCCCCCTCTCCCTCCTTTCTTCGAGGCTATACATATTAGGCTCCTTTAGTCTCTCTTCATATGTCTTCCGGTGCAGACCCTGCACCATTTTAGTTGCCCTCCTCTGGACAGCTTCCATCTTGTCTATGTACTTGTGGAGATTGGGTCTCCAGAACTGCACACAGTACTCCAGATGGGGTCTCACCAGCTGTCTGTACAGAGGGATAACAACTTCCTGTTTTCTACTGGTGATGCCTCTCCCTATGCATCCCAGTATCCCCCCAGCCCTCCTTACTGCCCTCTCACATTGCTTGCCCACCTTTAAGTCATCTGATATGAATACCCCCAGGTCCCTTTCCATTTTTGTCGTTGTTAGTATCTCGCCCCCCATTGTCAGCAAAAGCCCCCAACATGTTTAACGAATCAGTGTGGGCACTCTCAGTTTGTTTAGATTTTACGTTTTTTTTTCTTTTAAACAAACACATTTGTGTTATGTCTCATGTGATAACCCAAAATCATTCTGCCCATGTTTCCTCTGGCCTTTCCCTTAAATTACTGTAGAACATCCTCATGTTTGCCCTAATGTAAGTTAATGAAAGATCCTTATAGGTCATAATAATAAGACTGAGCACCTGTTGTTATGGAAAACCTGCCTGCATTAACCATGGGCTAATGCTGTCCTGGGCACAATGACAAGTTTTTCTAGAGCTTGAAAATCTTGTTTCAGTTTTCCTACACTTTTTTTTCTCTGTGTCAGAGTGAATCTCAAATTAGACTAGATAGATAGACAGACAGACAGACAGATAGGTAGGGAGGGAGGAAAGGAAGGAGGGAGGGATGTAGATAGACAGGTAGGGAGGAGGGAGGGAGGAAGGGAAGGAGGCGGGATGGATGTAGATAGGTAGGTAGGTAGACAGACATAAGACAGACAAACTCTCACTAGTATGTGTATTAATACAATAATATACTAATTTATATACTTTGGGACATCATTTTCCCATTTATTATTACACTGAAATAGTTGTTTTTTTGTATGTGAGGGTGCTTATTAAATAAATGTTGGTGTTTGAATATACAGTGCAACCTGTCGAAACTGATTATACATTTTGCTGATATACATTGTATGACTGCTATGTTGCAGTTTATCTCTTCATGTGAGATACGTGTGGCATGTAACTCTGTATTTAAATAAATTTTGGTGTCTGAATATACAGTGCAACCTGTCTAAACTGGCTACTGTGTATGTTTTGATGATCTATATTGTATGGCAGCTATGTTGCAGCTTATCTTTTCAGGTGAGATATATGTGGCATGTAACTGTATTGTGTGCTTAAGATAAATTGTCTAACCTGTGCCTTTCTAATTTTAACCAGATCCTTGCCTTGCAGTGCTGATGTAAACTATTGAAAATGAGTCCTTAATGATATTTCCATTTCACATGAATAAAATTACTGTAGTATATGGTTGATCCTTATTGTGCACAGAAATCAGTGGCTTCAAAATCCTCATTGTGCATGTTCTAAAAATGTTGTTGTGCACATTCTATAATTAATGATCAACTCCTGAGAGCCCGACTCTTTTTGCAGGTGGCTTAGATGAAAGGGGGGAGCAAGGGCAAAGATTCGGAGAAAAAAACAAACAGCTTTGTAAACGGAGCCGAATAGAGTGATGCTGTCTTTTTATGTTTGTAACTGTTGGTGACTTGTTGACATATATGTAGAATTTTTAATTTTGTCTACTTTTTTCCCTCTTGGTAAATTAAAAAATTATGTTTGTACCTGTTGGGGACCTGGCCCAGGTGTGATTAACGGCTCCTTAAGATCTTGCACCTAGCAGTACGATGTTAGGGATCACACAATGGACTACATATGAGTCTTTAGCACACCATTATTTATCCCCAGCTAATCTCCTGGCTTTCAGCAGGTGATGTTAAATGCCCTAGTTTTGTAACAATATATTTAATTACATCTAGTCTTGGTGTAATTTAAACAGAATTTACCATCAGAATTGGCAATATGACACAGAAAAGATAGCTCTTGGTGTATTAACAGTCCATATTTTCCACAGCAACTGACTACATTACCCTCATAAACATACAATTTGACACTAGGTAAGGACCACAGGGGCCATCCTAGTCTGCCCATTTTCTTCACAAACTTCATTATGCAGCCGTGGTGGATCTGACAAGAGTTTGTTTTTTATTTGGAATCACATACACTAAAATAGCCTCATTTTGGTGAAATATCTATTTTCAAGAAGGCCCTGGGGGCTTACAGAGACCAAGAATTTCCTGTATTGGTTAAAACATACCTAAATTGCCATCATAAAAATAATACTATACTTTATGTAGATGTAGAAAGGTTCCAGCTAGATTTAGAGTGGGGGTGCATAGGAACGAAAAAGGTCTAGCAGTTGCATGTGCCTTTAAAATGATCAAACATGGCACTCTGAAGGATCTTAAGGTTTTTTTTTTGTTTGTTTTTTTTACTTCTCTTATTATATGAAGTAGTCAATTCCAGGTTGTTGGGGCTGCCATGATGAGGGCCTTTTTGGTCAAAGTACTTGTACATCCTTGCTTGATATAAGAGATCTCTAGTCTGGAAGTACATTTGCTGTTGCTGATGTAATTTGACTAGCAGTCTGCTTAGACATGCAGAAGGAATTTGCAATACAAGGCCTTTTGTCTTTTGAATCTGTCTTAAAAAGATGCATGCCATGCATGTTACATGTAACAAATAGCAGTAGCTGGACATTGTTTTCAACTCATGGAATGTGCTGCAAGTCTAATTCAATTTATAATGTAGAGTGTTTTAGTCTTTTTAACCAGTTTTATGAAGACGCATGTTATGTGCATTTTGTATAACAGCAATAGCAACTGGTGCATGGCAAAATAGAAACATAGAAACATAGAAACATAGAAGTTGACGGCAGATAAGGACCACAAGGCCCATCCAGTCTGCCCATTTCTTTTTCTACCTTATAAATGTGCCATTGGCCTTTGCTCTGTCAGTGGCCTATTTATTCATACTCATTTGTATTGCTCCCTTATGCCTATCCCATGCCTGTTTGAAGCCCTGCACTGTATTCATAGCCACCACTTCTTGAGGTAGGCCATTCCATGCATCCACCACCCTTTCTGTGAAAAAGAATTTCCTCACATTCCCCCTTAATCGGTCCCCTTCTAATCTCATGCTGTGTCCTCTTGTCCTGCTATTTTTCTTATATTTAAACATGTTAGACTCTTTTACCTTGTTAATGCCCTTAAGGTGTTTGAATGCCTCGATCATATTACCTCTCTCCCTCCTTTGCTCAAGGGTATCCATATTGAGCTCTGTTAATCTGTCCTCATATGTCTTCTGATGCAGTCCCTGCACCATTTTGGTTGCCCTTCTCTGGACTGCCTCAATTTGGTTAATGTCCTTGTGAAGGTGTGGCCTCCAATACTGCAAGCAGTACTCCAGATGGGGCCTAACCAGTGTCTTGTAAAGAGGGATTATTACCTCCCTCTTATGACTAATAGGATCTGTACATATAGCGAAATTAATAAATTCAAAGTTCTAACTTGGGAGCAATTCCGTTTAGGAATTCTAGGAGCTAGCAAGAGATTATAGCAACAAACTAAGACTTAAAGTGATTGGTGCTTTTTTACAGAAAATGGTTATTAAAAAGAAAGGCAATTAAGACACATAGGAATTAAGGCCCAGATATTCAAACTGCGCCCAAAAGGTGTGCAATAGCAGGAACAAGTGCAAGTCCATTGCACCCATGTGCAAGAGGTGTGATATTCAAAAACTGAGCCGGCCAACCTGCGCCTACAGCCGACAACTGAATATCATACCACCTGCGCCATAGCGCAACTAGGGAGGGGAAGCTGAGCAGATCTGATGCGCCATAGCGCAACAAGGGATGTTCAGCTGAGCAGTCCAGAGGCACCATAGCATAAACAGGGATGCCCCCCAGCAGCAGGGCAGCAATGCAACTGCACAACCAGGGAGGTAGGGGCCCACCACCCATGCCACAGATGGGCAGAGGAACACACAGCAGAAAAGACATTGTCCCTCCACACCCCATACACTGCACAACTGGAGGAGGGCTGGAATAACCACTGGCCCATGGAGACAAGCAACCAACCCACAGCCGGGCCATGGTGCCCCATCACACCCCCTGGCAAGCTGTGACTGGCACACAAGGAAGGCTAACCACCCTGTGCCACACCATCCCCCCAATGCAGAGCACATCCTGCACCGTGACCCCTAGACACTCTTCCCAGGAGCAGCATCCACCACTGCAGGAAACCCCATGCATGCCACCACCCCCACTGTGACAATGCAACCCTGTGCACCACAGAACCATGCAAGGCAGCCCCACCACGAGCACCCATCAGCGGGTGGCAGCACACAGCAATGCAACTATGGCATACACAGTGCCACCATGCACAGCCCCGCCGAGGTGCAGCTGAGAGATTGACCATGCGTCAGCACACGAGGCACCCCACATGGGACAGGGTATGCCCCGGACACCACCAGTGGTACAGCACCCTGCACACTCTCCCAAGGACACACCCCAACCCAGCACTGGCCACAACAGCCAGCACAGACACCCACAATGGTGCATGGAAGCATGCACCACACCGGATGCCACACAGTGCATGAACAGACACCCACCCATACCCAAGGGCACAACAACACAGGGACGCAGTAGAGGGGCAACCAAGCCCCCAGCGTGGGCCCATGTAAACTGTGTACACACAACCTGCAGTCCTCCATGGCACAGGAGTGGCAGCCACCCTGCACAGGCACTGTGGACCTGTACACCACCATCATTTGCCCAGAGCACAAGTCACAGACAGTGGTACATATCCCCTGCAACACACACAAGCCACAGCATGGAGCTGGGACAACAACTGTGGAGGCCACAGTGTCACCTGAGGCAGACATGCACCACACCAGTGACAGGAGGCAACCCAGCATTGTGACGGGTACAGTGGCTACCCTGCATGGACAGCCACCACTGACATGCCAGCAGACTGTGCAGGTCACAGACATGCATGGGTGTCAGCTGCACAGGCCATGGAGGGGCTGACAGGGGCACCATGGACACAGAGCATGCACCATGGACCACTGCACACAGTCATCCAGTGCACAGGGCACAACACACACACCACAGACACTGACTGATAGCTACCACCACACCATAGTCACCTCTCCATGGGCACACACACATACCCATGACTGCACCACCCCTGACGCCATGCACACCACTGCAGCTGAGCACCTATAGCCCGCTGCAAATCAGAGACCACCACAGTATTCATATCAAAAGATCTGTATTCAAAAACAATATCAAAACTAACTATTTACAATACTATATACAAAGTTGGGTGGGAGGGCCACAAATAAGGTGGGGTGGGTAAGGGGCAGGGGTGAACAAATGGGACAGGAAAGGAGGGGTGTGAGGGTGGGTCCAGGGGGGTAGGGGATATCAGGGGCAGAGGGATGGTTAATGGAAGCCCCGCTCCCCGCTCTGGCTGCTCCACCTCCGGTGCCTCCTCCGGACCCCAAGCTGGTCGATCCGTTGCATGATCTCCAAAGAAGCCCTTGCCACATTCAGGATCTCCCTTAATGCCTCCCAAATCTCCAGCAGCTGTCAGACACCTAGGACATGGGAGCACAGTCAATAGGTGTGAATGCACAGCCCTATACAGCCCACCCACTGTGTATGGCATACGGCCGTGGGACATGCCTCTGTGATGGTGTGTGACCACCCACAGTGATCACGTCCACAAGACCTGCCCACCCAGACGCGTACGGCCATGCAGAACGCTGCACACACCAACTGGCCAAGTCATGCACAGCACCACTGTGGCCATTTAGTGACATGGCTATGTGGTGCAAAGACAGTGGCACAGCCATGTACCTGGTGCATGCATGGACCACCATCGATGCACTTCCAGACATGCAGTGCCACTGGACAGTGCTGACTGTAACAAGTTGCGTGCATGGCAGTGGTGTCAATGGATCGTGGCCATGCCCCGCTGCCCACACTGTTACACAGCATGCAATAGTAATCATGGAGGTATGCCATTCACCATCATTGGGCCAGTCCCTCGGGCACTGTGGACCGTCGCCCCTCCTAGCGTCCCTGTCCTCCTGGTGGCGCCGCATCTCCTGGGCTAGACTCCACTTCTCCAGCCCTGTGGTACAAACATGGAGAGAGGAACATCAGTACAATCCTGTAGCAAAGTCCCCCTGCCCCCAGGTGTGTGCCCTCCCACCCAGCCAGACCCACCCACCCCACATCCTGATAACACCACCACAGCCAACACCGGACAGTCCCTCCCCCATGTTCCAGACACATACAACCATGATACCCATACGGAAGATAAAAGTGTGTGGAAGTAACACCTACCTGGCCATGGCACCGTGCCCCTCCTGGCACTTGACAGCAGGCGGGCAAGCAGGTCTGGTTCCCTCCTCTGCAGGTCGCCATATCTGTGGCGGCACTGCTCCACTGTCCACCCCATTCCTGTGGCCTCCTCCAGTGCACTGGATACCTCCTCCCACACCTAGCTCCTGGACCTGTACAGGGGTGCCTCCCCAAACAGTGGTCCATAGAGTGGCTCTACTATGGCCACTAGGTTGGCCAGTTCTACTTGGCCTCACTGTGCAGCCCTCCTCCGTGCCATTCTACTAGCTCAGTTAGGTCAAAATGGCACTCTGCAGTGCGGCTCCACCATGTGCAGATGCTGCGCAGTACAGCGCTGCCATTCCCTATCACGCTGTCACCGAACAGCATGATAGTGGTGCATCCATGCCTGACGCATGTTGCCTAGGGGGAAAAGGTCAGGCACTGGGTCAAGGGGCTCTGGTGCACAGACAGGCACAGCACCATTGGAACCCAATGCATGTAGCATGATTGGATGCCTGTGTGCTACCTCAAGTAGTGGCCTACCGCACTGTTGCCCCAGTGCGTCTATGATGGCCCAGTGCCACAGCGCCATATAGGTGAACATCACTGTAGCACCACTGGCACAATGGTGGCTGTGCCCTGCATTGCTTCCCATGCACAACACATCAGCAGCGTGGCAGATGCCTGCATCAGCAACCCGGGCATGCGCAGTGAGGTGTATACTGCGCATGTCACAGAACTGCGCTCTTGGCTCAGCTCGTTCAACACAATTGCGCAAAGCACAACAGCACGATATTCAGTCATCATATGCAAAACAGCTAATCAGCCATTCAATGGCACAGCACTGTAATTTTCATCCAGTTAAAGTTGCGCCTCACCTCATTTGCATGGGTTGCGCTATAAAAGTGTGACATTGGGCTGCACTGGCCATAGTCGGTTACTGCAGTCTATTGGTGAGTTGCATGCTGTTTGGGAGTGTAGACTGTGGATTTTGGGACATGCATGGGACTGCACAGTCACAGGTAACAATCATTCTTACAGGCTAAATAATGACCAAGTGAGTTGTGGGTGAGGAGGAACACAGTGGTGGGAGGAGGAGGAGGCCTAATTTCACCAAGGCCAAGACTGATGCCCTGTTTGAGGCCTACCTGGATCAGAGGCCGCTTCTCAGTGGATGGCAGGGAACACCTCAGGCCCGTGCTGCTGCATGGGAGGAGGTGGCACGTGCAGTAAACCTGCATGGTAGCCACCAGCGCTCCGTGCAGGAGTGCAAGAAGAAGATGGGCACAGACAGGAGGAGGATAAAGGAGAAGGTGACTGCCATCAGGGCAGCATGAGCTGCGACAGGTGGGGGACAGACAGAGGTGGTACACCTGACCCCACAGGAGGAGAGGGTTGCTGGAAGCATGCAGTGTTGTGCCATTGAGGGTGTTCCGGATGGTGGCTTCCAGATGGGTGGTCACATGCAGTAGCGCGACTTTGTTTTCCCTTACAGATCCTGAGCATCTGCATGGGTCAGTGGTGGTGGGCCTGTCCACTGAGGACAGTCAGATGGAGATGGGGCAGGGCCCATCCACCTCCACAGGTATACGTGGCTCAGTGCGACAGTGGGCCCGCCTGGCTGTCCAAACTGATGTTGTTGGAACAGGTGCAGAGGAGGCCCTGCCTGTGTCCCAGCATGCCAGCGTCCACGGATGCCAGCATGCTGTGACTCGGGCCAGTGCTGGGTCCGTCACTGATGATGATGATGCTAACAGCATGGGCAGTGACATGTGTGTGCCATGGGATGGCCACACAGCAGGTAACATGTCGGCCATGGCTGTGGGTGGTGCTGCCATGGAGGCCTGCGTGTCATCACAGTCCCAGTCTGTGCCTCTCAGCACCAGTGGGGCAGCACTGGTGTGTGCACAGGACAGTGGGACTGTTGCGGCCACTACAGTGGCACCAGTGAGCCCTGGGGAGTGGCAGCCAGATGGGCAGCATCAGCAGTCGGCCAATGGGCTTGGGGGTACAGGGTCAAGGGTGGTGTCTGTGAACCGCCTGTGGACATGCCCAGACCTGGTCCTGGTGTGCAGTGCTCACCCTCAAGGGGTGCTGAGCATCAGGGCCGTGCACACCCTGAGGGACAGGATGCCGAGGAGGCAGATGATCTCTTGGATGAGCACACCCACCTACTGCAAGCATCAGTCCACCAGCAGATGCAGCTTGTGACGTCGGTGGATGCACTGCATACAGCTCTGGGGCAGGCAGAGGAGCGTCACAGCAGAGACACTGCTCTGATCCTGGCAGGGATGGACCGCTTACGGGAGGATGTGACCACTGCCATTGACAGGCAGACACAGGTATTCACTGCTGTCATGGCCACAATGGGCACACAGTCATGTGCCCATGCATAGCAGACACCACACAGTGCACTGTCCACTCCCCATTCCCGGCATCATGCGACACCCTCCCTGTCGACACCGGGTTCAGCTGTGGGCATCCCGAGCACACCTAGCGCAGGCATGTTTGCTGTGCTGCAGACCCCTGCACGAGCACGGTCACGTTCATGCAGTGGAACCCCTGGGGGACCATCGGTGCCACCCCATGAGGCCAGTGGTCAGCCTGTCAGTGCTGGCAGATCTCGGTGGAGCCATCCACACATCCATGGTGGCCGGGGCACTGTGTCACATGACTGACCTGTCTCCCAATGTGGCTACTGTCTGGTGATGCCCTGTGTGCATTGTGTCTTTCAGCGGGCATTGCACGGGTGGGTACCCGGCCCTGCACGTGGACACACAGTCCATCTGCACACACCCTCGGCTGCTGTCCACAGTTGCGTGTGCATGATGATGCCTGCATTGCACTGTACACCAATGTGCAATGGTGCTCAGCATCTGACACATGCACATGGACAGGCAGTGGGCGTGGTGGTCTGTGGACATGTGTGTGGCTAGGGGTGGCATTCTGGGTCGGTGTGCCTCCTACCCTTTGTGCATGTCTGGTGCATTGTGTGTGTGTGCGTGTGTGTGTGTCCATCCACTTGGCATGTTAGACCTCACCCATCCCTGGTTGTGTGTGTGGTTCCATGCCCGGCCACTTCCCTTGATGGCATGCACCCCTGGTGTGTGTCCATGCATGTTTGTGGGTTGTGCCTTAGCCACTGTTGGTTGCACATGGCCCCATGACTTACCTGGGTTGGCTGAAGTGCTCATCTGTGATGGTGTCCCAGTGCAGCTGTGCCAGCCGGAGCAGTCGGGGGTCCCATCACCCAAGGAGGGGCTGCCCATCACCATTGTCACTGGTGACTCATCGTCCCCATCACTGTCCCCTCTTTGACCTGTACAGCTATCCCACATTCATTGGCCATGTTATGCAGGATGCAACAGGCCAGGAATAGCCCACAGGCCTTTGAGGGGCTGTACTGTAGGGCACCGCCAGAGGTGTCCAGGCAATGGAAATGTGCCTTCAGCATCCCGAACACCCACTCTATGACATTATATGTGGTGGCGTGTGCCTCATTGTAGCATTGCTGTGATGGGGTCGTGGGCCACCGGTAGGGTGTGAGCAGCCAGGGACGGAGTGGGTATCCACTGTCACCTGTGTGTAGAGGGTGGAGGTTAGTTGGGTGATCAGCATCGCCCTGCCCTGGGCCATGTAGGCCACTACCCATGTCACCTCTGACCATGCCCCCCCAGGTCCTATGATTGTCCATGTGGTTTGCATACTCACCCACTAGGTGGCCAGTGGGGATATCCCCACTCTCGAATCTGTGGCACAGTGCCGACTGATGCCAGATGAAGGCATCAAGTGCTCCCCCAGGGTGCGTGGCACAGACATTGATTATACGCCCCCTGGCATCGCACACCACCTGGCAGTTGATGCTGGCATAGCCCTTGTGATTTATGTATGCGGCCCCCTCTGGGCCAGGTGGTGTGCAGATGGCCACATGGGTGCAGTCTATTGCCCCTAGCATGCCAGGCATACGTGCTACCCTGTGGAACTCCTGTATGTTTGCTGTGCGCTCTGCCGGTATGCTGGGGAAATGGATGTACTCCACAGCATGTGGCAGCAGTGCACTGAGGAACTGGGTGAGGTGGCATGATGTGGCCAACTGGGTTAAGCCTGTGGTGTCCCCAGTTGGTCTCTGGAAGGTATCCGTGGCAAGCAAGCACATGTAAGCTGTCACTTTCATCTCCACTGACAGGGCATGGCTTCATCGTGTAGGTGCCTGCATCACATCACTGCACAGCTCACAGAGCCACCTCAGAATTGCCCGATTCAGGCAGTACCAGCCCACAATCTCGGTATCACTGTACAGCTTGAAGCAGATGCTGGCTCGGTACTGCCTGTTGGGGGCATACCGCTGACGGGCCCTTCCACGGCCACGCCCCCTGCTGCCCGCCTTCTCACCCCCCTCATTACAGCCTCCATCTGGAAGGTGGCACTGGCCATGTCTCTGGCTTGTGTTCACCACCCCCGGCAGCTGTTTCTGTATTCCCCCGCTGTCCTGGCTGCTACTTCCCCTGCACCAGGAATACCTGCCTGTGCTGGCCTCACTGCAGTGTGGTGTACTTCCCTCTTCTGCACTGTCTCCCCACACCTTCCCCTGTGCTTGTTGCTTCCAGGTGCCCTTTCCTGCCTGGCCCTGTGTGTTCCTGCTGCCCAGTTTTCCCTGCTATCTTTGGCTCTCATGTGGCTTCCCTGTAGCGTTCTTGTGCCTCTCCCTTGCTCCCTTTTATTTTGGCTCATTTCCACTATGGCGCAACTTCCGCTTGCTCCCCTATTGCGCATGGTGCATGTTGTTAAATATTGCACTGCGCCATTTATGCATGGTTCCTCCCCCTTCAGTTGCGCATGCATTCATTATCATTGTGCTATTGCTCAGCGTGATTTGGGGGGCACAACTGCCTCCTGCTGAATATCACAGAATGGCGCATTTTCAGACTTGCGCAAGTGCAACCCTATTGCGCATGGCTCAACTCTTTTGAATATCTGGGCCTAATTGTATTTCTGCCAGGTATGAACTTCTTTGTTTTAAAGTTGGTTTAAATAACATTAGAGGCTTGGATTCAATTTGTACAAAACACACATTTGCATGTGGTGCAGAGCGACAAGGGTTTAAGGCACTGAGCACAGTGTGTATTATTTATATTCCATAAGAAAATAGGCTTTTGCCATCCCAGTGGTGCAGAAGGTTGAGGTGCTGGATGCCACACCTCGAACCACGCCAGTGATCTGGGTTCAGAAATGGACTCAGGTCATCGGGGGCTGGCTGGGGAAGAAGAGGATTGAGCATCTGGAGGACTGCTCACCTCTCCTGGGGAGGTGGGTGGGAAGCCCGTTCTAGTGGCCCCCAGTGGAGACCAGGGCTACTACATGCAACGGTGCAGGTGGGACAACCAGAAAGCCGGAAAACAGCTTCGGCACCACCGGATGATAGCCTCTGTGCTCCATGTCCCTCAGAACCTCCAGGAGTATCCTTCACCACAGTAGCGCCTCTGGACCGTAGGAAAAAACATAGTGTGCCGGGGTCCCCTACCACCCGGTGCCTTCCCCCTCAGAAGAGGGGGACCCGCCCGGTGATGGGATATGTCAGGACAAATCGGGGGGTCAGCTGCGATGTGTGTGTGGAGGAGCTCCAGAAGAGGACAGCCGAGGCATGGAAGCACTAGGTGGCCCAAAGGAGGGGGAGGGAGGTAAAAGAGTATACAAAAAAAAAGAAAATAGGCTTCATTTAATACTTTTTTGTATATGTTTTTGTAGCAAAAACATGAATCTTGACAGAGACTAAATAAGGTCACAAAGTCCAAGCAGTGAGTGAGTACTGCATCAATTTGGATACCTAAAAAATTATATGGACTTGTTTTTTAAAGCACTTGCTTGTTCTAACATAACATGGATGTATTTTTTAAGCTAGAAAACGTGAAGTGCACTCCAGAAGAAGCCCATATGTAATACAGTTAAACATTGAGAGGCACATTTCAACAAATAAAAATACTCAAGAACACATTTTTTGTGAGTGTGAAAGCTTTCTTTCCTGTCCACCCATCTCTTTGTCTTGATATCAGCATCATCGAGGTGGCAGCCTTCACTTGTTGACAAAAACTCATTTCCCATGGCTACTCATAGAGATTCTGGGAACCTGGTTGTCACAAAAATATCACTATACTGTATATAGATGTAGAAAGGTTCCTGTTAGATGTAGAATGGGGGTGCATAGGAATGAAAAGGATCTAGTAGTCACAAGTGCCTTGAAGATGACTAAACACTGCACTCTGAAGGATCTTGAGGGGTTTTTTTGTTTGTTTTTTACTTCTCTTATCACATGAAGTAGTGAATTCCAGGTTATTGGGGCTACCATGAGGGCCTTTTGCCAAAGGATTTGTACATCCTTGCTTGGTATATGAGATCTCTAGTCTGGAAGTACAGTTGCTATTGCTGATGTAATTTGACTAACAGTCTGCTTAGATATACAAAAGGAGGTCATGCACAATTCATTTGCAACCCCTTATTATTTCAGAGGATAGAAGTCCTAGGCTGCAATGCATGAGGCAATGGAGACACTATTCTATTGCCACAGCCTTGGTTTGCTTGGTTTACTTAGTAATGTAGGACAAAAGCAGGCTAGAAGCCCATCGAGATTGTCCCCCACATAATGTGGGTTATTAATCCTGGGTTAGGTTACATGTTAACCAGATGTCTAGGCCCTTTTTAAATGAGTCAAAAGTCTCAATATCAACTAGATCTTGGGGCAGGGTATTCCAAATTCTGGGTGCTCTTCTGGAAAAAAGTTATTCCTTTTATTAGTTTTAGCTCGCTTCACGTCTAGCTGTTTATTGCGCAGCTTAGGGACAATGCATCTTTGACCGTAGGGGAGTCCGCATTGGTGCATAAGTTCAGGGGAATGTAGCATTTTATACAGAAAGAGAATATCTCCTCTACACCTTCTATTATGTAGAAAGTGAAGGCCTGTTTCCTGTAGTCTGCAAGGATAATCCTTGGAGGCTAAATAAGGGACCATTTCGTGGCATGCCTCTGTATCTGTTCTGTGTGTGTGATATCACCATTAAGATAAGGACTCCAAAAGGGTGACCCATAGTCTGTATAAGGTCTAATATAGGCCCTGTAGAGGGAGATCAAACATTGTTCCGTCTTAGTTACAAAGGTTCGTTGGATTTGTCTGAGTAACTCATTTGACATGCGAGCGATTTTTGCACAGTGCTCTGTTGAAGAGTCTATTGTTGACTAGGATGCCTAGATCTCACTTGCTGCTTGATGCATTGAGAGGGGTATTGTTAAGATAGTAAATATTTTTGGGGTTATTTTTTCTGAAATGCAAAACAGCACACTTGTCAACATTAAAAGCTTGTCATTACAGTGTGCCCATTGCTCGACAGGTTTTAGGTCGGTGGCTAGTGTTGCAGTGCTACAGGCACTGTCTACCCTCCTTCCCAACTTGGTATTGTCAGCAGATTTAGAAAGCACATTGTTAGAGCCAATTTGCATATCACTAATAAAGATGTTAAACAATGTGGGTTCCAGGACAGAGCCCTGGGGTACACCACTAGTGACTAAACCAGAGTTAGACAGAGTACCATTAATTCTAACCCTTTGAGACCTATTAGAGAGCCTAATGCAGTTCTATACATGCTAAGCAACTAAAACTGTGTGTAAAGCTTTGGCATTAGCAGATCTCTAGACTTCACTCCCTTATTCCAGGAGTGGTATGAGTGATTGCTTTAGGAGAAGTTTTATTGTGCTGAGGTGAATGCAGCTTTTGTTGCAATAGAATGGCCCTAACTTTTGGTATGCATTTATGACAGACCTATTAATGTGCTTCATACAGAAATGTTTAGTATCAAGCCACAAATCCAGGTATATAAAATATTGACATTTTTTCAGTGGTGGTCCTGTTGAGTACATGACTTAGACTTGTACTGAGTTGGGAGTGACTGTCCTTCCACTCAGTGAACAGCATGGATTTATTAAGTTGTTCAATAGCAGGTAGTTTGCATTCATCTAGGACTGAGTTTCAGTGAACATATTTTGCAGCGGATTTATTTCAGAGACTGACATGACCTTGGCATACATTACTGCATTTATTTGTTTATTTAGCTTTTGTTTACCAGGTAAGCACGCTGGACAGTCAAGTGCCTATTTTCAGGTGTGACCCGGGAGAATTACATAGGTACAGGCAATAAGAATACAGAGGCATGGTAACAGCAAAACAACAAGGTACAGTCAGGTACATTCAGAGAATTCAGGCCATAACAGTTACAGAGGCTAGCAATCAACAAGTTACAGACAAACTACAAGGTGCAGGCAAGAATAGGCAGGTAGCTACCAGTCAGGGGACCAGCAGAGAGCCAATAAGGCAAGTGCTGTGTTAGGCAATGACAAACATGGGAGACAGTCAGGGAGGCACACAATATTGCAGCAGGACAGTATAAGATTATGGGCAGGTTAGCCATCTGGACACGTGCAGTCACAATGAGGCAGAGCGTGCACCCTAGGGGGGGTTGAACAGCTAGGAGCAAAGGCAGGCAGAGGCTTGTTTTAAGTAGGCCCAGAGTGAGGACCTGAAACACCTGTGAGAGGGAGCAGCCCTTACAAGTGCAGGGAGGAGGTTCCAGGCTCTGGGGGAGAGAGCCGTGAAGGCACGATCCCCTACAGCTGAGTGAGTTTTGGGGACCATGAGTGTCAGGGAGTCACTGAACCTCAGCTGATAGCCAGAGGGGGCAGGCTTGAGCAGAGCAGCCAGAGCGGGAGGAGTGGATGAGCAGATGATGTTATCTGAAAAGTTACCCAGGACAAAGGACTGATGGTTTCTGGGGGAGAGCCACCCCAGCCTGGAGTAGAGTTGACAGTGATGGGTGAGACCGGGGGCCGATAGGGCAAAATGACACATGTTGTTGTATGCTGTGTCCCATTTAGTGAGCCAGGTTTTTGGGGCATTAACAAAGGAGGTAAGCCCATAGCAGAGTGAGGGGAGAAGAACCCCTTTTGCAAGAGCAAGTCAGGCAGCAGGGGTGAGGCAGCTTTTGGCCCTGTATGCCAGACCCAATTTATAGTTAGTGGCCTTACAGGAGTTCCATATGTGCAGGGAGAGGTCCAGCTGAGGGTCAAGGGTAACCCTCAGGTACTTGAACAGTGAGCCACCACCACAGGGATGCAACCCAGCAACCTTGAGATCATCTGGGCACACCCTGATCTTGGCGAGGGAGCCAAATAACATGGCCTGTGTCTTCTGGAGGTTGATGACAAGCTTTTGTGCTTTGAGCCAGGATTGAATGCGATCAAAATCCAAGTTAAGTCTGGTGTTTGTGTCTCTGATGTCATGGGAGCTGGCCAGAAGCACAAGGTCATCAGCATAGAGGGTGACCTTACCACAGGTGGGGACTGAAGGCAGCTGGTTGATAAAGAGGAAGAACAGCAAGGGGCCAAGGACGGACCCCTGTGGCACCCCGCAGGTGACTGGAGCAAGCCCAGAAAGGGCTTTCTGGAACTTTGTGTACTGCTGCCTGCCCGAGAGGTGGGTGTAAACCAGGCTAGTACAGGAGAGGAAAGGCCAAGGGATTGAAGGGCAGCACCCAGAAGGGTATGATTGACCAGATCAAAGGCCTTTGACAGGTCAGTGAAGATAGCCCCCTTGAGCATACCTTGATCAGTCGTAGATCTGATTTCAGAGGTGACTTGTATGACGGCAGTGGAGGTGCTGTGCCTTTTACGGAACCCTTGCTGCGCAGGGGAGAGGGAGCCATGGATTTGAAAGAAGGGAGCAAGTTGAGAGGCCACAACCTTTTCGAGCAGTTTGTTAACTGCAGATAGAATCGCTATGGGGTGATAGTTATCAAGAATTTTGGGATCCCCACGCTTGAGGACTGGGATCACACATGCCACCTTCCATGTGTCCAGGATAGTTCCAGTTATGAGAGAGGAGTTGAGAATGTGGGAGATGGGCCGTGCCAAGAAGGGTGCCCCCTGGCAGAACAACTTGGGCTCAAGGTTGTCATGCCCAGCTCCAGAGTGAGGGGAGAGACCTGATAGGAGCTTCCATGTCTGTTTGTAGGAGACAGACTTGAAGTAGAAGGGAAGGGGAAGCAGGGGGGTGCAGCATCTTCAGTGAAGCTCGGCCCTCTGGGTGCTGAAGATATGGGCATGAAGCCCGACAGGTCAGGGAACAGTGCATTGAAGGCATTGGCTATCATCAAGGTATTATTGCAGCTAATGCCACTGATATGCATGTCGGAGACCTGAGGGTAGGCAGGACCACTAACGGTATGTTTGATAGCCTGCCAGAAACTCCTTGGGTTCTTGGCAGTTGCTTCGAGGGAGGATTTGCAGAATTCACTCTTTGGAGAGTGGATAGCCCACTTACAAGAGTTCCAGAGCTGCCTGTAATCCTCAAAGTCAGATCTGACCCTGGTGGACTTATATTTATGCCAGCTTTTATTCCTAAGCTTCATCAGGGCAAGCAGGCCCCCATGTAACCATTTTGTGACAGTGACCCTCACTCTTCTCCTTATGCGTGGGGCATGCCTGTCTTGTAAGGGGGTAATAATTGATAGAAAGCAGTCAAGAGCAGCAGAGGGGTCACTGTTTGCATAGACTTGGAACCAGTCAGCCCAGCTGAGGTCCGCAAGGAAGATATCATGGTTGAATCTTGAGTAGTCCCTCATCTGGATGACTTTGGGGGGGCCCTGGGGGTATGAACCCTCCAGATGCAGTAAGTAGGGGAATGTTCTGAGATGGAATCTGAGAAGAGGCCAGAAGTAGCAATTCGATTGAGCCTGTTGCTCAGAATTCAGTCAAGAAAAGTGCCCTTGCCCCCAGAGGAGGAGGTTCTGGTGGGTTCAGAGATAATTTGACCTAGGTCAAGACCAGACAGGAGAGGTTCATAGATTTTGGCGTTGCCACTCAACCAATTTAGGCTGAAGTCTCTGAACACTAGGAGTTCTCCAGTACCCACCTTGGGGCTGAGGCAGTCTAGGAGATGGGAGAGGCCATGAGCACCACCTTGATGTGGGTTATATACACATGCCAGGTGGAGCTTCTTGACATTACCCAGCAGTAGGACGGCATGTAGGAACTCACAAGGAGAGGAGGAAGGGTGAGGGATGACCGTCACCTTGAGGTGGGACTTAAAGTAGAGCCACAGTCCACCGTCCCTTTTTTTGCCCACTCTATACTGCCTGATCACTAGGTAGCCAGGGAGGATGCAGACAGAGTCTGGATGGGCAGGTTTAAGCAAAGTTTTGGAGATCTCCAGGATGTCCGGGTTGTGGAGGGCGACCCAGGTTGTGAGGTCCGAGAGGTTAGCGAGAAGACTTCTGACGTTGATGTGAGCAATCTTTAACCCTCTGGCATTCTGCCATGGAGGGGAGCATGGTGACAGCTAAGGGGGGTACTGGTGATAGGTTAAGCAGTAATACCAGATGGGGGAGTCTAGAGCAGGAGTGGATTAGAACAGGCACACGGCAATGCAGCCCCTTTCAGGTAGGCAAGGTCTAGCTGAGATACAGAAGGCAGAGTAAAGTTCAAACAGACTTTATATGCAGTGCACAGCAGGGAGAAATACAAAAGATACTTAACTTAGCAGGCAGATAGAGTAATTCTTAGCAGGCAGATGCATTCATTATTATAAGCACAAGAGCACAGGGAATTTTTCTAATTAGGATGCAGAAGCCACTTCCCCTGGAAAGCTGATAGGACCAGAATGTAGTGGCCAACCCTGTGTAATGGTAGATATAGGTGTTTGGGTTTGTGAAGAGGCTTTATTAGTCATTTATGAAAAGGCAGAACAGAAACAGACCACTGATGGACCTTTGTGAAACAACAAGACTGAGTGCTTTGGGGGGGATTGACTTTGATGATCTGGGACTTGTTTTAAAGGTAATTTTTGTAACACTTTATTTAAGACGGCTCGCTCCTGGATTTGGTGGACTCTTTCAGATACCTGGGTATAATCTATGACCCTTCATTGGATTTCAGCCTCCATATCACTGACACTTGTAAGGTGGTCAATATCAAGCTAAGGCTAGCCTACAAAGTCAGAGCATCCTTAAATTCTAAGGCATAAGCTATCAAGAGGGTACCATGAGCCTGACTTATGGAATCACTTCCTGTAAAGACACAAACAAGAGACTCTTGCAGAAATAGGACACCTGTTGTAATAGTATTAGTCACTTCACACTATCAGTACCTAGGTGCACCCACTGTTGCATACTTTACTCTGGTTTGGGCTGGCTCTCTCCCACTTCTTACTGAGACTATACCACATGATGCACAATTGACAGTATAATCAGAACTGGAACACCAATGTCCCTTGCTTGTTTGATGAACCCAGTCCATCAAACTTATCCACTGAGATCTACCGAAAAGTCGCTCCTTAATACACTCAAATTTACCACTAGGATGGGTGAGCAGTTATTTGGGGTGTACGCCCCAAAGCTATGGAACTCCCTGCCTTCAACTGTGAGGCACTCCACTACACACCTGATCTTTAAAAATGAGCTCTGAGCCTACATCCTGGCCTCTGACAGATGCACTTGTGACCTAACCCCTGGGGAGGACACCTAGTTAGGCTGTTCCTTCAGCACATATTCAGGCACTTATCACTCTTGCCAGCTTTTAAATAGCAGGCAAGGATAGGCTGTGAGGTCTCCCACCTCAAGACTGTCTGGAATAGTTTCTCCATTCACTTATACCATATGGTCTTTCTTCTTGAAACTGTATTGTGTATTCCCCTGTATCAATGGATAGCCTAGTGTAATGACTAATTTCTCCTGTACAGTAGGTATTACCATGCCTGTCTATACTGTAATGTGTTTGACCCAAGTCAGTATTATGTAATAATAACCATTGTGATGTGATGTGCTTTTACCTATGTCTGTAACTCTCCTTGGTCATGACTGAAAATAGGCAAATTCTTTGTCTAGAGCACTTACCCGGTAATAAAAAAAACAAAATAAATAAATAAATAAATAAGTGTCACTAACTACACTGTAACTGCACTGTATCTACTGTGCAGCTACATGTAAATACTGTGTAGTTGTTAACTAGTTTCACAACTGTATGTTCTGTACTTACACAAATTGCATGAATAAATTGTTTCACATGCAGCTACTGCTGTCTCCCTTTTGGCACAAATGAATTCATTCTGACAAGTGTAACTACACACTTAATAGATGATGCCAAATGTAACAGAAAATCTATTGTGCAACTACCACTTTATTTCTTTTGACATTCTGCAATTTGTTCTTACAAGGGCACATGTAATACCTATTGCAAATTGTAACAGCAAATCTATTGTGCAACTACTATGTTATTATTTTTGGCAGGTCTTGCGCATTGTTTCAACAATCTATGTCTATGTGACATTTATTTAAAAGGTAATCACATAGAAAAACTTAAAGTGTAATCAGAATGGTAACTAAAATATGATTACAGTGTAACTTCAGTCTGCTACAGTTAAATGCATTGACTAGCAACTCTTTAGATGATGATCTATGTCTGTAATCTAGTTGCTCATGAACCTACAAGTTAATAAACATGCAGTCTAATATTGCAAATTGATATGTAAGTGTAAACAAAAATATTTAATTTGCATAATTACTAACTGGCATTGAAACAGTATTGTGGCTAAGAAATAATGGTATCACAGTCAGTTAATGCCTACATAACATGTATTTGCAAGTGCACACATTCACATGTTTTAAATATCAATATCGTACAGTAGTTGTGATGTAAGTTCCCATTTAGAAATCAGTCCCTCATATACTTACTGCTTAATAAGTATGCAGACTAATATTGGACCTTATTCACATAAGTTGTTGGGAATTTCCCAAATGTGCCCAACCAGGTCCATTGTCAACAGTAGCCATCCAATCAGATGGCCCCTTCACCAGCAGACTGTATCCTGTACTCTATGTGGAGTGGGGAATTGTGGGATATGGCTGGTCCTCCCAGTACTGCTGTTTCCATTAAGAAGAACTACTGATCTGCCTGTGTTCCCTGCTGTGCCCCAGCCCTCATAGTATAGTTAGAAGTGTAGGAAGAAGGGTTATTATGTTATTATACAATCGGTCTAAAACATTCTGCCTTCTGATTGGCTGAATGGCACCTTTTCCCCACTGAGGGGAACCAAGATCCTACGTGATAGGTTTAAATGCTTCATTGGCAAGCATTTAAACTAGCCAAGGTGGGAGGCACTGAAAAGGAGCAGGGAAATCCTAGCCCCCCAAAAAAGTCACAGTAGTAAGTGCGGTAAACTCCAACATACAAATGTTGATAGGGAGAAGGGAAGGGGTAAATGGAGAAAGTGACAGAGGCAAGAAGGACAGGGATGGGGCAAAAAGGAGTAAGGCCATCAGGAAATGGAGGGTAATGAGTACAAATGCCCGTAGTCTGGGCAACAAGCTCCCTGAACTGGTGGCCTTGATGGAAGAGGGATGCCTGGATATCATAGCAGTCACAGAAACATGGTACACAGAGAACCATGACTGGGATGTTAACATACCAGGGTACATAACCTACAGGAGAAATAGGGAGGGGAGAAGAGGGGGAGGAGTAGCTCTCTGTGTAAAGGAAGGGCTAAAAGCAACTGAACAAAAGAGTAAACAGGGAGGAGAGGCAGCACTGTGGGTCACCTTGGAGACTGGAAATGGCACCTCAATCCACACAGGGGTTCTGTACAAACCCCCATGTCAGGGGGAGGAAATGGACAAGGATATGATAGAAGGCATACTTATGATGGCAGAGAAAGGGGAGATACTGTTGATGGGAGACCTGAATATGCCAGATTTTAACTGGAGCACATTTGCTGCGGCCACATCCAAGAGCAGGGCCATTCTCAATGCCCTACAGGTGGCATGCCTCAGACAGCTAGTTTTGGAACCCACTCATGAGGGAGCAATCTTAGACCTCATACTCTCAAATAGGGACAGTGAGAGGATCTCAGATCTAGAAGTGAGTTGCCATCGGGGGAACAAGTGACCATCAAACAGTGTGGTTCATGTTAAACTCAGCTACAGAGTCAAGCCATACAAAAGTGAGGGTACTGGACTTCAGGAGGGCTGACTTTGGCAAGATGGGAGAGTGCCTCAGAAGAGCACTAGCAAACCAGCTAGAAGGAGGGGTGGAGCAACAATGGGGAATCATCAAAAACTGCCATCACAGAGGCAACAAGCCTTTGTGTGAAGCAAATAAACAAATCAAAATGAAAGAAAAAGCCACTGTGGTTCTCAAAAGAGGTGGTGAGGAAAGTCAGGAAGAAATAGATAGCATTCAGGAAGTATAAGGAAACACAGAAGGAGCAGGACAGAGAGCTGTACCAGTTAAGGCAGAAGGAAGCAGGGAGGGAAGTCAGAATAGCAAAGGCCCAAACTGAGGAAAAGATAGCCAACTCGGTTAAGAAGGGGGATTAAACCTTTTATAGGTACACCAGGGAGCATAGAAAGACAAAGGGAGGGATAGTGAGGCTGAATAGAATGAACGGTGGGTGGGCAGAGGGGGACAGTGAAAAAGCAGGGATGCTGAATGAATATTTCTGCTCAGTATTCACAAAAGAGGAGGGGAAGGTGCCAAATCCAATTAACAGAAGCACTCTTGATAGGGGGGTTGATCCCAGTCCTTTCACAGAAGAAAGGGTTCTGAAAGAACTCCTAAAACTGAAGGTGGACAAAGCAATGGGGCTTGATAGAATTCACCCCAGAATTCTAAAAGAATTAAGTGGAGAACTAGTGAAACCACTGACTACCCTTTTTAACAAATCATGGGAGGATGGTGTGGTACCCGAGGACTGGAGGAAAGTAGATGTGATTCCCCTTCACAAAAGTGGGACCAAGACAGAGGCAGGAAACTACAGACCTGTCAGTTTGACCTCTGTGGTAGGGAAAGTGATGAAATCACTTCTGAAGGAAAGAATTGTTGAGTACCTAGAGGCCAGTGGGGCACAGGACCCAAGGCAGCATGGGTTCACAGCGGGAAGGTCATGTCAGATGAATCTAATTGATTTCTTTGACTGGGTGACCAAAGTAGTAGACCAGGGAGGGGCTATGGACATGGCCTACCTAGACTTTAGCAAGGCATTTGACACAGTCCCACACAAAAGATTAATAGTCAAATTAACCAGCCTGGGAGTGGGTCCCAGGGTGGTAGCCTGGGTAAAACATTGGCTAGACAACAGGACACAGAAGGTAATTGTAAATGGAGTCCACTCTGAAGAAAGAGGGAATACTAGTGGGGTACCGTAGGGTTCAGTACTGGGTCCAGTCCTTTTTAATGTCTTTATAAGTGACACTGCAGAGGGACAGGAAGGAAAAGTATGCCTCTTTGCAGATGACTCAAAGATCTGCAACAGGGTTAATACACAAGGAGGCATGGAAAGGATGAGAAGGGACTTGGCAAGGTTGGAGGAATGGTCAGAAGTATGGTAGCTAGGATTCAATGCAAAGAAGTGCAAAATAATGCACCTGGGAAACAAAAACCCAGGGGAAGAGTACACAATGGGGGAGGTAGTAACAACAACAAAAATGGAAAGGGACCTGGGGGTAATCATCTCAGATGACCTTAAGGTTAACAAGCAATGTGAGAAGGCAGTAGGGAGGGCTGGGGGTATACTGGGATGCATAGGGAGAGGCATCACCAGCAGAAAACAGGAAGTTGTTATCCCTCTGTACAGACAGTTGGTGAGACCCCATCTGGAGTACTGCATCCAGGTCTGGAAACCCCATCTCCACAAGGACATAGACAGGATAGAGGCAGTCCAGAGGATGGCAACTAAAATGGTGCAGGGTCTTCAAGAGAAGCCATATGAGGAGAGACTAAAGGAGCTTAATATGTATACCCTTGAGGAAAGGAGGGAGAGGGGGGACATGATAGAAACTTATAAGTACCTCAGTGGAATCAACAAAGTCCAAGAGGGTAGCATCTTTCAGAAAAAGAGATGTGAAAGAACAAGGGGACACAATTTAAAGATGGGGGGGCAGTTCAGGGGCAATGTGAGGAAGTATTTTTTCACAGAGAGGTTAGTGGATGCATGGAACAGCCTTCCTGAGGAGATTGTGGGGTCTAAAACTGTGGGAGAATTCAAGAATGCATGGGACAGACATAAGGAAATTCTTGTGGGGGGGTAGGAAGAAATAGGCTGTTGGTTAACTAGAATCTGTGGCTTATACTGTAGGTAGGGAAATGGGCAGACTAGGTGGACCAAGCGGTCCTTATCTGCTGACAAAGTCTATGTTTCTATGTTTCTGTAAATCCTGTGATATTCCAATGGGAAAATGTGCCAGCCATCAGTCAGCCACATCAGGAACCTCCACAGAATTTACTCCGACCATGCCAAACCCAGCAGTTGCAAAGATGATGAGGGACAGCTAGCTGTTCAGTCACGGAACTCCACATTTCACAGCACTGACCGTTCCCAAAAATCTATAAACAGATGCAAAACCCACATTGGGTCTAAAATACTTTTATAAACTGTTTCTCCCATAATCCCTGCTCACCTCTTAACTGTGTGCCATCCAAAACTGTTTACGTACTTACAGAGTGACAGCACACTGGCTGCCACAACACTGAAGCACCACAAGCTTTGCGGTCGGCTCCCACCATGACCTTTCAATGAATCAAATATTTTAACAGTTTCCAGAATGCTCAACTTGGGAATGTGTTTTTTATTTAAAAATGAAGCCTAAAACATAGATAAATCACACTTGAAAAGCCAGCCCATGATATCAGACTTGTGTCCATGCATATGGCTATGTGCATGCCCAATATCATGGCTTGGCTTTTCAGCCATGATTTCTCAATGTTTTACCCCTCATTTTTGAAAAAAGAAACTAAATGTGCTTCTCTGCTGACATCCTTATTATTGCATAGCTCTTGCACAAATTCCATCTCCTGATGATAACCTGATAACTCCTGATAACCCTTATTTTTGTCTCATAGGGAACTGACTGTTCCTCTGCGAAACCATGAACTGCCAGCAAACATGCAAAAAAATTAAAATAAAATTAGTACAGTCACTGGCCGAGTTATCCTTTGTTTTCAACTTATTCGCATTTCAACTCCTCAATGTAAACCTGCTGGGTGGAAGAGGGGGTGACAAAATTTGAAAAAAAAAAAAGGAAATGATGGAAATGATGCTAGAAAGTCTCCCACCTCAGCTCCACCTCCCTAGCAACATGGAACTATTGTAAGTGTAGGTGCAATAAACACCATAAAAATCATTTAAAATAAAAAAAAACTTTCTCTTTATTTTGCCTCACAAAAAAAAATAAAAGGGACCATTGTATAATTGCAATGCACCACTCCAGGGTTTGGATTATGCTGGGATTTATCCACTTCTGCTGTGGTTTACTCACTCAGCCTGCAGGCTCATGACCAAACCACACCAGGTGTGGTAAATCCCAGCATAACCCACACTCTGTCATGGTATATTGCTTAATGACTACACTGTAACTGCTGGTAACTACACTTACACTGATCAAATGTCAATGCTGTAGTTCTGATGTATGCTTTTCCTTCAGAAATCATTCCCTCATGAACTTACTGCAGTATACCGTAGTGGTTAAGAGCACAGAGCTACACACCTGGAGAACTGAGTTTGAAACCCAGAGCCACACTTGTATACTGTGTGACCAAACAAAAAAAAAACTTGTAATCTAATATTGTTACTTGCTATGCAACTACATCGTTTACTTATACAATAAAAATCATCCATTTACATAATTACTTATTGGCTTGTAGCAGTGCTGTAGTTACTAACGAATGTGCTGCTTCTGTGGCATTGTTTTCACAGTTAATGCCTAACACTGTAACATTTATTTGCAAAGTAAGAATGCAGAAACTGCCACATAAAATAAAGTGCAAGAAGAAAGGTAATTGGTGGTCCTAGTGGCAGCCTCCTGCCTCACCCCAGGCTAAGGTGACCTGTTACCCCCACACCAGCATGTTTCCCAGTCACCTGCTTACCTCCTCCCACCCCTATCCTTCCCCACCACCACTCTGCCTTACCCTCCACCTCCCCTCTTGTAGCCACTTTCAGATTTTTGGGTCCCTCTATCCCTACCTGCCCTGCACTTATGCTACCCATCCATCACCCTCTGACAATGGCCCTTCAGCCTGCCCACCCTTTTTTTTAACCCTACTACCCTACAATCACTATCTGGTCTATATAATGTACTGTCTGCACTGAAATGTCTTGCTTTCATAAACTGGCTCATAATGTCTCTCCATTATGTACTTTAAATTTAAAGCCTTGCCTTCGCTGTATTATACCTGTAACCATGGTCTACCTCTGTATGTATGTTTTCCCGCCATCCTTTGATGTGGAACATTTGTAAACGAGCAGCAATTGCTCAAAGGTATTTGTAATCCTAGAGGCTAATAAATAAATAAAATAAATTTA
This sequence comes from Neoceratodus forsteri, assembly GCA_016271365.2. Taxonomy (NCBI): domain Eukaryota; kingdom Metazoa; phylum Chordata; order Ceratodontiformes; family Ceratodontidae; genus Neoceratodus; species Neoceratodus forsteri. Next base: position 1,783,164,758 of record CM057452.1, read on the forward strand.
AAAAGTTATGACTACACTATAACTGCTGGTACTACTGTACACTTACATTGATCAAATCTGAATGCTGTACTTGAGATGTACTGTAAAACTAATTATTTTCTTGCAAAGTAATTTTAACACAAATACAAATGCAACCATAATTATGTAAATTTAATTTAGTGCTACCATTTGTGTCACATTCACTATAATGGAAAAAGCGATACTTAGCGCAAATGTATTTTAGCGCTAATTAGTTCTTTAGCAAAGTTAGCAAAAATTAGTTGACAGTGAAAATTTCATGTTTTGCAGTATGTTCTTCAGAAATTGTTCTCTCATGAACTTAGTGCTTAATAAACATGTGGTCTAATATTGTTAATTGATAAACTACATTGTTTACTTATACTGTACAATAAAGATCAATCATTTATATAATTATTTATTGGCTTGTAACAGGGCTGTAGTAACTAAGAAATGTGCTGCTTCTGTGGCATTGGCCCACCCCTGTTCTACACCCACATCCCTGTCCTGCTGCTGCTGCCCAGGTGGGTGGCTTGTGGTGGGGCATGGATACATGCTATGCTTTATCCCCAATCTGCTTTGTGGCATGGCAGTGAGTGGTGCCAGATACACAGGCAGGTACCCTTCCTTAGCCATTACATGACCTTCTCACCAGATGTGTGGGGTGTAGCCATGGCACTATCCTTCACACCAAGCTACTGGCCCTCTGACTATATTATGATGGCTTGGGGCACAGCACTGAACACATGCAGACCAGTAGGTCCTCTTAATGGAAAACAGCAGTACTAGGAGGACCAGCCATATTCCACAATTCCTCACTCAACACAGAGCGCAGGATCCAGTCTGCTGGTGGGTAGTCCATCTGATTGAATGGCTGCTGTTGATCACCAGGCCTGGGTATGCATATTTGACACATTCCCTGCCACCTATAGTATGTGAGTAGGGTCCAATACTAGACTGCATGTTTAGTAAGCAGTAAGTTCATGAGAGACTGATTTCTGAATGAGAACTTACATCACAGCTACAGTACTGACATTTTGGTAAATGTTAAGTGTGCACACTTGTAAATACATGTTACCTAGGCATTAACTGTGAAAACAGTACCATTATTGCTAAACCACAATATTGTTACAATGCCAAGTAGTAATTATGCAAATGAAATACTTTTGTTCCATTATATATCAATTCATAATATTTAGATTGCATGTTTATTAACCAGTAAGTTCATGAAAACTGGAATAAAGACATGAAACATCATCTAAAGAGTTGCCAGTCAGTGCATTTAAATGTAGCAGACTGAAGTTACATTGTAATTATATTTTAGTTACCATTCTAATTACATTTTTATGTTTTTCTATGTGATTGCCTTTTAAATAAATGCCTGATAGGAATAGACTATTGAAACAGTGCACAAGATCTGTATTCATACATAGTTACACTTGCCAGAACAAATTTAATCTTGCCTGTTAAAATTTGCAATAGTTATTACATGTGTATTTGTCCTTGTAAGAGCAATTTACATATTGCCAGAAGAGATACAGTGGTAGTTGCAGAATATATTTTCTGTTACACTTTACAACAGCTATTAAATGTGTAGTTACATTTGTCAGTATGAATTGATTTGTACTGAAAGAGAGACAGTAGTAGTTGCACATGTAACTATTTCTTCATGCAAATTGTGTAAGTACAGAACACGCAATTGTAAAACTAGTTAACAACTGCATAGTAGTTACATGTAACTGTGCAGTAGTTACAGTGTAGTTATACAGTAGTTACAGTGTAGTTAGTGACACTTAAAGTGTTAACGATAATTTATTTTAATGCCAGAAGTCTTGTTCTATAGGTGACTGAATTGGAGTTTTTGATCAATCAGTTCTCTCCTGATATAAGTGGGGGAGAGGGTCAGAAACCTGGTTGAAGCCTCACATTACAAAAACCTTATGGGCCCAATTCCAAGACAAATTAAGTCTGGTGCAGGGTGATTTATGCCAAACCCCATGGAGCAATTTGCACCTTATACCAGGCATAATGCAAGTTGCAGTTCCAGAAGTTGCCTTATGCAGGTTGCAGCAAAGGTGGGTTACACCACCCACTATGCCTGCAACCTGCTATGGCATGGTGCAAGAGTCAGTTACGGCAGCACCTGTACCCTATTCCAGAAGGGTGGCTGCTGTAACCCATTTACATCATTCCAGAACAGGTACTGGTGTAGTGGAGTTAGACCAGCTAGGAGGTGGTCTAAGGGGCATCCATTCTGGCACAATGATAGAAGCCCCCACAGTGCAGCAGAAATGACATGGATTTGCTCCCCATACCCACCACTCTGACATGCCCCCCCACCCCCCAAACTTTGGGAACCCCCGGGGTCCATTTTTTGTGCTGCCCCCCAGGCACATGTGGCAACCAGCTTACCTCCAATGCCCCCAGGTGCTTGCTGTTGTGATTCAGGGTGGGGGGACTCTTGGGGGCAGTAGAAAGTGTGCCATAACTTGTGGCACCAAGGTCCAGTGCACCATTCATTTGGCACTAACCTGTGGCTGCTGCAAGTCAAGGGCATAGGTGCTGAGGACCCTGCTTGTCTTGGAATGTGGCACAGCATCCCCGGCATAGTGCCACATGGCTAAATCCGCAGATACACCCGAGAGTTGCACCATGCATTTTGGAATCAGGCCCCATGTGCTTTACATGGGTATGATTTGGGTAGGTTAGATAGGGAAGGCAAAATAAAGGTGGTAGTCTTGTTATTTATTTTGAAGAGCATTTATTTTTACTTTTTAACTTTCCTCAGACAGTGGCTCAGGGAGATATCCTCCCAGATTCTCGGACAGGTCCAGGAGTACCAGGATCACAGCATCATGCTGCTTGGTGAGAAGCATGTTTTTGTGAGTTTTTTATTCTCCCTGTTAGTGCTGACCCCAGAGGGCCCAGCTCAAAGGACACAAGTCCAGGCTGGCAATGTGCTGATGCACACTGCAGCCAAGCACCTAACAGCATCATCCCCACCTGACTCCACAAGCTTGAGACCACTGCCTATTCTTCCACCAGTATAAGAACTCATTTAGGGTGCAAAAAGAGCCCTTTATCCCCTTCCCCAGAGGAGGAGAGCATCCCCCCAGCTATTCCTCGATGACTGATAGGCCAGCCTATTAAAGAGCATTTTGACATTACTCTGATGGCTGATAGTACACAGTTTAATGAAAAACTGAATAGCATCTTGTTAAATTGGTTCTGAGGAGAATAAAACAGTTTATGTATGTTGTCTATACTGCATAACCTCCCATTTATTGTGGTTTTAGGTCTAGCTGACTACTTGTGAAATCTGGAGCTGGTTGTTAAAAATCATGACTGAGCCAGCTCGCTGGTGCAGTGGTTGGATTTCCACCTGTGACGCCAACAACCCAGGTTCAGGAATGGACTTGAGTGTCAGAGGACCAGCCAGGGGGAGTTGGCTTGAGTGTCCCACAATGATTTGCCTTCTGGGAGGGAGGGAATGTGCAGTCCAGAGTTTGTTGGCCCCTATCAGAGGCCTGGGGCATGGCAACGCATTGGACCTCACCATGGAGGGAGCATGTTGGACGTTGCTCACACCTTGACAGCATGTGGCACATCATAATTCCAAAGGGGGGAACCAGTAAATGGCCCCCTGACCAACCAGATGATAGCCACTGGTCCCTTGCCACCATAAAGCCCCAGACAACTTAGACCAACCCCAGCAACACCTGGGTCAATGAACACGTACCTACCAGCACTTTCTCCCCAAAAGGGGGGACCCAACCAACAAAGGGGAAATGCTGGGTTTCCCTGGTGGCTACAATGTGGGGCAGTAGTTGGTGGCAGGGGAGGAGGGTGGCAAGATTCACCTAGGTGGCCTGAAGGACAGGTCAGTTGGGTGTACAGGGGAGGTGCAAAATGAAAATCATGATTCGGTTCTAGTTGGGGATATGGATCTTATTTGGAAAATGTCCAATGGACATTTGACACAGTCTCACACAAAAGATTAATATACAAGTTAGCCAGCCTTGGAGTAGGTCCCAAGGTGGTAGCCTGGATAAAAAACAGGCTGGACAACAGGATGCAAAGGGTAATAGTAAGCGGAGTCCACAGTGAAAAAAGGAGGGTAACTAGTGGGGTACCACAGGGTTCAGTACTGGGACCAGTCCTCTTTAATGTCTTTATGGGTGACATTGCAGAGCACCTGAAAGGAAAAGTATGTCTCTTTGCAGATGACACAAAGATCTGCAACAGGGTTGATACACAAGGTGGGGTAGAAAGGATGAAAAGGGACTTGTCAAGGTTGGAGGAATGGTAAAATATAAGGCAGCTCAGATTCAATGCAAAGAAATGCAAGGTAAGGCATCTGGGAAACAAAAACCCAGGAGAAGAGTACACAATGGGGGGTGAGATAATAACAACAACAAAAATCGAAAAAGACCTAGGAGTAATTATATCAGATGACCTAAAGGTGGGCAAGCAATGTGAGAAGGCAGTAAGGAGGGTTGGGGGGATACTGGGATGCATAAGGAGAGGCATCAACAGTAGAAAGCAAGAAGTTGTTATCCCTCTGTACAGACAGTTGGTGAGATCCCATCTAGAGTACTGCGTGCAATTCTGGAGACCCCATCTCCACAAAGGCATAGACGGAGTGGAGGCTGTTCAGAGAAGGGCAACCAAAATGGTGCAGGGTCTGCACCAGAAGACATACAAGGAGAGACTAAACCAGCTTAATATGTACACCCTTGAGGAAAGGAGGGAGAGGGGGACATGATAGAAACTTTAAAGTGTATCAAGGGAATTAACAAAGTACAAGAGGGTAGTATCTTTCAGGAAAAAGAGATGTGCAAGAACAAGGGGGCACAATTTGAAGATAGAGGGGGACGGCTCAGAGGTAATGTTAGAAAGTATTTTTTCACAGAGAGGGCTGTGGATGCATGAAACAGCCTTCCTGAGGAGGTTTTTGAGTCAGAAACAGTGGGAGAAGTCAAGAATGCATGGGACAGACATAAGGCAATTCTAGTGGGGGTAGGAGGAAGTAAGCTGTTGAATAATTAGAATCTGCAGCTTATCCATCAGGTGGGGAAATAGGCAGACTGGGTGGGCAAAGCGGCCCTTATCTGCTGCCAAATTCTATGTTTCTATGTTTCTATGGATAGGGGAAATCAATTTAAGTCCATTATCCAACAATTTCAGTCAACTCAAATAATTTCTTCTGTCACAAGGTTAAATCTACTAAGCAACCAAAATGAACATTTGGATTGGGTATTAACAAATGAAGCTCATAATATCTCATTGTCAATTACTCTCAAATTGGCTATTAGTGATCACGTTGGTACATATTGTGTCTTAAAATGTCATCCTCCTAAAATTCATCACATATTCATAATATCACATTGTTTTGATTGGGTTAATGTTGAGGAAGTTAGATTGAAGGTTAAGTCATTGGACTGGGCATTTCTGGAAGCCATTCGAAAAGTGTACTGTGCTCTTGGCTTCTTTAACACTCAACTACTTTTAATGCAAAATAAATTCTTCCCCATTAGAAAAAAAACATCTAAGAGATCAGAGCAATAGATGGTTTTCCAGTTAAAACAAGTGTTTAATAGATCAGTGGGATAGCATCTGGAAAAAGTATGTTACATCTCTTTCATCTGCCATTTTGAATGAATATTGTTGAATGAGAAACACATGCAAATATCTGATTCATTCTTCAAAGGTTAATTTTGTCAAAAATAAGCTAGATAAAAACTGGAAAGACCCACACAAATTTTGAAATAATATTTCTGCTTTGACTAGCCCACAACTAAAGAGGACTTCAGATAAGCTGGTAGTGGATGGTCATGAAATTAAGGACCTTATTGTAATTGTAAATTTGTTAAACACTAAATTTACTGATCTCTCAGCAAATAATGTTCTGGATCCCATTGAGTTTATTGATAATCCTTCTGATTGTCCAACAAAGTAGTTTTCTAATGCATCTCCTAAAATGTATTTCAAAAAGATAACATTTCAAGACATGAATGTGAGTATATAAGTTGAATGTCTCTGATAATGAGTATTCTCTGAGGAAGCCCCTAAAGCAAGGGGCAAAATGTATGATATGTCCCTTTTTTTGCTGAACAATTGCTAAATAAAAGAAACATTCTTCGGAACTGAGCATTGTTTTGGATTCTTCCTTGCAAGGGTGAGTGCTATACCTACTTCTCGAACATTTCAAGACACTTTAAAATGTTTAAACAGCCTTTCAAATAAAAGTGGGGACAATTATGTTGGGCTACATTCTTGTTTTCTTAAGTTAGTAGTTCCTCACATTGCAGCCACTTTGTGTACTATTTTCAAATTGTCTCTTATCAGGAATGTCCTTCTTCTTGGAAATTGTCTCATATTGTCCCAGTACCTAAACAATATAATGCCATTAATTTAAATGATTTTAGTCCTATTTCCATTTTTAACCCATTGAGTAAAATATTTGAAAATATTGTTTCTAGACAAATCTTTGAGTATTTGGGTAAACAGAATTTGCTCTGTGTACAACAACATGGATTTAGAAAAGTTAGGGGTACTAATACCACCTTGGTCCAGTTCACAGATGCGGGTCTTCAAGGTAATGGATTTCTTACAGGGATGTATGCATGGACCTGACTAAGGCATTTGATCTGATCTGATTGATCATGAATTGCTTTATAAAAACTGGAAATCATAGGTATTTCAAATAATGATATTTCTTGGATTCAGGATTATTTGTCAAACCATACCCAATCAGCTGGTTTAGGGCCTAGAAATCTCATCTCTAAAACCAGCTACTCAGGGCGGGGGTTCCTCAGGGGTCCATTTTAGGACCTCTTGTTATTCCATTTGTACATACATTTGTTCCAGAGGTATGTTTGGAATGTGAAATTATTTTATGTATTGACAATTTGATTATTTTCAAAAGTTCCAAATGTTTTACAGAAATTTCAGAATTTTTGATATGTGATTTTTGTGCAGATGGTTTAAAAGTAACAATTTGGTCTTAAATTCCTTCAAAACCAAGTCTATGTTATTTGGTTCATCTTTTTTTTGAAAAAGTGTCCCCCATTATTAATTCTCATTGTTAATCTATGATTTGGAAGGCTTACCTGTTGAACATGCTGTTCTTTCTAAGTATTTGGGTGTCCTTTTGGACCCTTCTCTTACCTATTCAGATCGTATTGGGAAACATTGTAAGAGCATTAATCAGAGACTTGGAGCAGTGAACAAGCTAAAAATTACCTTTCTTTGGAAACCCATAAAACAATTGCTATGGTGTTACCTCTTCCCTTTTTTTTTGATTATGTGTCTTCTTTTTTTCTTAATGTTGGACTTGCAGAGCTTCAAAAATTATGGGTTGTTTATAATAATACATGTACTTTTGTCCTCCTTCTCCACCCAGAACTTATAATTGTCTTCTTTATTGCCAGCTTAATTGGCTTTTCCAGTATTTATTTATTTAATTTGTTTTTGTTGACCGGGTAAGTACACTAGACAAATCCTGCCTATTGTCGGGCACAACCCGGGGGAAGGGGATACTGATGAATGCCAACTAACCTTGAACCAGATTAAGCTGTTGGTGGTATTTTTCGTGAATGGAGGAAATTTGGCCATTGCACCGGGGATATTCCCCTGCTCTTTTTGAGAAGTGCATTGGGATCTTTAACATCCACCTGAACTACCACCAGAACAGGCAGATGGGACCTCGGTTTAATGTCTCATCTGAAAGACGGCACCTCAGGAGTGCAGCACCCACCTCATGCTGCACTACAGTGTCAGTATTGGGATATTAACCCAAGTGCCTGGTGTAGGGATAGAACCCACAGCCTACTGATCTCCCGACCTCAGAGGCAAGTGTGCTACCTGCTGAGCCACTGACACTGTTGTATTAAAAATTTTTAGTTGATTGGTTCCCAAAGCAATTTTTCCAACTGTACTGTCTTCACTTGAGGAATTAAAGTTTTGCATTTAGGTACTGCTCTTCAATCATCTGAGTGTCTACAATTAATTACTCCCTTGTGTAGGACAAAAATGGGCTCCAAGGCTTTTTCTAGATCTGCTTCATGTTATTGGAATGCACTTCGTGTTGCCTTGTGTAACATTACTTCCATTAACTAATTCAAGTTTAAATTGCATCAGTATTTATTTGAGACCTGTATCTCTAATTGCTGTTGAACTTTTGTTTTTTGTATTATTGTTGTTCATATTAAGAATTTTATACTTTACCATCTTGGTATGCCTTAGGCCCAGGTCGAGCCTAAAAAGGGCAGTTGGTCCAATGCTCCTAAACCAATTTAAATCAATACATAAATAAAGTGGACGTGGCTCAATATGCGACACAGTATCTGATAACAGCTCAGTATCTTTCTGAAACACCCCCCAGTCAGTCACTTGCACCCTTTGGTTTACTTACCGAAGTCACACTGGCAGGTAACTGGCAGTCCTTTCTTGCTATGCTGGAGGAAACTGTGACATTTGGCACTCTTGGACGTTTTGCATTTTTGCCAGTTTTGGAAGACAGTGCAAGAATTTCTGCAACAGTCTGCACTGGACACGGCAGACAGGAAATTCCAGTGACTGCCTTAATCCATGGACCAAGATGTGTACACACTGGCAGGTAGGGCAGGGCAGCCGCTTCAGAGCCTCAGACTATCCAAAGCTGTTCTCTCCCCGGCAGGCACGGCAGTCATTTGATCTGATGCTGTCAGACTCAGCCCAGGCTGGTGCTCAACTCACAATGTTATCGAGGAAACTGCAGCCTTAGTAGGCATGGCAGACAAATTACCAGCCGGAGTGACTTTTGCATTCACTTCTGTGAGAAGCTGAAACAGCAATGCTCATCACTTCAAAATCCCTGCTACTAGAAGTGTTTCTGCTAGGACATCAGGAGACATAATAGCAGGTGGAGGAACATCACTGGACGTAAATGATTCAGTTGCTGGACAGGACGCTGACAGGATCTCCAGCCCTTTACTGAACTGCAAAACAGGTACAGCTTCTTTGACATTGTCAGGCTCAGTTCCAATCACCATTGAAGGCTCTCCCACTAAGACTGAGGAAACAGGTATATCTCTTCCTCCTTTGTCCTCCCTGATAGCTATCTTGCTGAGCAGAAGTCTGACCGATGGTGCCCCCACTCCAATACTTAAAGGAGTTTCTCCGGTATTCTGGCCAGATTTGCCCCATTCACTGAAAATACCACCAACAGCTTTACCTGATTCAGTATGTCAATTTGCATCTGTATCTACACCCCTCACCCCTTTCTGACCCCACCCCCTTCTGGGACAAAGCTGAAAATAGGCAGAGTTGCCTAGCCCTCCTTTCCAGGTCAACAAAAACTAAATAAGTAAATAAAACAGAGCTCCCTAACTAAAAGGAACCACCACTTTTTAACCAGTAACCTCTGGGAGAGAGACTTTATGTATATAGAGGCAACAGAGGTGGTCTGTGCCTAAAGGCAAAGCTTAGCCTGGCCAATTGTTCCCAAGTAGCTTAACAAAGAGGACATAGGAACTGTACAGGTAGGTCTCACCGAACAGAGAAGAATGTTTACCACTTCTAACCATTCTACTCTTTATCAGTAGGGAAGGGACAGGTTAGAAGACTGTATGTTTACTTTATCACATTTTAAAATACAAGCTTTGGTGCTGGGAAAAATAAGCTTAGCCACATGAAACATGGAATGTGTGGTCCCTATGTGAAAAAAAATGTCTCTCAGTTCAGTTAAACATTATGGGCATGATTTTCATAGCCTTGGACACAGTACTACCATCCACATTTTGGACACATGCTACATCCAGGCAAATATGTCAGAATGCTTGTGGCATATTCATGAACATCCTGATGCATTCGTGACAATTCCCATAGTTTTTTTCAGCTTCACCCTTGGATCACCCCCCGACACCAGAGCAAATAACCCACCATGGGACATCAAGCCCATGAGTTCCACCCTCATGGTGCGGCCATCCCAAGGGACAGTTCTGTACCACAGTGCTCCCATGGCTGCCATGCCTGGGGTTGGGACCGATCCAGGAGGTCCTAAGGCATGGGTGGTTTTCTTCTTTTAGTTAGTTCCCAATCCCCAAGGATGACAGATTGCAAGGGAGCCCAAGGAGGCATGCACATGCAGAGACATGCTGCTGCTCTGGACTCCAGAAGACATCCTCCCTTCCCTCATGGTGTCCATGACTGCACTGCCACGTGTGGTGACACAGGTGGCAGTACTGCAGTGGGTACAGCAGCTCTCCTCCCCGGAGGAGGAGAGCATTCCAAGGATGCTCAATTCCCCTCCCCCCAGTTGGCCCTCCAATGACCGAGGCTTATTCCTGAACCTGGGTTGCTGGCATCACAAGCGGTAGCTCTACTGCTGCACCTGTCTACCTGCCCAGTTCTAGTACTTTATGGCAATTTCTGCCATAACTGTGGGAATGGCATCCATTTTTCAGATGCAATTGCAGAGTTCTGTCTGGGAGCTAGACCAACTTTCTGAGGTGCAACTCCCAGGACAGATTTTGGCAGCTTGTCTGAAAAATGGATGCAGCTTTTCAAAATCCCACCCTATGTGTTTAGCCATAGGCTGTAACAAAAGACAGACATATTACAGAATAAAATAATCATATTACAAAACCGATATTATCCACAAAATCATTCTGAATCATTCTCATAAATGCATTTCTAGGTTAAAATTACATTTTCCAAGTTATACACTATCTATAGATTTATAAATTTGTAGGGCAGGTAATGGAAAAGATTAGCTATTATTGAAAGGAATCAATATGCAGACATAGAGAGTAGAGGTTCAGGTCTGGGTACTTACATTCCAATACTCTTTCTGTAATCTCTTGATCAAATAAACTTTTTTTTTTTTTACAAGGGTCACCACAATAGGTCCCTTATGTATTTGTCCTTCCTTGTCTGCCAATTTCAACAAATTCATTAAATTATGTAAACATCAGTTTTTAATAGCACTCTTGTTTCCTTAGTTTACCATATGATAAGAATGGTACAGTGCTGTTAAATGTAGCTTAATAACATACGGACAACAATTTAACCAATTAAAGTTTAAAATTCGATCATCCACAAAGTAGTTCTTTTTGCATTTTACCTTTTCACTGATCTAAAATAAGCAACAACTGTTCTTGGATTGTTTTCCTCTCTAGGTGATGTCAATCTTCATGATAATCTGTATTTAGATCCATGTAGAGCAGCTAAGACCAGATCTACTGCAGATATACATTTCTCTGTTTTTCCAGTAGAGGGCAGATCATCACTAAATGGTGGATTTCATCCTTGGTCTGCATACCATATTTACAGTGTGGAGTCAAATTTTCATCCTTTTGATCTCTAGCTTATAAAAACAAACTCTGGCCAGAGCTGATAGGCTGCATGGGTGGAATTTGAGGTAAACATATTGAAAATTGCCAAAGTTACAAGCCTGCATTAGGAAAATATAATGTAGGCTCATAAATGTGTGTTTTGTGATATTTGTACACCAGATTTTCAAAATAGCCTTGTTATGACCCTGCATCATGAGGAAGGACAGAGCAAATGTTCAGCTCCTGCCCAAAAGGTGATTTCACGCAAGGACTGCAAAATCAACTTTCTGGATGCAAAAACACATTTTGTGCCAGAGTTGAAAAATGACAGCTGTCATATTCATGAGGTGCTGTAAAGAAATGGCTGTGTTGTAAATTTGAGGTCAAAATATTGAAAATTGTTATTTATTTTATTTATTATTTTATCTATTAAATTTTGGTGACCGGGTAGGCCCACTGAGCCCCGAAGGTCCCTTTTTCAGGGGCGACCCGATAGGTAAATTACTAAAGTTATGAGCCTGCATTCTCAAAATTCAATGTAGGCTCATAACTTTGTTAATATTTTTACACACAAGCCCTGATATTCAAACTGCGCCAGGCTGTGGCACAAGACTGGGCACAGCGCAACTTGGCTGTCCAGGGGCATTGACTGGTGATATTCAATGGAGCTGTACCATGGCACAGCATCATTGAATATCACACCCTGGCCATCCACAGTGCGCATGGCACATTGGCACTGCACCAGCACAAGTAGCCAGAGTGGAGCAGGGGATGCGTTAGCGCAAGTTCCATTGCGCTAAAAACAACCACAATATTCAAAAGTGCACATGCAAATGGGGCCATAATGTCTGCGAGGCACAAATGGGGCCATTTGCATGTCATTATGGCCCTATTTTCATGTCGGTGCACCAATCCCCTGCGACTTGCACTTGGCGCCCTACCAGGCAGCAGCCGTCGGGGACCAACGCCCCCTGCACAGTGCGGCAATGTTCCCCACAGCCCGATCATGGGCTTAAGTAAAATAGAATCATGTCCTATATCTCTGGTGGCTCAATGGACTGCTGTCAGCCCGATCACGGGCTGAAGTAAACATTAATTCATGTCCTATATCCCTGGTGGTCCAGTGGACCACTCGCAGCCCGATCACGGGCATTTGTATTAAGAAAATGATGTCCAATATCCCTGGTGGTCCAGCGGTACCTCCCCACCCATCCACTGAGCCCCACTGCCCCGCTTCCCCCCCTGGTCAGTGGTGGGTGGCAGCACCCCACCCACCTGCTGCCCTGCCACCTGCCAACTGACACCATAGGTAGGGCTGTACGCCCATTGGTCCACAGCGTGAGCCAATGGGCATGCAGCCCATACTGTACTACATATTCCAGATATGTAAGCCGTGTTGTGCCCTGCAATATGACAGCTCACCTGTGGGTGGCTAGCCGTTGTTCCTTTTTTTTTGGCTCACCTGTGTACGGCGCAAGTAGGGGTTGCACATGCATGGACTCAGCACATCCCGGTCTGAATATCGGGATGTGCAGAGTATGCATGGGCATGTCCCCCCTACCTGCGCTGCATACATTACTGATGCGCTCTGGTGCATCGGGATTTGTGCCAGGCACAATCCCCATTTGAATATTGCGCTGGGATGCATCAGTGAGTTGCACATGGCACAACACTGTTGCGCCATGCACAACCCTTTTGAATATCTGGGCCACAATGTTCAACATAGCCTTCTTATGAATCCATTTCATGAACAAGGGCAGATAGAATTTTCAACTCCTGCCCAAAAGGTGATTTCACGCTGGGATCACGAAATCACTTTTTGGGATGTGAAAAAAAAACATTTTGGCCAGGATTTTAAAAATGACAACTGTCATATTCATGAGGTGCTGTAAAGATATGGCTATGTTGTAAATTTGGGGTCAAAATATTAAAAATTACCAAAGTTAGGAGCCCGCATTTGCAAAATTCAATATAAGGTCATAACTTTGTTGTTTTTTTAATGTTTTTACACCATATTTTCAAAATAGTCTTCTTATGACACCACCACATGAAAAAGGGCAGAGAAAATTTTTATCTCCTGCCCAAAAGGTGATTTCTTGCAGGGACCACGAAATCAACTTTCAGAATGTGAAAACACATTTTGGCCAGGATTTTAAAAATGACAGCTGTCACATTCATGAGATGCTGTAAAGATATGGCTATGTTGTAAATCTGGGGTAAAAATATTGAAAATTACTAAAGTTATGAGCCTGTGTTTGCAAAATTCAACATAGGCTCATAACTTTGTTGGTTTTTTTAATATTTTTACACCAAATATTCAACATAGCCTTCTTATGGCCCCACCTCATGAACAAGGGCAGAGAAAATTTTCAACTACTGCCTGAAAGGTGATTTTATGCATGGACCGTGAAATTATCTTTCAGGACAGATTTGCCTAGTGACAGTGCAATTGTTCATAAGGCAGGGTCCCAGAAAAGGCATGTTGAAAATTTGGGCCAAAAATATAAAAAATGACCAAGTTATGCCACTAAGTTCAAAACCCCATTGAAATACTTTGAACCGCATACCTGTTTCTCCAGTTCATGGTCCGACTTTGAAGAGTGAAGACATGTCTGCAGTCCAGAGAGGATTACAGTGTTAGACCCCCAATAGGTAAGTAAGGGCTTGGGGGAGGTGGGGTGGTGGGTGCTGAGTGGGAGGGTCAGGTGGAATGGGAGTTCAATGGCCGCAAAAGTCATTGATGGACTATTTTTTACAGGAATAAAAAAAAAGTACAACGGCTGCAAATTACATCAATGGACTTTTGTTTTGTTTTTTACAGGTAAAAATAACAAAATCAAACACACAAGGATTCATGCACTGGGGAATTGGGCACCCCCCAGTGCCACGGTTAAGTTTCTAAGGGGGGAGTGGAGTGGTGGATTCGGAGAGGGAGGGTCAGGTGGCGGGAAAACAAACAAACAAAGATTCCTGCACTGGGGGATTGGGCACCACCCAGTGCCACAGGTACAATTCTGGGGGGAGTAGGGTGGTGGGTGCTGAGATGGAGGGTCAGGTGGGGAGGAAACAAAAAATTTAAAAAAAGCAGAAATGACCATGCATGCACAGTAGTGGAAGGGGGGTAGGGTCAGTAAGAGGAAATGAGGATTCCTGCACTGGAGAATTGAGCACCCCCAGTGCCACTGTTATGTTTCTGTGGGGGGAAGTGGGGTGGTGGGTGCTGAGAGGGAGGGTGTGGTGGAGGCGGAAACAATAAATAAATAAATACAGAAAAGCACAAATAATCATGCATGTGTGGTAGTGGATGGGGGGGTCAGTAGCAGGATTTCATGATTGGGATACTGGGGATTGGGCACCCCCACTGTCACCATTATATTTCTGAGGGTGTGTGGAGTGGTGGGTACTGAGAGGGAGGGTCAGGTGGGGAGCTATGTATAGTAAAAGAGAAGTCGACTGCCAAGAGTAAAATAGTGCAGTGTAGAGTGCTTCACAGATGCGGAGACGACTGTGTTGGCACTCCATCATGTTGTTCTGTCGCAAGGAATGCAGGACTACTTTTCACATAGCAAGAGGTCTGCAGGGCTATGCCCACTGCAGCCCTAAAAATTACTGTTGTACATAGCCTAAAGGATAATAATGTGCTCTAGTCTAGAGCCATGAGCTAGGAATGAGCTTGGTACATTCAGCAGCCCTGGGTTTCATTCCCACAACCTCAACTTGAATACTGTGGGACCCTGAGCAAGTCACTTAACCTCCTCAGTGCTCCCAGGTCGCCTCTGAAAAACAGGCATTGTGCCTTGTGGTCTTTACCCGGTTAACAAAGAATAAAAGAAATAATAATGACAATAAACAACTATATCTAGAGAATAGGTAGTGATCATTGGGGTTATTCACACTGGTCAGATGAAAGATTGGCCCATCAGCACAGCAGTAGCAGTAGTGCTACCACTTGCAATGCCAATGACCCAGGTTCAGGAGTGAACACAGGGATGCTAGAGAGCAGGATGGGGAGGAGGCTGAACATCTGATGGACTGCTCACCTTCTCCAGGAAGGAAGGGATCTGGGGCATGGCAAAATACTGACCCCTAGTGATGACTATGAGTATGCGAGCCTGGGACCAGTGCTGTGACTGGTGATTGGTGGAGGCAGCTGATATCTGCACATTAGAGATGGAAATGAACCCAACTGTGTGCTAACATCATTGCACGTCCACCTCCACCAGGAGTAACCATAAAATAGAAAACCCCTGAGTAGAATGACATCAGGGAATCCTCCCAGCACACACTCTGCTGCCTCATGAGCCACTGACCACCGGATTGGGATTTCAGTCCTCCCCCTTTCAGGCTGTGGGGGGGGCCTACCATGGGGGGCAATCCATGGTCTCCTGGAGTCCAGGTGAGTACCACTGGTGACAGCACATGAGGTGAACCTTAACAGGACCCAGCAGACAGATTTAGGGTATGTCCCCAGCTGACCCAAGGAGCAAAATGCAGAACAGAGTTAAAAAAATAGTTGGATGAGACTCCATGGTCAAATTTCTTTTAATTGTAGCCTGTCATAGGCAAGCCTGATGAGCCTTTACTCGTTCCAGTTCACTGTGTTTGTTTTAATCCTCAGTTCTTCATTTAATTATTTGGCTGTTCCTTAATAGACTTCTAAGTGTCAGAAATTAATATCGGTGGCCAGCTCGTCGGTGCCCCAGTACTGCTACCACCCACAACTTCTGTGACCAGGGTTCTGGAACAAGCCTGGGTAATCACAGACCAGCCAGGGGCAGGAGGTTTGAGCATCACACAGGACACGTTCCTCTTCCGAGGGGGGAAGGACTGCCATGCTGCCTGTGGTTGCACGGGTGGCAACATGGGACTCACAGTGTGGGGAAGGGAGGATGCCATTAGGTGCTTGGCTGAGATGTGCACCAGCATGTCTACACCCAGGATTCTCTGTCCTTCATGCTGGTGTCCTTGGGGGTGTGGTTTCAGTGACCTAAAAGCAACAAGAGAAAAACATACATAACTCCAGCCCCAACTACCATGCAGCATGAATCCCAACAACAATTTTTGGGGGGTGGAGCACTGATGGTCAGTACTACCACCACCAAACCCCACTTGCAGTGGGAGACAAAATATGCTATTAAAAAAAAAGAAAAGAAATTCATATAGGTAACAGTAAAAAATGTGCTATTAAAAAAAAAAGAAATGTACATAGGTAACAGTAAGCCATAGTATTTAAGTTAGTTCTAATGTTACTTAACCATCTTAGATTGTGTCCGTGCTTTAAATAAGCCATCTTTGGAAAACTTTAACCAGAATTTGTGTTGTACTCTTGCCTTTCACGGAGGGTTTAAAATACCCTGAAGTTTGTTGCACACAGTTGTACCTGTACACCCCCCTTCATGGAGGGCATAAAAAGACACTAAAGTCTTTTCAGACCTGCATTCTCTCCTTTCATAGAGGGTTTACAAAACACCCAGAAGCCTTCTGCATTCAGCAGTACCTGTATTCCTCCCTTCACAGAGAGCTTAAAAACATCCTGAAATCTTTTGCACACAGTGGGACCGGCATTCTCCCCTTTCACAGGGGGCTTAAAAACACCCTGAAGCTTTTTGCACACAGCAGCACCTGTCAATTTTGTTTCACAGATAAGCAGGAGAGGAAAAGGATATATAAAAGAAAATGTTCTCTAGAAGGCCAGTCTGGAGGACAGAAACAGAAATGAGAGGAACTTAAAGTAAGAAAAATTCTGCCCAGCAACACTGAAGAAGGTAAAAGTAACATGCATTATAACTGTGGGATACACAACCTAGGTTATGTTTCACTGTACATATAGGCTTTCTGATTTATTTTGACCAGTGCCTGAGGGTGGGGTGGTATCGTAGCAGTGCCACTTTTTCACCACCTGACTCTTAATTTTCAAACATAAGAAACAGACAAGGTCCCCTGGCCCTGTCACATTCCTTCCTTTTATAAAATGGGCAGAAAATCTCCTCTATCCAGATTGGCTTAAAGCCCTTTTCAGCTGTGTCCTTATCAGGACATATCCATGCATTATTTGTGCCAACCAGACTGCAGCACATCATAAAAATCAATGTGTGCCACTGCTCTCCCACTGCAGCTCCTCAGTTGGCATCTGACAAAACCATGGGAGAGCGGTGTCATGGTACTGTAGAAATCAATACTTGTGTCCCACCTCACAAACAGTAACAGGTAGTACATTAAATAAAAATGACACCCAATGACAGCATGTTCCACATACTTTTTACTCTGCTTGTCAAAACTTCTGTCACGTTGCCAATCCGCAGCTGTCCCACTAAGTTCTTTGAAGTACAGCAGCTTCTCCGAAGTCCACACTCCATTCCATGCCCGTTTTGTCATCTCCCCCCCAACAACCATCACCAAAACTGAGACCTGATTCTAATCACTCAAGAACTCATAACTAAAAAAAAAAGGGGGGGGGCACTGCATCTTCCCTTTTCTCTGCTTGTCAAAAGTATCATGTCATTAATCCACAGCTGTCCCACTAAGTTCTTTGAAGTGCAGCAGTTTCTCTGAAGCCCGTGCTCCATTCCACGCCCATTTTATCAGCTCAGCCACCCCCCACGACCATCACCAGAACTGATACCCGATTCTGGACACTCGAGAACACATAACTCAAAAAATAAAGAAGCACAGCATCTTCCCTTTTCCTTTGAGAGATGCACTTACTTTGCCAGACACAGATTAACAAGAAGACACTCCACATTATGGGAGCTGAAAAGGGACACGCTCACTCCCCACAAAACTGCTGTTATCCATTTAAAACACAAAATGTCAAACTCTACACAAATGGAAAGCACATACAGTCTGTATATGTGTGTAGCAAAGGGAGTGTGGCAGTGGGAACTAAAACAGTATGTATGTGTGTGTGGGGGGGGGAGGGTCATCTACTGGTGACCAAGCTATAAAATGCATACTGCTGTACTATACAGGACAGTACATAGGGGAACTATTTTTTTACCTTTTAACTGGAAAACCTCTTTTTCCCCAATTTTTTTTTTTTTTTGCTACTTTTTTTCTTTTTTAAACTTTTAATTTCTACTTGTGGGGCCCATTTTATAAGCACAATAAGATACTCTCAGGTGTGCAAGCACCTTGTGCCTCATAACACACCTGGGGCATGCTCTTATCAGGCCATAACCCACACCTCATTATGTTTTATTGCTTGCTTATAGGTCACTTGTGAAGTCACACCTGGAGTAGTATGTTCAGCTCTGTGGCCCACATTTTAAGAAGGCCTGGGACAAGTTGGAGACAGTCCAAAGGAGGGTGACAAATGTGATGCAAGTGGAAATGGAACATCATATGACAAAAGGTTTTAAAGCCTGAAGATGTGTTCCCTAGTAGTCAGTTGAGAGAAGGGGGACCATGACAAAAACATTCAAATGTTTACATGGGATCAATAGGGTAGACCCCCAGAGAGCTTTAAAAAGAAATGACAGTTCATATAAAAGGGGACACAATTACAAGTTGGTGGAGGGGAGATCAGTTTCAGGTGGGGGTAAGAGGAAGCACTTCTTCATGGAACAGGTGGTGGACAAATAGAATGGTTTGCCTAGCAGTGTGATAAACATTAAATCTGTAGCCTGGTTCAAGTCTGGATGGCATAGATTCTAGGGGCTGATGGTGGTGGCACAAGGAAGGACACAGAGGAGGAACATGGTCCCCTGAAGGGGGCATCCATAGGATGCTCCATCTGTAGCAGGTTGGAGATGCTACACCTACTGTATTAGGGTCTTCAGGCTGTCTGGATGGACTGCAGGTTTTTTTCTGCCTGAGCATTTCTATGTCCCTAAAGGGAGCACTCACCATACTGCAGTGCTACCTGAACTATAAAATAAAATATGCCAGTTTGGTACACCTTTTACAAGGGCAATGTAGGCCTTTTCCAGAATAGAGAGTCAGGCAGGGTGTCAGTGGACAAATCAAAAAGTAGTTTCGCTTTGGAGTTACTGTATCTTCCTAAAGACATAGTGGGTAGCAAAACTTCAAGTGAATTCGAAAAGAAGCTAGATAAACACTGCATTTCAAAAAAACATAAAGGGATTTACAAGTTAAATTTTAAAAAATGGTGAGCTATATGGATAATAGTCTACTATGCTCTGGAAAAACCTATGAAACCTAAGAAGTTCCTATGTGGAAGATGAAAGATCTATACACCACATCACAGGGCACAAATTAGAAAACTTTATCAATTGATTATGTAGATTTTTGTCATGGTTTTTATTTCATTAAATAAATGGTAAGCCTGATTTACCAATAATTATCTATGGTTTATTAATTGGTTCCTATTTATGTAGAAAGCATACACAAGGGGGGAGAAAGAGGGTTTGGGGGTATTCAGTGGGTTACGGGTAAATGGTATATTTACTTAGTATCCTGACAGCAGAAGGAGTTGTTTGTGCTAAGTATACTTGAGAAATGGCAGGGTGTTTGTGTGTAGTACATGTGTTGAATTTTGGCTCAGCAGTCTCCCCTACAGCCTCTGAGCCAATCAGGAGGCTGATTTCCAAGTAGGAGCCGTATTCTGCAAGCGCTCACCTGAACTTACTGACAGAGTCAGCATTTTCTGACTCAGTTCCCTGCCAGCCGCATGGGAGCAGCAAGGGGTCATGAGGGCAGGTGATTTTGTTCCCAGCCCTCCCTCCAATGTTTGTCAGAGCCAGCAAGGACCTGACTATGTTTTTATTTTATTTTTTATTTTAGTGAAGCAGTCTCCCCTGCAGCCTCTGAGCCAATCAAGAGGTGATTTCCAAGTAGGGGGCATGGTTCTCTTTCTGTATTTCAGAGGAGCACTGTAAGCGGCCCTCCATGCTAAGGACAGCAGCTCAAAGGACATCAAGAGGGAGTCTGCCAGGAGGTAGCAGCCAGTGGGAGGCAGCCAGCAGCCAGTCCTGCTGCTCCAAGAATCCACCACTGCATGAGTACTTTAACCAATATACGTCTGGTACTGTGACATTCCTCCCTAATGTGCTGCCTTCTAAGTGTTCTATCAACACATATAATTCTGTATACTGCAGTGTAGCCTTAACTCTCTGCTCAGTTACTGCTTAGTGACCTGATACAGTTCCAGGCTCTGGTTCAAAATCAGTTTGTGCTACTCTCCCATATAATACTTTGCCCTGTCTAGCCTACTTCAATGGGAATATTATCCTCTTCTATCTCATTGACTTCTCCTGTGGTTGTGACTTAGAAATTGCCTGTGTTACTGAATATAGCCAACACCCTACATAGGGTAGGCCTGTTTTCAGTTCTAGCTTATTGCCTTCCTCTTTGGTTTGTGACTTAGAAATTTCCCGTGTCACTGAATATATCCAATACCCCATAAGGCCTGCCCTTAATTACCAGTCTAGTTGATTTATTTATTTATTTATTTATGGCACTTTGGTAACTGGGTGAGCCTGCTGAGACCAGAGATCCCTTTTTCAGGGGCAACCTGGAATTAGTTACATACAATACTTACAAGTACCTCATAGCAAGACAATATATAGTTGATTGCATGAGGTACAGGTACCTACTGTAGGAGCAATTGGTTACCATCAACAGGTTACACAGTAACCAATTACACGAGTAATATTTCAAAGAATTGAAATCAGCAATTAGACAATGCCTAGGTATCATGGATATTCTAGCATATGCTGGTGCATAGGAACACTTAGTCACTGACAATTGGTTGCACAACAATCTCACAGTTATAACAGTTTAAGTCAGAGATTAGATATTTCATAGGTCCATAGATTCAGTACAGGTTATTGACCATCAAGTAGGATGGGGGATTGAGCATTGATGCACATGGGTCAACGGTTACAGCTGCATTGGCAGCATTCTAACATATAGACTTAACGAGTTGATATTGATTAGGTTTTCTGGGAGAGAGCATCAGTAATACAGGGCAGATTTTGTGAAGGATCTTTTTCCAAAATTAGTTCATATTTGGGGGATCTCAAGTAGATTGATATTTGTTGAACCAAGAGTACGCCTCAGAGGCTTAGTATGTCTGTTCTTGCTCAGGCCTTCTCTTCCTCCTTTCCTGATTGGATTAATTAGGCCCAGCAAAGTTCCCCTGGCCTTCTAAAATTACTACTGACCTAGCTGACTCCTTTCCATGTCATTCCCTATCTGGGTACATCTAAAATATTTGACAATATTCCCTAAAGGGTTTACCACGACAATCGATCTGTTTGTCTCCTTGATTTCCATGGACTGCATTATCTCACTATGTCCTACTCCAAATTATGACTGGCTCAATTTCACCACTGTCCCATGAGTACTTGTCATTCCACAACTGGGTACTCACCTACCATGCTGATACTCCATGGTCTCAACAAAAAATGCAATTGCTATAAGACTTTTTTTTAATGCATACCCAGGCACAGCCTCAGCTATCTGACCCTGCTCTATTCAATAGTTTAATAAAGCTCATTCTCCTCCTCTCAGGAGATACTGAAACTAACCCTGGGTCTACAAATTGCAGGATCTCTTCCCCCTCAGATCATATCTGGAAGTGCACTAAGGGCCTAAAACTGGTGCACATGAAGCTTTGGAGTCTCAGGCACAAATTCCGTGAATTTGAGGCCTGGGCAAATCTTTATTTCCCAGATGTTATCTGCCTCACTGAAACTTGGCGGAAGCCCCATGTTCTAAACCATGAATTTGATTTCCCAGGATACAGTACCTACCAGAAGGACAGAACTGGTAAGAAAAGTGGAGGTGTACTAATTTATGTTAGGAGCTCCCTCAATGCCATTGAGCTCAGTCCTCCTATCCAGACAGATGAGCCCTCAGAGTGGTTATTAGTTAAATCGGTGCTAGGTGGGACAAAACCCTTGACAATAAGCTGTGCCTATAACCCTCCCCCCAAAGGTTTCCATGTGTGCTTTGGCCTCTCTCTTAAACTGCATGGCAAATAATTCCCTTGGAGAACTAATTCTTTTAGGGGACTTTAACCTCAACTGGTTGAGTGATGCGGTGGACAAGACTGCCCTGAGAGATGCGTCTCTCACCCAGTTAATTAGGGAGCACACTAGACTGAATCTCAAATCTGGTAAACACTCTTTACTAGATTGGATATTAGTTAGCAGGCCTGATAAGATAAAAACAATAGGTTTACTGCCTGACTCTCTCAGTGACCACTCTCCAGTTTTCTGCATCTGGAATAATAACTCCATAAATCCCCCTTCCCCAAAGATTCAGGTGCCTCGAGACCTCTCCAGGTTTGAAGTGGCAGCTTTTCTTAACAGCCTACCATAGATACATTGCAGTGATTTAAATAACCTGCCCAGTTTTGACCAAACTCTGGGTTTATTTATCTTCAATTTCCTTCGTGTCTTTAACAAGCATGCCCCCTTGAAACAATACAGGGTCAGAGAGCATTGCTCTAAATGGTTGGATCAGGACCTATGTAAAAATATGAAACTCGCAGATAAGGCCTGGGGTCAGTTTAAGTACTCCAGTGAAAATGCTGAAAATGCTCTCCCGGGTCGTTCCTGAAAATAGGCATACTACTTGTCTAGTGTACTTACCCAGTTAACAAAAGCTAAATAAAAAATAAATAAATAAATTGGCTTAATTACAGGACTCTGGAAAACTCTTGCAAGCAGGATCTCAAAAATGTCAGACGATCATACCTTAAGAATTTCTAAGCCAAGAATTTATCCGACCCAAAAAAACTTTTGGAAACAGAAACATAGAAATTGTCAGCAGATAAGGACTGCTAGACCCATCCAGTCTGCCCATATGCCAAATATTTGTTTGAGGCCTCTGACCCCATCTGGTCAGTGGCTTTTCAGAACTCCTGCCCCCTCAAGGTTGCCTTATGCCTGTCCCAGGCATGCTTAAATCCCTCCACTCTGCTCGCTCCCACCACCTCCTGTGGTACACTATTCCATGTGTCCACCACCCTCTCCAAGAAGAAAAACTTTCTCACATTTCCTCTTAACCTTCCCCCCTCCAAATTTGTATTGTGCCCCCTCATTCTTGTGCTCCTTCTACATTTAAAGGTGTCTTCCCCCCACACCCTGTTTATGCCCTTGAAATACTGAATCTTTCTATCATGTCCCTTTCAAGAGGAAAGGGCATACAGTAGCAACTGCTCAGAGTATCATCACCGACGGTCAATTAATATCTGAACTGGTAGCTTCAGCCAATGCATTCAATAATTTTTTACTAACCTAGACAAATACATAGACCCCAGTGCAGAGAATATGAGCTGCTCTTTTCCCTCAAATCAGTCATCCCCTCAGTTTCACTTCTGCCTTGTTACCAGGAAAGAAGTGCTTACCCTACTGAGAAAGATTAAATCAGATGGCTCCCCAGGCTTTGATAAACTAGAACTCAAATTCTTGAAAATAGCAGCTCCAATTATATTCACACCTCTCAAAAACCTATTCAAAAGATCCCTACTACTTGGACACTTTCCTGCCAAGTGGAAAACAGCCACAGTGGTCCCCATCCATAAAGGAGGTACTAAAGACCCAGTTGCAAATTACAGACCCCCATCTATTCTCAGCACACTAGTGAAATACTAGACACATTGGTGTACAGTTAACTCAAGGGCTATCTGGAGCTACACCACTTACTCTCAGATGTGCAACAAGGCTTCAGAAAATAGAAAAAAAAATCAAGGCACTGATATGGCTCTTGTCCAGCTCACTACAGATGTATTTGGGGCAATGGGTCATGGTCATGCAACATATGCCATATCTATAGATCTAATCAAAGCATTTGACCTGATAAACTGTGAGCTCCTTTTCACAAAACTCAGACATCTTGATCTGGATATTCATGCCTGTAACAGGTTTGAACACTACTTAATGAATAGAAAGCAAATGGTCAAATGGAGGGGATGTGTGGCTGACCTAAAGCCTGTACCTATAGATGTCCCCCAAGGCTCCATTCTTGGACCTCTGTTATTTTCATTATTTATTAATGATATGCCCAAAAATTGTGTGGGTGTGGGTGGGACTAAGATGCAACTATATGCCGATGATGTCAGTGTCAGTGGCTCAGTAGGTAGCACACCTGCCTCTAAGGCCGGGAGATCAGAGGGCTGTGGGTTCAGTTTCCACATCTGGCACTTGCCATCTTTTGGATGAGATGTTAAACTGAGATCCCATCTGCCTGGATTGGTGGTAATTCAGGTGGATGCTAAAGATCCCATGGAACTTATCGAAAAAGAGTAGTGGAATTTCCCCAGTGTCCTGGCCAAATTTCTCCCATTCACTAAAAATACCACCAACAGCTTAATCTATTTCAATTTCAGTTGCTTACCATCTGTATCCCGGTCACCCCTGAAAAAGGGACTTCTAGGCCCAGTGGGCTTACCAGGTCAACACAAATTCAATAAATAAATAAATGTTGTGTAGTATAAAAGCTCAAGTGATGCTGACCAGATAAACCTGGATCTCATAGCTGATTTCAGGATATTAGAACAATGGCTAACAGATAACACACTTGTCCTAAATCTCAATAAAACAAAGGCTATACTCTTTGGTGCTAGGCACCTGGGTAATGAGAGAAATCATCTTCTCCATTTATCTTCATTGTATGGCACTTAGCTGGAAGTATCTGACACCATTAAGTACCTTGGGATGCATATTGACCAGGAGCTTACATCGAAATCCCACATTGAGTCGGTAGCCAAGTCCCTGCACCAGAAAATCTGGCTCTTATATAGATGTGGAGGGTACCTTAGTAGTGTAGCTTGGATGGCCATTGCCACCAGTACACTACTACCCATCCTACTCTCCTGCAACCCCTCTGTGGTACTGAGTTGTGTAAACTGAAGGTGCTATATCACAAGGTAGCACAATTTGTGGCAGCCACATAGCTCTGAGACCACTATTGTCATTTGCTCTCCTCTCTAAATTGGACCTCCCTGGGAGCGAGACTAGTTTACCTGGTCCTCTGCCTAGACTTTAAGTTAACCAAAATTGCTGCCCCTCCAAGTCTCAGTGGTATACTAAAGACCAAAACCCAGAAGAGTGTACTTAGGTTTTCAAAATATTCACTTCTAGAGGTTCCAAGGTCCAGAACCTCCACTGGTGACAGGTCCTTTGCTATGTAGTTTGTCAACTTAATTTCAAAATTCAAACTTGTTCTTGGATGAGTTTTCCCACATCTTTGCCCTGCTTAGCATTATGCATGCATGGGAGTGTCCACTGGTAGACGTTTAGGTCGGGTCAAAGAAAATTAAATTTTAGCTAATAAAATTATGAAATGTAACATTTAGGCATATCCTGCTTTATTTATGTATTTTGTGACCATTAATAATGCCAGTAGGACACAGAATACACAGGATATAGAAATGTGAAAAAAGAAAGTTGACAATGTCTGGAGTGGGATGCCCACCCCCTCTACCACTTCTTTCTTCCTGTCCCCTCCAGGTGGCTTACCCACCCTTCCCATCTTTATAAATATTTTCCTTTAATGTAAGGAGAGCAGGTGCCCACCCCACTACCGCTTCTTTCTCCTCATCCCTCAGGTTGCTCACCCACCCACCCACCTAGATATATATATATATAGATAGACAGATATATATATATATATATATATATATATATATATATATATTATATAGTGTAGCGGTAGCGCCACTATATTTAGGGTTGAGTAAGCAGTTTAATGCTGAACCCCAAATGTTGCACTTTAATAACTTTCATTCGGTGCTGCATAGGAGGTTGGGAGGGAAGTTGAGATACATGGGGGTAGGGACTAAGATGGTTAATGGAATTGATAGTTGGCTGCAGGGGAGACAGCAGAGGGTAGTGGTGGTGAGGTAACTCTCCTCTCCAAGGGCTGTGATGAGTGGGGTACTGCAGGGATCAGAACTGGGGCCAGTGCTTTTTGGAATATTCAAAGTAGACATCTTGTATGGCATCAGGAATAAGCTCAGTCTATTCACTGATGATACCAGATTGGGGGCTGTAGTGGATGATCTAGCAAGTTGGCAGGGGTTTCAGGATGACCTGACAAGACTGGTGGAGTGATCAGAAGTGTGGCAGTTGGGGTTCAATGTGAAAAGGTGCAAAGTCTTGCACTTTGGAGCAAAGAACCCAGGGAGGGGTTACCAGCTGGGAGAGGTGCAGCTAGGTTCCACCAGGGAGGAGAAGGATCTAGGGGTGGTTGTAACGGGGAAGATGAAAAATACAGAACAGTATAGAAGGATGGCAGTGAAAGACAAAAGGATGCTGGGTTGTATCGCGAGAGGGATCTCCTCCAGGAGCAGGGAGGTGATCCTGCCTCTCTACACAGCACTGGTCAGACCACACCTGGAGTACTGTGTGAAATTCTAGTGGCCATATCTGAAGAAAGATGTGAAATTACTGGAATGGGTACAATGCAGGGCAACAAGGATGATCCAGGGATTGGAGGACAGACCATATGAGGAGAGGCTGAGACAGCTGAACATGTACTCCTTGGAGGAGAGAAGGGACCGGGGAGGATATGATTGAGACTTTTAAGTATGTAAAGGGGATAAACAAGGCAGGCAATGAAGGGTTACTCAGGCTGAGGAGGAGGAAGGACATGAGAGGGCATGGCTTTAGATGGGGGGGAATTACGATGGAAATGATGAGGCACTATTTCACAGAGATGGTCATGGCAGAATGGAATGCTCTACCGGAGGAGGTGATAGCCTGTAAGACACTGGATAGTTTCAAAAGGGGATGGGACAAGGTGAGAGGGGGTAATTTGGAAGGGGAAGGGGTGGGGCAGCTTCAGGGTGAGGGTGCTAGCTGCATACTTGAGCAGACTTGATAGACCAGGCGGTCTATTTCTGTTGGTAAATTTGTATGTTTGTATGTTCGATTCAGGGAAGTCTTGTGAGGTAAACCAAGCATGGGTTTTGTTCAGAGTGATGTCCTCTACAAACCCATGCCTTTGGTTTACTTTAGTTTGGCCCCGAAACGTGTTTTTGACATTTTAAAAATCCTTGTTTGTGACTCGCTTAAGATCGTTGTTCATGAGGTGTCAAAATCCCTGTTCTTGAGCCAATCCTTGTTCTTGAGGTGTCAAAATCCCCGTTCATGTGGGGATGACAAGATGGCCCTATCTCGCAAACAGGAATTTTTCATGAACAAGGATTTTGACACCTCATGAACAGGGATTCGGGTGACAAAAAGGGATTTTGATAGCTCACAAATGGATTCTAAAAAGGAATCCCTGTTCATGAAGTGTCAAAATTCCTGTTCATGAGCTGTCAAAATCCTCATTCATGAGAAATCCTTGTTCGTGAGCTGTCAAAATCCCTGTTCATGAGATGGTGACCAGATGGCCCTAAAATTCCCTGTTCGTGAGCTGTTAAAATCCCTGTTTGTGAGCCAGTCCTTGTTCTTGAACTGTCAAAATCCTTGTTTGTGAGGGGACGACCAGATGGCCCTACCTCATGAACAGGGACTGACTCACAAACAGGGATTTTGACACCTTGCAAACAGAGATTAAGCTCACGGGCAAGGATTTTGACAGCTCACGAACAGAGATTTTTAAAGGTTGCTGTTTCTTTGCCACTTCACTGCAAAGAAACGGTTAGAACTTTTGGGTTGAAATTTGCGGGCTAGAAAGGGGATGTCCCAGACATGTGATTTATGCTAGTTTGGTGTAAAAATATGCATCAGTTACATAGTTATGGCATTCCAAAGCTGATAAATTTCCCATAGGATAACACTGGGGTGAATGCGGTGCTGTTCGGTGCCTATATCTCAAAAACGGTTCAAGATACAGATTTTTCATTAAGCTAGGTGTACTAAGCATGCATGCATGCAGGTTACCAGTCCATGATTACAATTGCAGTAGAATTTTTTTCAAGGTTGCTATGGTTACTGAGATATTGCACCATTTGCAGCACAAGGGTTACTTGGAATGTGTCTAGGCCTGCACTGCATCTCTACAACTATAGGAAGGTGGGAGCACATATGGATACCATTATACGAACATACAAACATATGAAATTTGCCAGCAGATAAAGGCCTAGAGGTCTATCAAGTCTGCTCAAATGTGCAGCTAGCACTCCTTATTCTGCAGCTGCCCCTTCCTTCCACCCTTCCCCTTCATTAACCCTCCCCCTTGTCCTGTCCCATCCTCATTTGAAGCAGTCCACTGTTCTACTGCATACCACTTCAGCAGGTAATGCATTCCACCCAGCCACCACCCTCTCTGTAAAAAGTGTCTCCTCATCTCCCTCCTGAACCTTCCTCTCTCCAGTCTCATATCATGGCCCCTGGTGCCCTCCCTTCCTTAGTTTGAACAGCCCTCTGTACCCATCTTGTTTATTCCTTTCATGTATTTAAAGGTTTCAATCATGTCACCTGTCTCTCCTCTCCTCCAGTAGTACATGTTCAACTCCTTCAACCTCCTCTCATGTATGTAATTCCCCAGCCCCTTGATCATCTTTGTCACTGTGCGCTGCACCCCCTCCAGTAACTTAATGTCCCTCTTCAGATAAGGACGCCAGCACTGCACTCAGTACTCCAGGTGTGGTCTAACTAATGACCTATACAATGGCAGAATCACCTCCTCCCTCCTCGAGGAGATACCCCTTGCAATACAACCCAGCATTTTGTTGGCCTTTGCAGCTGCCTTCCTACATGATGCTGTAATGTGACTGCTGGGCCATCTATTATGCCATACTGGGAGCTCAGGGCCCGGATTTCCCTGTTCTCCCACAGGGAGATGACAGTTCATTACAAAAAAACTGATACCATGGGAACGTAGGGCCAAGAGGGCCCTGCGCTCCCAAAACCATATAAGGGTAAGGTTATACTTTGTCAAAAAGTAAGGAAATTCATTGAAAAAATGTTGTTAATGCATCAGTTAGGGATGAAGTGACAAAAGTAGGGAAATGAGGTGTTAGGGTTGACACCATAACACCCCCCCCACACCCTACCACTCCACCCCACCAACAGGTGATAGGATGTGCCTTGGGGTCACTGGGCCAAACTCTCACCCCATTCTCCTACACTATACTGTACCAAGTCAGCTTTGTTACACATGGAATGGGGTGAGAGTTAGAGCCGATGACCCTAAGGCACACCCCATCACCTGTTGGTCTGTGGAGGGTGGAGTGGGTTGGTACCATGTGGGGGTGTTGGGGTGTTAGCCTAATGCTCATTTCCTACTGTCACTCAATCTAACGATACGATAACAAAGTTTTGTAATGAATGTACATATATATATATATATATATATATATATATATATATATATATATTAGAGGCAAAAACTCCATTTAATGCATTAGTTAGGGTTGTTCCACGCGACAAAGTGAGGAAATTCGTTGTTAGGGTTGAAAACCCCTGGACCCCCTGCCCACCCCAACGGCATTGGGGTGTGCATTGGGATCATCAGCCTAACTCTCACCCCATCACATGTGTAAAGCAGCAGAGTATGGGAGAATGGGGTGAGAGGTTGGACCGACATTCAATGCACCCAACCCGATTGAAAATGATGAAAATCAAGGGTTTCAACTAACGATTCCTCTGTAACTGGGAAATTTAACTAATGCATTAAACGATTTTGCCTCTATTCCTTCTTTTGAGAATGATATAGAAATAGTGAGATGTAATGCAGGGCGGACCCGGCTCCGCCACGTGATGTCTTGAGGCATAGTAACAGGAACAGCAACGCCAAACAGAAGCGTTAACAGTGGCGCACATGGTAACATAAGCGTGAATGAGAACAGAAAGATAGCACTGCAGTGGCATAGGCGGAAGCGGTCTGCCCGTGATGTGTTGTCACATAGTAACATGGTGCCTGCAAGCGGAAATTTCAGTGGGCATGGTGAGCGCAAACTAAAACAGAAAGAGAAACAGTACTGTAGACACAAATGGCAAAAAAATAACGAAGCATAACCGAAAATGAAAATGCCAAGGATACGCACATGGTGGCGCAGGCGTCAATAGTAAATGAAACGGTAATTGGGACCCATAAGCAGAAAGGGCAACAGTAACAGTAATGTAGCGCACAAACTGGTTTTCCCCAGCTGCATAGAGAAAGACAGTGAGTACAAAGAATATATGCATAATAATGGATATCAGAGCAGAAAATGAGGACTTGGAATACTAAATAGGTAATATCTCAGGAACCGTATGACATAGAAAAAAATGTAAAACTCATATTATTTACAACTGTCCTAGCTAATTTTGTACTTAGCCCCCATGAGGGGCTAAACATTATGATGAAAGCCCGTATCTACTTACCGTTTCGAGATCCCGGGCCTAGCCAGTGCACACCGTAATGTTATCCTATGGGAAAAAAGAAGTTCAGGAGCGCCATAACTTTCCTCCCTGTAATATTTTTCACCAAACCACAGAAAGGCACATCTGTGGGCTGTTGGCTCTCTTCCCTCCAAATTTCAGGAAAAAAAGACCAAACTGTTGTTTTGCAGCAGGGAGCCAAAGGATCCCTGTAATGCGTCGGGCGCCATAATGTTATCCTATGGGAAAAAATGTCAACTTTGGAGTGCTTTAACTTTGCCACCATGTAATATTTTTTCAATACAACACTGAAAGGCACATCTGTGAGATGTCGGCTGAGTTCCCTCAAATTTCAACCCAAACTCCAAACCGTTCTTTTGCAGCGCCAGTGCCAAAAGAATACGCTGTCCTTTCCACAGGTGAAAACTACTGTACTAATTTGCAAAATCTTTCACAAAAAAGTTCGACACTTTCGTGAGCACGAAAGTAATTTGTGAAAGTACTTTTTCCAGAAATTTGAAAAACATATTTCTGGGGTGTTTTACCACAAAATAAAGACATGGCAAGCATCCTCAGGGTCCGACTAGGTGAATACAAAAAGAATTAGGTTGCTACAGGGTCCCAAATTGAAATGCCAACCATTTTTTTGATCACCAACTGAAAACAAAATGGCTGATTTGCGAAAGTAACAGGCCCATTTGCGAAAGTAAAAATGCATTTGCGACACTGTCAAACTTTTTGTTAACTTTTCCCATTGACTTATAATGGGAAATTGTTTTTTGAATAACTTTTGAACTGTTTAATATTTTTTTACCAAATCTTCAAAAGACACATTGGGGACCCTGGCCACACGTTCCCTGAAGATTTTGGGCTGGTCACGCAAACCGTGCGACCTGTACACGCGACCGTAGAATTCCAGAAAAAGTGTAAATGTGTGTGCAAATCATGCTTAATAACTCCATGGCTGTGTATCCAACCAGTACAAAACTTGGTTGGTGCCAAGGTCTATGGTTCTTGATTGTGTATTCCAAATTTCAGCCAAATCCGTCAAACGGTTGCAAAGTTATTAAGGTGCAAGGTTTTGGGGTTTAACATAGAAATGGCTCCTCAACCCTAACTATGGTAGCACTACCGTGCTACCATAATATATGTGTGAATATATATATATACATATGTTAGAGGCAAAAAACTCTGTTTAATGCATTAGTTAGGGTTGTTCCACAGCAACAAAAGTGAGGAAATTTGCTGTTAGGGTTGAAAACACGCACAAAGACACACACACACACATATGCAAGTATGGGGAGGACCAAGTCCACACAACCAATGACAGACATCCAGCAGCAGGTGACAGAAATAACAAACAATTGTCTAAATGTACTACGAGACATCCCCACCCACCTGACCAGGTACTGCATGCTCAGTGGAGATCAACAGCAAAACTGAGGGCCATGTACACAAGCAGTACACATCCCTGATTGCAGCTGCACACGCAGCATTACCACACTTAGTAGTTGCATGGCCTTATCTACGATGCCCCACACCACACCACAACTGGTACTGTGCCCTTAGTCAATATAAATGCTGAAGGTGCATGATAACAGTTGTAGAAAGGTTTAACACTAGTGAGTATACATTAATTAAGAGAAGTACATAAATTAACTACAAGACACTAGCATGCTCAAGATAAAAGTAGTGTTACATTTAGTATGTGATTTACATAGTAGTAAATTTACTGCAGCGGTTTACTCAAGATAGAGGCTAATGTAAGCGTGTGGAAAAAGCATTGCCTGTTCAGCTGTGAAATTCATTGCTGCCAGTATCAGATGCATTCTTACTGATGAAGGTGTACTGCTGATGTACATACATAGACCTTCAGTGTGTTTCAATACTAAAGATGCAGTAAGTATTCTTTGTAAGAAACAGTGTAATTGCATGGATCAGGCCAAGCAACTTCTAAATATCATAGCACTACTGAGCCAACAATGACGTACCTGTATAGGAGATGTATATAGGATAGATTTTCCTGTAGGCACTTACTGAGTATGTTGTACCTGAGAAAGACAATCTCTTTGCATCTGTGATGACTAACTTATTCAAATAGTGATACATTTACTATTGTTGCAATGAGTGATCTATGCCACTTATGGACACCGTGTAATTTTTTTTTAACAGTTGTTTCATACTCAGGCTGTATGCCTAGTGTTTGGGTTTGCCACACTTCTGTCACTGATGCTATCAAAGTGATAACTATGTTAATTGTGCTACAACAGGAATCAAGTAGGTATAGTGTAGATATAAACAGAATGTCTTTTAGTATTGATTTAACTCACAATGGGGTAAGTGTACTAGAACAGCAGGGGTTATTCACTATCACTGACTCTGTCAGTTATAATCACACTAAGGTTTCGATGACTGTAATGATCAAGTTACACTGTTCATCTTCTGAGTTCATACTCACAGTCATTCTCAGTAACTAGACAGTGTATGGTGTAACTGGGTGGGACACTGTGTTGCAAAGCTGCTGCAGTGCCTAGCAGAGGGAGAGTATCTACTCATAAAGACAATTAAGCAATAAGGCATGACCAACAGTTATGTTAAATGGTCTGTTAATCACCCTGTAGGGGTTTAATGCTGAATGAGGCGTAGCCGAGTGCCACATGTTGCTAGACAGTGATAAACTGACCATTAACATAATACCTGGGAGTGGCTTATTGCTATCATAATAAAACTGTTTTTTAAACAACATTAAACCATGTTCATCATAAGGTTAGGCTCTACATGTATGTTAATAAAAACTAAACATAAGGCTGTTACAATGTTTACAGTCAATTAGAAAGCTGCATTTCTCAAACCCTTGTTATAATCAGAGATATTATACCTGTACAACTCCTTGGTTTTGCTCAACTCTGTTGCTCAGGTGGCCCACCACATGTGGTGTGGTCTGGTGTGGGGCATGGTAGGTAAGGCCATGCAGCTACTAAGTGTGATCGTTGTGTGCAGCTGCAATCAGGGATGTGTACGTTTGGTGTACATGGCCTCAGTTTTGCTGTTGATCTCCACTGAGCATGCAGTACCTGGTCAGGTGGGTGGGGATGTCTCAGAGTACATTTAGACAATTGTTTGTTATTTCTGTCACCTGCTGCTGGATGTCTGTCATTGGTTGTGTTGACTTGGTCCTCCCCATACTTGCATATGTGTGTGTGTGTGTGTCTGTGTGTGTGTGTGGTGCTGGGGTGGGTCGGAGTTAGGGTTTTCAACCTAACAGCGAATTCCCTCACTTTATAGCTAGTGGAACAACCCAATTATGCATTAAATGGGTTTTGCCTCTAATATATATATATATATATATATATATATATATATATATATATATATATATATATATATATATATCTATCTATCTATCTATATCTATATCTATATATATATAGATATATATATATAGATATATATATATATATATACACATACACATAGCAACATACGGTAGTGCTACCATAATTAGGGTTGAGGAGCCATTTACATGTTAAACCTAACATTTTGCACCTTAATAACTTTGAAACTGTTCAATGGATTAGCCTGAAATTTGGGAAAAACAATCAAGAACCATACATCTTGGGATCTGCCAGCTTTCATACTGTTTGGATATACGGCTGCGGAGTTATTAAGCGTGATCTGCGCGCACGTTTATGCTTTTTTGCAATTATTTGGTCATCCCTACAGGTCGCACGGTTTGTGCGACAGGTCTGAAATCTTCAGGGAACGTGTGGCCAGGGTCCCCGATGTGCCTTTTGAATATTTCATGAAAAAATATTTAACAGTTCAAAAGTTATTCAAAAAACAGTTTCCCATTATAAGTCAATGGGAAAAGTTAACAAACAGTTCAACACTTTCGCAAATGCAGTTTTTACTTTCGCAAATGGCCCTTTTACTTTTGCAAACCACCATTTTGTTTTCAGTTGGTGATCAGAAAAATGCTTGGCATTTAAATTTGGGACCCTCTAGCAACACAATTCTTTTTGTGTTTACCTAGTCGGACCCTGAGGATGCAAGGCATGTCTTTAATTTTGAGGTTAAACACCCTAGAAATATGTTTTTCAAGTTTCTGGAAAAAGTAATTTCACAAAGTAGTGTCGCACTCACGAAAGTGTCACAAATTTTTGCGAAAGCTTTCGCAAATTGCGACACTTTTCCAGGCTATGGCAAAATGACAGCAATTCTTTGCCACCCTGCTGCAAAAGAACGGTTTGGTCTTTTGGGCTGAAATTTAGAAGGAACACAGCCAACATCTCACAGATGTGCCTTTCATGTTTCGGTAAAAAAATATTACAGGGTGGCAAAGCTACGGCACTCCAAAGTTGACACTTTTTCCCATAGGATAACATTACGGCGTCCGCCACACTACAGGAATCCTTTGCCGCCCTGCTGCAAAATAATGGTTTGGTCTTTTGGGCTGAAATTTGGAGGGAAGAAAGCCAACATCCCACAGATGTGCCTTTCATTGGTTTGGTGAAAAAATATGACAGGCAGCCAAAGTTATCGCACTTGGAACTTCTCTTTTTCCCCATAGGATAACATTACGACGTTCACCATGCCTTTCAGGGCCTGTATTTCGGAAACGGTGCGAGATATGGACTTTTTGTCAGACAAATGCTTAACCCCCTATTAGTGGCTAAGTACAAAACTAGCCAGAAAAGTCAGACATCATATGACTTTTAAAATTTTTTTTCTCCGTCATACAGTTCCTGAGATATAAGCAATTTAGTATTCCAACTCCTCATTTTCTGCTCTGAGACCCATTATTATGCATACATTCTTTGTACTCACTGTCTTTCTCTATGCAGCTTTTGGGGAAAACCAGCCTGTGCACTTACATTACTGTTACCCTTACCGCTTCCGCTTGCGGTTCCATACCCGTTTCACTTACTGTTCCCATCTACGGCACCATGTGCGTTACCCTTTGCATTTTCATTTGCACTTGTGTTTGCATTATTTTAACCATTTGTGTCTACAGTGCTGTTTATCTTTCTGTTTAAACTGCGTCACCATCGCATTACCATTTGCATTTGCAGGCACGTGTTACTATGTGACAAGACATCACGTGGGTGGGAGCATGGGGCCCTTAGGCCGCACTCCCATCACTGCATTACATTCACTATTTCTCATTTTCATTCTCAAAAGAAGAAATTAGAGGCAAAAGTCCATTTAATGCATTAGTTAGGGTTGTTCCACAGCGACAAAGCGAAATTCAGTGTTAGGGGTTCAGAAGCTTGCTGACCCCCCACACCCCAACAAACATGAGGGGTGCGCATTGGGGTTGTAGGTCCTAACTCTCACCCATTCTCCTATACCTCTGCTTCTTCATACATCTGATGGGGTGAGAGTTGAAGACTAACTAGCAGCGCCTCCGATGCTGGCTGAGGTGTGGACTGGGGTCAAAGGGGGCTTTCAACCCTAACACTGAATTTCCTCACCTTTGTCGCTGTGGAACAACCCTAACTAATGCATTAAACTGAGTTTTTTGCCTCTAATGTATATATATATATATATACATATTCATATATTCATTGCAAAAAACTGATAGCAGAGCAACAAAAGTATGGAAATATGAGTTAGGCCTGATGACCTCATGGCACACCTCGATGTCTGTTGTTGTGTGGAGGGTGAAGGGGGAGGCGTGGGGTGGTTGGGGAAGTAACCCTAACATCACATTTCCATACTTGTGCTGCTCTGCTATCAACCCTAACTGATGCATTAATGAAGTTTTTTGCAATGAATATCCCTTATTTTTGAGAAAGTGTAATGTAACAGGCAACTGGCATGTGTTTGAGGAAGCGCGGGCCCTCCTGGCCCTGTGCTTCCTTCACATTGCCCATTTTTTGTGTAATGGTATGTATATGTGGGAGCTTGGGCCCTCTAGGCCCTGTGCTCCCACTTACACATAAATACGGAGTCATACAGGAGCCCCATAGTACTGAAAAGGAACCCTTGAAACACTTATTTGGCAAAATATCTCAGTAACCGTAGCAACTATGAAAAAAATTCCATGGCAGTTGTAATCATGACTTCAAAACCTCCACACATGCTTAGTTCACCTAAGCTGCAGGTAGTGAAAAATCCATATCCCGAATCATTTTCAAGATATGGGCACTAAAATGCGTAACAGGTGTAGCAATGTTATCATATGGGAAATTTCTCAGTTTTCAAAATGTTATAACTATGGGCCTGTTGAATGTTTTGGGACCAGACCACAAAAAGGGACATTTGTGGGACCAGGGCTTGCCACCCTGCAAATCTCAGCCCAAAAGCCCAATCCACCTTGGCACAATGACGTGACAAAGAAAACAATACATGGGAAATGTTTTTGAACACTGCTTTCATGAAAACAAAAATTTTTTCATGACACCCCTATACATGCACAAAATATGTTGTCGATCCACTTTTTATTTTGTGCGTGATCATTATCATGCACAAAAAAAATGTTTTCATGAAAACAAAATGGCAAAATGGTGAAACATTTTGAAAAACATATTTCCAGGCTACCTGCACAAAAACTGATGCCAGGTTCATGTTCCTCTGGGCCCGATTAGGTAAACACAAGTGTTGGTGTTTACCAAGGTCAGTATTTTTCTATTTACAATGTTTTTTGTCTCTCGCTTGCTGAAAACAAGATGGCGGCAGCACGAAAAGAAAAATCCAGAGCACGAAAACAAAAATGTTGTTGTGAAAGTTTTCACAATGCACGTAAAAATTTTGCCTTAGGCTAAAATGGCACATGAAAAACTTGCATAACTTTTGAATGGATTAATATTTTTTCACCAAATCTTCAAAAGGCACCACTTTGTCCGAGGCCACATATACACATGCACATTTGAATCCAAACCGATGCATCTTTCAGTCTAAGCCTGACAAAAAACTGCACAAAAGTTGAGGATTTTTCACATTTTTGATACTCTGCAGTTCCGCAACCATACATCCAACCGAAATGAAACTTTCCAGATCCAGAGATCTATGGAAAAATTGGACAAAGGGTTGCAAAGTTATTAAAGTGCAAACGTTGGGGTTTAACATAGAAGTGGCCCACCAACCCTAGCTGTTTTATATATATATATATATATATATATATATATATATAGCAAAGAAATCTGTTTAATGCATCAGTTAGGGTTGTTCCACAGTGACAAAAGTGAAGAAATTCGGTGTTAAGGTTGAAAGCCCCCCTTGGACCCCCAGCCCATCCCCCCAACCGGCATCAGGGAGCGCACTGGGGTCGTCGACCTTAACTCTCACCCCATCACATGTGTAAAGAAGCAGAGGTATAGGAGAATAGAGAGATAGTTAGGACTGATGACCCCAATGTGCACCCCGATGCCGGTTGAGGGTGTGGGCAGGGGGTCCAAGGAGCTTTCAACCCCTAACACCGAATTTCCTCACTTTTGTCGCTGTGGAACAACCCTAACTGATGCATTAAATGAAGTTTTTTTGTCTCTAATTTCCCTTTTTTTGAGAATGATGATGAGAAATAGTGAATGTAATGCGGTGGCAGGAGCACGGGGCCTGCCACGTGATGTCTTGTCACATAGTAACACGGTGCCCACAAACGCAAATGGTAATACGCATGGTGATGCAAAGCGAAACAGAAAGAGAAACAGTACTGTAGACGCAAATGGTAAAAATAATGCAAACACAAGTGCAAATGAAAATGCAAAGGATAACTCACATGGTGGCGACAGGCAGGAGCAGTGAAATGAAATGGATTACGGAGACATAGCAAGCGAAGCGTAAGGGTAACAGTAATGTAAACGCACAGGCTGGTTTTCCCCAAAAGCTGCATAGAGAAAGACAGTGAGTACAAAGAATGTATGCATAATAATGGGTCTCAGAGCAGAAAATGAGGAGTTGGAATACTAAATTGCTTATATCTCAGGAACTGTATACATAATAATGGGTGTCAGAGCAGAAAATGAGGAGTTGGAATACTAAATTGTTTATATCTCAGGAACCGTATGATGTAGAAAAAACATTTAAAAGTCATATGATTTATAACTTTCCTGGCTAGTTTTGTACTTAGCCCCTGATAGGAGGCTAAGCATTTTTCTGATGAAAAGTCCGTATCTCGCACTGTTTCCGAGATACGGGCCCTGAAAGGCGTGGCGAACTCCATAATGTTATCCTATGGGAAAAAAAGAGAAGTTCAGAGTGCCATAACTTTCCTTCTCTGTAATATCTTTTCACCAAACCACTAAAAGTCACATCTGTGGGATGTTGGCTTTCTTCCCTCCAAATTTCATCCCAAAAGACCAAACCGTTATTTTGCAGCAGGTGGCAAAGGATTCCTGTAATGCGGTGGATGCCGTAATGTTATCCTATGGGAAAAAGCGTCAAATTTGGAGTACCGTAATTTTGCCGCCCCATAATATTTTTTCACCAAAATACTGAAAGGCACACCATTCGTTTGCAGCAGGGTGGAAAAGAATTGCTGTCATTTTCCCAGAGTCTGGAAAAGTACTGTCAAACTTTGCGAAAGCTTTCGCAAATTCATGCGACAGTGTCGCAAATGCGAAAGTACTTTGCAAAAGTACTTTTCCAGAAATTTGAAAAACATGTTTCTGGGGTGTTTTACACCAAAATAAAGACATGTCTAGCATCCTCAGTGTCCAACCAGGTGAATACAAAAAGAATTATGTTGCTAGAGGGTCCAAAATTTAAATGCCAAGCATTTTTCTGATGACCAACTGAAAACAAAATGGCCGATTTGCGAAAGTAACAGGCCCATTTGCAAAAGTAAAAATGCATTTGCGACACTGTCGAACTTTTTGTTAACTTTTCCCATTGACTTATAATGGGAAACTGTTTTATGAATAACTTTTGAACCGTTTAATATTTTTTCACGAAATCTTCAAAAGGCACATTGGGGACTCTGGCCACACATTCCCTGAAGATTTTGGGCCAGTCAAACAAACCGTACGACCTGTAGGCGCGACCATAGAATTCCAGAAAAAGCGTAAACGCGCACACAGATCATGCTTAATAACTCCACAGCTGTATATCTGACCAGTACAAAACTAGCAGATCCCAAGGCCTATGGTTCTTAATCATGTATTCCAAATTTCAGGCAAATCTGTCAAATGGTTGCAAAGTTATTAAGGTGCAAAGTTTTGGGGTTTAACATAGAAATGGCTCCTCAACCTAACTATGGTAGCACTACCGTGCTACCATAATATATATATATTTATATATATATATATATATATATATATATTAGAGGCAAAAACTCAGTTTAATGCATTAGTTTGGGTTGTTCCACAGCGACAAAAGTGAGGAAATTCAGTGTTAGGGTTGAAAGTCCCCTTGGACCCCCACACACCCCCAACTGGCATCGGGTGCATTGGGGTTGCGGCCTTAACTCTCACCCCATCAGATGTGAGAAGAAGCAGAGGTATAGGAGAATGGGTGAGAGTTAGGACCAACAACCCCAATCGCACGCATGCCAGTTGGGGGTGTGGGCAGGGGGGACCAAGGGGGGCTTTCAACCCTAACACCAAATTTCCTCACTTTTATCACTGTGGAACAACCCTAACTAATGCATTAAATGGAGTTTTTTGCCTCTAATTTCCCTTCTTTTTGAGAATGATGACAAGAAGTAGTGAATGTAATGCGGCGGCGGGATGTCTTGTGACATAGTAACAGGAACAGCAACGCAAACAGAAGCACTAAATGTGGTGCACATGGTAAGCAAATGTGAATGAGAACACAAAGTGTAACGCACATTGTAGCGTAGATGGGAACGGTAATGCCAAGGGGGGATATAAACGCAAGTGGAAACATTAACTGCAACAGTAACAGAAGTGCATACACTGTGTTTTCCAAACAGGTGCATACAGAAAAACAGTGTGTACAAAGAATGTATGCATTGTAATGGGGATCGAAGCTTAAAACAAGCATTGGAAGTACTTAACTGGTAATATCTCAGCAACCGCACAACATAGAAAAAAATTTAAATTTCACAGAAATCATTATTTTCCTGGCTACCGTTTTATATTGCATAACGCATAGGGCTATGCAACTTTCAACAAAAAATCTGTATCTCACACTGTTTTCGAGATACGAGCCCCGAAAGGCGCGGCGTATGCC
The DNA here is from genome assembly GCA_016271365.2 of Neoceratodus forsteri. Classification (NCBI taxonomy): domain Eukaryota; kingdom Metazoa; phylum Chordata; order Ceratodontiformes; family Ceratodontidae; genus Neoceratodus; species Neoceratodus forsteri. Next base: position 1,783,205,433 of record CM057452.1, read on the forward strand.
ACCATGTTAGTCTACGGGAAAAAATGCCAACTTTGGAGTACTGTAACTTGGCAGCCATACAATATTTTTTCACCAAACCAACAAAAGACACATCTGTGTGATGTTGGCTGCCTTCCCTCCAAATTTCAGCTCAAAAGACCAAACTGTTCTTTTGCAGCAGGGTGGCAAAGAATTCCTGTCATTTTGGCCAAGTCTGTAAAAGTAGTGTCACAATTTGAGGCAATTTTCACAAAATTTTGTGAAAGAGTCCTGCCTGCGACACTACTTTACAACACTACTGGTTTTGGAAATTTAAAAAACATATTTCTGGGGTGTTTTACCCCAAAATAAAGACATGGCTAGCATCCTCAGGGTCCGACTAGGTGAACACAAAAAGAATTGTGTCCCTAGAGGGTCCCAAATTTAAATGCCAAGCATTTTTCTGATCACCAACTGAAAACAAAATGACAGATTTGTGATACTGCTGGGGCCATTTGCAACACTAAAAAATGCATTTGCGACACTGCCAAACTTTTTGTTAACTTTTCCCATTGACTTATAATGGGAACTTGTTTTTTGAATAGCTTTTGAACCGTTTAATATTTTTTCACGAAATCTTCAAAAGGCACATCAGGGACCCAGCTGCATGTTCCCTGAAGTTTTTGGACCAGTCACACAAACTGTACAACCTGTGGGTGAGAGCAAAGAATTTGCAAAAAGGCGTGAATGCACATTTCGTTGGTGCTTAATAACTCCGCAGCTGTATATCTGACCAATACAAAACTTGGCAGATCTCAAGACCTACTATGCCCAATTAGGCATCCCAAATTGCAGGCAAATCTGTTGAACAGTGGCAAAGTTATTAAGGTGCAAAGTTTGACCCTTTAACCTTAAAATGGCTCCTCAACCCTAACTATGGTAGCACTACCGTGCTACCATAATATATATAGGGTATATGACATGGCCTAAGTGAAGATATCATATTTATCTTCATGAAAGGCCAATGATATCTTGATTTCATTGGCCTCGAGTGAAGATAAATATGATATCTTCACTCAGGCCATGTCATGTTCTGTTTATATAACATGTGTTTTGGGCTTTTTGTAACATGATCCCCTAAAGCACCCCCCAACCCCAAATCTTCAGCAACATCACAGATTCCATACTGTATTAAAATAAATTATCTGGTTGATCCTGTTAATTTAAAGTTTTTTTAAATACTGTTATTTCATTGAGCTTGAGTATTATTTGTAATTAAATACAATAATTTAAAAGGTACTTAGTTGTTGTCCCCTGTGGTACCGAGAACATCCTGTAATACTTTTACTTTCCCCCGAACTGTAGCGTGACCAAGCAGTATGTCAACAAACAGATTACTGGTGCCAGATCTCTAAAATAAATGTCTCTGTTTTAAAAAAATCCTGGTTTTTATCTCCCCATAAGATGGTTTACTTAATAGAAGGACCGTGTCTTACGCAGCAAGCACAGCGAGAGAGTAGTCCACTTTAAAACAGGAGAAGGAAGTGTGAGTGTATGTTGCTGTAGAAACACACACTCACGCTTCTTTCTCCTGTTCTAAAGCGGGCTACTCGCTTGATGTGCTCTCGTCCCTTCTATTAAGTAAACCATCATATGGGGAGATAAAAACCAGGATTTCCTTTAAAGTAGAGACACTTATTTTAAAGGTCTGGTACCAGTAATCTGTTCATTTACTACACCGGCTCGTCACGACACAGTTCCGGGGAGTAAGTATTACAGGATTTTCTCGGTAGCACAGGGGGACAATCAACCAGGTACCTCTAAATTATTTTATTTAATTACAAATGACAGCAGGATTAACCAGATAGGTTTCAGAGGTGTGTGTGTGTGTGTCTTTTTTTTTGGTGGGGGGATGAAGCAGGAACTAGAGAGAGACTTATCTGTAAAAGAGAGTGAAACATACTTTCACTTTTTTTGCAGTGACGTATACGAACATGGAGATATCACTATGACGTATAGGAATGTGGAGGTATCATTGATATCTTCACTGCCTATCTGAGATACCACTTTTTATCCCCACATTTATCCCAAAACACATGTTGTATAAATACATACTATATATATATATATATATATATATACACACACACAAGCTCCCAGCTCAAAAGTATTGAATCCAAGAATTTAATAAATTTTATATACATATATTAAATGTAAGGAGTCCAGGGTGCACACCCCAAGTGCTGCTTCTCTTTGCCCCCTTCCAGGTCAGTCACCCCCCTTTCCCCAATAAACCTGACACTGGGGTGCCCAATGCCAGTGTCGGAATTTATCTGAAATAAAGAAAACCATCCCTTGATGTTTTTTTAACCCTGTAAAAAAGAAAAATGCCCATCGATGTTTTTTGCACCATTAGTCCCTCCACACAACCCTCCCACTCAGCTCCCACCACTCCACACACCCCCAAGCTCTTATTTACTCACCTGGGGTTCAATGCTGTAATCCTCTCTGGGCCACAGACATGTCTTCACTCTTCAAAGCCAGACCACAAACTGAGAAAATCAGATATGTGGTTCAATGTATTTAAATGAGAACTATGGACATATTTGTACTGTCCTGTCAGCATGGCTTACATTTAAGAAATGGGACATTCATCTCTGATGGGAACATTTGGCTGATCTAGAAAAATGGCTGCTTTTGTTTTATACTTTATATTGTTAAGTTACCTCATACGATTTATTTTTTCCAAGAACAGCAGCCTTACCTGATCTAGTGCTTGTGAAGGAAACCTGGACTTTGTAAGGTGAACCATGCTATATATTTGAAGCATTATTTCAAGTTATGGAATAATGGTTAATTTGGTGCTTTATACTTTAAACTTTTTCCTTCCAAGGACCGTTTATGTTAAGTGAGAAGACATTAGAAGTGAAAGTCTCCTGCACAGTTCTTTGTGTGTCAGCAATTGCACTGTTTCCTAGTATTCGTTATACTGTTCAAATTTGCAGTTGCTATTTACTCAAGTATGACTAGAATTTGGTACTTGCAGTATTCTGTTATAAGGGGGCGATATAATGTTCTTTAGATTAACAGGCTTTTGTCTTAGAGAAATGACAGAGGAAGCTATAATTAGCCCCTTCTACAAGGGGAGTTAGGTTTGCAGGGCAGCTTTTCATCTTGGATGCCTGGAGAAGGCTATGAATGGGAAAGGCAATGTGGGGCTTCCATATACAACCCCTGAGCTTTTTTCCTTTTTTTTTTCATTGGGGCCTGGGTATTGGGGATGTGAAAACACCAGACAGTGTGTCAGTAACACCGGGGTGTATTCATATCCTTGTGACTAGCAGTTAATAGATGTGTTGCTAGTCTTTTCAGAACTCCACCATTACCATAACTTAAATATAGTTTGACATTGGGTTGTTAAGAAAGGTATGGGGCTTGTTTTCTCCATCTGATAGGATAGTGGGGAAGGGGGTGGAATAAAGGTTATATATATTTTTTTTGGTTTATCTATTACACAAGTCTGAGGGTGTAATTTTGATCCACATGCTGGTTTATTAAAGTGAGAGAGAACAGAGGACTGTAATCTTAGTGCCATATAATGTCCTCCCCAAGGTATTTTCTTTGGACAGGTCAGAGGGCAATAGAGTAGCAGTCAGTGATAGGAGGGAAACATATTTTTTGTGTGACCACTGCTTCAATGGAGCTGGCTCCTCCTTGGGCATCATTGACAGACAGATAGGAGTGGGCGCATGGCCCAGAGGGTAAGTTGGAAGGGGGGAAGGGAAGAGGGAAGTTGGGATTCTGTGTTAGTTCTAAGGGATCGGGAGGGGTGTGAGTTTGGAGAGGGGACAGGTGGTTTTATCTTTGGTTAACCAGGAAAGGTATGTTGATATGTTCTATCATATGGCCAATATAGGTAGTCTCAACATCATATCATGGAATATTAAAGGGGGAGTGATAACGTAAAAAAATATTATATTTTAAGACATTTAAACTGATATCTACCACATGTAGTGATGTACAGGAAACTCGGATTCCAAAGAAACAGTTAAACACTCTAAAGAAACTCTGGGTGGGTCAAGTATTTGGTGCAGGATCAAGTACCAGGCATGGAGGAGTGGCGCTTTTGATACATGAATCAGTTCCATTTACACTGATTAAGGAGTGATATGACACGGATGGCCATTATAATATTATTCACAGCAGACTAGCTAATACAAGGTAACCCTAGGATCAATCTATGGTCCAAACATGGATTCCCCTTCCTTTTTCACTCCATTGGCCATTATACTAGCTTCTCTATGAGATGTTCTGTGCCTCCTGGGAGGAGATTGGAATCTTGTTTTTTCAAATGATCTAGACAGGACTTTTCACAGTACAGTAGGACTTTCCCCCACTCAACAAGGGTTATGGGAATTTATGTTGGATGTAGGTTTGGATGACCCTTGCAGGGTCTTTCATAAAAATGAAAGAGAATATACATATTAGTCCCCACTCCAACGTGTTTACTCACTCTTTGATGTCTTTCTCCTCAACAATTTTTGTATGAGGGAGGTGAATGGCGTGGGTATTCACTATAGGGTGCTGTCAGATCATTCACCTATTTGGATTAATATGACTTTATTGCTGCACTCCTCTAGGGCTGGTACTTAGTCCCAAAATACTTTATTGTTAACTGATGGGCATATCTTGGAACACATGAAAACATTTATTTTGTCTTTGTGGCAAGAAAACTCTCACTCAATTCTTGCTCATAATATTATCTGGGGTTCATTAAAGGCCGTATGGTGAGGAGAACTCATAAGATTAGCCACAGTGAAAAAGAAAAAGGTAAATTTACAAGTGGAAGAATGGCTGTCCATAATTAGGGAACTGGAGTCTCCCTTGTCTAGGAGATCAGCTGACCACTTTTGGTCAGAGCTCCAATCTCTACAGGCCAAGTATTTGGCTTTTCTAGTAGACAAGGTTCTTCATTCTGTGTCATGGATAAAGGTGACCTATAAGGTCAGGGGGAGAATGTGGGGAAACTTCTTGCCAGCAGGCTGAAGCAACAGAAGGCCACTCTCTGGGTTACAGCTCTGGTGGACCCTGATTCTGAATCACTAACCTCAGACCCCACCAAAATTGTGGAGATTTTTAAAATGTTTTACCAGTCCTTATATACTCCCCCCCCCCCCCGGCGGACAAATATTCAGAATTTCTAAATAATTTTCTGCAGGGAATAGACCTGCCACAGCTCATCTCCCTGCTGACAAGGCCCATGGTCCTTACAGATTTCCATCTTCCTTTAATAAATCCTTTAAATCATAGCTAGCAACCATTTTGAGTGATCTTTTCAACTACTTGTTCCTTCACAATATTAGAGAAACTGCCCTTTTTGAAGCTCGTATTGTGGTGTTACAAAAACCAGGGAGAGATCCCACTGTCCCAGATAATTATAGACCCATCTCTCTTTTAAATACCAATATTAAGCTATTAGCAAGTATTCTGGCATTTTGACTTAAACAGGTGTGAACAGTTTTAATAGGTCCAGACCAGGTGGGGATTGTGGCAGGAAGACACTCTAGCAACCTTTCCTGCAAGATTTTTCATCTTCTCTCCACGTCCAGAGAGGGGAGTGCTGAAGCGATGCTTATCTCCCTAGATCCAGAGAAAGCCTTTGACAGGGTGGCATGGAACTTTTTGTTTGATATACTGCCCCGTTATGGTTTGCTGCTGAAGTTTATCCAATGGATTAAAATACTGCATCTTTGTCCGTCATCAAAAATTATGAGTAATGGTGTTTTATCCCCACTTTTTCCTTTGACCCAGAGGACGTGTCAGGGGTGTCCCCTTTCTCCCATGCTTTTTAATTTATACATTGAACCTCTGGCTAGGAAGATTAATAGTTCTTCTGGAGTTAGAGGTATTAATTGGGACCTTATAAATGAAAGCTATCCATGTTTGCTGCCGACGTTCTACTTCACTTATCGAAGTACAGCACATCCCTCCATAATGTTTTGGAAATATGAAAAGATTTTAGCATGTTAGCAGGTTACAAATTGAACCATCATAAGACTACGGCCTTAGCATTATCTAACTCTTGTTCTAAGGTGGCTATTGAAGAGTTGGGTCTCAAATGGGCCTCTTGCTCTATAACTTTTTGGGAATAGACCTTACCTTGGATTTGTACTCCCTAAAAGCTTTGAACCTAGATCTTGTTGTGAAACAGGTTGAATAAGATCTTTCCCAATGGAAACTTTTACCTCTTACCCTCTGTGGAAGACTTAACATTTTAAAGGTGGCTATATTCCCACGTTTTATGTATCTACTTTCCATGTTAAATCTTCTGTTCCCAAGGACATGGTTCCAGACAATCAATGCAATATGGTTGGCATTTCTGTGGTTAGGGAAGCGTCCTACAGTAGGAGAACATTAGAGACACTGTGCAGACCCAGAGAGATTGGGGGTTTACAGGTGCCACAACTCTCCTGTATTCCTTTGCATTTCATGGCAGCAAATATTTTAAGTGTTTGGAAGAATCAGGTCTGGGGTCCTCATCCATGGCATGGTGGAATATTGAACACTTTAGGGCTACATCCTATCATATTGCATTGCCTTCACTCCTCTACATTCCCTTTAGTAAAATTCTTGCCCAGCTGAAACATACACGATTGGTTGGTCCATAAGAGCTCATTAGCAATTATGTCATTTCTTTAAACTTAATAACAAGAAAGACTCTGGGCAGCCATTTTTCCACAATTTAAATGTCATGATTGGTAATAAAGTGGTCCAGACATCTACTTAGAGGGGTTTAAAGGTGTCCACTTTGTCGTATTTCACCAGAGGGGATTAATTTTTACCCTTGGTAGAATTTAGAGACATCCTTCACCTCCCTGCTTTTCTGGTCTTTAGCTATGCACAGATTAAACATTGCCTTTACTCCTTTTTAGGAACACCCCTGTGGTCTGCGGGGGCTTCCAAATGGTTTTCTTTACTGGCATCTTTAGCAATTCAGGACAGGCCAGTTTTGAGATTATACAAGGAATTGGGACACCAATTTTAGAATGCCTGCTCTCCTCTTGCTTTTATTGGCAATTGGCAGCTAGTCTGTCATACAATGTGGCTAGGTAGAGGTCAGTATGGTCAGATATATACAAATATATTAAACAAGACAGACTGCAATTTATGCAATTTAACAAACTCCATAATCTGTACTACACTCCACTTAGATTGTACCGTATGGGAAGAAGGGCTGCTGCCACCTGTTTTCAGGAGGAGGGATCCCTGATTCATATGGTATGGGCTTGTCCTAGTATGACCTCCTTTTGGCACTCTATTAAACAACTTTTTTCTCCTTTTTTTGGTCACACCAAATATTTTAAATTAGAAATTTGTGAAATTGGTAACTATTCAGCTATTAGGTCATTACATCACAGGGCCTATGTGACTCTTATTTCAGCGGTGGCTAAACTTCTTCTATTAAGACATTGGATCAATGATTCCTTCCCAACAAAGCAGGAATGGCTACAAGATATGTTTTTGGCACTGAATGCGGAGAGGGCCATCGTAATACAATATCACAACTTAGTAAAATATCGGGCCTTGTGGGAGCCCATTTCTCATTTTCTTGCAGGAAGGTGAAGGGTCATGGTTGGACTATGAACCACATAAGCCCTTTTTTAATGTTGATAGAACTCATTTACTGTAGTTGCTGATTCATAGTTTAGTTTTTTTCTATATTGTATAATAGCTATTTATTTCTTACCTTTCCTGAGCACAAATACATCATTGGAGGAGATCTGTGGGGGGGAAGGGGGTCTGGGATAGGGAGATTCTGGTGATTTGGGGTTAGTCAGAGGGGGAATTACCTGTTTGAGATCCCTTTGCCTTTCAGTGTTAATTCTTTCATATGAATGCTATGTTCTCAGATGGGAGGGTGAGGAGGGGTTGGGGATGTTTTGTCTCTGGTGTTTTGTCTTTTGCCTGCTTTTATGAACTGTGTACTATGTGATCCTTGGTTTATGCATTTTTGTTTACATGACTAATAAAGTGCATGCAATTGCAAGAAAAAATGTATTTCAATGGGGTTTTGAACTTAGTGGCATTTGATAATGTTTTGCCCAAAATTTTCAACATGCCTTTTTGGGGACCCCACCTCATGAACAATGGCAGTGAAATCAAGTAAATCTGTCCCAAAAGGTGATTTTGTGGTCACTGCATGAAATCACCTTTCACACAGGAGCTGACAATTTTCTCCACTGTTGTTCATGAGGTAGGGCCATAAGAAGGCTACGTTAAAATTTGGCTAAAAAATATAAAAAAAGCAACAAAGTTATGAGTTTACATTGAAATTTGCGAATGCTGGCTCATAACTTTGGTAATTTTCAGTATTTTGACCCCAGATTTTCAACATAGCCATTTATTTACAACACCTCATGAATGCAACAGTTGCCATTTTCAAATCCTGGCCAAAATGTGTTTTCATACCTATGGCATGGAATGATGTTTCAGTGGCACAGAATGACATTTTGGTGAGGATTTGAAAATGTTCACCTACCAGGTTCATTAGGTGGGTTAATAAGAAGGCTATGCTGAACATTTGGTGTACAAATACAGTAAAATGCCAAGGTTATGACTGAATGTTACACTATTTCAGCATTCACCCATAACATCACTAATTTTCAATGTTTTGACTCCAAACGTTCAACATTTTTACACACCACCTCAAAAACGTGACACGGCATTTCTGGACGAGATGTGTTTTCACACCTCTGGCATGAAATGGCATTTCAGACAATGTACTATAAATGGCACATGTCATGACTATAAGGTGAACTCTAAAACAAGTATCTTCAAAAGTTGGGGTCAACATTTTAAAAAAATTGTTATCTCCAAGCAAACCTTTGGCATTTAATTTTTATTTATTTTATTTATTTAAAAAGTTTGTAACCATGAGAAGGACATTGAGCAGAGGCTCATTTTCAGGTACAACCCAGGGAGGTGGGATGTTACAAATACAACAGAGGGTTGAGACAACAATTGTAAGTACAATAAAACAGGCAACAGATAACTTAAAATTGGAGGTCATTTCTATCAGGATGTAAAGTGCTTATAACAGCTGAATTAACTCCCAGTGACAAAAGATAAGTCAATGAGGTTAAATGAGTGGTCAGAGTCAAAAGAGATTCATTCCAGGTCTAATGGGGAATAAGTAGGTTGATGTGGGGGGATTTGAGAGTTGGAAGGTCAACAGCAAGGTGAAACTGAAGACAGAGAGAGATAGCAAGTGCTGGAAGGCAGGGAGAGACTGGGATGAACAGATGAGAGCTGATTCCAATGAAAAGGAAAGCAGTATGAGAAAGCTGATTGTCCAGAAGTGGTGTGGGGATGTGGTAGGGAGAAAGTCCAGGAGTCCCTGGAGGGCAGGGGGTATGAGGAGATGTTAGTGGGGAATAGGAGAGAGGAGAGATAGGATGGAAGGGTCCCAAACCAGTATTTGGCAGTAGAGGTCAAGCAGTGGGTCAGACACCAGTAGGGAAGAGGATTGCTAGATAGAGAAGAGTACAGAGAGGAGTGGTATGTGCTAAAGGGGGAGTTAGTTGCAAACTGGCAAAAGGAGTTAAGGAGAGTGTCAAGCCTGGCAAGTGATGCAGAGTGGGCTATTCCATAGATTACATCAGTGTAGTCAAAAACTGGCAAAGTGATTTTAGTGATTAATTCTCGACAGATAGGGAGAGAGAGGCAGGCTTTATTTTGAAATAGGATTCCAAGCTTAGGGCAGAGTTTGGAGTGCATAGCATCAATGTGTGTGGCAAAATCGAGGTGACTATCTAACCAGACCCCAAGGTACTTAAAAGAAGGTACTAGGTCAAGTGGGAGGCCATCAGGGGTTGAGAAAACTGGTGCAGGGGGGCTTTAGCTGTGGCAACTTTTGCCTGGCACTAAAAACCATGGACACAGTTCTTTTACCATTAACTCTGAGTTGGTTATCTTGGCACCAACTCAATACTTTGTTAAAGGCATTGACAAACATTTGTTTACATCTTGTTCATGTACTTCTGTTCCTATTTCAGAAAAATATTTGTAATGGCATTAACATCTCCTATATGTTTTCTTGACTCTATATGTATATTTATGTTATTAAGTGTAATTAATTCTGGGTCACCTCTGAGAAAGGGACATCTTGTCTCAGTGGGCCTACCGGTCAACAAAATTTCAACAAACAATAGAGTACTTGGTCCATGGCGGGAGGGAATTATTAATGTTATGAAGGTAGGGGGAAGGATTTAACAATTTTTGTAACTTTTCTTTAAAGGTATATTATGCCCATAGATCCGTTGCACTTGGCAGTGGGCCCCACAAGTGAATTAAGTAAAATGTTGCCTGCAAAGGACACTTCCTACACTTTGCAAAGATTTTAGGGTACTACGCCAAACTTATTGGCACTTTGCCTGACTTTCACGAAGAAATTTATCACCTCACCATCTCTTTGCTGGTGAAGTTTCACTTCTAAACATTTGTACTTGTTATCAAAGAAAATAAAGAACCAAATGTAAAATATTTATTTTTATATTGCTATAAGTAACAGCAATACTTTTTTTCTAAAATTGTAATGTTTTAGCAGTTGTGAGGTTTTCATTTGGTTATATCTCATTTAATAACTCTCCCAGGGCATTACTTTTAGACCATCCAGTACATGTTGCCTTGCACACCATATTTATATGGTACTGTGGTTGCCAAAGAAGTTTCATTGTATCTTGATGAAATAAATCTAGGTATTTCACAGGAAATCCCCATTCATTTCAAAGGGATTTTTCTTTGATACACCTGGCTATACTGTATCTAGAGATTTATTAAGACATATATCTGGCTATTATCATATTCTAATTGCACATCTTATTGTTCCTGCACCTTGCAATTTGGATTGTACCCAGTCTGGGACTGTTCTCATGGTATTATTCATCATATACAGTATTCTCTATTGCACCTGTAATTTTTTCTGTAACCAAACTGAAATTGTTCCCAGAATGTTATGTATTTACAGTACTTCATTTATTGTTCTTTGTACTTGTATATATATATATATATATATATATATATATATATATATATATACATATATATATTTTAATTCAAACATTATACCAGGAATAGTATATTTAGCTGGTAGAAATTTGTTTCTAGGTGTGTCCTAGGGGAAGGGGAAGGGAACAATACAGTGTAGTAATCACAGCAGTACAACAAGGCATTGAACATCACATTAAAAACTGCAGGGGAAGTGAACAGCAGCAAGCAATGAACATCACTGTACAGCAATATACAAAAGCAAGACACAGAATATTGCACTTAAAAGAAAAATGTAGAGGTACTGTAACATACAGCAAATAAATAGGCCAAATGTAGGCACAGAAGCAACACTGGGTAAGCATTAAATACACAACATCAAATAAATACACAAACGCAGGGTTAGGATTCACAGTGTGGAAGGATTAAATTAGTTATGAAAGGTAGCCTCCGATGGTAAGGCGTAATGTGAGAAACACTGAGTAGGTGGGTTGACTTGTGTTTGACGTAGGACAGTCAGTTGAACTGATGTGGAGAGCGAGGGCACGATATGATATCAGTGGTGTCAGTTGAACTGATGTGGAAAGTGAGGGCACGATATGATGTCAGTGGTGTCAGTTGAACTGATGTGGAGAGCGAGGGCACGATATGATATCAGTGGTGTCAGTTGCAGGCATGAGCCAGCTTTGTTTTGCTTTGTTTGTTTGCACCCTCTTCCCCTTCCCCAAGATACACCTGAAAACAAGCTGCCTGCACTTCAGTATGCCCTCCTTGACAAACAAAATGTTCAATAAATAAAAATAAACAGCTGTGGTGTTTCTATGGAAAAATGCAACATGTGCTAGTTGACCTTGTTAAATGTCAGACACTGTACTAACTTGCTAACGCATTGTCAGGGCAGAGGAAAATGGAACTGCAGCCAACAGTGACACAATTCTGAGCTCTGGTAGCCCTTCGTGTCATGTATTTTGATCATAAATTGATTCTGAGTATGTTCTCTGAAATTTTTTGTGACAATTGGATACTGAAAATTGGATACTGATTTTTTTTTCAGATCTAAGGTATGTGATAGCATTCTCTTAAAGCTTAGTGAAAACTTTAGTCCCTGCTATAAGTAACATGTTCTGCTATTATGACTGCTCATCCTTCATCTTGTTTTCTACATTGTTACAGTGACTGTACGGTATGGTGTTCTAACATAGGGTGACCAGATGTCCCAGTTTTACCAAACAGTCCCAGTTTTTGCTGCCCTGTCTCCCCCCAACAATTTTGTAAAAACTTTTCTTTTTTCTTTTTGTCCCAATTTTATGGTAGACTGGATATTTCATCCTGACTCCTGGCTAACATCTGTCCTTATGACAGTGTGGGGTTTCCAAGGGCCTCCTGGCCCTTTAAAAACTTAAAATCTTCTTTTAGTCTTCATTTCAGCAGCCCAAACCACCTGACCACTTACCTCACTGATGGCACACATACACACATGCTACCACTAGCACAGTCCAGTGCTGCTGATGTGACAGATCAGATCACGTTAGCATGGACTTGGTGCATGGTGCGTGTAGTGTAGTGCTCAGTCATTGAGGGAACATTGCCATGGTTTGTGGTGTTCAGCGCTGTGCAATCGTCAATGAGTACAACTCTTTTATTTGTCAGGGGCTGGGATCAAGACCAACTTTCTTTTCCCTGCCTACTAGATCTGAGGAGTGTCAGGGGAGAAGTCAAAAGATGAGAGGCCCAGAGACAGCACAGCTAGGAGGTGTGTGAGGGAGCCAAAGACTGCCTAAGGGTGGGTGTCTGAAGTAAAGTAGGGACCAGGGTAGAGAGACAAGGCAGAGCTTGTCTGATGGTGTCCAGTGTAGATCTGGTTGGGGAGGAAGATAGATGAGAATACACTTGTTTTTTCCTGGGCTGGACCAGACTGACTGTTTTTCAATTAAAAAAATTAATAAGTACCCTCCCAAACAAAAATCTGACTAGAAAGGCCAGAGGGGGTGAGAGAAGCCTGCCTGGCACTTGAGGCAAGCAAGCCACCAGCCTGTCATCCAGTTGCTACCAAGCTGATTGATTCCATGGTCTGGATGTGGTCTGCTTGTGGTCAGGCACTTGGCAGGTGTTATTAAAAACATTGTATGTGAACTAGCAAGTCATGTGGGCAAAGACATAAAAAAGAGTTAATTTTTTCCCCAAAATGCAACAGAAAGTTTCTGAAACTGCAGAGCTTATGAGGGCCTGGTGGCCCCCAGACCACTGGCTGTAAGCAAAAATGTTTTCAGCATTTTACACATCTGTCCCAGTTTCTACTTGAAGAAATTTGGTCACCTTATTCTAACAGCACACTAAAACATACATAGTTGTATTTTCAGAATTTGCTCAAAACTGCATGCTATGTTTCAAGATCACAGCCCACTGCCTAAGTATGTGAAGTGGGCATTATAGAATGAGGTCAGTAAGTCTCAGACTGCATAAAATGTAGCTACTGTTGACATACGTGTGCCCTTGTCTGGTGGCTCACTACTTCAAGTCACTCTTGTCTAATTACATCCCAGTTCTCTAAATATTCTGCATGACTCAACTTTGATCACTGGTGTTCTTAATCACTTGTTCTCATCTCAGTGACAAGCAAACTAAACTTAGCAACATAATGATATGAAATCATGCAGACTTCATCACAATTTACAGCCTTTTCTCAAAAGTGCCCCTGGACTACAGGGGCATGGAGTCTTCTAAAGGTCACTCCATAGAAACATCAAATTTCTCAGGTAGAAAAACACCCACAGTCCATTCAGTCAGCCTGTATGTTCCTTAGCCCCCAGTAGTCTAGCACTGGCAGGGACTATGCAGTAATCCCAACTTGTAGCTCTGCTTTGTCAATCAATTGATGCCCTCTCAGTCCCTTCCCCCACCATCATTTTTGCTATGCCCTAGTATCTATCCCACCCTCTCTTGACACCTGTAACCATGTCAGTGTTAACCACCTCCTTGGGTAGATAATGCCACCTTTCCACCACCCTCACTGCGAAGAAGTATTTCCTCACAACCCTCCTGAATCTCACACACACACACACACACACACACACACACACACACACACACACACACACACACATCAGCGTATCATTATGCCCTCTTGTTACAGACCATTCACACTGCCTGAACAGTTGCTGGCAGTCCGCCCTATTTGCTTCAGATGTTTAAAAGTTTCAATCATATCCCCTTTCTCTTCTAGCCTCCAAGGAATACATAGTCATATCAGACAGTCATTCCTCATAGGTCTGTAAAAATCAAAAGCTGCCACTCCACAGTTGCTGACCATGCGGCAGCTAATGGCAATATAAACAACAATAAATAAAGTTGGCACCAGTCATCAGTATCAGAGAAGCACTATTAATTTATTTGATAAAGTACTTACAAACAAGAGCTAAAAACTGTGCAAACAAAAAGAGCAACTTACTGCAATGGTGGCAAGTAAAACGGAAAATAACAAACCACCTGGAATGCTGACTACTGGTTTCACTTTCAGCTTCCTGTGTTCAATACTCCCTACCCCTGTCCTCAGCTCATCCACATTCAGAAACATTTTGGTGTCCAGTGCTCCCTTAATCCTCACTGTATCCCAGTCTAAAGTTTCATATCGACTTTGGACATGATTCTAAAAGATGTGTAGAACCGTGTTCCATATTGTAGCATGAAAGTAACCATTTATGATTTATATCTTGCTGTAAAATCAGGCACATTCATAATCTGATAGACAAAGAGAGACAGGTGGCACCTGCATAGTACAGGACCAATCAGTTAAGTTAAAATCCCTTTTTTCCCTACTTACAACTTTGCAATCCTTCAGTGTAGGGACTTGGAATATTCGGGAGTTTTCCTCAATCGTAATATCTCCAGCTCTGGAAAATTTAACAAAACATAAGCAACTGACTAGATTAGTGGTGCAGTATCAGCCTTGCTGCTAGCAATGTCAGCAACCTGTGTTCACACTTAAAACCTGGAGCACTGGGGGGATGGTTGGGGTAAGGAGGATCGAGCTCTCACCTCCACTGCAGAGAGTGGGCTACTGAGCCCGCTATATTAAAGCCACCAGGCTGGCCACAGATGATGGTACACTCTAAAGCTCAGGCATGGGATGATGCTTATGACTTTTCTGCAGTGGCACACCTTCCATGCCTGTACTAATGCCCTGATATTAGATTCCTGTGGAGAAACAGGAACAAGCAAACGTACCTAGCATGTGCAAGATGATGTCGAGACACTGTCAGACTCCTCCCTACCACCTGCTTGCCATGTCATGTCTGTGACAAAGTGGGAGGCTGAGTTACAGTTTGAAAATTAGGGATTGGGCCAAGGTAGCTACCTTTTGTGTTATCTGTAAAATAAAATCCCATATGTATGTAACTAGTGTGGAACCCTGGAACATGCTTACCTGCATGCTCAGTAGCAAAATACATGGGAAAGTCTGAAGAGCTGGATGAAAATAAAAACACAGTAAGGTTTCCTAAGGATCCTTGCCAATTTGCAGGTGTGTACATTTGTAAGACCATCATCTGCAAAACAGTAAACAAATACTCGGACTTCATCCTCATCTTAGTATACTTTGGAGGTGAGGAGGTTAGAAACAAGCCTTTGATGTCCTTGATGTCCATTGGTTCCATTGCCATCACCTCATCCCAGTAATACATTCTCTGGTGTCCAGTGGTTCTCTTGCTTTCACTTTGAGACAATCAAGCATCACCTGATATCCACCTGTTGATGTTATTAACATAGATAAGTTGATGTCACAAACAACATGACTATCAAGATTTCATTTCATATTGATTCTACATGTTAATAAGACGTAACAGGTTACATTGTGTTGTAACAAGGCATCCTTCAATGTACACACACCTGATGGAAAAGCAGCTGGTATCAAAAATGTCAGTGTTTAAAAAGAAAAGATTTTGTATAGGCAGGAGTCTAAAGTTTCATATCGACTTTGGACATGATTCTAAAAGATGTGTAGAACTGTGTTCCATATTGTAGCATGAAAGTAACTATTTATGATTTATACCTTGCTGTGAAATCAAGCACATTCATAATCTGATAGACAAAGAGAGACTGGTAGCATCTCCATAGTACAAGATCGAATTGGTTAATTAAAAATCCCTTTTTGCCCTGCTTAGAACTTTGAGATCCTTTGGGGTAGGGACTTGGAATTTTCAAGAGTTGTCCTCGATCGTAATATCTCCAGCTCTGAAGAATTTAACAAAACATAAGCAAGTGACCAGACCATTGGTGCAACATCAGCCTTGCTGCTAGCAATGTCAGCAACCTGTGTTCACACTCAAAACCTAGAGCACTGGGGGGGGGGGTGGCTGGGGTAAGGAGGATCGAGCTCTCATCTCCTCTGGGAAGGGTGGGTTACTGAGCCCACTATATTACAGCCACCTGGCTGGCCACAGATGATGGTGCAGTCTAAAGCTCTGGCATGGGATGATGCTGATGAGCTTGAAGTGGCATATCGTCCATGCCTGTATTAATGCCCTGATAGTAGTTTCCTGTGGAGAAACAGGAACAAGCAAACAGTCCCCAGCAAGTGCAAGATGATGTAGAGACGCTGTTTAACTCCACCCACCACCTGCTTGCCACACCAAGGTTGCTACAAAGTGGGAGGCTGAGTTACAGTTTGAAAATTAGGGGAGGAAGCTACCTTTTGTGTTATTTGTTAAAAAAAATCTCACGTAACTAGTGTGGGACCCTGGCACATGCTCACTCGCATGCTCAGTAGCAAAGCACATGGGAAAGTCTGAAGAGCTGGATGAAAATAAAAACACAGTAAGGTTTCCTCAGGATCCCTGCCAATTTGCAGGTGTGTATATTTGTAAGATCTTCAGCTGTAAAACAGTAAACAAATACTCAGACTTCACCTTCATGTTAGTATACTTTGAAGGAGAGAATATTACAAACACACCTTTGAGGTTGGTTTTTTGAACAATTTTTAGAAACATAGAAACACAGAAACATAGACTTCAATGGCAGATAAGGACTGCTTGGCCCACCCAGTCTGCCCATTTCCCTACCTACTGGATAAGCTGCAGATCCTAGTTTTACCAACAGCCTACTTCCTCCTACCTCCCACTAGAATTGCCTTACGTCTGTCTCATGCATTCTTAAAGTCCCCCTCTGTTTTTGACCCCATGACCTCCTCAGGAAGGCCGTTCCATCCATACTCCACCCTCTCCGAGAAAAATACTTCCTCACATTGCCTCTGAGTTGTCCCCCTCTGTCTTCAAATTGTGCTCCCTTGTTCTTGCACATCTCTTTTTCTGAAATATGCTACCCCCTTGGACTTTGTTGATTCCCTTGAGGCAGGCACCTGAAAGTTTATATCATGCTCCCCCCCCCACACACTTTCCTGGATGGTATACATGTTAAGCTCTTTTAGTTTCTCTTTGTATGGCTTCTGGTGTAGATTCTGCACCAGTTTAGTTGCCCTCCTCTGGACTGCCTCCACCCTGTCTATGTCCTTGTGGAGATGGGATCTCCAGAACTTCATGCAGTACTCCAGATGGGGTCTCACCAACTGTCCATACAGAGGGATAACAACTTCATGTTTTCTACTGGCGATGCCTCTCCCTGTGCATCCCAGTATTCCCCAGCCCTGCTTATTGCCATGTCACATTGCTTGCCTACCTTTAGGTCATCTGATATTACTACCCCCAGGTCCCTTTCCATTTTTGTTTTCATTAATAACCCCCATTGTGTTCTGTTCCCTTGGGTTTTTATTTCCAAGGTGCATTACTTTGCACTGAATCTAAGCTGCCATACATTTGACCATTCCTCCAACCTTGCCATTTCCCTTCTCAACCTTTCCACCCCCCCCCGTGTATCAACCTTGTTGCAGATCTTTAAGTCGTCTACAAAGAGGCATACTTTTCCTTCCAGTCCCTTTGCAATGTTACCTATAAAGACATTAAAGAGGACCAGTCCCAGTACTGAACCCTGCGGTACCCCACTAGTAAGACCCTATCTTTGGAGTGGACTCCATTTACTATTAACCTCTGCATCCTGTTGTCCAGCTAATTTTTATACCCAGGTTACCACCCTGGGAACCACTTCCAGGCTGGCTAACTTATTTATTAATCTTTTGTGTGTAACTGTGTCAAATGCCTCGCTAAAGTCTAGGTAGGACATGTCCACAGCCCCTCCCTGGTCTACTGCTTTGGTCACCCAGTCAAAGAAATCTATTAGATTCATCAGACATGGCCTTCCCGCTGTGAATCTGTGCTTCCTTGGGTCCTGTGCCCTGCTGGCCTCTAGGTACTCAACAAATCTTTCTTTTAGAAATGATTCCATAATTTTCCCTATCACTGAAGTCAAACTAACATGTTTATAATTTCCTGCCTCTGCCTTGCTCCTACTTTTGTGAAAGGGAATCACATACGCTCTCCTCCAGTCCTCAGGTACCACACCCTCTTCCCATGATTTGTTAAAAAAGGTAGTCGGTGGTGCCACTAGTTCTCCCCTTAGTTCTGTTAGAATTCTGGGGTGAATCCCAGTAGGCCCCATTGCTTTGTCCACCTTCAGTTTTAGGAGTTCTTTCAGGACCCTTTCTTCTGTGACTGGACCAATATCGACCCCTCTATCCAGTGTGCTCCTATTATTTGCTTTAGGTACCTCCCCCTCTTCTTCTTTTGTGAATATTGAGCAGAAATATTCATTCAATATCTCTGCTTTGTCACTGTCACTCTCTGCCTTCTTTTTATTTTAGTTTTATTTGACAGAGTTTACTGTGACTCATTAATTGCCAGAAAAGGTTTATATCAAATTGCCTGCATTTGTCAAAATTTTCCTTTTTGGTGGCAAAACCTATCTGGTTGATACTACCCACCCCCCAAAAAAAAAAAAAAAACAAGAAAGCCTCCTCTTCCCCAAACTCTGTAGCTGCCAACACTTACTACCCCTTAGGTCTGGCACTGGAGACATATTCTCAGTTCTAAGTAACCCATCCTTTGGCAAAATATTCTGACATTACCAGTGCTGGACACACCCTAAAAATATTAGCCTGGCACCAGGAGCCCATTTCCAGTTTTCCAGGAAACACACCACCCCCTCCTGCCAACCTTGGTGTCTGATACTGGCAACTCCAAGTAGTAAGAATACCTTCACCACCCCCCTGGTCCCAGGCTCCTCCATACTCCTCTCTGACCCAATCCATTTAAATAAAAAATTTGTCATCCCTCTGATCCCCAACCTCTTTCATTCCCCATACCTGTTCCATTTAGCTATTAGCCAGAATTGATTTGTGCAGAATGAGTTCTGGGTGTTATCAAAGTCACACTGCAAAGACATGTTCAGCATTGAGACTGAGGCAAAGGGTACAGGGTCTTCCACTTACAGATACAAGTAGGAGGAGATGCAGAGAGACAGGAGATTATTATGGGAAAGGAGAAATGGACTGAGCTGTGGATGGATCCCTGGAGGATTCCTGAGTCAATGGGAAAAGAAGGGAAAAGGACATCACCTACTTTGACTAGCTGGAGCCTAAATGACAGGTAAAAGTGTATCTGTGTGGCTCAGACCTTAGAGGTGCCTTCTGCTATGAGTATATCAAGTATTTGGTAGTAGCCATGATGTTGAATACCTTTACAAGGTCAACTGAGGTACTGATGCATAAAGACACTGAGCCAGAAAGGAGATAAAGGACCATGGAGTGGGGACTAGGCGGAGAAGAGGGAGGGCAGGGTAGTGACAGTGTACATGAGGAGAAGTACTGGTTGAGGTGGAAGTGATTTCAGATGGATAAGAGATGGAAAAGCCTCCTGTCTTAAGGGCCAAAGTAGCAGGGGGGGGATAACAAATGGAGTGTATTGCCATCCAAAATTTAGAGGGGGCTAAATGTTATTCTTTTTACTTGGCAGTGAAGCTGTGAAGTATGTGGATCTGGCTTCCCTGGTAGCCTTGGTACTGGCACTGTGAAGCGATTTGTACTACACAACAGTATGTTCATAGGGAGCTGGAGGCCTGAAGTTAGTAATATATAGAGTAAGATACTTTTAAGCAAGTAGTCAGATCTGATGAGAGTCAGAGAAGATGGAACATATAAACACATGCTTTCTGAAGGAGGTGTTCGCACCCCTTGGAAGTAAAATTAGTGTGGAACAAGAAAAGGGTTACATCTACAGTAGCTGACATAGAGATGGGGGACACACTTGCCAAACCACTCCATCTCTTACTGTGGTCCTGTTTGGATTTCTGCCAGACCCAATCCCATCAATGCTAGCCCACACAATTTACCAATCTGCAGTCATACAGTCAACATTAGTGAATATCCTCTCAGGATGCTACAAGGCCTGATCCTATATGTTCCAGCCCACCCAGTTTAACATTACTTATACTCGGTGCCTTACCACTTAAAGATCATCACTCTATACCTACATGGCTTACACAATAACTTTACTTTCCATACAACACTGTTCCCATATACAAGAGAACTCTCCTCCTGGTCATACACTATCTGATGTCAGTATCTCTACTTCAGACATTGTAATTTGTTGTCGTTTAAATCATTGCAATTTCACAAATAGGCCATGGACCTCAGCAGGTGAATAATTAATCATTAAAATGATTTTTTGTTCATTTGCCTTCCATTACTAGATTATACTTCTTACAAATAAACTATTTTATAAATGATGGCAGAACAAAGGAAGAGCACTTCATGATGAATACAGACAGTAAACAGTAATTATTTTAATAAAGTAAAGTATGGAAACGTAGGGTAATTCTAATGTGCATTTAATGGATATGTAAGATTACAGCAACTTCATCTTCTCCACCTAATTAATCTGGCTTGTAAGGGAATGCATACTCAATTGGAAAGCATCTGCAAAGGAGAAAACTCATGCATGACAGTGAATATGATGAACTTATATATTGCATCTGTGTAGATCAGAATTGTTTTTGTGGGCGGCTGCATACAGTATGTGTATGGCAATTGGCACCTCCATCTAGAGAAATATTTTCTCTGGATTTTGCTAGGTATGAATTCAGTGTTATTTGAGACTCTCCCTGACCTTCAGGGGTAGACAAGCATAGCCAGATCAGACAAAGCATTTAAAGGCAGCAATTACTATAAAAAGACAAGGAAGGCCTGGACAAAATGTTGCATTTCTGGTGCAAGCAGACCTCAGAAACCAGTAACCATTAGTTTGGAGATGGTGCTAAGCAAGGGGGCTATTCAACAGAGGAAAATCTTTAACATACAACAGTGCTAGGTATGAAATGGAACACCTGCTGATATGTAATGACTCACTACTGAGTCACAACAGAGGGAGAACCACAATGTATGAGACTTTCAGTGCATGTGAGAGAGCCCCCATTTGAAAATACCCAGTGTTCAAGGAGAAAGTTAAGGGAAGTGTGCTGTGGCATTTTGGTATTTGGTCTGCCACTAGGACCGCTTACCTCCTGGTATTCTGCTTTCCCATTTGGTGCTTCTGCTGCAGGAGTCACTGGGTACCAAATGAACTGAGTTGGATGCATAAAATGATGAACAAGATAAGGTTTATTTAGGAGCTTAGGAAGGCACATCTCATCAGCACAGGGAACATCCTAGGCTGACCAGAGGACAAAGGAATTTGCTCTTCCCTAGCCCCAGATGGACACTAATTAGCATAACATGTGACCATAGCTGGCTGCCCATTACTGTTCCTAGTTAAAGGGCCGGCAGCTAATCTTTAGACCCATGCTCAACTCTGTACTCCACATCACCCCGTGTATTTTAAATGTGAGTACCACTCGAACAAGTAAAGAAGTTATGCATGAACAACAATAGAAAGTAACAAAATCTTAGTAACAGTAAGTGAACATTTAACAGTATTGTGGAGACATTACTAGAAGACAATTGATTAGTTGATTGATTGAAAATGCTAAAATTTAGAAGAGAAAAAAATTAAGATCATATAGGAATTGAGAAGCAATTTGCAGATTAAGACAAAGAATTAACAGAATCACTGCACTGAGTCCAAATAATAAGTTCACTGGATTCTGCGACTTTTACATTCAGTTGGAATTGCTGAAGGGGTGGCTTGAACTAGTTCGTGACAGGATGTGATCAAGTCAGAAAAGGGGACCCATGAGTTGTGAGCACTGTTATGCCCACACCATTTAACACGGTATGACCAAGATCCATTGTTGTACTTTTTGAGCAGAATCTTCTCGATCTGATATACTGTTTGGAGTATAAGAGAGTCCTGAGAAGATGCAAGAGGCTGAGAAGTTCCAGAAAGTTCATCTGGTTGGGCAGAAAAAACGGGATTTGGCTGATAAGTGTCAGTACCATGAGGTGCTGGTGGAACTGTTGTCAAGTTGTCAGCAGGAAGTTCAGTTTCTGAAAGGATTGCAGGTTCCCAAAGAAGCTTCATTACTTGGGGGACTGGGATCATCAGGGAGGGAATCATGCAAGTACCCATGCTTCAACCTGTTAATGTGAATTTTATTGTGTACCAGCTTCCCATCTGACTTTTGGCGCAAGTGAACATGAACTTGGGGAAGCTTTTGTACAATGTAAAATGGCCCAGTCCAGGGACGAAGCAGTTTTCTGGTGGTGCCTGGAACAAGGATAGGTCGATACAAATATACGATATCCCCCACAGAAAATGAAGGATCATGACACTTGACTACAGACATTCTTTGCATTGCCATTTTTTTTCTGTCCCAGGGTGTCAATAGCAACCCGTCTCTCAAGTTCAAGCTGTTCCAACATTGGGATGATGAAGGAGGAAGCTGACTTTGGGACCTCTGGCAATGAGAGATCTTTGTCCAGAGGTGTTCTTGGGTGATGTCCATGGACTAGGAAAAACGGGGTGTACTCTGTGCTATCAACACAAGGGCTGGAGTTGTATGCAAACTGAATGAAGGGAACAAAACAATCCCAAGTGCCGTGAGTAGCATCCAGGTACTTGGATAGTGTGTTAAGAATGGTCGACATCATTCTCTCACTTTGTCGATTGCACCATAGACGGTAACTGGTTGTATGAGTTTTTTTGATGTCGAGAAGTTTGCAGGTTTCTTGCACAACAGATGAGAGGTAGTTAGTGCCTCTGTCTGAATGCAGGTATGCTGGAGTACTGTGATGGCAAATGATTGTATTGAGGAAGGCACTTGCCACCGTAGATGCTTTAATGTCTTTTAATGAGATCAGTTACAAGTATTTAGTTAGGAAGTCCACAAAGACAAGAATGTACTTGTTGCCAGAGTCAGGGCAGGTAGGTAGGGGCCCAAGAATATCTGTGCTGACTCTTTGGAAAGGTTCTGTGGCTACAGGCATTGGAATGATGTGTGCCTTGGTTGGTTTGGCGGGAGGCTTTCTTTGGGAACAGGGCTGGCAGGATTTTATAAAATGGACAATGTCCTTGTTCATGTGAGGCCAGAAGAAGTGGAGCCTTGTCTTTTCAAGAGTTCTGTGGATTCCCATATGACCTCCACAAAGTGGAGAGGCATGAGTGAATTGAAGAACTTCAGAGACTGGAGAGGCTGGCACAAGTAACTGTACGTGAGTTCTGTCTGTGCGATGGCCCTTGCCCTCCTTGGTACAAATGTGAAACAGCACTCCATCATTGAGAAAATACTGTGCCGCAAAGAACTGTACATCCTGGTGGTGTTTCTTTTGTTGTGGTAAAGTTCCAGACTCAAGATAAGTGATGATGTCTGTAAACTGAGGATCAGTTCTTTCTTGAAGTTTAATTGTGGCCAGGGAGATATCGGTGCTGGAGGTTGTAAGAAGCTCTTCAGCTGCTTACAATAGTTGAGGATTGGTACTTTTCTCCAAATTAGCATTTGGGAGTAGCAAAGTGACTTGAGGTGCTGTAGGAGTGTCCACAGGGAGCTCATCTGTGGAGCAGAAGGGGAGAGCTTGTAGGCAGGCTTCTTCGTCATTAGAGGTTGCTATGGAGGGATACCGTCTCCAGCTTACAACATCGGCATTGGAGTGAACGCGACCTGGTCAGTATCGGATTTCAAAATTGTAGCCTTGCAGTATGGCAACCCATTGGGCAAACTTTCCTCCTGGTTCCTTCATTTCGAACAACCATCTGAGGGCTGAGTGATTCACGATGGCTGTGAAGAAGGAGGAATAGCGGAAGTAGCAGTCAAACGTCTTTACAGCAAAGACCACAGCTAGGCATTCTTTTCCTGTGATGCCGTAGTTTTGCTCAGCTGAAGAAAGAGAGCGCTCTGCATAGGAAACAACTCATTCTGTTCCATCTTGGATTTGTCACAGCAGAGCACCCACTGCAAAGGAGCTAGCATCTGTGTAAAGCCTGAATGGCTGGTCGAAGCGGGGATAAGACAATACTGGGGAATAAATAAGTGTGTCTTTCAAGGTTTCAAAGGCCTCTTTGCAATCAGAAGTCCATATGTAGTCACATCCCCTTTTTGTGAGAGCATACAAGGGAGTTCCAATGCTAGCATAGTTGCAAATGAATTTTCTGTAGTAGCAAGATAAACCTAGGAAAGCTTTAAGGTCTTTGAGATTTGTGGGTTGTGGATAGTCTTTTACTGCAGAAAGCTTATCTGGGTCTGGCGAGATGCCGTGCGAACTGACCACATGTCCCAGGTAATGGATTTGATGTTGAACGAGGCAACATTTCTCTGGACGGAGTTTGAGGTTGGCTTGCCTGAGACATTCGAACACCTCTTTGAGATGCTGGAGGTGTTTTTGGAAAGTTCTGCTGAAGACAATAACATCTTTGAGATACACTAGGCAAGATTTCCAAGACAATTCATGCAACACAGTCTCCATGATGCATTGAAAGGTGGCTGGGCTGTTCCAAAGTCCCATAGGCAGATGTTTGAACTGGAAAGGCCCCAAGTGGCAGCACCAGGCTGTATATGAATGTGAAGCTGGATCAATAGTAACTTGGTAGAATCCACTCTGGAGATCTATAGTGGTGAAGTAGGCTGGGCTGGCCACACCAAGACTCTCTAAGGTATCCTCTGTGGTGGGTAAAGGATGGGCATCCTGTACCATGAGGGCATTGAGCTTTCTGTAGTCCACCACAAACCGATACCCTTTGTCCTTCTTGACTACCAGCAAGCAAGGTGCACCCCAGGGGCTGGTGGATTCCTCAATAATGTCCTGTTCGAGCATGTCCATGATTAAGTTCTCTAGAATTTGTTTTGTTTGTGTCCCACTTTGTAGGCTCGCTGACGAATTGGCTTTTGGTTGGGCTGCACCTCAATGGTGTGTTGCAGGGTATTGCAGCATCCAAGCTTATTATCAGGGCTGACAAAGACATCTGAGTAGGTTTCCAGGAACTCCAGAAGTTGCTGTTTCTCTGTGGGACAGGCTGGGAGCTTTGAGGCAGAGAGACGCTGGCTGAAGGGCATGTGCATTTCTTGTGAAGTGGGGTTGGTTGCGATGGTACTGACAGGACGACGGTTAATGGAACCAGGCTGAGGTTCAGGTAGAAGCTGAAGCTGAACCCCTGATGACAGACCAACAAACTTCCCAATACTGGCACCCTTGGAGATGACCACTGGTTCATCCATGAAGTTGCAGCACTTTTGGAATACTGAATCACTGTGCACAACAGACAGGGTGTTCCCTGGAAGGAGACCTGAGGAGTGCAAAGCTGGGGATCTCGTGACAATGCCAACAACACTTTGGGGAAGAGGGTCACCTTGAATCTTGGCAATCAAAATCATCTCTGACTTAGGAGGTACAGTGACTGAGTCTATAGCTGTGAGTTGCCTCCCGGGATCTAGTGACAGTTTGTTTGAGGCAAAGTCCAGTATGGCTTTGTGTGCCTTGAGAAAGTCCAGGCCAAGGATCACATCTGTTTGAAGTTCAGGCACTAAGTAGAATTTAACTGTAGCTTGCTGTGAGCTGAAGTGGAGCTTGAAATGGACCACGCCGGTGATAGGTAAGGTAGCAGTGCTTGCAGTGATGATATAGTTTAGGTCGGCTGGAGCAACAATAGGTACATGGTGAATAGCTGGATTGTCTAAGATACTGCTGTGGAGCATAGAGATTTCTGCTCCAGAGTCAACCAAGGCATGCGTGGACCAATTGCCAACAGTGACGGGGATGTAGTTTGCAAGGAGGGGGTAAACTGATGACAGGAACTTTGGCTCCTTTTAGTGAGATTGTGCCTGACTTAGCAGCTAGAGGGTGCTGTTCATTTGTGTTATGCAAGTCAGTGGGGCAGTCAGTTGCTTCATTTTCCTGCCCAACAAGAGCCCCTAGTTTGTTGGGTGGTGCTCGTTTCCCTGGTCCTGTGAATAGTTGCTGGCCTATTGCTGATTGTGCTGCAGTGGATGCCTGTGGCTGTCTTGAGTCCCATGAAAGTTTTGCAGTTTGCAGCAGACTGCAGCAGTGTGTCCCCAGAACCCGTACTATTGACAGGTCACTGGCTCCCGTGAAGAGGGAGGTGGCTCAGGTCACTGTGGAGGTGGCTATAGGGCATTAACAGGAGTTGCAGTGGGAGCTCCAGTGGGGAAATGTATGCTGTTGATAGTTGAAATGAGCTGGTCAATCATTTTTTGTTGCTGTTGGATGCAAGTAGCAAGTGCTTCCAACTGTGAAGACTGTGGGTCCTGAACAGTGGTAGGCCAAAGCATGGAAATAGACTCTTGGGCTAAAACGGGCCGCTTGGATCATGTCTAGCCAGGTGGTTGGCTTTTGTTGGATAACGTAGGTACGAAATTGTGGAGGCAGGCCCCGGACAAATGCTGTAATCTGGTATTTTTCTGATTTTTGTAGACGTTTGCACCATGATTCAATGTCCACTATAAATGCTTCCAATGATTCAGAGGGTTGCATACTGCGCTCCCATAGTTGCTGTTCTAACAGCTAGGGTGGATGAGCTTGTAAGAAATAGTCCTCGAAGGTGGAATACAGGGTGACATTGTTCCCTTTTGTCTGGTCTCGAAGGGCATTGAACCACAATATGGCCATCCCTCTCAGGAGCAAGTGCATAGCATTGGAAATTCGCAAGGGATCCCTCCAACCATTGAAGGAGATCCAAGCCTGAAATTCTCATGAGGTAGTACTGAGAATGGTACTGGCTGCAAGCTGGAGTGGACCATTGAGTGTGTGGAAATAGCTTTAAGGTAGGCAAGGTCATCCTGGATGTCCTGTATAGTGGGTGTCCCTTGGGCTGGAATGGATGACAGGATGTCATGCAGCATAGTTTCAATCTTGAGACCCCATGCTCTTGAGGTAGGTGAAGGTGGAGCCACAGAGCTGGCAGTGCTCGGGGCGTTGGTGTCCTTGGAAGACATGGTTGGAGAGGAGCTGCGTGGCCCTGAGCGAAGGTCGTAGGGGTGAGTAGGAGTGGTTGTCATGGAGAGGAGATGCCTTTGAGGAAATGATTCATTGAGAGAATAAAAAGTGTTTTTTGTGTTTTTTTGTTTTTATTTTTTTGTTTGTTTTGTTGGTTTTTTGTAGACAAGTACAGTTATATGTAAGCAATTTTCAGCAAGGGACGTCTCAATAAACAACTGCCACTCTAGTTTGGTGTTGTCTGTTATTGAAATAAACATTTCCTTTGGAAGATGCAGCTTTTTGTTGCAGTGTCCATTCATTTCAATGGGTGCCCCTCAAAACCATGGCTGCCATTACTTCTCATGGAGTGAGGTCATTTTGAACAAGCTGATGCCCCTCACAAAGATGGCCACTGGACCTGTAACATAAGCTTCTTGACTAATCTGACATTCCCAATATGGCTGCCGACAGGGGGGAAGGGTTGCTTTCTGTTTTGTAGTTGTAGGCAGTGGCTTATCTCAGGGCAAATGAAAGAATGCAAGATGGCTGCTCTGCAGTCTGTTCAAAAGATAAATGGCAGGCCTTGGTTTGTCTGAGTGACTCCCAACCAGGCTATCCAAAGTATTTGTGTTGAGAGATTTATTGCTCTCTTCAAGGTTTAGAAGCCTCGCATACTTTCTTCAGGCAGAACTGGCAAAACAAATGTCTGTGTATTGGAAGGCACCTCGACTTAAAATAACACAAAGTCATATGTCCCTGGTTTAAGAGTTAATGAACAGGCAGTCCCCAGCCTGTGGTGCTCAGACTAGCATGATTGTAATTTACAGTTCATTCAGTTAGCAGGCAGGTAATATGCAGCACACACATTTTTTTTTTATAGCCTACAATGTTAGACAAGGGCTGCAGGCTGCTAGTTAGCAGGGTTAGTATGGAATTTGCATTTGCTGGAGCTACAATCCAGAGACAGCATGTGGAAAAATACTTTAACATTTTGTTGCTGCTTTGCTGGTTTTATAGTTTGGTGGCCGACCCCTGCAGCAGAGGATAGTTGGGCAGGGATTGCAGTGTATATTCTGTGTTTTTTTCTGGCTAGGAGCTGAATTTTAGATTTTGGTGTACTTTCTAGACATGGAGTTTGCAGAAGCCTGCCAAGGTTTGTAGCATACAGCTCCATGGGGATGGTGGAGCCATAAAAGAACTTTGTACCTTAGTTGCACAGACAGTGTTCTAATGCAGGAGGCTTACATTAACAGAGAATAGTTCAGTTTTAATTTTCCTCTCTGCTGCCAAGTTTATTCTTTCTGAGCATGCATACAGATCAGGCACACTTGGATGATGACTTTGGGGTACCCAATGAAGCAGAGCACGCAAAATGGGGTCTGGGCAGAAGAGGAAGGGCTGCATTCTCCGCCATGGGTGGTGTTTTGGTATTTGGTCTGCCACTAGGACCACTTACCTCCTGGTATTCTGCTTTCCCATCTGGTGCTTCTGCTGCAGGAGTCACTAGGTACCGAACAAACTGAGTTGGACGCATAAAATGTTGAACAAGATAAGGTTTATTTAGGAGCTTAGGAAGGCATATCTCATCAGCACAGGGAACATCCTAGACTGATCAGAGGACAAAGGAATTTGCCCTTCCCTAGCCCCAGCTGGACACTAATTAGCATAACATGTGACCATAGCTGGCTGCCCATTACTGTTCCTAGTTAAAGAGGTGGCAGCTAATCTTTAGCCCCATGCTCAACTCTGTACTCCACATCCTTATTAAGCTTGTCAGCCTGACAAACAAACTAGAGCTTAATTTAGGAATATTACTTCATCTTGAGAGGATATTTTCCTATAAGAGGTCAAGACATTGTCCCTCAAATCAGTCAAAGACAGTCAGAAAATGGATCCATCTGTGAGCAAGCATTGTTGGCTTGCCCTTCCAATAGCTATGTGCAGTTTGGAAGTATCCTGCATATGCAGTGCTGCCTACTAGGATGAGGTACTCTGTGATACAGCTGTCATACTTTCCTGTCTGATAGCTGGAGTACCTGCTATTGTATTGCACTGTGCTTCTGCAGGGTTCTGCAATATATCACTAGTAGAAACTATAATAAGAGGGCTTCATCTTGATGGGTGGCACTGTACATGTTTGGTGGCAAAAAACATAGCAGCCAGGATTTTAATTTTTCTTTTTCTTTCTTAGCATCCACGTTTTAAGTTTCCATTTATTTTTATTTCTGAACATTTATTTTATACATTAGTACCATACTCACATTTATTCACATTCTATGAGTATGTTTGTGGATGTATAATATAGAACTGAATATTTAAATGTCAACCAGTGAGTGAGCTTGTATGGGGAACAGGTAATCGTTTACTAAACAACTAGAATCTGCCCTTGGGGTACAATAATAAACAATTTCCAATAAGAAAAATGGTTAACGTCTTTGACATGAGCTGATATTCCTGGGTGTGTGCTTTTTGTACTGACAAAGGGAGACGTGAGGCCAGGGCATACAAGCCTAATAGTTTTTGGATGCATTGTTTTGTGTGAGCAGGTGCAAAAGTGGAATGAGAGGGGACAACACAGTATGCAGCAGACAGTGAGATTTCTGTTTTCCTAGTATAGCCAATATGCTGAGCACTGTTCACGTCCACAAATTAACTGACAATGGTACTGTTTAAAACAATGTGGAACTGCTGCTTTAAATGTTAAACGAAAGATTTATAATTAAATTTATGGACGCTAATTTGATTGCGGTACTAATACTAATAACAAAAATGGTACTCTGTTTTGTAGTCATTAAAAATAAGCACCCATGAAGAATGATTGTTCATCAAGATTCCACACTGCTTGACACTCAATAGCACAGTTTAAAACAAAAGTGGATTCAATAGTTGCTTTATTTTGCAAAGCTTCTAAAAGAGGCAATTTATTATGGTGACTATATCAAACAACAAAAACACTTGTCAAAATCAGCTACAAAGAAAATCTTTCTCTTTTTCCATTTTGTAAAAGGATCGATGCAATTATGAAGATTAACTGGGTTCCATTTTTGTTTTGAATGTTAAGTCTGAGCTGCCCATAGGGCAGTCTGCCAGAGATCCATTTGCCTCCTCTGCAAGCAGATACCAATTTGATACACACAGCTGAGCTGTCAAGGGTTTCCTGCATGGGCAGTTGCACACTAAATGCTTTAAGTTACAAATTATATCTGACATTTAATTTAAAAAAAACAAGATTCTCTAATGTACAAGCCACTGTATTAATAGTAATAAAGCACTGGGCCATTCTACAGTCAATTGATTTTTCTAGTGTTGGCTACAGGGTTATCAGAACTCACTGGAAAGGTGCTTTTCTCTTCCCTTAGACTGTTTTTTTTTTTTGTTTTTGTTTTAGTTCGTGTTTCCTAATCCCAAGCAATTTGGAGAGATGTACAGTAACAAAACATGTTGACTATTTGCTCTCTCCTTGTATTTTATATGGATCGTACACACTAGTTTTCAATCATGCAAACTGCCTCATTGGTCTATTACCTCTGAGTGTACTCATTGTCTTAGGTTACAGTATATGACCATCCATTTGATCATCCATGACATCTACGATCCCCTCCAGTCCGGTTTTCAGAAGAGGCATAGTACTGAGACCACTCTGGTTCGGGTGCTCAATGATCTCCTGATTGCAACAGATCAGAAGTGTTGTTCACTCTTGGTCCTTCTTGATCTCTCATCAGCCTTTGACACCATGGACCATGGGGGGCTGCTGGGGTGCCTGAGGGACATCTGCGGCCTATCAGGTACAGTTCTTAGTTGGTTTAGATCCTTCCTCACTGGCAGAACTCAGAGAGTGGTGTCTGGGATTTATTCCTCGACCTCATTCGCTCTGTCATGTGGGGTTCCTCAGGGCTCTGTGCTGTCCCCTATGTTGTTTGTGGTGTATTTGCTGCCACTGGGAGACATTGTGAGATGGTATGGGCTGAGGTTTCACTGTTATGCAGATGACGCCCAGCTCTACCTGCCTTTTGCACCCGACCAGGATAGTATGATCTCTGTCTTTAATAGCTGCCTTGTAGAAATCCAGGACTGGATGTGGGCCAGCTGGTTAAGGTTGAATCCCAATAAGACTGAGGTGTTGGTGATGGATCCGGGTAGCGGGATAGTGAGGGTGGGGGCACTGTCTTCATCTGGGCTCTGGCTCTAAGGTAACCAGTTCATGCCCTCTGTTCAGGTGCAGAATCTGGGGGTGATTTTTGTGAGGGGCTGACACTGTGTACATAGGTGTCGGCAGTAGTCAAGTCCTCTTTCTACCATCTGAGGAACATTGCCCAGATTAACCACCTTGTTCCATTTTCACGACCTTCCAACACTGATCCATGCCTTTGTGACCTCGCATCTTGACTAGTGTAATTCCCCCTACCTAGGGCTTCCAGGGGTTGCTATCCACCACTTGCAGCTGTTGCAGAATGCTGCAGCCAGGCTACTGACTGGGGTCTCCTAGGTCAGTCATATCACCCCGTGAACTGCGCGAACTTCACTGGCTGCCTGTACAGTTGCAGATCACCTTCCAGGTCGGTTTACTGACATATAAGGTCCTACATGGACAACATCTGGGCTACCTGCAAGAGCTCCTGGTTCCTTACTGCCCTCTCTGTCCCCTCCACTCAACCGATGAGGGATTGCTAGAGGTTCCCAAGGTTAGACGGAAAACTAGTGCTCGAGCATGTATGCATGCAGGCCTGACCCTGTGGAACTCTTTACCTCGTCGAATTTGAGACTGCAGACCATGGAGAGCTTTAAGATGGCTTTAAAAACTGATTTGTTTCATCATGCTTTTGGGGACTAAGTTTAAAAAGTATCACCTGACTGTATAGTCTTCTAATGTTTGTTTTATTGTATTTTACCTTTTTATCCTGCTTTTATTGTCTTACTGTACAGCGCATTGATAATTTTGAATTGCACTACATAAATAAACTTTATTATTATTATGAATGAAATAGAGCAACCCCTAGAGTTGGATGTAGGGGCTTAGAAAGAGGATTCACAGATGTGTCAAAAGTATTCTCACTTCAGCATGAGAAGAGTCACATGCAAAACCAGGACCCAGGACACCAGGACTTAGGCTTATACCCAATTGCAACATACTGTAAAAGCCGAGTACCTCTGAGTGCTGCACTACTAAAAATGCTGTTCTTTGGGAGATGAATTTATTGCCTACAAAATGGCAATCCAGTGTGTTTCACTGAGCAGACCCAATGGCTGACTTCTCAAAATCCAGTCTTACAGAAGCAATTTAAGCACTAATGACCGAGAAGCCAATCTTTTCAGAGGGACTAATGGCTGGTTGGGGGGGATGGGTGGCCTGTGGTGCAGCCTCGGGCCACCTCCCTCCTGGTGGTCATTAATCCAAGCAAATGACCAGCTTCTCAGTCAATATTGCAATTATAAGTCTAATCGCAATAACAACTTTTGTATTTGCCAGTTATAGTTAGGCTTTAGCTGTGTGGAATGAGTCATGTGGGGCATACAGCATCAGTTTGAAGCTGGATCGGTCATTTCCAGGACATTAATGAACGATCCAGTAGCCAATCCAGAGCCTTGCTGGGCTCATGGATACTTAATTAGACCTATAATGCATAATTATGAATGAGAGGCAGTAAGGCTTTGTAGCTTAGCTAAATTTATTTTGCCCCAATTAATTTTTCAGACTATAAATTTGTTAAAGATAAATTTGTCTAAGCCACAAAAGGGACTACATTTCCAAACTAAGCAAAGCTTAATCTAATTTGTAGAGAATATCATTTTAGGATGAATTAGATCCTGCTGTGCAGCAGTTGTCTGAGTGGAACAAGTTCTGACTAGGCTTTTAAGATACGTGGTTTTTGCATCCAACATATGAAGAAAACCATGAATTATGTAGGTATTCAACTCAAGAAATGTCTTAAAAAGACAGTAAAATATAGTATAATAGCATCAGGGCACTGTGGACTGTATCTCTACTGCAGGCAGACTAAATAATGACAGGAAGATGGCAGGAAGGGGTCAGAAATATTTCGGTTCTGGGGGAAATTCAATCTGTTGGATGAGAGAGATGTCTACATGGTGCTCACATGACTGCACTACATCACCTCTAGATTTGAGCCTGTCTGGATCCAGCTGCTCAAGGCTGCATTGGAGGTTCTAGTTCTGTTATTTGCAGGGATCATTAATGCCTCTTTACGCAAGGGCTTCTTATCACCACCTCTTAATGAGAATTCATCACTGAATCCAAGTTACATAAACCAGTTTTTAACTTTCCATTTTAACATAGAACATAGAAACATAGACTATGACATCAGATAAGGACTGCTTGGCCCACCCAGTCTACCCATTTCCCTACCTATTGGATAAGCTGCAGATCCTAGTTAACCAACAGCCTACTTCTTCCTACCCCCCACCAGAATTGTCTTATGTCAGTCCTGTGCATTAATTCCCCCCACTGTTTTTGACCCCATGACCTCCTCAACAAGGCTGTTCCACACGTCCACCACCCTCTAGGTGAAAAAATACATCCTCACATTGCCCTTGAGCCATCCTTCCTCTGTCTTCAGATTGTGCCCCCTTGTTCTTTCACATCTCTTTTTCTGAAAGATGCTACCCTCCTAGACTTTGTTGAGTCCCTTGAGGTACTTGAAGTTTTCTATCATGTCCCATCTCTCCCTCCTTTCCTCAAGGGTATACATATTAAGCTCCTTTAGTCTCTCTTTGTATGGCTTCTGGTACAGATCCTGAGGCATTTTAGTTGCCCTCCTCTGGACTGCCTCTATCCTGTCTATGTCCTTTCAGATATGGGTCTCCAGAACTATACACAGTACTCCAAATGGGGTCTCACCAACTGTCTGTACAGAGGGATAACAACTTCCAGTTTTCTACTGGTGATGCCTCTTCCTATACATCCCAGTATCCCCCCAGGCCTCCTTACTGCCTTCTCACATTGCTTGCTTACCATTAGGAAATCTGATATCACTACCCCCAAGTCCCTTTCCATTTTGTTGTTGTTAGTACTCCCCCCCACACCTATTTTGTACTCTTCACTTGGGTTTTTGTTTCCCAGGTATATTACTTTGCACTTCTTTGCACTGAATCTAAGCTGCTGTACTTTTGACCATTCCTCTAACCTTGCCAAGTCCCTTCTCATCCTTTCCACACACCCTTGTGTCTCAACCCTGTTGCAAATCTTTGTGTCATCTGCAAAGAGGCATATTTTTCCTTCCAGTCCCTCCACAATGTCACTTATAAAGACATTAAAAAGGACTAGACCCAGTACTGAACCTTACAGTACCCCCCTTTCTCAGGAGTGGACTCCATTTACTATTACCATCTATGTCCTGTTTTTCAGCCAATTTTTTACCCAGGCTACCGCCCTGGGTCTCACTCCCAGGCTGGCTAATATTTTTATTAATCTTTTGTGTGGGAGTGTGTCAAATGCCTTGCTAAAGTCTAGGTAGGCCATATTCACAGCCCCTCCCTGGTCTACTACTTTGGTCAACCAGTCAAAGAAACCTATTAGATTCATCTGACATGACCTTCCCACTGTGAATCCATGCTGCCTTGGGTCCTGTGCCCCGCTGGCCTCTAGGTACTCAACAATTCTTTCTTTCAGAAGTGATTCCATCATTTTCTCTACCACTAAGGTCAAACTAGCAGGTCTCTAGCTTCCTGTCTCTGCTTTGCTCCCACTTTTGTGAAGGGGAATCACATCCACCCTCCTCCAGTTCTTAGGTACCACACCATCCTCTCATAATTTGTTAAAAAGGGTAGTCAGCGATGTCACTAGTTCTCCCCTTAGTTCTTTTAGAGTTCTGGAGTGACTCCAATAAGGGTCCATTGCTTTGTCCACCTTCAGTTTTAGGAGTTCTTTCAAAACCCTTTCTTCTGTGAATGGACTGGTATTGACCCCCATCCAAAGTGTTTCTATTGATTGGATTATATACCTCACCCTCCTCTTCTTTTGTGAATACTGAGCAGAAGTATTTGGTCAGTATCCTTGCTTTTCCACTGTCACCCTCTGCCCACCCACCTTCACTGTGATTAAACCTCACTATCCCTCCCTTGGTCTTTCTTTGCTCCCTAATGTACCTACTAAAAGATTTTATCCCCCTTCTTAACAGAGTTGGCTATCTTTTTCTTGGTTTGGGCCTTTGCTATTCTGACTGACTTCCCGCTTCCTTCTGCTTTAACTGGTACAGTTCTCTGTCCTGCTCCTTCCGTGTTTCCTTATACTTCCTGAATGCTATCTTTTTTTCCCTAACCTTCCCTGCCACCTTTTTTGAGAACCACCGTGTTTTTTTTTTCTTCATTTTGATTTATGTGCTTTAGCCAAAGGCTTGCTGCTTCTGTGATGGTAGTTTAGATTTTTTCCCCATTGTTCCTCTACCCCTCCTTGTTGCTCATTTGCTAGTGCTTTTCTGAGACCCTCTCCGATTTTGACAAAGTCAGCCCTCCTAAAGTCTAGTACCCTCATTTTTGTATGGCTTGACTCTATGCCAGTGTTTATCGTGAACCACACTGTTTGGTGGTCACTTGTTCCCAGATGGCTACCCACTTCTAAATGTGAGATCCTCTCTCCATCCCCATTTGAGAGTACCAGGTCTAAGATTGCTCCTTTCTGAGTGGGTTCCAATACTAGCTGTCTGAGGCATGCCCCCTGTAGCGCATTGAGAATGACCCTGTTCTTGGATGTGGCTGCAGCAAAGGTGCTCCAGTTAACATCTGGCATGTTCAGGTTCCCCATTAACAATATCTCCCCTTTTTCTGCCATCCTAAGGATGCCTTCTATCATTTCCTTGTCCATTTCCTCCTCCTGAGATGGAGGTCTGTATACAACACCCACGCATATTGTGGCACCATTTCCTGTCTTCAGGGTGACCCAAAGTGTGTCCTCTCCTTCCTGTTTACCCTTTAGTTCTGTTGCTTTAATCTCTTCCCTTACATAGAGAGCTACTTCTCCTCCTCCTCTTCTACCCTCCCTGTCCCTCCTGTGGATTGTGTAACCTAGTATGTTGACATCCCAGTCATGGTTCTCTGTGTACCATGTTTCTGTGACTGCCATGATATCCAGGCATCCCTCTTCCATCAAGGCCACTTGTTCAGGGAGCTTATTACCCAGATTATGGACGTTGGTACTCATTGCCCTCCATTTTTTCATGGCCTTACACCTTTTAGTCCTATCCCTGTCCTTACTGCCTTTGCCTATTTCTCCATTTACCCCTGTCCTTCACCCTATCGACTTCTCTATCTTGATGTTTACCTCACCAACCACCCTGTTTTTTTGATCTCTACCTTGCAATGTATAAAGGAGAGTTTTCTATTCTTCTCCTACTGTTATCTGCATTTGACACATTGAACCACCAGGTATTGTTAAGAAGATTTGGAACTTGCAGGGGCGACTGACACTGTTTTTTCAATGATTTGGGAAATTCCTGAATGGGAGGGAGCAGTTGGTGCTAAGTTGAGCATTTTGTTCACACCTGCTTACTCTTGACTACGTTCTGTCACCCATGCTGTTTTCTGAGAGAAATCTAACTGAATGCAACATGTGGTTTAACTGCATTGTCCTTTTCCTCTGAGAGGGTTTTGCCAGTGCTGTTTTATGAGAAGTGTCTTGCAGAGATTAAGCCTGGATAACCTCCAACTGGTTGACACATAACAAAAGAAAAATTTAAATGATCCTGGTGGAGACCAATTGCTGGTTGTCAGCCTTGAGTGGTAACCTGAAGCTGCCTTTCTTTGACAGGATTTAGCTGAAGATGGAAAATGAAGTTCACAACCTGGGAGTGATCCATGAAAGGCTGATAACATTTATAACTCAGGCGTCACCTGGGTCATACTAACAATAATGCCAGACCTCATCCCTTCCTTTTTCTCCTTAGTTGTATCTCCCCTTGCTCTTCTGCCCACCGCTGTCATAGTGGCCTTCACCAGCCCAGTCATCCACCATCCCAGGTCTTGCCTCCTTGTGCCCTTCTTATTACCCTTTATGCCAGGGACAGGGGGGACTTGCCCTTGTCCCCTGCAAAGCAGGATCCAGTGTAAGTGCCTGGTCAGTGGTTCCAGGCATGCAGGATGGCTGCCTTCATCCCACACAACCAGTTTTCTTTCCTCCAATTTTTCTACCTCCCAGTGACATGCTCTTTTTCTTCTGGCTGTCCCCTATCCTGGTAGGCTTTTTGACTACCTGGACACTCAGCCTTTGCTAAGTGCCAGGCACATCAAGGGAAGCACAGCCCACCCTCCCCATGAGAAGAAAGCAGTCTTCTGAATGCTCAGTCCTCCACCCCAATGACCCCTAGAGACCTGAGCTCACTCCTGAACCTGGGTCATTGGCATGGCCAGTGGTAGTGCTATAGCCGTGCCAGCTCTACATCACTTTCTTGATGTTGATTGGCCTCTGCACTTTGCTACAGACTTTTCTTCCTCCAGGCTTGGCTGCTGTAATGCACTCTAACAACACTGGATACAGTATATACAGTACTCAGGATCAGTGCATCTGTCCCCAGGCACCACAAAACTGGTGTCTTCCTACTTTTCCACTTCCACTGCCTGATTCTGTTTTTGTTTTTCCAGTTTGTATTGAATCAGCCCCAACCCTTGCAGTCCCACTGGTATTACTGTTACCTCCAATGTGTGCTACTGTATGGACTCTTCATTCTGTTTCTCTTAAGGGGATTGACAAATGTGACTAAACATTAGTTTCTCTTTGCTACTTATGGATGATAACATACACATTTCCTCCCTGTTGCTCCATTGCTTATAGATAGGGATGTAAGTTTGTCATGGCAGTCATACACGTCATTGATTCCATGACGTTTGATCTTTATTCAGGACTTCCATGACTTTCACTAGTGTCATCAGAATGTAGCACTGATGACAGTGCCACAACATTTACTACTGTTTACTAATGATTTCATGAACAAACAATGAG
This sequence comes from Neoceratodus forsteri, assembly GCA_016271365.2. Taxonomy (NCBI): domain Eukaryota; kingdom Metazoa; phylum Chordata; order Ceratodontiformes; family Ceratodontidae; genus Neoceratodus; species Neoceratodus forsteri. Next base: position 1,783,243,628 of record CM057452.1, read on the forward strand.
TCATTAAAACCTCATCCATGACAAACTTACATCCCTACTTATAGACTGCAGCAGACTACCAGCACCCACCCACTTGCTGTCCTCTGAGTCCACTGCCTTGGCTCCATCTCTACTCTTTCCCAGGCCTCAGGAGCCTGCACAGCTCATCATGATATACACACACAGCACATCATATAGAATCTTTGCATATATATATATATATATATATATATATATATATATATATATATATATATATATATATATATATATACACACATATATACACACACACAGCACATCATATAGAAAGTCTTTGCACATATATATATATATAATTTTTGTTAGTTTTGTTACTGTAAATACTGTTTTTATTTTTATTCGTATCTATTAATTGATTTTAATAATTGCTGTTAATATGATATGAATTTATTTATATGTGTTATTGGCTTGTGTTTGATGTTGTGGTTTAATATGTTCAGCGCCTTGGTATAGTGAAAGGCGCTATATAAATAAACGTATTATTATTATTAAATAAAAGTGACAACCAGCAGCTATAATTATGCAAGTTGCATTATGCAGAGTACACGTAGGTATAGAAATATTTGCTATAACTGCATGGTCTCACTGTTGTGATTTGTCTATTTCGTAAGAAGAATTATTTTTTTATATTTGCTGGATATTTTGTATGTTTACTTTATGTAAATAAGGTTCACTCATTCATGTTTATTCATGAGATGACGATACAAAAAAGCATCAAGTCTCTTCTACAAACCACACCCCCTGACAAAGGGTTTCTGACTCAAAGCACTGGGGCATTGTGGCAGTGGGTAACATCTGTACACATTTCTTGTAGTATCAAGCAATAAAATCTTTAAAATTTGGAAGAAAAACACCCAGCATGTGCGGCAGTCTCACATAATGCACACCCTGGAGTGTGTTATTGTGCTTATACAATGGATTTTTACTGTTAAAAATGCATAATTTTTATAAACAAATATTTTATCTCCTGGGTGACCATTTTGGGTCAGGTTAAGCAATGGATAGTTTGGACTTCATATGAAGACTATTGTAAGTAATAAGGTTAGATACAAAAGTTAGAATTACTGTTTTTTACTAAAATAGTCCTTCTACCTGCTGGAACTTTTTCACATTGAAATCTATGATTTGGGTATCTTGACCCAAATCTGTATCTGTACTTGTAGCTTTTTGCCTTATAGTGCTGGCTCCCTCCATCATGACCTACGGTAATTGTCATTTTGTAATTAGGGCCGGTAGTTTGGTGCTGTTGGTTGTGTATTCCTTGGTGAATAGGAGACAGCATGAGTAAGACAGAGAGTGAGTATGATAGTTGGGAGAGACAGTGACTGAGAGTGAGTGAGGAGATTACTGGAAGCTGAATTGTAGAATCGCAGCATACTGCATTTGCGGGGCCGGGACTGCGACTCTCCCAACCCCACCTCCATCTCCACAAGTGATTATCACCTAGGAGATAAAACTGGAAGTTGATTTTTTTTTTATTCACATGGTAAATCAGGGCAGGAGAAGCACAAGTGAAAGTGCAGTTCAAACTGTGAGCAGGAACATGAGGCAAAACACAACCAAAAAGGAGCTTAAAAACACAGCTGAAATGCAGCTTTGAAATTTAAAGAGAAGTGCTACTGATGCTATTTTTGGACAAAAAATCAGTTCTACAAGAATTATGTTTCCTTGTTTTCTTTTGTTTTGGCTGATGACAGGAGGGGAATGTGGATTACATATGTGGGTACTGGGTACAAAAGTGCAGTGACAGGCTAGTGAGCAAAAAATGGCTTCCAAATCTTTTTAAGCTCTGGCAGTGGTGCACTGATTTGTGATAAGGCCACGTACCAGGATGACCATGCAGTGAGCTAGATTGCTACACAGTCATGTGATAGATCTCACCTAATCACAATTCTTTATTTTAGGTGCCCATTTTATAAAATGCAATTAGACCACTTGGAAAACATATGTTTATAACCTGAATCATCTCGTTGTTTGTCTGCATAAATGAACCAACAATCTGATAATGTTTTAAATGTGTTTTTAAAATTATTTTTCAAATGGCATACATTTTTATATATTGATATGTAAAACCTGTCCTGATACATATATCCCTATAAAAAAACATTAATGTATCGATAGAAGTTACTGTATCTATATCAGCTTCAGTGTTCATGTTAAAAAGTATTATATTCATAGCCCGGGTGGTGCCACGGTTAATCCTGTCTAAAGATAATTTATTTGAAAGAAACTAACTTGAGAATCAAGTGGACCACTGATAAGAAGCCGTGCTAAGAGGCTCACTGCAGTGCATTTTCTTCATTTTTATGTTTGCTTGCTTGCATGCACAAGAAATATTATGTGACAGCTTAGAAGAGAAGTGGGGTTTTGGAGGTGTGGCACTGTGGCGGCCAGTGCCCCCACTGCATTTTGAGGCTTGGCCCTCTTTTCCCAATGTGGTGGCACACTAGTTCAGCAAGTGTGCCACCAACCTGAAATGAATTCACAACTGCAATGAAGGAGCGATCAATGATTGCAGGGTGGTGCCTTGCCTTGTGTAACATTGCAATTAACATAATGGTGGCTGTCACCATCCACCTCAGAGTCCCCATGAAAGCCAATGGGAGTGCCCAATCCCCCTGTCAGCATGCCCCCTCCCCAGATCATTTGCTGATGGGGAGTCCACTCCCCATCGGCATAATGTTCCCCATAGATTTTGTTTGCCAACGGAGGTGCCCAATCCCCCTTGGCATCATGTCTCACCCCCCAGTACAGATCCTTTTTTCTTTACCAATGGGGGGCCCAATCCCCATTGTATCCAGTCTCCCCCCCCAAAAAAAACACACATGAGGCACACTGGGAGCCCACCCTAGTGTACCAAATCGACCTGCAAAAAAAGAAAACCTTCCCGCAATGGTTTTAATTTATTTATTTTTACCTGAAAAGTAGAAAATGGTCCCTCATTGTGTCCAGGTGCTCCTCCCCAACCCGCACCCACCCTCTGTGCACCCCACAACCCTGCACCCCCCCTCACCCCATGCTTACCTCTGGAGCCCAGCGCAATGATCTTTGGTGGACATGGAACACGTCTGCACTCTTCAAAAGCCGACCTCAAACTGAAAAAATTTCAGTAAGCTATATAATGGCATAAATGGGTTTTTTCAACTTAGTGGGATATCTCGGCCATTTTTGCAAATTGTGGCACCAAATTTTCAACATGGGGTTCTTAGGACCCCACCTCATGAATTCAGTCACTGTCCTGTTGTTATTAGGTCCTAAAAGGTGATTACAAAGTCAGTGCATGGAATCACCTTTCAGGACTGAGTAATGAAATGACAGTGTTACTTTTCATGAGGTGGGCTCCCAAAAAGCCTATGTTGCAAATTTGGTGAAAACATTCCCCAAAATGACTGTGTTACAAGTGTGTATTGCACAGTTTCTACGCACACTCGTAACTCCTAGAATTTTTAATATTTTCACTCCAGATTTTCAGTATTGCCATTTTTTCACACTGCCTTATGAACAGTACAGCTGTCATTTTTCAAATCCTGCCCAAAATGTGGTTTTGCACATGTGGTGCACAATGGCATGGTCACTGTGGGAAATCAGTGTTCGGGGCAGATTAACAAAATTACAGTGACAGTCTTCATGAGCAGAGGTCCCAAAATGTCTATGTTGAAAATGTGGTAAGAACATTTCACAAAATGACTATATTACGAGTGTGCATTGTGCAGTTTCCACGCATGCTCGTAACTTTGAGAATTATTAATATTTCTGCTCTAGATTTTCAACATTGGCATTTTTTCACACCTCCTTATGAACAGAACTGCTGTCATGTTTCACATCCTGCCCAAACTGTGTTTTCACACATCTGGCGCAGAATGGCGAGGTCGCTGTAGCAAATCAACATTCAAAACAGATTAATAAAATCACAGTGCCGCTGTTCATGAGCAGAGGTACCAAATGCTTTCATGAGATGGGGGTCACAAAAAGGCCAAGTTGAAAATTTGTAGTGCAATTACCAACAAATGCCCGGGGTGTTATGGTTTCTAACCATAACATCCCGCCCTGTACAGACTGACAGGTGTCAGGGGTGTGCCTTTGGATTGCTGGCTGAGATGCTCATGCCATTTCAATCCCATCCTTCAGCCAGTGACAGGCATTGAGGTGTGCCTTGGACTCTTTGGCCCCAGAGTTCACCCCATTATCCTATACTGCATCCATTTCAGCATATATCCTTATGGAATGGGATGATTGTAAAGCTGAGCACCCCAAGGCACACCTCAACACTTGGTGTCTGCAGAATAGGGTGAGGTGAAATGGCATGAGCGGTATATGCGATGACCCAAAGGCACACCCCAATGCCTGTCCATCTCTTCAGGGTGGAGGTGGGGTTCGCGTAACGTTCAATACTTCACTGCCATTCTTATTCTGTATCTAACTCCTGCACTTCCAATGCTATTACCAGCAAGCAAACATTCAGCATTGACAAATGCTTGTTCTATTATGAGAAAATCTCCTAAACTGCCTTAGCCTTAACAAAAAAAAAGAATAAAAAATATAAATTCCTCAACTAATGGGAAGTACAAAAACTGGACAGTTTTGTCTACTCACAGAAAGCCAACTTTGCAGTGATTACTGAAATGGTTGCAGGTACAGGGAACATGTCCATAGCTCTGGAGGCCCCTGAAAGCACCAACCTGTGCTGTCTTATTTTGTAATGGTTGCAATGGAGGTAAACTGTGAATCAAGTAGTGATGTTTGAATTGATAAAAGAGGGCTGGGTTCTTTATACAGAGATTAGAAGGAAAGGATTTGAAAAATTTGAAAAAAGCTTTGTCAGCAATAGATGATATAACTGATTTTCTGAAAACAGTTTGATGACAAACTTGATATAAAACTTGTTCCATATTAGAAAGAACCAAAAGCATGGGTCAAGAGGTAAAGGAAGTCTGTGAAGAAGTTAATCACACAAAGAAAGTATAAGCAGAAGCTGAAAACAAGATTGAGCACAAATAAAATAAACTGTTGACGGTAAATGCTCTAGCTGCTACTAACAAATGAGTAATGGTAATTCTGCAGAGAAAGCTAGAAGCCATTGAAAATTCTTCACAGTATCACAATATTCCAGTGGTTTGTATAACAAATAGTTTTGTTATGGATTATCAGTCATTAAGAGACATGACTGAGGAAATTTTAGTCAAACCAAAACATATGGACTTGCTTCAAAATAATTCACTATTCATCTCCAAAGCATATAGAGTCCCAACAAAAGTCCCATTAGTAAATTAAGCAACTGGTTTTCCAGTTATTGTACCTCTTCTGAACCCTTTAACTTCACTACTCTACAAATGAAATCTGAATCCATCTCACAAACATTAGATGCTAGTGTTAACAAGCATCAAAAGAGACATGAAAGTCCAAGATCTATAATCGTAGTAACTTTTGAATTGAAGATGGATTGAAACATATGTATTCAAACTGCATAGAGGAAGGGGGCTTTATTATCCAATAATTGTAAATGTTATCAATTTCCTGACTTCTATGTTCACCAAGAAACAGAGAAAATGCATTCATCAGTACAAAGAAGAACTTCAAGAACCTGATCCCCTCTTTGCAGTTTTATTTCCACTGGGACACTTGTGCAATATACTTTGAGCAGCAGCTATCAAAGAGATTTGTGTTTTTGGAACAGTTTGGCAGCTTGAAAATGACTGTGAGTGCAGCATATGTGTGACTTTGTAACTGAAACTGCTCTGATTCATTTCATCTTGCTGCTCTGCTGAACTGAGGGGATTACCCAGGTGTGTGCAAGAGGCCATTTGCCTGCATGTAATTTCAGCTCAGGGGTGAGCCAATAATAGAGCAGGTTTGCCTCTGTGGGAGGGTTTGCTGCAGCATTTAAACATCCTTCCATGCAAGATCACCAGCCTTTTATTTCCACTGGGACACACTTGTGCAATATACTTTGAGCAGCAGCTATCAAAGAGATCTGTGTTTTTGGAACAGTTTGGCAGCTTGAAAATGAATGTGAGTGCAGCATATGTGTGACTTTGTAACCGAAACTGCTCTGATTTGTTTCGTCTTGCTGCTCTGCTGAACTGAGGGGATTACCCAGGTGTGTGCAAGAGGCCATTTACCTGCATGTAATTTCAGCTCAGGGGTGAGCCAATAATAGAGCAGGTTTGCCTCTGTGGGAGGGTTTGCTGCAGCATTTAAACATCCTTCCATGCAAGATCACCAGTCTTTTATTTCCACTGGGACACACTTGTGCAATATACTTTGAGCAGCAGCTATCAAAGAGATCTGTGTTTTTGGAACAGTTTGGCAGCTAGAAAATGACTGTGAGTGCAGCATATGTGACTTTGTAACTGAAACTGCTCTGATTTGTTTCATCTTGCTGCTCTGCTGAACTGAGGATTACCAGGTGTGTGCAAGAGGCCATTTACCTGCATGTAATTTCAGCTCAGGGGTGAGCCAATAATAGAGCAGGTTTGCCTCTGTGGGAGGGTTGCTGCAGCATTTAAACATCACTCTCATGCATAGCGCGAGCGTGAGTGGCGCGAGCGCCACTCGGAGTAGATTTTGCATAGGAATATGACCCATAAAAGAGAGGGACCTCATTTTAAATAGGTTTTATTGTTTATCTGGTTTTGTATTTTTTGGTTTTAACTGGTGGGTCTGGTTGTTTTTGGGTGGGAAGGCTTTCTACAAATTTAAGGAGTGATGCTCGTGGAAGATTTAGCTGTTTAGATAAGCTGTCACCTGACTCCTTTTCAGTCCCTTTTTTTGAGTTAGGATTTGATTTTTTTCTTTTCTCTTCTCTCTTATATGTATACTGAAGTGGTAAGATGGTAAACAAAACTGTTAAAGGGCAACTAAAGGAAGCAAATGATAAATCCAAAAAAGAATAAAAAAGGCAATTGCTGTGTTTTTACACAGGAATTGGTCATCACTGCTTCGACCCCTAAGGATTTGGTAGAAAGTCCCATAGTATCCTACTTACCTCACTCCTTTAAGGAGTTTATGAATGAGGAATGCAGATCAGATTTAGCTGGAGATAATTCAGAATTTAATGGAAGAAATCAAATTCTGATGGCTAAGAACTGGGATCAGAGCAGTCCAAATAATACAAATCAAGAGACTTTGATTAATTCATTGAAGAACCAATTTAGTGGTAGCGATGGGACTAACAGGGAATTTGAGGAATTTAAACAATTATCCTCTTTTGACAATAAGAATATAACTCTGAACTTGGAAGTAATTAGTAACTTAGAGACTGGTGTTAAAATTCTGTCCCAAGGGAAAATCACTGATTTCTTTAAAAAAAAAATCTTCCTAAAGCCCCTAATAATATTTTTCAGGACATTCCAAAAATGAACAGTACACATATGGTTTCCAATACAGGAGGTTACGATTGTACCACTTTTGGGGAAAAAACAAATACAGCGGATCATTCCCAGGTTTTTAGACAAGATGAGTGGATGGGGGAGGTAGAAGCAAGTCAGCAATGCATGTCTGGGCAAGGAGATTATATAGATAAAGATGATGGTATTTCATGCTTTCCCTCAGGAATAAAGTTATTTAGTCCATTAGAGATCTCCAGTGAGGTAGGGGTTTGCAATATCGACTCTAAAGAAATGGTGTATTCATCCCTTAATGATGCACCTGAAGAGTTTTTTCAAAAAATGGACAAAGAGGTCCAGGACATCCATTTTGATAAAGATTTTTTGGTTCAGTGTCCGGATGCTATATCAAAATATACCATTAAGGCGCTTGCACATCCAGTAATGTCTAATGTTGTTTTATTGGAGGCATATAATAGTATTAAGACAGCCTTGGAAACTCTTTCTAGTTTTTGTGCTGCGAAGTTTGCTGCTTTAGAACAACAAATTTCACAATTATTGGGGGGAAAGAAAGTTCACAGATCTAGGCATAATTTGTCATTTTCTCCCCTAAATGTTCAAGAGCCCTCAAAGACAAAAAGGACAAAGAAATAGATGAAAGTAAGAAAAAAGGGGAAGAAAAAGCTTGGGCCTGTGGGACTCACTCAGACTCCTAACTTAGGAAAGCAGAAAGATGAATTAAACATTAAGGATGAAAAGACTAATAAAATTGGGGTTACAGGTACCATTAGGATAGGAGAGGTTCAGAGAGATACAAGGAAGAATCCTGACCAAAAAAACAAATCTATACTTGTGGATGGGACACTTATAAAAGATCAAAAAAAGGGGGAGGGTGATTACATTGTGAAACAAAAAGCAAATTCTAAGGAGAATTTAATTAAGGTAGATCAGTCTAATAAAGATCTTTGCCCAAATCTCATGTTGGCCAAGGAGGATAGCAACCCCAAGGGGTATGACCTGGAAGCATATAATTTAATTTGTACAGGGAAAGAAGTAGTTTTTAAATTAGATAAGCTGTATTTTAAACATTATGAATCTACTGCAACCCTAACCAGCCTGATAGCCCATATGTTGAGAGCAGAATTAGGGTTACCAACAGTCACAGATGCTCTTATTATGGTGACTAGGGATACTTCCAACCCTACTAATTCAGTTTACTTTATGCTCCCTAACATGGATATGGCAAAATTGGTCTGGGCTAAGCAAGGCCTGGTAGACTCTTTGGGATTACTGTTATCAACACCAGTGACCTGGTCAACAATTTGGAAAAATGTTTATAATAGGGCAAAAACAGGAAAAATGTTAACATATGATATATTCAAAACTACTCTTGTAACACTGAATTGGGAGTTTGGAGTTTCCCGTGAAACCTCAATGATCTCTACTTTTGGGCTGGATATATTGGAGGGAGAAACTGCTACTAATTTACCATCATTATTGCAGATGATTTCATCAACTATTATCAAAACCCATATACTTCCAGAAGAATTTGTGGAGGTGAATAAAGTTTGGAATGATAAAGAGGGTACTCAGATTACCTGTATTATTGGTTCTGCACAATTGTTAGTATTACTTTTTGAAAATAGACATGTGTTGGATGAGGTGGGTATTTACATGGTGGAATTGAATGAGTGGGAGACACCAGGTCAATCTAGAGCCATGCAACCTTGACTTAGTTTTTTGGAAATACAAAGTAATGAGTCCTCATTAGAGCAGGAAGGGGGGTCAGAAAGTAACCCTGGTTATAATGTCCTTAATTGGAATATAGCACGACTCCATAATAAGTTTGTGGATCCGCAGTGGGTTGCTTTTATTTCACAACATGAAGTGATTATGTTCCAGGAGACATGGGTTTTAACATCTCCTTTTCTGAATGGATATGAAACTAGTTTTGTGCCAGCAATTAAAGGGAAAAAACATGAGAGGAACAAAGGAGGTCTGGTTACAATGATCAAAATTAGGGCAGGATTAAGGGTAATAAAAAGTTACTCTCCAACTCCCGAGATCCTTATGGTAGTGGTTAACTGGGACCTTTGTATGGTTCTGATTGTTAACATTTATATTCCACCATGTTTTCACACTTACTCTACATATGATTTTTGGTCCAAACTATCGATGGAAATAGATTTAATGATACAGTCAAATTGGATACATACTGTCCTTTTAGCTGGGGATTTTAATGCTAGGATAGCTGAGTTTGATACTTTATCATTGTTACAAGAACTATTATATATGGCAGATTTGGAAAAAAGAAATACAACTGACATGATTGTAAATGAGGCAGGGAGAAGTTTTAGTACTTTAATCACAGAGAATAATTTTATGATTCTTAATGGGAGATTAGAATGGGATCATCGGGGTAATAGCACTTTTTTCTCCCCAGTTGGTAAGAGCATAATTGATTTTATATTATGCTTTCCCTTTAGTTATCATTTCTGCAGGAGATTATATGTGGCTATGAGAACAGAAAGTGATCATGCAGTAATTTTGCTGGATTTTAGGATTTCTGATAGTGTCATTCCTCCCCCCAATAAGCCCTTGGAGGATATTGAGATTAGTGGGAAAAAAAGGTTAAGATTGAATAATGAGTCGATGCAAGGAGTTTGGAACCTTTTATACTCTTCTATTTTTGTAGAGTTATTTCAGCAGGTACATAATGGCTCCAAAGGTGAAAGGATCAGTGAATTATTAAACATAGGGTATCAACAGATTAAGACACTGATTTACTCAGCTAATAGTGTTAAGCCCCAGTTAGCATCCTGGTTTGATGGGTATTGTAAGAGAGAGAAAAGAAATTTGATGAGGGCCATCAGGCAGACAAAAAAAAAATCCGAGTAAGATGGCGATTATAAATTTAAATAAAATACGAAGGAGTACAAGGAATTTCTCCATCAGAAAAAAGAGAATTTACTGAAAAACAATGCGTGTGTTATGTACCGAAGTTATTAAGGAGGGGTGATATTAAGCTTTTGGGCTTTGGTGTCCAAGGGGACAGCTGATCAGAATTCTAGACCTCCCATATATATCCCCAAGGAAACTTGGATATCTTATTATAGTCTACTATTTAATAGACATTCTACCAACAATGATGATGTGATAGAAAATTTTAACATTGAGGGGGAATACATATTGTTAGTGTTTTCATTTGGAGAGGTGGAAGAAGCCATTGTGAATTTATCAAATGATAAAGTACCTGGACACGATTTGATACCGGGAGAAATTTACAAGGGGCACTTGAATTATTGGGTAGTTTTTTTTTCCTAATTTTTTCAATATCTGTCTAAAAGAGAGATTTATTCCATTATCTTGGACAAGAAATATAATAGTTCCAGTCCATAAAAAGGGACAACTTCATTTTGCCATCTAATTATCGCCCAGTCAGTCTTTTTGACATTAGTGGAAAAATCTTTGCTAAAATAATATTACACAAATTACAAAATTGGATAACTGAAAACTCCCCTTTATCGATGTTTCAAGCAGATTTTCGTAAGGATTGTTCTACGATAGATAATATTTACATCTTAGCCCATCTGATAGAAAAATACAGATCATTTTGTAAAATGAAGCTGTATGCTGTGTTTATGAGACTCTTCTGCAGCATTTGACTCAGTTAATAGAGCCAGATTATGGAGATATTATTAAATAGGCAGCGTACCATTAAATTTATTAGCCCCCATTATTAGGTTATATTCTCACACAACATCGGCTATTAGATATGATAAGGGCAACATTTCTGACTATTTCAGTACAACTTAGGGAGTTAAACAGGGATGTCCTTTGGCCCCCCCTTCTTTTTAATTTGTATATTGATGCCCTTCTGACTTATAAAGATATAGATACTCTTGATTCCCCAAAAATTAAGAATATCCCAGTACATTGTCTGGCCTATCCAATTATTTTTGCTTTATCTGCTCAAGGTTTACAAAATAAAATAAATCAATTTTGCTCTAAATGTAAACATTTGAACTTATTAATAAATATGAAAAAACTAAGCTGCTGATTTTTGCACCCTTACAGGGACAACAAATTAAACCAAGGATCTATTTAAATAACAAACTTATTGAAGGGATATCCTCTTATATATATTGGGGGGTGAAGTTTGCTTTGAATGGAAATTGGATAGAGCATTGGAGAGGACAAATGATAACGGCAAAACTGATTGTTAGGGCTCTCTTACGTTTTGCTAGGAAATATGCAGGATATAAGCATTTCTGTTAGCACCCTTTGCAAACTGTGTGAGAGGCCTTTCGGCACCATGCAATTCTGCTTAAAGTTGGACCAGCATAACATTCTGTGGTGATTTGCATATGCAGCCCATGATGCTTTGCATTGTGTGGGCATGTGTGATTTTGTATTTTCTTGAAACTTGGCTTCCCAGCCAAATGCCCTTTGTGGTAACCCTTGCCTCAGTGTTTGCTACAGAGGATCTTTGTCTTTATATATATATATATATGTGTGTATATATATATATATATATATATATATATATATATATATATATACACACATATGTATATATATATATACAAATATAAGACATCCATGTGTTGTACCTGAGACAAGAACAAGGCAGTTGCAGTTTAAATTGTGTAATGGGTCATGAAACTAAAGTGCATATTCATTCCATCATTACATATACAGTATACTACACCAGTGGTGAATACATTGGGTAAAAAAATCATATTATATTGGGATAAATATTTCTTTTCACTTAGAACACCATTTATTTCACTTAGAAGACAATTTACATAACTTAGAAAATGTTATTTCCACTTACTGTAGAATCTGGAAATTGAACACAGAGAACAATAGGCCAAATAGAGTACTTACAATGGAAAGAGATGCAATTTATGCTAAAACACGGTAACATACCAGTAAAAAACATTACAAATGTTGTGTTATATCTCAAATACATAATGGGTTGCAGTACAATAACACATTTATCTCCACACAAGTGGTAAGACCTTTATAACTAACTTGTGGCTTCATCACTCATGAGTTATGGGTCTAACCACTCACTAGTGAAGATAAATGCATTATTCCACTGCAGTTCTTTATGTGTTCCCTATGTAGTGAGAAGCAAAATAAGCCTGACCTTTCTTCTGTATTTCTGAAATGTCCTTTGAGAACCAGGACAGAGAGGTCAGAGATGGAGTGATCCAATTGGGAGAAATGTCCTACTGGTTTTACAGTATTTTTATTTTTAATGTCATGCCTGTGTGAGTTCATTTGGGTTCAATGAGGTTGTCTGGTTTCTCAGACATAGCCTGTATGTGGACATTCCTTGCATTGGATGTAGTAAACAACATTCTGAGATGCACTTGTCCAATTCCCCTGTATCTTGAAATGTTTGTTTTTGGGGATGTTGATAAAGTCTGAAGTGGAAATGTGCTCACATGTCTTACATTTAGGTTTATTGCATGGTTTAGTGCCACCTAGTGTTCTGTTGTTTTGGTCAAGTATATGTTAGCTTGTGACAGTCAGATTGGATAAATTAGGTGGCTGTTTGAAAGACAGTAAAAGTAGTTCTTAGAAGATACATTTCAAGGTGTCATCCTCACTGAATAGTGGTTGGAGGTCCTTAATGATTTGATGTAGGGGCTCCGGATCAGGGTTGTATGTAACAACCAAGGGTATCTGGTTGGTGGTGGTCTTTTATTTATATTGTAGAAGTTGTTCTCTTGGCATAAGCATAGCATATTCCACAGCTCTGTCAATTTCTCTAGAGGAGTGCCACTGCCCGATATTTTTTTTTCAGTGTGGCCAGGTGTTTATCTCTCTTCTCCTCACTCAAAGAGATTTGGTGGTATCGAAGTGCTTGACTGTATATTATAGAATTTTTAGAGTGCCCAGAGGGATTGCTGTTTTTATGTAAGTAGCTCTGTCTCTCTGTCTGTCTGTCAGTTTTCTGTAAATACAGGTCTGGAAGGTTCCATCTTTTATGGTAACTGTGGTGTCCAGAAAATTAACACCAAAGTCAGAGTACTCCAGGGAAAGTTTAATGGATGAGTGGAGGATGTTAAGTTCCTGATAAAATTATTTGAATGTGTGAGTACTTTTTGTCCAAATTAAAAATAAATCAGTATATGGGAAATAAGCAAGTGGTTTGTGTGTATGTACATTGTTTCAGGAAATTCTCCTCCAAATTTGCCATAAAAGGTTGGCATACTGTGGAGCCATCCTGGTGCCCATTGTTGTTCCCATAGTTTGAAATAATGTTTACCATTGAAACTGAAGTTGTTGTAGATCAGAATAAATTCAATAAGTCTTACAGTGAATTTTGGGTGGATGTCATGGTGCTCTCCTTTCTCTTGTAATTATTTATGAGAGGCCAAAATGCCATCATTATGCAAGATATTAGTGCAGAGGGAGTTCACATCAATCATGGCTAAGGAGTGGGGCAGGGGAAATTGTTTAACTAGGAAAGGCACACTAAGCCAGAGCTCATTTACAAATGTGACCTGGAAGCCAAAGGAAGTGATTTGCTCAGGGCCAAACAGTATGCAAGTGGGGGCTGAGGTGATTCATACCCAAGTCTCCAGGTTTGCAGTTCAGTGCCCTTAACCACTACACTGTACTGCTAAGACAGTATTAAACAGTGAATCCCTAAAAGCAAAAGGTTCATTCAAGAAGTATGTAGTGTCCTGAATATAGCTGTCCCTTTCCAAGACAAGTGGTTTTAAAATGGTTTCTGTAAAACCAGAGATACCCTCTGTAAGGGTACCATTCCCAGACATTATAGGTCTTCCTGGATTCTGAGGTTTATGGATCTTTGCAGCATGTACGATGTACCTGGCCTAGGTTAATCAGGGATGAGAGCAATTATTCTGTCTTGGACATACAGTATTTAGGAAATGATCTAATAATGTCCAACAGTTCTTAAGTGTTTTGGACAGTTGGATCACTTGACAGTTCCCCGTAGTACTGTAGATGTGATCTGTTAATTGCCTGTTTGCTTTATTAACATAATCTTCATGGTTTAACATCACAACTGTTGAGCCTTTATCAGCTTTCTTTATAACAATGCTATGGTTAGATTTTAGTGACTGTATTGCTCTCATTTCTAATGCGGGGAGGTTAAAGCAGATTTGTTTTTGCTTGTTAAGGATCTGGCAATTGACTTTCTGACAAAAACTGTGAATATAAGTGTCCAGTTTGGAATTGTGTCCACCCAGGGGACCTGTCTCAGGTACAGCACATGGACATGTCCTATATTTGCTATATATCACAGGATATTAAAGGATATGAGATACTAGCTATATACATCACAGGATATGAGTCATAGCATGTCTGGTAACTAGGAAGAATATACAGGACAAGACTGATACACCAGGTAGAAGATAATGTTATAGAACAGCAAAAGATGCTATACAGTTATTGCATTGTATCTTACTAGGTGAGGTTAGCACAAATATTGAAATGTTTGGCACAGTGATTATTGCTTATAAATACATCATATACTGTTTGTGTTAGCAGGGAATTTTGGGAAACCTCAGTATTGATATGTTTGGCACAGTGATTATAGTTTAGGATTTGCTGTACTACTGAAGAGTAACTAAGGTTTAAAGGGCAGATTGCTTTTGGTTGTGCTTAGGGGACAGACTGTACTTATTGGTGGGGCAAGCTTTGTTTGTTGGCTAACTTTTACATGAGGGTAAGATATCAGAGCTGGGGGAACCATGGTCAGAACTGGAAATGGTGAACTGGAGAGATCACAGGGTGGTATGGGCATCCTTCTACTGAAAATGAGGGGGGATGCTGGTGGTCAAAAAGTGAGATGGGAAGGGTGGTAGGCTGCAACAACTGTGGAGCAGCAATCTTTCAGAAAATTGTGTGATGAGTGGGAAGGTGTTTGGTGTGCAGGCAAATAAGGCAGCTTAGGAATGAGATCAGCTGTTTACAAATGGAGCTTCAGAGGGGAATGCAGGCTGCAATGGAGGACAACTCAGTGGCTGGGGAGGGAAGGAGGATATTTGAGGGGGGAGGACAGATCAAGGGGGCAGGAGAGGGAAAAAGGTGACAGACGGGGGAAGGAGATAGAAAGTCCCTGTTCAGGGGACAAATGAGGGTGGGAAAGGGGATGAATGGAGGATGGGTGGGAAGGAGGATTTAACAGTCATAGAGTCAGCAGCGGTGGGGTGGCAAGCAGAAGGAAGAAGGAAATAGGTGGTAGTGAGGGGACATCGAAAAATCGGTTCGCAGTACTGGCAGGATTGGGGATGTGTTGGGGGAGTGCTATACAGAGAAGCTGATGACAGACCAGGCAAGAGGGGAATGGGGGGGCAAGGCGTTGAAGAGATATGATATGGGGGATAGCTCGAGTAAGGGTGGTTGTGGGGAAGGGGGAGGTATGAGAAGAAAGGGGTAGGGATGCATCAGGGAAAGGAAGCAGATGGAGTCTGATGGAATGGGGAGATAAAATCAGAGGAGAAAGGGGAGAAAGAGGGCAGATCAGCAACAGGGGACATTACAACAGGAGTGGAAGAGGGAACAACTGTGCTGGAGGAGGAGTGGAGAGGAAGGAGATGGGATAAAGGAAGGACAAGAAGAATAGAACATGAAAATGGGGATGGTATCCTAGTGCTGGGAGACTCAGTTCTGAAAGAGATCAGATGGGGAACCAAGGGGAAGAGGCATAGTCACACATGGGTGGAGGCCATGCCAGGCATGACAGCAGAAAGAGTGGGTCATTCTGTTCTGAAGTATGCTAGGAGGGGTAGGGAGAAACCTCACATAGTTCTGCATTTGGGAACAAATGACCTGGTGGGAAATATGAGAGATGTAGTCCAGAGGAGGTTTGAGGAGCTGGCACTGATTTATGAGGAGTCAGGAAGATCAGTAACTTTCTCAGAGGTGCCTCCAGTACCCAGGGTGAGCAAGACAAGGAAGCTGAGAACAGAGGGATTCAACACATGGCTTACAGAATGGTGTCCATCCAAAGAGTATGGGTTGGCAGGGGGATGGGGAAGGACCTGGGAGGACAGTGATCTCTACGCTAAGGACAGGCTACACTTAAATGAGGAGGGAAGGAGGGTATTGAAACAGAAACTAGGGGACTACTTTTCAAACAATGAGAATTTAAACTAGAAGAGGGAGGTGGCAAGTGGGCAGGAAGCTGAATGAGCTTACCCCCCAAACCAGCAGCAAGGGACTTAGAGGGAGGTCAGGAGGGGGTACTAGAAAGGGAGACAAGGAGAGAGAGGGGGGAAGGAAGTGGCTTGAAGGGTGGTAACCTTAAATGCTAATAGTCTAGGCAACAAAACAGCAGAGTTACAGGCTCTCATGGCAGATAGGGAGGTGGACATGGCAGCCATCACCAAAACATAAGCCACCCAGTACTGACTGGAACCTGGCAGTACCAGGGTATAGGATATTTTAGAGGTGGGGTGGTGCTGTATGTGAAGAAAGAACTGAAGTATGTCAGTGAGGAAGGGGAGGAGGGCAGCACAGGGTCATTATGGGTGCAGCTCCGGAACTCCAAAAATAGGACCATCAGGATGAGAGTGGTGTACAGGCCACCCTCTCAGACTGAGGAGCTAGACAGGGTACTAGTGGGACAGATCAGAACATCCTGTGAGAGGGGCAGCACTGTGATTGTGCGGGATGTCACCTGCCGGGAGTGGATTGGGGTTCCCCAGCCACCATGAATAGGAGGGAGCAGGTATTTCTGGATGCCTTCCAGGACAGTTTCCTTTTGCAGATAGTCAAAGAGCCAACCAGGTTAGGGAACATCCTAGACCTCGTGCTGGTGAATGGTGATTTTGTGAGGGACCTGGGGGTAGAGGAACCACTGTGGGGGAGTCACCACTGTCACAGATTCTCTCAGCCAGTCAGCCCTCTACTCCCAAAGTTCCAACCTCTGAGCATAGGATACGTGGACAGTTAACAGTACAAGGTAACCCTCTAGTCTGTTTTGTGGGTTTGAGTCACCTTACTCTCAAGTTCTGGAGGGATTCAAACTGATAACCTCTTGTTAGCTTACCCAATTATCAGGCTCAGATAATTCTGTCTTTGGGGGGCCAGATATCTTTGCCTATAAGCATCTAATCAGGTATTACAAAATGAACCCTTAGAACTCTATGCAAGACCTTAGAGAACTCTATCCATTTCCCAGTTTGGTATCACAATAAGCTCATACACAGTGTCAACTATAACCTTTCCAAGCATCGCTTATATAGAAAAAGAAATTTCAAGGCACACCAGGCAGTTTCCACTTTTAAAATATATATCTTTACTTTAAAATAGGTAAATAGGAAAACAGTAAAATTACAGAACAAAATATCCCAAGACATATAGCCTTAAAACAAATAGGTTTAAAAGTGAAGATTCCTACAAATAATAACACTCAGACTAGTCTTACTTCTTAATCTTTCAGTGCTTTGATGGTTCCTCCTCTCTCAGTCAGAAATATGAATGTGTGTATAAGGTCTGCTCAGTAGGTTTAAAAAAACAGTCTTGAGCCGGCCTTCTCTCTGAGGTCACCTAACTCTGCCTTGGTGTAACAAAGTCTATATTTTATAACACATGATGGCCTAGTAAGATATTTAAAAAAAAATAGATGACATAATAAAGCGCCTCTCTTTATGTAACTAGTCAAAACCAGTCTGTGATCTGTTTCCCCTGGACATCAAAAGTCTCTTTGATGTAAAACACTGCATATTCTACACAAATGTATATTAGACTCCTTAATTATCTGGGACCTGGTATCTAGACATCAAAGGTCTCTTTGATGAATGAGCTGGCTTCCTGGAATGATGGTACAAACAACATGCATAGCAGATCAAAGGCTTTCCCTGAGGGCGTCATGAATGGCTAATTTTATTTCCTGAGATCAAAGCAAATTGACAAGGTAATTGCATTTCAGATCTCTGTAATTTAAAATACCTCCTGTCCTTTGAACTTAACCCTGGGGGGGGGTTGTGTCAACTTCAGCAAGACAGCATTTTCTCTTGACACAGTCCGTCCCACATTTTATATTTACAAAAAAATGATACATGGATCAGAACCACCTGTCCAAGTGTGACAACCACCACTTGGTGTGGTTCATGATAAACATGGAGAAAGGGGGAGTAGAAAAAGACACAAGGGTGTTAGAATTCAGGAGGGTTGACTTCAGGAAGATGAGGGATAGTACAGGGATATATGGCCAGGATCCATCCAAATATGGGCACAAACCAGAAGTGGGAGTTCATTAAACTGGGAATTGAGGAAGCAACTGTAACATATACAAGGGTCCAGAGTGAGAGAGCTAGGGCCAAGGAGCCTGTCTGGGTGAGCAGGGGGATCATGGAAAAAGTAAGGAAGAAAAGAGCCACCTTTAGAAGGTACAAAAAACAGGGAGAGGGGAGGACAGAAAAGAATACCTGAAGGAGTCAAGAGAGGTAACAAGGGCAGTCAGGTCAGCCAAGTCATCCAGGGACATCAGGCTAGCACAGGGCATCAAAGAGGGGGATAAGGACTTCTTCAGGCATGTCATGGAGAAAAGGAGTTAGAAGGACTAAATAGTAAGGATAAAGAAGGAGGGGGTGAATGGAAAAGGGCAGCACAGGCAAAAGCATTAAACAAGTACTTCTGCTCAGTATTTACTAAAGAGACCAAAAGGTACCGGCAAGTGGGGGAGGTGACAGATGGGAAATTTCAGTGGGCAGAATACTGGAGGGCTTGAGGGCACTAAGGGTGGACAAGGCACCAGGGCCAGATGGCATACACCCCAGGATGCTGAAGGAGCTGGCAGAAGTCCTGGCAGAACTTTTGGCAGGCCTATTCAATGCCTCCCTGGACTCCAGGAGTGTACCTCAGGGCTAGAGTATGGCGCATGTGGTACCCCTCCAAAAGAGTGGCCCCAAGGATGAGCCAGGGAACCACAGACCAGTAAGCCTCACATCCATCATGGGAAAGCTGATAGAGACAATCCTGAAGGAGAGGCTGGTTTCCCTCCTAGAGGCTAATGGGCTGCAGGATAGCAGACTGCATGGATTTATTTCAGGCAGATCCTGTCAGACCAGTCTGGTGGAGTACTATGACTGGGTAACTAGGCAATTAGGGGCAGTGCAGTGGATGTTCTGTACCTGGACTTCAGTAAGGCATTCCATCTGGTGCCGCTTGGGAGGCTAGGAAGTAAGCTGGAAGGCACAGGGTCAAGGGCAAAGATGGTGGAATGGGTAGTGAACTGGCTGCAAGGGAGACAGCAGAGGGTGATGGTGGGAGGGGAGCTTTCATCTCCCAGGGCATGGACAAGTGGGGTACCACAGGGCTCTGTACTGGGGCTGGTGTTCTTTGGGATCTTCATAGCAGACATCTCAATAGCATCAAGAGCAAGATCAGTCTGTTTGTAGATGACACCAAGATGGGAGCAGTAGTGGATGACTTAGAAGGGTGGCAAGGGTTGCAAGATGATCTGGCAAAATTGGAGGCCTGATAGGACACTTGGCAGCTGGGGTTCAATGCCAAAAAATGCAAGGTGCTACATTTCAGCACAAGAAACCCAAGAAGAAGCTACCAGCTGGGGGGGGGGATTCAACTAGCCAAGACTGAAGAGGAGAAGGATCTGGGGGTGATCATAACAGGAGCAATGAACAGCTCAGCACAGTGTAGAAAGGCAGCTGTAATAGCTAACAGGATGCTAGGTTGTATTGCCAGAGGCATATCCTCCAGGAAGGGGAAGGGGTCCTGCCACTATACAGGTCACTGGTTAGACCACACCTGGAGTACTGCATGCAGTTCTGGTGACCATACCTGAAGAAAAACATTAGGTTGCTGGAGGGGTGCAGCACAGGGCAACAGCAATGATCCAGGGGCTAGGGGACTTACCCTATGAGAGCAGGCTGAGGGAGTTGAACATGTACTCCCTGGAGGACAGGAGAGATGGGGGACATGACTGAAACCTTCAAGTACATCAATGGAATAAATAGGACAGACATGAAGGAGCTTTGCAAAGTAAGGGAAGGGAGGGACACTCAAGGGCACGATCTGAGATTGGAAGGGGGAAGGTTCTGGAGGGAAATGAGAAGACACTTTTTTATGAAGAGGGTGGTGTCAGGGTGGAGCACAGTGCCAGAGGAAGTGGTATCCTGTAGAACAGTGGGCTGCTTCAAAAGGGGATGGGACAGGGTAAGGGGTAAGGTCACTGGAGGGGGGGGGAGGGAGGTGCAGCTGCAGTATGAGAGCTGCTAGCTGCACAATTGAGAGGTTCTCTACCAACACCAGGAAGTTTTTCTTCTCAGAAAGAGTGGTGGACACCTTGAACAGCCTGCTCCAAGAGGTTGTGGGGGTCAGCACTGTGGGGGGATTCAAGAATGCAAAGACCCCCGCCCTGCTCCAACAACTTAAGCACAGGGATAACTTATGGCACCGGGCTATTGAAACTGGCCAGCCTAGCGATAGACAGGCGTATGCTGCTGCTAGAAACAAGTGCACCTGGGCCATCAGAAAGGCCAAGACTGATCACTATCAGTCCTCGCTCACCTCCTCCTGGGGGAATGCCAGAACCTTCTGGGACAATATCAAACAGTTAAATGGGAGCACACGCTCCCCCCCACCCTTCCAGATCAATATCAATGGCACTATCTCCACTGACCCAGCCCTTATAGCTAACTGCCTCAATACCTCTTTTACAGATCTTAGCCCAGTCCTTCCTGGAGATTTTTTTGACCATCCCCCTCTCTACCTGCCCCAGTCCTTACATGCCCTTACTTTCACCTACACCGAGTCTCCGCCCAAGAACTCAGACCTCACCTAATCAATGCCCTTAAGAGCAATAGTACTGGCAGTGACACCCTGGACCCCTGTTTCCTTTGCCAGGTGCTTGATCTGGTCCTCACCCCAATCACCAGCCTCCTTAATAAATCCCTCTGCCTGGGGCAATTTCTGTTGGCTTGGAAGATTGCCACAGTCACACCCATTCATAAAGCTGGAGACAGATCCCTGGCCGGAAACTACCGGCCTATCTCCACTCTCCCTCCTCTCTCCAAAGCCCTGGAAAAAGTGGTGGCCTCGCAAATCACAGATTACCTTACCAGCTACAACATTCTTCTGCCCTGAACAGCACAGTGTTTCGGGTTGTCATAGTACCATAGTACTGCCCTTCAGGAGTTCTCAAATTTCTCCACACCTCCTGGACTTGGGGCTCTCTGGCTGGCAGTGTTTGTAGACCTATCAAAAGCATTCGACACTGTCTCCCAGCCCCTCCTTCTGGATGCCCTCAGTCACTCTGGATTTGCCACTGGGCCTGTCTCCTGGTGCGCTAGCTATCTGTCAGCTCGCTCCCAACGTGTTAAAATTAGCTGGACTCTCTCCGACATCTGTCCCATCCGCTCTGGTGTTCCCCAGGGCTCCATTCTTGGACCCTTACTCTTCTCACTATACCTCAGCACCCTACCAGGTTCCTGTAATGGAAATATTTTACTGTATGCAGATGATGCTGTCATCTTTGCCTCTGATCGCAACCCTATCGCCCTCCAGGACTCCTTGCAAAGATCATATAATGAAGCCAAAGGTTGGTTTAAGGAACATAGACTGGTGATAAATCTAAAAAAAACCAAAACCATGATCTTCGCCCAGCCACAAAACAAATCCAGCAACTTCAAACTTCACATTCTGTCTAGCATTAAGTTCCCACTTGAACAAGTCTACTTCTATAAGTACCTTGGGATCTATTTTGACCCTGTTCTCTCCTTCCATGATCACATCTCAGCCCTTGCCTCAGCTGCAAATATTTGGCTAGCCATCTTACACTGGTATAAAAACTGTTTCCCCCCTGAGGCCCTCCAACTCGCGGTCATGTCATCCATACTGTCCCTTGTTGATTATGGGCTGCCGGTGTACGGTGCTGCTGATCAGACCTCTCTCAACAAAATTTGCATTACACTAAACAAGGCATGTAGACTAATTTTAGGGGTCCCTAGGTTAACGCACACTTGCCAGATATATGCAAAGGCCATGCTGCTTGACCTAGATGAACGCCTTAGATATTAAACCTGTATCATAACAAAAAAAACTCTCCTTGGGCTATCCCCACCAGGTCTGGCAGCCACCATCCACCATGCAAAATCCCTAGTACAAACCCGAACCTCCGGCAAAACCACCCTATCAATTCCCAGGGCCAGGACCTTGCACGGTCAAAGGGCCTGTTGCTACAGTGCCCCATCCTGGTTCAACACGCTTCCCCCCACTATCTCTGATGCTCCTTCAATCTCCTGTTTTAAAACCTCCCTCTGAAATCACCTATTTAATACTCGAAGCTGTGATTGTTACTATTTGGTCTTGCTCATAGGCTATGACAAAGCCACCTTGAGTGGCTGCATCCAATAATAGAAGTTATCCTGGCCTTAGCAATTTACTGTATGCCCACTGTTGAAACATATCTGTTTAAACCAATTTGTTGTATATCTCATTGTTGTAACCTACTGTTGTACTGTGCCTAAACCAATCTGTTGTATATCTCATTGTTGTAACATACTGTTGTACTGTGTTTGTCTTTTTCAAAGAGGTACCTTTGTAAATGAGCCCATGGCTCAAAGGTTTTTTCAAACTGATGTACAAATAAATAAATAAAATAAATACAACAAAGGGCAACTAGGGGATCAAGTGATGCAGTAGACTGTGTAGCAGTGCTTGGTTTATGCTCCCACTATCTAAAGCCTTTATTTCATTAAAACTAGCCTAAAAAAAAAGCTTGTTCTATTCCCAAGGCAGTTACTTGTGTCTGGGGTCTTTGCCAAAAATGGAGGACGAAATGAGATCTGCGCTGCCCCGACATACCCCACCCATCTCCCCGGAGAAATCTGGAAAAAGATGTAAGGCCTAGTTGATGGGAAGCGGCAAGCATTCTACTACCATGGCCTCTCAAGTGGAGGTTACGGAAGCTACTCCCCTTACTCTGGAGTTATTTCGGACAGAGCTGCAACCCTTTCAAGATGATCTTAAGTCTATAGCGACCGAGATCAAGCAAATGTCTGGTGCGCTGGAAGAGCTGTCTATCAGAGTCTCCGATTCGGAAGCACGGATTGTCTCCTTGGAGAAGAAGACGGATCGCACAGAGGACGCCATAGTGGAAAGCCGGCAACGCATTAAGAAGCTCGAACAAAAAGTCGAGAACCTAGAGGGGAGAAGCCGTAGAAATAATGTTGTGGTCCTGGGTATTCCAGAAAAAGAAGAGGGCAATAATGCTGTTTTGTTCGCCCAGAAGCTGTTTGAAGGGATTGCCGGTCCCTCTCCTTTTGGACCCTCGTACACATTGGAAAGGGCCCACCATGCATTGCACCCGATTCCTGCTCCTGGCCAGCAACCCTGGCCCCTGATGATCAAGCTTCTTAATTTTCAGGAGAAACAATTCCTACTATTGAAGATTAAAGAACTGGAGCAAGTACTTTGGGAAGGCAAGAAAATTTGTGTAACCCAGGACCTCCCGACCACGGTGCGTCAAAGAAGGGCTCTTTTTCACCCCATCGTAACCAAGCTTATAGCGGCAGGAATAAGGTTCCAAATGGGGTACCCTGCTCATTTTCAGGTGTTAATCTCGGGAGTATGGGCATCATTCGATGAAGTGGAGCCCACCATGAAGGCGCTACAGAAGGAACATCCCAATCTTTTCAAGCCAAGTTGAAGTAACAGGGATGCCGTTGCTGTCTCAGGGGACAGCATTTTAGATCAGAGAAGTCCTGGCAAAGAAAGACATAAGAGACCTAACTTCAGCTTCACTAAATTTGTTGTAGTTACTCTAATGTTGGTTACCTGGTTTTCTTCTTTATATGGACTTTTAGGAGCTGATAATTGCTCACCGAGTCTGGAATTTTCAGGGGAGCTTTTCTACTAGGATGGGAACCAGGGGTAAATCTGGATTCATTCTCCTGGGTGGGTAATGGTTTATATCTGGCCATCGATCGGCAGGGAGTTGTTTTTATTATTGGATTTTGTCTCAATTTTCGGCGAGGCTATGCTATGGTGCTGGGGCTCATGTAACGCTAATAGTGGTAGCTATTAATGGGTTGCGACAGGTCGCTATGGTACCACCAGAGGGCGTTCCTTAACCGTGCTTACACTTACAGATGGGAATAACCCATAATTAGGGTAATTCTGACATTTTATACTCAGTCATGAAATGCTCACCCTACTAATGCTATTCTGGAAATCTCTGACAGGGCAGAGAATGGATTTTCCTGCTATAGGGAAAGTAGCTTCAAAGCACAGCCCCCCCCCTTTGCATCTTAGAGGTTTGTGTGAAGTAGTGTTTGATTATTGTAGGGGGTAATGCTGCTGGTTTATCTATTAGGATATGAATTTTCTTGAGGTCTTATTTCACATCCTGATTGGGTACAACTGCCTCATCAAGCTTTGAGGTAGCGGGAGGGGGTAAGGCTGGGGACTGTAGCAGGACTAGCTGTACCATGTAACAATGATAGGAGGGAGACTAATTAGGGAATCCCAGCACAGGATGTTTGTTTATTTTTTTCATGGTTCACTCATTGGGGGGAGGAGGGGGGAGGGAGGGAATTTTATCGACTAGGTCCATACTACCAATGCTAAGGTGGCTTTTGGCTGAAACATGTATCGCTATCGGTGCAGAATACAGAATTTAGTGGTTTCTTCAAATTGTTATAATGGTTAATAAGGTAAATGTCGCGACGTGGAACATCAGAGGGGATAGGAATAAAAAAAAGCAATACCAGGTTTTACATCATTTAAAATTAATAAACATAGATATCGCTTATGTCCAGGAAAAATATCTGTTGGATACTGAGGCATCTCAGCTCCGGAAACTCCAGTTTGGTCAATTTTTTAGCGCTGAGGGCTCCTCCAATAGTTGTGGGGTAATGATTCTTATTCACAGGAAAATCCCATTCAACACAATTAAGGTAGTTAAAGACCCGGCGGGTAGGTATGTTCTGGTGCATGGTTTACTTTATAATAAGGAAGTAATTTTAGACAGTATCTATGGCCCTAACCGAGATAATCCCGAATTCTTCACTCAACTAGCACTAGTCTTGCAGGCATTTATCTCTATCCCCATGATTATTGGGGGGACTTCAATTTAGTACTCGATCGGGTTATGGACCGGTCCAGTCCTCAGAAAACTAGTTTTCTCCAGGCCAGCGGGCTTTCAGGGAATTTCTCGCTTAACTTGGATTGTGTGACATCTGGCAGGTGTTGCACCCCCAGGACAGGAAATATACCTTCATTTCCTCTGTACATTCCTCCTCATCAAGGATAGATTACATATTCCTGTCCCATTCCCTGCTTCCTGCTACACCTGACTCCTCAATCCTGCCTGGAATTCCCTCAGATCATGCCATAGTTTCCTGCTGGATAACTATGGTATCTCTTCCAAACAGGACCCCCAGATGGAAGTTAAATGATCTACTGCTTAAAGATGCTTCTCTCTTGAAGCAGATACAAGACCAGATTGACCTCTTTTATCATTCTAACAAGGACACCTCGAGTCGGCCTGACCTGCTATGGGGAGTCTTCAAGGTGTATATCAGAGGAATATTAATCAGCATGGCCACGTACAGGAAAAAGGCTTCCAATGCTAGTTTGTCCCAACTGTTTGCCCAAATTAAGACTTTAGAAGAGGACCCTTCCCTTGCCAACGCGGAGAATAATCGGCATGAGTTAATTAAATTGAGAGCCACATATATGGAACTCCTCCAGGAAAAGGCAGTCTATTACATATTAAAACCCCAGGCTTCATACACCGACCAGGGGGAAAAGTCAGGCAGGCTTTTAGCTCTCAGGGTTAAACAAATGGAAACAGCTTGTTATATCACCTCCATACGGTCATTGCATGATAATTCCCTTAAAACCCATCCCTTGAAAATTATAAAAGAATTGACTAATTATTATAAGGAGTTGTACGGTCCCATGTCCATTCCCCCAATGGCCCAACAAATTCAGGGTTTTTTACAGGACTCACATTTACCTCAACTTTCTATGGATCAACAGGGTGCTCTGCTGGTTCCAATAACTATGGATGAAATTGCCACGGTTATCAACGCCCTCTCAATTAACAAAACTCCAGGTCCCGACGGATACTCTGCTCTATTTTATAAAAAGTTTCAAGCCCAATTAACGCCAATGCTCATCCCCCTGTATAAGCACATCCTATCTGGGGTGGATACTGATATTTCGTTATTTGAGGCTCTAATCTTTTTGATCTCCAAACCGGGCAAACCGTTGGATTGTGTTTCTAACTACCGCCCAATTTTGTTACTAAATCAGGACATCAAGATCCTGTCCAAACTTTTAGCAAATCATCTGGAAAAGGTAATGGGTGGCCTGATAGGGCCAGAACAAATGGGGTTTTTGAAGGGGGAGATCCTCGGCTGATCACTTAAGAACCCTTTCGCATGTCTTCTCGGTGTCCAGGGACACCCCTGATCCCACTGTCTTGATTTCTATGGATGCCAAGAAGGCATTCGACAGGGTATACTGGGAATATCTTTTTCAGGTCTTAGAGAATTTTGGTTTCCCTCCAGATTTTATTAATTGGATACGTGCATTATATAAATCTCCCTCTGCCTGGGTCTCAGGGAATGGAGTTATCTCGCAAAGCTTCACTCTCTATACAGGTACCAGGCACAGTTGCCCCCTGTCTCCATTATTATTTAATCTGTATCTTGAACAATTAATCAGAAGGCTGTAAAACTGTCCAAATATCCAGGGGATCCCTATTTTTCCCTGTGGAGTAAAGGTATCCGTTTATGCGAATGATCTTCTCCTGCAGCTTTCCGATCCGGGAAGATCTATTCTGCATATTCTGGATATTATTGCCTCTTTTGGTAGTATTGCCAATTACAAGTTAAATATTGGTAAGACTACGGTGTTCCCCTTAAATCATAAGCTCTTTAGATCCAAGATTGAGGCTTATGGACTGAAGTGGCAGCAAGATTCTCTCCGATATTTGGGAGTAGAACTTGCCCGCAGCCATAATCAAATTATTAGGTTGAATTTAGATATTTTGGTGAATAAGGTGGCTCAAGATCTAAACAGGTGGGCTTCCCTTCCCATCTCACTGTGGGGGAAAATAAACCTCATTAAAATGAATGTATTTCCATGCTTATTATACTCCCGTCCATGCTTAATATTTGGCTCCCTATATCCTGGTTTAAGAAACTACGATCTTTGTTTATTAAATTTCTGTGGTCTAATAAATCTTCCCAAATAGCTTATCACACCTTGGTGGCCCCCAAGAATAAAGAAGGCTTGAGATTGCCTAACGTACGTCTGTATTTTTGGGCTACTCTTATTAACAAGTACATGAGATGGACATTTCAGGGAGATCCAGGTAAGGCCCCAGTGTGGCTTAAAATTGAACTTGAACTTTTACGTTCACTTGGTTTAAACCCTATGGGTTTGTTGCATGTCAAGGAGAGCCTCCTTCTGGTAAAACTTAAAAGCTCGATAATTTACACATCTCTTAAAATCCATACACAGGTTTGCAGATTCCTTAAATATAATCATTTCAAGGATCTTAACCAACCTATTGTAGGCAATCTCAATCTTAAAATTGCAGGTAAACCAATCTCCCCATTCTGGCTCTCAATACTCTTGGATCGGGAAGTTTCTAGTCTTTTTGATGATAACTATAGATGGATGTCTAATCAGGAAATTATGGGCAAGCTTGGTATTTCCAACAGAAATACTTTTCAGGTTATTCAAGTTAGGCATGTCTTAACAAGTTTCTTTGGCCACTCACCCCAGACAGACCAGCTTATAGCCTTCCACAAGGAATTCAGCATGATAAGTGGTGGCCCCAGGGCAGTAGCCAAGATTTATAACATCTTGATTGACTGGAAATCACCAGATCACTGCAGACCAATGGGTCTATGGGCATGTCTTTTCCCAGGACAGACGATTAACTGGTCGACCATCTGGTACACCTTCCATAAATTCATCAAACAGGATAGGTTAAGGTTAATGCAACTTTTTATATTGCATAACGCTTATTATACACCTTGCAAATTGGTGAAACGGGGACTCAAGGTTTCTAATATCTGTGTGAGGTGACAGCAGCAGGAGGAAAATTTACTTCATATCTTCTGGGAGTGCCAGAAGGTGGCTCCATTGTGGTGCAAGATTAGGCAATCTTCAGATCCCCTCTTGGGTCTGAAGGAACTATTCGCTCCCCAAATTTGTCTCTTAGGTGACTTATCGGGAGTCAGAGTTAGCAACCAGAAATATCATATAACACTCATCGCTATGTCAGTCAAGAAGTTGGTGCTAAGACATTGGCTTGACCAGCAAGAAATGTCCTATGATGAATGGTTAACGGAAATTTTAGCGAATTTGCATACCGAGAAAACTATAGCTAATCTGAACAATACAATGAGCAAGTTTAATAAGATATGGGACCCCCTTTATACTCTCTACTCACTGTAGGGTTATTTAAAAGGGATATGTATGATACAGGATTAGATGATCAATTCTGACTGAATAAATCTTAGCAGGGTACGAGGCTTTACACATTTTGAGCCTAGTGGATATGGGTATGGGGGAAGAGAGAGGGGAAGGGAGGGGAAGGGGTTTAATGTAAGGGGGTGGCAGATTCATGTATAAGTAACACTGTATAGAGATGATTTGTCTGTATGTATATCTGCCTGAGTTGTATCATTGGTAAAATGATCAATAAACTTTAAATTAAAAAAAAAAAGGGCAACTAGAGTGTCAAAATAGGTCTAAAACAAATGGGCAGATTAGATGGACCTAGAGGTCTCCTTCTGCCATCAACTTCTATGTTCCTGTGACTTGGTAGACCATAAGGCCTTAATCTGCTGGCAGTTTCATATATTCATATATATTTTTAATATGCCTTTATATATTAAAATGGGTCCCCATGCACTAATGGGTGCAAGTTAAGCACCAAAACACATAACCCGCCCGCACAGCCCCGTACCTGCAGACAGGTGCGCATAGGCCAGGATTCACCAATGGCCACTGTGACACTTGGACAGCTGGTTCTGATCCCTGTATCATTTTTTTGTAATATAAAAATGTGTGATGGACTGTCTGCCATGAGAAATGCTGAAACAGCAAGTGAGATCACACACACATACACACACACACACACACAGGTTTTAGATACAAGGGTTACATGGAAGGCAAGATGCTAATTACAGGCTGGAAGATACCTAACTGCCAAGATAGATCATAAACTTGTATAATGCTTAGAGGAAGAAGAGCAGGGTATGATATTTTAGTGCAAAGTCATAAAAGATGCTTTGAAGTCCTGGAAGGGGGAAGTTTATCATAAGATCAAAGAGAGTCATTTGAAAAACATGAGTTATACTGAGGTTACAAAATTTCATACTTGTAAAAGACATCCTGTTTTTATATAGAAATATGTTTTATATATTCTGACAGGGAGGAGCTAGGAGATCTCATGCAAGTAGGTGGCAAAAAACAGCTTTTAAGCATTATTCTGCTTTCCTTCAGAGACACTTCTATCTTGACAAAGAAACATCTGTGAGCCTTTTAAGCAGGTATTTAAATAGAGAGACAAATCTAAGTACTGTAGTAAGAATTGCACTGTTAAAACCTGTTTTGATTAAGAGATTTGTATGTCTTGTGATATAATAGTTCTGTATTTTATGTGTTTCATATTTTTTATCTATTTTAGTAAAACTCTGTTTTTAGAGCTTACTTAGTCTGTCTTTGATTTCTTTCCTTTACAAGTAGAGAATATATGGTTAAAGCAGACACTATACATAAGCTTGAATGGTGATACCAAACTGAAAAAAGGTAAGAGTTTTAAATCTGAGATCTTTTATTACAGTTTTTAAGGGTTCATTTCTGTACACCTGGTTAGGTGCCCATAGGCAAAGATACAGTATCTGGCCCCCCAAAGACAGAATTATCTGAGCCTGTGCATTGGGTACACTAGCAAGAGGTTCACAGTTTGAATCCCTCCAAGATTTGAGACCAAAGGTTGACTTGAACCAACAAAAACAGACAAGAGGATTACCTTGTTCTGTTGACTGTTCACAAGACTGTCCTCGGAGGTTAGCACTTTGGGAGTAGAGGGCTGACCTGCTGAATGAGTTTGTGACAGCCACCACCTGTCCAGAGGCATGCCCCCCCGGCGTGCAGGTCCATGCAGGGCATCTCGGGAGGCAGAGTTACAGATCTAGCCTGGCTTCCAATTGGATGCCCAGCATGGGTCCCACAATGGATCCCTTGCATGATATAGTATGGGACTGGGTGCATGAACAGCCTCCACAGGCACCAGGACCAGTGCAACCATGCCCCTGTGTTCAGAGGTCAGAATCCCCCACCCACCCACCGATCACACTGCTGTGCCTAGACCCCATAGCACAAAGCAGACCCAACCCTCCCACACACATCTGTGCCCCTGGCCAGAAGTGCTGAGTGGACACCCCCCCAAACCATGGCAGTCCCCACTGCAGTATGGCCAATGCAACCCCCCACCCAAGGGATCCCCTACCCCATCAGTGCCAGCCCCCCAAGTGGTGCCCAGAATGGCCACACATGTCTGACAACCAATCCGGTAGCCCAGAACCCACATTGGTAGGCAATGGCCAGTGTCCCCCCAAGACACCGACATCCTGCCCCCATCCTCTGACCATGTACCCTCCCGTTGGTGCTGCAGCTTCCAATGGCCAGTGGCACAGGCCTCTGTACACCTCCTTGGCTACTGGCCATCTGATAGCTGCTGGGAATGCAACCCACATTAATAGCAATTTGGTGTCATTAGATACTGCCAGTTTAAGACTTGATTCATTTTTTCAAAACAAATGCACTGAAAAACACTTGTCACTGCGCATTCATACTCAGTAAAACATCAGGAATATTGCATACTGTTTACCAGATAATTACTTGATTTCATTCCAAACATACAAGCTTAGCCCTTGCGTTAGAACTTAAACACACTTAACTACCAGTTCCTTTTCATACTGATCCTTTAAAAAGTACTGACACATTTTATAGTATTTGATATTACGACCTCTGTGGTAGGGTGTGGGTTAAGATAGCTCATTCAAAGCACAACAGAGACAGGACACAGGTTTGTCAGGTATGGCACACAATAACTTATAGTGAGCCGTTTATTAAGTAACCAAATTAAACTTCAGACTTTACTTTTAAACTGAGGAAAACAATAAAACAAAGAAATAAAATTTTCTTTTAGCTCTAAATAGCCATCTAAATCACTAGAACATAGCATGGAAGAAATCAGAGGCAACTATCTTCTATGTTCCACAGAGAAGAGCTGGTTCCACTCTCTACTTCAACTTCTTCTTCTTTTTCTTTGGTTTTATTGGCGGGTCACAAACCAACTTAAAGGTGCATACCGCCACTTACTGTGCTGGAGTATAGATCAAGGAAATAAACGGCAAGCTTCAAATTCTATACCTTAGACCAGTAACAGAAAGAAATTTCA
Source organism: Neoceratodus forsteri (assembly GCA_016271365.2). NCBI lineage: Eukaryota > Metazoa > Chordata > Ceratodontiformes > Ceratodontidae > Neoceratodus > Neoceratodus forsteri. The sequence continues at coordinate 1,783,275,425 of CM057452.1, forward strand.
GAACCCATTTAAAAACACCTTGATAACCCTGATCAAAAGACAAAAGTCCTTGTAAAGAGAACTCCAGCCTCCCCAGTGATCTCACTTTACTCATACAGTCTTCACACACCACTGAATAAGCAACAACACATGCTCCACTATTTCAGGGACCTGACAGAGATCACACAACCCTGTCAGATGTTTACTCTCTACTTCAACTGAACACTGCATGTTCTTATATATGCTTAGAACCATGATGAAAGGGTCATGTGAGCTAGTTTGATCCACCCCTATTTCTAATAACATACAGTTTCTACACTAATACAGGCTTGTGGGGGATCAAACAGCCTTATAATCAAAATAAATGTTATTTAACATGAGTCTAGCTTTAAAACAACAACTTTCATTATAAACATACCAAGATATTCTACCTGAATAACTAACAATCTCATTATCAAGAAGAAGCTCCTCCCCTTTTTGTGAGGTCACTCTTCTCTCTCTCTCTATAAATAAGCCTCTTTCTGGGCCGCCTGCCTCCTTCTAGGAACCAAAATCCCAGCCTAGCAACAGGGTCCAGGTAAGGCCTTCTCTAATACAGCTTTAAAATGAACTCTTTTTGTAGCTCTTTAAACTTTTCTCTCCACTAAGACAGCTGTAACTTTGTGTTAAAAACATTTTGGGGCATTTTAAACAACAGCAATGCTGCCCAATAGCTGTACATTACAAAAGCTGGTGGAAATGAACAAACAAGTCCTGTTTTATTTTCATCATAAAATGCTACAGAAAAGAGACAGTTTTCACTCCCTAGTGCTTTTTTAAACAATCCTGTGAAAGAACTAGCCGTGCAAAGCAACTTTATTTTAATGTTCTGGGTCTTTCTTACTTTCTTTTCAGGTTCCTGCTGTTTGGCTCAGCACACTCAGTGTTCAGGCTGTGTTTTTCCCCACGCCCTTTCAGTTACTGCATGTTTTGGCTGCTAAAGCCATTCTAATGCTATGGGGAACATTTTAACAAGAAAAGAGGGGGTTTGTTTTAAACTGTGCTGGTAGCTATGCTGATACAACAGCAAACCAATTAGCTAACCAGTTCACAGAAAAACAGAAGGTCTGCAATAATGAATTAGTGCTAGAAGCTCTTTACATTTACTTTTGCCCGCTTACCAAGCATCTAGCAGGCTTTTGGGCTTTTTTTTTAACCCACAAACAGTGTTTCTTACAAACTCAAAGGGGGGGTTCCAGACACATATTGCCAAATGGAACACAAGAAGGGCACTCAAGGCAAAGAGGAATTTAAAAGAGGGACAGTGATAGAAGTGAGATACCATAGTAGGAAGCCACCCTACTGCAGTAGAAATGTAAAAATTAAAGAAAAGGAAAGATTTATAGTTGCTGCAGCAGACTTTGGAAAAGGGGGCAGATGAGAAGTAAGCCTCGAGTTACCTTTATTTGAAAAATGGGGGGGTAACTAAAGTTATCACATACCCCCATGCTTAAGCAGAAACTAGGTTTCCAAGACAACCTCCCCCCTTACCATCTGGGGTAGGATGGAGCTCCAGCCCTCCCACACCATAGAGCTCCACCCCAGGGTCCCTTTTGTTTCTAAACAAAGTACTATACAACATCTTTCTGAAAGTACATTATATCATTACCCTGGGGTGTCTAAAGTACAGCAACTGTTGGAATGGATTTTACCAATGTGATTGTTTAGAAATTTTCTTATCCCCTTGTCTAGATAGAAAATCTGCATTTGCATGCATGGTGCCCACTCTGTGTTTCACTGTAAATGTATAAGGCTCTAATGCCAAATACCACCTCATAATCCTATTGTTCTTGTCTTTCAATTGGAACGAGAAACAAAGAGGATTGTGATCAGTCACTAAAGTAAAGGGGGCACCCCATAAATAAAAACGTAAAGATTCAATAGCCACTTAGCTGCCAAACATTCTAACTCTACCATACTGTATTTTTGCTCTCTGTTGTGAAGTTTTCGATATATATATATATATATATATATATATATATATATATATACACACACACAACCGGAAGCTCTTCCACTTGTGTAGTTTGGCTGAAGACAGCCCCTATACCTGTTCCAGATGCATCGGTATATACCTCAAAAGGTTAGTTAAAATCTGGGCTCTTCAGTACAGGAGAAGAACACAGTGCAGCTTTAAGGGTGAGGAATGCTTGCTCACACTCACCAGACCACAATATTTTATTTCCCCATTCCTTTTTAGTAAGATCTGTTAGTGGTGCAGCTACTGTGGAGAAATTAGGGATAAAACATCTATAATATCCTGCTAGACCTAAGAATGACCTAAGTTGTTTCTTTGTAACAGGTCTTGGGCTATTGGCAACAGCTTCCACTTCGTCTATTTGAGGTTTAATAAGCCCATTATCCAAAATAAATCCCAAGTATTTTGTTTCATTCATGGCTAGTGCACATTTTGTGGGGTTGATGGTCATCCCAGCTATTTGTATAGCTCTAATTACATCTTGTGAATGTGCCATACGGGAGTCCCATTCCTGACTAAACACTATTACATCATCCAAATATGCTGCGCAAAATGTAGTAAAGGGTGTTAGTATTTGGTCCATGTAGCATTGGAATGTAGCCGGGGCTCCGTGGAGTCCAAATGGCATGGTACAAAATTGATACAATCCCATTGGCGTACTGAATACAGTCTTTTCTTTATCGTGTCTGCCAAAGGAATTTGCCAATACCCCTTTGTGAGATCTAGTGTAGAGATAAATTTAGATTTACCAATTCTATCTAAAATATCATCTACCCGGGGCATGAGGTACACATCAAATTGTGCCACTTGATTGAGTCCTCTGAAGTCAAGACACAACCTGATACCCCCTTCTTTCTTTGGTACCATGACTATTGGTGATCCCCATGCACTCTTTGAGGGTTCGATAATCTTAAGGGCTAGAAGTTTTGTGATCTCCTCTTGAACTTCCTTCTGAACTCTCTCAGGGAGTCTATATGGTCTCTTCCTAACAGGTCCTGTGCAATTATTAATCTGATGTTCTACATTACAGGCCCTACCAGGGGTACTAGTAAATGTGGCTGCAAAGGACTGTATTAGATTGTGTAACTCTTCCTGCTGTTTAAGATCTAAGTTAGGATTAATATACACATCTTGTGGTCCCTTTCTATCTTCAAGTCGTCCTTAAGCAACTTCGAAGTATGTGTCCTCAGTACATGGCATTACCATGAGGCTATTCTCCGAGTCACCTCTGCTATACCATTTCTTTAATAAATTGACATGGTAGATCTTTTTTTCAGGTCTAATATCTGGGGTGTGAACCTCATAATTTACTGGTCCCATCTGTCTTAGGATTGTGTAAGGGCCTTGCCATTTCATTGGTAATTTATTACTAGAGGAGGGTAACAGTAGTAATACTTGCTCTCCAACCTGAAATTGTTTACCCTCGGTTGTCCCTTGATCATAATCCTTCTTTTGATTTTGTTGTGCTCATACACTAGTGTCATGGGCCTTTTTGCGTATACATTTCCAATTTCTTTCTTAACAATTTCATGTAGGATGCAATCCTGGTCTGTTTTAAATCCTTCCCTTCTTCCCACATTTTCTTTATAATATCTAATGGGCCACAGGGATTCCTACCAAATAACAAAAACAATGGAGAATAACCAATTGAGGCCTGGGGTACCTCACGATATGCAAACAACAGAAATGGTAGAAATGTATCCCAATCTTTTCCTTCTTCATTGATGAACTTTGTCAACATCAGCTTAAAATTTGGTTAAAGCGTTCGACGGGTCCATCAGTTTGGGGATGATAGGGGGAAGTTCGTAATAATGTGGTATTAACATTACTCCCTCTGTCAGACAAAATTTCTTTGGGGATACCCACCCGACTAAACAGCTTGATTAATTCTTCAGCTATTTTGGGGGTGGTCACTGTTCTCAGGGGAATTGCTTCGGGGTATTTAGTTCCATAGTCACAAGTGACCAAAATAAAATGATTCCCTTTTGACCTTTTAACCAAGTGGCCTAATATGTCTATCCCTATGCGTTCAAAGGGGGTGTCTACCCGAGTTAATGGCATTAGGGGTACCATCTCTTTTCACCCTGCCTGGCTAACCTGTTGGCATTCCTTACAACTTTGACAATAGTTTGTTACCTCGTCATGTATTCCAAACCGGTAGAATCGCTGGAGAATTCTCCCCAATGTTCGATCCCGCCCGGCATGACCAGCTAAAGGTCGGTCATGTCCTAAATTTAACAAGTCTTGTCTGTATGGGGTAGGCACTATTAACTGATCTATTTGTTCACCAGTATCCCCTTTTATGCATATATCCTATACAAAATACCTTGCCTGTTTTCCATTTGAGGGACACCCGGATCTCAGTCTTGCCCAACCAGTTGAAATAAAAGGGTTAGTGAGTTATCATTTCTTTGTGCCTTAGCAATATCACATTTTACAAATATAGAAGACACTGATTCAAGAAGTATATTTTGTGTTGTCTTCCATTTCCCTTGTAGTCTTCGTTTAGCATTTCTGAATAATTTTGTTTTACCAGGCTGTTCATAAACGTCTTTCTCAAACGGAAATACATCTCACAATTGTTGTATTTTTTTACTTTGGGCCCTTGTGGTTACTGCTGAAATAGATCCCTTAGTCTTTAAGAGTGTTTCAATCTCAGGATAGTCATGTACAATCAAAATGGGAACAGGCAATTTGAGGATGACTTCTGCTATAACCTCTGAACTTGACCCATTAACTGTACCATTAGTTTTAACAGTAGGGTATTGATGAGTGTCTCCATGTACACAAACAACATTCATGTCAGGGCCTTGTTGGATCTCAGTTTTTATTTGGAGTAATTCAGGTCTCACTAAGGTATTTTTACTGCCAGAGTCTATTAGTCCCATCACAGCACAATTGTCTCTTTCCATGGCAGTTATAAAGTATCCAGCATTCAACAAGGCTAGATGAGTAGGGGCTACACGTTTGTTGGTGCAAAATCTGGCTATGTGTCCCACCCTTTGACAATTTCTACAAATAATGGACCAGATTCTAGAAGGGTTACGTCTGGTGTAACAGCAGTTGCGCCAAGCAGAATGGTGCACGTAGCAACTTACGCCAGCTGTTGCAACATGCGTGATTCTACAAAGTGGCCTGTGATATGTCGCAGGTCACTTACGCCAAACAGCTCACGCCGCATAATCCCCCTGCGACATGGCACTAGGGGGTTTACGGCAGCAGTTGTGCCCCATTCTAGAAGGGCAGCCACAAAGTGTCCACATCTGGATTCTACAAGAACCCCCAGAGGAGATCCGGCAATGTAAGTTATACCAGCATTTAGCTGGTATAACTTATGGATGCCCCTGGAGGTCCTGCAGACCCATCGGCTGTCCAGCGGACGGTGCAAAGTTTCCCCCATGCCCAGCACACTGCAGTGGGGCCCCCACAGGCCACCTGTATATCCCCAGCCTCCCAAAACAGCCATTGGTCAAGCCTCAGGCGACGCTGCCATCCCCCCAACCATGCCCCGAACCATGAGTCACCAGCCGCATATGCGCCAATAAGCAAGCCTTGGTAGTCTAGTGCCCCCCCAACTGTACATTAGTACAATAACAATGTTCTCCATTTCCATGGTAGTCTAGTGCACCCCAAACTGTACAATAACATAAAACATAATGATCCCCATTACCCTGGTAGTCTAGTGGCCCCCCAGCCAACTGTGCCAGCCCACCCAGCACCCCAACCCGTCCCCAGCCAGTGACTGGCACAGCCCACTTCTCACCTCCCTGGCCAGCCAGCGACTGAGTGCAGTATTAGCACCACTGCACAGATGCGCTCAGAAATTAATTTCTGATTTTTAATCAAATTTTTAATGGGGAGCCATCAGACTACCAGGGTAATGGGGATAATTATGTTTTATATTATTGTACAGTTCAGGGGGGCCACTAGACTACCAGAGAAATGGGGAACATAGAAACATAGAAACATAGACTTTGATGGCAGATAAGGACCACTTGGCCCACCTAGTCTGCCCATTTCCCTACCTACAGAATAAGCTGCAGATCCTATTTAACCAACAGCCTATTTCTTCCTACCCCCCACAAAAATTGCCTTATGTCTGTACCATGCATTCTTGAATTCTCCCACAGTTTTAGACCCCACAACCTCCTCAGGAAGGCTGTTCCATGTGTCCACCACCCTCTCTGTGAAAAAATACTTCCTCACATTGCCCCTGAGTCTTCCCCCTCTATCTTCAAATTGTGTCCCCTTGTTCTTGCACATCTCTTTTTCTGAAAGATGCTGCCTCTTGGACTTTGTTGATTCCACTGAGGTAGTTAAACATTTCTATCATGTCCCCCCCTCCCTCCTTTCCTCAAGGGTATACATATTAAGCTCCTTTAGCCTCTCCTCGTATGGCTTCTCTTGCAGACCCTGCACCATTTTAGTTGCCCTCCTCTGATCTACCTTCATCCTGTCTATGTCCTTGTGGATATGGGGTCTCCAGAACTGGATGCAGTACTCCAGATGGGGTCTCACCAACTGTCTGCACAGGGGGATAACAACTTCCTGTTTTCTGCTGGTGATGCCTCTCCGTATACATTCCAGTATCCCCCCAGCCCTCCCTACTGCCTTCTCACATTGCTTGCCAACCTTAAGGTCATCTGATATGATTACCCCCAGGTCCCTTTCCATTTTTGTTGTTGTTACTACCTCCCCCCCATTGTGTAATCTTCCCCTGGGTTTTTGTTTCCCAGGTGCATTACTTTGCACTTCTTTGCATTGAATCCAAGCTGCCATACTTCTGACCATTCCTCCAACCTTGCCAAGTCCCTTCTGGTCCTTTCCACGCCTCCTTGTGTATCAACCCTGTTGCAGATCTTGTGACCTGCGCAGTGGGTTGCGACATGCTAGCCAGGTATGCCCTCTGTGTGGCATACCTTGCCGCATGTTGCAAGTCACAGGACTTTGCTGTGGAGACCTTGCCCCTTCTAGAACAGGGCGCAGGGTCAATGTTGCAGTTGCAGGTGGCACAAGTTGCATTCAGCAGCAACTTGTGCCACCCTTCTAGAATCAGGCCCAATGTCAGCTGAATAAGGGCATCTTTTAGAGTCAGTTTTATTCTCAACTTTATCAGTACTATTGTGATGACTAGATCTTACCACAGTAGTTGTCCTTCCGGTGGTTGACTCTGGTGGACGAGGGCTCCCCTTCCGATAGGATTGGTGTGCTGTTAAAAAGTCCTCTGCCAAAGAAACTGCTTTTTCGGCTGCCTCAGGTTTATGTTCCTGCACCCACATTTGGACATCATGGGGAAGGATCTGCAAAAATTGTTCCACCACAAAAGTTTCCATTACAGTGGTTACTGGTTTCCCTTCTGGTTGAATCTACTTCCAGCATAATTCTCTTAGTTGTGTAAAAGTTTCTCTAGGATTATCGTGGGGATGATATTTCAAGGTACAGAATCTTTGCCGATAAGTCTCTGTGCTTATGTCACACCTTTTTAAGATCTCAGTTTTTACTGTCATAATTATCTGCATCCCTTGTGTCCATATGACTATATACCAATTGAGCTCTCCCAGTCAAATATGGGGCTAAGCATACTACCCATTGATTCTGGGGCCAACTGCATGCTCTGGCCACCCTTTCAAATGTTGTAAGGTACACTTCAATATCATCTGCATTAGTCATTTTTGTAAGTTTTATGTCTTTAGGATTATGGTTAGTCCCATCCAGTCCAGTACCAACATTTGTCCCAAGCATTTGCAATACTCTTACAGTCTCTTCCCACCTTAATTCTTGCTGTTTCCACTACTGTCTTCTCTCCTGGGCATCTATCTCCCATTGTCTCTCAATCTTTACTTGGTGGACTGCTAGCCTTCTCAGTAGTCCAGCAAGATCCTCAGGTGACTCATTCCTGGACTGTGGCAGCTTCTCTTCCATTTTGTCTTAACTTTCTTCTTCATCTTGGGTTCCTTCCTCCATACAGTCTGATTCAAACCAGGATTGAAAGGATCCCCCATCAAGGCCGTCTGAGTTCTGGTCACCATTCCCGCCTTCTTGTCATCCACTCCAGATGCCATCTCTACCCAGAGTTATCCAGGTACCTACTGGTTTCTCTCTATAATCCACAGACAACCAGTATATCCCACTTCTAACAGCAATTTGTTGTAGGGTGTGGGTGTAAAATAACTCATTTGAAGGCACAGCAGAGACAGGACACAGGTTTGTCAGGTATGGCACACAATAACTTTTAGTGAGCCATTTATCAAGTAACCAAATTAAACTTCAGACTTTACTTTTAAACTGAGGAAAACAATAAAAAAGAAATAAAATGTTATTTTAGCTCTAAATAGAAATCTAAATCACTAGAACATTGCGTGCAAGAAATCAGAGGCAACTCTCTACTATCTTCTATGTTCCACAGAGAAGAGCTGGATCCACTCACTCCTACTGCTTTATTTCAACTGAGCACTGCATGTTCTTATATATGCTTAGAACCATGATGAAAGGGTCATGTGAGCTAGTTTGATCCACGTCTATTTCTAATAACATACAATTTGTACACTAATACAGGCTTGTGGGGGATCAAACAGCCTTATAATCAAAATAAATGTTATTTAACATGAGTCTAACTTTAAAACAACAATTTCATTATAAACATACCAAGATATTCTATCTAAATAACTAACAATCTCATTATCAAGAGGAAGCTCCTCCCCCCTTTATGTGAGGTCACTCTTCTCTCTCTCTGTAAATAAGCGTCTTTCTGGGTCGCCTGCCTCCTTATAGGAACCAAAATCCCAGCCTAGCAACAGGGTCCAGGTAAGGTCTTCTTTAATACAGTTTTAAAATGAAATCTTTTTGTAGCTCTTTAAACTTTTCTCTCCACTAGGATAGCTGTAACTTTGTGTTAAAAACATTGTGGAGCATTTTTTAATTTTATTTTATTTATTTAGGGATTCAGATCATACCTTTGAGCTCAGAGCTCGTTTACAAAGGTTCCACGTCAAACAGTGACAATGACAACAATAACAAACAGTTTACATACAATACTTGAATAGTAGATAGCTAGTATACACTTAGGTTACGATGTCATTCATAGTACCAATGGAGCTGGTATAGCATCAAGAGCATTCAACTAGGGTAAAGGACAGTGTTTATATGTAGCGAAGAAGATAAAGAGGTGTGACACCTAGTGTGAGGGTCCGAGGATGAGTCAAGGTGAGGGGGAGGGGAGACGGGGGGGGGGAGTGGGCAGCCAAAAGAAATGGCTTTGTCTAGGAGGTTGGCAGGTAGAGGTAGTAGGTTGGTTTTAAGGTTGATCCAGTGGGAGAAAAGGCACAGGGGAGAGAGGAAGACAGAGGGATAGGGCAAGAGAGAAGAGTGGGGTAAAAGGAAGGGGAAGGTAAAGGAGAATGTGGATGAGTGGGCATTATGGGTGTTAGAGTCCAAGTGGCATTCACAAACTGTCCTAGTAAGAAGGTGTTGCCTTAGGTGATTTTTGAATTGCAAGATGCATTGGGAGTTCAGAATGTGCACTGGGATTTCATTGAGCCATTGGAAGGCCCTATAGCTGAAAGCACACTATCCCTGCACAGTTCGATGGAAAGGTGTTGATAGGGCCCCTCCTCATTCTGCCTCTGGTGGTATAACTGGTAGCACTTTGTGTTAGGATGCTAGAAATACATGGGGCTGTTTTACCCATTAGAGCCTTTTTTCCAAGGAAACATGTTTGGAATATAATCCTGTTCTTAGTGGCAGCCAATTGGTCTCCTCGTATAAGGAGCAGGTGTGGGTATTTCGATCTGCAGCCATTGCAAGCCTACAGGCCTTGTTGAGGGCAATGTGAATCCTTTTTAGTGCAGTGTCTGTTGCTGCACCGTAGACCACCAATCCATAGTTGATGGTAGAAAGGATGAAGCTGGAGACTAAGAGACGGAGGGCCTCTGGAGTGAGATACTTTTTATGCCTATAAAATACACCCAGCTTGGTGTTCACTGCCTTTACCACTGTGTCGATGTGTTGGGTGAAGGTGAGGCAGTCATCAATGGTGACCCCCAGGTACTTGAAGGAGTGAACTTGTTCCAGTGGCTCACTGACTTTATTGGAGATGGTGAGGGGAGGGAGCTTTTTTTGTGCCGTGGGCTGGCTGTGAGCATCACCTTGGTTTTTGTGTAGTTTAATAGAAGTTTATGGCTACAGAACCAGTCTTCCAGCTTGTAGAAGGATGCCTGCAGCTCAGAGTGGAGGGCGACTATTGATGAACTGCTGGTGAGAAGCACAGCGTTGTCTGCATAAAGTATCAATTTAGTGTCACAGGCTTCAGGAAGATTATTTAGGAAGAGGCTGAATAGTAACCAGTATTGACTCCTGTGGGACCCCTAAAGTTACACTCCTAACAAACTAAACCCCTAACAACGGCACTGCTGCCCAACTGCTGTATATTACAAAAGCTGATGGAAATGAACACCTAACGGTCGAACCACTGGGGCTGCAGTGGTTGGCATGTTCTCCATGCTAACACTTTCCTTTTCACAATAAGTACTGCATTATTGAAACTCCTGGAGTGCTGAACCTTTCTTCTGATACTCTTGGGTTTGTTACCTTTTCCAAGCACCCTGGGCTGCTATCCAGAGCGTAGACTCTTATTTTCACTGTTCACAAATTTGTGCCTGTGATGAAAATCGTTTGTGAATAGGATCTACTACATGAGGTAGCAATTAATTGCAACAAGTCAGGTCAGGATGGACTGCGCCAGGCCACTATTACTTGAATGATCACAAGAGCAGCACAGAATAGAAAAACCAATAACATCAAAGGGTTCAGAGTCCAAACACAGGAAGCAACTGCATATCATGTCACGAACTTACTTGGTGGTACCCGGTACCACTATCTGATCTGGAAGGTAGGGTACTGCTGTCTACTACTACTACTACTCCTACTACCACTACTACTATCACTTTTTGTTCTCAAGAGTCACGACTACTACGTATCACTTTTTGTCCTTACTCCAGTCCTTACTACTACAACTTGTCACATTTTTTTGCCCTCAGCAACTAATCCTGACTGTACTGTTTTAATTTTCATACAGTGCATGGCTTAGCAGATGCCTGAAACCCAGAAACTAAATACTCTTTGTATATTTCTCACGTCCCCCATATTTGGCTTCAATTACATCAAAGAACAAAATGCTACTAAACTGAACATTTCTTTATTGTTTGTGTGTGCGTGGCATGCTAACCTGGTTACATCTCACTTACAGGTACTGGGATGAGATTATTATATTACTGTATTTTATTTTTGATACTTAAATTACTTGGCAGTGGCTGGCAGCAATTGTGGAACTAGGAAGAATGTAATTGTGTTGCATGTCATCAGGTCTTCAGGTGGCAGTGGCAAACTTTTTATGACTGCATTGCACTTGACTGATGCAGTGTGTAACTGGCTGCCTGCCTGGGTTGTGGTGATCACTATGTCTTTCATTTTTCTTCTTTAAGGATTCAGCGTATTGATTAGAGTTAGTAGAAGTAGTCGTAGTACTAGAAAGCATTAAAACCTCTTGGACCAGGTAGTGTACCTTATACCACAGTACACTGAGGCATGCGAAGCAGTTGCATCATTCACATGGGTAGGGTGGGTGAGCTCTGTTAGTGCTGCTCATTTGATCATTCATATCCATTTCTTTGGCCTGTTTGGCCCTGACTGAAATATCCATCAAAATAATACCCATACAGCACCATTAATAAAAAAAAGTCTTAGCTGCCTGGCGGTGCCTGCAGTGCTTGGTGGTACTATGATATATGTATTTGCATCTGTCTGTCTCTTTTTTTCTTCATCTCTCTCTGTCTCTCCCAGCACACTCATGTCACAGACCCAAGCATGATATGCCACCATTATAGGCCAGCCATGAAGGGGCTAGTAGTGAGTAACTGCTTTTTTATTTAGCAGTTTATTTTAGCAGTTTTACATTAATTTTTATACAAATATTCCATTAAATTATTTCCTTTGGGCCTCTGTGTCAAATGTGACTGACTTTGGCCACTTCTATGCATTTGTTCGCATTTTTTTAAATATTTGTCAATAAATCAGAACTAATCAGATCTTCACCATGTTCCAGTGCTTATTTAATAAGGGACAGAAATTCACCAAGTTCTCCCATCCCTAATCTACAGTACCACCCATTTTCTATCTTAGCTGGAATCCCTTCCCTTACTCTAACTAGTACCCCACACAGAGTCATTTGGAAAAAAAGTATCCTTTTAATTACTGCATATGTTTCCTGAGCTGTTTGCAATTCTGCCTGGCCAACCACTATGGTTCTCTGTTTTGAATTTCCAGATTAGCTTTTTCTGGCTCATAATGTGGTTTAAAATCAACTTGATGAGCTCTTCATTTATGGTCTGTTGCTCTATAGCTTTTTTTATACTTTTTGTTTCTTGCACCCCAGAGCTGACATGAAGCCTCATTCCATCTACCTCAGTGTCCCTTTCTGTTCTGATAGCCCCTCCATACCTGCCTTTACTTACCCCCCACAGGTTGCACCTCAGAGGGGACCACAGGCCTCCAAGGGGATACTTTGCCCAACATTATGGGAGACTAGAAGGAGGACCCAGCAAGGAGGAAGTGGGCCATTAGGCCAGTGTAGGTTTCACAAGATAAGGGGACTTCTTTTGTCCTAAGTCCACCCTAATTTTTCTACCCCATAACCCTTCTCCTTTATCCCTCCCACATGGTGTGCTGTTGTGGATTGACCTGGCATTCAGCCTATAAGGGCTGTCGAAAGAGTAAGTGAGTAGCCCTCACCCCCTTTTCAGAACTTCCCTGCAAGCTCTGCTCTAAGTGTATGAAGCCACCACGGTCATTTGCCAAATGGGTGTGTGCTAAGGTAAGGCTGCTTAGTAGGGAGCACTGCATTCCTTTCCACATGATATCCCTCCCCTTGACTACCAGGGGGTCATCATGCATCAGAAGGAGGTGCCCTCATTTCTCAGTGATTGCTTTAATACTGTAATATTTTCTTTTAATTGGAACTTGCCTTTTCTTAAAGCCCATAAACTTCAAGCAGTCTTCATGTAACCTTTGGGATTTCTTTAGAAAAAATAATTATTGCAAAATATATAGTAGATTTAATAAAGTAAACTGTTTATTCATAAGTAAAGGTTATTTAAATAGTATTGCATTACTGAATGCCCCATATAAAGATTGTGTTACCAACAGAAGTATTTAAAATGTTAGTCAGCCTACTAGCAGCACTACAACTGTGTGCAGGGAAAAACATAACTTACTGTTTTTTGTTGGTAAACATTATGGGCATCCACTGATTCCATTGACAGGTATGATACTTTAATTCCACCAGCATTTACATATCACTGCTGGTTTTAAATTACTTTTACCTTGTTTATCCATTTCTGCCCCCCACCCCCACCCTCACTGATTGCTGGATTCAGTTTCCACATACTGTAGTCTATATATTGTCCACATCAGAGCAGTTCTCTCCAGGTGCACTATTCACTGTGCACCTCCTACAGTACATTGGCTTAAAAATAGCATAGTTTATTGTGTATTGAAAGCCAGCTTCAGTGCATGAAGTATAGTTGGACTTTAATCTACATTTAAATCAGCATCCCAGTACTACTCATATGTACAATAGTCTATTTGGTTGGGCTTACAAAATTTAGTGTTCCTTGAAAATTCTGATTGACCTTTGGAGTATGATTGATTCACCCTCATGGTACCACACCTCTTCATGATTTTCTCCTGTAAAGCCTGTCCACCCACCTACCTAAGGGCAACTTTTGGGGCAAGGGCATGATGCCATGTGGTCCCCCACAACATCCAAGGCCACTCCAGCTCCCTCTGAAGGAGGCACTAAAAACAGTAAGGTACACTCAGCTGCCTCCCCAGTGCTCATTCGACTTTACCAGCATACTGAACGGAGTCATTAATTGTAACACTGAGGAAGGATCAGTACTCCCTACAATACATTTATTTCCTTTATTATGTGTATAAGGGTTTACATATGCCACCAATTTGAAATGGACAATGTTTTGCGCTGTAAGGGCCACTTCCTCAGGGCCTATGGGGGTCTGCAAGCTATCGCTTTATACTCTTACAAACCAGCTTTGGTGGGTAATAACTTGAGTAGGATTACCTATGAAATACCAAAATGCAAAATCCCGACATTCGATATCCCGTGCACGACATCCCGAGATGACGCTCACTCGACAGATCACCATCTCGAGGATGGAAAGTCCAACACTGGACTTCTGCCATGCTGGTGGCTGGGTGGGGGGGCTACACCCCCTGCACCACCAACATGGAGGGGTTGTCCCCTGCACCCCCCTTAAATAATATAATCATCTCCAAGTCATGGCAAGTTGTGGTGTCGGGCTTTCTGTCCTCAGGATGGTGATCTGTCAGGTGATTGTCATGTCAGGATGCCTGGCTCAGGAAATCATATGCCGGAATTTTGCATTTTGGCATTTTGTAATACTCCCCTTGAGGACCTTATTTAGAATATGGGTCTTGCCCAGCCTTGTGTTAATCAAAGTCCATTTTTATCCCAGGAATCTTCCTCTTTCTTTTTAAGGCTTCAGACAGCCCGTTTACTATGACCTGCATGGTAGAAGTACTGAGTCTTCAACACTGTTACAATTACCTGTTGATTGTGCACACAGAGGAGTTTAGTTCACCCCAGTTCTAAGGCCAGGTGAGCATCCAGGCCCCACCCACCCCCACCAGAAAAAAAGTAATGAAAGGAGTTGGCCTTAGCACTGACACATCTGTCTCTCTCATGGTATTCACTGGGCTGGGCTTGAGAAGCACCACTGTTACCCTTCTGCTAGCTGCACCTTCTAAATGTCTACATGACTTCACTTCCCAAAACAAAGGGCTATGAATAATAATATCCTGTACTTTTGGAATTTATCATTTGTCTTTGTTCATATTAAAACCTGTGTAAGTTGTTTCCCTTCAAGAGGATTTTAAAGATGTAGCACTTCAAGTCAATAAATGCAATCTGGGAAAAAAAAAAACTCTTGAAAGTTAGGGGCAGATAGAGATATATGTAATAGATATCCCACTCTGCGGTGTGTGGTCGTGCTCTGATATATGCACGCCTTGGTGTGCATTGTTACGCACGGGGCCTCAGGCTGAGTCCGTCAACCACCCAAGGCGTGTGTATATCAGAGCGTGACCACACACCTCAGAGTGGGTTATCTATCTTATAAAATGGCAAAGTTGTTTTGGAAGGGGGTAAAAGTGCAGGTGTGCGGTCACACTCTGATATATGCATGGTCATGTGATGCTTATCATCCAATAAAATCCAAGTAATGTCCCTACCCAGTTTATAAATATAAATAAACTTCAGCAAGAGACTGTAACAAATATCTGAATGTTATTGGTGCTTATGCACAAAAGATGCTCTGAAGAGACAGATTCTGACAGTATGCTATGCACTTGAGGGCTCTGCAGTATTGCTCTATTTCAGAGAGTGGAGTGCACATTCCAATTAACTGAGCCTTTTTTCAGTAGTAAATACAGTGGCCCAGATATTCAAAAGGGTTGCACCATGTGCAATAGGGTTGTGCCTGCGCAAGTCCGAACTTGCTCCATTCTGCCATATTCAGCAGGAAGCAATTGTGCCACAGAAAACATGCTGAGCAACAGCGCAATGCAAATGAATGCATGCTGAACTGGAGGGGGAGGAACCATGCATAAACTGCACAGCCCGATATTCAGCAGGGCTGTGCAGAGTTATGCAGGCGCAACCCCCAACCTGCGCCTGCACAACTTTGAGCAAAAAAAAAAGGCTTGAGTTGAGGGCCACCCACAGGTGAGCTGCTACATTGCAGGCGTAACACAGCAGCTGCCACCTGTGGCTGGCCCCTAACCAATCCCTGTGCCCCCGCAGCCCGATTGCGGGCAGCCAACTGTAAATCCCACCACCACCCCACTGGCCCGATCGGCGGGCATGGTTTAATCCCCACCAGCCCGATTACGGGCAGCAATGTAACTCCCCGAGCGTATACCTGGTGGTCCAGTGGACGAAAAGCCCAATATGAGCGGTGGTTGTCTAATAAACCCCCTTCTGAATTCATCACGGTAGTCAGTGGACCAAAAGCCTGATTGCGGGCGGTAGTCATTAAGAACCCCCAACATAGCCCTGGTGGCTGGTGTCCCCTACCCACCCACCCACGAAGCCCCACCACCCGCTCCCCGGCAGCCAGCGGGTGGCAGCATCCACCCGCCTGCCACCCCTGCCGCCCCACCGACGGCTGCCTGGTAGGGCTGCATGCCATTGGTGCAGGGGCAGAGCCAATGGGCATGCAGCCCATACCGTACATGACAGTCAGATTTTACGATAGTAATTGACAGCAGATAAGGACTGTTAGGCCCACCTAGTTTGCCCTATTCCTGCCTGCATCAGTGACACCTTACCATAATAAGATAGTACTGATACAGATAAGGACTGCTAGCCCACCTATCTGTCTTATTCGCCTGCATCAGTGACACTTTTACTTGCATAATAAGATAATAATTGACAATAGATATGACCAGGCCCACCTAGTCTGCACTATTCTCGCCTGCATCAGTGACACTATTTACATAATAAGATAGTATTGACAGCAGATAAGACCGCTAGGAGCACCTAGTCTGCCCTATTTCCGCCTGCATGGTGACACCTTACTTCATAATAGGTAATTGACAGCAGATATGACCGCTGGGCCCACCTAGTCTGCCCTATTCCGCCTGCATCAGCGATACCCTACTTGCATAATAAGAGGTAGTGCTGACAGATAAGGACCGCTAGGCCCACCTAGTTTGCCATATTCTTTGCACTGTGACACCTTGTTTATAATAAGATAGTATTGACAGCAGATAAGGACCGCTAGGCCCACCTAGTTGTCTATTCCCTGCCTGCATCAGCTACACCTTACTTAGAGATGAGATAGTAATGACAGCAGTTGATGACCACTAGGCCCACCTAGTCTGCCCTATTCCCTGCCTCTATCAGCATAATTTTCTTAGATAATGAGATAGTAATTGATAGCAGATATGGACCTTAGGCCCACCTAGTTCGCCGTAACCCTGCCTGCATCAGTGACACTTTTGCTATATAATAAGATAGTATTGACAGCAGATATGACCTCCAGACCCACCTAGTTTCCTATTCCTGCCTGTATTTGTGACACCTTACTATATATTTAGATAGTTACGTGCAGATATGGATCGTTAGGCCCACCTAGTCTTCCCTATTCCTGGCTGCATCAGCAACACCTTACTTACTTATAAGATAGTAATTGACAGCAGATAAGGACCGCTAGGCCCACCTAGTCTGCCCTTTTCTCTTCTGCATCAGCTAATTTTACTACATAATAAGATAGTACTTACAGCAGATATGACCGCAGCTCACCTAGTCTGCCCTATGCCCTGCCTGCATTAGCTACACTTACTTATAATAAGATAGTACTGACAGCAGATATGAATCATGAAATACCTAGTCTGCCCTATTCCTGCCCATCAGTGTGACACCATTTACATAATAAGAGGTAATTGACAGCAGATATGACCTAGCCCACTGCCTGCCCTATTCCTGCCTGCATGAGCGACACCCTACTACATAATAAGATAGTAATTGACAGCAGATATGACCGCTAGCTCACCTAGGCTGCCCTGTTCCTCGCCAGTATCAGCGCATAAATTACTTACATAATGGGTTAGTACTGACAGCAGATATGGCCCGCTAGGCCCACCTAGTCTTATTCCTGCCTGCATCAGCTATACTTACTTACATAATAAGATAAATTGAGGTAGTTAAGGACCGCTAGGCTCATCTAGTCTGCCCATTCTCGTCTGCATCAGCTAACCTACTTAATAATAAGATAGTACTGACAGTAGATAAGAACCGCTAGGCCCACCTAGTCTGCTGTATTCCTGCCTGCATTAGTGACACCTACTTACATAATAAGATAGTAATTGACAGTAGATATGATCCTAGCCCACCTAGTCTGCCCATTCTGCCTGCACAGTGACACTACTTAGATAATAAGATAGTACTTGACAGCAGATAAGGACCGCTAGGCCCACCTAGTCTGCCCTATTCCATGCCTGCATCAGCGACACCTTACTTACATAATAAGATAGATATTGACAGCAGATAAGGACCGCTAGGCCCACCTAGTCTGCCTTGGCTCCCTGCCTGCATCAGCTACACCTTACTTACATAATAAGATAGTAATTGTAGTAGAGCAAGGACCCGCAAGGCCCACCTAGTCTGCCCTATTCTGCCTGTACCAGCGACACCTTGATTACATATAATAAGATAGCACTGGCAGAGTTAAGACCCCGCCAGGCCCACCTAGTCTGCCCTATTCCCCCGCCTCCGCATCAGCGATACACCTTACTTGGCATAATAATAAGATAGTAATTGCAGATATGGACCTAGCTTCATTTAGTTCGCTCATTCCCAGCCTGCACAGACACACCTTAGTTACATCACAAGATAGTAATTGACAGTAGATAAGGACCGCTTGGCCCACCTTTGTCGCCCATATTCTGCCCACATCAGTGACACACTACTTACATAATAAGATAGTAATTGACAGCAGATATGACCGTAGGCTCACTCTTAGTCTGACCTATTCTTCTGCCTGCAATTGTGTGACAATTTTTTATTTACATAATAAGATAGCACTGACAGCAGATATGAATTCACTAGGCCCAATTTGTCTGCCCATATTCCTGCCTGCACTGTTACACCTTACTTACATAATGATATGATAAGGACCACTGGCCCACTTGTCTGTCCATATTCCTGACTGCATCAGCATAATTTTACTATATAATAAGATAGTAACGATAGTTTATAAGCGACCACTTAGGCCCAATTCTAGTCTGCCGATATTCCCTGCCTGCACCAGCGGCACCTATTACATATTGATAGTAATTGACAGCAGATGGGACCGCCAGGCCCAGCTAGTCTGCCCATAATCCCTGCCTGCATCAGCGCCATGCCACTTACTTTCTTATTAAGTTAGTAATTTTCATGCAGATATGACCGCTAGGCCCACCTTGTCTGCCCTACCCTGCCTGCATCAGCTATCTTACTTACATAATAAGATAGTAATTGACAGCAGATAAGGACGCTAAGCCCACCTAGTCTGCCCTATTCCCTGCCTGCATCAGCGACACCTTACTTACATAATAAGATAGTAATTGACAGCAGATAAGGACTGCTAGGCCCACTTAGTTTTGCCCTATCTCTGCCTGCATCAGTGATGACACCTTACTTACATAATAAGATAGTAATTGACAGCAGATAAGGACTGCTAGGCCCACCTAGTCTGCCCTATTCCCTGCCTGCATCAGTGACACCTTACTTACATAATAAGATAGTAATTGACAGCAGATAAGGACCGCTAGGCCCACCTAGTCTGCACTATTCCCTGCCTGCATCAGTGACACCTTACTTTACATAATAAGATAGTAATTGACAGCAGATAAGGACCGCTAGGAGCACCTAGTCTGCCCTATTTCCTGCCTGCATCAGTGACACCTTACTTACATAATAAGATAGTAATTGACAGCAGATAAGGACCGCTAGGCCCACCTAGTCTGCCCTATTCCCTGCCTGCATCAGCGACACCCTACTTACATAATAAGATAGTAATTGACAGCAGATAAGGACCGCTAGGCCCACCTAGTCTGCCCTATTCCCTGCCTGCATCAGCGATAAATTACTTTCATAAGTTAGTAATTGACAGCAGATAAGGACCGCTAGGCCCACCTAGGCTGCCCTATTCCCTGCCTGCATCAGCGACACCTTACTTACATAATAAGATAGTAATTGACAGCAGATAAGGACCGCTAGGCCCACCTAGTCTGCCCTATTCCCTGCCTGCATCAGCGACACCTTACTTACATAATAAGATAGTAATTGACAGCAGGTAAGGACCGCTAAGCCCACCTCGTCTACCCATATTCCCTGCCTGCATCAGCGACACCTTACTTACTTAACAAGATAGTAATTGACAGCAGATAAGGACCGCTAGGCCCACCTAGTCTGCCTATATTCCCTGCCTGCATCAGTGATACCTTACTTTCATAACAAGATAGTAATTGACAGCAGATAAGGACCGCTAGGCCCACCTAGTCTGCCCATATTCCCTGCCTGCATCAGTGACACCTTACTTACATAATAAGATAGTAATTGACAGCAGATAAGGACCGCTAGGCCCACCTATTCTGCCCATATTCGCTGCCTGCATCAGTGACACCTTACTTACATAATAAGATAGTAATTGACAGCAGATAAGGACCGCTAGGCCCAGCTAGACTGCCCTATTGCCTGCCTGCATCAGCGACACCTTACTTTACATAATAAGATAGTAATTGACAGCAGATAAGGACCACTAGGCCCACCTAGTCTGCCATATTCCCTGCCTGCATCAGCGACACCTTACTTACATAATAAGATAGTAATTGACAGCAGATAAGGACCACCAGGCCCACCAAGTCTGCCCATATTCCCTGCCTGCATCAGCGACACCTTACTTACATAGTAAGATAGTAATTGACAGCAGATAAGGACCGCCAGGCCCACCTAGTCTGCCCATATTCCCTGCCTGCATCAGCGACACCATACTTACATAATAAGATAGTAATTGACAGCAGATAAGGACCGCCAGGCCCACCTAGTCTGCCCTATTCCCTGCCTGCATCAGCGACACCTTACTTACATAATAAGATAGTAATTGACAGCAGATAATGACCGCTAAGCCCACCTAGTCTGCCCTATTCCCTGCCTGCATCAGCGACACCTTACTTACATAATAAGATAGTAATTGACAGCAGATAAGGACCGCTAGGCCCACCTAGTCTGCCCTATTCCCTGCCTGCATCAGTGACACCTTACTTACATAATAAGATAGTAATTGACAGCAGATAAGGACCGCTAGGCCCACCTAGTCTGCACTATTCCCTGCCTGCATCAGTGACACCTTACTTACATAATAAGATAGTAATTGACAGCAGATAAGGACCGCTAGGCCCACCTAGTCTGCCCTATTCCTGCCTGCATCAGTGACACCTTACTTACATAATAAGATAGTAATTGACAGCAGATAAGGACCACTAGGCCCACCTAGTCTGCCCATATTCCCTGCCTGCATCAGCGACACCTTACTTACATTATAAGATAGTAATTGACAGCAGATAAGGACCACTAGGCCCACCGTATTCTGCCCATATTCCCTGCCTGCATCAGCGACACCTTACTTTCATAATAAGATAGTAATTGACAGCAGATAAGGACCACTAGGCCCACCTTTTCTACCGATATTCCCTGCCTGCATCAGCGACACCTTACTTACATAATAAGATAGTAATTGACAGCAGATAAGGACCGCCAGGCCCAGCTTAGTCTCGCCCATATTCCCCTGCCTGCATCAGCGACAATTTTACTTACATAATAAGTTAGTACTTGATAGCAGATAAGGACCGCTTAGGTCCACCCAGTCTGCCCTACTCCTCGCCTGCATCAGCGACACCTTACTTATATAATAAGATACTAATTGGCAGCAGATAAGGACCGCTAGGCCCACCTAGTCTGCCCTATTCCCTGCCTGCATCAGCGACACCTTACTTACATAATAAGATAGTAATTGACAGCAGATAAGGACTGCTAGGCCCACCTAGTCTGCCCTATTCCCTGCCTGCATCAGTGACACCTTACTTACATAATAAGATAGTAATTGACAGCAGATAAGGACTGCTAGGCCCACCTAGTCTGCCCTATTCCCTGCCTGCATCAGTGACACCTTTCTTACATAATAAGATAGTAATTGACAGCAGATAAGGACCGCTAGGCCCACCTAGTCTGCACTATTCCCTGCCTGCATCAGTGACACCTTACTTACTTAATAAGATAGTAATTGACAGCAGATAAGGACCGCTAGGAGCACCTAGTCTGCCTTATTTCCTGCCTGCATCAGTGACACCTTACTTACATAATAAGATAGTAATTGACCGCAGATAAGGACCGCTAGGCCCACCTAGTCTGCCCTATTCCCTGCCTGCATCAGCGACACCCTACTTACATAATAAGATAGTAATTGACAGCAGATAAGGACCGCTAGGCCCACCTAGTCTGCCCTATTCCCTGCCTGCATCAGCGACAAATTACTTACATAATAAGTTAGTTATTGACAGCAGATAAGGACCGCTAGGCCCACCTAGGCTGCCCTATTCCCTGCCTGCATCAGCGACACCTTACTTACATAATAAGATAGTAATTGACAGCAGATAAGGACCGCTAGGCCCACCTAGTCTGCCCTATTCCCTGCCTGCATCAGCGACACCTTACTTACATAATAATATAGTAATTGACAGCAGATAAGGACCGCTAGCCCACCTCGTCTGCCCATATTCCCTGCCTGCATCAGCGACACCTAACTTACTTAACAAGATAGTAATTGACAGCAGATAAGGACCGCTAGGCCCACCTAGTCTGCCCATATTCCCTGCCCGTATCAGCTAATATTACTTACATAATAAGATAGTAATTGACAGCAGATAAGGACCGCCAGGCCCACCTAGTCTGTCAGTATTCCCCTGCCTGCATCAGCTTACAGCTACTTACATACAATAAGATAGTAATTGACAGCAGATAAGGACCACTAGGCCCACCTAGTCTGCCCTATTCCCTGCCTGCATCAGCGACACCTTTCTTACATAATAAGATAGCAATTGATAGCAGATAAGGACCGCTAAGCCCACCTCGTCTGCCCATATTCCCTGCCTGCATCAGCGACACCTTACTTACTTAACAAGATAGTAATTGACAGCAGATAAGGACCGCTCGGCCCACCTAGTCTGCCCATATTCCCTGCCTGCATCAGCGACACCTTACTTACATAATAAGATAGCAATTGACAGCAGATAAGGACCACCAGGCCCACCTAGTCTGCCCATATTCCCTGCCTGCATCAGCGACACCTTACTTACATAATAAGATAGTAATTGACAGCAGATAAGGACCGCCAGGCCCACCTAGTCTGCCCATATTCCCTGCCTGCATCAGCGACACCTTACTTACATAATAAGATAGTAATTGACAGCAGATAAGGACCGCTAGGCCCACCTAGTCTGCCCTATTCCCTGCCTGCATCAGCGACACCTTACTTACATAATAAGATAGTAATTGACAGCAGATAAGGACCGCTAGGCCCACCTAGTCTGCCCTATTCCCTGCCTGCATCAGCGACACCTTACTTACATAATAAGATAGTAATTGACAGCAGATAAGGACCGCTAGGCCCACCTAGTCTGCACTATTCCCTGCCTGCATCAGTGACACCTTACTTACATAATAAGATAGTAATTGACAGCAGATAAGGACCGCTAGGCCCACCTAGTCTGCACTATTCCCTGCCTGCATCAGTGACACCTTACTTACATAATAAGATAGTAATTGATAGCAGATAAGGACCGCTAGGCCCACCTAGTCTGCCCTATTCCCTGCCTGCATCAGCGACACCTTACTTACATAATAAGATAGTAATTGACAGCAGATAAGGACCGCTAGGCCCACCTAGTCTGCCCTATTCCCTGCCTGCATCAGCGACACCTTACTTACATAATGAGATAGTAATTGACAGCAGATAAGGACCGCTAGGCCCACCTAGTCTGCCCATATTCCCTGCCTGCATCAGCGACACCTTACTTACATAATAAGATAGTAATTGACAGCAGATAAGGACCGCTAGGCCCACCTAGTCTGCCCTATTCCCTGCCTGCATCAGCGACACCTTACTTATATAATAAGATAGTAATTGACAGCAGATAAGGACCGCTAGGCCCACCTAGTCTGCCCTATTCCCTGCCTGCATCAGCTACTGATCTTTACTACATATTAATAAGATAGTAATTGACAGCAGATAAGGACCGCTAGGCCCACCTAGTCTGCCCTATTCCCTGCCTGCATCAGCGACACCTTACTTACATAATAAGATAGTAATTGACAGCAGATAAGGACCGCTAGGCCCACCTAGTCTGCCCTATTCCCTGCCTGCATCAGCGACACCTTACTTACATAATAAGATAGTAATTGACAGCAGATAAGGACCGCTAGGCCCACCTAGTCTGCCCTATTCCCTGCCTGTATCAGCGACACCTTACTTATATAATAAGATAGTAATTGACAGCAGATAAGGAGCGCTAGGCCCACCTAGTCTGCCCTAATCCCTGCCTGCATCAGCGACACCTTACTTACATAATAAGATAGTAATTGACAGCAGATAAGGACCGCTAGGCCCACCTAGTCTGCCCTATTCCCTGCCTGCATCAGCGACACCTTACTTACATAATAAGATAGTAATTGACAGCAGATAAGGACCGCTAGGCCCACCTAGTCTGCCCTATTCCCTGCCTGCATCAGTGACACCTTACTTACATAATAAGATAGTAATTGACAGCAGATAAGGACCGCTAGGCCCACCTAGTCTGCCCTATTCCCTGCCTGCATCAGTGACACCTTACTTACATAATAAGATAGTAATTGACAGCAGATAAGGACCGCTAGGCCCACCTAGTCTGCCCTATTCCCTGCCTGCATCAGTGACACCTTACTTACATAATAAGATAGTAATTGACAGCAGATAAGGACCGCTAGGCCCACCTAGTCTGCCCCTATTCCCTGCCTGCATCAGTGACACCTTACTTACATAATAAGATAGTAATTGACAGCAGATAAGGACCGCTAGGCCCACCTAGTCTGCCCTATTCCCTGCCTGCATCAGTGACACCTTACTTACATAATAAGATAGTAATTGACAGCAGATAAGGACCACTAGGCCCACCTAGTCTGCCCTATTCCCTGCCTGCATCAGCGACACCTTACTTACATAATAAGATAGTAATTGACAGCAGATAAGGACCACTAGGCCCACCTAGTCTGCCCTATTCCCTGCCTGCATCAGCGACACCTTTCTTACATAAGAAGATAGTAATTGACAGCAGATAAGGACCGCTAGGCCCACCTAGTCTGCCCTGTTCCCGGCCTGCATCAGCGACACCTTACTTACATTATAAGATAGTAATTGACAGCAGATAAGGACCGCTAGGCCCACCTAGTCTGCACTATTCCCTGCATGCATCAGCGACACCTTAATTACATAATAAGATAGTAATTGACAGCAGATAAGGACCGCTAGGCCCACCTAGTCTTCCCTATTACCTGCCTGCATCAGCGACACCTTACTTACATAGTTTACTTGCTGCTCTGGTACCCAGCTACACTGAAATGGCTTATTGGGATTCTGCATCGATCCCTGTTACATAGTTTTTTTTCTCCTCACTACTGGCATCTTTATTCTAATCCTTCACAAGGACATTGTGGAATCTGAATATCACGGAAAACTCATTTTGCTTGCTCCTTTTTTGAAAATTATCTGGCAGCTCTAATATGAATCGACAAATTAAAGATTGCCACAGGTCAAAATGCCTTCAGCTTCAGGGTCTTCAAATTCTGCAATTCCTTACCATTTTACATTCAGACTGCTCTTCAAAGCAAATCTAAAGGAATATATGTCTGTGAACAGTGCCTGTAACTATCTCTGACACTCTATGCCTCCCCAGCTTTGTACTATTCCAATGTTTATTTATTTTCTTTATATCCATATCCAGATCGCTGTTGTTCAAAGGACATTATCCCAATGAGCCTTCCAGGTTAACAAAATTAGATGCAGTGCATACATACAAGCATACAGTTAGTACTACCATACATACATATAGTATGCATACACACATAAATACATGGTCCTTTTGGAAAAGCATAAACAAGGTATTGAGCCTTAGAACAAATGCATCTCTAGGTTCTTTCAAGATGGAGGGTTGGGATATAAAGGAGCCCAACAAATTTGCTATTACGTTCAACTCAGCAATTTCTAACCTGAATGTTATTACTAAGAATGCTACCATTGTATCACTTTCTGAAAATTTATCTGTCTTGAACAGATTATAATTTTATCTCAGGATTGTCTTCCTCTCTGAAGTGCTGCAATTGTTGAATAAAGTTTCAATAGACAAATTATAAGGGGTACAGTAGTGATGGGTCTACCTTCCAGATAGTTAAAGTAGTCCCTCCCTATCATGTAATTGTAAAATTGTGAAACCAGAAATCATGCTACTTCTGGGTTTGGCAGTACATACAGTATAGCTGGTACCTCAAGTGTCAGCGAGCACATGGTGCAGGCGATGCTGGCAGAGGCATGTAGGGTCTGCCAGTGTCCACTGTGCTGAGCCAGGGTTTAGGCTGTATGTCTTATTTCTGTCATCATATTGGGTAAGTTCATATTTCTTATATTTTTGGTATCTTACAGGGTAAGTTTATCTATACTTTAGCTTCAGTTTGGTGGTAGAGTTACTTCTGCTTACAGAAATGGAAATGATAATTACATTACAGGGGGATCTGGGGCTCAAATATACAACTTGCAATATGTACAAAATATTTAACTCAATTGTAACCTGGATAGGTACACCTGTGATGAAGGTATGCCTAATAAGGACCTAGCCACAGAAATAATGCTATTGGAACAAAGACTCAGTGAGCTAGCAAAGTCATTTGAAATTATTGGCAAAGAAATAAAAGCAAATAAAAATAATAAAAAAAAATGTCAGAATAAAGAAAATGTTTGTGGGGAAAAATGTGTGTTGGACATAAACAGTAGTACTACTAGCACCACAAACATGAGTGACAGTCAAAAAAATCAAAGGAAAAGGAAAAGAATGCACATCGATGCTGTAGAGAATAAGGAGTGGTGTCTAGTAAAGGGGAGCAAACAACAGAAATGAGGGACAGAGGCTGACATACATCTTACAAGTTCTGAATCTGATAACAATGTTCGGTTCTTTAACTGTGGAAGAGGAGCCATTAGCATAACACCTGAATTTATACCTCTGATCATAGTCACAAATAGGAAAAGGAGTACAGAAATCATTGTTTTCAACTTCAAAATGTCCTACAAATACTATCTTAAATATCACATTGATTCAGCTCAATTGACAATTTGGAGGACCTTACACAATATCTGCATTCTCAAGACATGTCTCCCTCAATCCAGCAAATGTACATTCCATGCTCCATGATTTGCTGATGTTGAGGCATCCACTATCCACCATCCTTCCAAAGTAGTTGCTCAATATACCATGCCCTCTTCTATTTCCTATTTTCATGCAGTGGATACTTATATAATTGTAATTATTGTACTCAGTTCATTATCATCATCAGTTCAGAAACATGCTTACTGCAGTGTCTCCTCATCTATTGTACTATCAGTAACTGGCTTTAATTTATGATGATGTAGAATGGTATTGTTTCATTATTTCATAACATTCTGTAATCTGTATCACAGAACAAATCTGTTTCCTTTACTCTAGCTCTACTCCATTCTCTTTTTATTATTTAATGTAAAACACTGGATAGTGCAAAAAGGGCAGCAGTTATGGAAGAAATGCCCAATTATGGCTTTCAACATTAAAATTTTTTTTTAATTACCTTTCATGTGTTTTATTTCAGTTCAAAAGACCCGCACCGAATGTTGTAACAGCCGAGCCACCTGTGGCCATCTTGTGCACACCAGGTGGCTTCCAGCATGTGGGGTATGCTAATAAGAACTATCAACTAATGGCAGAGTTGTTAGCCCTCATTAGCATATTCCACATGCTGGAAGCCACCTGGTGTGTGCGAAATGGCCGCGCGTGGCTCAGCTGACATGACAGCAGGTGAGGGTCTTTCGGACTGAAATAAAATACGCAGTACATATTAAAAAAAAGTTTATTTTAATGTTACAAGCCCTAACCAGGCATTTCTGCAGCAGCAGTGCCCTTTTTGCATATCCAATGTTTTCCTTTAAGAAATGTGTAAACAACACAACAACCAATAAGAGAGATGTAACGGGCTCGGCTGCAGAGTATCATGATTGTACATTCCAATCACTAATGATTAATCATTCTTGACCTTGGCTTGTACTTGATGTAGTATTTGTTTTTAAAAGAAAAAAAAAATAATTCAATTCCACATTCAGTTGTCATCATCATTGGCTACAAAAGCCCCTAAACCAGGTAGTTTTGCCATATGCCACTGTGCCAGACATGAGAAAGATATGTCATCTCAAATACATTTCTTATTGCACAATTGGCTTCATTAGACAGCACTACTGCAAAACTAAATGTGGTAGTAGGACCTATCATTAGTTGCATTTTGAATTCAAGAAACTCAGTACTGTGATTTGTTAAAAATTGAGGTTGAGATAATACATCCTTTTTAATGAAAGTAAATCTGCAGAAAATGATGCAGAACATTGAACCACTATCAGTGCAATATGCATGAGCAATCCATATAGCAGTCTTGCCATTGACAGTTGTCTCAGTTATCAAATTTGATCTATAGAACCACAAAATTCCAGCCTCTGTAACCAGCATAGAACTCATACAAAGCCAATGATGCACCATCTTTTACTCAGGATACAGGCTCCTCCTCCTTGCCTGTCTGTCTGCTGCAGTGGTAGGTGACCTATACTTGCTTATTTATTTCCAATGAGTGTAGCTGTGTGTTCCTGCAAAAACAACAAATCATCAGTAAAACATGTCTTCTTCTCTGTTTGCATCTCCCTTTCCTGCAGATATAAACATTGCCAGTGGGCATCAAGAAAGGACCAAACCAAAAATGATGCATTCGTTGCCCTCGTATGGTCCTCCTACCAGAACTGTGTCTTCTCACATCCTGTCTATCTACTACGATGGAAAATGATCAACACTTGCTTATTTTTTTTTCATTGAGTGTGGCTGTGAGCTCCTGCAAACACAACACATCATCACTAAAACATGTCTTTTTCTCTGTTTGTATCTCCTTTTTTTGCAGGTATAACCACTTGCCAGTGGGTGCCAGGAGAAACCTCCTAAAGTTAGTCTTCAAATACTACCAGTCTGTCACTCTGTTTATTTAAAGTAAAACTTGTTATTACAAGTTCTAACCAGTTTGTCACTCTCGTGTCTCCCTCACCAGCATCTCTTCTGTGATTTCAACTGCTAGCCAGCCAGCCAGCCAGCCAGCCAGTCAGTCAAGTACTCTCACAAGTCTCCTCTCTCTCCTCCTGCAGCAACCCAGATTCTTGTACCAGCATAGAACTCAACAACTGGTAGCCTGCAAGCCAAGCCCTCTTTCAAGTCTCCTCTCTTCTCATCATCCTCTTCCTCTTGCTCAAGCAACCCAGACTCTTGTACCAGAATAGAACTCAGTAACTGCTGACCAGCCATCCAAGTCCTCTCTG
Source organism: Neoceratodus forsteri (assembly GCA_016271365.2). NCBI lineage: Eukaryota > Metazoa > Chordata > Ceratodontiformes > Ceratodontidae > Neoceratodus > Neoceratodus forsteri. The sequence continues at coordinate 1,783,304,732 of CM057452.1, forward strand.
TAGTCTCATCTCTCTCCTCCTTTTCATCTTCCTCCTCCAGCAACCCATACTCTTGTACCAGCATAGAACCCAGCAGGTGCTGGACAATCAGCTAAGTCCTCTCTCAACTATCATCTCTCCTCATCATCATCCTCTTCATTCTCAAGCAACCCAGACACTTGTATCAATGTAGAACTCAGGAACTCATGGCCAGCCAGCCAGCCAAGTACTCTCTCAACTCTCGTCTCTTTCCTCATCACCATCTTCCTCCTCAAGCAGCCCAGACTCTTATGCCAGCATGGAACCTGACAACTGCCAGCCAAGCAGCCAGCAGCCAATCAGCCAAGTGCTCTCTCAAGTTTCATCTCTCTCCTTATTCTACTTGGCCCCCTTCTCAAACAACCCAGACTCTTGTGCCAGCATAGAGCCTGTCAACTGCCAGGCAGTGAAGAACTCTCTCAAGTCTCATCTCTCCTCATCATTGTCCTCATCAAGCAACCTAAACTCTTGCACCAGCCTAGAAGAGAAATTCCATAATAGGTGGCAATTCATCACAGAACTAGTGCCCCGACAAAATGTAGAAACAACCACCAGCAGCAGTCTGGCAACCCAGTACAGCGAGTAAAAAAAAGACCTTTAGGCTAGGTCACTATAAAAAAGCCAGTTTATTAATTAAACAACTTGAAAAACCCTAGCCAGCACCCAATGCTCATGTACTCACGCAGACGTACGTTTCACATCAACAGTCGCTTTGTCAATGTGTAAGATCCAATACACACCACTCTATTTTATAGTGCAAACCAGCCTAGAAGAACCAGGAAACTGCCTACCAGCTAGCAAGCCAGTCAAGCTCTCTAAGTCTCTTCCTCCTCTTCAACCTACTCCTTCACCACCAACATGGTCTGTGATACCTACCAGCAACAACACATCATCAAGAGCAAGTGTCATCATAACAATGTACATTAGAGAGGAGATGCCATTGGCTGCTGCTGGGGTCTGTTTCTGATAGTGATCTGCATTACTTATTGTGTGATGCGTTGTTTGAAGATGACCCCTGGCTATAGCATCAGTATCACAGAATGGCCTTGGAAAGATAAGGTAAGGTTGCAATGGCTAAATAAACCTTTACACTTATGTATCATGTTTGTAGAATAATACGCAATGTTTCTTTTGTTTTTGTTAACTGTTGTTAGCTCATTAAGGCTTTTATTAAACTTCTTGTTGTGGCCTGCATAGATAATCACTTATGGTCTACACAATGACTATCTGATCTGAGTTACATTATCCAGTCTTGAACTAGATCTGAGCAGGATAATGCTGGATAATCTGACTATCCTATGGATATCACTTGGGTCGGATAATGAATTATCTGAGCATCTGTACTGCCCAGTCACATCTGGAAGATTGTGATAGAAAAAATAAAATTTCATGTTTTTTTTTATAGATTGATCTAGATTGCAGCTGTGCATATCTAACTGCTCTGACAGTTCTCACTCAAATGCATAGAGATGACTGACAAACACAGGAACATGCTCAGTGAAAGCCAACCAGGAATCATGGGATAAAACCCAGCTCCCCCAAGACACTATTTGCTAACCTAGTGCTGCTTCTTCTATGTGAATATTGCTGACTTCCGAAAGTACACATATTTAAAAACCTATATCTGTAAAATTGCGCGATTTGCTTAATTTTTGTGCAAAAAGCCACGTCATTCACACGTTGTCTTCCATATCATAAGATTACATCCATGACCTCTTTAGCAGAATTACCTTGCATAAATTGAATGAGACTGTGTATTTTTATCCAAACAGTGATACGTGCAAAAAATTGTACTTTTAAATAAGCTATGTCAACTGATAAATGTGCAAGAAAGTTCTGGAACATGGCACAATTATGTGAAACATAAGCAAAATGGATTTTCACAATTTTGCCCACCACTACTGTTTATTTACTTAGTTTTTTTTGACTGGGAAAGGAGGGCTAGGAAATTCTGCCTATTTTCAGCCTTGTCTTTGGGGGAGTGGGAGATACAGATGCAAAGTGACATATTGATATTAAGCTGTTCATGGTATTTTTAGTGAATTAGGGGAATTTGGCTGGGACATGAGAGAAATGTTCCTACTTTTTTCGAGAAGTGCAATGGGATCTTTAATGTCCACCTGAACAACCACCAGAACAGGCAGATGGAACCTCTGTTTAATGTCTCATTCAAAAGTCTGTTGATGTGGTATGCACCAGGAGAGATTACACATGCATGCCAAACTGCGCCAGTCAGGTATGTTTCTGTTGCATTGGGATGTTTAAGAAAGTCTGACCTACAGTAAGCTGAAATGTAAAGTAGGATACAATGGAGTCTGGGTTAGACAGTGTGTATAACATGACCCTCTAGTATCTGTAGGGTAGGAACACAGTAGTCATTGAGTATGCAAAAGGAGGGTGGTAGCTGTGACTGTGTCCCCCATTTATTTATTTCATTTATCAAAGTCTCAAAATTACAAAATCTTTGAGCCAGAGGCTCATTTACAAAGGCTCCATGTCTTAACATTGGTAACAGTAGGACAAACAAAATGGTGAACAATTGTACAAGGTTGAATAAAAGATACAGGGATCATAAAATACAACAGTACAGACAAAATGGTGAACAACTGGGATTTGATCGAATGGCTGCGGTCTGTGCAGACGTCCAGGTGTGAGCTCCTCTGTGGCCTTCTGCTCCTAACCATTACTAAAACTCTTTTTTTATATATAAGGTAGTCAATAATAAACTCTGTTACATGGCTAAGGTACCGACTCACCCTGCAAGCATTCCGGTCGAGAATGTAACCCGTTTACTATAAATATTTTAGCATTTCATTAACCCATGGATAACGATCCTAAAGTGCTGACCTACAGTCCCACTCCACCTGAAGTTCGAGATCAAAATTTTGCACAGACATAGAGGTGATGACCACCCCTTGGACAACAACTAGCCCTAGTGATAACTTTAACCAAGGTGTGCTAGAAACTACTTAAATATAAACACAATAAATATGGATCAGTACACTGTAACCCCAGAGATGATTGAAAACTTAATTGAAATGCAGTCTGAAGTAAATCCTATGAAACACTCTTTACCTCTCTCAGACAGTGACAGTGGATCAGATGAACAGGGCAGCAGTACAGCAAAATAGTTAGTTTCTTCTTCCCCCTTAACAGTAATTCATTTTGATCTATTAATGACAGAAATTTCTAGCATGAAATTGACAATAAATGAAATGTGTGTAGATCTGAGAGAAATTAAACAAGAACTATCAGTACATAAAATGAGGATTACTGACGTTGAGGCCAGAACCAGCAGTTTAGAAGATACCATAGCCAAGGAGCAGAAAGAAAGGATTAGTGACAGTCAGAAAATTGTTAAACCGGAGAATAAACTGGAAGATTTAGAAAATAGAAACAGGAGAAATAATATCTGAATTTTTGGATTGAAAGAGGGTTTGGAGGATACAGACACTATTGCTTTTGCCAACAAACTTTTTCTCAGCATAGCTGGTCTGCCTAATGACACTAAATTTTATGTAATTGAAAGGGCTCATAGATCTCTGAAGCCTAAACCTTACCCTGGAGAGCGGCCCAGATCTTTTGTGCTTAAATTCTTGAACTTTCAGGAAAAGGTACATGTACAAAGAATGATGAGACAAACCAGCATGATATCTGAAGGATGTAAAATCAAAGTCTTCAATGACTTAGGCCCTGAAACCATTCAGAAAAGAGATGCCTTCCTTCCGATAAAAAAAGACTCAGGGAGGCAGGACTGAAATGCAATTTATTTTTTCTCATTTTGTTAAAGATCTGGGCTCTGGAAGGAGTTAAAGAGTACAATGGGATTATTGCTGCAAAAACCGGGCTGAAATCAGACTTTCCTACTATTTTCAAAAACGTTGATTTCCAATATTAATTCCAAAGGTGTATATTCCTCAGAGTCTGCTGTTGTAATGCAATGAATGTCTATCTCTCATTGTCCTTTTGTTATACAATAATTTGATTGATTATTTCACTCGGGTTTTTTTTTTTACTAACTGAGCGGTTGGTTTAGGTTGCTGAGTGTATTCTGCTTGTATAGGATAGTTACTTAATGAGAGATGGGGCTGATCTCTGTTTCTTTCTGCCCTGAGCTGCATAATCACCCACACATGTTACACAGATGCTTATGTAGCATAAAAAGTGAATATCATTGCTGTCTGGGTGGTGGTACTTGGGGCAAGGCACACATCTACTAGGAATCTTATGTTCAAGATTAGCACATTAATTAGATATTTTGATGCTGGGTCTGCTTTAAATTAGCTGAGGTGGGACTAATGGCAGAGCTCTCTACGACTCTGTTAATAAATCCACATGTGTGCAGAGTACTGGTTAGGTAGAAATAGTGGCTCTAACCTTGTCATACAAGTTGCCAAAAATAGTATACAAGCCTTGAGCGACTCATAAGCAGACATGAGTATCTGCCAAAACTTATACATAGTATGCCTTTCTTTCTTGGTGTGCCTGCTTCTGACCCACTTGCTCAGAGCTGCTGACAAATATTAATAAATAATGCACTATTTCATAAATATCTCCAGTCAGAGATGTGTTGTGGTGATTGCTGGTGGGGGCAGGGAGGGAGGGATGGAGGCCTTATCCCTTTGGTTTCCCTCAATTACTAATATATGCAAATTCCTGACTGTAGGGTCACTCAGCAGTCTCCTCTGATTTGTACACCAAAACAAGAAATTCACCATTTTTTTCTTGAAGAATTATCTGCAAATTCAAATCCTTGAGAAGTTCATTGAAGACTCCCCTGTAGCTTGCAACGCTCCATGCTTGTGAGGATGCTAGTTGTCTGCATTCGCGTGAATAGGGAACACAAGAAATCCTTGACCATTCACCTTTCAATTGTATGGTGGGTTGACATGGTGCTGCACAGTCTTTTTCTCTAGTTTATTACATAGTGCAAGCTGAATCCCTATATTTATTTACTTTTTAATTTTTTTTTTTTGTAAATGCATGTGCTTGGGGAAAATATGCTCTTCACAAATCTAGTTTCAGAAAGGTGGGCACAAAACAGTGAATTACAGCACAGCTGGATAAGAGTAATAACCAGAGACCCGTGTGACCTTTGATCACATATCACAGTGGATCGCTACTTTATTGAAGCAAGAAGATTCTCTATTACTTTTGTTCTCCACTGTAACTTTCATCTCATATAGGTTTTCTTCACATTCTAACCTACTAATTCGTTTTTCAGGGGAAAACTAATGCAGATCCCAAAATGTAGAGGAAGGTACTTGACTCACAGAAACCAAATAGAGCAATAGAGGATAAAGCTTTCAACCTTTTTTCCTTTGCATGCAGGTTTCAGAACAAGCCATTTTTCAGGCATTTCATGACACCCTCCCTTCAAAAAGTTAAGCCTCAACAGTTGTAAGCAGTCTATGGTATTCTAATCTCATTTAAATTAATACAGATAAGCTATTTCAGTAATTGGCTTGGGTAGCAAATGAACCTTAGGTTTATATTAAAGGGAGTGCATATTCCTATGTTATGTTATATTATAGGAAGTCTAGTCATGTAGACTGTTATACTTCATATAGTTATGCTTTAATTTTATGTGATTGAGATTTAGAATAGAATACCTTGCTATGTGTTACATCTTTTTTATTATGTTTATACAATGCACATATATATATATATATATATATACATATATATATATATATATATATATTTTAAATGTGAATGCTTATTTGGAAGGTAGAAATCTTACTATTGATAGGTAGAACACAAGAAAAAGATTTATCGCCAAATTAAATCTTAAGGTTCTGACTACTGAATATCAGAGGTGAGAAGGCCTCTCTGGCTCACTAAGCCATTGAAGAATGCACTGGCAGATGACAGTGATGATGTTGTTAGTAGTGTATCTGGAGTATGCACTATTACTCATACATTCTACTATGCAAGTTAAAAATACTTTATGGAACAACTACCTGATGAGCACTTACTTAAGGAAACGTCTTATTTATACTGTGCTTTCCAAAAATGGTTTTATGGTTTACTTTACTGTTTTAACTCTAAGCATTCAGCTTTTCCTTTTCTATTTCTATTTACTATTTCCCTTTATATTCTTGGAGGGGGGTGCAATTATAATGGTACGGTACATATTTTACATACACATTTCAGGTAAAATAAATTCAATAATTTCAAGGATTATTTATGAAAATCTAAAACTTAATGGCTACACCAGATAACATTAAACTAATTTCATGGAATGTCACAGGGTTAAACCAAAAAATTAAAAGACACTCAGTTTTAAGACACTTCAATAAATTAGGCATGTCAGTCATGTTTTTACAGGCAACCCATCTTAGGAAAGAGCACTACCACTTGATGAGGATAGAATGGATGGGGCAAGTGTTTGGAGCAGGTGATAGTTCAAAAAAAAGCTGGTGTGCTAATTCTATTTAAAAGAAATGTTTTATTTGAACTCTGCATTGTTATAGAAGACCAGATGGGACACTATCTAATACTTAACGGCAGGATAAGGGAAGAATACTATACATTTATAAATATATATGGACCCACCTCCCTGACACATGATCTGTTCAATGTTATTCTCTTGAAGGTTAAGGGTCTCTTAGATAGTACTATCCTGATGCCTGGGGACACTAATAGCATACTTGATCCTACCCTAGACAGATCTACATTTAGAGCACATAGGGATAGGGCGGATAAAGACTTGGGAGATCTAACTGAAAATCTAAGCTTATTGATTCATGGAGGGTCTTAAATCCCAACATAAAAGAATTTACATACTGGTCCCAGTGTAATCAGTCAGGCTCAAGGATTGATCAAATCTATATACTGAAAGACTTTTTAGCTAGAGTCTTAATAGGGAAAATAGAAAGATTAGTAATCTCAGACCATTGCCCAGTATCAATGCTTTTTAAGACCTCTAACAAAACTAGCCAAACATGTAGATGGATATTTAATAACTTTCTACTAGATAACATAGATTTACTTGAAAAAACTAAGAACGTGATAAAATAATTTTTGGAATTTAATAATCCACTTGACATCTCATGGAGTACTAACTGGGACTGCTTAAAATGCTGTTTAAGAGTTTTCTTGATAAGTGAAGCCTCCACCCTTAAAAAACAAAAACCTTGCTAAACAAAAAGAGACTTTGGGAAAAATTAAAAGATAGAGGAGAAATTACTAACTAATAATAATGAAAGCACATGGTAGGAATGGTCAAAACTAAAAATGGAATATAATGAATCCATCAAGGGTGAAAAGGAAATCCAAAATAAACTATGTTAGTGCAGGGCCCAAGGCCGCAAAGATACTGGCCATAAGATTAAGTCAAAACAGTGGATCTACAAACATCACAACAGTCAGACGTAGGGAGGATGGCCTTCTTATGTCAAAACATAAACAGATTAATAAAGAATTTCATGACTTTTACCAGACACTTTATACAAAGGAGGATATTGCAAGCAACAACACATTAAAGACATGTTGTGCTGACATTCTGATCCTAACCATATAATAAATATCCAAATTTGGACTTGGGGCTTGTATAACTGTTGATGAGGTAATATTAGCCATTAAGCAATCCAAAAAGAACAAAGCACCTGGTCCAGATGGGTATTCATCAAATTTCTACAGTAAATTTAGTGATGAGCTAGCCCCAATACTTGTAGAGGTTTTCAATGAGGCATTTGAGATTGGTCATATATCTAGAGAAATGACCAAAGGACTTATAACTCTCATTCACAAACACGGGAAAGATCCCTTAGAATGTGGTAATTATAGGCCAATCTCATTAATCAATTCATATATTAAGCTTCTAGCAAAGATTATCTCTAACAGATTAGAGTTGGTTATACACTTTCTTATATCTAAGCAACAGACTGGATTTATGAGAGGAAGATTTTCAGCAGACAACACAAGGAAACTATTTCATGTAATGCTGGTGGCCAATAAAAGTCAAATTCCTAGTGGTTCTCTTTCTCTGCATGCAGAGAAAGCCTTTGATCACTTCTCTTGGGAACACATTTTTAATATTCTCAAGATATATGGCTTTCCAGAGAATTTCATTAAATGGGTGTGGTTGCTCTCTCACAATTCCGGCTCTGCTGTGGTAACTAATGGAGTGTTGTCTCCCTATTTTGAAATATCCAGGGGAACAAGACAAGGTTATCCATTATCACCATTATTATTTAATCTTAAACTTGATCCGCTAATAAGAAAACTACTAGCAGAAAAATAAATCAAGGGTATTCAGGTAGGTCAGAAAGAACATCTAGTTGTAGCATGTGCAAATGATATACTACTTATGATCTCTAAACCATCCTAGTCTGTATCAGCTATTCTATAAACTATTAAATCTTTTGGAGAATTCTCAGGATATAAGCTGAACTCCAACAAGACCAGTTTTCTTCCTCTTAATAGATTTTGCCAGAAAGAGACAATCCTTTCTGAAGGGCTGACCTGGGCAACTAATTTCATAGAATACCTAGGACTTAACATTTTTAATACTATACACAAGATAGTGGTTAAAAACTCCAACATTACCAAATTAAAGGTTGTCAAAGACCTCTCCAAATGGAATAAATTGCCCTTAGGTTTATGGGGAAGGTTGGAGTCTGTTAAAATGAATTTATTGCCCCTCTTATTATATATATGCATGATGATCCCACATTGCTTGACTAAAAAATAGATACAATCTATGTCCTCTTTAGTAGCCCAGTTCATTTGGGCACATAAAAGACATAGAATGGCATATCCCAGGATTTGTAGGCCCAAAACTAAAGGGGGTCTTGAGGCTCCAGACTTTTATCTGTATTATATAGCTGCAAGGTTAGCTCAACTGGTGAAATGGAAACATACAGAATCCACACAAACATACACTACAGACTGGGTGGATATAGAGAAAGAAGTGGTAGAGGAACAGGGCCTGTCCTTGACTGCCTTGTTATATGCAAAGCCCCAGACATTATGTAAGAACAAGATTATTCTAGACTCACTCAGGCAACTGAGGCAGATCAGTAATCTAAACCTAAACCTGAATTAAGTTAGAACTCAACCTTTTTGGGGAAACCCGAATTTTACACATATTGGCAACCCACTCCAGAATGAAGTATGGAAACAAAAAGGAATTACTACAGTGAGGGATATACTACAAAATGACACTATTCTAACATATGAAGATTTAGTAGATAAATCTGACTGCCCCTTATCTGAAAATGTATTTTATTTGAATGTTAAAAATGCAGTACGAAATCAGATCGATCTTTCTACTCCCTTAAATGACAACACCAGAACATTTTCAGGCTGTCTCAAGATTATAACTTCTGTATCTTTCATATATGGATTATTAGTGGCTCTAATATGAGATTCGGCCATGGAAATAACACGATGGTGGTCCCATACATTAGAAATGTCTACAGAGGAGTGGGACTGGGGTAAGATAGCTGATAATGGTGTTATGACACTCATCACCTGTAACGTGACTGTGACTTATTGTTAAACTATGTTGCTGACTGTCTCGCTTTGCCTGTAACTTGCCTGAGCCTTATTGCTGTACTGTATTTCGGATTGTTTCATGTACGTATGTTCTGTCTTCCTTATGACGAGGTACCTTTGTAAATGAGCCTCTGGCTCAAAGGTTTTAAACTGATGTTAAAATAAATAAATAAATAAATAAATAAATAAATATGAGTTCTTTCATTCCAAGTATTTGGTTCAGTAGACTTAAGATTGATCCAGTTTAAAACTATATATAATCTATATTACACTCTGTACCAAAGATTTAAATAGGTCTGGCTGTCACTCCAACTTGCCACAAATGTGGGGAGGGACAGGGCACTCTATTGCATATGTTCTGGGACTGTCCCCTAGTTCAGCCTCTATGGAAGGTGGTAACAAACTAATTTGAAGGCCATGCTCTGATCTCAAGTGATATTCAGGTACACACTTGCATCCTAGGATATTTCAGGGAGATGTATTTTGGTCATATGAGCAATGGCAAACACTGTTGCTATTGGGAGTATCAGTGAGACATGCCCTATTGAAACACTGGTTAGAAGACGCAGTTCCAACAGTTCGAGAGTGGAAAAAATAGTCTGACAGAAATTCTGAAAACAGAGAAATTAGCCTTAACTTTAAGAGACCAATCAGCCAAATTTATTAAGAAATGGAATATTTTATGCAAGGTGTTGTTTGCGCCAGAATAAACAGATATGTAGTGTAAATCTTACTTTGGGGTTTTGGACCTCTGACATTCCAATCTTGGTAGAGATTAAATGTAAAACTTATATATATATAAAAAAAGATTACACCCTCCACTCCTTCATTTCTTCCTCTCTCCTTTCTATGCCTATCCTTCTTTCCTCCTCTCTCTTATGTATCTTAATTGATACATTAAAATATACTAAATCTTGTAGGTAATTAGTATTGATATATGATGTCTGACATTACTGATATTTTTTTTAAATACTTTTATGGATAATATAAGTTAAGTTTGTAGCACCATTCAGAGATACTTAGCAACATAGGAATAATAATATTAATTTATTTTTATATAAAAGTCTTAATAATCTAGGGCTCTGCATCACCCGTAAGTAATATCTTGGAAATATAAATCATTATAAGGATGGCATTTTGATATTTTTTTTCTTTTCCTTATATATTTGTTATATGTATGTTTATTTTATTATATCGTATATACTTGTAACTGTATGTATACTTTAAAATCAATAATAATATATTGATAAAAAATGGTGAACAATTGTACAAGGCTGAATAAGAGATACAGGGGTCATAAAATACAACAGTACAATATAAGTGCTACATAGGTACAAGGGTTTCAGGTAACAGGCATTTTACAGTTTCGGTAGTAGCAGTCCGATAGATGACCTTGTCATAAAAGTCATAGGTTGCAGTGTTGGGGGGAGGTAGAGAGGTTTCAACAGGAAAGGCACTTTATGGTTAAAACTCAAAGGGAAGGGGGAGGAGGGAGGTGGAGGAGTGCCCAGAGGTCAGGACCAGAAGGTAAGTAAAGGGAGGAGAGTCCAGGAGCAGTGCACAGTGTGTGGTGCAGAAGGGGGAGTAGGAGGGGTTACAGCTAAAGTGGAGGGGGAGTGTGGGTGGAGAAGAGGAGTAGTATATGGGAGATATAACTGAGGGCAGCTATGCAGAGGTTGGGAGGCGAGGTGGTGCAAGCGGAGAGGTGAAAAGGAGGGAATTAAAGAAGGGGGGGAGAGAAAATGCAGGTCTTATATTCCCTGTTAATGTGTCTTTTGAAGAGGTGGGATTGAGTGAAAAGTGAGTACCCTAGCAGAAAATCCCTAATGATAAGCCCTGATCCAAAGATCCCTGTGTGTGTCTGCTAGGTGGTGTCCCTAGGGAGATATCACTTAAAGTTCCTGTCATGCTTGACTTTAATGGTGTGAACAAAGAATCTGGTGAAGGTTATGGAAAACATTATGTGATGGATAGTACCCTTGGTCACCCCTCAGCCTGTTACCCCAGTGCCCAGACACTTTTTAGACCCCCTGGCCATACCTTTCCCATGTAACTGCCCATAGTACCCTGCATCTGGGAAATCAATTAAATGTAAATAATGTGGTAGGGTTTCCTAGCTTTGTAACAAACAATGTGGTAAAAGAACTGTGCAGAGCCTTCAGGTTCAGGCAGAAAAGTGCAATCAGGAATATTGACCTGAGAATCTTAACCTGGTATTTTCTGATCTTTTGTGCTTTGTCTGGAAATCAAAACATTATTTTAATGTACATTTTTGCAATAAATAAGAAATAGATCTGGGTGCTCCCATGGTAATAAAACAAACCATAAAAACAATGACAAAATGGCAGTGTAACATAGTAATTTAAGGTCAGAAGGGACTATAGGTCCATCATGCCCACCGTAGTTCATAAGGAAGAACAGTATAAATCAGTATGCATTGTAGACATGTACTATCTTAAAGGGGTTCCCTACCCATTCTATTACCTAAGATATGCAGTGATTGGCAAACAGCAACAAACTGCATGATCATGAGAAGGTACTTGCTTGTTCTACTGAGAAGCTTCCTTGACTGAGCCATATACTTACCAGCTGACTCGCCCTCAAATGATCTTCATGCATTACTGTAAATCGCAGTTACTATATGTTTGTTTAGGCCACATATTAGCTTTCATTATCAGAACTGCCACCCATTTAAGAAAGTTTACTGAGGCTTCAATTGTTACTGTAATATCACAAACATCCTACTCTAGTAATAAAAAACTATTTCCAAAATATTTGAACAAATTACACATTGTTCTGTGAAGTATCTAAAGAAGCCAGTTAGACATCAGTGCTAAAAACTATAGTTTTTTTGACAGCTACTAATATTGTTGCTTCAGTTTGCTATGGGAGCAAATCAGTCATGTCTAAGTATGGACACTAAGGGCCCAATCAACAGAAATCTATGAAGGACTTCTGTTCCTGTTTAGGAGTACTTACTTACTTACTGTAGGTGTGCAGAGGTCCCATTACCCACATGTGGAGACCACTGTGTATCCACCGCTCACAGTACACCTCCCCAGAGACCTGGCCTGACCCTATCTGTACAACTATATACACAGCTGGGTGGGGGTAGACTTGGGGACATGGACAGTTTGAACACACATATGTGTGAATCACAAAATAGAATCTGTGCCAGGGACAGAGCACAGTGGGCTGCTGTGTTGTGCTTTGGAAGGGGCAGCAGTAATGCTTGTGTACCCTTCACATACTTGTCACTTTGAGCTCCCTGGACCTTTTCAGGGTCTCATCTGGGCTGGTTCAGGTACCTTTCAGGCCTCTGAGCTGGCATGGAGGGATGGGGTCCAGGTCATAGAGTTTTTATGTTTTTTTTATTTTTGTAAAATGTTTGTTGTTCCACATTAAGTGATACTGCAGTCCTTGAAGGACTACTATATCCTACAGTCCTCTGCTCTACACAAAGCATGGAATTCAGTTCAGTGCCAGCTCAAGTATTTAATTAGAAGCCTGTTGTCTGGTCCGATATGCCCCAGCATCTCTTTGCTGCACTCAGTGCACATATTGAGGAGGCTAGGGATGCCACCACTACTGTGTACATCCGAGGAGTCGGAGCGATGGTTGCCCTCTCTGGGGGACAGGGCTCAAACAGAATATCATTTTCTTTTTTTTTCTCCAGAAACCTACAGTCAGCAAATCAGTAACTGGCCAAGACTGGAAATTGCTTCAAAGCCAGCAAAAGGGTTTCTTTGATGTGTGGAAATTTCTTGAGGTACTACTTGAGGCGTCAGAGTATATTAACATGTGTTGGGATAAGCAGCTCAGGTTTAAAATATTCTTTCCAGCAACTGACCTGTTGCAGCTGTTTTCAGGCTTGCTTACCATTTCTGTTTATTACCACAGCTGAGATCTTTCTTGACCACATTAAAGCAAGTGTGGGAGTTCCTACACAGGGATAACCTTTCATACTGCTCTGACTAAGCTTACTGATTTCATTCACATATTCTGCACAGTGTGTTCTTTATGCTTAACCTTAAAAGGAAAATTCTATTTCTTTGCCTGAATATCAGGATCATTGTTTTTGCAGAGAAGGCTTTAAACATTTTATGTTATTTTAGCCTTCTACTAACTGCCAAAAATTAAATGAAATGAGAGTTAGGGTTGCTACTGAACAGTGTAAAAGGTGGAAAATACAACATTAGAGTATAAATACTCTAGAATCTTGTTCACTGTAGAGTATTATGTGGTCTTCTTTTTGGCTTGTATGAGCTGCATCAAATTCTTTCAGGCTTGAACCACACCAGATCTGAAACAGAGCCCAGATCTGAACCAGAGCTACCGAGGGGCATTTATATTTTAACAAGTGGCTGGCACGGATTCTGAAGGGGACACCCTATGAGGTTGACTGACTTGAAATGGTCCAGATCTTTTAGGTCAAATTTCTAGAAAACTGGGTCAGAATCTAAATTGGATCATAGCTGCCTAGGCCTCTGTAGTTTAAGCCACTAATGAATTAGTGGGTGTAACCCTAAGTTCAGCACCTTCTCTCAAAGACATAACCATGTTTTATGGAGTCTGGGTTAATATCCATGCATTGACAGACTGTTCTGAAGTTAAGGTTGCAGTGTTTTTCTGATCCCCAGGACTCCCTCCAGTCACCAAGATTCTGTAGAATTTGTGGTACCCTAACATCAGAGCAGCAAGTTGTAGCTGTCCAGTGACCCTTACATTTACTATAACTTAGGCTTGCATTGGATGATCTTAGTTGATCTTTCACGTTGATGAAGCAACATATTATTGTGATGATGGAAGGGACTTACAGTCAATCTTTTTCTGCCCCTCTGACTAAAACTTAATCATTTTATTTCAGTAAGTCACATGGGGGGGTGGAGGTTCAGTGTGTAGTGGAGAATATATTTCTTTAAAGTTAGTAGCCTTATCACATACCCAGTATGAAACTAAATGTGTGTGTGTGTGTGTGTGTGTGTGTGTGTGTGTAGGGGGGGACAGACTACAATAGAGGCAATTTTACTTATGTTATTTAAGTAATTGGACACTATGGGGGGCAGGAGGCAATGTTTTAAAGTTAGTAGGTTCAATATAAATACAGTATATTATGAAAATATCTGTTCCTAAAGGGGGCTATTTCACAGCTGTAGAAGGATATTTCCTATGCGTTTATTACATTTAAAAAATGACATCATTGGTTCCTGTTTTTAACTAGAAAAAAATGATGTGGTTTTCTTTGATGGAATGCAGCACCGTTACCTTTGACACACTTTAATTCTCCTCAGCAATTTACTGAATTGCCATGTTTCTCATTTTTGGCAAAGGATCATGAAAAGTTTTAACAGTAGGGCTGGAAAAATCTTGTTTTCATGCATGAAAATCATATTTGCGTTTACACAAAATGCAGCCTAAAATGGTAACTTTTCTACTCATGAAAATCACATGAAATTCACATTTTTATATGACTTCTTTCTGTGAATTCACACAATGTGTGGTGATTTACACACAGATCTGGCAACTGGAAATACGTGAATTTAGCTCACATTGCAATAGAGTGAGTGAGAGAAGGAGCGCCATGAGGAAAGGAATAGCCCTGGTTTTAGATGCTTGCATAGAGATTACCTATCTTTTACTGAAACATAAAAGTTAAATATACAATCCAAATATCAAAAGGGGGGGCGTGGCTTGGCAGCCCACATGATGGCTGCCTAATCTGTTTGTTCTACTAGCCACTAATAGCAATCCTGTCAAATCCATCCTAGCTTGCACTCATACCTCATTTCTTGACATCTAAAGTCTAGCAGGGGAGCTCCTCCTGAATCATTCGGTGTGGGTTTGGTCTGACCCTCAATACCTGTACCTTCACAACTGTTGAACCAAAAACCTCCTTAAAATGTGTCAGAGCCGTAAGCTGGTGATGGCCAGCATTGATACCAGTCCAGCAACTCTGTCTGCATCTGCTGAAATAAAGAGCATGCATGAACAGCTTTGGCACCAAGGTCAATAAGCTCAAAATGAACTTACAGTGCACAGGTACTGACATTCTGTGAATGGGGCACTGCCTTAACACTGCAAAGCACTGAGTGGCTGACAATGAAGACTGCACCGAGCACCTAATGACCCACACACATGATCAAGACAGCGCCATCCAACTCCTCTGGGGTAAGGTCAAAGAACCTGAAAATAGAGGATGCCACAACAATCTCCAGTTTATGGGATTCCCATAGGGCTGTGAAGGAGCCAACTTTAGCATGTTCCTTCAAAAAGCCCTGCCGTAACAACACTGAGTTATATAAATCCCACCGCACTCTGCTCCCCCCCCCCCCAAGCCTGGAGACTGTTCAAGGCCCATCTTGACAAAATGTCCATGTTATTTATTTATTTAAATCTCGGATTACATATACCTTTGCACTAAGAGCTCTTTTACAATGGTTCCACGTCAGTAGAAAGAACAACAGATTAAACAGGGCAGTAAAGTATGGTACAATAAAGTGTAAATAGGAGGTACAAAAATCATAATGGACACAAAATCATAATGGACAGTCAATGTAAAACAACACAGACACATTATGCTAATCAGTTTCAGGCAGAGGAACATGCATACAGTACACTGATATCAGCCAGCAGGCTTTGTCAAGACAAACAGGGCACAGGGTGTAGGAAGGGATGTGGGAGAGTGGGCTGGGAAGAGTAAGAGAGGGGGATGGGAGTGGAGGATGAAAGGAGAGGTGGGGCAAGGGGAGGGGGAGGAGTGGTGGAGGGGGGTAGGAGGGGATGCAGTGGGGAGGGATAGGAGGCAAGAGTGCTAAGTTACTATGAAAGAGGTCGAGTGCTAAGGTCGAGGTTTGGGAAAACATGGTTAAGGGAGACAGTCACAGATGCTAGCTGTAGAGAGTAGTGACCGAAACTTGGATTTGCATGGGCCCAGCTTAGTTTCATCGGAGATGTCACTGTTGAAAGCATTCATCCAAGGGGGGGCCCTGTAGGCAAATGATCTTTGCCCCTGGTTGGTTCGGCAATGAGTGATCTGTAGGAGCTGAGATTCAGAACCTTGGGTGTATCGTGGATTATGAGGGGGGTGTAGAAGATCTTGTACTCCTGGTGGCAAGAGGCCTAAGGTTATTTTCTTGGCCATCAGGCACATTTGGCATTTGATGTGATTTTTAAGCTGTAGCCAACCAGTTAAGGCATATAAGTCACATGTGTGGGTGAGATGGTGGACTCCTGAGATGAGATGACCTGCCTTGTTGAGAGCAGAGGAGATATGCCAGAGGGTGGTATCAGTCGCAGAGCCATAGATTATCAGTACATAATCAACTATGGAAATAATAGAGCTCTGTATAGCTATCCTTAAGGCTTCAGGTTTTACAGATAAAGAAAAAGTGATTGCATGGGCAAGGCAAAAGGGAGTACTCAAATGGCATGGACATACTACAAAAGCTTTTCTTGACTTTTCAAAACAGCTATCTGCTCAGCAAAAGTCCTTCACTCCAGCTTTCAGGGCACTGATGGACCTTAGAATCCCTACAGCATGTGTTATCCTTCCATGCTGTGGACAGCCAAAAATGGGATCCCTCAACAGCTCGACAGTCCTGAGGTTGCAGAAACCTACATAACTCAAACTTGGCCAAAAATCAACTGGGCTAAGTACCACTATGGGGATGGTACTGGAGAACCCACCACCCAAGAAATGGACACAGCCCTTCCTCCCGGGAGCTCCTATATAGCATTTGCTCAGCACATTCAACCTCTCTGATCACTCCCAACAGACCCAGACCCCTGGCTGCCAGTCCAAAAGAAATGCCTCAATTATAAACAAAAGGTGGCAGGAGGCCACAGGCAAGACCAATAAGCTCAGCTTAGAAGCTGCAGTCACAGCAGCAGCAGAAATTTGCTAGCCTCCTCTGAAGTTAGCTCACCTTTGCTGTAGGCAACTGATTTGGTCCTCATTTGCAGGCTTCACCAGTCAACAAGGCCACATTCTCGACAGCCCCTTCTACTGCTGGCTGCAGGTCCTGATATTTAAGACTGCCCTACTTCCTGAGAAATGGCAAAGACCCTTGTTACCGCCATCACAAAACTTCCCTACAAGAACTCCCCCAGCAGTGATGACCATTGTGGTCTACTCCCGAGGCTAGGACTTTCTGATGGGGGTACTGCTCACCAAACTGCAGTAACACAACCAAATTAAGCCACTGGATAGACTGCTGCAACTCATGCAAGTGAGGTTAAAATGTGACTGCCTTCTCCAGGGGCTGACACCTGCAGCTACCTGGCCTATGAGGGAATGCTGTCAATTAAGCGTGTAATATTCTTAAAGTGGCAATGCCAATCTCAGCTATATCATGTTATTTGGACTTCTGTATAAATATGTGCATCCCTCTTTATTTGTCTCTACAGATATTTCACTGATAAATGGGACTTCACTGGTATTTTAGTCAGGATCCATGCATGGTCCCACTTGTCTCACTATGATATATGTACAATGGTGTCTGTTTACCTCCTCCCCTCCATATTTCTTAGCCCTGAGCCACACTCTCCTGGACAATTTCTTTATTTTATTTTATTTATTTATTTATTAAAAAGGTTTTACCAGGAAAATGTACTGAGTAAAAATGCTCATTGCCAGATGTGTCTTGGGGGGGAAAGGAAAATAGGGGAAGTACAACAGTGAACACAGGATGCAATAGGCAATAAAGTAAAATAAGCATAAGATACATTGATAATAACATGCAGTAATGCAAGTAGAGGAAACAGTGATTACGGCAATGCATGACAATGGCTAACTAGAAATTAAAGTGAAAGTATAAATGCTTAAAATACAGGTCATAGCTAGGCTCCGGATTTGCAAGAGGAGAGGATAGGAAGGATGGAGCAGGATGTTAAGTACAGTTGCAGATGGGGAGGTCAAGGGTCACAGGAGGGTGGACAGGGAGTGAAGTGAGGGGTCATTTTGAATGGTAGTGGGGAGTGAGCTCTAGAGCTTGGGGAAGTGGTGGGAGAAGAATGTCTGGCCAGCAGATGAGGACCTGGGAGGGATGGCGAGGGTGCGTGCATCATTACTCCTAATGGAGAAATAAGAGGAGGAAGGGGGAGGGAGAGACAGGATGAGAGGTAAGTAGGGAGCATTCTGAACCAGACCTTGTCAAGGAAGCTGGCACAGTGAACCAGGTGATGATCATTGAGGGAAGGGAGTACCAGAGATTGAGATAAGGAGCAGTGGTGAGTGCGGGGATGGCACTCGAGAGTATAGCAACAGAAGGAGTGGAAGAGGGTGTCCAATCTGGCTAGGGTGGATTGGGGGGTGGTACTGTAGACCACATTCCCATAGTCAAATGTTGGAAGGATCATTCTTAGAAGCATTTCTCTGTGGGCCAGCTAGGGGATGCATTCACAATTCTGGTATATAGCACCCAGTTTGGGGAGTAGTTTTTTGTGAGGGGCATGCACATGACCAGAGAAGTCAAGGTGTTTAATAAGCCAGACCCCAGGGTACCTGAATGAGGCTGCATCTTCCAACATGGACCCATCTAGAGTGTGGAAGAAGGGGACCTGAGGGAGTCTCTGCCTTGTGCCAAAGGTCATGGAAACTGTCTTCTTGGCATTTAGAAACAGTTGATTGGAACATTGCCTGCGCTGGACATTATTGAAGTTCTGCTGAAGGGTGGATGCCACCATTGGAGTGGAGGGACCGGAAGCAAACATGATGGTGTCATCTGCATACATGTGAATGGATGCAAATGAGCAGACTGAAGGGAGATCATTAAAGAAAATGGAGAACAGAATCAGTCTGTTGACTGAGCCTTGTGAGACCCCAGTGGAGATGGGGAGGGGCGGAGAAAGAGAGTCCCCAATTTTGACTGACTGAGATCTGCCCACTAGGTAGGATCTGAACAAGTTGATGGCAATAGCTGACAGCCCCACAACTGAGAGTTTGTCCAGTAGGAGAGGATGGGAGACAGTTTTGAAAGCCTTGGCTAGGTTGACAAAGATGGCAGAAGTGATGAGGCACTGGTCCATTTCAGAGAGGATGGATTTGGTGAGCCTGAAGAGGGAAGTGGCTGTGGAGTAATTCTTATGGAAGCCAGATTGAAAGGGAGTGAAAAAGGAGGAAAAGTCAAGGTAAGGAGAGATCTGGGAGACTACAATGTGTTTCTGCAGTTTGGCAAGGGTGGGAAGGAGGGAGATGGGGCAGTAATTGCCAGCCATAGAGGAATCACCACCTTTAGGGAAAGGGATAACGGTAGCATGTTACCAAGTATCCAGGACAGAGGCAAGAGCAATTGAGAGGTTTAAAAGTGCTGCAATGGATATATTATTAAATGCTGAAACTTGGTCTCCTGAGTTTCAACAACCTGACATGAAAAGACGAAGCATAGTTGCCCGACAACCTAAAATTCCCCACGGTGGGGTTTAGTTAATGTTTTGGGGGGCTTCGACCCCACCCCCCCAAATGCAGCCCCCGTACCCCTGTACATTTATAAAAAAACTCCACTGTGGGTAAATTTGGGGTGTCAGGCAACCATATTTCGGACTTTTCATGTCAGGTAAATGTAACTCAGGAAATTGAGTTTCAGTGTTTTAAATGGATCCCACTGCAATGGGTTGTGAGATGGCAGGAGACAACAGAGTAGTTTGACATCAAGGTCATCTGGGCTTTTGCCTTTAGCTGAGTTCAGCTCAAGGATCACCCTAAGAGCAGTAGAGGGGGATACTGGGGGAGAAATCAATCAGATCAATCTTTATTTAACCAGGTGGAACACCATTGAGCAAGCTCATTTGCAAGGTGGGCCTGGGTAGTACACACAAGCGATTCAACAGAACAACAATGACACAAGTCAGCACAACAGGATAACACAGACAACCTGAAACATGTTAAGGCAAAGGGTAATACAACAACTCTGAGTACAACAAAATAATTATATGCAATAAGTATACATGTAAAACAACAGTTCTTAATATAAGCAATGTGTCAATTTAGGAGTCAGCCTGCTAGGAAGAATGCTAGAAATGTAAGGAGGAACAAAGAATAAGGGGAAAGGAGGGATAAGGGTAGGAGGAAGGATGAGGGCTACAAGTATCACAATCGTGGCAGCAGTGCAATTAGTGCCAGGGAAACATTTACAGAGCTCAGAGAAGGATCTTGAGCAAAGTGATTTGAACTCCACAAGACTAATTGGGTTAACCAGTTTTAAAGTTTTTTGGATTTTATTCTATAGCTGGGGCAGAAGGAGAAGCAATTGCAGCAAGGGGTCCTTCGAATTGCATCCCTCATCTCTTACGGTGGTCTACATACCACAAGTCTCGATTACTTCCCCCCACCACTGCTTTTATGCCTTCTCCTTTACTGGTGTTCCACCTTGGTGGGGCATTCATAAGGCACCAAGCACCACCCAATTTCTCCGACCCACTTAAGTGGTGATCCCCATGCCCCAAAATGGCCATATGTATTTATTTATTTTATTTTATTTATTAAATTTTGGTAACCAGGTAAACCCAATGAGACCATGACACTCCCTTTTTCAGTGATGACCCTGGATTAATCACAGGTAGAAACATTACAAGACGTTACATTACAATAACAGGTTGACATTTTGTAAGTTACACAGTGAAACATAGATTGGAATACATCAGATGTGGCAATGTTTATATTACAATTTCTAGTTAACATTTTAAGTTTCAATCAGCAGCACTCAACATAGGCCAATAGATAGGTGACATACATGGTTACAGACAAAATAACAGTAGGGAAATACATGTCACAGATGAGAGTACCATTTTCAATGATAGCAAGTGCATTGGTTAAGTTCTAGCAGATGACACTTAAGTCCCTTTTTGAACCCGCTGAGGGAATTACATGTCTGTACACTATCAGGAAGAGGGTTCCACAGGGGTGGGATGCTGGCCAAGAATGACCTCTGTCCCTGGGAAGAATGGACTTTAGGCACAGTGAGAAGCTGACGGCTCGAGGATTGAAGGGGCCTGCTGTTTTGTTTGTCAGATAATATTTTAGCCAGGCTTGGTGGAGCGTTGTCCAACTGTAGCTTGTAGACTAAGCACAAGGATAGGTACTCAAGACACCCTTTCAGTGGAGGCCAGGACAGGGCTTGGAGCATCTGACAGTGATATTCCCTTGGCTGAGCCCCAATAATGAAATGGCACACCCAGTGATAAAGGGTGGTAAGTGTTTGCATTTCTCCACTTTTTACTTTGAGTAGCACTGGTGACCCATACAGTAGAGTGGGTAGTAGGGTTTCTGTAGCACTCCTTAGCTTAGTATCTTGTGTGAGGAATGGGCTGAGGTGGTACATAAGCCCAAGTTTCTGATTCAGTGTCTTGGTCAGCAATTCAATATGCTATGAAAGGATCTCCTCAGTGATATACCCACTAGTTTCCTAGTAGGGAGGAATGGGATGGCCTGTGCTGTAACTGTATTACTGTCGGCAGAACCTACAGCATTAAAATCCTGCCCTCACCCTTGGCAGCCCAACAAATGGCATAAATGCTGTTTTCTCTTTATCTCCATCTGGATTTATCAGATACCCCCTCCCCCCAAAAGCTGCATCAGCCTAGGTACTGGAGTGCCTGCTGCTTGATGTAGGAGGCTACAATGCACACACTCTCTCCTATCTGATTGGCATGGGCAGCACTAGACTCCCCCTGAACCTGCTGAACTCGAGAACCTCACTGCAGTTCCTCATTAGGTGCAGATGACACCTTCCTTAGCTGCAGGATTGAGCAGCTACTGCGTCTCATGCTTCTCTGCCTTTTCTGCAATTGGGCCTGATAAGGTCTGTGTGTATCGGAATGGTGAGTTAACCAAAGGGACATGGGAGGCACTAGGGTGGTGGGTAGTGGGTGGATATGTTAGAATGGAACATTTTCATGATCAGCCGGCCCCAGCTGGGCCATTTCTATTGTTCTTTGTATACCTGATGCTCCTAGATGTGTGTATATGCTGTCTACTGTGTTTTGTATACGTGATGCTCCTAGATGTGTTTATATGTTGTCTATTGTTTTTTGTATACCTGATGCTCCTAGATTTGTCTCTATGTTGTAATTTCTATGGCAACCAACTGTGTGCTCATTCACGAGCATGATCAGTCATTGGTTTCAATTCTCAGTGTACTCAGCCAGGCTCCTCTACATACTGCACATGCTGCTTGCCTTAATTTTATTTTATTTATATTTTATTTAAATTTTGGTGACCAGGAAAGGCACTCTGAGTTGAACCTCATTTCCAGGTGTGACCCGGGGATACAGTACAGTGAAATACACATACATGGCAAATGCAGAGGGCCTGGTGGGACCATAGAACTTATTACTTGGCAACCTCATGGTCTGTTGTATGTATTTCCCCCTACTGGGCTCTGCAGTCTCTGAACTGGTACTGCTCCTCTTCTTAGAGGTTTAAACTTTTTGTAGTTTCCTTTTTTCTCTTCTCACTGTTTTTTTGTTTTGTTAATGAGGCTAGTTAATATTTGTATGACAGTATGTCCAGCATGACTTACTCTGTTGATGAATTTGGTTGGTCCATGGAAGTTTTACTATGTTTGTTCTTTGAATTTTCAATAAAAAAGATTAAATGAAAAATCTCAAAAATAGTAATAAAATGTCAGTATTCTGCCTGTTAAAAACTGGATTATGTTTAATTCCTGTAGTTGTATCTCATCTGTATCTGGTTGATGATTCTTTGCATTCTCTGCCCCAAGCTTGTGGAATGATCTTCCTGTTAATATACTGTACATGACCGCACTACCTTGATGTCTTTCAAAAAAATCTCTTAGGAGGTGTTCTTTTGTGTGACATCAATGTACTGCATTCATTAATCTGAGATCTGTTCTTCACTTTATTACGTTTTGTATTGCTTGCCCAACTTGTAATTAATACCAAGCATTGTACGCATATGTGCTTTGTTTATATGTCCCATGTTATTGACCACTGTATGCAATTAATTTTGGGTTGTGCCTAAAAAGAGAATCTTTTGACAGCGAGCCTACCCAGTTAGCAAAATCCAATACATAAATAACTAAAATTTATTTCTTGCCTCTAATAGTTCAGTTGTGTTGTGGGAGTGGGGAAGGGGCACGTCAGGGCCTTTCAGTAAGGCAATTGAGCTCTGCTGGTCCTGTGTCGGGGAGAAGGAAGTGTTCCAGTATATCAGCTTGAGGGCTGCCATAACTAATGTGCACACCCTGATGTAAGTGAGAAAGCCCTGGACGGGCTGATAGCTAGGGACTGCAACCCTCCTCTGTGCTGCAGAGAGCTGGGGTGAAAATGTCAACAATGACATTCATTGTTATTTGTAAAGTAAAAAACATTCCTGATTCTGGGATATGGCAGTCTGGCCATATCCCATGATCCCCTGGTCCTGCACTGACTGGGGATCCACTCCAGGGCCAGGCCGGGCTTCTGATTGGAAGCCTAGTGTCAAGCCCAGGTCCATTCACCCAGCTGGTCCCTCCCTTTGGGTGGAGCTACACAGTTGCACACTGGGCCAGCAAAGGTATAATGACTGAGAATCGGAAAAGGCCATGCAAAAGTGGTGGTGGGGCTACCAGTTAAAGACACTCACTGACTATAATGAATCCCCATCCTGTGTGTCCATCAGGGACTGGGTGCTTGGTGTGAAGTTGCATGGCTCCATAGGTGTCCTTTTAGGGATGCACCAAGGTAAATAGTGCATAGAGGTGCTGGGTATATTTTGAGCATGATTTTAAACAGCTTTTATAATTTTGAATGCATCAGGCCAGATGTAGGGCTGGGCAGAACAATTCTGATTCAGATCAGAACCTCTGTGAGTCAGACCAATTTCAGATCAGTGTTGAGTCATTCTGATAGGGATTCAGGCTAGACTTTGAGCTGTGCCATGGATGGAGCACCTTGGCCTTGAAGGATACCTAAACCACTAAAAATGGCAGAGTACCATTTTGAAAAATGTTCTCAGGACATTGTACCTACAATGAATTCTTTGTGAATGACATACTGTAAATGATTACCCTTGATAGTGAGGTTTAATGCATTTTCATCAGGTTTAAAAAATGTAAACCGCTAGTACTGTACCTACTTTTGAAAACAGAGCTGCAATCATACCTAAGATGGCTGCCAGACTTCATGAGCAATGACATCAATGAGAGGAAAGTGCTCTATGGAAAGCATTTAATGTAATATGCCTAATACTTTGTCATCTTAAATTATTCTTTTTTTGTGTGAACATTACCCCAATAGTCAATACTTAAGAAGTGTGTGTGTGGCGGAGTTAGGCTACACCCTCAGTTGTGACTAAGGGACCACTTTTCTATCTCCTTATTTCCTAGCTACCAAAACTTCTGTTGCGCAACAGTCAACGTTTTTCTCTTTGCTTTTCTTCTCCTCCCCACCTTAGATTGACTACCTAGCGTAGCTCTTTACTATCCCTACTAAACTTCCTACTAGTTCTCTGTTTCCCTGGAATGATGCCAAACACCCAGAGAGGTGTTGTGTTATATGCATAAGTGCATTTTGTGTAAAATAAACATGGAGGCTATTTTAGATAGCAGGAATGAATACAATTAATAAAGCCTTTTTAAAGAAAAATGATTCAGAAGCCATAGCAAAGTAATCATTTCATGATTAGTAGAGTTATACAAAATCCTTAAGGTATTTTCATAAATTCATATTATAAACCTGTTACTGTATGAAGCTAAACAAAAAACTGTGGTATGCTTTATAAAAATGCTTGGTCATTATGAATCAGAGATACAGGGAGTCGATATATGTGAAGATATACACTGTACCTTTAATTGAATCAGGAAGTCCCCTGGAACAAACAAACTCCCTTGGTTTTAAAACAGCATGTCCAGACATGTAACAGCATGTTCAGACATGAAAATAGAAAGGGTTTAGTCAGGCGACCTCACCCAAAAGATATAAAACCTCTTCACTAAGTTCACTTCAGTCAATCCAGTGGGGATCAGCCCTGAGAGAGAGAGGAGAGAGGTTCTACTGCTACTATAGACAAGCTGTTGAATGCAGATTAAAAGGGTCTTAGGAGCTCTAAGATCCAGGACTGTAACATGTGAGCAACCACTAATGTTAAGTAGTGATTTTCTTTGCATTTTTTTTGGTTTCATTTATTATTTTTCAAACTTTTGAAAAATAAATATCATACCATGCTGTGTTTTAAACCTGTAAATTTGCCTCGTCTGATGTTTATTTCCACGCGCTGTGACAGCGTGAAACAGTTTAACAATACAAAATTGCATTCATACGCACTATCAAAGGGAAGCACTTACTGTATATCATTCTGCAGGACTTCTTTTCGGGTACAACATCCTGCGATTCAATTTTAAAATAGCACTCTGTCAGTTTTACTGGACTAGGTATCCTTTAACTTATGGCCTGGATCAAATTCAGATTAGACCCCCTTCCAAAACAAACAACAACAAAAGAAAAACCTGAAGTGACTTGGGTTAACTTTAATCAAATGAATCAGTTTGATGGAGGTCCAGATAACAGTCTGAGCTGGGTGACACCATCTCAGCCATTCAAGCCAGGGCCATGGTTTCAGCAAGTCAGTAAAATCCTTTGAACTGCAGTTGAGCATGATGCACCCTCCAAAGTTTCCCTGATGTAAACAATTTCCGTAAAATAGTCTAAATCTCAACAGTTAAGGCTACACTGGTGAACATCACCATAAATTAGGCTGAAGGGGAATGAAAAGCCTCTGGCTGCCTTACAGGTCTACAGGAATGAGAGAGTTATTTTGGGCTCCTTGGAGCACTGGATCAGCTGGTCTGCCTCAAGGTTCCAAATGGGAGGAGCCAGTTGCTGATACTTGGAGAGCTGTCAGCACTTGGTGGAGTTGGAGAGAAGTAGCCTTCCAGGATTCCGTCTGAGTGTCCCTGTTTCCAGAAATGATACCTACAGAAAAACCTTGGGAATTGCAGTGGAAGCCATTGTGTGAAGTGTACCCATGGGGTGAAGCCCCTGCAGTGCTAAAGGATTCATGAAGGAAAGAGTTCCATGAAGAAAAAAAAATATATAGACCGCTTAATTAAAGTCATGAGGTGATACGTGCTTTGTCTTTGCTTAAAGACTGTTTATCAAGTTCTCTACCTCTCTCCCTCCTGCCAGGTAGGAGGGTGACGAAAAGGTGAAATAAATATTTAATTCAGCCTGAGACCCTCTGCCCCTTGGGACCAGTGTGGGAAAGAGTGGAGCTTTTCAGCTTCAGTCCTCCAGTAGGTGGTTGCCCACTTTAGTCCATTTGAAGTCAATTCTTCAAGGTAAAACTACCACTGAGGAGGACATGGGTACAGACCTGGCTGGGAATTTTGAGCAGACCTAAGGGCACATGCCATCTGCTGTAAGACTGGGTGGAGGTGGATAAAACCTCTAGTCCCTCTGTGGCCTGTGCTGGTCCCATGTGGGACAATCCCTTAGTGTGCAGTTTTGTCCCATGTACCAGGTTTGTGGGAACATGTGTGTTTTTATGGCAGACATCAGATAGAAAAAAAATGCCCCAGTGGCCTCATGCCAGGTGCCCACATCCCTAACTGGTCTGAAGAAAAAAGGACCTGCTGTGCAGTTATAAAAAGTAAATCCTCAGTGTGAACAACGTCCTACACATGTATTTAGGGAGGAGAGTCCTGTAATTGGCAGTGAGAGACCTGTAACTAGCTATGAGAGCCTGAAATGAACTTTGAACAATATGCCCTGCATTGGGTTGCCTGCAGCCACGAAATTAAGTTGGACTTTGTAGCTATCCAGGAGAGGATCTCTCTAGCTATAGACTATGAATTAGCCTCTCTGGGGACTAGAGACTGAACTGATGGACTTTGTGTGTCAGTAACCCCCTATATTGTGATTAGTACCAAGCACTAATAATATGTTTGTGAGCTCTTTAATTAAATGGATCCCTGGTTAAACTTTATCAAGTTTCAGAATCTCTGTTTATTGTTGGGAATTGTCTAGTTGCAACCCCCCTGGTCCTGCAGCCCTGAGCCGGTCCTGTGAATGTCTGAGAACCTGGAAGATAAGCCGTGTCCAGTAAGGGCAATTAAGTGCTTTTTTCAGTTGTACACTCCCCTCCCTCAGACTTCCATCAGCATACCCCTAGACACTGGGTAGGGGCACATAGTGATTGTTTCATTCTGGAGCACATACACTCTTTTCTAATTTTTTTTGACTTGCCTATTTTTTTTATTTTGTCTGCTTCAGCACCGGACTTCAGTCCTGTCATGGGCCTCGCCATTCCTGGCTCCCAAATCAGCTGCACTCCCTAGTTGCCCCCTGCCTTACCCCCTCCAGGGCAGGGCCGTGGCACCGGCCAAGGTGTTGCATTCATGGGTCAGGTTGTGGAAGCCAGCCTGGGAGTGATGATGGAGTGACGAGGCAGGTGTCATAGAGGCACTGCTGTGAGATTTTGCTCCCTCTGGAGCCGAGTGCGTGCAATGACGCAGGCCAAGAAGGAACCCGCACGCTCCCATGTGCGTTCCCCTTGATGCGTCTGCACTCGGCTCCTCCCATGCTCTTGCATATCGCCTTGCTCCCCAGCCTCTGCCAGGGGGCAACCAGGCACCAGTGCTGCATGTCACCCCTCCCCGGAGAAGGAGAGCAGTCCTCTGGATGCTCAATCCTTCCCCTCCCCAGCCAACCCCCAGCAGCCCAATGCCCATTCCCAAACATGGGTCACCGGCATGGCACAAGGTGTGGCTTCTATAGTCCACACAATACACACCAGACCTACAACAATAGGTACAGCTGCTTCTTGGCCCACTAAAAAAATGGCAGTTTCCCTTGTGGGAGATGTTCAGTGAGTTCTCACACTCATAAGAAAGAAAGATTTCCCAAAACAGTTTCACAAGAGAAGAATTACAGATTGGGGACCACATTACAATTGTCAAATGATCACGTTCTCTACATCATTACCTATCCATGTGAAAGAATGCATATACTGTAGGCAAGACCACCCGACAGCTTTAGACTAGAATCCAGGAACACAAAAACTGCATCAGTAGAAGGGATTCAGAATCTTCAGTAGTAAAGCATTTTAATGGATCAGTACACTCAGCAGCTTCACTGACATTGACTTGCCTACTTTATTGCTCATATTGGTTATGAAAACAATAATTACATTAACTCTTTATTATTATTTGATGTCTTGCCCTCCCCCCACTAGAGATGCAGCAAAGTTAAATTGCGCCCTCAGAGTGGACGCGAAGTGGCCCACTTCGTGTTGCGATTCCGCTACATGAAGTGCCCATTTAAAACCGTTACTTTGTCACTTCACATTGTAATTATGACTTCGCATTGCTCACTCCGCCTTACTTCGCTTTAAGGCAGAGTGAGAATTCACAGGCAGCCCACACACATCACATGGCTTACACAATGTAGGTCACATGCTTCAGGCAGGAAGTGACTCATGCTTGAAAGAGAGTTTCACTTTTACCTTGTAGTAGGAGAAAGAGGTTGTGTGCTGCTTAGTCAGACAGGAAAATCTTGTGTAAAACTACCATAAACCTTTTAATTTGTTTGCTAATTAGGTGATTATTTTTCCATATTTGTTGTCTGGATTTGTGTTTGTGCAGTATTTCAGTTTAGTATTTGTTAGTTGTTAATTGTTTTTGTGTGCCTGTGTGTGTGTGTCTTGTGAGAGAGAGAGAGAGAGAGAGAGAGAGAGAGAGAGACCAGAATGGAGGGGGAGAGACTAGGTGGTTTTCAGAGATGCAGCAGAGATCAAGTGGGTGTATGCACACGTGGTGGCAGGCTGTGTTTGGAACAGAACACCATCTTGAATGTTCCCCTCCAAAGCAAGAGATAGTGGAGTTGGTGCCATGGAAGCACCACCTCCTGGGGCACATACCAGTGCCCCCCCAGTGCCAGCACCTGCTATGGCCCCTGTGCCAGCGGCTCAGCAGCAGCAGGAAGTCAGGTAGGAGGAGCCACAGCAGTTGCAGCAGCAGGTTTCTGCACCCCCGGCCCCAACTGTGCAGCAGCAGGCCCTGACTCCAACACCTAGATCCCCCCCCCCGCCTGTCCCTGGTCCTCTCCGCACCTCATTAGTGTGGGAGTGTTTTACTAAACTGCCTGAGGACAGCAGTGTAGTAAAGTGTAATTTGTGTGGTGTGGAGGTGCGCCGTGGCCCCAAAGGAAGTCACCTTGGCGCATTAGGTCAGCACACCCACCTGTATAACTTCCACCACGTAGAGCGGCAGGCCAAGGTTGCAGAACAGGGCAGTAATGCACCTGCTGGCCGTGCTGGGGAAGAAGGGGCAGCACGGTGTCTACCTGCGTGAGGTGTGAAGCGGAGGAGGGCCATGGATGAACTGGCTGCTCCACTACCACAACCTGCAGCACTTCCTGGTGACGGTGGCAACCCTCTCCAACTGCCTGCCATGCAGGCTGATTTGGGCCTACTGCAGAGTGAAATGGAAGCTGCTAACCACTGTCTGGACAATGTTGAGCAACAGTTGGATCGAATTGAGGGGCACCAACTGCAGAGTATGGGGATGCTTCAACTGCTGCTTTCCCATCATGACACTGATTATTAGTTTTAGTTTGTCCTTGTACCCACCACCCTCTGAGTGAAACAATGGTTCCTGATGTTGCCCTTGATCTGTCCCCCCCTCTATCTTCAAATTTTGGTCCCTTCCTCCTGCACATCTTTTTTTCAGGATGAGGCTACCCTCTTGTTGATTCCGTTTTTGTACTTGATAGTTTCTATCATGCCCCACCCTTCCTTGTGTTTATATGTAATGTCCTTTAGTGTATCTTCGCCTGGCTTCATTCTGGTGCATACCCTTCAACATTTTAGTTCCCCTCCTTTGTACAGCCATTTTTTGACTTCATTTTAATGTGATGGCTCCCAGTACATCCCAGTATACCCTGTCCCCCAGCCTTTCTTACTTCCTTCTGGCATTTCCCTTGCATATCTTTGCTGCCACTTTTGTGACCCCCTTGACTCACGTACTAAATCTCTCTCTATACATAGCCACTGTCCCAAAAGCATGGAAATTGGCCATAATCATCCCTCTGTACAAAGGTGGTGACCCTTCCCTTCTGGGAAATTACAGACCTATTTTGCTCCTCCCCGCCCTTGCCAAAGTCCAGGAATCCCTTATTTTGTCCAAACTCTCAGCCTTTCTCTCCCCCAACAGCTCCCTCTCACCCATACAGTCAGGTTTCAGAAAGCACCACTCCACCATCACCACCATTCTAAGTGTAACCGACTCCATCCTCTCTGCCATGGACAACAGCCAAACCACAGCTGCCATGTTCGGAGACCTGGCTAAAGCTTTCACCTCTGTCTCCCACCTGCTGTTTCTCTGTAAACTTAGTTCTTTCAGCATTGCCCAACCTGCCATCACCTGGTTCCGTTCGTATCTTCATGATAGACAACAAGCTGTTCAAGTAGGCGACGCTATCTCCACTCTTCTCCCTATCTTATCAGGTGTCCCCCAAGGCTCTATACTTGGTCCCATCCTCTTCTCTCTCTTTATTAATGACCTTCCCTCCATCTGCATCTCCTCAAATGTGCATCTATATGCAGATGACACTATCATCTTTGCCTCGGGTCCCTCCTACGACTCTGTCCTCTCCAACCTCCAAATTGACTTCAGTAGAGTCCAGTCCTGGTTTCTCGACACTCAGCTCACACTCAATGCAAGAAAAACTGTCACCATGGTCTTTGGCTCCAGGCAAAAACTTGCTACCCTCCCTGTCCCCCAGTGATCACTTCCCTGGATGACTCGCCACTGGAGCTAGTCCCAGCCTTCAAGTATCTGGGTGTTTGGCTGGACAGCCACCTTAACTACCACACTCACATTGAGGCCATCTGCTCCAAACTCCGTCCCAAACTCACCATCCTCTATCACCACAAAACCTGCTTGCCTATCCCCACCTGTTGCGAGCTTGTACACAAAACAATCCTGCCCATCATAAACTATGCTGATATTGTCTACGGAATTGTCCCAGCATCCTCCCTTCCAGACTAGATATCCTTCTCAACTCTTTCTGCTGCTTCGCCATTGCCTCCCCTCCACTCACTCACCACTGCCTACTCTATGCCGCACTAGCCCTTGCTCCACTCTCCCACAGGAGAGCCATCCACAGTGCATCCTTCATAGCAAAATTTTGGTTTGGCTCCCTACCTCCTTACCTCACTTCCCACCTCACATCAGCCTCTTCCCTCAACTGCTCTCTTCACCACAGGGACCCACGCACTTTCCACCTGCCCTGACCTCACACTCTCATCAGCCAAGCTACCTTTTCTTACCATCTACCCCTTCTCTGAACAATCTCCCCTCCAATCTCCACCTGGCCCCCACTTGTTTGGCCTTTTCCCAACTTCTCAGGCTCCTACCCACCCCACATTGCATGTATTGTACTAATGGCCCCAACACGCAGCAGTGGCCCCTCACAGTCTCTACTCACCCTCCCTAGCCCCCATCTGCAACCTTGCCCCTTTCTGCTCATGTACTCTGCTCACTTACAGCTTGTTTTAATTTAGATAATGTATTATAGATAATGTATTATATTCCTTGTAAAAATGTCTGTACATACTGATTGTATTCTTCACCATTTGTTACTTCTTTTTCTTCACTGTACACTTGTACCCTGGTCACACCTGGAAATGAGCCTTGGCTCAGTGTGCTTTTCCCGGTCATCAAATTTTAAATAAATGAAATACCTTTAGGTCATCTGACATAGGTCGCTATCCATTTTTGTTGTTGTTAGTCTTCTCCCCATTGTGCACTATTATATGTATAATAATGTTAAGTGTGTGTTCCATCTTTCTTTTGCATAACCTTGTTTACCTCCCAAAAATGGTAAGAACCATGTCTCAAAACAGCTGAAATAAAATAAAGTATCAAAGTGGTTTCCTTGCCATCATTATATTCCTACTTAACAAAACCAGAAAGCCAGCCCTCCAGATGAATAAATGCCAATAAAAAATGTTCACTGCTAGTGCAAATGTATTTATGGCAAAACAAGGCACACAAATTACCCTTGTGCTTCGGCTGTTAGGCCTTCACTAGGGGGCCCCCTAATAAAGGCCTAGCGCCCAGCTTACAAGGTCATTGTGTGTGTTTGCCATCAATAAATTTGCACTGGCAGTGAACATTTTTTCTTGGCATGTATTTGTCTAGAGTGTTGGCTTTTTGGTTTTGTCTTGCACTTTTGGAGCTAGCTAGTCTCTACCATCACCTGTCCACAGTGTTAGTGAAGCATGCTTCTGGTGGCCCTGTTATATTCCTACTTAATAATGTCTGTTTACCATGAAATATTTTTTGTGGCTCAGTAATGTTTCCTTTCTGTTGTGATGGTTTGTTTGTTGAAAAGCAGGAGTGAGCAGTGCAATAATTTGCTAAACAGCACATGTGCAGTGCACTGTCAGGTGCACACACTGCCCAGCCTCCTGAAAACATATATGATAGCTGACTTGTTCCACTGTTGATGGTATAAAGAATAAAGAATATATAATGTATATTTTATTTGTGCCATCATGAACAGTGGACCAATTCATATAATATGTTTTCAGGGGGCTTAGTGGGCAGTGTGCACCTGCCAGTGCACACATGCTGTTTAGCAGATCATTGCAGTGCTCACTCCTGCTTTTCAACAAACAAACCATGACAGAAATGAAACATTGCTGAGGTGGTGGTGGTCACGGGAACAGCTGCAACACATTCCCTCTCACTGTCAGACACACACACAGGTGGGTGGCTGGATATAGTGTGTATTGTGTTACAGTATTTCACTCTCAGTCAGGAGGTAGATATCTTGAATCAGCAGGTTTTAAGCAGCTAACACCTAGTACTACAAATGAACAGTTGTTTTTAAGAGGCTGACTGTGTTTGCTAATGACAGCAGCACACATTCTGTTAAGTCTAATCAGAAATAATGCCAAGGCGGGGAAGGTAAAATAGAAGGACTATGAATTTACTTGTGCCAAATTGCCAGTATGACATTATGGAATGAGACTCATTCAGAGTGGGACACTGATTTTACATTATGATAAACAAAACATGTGCCAATGGAAAAATGTGACAACCTTTTAACCACTTAACTTAAAACCTACCAACATCAACCTCCTCCTCATCATCATACAGGAAGCTTCCCTCACAGTCATCAATGTCTGAATTGTGCCCACTAGGGAATTCTTTCTCCATGATGTCATCATCTACCTCAATGGTAGGCTGTTTCATGCTGCCACCAGGCTGGTCTACTTCTCCCACTTCACCACAACCATGACCATGATGGGGTATGAATACAGAGGTTGCAGTTCAAGCTGGTAGATGCCACTGATTCATTTTTATGCATGTCAGCAAGCTGACATTTGAAGGAGAGAGGTTTGTATGATGGTCCTGAACTATTGCCCCTGCAGAACTGAATACCCTCTCAACACTTACACTGGAGGGTTGGCAGGTCAGGTACTTCAGTGCCACTGAGGTCAGCTCTGGCCATTCACTGACCTTTCCACTCCAGTATAAAAGAGGATTGTCAATTACTGACAGATGCCTGTTTTCAGCCAAATATAAGTCAACCATTCACTGTGCTGCACGAATTCTGGTGGTTGACATATCATCCTGTTCTCTGGATATATTGATGTCACAGATCCTGACTTGGTACAAAGCACCCCAAAGTGGGTTAATGGCAACCGGTTTTGATGACAGACTGTCTGGAACTGCAGCCGCCTTACAGGATGTGCTTGGTAAAACCCCAAACTGACCTTCAGCCTGGTTATGCTGCTGAAGTTTGCTGATCTTGGCACATGACTTCTTTGCCCCATGAAACAAGCACACCAGTTGCACATTTCAGCTACAGCAGCATTAAGTTCATGTGACACTGCATGATTGGGTGGGTACTTCAGATTATGGGCAAAAACACTCTCCAATGTGGGCTGACTTGTTGTTACATGTTTTGCACAGTGTGCGACAAATGGCTCTGCTCCGTGAATAGCCGAGGTGGGGTGTGGACATGTGATGAAGAGGGGTACACAGTTGACAAGTCCACAAATGAAGTTATTTTCCCCATTTTAAATACAGGGGTTGATGTACCACTTGCACTAAACCTACTGCATAGACCACCACCACCACTACTGCTGCTACTCTGACCACCACTTGACAAGATTTCTAAATCATAATCCTCCCCCTCATCACGCCTGTAATCCTCTGGTGTTATTTCAACACTACTACAAACATTGCTACTTGGTCTTACAGTCATGGAAGGGGATAACATGCTCAATAAGGTTGATGACAAGGGTGAACGCCCCACTATGGTATTAGCTGCCCTCTGGTGCCGAGTCCACAGTGCCATGTGCCTGTTCTTAAGATGTGTATTCTGGTCTCCCATGCCCAGATGACTTCCCTTTTTGCCTCGACTCACACATGCATGGCAAAGCTGGCAGATTGCAACTGACTCATTATTTGCATCTTGGATAAAAAAAATCCCAAACAAGGGATTGTGATCCCCTACTTTTAACATGTCCTTGATGCTGCTTATTGGACTCCATTTTTTAACCCCTGAAATGGGGGATGTACTACATGATTTTTCTGACTGGACACACTTGGACTCTGACTGACCACCATGACTACCTATGATTATTACTTGGTCATCATGATCATCATCAACAGGAACCGCTAAATCACAACTTTTTTGAGGAGGGGGGATTTAACACCAACAGACCCAGACACAGCCACCTTCATTTTCTTTTTCTCCAGTTCCCAACAGGGGTCACAGACATCATCATCATATTCATATTCATCAACATCATCCACATCCACAATTTCAACTTGGATGCTGTCCTGTGGAGAACAGGTTCCAACCACAGCATCATCATCATCATCATCACCCGATATTTTTGTGCCACACTTTGAGTCACTGGATGGCAAAGGCATGACCTCAACAGAGCTGGAAAAAATGTGACATTGTGAGTTATTGTCACCAGGATCAGAATCATGTTCAACTACCATGGGGATGTTATGGAGTATGACATCATCTACACTGTCAGTCACAGCTTTAGACACAACTATATTTCTAAACGGTTAACTGGTCAGAAGTGGAACTTGGGGCAACAATACTCATGCCAGCAGCAACTGCACTAACACCACCAGCAGGGACATCATCTCCTCCAACTATCAGTGAAGCTACAGATTGTGCTGTAAAAAACACTGATGGAGAAATCCCTTTACTGACATCAGCTATGAATTTCTGCATACTACCACACCCATGGCTAATCTTGCCACTGGCAGCAGTGCCATGGCCAGAAACAGCTTTGTTTGCATGTCTCTTCGCAGGCATTTTTGGGGATCACTAAGAAAATTCTAAATAAATTTAGATTTCTGAACTTTCAGTCTGGGCCGATGGATGGGAAGCCAAAAAACAACAACTGTGGCCTGCAGATGGAGATTTGGCACTGAACAGATGCAAATGCACAGACAGATTAAGATTGCACAGTGCAATCAAGAGATGCAGATGCAAAGGCACACCACCTTAACCAGTGCTCACAAGTCACAAATCCAAATCTGGAAAAAAATATCTTTTGTGGTTAGGGGGGCAGTGCACTACAATAACAGTACACTACCAAGATACCACAAAGCACTACAAAATAACACAGGTGGATAGCAGGTTCACAGTGCTGCAATTACTGTGTGGCACAATAAAATGTGTCTGATTTGATGGCAAGTGTCGCACACATACTCACACACGCACTGCAAGTAATGCATAGCAAATTGAAAACTTCAGTAATATAACCAAATCTTTTAAACAAACTGAAATTATGCACTGTTGCACCACAACAATCAGCAAAAAAAGTCAAAAATTACTGAAAATATTACTGTGCGTACATTAATACAGTTATACAAGAAAAATATTATCAAAAGAGAAAGACTGCCTTTCTCCTAGTTTATTTACCTCCCTCCACCACAGATACACCCCTCCACCAAGCACACTTCAAGTGTCTGTCACTACAGAGACTGAATGTTCTAAATTAACATTCAAAATCCATACACAAACAATAAACACTCGATGATATGAGCACAGGAGGATTTCCTACAATTGATGTACTAAATTTTGAACAAAAAATAAATGGCCCAAAAAGGCTTTCTGAATGGCTTTTAGAGGGTTTGAATCTCAGAGCTCTGAGAGCAAACTGTCTCCAGCTTCCACTACACACACACACACTACACAGAACTGAGGCTGTGCAGATAATCTAGAGCCCATATGATCTGCAATCCCATGAATCACTGTAAAATTTGCCTTGGAGCTCACCAACAAGGCGAAGTGATGTGAAGTACATTGAAATCAATGTACCTCACATTAAAATTTGTGCAGAAGTGGTTGGGAAAAGGTGGAGTAACATAAAGTCTTTGTCTCCAATGGACTTTGTGTTCCTCATGATGTGAAGTTCTCTGCTTCACATTGCGGATTACTTTGCAGATTCCACCTTAATTCACAAATTGCTTCGTGTACGGATTTTGGCCACTTCACCCACCACTACCCCCCACCACTCTTGACAATTTACAGAGTTATGTTTTACTAGCACCAGCACAGGTATACCTTCTCCATGTTAGTTGCTAACTGGAAAAGAATAGGAGCTTTGTAATCACATCGTATAAATTATATATATATATATATATGTGTGTGTGTATATATATATATATATATATATATATATATATATATACACATATATATACACACACACACACACACACATATATATATATATATATATATATATATATAGGTCTATATTTATTCATGGCAAAAACTGTGTTAATGCATCAGTTAGGGTTGTTACACAGCAACAAAAGCAGAGAAATGCGGCGTTAGGATTCAAAACCCTAACTCCGGATTCCCCCCCCCCACCACATATAGACTTCTAAAATAGCCAGCAGGCTGGGCGTACTGCAAGTTACTCCGGCATGATTTTGTCCTCCCTGTTTTACTTTCATCTAGTTTTTGCTATTTCCACCTTATTTTTGCCTAATTTTCACTCTACTTGGTTTTATTTTTGCTCTCTGTTTTATTTTTGCTCTACTCATAGTGGGTTAGCATGGGCAGGAAGAAGTTCCTTTTGGAGTGATACCGTGACAGTTTTACAACTCTGCAGTGTGTACTGGGGATGCTGATTTGGTCCTGTAATCGCCTCGAGGAAAGAAGTTTATGTCGGGACTTTAGTATTGTTTCTGTGCACCTTCTGAGCATTTTTATTGCTCTTCATTTGGCTTACTGGATTATTGGGACTATCTGGAGGCAATTTGTTGTTTGTTTGCTAAAGTCCTGATCCTGTTGGATGTGAAATTGAAATTAATTGATCGTGAGGGAATCTTAGGAGAAGAAGTGGCTGTCGGCGATATTGATCGCAGCGACTGGCAAGATTATTGTGCTATTGATTGGACCATGGAGATAGGAGCTGTTTAAGGATTCTGTGATGGCATCTGAAGATTGGATTATTTCTGTGGAAGCTATTGGGTGGTCCCAGCCCTGCAGGGTGTCTGGTGGCTGAGGCTTGTGGCTGCACGGGGGCTGGGTTTAAGTTTGGCCGTGTAGCTGGATGACTGAGCCAACAGTTCCTTCAGGTTCCCGGGGGGCCAGCTGGTGGGTTGGCACCAGTGGGGTCCTGTAGTGGTGGTTACGGGTAATTTCAGTCGCAGTTCTCCTTGTATGGGTTTGGGGGCCACGTTTTTTGCACTATCTGGTTTTCGAAAGGAGGATTCATATTTTACTTCTTCTGCTTGCCACTGTCAGACTTTTAATTTTATTTCTCATTGTTAACATAACCTGAAAGGCAGTGAGAGTGCCTATTCTTTGATCAGTTTCCCACGTAGTGAGGGAACCTGGGGACTGAAAATCATTTGTGACAGCAATATTATATTTGCTCAGGTAGTGAAAGCACCTGTGCAAAATTCATTTAACATACTAACATTACTTTGGTTCAGATAGTGAAAGTACCTGATTTTGTTGGCTCCCTCAGGCTGTGAGAGGGCCTCAGGGGGCTGATGATGATTTTTATTTGAATTTATTTAATATTATTGGATCTGAGTTATAGTGAAGAGGTTTTATTTCATGATTTCTTCTCTTCAAGTTGATCAAGTGTCATCCTGGACTCTGAGCTTGCACTATTCACATTAGACTGGTTAATTTGTATTATGACTGGCTTTTAAAGTTTTATTGTTTATTACTGTTATTAGTAGTAATTTGTGGGGTTGTTAATTCGGGGTTGGTATCTTGGGGTTGTAGGTGGTATTATATTGTTTTTTGTTATATTGGGGTTCATGTTTAAGTCGCCTTCCAATCTTTGAAGAGAGATTGGTAGGGTGTATGATTAAAATATTTTCATTTGTTATTGATTATTTGTATTGGTGGGTTGAGTTTTAGGTTCTTGATGTGTGCTGATAGATTGGAGATTAGTATGTGTAGGGAGGGTCCAATGATGGTCAGGCAGTATTCCCCCACCAGGGTCAGGGAACTGCACCCCTTTGACTACCCTTTTCTATCACTAGAGACTTATAAATGTTGTCAATCCCTCGGGATTTCTAGGAGGCATCAAAGGGGGGGAGGGCCAGGCCTGGTGGGGAAATGGAAAGGGGGGGATGTATTGGGGTGGTGGGGACCAGGCGATGCCCTGGGGCAAAATGGTGCCAGGACAGGGGCAATCCCTGTTTTGTTCCCATACCCAAGGGCCCAGCAATTGATGCTGGTCAGGAGTTGAGGTCTTCCCCAGCATCTCATCCAACCTGGGCAGTGTTATGTAATGCTAGATCCATTAAAAACAAGACAGCTATTATAGCTGACCTTGTTGAAATGGTGGACCTGGCATGTATCACTGAGACCTGGCTGGATGAAAATGCAGGCCCAGTATTGGCCTCTGCAGTACCAGCCAGGTTCTCTGTGATTCACTGCCCAATGCTGGCTCGTAGGTGTGGGGCTGTAGCCATCTTTTTTAAGACTGAACTGGGCCTTGTGGATGTTCCAGTGGGGAACACCAGATCCTTTGAGTATATCATGGGTGAGGGTGTAGGTTGCAGGATACTCCTCATTTACCATGCACCAGGAGATGGGGGTTTATTCCTGCAGGAGATTGCAGACTTCATTGTCAACATTGGTACCCATGCTGTTTGCAGTGTATATGCTGCCATTAGGAGATAATATCAGGTGATACGGCTTGAGTTTTCACTGCTATGCAGATGATACTCAGCTGTATATGTCCTTTGTACCCAGACAGGGTGATGCAATCCCTGTGCTAAACAACTGCCTCTCCGAGATCAAAGACTGGATGAGCTTGAGTTGGTTGAGATTGAATCTGGATAAGACTGAGGTGTTGATGGTGGATCTGGGTCACCCAGGGGTGGGTTTTGGAGCTGGGCTCATGTCAGGCTTATGGCTTGATAGTGTTCAGCTCATTACCTCAGATCGAGTGCATAACCTGGGTGTTATTTTTGATGACGGTCTGACCCTGAAGTCTCAGGTGTCAGCAGTGGTCAAATCCTCATTTTACCATCTGAGGAATATCACTTGGGTGAAACACTTGATTTCTCTGGGTGACCTTCCAACATTGATCCATGCCTTCATTACCACCCATCTTGACTACTGCAATACCCTCTACCTAGGGCTGTCTGGGGTTGATATCCACCACCTGCAGCTAGTGCAGAATGCTGTGGCCAGGCTGATGACTGGTACCTCTAGGACCAGTCATATTATGCCTGTGCTGTGCAAACTACACTGGCTGCCAGTTCAGTGGAGGATCACCTATAAGGTAGGCTTGCTTACCTTTAAAGCCCTACATGGACAGGGACCTGACTATCTGAAAGATCTTCTGACTCCCTACTCCCCCAATCGCCCTCTCTGATCCACCGATGAGGGATTGCTGGAGATTCCAAGGGTTTGTCTTAAAACATCTGGAGCTCGTGCCTTTTCATTTACAGCACCAACCCTGTGGAATTCTCTACCTCATCATTTGAGAGAATGCCTGACTGTCAGCAGCTTTAAATTGATGCTGAAAACATATTTATTCTCTTTAGCTTTTCTTAACTAAGTGTTACTCTATCGGCTGATTTTAAAATGTTAATACTGTTTTATTGTAATTTATATTGTGTACAGTGCCTTGATTGTGAAAGGCGCTATATAAATAAAGTTTGCTTGCTTGATTGCTTACACACACGCACACACACACACATATATACATGTAAATAGGGGAAGGACCAAGGCAACACAACCAATCACAGACAACCAGCAGGAGGTGTATACCTCTGTTACTGTAGCAAGTAGGGAAAAAATTCAACTTCAGGTATCATACAGTATTTTCAAACTTGTTTCAGCAGGTTAGTTCACCTAAAGGTAAACCAAGGTGCCAGCAGTGAAAACTCTGTACCTTGCTTCATTTTCAACATATGGGTGCAGAAAGGCATGATGGGCACTGCATTGTTAGCCTATGGGAAATTGCAGAATTTTGGAACACTGTAACTTTATGATCCTTAACTATTTTTGCACCAAAGTAGCAAAAGGCACATCTGTGGGACCAGGGCTTGCCACCCTGTAAATTTCAGCCCAAAGGACCCAACCATTTGCTTGCAGGAGGATGGCAAAGATGTGCAGTTATCAGGAGCATAGTTTCACAAAATACTTTTGCAAACACGAAAGTGTCACAAACAGAAGACGTGACACTTTTGCATGTGTGAAAGCATGTAAAATGCTTTTGCACAATACTTTCGCAAACACGAAAGTGTTGCAAATGTAGAACACAACACTTGAGCATTTGCAAAAGTGTTTTGCTAAACTAATTTCAGGAAATGTCCAAAATCCTGTTTTGGGGCTTGTAAACCCCAAAGAAGCATATGTGTAGTCCATGTTGTGTGTTGGTGGCAGCATGGGGCCCAAGATGCCCAGTTGTCCATAGTGATATGTGTTTGGTGAAGTGTGGAATTTCTGGGATGAGAGTTAGCAATGATGACACCATGCCACACCCTGACATCTGTTGGTGTGTGGAAGATGGGAGCATGGGGGGTGTGGTTTCGTGGTTTAGATAGTTATATGTTATTTCTGTTACCTGCTGCTGGTTGTGTGTGATTGGTTGTGTTTCCTTGGTCCTTCCCCTACTTGCATGTACGTGTGTGTGTGTGGTGGTGGTGGAGGTGGGGGGAATGCGGAGTTAGGGTTTTGAACCCTAACACTGAATTTCCCTGCTTTTGTTGCTGTGTAACAACCCTAACTGATGCATTAATGGAGTTTTTGCCATGAATTTCCTTCTTTTGAGAGTGTGAGCTATTAATTCTGAAAGGTATGTTTTGGTGGGCCTTGGAGACCCAAAGGACCCCTGCTACCAATTCTGTCATAATCACATGTGTTTGTGGGAGCGCGGGCCCTCTGAGCCCTGTGCTCTCATGTACACAGAAGCAGGACACCATAGTGCAGCTCTGTGGTATAAGAAAACCTTGTAACAGTGATTTGCCACAGTAAGGGTGACAGTAATGATAACGGTAACACTAACACTAACGGTAACATTAACGGTAACTGTAATGCAAGCGGTAACACTAATGCTAATGGTAGCGGTACTGGTAACGCTAACGGTAATGATAACGCAAACGCAAATGCTAATGGTAACGGTAAAGGTAATGGTAATGCAAATGGAAATGCAGACAGTAACACAAATGGTAATGGAAATGGAAACGTTAGCAGTAATGCAAACAGTAATGCAAATGCAAGTGGAAATGGAAATGCAACTGGTAACGTAAAAGCAAATGCAAATGTGAACAGTAACGGAAATGCTAACACAGATGCAAATGCAAATGGTACTGTTAACGGTAACGCTAATGGTAGTGGTAATGGTTACAGTACCAGAAATGCAAACAGTAATGGTAATGGCAACAGTAATGCTAATGGTAATGCTATCGATAACATAAATGCAAATGGTAATGGTAACGCAAACGCTAATGGTAACAGTAATGCTAACGTTAACGGTAATGCAAATGCAAGCACAAATGGTAATGCAAATGCAAACGGTAACAAAAATGATAATGCAAACAGAAATGCAAACACAAATGCTAATGGTAACGCAAACGCTAATGGTAATGATTACAGTAACGCTAACGCTAATGGTAACGTAACGGTGATGCAAACACAAACAGAAATGCGAATGCTAACGGTAATGGTAGCGCAAACGCAAATGGTAACGGTAACACCAATGGTGATACAAACGCAAACACAAACAGTAATGATAATGGTAACGCCAATGCAAACACAAATGTAAACATAAATGGAAACGCTAACGATTACAGTAATGCAAATGGAAATGCAAACGGTAACACAAACACAAACGGTAACGCTAACGGTAATGCTAATGGTAGTGGTAATAGTAATAGTGCCAGAAACGCAAACAGTAATGGTAATGCTAACAGTAACACTAACGCTAATGGTAATGCTATCGGTAACGTAAACGCAATCGCAAACAGTAATGGTAATGCAAATGCAAATGCAAACGCTAATGGTAACTCAAACAGAAACGGTAATGCAAATGCAAATGGTAACAAAAACAATAATGCAAACATAAATGCAATTGGAAATGCAAATGCAAACACAAACGCTAACGGTAATGCTTACAGTAACTCTAATGCTAACACTAACGGTGATGCAAAAGCAAACACAAACATGAACGCTAATGGTAATGGCAGTGCAAATGTAATGGTAATGCTAACAGTGATACAAATGCAAATGCTAATGGTAAAGGTAACACAAACGCAAACATAAACGGAAATGGAAATGCTAATTGTTACAGTAACACAAACGGAAATGCAAACGGTAACACAAACGCAAATTGTTACAGTAATGGTGATGCAAACACAAATGCAAAAGGTAATGGTAACAGTAACATAAACGCAAACGCTAATGGCAACAGTAATGGTGATGCAAACAGAAATGCAAACGCAAACGGTAACACAAATGCAAGCGCAAAATCAAATGGTAACAAAAATGGTAATGCAAATGGAAATGCAAACACAAACACAAATGCTAATGGTAATGCTTACAGTAATGCTAACACTAACGGTGATGCAAACGCAAACACAAATGTGACCGCTAATGGTAATGGTAGCGCAAACGCAAATGTAATGGTAACGCTAACGGTTATGCAGACACAAATGCGAATGGTAATGGTAATGCAAACACAAACATAAATGGAAATGGAAATGCTAATGGTTGCTGTAATGCAAATGCAAATGGAATTGCAAATGGTAATGCAAACACAAATGGCTATGGTAACGGTAATGCAAATGCAAATGCAAAAGGTAATGGTAACAGTAATGTAAACACAAACGCTAATGGTAACAGTAACGGTGAAGCAAATGGAAAAATTAACGCAAATGGTAAAGGAAACACAATCACAAATGCAAATGCAAACGTAATCGTAACGCTAACGTTGACAAAAACACAAACCGAAACACTAACGATAATGCTAATGCACACGCATTGTGTCTGAAAGAGGTGCATCAAGAAGCACAGTGAATACGAAGAAGGTGGGCATAATAGTGGGATTCGGACGGGAAAATTAGCACTTGGACTACTAAATTGCTTATATCTCAGGAACCGTACAAGGTAGAAAAAAATTAAAATGTCATATTATTTAGGGCTTTCCAGGCTAGTTTTGCACTAAGAATTTTGTGATGAAAAGTCCGTATCTCTAACCATTTTCAAGGTATGGGACCCGAAAGGCTAGACGGATGCCATAATGTTAATCTATGGGAAAAA
Source organism: Neoceratodus forsteri (assembly GCA_016271365.2). Classification (NCBI taxonomy): domain Eukaryota; kingdom Metazoa; phylum Chordata; order Ceratodontiformes; family Ceratodontidae; genus Neoceratodus; species Neoceratodus forsteri. The sequence goes on from CM057452.1 coordinate 1,783,348,988, forward strand.
TGGTCGACTTCAGAGTGCCATAACTTTGGAGCCCTGTAATATTTTGCCACCAAACCACCAAAAGGCACATCAGTGGGATCTTGGCTTTCTACCCTGCAAACTTCAGCCCAAAAGACCAAACCATTATCTTGCAGGAGGGTGGCAAAGATTTCCAGTTATTTTGCCCATACTTTCACAAATTACTTTCGTATTTTTCCCCAAAATTTTAAAAATGTATTTCTGGGGGGTTTAACCCCCCAACAAAAGATATGCCTAGCATCCTCCGGAACTGACTAGGTGAACACAACAAGAATTGTGTTCCTAGAGTGTCCCAATTTTAAATGCCAGGCATTTTTCTGAGCTCTAACTGAAAACAAAATGGCCGACTCATGAAAGTAAAAGGGCCATTTGCGACAGTAAAAATGGCCATTTGTGAAACTTTCGCATCTGTTGTTAACTTTCCCATAGACTATAATGGGGAACCTTGTTTTTTTGAATAACTTTTGAACCATTTAATATTTTTTCATGAAATCTTTGAATGGCACATCAGTGACCCCGGCTGCATGTTCCCTGAAGTTTTCAGACTGAACAAGCAAATTGTGTGGGCTGTAGGCATGAGCAAAGAAACATGCAAAAAGTCTTTTTTTTTCCGTTTTTTTTTTTGCGTTCTGTAGCTTCACAACCATACATCTGACTGTAACGCAACTTGGCAGATCCAGAGATACATAGTGCCAGACTGTGCACGCAAAATTTCAGGCAAATCTGTCATACGGTGGCAAAGTTATTAACATGCAAAATTTGAGGTTTTGTATGTAAGTGGCTCCTCAACCCTAACTATAGTGATACGGATATATATATATATATATATATATATATACACACACACATATATATATATATACATATATAAGACAAAGAACCTCTGTGCACCAGCACTGAGGCAATGGTTACCCCAAAGGGCATTTAGCTGGGAAGCCAAGTTTCAAAGAAATACAAAATCACACATGTCCCCACAATGCAAATCACCACAGAATATTATGCTGGTTCAACTTTAAGCAGAAATGCATGGTGCCGAAAGGCCTCTCACGCAGTTTGCAAAGGGTGCCAACAGAAGACATAAACACGTGTTTCGTCCTACCAGGACTCATTAGTATGCCTCATCTGTTTGACACCCCAGTGGAATGAACCAGCTACTCTAAGATGGTCTATCTGGGTTATGTTGTGGTGAACACAATTAAAACAAAAAACAATTTAAAAGACAAAAAACCTTTGTGCGCAAGCACTGAGACAATGGTTACCCCAAAGGGCATTTGGCTAGGAAGCCAAGTTTCAAAGAAATACAAAATCACACATGCCCCCACATTGCAAAGCATCATGGGCTGCATATGCAAATCACTACAGACTATTGTGCTGGTTCAACTTTAAGCAGAAATGCATGGTGCCGAAAGGCCTCTCACAGTTTGCAAAGGGTGCCAACAGAAGGCATGGAAACGTGTTTCATCCTACCAGCACTCATCAGTATACCTCATCTGTTTGACACCCCAGTGGAATGAACCAGCTACTCTAAGATGGTCTATCTGGGTTATGTTGTGGTGAACCCAATTAAAACAAAAAACAATTTAAAAGACAAAGAACCTCTGTGCGCAAGCACTGAGGCAATGGTTACCCCAAAGGGCATTTGGCTGGGAAGCCAAGTTTCAAAGACATACAAAATCATACATGCCCCCACAATGCAAAGCATCATGGGCTGCATGTGCAAATCACCACAGAATATTATGCTGGTTCAATTTTAAGCATATATATATATTAGAGGCTAAAAACTCTGTTTAATGCATCAGTTAGGGTTGTTCCACAGTGACAAAAGTAAGGAAATTCAGTGTTAGGGTTGAAACCTCCCCAGACACTTCCAGCCTGCCCTCCAACTGCCATCAGGGTGCGCGTTGGGGTCCTTGGCCCTAACTCTCACCCCATCACATGTGTAAAGAAGCAGAAGTATAGGAGAATGGGGTGAGAGTTAGGACTGATGACCCCAACACGCACCCCGATGATGGTTGGGGGGCTGGCTGGAGGTGTCCAGGGGGGGTTTCAACCCTAACACCGAATTTCCTTACTTTTGTCACTGTGGAACAACCCTAACTGATGTATTAAACAGAGTTTTTTGCCTCTAATTTCCCTTCTTTTTGAGAATGATGACGAGAAATACTGAATGTAATGCGGCAGCGGGCCCCGCGCTCCCGCCATGTGATGTCTTGTGACAGAGTAACAGGAACAGCAATGCAAACACAAGGTGGAAATGCAAATGGTAACAGTAATGAAAATGCAAGGGCAAATGACAACGCAAAGGGTAACACACACGGTGGAGCACACGGGAATGGTAACACTAACAAGTACAGAAACACAAGGGGAAACAGTAACTGCAACAGTAACAGAAGCGCATACCCTGTTTTTGCTGGACAACTGCATAGAGAAACTCAGTGTGTACAAAGAATGTATGCATTGTAATGGCAATGGAAGCTTAAAACGAGCATTGGAAGTACTTCATTGCAAATATCTCAGCAACCGTATAACGTAGAAAAAAAATTAAATTTCACAGAAATCATTATTTTCCTGGCTACTGTTTTGTGTTACATAGCCCATAGCACTATGTAAGTTGCACCAAAAAATCCATATCGCGCATCATTTTCGAGATACAAGCCCCGAAAGACGCGGCATATGCCACCATGTTAGTCTATGGGAAAAAACGTCAACTCTGGAGTACCGTAACTTGCCATCTGTGCAATATTTTTTCACCAGACCACCAAAAGGTACATCTGTGACATGTTGACTGCCTTCCCTCCAAATTTGAACCCAAAAGAGAAAATGGTTCTTTTCCAGCAGGTTGGCAAAGAACTCCTGTCATTTCAGCCATAGCCTGGAAAAGTAGTGTCGCAATTTGCGACACTTTTCACAAAATTTTGCGAAAGTGTCACAGGTGCGACACTACTTTTTCCAGAAATTTGAAAAACATATTTCTGGGGTGTTTAACCCTCAAATAAAGACATGGCTAACATCCTCAGGGTCTGACTAGATGAACACAAAAAGAATTCTGTCACTAGAAGGTCCCAATTTTAAATGGCAAGCATTTTTCTGATCATTAACTGAAAACAAGATGGTGGATTTGCGACACTACTAGGGCCATTTGCAAAAGTAAAAGGTGCATTTGCGACACTTTCGAAGTTTTTATTAACTTTTCCCATTGACTTATAATGGGAACTTGTTTTTTGAATAACTTTTGAACCGTTCAATATTTTTTTATGAAATCTTCAAAAGGCACATTGGGCACCCTGGTTGCATGTTCCCTGAAGTTTTCAGACTGGTCACCCAAACCGTGCGACCTGTAGGTGCGAGCAAGGAATGCGCAAAAAACTGTAAATGTGCACATGGATGTTGCTTAATAACTCTGCAACTGTATATCTGACTTGTACAAAACTTGGTAAGTCCCAAGATCTATGGCTATGCCTCATGCCTGCCAAATTTCAGATAAATCCATTGAATGGTTGCAAAGTTATTAAGGTGCAAAGTCTGACCCTTTAACATTAAAAAGGCTCCTCAACCCTAACTATGGTAGCTCATCATACTACATAATATATATATATATATATATATATATATATATATATATATACAGTGTGTATATGTATATATATATATATATATATATATATATATATAGAGGCAAAACTCCATTTAATGCATCAGTTAGGTTGTTCCACAGCGACAAAAGTGAGGAAATTGATGTTAGGGTTGAAACCCCTTTGTACCCCTCAGCCCACCCCAACCAGCATTGGGGTGCACGTTGAGGTCATTGGCCCTAACTATCACCCCATCACATGTGGAAAGAAGCTGAGGAATAGGAGAATGGGTGTGAGTTAGGATTAACAACCCCTAGCAGCACTCCTGATGCTGGTTGGGGAGGTGGGCTGGAGGGGTGTAAGGGTGGTTTCAACCCTAACATCACCTTTCCTCACTTTTGTCACTGTGGAACAACCCTAACTGATGTATTAAACAGAGTTTTTTACCTCTAATTTCCCTTCTTTTTGAGAATGATAATGAGAAATAGTGAATGTAATGTGGCGGGAGTGCGGGGCCCTTTGGGCCCCATGCTCCTGCCACATGATGTCTTGTCACATAGTAACACGGTGCCCGCAAACACAAATGGTAATGCACATGGTGACGCAAAGTGAAACAGAAAGAGAAACAGTACTGTAGACACAAATGGTAAAAATAATGCAAATGCAAGCACAAATGAAAATGCAAAGGGTAATGCACATGGTGGCATAGACAGGAATGGTAAGTGAAATGGGTACGGAACAGCAAGTGGAAGTGGTAAGGGTAACAGTAATGTAAGCGCACAGGCTGGTTTTCCCCCAAAAGCTGCATAGAGAAAGACAGTGAGTACAAAGAATGTATGCATAATAATGGGTCTCAGAGCAGAAAATGAGGAGTTGGAATACTAAATTGCTTATATCTCAGGAACCGTACGATGTAGAAAAAAATTTAAAAGTCATATGATTTATGACTTTCCTGGCTAGTTTTGCACTTTGCCCCATTAGGGGCCAAGCGTTTTTCTCACAAAAAGTCTGTATCTCGAACCGTTTCCGAGATACGGGCCCTGAAAGGCGCGGTGAATGCCGTAATGTTATCCTATGGGGAAAAAGAGAAGTTCAGAGTGCCATAACTTTGCTGCCCTGTAATATTTTTTTCACCAAACCACTAAAAAGGCACATCTGTGGGATGTTGGCTTTCTTCCCTCCAAATGTCAGTGTAAAAGACCAAACCGTTATTTTGCAGCAGGGTGGCAAAGAATTCCTGTCATGCAGCGGACGCCGCAATGTTAGTCTATGGGAAAAAATGTCAAATTCGGAGTACTGTAACTTTGCATCCATGCAATATTTTGTCACCAAACCACCAAAAGGCACATCTATAAGATGTTGGCTGCCTTGTCTCCAAATTTCAGCCCAAAAGACCAAACTGTTCATTTGCAGCAGGGTGGCAAAGAATTCCTGTTATTTTGGGCATAGTGTCGCAAAGTAGTGTTGTGATTTGTGAAAGCTTTCGGACAGATTTGTGAAAGTGTCGTGAGTGCGACACTACTTTGCGACATTACTTTTTCCAAAAAATTTGAAAACATATTTCTGGGGTGTTTTACCCCAAAATAAAGACACAGCTAGCATCCTCAGGGTTGACTAGGTGAACACAGAAAGAATTGTGTCCCTAGAGGGTCCCAATTTTAAATGCCAAGTATTTTTCTGATCACTAACTGAAAACAAAATGGCGGATTTGCGAAAACTACTAGGGCCATTTGCAACACTGAAAAGTGCATTTGCGACACTTTCGAATGTTCTGTTAACTTTTCCCATTGATTTATAATGGAAAATTGTTTTTTGAATAACATTTGAACCGTTGCACCCAGGGAGCACCAGAGCCACCACCACTACCTCAGAGGTTGCGAAGAAAGCACAGCAGTTGGACCACAGTGGTCTCAGGGAGGGTAAAGGTGGTGGAACAGAGGCACACCCAGTCAGTTGTTCCAATCCACAATCCATACACCATTCTGGGGGAACATAGTTCCCCTATGGATGCACCCGCAGAGGAGACTGAGGGTGTAGACAACTGTCACAAGGGAGGCCCTCAGGAAGGAGGCAGAGGGCACCACAGGGAAAGGAAGCAGCTCCTGGTGGGGACTCAATTATTAGGGGATAGAACTGGGGAAGCAAGAAAAGTGAAGTAAGGTGCCAGCCTGGTGCCATGGCTTGGACGGACAGGAAGCGCATCCTTAGGATCACGAGAACAGTTGCACAGGAGTCTGAGCTGGACGTCATTGTCCACCTAGGGACAAATGACTTGGCTCATCATGAGATTAGAACAGTGCAGAAGGACTTTGTAGAGTTGGGGAGGGGCTTAAGACAAGTAGCACACACAGTATCCTTCTCAGAGGTGCTGTCTGTCAGTGGCATGGGTGAGGCGAGGGTACTTTGCACCATGCAGTTTAATGAATTGTAGAAAAAATGGTGTGGAGCACAGGGGTTTGGCTTCACTGGGGACTGGGGTTCCACCTGGAGGGACACCAGCCTATACTGGCAGGATGGTCTGCATCTGTCCAGGAAGGGAACAAGTCTTTTGGGCAATCAGTTTAATTGCTTCATTGGGAAGCTTTTAAACTAGTCAAGGGGGGAGGCACTGATAAGCAACAGGAAAATCCCAGCCTCCCCCTACAAAACAGGATACTAAATGAGAAAAAGACCAAGGTAGAAAGGTCAGTGGGGGATGCTGCTACAGAAGGTAAAGCCATCAAAAAATGGAGAGCAATGAGTACCAATGCCCGTAGTCTGGGTAACAAGCTTCCTGAATTAGTGGCCTTGATGGAGGAGGAACATCTGGGATATTGTGGCAGTCACAGAAACATGGCACACACAGAACCATGACTGGGACATAAACATACCAGGATACACTGTCTACAGGAGGGACAGGGAGGGTAAAAGAGGAGGAGGAGTAGCTCTCTACATAAGAGAAGGAATCAAAGCAACAGAACAAAAGGGTAAACAGGGAGGAGAAGAAGCACTGTGGGTCAATTTGGAGGCAGGCAATGGCACCACAATCCGCACAGGGGTTTTATACAGACCCCCCTCTCAGGGGGAGGAAATGGACAAGGAAATGATAGAAAGTATACTTAGAATGGCAGATAAAGGGGAGATATTGCTGATGGGTGATCTGAATATGCCAGATGTTAACTGGAGTGCAGTTGCAGCAGCCACTTCTAAGAGTGGGGTTATTCTAGATGCCCTACAGGGGGCATGCCTTAGACAACTAGTATTGGAACCCACTCGAGAGGGAGCAATCTTAGACCTGGTCCTCTCAAATGGAGATGGAGAGAGGATCACAGATGTAGAAGTGGGTAGCCATCTGGGAACTAGCGACCATTGAACAGTATGGTTCACGTATAAACACAGCAATAGAGTCTGCTTCATACAAAGGCAAAAGTACTGAACTTCAGGAGGGCTGACTTTGCCAAAATGGGTGAGTGCCTAAGGAATGCACTAGCAAATGGGCAGGAAGGAGGGGGTGGAAGAACAATGGGGAATAATAAAAACTGCCATCACAGAGGTAACAAGCCTTTGTGTGAAGCAAATAAACAAAACAAAATGATGTAAGAAACCACTATGGTTCTCAAAGGAGGTGGCAGTGAAGGTTCAAGAGAAAAAGAAAGCATTCAGAAAGTACAAGGAATCACAGAAGGAGCAGGACAGAGAATTGTATCAGTTAAAGCAAAAGGAAGCTGGGAAGGCAGTCAGAACAGCAAAGGCCTGAACTGAGGAAAAGATAGCCAACTCAGTTAAGAAGGGGATAAAACCTTTTATAGGTACATCAGGGAGCGAAGGAAGACTAAGGGAGGGATAGTGAGACTTAATAAAGGGAGGGGTGGGCAGAGGGTGACTGTGAAAGGCAGAGATACTAAACAAATATTTGTGCTCAGTATTTACAAATGAAGAGGGAGGTACCCAAAACAAACAATAGAAACACTTGGATACAGAAGTTGATACCAGCCCATTTACAGAAGAGAGGGTTCTGAAAGAACTCTTAAAACTGAAGGTGACAAAGCAATGGGGCCTGATGGGATTCATCCCAGAATTCTAAAAGAACTAAGGGTAGAACTAGTGACACCACTGACTACCCTCTTTAACAAATCATGGGGAGGACGGGTGGTACCTGAGGACTGGAAGAGGGCCAATGTGATTCCCCCTTCACAAAAGTGGAGCAGGCAGAAGCGGAAACTACAGACCAGTTAGTTTAACCTCAGTGATAGAGAAATGATGGAATCACTTGAAGGAAAGAATTGTCGAGTACCTAGAGGCCAGGGGCACAGACCCAAGGCAGCATGGATTCTCAGCAGGAAGGTCATGCCAGATGAATCTAATAGATTTCTTTAACTGGGTGACCAAAGTAGTAGATCAGGGAGGGGCTGTGGACATGGCCTACCTAGACTTTACAAGGCATTTGACTCAGTCCCACACAAAAGATTAATATACAAGTTAGCCAGCCTGGGAGTGGGTCCCAAGATGATAGCCTGGGTAAAGAATGGCTGGAGAATAGGACACAGAGGGTAATAAGTAAATGGAGTCCACTCTGAAGAAAGGGGGTTACTAGTGAGGTGCTGCAGGATTCAATATTAGACTCGGTCCTCTTCAATGTCTTTGTGAGCTACATTGCAGAGGGACTGGAAGGAAAAGTATGTCTCTTGCAGATGACACAACATCTGCAACAGAGTTGATGCACAAGGTGGGGTGGAAAGGATGAGAAGGGACTTGGCAAGGTTAGAGGAATGGTCAAATGTATGGCAGCTTAGATTTAATGCTAAGAAGTGCAAGATAATGCACCTGCAAACAAAAACCCAGGGGAAGAGTACACAGTGGGGGGTGAGATACTAACAATAACAAAAATGGAAAGGGACCCGGGGGTAGTCATATCAGATGACTTAAAGGTGGGCAAGCAATGTGAGAGGGCAGTAAGGAGGGCTGGGGGGATACTGGGATGCATAGGGAGAGGCATCACCAGTAGAAAACAGGAAGTTGTTATCCCTCTGTACAGACAGCTGGTGAGACCCCATCTGGAGTACTGTGTGCAGTTTTGGAGACCCAGTCTCCGCAAAGGCACAGACAAGATAGAAGCTATCCAGAGGAGGGCAACTAAAATGGTGCAGGATCTGCACCGGAAGACATATGAAGAGAGACTAAAAGAGCTTAATATGTATAGCCTCGAGGAAAGGGGGGGGAAATATGATAGGAATGTTCAAGTATCTCAAGGGAATCAACAAAGTCCAAGAGGGTAGCATCTTTCAACAAAAGAGGTGTGCAAAACAAGGGGTCACAATTTGAAGATAATGGGGGGCGTCTAGAGGTAATGTAAGGAAGTATTTTTCACAGAGAGGATTGTGGATGCATGGAACAGCCTTCCGGAGGAGGTTGTGGAGTCAAAACAGTGATTGAATTCAAGCATGCATGGACAGCCATAAGGCAATTCTAGGGGTGGGGTAGAAAGAAGTAGGCTGCTGGTTAACTAGGATCTGCAGCTTATCCATTAGGTAGGGAAATGGGCAGACTGGGTGGGCCAAGCAGTCCTTATCTGCAAATCAAATTCTATGTTTCATAGAAGTCTTCAAAGGCACACTGGGGACCCGGCCGCCGATCCTTGAAGATTTTGGACTGGTCGCAAAACCATGCAAACTGTAGGGACGAAAGCAAAGAATTAAAAAGCATAAATCAAGACATGATCACGCTTAATAATCCTGCAGCTGTATATCCTAACAGTACAAAAGTTGGCAGGTCCCAAGATGTATGGTTCATGATCGTATTCAAATTTCAGGCAAATCCGTTGACTGGTTGCAAAGTTATTAAGGTGCAAAATTTTAGGTTTAACATGTAAATGGCTCCTCAGTTTCTAACTATGGTAGTACTACTGTGCTACTATAATATATATATATATATATATATATATATATATATATTTTTTTTTAATTACAAGTTATAAAAATAAACACCATTATATTCTTCATGATGGGCTATGCTGCCTAGTTAACTGGCCTCGGTGTCTGTCATTTGCTCTTGCATTTATTTTGGAGCACATTTCTGCTGTGATTAATTATCTGCAGGTATAGCCTGCCATGTCAGATATTTATTTCCTAAGTAACGTAGTGTCTACTGATGACAGATGTCCTCCTGCTGTTCTACCAACACATCAGTCTTTATTTACTGACTATGGCCTTGGCTTTGCCTTTGTTTATAACCAAGTGGGAGGATGTTCATTCAGTAGTGAACGCTGTACTAACTTGCATGCTTTTCACTTTATCTGCAAAATCTCATCAACTAAATAATGACACAGACTGGCTATTTAAGCATGCAAAATTTAATATATTATTTTAAAAGGCATTTTCTCCCCACTGGTATAGTTTAATGTGTATTATTACTAACATACTGTATGAGTTGGTGTTGCCTACGTGTTATGGGAGGCACATAACATATTGTGCATCAAAGTAGTCAATAAATTGCATGAACGATTGTTTCTGGCAGTTTGACATCTACTAGAGGTGTATGCATGCCCAAAATATTACTTCCACAATTCCAGGAATAATATGGTCCTGAGTGCTCGGCTGATTACCAAATAGTTGGTGCCAGTATAAGATGAAAATTGTTGCTACATCTCATCTAAAAACACTTAAATGGTGCTAGTTTTTTTTTTCATTAACATGTGCAGTTAATGTGCACAGGAGAAGAATTTGTGACAGGGGTTGTATTGATTAGATATTGTTCCATCTTTTTCTACTGCTGTTTGCATTTAGTCTAAGACTTACAGGGCCAGATATTCAAAACTTTGCCCCGGTGCTAAATTAGCACTGCCTGATGGGCAAACTTAGCCCAAAGCACAAAGCAAGCTATATTCAAAAGGAATAGCCTGGGGCAAACAGCTTCTGAATATAGCATGGGAATGAGGCTATGCAAACTGGTCTGGGAGTGCAGGGCAAACATAGCCCTGGAATAAGACAGCACTGAATATAGCAACCAGGAAGTGCAAACCACAACAACAACACAGTGCACAGCAACGTGAGAGTAGGTAGAGGTGAACTTTGAGGCCAATGTGTGTGCCAGAAAATGCATGGACCCAGTACAGCTGCAGGCAGCAACAGATGTGAAAGAACAGCGTTCAAAACTGTATAATATTCCCTGAACCGTTAGCGCCACGCTAACACGTTTGCCCGGTGCTAAGATTTGCCACATTCAAAAGTGACATGCAAATGAGCCTACTTAGGTAGTCTCTGGGCAAACATCCAGATTAGCATCTCATTATGCCCTGATTTGCATGCAGTTTGCCCAGCGTTACTGCAGATTCCCACAGCTCCATCTGTAGGTCAGTCTGGAAGTACAGGAGCTGACCAGGTCTGGCCGCAGCTCCACCTGTAGGTCAGTCTGACAGTGTATGATGGTTGCTGCAGGATACATGTATGCAGTGCAGCATAGCACTGTGTACCCCAGTGGACAACGCAGCATAGGCACAGGTGGTGGTGGTGCTGCATGCAACTGTCACACTGTAGGGCATGCTACAGTGCACAGAAGACACCACAGTAGCAAGGGGGCCAGTAGTGCGAGGGACACAGCAATGCCTATGGTGTGTAGGGTAGTGATAACCACTGCACTGTACACAGTGACAAGCCCACCTTGCAGGTGTGTACTGCCAGTGGACATTACTGTCACACTGTTGTGTGACCCACAGATGCTGCAACTCTGGCATGGGATGCTCATAGTGACATAGACATGGCCAGCTGTGTGTGCTGTGGTGTATGTACAGCTGTGTGGTATGTGACTGGGGCGGGGGGGCACGTACAATCAGAAAGGCACCCTGGTATTGGGGTATTCCCAATACTGGCCCATGTGCACTGCATGCTGTGTCTCAGCCTTGTGGCTGCACCCGGTCTGTGGTAAGGCCTGGCCACCCGTACACCCTCCTTTCAGCACCCACCATGCCCATAGTGCTGCATGTGTGTGCTGGCATCTGTTGGTCACCACAGACGTATGGTCTGCAGGTGTGTGCTGTATGGCCACACTACCATGGTGGCCCCCTGGGGCCGGGTCACCTCATACTGCCTGGCATGGCTGGGACTGGTGGCAGCAGCTGGCATCACTGTGGTGCCATCAGTGAACAGCATGTTTCCTCCATGTATGACTTTTGCTCTGTGTCATAGTCATATGTTAGGGTCACACAAGGCCACGCTAAAGCTGCGCTAATGCCACGCAAGGCCACAATGTCACATAAAGCTGTTTGCCCAGAGTTAAGACTGGCTTTTCTTGGGCGGTAATTTGTACCACGTAAAGTATCACGCTAAGTCGCGCTAAACACCTTAGCGTGGCGCTAGTCGCTGAATATCCCATAGCGCCTGTATTCATTTTCAGTTTGCCCCTTGCATATAATTATGGTTTGCCCGGTGCTTCTGCGGTTTGCATGCGTTATTTGGCCTTTTGAACATAGCAGACCCCTGCTAATCCCGTGCTAAACCCGTGCAAACGGTTTGCGCAGAGTGCAAAGCTTTGAATATCTGGGCCACAGTGCCTACACATAGAGAAATTGTGTATAGAAACACTTTTATGATGATTTTGTGCATGCTGAAGTGTTAGTTTGATATTATGTGACAGGTCTCCCAAGACCTTTGTCTGCTCCACATGGTGGTTGCTGTGTGAGAGCTACATGCTGATAATAGTGTATAAAAGCACTACATCCAGGGACTGTTTGTGCACATTAATGTGCATGTGCGTGCTTTTAATTTTGCCACAGGTTTCTTTCCAGATATTTGCCTACTGCTCTATGGCTGCAGCTGTTTTGTGACCAGCATGCTGAGGAGGAGTAGTAGTATCTCAAAGCACTTGGTTGTTTTTTATTTATTAAAAACTGGTGACTAGAAAAATAATCCTGAGCAAAGGTTCATTTCCAGATATGAAGCTTTTGGGGGTTCAAAATACAGAATGGAAGAAAAATGAAAACATGGTGAAGACAAAAACAAAAAACCTTGGTACAACTGGAGCAGTATATGAAGCAATATAAACTAAATAAACATTACAGGTAATACAAATCAAGGAACAGGGTCATAGAGCATAGGCAAAAAACAAACAAACAGTGAAAGGCTTTGAAGGTGAGGGGGTACATGAAGGCCCTCACCTATACTATAATTGGCAGTGGCTTTACTTTCTCTGCTCCCTTTGTTACTCAAACCAGAACCATCCTTGATAGTTAGTGTCACGAGCTGAATAATAATTCCTAAACACCATAAATAATGGAGGCCAGGTTCAGCAGCCTATACTGTTTAGTAGTTGTAGGCTAAAGAGAGAGGGCAGGGCAAAAAACATGTACAAAAGCATGTTGGATGACCATTTTAATTGGGAAATCATATTGGTAGCCTAGGACTGGTAAAGTCATGTTATGAAAAAAAAAGTTGTAGGATGTGCTCTGTGCTGTGGGTCTAGTGTTGACAAGTGAGGTGACCACACTGCCAGACTAGATTTGAAACCTTGTCCCCATGTTTTGCAGCTGCAAGAGCGACTTCCTCATGTACTCTCACAGGTCTGACACCAACTTACAGTAGTTGCACGGGATGTGGCTGGTGTTGAAGCTGTGAGGGTTTTTCAGGGAGTCTCAGGTGCAGTAGCTGCTGTGTGATACAAAATGCTCTGTGAGAATACCAAGGGAGAAGGCAGTCAGTCAACTGCTCTGTCCTCCTTAGTTTCACATAGACTGCAGACTGGGATGGGAGATTTTAAGCCTTGGGGAGGATGTAGACCTCTGTGAGGGCAAGAGTAGTGTAGGACCTGACCTAAGGGGGTCTCTGTGAAGTGATCATTAGGCTTTTTCACATTGTGACTGATGTCTGTTAACTAAGAATCCATGGTTAAACCATGATAAGAAGCAATTAGTTAGATAAAGATAAACCTGAATTACTTTTCTTTTGGCACAGCATATGTGGGGCACACTAGGCGTTGTTTCACAATCTGTTAAAGCTAAATACCCACTGTCTGACCTTGGGAAAGTCACTTAAACTTGTAGTACTCCGCCCATGTGGAATGTTGCCTGGCTCTTTGATTGCTAGATCTGTATATTGTCTTAGAGATGTTTCTGTATTTGCACTGCATTGATCATTTGACTGAGTGATGCAGGCACAGCAGTGAGAGCATCGGAGCCCAGTACCTGCAACATTGCCTCTATCTATCATCCATTAGTCATGGTAGCTTTCCCAATGTCGGAGACATCTCACATATTGGTCACATTCTCATCTCTCCTTGATCTCATTCTCATCTCATGCTGGCCATCACATCTTTGTCTTATGTTGCTCTCATTTTCTTCTGATTACCTTGATAGAGTGACAGTATCAGCCATCTATTCCATATTTGATACACAACTGTTGCCACCAAACTCTGCGTGTACTGAACTCCATGCACAGCAGCCGCTGAAACTCGGTAACCCTGCAGTTTTGCATTGCAAGATGCAGGTCCTCACACTTGAAATGTGGGTCAAGCATCATGGCAGAAATGTAATTTTATTATGTTCCACTCCACAAAGCTGGATCTCCATTTCACTGGTTGGGTATTCACTAAGGATGGTCACCTGGTGAGGAGTCTGGCCTTGGCTTTATAAGCCTGATCTACAAATCACTTCAGTAATTTTTCAGTATCTGCAATGCAGGAATCACTTGACTCAGGGATGCAGCACTGAGACCAGGTGTGCTTCTTTCAAATGGGGCCAACACCTCTATCATAGCCCAGATCTATTGGACTAGGACTCTCCTAATGTCAGTCTTGGCGCTCATGTCATGAAGGGCCCACTTCTGTTCCAATAGCTTCTGAAGCATAAAGTACAGTATGTGGAATTCCACTGTGTGGTAACATCTGACATGAGATGATGGTGTAGAAACTGGAGGTCTTCCTGTACTTAATGGAGTTGATTGGTGTCTTAAAGTAGTGGTGAAGATAGACACAGATACTTTAGGCCCTGGCCATGGTGCTAGTACTGTGAACATTGTGTTTTAGGGTGCTTGTGAACAGCATATTGAGACTGTGGGCAAAGCAATGGATGCCATCAAATTCCCATCAGTCATGATTTTAGTTCTAACGTATTTGGAGCAGTCTGCGTCACAACAACCCCCACTTGCAAGTTGGTGCCCATAGTCCATGAGCTCAGAAATGCCCTCCAGAAATTCCAGGATGTTATCTAAACTGACGCATCACTTACATTATGGGAATGAGGGAAGCTGGAGAGTGTGTCAGTGCAGTAGTGGCCCCCACCCACAACCTGTTCTGAAACCCTGTCCTTTATCTTTTGGCTGCTGCAAGAGTGACCACCACAAGTACTCACCGTCTTGTCACCAGTCTAGCTGCTCCAGATGTGGCCAGTGTTGGGGCTTGAGGTTCACTGTGGGGGGGGTACAAAAGCAGTGGACACTGGCTGGAACAAAATGCCCTGTACTACTGCCAAGGAGAGAGGGCAGTCAGCAAACTGCCTTCCTTGGTCACACACAGACTGCAGGCCGAGATGTTTTTCATTAAAGTCTGGTGAACATTGAGACTTGAAAGACTGGGCCACAAGAGAAGAGTCAGAGCTACCTGTTGCTTCAATGCCCACAATGGAGACTGGCTTCCCACACATCACTGTACCATATGGGAAATGCAGGAATATGTTGGAGTTACAGTGGAAAACACCACCAACAGTGTGTATATGTAGCCTGCCAACTGTCTTTCCCACTCCCTGATACATTTTGAGAACAGTGTACCTGATACTATGGGGGCAAATGCTGCAACAGCTGATGGAAACCTATTTTTTCCACGTGGGGAAGGGCACATTTCTAATGCTGTCATCTCCCTGATCAGCACTGTGATCTGCTGATTTGCTGGATGATTGGAATTATAATGGTTTCTAGTATAAAAGGCCTGCATTAGGGGACTCCAAGATGTCAAAGACCAAAGGGAAGCCACTTTTGTATGCTTAACAGTCTAGTAGACTGATGACCTCAACTCCATGGGAGACTTCACATGCTTGTGGCCTATGCATTAGGAGATGCATGTGTAATGGACTAACTTTGATCGGTGTGGAGGGAGCAGAAGACACAATGTCCACCTCAGTAACACCATCACCACTACTGCTGACTGGATGGGCTGGATCGCTGGTACCAGAAGAGGGGCTGATAGGCACATACCTGGGAGTTTATGACACCTGCACTTTGTGATGTTTCTGTCTCGGGTGGTTAATCATTAATGGGGTGATCAGGTTCGAGATCAGTCTCACACAACTCAAAATGCACTGGCTTAATAAACACATACTGTAGCTATAGTCATGTCATTTTTGACAACAGTAAAATGCAGCCACACTGCACTTTTACTGCCAAGGCAACGCAAGGCATTTATTTTTCTATTGCTCCCCATCCAAAATAGGTTCCGAGTGCTTTACAGACGCACAATCACATAATATAAAGCATGATATAAAAATACAATAAATGCACTTTATGTGTAATAAATAAAATACAGTGCAGTGCCTCAGCTAAAACTAATTAAAAGCTGAGGAAAAAAAAGAATGAGTTTTTAGCCCCCTTTTGAAGGTTTGAACCGATGGAGATCTCCTAAGATACACAGGTAAAGCATTCCAGATTAAAGGTGCAGCCACCAAGAATGCTTTCTCACCAGAGAGTTTCAAATATGCTCTCAGGATGGCCAGGAGAAGACTGTCGGAAGAGCGGAGTTA
Organism: Neoceratodus forsteri; assembly: GCA_016271365.2. Classification (NCBI taxonomy): domain Eukaryota; kingdom Metazoa; phylum Chordata; order Ceratodontiformes; family Ceratodontidae; genus Neoceratodus; species Neoceratodus forsteri. Next base: position 1,783,365,272 of record CM057452.1, read on the forward strand.
GTAAACAGGAGCACACCAGGCTAAGATACCTTTTGGGTAGTCTGGCCCCAAACCATGCAGGGCTTTGGAAGCTAACAATGCAGTCTTGAAGGTGGTGTGCCATCTAACTTGGAGCCAGTGCAGCTGCCTCAGCACAGGCATGGTATGTTCCCTGTATGAGGTGCCCATAATCAGTCTGGCTGTGGCATTCAGCACTAACTGCGGGTGACACACTACTAGGAGCCCTTGCCCTCAGAGTACGAATGGCTCTTTACATTGCCAGACCTGGGTGCAGTGCCCTGTTCTTTTTCCCCTGCTAACAACAGGTGTCCGATTTGGATTACACTGTTGTGATGGATCCTGCAGAACCACAGAAGACAGCAGGGTAAATTACTGGTGGCACTTTAGTTGCAGCCAGTGTAGCTATCACTCCCAAACAGGGTTAAAAACGTCATCCCACTGGTGGCTACAAGATTGACCTTCCCTTCTACTTTCATGGGCCCTGACACCAATCTGGCTGCAGCGGATGATGGATGTGATCATTGTCAGGGCTTTATGGTTCCCTGATGATGACCACATGCACAGCTGCTCTCACAGGGTAAACATAGTCTTCTGTGACTGCTGGGGAGAGGGGTAGTCAGCCAGCTTCTCTTTTTAGTCAGTCATGGACTGCAGGCCAGGATAGGGTTGTCCAAGTCTAGGATGTATTTGTATGCAAGTGAGTGTTCCTCTGCACCAACATCTAAGGAGAAGACACTGACATTATAAGCATGGTGGAAGCAGGTGGTTGTGGCAATGCAGTAGTGGCCCCAGCCACAAACTGGGCCTGAAACTCTGTATTTGCTAGGAACATGACAATGTGGCAATGTATCCTGGAGATGCAGTGGATATGTGGACATGGGTGCGAACCACCCTGGTTTACTGTGGGATTGGTATCTTCCAATGCACGACAGGGGCTATAGTGAGCATGAGCCAATCATCCATCAGCAGGTGCTTCTGGCAGGTGACTGATGCACTACTAGCACACCCGGGGGACGACATAATGTTCCCAAGGTGGGAGCAAGAACTGAAGGAGACTAAGGCAGCCTTTTATGCCATAGCAGGCATGCCCAATTCCATCTGTGCCTGTGCCTGTATGCATGTGGCCCCCAAAGAGGAGGAGGGGGCATACAGGAACCACAGGGCACACCACAGCATGAAGATGCTGGTCATGTGCAGTGCTGCAGGCATAGTTACACATATCTGCGCCAAGTACCAATGCTCTACACATGACTGATATATACTGGAGAACTCAGGACTGTGGATGTTGCTGCTGTGTGCCATGCCAGCCAACCAGGGTAGTTCATAAGTAAGTGCCCATGGGCAGGGGAAGTGGACTTCAGTGAGTTACTAGTGTGGAACACACTAATGGTGTCCCCTGCCTCAGAGGAGACAGTGCGTACTCATTACACATGTTCCTAGTGAACCCATTCCTACAGCCACAGACTGAGCTGGAGGTGAAGTACAATAAGACACATCAACTCACACATGTACCATTGAGATGGTGTCCGGTCTTCTGAAGATGAGCATCAGGTGCCTCGCCAGGACGGGGGAGGGGGGACACTGCACCTCACACTTGCAAGGTGTGCAGGGTGTTCACTGCATGTTGCATGCTGTACAACATAGCTATACAGAAGTGCCTACCTGTATCTGAGGGTGATGTGCCACCACCTGGTGATATGGCCGGCAACAGAGTGTGCCACATACCTAATGGCCAAGGATGACCAAATGGGCAGGACTCAGGGTATCGTGCAGGGTATGCATGCATGGCAAAGATTGTGCAACAGTACTACATAGTGCCATGTGTGAAAGTATTGATGGGTGGTGGTAGTCTGTGCTGCAATAAAATGTGCATACTATCATGTGTACTGCCTACATGCTGTGTTGGGTGTGTGCGCTATATCTGCCCCCTGGTGCTCCATGATGTGGTCCCTGTGTGCCGGTGTTCTGTCTCTTGTGCTGCATCTTTACCCAGGCATGCGCTGTGCCATTTGCTGCTCTGTAACTTTGCTGTACACTTCGCAGAAGGCTGTGGTAAACTGGTTCCATCAGTATCAACCAGGGAGTCTGTCAGGCTGCCTGTGCCACCCCACCCTCACCTTGTGCCATGGGTACCAGGCCAAGAGAAGTGGGGTAGGCTATGGATGAGGTGCCTGCAGTTCGTGGTTTGCCTGCACTGCCTGTGTCAGTGTGGTGAAACCTGGTATTGTTGAAGCTACTGTTCATGGACTGCAAGATTGCTGCTAGCTCCTTCTGCATGCCCACAACCTACATACACATTCTGTCAACACTGCCACCAACACTGTGGGTAATGCGCTGCAAGTGTATGTGCTTGCTACTGGTCTGCTGGATTTTCTGGTGCTGTACCCCACGGACCTCAGCATGCATGCCATGGAGGGACTGCCACCTGGTGTGACATTTTTTCATTTATCTATTTATTTATTTATTTTTGATTGATATTTTCTCCCCTGGGGCTCCGGTCGGTGTTGAAATCCTGACTGACCCCCTAGCCATGATACCCGACATCAGGCTGTCCTCCTCATTACCCCCACGGATTACCCCCCATGGCAGGGTGGTGAGGAGCTACCCAGCTCAACTCACAGGAGCAGGATCCATATGAGGAAGTGCCATTCGGGTCAGGCAGTGGAGATCGGAAGCTCATGCTGCCTGACCAGAGCCCATTTTCCTCCTTGCGGAGTGTCGGCATGCAATGACGTCTAGGCACTTAGCCGACATCTGCTGCACTCCACCCCCCCTTGCTACACCACTCTAGTAGCACCCCCGGTTGTCACCAGGGGCTGCTACAGAGTGATGGGACCCTGGATCCCTCCCCAGGATAGGAGAGCAGTCTTCCAGATGCTCCATCCTATCCCTGCCCTGCTGACCCCTGGTGGCCCAGGCTCTTGTCCGAACCTGGGTCGTCAGCGTGGTGCGAGGTGTGGCGTCCAGTGCCTCAACCCTTATCGCCACTGGGCCGACTCATTTTTTTATTTTTAACCAGGAGGTGAGTGGGTGCAGCCCTTTTTCAGCCATGCCTGACATTTCAAACATCAAATACAAAAGTACAAATAACATGTACTGACAGACACAGTTAATTATATTTACAAACGTTCTCACAATGTAAGAATTTAGACAACAGTTGTTTGAAGTGTAGTATACTGTGTGCTCCACTAGTCAGATTACCATATTTGTTCAGTATAGAAGGTGCATATCATGAAAAGGCTCTTTTGCTCATTTGTAGTTTAAAAACAGGGACAAAATGAGGTAGTAACCCACTGTTTCTAGTTTACCACTCTCATTTTCTAACTACCAATGTGTTTGATAAAACTAAAGATTCAGCAGACCTTGCTGCACGGTAAACAAAATTAGCTACAAGGCACTTTATTTGCCTCTGAAAAGAGTACACCTAATTTTTCATATAACAAACAATGGTGAGTTCTTAGTGGGAATCAAAGGGTGAATCTACATATTTTATTGTATAAAATCTTATACTTAGACTACATGAAGGAAGTTCTGCCCTCGATGGACCCTTCAGGGGGTCATTGCCCCCACACGGTGACTCATGTAGACCCTGCATGCACTATGCTGTACCCTATGTCAGTGCATGTGTGGCAGTGTGCCTTTTGGCTTTTGTGATGATCACTTGTGTTCCTTGCATGTCTGTGCCATAGAGTGACAATTGTGTGGGTGGCAGGGCCGATGAATGGGAGGCGAGGGTGTCACCTGCATGTCCAGGACTGTGTCTGTGCCTTGGGTTCTCAGTGCCATGCTATATGGCCTGATGGGGTACTCAGTGTCGTCTGTGCTGAATTCTCCTAGGTCTGTGGTGTGCTGAGTGCCTGACATCCTCCCTCCCTTAATCCATTGTCCCCTTGTTATCTGTGTCCAAATCCACCTGCTGGGCAGGGTTTAATGGTCCTTCACCTGTGTGGAACATATGTGGGCTAGCAACTGTCAGATTCCATGCCCAGTCCTGCCCTAGTGTAGCTTCATTCCTTTACTCACCCTCAAGCATGTCAAATCCATCATCCTTACCACCTACCACCTGGTGGCTGATGGTGCCCCCTCCATGTCCTTCTGTGGCTCCATCTGCCCCTGTTTGCCACAGCCTGACCTTTGTGGATCACAGCACCTGTGCAGATGGCACACACCATGCAGCCATCTGCCTGCATTACAGCTGAGTTCAGGGTATTACATAATTTCCTGTGAATCGAGTCTATAACCTGGCTTCTGTGAGCTTTATAGATGGCTTCTGATTGTTCCACCATGGTTGCTGACAGTAAAAGTGAACTGATGGTCACTGCTAGGTGATGAATGCAGTGCAGTCTGGGCTCACAGTGGATCGAGGATAACCTGAGTAGCTGTTGGGCTAGTACAGGCTCTGGGAGGGGCATGGAGGGGTCTACACATCTTGTTTTTTTTATTTTATTATGCTTTTTCTCATGTGGGCTTCCCAGGCAGGGCTTATTGGTCCTGTGCTTGCCCCCTCCTGCTCGGTGACCTGCCTCAACCCAACTGGGTCCCTTAGACCCACCATGCAGTGTGCCTCCATGTCAGGGCTAGGCAGGGGAGGGCCATCCTCTCCCCCCACCTGGAGATCCATATCTAGTTACTGGTTCCCAGCCAGGCAGATGTGCAGAGCAGAGGGATGGCAGGTGCGATTTCAGAGTGTCCAGGCAGACCTTTCTGTTTTCTCCCTTCCTGGACCCACAGTGGCATGGAGGATGCATGCTTGTGGAGGCACGCAGGTGCTCTGGAACCATGGTTCCTTCCACCCCCCCCAACTTTAGTCTTCCTCCTTAAGCTCAGTGCTACCATCAAGCATACAGCTTGTCGCAGCCAAGTACAGTAGAGAAAAGCTGCCTAGTGGCCACTCAATCTTCTCCCAGCCCTCCTCCCAAACCCCAGTGACTTGATCTTGTTCTCAAACTTAGGTTGCTGGCATGAGAGGTAAGGCACTAGAACACCTCAGCCCTCTGTGTCATGCTGTACCAGTCCTCAAAAGGTATTTCTGTGGTTCAGTACCAAATACTGAACAATAAACACGTATTGTGGATCCCAATTATGAACATTCCCTGAGTATCTAAAAAGGTATTTGCATACCCTTAACTTCTATGTTTGTGATTATGTAAAGGTAAAAAGAAAAGGATCATATAATCATATCCTGTAGCTTTATTCTCATGAACAAGATATTCTTGAAAGAGACCTTGTAACATTAGGAGGGAAGGGCTGTCCTTCACTTCTGTAAGCAGTTTGAGAGAAAAAAGGCAGGATAGAGTTTTATGTGTGCAATGTACTGTATGTAGGTCCCAGATCATAGCAACATCTCTATTATCTGGGACCTACTGTGCAAATAACAGGGCTACAGTGAGAACGGCACATTTATTTTTCACTTGCTTACCTCAGAATGTTATTTTTCACTTGCCTACATCATATAAATGTCAATCAACTTCAATAACATAGCATTGTAGCCAGTACAATGAATCGGTCTCCTAACTGAAGCCAATAGCAATTTCCATACAAAAACAGAAAACTCCACTCCTAACATCATCTTATTTTCCGAGCTTCAGAAGACTCCCTTCAACAGTTTCTTTCTTTAAATCATGCTGCCATTAAAAAAAAAATCTAATATGGTACTAGTGGTACAGTCAGAACTATTTAAAAATGTAAACAGTCTTTCAGCTCTCTGTACGTCTTGCTTGCACCCCAAGTTGGTGAGCTGCTGCCTGTAGTGCAGCCAAACGGCCACACGTGTCACTTGCTTGCAGACTCTGTGAGTTGGTGCCCTCACTTCCTGTACTTGCTTGCTCAGACATTTGAAACATGAAGAAGATCTGCAACAAGATACTGTACTACTTACTCCTACAAAACAAAGAAAAGCACATCATTTTCATGAGTGTGTGTATATGTATGTTGTGGGGGAGGCAGGACAATATTTTGAGGTACGGGAAACTCCAGCCTGGACAGTCCTGGTCTGAATGTATCTCTTGTGGATCTGGGCACACAAAGAGACCCCAAGGGTGCAAACAGAAGGGTGGCTAGCCCCAAAATGTGTAACAGTATACCCAAAGCAGAGTTTGCACTCCAAGAAACCCTCAAAACAAACTACACAGAGCAAGGAAAATCAGTTTCAAAATGTTTTAATTCATCAGATAGTAGCTCTGTAGTTATATCCAGTCACGAACAGTGAAGTCAGCTCTCCTCCCCACTCCTCAGCACTTTGTCTATGCAATAGGCTTCATCAGGGTGCTGATGGAAGAGCACACCCTTATTACCTTGATAGTCACCCACTGATTACATCATCAGAAAATGTCTACGTTAAACGTGCATACAATAATTACTACATAGAAACACAGAAACATAGAATTTGATGGCAGATAAGGACTGCTTGACCCACCTAGTCTACCCATTTCCCTACCTAACGGAAACGGATAAGCTGCAGATCCTAGTTAACCAACAGCCTACTTCCTCCTACCCCCCTACTAGAATTGCCTTATGTCTGTCCCATGCATTCCTGAATTCCTCCACTGTTTTTGACTCTACGACCTCCTCAGAAAGGCCATTCCATGCATCTACAACCCTCTCTGTGAAGAAATACTTCCTCACATTACCTCTGAGTCGTCCCCCCTCTATCTTCAAATTGTGTCCCCTTGTTGTTGCACATCTCTTTTTCTGAAAGATGCTACCCTCTTGGATGTTATTGATTCCCTTGAGATATTTGAACATTTCTATCATGTCCCCCCTCTCCCTCCTTTCCTCACGGCTATACATCTTAAGCTCCTTTAGTCTTTCTTCATATGTCTTCTGGTGCAGAACCTACACCATTTTAGTTGCCCTCCTCTGGACAGCCTCCACCCTGTCTATGTCTTTGAGGAGATGGGGTCTCCAGAACTGTACACAGTACTCCAGATGTGGTCTTACCAACTGTCTGTACAGAGGGCCAACAACTTCCTGTTTTCTACTGGTGATGGCTCTCCCTATGCATCCCAGTATCCCCCCAGCCCTCCTTACTGCCTTCTCACACTGCTGGCCCACCTTTAGGTCATCTTATATGACTACCCCCAGGTTCCTTTCCATTTTTGGTGTTGTCAGTATCTCACCCCCCATTGTGTACTCTTCCCTCGGGTTTTGTTTCCCAGGTGCATTACTTTGCACTTCTTTGTATTGAATCTAAGCTGCCATACATTTGACCATTCCTCCAACCTTGCCAAGTCTCTTCTCATCCTTTCCACCCCACCTTGCGTATCAACCCTGTTGCAGATCTTTGTGTCATCTGCAAAGAGCACACCTTCCTTCCAGTCCTTCTGCAATGTCACTTATAAAGACATTAAAAAGGACTGGCCCCAGTACTGAACCCTGCGGTACCCCACTAGTAACCCCGCTTTCTTCACTGTGGACTCCATTTACTATTACCCACTGTGTCCTGTTGTCCAGCCAGTGTTTTACCCAGGCTACCACCCTGGGACCCACTCCCAGGCTATCTAATTTGTTTATTAATCTTTTGTGTGGGACTGTGTCAAATGCCTTGCTAAAGTCTAGGAAGGCCATGTCCACAGCCCCTCCCTGGTCTACTACTTTGGTCACCCAGTCCAAGAAATCAATTAGATTTGTCTGACATGACCTTCCTGCTGTGAATCCATGCTGCCTTGGGTCCTGTATCCCACTGGCCTCTAGGTACTCAACAATTCTTTCCTTCAGAAGTGATTCCATCATTTTCCCTACCACTGAGGTCAAACTGACAGATCTGTAGTTTCCTGCCTCTGTCTTGCTCACACTTTTGTGAAGGGGAATCACATCCACCCTTCTCCAGTCCTCAGGTACCACACCATCCTCCCATGATTTATTAAAAATGGTAGTCAGTGGTGTTATTAGTTCTTCCCTTAGTTCTTTTAGAATTCTGGGGTGAATCCCATCAGGCCCCATTGCTTTATCCACTTTCAGTTTTAAGAGTTCTTTCAGAACCCTTTCTTCTGTGAAAGGACAAATATCAACCCCACTATCCAGAGTGCTTCTATTGAGTGGATTAGGTATCTCCCCCTCCTCTTCCTTTGTGAATACTGAGCAGAAGTATTCGTTCAGTATCCCTGCTTTTTCATTGTCGCTCTCTGCCCAATCACCTTCCTACTAAATCACCATATCTATATAGATACAGAAATAAACTGTGGAGAAAATCTTTACTTCAGTACTTTACATTCTTAAGGAAGGCAAATATTCATGCTCTGCATTTTATTTATATTATTAAGGTTTTATACTACTATTTCAAAAGGGAAAACATGGGGCACTCTCAGTTAATTATAGATCCTGAGTATGTCCTAATGAGTTGTTCTATTCATTTTTAGTTATATTTTGTCTCATATTTAGCTTCCATGTAACTTCATTAAAAGCTAAGTGGGAGTTTGGAGCATCTTAATTACACACATGTCCTGTGATCACCCTTTTAAATTTCGAGGCTTGTCCTGAGGATCTACGTGAACATTGGGTCAAAATTCAAGAGTCCAGGGTCTCCAATTATTTAAGGCTCATTTGCCTAAAAAGTAGAAGAAAAGAGAGAAGAGGGAAAGCTGATTATACCTTAGTTTACATTAAAAAACTAAAATATTAACATATGTATAGCTACACCCTGGTGTGAATATGATTGGGAGTGCAACCTGTAAAACACAAATCAAAAACAAAAACCTGTCCAGAAAATACTGGACTGTTCATATTGTAGACATTGTATACACAGAACATTGAATGGCCTGTATTTAAATATGCCATTCATTTCCATTTGTGAGTTATGGTCCTGCCCACTCACTCATGGAGGTAAATAGCATATTTTAACACAGGCAATTGAATGTCTCATATTTAATTATTGAAGTTCACTGGTCCAGTTGTCACCTTAGTGTGTAAATTGCTTGTGAAGCATGGTAGTGCTTGTGCCGCAATGGAAGAGGGTATGGTTAGATATATGCATGGCTTTATGCGCTCTCTCTTCTAGAGTAACTACCACCCTCTCAGGGTATGATGGCACAGAACCCTCTTGAGGAGGGTTCCATCCTTAGAGGAGCCACAGGAGTGAAGTCCCTTGACTGAAGGTACCATAGAGAAGATGCCCTGCTCGAGAGAGACGAGCCACCAGAGGAGAAGGGGGTGGATGGTGGGAACAAGAAAATGAGCTTCCAGAGGATGATTGGGCAGGCACGCTTCTTATAGTGCTAGGTGGGAGGCATGCCAAGTTTGCCCGCTGCGCACTGAACCTCAGGTAAGTCTAGCAGTTCACTGGTCCAGTGGATGACTAAGTTTGTAGAATGCTTGTTCAACATTTTAGAGCTTGTGCTACTATGGAAGAAATTATGGTGGATATATGTGGCCTTCTGCACTCTATGTTCTGAAGGAACTACCACCCTTTTGGGGTATGATGGCACATAACCCACTTGAGAAGGGTTCCATCCCTACAGGTGCCACAGAAGTGAGGATCCTTGACTGAAGGTACCTTAGGGAAGATGTCCAAAAACTCAAAACCAGAGTAATAGAAAACCATCAGGACATCATTCTGCTAAGGAGCGAAGGAAGGCCACAGCCAAACCAAATGAAGGAGCTACAATTCAAATCCCAATGTGACAGGCATAGTAAGCTAAAAATGCAGATTACCTATCTACTGTTTATGGCCTTCAGCATGGAGGAGAGGAAAAAAAAACATGGGGAACCTCTGGGGAACCAAAGCTTTAGGATGCCATCCTTCCAGGCCATGCAATTGTCTTTTACATTAAAATGTAATAGGAAACACTGAACAAGCATTTGTCAATGCCGAATGTTGGCATGCTGGCATTGGCATTGGTAGTGCAGGAGTTAGAGAGATGCATAATAGGAATGGCAGTGAAGTATTAAACTAACACCACCCCCTCTCCCTCAGAGACTAAAAGGCATTGGGAGTGTGGCTTTAGGTCATTGGCCATAACGCTTACGCCATTCCACCTCACCCCACCCTGCTGATATCGATAGGTGTTGGGGTGTTCTTTGGGGTCTTCAGCCCTTATGCTCACCCCATTCCATAAGGAAATAAGCTGAGATGGGTGCAATATAGGAGAATGGGGTGAATGTTAGGGCAACAGAACCTAAGGCACATCTCAATGTCTGTCAGTGGCTGTAGGGTGGGGGTAGAATGCTGTGAACATTCTAGCCGATTAACCCAAGTCACTCCCCCCACGCCTGTCAGTCTCTACAGGATGGGTGTATGGTTGGAAACCTTGATGCCCTGGACAATTGTTGGTATTTTCACTCCAAATTTTCAACATTGGCTTTTTGGGACCCCAACTCATGAACAGTGGCACTATTGTTTTGTTACTCAGTCCTGAAAGGTGATTTAGCACAGCAACTGTGTCATTTGGAGCCACAGGTGCGGAAACACATTTCAGGCAGGATACAAAAAGTGACCACTGTACTGTTCATGAGGAGGTGTGAAAAAAAGGTAATGTTGAAAATCTGGAGTGAAAATATTAAAAACTGGCGAAGTTACAAGAGTGCGTAGAAACTGCACAATGCATGCTGGTAACGCAGTCATTGTTTGGATTTTTTTCACCAGATTTGCAACATGGGCTTTTTGGGACCTGTCATGAGCAGTGGCACTGTCACTTTGTTAATCGGTCCCAAAAGGTGACTCCACACAGCGACAGTGAAATCACCTTTCAGGACCGAGAAATGAAATGACAGTTACATGTTCATGAAGTGGGGTCCCAAGAACCCCATGTTGAAAATTTGGGGCAAAATTCCAAAAAATGGATGAAATATCAACCTAAGTTGAGCCCCCCCATTATAAAATTATAACGCTTACCATCATTTCTTCAGTTTGCAGTTCGGCTTTGAAGAGTGCAGACATGTCCCGGTTCAGAGACGATCACTGCTCCTGACCTCCGGAGAGTAAGTGTGGGTGAGGGGTGTGTGGGGAGGTGGGTGCACAGAAGAAGGGTCGGGATGAGGGAGGGGGATGAGGGAGACAATGGTGGACCATTTTCTTCTTTACAGGGAGAAAAGACCGCAAGGAAGGTTTTCTTTATTCATAGCTTATACACAACACATACAAAAAAAAAAAGCACACTAGAAGCGGGCTCCAGTGTGTCTAATTAGAGGTGCTGACACAGGGATTAGGCACCCCGATGTCAGCAAGCCATATTGATGTTTTTTTTTGGGGGGGGCGCATCTGATACTAGGAGTGGGCATCCCAGCGTCGGAAAGGAGAAAGTGTTTAACCAGGGAAGACACACTGACAGGAGGGATGCTGACACAGGGATTGGGCACCCTGACGTCAGCTTTTCTGGACTGCGTGGCAGATGGCAGGAGCCGCCATATGTATTGAAATGTTTCACCAGGAATGGCACGTAATGGAGGCATGTTATCTGCTGCTGTAATGACTAGCCTGTCTCTGATTGCAGCAGCAGATTCGTTTCAAGTTAGTGGCACTCTCTAAAACTGCTGTCATTGGCAGCATGCTCACTGATTGGCGGCTGAGGGACACACTGAAGAAAGCATCGCCTGCATTCACCACAACAATGACACACCTCTGAAGCTGCTGCTACCACATTATGTTGTTTGCACATGCGTGCAAGCCAACATAAAAATAACTGCAGAGAAGACAAGGAAAACTGGGCAACGTGAGTGGCCTGAGCTTTTGTGTCATTAAGGAAGGAAAAAGGAACTGGCACACTTTGGAGGAAGTAGGAACTTGCTCCACCCATTTAACGGGATGTTCATCCTTGAAGATGTCACAGAGCTGTTAGTGTATGACTAAACAGACACAGAGAGAAGGTCGCACCATTGGTGGAAGGATGCTTGGCTCCCATGATAAGAAATATTAGCCTCCTGCGAGAAGCTGATCTCTGCTATGGAGAAATGCTGAACCTGTGCATCCATAGGAAGCCTAAACCTACATGAATGTTACAGAGCTGCAGTCATAAAACTAAATGGGCCCTATGTGCTGGGGCTCCACCCCATGGTTAGGGAGCAAGGTCCCTGGGGCAAGGTCCCAGTAAAGGAAAAGGTACGGGTAGTGACTGGTTATGTACATAACAGGTGCAGTGAATGAATCAGTGCAATGCAAATGAGCTGTCCAAACATCCCCTGGGTTCAACAGGTCAAGGGTGTCACAGTGTTGCAGTTGTCTGACCAAAGGAACCCTTGAAGAGTGTCCCATCCCTACACTGTGCTCATACTACAGGACAACTAAACTATCCTTGGACTACAGTACAGCTCAGGCTAGACCTATGAACTACAGCACAGAAAATAAATCTGACTACTGTAGCATGCATCCCTATTGAACTAGTCCCTAAAGCTACCCCAGGATGTACCTGATCCCAGGAGAAGTAGAAGGAGAGCTAGGAGGAAAGAGGACAGACAGAGGCAGGTCAGAAATAGGTTGGTCAGAATGGAGTCATATGGGTGAGGTAGTAAGTACTGGAGGGGCTTGGTTAGATGCCGTACAATGCCAGGAGGGGTAAAGCATGCTAAGTCCTGAGTTTATCATTGGGGCGAAGCCCAAGTGACATGGAAGCCTGATGGTTGATGGGGTGCAAGCCTGGTAGTAGGGAGTGTATGCCCAGTAGTAGTGGAAATAAGCCCAGTTGTTGGGGAGAGAGTTTGATGGTCAAAGGGGCATGACCCTGATAGTTGGTTGGGCATGAGCCCAGCAGTCATGGGCAGGAGCCAGCAGTCATGTTGCAGGAGCCCTGTAGAGACATATGGTATGGCCCAGGGCAGTCAGACAGGTAAGTGAAGTGAAAGAAGTGACAAGTGGAGCCCTGCCACAGCAACAACTGGAGGGACCCAAAGGCCAACAGTACAACAGGGCAGACAACACATGGGAGCAACAGCCAGCCCTGGCACACAGTCTCCTCTAAGGAGAAGAGATAGAGAGGCAGGAGGGGCAGTGCTGCAGGCTGGAAGGAGAAAGGACCCAGTCACCACGAGCACCCATCAAGTCAGGGGTGGAGCGAAGAATGTAGAGCAGCAACCACCAAGGAGTCAGGTAGCATGCAGGATGGCCTTGCCACTGCACCACAAAGGGAGCAGGGGGAACAGCAGAGCAGGATGGGGACCTACAACACTCCTCAGTAGGCAGCAGGAGCAGGTGGAGGGGCTGAACAAACAGCAGACAGCAGCCAGTAAGAACAACAACAGAGCCCCAAGCAAGGCACATAATGAAGTGGAACAAAAAACAGAAAGAACCAGGAGTAGGGGAATGGAGCAGCAGAGCACTGTGCCTGCAGCTGCTGGACTGAGGTGCAAGTAGAATGGCCTCCACACCCGGCAGACAGAAGGGCCAGGAAATGGGAGGTGCCCAGCAGCTGGCACTGAGTAAGCTACCACGTCACTGGAGCAGCAACAGTCCCACATAGCAGGATGAAGAGCGGGGACAACCCACACAGTGGTCATGTGGCAAGTAAAGACGGGGCGGGCAGGAAGACAGAAGATGCTGCAATGAAATGAGCATCTGGAAGATGCTTGGGCAGGTGCGCTTCTTATAATGCATAGTGGGGGTGTGGTGAGGCAAGGTCACCCGCTGCCTCACTGAAATCCAGGCAAGCCTGCCAGTTATGTTACTCAATAAGAAATACAGAGAATTAAACACTTCTCATTTACAGAAACGACAGAGGGGAAGGAATAGGGATGGAGAAAAGCATAGGAGGAGATGGGTAACAGCAATTTAAGCAATAATATCGTGATCATGAAATAACGAAATCCAGGAATACACAGCAGTACAACGGCATAACAATATTACAAAAAAACATGACTGAGACATGTAATTACAGCATAATTCAGATTGTGCATTCATTTCAGGCATGTGCAGGACAGGAGAGTGCTGCTTCAGCTTTAGCTTGACTATATACAGACTTGGGGAGCAGGTTATGTCAGATGGCAAGTTATTTCTGATTTTGCTCAGTCTAAAGCTGGTTACAGCTTGATATGATTTTTTTTTTTTTTGCTGACTATTCCAATATTTGACTATCTCTTTGTTATTTAAAAATCATCTACCATAAGCATAAACAGACCCTTATAATTTAAACATTTTGACTTTTTAAACTAATTTGTATTATTTGCCATGTTTCTATTATCCACATCTTGTAATATGAAATGCAATCAGCCTATAATTTTGCTTCTGACCTTGATCATTGTACAATACTTTCCTGACAAAAAGCTTAATCTTTTCGATTAAAGTTAACTACATGCATTGATTCTTTCTTTTTAAAGAAAATTAAGAACAGATGCTTAAATGATATCACTGGGAAACTGCAGATTACTGTTGAAGTCAACTTTATGTTTAAAAATTCATAGGAAATTCAATACAGCAATAGCAGATTCATTGTATTTACAGCTGCTACTGTGCACATGAGGGAATGCTCCCCAGAGATGGAGATCAAAGAGCTGCCACAGTGTGACAGAGTATCGAACTGTTCAGTAATTTCACAGGTTCTTTTCAACAGAAATGTAAGCAATCTGCAGTGTGCGTTTGCTTTGAAGAGAGCTCATTTGTCAAATATTTTGCATGATGGGCTGGATCTGAAGTGAGAAGTGGCACGATTCAGCTGCTGGCTTAAGGCTTCCCAGAAATAGTCACTTGGGCACACACCTTGAAACTGACTGTCTTGCATGTCTTGGTATAGAGGCAAAAGTTCAGTTTTCTGTCAAGTTAGTTATAGGGCATGGATTCTTATGACTTGTATTATGAAACCAGATTTTTCCATGGAAATAAATCCTATTATTATACCATTATTTTTTAACATTAGCAAGAACACAAGTGGTAAAAATGACAAATGCTATGGGACAGCAGTTTAAAGGGATTCAAATGTTTCTTAGTCATGTAGTCAGAAGAGTCATGAGGCCGTTTTTTTGAATCAAGATAATGAGGTCCTGGTTGGCTGGCTTTGAAAAAACAATACTTTGGCAGTTATGTGAGGAAAGGTCACATGTAGGATAAAATCATAATTCTGCACTTCTGTATGGTCTAAACAGTTTGCTCTCATTCCACTCGGTTTAATAAATACTGTAAGTGTATGAAATGGATATGAATAATGTGTCTGGTCCTCAGACTCTGGGCTCTATTCTAGTTTAATATTCCAGTTTTGTGTAAATTCTGGCAGTTTCCTAGCACCCATTAAATTAGAACGTAAAATAAATATGAACAAAAAGTATTTTTTTTCTTTCATTTTCTTGATTTTTATTCAGGCATCTCTGCCTGGTTTGTCTGAGGTTTTCAGAATAAACTGTTGGACTATTTCTAAATTTCCTCAATTTGTTTTCTTAAAGCAGCAGTGCAGCAAAATCAGGCAAGAAGTGTGACCCTACTTTTTTTTTGAACTCTTAACAGATTTCAGATACTTTCCAGTTTCATTTGTTGTAAATAAAAAGGCCTTGTTCTGCCAGTATTATATGTTTTATAAATGTTTAAATTACTTTTTTTAATGAAAAAAGATGCCTTAGAAATAGCATCATAATACTGACAAAGGATTAGATTCAACAAAATAGCATATATATATATATATATATATATATATATATATATATATGTCTCGCTAACAAACTTGGAAACACATACAAAGGCAGATTTGACATCTACCGTATGCTAATTTTCTTATTGATGGTAGCTGGTAACTAGCTTTTGGGAGTAAACATTTTGCAGCACCACTGCTTTAATAGCATTTCATAATATGAACATACAAAATTGCCAGCAGATACAGGCCATTCGGTCTATCTAGTCTGTTCGAGTGTGCAATGCTTCAGTCCATTAGACTGCAGCTGCCCCCCCCACCTCAGATGCCCTCCTCCCCATCTCCCATCCCCTCCTGGCTTGTACCCTCTGCTTGAATCTGTACCACCCCTCTTGAAGCCCCCAACACTCTACAGTGATACGACTTCCTCTGGCAGAGTGTTCTACTCTGCCACCACCCTTTCTGTGAAATAGTGCCTCCTCTGTTCCCTCTTGAACATGCCCCCTACCAACTTCATACAGTGTCCCCTGGTTTCCCTTCTGCCCTCAGACTGAACATACTGTACACCTGGTGTCTACTTGGTTCAAACCCTTCAGGTACTTGAAGGTCTCAATCATATCCCCTCTTTCCCTTCTTTCCTCCAGAGTATACATATTGAGCTCTCTCCATCTCTACTCATATGGTCTGTCCCCAGCCCCCAGGATCATTTTTGTTGCACTGCACTGTACCTCCTCCAGTAGTTTGATGTCCCTTTTCAAGTAGGGATGCCAGAATTGCACACAGTACTGTAGGTGTGGTCTCACCAGGGACCTGTACAGGGGCAAGATAACCTCCCCACGCCTAGGAGTAATCTTCCTTGCTATGCACCTTAGCATCCTGTTTGCCTTCACTGCTGCCTTCCTGCACTGAGCACAGTGGTTCCTCTCCCCAGTTACCGGCATTCCCCGATCTTTCTCCTCCTTGGATTTTGTTAATGGGACACTCTCCAGCCAGTAATTGTGTCCTGGGTTTTTGTCTCCTAAATGCATCACTTTGCACATCTTGGCATTGAAACCAAACTGCCACGTGTGAGACCACTCCTCCAGTTTTGCCAAATCCTTCTGAAGTACTTTTGCTCCCCCCACCATCTACCTTGGCACAAATACTTGTGTCTTCTGGGAAAGAGACTGATCTTACTTTTAATCCCTACTGCAGTGTTGGCTATGAAAATGTTAAACAGAATCAGTCCTAGCACTTTGTAACCCAGTCATAAAAATCAACCAAGTTCATCATGCAGGATCTGCTCGAGACAAAACCGTGCTGTCTGCTGTCCTGGAGATTGTTATCCTCAAGAAATTGTACCAGTCTTTCCTTGAGGATTGTCTCCATCAGTTTTCCCACAATTGCAGAAAGGCTCACCGGTCTGTAATTCCCCAGTTCGTCCTTGGGCCCACTCTTATGGACAGGTACCACATGTGCTTCCCTCCAGTCCCTGGGCAGCACCCTGAATTCAGAGAGGTATTGAACAGGTCCACCAATGGTCCTGCTAGGACCTCGGCCAACTCTCTCAGCACCCTGGGGTGGACTCTGCTTGGGCCAGGTGCCCTGTCCACCTTCAGGGACTTAAGGCTCTCCTTCAACCTTTCCACCATGATTTTCCCATCCATGGCTGCTTCTCCCCCACCCTTGTCCACCTCACCCTTCTTCTCAGGTATGGGCCCATCCATCTCCTTGGTGAAGACTGAACAGAAGTATGCATTAAGTATTTCTGCCTGCTCAGACCCCTTTTCTACCCACCCACTTCCCCTCCTGATCCTAACAGTTTGATCCTTGCTTGTCCTCTTCTCTCTGTTATATCTGAAGAAATCCATTTCTCCTTCTTTGATCCCCTGCACTAACCTCTGTTCCCTAGCCACCTTTGCTGCCCTTACCACTCTGCTCACTTCTCTGGATTTCTTCACATTATTCTTCTCTGTCTTCTGCCCTGTTGGATCTCTTGTAGGTCCAAAATGCATTCATCTTTTCCCTCACCTTCTCCACTACCTCTCTACTCATCCAACTTGGTTTCTTGGTCCTGGCTTTCTTACTCTGGCTCTTGACACAGGTTTTAATGGCTTCAGCTAGTCCTGCCTTGATGACTGCCCATTTTTGTTCCATGTCCATTTCTGGGTGAATGCTTGCCACATTGCTTTGCAGTATGTGTCCCATCCTGCCAAAATCCACCCTTTTGAAGACCAGGACCCTAGTTTTTGTAGTAGCTACTTCCCTACCCAGATTGATTGAGAACCACACTGTGTGGTGGTCATGGCTTGCCAGAGGTTTCTCCACCCTTACATCCCTGACCTGTTCCCCATCTTCCAGTACTAGGTCTAGTATATTCCCCTTCCTCATTGGCTCCATTACCCTCTTGGTAAGGAAGCCATCCTGGAATGCTTCCAGAAGGATCTGATCCCTGGTGCAGGTGGTTGCTGGGATGCTTCAATCCACCCCCGTAGATTAATGCTGACTTTGACTGCTTACAAGTTTGGCTTCTATAAAACAAACTCATACTTGATGCTAAGAAAACTGTGGCTATGCATTTTGGCTCCCCCTCTAGAATCAAATCCTGTGCTCCAGATTTTTCAGTACTATGTCTTGATGGCTCCCCATTGGAATCTGTTAACTCCTTTAGGTACCCAGGAGTCACACTTGACCCATCTCTGGATTTTAACCTCCACCTTGTGGCTACCTGCAAGGCAGTTAACTCCAAACTGGGTCTTGCCTATAAAATGAGGTCCTCCCTGAATGATGCTGCTCGGCTTGCTATTGTACAAGGTTTCCTCTGTCCCTCTCTCACATACTGCTCTCAGGTATACTTTAATGCTAGCAAAAGATTCCTCCAAAATTGGAGCGCCTGTTATAACAACGTATGTCGATTTGCCCTCTCTGCACACAAGCTTACTCATCATTGTCAGCTCTACTCCAAACTGAATTGGCTCTCCCTGACTTCACATAGACTATATTCTTCTGGCTGCTTGATTGATAATATTATCAGAATGGGGACCCCTGAGTACCTGTCAAGGCTGCTATCTCATCCCTCCCAAGCATATCTCCTTAGGTCATCCGTACAAACCCAACTTGAAATTCCCAGATATCTCACAAAAAAGTGGGAACTATCCTTCGCTATATCTGCCCCTAGCATCTGGAACTCCCTCCCTCCTCACACTAAACTCTTTAAATCCCACCAAGCCTTTAAACTGGGTCTCCACACCCACCTAACAGACTCTGATGGCTTCTACTGTGCTGTAATTTGAGACTGACTCCTAGTAACTTTCCTTACCTATATGGCACTTACTGTTTCCCTCCACTCTCTGAAATCTGCATGTTCCTACTTCCATCACAAATCCGTTAGTTATAACTGTTATTTATATCATAGCTGTTGTATTAGGTCCTTAATTAATATTGTTGTATCATCTAGTACAAGTAGTTAATGTAAGGTTGTTTTCTCTCAGTTCCACAGAAATGGCTTGTTCTTGTCCGTAAACTGTGCAATGTTTTGTTCTCACTTCATGCTACACCATGAACTATTGTCACTGATGTTTGTACTTTGTTTGTACTTTGCTCTCTCCTGATTGTACTCTCCTGGGTCATGCCTGAGTATAGCCAATACTCTTGTCTAGTGTACCTACCCAGTAAACAAAAAACAAATAAATAAATAAATAAAGTCCCCCACCACCACTGTGCTCCCTTTTCCACTATGCCTCCTTGTCTGTGCCCCCAGTTCCCTGTCAATGTCCTCCTTCTGGGCCAGAAGTCTATAGACAACCCCCAGACAGATCTTGGTCCTTTTCTGGCTGTGTAGTTGCAGTCAGATTACTTAATTTATTTTATTTTATTTTATTTTATTTCACAGTATTGGAATTACAGACCTTTGAGTCAGAGACTCATTTACAAAGGCTCCACATCATGGAGAGACATGTTACAAAAACATACAAACATGGTTACAATAGAATACAGTAGGTAGTAGGATAGATTACAGGAAATAGTTTACAGTACTCATTCTACACTGAAGAGGTCACAGATACAGAAACCAGGTTGTAAATACAATATCGAGTAACAATGCAATACCAAGTCGGGCAGGATGGAGTCCCTTGTCTGAAAGGGTGTGTGTTGGGGGGGGATGGATGGGGAGGGGGGAGAGCCTTGTCACAGTATAGTTAGTAGTTGGCTGAAGGTTGCTGGTGGCAGGTGAGAGTAGTTGGGGGGAGGGGTGGCAGGATAGAGTCTCCTGTCAAGGGTGAAATTGGTTGCTATTATTTAGTGGCAGGTGCAGGCTTGAGAGTTGAGGAGATGATCCCTGAGGAGGATTTTGAAACTCCCAAGTTTAGGTGTCATAGCAATATGATAGGGAAGAGAGTTTAGCCAGGTAGGAGTGCAACAGCAGGATTACTTCCAACCTGCTCTCCTCCCCTTCCTCCCTATTATATCTTATCCCTTCCCTTATGTAAATGGCACCCCCCAGCCTTCTCTTTATCTCTATCTCTCTGATATAGTTTGTACCCTGGGATGGTTAGGTCCCAGTCATGTTGCCTGGTTACCCACAACTCAGTAATGGCAGCTATGTCCACCTTCCCCTCTGCCATCAATGCTTGCAACTCTGCCAACTTGTTCCCAGGCTCCTAGCATTTAGTGAAACCATTCTCCATTCTGCTCCTATCCTTCCTGCTTCCTTATCCTTCACTCCAACCCCTACTTCGCCTAAGGTCGTATCTATCCCTGTGGTGGGGGAAGGTCCATGGGACCCCCTCTCCTGGTGATTCCTAGCTCCAATGCCTCCCCCCTAACTAGTTTAAATGATACCTCTCATTGATGAAATCCCCCAGCTTCTGCTTCAACACCTGTGACCCTACCCTGCTGAGGTGTAACCTATGCCCTGCATAAAGATCTGTATTATCCCATATGCTACCCCAGTCCCCACCAATCCATACCACTTGGTCTCCCACACTATTCCCTCAGCCACTTGTTGAAGTCACTGATTCTTCTCTTCCTGTCTGTACTAGCCCTTGGCACTGGCAGAACTTCTGAGAAAATTGCCATTGTTCCTTCTTTGCTGCATAGTTTTCCCACTTCCCTGAAGCTGTCTTGTACCTCCTCTATCCTTCTACCTTCCAGATCATTCATTCCCAGGTGCACCACAATGTGCGGCTTCCCCCCCACCTTCCCCACATATCTGTCCATATGCTGGCCCACTTTACTCATTGTCATGTCTGGCATGCATTCTACCCAGATGTTACTTTTTCTGGCTCCCCTTTCTCCCCCCATCTTATACCCTTAAGTATAGAATCCCCTAGAATTATGAGTCTCTGACTCTTAATCTGCTCACTCTCTTGTTGCCCTCCATTTCCCTGTCCCCCAACTTGCAAGGCCCTCTCATCCTCCCTGTCCCGCCTCCCCTTTGCCTCCCCTAACCTTTGCCCTGTCCTCTCCCCCCTCACAAATATGACCGGGCTACTGACCTCCACCTCTGAACTACTCTCCGTCTGTGGAATCTCCCCTATGCTCTCATTTGTTGCTCCATCCACCATGCTACCACCTCCTCTGCTATTACTTCTCCATGTCTTCCCTGAAATGTGGCCCTCCCCCACTCAGATTCCCCTCCTCTCCCTATCCTTAGCCTTCCCTGGGCTGCCTTCCTCTTCCCCCATCCTCATGTCTCCTTGCTCCTTCCTTCCTTCCCTCCAGAGAGACTGCATCACCATCACCTCACTTCCCCCCCTGCAACTGTGTCTTCTTGGTGTACTGCCTACTGCCTATCCACTGTGTACCTTTTCCCCAGTAGTGTCCTTTCCCTGCTCCTTCACTGTAGCTTCCCTCCTCTCTGCTACCTGGTCTTCCAGACTAGCCAACACTGAGAATCTGTTTGCAGTGCTAATCTCCTTTCCATGAATGAGTCCAGTCCCCATTCCCACAGGCTGATATCTTTGCTCTGACCCAGTCTTAGTCATGCCCCTGTGCCTGACCCTCCTCCAGTCATCACTTCCTTCCCTTGGCTGCACCCACTTGTGTAGCCCTCCTGCTGTCCCACCTAGTTCCCCCTTATTTTTACCTGTTTTGAGCTCTTTTGGATGCCTCGTTAGTTTCTCCTCCTGGATGTGTTCCCCCCTATTCTGTCTCCTCCATACCTCCAGTTCCCTCCTCAACCACCCTATTTCCTGCCTGAGCTGGGCCACCTGCCAACACACCCTACAACCTCTTGCCCTCCAAGCCACTCCCAGGAATATGGCTGCTCCACATCCTTGATAACATACAACCCTTCCCATCTCCCACCCTGTTTGACTGCCCCTGCACATCCTCTCCTCCCTTAACATGCTCCTACCCCACTCCATGGAACTATTCCCCTACCTTGGACTCCCCATGTCTGTACAGGAAATATGTGGCCCTGCCAGGTATGCTCTTCCATGTCTACCAACGTGGCACACTGCCTGCTGTCCTCCCTGCTCACGTTCTGCAGATCCTGCTCAAGATGCTACACTCCTGCTTCATGGCACTTGAGCTTCAGGGTTGCTTGGTCCCCTTTGAAATATAATTGGTCCTAGCCCTGCTATTGGCTAGTCTGAGTCATGTGACTATCCCCTCTCCTGTGTATTTTCCAACCTCTCCCTCCCTCAGTTAAATGCCTCCCCCTCCCAGCCAAGATAATGCTACCTGATGAGACAAATCTAAAAACAACATTCAATATATAGAGAACACTGGACTAGCAACTATGCACAACGAGTGTGTTCTGCCACAAAGGGGTTCTGATTCCCTCTGACCTTGAGAGCGAAGAGAGTAGAGGGTTAACTAAACAAAGACTTTATGAGCAATTTCATTAAAACATAATTTTTCCCTTTTATTTTATACTTGCAAGCATGATGAGCATAACTACCCATTTTCATATGCGACAAGTTTACAAAATACAAAAATACAAACTTTTACATACATACATATTACATACATACATATTACAACACAGCATAAATAACAATTGAACAAATACAAACAACATTAAAAGGAAAAGATAATCTTATTCCAAGAGAACAAGATTAATAGAAAGATTGCTGAGCGCTTAGTGGCTAATTATGGTCCCAAACTTTTAAGTAATTTAATAAAAATGGGACAGAAGTTGATACAAAGAAAAACATATTTAAAATTGGGGTAAGAAATTATTTAAATGCACAGTCAGTTTGCTGCTGTTATGATAATAGTTTAAGTCTGTAATATAGATCATACTCAGACTATGTAAATAATGTATGTAAGTGTCCAGAAACCATATTGTATATTGAATAAATCAATATGATCTTAATATCATAGAATCATAGAAGGTGACAACAGAAAAGGACTTCCTGGCCCATGTAGTCTGCCCCTTACCCCCCTAGTCCAACCCTGCCATATCTTGAGATCCCCCTTCCCCTTAGCCTCATGTGTCTCTCTAACACATACAATCAATATGTTTGATTGTATATGTTAGAAAAATTTGTATTCCTATTGTACTTCCCTTTCCCCAGACATGCCTGAAAGCAATTCTTTGATCCAGTACACTTGCCTGGTAAATCAATCAAATAATAATAATAAAAAAAAAATATGATTACCATTTAGCCACAATTTGAAATCCAAAATACAGCTTGATCTCCACCTCCCCAATAATTTGAGAATTCACATAATAATTAGTTAACCGTTCAGATTGGTACATCCTACAGAAGCAGTCCTCATTGAATCAGTGCTATTTAAAAATGGTGATCACAAAATTAAGCTAGTTCAATAATCAGTCCCATTAAATCACTGAGCATTAGTCTCACCCTTAGTGTGATCATCACTGTCCCTGCCATCCACATTGTGTTGCTGCAATTTGGCAGTAATCCCGGCAGCCTTGGGATCTGTAAAGCTGTACTGTCAGTTCCGTGCCAGCTCCATGTCTCACTTAGCTTAGTTGTGATCAAGGTACTGTACACAGGGTAGCAAATGTAAAACAAACACAGTACAGCATAAAAAATGTTTTTTTTTTTCTCCAAAAGGGTATATAGCATTGCAACGAGTTAAAAAAAAAAGACAAAATGTGTATTAGGATACAATGGTCACCCATTATAATGGACAGATTGGGAATACACAAATGTGTCCATTATAAGCTGGTTCCACTGCACTGAAACTGCAGGTGTAACTGTAATGCAATACAGTAAATGCTGGCAGATCTCAGTTTTTCAGCAACCCACTGAAATGCCTTTCATCTCTGTCTTGTGGCATATGAGTACTCGGGGAAGGAGAGTACTCTGTGTTCCTCTACAGTTATCAGGGATTGGTCCTTAGCTGTTTAAAGCTGAGTCCCTTATTACAGAAGTGGATGTGGTAAATAGTATGGTACAGGGACCGTAACTTAGTATTGAGGCTGGTTGTGCCGTGATTCTGTAAGCTTGAATAATGGGCACTGCAAAGCCAAGCCCGATGGACTCTGTAAGTCACCTCTGAAGAAATACAGTTAAATCCCTGTCCTCTGTACATTCAGGAACTCCTAATAGTCATATGTTGGTTGATCTGGTCAAGTTCTCCAATTGCTAAAGGCAGTTTCTTATATCGCTCTCTTCTTTAATTAATGCAGCTTTTGCCACAAGCATCTTCCCAGCTACTTTTGTAGACTCATCCACAGAGCCAGCCATTGAGTCCACATGCTGCTCGATGATTACCAGCCACTTTGATTGTTGGTCGAGTTTCTTATCAGTGTGCTGAATGGTCTGCATAAACATATTCAGTAGCTGCTGCATGACTCTAATATGGGTGGTTGGTCTCTCCATTGGCTTCCATGCTTCATATCACCCAGGAGTTAAGCAAGTCCTGCTCTGATCCAGAGGCATCTGTCTTCCCTGCAGTTCTCAGCCTAGTCATTCTGCAAAGATACCACCAGATCTACAATCATTTGGCACTTAGAAGGAAACACATTCACTTTTTGAATATAAAACTGTTAAAAAATCGCAGTTTATTTCTGTTTATTCACTAAATATGTTGGAGCTTGCCTAGTAAGTGTGTACATGCTTGGCTGTTGGCCATACCTCCCCTCATATTTGGGGTTCTGAAATAGAAGCTCCACACCTTTCATCTGAATTCACACCATGATTTGCTGGCTGTTGTCTTGTGCACATTGTATCTCCCTCCACTGTGGTAGAACAAGGTGCACTCAATGTTTATCCTCCAGTACCTTTGTGCTGTTAATGTTACAGGGTAGGGGGTTAGGCCAGATAGTATGTTCACCAATGTAGATATCTGCTTACATATATTGGGAGTTTTGGACATCTCTGTTAGAGTGTTTAGAATTGAACTGGGTGGTTGTTGTACTTGCTTTTAATTGTCTCTCAAGCCAGGAATGTTCTAAGCTAAAGCACTCAAAATAAATCTATGTGCAAAAGTCCATTTCAGCCTCTGGAAGCTTTTGATTTTCCCTTCCATATATAGCTGACCCACAGATACTAGCTCTGATCTTTGCCCCATCTGGAAGGTGGGGTCTATATGTCCCAGAAAGATTGCTGTGCATTCTGCGATCAGTGTTTGTTTGCTGACCCATTAGCTAGGTTAAATTTATTTAGAATTTTGGCAAAGGTTGATAGGGCTGTTCTAGCCCAGGCGTTGCTAAGTAACTTAATATCCTTTGCTATCAATGTATTGGTCACCAGGTTTCAGAGTTTCTATGGTGTGCATTCCCCTGTTTCTATTTACCACCAACCACCATCTTTGTCTTCTGCCAGGTAGGTCACTATAGCCACAAATTGTGCTGCCCAGTAGTATGTTTTCAAATCTGGGAGACCCATTCCCTCTCTGGATTTCCATGTTGTTGCCACATGCCACTTCAGCTGTGGCCTCTTCCCTCCCAATAAGAACCTGGAAAGAATCTTTTTCCACTACTCCCATGCTTCCTTGTGTAGTTTTACCAGGAGACTCAAGAATAAGAACAGCAGCCTAAAGAGAAGTTTATTTATTTATTTATAGAATTCAAACACATTTGACCTGGAAGCTCATTTACAAAGGTTCCGCATCAGGAAACAAGGTTAACATACAAATTACTGTATAGATACACGGTGGATTACACATTTTAGTATAACACTATACATAAGAGACAGCCTTAAAAGAAGTGGCCGGTATAAGCTTGAGCAGTTATACATTTAGAGATACATAGAGGCACATAAAATTAATTGGAACACTATACATAGAAAGGCCTAGAGTGATTATACTAGTTCATTGGACAATAACATCCAAGTCAAGAAACAATAAGAACATTGCAACATAGTGAGCCTATTTTAGTGGTCGGTGCTGACCTTATCAAGGTGGGGGGGTTAGAGACAGAAGAGAGACTAGAGGGACAGTACAGGGAGCAGCAGGGGTGCAGAGGGATGGTGGGGTGAAATGGTGGTGTGGGGGTGGGGTTGCGAGGCAAGGGGAGAGATAAGGCAGAGACAGTTCCTGTCATATTGCAAGTGGAGTAGTCAGTGAATTCCACAGGCAGCTGGGGGGGATTCCATCTTAGTGCAAACAGTCGCAAGTGCTACATGTGGAGAGGTACTGGCACAACTTACACTTAAAAGGTCCAGGCTTGGATTCTAGTAAGATGTCACTGGGAAAGGCATTTAACCAGTTGGGGGCATGGTATGCAAGGAACCACTGTCCTTGGACTGTGCGACAGAAAGGGACTTGGTAAGACTGTCTGGTGGTGACATGAGTCCGGTGGGGTTTGGCAGTGGGTTTGAGGAGGTCCTGGATGATCAGAGGGGTGAGGCCTAGGCAAGTTTTCTTTGCTAGGAGGCATGTCTGATATTTCAGTCAATCATCCAGGTTCAGTCAATTTGTCATAGAGTCTAGGTCACAAGTATGTGTGAGTGGGTGGGCTCCAGTTATTAGTTTACAGTCCTTATTTAGGGACAATGAGATTTCAACAGCCATGAAATGGACCCTCCCAGGAGAGTGACAGGGCCTAGTATGCAGTGTGAAAACTAACTGAAGCAGTTGCATACATCTTTAACAGCTACATGAAAAGAGTTGGCCATGTGACATGGAAACAAATAACATTTAGAAGATATGAGGATGCAGTTTTCCTTTAAATATTGACTACTATTGGAAGCCAAATGCCACTGTCCATCTGTGTAAGCTGGAATTATTCCCTCCTCTCCCCACATTTTGTGGGGTCTCCCCACCCTTGTGACATCCCTTTCTCTCCAGCTTCTTTCCCATCCCCACCTGGCCCTCTCTCCCCCTCCCTATAGTCTGCTCCACTGCATTTTGTTTATTGTGGACTGTTGCATGGAATTTGGAATATCCTCTTGGTTGTTACTTGATTTTGTTATTGGTGTGCCTTTTTGAAATTGCACTTTATATGGTTTGCCTGGTAATTTGTCACCTTACTGTATTGTTCTTAATGTTCCTGTAATGATATATAAGGACTTCTCGCTAGCCTACAACTTCACCTTGTACCTTATTGTATTTTTATTTTTGTTAATACCCTCTGTACTGTAACTCACTGCACCTCATTGTTAATTGGCTGCATTGTGGTCATGTTACTCCTGTATTCTGTTTTGCTAAATGTGCCATTGTTTATGGCCCAGGTCATGCCTGAAAATTATCCCTTGGATTAGCACAGCTACCTGGTCACCAAAGACATAAATAATTAAAATAAATGAATAAATAAACCTGGATGTAAGCAGCAGTAATGTTGGGGTCTCTTTGAGGTCTCTAAGTAAAGAATCCCAAATTATCAGGGCTGCCATCCCCAATTGCTTGAACCTGAATCTTGGGACCTTGACATGGCCCTGATCAGTAAATTGGAGTGGGTAGTTTGGTGTATAAGGAGTCAAAAGCTCCAACAGGTAGTCCAGACCCATATACTGTAATATAGGGCTTTAAAGTTGAACAAGACTAAGTTAAAGGTGCTGTGCCACTGAACCATCAGCCAGTGCAGTACAAGAAGCACCATCGTGATATAAGTGGAGCAAGAAATTCCAACAGTCAAGGCACTGTGTTCTACAATAACTGCAAGTGGTGTGTCAGCCTGGCTGTAAGCCCAAAATATAAGGCATTGTAATAATCCAACTACAATATCACACAAGCATGTACTATGTTCTTCAGGTCATATGAGGCTAAAGAAGGCTTAATCTGGGCAATGTTTCTAAGATGTTAAAAGCCACTGTGGACCACAGCCAGCACCTGATACTCAAGTGTCAAACTGTGGTCCACAATGAGCTCCTGATTCTTCACCTTCTCAGCCACCAGAAGCACAGAGCTATGAAATGTCACTCCACTCACATCCCTGTCCATGCTGAAAGCCCTGTGATTACCCTGCTCAACCACTAGGATGTCCATCTTATTGTATCTGGGTTAAGCCTCAGTCAGCTTGATGGCATCCAGCCTTGGATCTCTGCCAAGTATTAGTTCACTAAAGAGACATTGTCAGTAGTCTCATGTACAAAAGACAACTACAACTGAGTATCATCTGCATAGCAGTGGAAAATTGAGTTGCACCATCTAATGACCTAATCCAAGGGCATCATATAGACAACAAAATAAATGTGTGACAGGGTTGAGGATTGTGGGACTCCCCAAGACAATGGAGTTGGCTTTGAGGTAAGTTTACCTCAAATCACCAGCTGCACCCTTACTGCTAAGTAGAACTCAAACCAGGCAAGCAGCATCACTGTAAGTCTCCCATAGTTTCTCAGGTGATCCAGAAACAACCCATGGTCCACAGTGTCAAACACTAAGTAGAGATCAAGGAGAGTAAGGATGAAACTCTCTGGATGGAACTCTTCCTTTGATCATTAGCCTAGAGGAGTTAATTTTGTACCCTGGTCAGCACTGTCTCAGTGCTATAGCAGGACTGAATTGGATTGAAATGGTTCACAGCCGTCAAAGGCCTTGAGGCATGCATTAAGTTGCACTCAACCTTGTGAAATATGGCATGAGACATGCATATTCATACAGGGGCTGGACAATGTGCACAGTGGGATACTAATAACACTAAGTATAAATCCAATGAGTGATAAATAATGATGCATCTGGAAACAAGCTGATTCTCAGCTCAGTACGTCTTTCCTGGTGAAACTTTTGAAATATATAAAGAATAAATAAAAGTGCAATAAATAAGTGCACAGTATTAAGTAAAAAACAATAAAAACCATATCAGCGAGTAACAAAAAAACACAAAAACACACTAGGACAATACAGAGGGAGGCACAGCAGAGTAGAAAGGAAATAGACAATACCTATGGCCATACAATAACTAACAATTGGTAAGGGGGAGGAAAAGGAGCGAGAAAGGGAAAGAACAAATATCAACAATTCAAATTGCAATCAGTCAATTTCTCAGTGCTATAAAAAACACTACAATGTAAACACTTCATTAAGTCCTCTTGGTCCTAACATCTGTAATTGTCAATTCAGAAACATTCCCGTTAGGACAGTTTTTTGTTTTGTGGAAGTCACAACCCCATGGTCCCATGGTGACTTTCTTGATACCAGTAAACCTCAAGTTTGCAAGGGATCCATGATCAGCTTCTCTAAGGTGTCTTGCCATACCATTGGTTAGGACATTATTGTGTAAAGCTGATTTGTGTTCTCTAATCCTGTCTTTAAGGAGACGTCGTATATCCCAAACCACAGGGGCATATAAGCATGTAAATGACCCCTGCCATGGAGCAGTTGATGAAACAGTTAATCAAAACAATTCTTCTAGTTCTTGCATGTTCAAAAGTGGGCAAATTCAGAGTGTGGCTACAATGTACACATCTACTGCACCTAAACGTGCCTTTTGGTGCAGTTGATAGTGGTATACCATTAGCGTGGCAGCTGAAATTTGTCACTGCAAGTAGGATGCTGCAACAACGGTGACAGTGACTGGGGCAATCTTGATTTTAGATCACCCCTCACTGATACCATCCTTTGTGCCCACACAATTTCTGCCTCCTCCAGGGTATGGCCACCCTGGAGAAGGTTATATTTAGTTTTAGGGGGTGTGGGGGGGGGCAAAGCCCGCATGCAAAAGCTGACTGTTTCCTGGGAGGGCACTTTGGCACTGTAACTCCCTGGGGAAATTATGCCTGGTGCTGTAAAGCTGGATGGCATGTTGCCTGCGCCATAATCAGAGTCGGTAACATGGTTGTCACACCGGCATGGGTGAACCATTGGTAGCCATGTAGGTTTCTGTGATATAGTGCAATACAGACTGTGAACTACTGTATCTTTGATGTTTTTTCCTCATTGGTAAATAATTCTCAGTCTGTCTTACTTGTCAGTCACAAAGATTGGATCACTTCTGAGTACTGGCCAGTGTTTTTTGATTATGCCTAAAATCTAATTTGCTTGGTTGCAGAAAGCAGTAACAAAAGTGATTGTTTGGTTGTCACTCGATTTCTGGGTGACAAAAGGTTATACCTGGTTATACTTGGTTTATCAAGATAAAGTAGGCTGTCAGCCCATTTAATTGTTTCCCACTCCTAGTGGGGTTATTGACCCTGCTGGTTCAGAACAAGGAATTCGTCAAGCTTACTCTTGAATTGTTCAAAATTTGGTGCCTGAACAATGTAATTTGGTAAGATGTTCCAGATTCTCGCTGATCTTACAGTGAAAAAGTTATATCTCTTGATGGAGTTAACCCTTGGCACATTGTGCTGTTTTATATGGGATCTCAGGTAATTTTTTTCTTACTTTGTTTTTTATCCCACATAATCTCATTAATGTAGGATTTTTCATAATCTTGTATATGAGAAGCACATCTCCACTCTTCCTTCTGGTTTCTAGAGTAAATAGTTTTAAACTAATAATCATTTCTTTGTATTCCTTTGTTTTTAACCCTTTTATTAACTTAGTTAGTTTCCTTTGAGTTTTTTCTATGAGATGTATATTGCGTTTTAAGTAAGGGTTCCAAAGTGTTGATCCATAGTCAAAGTGTGGTATGATATAGGATTTATATAATTTCATTATACATTCATTGTCCCTTGTTAAAAAGGTTTTATTTATTGTTCTTAACAATCTATTAGTAGTCTGAGATATATAATGATAGTGGTCTGATGATACTAAGTCAGTACTGACCCAGATGCCCAGATCTCTTTCTTTCACAGAAGATTTTAATGTTTTACCATTAAGTTTATATTTATAACCTGGGTTGTTTTTGCCAAAATGCATGACTGTGCACTTGGATTCATTAAATTGTATTTTATTAAGTATCCCCCACCTCTCAATTTTTTCCAGGTCCTGACTTAGGACTTGATGTTTCTCTAAACAGTCCACTTCACCTCCAACCTTGGTGTCATCCGCAGATTTAGAGATGACACTGCTTAAGCCATTTCTCATATCTCTGATGTACAATGCAAACAGAACTGGGCCTAGCACCGACCCCTGAGGCACACCCCTGGGTACAAGCCCTTCCTGTGACCAAGCCCCATTGATCCTAACTGATTGCTTTCGGTTTGTAAGCCAATTATTTATCCATCTTACAACATATTTATTAATTCCCATAGATGTTATTTTTGTTATTAATAAATCATGAGGTACAGTGTTAAAAGCCTTTCTTATATCCAGAAGGATGACATCGGTGGGGATATTCTTATTAAAATGTCACTCACAAATTCATAAAATGACAATAGATTGGTAATACATGAAAGTCCCTTACAAAAACTGTGTTGTGAGTAATCATTCAGATTCAGTGTATCCATTTCCTTATCTATTATTGTTTTAATTACCCTTTCCATAGATTTGCAACATATGGAGGTTAGGCTTATTGGACTATAATTTGCAACACTGGACCTGTTACCCTTTCTGTGGATGGGAATCACGACTGTCCTTTTCCATTCATTAGGAACCAGTGCTGTTTGTAGGGATGTATGAAATAGCAAGGTAAGAGGGTAAGATAACACATTAGCTAGGTTTTTTTAATATCACTGGATTCAAATTGTCAGGGCCAGGGGAAGAAGAGATTTTTAGTTTTAGTAATTCATCAAGAACTTCTTTAGTCCTAATTCTGATTTGGGGGGTTCCTTCCATAGTAAATTCGGGGATGAAACTGTATTTCAGATTGAACACTGAGATAAAATACTGGTTGAAGCATTGAACTATTTCTTTAGTGTCTGTAATTACTTCCCCATTATTTAATATTGATGACATTTTGTTTAATGCTTGTTTGTTACTATTAATGTAAGCATAGAAGCTTTTCATATCATTTTTATGGGCTAATCTTTGTTCTAATTTTCTTTTTTCCTTCCTTATCATTTTGTTTAATTTTGCTTGTTCATTTCTGTATTATATTTGATTATTGATATTAGGAATCTTTCTGTACATTTAAATAACTTGTATTTTTTAGGTATTTGTTTTTTTTATTAATTTATTGAACCAAAGCGGAATAATTCCTTTATGTATTTTTTCCTCATTGGAACATTGTTTCATCACATCATGAAGAATGGAGTTAATTTTGTGCCACATTTGTTCAACCTCAAGCCCATTAAGTTCAGTATCCCAGTTGATTGTATTCAGCTCATTGGTCAATTTGGACCAGTCTGTGTTTTTGTAATCAAGTGTTTCTGTTGTATCTTTTACTTTAGTCCTAGAACATTTTAGAGTACATTCGACCATATTATGGTCACTTGTTCCCAAATGAATAATAACCCTTGGATTGGTAATACCTTCCAGGTTGTTTATAATAGTGAGGTCCAGTAAGTTTAGTTTTCTAGTTGGTTCTGAAATTAATTGGTTGCATCCACATAATGCAATGGTATCCAAGAGAGCTTTTTCAAATTCACTGTGACCTGATAGTGTATCCCATTTCATTCCTGGCACATTGAAGTCCCCAACTTCCAAAACATCAGCTAGGTCTGAGGCTACTTCAATTTCATGCAATAATGCACTATTGATGTTCTTATTGGATGAAGGAGGTCTATAACAAACACCCAGAATTAATTTGGGGGAAGGAGGTAAGTCTAGATTAAGCCACAAGGTTTCTGTTGGAGTATTATTGTTGTGAGTTTAAATTTAATTCCCTACAGTGTATTTGGACTGTTACATAGCAACAACCCCCCTACCACCTTTTTTGATGCTTCCATTTTTAAAGAATAGTTGATAACCGGAAATATTATTTGACCAGGACTTTGTGCCATCCCACCATGTCTCAGTAACACATACAATATCAGTGTTGTTACTTTTTAGAAACATCCTTAATTCTGTTAGTTTAGTAGCATTTACGCTTCTAGCATTTATATTCAAGACTTTGTATTTGGTTTTATTGTTAGTTTTGTTTTTAGCTGCTAAACTGCCCTTGTCCACCTTCCTAGTCAGTTTAAAGAATGACTAATGATGTCCTCAAAAGTTCTTCCTAGCTTGTAGGCTCCACGTTTACTTAGATGTGATCCATCCCAGCAATATAGTGCATTATTGCTGTTAAATTATTCCCAATGTGTGACACATGAATGCCCCATCTTCAGAATCCATTTCCTAAGCCATTAGTTTATCATTTTTATCTTATTTTTTTTCTGGTAAGTTGCCCTTGGTACTGTTAGGATTGCCAAAAAAAAAAAATTTACAATTTATGGTTTGCAATGTTTTTCCCAGACTTATGAATTCATGCTGTATTTCTTCTATTGATAATTTGTTAATATCACTTGAACCTGCATGGATTATCACAAGAGGGTTAGGACCTGGGTTACCATGGATGTGTTTGATCATAATATGTATATCCTTTATACCTCCTCCCCTAAATGAAGAACATGTAATGTTGTGTTTGTCCTGCCTACAAACTATTTTATTAATATACTTTACTATGGAGTCCCCTAATACATAGAACTGTTGGGAGTAGATGTGCCAGCATCTGTAGTCATTGGTACTGGGTTTACATCATTTGGAGCAGTAGATGTTTGGGGTTCCCCCTGTACTCCCTCAACACAAGGATCACTCTTAACAACTGTGTCCAGATTTTGAACAATGTGCTTTGTTTTAGCATGATGTTTACCTTTCACATGCTGCTTTGTCCCATTTACTATTGCTTTGGTAGACTTGCCTGACATAGGATTCCATGTAGGGTCTGGGTTATCTGACATCAGAGTAGGAGGGTCACTACCTATCCTATATTTCTCTGTATCAGCTACTCTCTGCATGCCATTCCAGACACTTTCAAGTGTGCATCCCTGCCCAAAAACCTTTTTGCCATAATACTGGAATGAAGTTTGTACCTTCCTTCCATGATACTGCTACATTTTGCATGGAGTATTTGCCCTACAGGGATGTTATTCAATAGTAAATGTTGATGGGTACTAGTATAATACATAAGACGATTCCATTTCATAGGTTTACAATAAATGTAATCGAATGCCAACTCTGTAAATTGTTATATCCAGGAAATCCCTCACTGTATGCTGTAAGTGCATGCAAATTTCAAATTAGAGTCCACACTATTGATATACTGGACAAATCCCTCCAACCTGTCATTTGTACTGTTCCACAGCAGCAAACAAGCATCAATATATCGATTCCATAATAAAGCATTTTTCTGATGCTCATTACTGAAAAAGAGACAATGTTTCATCCATAGTACTATGTAAAGTTTTGCTAAACTGGACACAAAAGTCATCACCATTGCTGTGCCTTTAGACTAAATGTAAAACCTGTCCTTGTATATTTAGTAGTTAGAAGAAAGTACCATATCTGCCATATGCACTATAAAATCTGAAGGGGGTTCCATTGGTTCATCATGTAAATTCAGGTAGTGAGAGACAGCTGACAAATCTCCTTGATGGGGGATATTACAGTATAAACTCTGTATATCTAGCGATACCAAAATAGTGTGCTCTAATACCCATAATGTTCCTGATGGCTGTTATGGTATGTTAGGGCAGCTGGATCATCTCAGGGGCCCCCATGACTGCCAATATCCTCTTCCTCACCCTCTGCCTCGACCCTTTCCCCTTGCCTCACCTTGTCCTCCTTCTTCTCTGCTGTTTTGTTACTGATGTTGTTGTGGGTCCTGCTGGACCCCTCTGGCTAAAAGAATATCCTGTTGATTCCAATTGGTGCCAGTATCAGGCTCACTGTCTAGTGAAGATTTAAAGTTAGGCACCCAAGAACTGGAACAGTGTTTTGGATTAACTGTTTCATCAACTACTCCCCAGAAGGGGTCATTTACATGCTTATATGCCTCTGTGGTTTGGCATACATTGGTCAAATGAGACGTCTCCCTAAAGAGAGGAGAGTAGAACACAAATCAGCTTTGTAATGTGGCAAAAAAGAGAAACCTCAAATAATGGAACATCATTGGACAAAATGCACCACATGATCAAAGTTGGAGTGGGGATTTATCACTGGTAATGCCCACTCCAACTAAGTATTAATCACTGGGTCACCGGGTCAAGGTGTAGAACCAGTAGCTAGCACTGCAGAAAACGCTGTATGACAAGCAAAAGTCCAACAATGCAGTGGACCACATAGAAGTAATCGCTGCGAAGAAGCAGTATCTGACCGCGGTGAGACAAAAGCAAACAGCTGCTGCAAACAGAACTTAAAACAAGCATTTGTCAATGTCGAATGTTGCATGCACATATGTGCTGTTTCGGTATTTGGAAGTGATAGTACCATGCCTAAGAACTGTCATGTGCCCCCCCCCAGACATCCAATGTGTCTTTCTGTTCAGTATTCACAGAAGAGGGGGAGGGGTAAGGGACACAGCAGTACAGTAGTAACAAAGGCATGAAGAGGTGGACAATAGTCCATTCACAGGCAGAAGAATCCTGCAGGAGGTGACTAAATTGAAGGTGGACAAAGCGATGGGACCAGATAGCATACACCCAAGGATATTAAGAAAACTGTGAAGGGAAATAGCAGTACCTCTGGCAGCCATGTTCACTGAGTCATTCAACATAGGGGTGGTACCAGAGAATTGGAGGAGGGTACATGTGGTCCCTCTATATAAATCCAACAGTAGGGAGGAGGCAGAGAACTATAGGCTGGTCAACGTCCCCTCAGTAGTGGGGAAGATTATGGAGACATTGCTTAAAGAAAGGATAGTTGGGCATCTAGAAGCCATTGGAGACCAGGACCATAGGCAACATGGATTCACAGTGGGGAGGTCATGTCAGACAAATCTGGTTGATCTCTTTGACTGGGTGACAAAGGAAGTAAATTAGGGTGGGGCAGTGGACAACTCTTACCTTGATTTAAGCAAAGCCTTTGACACTGTCCCACATAGGAGGCTGATAAAATAGCTAAGTAGGCTAGGCATAGGGGAAAGGGTGACAAATTGGGTTAGAAACTGGCTAACAGCCGGCCTTGTGGCACTGAGGGTTGAGGTGCTGGATGCCACACCTTGCACCATGCTGGCAACTCGGGTTTGGAAACAAGAACAGGCCATCAGGGGTCGGCAAGGGAGGACTGGGATCGAGCATCCATAAGACTTTTCTCCTAGTCCTGGGGTGGGCTGGGGAATCTCACCACGCTGTAGTGGCCCCTGGGGATGCCCGGAGGCACTACTAGTGTCGGTAGGATACTAGGGGGGGAGCGCGGTGAACATCGACTTGTTATGCCCAGACATCATTGCATGTCCATGCTTCATGGGCCAATCAGGAAGAAAATGGCTGGACATGACCATGCAGCTTGATGGCTGTGCTCCGAGTTGCCCGGAGGACTTTGGCGGAATCCTGTCGGGGAGGTTCTGGGGCTGTCCTGGCTGGTAGAGGCAGAGGGGAGCCCTCCAGCAGGATGGCATGACTGCCATCTTGGATCCTCTTGGGTACAGTTTGAGCTACCTAGTTCTCCGAGTGGGTGGAGCCGGTGGCTGAATGCCTCAAGCCGTAGTGTGCCACAGTAGGGGAAGAAACATATATGAAAAAAAAAAAGAAACTGGCTAACAGACAGGAGACAGAGAGTGGTGGTAAATGGGGTGCAGTCTGGAGAGAGGGGGTGACCAGTGGGGTGCCACAGGGATTGGTCCTGGGGCCAGTCCTGCTCAATGTCTTCATTAGTGACATTGCAGAAGGGCTAAAGAGAAAGGTCTGCCTGTTTGCAGATGACACCAAGATCTGTAACACAGTGGATACCCCAGAGAAAATGAGGAGGAACCTGGAGGAAGCTTGAAAAATGGTCCAAAGACTGGCAACTGAAGTTTAATTCAAAAAAGTGCAACATTATGCACCTGGGACACAGAAACCCTGGGGAAAGCTACATGATTGGGGGGGGGGAGCTGCTGACTGTCACAAAGAAGGAAAGGGACCTGGGGGTTCTTATTCCAGATGACCTGAAAATGTCAAAGTGGTAAGGTAGCTGGAAGGGCCAGTGACATGCTGGGGTGCATAGGCAGGGGTATAACCAGCATAAGGAGGGAGGTAGTGATGCCATTACATAAAATCATGGTCAGGCCTTACATGGAGTACTGTGTGCAGTTTGGAGGTTGCACCTTCGTAAGGATATTAACAGGCTGGAGATGGTCCAGAGAAGGGTGAATGAGATGGTACAGAGCTTGCAACACAAGACTTATGAGGAGAAATTAAGGAACCTCAATATGTACTCACTGGAAGAGAGGAGAGAAAGAGGGGATATGATAGAAACATTCCCGTACCTCAAGGGTATAAGTATAACTACTGAGAAGCAGCAGACAGCTGCTATAGAGACATGTGCCACCTTCTGTGTGATATTCCTTAGTTCTTGTACATCTGTAACCTCCAATATTTCAGTAACCACATAACCACACTGCCTTCTTTAGGCAATTTTATGGTGGTCGATGCCTGGTGTCAGATGGCAGACAGAGGACTCACCAGATTGTGTTGCCGTTTGAAAAACTTCATAGTGTTCTTTTACTGTTAAGCGTTTTGGAAAGCTGGGGAAGGTCTCACAATTTTTAATACAATTTTATCTCCTTATGTCTGTCCTCTTTAGTACTCCCATCCCCACACCCCAACAGTCATCAGTGCCACAGCTGCAGCCTTCTTCTTGCCAAGATGGTGGGTGGGCAGCTGCCTTCGAGAGTCAGTGAAGTCTGACATCTTTCAGTGCCACTTATTGGTCATCTTCAAACACAGGCGAGGTACTGCCAGCCCAAAACTAACTCAGGACAAGCAGCTTTCAAAGTGGGGAAGAAATGGAGTGAGCAACAATCAGCTGGGCTAGCCGTCGGACTGTTGCCTGTTATGTTTGATCTTGCTGCCTCATTGTTTTGCTGTTTGCTTTATTGTTTGGCCGTTTTTGCCCTACCATTTTGTCTTGTGTTGTTGCCTTATTGACTGATTGTGTCATTCTGCCCTACCGTCCGTTTGCGCTACGTTTTGCTGTTTTAAAATCATTTTTCCATTCCTAAGCTGTCCTGATAGTTGGCTTTTTATGCGCCTGGCAGTGATTTGACTCATTGGCTGTTATCGGGGTGAAACCGCTGTCTAAAACTTTTACAATGCAGCCTATGCTCGATTTATGCCTGTTTTTAATAACGTTCAGGACCAGGATTCTATTCTGGAAGTGAGGATGCCATCTGAGGAGCCCTGCCGCTTGGAAGATCGTGAAGCCCTGCCAATTGGAAGATTGTGAAGAGGTTTGGATTACTGAATCACAAGAAACGTTTACGTCTCAACTTGGGAGGTGGTGAGCCTGTTACCAGACACTTTTGGGTTTTCTTTAAACTTGGAGCTTTACTTTTGCCTCCTTAAATTGACTGCTACTGTGTAATTTGGCTGGGACGGGGTCTCTGACTGGGGAGCGGCGGCTCAAACTGAGCTGTCTGGGGGTGAGGGGCTGAGCAGGAGCTCACCGGAGGGTGTTATATCTTTTTTCACCTTGGGAAGCCCTCGGTAGGGAGTGATTATAGGATTGCTCTGTTACGGAGCTCTGACCCAGGTGGGGGGCTCGGTTTGGGCTAGCTGCAAACCGTCTGTTGCACTAGGGACTTGACTGTTTTGCTGCCATAAAAACACCTACTAAGGAACTATACTGTCATTCTGCATGAGTTGGAGGTGACTGTTGCCTGTTTGATCTAGGCATTGTTTTCAGCAGATTTTTCATCTTTAACTTTGGCCTGCAATCCAGGTTTTTGGTTAAAGTGCTGCTGTGGATGAATTGGCTCCCTCCCTTGGGATAGAAGTAGACTGTTTTTGAACGAAACTAAAGTGGTGGAACCCTATGGTGATTTATGGGCTCATTGGTATTTGGCTGCTGAACTGGTGAGGCAGTGAAAGGGCCTCTGAACTTACATTTCCACTTTTACTGATTACTGCTGTGGTGAGAGAACAGCAACTGGATATTTTATTTTTGAGTGGGGGTGAGAGCCCCACTACTCCAAATTCTGGTTCTATATAATTACTCTTGCAGAACTGCAATTGACACCAAGATTCTGGACAAAAATCTAATTTTCTGGCAGTGAGAGTGCCAATTATTATTATTATTATTTTAATTGGTTTGTTAATATTGTGTATGCTTTTCTTTTACTTTTGCTGTGAGAGGATTTTTAGAGGAAATGTGTTTATTTGTTTATGTTTTAGTTATTTTCTTTTCTTCCCATCCTCAACACGGTGAGAGAGTCTGGGGGGGGGAGTTAAATTGGTTTTGTTTAGCTGTTTATTGCTGTAGTTATTTTAATTTAGATTATGCTGAATTAGTAGTCTAGTTACTTCAGTTATTTAGTTGGATTTAACTGTACAAGGAATTGATTTTTAAGTATATATTATTTGTTTTTT
Source organism: Neoceratodus forsteri (assembly GCA_016271365.2). Lineage (NCBI taxonomy): Eukaryota > Metazoa > Chordata > Ceratodontiformes > Ceratodontidae > Neoceratodus > Neoceratodus forsteri. The sequence goes on from CM057452.1 coordinate 1,783,404,399, forward strand.
AAATTGTTTAAATCTGAGGATTTGTATTTTATGAGATGTGCCTACCTGTTGCCCCCCCCCTCGGTGTGCTACTCAGCCTCTGCTCTCCACTCCCTCCGCCCCTTTTATACCCACCCTCTGTTTTTTTCCATCTACCAATGCTGTCGGGCTTTAGGCATTGCCCGTAGGAGGGGGTTGGGGGTGAACAGTGGGGCGAGTGCAGCGGAGCGCTCCCATTAGGGTGATTAAGCCCAGGAGATGCCCTGGGGTGAAGTGGAGCTTGGAACGTGGACCATCTTGTTTGGTCCCCATACCCAAGGGCACCATCTTCAGTGATGGGCAAGTAGTCGGGGGCAGCCCAGTAGTTTTGTCCAACCCGGGCGATGTTGTGCAATGCCAGATCTGTCTGGAACAAGACTGCTATGATTTCAGATCTTGTTGGCTTGACAGATCTGGCTTGCATCACCAAGACCTGGCTGGATAATAATGCGGGACCAATATTGGAGGCCGCAATTCCAGCCGGGTATACGGTGCTACATTGCCCGAGGTTGGACCACGGGGGGGGGAGGTTGCGGTCTGTTTTAAGACTGAATTGGCTCTCACTAGTGTTCCAGTTGAGGAGACCATCTCTTTAGAATGTGCTGTTGTAGCAGGTGTGGGCTATTGAGTTGCTCTCATCTACTGTCCACCAGGAGATGAGAAACAATTCCTTAAGGAAGTAGCAGACTTCATTGTCGACTTGGCTTTTGAGTCTCCCAGGCTGATGGTCCTGGGCGACTTTAATGCATGGGTTGACGATGAACACTCGCTTTTTGGACAACGCTTCCTCCAGTTAATGGATTCACTGGGCCTAACACAGATGGTTACCACTGCTACACATAAAGGTGGCCATTCTCTTGACTTGGTCTTCCTCCTGGGGATCAAGGCCTCTGATGTGGGGGTGGAACCAGTCAGCTGGTCAGATCACTACACTGTGAGATTCAATTTTGGTGCCCCACCCTGTAGGCCGACCCCTGTGGAGATGGTCAAGTACCGCCCTTTGTAGAATATCTCTTCCAATGGCCTTGCTGCGATTCTTGACCTATCACAATTTCCTGAGCATTTCAATGATCCAGAGGCACTGGTTGTGGCTTATAATACTGCCATTCCCTCTGCCCTCTATTGCTCCAGTTCATGTGTGTCCTCTCTCCCTTCAACCTTGGGCCCCATGGTTTGATGGGGTTTTGAGGGAATTGCGGCGACATGGACACAGGTTAGAACATTGTCGGTGGAGGTCTGGCCTGGATGCCGACCACCTTAGACTGTTAGAACATTACCAATTCTATCAGTCAGAAATCTCCCGTAAGAAGGCAGAGTTCCTGTTCGGGGAAATTTCTGCCACTCAGAACCGACCAGCTCAGCTATTCAGAACTGTGGACAGATTGTGCAACCCAACCTGTCTACAGCTCCGTAGAGCATTTTCACAATTACAGTGTGATGAGATTGCTCGGTTCTTTGCTGATGAGGTGGCTGCCATTAGGTCAGACATCTGTTTGACACGCTCTATACGGGTTGCTAGTGGCCAGGATCGGGTCACTGCCCCTTCATTTTCCTGGAGTACCTTCGACCGCCTGGAAATCGTGGATGTTATGTGGATTGTCCAAGGGCTGCATTCTACCTGCTGTAGCTTAGATCCAGGCCCTACTTCCCTAATTTTAGGGTGTGGGGAGCCCATTCTACTGGTTCTAGCACAGATAGTCTGGTGTTCTCTTGACTCAGGTAAATATCCCGTTCCTTCAAAGAGGCAGTGGTGACACCCTTGTTGAAGAAAGCATCTCTGGACCCAGACTGTCTTGCCAACTACAGACCTATCTCGAACCTCCCCTTTGCAGGGAAGGTGATCGAGAAGGTGGTGGCAGCCTAGTTGGAGAACCATTTGACCATCCATAGCATCTATGAACCTCTACAATCAGGTTTTCGAAAGAGGCACAGTACCGAGACTGCACTGGTTCGGGTGCTCGATGATCTCCTGATGGCCAGAGACCAGAGAAAATGGTCCATCTTGGTACTATTAGATCTGTCATCAGCATTTGACACTGTTGACCATGGGGTCCTTCTTGAGTGCCTGAGATGTATGTGTGGACTCCCTGGGATTGTTCTCAGATGGTTCATTTCATACCTCACCAGAAGAACTCAGAGGGTGATGTCAGGGTTTTTTTCCTCTGATCCCATCTCTGTATCCTGTGGGGTTCCTCAGGGCTCTGTATTGTCCTCCATGTTGTTTGCGGTGTACATGCTTCCCCTCGGAGACATTGTGAGATGGTATGGGCTGAGGTTTCACCGTTATGCAGATGATACCCAGCTGTACCTGTCCTTTGCACCCGACCAGGAAGGAGCTATCTCGGTATTTAACAGCTGCCTGAATGAAATCCAGGATTGGATGAGGTCCATTTGGTTGAAGTTGAATTCTGGAAAGACGGAGGTGCTGGTATTAGATCCGGATCACCGGATAGTGGGACCTATGGCTGGCACCCCATCTGGAGTGTTTTGTGGGGATGTCGAGCTATGGGTCTCTGAACGGGTGCGAGATCTTGGGGTGATAACAGATGTGGGGCTGACTCTTCAATCTCAAGTGTCATTGGTGGTAAAATCATCTTTTTATCATCTAAGAAACATTGCCAGAATCAAGCACCTATTTCCGTCCTGCGATCTGCCAACTCTGATCCATGCCTTTGTGACCTCACGCCTGGACTACTGCAACTCGCTTTACCTTGGGCTTCTGGGGGTTGCTATCTGCCACTTGCAGCTAGTGCAGAAATCCACAGCCTGAGTATTGATGGATACTCCTAGATCTTCTCATATTACTCTGGTGCTGGAGAAACTGCACTGGCTGCCAGTTCAGCGGCGGATCACCTTCAAAGTCGGATTACAGACTTTTAAAGCCCTGCATGATCTGGGCCCTGATTACCTGAAAGAACTCCTGATCCCTTACCACCCTGTGAGATTGCTCCGCTCTGCTGACGAGGGGTTGTTAGAGATTCCAAGGGTAATATTAAAATCAGCTGGGGCCCAGGCATTCCTGTTTGCGGCCTCTTTCATTTGGGAATTCTCTTCCCCATCGGATAAGGGAGTGTACGACCGTGGGGAGTTTTAAACAGGCTCTTAAATCCTTTTTATGGGAAAGGACATATGGTTTGACTGATTATTAATTGTTGTGTGTGTTTTATAATATTTCTTTCATATCTCTGTTTTCGTATTCTGTATTTTATCTCATTTTATTGGAATGTGCCTTGATACTTGAAAGGTGCAATGTAAATAAAAATATTGTTATTATTACTCACTCAGATGCGGCGCTGATTTTAAGATCAGTGTACTGATATGGACACTGCAAATAGAACCCCAGCTCTTTAAGCAGCCTTATGAAGAGTAAAGGCTTCTCGAAGCACTGGGGTTCTGTTTATTGTACTGTGAGTGGGCTGCATCTAATTTGGTAATATACTGTACCTTACATATGGATGTCTGGTAGGGCCCAACTTTAAATAAACACTGCATCTAAATGAACACATAATGCCATAGAAACAGAATTTGTCAGCAGAAAAGGACCGCTCAGCCCATCCAGTCTGCCCAAGTGTTCTCTACCTACTTGTAACTCCTGCCTGTATATGTTACTGCATGTCTTATTCTGCCTGTGTCCATCAGGACCTCCTTGTGAATGAGCTTGCTCAATGGATTTTTCCTGCAATGAACTTGAACCTACTCCACCTCCATAGCCCTATTGATCTCAGTTGACCACTCCTTCCCCTTTTTCTAATATACGCCTATATTTATCCCATGCATGCTTTATGCCTCTTACCATTTTAGCTCCCACCACTTCTCCTGGCGGTCTGTTCAAGGAGCCTACCACCCTTTCAGTAAAGAAATATTTCTTCACATCTATCCTGAACTCCTCCCTCCCAGCTTCATTGTATGGCACTTGGTTTGGGTGCTTATCCTCATTTGAAGGAAACTCCCCAACTGTACCAGGTTTACCCCTGTGAGGTACTTTGTAGGTCTTGATCATGTCACCTCTCGTCCTCCTCTCTTCCAGAGTGTACATGTTGAGATTCTTCAGCCTTTCCTTGTAGGGATTCCTGTGAAAATCCTAAACCATTTTAGTTGCCCTCCTCTGGAAAATCTGCACCTTAAGTGCTTTTTGAAGTCTGGACTCTAAAACTGGACACAGTACTCCAGCTGGGGGTATACCAGGGAGTGATACCATGGCAGCACAACATCCCTCCTCCTCCTACTGGAGATGCCACTCCTTATGCACCCCAGAATCCAGTTTGCCCTGCCCATAGCCTTGTCACACTGTACTGCCATCTTGGGATCCTCTGATATAATAACCTCAAGGACCCTTTCACGTCTAGTGAGTATCAGTACCTCCTGTCATCCTATACTCAGCATCGGAGTTCCTATGCCCTATGTACATGATTTTACACTTGTTGACACTGAACCCCAACCAAGTAAGAAAATGGAATTGATCTGAATGAATTGCAAGCTTTTAAGCAGCTTTTCAGGGTGTGTGTATATGTGTGTGTGTGGGGGGGGGGGGCTCTGCTACTATAACTATCAGCTTTTGACTTTGGCCTCAAATCAGGTGCACTCCTGTAAACAGATAAAACATGTTTAAGAAAGACTCATAAGAAATGTGATAAAGTCTTTGTACATTAGCCTGGACTGAGCTTGTAGACAGAGGAGATAGAAACATAGACTTTGACAGCAGATAAGGACTGCTTGGCCCACCTAGTCTGCCCATTTCCCTACATACAGGATAAGCTACAGATCCTAGTTAACCAACAGCCTATTTCTTTCTACACCTACAAGAATTGACTTATGTCTGTCCCATGCATTCTGCCACAGCTTTAGAGCCCACAAGCTCCTCAGGAAGGCTGCTCCATGCATCCACCACCCTCTCTATGAAAAAATGCTTCATCACATTGCCTCTGAGCTGTTTCCCTTCTATCTTCAAATTGTGTCCCCTTGTTTTTGCACATCCCTTTTTCTGAAAGATGCTACCCTCTTGGACTCTGTTGATTCAACTGAGGTACTTAAAAGTTTCTATCATGTCCCCCCTCTCCCTCCTTTCCTCAAGGGTATACATATTAAGCTCCTTTAGTCTCTTCTTGTGTGGCTTCTCTTGCAGACCTTGCACCATTTTAGTTGCTCTCATCTGGGCTACCTTCATCCTGTCTATGTCCTTGCGGAGATGGGGTCTCCAGAACTGGTTGCAGTACTCTAGATGGGGTATCACCAACTGTCTGTACAGAGGGATAACAAGTTCCTGTTTTCTGCCAGTGATGCCTCTCCCTATACATCCCTGTATCCCCCCAGCCCTTCCTACTGCCTTCTCACATTGCTTTCTAATCTCAAGGTAATCTGATATGATTAACCCCAGGCCCCTTTCCATTTTTATTGTTGTTACTACCCCCCCATTGTATAATCTAATTACTACCCCCCCATTGTATAATCTTGCCCTGGGTTTTTGTTTCCCAGGTGCATTATTTTGCAGGTCTTTGCATCGAATCCAAGTTGCCATACTTCTGACCATACCTCCAACCTTGCCAACTCCCTAGTCATCCTTTCCACGCCTCCTTGTGTATCAACCCTGCTGCAGATGTTTGTGTCATCTGCAAAGTGGCATACTTTTCCTTCCAGTCCCTCTGCAATGTCACTTATAAAGATATTAAAAAGGAGATGCAGTCTGTTCCTAATTAATGAGCTTCCCGCCAGTCACCTGTAAGCCTCTTATGGGCCAGAGCTTACTACATAAGCATTTGTCAATGCCAAATGGTTGCTTGCTGGCATTAGCAGTGGAAGTGCAGGAGTTAGACAGATGGGGCTCTGATTCTCAAAGCTCTGTGTCAAACGCAAGGTGCCTGCAGTGAACAGATATGGTCCAAGGTGCACCTTGCATCTATGATTGCCCTCCATGCGATTCACAAAGGTGGCCTGCATCGACCGCAGTCCACCTGCCCCAAACAGGGCTTGCACCTGCAATGCACTGTGGTATGGCAGTAGGGGGATTGTGGCCGATATAAGCTGCATTCTGTGATTCACACACATCATCTGGTGGGACCAGCCAGGGCAGCTGTAAGGGGACTGAGACATTCTCCCCTGGGTGACATGCCTGTGTGCGGCACATCATGGATGAAGGTTCACCCACCATACATCCCAAAGTGTGGCCCCCTTCCTAGTGGTCCAATGGCACTCCTCATAGCTCCCTGATGCCACCTATTTATCAGGTTGGTACTCCCGTCCTGATGTGGCTCTCCCGATCCTCGATGCCTGCCCCATCAGTGCTATTGCAGCACCAATGTATGGTGGTACAGTACCCACCCATGCCCCAGCAGGTGGTGCCCAAACCCCCCGTACAGCAGTCCAGACTGCTCCCCAGTGCCTAGCACATCCCACCACTCACCTCTGTGGCCAGGCGCCAATTGCACCAAACATGGTGGGGGGACATCGACACACCAGGTTGGGTCCACATGCCCATTACCTAGTGGGACAGGGGGTCCTGTGTTAGTCTCTGGTGGTCTGCGGTGGACCTGTGCAGTGTGCCAGGGGTTTGCCACAGGGTTCCAGTCAGTGCTAGCATGGGGACTTAGCCACTGGGACCCCTCCTGTACCTGAATCAGGTGCAGGGTCCCTGGTGTACCAGGCACTGGTGCAAGGTGCTGCTTGCCGCAGCTTGTGCCAGACGCAGACCCCTATGAGAATTGGGCCCATGCAGTATAGAAATGACAGTGAAGTACTGAACTGACACCAACCACACTCCCACCCGGCAGAGATGGGCAGACACTGGGGTGTGCCTTTGGGTTGTTGCCCATAATGGTCACGACATTTCCCCTCACCCTACCCTGCAGACACTGACAAGTGTCGAGGTGTGCCTTGGGTGTTCGGGCTTTACTCATCTCATTCCAAAAGGAAATATGCTGAAATGGGTGCAGTATAGGAGAATGGGATGGATTCTGGGGCCAAAGAGTCCAAGGCGCACCTCGAAGCCTGTTGCTGGCTGCAGGGTGTTAGTGGGGGTGGAATGGCATGAGCATTACTGGTGACAATCCCAAGTCACATCCCTGATGGCTGTAGGGCATTATGGTTGAAAACCCTAACATCATGGGTGTTTCTTGGTATTTTTACTCCAAGTTTTCAACATGAGCTTTTTGTGATCCCACCGCATGAACAGAGACACTATCAGTTTGTTAGCCGAAAGGTGATTTTGCACAGCGACTGCAGCATTTGGCGCCACAGGTGGGAAAACACATTTCAAACAGGATGTGAAAAAAAAAACAGCTGTACTGTTCATGAGGAGGTGTAAAAAAATGACAATGTTGGAAATCTGGAATGAATATATAAAAAAACTGGTGAAGTCAATGAGTGTGCGTAGAAACTGTGCAAAGCACACCCATAATGTAATTAGTTTTTTTTTTTTTTACAGCAGTTTCAAAACAGGCATTTTGGGACCTTCGCTCATGAACAGTGTCACTGTGATTTTCTTAATCTATCCCGAACACTGATTTCCCATAGCGACCGTGCTATTCTGTGCCGGAAGTGTGAAAACACATTTCAGCCAGGTTGTGAAAAATAACAGCTGTACTGTTCATAAGGAGGTGTGGAAAAATGCCAATGTTGAAAATCTGGACTGAAAAGATTACGAATTTGTGAACGTACGAGGGTGCGTGGAAATTGCACAATGTACACTTGTAACACAGTCATTTTATGGACTTTTGTCACCAAATTTTCAACATAGCCAGTTTAAGATCTTTGCTCATGAACAGTGTCACTGTGATTTTCTTAATCTGTCCTGAACATTGATTTCACACACTGATCATGCCATTGTATACTACATGACCGAAAACACATATCAGGTGACATGTAAAAAATGACAGTTGTACTGTTCATAAGGAGGTGTGGTAAAATGGCAATGCTGAAAATCTGGAGTGAAAATATTAAAAATGTTCGAAGTTACGAGCGTGTGTAGGAACTGTGCAATGCACACTTGTAAAACAGTCATTTTGGGCAATTTGTTCACCAAATTTTCAACATAGCCATTTTAACACCTCTGCTCATGAACAGTGTCACTATGATTTTCTTAATGTGTCCCAAACACTGATTTCATGCACCAACTGTGCCATTGTGCGCTACATGTGCGAAAACACATTTTAGGTGAGATGTGACAAATGACAGTTATACTGTTCATAAGAAGGTGTGGTAAAATGACAATGTTGAAAATCAGGAGTGAAAATATTAATAATGCTCGAACTTACGAGCATGCGTAGGAACTGCGCAATGTACGCTTGTAAAACAGTCACTTTTGGGAATTCTTTCACCAAATTTTCAACATAGGGTTTTGGGGGGGTCTACCTCATGAACTGTGACACTGTCATTTCATTAATCAGTCCCAAAAGGTGGTTCCACGCAGTGACTGCAAAATCACCTTTTGGGATGGAATAACAAAATGACAGTGACTGAATTCATGAGGTGGGGTCCCAAGAACCCCATGTTGAAAATTTGGTGAAAAAATTCCCAAAAATGGATGAGATATGCACCAAAGTTAAAAAAAAAATCCCATTTATGCCATTATACAGCTTACCGGCATTTCTTCAGTTTGCGGTCGGCTTTGAAGAGTGCAGACGTGTTCCCGGTCCACCGAAGATCACTACGCCAGGCTCCAGAGGTAAGTATGGGGTGAGAGAGTTGTGGGGAGGTGGGGTACGCAGAGGGTGGGCATGGGTTGGGGGAGGAATTGACGAGGGACCGTTTTCTACTTTACAGGTTTATTTTAAAAAAAGCATTGCGGGAAGGTTTTCTTTTTTTACAGGGACATTTTTTTGGGCATGCTGGGGTGGACTCTCAGCATGCCACCTGACTGTTTGGAGGGGCTGTAGCTGATGGGGGATTGTGCACCCCCATTGGCACCTATCGAATGCTGGGGATGGGGGAGACAAGAGCTGAGGGGGATTGGGCACCCCCCTCGGCAGACAAGACATTGGGGGGTGATGAGAAGTGGGCTCCCCATCGGCAAAATGATGAATAAGGGGGTATGCTGACAGGGGGATTGGGCATCTGTGTTGGCACATAGAGGTGCGCGGGGGTGGTGGCAAGAGCCAAGGGGTATTGGGCACCCCATCTCAGCACAGGAGAAATTTGGAAAGGGGAGGACTGTGCCGATGGGGAGTGGGCTACCCCATCATTTTTTATTTTCTTGATGTGTTTCACCAGGAAGCCACACTAAAGGGGGGGTGGCGTCTTGGAGCTCTGTAATTGGCTGTTGCACTCAGGGAGCGTACTGAACAGCTGATTGCATACTGATGGGGCGCTCCCTGATTGCAGCGGTTCAATTCCTTTGATGTAGTGGCCTGCTTGTTAACTGTCGTGATCCAGGGCATACTCCTCTATTGGCCAGGCAGACACCAGCCTCTGAATGGGCTGCTGCAATTCGGCACAACACTGCCACGCCTCCACAACCTGCTTGTAAAAAACTGTGACGCAATGTGTTTCTTGCACATGCGTGCAAGCAACACAAAAAGGAATGGTAAAAAAAGTAATACATGTTACTGTCTGAAATCTGCCTGTGAAATGTTTACAGTTTGCACACACACAAGGATGTAACTAAGGGTGTTGTGGCACGTGACACTGCCACCCGCGTTGTATGTGAAGCAGAAATGTGTGAGATGAAATGAACACCTTTGTGGAACTATAGACAATCTGTTCAGTGTTCATATATATAACAGTAGCACACATGAAGAAAAATACTTATTGCCATGTTACAAGCACATTAATCCCCCTCCGAAGTCAGCTTCTACTGGGGAATTAATGCATGGTTGGCTGGTTGTAGGCACTCGGCCTTTCGTCTCATGCCACAACCCCCCGCCCAACCATGCATTAATTCCCCAGTAGAAGCCTCCTTTGTTGGGGATTAATGCTTACATATGCAATAATGTCCCAACCAATGCTTTGGCAAGACACTTCAGAGAAGCCGGTCATAGATCCCCTGCAAACTTGAAGTTTACTGGTATTCAGAAAGTCACCATGGGACCATGGAGTGGTGACTTTCACAAAAAACTATCACAATAGGAATGTTTCTAGATTGAAATTTTCAGACATTAGCACCAGGAAGACTTAATGAAGAGTTACCATTGCAGTGTTTTTTATAGCACTGAGAAACTAAGACTGATTGCTATTTTAGTTGGTGACATTTGTTCTTTCCCTTTCCTCCCCCCCCCCTTCCTTACCTGTTGTTTATATTTTATATGAATGAAGAAGTGGATTTCACTCCATATCTGGAAAAAGGAAAATGAAAAATGCCTTATTAGCTTGAAAGTGTACTATCATATTTATTTATTAATGTTTATTCTTTTCACAGTTCATACTGTCCTCCCTTGGTCTCCAAGCCTGTAAGTTTAATCCAGGGACCCAGATCAAATAGTGCAGAGGAGAGCTGCTACTTGGCATGCACACCAGCATAGATCTAGCTCCATACTTATGTACTCAGGGTTCAGTACTTAAATGAAAGTTGGATTTAGTCACAGATTCCCACCCTCTAGGGCACCCACCTTCCTACGGAACCTTAGTAAACCTCTAAAAAGGACTTGACCTTTTGCAATTCCCTTGACCTCCCCCTTCCCTTCCTTGTTGTTTTGGTTTACTTTCACTTTAGTTTCTAAAAACATTTTTGTCTCTATCCTGTTCCCTATTTTCTAAATGCTATTTAAACTTTATCGTAGCAAATAATAAGTTTCATTTTACTTTTTGTACCTTTTATGTCTTTTTCCAAAGAATGCGATTGTACTTTCCTGCCCCCCCAACTTCTTACCTAGAACTTTGTTTTCAGATTCTGTTTTCAAATGGTTATACACTTGTTAGGAAAATGTTACTGATTTATTTATTTAAGGATCTTTAAAGTAAATCTGATTTCTTAGGAGACAACCCTCCCATTTTTTCATGTTTCCTACTTCTGAATTGTTTTGCTTGTATTTATTTTATAAGCTTCCTTGGGGACTAGTATAATTTAACTCAGATTAAATTCAGTAACCATAATGTACAGAATGAATAATGATTTCCACAATCCATAAGCTTATAAGATTAACAAATTAGTACTTTAAAGTTATAACCTGTGTACTTTGCCACCATTTTTTTAATTCACTTTGAATGTGTTTCACTTTAAATGATGTGTTTAAATTGATAAGGATTGCTGCACTCCTTAGATCCACCCCTGAGGAAAGCCCTGTGTGGGGCTGAAGCGCTGGGGACATAAGATTGTTTGGTTTTCTTCAGACATAGCCATGCCGCAATAAATGTTACTGTTTTACTGAAAACAGACTCTTATACCTGTGTGCAGAGTGTTGAGCACCTTTTTTTGCACTGAGAAACTAAGACTGATTGCAATTTTAGTTGGTGGCATTTGTTGTTTCCCTTTCTTCTTACCTCTTCCTTACTTGTTGTTTATAATTGCACAATAAGTGTAAAAATAAATATTGCAAGATAAACAAGTTTTCTCAGCACCACACGTATGCAATAAGGCACAACAGAGAGTGTATTATTGCATAATAACATCACACCTTTGGTGATTGAAGCACATGGCTGCAGGCAAGTACATACAACACTCAAGAAATGACATTATTACACATTACACAATGGCAAGAAAATTTTCTGGACTCTCGTTGGTCAGTGTGTGCTTGTTACAGTGAGATTATCCAAGTACAACCTCACAGCATCAAATTCAAACATACAGATGACTGCATGCCAGATTGAATAACAAGCCACAGCTTTTCTTACCAAGAAAGTTAAACGTCTTGTAATTATAATACAGAAACAAAAGCTCAGTTTCATATAAAAAACCTTATTTACTTATATTGTGGGTGGGGGGGGCAAACATTTTTGTCATGGATAAAACATTTCATAGTTAGGCAGAGAACAAATGTCAGAACATCTCCTTTATAGTGCGGGAACATCTCTTTTATAGTATCAGTTTTACAATTTTATTTTTTAAGATGAAACACACCTTGTATGAATGCACTGCATCATGGGTATGCAAATACACAAATATTGCATAACACACTACAGTAATAAAAGACAATTGATTATTTGCATACCCATGACACAGTGCTTTCACATGGGGAGTGTTTGCTCAAAAAAAAAAGTTTAATTAAATTACAAAATAAAATTGTACTACTGATACTATAAAATAGATGTCCCTACACATAAAAGGGATGTTTCAACACTTGTTCTCTGTCTAATAGCCATCTACATGTGCACATTTGTGTCCCCACAATATTAATACATAAGAGCCATTGTATAATAGCAATAATGCACTCCAATGTGTTGGTCATGATGGGATAACCTTACTTCTGAGGTGTTGGATGCATGTAGCTTTTGACCTTATGCCCAACCACTCTAGGTGTGAGATTATCCCAGTACAAACCACACCCTATTGCTTAATTGTATGGTCATAGGTTTTATGTAATTCATTTCTTTTCCCTGTGCCTCACTGCAGTGTGTTTTTGTGTTTCTTTTATTGCTTGCTGGTGTGGTTTTTAATTTATATAGCACACATCTTTTTGCACTTTTAATCACTATTTATTAGAGATGAATGAACTGGTTCATCAGAAATATGTATCGAACCGAACATGTTGAAGTGTTTGTAAATGAACTGCTTCTGAACACTTTTGGCTGTTTGGATTAGCTCGGGCAGCTGCTGTATCATGGGAATGCAGCATGAGAAGCACCAGAGCAAGAGGAAACCACAGGAAGGACCAGAGACAAGACTCTGGTTCTTCATTGGATGGCTGAGCTGTCTGTCTTCCCAAGGTGGCACCTGATTGGGTTTGCTCTTGTAACCTACGTGGTCCACCTTAGGAGCTACACAGAGGAATACAGGATGGAGAAGGAGCAGCTGCTTCTACAGGGTGCTGCATGATTCTGTGCTTGTGCTGTTTGTGTTTGCCCAATGGGCAAGAAAGAAATTGACTCATGGACTCTTAAAAAAAACAACTAAAGAATTAAATTTTTCTCATATATTTATAATATTTAAAAATGAAAGAACTAAAAGAAAACTTGGGGGTAGGGAGCTGGGCACTCTGGATCAGGAGGGGATCAGATCTGAGAACTGGGTCGGGTGTGGGTGTGGGAGTCAGGGATTGGGAGTTGGGAGAGAAAACTCTGGGAGGGGAGTAGGAACAAGTGTGTGCATCAAGAAAGACAAGAAGAGAAAAGACTGATGTGCCAGAGCCAGACTGCCAGTTTTTTTTTGAGCAGCAGAGGGGGTGAACTGTGCCATCCTAACACATCACTCCCAGTTAGCCTTCTTGCTGTTTGCCAAATTGCCCCCCCAACAAGAAGTCAGCTGTCAGTTCTCCTGCTTGTGCTCACTGCTCAGTTACTTCAGTGGGGATTTATTATTTTATTTTTTATTATTCAATCTTTGGCTCAGTGGGCATTCTGTCACATCACGTTGAATAAATAAAAAATTAAAATCCTTGAAGGGAAAGTACTGTCTGAGAGAGGGTAAGGCTAGGCAGGGTCCCTGAACATCTGTGGGTAGCAGCAGTGTCTGCAGCATCATCTATTAGCCAAGGTGGTGTGTGAAATACTGTATGTATGTGTGTGTGTGTGTGTGTGTGTGTGTGTGTGTGTGTGTGAGTGAAATAAAATCTGCCACCCAGTCAACAGTGTGTGACCCCCCACAAGAAGTCAGTCATCTGTCACCTTCCTCCCTGTGCTCACTCGGTGGGGTATAAGCTTTGGCTCAGTGGGCAGGGAATTCCGTCTCATCAAGTGGAATAAATAAAAAAAATCCTTGAAGAGAAAGTACTGTGTCAGAGAGGATTAGGTCAGGCAGGGTCCCTGAATCTCTGTGGGTAGCAGCAGTGCCTGCAGCATTGTCCTTTAGCCTAGGTGGTGTGTGAAATAATTTGTATGTGAGAGTGTGTGTGTGTGTGTGTGTGTGTGTGTGTGTGTGTGTGAAACAAAATCTGCCAGCCAGTAAACAGTGCCACTTCTTGCATACTGTCTGTGTGACCCTCCCCAATAAGTCAGTCATCTGTCATTTTCCTCCCTGTGCTCACTTAGTGGGGTATAAGCTTTGGCTCAGTGGGCAGAGCATTCCGTCACATCACATGGAATAAATAAAAAATAGAAAAATCCTTGAAGGGAAAGTACTATGTCAGAGAGGGTTAGACCAGGCAGGGTCTCTGAATCTCTATGGGTAGCAGTAGTGCCTGCAGCATCAGCCCTTAGCCTAGGTGGTGTGAGAAATAAATTCCTTGTCTGAAATAAAATCTGCCAGTCAGTCAACAGTGATACTTCTTGCATACTGTCTATGTGACCACTGCCCCCAAGAAGTCAGTAATTTGTCATCTTCCTCCCTGTACTCACTCGGTGGGGTATAAGTTTTGACTCAGTGGGCAGGTCATTCCATCACATTACGTGGAATAAATAAAAAAATCCTCGAAGGGAAAGTACTGTGTCAGAGAGGGTTAGGTCAGGCAGGGTCCCTGAATCTCTGTGGGTAGGAGCAGTGCCTGCGGCATAGACCCTTAGCTTAGGTGATGTGTGAAATAAAGAGTGTGTGCGTGTGTGTGTGTGTATGTGTGTGTGTGTGTGTGTGAAATAAAATCAGCCAGCCAGTAAACAGTGCCACTTCTTGCATACTGTCTTTGTGACTTCCTCTCAAGAAGTCAGACATGTGTCATTTTCCTCCCTGTGCTTGCCCAGTGGGGTATAAGCTTTGGCTCAGTGGGTAGGACATTCCATCACATCATGTGGAATAAATAAAAAGAATAATACAATTCTTGAAGGGAAAGTACTATGTCTGAGAGGGTTAGACCAGGCTGGGTCCCTGAATCTCTGTAGGAAGCAGCAGTGCCTACAGCATGAGCCCTTAGCTTAGGTGGTGTGTGACATAAATTCTGTGTCTGTGTGTGAAATAAAATCTGTCAGCCAGTCAACAGTGCCACTTCTTTCATACTGTCTGTGTGACCCCCCCCAAGAAGTCAGTCATCTGACAGTGTACAGTATGGCTGTATGCCCATTGGTCCCCTGCATGGGCCAATGGGTGTGCAGACCATACTGTACTACACAGTTCTGAATTGTGGGGATCGGGCCCACTGGACCACCAGGGAATTCATGTCTTTATTTGCCCATGATTGGGCAGGGGCTCAGGTCCACTGGACCACCAGGGAATAAACATTTTACTTAAACCTGCAATTGGGCTGGGGAGCAGGTCCACTGGACCACCAGGGAATGTTTCTTCTACTTATGCCCACAATCAGGCAATGGGGCAGGGTCCACTGGACCACCAGGGAAGTTATGTGTATCTGTCTGTGATCAGGTGTGGGGGGCACGATGCTGCGGACTGTGTCTCTGGAGGTTGGGTGGCCACCCATGGCTGGCAACTGCCGTGTTGCACAGTACAATACTGCAGCTCACCTGTGGGTGGCCAGGCCTTGCTCCTGCTTTTTACGGGTGGATCTTTGCGCCCCCCTGTGCAGCACAAGGTGGGTTTGTGCCTGCATATGTGCCACACATCCTGGGCTGAATATCGGGATGTGCCGCATATGCATGGGCACGCCCCCTGCACTTGCACTGCATACATTACAGGTGTGCCCCGGCACATCAGGATTTGCGCAGCCCAACATCCCCCTTTGAATATCATGCCAGGGTGCATCAGTGGGTTGCGCATGGCACAAAACTGTTGCACCATGTGAAACCCCTTTGAATATCCCACCCTTAGTGTTTTTAATATCACAGGGTCCTCTTGGCCCAGCCCCATATGAATATACATGTCTCATGGCATATTTAATGAGGCTGTGTGCCAGCCTATCATTTCTGAGGACATTGTTACCAAAATGATCAGCTGATCTGTGCATTTGTTGTTCACACTGTCTGCCTGACTATTGGTATGTTTCCCACCATGATGAATGCACCCAGCTGGTGCTGGCGTGATTTACTGTAATGTCTTTTCATTCCAGTTCTGTCACCACAGTGTACACTCTGCACTCTAACATTGGATTTACTGAGCACTTTATGACTGCACTTTTTTGAATACCATATCTACCTATAAGGTAAGTGGTTTTGAGCCATTTCTTGAACTAGCCAGCTGAGGTTCAGTGCTGCAGGGAGTGGAAACATACATTCAATAGTTGGGTTAGGAAAGGGATAGTTTGCCAGGGATAGCATAGTTTAATTGTATTCCTGGGGATTGCCACACAAGTGAAAGGGAGAGGTAGCCAGGGGACTGCATGACTTATTCATATACCTGGGGATTGCCATCCAAGTGAAAGAGGACATTTGTCAGTGGACAGAATTGTTTAATTGTAGCCTGGAGGTTGCCACCCAAGTAAATGGGGGAGGGTTGCCAGGAAACAGTATTGTTTCATTGTTTTCACAGGGATTACCATGCAAGTGAAAAGGGGGGATTTCTAGGGGTCAGCATAATTTAAGTCTATGTCTGGGGATCGACTCCCAAGTGAAAGGGTAAGTTCCCCAGGGGACAGCATTGTTTAACTGTATTCCCAGGGACTGCCACCCAAGTGAAAGGGTAAGTTCACTAGGAGACAGCAATGTTTAATTGTATTCCTAGGGATTGCCACCAAAGTGAAAAGGTGAGCTGATTTGGGGACAGCATTGTCTGCTTGTATTCCTGGAGATTACCACCCTAGTGGAAGAGGGACTTTGCCTGGGTGCATCATCATTTACAGTAATAGTATTCCCAGGGGTTGTCACCTAAGTGGAATGGGAAGTTTTCCAGACCAATGCCATTTAAGTCCTTGAAGGCCAGGAGTACGTTATCATTTGGCCATTGAAATGATCTGTCTGAAACAACCACTTTGAACTCTATTCACGTGATACATGTCCTGAAAAGATTTTCAGCCCAGCATGAATTTCTGCCCAGAAGATGCTGTTAGAAAATAAAAGTTAAATTGTTTGCAAGTGGCTTTCTTCTCACAGGTATTGATTATTCATATTTCAAGCAGGCCAACTGGAGACCAGGGGTCAGATTTTCGATGGATGACATAGTGTCTAGGTCAGTCCATGTCCTAATCCAGCGCATCGCAGCAGCTGCACCAAATCTCACAACTGCACCTGATTTTCTAATCTCAGACATAGTTATGGCTCTTGGACCTCCTTTACGGCAGCTGTGTGAAAGATCAGCCACAAGCTGCTTGTGAGAGGCCCCAGCATTGACACGTGCTAGATCACAGAAAATTGGTCTTGCAAGCATCTAAATGACATATGGAATAGAGAATCCCATGTTTTTCCACAAGCCTGGTGCACCATATGTTTGCTGCAGCCGGGACCTATGGCAAAAAAAACACACCTTTGAAAATTGAGCCTCAGGTTCCTGTAACAGGTGGCAAAAAGCCAGAGGAAATGGTTGTAAAGAGTTGTGTTTATGGGATTCCCCATTCTCCCTTATAAGGTGGTGGCAACAGGATGACTGTGTTTGTTACATTTCTCAAGGGAGAACACCCCCTAGGTCATGGATAAGGATGGAGCCCCTGGATTAGAGGCATGAGGCAAAGACAAAACTATAGACTGTTTGAAAACCCAGACAGCATCAGCATTAAAGACAAATTCCCCTAAGCCAATGTTTTTTTTCCAAAATTAACTAGGCTTAGGCTTTTCCCTTGTGGACAGAGGTGTTGTCTTGACTGATAAGAAGTGGTCTTTATATAACATAGTTTATATGGATAAACAGGAATTCATGGCTAAATGCACATCTCCAAAGTTTCTGTATCCGCTCCCCTCTTTTGTTCACAGAATGTAGCTACAGTGTCTCAAATTCTCTTACTCCCCTTGTCTTCAGTATTCTTTATGTACCTGTCAAGACTGCCTAACACCTTTTTAGAAAGCCCTGAAAGAATGTGTATCCATAAACTCATGACAAACAAGAAAAGAAAAGTGCAAACAACACAGGATGTTTTAGCTGGCGTACTTAGCAAGCACCAGCCTTGCAGGTCTGTTTTGAGGATTAAGATTACATCAGGGTTACGTTCAAGTCACAACATTCAGAATGCGTTGGCATTGTACATTATGTACAATGACTACTACAAATTTATTCATAACCTAGTCACAGTATTTTTTTAACAGTAACACAGTAACTTAGGTAAGTAGAATGAAAAATGCTTTTTCTTGCAGTTATTTCTGACTCAGTGAAAACATCAATATTTTGAAAATGGGCCAGTTAAATACTGTATTCTGATTGGCTATTGTCATTCCATTGGCATATGTTTATGTGTCAATACTCCCTCCCCCATAGAGAAAAAGCAAAGCAACTTTATTTATATAGCACCTTTCATAACCAAGGTGCTGTACATAATATAATATAATGCCAGACGAATCTAATAGATTTCTTTGACTGGGTGACCAAGGTAGTAGATCAGGGAAGGGCTGTGGACATGGCCTACCTAGACTTTAGCAAGGCATTTGACTCAGTCCCACACAAAAGATTAATATACAAGTTAGCAGCCTGGGAGTGGGTCCCAAGATGATAGCCTGGGTAAAGAATTGGATGGAGAATAGGGCACAGAGGGTAATAGTAAATGAAGTCCAGTCTGAAGAAAGGAGGGTTACTAGTGGGGTGCTGCAGTGTTCAGTATTAGGACTGGTCCTCTTCAATGTCTTTGTAAGTGACATTGCAGAGGGACTGGAAGGAAAAGTATGTCTCTTTGCAGATGACACAAAGATCTGCAACAGAGTTGATGCACAAGGTGGGGTGGAAAGGATGAGAAGGGACTTGGCAAGGTTAGATGAATGGTTAAATGTATGGCAGCTTAGATTTAATGCTAAGAAGTGCAAGGTAATGTACCTGGGAAACAAAAACCTAGGGGAAGAGTACACAATGGGGGGTGAGATACTAACAACAACAAAAATGGAAAGGGACCTGGGGGTAGTCATATCAGATGACTTAAAGGTGGGCAAGCAATGTGACAGGGCAGTAAGGAGGGCTGGGGCATACTGGGATGCATAGGGAGAGGCATCAGTAGTAGAAAACAGGAAGTTGTTATCCCTCTGTACAGACAGTGGGAGAGACCCCATCTGGAGTACTGTGTGCAGTTCTGGAGACCCAATCTCTGCAAGGACATAGACAAGATGGAAGCTGTCCAGAGGAGGGCAACTAAAATGGTGCAGGGTCTGCACCGGAAGACATATGAAGAGAGACTAAAGGAGCTTAATATGTATAGCCTCGGGGAAAGGAGGGAGAGGGGGGACATGATAGAAACTTTAAAGTACCTCACTGGAATCAACAAAGTCCAAGAGGGTAGCATCTTTCAAAAAAAGAGGTGTGCAAGAACAAGGGGCACAATTTGAAGATGGTGGGGGGAGCTCAGTGGTAATGTAAGGAAGTATTTTTTCACAGAGAGGGTTGTAGATGCATGGAACGGCCTTCCGGAGGAGGTTGTGGAGTCAAAAACTGTGGCTAAATTCAAACATGTATGGGACAGCCATAAGGCAATTCTAGGGGGTTGGGGTAGAATGAAGTAGGCTGCTGGTTAACTAGGATCTGCAGCTTATCCATTAGGTAGGGAAATGGGCAGACTGGTTGGGCCAAGTGGTCCTTATCTGCCGTCAAATTCTATGTTTCTATGTAAAAGGACAGCATAAGCCATAATATAACACATTTAAAAACAATCATTAAATTTAACAAATTAGAGAGGGAATGCCAATGAAAATAAATAAGTTTTCAGCAGAGATTTAAAACTGCTGACGGTCAGGCATTCTCTTAACCGACAAGGCAGAGAATTCCACAAGGTTGGTGCTACAAATGAAAAAGCACGAGCTCCTGATGTTTTAAGACAAACCTTGGGAATCTCTAGCAATCCCACATCAGCGGATCGGAGAGGGTGATTAGGGGAGTAAGGAGTAGGAGAGCTTTCAGGTAGTCAGGTCCCTGTTCGTGTAGGGCCTTGAAGGTAAGCAAGCCTACCTTATAAGTGATCCACCACTGAACTGGCAGCCAATGCAGTTCTCTTAGTACAGGCGCAATATGACTGGTCCTAGATGTACCAGTCAACAGCCTGGCCACAACATTCTGCACTAGCTGCAGGCAATGGATATCAACCCCAGGCAGCCCTAGGTAGAGGGCATTGTAGTAGTCAAGACTGGTGTAATGAAGGTTTGGATCAATGTGGGAAGGTCACCCAGTGGAATCAAGTGTTTCATCCGGGCGATATTCCTCAGATGATAAAATGAGTATTTGACCACGGCTGACACCTGGGACTTCAGGGTCAAGCCATCATCAAAAATAATGCCCAGATTATGCAGCAAATCTGAGGTAAACAGCTGGACACCATCAAGCCACAGGCCTGACATGAGCTCAGCTCCAAGACCCGCCCCCCAGGCGACCTGAATCCACAACCAGCACCTCAGTCTTATCTGGATTTAATCTCAACCAACTCGTGCTCATCCAATCTTTGATCTCAGAGAAGCAACTATTTAGCACAGAGACCGCATCAACCTGTCCAGGCACAAAGGACATATACAGGTGAGTATCGTCTGCATAGCAATGAAAACTCAGGCTGTATCATCTGATGATATCTCCTAATGGCAGCATGTACACTACAAACAAAATGGGTGCCAATATGGAATCTTGCAGCACCTCGCAGGATGGGGAGTCAGAGAAATACATTCCGGTGACCACCCTCTAAGTCCTACCTACAAGAAAGGATTGAAACCATTCAAGGACTGTACCCAACAGTCCACAAAGGAACCGCAGGGTTTCCAATAGCACCTCATGGTCGAAAGTGTCAAAAGCTGCTGAGAAATCGAGAAGGACCAAAATGGAACGAGTCTTTCGATCTCTGCCCATTAGGAGGTTATTTAATACCCAAACAATGACAGTCTCCATGCCATGCCTCTTCCTGAAACCAGTTTGGAGAGCTTTATAGACATTGTGAGTTTCCAAGTGATTGTCCAGTTGCAGCGCAACCACCTTCTCAATAACCTTCCCCACAAAGGGAAAGTTACAGACAGGTCGGTAGTTAGCTGGATCGACAAGATCCAAGGAGGATTTTTTAAGGAGTGGTCGAATAACCACCTCCTTTAGGGGGTCTGGAAAGATTCCTGTCTCCAAGGATCTCCATACAATTTCAGCTAGGATCGGGCAGATGACATCTACACAACCCACTAAGGGGGTAGGGCCCAGATCCAAACTTCAACAGGTTGGGCGCAGAGTCTGAACAATCTTCACAATGTCCATGAATTCTGGTTGGCTGAAATCCGTCCAGACAGACTGGGTGCTCACCACCTGCCATCGACCTCCACAACCCCTCATAGAGAGAGCTGGGCCGATTCCGGACCTGATGCTGGCGACCTTATCAGTGAAAAACCGAGCTAGCTCATCACACTTAATTTGTGAAAAAACTCTTCTGGACTGGAGACAGATTGGATTGCACAATCTGTTAACAGGTCCAACATGTGATCTAGAATTTGGACAACTAGAATTCCTGAGCCACTTTACTTAGATTTCTATCACAACATGGCTTCCACTATTGCTGTAATACAAAAAACTTTCAACTAAACCCTAAACATAAAAGTCCCTTAAACAAATAAAAATACAAAAATAATTGAATATTCTTTCTACTCTTGATCCTTTCTTACACATATCAGCAAATTTCAAAAAATTAAGCACTATTCAGATTTCATATTTTTGATGTTTCTATGATGACCATTAAAAATTCCCCTCATAGCCTAACCAGCTTGATAGAGGACTCTCTGCTTCTAACCTGCCCCAGATAAAATTGAACTTCTGGATCTATAAGAGGCCTGTGTGCTTATCTGTGTTAGCATATGCCAGCAGTGTTTTGCGTAATTTTGAATTCATGCATTCCATGTTAACATTCAAAGCTTCGGGGGGGGGTTGAGCATTCTAGTACAGGAGTGCTGCAGAATACACTGTACTGAATTCTTATGTTCCATGGTAAACAAATAAACCTGATACTGCATGTGTAGAAAGACAAATAACTGACAGGTAGAAAGCATCTGGGGAGGGACTATTTACATTTTCTAAGTAATATTTTATTGCATTTTTTGTGTCTTTTTTTATCTTTTAAAGATTTTTTTTTAATTTGCCCAGTCCATTTTCTATGTGAAATAGGACCCTTTGGGTGTAGGGTATTGGTGAATACCTGCAATTCCAGGGGCTGTAAGGCCCTCCACCTGCAGCATCGGGCCTCATCACACCTGTGGTAATGTGGGTATCCACCAATGTCCCACATCCTCTCAGGTTTTATTGCTTACATATTACATACCATAAACATGATACTAAAGAAACAATATGCCTGTTTGTGTACTTAGTTCATATTTTTATTGATAAGGTGCATGATCCCAAGTTAGTTCATGGAATTATGAAAGGAATTAAACCCAAACGCTATGATGAATGTATAGGACCTCAGCTGTCATTAAATAGGTCAGAATGGAAAATATGTTGCTCTGTTCTCAACCCCTTTACTTCTAATGAAGACCATGAAATCAATTGTTTCAAGGCAGTAAAGAATGAGTTTGATTCTCAGATGGTAATCACACAGCTTGTCTGCATAAACACTGGGCTGCCATCTGGATTGCATTGACTCCCTCCACCATGGAGAAAGGGGAGACTGAAATAGAATTCATACACACTGATGTCACAGGGAATCCTTCCCTTTTTGAGCATCTGGCAATCCTGGAGCCAGATATTTAACTCTTTAAAGTCTACGTTTTAACTACCTGAAGCTGTGACTGTAAAAATCACTTTTATTTCTCTGACTTACTGTAAGTAGTGTTTCCTAATATTTATGGGCCAATCATGTTTTCTTATCATGGTGGAGATAGGGGTGGTAGCAGCCTCAAACCACTAAAAGCTGACTAAATGGGGAAGAAACACTGTTGTGGTTTTGCCAGTGCATTGTTCCTACTGCAGACATCTCATTTTACAAAAATCATGTATTTGAAACATTTTTCTGTGGTTTATATTGTTCTAGAAATGGCTGGAAAAGGGATTCAACAGCAGAAGTAAGAAAAATCCTCTATCATCTAAAAAAGTTGCAATTTTTTTTAAATGCAGCTCTGCACGTCTGCCTGTACTTTCATTAATACAGTGTGTCAGCAATTACAGTTTAATAAAGAAACAGCATTTTTAAATGTTCAGTTTTTGTTTTCTGGTTTAAAACATATCTCGGTAGGCTATCCAAGGAAACTGGATAAAAAGCATTTGACCTTTCCCTAGTGACCCTATAGTGCCTTAGTTTATGACCTAATTGCACTAACCAGGGCAACAAACTGTGATATCATAGACAAAGCAACTGAGAAGCCAGCTGGGGAATGTCAGATGCTTTTGTTTCCCTCCCATTATGCTAGTGTGCCTTCCTCTGCCATCAGCCACTCCAACCCCATCAGCCACCATCTCTGGGACTTATCCAGGGCCTACATGTCCCTCCACAGATTGCGCCTGTGGCAGGGCTGTTGGTGATTCCCCAATCCCCTCCAGATTCCTTGCTTAAGCAGGCCCTCTTTAGCCCAGTAGGTGGTGTGGGGTCTGCAAAGCGCCACAGCTTTATCTTGCTGCAGCCGGCAGGTGTTTCTTTCATTTCCTCCCTTAGCCTCCAGATGCTGCCCAGAGTCTGATGGCTTGACATTCTGCAGAAAATGCACTTACATCTATTATCAGCAAGCATCCTCCTTCCCCCTTAGATGCTCTTGCTCACATTGCCATCTGTGGTCACCTAGGTGACAATGGTGTTCTGGAGCTCACTACCCTCACTCCTTGGAGGAGGAAGAGTCCTCTGGGATGACCAATCCTCCTCTGATGGCTGGTTGCAGATGACCTAAGTTCACTTCCAAATTTGGGTCACCGGCATCAAGAGTGGTAATGCTAATGCTGAACTGACGGTCCGGCTATGTCAGATGCTTTTTGAAAGGCAGTGTGAAATAAGTGCAGTGCTGTAGTATCAATATCTGACATAATTAGTAGACCAGCAACTGGAAAAAAATGGAAACCTAAAAGTTAAACATAAGTGTTGTTATCAAAATCATTGAAACCTTTATTTTAGTATCTATCTACTCTCTAACTTATCAATTGGGTGTGTGGGGGGTGTTAGCTCAGTAGCAGTGGGTGATGCTTGCTATGCTAGAGACCTTGGTGTGTGCTTTAAGCTTTAGATGGTGCTGTGGGACCACAGTAGGAGCACTGAGCATCCAGGAGAACATTATCCTCTGCTGGTGGTGTGGGGGAAGGGCTTTGGCTACTACTGCTTTACTGGGTGACACATGTGCTGTCAGGAAGAGCAAGTGGAAGGGCAGGACACAAATGCCAGTTCATCTGGCATGTCAGCCCTGGGATGTACCTGCATCCTTATAGGCCAGAATTTCATGAGGATACAGTTGGAAACAAACAGATCATGTGTGCAGGCAGATGAAACTATGGTTGACAGTGTGGTCTGATGGTTAGATCACCACCTTGGGAACCTGGAGAGCACAGGTTCATACCACCTTAAAACAAAATAATCACTGTGTAACCCTGCCCACCCAGCTGTAGGAATGGGTAGAAATAGGACGTCTTTGAAAATTAGATGTTGCATCTGAGCTGGGCTATCATGCATTCAGGCAAATAAATTGTAACAAAAAACAAACAAACATACAAACAAAACCCACTTCAGCTCCACCTCAGTGTTCACTAAAAGTCATCTTTCTACACCACTGGGAGAAACATTAGGCACCTCTGTCTCCTTTGCTGGCAACTTAATATTGGAATTTGCCTGTCCTGGCACTGAATTATAGGGCTCACCTCACTGGCAAGCCATGGCTGGATGTGTGACTGTGGTGATGGGTTGGTGTGTGGCATCTTGGGATCCATACTGGAATTTGCCTGTACTGGCATTGAATGAGAGGGTCCACCTCAGTGGCAAGCCATGATTGGGGGTCCAACTGTGGTGATGGGGTGGTGTGTGGCATCTTGAGATCTATGGGTGCCTTGGATCTGAGTGACTCAGAAGGATAAAATATGGTATTGGCTGGAACCAATGCAGGTCCTCCTTGGAAGGGACCAAAGAAGGAAAATCTGAACTTGAAAAAAGTAACAGTTATGGCATACATTAAATCGTTTTTTGATGTTGGAATACCTAGCACAAGTTGCCTCAACAGCACCCAAACAAAACAGAAGAAGTTGATTTTTCTGAGCCAATCAATCTGATGCCATGAACTCTGGATTTTTCAAATTCATATTGATGTGAGTACATTTAGCAATTTTTAATTTTGTCATATTTTCATTTTTACTCTCTCAGTTAACCTCAAGGTTCTCTTTTCAATATCCTAAGCCCTCAGTTCACAGTAAGAGCATTTGAATTACCCTATACTTCAAGCCTCTTCTCAACATCACCACAGGATCATCCATAGGCATAGCTGGAGAAGGGGAGTTCCTGGTTGCATGGGCCCCCTTCCACTTGTCAATGTTTAAAAAGTGTGGCATTGACACTGTCAGACAGTACTTACTAGTGGCAACTGAGCTTTAGGGTCGGGGTCGAGAAATCAAAGGGCAGTAGCCAGTAGGGAGATCATGGAGCAGGTGGGTGTCAGCTCATGAATATGTAGGCAAGCCCCACCTCCCACCAGGGACAGAACAGCTCTTACTGGTCAAATGATCTTGTTGCTGCATGGTCACATGGATTGGAGGTGCTTTGAGTGCATGAGTTGTGTGTCACAGTCAGATTCCCACCACAGTGTGTCAGTTGTGTCAGTGAGCTCTCTCGGCTTCTTGGCTCATCTGTTCTCACTCATCTTTTCAGTGTTGAGGCAACAAAAAGAATTACATTTTGGACCAGTCTCCCTGGCACAGTCTCACAGTGGGTGGTCAGACAGCTTGATGAGCAAGAGGGGGATGGGCAGAAACAGTCTTTGCAAGCTCCTCAAGTTCCACAGTCTTGCCCAGGGCTGCGGCAGTAACATATGCAGCAGCAAGTGACAATCAATATTGTGTCTTCTGCCTAAAACCACACTGATGGTTGTCTGCTAAACTGTCCAGCATTGGCAGGCAAAAAAGGTAGATAAGGCAAAGGAAAAGTGACACAACCAAATGTGAGAAATGAGACAGGGGAAAAAGAAAACAAAACAAGGCTTGGGTGTCCTTGGGGCTGCAAGATGTGTAAGAACTTTAATAGAAATACATGACAATTTTAGGAGTTCCACAGAAATATGCCTGGCAGGTCAGATAAAAGAATATTGGTTAAATTTGAATCAAATGAGGGAGACATTAGAAATTGAAGGAAAGACAAGAGAACCCTATGACTTTCAGTTCCACACATGATTTACCGTTTTAATGCAACCCAGTGTTCAAAGTACCTTATTGCTGCTGCAGCTTTAGCCTTCCATCAGTGAGGAACCCTAGATGTACTACATGGTTGAACATAAAGCGTATAATACTTTTTATTTTCGACCAACTTAAACATATCCTGGGAAATTGCTATAGACCTCCAGCACCAAATGACCTCTATAAGAAAACATCTTTTGCATGAGATTACCTGTGCCTCTAATGTGGGCGATGTTTTAATTGTTGGGGACTACATACAACCCTCCTGGCATTGATTGGGATAATTTAACTGGGTGCAATCAGTTCGAATGAGAATTTGTAAACACTGTTCTAAGTGTCGGTCTTGAGCAAAAGTAACAGAGCTCACTCATGGAATAAATACTTTAGATCTTTTCATAACTAATCTTGAAGCTGAGGTATCCAATGTTAAGATTTTGAGTCCCTTAGGTAACAGTGATCATAACATGGCCTCCTTCAAAATTTTGGCCTCACAGTATAAACAACATGGCACAATTGTATTGAGGGATTATAACAAAGCAAAAACAGATCATATAAAAGGTATTCTAGCAAATATAGATTGGGACACAAAACTGTGAACCAAACATAGGAGTCACCGAAAGTAACTACACAGAATCTGGAAAGAGCTTTTGTACCCCTAAAAAAGAAATATAATTGTAAAGGGAAAGTACCAATATGGCTAACATTGGATATTAAAAAACAAATTAAGACTAAGGAAAAAGCATACAAAAAAATAAATTAGAACCATCAGACTCCAATATGCTCACTTATAAGAAGAACCCAAATTACTTAAGGAGATGATAAGGAAAGCAAAGTATAAGGTAGAATTCAAACTTGCGCATGGGAAGGATACTAAAGCATTCTTCTCTTATATTAATTGCAATACAAATTCATCAAGAGCCATTAGACCTTTATCCTACAATGGAGCAACCATTATAGATGATGTTGAAACAGCAAACCATTTGAATTCATATTTTTGTTCAGTATTCTCTAGTTGGGGTGAAATAAATAAAACCCTAAGAGCAGAAACTTGTGAAAATGTGCAGGGGTTTTCTGAGGAGAAAGTCTTAAAGGCATTGGGTGGAATAAAAAAAAAAACTCCAGTCCAGGGCCTCACAATATTCACCCTAGATTTTTAAGGGATATACAGTAGCTGAACAACTCACCTACCCACTCACTACCATATTCAACAGGTCTCTTGAACAGGGGTTATTGCATGATGACTGGCACACCGCGACCGTTATTACCATCTTCAAAAAATGCAAAAGAAGCTTGATGGAGAATTATCGACCCATCAGTCTTACACCAGTTTGCTGTAAAGTTATAGAGCAATTAATAAAAACACAAGTAGAAACAGAAGTAATCACCATTAGTCTGAATGATATACAATAACATGGGTTTAAAAAACAGTTTTCCACTACTACCAATTTAGTGACACCTTATAATAATGTAAGCTACAGCATGGATAACAACAAACCTTATGATGTGATTTTGTTAGTTTTCTGTAAAGCTTTCAATACCATCCCCCCTCATATACTGTACTAATAAATTATTGAATGTGGGCTTCAAACCTATTTTAGTCAAATGGATTCAAGATTAGTTGCTACACAAGAAACAATGTGTTAGAATTATTGTTTGCCTATCAGAAGAGGGATGTGTTAGTAGAGCGGCACCCCAAGGTTCAGTCTTGTGCCCCACTTTGTTTGGTTTTTTCATCAGCAATATGAACCTCCTGACAGTTAGTTGCATTAATAAGTTTGTGGATGACACAAAGTTGGGAGGAGGGGGGTTAATACCTTTCCTAAACACCTAAACATTATCAATGACCTACTAACAATAGAAGAATTGGCTATCAGAAAGAGGATGTCATTCAACATGGACAAATGTGTAGTTGTGCACTATGGGAAGAACAACCCCAATTACTCATACCGTCTAAATAATGACCCCATAAATAAATCGGAATCTGAAAAAGATCTTAGTATTATGGTTAATAATAAGTTTATTCTTTTGGATCATTGCAGAACTGTCACTAAAAAGGCTAATAGTATGATAAAGAGAATAAAGTGTTCCTTGTTTCCAGAACAGAGCAATGTCTGATATCCCATTACAGAAGCTACGTAAGACCATATCTGGACTATGGCTCCCCATTTTGGAACCCGTACTTAAAAGGGGATATTACTCTACTTGAAAGGGTCCAGGAATGCATCACTAAGATGGTACCTCATTTGAAAAACAAAACTTGTAAAGGAAGATTGAATGAGACGTGTCTATTCTCACTACAGGAAAGAAGTCAATGTGGTGACCTATTGTTAATGTATAAAATCTTACATTTTCCTTAACTTAATTCCCTATGCAGGCTTAAATTGAATCCAAGGGATAACAATCTACGTTCCCATAATAAACAGCTGATAGTACATTGGGCAAACACATCTAAAAGGGACAACTTTTTTACTACATGTACCATAAAAGCATGAAATAACTGCCCCAAGATTTGGTGGATAAAAGCAAAATTGATGGTTTTAAAAAGGCTCTGGATGAGTACTTAGTCACAAAATGGAGTAATGGTGTGTGCAGTTAATTGTGACCCACTTGTGTTGGGGGGGGGCAATCTCGATGGGCCTTCTTAGCCTTTTTTTCTCCGCCAAAATCCAATGAATCCAGTAAACCTCGTAGTAGACCTAGGGTATAGTAAATGCACTCCAGAAGAAACAGTCACAGTAAGGCAGTACTTGAAAATTATATTTTTCTTTATGTAAACTGATCACTCTGGGTGAGTGAACTGTTACCTTTGGCTTTGTTGATACAGGCAACTGACAGAGGTGGGGGAATTTAAGAGGGGGTTAAAAACATTTTTTCACAGAAATGATGGTGGACAAGGGGTGGAATAGGCTACCAAAAATGAACTAAACTGTACCATGTAACTTCTAAATTTTCAGGGAAACATGCCCCCAGATCCTCCTAGAAATATTTGGACCCCTCCCACCAAATCCTGGCTATGCCCTTGTTACTCCTGCTTAACCCATAACATATTCTTCATGAAACAAGATGCTCCAATTTCCTGTGCTGGGAGACAAGAATTCACTTGATAAAGGACGGCTGGGAGGAAGAGGCAGCAAGGAGTGAGCAGGGCCAATAAGGCTCCATATGACTTCATCTGCTTGAAGAACTACTGACATTATTTGTGCATATGCCTACATTGGGTGCTTTCAAAGTCCACCTCAAGCAATTCCTGCTAAATTCAGCCCATTGCGACTGTCACCCATAGCTTTGCCTCCCTCTCTTCTCTCGCTGTTATTCCCTGCTCTTCTCCCAGCCCTTCCCCCTCCTCCCCTTGCCTTGCCCCCCTTTTCCCATCCCCACCTCCTCACCCTATCCCTATTTCTCCTCTTGACCCCTCTCTACCCCTACCATCTTACCCTTACCCCGCCCCAACTCCTCTGCTGAGTCCCTCCTTACCTTTCCCCTTTCCCTCTCACTTGCTATACTCATACCTCTCCTCCCCCCTGCCAGTTTAATTACTGACAGTAACACTTGCTTGTCTTGGCACTTGGGGCTCCTCCTCTTCTCTTCTTGCACTTATCTACTGCTAACCCTATATCCCTGCAGACAATTGATTGGTTTTCTCCTTTCAGGCATCCTTTTCCCATAAGTGTTTTGTTAGCTCCCACACTTCCCATATCCTTACTGACTCTGTAACATGTATTACCTTGTTGTATCTACTGTATCCACTACCTCTGTAATTTATACCACTCCATTTGTATTGTTATCATGACGTGGAACCCATGTAAAGAGCTCTGAGCTCAAGTGGTGTTATCCTAGACTTCAATAAATAAAAAAATTAAATAAAAATTTGTCCTGGGAAATCCTCTCACTGTTCCTCTCGTTGGTGTGGTTTGAGGGAGCATGTGGCTCTGGAACTGCAGAGACATCAGGAGAACAGGAAAGCCCTTCCTTTGCTGTGCCCCTATCTGGCCCTGCTCTTGACATCCCACTCAACTTGCCATGCCCGGGTCTGCTACCAAAAATGGGCGAACAGGCCTTCTCATCCTTCACTCCTAGAGTCTGGAACTCTCTCCCTCTGTCAATACGCAGCTCCACCTAGCCTCCCAAATCCAAACTACTGCCCACACACCTGATTTCTCTATCACAAAGCACTGTGTTCCCCAAACCCTATGTATCAACACAGATGATGCTCTACTAATTACCATATGGCCATTAACACCCTGTTGGCTGATTGCAATTAAGTTAACTCCAGCCATTGCACTTATCTATATATAATCCAGAACAACCAGACTATACACCCACAGACACTCACTGCCCTCCAGCACTGCCCTACTGCCTGTAAGAATAATACAGATGTGCAGGGATACTCTCTGGGTGTCCCTTAATGCCCTTCCTGTACTACTCAGTGTAAACCACTGTCTTTAAGTCTCTCCTTACAGCTGTTGTACAACTGTTTGTAAAATCAGAGCTATCTGTGTAATCACCTCTTTCCTACACTTAACTGTTGTAATGTGCTACTATCGCTATGCTGTGTTTTCAGAACTATAATCTGCCCTCGTGGAAATGTTTGTGTAAATTGTTATTTGTTATTGTGCTTGTGAAATGTAATCTTCCAGGCTATACCTGAAAATAGGCACATTGCTGCCTAGCATACTTACCCGGTTACCAAAAACCAAATAAATAAATAAATATGACAGTTTTGTGGTACATTTCAGATGATAAAGTGATTCCAACTGTAACCATATCGTCAGAGAGATGCAGTTTTCTCCTTAGACATCACCCCTCCAGGATACCACAGGGTAACCTGCAATGGGAGGAACTACTCTCCCTCCCTTCAGGATAGTAAGCAGCAAGGATCTGTGACAGGGAGGTCTTGTCAGACCAACCTGATATATTCTTTGACTGGGTAACTAAGGTAGTTGATAAGGGCTATGTTGTAGATTTACCATACTTTGACTTCAACAAGACATTTAACTCAGTGCCACATCGAAGGCTGCTGAAGAATATGGAAGATCTGGGAGCAGCTAATGAAATAATAATGTGGATAAAGAGCTGGTTGGAGAGAGGCAGCAGAGAGTTGTGGTAAATGTGCTCAGATCAGAAGAAAGAGAGGCCCTTAATGGAGAACCCCAAGGATCTGTCCTGGGCCGAATCCTCTTTAATATTTTCATCAGTGACATGGGAGAAGAAATCAAGGGCAGTCTGTGTCAATTCACAGGTGACACTAAATTCTGTGGTAGGGCTGACAATGTGGAGGAGATAAAGGAGTTGCAGAGAGACCTGCAAAGACTGGAAACTTGGTCCAACATCTGGCAGCTGAAATTCAAGCCAAAATTTGCAACGTTAAAACCCCAGAACAGAGTTTTGGATGGGAAATGGGGGTAAGTTGAACACAACAGAGAAAAATAAACTAGGGGCCAGATTTTCAAAGCCATGAGAAGGGTGCAAGGTACTTGTGTCAAACATTTCTGTTGCAACTGGCACCTTGCGTCAAAAGATGCAGCAGTCCAGATTTAGAAACATGGTCTCGTCTGAATCAGGAGCTGCTGCATCAAAGTGGCTCTGCACCCCCCTTATGACACACAACAGGCTGCACCAGGTCACAAGGGGGCTAGCACCATGATGGGGCTACAACATCCCCTTTTTTGCTATTCTAAAAGCCTCGCCATGGCCACAGGACAAGACACCATTTAGACCAGCCAGTAGGTGGTCTAAGTGGCTTGCACCATGGGGACAGGATGGACACTGGGCTGCTGGGGGCATAAAGGAGGGGGATGTGGCAGAGAATGAGTAGGGAGGGGAGAGCTGTAACTGTCCATTAGTCAAGTGGCACCCGGGAGGGGGCACACGTCCAGTGTTATAAATCCCATAAATGCCAGCATATACTCGGACTGTACTACAATTAGAGATGCAGCAAAATTAAAATCTGCTGGTGAAGTGAACGTGAAGTGGCTACTTCGTGTTGTCATAATGCTGCATGAAGTGACCATTGTAAAGTGCTCACTTTGCCATGTTATTGCAATTTCACGTTAACGTGAAGTAAGGCGAAGTGACAATATAGGCAGCCCCCCACATATCACATGGCTTACAGTACTGTAAGTCACATGCTTTAGCCAGGCAGGAAGGAAATGAGTCATACAAGCAGATTCTTTCACTTTCTCCTGTGCTGAGTAACAGAGAGGAGGCATTTTGTAGGAGGAGAGTAGAGAGGATTGTTGTTTGTGACATGATCAAACCCAAAAGCTTTTTTAAAAGCTAGTTGTTTAGATTTTTTTTGTACTGTTTTGGCAGTTCATTTTTTCTTGTGGTGACTGATTTGTTTGTTTTATAAGTTTTGTTTTTTTTGTGTGTGTGTGTGTATGTGTGTGACTGTGTGTGCCTGTGTTGTGTGAGTGTGTGTTCTGTGTTGTGCAGTGTGTGTGAAATCGTTGGCGACAGCTTTGCTAGTCGGAGAGAGAAGGAGGGATTCTTTTGAAATGGAGCAGGGACAGGATCTGGACCATCCAAGTCAGGACTCAGAGGGAATGCATGGGACTGTGCTGGGGGCAGTGGAGCCACATGGCAGCATTGCTGGCAGGAGGGAAGGAGTGTGCACGTGTGGGGGGCATGGGCGGGTGGTGTTGGACAGCTCAAAAGTCTTTGGTCCTTCCCCCTCTCTCTGGAAGCAGCAGCACCACCATGACCACCAAGTCCACCACCACCAGTGGCAGCTGCAGGAGCCCCAGCAGCACTGCCTCCAGAGCAGCAGGTTGAGCCCCACCATGACCATGCTGCTGGCACTGCATCTGCCTGTCCTGTGCCTGGTCCCCCCTGCAGCTCCCCAGTTTGGCAGTTTTTCAACTGTGTC
The DNA here is from genome assembly GCA_016271365.2 of Neoceratodus forsteri. Taxonomy (NCBI): domain Eukaryota; kingdom Metazoa; phylum Chordata; order Ceratodontiformes; family Ceratodontidae; genus Neoceratodus; species Neoceratodus forsteri. Next base: position 1,783,437,545 of record CM057452.1, read on the forward strand.
AGGGGCACAGCAGCCTTGTCATATGCAGACTTTGTGGGGTGGAGGTGCACCGTGGCCCTCGGAGGGACATCTGGGGACTGGGGGCCAGTGCACCCATATGTTGAACCACCACAAGGTGAAGTGGCAGACTGCCACAGAATGGGCCAGGCCTCCACTAGCTGGCCCTTCTGTGGCAGTGGCAGAGGGTGTTGCTATTGTGCATCACTACAGCAGGAGGAGGGCCACAGCAGCAGCTGCTCCACCACCACCACCAGCACCACCCTCACCACCACCACTACCTGGTGTACCACCACCAGTGGACGCCACAATGCCTGCAACTCAGGCAGACATTGCACTTTTGTGGGCTGCGGTGGAAGAAATAATGAGAGGGTGGGTGCTGTCCAGCAGCAGTTGGAACAGATAGAGCGACACCAGTTATAGATTGTGTTGATGCTCTATCTACTGCTGGACCAACAGGGGATCCCCGTTTAGCTTTTTTTTTTTGAAGCACACCTCCCCCTCACTACTGCACTGTTTTGTCTTTTGTTTAATATCAGAGAAAGGGAAGGCCACAGTAGTAGTTTAAATATATACATACACATACACATACATACATACAAGTTCCTTATTGCTCTGTTATTATAATCCAGTGTCTCAGTAATGTTCACTTTCTGTTGCGGAGTGGTTGTGGAAAAGCAGGACTGAGCAGTGCAAGTATAATGTGCTAAATTGTACGTGTGCAGTCAGTGTTGTTTCTTGTGTGTGTTTGTGACTTCAGAAATTGTCCAGCTTCTTGCAAACATATATATGCTGACTTGTTGCAGTGTTTATGGTATAAAGAATAGAAATAAGAATATATAATGTATATTTTATTGTCACCATCATCAGCAGCGGACTAAGCGATATGATATTTTTTCAGACATGTCTGTCCAGACTGCACCTTAGTCACATGCTGCACACATGACTTTTAGGACAGCATGCATTTTTTGTGCAATTATCTCCGAAAAGTCATGTGTGCACTGTGAGTGACTGAGGTGCAAAGTGGCCCAAGACCTCTGAAAAATTATATTACTTACTTCGCTGGTGCTGATGGTACAAATAAAATATATGTCATAAATTCTTACTTATCTTTACTCTTTACATACTGCAAAAAGTCACACTATATATATGTTTGCATGAAGCTGGACAATGTCTGCAAACACAGGACAGAACACTGATGGCACACATGCAGTTTAGCACCTCATACTTGCACTGCTCAGTCCTGCTTTTTGACAAACACTTCATGAGTCCCGACACAAAGTAACCATTACTGAGGCTCCAGAAATATTTATTTTTTTAAATAGACATTAAAGCAGCAGTGCTATAATCTGGTGAACATTTTGACCAATACTTTTTTATTCTGTTTTACATTGTTATTTTTTTTATTACTCTCCTGATTTGTATGATACCATTTTTCCAGAGTTTGAGTCTGTTTTATTTCTTTTTTATGTCTGAAATAATAAAAGAGTGCTCCTTTTAATATGGTAAGGACCAGGTCTTCATCAGTATTTTTTGCTGTTTTTGTCCATCAGTTGTTAATATATCACTTCTGTTGTGACTAAATTTAACAATTACTGTATGCAGCAGGCAGTGTTTTCTGACCTCACAGAACAATATTTGTTCAAAAACAGCTGCAAATACTGATGAAGACCTGGTCAGAGCCATATTAAAAGGAATGCTCTCCTAATTTTTTCAGACATGAGAAAAAGTTCTAAAGCAGACACAAATTGTGAAAAGAGGGTATCTACAAGTCAGGAGGTAAGTGGCTGGCAATCTAAAATAAAATAAAAAATATAGGTAAAAATTTTCACCAGATTGTTGCACTGCTGCTTTAATTTATAATTTAATTATTACACTATGTGCTCATAACACACAAAATGCAACTGTCTTATGTTCAGAAAATTCCCAAGTGCTGAGGAAGTGAAATGGGAGTGGTAGACCACATGCAAAGTCCCCCAGAAAGTATTGCGCAGTCACTCATGCATGCAGTGGTCACACAGAGTCCCCAGAATTTTTCTGCATCCCCAAAATGCAACTGTCTTGTATCCAGAAAATTCCCAAGTGCTGATAAAGTGCAATGGTAGTGGTACACCACATGCAAAGTCCCCCAGCATGTATTGGCAGTCATTCATGCATGCAATGGTCACACAGAGTTCCCAGAATTTTTCTGCATCCCCAAAATGCAACTGTCTTGTGTCCACAAAATTAACATATTGTGATGATGATGTCATGATGCACAGTGTCTTGTCAAACCATGTGAAGGAGGGATAACATGACATGAATGACCATTCAGTGTTCTGGCACAAATGAGCAAGCAATAATATCCAACAGGGTGGGCGGTATTGGGCAATACTGGACCACCCAGGGGTGTAATGAGGACTGATGCTGCAGACAGAGGGCCTTATAGCCCTGGAAGGTCCAGTATTGCCCATACCACCCACTCTGGAGGGTATTATTGCACTTAGAAAATGGGCTATAGGTAATAGTTTTATTTAAGATTTAAAATTTACATAAAAAATAAAAACTCAAAAACCAAAGAAAAGTCAGTTTTGCTGTAAATTAGTTCCTCTACTAGTATACAAAGCATAACCAGTTGAGGGCCCCAATGCTTTTCCGAGACAGGTCATTGGCTGTCCCTCTACTCCAGCTGCTGACCCTCGGAGCACTTGTTTGGGGAATGGTTTAAATTTCTAATGTTTATGGTTGGCTATTGATTTTTGCTATACCAGTGAGCAGAGCTTGAGGGATGTTTAAACTAGTGCAAGCATTGCAGTGCTATTGCATTAAAGGTAAGCTCCGCTGGTAGGTCAGCTATAATGTACAGTAGCTGTTCAGATTTATTTTCCAGTATGGGAGTGAGAAACAAACCAAAAAATAAAGCAGTGGGTGAGAACACTTTGCTTCTCCCTTCCCCGGCCCAAAGTTGTTGTCAGTATTTTGTTAGGGCAGTATGATGATTGTGATTGCAATCCTAAAAAGAATGAGACTTAGAAAAGAAGCTCATTGAAGTACCAGCACTAAGGATTTGAAATGACATTTTATTGTGGTGGTTGTTGTGACATGAGGAGTCTTACCTATGAAAAAAAGCCAGTTTGTGGTTCTGGCTTGCCCCTAAGTTTGTCGTCTGCGTTTTGCCTACAAATCACAAGCAGCTTTGTTTTTTGGCAGTGAGTGGCTGCTCAAGCAGGGAGGCCCAGATCGTGGTTAGCTCTCATAGATTCATCTTACTACCCCACCAAAAAAATTGGACCTCTGGACAGGAGGGTAATGTAAAAAAATAAAAGAAACAAAAAAAAACAACAATGTAGTGTTAAATAAGAGGCCAAGTGAGCACAGAATTGGTTGGTGATGCTGTGGGGTATCATCGGGCAGCTGGCAGTGAATGTATGAGGGAGAGAATCTCTCGTTAAGTTAGAGAAATAAAATAGCAGTATTTACAAACTGAATGGGGTGTTTTAAGCCAATGGGCAGGCAGGCAGGGTAGGCACAAAGATACTTGCATGGGTGAAGGGGCACATGTGCCAGAGCTTTTTATTTGCTGGGTGTCTATTGAAAGTCAATGTACCCCCCAGTAGGGGTACCAGCCAATCAGAGCCCAGCAAATAAAAATTCTATTTTCTAATGACAGTGAGAGAACTGTTGCTTGTCCAAAGTGTGCTGCAAATGAGATGCAATTGCCTCAACCAGATGGAAGGGTGCCCTTTGTGTTTACACTAATAGTAGCCTTGGTAAGTTGAGATATATATATATATATATATATATATATATATATATATATATATATGTGTATTTTCTGGGGGTGGTTGACATATATATACATGTACTCACTGTATTATTTTGTGTCACAGGTCACATACTGTTGGTGTGCACATTCCTGTGCTTGATGAGAAATGTTGGCATTGGAATTGGAAATGGAATGCTCTCAAGCCAATGAAGGTAAGTATTTTTTTTGGGGGGGAGCATATTTGCAAGTAGGTCTCATTAATGGTTTATTATTTGGTTACTTCTTCACAGACTGTATCTGCATTCTTCTCCAGTCCGATAATGATGGTCATGGTCATCATCGATTCAAATGACTTCTGCTTGTTGCATGTCTGCCCCAGCCAGATGTTGAAGAAGTTCTTTGGATAAGGCAACTATGGCACCACGAAGCATCTGGAAGTTTCCTAAAAAAAGAAATGAAGGACTTATTACAACTTGGTTACAGCAGTAAGACATTATGTTTAAGCCGCGGCTGTTCCACCACGGGTATCTGGATTAATACAGATAGCAAGCTGTCCCACTGCAATCATCAGATCACAATTTAATTTAGTACCAGACTGTAACAAATACACTGTGTCAGTGACCCTGCATCTCAACTCAAGTTACATTTGAAAACCACATCTTGTCAAGTAACATGACCTGGGTCCAACTTTTTCAACACTGTCATGGCTGCACAGCTGCAAATTTGGAATACAGTACATGATATGTTGCTGAGATATTTTTTGTGACATACATGTCACCTAGTCTAAGAATCATCAGTTGGAAGTTTTGCATTCTTGTGAAAAAAAAGGAACAGATGAAATTAAATTGATATATTTACTAGTATGGATTGGAAATGGATATCCCATAGGTTCCTGTAGACAGTACTGCTGCTGTTCCATTGACACAGACCTTCAGTGAAGGAGAGTCATTTGTTGTTAACCTGTAAAAAAACTAAATAAGTTGACCATATGTGTTTGACCATTGCAGCTCAGAAAAGCAACAGAAAACAAAACACACAGCAAAGGAAGTTGAATAGCATGAAAAACATTAGTTCACATAATCACTTTATCATTTTAATAGTAAGAAGCCTTGTGCCTTGGGCTGATGGATGTGGTTTCCTGTTTGACTCCCTCTGCCTTGGCATGGTCAAGACATGTAATGGAAAACATTGTCACAATAGTGGTGGTGGGTGGTGGTGGTCATAGCTGAGGCACATGATGACATTCCCTCTCACATCTTCCTGCATCTGGTGGTGGTGGCAGTGACTAACAGTGGTCTTGTGGTGGTAGTCCAGGGGGACTCACGGTCATATTCCCTATGGTGGTAATGGTGAACAGTGGTCTTATGGTGGTAGTAGTCCAGGGGGATACGCATGGTCACATTCCCTATGGTGGCAGTGGTGAACAACAGTCTTATGGTGGTGGTAGTCCAGGGAGACACACAGTCACATTCCCTAAGGTGGCAGTGGCGAACAGCGGTCTTATGGTGGTGGTAGTCCAAGGGCCAGAATATACCGTGCTCTGTGCTATAAATGTGATGTGACATATGGAATTTGAGTCACAAAGAGTGGGACACTGATTTAACTTTATGAAAAAGAAAACATGTATCATAAGAGAAATGTGACAGCCTTTTAACTACTTAAGTTAAAACCTGCCAACATTAACCTCATCATCATTCATCATCATCCTCATAAAGAAAGCTGCCCTCGCAGTCTTCTATGTCTGAATTCTGACCACTGGGAAATTCCTTCTCCATTGTCTTATCATCTACATCAGTGGTAGGCCGTTTCATGCTGCCAGTGCCACCAGGATGGTCCCTTTCTACAACATCAGCAAAACCATGACTATGCCGGGGTACGAATACTGAGGTTGCAGTCTGAGCTGGTATGTGCCTCTCATTCATTTCTATAAATGTCAGCAAACTGACATTTGCAGGAGGGAGATTTGTACGATGATCCTGAGCTATTGCACTTGCTGAGCTGAATACCCTCTCAACACTCACACTGGAGGGTGGGCATGTCAGGTACTTCAGTGCCACAGTGGTCAGCTCTGACCATTCACTGACCTTTCCACTCCAGTATAAAAGGGGATCATCAGTGACTGACAGATGCCTGTTTTCAGACAAATATGACTCAACCATTTGCTGTGCTGCACTAAGTCCAGCGGTTGTTGCATCATCCGCTTCTCCAGAATCTTTTATGTCACAAATCCCCACTTGGGACAAAACCTCCCAAAGTGGGTTAACGCCAATTGCTTTTGATGACAGACCACCTGGAACTGCAGTCCCCTTCCCCTTACAGGATATGCTTGATACTACTCCTCCAGGTTTACCTTCAGCCTGATTATGCTGCTGAAGTTTGCTGACCTTGGCACGTGACTTCTTTGCCCCATGAACCAAGTGCACCAGTTGCCCACTGACAGTTTTTACCTGTTCGGGCCCGCCCTCCAGTACTGAGGCAATTCCACATTTGTATTGTGGGTCCAGCATTGTTTCTATTGTAAAGTTTTCACTATGCTGAATGCTCAAGATGTGACGATTCTGGTTGAATACTGTCAGCATGTGTTTCAGCAACACACTGTTAGCATTGTCTCCAGCAACATCAAGGCTATGCTGTACATTCACCAATGTCTGCCTCAGCACCTGCATCAGTGGAATTGATTGGCTAATGGAGGAAGACTTGCCACTCACTGCCTGTGTGGCATCTTCAAAAGGCCTCAAGATTGTTATTACAGAGTCCATGAGGTGCCACTGTTCAGTCGTCATAGACATGGAGGCCACGGAACTGTCACGGCTAGTGTGAATGACAAGATATTTTGAGATGGCTTTGTACTGTTCATACAACCTCTCTGCCATGTATAAAGTGGAGTGCCACTGGGTGACAACTTCCAGCTTCAAACGGTGCTGTGGGAGGCTGTTTCGGATCTGCAACTGCCAAAATTGGTCACGGGTCTTTGCAGAGTGTGAAAAGTAAGAACAGATACGGCATGCAACTGTCAGCATTTCTTTTATATTAGGGTGCTGCAGAAACCCCTGTACCACAAGATTTGAACAGTGGGCCATGCATGGAACCCGAAAAAAGCCACCATTCGTGATGCATTTCACCTCATTTGACCCATTGTCACTTGCTATGAACCCAGCTGTCAGGGACAGGGGGTTCAGCACTTGTCAATTTCAGTCAGCACCAAGTCCAACATGTTTTCACCAGTGTGTGAATAGGTCACATTGTGCGTAGCAATCGTTGCATGCTGTCGAATTCCTGGAAGATTGCTACCATGACACTCCATCATACTACACTGATTATTCACACTACCAACAGCATGCACAATGCCCAGCACCTGCACCCAATGTAGTTATACACAGATATGAACTCCCCACTGTTTGGCCACTTGTCCACATATCCATACTTAAGTGGATGAATGGAGAGGAGGAATGTTGAAGGGCATGTCTTACAGAATCAGACACAGTACGATACAACTCGGGGACAGCACAGGTGGAAAAGTATGTCCTGTATGGGACTTTCCATTTTGGACAGGCACGTGCAGCAAACTGCCCAAACCCAGAATTCTCCATAAAGGAGAAGGGCAAAAGATAAATTCCCAGTCTCTCAGCTACAACAGCATTAAGTTCACGTGACACTGTATGATTGGGTGGGTACTTTAGCTTATGTGTAAAAACATTGTAATGTGGGCTGACTTAAACATTTTGCACGGGTTATGATGACAAATGGTTCTGCTCTGCGCATTGCAGGGGGTGGAGTGTGGATGTGTGATGAAGACAGTTGCACAGGTGATGACAAACCCAGAAATGCAGTAATATTCCCAGATTCACCAACAGGGGTTGATGTACCATTTGCACTAGACATATTGCATTGACCACCACCACCAAAATTGCAACTCTCACCACCATTGGACAACATTTCAAAATCATTATGCTTCTCCACCTCATCATGCCTGTAGTAATCCTCTGCTGTTATTTCATCACTACTGCACACATTTAATTTTCTATTTGATGCTACAGTCATGGAAGGGAATAATATGCTTGTTATGGTTGATGACGAGGGTGAATGCCCCACTGTGGTATAGGTATTAGCTGCCATCTTGTTCTGGGTCCACAGTGCCATGTGCCTGTTCTTAAGATGTGTATGCTGTCCCCCTGTGCCCAGATGGCTCCCCTTTTTACCTCACCTCACACGCACCTGGCAAACTTGGCAGACTGCAACTGACTCATCATTTACATCTTGCACAAAAAAAAAATCCCAGACAAGGGATTGTGATGCTCTAGTTTTAACTTGTAGCTGATGCTGCTTATTGGACTCCATTTTTTTAAGCCATGAAGTGGGGGGTGTGCTACATGATCTTTCAGGCAGGTATTTTGTAAGTGGCAATCCTATCAAGGAAGATTTTCTTTTAAGTTAACAAAGAGGCATGCTTAAGCATACGATATCTTTATTTTTATGATGAGAGTTGCATACTGTAGCTAGGAATATGACAATATAAGGAGGGTATTTCTGGAGTCTGTCTGGATGCCAGGAGTTGGGGAAACAAAATGAATGCACTCTAGGCAGTGGTGGCAGAGGGTTAGCTGGACATACTAGCCATAGCCAAAACATGGGAGATACAAAACCATGACTGGGATCTTCTTGTTCTGGGTTCTACTCTCTATAGAAAGAATAGAATAGAGATTAGGGAAGGGGCCCAATATACAGCATATGAGCAGGGTGGAACCAGTCTGGGTGCAGCTAGCAACAGCAGAGAGGAAAAAATATTTTTGTGGGTATAGTGTATAGACCACTGACACATAACGAGGATAATAGAAGGGTGTTGGGGGAAGAAATCAGAAAGGTGTCTGCCAAGTATGAGGTGGTAGTAATGGAAGAGCTTCATCTGCATGATGTAGATTGGGAAACACTGGTGGTCAGAACAGCCAGTAGTCAGGCACTAGTGGATTAGCAGGACTGTTTCCTTGTGCAGTGGGTAAAGGAACAATCCAGAAAGGGAGCTATTCTTGATTTGGTACTTTCCAACGTATATATTGTCAGAAATGTTAGGGCGAAGGAACTCCTAGGGTTTAGTGAGCCCAATTCAATGTGGTTTGATACAGTTCTAGAAGCCCAACATTCCAGCTTAAGACAGTGGTGCTTGATTTCAGTAGGGAGGATTTAGGAAAAATGGGGAAATGATCAAAGAAAGGTAGCAGAGGTGGCAAGAACAGAAGATTGGACACTAAGTGAGACGTCATCAAGAGGGGTATGACAGAGGTGACCTGTTACTGTATAAGGCAAGTCATGGAAAAATAAACATTTGAGTAGAAAGCACATTTGGTTCTCCATCTGTATGAACAAAAGAGGTAGTGTCTGAAAAGTATAAGTGGGAGAAGAAAGATGCCAACCAAGAAGACTGTCTTGGAAAATGTAAAGAGGCTGATGGAATGATAGAAACGCTAAGGTGGCAACAGAACTGGGGACAGGACAGGGTGTCAAGGAAGGTGATAAATCATTTTTTCTTTACATCAGGTAAAGAAGCAAATGTAGATGGGAATAGCCAGATTAAAAAAGATGAGGTATGAGTAGAGGAGGATGACAAACATACTTTTGTTTGTTTTTTCCAACTGAGGAGGGAGAAGCACTCCCAGAATGTGGTGTACAGTCCACAGGGTGAGATTGCAACTACTGGAGATGGGGCCAGTCTCACAAGAGAGGGTGCTTAGAGAACTCAAGATCCTAAATGTGGACATATTACCGCTCCCTCCGGGAATGTCTTAAGGTGCTAAGGTAGACTGTGCAGACCTTGGTGGAGCCATTGGTCAATCTGTTTAACTGTTCCCTGGAAAATGGAGTAGATACCACTGACTGGAGGGTGACTAACATAGTGCCACTCCACAAGAATGGAAACAGAGATGTCTGCAGTAACTGCAGACCGACTATCAGATAAATAGCTCCAGTCCGATGATAGGTGGGCACAGATTTAGACAGGTTAATGGCTGCTGTCAGAGTCTGTTTCTATGTTTCTGTGTTATAAAACATAACCTTAGCCTGTAGTATTGTACAGTGATTGAAATATATCTCTGAGAAAATATTTAAGCAAAATTCGAAGTGGGAATTTCCACTGCAAAAATAAAGTGAAAAATAGACCAAAGGTGACCATGGAGCCCATTATGGCCATCCTCTACTGCTCAGTAGTAGGATAAATGAAACTCAGCCTCTCTCTTGTGACTTTCTGAGCTGCTTTAAAATAATTTAATGTTAGATTTTCTGATGACTGAGTGGCAGCACTTCTCAGCATGAGAACAGCTGGTGCCACGGTTTGATGCTGTAGTGACCCCTGGTGGAGAACCAGGGAATTTGCTCCCCAATTAGAGGCATGCTGCATGTGCTCAAGGCTCTCATCAAGGAATTGTGTGGTTCCTTTGGGGAGTCAGGATCAAAGAGATGAAAAGCATACAATGGTGGATGCTTTCATAACAGCCCTGGGCACTCTTAGGGCCCCATGTCAGCACTGCTGGTCCAACATAGGATTCTGCTTCATTAAGGAGGGAAGCATTCCTGGCAACCTTGCCACACTGGGTAAGCTGTGGGTAGCTCTGGAATGGTGGGTGCATAGTGAAGAGGCTGGGTAATTGCCAGAGGATCAAGCCCACTGGGTGATAGCTGGCTGGGAGGATAAAAATCTATACAAAAAAATAAATTTAACACCTGAACCTTCTTTACTGACACTGATAGGCTGTTACAGGCACCTGTAACTCTCTATGTGATGAAATGTCTCCTTTGCACAACTATGAAACACCCTCCTTTAATTTCTTTGCTGTGCCCCCATGTCTTTGCTTTGGCTAAAACTTTAAAGTCCCTATGCTTTGTGCCTACTGCCAAGAGTGATCTCCATCAAGGAGTAGCTGCTGTGTGAAGAAATTGTGTAATATGAAAGGAAATTCATCTGGGGGCTTGTTTAATGAATTGTTCATTTGGCCCTGTAGGGGATAAAAACCCATAAAAATGTTATAAAGAACCATACTTAAACACTTTAGGCTCAATTCACAAAGCTCCCCTGAATGGCCCAAGGGGCATGCACCACAAGGAATGGTGCAAGGTGTGACTTGCACCACAAGATGTGCTGGGAGCGATTCACAAAAGTAACCGGCATCAAATGAAGGCTGCGTGTGCCAAAGGGGGCTTGCTCCAGCCATGTGCCACAAAATAGGCTGCAGCATGGCACTAGTGGGCCTGTGGCAGATGCAAGCTGCCATAACCCCTAAATCGGGATTCACAAAACCCTCCAGGAGTGCGAAATGCTAAGTACTGCTAGAAGTGTGTCCTCTGGGAGGGTGTTGAATCTTGCCCCAATGTGCCATGGTTCCCCCCTCTCCAACCCTGATCCCCTATCATAAAAAAAATCACATCTCTCGTGGTCTAGCAGCCCCACCCAGCCCCGTTCTGCCTGTATAAAAAAAAATTGCCCTGGTGATCTAGCAGACCCCCTTCCCTATCACGGATGTTCCCATATCATATAAAGATATATTTCACTGGTGGTCTACTAGCCCCCCACATTGGCAGGCAGTGCCCCACCACCCCACTCCCCCTTGTCCCATCCCCGAGCCTGTGACTGGCACAGCCCTCTATTCTCCACCATGGCCGTCCAAAGACTGAGCTGTCAAGGAGAGCCTACTGTAGTCAGCACGTGCCCCTTGACAGCTCAGTTCACGGCTGCCCATGATGGAGAGCCGAGGACTGTACCAGTCATGGGCTCAGGGATGGGATGGGGGGTGAGGTGGTGGTGGTGGGGCAATGCCTGCCAAGTTGGAGAGTCACTAGACCACCAGGAAAATATATCTTTATATGATATGGACTCATTGGGGTTAGGGGGGAGGGTCCACTAGACCACCAAGGAATTAAATTTTTTTTTATCCAGGCAGATCATGGCTGGGGGGTCCAGTAGACCACCAAGGAAATTAATTTTGTGATAAATGGCAATCAGGTCTGGGGGTACTGCTGGACCACCATGGAAATAAATTATTATACAGGCATATTGGGACTGTGGGAATTGCTGGACCACCGGAGACATATCTAATTTTATTAAGATGAGGATTGGGGCTTGGGGTCCCCTGGACCACCAGGGACATATCTAATTTTGTTAAGATGAGGATCAGGGCTGGGAGGGTCCACTAACTACCAGGGACATTGTTTTGTTCAATAACAAGGGGTTCAGGGCTGGGGGTCCATCAGCCACGGGGAACTGCTGTCCATTGTTCTATTGCTACACAGTCACATTGCGGCTTGTGGCACACCTTCCAGATGCACTGTCTGTTTGGTACAGGGCCATAGATGCCGCAAGCCATGGGTGCTGTAGGGACCTTACCCAATAGTGAATCGGGTGCAGGGCCCATGGTGCATCGGCGATCAGTGCAAGCCAGCTTTGGTTCAGCTTGTGCTGACCTTTGTGAATCAGGCCCCTTGTATTTTTAAACTATTTAATGGTGTTTCTTTTACACAGAAGATAATTCATAATGCAATTCAATATCAGTTAATTAAAAAAAAATCAGCTTCAAGAATTCCATTATTTAGGATTTAGATTACAATTACTTAAACAATGCAATCCAATATCAGTTAATTAAAAAAAAATCAGCTTCAAGAATTCCATTATTTAGGAGTTACATTAAAATTATGTAAAAAAAAAGGAAAAAATCTCAATCATTCACATATTAAGTTTAAAATAGTTTCTTCTAGTACAGGTTTGTCCTCTAAGGGTAGAAAGGATCCAGTTAGCAAGGTCAAGAAGGGAATTGTGAATTAAGGGGAGTGGCTTAGGCAGCAGGAAGCCAGGTGTTTGCATTTAAATCTGCCCTAGATAGCTTTTGGCAGAGAACAGCAAGAGGAAGGAGGTGCTGTTAGAACATTACTACTCTACTGGGACTTAAGAACTAGAATTCTACTACTGGGACCTTCAATTTAAGGTAAAAACACACAAACAAACAAAAAACAAGAGTTAGTGTATTTGTCTGAGCTGGGTGAAGTGAATTGTTATCTGTGAAGTTAGTTAGGTGAAGAAGGGAACTGTGAATTAGGAGGAGTGGTTTAGGCAGCAGGAAGCCAGGTGTTTGCATTTAAATCTGCCCTAGATAGCTTTTGGCAGAGAACAGCAAGAGGAAGGTGGTGCTGTTAGAACTTTACTGCTCTACTGGGACTATATAGCCCTCCCTCATAGGCGGATTTAGAGGGGGCGGCTAAGGGTGCTATAGCTCCCCCATCATGGAGCTCCTCTATCAGTAACACACTGTGCTGCATTCTTCATCAGAATGCACTAATGCCTCCATGAAAGCTGCCTGAGCCACACAGGTCTCATCTGTCCTCCAGCAGAGCTGGCCTTAGCTAGGTGCAAACTGTGCCCCTGCACCTTGGGGGCCCGTGCTTTTTTCTTGAGGAAAAAAAAAATTTAAAACATTTAAAAATTGCTAAATGTTGTTAGAGATGAAAATGTTTACCAGCAAATGAAAATGGAAGACAACTGGCTCTGTTACTGTTACAAAAGGTGGGGGCAGCTTTGCTGCAGTGTAAAAGATTAGGTTAAGTAAGTGCTAATGGTGTTAATGGCCATACTTTACACCTCTCAGGTTGACTACTTTCACAAACAAAAGGTTATATTGGCAAGAGAACTTGTTTGTAACCTGGACATGTAGGTGAAACAATGAATGATATGACAAAATATGTTTCAAAAGTATGTGAGCACTGAAAATGGTTTAAAAACCTGACCAGCATGGAGCAAAACCAGATTTCCTGATAGAGACCCTGAAAACCTGATCACCAGGTAAAAAAACGGACAGGTGGCAACCTTACTGGTGTCCCATGATTATCCTCTCTATTCTCTCTCACTCACAGTCCAGAAAAGTTAAGTTGTTTAACTTGTTTGCAAATCAGAGTATCTAAGGTGTGAGTGTCCAGTGATGATGCCCCTGTCCTTACAGAAATTAATATGGTAGTAGTGCCGTACTTACTTAAGTTCTTGCTCCAGGCTCAGTCAGATTCTTTTCCAGTGGTGAAGTCAAATAATTCAGTGCAGTCAATGGCACTAATTAAAAGATGCTGGTTAAACTAGCAGGGGGGCAGCTGCTGGGATTGAACAGGACATTAGTGTTTTATCAAACTGGGTGTGTAATAAATGTAGTACTAGTGTTATTAATTTCTAGTATGGGGAGCTTAAATTCATGACATTAAAATTGTTTAAGGTCACTGCTAGTTTTGTCCTATATGGCAATTTGATTTTGGTGTGGATTTGCAGGACAGGGAGTTGGAGATTAATGCCCTCCTGTACCATGCTAGGAATGGTACAAAACTAATGCTGGGGCAGGTCTGGTCTCAGCGACAGCATGAACCAGGAGAGGCAGAAACTGGTAAATGAAACCTTTGAACCGAGGTAAAAACTTCAGCATGTACTGCATGTCTAATCTGTGTTGTCTTTTCAGTCGTGGTTGTACAGTGTGTTAATAGACATAGGGACTTTGAAGGTGTTCTGCTGTATATTATGGCATGTGCCGGAGTTTCTGCATGCTTGGAGAGCAAACTTGCCAACAGAAGTCAAAAGACCTTGTTTGGCTCATTGACACAGGCAGTTAAAAAACTGGAAAAAATGTAATAGAATCAAATATTTAGTTTATGTAGTTCTATGTGTTGAATGGGAGAGGGGGGCAAGTTGTGATGTACCCAAGCAACTGCTGTTGCTAATAAAAAAAATGCATTTTTATATTTGTCTTAAAACTGTTTTTCTGTCTGCTTACTGACTTCTTGGGCATATCATAAAAATGAGATGCCTCATACCATGGGGTTATCCCAGTAAAGGACATTTTAAAACAATAAAACATATTTTATTTATTTAAAAATGTATTTTCTTTGGAATAAATTGATCTATAGAATAAAATATGTTTTGCAAAAATAGCAAGCAAACTTGAAATTATATTTTCAGAAACTAGATAGCAAAGTGACTTTGTTTCCATATTTCTATAGTTATTGTATTTATTTTTTTACCGAGATAAGGTTGGGGATACGTTAATCTGTACTGCAGGACAAACTGGGATGGGTTGGCTTTATGGTAATGTCATAATGTGTTTGAGTGAGTGACATTTGTGAACTTTTTTTGCTTGGATTGTCATTTAATTTGTCTGCAATTTGTCTTTATCACCAAGTCTCTTTCAACTTTTCTCATTTTTATGTGTTTCGGATGTGCTGCTGCCCAGCTGCAGTCTTTTGATATTTTATTTTTTTTTGGGGGGTGGGAGGGTATTTTGGGCAACATACTGTCATGTGGACTGTGGGGACTCTGGGGATGGTACTAGGGTGCAACTAACAAAGCATGGGGAGGGAGGGAGGAAATGAGTAGAAATTGCATTAGAAATACCCTCCAAAATGCACCAGAATGCACCAAAATGTTAACATATTTCTGGGGTCCTAGGCGGCCAACCAGACCCCCGGCCCATTATTTTTATTTTTTATCTGACTTGAGCTCCCCCATCTATAGGACTCCTGGATCCGCCCCTGCCCTCCCCTCCACCTTCCACCCTTAGACAGTTCTACTTTCATAAGCACAGGATTTGACTGAAAACAGCAACTTCCTGTTTGGGAGCAGGAAGGGAGTGATCACAGAGGCATAAAAGACTCACCATCGTAGAAGGAAACGAGCAGCTCTCCATCCCCCCCTAGCTGCTGGAGGTCTGACTCTGAGCAAGTAAGAAGGACACTACTGAGGAATATAGGAACTTCCTGTCCCAGAACAGGAAGAACAGGAGTGTTAAGGGCATGGAGGCAGTAGGAAAGTAGGGAGAAAAAAATACCTAAAATAAAAAAAGAAATAAATAAACAGAGAGTGGAAAGAGCAAGCATACAAAACAACAGTTGAGGGTCCACAAATAAGACATGATGGGAGTGGTGCAGTACAGTGCAGTGGCTGTGGAGTGGCAGTCTTCTGGGACACATTCTGGAGGATGTGGTGTTGTCCCATCTGCAGGCACATCTCTGGGCTGAGTTGGCCAGGATTTGGGAAACCTCCTCTCCTACCCAGGGACCACCAGAGCCACCTCTGCTGCCACAGAGGTTGCCAAGAAAGAGGAGTGGTTGGACCACAGTGGGCTCAAGGAGGGTAAGGGTGGGGAACAGAGGCACATCCCTCCAGTTGTACCTCTCCACAATTCGTACACCATTCTGGCAGAGTGTGGTTCCTCAATGGAAGCACACACAGTGGAGACAAAGGAGGATGCTGGAAACCTCCACAAAAGAGACCCACAGGAGGGTGGCATGGGACCCCATGGGGAAGGAAACGACTCCTGGTGGGGGACTCATTGTATTTATACTCTGTATGATTGCTGACCCACATTTATTCTATGTATGTACTGTATGAATGTCTATGTTTTATTCTGATGTGGAGCCTTTGGAAATGAGTCTATGACTCAAAGGGTTGTAATTCCAATTTACTAAATAAATAAATAAAATAAAAGACTCCATTGTTAGGAGGGTAGAACTGGGGGAAGGGGGGGGAGGTAAGGTGCCTGCTTGGCATGGGACAGGGAGCAAATCCTCAGGATCGCGGAAGCAGCTGCACGGGGGGAGGGAACTGGATGTCACTGTCCACCTAGGGACAAATGACCTGGCTGGGAAAGGGATCAGAGCAGTGCAGGAGGAATTTGTGGAGTTGGGTAGGAGTCTTAGACAAGTAGCACACATGGTAACCTTCTCGGAGGTGCTGCCTGTCTATGGGTGAGGCTAGGGTGCTCCACACCATGGGATTCAATCAATGGTTCAAAGTCTGGTGCAGAGCTCAGGGTTTTGGCTTCAATGGGGACTGGAGGCCCACCTGAAGGGATGCAGGCCTATACTGGCATGATGGTCTGGATCTATTCAGGAGGGGAACCAGGATCCTAGGTGATAGGTTTAAATACTTAATTGGCAAGCATTTAAACTAGTCAAGGGGGGAGGCACTGAAAAGGAGCAGGGAAATCCTACCCCCCCAAAAAAAATCAGGTTAGTTAGTGAGATAAACACCAAGATAAAGAAGTCAATAGGGAGAAGGACAGGGGTAAATAGAGAAAAAGGCAACGGCAGTAAGGACAGGGATAGGGCAAAAAGGGGAAAAGCCATAAAAAATGGAGGGTAATGAGTACCAATGCCCATAATCTAGGTAACAAGCTCCCTGAACTGGTGGCCTTGATGGAAGAGGGATGCCTGAATATGATGGCAGTCACAGAAGCATGGTACACAGAGAACCATGACTGGGATGTCAACATACCAGGGTACACAATCTACAGAAGGGACAGGGAGGGTAGAAGAGAAGGAGCAGTAGCTTTTCTACTTAAGGGAAGGGATCAAAGCAATGGAACTAAAAGGTAAACAGGGAGAAGAGGAGGCACTGTGGGTCACCCTGGAGACCGGAAATGGCACCACAATCTGCACAGGGGTTGTATACAGACCCCCATCTCAGGGGTAGGAAATGGACAAGGAAATGATAGAAGGCATCCTTAGGATGGTAGAAAGAGGGGAGATATTGTTGATTGGGGACCTGAATATGCCAGATGTTAACTGGAACACCTTTGCTGCAGCCACATCCAAGAGCAGGGTCTTTCTCGATGCCCTACAGGGGGCATGCCTCAAGCAGCTAGTGTTGGAACCCACTTGGGAGGGAACAATCTTAGACCTGGTACTCTCAAATGGGGACAGAGAGATGATCTCAGATCTAGAAGTGGGTAGCCATCTGGGAACATCTGGGAACAAGTGACCACCAAACAGTGTGATTCACGATAAACACAGTCACAGAGTCAAGCCATACAAAAGTGAGGGTACTGGACTTTAGGAGGGCTGACTTTGTCAAAATGGGAAAGTACCTCAGAAAAGCACTAGCAAACCAGCAAGAAGGAGAGGTGGAGGAACAATGGGGAAACATCAAAACTGCCATCACAGAGGCAACAAGCCTTTGTGAGAAGCAAACAAATCAAAATGAAAGAAAAAAAAAAACTCTATCATTTTCAAAAGAGGTGGCAGTGAATGTTAGGGAGAAAAAGATAGCATTCAGGAACTATAAGGAAATACAGAAGGGGCAGGAGAGAGAACTGTACCAGTTAAAGCAGAAGGAAGTGGGGAAGGCAATCAGAATAGCAAAGGCCCAAACCGAGGAAAAGATTGCCAGCTCGGTTAAGAAGGGGGATAAAACCCTTTATAGGTACATTAGGGTGTGAAGAAAGACCAAAGGAGTGATAGTGAGGCTTAATAAAGTGGAGGGTGGGCGGGCACAGAGGGACAGTTAAAAAGCAGGGATACTGAATGAATACTTCTACTCAGTATTCACAAAAGAGGAGGAGGGGGAGATACCTAATCCAATCAATAGAAGCACTCTAGATAGGGTGGTCGATACCAATCCTTTCACAGAAGAAAGGATTCTGAAAGAACTCCTAAAACTGAAGGTGGACAAAGCAATGGGGCCTGATGGGATTCATCCCAGAATTCTAAAAGAACTAAGGGAAGAACTAGTGACATCACTGACTACCCTTTTTAACAAATCATGGGAGGATGGTGTGGTATCTAAGGACTGTAGGAGGGTGGATGTGATTCCCTTCACAAAAGTGGGAGCAAAGCAGAGGCAGGAAACTACAGACCTGTTAGCTTGACCTCAGTGGTAGGGAAAATGATGGAATCACTTCTGAAAGAAAGAATTGTTGAGTACCTAGAGGCCAGTGGGGCACAGGACCCAATGCAGCATGGATTCACAGAGGGAAGGACATGTCAGACGAATATAATAGATTTCTTTGACTGAGTGACCAAAGTAATAGACCAGGGAGGGGCTGTGGACATAGACTACCTAGACTTTAGCAAGGCATTTGACACAGTTGCACGCGAAAGATTAATATATTAGCCAGCCTGGGAGTGGGTCCCAGGGTAGTAGCCTGGGTAAAACATTGGCTGGAAAACAGGGCACAAAGGATAATAGTAAACAGAGTCCACTCTGAGGAAAGGGGTGTTACTAGTGGGGTACCACAGGGTGCAGTACTCGGTCTGGTCTTTTTTAATATCTTTATAAATGACATCGCTGGTGATCACATGGCTGAGAAATGACTGTCGTGGACAACGCAGGCTGACCCCCTCTACTTGAAAAAAAGTAAGCAATTCTTCTTTTTGGGGACCATACACTATAAAGAACAGTGTATGGTGTCCCACACACAACTCGGCAACTCTTTACTCTCGTGGGTACTATGATGACTGAATAACCTCTCGAACTTCGCTCTCAAGGTCTGCAGTCATCATAGCAACCACTCGGGTAAAGAATAACCGTGTTGCGTATGGGACACTATACACTATCCTATATATTGTGCCATACTTTGAGTCAGTAAACAAAAAAAAACATGGACAGGTATCAGTACAATGCTCTATATGAATTTTGGACTGTTCTGTGGTCACACTACCGATATCATAAAACAAAATGGAGCAATTTAACATCTTGCTGATTTTTGTGCCTGATTCATGCACCATGTAATGATAATGTTAAGAATTTGCACACACTTCCTAAGTACAGTATACTGTACGTGTTTTTAGAAGTGTGTAATTGCAAGAGGAACCCCAGAGGTCAGGCTGGAGTGCACAGTGTAATGCAGTTATGAAAAGGCTTTGTTGAAGTTATCATCTGTGGCTTGTTATTTAAGAACCTAGAAATGAAAGAACATAACGTGGTGTCAGAACAGGATTCTGATCATAGAAGGTGAAAACAGTGATTTCAGAATCAGCAGGACTGAAAGAAAAGACCTACAGACTGAAGAGAAAAACAGTAACAAAAATCAAAACAAAAAAACAAGCAAAGGGAGACAGTTCAAAGTGAAACTGAGAAGCCAGACAGAAGCACAAGGTAACATAGAAACATAGACTTTGACGGCAGATAAGGACCGCTTGGCCCACCTAGTCTGCCCATTTCCCTATGTAACCCCCCTGCAAATGGGGGTTCCCAAAAGACTTCCAGGAGCTTGCATGAATGCTCCAAGCCTGAATGGTGTTTGGCATTTAAGCCATTTATCAGTGAGTGTTTTTAGAGCCTCTGGTACTGTCTCTTTAAGAGCTGTCTGCTTGCAGACATAATTAGTTTATATGGGGACTGTGTGCTTCTCGAGTACCACTGAGCTGCTGCCAATTCACTTCATTTTTGCAGTCACTAGGAGTGCAAAGGAACCTATCTGAAAGATGTAACTGTTTGCCAGAAATTATTTAGAGTAATAATGAAATTACAGTTTGTCTAACCTGCTTTCTTTGCAGTCAGAACTGTGTCTGCTAGTTCCCATTCTAGTTTTGAACTGCTGAACTGGACCAATCAGTGTGGGGTAAGCTAGCTCTAAAATGGTGCCTTGGACGAATCAGAACTTGGACTCATAATCTGAGCCAGCCACAAGAGGATTGTATGGGCAGTGACTCTGGGAGATGAAGTTTGACTTCAGTGCCTTTTTTGGACCAACAGCAGCAGTCTATTGTGAGTGACAGCCAATCCAATCAAGAACTGGGAGGAACTCAAAGGAAGTGCCTGGTTTTGTCGGTTGGAGTTTCAGTTGAGCTTGGCAGTGAAGAAGGAAGAGCCCTGTGCTTTTCAGTGTGCAGTTTTAGTCAAAAACGTGTGTAAGGCCCAGAGTTCCGGGTCTGCAGCTTGTGTAACAGCTTGTTAGGACTGAATCAGTCCTGTGAAGAGAATCAAAGGATCTCTGAAGAGTAGAAACCAGGCTCACCCTGTAGAAGACTGGAGGAATTGCTGAAAATTGCACTCGGTCTGTCAGGAACTGAATCTGCTGTGTGTTCTCCCGGTATTGTGCAGTAATTGCGATCGATACAGATGCAGCCTGCTGGCATAGTGCTTTCTTTTATATGGATGTGTGAAGAGGTTTGTGTACCTCAAGTGAGCCCTGCTGACATTGAAGGACCCTATCTTATTTGGAGGTCGTGAGTACTAATTCAGGGTCGCTCTGTTGAATTGCCACATTAAATCCAAATGGAATTACTGTACTGCTGACTGTTTAATTCTCCTTTCTCGTGTGAAAGGTCCCCTACCAGCTGCCATGGTTTGACTAGCCACTAGGGCTTGGGTACCCAGGGACAGTAACTGATAGGGATAGGCCTGTGCACAGAGCCATAGGTAGATTATTAGAGTGATAAGCTAATTAACCTGATTTCCCCTGTCCTTGTTATATCCCCTAAATAAATCAGAGCTGCTTGTTTCAGCAAAGTTATACTGCCTGAGGTATTTGTCTATGTTAAAGTACTGTACTGTGATTGTTGCACTGTATCTCATTTCACAGGAGGTCCCAGTGCCGGAACCAGACCTGGGGTAAGTGTATACTGTGAAGGTAATTCTGATATATTGTGTGGGCCACTAGTGGGAAGAAAGGGGGGTTGCAGTGTCCCAGAGGGCTGTGACCAAGTTAGTTTAACTATTGCAAACCCTGACCTCTGGGTGGAGGCACCCGCCATTGGATCCAGGCCCCTCAACCTGTTAGTGGCAAATCAGGCAGGGGTAGTAGCCCCTGGGATAGCGCCATCTAGGGGTTACACCTACCTACAGGATAGACCGCAGATCCTAGTTAACCAACAGCTTATTTCTTCCTACCCCCCACAAGAATTGCCTTATGTCTGTCCCATGCATTCTTGAATTCTCCCACAGTTTTAGACCCCACAACCTCCTCAGGAAGGCTGTTCCATGCATCCACTACCCTCTCTGTGAAAAAATACTTCCTCACATTGCCCCGGAACCGCCCCCTTCTATCTTTAAATTGTGTCCCTTGTTCTTGCACGTCTTTTTCTGAAAGATGTTACCCTCTTGGACTTTGTTGATTCCACTCAGGTACTTAAAAGTTTCTATCATGTCCCCCCTCTCCCTTCTTTCCTCAAGGGTATACATATTAAGCTCCTTTAGTCTCTCCTTGTACGGCTTCTCTTGCAGACCCTGCACCATTTTAGTTGCCCTCATCTGGACTGCCTCTATCCTGTCTATGTCCTTGCAGAGATGGGGTCTCCAGAACTGGACGCAGTACTCCAGATGGGGTCTCACCAACTGTCTGTACAGAGGGATAACAACTTCCTGTTTTCTGCTGCTGATGCCTCTCCCTATGCATCCCAGTATGCCCCCAGCCCTCCCTACTGCCTTCTCACATTGCTTGCTAACCTTAAGGTCATCTGATATGATTACCCCCAGGTCCCTTTCCTTTTTTCTTGTTGTTACTACAGAGAATTTGCAACATGGATAAACTTCCACCACCTCCCAGCTTACAAATGACTGGTAATTTGGCAGAAAACTGGAAGAAGTTTCACCAGAGATGCTGGGTATATTTAATTGGAGTTGGAGCAAATGAAAAACCAAGCAAGGTAAAAGCCTCTATTTCCTTACATGTGATGGGAGAAGATGCATTAGATATCTACAATAATTTTCAATTTGAGGCAGGTCAGAATTTAGAGCTCAGCGCCATAGTGGAAAAATTTGAAGCATATTGTATCCCAAAGTGGAATGTGACCTATGAATGTCATACATTTTTCAGATGTACACAGAGGCCTGGAGAGTCTTTAGATCAATATGTAACAGAACTTAGAACACACAGCAAAACATGTGAATATAGAGATCTAGCTGAATCAATGAATAAAGACATGGGATCTCTGACAAAGTGATTAAAGACAGACTATTAAGAGAGCAAGATATGGAGAATTAAATATTGCCAACTCCTTCAATAGCATGTTTAGTGGCCGATCATAATACATGCTGGGCCCCTCATACTCACCCCTCTCCATCTGGTGATACACCGACCTACCAAATCAGCCTAAGGTCTATTTCAAATGGCTGACCTGGGCAAAAGTGTTCACTTACCTAACTAAATCCAATACTTCTACCCATCTAGGCCCTGACAATGTTGACATGAAGCTACTCAAGCTAGTCATTAAAGAAGTTACCCACCCCCTTCAGATCATCTTCAACCTGTCTCTCTCCTCGAGGCAAGTTCCTGTGCTTTGGAAAAAAGCACACATTACTCTTCTCCATAAGGAAGGTGTTATTAACCACCCCACTAATTACTGCCCAATCTCCATCTTATCCTCCCAATCGAAAATCTTGGAAAGGGCCGTTAACGACCAACTCACTCATTACCTGGATAATCAAGGTCTTCTGGCTCAGAGCAGCATGGCTTCAGGAAGAACTACAGTACTACGACTGCATTCCTGTAGTTTACAAAATCACTACATGGTGCCTTGGACTAGGGAGAAATTGTCGGATCCATTTACATCGACCTCACCAAGGCCTTTGACCTTGTAAACCATGCCCTTCTCTGCCAGAAACTACTCACACTTGGCCTTTTCCTTGATGCAGTCAGCTGGTTTTAGAACTATCTATCTGATAGAACCCAAGCAGTTAAATGCCTCACGGTGCTCTCGGACCCCCAACCCCCTATGAGTGTCCTCCAAGGATCTATCCTTGGGCCTCTTCTTTTCTATCTATTCATTAATGACTTACCTGCTGTCTGCAGTTCATCAAATATACTGCTTTATGCAGATGATGCAGTCATTTTTTTCCAGCAACAGTCACATTGAAAATCTGCAACAGAAACTCCAATCAGATTTTGACACCATCCAAGACTGGTTCACCTTCAACCTACTTGTTATGAACACCAAGAAAACAGAATGCATGGTCTTTGCTTCCTGTAACAAGTACCCTTCCTCTCTTGCACTAACCATTACTCCCCACTCTGGAGCCCCCCTCGAGCAAGTGGACACATTTAGATATCTTGGTGTCACCCTCAATTAGACCTTGTCCTTCTCTGCCCACAGTGACACACTAATCAAGACAGGCAACTTTAGACTTGGGCTAATCTTCAGACACAGGCACAATTTCCCACCTGAGAGCATGAGACTATTGGTGAGGAGTTATATTGCTAGCATAATTGATTATGGGATCACAGTCTATGGCTCTGCAAATGATGGTGAGCTGGCTAGAGTCAGGAATCTCCTCAACAGAGCCTGCCACTTTGCTCTCAGCCAAAAACATGACACTCACACCTGTGTGCTGTATAGCAGTCTAAACTGGCTTAATCTCGAAGCTAGACTGCGCTATCACACACTTGTTGCTGGCAAAAAGCCTTTTACAGGCTTCTCTGCCCAGGTCTCTAAACCTTATTCAGCCTGGTTGATCAAACATATGCCACTAGGGGAGTGGTGCAACACAACCTGCTACTCCTCCATAGGAAAACCTTCCTTGGCCAAGCTAGCTTCTCCTTCAGATTTGCTAAGTTTTGGAATTACCTAGCCCCCCCCCCCAAAAAAAAATCTGACTGCTCTCTAAACCTGTTTAGGTCCCAGCTGTTCTCCTCCCTTTCCCCATAGGGATCCTGCCACTGCTACCGCAGACCTTCCTGTCTCTATCCTATGAAGCCAATCGTGTCCTAACTTGTATGCTTTTGACACCCACGTTTATCTGTGGCAGCTCTACTTGTATATCTGTTGCCCACGCTCTTGGCAATGCCTGCAATTACTGTTATTACTGTTTTTTGTTTACAAGTCCTCAATTTTACCCTTATTTTGCTCTATTGTTAAATTGTTCATCTTTTCTATTGCCTTTAACTGTATTGTGTACACTTCAAATCCCTGCACCTGATGTTGTTGTTGTTAATGACTCTAAACTCTTTGTAAATAGACTCTGCTTAAATGGTTTTATGTGGAATAAATTAATAAATAAATCAATAAATAAATATGGTACTAGATAAAGCAATGCAGATTTGTAGAGCTATCAAAACCACTAAAGCACAAGTGAAAGAGTTAGGCATGGAATAAAGTGGGGCAATACATGTGGTGACAAAGAAAGAGAATAAACAAACTGGCTTATCAAAAAGTAGAAGCACCACTGCAGAGAGGAAAAGCAAAAAAGTGGTTTCATTATGTGAAACATTCTGGTAGATGTGGAATGCAGCACATGCCAAAAAAATGTCCAGCTTATGGGAGATATTGTAAAAAATGTTGAGAAATAAATCATTTTGCAAGGTGATGCCAGTCACTAGTGCGCTCGAGCAGAGTGTATGCATTAGAAGAGAACTCCCAAAGCAAGTTTTCCGTAGATGTGGTGACTGCAGCAGAAGCAAATGAAAGTTAGTGGGTGTTACCCTTAGTAGTTAATGATAGTATCACACCATTTAAAGTGGACAGTGGGGCCCAAATGAATCTTATGTCTGAGAGAAATTACATGGATTTACAGCGCAGACCATGTCTGCATGGCACTGGGATTAAAGTGACAGAATACTTGGGGGCTAGCATTTTAGTGAAAGGAAAGTGCATTGCAACAGTGAAGAATAAAAATGCATCCTAAAAGCTCACATTCTGAGTAGTATCGAAAGCAGTGCAACCTATTTTAGGACTGGGAGCATCTGAAAAGCTGAATCTGCTGAAGAGAATACTTGCAGTAGAAACACTGGGTACTAAAGAGTATGAAGCACTGGTAGGTGAGTATCAGGACTTGTTCGAAGGTTTGGGATGTCTGCCGGGAGAGCATGTAACCAGAGCAGATAAGGAAATACAACCTGTAATTCATCCATGCAGAAAGGTATAATTTGCACTACATGGTATGTTGAAAGCAGAGCTAGAGTGCATGGAAGCACAGTACATTATCAAAAGAATAAATGGACTAAATGAATGGGTCAGTTTGTTGGTGATTGTAGACAAAAAGAAAGGTAAACTATGTATTATTTTAGATCCCACAGACCTTAATCGAGCTGTAAAAAGGGAACATTTTAAGCTACCAACAAGGAAAGCAATAATGGCTCAGTTCACCAGTGCTAAATATTTCAGCAAACTGGATCCATCAGCAGGATTTTGACAACTGAAATTAGATGACAAAAGTTCAAAGTTGTTCATATTTAACTCTCCTTTTGGAAGATACAGCTTTTTATGACTTCCATTTGGAATAGTCTCAGCTCCAGAGGTATACCACAAAACTATTAACATATTGTAGGAGTACCTCACGGGTGCAGACACTTCCTTGGATGATGTTATTGTGTTTTGCACATCTAAGGAAGAACATTACTGTAGCCTGGGAAATGTGCTTGAGCTTACTAGAAAAGCCGATCTGAAACTGAACAAAGAGAAATGTGTCTTTAGAAGTTCAGGAACTGACATATATTGGTGATGAAATAACCAGTGAAGGAATCAGACCTGATGCAAATAAAACTGAGGCAGTATTAAATAGCCACATCCCTGTCACAAAAGGATGTGCAAAGATGCCTGGGGATTGTGAATTACTAAGTTAAATTTATACTAAACTTTTCTGAAAAATAAGCACCACTTGTATTCCTGTTAGATAACAGAAATCCCTGGATGTAGAATAATGAACAAGAGGAAGCATGGCAAAGTTTAAAGATGCAGCTTACAAAAGCACCTGCACTCAGGTTTTGTGATCCAGGAAAACCAGTGGAAGTTTCAGCAGATGCTTCACAACATGAGCTTGGAGCTGTACTGTTGCAACCATATGAGGACAAATGGCAGCCCATTGCTTACACATCAAGAGCTATGTCACATACCGAAATAAGCTATGCTCAAATAGAGAAAGAACTTGTGGGTATAATTTTTTGCATGTACAGTATACATTTTCACCACTACATATATGGTCAGTGAGTCACAGCAGTAACTGTTTACAAACCTCTGGTACCATAGCTCTGCAATCCTTTGAGTGAATTATATTTTATTTATTTATTTGAATTTTGATGACTGGGTAGGCCCACTGAGACAAGACAGTCCCTTTTTCAGTGGCGGCCTGGGGAATCTAAGCATTCCACAAATGACAGACATTAAACATAGTTGATGGACATTAAACATAGTACCAGCAGTGGTACAAACAGTAGTAACATTAACAAGGAGAAATATTCAACAATTTGATGCAGTAAGTACATAAAATAGAGAAACATCATACACTTTAGGGCATAAACAACTTTCAGACTCATTGGAGAATGTCCTTTATGAATTCAGCAGATGATTATAAAACTGTAGAGGTATGATTTTCGCATATCACATACCCCCTGGTAAACTGTTGTATACAGCAGATGCATTGTCATGAGCAGTAAATCCAAAAGATCATTTGGAATCTCAGCTTGAAGGGACATACAGGTGTGTGTAGATCTGGTAGTTGCTGCAATGCCAGTAGCAGGGCACTGGTTAAAGCAGATCAAGGAAAAAATGGAAAAGGAAGTGTCACTAAAATTGCTGAAAAAGATGATTGTTAAAGGGTGGCCTGATAGAAAAAACAAGTGGATGTCAGAGAGTATTGGAACTGTAGGAGTCAATTAACTGTGGTAGACGGAATTATTTGCAAAGCTGAACAAATTGTGATTCTGAAAATCCTATGAAGGCAAATGCCGCAAAATTTATGTAGGACATTTGGGAATTGAGACATGTAAACGACAAGCACGTGAGGTTATGTATTAATGCAGAATCAATCAAGACATCATAGAAATGGTGAAAAACTGTGTATCATGTTTAAAGTACAGACCACATCAGCTGGCAGAGTCATTACATCTCCATCCCATCAGACGGAGACCTTTTCAGAAACTAGGATAAGATTTGTTCGCATGGCATGGAAAAGATTACCTGATAGTGACTTGATTACTACTCAGTATATCTGGAAGGGCGTACATTGCACAGCACTACTAGTGGGACCATGATAAACTGCCTGAAAGCAATCTTTTCAAAACACGGTATACCAGTGCCAGCCCAGTGGCGCTGAGGGCTGAGGCACTGGATGCCTTACCTCATGCTATGCTGGCGACCCATGTTCGGGAATGAGCATGGGCCGCCGGGGGTGGAGAGGGATGGAGCATCTGCAGGACTGCTCTCCTTCTTTGGGGAGGTGGGTCAGCAACTGTCAGTGCCCATTCGACCCTTGGTAGAGGCTAGGGGACAGGACACATCGCAACAATCATCAGGAAGGAGCTGTGGCAGACACTTAGAGGGAGCGCGTGCGGATGCATGCACGCTCCCCTCCGCCTGGCGTCACTGCACGTCCCCAGTTCCAGGTGCAAGAAAATGGAAAAATGGCACCCTGATCTCAGCTTGATAGCTGTTTACACACTCGCTGGCTCTGATTCTCCCAGACTGGATCCATACCAGGTGGGGAGTTGGGGGCTCCCTGCTACCCCTGCTGTGGGGGGTAAGCCACAAGGGTTTCAGGGGGCAACTGAAGCATGGTAGAGATGGATGGCAGCTGTAATCCCTCCAAGATGCAGGGACAAATGGGACAGATGATCAGGTAGGAGGAATAAAGTGATGGCCAAAAAAAAAAACATGGTATACCAGGTGAGGTGATAATGGACCTCAGTTTAGCTGTGCTGAGTTCAAGCAATTTGTAAGAGAATGGCCATTTGTACACAATACCTCAAGTCCAAATCATCCGTAGCAAATGGACTAGTCAAGAAATCTGTGCAAATTGTAAAAAACATCATGAAGAAATCACATGACAGTGAGGAGGACATCTATAAAGGACTCTTATATCTATATCTTTATATCTATAAAGGGTAAACAGGGAGGAGAAGAAGCACTGTGGGTCAATTTGGAGGCAGGCAATGGCACCACAATCCGCACAGGGGTTGTATACAGACCCCCCTCTCAGGGGGAGGAAATGGACAAGGAAATGATAGAAAGTATACTTAGAATGGCAGATAAAGGGGAGATATTGCTGATGGGTGATCTGAATATGCCAGCTGTTAACTGGAGTGCAGTTGCAGCAGCCACTTCTAAGAGTGGGGTTATTCTGGATGCCCTACAGGGGGCATGCCTTAGACAACTAGTATTGGAGCCCACTCGAGAGGGAGCAATCTTAGACCTGGTTCTCTGAAACGGAGATGAAGAGAGGATCACAGATGTAGAAGTGGGTAGCCATCTGGGAACTAGCGACCATCGAACAGTATGGTTCACAATAAACACAGCAATAGAGTCAAGCCATACAAAGACAAAGGTACTGGATTTTAGGAGGGCTGATTTTGCCAAAATGGGTGAGTGCCTAAGGAATCCACTAGCAAATGGGCAGGAAGGAGGGGTGGAAGAACAATGGGGAATAATAAAAAATGCCATCACAGAGGTAACAAGCCTTGTGTAAAGCAAATAAACAAAACGAACGAGGTAAGAAACCACTATGGTTCTCAAAGGAAGTGGCATTGAAGGTTCAAGAGAAAAGAAAGCATTCAGGAAGTACAAGGAATCACAGAAGGAACAGGACAGAGAACTGTATCAGTTAAAGCAAAAGGAAGCTGGAAAGGCAGTCAGAACAGCAAAGGCCCAAACCGAGGAAAAGAGAGCCAACTCAGTTAAGAAGGGATAAAACCTTTATAGGTACATCAGGAGCAAAGGAAGACCAAGGGAGGATAGTGAGGCTTAATAAAGGGAGGGAGGGAGGGTGGGCAGAGGGTGACTGTGAAAAGGCAGAGATACTAAACAAATATTTTTGCTCAGTATTTACAAAGGAAGAGGGGGAGGTACCTAAAACAAACAGTAGAAACACTCTGGATACAGAAGTTGATACCAGCCCATTTACAGAAGAAAGAGTTCTGAAAGAGCTCTTAAAACTGAAGGTGGATAAAGCAATGGGGCCTGATGGAATTCATCCCAGAATTCTAAAAGAACTAAGGATAGAACTAGTGACACCACTGACTACCCTCTTTAACAAATCATGGGAGGATGGGGTGGTACCTGAGGACTGGAGGAGGGCAAATGTGATTTTCCTTCACAAAAGTGGGAGCAAGGCAGAAACAGGAAACTACAGACCTGTTAGTTTAACCTCAGTGGTAGGGAAAATGATGGAATCACTTCTGAAGGAAATAATTGTTGCGTATCTAGAGGCCAGAGGGCACAGGACCCAAGGCAGCATGGATTCACAGCGGAAGGTCATGCCAGACAAATCTGATAGATTTCTTTGACTGGGTGACCAAAGTAGTAGATCAGGGAGGGCTGTGGACATGGCCTACCTAGACTTTAGCAAGGCATTTGACACAGTCCCACACAAAGATTAATATACAAGTTAGCCAGCCTGGGAGTGGGTCCCAAGATGACAGCCTGGGTAAAGAATTGGCTGGAGAATAGGACAGAGAGTAATAGTAAATGGAGTCCACTCTGAAAAAGGGGTTAGCAGTGGGGTACCACAGGGTTCAGTATTAGACTGGTCCTCTTCAATGTCTTTATAAGCAACATTGCAGAGGGACTGGAAGGAAAGTGATGTCTCTTTGCAGATGACACAAAGATCTGCAACAGAGTTGATGCACAAGGTGGGGTGGAAAGGATGAGAAGGGACTTGGCAAGGTTAGAGGAATGGTCAAATGTATGGCAGCTTAGATTCAATGCTAAGAAGTGCAAGGTAATGCACCTGGGAAACAAAACCCAGGGAAGAGTACACAATGGGGGGTGAGATACTAACAACAACAAAAATGGAAAGGGACCTGGGGGTAGTCATATCAGATGACCTAAAGGTGGGCAAGCAATGTGAGAGGGCAGCAAGGAGGGCTGGGGGGATACTGGGATGCATAGGGAGAGGCATCACCAGCAGAAAACAAGAAGTTATTATCCCTCTGTACAGACAGCTGGTGAGACCACATCTGGAGTACTGCGTGCAGTTCTGGAGACCCAATCTCCGCAAAGACATGGACAGGATGGAAGCTGTCCAGAGGAGGGCAACTAAAATGGTGCAGGGTCTGCACCGGAAGACATATGAAGTGAGACTTAAGGAGCTGAATATGTATAGCCTCGAGGAAAGGAGGGAGAGGGGGGACATGATAGAAACTTTCAAGTACCTCAAGGGAATCAACAAAGTCCAAGAGGGTAGCATCTTTCAAAAAAAGAGGTGTGCAAGAACAAGGGGGGCACAATTTGAAGATAGAAGGTGGGCGGCTCAGAGGTAATTTAAGGAAGTATTTTTTCACAGAGAGGGTTGTGGATGCATGGAACAGCCTTCCAGAGGAGGTTGTGGAGTCAAAAACAGTGGTGAAATTCAAGCATGCATGGGACAGTCATAAGGCAATTCTAGGGGGTGGGGGCAGGAAGAAGTAGGCTGCTGGTTAACTAGGATCTGCAGGTTATCCATCAGGTAGGGAAATGGGCAGACTGGGTGGGCCAAGAGGTCCTTATCTGCCGTCAAATTCTATGTTTCTATGTTTCTTACCATATCAGAGTTTTCCACTTGTAACTGGATTGTCACCTGCACAATTGCTAATGGGAAGAATTAGATTAACATTTACAATGACGGAAGACTTGCTCAGAACAAAAATGCAGAAAAGGTAATATGGACAAAACAACAACAGAAAATGAAACTAAATTTTTATTTTTATAGAAATACTCAACCATTATTACAGGAGTTGCATACAGGAGATTGTGTGTGTGTGTGTGTGTGTGTGTGTGTGTGTGTGTGTGTGAAGGGAAGCAGAGATAATACATGGAACCTAATAGCCACAGTAAGAAAACAGATTGACTCAAGATCATACGAACTGCAAACTGAGAAAAGCATACTGTATGTCTTAAGGAGAAGTTGTAAAGATTTTCAAAGGATCAAGGACAGCCAAGATGTTGAACCACTGACCATGAACACAGAAGCAGGGTAGACTGACTTTACAAAGTGTACCAAGACATCAGAAAAAAATTGTAGATTTCAGAAATGATGACGTACACAATAAGACAGCTGTAAGGTATATGGATTCAAATAAATATGAGGGAATGAAGCTGAGAAGATCAAGTCAAGCAGTTAAGCATATTAAAAGACTGATTGAGAGTTGGTAATTTTTGGAATTAAAAAAATAACTCTGTGATGTGTGCGGTAAAGACTCAGTTGAGAGTAAAATATTAGAAACCTCTCCTCTCTAGCTTTTCACTTAAATAAATATGTATTTCAGTTTTAAAAAGGGAAACGTAGTGATAGCTAATCAATGTTAAGAATTTGCATTCACTTCCTAAGCATAGTATGTGTGTTATTAGAAGTGTGGAATTGCAAGAAGAACCCTAGCAGCCATCAAGGGTCCTGATACTCAAAGGTCAGCACAAGCTGTGCCAAAGGCAGCTTGTGCCAACTGCTGGTGGGCCAGGGATCCTACTCCTGATTTACTATCGGTGTAAGGCCCTGGTGGCAAAGTTCTGCAGTTTGCGCCAACCCTGGCATTGCGCCAAACAGACGGTGCATTTTGAAGGTGTGTCGCAAGCCACGGGGAAGCCGTGCAGCAATAGCAACATGGACAGCAGTTCCTGGTGGCTATTACCCCTCCCCCCAGCCCCAGTCCCAGTGAAGTATAAAAAAAAATCCCTGGTGGTCTGGTGGTTCCCTGAGTATCCCTAATCCCTGTGATAAATAGAAAAATAAAACCTGGTGGTCTAGCAGTTCCCCTACCCAGCCCTGATCCCCCGTTCTGTAGAAATAAACAGCCCTGGTGATCTAGTGACCCCCCACCCTGACAGGCAGTGTTCCACTACCCCCGAATTGAAACAAAGCCAGTGACTGTTACAGCCCTCCACCATGTCTGGCCACCAACTAGCTGTCAATAAGGAGTGCATACTGTATGGTCTAAGGGTATTTAGAATGTAGCCCTCTGGGAGGGTTTTGTGAAAACCGAAATAGGGATATGGCAGCCTGCCTCTGCTGCAATCCCCCTAACACCATGCCACAGACCATTTTTTGGGGCAAGGCTGACGCAAGCCCCCTTTGGTGCATGCAGCCTGCGTTTGATGCAGACTGCCTTTCTGAATAGCTCCTGGGGCATCTTTTGGTACAAGGTGCCACTTGCATCATTCATGTTTGACGTAGGCACCTTGTGTCATTCTGGGGGCTTTGTGAATCGGGTCTATGATGTCTGCTGCATAGGAGTGCACAATGTGATGCAGTACTGAAAAGGCTTTGTTTATGTTGCCAGCTGTGGCTTGTTATTTAAAAACCCACAAATAAAAGAACATAACAGATTGATTAACTCCACTGGACATTTCCATAAACAAAAATCTTTAAGAATGAGCTCAAGCTGTAGTTCACGAGTTGGTATGCAAACCAGGCCTCAAGTACAGAAGGGAAATTCTGGCTCTCTAACTATGGTTGACCTTTGAGCTGCCTCTCTAAAGAACTTGCATGCACAATGGGTTGTGCACATTTTCAGCACTCTGTACCAGAGTTGAAGACTGCAGGAGAGGTTTCAAGCTGTATGGCACACACACCGATTGCCTGTGCCACCTGAATAATGTTGGCTAAGACATATACAGTGCACACAGTTTTTAATAAAAAAGCACAACTCAGCACAGTAAAAGTAATCAATCGATTTTGTCTTTCAGCTTATCAGCAAACACTGGAGAATGAACAAACATCTGACTGACGGACTGAATGGGAGCTGAATGCTCGATTGCATGTTTGTTCTGTTTGGTCTTTTATTTTGTTTCAAGATTTTAAGTTTCTAGCCTTCCTCTTTTACCTCACAAATAAATACAACAGTACCTCTGAAATACTGCTCTGCCTCCTTAGGTATGTTTGTAGTCTGTATGATCACTCACATTTATTGGCAAGAACGCTGAAAGCCACATGTCAAGTGGAGAACCACGTGATCGGTAATGCTGTCTAAAAATGTTTGCTATCAAACTATGCTCACACATTAAAGGCACAGCACAAATATAGTGAACATTTTTTGTCGGTGATGTTGCTACTTTTACAGCAAAATCAGAAATCTAGGTACATAGCACATAAATAAATACACAGCAAATGTGTATCTCAAGACTAGTAGTGGGTGCTGATTAATCCCGATGCTGGTACTGTATCCTTATTTATCTTTTTTTTTAAATTGTAAACTAAACTTACCAACAACGTGGTGCCCAACCCCCACTGCTGGGTAACACCTGCTCCACACTGTTATTTTCCACACCGGAGTACCCACCCTGGTGCCACTAAAGAATATATGGACACTGAGGTGCCCAAACCCCAGTTTCTGACCCCCCTCACAGGGATTGTTACCATAACACAACCCCCCCAAACTGATACTTTCACAATCCCCTTCTGATAGTTTGCAACACCGGGGTGCCCCCCCCCGGTGCCACCAAACATCTCTCCAACACATGGGTGCCAGATTCCCAGTATTGTTCCCTGGGTTTGTGTATAGTCACTTGTCTAAGTCTTACTTTCTTTTAAACCTGTGAAAAAAAGAAAATTATCCATCAGTATCTTTTGCATCCCTCCCTCAACCCTACCAACCCCACCACAACCATCCACTCAGTACCCACCACATAACCCTCATGTAGTAATCAATGTCCAATGATGCAATCCTCTCTGGAGTGTAGACCATCTTGTTGCTACCTGAGCTGACTGGAAACTGGCTGAATACAAGGAAAGTGCAGTTAAAGGCTTCTCAGTGTGTTTTGAACTTTTACTCATAACTCTGTCATTTTTTTTTATATTTTTGCCTCAGATTTTCCAACTGGCCTTTTTTGACCCCATGTTATGAACAAATGAGGTAATTTTTTTTAAACAGGTTTTCACAGTTGATCTGTGAAATCACCTTTTAGGTGGGATTTGAAATATTTCACCTACCTGGTTCATGAGGTGAGGTCATAAAAGACTATGTTGAAAATTTGAGGTCAAAATCTTAAAAAACAACAAAGTTATGAAGAAGCATTGAACATTTTCAATGTTTACTCTTAACTTTGGTAATTTTCAGTATTTTGACCCCTAATTTACAACATAGTCATTTTTTCACCACCTCATGAACATGACAGGTGCCATTTTTCAAATCCTGCACAAAACATGTTTTCACACTTGTGGCCCTAAATTACATTTTTGCCAGTATTTTATAAAAGACACATGCCATCTTTGAAGGGGGGGCCAAAAAAGTACTATGTGGAAAGTGATCAAGGCTGGCCATTGGCCCAATGTGTGGTGCATTAATGTCCTGTACTGGTGAGATGAGTTCAGGGACAAGCTCAGTGAGCCAGCTGGATGAGCTGAGGCAGGGGAAACAGCATTGCCATGCAGATCTGCTCCCAGCCAGGGGAGGGATGCTGCAGTGTTCTGCTGCACAGGTGACACCTTGTGGTGGGCTGAGGAGTCTTTCCATACAAAGGGTTGACGTGTCTGTTGAGGCCTGATGATGCCACTCATTGGATTAGGAGAAGTGGGCTGGCATGACAAATGGGTAAAACAGCAGTAAAACAGCAGCTGTTAGAATGACAGTCCAGTTGCTACATGCCACACACCACCAACAGGCCCCCTACTTCTCCCAGCCATCTAACCCCATCACCCACCATCCCTCAGACTTATCTTATACCTTTGATACCACCCCCCCGTAACTCTCAGTTTGGCAGTGTGGTGCCCTGTTAGTGTTGCGGGGTGTACAACACAACAGCTGCTGGTTCATCCTGCCCTGGTGGCAGGCAATGCGTGGTGCAACATGATCCCACTCCACTCCACTCCCCTTCCCACCCTACCCCCCACCTGTAGCAGAGGAGAATAGTCCCAGGGATTGTCCAGTGATTTTAGCGACTACTTTTTGGCAAAGGCAAAATCGTGAGTCAAAAACAGCGAGGTACATTTCAGAGACCGTGCCATTAGAGTGCAGGTAATGTTAGTGAGAGTGAATACGGTTATGGCGCCTAGTTGCTAGCAGGGGAGCAATGGTGACAAGTTCAAGGGGCATTGTGGTGTGGGTCCAAGGTATGCTGCCAGCGTGGCACAGAGTTTTAGAGTGATGTTTCTGTGAGCTGCTGCAGGGAAGAGCACTGGGTTCGATTCAGAGCGTGAGTTGCTTTTTTTGGGGGGTATGTACAATTAATTTTTTTAGGACTGCTGCAGCTGACTTTTCTGCTCCCAACATCTCCACCCTCCACCCCATCCTGTCTTTCTCCCCTTCCCCAAGTTCAGTACCCCCCCAGTGTTGATTATATATTTTTCCAGGGGGGGTGCGGGAGGCAAAGCCCCTCACAAAATAAATGTTATAATTAACCCTTGCAATGCAGATTTGGTGATCTGGCTTGTCAGCATATCTACCATCTGGCACCTTGTTCGCTATTTTGTATAGGTGCCAGCAAGTGACAGCACTCTTTTTGTGTTCGCCATTATTCCCTTGCTGTTTTTGGTTTCTCGATTTTTGCTGAAATCACATGGAACCATCCCAGGGACACTGAATCCTGTCCACTTCCCCCATGCTGGCCTCCACAAGTGACTCAAGTCTATTGTGAACCTGGGTCACTGGTGTGGTACCAGTATCTCCCCTCCTGACCAACCTACTTTAAACAAAAAAAGAAAAAACTGCAAGTCTTTCCCACCAGACCCAGCTGATTGGTACTGTTTGTATATTATTCATACTTATCCATTTTCCTCTTTATGTCTGCATGTCTATTGGGACAATCAATTAATCAATCAATC
The DNA here is from genome assembly GCA_016271365.2 of Neoceratodus forsteri. Classification (NCBI taxonomy): domain Eukaryota; kingdom Metazoa; phylum Chordata; order Ceratodontiformes; family Ceratodontidae; genus Neoceratodus; species Neoceratodus forsteri. The sequence continues at coordinate 1,783,473,670 of CM057452.1, forward strand.
AAACTTTATTTAACCAGGCAGAGTCATCTTTGAGCAAGCTCATTTTCAAGATGGTCCTGGACAGAAGTGAACAGAACAGAGGATAATACTATTGGACACTTAGTGCAGGCTGATACATACAGTAAAAAATAGCAACAACAACATTGGATAATACAGATTGTGCAGATTGTTAACAAAATAAAAATAAAGGTATCACCAATGTCTGAGGGGGGGACACTAAACAAGGCAATAGAAAATAACAGGGTGAGATAAAAGGATTATTCAAGCAACAAAACAAGAAGGCACAAATGGACTGGCCAGGAGGGTCGACCCTTTAATGGAGAAGGACAGGGGGAAGGGGAGATTCAAGTGGGGGATGTCAACACTAGAGGAAGAGATGACAGGAACATAGTATGACCAGGGAGTAAGAAGGATATACAGAAGAAGATGTGCAGAGAAGTGCAGGAGTTGCATGTATAAGTGCTAAGTAAATGGGGAGCAGGGCAGGGAGGCCAGTAGGAGAATCACCTGTGGCAGGTACATATGACCTTCAGGATGCAACTGATCGACAGCTTAAAGGTATGGGGACCTGGCAGGGATGAAAACCTTAGTGTCTTTTGCATGTTGTTCCAAAGGGAAGGTAGGGAGAAATGATAGAAGCCTTACCGTACTGGGACCTTATTCTGGGCACCTTGAAGGATACAAGGGATGTGCTTCTTAGGCCATACGCTCCTGTTGCACGCACAAAGAGAGCAGAGATATAATCTGGTAGCTTATCGGTTAAGGCCCTGCAGAACCACAGAAGGGCATTTTGTTGCCTCCTTAATGTAAGAGATGGCCAGGTGAGCTTTTGATAGAGCACACAGTGATGGGTACGAATGGGCATATCCAGAATAAACCACAAGGCTCGGTGATAGAGACTGTCTAATTTGCATAATTATGTAATGGCCACACTGTTAAAGGACACCAACCCCAGTGTGGCAGGACACTGACCATGTGCATCAGATAAACATGTTTTATGTTTCTACTGATTTGTTTGTCCTAGTTAGTTAACAAAGAACTGCAGATCTTTTATTTATTTATGTATTTGAAAATTGGTAACCGGAAGAGGCACACTGAGTCTGGGCTCATTTCAGGTTTCAGGTTTAATCTAGGGAAAGGGAACAAGAGAAGCAGAAGTTCAATACACAGTGACAAATCAATTGAACAAACATTTGGTAAATAATTTGGTACAAAAATAATTTGGTACAAAAATAAGCTGGTACAAAAATAAACTGTGATCATAGTACAAAATGGAACACCTGTTTAAGTGCAAAATAAAACAGCAGCAATACACAGCATGCAAATAACTAAACTGATACAGACAAGAGACCTATATGACAAGTGCATACTTAGCCCAATGGTGGTGAGAAGTGTTGAGGAGGTGTGGAAATGAAATCAGTAGGCAGGTAGTGGAGAAATAGCCAGATGCTCTGACAAGGATGGTTGAGGTTCAGGCTGAGGAAGTGTTAGGAAAGGGGCAACAGGAGCAGATGGGGTTCAACTGGTGCCTGAGGAAGTGACTGGAGGAAGAGGGGAGAAGGGAGGAGGCAGAGCTGGCCTTAGGGTATGTGGTGCCCCTATACAAACCTGAAAATGGTGCCCACCCCACCAAAAAAAGTTTAAGCCATCTCTCATTTTTTTTTAACTGCAATGTATTTTTGGTGCCCCTTATTGCTGGGCACCCTAGACGATCGCTTAGTTCTCCTGTCCTTAAGGCCATCCCTAGGAGGAGGGGAGGAGGTTCAAAAGTGAGGAAAGTCAATAGGAAAAGGCAGACTGCCCCACTGAGGAGTGGGGGCGAGGAGTGACAAAAGTGCAATGTTCCCTGGGATGCAGGGAACAAGAGGTAGGGGGATTTGGGAGAAGAGAGAGGAGAGGTAGGAGTGAAATGTACCAAACCTGTATTTGGATATGAAGGAGGTACAGATACTATCAGGTGGAGTTAGAATTGGATAGTACCCAGTGGGTGCAGGTTGCATTTAGTAACTAACAGGAATAGACCCAGGAGAAAGGGTGTGTATCCCAGACAAGAAGGTAAAGGGAAGACAAGAAAGACTTTTTTTTTTCCTGTTTTTTTAAGTCCCTACAGGGGAGACAACTGGAGTGTGGCAGGGAAAATAAACCAAAAACAAGGCATCACTAAATAGTGTATGCCGCAGGGGGAGCTCTCCAGAGAATCTGGCTTCAGAAAGAGGGGGATATTGCTCTCAAGTGTGGGCGCTGTACAAGAGGGGAGAAATTGTCAGAGTGGAGAGGGTGCAGAGAAGACCTTCTATAGCAATAAAAGGCTTAGAAATGATGACATATGAGGAGAGGATGAAGAATTTAAATCTTTACTCACTGACATACCGACGTTGGAGAGGAACCATGATATTGGTTTACAAAGCTTTTCAGGACTATAATCTGAGATTAGATTTAGAGCTTGCAGTAAAACACAAAAACTATAGTACTAGAACTCATGGTTTACAGTTAGATTTACAAAGGTGGAAACTACTAAAGTGGAAATATTGGTTTAGCCAAAGGGTAGTACCGCATTGGAATTCACTTCCAAAAGAAGTGGTAGACAGTCCATCGTTAGAAAGTTTTAAAGAAAGACTAGACACATATAGTCAGAATAAAATATATGAGTACTAATCAATCACCATTGATATAAATGGCTTTATAGCAAGCAAATGGGTGAAAGCCTAATTAAAGCTTTGTATAGACTATAATACTATAATACTATGATGGTGGGTGGCATGGTACTCAAGGGAGAAGATACTAAGGAATATCTCCAGTTACAGTAAGTACATAACTTTAACAGCTTCCCTTAATCAGTCTTCTCCACTGAGTTCCACTTATAGGTCAGAGTACCAAACTTCACTATGTGAAGGATGAACTGGCTCACCCTGAAGGTACTCAGCTACCTTCAGCCCTCTAAATGGGAGAGAACACTTGGGAGCGGGGGCTGTCACAGGTCTGGTGAGACCCAAGACTACTCAGTGCCAGGCAAGTGCTCCTTTGGAACAGCAGCAGGAGTTTTACCCGAAACTTAAGCTCCTGCCTGACCCTAGGGGAGAAGAAATGAGCCCGCCGATAACTAGTGGTAGTACTCTGGCATTGCAGAGCTGCTCATTGCAACCCTGAAGCTGGCTCACCCTGAGGGTAAAAGATACCCTCTGTCCTCTGTGTGGGGGAGAACACTAAAGGGCAGGGGCTTCTTACAGGTCTGGCAAGATCTGAAATTGGTCAGGGGCAGGTGGGGGATCCTGTGGCACAGGAGCAGAATGACTGCTTGGCACAGTCCCCTGGAGCTCATCTGTCTGCTGCCTAAATTTCTTTTTTCCTAACCTCTGCAACTAAATCTGTGATGTGTCTTTGTGCCCACTGCTGAATTTGAATTGTTAGTGTAGGGAACTACAACCCCCTTTTTTTGTTTCCCATTTGCAGTTTATACTGATCTGCCACTAGAGGCATCTTATTTTTCCTATTAATCCTCCAACCTTGCCTCTGCCTTTTCTGTTCTAATCACCATTATCCCCTGCCTTGTTCTCACTTTTAGCATATTGTACTCTGAAGAAAGAAAAAAAAAACTACTCCACAGCAGCAGTCACACTCACTGAAGGTCAGTTATTCCCCTTACCCACCCCCAATAGAAATAGCAATGGGCACCATGGCTATCACACTCAGCCTACTCATGGTTACCTTTCTTGCTCTGCCCACGTCCCATCCTGTCCCCTACCCTCCACCCTGAGCCCCACCCCTCTACCACCCACAGCAGCCAACCCCCACCCTGGACACCCTATTTTTCCACAGCACCCACCTCCAACCAATAACCCCTCCCCAGGATACCCTGGGCCCACCCCTTCCTTGCCATACCTACCCTCCGCACTCTACCCATCCCTTGTACCCCCACTAGTAGGACCTCACATTGGTACCTGGCTAAGGGTCCTGGTCACCACAGACCGCTCATCAGATTAATTGTTCTACTCCTTCTGCTCTCTGGGAACATACACCCCAACCCCGGGCCATTGTCAACTAGCCACCCCACACCCCACTCTAACACTGGCCTCAGCATTGCATCCATGAATATTTGCAGCCTCCTAAAAATCTGCCTCCAATGCTGGTCTGTACAAAACCATCCTGATGTTATAGCACTAGTCGAGGCCTGGCTCTCAGAAAAACTCCCAACTCGGTTATCTCCCTCTCTGGCTACCTCTGTACAGGAGGCCATTGCTGACCAAGCAGTAGCAGGCGGGTGTGCAGTCTTTATCATTGACACACTTTTAGGCCATGCTCTTCCTACCCCCAAGCTCGGTTTTAGTGCCCAAGCCCTCACCCTCAAGGTTACCCCTGACCCAGCCAGGGGCCCCTCTTTTTCTCACAGTCTCTTACATACCCCGGAGGGACCAGGGAGCAGCTGTCCACTCCCTTATTAATTACCTCACCACACTCCCCCACAAGGTGGAGCAGGTCATCCTAGGTGATCTTAATGTCAATTGGCTGAGTACCACTGCCCCCCATATCAGGGACTCCTTCGCTGCCCTAGATATGACCCAACTAGTTACCTCACCCTCTAGATTTAACCAGTCAGGCAGCTCCAGCACCCTCCTAGATGTAATTCTGTCGAACCACCCCCATAAAATCAGGGATATTAATGTACTACCAGACTCTCTTAGTGACCACTCTCCTGTCCTCTGCCACTGGTCATCTCCCACACCAAAACCAGTGTCTCAGGTCACTTCGCACTGGCGTTTCACCATGGGGGTCTCAGAAAGCTAAATATGCACCTAGCCCAGCTTGACTGGTCCCCAATCCTACTCGCAATGGATATTGACTCTGCCCTAGCCTATTTCTCCAGTGCCTTCAGCAAGGTCTGCGACCTTTTAGCCCCCCTGACCAGAATCCGTACCAAGAAACAGAACGCCCCATGGATCTCCCCATCTCACATCCAAACACTGAAACAAAGAGGTAATCTCTGGCATATTGCTGTCGAGACAGGCAAACTGGCTGACAGACAAGCCTATATTGCAGCACGTAACAAGTGCACCTAGGCTATAAGGCAGGCTAAGGCCAAATATTATCAAGCTGCTGTTGAATCCACTTGGGGCTCATCCCGTGCCTTCTAGGACAATATGAAAGAGCTCAATGGAAAGACCTGCTCCCTTCCACCATCACTACTCTCCATAGATGGTACCGTCACTACTGATCCTGCCCGCATAGCTGAGTGCCTCAGTATGGCTTTCTCAGATCTAAGCTCTGTCCTCCCCAACTACTTTTTTTGACCCTATCCCTGCCTCCGCCCCCCCACCTCGGATCACCCCCCTTTCTACCTGCGTGCCATATCACCCCTTGAAGCCAGGCCTCATCTGCAAAAAGCCTTAGCTAGCAACAACCCCAGCTGTGATCCCCTGGACTCCAGGATTCTCTGATTAGTCCTAAATACTTTACTAGCCCCTCTCACCAACCTTTTAAACCGGTCACTATGTCTTGGTCAATTTCCCAGTGCCTGGAAAATTGCAGAAATCACCACTATCCATAAGAGTGGAGATAGAACCTCCCCTAACAATTTCAGGCCCATCTCCATTCTTCCCCCTCTTTCCAAAGCACTAGAAAAAATAGTGGCCGTTCAGCTCTCCCAAGTATCTGGTCAAATACGATGTGCTGTGTCCAGCACAACATGGATTCTGCCTTGGACACAGCACCACTACAGACCTCCTGGAGTTCTCCCAGCACCTCCACTCTGCTCTCAACTCTGGTCATGTTGCAAGTGCAGTGTTCATTGACCTCTCCAAGGCCTGTGACACTGTCTGTCACCCCCTCCTACTTGACTCCCTCCACCAACTTGGCTTCTCCCCTGGCCTACTGGCTTGGTTCGCCAGTTACCTTTTTGCCAGACCACAGAGCATGAAGGTAAACGGCACCCTGTCAAATACTCTGCTCATTCGCTCGGGGGTCCCCCAGGGTTCCATACTGGGCCTTGTTCTGTTCAGCCTATTTCTCAATACCCTACCCAGCTCCTGCTTGGGCAATATGCTACTCTATGCCGATGATGCAGTTCTACTTGCCTCCCACCCTGACCCCGCATCTCTACAGGAATCCCTGCAGCACACATTCAACCAAGCCAAAAAGTGGTTCCTTGACCACTGGCTGGTCATTAACCTCAAAAAAAACAAATCTATGCTTTTTTTTACATCACCAGAATAAGGCCAAAAATGCCCCCCTCTGCATTCTCCCCAGTAATGCTCACCCTCTCGCGCAGGTGTCATCCTACAAGTACCTGGGCATCACCTTCGACTCAACTCTTATATTCCACACCCACATCAATACCCTGTCCTCAGCCATAAACTCTCGGATTCGCCTTCTCTATCACCACAGAGATTGCCTCAGCCAAACCACTCTCTGACTGGCCATCAAGTCCTCTGTCCTGTCCCTAGTGGACTATGGCCTACCTAGCTACACTGCGGCTGACAATACCGCCCTCACCAGAATCCAGACCTCAATAAACAAGGCCTGCAGGCTCCTGATCGGTGCATCCCTCCACACTCATGCTTGCCTGCTCTATTCCATTGCCAACCTGCTCACCTTGGATGAGCACCTGCGCTACCAAACCTGCTTACTTGCCAAAAAATTCCTGCTAGGACTCTCCCCCCCAGGGGTCACCGCATCCCTGCAGCTTGCATCCCCATCCGTTGCCACCTGTAGCTCAGTGAAGGCCACCTTTCTGGTGCCCCATACCAAGACCTCCCTAGCCCAAAGGTCCTTCCACTACCGCGCCCACACATGGTTCAGCTTCTTCCCGCTCTCTGTCACTAAGTCTACCAAAATTGGTCCCTTTAAAGTCACTCTCCATAACCACCTCTTTGGCGCCCGAAGCTGTAGTTGCCCTTAATCAGCCTAATGTTGGGGTCCCTCCACATTTCTTGCCCATAACCTTGACAATGTCCGCTGGACTGCGTCGCCCTCTTTTTTTTTCTTCTCTTTTCCTCACCCCTGTTCTCCCCACCCCCACCCTTCCACTTAGGTATTTCCCCAGTATGACCAGGGTTGTGACTTCTACTGTTGTTATACTTTATACGATTGCTATTTACTTCATGTAACTTTATCCCATAAACCACTGTTATATTGTGTTCTTTTTGTTATCTGTATTGCACCTGTATGTTACCACTGTTGTATCTCACACTGTGACCATATCTACTCTCCCTGCGATGAGCTGCCTTTGTAAATGAGTCCCAGACTCAAAAGTTGTAAATCTGACTTAAAAAATAAATAAAATAAATAAATAAAGATTTCTCGATAGTTCCTGCCTGACCCTAAGGGAGACGTAAACCCCCTGGACGTGTGAGTTAAGCACCTTACACCTGGCCAAAGGTGCCAGTCCAGACAGGTGAAACTGTGCTGTCTGCCTGATGCAGACTGCAGTTTCTTCCAACCTAGAGGCCATCTTATTGGTATTGTAAAATGCCCTCAGCTGCTGCTGAGCTACCTCCAGGCCACAGGCAGAAAGGTCAACGGCCTGCCTGACTGTTTTGCTGTGTGGCAGTGTAGTCAAGAATGTGCTTAGTTGCAACCATAGGTGATGACGTAGGTTGCCATATGTGTCTGGTGTGCAGAAATGCATATTTGGGTGCCTGCTGATGAAAAAGCTTTCCTGCCAAGGGCATCTGTCTGAGAAGAATCTGTCTCTGGATCCTTTAGACCCCTTTGCTATTCTTATTTTACAGGTATGACCGGATATTCTATTGAGTGCCACAAACTCCATCACAGAATCCTCAGGACCCATGTACGAGCTCTGTATCATTACCTTTATTACAGTATTAGCTATGCTAGAATGGAAAGGTGCACAGGTACAACTGCAAATTTTAAGACACTGTTGCCTTTCACTTGTTAGGTGTTTTTTTTTATTTATTTAGTTGTTTAACCAGGAGTAGCACATTAAGCTGAAAGTTTTTTTTACAGGAGCAACCTGGGAGCACAGGGAAGTTAAGTGACTTGCTCAGGGTCACACAGTATGCAAGTGAAAGCTGTGGGATTCAAACCCAGGTCTGGTCTGCCGGATGTTACCGGATTTGCAGCTCAGAGCCTTAAACCACTGCACTATACTGCTTGGTGATGCATATCTTGAAATATCTCCACTATTTTGTTCATTCCATTTCGCGGTCTCAAAAGGACCTTCCTGAATGAGGATATGACCATGCTTTCTGAAAAAAAAGGGACATTAACTAAAAAAATGATGTTATTGCAGACAGTACTTTAGAAGAACACAAAATGCATAAAGTGAGAAAATGAAAAGCATTAGGGTTTTGAATCTCAGGGGTGTTGGCAAATTGGTGGTGTGGTTTTCCTTGGGGCTGTCAATGCCCATCTTCTCCCTTGAGTAGATAAGGTTATATGTGATCTCTTTCTTCATGCAGGGCCCACAGCTATGATCAAGGCCACTGTTTTTCATTTTTTACCAGAAAATCCGGTAAAATTCCGGAATTAGGGCTGCCTGAAAACCGGTTAAAACGAAGATTTCATGGAATCTGGCATTTTCTATCAGATCAGTAAATCTACAAAAAAGTCTGTTTTTCTCTTAATTCCTTCCTTACTGTTTTCAGTTTGCTTTATTTAATGCTCTGTATATTAAGCCTTCTTTAATTCTGATTATTTATGTACATACTAAAAGAATGATAACAGAATCCCGGTAAAATCCGGAAATTAGAGTAACAATCACCAGTGAAATTCTGGAATCTTAAGTCTTGAAAATGGAATTTAATTGTTTTAATCACCGTAAATTAGTGGCCTTGGCTATGATTGATTCTGTTTGCCACATGTGCCATACTTCTCTGCCTCCAAAGAGTATACGACTATGAGGTACCGGCTTGGAGCCCTACCTTGTGCTGCAGACATGAGGCTATGGGCTGGAGGAAGGGGAAGGTATTAGGGATGACAACCCCAAGGAACATGACACCACCAATTTGGCAATGCCCCTGAGACTTACAACTCTATTGTCTGCATTAATGTAGTGTTTTGCAATTAATATAGCTATACATATAGGTGCAGCAGGATCTTTATATTAGGTTGTGTTGGGGTTTCATTAAAAAAGGGCATTTTCAGAGGGTTATATTTTGGCTGTCTTAGACTTTAGGACTGCAACATTTGGCATGCATCTTTTCAATCCTAGGGTTTCTTAACTTGCCAAATTTGAAAAAGATCAGTTTTGTACTTTTTTTAAGTAATTTAGTTCTGAATTTATGTAGATAAAAAAGTTGACTCCATGTTAAAGTTCTACATGAACAAAAACTTTAAGGTAAGATATATTTTTTAAATTGGTAGACATTAATGGTGACTGTTTAGGGTTTCTGGTGGGGGGTTAATACAAGTCACAAATTGTATTTTTTAAAATTAATTAACAGTAATTATCTTTCAATTAAAAATGAAAATCATTGCACAGGAATCCTCCACAAATCATATTTTTTTTCATGTTGCATGATGGTTTTTGTGTTTTATGTCAATTTTCAAATTGTTTGTCAAGTATAAAGTATTTGTTAAAATCTTCATGCTGCAAGATGGTTTTAAAAATCTATATTCTGCACACTGTAATGGCTTTTGTTATTCACATACAAATCTGTTTCAAAGGTTTTGAAAATCAGCATGCTGCATGAAGATTTTGGAAAATCTGTGTGCTGCAGGAAGATTTTGTAGCAGTCCTGGAACCACTCAGTTCCCACTCCTATGGCCCCACCCTGGGGGGGTAAGCCAGGGCAAGATTCCATGTGACCGTTGTAAGGGGGTGCCCGCCCGGCAGCCCCACCAAGGAGGGTAAGCCTGGGCATGGTGGGGACGGTGTGCTGGGCAGGTGTGGAGCTGGGTCCAGGCCAAAAAAAAACAGCAAGATGTCTGGGTCGAGTGATGGTTTCTTCCATAGGGGCCTGACCAATGCCTCCTTCAAGGTGTCAGGGAAGACCCCACCTGAGAGCAAACACTGAACAATCACAGCAAACACTGGGCCAACAGACTGAACACATTCCACTAGGCGATGTGTTGAGCCCGGGTCCAGTTCACAAAAAGTGGGTCGCAACTTTGAAATTACCTTAATGACTTCAGCCACCCCCACTAGCTGAAACTCATCCCAGACAACTGAAGTGCTTATGACCCCACCAGGCTTAACACAGCGGGGCTGATCAAACTCCAATGGAGATATCCTGGTCCTAATTAACCACACTCTGACAGAAAAGAAGTGAGCAAACTCTTCGCACTGTACGATTGAACTTGCTCTTTTGGCTGCAGACAGGCAGGATGGAGTAGCCTTTCTACAGTCCTAAAGAGCAGAGCTGCTCTGCTCCTTTCTGCAGCAATCTCCCTGAACAATAACTCTGCCTTCTTTTGGTTGATTGCCCTTTGATCTTCACCATAGTGAATACTCAAAGCCAGTTTGTCATCCAAGGCCCTGGTCCTCCGCCAGCAGTGCTCCAACTTCTGACCCTGGTCTTCATCTCCTTGAGAGCCCCATCAAACCACAGGTATCTCAACTGAAAGGACCTGGGTTATATACGGATTGGTGCGACAGAGTCAAATGCATTGGTGACAGCGTTTTTATATACTGTCACCATCTCATTCAACCCCATTCCACATGCAGCACTCACACCAGAAAAAAACACTGCCAACAGTCCCTCCAGGAATAAAAACCTCAAAGGGCAGTAACAGACATTCTCAACAGGGGAGGGACTAATGGGAGTGCCCCGAACAAGAATTCCACCGTGCAGTGATCTGACCAAGAGACTGGATCAATCTTAAGATCAGTAATCACAAGCTCCAGTTAAAATACTAAGTCCAAGGCATGTCCGTGGCAATGGGTCGAGGAAGCAACTACTTGTGTGAGGCTCAGTGATGTCATCATCTGGAGGAAGTCCTTCCCAAAATGTGAGAGTTCGTCATCTACCCAGTCACTGAAATCACTCAGAATCAACCATCAGGGTGACTCTAACATCTTGTTGGTGATGAAGTCCTCGACTTCCTGTAGGAATTCCCTCTCATGCCCCAGGGGTGATAAATGAGGAGGATCCTGCAACCTGCACCTGGTCCCTCACTCATAACCGCACATTCGAATGATGAAGAAGACTTCACTGGGTGTACAGTGAACTTCAAATCAGATCTAAAACATATGGCCACTTCCCCAACCCTGTGTTCCCTCCTTGGGCAGCGTACCACGGAGTACCCTGGTGAGATGGATACTACCTAAACTGGACCAGCTTCATCCCCCAACCAGGTCTCTGTAATGCATGGCAGGTTGACTGATGAAATCAAATTAGCCTTAATTGCTGTCTTGTTTCTCATCGACCTGGCATTGCACAACACCACCCAAAGGGGACTAGTGAAGGCTGCCATTCCATTGGCTACCTGCCCGCTTGGTCTGGTGGGAACCCTGAAAATGGGAACCAAACATGTCTGGCCTCTTTCATAGTCTCATTTTCTCCAGGGCACCTCCTGTACCTGACCACCCTGATGCAACTTACCCCAGCCACATTATCAGTGTCCTGCCGCTTGCCCTTCCGCCCCCTCACAATTCCAACCTCTCTATGGCATTTCACTGCTGTTGCTGCCATGGGGATGTCGGTAGAGGGGCGGAGGTCATGCAGCTGGGATGCAGAATATGTGATACGATCACGGCTCCTGCCCTGGCACATCCTATCAGATTATCTGTCACACCTACTCTCTAAAACTTACTTAACTTCACCAATAAATATAAACCCAAACACCAATCACTTCCCACCCTACTCACTCCTAACCCTCTAAATAACCACACAAACTCTTTCACCCCTTACTTCTCCATATATCCACATTCACCCACACTCATACATTAACTACCTATCCCTCTACTCCAAAAACTTACTAGTTACAAGCAAACCATACAAAAATAAATAAGGGAGGATCCTTAAGAGATCAACAGAGGAGAAAATTATGACATGGTCTTAATGTGATTAAATTATACTTTTTAAACCAGAGTAAATGTTCAACTCAGTGCTACTGTTTCAGTGCTCACACCACTGATAGATATTAATGTCCAGCAACCAATGTAAAGGGTGAAAACTTTGATGTTAAAAGGAGCTCTCTCACACAAGTTATTTACAGTCAAATCCTAGAACCTCTCTGCCAGCCGAATAGCATTTGAAATGCAAGCCTCAGAATAGTAATACAAATGCTTTACTGCAGAAGCTCCCACTTCCTGCTTTACACTTGTCAAAATTTACAGGCTCATCTGATGATTCGTCAAGCACTATCCAGTTCAACAGGGCCCTTAGCCAGCTACAATAGTACCCTAAGTAATCTAAATTGCCAGAAGTACCTGGAGACAACAAGAGTAGCCAGCAGGAAGGGGAGGTAGGCCAAGGTGGAGACAGAATTCAGGCTGGTAAAGGAAGTGAGACAAGGGGAAAATACATTCTTCAGGGAAATTTGGGAGAAGCATAAGGTCAAAGGGGGTATTGTGAGAATGAAGAGTAAGGCAGGATGGGTGGAGGGGGACAAAAGGAAAACAGAGACACTGAAGAAACATTTTTGTTCCCTGTTTACTAGGGAGAAAGATGAGCCACTCCAGAATGTGGGGCTAAGAAGGGAGAAGAGAAGAGCAAGGACTCAAGTGGCATTTTCAAAATAATGGAGAAAAGGGTGTTGTAAAGGCTTACATGGTTGAAAGTAGATAAACCTGTGGAACCTGACAGCTTGCACCTGAGGATGCTGAAGAAGTTAGCAGAAGTGATAGCAGGCCACAACAGAAGTGATAGCAGGCCACTTGCAGACATATTCTACTGCTCACTGGCCATGGCGGTGGTCCCTAGGTACTGTAGGACAGTGGACATGGTCCCTCTAAACAACAGCAGAAGAAAGGATGAGTCAAGGAACTATAGACCAGTCAGTTTGACGTCTATGTAGGGAAAAATTGTGGAGTATTTATTAAGGGAGGAACTGGTGGACTTCCTAGAGGGAAGTGGGCTATAGGACCCCAGACAACATGGGTTCATGAGGACAAGGTCTTGCCAGAAAAATGTGGTCAACGTCTTCGACTTGGTTACTAGTGCAGCAAATACAGGGACAGACAATAGATGTGGTATACTTGGATTTCAGCAACACCTTTGACTCAGTTCCCCACAGGAGGCTGGTCAAAATAGAAGATATGGGACATAGAGGTGGGGGAACAATTTGCAACTTGGGTGGAGAACTGGCTGAGTGGAAGAACACAAAGGGTACTAGTTAATAGGGAGTTTTCAGAGGTAAGGGAAGTAACACGCGGAGTCATGATCTGCTTCTTCACAGATGACACACAAATCTGCACAAAGGTGAACATGGATGAAGGGATAAAGGAACTCAGGGAGGATCTGGGCAGGTACTGCACATTGAGAAGAAGAACCTAAAAGTGCAATATGAAAAGAGGGGAGTAGAGATGGAAAGCAGTGAGGAGGAAAAGGACCTACAACAGGGGTCATGACATCTGACATTCCAAAATTTGCCAACACTCCTGAGACTCAACCCCCTAATGTTCACATTAATGTAGTTTTTTGCAAATAATGTATCTAACATATGTAGGCAGGGTAGCACCTTTATAATAGGGTTGCAGTGAGGTTTCATAAAAAAAAAAAGGCATTTTCAGAATGTTATATCTTGGCCACCTTAGACTCTAGGACTGCAGCATTTGGCATGTTCCTTCTCAATCCTAGGAGAATTTTAAGAAGAGGAGCCTAAGAGTCTAATATGAAATTGAGGGACCATCAACCTTATTTACATGTGCTGGTTAGTGCCTATGATTTTAAATATGTTACACAGTTCAAAGGTGTGCACTGGGATGGAGGTGCATGGGAAAATACTGCAATACATCCAATTCACTGATTCGGGCACAACCAGCAGTTATAAACTTGGACTCCAACCTTTTAGTGAAAATAAAAAACTTTTATTTGAAGCACAGGACAACCCACAAGGGCAACCGCTTGACATGTTTCAGATCACTTCTGACCCTTTATCAAAAGCTGACTTGCCCACAGCCAAACCAACATCAAATATACACCAAGCACATCAACCAGTGACATCACAATTACAAAATTCAAATGCATTGACTGCAACTTATCACATGCCCATACTTCCCTAGTGAGTCACTCTCACAGCTAAGTAGAAGAGTCTTTAATTAAAAGTGCAACACACCAACAGCAGACTGAATATAAAACTAACAACTGGGAGCAGGTACAAGTTGCAATCCGTTAGATTATGTGAATCATCTTCTGGCAGCAGCAGATACAGCAAATCCATTTTTATTGAAACATAATGAAACTAATAGACTGGAATGAGAAGCAAGGTCTTTACTCGAAGCTTTTAGAAATCTGGAAAAAATTACACACCAGATTAGGAGAGCCTATTGGAACATTACATCTTCAGTAGCATATTTAAAAGTTGAACAAATTCCAAGGGGCTTGAGAATTTTGAAAAAAAAACAGCTTATGCGTCAGATAATTTGGATTTTATGAAAGAGTTTGAGGAAATCCTTACAGAAGCAAGTTTTAAATTAATGTGACTTATCATTAAGTATAGTAAAGAGAGGGAATAAAAGCTTAAAGAGGACCTCCCAACATATGAAAGAGAGGTAGTGAATTTTAAAAACTTCTCAGAATTTGATGCACAAAATAAACAATTGAAGGACTCAATTGCCAGGCTAGATAAAGAACTTATGGATGCTAAACAAGTTAAATTCACCAGAGACAAGAATGATTGGGAGTGGGGGCAAATTTATTCTTGGAAAGAAAATACCTTAAAAAATGTTCTGAAGTAGCTAAGATGGGTGTATTTTAGTTATAGTACTGAGCAGAGTGATACTGAGCAAGAAAATCAGACCAGAGGGCCTTTTTTAGAACAAGATCCGGCAACTCCACCCCAGCCACCACCGGCCCAACAACAAATACCACCAATACATTGGAGCCCCAGGTTATTGTATCAAGAAGAAATAAAAGGACGAGAAGGAGCAGGAGATGTAGGAACATTTGGAAACAGGGGCAGAAGCAGAGGCAGATACAAGGGACAGTGGTGGTGTCACAACCAGCAGTGGAGTTTTCGGAAACAGAGGAGATATTGACCCTACAACAACATTCTATTATAAACCTTTCCAGTAGATCTTTAGATGAGAATGAAATTAAGGTCCTGGAGAAGGGTTTAAAATTTTCCCCCACGAACATGATTGATGAGGTACAAACCATGATCAATCTGAATCTAGCCTGTAGGTAATTACATTTGAGATCCCTTTTTTACAGACAAAATGGTGAAAGCAGCAGTACTTCTGATGTGCAGCATGCTTTTAAACCACAATCCGCTTTTTGTCCTCCAGCTAGTCCAGCAGTTATTGTATTCAAACAGTGGAGCAAGATCTTGGAAAGGTTTTGGGAATCTCACCGGAGCCCCTTATCAGAACACGTCCAGAGATGAAAGAGAAGCTTTAAAGAGATTACAGAACGACAAAGACATAATAATCAAGCAAGCTGATAAAGGTGGATGTGTAGTGTTACAAAATAAACATGATTGTACTAGTGAAATTGAGAGACAATTGAATGATCAACATTTTTACATCAAATTGACTTCAGATCCCACTGCTGACTTTAAATTTGCTATTGATGAGACTATTAATGATGGTTATGATAAAGATTTCATCACAGAAAAAAATAAAGACTTTTTAATCATTCTAAATCCAATCAGAGCAACTTTGTATACCTTGCCTAAGGTCCATAAAAACAAAGAAAAGCTGCCAGGTTGTCCCACTGTAAGCAGCATTGGATCAGTGACAGAAAGTTTTTCTCAATATATGGATGTATATTTAAAATCATATGTTGAACAACTAACTTTATACATAAAAGACACCAAACACCTATTGAATGTCTATGAGAATTTGAATTTAGATAGCAATGCCCTGCTGGTATCCATGGACACAGACTCATGATATACTAATGTGTCCCATGAGGGGGTGCTGGATGCAGCAGTGCATTTTTTGAACACCAGGGACACAGACTCATGATATACTTATGTGCCCCATGAGGAGGTGCTAGATGCAGCAGTGCATTTTTTGAACACCAGGGACACAGACTCATGATATACTTATGTGCCCCATGAGTGGGGGCTAGATGCAGCAGCGGATTTTTTGAACACCAGGGACACAGACTCATAATATACTTATGTGCCCCAAGAGGGGGTGCTAGATGCAACAGTGCATTTTTTGAACACCAGGGACACAGAGTCTGAGCCACCTACAGAATTTATTGTCAAAATACTTGAATATGTCTTGAAATATAATGCATTCCTGTTTAATACAACAATGTGTTTGTAAGTAAAAGGTACAGCAATGGGTGACATGTGTCCCCACCATTGCCAGTTTGTATGTTGGGCTCTGGGAGAAGAAATATGTATGGAATGACACTAACCCCTTTAGACACAAAATTTAGTTTTGGGGTCATTTTATTGATGATGTCCTTCTGATTTGGTTAGGGGATGAAAATGAACTACTGGAATTTGTAAGTTATTTGCATAATACAAATGCTAATTTAAAATTGTCATATGAGTGTAGTAATGAAAAAATCAACTATTTGGATGTCACTTTAAGTAGGGGTGAGGCTAACAAAATTAAGATGAGGCTATACAGGAAACCAGTGGATGGCAATGTCTTGCTTAGGTCCTCTAGTTGCCATCCACCACATTTCAGACGCAATGTACCGGAAGAGCAGTTCTAGCATACAAGGCAGAACTGCAGTTCTGACATTGTGTATACTGAGGAAGCTGACATTCTTTCTAAATGCTTGCAGGATAGGGGATATAGTTTTGAAAATATCGAGATGACCATATCATTTGCTGACAATATGTAGGAACACCCTGCTAGAAGAAAGACAAGTAGAGGTAATCGATGATAAAAATGCTTTATAATTTTTCATCTTGTATTTTTGTCACCTCGGCTCTGGCTGCCCCCTTCTATCTGGCCCCCCCCAGCCCTGTCACCCTGGTATCACCGGGACTTACCTCAGCCTGGTCACCAGGTGTGGAGCCTGTGGAGAGTCAGACATCATCCTACCTCCAGGGTTTTTCCTCCATTTTTTCCCTTTTTCCCCCATTGCTGGGGCACACACAGCCAGATGTGCATGCTTGGAGGTGTGTGCACATCAGCGGAAGTCCTGCAGCACCCTCCCCTTTCAGGCACCCAATGGACCTGTACCACCCATAAGCCTCCACCTGGGGGTGGTCATTTGGCAGGAGTGTCAGTCCTCCCTTCCTGGGAGAGGAGAGCTGTCCTTTGGATGCTCAATCCTCTCCCTCCCCAGTTGACCCCTGGTGGCCTGCTCGGACCATGAACATGGGTCACCGGCATGGCTGGAGGTAAGGCACAGATGCCTCAGCCCTCCACGCCACTGGGCCAGCTGATAGAAATTTTTTTAATTTTGTGACAACATTTACATCATAATCAAGAGAAGTGCAGTCTATCATTAGACAATACTGGGGGGTTTTAGTGAGCGATCTGGCTTTGAGAGAGATTTCAAATGTTACCCCCAGGATTCCTTAGTGCATAGCCATTTATCTGATGAAAGAGAACACACCTGGCTTGAAGAGGTGCAAGGTTGTCATAGATGCAGAAGTTGCATGTATTGCAACTTGGTGAAGAACTGTTAAACTTTTCCAAGCATTAATGTGGACAAGGAGTTTCAAATTAGACAGTTAACTACATGTGTCACTGCTGGAGTAATATACATGTCACAGTGTAGTTGTCAGGCATTTTACATTGGTAAACAAAACAGCCCTTCAAGCAATGCTAGGAGTGCATATAAGAGCCATAGAAAATAAGGACCCACTATATGCAACTGCTGTCCACATTAATACAGCTGCAAATAAGAATGAGCATAAACTGTTGTTTATCATTTTTGATAAAGTCAGTAGGAATCCTGGGGGTAACTTCAATAATTTGTTACTGAGACGGGAAACATTTTGGTTTAAAGTTAAGAGTTACTAAACCACCACAACTTAATAGTGGTTTTGTTTTAAAGCCTTATCTAGATAAGAGGTGAATCAGTTTTCGTACTTGCACTTTAAGATGCTGCTTTACCTAATTGTTATTTATAATTTATAATGTATATCTATATTCGTGATGTACAATTGATATTGAATATTACTTTATAAGAATGTTTTCTTTCCTAACCTTTCTCCCCCCTCCTGCTCTTATCCTTTATTCCTTTTCTTCCCCCCCTCTTGTTTTTTAGTTTTATATTCACTCTGTAATTAAAGACTCTTCTACTTATCTGTGAGAGTGACTCACTAGGGAAGTATGGACATGTGACAGGCTGCAGTCATTGCATTTGAATTGTGTAATTGTGGTGTCACTGGTTGATGTGCTTGGTGTAGTATTTGATGTTGGCGTGGCTGTGGGCAAGTCAACTTTTGATAAAGGGTCAGAAGTGATACAAAACATGTCAAGCGATTGCCCTTAAGGGTTGTCCTGTGCTTTAAATAAAAGTTTTTTATTTTTACTAAGAGGTTGGAGTCCGAATTTATAATTGCTGGTGAGTGCCCGAATCTGTGAATTGGATGATTTTAAACATTTTTGTACTCAGTAGTAGTATGATTCTGTTGATCCATTATTAAGACTGAAGTAACAGACATTTCTTTTTACAGATAATGTGTTCACAAAAAAGATGCATGCTGGTCTCTCGTATTGGAATCAATCACATTACTGTTTAGTATGTCATTATTTTGTATTGTCTGTATTTACTGCCAGCCTGGTTTAACATTAAATATATTAGCCACTGTCTGCAGTTCTGAACCTCATAATCTCTCTTAGGCTGTCATGCAGCTCCCTATGGCATCCCATCCCCCTCTCTCTCCCCCCCTCTCCTGGTGAATTATTCCCCCCATGCAGGCTGTGACAGACCAGCAGTTGGGTTAAGAATATTGAGATCCTGTCAAGTGAGCCTTGGTGCTGATGGTGGGAGCTTCTTCACAACAGCAGTCTGTACCATTTGTATGGACTAGTTCTGTATTTTGTTGACCCTGATGTGTGGCACAATTTCTGCAGGAGTCTCGGCACAGGAAGAGGATTGTTTCTATCCTGGGTGTGTAAAGGCAATCATGGCAG
Organism: Neoceratodus forsteri; assembly: GCA_016271365.2. Taxonomy (NCBI): domain Eukaryota; kingdom Metazoa; phylum Chordata; order Ceratodontiformes; family Ceratodontidae; genus Neoceratodus; species Neoceratodus forsteri. Next base: position 1,783,492,790 of record CM057452.1, read on the forward strand.
GGGATTTCAGACTGGTAACATAAAATAAGAGATGTGTTGGTGGTCAGAATAGTGAGACAGTATGAATTATACATGCTTCTGTTATGTGGATGGTATAAATTGAGATCTTACACATTAATGCTTCCAGAAAATAGACAGATAATTGAAAAGTGGTGATCTCTTGCGTGATCTTTAGAAGCAGACATCCATTTCATAACCCTCCTCCCCCCAACCACTCTCAGGTAGCCCATCAAGATAGCAACTCCGGAAGGGTGATGCGAGATAACAGTCACAAAACACAGTGTGACCACTAATCGGTGACCAATGTTTCCCCACATTCCTGAATTGTGGCCTCCCTGTAGTTGTTGTTTATATATATATATATATATATATATATATATATATATATATATATATAGTAAGGGGTGCGAGGGGCAAAGAGATCTTTGCAAGTGGCTGTGCTGTGATTCTGGGCTGTTTTCACGTGTTGCCATTCCGGGGTCGTTATCTTGATGTAGAACCCCACTATGAATATCAGTATCCAGACGCTCAGATTGAAATGCTTGAAAGACTTGAGTTTTTGCATCATTTTCTGGCCTTTGAAAATCTGGCCTATAGATTACAATGCTGGAAATCCTTGAGTTTAGCAAAGATCTGCACATGTTATGTATTAAACTTAACATCTTTTTTAACATACAGTTAGATATGCTGAAATAAACATGTGACTTGGTGATGAAACATTGTGATCAGCATTGCAGCTTTCAGATAAAATCCATGCACATTCCCTATCTGCTTGCTATGTAAGCTCAAGTTACAGCAATCATGTGTTGTACTGTAAAAATCACTTTCTCTGTAATAAAAAACATTAGCCATCACAAAAACACAGTATGTGAACTATCTGAGATCACATACTATTAATGTAAACTGCAGTGGTCCTTTGAAGCAGACGTCTGTTTAATTTACCTCTTCCCCCAATAAACTATTACTACTCAGACACCTAGCACCTGCAGTGCTAGAAATCCTTGAGTTTAGCAAAGGGATGCACAAGTTGTGTATCAAACACAAACATCTTTTTAAACATAATATTAGATATGCTAAAATAAAATCATGACTTCATGAGGAAGCACCATTATCAACCCTGCAGCTTTCATATAAAATTCTTGTACATTTGCTGGTGGAGTAATGTGCTTGTACAATCTCTCAGTAAGAGATAAATCACAATAGTATCTCTTTTTTAGTTCAGGCCGAACAATTTCAATACTTTATCTGATACAAGGACAAGGTTCACCTTTTTTCCATTACTTGTCCATTTTATTGTCAATGCCAACCAATTTAGACTTTCTGGAGATGAGGCCTTCTATCATGTCTCCAGATTAAGACCCATCATTGCAGGTCCTCAATATGCACAAGAACATCCTTGTCTGAAGGAAACACATAACGTGTCATCTGTGCACCTCACTTGAGATACATCACTTGTTATATACACGTTGCAGTAAAATGTGAGACTCCAGAACATGAGTGCCTGTTCTTACTGCTCCAGTCTCGAATCTCATGGCCAACACACCACTCCCAATATGGGACACTGATTGTAGAAATCACATACTGGGGAAGATCTCCCAATCTGGACTGCTGGTGGTAAAACCCAGGTATTCAAGATGGGCGTGCCCTTCTTCCTTGGTTCAGTCTCAAGTCACACTGACACCTATATTTTACATTGATTTTCTGTACCCTTTACCAGTCAATTGATCTGAACACAAACTTGAGATCACTCAATATCCACCTTTGGCAGTGTTTCATACTATAAGGAAAAGCTCACCCCCTCCCCAAATGTTGATGATTTCCCAGACAAGAAGGACTTGGGTAACCAAGCCTGTGCTGATCTGAGAGAAAAGGCACATCAAATTGGGCAGGATATATGAAGATATGGAATGAATTATCTATACCTCATCCCTTCTATGAAAATAAGGAAAATAACTGTAGCAATCACAGTGCATCCTTGTTAAAACCTCATTATTTACTTACTATCATTAAGTGGCCACATTGTGTTTGCTATTTGTGTTTTTAATTGCCACCTTCATTCAACTGAATGCTCCAAAGTAGTGGTGTGCCTGCTTAGACTATTAATTCACTAACTAATACACAAATACCCATTTTGCTCAGATAGCTCGAAACAACAGCTAAAAAAGAAATGAAAATGAAAAAACCAAAACAAACAAACAGAAAAAAGGATCATGAGGAGGGAATAAGGCCATTATGACAAAAGAGCCATGGGGAGGAAAAAGGGCAGACTTGATGGGCCAAGTGGTCCTTTTCTGCTGACAGAATGTTTCTGTTTCTATGACATGATGTTGGAATGTAGGATCACTCATTATTACATTTTAGACTATCCACAATCTCTCTCTAATTTTTTCTATTTTTTATTACTGTACGTATCTCTGCTTTATAAATGCAATGTGGATATGGTCTTGGTATTGCACGTGATCTTTGCACCCCCCCACACACACCTTTGCAACCCAACATACATGGCCAAGCATGTGTATAGGATACTAATAAAACTTTAATTTGAACTCTGATTATCAGAGACATGTGAGTTTAGATTTTGTCACACCAAATGGCGTGGGTAGTAAACAATGTCACCACTGCAATATGTGTGTGATGACTGCCAATTCCTCACTGCCCCAAAATGAATTTCTTTATGTTTATACTAGACTAAGTTCATTTCAGTTATTGCACCCAGGATTGTGTGAATCAGTTGGGCAAGAGCAGTGTGTGATCATATGAAGACAGTACATAACGTGCATCCTTTTTCTAAATTCAGGGATTTTCAGCATTACAATCTAGCTAACCAAGTGTCTGGGTAGTGATAGTGCGAGTGGTTGTGGAAAAGGGGGGATGGGTTTGAATGAAATGGACATCTGCTTCAAAAGACCACTGTAATTTGATTGCTGTCACTTGAGCTTATATAGCAAGCAGATATGGAATGTGCTTGAATTTTATCTGAGAGCTGCAGTGCTGCTCACGATGTTTCATTACCAAGTCACACTTTTATTTCGGCATATCTAATTGTATGTTAAAAAAGATGTCATGTTTAATACACAGCATGTACAGATCTTTGCTAAACTCAAAGGAGACTCACCCCAGATTTGTTTTAGGGGTGGAGTGGGGTTTAAGGGTTGGAAATTCTAAAACCAAATTTCCCTACTTTTTTCACTTTATCCTGAACCCTAAATGTTGCATTAACACATTTTTTTTACAAATAATTTCCTTACTTTTTGAGATAGTATAATCGTATCTTTATTTGCCTGTTGGAGGCAGGGCTCTCTGTGCCCTGTTCTCCGATCCCTCCATAGAAGTGTATATGTATGTTGCTGTGGAAGTTCAGGGCCATCATTTTTAGCAAAACCACAACCAAATTGTCACCATAGCCTTCTTATTATGCCACCTCATGAACCCAGTACTGAAAATGTTCACATCCCTGCCAAAACAATATTCCATACCACTGCAAAGTCATTCCACACCTCAGATTCAAAAACACAGTTTGGCCAGGGTTTGAAAAATGGTAGCTGTCATATTCATGACATGGTGTAAAAAAATGGCGCATATGTATGTTGCTGTGGCAGTGCAGGGACACCACTTTAGTAAAACCACAACCAAATTGTCACCATAGCCTTCTTATTATGCCACCTCATGAACCCAGTACTGAAAATGTTCACATCCGTGCCAAAACAATATTCTACACCACTGCAACGTCATTTCACACCTCAGGTTCAAAAACAAAGTTTCAGCAGGATTTAAAAAATAGCAGCTGTCCCATTCATGAGATGGTGTGAAAAATGGCTGTGTTGAAAAATTTGGGGGCAAAATATTTAAAATTACCAAAGTTACGAGCGAATGCACTAAAATTTGAATGGATGCACTTAACTTTGCTATTTTTGCATATTTTGAACCCAAATTTTCAGCATAACCTTCTTATGACCCCACATCACCAACAAGAGTGGTGAATATTTTTAAATCCTGCCCAAAAGGTGATTCACTAAGTGACCATGAGATTGCATTTCAAGCTTGATTTGCAAAATTCCACCACCATCATTCATCATATGGTGGGGTCCAAAAAAGGCCATGTTGAAAATCTGGGGTCAATCTATACAAAAATGACAAAGCTATGCATCAGAGTTTAAAACCTCGGAGATCACGTGATGTGCTTGGCTGGCTAGCCACGGCTCCTCTAAGCTCCTGCTCTCTCTCCACATAATCTAGTTAAAATAATAACTTTTGAAGCTACTTACATGGAGCCCACCTACTCGGCATCAGCCTTAACCTGATCAGAAGCTTCCTAAAGCTTTTTGGGACCATAAGAGATACTAACAAGCTGAAAATGGAGGCCAAGATGAAGGCGGCCCTCCCTAAGCATACGCCACCGGTCTCACCTGATAAGCAATCCAAGAAAGCGAAACCGCATCGACAAACACCCTCAGATAAACAATTAAGTGCCCTCTCTGCACCGATGCCGCTATCTGAGGAGCGCTTTTTGCAGGAAATTCAACCATTTAAGGAATCGTTACTGGAAATAACGTCAGAACTAAGAAGTCTCCGTGGTGAAATGGCTAGTATGAAACAAAGAATAACAGACAATGAGGCACGCACTCACTCACTAGAATCATGGTGCGACAAGACCGACCCGGAGTTAGTAAAACTAAGGCAACAAGTCTCTAAATTACAGCAGAAAACCGAGGATTTAGAAGGCTGTAGCAGGCAAAATAATATCCTAATCCTTGGTCTCCCAGAAGGGACGGAAGGCTCCTCTCCTATCACTTTCATACAGTCACTGCTCGTAAAGCTTGTGGGACCTTCACCACATAATCCTACATATCTAATTGAGAGAGCACACAGGTCACTGCGCCCAAAACCAGAGGCATCGGCCCCTCCTAGACCAATAATCATCCATTTGCTGAATTACTTGGAGAGGCAACATATCCTCTTAAAAGTAAAAGAGTTGCAATCTATTACATGGGAAGAGAAAAAGCTGCGTATCACCCAGGATCTACCACTTGAAACCCGACAACGTAGAGCTACCTTTCATCCTGTGGTCAGTAAATTAATAGCAGCAAGCATCAAATTCAAGAAGACCTATCCTGCACAACTTCAGGTCTTACTGGAGGGAAAATGGCAATCGTATGAATCAGCCTCTCATGCTCAGGCAGCTCTAGCAAAGAAACTGCCCTCTTTGTTTAAGGCCCCCTGAAGCAATATAAAAAGAAGGTCTAACAGTGATACTAGCCCTGGTATCTCTTCTGGTTCTCTCTTTTCTGTTAGCAAGTTTATTAAAGCATTATCTCACTGATTACGTTTCTCCTTCTCCTTGGAATAAACATTGCCTACCTGAGGATTGCTGCGATGGGAATGGCCCCCATATTGTCCCTTATGGGTAGCCCAGTGGGATTGGATCCTGGCAGGAGTCGGGGGAGCCCCGTGAGTTGGAGACCCATGTGGCGTTGTGCTGTCATTTAGGATGACTCTATTTTAAGCACCACATGTTTCCAGGGGACCGATGCACCGCTACACCACTATGACGTCTGTCCACTGACACCTAGTGTCCCCAGGGAAACAACATGCCTTTTGCAAACTGGACTATTCATCTTGCACTGCTGTTATTAAACTGTCCTCAAATTAACTCCAGTTTCTTTTATACATATATATATATTTTTTTTCTCTGTGTTTATAAGACTGGTAGCAATGGTAGGCCTTGGGGAGTGGGAGGGGGGATGGCATGGGGTTAGGCGTGTCCAACCACACATACTGGAACATGGAGGGGCCCCTAGTCTCTCTCATAAACACAATCTCATTTATTAATATAATAAATTTAAATGTATGGGCCCTTATGAGTTATACCATGACAGATATCATGGAGGAACAGAGATATGATAACTTCAGCCCGATTAATACCTGTGGGTCATTTCCAAAAGTGCCTATGGAGAGAGATTACACTAGGGTGCCAAAAGGAATAACTGTGAGTAAAAATACCACAAACAATTTGTATTGTGGGTTTATAAATAGTACGACTATTGTAAATAGTTACCAGTGGGTTAATTTAGGGAAGGGGGAAGTTGGCTTGGGGTCACTCCAAGTCCTGTTGTTACAACCTTCAGCTGGGATTTTCAGGTTGAGATAAAAGTTCATCATTTTAGGGGTTTACTAACTGTTTATGGGATGTTAATGATCTTCAGTATTATACTACGGATAGGTCATGGATATGGGGAGGGAGCTGTGGTGTATTTTTTTATTTCACCTAGTGCAGAAGCTATACAGGAGGTATTAGAAAACGAATGGCCTATAGCTTTAAAAAATTTGTAACATGGAATGTGAGAGGAGCTCGCACACCCAACAAGACAGCCCAAATACTTAAACACTTAGCTCTGCTGCAAGCTAAAATCTCCTTTATTCAAGCGACCCATCTCCTACCAGGGGAAGCTATTAACTTGCGCAAAAAAGAAGTTGGACAAGTCTTTGCAACGAGTATGTCGACTGCATCTGGGGCAACAGCTATCTTAATCCATCGATCAATAGCTTTTCAAGCCAAGACAACTATTACGGATCCATCTGGGAGATACGTATTAGTCCATGGCCTTCTAGATCATATTGAAGTGGTATTAGGGAGCATATATGGTCCTATCGGAGGGAACCCTGATTTTTTTTAGATTTACTAGATAAGCTACAGATGTTTATGTCTCTACCACTGATACTTGGTGGAGACTGGAATTTACCCCCTACACAGGACCTAGACAGATCCAATTCTTCACTCAAGCCCCTCTCCATTGCTCAGAAAGCACTTTCTGAATTTATAGATTCCGCCGGGTTATGTGACCCATGGAGGCTACAGAACCCCGTGACCCGTACTTTCACCTTTCAATCCATGGCACACTCCTCATGGTCTAGATCAGATTACATATTACTCAGTCATTCTCTCCTGCACAGTATATGCAATTCAGATATTGAATCAATTGTTATTTTGGACCATGCAGCAGTTTAGGTGACCATGGTATTAGACAGAAACTTTCACAGAGACCTGGTCTGGCGGTTAAACACCCAACTTTTGAAAGAAGATTACATCATTACTAGAATTTCAGATTTGATTCAGACCTTTCTTAATCATAACCGGGGCTCTGTCACAATGGTAGATCATGAATGGTGCGCACTGAAATGCTATCTGAGAGGAGAATTCATCAGACTAGCCTCCACGCGTAAAAAGAAGAAAGAGGCCACAGCCACTACACTCTTAGTTCAAATCAAAGTACTTGAGCAACCCTCCCCTTCTCCTTCCTCACCAGATACCCTGAAAACAATTTTACATTTAAGGAATCAATATTCCCTGCTACTACAGGAGAAAGCTGAATTTGCTATATTAAGAACTCGTGCAAAATATATTGAGCAGGGCGAAAGAGCAAGTCATCTTCTTAGCCCTACGGCTAAAGAAACTAGAAACTTCCAGACTAATTACTTCCATTGAAGACCCTAACGGAGACGTTAAAACTCACCCCAGTGACGTTGTCTCAGTACTTAAACATTACCTCTCCTCTCTATATAACAAAAATACTCTTTCTCCATCTCCAAAGGAGATGTTGGATTATTTGACCTCATCTACCTTGCCATCTCTCTCCCCTGGGCAGCAATCGATGCTAATCGCCCCTATCTCCCTCCGGGGGTACTGTCTGCTATCAAAGACCTAGCACCAGACAAAGCCCCAGGCCCTGATGGCTTACCTTCAAACTTCTATAAACTATTTGCTAAAGATTTAGCACCAGGCCTGCTCCATTTATATCAATATATGCTTTCAGGGCACACACAAGACCCAACACTATTGGAAGCGACCATCATTCTCCTTCTTAAGCCAGGTAAACCATCACACTCCCCAGCAAGTTATCATCCTATCTCCTTATTAAACTGTGACATTAAAATCTTAGCCAAAGTATTAGCTAAGAGGATGGAGCAAGTTTGGACTTCTCTGCTTATCCCCGAACAAATAGGCTTTGTTGCCGGTAGAACCCCAGCAGATCACCATCGCAAACTTCACTACATCATTAATACAGCAAAATTGTCCTCCGTCCCAATGGCGCTAATCTCGTTAGATGCAGAAAAAGCGTTTGACAGGGTAGACTGGAATTTCCTTTGGACCACATTACAAAGCATGGGTTTCCCTAACCTATTCATAAGATGGATTCAAGCTTTATATTCTTCCCCTAAAGCCAGAATATACTGCAACAGAGTTATATCTGATGCTTTTCCCCTCACCTCAGGCACACGACAAGGCTGTCCACTTTCCCCTTTCTATTTAATTTGTATCTAGAACCCCTCATCAGATCTTTAAATTCATCCCCTTTAATTGCCGGCATCCCTATAGCTAACAACATTTCCAGAATTTCAGTCTACGCTGATAATATACTCCTTCATCTCTCAAATCCAGTCTCCTCCTTAAAAGAAACCCTTGCAATAATTGACAACTTTAGTAAACACTCAAGTTACAAACTCAACATCAATAAAACTGAAATTTTTCCCCTTAATCATGTTAGAAATACCACTTTCTCTCAGTGCAGTTTAACCCCTGCAAGGTATACATATTTTTAAATCAAGGATGGAAATGAGAAAGGAAAAGTGTGGCCTACTGGGATTCGAACCTCAGATCTCTGGTATGCCGTTCCAGCGCTGTAACCATTAAGCTACAGGCTCACTGATCAAAGCGTCTGAGGAATTTCCTTACAGCCACACACATTCCTTTCTCTAGTGTTGCGCAATTATGCAACTAGGAACCAATGTTAGAAATACCACTTTCTCTCAGTGCAGTTTAACCCCTGCAAGGTATACATATTTTTAAATCAAGGATGGAAATGAGAAAGGAAAAGTGTGGCCTACTGGGATTCGAACCTCAGATCTCTGGTATGCCGTTCCAGCGCTCTAACCATTAAGCTACAGGCTCACTGATCAAAGTGTCTGAGGAATTTCCTTACAGCCACACACACATTCCTTTCTCTAGTGTTGCGCAATTATGCACTAGGAACCAATGTTAGAAATACCACTTTCTCTCAGTGCAGTTTAACCCCTTAAATCCCCTTAATCATGTAACACATAGTTCAACCTTCATCAATTCGGTATGAAATGGACTCCATGCTCCATTAAATACTTAGGGATCTAATTACCTTGAACTCAACCCTATCATGGAAGCTTAATTTAGAGGATTTATGGCATAATATTCAACAAGATTTAACAAGATGGAATAAACTCCCATTATCGTTCTGGGGCAGAATTAATACCATTAAGATGAATGTTCTGCCCAGACTATTCTATCCCCTGAACATGCTGGACATCTGGTTACCAATATCTTATTTTCAACACATTCATTCAGGAATCAACTCATTTATATGGTGCGATAAAATAGCTAGAAGATCCTATTCCAAATCGTCCCAGTTTAAGGATCTCGGTGGGCTCCGTCTCCCCAACTTCCTGCTATATTACTGGGCCTCACATCTACATAAATGTGGGAAATGGCTATCTCTACCTGACTCCCTTACCCATCTCGGATATATCCCATTATGGCTACAAACCGAATTAGATTTGTTCAGGACTCATAATATAGCCCCAGCATCTCTTTTTTACATATTAAAAAGAAATATACCCAAAACTTTTCAGTCCCTTCCGATTGGCACTTCACTAAGGGTTCTCTCCCAGCTTTTCAGGCATCTCAAGGTATCCCCAACTTTAGACTTCTCCCAACCTATATGTGCCAACCCGAACCTCCAAATAGGTAACTCCTCCATAACTAGAAGATGGTTACCAGTCCCTCCCAAATGCACTGTCGCTGATTTTTATTCGCAGGACCATATTCTGACTACAGAAGAGATCTTATCCAAGTTTGGCTGGCCGACATCGGCAACTTTTAAAATTACTCAGCTTAAACATCTCTTAATTAAAACGTTTGGGTGTAAAACCAAAATCTCCCAATTTGCTGAATTCTTTCACCAAATTTCTATCTTGGTTAACAAACCGCATGGTATCTCAAAGTTGTATGGTTTACTTCATACATTTCCAAAAACCCTGTCAGCTGCTGGCTCTAAAATTTGGCAAAATCTCTTTCCGAGCAAAGACATCAATTGGCAACGTAGTTGGAGAGACTTATATACATATCACACTCAGGACCGATACAGGATAACACAATATTGTATCTTAAATAACCTTTACTATACCCCTATTAAACTGGTACAAATGAAATGCATACCCTCTGTAACATGCTCTAGATGTAATAAAAAGGAAGGCTCACTGTTACATATTCTATGGTCATGTAATACAGTATCTCCCTTATGGAAACAAATAGAATCAACTCTAGATCCGATGCTGTTGTTGCAGAGCCTTTTCTCTCCAGAGACCTGTATCTTTGGTGATTACTCCGAGATCCAAGTGAAGGAAAAAAGATATCACCTGGCTCTAATATCAATGGCAGTCAAAAAACTGGTACTCAGACATTGGAAGGATCAAACTCTAATATCATATGTGGAGTGGCTGCACGAAATGTCTTTTGCACTCCGTGTTGAGCATCTAATAGCACAAGTGAATAACCGCCAGTCCTCCTTCAAGAAGAAATGGGGAAAGCTATATGCCCTTTATCTGAATTGACAACTGTACATGAGTTGGGTTGCGAGACTCTCTACTTCACTGTTTCCTTTGATTTGCTCCCTCTCATATTACCTTAAAAGAGAGGTACACCCTTTTATAAGGTTACCTCTCTTTCTTACACGTGTCCTTTCGTGTCCTTTATCTTGCACATCAGTATAGCCCTGCGAATTGACATTAGTATACACCACAGCGGGGTGGGGGAGGGAGGGATGGGAGGGATGTTTAATTTGTTGAACTCAATTTTCTTGAATGTACATTTAACGGTTAATTGATTCTTAGTCCTTTCTCTTCTTATCCTACTAGTATCTACAATGTTACTTTTGATAATACTGTCAAGTTATTGCTTTGTCTAAACTATGTTATGACTCTGTTAAGCAATAAAACATATTAAATAAAAAAAAAGAGTTTAAAACCTCATTCAAATACATTGAATCGCCCTTACTTTAGTTTCTCATATTGCAGTCGGCGGTTCTGCCAGCATGACGGGTCTTTGATCATAGTGTGGATCTTCACCCATGGATCTGCTCAGGTAAGTGAGTGTGTGTGTGAGGGGGTGGGGGTGCAGGGTGGTGGGTGCTCAGTGGGAGGTCAGGGTGGGGGGGCCGGATCGGCAACGGCCATTTTCCTTTTAACATGTTAAAAAAACGGCACCAAGGGATGGTTTTCTATATTTCAGCTTATACTGGGATATGGGGACAGCAATCAGAGAGTGGGGGGAGCCACTAAACACCAAGGAGCATTATAAAAGTAAGGAGACATTGATCAGAGGGTGGGGGGAGCCACTAGACACCAGGGGGACATTAAGTAAATATGGGGATGGCAATCAGAGGGTGAGGGGTGTCACTAGGCACCAGGGAAACCTAAAATACTTAATGGGACAGTGCAGGCTAATAGCAAACATTTTTAAATTGGTAAGGACATAATCTTGACATCTGACACATGAAGACCTGGGGCATGGGGGCTGCTAGGCCCCCAAATGCTCTGGGGGTTTAGATGCTATATGGTGAGTTTTGGGGCTTTTACTGAAGATAAAACACACTTTTGTTATGTCTTTTCTTCTGTAACTCTGGGGAAAAAAAACTTTCCCTGGAGTTAGGGGTGTGAAAGACTCTGTCTGGCTTTAGAGTCTGCAACTGCAAATGGGGGGGGGGCTAACTGGATGACTAACAATTCCATTGACCACCACCCACCCCATGAGCATTATTGCAATGTCCTGTGAAAGATTTTTACATAAAGTCTGGGGGCCGGTAGGCCCCCAGAAGCGTTAAGGTTTTAGATGCTCTGTGGTGAGTTTTGGGGCTTTTATTGAAGAGCTACTTGCCATGTTCTTATTCTTCAACTTCAGAACCCCTATGCTATTGGTTAAGCTAATTGCTCCAGGGTGCTCCCCAGGTTCACAAAGTTCTCCTTTTTCAACCTCACAAAGACTTCACACACACACACACACACACACACACACACACACACACACACACGCACATCCAATGAAAACAAAGTTGCATTTCTGTTAGTGATGCAGCAAAATTAAATTTTGCCTTCGAAATTCCAGCGAAATTTTGAATTTCACCATGCAAAACATTTTGCAAAACTCATGGATTTTGCTGACAAATTTCACGAGTGCCAAATGTGTAATTCCACTGACGAAATCGTGAATTTCGACGGCAAAATGTGGAATTTCATCCAAGAGTGGCATAATTCCACCACCTGCGGGTGAAATTCTGCATTTCACAGGTGAAATTCATGATTTCACGGGTGGAATTTTGCATTTTGCACCCTTGAAATATTTCACTAAATGCGCCAATTTTGTGAAATATTTCACGTAACAAAATTTGCGGCTTTCGCACATCTCTAATTTCTTTATCTTATTTACAACTTATATAATCTACTAAGGCATGACAGTCATGATGTCTGCAATTGTGGGATAACAGCATGCCTCATGAAGTGACCAGGCATAAGGCAAACCTGACTGCCTTATGTACCTAAGAGGTTCTGTTTACCCACAGTTACAAAACTAAGTAATGAGATTTAAAACCTAAATTATTTCTGATCAGTGCTATTGTGCAAGAATACCACACACATTCATGTGATCTGACTAGACTAATAACAGCTCATGATTTTTCAATCTGTTTTTTTTTAATGCCAGTAATCAAATTAATTTAAGTGTTAATTCCGGGGACAATAAGGTTGCATGCTGGCGCCACAGCAGATGGCAGCATGAACTGTTGTCTCCTCAGCAAGTCAGCACAATCAAAATGGATTCATTCATTCCGAGTTAACACTTTTAGCTAATTTTATTATTTTTCATTAGTTTTCATTCTCACCTAACAAATTTGAAAAGAATGTTCAAAAGTGGGGCTATCTTGACAATTTTACAGCTGTTTGAAGTTTCCTTATGTGAGCTGGGATGGTGCCAGGGATGAACAGAGCCAAGGCTCTAGCAACAGCAGCCATGTAATGGACAAAATACCTAATGGAACTGGTAACAAATTAGATAATTCTGCTATCAAAGGTCTCTTATAACAAACTTAAACAAACTCTGACCAGAGCCGGTACTGCTGCAGCCGAGACTGGGGGTGGAATACAACACTGTCCACCATATCCAAGATACCGGACAGAGTTCTCTGCGCAGGTGCGATGACTCGCACATGTGCAATGGACTCCAGCGGCACAGTCCGCCGTGTCCAGTGCACATGTGCAAATCACCACGTATGCACAGAGAACTCTGGCAGCCATCTTGGAAATGGCAGACTGTGCTGCCATGCCACTGGAGTTCAGTGTGCATGCGCGATTCATCACGCATGTGCAGAGAACTCCATCCACCATCTTGGACATAGCAAGCAGTGCCATGTTCAGCCAGTACAGATGGATAAAATAGTGTAGTGAATGTGCAGTGATTGATGTTCTTCTCCACTATTTAACAAGTCCATTTGCTATCCAGGAAGCTCTCTTTTCTCTATTGTGCTTGCAAGACGTCTGCAGGGCTATGCCCACTGGAGCTGTAAAAGGAGAGATCAGAAATAAAAATCAGTTTGCCTTATTCCTTAACCAACATGACAGAATATGTGTGTGTGTGGTGTGTGTGTGTGTGTGTGTGTGTGTGTGTGTGTGTGAGTGTGGTGGGGGTACTGCAGCAGCTGGAAAGAGACTAACAGTCTGACAAAGCATGAGTGTTATATGCACATGGATAAGGTTAGCAACTTTATTATTTTTGCCAAACAAAAAAGTTAAGTGCTATATTGGTTGTAAGAGGTAACAGACTCCATTATAAAGAATAGTTAATGCAGAGGTAACGGTTTAATGATTTGGAGAGTTCCTTGCAAAACAGGAATTTCCTACATATTATTGAATTCTTATTTTGCAGCATAAAAGGAATTTCTGTATTGTATGCACTGGCTAAACTCACATAGCAGAAAGCCTTATAACTTTTCAAAGGCAAAGGATAAATCTTGGAATGGAACATATACCGAACACCTCAACATATAGCATCAAAACCTCTAGCACATTCAAACAATAATGAAACTATGTGAGTATTGTACCATATTTCACTGGGCGACATTGTTTTATCAGGTTAGTGTATTTTGAATATTTTTGATGTCCACAATTATCCCGATGCATAAAATTGATATATTTTGGTGGAGCAAGCCTATGTGTGATGTATAGTGGTATTTGTGTAATGACACTTGAGAGGTATGGAATATGAGAAGGAGAAGGCTGTTATTGTAACGTCACTTACTTGGTTCTACAGTTAACCATGTGCCACTTCCAAGTATCAACCTGTTCCCCACTGATCCATAACCATGATACAAAAAACACATACATGCAGCTGGTTTCCAGGCACAACTAGGGGAGGGCTAAACAAAGAAACATAGAAACATAGAATTTGACGGCAGATAAGGACCGCTTGGCCCACCCAGTCTGCCCATTTCCCTACCTAATGGATAAGCTGCAGATCCTAGTTAACCAGCAGCCTACTTCTTCCTACCCCCAACCCCTAGAATTGCCTTATGACTGTCCCATGCATGCTTGAATTCCACCACTGTTTTTGACTCCACAACCTCCTCCAGAAGGCTGTTCCATGCATCCACAACCCTCTCTGTAAAAAAATACTTCCTTAAATTAACTTTGAGTCACCCCCCCATCTTCAAATTGTGCCCCCTTATTCTTGCACACCTCTCTTTTTGAAAGATGCTACCCTCTTGGACTTTGTTGATTCCTTGAGGTACTTGAAAGTTTCTATCATGTCCCCCTCTCCCTCCTTTCCTTGAGGCTATACATATTAAGCTCCTTAAGTCTCTCTTCATATGTTTTCCGGTGCAGACCCTGCACCATTTTAGTTACCCTCCTCTGGACAGCTTCCATCCTGTCTATGTCTTTGCGGAGATTGGGTCTCCAGAACTGCATGCAGTACTCCAGATGGGGTCTGACCAGCTGTCTGTACAGAGGGATAATAACTTCCTGTTTTCTACTGGTGTTGCCTCTCCCTATGCATCCCAGTATCTCTGCAGCCCTCCTTGCTGCCCTCTCACATTGCTTGCCCACCTTTAGGTCGTCTGATATGACTACCCCAGGTCCCTTTCCATTTTTGTTGTTGTTAGTATCTCACCCCCCATTGTGTACTCTTCCCCTGGGTTTTTGTTTCCCAGGTGCATTACCTTGCACTTCTTAGCATTGAATCTAAGCTGCCATACATTTGACCATTCCTCTAACCTTGCCAAGTCCCTTTTCATCCTTTCCACCCCACCTTGTGCATCAACTCTGTTGCAGATCTTAATGTCATCTGCAAAGAGACATACTTTCCTTCCAGTCCCTCTGCAATGTAACTATAAAGACATTGAAGAGGACTGGTCTAATATTGAACCCTCGGTGCCCACTAGTAGCCCCCTTTCTTCAGAGTGGACTCCATTTACTATTACTCTCTGTGTCCTATTCTCCAGTCAATTCTTTACCCAGGCTATCATCTTGGGACCCACTCCCAGGCTGGCTAACTTGTATATTAATCTTTTGTGTGGGACTGTGTCAAATGCCTTGCTAAAGTCTAGGTAGGCCATGTCACAGCCCTCCCTGATCTACTACTTTGGTCACCCAGTCAAAAATCTATCAGATTCATCTGGCATGACCTTCCTGCTGTGAATCCATGCTGCCTTGGGTCCTGTGCCCTCTGGCCTCTAGATACTTGACAATTCTTTCCTTCAAGTGATTCCATAATTTTCCCTATCACTGAGTTAAACTAACAGGTCTGTAGTTTCCTGCTTCTGCCTTGCTCCTACTTTTGTGAGAGAGAATCACATCTGCCTCCTCCAGTCCTTGGGTACCACCCCATCCTCCCATGATTTGTTAAAGATGGTAGTCAGTGGTGTCACTAGTTCTACCCTTAGTTCTTTTAGAATTCTGGGATGAATCCCATCAGGCCCCATTGCTTTGTCCACCTTCAGTTTTAGAGTTCTTTCAGAACCCTTTCTTCTGTAAATGGGCTGGTATCAACTTCTGTATCCAGAGTGTTTCTACTGTTTGTTTTAGGTACCCCCTCTTCATTTGTAAATACTGAGCAAAAATATTTGTTTAGTATCTCTGCCTTTTCACAGTCACCCTCTGCCACCCTCCCTCCCTTTATTAAGCCTCACTATCCCTCCTTGGTCTTCCTTCACTCCCTGATGTACCTATAAAAGGTTTTATCCCCCTCCTTAACTGAGTTGGCTATCTTTTCCTTGGTTTGGGCCTTGCTGTTCCAACTGCCTTCCCAGCTTCCTTTTGCTTTAACTGATACCGTTCTCTGTCCTGCTCCTTCTGTGATTCCTTTTACTTCCTGAATGCTTTCTTTTTCTCTTGAACCTTCACTGCCACTTCCTTTGAGAACCAAAGTGGTTTCTTACATCATTTTGTTTATTTGCTTCACACAAAGGCTTGTTACCTCTGTGATGGCAGTTTTTATTATTCCCCATTGTTGTTCCACCCCTCCTTCCTGCCCGTTTGCTAGTGCATTCCTTAGGCACTCACCCATTTTGGCAAAGTCAGCCCTTCTAAAGTCCAATACTTTTGCCTTTGTATGGCTTGACTTTATTGCTGTGTTTATTGTGAACCATACTGTTTGATGGTCGCTAGTTCCCAGATGGCTACCCACTTCTACATCTACAGCTGCAGCAGGGAGGTAAGATAAAACTCTCCATGAGCAACTGATAAAATTTGAGTTTACAAGATTCAACACTACCAATCTGCACTTCTGCCTCTGGCAGCACTTTTTAGGTTTACTACCTGGGTGAAAAAAGTGTTCTTTACCCTACCCCCCCTCCCATAAGGTATGCTCACCATACTGCAATGAACACCCCAAAAGGGTTTCTCCTGATCTGTCTTTGCTATTCCCTTCAGCATTTTATATATGGCAAGCTCAGAATATGGCAAATTAATCACAAAGCTTATTTTAGTGTTTGGTGCCAGAAACACCTTTTTTTGGGAACTTTCAGAACTTGAGGTAGCCCTTTGCTGTAGATGGCCTGTAATCAAAGGGATAATCTGAAGCAGGCTGTATCCCAGCACAGATAATGTATTCATAGATGCAGCGACATTTGAAGGAGAACTTCGCTAAACTGAGTAGCTGCAGTGTCCATTAGTTTGACCCTGAATTGCCCTGTGTAACATATTCTTTTTTTTCATCTGTTTTATTATTTTTGCAGTACTGTTCAAGTTTTCTTACTGTAGCCTACCTCGGATGTGCTCCATGCTGTGCAGTTCTCTGTGCTGCCACCGCACTCTGTATATTAAATATCTTATGACAGCATCATGTTCCTTCCTTGTAGCAGTGCTTTGCGCGAATGTGAATGTGCATTCCTTGTTTTGTGCGCATGTGCGATCATATTAGTGTCACCGTTTGCGTGCTCATGGCTCCCTCCAACTAGCATCCATTCACACATTGTCTGGTGAGTGAGCTAGAGTTTGCATACATAACCATGTGCTTTAATTGTAACTGAAATTGCAAGGTAGTATTGATGTGTTAAGTACACATTCAGGACTCTCATATGAACCAGTAGGCAAAGCTGAGGGCCAGCTGCTTTGCTGGATATTGTATCTGTAATGTTTTGCGAACGTCTGTGGTGAAAGTACAATCAGGTAGCTATCTCTTTTTTCTGGCCCATGTTTCGGGTCCCAAACCTCATTTCAACACTGCATTTTTCCATGTCTGAATATTCACATCTTGCCCAATTGCTTTACCTTACAGTTGTATATCTGCACTTGCTGTGTCAGTGTGATTTTCCCGATTACAAATGGTGCAATGCTGAGTTAGTTTTTGGGCCTTGTGCACAAATATGGTGGTGAAACAACAAATATCTAACTAGTTGTACCATCATAGGAGACATGTGTCCAAACATAATATAAGTTGCTTTGATCCCGTGCCCCCCAACCCTACACACAAAACTCCTTTTGACAGTGTCTTCATAAAGCAATGAAAAGCTGTATTGTCTGAATACCCAAACATGAATATGTAATTTTAGTATCGCCTTTGTTGTACTGATGCAATGTGATCCATGGCTCATTAATAAAGATGCGTGAAAAAGAATATTGTTAATATCATTTTCTCATGTCCACCAGAGAATTTTGCAAAATTCTGGCCCCACATGCAGTTTCTGTAACACCTGTAGTCACCACGGTGCTATGTTTTATTCCATGTTGTGCAAACTGCAGCAGCCACCTATTCCTGGTATTGAAAGACTGTACACACCTGTTAGTGGGTTACTGTTTTGATTTATTCCATGCTACCAGTTCATCACTGGTGCAGTTTCATCACCAAACATTGTTACATGCATTTTGTTCTAAGTACTAAACCAAAATAACCAGCAATTACTGTCTCATAGTTTCACTTACACAATGCACTGTGTGGTCTCATATTGCCTGAGCCATGTAATTGTGGTAACATACTGTACATAGATGCATATATACAACCTCTCTCTCTCTATATATATATATATATATATATATATATATATATATACTGTATATATATATATATATATATATATATATATATATATACTGGATATATAGATATGAATACACACACACACACACACACACTCTTTTATGTCACCTCACCAAGAAACTGTGCTACCTGTCAATTCAATA
Source organism: Neoceratodus forsteri (assembly GCA_016271365.2). NCBI lineage: Eukaryota > Metazoa > Chordata > Ceratodontiformes > Ceratodontidae > Neoceratodus > Neoceratodus forsteri. Next base: position 1,783,511,540 of record CM057452.1, read on the forward strand.
TTCATGAGTTTATCTCCATACTCTGTACTGTTGCTATAACTGCACCCAATATTCCTCCAAGTGCATACTAAATTCCCATCGCTAACCTCTCTACCCTACTTACTCCTCAATCTGCCTTCCATATTCCCCATCGCTGCCCTCCTCTCTCTCCTACGTCTTCCTTCTCCAAAATTAGACTCCCACTAGCAAGTGCCCCAACACCCGGTCTTTCTACTCCCTTCCGCCACCCAATCCAGACCTGACACTCTCTTCAGTTCCTTATGCTGCCACATACATACTGCCCCCTTCCCCAATTCTCCCCTTCCCTCTCCTTGCTCCCTTCCCTCGCCTCCCATCCACTGGGCCCTGTCCCCTTGCAGGGTTTCCCTGCATTCTGAAGGTGTACAGTTCCTGGCTTGACCCTCTTCCTCCATGCTCCCCCTCACCCTGTCTTTCCCCCTCTGCTCCCACACTTCTATTCCCCTCCTATCTGCCTGGTCCTGCCCCTGCAGTGTTTCTGGCATTCTAAGAGATATAGTTCCTGGTTTCCTCTTCTCCTCCCTCCTTCCCCTCCCTGACTTGCCCCTCTGCCCCCCTACACCTCCCCATACGGCTCCTCTCCCCCCAGGATTCTCTGCATCCTGAAGGTACAGTTCCTGCCTTGTCTCTTGGCCTCCTCCTTCTCTCCCTCCACCTCCCCTTCCCACTTCCTCCCCTCCCTGTCTTTCCCCTGTGCTGCCCCTTCCACCACCTCCTTCCAGGTCCACTACCCCTGCAGGGTTCACAGCATCCTGATGGGTACAATTCCTGGCTGTCTTGCTTCCTCCCTCCTTCCCTCCATCCCCCTCCCTCCCATTCTCCCTATCACCCCCACTTCCATTATAACTCCCACTCTTTAATACCTAAATTAGCACTTATAAACCCTGTGCTCAGCTTCTACTTCTAGCACTTCTAGGTGTACTCCATATTCTGCCTTTCCCTCAGCGGGCTACTTGCTCATGTCTTATCACTGTATGTCTCTATCTATAAGATATTTGCATATCATGCTTCTCTCTATGTCTCTTCCTTACCTATGTCTCTTCCTTTCACTTCAGAATGTACTGTACTGTATTTGACTACACTTCATGTATTTGAGATGGTCTGCTGAATTCGATATTGTTATGTTTACACCTGCCCTGCACTTTATGTATGTGACTTGTACCTGAAGTGTATCCGAAGTGTATTTAGAAGTGTACTGTATTGTTTTCTCTACATTAATTTCTTGCTTGCTCTCCAATTTCTTGTAACCTCACCCCAACCCCAGGACACTTGTAGAAACAAGCTGTTTATAGCTCATGTTGTCTCTCCTGGTGAAACCTTTTCAATTAAAATAAATACTCCTTCCTGTGTTACTGTATGATTGTGTGTGTTTGTTTCCATGTATGTGTGCATGTTATGGTTGTGGCCCACTTCCATAGGTGTGTGTGTGTGTGTGTCTGTTTGCATATGTGTGTGTGTGTTTGCATTTTTTTTTAGCTGAACTGTATCTGAAGTATATTTTTAAGTGTACGGCATTGTTTTTTCTACATTAAGTTTTTGATTGCTCTCCTATTTCTTGTAACCCCACCACCCACCCCCATGACACTTCTGGAAACGAACTGTTTACAGCTCATGTTGTCTCTCTTGGTGAAACCTTTTCAAATAAAATAAATACTCCTTCCTGTGTTACTGTATGATTAAGTTTGTGTGTGTCTGTGCTTGTGTGTGCTTGTGTGTGTATGTGTTTGTGTGTCTGTGTGCTTCCATGAATGTGTGCATGTTATGGTTGCGATTCACTTCCATGGGTGTGTCTGACTGTCGGCATGTGTGTGTTTGCATCTGTGTGTGTTTCTGCATTACCACCTATGTGTCCAGAATGAGTACTTTAGATGCATTGTCAACATAGAGAATACTCGTGCCTGACCAGAACTTGACATCCAAGCATCTGCTACAGGGATTCAATACAGAGAAACACTGTTATTCACCATGATCGGGTCTGGAAATGGTTTGTGGCCCTGAAGATAAACAATGCACCATGACCGTATTGGTTATATTATAGAGTGCTAAAAGAATTGATATAGAAATTGTCTGACTCTGTCATGACACCATTGATCTGACCACTAAAGACGTTGTTGGTGGAACATCTGGTTGTCAATGGACTACAGGACCCAAGGCAGCATGGTTTCACCAGGGGGAGGTCATGTCAGACCAACCTCATTGAATTTTTTGACTGGGTGACTAGGGAGGTGGATCAGGGGAGGGCAGTGGACATGGCCTATCTGGACTTCAGCAAGGCCTTTGACACTGTGCCACGTAGAAGACTATTACACAAACTGGAGAATATGGGTGTGGGCAGGACAGTAGTGTGGTGGGTAGGTAACTGGCTGGGTGGCAGGACACAGAGGTGGTGGTAAATGGCTGTCACTCCACGGAGGGAAGAGTAACCAGTGGGGTACCACAGGGATCAGTGCTGGGACCGGTACTGTTCAACATCTTCATCAGTGACATTGCACAGGATATAGAAGGCAGAATTTCACTGTTCGCTGATGACACAAAGCTCTGTAACAGAGTAGACACACCAGAGGGTGTAGACAGAATGAGAAAGGACCTGCAGAAACTTGAAGAATGGTCAAGGGTTTGACAGTTGAAATTCAATGCAAAGAAGTGCAAGATAATGCATATGGGGCACAAAACCCTGGCACAATATATCAGTTGGGGGTGAGGATATAGCATGCACCAAGCAGGAAAGGGATCTTGGGGTTGTCATCTCTGATGACCTCAAGGTAGAAACAGTGTGACAAGGCATCAGGTAAAGCAAATAGGATGCTGGGATGTATAGGCAGAGGCATCACCAGCAGGAAAAGGAGGTCATAATTCCGCTATACAAGACACTAGTGAGGCCCCACCTGGAGTACAGTGTACAGTTCTGGAGACCATACCTACGTGGAGACATAGACAGGGTAGAGAAGGTTCAGAGAGGGCAACAAAGATGGTGCATGGGTTGCATCACAAGTCCTATGAAGACAGGTTGAAGGAACTGAACATGTACTCCCTGGAGGAGAGGAGGAGAGAGGGATATGATAAAGACATACAAGTATCTTACAGAGAGGAACAGGGTGCAGGAAAACACTATTTTTAAGCGAAAAAGATGTTTCAGGACTAGAGGGCATGGGATGAAGTTGGAGGAAGGACGATTCAGAGGAAACATGAGAAAGAATTTCTTCACAGAACGGGTGGTGGACAAGTGGAACACCCTGCCAGAGGAAGTGGTGGGGGCTGAAACAATCACTGGATTTAAGAATGCATGGGATAGACATAAAGGAATTCTAGAGGGCAGGGGTAAGGGGAAACAGACTTCTAGGAAAACAAACTGAACTTACAAGCTCAAATGGGCAGACTAGGTGGGCCATAGGCCCTTATCTGCCGACACTGTCTATGTATCTATGTATGTATCTATGTTGGTTCCAATTGACTTAAAAATAACCAGTTTTTCACGAACAGAAGGGGGAAGTGTGTCATTCAGCAACATCACATATAAAGACATTAAAGAAGACTGCTCCAACTGCTGAACCCTGTGGTGTCCCACTAGTAACCCCACTTTCTTTGGCGTGGACTCCATTTACTATTACACTTTGCATCCTGTTGTCCACCAAGTTTTTCAGACCAGTTACCACCCTGGGACCCACTCTATGACTGGCAGACTTAATTAATCTTTTCTTAGGGACTTCGTCAAATGCCTTGCTGAAGTCTACGTAGGCCATGTCCAGAGGTCCTCCCTGGTCTACTACTTTTGTCACTCAGTACAAGACATCTATGCGATTCATCTAACATGACCTTTATGTTCTAACTCCATGCAGCCATGGGTCCTCTACACCAGTGGCCTCTAGGTACTCAACAATTCTCTATTTCCAAAGTGATACCATCATTTTACCTACCACTGAGGTTAAACTCACAGGTCGGTAGTTTTGTGCCTCTCATTTGCTCCCACTTTCGTTAAGTGCCATCACATCCCCTTCCTCAGCTCACACTTAGCACACCATCCTGCCAATATTTGTTAAAAAGGATAGCCAGTGGTGTCAGTAGTTCTCTGATTAGTTCTTTTTTAATTCTGAGATGAATCCCATGCGTTCACAGTGCTTTGTCCACCTACAGTTTTAGGAGTGCTTGCAGGACCCTGTCTTCTTTGAATGTACTGGTATCAACCACCCTATAAATACTTCTTCTGCTGTTTTGTTTTCTTAACTCACACTAGAATTCTGTTATGAATACTGAGCAGAAATATTCATTTCTGTATCCATGCTTTTTCACTGTCAGCCTCTGCCCACCCACCCCCAGTATCCTATTTTGCAAAAGTCAGCCATCCGAAAGCCCAGTATCATCGCTTTCTATTGCTTGACTCTCCGGCTGTGTTTATCATGAACAACACTTCAAGGACAGTTTGTATAGAATGCGGTGCTGCAACATCTGCAAACAGCTCTGTGTCCTGTTAGCTGAGGTTGCACATCCCCTGATTGACTTTGCTGTGATTCCATGACTCCTTGCACTCCTTGCACAATCAAGTCTGCCACTGCTTCCACAAAGTTTGCCCTGGGGGGGGGGGGCTTGCTGGCGGTACAACTCTGCACTTGAGAATAGTGATGGCACAACTATGCAACTGATATTCCCCTCTGGAAGTCCATCAGTGTCCTCAGGAGGCACCCAAGGTGGCCTTTGTGGATGTGGTGGTACTACATATAGGAAGCCCCAATGATGGTGTCTGAAATTCAACACCAGGAAATGCAAGGTGCTTCACCTGGGGAGTAGGAACCGAGGCCAGGCATACACCCTAGGAGGGGACATACTGCAGGCTTCTAGTGAGGAAAAGGACCTGGGGGTGTTGTTGGATTCCAAAATGAATAATTCTGAACAATGTAGGAGGGCTGTGGCCAGGGCAAATAGGATGCTGGGTTGCATTGCCAGGGGGATTACCTCAAGCAGCTGGGAGGTAATTCTGTCGCTGTACAACAGCCTGGTCAGACCACACCTTGAGTACTGCATGTAGTTTTGGTATCTGCACCTAAAGAAAGATTTTAAATTCCTGAAGCAGGTTCAGTGGAGGGCAACCAGGATGATCTGGGGTCTGGAGGACAGGTCATATGAGGAGAGGCTTGAGGAACTCAGCCTATTCTCACTGGAGGAGAGACAGGGGGGATATAATTGAGATCTTCAAGTATCTAAAAGGGGCAAATGAGGTAAACCATAATGGGGTCTTTCAGAGGAAGGTAGGAGGGGCCACCAGGGGGCACAGTTGTAAGCTGGAGGGTGGGACACTCAGGGGGGAAAGGAGGAGGTGGTACTTCACTGAGAGGGTGGTAGAACCATGGAATGCACTGCCTGAGGAGCTGGTGGAGATATCTACGGTGGAGGGGTTCAAGAGAGGCTGGGACAGATACAGGTGGGGGGAGCTGAGGAATGCTTGTCTGGGGGGGGGCAAAACTCTGACAAGGAAAGGGGGATCATGGAAGGGGCCAGGGGGATGGTATCGGTGCCCATTTCGAATACTGACTCCTGAGCACACTCTATAGACCATGAGGCCTACTCTGCTGGCATTTTCAGTAGTTAGTATATTAGTATTAGAACTTGTAGGAGGAATGAACTCCTGGAGTGGTACTCACTTGTCTTGTCATGAGTGTGTATGGATGTCAGGTGAAAACCACATGCCAAGACTTGAAGGGATTGGAAGCATATCATGGTGATCGCTATGTAAGCTCTAGGCAAAGGTGATGCTGCCCATAACAAAAATATAATGCATAATAAATTATTCTGATGAAATGCATTGTCTTGCATTTCAAGTTTTGGGAATATAGCGTAAAGCATGACATTTGTGTTAATAGTAATTGTCAAAATAGTTCAACATGAATCATATTTTACCATCCACTTTAATTGAATATTGTGACCTTTAACACAGCTCAGTTGTGCATTACCAACACACTATGAACTGCACCATTTTATTTTGCATTTCATTAGGTTATTTGGTTAAAAAACTTGATTTGCATTTGTTCATGTAAACATTTGGTCATGTGTCTAAACAACAGTATCAATATTTCTTGTAGCAAAATGGCGACAGAGTACTGCGATCCACAAAGTGATGACACTACTAGTACTGATGGAGATAGTGACAGTGAGGTGGCACGGTTCTGTATGGATGTATTGCACAGAGCAACTAGAGGCAAAGGTTAGATTAGGCCATATATGGTTTAACCACAACGAGTAAGTCCACAGGTATCGTCTAGTGATGAGAGCAGTTCAAGTGAGGATGAAAATGAAGTACTGCCAACTCGCATTGATGACCTGAGTTTGAACACCTGTGGCAACTGCACAATAATGTCAGCTGCCAGAGAATGCCTGTGCTGCAACAAAGTTGGCCATCATTTGGGAGATAAGTTGGATGGATTGCCTGCATAACACAAAATGCTGATTTTCAAATTGGATGCCTCGATCCTTTTGTCATGCATCTAGCTTTAATTATGATTTGCGCATGCTACCAACACCCTCAGACAGAACATCCTGTGCCTAATAGGTATGTGGCATTGCATTGTTTGTCCGCTATTATATTGTTGGGTATGCTTGGTTTTTCTCACTGCAATACTTTCCCTGGTAGTCTAGTGTCCAACCCTCCCTGCCCCAAACCAAATTGTGGTGTGAATATTGGTATAAAAATGTCCATGATAGTCCAGTTGCCCCCTGCCTTTCCTGAACACCATCTGTACAAAAATTAAAGTGATAAATGCCATGGTAGTCTACTGGTGCCCCCTCTCATCCCCAACCCCATCTGTATAATAATGCAAGTGTGAAATTCCCTGGTAGTCCAGTGGTGTCCCCCCTCCCATCCCCGACAGTGAATGACACAAAGTTTTGAATGAATGCTCACAGTGCAGACTGTAAGGCCATTTGGTTGACAGTGTCGACCAATGGTATTGTACGGCATACTGTAAGCTGTCATTGTGTAACAGCTCAGTCTGCAGGCAGCCGTTGAGGTGTGTGCATAGGGTTTTCTGCCTGATGGCTTCATTGGCCATGCTGGGACAGGTTAGCATGGTGGGTGTGGATGCCTCAGTGGTCGTGGGGGTAGTGGGTACTTGGGGTACCATGGTAATATTTGAATTTATTTTATATGTCACAATTGGGGCTGTGAGGGGGGCCAGTGAACTACCTGGATAATTCAAACTTGGAGTATTTCATGGACGTCATCGGGGATGGGAGGTGGTCACCACTGCACTACCAGGGAGATATTATTCCAACAAGTATTCCAAAGGGTGGGTGCAGAAAATCAATGGTGTGGGTCCCTAAAGACTTCAGTTTAACCCTATGAATGTAACCCTAGGTGTAATGTGTGGGACATCACTGTGCCTGGCATCTGACATATCTAGTGGTACTGTCCCCCAGTACCTGTTCATCATTGTGACCTCACTGACTGTGATATCAGTGCTGCTTATGAACATCCACACAACAGCTGACCGGTCAGTCACTTGTGATCTCACTGTCAATTACATCACAATGCTACTGAGGTAATGGGAGGCAGTACTGCTACATATCTCAGTTGCCAGGTTAAGACCTGTGCCACACATCCAGCACAGTATTATTATGCATACAGGTTTCTGATGTGCCGAAGGAAATAGAAAATCAATTATGAATTAAAAAGTTATAACTGAGTACTTATTAAAATATGTATTATTTCCCCGTGTGCCTATTTTGGCAACACTACCTCTAAGTTTGGAAAGATATATATGTATGTATGTATTAACATCATTAAATTGCCTTTACTTCTATTTAGGTCCATGAGATTGGCAGCCTACATTCAGTATACCCATTGGGTTCACGATGTCCTTGGCAGAAAAGTACGCCATGTGATCCCAGCTTGCGCTGTCACAGCTACCAGAGTAGCCTGAGGCTAGTGGAATATAGCATGGTTTCCGTAAGGCTGATGAAGATGAAAATGATGATAACATCATGGCACAGTTGTTGCTGGAACAGTTACAACCTCAATAGCTTGCTATTGTCTGTACACCTCTGTTGCCTTTGAAAGTTGTGTTCTATTGCTTGTTGTTAAGTCTAACCTTGTTAATACTTTAAGTGGACATCAAATGTGTATGACCACAAGGCTTCATTTTTTTTTTTTTTTTTTTATTTAATTTTTACTCCCCGAGCCTGCTAGCCGCCATATACCTCAGCCCGGTCACGGGCCGCCTGCCTCTGTCCCCCAGATCAGCCGCTGTCCCCCGATACCCCGTGGCTTTCCCCCCACGGTGGGGCCGTGGCGCACCCCCCTTATGCACCGCAGGCACTGGGATTAGGTCGGGGGGCCCGGCCTGGGGAACACATCGAGGCCTGGTGGCGGGCTTCACTCTCGGCGGCAGGCAGGCTCCTTCTTTTTCGCTTTTTCCGGGGAGGCGGGGTCGTGCCATGATGTCACCATCCGCCCTGCCTCCGACAAGCTTACTTCTGTCAGTCTGCATAGGAACCCCGGTCTCCACCAGGGGTTCCCATGCACTGCACGCTGCCCGTACCCTTCCCCCGGAGAAGGAGAGCTGTCTGCGGACGCTCGATCCTACTCCTCCCCGGCCGGCCCTCCGACGACCCGAAGGCTTCATTTGTTGAAGTCATGCTGTTACTTGTCAGCCCAAGTTACCCTGTTATGTGAACATACCCTTTGTTATGCAGTGTGTATAATTTTATGCATACAGAACTATAGCTGAAACCATGATACTTTCAGTAATGTGTTGATAGAGCAATATACAGTAGATGACTCATGAAGCAGTATATTGCAGTAATGTCGCACACAGTTCTCATCATTGCATGTTTTTTAATATGTTCATAGTAAGTTTCAACAGATGAAAAATGATGAACAGTAGGAATGCATTTATTAATATTTATACACTTTCATTAGTGGCTCTTTGACTGTGGCTTAAAACTGCCCTTGCTTATCACTGTTTCATTTTTGATGTCAAATAAATTAGTTGACAACAGCATTTCAGTTGTGTAACTATTTAAAGTTGAAGGTGACACAGTTGTACAGAAACAGTTGAAAACATAATGCTAATAGCATAAACAACAAGGTCTGGCATTGATAGCCATTGACTGGTTCGACAATACACACGCTGGTGTTAGGAGTGTGGTAAAGAAAGTGAATATACACTACACGCAAAGGATGTCTTCAGCTCTGCTTGAATCATGAGGAATGTTCCTCTAGTAACTCCTCCTCCTTTGCAGGTCTCTTTATGCCGGCAATATTGGGAGGCAACTCTGGAGACTCCAACTGTGATATGTCGTCAAGTGTGCCATCATGCATCTGAAGTACATCATTAAGTAACCCAGACACATATGTGTACTTCTTTGGTTCCTTTATACTTTTCATCACCCATTGATGTGTCTGTTTAGAAAAAACAATCTGGTGACATGTCTGGCCCTTGTTTTTGCCTTTTTTGATGACTGCCTGGGGAAGGTTTTGGTTGTTGGTGTAGTCGAACATGGCTAATTGCATTCTTGCCGTCATTTCTTGATACCCAAAGTGCTGTCTTTTTGGGTAATACTTAGTAAGGAGTGAATTAAACACTTCTAGACTGCCTCATGGCAAAACTGTGTTATTTTTCCCATGTCTTTAAGAAGGCGTGTGTCCATGACAACTGCCTTCAATGCCTCGTATGCTGGTTCATTTTTCTGAAGCCACTCCATGTTTCTGAGTTCCTTCACTGTCAGTGATCCATGTTCACACTTGTGGTACTCCAAATGCAGCATCCCATGAGTGAATATCTGCAGTGTGTTCCAATACCGAAACCCACTTTTCCTGCAGTGTGGTGCTGTTCTCATTGTTGGTGTTTGCCGACCACCAAAAGTGGTTTAGGAGTGATCTAATCCATCCTGTGAGCTTCTCACACCTCTTTTGCTTTGCCTTTGCTGAAAGTTGTTTAACTATGGATTTGCAGACATGCCACACATCATACTGGTGGTCAATGCCAGGAAATGTGACACCCTTGGCCATGAGATACGATATTTGCTGATGTCGGTCTGTTGCCACTGTCTTCACATGTATTTCTCCATTCAAGAGTAGTTGCATGCAGTGTATGAAGACCTCCTTCTCCATAACATTTGAGTTTTCCACCTCAGACACTTGTACCAATGAGGATTCAAGTATGGAACTGCTGGTCATATCCATGATGATATAAGTGCAGTATTTCGCACTACGACCCAGGGAGTTGCATCATCCATCACCAATTACTGTTACTGCTGTGTTGCGAACAATATCCCAGTTTCTTTTCTTCATATTGAGCCATGACCTGTTGATGATGGTTTCTCTGATAAATGGAATGCCCAAAAAATGAAGAAACTGAGAAATATGTCCGTATGTGTTCCCACTAAAAAGAATGCAGGATGCCATTAGTAGATTTCCTGCACCCATCTTACTAACCAATGGCTGCAACCGCCATGTGAAAATATGGTTATTTGGACAGCAGAAGTTGGCGACATACATACTGCCACGCTGAAAACTGTCAGTCATCATCAGCGGCAGATTGCACAATTTGCAAGCTATCATGCTGAAGATGGTAAACAATAAGCTGCAGAAAACAATGTATTTCGACTCCTCAGTGATTTCTTCACCACGGTGTATGGAGTCCTATGCATCATTGTCAATGTCCATGTCAGAATTGGAATTGAAGAACGGTACAAATAATAAATGCTGTGTGTCTGTCTCATCAGCTGTAGCAGAAGACAGCAAAGTTATACTTGCTTTATGGAGGGTGTTATCTACCATTGTGTGCTTCTGGGGAGTGGATGTACATGTGGGAGGATCAAGAATTATTGCATGAGCATCGTGATCCAGGTCAATGCCAGACTGATGTATACATTCAATGTGAGGTCCATCTTCGTTATTAGATTTGGACTCTAATTGTGACTGTGATTTTGATGAATATGTGTGGTCTTTGTAAACCTCTTTGGGAGTCTCCGGCCATTGACAGGCAAAGTCTGAAGTCTCAGCACTGCACTGCACAGCAACGGTGTTACATCTGCTATTCATATTCAGAGCATCAGTGCAGGTTAATGTCTGACTGGTTGACTCTTGATGGTTAACCTACAGTGTACAAAGACAGAAATCAATTAGTGAGTGTGGACGATAGGCCAGATGTATACATAATAAAACATGGTTGACTATCAGTGAACACAAAATGTAGCTGGTGGAATTCAGAGTTTGGGGAAACATAAGGATGTAATTATTCAATAATAGGGTGGTGAACTCTTGAAATGGAATTACACATGAGGGAATGTGTGGGTGTTGTGTGCGTGTGTTGGTAGTGTCATGTGTGTGATAGGGGCGTGGGTGGGTGGTGACATGAGTAATAAGGCCCTGTGACTTGAATAATGGTGGCATGCTTTAGAACATAAAAACATAAGAAAATTGCCAACAAAAGGAGACCTCTCGGTCTATCGGGTGTGCTCAAAATAATATGGATACTTTACAGGATTCATTCTGCATCTGTGACCGTATCCCCCTCTCTCCCCCCAACAAATTTACCGGTCTTTCCCCTTCCACGGCCTCCTGACATTCCTTTATGCCTGTCCCAGGCTTTCTTGAAAGCTTCCACTGACTTCGACTCCACCACCTCCTGTGGCAGCTCATTCCACGCCATCACCACTCTTTCTGTAAAAAAGTGCTTTCTAATGTCTGTCTTGAATCTACCCCCCACCAGTTTTAGGTTGTGCCCTCTGGTGGTGGTGGTGGTGGCCCTTTTATTGAATAGGTTCCTGCAGCCCACTATGTTAAGTCCCTCAAGTATTTGAATGTCTCAATCATGTCCCTCCTCTGCCTCCTTTCCTCCAGAGTGTACATCCCCAGGTCCTTTAACCTCTCTGCATATGATGTGTCCTGCTATCCCTCTGGTGTTGGTGGTGCCGTGTGCTTTCTTAATGGTAGAGGGTGTTTGCAGCATGCTGGATGGGGGCATTTGTGAGTGGTGTTATTTCTATTATGTGTATGTGAGTTTGAGGGAGCATGTACTGCAGGCTTCGGAAGGGGAGGAGGTGGTGTGTGTTTCTGTGATGGAGCCAAGAGTGGGTGGTATCAGTGAATGTAAGAAGCCTGGGTAAAAAGTCAGCTGAGCTGCAGGCTCTCTTGGCAGTGGAGAGTGTCCGCATTGCGGCCATAATGGAAACATGGCCCACCCAGTACCAGGAGTGTGATATAATGATCCCAGGGTACAGGATATTCAAGAAGGATAGGGATAAGTGAAAGGAGGGGTTCATGTTCAATATGGTTAGGGAAAGAAAGGGCTGTTGGAGGCTACTGGGACATGCACAAGGGTAAGGAATAAGAAGGAAGGGGCAAACAAGCCCAGTTGGTTGACTCAGGAGGTCATGGATGGGGGTGGAGCCAAGAGAAAAGCATTTAGGAGGTTCAAGATATCCAGAGGGGGGGAATCAACAAGGATAAATATACAAAGAAGTCCAGGGAGGTTAACAGGTTTGCTGGGGCGGCCAAGGCATCTAGAGAGCTCAGACTGGCACAGGGTATTAGGGATGGAGAAAAGGACAACTTCAGATACATAACAGAGAGAAGGAAAAACAAAGACCAAATTGTGAGGAGTCGGAAGGATGAAGGGTGGGTGTAGGATGGTGGGTGATCAGGCAGAGGTATTAAATGGATAATTCTGTGTTTACAGAGGAGAAAGGGGGTCAAATACCACAATGGGGGGTGGAGCGGGCAGTGGGGGGAAAGGGGGCGACAGATACAGGGATTACAGAGTACAGAGTTCTGGAAGGATTAAGGCCACTAAGGGTGGATAAGGCACCAGGACCCGACGGCATTCACCCTAGGTTACCTAAGAAACTAGCGAAGGTAGTGGCAGGAATGCTGGGTGACATGTTCAATACCTCTCTGGTCACAGGATGGCGTACCACAGGACTAGAGGATGGCCCATGTGGTGCCCATTCACAAAAGTGGCCCTATGGATGAGCCAGGCAACTATAGACCAGTGAGCATCACATCAATCATGGGTAAGCTCATGGAGACAATCCTAAAAGAAATGCTGTTGACCTTTCCGGAGGACAATGGACTCCAGGACATTCAGCAACATGGGTTTGTCTCTGGCAGATTCTGCCAGACAGACCTAACTGAGTACTATGACTGGGTGACCAGGGAACTGGACAAGGGCCATGCGGTGGATGTCCAGTTTTTAGACTTCAGTAGAGTATAGGCAGTATAGCCTAGAGGTTAGAGGAATGAGGTGTGAACAAGCTTGGTACATCCAGCAGACCAGACCTGAGTTTGATTCTCACGATCTCCACTTGCATACTATGTGACTCTGAGCAAGTCGCTTAACCACCCAGTGCTCCCAGTTCGCCCCTGAAAACAGGCATTTGTGCCTAGTGGGCCATACCTGGTAACCAAAGACATAAATAAATAAATAAAAAAATAAAACTTTTGATTAAGTGCCGTATGTGAGGCTGGGGGTGGGGAGCTGAAATATATAGGGTGGGAACAAAGATGGTAAATTGGGTCAGAAACTGGCTGAATAGAAGGCAGCAAATGGTGGGTGGGTGGGGGAGTCATCCCCAAGGACAGTGATGAGCATGGTGCCACAGGGATCGGTGCTGGGACCGGTGCTTTTTGGGATATTCATAGCTGATATCTCACTTGGGATCCGGAGCAGAATCAGTCTGTTCACAGACAATACAAAGATAGGGGCTGTGGTAAATGACATAAAGGGTTGCAGGGGGCTGCAGAAAGACCTGATCAAACTTCAGCAGTGGTCAGAAACACGGCAGTTGGGGTTCAACGCCAAGAAATGCAAGGCACTACACTTTGGGGCTAGGAACCAGGGGTGGAGCTATCGCCTGGGGGGGGGGGAATGGGGGACAGCTGGAATGTACCAAGAGGGAAAATGATCTTGGAGTGCTTATAACAGGGAGTATGAACAACTCAGCTCAGTGCAGGAAGGTGGCAACAAAAGCAAACAAGATCTTGTGCTGAATAGTGAGGGGATTCTCCTCCAGAAATAGGGAGGTGATTGTTCCCCTGTACAGGTCGCTGGTCAGGCCGCACCTGAAATACTGCATGCAGTACTGGCGTCCATTCCTGATGAAGGATATCAGATTATTGGAGGGGGGTGCAGCATAGGGCAACAAAGATGATCCAGGGATTGGAGTGAATGTCTGCCGCGGATAGGCCGGGTGAGGTGAACATATACTCCCTGGAGGAGAGGATGGATAGGGGAGATATGATCGAAACCTTTAAATACTTAGAGGTGATTAGTGAAACTAATGCAGAAGGAATTTTCCTGATTAGAAGAGGGAGGGATATGAGAAGGCACCAGCAGAGACTGGAGGAGGGTAAGATTCATGAGGGAAATCAGGAAACACTTTTACGGAATGGTTGGTGAACAAGTGGAATACTATACCAGTGCAGGTGGTATCCTTTACAACATTAGTTCTCAGACTTTATCCTAGTGAGCCTCCCCCAAGCCATGAAAAAGATCCTGAACCTCCCAGACATATTGAAATAATCTTAGACCTCTCCTCTTAAAAATAACATACTTTTCACAATACCCCAAAAATAATGTAAAACCCCTTTGAGTAGTTGGCTCTCATTTTATTCAACGTATTGTAACCCCCTTCCACAGGCTAGCCCTACTTGATCTGCTATTTTGAGTCTTGAACCATTGTTACCCCTTGTTGGAGTACCTTTATGGATCAGAATGCTTTTTCTGTTTCCCCGCTATCTGGAGTAACCTTCCTACCCACATCTGTGTCGCCCCCACCTACCTTGCTCTTAATCAGCTTCTAATGGATCATTTTGTTCCCTCCTGCTCTTAGTGCCTAGTTCCTCTATGCTTAATACTTGCATTTGGGTTGTTCTACCACCAGCTTCATTGCTCAATTTTGCCTCTCATTATTATTTTATTGTTCGTATTTGTTTGCACTATTGTTCATTTTGTATTGCTTGACTGTTTCGATATTACCTTTTTGAACTGCATTCACTCCCTACCCATCCCCGGGTACACATAAAGTGAGCCTTGGCTCAGTGTGCCTCCCCCGGTCACAGATTTGTAAACACATACAGTACATAAATTCAGCTACTATTATCCTCTTTTAGTTTGCATTATCCTTTCATAGAAATATATCAAACTGAAAATGTATTGTATTTTTTTAAATTTGCTTGAGCCTCCCCTAGAACAAGTTGAGGCCTCTCCACGGACCCTGGCCTCACCATTTGAGAACTCCTGCTTTAGAACAGTGGGTGGTTTTAACAGATGGGACAGACTAAAGTGGGGGTACTGATGAAGAGGTGGGACAGCTGTGAATTGAGTGGCTAGCTGCACAATTGAGCAGACTTGATATACCGTGAAGCCTGTTTTTGCTTGTGTTTTCATATGTTTGTAGATAGATCTATGGTACTGGATCTGCTGGCAATTTCATATGTTGGTATGACTGCATGTATGGGTGGTGCACAGTAGGTGTAAGAAACTTTCAAGGCAGAAATAGTGAGTAGAATGAAGTACAGTGACTTGATAAGTGTCACATGGTATGTATGTGGTGTTTGTGCAATTCAAAATAAGTTCTACAGGTTTGCAGCTTTATGCAATAAACCACAGAGTTGCATGACTATGTAAAGGTCACACAGTGGCAGTTTGTGAAACAATGCAGGTAACAGGAAGCATTAAACATCAAGTTCATAACATTAATAATCAGTTGTTTATGTACTCTGTAATTCTTCACTGTTAACTATTTGGTCGGGTGCAGGTACTGCACAATATGTTTGTACATTCAGTTCACCATTCTAGGCCATCATGATGCCTAACATGAGTAATATAAGTGATGTCATAAAGGAAGAGAAGTCACTGAAATGTGAAACAGAACCTTGTAGTGACTGAGAAAAACAAAGAACATTTTCAAATCCATGCAAAGTAAGATCACTACTTTATCAACAAAATAACGACATAAAATAAACAAAACAAAAATATAAAAAGAGGCAGATGTTTCCAAGTATGAACAGTTACTATACCTTCAGTCACAAGTAATCATCAGAGGCATCACCAATATTTTGTGTGTGGTGGTTGGTATAAAATCACAGTAGGAAGGTGGCAGAGAATGACTGTGGCATATTATGATGCATATGCAGAGGGATCAGTGGCAGAAGAAGGGATGCTTGAGATAGGGACACAAGGGCAAAAGTATTAGATTTAAGGAGGGCGGATTTCATTGAAATGGTTAGATGTTTTAGAGCAGCCCTGGAGAAGGGAGAGGTAATGGAGGGAGTGGAAGAACAGTGGGGGAAAAGTAAAATGAGTCATAGGAGAGGTAACTAACCAATGCGTTAGGATAGTAGCCAAAGGGAAAAGAAGAAGGAAGCCACTATGGTTCTCTGAAGAGGTAGCAGACAAAATAAGGGCTAACAGACCAAGTTTCAATAAGTATAAGGGAACCCAAAGGAAGGAGGACAGGGAGGTGTACCTTGAATGTCTAAGGGAAGCATGGAAAGTTGTTAGGAGAGCCGAAGCACAGACAGAGGAAGATTTAGCACAGATTGTGAAAAAAGGGGAAAAACATTCTATTGGTACATCAGCAGTAGAAGAAAAAACGGGTGGGGGCGGGTAATGTGACTCTCAAAGGGAGGATGGAAAATGTAAGAAGGGGGACCTAGACAAAGTAGAAGTACTGAACAAATACTTCTGTTCAGTATTCACTAAGGAGGGAGAGGGTCGAGGACCACAGTTGGGGAGAAAGGCAATGGGGGGAATAAGTGGACACCAGTCCATTCACATTGGAGAGAGAGAGTTCTGGAAGAACTCGCAAAGCTGAAGGTGGATAAAGCCATGGGGCCAGACCACATACATCTGAGGATATTAGGAATACTGCCTACAATTATGGATGCTGCATCTTTGTTACTACCTATGGAGGTTGGAGGCAGTACAGACAACAGCAACAAAAATTCTACATGCTTTACACCAGCGAACATGGGGAGTGGTTGAAACACCTTATTATAGACTCAATGGAAGACTGGAGGCAGGCGGGGGACATGATATACAACTTCAAGTACCTGAAGGGCATAAACAAGGTGCAGGGGATGGCATCTTTCAATATTGGAGCAACATGAGACTGAGGGGGCAGTATATGACAAGTGAGGGGGGAAGGTCAAGGGTAAATGTGAGGATATTTTTCATCACAGAACGGGTGGCAGAAACATGGAACAATCTGCAACAGGCAGTGGTGGCCACAAACACTGTGGGGGGCCACAATCTGGCAAGATACAGACATCAAGGGACAATCAAGGTGGAAGGGAATAACATACATGCTGACCAGGGAGGCTCAAAGGCCACAAGAAAGAATAGGGCTACAGGCAGACTCCATATGCCTGGCGGTCCTTGTCTGCCGACAGTGCAGCTATTTCTATGCTTATATGTTTCAGTCCGTATCTGATATCAAATTGTATCCTTCTAAATGGTAAGGTAGTGCAGGTGGCTAAGTGTGCAGCAGATCCACTCAAAGTTGTTGTGATACTGAAGGCATGGAAAGGTGACCATCACATTTTGCAAAAAAGGTACTTGTCTGCCGTTAAGTTATATTTTGCCATGCAGAAAAGCAAGGGGTAGGTAACTGTAAAAGGAGATCAAATGTGGTGGTGGTGGTGACGTATGTCAGATACGGTATTATGAGGGTGCTAGGGCATGAAATGCGGGTATGTGTGGGTTGTGGCATGTGTAATGTGGGAAGATGTGGGTAGTGCCAGGTGTGTGATGGGTACTTGTAGAGTTGATGGACTGCATTATGGGCCCATGTGTTGGTGGTACTGTATATAAAGTTGACATGTGAGGGTGGTGGCTTATCTGATGGTGCATGTGGGGGTGCTGGCATGTGTTTGATGCGGACAAAGGAATGAAGTCTGAGTGATGGGTGCCTGGGTGGTTGGTGGCATGTGTGTGATGTGGGCATGATGTGGTTGTGGAATGTGTAATGAGGCCATGGGGAGGTTGTGGCATGAATAATGGTGGAATGTGGGTGTGGTTATGTGTGTAATGTTGCCACATGTGGATAGTGGGTTATTTGACAGGTACATGTGTGGGGGTGGTGGCATGTGTCTGATGGGGGCAAGGGTGGGGAGTAGCCTGTGTAATGTGGCCATGTGGTGGTGGTGGCTTGACTGATAGGTCACTGTGGTGGTGCTGGCAATAATACTGGTGGCAATTGGGGGCCACTAGCGTGTGTGATGGGACAGACCTGACACAGGTGATTAGAGCTGCAGTCTGGTACCTCAATACACATTATACACATCAAACCACCTTCAAACTCTGGCCAGACTGCTGGCACAGAGACAAGTCATCCATCTACAGTGGCAACATCCCATGTTCGGGAATGGACTCAGGAGTTGGAGGGCCGGCCGTGGGGAGAAGGATTGAGCATCCAATGGACTGCTGTCCTTCTCCAGGGGGAGTGGGGATGAGTGGGTGGTGCACTACAGATCCTGGGCAGAGGCTGGGGGTTCCACAGTGGTCTGCACCAAAATGCAAGGATGGCTGGGCAGATGCTGGATGTCATTGTACATCAACACACCTGGTGTTTCAGCACTGACAAAAAGCCATCCCCCATGCATAATGCCAGCTCCACGGCTGTCCCCACTGCCTACCACTGTCTATCAGGGGTGTCCTGCTCCCATGGCCCCAAACCAGGGTGTAAACCAGGTCTTGCCTACCCTAGTGTTCGTCAGGAGGGGATGCCTGCATGCCTGAGTATGGGTGGACAGTTAGCAGAGCCTGACCGAGTTCTAATACAGGGGTCCGGAACAAAAAAACAAAAGAGCACCACCTTCAAACTAACAACATAGCAGTACATGTGTGAGGAATATTATGTGGTGCTACTAATATGTTAGCAGCATGACAGTGTCACACAACAGCTACCGATAGACGAGCAGTTCATGTTCAAGGGTATAATTGCTTACATTACCTGAACTGTCAAGACTCAACAATATGGACTGCTGGACATAGGATGAATAAAGACTGAAGAAACAGAACCATCATGTAACTGCTCTTGGGTTTCTCTGCATTTGAAAATGAAAAAAAATAATGACATAAAAAATATAACAAAACAGAGTCATAAGGAAGACACACACATATGTATATAAATGTTTGTACATATACAGATATATATATAGATATATATACACACATATGTATATAAACGTTTGTACATATACATATCTATATATATATATATATATATATATATATATATATACACACACACACACACACACACACACACACACACACACACACACACATAGGGGATACATGATGGGCAGGAGTGGGATATATTTTCACTCCTGCAGAGTGAGCTCTGTATTCTCACGAGTGCTGAAGGCACAAGCAAGAATGCACAGCTCACTCTGCAGGAGGGAGAATATTTCCCATATCCCACCATCTGCACATCATGTGTGCTATTTATACAATGGGGTAAGAGCTTATGAAGTGTAATTTTTACGTTGGCTCGAACTTGCGCAGCCAACATATGGTAAAAGGTAGGTAAAATTTTATTTTATACATGTAATACATGTCATTTGGACAAAAAGTCCAGTTTACAAGACAGACCTGTGCAATCCCTATCTAAGTACGTGCAATAAAGTTTCATAGTAATACATAGACAAACACATCAATAAATAATACCAAATAACAAAGTACAAAAAAAATGAAAGAAAAAATGCTTCCTTTATCAATATATAAAAGAAGAAATCTTATCTATTTCTAAAATACATTAAAAGAATATTCAACACTTACGAACATGGATATTTAATTCCTTTATGGTATGAACAAATGTAGAATGATTTGTAATTTCCCTTACATCTACAGGAAGAGAATTCCAAAAACTGGCAGCTTGATAAGTTAAAGTCCTATTACCATATTTATTTCGTGATTTTTCTGCAGTAATCTTATTTAAACGAACTGATCTAGTTAATAACCTTTTAGAATATTGTTTCACTGGAAACAGCAGTAATGAAATTGGATGATTTAAACAGAGATGTTTCATTTTATGAATTATGGTTAACCAATGACATAATTTATTTCCAAAGGTAGCCAATTCACTTTGTTCAGCAATAAACAATGATGAGTATGATAATTCCCCTTTAAAACATATCTGACCACTCGAAAATAAATTTTAGCCAGCTTGGCCAAAAGTGTTTTATTAGTTTTCCTATATATCACTTCACCATATCTTAACACTGGAATAATTAACTGATCAGCCTGCTTTTTTCTATCTATTGTTGTTAAACATTCTGTACTTCTCTTCAAAGCCCCCGCCCTTTTATTAACTTTTGTTACCTACTCTGTAATATGAGAAGAAAAGGACATATGCTCATCAAATATCACCCCCAGATAACTATAATCCTTAACCTGTTCTAATTTAATTGAATTTTCAGTATGAATATAAAGTTTATGAATGAGATCATTACTTTTTTTGAATGAAAATTTCATACATTTCGTTTTCTTTGTGTTCATGATCAATTTTGACTTGATGAACCACCCCTCGATCTTTAAAAAGTCTGATTGCAGATTTGATTGCAATACATCTTCTGTTTTACCAGATGCAATAATTACCGTACTGTCGGCATATAACCGAATCTCTGTATGCTCGACCACCAATGAAAGATTATTTATGAATATAAGAAACGTAAGAGATCTCAGGATCGATCCCTGTGGAACACTCTGTTAACACTTCTGCTATCCGATAAGCAACCCTATACCTCCACCCTCTGAGTTAGGTTACCCAAATATGATTTTAACCAACTTAAGGGACCATCTCTGATACCTATCTCTTGCAATCTGTCGATCAATAAGGGGTGGTCCACCAGGTCAAAAGCCTTCGAAAGATCTACAAAAATTACCGCTGCCTCCATATTGTTTCCTAAGGACTTATTTAACAGGTCACTAAATTCAAAAAGGGCTGTTGTAGTGGAATAGTTTTTTCGAAAACCAGATTGTTTTGATGTTAACAAACTATATTTGTCCAAATAGTCCATAACCTGTACAGAAATAAGTTTCTCCAAACTTTTTGATAAAAGAGGTAATAAGGCTATAGGCCTATAATTATTTACTTCTACCACACCTCCCCTTTATAGATCGGTTTTACTCTACTTTGTTTCCAAGATAAAGGAAAATAACCAATTTGAAGACTCCAATTAAATAGATAAGTAATAATTGGTGCTATATTAAAGGCTGCTAACTTCAAGAACTTGCCTTCAAGGCCATCATTTCCAAAGGTTTTATGAATATTTATTTTTTGTAGTACTTTATAAACACTAGTGATAGTCAAGATTTTAAATCTAAACAGGGGGAGTCCATTATTTGAAGATGTTGTTTTAGTTTGTTCCAAATCTTGCTTATAGGAAATTTTACAATTAGGAAGGTCAACAAAAAAAATTATTTAATACATTAGAAATGTCCTTTGGATTTTCAATAAAAATCTCACCATGTTTTAACCTAGTTATTCCCTCTGAGCAATTACTACCTGATTTGGTCAATTGCTTAACCACTCTCCAAAAATGTCTCGGATCAGGACTCATAATATCAATTTTATTTTTATAATAGGACATCTTAGAAGTTTTAACTAACCTTTTACACTTATTTCTGGCAACCTTAAAAAGAATCCAGTCCTCTTCCAATTTAGTTTTCAATGTTTTTTTCCAAATTCTATTTTTGATTCAAATTTGCTTTAATAATCTATCATTAATCCATGGTAGTTTGAAAAATGTTGTTTTTATTTTAATTTTTGGTGCATGCAAATCACAGATTTCTCCAAAAGTCTGGGTAAAATATTCTACCACAGTATCAATATCTGCAATTAGTCTGCAATGATCCCAGTTCACTTCATTTATACTTTCCAAAAATAGGGACTCTGAAAACTTTCTATAATCTCTAGACCAATTCTGGCTTTCATAAACTGAATTTTGCTGAAACTGGGACCGAGGCAAAGTAACCCAGACCGGATTATGATCTCCAAGACATGGAGGTAGAATACCTGAAGCTTGAATTTCAATTTGTGTGGAAACCAAGATTAAATCTAAAATGGATCCATTTGTTATGTTAGATGTATATCTAGTAGGGCTTTTTATAAGTTTTTTTTTTATACTTCATTTTTATTAAGCACTGGTTAATAACAGTACATTATGGCACTTATTCAATCATGAATATGATCAATGCAGTTGATATCAGGACATTTCAGCTAAATACTAAAAATTCCATAATATTATTTATTTTAAGCACTATACACCAATTTCAGGTGTAGCGGAAGAACCTGTCACTATATAAGGTTTACATTGTACATAAAGCCACTACTACCTAGTGGAGGATTGATCCAGGATTTGATTAGAGAAAACAACAATGGTATACAGTGCAGATGTTTAAGAATAAAGAAAGATTAAAAATCTTTAAAAGAACCCATTCTAAAAATAGAAAAAAAAAATAAAAAGTTTGATTGGTCAGCTTATTTATCATTTAGATTTTGTTTCAGATAAACATATTTCTAAAATATTGTCATCATTCAGATATTTCTTCCCTTATAACCGGGACAATAGGGTATGAGGCCCATGCACTAGAGGATTTATTATATAGATTGGGATCGAATCCTCTATGTTTCTTCCCCATTTGCAAGGTGCGGGCTGGTTCAAAACTCCTTACCTATGCACCAGGGAGAACTACTTTAATACTCTCAGGTTGCCCTTGATCAAAACATCCTGGTCATACATAACCCACCTGGTCCATCTGTTCACATAGACTACTGACTTATCCTGTAAATTATGGGAGATATTCTCAAATGTTCTGATTTGGTCTACAGTACTCCTCCATTTGAAGATGGAGGGGGGTTCCTCTTGTAGCCATCTCCTGGTTATAGCCTTATAGGCCACTACCAGTAGTATAGACCACATATATTTCATATCTTTTTGTTTAAGAGACTCCAGGGGAATACCCAGGACCAAATTCTGAGACATTAAAGGTACATCAAGAATTAAGATATTAGAAATGTGCTGAGTGACAGATGACCAGAAGGGCTGAAGCTTCGGACAGTAATAAAATACATGCGCATGGGTTGCCACCTCTGTCCCACATGCCCTCCAACAATCTGAGGGAAGGCTAGGGTTTCTTTTGGCCTGTAGATGGGGTGTTAAGAAAAACCTTGTCTGAACTTTCCAGGCATATTCACGCCAATTCGGGGATGAAGTGGTGGACCAGGTCATCTGCCAGATCTTAGTCCATTGTGGTTGTAATAATGGGAGATGAAGATCCTGCTCCCATTTGACCTTGAGAGGCTCCAGCGTGTGCTCCTGCAAGGACACCAAATATTTATATATATATATAGGATATTGCATGGTCACCCCCCTTAGCATGAAAAATTTGAATATATGGGGATGTATCCTCCAATATCTGAGAATGGAACTGAGTATGCCTGTACTGGGAGTTTACAAAATCTTTAATTTGAAAGTAACGTAATCTTTCTCCCTCACCCCATCTAAATTTGGACTTAGCTTCCTCAAATGATATTATGGCATTTTGTCTAATGAGCTGCCAGGGGGCAAAGAGTCCACTATTTACTTGAGTTGTATACCAGGTTGAATCCTTGGCAGGTGGAAAGTCCGGATTAGTGATAAACCACTTATATTTCCATGCGTGCTTCTTAATATTCTTCCAGGGGTGTCCCCTCCTCCATCCCTCCAAGATGGAACGGATGCTCCCTTGTGTACCTAGTAGGGTCTGTTTTAATAAAGTACTTGAGAATATTATGGCAGGTAATGGATACCATAAATCTCTAGTTAAGTCAATTTGTTTCCAGTGAGCGTCACAATACTTATTGCCCCACGTCAGTGCGCATCTCATTTGCGCAGAGTTCCAGTATGTGGAAAAATTAGGAAATGTAATGCTACCCTGCGACTTAGGAAGGTGTAAAGCCTGAAGCTTAAATCGTGGTTTTCTACCTTGCCATATAAAAGCTGAAGACATTTGTTGCCAGGCCTTAAGGTCTCGTATAGGAATAACACATGGTACTGATTGGAAAAAATATAACAAACGTGGCAAAACATTTAATTTTATTGCCTGAGTCCTGGCATAGAATGACAGTGGAATTATATTCCACCTTTTAATATCTTTTTTAATATTATTTATTAACGGAGTGTAATTGTTTTTAGATAATTGGCTAAGAGCTACTGGTATTTGGATTCCTAAGTATTTTATTGAGGGGAGATCCCATTTAAATGGGAACTGCCTATGTATAGGCGTAGGAACTGAGTAGTTGAATGGGAGTACTTCAGTTTTGGTTGTGTTCAGGGAGTAGTCTGATAAAGCAGAAAACCTTTCAAGCTTGTGAAAAAGGACTGGAAGTGTCTTGGTTGGATTTGTAAGATATACCAGTACATCGTCGGCGAAAAGAGCCAACTTGTGTTCTTTATCCCCCAGATTGATACCCTCCACGTCCTCCGCCAACCTGATATATTGGGCCAGAGGTTCTATGTATAGGGCAAATAACAGGGGAGAGACTGGGAAACCCTGTCTGGTCCCTCTATAGAGGGGGAAATTGTGGGAAATATGACCATTTGAGCGTATACAGTGGCGTGAAAAAGTATTTGCCCCCTTCCTGATTTTCTCTATTATTGCATATTTGTCACACTGGATGTTTTCAGGTCTTTAGACAAAATGTAATATTAGATAAAGGGAACCTGAGTGAACAAATAACACTAGTTTTTTTTTTATTTCACTTATTTAATGAAAAAAAGTTAACCAACACCAATTGGCACTGTGTGAAAAGTAATTGCCACACTAATAATAACTGGTTACGCCACATTTAGCTGCAATGACTGCAACCAAACACTTCCTATAATTCAATATCAGTCTTTCACATCGCTGTGGAGTAATTTTAACCCACTCTTCCTCATGAAACGTCTTTAATTCAGTAACATTTGGTAGGTTTTCGAGCATGAACTGCTCGTTTCGGATCCTGCCACAGCATCTCTATTGGGTTTAAGTCTGGACTTTGACTAGGCCACTCAAAAACTTTAATTTTACTTCTTTTTAGCCATTCTGATGTGGATTTTCTTTTGTGTTTTGGATCATTGTCTTGCTGCATGACCCAACTACGCTTCAGCTTCAGCTGACGGAAGGATGACTGGACATTCTCCTTAAGAATTTTCTGGTACAGAGCAGAATTCATGGTTCCTTTAATTATGGCAAGTCATCCAGGTCCTTAGGCAGCAAAGTATCCCCACACCATCACACTACCACCACCATGTTTGACTGTTGGTATGGTGTTCTTACTGTGGAATGCTGTGTTTGCTTTTGCGAGACATTATGGGATCCATGTTGTCCAAAAAGTTCCACTTTGAACTCATATGTCCATAGAACATTTTCCCAAAAGGCTTGTGGATCATCCAGGTGCTTCTTGGCAAATGAGAGCAAGCATTTATGTTCTTCTTGGTTAGCAGTGGTTTCGCCTTCTACTCTCACATGAAGCCCATTTGCCCAGTCTCTTTCTGATTGTGGAGTCATGAACACTGACCTTAGCTGAGGCAAGAGAAGCCTGCAGTTCTTTGGATGTTGTTTTAGGATCCTTTGAGACTTCTTGGATGATTTTACACTGCGCCCTTGGAGTAATTTTGGCAGGCCACTCCTGGGAAGGTTCACTACTGTTCCAAATGTTCTCCATTTGGAGATTATAGCTCTCACTGTGGTTTGATGGGGTTCCAGAGCCTTAGAAATAGCTTTGTAACCCTTTCCAGACTGACAGAGGGCAACAAAATGTTTTTCTGATCTTTTCAGGAACTTCCTTTGATCATGGCATAATGTGCTTGTTGAATCTTTGTGCTGGCAATGTGACTCTGATGGTAAGGGCCAAAATAAGTGAGGTTTATATTGAGCAGGGCTGGCTGTAATCAAGCCTGGCTGTGTTCAGTCAGCTGACTCTAATTATCCCTTTAATTGGGTTGATTTAACTAGGGGGCAATTACTTTTTCACACAGTGCCAGTTGGTGTTGGTTAACTTTTTTCATTAAATAAATGAAATAAGTAAAAAAAAAAAAGTGTTATTTGTCCACTCAGGTTCCCTTTATCTAATATTATATTTTTTCTAAAGACCTGAAAACATCCAGTGTGACAAATATGCAATAATAGAAAAAATCAGGAAGGGGGCAAATACTTTTTCACGCCACTGTATATGCCTGGGGGTTCGAATAGAATTTGAAAATAAGGTTGATGAATTTCTGGGGAAAATCAAAGGCAGCAAGGACCCCTCTTAAAAATTGCCAAGATACTCTGTCAAATGCTTTTTCAACATCTATACTTATAAGGGTCACCGGGATTTTATAATTTTGTACATGTTCAATCAGATAAATGGTGCGCCGAATGTTGTCCGAGGCCTGGCGGCCTGGGATAAACCCACACTGATCCTGATGGATTAAAGTGGAGACCAATTGCTTTAATCTCTATGACAACACAGAGGTAAATATTTTATAATCTGTGTTTAATACCGAGATAGGGCGATAGGAGCTGGGTAGGGTATTGTCCTTACCTGCCTTTGGAATGATAGATATAATTGCTTGGTCCCAGGATGGGGGGATTTTCCCTTCAGGGCTTGGGATATTGATAAACAGTCTGGAAAGTAGGGGGATAATTACCCCTTTGAGAGATTTATAAAATTCTCCAGGGAGGCCATCCGTCCCCGGACACTTAAATGTTTTCGATCTCTATCTCTGCTTCTATTTCCTTGGTTGTTATGGGGAGCAACCAGGCCTTGACAGATGTTTAGAGCAGTTTGGCAACTGAAGGGTTGCCAAAAGAAGATTTATTGTTCCTCTTTCACCTGGGTCGGGGGGCTCGTGATAACTGTGTGTAGTACTGAGCAAGGTGTTTGATATTTTCTCCACCGTATGACAAGGTGGATGTTGGGAGATGGCCTGAGGGTGGATATTAGTGCTTTGCCCTTTGTTGTCTGAGACGGCCAGCCAACAATTTCAAGGAGCGAGGGCCTCCATCATAGTACTTCTGCTTTAGAAACAATAGCTTCTGCTCAATTTTATAATCTAGTATAGCATTCAGTTCTTGCTTAAGCTTTTTAATTTCTTTTGAAGTTTTGGGATTGGTCTGGGATATCTGTTGGAGCTCTAATTTTTGTATCTGGGCTGTCAAGGCACTTTGTTTTTGTTCCCTCTCTTGTTTGTTTCGAGCTGATAGTTCAATAAATTTGCCCCTGCAAATCACCTTGATGGTGTACCATAAAATTGAAATATCAATATCAGGACAGTCATTTTCCATCACAGCTTGTTTGATAATCTCTTCCAAGGTATGAATGTTGTCCTTGCTGTGAAGCAGGGAGAGGTTAAGCCTCCACATAGTGTTTTTCCTAAAATTATCTGAATCTAGTCTAAGAAAAACTGGAGCATGATCTGACAAAATAAAATCACCCATCCATGTCCTGCCCGCCAACCCTAGTTGCTCTTGGGAGATTAACATATAGTCAATTGTGGTATAGCGAGAATGGACCTGTGAGAAAAAGGTGTCATGTTTAGCTGATCCATTTAAATGTTTCCATGTGTCCACGAATCCCAATTCACTAAGCAATTTTATTAATTCTCTTGTTTTTTCCCCACTAACTTAACCCTACTCCCAGCCACAGAAAGATCTAAATTAAAGTCTCCCCCACATACCATTGTACCTTTGGCCCATTGAGACATGAGGAGAAAGAAGGCACGGTAGGTTTTGAACTCCGTGGCTGGGGGAAAGTATACTGAGGCAAAGGTGGTGAGTTTACCATTTAGTTTCTCTTTGATCATTACATATCGCCTTTCCTTGTCACACAATTGATCTTGACATTCAAATGGCACCCTGGACGGAATTAATATGGCTGTTCCTCTCCTACGCCCCCCCTTAAAAGATGAAGAATAAACCTGGGAAAATCCCAAACGTTTAAACTTCTCATGTTCGTCATGTGACAAATGGGTTTCCTGAAGTAGAGAAACATCGGTTCCAGAGCGCTTCAAGTAAGATAATACCTTGGAGCGCTTAATCGGCACAGACAGGCCATGAACATTATACGAGCATATAGTATAACCCATAATGGCTAAGTGACAGTGGCTCAGTCCCTTTGACACAAACTCTTTTTCCCGGTGCAAGGTAGATCACTAATACCATTTCTGCTGACCCCCCCAAAAAATCATAACAACAACAACATAATATACATAATTGATCTAAACAATAAACTGTAACTGTTTGTGTGAACAGTGCACTAACACAGTCATTTTTAACTAGCTTTCAAGGTAGGAGGTCAAACAAATGTGGTGACCTCTTATCCCACCTATCAGATGGTATTGGTGGGGGGAAGAGTGCTACAGAATCCCTCAGACAAGAGGGGAACTCCTCCTGGGCCCTTGTTTTGTAGGGCTCCTGAATTATGGTATTCGCCATATATATGGCCATCATAGCTGTACTGCCTCGCCCGTGGTCGGTATGAAGGTGTAAGAACTGCTTCCACATATGCCCGCTGAATCTCCAATCCCTTCTCCTCACCTCCCATTGTCCCCAATCCCCCTCCCTCGTCCTTCCTCCCTCCCCCCTGAACGAGAAGAAAAGGAATGGGGAATTGTGCCCCTTGAACTCCCCTCTCCCTGGTGTACCCTCACGGTGGTGTTTACATAGCCCTCACCCACAGGAAGCACATCACTAGGGGTTTTCAGTACACGAGGTGGGTGAAAATAAAAGGATGGCAATTTTTGTGTGCTTCCATAAGCTATTGGGGGCCTTTAAGTGAGATTATCACCCTTTGAAATAATCCATTTCCCCCTCCCCAAAGGAAGAAGAAAAATAATACACATCCTACATCTTGGGGACTTTAGTCTCCAAAGGGCAGACTGAATACATATTAACCAGGACACAAAATGTCAAATGAGAAAATCTTTCTCCCGCTGCATCCAGGCCCATGTTCGCCATCCCTCTTCATTCGGATTCAAAAAAGTATGGATCGACCCGGTTTACAAAGGCTCGCCCTATTCGGCTGATTTTAAGTTACCCCCAAGCCAGTGCTCAATTCACCACCCCCACAAAATAGGTATTTCAGGATATTTATCATGTCCATAGTTCGAGAGAGGATGTGCGCCTTTCAAAGTTCATTCGTGCTAATTAGAAGAGAGACTCTCCACAGCACGGCTGGACTTCTTGTATTCCGACCACGAACTCCCTTGAGCAAAAGGAAATAAAAATAGGAAAGTCACTAGACCAGAGCCTTGGGAAATGGCAGTGGAACAAAATCCTAAGCAGGTTCTTGGTCAATTGCTGTATACTTTAAAGGAGGGGTAATATGAACACAGATGGGGCTATCTCACTATCTCCAGGCCAAAATCATGTGCCAAACATCAGGAAAATGGAAACGAGGGAAAGGGCCAGGATCATTCCCAAAATGGTGGCCAAGGTCTGAGCCTGGACCGAAAGGCGTTAGAAAACTCCACCGGGGGCATCGAAAGTTAGGGCATTGGAAGTATTTTACTTTGAGGATATTTATAGCGAAACAACAGGTCAACAATTCTCGTCTAAACAGTCCGAGTACCAAAAGGAAACAGTGTTCAGAGGTATTCTGTCACCCATCTGCAGACTCAAGATCCCTTCCGAAATTAATGGCAGTTTCTTCATTAATTCTTTAAACTCATGTAAAGCTGGTGATGTGATATTGCTGCTCACAGCCCTATTTTTCCTCGGGGGAACGATGTGCCACTCCTCTGTAGGCTCCTTTCTCTTGGGCTGGGTAGCCTTTGTAAATGCTGGAACCGCAAACCCCCGCTTTTGCAACGCTTCACCGGCCTTCTGCAGAGAATCGTATAATTCAGCTCCTTCCTTCTAGAAAACTCTCAATTTCGCTGGATAAGGTGTTTGAATCTGCAGTTGTTTATTTCTAAGAAGTTTGATGAGTGGAATGTATTCCATACATTGCTTCTGTATAATAGGTGGATAATCTTGGTCAAAAAATAAATGTGAATCAAGATATTTGACCTCCTTCTTTGCCCATGCTCGGCAAAGAACATCTTCCTTAGTACGATAACTCCGGAATTTAATAATTATTGATCTGGGTCTGGTAGTCAGGTCTTTGGGCTTGGGGAGTAGGGCCCGGTGGGCACGCTCAATTTTCAACTTGTAGCCAAGTGGTAATTCGAGTACATCTTTAAACAAGTCAGTCAGGAACTCTACCATGTCCCCTTCTTTTGCGCCTTTCTTCAGACCATAAAGACGTAGGTTATCTCGTCTGGATCGGCTTTCCAAATCTACACAGTTTTGTTCTGTATATATAGCATGGCTACAAAGGGCAAATACTGCACGGCTTAGAGATTGCAGGCCATCCTCTGCGTTGGAAATTCGGTCCTCAGCTTCCTGAACACGACCCTCCACCATCGAGAGTTTCTGATTAAGCTGTTTAAATTCTGCTTTATTTTCTGCTCGCATTTCTTTTAACTCTTTCATTAGAGATTCATAGTGGTTTCTGGACAGATGCTCCACTTCATCGTCAGTCTTGTAGTTTTTGGTGGCCATGGTGGCCCTAGATTGGCTGGAGGTGCGTGTAGGGGAACTTGGTCTCGAATCTTCACCATCCCTTTCGAATCTGGACTGCAGCATTTTAGATCTCACTTCTTGGTCTCTTTGTGAACCTCCTCCCAACATTTTTGAGAAATTTTAAGTTTCTTGTTCTGGGTTTTTTGGAGGTTGCTTGGACAGGTGAGGCAGAGAGCCGATCGTTTAGCTGTCGCTCAGTGCCGTGGCGGAACCGGAAGTCCTTTATAAGTTGTTTTAGCCCTAAAGTAGTAACTATATCTTTTAAATGTCTCCCTCTTATATTTTTCCATTGCAATAGTAGCAGATTTGGAGGAACGGTCACTGTTGGGTGAATGTAGGGCATGCATCAGAAGGTGCGGCCCTCGTTCCCCAATCAGTCAGCAGGAGGCACTGACCTCATGCATGCCTAATGTGGCCATCACAACAAAGAAAAGGTCCACTGCAATGACAGCGAAGCTTTCATGCAGTGTGACCATTACACACCTCCCGTGGTGCTGGCAAAATGGCGGCAGTGACTGCCGCCGCTGCTGCCTGTCACAATGCTGATGGGGGAGCCCCCTCTCCATCAGCATAATGTGTCTCCCTCCATTTGTTCATTGCCGAGGGGGGTGCCCAATCTCCCTCGGCATCCTGCATCCCCCCTCCAACAGTTTTTCTTTGCCGACAGAGGAGCCCACTCCTCGTCGGCATCATGCACCCTTCCCCTCATTTGTTATATGCTGACAGGGGTGCCCAATTCCCCCATCAGCTAAAGCACCCCCCTACCCACAAACACTAGGTGGCACACTGGGGAAATCCCACCTGAAAAATGGAAACCGTCCTGCAACGTCTTTTTTTTTTTAACCCTGTAAAACAAAAACAGTCCTTCAGCGTCTTCCTGCCCTCCTCCACAACCTGCACCCACCCACTGCGCACCTGCCTCCCCACACCACCCCCACCCCATACTTACTTTCAGAGTCTGGCACGATGATCTTCAGTGGACCGGGAACACGTCTGCACTCTTCAAAGCTGACCGCGAACTGAGGAAATGCCAGTAAGCTGTATAATGGAATAAATAGGGTTTTTTTCAACTTTGATGCATATCTCAGCCTTTTGGAATTTTGGCACCAAATTTTCAACATGGGTTTTTTGGGACCCCCCTCATGAATTCTTTCACTGTCATGGTGTTAATCGGTCCCGAAAAGTGATTTCTTGGTCACTGCATGGAATCACTTTTCAGGACTGATTAATGCCATGACAGTGCCAAATCAGAGGTGGCTCTCAAAAAGCCTATGTTACAAATTTAGTGAGGCATCCAAAAATGACTATTTCGAGCATGTGTTGTGCAGTTTCTCATACGCTCATAACCCATGGAATTGCAATATTTTGATGCCAGGTTTTCAACATTGTCATTTTCCACCTCTTTGTGAACAGTACATCTATCATTTTTCACATCCTGGCCGAAATGTGTTTTCGCACTCCCGGCACAGAATAGTGTGGTCGCTGTGAGAATTCAATGTTTGGGACAGATTATGAAAATGACAGTGGCACTGTTCATAAGCAGAGGTCCTAAAATGCCTATGTTGAAAATTTGATGACGATACTTCATAAAATGACTGTGTTATGAGCGTACATTGTGCAGTTTGCACTCACGCTCATAAGTTCACAAATTTATAATATTTTCACTCCAGATTTACAACATTGCCATTGTTCTGCACCTTCTTATGAACAGTACAGCTGTCATTTTTCACCTCCTGGCCGAAATGTGTTTTCACACTTCCAGCGCAGAATAGCGCATTCTCTGTGGGTAATCTGTCTTCTAGACACATTATGAAAATGACAGTGACACTGTTCATTAGCAGAGGTCCTAAAATGCCTATGTTGAAAATTTGGTGATGAAAGTCCATAAAATGAGTGTTTTCCTAGTGTGCGTTGCGCAGTTTGCATGCACGCTCATAACTTTGTGAATTTGTAATATGTTCACTCCAGATTTTCACAACTGCCATTTTTCCACACCTTCTTATGAACAGTACAGCTGTTATTTTACATATCCTGGCCAAAGTGTATTTTCGCATGTCTGGTGCAGAAGTGCACGATCGCTGTGCGAAATCAGTTTTCGGGACAGTGTGAGGAACTGTTGGTGACACTGTTCATGAGCAGAGGTCCTAAAATGCCTATGTTGAAAATTTGCTGCCAAAAGTCCATAAAATGATTGTGTTGCAAGCATGCGTTGTGCAGTTTCCATGCACTCTTGTCTCTTCACAAATTTGTAATATTTTCATGCCAGATTTTCAACACTGGCATTTTTTCACACCTCCTTATCAACAGTACAGCTGTCATTTTTCACATCCTGCCCAAAATGTGATTCTGCACCTGTGGCCCACAATGGTGTGGTCACTGTCGGAAACCAACTTTTGGGACTGATTAACAAAATCACAGTGTCACTGTTCATGAGGGGAGGTCCCAAAATGCCTATGTTAAAAATGTGGCTAACAAGCTCCTACAAATAATTAGGTTACGGCTGTGTATTGCGCAGTTTCTATGCATGCTAATGACTTCACCAGTTTCTCATATTTTCACTCCAGATTTTCAACGTTGCCATTTCTTACGCTTCCTCATGAACAATACAGTTGCCATTCTCCACATCCTGCCCAAAATATGTTTTCTTTCCTGTGTTGCCAAATGACATAGCCACTGTGCAAAACCACCTTTCAGCTCACAAACTGATTGTGCCACTTCTCTTCAGGTGGCCTCACAAACAGCCCATGTTGAAAATCTGGAGTGAAAATACCACTGCACCCCTACAGTGTTAGGGTTTCCAACTGTAACACCCCGCCCAGTACAGACTGGCAGGTGCCAGGGCTGTGACGTGGGATCACCGGATGTAATGCTCATGCCATTGCACCCCCAACCCCCACCCTGCAGCCACTGACAGGCATTGTGGTGCTCCTTACACTGTTCAGCCACAAAATTCACCCCATTCTCCTATACTGCACCCACGTCAGCGTATTTCCTTATGGAATGGGGTAAGTATAATGCTCAAAGACCCCAAAGCACACCACGACACTTGTCAGTGTCTACAGGGTAGGGTGACGTACAATGGCATGAGCGTTATAGCTGATGACCCAAATGCACACCCCAATGCCTGTCACTCTCTACAGGGTGAGGGTGGGGTTGGCATCACTTCAATACTTCAATGCCATTCCTATTATGCATCTCTCCCTCTGGCAGTACCAAAGACAATGTTAGCCAGACAACATTCGTCATTGACAAATGCTTGTTTTTTTTTCCTGTTTCTATGTGCTTTTTTTTTTTGTTTTAGTCTTTGATAACTAATCTTTGGTAAGCAGGTGAGTTTTGAGGAGTGAGGTGGAAGTATGGGCAGTTAAGTAACTTGTTCAAGGTCACACAGCATGCAAGTGGAAGTTATGAGAATCAAAACCATGTTTGGTCTGCTGGCTGTACCAAACGTTTTCAAAGCTCATTACTCTAACCTCTAGGCTATACTGAAAGCATTGTTTGTCTGTGGTCTGAGAGTGTGGGAGTGTTTCTGAATGGGCTGAGATTGTAAGGCCCTGTCCACACTACACCACTTGCGCCCTGTAACGTATGAAATCCATTACGGCCGCAGAGCAGTGCAGTGCGTCCACACCTCGGCGGTGTCGGTTACGGGACTGGTACCGCCGGTCCACACATCGGATCCGGGACTGTTATAGCGGTGCCCGATACTACAATGCAGTTTTGTGACCGCGCTTGGTGCTCCCTGGTAGGGACCGCTATTGGCAGTCTACACTGCCGCCGGTAACGTTACCAGGGCAGGACCGGTTTCATAACTGTTGTTGAAACCACAACATATGTGGTTTCAACAATGGTTATGAAAACGCCTCCTGTAACGTTACAGGTGTAAATGCGAACTGTTACAGTAACGGTTTACACCCTCTGTAACGTTACAGAGGCCTAGTGTGGACAAGGCCTTAGAAGCACTGTGGCATACAGATGATTGTGTTTTACTATGCTAATTGTGTTAGTTGCAGCTTGCAGTGAGAAAGAGAAACTGCTTTGTGAATGAGTTTCATTTGAATTCAGGTTTTGAAGCTGAGATTAGCACAGAAATGCGCTAGGAGTGTTGGAAACTTTGGGACACAGGTAAGTGTTTTTTGCTCTGCTATTTGTGTTAGTTGCAGCTTGCAGTGAGAAAGAAACTGCTTTGTAAATGAGTTTCATTTGAATTCAAAGTTGTTTTGAAGCTGAGATTAGCACAGAAATGGGCATTGAGTATTGGAAACTTTGGGACACAGATGAGTGTGTTTTCCCATGCTATATGTGTTAGTTACAGCTTCAATGAGAAAGAGAAACTGCTTTGTAAATTAATTTTATTCAAATTCAGGTTGTTTTGAAACTGAGATTAGTACAGAAATGGGCTAGGACTGTTACCAACTATGGGACACAGGTAAGTGTGTTTTGCAATGCTAACTGAGTAATTTGCAGGTTAGAGTGGCACAGAAACTGATTTTTTAAGCACTTTCATTTAGAATGCCAGCTTGAGTGAGTGGTGACATCAGCAGAGTAGGTATATTTGTAAGTTATTTTAACTCCAGTGATGCGCACGCCGATGCCGGTTGGGGGTGTAGGTGGGGGGGTCCTAAGGAGGCTTTCAACCCTAACACCGAATTTCCTCACTTTTGTCGCTGTGGAACAACCCTAACTAATGCATTAAATGGAGTTTTTTGCCTCTAATTTCCCTTCTTTTTGAGAATTAGTCTGAGAAATAGTGAATGTAATGTGGCGGTGGGAGCGTGTTGTCTTGTCACATAGTAACACGGTGCCCGCAAAAGCAAATGGTAATGCGCATGGTGACACAAAGTGAAACACGAAGATGAACAGTACTGTAGACACAAATGGTTAAAATAACACAAACACAAGCGCAAATGAAAACGTAAAGGGTAACGCACATGGTGGCGTAGGCCAGAACAGTAGGCGAAATGGGTACAGAACCGCAAGCAGCAGCGGTAAGGGTAACAGTAATGTAAGTGCACAGGCTGGTTTTCCCCAAAAGCTGCATAGAGAAAGACACTGAGTACAAAGAATGTATGCATCATAATAATAGGTCTCAGAGCAGAAAATGAGGAGTTGGAATACTAAATTGCTTATATCCCAGGAACCGTATAACGTAGAAAAAAATTTTAAAGTCATGTGATTTATGACTTTCCTGGCTAGTTTTGTACTTAGCCCATGTTAGGGGGCTAAGCATTTTTCTGACGAAAAGACCATACCTCACATTGTTTCCGCGATACGGGCCTTGAAAGGTGCGGTGAACGCCGTAATGTTATCCTATGGGAAAAAAAGAGAAGTTCAGAGTGCCATAACTTTGCCTCCCTGTAATATTTTTTCACCAAACCACCAAAAGGCACATCTGTATGATGTTAGCTTTTTTCACTCCAAATTTCTGCCCCAAAGACCAAATCATTATTTTGCAGCAGGGTGACAAAGGATTCTTGTAATGCAGCAGACGCTGTAATGTTATCCTATGGGAAAAAGTGTCAATTTTGGAGTGCTGTAACTATGCCGCCCTGTAATATTTTTTAACCAAAACACTGAAAGACACATCTGTGAGATGTTGGCTGCGTTCCCTCCAAATGTCAGCCCAAAAGACCAAACTGTTCTTTAGCAGCAGGGTGGCAAAGAATTGCTGTAATTTTGCCACAGCCTGGAAAAGTACTGTCAAACTTTGCGAAAGCTTTCGCAAATTCATGTGACAGTGTCGCAAATGCGGAAGTACTTTGTGAAAGTACTTTTTCCAGAAATGTGAAAAACTTATTTCTGGGGTGTTTTACGCCAAAATAAAGACATGCCTAGCATCCTCAGGGTCTGACTAGGAAAATACAAAAAGAATTAGGTTGCTAGATGGTCCCAAATTTAAATGCCAAGCATTTTTCTGATGAGCAGCTGAAAACAAAATGGCGGATTTGCGACAGTAAAAGGGCCATTTGCGAAAGTAAAAACTGCATTTGCAACACTCTTGAACTTTTTGTTAACTTTTCCCATTGACTTATAATGGGAACTTGTTTTTTGAATAACCTTTGAACCGTTTAATATTTTTTCACAAAATCTTCAAAAGGCATATCGGGGATGCCGGCCTCACTTTCCCTGAGGATTTTGGACCAGTCGCGCAAAGCATGCGACTTGTAGAGATGAGCAAAGACTTCCAAAAAAGCATAAACGTGTGCGCAGATTATGCTTAATAACTCCGCAGCCGTATATCTGAACAGTACAAAAGTTGGCAGATCCCAAGATGTATGGTTCTTGATCATGTATTCCAAATTTCAGGCAAATCCGTTGAATGGTTGCAAAGTTATTAAGGTGCAAAATTTTAGGTTTAACATAACAGGGCTCCTCAACCCTAACTATGGTAGCACTACCGTGCTACCATAATATATATATATATATATATATATACACACACACACACACACACACACACACACACATATACATACATATACACATTTTATTGATATATAGAGAATAATGGATGGGGAAGTGTGTGATACGAAATTTAATGCACCCCAGGGTGTGGGATGCTTGATAAACCCAGAGGCGAAGCCGAGGGGTTTATGTAACATCCACCGGAGTGCATAGATTCAAGTTAGATACTTCCCCATCCTTTATTTTATATAATTGCTGGTGAGCAATTTTTTCCAACCTCTCTTGTGTCTGTGTCACAGAGACACTCAGGCAGAGTTATAGGCAGAGTGTCTCACTCAATCTGTCACACACACACACACACACACACACACACACACACACACTTTCCCTCGCTCAGTTTCCAGAGTTTGAATTATTTGTTTTTTTCTGTTGCATTTTGATCTTGCGATCGCGCTTACCTCAGACAGCAGTCCATCAGCCACGGACCCCTTCCCACTCAGACTCTGCAGCCCCTTAAGCTGGCGAACATCAGGATTAACCAGATCTTGCTTTCTTTAGCATTTTACAGGTAGGAGCAACCAGGCATATACAAATTATGAGGACGGCATAAAAAATTAGGAGGTGAGGTCTACAGCTGTGGCGGCTCCTCGCTAACAGAGATTGGGAGCCGCCATGTTTAACAAAGTGTTCAGCCTTCCCACACACAGTGCAACAGCCAATGAGGGAAGTGCTCAATGTTGATATTCACAGCGCGTGTTTGCCGTAATAACCCGCAGGTTGTTACGGCGAATATCAACTGGCACAGTCCATAGAAAAAATTGCTTGCCAGTAATTATATATATTTATACCACGGGGGTGAGAGCTTTCTCAGTAGGATAACCTGTGTTTTTTTCTCTGGAGTGAGAATAAATCCTGATGACATTAGCAGAGTGAGGATCTCACATTTATCCTCACTCTGCTGATGTCACTGGAATGAGGCTATCACATTTATTCTCACTCTGCTGATATCACCGGAGTGAGAATATCTGCACTGCAGCTTGCATTCTAAAGGAAACTGCTTCAGATAACAGTTTCTCATTCTCACTAAAGCTGCAACTTACTCAGTTAGCTTTGCAAAACACTCTCACCTGTGTCCCACTGAGTTTCTAACACTCCTAGCCCATTACTGTGCTGATCTCAGCTTCAAAACAACCTGAATTCTGAGGCCCTGTACACACTACATCCCGAAAACCCCTCTATAATGTTACAGAGGGTTCAAACCATTACCACAATGGTTTGCGTTTATACCTGTAACGTGACAGAAGGCGTTTTCATGACCATTGTTGAAACCACATATGAGGTGGTTTCAACAATGGTTATGAAACCGGTTCCACCTCAGGAACATTTCCGGTAGTAGTGTGGACGTGTGAGTGTGTTGCTCCAGCTGTCCCCCAGTGCAGAACGCACTGCATTGTGGGATAGGGTGCCGTCCGTAATGGTCCCACGGCACCCACAATGCGGACGGGCTGTCACGGTTCCACATTGTTACCGAGCCTGTTCGCCGGTGGTGTGAACACACTGTAACAGTTACTGTCTGTAATGGTCTGGAACCGTTACAGTGTTTAAGCGGTGTAGTGTGGAAGGGACCTAAATGAAACTCTTTTACAAAGCAGTTTCTCTCTCTCTCTCACAGAGCTACCTGCAACAGTTTGTCTTTCTCACTGAGCCTCTGACTCATGCAATTAGCTTTGCAAAACACTCTCACCTGTGTCCCACTGAGTTTCTAACACTCCTAGCCCATAACTGTGCTGATCTCAGCCTCAAAACAACCTGAATTCTAAATGAAACTTTTACAAAGCAGTTTGTCTTTTTCAGTGCTACCTGCAGCAGTTTGTCTTTCTCACTGAGCCTCTGAATCACTCAGTTAGCTTTGTAAAACACACTCATCTGTGTTTCTCACTCCCAGTACATTCAGAACACACACACACTGAGCAGAAAACACAGAGAAACACAAAAAATGTTCCTAAAGCTGTCACCCCTGTGGTATAAATCGCACACATGATGTGCAGGTCATGGGATATGGAAACTATTCTGACTCCTGCAGAGTGAGATGTGCATTCTCACTCTGCAGGAGTGAGAATATTTTCCATATCCCACTCCTGCCCATCATGTATCCTATATATATATATATACATATACAGCTATATATATATATATATATATATATATATATATATATATATATATATACATAAAGAAATACAAAATCACAGAAGCCCCCACAATGCAAAGCATCATGGGCTGCATATGCAAATCACCACAGAATATTATGCGGGGGCTTGTGTGATTTTGTATCTCTTTGACACTTGGCTTCCCGGCCAAATGCCCTTTGGGGTAACCATTGCCTCAGTGCTTGTACACAGAAGTTATTTGTCTTTTAAATTGTTTTTTGTTTTAATTGGGTTCACCACAACATAATCCAGATAGACTATCTTAGGGGAGCTGGTTCATTCCACTGGGATGTCAAACAGACAAGGCATACTGATGAGTCCTGGTAGGACAAAACACGTGTCTATGTCTTCTGTTGCCACCCTTTGCAAACTGTGTGAAAGGCCTTTCAGCACCATGCATTTCTGCTTAAAGTTGAACCAGCATAATATTCTGTGCTGATTTGCATATGTAGCCCATGATGCTTTGCATTGTGGGGGCTTGTGTGATTTTGTATTTCTTTGAAACTTGGCTTCCCGGCCAAATGCCCTTTGGGGTAACCATTGCCTCAGTGCTTGCACACAGAGGTTCTTTGTCTCATATATATACAGAAATATATGCAGACTTGTGTTAACTTGAGTAGTAGCGCACACAATGGTGATGTCCAAGGTTACCAAGTGATCACTGGCATCAGGGGACTATTTGTGCTGGAAGAAGGATTGACCATACAAATGACTGTACTGTGGGGGTGAGTGAGTACTGGTGACTGTGCATTCCTACACCTGTATTGGTAAAGGGGAACAACAGACAGTGCATATGTGGCAGACATCCATACATGAGACACTGACCTCATGCCATGTCATGCATCCAAGTGACTACAGGACAAATTAGGAACATGATGACTGTGGCAGTATGTGGTCCTTAGGTACTGCACCATACACCCATGGCTATGACAGGATAGTACCCCTTACTGGTATCACAGGAAAGGAAACACTATCACATGATACAACAGGGAGAACGGGCAAGGGCATCTGGTGGGTCACACTCATACTTTTGTAGATGGGACCATATCCCCAAAACACTGTAAATGTGATGCATACAGAATATAACTGTTCATGTGCTGAATACAGGAGGGCAGATGATGGCAATAGATGTCAGGTATGGGAGAAGGGGCAGTTTACAAACAAATGGGAACTATAACACCACACAAAAAAAAGTGTACTTACTGTTAGACAAAGTTGATAGTGACACACAGAAGTCCTCAGGTTTGAAGTGCTCTGAACACACCACATCATTTCCAGTACCAGCAAAATTCAATATCTCATATTCCGTTTTACCAACTGCATGTAGCCACTGACGCTGCAACAGTGGATCTTTTGGTAACCGGTTGAAAGAAACTGGACCACAACTTTTTTTGGTCTTTCCTGTAGTATTGCCACAACCACATGCCATACATGTAGGCATCTTATCAATATAAGATTAAAAGGTCAAAACTTCACAGTGAGAACAAAATGGACACAACTGAGACTGTATAATAACAGAAGCAATATGAAAAAAAAGGAAACATGACTACTGTTTATGTCCGTATGAAGTTTTATTGGATAAAACACACAATGTGGCCCCAAAAATAACATTTGGAGCAGGAAAAAAAATGATCGAGACTTGCCAACACACACATAAAGGTGGGAACACACTGCATAGAACCAGAGAATGAAAACGAACCACGTGGCGATGACAGTTCATAAGATTTATTGCACAGTTATGTCTCCAGTATAATGGTATTCTATTATATTACCACAGTAAAGTAAGCAAGCACTAAACACACAACAAACAAAATAATGGCACAGACATAAAAATCACGGCACTATGGCAGGACCATACACAGGGAAAGGAATGCATGACATCATTGACAAACTTAGATGTCGATTTACACCTTCTTGTGTTGAACTGTCACAGTGTGCTAACAATTTTCATCAGCCAGGTGTCACAGTATGTGGGATTGCAGGTGTCAGTAACATATAGCAAGCATTGTTGTGTATGCTGAGGTTGTTGGGGGGGGGGTGCAAGGAAGGAAATAAGGAAAAATGCAAAGCGTGACTTCCATTTCATAGAAACATAGAAACATAGAATTTGATGGCTGATAAGGACTGCTTGGCCCACCTAGTCTGCCCATTTCCCTACCTAACGGATAAGCTGCAGTTCCTAGTTAACCAACAGCCTACTTCCTCCTACCCACCACTAGAATTGCCTTATGTCTGTCCCATGCATTCTTGAATTCCCCCACTGTTTTTGACTCTACAACCTCAATTCGATTTCAATTCACAT
Source organism: Neoceratodus forsteri (assembly GCA_016271365.2). Lineage (NCBI taxonomy): Eukaryota > Metazoa > Chordata > Ceratodontiformes > Ceratodontidae > Neoceratodus > Neoceratodus forsteri. Next base: position 1,783,553,047 of record CM057452.1, read on the forward strand.
CACTGGTTTCGAATACCATTACATGACAGACTGCACTACTTTGCTGGCATCCCTCCACCGCACCACACACACACACACACACACACACACACACACACACACACAACCTCAGGATAGTCATAGGACAGTGCAGCTGGGGTATGCTGCAGTAGATGTGAGAGGGAAGAGTGGAAAAGGTGGGGACTCAGCCCATAAGGGAAACAGGAGTGCCTGGTGGGAGTGACATGGTTGTGGGTTCAGAGCTGTCAGGGGCAAGGTCATGGCACACCACTCATGGGATGGTTGCAGTTGGTTCAATGGGCAAACATACAGGAGGAAAACAAAAGGAACAGAAGTGAGGTTACAGCACAAGGCAAGATGTGAATGGCCCGATGGTTGAAATTGCTGATGTGTGCTCCACTCTAATGACAGATTGGACCCCACATTAGTGATCTTGGATTACAGCAGATTCCACCCCTCTGATACTGTGCTGTAGTGTTGATTTGATTTTTTAACGATCTCCGCCCGGCCCCCCACCCCCACCCAGAAAGAAAATGCAACAGTGACATTTCCACAACAAAAGGTGCAATGTGTGATATTATGTTACACAGAAATATAGATGTCCTGCACATTCCCTTGCATAGGATGATGTACAATCGTTACTTTCACAGGACAGTAAGGTGATGGTTAGGTGGTATGGGTTGAGGAGAGAGCTGTGGCTTCAATCAGTGAAGTAACGTTGGGCTGTTGCAGCATAGCAGAGCAGAACAATGGTACTTTCATTCATGAAAGTCACTGTGATTGACAGAATAGCAAGGAAGATCAATTCAAAAATTAACTGGTATAGCTTTCACTTTTAGCACATCACTGACATGGCAAGCGCAGGTGCACACACAGGACTTTTACCATGATGTTCCTTTTATGTGAACGAGCACACCGAAAGCCGTGAAGTATCAACATGAGAGATGAGATTGAAAATGGCAACGATGAACACATGGAAGCAGGCAGGGACGGCGATTTTTCAGTAAGTGAATTAAAACATTCACTGACTATGTAATGTGCTAGATAACTAGGATACAATGTCGTAGGGGTGCCAGCATAACAATTAGAATGGCAGGATAAATGGTGTTCTCCTTTAAAACCAATTTCTGTACCATGTTCTACTTTGCAAGTAACAGAAACTCAGTGCCATGTGAGCTTTGTTGGATTTTATTAGAAGCTCACCTAACTTTTATCTTGCCAACCAAGGACTCAGGGTGCTGAGTTCATATTACTTACAAAATAGAACATGGTACAGAAATAGGTTTTAAAGGTTGCTGCATCTATGAATTCATTTTACGGGTTGAGATACCCCCTGTACGTATTATCCCTTTTGATTACAGGCGATCTCCAGCAAAGGGCTACTTCAAGTTTTGAAAGTGCTCAGAAAAAAAGGTGTTTCTGGCATCAAACACTAAAACAAGCTTCATGAATCATCTAGTCATTTGCCGTATTTTGATTTTACCATTTATAAAATGCTGAAGGGAATAAAAAAGGCAGATAGGTAGTGACATTTATTTCACCCAGGCTAGAAAGTGCTCCCAGAGGCAGCAGTGCAAATGGGTAGTGCTGACTCTTTCAAACTCAAGTTTTATCAGTTGCTCAGGATGAGATTCATCATACCTCCCTGCTTTAGCCATTCCTGTGTTGCACCTGGAAACCAGCTACATGTATGTATTTTTTGTATCATGGTGTATGATTGTGTCACTTACAGATCAGCGAGGAACAGGCTGATATTTGGAAGTGGCACATGATTAATTATAGAACCAAGTAAGTTAAGTTACAGTAACAGTGGTCTCCTAACCCATATACCATACCTCTGAAGTATTATTACACAAATTCCACTATACATCACACATAGGCTAGCTCCACCAAGATACACCAATATTATTCATCAGGATACCTGTTGACATGCAACGTATTCAAAATATACTAACTTGATAAAACAGTGCTGCATAGTGAAACATGACTGCAATTGGAGGTTGGAGGGGGTGCCATTAGGCACCAGGGAAAGAGCAGCTCACTGCTGTCAGGGCAGCTGGCAGCACGAGCTAGAGCTGCAGCTGCAGCTGCAGAACTCAAGAATGTCCAGCTGTTCTAAAATAGAAAATGCGGCTGAAGGGCTCCTCTCCCTAAGCTGTGCACCCTGGATTTGGGGTGCTCAGAAAATGTATTTCTGGCAACTTTAGAAAAAACCAAAAACTCCTGAATCCAGCTGAATGGGTCCCATTTAGCTAAGTTCAGGTGTTTGCTTTTTTAAAAAGATTTAATTTTTTATGTACTTTACAAGTTTTTAAGTTGAAACAGTAAAAAGAAAATGGCGGCAAATGAAAAAGGATTTTTCCTTCACAAAAAAGGATGACACCAAATGAAAAAGTATCCTTTTTGTTCAGACCAAATTCTTTTTTCAGTCGAATCATCTATTCAAAAGACTGTACTGAGCATACTCAGAGCCAACACTTTAATAATTAATAACTCTGGAATGGATTCATATTTTTTCACTAAACCAGCAAAAGGCACATCTGTGGGCCAAGTCCTTTCTACCATGTAAATTTCAGACCAAAATTCCAAACCTTCTAGGTGTAAATCAGTGACAAAAAAACAGCTAAAACAAAAAGCTATTTTTTTCATTTTTTTCTTGAAATCTGCACATCTGACTGGAATGAAACTTGGCATATCAAGAGATCTATCCCATGACACTAAGCATGCAAATTCTGTGCAAATCCATTGAACGGTTGTGAAGATCATAAAGTGTTAAAATTTAGGTTTAACATAGAACCCCCTACTCAACCCTAAATATAATGGCGCTAGCACACCACTATACTATCTATCTATCTATCTATCTATCTATCTATCTATCTATCTATCTATCTATCTATCTATCTATCTATCTATCTATCTGTCTCTATATGATTTTCTAAAGATGCTTGGCCAAAAACAGGTCTGCATGCACCAGACTAGCTTGTGCCATGCATATGTTGAAAAAGTACCTGGTCCATGTTGGAATGGTTGCCTGCATCACAGAAATGATGCACCATCTCCTTATTTGGGAGCTTTAAGGAATGCAGGTTCAGTCCTTCTGCTTAAGATACATGCTGCTATTAGACCATCTAGAGCTGATCTTACTGACACTGGCGCATATAAAGGAGAGGGCAAATCCTGTTGAGGTTTGGATATAGAGCCAATATTCCCCTGCAGGGCTAATGTAGAGCATTTTGGGGGCTGAAAATGTCATTATCTAAGCCATCTCATCCATTGCATTTTTCACGGCTTGAATCATTCTTGCCTCATGCATTGTCTTTTTGACTTAGCTTGAGCTATTCTCACCCCCTGCATCATCTTTTTGACTTGGCTTGAGTCAGTCTCGCCCCATGCATTTTTGACTCAGCTTGCATTATTCTCTCCTCATGCAGCAAACTTTCGTCGCAGCAGACCTCTTCCATTATGTTGGGGGACCTTGCCACACAGAATGCTTTTCTTGCAAAATATGGTGTACAACATTTGGCACATCTTGATTTGATGCAAGGCTGTTGTTTGATGCATCTTGCATTGGTCTAAGGGCCCTTTGAAAACCAGCCTATGTGATAGTGAGAATGAGAAAGGTTTCAGGAGGGATTGTGGTGTTTTAATGGAACGGATGTCTATTTCAAAATGCCATTTGAAAGTACAATACCAGTGTGAGATCTTCAATTGATTCACAAATGACAGTGTAAGTGATAGTATTGAACACATATTTAGAAATAATTATCAGTATTATATAGAGGATATTTTGAGCAATCATACACAAGTCTATTTTTCAATTGAGAGATTTCCGTGGTAATAGGAGACCTCGAAAGCACAGACTTGGTGTGTATGATTGCTCATATACTGTCTTTTATAGCATATGGGCAACCATAAAATTAAGAATTTGTCTTTACTTTTCATTTTTTCTCATTGTAGCTCTCTTCTGGGGCCAGTCTCACTGCCAGAGCCAGTTTGAAAGGAGTGGAGGATTGTGGAACGTGCATGTGTAAATGCATTCCATGTTGTTGTACTACAGTTGCTACATGGCTACTGCAGCGCAACAACATTGTGACATAGCTACCACAGCACAACAGTGCTGTTCTAGGCGTGGATTTCCAAGCAGAACAGCATTCTGCTATACACTGTAATGATTTTGTAATGGACTTATTACAACTAGTTGCTGGAAAATAAAAAACTACAAACTTTCTCTGTACTTTGTTTTTAAAATCATAACAGTTTTCACATGATTACTTAGAGCATGATTTATATTTAATCAAATTAACACAATAATATTATGAAAAAAAACTTCAAGCAACCTGACATTTCCTTGAATATCTGTTAGATGAAAGTGGTCAGAACAAACTGTGGTGCATCAGTTGGCAACATTGGGCAAGTGTTTTTTCCTCTTAATTGCTGCTTTACATTTACTAGTTGCCAACTTGTCTTCAAGGAATCTAAAAAAATGAGATCCCACAGCATCTAACCTTGTGCAGTAATGCATCTAGTATTACTGCACCCAACCACACATTAGAATTCCATACTTTCTTAATTTTTTAATATTTGCCATCCCACAGTTTGACTTTAATGATTGCATCTAGTTGATCATCACTTACGCCATGGTTCCTAGAACCAGAACAAAATGGTGCAAGAGCACTGCTATGGTTTGGGTGCTGTTAAACTCAGAGAAAATGACAGTTCTCATAAAATGTATCAATTCATGCTGTATTTGTATGATACATATATAACAACAATCAAACATTATCATATTTATAAGGTCAGTATGTAAACAAGTTCAGTGGCCCACCTGCTCCATTCTCACTACCACAAGCCCTCCCACTCTCTGCTTTACAATCGATGCTCACATTTTCACTTTTGTTTTCTCCCCTGCCCCCCACTGCAAGGTTCCTAGGGGTTGGTGGAATGTGCTCCAGTGCCAGTGTCTGGACATCTTCTTGTGTTTCCTGGCCCTGATTCCAAGTTCTTGGGGTGGGGGAAATAAACTACAGCTGCTTCTTCAGCAGATGGCAGAATGAACTCTTACTCAGGGCTCACCAATCGTGAATCTCATACTGCGGTCAGTGCCATGAGTCACACCTTCCATATTTCTCAGCCCTGCTTGTAAGTCATTGGGACCAGTAAAGAAGTTTGTTATGCAGCTCCAGCCACAAAATGTAGGCAATTAGCAGTGCCAGTAATCTTTTATTAAAAAGAACTGTTGATTTTCCCACTTCCCAGTCCTGTTTGGCAAGTTTTTTTTTTTTTTTTGGGGGGGTGGGAGTCAGACAAGATCACTTGCAGCTAGTACCAGGTAAGTCAATGCCCTTTCTTTCTTTCTTTCTTTCTTTCTTTCTTTCTTTCTTTCTTTCTTTCTTTCTTTCTTTCTTTCTTTCGTCCGTCCTTCCTTCCTTCCTTAATATAAACTAAAAAATTCTACTTAATTGTAAGGACAGAGTGGTGGTGGTGGGGGTATTGAGAAGGTTCACTCACGCAAGGTTTTATAAAACAGACATTGACCAGAATTGTTTCAGGCTATAGCAGGAAAAATTTGTCCTTTTGGGATGAACTGCCTGCCAATAATCATATTGCTCTCAGCCTTTGGATTTGGCAATATACAGAATAATGTATGGGCAACCATACACAACTAGGCTGTGTTTCCATTTGAGGGGTCGAGATGATCATAGAGACCTTGACAGCAAAGCTCGAGAGGTCCCTGATGTCATCTTAACCCCCGAGATTGAAACACATGCTGAGGAGTGTTTTGGTCACCCAGATTTTATTATAAGCAAGCAAACAAAGGTATCAAGTAGCTCCGGGATGAGCTGTTGTGCTTAAAACATAAATAGTCATGCAGTACATAGACAAATTAGCACCAACAGGAAGGCACTAGGCTCAGAAATGGTAATAAGATGAAATATCTGTTTATTGTATGAAAAATAATGCAGTAAAAATCACCCTAATGCATGCTCAGGGTAATACACTTACTTATTCAATAGGGGTGAAGTGATATGCCATTACAAAAATCTACATGTCAGAGCCACAGTGTGATAATCAGATTGTGACGTGCACACTGTGAAACCTACTTCAAGTTATATATACCATGTACATGTCACTTCTAAATATCACCACAGTGTACACATCACACATAGCAGCAGCCGAACTACATTCCGTACTGTAAAAAAAAAAAAAAAAGGTGAAGCCCCTGAAAACCATTATCCCCAAAATGAAAAAATACAAGTATCCCCGATAAAATAAACCAGACAGAAATGTATAATAGCAAATAGATATGTCCCTGTAAAGTGAAACCATGGAAATAACAAACTGAAACACATACCGTATATGTACTGCTCCAGAGCTCCGACACGATGACCACACTCATCATGAAATATCTACAGTAAAAGGTACTGTACAAAGATACCTCAAAGTACATAACATAAAGCCCTCCAGAACAAAAATAATAAGTAAATATACAAGAAACCAAAGAAAAATATGAAAAACACCACAGAGACTACACACCAACAAGACAAACACAAACCCCCCTCACAAACCACAACTGCCAATTACAAATGAACACAGAATACTACAGCCAATCAATTCAGCAAATTCAGCGTAAAAGCACCCAGTCAACAACCACCATACACCCCATTCAACGAACCATGATATAACACTCACTATCCAATCAACTGGCAATATCACATGACGATTTCACATTCACTACCCAATGAAACACCAATATCACACCCCATTCACTGAAAGCACCAATCATAACCTACTACCAAACCCCATTACCAAACACAAACCCAACACTGCAGAAGAACTCCAGATGAAAATAAAAACACTCATGAGTATAGTGGTAAACAATGAATAAATGAAAAAATAGAGCACTACAAATTGCAATAAAAATGGAACCCCTACTGTATAAAATGCATACGTGATGAGTAGTTGTGTGATATAGGATATATCTGAACTCATGGCAAGTGAGCTCAGGGAACCAACACTTGTGGCTCCACTATGCTCAGCCACTCATGAGATTCCCCGAGCTCTCTTGACACTCATTCAGATATATCCTATATCACACAACTACCTATCACATATCCCCTTAATAACCAGATGACAGTTGGGGATGGGGCAGCAAGATGGCCGTGCTGCTGCTCCGCTCCCTACCACGCTAAGAGAGTGCTCTTTTTTTTTTAGTTATTAACTTTTTTTGTCCTGCTTTGCTAAAATTTTTGAATGAAACTGACATTATTTTGGCATCTGACTTATGAGGGTGAATTCGATGATGGCTTACCATTAGTAAGTAGAACGAGTAGTGTTGAGTAGAGTTACTTGATGGATGCCTTGTTGGCTGAGCTGATTTTCTGACCAAGTGAGAGCTAGGAGAATTGCTCTCTATGCTGTTTAACCCAGAAAGGCAGGCCGATGCTGGAGCAGTATGAGGCCCAGGTGGAAGATGCAATGATCTGCAGGAATGAGGAATTCTGTGGAACTTCTGTGGGACCTTGTCGCAGCACACTGCAGTATGTGCTAGAAGTTTCCTCCTGCTGTTAACCGCATTTTAAATGTGGCTCCAGCTCCAATGATTCAAAGTATTTTAGAGATTTATTTTCTTATTCAAAACTGTTTGCTGTTGCAAATAAATGGAAATATCTAAAAAGGGCCATAAAGTAGGTTGGAGAAGCCCTAAAAGACTCTTTAAATCAGGTGAAAATAATGCATAAACGGTGGACTCTGGTGTTAATAGAGCTAGCCAGATTCGAGTGTGTTGGAATTTGTTTTTTTTCTATGCCAAGCAACATATTTTAGCACATGGACTCCAGAATTCTCTGCAACAGATTTACAGATATATATATATATGCGGCTAAAACCTGCTATGAAATGGGAACACAGGGTTTATTTATTTATTTACTGAATTTTGATGACCGGGTAGGCCCACTGAGCCCCGAAGGTCCCTTTTTCAGGGGCGACCCGGAAGACAGAAACAGTACAATACAGTCAGGTTGTACAGGGTGCAGAGAAAGCGGACATGAAATTCAAGGTTACAATAAAGGCAATATTTCAATATATTGAACATAAGTGCAACAATTGAGGGAGCTGAGGCATGCTTTTGGGTTATCAAATGTTTTAGCTGATTTAACACTGGAAAGCTCCCTAATGGAGAATTCCTATTGATACTGGTTTCAAGTTTCTAGATTGACCAGATAGGTAATAAGTCAAACTTGCAGCCTATGCTACATTATTGTAGTACTGTGTTTTAGTCTGTATTTCACATAGGCCATTTTTGCATTTAAAATGTAGTCTTTTTCTTGTATTTATGATGTGATAGTAATAATCAAAAAACATACCACTTTAGCATAAATTTCTGGGAAAATGAATACAGGCCAACAGCTTGTAGGACCTGGAATATGAGCCAATAGTCAAACTGGCCCATATACAGTTCATAATAGACCAATTTATGGCCCCTACAAGGATTAGATTGGGAGTTGTTGTTTGGCCCAGTAGAGGGCAAGTGAGCCAGATGATAGAGTAGAATACATGGTTGTTTAGGGACAGGGGGTGTTCATAGTGACCTGTTGTGAACACCATCTATTATCTGTATATAATTCCCACCATACTTAACAATACCTAGGGTTAGGAAGCAATGTTTGTGGCATGAAGCCTCTAAATACTCGCCAAAAAGGTCAGGTATAACTGGCATTAAAGTTATCCCCATTGGGACATGTGACTAAGTGTGTATGATTCGTGTGTATGACATGCAGCAGTACCATCATGAGTTGATACCTGATCCAGAAGGTGACCCAAAGTTGAGTGGGTACATCCATTAGATGCCCACAGTAGGGCCCTTTAGGGGGTAAAAAGTGTCTCAAAGTGAAGTAAAATGTGTGCACACAGGAAAGCATATAATGTTTAGGGTGATCTAGATGTGGGGTTTACTTATTGCAGGTTTATAATTCCTGCTTTATAGGTGATAATTGCAGGATCGGAGCTAGCAGGTGTTGCAGGCTGCCTTTGTAGTTTGTCAGAAAGTGTGGGTGTTACTGGTAACTTGGGTGTTTAACTTGGGTCCACTGATTCACTCACTGTCATTATTCTCTATGCAAAAGTGCTCTTGCGGTTTGGCAACAAGCCTGATTTGGGGCAAGTATTGATGACTAAATCTAATATTTACTAGGGAGCCTGTATGTTGGTTTTAATAAAAGAAGGGAGAATAGTATGTCATTCAACTTCTAATCTCTTTAAAGTCTAAGCTATAATTTTTTAAGAACAATATTTATTGAAATTAGCTAGCTATGGAAATAAATGTGTATAGGAAGTATATATTGATGTTATTGAAGAAATGTAACTTATTAGGACTAGAATATATCTATTATGACTGGCCTTTTAACCTAAATTCAGTGTTAATTGAGACTTAGAATGGAAATGTATATGAATATATCATTGATGTGAAATTTTAGTATTTGTGTATATTGGACTACTTATTTTATGTTTTTATGATAACTGGTGACCCCCGATATCAACCCATTTTTGAGACTTGTAAAACGTCATATCAGCCTATGATTTGACATGGCAAAGTCATATCAACCTGCAAACTGATATGACTTTTACTGTCTCATGCCAGGTTATGTGTACCACACTAAGGTACTGACGAATTGGAAAATGGAACCGTTCACAGTTTTTTTTTAAGCTTTAAACAATGAAGAAGCTGTTGAACCTTTACTTTGTCATCATAACAACCAGCATGCCATGGAGTCCATATAGAGTTTGAATCAGCAACGCAGGAAGCACGCAATGGTAAGATTCTGAGCTTTGATTACTTAGCACCAGTTATTATAAAAAATAACACATATGTAGGTGTGTGATGTGCAGTTTTTTACAAACCCTTAGTGTGTGACAATATATAAACCTCTCAAGCTTCGCTCTCGAGGTTTATATATTATCACACACCTTGGGTGTGTATAAAACTGCATATCACGCACCTACATATGCATTATTCTCTATTTCCCATTTTATGTTGTAATGATTGAAAAATAACCAATCAATAAACTAACTAACTAACTGACTGACTAACTCCTTAATAACTTTCAGCAGCAAACACTGGAAAAAACTCATGTTTCTCAAGGTGACTACCAAGTTTCATCAGAGTGATTAGTAGCAGTACACGATGTGCTCTATATAACCCCCCTCACACACACACACAGGTGTACCAAATAGACATAAAAGACTTGCAGATTTCAAACTATCGAATCAGAATGTTGGAAAAAAGAATTGTCACATCACAGGTACTTAGTTCAGTTAAAGTTAATCTGTCTCCAAGTGAACCCATATCAAGCATACCTATATCTAGTGTCTGCAGTTCAACTTGGATCATTGTGGTCAGTTTGAACTTTGTTTCTTGATCAATTTGATATACTGAAACAATGCAATTTTATTTTATTTATCAACTCTATATATTTAGACTGAGAGTATAGCATAATATGCCTCTACCACCATAAATCATAAAATAGAAGATTTTGATTGTGGGAGTTCACAAAGATCAATAAGCGATATGCCCAAGCAAAAACTTATTGATTGGAAAAAATGAGACTGCAGGCACCAATACATCAGAATACCACTAAAAATCAATCCATCATGACAAAAATGTTTAGCAACATCAGCATACATTAGCAATGGGAGGTAAAATGCAATTTCTATATATATACTTTATAAATACGGGAACATTTCAGTATTTTCATTTAATCCTTTCCCATAGCAAGCCCCCAATTGATAAATCCAATACCCCTCCCACTGACCTGTGAGGGTTTCCATATGCCCCACCCCTTAAAGATAAATACCTTGGATAACATTACCCCTGAGAAGACTCAGAATTACAGATACTTGGGTCTGTACTTGGATAATGCACTTAAATGGACTACCCACGTAGACCATGTAATAAAAAAATGGGAAAATGTTTGGGAGCACTATACAGGATCAGAAATTGCATGTCTTAGCATGTGAGGAAACATGTGGTCATGACCTTGGTCCTACCCCTATTGGATTATGGGGCTATAATATATATGGGTGCAACACATACACAGATGTCTAGAGTGGAATTTTATTTAACAAACTGGTTAGATTTGTTCTAGAAGTCCCAAGAAGGACCCATAGATGGTACTTATATAAATCATTGGACTGGGTATACCTTAAAGATAGGAGATTATCTCATGTACTTAATTATATTGTAACTCCCACCCCTGCCTTTTTACCAAAATGACAGGTGGCATGCTGTTGGCGCTGGCAGCAATACCTGGTGGGGACCTGGGTTCGGGGAGGATGAGGTTACCTGGCACAAGGGGACCTAGGTTTGGCTACTCTGCACAGGGGCACCCAAGTAAATCCGAACACAGGAAGCAATAACTGTAATGTCCAGAACCAGGAATGGGATTTTTCAGTGTGGCTTTTATTCACAACTAGCTGAACACAACAAAGCATAGATGGACCCCCATGGGGCTACGTTTACTGATAATGCAGATTAGAGACTACAAGGTGGTCCACTTGAAGAATGAACCAATTCTATTGTTTTCAGGCTCTGAACCCACCAGGCACACAGCCCAGACTTGCACGCACTTTGAGTACATAGCCTGACTGGCCCGGCTCCCCTGCCGGCCACTTGACTGACGGTCCACTGGAAGAATGAACCCATTTTACTTGTTGTGGCTCCCCACACCACTTACAGTCTGCGACCCCTAGAGAAATTTCCTTCTTACTTCTTCTGACTCCCATCTCACAAAGAGAATTTTCTTTACCCTTGTTGTGGCTTCCCACACCACTTAGAGTCTGTGACTCCTAGAGAGATTTTCCCATTTGCGACCCACGTCTGGGTACTTCCCTCATCACTGGCCAAGCACATGAGGCAAGTAGCAATCACAGCAGAAATCCGTAGAGGTGGACCTGGTTACTAAAGATGGGGGGTGTTCCCACCTCCAGCTCCCACAGCCCATACCCGGCCATTTCTCTGGACAAACTGAAACTTCGAAATGTAGATTAAACGGTGGATGAACTGTCGCACCCCCTCTACATTATTACTTGAATTCACACAGCACTCTAGCTTTTGACACTACTCCATTTGTTTGTCCTAGTACTATAGGCCTCCCAAATAGTAGTTCAAATCCCAGATTTCTTCACATATTCCAGGCTGAAGAAACACATTTTTTGCCCTCTCATATTAGAGCAAACACTCATCCTTTTGTTGCAGGTGCCCCACAGGCGAAGTACAACTCTTTTCACTTTTCAAGCACAAACTGAAACTGTAAAAGGCAGCTTTCTTTCTTCTGCAGAAATTAGGGGATTGCCCCTGGAATCTACATGGGGATCTTTACTTCCTTTACTACCCCCCCGAAGGGAGGGGGGCACTGAGACCCAAACGGCAGTCTCCACCACTTGAACACTGGACACTCACTCCTTCTCTTACAGAAGGTAAACAGGAACTGCTCCTCCCTGTTTGGAAGCACACAGAAGACTGACTGCTTTGAAAACTCCCAACGTTCTATCTAACTCCCTCTGCTGCAGATTCCAGTGTGGCTTATGCAGCTGCGACAGTTCTATTGGTGATGTCATCTCTTAGTCTCAGCTGAGACTGAGAACAGAGTGAGACAGTGTGAAACCCATTTAACTGGAGTTTCACAAGCTGCCTTCCCTGCCTACCACTAGGTCTTACTGGGATTCTAGTAACCCCGGGTAACAAGGGGTTACACTCGCCCTTGACCAGGAAAATGACTGTCCCCAGTCATTATGCACCCGGCCTTAGGCCATCCCACCCTATGTGCTACCTGCGGAGGGGGGTGATCAGGCCCCCTCCTACCATGTGCAAGCACAGGCAGGCAACACTAAGCGCCTAGAGGCCTGTAGCTGACACGTCAGCCTCTACACTATCCACTTACTATGGACACCTCGTGGCTCTGGTAGAACCATCCAGAGCATAGCCCTAATAGATCAGCACTGCAGTCCCTACAGCCGTTCAGGACCACAGCCTGTCTATCCCCCCTATCCCTCTAGGGAAAACCTATCTGCCTCTAACATAATATTCCAAAACAAAAAAAAAAAAAAAAACAACCCGGGGACCTCCCCGACCTTGGGCAACCTGCAACCACACCATTAAAATACCAACTACTGCCTTCTCCCTACCCCCACAACCACACCTGTGGAAGGAAAGGGTTAATACAGCAATAACCATAACAATAACACCACAGTACTTTAAATTGCTACACAATAAAGCACTGTCGAGGATATCCGATGAGCTCCTCCTCCTCTTCTTGTCTTCTCTTCTGTCTTCCCAGGAACACCTGTAAGAAAAAGAAAGACAAAACACACTCCTAATCTGCATTCACAGTCTACCTAAAAACCCTACCATCAAAACACTGAAAAATCCCAAAAAGATTTTTTAGAAAAAAGGGTAGAAAAACAGTATTTACATTAGAATACAATAATGACATTATTTACAATACACATTTGGGGGGATGGAGTGCCCTTAAAGTCCCAACTAGTGACCACAAGGCCGAAGGCTAGTCCAATAAAGAGTCTCTCCTGGGATGGAGCCCGGTGAAGCACAGTTCTAACAGGCCAAAGTCCCGAAGAGGAGTCTTTGAGACAGTTCACACATTTTGAAGTCTGTAGTGTAGGGTGTGTACTGCAATGTCATAAAGATAGGAAGTTCGGACTTACCAGCCATTTGTAGTACAAGACTCTGCACGAACCTGCACCGCAGCCGAAGACTCTTCTGGCAGCATTTCTTCTGATACAGCTGGGCGGACATCTTCCGGGAACCACAGGAGGGCACATCTGGAAACAGCTGGGCTGATGTCATCTCTGGAGACGGAACCTTAGAACAGGAACAAAAAGAAAACAGCTGGTCCGACGTCATACGATTACCAGGTGATGAACAGGAAACAGCTGGGCTGGTGTCCTCTCTGGATCTGAAGTCATCTGGTGGGCCAGTGGATGGTTGCTGGACAGGACAGTACACTGTAGACTGATGAATGTGGAGCACCTGAGTCCTGGTTATTCATATTGGCGGATCAATAAGGCCACTTCACAGTCTGGTGTGGCAGTATTGACTACCACTGCTCGGCTCTCCATTTTGTAGGCACGGGCTTAATTGCTGGGAGGTCCTTGCACTGAGACCAATAGTACCAGGGGTCAGGGTCTTGAATTATTACCCCGTCTGGGCGCACATAATTCACACAGTGGGAGAGTTCATGTCCCTCTCCGTCCACCACTCTCACTCTGTCCATAAACAGTGTCCTGCCTCTCTTCCACTGGGTATACTTTTCATGGTACAGCCTATTCTTTACATGCTGGTTGGCCCCAGAATGCACACTTTTCATTGCTTCATCCCAGATCCAGGATTTCCTGCAGTCCTCAATCTCCTCCCAGACTTTTCGAGGAAAGGTAGGAAAGGTCATACCATAGATCTCATTTGCCTTTCTACGAACCAGTCTCTCCTCTTTACTTGCTTTGGTCAATCTGAGACCGCTGGCCTGGCTTGGGGGTGGCCAGTCCTGGTTCTGCCAGCTTAGCATCCTCAAGGAAATTAGAAACGGATCCCTGACTTCTTCCTCCTGTAAAGCCAGGGCAGTGGCATCACCACCTTCTTCAATACATTCCTCCGAGGCAAGATCCTGAGGCTGTGTACCCGCTCCTTTCTCACAAGGCCACATAGGTTCCCCCTCATCTTCCTCTTCACTGAGGATCTGAGCCCAGGACTGAGCAGTTGTTCTCACCTCCGAGACTATCCACTCATCACTAGGCGTGGAGGTTGACACCTCCCATTCAAAGGCCTCCCGCATCTCATCTTCACCTAAGAGACTTGGGCTAGGCCCCCCCCACCCAGGGGTCTATTGATGCTTTATCTGAACTTTCTTTCTGGGATCCAGCATCCAAAACTTCAACTTCTGATTCTGTCTCTAACTCTGCACCCTCTAGCTTTGTGCCACACTCCCCCGAGGGACCTTCCTCCACAGGCTCCACCTGGTGCTGTGTGCTGCCAACTGCAGATTCCTGAATTTTTGTCCATGTGGGAGCCAAACGAATTGGAGGCACTTTATACAAGCCATATTTTTGTAGGAATCCAGCACAGTAAGGAATCATGAAGACGTCCCTTCCAGCACTCAAGCATATCTGGCATACACGCACTGATAATTAGGAATCGCCACATCAGGAGGCAGTTGCCCTCCATAGCACCACTTTTCAATATCTCTCAGTCTATTTACTGCTGCTGTTACTGCAACCCGGGCATGATCCGGGTAACGAGCTGGTCCTGAGGCCATAACTGCAGAAAAACAAGCAAAAGTTCACTGTAACTGAAAGTCCCACTTTAATGAACACACTCTGTAGTTTAAAAATGGCTCCTCTGCTACTGTGTTTACTTTACTAGCCCACCCTGTAATGGCGGTGGCAGCACTCCTGTGCATCAACATTTAGAATCTGGGTCAAGCCACTGCGCACCCGATTTACACCAGCTGCTGCTAACTTTTACTCAGACTGCACAACTTGTTCTGTTCTGGCTTTACACACATTTACAGGATTTTCCTTGGACTTTTCACAAGCTGGTAACATTTACTTTATTTACAGTCCCTTAAAAACTTCAGGTTTTAGCACAGAATTGCCTGCTTCTACTAGTGTTGCATTTTGCTACAACCCACAGTCTCTCTCTGGCTACAAACTTTGAACTGAGGCTATTTTCACTTCCATGCACACATTCAATGGCTTTACAGACTTGCACTTGCTGGCAGGACTTCACACAGTCGTTACTTGCAAAGCGACTACACTGCTGCACACATATTTTATATGGCATTACTGAAAATCACTGTTTGAGCAGTTTTATGAAGGTTTACTCACTGTTATTAGTAGCAACTTGTTGCGATGGGGTTAAACGGCCTGCAGCCAGTTTTTTAAGGCCTTGGAACACAAACGGGCGGGCAGTCTTAGCGATCGTCGTTTTAACCACCAAACTCGCTATTTTCATGATCGATTTGCGGGTCGAGCCCGATTTTAAACTCAAAAGTCAATTTTTTGAATGTTTACAGCGCTTTGAATACTCCGGGATGCTCCTCCACTGCCAGTACACGCACTACACTCTGTCTCCCTCTCGAATGCTGAGGCAGTCTCAGAAAAGCTGGTTGAGGGGCGGGACTAATGGCAATCTGACCAACCACACGACGCCATGCAAATGAACCTCTTCTTCCTCGAGAGGGCTCCTCTCCTCACGGCGATCGTCGAGCAGGCAAATTTAAACTGTAAAATGCACTTTTTTTTTCCAACTGACTCCACGGCGGGAGCCCATTTCAACCATGTAACATTGCCATTAATTCTGCAGTCTCTCCATTTACACAGAAAGCATTTCCAACGTCCAGGGCATAATTTCTCTGTTGCTACCCCTAGTTTTCCACACTTTCCTTCACAGAATTCATTTTAAAAGCATTTCAAATGTCCAGGGCATAATTTCTCTCTTGCTACCCCTAGTTTTCCACACTTTCCTTCACACAATTCATTTTAAAAGCATTTCAAACATCCATGGCATAATTTCTCTGTTGCTACCCTAGTTTTCCACACTTTCCTTCACAGAATTTATTTTAAAGCTGACAAAAACGCTGTAAACAATTTTGGGGATGCAGGACAAGGGCACACTCTTTGGCTTTACAGCTCCTTGGTAAACAGTTGGCATTTTTTAAACAGCAGCACAAGATTCACAGCACACAGCAACACACTAGGGAAATTGCTTCAGCTTTTTGGGCTACCCACTGCCAGATAGCCAAAACGCTAGCCCCCTTACCCAAGCACCTTCCTTCCCGAACAAATCCAAGCGGTGCCTCCATTTTTGTAACCCCACCCCTGCCTTTTACCAAAATGACAGGTGGCATGCTGTTGGCGCTAGCAGCAATGACCTGGTGAGGACCTGGGTTGGGGAGGATGAGGTTACCTGGCACAAAGGGACTTAGGTTTGGCTACTCTGCACAGGGACCAAGTAAATCCGAACACAGGAAGCAATAACTGTAATGTCCAGAACCAGGAATGGGATTTTTCAGTGTGGCTTTTATTCACAACTAGCTGAACACAACAAAGCATAGATGGACCCCCATGGGGCTATGTTTACTGATAATGCAGATTAGAGACTACAAGGTGGTCCACTTGAAGAATGAACCAGTTCTACTGTTTTCAGGCTCTGGACCCACCAGGCACACAGCCTGGACTTGCACGCGCTTTGGGTACACAGCCCGACTGGCCCGGCTCCCCTGCCGGCCACTTGACTGATGGTCCACTGGAAGAATGAACCCATTTTACTTGTTGTGGCTCCCCACACCACTTAGAGTCTGCGACCCCTAGAGAGATTTCCTTCTTACTTCTTCTGACTCCCATCTCACAAAGAGAATTTTCTTTTACCCATATTGTGGCTTCCCACCACTTGATCTCGCGACTCTAGAGATTTTCCCATTTGGGCCACGTCTGGGTACTTCCCTCATCACTGGCTAAGCGCATGAGGCAAGTAGCAATCACAG
Organism: Neoceratodus forsteri; assembly: GCA_016271365.2. NCBI lineage: Eukaryota > Metazoa > Chordata > Ceratodontiformes > Ceratodontidae > Neoceratodus > Neoceratodus forsteri. The sequence continues at coordinate 1,783,570,596 of CM057452.1, forward strand.
CAGAAATCCGTAGAGGTGGACCTGGTTACTAAAGATGGGGGGTGTTCCCACCTCCAGCTCCCACAGCCCATACCCGGCCATTTCTCTGGACAAACTGAAACTTCGAAATGTAGATTAAATGGTGGATGAACTGTCGCACCCACTCTACAATATTACTTGAATTCACACAGCACTCTAGCTTTTGACACTACTCCATTTGTTTGTCCTAGTAGTATAGGCCTCCCAAATAGTATTTCAAATCTCATATTTCTTCACATATCCCAGGCTGAAGAAACACATTTTTTGCCCTCTCATATTAGAGCAAACACTCACCCTTTTGTTGCAGGTGCCCCACAGGCGAAGTACAACTCTTTCCACTTTTCAAGCACAAACCGAAACTGTAAAAGGCAGCTTTCTTTCTTCTGCAGAAATTAGGGGATTGCCCCTGGAATCTACATGGGGATCTTTACTTCCTTTACTACCCCCTCCACCACTTGAACACTGGACACTCACTCCTTCTCTTACAGAAGGTAAACAGGAACTGCTCCTTCCTGTTTGGAAGCACACAGGAGAGCGACTGTTTTGAAAACTCCCAACGTTCTATCTAACTTCCTCTGCTGCAGATTCCAGTGTGGCTTATGCAGCTGCGACAGTTCTATTGGTGATGTCATCTCTCAGTCTCAGCTGAGACTGAGAACAGAGTGAGACAGTGTGAAACCCATTTAACTGGAGTTTCACAGGCTGCCTTCCCTGCCTACCACTAGATCTTACTGGGATTCTAGTAACCCCGGGTAACAAGGGGTTACAATATGGTGAAGTGTTTCAGGCGTGAGGTCCCTGAATATATTTTAGATTAATTAAAGTTTAGGGGGATAAGGAGTGAACTGCGCTCTGCAGATGGTATAGAATACATCCTCCCTAAAGTAAAAACAGAGTTAGGTAGATCACACTTCTTTTATAGAGGTCCTTACCTGGAACACCTTACCAACTTTTCTTAGATCAGTTGGAAATAATATATACCAGGGGGAAATAAAATCCTGGTTTATCCACGAAGCATTAGGAAACATTGGTGAAGTTCCTCCTTGAGTGGGTAACATTACCCATTAGAAACACCAGGGAACACTATATTATGTATACCTAAATGTTTATTTATGATAACAGGTATTGTATAAAGTCATGTGTGGTGTATTTATATATGATATGATGATAATGTTTGGTGTATTATATGTTGTATTGTTAGTTTGTTGTGTGTTTTTTGATATTGTAAGAAATGTTAAGATGTAATAAGGTCCTCACTGGAAATAAATGTCTCAGTCGAGTTATACCTATTCACTGTTTTCCCCAGTTGAATCAAAATTTTTGCTACTACTACTACTACCATCCTAATTTCACTTTTTCAGCCCCTACAAAATGGAGTTTATGTTCAGTTCCTGGGGAATTCTTAATATGCCTGGCTATGAAATGTGTCTCATCAACTCTCATGATGGCCCTAACATGCTCGTCTATATGGACCTTACACTGGTGAGTTGTCCTCCCCACATAAAATGACCTACAACTACAGGCTAACAAATAGACTACATTCATCATATTACAAGTAATAAAATCCCTCAGAGTAATTATTTTATCAGTAGTTGGATTTTTAAATTGTTTCATGTGTTCAACGAAATTACAGTAAATACATTTGCCACATTTGTTTGTTCCTGTTGTGGGCGGAGGCAACCAACTAGCTCTTGTCATGCTCAGGGATGGTAATAAACTGGAAACCACCATATCCTTTATGGTACTTGGTCTATGGAAAATTATCCTAGGATTTATTGCACTCATATCCCTTAGTTTTGGCTCTGATTTTAGAATGTGCCAGTTCCTATTAATAATCCCCTGGATTTGTCTGGACCCTGTGAAGAAGGTAGTCACAAAATGACACCCGATTTCTTCTTGATTTGTTTGATCTCTAGAAATAAGAGTTTCTTCTTCAGGCATTTTATCAACTTGTACAACTGCTCTAACTATTGTAGCATTACTATAACCACACTCTTTAAAGCAAGGAATTTGGACTGCTTTTTTCTTTTGATACTCTGACCACTCAGTACAATTCCTCAGAGTCCTAATGAGTTGCCCTTTTTGTATATTTTCCAAAACATGAGAAAGGTGACAACTATTTGAGCATAGTAAGCTATTCCTATCAGTGGGTATCTGAAATAATGTAGCACATACATTTTCATTTTCTGTTTTATACATTTTCAGATCCATAAATGTTATTTCTTGCACATCAACAATCTGTTTAAAGTGTAAACAAAGATTCGTACTCTACAGCCATTTAACAAAGTTATCAAATTCTTCTGTGGTTCCCTTCCAGACAATAAGGACATCTTCCATAAAGTGATATCACAAATCCAACAATTGAATGTATGGACTTGTGGTGTCACCATACAGATGATCAATCTCCCATTTTCCAAGGTACAGATTGACGTAGGATGGGACCATCACGGCCCCATTGCTGTATCTAGGATTTGTCTGTTAAATCGACTCTGAAAAATAAATATTTTTTTTTCTAAAACTACCATAATAGTTCAAGTACATATCATGTGGGCAACTGTACTTTACTGACTTCATTCCTAAGGTCCAAAAAATATTCCAAGGTCTCAAGTCCACCCTCTTGTGGAATTACTGTATACAGTGTTTCACGCCCAGGGTGACAAACAACCAGCCTGGGTCCATATCCAAGTTTTCAGCCACATGAACAATTTCCATCAAATCCTTCACATGAGATCTAAAGGTCTGAACAAATGGTTGCAGCTGGGCATCCACAAATATGGATAGGGGCTCTGTTAACCAACTTTTGCTCTAAATAATTAGTCAGCCGGGGGGAAGGGCGCATTCTTATGAACTTTGGGTAGCACATATATATATATATATATGTAGTAGGCATGATCAGGTGGACTACTGTAAGGGCTCTACAAGTGGGTTCTGAGATGTATCCCTTAATAAAACCAAGGCTTAGAATTTCATTTATTTCAGCCTTGATGTTAGACATAGGATTCATATTCCATTTTTCAGAGAAATCTACATCAGACAATTGTCACTCTATTTCTTTGACATAATCTCCCGTATCCATTGCTACTATTGTCCCACCCTTATCAGCTGGTTTTATCGCAATATCCCTGTTCTGTGATAATTCCTTTAAGGCTTCTCTCTCTGCCCATCTGCAGTTTGAGTAAGTCTTAAGTTGTTCTTGTGTCAATCTTAACTGCTGTAGATCATATTCACATGCCTTTAAAAAAATCACTTACCTCAGGATTCAGGATGGGGTAATATATGGACCTGAGATGAAATGGACCTGACTGGCTATTAACATTTTCACCTATAAAGCCCTGCCACTCACTCTGTTTGTCATCATAAATACATTTCAATGTTAAATTCAGTGCAAACTTTTGCATGTCTGCAGTAGTCCTAAAAAAGCCACTACCTGTAGATGGTGCAAAAGACAGTCCTTTACTCAAAACACTGACTGCTGCAGGAGACAGTTCATAATTAGATATATTAAGAACTGGATTTGAGTCCAACCTTACCCCATCAGTCTCACAATTAACAAGGTGTTTTCTCAGAACCGTACATGCCTTGAATTCCTTCCATGCCTTCCCCCCTTGTCCTCTTGTGAAATGTTGGTATGGTTGTTGAAATCTAATTCATTGGGAACTTTGTCTTGGGGAGGAGCTGATACTGTCACTGGGCATATGCCTCCTCCTATATGTCCTGTTTCTGATATTCCTCTAAAAAAAACTCATTTTCAGACCCATCCATGTCGGAAGGGCTGGTTGTGTAGTCCAATACTGTGTTTTCACTTGATTCACCTAATGTGTTTTTTTTTTTCAAAATAGACTTAATGGATTGTGCCTTAGTTGATTGTTTCTCCTGCCAATAAAATTCTCGATTGAACTTGCAATCGTTTTCATCATGAATAATTTTTTTCTCCTTAGCTTTTTTAAGCTTTATATCATATTTAGTAACTTCTCAGCCACTGTAATCTCTTTGGAGACCTTCTCTTTTACTGGTCCCATTTTTTTAAGAATGAGTTGAATGGACTCCAGAGCAGCTCTATTCATCAAGTCATTCCATGAATTCATAAAGTTCACATCCTCTGTCCCATAGGAAGGTTTTTAAGAATTTTAAGTCCATGGGGTACCCATTTCACTTCCACATAAGCTTCCAGTGTTATCTGTTGCCAATACATCCATTCACCCTTCAGGATGATCCTCTCTAAAGTTCTGTACAGTGATTTGGATTCTTGTTCCACTGAGGCTGCTCCATCACTGTTGCAAGCTGCCAAAACTGGATTTGTGCCATCACTGGAAGAAAAAAACATACCGGCAAGCCCATCAGATGTTGAGTTAGTAATTGGTCCTTTCATTGAATCTGTATTTGCCATCACTAGAAAATTAGTATTCCAAATCGAAGGAGCAAACCAGGACCGGTAAAGGTGAACCAATTTGCAGTTCACTCGCACACTAGAGGTGAAAATGCACAAATATAGGAGATTGTAACAATTTAGGAAAAATCTCCAGAACCAAAAAAAAATGTCCCAGTGCCAAGTTTTGCACCCCTCCATGGGGAAGCCTGTACTGCAGTTTGATGATATGAAGCAAGCAAACAAAGGTATCAAGCAGCACTGGGATGAGCAGTTGTACTTAAAACATAAACAGTCACACAGTACATAGAAAAATTAGAGCACACAGAAAGGGGCATTAGGCTTAGAAACAGTAGTAAGATTAAATATCCATTGATTGTATGAAAAAAAGTGCAGTAAAAAATCACCCTAAAGGGTGCTCAGGATAATACCCTTACATGACCATCAGCAGCAAACACCAGAAAAAATTAATGTTTCATGAGGTAACTACCAAGCTTCATCAGAGTGATTAGTAGCAGTACACAATGTGATCCATATGCCCCACACACACAGAGGTGTAACAAATAGACATAAAAGACAGGCAGACTTCAAACTATCCAATCAGAATGCTAGAAAACAGAATTGTCACATCACAGGTACTTAGTTCAGTTACTCTGTTTCTAAGTGAACCCATATCAAGCACACCTATATCTAGTGCTTGCAGTTTGACATGAATCACTGTGGTCAGTTTAAACTTTGTTTCTCAATCAATTTTTATTTATTTAAATCTTTGGTAACAGAGTAAGTGCACTGATCCAAGGTTCCGTTTTCAGGCATGACCTGGGCAGCAGTAGGCAGCAATATAGAAGGAGACACATACAATACAATGTGTACAAGTGACTATATAAACATCACTGGTGGACAGTTTAAATTACATAGAAGAAAGAGCAAAATAAAGAGAGGCTGTACTAGCTTATAAACTATAACAAATCAGTTCATCAGGATAATCAGATAAAAAAAACTGTACATTATTTACAGCAGGATAGGTGATGAGTGTAATTAAGTGCATAACATAAGAACACACTGAGGCTCTGTCGAGTGGGAGTACACGAACATGTATTGAGGGTGATTAGACAGGACACAGTGATAGTGGGAAAAGAGCACTTGGGGGAAGCCAAGCAACCAATGAGGGAAGTCCATTTTGGTCAGTGGGGGTGGGGGGTGGGGTTAACCAGGTGAGCAATGGCACTTGGCCTCATCGAGCAGCCAGGATTTGAGACGTACCTTGAAAATGGTATGGGTGTCCAGGGAGCAGACGGACACAGGGAGACTATTCCACAGAGTGGGAACAGCAACAGATAATGCTTTTCCACCAATCATTGAGGAAACTTTTGGGATTTCCAAGGGGGGGACTGAGGATGCATGCAAACAACTTGAGGGATTCCTGGTCTTGAGGAGAAATCTATATGGGGAAGCATCACAGTGTCTGATGGCGCTGTCTAGGATACAGCCAAGCGAGTAGTCAAATCTATGGTGAAGTGGGAGCCAGCCGAGAGTCTGGCAGGGTTGGCAGTGGTGGATGGAATATGGAGACAGAAGAGCAAAATGACAGATGTTGTATGTCAAGCAGAGGCATATACTGAAACAATGCAATTTTATTTTAATTATCAAATCTCTATATATTTAGACTGAGAGTATAGAAAAATATGTCTCTACCACCACGAATCATAAAATACAAGATGTTGATGGTGGGAGGTCACAAAGGTCAATTAGTGATATGCTCAAACATAAAATTACTGGTTGGAAAAAATGAGACTGCAGGCACCAATACTTCAGAATATCACTGAAAATCAATCCACCATGGCACAAATTTTTGGCAACATCAGCATATATTAGCAATGGGAGTTAAAACACAATTTTTATATACATACTTTACAAATACGGGAAAATTTCAATATTTTCTATACTAATCACTCTGATGAAGCATGGTAGTTACCTTGTGAAACGTTAGTTTTTTTCTGGTGTTTTTTGCTGATGGTTATGTAAGGTATTAACCTGAGCACCTCTTAGGGTGATTTTTTGCTGCACTTGTTTTACACAATAAATGGATATTTAATCGTATTACTGTTTTTGAGCCTAATGCCTTCCTGTTGGTGCTAATTTCTCTGTGTACCATATTTTATTATCTATAGTGTATGGGTTTTATAGTGCAGTGCTGATGTCTTAAATGTACACCAATTTTGCACAAGAAACAATGTGCATTTAAGCAAGCTGTGCATTCAATCAGACCTACAGGCTTTCAATGAGAATGACTGAGCCTGAGATCTTTTCTTGTATTTTTTAATTTCTGTACTTAGAAAGGCATAAAACAAGTATAATAACTGGCCAGCAATTTTTTTCTTAGGGTTTAGAGAGTTGATATTTGCTGTAATAACCAACAGGTTCCATCTATCAAAGTACTGTGCTCCCTCATTAGATGTCTTTCTGTGTGTGGGTGGGTTCAATGGTTCCATAAACACAGCAGCTCCATGTGACCCTTAGTGAGGACCACTAGAAACAAGCTTCGTCTTTCCTTCCCTCATCATTTTTTATTATCTAGGTGATCCTACATTTAAATTAAAAAAAGAAAACTCTATCTGGTTGATCCTGCTGTTTGCCATCTTCAGTTGATAGATGCTAGTAGCAGTAAATGACTCACTGGCTGAGTGCCTACATACGAAGAAGTGCTAAGTAAGCACAATCACAATTTGAAACTACGAGCCTCAACAAATAAAATAAAATAAAAAGTAGCCTAAAAACTAAACGATTAAATGCTACCAGAGGACAATCAGGGAAGGAGTGAGAGACAGAGATAGAGAAAGAGAAAGAGAGAGCGAGAGAGAGAGAGAGTGAGAGCGTGTGTGTGAGTGTGTGTGTGTGTGTGTGTGTGTGACACAAGGTCACAGGAATCAGGGTGGAAACAATTGCTGGCCAGTTATTATATAAAATAAAAGATTGTGAAGTGTGTGACACTCAAATTAATGCACACCCTCTGTGTGGGATGATTTAATAAACGCCTTGGGCTTCGCCCTTGGGGTTTATGTAGCATCCCACACCTCGGATGTGCCTTAAATTCTTGTATCACACATGTCCCCATCCTTTATTCTATATATATATATACATATCAAATAGAATACATTACTGTGATTAAAAATAATTTTGCTGTGTTTCTTTTTTTTTTCACTTTAATTCACTGTGTTATGAAAGGCACTGCAGGTGGGTCATCATTAACCACCATCTGAAAACAGGCTGTGCACCTAACAGGATCTAATTATATCTTAATAGATGCACAAGTGAACTGTGAAAATGTGCACTTAACAGGAATGTGCATTTGACCAGTGTACACTTCACCAGAAAATGTAACACTGCAGAGATGGGGAAAAAATCAGGAAATAGAAAAAGTGTGCATTTATCCAGAATGAGCATTTATCCGATGAGCACTTATGTGGGCTCCACTATATATGAGTAAATAAACAGAGTGAGCAGAAGTATTTTTATTCTTTAGGAAAACAAGGAAAATAATTACTTTTAAAATATAAAATATAAAATGTGAATGACAGCTTTATGTCTCAGTACACGCAGTCTGGCTAATAAGATGCTAGATCTCACTGCCACAATAGCTGAGGCAGGACTGCACTGGGTTGCAATGACTGAAACACGGTTCACGGACAATCATGTTTTGGAGGTGACTATCCCGGGGTATAACTTGTTCAGGAGAGATCGGACTGGGAAAAAGGAAGGGGGGGGGGTAGCTATTTGTGTTAAGAACACAATCAATGCTGTAGAGATTCAGCAAGCAAAAGTGTAAACCAAGGACCTATGGATTGCAATCAGGGCTGGAAGCCAGACACCCATCCTGGTAGGAGTAATCTACAGACTCCCAAATCAGGAGGAAGCCAGGGACAAGGAAATCCTGGAAGCCATCCTCCACATGTCAGACAAAGGGGACATGGTGCTAGTAGGGGACTTCAATCTACCAGACATTGATCGGAGTTCTTGCACAGCAGCATCAGAATGAAACAGGGAATTCCTAGTTACACTACAGGGGGGCAGGACTAAGTCAACTAGTGAAGACACCCACAAGAGGAAACACGATCTTTGACCTAGTATTCACAAATAGCGAAAGGGTTCTGGGCATTGAAGTGGGGGAACATCAGGGAAACAGTGACCGTTGCACTATATGGTTCAAGGTAAACTGGGCTGAGGTCTCCACACACTCAAAGCTGAAGGTCCTACACTTTAGGAGGGCAGACTTCACAAAAATGAAGGCCTATCTGAGGGAGAACCTTAGTAACACAACAGAAGGGAGTGTTGAAGAGTGTTGAACTAGGTTGAAAAATGCAATAATCTTGGTCACACCACAGTGTGCCCATCAGGTTAATAAGAATAAAAAGAGGAAAAACCCACTATGGTTTTCCAAAGAGGTGGCAAACATGGTGAGGGAAAAGTGCAAACACTTCAGAGAGTACAAGTAGTCAGGGAATGAGGCTGACAAAACAGAATACAAAGAAAAACTAAAAGAGACAGGGAAAGTGATAAGAAATTAAAAGGCCCAGAATAGCTCAGGGAGGAAAAAAGGGTGACAAAACATTCTACAGGTACATACATGAAAAAAGGAAGACCAAGGGAGGCATTGTGAGAATCACAAAAAAAGATGGACAGCCCACAGAGCAAGACAGAGAGAAGGCAGAGGCTCTCAATGAGTACTTCTGCTCAGTCTTCACACATGAAGCAGACGGTGGTGGATCAACAATAGGCAAAAAGAATTGTCCAGTTGGGGGAATAGACATGGGTCCCTTCACAGAGAAAAGGATCCTAGAGGAAATCATCAAGTTAAGGGTGGAAAATGTTATGGGGCCAGACGGGATACATCCAAGAATACTTACAAAACTTGGGAGGGAACTGGCAACCTCCTTAGCGATGCTCTTCAACAAAATGCTGGAAAGCGGGGAAGTGCCTGAGGACTGGAGGAAGGCAACAGTAGTGCCACTCCACAAGTGAGAAAGCAAGGATGAGCCAGAAAACTACTGTCCGGTTACTCTCATTTCAGTCATGGGAAAACTGATGAAGTCCCTGCTGAAGGATAGAATTGTAGGTTTTTGGGAGGAAAGTGGTCAGCTTGACACAAAGCAACACAGTTTCATGGCAGGGAGGTCCTGCCTGACAAACCTGGTAGATTTCTTCGATTGGGTCACCAAAACAGTAGGTCATGGTGGGGCAGTGGATGTGGTTTACCTAGACTTCAGAAACGCCTTTGACTCAGTTCCACACAGGATACTAGTCAATAAACTGGAGAACATGGGAGTCGGGTTTAAGGTTACAGGCTGGGTCAGAAACTGGTTAAATGGGAGAACACAGAGGGTATTAGTGAATGGCACTCTATCAGATAAGGGTAGGGTGACTAACAGGGTTATGCAGGGCTCAGTTCTAGGGCCAATCCTCTTCAACATATTCATCAGCGGCATTGCTGATTGACTGAAGGGAAAGTGTGCCTGTTTACAGATGACACCAAAATTCGCAACAGGGTTGACACACCAGAGGGGCAACAAAACATGGAATCTGATCTCTGAAAGCTGGAGGAGTGGTCAAGGATCTGGAAATTGAAATACAATGCCAAAAAATGCGAAGTCATGCATCGGGGAAAATGTTACCAGGGAAACTGTACTCGATGGGAGGGGAGCAACTGGTGGCTACAAGGCAAGAGCAAGACCTGGGGGTGATCATATCAGATGACCTCAAGGTCAGCAAACAGTGTGAGAGGGCATCACTAAAAGCTAGTGGCATCATTGGATGCATAGGAAGGGACATCACAAGCAGGAGGAAGGAAGTGATCATGCTTCTGTATGTCTGTGGTAAGGCCCCACCTGAAATACTGCATCCAGTTCTGGAGGCCTCACCTCAGGAGAGACATAGATAGGCTGCAGACAGTATAGAGAAGAGCAACAAAGATGGTGCAGGGCTTGCATCAGAAACTATATGAGGCAAGACTTGATGAACTCAAACTATACTCCCTGGAGCAGCGCAGGAATTGGGGAGACATTATAGTGACATTTAAATACCTTAAAGGCAACAACAAGGTACAGGTTCAGAACCTATTTTTGGTAAAAGACTATAACAGGACAAGAAGGAAGGACCTTCACCTCAAGGGAGGTAGGTTCAGGAGCAATATGAGGAAATTCTTCTTCATGGTGCGAGTTGTTGAACCCTGGAATAGCCTGCCAGAGGGGGCGGTGGAAGTGAAGAGGGCTGGGGGATTCAAGCAAGCATTGGACAGGCATTGCGGGATACTCAAGCAGTCAGCTAAGTAAGGGGGGGGTAAGAAACCATGGGCATCAGGGGCGTCACCAGCGGTATAAAGTTGGGGGGGCTAATGCCCCACAGTCAAAGTCCTAAGAAATCTAGGGTGGTTTGGGGGCATGCTCCCCCAGAAAATTTTGAGATTTTTTACCTTCAAATTATGGCTTTTCCTGCATTTTAATGATGAAATATATGTATGAGAAGCCTGGTTATCATGACATCTGTTAAATGGTACATGTGCAAACATTTGGTTACTGGACCAGGCAGTGAGAACAACAAAAAGAGAGACTCCATTATCCCAGCAGTTCTGCTAGGAAGGTTACAGTCTCCCACAGCAAATAAGAGACCATTCAGACACCATTATCCCAGCTGATCTGCTGGGCAGGTTACTGGACCCAAGAGCAAGGAAGAGACCAGCTAGATACCATTATCCCAGCAGATCTGCTGAGAAGGTTACAGGACCCCAGAGCAAACAGCCACCACTTCCACACTGCATAATTCTGAACAAGTCAATTAACATTCCTACCCTTAATCTCTCTGCATGCCCTCTCTGTCTGTCTCTCTCTCTTGTCATTTTCTGTAGTCTTTGCATCTCCCTGTGTGCTGCAAACTATCCCTCCTCTCCCCCTCCTCCTGGATTCTAAGGAGTTTGGGGATGACTTGTATGATTGTGTCTATGTAGGTTGCTATATAAAAAGGCAGCAAAATTCTCTCTCTCCCTCTTTGGATTGTAAAGCACTCAGGAATACAGTCTGTATGAAAGGTGCTATTTAAATCAAAACTATTTTCACACAAGCCACAGGCACAGATCTTCCTTCTCTAAACTGCCAAACAACTGTGTAAAGACTCATGCTGCACAGCCTTTTAGATGTGTACCACATCTGTGCCTGTCTGAAAAATATACCTGCTGTACAAGCAATGCTGACTGTGTTGGTATGGCAGTTACCAAAAGGTGGTCACCAATCCCAAGCCCAATTTATGTCAGTCTCTCCCAGTCCTGTCCAGGTGTTCCCTCCTACAAGGCAATGCATGCCAAACTTCTCATGCTTCTGAACCCACTGAACAGAGTCCAAGAGACTAGCAGAGGCAGAGCGCATCTGTTGTAACCCCCCACCCCCGTGATCCCTGTCAGATTAGGATCCAACTAACCTGGGAATGATGATGACAAATCCCTGCCCCAAGCTCTGAGCTCTCCCATGGTGATATCCTGACTCCTGTCCTAATGTTCTCTTTGTCAACAGCACAGTACACAGCAGCCAGCCACCAGTGCACTCAGTTCACTCACAAGACTTAGTTTCTTTTTTCTCCATCAGACTTGTGAGTGGATGAGTTTAGTGCCCCAAAGTTTGCCAGGCAAGCAGACCAAAGAGGACTCGGGGAGGAAAAGGGTTAACTCCCCACCCACCCCATGCACAGCCAGCTGGCTTATTAACCATACTGGCTAGCTGACCATTTCCTGCCTCTATCATCCCCCCCCCGGAGGCTTCTGGCACACGATCCTTTGTCTTGGCCAGGCCTGGTCTCCGGCCAGTGCCTAAAGGGGCCATAAATCAACCAAATGGGTTGATTTTAGCCCCAGATAACCAATCATCTGTCCAAAAGCCAGGTCCACCTCTAGGCTAGAAAGGGTCTTCCCTGCTAGCCAGTGGCAGTTCTGGACTGGGTGACTGACAGAGTAGAGAGCACAGGAGTATGGATGGCTGAAGGCTTACCTGAAGAATGGGTTCATAGCTCCTGGGTGGCTGCTTCTCTATAGCCAGTGGTCCTTGGAGGTCTCCAGCAGCAGCAGCAGTCACACCTTAGCTCTGGAAAAGGACCAGCAGTCCTCCTTATGGCCAGCAGCAGCCAGTTCCATACGGTGATTTCCCTTTAATTTTCTGGTCCCTCGGTTTGCAGTTTTTGCATTGGCGTTTTCTGGAATGTCCTGATGCTGGGTGCCTAGTCATACATGTAGCACAAGCATCGCATTTCAGATGCAAAGTGATGAGGGTAATGCTCACCCAGGATCTCTTTTGTTCGAATCAAAATATGGCGTGGCAAGTCTGTCAGTTTGCTTCCTGTTATTTTGCAGAATAAGTGTGGCATAGTTTGTGTGTTTTGGGGCTGCCATTGCAGTTCCCCTGTCTCCCCTCTCCAGTATGCTGGCTATTTTTTGTTTTTTTTGGCACTGACATTGGGTGTTGCCACACATGGGGCTGCCATTGCAGTCCCCTGTCCTTCCCCATTTATTTACTGCCTCTGGTGCCACTTGATGGTCAGCAGGCTGTTTCCCTGCCCAGCTTTGCTGGAGTGGTTATTTTTTTCTCTTCTTTGTTTTGTTAAATTTCTTTCTCTTCCCCTTTGTGGGGGCTCCAGGTTACTTCCCATCCCTTTGCCTTGTCTTCTGTGCTGGTTGCCGGTGTGGTGCCCTTTTGGGGGGCCTCTTTATTTTTTTGCCTTCAGTTTTGCCATTTTTTTGGTTTTATGTTTAGCTGTTTTGTGGGCTTTTCAAACCCCTTTCCTGCTCCAGTCTCCTGAGATGACCCCCAACTATGGTCCTTCTTCTGTAGCCCATCCCCCTTTGAATGAAGTGATGGTGTCCATTTTGGTGGTCATTGGTGGTGGAGTTCCCCTGCTCAGCTCTCTTCCCCATCTCTCTTCCACTGTAAAATAGTGCCACTGCAGTCACAGACCTGGGCACCCAGCTGATCGCGGTCCATGTGGCATTCACCAAGATGGGGCAAGTTTGGGCATATGGACCATGAGGTGCAGCAGCAAAGTGTGTCTGGGTGGAAACCAGCACCCAGACCACTAAAGTTCTGCCCTGCCATGGTTCAGGGGCAACCAAAGCACTGGGTGGAGCAGAGGTCCCTGACCTCCACCACTAGCGCCACCAACGATCACAGCAGGACCCAGAGGACCTGGGCCAGGCAAAGAGAAAGGAAAGTGCGCTCCATGTGGTAGAGCTATAAAGTGCTGACTCTAAACCATGGCTTCTTTTTTTCCTCAGCAAGCAGCGAAGCTGTGAGTCTTTACATTTTTCAGGGAAAATGATTGGGGGGCTTGAGCTTACATTGGGGGGCTTCAGCCTCCCCAAAAACAGCCTGGTGACGCCACTGATGGGCATACTTGATGTATCTTACGGTCCCCATCTGCTGACAACATCTATGTTTCTATGTTTCTAGGTTTGTGTTTTGGATGAAGGTGGGGGACAGGGGAATATCATGAGAAGAAACTGTTGGGACACAATTCAAAGTAAAAAGTTGTCGTACAGTAGTGATGTCACTACTGTACTACAACTACAACAACGTTTCATGACCTTTAGCCTGTCCTACAACAAGAAACATTGTGTGCATAAAAATCCATACAAAATAGTGTAGGTACAAAAGGAGGAGAGAACGGACTAGCAAGTGCTCCCATGCAAAAGGAAGCAGGGTATAGAACAGACATGCAAGATAGTGGGATGGCAGGGGGAAGGGGTATATGGTGGAGAGGACTTTGTGCAAACCCAAGAAGCCTGGGGAAAAAGATGGTGGACTTAGAAGCAATGATGGTGGGGGAGGGCCAGGATATTGTAGCCATAACGGAGACCTGATGGTCCAAGCACCAGACATGGGAAGTAGGGGTCCCAGGGCATAGGTTATTTAGGAAGGATAGGGCTGGCAGGAAGGGGGGATTTGTGCTGTACACCAGAGAGGACATCAAGGGTACAGTAAGGCAGGAAGAGCAAGGGGAAGCAGAAATCTTGTGGGTCACAATAGAGAAGTGGGCTGGGGCATCAGTGAGGCTAGGGGTGGTCTACAGACCTCCAATGCAGAGCAAGGAGGTGGACATGCAGATGATGTGGGCAGTTCATGGGGATGGCGCTTAAGGGGGAGAGTCTGCTGGTGGGCAACCTTAAACTCCCAGATATTGTATAGACTGGGATATCCCATCAGCTAGGTCTTCCAGGAGCAAGGTGATCCTTGAATCCCTCCAGGGAGCCTTCCTGCAGCTGCTGGTCAGGGAACCCAACAGGGGGGATAACATACTTGATGTGGTTCTCATCAATGAGGATAGTGTGGAGGGAGTGGGGGGTGGGGGTCAGCCTCGGAACAAGTGACCATTACAAAGTGGGCTTCAAGGTTAGAGCAGGGTGTGAAGTGATTCAAACTATCACAGAGGTCCTGGACTTTAGGCAGGCATATTTTACCAGAATGAGGGAGAAATTCAGGAATTAAATGGAGAGGAAGGAGAATATGGGGGGGGTTGAGGACCGATGGAACGAGATCAAGGGGGTACTAAAAGCCACAGAAAGCTGTATAAGGAGGGTGAGGAAGAGCAGAAGATGGAGGAGGCTGCTTTGGTTCAACAGGGAAGCGAGGGAGCTAATAGGTGAGAAAAAAGAGAATATAAGAGGATGTAGGGGAAGGAGGATAGGGAAACTTTCAGAGAGAAGCTGAGGGAGGCAGGGTGGAAGATCAGGAAAGCAGAAGCAGAAACAGAGGAGAAAATTGCTAGGCAGGCCAAAAGGGACAATAAAACTTTTTTTCGGTACATAGGGGAGAAGAGGAAAGCAAGGCAGGGGATAGTAAGGGTAAAGGAGAAGGGAAGAGTACATGTGGAAGGAGACTTCGAGTAGGCAGAGGTGCTGAATGAATACTTCAGCTCTGTCTTCATGATAGAAGAAGAAGGGAAGGGACCTGTGTTAGGGGGAAATGGAAGGGAGGACAGAGGGGTATATCCTAGTCCAATCAGTGAGGACAAGGTCAGGAAGGAGTTGGGTAAATTAAGGGTAGACAAGGCTATGGGTCTGGATGCCCTGCATCCTAGGGTGCTCCGGGAGCTAAGGGAGCAGCTGGTGGCACCACTAGCGAGATTATTTAACCTGTCCTTAGATGCAGGGTGGGTGCCAGAGGACTGGAAGAGGGAGGACATGGTGCCACTTCACAAGAGTGGCAGCAAGGAGGAGGTGGGCAATTATCCCCTGGTCAGCCTCACATCAGTGGTGGATAAGGTGATGGAGGTGATATTAAGAGAAAGAATTTTTAGCCATTTGGAGGATAGTGGGCTGCAGGACATCCATCAACATGGCTTCACATGAGGAGGTCATGCCAGATGAAGCTGACAGAGTTCTTCAATTGGGTGATGAGGGTGGTGGATTGGGGGGGCAGTGGACGTGGCCTATTTGGACTTTGGGAAGGCCATTGACACTGTGCCCCACAGAAGACTAGTAAATAAACTGGGGAGTTTGGGGGTGGGACAGAAAATAATGAGGTGGGTGGAGAACTGGCTGACGGGTGGAAGACAGAGGTAAATGGGGTGCATTCCAGGGAGATAAGGGTGATGAGTGACGTCCCCCAGGGGTCGGTGCTAGGGCCCATCCTATTTAACGTCTACATCAGCAACATAGCGGAGGGGCTACAGGGGAAGGTCTACCTTTTTGCAGATGATACAAAGATCTGCAGCAGGGTGGACACACCAGAGTGGGTGGAGGCTATGAAGGAAGATCTAAGGTTGCTGGAGAGATGGTTGGAAATGTGGCAGCTAAAATTTAATGCCAAAAAATGCATAGTGATGCACATGGAGTGGAATAATCCTCAAGCAAAATATACACTGGGGGGAGGAAATGAAAGCAACTGAGCAGGAGAAGGATCTAGGAATCCTAATCACAAGCAACCTCAAGGTGGGGACACAAGGCAGCAAGACGGTGGGCAAAGCGAATGGAATACTGGCATGCATAGGGAATGGGATAACTAGTAGAAGGTGGGAGGTGCTGATGCCACTCTACAAATCCATGATGAGGCACAACCTGGAGTATGGTGTTCAGTTCTGGAGGCCTCAGCTATGAAAGGATATAGATGGCATGGAAAGAGTACAGAGAAGGGCCACCAAGATGGTGCATGGGCTAAGTGGGAAGCCATACGAAGACAGGTTGAGTGTACTGGATTTGCACCCACTGGAGATCAGGAGGGAGAGGGGTGACATGATAGAGACATTCAAGTATGTGAGGGAGATTAATAAAGTGTGGGGGGAGCTTATTCACAGGAAAGTTAGGTGCTAGAACTAGAGGACATGGACTGAGGGTGGAGGGGGAGGTTAAAGGGGAATGTGAGGGAGCATTTCTTCACTGAGAGGGTTGTGGTGCCCTGGAACAGTCTACCAGAGGAAGTGATGGGGGCCAAAACTGTGGAGGGATTCTAGAGGGCATGGGACAAACACAAAGGGTAGACTAGGGAGTGGAGGGTGGAATCTATGGGAGAATACGGCAAGTAAAGAGGGGGGAATGGGCAGACTAGATGGGTCAAGAAGGTCCTTTTCTGCTGACACGTATCTATGAATCTATGAATCTAGTGGCTAACCATATAATATATAACTATTGTCAGGCAATAGTTCATTCCTCGGGTCAATATTTTCCCACTATAGCCCTCAAGTCTAGTCAATATTTGTATAATACATACATATATCTATATCTATATATTTATTTTATTTTATTTATTGGATACAATCGGAATTACAATCCTTTGAGTCACAGACTCTTTTGCGAAGGCTCCACGTTGGTTACAGAGGGTGGAGAGTAGACAAATACAGAGAATGCACAGTAAACAGGTAGAAATTCGTAAAACAGTACTGCAAGTGCAGCCCAGGCATAATCTTAGTTAACTGGTGGTAGTAGCAGGCATCGATACAGGATAACCCTTTGTCAGAGAGGTAAATGATGCTGACTCTTGGGATCTATCGGGACCCTCTGTCATTTTATTGGGGGTATGAAAATACCAGAGGAGGGCAGGAAGTTAGCCACAGTCGCATTTTTCTGACTCCAGGAGTTGTACTCTGAGGGCTGATTTGAATTGGGAGAGGCTAAGGGTCTGAGAGATGGGGGGGTAGAGTGTTTAGCCAAAGAGGGGAACAGTAGTGGAATGATCTTTGCCCAAGGGATGTTCTACAGTGGGGGACCAGGAATGAGGAGGATGCTGCGAGTTTAGTGTTACGCCTGGGGGGGGGCTACGTTGACTATTGGGAGAAGGCCGATGGGCGCCAGCTGGAGATGGATCTTTTTCGCTAGAACGCAGGAGTGGTACTTACTGTAAGTCTTCCTTGGAAGTTTAGCCAACCAGCCAGAGCGTAGAGCTCACAGGTATGTGTTAATCTGTCACACCTGGTGACTAGGCGGCAAGCTTTATTCAAAGCAGTGTTGATGCTACGAAGGGCTTTAGGGTCCGAAGAGCCATATATCACTATCCCGTAGTCTATTAGGGAGAGGATAGAGGAGGTGACTGCAAGTTGCATGGCCTGGGTGGGTAAGCAATGTTTAAGTCTGTAGAGGATACCCACTCTAGTGTTAACAGTGGAGGAGAGAAGTTGTATGTGATGATGGTAGGAGAGGGAGGTGTCTAATGTAATTCCCAGGTATTTAAAACATGTAACATGTTCAAGTGGGGCACCTTGTTTGTTTTTGATTAGGACAGCTGACTGGCTGTGTGGACTTTGTCGGTGTGCAAAGATCATGAATTTTGTTTTTTGATAGTTGATGATCAGGCGGTGTTCAGTGAACCAGGTTTCTAGCTCCCTGAAGAAACCCTGAAGAGCTCGTTGGAGGGCGCTCGGCTGTGGGTATTTACAAAACACTACTGCATCATCAGCGTAGAGTAGCAAGTTACTGCTACATGACTTGGGGAGAGAGTTTAAAAAGAGGGTGAATAGTAGAGGGCCAAGAATAGACCCCTGTGGGACACCTGAGGAAACTGTTTTACAGGAGGAGATGGTGGTATTTATCCTGACTTGCTGTGACTGGCCTGTTAGGTAGTCCTTGAACCAGGCAGTAGCCTCTGGGACCACATTAAGTTGTGGAAGGACATAAAGCAATAGCTCATGACTGACAGTGTCAAATGTCTTGGTCAGATCCACATAGATTGCCCCTGCTATAGAGCCTTGGTTGAGGGCCTCATGGATGAATGAGGTGAGCTCAGTAAGAGCTGTGACAGTACTGTGGCTGGACCAGAATCCATGCTGTTCCGGGCAGAGAAGGTTGTGTTTAGTCAGGTGTTCTGATAGTTAGTCCGACACTATTTTCTCCAGGGCCTTGGAGAGAGGAGGAAGTAACAAAATTGGTCTATAGTTGGTTGTGTTGGTGGGGTTGCCGCTCTTCAGAATGGGAGTGATTATGGCTCTTTTCCAGGTTGTGGGGAACTGACCTAGGCATAAAGAGAGGTTGAGAATTTTAGTGAGATGGGGTAGTGTGACATCCAGGGTCAGCCTAATGAGTTTTAGATCTAGGGAATCATTGCTGTGCCGTGTATTGGCAATAGCTTTTGAAATGTAGTGCTTTGCCTCAAGGCAGGAAATAACTCTCAGCCGAAAGGGTATAATATTGTTGTTACTCGAGGTATCAGTGGGAGGATAGTGTGGAAATAGTTATGGGGGTAAATATGGGAGAGGTCCGAGAAGGCAGAGTTGAGGGCTTTGGCGATAGAGGAAAGATCCTGGGTGATCTCCCCATTTATTGTAAGCTGGGTGGGTGCGGGTGAACGGGATTTACTATTGAGTTCCTTTATATTGTTCCAAAATTTTTTACCATCTCCCCAAGAGGTGGTGAGGGTATGTTGGTAGTAAGTGGCTTTCGCCTGTCTTAGGGCCCAGGTACATTTGTTGCGGGCCTCACGGTAGAGTTGTCTATCCTGGGCGTTTTGGGAGTCAAGTGCCTTAAGCCATAGGTTATCGCTATGTTGGAGCTGGTTAAGTAGTGAGGTGGTGATCCAGGGTGTGGTTCTGGTTTTCACTACTTGCTTGAAGAGGGGAGCGAAAATGTCGCAGGCCGTGTTGAAAGTGGTTATAAAGTGGGAGAGAGCCAGATCTACAGACTGCGTGGTGTAGATGGGGAGCCAATTGCTGGTAGCTAGGTGGGTTTTGAGCTTCTCTAAGCCTCCTCTTATCAGTCGCCTCTGCCAGGTGATTATGGGGGGAGCATGCAGTAATTTTACTGACCACCAGCAGGTCACTGGGGAGTGGTCACTGATAGCGTCTGGGAGCACAGTGGCTTTGGAGATGTTCCGTGGCCTGTTGGTGAAGATGAAGTCTAAAAGGTTGGATGTCCCTGTTCTATTGTCCCTTCTGGTGGGAGAGGTGACGAGTTGGGTAAGATTGTAAGACAGGGCAGTGTCTTTGAAGTTGGATGAGGCAGGGGATAGCCAATTGACATTAAAATCTCCCATAATGATAACTTCACTAGTGTTGGGCATGTGTGTGAGATACTGTGGAGGATAGAGTCAAATGCGAGTTTTTGGTTGCTCGGGGGGGATATAGGCCGAATGATGTGGAGGGTCTTAGTACCCAGACTAAGTTTAACTGTTAGTGTCTGGGCACCATATTGTGGTATAGAGTTTGTACTTCAGTGGCATGAAGAGATTTAACATAGATTGCACACCCACCGCCTCTCTTGCTGGACCTGTCAGCCCGGAAGATGGAATAATTACTGAGAGAGACAGCCTCATTTGGTATTCTTTCAGAGAGCCAGGTCTCAGATAGGGCTAAGATGTCAGGTGCATGCTGGGCAATCCAGCCTTGGAGGGATGTGCGTTTTTTTGGTAGGCTACATATATTAAGAGTAGGTAGCACAAGGCTCCCACTTGGTCTGCTAGATGGGGCCACAGTGCAGGGCAGACCAGGGTTGGGGTGGATATTGCCAGATAATAAGAGAAGTAGTAGGGCGTGCCATAGGAGGGCTAACCTACAGAGTTTGGACGAGTGACGCTGGGTTTGGTAGGGCGTAGGACTTTTCACATTGGAGGTGGGGACAGGGAGACTGGGAGTGATACTGGCTAAAATGGTGTGAGAAGTGAGGGGTCTGATTTGTGGCTTACAAGGGGGTGGGGGTTGAGGTCTGGATGGGGGAGAGCTGAGGTAAAGCGAGTATCCTGTGTGAGTGTATGTGTTAAGTTGAGTGTGCGAGTGTAAAAGCCAGCATGATCACCAAGGCTTATGTGGGAGAGGTTGGGGGGACACGGTTTCAAGTAATCATAGGTAGGGATTTGGTGTGTATGAAAGTTATTGAAAAATAGTTTAGGTGCCTCTGTGGGGGGTTGCTGAGCCTGCTGTATGATCCTGGAAGTCAGGAGGGCTGCTATTAGCAGGGATAGCATTTTGAATGTAGAGAATCTGAGGTGCATGGCAGCGGCCTCTAGTGTTGATTTTGTATAACCTGCAGCTGGAAAAGTGGGCTGATGGGTTATTTTCAGCCAGTCACCTGACCAAACCTAGCTATAAATTCGAGAGCCGACCAAAGGTGGTGGTGGGGGTGGTGGGGAGCCAAACGTGCAGTGGGGCTAAGCCTTGGGCAGCAGAAACGGATCGAGTTCGGCGGCTTTACTGTGCAGCTTTCAAAAAAGGCACCAAGAAGCAGATCCCAACAGCAGTCCTGGGGAAACGGTCACGATTGCAGCCAGGAGAGTGGGAATTTTACTGTATATCTATATATAAGATACATAGTATATATTGTATGGGCACGGTAGCACCCCTATAGTTAGGGTTAATGAGGGTATTTAATATTGAACCACTAACTTTGCACCTAACTAGCTTCGCCACCATTCAACAGAATAGCATGAAATGTTGCATGTTCAGTCTGAGGGGCATGGTCTCTTAATTTGGCAACATTTTGTGATGGTCGGATGTCTGGATTCTGAGATCCTAAGAGTGGAAAAAGGTGGGAAAAAATCAGGGTTTTTGGCTGTTATTTTGTACTCACCTACAGCCCACATGGTTTGGAATTTTGTTCTAAAATTTTCAGGGTAGAAGAGGCTTTCCCTAGAAAGGTACCTTTTTAGTTTAGTGAAAAAACATTAATCTGTGTCCTAGTTATAAGGATTTGAACTTTTGGTTCTGAGCATGCTCAGAATGGTCTTTCATTTATATGTCCGATAAGAAAGAAGAATTTAGACTTAGTTTTTTTCTCATGGAAGAAGAGTCCTCTGTCATAAACTGAATTTCTTCTTTTGTGAGAAAACATTTTCTTTTGTATGGCAGCCATCTTGTATTGTATTTAAAAAAAATTGAAAACCTATAAAAATTATGCCCTGGATAAAAACAAACACATGAACCCATTTAGCTAGATTTTTTTCTGTTATCTATTTTTGCTCCCTAGAGCCTGGCAGGTGGCTACGGCTCTCCCTTGGAGGGGCTCATCCACCGGCCAGTGCACCCCCAATCAGATCGACCCCCAGTAAGTCCCCCAAGGCTTACCCCCTGCAGCGGGGCCAGGGAGGAGAGTGACATCTTTCTACCCCCCCAAAGCATTATCCAGAAGCCGGGGGGTGGCCAGGGATGTGACAGGCCATCATAGAGCCTGCCAGCTCCCTTTTACATTTTCTCCTGTTCTCCCTCCCACCAATGTGAGAAAGCTGGTACATCCCTCCCGACCCATACTGCCCTCCAGCCACTGCCAGAAGACAGTCAATAAGTGGGATGACAAGACCTCCTTCTCCCAAGAGAAGAGAGCAGTCCTCTGGATGCTCAGTCCTCTCTCGGCCATGCCGACCCCCAGCGGTCCGGGCTCGTTTCCTAATCCAGGTCGCTGGCATGGTGTGAGGTGTAGTGACCAGTGCCTCGACCTCCAGTGCCACTGGGCTAGCCCATTTAGCTAGATTATGGTGTTTGTTTTTTCCAAAAAGACCCCGAAATATGGTTTTGGGACATCCTTCAAATCCTAGGTGGCAGGCTTAATGAGAGGTCCTGATTTTTATTTCATGAGCCAAACTTCTTTTGTGAGTCTCACAAAAAAAAGAATCTCAGCTCACAAAAGAAGAGGGTGGAACTTGAGTTTTTCATTATTCTTTTGTGAGCTGAACTTTTTGCATTATTGTTTCATGAGCCAATTTTCTTCTTTTGTGAGTTATTCCATCCTCTCCCAGCTAAGCCAACTCTCCCTCATTCTTCCCTTAGATTTACTGAATATTAAAAACAGAGGGGTACCCACCTCCAGTACCACTTGTTCAGCTCTTTCAAGGTTGCCTCCCCTCCAAAGTTTATTTTATAATATTTATTATCTTAAGTGGACTGGGATACCTACCATTGGTACCACTTCTGTCAACCCCCCCAGTTGCCCACCCCTTCCCCTTATATGTATGGTGGTACTGGGGTTCCCACCCCCTGGTTCTACTGACCAGCAGCCTGACACTGGGGACACAAATTACAGTGTCAACTAAAACCCTTGTAATAAAGAAAACCATCTCTTGATGAGCTTTATTTTATTTTCTGTAAAACCTGTGAAAAAGAAAACAGTCCTTTTGCAATCTGACCCTCCCAGACCCAACCCACTCCACCTCGACCCCTCACTCAAGACCCAGTACCTCATAGTGATACACTCTTCAAAGGCAGAGAAGTACAGTATGTCTTGTCACATGTTGCCAACAAATTTTTTTGTAGCTTTCTTCATGCAGGGCCTAAGAAAAGAGATGACATCTGCCCTTGCTTGCTTAGGGGATGGTGTGAGCATTAGGGTTGACAACTCCAAGGAAGACCCCACCATTGATTTGCCAAGACGCAGGAGACCCCAAACCCTAATGTTTTTTCCCTTTTGCTGCTTGGGGGTGGGTGTGGGGAGTTAGGGTTGGAAACCCTAGTGCCACATTTCCCTAGTTTTGTTGCATTAAGCTGAACCCAAAATGGTGCATTAACACAATTTTTGCAAAGAATATAGATTTATATTATATATTGACAGAGAGAATAATGGATAGATAATATGGTATACAAGGAAATAAACCATCAATGGTGCTAACTTGATTATAAGGCCACAAGCCCGAAGGGCGAGTAACTTCATTATCTAGATAGCCAATTCCATGGGTTTATTTCTGAGTATAATGGACTTAGCCATCTTTTATTTTATATAATACATTTGGGTGGTTACTGTCAGTGTATTAAAGTGAAATATTAAAATTGAAAGTTAATCAGATCATCCACAAATATCTTATACATCAACTATATCTAACATACAACAAATATTAATCTTTTAGACTGAGTCCAAGAAAGAAAAAGTCTCATTATTCTAACTGAGGCATATCTTGTAAGTCTTAAATTTAGTTATGTCACCTTTATCTCTTGTCTTTGGGCCTAAAACCTAAAACCCTTATTTAGAACCATATAAAACCTTGTAAAAGAAGCTCTTTAGTATAACTGATCAGCCTGTATAAGAAAGTCTTGTTTATATACTGACAGGCTAAAATGGGAAGCGTAAGATTATGCTTAGACCTGTTTACCAACTAGACATTAATTAAACATTGACATTTAGAAGGTCAGAGGTCTGTACCTCTTCAGTTTTTAATTTCCAGAGTGTGTGAAATAATTATTTTCCTGCAGCAAGCCAGCGTTGTTGTTAGCTAGGTAGGAAATTAATGTGATCTGATAAAGGTTACTAATGGATGGCAGAAAAACATATGCCTCCCAATGCTTTTCAAACCTTAAAAATGGCAGTGCTGAGCAAAAGCAAATTCTTAAATTAAAGCTATAAGCCATAAGATATTCTATAAATTTAAATTACTGATTTTATGTTAAAAACATTTTTTGTACAGAATACAGATATTGCCACATAATTAAGCTTTGAAACCTGGTCATATCTCCTTGTTCTGCTCCACTAATCCTGCAAATAGGTGGGCATAGCCTAGGGAACCTCTCATGTCTAGAGGTATTACATGTTCAGCGGAAAGTCCCTAACAACCCAACTTTTTCTTCAGCCTTGCCTGGGCCAGGGTTTCCCCAGGACATACTGAGGCCCACTTAGTGCTCTCTGAAAAGGAGTCATGTGCACCAAGCCTCCAAGCACATAGGTCCTTTCTGATAGTAGACTGTACTGGTCATTTAGAGATCTAGAGATCACATTTTATTGGGCTATGGTGTCAGGCAATGTTATTGAGCAAATCACCCCTCTTTCAGAGCATTATGCATTTCTGCCACTTGTCTTTCACAATACAATACATTTCCATCACTTCACTTTTACAGTACCATACATTTCTACAAGGTCCCATATCCAAGTCATGATACAATCTACAGACTGTGATGGTCTGACAGATATTTCCTCCAGCCTCCTGCTGAGATGCATGATAACCTAGTCTCATCTCAACAGTGCCCTTTCCATGAAAATAATGCAGCTATTACACATTGGTACCTCAACACTCCCGGTTCTTTACTATGTACAGTTGTCAAAAATTATTACATGTTCCATTTTCTCTGATTTACCCTACTGCTTGTAGCTTACAGTTTAACGTTCATCTCCCACCCTCTTAGCAAGGGGTTGTGATTTTCAAAACTGTTTTGTTTTTAACAATTGCACTTTAATTTCCATTTCTCTTTCTCCACCATACTGCCTTGCAATAAAGGTAAGAGCCACAACTTCTTGTGATCCCACTTCATATTACTTGGGGAACTCTCTGAAGGCTGGTGATTGTCTGCATGGCCCCTACTGTTTCTTCCCTGCCCTAGGGAGATCTAGAATCCTCTCTGCTAACAGCAACACACAGCTGTTTTTGACACCCACCATGCCAAATGATATGCCCTTGCAGGCCATCTCCCCTGTGGAGCTGAGCAATGGTGACTGTACTGAGGAATCCATTCACCAAGGTGCCTCTTGATATCTTCTGGGGAATACACCACAGGCCAGCCAGCCATTGGGTTGTTTACCTTGAGGGGGAAACCCCGCTGGGGTTTCTTACCTTTTTGATGGTGTGACAGCATGGAATGCTTTACTTGTATCAGTTGTACGAAGTGGAACAATGGATATGTTTAAAAAATTCTAGGATACTTTCATGGGTAACATTAGAATGAGACATTTCCACTGATATGTGGTAAGTCTGTACAAGGCTTTTGAGCCATTTGACTTGTTTTCCTATCTATGAACCTATGAACTACATTCTGGTTCTCCTAAAAGGCAAAACGAGAAAAAAACATGATCCAAGCCTAGTGGCTCCCAGACTCCTTCTCACTCTTTTTCTCTCTGCTACCTGGAAACTCCTCTCAGAATCTCCTAGACTATTCTAGTGTGATACTCTTTTTATTTCTTAACTCCTCCCACAAAGCTACACCCGGAGATCTGGCACCAAAGTGTCAGTCTCTGGCAAGCTATACAAGGTAAGCAATCTACTCCCCTTACTGGAAGAAAGGTGTTGTTACACCTGATTATCAGAAACATGAAGTGAAAGGTGAAGTCAGGTACATGTTGGGTAACCTAATAGTTACTTGTCTAAGATATCACAATAACACTGAAATCAATAACCTTTTGGGAAAGTTTTGAAAATTAATGAAATTTCATTCTGAAATCTAAACTGAAAATGTAAGGGGTGTGTAGCAGTACCATATCTATACACACACACACACACACATGCACACTAGATAGATAGATAGATAGATAGATAGATAGATAGATAGATAGATAGATAGATAGATAGATAGGTTGGTAGGTGGGTGGGTGGGTGGGTAGTGATGGGTGGGTTGATAGATGGCTAGATAGATAGATAGATAGACAGAGATAGATAGATAGAGAGATAGATAGATAGCTAGATCTGATACTATGAATTTTCAGAAAATATGTGCTGTCAGTATCATCCTGGCAGATGTCTGAGACAGGTAGAAGAAGCAGATTTTATCAATGTTAATCAGCACTCATTCAAGAATAATCATGTAGCATCGTAGACACTTGCAGCCTCCAGTGTGCCTACAGTATGCTATAGTTCCCTCACTACCTCATGAACATGAAACACATCATCAGTCCACTCTGCTGTGACAACTGCTGCTCTGAACATAATCAGTAAATAACTGACCACAAACCCTGAAGAGGACAGGGAAGGCATCAATGGATTTGGCAAATTTGTGGTATATGCCAGTTTATAGTCATTATTAGCATTTGTATCTAACATGTAAGCAATAAGGCACAAAGGGGGGTATGTGTAAACCATATTTTACAGCATGGCCAGGGGTGTAGTAAGGCACGGGGCCAATGGCCGAGTGACTTCAGCTGCTGGCCGTGCTGTAAAATATGGTTTACACACACCCCTGAGTGCCTTATTGCGCTTATAAAATTGACTCTTTTTTTTTTTACTTTTGACTATTGGGAAAAGCATGTTTTATGTAGAAAAATAGATTTACTTTGTGCATTTGTGATAAAATAATCCTTCCACCCACTGCAAGTGATGTCATTGATGATGTCATTGTATTATTGCCTACCTTCTTCTTCCTGTTTTTTTTTTCTCTGTTGTTCCCCACATTCGAGATACAGAACGTTTATCATGGAATGTTTACCACGGAATACATGGATTCAAAATTCTGCTCAGTTTCACTGGCAGAATGTTTCTTTCTTAACACACTGTACACACAGACAACAAAGGCCTTTGTTACAGACAGAGACTCAGTTATCTCACTGTCAGGACAAGAAGAAGAGAGTTCCCTGATAAGCAGTTAAAGACAGAAGGGGGATTTTTGACTGTCAGCAAAGAAACAGTTGTAGTGAAAACTATAAACAATACTTGCATGCATGGGACAGTTATAAGGCAATTCTAGGGGGTGGGGGTAGGAAGAAGTAGGCTGCTGGTTAACTAGGATCTGCAGCTTATCCAATAGGTAGGGAAATGGGCAGACTGGGTGGGCCAAGCGGTCCTTATCTGCCGTCAAAATCTATGTTTCTATGTTTCTATGTTTACTTATTGTTTCTAAGTTGTTTATGTATGTAAGGAGAGTGTGATAATCAGGGAATCAGCATTTAATTCATCTTTTTTAATTTTTATTTAAGGAAGTTTTATTTTTAGGGCTCAGTTGAAGTTTTTTTTACAGTGTAAAGGTAGCAGCCATGTTTCTGGTGGAAGATCAGCTCTGGCAGTAGAGGGCTAACTGAAATGCCTGTGTTCCAAATGCTAATTGATCTGTGCTGCAGACTCTTCACTGCTGAGCAGTCCTTTTTTTACCCATGTGTAAACCATATTTTACACATAAATAAAAGCCAATCAGATTACATGATTTTACCCTGCCATTTTATCAGTGTCAAACATACTTCCTTTCTGTGTCAGAAAGGAAATGCATTTTGTCTCAGACTGATCTTGTTTCAGTATGTATGTCTGAAGGTGTGCTCCCCTCCCCATGCATACAGTAATTGCACGGGAAATGCTTCAGTGGGACAACTTTCACCTCTACATTTGAAGGGTGGAACTCTCATGCAGTTTTATAAGTGGGGGACTATATTCCTGCCCAGTTTAACCCCTGTGTACAGTTTATTTTTCAGACACCACTGTGGGCACTGTTTACCCACACAGGCTATTTTTTAAATTCTGTGTGTATTGTGTGGGGGGGGGGGCTACAGAGATAACTACGTACAAAATGTGTGCCCCATGTTCTCTGAATTGTGCAATTTTGGCATGGGTGTGAGTAGGATATAATTAATACTGAAGGCATGCAGATTCACAACATGTTATTGCACCCACCCCCCAGTTTCCACTCTACAATCAAACTGCCCTCCTTCCTCTACTCCACAGAAAATGAGGCAAGGGCTAAAGGGTGTCAATAAGTCATGCATGCCAAGACCCAAGGCACAAGACCACCAATCCACTAATTCGGCCAAGCTCCACCCCAAATTCCTTCCCAATAAAACACCACATACACACAACTAGTCACACTAATAACCCAGTTAGAACTAAGCACACAACCCCAAGCGCTCCAGTTTCAAGCATTAATACAAGCTATTGGTGTGCTTAACTGTGAACAACATTAAACTATAAAAAAGGGACACATCTTTCCAGTCCTTAGTAAATAAATTCAGGAAAATGAATTAAAATTAAGACAGAGACTGGTTTATAAATTTAGAAGCAAGACATTTTGTATTTCTTAAAGCTCCTTATCTCAACAGCTAGTCCAAAGTCATTCTTATATGTGTCATACTATATATATCACAATCTACTGCTGTGTTTGTAAATTGTTCCAGGTTGCTCCTGAAAAAAAAGATATGTTTTTAGTTGGTTCATCTGGTTAGAAGAAACACAATACAATTATATAATTTGCATGAAAGAAATGGGAAGGGCATAGAGCTGTGTCTCTCACGTTCACAATACCACTTACCAACACTGGCTGCCATTAAGAAGAATTTGTATTTATGTAATGCTTTTCATACACATTATATCCCAACGTGCTTTACAAGAAAAAAGAGTAACTCATAGTGAAGTGATTGTAAATGCACAGTAGTAGCCATTCTGCTCATCAACACCCACACACAACTATGGACAACTGCCAGAACTGGATTTATGGGAAGGGGCAATGTTGTTCAGGATACAGTGGACCCCCCCCACACTAGTATTAAGACAAATACTTCTTACTTCTTCAAAATCCTCAAGGTTGCAGGTCAGAATTTGTCCACGTCCAGGCCTGGGAACTGTCCTCACCAATCCCAGGGATGACATTGCCAGCTACAGTACCTGACCCTTCACCACCATGAACCTCATATGTAGATGGATTGAAATTATAATCAAATAAAGTCCCTTTCTCACTGGAGTTTATAGACTCTCAAGGCAGACTTTTTCCCCGATCAGTGATCAAGTCTATAGATCAAATCTCATTGAATGGTAAAACTTGCCATACAAATGGTTCCTTCACTGTGCAGGCACACACTTCAATTGCAGCTCAGCTCTGAGTATCACAGATACAAGAGCAGCTATTAGGTACCAGCACTAGTGGCTTCACTTCCTGACCTTCTTTGTCAAATATCTACCGCAGCTGTGGGTTAGCTTTACACAAGACAACACCATGCTTGGTCATGGTCAGGAGTCAGCCAGTAAATACTTGAGCAGCCCAGGAGATACATGAAAAAAACAAGAGGCAGCAGTATACCAAGCTCAAAATCAGAATGACAGGTTACTTTTACACCGCTAAAACACTAAAACTACTGCACATCATACTAACTCACTAACTCAACTAACACAGGCCCTTCCTGATTTACAAAATAAAATGAGATGTCTAAACAAAAAGCAAGCTTTTTTTCCACTCACTGTAGTGTGTTCAACACTGTGGCCAACTTTTGGAGATTTAGTAGGGCAAGGAAAAAGTATGACAATTAGGAATGTAGATGCAAACTAAGGGCTTGAACTACATAGGTGACCAGGATATGCTCAAAATGGGGGCTATGCACTATTGTTGGGGCAGGTATGCAAGGATTGCGTGTATCCAGCCCAAGTAGCTCCACACCAGTGGATAGGCAGAAGGGGCATGGTATGTAATCTTAAAACCTTTTTAACAGGACTGTCTTGTACAGGGATTTTTCTCTTAACAACATGAAATATCCTGTATAAAAATAAACGTTCTATCTATCTATCTATCTATCTATCTATCTATCTATCTATCTATCTTCTTCAAAGGGTCCCATTCTGCGTCCCCCAGTGTGTTGCTGCACAGGGGGTGGATCAAAAGACACAGGCAGACACCCAATCAGATGCCAGTCCTGGGCCCCAGAGCAGATCCTCTGCTTTGCATGAGCAGGGGATTGGAGGAAGGCATGGGAGGAAAAAGTCAATGTATATGGCTGAGTGCCCAAATGGCTGCCCCCAGCCCTCCTTGTCTGCTTAGAGGGCTTGGGCAGCATGGCAGGAGGGTGGTTGTGTTCTCCACAGCTGGTGGTTAAAATCAGAAGGGGGTGCATGCAATGGATATGGCGGGGTCCCTGCCTGCGTATCCTACACTCCCCTCACCAAGCACTCTGCACCTTCATGAATGGCACAGAGTACGGGCATGTCCCAGGACACATTTCTGGACCTAGCAGACATGTAGCTGCACAACCAGCTTGGGAGATTTGGTGCAAAAGAGACACATGTCCATTCTGTACATTCACACAGGGTCCATGGGACCACCGGTGTGCATCATTGTCACTTAAGATTACCTATGTGCCACTTATCTGTGGCACGAAGGCAATCCATGTGATAGTGCATAGATCCTCATGAGCATATCCCTGCCATGGCTCTGCACTCCCCATGCCCATCCATACCAGATAACATACTCAAACCCCCAGCCTCCCTGCTAGTCTGGTGCAGAGACATATATTGGGACAGGGAGAGGCAGAGGTTGGCAGAGCTGGTTAGGGTCTTAGGCATCCAGTTCGATTCCCATGCTGGTCTCATAAGTTGATCCTTACCTGTACAAGGAGCTGGGCATGTACACTAGTACAGAAAAAAAATTACAAATCACACTTTCTTGCACTGGTGATACCCACAGCCTGCCATAGAGGCTCCTAGAGTTTAAGACTGGATATGGGAGGGTGTACTGGGACCAGGGATAGCATATGTGGCTGGGCAGAGAGGGGAGTATAGCTAAGGGCTGCATAGCATTACTCCCCTTTGCTGGCTCTATGCACAATGGAGAATGTTTTCAGAATCTGGCATATGCCTGCCTATGCCACCTGGCCCTCCCTCAACCATGTGAGGAGACATGTGTGCAGATAGGGACTGGGTGTGGAGGCAGGCATGTACCCCCCACTATGGATGCTTCAAAGTTTCCCTGTAGTGTGGATCCTTTGTGTAGGGAGCACTCCATGTTTTGCCAGGTCCTCAGCATATGTGGATGGGCCAGGAGGCTTCTGTGGCTTGGACCCTTAGTTGACTTCTTCTCTTTGGCCTCTTCTGTAAGTGTCAGGACCAGTGCATTGATTGCTCTTGAGAGATTTTTGAGGTGCTCCAGCCACAGCCAGTGCTTCTTATATTCCCATTTTAGAGGGGAGTCAGGAAATGATGCAGTTAACATTGCTGCATATTGCAAAAAGGGCAAGCAATACAGAGTGAAAACATTACAGCTTGTGATGAATTAATGAGGAGACAGAAAATCAGTGCACATTCAGTTTTAGGGCACCTAGACCATCCTGAGGAAGGGAATTCACCCCCAAAACATTGGT
Source organism: Neoceratodus forsteri (assembly GCA_016271365.2). NCBI lineage: Eukaryota > Metazoa > Chordata > Ceratodontiformes > Ceratodontidae > Neoceratodus > Neoceratodus forsteri. The sequence goes on from CM057452.1 coordinate 1,783,602,146, forward strand.
AGTGTTGTGAGCCTGCTGAATGTTCTGTGACTACTATTAAAACTAAATCACAATAATATCACAAGTCCAGGTGAATGGTCAATTTGTTGCTGTGGCTTACCCCTTATATTCCCACACCACACCCAAGACACTTGCAAGGGCCTTCCAAACTGAGTTAGAGGGATCTTGCACTGTAGATGTATTTTACTCTAGCTGTGTCACCAGAACCTTGAGTCAGGTAATAAAAGTATCCACCTTTTCCTCAAAGTCTTCCATTCTTTTATTCTAAGCCTTGACTGCATTTAAATCCACCTGCAATGTAGGCTGTCCTGAGTCACTAGCTGAAGTTCCCTGCTGCTGTGCGAGGCACCATCTCCTTAGCATTTGTGCCTGGTCCTTTGCTTCATGTGTCCCAGTTTGATAAACACCCTTGGGAAAAATCCAACAAATGTCTGACAGGTTTGTTAGACAGGTTCATCTATGAGGTATCACTTGTTTTGGGTCATACATTGAGTTAAATCAAATTTAGTGCAGTTTTCAGTTGTAACTATATCAATTTAGTAAATTGTGAATGAGAAAGAGATTTCCTTATGAAGGCGAAATATTTTTGTGCTAAATGTTAATTGAAGGTCAGGATGGCCACCACATCTATTCTGTGATGCAAAATTATAATATGTAATAGTTCTATTTTATGGATATAATTTAGCAATTTGCATGTGCCTTTAGTGGGGTCTAATTGAGAAGCCTTGGTGCTTTTACTTCAGCACAAAGTATATCTGATGATATACAGTATGTCCAGCATTAGGGCTGTGTTGATTAAACTGGATTACATCAAATCTCAGTGAATCATTCTCTGAGTTTTGTTGTTACTCTTGTCATCAGGATTAGCTGGTCTGCTGCTGTGGCTGCCTGTGGATGGTGCTGTGATTTGTCTAACACTGTTTGAGGGTTTTTTTGGACTGCTAAAAACAAAGAACCTCAGCACAGAAGAGCAGAGACAAGGGTTACCCGGTTAACCCTTGCATCAGTTTTCCTATAGTGGGCTCACCATGACACAAACCAGTAAGACTAATATATGACTAGTTCACCCTTCCTCTAGGCTGTTAAAAATGAGACACAGTGATGAGTCCTCAGGAGGATGAAACATGTATCTATGTCTTCTGTTTTCAGCCCTCACAGAGTGTGTGAGGTCATCTGGCACCATACTCTTAAGCAATGATGAATGACAGGGGTTACTGTATGTGAATGTCTTAGTTAATCACCCCTTGAAGGTGTAATGTGGCACGAGGTACAGCCCAGTGCCATATTACCCCCAGGGGGTGATTAACTTGGACATTAACGTAACCCTCGGAGTTCATTATTGCTATTATTATAATTGGGTTATGAGTTACTTCAGTTTAAATATTTTTTTAGTATTTTGTTTTATTTATGTCTGAAATTAACATAACATAGTCCCTCCGCCATACAAATATATTACTTAGAGAAACAAAATCACATGGTGACAAGACAATGTATCTCAATATTAAGTTGACAGTGTCCGTTTAAGGAAATAGGAAATGATTTACAGTGAATCATAACTACCAAGCAATGGTCTTCGTGTGCATCTTTTAGTGTTGCTGAAGTGTAAAAATGCATTTTACATGCTGCCCCATTAATCGTGAAACCTCCTTCGGTTTGACAGGCTTTTTTCAATTGGTAGTTAGAGCGTGGCAAAGGTCACATCACTGACTCCGATTTTTGACTGCTGCAGTATGCCTGGTGGACTAGCAACGGTTTACATAGCAGCCTCATGAAATAATGAGACTCCTGCTACCTCATGTAAATGACAAAAAAAAAAAGAAATCGGCCACTCTCCTTCTCTCTTTTCACCATCTCCCTGCTCTGCACCCCATCCCAGTCTCACCCATACCTACAAGGAGCTCTTTGCCTTGAAACTGCCGGCTTCACTGCTAGTGTCCTGGTCTGGAGTCCATCCAAGAGGAGTTATAAATGTAACAGTTTAACCCTCCAATTATCTCACAACAGCTGTCATGTTGCCACTTGTCTGTGTGTGCACTCCACTTCAGGATGGAAACCCAGAAGAACAGCGAAGGCTGACGGTGCTTATGAGACAGTGAGGTACATTAAGCAACAGGGCACAGGGGAGGGGTTACCAGACAGCAAGAGGGTAGTTTGCGGAGGTATATGACACCAAAACACTATCCTGGTTTTACCTTGTTTTTTATGGCCAGCCAAGTGTTTTGGGGTGGTTAACAAACTGAGTTGGTCGCGAAAAAGTGTTACATGTTTTTAGTCACTCTCCCATTATTTACATGAGGTAGCAGGAGTGTGATTATTTCATGAAGCTGTAAACCATTGCTAGTCCACCAGGCATACTGCAGCAGTCAAAAATCAGAGTCAGTGGTGTGACCTTTGCCATGCATTGACTAACAATTGAAAATAAGCCTGTCAAACTGAAGGAGGTTTCACGATTAACAGGGCAGCAGGTAAAAATGCATTTTTACACTTCAGCAACCCTGAGACACACCCGGAGACCATTGTACTTTCAACAGTCAATGTGGCAGACGGCAGCGCCAGTGACAGTTTAAATACTACTGTTTGAAAGCGAGTGGGGAAGCAGACATGGAGGAAACATAGAAACATAGACTTTGACATCAGATAAGGACCGCTTGGCACACCTAGTCTGCCCATTTCCCTACCAAGAGGATAAGCTACAGATCCTATTTAACCAACAGCCTATTTCTTCCCACTCCCCACAAAAATTGCCTTATATCTGTCCCATGCATTCTTGAATTCTCCCACAGTTTTACACCCCACAACCTCCTCAGGAAGGTTGTTCCATGCGTCCACCACCCTCTCTGTGAAAAAATACTTCCTCACATTGCCCCTGAGCCATCCCTCCTCTATCTTCAAATTGTGTCCCTTTGTTCTTGCACATCTCTTTTCTGAAAGATGCTACCCTCTTGGACTTTTTGATTCCACTGAGGTACTTAAACGTTTCTATCATGTCCCCCCTCCCTCCTTTCCTCAAGGGTATACATATTAAGCTCATTTAGCCTCTCCTCGTATGGCTTCTCTTGCAGACCCTGCACCATTTTAGTTGCCCTCCTCTGGACTGCCTCTATCCTGTCTATGTCTTTGCGGAGATGGGGTCTCCAGAACTGGATACAGTATTCAGATGGGGTCTCACCAACTGTCTGTACAGAGGGATAACAACTTCCTGTTTTCTGCTGCTGATGCCTCTCCCTATACATCCCAGTATAGCCCAGCCCTCCTACTGCCTTCTCACATTGCTCTAACCTAAGGTCATCTGATATGATTACCCCAGGTCCCTTTCGTTTTGTTGTTGTTACTACCTCCCACCCATTGTGTATTCTTCCCTGGGTTCTTGTTTCCCAGGTGCATTATTTTGCATTTTTGCATTGAATCCTAGCTGCCATACGTCAGACCATTCCTCCAACCTTGCCAAGTCCCTTTTCATCCTTTCCACGCCTCCTTGTGTATCAACCCTGTTGCAGATCTTTGTGTCATCTGCAAAGAGGCATACTTTTCCTTCCAGTCCCTCTGCAATGTCACTTATAAAGACATTAAAAAGGACTGGACCCAGTACTGAACCCTGTGGTACCCCACTAGTAACCCCTCTTTCTTCAGAGTGGACTCCATTTACAATTACCTTCTGTGTCCTGTTGTTCAGCCAATGTTTTATCCAGGCTATCACCCTGGGACCCACTCCAAGGCTGGTTAATTTGACTGCTAATCTTTTGTGTGGGACTGTGTCAAATGCCTTGCTAAAGTCTAGTTAGGCCATGTCCACAGCCCCTCTTTGGTCTACTACTTTGGTCACCCAGTCAAAGAAATTGATTAGATTTGTCTGACATGACCTTCCCGCTGTGAACCCATGTTGCCTTGGGTCCTGTGCCCCACTGGCCTCTAGGCATTCAACAATTCTTTCCTTCAGAAGTGATTCTATCACTTTCCCTACCACAGAGGTCAAACTGACAGGTCTGTAGTTTCCTGTCTCTGTCTTGCTCCCACTTTTGTAAAGGGGAATCACATCAGCCTTCTTCCAGTCCTCAGGTACCACACCATCCTCCCATGATTTGTTATAAAGTGTAGTCAGTGGTGTCACTAGTTCTCTGCTTAATTCTTTTAGAATTCTGTGGTGAATTCCATCTGGCCCCATTGCTTTGTCCACCTTCAGTTTTAGGAGTTCTTTCAGAACCCTTTCTTCTGTGAAAGGACTGGGATTGACCCCCCTCTCCAGAGTGCTTCTGTTAATTGGATTAGGCACCTCCCCCACGTCCTCTTTTTTGAATACTGAACAGAAGTATTCATTCAGTATTCCTGCTTTTCACTGTCACTCTCTGCCCACCCAGCATCCATTCTATTCAGCCTCACTATCCCTCCCTTTGTCTTTCTACGCTCCCTGATATACCTATAAAAGGTTTTATCCCCCTTCTTAACTGAGTTGGCTATCTTTTGCTCAGTTTGTGCCTTTGCTATTCTGACTACCCTTCCTGCCTCCTTCTGCCTTAACTGGTACAGTTCTCTGTCCTGCTCCTTCTGTGTTTCCTTATACTTCCTAAATGCTATCTTTTTCTCCCTAACCTTCACTGCCACTTCTTTTGAGAACCATAGTGGCTTTTTCTTTTGTTTTGATTTGTTTATTTGCTTCACACAAATGCTTGTTGCCTCTGTGATGGCAGTTTTGATATTTTCCATTGTTGCTCCACCCTCCTTCTAGTCTGTTTGCTAGTGCTTTTCTAAGGCACTCTCCCATCTTGCCAAAGTCAGCCCTCCTGAAGTCCAGAACCCTCACTTTTGTATGGCTTGACTCTGTAGCTGAGTTTATCGTGAACCACACTGTTTGGTGGTCACTTGTTCCCAAATGGCTACCCACTTCTAGATCTGAGATCCTCTCACTGTCCCCATTTGAGAGTATGAAGTCTAAGATTGTTCCCTCATGAGTAGGTTCCAAAACTAGCTGTCTGAGGCATGCCACCTGAAGGGCATCAAGAATGGCCCTGCTTTTGGATGTGGCTGCAGTAAAGGTGCTCCAGTTAACATCTGGCATATTAAGGTCCCCCATCAACAGTATCTCCCCTTTCTCTGCCATCCTAAGTATGCCTTCTATCATATCCTTGTCCATTCCCTCCCCCTGACATGGGGGTCTGTATACAACCCCTGTGTGGATTGTGGTGCCATTTCCAGTCTCTAAGGTGACCCACAGTGCCTCCTCTCCTCCCCGTTTACTCTTTTGTTCAGTTGCTTTTATTTCTTTCCTTGCATAGAGAGCTACTCCCCCTCTTCTGCCCTCCCTGTCTCTCCTGTAGGTTGTGTACCCTGGTATGTTAATATCCCAGTCATGGTTCTCTGTGTACCATGTTTCTGTGACTGCTACAATATCCAGGCATCCCTCTTCCATCAAGGCCACCAGTTCAGGGAGCTTGTTGCCCAGACTACGGACGTTGTACTCATTACCCTGCATTTCTTGATGGCCTTACCCCTTTTTGCCCCATCCCTGTCCTTATTGCATTTGTCACTTTCTCCATTTACACCTGCACTTCTCCCTATTGACATCTCTATGTTGGTGTCTACCTCACTTAGTACCCTGATTTTTTTTGGGGGGGAGCTAGGAGTTCCCTGCTCCTTTCCAGTGCCTCCCCACTTGGCTAGTTTAAATGCTTGCCAATGAAGTATTTAAACCTATCACCTAGGATCCTGGTTCCCATCCTGGACAGATGCAGACCATCACACCAATATAGGCCTGCATCCATCCAGGTGGACCCCCAGTCCCCAATGAAGCCAAATCCCTGAGCTCTGCACCAGTTTTTCAACCACTGATTGAATCCCATGGTGTGGAACACCCTAGCCTCATCCGTGCCATAGACAGGCAGCACCTCCGAGAAGGTTACCATTTGTGCTATTTGTCTAAGGCCCCTTCCCATCTCCACAAATGCTTATTGCGCTGCTCTGATCCCTTTCTTAGCCAGGTCATTTGTCCCTAGGTGGACAATGACATCCAGCTCCCTCCCCTGTGCAGCTGCTCCTGTGATCCTGAGGATTCTCTCCCTGTCCCTCCAAGCCATGATGCCAGGCATGCACCTTACCTCCCTCTCCCCTTCCTCCCCCAGTTCTACCTTCCTAACAGTGGAGTCCCCCACCAGGAGTTGTTTCCTTCCCCTGTGGGGTCCCATGCCACCCTCCTGTGGGTCTCCTTTGTGGATGTTCCCAGCATCATCCTTGGTCTCCAAGAGTGAGTGAGCTGTTCCTGTTGTGGTTTTCCAGAGACAGAGAGAGGGGGTGATGTGTGATTAGAGGTACAGTTCTGTACCTTTATTGTGCTTCTTTTTGGTTGGGTACTTTCTTTAATCTCAAAAAGCAGGTGGGGAAGCAGCCAGAAGGAGTTACGGTGGCACGGTTCACAAGATGAGCTCTGTCAGCACTGCTGTAATGGCAGACATGAGTTCTAGTTATAGAATGTTGATAGAGTAATTAGTACCTAACTTTATTAAATCAATGCTCAGGTAATAAGGCTACAGAATACATTAATAAGGAGATTAACATAAGGCTCTCAGAATGCTGATAGCCAATCAGATTTCAGCATTACTGAGACCCTTATAATAATCCTGCTTAATGATGAACCAGTCTAAATTTGTTCATGGTGATTTGCATATACTACTGGGAGTATATGTAAGTTGAACCAGCATAATATTTTGTGGTGATTTGCATATACAGCCCATGATGGTTTGCATTATGGGGGTATGTGTGATTTTGTATATATGTAATTTTACATTTTCTTGGACTGCTAATTGCTAGCTGTTAACAAAACATTTTAGAAGGACATTGTGAACTAACAGTTGCTAAATAACAGATGTTTTGTAATAATCTGGTTCTTTAAAGCATCAGTATTTGTTAGTCACCATTTAGTTTTTTCAGCAATAGTGTTTTCCTGGCAAAAACATACACATTTTTCTTTTTGTTTTCTTTCATGTTAAATGTTCCCACTCCTGTGCCATACCCATCATGAAAAAATGAAATATATTGGTACAGCGCTCTGCTGTTTACCATCAGAAACATGGCTGCACCATCCTAATGCAGCCACAGTATGAATCTAATATTTCCAGTTAACGCCATGCTTCCATTGAAAGAAGTACATTTTAATGAATAATAGGTCAAATGTTATAGCTTTCAAAATACAGTTTTAAGCATTATAAAAATATCATATAAGGTAATTTTGGAAATGGTCAGATGACACTAGTGGTTGTTTTGTCTAACAATAAACAGACTGTATTCTTTTCTTGCATTTATTTGTTTTTGTTGACCAGAAAAGGAGGGCTGGTACATATTTTTCTGTTTTCAGCTTCCTCTCAGAGGTGTGGGGGGATACAGGCAGTACTGACTGATATTGAATCAGGTTAAGTTGTTGGTGGCTTTGTGAATTATGGGGGGCAGTTGTCCATGATACTGGGGAAATTCTCCTTTTTTTTTTTTTTTTTAAGGAAGTGCTATGAAATCTTTAGTGTCAGCCTGAGCAACCAAAACAAGAAGGTGGGACCTCAGTTTAACATCTCATCTGACACTTTGTTACAGCACAGTGCCCCCATACAGGGGCTTTGGTATGGTTATCTATAATCAAGCCATGACTGCCCCTTGCAGAGGTACCAACATTACCTCCTGCAGCAGCTGATGTTCACTGGAGGTCACCAGTATGACTACAGACTGGGCCTGACCCTACTTAGCTTTAAAGATCTGACAGGCTCTGGCTCCAAGGTGGTAAGGCTGCAGACACTGCAGTGTGTTTTCTTGAAGTACAAAAGCTCATCCAGCCAGCAAGTTGCTGCTGATTGCCATGGACTTCACTTTTTGGGATCACAGTCACAGGGTTCATCGGGGGGGGGATCTGGCTGTGTCTAGGGGTGAGCTTGTGGCAGATTTGGTGCCAGCTACTGGGATTTCTGAACTAAAACTGTCTGAACAAGCCACACACAGCAGAGGGCAGAATTTGGAAAAGGGAAAAAATTGATTGTAGACCATAGTACTGTGGTGCTCTGTTGAAGGTGAGAGTGTGCTCTACTCTAAGGTGGTGAAAAGAGATGAGCGAGGCACCAAGGTCCAAACTAAAATTCGGATAGGATAACTGCTATCTGGACAAGGAGAGACAGGAGTCAACTTAGTATTTCGATGCCCGCAGGGGGCATTTATTTGGTACCAAGGGGTAGACAGACACAGTCACAAGAAGGAGGAGGGGTTGCCCGATTAACAATAGGGCAATGGAACAGAGAAATACTGAAATACTTTCAATCTACCACTTTTATGGTTACCACTACAAGCATAAACTTTAGGCTTACTGCCACTCTTATTCTAATACTAGTTTATACTGTACTTCTATACTCTAAACAAGAATCCAGTCTTATTCTGATACTAGTTTATACTGAATTTCTATACTCTAAACAAGAATCCAGTTACATAGGCTACTCAGCACAACATTAGGGTGATCAGCATCACACATCTACAAAAGAGTCCAGATTTTACAAGGGTCCAGAGATCCGGCATCTTCGTATACACCGTTGTTCTTCGTTGGTAGCTACAAGGGAAATAAAACAGAACTGTAGAACCATACTCTCAATTCCCAGCAAGGACCTAGATAAGGCCACTGGGGTGGTGAGAGGTTTGGTAAACAGACCATATATCTTCGGCAAAAGCCCACTCTCTCCGAGGCTGCCAGAATGTAGAACCAAAGCAACTGGTTCCTGAAATAACACACTGAAGCAAGAGGTTCCTCAGCCAAAACCCACTTCTAGGGTTGCCAAGGATGAAGAAAGACCAAGATCTGCATGGCGATGAATCCAATGGAGGACTACCATGATCCAACTGATGCTGCAGCACTCCAAGGGCCAGCTGGACTTGGAAGGAACTCTGACAGGACCAGGAACCATAAGAATCTGAAGAGATGATGGTTGACTCTGTAATCCTCAGATCAGGAACTAACACAAAACAAAGAAACGGTGGACGCGTACCGGACTGGGCTTCGACGGACTCGACTTTCGGCGAATGACCAGAATGGGGCGCAGAACAGGTTCTCCAAGATGAGCTCTCTCTCTTCTGTAGAGGGCGACCAACTTTGGGACATCTGGAACAGGAACCATACGGAACGACACTGGCACTGCTGTCGTGATGCGTTTTGGCGGCGTACTTTCAAGCTGTGAAAACAAGAAAACAGCGGTTACGACTGGTACGACTGACGACGGACTCGACTCCGGTGGACGACACAAACGGATGGGATGAGTTGATGGAGGATCTTCCTGGAGTGAAGAATGCTGGAAGAATGTCTTCTTCTGAGTAGAGACTGATTCTGAGCACGTGGTGTAACAGACCACACTAGGAGACTGCAGTGTGGTAGAAGATTGAGACTGTCTTCGTACAGTAGTAAACATATAACTGAAGAATGCCCAAAGAACTGTGGAATAGTACAATAATTTGCCAGGAAAGGGCAAATTATAACTTCAGGGGTAATTGTTACTGATAAGGGCCAATGTCCAGGTGCTTAGAGCAATAGTTCAGGTACTTGGACCAATAGTTCAGGTACTTCGGACAATAGTTCAGGTACTTTGGACAATAGTTCAGGTACTTAGGGCAATAGTTCAGGTACCTCGGACAATAGTTCAGGTACTTAGGGCAATAGTTCAGGTACTTAGGACAATAGTTCAGGTACTTAGGGCAATAGTTCAGCATAAGCAATACAGTAATCACAGTAATTTCACAGTATAGGCAAATAGAACAGTCTCAAATGAACCCCTGTTTCTATAGGTAGGGTATGCTGGGATAGGATCCCTTACTGTACGTTGTGGCTAGGGCCTCCCTTTAGTACCACTAGGCTGGCTTGCCCTATTCTGCTAGGCCGGGGCCTCCCTTTAGTACCACTAGGCTGGCTTGCCCTATTCCGCTAGGCCGGGGCCTTCCTATAGTACCACTAGGCTGTCTTGCCCTATTCCACTAGGCCGGGGCCTCCCTTTAGTACCACTAGGCTGGCTTGCCCTATTCCGCTAGGCCGGGGCCTCCCTTTAGTACCACTAGGCTGGCTTGCCCTATTCCGTTAGGCTGGGGCCTCCCTTTAGTACCACTAGGCTGGCTTGCCCTATTACGCTAGGCCAGGGCCTCCCTTTAGACCAGGCTTTACCTCGGGCCTAATGCCCTACCTTTACCTTGGGTCTAAAGCCCTACATTAGCTTGGGCCTGGTGCCCCACCTTAGATTGGGCCTGGTGCCCCACTTTACAATGGGCCTGGTGCCCCACGAAATACTGGACCTGGTGTCCCACTTTGTACTGGGCCTGGTGCCCCTCGTTACCTTGGGCCTGGTGCCCCACCTTAGATTGGGCCTGGTGCCCCAATTTACAATGGGCCTGATGCCCCTCAACACTTTGTGTCTGATGCCCCACTTTATAATGGGCCTAATGCCATACTTTATATTTGGGCCGGAATTGCCCTTTTAAATACTGTTGCCCATTTAAATTCTGCAGGCTCCCAATGCCTGCTGTCATTTATGTAGTGAAAGCCCGCCTCCGTTCTGCCCCTAATAAATATTCAGAGGCCTCTATGCTGGCCTTGCTTCTTGGCCCCACCCCATGGGCGTCGCTAGCCCCGCCTCCCTCTTTAATATTGCAATCGCGGGTCCTAATGACCCGATACCCCTTCGGCACTCAGCCACCTTTTGCAAGCGCCTACTGCGCTTTTCAAACAACAAGCCAGTCCCCTTTTAAAACACAGGCGGCCAGCACGACGTGTGCTGCCGCCGACTCACCGCTCTGCGGTCTGGAGGGAGTCTCTGCTGTCGCTATGAGGCGGGAGGTGAGCTGCAGTGGGAGGGAGTCGTATAGGCAGAAAGAGGAACAGCTCGGGGGACCTCCGACGGCCAACAATGATGCTGCGCTTCTCTGCCGCCGACGTGGGACCGGATTTAATTCTAAAAATCACTCGGGGCAAAAATAAGTAACCGGAGGGCTTTTAAGCCCATTAAACGTGTCGGGACCGGCGTTTTCATCTTCGTGGTACCCCGATGGCACCACTGACAACAGACTGAAGAAGAAGAGGAAGTATTCGGGCAGGGGAGGCAGCACAGGACCACAGCAAGTCCAGAGGGATGGCTCCAAACAAAAGGTTAGCCTAAACTGTCCCCCTGACTTCTGGGTCCTGGCTCCTCAACCTCTGCCCAGGATTAACTGTCTCCAACTGTTTACTTGTAGAATCTTTGTTTAAACTTGAACCTCCCCAGGGTTCTAGATCTGCTGGATTGGAATGCTGTGCATGAGCCACCTAGCACAGCATTCCATCCAGGCTATTATGACACACATTGTTTGTAAATTTAACTTTTTACAAAGCTGTAAGTGCACAGGGCACTTTTCTATTATATACAGTATTATCCCTGTAATGGCCAACTTTGGAGCATTACAGTACCCTACCCTGTTTAATTTTCCTTCGTGCTGAGCAAGAAGATAGTGTTAATATAGGGAAAGACAATGGCTTCCAGGTACAACACTTACAATATGGAACAGCTAAGACAGCTGTGCAAGGAAAAAGGAATTGACAGTAAGGGGAGAACTAAAAAACAGCTCACTGAAGCCCTCGTGGCAGCTGATGCTGAGGCAATCACATGAAACTTGGAGTCACAGTTGGTGACTCAAGGTGACTAGACCTAAAACGTGGCAGGGCCAGAGAGGAACCAGGAGTCATAGGTTCAGAGGGAGTCATCTGAAGACAAGGAGCTGGAGACGCTGAAGCTTCAGGTGGAGCTGCAGAAAGCACAGCTTGCTCAGAAAGCTCAACAGCAGAAGATGGAGCTGGAGCAGAGAAGACTTGAAATGGAGATGGAGGTCAAGCAGTGACAGAGAGAGGCTGAGGGCAAGCAGGGCCAGAGAGAGGCTGAGGACAAGCCATGCCAGTGAGAGTCTGAACTGGAGAAGCTGAAAATCCAACCAGCTGCACCTGAGCAGGTAAGTGGTGGGGTGAACCTGAGACTCCAGGGCTGAGGTATAAATTAAATTCAAAATTGCTTGCTGAATTTAAAGAGGGGTAGGATATGGATCCATTTTTAAATTCATTTGAAAAGGTCTGTATCCAGGCCAACATACTCAAGGAGGCTGGAGCTTTAATTTATCCCCACTGCTTACTGGCAAGGGGTGTGAAGCATTGGGACAGATGGATAATGTGGATGGCCGAGATTATGAAAATCTAAAAACTACATTGTTAAAAAAATATAATTTGTCCTGGCCTGATGGCACTGAGGGTTAAGGCACTGGACACCACACCTCGCGCCGCACCGGTGATCCAATTTTGGGAATGAGCCCTGGTCGCCAGGGGTCGGCAGGGGAGAGAGAGGATGGAGCATCTGGAGGACTGCTCTCCTCTCTCGGCGGGGATTCAAGGATAGCCCAGCACTGCAGTGGCCCCCAGTGGAGACCGGAGGCACTGCAACACACTGGGCCAGAGTAGTGGGGACGCAGAGCTGCGCAGACATCCCTGGCGTCATTGCATGCTCAGCTCTGCAGGGTGGGAGGGGATAGATGGTGTAACTAAAGAAACTCCCCTTCTCCCAATAGGTGACGTCTCCTCACAGTGCCGGCTGCCACTCGCCCAACACCAGGTGCTCTCTCTCTGCCCCTTCAGCTTCTCGGTGGCTCAAGCCGGACAACCTAGATTGAAAGATAGAGCACTGGAGTGGATGGCGGCTCTGCCCCAAGGGGCTCAGAGGTGGGGGGGCTTGCCGGGTGTAGGTTACCGAGAGGCAATAACCATATATAGGAAGAGAGGACCACGGTAGGTGGTAGAGTGGACTGGCAAGTCAAGATAGCCTGAGAGAGTTCAGGGGTAAGGTGCAAAAACAGAGTTTTAAAAAAATATATATGATTTAAACCCCAAGGCCTACGGGGAAAAATTTCAGAAAATCTGGAAGGGGCCCAAAATGAGCTTTGAGGAACTCACCACAAAACAGCGTCAGTATTTAAAACATTGGTGGGAGGGGGTGAAAGCTAATTCAGTTGAAGCTATTGAAGAAGTGGTACTGTTAGAACAATTCTTTTGGACATGCTCGACAGAAGTAAAAACCTGGCTAGAGGATCGAGATCCTCAGACAGCAAAACAGGATGCTTCGCTGGCTGATCGCTATGCTAGAAGTAGGCCTGCTCTCAAGGCAAATGGGGGAGCAGGGAATACAGGGGCAAAAGGGAAATGTGTGCGTTTTGGACAATCAATCAATCTTTATTTTACCAGCAGAAAGCACCATTGAGCGGACTGATTTAGAAGGTAGTCCTGGGTACATAAATACAAAAGAAACGTAATATACAATAGCATCAAATTATGCAAAACAGCATGCAAAATGAGAGGATACAAGGAGGTTACAGAGCAATGCAATATCCAAGAACAATATGAATCAACGTATGCAGTGTTGGTGGCAGGCTATACACACAGCTATTGAGTTAAGTGCAATAAGGCAATATGACACAGCAGGAAATAGCTAACAAAACAATCTAAGGCATTGTGGAGCAGATACAAAAGGGGGAGAGAAGGCATCCTAGGAGCGGGTGGAAGGGGACAGCTGTAAAGAGAAGGGGGAGGGTGAGAGGAGGAAAGCTTGGAGAAATATGAACATAAAGAGAAACATTTGATGTGAAGGGTCGTGAGTCCGAGGCTAGACAGTGAGAGGAGCAGGTACTGTAGGCAGATAAGAGTGCAAGATGCAGGAAGAAGATAAGGTAAGGTAAGGCAAGGTAAAATTTATTTAAAGAGGCCCATTCCCGTAGGTTCTGGGTGCTGTACAGATAAATAAACACAAGTTCAAAATTACATCAATAAAAGAACATAAAAAATAACTGTAAACATATGCATATTTCACAAAAACATTAAATAACTTGACAAATCATCAGCTACTCTACTCAGATCAGAGCTCACAAATCAATAACAATCTAAAAATGCCTGGGTGAATAGAAGGACCTTAAGGTGGGCCTTGAATACCTCCAAAGTGGGGGCCCCCTTAACCCCGGTGGGGAATGAGTTCCACAGGACGGGGGCGGCTATACTAATTGCCCTATCGCCAGCCGATTTCAGCCTCGACCTAGGAACCGCTAGGGGGCCTCCACAGGAGGAATGGAGGGAGCGAGCCAAGACAGCAGGAACCAGGAGGTCTAACAGGTAACCAGGGCCCTGACCATGTAGGTCCTTATAGGTGAGAAGCCCCACCTTAAAGAGGATCCTCCACCTGACCGGCAGCCAGTGTAGCTCACGCAACACTGGTGTAATATGGCAAAACTTCAGCTGCCCAGTAAGTAACCGGGCAGCTGCATTCTGAACTAGCTGCAGTCTGTGGCGAGATCCTCCCGTGACCACGAGATAGAGCGCATTACAGTAGTCAAGCCTCGATGTAACCAAGGCATGTATCAAAGTGGGGAGGTCCAGAGGTGGAACAAGGGGCTGTATCCTGGCGATATTTCTAAGATGGAAAAAACAGGAGCAGACAACGGAGGAAATCTGCACCTCCATAGTCAAACTCCTATCAAGAATAATGCCAAGATTTCACAGCTTTGAGGAAGCCTTCAATGAGACAGAACCCAGAACAAGTCCAGTCTCTGAATTAGAGGCCAACCTATCACGCACTCTGTTCGGCTCCACCACCAAAACCTCCTTCTTATTGGGGTTCAGTTGCAACCAGCTAGATACCATCCAGTCATTGATCTCAGCAAGGCAGCTGTTTAACACATCCACCACGTTGGATGTTCCTGGGGCAAAGGATAAGTATAGCTGGGTGTCATCAGCATAGCAATAAAAAACCTAAGCCATACTTCCTAATGATCTCCCCCCGGGGCAGCATATACACGGCAAACAACATTGGGGCCAAAACTGAACCCTGAGGTACTCCGCAGGAAAGGAGGCTAGAGGAGAAGGAGAAATTCCCCATCACAACCCGTTGCCTCCTATTGGTTAAGAAGGACTCAAACCAGCAGATGACAGTGCCGGTGAGTCTGCAGAGTTCCCTGAGATGGTCAAGCAACACACAATGGTCCACAGTGTCAAAAGCTGAAGAGAGATCAAGGAGAACAAGAATTGTCCTTTCTCCTCGATCTCTAGCCCTGAAGAGGTCATTCTGCACCTGAACAAGCACAGTTTCTGTGCTATGCCTTGCCCAAAACCCTGACTAGAACTGTTCGTTCAGCCCATGGGTCATGCGGTGCTCCTCCAGCTGAAGCGCCACTACCTTCTCCTCAACCTTCGCTAAAAAAAGAAGATAGGAGATAGGTCGGTAATATGCCCTGACCTCCGGGTCCAAAGATGTTTTCTTTAAGAGTGGTCTCACCAGTGCCTCCTTCAAGGCATCAGGAAAGACCCCTTCAGACAAGGAACACCGGATAATCGGAGCAAACCCAGGGACAACGGTGTCGATGCACCTCATCAAGAAACGCATCGGCACTGGATCCAGTTCACAAAAGGTGTGCTTCACATTGGTCGCCACCCCAATAACCTCACTTGCATCCATTGGTTTAAACTACCCCCAGTCAGGTGGAGCACACTTAGTACACCTCTGGCAACCACTGCCAGCTATAACACTGCTGACTGGAGAAACTCCCTGCTGGATACTGGACACTGTCTGAGAAGAACCGAGCAAACTCTTCACATTCAGTATTTGAAAAAACCTTCTTCAGCTGCAGACAGGCAGCATGAAGTAGCCTGTCCACAGTCCAAAAAAGTATAGTTGGACGGTTCTTCCTGGATGCAGTCTCCCTGGACAGGAACAATGCCTTCTTATAGTTGATTGCCCCTGGTATGCATTGTAATGCACACGCAGGGTTAGTTTGTCCGCA
This sequence comes from Neoceratodus forsteri, assembly GCA_016271365.2. Classification (NCBI taxonomy): domain Eukaryota; kingdom Metazoa; phylum Chordata; order Ceratodontiformes; family Ceratodontidae; genus Neoceratodus; species Neoceratodus forsteri. The sequence goes on from CM057452.1 coordinate 1,783,617,974, forward strand.
TCCAGGCTGGACTTCCTCCAGCAGGGCTCTAACCGCTGACCCTTTCTCTTCATCTCCCTGAGGTCCCCATCAAACCAAGGGGACCTCAGGTATGAGGATTTGGATCATACACAGACAGGTGCGAGGAAGTCAGTGGCATCAGATAGAAATCTATTATAGGAGTCCACCATGAGACCAACGCCTCCAACGCATACGTGTCCCACATCAGATAGATCAGCTGCTGCCAGAAAACCCTCTGGATTCAATCCTCGTAAAGGGTGACAGCTCATCATCTCTGTAGGGGAGGGCATCCGGTGGGAGCCCTGAACATGAACTACACCATGCAATGATCGGACCAAACCACCCGATCAATCCTGAGATTATTTATCTCAAGCCCCAGTGAGAACACCAGATTCAACATGTGGCCGACCTGATGAGTCGCAGCAGAAACAACTTGCATCAGGCCCAAACATGACATAATTTGGAGGTGATTGTGACCAAGCCAAGACAATTCGTCATTGGCCCAAACATTGAAATCCCCTAGAATAATACATCCGGTGGCTTCCAATGTTTCACCGGTGACAAATTCGGCAAACTCCTGCAGGAAGTTCTCCACTGTCACAGAAGGGCGATAAACAAGGAAAATTCTGCAACCTGTGTCTGGACTCCCATGAACGGCCACACATTCAAAAGAACCCGGGGTTCTCACTGGGTGCGCGGTGAAGCCCAGGTCAGATCTAAAACAGATGGCTATACCACCACCCTTATGTTCCTCTCATTGTTAGGAGAAGCAGCTACAAGTTTCCTTAAGACAGCCAAAAGCCATGTTGCCTTTGCAAAAAGAAGGGTACCACACTGTACTAAAAGGGATTTTGGGGAAAGAAAAATGATGAGTGTTGGTACTGAAAAAAGCCAGGCCATATTTCTAGGCAGTGTCCTAAACAGACACAAAATGTAAAAGGGCTTGTGCAAACTGAGCTGGTTGCAAACTGTATTCCTGAAGCCATTCCTGTGAATATGAAAGCGTTCATTCACCCATTTACAGTGAATGGGGTGCAGACTTGAGGGTTAATGGATATTGGAGCATCTCTTACCCTGGTAAAAGGGGATTTGGTTGGGCCTGAACAAATCCTGCCAAATCAGTTTGTGTCTGTAAGGGATTTCACTGGGGCAAAGAAAACCTACCCATTAGCCAGTGTTACCCTGGATTGGGGAGATGCAGGTAAAGGTGTACAAAAGGTGGCTACAGCAGACACCCTCATTATGGATGTTATTGTAGGAAATGATGGTCCATAGGGGTTAGTACAGTATGTGCTGTTACCCAGAGCCAGACAACAAGGGGGCTTCTGTGATCTTCGGGACCCCACAGAGATTTCTGCAGGAGAGATTAGGAGACAGGACAGCCAGCCTGTGGATCTTGTAAGAGAGGATGCAAACAGGGGGATGGAACTTCCTCTAGTGGCAGTTCACCAAACTGCTACTGAGGTTTGCTCTAAGGAGGGAAGGGTAACACAGAGCCAGAGGGAGGGGGATGGTTGTGATACTAAGTCCCCTAAGGCCATAGCTATGGACCTCATTCAGGGAACTGATGGGGGCTACCCCATGTTTTGGGCAAGTGTGAGGACTTAGCAGCAGCACAGTGGACTGACCCTAGCTATGAGAAGCTAAGGGCCTGAGCAGGGTCTGAGGGGACACAGGAGGGTGACAAAAAACATAGGGTATTTTGAGACAATGGGCTGTTATACATATAGAACAGATGGACAGAGGGAGTGGTGATAGGCAGGCAGCTTGTCATTCCCCAGGGGTATTGTGAATTATTTATTAATTTAGTTTAGTTAGTTTTTGTTGACCAGAAAAGGAGGACTAGACAATTCTGCCTATTTTCTGCCTTGTACCGGGGATAGAAATGGATGCCAATTGACACTGAACCAGAATTAAGCTGTTGATGGTATTTTTAGCGAATGGGGGAAATGTGTCCAGGACACCGTGGAAATTCCCCTACTCTTTTCGAGAAGTGCCAATGGATCTTTAACATCCACCTGAACATACGAACATATGAAGAAGCCAGCAAAAGAAGGCCATTTGGTCTATCAAGTCTGCTCATATTGCAGGGTCCACAGCTTGCGCTAATGTCCCTGCCCTCCCTCCCCACTCCTCCCATCCTCCCTACCCATGATCCTTACATTCCCTCTATGCCTATCCCAGCCTCTCTTAAAGCTGCCCACTGTGTTAAATGAGATGACCTCTTCTGGTACTGCATTCCAAGTGTCTACCACCCTCTCTGTGAAGAAGTGCTTCCTGACCTCCTTCCTGAACCTCCCCCTCCAGCTTAAGACTGTGCCCCTAGTGTTATGGTTGCCACTCAACTTAAAGAGACTCTCCTTACCAACCTTATTTATCCCTTTCAAGTACTTGAAGGTCCCAATCATGTCCCCTCTCTCTCTCTCTCTCTCTCTCTCCTGTCTTCCAGGGAGTACATGTCCAGTGCCCTCAACCTCTCCTCGTATGTCTTACCCTGCTGACCCACTATCATCTTTGCAGCCCTCCTCTGGACCTTCTCCAGCAGGTTAATGTCTTTTTGAGGTGTGGGCACCAGTACTGAACTACCACTAGAACAGGCAGATGGGGCCTCGGTTTAATGTCTCATCTGAAAGACCGCACCTCAGAAGTGCAGCACCTCCCCCACACACACATGCTGCACTACAGTGTCAGTATTGGGATTTAACCCAAGTGCCTGGTGTGGGGATAGAACCCACAGCCTTCTGGTCTTCCGGTCTCAGAGGCAAGTGTGCAACCTGCTGAGCCACTGACACTGAATGCTCATGGTGGCTCATGACATTCAATTGTCCAGATGTCTGGGCATTGCCTGTACAACACAGCAATTAGCCCACAATTTCTATTGGCCCAATTTTACCAAGCAGTTGAAGGAATACTGCAAATCCTCTCAGAGATGTCAGGAAATAGGAAAGGACAAAAGCAAAGCCAAGGCTGCCTTGATTCCTTTGCCAATTGTGGAGGAACCATTCTAGAAGGTGGGAATAGATATTGTGGGTTCTTTGAACACCCCACATTCCTCAGAAAAAACGTATATATATATATATATATATATATATATATATATATATATATCGATGGTAGTTGATTATGCTACCTGCTATCCTGAAGCCATTGTCCTGTCCTCCATTAAGGAGGACAAAAGTGATGGACACCTTGTTGAGGATTTTCTCCTGTGTAAGGTTTCCGAAGAAAGCTATCTCTGATCAGGGGGGTAAGTTCATGTTGGACCTTATGAAATGTTTGTGGGAGAAGTGTAGTGTGGTACAAAGTCTCACAATGCCTTACCATCAGCAAGCCAATGGTCTCATACAGAGATTTAATGGGACCCTAATATCGATGCTCCAGGCAATTGTAGAACAGCATGGATGGGACTGGGCGAGGGACCTTTGCCACCTTCTGTTTGCCTACAGGTAAATGCCACAAGAATCAACAGGGTTTTCACTCTTCGAGCTCTTTTATGGATGCAGGGTGATGGGGCACCTAGATTTGATCTGAGAAGACTGAGAAGGTAAGCATGCCAAGCAGGGACTCCCATAGTGGAGTACATTTTGAAATTTAGGGAGAAGCTGAAGGAGCATATGGGCATGGCCCAGAGCAGTCTGTCAGCTGCCCAGCAAAAACAAAAGACCTGATATGATCATGGAGCCAGAGCTCTCTTGTATGAGGTAGGACAGGAGGTAATGGTTCTGATCCAAGTCTGGAAAGACAAGCTGTAGGCAGAGTGGATGGGACCATACTAGGTAGTCTGGCAGGTAAACAATGTGAACTACATTGTGGAGTTGGAAACACAAAAATCTGGAGTGGAGTTACCTGACCAAAAACACACCCACAGGATGTACCATGTAAACATGATGAAGCCCTATTTCAATAGGGCTGACATGGTACTTGTGGTTTGCAGCCTGGGGAGGAGGTAGGTGAGGAGGGCTCCCTTCTTGACTTGTAAGCTGAAAGCAAGTGGAGTCATCTGTGGAGACCATTCCGTTGTCATCAAAGTTGACACCTGAACAGGCCCTGGATATGAGGACAGTTTTGTAGGAATTTACCCCTTTATTTATGTTCAAGCTGGGATGGACCCCACTAGCAGTGCATGATGTAGACACGGGGACACAAGCAGCTATACACAGGACAGCCTACTGGGTGTCTGAGACAGTCCTCAATGACATTAGGAGGGAAGTGGGGGAGATGCCGGATCTAGGGGTGATCCAGAAATCACACAGTCCCTGGGCCTCACCTATAGTCCTTGTCCTCAAACCAGATGGGACTACATGGTTCTGCACAGACTATCGGGGGCTCAATGCCATCACAAAGTTTGATGCCCACCCTGTGTCCCACACAGACGAATTGCTGGACAAGCTGTGAGGAGCAACGTACTTAACCACTATAGACCTGACCAAGGGGTACTGGCAGGTGGAATTCACTGACAGGGCTAGAGAAAGGTCAGCTTCCATCACCCCAGTTGGCCTGTTTGAGTTTAAGGTCATGCCCTTTGAGATGAAGAATGCCCCTGTCACATTCCAATGGCTAGTGAATCCGGTGCTACAGGGCACAGAGAAACTTGCTGTAGCCCACCTAGATAACATAGCTATATCAGCCATAGTTGGGAAGAGCACCTGGCACATTTGAGGGGAATATTTGGCAAAATACAGGCCACAGGGCTGACTATCAAAGCAGAAAAGTGCCAGGTGGCTATGGAAGAGGTCACTTATTTGGGATACATCATGGGGTAGGGCCAACTCTGCCCAAACCAGGCAAAAAATAGAGTTGATTGATGCATAGCCCACGCCTGAGACCTAGAAATAAGTTAGGAGCTTTCTTGGGACTGCAGGGTACCATAGGAAATTTGTACCCAACTACAGCTCCCTGGCAGCTCCTTTATCTGGGCTGTTAAAAAAGAAGCAGCCTAAGAGGGTAAAAATGGAACCCAGCCCATGACTAGTCTTTCACACAGCAGAAAACCTCACTGTATAGTGCCCCAGTGCAGGCCAGCCCAGACTACACCCATCCATTTGTAATGCAAACAGACGCCTCAGATGTGGGAATAGGGGCTGTCCTCAGCCAGACATCTAATCAGGGGAAAGAACACCCCATAGTGTACCTCAGCAAAAAGCTGCTTCCCCATGAGCATGCATACTCCATGGTGGAGAAAGAATACCTTGCTCTGGTATAACATAATTTGGTCCATAAAAAGAAATATTACTACCAGAAAAAAACTCTGTTATGCTCCCACTGTATCAAGCCTATGTCCGACCACAATTAGAATATGCATCCCAGATCTGGTTTCCTTCTAGGAAACAGGAAAGACATAAAATAGAGCAGATATAAATAGAAAATATACAAAATGTATTGAAGGACTGGAAGGGTTGGAGTATGAAGTAAGATTGAAGAAACTAAACTTGATGTCTATAGAAACCAGAAGGTTAAGATCAGATCTTCTCTTCGTGTATGATATAATGCAGGATCCTATCCTATTATGTGACCTTGGTATAGAGTTTAAGCAAGATAGGAACTGTACAAGAGGGCACCCATTACAAATACAGGGTAAAAGATTTAGAACTATTAAAAGGAATTACTTTTATGCATCCTGGATTGCTACTCCATGGAACTTACTCCCAGAAGACTTAATAGTAAGTAGGAATAAACGAGTTTTCAAAAACAAGTTGGACCAGTACATATTGAGTGGAGCTGACCTTAAATATTTTTAAATGATTGTTTGGTGCAAATATGGGCTTTTCCTACTAGCTCCATGTTTACCTCAGTATGAACCTCAGTATGACTCTGAAAAAAATAGAGCCATATCTTTATGGGTGACAGTTTGAGGTACAGACAGATCACAACCCTTTAGTGTGGTTGAACCAAATGGGTAAGATAAATGGAAAACTCCTTAGATGGAGCATTACCCTGCAGGCATATAATATGGAGGTAATCCATTGGCCTGGATCTGAAATTGGGAACTCAGATGGCCTATCTCGCATATTGGAACAGTGACCGAACTGTGGAAACCCTGCCATAATAAGGGAAGCATTCTCACAAGTTCAGTCTTAGGAGGGAGGGATGTGGCGAATTGGCCACTGGTGTCATATTTCTATGTAATTTTCTTTATGCTTGATTTCCCAAAAAGGCCATGACATAAGTTTCAGCTTATATGGGTCTCATGGGCCTATGTCTCTGTTTCAGCTGGAGATTCATGTGCAAAAAAAGGAGATTAATTGGTGTAGCAAGGCTGAAAGAAAATTCATTTGTGTTTGAATAGCCCAGAAGCTGAGCCCAGGTCCTGGAGTCGAGCTGTCTGAAGTTCTTTTGTGAGGGTCTTGTCAGATACAGGAGAACCGTTTCAGAATTTAAGGAGCTCACCATTTCAGAACTTAAGGAGCTCATCTTCATGTAAAATGTGAGTTAATCTCATTATAGCCTGACCGCCCAGGGAGTTAGTGCAGTGTGCGAAACCCATTTGTAATATTTGTTTTACATTTTCAAACTTTGGGGAATTTGGGAAAGAACGAGAGAGATTCCTGCAGGCTTAGAGCTGAACATCTGAATCTTAAAGTTTTAAGAGACAAGCCAATCAGGAGGAAGGCTGGACTGATTTCACAGACCCTATAAAAACTGCTGTAAAAAGAGGAAAATTGCCATTTTGTTGACTATTTAGCAGTTGACTATGTGTTGAGTCTAACACATGAAAAGGCGTTGCTGTGTGTGTGGAAAGACTTCCCACACATGAGAAGGGACTGGCTAGCTGCTTCAAAGAGACCCAGAACCCTTGCAACAGATTTTCATATCTGCACAGAAAAGCCCTGTTCTACTGGATAAGTAAATCAGAGAACAAAACTCACCTTGTCTTTTGGACATTTTCATCTGACCTTGGAAAAGAAGCTTTTTCAACAGACTTGCTCTTTGCTTATCTTGGACACTAAACACCACAGGTAGACTGTATTAGAATTCTAACAGTGTAGGTTTTTGTTTGATCCACTTTATTTTAGAATTACTGTCTGCAACTCAAAGCTCAAATTTCTTGTAGAATATTATAATGACTTTTCTTTAAGTAAACATTTACCATATTTTAACAACAGCTCTGCTTGGGCTATTGCTGTGTGTGTTATTTTGGGATAAAAGGTTTGTTCAGACTGTGCATATCTGCTCTAGGGCCAAAACGCTACCAAAGAAGCAAAATAAATAGACCGCTTGTTATGGTGCTGAATATTAGAAATAGGCTCCTTGGATAGAAGGAGAGAGAGCTCGCCTTCTTGACAGTCACAGTCACAGGGTTCATGGGGGGGAGGGCATTCTCCTGGGAGTAGGGGATCCGACCATGCCTAAGGTTGAACTCGTGATGGGGGACACAGAAGCAGAAGGTCGGCAAGGCCTTGTTTCTTTGCAGAAGGAACTAGTTGTACCGAGACATTCTGAAAAAAAGAGGTAAGAACAGTGATTAGATTGTCCTTTGACTCTCTTGGTGTTCCAAATGATACCCTTATTTATGTGGTGCATTCAAGCATAATGATCAGTCCCAGTTTATTTTTGCACCCCCACCACCCCCAAGGTGTGTTGCCAGATGTCTAGAATTGGGAAGTGTGCCTGTTCAGCAACTGCAATGCCTATTACTGTTATTTAATATTGCAGTCATAATGCTTATAGATAATATACAGGCATCTGGTTAGTACTATCTAACTCACATTATTGGTTGTAGAAAAAATGTATTCCATTATTTGGACTCTAGTGCTGTGTGGAAAAAAAAACTTTGGCTAGAGGAATTTGCGTGAAATTCAGCCTTTTGCTTTCATGAAAGTTCGGCAATCATTTCAGCAACTTTTATGGAAATTCTGACTTAAACAGTGTGTAACCCACTTGTTCCCAGGGGTTACTAGAATCCCACTTAGAATCAGTGGCAGGCAGGGAGAGGCAGCTAGTGAAATGCAGTTAAATGGATTTCACAGTGTCCCACTCTGTTTTTCAGTCTCAGCTGAGCTGAAGTAATGATGTCACTTTAGAATTGTTGCAGCAGCATAAGCCACATTGGAATGCTAGCTGGGGAGTTAGTGATAGAATGTTGAGTTAGTGTAGAGTAGTCTGTAGAGTGGAGGAAGAGGAGGAGGCTGCTGCCTGGGCAGCTCCTCAGATTTAGCTCTGACAGAGACCTACCTCTGTAGTTGGGTAGTTTGTTCTCACCCTAGAAGAAGAACATAGAAGACCAGTGAGTGAAGTGGTAGAGACCGTTCCTAGAGGGTTTTCCAGAGCCCCATCACCGGAGGAATGGGAGGGGATTCCAGGATTCAGGAGCAATCCCCTGGTCCAGCCTGGACTGTGTTGAACCTGCCTAGATTCATCTGCTCTGTGAGTACCCAAGACTTTTGTGTGGAAAAAGCCCTGGGGCACCTGCATTCTTGTGGTGAGTTTTTCTGTGACAAAGGGACTCTGTCACCAAGACTGTTCTGATTTAAAAGTGTCTGCCTACTATTGGGTCTGGAGAGAGACTTGCCAAGTACAGAACTCTTAGTCTGTTTCTGTTTAAAAGTGTCTGCTAAAGTGGGGGTCTAGTGAAGAGACATTGCCAATTACAGAACTTTTAACTTCATGACACCTCAGAGGTGTGAGAAAGTAGTCCGTTAAATGTGAAAGACATTTCAAGATAGCATCTACAAGAGTTTCTGAGAAGGGTGTTATTAACCATATGAATGGCCGAGTATAAATTTGTAGCAAAAGGTGGGAGACCCCGCCCATCTGGAGTAACCATGTTTACCTCTCTGGGTTCAGTTTGGGCACCTTTTTTCTCTCAGTGCATTTGGCCAGTGCCTGAAGAAAATACCCAGATTTGGGATTTTGGATTTTCTGTGAGCCTGAGTGTGCTCTTTGGTGGTCGAGGGTGCCACCAATAATTCCTCATGAAATATGGGAAAGTCTCCTAGTACTGGCCGAGGGTGCCTAGTCAAGGGAAATGCACCAGTTTGGGCCGTGTGTGCCAAGTTCCATTCAGAACCTGAGGGTTCGCTGTGTGTGTACTCTGTATCTCAGTAATCTGCATTACCAGTGGGAGTAGCCCTGTGGGGGTCTATCTTCGCTTTGTGTTATTTGCTGTGTATGTGAATAAAAGCTACACTCTAGAATCCCAGCCTGGTTTGGACAGTACTGTTATTGCTTCCAGTGTGTCTGGATTTACTTGGGTGCTCCGACCAGAAGCACAAACCTAGCATAATGCTGAACAAACATTTTCTCCCAGGGACCCACATTGATGGCCATGCTAAATGGTTCCCCCAGGTGTGAGCCAGGTAGTTGCCACACTTGGTTTGCCTGTCTGAGGATGGCAGGCTATAAAGTAGAAGTATTGGTAAACAGAACTGTTCATAGTGACAACCCCCATCCCTCTTGTTGGTACCATGTGTGAGAGGAGCAGCCCTGCTAGTTAAACAAGGGGGGGCCGGTGGGAGGAGGTGACAAAATGGAGGCACTGCTGGGATTTGTTTGGAATTTGGGAGAAAACAAGAGATGTTTGCTCAGGTTGTGGCTAGCATTTTGTCTGTTTGGCAGCCGGTAGCCCCACAAATTGGAAGCTTTGCGCATAAGGTATTTGCCAGAGAAGTGCCATCTGTATGTGCCGCTGTGTGCCTGCTGTTCATGTGCTGCTGTGATTGTGCCAACATTTACCAAGGAGCTGTAAAGCCAGACTGTGTGTGCCCATTGTCCTGCATCAAAAAGAACGTTTGCCAGCTTTAATTTTCAAAGTTGTGATGGAAAAAGTATTAAGAACTGTGGGAAACAGAGACATTTGTGCCATGAAAGTTTAAAATGCTTGCTGTATGGACTGGGGGAGTCGCTAGGGAAATTGCCATGAGAAATGGTTAAAATTGGTGCTCCCACCGTGGAGTTACATTTGAAAAGAAAAACATTGTTTTGCAGTTTAAATTTTGCCTGCTCGACGATTGCCATGGAGAAGAAGAGCACGAGAAGACAGATAGGCTCATTTGCATGGCATTGAGTGATTGGTGAGACTGCAATCAGTCCTGCCCCCAAGCCAGCTTCAGAGTGCTGCCCAGTGTTCAAGAGGGAGAGAGGGAGTGGTGTGCGAGCTGGCTAGCCAGGAGGAGCATCGTGGTGACAGAAAATGTTCTAAAAGTTAAAACAACAGACTTTTCTGTACTAAATCAGGCTCAACTCATATTACGATCGACTGGGGAGAAAGTGTGGTGTTTGTAGGGACAATCGGCAGGATTTCCAGCCCGTTTCAACCCAGAGGCCTTCCAGGAATGGCTGTAGGCCGAGAATTTCCATTGAAAAGCCAACTACTGATACAGGGAGTACCATTCAGCAAAACTGAGCTCAAGCTGTGTGTGAATTTTCTAAAGCCAGCTGGATCTGTGTGTAAACAGTGTGATTATTTTTGCAAAGAAGGACTGTGTAAAGTAATCAAACCCAACCAAGAATTCTGAGCACTAGACTGTGAGCATGTATTATGGATTGAGCAACAGTATAATTTTCTGAGCAAACAGAGAGACTGTGAGTTGTATGAGAGGCTGCAACAAACAGGCAATCCTGTTCAAGAAATACTATGGCTTTAATGACTTTAAGCAAGTAAAAGTGATTGAAAGCTAATGGTAAAGTCCTAGAAAATCATATAGATGTGCTGAGGAAGCAAAACAGTGCAATCTGTGCAGTTTGAGGAAAATTTATCAGTAAGCAGTAAATCAGTTGCGCAGTGGCTTGAGTCAGATGCAGAATGTTGATGCGCCAGGAGTGCTCCTGCTGCCATTACGGGGTGGGATAGTAATGTAAACACAGCAGCAGGGAGCCATTTTGTGAGACTGTTCAAAATAAAGTGAACTCAGTGATAACAGTGAACTTCTGTGTGTTTTTCTACAGTCATGGCTTGGGACCATCCCGCTACCCGGATCATGCCCAAGCTTTGATAGTTGAAGAGGTTACCAAGCTGAAAGAAATAGAGAAATGTTTCTAGGGTGGAAGTTTGCTTCCTCATGTTGCAATTCCCATATACCCTGTGAGAGTATGCATAATGTGCCTCAAGGCTGGAAGGGACGTTTTCATGATTCCTCACTGGTCAGGGTGCTTAGAGAAGCAAGGTCTAACTAGTGCACCCAAGATTCGTGTGGCTCCCATGTGGACAAAGCTTCAAGATCCTGCAAGTAGCAGCACACAGTACCAGGTTGAATCTTTTGAGGGAGGCCCAGCAGAGTGTGGCACAAAGGAAAAGGGTGTAGATGTACTGGCAGAGCAGAGTCCTCATGATGTCTCCATGCCTGTGTCACAGATGGACAGTGCGGAGGGAGAATCAGTGGATCCATGGAGAGAGGGTCCAAGTACTAGCCTCATTGGAGAAGATGAGGTTCGAGAGACCCTAGATTGGCAGGTATCTAGCTCCACACCCAGTGAAGAGTGGACAGTCTCGGGAGTGAGAATGACTGCTCACTCCTGGGCCCAGGTCCTAAGTGAGGAAGAGGAGGAGGAGGGAGCTATGTTTCTTTACGATGAAAGTGCTAGTCCACAGTCTTAGGCTCTTGCCTCAGAGGAACCAGAAGAAGAAGTTGGTGACTCCACAGTCCTGACCCAGAAGGAGGGGTCAGGGACCAGTCCTACATAGCTTTGAGCATGCGACACTGGCAGAACCAGGACTGGCCACCCCCAAGCCAGGCTGGGGGTCACGAACTGACCATGAGTAGTAAGAAGGAAAGACTGGTTCATAGGAAGGCAGATGAGAACTTTGGAATGTCCTTTCCTACCTTTCCTTGGAGAGTCTGGGAGGAGGTTAAGAAAAACAGGAGAGCCTGGCTAGTGGAAGAGGCAACCAAAGACCTGCATCCAGGTGCAACTCGATATGTCAGAGACAAAGTGATACAAGACAAACTCAAGTTTTGGAAAGTGTGCAGGACACTGTTCATAGACACTGTACGTATTGTGGACTGAAAGGGAAACAAGACTTTCCATAATGTGAATTATGAGCGCCCAGATGGGCTAATAATTCTTGCACCTGACCCATTGTGGTACTACCCTCAATGTAACCAGCTTCCTGTGAATGTGCCCACCAAGTGGAAAGCAGAGCAGTGGTAGCCAGTGCTGCCTTCCAGCCATTGCCGTACCCATGTTGTTCCACCAGTCTAGTGTTCCAGGATCCAAAGGTGTGTCCAGATCCATCAGCCTTGCAGTGTGCCTTCCAGTTACATCACCTGGCCTTCTGGATGACATCAACCAGAGATGACATCATTCCAGCTGTTTCCTGATTCATTGCCTTGGATTTCGGATGACATCAGACAGCTGTTCCTTTCCTGTTCCAAGGTTCCATCTCCTAGATGACATCAACCCAGCAGTTAACAGACATCTATCCTGTTGTTTTCTGAAAGATTTCCACCCAGCTGTGTCCAAAAAATGCTGCCAGGGAGAGTCTTCAGCTGGAGATCCAGGTGATGTCCATTTTTGCATTCTTCAAGGGACTGTAAGTCCAGACTTTTCTTACTTTATTGACATTGCAATACACATCCTACACTTGGCAGACAACAGACTGTTGAACTGTCCACAAAGACTCTCCCCTTTGGGACTACAGTACGTCAAGAACTGTGTTTCACCGGGCTCTGGCCCAGGAGAGACTCTTTCATGGACCTTGCCTTTGGGCACCGTTTGTCACTAGTTGGGACATTTAGGACATTCCATCCCCAAAAGGTGTATTGTACATAATGTTGATGTTTTCTACTTTTCTACTTTTTCTAAAAAAATATTTTTTGGGATTCTCCAGTGTTTTGATGATAAGGGTTATGGTCATGTACTGTGTTTTGTAGATTTGGGGTGTGTTTTTATCTTTTCTCTTTCAGGTAGATTCTGATGAAGACAGAAGAGAAGACAAGAAGAGGATTGGAGGGACTCATCGCAGTTCCTTGGTCCTTTAAAGTGTTGTTTTTAAAGTACTGTGTAGCTGTTAACATGTGTTAACCTTTTTCCTTCCACAGGTGTAGTTGTGTGGGAGTGTGGGAGTGTAATGCTTGTGTATAGTGTTAGCTCTGGGGTTTGGTTTGCAGGTGTCTAGGGATGGGGGAGGTTTCCCTGTTTTGAATAGGTTTGTATTTTGGTCAGATAGGTTTTCCCTAGAGGGCTAGGGGGATAGACAGGCTGTGATCCTGACCAGCCATAGGGGACGCAGTACTGGTCTATTAGGGCTGTTCTCTGGACAGTTCTTCCAGGGTCACTGGTTTCCGTAGTAAGATCATAGTGTAGAGGTTGATGCATGAGCCAATGGCCTCTGGGCCCTTAGTGTTGCCTGCCTGTGCCTGGCACATGGTAGGAGAGGGCCTGATCACCCCTCTCCATAGGTAGCACATAGGGTAGGATGGTCTGGTGCTGGGTACACAGTGACTTGGGACAGTCATTTTCCTGGCTGAGGGTGGGTGTAACCCCCTTGTTCCCATGGGTTACTAGAATCCCACTTAGAATCAGTGGCAGGCAGGGAGAGGCAGCTAGTGAAATGCCATTTAAATGGATTTCACAGTGTCCCACTCTGTTTTTCAGTCTCAGCTGAGCTGGAGTGATTATGTCACTTTAGAATTGTCACAGCAGCATAAACCACATTGGAATGCTAGCTGGGAAGTTAGTGACAGAATGTTGAATTAGTGTAGAGTAGTCTGTAGAGTGGAGAGTGAGAAGGAGGCTGCTGCCTGGGCAGCTCCTCAGATTTAGCTCTGACAGAGAGCTACCTCCGTAGTTAGGTAGTTTGTTCTCACCCTAGAAGAAGAACATAGAAGACCAGTGAGTGAAGTGGTAGAGATCGTTCCTAGAGGGTTTTCCAGTGCCCATCCCCGGAGGGGATGGGGGGTAATTCCAGGATTCAGGGGCAATCCCCTGGTCCAGCCTGGACTGTGTTGAAGCTGCCTGGATTCATCTGCTCTGTGAGTACCCGAGACTTTTGTGTGGAAAAAGCCCTGGGGCACCTGAGTTCCTGTGGTGGGTTTTTCTGTGACAAAGGGACTCTGTCACCGAGACTGTTCTGATTTAAAAGTGTCTGCCTACTATGGGGTCTGGAGAGAGACTTGCCAAGTACAGAACTTTGTCTGTTTCTGTTTAAAAAGTGTCTGCCTACTGCAGGGTCCGGAGAGAGACTTGCCAAGTATAGAACTTTTAGTTCGTGTCTGATTTAAAAGTGTCTGCTAAAGTGGGGGTCTAGTGAAGAGACATTGCCAGTTACAGAACTTTTAACTTCATGACACCTCAGAGGTGTGAGAAAGTAGCATGTTAAATGTGAAAGACATTTCAAGTTAGCATCTACAAGAGTTTCTGAGAAGAGTGTTATTAACCAGATTTAATGGCTGAGTATAAATTTGGAAGAAAAGGTGGAAGACCCCCCATCTGGAGTAACCATGTTTACCTCTCCGGGTTCAGTTTGGGCACCTTTGTTTTCTCTCAGTGCATTTGGCCAGTGCCTGAAGAAAATACCCAGATGTGGGATTTTGGATTTTCTGTGAGCCTGAGTGTGCCCTTTGGTGGTTGAGGGTGCCACCAGTAATTCCTCATGAAATATGGGAAAGTCTCCTAGTACTGGCCGAGGGTGCCTATTCAAGGGAAGTGTACCAGTTTGGGCCGTGTTTGCCAAGTTCCATTCAGAACCTGAGGGTTTGCTGTGTGTGTGTGCTCTGTACCTCAGTAATCTGCATTTATCAGTGGGAGTAGCCCTGTGGGCGTCCTTCTTCGATTTGTATTATTCTCTGTGTATGTGAATAAAAGCCACACTCTAGAATCCCAACCTGGTTTGGACAATACAGTTATTGTTTCCTGTGTCTGGATTTACTTGGGTGCCCCTGACCAGAAGTACAAACCTAGCATAATGCTGAGCAAACATTTTCTCTCAGGGACCCAGGTTGATGGCCATGCTAAATGGTCCCCCAGGTGTGAGTCAGGTAGTTGACACTCTTGGGTTGCCTGTCTGAGGATGGCAGGCTACGAAGTATTGGTAAAAAGAACTGTTCATAGTGACAACCCCTATCCCTCTCATTGGCACCATGTGTGAGAGGAGCAACCCTTCTAGTTAAACAAGGGAGGCTGGTGGGGGGAGGTTACAAGTGGATTAAATGTATGAACTGTGGATTAATGTATTAGACTACAGGACAAAATTCTGCAGACCTGATCACTGTCAGAGATCAGTTCTGTGGAATTTCTTTTGGCAGTTTAATACATTAAACTGAAATGTACACATTCATTCCACAGTTTAGTGAGTCACTGAACTGTGGAATGAATGTATGAAAAAATCTGTGTTACGTATTGCCACACCTCCATTTATGTATGTTTGATGTCTAGTAGCACCACTACCCTCTGATAGCTAGCCCCATAATAATTTAATGTTTCCCTGGTGTCTTGTGGCACCCCCCACCCTCTGATCACCAGTCACCTACGAATTTAACATTTCCCTGGTGTCTAGTGGCACCCTCCACCCTCCAATTGCCAGCTCCCTAACAATTTAACATTTCCCTGGTGTCTAGTGGCACCCCCACCCTCTGATCACCAGCTCCATATTTGCTGAGTGATGTGCATCTCCCATCCACCTCTGTCCTCACTGCTAACTCAAGTAAATGCCTATCACAAGTTTGTAACTGCATGCTGGAGACAGTCTCCATGACTACAGCGTGAGGTAAAGACTAAGGAGTGACCATACAGTTGCACACTTGTGACAGACACTTACTGGAGTTAGCACTGCAGTGAGGACGAAGGTGGACAGTGGCACATCACTCAGCAAATATGGGGCCACTGATTGGTGGGTGGCCAGTGCCACTAGACACCAGGTAAATGTTAAGGGGCCAGCAACTGGGGGGTGCCACTAGACACCAGGGAAAAGCTACATGGTTAGGTGGCCAGCGATCACAGGGTGAGGGGTGCCACCAGACACCAGGGAAATGTTAAATTGTTAGGGTCTTTCGATTGGAGGGTGGAAGGCACCACTGGACACTGGGTAAAGTTTTTTTTCTATATCAGGATAGCATGAAACTAATCTGTGGAATAATTACATGAACTGTGGATTAATGTATTAGTTCCACAGTTCATGTGCAATATTCTGCAGTTCAGCAAGTAAATTCCATGGAACAGGGTGAAAATTTGCCAAACACATTCAGAAGATTTCCAATTTTGCCACAAGCAGAAGTTCAGCAAATTCCGAGAAAGTTGGTAAACTTTCACAAAAGTTACGCTAAAGCAGAATTCACACCTTTTGTCCAGCTCAAGGACTCTCCTTTTGTAGAGGACATCTGAATCTTATTGTAGTGGATAATGTAACTCCTTGTTATCGAATAGCTAGCAAGTAGCAATTAGCAGTAGCCTCTTACCTGATAGTTCTGGCTTTCAGTCAGTCACTCAGCATTCCTTCCTCTCCTCCAGAGACAAGATGGCAGCTGTGGTGGGCTGCTCTCTGTTTGCTCTCTGATTGACAGCATTACATGTATTGTTAGTCTCCTCCTGCTGCTATTTGCTTTATCCAAACTTTACTGGAGTGTTTTATGTCCAGGAGAGCAACATTTGGTGTGCGTGTGCCCATATTGATAGTCTCGACTCGAGCACCCAAATTGTGAGGGAAAGTCTCTCTAGTGAGTTAGTGTTTTAGTTAGGGTATTTTTTAGACATAGGCAGGGCAGAGGAGTGAGAAAGATGCAGGAGATAGATTTCTTGTTTTTTAGGTTATAATTGGCCTGCAGGTCTTTGACTTCTCCTATTTGTGTGTTCCCTGAGGTGCAGCAAAAGCTGCCACTGCCTTGGATCTCTGCCAGTTATCTGTTCATCTACCCGAAAGTGACCATCGATGGAGTGGTACTTGTCCCAGTGCCCGTTCCATGTTGGAAGGTGCCCACTTTTATGGTGGGGCTGACTGTCATTGTGGTGGACTTTGATCCCTGGACTATATCTTCAACTGCCCGGTCCGGTGTTGGAAGGACCAGAGGACAGAGGCTCCAGAGATGGCTGGAGGTACGGTACCTCTTCCAGTCACCATTCGAGAAGGCCGAAGGTGCGACTGGCATCTGTTGTGGCCTGACTTTTCTTCCCGGGGGAATGCGGATGCATAGAGAGCATCATTTGTGGTTCCTTTTCCTGGGACTTCTGGACCAGAAAAGCGGTCAGAGAAACTTTGTCTGTGGCTGGTTCCTATTTTTGTATCTATGCCAGTTGTTTTCTCTACTTGGCTGGAGTTTATCTGCTGGTGACTATTGGAAGAACTTTGAGTGGTGGCTGGCTGCTGTCTGAGAACATTGGTAAACTTTTTGCTTGTTTCATGACTTCCATCTTTCATGGAGCTGATGAGAGGAGTTCCAGGCTGTGATTCTAGGTAATCTTCTCGGGTGGGCTTCACAGGTGTATTGTCCTGTTCCTTGGATATCTTGCCCAGTAGAGACTAGGGGCAGTGAGGGGGCCCTCAGACTTCTAATAGTTCTGGGCTTGGAGCAGTTTTTTCCTACAGTTGACAGATTTCCTAAAACTTTGGGTCATTTGACCCTGTTTTGTAGGGCAGCATTTTAATTTCTAAGTCTTGCAGGTTGTTCTGCTGGAAAGCTGCGAAGCTTTGCTTTTTGTTCATTCTCCCTCTCTGTTGTGTGTGGGGGTGTTGGGGTAGAGTGGGGGGATAAGGTTTTAAAATTGTTTAGTATAGTAGTTGTAGTGGTGTATAATTGCGTGTGGACATTGTTAGGCTCTTCTCTGTATTAGTTGTCTGCTTGTGTGTATGTTTTTAGCTTTAGCAGGCATTAGTTTGCCTGGGGATAGTTCAGGCAGCCAGCTTAGAGGTTGGGATGTGTAAGGGTCTGGGACAGGCTAGGATAATCTATGAGGTGTCCTGCCTGCTTGATCTGTGGCCCTTTACCAACCTCCCTGTTTCCACCACCACAGCACGTCGCTGTTGGGAGGTCGGAATTAGGAGGCACCACACTGATCAGGTATGGCGGGGCACCTCGGGCTTAGCAGAGGGGGGTAGGATTAAGGTGGCCAGGTGTAGAAGGTGCCCTGGGGTAAGACACGCCCTTGAGAGAGATGCCACACATGTTTGGTCCCCATCCCCAGGTTTCCCAACAGACCAAGTGGGCAGGTAGCCAGAGGGGTTGCACTACTCACCAGTCTCCTGAGGGCAGTGTTGTGCAATGTCAGATCAATCAGAAATAAGACCGTAATTATAGCGGACTTAATTTTTTTGGTCGATTTGGCTTGCATCCCTGAGCCTTGGGTGGGTGATGATGCTGACCCAGTTTTAGAGGCCGCCGTCCCCCCGGGTACTCGGTGGTTCACTGCCCCAGAGTGGAGCACAGGGGCAGGGGAGTGGCCATCTGTTTCAGGTATGACCTGGGCTTCACCATTCACACAGTGAGAGCAGCTGATTCTTCGAATGTGTGGCAGTCTGTGGGGGTCTGGGTGCAGGCTGCAGGCTGCAGGATTCTTCAGATTTACTGCCCCCTTTGGGTGGTGGGAGATTTCCTGCAGGAGGTAGCTGACTTCATTGTCAGCGATATATTGGATGCCACCAGATGATTAGTTCTGGGGGACTTCAATGTTTGGGCTGATGACGAATCCTCTAGGCTAGGTTTTAACCTCCTCCAGACGATGTCATCTCTAGGCCTATCACAAGAAGTTTTTTCTGTGACACATCAGGGTGGCCACATGTTGGACCTCATGTTCTCACTGGGGCTTGAGATTAACTACCTCAAGACTGATTGGGTCAGTTGGTCCGATGATTGCATGGTGGAGTTCTTGTTCAGCCCCCCACCGAGGGCCTTCCCTCTGCAGAGACGAACAGCTACCTCCCTTTGAGGGGATTGACCTGGAAGGATTCTTGGTGGTGACTAATCTGTCTAGTGTGAGTACTGCATGTGCAAGGGGAATGAGTGAGGTGGTTGCTGCCTATAATAGAGTGATGACTGTTGCGCAAGATACCCTCACACCAGTCTGGGTATGGCCCAAATCTTCTCACTTGAGGTCCCCATGGTGTGAGGGGGAGTTCAAGGTGATGAAGATTATGGGTCAGAAGCTGGAGCGCTACTGGTGGAAGACTGGGAGGGAGGACGACAAACTGGCCCTGCGAGCTCATTATAGTGAGTATCAAGGGGAAATCAACCATAAGAAGGGAAAGTTCCTGTCCAGAGAGATTGCTGCAGGGAAGAATCGACCAACGGTGCTCTTTTGGACTGTCAACAGACTACTTCATCCAATGCCCTGTGTGAAGGGTTTGCTCGATTTTTCTTTGACAGGGTGTCAGTCATCCATCTGGGAATTCTGCCAGTGAGCCAGAATATAGCCAACAGTGGTCACCTTCAGTGTCAGGGGGGCACTCTGCCTAGTTGGGGCAAGTTTAAACCAGTGGAGGTGGCTGAGGTCATTGAGGTTGCTTCCAAGCTGAAGCACATATATTGTTAATTGGACCAGGTGCCGACACTTTTCTTGATGGGATGCATTGACTCCAATGCCCCGGTGTGCACCTTGATTGTCCAGTGCTCTTTATCAGAGGGGGTGTTCCCAGATTCCTTGAAAGAGGCACCGGTAAGGCCCCTTATGAAGAAACTATCATTAGACCCTGACATCAAGGTGAATTACTGTCCAATCTCCAACCTCCCTTTTCTAGGAAAGGTTATTGAGAAGATTGTGGTGCAACAGTTTGAGGAGCACCTTGTGACCTTTGATCTATATGAGCCTCTCCAGTTGGGGTTTTGTGCAAGGTATAACACTGAGACTGCATTAGTTTGGGTGCACAATGGCCTCCTCAGGGCGAGGGATCGAGGAGAGGGGTCAATTCTCATTCTCCTTGATCTCTTCTCAGCATTTGATATGGTGGACCATTGTGTGCTACTCAATCACCTGAGAGAGTACTGTGGACTTACCAACACTGTCATCTGCTTGTTCAAGTCCTACCTCATGAGCAGAAGGCAGCAGGAGGTGATGGGCAATTTCTCCTCCTCCCTGAGCCTACTGTCTTGTGGGGTACTCAGGGTTTGGACCTGTCACCAATGTTGTTCACCGTATACATGCTGCCCCTGGTTGAGCTCATTAGGAAGTACTACTTGAATTTTCACTGCTATACAGATGATACCCAGTTGTATCTTTCCTTTATCCCTGTAACACCCAACGCAGTGGAGGTGCTTAATAATTGCCTCGCTGAGATCAGTGACTGGATGGTCTCCATCTGGTTGTGACTGAACTACGATAAGACAGAGGTGTTGGTAGTGGAGTCGAACAGTAGGTGTGATAGGTTGGTCTCTGGTGCGGCAACAGGGTTATTCCTAGGGCCTACTCCATTGAAGGCCTCCTCTAGGGTGCGTGATCTGGGCATTATTCTCAATGATGGTCTGACACTTGAATCTCAGGTGTTGTCTGTTGTCCATACCAGTTTCTATCATCTGAGGAATGTCGCTAGGATCAAGCCTCTAGTTCTGCCTGAGGACCTCTCCACTTTGATACATGCCTTTGTGTCATCTAGGCTTGACTACTGTAATGTGCTACTCATCAGGGTCTCAGAGGAGGGGCCCTCCATTGGCTGCAGCTAGTGCAGAATGCAGCCACTAGGCTGTTGACTGGACAGCCTAAGTACGGTCATATCACCCCAGTTTTGTGTGAACTGCACTGGCTGCCAGTCAGGTGGAGGGTTCTCTTCAAGGTGCACTTGCTCACCTTTAAGGTCCTACACTGTCTTGGCCCTGGCTATTTGTCAGATCTTCTTACATCTGCTGTACCGGCACACTCCCTTTGCTCCTCCTCTAGGGGCCTCCTAGCGATTCCCAGGCTGAGGTTAAAAACTGCCAGTGACAGAGCATTTAGTGTCGCCACCCCCATCCTGTGGAATTCATTTCCTCCAGCTATTAGGGATGCCCTTCAGTTGAGGCATTCAAAGCCCGCCTCAAGACCCACCTGTTCAGTCAGGCCTTCTCAGACCTACTCCTCTAGGCGTTAATGTTAGCCTTTATTAGCTGCTGTTCAGCTTTTGTTATAGTTCAACTATTATTATTAGCCTTCTATTTTGTATTTATTCTGGTTTTATTTTTTGTTTTATCTTTGTTATTTTTCTATGTATTTTGTATTTGTACGGTGCCCAGAGCCTCCGGGATTGGGTGCCTAAAAATTAAAATTTGCTATGCCTCCACTTTTACAGGGCTACCTTCTCTGCTTTTTAGGGCTACTGTAGGTGTATCCTGCAGACCTGTTGCTATGAGAAAAAGACTTAGCCTATTCCTTGCAAATGAACAACATGTTGGAGTTACGCCACAGTTGCCTCCATGTCTATGAAGTCCTCTGCTCATGTTGTCTCTATTGAAGTAGCACTGCACTATTTTTACAGTGCTGGTGGTCCTGGCAGAACATGGCACACTCAGACATGTCCAAGATGTCCGCTGCACTCTATGGTGCATGTGCTAGTAGTCGTGCATGCGCAGTAGCATGTGGTGGCCATCTTGGTCATGCCAGAGTGTGCCGTGTTCCACCGTGACCACCTATTTTAATTAATTAATTATTTTTTTATTATAAAAATCCTCCCCACCTGACCCTCCCTCTTAGCACCCACCACCCCACACATGCCCAGAAACATAGCAATGACACTGGGGGTGCCCAATTCCCCAGTGTCATTTTTGTGTTCTCCCTTGATGCGGTCCTTTTTAAAATATTTTTGTCCCCCACCCAGTCCTCCCTCTCAGCACCCACCACCAGCAACACCCCACCCCAGAAACATAACAGTGATGCTGAGGGTGCCCAATACCAGTGTCATAATCGGGTATCCTTGGTCCAGTTTTTTTTCTTAACCTGTAAAAATAAAACCATCGATCAATGTCTTTTGCATTATTTCTGACTCCCCACCTGACCCTCCCACTCAGCACCCACCCCACACCCCAAAACCCCAACAAGCCCTTATTTCCCTATTTGGGTCCAACACCATAATCTTCTGTGGACTGCAGACACAGCTTCACTCTTCAAAGTTGGACCATGAACTGAAGAATGTATTTCAATTGGGTTTTGAACTTAGAGGCATAACATGGCCATTTTTGCATATTTGTGGCCCAGATTTGCAACATGCCTTCTTTGGGACCCCACCTCATGAACAATGGCACTGTTGATAGGCAAATCTGCCCCAAAAGGTGATTTCATGGTCCCTGCACAGAATCACCTTTCAGGCAGCAGCTTGAAAAGTTTCTCTGTCCTTGTCCATGAAGTGGGGTAATAAGAAGGCTATGTTGATAATTTGGTGTAAAAATATTAACAAACAAAAAAGTTATGAGCCTACATTCAATTTTGTGAATGCAGCCTCATAACTTTGGTAATTTTCAATATTTTTACCCCAAATTAACAAGATAGCCATATCTTTACAGCACCTCATGGATGTGACAGCTGTCATTTTTCAAATCTGACAAAATGTTTTTTTACATCCCTAAAGGTGAAGCTGTGGTCGCCGCGTGAAATCACCTTTTGGGCAGGAGTCAACAATTTTCTCTGCCCTTGTTCATTAGGTGGGGTCATAAGAAGGCTATTTGGAAAATTTGGGCCAAAAATATTAAAGAACAACGAAGTTATAAGCCTACATTGAATTTTGTAAACGCAGCCTCGTAACTTTGGTAATTTTCAATATTTGTACCTCAAATTTATGACATAGCCATAGAGCATCTCATGAATGTGACAGCTGCCGTTTTTCAAATCCTAGCCAAAATATTTGTTTTTAACACCCCAAAAGGTGATTTCAAGGTCCCTGCACAAAATCACCTTTTGGGCAGGAGTTGAACATTTTCTCTGCCCTTGTTCATGAGGTGGGGTCATAAGAAGGCTATGTTGGAAATTTGATGAAAAAATATTAAAAAACAACAAAGTTATGAGCCTACATTGAATTTTGCAAACACAGGCTCGTACATTTGGTAATATTCAACAGTTTTACCCCAAATTTTCAACATAGCTATTGATTTACAGCACCTCATAAATGTGACAGCTGTCATTTTTCAGCTCCTGCCCCAAATATGGTTTTGCCTCCTGAAAGTTGATTTTGCAGTCCCTGTGCAAAATCACCTTTAGGCCAGGAGTTGAACATTTTATCTGCCCGTCTTCATGAGGCAGGGTCATAACAAGGCTATGTTGACAATTTTGTGTAAAAATATTACAAAACAACAAATGTATGAGCCTACGTTACATTTTGCAAATGCAGACTTATAACTTTGCTAATTTACAATATTTTCACACCAAATTCCTTAGCTGCTGCCCTATCGGCTCTGTCCAGAGTTTGTTTAAAGTGCCTAAGACTTTAGTTGAATACTATGTAATGGGATTACAATATAATGGCATACAAAATCATACAGAATATACTTGTCTCATTGTTCAGCTGCAGATCAATGACTTCACTGTTTGCTATAAGGAATTGGAATACACAGTTTTAAATCCCAGGGCAGACAGGGGACATGCAAAATGTATTTTGGTGTAGCTACAACTGATTGAGGCTGCCATTGAGCACAATATAATGTCTGACCTCCAATCTTTGGAATAAGGTTAAAGGCCATGACTGCAAGGCAGTCAGCTATCAGGTGCCAAGAGTGCCAGCACTGAAGTGTATTGAAGCATTATGGCATTCAACAGTATCACAGCTCACTAGTGCTGCTTCGTGGCAAGCATAATGTTGCCACCTGATGTGAAATGACTTGCAACCATGTATATTTTATTTTTATTCATGCCTGTATATGCCCTTTACTGTAGTGCCAGAGTCTGCAATTTATTATATATTAATTTGAGCTTTGAGGTGCTGTATTGTATATTTATCCCATGACCCTTTTCTCCAGGTTGCACCTGGAAATAAGCCTCAAGTCAGTGTACTTTTCCTGGCCAAATTTAAATAAGACAATTATGGGAGATACTAGTATGGGGCTGAGGCACAAATGCCATCACCAATCCAGAGACTGATGTTATGATACAACTCTGCCCCTTTGTGAGCCTATTGTAGTCTGTGAGTGGGAGTGGTGGGCAGCCCCAGCCTCAAGGCAGACCTGTTCACGAAGAGGAAGGAGTGAGGTCTGTGAGGAGTGCAATATCTTGTACAGTGGTGCTCAGCATCAGATTCCTTTATGTCTAGTCATGTCAGGCAATTTCTTGAGTGAAGAACCATTGAGACTAGTCAAGAGCATCACTTTGCACTTAACTATCTTGTTGTAGTTTGCTAGCTGATTACTACAGCCTGCCTAGGGCTTGTGGAGGTGCACACATGCACAATACTATTTTTGCACACTACCACCTACTGACTCTTTAACAGCATGGCAGACAAGCATGTAATTACTGTATAACATTTAAAAATAATGGCACCAAGCATTAAAACTGTTTGCAAATGAGGACATTGTGACAGTGGTACTGTACTCAGATATATTTAGTCCTGATGGAACCTGATGCTGGGAACCTCTGTAGCTAAGAGTAAACGCAGGCTTTGCTTTTCAGTTTTGTTTTGTTTCAGACACCCAACAGTGAGATTTCTGAACAGAGGATGTAGTGCTTGTGTCAGAGACTTGTACAAAGTGAAACAGGTGAGTGACAGAACAACAACCATGAGTTTCTGGATAAAGCTGAATTGAACTGTGGATCTCTGAGGTCACGCGTTTGCCATTGTTACACCCCTCTCTTCCTGACAGACAATTGCTCTGTTTGTGGAAGAGCCATGTACAGCAGGGGCAGGCAAGGGTAAAGGATGATGAAGAGCCTGTTGCAAAGTGATAAAGATTTGAAGACCCTTAGTCAATAAGGGCTGACAATTCCACAAGGCTTAGAAGCAGTATTACAAATCACTCCTACACAAGCCAACCATGTGCAGAGACTGCAGTATTTGCACTAACAGAGATCCTGTGTTTTCCTGAATTGTGGTGGTGTGCAGTAGCATAAGTAAAACACAGCAGCATTTCCTGTCTATGCCACCCTGTTGGTGTCTGAATCTGCTGAACCATGAGTACAATGTTAAGGCCCCAGCTCTGCAACTGTCTGCATGTAGATGGATGGCTGTGGCTCATAGGTTTCTGTATGAAGACCTGAGTGTTTAAGGGCTGTGGCACAGGTGCATAACTGAAGCAGAAGACCAGTATATATAATCGTTTGTTGGATTACAATTTAAAGTGTCTTAATTGTTTGCAACTTCTCCATTATTGGTGACCTGTCTAATACTTCCTTTCTATACTGGGTCTGCAATGTGCATCAACTAATGCAACAAAGCACTAGAAGTCAAGCCCTGCTAGATACATTGCAGGACTGACTGCTGGTGCAGCTAGTTAAGCAACCTATTAAGCAGGCTGTCATTCTCGATGTAGTGCTCACCAACTCGCAAGTGGTAGGAGCCCAGAGAACAAGGGAGTCACTAGGGAATGGAGATAACTCTATTTGGTTTGAACTGGCCCCAGGGACCAGAAAGCCCCAGTTGAGAGTGGAGGGCCTTGATTTCAGAAGCGTGAAATTCAACAGACTGAGGGAGTTTGTCCGGGACAAGTTAGTCAGGGTAGACAGCATAGGTGGCGTGGAAGAAAGGTGGGGGCAATAAAGGGGGCCATTCTTAAGGCATCTAAGTTATACATAAGACTAGCAACTAAAAGTAATAAGTACAAAAGACCATTGTGGTGCTTGGTAAGGGTCAGGGAAGCTTTGAGGGCCAAAATAACTAGGCCGTCACCAGGTACGATATCACAAGAAAAAACAGCACCCAAGGCAAACATAGTCCACAATGAAAGAGTATAGAAAATAGCTCACCTTTTATTTCATGCTCAGAGTGAAAAAAAACAAAACAAAAAACAGCCATACACACAGTCATTCAGCACTTAGAACTTACCGACAACAACTAGTGATGCCATAGTTATTCACAAAAACACCTAAAGTTTCAACTGGATGCTTCCAATCTTTGTCAGCGATAGTGTTCTTACCTACCATGTGTGCTTACAGTATATAGTGTACTGTAACCATGGTAATTGCATACATAAAACAATTAATAAAAACTGCATGCCCAAAGTTAATCTCAGGATGGTACAATCTTAAAGCAGCTACAGATGCTATTAGGGAGGTATAGGATAAGTGGCTGGCATGAGGGACAACGTAGAAAGTGAAAAATATAAATGTGTGATTTGTGAAACCCCAAATCCACGGAGAGCAAAAGTGAGTTTTGAATCAGTGGAAAAAGGTGGGTGGGGGGGTGGAGGTTTTTTGAATCACTTCCCAACCCATAATCAAACACACATACAGTACTTATATCCTGTACCATGATAAAAAATATATATAAATATGCTAATAATGCAATTGATTAGTATTTATTTATTTAATTATTACAATCTCAGAATTTGACATACCTTTGAGTCAGAGACTCATTTACAAAGGTGCCTCATCCAAAAGAAATCAAAAAATTAGCTAAATGCAACAATGTCACTGTCAGGAGGTCTAAACCTCACTCTCAGGTTCTTGGCAATATTGGGAATGCAAGGAATCACAGACATGTTGCATAAGAGTAATAAACTTGTTTATTACTGCCAAAAAGGATAATTACAGTCGCCCTAAGCAGTTCTTACCAATACGAACTGGGAGCCAATGCTAAGCGTTCCCTATACCTCGAGGATTCTCTGGGTCTCTTGGGGTCTCCGAGGTAGAAGACGTAATGTCTCACATTATATACCTATGATAATTACTATGGTTACTGTAAGACAGAAACATTTCTAGTTACAGAGATGAGCCCTATTGGCTAAATTAGAGGTGGCTTCACGGTCCAAGATAACATTATACAATTTTGTAGTAATCATCACTTTGTGAAACAAAAGAGTACAGTTCTTGCATAAATCAGTGTAGTAGTACAAATCACCAAAAGGTGGCAATGCCGACTTATATATTATAATCATTACAAGGACACAGGTGTCCTAACATCTTGTAAGCAAGAAATACATATATGTATTAGAAAGCAAAGTGTATAACAATAATATGCATACATGTCCTGACATCTACTCTTGTACAGTAGATGCCCTTAGCCCTATATGTTAGTATAACATATACCTAAGTGCTAGCTGTCTACGTTGTATCTATGAGGTACCAATAAGGGTGCAGGGACCTCATGTAATATTACAAAACCATGACATGGATATAACAAAAAAAAAAACAATCAGAGCAGTCATTATATTAGACTTTGTTAAAGTTGGCAAATAAGAACCAAAAATAGATACCAGGGTAAAAGCTAAGATAAAATACAATAATGTATCAGTATGTGATAATAGGCAGTCAAGAATAACTTTGTCAAAGTCAATAGGTTAAGGGTCAGCCAAGACAAATAAAAAGGAGCAGTGAAAAAGGGGAAAGAGGGAGGGGGGAATAGGTGGAAATCAGGGTTCTGGAGCTACAGAGTGAGGTGAAGTAGAGAGGAAACACATCAAGAGAGAAGTATCAATGGGGGGGGGGAGGAGTGGAGGGGTAGTATTCAGTGATTACTTGCACAATTGAAAGTAATGAGCCCAGCACCATCACTAGAAGATACTCTGTGATGCTGAAAAACAAACCTGTTTGTCAGTGGCATAGAGTACCACTTGCCATATTTAATAGGTGTGCTTAGGACTGAGAACCCATAAGGCAACTGAAAGAGAATCCGCAATATTATACACTAGAAGTCATTATGAAATCATGTAATGACAGATTCAAAAGAAAGATGCCAGATCTATAGATTCATTAACACCCTCCTCTCCCCTTGACCCGTGCTGATCTCTGTGAACTACCTGGCCACTGCATTATATTGGGGAATAGGTAGACCGTTCTCTCTCTCTCTCTCTCTCTCAAGTTTCACCATGAAAGAGATATTGAGCTCATAACAGCTTGTTTCCAGATGCATCCTGGGGAAGGGGATGAGAATAACATGTACAGCAGTTACAAAATTATGGAGAAATACAGAATACAATTTAAATGGAAAAATAATCTAACTATAAAAACAATCAGATTAATATGTGCACAGTAAAGAAGGAAACATATTATCAGGGCAAAAAAACTAATGAAGGGGGAAGGAAGAGGATCAAGGACAATTGCAGAAGGGAGAAAAAAGGCCCTGAAGGTGAAGAGGCAGAGCGAATAGACAAGGGAAGGGAGGACCAAGGTCTAGGAAAGTGATATGAGAAAGCAGACTGACCAGCTCTAGATTTCCTAGAAGGAATAATGAGGGAGAGGGAAGCAACATTACGTAAAGGGTAGCAGGAAACAGAGGGAGAAGATAAGAGTGTAGTAAGGTAGGAAGGAAGGGAGCCAAACCAGAATTTAGGTATATAAAGGAAGCACAGTGGGAAAGGTGCCTGGCTTCAAGAGAGGCAAGTGAAAGGGCAGTGCAGAGTGAACAGTGGTGAATATGTGGGGAGCAGCCTAAAGCAAAATGACAAAAG
Source organism: Neoceratodus forsteri (assembly GCA_016271365.2). Taxonomy (NCBI): domain Eukaryota; kingdom Metazoa; phylum Chordata; order Ceratodontiformes; family Ceratodontidae; genus Neoceratodus; species Neoceratodus forsteri. Next base: position 1,783,646,326 of record CM057452.1, read on the forward strand.
GAGCTGAAAAGTGGGTCCAATCTGACAAAGATGGATTTGGGAGGTCCACTGTAGACTATGTTACCATAATCAAAAATATGTAAATTAATTTTTAAAACAATCTCACGGTGGATAGGGAGTGGGATACTTGCTTTGTTCCTGTAGAGTGTGCCAAATTTGGGATGAAGCTTTTGGTGAATAGCATCAATATGAACCAAGAAAGCGAGATGATGATCAAGTCAGACCCCAAGGTACTTAAAAGAGGAAACATACCCAATAATTGTACCATCAAGGGTGTGAAAAGAAAGGAGAGAGGCACGTCTAGAGAGCCTCTGCTGGGTACCAAAAGTTATGGAGACTTTTTTTTTGCATTGAGGGATAGTTGGTTAGACTTGAACCAGTGTGGAATATTGTCAACGTCCAGCTGCAATTGTGTGGTAAGATCATGAGATGAGGAGCAAGATGCAAAAATAACTGTATTATCAGGATACATATGAATGGACACAGAGGAACAGACAGTGGGAAGGTCACTTAAGAATATGGAGAAAAATAGGACCCAGGATAGACCCTTGAGGGACACCTGAACAAATAGGGAGTGATGATGAAGTGGAGCAATTTATCTGGACAACCTGAGACCTACCCCTTAGGTAAGAGCTAAATCAGTTGACTGCAGAGTCAGAAAGTCCCACTGCATTTAGTTTGTCTAGTAGCAGGGGATGTGACACTATCAAAAGCTTTAGCAAGATCAACAAAAATGGCAGATGTGATCATACCCTGATCCATACCAGTGAGGATGGAGTCAGTTAGCCGCAGGAGGGAAGTGGAGGTAAATTGGGATTTTCTAAAACCAGACTGAAAGGGGGTGGAGAAAGTGGAGAAGTCAAGGAAGGTAGAGATCTGGGATAGTATAAGATGTTCCTGTAACTTAGCTAGGGTAGGAAGATGGGATGGTAGTTACTAGGAGGAGAGAGGAGGGATCACCACCTTTAGGGATAGGAAAGACAGTAGCCTGTTTTCAAGCATCAGGGACAATTGCAGAGGAAAAAGAGAATTGAGAAGTAGTATAACTGGCAGTGCAATGGCAGGTGCAGAGAGAAGCAGAATCCTGGGATAAAGGCCATCAGGGCTACCACATTTGTGAGGGTCAAGAACAGGCAGTTACTTAAGGGAAGCCATGGCAGTGGTAGCAGAGAAAGAAAAGGAGGGGTTGACAGGAGAAGAAGATAAAGGGAGGGAAGGAGGGGGGAAGGAGAAAGAAGAGATAAGAGACAGGGCACAAGTTGTAAAGTGGGAGTTAAAGAAAGAGGCAAAAATAGAGGGGGCAGAGATGAGGGTGTCATTAATCCTGAGAACAGCAGAGGAAGACTGGGTCGGAGGGGAGCATAAAGAGTGGATAACCTTCCAGAACTTAGAGGAATGATTAATATTATTCTGGAATGTGGATGATGGACAATGGACAATGAGAATGGACAAGTCTCACAGAATCATAGAATCATAGAACCATAGAAATCATAGAAATATGACGGCAGAAAAGGACCCACCAGTCCATCGAGTCTGCCATTTTCCCCTTCACTACTTTTTAAGTAGTGAAGCCCATTGAAAATATGGACATTGAGGGCTCTTGGCTATTAGCAACACTGGATGTGGACTCACTGTATATGGTGATTCCACATAAAGATGGACTAGATGCCCTCCAATTTTATTTAGATAAGGGGGATGAAACTCTGTGTGTAAATAGGCCTACAGAATATGTGCTTGCATTATCTTGCATGGTATTGGAGTCTAATATGTTTTTGTTTAAGAATTGTTTTTATGAGCAGAAAAAGGGTACCGCTACAGAGGCAACATTTGTTTGGGGGGGTTCATGATGACAGCCATCTTGTTTTTTCTGTAGTAAAAAACCTTGAATATATTTAAAAATTATGTATTTTTGAAAAGGAAACACCTGAATCTAGGCAAGCGGAACCCATTTTTTCAAAATTTGGTGTTCATTTTTTGAAAATATGCCTGGAAATAAGGTTTCTGGACACCTGAAATTCATGGGTGCCCCAATTAGTGAGAGGAGTGTTTCACCTGTGTTCTCTCTATGAGAACAGCAGGACTTTCTTCAGTTGTACAGCTGCAGCTGGAGTTGCGCTGCCAACTGGAGTGGGAGCAGTGAGCCAATGGTCTAGTGAACAGCCAGTCTGTATCTATCTATCTATCTATCTATCTATCTATCTATCTATCTATCTATCTATCTATCTATCTATCCATCCTAGCCTTTATTTATAAATTCATAAAGTGGATCAGTGTGCCCACCCTCAGTACCACTTGTGTCTACTCCTTTCTTTCCAGGTCATCTGCCCCCCCTCCACCCAACATATGATGTTCCTGTCAAACACAAACTATATAAACTACTTCCATTTAAACATACTGGCTTATTTTGTGCAGTAGCTTTTGCCGTGCTATTGAGGCATCTGGTTGTGTTTTTCTCTCAGCTGATTAGATCCACGGAGCTGAAGAACTGAGAGCTAGGGCCATACAAGTCTGCTTCTGTATCTGAGCACTCCACCCCCGTCTGATTCTGGTTCATGCTTCCTACTGTAACAGCTCAGTCGCAAGTCCTGCTGCTAAAACAATGCTACTTCATTTACAGTATGTCAGCAGATTGGTTACAAGCAATCAGCTGGAGGCAGAGAAGCTGTATCCAGTTTTAACTTCCATATCAAAATATGTGGATCAAATATACTAGAGTTTAAAGCAGCACTGTACTGTACATTCAAAGCTAGTACTCTAGTAGCAGTGTTGTTAATGGATATTGCAGTGTTTTTTCAGCTCAGTCATAGATCCTTCTGCTAAAACAAAACTGCTTCCTTCAGCAGATTGGTTATGAGCAATCAGCTGTCTGAAAGTAAATGACTGTACTGTAAATAACATTATTTGTGGTAGAACAGTATAAGCATTGCCTACTGAAAAAAATGTATGGAAAGTTATTTCCTCCTCATAATGAAATCTCATTATAACAAACAAATGAGATGGACCCCAAGGGGTTCATTATAACAAGGGACTACTGTATTTATAAATTTATACATAAAGCAGATCGGGGGACCCACTCCCAGTACCTCTGGTGTCTTCCTTTTCCCCTCCAGGTCACCTGCCCCATTTGCCATAACATAGGAGGTGGCATCAGAGTGTTCACCACCAGTGCTACCTAAAAGTATTCTGGCACTGGGGTGCACAATCCTGTGTCAGCTAGGTCTCCCTGTCAAAAAAAGAAAACTGTCACCTGATCTTTTTTTTGTTAAACTGAATACTGTAAATAAGAAAACAGTCCCTTGATAAACTGAACCCCCATACCCTCACCCACCCCACCTCGACCTCCCACTCAGCTCCCACCACCCCACACCCTTTCACTCACTTAAAACTGTGCATGACATAGATTCAGTCTCCAGTTGAAAAGGCTTATTGCTGCTAGAACTGGGGACTGCGATATGAGAAAATAAGGTTAGTCCAGCATAATGTATTTCAATGGGTTTTGAACTTTTACCCCAACTTTGTCAGGTTTCAGTATTTTCACAAACAAATTCTCAGCATGGTCTTTTTGTGACCTCCCTCCCCCAATGAACAAGGCAGATGAAAATTTTAAAATCCATCTTGAAATGTTATTTTGAGGTTGCTGCATGAAAATATCTTTCAGACGGGATTAAAAAATTTTCACCTACCGGGTTCATGAGTTGGGGTCTTAAGAAGGCTATGTTTCAAATTTATTGAAAAATATGGCCAAATGACCATGTTATGAGTGAACATTGGCATATTTCAATGTTTACTCATAACTTCACTAATTTTTAATATTTTTCCACCAAACTTTCAACACAGCTTTTTGGGGCGGAGTACAAGATGGGGGGAGGGGTACTGACAACCACCAAACAGGAAAGAGACCTAAGGTAATCACATCTGATGACCTAAAGGAGGCCAAACAGTGTGACAAGGCTGTAGGGAGAGCCAGTGGGAAGCTAAGGTGCATATGGAGGGGTATCACCAGCAGAAAGAGGGAAGTGGTGATACCGCTGTATAAATCGTTGGTGAGACCTCACCTAGAGTACTGTGTTCAGTTCTGGAGACCACATCTTTGGAAGGACATAGACAGAATAGAAGCGGTCCAGAGGAGGGCAACTAAAATGGTGCAGGGTCTGCACCAGAGATGCTATTAGGAGAGACTAAAGGACCTCAGAATGTACACCCTTGAGGAAAGGAGGGAAAGGGGAGATATGATAGAGACTTTCAAATACCTCACAGGTATAAACAAGGTACAAGAAGGAAGTATGTTTCAGAAAAAAAATGCTCAGGAACAAGGGGGCATACTATGAAGATGGAGGGTGGGTAGACTCAGGGGAAACATAAGGAAGTACTTCTTCACAGAAAGAGTGGTGGATGCCTGTAACTGCCTTTCAGTGGAGGTGGTGCAGGCAAAAACTGTGGAGGGTTTCAAAAATGCATGGGGTAGACATAAGGGAACCTTAGTCATTAGGGAAGGGAAGGCTAAGCCAGAAATAAAGTAGGGTCTATGGTGTTACAGTACGTAGGAAAAATGGGCAGACTAGGTAGGCCAAATGGTCCTTATCTGCAGTCAAATTCTATGCTTCTATGTTTTGGGACACCACCTAATGATCAAGGCAGTTGACGTATTTCAAATGTGTTCAAAAGGTGATTTTGCAGTTGCTGTGTGAAATCGCATGTTGTGCAGGATTTGAAAATTTTCAACTACCAGGATCATGAGGTGGGGTCATAAGAAGACCACGTGGAAAATGTGGTATACAAATATGGTAAAATGACCATGTTATGAGTGAACACTGAAATATTTCAATGTTTACTCATAACTTTGCTAATTTTCAGTATGTTGACTTCAAACTTTCAACACCATAATTTTCACACCACCTCATTAGCATGACAGGTGTCATTGTTTGAATCTTGGACGAGATACGTTTCCACAGTTGTGGTGTGAAATCAAGTTTCAGCCAGTATTCTATAAATGCCATGTGTCATGTTTATAAAGGGGAGTCACAAAATGACTATCTTGAAAATTTGGGTTCAAAATGAAAAAAAAAAAATCTACTAAGAAATGATGGGCATAGTGCCAGCCTTTACCCCAGCAGGTAGTGCTTTGTGGTCCCATGCTGGTGAGCTGAGTTCAGGGGTGAGCTCAGTCAGTCAGCTGGGTATATTGAGGCTGGGAGGGATTGTGCTGTCATGCAACATCACCCCATAGCCTGGAAAGTGAAGGTGCAGTGTTGCCAGCATGGGCCCAAGTATCATATATTGAAAAGAACTCTTCTCTTGGCATAGGGCCTTGCACCTCTGCACTTGTGGGTGCCAGGGGGCCCTGAGCTTTGACTGAGAGATGGACTCTTTACTCCATGCATCTGTATCTGCAGGCATATGGAAGCTCTGGCCCTGTGCTTCTGTAGCCTATCAGACAGCCCCATAAATTCTTAACATCTGTTCTTGAATGAGCAATCAATTCCACTATTTAAAAAAAGAAAGAAATTCTTTGCAAAAAACTGCTTTAATGAACTAGTTTTGGTTCAACTTAATGCCACAAAAATAGGGAAATGTGATGTTAGAGTTTCCAAATCTAACTCCCCACCCCCAGACAGCAAAATAACAAGACCACACAAGCAACCACGGACATCTGTTGTCAGGTAACACAAACAACATACAACTATTTACAGATGACAACAAATGCAGTAGCACTGATGTGCTACCTTACTGATTTGTATCTGTGGCTGCATAAGCACAGGCCCCGTGGGTGCCTGTGGTTATGCAGCCAGACCTGTGTGTGCATGTCATATAGTGTGCATGTCTACATGTGGCTGCAGAGGTACTCAAACATACTGTAGTAAGTACCTCGCTAGACAGCATGATCTGCTAGTGCATGTTTTTCTATTTGCAGCTGCATAACTGAAAAACTGGTATCCCTTGAACAATTTCCAGATCCACTGCTGAAACCATAATATCTGCTTTGCAACAGTATGTCTGTCTGTGTAACTTCAGGCACCACAGGTGAGACAGAAATAATTGAAATATTTTCACTCACTATACTTGACTTCTGACCTCTGAGATCAAGAAGTCAATTATAGCTCATCAACATATTTGTATTATCTCACTCTCACCTGTGTCATAGAATATGTGTGTGTGGATATAGATATAGATATACATTGCAAAAAACTGCATTCATGAAGGGATTCAAATTAATGCCACTGTTGGGTTAGTGCTTCTGCAGCCACAAGTACACTAGTCATGCATGCTGTAAGATATATATTCACACACTACTGGCTGCAGAAGCACAGGCCACTGTGTGGTCTGTGCTTTTGGAGTCACAGATTCAAATCTACAAAGGTCAGTGCTACTGTATTTGTGTCATCTAGAAACAGTTGTTTGCCTTTCCTGATGATAGCTGTCTGTGGTTCCTTGTGTTGTCTTGTCCTTTTGTTGCTTGAGGGTGGGGGTGTGGTGGGAAGTCAAGGGTGGAAACCCTAATACCACATTTCCCTTTTTTTGTGGTGTTAACCTGAACCCTAACTGGTGCATTAACACAGTTTTTTGCAATGAATTTCCTTTCTTTTTGAGCTAGTGGAGTTGAATTACTGTATATCCTGATTCATTCAAGTCTGTTTGGGACCTGTGTGAACAGATGCAGATACGGCAAGGCTCTCTGGGACCTGTGCCAAGGGAAGAGTCTGTCCACATTCAACTGTGACCCAAGAACTCCATTTTTGGTGTGCAGGGAAAATTGTAATGTTGTAAATTTTAGTGTTGCACTTTAATTTAATTGTTTTGACCCTATGTTATGAACATGGTTGCTAGAATATGTTACATTCTGCCTAAAAGGTGGTTTTTCAGACTGACTGCAAAATCACCTTTTGACCTGTACTTGAAATTTTCCACCATCCTTGCTCATGAAGTAGGGTCATGTAAACAGTCTTTTCAATATTTGTCACTAAAATATTGTAAAATTGCCAAGTTATGATTAAAAATAAATGAGCCATAAAAAATGGAATATTAGTGTTGCACATTTTAGTGTCGCGCATACCACAGCAACACTAAAATGTTCAACACAAAAATTTTAGTGTTACAGATTACAGTGTTGCATTTTAGTGTTGCACTTCAATGCATGACACTAAAATTCTTGGTCTGTGATACAAAGACTGGCCAGTTCAACAAAATGGCAGTCCAAGTCCCAAAAAGGTATTTCTGTCTTGTTTTGGGAAAAACAAGTTTAGCAAGAGTCAAGTGTTTGTATTTTAAATTTTTTTATTTTTATGGATTTTGAATTTTTTTACCAAGAAAAAAACAAGATGGCATCCTTCACAACCCAATAAGTTTTTCTCACAAAAGGAAAAACACTAAAAGGTAAATGCTTGTGAAAGGTAAATTTATCTTTTGTATCAGAGGGTTAACCTAAAACCCTACAGAGCATGCTCCGTAAAAAACACCCTTAAAATTCATATGACTAACTCTGGAACTATTCAATATTCTTTTACAAAACCTTTGAAAAGCACTACTTTGACACTTGTCCTTTTATCCTAAAACTTTCATTAAAAAAATTCTGTATCTTTTTGACGTAGGTGAAATAAAAACGCGTAATGAAAGTCTAACAATATTAGATGTTGACTGTAAACAAGACACATCTGGATCTCAGAAACTAGATAAGCCACTATCATGAAACTTTCCATGTCTCAAGCACTTGCATCCTGTACAATGTATGCCAGATTGGGTACAATTTCATTGCACACTGAAAGTTCTTAAGGTGCACAGTTAGGGGTTTAACACTGAGCAGTCCACTCAGCCCTACACTGGAGCCAACCACTATGCAACACAACAACTTGCAGTAAATCATGCATGACAAATGGTCTTAACTGCCATTGAATTACACTGTTCCCTGGAGTATATGCAAGCAAAAAAACACTCAGAGGTGTGGGTTAGGGCCTGATAAGAGCATGCCCTAGGTGCATTTTGAGGCATGATGAGTTTGTGCCTAGAGTTAGCACCTTGAAAGTGCTCTTATCAGGCCATAACTCACACCTCAAAGTGTGTTATTGCTCTTATAAAATGGGTGCTGCAAGTAAATATAAAAAAGAAAGAAAATATCAACAATTTTTAAGCAAACTCTGGCCAGAGCCGATAGGGCTGCAGCTGAAGAATTTGGGGTAAAAATATTGAAAATTACCTAAGTTATGAGCCTGCATTTGCAAAATGTAATGTAGGCACATGAATTTGTTGTTTTTTAATATTTTTACACCAAATTTTCAACATAGCTTTGTTATGACCCTGTCTCATAAAGAAGGGCAGAGAAAATGTTCAACTCCTGGCCTAAAGGTGATCTCACACAGGGACTGTGAAATCACCTTTCGGGATGTAAAAACACATTTGGGCAGGATTTGAAAAATGACAGCTGTCATATTCATCAGGTGCTATAAAGAAATGGCTATGCTGAAAATTTGGGGTAGCAATATTGAATATTAACAAACTTGCGAGCCTGTGTTTGCAAAATTCAACATAGCCCCATAACTTTGATTGTTTTAAATATGTTTACATCAAATTTATAACAAAGCCTTCTTATGACCCCGCCTCATGAACAAGGGCAGAGAAAATTTTCAACTTCTGTTCAAAAGGTGATTTTATGCAGGGACCACAAAGTCACCTTTTGGGATGTAAAAAAAAACAAACATTTTGACCAGGGTTTGAAAAATGATGGCTGTCTCATTCATGAGGTGCTGTAAAGATATGGCAATGTTATAAATTTGGGGTAAACATATTAAAAATTGCCAAAGTTACAAGCCTGCATTCACAAATTTCAATGTAGGCTAATAACTTTGTTGTTTTTAGCATGTTTCCACCAAATTTCTAACATAGCCTTCTTAAGACCTCACCTCATGAACAAGACAGAGAAAATTTTCAGCTCTTCCAGAAAGAGGATTTTGCTCAGGGACTACAAAATCATGTTTTGGGACAGCTTTCCTAATGTCAGTGCAATTGTTCATGAGGAGGGGTTCCAGAAAAGGCATGTTAAAAATTGGGGCCAAAAATACACAAAAATGGCCAAGTTATGTGACCTACAGTAGTTCAAAACACCATTGAAATGCATTGAGCTGTATACCTGTTTCTTCAGTTTGCAGTCCGGCTTTGAAGAGTAAAGACATGTCTGTGGTCCAGAGAGGGTTACGGCGTTGGATCTTCAATGGGTAAGTAAGGGCTTGGGAGGTGCGGGGTTGTGGGTGCTGAGTGGGAGGGTTGGGAGGGGACAGTAATGGCCGCAAAAGACATTGATGGATGGTTTTCTTTTACAGGTTTAACAAAAACAAAAAAAAAATGAACCAAGGATTTCTGATCATGACACTGGGGGATTGGGCACCCCCAATGTCACTTTTATGTTTCGTTGAGTGGGGTGGGGTGGTAGGTGCTGAGAGGGAGGGTTAGCTGGTTGGGAGGAAAAAATATATATAAAAACAGACAAAAAAACCCACATGCACAGTACTGGACAGGGTCACAAGAAAACTGAGGATTTGATTGCGACACTGACGCTGTTATGTTTCTATGGGGGGTAGGTGCTGAGAGGGAGGGTCAGGTGGGTGGGAGAAAAAATGTTTTAAGATGAGCACAGTCTCATCTGCGTTTTTGCTCATGGAGGTCATGGTGGAACATCACACAGTCCGCTGAGTCCAAGATGGCCACCGATTTCTACAACGCATGTGCAAGTAGTCACGCATGTGCAATGCAGTTTGGTGGCTTGTTGTGCTCCGCAGTGACCACCGCGAGTAACTGAAGAAAAATTGTGCTCTGCAACTGGTAATAGAGAGAGCGGAGTGCTTCACGGACACGGAGGTGACTGTGAGGTGACTCTACACTGTTGTTCGGTTGTAAAAATCTCCTTTTTCAATCGATCACAGGAGGTCTGCAGGGCTCCACCCACTGCAGCCCTAAAAAGGAGTTTTTTCATAGTGGCAATATGAAAAATAGTTACTGACATACAAACATACAAATTTGCCAGCAGGAAACAGGCCATAATGGTCTATCAAGTCTGCTCAAGTGCACCACTTATTTAATTCCCTGGAGTTGCCCCCTTTCCCCTACTCCACCTAGAGTCATACACCCCCATTCGAATTCCCGCCCCTTCCTTCCTGTTCCTTGTAATGTCTACTCCTGCCCTAATTTTCTTCTTTATCCTCTTTCACCCACCCTTGAAACTGGCCACCATCCTTGCCGCCACTACCTCCTCCAGCAATTCATTCCACCCCTACACCAGCCTTTCGGTGAAAAAGTGCCAACTCATTTCCCTCCTGAATCTTCCCCCCGCCAATTTCAGGCTATGCACCCTTGTTTCACCCTTCCTTCTTAAGTTAAATACCTTCTGTTCCAACCCAGTTTATACCCTTAAGGTACTTGAAGGTTTCTATCATATCCCACATTCTCTCTGTCCTCCAGGGGGTTCATGTTAGGCTCCCTCAGCCTCTCTTCATATATTCTGTCCCCTATGTCCTGAATCATTTTGGTTGCCTTCCGCTGGATCCCCTCCTTCTTCAGGTATGGGCATGAGAACTGAACACAGTATTCCAGGTGTGGTCTCACCAGTGACCTGTACAGTGGCAGTATGACTTCCTCCCTCCTAGAAGTGATTCCCCTGGCACTGCAGCCCAAGGGTTTATTTGCTTTGGTTGCTGCCTTATGGCACTGTGCCATGTGTTTCATATTGCCATTGACCATCACTCAAAGGTCCTTTTCCTCCTCTGATACTGTCACCTGTGCTCCCCCCAACCAGTAACTGGCCCTCAGGATTTTTGGCTCCCAGGTGCATTACCTTTCATATCTTAGAATTGTAACCTAACTGCCAGATGCCTGACCATTTCTCTAGTCTAACCAGGTTCTCCCTTAAATCCTGTCTCCCCACCTCTGTGTCCACCCTCCAACAGAGCTTAGTATCATCTGCAAAAAGGCAGATCTTACTACTGACCCCCTCTGCTATGTCTCCAATAAGTATGTTGAACAGCACAGATCTGAGTACTGAGCCCTGTGGGACCTCACTGGTTACAAGCCTAAGTTTGGATAGTTCCTCCACCTACCACCACTCTCTGGTTCCCATCCTTTAGCCAGCTCCTGTTCCCTAATCTCAGGTCCCCTAACTTGCTGATCAGCCTGCCATGTGGCACTGAATCGAATGCCTTGCTGAAATCCAGGTACAAGATGTCCACTGCCTCTCCCCTGTCCAGTGACCACATAACCTAGTTGAAGAAGTCTATCATGTTGGATTGTCAGGATGTCCCCCTGATAAACCCATGCTGCCTATTGTCCTGGAGACCATTCTTCTCAAGGATGGATGCCAGCCTTTCTTTTAGAATTGTCTCTGTTGACTTTCCCACTATGGAGGTTAGGCTGACCAGCCTATAATTACCTGGCTCATCCCTGGGTCCACTCTCGTGGAGAGGTACCACATGAGCTATCCTTCAGTCCTGTGGCACACAGCCCTTCTCTATTGATGTGTTAAACAAGTCCATCAGTGATGCTGCTATTACCCCAGCCAGCTCCCTCAGGTCCCTCGGGTATACCCCGTCCGGGCCAGGTGCCTTGTCCGCCTGCAGTTCCCGTAGTTCTCTTAAGATCCTGTCTACCCCAATCTCCCCCTTGTACTCCTTCTGCCTCACAAGGTTCTCCCCTCTCTTCCCCTGTGGCATAGTCCCATCTGCTTCCCTGGTGAAGACTGAGCAAAAGTATTCATTTAGAGCTTCTGCTTTATCTTCTCCCTTTTCTGCCCATCCTCCCTCCCTCTTTATCCTAACAATCCCATCCCTTCTGCTTCTTCTCTCCTTAATGTACTGGAAGAAGTCTTTCTCCCCTTCCCTAATCCCCTGTGCCAACCTTAGCTTTTTCTTAGCCTTGGCTGCCCAGACCTCTCTCCCTGTCTCTTGAGATTTCTCAGCATAAACCTCTCTGTCCTCCTCCTCCCTCGAGATATGTTTGAACTTCAGGAAGGTGCTTTTCCTTCACCTTTTCTGCCACCTTCCTGATAAACCAGCTAGGTCTCTTGGTCCTGGCATTCTTTTTATGGGCCTTTGCACAGGTGTTGGTGGCCTCAATTATCCCCATCTTAATGATGGACCATTTTGGGTCCACAATCATCTCTGGTTGGAGCTTTGCCAGGTTCTCCTCTAATATGTTCCCCATCTTCTTGAAGTCCATTTCCCTGAAGTCCACCACTTTCATTTTTGATGTGGCAGCCTTCTTCCTCATGTTTATGGAAAACCACACCAAGCGGTGGTCACTGCCTGCAAGGGGCTCCCTCACTTCAATGTCCTGGACCTGCTCCACATCTGATAGCACTAGGTCCAGTATGGCCTCTTCCCTTGTTGGCTCTGTGACTCTGTGTCAGGAAACTCCCCTGGATGTTATCCAGGAGAACCTTTTGTCTTCTACAGAAGGTCTCAGGGGTGCTCCAGTCTTCTCCAGGTAGATTGATGTCTCCTAGTATTACCATGTTCACTCTCCTCCACCACCCTCCTGATCTCTTCCTCCAACTCCTTATCCATCTCCTAGCCTTGTGAAGATGGTCTGCACACCACCCCAGTGTGAATCCTTCTCTTGGTGGTGTTCTGTTGCATTACCCATAGGGCTTTGGCTGTGCCCTCCCCCCCTTCTCCCTCATGCACATTATCCCTTCCCTTATGTAAAATGCCACTCTACCCCCTACCCCTTGCTATGTCCTTTCTATACAGTTGGTACCCAGTTCCCATATTACTGAACTGTCATGCATTTGACATTGCCTTGCTGGGCAGTAGAGGGCTCCCCCCCCAAAAGACATAGTGCTCCTCCTCTCCAGAAATGGTATCCAGTGATATGAGCAAGTCAAATTGAGCAACTCAATATGAGTGACTAAATTTGACCACCTGCAATTAGAGCGAGTGAGAAAGGATAGCGAGACCGGTAATAGCGAGTATAAGGGACAAAACCGCGAAAGGAAGAATATGCACATGTTAGAGAGAGACATAGTTACGCAGGATATGGGAGGCAGTGTAGCCAGGTAGTTTCCAGCTGGCTGTTTGGTGTAGTGGTAGGAAACTATGACTGCGGTGTTAAAAGCGCCGGGTTTGGAGCTAGGTATGTGTGCATAATGTTACTTGTGTGCCGTTTGGGACTTAATTTTTTTTCCGGTCTGAGTAGCCCCCTCCCAAAGTTTCCACTGTACCACTGTGTCAGCTCACCCCCCCGAGTTGATTATAATTATAATGGGGTCATGGAGGGGCAAAGCCCTTCACATAAAACAATGTAGTAAATGTCCGATCATCGCTGTTTTAGTGTTTGATGTAGTGCACATCGCCGTTGTTGTTTTCAGTGATGTGCACTCGCTCATGTGTATGTCACTGTTCTGCTGTTGCCCATATCACATGGAACCCCCAAAACACATAGTGCTCAGGTTAGCTCCCCCAAGACAGGAGCAGACAATTTTAATTTTACTATCAACATGGTTTTACAGGGACCATGCCTGTTTGTGAACATGTCCCTTTGCAGCCGCCATAGCTCAGAGATGCTTTCTCCTTCACCATGTTTCTTACACTGTCTGCATCTTTCAAAACACAAATTTGCAGTGTAATGGGAAGTCGCTAGTGAGGAAAGTGGCTCTGGATGTATTCAGAGAGTTTACTGTACAGGCCAGTGCCAGGGAGGGGGGCTGAGGAAGAGAACTACAAGTAGTATTGCACAGCCATGCAACGGGCAGCAAGGATCAGTGGTACAGCCACGGATGACTGGCCCACAATGGACTGCTGTCTGAAAAAACAAAATGAATGTGGGTTGCTCTTGCTGCTGAATGGGCAGCTGGGTGGACTGAGGTGGAGTGGGTCTGTGTTGAGTGTTTCTTTTTTGTCATCCATTATGTTTAAAACACATAACGGTCCATGGAGGAGCGTGTCTGTGTTGTGATTTTAAATGTTTCATGGTGGCACCTGCTATGGTCCATCATTGTGGTTTCCTTTGTGAATTTAAGGAGTACAGGTCACAGTTTCTTTTTAAAATATTTAATGGACATCATATTATGATATGCACTTGGTTCAGAAATAGCTTGTCTGTGTGTGTGGGGGGGGTGGAGTGGATGTTTTTAACACTGGACAGCACAGCTTTGGAGATCATAGTCATCTGTGTACTGTGAAATGCTAGCTGAGGAGCTGCAGTGGGAAAGCTATGGCATACACTGATTTCACCATGTGCGGTATTTTGGTTGGCACAAGTAGTGCCAGTTGCAAAGTTATGTTCTGATAAGGTCAGGGCTGAAAAACTGTATCAGCCAATCATATTGCAGGAAATTTAGACCCATTTTATAATGCAGTATATTACAGCATTTTGTGATATATTGCAACATTGCTACATTGCTACATTGCAGATACATATGTTTTTGCCAATCAAATGGAATATGTCTTTAGCTCTGTCACAATGCAATTCAAAACTACTGTAAGTAACAACTCTTGGGCAACACGTTTTAAAAGGCTTTGTATTGGTTCCAGCAACACACATGCAACACAATAAGGAATGCTAAAGCAACTTAATTGATGAGAGTGGTTAATGTGAATTGTACTGTATGATGATGGTAGCCAGCTATATTTATACATGTCATTAAATCTGCCTCAGACCAGTTCATTTTTGACCGAGTGTCTGGACGAGATAATAACCTGGATGCTCTACAGTTGGTACAAGCTGGATCCAGAAAATGCTAATCTTGTACTAATAGACTACTATCAGTGGGCGCTTCCTGAGCCTTCTTGTCATACAGTAAATGTGATGGAGCTAGGAAAGGTTTTGTATGATTCTTATGTACGCAGATTCCCTATGATCTAATGGTTGAAGCTCAGACATCAAGGTTAGATTTTGAAAAAATGGGGCAAATGTTCAAATAATTGCCCGGACACATTTAGTTTGCAACAGTTTTTCCTGAAGAAAAAATAAATTTAAAAGTGGAAAAGCTGTCAAATAGTGCCTGCAGTCATTACTTTCTAATGGAGATGTTTTTACATCACCAGAGGGCAGTGCTGTCACTCTTATAGTTCAGTTACAATGCTGCACAACCCCTCCAGCACAGTCAAGATTTTATTTAATTTTTTCATAGTTACAGAATTTGTTTTTGTAATGTGTGCTTCTATGCTTGTTCATGGTACTGTTTTCTGGATGTATATTCCTGGGCAAGGACGATGCGATTACAACAGCACCGACCGCTGAATGAGCTGAGCTCTGAGCAAGCCACTTCAGCATTTTGTGGTCAGCTTGTAGTTAACTTTTTCACATTTGTGCCATGTGTGTTTATGTTTTCTGCTTCTATGCCTGTTCATGCTACTGTTTTCTGGATATATATTTTGAGGCAAGGACGACACAATTACAACAGTGCCAACCGCTGAATAAGCTGACCTCTGAGTGAGCCACTTCTGGTTTTGCGGCTGGCTTTTACTATTGCGGTCAGGTTCCTACTGTGTGCTAGATGCTGGGTATGGTTTCTTTACAAAATAGGATAAGCTGTTTGATTATGTTGTTTAATGTAAGTGGGGGGAGGGGGGGCGCTGGAGACTTGTGATCAGATAAACGACCAGCCCTACAGAGATCAGAGAGACAGCAAGTGCTGGAGCTTTCAGTTGTGCATAGCTGGATCTGTGGAGCTGCAGCAACTGAGGAGCTGTGGATCGGTGGCCTGCCATAAACCTTTATGAACAAATAGGGTAAGAAAGGTTAGGCTGTAATTTTAAGTGTCAGGAAAAGGAAATTGGGGCTTTATTTATTAATTTGACTCCTTGGTAGCGTTTTTGAGATCAGAGAATGACATGTTTTACAGTTAGGGCATGTACTGTTTTCAGTACTAGCATGGCTGCCACAAAACAAAAATTTCTGGAAGGCATTGATCTCTGACATTTGATTGGCATATGTAGTACCAGTTGTCAGTATGTGTTCTGATAAAGACATGGTAAATGGTACATCTTAGCCAATCAAAACCCAGGAAATGTTCTACCTATTTTATAAATTTGTATATTACACTTTGCATCTGTTCTGTTCTCGTTGTCCTCCTCCCAGGACATTTCTGGAAACAGACTGATACATGGTCAGTATGACTTTTCCGTTAAAACGTTTGAAATAATTAAATGCATACCTACATACATTCATAGAAACATAGAATTTGATGGCAGATAAGGACAGCTTGGCCCACCTAGTCTGCCCATTTCCCTACCTAATGGATAAGCTGCAGATCCTAGTTAACCAACAGCCTACTTCCTCCTACCCCACCACTAGAATTGCCTTATGTCTGTCCCATGCATTCTTGAATTCCCCCACTGTTTTTGACTCCACAGTCTCCTCAGGAAGGCTGTTCCATGCATCCACACCTCTCTCCATGAAAAAATACTTCCTCACATTACCTCTTAGCCATCTCCCCTCTATCTTCAGACTGTGTCCCCTTTTTCTTGCACATCTCTTTTTCTGAAAGATGCTACCCTGTTTGACTTTGTTGATTCCCTTAAGGTACTTGATAGTTTCTATCATGTCCCCCCCCCCCTTTCCTCGAGGGTGTACATATTAAGCTCCTTTAGTCTCTCTTTGTATGGTATGTCTTCTGGTGCAGACCCTGCACCATTTTGGTTGCCCTCCTCTGGACAGCCTCCATGTTTATGTCTTTGTGGAGATGGGGTCTCCAGAACTGCATGCAGTACTCCAGAGGGGGTCTCACCAACTGTCTGTACAAAGGGATAACAACTTCCTGTTTTCTACTGGTAATGCCTCTCCCTATGTATCCCAGTATCCCCCCAGCCCTCCTTACTGCCTTTTCACATTGCTTGCCCGCCTTTAGGTCATCTGATATAACTACCCCCAGGTCCCTTTCCATTTTTGTTGTTGCCAGTATCTCGGCCCCCCCATTGTGTACTCTTCCCCAAGGCTTTTATTTCCCAGGTGCATTACTTTGCACTTCTTTGCATTGAATCTAAGCTGCCATGCATTTAACCATTCCTCCAACCTTGCCTAATGGGATTCACCCAAGAATTCTAAAAGAACTAAGGGCAGAACTAGTAACACCACTAACTACTCTCTTTAACAAATCATGGGAGGATGGGGTGGTACTTGAGGACTGGAGGAGGGCAAATGTGATTCCACTTCACAAAAGTGGGAGCTGGGCAGAGGCAGGAAACTACAGACCAGTTAGTTTGACTTCAGTGGTCGGGAAAATGATGGAATCACTTCTGAAGGAAAGAATTGTTGAGTACCTAGAGGCCAGTGGGGCACAGGACTCAAGGCAGCATGGTTTCACAGCAGGAAGGTCATGTCAGATGAAACTAATAGATTTATTTGACTGGGTGACCAAAGTAGTAGACCAGGGAGGGGCTGTGGATATGGCCTACCTAGATTTTAGCAAGGCATTCGACACAGTCTCACACAAAAGATTAATATACAAGTTAGCCAGCCTTGGAGTGGGTCACAGGGGTGTAGCCTGGGTAAAACATTGGCTTCACAACAGGACACAGAGGGCAATAGTAAATGGAGTCCACAGTGAAGAAAGGGGGGTTACTAGTGGGGTACTGCAGGGTTCAGTATGGGTCCGGTCCTTTTTAATGTATTTATAAGTGACATTGCAGAGGGACTCAGTAGTCTCCTTCTTACTTTCAGCAGCTAAGGGGGGGGTGGAGAGCTACTCATTTCCTTCTAGGATGGTGAGTCTTTTGTGCCTCTGTGATCACTCCCTTCCTGCTCCCAAACAGGAAGTTCCTGTTGGCAGTCAAATCCTGTGCCTATAAAGGTAGAATCAGCTAACGATGGGGGGGTGGGGTGGAGGGGGTGGAGAGAAATATAGTCCCAGTAAAGTTATAACAGTAGCTCCTTCATCTTGCTGTTCTCTGCCACATGCTATCTAGGTCAGTTTTAAATGCAAACACCTGGCTTCCTTCACTTTAAGCCACTTCCCCTAATTCACAGTTTCTTTTTCACCTAGCTAACTGCACCTATAACAATTCCTTCACCCAACTCAGACAAACACACTATCTTTTTTTTGGTTTTTGTTTGCTTTTACCCTAAATTGAAGTTCCCAGTAGTAGAGTTGTAGTTCTTTAGTCCAGTAGAGTTGTAAAGTTTTAACAGCAGCTCCTTCCTCTTGCTGTTCTCTGTCATGAGCTATCTAGGTCAGTTTTTAAATGCAGACAACTGGCTTCCTTCTCTCTAAGCCACTCCCCCTAATTCACAGTTTATTTTTCACCTAGCTAACGGCACAGATGACAACAATTCCTTCACCCAACTCAGACAAACACACTCTCTTTTTTTTATTTGTTTTTTGTTTGTTTTTACCCAAACAAATAGAAGTTCTCAGTAGTAGAGTTCATTCATTCATAAATAACTAACCAGTAGTAGAGTTCATTCATTCATAAATAACTAACTAAATAAATAAATACATGAGTGAGTGAGTGAACGAATGAATGAATAAATGAGCAAACTATAGGAATATATTCTATTGTGTAACCTACTGTACCTAGTAGATTGGTCCATTCCATGCAGTCTCTACCGAATACAGCTATGTTGGTAACACATGCTTGTTACTTTCACCAGATTACTCTTAGACAGTCAGATTTGCACTAGCTGCTGTGAGGCACATGATCAATTTTATGGTTTTAACTCCAAATTATAAGGCCAGCAATGCAATAGCTCCACTTATAATTTATCTATGGGTTCCTAATCCGTTATGTACCAGTTTTCCCCCTTGTTGATCTTTCCTAAATTGAGCTAGTAAATAGTCTGTGACCGTGGATTGCTATTTTTCCCATCGTATACCTGGAACACCCTGCCAGTTGAAATTTATTAGGCAATAATTGTTAAAAAATGTAGCCTAATGCATGGAGATTTTTAGAATGTAATTTAAGGGTCATTCAAATTAATCTTTGAAATTTTTTGGTCCACACCTTTTTCAAATTGTGTAAGGCAGCCTTCATGGCTTGCAAGAGAATATGCATTATAAATAAAAAAACACTGGAGCCCATCCATGTTTTTGGAACCTTTATAATAATGAATGCTGTAACCTCAAGGACCCCTGAAGCTGTCTAGGTAAATCCACTCATTAACAATTCCTAGCTTCTCTCATCACCCTCCAGGGAGGTTACTCCTCTCCTTTCACCCCAGGCACACTAAGTCCCAGAGTACTGACATGGACAACCATTCCTCATCCTCCACCCAGCCACATCTGTGCCTAAGAGTGTTCATGAGACTCACTGAATTGCATTGCTACATAAAGAACAAATACCCCAAATGAGATTATTATGCAAAGGTGAATTGGAGGGTACTGGACGCAATCTGCGTCAGGAGTCAGGTAATACTAGATGTGCTGCAGATTGGATTCCTAGCACAGGGCACGACAGAACCTACCAGGGAAGATTCGATCCTTTATCTGGTGCTGATAAATGGTGACCATGTCCAGGAAATAAATGTCAAGGAGAACCTGGGTGGGAGTTAGCATTGCACAGTGTGGTTCTGGTTTGAAACTGGCAGGAAAAAGGCCCTCATTAAGACTAAAATCCTGGATTTTAGAAACATGGACTTCAGAAAGATGGGTGAGCTGCTAAGGAGTCACTTGGCAAGCATCCAAGTGGATATGAGGTGGACCAAATGATGGCCATCATTAAGGAGGGAATAATGGTTGCTACAAGGGAGTGCATTAGGCTCAAAGGGAAGAACTTGAGGGTCAAAGCACCAAGCTGGTTTAACACTGAGGTTGCCAGGAAGTAAGAGATAAGAGGTCAACATGAAAAAATTTCAGGAGGACCCAGAGGGAGGATGACAGGGAAGATTACTTGAAGATGGCTAGCTTGGCAGCTAAGGTAGTCAGGCAGGCTAATGCTCAGAAGGAACTACAGTTAGCTGACAGAATTAAAAAAGGGAAAGGGCCTTTTTTTATACTACTAAGAAAAGGGACAAGAAGGATGGGACTGTCAGGCTCAGGAAAGGGGACTGGTGGGTGCAGGAGACTGGGGGCAAAGCAGAGGTACTGGATAAGTACTTCTGTTCCATATTGACCAGACAGAGAGATGGACTGGTGCCACAAGGGGAAGGAGAGGAGAGGAGGGCAGGAGGCATGGATGTTTTGATAGAGGTGGATAGGGTGAGGACAGGGTTACTCGCATTGAGGGTAGATAAATACCCAGGCCCAAATGGCATACATCTAAGGGTGTTCAGGGAGCTGATGGAAGAGCTCACAGATTCCCTTGACTGACCTGTTCAATAGTTCACTAGAGCTGGGCTTGGTACTGCAGGACTGGAGAATGGTACATGTAATACCCCTCCAGAAGAACAGTCCCAAGGATGCCCCAGGGAACTACAGACTAGTCAGTCTGACTTCATTCTTGTGCAAACCCATGGAGACCATACTTAAAGAAAGGTTAGCAGTGTATGTGGATTAGAATGGTCTCCAGGATGAGAGGTAATACAGGTTTATGGGAGCTAGTCATACAGATAAATCTGATTGACTTATTTGACTGGGTCACTAAAACAGTGGATAGGGGCCAAGCGGTGGATGTCTTTTACCTGGATTTCAGCAAGGCCTTTGACTCTGTACTCCACAAGAGGTTAATCAGGAAGTCAGTGGATCTAGGGGATGGTGAAAATTTGTCTAACTGGATGGAATACTGGCTGAGGGGCAGTACTCAGAGTGTGGTGGTGAGAGGTGAGCTTTCCAGCACCAGGAAGGTCACCAGTGGGGTCCCACAGGGTTCAGTGCTTGGACTGCTGCTGTTCAATGTCTTCATCAAAGATATTAGTGATGCAATTAAAGGTAACATTTGCCTATTCACAGATGACACCAAGCTCTGTGGGAGGGTGGACACAGCAGAAGGGATAGAAGACATAAAGGAAGATCTGGAAAAGCTAGAGAAGTGGCCAGGGATTTGGCAACTTGGCTTTGATGCAAAGAAATGCAAAGTTATTCACATCAGAGCTAAGAGCACTAGGACTGAGTACAGTCTGGGAGTGGTCCGGGTATCTGCATCAGATGAGGTGAGGAATCTGGGTGAGATTATCACTAGTGACCTGAATCACTCCACACAATGTAGGAAAGCAGCAGCAAAGGCAAATAAAATGTTGGGATGCACTGCCAGAGGGATCAGCAGCAGATAGAGACTAAAGGAGCTTAATATGTATACCCTTGAGGAAAGAAGGGAGAGGGGGGACATGATAGAAACTTTCAAGTACCTCAAGGGAATCAACAAAGCTCAAGAGGGTAGTATCTTTCAGAAAAAGAGATGTGCAAGGACAAGGGGGCACAATTTGAAGATAGAGGGGGGATGGCTCAGAGGTAATGTGAGGAAGTATTTTTTCACAGAGAGGGTTGTGGATGCATGGAACAGCCTTCCTGAGGAGGTCATGGAGTCAGGAACAGTAGGGGAGTTCAAGAATGCATGGGGCAGACATAAGGCAGTTCTAGTGGGGGGTAGGAGGAAGTAGGCTGTTGGTTAACTAGGATCTGCAGCTTATCCATCAGGCAGGAAAATGGGCAGACTAGATGGGCCAAGCAGTCCTTATCTGCCATCAAATTCTATGTTTCTATGTGAAGAGGAGGTAATACTACCCTTGTACAGGTCATTGGGAAGGCCACATCTGGAGTACAGTATACAGTACCGGTGTCCATACCTAAAAAAGGACATACAACTGTTGGAGATGGTCCAAAGAAGGGCAGCTCAGATGTTAATGGTCCAGCAGAGTAGGATGCATGAGTGGTGGGGGGCCTAACCACATAGTTCCAGGAGGAGAGGAGAGCGAAAGGAGATATGATTGAGATCTTCAAGTATTTGAAAGGAATAAATTGACTGGACAAGGAAGGTCACTTCAAGCTTAGTGCAAACTGAAACACAAGGGGACACAGTCTCAAGCTAGAGGGGTGGAGGTTTTGTAAAGAGGCTAGGAGGTACTTCTTTTCAGAGATGGGGGTGGCGGGTTGGAACATGCTTGCTGAGGAGGCGGTTTCATTGACAATGATAGGCAGATTCAAGAGAGGCTGGGAAGGAGTTAAAGAGCTAGTGGAGCTAAAGCAGGCAGACAAGAAAATAATACAAATTTTAAGAAGTAGTCGGTTGCAACTTTTTATTTCTGAAGTTCTTTTCTTTTTCCTTTGGCTCAGTAGAAAGTCTCCTATGTGATAATATTGTGCTGGATGCCTGGAACACCTCTTAGCCTGACGGCTGACATCTCTAGTTCTAATCCCCCTACATCATCAGCATTGTGATCTCACTGATAGTGACATCACAGGTGACTGACTCAGCAGCTACTGAGTGGCTGTTCCTAAGCAGCAGTGATGTCACAGTCAGTGAGGTCACAATGCTGATGATGTAGTGGGGGGGGGGTTGAGATAGATATATCAGCTGCCAGGCAGAGTGCTGTCCCACACATCACACCTATTAATATCAGGTAAACAATCTTCTAACTAAATAAATGGAAAAGAAAAAGTACCTCGGATATAAAAGGTAATGGCTGACTGCTTTTAAAGACTATTAATAGCTTTAGGCAGTACACTAGCTCTTTAAGGGGAAAATAAAGGTCAAGAGAGAGTCGGACAGAAGAGAAGGGTGGACTGGGGTGGAGGAGCAGGGTCAGTAGCTGATGCTGAGGACCCTACAATACGAGCAGACTCAATAGACCTAATGGTCTTATTCTGCTGGCTTCTTCACATGCTTGTTATATTAACTTTTAAAAGTAGTCCTTTTTTCCTTTTGCTGAGCTACTTTGTTCTTTTATGGTTTGCTATTTAGAAGCTAATATGCCTGTCACTACTACAGTAGATGTGAGGGGTGAGCAGTTATCAGCCTGGAGGCTGAAATAAAGTACAGCCTGTCAGGATGCAATGCAGCAGTTTGTAGTAAATGACATGCCACAAAGTACTGCATGACAAAATGGATACATTGCCATTGAATTACACTGTTCCCTGCAGCACACTATAGCACTTTACAGCAATACTGTAAGGTACTGCATTGCATCCTGGCTGGCACTACAGTATCTAGTGCTATTTCCCTTCTCACCTTATCAGCATTGTGACCTCACGGATTATATCATCATGACTGACCAACAGGAGCGACTCCTTTTCTGCCAGTTCAGTCATTTCTGATGTCACAATGTGTGAGTTCTCAATGCTAAAAAGGATGAGGTAGACTAAAACCAGATATGTCAGCTTCCAGGTACAGTATGTTCTGTACTCCACAGCTAACACTAATGGGTGGGAAATCATCTAATTGATAAAAGTAACCAGAAAAAAAGAATACTTCTCAAGTTAAAAATAATTACTGGCTACTTTTTCAAATTAATATAATTTGCAGTCTACTATTTTTGGCACTACCAGCTCTTTAAGGATGTTGTACCCTACTTGTATCAAAAGACCACAATGAAAATGTAATACTGCATCTTATGGAGATGTTCTGTCATCTGTATAATGCAGATTTCAAATCAAATCAATCAATCAATCAATCGTATTGTCTTACCAGCTGTGCCACTTTAAAAGTTATACCTTCAGAGACTGTGTACTTTGTGTTGCAGGTCAGTAATGTAACCTTTTGGAAATGTTTCCATAATTGCAAGATGTAATTACAGTATATTGGTGAAAGTTCCAAACCAGCAAATGCTTGCTTTCACTGTCAATTTTCTTTTAGCAAAGATAACCGATTGACATGCTAAACATTACTGTTATGCTATGTGTAAGTCTGTTTGTAAAATCCTGTAATCATAAAGTTATTTCTTCGTGACTATTTGGGAAAGTTGCTTTGGTCATGCATAGCTATATCTCATCATTAAAAGTAAATCCCCATGCCTGTCCTTTTAGTTAGTGGTGGCTGAGTCAGTTTGGATTATTACTTGTAGAACTATGATTGTATGATGAAATGCAGACTAGTCTGATGTGGTTTCTTTCAAGTCTAGACCACTGTGGACATACTGATGAAACATTGGGACAGAAAATATAACACACGTGCTTTTTTAGCTGCTGGAATGCAAAATAAATTGTATTGTTGTGAACAGTTGGTGCAGTAAGTCAGGCCAATAAGAAGAGCTCAAGCTATCTAGATCATGGTGCTACTGATGGATGCCATTTTCATGACTGTGAATTAAAAATGCAATATGGTATGAGGTTAACAGGTATAAATAAACATTTGTATCCCAATCACACAATTTATTCTATACTTTAAGGAAGATGAGTGGCAGCAATCCAACTTCTTTTTGGTAGAGAAGTGAGTAGGGAGACCATAGAGAGAAATCTGGTATGCAAACTTTGTTTTTGCTTGATGGTTCAAACTTTCCAGCCACTGCTCTTATGTTTTTTACCTCAGGCTAATCTACAAACTATACTTTGACACTACTACTGAACCACTGAGAGCACTGACTCAGATCCCATGAACCTGTAATGCTCCTGTGGCATACCTCTTCTGTTGAGACCCTTTCAATGCAGGCTGTAACTCCTGGGGCCGGATTCACAAAACATTGTGGGACTAAGTCCCACTTCACAACTCCAGCTGCAGACTGAAATCTCTGCAGCTGCAGAGATTTGTATTCACAGTCCACCACAGCTGCAGGGGATGTTATGCCTGATCCCACCGAGCATTAACATTTTCCGCAGCTGTGGGGGAAAACCACCTACAAGCTGCCACAAATCGTGGAGCTGGTCACAAACCAGCTCCACCTTTGTGAATATCACAGTTTCAGGAAAAAACTGCAGCTCCATAAGTGGCAATCCACTTGTGCTGGATTTTTCCCGCAGCTGTGGCATTTTTGGGGGGCTTTGTGAATCAGACCCTGGCCTAGTCAGGAAACATATTACAGGCTGGATTCTCAAAATGTCATGGGACTAAGTCCCACTCCGCAACTCCAGTTGTGGACCAAAATCTCCACAGCTGCGGAAATTTGCATTCTCAGTCCACCACAGCTGTGGGAGGTGTTTTGCCTGGTCCCAGCAGCTGTAACATTTTTCCACATCTGCGGTGGAAAAACAACCACAAACTGCTGCAAATTGTGGAGCTGGTCATAGACTGCCTCCACCTTTGAGAATACTGTAGTTGCAGTAAAAACTGTGGCTCCACAAGTGGCAAGTCACTTGCGCCAAGTTTTTCCCACAGCAGTGGGATTTTCACAGACTTTGAGAATCCAGCCCTCCCCCCCCATCTTTTGAAGAGATGGAGAGTCCTGGTGTTAGAGGTGTTGCAAAGTTTTACTTTCCTGGCAAAGTTGTGAAATTCACCTTTGTGAATAACTACTTTGCTGAGTTCCCACTTCTTCACTCTGCCACTTCACAATGAGTTTTCCTGGCAAAGTGGCACTTTTCCAGGTGATATCAGGTGAAGTAATGGCAAAGAGGAAACTTTGTTGGTGAATTTAAGAGAATTCACATAGAAGAACAGCCACTGCACCTGGATGCTTGGATCCAGTGGATCTGGTGCTTGCATATAATAAGGCAGTGACAGCGCCAAGGATTCCATAGCTCCTGTCTGTGTTCACCCCCTTGCTCTTCACCCAAGGTCCCCATGGTTTGATAGGACCTTGAAGGAGTTGAGGAGAGTAGCACGAGGGTTGGAGAGGCGCTGGCAGAAAACAGGTCTGACTGATGGCAAACTTAGATTGATGGATCATTATAAAGTATATCAATTGGCAGTCACCTGTAAGGAGGCAGAGTTCCTGTCCAGGGAGATTGCAGCTGCATGAAATCAAGAGACTCAGCTCTTCTGGACTGTTGACAGATTGTGCAATCCAACCTGTTTTCAGTCTGGAGGAGTTTTTTCACAAAATAAGTGTGATGAGTTTGTTTGCTTTTTCGCAGATAAGGTTGCCACCATCAGATCTGGAATCTGTCCAGCCCCCTCTATTGGGTGTTGCAGAGGTCGGCAGGAGGTTGGGAGCATCTGGTTTGCCTGGTCTGACTTTGGCTTGCCGGAGATCGTTGACATGGTGAGGATCATCTAGACTTTGTGACAGACCTGCTGTGGTCTGGACCTGGGCCCAACATGCCTCCTTGTGGGATGTGTTGAGGAAATCAATCTGGTTCTAGCTGAGATAGTCTGGAGGTCATTGGAGATTTGGGTATTTCCTGACCCCCTGATGGAGGCGGTTGTGTGACTGCACCTTAAAAAATCCTCCCTTGACCCAAACTGTCTGGCCAACTACAGACCTGTCTCTAACCTGCACTTTGTGGATAAGGTTATTAAAAAGGTGGCTGCGTTGTAGCTGGATGATTAGTTGTCCATCCATGATGTCTACGATCCTCTCCAGTCTGGATTCAGGAAGAGGCATGGTACCGAGATGGCACTTGTTCAGGTACTTAATGATCTCCTAACAGCGAGGGATAGGAGGACTTGTTCGATCCTCATCCTCTTTGATCTCTGTGCAGCATTTGATGCTGTGGACCATGGTGTGCTGTTGGAGTGCTTGTGGCTTATCTGTGAACTATCTGGTACAGTCCTCAGTTGGTTTAGATCATTACTCAAAGGTAGGACTCAGAGAGTGGTTTTGGGTATTTATTCATTGGCCCCTCTCCCCCTATCCTGTGGGGTGCCACAGGTCTCCATCTTGTCACCCATGTTGTTCACGGTGTATATGCTGCTGTTGTGAGATATTATTAGGTGGTATGGTCTGAGTTTTCACTGTTATGCAGATGATACTCAGTTATAGATGTCCTTTGTGCCTGAACAGGGTGGTGCCCTCTTGGTCTTTAACAACTGTCTCACTGAGATCCAGGACTGGATGAATGTCAGCTGGCTGTGGTTAAATCTGGCTAAAACTGAGGTGTTGGTGGTGGATCCAGGTTGTCAGAGTATGGTATCACTGGCTGGACAGCCCTCCAGACTTTGGCTTGTGGGTGTCCAGATGACGTCCTCTGATTGGGTGCGGAATCTGGGCTTTATTTTTGATGATGGCCTGACGCTTAACTCTCAGGCATCAGCCATTGTCAAGACCTCTTTTTTTCCATCTGAGAAATATCACCCAGGTAAAACATCTGGTCCCGCCCGATGATCTTCCAACTTTGGTCTATGCCTTCAAGACCTCCCATCTTGACTACTACAATGCCCTTTACCTAGGGCTCCAGGGGTTGATATCTGCCACTTGCAGCTGGTGCAGAATGCAGCGGCCAGACTGTTGACTGGCTTTTCAAGATCTTGCCATATCACATCTAGCTCTGTGGACTGCACCGGCTGCTGGTACAGTGGCCGATCACCTACAAGGTGAGGTTACTGACCTATAAAGCCCTACACAGGCAGGGACCTCGATACCTGCAATATCTCCTTTGTCCCTTCCGCCCCCTCTGCCAACTCCGCTCCTCCAACAAGGGATTGCTAGAGGTTCCCAGGGTTTGAATTAAGACCTTGGGGGCCCGCTCTTTTGGTTTTGTGGCCCCTACCCTGTGGAAATCTCTACTCCATCAGGTGAGGGACTGCCTAACCATCCAGAGCTTTAAGGCTGCTCTAAAAGCACATTTATTTAGCTTGGCCTTTCCCAATTGCTCTTAGAATTCTGAATGGTTATTTAAAATTGCATCAGCTGTGAGCTTAGGAGAAACATTTTCAAATAGTTTACAGTCTTTTGAGATATTATGGTGTTGGTTTTAAATTGATTGTTTTAATTGTATCTGTGTTTTTAGTAATGTTTTATTTATTAATTTTTATTTATTTAGTTTTTGTTGACCGGGTAAGTGCACTAGACAAATTCTGTCTAATTTTAGGCACAACCCGGGAGGAAGGAGATACAGATGAATGCCAACTGACTTTGAACCAGATTAAGCTGTTGGTTGTATTTTAGTGAATGGGGGGATATTTGGCCAGGGAACTGGGGAAATTCTCCTACTCTGCTGTAAGGGGAGATGCTGTGCTGCTTGCAGTAATGGCAGATGGTGTTAGGCAAGCAGAGGAGAAGGTTGTGCAGACTGCAGCTCTACAAATTGCTGAAGTGAGCGAGATGGTGCTGTTAGAGGATTGCTTAACACTGAGTGAGCCAGAGAAGCTACACAGTGATTCGCATGCCCTAGATCATGCAGCGGGAGCTTTGCAAAATGAATTAAGCGATGGCAAGATCCTGACCGTTGATGGTGCTTTATTCTCTCCAGACGAACCACTGGATTGGGCCAATTCTTTATCGGATTCTCCGCAGGTTCGCTTGTCAAGTGAGCACCAAGCCTCTGACGCAGAGCGCATCATACTCACAGCTGATAGTCAGAATGAGGAAGTTCGCTTACTGCCCGAGAACCCTGACAGAGTTAAACTGCAACCACCTATTCCTGACGTGCAACAGCCTTGTTTGAAGGAATCCTCGCTAACACAGGCAGGATGGATGCAGCAAACTGACGGTCGCTGGGTCCCAGACCCGACTTGGATCTCATTTTCTTCCCCTTCGTCTTTGGACCACTATATTCCTACGGAAGGGCAACAAATAGCGTCTACATCAGGTCAGCATTTTGTTCCTCCTAATGTTGATAATTTGGGTTCTGATCCTACTTTTCAATCTGGGGCGTCTAACTGTACTGACATTCCCTCTTCTGTGGCTCTTTCACGAACATCTCCACCTCATTCCCCACAGAGGGATGACACTAGGCAAGGCCCTAGATTCTCGGACCTCTTTCGTAATAACAAATTGCAGCAGGCTCCTCGTCGGAACACTGTCAGACTCAGATACCAAGGAGGCTTGCCTGAACACTCCGATAGAGCTTTTGTAGCGAAAAAACCTTTGAAAGACTCAATGAACTTTTTGGCTTCGGACATTTACGCATTGATCAACATATGGGGAGAGGACACTTTTGATATATGTTTTAAACATTTTTCAGGCCTTGATAGATTTTGGCATAAATATGAATCCTGTAAAGCTTTACCTTTATGGCTCCCTTTCTGGGCAATTCCCATTACGAAGCCTTTATTTAAAACAGTTAATGTGATGTTCCGCAATGAGGGGGTCAATGTGGGTGATATACAGTATTGGCTAGAAAAGAAGTGTACTGTTTTGGGGCCTCCTGAGCCCATTATTGACACAGAGGGTATCTGGACAGGGGCTTGGTGCTTTAAGGTTAAGTTGCACATTGTTGAGAATGATGTTCTTCACATCCCCAATAGCTTTTTCCTAGGGAAGGACAGAGGTGTTTGTTTTTACCTTGGGCAACCTAAGGCCTGCTATAAATGTGGGAGCAGGCATCATTTATTTTTTTGTAATTGAACATCTTTATTGATTTTATAAACACACCCAGGATGGAGGACAGACAAAGAGAAAGCAAGTAAAAATCAGAAAATATTGGCTTAACCTCGCCATGACTAGGTGCAAGATACAATGAGTTGATACACAGACGAGAAAAGGAACCCAAAGTCCATCCCCATCCTCCCTCCTCAACCCCCAGTTCCCTCCACCCCAAAGGTTACGAGAAAGGGAACAAGAACAAATACATACAGTTAAGATAATGGAAACTAAGGTTTCCAGTCATGAAGAATTCATCCAAAGGGCCCCAGAGAAGTGCAAGGCATTTGCTTCCCCGTATATGCAATGTGCCTTCAAGTTGTAAAGCTAAAGTATATTCTTGATACCATTCTAATAGGGATGGTGGTTTATCAGACGACCAATGTCTTAAAATTAACAATTTCATAACCGCTGAAACAAGAGAAACATAGGCTTTCCAAGTCTTGGAGATACCTGAGGGGAAAAGAAACAGCAAACAAATCTCCGGGGTGAGCCTATGATGTGAGCCAATGACAGGGTTCAAGAGGCTGGAAATGGCATTCCAGGCTGGCTGTATAGCCGGACAAGTCCATAGCATATGGTACAAAGTTCCCTCCTCCTTCTTGCATTTCTAGCACAAAGACGTGGGAGATGCCCCATGCCTGAATAGATGAGAAGGAGTTAAATAAAGATGATGCATAATATTAAAATGTACCATCCTTAACCTGTCTTGTTTAATAAATTTATACATGGTGATCCAGAGTTTTTCCACAGATTCGGAGTAGCCTGGATGTTTAAGACTCCGCCAGTAATAACAAACCCCTGAGGAGCCTGTAATCCCATTCCTGAAGCAATTTGTAAACCTTGAAACTGGATGTGGTTGGGCTGCTAGCAATTAACAGAGCATCCAACTAGCCAAATACGACCAGTGGAGGACTCTGAGTGAAAAACCGAACTATGGCTTTGCTAAGCTGTTACCACTTGAAAAAGTAAAGGTCAGAATCTCGTGGAGTCTCTTCAGTTGATGAAGGGCCTTAAACAATCCTGTTCCCAAAAGTCGATCACGGAGAAATGACTTATCTGGGGCCAGAAAGCGGTGGGCACTGCAGAACCTCTATTTTAATTTGAGGATTTTCCAGAATAGGTTGACTATCCAGGAACCACCATCTGACACCAAGGTGGGTTTGCAACTGAATGTATGCCTTCAAGGACCAGCCCATGGGGTTATTCATGGGTGTTTGGGAAATAATGGGCTGGGAGCAAATAAGAGACGCGTAAAGAACTCTTCATTCTTTTATGAGTCATACTCGATATCTAACCATAGGGAGAGTAACCGGAGAGTCTATGTCCGTCCGCCCACAAGGATAACTTACAGAAATGCTGTGCTGCATAGTATAAAAACAACGAGGGGGCCATCAATCCTCCTTTGAATTTTGAAGCTGTCAACTTGATGTAAGACCTACGTATTCTCTTCCTTTGCCACAAAAAAGAATTAAATGTTTTCTGCAAACTAACAAACCATCTTTTGGGAAGATAAACACCGAGCATCCCCAAAGGATATAATATTCTAGGGAGAATATTCATCTTAAGGAGATTCAGCCTCCCCCACATAGACAGGGAGATCGAGCTCCATCTGTCCAGATCTCCCGAAATACTTTGGACCAGCTTACAGAGGTTATCTTTAATCATCGAAGGTAAGCTTGTGCTAATACTAGTGCCCAAATATGTAAGGGATTTGGCCTCCCAAGTGAAGCCAAACCTCTGTAGGTCTGCTTTAATGACAGCATGATTTAGGGGAAGGATTTTAGTCTTGGCCCAATTCAATTTATAATAAGATACTTTAGAAAAGTCATCTATCTCCTCCAAAACAGCCGATACAGAGAGCTCCGGGTCTCAATGTGCAATAGCACATCGTCCGGCATCAAGCTGAAAAAGCGTGCCTAGATTCTCCCACCATTGTATCCCTTAATGAAGCAGTTCTCGTTTAATTTCATGAAAGGGCTCCAGATACAAATTAAATAGTAGTGGGGACAAGGGGCAACCTTGTCTTGTACCACGCTCTAACCTAAAAGGCAGTGAGAGTACTCCATTACATTTCACCCGCGCAGAGGGAGAGGAATACAAAATTTTGACCCACCTCAAGAAAACTTCAGGCAGTCCAAATGCCGACAGGGTAGTGAAAAGGAAGTCCCAGGACACCCGGTCAAAGGCCTTTTCGGCGTCCAAGGAAAGAAGTATTGCTGGAGTTCTCGACTCCCTGGCCTCCGCAATAAGATGTAACAATTTACGCAGGTGGTCCTGGGACAATCTCCCCCTCATGAAGCCCACTTGCTCCCTACTGACCAATTTATCCATGACTGATTATTTACAATAGTTGCAGTTTCAGAATCAATTTTATAAGTTACTGTCGAATCCTCAGGTGGCAGACCCCAACATTCAAAAACAATTGGAAGACACCAAGAGAAAAATGAGGCAATATCAATATGATAGGGCTGTCTTTATGTTTGCCGTGATGCGCTTTGGTACACAGCAACAGCTTTTTAGAGATCCATATGTCGCTTGCAAACAGAAATTGGAAAAAAAAACTTATGACAGGTTTAAAAGATTCAAATGGCCAAATCAGAACTTCAGATGTGGGAATGTTGGCTCTTATTGATCAACATATGACAGCACTTTTTAGTACCCCTTTTTGTTCAACTGCTTCATGGAATGATGTTTTTCATTTTTCCATTCCCACAATTCCTGATTCAGTCTTACATACACTGGATGTACCTATTTCTAGGCTTGAAGTCCTTTCAGCCCTTAATGCTTTAAAAAATGGAATATCACCCGGAGAGGATGGCATTACAAATGAGTTTTATAAGGTATTTAAAGAAGATGTAAGTGACATATTGCCTTTCTTTTTTAATGATATCCTGCAATTTGGAACAGGGGCCCACAGTTTTAATTCGGCCATACTTACATTTCTGTATAAAAAAGGAGATTGCACTACTTTAGGTAACTGGAGTCTGATCAGTTTACTCAATACTGACTATAAGATGCTTTCTTCAATTCTTTGTAAAAGGTTACAGGCCATTGCGCAGATGGTGATTCATCCTGCCCAGACCTGTTCTATACCTCAGAGATCAATACAAAAAAATTATGCTTACTTCGGTACATTTGTGAATACGGAAACCAAAATAAACTGTTCGGATATGTGCTGGCTTTGGATCAGTCCAAGGCTTTTGACAGGGTTTCACATGCTTTTGTATTTCAAGTTTTATCCAAATACGGCATATCCCCTATTTTTATTAATCACATCAAATTTTTGTATGCTGATGCAATGCTCTACCCTTTTGTGAATAATTTAATGGGTACAGGGGTTAGCCTAAAGCAAGGAGTACGACAGGGGTGCCCCATTAGCCCTCTGTTATACACTTTGATCCTGGACCCTATTATTAGAGAAATTGTTTCTGATCAACACATATGAGGGCTAACTCCCTCTTTATCCGTTCCTGAGCAAAAGATGTCAGCTTATGCGGATGATATTTGTTTATTGGTTAAAGATGTTTCCTCAGGACAGGCTGCATTACAAAAATTTGACTCATTCTCTGCTATAAACGGCACTATTTTATTTTATTTTTTTTTTCTTAATCATTTTTCTCCCCCTGGCAGCCAGTCAGCCTTACCTTCCATGTCTTGGCATCCTCCATGGTTTCCGGCTGCCATCCCGAGGACCTTCCTCAGCTCCTATTCGGGTCCTGCAGCTTTGTCCCGTGTCTTACCCCCCACGGCGGGGAGGTGGCGAGCTCCCCTCTGCTAGTCCACCAGGACCAGATCCAATGCTGCTGCATTCCCCTCAGAGACGAAGCTTCCCCCATAGAGAGGCCATCATGCTGCACCGTGACCAGTGCTCAGTTTTCCCTGTTCAAGTTACCTCAGACGTGTGAGGCGTGCAATGACGCCAAGTGACAGGAGCGCGCGCTTCCACACACACTCATTCCCAGCATCTGCCCCACCACATCCCCCAGTATTGCCAGGAAACACTGCATCACCCCCTACCTCCACAAGGGGCCACCAATGCTCCGACAGCTGCACACCCCCCTCTCCGGAGAAGGAGAGCAGTCCTGTGGATGCTCAATCCCTCTTCACCCCTGCCAACCCCTGATGATCCAGGTCCGCTCCTGAACCCGGGTCACCAGCGTGATGTGAGGTGTGGCGTCCAGTGCCTCAACCCTCAGCACCACTGAGCTGGGTAAACGGCACTGTTTTAAACTTTGAGAAATGTGTGGGCCTCACAATAGGTGGTGCTACACCTAACCTGACCATTGGGGTTGTCTCAATTTCTACTACGGCAAAGATTTTAGGAATTTCTTTTGGGGGGCAGGACATGGCTTACTGAAACTGGGAAACACAGATAGTGCTGGGAGAACAAAAAGTCCAGCAATAGAAATCATGGGGTTTTTCAAAAAAGGAAAGAGTTATGATAATCAAAAAATTTCTACTTCCTATTTTTTATACATTGGTTATGTTTTTCCTGTTCCGACTTCTTTGGAAACTAGACTGTTTAGTTGTTTTTTTCAAATGGTTTGGGGAAGTCGGTTAAACCCCATTAAGCGAGCTTTCACTTATTTACCCATTTCACGGGGGGAATAGGGATGATTAATCCTTTGGTGTTTTACCATTCCTTTTTTATATTGTCTTCTTTTCAAATTTCTGATTCCACTGATCCTCATCCCTGGACTGTTTAGACTCATAATTTATTTCAAACCTTTATGAGTAAATGGGAAGGGGGAGGTATACCAAAGTTGACATCTACATCGGACATTCCAGGTTTTGCAATCTCCGCCGTTAAGAAACTGTGAGAATGGAAGTTAGGAAAAACTCAACTACAGGGTATTTCTAGAAAATGTTTTTATTCTGAGATTATGTGAAATATTTTTTTTGTACAACTTGATTTTCCAGTGTGTGTTCCTTCTAAAATTTCACAAGCATTATGAACCCTTACTGATGGCAGACTTCCATTACACATGTGGGATGTACATTGGCTTAGCTGTCATGGCAAGCTTGGGGTTAAAGGCAATCTGAAACATAAACCCGCCACTGAACATCAGTGCATTAGACCAGAATGCACTGGATTGATAGAAAAACAGGAACATTTTTTTACAGTGTTCATTTGCTGTTAGATTTTGGGCAGATTTAGCATGTAATTGGAACTGGAATATTGCTCGCCACATTTCTTACCAAAGTTTGGTTCTCGGGGATTAGTCTGGGTTTTTGGAGAGGTATCACTCTAGTACATTAACTTTGATATTTGCTTGTATAAAATATTATATGTGGCAAACTAGGTGTCACATTTTCTTTACAGCATTCTCTTGTTCCTAATATTGTTTTAATACAACAGATAGAACAGGCTATAGTAAGACAAAAACTCAGGGATTATGACAATCTTGATAGACACCTTTTTCTCAATTATTGGAAACATATTACATGGATAGAATGATCTAATCTCTTTATGTTATAGTGTTTATGAATCGATTATTCTGGTTGTTACCCTGATTGATTATCAGTTTTGAAATGTATTTGGGTTACGAATTGTTATCTTTGTACTGCTTCTGTGATTTTCTTTTTCTTGATGTACTGTAGATTCTTTCTAATAAAATTCCCCTAATCTTTTCCAGAAGTGCTATGGGATCTTTGACATCCACCTGAACTACCACCAGAACAGGCAGATGGGACCTCAGTTTAACATCTCATCAAAAAGACGGCACCTTAGAAGTGCAGCACTCCACCCTCATGCTGCACTGCAGTGTCAGTATTGGGATATTAACCCAAGTGCCTGGTGTGGGGATAGAACCCACAGCCTTCCGATCTTCCAGCCTCAGAGGTGAGTGTGCTACCTGCTGAGCCACTGACACTGATGTTGTACAAGCGCTTTGGACAAATCTGGAATTGCACTTTTTTATAAATAAAGTTGATTTGATTTGACTAAAATGTTGCAAAACTGGTTTTGCACCGTGCAAATTTTGCCAACTTTGCATATTTCGGCCACTTTGCCAGTCTCCACTGGTGGTGATCACAGGCTTGAAGATGAGCAGAGGATCTACAGCCATTGTCTGTGTGGGATGGGACAGTTTTTCACTCTGATGCCCTTACACCACCCCCTCTTTGGAAACTGCCTGGGATGTCACTTCTGTAAGTGAAGGAACAGGTGAGAACAGTTAACACTGCATAGTTACCTGCAGTGTTAATGCAATTCCAGCTCCTACTGTGGGAGGCATTGTTAGAATAGGTGATCATGCTCACTCCTCCCCCCCCAGGTCAGAGTATGATGACTTGCATCATGTTCTGGATTCCACAAACCCTGAGCAGTAGACTCGGGATGAAAACTGTGCTCAAGTCTGTATTGTACTGTGCTCAATGTTTTCATGAAGGAGAAGGATGATCCACTACCACCATGGACTAGGAGGGTGTGGGAGAGATGACAGACAGAATGATCGAGGAGAGTAGAGTACTGGAGTGTCTGAGGGCATTAAGGGTGGACAAGACACCAAGTCCTGATGGCATCCACCCCAGGGTGCTGAGGGAGATGGCGGAGGTGTTGGCTGAGCCACTGTCATACCAGTTGAGCACCTCCCTGGACATGGGATGGGTTCTTCAGGACTGGAGAGTGGCCCATGTGGTTCCCATACACAAGAGTGGCCCTAGGGATGAGCCAGGAAATTATTGGCCTGTCAGTCTCACTTCCATAGTGGCTGGTGTCATTACTCGAGGGTAATGACCTCCAGGATGGGCGGCAGCATGGGTTCATCTCAGGGAGGTCTTGTCCGATCAATCTAATAGAATATTAAGATGGGGTAACAAGAGAGCTGGATATGGGTCATGCTGTAAATATCCTGTACTTGGACTTCAGCAAGGCCTTCGATTCAGTGCCTCATGGGAGGCTGGGGGGGCTGACTGCTGCAGGAGTGGGGACAAAGCTGACAAACTGGATAAGGAACTGGCTGCAGGGGAGGCTGCAATGGGTGGTAGTGGGGGGGAGCTCTTGACATCAGGATTAGTGACGAGCGGCGTGCCGCAGGGCTTGGTGCTGGGCCCAGTGCTATTTGGGCTCTTTATCTCAGATATTGCACATGGAATTGGGAGCAGGGTTAGTCTGTTCGCAGATGATATCAAGAAGGGGGCAGTGGGGGATGAAGAGGATGGATTGGAACAACTACAAAGGGACCTAACCAAACTGGAGATATGGTCAGAGAAGTGGCAGCTGGGATTCAGTGTGAAAAAGCACAAAGTTATGCACTTTGGGGAAAAGAACCCAAGGAGGAACTACTGGTTGGGAAGGATGAGGCTGGGGATCACTGAGGAAGAGAAGGACCTAGGGGTGTTGGTAACAGGGAGCATGAACAACTCTGCCTAATGCAGGAAAGCAGCAGCTAAAGCCAAACAGGATGCTGGACTGTATCACAAGGGGTTTCTCGTCCAGGCATAGGGAGGTGATCCTGTCCCTCTACAGATCTTTGGTCAGGCCACACTTGGAGTACTGTGTGCAGTACTGGCAGCCATACTGCACACAGGGATATTAATTTACTGGAAGGTGTGCAAAGGAGGGCAACAAAAATGTTACAGGGGATGGAGGGCAAGGCCTATGAAGACAGGCTGAATGAGCTGAATACGTACACACTAAAGGAGAGGAGGGATAGGGGGTTATGACTGAAACCTTCAAGTATTTGAGGGGGATAAACAAAGCTAGCACTGAAAGTGTGTTTAAAAATTGAGGAAGGGTAGGGACACGAGGGGGCATGGACTAAGATTGGAGGGCGGAAGATTTAGAAGGGAGATGAGGAGGCACTAATTCACAGAAAGGGTGGTATCTAAGTGGAACACTCTACCAGAGGGGGTGGTATCATGTAAGACAGCAGGAAGTTTTAAGAGGGAGTGGGACAAAGCAAGAGGGGGGGTCTAGGTGGAGGGGGCTGAGGCCATCATGGGAATGACAGATGGGGAGGGGGTTGGGGCAGCTGCAATCTAGGGTGCTAGCTGCGCACTTGGGCAGACATTGATAGACTGGGTGGTCTGTTTCAACTGGCAGATTCATATGTTCTTAAGTCTTCACTATCAGCTGGGCAAAACTCTTCTTGAGCCTGTAAAATGTTTTGTACAATTCTGAGAGTTGTTTTTATCTCCCCTCTTGGTCCCGCATGCTCCTCTCATTTAGGTTCTCATTTCATTTATTTATTTATTTATTGAAAATGTTTCACCAGGAGAGGCACACTGAGCAAAAAGATGCTCGTCTCACGGTGCGACCTGGGGGAGGGGGGTTACAGAGGGGGAAGGTATACATACAGTAGTTGAACTATACAGTAGTGCAATAGGGATAGTATACATAGTTGGGAGGGAATACATTGAGCTTGTTACACAGGCAGAGCAGTACAGAACAGCACAGGATCAGCAAGTAAAGGTTAAACAATTCATGGTTACACAACGAGGTAGGAACAGTACAGAACAAGATCGTAAGGGCAAGGGATACAAATACTGGTTATACAATTCATGGTTACACAACGAGGTAGGAACAGTACAGAACAAGATCGTAAGGGCAAGGGATACAAATACTGGTTAAACAATTCATGGTTACACAACGAGGTAGGAACAGTACAGAACAAGATCGTAAGGGCAGGGGATACAAATACTGGTTAAACAACTCATGGTTACACAACGAGGTAGGAACAGTACAGAACAAGATCGTAAGGGCAAGGGATACAAATACTGGTTAAACAATTCATGGTTACACAACGAGGTAGGAACAGTACAGAACAAGATCGTAAGGGCAGGGGATACAAATACTGGTTATACAATTCATGGTTACACAACGAGGTAGGAACATTACAGAACAAGATCGTAAGGGCAAGGGATACAAATACTGGTTATACAGATCATGGTTACACAACGAGGTAGGAACATTACAGAACAAGATCATAAGGGCAAGGGATACAAATACTGGTTATACAATTCATGGTTACACAACGAGGTAGGAACATTACAGAACAAGATCGTAAGGCAAGGGGATACAAATACTGGTTATACAATTCATGGTTACACAACAAGGTAGGAACAGTACAGAACAAGATCATAAGGGCAAGGGATACAAATACTGGTTAAACAATTCATGGTTACACAACGAGGTAGGAACATTACAGAACAAGATCGTAAGGGCAAGGGATACAAATACTGGTTAAACAATTCATGGTTACACAAAGAGGTAGAAACAGTACAGAACAAGCTCGTAAGGGCAAGGGATACAAATACTGGTTAAACAATTCATGGTTACACAACGAGGTAGGAACAGTACAGAACAAGCTCGTAAGGGCAAGGGATACAAATACTGGTTAAACAATTCATGGTTACACAACGAGGTAGGAACAGTACAGAACAAGCTCGTAAGGGCAAGGGATACAAATACTGGTTAAACAATTCATGGTTACACAACGAGGTAGAAACAGTACAGAACAAGCTCGTAAGGGCAAGGGATACAAATACTGGTTAAACAATTCATGGTTACACAACGAGGTAGGAACAGTACAGAACAAGCTCATAAGGGCAAGGGATACAAATACTGGTTAAACAATTCATGGTTACACAATGAGGTAGGAAGAGTACAGAACAAGCTCGTAAGGGCAAGGGATACAAATACTGGTTAAACAATTCATGGTTACACTGCGAGGTAGGAACAGTACAGAACAAGATCGTAAGGGCTAGGGATACAAATACTGGTTAAACAATTCATCGTTACACAACGAGGTAGGAACATTACAGAACAAGATCGTAAGGGCAAGGGATACAAATACTGGTTAAACAATTCATGGTTACACAAAGAGGTAGAAACAGTACAGAACAAGCTCGTAAGGGCAAGGGATACAAATACTGGTTAAACAATTCATGGTTACACAACGAGGTAGGAACAGTACAGAACAAGCTCGTAAGGGCAAGGGATACAAATACTGGTTAAACAATTCATGGTTACACAACGAGGTAGGAACAGTACAGAACAAGCTCGTAAGGGCAAGGGATACAAATACTGGTTAAACAATTCATGGTTACACAACGAGGTAGAAACAGTACAGAACAAGCTCGTAAGGGAAGGGATACAAATACTGGTTAAACAATTCATGGTTACACAACGAGGTAGGAACAGTACAGAACAAGCTCTAAGGGCAAGGGATACAAATACTGTTAAACAATTCATGGTTACAAATGAGGTAGGAAGAGTACAGAACAAGCTCGTAAGGCAAGGGATACAAATACTGGTTAAACAATTCATGGTTACACTCAAGTAGGTAGGAACAGTACAGAACAAGATCGTAAGGGCTAGGGATACAAATACTGGTTAAACAATTCATGGTTACACAACGAGGTAGGAACATTACAGAACAAGACGTAAGGGCAAGGGATACAAATACTGGTTAAACAATTCATGGTTACACAAAGAGGTAGAAACAGTACAGAACAAGCTCGTAGGGCAAGGGATACAAATACTTAAACAATTCATGGTTACACAACGAGGTAGGAACAGTACAGAACAAGCTCGTGAAGGGCAAGGGATACAAATACTGGTTAAACAATTCATGGTTACACAACGAGGTAGGAACAGTACAGAACAAGCTTGTAAGGGCAAGGGATACAAATACTGGTTAAACAATCATGGTTACACAACGAGGTAGAAACAGTACAGAACAAACTCGTAGAAGGATACAAATACTGGTTAAACAATTCATGGTTACAACGAGGTAGGAACAGTACAGAACAAGCTCGTAAGGGCAAGGATACAAATACTGGTTAAACAATTCATGGTTACACAACAAGGTAGGAAAGTACAGAACAAGATCGTAAGGGCAAGGGATACAAATACTGGTAATACAATTCATGGTTACACAAGTAGGAACAGTACAGAACAAGCTAAGGGCAAGGGATACAAATACTGGTTAAACAATTCATGGTTACACAACAAGGTAGGAAAAGTACAGAACAAGATCGTAAGGCAAGGGATACAAACTGGTAATACAATTCATGGTTACACAACGAGGTAGGAACAGTACAGAACAAGATCGTAAGGGCAAGGGATACAAATACTGGTTAAACAATTCATGGTTACACAACGAGGTAGGAACAGTACAGAACAAGATCGTAAGGGCAAGGGATACAAATACTGGTTAAACAATTCATGGTTACACAACGAGGTAGGAACAGTACAGAACAAGATCGTAAGGGCAAGGGGATACAAATACTGGTTATACAATTCATGGTTACACAACGAGGTCGGAACAGTACAGAACAAGATCGTAAGGGCAAGGGATACAAATACTGGTTAAACAATTCATGGTTACACAACGAGGTAGGAACATTACAGAACAAGATCGTAAGGGCAAGGGATACAAATACTGGTTATACAATTCATGGTTACACAACGAGGTAGGAACATTACAGAACAAGATCGTAAGGGCAAGGGATACAAATACTGGTTAAACAATTCATGGTTACACTGCGAGGTAGGAACAGTACAGAACAAGATCGTAAGGGCTAGGGATACAAATACTGGTTAAACAATTCATGGTTACACAACGAGGTAGGAAACATTACAGAACAAGATCGAAGGGCAAGGATACAAATACTGGTTAAACAATTCATGGTTACACAACGAGGTAGAAACAGTACAGAACAAGCTCGTATGGGCAAGGGATACAAATACTGGTTAAACAATTCATGGTTACACAACGAGGTAGGAACAGTACAGAACAAGCTCGTAAGGGCAAGGGATACAAATACTGGTTAAACAATTCATGGTTACACAACGAGGTAGGAACAGTACAGAACAAGCTCGTAAGGGCAAGGGATACAAATACTGGTTAAACAATTCATGGTTACACAACAAGGTAGGAACAGTACAGAACAAGCTCGTAAGGGCAAGGGATACAAATACTGGTTAAACAATTCATCATTACACAACGAGGTAGGAACAGTACAGAACAAGCTCGTAAGGGCAAGGGATACAAATACTGGTTAAACAATTCATGGTTACACAACAAGGTAGGAACAGTACAGAACAAGCTCGTAAGGGCAAGGGATACAAATACTGGTTAAACAATTCATCATTACACAACGAGGTCGGAACAGTACAGAACAAGATCGTAAGGGCAAGGGATACAAATACTGGTTAAACAATTCATGGCTACACAACAAGGTAGGAACAGTACAGAACAAGATCGTAAGGGCAAGGGATACAAATACTGGTTAAACAATTCATGGTTACACAACAAGGTAGGAACAGTACAGAACAAGATCGTAGGGCAAGGATACAAATACTGGTTAAACAATTCATGGTTACACAACAAGGTAGGAAACAGTACAGAACAAGATCGAGGGTAAGGATACAAATACTGGTTAAACAATTCATGGTTACACAACAAGGTAGGAACAGTACAGAACATGATCGTAAGGGCAAGGGATACAAATACTGGTTAAACAATTCATGGTTACACAACAAGGTAGGAACAGTACAGAACAAGATCGTAAGGGCAAGGGATACAAATACTGGTTAAACAATTCATGGTTACACAACAAGGTAGGAACAGTACAGAACAAGATCGTAAGGGCAAGGGATACAAATACTGGTTAAACAATTCATGGTTACACAACAAGGCAGGAACAGTACAGAACAAGATAGTAAGGTATGGTATACACATCATGGGTACTCATCGAGGCAAAGCATGACATACCTAAGTGCCAGAATTCAGAACAGGGAAGTACTAGCAGAACTTGAGTGCCAAAAGCAGAGGTTGAGCTACAGAGAGATGCACCAAGTTGAGAGGAGGAATTGGAGACCAAGAAGGGGGGTAGCGAAGGAGGGTCTAATAACAGTTAGATGTGTAGGGGGGAGGAAGGTGAGGAGGAAGGGAATGGGGCTGGGGAGTAGGTTGAATAGGAAAGGGGGAAGGAGAAGTTGAGAGTGCAAGTAATATAGAGAGTGTAGTGCTGAGGGCAGTAGATAAGCCAGACAATTTGGTGATGGCCGGCTGCTGGTCAGGCGCTGGGGACTGAAGATGAGCTACCGGTGGGATGGTCAGGGCAGTAGCAACTCGTGCGAGGAAGTTGAGAGGGCACAGAAAGGGAGAGTTTGATGAAGAATGATGGATCTGGATGGGTAGGCCATTCCAGAGTTTAGGGAAGAGGTAAGAGAATGCGGATTGGCCGGGCGGTGGTCCTTCAGTGAGGGATGAATAGTAGCCTAGCCAGCAGATCTGAGAAAGCAGGGAGCAAATGGGAGGATAGGGCGGATAATGGTAGAGACAGAGAGCTGAGACAGAAGTTAGAAGCTAATTTAGCGCTATCGATTAGATGCTGGTTACTCAGAGAAGGAAGGGATAGGGATCGGTAAAGCAAGCAGTGATGTGTGCGAAGGGGAGCATCGAGGGCAAAGCGGCAGAATGCATTGAATAGGGGGTCTAATCTGGCTAGGGTGGTCTGAGCTGTGGAGCTGTAAACTACATCACAGTATTCGAGGGATGGTAGGATCATTTTCTGGACAATTTCACGTCTGGCAGGAAGGGGGAGGCTAGTGCAGTTTCTGTAGAGGGCACCAAGTTTTGGGCGCAGTTTTGAAATAATGGCGTCCATGTGAGTGGAAAAGGAGAGGTGGCGGTCAAGCTAGACCCCTAGATACCTGAAGGAGGGTACTTCATCGAGGATGGTGTTATTAAGGGTGTGGAATCTCAGAGGGGAGGTGAGTTTGGATAGGCGCTGTCTGGTGCTGAAAGTCATAGAGTTGGTTTTCTTAGCATTTAGGGAGAGTTGGTTGCTATTGAACCAGTGCTGGATTTTGTTGAAGTGGTTTGGAGTTTGGAGGTGACTTCTTCATGGGTCCGGCCGGAGGTGAAGAGGACTATGTCGTCTGCATACATGTGGATAGCAGAAGAGGAGGAGCAAGAGTTTGGTAGGTCGTTTAGTAGGATGGAGAAGAGGATGGGGCCAAGAACTGAGCCTTGGGGTATGCCAGTGGTGATTGGGAGGGGGGAGATGTGGTCCGCTATTTTAGTGGATTGGGTTCTATTTAGGAGGTAGGCACTGAACCAGTTTGTAGCGGTTTCAGATAACCCAGCTCCAGAAAGGCAGGATAGTAAGAGAGAATGAGAAATGGTGTCGAAGGCTTTTGCTAGGTCAATGAAAATAACAGCAATGATTAGCCCCTTGTCCATCCCAGTGAAGATGTGGTCTGTGAGTCTTAGCAGGGAGGAGGTAGTGGAGTGGTGTTTTCTGAACCCTGACTGGAAAGGGGTGAAGAAGTTAGTTTCAGAGAGGAAGTGAGAGAGTTGGGATAGCACAAGATGTTCCTGGAGTTTTGAGAGGGTGGGGACGAGGGAGATGGGGTGGTAGTTGGATGAAGAGGTAGGATCACCGCTTAGGAAGGGGGGTAGGACAGTGGCATGCTTCCATTCGGAGGGGAGTGACTCAGTAATGAAGGAAAGATTTAGCAGGGCTGCGAGGGGGGTAGCAATGGCGGGAGCAGATAGGAAAAGGAGTTTGTTATCCAGACCATCGGGGGATTTGCCTTTGGAAGGGTTTAGGGCGCGAAGGGCTTCTAGGGTTTCAGAGGGGGAAATGGGTCTAAAGGAGAAGGGGTTCATGCCAGATGGTTGGGGGATAGAAGACTGAGGAGATGGAGTTGGTATGGGTGGTAGGGCTTCAAGGAGGGCCAGGGCACAGGTAGTGAAATAGGAATTAAACTCGGAGGCTACTTTCAGGGGATCGGAAAGGAGAGTCCCTTGGGCAAGGAGAAGAGGTGGAGGGTTAGTTGTCTTGGGGGAGAAAAGGGAGTTAATGACTTTCCAGAATTTGGAAGGACTACCAAGGTTTGCATTAAGTGTGTTATTAAAATATTCAGACTTAGCTAGGCGGGTGGTCTTAGTGCACCTATTGCGGAGCATGTGGTAGGAGAGTAAGGTTGCCTGGAAGGGTGAGGATTTGTAATTCGCCCAGGCCTTATTGCGACTTGTTGGCAGTTTAACAGCTCAGGGGTTATCCAGGGTAGGTAGGAACTCCTCGACTCAGCCCAGCGTAGGGGGGGGTTTGTCCTGTAGGCGGAGAGGAAGGTGTTCCGGAAAGTGCGTAAGGGCCATTCCGTATTATAGCGGTTTGAGCTTGGGACCCAGTTAGATTGGTAAAGATCATCCAAAAGGGGGGAGAGGTTGAGGGA
Source organism: Neoceratodus forsteri (assembly GCA_016271365.2). Taxonomy (NCBI): domain Eukaryota; kingdom Metazoa; phylum Chordata; order Ceratodontiformes; family Ceratodontidae; genus Neoceratodus; species Neoceratodus forsteri. Next base: position 1,783,690,706 of record CM057452.1, read on the forward strand.
TTTGTATGAGCTCTGGAATATATATTTGGACGGGGATTTAATTCTGTGGATTTTGTGGACTAAGTAGATTAGGTGGTGGTCGCTAATGGAGTCAGGGAGAAGACCTGAGCCGACAATGCGGTGTGGATGGGAAGTAAGCGCCCAGTCGAGGAGTGAGTGGTTACCCCTCTTGGTCCCCCATGCTCCTCTCATTTAGGTTCTCATTTCATCCTGCATCTCTGCTCACTGGACTCACTCCCTTTGGTGTTGCTCACCACCTGTTTCCCAGTGGTGTCCTGGTCGTAGTACCTGGTCTGTCCCACCCCAAGGGACCTTCAACATTTCCACAGCCACTGGAGAGGTGGGAATAGCACCTTAAGCCCTGAGACTGGGGCTGGATAGAGGGCATGTCACTCAGGAAGACCTAGTAACATGGGGAATAAGTGCATGGACGCTGTCATCTGGAGACATCAAGCTGGACTACTTTTGCTGCTTTTCTTCTGCTCTTCCACCAACCTGGGCAAGCATGCTTGCAACTGCCTGGGTGGGTGGTCTCCCATACCATCAACTGCACTTCAATAATGCCACTACTGGAACTGCTACTAGAGCAGTACTTTATATGCCCTCTCACCAAGGAGGAGTGCATCCACCCAGATGCTTAAAGCCTTCTCTGCTGGCCTCCATGCCTGATGTCCTGGGCTCGGGGTGTGAACCGGGGTTGCCAGCATGCCGCATCAGTCCCCCACTGCTCTGTGCCAATTAGCTGGCCTATTTCTGAGTTCTAATTGAACATCTATACAGTAACAGACATCCATTCTTTAATGGATGCTACTAAAACTATGTGGTTTCAGTTTGGAGTAAGTGTATATGTTTTTTTATTAGTAGCAGTCTGACTGTTGATAGTACTGTATTGCCATCTCTGGTTCCCAAGTAGGAATATGTACTGTAAATGTAACCCATTGCCAAACTGGGAGTTATATTCAGGTCTAAGTTTTCCCCTAGCAAGGGGGTACTTTATAGGTTAAGTCCAGTAGTGGATATACAGGGCCCTGGCATTTCTTAGAGATAGATAGGCTTCTGATCTAGGTTTAGGGGAGAGAGAGAGAGAGAGAGAGAGATCAAGGCAGACAGGCATGTGCCTGGTGTGGGGCACCCAAAAAGCAGGTGGGCCAATGGACCTATTGTATGCTCTATGATTTAATTTCAGGGATTGCTCAGGGATCCTCCTTTGCTGGAGAGGGCTTTCCAGTGTACCATGTCACGTTGAGATGCAGAGATTGCTTTGGGTCTATGCAGGGCTGTAAGTTTTTCCTTTTCTGCCCTGGAGAGTTACCAGGACCCTTAATCCAGCGACACAAATTAGAACCCAGAGGCGCTGTACCAGTACTGTATGTTAGTTCAGGAGAGCACCTTTAGGCAATCAGGGTATGTGAGGCCTTGGGTTTAGGAGGAAGGGAAGCTTTCTTGTCGGCCAGCTGACTTTGGGAGGACTTAACATGGGAGAAGGAAGTTTCAAAAGGGGAACTACATTTCCTGCATAGTATTTTTCCAGCATGGAGCACCAAGAATTCTCTTAACAACGTTGTAAGTCTATAGTTTTTTAAAAGGACACTATTTCAGTGGGGAAAGGGATTAAAGCAACTGTTCCACATTTGTAATTAAGAACTATTGTCTCATAGGTTTTCAGGAAAGAAGCCTTTTCATTAACTCTTTGTCTGCTTTAAAAGTACACATTTGCAAAGTTGTGCCCGAATTGCACTAACTGCTTGTCTAATCAATTTGATGGGTGCTCCTGTAAGTCTATCATCCATTGTTTACAGATTTTTTTCTACAGACATTGCTTTCCTGGTAAATAAAGAGGCAGCATGTGGGAAGTGACAATTGTCATCCATACCTAGTGTTGGTTTTGAGTGGAGAAGTGAGCTTTGGCTGAATAGGTTACAGAGTCGTAAACAAAAGCTGTCACAAGTTACTTGCTACAGCTACAGTGAGCTGTGTTTCCACAGAGGTGCAGAGAGTCTCCTGAGTTTTCTACCCACTCATCTTGTGCCTCTGCTGAAAGGGGATTCCAGTCAGTGGGAGGGCTACCGCTTGGGACACCAACACCTCGGGTCAGGTATAGACCCAGGGAGTCAGAGGGCTGGCCAGAAGGAGGAGGATTGAGCATCCCAAGGATTGCTTTCCTTCTCTGGGGGTAAGGTGGTGAGCGTTTGGCATGAGATTGACCCCTGGTGGAGGTCAGGAGGAGCTGCTGCCAAAGCTGTGACATAGGTAAAGCATGCCAGACATTAGTGCTTTGGCACCCCACATCATTGCACGTCACGCCTCCCAGGGACTTAAAGCATCTAAAAATGATAGCCCATTGATGATGCCCTTCTTCTACAGCCCCATTGTGCTCACCCACAACTGCTCATTGGTGACTGAGTTCAGTCATCCATCGGGAATGGCCCATCCCCACCCTGGGGGGGGGTTAGCCAGGAAGGAACACTGGCAGTATGGGGCCTGCTTGGATCCTTGATGTCAGTCTCAGTTGGGGGCATGCCTACTCGGTGGCCATGTCCAGAGGGGCAGTCCTGGGAGGAACACCGATGAAGTAAGTCCTGGGGGTCAGGCTGTGGTCAGCGGGAGCACAGGCTGAGCTACCGGGTTAGGCAATGAAAAGCATAGTAAAAAAGAAAGGGGATTCCAGCAACCCTAGCCAGTCCCTATGCCTTGTTCTGAGATCCCCTGAGGAATCAAATTACAAAGAAGGAAGAATCCACCTTATTTCAGGCACATTGTGAAATAACAATTAAACTTTGGGAATCAAATCAGTTGCATCAGCTTCCCTACTTTTCCATCTGAACTGAATTTGATAATGACAGTTTGATGTGACTTGGATTCTCCATTTTAGTTCCTTTTAGTGTTGGAGGTATTGTAGAATTGGAAAGGCTATGCCTGAAGTTCAATGACCAAGCAGCCAGCCACTCACACTTCCTGAGCTATATAAGCAGTTCCTCTCAGCCTCATTGTGAAGCATTTTTTCTTTGCAGCCAGAGGCTCTGTTGGTCTGTCCTCTGAGTTGGCTGGGGCCTACCCCCCTGCCTGCTGTTTCTGTGTGTCTCTGCTGGACTTTGGTGTTTGTTTTCCTACGTCTGGTTTGTATATTTCCTCTGGCTGTGTGCTTCTTTGTGTTTTGTGTGTCCTGTTTTTGTTTTTGGGCCTTGTTCCCTGTTTGCTGTGTTTTGGTTTTGTCTTTTGGGGCTTTGTTTCTAAGCTTCTAACATACTGCTACTCAGAGCTCATACTACTGTTTTCAGTTACTTACAACTGCAGCCACTGCTACTATTTATTCCAATTACTATTGTACCCGGTGCTTGTGTTTTTTACACTGTTGCTCACCACGCTCAAACTACTGCAATGCAGCTGCAATTATTATCTGTGTGTTTCAGCTCAACCATAGCTGCTCCATGTTGCATACTCAATTGTTTTCACCTGACGCAGGCTTACTCTGACCCTAGCTATGCTGCTCATTCATGCTCTCATTCTACTTGCAGCTTCATTGCACTGCATGTCTACACCTGCTTTCAGAGCATTGTGTCTCCATGTTTTATTGCAGTTTTACAACTCTGTGTACTCCATACAAATTGTTGCTTCTATGTTTATTCAACCTGTTCTACTCTGATGTTAGCTAAAAACCTCCTGCTGAGGCTGTTGAACTAGCTTTAATATCTGCGTGTGGTTCTCGGCCTTCCATCACTTTCTTGTTTGTCCTATGGTGGGGACTGGGAAGTGTTTGGGGAGTCTTGGCCCCATGTGGCTAATTATTTCTGTTCTAAATCCTGCCTTCACCACCGAAAATCCTCAGAGTATTTGTCACCTTGACAAAGGCTTTTAAATGCTGGCTGGCTTGCCCCACTATTCAATGCTGTTTCATTGCTACTACATTATGCAGACCTACGTGCAGGTCCACTTATTATTACTCCATTTACTGACCTACATGCAGGTCCACACTTGCTTACACAATAGTTGCTCATTGTTTACAGAAATCATTGCTTCATGCCTACTGCCATCCCCTCGGCTTCAGCCTCTGGGATTCTGCTGCACTCAGTTCTGCATTTGACCGTGCAAGGTCTCAGCACTCACTGCTCACTATGATCTCAGCACATCGTGCTCACTCAGCTGCTCCAGTTTTTCAGCTCTCATTCAATTTCAGGGGCATGCCAGCCATTCTATTCTGGCACAGGTTCCTGCAGCCAACGGTCTCACTCTGCATTTAGTTCACATCTCGAGCATGTCCGACTTGGGGCACGATCCTTCTCACCTGGCCCATAACTGGGAATGTCTTTGCCCCGGGCTTGGCCTTAGCTGCCTGCTATGTGACAGCAGCTCCTGGTGTAGAATTTAAGACTAGCAGTGAAGGGTGGAAAAAGTTACCTCCTTTGGCTCTAGTGCTCCATTATAATGGTTATCCATTGGCTTTAGTGTTTTCCCTAGTGAGGCACTTTCACCGCATTCTCCCTACGACTGCCTGTGGTCCACTTGGTTTGAGTTTAGGGTGGGTAGGCCGGGTGAGTGCCTTAGCAGTCATTGCTCTCCTCCTCCACCTTGGTTGTATGTATTGTTGCAGAGTTTTCTCGCAACCTTCCACGGCATTACCGCTTGAGGGTTTGAGTGAGAGCCTTCCTCCAAATTGTAATATTTTCCACCTCTCTTTAATTGGGTTTTCAAAATTGCAGCTGCAGAGCCATCATTAAATAAACTATCCCAAGCCTGGAGGGAAGGCGACCTAGGCCTTGGATCCACAGAGAGTTCCTCCTCATAGGGTTTTTTTTCTCTCTTCCGTTGCCTCAGGTCTTAACTGTTAGTTAGCATAGTAGTGTCCTCTAGTTTCTTTAGATAGGTTCTGCTGTTGGATGGAGGTGGAGGATGTCCTGCCGTTCACTCTCTCCTTAGAGGATCCCCTCATTCTCAATGCAAACCATTAGTATCATGCTACGCAAACCTGGGCATTTCATTATGTTCTCAAACTGAGCATCACATTCCGTTATCAAACTGTCTATGCTTCTCTACTACATTGCAGTTATTGTTCCTACGTCACATTTACTGCTTGCTCATCAGCTTGTCACCTCACTCTTTGGGGTATGATTGTACTACATTTCTTTTGGGGATTCCTTAGGTACCTTTAGCCACGGGACTCGTCCCATGGCACCTCTAGGGGTGGAATCCTCTCAGATGAGTTCCTTGTCTTTCATACCCCTACAGGGTGGTAATTCCTCTGGAATAGAGAGTGTGAATGGCCCAAACCAAACTAACACATTTGCACAAGCATAACACTATACTGGCTGCACAGGACATTGAATTGGAAAGGCTATGCCTGGAGTTCAATGGCCAAGCAGCTAGCCACTCACACTTCCTGAGCTATATAAGCAGTTCCTCTCAGCCTCATTGTGAAGCACTTTTTCTTTGCCCCACCATCCTCCCCTCCTCCTCCAGCGGCAGCACTTCTCTCCCTACGGGGATTCCTAAGGTACCTTTAGCCACGGGAATCATCCCATGTCACCTCTAGGGTTGGTACTCCTACAGGGTGGTAATTCATTTGGAATAGAGTGTGCGAATGGACAAAACCAAATTAACAGTTGCACAAGCATAACACTATATTGGCTGCGCAGGACATTGAATGAACTTTAAGAAGCTTTTCCTGAGAACTGGCCCAGTGTTGTGGATGCTTTTCCTCCTGCCATGCTGGAGACCTGGGTTTGGGAATGGACCAGGGTCACTCGGTGGCCAGCCAGGTGAGGGAAAATTGAGTGTCCTGGGGGCAGGTCTCTTCCCTCAGGGAGGGGTACTCTTAGTTCTGCCACTTGTCTGCAACCTGTTGGAGGCTGGGTGGCAGCACTGGCAGGAGCAGTAGGCATAGGAGGTGGGTACTGATGCAGAACACGTGTGTCAGCACACACATGTGTGAGCAAGTCACATGCAGATGCCAGAAAAGGATGGGTAGGGACCTGAAAAGGCTGGAAGAGTAGTCAAGGGTATGGCAGCTGGGTTTTAATGGAAAAAAGTGCAAAATAATGCACTTGGGCCATAGAAACCCAGGAGTGGAGTACAAAATGAGTAGAGTGATGCTGACGAAGTCCAAGCAGCAAAGAGACCTAGGAATATTCATTTCAGATGACCTAACGGTGACCAGGCAGTGTGACAAGGCAGTCAGTAGGGCTGCTGGGGTGCTGAGGTGCATAGGAAGGGTCATCGCCAGCAGGAAGAGGGAGGTGGTATAGCCCTACACAGATTGGTGGTAAGACCTCACCTGGAGTACTTTGTCCAGTTCTGGAGACCACATCTCAGGAAGGACATAGACAGACTGGAGGCTGTCCAGAGGAGGGCTACCAAAATGTTGCAGGGTCTGTATCAAGAGCCCTACAAGGAGAGGCTAAAGTAGCTAAATATGTACACCATGGAGGAGAGGAGGAGGGTGGTTATGATAGAGACCTTTAAATACCACACTGGGGTTAATAAGTTACAGGAAGAGGGTATTTTTCAGAGAAAAAGGTGCTCTAGAACAATTGGGGCATGCTATGAAGCAGAATGGAGAAATTCAAGAGGGATGCGATGAAGTACTCCTTCACAGGCAGGGAGGTGAGTTACTGGAACAGCCTTCCAGAAGAGGTAGTGGGGACAAAAACAGTGGTAGAAACATAGGAATTGTTGGCAGATAAGGACCGCTAAGCCCATCCAGTCTGCCCACAAGCTCTATCCTTAGATTGTGGCCTCTGACCCTATCTGGTCAGCGTTTTTTTGGCCTTCCTACCCACCTCCAAGGTTCCCTTATGCCTGTCCCAGGCATGCTTAAATCCCTCCACTGTGCTTGCTCCCACCACCTCCTGTGGCAGGCCATTCCATATGTCCACCACCCTCTCTGAAAAAAAACTTTCTCACATTTCCTCTTAACCTGCCGCCCTTCAATTTCATATTGTGCCCCCTTGTTTTAGTACATCCTATAACTTGGAAGATGTCTCCCCCCTTTACCTTGTTTATGCCCTTATGGTACTTGAATGTTTCTATCATGTCCCCCCCTTTCCCTCCTCTCTTCCAGTGAGTACATATTGAGGTCCTTTAATCTCTCCTCATACGTTTTGTGTTGCAAGTCCTGTACCATCTTGGTCACCGTCCTTTGGACCACTTCCATCCTGTCAATGTCCTTGCGAAGGTGCGGCCTCCAGAAATGCACACAGTGCTCTAGGTGAGGCCTCACTAGTGTTTTGTACAATGGCATCATCACTTCCCTCCGTCTGCTAGTGATACATCTGCCTATGCACCCCAGCATGCCACTGGCCCTCCCTGCAGCATTTGTACTCTGCTTTGACACCTTTAGATCATCATTATTGATGTCCCTCAGGTCCCTTTCTTCTTTGGTGATAGTCAGTTCCTCTCCCCCCATCCTGTAACTCTCTTTAGGGTTTTCTCTTCCCAGGTGTATTATTTTGACCTTCTTTGAATTAAACCCCAATTGCCACACCTCAGACCATTTTTCAAGCTTCCCCAGCTACCTCATCATTCTCTTCACCCCATCTAGAGTATACACTCTGTTGCAGATCTTGGAGTCATCTATGAACAGGCAGACTTTTCCCTCCAGCCCTTCCTCAATGTCACTAATGAAGACATTGAACAGAACTGGCCCATGGACCGAACTCTGAGGTATGCCGCTGGTCACCCCCCGCTCCCCAGATTGTACCCCATTTACCACCACCCTCTGCCTCCTGTCTGTCAGCCAGTTCTTAACCCAGTTAACCACCTTGTGCCCCAGGCCAAGACAACTCATATTGTTAAGCTGCCTCTTACGTGGGACTGTGTTGAAGGCCTTATTGAAATCAAGGTATGAGATGTCCACAGCCCCCCCCCCCAATTTACTTTCTTCATCACCCAGCCAAATAAATTTATCAGATTTGTTTGACATGACCTTCCTGCTATGAATCCATGTTGCCTCAGATCCTGGGCACTGATGGATTCCAGATGTGCCACTATTCTTTCTTTCTTTCAGCAGTGCTTCCATGATCTTCCCCACCACTGAGGTGATGCTGACTTGCCTAGAATTCCCCACTTCTTACCTATTACTGTTTTTATGCAGATGGACTACATGTGTCCTCCTCCAGTCCTATGGAACCACTCCCGTGACAAGCGACTTGGTGAAAATGGCTGCCAGAGGTGCTGCTAGTTCCATTCGCAGCTCTCTTAATATCCTCGGGTATATGCCATTCGGCCCCATTGCTTTGTCCACCTTCAGTTTTGTGAGCTCCTCTAAGACTCACTCCACTGCGATTGGACTGGTGTCCACTTCCCTTCCCCGTTACATCTGTTACCAGCAGTAGTCCCTGACCACCTCCTCTCAGTGAATACTGAATAAAATTATTTATTGAGTATTTCTGCCTTGGCTAGGTCTCCCTCCTTACACTCTCCTTTGTCCCCTTTGAGTCTTACAATCCCCCTTTGGTTTTCCTGTGATCACTGATGTACCTGTAAAATGTTTTGTCCCCCTTTTCCACTGACTGCACTACTCCGTCCTCAGTCTTCACCTTTGCACTCTTAACAGACTTCCATGCTTCCTTTACACACTCCAGGTATGCTTCCCTGTCTTCCTTACTTTGAGTCCCTTTATATTTCCTGAAACTAGTCCTATTAGCTCTGACCTCATCTGCCACCTCTTTTGAGAACCATAGTGGCTTCCTCATTTTCTTCCCTTTGGACACCACCCTGATGCATTGGTTTGTCGCTTCCACTATGGCCCCTTTTGGTTTCTCCCACTGCTCTTCAACACCCCCTCCTGCCTTCCCCTTTTTCAGGACTACTCTAATCCTTCTTCCCATTCCAGCAAAGTCCACCCTCCTGAAATCTAAAACCTTCTTCTCCATGTGACTTGATTGAGTCCCTGTCTCCATGTTAAACCACACTGTGTTGTAGTTGATGGAACCCAGTCGTCCCTCTACCCACACTTTCATGACCCTGTCCTCATTGGTCAGTACCAGGTCCAGAATCACATTATCTCTGGTGGGATCAAGCACTAGCTGCCTGAGACTAGCCTCCTGTAGGGAATCTAGGATGTCTCTGCTTCTTGTTGAAGCCGCTGCCTGGGTGGTCCAATCCACATCTGGCATATTGAAATCCCCCAGCAGCAAAACTTCATCTTTCATTGCCATCTCATGTATTTCATCCACTAGCTCCCTGTTCATATTCTCCCCCTGTGCTGCAGGCCTGTATATTACCCCTGTGCATATTGTTGTGCCATTACCAGGTTCAAGGGTGACCCACAGTGGCTTGGCCTCCCCCTGCTTACCTTACACCTGTGTTGCCTTTATACCTTCTCTGATGTATAGGGTGACTCCCCACCTTTTTTACCCCATCCCTCCTGAACTGAGCATAACCCAGTACAGTCATGTCCTAGCCATGATTCGCAGTGTACCAGATTTCAGTTATTGCTACTATGTCCAGGTCTGCCTCTCCTACCAAGGCCTCCAGGTCTCCGATTTTATTTCCCAGGCTGCGGGCAGCAGTTACTATGGCCTTCCATGTCCTGCAGCTTTGATTGCTTCCCCTGCCCCTGTTTCTGCATCCCTTCTGCTTTCTCCTATCCCGGTATTCTTTCCTGAGTGGACCTGATTCTCTCACTTTGATCCACCACCTGACTACTTCTATTGTTATTGCTGTCACTTTTTGTTTTCCCTGCCTGGGGGGGATACAAAGCCTTCTGCCCTCCCTGGCTGTCCCCCCATGGCCAGTTTAAATACAAGTCACTGAAGTATTTAAGCTTCTCACTCAGGATCAAGGTCTCCTTCTCGGACAGATGCAGGCCATCATCTTTATACAGATTCACATCCATCCAGGTGGGGCCCCAGCCCCCTATTTTTATTTATTTATTAGAGTCTAGGATTACAATTACCTTTGAGCCAAGGCTGTTTTACAGCCAAAGCCAAACCCCTCCCTTCTTCATCATGCTTTCAACCAGGAGTTGAACTTCTGGATGCAGAGTGTCCTAGCTTCCCCCATGCCATGGACAGGTAGTATCTCCAAGAAGGAGATGGAGTGTGCTACCTGCTTCAGGCTCCCCCCAGCTTCCTGAAATCCTTCTGGATGATGTCTATCTCCATGTTTCTCCCACAACTTCATTCATCTCCAGGTGGATGATGACATTCAGCTCCTCCCTTCTTGCTATTGCCCTAGCGATCTTATTGATCCCCTTTCCATCCCTCCAAGCAGTGCTTCCTGGGATGTACTTGACCTCCCTGTCCTTTCTGCTAGGTTCCCCTAAAGGGACTCCCTGGACAATTGAGTTCACACCAGAAGAAGCTTCCTCCTCCTTCTCTGGTGTTCCCTTCCATCCTTCCCTTGGGCTCCAACATGAGGTCCCACTCATCCTCCCTGGTCCCAGCTGTGGGTGTACTTGTGGGGCAATCCCTCTTCTCCAAAACAGTGTAGGGCTTGCTCAGCAGGACCAGTTGAGGGATGTGCCTCAGCCCACCTCCCTCACCCTCCCTGAGCCCACCGTGATTCAAGCACTCCTCCCTCTGGGCAACCTATGAGGTTTAGGATGTAGATCCAGTGACCTCTGGGTGAGGATGAAAGCCTCCTGTAACCCGGCCAACTCGGCCTGGAGACAGGTGACCTCCTCCCTCAACTCAGAGGCCTGCAGATAGAGCAGCATCACAGCCTTCAGAACGTCTCCTGAAGACAGCTGCTCCACAACCACTGCACTGCACCACTCCCAACATGTTTGCTGTGGACTTCCCTTTGTACTATCTATCAGTCCTTTACTCCTCCCTGCCTGGTTAGATATGTCCCAATTGATACATCCTATGGCCCACGGCCTATAAATAGAATAAGAACCTGGGGTGGGTGGGTTGAGGGTGGGTAGGTGGCTGCTTCATTCCTGCCCCATCCTCAAAAAATAATTATGCCCAGCAAAGCTCAGCAGGAAAGTGAACAGTCGAGCAATGCAGCAGTAGCACCTGTGTTCCGTACACTCTCCGATTACCCCTGTGGTGAAGCTTCCCCAGCAGATGAATACAGTACAAAATGGAGAGTTTGGTTGGTAAGTCCTTCTGACTGCAGAAGTTAATGCAGCCTGTAAGTAAAAGCACTACAATTCAATCGCTTCCCTCCCAGACAAAAAAAAATAAAACAAAGTCAGCCAAAATAGATTTAAATACTTCCGTGCCCTCTGTGTAGTATAACTGTTGGCTAGCACCACTCTGCTTCATCCACTAGGTCTTCAGGCTACTGACCTGTACTCACTGCACAGCTCTATTTATGCCTGGCAGCTTGATGGGCTAGTTAAATGAGCTGCTGTGTGTTTTTGCCTTACCTGCTTCTTGGAGGAGAGCTAGCACTATGCTCCTGCTCCTGTCCTCGAAAAACAATCAGGCCCAGCAAAATTCAGCAGGAAAGTGAACAGTTGAGCAACACAGCAGTAGCACCTGGGTTCTGTACACTCCCAGATTACCCCTGTGCTGAAGCTTCCCCAGCAAATGAATACAGTACAACATGGAGAGTTCGGTCGGTAAGTCCTTCTGACTCCAGAAGTTAATGCAGCCTGTAAGTAAAAGCACTACAATCCAATTGCTTCCCTCCCAGACAAAAAAAAAATAAAACATTGTCAGCCAAAATAGATTTAAATATTTCCACCCTCTGTGGAGTACAGCCATCAGCTAGCACCACACTGCTCCGCTCTATCCACTAGGTCTGGTGGGGTTCAAAAAAGCCTGGGATAGCCCAAGGGAATCATAGGGAAAGGAAAGGAGGGGAGGAGATGGCATTGTAGATCAAGTAAAATTCTACAGCAAGAAATGAAGAATACAAAAATATGGGCAGACTACTGTAGGTGGGTCTGGCAACCCTTATCTGCTGTCACATTCTATGTTTCTATGCCCTGGGGAGAAAAACGGAGAAACAGCCCTGGCTTGTTTGGCACCCCCTGCAGGCAACGCATGACCCTATGTGACCAGCCACCATTAACCCATAAGTCAATAAGATGGGTCAGTAATGGGGCTGGGGGGATGCAGCCGAGCCAGGGATGGAAGACAGAAAAACACTTGTATAAAAAAATAAAAATTAAGCACTTCCTTTACCTTCTTTATACTGCTGTATGTACCAGTAATGTTGAAAGTGCATCTCTCCCTCTGTGGTGAGGCATACAGGGAACTGTCATGTTTCAGGGTGCTTCAGAAGGAGTGAATTTACATTATCAATTTAGACAGTACTACTTTGAGGGGTCACTTCCCAGGTAATTACCCATTTTCATTCTGCATGTCTGGCACAAAGTATCTTAAAAAGGTACTGTACCCACATTATATATAAAAATCACAGCCTTTTTCTTGATACAATATATTTTCTAGTGTCAGATGTGAGTGCCACTAGGAGATGCTTTTTTTCAGCAGTGTCCATATCTGACTGAGATTGGCACTGTGGACTTCTTACATTTTTCATTAGTAACTGGCAAAGAAACAAATGGCTGAAGACAGGGAAGACCAGAATTATTATTTTAATTTCAGTTAAGAGGGTGAGCATGTATGGAGCTTTTTTTTACCTTTTCACCTTGTATTTTAGGATCTCTGGTGAATACACAGCCCCATCATGGATAGCCCTCCTCCTGGTCCTCTATGGCTTGCCCTCACCCAATAGCATGGTCCTCAGGGTTAGAATGCACCCTGCCCCTTAATTGCAAGTATCTGGTCAGGAGGATAGGCAGACTTCACAGGGCCTGAATTTCCTAGTCAACTACTGTCATGGAGATGAGATGTCTCAGAGTATTTTTCTCCCCTGTAATTCTCTGGACAGTGCATACCTGGTCATGCCCATCCCTTCTGAAGCCACCCACCTCCGTGAGCTAAAGTGAAACCTCTCTATGGCTTTGCAGACAGTACTGCAGCAGTGACTGTGCACCCCTCATGAGGGAGCAGGCTCCCCTGCTCACTGTGAAGGGTTTTTACTGCTGTGGGAGACAGTACCTGCCCACCTCAGCAGGGATTCCCCCAGCACTAGTAACTTGAATCTACTTCCATACTGCAACCAGGCAGCCCAGATATTATCAACATAAATGATCATGAGAGAAATAGGAGAAATGTTTGCATGGCTGTGAAGTGAATGTGTTTTTCTTTATACAAAACCTACTCAGACAATGCTAGGGGTGTGGTGCTAAGCTGAAATGGGGGTGTTAGAGTTTTTTTTTACACACAGAAAACCCCATTGTAATAGTGAGAGGGTATCAACCCTTGGAACTGAGGGAGGGTTAGTTTCTTTCTTAAAATGATTTTCCGGTTTTCTGCAACTGATTGATAGCTGGCAGCAGCAGGACTCAAATCTTCTAGCATTACAGCAAATGTTGCATTTCAGGACATTCCATTAATTACTATGATATACACAGGGGGGCCAGATCTTCAAAGGGTGGCACAGGACTTGCATCAAGCCCTGCAGCAGACCCTTTTCATTCGCCATCCCCGTTTGTTGTCACTGTGCACAATGTTGCGATCTCAGCTGCAGTTACGACAGTTTACCTGCTTTACAGCAGCTTGCGCCACATCTTGGGTGCAAACGCCATGAAAACGGTCCCCGATGTTGATGCAAGCAAGACCAGAAGAAGATGGTCCAGATAGTATCAATTGCTTGCAAGGGATGGAAAATCTCTTTTGGTTGCTGCAAGCCTGGTGCACCATATCTTTGACACATGCGGGGCTTGTGGCAGTCTCCAGCTTTCGGAAATCCGTCCCCAAGAATCAGGCTCTTTGTCCCTTATAGTCCATCTTTCCATGCTTCTTTTCCTGCATTGAAGTCATATCCTCTGCTGTAACATCGGTGACCAAGTAGAGTCCAGGGTTAGGCAACGAAAATAGGGTGGACTAGATGGGCCTACTGTACTGGTCCTTTTCTGCTGACACATTCCATGTTTCTATGTGACATCACAACCTAATTCTTTTATGCCACATTTTGAGGACTGTGACTTTAAGGCAGGAAATGCAGCTGCAGCAGATAAAGTATAAAGGGATAAGAGCCTTTTTCCATGGAAAATGCCTTTAGCAATAAAAAACAGTAAGTCCAGAAATTTAAATATTGGGAGAATTTTGTGTAACTGAGATGTGCTGATGCCAAGTGTGAAATTTTTGCTGATGTCAGAAAATCACTTTAATGTCACATGTGGGGATTTGTGGGATCTGGTCACCGCAGTACACAAAGTACACTGAAGAGATTGAGAGGGTTCAGCCCAGGGCCACTATGTTGCTCAGGAACTTTGGGGACAATGAGTAGGAGAGCTTGGATATACTCAAGTGGTTCAGTCTAGAGAAAATAAGGCAGAGATGGGACCTGCTCATGGTGTTCTAAGTACTAAAGAAAAAAAGAGTGAAGTATATACATGGTGTTCCAAATACTAATGAGAAAAGACAGAGTGTAGTATATACATGGTGTTCCAAATACTGATAAAAAATGACAGTGAAGTGGTGTTCCAAATACTAGTGTGGAAAGACAGAGTGACGTATATACATGGTACTCCAAATACTAATGAGAAAAGACAGAGTGTAGTATATACACAGTGTTCCAAATATTAAAGAGGAAAGAGAGAGTGTAGTATATACATGGTGTTCCAAATATTAAAGAGGAAAGACAGAGTGTAGTATATACATGTATATGGTGTTCCAAATACTAAAAAGGAAAGACAGAGTGTAGTATATACATGTTGTTCCAAATACTAAAGAGGAACAACAGAGTGCAGTATATACATGGTGTTCCAAATACTGAAGAGGAATGACAGAGTGTAGTATATACATGGTGTTCCAAATACTAAAAAAGAAAGACACAGTTTATATACTGTACATGATGTTCCAAATAGCCTATTCTGAAATAGGGCCAAGTGGCCCAGTGCTGTTTACCCCGGTTAACAAAAATTTTAAATAAATGAAATAAAAAAGTATATACTGCACATGCTGTTTCAAATACTAAATAGGAAAAACATAGGGACATATATACTGTACACTGTATTCTGAATACTAAAGAGAAAAGACACAGTGATCTATATTCATGGTGTAACAGAAAGTAGTTGATTACATTGTGCATTGATACAATATACTAAAGTATATTAATTGTTTTTATTTATTTATTTCGTCATTCGGACAGAACCTTTGAGCAAAATGCTCTTTTCAAAGGTTCCACATCTTGACAGGAGGACAACATAGAAAGGTAGTTACAGAGTATGGGCGCACAAGTACAGATACAAAAAATACAAGACATAACAGTAATTGGTCTGACTATTTACAATTGTAAGCTATCTCATATAGAGGGACAGCATATTGCAGTTAGTACAGTCCAAGGTACGTGGTGAGTGCTGTGGGTTTAAGAAACTAATTTAGCAGGAGGTAAAGCAGCCAGGGGAGGCATTGTCATTATTTCACATAAAGTCGGGGGGAGACTCAACATAGGCTTTCACACCCTGTATGTTAGGGCAGCCGAGAGGATGCTTTGTCATTAATTCTAGTCAAGGGTGGTGGTGGGGGGGTAATTTTCTGAGCAGGACTGACCTAGTAGGAACATACTAGAGAGCAATGTGAAGGAGGACTGTACACAGAATAAGCTGGGGGGGAAGAGAGGTGCTTTGAAACAGTCACATTTATACAGGGACAATGGCAGGGGAGGGACTTAAAACAGAGTGCTGAGTTAAGGACTGCAGATAGAAGGCTCGTCGACAGGCTATGGTTATGGAAAGCTCAAGTCCGAGGGCTGACAAGTAGTAGGAGGAAAAAAGAGTTTAAACTCAAGGTTGCTGGGCAGCTGAGTAACAAATTCTGTAGTTATAGTGCCACCCTGTGGTTCTCAGTGTGCACTGCATCTCTATAGTACATTGAAAGTGTTAACCAATCAGAGTGGGTCTTATAACATACTAACGTACTATTTGCCAGCAGATTAGGCCTTACGGTCTATCGAGTCTGCTCGAACCTCAGATCCTTAGTTGGGTGCCGAGGCCCTCCCCTTCCTTGTGCTCCAGAAACCCCTATCATCCATCCCCACCCCCCTGGGACAGGCCATCATCTGACACATCCACTTTCTGTGTCTGTCCCACCCTCTCTTGAAGCCCTACACTGTGGATCTCTGAACCAGCTCGCCAGGCAGTGCATTCCAAGGGTCCACCACCCTCTCAGTGAAAACCTCCTCCTCTTTTCCCCTCACCCTTCCACCTTCCAACTTCAAACCATGCCTCTGGTGATACCTCCCTGCTTTAGTCTAAAGATCCCTCCATGTTTACCCTATTTATTCCTTGAGGTACTTGAAGACCTCAATCATGTCCCCCTGTCTCTCCTCTCCTCCAATGAAAACAGGCAGAGCTCCTCAAGTCTGTCCTCATACGTCAAATCCCCTAGCCCTCGTATCATCTTAGTTGCCCTCCTCTGTACCCTCTCCAGGAGCTGTATGTCCTTCTTCAAGTGTGGTCTCCAGTACTGTACACAGTGCTCAAGGTGTGGTCTAACCAGTCCATTGTACAGCGGCAGAATCACTTCCTTGCTCCTAGAGGTGATCCCCCTAACGATGCATCCCAACATCCTGTTTGCCTTGCTAGCCACTCTCCTCCACTGCTCAGAGTTATTCATACATGCATCCACCATGACCCCTAGGTCTTTTTCACCTATTGAGGCCTCCAGTGCCTCCCCTCCAAGGGTGTACCTGTGTTTAGGGTTTCCCCGACCAAGATGCAACACCTTGCACTTGGTGATATTGAAATTTAATTTCATGTGTGAGCCCAGATTTCCAGGGTGTCCAAGTCCTTGCAGGCCAACCTCCTCTTCTCCCTCAACTACTGCTCCCATCTTGGAGTCATCCACTAAGAGACTCATTTCAACCCTATACCCACCCTGATGTCCGATATGTATGCATTAAACAGGATCAGACCCAGGACCGAGCCCTGCAATACTCCCACTACCAACCTCTCTAGGTTCGAGAGCTCCCACAGACCACTGCTCTCTGGCATCCAGCTTGCCAGTTTTCAATCCATCTGACCATCAAAGGGCCTACCCTAACCCCATCAGTTTCTCCACCAGACCATTGTGGGGGACAGAGTCAAATGCCTTGCTGAAGTCCAAGAATAATACATCCACAGGCTTTCCCCTGTCCAGTTCTGATGTTACCCATTCATAGAACTCCACAAGATTGGTTTGACATGATCTACCTGGCACAAACCCATGTTGCCGACTATCCAGACCTCCCACCTCCTCCAAGTACACCCACAATCGTTCCTTTAGTATACTCTCCATTAATTTTTCCACCACCGAGGTCAAACTGATGGGTCTATAGTTACCTGGTACTTCTCTCAACTCCCTTTATGGTTTGGCACCACATGTGCCTCTCGCCAATCCCTAGATACCCTCCCTGTCTCAAGTGACCTGTTGAAGAGCTCCACCAGGGGTGCAGCCAGTATGTCCACCAATTCCCATAGTACTCTTGGATGAATGCCATCCGGCCCAGGAGATTTGTCTTTCTTTAGGGCCTTGAGGGCTAACCACACCCTTTTGGTGGAGATAGCATCATCCGTCCCCTCCACCTTACTGGTCTTTTTATCCTTATTCAGATGTGACACCCCTGGGGTACCTCTCCCTCCCTCTTGCTCCATTTCTGTTGCTCCCCTGATCCCACTCACTGCCACTTCTATCCCCATCGTGCGTTGCTTTGTAGATATCCCATCCCCTTCCTAGTGAACACAGAGGCAAAGTACTCATTAAATACCTCTGCCTGGTCCCTCGCCTCTTCCACCCACCCTCCTTCTGATCTCAATCTGCTGAGATGGCCTCTAGTTTTCTCCACTCCCCAATGTACTGGAAGAACCCCTTTTCCCCTCCATGTATCCCCTGTGCCAGCCGCTGCTCTTTACTGGACTTTGCTCCCCTCACCATCAGGGTGACTTTTCTAGATGCAAGATGGTACATTTCCTTATCCCTATCCCCTCTTGTTGTTTTATATTTTTTGTAGGCTGTCTTCTTTTCTCTGACCGCTACCTGTACCTCAATGGACCACCAGCATGGTTTATGTGACCTTGCTCCCTTACGTTTCAACTTAGCGCAGATCCTGACTGCCTCATGAAGTCCCCGTTTTATGACCTCCCATCTCCTTTCCACACTTGTCATTGATGTAATCCCCTTCAAGTGATCCTTGAGAATATTTCCCATGCCCACAAAGTCTGCCCCCCTGAAGTCCACTGCCAGTGTCCTAGATCCCCCCATGCTTATTTGAAACCAGACAGTATTGTGGTCGCTCCCAGTCAGGGGGTCCTCTACAACCAGGTCCCTACCAGATCCCCATCTGCCAGAACCATGTCCAGAACATGCCCTCCTTGTGGGCTCCATCACATGCTGTGTTAAGAACACATCCTGGAAGCCGTCCAGCGGCCTCTGCTCTTGGCCAGCTTAAAGGACATGGTTCCCCAGTTTGTACCTGGCATATTAAGGTCCCCCATCAACACCACTCCTTCCCCTTTTGGTCCACACTGGGCAATGATGTTGTCCAGCAAACCATCCTCTAGAACATCACTCATCCCTGGGGGCCTATATACTACACCCAGCTTGACCTTATCTCCTGCTGGGGATCGTAAGATGACCCATAAGGCCTCCACATTTCCCTCTGTTTCTATGTCATCTCTAATGAACATAGCCACTCCACCCCCTCTGCCCTCCTATAAAGTGCATTCCTAGCTCCCTGAGGTGTGTATGCTGACTCATGAATCCATTACATGCTGTCAGAATTTGGTAAAAAATGCTGCAGAATGCAACAAAACTGCTAAAAGTTCAGTGAAGAAGCTATAACAATTCAGACCACCTGCAACCCATTACTTGGAAGGCAATTTGAGTGAGAATAGAGAACATGGAGGCACAAATTTGAACTGTAGATGAAGGCCTCTGGTGCCTCAGAAAAGCCTTGCTGATACTCAGGTTGCAATTTTACTTCAATGTGTGGGGGAGGACACACTCAAAGTGTACAATACCTTTGTGTTTGTCGATGATCAGGATTATCTAGAAACTGTGTTCGACATGTTTCAAACATACTGCAACCCCTGAAAAGATGCTGCATTTGAAAGACATAATTTTGGGGAAAGACAGAAAGCTGAGCGAGAGTTGGTTGATCAGTATATAACAGGGCTATGCACCAGGGCAAAGAATTGTGAATTTACGGTCTGATGAACAAATGTGTTTATTCCTTCAAAGACACTTTCAATCAAAGTGAACAGTGTGGTAACTGCAAACAATATAATATGTCGTGCCAGATATTTGTTTTATTTTGAGTATTACTAAAGTCGTTAGAGATATCTAGGTCAACTTGTTAAAGTTCTTGGACTTAAAGAGAATTTTTTTCCATTTTAAGTACAAAAAGAAAAAAAAACAGAGTTAGCATCACAAACGCCTCCCGAAATGTGAAATGTAAGACATTTCATGGTTTATTATTGAAGAGCTTTTCCCTGAAACATGACTGTGTCCCTTAGATGTCATCTTTTTGTTGTGTTTACTTCTGCTGTAAATTCATAATTTGGTGCTTTTGACATCACAACCTGTTGCCATGGTCATAATCACGAGGTCATGAGCAGAGAATTATGATGTTAAGGGCAGAAAAGCAGGTGATGTTATGGACAAAGAACCTGTTTTCTTGTAAGTGTTAAACATTAAAATGTTCTGAAATTCATTTTTTGTAATGTTATGTTATTTAAATTTTGCTGGTGCCAGCTGTCATTATTTTGCATGACACTTGCAAATCACTTTAATCTGAGTTGATAAAATGTGCAACCACTGTAACTTGATGTGTTATAAGTGCTGTAGGTCAGTGAGAACCTACTCTCTTGCAGAACTGATCACTGATTGTAGTGACAATATTTTCATTTTTTACTGCATCCTACCCTCCACAACTTGTTAATGTCTGTTTGACTCATAAATCATATGTACCAGCAGAACTTGAACTGCCAGAATGACACAGTGCCAACTTGTGCTGACCTTCTGTATCAAAGAATGGAAAGTTCATTTTTGAACACTGCAGAGTGGGTTTGATCTGAACTGTAGACCTAGTTCCTTAAGTCCTGCTCATTTTTAATTTTTTTTTACCTTTGTTTTACCAGGAGAGAGACACTAAGCTGAAAACTTGTTTACATGTGCAACCTGGGAGCACAGGGATGTTAAGTGACTTGTTCAGGGTCACACTGTATGCAAGGTGGGCTGTGGGATTCACACCCAGGTCTTGATGTTTGCAGGTGCAGAGCCTTAAACCACTGTGCTATACTGCCTCCCTACTCATGGTAAAGATACAGTACAGTAGCTCTATTTCTGAAGACAGGGACTATGGAAGGTACCGTAAAAATGGTTAATTCTTCATGTACCGCCTAAGTAGTTATTTGGCATACAGTGCGGTATACAAGCAGCAGGAATCCCAGCCGTCTGACTAACTGATTTCTTCCAGCTGCAGAGCAGGAGCCAGGGATGACTGCAGTCAATCTCAGCTTATGAAACAGAGCCATGTAAATCTAAACTCTAAAAGTCTGAGACTGAGTTTGAAACACATTTTTTACACTGTGACAGATAACTACATATATCAGTCAATTCAAATACAATGCAGTGGTGTGAATTATTCATTACACTATATTTTAATACAATTTATTTTTTTTGTATATGCTCCAGGACCCACCACTCCTTCGAGCCGCCAAGGACCCCGACTTATCTCCTACTACCCCTGTTTGAGCCTCCGTCCTCATATTTGCAGCTGTCCCTGAGGTTACCCAGCATAACCCTTCACTGGATGGGTCCCTCTACTCCAAGGGGGAAGGCACCAGTGGGGCTGGCCAGCACACTCTACTACTTCACCCCAGGGTGCTGCTGAGGTGGACATGGTTCCTTTGGGGATTCGGTTGCATCAGTGGACTGGCAGACATCATCCAACCGGTCCTGGAGCTGTTTCTGCCTTTCTGTGTTCCCCTGTTGCACCACTCATGCAGTGCTCCTGGTCTCCACTGGGGGCCACTGCTGAGCGAGGCTTCCCTGCAACCCACCCTAGGAGAGGAGAGCAGTCCCGCAGATGCTCAGTCCTCTCCTTCCCCTGCCAGCCCCCGACGTAATACAATTTTTATAGTATCTTATTAGAAAAGTTACATAGAGATAGATAGAAAACACTGCATACTTCATATGAGATTGTCCAAGCAGAAGATTTTTTTTGTGTGTTAATTGTGATGTGAAAGTAACACATACATCAGTGTCTGAATCTGCATGCTAAACTGCTTGGTTTGTTTAAACTTCAGAATGGATTTTCTGCTCAGCTGTCTGGGATGATGCCAGATTGACAGAAAATAATAGTATTTGTATCATACACAGTGGTTTTAATACAAAAAGTATTTACAGATACTATATGAATCAGTGAATCATATAATATATTTGTAGTGCAGCAGAGACTGCATGCAAAACAACATGACAACCATTAACTGTTCAACAGTATCCACACATGGGCAGGCAAATCCAATAGTGACTATTTTACTGAGAGAAAGAATAATGTTCATGACACCAGGCATATCACTCAAATCATTTTGAAAAGTGACATGGAATCATAAATCATCCACAGGACAACCACGCAGTATAAGCAGAAGGAACCTCAATTTATTATCTCAATAAAATAGAAAGGATGACACCTTCAACAAGGTAACATACTCTTAGTACTGCATTACAGTTTCATCATCAGGTATAACAAAAGTTCTTACTTAGGGTTACTGTTTTACTCAGTTGCATTGAAAATTGTTATTTTGAGTGGACCCTTGAGCATGTCTAGTGTTACAAAGGGACACAGTTATATTTGTTCTAAGTGTGCTAAAGGTGAAGATACAAATATGCACAAGGAGCTTGACTAGGCTCACTGTTCTAAATATAAAGCTCAGGATACCTCTAGATTGTCCCCTTCTACTGGTAACATGCAATACATAATGTCCCTTCAGTGTTATGGCCTTCTAAAAGTGTTAATGCAAAGTTTGCTGGTTCAGTAGGCAACTTAAGTATTTGTGGCAGATAAAAAGCCATTGATCACATAGGGTCAGTGGCCACATAAAATGTATAGGGCCTATGGGCAGACTGGATGGGCCAAGCAGTCCTTATCTACCGACAATTTCTATGATTCTATTTGTAAGTATGGTAATGCAAAGGAGGTTGAATGCTTCTACAAAATAGACACTGGCTATTCCTCTCTGTTTCTAGAGGGGATTACCATACTTTTGAGGTATCACTGATGTGGCAAAGGAACCCTCTTGAGTGGAGGATTCTATCCGTAGAAGTGCTGCAGAGTTAAGGTCCCCTTAGCCTAAAGGTACCCTAGAGAAGTTGAGTAATAAATCCCCAGAAGGAGAGAGAGAGAGAGAGTATGCCACCAGAGGAGAAAAGGGAGGATGGTGCAACGAGGAAAATGTGTATCTGAAGGAAGCTGAAGCATGCTCATTAGATAGCATTTGAGAGAGAGGAGCAAGTAGACCAATGCATCAGTTAACCACAGGCATTGTCTCTCAATTTACTGCTTTAGCAGGTAACTTAAGATGTATGAGAATGGATATGCAAATTAGATTGAATGCTTGTGAAACATAAGCTCTGACCATTCCTGCATCTGTCTCAGGAAGGGACTTCCACCCTTTTGAAGTACCACTGATGTGGCAAAGGAGCCCTCTTGAAGATTATTTCACCCCTAGGGTTGCCACAGGGGTGATGTCTCCTTAGACTAAAGTTACCTTATAAAAGTAGAGTTATACATCATCCCCTAAAGTCAGATCCAAAGGCGTAGCAGAGCACTGACAAATTCACTCCATGCTTTTCTCGGGGGGGGGGAGAACTAGCACACGACAGACAGGGACACCATCCATACCCAACTCATGGTGGAATTTTGTTTGACCTTTAGGAAAGAGGAGAAGAAAAGCCATGTGGAGAAAACCTGTGGGCATCCAATACATGAGGTCATCATCCCTTCAGGCATACATTGTTGGTAGTATTAATAGTTCCATAAGACATAACGAGGGCAAAGGAGTGTATGAGTTTGGTGAAAGCTGATGACATGTTAATAGAAGAATTATTTTCCTGTAGACAAGCTGTAGATCCAGTATGAGTTTAATGTCCCTACTAATGGGGCAATTTTTAGCCAGTTCTAGCTGTTCCTAACCTTCTAAGCTTGAAGATTGGTTAGACTGTAAACATAATATATTTGGCAAGACAGTAGGTCATATCATGTCAACAAGTCAATGTAGAATGAGGTGTACAGAGCCATTATTTTTGGGGTGTGCTGAGCCACTGTAGTAGAAGTAGTGCAGGTGTCCTTTAAATTTAAGTCATTAGTTTTTGAGGTTCAAAGGGGAGATCCCTAGAAGACTGAGAGGTACAGAGTTAGGAAGAGAGGAAGCACATGTTTTAAGAATACCTTCAGTAGTTTTAAACCAGTGGAGAAATCAGCAAGTCCTGAAATCCATATAGTTTTTACTCAGGCAAGAAGCTGGTGAGATCAACACCATGCAGATCTGGGTATGGTTTAACTGACAATAGAACATTCTGAGTGTGGATGTTACTTTAGTAGAATGATGAACAAACTGGGATTAGTTTGGTAAGCCTGTGGAGTCCTTTTGATGGTGAAGAAAGGATATGTTTCCTTCAGCTTTCTCTGTCATGACTCCTGAGAACTTTATGATGAAAGGTGTTGAACTATACAGTGGTTTGAGTCATTGGGCTGGATTTTATAATATGTAGAATTGCCTCAAGCCCCGTGTGTGCTGAAGATGTGGCACACCTGGGTAGCAGCACTCTAAAGGGATCTTATATACCTTGTGGCAAAATGATGCTTACTAGACCATATTTTTGTAGTCTAGATTGCACTAATACCAGGCCCCCTTTATGCACAGCTTGTGGCTGAAGCTAGGTACAAGCTGCTGTAAATTGGTTTTTTTTTGCCACAACTGTGCCCAAGATTATAAAACTGATTGCAGCTATGGCAATCGTTAATGCCACAGCTGCAGTGGCACAAGGGTTTGATGCAGGGTTTGATGCAAATCCTGTGTCAACCTTCGAAAATCCGGCCCATGGAGTCTGATTGAGAGCTAAAGCTTGATATTACAGTATGTGGATCTGGAAACAAAAACCTGCATTTAAGTGCAGATTGTACAGTGGAACCATTGAGGATGCAACACAGTACTTGCATTATTACTGCAAAATGCTGCAGCATGCCACAAGGAACAATGTAATTCAATATAGAATAAAGTATGGGGTGGTATGTGTGACGAGAAGTTTACACACACCCGAGGTGTTAGATGCTACGTAAACCCCGAGAGTGAAGTTCGAAGGGTTTGTGAGCGCATGTAACACTGAGGGTGTGTGCGTAAACTTTGAGATTAAACACACTACTCCATATTTCATTTTATATAATTGCTGGGTTTCCCTTTTTCACCTCAGCAATTATATAAAATAAAGACGTTCTGGTGCGGCTGCAATCCAGCTTGGTTTTAGTCCAGTGCCCACATTTGAATCAGCTGTCTTTTAAAAAATGTTTTTTTTTCCTCATGGTTCTGACATTTCTAGTGTTCAAGAAGCTTAAAAAAAATACTTACCACTGAGTTCTTCTGGCAGTGCTGTTTCAGGTGAGATGGAAGCAGTGAGCAGTCAGTAGCTGGTTAGCCGCGGCACATGAGCATGCGCAGAGCGTAGGGAAACGCAGCGGTTTGCCATTTATAAACACCCTTTATAACAGCAAATTATGCCATGGTTTCCTATGGAAAAAAGGGGAGCCCAGTTATTATATAGCAGTTAAGCCCTTTTGTCATGCAATATTTTGTGACATGTCTTTTACTACATAATACTGCATTGCATCCTGACTGGCACCGCCGTATTTAGAACTTGTAGTGCTCATAAGTGGAAATCACTCAAACCATTAGGGTGCAGTTGATATTGTAGTTTATAAGTCTAATTATTCATGAGCCTAGTAAGGCTCTGGAATAGCTACTGGATCAGTTATTAATGTCTTGGAAATGACCGATCCAGTTGCAGACTGACGCTGTCTGGCATGCACGGCTCATGCCACACAGCTAAAACCTAAATAAAACTGGCAAAAGTGAAAGTTGTCATCGGGACTGGACTTATAATTGCAATAACAACCTCAAAGCCAGTCAGTTCCATGGATTAATGACTGTCTGGAGGGAGGCAGGCTGACGCTGCACCTCGGGCCACCCATACCCCCAATCAGTCATTAATCCCTTGGAAATGACTGGCTTCTCAGTCATTATTGCTTAATTCATCATCTGCTGCTAGGGTGCATTTTTGGTTTTACAGTCCACACTTAAGAGTTCAATTTCATGGTGCCTATAAGTGCGGTGCAGCTGTTCTGGTTTTGTTTATGTTAGGCTTTAATGTAGACTACTAAAAATATCAATGAATGACGCAAGCCTTCAAACAGTTGTTTCATGAGCTATAGAGACAGACAATAGAGATCTTAAAATGGTCTATATCTTGGTTCATGAGAAGAAACTGGAGCAATAACGTGCCAAAAGCCCTACAGAATTAGAGCAGTGAATAGACAGAGCCTGACAAGTTGTTTAGCTGCATCTCTATTATGAAAGCTTCCCAGGCAGATATGGTACAATATGAAAATAGGCTGCAGAGTACAAACATTGGACTGAAAGGTTAATGCAGAAGGAAAAATAGGATTAATGGATATGGTGCTCAAAACACATCAAGCTACTCCAAGTCCCTTTCATGCACACATCGAAGGGCCAATCCGCCTTCAAATATCGCCTGCCCAAACTCTGGAATGACCTCCCTTCTGATATTAGGCTCACCCCTGCCCCAAGGCTCCTTAAACCGCTCCTCCATGCCCATTTCTCAGACATATGCAACTACTACCAACTACCCAGACCTGCAACCAAGGGGCATCTAAATGTATCTTGACAGTATCAAAGGCCCAGAAACTTTATTGTGTACCTGCCGCCTCTGACTGTTTATACTCTGTGGTCTTAGGACCTAACCTCAGAATAGCAAACTGTGTACTCTGCGGTCTTAGGACTAAAACCTTGTAATCGCTAACTGAATCTAATGTGCATCCAGCCTGTATCTATTCTGGACCTCTTATTTCACCCCTGTATTGTACTTGTCTGTATTCTATGTAACTCCCCAGGTCGCATATGGAAAGGGGTGGTCCCCGTTCAGTATGCTTACCTGGTTAATCTCTTAAATAAATAAATAAATATCAGAGCTGTGAACAGAGAGTGTATACCTGACTGATGTTGGGGTGTTGATGCCCATAGTATGAATCATTACAGAAATAGGTATGGCAGTAGAGGGTACAGCCTGTAAGAACTGATGAAGGAAGTACAACAGGAGGAGAATGATGATGAAATGTACAGGGTACTGAAGCACTGCAATGTCTGTGGTATTATTATTAATTAGAAACAAGTCCATGTTTTCTCTGGAGCATGCTAGGTTTTCTTTTAGCAATATCTGCTCTATATTTCTTTGTAATCTGGTCCAGGATTTCTAATAAGGAAAGTAATATGTGTTGCAGGTTTGTGAACTGAGTGACACCTAGGGTGACGAAATCTGTCTTTGAGATAATGGTTCACATATATGTGATAGAGAGTATCTTCATTTGAGCAAATTCTCTGTTTGGTGTGTCTGATTTGGGCCATGATGAGGAGATTTACAGCACATGAAGTAAAGCCTGGAAGTACATGTTTGCTACAGAAAAGAGGAAAGACATGTGACCCAGAGAACAGGGACTGCTTTCTCTCCTTCAGTAATATTGTATATTAGTGTAAGCCAGCTATAATATGAAACTTGCAGGAATGAAAGGATATGGGTTCTAGTAAATTTACCAAGTAGAAATGCTATGTTGCTCCTTCATAAGCTACTGTAGGTGTATGCTGTTAATACAGAGTTTGAAGAAAATATAGAGATGCAATACTTAGCAATGCCCAGGCTACAAAAGATGCAGAGTAGCTAGGCAAATAAATAAAATGACCAGGAACCACGGCAATATAGAAGGTTGTTACAGGAGCAGAAGCATAACAGCAGAACACAAGCAGAAAGAAATGAGCTGCCCAGCCAACAGCAGCAAGGCATATGTCTGTGTCTGAAGGAAGCTGAAGAGTACTAATTAAATAGTACCCAGAGGGGCAGAGCAAGGAGCCTGCTGCCTCACTGACCCACAGGCAAGGTCTCTCAAAACAAAAGCCATATAGTGACCAAATTAAATCAGAAATAAACACCCAGAAAAAATCAACAATTCTCTTGAGCTGAGTTACACGCACCTTCTGAAGCATCACTGTCCAACACGTCAACAAGAAAATACAATAATGTAAAATCTTGTAAATCATGGTTCAGAAATATGTGTTTTGGATTTCCTGTTTATTTGTGTAACTGTAATAAAAATATCAGAAAAAGCTGTGAAACATAGAAACATAGACTTTGATGGCAGATAAGGACTGCTTGGCCCACCTAATCTGCCCATTTCCCCTACCTACTGGATAAACTGCAGATCCTAGTTAACCAACAGCCTATTTCTTCCTACCCCCCACCAGAATTTCCTTATGTCTGTCCCATGCATTCTTGAATTCCCCCACTGTTTTTGACCCCACAATTTCCTCACGAAGTCTGTTCCATGCGTGCACCACCCTCTCTGTGAAAAAATACTTCCTCACATTGCCCCTGAGCTGTTCCCCCTCTATCTTCAGATTGTGTCCCCTTGTTCTTGCCCATCTCTTTTTCTGGAAGATGCTACCCTCTTGGACTTTGCTGATTCCCTTGAGGTATTTGAAAGCTTCTATCATGCCCCCACCCTCCATCCTTTCCTCAAGGGTATATATATTAAGCTCTTTAGTCTTTCTTCGTATAGCTTCTGTTGCAGATCCTGCACTATTTTAGTTGCCCTTCTCTGGACTGCCTCCATGCTGTCTATGTCCTTGTGGAAATGGAGTCTCCAGAACTGCATGCAGTACTCCAGATGGGGTCTCACCAACTGTCGGTACACGCCTGTGGACTGATTTATGGGAAAAACAGTACGGTCTCTGAAGCTCAGAATATAGGAGTATGTAAGGTCCATTTTGAATGACAGGGGTACTACACCAGTAGGAAGTCACTATGCAGAGGCACATGGCTCTAGGGCAAAACATCTTAGTTTTATGGGCCTGGAATGGATACCATGCCCAAAACATGTGTGAGATTTTCAGAACTTCCTGAGAAAGGAGAACAAATGGATTTTTGAACTGCAGAGCATTAAACTGAGAGGACTGAATGACTTCTGGGACTTAAAACCATTTTTGGTGAAAATAAGATAAATGAAATGAGGTACTGGTGCTTTACCCTGCTTTTTGCATCTTCGTTGGAATTCATGGGTTTGGAACCTATTTTTTGTATTATCCTTCCTTCCTTCCTTCCTTCCCTTCCCTTCCCTTCCTTCCCTTCCCCTCTCCTCTCCTCCTCTCCCCTTTTTTCCACTGTCCTCCCTCCATATATTTTCCTTTCCTCCTCTATACTCTTTAGATCATGAATTTAGACATTATAAGGGATGGATTTATGTAATATGATTTTTTTTGTGTGTGCTTCTCTCTTTGAAGACTCTTCCACATATCTGTTTGTCTGTGTCCAGATTGACCCCCAGTAAGAAGGAAACTAGCTTTAGCAAGTGATGAGGAAATAATGGACTCTGACAGACTTTTTTCACTGGTTTTCTCTTTCTTTCTTCTGCCTCTTGCATGTTTGGTTAAGGTACAATAGGGTAAATGTTAGGCAGGATAACTTTAAAATAGAGACCTGATGAATGACGCAATTTAAATTTCCTGAGTGGTACATTTAACTTTCAGAATATGTTATGAATGTTAAAATTATGGTCTCTGTTGAAAATGTTCCTGCCATAAGTGATCTGATATATGTTCACTCTTTTATATAGAAAATACTCTGTATATAATATGAGCACTGTTTAATGGGGGGGTCTTTGATATGTACTTATTTATGTTAAGGATTTAATTGAATATGTATCACTTTAACTATTTAGGCACTCTGTATAATTGTGAACCATACCTCCTGAGGAAGACTCAGCACGAGTCGTAGCACTGAAGTAGTGGTAACAGCTCGTTGTCATCACCAGTTTGCTACCTTTCTACTGCTATTCGCAAATAAAGATTTTTTTAAATTTGTTGCAACTCACTGGTGTAATTAAATCCCTTTCCCATGAGTGCTGTAGACCTGAAGTAGTGCAGTGTTGTATGTTTGGGATAGGCAACTCCCTTCCACAGGCATTGACCTTTTGCTGATTCTGCAGTTCCTAAGCTAGCTTTGACTGGCAGGATGAGGCTGGGTGCTGAATGGGGCAGAGGGAACTGGAAGAGGTTGGTGGTGTGGGGGGGGCTGGTAGGAGTGAACCGCCAGGCATGGCTGTGCATGTGTTTCAGACAACTGACTTTGTCCCTGACCATGGAGATAGCTGGGTTTGGATTTACCAGTTCTATGACATCACAGGATGTTGGATGTTGCCTGGCCTCCCTGTAGAGAGGGACAGCATCAGCAGTGCCCCATGGGCATAGGCCCTGACCACAGAGATTAGATTTTTACCCAACTGTGGACAGCTTATGAATAAGCAGGGACTCTTCTTTTCCGATGCCTCCCTCCATATGGGGGGGGGGGGCAGGCAAGGGTAGAGATTGTTTATACACTCACAAACTTTGTGGTATTATGCAGGGGAGGCTGAGGCAGCAGAGTCTTATGCGGAGTAGTGAAGCTGATCACAACTGAACAGACTGTCTCCTCCTCAGGGGCCCTGAGCTGCTTCAGACCTTGCTGGTCCAAATGCCTGGTAGTAACCACATGGCCAGCATGCTAGGTTTAGCTGGATATGCCTTAATGACTGAACTGAATTGTTTAACTTTTCTACTCCATAACCGATATGCTAGATTATGTTTGTTGTGCTTTAAATTGTTGAACTGCACTGTTAAATGTTTTTAATCTTTCTTGTCATGTTTACAAGAATTTAATGTAGACAGCTTGTGTTTAAATATGCCAATGAGTTGTAGAGGTGGGATGCAGCCTGCTGGACATCCTTCTGTGACTTCTATTCTTAACCACCCCATCCCAATATAGTTGTAGAATGATAAGGGTCCACACATTTCTGGGAGGAATAGCCACTAGCCACAGAATTTCTCTGCTGGTATAGGGCTCTGACACAGAGCCCCTACCTTGGAGGCTCAATATTGCCACCATGTGGCTGAGTGCACCCATGCCTTGCTCCCATTGTCTGTTCAAGTCTAGTGTTCATTTTCAACCCCTGTTAGTTCCTGGTTGGCACCACCTTAGTTTTCATGTGCACAGTCACATGGCCCCCCATGCACACAAAACAGTGGCCAGAAGTGGGAAGTGATTTTGCTAATTTAGTAAATGAGGAGGGTGAGTGGGGCGGGGAAGTAAATACATTCAGAGAGGATGGGTAAAGATGTATTATGGTATCATTGAATGTGAATGGCCTAAACAATCCCGTAAAAAGGTCTAAGGTGCTCTCTGGTGTCAGAAAGGAACATCCCAACCTAGTATTCATGCAGGAGACACATCTCAATAGGTCAGAGCATGAGAAACTCTTCAAATTTGGATATAGTGTGATGTGTAGCCCTGAGATGCCTCAGGGGAAGTGAAGAGGGTTAGCCAGACTCATCCTCCCACAACACCCTTTCAGGATACCAGGGTGGTAGCAGATAGAGTGGGCAGGCTGATTATAGTGCACGGCACTCTGTACCAGGGGGAGATGATGCTTGCCAATACATACCTCCTTCCAGGGTCAAACACTAAACAGGATAGAAAACTTCTAGACCTCATTCTTGAAAACACCGGTGGAATGTTGTTGCTGGCGAGGGATTTTAACATGATAAGGTCCAACATGTGTGATACCTCCAACCCTAGGCCATCTAAACAACCTACAGCCCATAAGACACATGTGCTACCTTACTAGAGACCATAAATGAGTGGACATGTGGAGGTATTTCCATCCCTGCATTAAATAATATACCAATTACTCTCAGTACATTCAGTTTATACCCAAGTAGATTATAGCTACACCCAACAGGAGTCACTTAGATCTATTGTGGACCACAAGATCAGAGATATACTACTGTCAGATCATGCTCCAGTCCTGACATCCCCGTGGCTTGAGAAGGAGATTCCCAGGATGCAGTTGGGCCTGAATGGGTATCACCTTCATTCAGAAGATATTAAAAAGTTTCTTACTGACAAAATCAATAAGATTAATGAATACAACCAGAGGGAAGGGGACCAAACAGAATCATTTCTCTGGGATAACTGGAAGTCAGTACTACGATTGTGTATTATAGAGTACAGCTCCAGAAAAAGACAGAGACAGCAACGCATGGCTGAGCTCCAGGACTCTCTCCACTTCCTGAAACTTGCACATATGCAAGAAGATGATTTGGTCAAACTGCAGCTTGTCAACACATGGAAGGCCATTGATAAACATATTTTAAAAGAAATGGAGCTGGCACTAATGTACCTTCTACACAAATTCTATGAAGTAGGTCCTAGCGCCACAAGAATTCTCACACAACAAGTCCACAGGCAGCAAACAAAGACTCACTAGCCCAATTGAAACACCCCACACTGCACACCTATTGCAAAAAATCAGTGAGATGGCAGATGTCTTCCAGCACTATTACACCTTGTTATACTCCCCTGAGATTCCCCATGATGCTGCAGCAATGGATGCCTTCCTGGCTTCCCTCCAGCTCACTAGACTTGCACTAGAACAGATCGATAGCCTGATTAGTCCAATTCAGGCTGAGAAGCTTAAACGTGTCATCCATAAGGCCCATATGCAGAATGCGCCGGGGCCTGATGCATACACCTTGGAATTTAACAAAGCCCAATAGGAGTTTCTGGTACCACAGCTAACTAGAGTATGTAACGAGGTCTTACCGGGTTGGGCGTGACTTTCCCAAGACCTGGCAGTATGCTACAATCTCAGTTATTCCCAAACTAGGCAAGGATTCCACTGAGTGCCATGCTTACCATACAATATCAGTGTTAAATGCTGATTACAAGTTATTTGTGGCAGAGCTTGCCCAGATATTAGACCCCCTTTTACCAACTCTGATCCACCCCAACCAGATAAGTTTGGTATGAATCCAACAAGATAGGGATAACACATGCTGTACACTTCACATTGTCCATCATGTACATAAGATGGCCACCCCCTTCCTACTGGTCAGTCATGATGCCAAAAAGGCATTTGATAGGGTGTACTGGCCCTAAATATTTGTCACCCTCAGTACAATTGGCTTTCCTGTAGACTTCATTACCATACTGCAAAGGATCTATACCTTACCACAGGCATTTATTAGGGTGAATGGACATGTGTTCCAGTCCTTCCAGCTTGGTACAGGAACCCACCTGGGTTGCCCCTTGTCACCCCTGCTGTTTGCTGCCTACATCAAACCCTTAGCGTAGACCATCCTGGAGAGCCCTGCCACCAATGGGATAATGGTGGTGGGGGGAGATAAAATCAGCTGGCACTATATGCAGATGCCATTCTGTTGTATCTGCCAGATCCTGATGCCACCTTACCAGAAGTCTTTCACATCCTGGCTGACTTTAGAAGAGTCTCAGATTCCTGGTAAAACACAACAAAAATTTAAGTCTTGCCTTTACTTTGGTCTCCTACTGAGACCCAAAAACTTTGGTTCCTTTCAAATGGGACATCCAGGAACTCATTAATTGAGGCATTAAGCTCCCACTGACTGTGGGTAGCTTATACAAAACAAACATCACTCCCCTGTGTGCACAGCTTATGGTGGACCTCCAGTATTGGCATCATCTACCACTGATGCCTATATGTTTTCTAGACTGTGCCCATCCTACTCCTCCCAAAAATACTGGAAAAAATGGCAGATGGCCATATCTTACATAGAAACATAGAATTTGATGGCAGATAAGGACCGCTTGGCCCACCCAGTCTGCCCATTTCCTTGCCTACTGGATAAGCTGCAGATCCTAGTTAACCAGCAGCCTACTTCTTCCTACCCCCAACCCCTAGAATTGCCTTATGACTGTCCCATACATGCTTGAATTCCACCACTTTTTTTGACTCCACGACCTCCTCCGGAAGGCCGCTCCATGCATCCACAACCCTCTGTGTGAAAAAGACTTCCTTAAATTACCTCTGAGCTGCCCCCATCTTCAAATTGAGCCCTTGTTCTTGCACACACTTTTTTGAAAGATGCTACCCTCTTGGATTTGTTGATTCCTTGAGGTACTTGAAAGTTTCTATCATGTCCCCCTCTCCCTCCTTTCCTCGAGGCTATACATATTAAGCTCCTTAAGTCTCTTCATATGTCTTCCGGTGCAGACCCTGCACCATTTTAGTGCCCTCTGGACAGCTTCCATCCTGTCTATGTCTTTTAAAAACTGGGTCTTAGAACTGCATGAGTACTCAGATGGGACTGACCAGCTGTCTGTACAGAGGATAATAACTTCCTGTTTTCTACTGGTGCCTCTCCCATGCATCCCAGTATCCCCCAAGCCTCCTTGCTGCCCTCTCACATTGCTTGCCCACCTTTGGGTCATCTGATATGATTACCCCAGGTCCCATTCCATTTTGTTGTTGTTAGTATCTCACCCCATTGTGTACTCTTCCCCTGGGTTTTTGTTTCCCAGGTGCATTACCTTGCACTTCTTAGCATTGAATCTAAGCTGCCATACATTTGACCATTCCTCTAACCTTGCCAAGTCCCTTCTCATCCTTTCCACCCCACCTTGTGCATCAACTCTGTTGCAGATCTGTGTCATCTGCAAAGAGACATACTTTTCCTTCCAGTCCCTCTGCAATGTCGCTTATAAAGACATTGAAGAGGACCGGTCCTAATACTGAACCCTGCGGTACCCACTAGTAACCCCCCTTTCTTCAGAGTGGACTCCATTTACTATTACTCTCTGTGTCCTATTCTCCAGCCAATTTTTTACCCAGGCTGTCATCTTGGGACCCACTCCCAGGCTAGCTACTTGTATATTAATCTTTTGTGTGGGACTGTGTCAAATGCCTTGCTAAAGTCTAGGTAGGCCATGTCCACAGCCCCTCCCTGATCTACTACTTTGGTCACCCAGTCAAAGAAATCTATCAGATTTGTCTGGCATGACCTTCCTGCTGTGAATCCATGCTGCCTTGGGTCCTGTGCCCCTCTGGCCTCTAGATACACGACAATTCTTTCCTTCAGAAGTGATTCCATCATTTTCCCTACCACTGAGGTTAAACTAACAGGTCTGTAGTTTCCTGCTTCTGCCTTGCTCCCACTTTTGTGAAGGGGAATCACATCTGCCCTCCTCCAGTCCTCGGGTACCACCCCATCCTCCCATGATTTGTTAAACAGGGTAGTCAGTGGTGTCACTAATTCTACCCTTAGTTCTTTTAGAATTCTGGGATGAATCCCATCAGGCCCCATTGCTTCTTCCACCTTCAGTTTTAAGAGTTCTTTCAGAACACTTTCTTCTGTAAATGGGCTGGTATCAACTTCTGTATCCAGAGTGTTTCTACTGTCTGTTTTAGGTACCTCCCCCTCTTCCTTTGTAAATACTGAGCAAAAATATTTGTTTAGTATCTCTGCCTTTTCACAGTCACCCTCTGCCCACCCTCTCCCCCCTTTATTAAGCCCTCACTATCCCTCCCTTGGTCTTCCTTCACTCCTGATGTACCTATAAAAGGTTTTATCCCCCTTCTTAACTGAGTTGGCTATCTTTTCCTCGGTTTGGGCCTTTGCTGTTCTGACTACCTTCCCAGCTTCCTTTTGCTTTAACTGATACAGTTCTCTGTCCTGCTCCTTAAGTGATTCCTTGTACTTCCTGAAAGCTGTCTTTTTCTCTTGAACCTTCACTGCCACTTCCTTTGAGAACCATAGTGGTTTCTTACATCATTTAGTTTTGTTTATTTGCTTCACACAAAGGCTTGTTACCTCTGTGATGGCAGTTTTTGTTATTCCCCATTGTTCTTCCACCCTCCTTCCTGCCCATTTGCTAGTGCATTCCTTAGGCACTCACCCATTTTGGCAAAGTCAGCCCTCCTAAAGTCCAGTACCTTTGCCTTGTATAGCTTGACTCTATTGCTGTGTTTATTGTGAACCATACTGTTCGATGGTCGCTAGTTCCCAGATGGCTACCACTTCTACATCTGTGATCCTCTCTTCATCTCCATTTGAGAGAACCAGGTCTAAGATTGCTCCCTCTCGTGTGGGCTCCAATACTAGTTGTCTAAGACATGCCTGTGAGGGCATCTAGAATAACCCCACTCTTGAGTGGCTGCTGCAACTACCTCCAGCTAACATCTGGCATATTCAGATCGCATCAACAATATCTCCCTTTTTCTGCCATACTAAGTATACTTTCTATCATTTTTCTTGTCCATTTCCTCCCCTGAGAAGGTCTGTATCCAACCCTGTGCGGATTGTGGTGCCATTGCCGGTCTCCAAATTTACCCATAGTGCTTCTTCTCCTCCCTGTTTTCTCTTTTGTGTCTGTTGCTTTGATTCCTTCCCTTATGTAAAGAGTCTCCTCCTCCTCTTTTACCTCTCTGTCCCTCCTGTAGATAGTGTATCCTGGTATGTTTCGTCCAGTCATGGTTTTGTGTGAACCATGTTTCTGTGACTGCCACGATATCCAGATGTTCCTCCTCCATCAAGGCCACTAATTCAGGAAGCTTGTTACTCAGACTACGGGCATTGGTACTCATTGCTTTCCATTTTTTGATGGCTTTACCTTCTGTTGCAGCATCCCTCACTGACCTTTCTACCTCGGTCTTTTTTTCATTTAGTACCCTGTTTTGTAGGGAGAGGCTGGGATTTTCCTGCTGCTTATCAGTGCCTCCCCCCTTGACTAGTTTAAAAGCTTGCCAATGAAGCATTTTAACTGATTGCTCAAAAGACTTGTTCCCTTCCTGGACAGATGCAGACCATCCTGCCAGTATAGGCTGGTGTCCCTCCAGGTGGCACCCCAGTCCCCAATCTTGGGTCCCCAGACCCCAGTCCCCATCTTGCTTCATCTGGGCAGGCAAATGCCCCAGAGTCCATTTTTGCACCATGCTGCTGCCAAAAGCTCAAATAGGCCTTGCACTGCCAGATCATAGGACATACCATGCAGCTGTTCAATTGTTAATCATGTTCCAGTAGCAGATGATGGGTCTGGGCCCACAGTGGCTAGAGATGGAAAAGGACATTCTCTCATTTTTGGAGAGGGCCAGGTACCTTTATGGTCCTAACTTGCAAGATCAAGAGCTGCAGATTCAGAACCCTTGGATTTATTGTGTGGGGAGAACTTGGAGATGGCTGGAGTACTCTCTGAGATTAACCTCTGCCCTTGCCTGCATTTGACCCTGGCTTTACAGAGGGACTTCATACCAGCCCATATAGCTGCCACATTTTGCCACTGGAAAAGACTTCATCTAGTTTGTTTGGCACAGTCTTATACAGGTCAGCTGATTAAACCCTACTGTGCTGTCCATGTTCAGGCTTGACTTGATGTCAGAGATTTTTACCAATACCTTCAGGTGCAACACTACTTGGATTCACAGCATTCTGAGCCTCATCACCCGTCCAAGCTCCCACCACTGATAACAACCTTTGCTGCACACATCCACTCACTGCTTACCAGACACCTTATTTCCACCATCTTTCATGCCATACATGACACACACTCACTCAGCCCTCTTTATGTAATGGAGAAATGGGTGGAAGAAATAGGGAGAGAACTAGAACCCAAAGACTGGGAAAGGGGACTGCTGTAAAGTAACCGTGTCCCATGTCTGGTGAGAATATGACTGGAAGCAAATAATCTGCTGCTTTAAAACACCAGTAATAATGGTCAGGTATGGGGCAGGAGGCAATACTGCATGCTGGAGACAATATAGGGCAGCAAGAGCAGCCCACATGCATATAATGTGGATTTGCCCACTTCTGGCAGTCTGTCTTCACCAGCTGGAAGTGGCAGTCTCTGAAGTGCTCTATGTCAGAGTAATTCTAACCCCTGATTTATACCTGCTGCATCAATACCCTAGATTTATTAACAGAAAACACTTGAAATACACACAAGGCATAATACTACTGGCAGCACAGAAATGCATCATGAAAAAATGACATGGAGCAGATTACATTTAGGCTGTATGGTGGGGCAAAGATCTTTTCCTCAAGATGGACTGCTTGGCTCCACTATATCATGAAGCATGACCCCACCTTCATTCCATAGGGATGGGGGTTACATGGTAGGATGTTGCGTTTTTGTAGCACAGTGGAGGGCTGATATAGACAAGGGGAAACATAAGATAATGAAATGGTCCCCGGAGATGCACCCTTTCACCACTGACAATACAAGAGGAGCACCAGTGCTTCATGAGTCTAAAGATTGCAGAGGGGTCTCTGCCCTCCCACTGCTGAGCCAGAGAGGGTGGGTGCCCTTGGGGAATGGTTCTTTCTCTCTGATGGAATGCTTCTATGTGCAAAGTATGCTACCACTGTATTCCTACATATTTATTTATCTGAATATTAGTAACCAGGAGAGACATACTGAGCTGAGGCTTGTTTCCAGGTGCGACTTGGGGTAATGGTTACAGTAGGAAACAGAAAAATATAATACAGTACATTACATGAAAAGTAACACAAAGTGCAGACTTGGCAAAAAATGTATACTTCTTTGGTACAAACTTGGAACAAATTAAAGTGTAGACATGTTTTGCAAATACATATGCAGGTGAGAAACTGGGAATTCAACAGTAAAGCAGTACAGAGGCAAGCAATGCAGTGTACCAGGGATTAGTAAAGGACTAGGGGACCCAAAAACCTGAGCTACCAAAAATAACTGGGGGGACTTCCTATAGGAAACAGGTGCAGGTGGTGGTGGGAGGAGCTTCAGCTGAAATCTGAAGGAACCTGAGGAAGATGAATAGCATAGGAGAAAGGTGAGCTGGTTCTAGAGCAGTGGCAAGTGATAGGAAATGGATAATTGCCCAGCTGAGGAATGGGGGTGAGGAGTAGAAAAGGTTCTCTGGTTCCTTGAGTAGAGGGAACATGGAGTAGGGAGGACAGTATGTCTACAAATGTAACTTGTACTGTGCACAAGTTCACGTTTGAGAAAATTGTGATAAAAATTAATTTACAAAAATG
This sequence comes from Neoceratodus forsteri, assembly GCA_016271365.2. Lineage (NCBI taxonomy): Eukaryota > Metazoa > Chordata > Ceratodontiformes > Ceratodontidae > Neoceratodus > Neoceratodus forsteri. The sequence goes on from CM057452.1 coordinate 1,783,728,846, forward strand.
CCAGTTTTTAGAACTGTAACCAATTTACAAAGTGCAAGCATCACTTCACAAAAGAATGTCACAATTCTTCATTTAATGATCAAGCCTTACTTTCAAAGGCTCACCTGAGAAAGCTTTGGAAGATAATAAAGACAGTATAATTTATTCCTGAATTTTTTCTTAAGGAAAAGCATACCTGGTGGATTAGAAATGCATAAAAAATAGAAAGCCCAATAAGCAGGATGCTATGTAGGGATGTTAACACTGCATTTTGTCTTTGCCATAAAAGCACAGATTACTCCATCAATGTGTGTTCTGCTCTGCTCTAGTTTTTCTAGGTACAGTGCAAGCAGCATTATAGCATAATCACACCCTTAGGAGCAAGTGCGAGAGGTCTGCAAACTCGAGCAGACTAGATAGCCCACAGGGCCTTTTTCTGCTGGCTATGTTCATATGTGGGCTCTTTATTTGTTTTTTGTTTTCCCATGCATAAAAATACATCTGAAGCTTGTGCAGGAGTGGGACAAGCAGAAGGTCTAGTTACTTTGATAGTATTTTCTGCTAAAAGGAAACAGATGATATGGTGAGAAGCAGTTATAAAGTAAGTCCCATACAAAAACTTAAAATATGGTAATTAGATTGGAAAACAGACTTGCTCTTTTGCATCAGAGGGTTTTGAGTTCATGTTCATAAAACACTGGATGTGTTGACAGGTCCTACTGTGTGCTCTTAGACTTGTTGCCAACAGAAGGAATGCATGAAGCAAATGAGCAGTTTATTATTATTGACAGCAGGGTTGCATGGCATATTGCTGACTGTGGAGGGATCAAAAGTGGTGTGTGGTGTGAGGGAGCCTCAAACAGATTCAGACAGTCCAGCTCTTCAAGGGCACACTGCACTTAAATGTAACCAATGAACTGGACTTTGAACTTGTTTCATTGTTTTATGGTCTCTGTCCCCCAAAATGAAATAGGTTGGAATCATAAGAGGTTGAAAAAGATTCTGAATTCTGATCCTCTTTAGTTTGCAATGTGATGCTGTTCCACTGACCTGATGGTCTCCTTTTCTCTTTTTTTTTTTGCTTGCATCAACATAGTGGTTACACAGCAGAGATGGAAATTTCAGGATATTATTCAAGAGTCCACAGACACTGCATCCTTTTTTATTTTAATTCAGGTGTTGTCCATGGACGCTGACCTTGCCTCTTTCTAGGTCTTCCTATCAAACTTCTTGGTGTATACTGTGGGCACTTTTAGGCACCAAATTATATGAAAGACAGGCTGAGTTGGAGGAAATCAAGAAAAGAACAACAAATGCTCTATTCTAAAAGGCATGAAGCAGGTGATTTACGTAGGCAGGCTGAAGGACTAGAACCCATTTTCACATAAGAAAGAAGCCTCAGAGAGGGCTTAAGATGGAGACATATTGTGTTGGATTAAGGAATCCAAGCAATATCGTACTAACTGAGGGCTGACTTACAACTGCTTGTCTACTGTGGGATACAGGATACCATATTTCGTCAGTAGCAGACAGTAGTAGTCGGTGAACTGGACAGACAACATGAATATGCATGAGCATATATGGTGCAGTGCATTGCTCTGGGTGCTACCCTTCCATGCAGTGTAGTTCATGCATTAGGGTGGAGGAAGGCGGCTCTGCATATTTTGGCCATCAGCTTCAACAGACATGGTAACACCATGCACAACTGGACTACAGGTAAGTCACCCCGGAACAGATGATGCATTTGAACTCTGCATCAGCACCACATGCATCGATGTGTTCTGGTACCATAACTGTTTGGCCCCTGTGTTCTGAGGTGATTCCAGGTGGTGCAGGGCTGGAAGACTTTTCCCCCTGTATGTTCATGGGCTGGCCTATCCTATATGCAGCACTACATTGCAGAGCTCACACGAGTGAGCCCAGTAATCCTGGGTGCTGCTTTGGCTGCTACTATGGCTGCAGTTGCTGTAGGCAGCTCACAGCCAGGGACTGCTTCTGAGCTCCCTTGTCCTGCATCAGATGGGGAATACTGCTGAAATTACCAGCTGTATCCATTCCTGAATCTGGATTATTGTATAACATTATCAAACATAAGGGGCCCAGTAAGAAACAGGGCTCATTGCAATTGATGCAACACAAGATCATGCTCCTCAATTAAGAGACAGGGGGCCACCATGGATAAAGTACATATGCCAGAAAATTACAAAAAACACTGCACACAAAAGATTTACAGTGCAAAAAAAAAGAGATATTTAAAATGAGTTATTACCACAAGGCAGTGATCACTCCTGAAGCAAGGACTTTCATCTGCTTTTAGAGTGATCACAGACTTGAGGTACTAATATATTAAATATCTATTGTTCACACTTAAAATCTTTTGAGTGCATTGTCTGTTGTGGTTATTTTGTTTAAATTACCAGGGCTAGCAGAACATAAAGGGTACGAGTTTAGAATTAATGAAACCAGTTTCATGAAGGAGATGAAGAAACATTACTTCACCTGAAGGGTGGCAAAGACTGGAAAAGCCTTCCTTAAAGGGCTGCAGAGACAGGGAGGAACCTTCAGAGGCCGATGCTAAAGGCACCGGAGGGACAGGGGGTTATGACAGCTAAGCAATGTACTATCATTGGGCTTTAGTAAAACCATGGATTAAAGGGGAAGTGGATTATAGTAGATGGACTGAGAGCTCCATTCTTTTCTATGTCCTATGCAGTTCTAAACTACTTTAAGAAGTCTTCCCTGCATGCCTTTCTGCTTAGTTAAGGAACTTCACAATTATTTGCTAACTGGTTACATGGGTACTTGCTTCTTTTACATGATTTCAACAGCCACTTTGGAGAAACTGTAATACTTCTAAGCAGTGTAAGGGATAACACATGACAGGGCATGTGATTATTAATGAGTAATGCATGACTCAGGTGGTTGTTGGGCATGAGGCACGGCAGAGTGCACAATCTGCTGAGAAGTGCATTATGACAGATATGGGATAATTCCTCTTTGGAAGATCCTCAAGGCACAAAAGTTGTGTCTGCAATAGACATATAAAACACCCACGGTCTCTAAGTTAGTTTAAAATGGGTGACTCTACCCATGTGATATGCAGTTAGCCTTTTTAAATAATATATTTCATTCACAATACAATGCCATTGGGCAAGCGCAGGGGGTACAGGTTTAAGTTATAATTGGGTTATAGCTTTTTTTGTGGCCGCAATGTATAAATAAAGCATACTTCTGGGTAGAAGGATAGATTCATCCACAGCAATGTATAAGAAAATCAGTTGTGGATATAAGACTAAGTCCGGTCCTAACCGTTCTGCCACGCTAATCTGAATAGCCCTTCAAAAATCACATAGAATCAGACACTGCCAAATATGTGAAGTGAATTGGCACAGTCCTCTCTGCAAAGCCTCCAACACTTCCCATAGGATGAGTGTAAGTATTTAACTAGTTTATCCGGTGGTTAAAAAAAGTGAATATGAGATTTCCAAACAAATTTTCACAAATACGGGGCCTGAGAGAGTTTCATCGAGGGGGGGAATTGACTCAAGCCATTTCTCATAAGAGATGTCTATTGAAAATTCTGCATTCCAGGCCTCAAGTATGGATTGAGATGATTCAGGCCAATATTCCCTAAGGGCTTTATATGCCTGCCCTATTAAGTGAGGGTATTGTAAGCTACCCATTGCATCTACCATCAACTTTAACATTAAAGGTGCGGGGTTTGGCAAAATGTTCCAGGAGGGACCTTTCTCCATTAAAAGGGTTTGTATTTGTAAAAATCTGAAATGATACCACTGTGACAAGTGATATGACCCTTGCAGGTAAGCAAAGGGGACTACCCTCTGGGTATCAAGAAATTAATATATGTAGGATAGGCCCTGTCTGTGCCATCTTTGAAAAGTTAAATCAAAGTGAGCCGGTAAGAAGACAACCACCTCTACTGCCAACAACTGGATATAATAAAAAAACTGTGCTAATGTAGAATGCACCTGAATCTTATGCCAGTATCTAAGGATATATCTTGTTCCAAGAGAAAAGGCTTTAAAGGGGAAGCAAGGGGGGCCAAAACAATTGTACCTATATCAAATAAATCATTTAGTAGAAACTGAATATACTTCCAGACTGCCTCATATGAAGGATTAAGCCATTGCAGAATAATTTGAAACATTACTACTCTATGGTATTCATTTAAAGTTGGTAGGTTGAGGCCTCCCCTGTTGACCAGCAGCTACAGTAGTGACCAGCGAACTTGGGGGCATAGATCAGCTCAGAGAAATCGAGAGAGTGTTCTGCTCCAGGAGGTAAAAATTATGCAAGGGGGGTTACTTGGAGGGTTTGACATAAGTATAAAAAACTTTCAGTAGGATAGTCATCCAAATAGCTTCAGTTCTTGAAAAAAAAAGTTAAATGGGGATGTGCCATCTACTTAATTCCCTCTTAATCGCTTGTGTCAGAGGTTCGTAATTTATTAATTCTAAAAGTAATAGGTTTTGGGGTAAGTACACTCCTAAATACTTAATTTTAATGCATCTCCAGTGGGAGGGAAAAAAACGTCTCAAAGCTTGCGATGGAGAGACATTGAGCATTAAGACCACTGTCTTCTGGACATTTATTGTATATCCTGAAAATGTCACAAATGTCTGGAGTATCTCCATTATTACTGGAATGGATCTTTCAGGGTTTAAAAGTGTCAGGAGCACATCGTCTGTGTAAAGAGAAAGCTTAAAAGACAGCCACCCCCAGAGGAATCCCCTCAATCCCCTCATGGTTTCTTATAGCTGCTGCCAAGGGTTCAATATAAAGGGCAAAAAAGAAGGGGGGATAAAGGACAACCCAGATGGGTACCTCGCGTTATATCAATCTGGTCAGATATCTGGCCATTAACTCAAATGAAAGCCTTGGGAGAAGTGTAAATCTGCTGAAGCCAAAAAATAAAGTATACTGAGAAACCAAATTGGGCAAGTGTTCGCCATAAAAACAGCCAGAGAACCTGGTTAAAAGTTTTGTCAGCATTTAAGTTGATCAAGCCTGCTGGGATAGATTTCTGGTTTACATGGTCCATTAAATCAATTGTCCTGCGGATGTTGTCAACAGTCTGTCTGGAGCAGACAAACCCCATCTAGTGAGGGTGTATTATAGATGGAAGGGTCATTTCAATCCTGTGGTCCCATACAGACATAAACAACTTATAGTCCAGATTTAATATGGAGATAGGGCTGTAAGATGATGGTAACTTGGGATCCCTACCTGGTTTTAAAATGGGAGAAAGAGTTGTGTAGGCCCAAGGGGGGGGGGACCACCCCCTCCTGTACCTCCTGAAAAGCAGCAGTCAGTGTAGGGAGTAAAAATTTAAAAAAAGTTTTACACCATTCTGATGGTAGTCCATCTGAATTGGGACATTTCAACATTTTACTTCTAGTGATCGCAAGCTTGATTTACTCTTCGGTGATTGGGGTTAATAGTAGATCCTGTTGATCCTGAGCGATAGTAGGGAGTGCTGCATGAAAAAGAAAGGTGTCAATTTGAGTATCTTCAGGGGATAAGGCATGGCATATAACTGAGAATAGTATGTCCTAAATCCTTCCAGGATATCAGTGGTGGTCGAAACTACTGTCCCACGATTAGGGGGCTGAAGCTGAGTGATGCAGGAAGCCACCTTATGCCTGCATAACCTCCTCATCAGGTTTCTAGCCACTGCTGTGGACATTTCAACTTCTTAGTTCAAGTGCTTTTCAGCATTTTTGCTGATGTTTTAGTATACAGTATTTTGTCATGTTTACGTCTGCCACTGCCACTTGAAGTCTTGATTCTGAAAGCAGGTGAATCTGCTACCCTGCCATTCTAGACCTATTTCAGTTATGCATAAGGCATTCATCTCATGTAATGGGTTAAACTGCAATAGGAAAATATGAATGACAATTGCTGCAGTCTCATTATCATGTACAGTGCTGTCCATCGTGTTCCATCTCACTGTGACTTATGCATTAGGGCATGAGCAAGAACTGGCATACTGACCATCCATTAGTCTAACCATAGGAGAATCATTATGACCCTAGGGTTGATTAAACAGGTAGCTCGACCCTAGGAGTGCCTTAATGCCATTATTAAACTAAAAGGTTCACATGTTTCTAATCTGAATGTTTTAATATATACAACTGTATTTCTTTTGTTGTGCATGAGGGTGTCAAGCCATTACCTTAACCCTCTTAGAATGCTAACCAACTGCACAACAAGCTACCCTTGTGCTTCTCCTCAGCCGGGTGCTCTGTCCAAGGCCTCAGAATGAGAAAGAAATGTTGCATTGGAGTGCAATCTCCTCAAAGAGGAGAAATAGGCTCATACACAAGTCTCCTTAGGCTAAGACTGTTTGAGACTGTATTCAATGCAGCCTCCTGATCACCTTCATCAGAGTCTGATGAAGGTGTAGTCATTCACTGAAGCATAAGCATGTTGTATGTCATGGACAGTGGGAGATGGATGTGGCAGGTAGAATCAGCTGCAGAATACCAAAGTGGAAATGTTTTCTGCTGTACAGTTCCTCTTGTCTTTTCTACTTTGAAAACATCATCACCCCTGCACAAGAGAAGTGAACTCTTAGGTTGTCAGGGGACAACCCAAAACAGTTTTATGAACTTATTTCAGCTGTGTTAAAGTAACATTGATTTATGAACTTTAAACTTGAAGCGGTCAGGAGGCTACATTGAATGCAATCTCAGCTTAAGCAAAGCAACTGATTACTTTCTGCACATTTTGCACGTGATGGGACATTATTGCACTCCATAGTTTGAATAATTGTTTAATAAAGATTTGCACTTTATTAAAGTAATCCATACTAACAACAGAAGACTTGTATATGCCTGTGTTTCTCCTCTTTGAGAATACTGCACACAGTGCAACCTTTCTTTCTGCCTCTTAAAATGCTATCAGCCAGTCAGGTTGCACCATTGTTTTATAATGTTATTAATAACTATCAACAACTGTCTTTCTACTTTAAAATTAATGCCGGTAAAGTTGAAATGCATATTGTTTCATTGTTCATGAGGGTTTCTGGTCATTAACATAACCCTTTTAGATTGTTGTCAGCCACTAAGTATGCTGTATTCACAACCATTGTTTTATAGTCTGTCTTCCTCCAGAGCCAAGACACAAGGTCACAGTGTTATAAGAAGAGGGTTAATAGAACTAAAAAACAAATGAAAATTCAGTGAGTCAGCTGAGGAAGATACAAGGAAAACAGTGAAAATGACCAGCAAGAAGACATTTTATGGACTTTAGCACTGAAGTACTGGAGAGAAGAAAGCAGCTGTAAACATCGACATTAGCAAGGGCATAAAGTGAATCTCTTTTAACATGTACATGGGTATCTCTTCTGCTGAGCACACATCCTTGAGAAGTTACAAATATCACAACAATGGGTACCCAAAACATGCTATTCTTACTACTTCCAGCTGAAACAAGCTTTTTAGTCTTACACAAAATTACACATACCTTTATAATGCAAGGCAAGGCAATTTATTTTATGTAGCATCCTAGCTCAGGGGCTCAGCATGCTTTACATCAAAAACATACATCCAAATTAAAACATATAAAACAGAGGTACAGTTATAAAAGCAGCAGAAAATAACTAACATTTAATTTGGCCCATTCTTATATGCCTCCATAAAGGGGGAATGTCTAAGGTGTTAAGGCAGCTAGTTCAAATCATCAGGGTTGTCACTGAGAACACTATGATACCTGATTGTTTCAGAGCAGATCTCAGGATGGCCAACAGCAGTTTCTCAGTGGAGCAGAGCAAGGAAGCAGGAGCATACTAAACCAAGAGATCTCTGAGGAAGAAAGGCATTGTGGGTAATATATGCAAATCACCATGGAGGAATTCAATCTAGCTAGGCTTTTATTGGGACAGATAAAAGGAAAAAAAAAAACACTGTTCTCAGCCTTGCTCATGTGAGGTCATTTGGCACTATATGGTCCTGCTTAAAGGCTAGCCAGCTTTATCCTTTATGGTGATTTCAATTTTCAACCCACAATGTCTTGCATTATAGGGGTACTGTATGCATAATGTTGTGTTTCTTTGACACTTGGCTTCACTGTCAGTGCTTTTGCACAGTAACCTTTGCTTTGGAGCTTTGATGCTTTTGGATGGGTGTTCTTGTCTTATTGTAATGTTATTCTGTGTAAGGAGTTTAGTTTACTAAATACAGTACATTTTTATCTCAAAGAAACTTTTATTTGAGTTTGAAACAGAAAAATCTGAGGATGTGCATTTCTAGTAAAAAAAAAACTTTCTGGCTCACAGCATCACTTCTTTTGACAACAGCAATTCAAAAAGGGATCCCACGCCCCCTAGAAAGGTAATTTCTAGATCTAACCGGTACTGTTTTTAAAACTCTAGTGCTTGAAATAAAATACATACTGGGAAGTATGAACATTAGGCCTGATGTAAATCATGAAGGCAGGAATGGAAACAAATTTAGGTTTATACAGTGCCTTGCTCAGAAGCAGTATCCTAAAGTGTTCTACAATCCAAGAGAGAGAAGAGAGAGAGAGAGAGAGAGAGTGGGAACAGAGGGTTGATGTAATTTTCAGCACACAGGGAGGTTGAAGGAACACTGTTATAGCTTATAATAGACAGAGTGAGAGTATGTACAAGGAAGTTAAGTGACCTGCTCAGGGCCAACTAGTGAGTAGGTAGCAGTTATTTGATTTAAACCCAGGTCTCCAGATGCATGACTTTACACTCTAACCACTTTGCACAGCTGCCTGCACATTAGGGTAAATGCTATTTGTTTTATGATTGTTCTAAATTTTCAGTTGCAGTGACCAATGTAGAAAATGAGGAGTGGAACATTTGATGGGCTAAAAAAAGATTCTTGGTCCTGTCCCCAATAACTGAGTAATCAAATAGCAATACAGTGCAGTATTAAGGTTATAAATCTTGACTTCAGTTTTAGCCAGTCAGTATTGTTTATTGAAGCATTTCAGGCCCTCATAATCATAAGAGGGTATGCCATATAAGAGGTTCTAAAATTTTAAAAGTCTAAGTTCAGTTGATACTGTATAGTCCATTTCCCAAAGAGGGTTTTTTTTATTTTCTACATACCCATAGTAAAAACATTTAGAGTTTAAATTCCAGCTCTATTTTATTTTTCAAAACAGAAGTTTTACTGTAATTTACAATATGTTTCATGTGCAGTTCAATGTTTATAATGTTTTTACATGGGTAGTTCTGGCATCTGTTATGGTTACGAGTATCTTCCAAATTCTTTGTGTGCCAGGGTTGTTCAGCTTTGCCTCAAGTCTATCACCTGAAGGACATTGGCAGACACTTATACTGTTATAAGAGATACTGGAACTGTACATATAAACATATAATACAGAACTGTGAAATAAGAGAATCCAGTTTCTTTCAAATCCTCCCATAGTTGCTTGCTCACTGTGTGACCCTGAGCAAATCTTTGACCTCCCAGAACTTCAATCCTGCCAGCTGTAATATTGGGTAAAACAGAACTTCACTGTAAATGAAGTGGCTTACTAAGGCAAACAAATGTGATACAAAGATCAATGAATGAATAAACAACTAAATAAATAAATTTACAAACAAATAATGAGGCAGTTGCGCTAAGACGAGCTTTCCCTCTCATCTAGTTCTGCTGCCAGATTAGAGATATAATTCAGTGTCCTGTTACAAACAAGGATGGAATAGGCACATGAATATAACAAGACCTAAGGGAGGAGGGGAGGAGGGGAGGAAGCACATCTAGGGGAGGCAGCACTAGGCACCAGGAGGGCAAGTGGCTCAATATCGCTGGTCCAACAATAGGTCAGACATATCAGTACAAAATGGCAGACTGGGTTGGCTAATGAGTACTTACCTGCCATCAAAATCTATGTATATCCTGGTTGTGTGGTGCTGTAGGTTTAAGGCTCACAGACAGCTCATATCTGCTTCTCTCCTTTATTCATCTACTTCCCATGGTCATATCCCACTTTATGTTTCTAATGCAAAACTGTCAATTACAAAATCTCACATATCTATCTCTCTCTCTCTCTCTCTCTCTCTCTCTCTCTCTCTCTCTATATATATATATATATATATACAGAATAATATATGGGAAGGTGTGTATAATAACAATTCTATACACATCCGAGGTGTGGGATGTTACATAAACCATGAGAGAGAAGCTCAAGGAGTTTTTAAAAGCATCCCACACTGAGGGTGTGTGTAGAATTAAAGTGTTACACACCTCCCCATGTTTTATTGTATATAATTGCTGGGTAGCGGGGTTTTTTTTGCCTTGAAAACCCTGCTTAGCAATTCTAGAAAATGGTATGGCCAGTGGTTCCAGTAGTGCTGGTTTAATAGCACGGTCAGGCTGAAGTATAGTGCATGTGTGAGGGAGGGAGTGTGTGAGGAAGGGAGGGAGGGATGGAGTGCATGAATCAAGGGGAAACCTGGCTCATGTTCACCGGTATAGCCAGCTGATTGTAAGAGCAAGTTATAACTGTGGTTCCCCAAGGGAGAAAATGCTGTCTAGGTATTATAAATAAATAAGGACCAGTGCTCAGGTTTTGTCTGATGCTTGCAGGATGATTATGGCAGGCCATCATACTGTCACATATGCAGAATACATCAGGTCAATGTGTCTGTCTGAAAGTCTGCCCATCAAAACTCGGGAAAAGAAAGGATTTTAGAAAATATTCCTTAAATTAAATGTAATCAAATTCCATTTAAGTAGTTTCCTCTTACTTTTCTAGATAAAGATACTAAGAATAAAGCTGATACAATTGCTGCTTTTTGTCACCTGCAGTATGTTCTCCCTAAAATGGGTGCTATAGTTTCCTGTAACTAAGGGTAAAAGAAGACTTTGTGGGAGGTTGTCATTAAAATCTCACATGTGGGTACCAGTTCAAACCAGGAGTGACCCTTCTTGGGCAGCTCAGGCACTTGATGAGATGACAGCAACTCCAGACAGTGCAATCACAAAACTAACATGAACGCAGTCAGACAGGATGCATGACTCAAACAAGAAACTGAAATGCTGTAGGAAACTTGGTATGCTGGAATCTGCTGCTTGTGCCTTCTTAGGTTTTACTTGCGGTTCATGCTGCTGATGGGAGCATACTGTAGAAGAGAAAAAGGGAAAAGACATCTTAAAAAGAGCTTCATCTTTAGCAGTAATCACATTACTTCTCAATGAGAATAGGCTGCAACAGCAAGCTGTATTACTGGCTTATGAAATCAACCTCCACAGCAAAGAGGTTCCACCTACTGTATACTGTCTAGAGCCTACCCTCTTATCCCATGCAACCATTAAATGCAGTGGTTCCTATGGATGTTTACTAAAGGTTTTTCTCTAATTCCAGGGAAAAAGGAAATTAAAGAATAAACTCGCAAGAACATATATACCATATACTGTGTAGTTATTTCAGTATTCATGTGGAAATTGCATAGTTTTATTAAAAGGGAATGAATACTTCAGAGCCTCCATAACATATCTTGGAATGTTTACCCAGAATGCATTTTATAGTATGAACCCCACATTTGCTGCCATCAGTAAAAATACAGCAGCTGGCAACCTTGACCCTTTTTTAAATGTCAAAGTGCTAAAAATCTTGAGAAGTCTGAATAATCCAACCTTCTCATTGAGAAATGTACAGAAGGAGTGTAACACACATAAGGCTGTGCAATGCAGGGGCATCATGTTTGATTTAGGGATTGGATGTACAATCCATGTTGCAAAGAAGTTGCAAAGCATTAGTCAAGTGAATTTGCACCCTGTAGTGTGCATTAAATCTTTGGGAGTCTATTATCTCCTGCTGTAAACAACATGTAAGTGTGTTAACCCCACTATAAAGTGTTTTTTTGCAATAAAAATAAGATAATGTTTTTATTTGAAATGGCATAATGAACATATGAACATACAAAGAAGCCAACAGAAGAAGGCCATTTGGTCTATCGAGTCTGCTCATATTGCAGGGTCAACAGCTTGAGCTAATGTCCCTGCCCTCCCTCCCCACTCCTCCCATCTTCCCTACCCATGATCTTTACCTTCCTCCATGCCTATTCCTGCCTCTCTTAAAACTGCCCACTGTCTTCAACGAGATGACCTCCTCTGGCAGTGCATTCCAAGTGTCCACCACCATCTCTGTGAAGAAGTGCTTCCTGACCTCCCTTCTAAACCTCCCACTCTCCAGCTTAAGACTCTGCCCTCATGTTATGATTGCCACTCAGCTTAAAGAGACTCTCTTTCTCAACCTTATTTATTCCTTTCAAGTACTTGAAGGTCCCAATCATGTCCCCTCTCTTTCTCTCCTGTCTTCCAGGGAGTACATGTTCAGTGCCCTTAGCCTCTCCTAATATGCCTTACCTGCTGACCTGCTGTCATCTTTGTAGCCCTCCTCTGGACCTTCTCCAGCAGATTAATGTCCTTTTTGAGGTGTGGGCACCAGCACTGAACTCAGTACTCTAGATGAGACCTTACCAGTGACCTGTACAAGGGCAGTATAACCTCCTGTCTCCTACTACTGATCCCCTAGATATGCATCCCAGCATCTTGTTTGTCTTTGCTGCTGCTTTCTTGCACTGTATGGAGTGCTTCAGGTTGCTAGTGATCATAACTCCCAGGTCCTTCTCTTCCTCTGATGCAGATAGTCTGACTTCACCCCAGAAGTACTCTGTCCTGGGATTCTTGGCTTCAATATGCATAACTTTGCATTTCTTGGCATTGATGCCAAGCTGCCAGACCCTGGATCACCTCCCCAGCTTTTCCAGATCTTCCTGTAGGTCCTGTATCCCTTCAGCTGTGTCCACTCTCCCACAGAGCTTGGTGTCATCCATAAATATGCACATTTTGCCCTTAATGCCATCCCCAATGTCACTGATGAAGACATTGAACAACACAGGCCCCAGCACCGAGCCCTGTGGGACCCCACTGGTTACCTCTCTGGTGCCAGATAACTTTCCCCCCACAACCACCATCTGGGTTCTGTCTCTCAGCCAGTTTTTCACCCATCTGGCCATCTTTTCCCCAACCTCAAGATCCACCAACTTCCTGATCAGCCTTTTGTGGGGCACAGAGTCAAAGGCCTTGCTGAAATCAAGATAGAGGATGTCTGCTGCTTGGCCCCTGTCTACTGTTTTAGTGACACAGTCAAAGAAGTCAATCAGATTTGTTTGACATGATCTCCCCCCCATGAACCTATGCTGCCTTGCATCCTGGAGACCATGGTCCTCTAGATATTCCATCAATGTCTCCTTTAGTATGGTCTCCATGAGTTTGCCCACACTGGAGGTCAGACTGACTGGTCTGTAATTCCCTGGGTCATCCTTGATTAATTAATGTATTGATTGATTAATGCTTTGATTAGGAAAATTTGTTCAAGGGAAGAGTTCTGATAGTGTTCTCTAGTTATGTCTTTTAAAGTAGGAGTTGCAGGGTTTGCAGAGTTTCACAGTACTGAGTTTGAGATACTGTAGAAACACAGCAACGTAGAAACATAGAATGTGATGGCAGATGGCTGCCAGACCCTCCCAGTCTGCCCATTTTATCTTTTTTTTTAAATAATGCTGCGGACCTCACTGGATCGATGGCACCATTGCAACCCCTCCCCTTCTCCTCTATTCCTTACTCCTGCAGTTCCCCCTCACTACCTTACCACCACAGTTCCCTTGTGTCTGTCCCAGGCACTTTTTTTGAACTCCTTTGCTGTTTTTTCCCCACCACCTCCTCTGGAAGCCTATTCCAGGGATCTATCACCCTCCTGAAATTACCCTGCTCAAGCTTCATAGCATGCCCCCTTGTTCTAGAGCATTGTTTTTCCTCTCAAAAATACTCCCCTCCTGTACCTTATTTACTCCTATTAGGTATTTAAATCCCCCCTCTCCCTCCTCTCCTCATAAGGCTTTTGATGCAGACCCTGCACCATTTTGGTGGCCCTCCTCTGGACGGCCTCTTTTCTCTCCATGTCCTTCCTGAGGAGTGGTCTCCAGAACTGGACACAGTATTCAAGATGGGTCTCACCAGTTATCTATACAGGGCTGACCACCTCCATCTTTCTACTGGTGATACCCCTACCTATGCAGTCCAGCATCCCACTTGCCCTACTGATTGCCTTATCACACTGCCTGGTCATCTTTAGGTCATCCAATATAATAACCCCTAGGTGTCTTTCCTGCTTTGTCCTCGTAAGTATTGTTCTGCCTATTTTGTACTCTGCTGTCAGATTATTACTGCCCAAGTGCATTATCATGCACTTTTTTGCATTGAAACCCAGCTGCCATACTCTTGACCACTCCTCCGGTCTTTTCAGATTCCCTCCTCATCCTTTCCACCCCCCCTTGAGTGTCCACTCTGTTGCAGATCTTGGTGACATCAGCAAAGAGCCAGACCTTTCCTTCCAGTTCCTCTACTACGTCACTTATGAAGACATTGAAGAGGACCAGATCCAGCACTGATCCCTGAGGTACCCCACTGATCACCCTCCCTTCCTTGGAGCGAACTCGGTTTACCACTTACCCTCTGTGTCCTGTCTGCCAAACATTTTTTTTACCCAGGTTACTACTTATTACTCATCCCTAAGACCTCCAACTTACATTCCATGTAATGGTGTTGAAAGCCTTGCTGATTTCCACTTCCCCATCCCGATCTAACTCCTTGGTCACCCAGTCAAAGAAATCTATTAGATTTGTTTGGCATGACATTCCTCCCATGAATCCATGCTGTTTTGGATCCTGTGATCCACTGGATACAAGATATTCCACTATCCTTTTCCTGAATAGTGTTTCCATCAACTTACTCACCACTGATGTCAGGTTGACAGGCCTATAGTTGTCCTCCATGCTATCACTTTTATGAACTGAGACTACCTCTGCCCTCCTCCAGTCCCCTGGGACTACGCTGGTCTCCAGTGATCTGTTAAATAGGTTGGTCAGAAATGCAGCCAGTACCTCACTGATCTTCTCTTCACCCTTGGATGTACCCCATCTGGCCCCATAGCCTTGGCTACCTTCAGGTTAGCCAGTGCTTTTCAGACTTTTTCCTTAGAAAATGGACTGGTGTCCAGTTCACTCCATCCAGAGTCCCTGGTCCCTTTTCAAGATCCCTTCCCCGCCCTTCTACTGTGAATACCGAGCAGAAGTATTTATTCAAGATGTCTGCCTTCACTTGAGCCCCCTCCATACAATCACCCCATTCCCTTTTTTTTCCAACTCTTTTTGACTCCAGTCACTACTGCCTGGGGCCCCTTTGATCAGCTTGCTTTATCCCATCCACCGAGATCCTTCCTGCCTAAGGACCTGATCCTACAACCCATCTGTGACACACCATCAAGGTCCCCCCACTTGATTACCCCTCAAAGTGGGGTCACTTTCAGCTTTGCAGTGCCTTACCATGTCTTACCATTTCAAATCTGAGCCACTCAGGTGGAGCTAAAAATCGAGGGATATACAGGTCCCAGGAGAGCAGGCTCTGGTGGTGGAAGTGGGGGCAGGCGATGTCTACCTCTCAGGAGGTGGGATGTTTCCTGCATCTGGTTTCCACCTGGAGGTGCAGACATGCAATGACATCCAGCATGAGACTGGCATGCTCCTGCACCAGTCCTGCTGCCATCCACCATCATCTCTGCCCCTTCCAGGATGATCCCTGCTGTTGCACATCCAGTCTCCAGTGGATGTCGCTGATAGCAAGGATGCCATAGACCACCCTCCCCAGGAAAGGAAAGCAATCCTCTGGACACTCAAACCTCTCTCTCTCTCTCTCTCCTGGCCAACCCCAGCAGCCTGAGCTTGCTCCCAACTGTGGGTCACCAGTGTAGTGTGAGGTGTGGCGTCCAGCGCCTCATCCCTCAGTGCCAATCAGCCAGTCACCCACTTCCTTGTTTAACCACACAGTCCCTCACCTTTGTCTTCCTTATCTCGTTTAAATACCTGAAAAATGTCTTGTCCCTTTTTGATATTCCCTGAGCAATTCTTTCTTCAGTCTGTACCTTTGAGCTCCTTACAGTTTTTTTTGCCTCCTTTTGTTTTACTAGATACACCTCCCTATCCTCCTCCTCCCTCTGGGTCCTCTTATACCTTCTGAATGCTATTCATTTAGCCTTTATTCTTCTTCCTTCTCTTTGGAGAAGCACAGGGGTCTCCCTTTCTTTTACTCTTGCTTACCTACTTGACACATAGGTTTATTACCTTCTGTCCCCTCTTTTAGTTTTCCCACTTTTCCTCCACCCCCACGCGTCCTCAACCCCTGCCACGTTATTCCAGAGACATTCCCCCATCCTTATGAAATCAGCCTTTCTGAAGTCCAGTACTCTTTCCATTGTGTGGTTGGATTCTACAGCAGTTCTTATATGGAACCATGCTGTACAATGATCACTGGTCCCCAGATGGCTTCCCACCTTGCTATCCTCAATCCTGTCCCCATTTGTAAGCACCAAATCCAGTACTATCCCATAGCAAGTGGGTTCACTAACCAGTTGCCTGAGGAATGCCCCCTGCAGGGTTTCCAGGATGTCCCTGCTCCTAGCTGAAGCTGCAGCTAGAAGGCTCCAATCTACATCTGGCATACTGAAGTCCCCCAACAACACCTCCCCATTGTTAGCCATCTTTGCTTCAAACATTTCCCTATCTACTGTAGGTCCTCTCCCTGAGCTGGAGGCCTATAGATCACCCCTGTCTGCAGCGTGGCTCCACTGCCCAATTTTAGGGTAAACCCACATCATCTCTGCCTTCTCCTGAATCCCCTGTATTTTTGTCACTTTTATGTTATCTTTCACCTAAAGCACGACTCCCTGACCTTTCATTCCTACCTTGTCCATCCTGAATAACATGTACCCTGGTATGACCATGTCCCGGTCATGGCTGGCTGAGCACCATGACTCAGAAATGGCCATGATATCCAGGTCGGCCACTGCCATGATGGCCTCTAGGTCTGGGATCTTATTTCCCAGATTTCTAGCATTAGCACATTTGGCCTTCCAGATTTTGTACACTGCTTACTGGTTCCCCCCTTTCCTTTTGTGCCTATTTTCTCATCCTTCTCTTCTGACCCCAGTCCCCCTTTACTAAATCCCTTTCATCTTGACTTACTTGCTCCATGGTGGTGTTCTCACTCTCTGGGCTTCCTCACTCACTGTCTCAGCCTGTGGTGGTGGTGGTGGTGGTGGGGGGTACTCTCCCTCTCTATCTCCACCTCCCCAGTCGGTGAGTTTAAATGTTCATTGAAGTAATGTATTTTTTTTTATACTTTATGTTTATTGTTTTTCAAAGTACTGACATACAAGAAAGTGTTATCCTGGTTTTGAGTATCACATATCAGGAATTATACATCACATAACTAGGATAGTTAACTCAGCATCCATTGTTACATCATATGAGGACGGACTCCTAAATTTTAAACATGCATAGCCAAAATACTATTACTAATCGCCTGGCAGCAAGAACGTGGACATTAATTGCAATCAAATCTGATAAGTGTCCATGTGCCTATTTGGCACTTAAACTATTTCTGCACAAGGCGTAAGTTTTGTCCATGTAACTCTATATTTTATTATTCCATTACTCCAGTAGACGTCTCAGAGAGAACCCCCCATACTACTTCAGACCCACTTGAAACATTAATTATAAACATTTTGTAATTAGCAAAAACCTCAAACACAATCTCCCCATCAGCCCAAGCCAGTTATTATTACTTAAGCTTAGAATACAGGCAGTTTTAAAACGTGCATATATGCATTACTAGCAAGTAATAAATTCAACAAGCATTTAATCCAAAGCAATACAGGAGTCTGTAGCGTAGGTAGTATTAGGCCCACCAAGTGGCAGTTGACTTACTGACATTTTAATAACCTGCAACATCAGTCCCCTTCATCAGAGTCCCTATTTGTGTCCTGTTGTGCGAAATCCTTCTGAATTGCAGACAATTGTTTCCCGGCTTCTGATGGGTCAGTGTAGACATATGTTTTCCCCACATATTGGATTCGAAGTCGGGCAGGAATTTGTAGTGCGTAGGAGACCCCAAGAGCTCGCAATCCAGTATGTACTGCATCGAATGCCTTGCGATGTTGTCGTGTAGAAAAGCTCAAGTCCGGGAAACAAAGCACTATTTCCCCCGAGGTTAACATTACTGCACCCTTCATTTTAGCTGCTGTAAGTACCTTGTCTCTGATATGTTGATCTGTAGTAACTGGCAAGATTGCATGCGGCAGATCTAATGATGGTTCGCAACGTCTGGGGGTGATTCGGTACACCTTTACTATCTCCCCCACTACTTCAGTGTCCCAGAGTTGGGATATTAGGGATTCAGTATGTCATAGAAACATAGAAACACAGAAGTTGATGGCAAATTAGGACCGCAAGGCCCATCCAGTCTGCCCATTTCTTTTTCTACCTTATAAATGTGCCATCAGCCTTTGCTCTGTCAGTGGCCTATCTATTCATACTCATTTGTATTGCTCCCTTATGCCTATCCCATGCCTGTTTGATATCCCATTAGATCTCACCCTTCCAGTTGTTCTGGGACTCCTAAAATGTGAAGATTAGCTAAGTGGACCATATTTTCAAGCTGTTCCATCCGGAGTCTCAGAAGATTGTTTTTTGAAATAACTCCCGATATGGCCATAGCAGTATTGTTAGCAGATTCAGCCGCTCCTTCAGCAGTTTCCGAGGCCTTCGCTATTTTGGTATCCATGGCTGCCAGATGATTTGTAATTGTGTCCACTTTTTTATCGAGAAGTTGAATTGCCTGCAGTAGCACCCCATTAGTTGGTTCAGTGGAGCTCAGCTCGTGACTAGAGATCCCTGCTGTTGACTGTTCACCAGGCCTGTTTGATTTCGCCCCACCACTATCTTGTGGAGGCTTTTTCTTCAGGTGTATCATTTCAAAATGAATCAAGTTTTATATCAATCTGTCCCTTTCTGAAAGAAGCTTAAGCTGATGTAGATAGTTGAAATTATTATAAGCTTTTTAAAGATACTTTGGGGTCTGAAAACGATCGGTTCAGGGAGCTCCCTGAGAGACGTCTGTTCCCTTCGGCTGCTGGCTCCTCCCCCCTAAAGTAATGTTTAAACCGTCCACTAAGGACTGTGACTCCCTCCTGGAAAGATGTGGGTCATCCCCACTGTATAGGCCCTCATCCTCTCAGGTGGTCCCCCAGTCCCCAATGTAGCTTTACCCCTCCACTCTGCACCATTCCTTCAACCTTGAGTTGAAGTCACTGATGCAGAGCTCCCTCCCCTTTGCCCTGTTGTAGACAAACAGTACCTCTACAAAGGCTACAGAGTGTGCCACCTGACCTGGACTTGTTCCCAGCCCCCTGAACACTCCCTGGACTGTGGCTGCCATATCTCTAACCAGATCATTTGTCCCCAGGTGAACAATGACACCCAGCTCCCCCTCAATTCCCACTGCCCTAATGATCTGTAGGGTATGCTTCCCATCCCTCCTTGCCACAGTGCCAGGTAGGCACCTGAACTCCCTCTCCGCCCCTTTCCTACTCCCAGCTGAGTCCCACTGATGATTGAGTGCCCCACCAGAAGTTTCTTCCTCCTCCTTCTCCGGGGCCCTCCTTCTTCCATCTTGGGGCCTCCACCTGGGAGGGACACCACATCCCCCTTAGTCACTTCCATGGGTGCCTCTTGGCAGTCCTGCTCTGCCAGCATGGTGTAGGAATGTTTCCATTGAAATGGTTGGGGAATGTGCCTGTGACTCCCCCAACCTTCCATATCCCACCACCCCCTCCCTCCCTCGAGTCCAGCGTAGTCCAGCCACTCCTCCTATCTGGCAACTTATGAGGTAATGGGGTCAGAATTAAGTTGTCCCAGGGTGGGAGAGAAGGTCCCGGACTCCCAGCCAATGTGGCTTTGAGCCTAGTGACCTCATCCCGGCTCATAGTAAATGCAGCTTTAAGTCTAGAGGCCCCCTCTGCCAATCCAGAAAGGCGCATGCAAATGTGGAAGCACCGCAGTCTCCAGAAGGTCTCCCTGAAGACTGTAGCCCCATAACCACTATGCTGCACCACTCCCTGAGTCCCCACATTTTCTGGTCCTCTACTCTTTATGCTTTCTGTCCTCCTGATCCAGAACCCAATGAGACTAAGCTGTCCCCAGTAGCAGTTAACCAATGCACAATACACCCATTTAGCACAAAACAACTTATTTTAAATATATATATATATATTTAAAATTATTGTTTTTTTAGTTTTTTAGGTTAGTTTTCCTCCTTCTCTGGTGTCTTTCTTCTGACCGATTGGCTCTTCCCCTGACCAAAACACTGGAGCTTCCGCTTGCCCATCAGGAGTTGCGACATCATCAGGATATGAAGATGATATGGAATAATCTTTCTACCAATATTAAAATGTCTTCCTTCTTTCAAATCTTTTTCACATTTTGTGTCCCTGCATTGTAAAGAACAAGATGGCGGTACCTGTTTTAGATAACTTATTTAATTTTACATAAATTATATTGTATATGATGTGAGCTATTTTATACCTTTAAAACTTTTATACTTAAATGCATTGACCTAAGGTCATACCTGAAAAAGGATTATTGATTGAGAGAATGCTTCTGACCAATTGCAGCATTCCTTTACTCTCCAAGTGAGACACTCTTATTCTATGAAGAGTGTGTCATGCACAGCTGTACTGGAAATGGCATGTTTGAGGTAGGTTTTGTAAAACTGTAATATATTTTTGATAAGCTTGATCAATAATATATTAATACTGCCACCTACACCACTCTTATCGCCGTAAGAATGGTCTCACTTATATCCTTATGGTATCAGAATCATTCACCTTCAGTTCATGCTTCTCACACCCTAAGAATGCATGTGAGCCCAGTCTTTTTTTTTTTAAATCAAGGTTGTATACTCCCGAGCATCTCAGGTGGCTGCTTCAGCCCTGTCCCAGACTCCTCCACCTGTTTCTTACCCGCCGGTACCTCCAAGCCCCATTCTCCCATGGATTTCCCCCTGTGGTGGGACTGGGAAGGGGAGGGCTGTCCTACCCCCATCCAGAAGTTCAACATCCAGATTGGGGGTCCAGAGATCCAGTGACAAAGCAGGGCAGAGGCAGTCTGACAGGGCTTTATGTAGCCTGAGACTGTCATTTTTCCTGTGATTTTTCTCCCCTGCCGTGTTGGGACGAAGGCGTGTGCACATGGAGGTGCTCATGTTCTATGTAACCACGACCCTTGCTCGTGCACTGCTGTAGGCTGTGCCACTGCCACCCATCCTGCACTATGTGGCAGCCAAGGAGCAATACAGTGTGTCCACCCAACCCCATGAGAGGAGAGCAGTTGTTGGATGCTCAATCCTCTTCCTCACCATCGACCCCCAGCAACCAGTGTTGTCCCTGAACATGGGTTACCGGCATGTCAGGGGGTAAGACATTCAATGTCTCAGTCCTCTATGCCACTGGGCTGACTTGCTGCGTGAGACCACTCTTTTTTCTCACTCCTGCTGCCTGGGCATCCTTTGGAGGTACCCACAGGGCTGTGCCTCTCACTCCCTGTCGGAACCCTTGCATCTCCAGGACACCCCCCCAGATGACTTGGTAGACCCAGCCCCCCAGATCACCCCCTGGGAAAGTTCCACCCTCCCTTGGCAGCCGGTTCCAGGATTAGAGGGACCTACCTTGTTGCTGGGTCGGGCATGGGGAGTCCTAGGTGCACAGGGCCAATGTTGGGATGTGGGCAAGCTGCAAGGCTCCTTGTCATATCACCAGGCAGCTGGAGGGTTTTTCTGGTGCTTGTTTATGCCTGCTATCCCCCAGCCCCCCCAAGAGCTCGGATATGCAGTGGCATCAGGTCGTCTGCCACAGCTCTTGTCCCTCAAAATGTTGCTTCTAGCATACGCAGTACCTCTGGTCTTCACCAGGGGCTACGGCAGTGCTGGGCAAGCCTGAATCCCCCCCCACAGAGAGAGAGGAGAGCTGTCCTCCGGATGCTCGATTTTGTCTGTCCCCTGCTGACCTCCGGTGGCCCAGGCTCATTTCCGAACCCGAGTCGCCGGCATGGCGTGAGGTGTGGTGTCCAGTGCCTCAACCCTCAGTACCACCGGGCTGGCTCCCATGAGACCACTCTTAACCATAAGAGTTGAATCAGTGTCAGTATTAACATAAAATATAAATTCCAGTGTGCTATCCTGATACCAAAATAAATGAAATGAGATTAAATAAATTAAAATTTTCCAATCCAGGGTTTTCCTTCTTCGGTATATTCTAGATTTTAGTTGGGAGGAGCAGTGTTGCACTGCTCTGTTGTAGCAGTTTTGTCAGTTGCTGATTCTGTTGTAGCTGCAACTTTGTTTTAAGTTGCAATGGTGGTTTCTGTGTTTGTTACAATTTCATTTTTTTGTATTAAGGCAGCACTTTTTAAATACTCAGGATGAGTAGGGGTTGGGTTACTGTTCTTTAATCTAACCATAGGAGAATCATGGGGTACAAGGTGAAGCCAAGTACCTTATGCCCCTGGTGTTAGATTAACAAAGGTAGCCCACCCTCTGAAGTAAATAAATATTATTACTAAGCAAAATGTATTTTATATTAAAAAAAAATTTCATAAGTAAAATTCTAATGGTTCTATTGCACATGAGGATTTTCAGTTACTAATATAACCCTTGTAGAATACTGTCAGCCAATCAAAATGCTCTGTTTCCAGACCCTGTTTAATGAGCGAGCAATAAGACAAAACAGGATGTGTTAGGTTATGATAACCAACCACCCATGGGTGTAGTGAGATCCAACGTGCTAGATAATGGATATTACAGCCCCTGGATGGGGGAGTAATTTAACCTAACCACACCATGGGGTGTCTTATTACACTTATTAGAGGGAACATAAAAAAAAAGTATTGTTTACATTTGCTAACATAATTGTAAATTTAGACATGTGTGACATCTGTTTTAACACCCCATGCATTGTTTTGTGTTTGTTTTGAAATATAACTATTTATTCTTTATTTAAGACCCAGTATTAAAGAGGGAATCTGGTCAAAAGTACTGCATTGCAGAACTGGAATCGGCTTATGCCCAATAAATCTCATACCAAAAATTAGGTTTCTATGTTAGTTAGTTTAAAAGTTATGAGCTATTTTGCAAGACTGATTGCACTCCCTGTTCAAAAAAAGCCAGTTTCAGTGAAAAGCCACTGATGATGTCACAACCAGAACTCACAGTCTAGCCTGCCCTATCAGCAACCTTATATGACCTATTTCTTCAAAGTTATCAAAACTGTAGCTGTAGTATTTATTTAAAAAACCAAAACTGGCACAGGGTTGCCTGCAGTGCTTGCATTTTCAGAATGTTCAGATGCATGGTACTGTACTTTAGAATGCATCAGGAGGTGGTTTTGGAATGCAGCACTGAACAAAGGTATAGACTGTCAAAGTGGTGCACAGCTTTAGAATGTTTGGGGTGACATGTAATCTCGGCATGTGGCAGGGATGTGCCATCTCACAGTGTGGTGGGACACTCAATCTCAGAATTCGACAGGGACACACATTGAAGAATTTAGTGGGGACTGGCAATTCTGGAGTATAAGTAAGGATGTACTGTACACTGTTGGAATATGGCAGGACACACCATTTTCTATTGAAACTGCTCGTCCTTGCCACATTCGGGAACTGTATGCTTCCACCACATTTTAAAATTGTGTATCACATCCCCATCACAATCCAACATATTCCAAAATAATGCATCCTCACCACATTCCAGAATGGCACATCCACACCACATTCCAAAATTGTGTTTCAATGCCACATTCTGAAACTGTCACCATCACATTCCAAAACTGTGTCATTGCCACATTCTGAAACTGCATCACCACCACTTTTTGAAACTGCATCACCGTCACATTCAAAAATTGTACGTCACTGCCACATTCTGAAACTGAGTGTCACTGCCAAATTCTGAAACTGAGCATCATGACCACATTCCAAAAATGTGCACCACCGCCACATTCTGAACTTGTGCATCACTGCCACATTTTGAAGTTGTGCATCATGCCACATTCCAAAGTTGTGCGTCACTGTCACATTCCAGTCATGCGCCACTGCTACATTCCGAAGTTGCATGAATGTTCATCACCCTCATTCTGAAACTGCACATCACTGACACATTCCAAAACTGCACATCAGCATCACCACCACATTCCAAAATTGTGCATCATCGCCTCATTCTGAAACTGTGTGTCAGCCACATTCTGAAACTGCGCATCAGCCACATTCTGAAACTGCATGTTACTGCCACATTCTGAAATTGTGCATCATCGCCACATTCTAAATTTGTGCATCATCACCACATTCTGTAATTACATGTCAATGCCACATTCTGAAATTTGCATCGCCACCTTATTCCAAAACTGTGTGGTAATGCCACATTCCAAAACTGAGCATCACTGCCACATTCTGAAATTGTGCGTCACTGCCACATTTCAAAGCTGCATGTCTCTTCTACATTCTAAAATTGTACCTGCCTGCCACATTCTGAAATTGGGTGTAAACGTCCATGGTCCAGTATTGCCTGTCATTGTCACATTCTGAAAATGTGCATTCCCACCATATTCCGAAACTGCACATCCCCACCACATTCTGAAGATGAGTGTCACTGCCACATTCAAAAATGACATGCTCAAGTTACATTCTAAAATTATGCATCCCTGCCTAATTCTGAACTTCCATGTGGTTACCAGATTCTGAAACTGTGTCACTGCCACTTTCTGAGATTTCATGTCCATGCTACATTCTGAAATTGAATGTTGCCACCACAATCTGAAATCAAGCATACCAACCACGTTTTGAAATTTTGCATCACTACACCACATGCCAAATTAATCCATCCAAAACACATTATGAAATTACATATCCCTACCACCTTCCACAACTATGTGTCTCCCGCATTTCAAAATTGTGTATCTCTACCACATTCTAAAACTATATGACACTGCCACATTAAGAATTTTAGCATCCCTGCCACTTTCCAAAACTGTGTGTCCCACCTACTTTCTGAGATTGTGTCTTTGCTGTATTCTACAGTTGCAGTCTGGTGACATTTCAAAATCTCATCCCGGCACTGTTATAAAAACTGCACATATTTTTGTCATTTTAAAGCCATGTTTGCTGCTATATTCAACCCCCCATCACATTCTTAAGTGCTGTACCTTGCATCTGCACATTACGAAAATGCATGCCCCGACTCACCCATTGTCAGCTTTCCTTTTCCAGATGTTTAATACAACTGCAGTTTTATGTAATGTTGGAGAAATAAGTCTCGTAAGGTAGTTTGCAAGAAGGACTAGGCTGAGTACTGGTTGTGACATCATCAGTAGCTCTTTACTGAAACTGGCTTTTTTGAACAGGCAGTACATTTAGGGTTACAAAATGACTTGTAACTTTTAAACAAAGTAACTCAGAGATCTTGTTTTTGGCATGCCACTGACTGGGGATATGCTGATCCAAATTCTGAATTTACTGATACTAGATATTTTGGCCAGACTCCCTCTTTAATGCAGCCCTTTTCCTGCCCAACATTCCTTTTTTAATTACCTAGTATTTCCAGAACCAAGTGACATCAATTTAGCTGCAGAGTACAATGAAGCAGAACACAATGACATTGGCTGAGCTGATATCACTGTATGGAGAGCACAATCGGGAAGAACAGTTCAGTAGTTTGTGGAACAGAAGTAGGTGTATCAGGCTCACTGAAGACCTTTAAAGAAGTCCTGCAATCATAAGCAAGTTTGGGAGCCAAATGCTTTTGAGGCACATTGGGGCTGCCAGAGTCCATGAGTATATAGCTTGACAGCAGGACCAATCACAGTGGTCGGCCTGTTCTTTAGCATTTGAATTTGTAGCTTTGCAGTGGTGGTGGTGAGGGGGTGTAATGGGAGTGGGCAGCTGACTTGTTATTTTGAAATTCACCAGTTAGAGAGCAGGCACCTTGTCATTCTGAAATTCAATGGTTTTAATTAGGTTAGGAACAGACAGAATGTGGCAGGGTTTTAAATGTGCTGGCAGTTACAGTGTATTTGACATGATGCTCTAAAAAAAGGCACAGGGTGTCTTTTGTCTAGTACTGTAGTACCAAAAAACAAATCATTGATTGCATTCTAATGACACAGTAACTTTATCAATACCTTTGTTTAAATATCATACGCAAAGGTTTTTGCATATTGTTAATAAAGCTTGAATTCAAGTCCCTGTGTCGTGATTAGAGTTTCCTGAAAATGTCATGATGTTTGGTTTTGTGGTTTTCTTTAAATCAGCATTTGTTAACTTGCTCTACAGTGGCTGAAAACAGTGGAGTTATTTCTGTCTCTTTCAGTCAGGCTTGGAGAGTGATAACATCATCTTGGAGTACTGTAGCTTGCTCCTTCAGATTCCCAATCACAGCAGGCTGTAGAGTTAATGGTTTGCTCACCAGGTTTCTTACAAACTCAGTCTTTGGTTTGTGTTTAGATAGATTAGCTTGAAATCTATCATTTTCTTCTTATAAAAAGTTGATCTTTTTGAGTTTCAATGCCGAACTCAAGTTTTTTTTTTTTTTTACTGAAATCTTGGATACACCTGTGAGTGGATGCTTGTTGAGAGGTTCCACGTCATGTACATAAACAACAATACAAGGAATTCAGGACAATATACAGAAAAAACATTGAGAGTACAGTAAATAGATAATGACAATTTTAACATAAGGGTGCATAAATTCAAGCCAAATCAGTAACTTTAGAGATGTGCAAAGTAAGCCTGTGTCAGAAAGAAAAGTAGGGGAAAGGGGGAAGAAGGGATGGGATAGACAGGACAGTGTGGACAGAGGGGAGTAGGATGGGATAAAGGGAATGGAGATGGGGCTAAGTACCACGGTTTGCCTATCCTGGGGATAGGGGCTGGGAAGTGCTGGGGTCAGTCAGTGGGTACGTAGGATGACTAAGCAGTAGCACCTGCAGGTATTCATATGATGAAAGGGGTTGGTGCAATTTAAGTTTGAAGGGTCTAAGCATAGCAGTGCCAGAGATATCCATTGGTAGTGCTTTTGTCCAGAGAGGTGCCTGGTATGCAAAGGCACATTGTGCCATGGATGTGTGGCATCTGGGTATATAGAATGTTTGTGTGGAGGAGCTCCTGGTTTGCCTGGTATTTAGAGGAAGGGACAGCAGGTTCTGCACTCCAGGAGGAAGCTAGTTTAAAGCAACCTTTTTGGGCGAGAAGGCAGGATTGATATCTTATTCTGTTGTTCAGCTGGAGCCAGCCAGTGCGACTGTAGAGTTCGCAGGTATGGGTTAGTTTAGGTGCATTAGTGAGCAGGTGGCAGGCTTTATTTAGTGCTACAGTGATGCAATGGAGTGCCAAGTTGGTTGCAGATCCATATATTACCAGTCCATAATCTATAAGGGATACAATCGAGTTGTTAATTGCCATTATTTATTTATTTATTTATTTTATTTATTTCACTTTTGGATTAACACCTTTGAGCCAGTGGCTCTTTTACATAGGTTCCACGTCGAGAGACAAGAACTCACAATTATCAAATACAGATAGTATTGGGCAAAACCAGTATAAAAAAGGCAAACACAAGCAAATACAGTGCAGGTATACAGCAAGGTAATTATAAACAGCATTGGTGGTATTTTTGGTAAAGCCTCAGTAAATACGTATGCAGGCAAGCAGTACACATAAAAACAGAGATGGAATATGAGGTATGGTAACCAATACCAAGTGGTTATCTACCCAATGGAAGCAGTGGAGTCATGGTAACTTAACAGGCGAGTATCAAGGGTAGCAGCAGCCCCAGTATAGACCCTTGCAGTACTCTGGATCTGACAGGTTGGCTGTCAGATAGGACTTCCAGAATCCTGACTTATTGGGAGTGGAGGCTCAGGTATCTGCTTAACCAGTCCACAGTTTCTGTTGCCAGTCCAATTTCAAAGAGCTGCTGTAGAAGGAGGGTGTGATGAACTGTATTAAATGCCTTTGATAGGTCAGTGAAGGATGCCCTTGCTAGGTGGCCTTGGTCCAGGGTGTTCTTGATGAACCTGGTGAATTCTAGAAGGGCTGTGATGGTACTGTGGCCACCACGGAATCCATGTTGTTCTGGGCAGAGAAGCTTGTGTTGGTTAAGATACTACACCATCTGGTCAGCCACAATCCAATCCAGAGCCTTACAGAGCAGCGGGAGTATGGAGATTGGCCTGTAATTGTTGTGTGCTGTTCGGTCCCCACTTTTATGATCAGGGGTTACTGTGGTGGATTTCCATCTTAGCGGGAATTGGGAGTGGCAGAGGGAGAGGTTAATTATTTTTATTAATGGTTCGATTATTTTGTCCAGTGCCAGATGTATGAATTTAAGGTCCAGTGTGTCCCCACTATGCTTTGACTATCCGAGGACATTCACTACATATTTGTGTGTGTCAGCTTCAGAAACTATTTTGAAGAGGAAAGGCAGATGGTTGGGAGGCAGTGTAGGAGCCCTTGTAGTGACTCTTGGGTTAGGGGCATTGAAGAAGTCAGCCGGGAGGAGACTACTGAGGTCAGTAAAAGCCTGATTCAGTGAGTTGGTTATGAGTAAGGGGTTTATGATAGGGACACTCTCGACAGTGAGCATATCATGTTTTTTTTTATCCTTGCTTGTAATATCCTGTAGGTTTGCCCAGAAGGATTTGCTGCTGTTCCACGAGTTGGCGAGGGCTTCTTTGTAGTATTTACTCTTCGCCTGTCTGATCGCTTTTGTACAGTCATTATGGGCCTTTTTATATCGCTGAACGTTAGCTGCAGAGCCCTGTGAAGTAGTGGAAATCTTTCTCTGTGAGAGATCAGCTTGTCTGTATCACAGCTTTTAATTCTTTCTCATAAAAACTCAGATTTTTTCTATCAATATAACACAGGGTTGTTTAATGAATATAAAATAAATCTACATTTTGCTCATTCATAGAAATAGTTTGCCTTTGATGTAACCTACTGGGTAGACAGCAGCAGGGTGCAAGAGCCCTAGTTGTGGTGACAGGGGACACTGACAGCATGGTGCAGAAGCCTCAACTGTGGGGATGGACACAGGGGGGCATCAGAGTACAGCAGCCCTGATGTAGCAGAGTGAATGTAACTTAACAGGCGAGTATTAAAGGGCGTAAGAGGATGGGGTGCGAGAGTGCACAATGAGGGGTAGAAGTCGGAGAGGGGGAGAGATATTAGTATGGGGCAGTGCAGCCGGAGGCCTTGTCTAAAAGAGAAGGGGGGATGGGGTGAGAGGCAACAACTGTGGTGCAGGCCGGTAGTGGAGATTGTCAGGCCAGGATGACTTAAAGGGGTAGTGGTAAAAGTTCCAAGTTAAGGTTGGCAGGGGAGATTAGACAGCAAGAGAGGGCAGTTTGGCTAGTGGGTGGAGGAAAGATGATCCAAGTAAAATAAGAGAGTGAGGGGGGTTATGTGAAACAATCACAGAAGGCAAGGGCAACAAAGTGTTCATGGAGCCTCTGTTTAAAAGAGCCAATGGTGGGGGAGTTTGTAACCTCACTAGGTAGGGAATTAAATCTTTCAGAGCTCTAAAAGCAAAAGACTGCTGTCCTTGGAATGTGCGACAATGGGGAACTTGTAAGGTGTATGTATCTGAGCTTCTGTTATGACGGATATTATTGGATGGACTGAGGAGATTCCGCACTGCAGTTGGGAGCAGGCCAAAGGAGTCCTTCTTTACAGTGAGGCAAGTATGATAGAGAATCTGACCCTGCAGGTTTAACCAACCAGACTGCTCAAAGAGTTGGCAAGTGTGTGTCCGCGATGTAACTCCCAGAAGAAGTCTGCAGGCTTTATTCAAAGCTTTAGTTAATAAGCGTTAGTGCTGAGTCTGAGGTGGCTCTGTGTAAGGATTAAGCCATGAGAAAGCATGGGTCTACTGTGGTATTAATCCATGGTTGGGGGGGGTTGGACCACGAGGCCGAAGGCCAAGTGGGTCCAACCAACCAACCATGGATTAATTCCACTGTAGACCCATCCTTTCGAGTGGCTTAATCCGTTTGTAACATGGCAATGAGTGTATGACTAATAGTCTTTGAATAAATGAGTACAATCACACTGATTTACTTTCAGAATACTACAAATTGAACTATTAAACATGATGTACATATACTTGAAAACAATTGGAACACACCTATTGGAAATATTGTGGCTACTATTTCACTTTTGTTAAAATAAGTTTCATTACAAGCTTTAAGCTTTCTAACATCAAAACATATTTTACAACTTTTCAAAAACTTGCAATTCACTTTCTATTCTAGGTGCTTTGATTTTCCTCTCTATCTATTGGAAGATATGGGCTGCTCTGCATGATGGGAGTGTGCTATGGTACATTTTAGTTTTCTTTCTCCAGTTCCTTTGCAGACCAATAGGTGGCTGTCACGCAATCCTAGTAGCAC
Organism: Neoceratodus forsteri; assembly: GCA_016271365.2. Lineage (NCBI taxonomy): Eukaryota > Metazoa > Chordata > Ceratodontiformes > Ceratodontidae > Neoceratodus > Neoceratodus forsteri. The sequence goes on from CM057452.1 coordinate 1,783,759,215, forward strand.
AAGCATCTTTTCTCCAAATGTACTGAACTAAGCCAATCTGAAAAACACTTTATTGAACAACTACTATTTTGCGGAATATTATTTTCACTTTTTTTCATTCTAAACTACCTAACTCAGCAGGACATAGAACAACATAACGTTTACTGCTTTCATCTTTCAAATACTTGTTTTGACTACTATTGTTAGTCTGTTTCTTTGATTTATTTTTGTTTCTCTCAATTTATTTTTCTTTTCACCCACAGAAGTATCCTCTCTCTTTAATTTTGCTTTGTTTATCTCAGTGTCTGTTATTTTTGCTTTCGGTTATAGAAGCTGCATGCTTATCTTTACCACTGTGTATTCACCAAGACCAGGCTATGCCAGATAATATTATTCAGTCATCCACAATGCATTGCACCCACAGTTGCTTAGAAAGCAGTAGATCAGCAGGGATGGTAACAGTATGTAACTGTTCACTTCTACAGAAATATTGCTGCAGCATAATTAACAGTATATGTGGAGTTTAAATGTACAATCTTTAGTGGCTCATGAACTTCTGTTGTAGTTACAATATAGAACAGTCTTGAAAAAGTCAAAAACCCTGTGCCAAGAAAATTCTTAGTAAATACACACTGCAAGCTATTTGCATATTGCTTTCACTTGTATACTGCTTCTTACCTGTAGTGGATTGCCAAGGTATTACAATACAAACCATGATCTACTATGGTATTAGACCATGGTTTCTACTGTACCACATGGTGTGTTTGCACCTATCTGAGTGCTTCATTTCGTTTCTCTTTTCTATGCCATGTTACAAAAATCATTAGACCATAGTCAATTATCGAGATGATTGAGCTTTGAATTGCAAGCTTAAGGGCTTGTTCATTTAAGCGGTGCTTGTGTTTGTAGAGGAGATCTAAGCGGGTATTCACTGATTTGACGATAAGATCAGTATGGTTAGTATAGGACAATAGTTCTCAGACTTTGTCACAGTGAGCCTCCCCAAATCCACAGAAAAGATCTTGAGCCTCCCCCAAAAAATGAAATAATCTTGGGCCTCCCCAAAGAATAATAACGCACTGTTCTTTACACAGTACACCATGAATAAATTGAAACCCCTTTGAGTACTTGGCTGTCATTCAGTTCTTTGTCTTATAGTGACGTGGAACCTTTGAAAAAGAGCACCTGTGTGCAAAGGTGTTATTTGAATAAAATATAAAATAAATATCCCCCCCACAACAGGCCAGTCTACTTGCTCCACTATTTTGAATTTTGAACCATTGTTACCACTTGCTGCAGTACCTTCTTGGGGTCAGACTACTTTCTCAGCTTTCTGTCTATCTTGAATAACCTTCCTACATACCTTGCCTCTCCCTCTTTCCTGCTCTTAAGCAACTTCTCAGGAGTATGTTGCTGCTTCCTACTATTGCTCTTAGCACTTCTATGCTCAACCATTGTATTTGGGCTGTTCTGCCATGAGTCTACAAATTGATCAATTACCACCACTCACTGATTGTTCAATGTTCCTATTTGTTTGCAATTGTTGTTCATTTTGTATTGCTTGACTGTTTTGCAATTACCTTTTGAAATGTATCCACTCTGTACCCTTCCGTGGTACACCTGAAATGAGCCTCAATTCATTCACCTTCCCTTGTCACCGATTTTTAAATAAATACATTAATTTTGCCTACTATTGTCACCTTTCAGTTTGCTTCATCCCTTCACACAAAATATATCAAACTCAAAGTTTAAATACATTACTTTTTCAAACTTGCTTGGGCCTCCCCTGGAACAGGTTGGGGCCTCCCCAGGGAGGCTGGCCTCACCATTTGAGAACCCCTGGTATAGGAGATGGTCAAGTCCAACGTGACCCCGAGGTACTTAAAAGATTCCGTCTGTTCAAAGGCAAAATTGGTGCAGTTCATGACTGTCAGCAGTTTGACTTTATGCTTACTATGTGAGCCATGGAAGAGCATAGATTTTGTCTTTTTATAATTAAGCACCAGCTTCATCCTAATGAACCAGTCCTCAAGCACCTGGAATGGTCTGAGTTTTTTGTGAAAATAACAGCATCATCTGCGTATAGTAGGATCTGTTCTGTGCAGCAGTGGGGGAGCTTGTTAAGAAAAATGCTGAAAAGTAACAGCCCCAGGATTGACCCTTGTGGAACACCGGAGCAGACAGGGAGCTTGGAAGAGAGGGCATCTCCTATTTTCACTTGCTGCAAGTGGCTGGAGAGGTAGCTGTTGAACCATTGCAGGGTATTAGCAGACAGACCTAGAATGGCTAGCTGTTTGAGTAATAGGGGGTGGCTGACTGTGTCAAACACCTTGGAGAGGTCAATAAAGGAGGCGCCAACCAGATGACCATTGTCCAAGGCCTGCTGGATATAGCTCAAAAATTCAAGGAGAGTGCTGGTGGTGCTGTGACCCTTCTTAAATCCATGTTGATGCAGACATTGGAGATCATACTTCTCCAGGTACTTCCCCAGCTGGTCAGTGACAATTTTCTCTAGAGCTTTGGATAGTGGAGGAAGAATGGAGATGGGCCTGTAGTTGCCAAACTGAGCCTTGTCCCCACTTTTAAGAATGGGGGTCACCTGGCAAGTTTTCATTTGCTTGGGAACTGGGAGAGCATGAGGGACTTGTTGATGATCTTTGTTAGAGGAGTTAGAACTGCATCAAGAGTGAGGGAAATGAGTTTTAGGTCAAGGTTGTCTCCGCTTAACCTGGTCTTACCAAGTACTTTAGTTAGGCATTTTTTAGCATCACGTGCAGTCACAGCCCTGAAATAGAAAGGAGGATGTTCCGGCGCTGAGCTTTGCTGACCATTGGTTGAGTAACTAGAAGGGGGATCGAAGACGTTTGGGGGTAGAACATGGTTGATGTCAATGAAAGCAGGGTTGAAGGTGTTAGCACTCACTGTGGGATCAAGTGTTACTGTACCATTCAGATTTAGCATTGAGGGTGGGATTTGGAGTCTGGAGTTCGGAGGTTCAGTGCTTCATGGGTGAGACAATGTCTGTGTCGGTAGAGGATGCTGATTTTGGTGTTGATGGCTTTGGCAGTCTTGTCGATGTGCTGTGTGAAGGACAAGGCGGAGTCGATAGTTACTATCAGGTATTTGAAGTGTGGGATGAGTTCCAGGGTGCTGCCACTGTCGTTCCATATGGCCAAGGGGTAGCTTTTATGTTTGTTGTGGGTTGATGCGTAGAACATGGTTTTGGTCTTTTTATAATTCAGGACCAGTTTTTGTTCTTTAAACCATTTTTCAGCTGTTGTGAAGCCACTTTGGAGGCCCTTTTTGAAGAGTTCCAGGCACTGGTTGCTGGTGAAGATTACTGCGTTATCTGCATATAAGAGCATGCAGCATTGGCAAGCTGCCTGGAGGTTGTATAGGAAGACACTGAATAGCAGTGGCCCCAGTATAGACCCTTGCAGTACTCTGGATCTGACAGGTTGGCTGTCAGATAGGACTTCCAAAATCCTGACTTGTTGGGAGTGGAGGCTCAGGTAGCTGCTAAACCAGTCCACAGTTTCTGTTACGAGTCCAATTTCAAAGAGCTGCTGTAGAAGGAGGGTGTGATGAACTGTATTAAATGCCTTTGATAGGTCAATGAAGGATGCCCTTTCTAGGTAGCCTTGGTCCAGGGTGATTTTGATGAACCCGGTGAATTCTAGAAGGGCCGTGATGGTACTGTGGCCACCACGGAATCCATGTTGTTCTGGGCAGAGAAGCTTGTGTTGGTTAAGATACTCCACCATCTGGTCAGCCACTATCCGCTCCAGAGCCTTACAGAGCAGCGGGAGTATGGAGATTGGCCTGTAATTGTTGTGTGCTGTTCGGTCCCCACTTTTATGGTCGGGGTTACTGTGGTGGATTTCCATCTTAGCGGGAATTGGAAGTGGCAGAGGGAGAGGTTAATTATTTTTATTAGCAGTTCGATTATTTTGTCCAGTGCCAGATGTATGAATTTAAGGTCCAGTGTGTCCCCACTATGCTTTGACTATCCAAGGACATTCGCTACATATTTGTGTGTGTCAGCTTCAGAAACTATTTTGAAGAGGAAAGGCAGATGGTTGGGAGGCAGTGTAGGAGCCCTTGTAGTGACTCTTGGGTTAGGGGCATTGAAGAAGTCAGCCGGGAGAAGACTACTGAGGTCAGTAAAAGCCTGATTCAGTGAGTTGGTTATGAGTAAGGGGTTTATGATAGGGACACTCTCGACAGTGAGCATATCAGGTTTTTTTTTTGGATCTTTCCTTGTAATATTCTGTAGGTTTGCCCAGAAGGATTTGCTGCTGTTCCATGAGTTGGTGAGGGCTTCTTTGTAGTATTTACTCTTCGCCTGTCTGATCGCTTTTGTACAGTCATTATGGGCCTTTTTATATCACTGAACGTTAGCTGCAGAGCCCTGTGAAGTAGTGGAAATCTTTCTCTGTGAGAGATCAGCTTGTCTGTATCACTGCTTTTAGTTCTTTTTCATAAAAACTCAGATTTTTTCTATCTATATAACACAGGGTTGTTTAATGAATATACAATAAATCTACATTTTGCTCATTCATAGAAATAGTTTGCCTTTGATGTAACCTACTGGGTAGACAGCAGCAGGGTGCAGGAGCCCTAGTTGTGGTGACAGGGAACACTGACAGCATGGTGCAGAAGCCTCAACTGTGGGGATGGACACAGGGGGGCATCAGTGTACAGCAGCCCTGACTGTTTGAAAGGGGGTGTGCGTCGTGCAGCAGCCCTGCCCATGTGGGGCAGTGGAAGTGGGTAGCAGGGTGCACAGCAAAAGCCCTACCTCAGGCAGCTTAGGGTAGCATGGTACAGCAGCCCCAACTGTGGCGGCAGGGGAACCTGGGACTTTAGGGCTTAGCAGAGCACAGCAGCCCTAACTGTGGAGATAGGAACAGGGTGCAATAGGTGCAGCGTTCCTGAATGTGGGGGTGGGGAGAGAGGGCAGCAGGGTGTAGTATCCCTGTTTGGGCAGGGGCAGCAGTGTGCAGCAACCCTGATTCTTTAGGCTGGAAATGGAGGCAGCAGGATGCACAATCCCTGACTGTGTGGGAGAAGACAGTGGGCTGTAGGGTGCAGCAGCCTCGAATGTGGAGCAGAAGACAGTGGGCAGCAGGGTGCAGCAGCCTCGAATGTGGAGCAGAAGACAGGCGGCTTGTGGGACAGGGAACAGGTGGCAGCAGAGTGTAGCTGCCTCAACTGTGGGGAAGAGACATGGTGTATTGGGATGCAATATAGTGTTTCTATTTATGCACATACATGATGTATTTTCACACAGAAACCACCAAAGAACTGAAATTTGTGAGTTCAGACAGTACATGTGCTTGAAATAGAGTTTGACAGGCACCTGTTTGTCAATCTGACATGAAAAAAAATGTTCTTACATGAATGTATTTATGAAGGCTACATCAAAGCAGGGATTGACAAATTTCAAAATGGCATGCTAGTCCAGACAATGGGCCTTGACAAAAATGGTAGTCCCTGCATTTTGAGTGATAGTCCAGTACATTTCAGTGTAGTTTAAAAAAAAACTTATGTAGAAACAAAGTACATGTCTGCCCAGCAACCACTAATTAGGCTAGGTATGTTTAGAACAGTTGTGCATAGCCAAGTGGCAGTAGCAGCTCACTACCCTGGTACTTAGGCGAAAAAACCCAAAACCCAGGAGTGGCACGGCAGTGGCACTGGCGCTGGTGGTCAACAGTCACCTCCGGTAGTGGCACTCTATAGTAAGTGAGGTATGCATCCCTGTCTGTCAAAACAAGGAAAAGGGTGTTTTTTATAGGCAGATCACTGACTCTTATCCCCTTGTTCTACATTGACTGTATACTAGTTTCACATTAAGGCATGCCTAATGATCAATGTTGTTTGCCCATTAGCGGTGGGTTTTGGGGGGCTGCTGATAAATGTCTCTCCTCCCCCCACTGCTTTCTAACTGTCTTTGCATTTTCCTTAACTAAGGTGTGTGACAAAGAAGCTAGCATGTTTTTGTTAGTCATAATTTATTACCCTTTCTTAATATGCATGACAGAGAAGCCAGCTAGTCTGTTTACTTAGCCAGCAGCATATGTTCTCCATCCTACTCTTTAACCCTTGACTGTCAACTAAGTTCCAATGTACTGGCACTGTGGACAGATACATCAGTCAGTAGTGTTGCAAGGGTTAATTTCTGGTCATCTTCTGTAATGCAATGTTCCTGATTAACTGATAGGGAATGGTGGCAAAGTCAGCTTCAGTTGCTGACAGGGGTTGGCTGGTGCCAGGATTGTGATGCAGAGCAGTGCTGCTGTGTGCTCTATGTCCTAGGCTAAGTGAACTTCAGAGCAAAATGTAGAGGTGAGCGGAGCAGAGAAGTTGTGAAGTCTCTCAATCTGTGCATTGCTGCCTGCTGTAGAGTCTGGACAAAATACTTTCCGTTGTTCAGCTCAGTAGGTGTGTATGTGTGTGTGTGGGGGGGGGGCATTATGATCTTATTAAAATAACAAGCATTTGTCAATGCCAGACGTTCGCTTGCAGATATTTGCAGTGGTGTTTGGCACGTATGGTGCTTTACCCTAATGCCCTGTGCGATTGCTGGTATTTGCACTACAAATTTTCAGCATAACCTTTTTTGTTACCCCCACCTCATAAAAGCAATTGAGACCTCTGCTTATGAACAGTACCACTGTTATTTTGTTAATCTGTACTGAACATTGATTTCCCATAGCGACCACACCATTCTGCTCCACATGTGCAAAAACATAAATGACAGCTGTAGCATTCATAGGGAGGTGTGAAGGGATGGCAATGTTGAACATCTGGAGTGAAAATACAATTTCTCGAACTTACGAGCGTACATGGAAACTGCGCAATGAACGCTCATGACACAGTCATTTTGTGGACTTTTGTCACCAAATTTTCAACATAGGCATTTTGGGACCTCTGCTCATGAACAGTGTCACTGTGATTTTCATAATCTGTCCTGAGCATTTATTTCTCACTGTGACCACACCATTGTGCGCTGGATGTGCAAAAACACATTTCAGCCAGGATGTGAAAAATGTCAGCTGTACTGTTCATAAGGAGGTGTGAAAAAATGCCAGTGTTGAAAATTTGGAGTGAAAATATTTCAAATTCTCGAAGTTATGAGTGTGCGTGGAAACTGCGCAATGCACGCTCGTAACACAGTCATTTTTTGACATTTTTTCATCAAATTTGCAACATAGGCTTTTGGGAGCCCACCTCACAAACAGTGACACTGTTGTTTAGTTAATCAATCCCAAAAGGTGATTTTGTGCAGTGACCATGAAATCACCTTTGGGGACCGAATAACTCACATGACAGTAACTGAATTCATGAGGTGGGGTCCCAAGAACTCCCTGTTGAAAATATGGTGCCAAAATTTGCAAAAATGCCCGAGATAGCCACCTACGTTGAAAAAAAAAACATTTATGCCATTATACAGCTTATGGTCATTTCTTCAGTTTGCGTTTGGCTTTCAAGAGTGCAAACGTGTTCCCACTCCACTGAAGATCATTGCGCCAGGCTCCAGAGGTAAGTATGGGGTGAGGGGGAGGTGGGGTATGCAGAGGGTGGGTGAAGGTTCGGGGAGGAGGCACAAGACACAGCGAGGGATGGTTTTCTGTTTTCACAGGTTTTAAAAAAACAAAAGATTTTGCTGGATAGTTTTCCCATTTACAGGGACAATGGGCATGCTGGGGTGGGCTCCCAGCATGCCACCTGGGTGTTTGTTGGGGGGGTCTGGAGACAATGGGGACTGGGCACTCCATCTGCACATACAATGTGTTTGGTGGGGGCAATAACAAGGGAGCAGGGTAGACGGCAGCAGAGGGAGGAAATGGGAGGGATTTTATTAGCAGCCAGAGGGAAAGGGTGGCGTCAATATGTTAAATACACACACGTTACCACGCTGATTGCAGTGGTGCTTTTCTTTTAACTGAAGACCACTGCAGCCAAACTGCTGTCATAGACAGCTCAGCCATCCATTGGTGCAGTAGGGTTGCACACGTTACACTGAGCACTGCATTGGACAGGAGGGTCACACACCTTCAAAAGTCGTACTGTCCCAAAGCGTTCCTTGCACATGCATGCAAGTGAATGCAAAATAAACAAGCATTTGTCAATGCTGAATGTTGCTTGCTTCTATGTGCTGTTTAGGTATTTGGAAGTCATTGGAGTGCAAATATTGAAAAATTGCGAACTTCGACGTGCGTAGGAACTGCGATAGCATCGTCAGAAACAGTCATTTTAGGAATTTTTCACCAAATTTTCAACATAGCCATTTTAAGACCTCTGCTCATGAACAGTGTCACTGTGATTTTCTTAATGTGTCCCATACATTGAGTTCACACACCGACTGCGCCATTGTGCGCTACATGGGTGGAAACACATTTTGGGCAAGATGTGAAAAATGACAGCTGCACTGCTCATAAGAGGTGTGGTAAAATGGCAATGTTGAAAATCTGGAGTGAAAATATTGAAAATTCGCAAACTTACGAGCATGCATAGGAACTGCGTAACGCACACTCGTAAAACAGTCATTTTTAAGAATTTTTTCACCAAATTTTCAACACAGCCATTTTAAGACCTCTGCTCATGAACAGTGTCACTGTGATTTTCTTAATGTGTCCCATATATTGAGTTTGCCCACCGACTGCGCCATTGTGCGCTACATGGGCGGAAACATGTTTTGGGCAGGATGTGAAAAATGACAGCTGTACTGCTCATGAGAAGGTGTGGTAAAATGGCAATGTTGAAAATCTGGAGTGAAAATATTGAAAATTCTCAAACTTATGAGCGTGCGTAGGAACTGCGCAACACACACTCGTAAAACAGTCATTTTTAGGAATTTTTTCACCAAATTTTCAACACAGCCATTTTAAGACCTCTGCTCATGAACAGTGTCACTGTGATTTTCTTAATGTGTCCAATACATTGAGTTCACACACCGACTGCGCCATTGTGCGCTACATGGGCGGAAACATGATTTAGGCAGGATGTGAAAAATGACAGCTATACTGCTCATGAGGAGGTGTGGTAAAATGGCAATGTTGAAAATCTGGAGTGAAAATATTGAAAATTCGCAAACTTACGAGCATGCGTAGGAACTGCGCAACGCACGCTCATAAAACAGTCATTTTCAGGAATTTTTTCACCAAATGTTCCACATAGCCATTTTAAGACCTCTGCTAATGAACAGTGTCACTGTGATTTTCTTAATGTGTCCCATACATTGATTTCGCACACAGACTGAGCCATTGTGTGCTACATGGGCGGAAACATGTTTTGGGTGAGATGTGAAAAATGACAACTGTGCTGCTCATAAGAAGGTGTGGTAAAATTGCAATGTTGAAAATCTGGGTAATGTTGAAAAGTTGTGAACTTACAAGCCTGCATAGGAACTGCATAGCATGCGCTCATTAAAGCAGTCATTTTAGTTATTTTTCCGCAAATTTTCGAAATAGGCTTTTGAGAGCCCACCTTATGAGCGCTGGCAGTGTCATTTTGTTAATCAGGCCTGAAGGAGATTTCGCACAGTGACTGCCGAAATCACCCGTCGAGCCGAACTCTTGCTCATGACAGTGACATCATTCATGAGAAGGCATCCTAAAAACCCCATGTTGAAAATTTGGTGCAAAATTCAAAAATGCCTGAGATATACAACAAAGTTGAAAAAAAACCATCTAGCCCATTATACAGCTTACGGCATTTCCTCAGTTAGCGGTGGCTTTGAAGAGTCTGCAGGCGTGTTCCTGGTCCAGCAAGATTGTCGCACTGAGCTCGGAGGTAAGTATGGGGTGAGGGGGGTGGGGGAGGTAGGGTGCGCAGTGGGTGGAGTGCAGGTTGTGGGAGGGGCAGGGAGAAGCGCCGTGGGACCGTTTTTAATTTACAGGTTTAAAAAAAAAAGACGACGGGGCGTTTGCCACGCTGGGGTGGCTCCCAGCATGGCAGTAGAGAAAAGCTGTTTGGGGAATGTGGAGCCGATGGGGGATTGGGCACCCCCGTCAGCCAAAACAAGGTTTGCCATGCTGGGGTGGGCTCCCAGCATGGCACCAAAACTTTGGGGGGGGGGGGACATGAGGCGCTGCCAGCACACAGCGGTGGTTTTCTTTGAAGTGAAGACCACCACTGTCATACACAACACCCACATCCATTGGTGCAGGACCACCACGCCTGCTCAATGGAGCAGTGGATTGCACAGGACAGTCACACCTCCAAACTGTCCTATTCTCCCAAGACGTTCCTTGCACATGCGCGCAAGCGAACGTAAAAAGGCTGCTTTCTGAGCTTTCTCTTCTGTTGTTGCTTGTAGAGGGGGATCAGACATCAAGATGACTCATGATGTGATTGTGAACAGTAAAAAATAAATCATTCTTGTCCTTAATATCAAGATCCTGCTGGCTGATGTTGAGATGTAGTGTGTATTCACACTGCACACACTACAGCCCAGCATCAGAATCAGCCAGCATGTTGATTATTTTTACGAATGCTTAATTTCATTTTCACTGATCCCAATCACATCATTAGTAATGTTGCTGCCCCATCCCCCCCAAAGCAACAACAGAAGGCTTCAGTAGATAAGAAAGCAAGTTAGTTATTTTCATTGAATCACACCTGGATTCTCCCCCCACACACACACTGATTACTCCTCCACTCCACTGTTGGCTTGGTCAGACCAGATGAAGCCTCAACTAGGCAGGTGGATGGGATGGGTCAAGCTGATAATTAAAAAGGAAAGGCTTGGCAGGGAAGATACGTAGCCCATATCAGACAGGTGTTGCACGCTGGCAGACCTAGTGGGCACTCGGTCATTCACATCTGCTTCTATAGAGACTGAATAGAAGTTTAAACAGTTAAAAAGGGGGATATCAGGGAAGGCCTGTTTTTTTATCCAGGCAGGGATCACAGCTGTATGCCATTTCTATATGTGTACCATAATCTGTCTCCTCATTTTGTGCTATAAGGGGGAATGGGGGCCAGAATTGACTCCTTATAATGGTATTTTTAGGGGTGCAAATTTGTAACCCAAAAACAAGGAAAGCGGTCATTTTGAAAAAGTCCAGACGAGCATGGGTACCACTTTTTATATGGAGTGCCACCACCAGCCAGTCACCACACCACCTCAGACTTCTTTCCTCCTTTCAGGTAGTTGGCTGCTCTTAATGGCTCTGCTCATCTCTTTTTTTAATTATTAAAGCTTTTTACTAATATATATTTGGCATACACTCCACCCAAATGATGCTTTTCCTGCCACCACTGCCTCCCCATCTAACACCCTTAAGTATGGAGTCCCCCAGAATGATGACCCTGCCTCCCTTATCATCCTACTACTCTCCTCCCCTACCTTCCCTGTGACTTTCCTCCCCCCTTCTGCTCTCTCAGACTAGTCAACACTAAGAACCTGTTCCTGTACTCATTCCCTATTCTCCAATCTACCCCATTCGCCCTTCCCTGTGACTTATGTCCCTGCCTTTCCCCCATTCTCACCCTCCCCTGATACTTGACCACCCTCCAGTCATGGGCCCCTGTTCTCAGCTGCTATTGAATGGCTGTTCCATTCATTCTCTTGCTCTCTGTTTGTCACTATGTTCATCTGCTGCATCAACTGGGTAAGCCCTCCTCCAGTCCCCTGGTACTTGGTGTTCCCCCAAATCACCCCCTTCTACTCAGCTCCCTTCTCAGCCATCCAAGCTCCTCTCTGTTGTCCCATCTGCCTACACACCATACACCCACCTGCCCTCCAAGCAACCCCCAAGAAGATGGCTTCCCCACAACCATTACATCCTACCACCATCAAGCCTCCCCTCCCACTTGGCTGCCTGCAAATACACTCCATCCCCCTTGTCCCTCCCTTAGCATGCTTACTGCCCCAATCCCTAGGGACCTCCATTCTCCCTGTTCACCCTTTCAAGTATTAATCCTTCACCGTACCCCTTTTGCTTCAAACAAATCTGCCCTCCTCTTAAATTATTATGCTCCCCTGATTCCTCTCCCCTATCCAGAGTGGCCTGCGACCTGCGGTCTTCCCTGCAGATGCCCTGCAGACGCCACCTAGTCCCATATCAGTTTAAACACCCCAGGATGTAGCCAGTAAACAAAATCAAAAGCACTTAGCTGCTCTGAGGTCTGTTCCCTGACCTCCACTCTCTGTAGCTGCAACACAGTTCCAAAGAACTATAAAGATGACACCCCTTATAAAAAAATCCCTTATAAGAGGCTGGTTAGGCAGGTTTAGTACAGTTATGTTAGCAGAGTCAAGACAAGTGGGCATGGCAGCACACTCCCTAGGCACAAAAAAAAACCAAAAACGAACAGGAGCGGTGCAGACCACCTCAGTCCTTTACTCCTTTCTTGTTGGCATTTTTAGTGGCACTGACAAGATACAACTAGGCTAGCTCAATGAACTAAAGGCACAACAAAGTGTATATAGTTTTTTAGACCCCTTCTACAGTACACACCAATTAGTCTGACCCTGGCATGTGTTGTATTTGCACCCACAATCTCACCCCCTCCCCCACTGATTTTAGTTATTTTCCCTTTGTATTGTAAAACCTTTTCTTTGTTTCTCTTTTTTTTGCTTGCTAATTTAACTTGCTTATTTTTTTCTTTTTGCTACTGAATTTGTTCTACACCAACATGTCCTGGCATGTACACCCGCCTTTGTTTCCCACGATCTCACCCATCCCACACTGACTTCAGGTTTTTTTCTTTATTAAATGTTTTGTTTTTTCCCTATTTTGATCTAATTCTAAATGCTATTTTTTGTTTGCTGTTTGCTATGCGTTGTTTCAAATCCAATAATCTCTGACTCCCCACTGACTTCAGTCCTTTCCAGTTGTGTTCTTCTTCCCAATCTCCATGCCCCCCAACTTCGGTCCTTTCCACTTTGGGAAGCACTTTTTTTCTTTCTGCTTTCTCTCTTTTTTTTTCATGATTTAAATGTTTTTTTGCTTTGCTGCCACTTTCTTGCCATCCTAATGGTACCCTGGGCCAAAGATCACTTACTCAGAGTGAAAGGAAAGACTGTCTGCTGCCAAACTGAAGAGCAAAATGGTGCTTCTTCAAGAGTGCCAACATCTGTCCTTCTTCCACCTCCCACCACACCGCTGCAGCCAATTGCAAAGGAGTGTCTGGTAGTCTCCTAGTTCCTATTGGCTGACTCACCTGTCAGTCCTGTTGAAGATGTTGTGCTAGAGGTGCTGCGATGAATGGGGAGGGTCCTTCATTTCATGTGGCCAGCCACCGCTCTCACTTCTGTGCAGGTTCAAGACATGAATGGCGACTCTGCTCTGGATCCAACATGATGCTGCCTCAATGTGTTCTCACTACCATGCGACTGTCACCCAGCCCATGATGAAAAAGCAGAGCTGATGCGGCATGTTGCGCAGAACCTAATGGTTGCAGGATCAGTGCTGCAAGGTAAAAAAAAACAAAAAAACACTAACTTGGCAGCACTGAGGTGGTTGTCCTTGGGACAACCTGCTGCTACAAAAATGCTTATCTGCCAGACAAAACTTGTAGCCCGGGACAACGGACTACTGGATTTGTTGAACTCTGCATCAAAGACAAACTATTTCTATGAATGAACACCATTTAGATTTGTTTTACATTCATTAAACAACCCTGTTATATAGTTAGAAAAAAATCAGAGTTTTGATGAGAAAGAACTGAGCTGTGATACAGACAAGCTGATTTCTCACAGAGCAAGATTTCCACTACTTCAGTTCAGCATTGAAACTCAAATTATCAACTTTTTATAAGAAGATAATGATAGATTTTAAACTAATCTATCTAAACACAAACCACAGACTGAGTTTGTAAGAAACTTGATGAGCAAACCATTAACTCTACAGCCTGCTGTGATTGGCAATCTGAAGCAGCAAGCTACGGTACTCCAAGATTATGTAATTGCTTTCCAAGCCTGACTAAGGAAGGCAGAAAGAACTCCACTGTTTTCAGCCACCATAGACAGAGATGGGTGAAGTCCGAACATTTTGCTCCGCGAAATATTTAGTGAAATATGCGCATTTTCTGAAATATTCCGCTGGTGCAAAGTGCACAATTCTGCCTGAGAAATGCAAAATTTGGCCAGTGAAATGTGAAATTTCGCACACAAACATCAAAATGTTGCCACTCATGGGTGAAATTCTGCATTCCACAGGCAAAATTTTGCATTTTGCAAAATACACAAATTTCACTAAATATTCTGTGGGGTGAAATTCCCGACTTTGGCGGAACTTCGCTAGCAAAATTATACTTCGCTGCATCTCTAACTGTAGAGCAAGTTAACAAATGCTGATTTACAGAAAACCACATAACCAAACAGCATGAATTTTACAGGAAACTTTAATCATGACACAGGGACTTGAATTAAAGCTTTATTAACAATATGCAAAAATCTATGCATTTTTTTTTATTTAAACATTTGGTAACTGGGAAAGGCATGCTGAGCCGAGGCTCGATTCCAGGTGTGACCGGGTGGGGAAAGGAGCAGTGGAAATACAAACAATAAATACAGAGAATTAGTTAGCAGAACTATAGCAGCTAATTACAATCAATATAATACAGCAGTGAGAGCAAAAAAACATGATCTTTAAATCCTCCAGAGGCCCCAAATCCTTTCTGTATGTTGCAGCTAAAAAATGGAATACATTTGATCCTACAATCAGGAATTCAAAACATATTAATTAATTTAAGCAATTGTACAACTCTTGTCTAAAGTCTGAAGTAACCTCTAGTTCTTTTTAGCTGCAATATATTTTGTGCATATTTAATGTTGTATATGTTCATTATGTGTTATTATCTGTATGATATTTGATTATGAATTTCATATTGAGGTTCTATTGACTGTATTCTCTTCCAAGTTGAGGCTGTAAAAAGACCATGTAGCCCAATGTATCTTACATACATACATATGAGCATTTGAAGGAGCCAGCAGAAGAAGGCCATTTGGTCTATCTGGTTTGCTCATATTGCAGGGTCCGCAGCTTGAGCTACTGACCCTGCCCCCCTCCCCACTCCTCCCAAACTTTCCATCCTCCCTACCCATGATCCTTACCTTCCCCCATGCCTGTCTGAGCCTCTTTTGAAGCTACCCACCATCTTCAATAAGTCCACCTCTTCTGGCAGTGCATTCCAAGTGTGCACCACCCTCTCTGAGAAGAAGTGCTTCCTGACCGCCCTCCTAAACCTTCCTCCCAGCTTAAGACTGCCCCCTCATGTTATGGTTGCCATTTAGCTGAAAGAAACCCTCCTTATCCACCTTATTTACCCCTTTCTAGTACCTGAAGATCTCAATTATGTCCCCCATTTCTCTACTGTCCTCCAGGGAGTACATGTTCAGTGCCCTCAACCTCTCCTCATATGCCTTACCCTGCTGACCCACTATCATCTTTGTAGCCCTCTTCTGGACCTTCTTCAGTGGTTAATATCCTTTTTGAAGTGTGGGCACCAGTACTGAACTCCACTCTCTAGATGTGTCTTACCCATATCTTATCCAGTTAACAGAATTTTAAATAAATAATAAATAAAATGTTGGACCAGGCAAACCAAAGGTAAAGATATCAAATTTCAGCACATTCAATAGATAATTTGTCTTTGGCTTATCCTTTCTTTAGACAGTGTAAATGATTATTGGCTTTAGGGGAGCCTCAGTTTTCATTTGCTTCACCCATGTTTCTGCACAGAAATACACATTCCTCATGGTTATCGGACAGGCTGGGAAAATATATTTTTGCTAGAGTTCTAAGTGACTTTCAAAATCTTGCTGTGCTAATCAAGGAGCAAAATCATAACATTTTGCCAAACATATGGGGATCTGAGTAAATAGTCAACTCATTTAAATACAATTTGTATACAACTTTGTGAAATTCTGAGGTGTACCCAGTTTGTTTTTTACCATTTCCGGGAGGCAAAGTTCCAGGTTTTGCAAAAGGAAAAAATAAATCAAGAAAGTCAAAACCTTTAAAGCTGCCTTATTTTGAATCGTGTGTAAAATGCTCTGACAGCCATACAGTTTTTCTTCTCAGATCTTTATATAACTTTGTCATTCTATCATCTTGCTTCTTTTAAATATGCCATCCAATAACAGTTAATGTTTTAATAAGCATGGCTCAGAGTGGACAGCAAGGCACACTTTATAACCAAGGTTCAGGGTCAAAATGATAGAGAAGAGGAAAGTATGTAAATCATACAGTAGATAAGATATTTCCTTTGGGGATGGGTGGCATTAGTAGAGTTTATAGAAAGTTTCTTCAAGGAGGAAAATGTAAAGCTCCTAATTCAAGGGTATGACAAGCAGTTATAACCTTTAACTAACATGATAAAGTAGATTTCCCCAACCCATCAATTGATATAACAGATCCCTTAGCACCATCACCTCTGCAGGCCACACAGCTAGACACTAATAGTACTAATGGAAAATACATTCCATTTCTTCATCTACCTACAGTACACTTACTGGGCTGGATATTCAAACTGCGCTATTTTGTGGCTCAAGCCCTTGCGCTGCACAAAATAGTTGCACAGGGGTGTGTCCAGAGTGATATTCAAAGGAGTTGCACCCCTGGAGCAACTCCTTTGAATCACCCCTGGCCACACTGTGCATGGCGTGAGTGGAACTGTGCCACCGCAAGTGGTCAGAGTGGAGACATCCAACTTGCGGTGGCGCAAGTACCATTGTGCCATGCAAAATCCCCATATTCAAACAGTGACATGCAAATGGGGCCATAATTCATGCCACAAGGCACAGAGGCATTTGCATCTGATTTGCCCATTTGCATGCCATTAGCATGCGGGTGTGCTGATCCCGAGGACCTGTGCTGGCACCCTGCCAGGCCAGCAGCCGTCAGGACCGGCGCCCTGCAGCCCGATCGTGGTCGAGAAACAGTGTATAATCCCACCACCACCCCCACTGGCCCGATCGCGGGCATGGTTTAATCCCCTCACCAGCCCAATCGTGGGCAGCAATGTGGTTCCCCCCAGCGTATCCCTGGTGGTCCAGTGGACCGAAAAGCCCAATCGCGGGCAGTGGTTGTCTAATAAACCCCCTCCTTCTGAATTCATCCCTGGTGGTCCAGTGGACGAAAAGCCCGATCGCGGGCAGTAGTTGTTAAGAAACCCCCGCATTCATCCCTGGTGGTCCAGTGGACCGAAAAACCCAATCAGCGGGCAGTAGTCATTTAAAAACCCCCAGACATAGCCCTGGTGGCTGGTGTCCCCCACCCACCACGAGCCCCGCCACTCCCCCGCGCCGGCGGGTGGCGCATCCACCTGCCTGCCACCCGCCACCCACCGACGACTGCCCGGTGGGGCCTCTTACGCCCAGTGGTGCAGGCAAGAGCCAATGGGCGTACGTACTCTTGGCCTTGTATCGGGTCGTAGGCTGTATGCCCATTGGCCTTGCCTGGCACCAATGGGCGCAGTCCCACCGGCAGTCAGGTCGGCAGGTGTGGTGGCAGGTGGTGGGATGCTGTCAGCCCACCGCCTGCTGGGGAGGGGTGGTGGGGGCTTCGTGGGTGGGTGGGGTGGGGGACACTAGATCACCAGGGATATGGTTTTGGGGTTTGCCACATTTTTCAGCCCACTTATCGGGCTTAGCGTCCACTGGACCACCAGGGATCTGTTCTTGGGGTTTGCTACATTTTGCAGCCCACGATCGGCTTAGTGGTCCACTGACCACCAGGGATATGTCCTTGGGGGTTGGACTCTGTGCTGCCCGCGATCGGGCTGGTGGGGGATATTTTACAATTATGCCCGCTGATCGGGCTAGTGGGGGGTTATTAAATTGTGCCCGCGATCGGGCTAGTGGGGGTTATTGAAGCTTTGCCCTGTGATCAGGCTAGTGGGGGTTATTAAAGTTTATGCCCGCGATCGGGCTAGTGGGGGGGCTATTTAACCTTATGCCCACGATCAGGCCAGTCGGGGGGAGGAGGGATTTTTATGCTTTTGCCCGCGATCGGGCCAATCGGGGGTGGGTTTTTTTTACACTATTACCCGTAATCGGCCTGCAGGGGACATCGGTCCCTGATGGCTGCTGCCTGGCAGGGTGCCAGGTGCAAGTCCTCGGGGATTGGCGCACCTGCATGCTAATGGCATGCAAATGGGGCCATAAATAGATGCAAATGGCCCCCCCTGCACCTTGCATGAATTATGGCCCCATTTGCATGTCACCTTTTGAATATGTGAAATTTGCGCATGGCGCAATGGTACTAGCCTACCGCAACTTGAATGCTCCCTCTGACCACTTGCGGTTGCCGCAAGTTCCACTGCGCCATGCACAGTGAGCTGTGGTTAGGGGGTTATTCAAAGGAGTTGCTCAATAGCGCAACTCCTTTGAATATCACCCCGGCCACACCCCTGGGCAACTATTTTGAGCAGCACAAGGGCTTGCGCCACAAAATAATGCAGTTTGAATATCCACCCCACAGTCTATATTGCCCCTCCCAAAAAAAATACATTAATGCAGCAGTTAGAGTTATATCATAAAACCATAAAAGAAGAGAAATGTGACATTAAGATATTCCTGAATCTTTGTGATTGCATGGAGTGGTGTTTTTAGGACTGATTGCTTGCTTGATGCACTGTTTGCTTTACCCTAGCTTCAGCACTGTCTTAAGTAAGGAAACTAATGGACACACCAACAAATCATTTTGTTATGCTTTGAGAGAGGTTGCTAAAGTTAGGGTTAACACCAGTACTGCTTTAATTAATTGTTTAAACCATTGGACCACCCCATTACACAACCCCAAGATTTGGGAGTATTTTTACTGTAACACTGCATTTTCCTTCTTTGTGACTTTGTGCAACAGCCACAACTGTTTGCTTAATGTAGTCAATCAATCAATCAGTCAATCAATCAATCAAAATCTTTATTTACCCAGGCGATCACCATTGAGCAAGCTCAATTACAAGGTGGACCTGCAGTTTGCAAGGATGAGGGTACAGAATAGAGTACAAGTAAAATATGTATAAAACAACAGTAGCAAGACTTATACAACAAAATATATACAGTGTGGAAATAAAGGTAAGTAATATATACAGAGATGCCTTTATAATCCTGTCCATCAATAACATGTTCATAGCCTGTAAAGGAGTCCCTGGGATATGGGAAAAGTGCACACGTAGGAGGCAGGGACGCTGGCAGAAAGATTCTGGGATACTAAGCAGGTGGTATCAGGGCATAAGAGTGGGTGATGGGGGGGTGTTGCAGTGAGTACGTAGTACTGGTGGGACTGGAATGGACTGAGGTGAACCGGTAGTGTAGTGTAGTGGTTTTGCAATCAATCTATATCCTTTTTAAAAAGGATGTTTTCTAATATAATAGATGCACAATATTTTGATTGCCAGTATGTTTTGTATAGCACTCCCTGGTGTACGATGCCACCCTTTCCTCTCTGTCTGTCCCATTCCAAAAACTTCCTGGTGTTCATGGCCCCCATCCTTTTCCTTGAGCCATTCCAAGCACTTCCTGTTGTTCAGTGACACTATACCTCTCCCTGTCCCATTCAGAATTTTATCTGGGCCCAGTGGCACCATGCTACTATCCCTGTCCCAGTCCCATTCCAAACTCTTCTGGGTACAAACTGACCTCCCACATTCTCATTATCATATTCCAAGTCCTTTACAATGTTTACTGTTACTCCTTCCTCCCTCTCTCTGTCATCATCCAAATGCATATTGGAGGTGAGTGGAAACCTACCCCACTTCCTACTTTTCCACCCAACTCCAGAGCCCCATAAGGACTAAGTGCTCCAGGTGTTCAGTGGCAACCCCGCACCCCACTGCACCCACCAACTGCCTCATCCCCAGTGGTGACTGACACTGCCTACCACTCATCTCCACAGCTGGACACCATATAAGAATACCATACAATTTAATTCACTAATGTTAATCAAAGAGACTAGTCTAAGTAAATCAATTATATTTCAGTTGTTTAAAAATGTTATTTATTCACAGTTACAGCATTAAGCAGGATAAGAAAAAGAAGATTTTCAAATGATTTAACCAACACACAGGGCACGCACAGAGGAATCTATTATAAGTGGCTTTGACTTTACAGTTTACATTTACAATGCATCAGAAAACTAACGAACAAAACAGCAGTCAACATTTCATACACTCACAGAATGAAAAAGAGACTGCGTTAACTTAGTGGGAGGAAAATTTTTATTTAGCATACTTCTTTAGAAACTCAGTGCACCTCACAGTAAAAAAAAAACCAGACATAAACCTCAATAATACAGCTGAGAAGAAAAAAAACTTTAACACAGACACAGTAACTAGATTATGCAATGTGGACTACACCAGGCCAGGGAAGAGTGGTGGAATGCCACCACATCATCTTCACTCTGAAGCATCATAGATCATTGCATCCCTGCTTTTGTGGTGTTAAGTTACCCTAATTGGTGCAATAACATCATTTTTGAAAAGCATATATATGGGATATGCAATGGAAATGAGTGGAATAAATGATTTATTTGCACAAGAGCAGTTTGACTTCAGGTAACCTCACAAGTGGTGTGAGCCACTCATGAGGTTACCAGAGGTCAAACTACTCTTGTGCAGATAAATCAATTATTCCACTCATTTAAATTCCAAATTCCATTTATGGAATAGGAGAGGATTTTTTTTTTTATTTATGTTTAGTGTAGTTTTTATTTTATTTTTTTATAAATTTTTCCCAGTGTAGCTCCAGTTAGCATTATGGTTTCTAAGCGGTAACTACTGTATGGATGCTCTAACTTTACATTATGGGCAATACATAATGAAAAGGTTTTATGCACAACTCTTTTGTTTTTGCTTTTTTGTGTGTGTGTGGGAGGGCATTTATTCATCAAAAAGTGAATACAAATTTTTTTTTGCCGTCTTTTGCTGATTATAAAAAGTCTAAAAGGTATCTGTAAATAAAACACCTCTCATGTTGTAGATATTTTTGTGCTGATAACTTTTGTGCTCAAAGTACCATGCTATCATTTTTCATTTTAAAGTTATTTACATTAGTTTGTTGGAAAAGTGCCAAAAAATTGAATTTTCTGCTGTTTTTTGCTAATTATTAAAAAACAAAACAAAAAGGTATCTATAAATGAAACACCACTTATTTTGTAGATATTTTTTGTGCTGGACAAACTTTGTGCTCACAGTACCATGCTATCATTTTTCATTTTAAACTTATTTGCATTTGTTTGTCGAAAAAATTAAAACAAATATTTTCTGCTGTGTATTTGTTAATTATAAAAAATCTAAAAGGTATCTATAAATGAAACACCACTCAATTTGTAGATATTTATGTGCTGAACAACTTTCATGCTTACAGTACCATATTGTCATTTTTCATTTTAAAGTTATTCACATTTGAATATGGTTAGTACTGCTAAGAGAGGCAAACATTCTAAATTAGTTGCAAGTGCTTGTAATGGACCTACTGACACAACAACTGTGTGGATAAATCAGCTGATGACATAAAAACTGTGTGGATCAATGTCTGATGACATAACAACTGTGTGGATAAACAAAATGTATAAACACAGTTGCTTGGATAAATGGATTTATCACACTCCATTTATGTCCACCCCAATTGCATATACAGTATACAGTATCTATCTATACACACACATATATATATATATATATATATATATATATATCTAGTATATGCCAGAATTTTTAAAGCACCTCACTGCTTCATATGGAAATGTTGCAGAGATAAGCTTTGAGATCAGATAAGTTGAGTTAAATGTGTACCTTTTAAGGAATGAATGCAATAAATTGAAAAATGGGAACCCTAATGCTTGTATTGCTAAAAAACTTGGCCTGACTTTTATGTCACGTAAGTGGATGTTGTGAATGAAAGTTATTTGAGAGACAAAAATCTTGTTGCTGAAACTGACATTTACAAGCTGACTTGAACTTACTGTCACCCTCATTAGAGCTCGTAATGAGTAAACATAATTGAGTGCCCCTTCCTTGTGTCAGGCGTTGCACATCCAGAGGCGGGACTGCCTGTTATTAGTTTACCTTCAGAGGATCCCATCTCGGAGATTTACTTTGCGAATGAATTTCTCCTGATAAACAGCTTGTTCAAGTACTTATTGAGGAAGGCGTCTCTTTGGACATTCCTCATATGTTTGCACATGTAATTGTTTCATCATATTTACCTGCACTTGCACATTGATCTTTGGACACATTCAGTTTCCGGAAGTTTATAAACTCTAAAAGAATATGTACTGCAGTGACACAATTTACAAACTGCAAAAGATTATGCATTGCAATGTGATTTTTTCAAACATGATTGTTTTCTGGTGCTCTATTAACAAGCATAGGAGTTCTTTTGGATGCACTTCATGATAAGTATTGTGTGCCAGTCTTGACAAGCATTATTGTCTATAAATGAATCTCTGTTTAAAAAGGAATGGAATCTTTTGAATAAATATTTTGTGATAACAAGTTTGCCATCCCAGTCAGGTGCTGGTATTTTCTCAGGTTTTGGATGGTGGAGTTACCTGATTTCTCTGTGCTAGTTCCTTCTTAAATGCATTCTGTGCCTAACTGGAAGGACCTTGGAGCTGGGATCCATTTGTTTTTCAAGTATTTCTAATTATGACTGGGTCCTATTTGTTCTGTTTTTCTTGTCCCCCCACCTTTTCCTTTTCTAGTGAACTTTCACTACAGGACCGATACCTTTAGTGTGATAATACATATTAGCTACATCTTTGGATCTACTTTGTCCTTATGGGTTTATGTTATAAGGGCAACTCAAAAATAGCAGTGACAAAAACAGTGAGGTGCATATTGCCAAAACACAAAATGGCGATAAGCACTGTGGCGACCAAAGCAAACAGCGACGGGTGCTTACTTTCTGTGCTGGGGGTGATATAAACTAAGTCTTTATGTGGGGGGCTATTCCCCCATGCCCCCCCAATAAATATAATCAACTCTGAGGGGGGATAAAAACAGGGAACAAGGGAAAACCTGGGAGGGTGGCTACTCCAGAGGGGAGGCAACCTGTGGGTGAGAGGGAACAAAGTCAGGAGGGTGGGGAAACGGGAGTTACTAAAAAAATATATTACCACCCCAAAAATAAATAAATAAATCCACCACAGCCAAATATATTAACACCTCCTAAAAAAATATAAAGCAACCAAAGCCAGATCTGAACCTAGGTCCACCAGCTACAGAAGCAGTGACTGGAGCCACTACACCAAAGGGCCATCTGGGGACTGCCTGGCCGAACACAGCCCCATAGCCTGATACAACTGGTGTAGCTCACTAAAACACTCACTACACTCATTATATACTGATGCTTGCTATTAACACTCACTATTCCTACAGGTGCTCAAATTGAGTCACTCAATTTGACTTGCCCATATTATGGAATACTGTCCTTATGTGTGTTAGCTGCTACATATCTTTGCACAAGTTTTGACTTTATTTCATTTCATTATTATCGGAGTTTGAACACTTTCACATTAAAGTTTATACACTGTGGGTGTTTGTGCAATATGGGCTGTTGAAATGATATGCTTAATTACATGGAGATGTCCTGAATTTTATTTGAATTGTTAAAATCTGATTATTCAACCAGAACCATTCTCGCTGTGTAAGCCACACCCCCTAATGAAGCCTCACATCTAAGAGGCAAAGTGTTGGAGCTCAGTGCCATGCTGTCTAATAAATTTTGGATTTTACTAATTTGTGCCTATTTTATTATTTTTCTGCTGAGTGCTGCTATGATTGTGTTTACCTTTTTAATGCTTCTCTGGTGTCTAGTAGAAGCCCCCTGCCCTCCAGTTGCCCTCCTTGTATATTCTATTGTTTCTCTCATATCTTGTGGCACCCCAACCCTCCAATTGCCATTCCCATATTTTTATTATCTTTCTCTGGTGTCTAGTGGCACCCACCACCCTTCAATCACCATCCCCATAATTATTACATATGTCCCTGGTGTCTAGTGGCTCCCCTCCGATCACCATCCCCATAATGATTATATATTTCCCTGGTGTCTAGTGGCACCCCCCACACTCTGATTCCCATCCCCATAATTATTGCATATTTCCCTGGTGTCTAGTGATACCCCCTCCCCCTCTGATCACCATTCCCATACTGGAATACCAAGTAATAAAGAAAACAGTCCCTCAAAGTCTTTTTTTTAAACCTTTAAAAAAAGGTCCCTCAATGATCTGAACCCCCAGCCCAATCTCCCACTGTGCACCCACCATCCCACACCCACCACACACCCTCACTCATTTGAACAGGTCTCAGGGCAAGATCCACTCTCCGACTGAAGACACGTCTTGCTGCTGGAACCACTGACTGCAATATGACAAACTGAGGTAAGTGCAGTTCAATGTAGTTCAATGGGGTTTTCAAGTCTAATGCATAACTTTGTCAGTTTTGCATATTTTGACACCAAATTTTCAACATGGCCTTTTTGGGACCCCACCTCATGCACAATGGCCATGGAATTACACAAATCTAGCCTGAAAGCCATTTTTGTGGTCATGTGGTGAACTCACCTTTCAGATGGGATATGAGAATTTTCACCTGCTTGTTCATGAGATGGGGTCATAAGAAGGCAATGTTGAAAATTTGAGATAAAATATGTAAAAATGGCAAAGTTATGTGCATCCATTGAAATGTTGCTATGCTTGCTTGTAACTTTGGTAATTGTTAAATATTTTTACCCCAAATTTAAAACATAGCCAGTTTTTTACACCACCTGATGAACATGACAGCTATCATTTTTTTAAATCCTGGCCAAACTGTGTTTTCACACCTGTGGCGTGGATTGATGTTCTGGTCGTGTGGAATAACGTTTTGGCAGGTAATTGAAAATTGTCAGTACTGGGTTCATGAGGTAGGGTAATAGAAAGGCTGTGCTTACAATTTAGTTGCTGTTTTGCTACTAATGCAAGGGCCCTGTGCTTCCATAGTAACATACGTGTCTGCATCTATGGAGGGACTGGGCCCTGCACTCCCACAGGGGAAATGAGGATATGATTATACTATCTCAAAAAGTAAGGAAGTATTTTAAAAACTCTGTAATAGCTATTTAGGGTTAAGACTGCAGCGATAAAAGTAGGGAAATGTTGTTTTAGGGGTTTCAACCCCCCCACACCTGAAGCAAATCAGGGGCGTAGTCTTCCTTGGAGTTGTCAACCCTAATGCTTACCCCACTGCTTTAGCAAGAAGGCTCAGATGTGATGGACACTGGTGTGTATGTTTCAGGAGTGTATACAATGGGGTGAGCTTTAGGGTTGACAAACCTATGGAAGACTCCACCCCTGATTTGCTGCAGATGGGGGGTGGGGGGGTTAGGTTGAAAACTCTAAACCACATTTCCCTACTTTTTTCACTGTAGCCTTAACCCTAAATGTTGCGTTAACAGAGTTTTTTTTTTGCAACAAATGTATTATAGGGGTGTTGTCATGCTCCTGTAGTTAGGGTTGGTACAGCACTTCAATGTTAAATCTCAATTTTTGCACCTTAATAACTTTGGCATTTTTTGATGAAACAGACCAAAATTTGGCATGCATGATCATTCTGCCAGTGTCACAAGAGCTGGAAAGTTTCTTGATGGCATCTTGTATGGTTTTTGAAATATAAAGTGCTGAAAAAAGGAAAAAATGATTTTTTTCCCATAGGTTAACATAGGATTTTATGCTGTCATCTACAACCCACATTTTTCTCTGAAATTGTTAGGAATGATGGGTTGTGTGCCAAGGATGTACCTTTTGATGGTTTGGTGAAAATGTGTATTACCATTTTTGAATTATAGTAATTTCTGTGATAGCCAGAAGACAGGCAGGTAAATGAAAAGAGTTCAAACAGTAAATTTACCGGTCATACTCAGAGAAAATATTGTTCGTGTTGTCAGCTATCTTGTTTTTCTAACAATTTACAAACTACTCTTTTACACAACTACTTCATGCTAAAGACAGCATGACACCTGTATTTAGGTCTCAGTGATATGCTTAGTTCAATGTTTGTCTAAAAATAAGTATATCTTCATGGCAAATATGTGTTTTTTCATGGAAAATTATGTCCCCCATCACTCACTAAGTAATTACTTTTCGATTTTATTTGCTGTTTGAAGTTTACTGCTCGAATGGTAAAAAAAATTTACACTCATAATAGTTCGAACTTTACTGTTCAAAGAGTAAAATTACCATTCTGATTTTTGGTAGTCCCATACAATGGTAGTCCAGTGGTCCCTTTGTCCACCCCCATTGTCTGATCACTGTACCAATGTAGCCCTTTATGTCCCTGGTGTCTAATGCCCCCCCAGTCCATTCCTGCAAAAAAAGAAAACCATCTCTTGATGTTTTGTTTTGGAGGGGCTGTAGTTGTCCCTCTCCACTCCCCTATTCTGTGATTGTCGTCCCCGGTAATAAAAAAATCAACCCTGGTTGCCTAGTGGTCCCTCCACCCTCTCCCATTCTCCAATCACTATCCCCGTGTTTTACAATTTTTTTTTGCATTGGTAGTTCAGTGGTCCCTTTGCCCTCCACATTGTCCGATCGCTGTCCCAATGTAACCCTTTATGTGTCTGGTGTATCTTGTTCCAGGATTGTTCCATGCTCCTACCCACCCCTAGCGCTGCTCATTAATGATCAGTCGATCAGGTAATCTATTACAATTGCTCTACCCCGATGTGTAAAGGAAGCGGGTTCACACTTTTAGCCTATTTAAGGCATTAAGACCTAATCTCTGTTACCACTTCACCAATTTACACCGAGAGACTATGCGATTTTGGGCTTTCTTGAAGCTTTACTGTAATTTGTCTTACTGTGCAATGCATGTTAAGTGCATTCTGCTGTAACCCCTCTATACTACGTAATGTGCTTTTTTTGGTTTAGTCTCACCTGTTAATGCTTAGCTAGTCAATTGTAATGTTCTTTCTTGTTGGAGGGTTGTGTGAGATTTAAATGACTTCAATAGTCTGCTGATTTGGTCCTTACTCTTTCCATGCTGTACACCTCTGCCATACACGTGATGTTGATGTGTTATTCACCCACGCCATTTTGTGACACCCTGGCTTGTCAAAATTTGGTAAATTTCTCCATTACTACATCATGTCAGTTACCCGTTTATAGTTCCATACTCCTCCCTATGCTAAGGATACCCTACATAATCCAACAACTATTTAAAAGTAAACCTAGTCTCTGTTGTAATATATGACATCGCCTGATACTCATAAATGCCTTAGTTGACATAATGATTTCTTTCTTCTTCCCCCTGCCAACCAATTTCCCTATTTCTCTTAGCTTGCACAATTGTGCAGCAGCCTGACTGCATACTGCATGAATCATAGACTACCTCCTGGGTACTGCTTTTTGTTATTTTTCACTTTGTCCAGGTTCTGCACCCAGAAAACACTAGTTTCATACTTTGCTCCCCATTAGTGGGGCAGGCTCTACACTGCCTTTTGAATACTTCTTTAAAGGAAACTCTAATACGGCGTAATAGACTGATTGGTTTGCTTACATACAGTACACGGCTATTTTATTCTGCCCTTTAATTGCCATCTTTGGACTGCTTAAGTTCTATGTCGCCTTTCGTGGATCCTGTCTGTCATTCCACTCATATAGAAGCATACTTTTGGACTATTTAGTCTGAACAGTGAGCAACCTGAACTGTCAGATATGCTCAGCATAACATGAAAGTCATTTTTGCTTTGCCACCTGCAAAAAACAAGCACTGTGAGATGTTGCAGTCATTAGAAAACATTACAGAGAGATCCATGTCATCTATGAATATAGTTTCCCCAGTGTCATGAGAAAGATTCTCCCTATCACTGTAACTGCTCCATTTAGCTCCACTCCCACGTGCACCTGGAAACAATCTTCACACAACTCATGTTGTCTTACCAGCTCTAAAAGTACTAATAACAAAAAAAAAATAGGGACAGTCTTAGTTTAACATTTTGAAAAGTGACAACCAGATTATTTCAAATATTCACCTGTTTCATCCTAATAATTTTTGGTGGGGGGGGGCGTTAAGCAACATTAATTCAGTAACAAAATGTACACTTGAAAGGGATCATTTCTGCTTACTGTTGGTAGATTTAAAGGGGCGGTGTTAAGTGCACTCCACTTAAACCCCTCTATACTACGCAATGTTTTGTTTTTGGTTTAGTCTCACCTGTAAATGTTTAGCTATTCAATTTTAATGTTCATTCTTGTTGGAGGGTTGTGTGAGGTTTCCATGACTTCAATAACCTGCTGATTTGGTCCTTGTTCTTTCCATGCTGTATACCTCTGCCATATATGTGATGTTGATGTGTTATTCACCCACACTTTTGCCCTCCCCATTGTCAGATCGCTGTCCCAATGTAGCTCTTTTATAAATTCTCAACAATATTTTAAGTCCACTGCTAAAGAATCCTAGCAAACATTTTAGACCCAAAAGATAATACATTTTTAAAATCTTGAAACCAGAATACCCATAGCCTTCAATTATAAATAACTATGGCATAACGTCTCATATATCTTTTTCTGCCTTTATAATACTGCTTTTTGATTGCAGGCTCTATTGCAGGGGTTAAATTGGGCAGGAACTCACTGGAACTCAGTTCCACCTCCTCTGACACCTTTCTCCATTGACTACTATTGGAGAGTTGCACCTTCTTGGGATGACAGTTCCACATCTTTCTTCTCCTTTTTTATGACTGCAGTGGGAGGAGCCTGCTGCTGTCTTGTGGTACCTCTAAAAATGAGCCACCAGATGGACACCAAAGAACTGTTTTGGAGTTGCAGTACAATCATTCTGCAATTCAAAACAGTCTGATCATTCCCCACCCCGTGGGTGCACTACTTTGGTTGCTGGTTGCCCACCATGCTCAAGATGGCCACCAATGTTTACTGCGCATGCACGAGTAGTTGTGCATGCATGACTGCACTGTGGCCATCTTGGTCATGGCGGACTGTTTCATCGTGAGCTTGGTGAGTGTGGCTAAAGTCATGTCAGTTGTGGCCAGAGCTTGTCTTGTGTTGTCTCTTGTGTGGTTCTTTTGGTTAGCCTTACTGAAGATCTTCCTTTTAAATCAGGCTTATCATTTAAAGTGATACCTTTGTGGGATACATATGTCCTCAGCACTTTATTCTGCGTAATTTGCCAAACAAATCTCCAGTGAGCAAGCGGGTCTGTGTGTAGCAAATACCTCAGAAAGGAGAGAGAAGATAAATGTCAGTTAATTCAGCCTATTCTTAAACTCTTAAGAAGGGGGCTACTATATAGTATGAGTAGTGATGTGAGATATATAAGAATATCATACATTAGGAAGAGCCTCTTTAAATCTGGGTGCCAAAAACTTGTCAAACCGGACTTTAATTTTCAAACTGCTTGCCTTAATAGATGTCAGCAGAGCAGTTCAAATAGTTTATTTCAATTATATTCAGCTCAGCTCCTTAGGATCTTTCACTGGTTTCACTATTATGCTCAAAGTTATTTTACTCCTGAAAGTATATTTAAGTGTGCATTTAGGCTGATCAGTTTGGCAGAGCTGCACTTAATGTATTTATCTTGTAGATAGCTTAACTTCTCAGGTTTTACACAGCTTTATTTAGTGAGCTTTAATTTATTATACCTAGCACATTGCAGCTGCATGTTAATGTATTTATCTGCACATAGCTTAATTTCTCAGGATTTACATAGCTTTATTTAGTGTGCTTGAATGTATTATACCTAGCACATTGTTTTACACAGCATTATTCAGTGTGATGTGATTTAATTTTACTTGAACTATCTAGCCCTTTCGAGTGTGCTTTTAGGCTTAACCCCCTGTATGCGCGTGTAACTTAGGCCAGTTTTTCTCAGCAGATTTACTGGGCTAACCCCTCGGGAGTAAGCTTGTCAAAAAGTGCACGGTATTGTACTCTCCCCAGTAATTTCAGCCCAGGTTTTGAGTTTCTTTGGTGCCTTTCCCACTGTTCCTCCCATGGCTACCCTCTCACCTCCCTCTGTGTAGTCCCACCACTACATACCTGCAATTAACCTGCTCATCTCTCTATTTTTCTCTGCAGCTCTCCCTGGGACGTAGGTGGTCATGAGGGCCACTCTGAAGCTGCCCTCCCCCAGCTGAAAGTCAAGCTGTGACCTGCATACAGGTGCTTGGAAGGAGTGCCCATTTATAACTGCATTTCATTCCTGAACTGGAGGAGTGCCCCACCGCCCCCACCACCACCCTTGGTGAACTTCTAACCATATAAAGGTGATCACGTGTCATGCTGAGCCTATCAGCCAACTTCCCCCTCTGCAGTTAATCATCTTCCCCCACTACAGGGCTCTTATTTTTGGTCCATACCTTGCAGGTCAGTCTCACCATGCTGCCTTTGTACCTGACTATAATCTCAGTTCTTCTCCCACTGGCAGCTCTCCCACCATCCTCCTACACAGAAATGCAAGTCTATCCTCTGGCAATTAGCACCCTGACTGCTCCCTCATCTGCCCCCACTTCCCCCACTTTCTGGCCATTTCCCGTAAGTCTCCTAAGCAACTGGACAATCGGTCCTTCAATTCTACCACCCAACTTTCACTACAGGCTACTAGCCCTGAAATTCCCAGCTCATGCCAACTCAGCGCATCCCTTTCAGAAATTTACATCCACCTGCAAGCTTCAGTGGGCCATGCAGAAAGCCAAGCAATTCTTAACTTTACTGCTGCTAATAGATGGCGATGCCAAGCCAAACCCTGGGCCCATCCCCCCTTCCCCCAACTCCCTAGGGATTTAAAACCTGCTCACCTAAATATCTGCAGTTTACTACATAAAGTAACCCTGCTGCAAACAATTGCCCTATCCCTAAGACCTGACATTTTGATTATTTCAGAGACCTGGCTGAAGACACACATCAAGGACATTGAAATCTCTATCCCTGGGTACACAGTCATATGGCATGACCACCCAGGCAGCAAAAGGGGTGGAGGTATAGCCATGTACATCACATCCTCCCTGCAGTTTACTCCTGTTATGCTATCCTTGCCCATGCAGCCCTTCGATGCCCTGCTGATAAAACTCTTCCTCCCCCACACAATTCCCATATTTGTAGCAGGATTCTACTGTCCCCCTGACTCCCCTATGCCCTCTATCTTGGACCACCTGGGCATCCTAAAATCTTACACAATGGGGGGTGAGCTCCATATCCTTGGGGACTTCAACTGGAACTGGCCATCTGGTGATAGCTCCAAACTTCACAACCAGGTGGCTGCACTAAACCTGTCTCAACTAATCACTGACCAATCACAGAACCATTCCCTCCTAGACTGGTCCCTTACCTCGCACCCGCACCCGATACTTGCCTCAGGCCTCTTACATGACTCCATAAGTGATCATCACATGATCTACTCGGTAAGGAAGGTCTTTCAGCCCAAGTCTCCTCTTCCCAGAACCCTTCTGACCCACTCTTACAAATTCTTGGACCTTGTTTCTCTACTAATCGACCTGGCTAACAAAGATTGGTCCTTCATCCCCTGGGCTACCTCTATTAATTCCGCCCTGGAGAACTTCAAGTCCAGGTTCCTAGCTATCTGGGACTACTACGCCCATTTCAGACAGACTTGGGTGAGAGGTGCCCACCTGCCCTGGATCACAGCTGACATACTGGCTCATCTCAGGGTCAGGGACCAGGCATGGAAGTCCTTCAAAGCCTCTGGCTCCCACGAGGCCTACGTAAAGTACTGTACACTACGAAATGCTTGCACTAGGCTACTCTAGCAGACCAAGGCTAACTACTTTAAACTCTCCTTCCACACCAGTTTAAATCACTCTGCAAAATTCTGGAAGGTGGTCAATTCACTCTTCACCCCACCTTCACAGCCCCCCACCCCTGCTCTAAATCAAGGTGGCACTGCGGTGATGGCGCCCCTTGCAGTAGCCTCAGAATGTAACGCCTTCTTCACAAATTGTACCTCATCACTTTTGTCCACAATCCCACCTACCCCTCACAATCCTTCTCCTTCAACCACCTCAGCCAATCCCGCCCCTCCCTCCCCCTGCTTTTCCTTCCATCAGATTTCACTGACTGAAGTCTTCAACGCCCTGCTTGTCCTAAATCCCTCCAAGGGCAAATGCCCCTCCAGGCTGGACACCAAAATGGTTTACCTGTCCGTCCCTGCCATCGCAGTCCCCCTGTCTGCACCCTTCAACGTCTCTTTCTCACTCACCTCTATCCCATCTACCTGGAAGCATGCCACTGTCATCCCCCTCCTGAAAGGTGGTGACCCCTCTGTCCCTGGTAACTACCGCCCTGTCTCCCTCCTTCCCATACTTGCTAAAATCCAGGAACACCTAGTCCTCACTCAACTGTCTACCTTTCTCAACTCCTCATCCTTCTTCTCACCTTACCAGTCTGGTTTTAGGAAGTCCCACTCGACTGCCACTTCCCTCCTCAGGGCCTCTGACTCCATTTTTCTTGGTATGGATA
The DNA here is from genome assembly GCA_016271365.2 of Neoceratodus forsteri. NCBI lineage: Eukaryota > Metazoa > Chordata > Ceratodontiformes > Ceratodontidae > Neoceratodus > Neoceratodus forsteri. The sequence continues at coordinate 1,783,791,626 of CM057452.1, forward strand.
AAGGAGACTTCACCTCAGCTATATTTATAGATCTGGCAAAGGCATTTGACACAGTCTCACACTCACTCCTCCTGTCAAAGCTCTCTCTTACAGGGCTCTGTAGTGAGGCCACCAGCTGGTTCCACTCTTACCTAGTAGGCAGGTCCCAATCTGTCAGAATTGGTGACTCCACCTCCACTTCCCTCCCAGTTACCTCTGGTGTACCGCAGAGCTCAGTCCTTGGCCTGCTATTGTTCTCAATTTTCCTTAATGACCTGCCCTCTGCCTGCCCCCACACATCCATTCACATGTATGTGGATAACATGGTGCTGTATACATCCTGTCCCTCACCCACTGTTATAGCATCCAGTCTCCAGCAGGACTTCAATGATGTCCAGCTCTGGTTTCACTCAAATCAGCTTTTTCTCAATGCCAAGAAAACTGTCTCAGTGACCTTCGGCACAAGGCAGAGGCTTTCTCGGCTCGCCCCCACCCCCACTTTCCACACTCTGGATGGGAATCCACTAGAGGTCTGCACCTTCTTTAGATACCTCTGGGTCTGGCTCGACCAGCACCTCAACTTTTCTGTACACATCAAGGCCATCCACAAAAAGCTGCACCCCAAGGTGGGTGCCCTATACAGCAACATATGGATGCATCCCGCTGCCAGTATGCCGTGCAATCATGCAGAAAATGATCCTCCCTATTCTAGACTATGGTGATGTAGTCTACAGTGCCACTCCCAAGTCCACTGTAGTCAGACTGGACCCTCTCTTCCACTCCTTCTGTCACTGCGCCCTTGACTATCTTCCCACCACTCACCACTGTGTCTTCTGGACCCTCAACCTCCCCTCTCTCCACAACTGGAGACAATCACACTGCGCTAGGCTAATGGCAAGGTTCTGGTCCTGATCCTTGCCACCATACCTCTCCTCAGTTCTAACAGCTGGTCCCCTCCAGCTTACCCACTCAGAAACTTTAAGTCACGCTTTATGGCTGTCCCGCATATGGCCACCTTGGCAGGCCAGGCAGCCTTTAAGTATTGCATGCCTAAACTGTGGAACTCCCTCCCAGTGGACATTTGGCATGCCTCCCCAACTCAGCACCTCTTCTCCCTCCTCAAAACTCATTTTACCTCTGCCTGCACATGTGACAAACGACCTGTTCTTGCACTAAGCCTAGCATCTTCTTGTGATGGTTTATATTCACAGTACTGTACTTGTATATGTTTCAAGTTCCATGCACAACTACCTTCCCCTGTAAGTGTATGACTTCTCTAGCAGTTGCTGAGTTACACTTTTTCCCAGTAGCATACTAGTTATGTACTTGCTCTCCAACCTTTCTCTGTAATTTTGTCCCTGTAATGATGTACTCTCTGTAACTACAGTATGTATTCTCCTCTGCCCTTACCTCCAGAACGCATCTGGAATCGAACAGTACTCTGCTCAGTATGTCTTCCTGGTAAAACTTTTAAATAAATAAATCTTTTTTACCCTACTGTACCTATCAGTGTTTGTGAGGCCAAAGCAATCGGTCACTCTTTAATATTAACAATAAAATGGGAGATTGCAGCCCCTATTCTACATGGTTATGCATCACAGAATAACTGGAGTCTGCTACATGTACCATAATGAACCAAGGCTTGACTTTCCAATGGGTGTTATTTGCATTTATTAAATACTGCTTCACAGTCCTATGTCCACTTTCAGGTTGTGTCTTTCTGCAACAACCCATGTAGTGATTTTATGGGGGTTGCCAAATTTCACACACACACACAAAAATATAAATAGAAATAGTTCAAAAGACCTAAACAAAGATTTCAACTGCTCAGCAACACTTTGCAGTATTGTGCTCTTGCCAATGCTTCTACTTTTTTGTGGTTGAGTGTAAGACCACAACATCAGTCAGTTCAACCAAGTACTCTACTTAAGGCTGTAGGAAAATACATTTGCAAGGTTGGTATGCACTCCATGAAATTCCATGTTGGTCAACACTTCTTTAAAGTGTTTCTAAGTGTTTTTCTGCTGTGCTCCCATTGACCAGTATATCATGAAAAAAAATTGTTAATAACCAGCACTTGAAGTAGTTTGTTATTTTAGTTGAAAGCATAAGCATTGTACATACATCCTGAGAATGTGTTATCTAAGTTGCATATTCACAGCAGACTACAGGTGCATAGCACACTACCATAGGGTAACGTTTTACATAATTAGAGGATAGCAGTTATTAGCTTGCAGGACTAACTGCATAAAATGTTTAAATAAAGCTTAGAAAATGGGTTAGACATTTCCTGGTCTCTGACTGACTGGCACCCATGCCAAGGGGGTACATTAAGTACCTGTAGAAATAACTGAGAAATAACAAGCTCAGTGCTAACCTTCCATAGTAGCAAAGTGGTATCACTGTGACCACTTTGTATTTTAAAAACTTGTCAGCTGCCATTTTTTTCTTTCATTAAGCAAGCTGGCTTGCAAGCAAGTGACCCGGCCCCAATGCACATTTCCATTGTTTAAACTGCTTTTTAGCTTGTTAATCCTCATGTTGTGTTTTACCTGTTATAACAGGTCCTCCTGAATCAAGCAACTGCAGCTTTTACCTCCTTTTGGTCGTCAGTGCAACACAGCGACTACGTTCCCAGAACACACTGCTCAACCACGCTCATGCTGCTGTTTTCTGCAACCACTCTACAACTCCTTCTCTTAAATTAAAAAAAAAAAATTGGACAGCTACTCTGGGGGAGGATCAGAAAATGTGGGGGAATGACAATTGCAAAAACAAAGCGATTCTGACCTCTCTCTTCAGGTGGGGGTGGGGTGTAGGAAGTGACAGTAAAAAAAGTGCACTATCTCTCAAAAACAGCAGCACACGCTACTGTCAATTGTACCAGAAGAGGGACTACTTTACAAGTAAATCAGCTTTTTTTTTCTTCATTTATACTGATCTTAAATGTTCTATTATGTTTAAATCTTTTAATAAGGTAGCAACAAATACACATTTTCTAAGTGCAATAATACCCTCCAGAGTGGGCGGTATGGGCTATACTGGACCTTCCAGGGGCTATAAGGCCTTTTGCCTGCTGTGTTGGGTCTCATTATGCCTCTGTGCAGTCCTGTGTAGCCCAATAATGCCCACCCTTGAGGGTATTATTGCTCGCATAGATACCAAGTCACAATCTGGAATATAACTAAGTGTGGACGTCTCACAACAGCATTGCACAGGAGATGTCTACAGTGGTGAGCTAGAAGTCAAGTAGCACTTTGCACATGTTGGACATAGTAAGCAGCTACATATGTGTGAGATGATGGCAGTATACTAAGTAAAAGCACATTAAAAAATAACTGTATTATTTTGATGCATGCAGAGGCAAATCCATAAGCAATTGTGAGTAGGTAAAGAGGATAATTAAGGCAGGATCAGGTATGCAATTCATTTTGGTTTACAATAGCTGACAAATCAATGTATTGGAATTTTGTTAAGGATGTATTTATTATGCTTATAATGTGTATTATGTGTCTTTGAGTGTCCTCAGAAGGAGCCTAACAGGCAGAACATCAGGACTGGAAAATAACCACTGAATCTTGTGAATAACTTTGGAGTAGTAGCCTGTTCTTGGCCCTGAGCAGCTCAAGCATCTTTCTGGTCAGAAGTAGCCCCTCCAGAGTGCACTCCACTGACAAACCACCAACACAGTGATTTCCCACAAGGGTCCCCCTTTTCATTTAAAAACATACCACCCTGTCTGGTCCCTTCAGGCTCTGATCTATTATCAAATGAAATATCACTGAGACACTTGCCATACTGTAAGGTAATCTATGATAATGGTAATGGTACACCACCTGTGTGCATTTATGGTCAAACACTCTTCTGATTCTGGAACCAGCTTTAGTTGCTGGTACAGAAGAGATGATGTTTTGTGAAATAGTTACAACAACTCCAGCCAAGGCAGCAAAGAAATCTGCAGCATTTGGCACACAAAATTGTTGTTTTGCCTTCACAATTTCATGATGGCCTTCACAAGCCAGTAATATCTGCCATATCAGTTTATGAGGCATTGTAATGTGCATTCCTCACAACCCTTTGTGTGACCTATGGTACTCTTCTTTGATTGCTTTGTAAGCAGGGGTTACAAATATCCCTTCAGAAATTAAATTTCCTCTTTGCAAGTACTGTATTCCCAGTGATATTTAAACCCCATCCAGTCTGCACGTAGGTCCCTATAAAACCCTGGGACCTATTGTTCATACAGGGTACTAGCCCTCACTATCTACCCCCCTGAAACCCTCCCTACAGCTACCATCCTGAGTAATCATTATACCCTTCACTGTGTTTCAACCATGCTTAGAACCTTTTATGGTTTTGGTACCCAGCACCTCAGCTGGCAGACTGTTCCACAGCTCCACCATCCTTTCTGTATATCTCACATCCCTCTTGAACATCCCTCCATTATTTTCCATTTGTGCTCCTGTGTTCTTGAACTGTTAGTAATGTTAAATAGTTCCTCACAGTTCACCTTGTTTATTCTTTCCAGAATCTGAAGGACTTTATCATATCACTCCTCTCTTGTCTGGTCTCCAGCGAGAATGTGCTCAGTGCCTTGAGCTGATCCTTATAAGATCTGCCCTGCTGGCCCGAAATCATGTTGGTCACCATTTGTTACACCATCTCTAGCCTGTCCTTATCTTCCATGAGCTGAGGACTGCAGAACTGGGAACAGAACTCCTGGTGCAGCCTCATCAATGATTTATAAAGAGGTATTAATACCTCTTTTCTTCTACTGTCAGTACCCCTTCCGATACATCCCAGCATCCTGTTTGACTTACTATAGACCTTGTTGAACTCACTGGATTGTTTAAAGGAGTCACGAATGATAACTTCTAGGTCCCTTTCCACAGCTCTAGTGTTCAGTTTTACCCCTCCCAGCCAGCACTCTGTCCTGGGGTTCTTGCTCCCTAGATTGCTCATCTTGCACTTTTTGGCATTTAATTTCAAATTCCATTCCTTAGACTAGACCACCACTCCAGCCTTTTCAGGTCACTCTGCATCTCCTTTATTCCCTCATCACTGTCTACCCTCCAACAGGTCTTAAAGTCATCTACCAAGAGACACAATGTGCCCCTGATTCCATCTCCAATATAGCTAATGAATATATTGAAGAGGACAGGACCCAGGACGGATCCTTGTGGTACCCCACCCATAACCTCACCCTCTTCTGATTTGACACCACCAAACTCAGCCATTTGCTGCCCCCTTCAACCAATTTCCTACCCATCTTACTATGTCCCTTGCTGCACCCAGATCCTCAATCTTCTTCAGCAATCTTTTATGAGGCACCAAGTTGTAAGCCTTTCTGAAGTCAAAGGAGAATAAATCCATGGCATGGCCCCTAACTAATACAGTGTCAGTGGCTCAGTAGGTAGCACATTCACCTCTGAGGCCGGGGAAATCAGAGGGATGTCGGTTCAGTTCCCATATCTGGCACTTGGGTTAATATCCCAATACTGACACTGTAGTGCAGCATGAGAGGGGTGCTGCACTTCTGAGGTGCCGTCTTTCGGATGAGACATTAAACCGAGGTCCCATCCGCCTGGATTGGTGGTAGTTCAGGTGGATGTTAAAGATCCCATGGCACTTATCGAAAAGAGTAGGGGTATGTTTATTTAAAAACAAAGCATATTTACAGACTTTTAGAACAAAAAATAAGTACATCAGTGCTTCAAAAATTCAAACAAAAAAGTCAACAAAGGTCTTAAGAAAAGGAAAACACAAATTGAAAGAAAAAACATTTCATAATGAACTAAACAATAAATCAAAAGAAATTCCAATAACGTTCCCACATGTTTGCTTTGAGAATTTTCCTTTCTCCTTCTTTAAAGCAATCAATATAGGTTAATATTTTCGTAAATAGTTCCTCAGGAGTTAGATAGCGTTGCTGAAATAAAAAACCAACATCTGACCTGCCATACCCAGTATAATATTACAATTGCAACAATATTTAAAGTACTATAGTTACATGTTGACCAAGTGTCTGGGAAAAGGCCAAAAAAAAGAGCTCTCTGATCCCATTGACACCATACTTTACTCCAAAAATGTCGGCGCCACAAAAACCAAAATCGAAGGATGAATGGACAGGAGAAATATAAGTGAAACATCGTTTCTATCGAGTCTGTACAAGAATCTCGGAAACAATATCTCTCTGATATTTGTTTGTGCTTCAGATTGCCACCTACATTTATTCTACCGTGTACCCCTAACCAACCAATATCCCACATTGTTATAGGGATGCGTGGATCAACTAAACGATTACCAATCTGTTTCTGCTCTATCGGTGTAAAATCTGGAAAAACGTCTTCTGTAAATTGAGATGTAACTATATTTGCATATAACTGTTTTCTGGTTAGAGTTTTAACCATCTGTACCATTACATGCCATGTTTTTAACATATCAAACGTTATTGCCCAATCTGAAGATAAAACATATCGTCTTTTATTTTTATGCAGAAAGACACCTACACTCCATTCTTGAAAATCCCATTAAGGGACATATGTACAAGGAGTCCAAAGCCGTAAAGATTCTGTAACCAAAGGTTTCAAGTTAGTGGTAAAAAAAATTGAGTAAAAAAACACTATTGGGTGAATCATAGTTACACCTCCCTGTCGGTAGGACTGTAGTAAAATATTACGTTTAATTGGATTTAGACGGCTGCCCCAAAAGCAAGAAAAGAAAAGACTGAGAAGAGGTACGAATAAACATCTAGGTAGTGGAAAAATATGTGCAACATGTAAAAATATTGGTAATAAACAGGTTTTGATCAAAATAATACATTTCTTTTTACTTAAATACCACTTGTTCCATTTACATACCCTATCCCTGCCTTTATTCAGACATAGTTCCTAATTATATTTAGCCATGTCTGGAACACCAAAATAAAGTCCTAATAACTTTTGCGGAGAATCCACTACCCTAATACCAGCAATCGAGAAAGCACTCTCTACAGACACAGTCAAATTAAAACATACACTCTTTTGCAGATTTAAACTAGAACCAATAACTGACAAAAAGACCGGTAATACTTTACATAATAAGTGGCCTACCAAGACAGTAGGTACTAGAACGCATAAGTCATCTGCATAACAAATTATTTTTTGAATATTACTGTCAGGACCCCGAAAGACCTAGAAGTCTAGGAGATTTAGAAAGAAGCCTAATTATGGGGTCTAAAGCAATGACAAATAATAAAGGACTTAAAGGGCAGCCCTGTCTTACTCCCCGATGGATATAACAAGGGGAACCAATTCTACCATTAATATATGGTCTAACATAAGCTAAAGAATAACATAAAATGAGCCAATTAACAAAGATTTTTGGGAACCCATAAGCTTTAAGAGTTAACCAAATAAACTCCTGAGAAATTCCATCAAAGGCTTTAGAGAAGTCAAAATTAAATAAATAACCCTGAAGAGCTCCTTGTTGACCTTGGGAAAACAATTCTCTAATTAGGAGTAAGGCATCTTGGATGGATCTGCCAGTGACTGAACAATATTGGCATGAGGAAAGCAAAGATGGTAAAAGTTTAGAAATCCTATTCCCCAACAACTTAGAAAAAATCTTATAGTCAGTATTAAGTAAGGTAATCAGCCTCCAATTTTTCAGGTCACTTCTATCTCCTTTCTTATACAAAAATAACATCAGCCCTTCGTACATTTGGTCTGTCAGCCGATCTTCCTGCAGAAAGGCATTAAAAATAGCCAGTAACTGATTTGGCATAAATTGCCATAAAGATTTATAAATTTCTGCAGAAAGACCATCTGATCCAGGAGCCACTCTATCCTTGAAACTAAAAATAACCTGCTTAACTTCCTCAGAAGTAAAGGGCGCTAGAATTTCATGCTTCTGTGGCGCCGTTAAAGTGGGTACATCCAATGCCTGTAAGAGAAGTGTCATGTCAGGTGATTCGACAACTGGAGTTTCAAAAGTTTTTTTAACAAAATTCGTCACATATTCCATGAGTTTTCTTTGTCCGGTAATTATATGTTGTTGATCATCCCGTAATTGACATATTTGTTTACTATTAAACTTTTCTTTATTCACATCAAAAGGATTGAATTGGCACTGCGTCCCGGTGGTACGAAATTTGTGTTCAAAAAGAATAGTTCTTTGTCTATTATACTGTTCTTTAGCTAGAGCAATTTTAACCTCTTTTATCCGAGCAGAGCAATCAATATTATACAAATGGGATTTAGAGAATAATTCCAATAACTCTGCTCTTAAAAGGCTAGAAGTATGGTGTCGTGTATCAGCTAAAAATCTTGCATAATATTTAAAATAAGATACCACATATAATTTAGTATTGTTCCACCATTCTATCATGGAATCATAAAGGATCTCTACAGAGATACAATCTACAATTAGGTCCAGAAATCCTTTATGAAACTCAGGAAGTGCTAATAAGGATGAATTCACTCTCCAAATCCCAGGACCCTGTGCTAAAACTTCCCTTAATGGTATCCGTAATCCTATTAAATTGTGATCTGAGGTAGCCATAGGTATAGTGATACCGTCGAACCCCAATAGTTTGGGAACAAAACCAAAAGTCTATTCTGGAGGTAAGTTTCCTTTGTGAAAGAGTAACCGGATTGGGCTAGTACATCAATTAAATTCGTCTCTTTAATAATAGTACGTAAAGCAGAAGCATCACAATAAGTTTTCTTATTTGGGGGGTATCTAGGCTGGTATTAAAATCTCCACCCCATAAAATGATCCGATTAGTTAATAAAAATGGTCGAATCAAACGGAGAAGCTGAACTCTGGCAGCTTTTTGTTGTGGTGCATAGATATTAATAAGTCTATATGGTAAGTCATACCATAAAAGGTCTAATAATAATAATACCCTTCCTGGAACTAAATCCACTATTTTTTTGCAAAATAAAAGTTGAAGAACTGAAACAAAAACCTATACCAGAACAGAGATCCTGCCCTAAAGACCAATAGGAAGGCCCCAAACCCCAGTTCCGTGAGGCTGTTGTGGCTTCCTCAGTTGTATATAATCTAACATCTTGTAACAAATAAACATCATAAGCTAAACTTTATAGCACTGAAAAAGTTGCAGTACGTTTGTACTGTGACTGAATGCTATTGACATTTAAGCTGGCTAATCGTAAAAAAGACATAAACAAAAGAAAGGAAAAAAAAAAACACTGAAAAAAGATAACCACCTCATTTCTTTTTCTTCGTCCTAACTGATTTTTTTTCTTACAGGAATCCCAGAAGTATTAGCTACTGATAGTGATACTGAAGTAGCCATAGAAGGAGGAGAAAGAAAGGGTTCACCTAACTCTTCCTCTTCCATGGCATCACCCCAACTTTGTAAAGGTTCATATGGGTTAGAAACTGGGATGGGAGGTATAGATACTAGGTCTACCTGTTTGTTAGAGCGGAGTCGGCGAGTCGCTGGGGGAGTGGGTTGTGAATTATCTCCTAATTCTACAACCTCCCCAACGGAGAGAGATCGGTTGTTCCAAAATTTGGACTGGATCACTAGGAATGGTGGATAGCATCATCACACGAAGCTCCATGGATTTGGGGGGTCAGAGGGTTAACTGTATCTGATAAAATCTCAGAAGAATGAGAAAGCATCAAGTCTGTGGTAAAGAAGAGAGAGGTTTTTTCCCACTTCTAATAATATGCTCTGGGCCTTGGGGGGGCGCTGTGCAGTAGCTGAAGATTTAGCTATATATGAATCATGTTCAGTATAATCTGTTGTATTATGGGCCGCATGGACAGGCCTCAAAATGTGCGAAAGATCACCACATAAATTACAAGTGGAGGGACCTTGCAAGATAACAACTAATGACCCAACATACCAAATGATGCACATTTCAATTGATCGCAATCAGAACTTAAATGAGATAATGAACCACATCTATAACAGGAACGTGTTGGCCTGGATAAAACAATACACCCGGTCCCTGCCTAAGTAGAAACAATTAGGAGATGTTGCACCCAGCCTCAGTAATTTTAAGCTGTACATTGAATTTCCACCCTCCCGTCCAAAACCCATTATCATCAATTACATGTGGAACTCCAGTCACTGTACAGTTGCTCCAACCAATACAAAATGTCCAACACATTGACTCCTTCATTTGAAAAGAACAGTTATAATTTTGGCCGTTGGTCTGGTAAGAGGAATGACCACAAAATGCTTCCAAACTGGATCCATTCGAGCAGTATAATAAGCTGCCCAAAATTTATCTAATAACGCAGCAGTTCTAAAGGAAACATCAAAATTTCGATCCCCCGAAGAATGAATAAAAGCATAAACATCTGTAGGACGAATTCCTAAAGAATTGATTATTAAAGTTTTACCCACATAATGGCGGTCAGGGGGGAGTTCCATACCCCCTTTGTAATGTATGCGGGCAACAAAACGTTTTCTGACCGGAATATCTGAATTTTTATAAAGGGAAGCATAACTGACTTGCTTAGTGGATTGTACCGGTGGGGGGTTAGGTGAAACAGTACCTGTAGAGCTAGCAGTGCTATGTCCTTGTAGTTTGTACTGGCCTTGAATCGATGGTGCCGGTGTAGGGTCCACAGAAACCACAGGTGTCGATGCCTCTTGTACTCCAGTTTCTAAATCGTCTTTTTCCCGATTCAGTATTTCCATCCTTGGCTGTAACAAACCCGGACTCCGGGGTTCAGTAGGCGGAAGTGACCCGTCTTTCTGGTCCGTCTCCGAAAACTGTCCCTGTACTGATGCCTGTTCAGGTAAACGTTCCGTCTGGCTTGCTGATCCTGCTCCCGGTAATGGAACTAGGGATCCGGTATCCATGCTTCGGGGTCCTAATCCAACCTGCCTCCTGTAGCGCCTCCGGGACCAGGAAGCATAACGAGCTGAAAAGGGAAAGAATCTCCTTCCATCTCCGAAACTGGAGCTTCAGCATTCCGTCTATCAGGTCAGCAGTATTCTGCTTAGTGCTTTTTGCCATACCAGTAAAACTACTCGCCGTTTCCGGACGCTTTCGTTTTTAATCTTCGTCTGTTATCATATTCAAAAGTTCCATATTCCAGTCCTGGCTATCTGTATTGCTTGACTGAGTCGCCTCCTCAATAGGTACATTGGAACTGGATTGTAGCACATTAACAGAATCAGATGCAACCTCTGCAAGCATTGCAGTAGACTCCTTAAGACCATCGTCCACCACCTCTGCTCCTGCCATCGACTGAGACATTCTGAACCTAGTCCAGACGTCTCATGGGAAGGGTTCCCCACCCCTCAGAGTAGGGAAATTTCCCCGGTGTCCTGGCTAAATTTTCCTCATTCAGTAAAAATACCACCAACAGCTTAATCTGGTTTAAGGTTCAAGGTCTGTTGGCATTCATCTGTATCCTCCTCCCCTGGGTCGTGCCTGAAGATAGGCAGGATTTGTCTAGTGCACGTACCTGGTCAACAAAAACTAAATAAATAAATAAATAATACTGTCATCATCCAGTTAAAGTAAACTATCAGGTTGGTCTTACAAGACCTCCTTGCCACAAATCAATGCTGGTTTACTATCTTGGAGTCTGCTTCTCACCAGATAGTCCATGAGGTCCTCTTTGAGTGACTCCATCAGTTTACCCACATCAGAGGTAAGACTGACAGGTCTGTATGTTCCTGCTTGATCTTTGTCCCCCCCATGGACAGGAATTATGTCTGCTACCCCCAGTCTTTTGGAACTATCCTTGTCTGTATTGAGCTATTGAATAGTTCTACCAGGGATTCAGCCAGCGCCACTGGAGGTTCCTTGAGCACCCTTGGATGCATCCCATCAGGCCCAGGGCCTTATCTATCTTTAGGGTTGCTAGCTCTTTCTGGACCCTTTTGCTGGTAAATACTGGATGTCTCATCTCCTTATTCTATCTTCCCTCCATACCCCACACAGGGAAGACCTCAGAAAAGGCCAGGGAGGCTGAGTGTTCCATCAATTTGTCCCCAAGTCTGTAAAAGTTCTGCTTCACTGCCTCTACAGGCTAGTTTACCAGATCATTAGTACCCAAGTGTACCAGCACCCACAGCCCCCCTCTCTTCTCCGTCATCCCTATCCTCTCTATATCCTGATGGCTGATGCACCAGGAAGGCACCTGACCACCCCCCTCCCATCTAATCCACCTCCTACCACCCACTCTACCCCCTGATCATTAGGTCACCAACTACCAAGACTCTCCTGGCTGGCCTTTTACTGCTTGTCTCCCTGGGTGCCACCAGGTCATCCTGCCCATTTCTCCCAATTGACTCCAAGTTCCCTCGTTAGTAGAGTCAGGTTCTTGTGTCTCCTACAGGGATGAAAAGCAATTTGCCACCTGGATAGTGGGGGGGGCTAGTTAACCTCCTTGTTACTACCCCTGACTTCTTTCACCCCTCCTCCCCACCACTCTCACCCCCCCCCTTGGATGAGTGGTCCTGTGGGGAGGTGGTCAAGTGGGAGGATGGGGCATGGGCTCCAGATGAGCTGGTGATGCAGCTGAGATGTCTCTTCTCTTGCTGCTACCAGCTGAGCATGGGGTTCCACAAAGGTCCTGCAGATGGTGTAGTGCCACCTCCTCCAGAGTGTAACCCTGGAGAAGAGCGACCCACAGTTGCCACTACTGACAAGTTCCCCACTGTACCTCATCTCCATATTAGTTATATTGGGGTTAGAATGGAAGAAGGCTTATTGGCCCATTAATACCTACAGTATTAGAACATATTCTAACCCTAGACCACTGATAACAACCAGTATTCCCTTAACTGCCTAGTGCCTTTTGCCTAGAACCAGATGTGTTACTTCTTGTCCTGCTTTGTTACCTGGCTGTCCTTCCTTGATTACTACCTTGTACCCCTATCCTATGTAGATAGTTTGGGTAAGGAAGCTGACTTTCCACAAGCTTACTGTCTCTCAATACTACGTCCCTAGCACAGCCCCAGCACTCCTACCCATTATAGGTATTTGGTCAGGGATTCTAATTTGTTTCAGCAAGTACAACACCACAATCCTACAGCATTTATTATACTAGGGTGTCATATATTAGAGGTAACTTACCCAGTTGCTGATAATCAGTTGATATATAGGTGTACTCCAGATAAGGGGTTGATTTTTAGGGCAATGTTATTCTCATGTTTAATCTGCTCTAAGTTTTTTTTAATAATTCTCCCAATATATTGGTATTCTTTATCAACTTCTAATTTAGTATTGTTTATAAACCACCCTTTCTTAATTTTATAATTTAATTTATCCATAAACAAGACTTTACTTTTACATATTAATTATTAATCATATGCATATATATATATATATATATATATATATATATATATATATGTATATATATATATATATATATATATATATATATATATATATATATATATTAGTTGTTAGTCTCTATATTTATGCTCCAAAATATTTAATTATCTCTGTAACCACATTGGTAGCAAACATAAGTTCATCTGCCTAGGCTAAAGCATAACAATAATTTTCACCAATATTTGGCATAAAAGGAAATCACCAGAATTACTTTTTAAAGGGACCCTGTTAACCCCCTTAGGCTTCATGTTAAAAAGCACATTATAACTGGTCACATTCTATAACAATTACTAATGTAGCTGGTACAGTACTTTGATACTGATCTGATTCTTTCATTCTTTTTAAAAATGTAAACAGACTGCCCACCATAGTGGTGTTACTACACATAAACATAAATATGTTTGTTTACAGTCCTTGATCAATCCCCACCACATCTTTTCTAGACTTGGGAACACCTCCAATTCAATCTAGCCACTAATGATGCAGTGGGAGAAGAGACAGTTGCATTATGATTGGCTGCATTGTTCGGGGTGTTCCTAGTGTGCAGGAAATATGCCGTAAGAATAGACAAGGATTTGTTTTAATCAACATTTTATACCCCATTTCTGGAGCTGGTAGGTGGGTGGCTCTGGCCCTTCCACTCGGGTGGCTCACTTTTGGCCTTGGTCAGTGTCCCATCAACAGGAATGCCACCAGCACCTTCATGGAGCCTTCCAGCTCCATTTTTCTCCCACCCAATCCACAGACATGCATACATGTGTGGAGACACATGCATGCTGCAGTTCTGCAGCACCCTCCCTATTCATGCCACCAACCAGTCTGCACTACCCTCAGACCTTCACCTGGGGGCAGTTGTACTGTGGGGGCAACAAGGTCCCTCCCCAGGAGAGGAGAGCTGCTTGGCAGCTACTCAATCCTGCTCCCTCCCTTCCCTGGCCAACCTCTGACAACCCAGTCTCACTCCTGAACCCAGGTCGCAGGCATAGCGTGAGGTGTGGAATCCAGCACCTCAAGCCTCAGAACCACCAGGCTGGCTGTAGACAAGATTTTAAACAAAACAAGATTGGGTATAATTACACCTACCATGAGCATGCATTTCAGTTTTACTAAGAAAGGAGTCAGATAAAACAACTAGTAATATCAATGAATTTCAGAGAAGGTAGGCAATCATAAAATTCGGGTTTTCAACTAGAAATGATACAATGCAAAAAGGGATGACTCAATGTTTTTTAATAAGTCATTAATAGAGCTTAAATAATCGATTGCTCCAATCCAACCAACTCAGTATCAACACTAAAAAATGAATGACCTTTGGTAGCAGTCACAAGCTGGGAGAGACTTACAGCCCCCCTCCTCGTTTTTACCACTCTGGATGGCATGCCTCTTGAAGCAGTTCAATCCTTCAAGTATTGTGGAGTGTGGCTAGACAGTAAACCTGACTGTTCAGTCCACATCAATGCCATCGGGGTGCAGAAATCCTGTGGACAGTTACAGGATGAGGGGGATGTTACTGATGGTTACCAGGGAAGAAAGGGATTTACGGATAATCTCAGATGACCTAAAGGTATACAAACAGTGTACCAAGGCTGAGGAGAGGGCCAGTAGCATGTTTTGGTGCATAGGAAGGGGTATCACTAGCAGAAGAAGGGAGGTGGCAATGCCACTGTACAAAACACTGGTGAGTTCTCATCTGGAGTACAGTTTACAGTTCTGGAGGCCACATCTTCATAAGGACATATGCAGGATGGAGGCGGTTCAGAGAAGAGCAACAAAGACGGTGCAGGGCTTGAACTAGGAAACATACGAGGAGCTATCTAAAGACCTCAATATGCATACACTGGAAGAGAGGTAAGAATGGGGACATATGATAGAAACCTTAAAGTATCTATCATATCAACTATACTAGTGGACCTTTATTGCATCTGCGTGAAAACAATGTCTCACATACAGTACCTCAACTGGAGTAATATTTAAACAAGTTGATATATGTCATAGGATGAACAGTATGTTATGCCGGATCAAAAAATAAATGTTTATAATATTTTATCAATTCTGAGTGCTGAACACAGGAATCAATTTGATTTGAAAATATCTCAACTTGGCTACAAGCTGCCCATAACTTATTGGGCCTTTCTTCTAAATAGTCCTGTTAATTTGTGACTAGAGATGTCATTGATGTTATGCTTTTGTTAAGTAGATACAAGCTTTATAATGTTTTCTGCATCAATTTAGATAATTATAATTCGATCTAGAATGATTTCTCTTTAAAAAATGTAAAACCTTATTTAGTTTCCCTTTCACTTTTTTGCATTGTGAGATAAGCCAAGATTCTTTTTTATTTAGTCTCTAAAATTACAAGGAGTTTGGCATTTGCAAAATCTCCTGCAAAAGCCAATAGAGATTATGAGCTGGATGTTCACAGATCCTGGATTGCACTCACAAAAAGTTTGTTCTAGTAGTGAATTAGTGCCTAGAGCAAACTACTGGTATAATGGAACATGCCCAACGCACATTGCGAGCACTAATGGCATGTTCCAATATGCCATACAAATGAGCCAGACACTATCCCAATTGTTCCCACAAACCACAGCCCCCTACTGGCCACATGAGGCACAGCGGCAGTAGCCAGGATGCAATGCAGTAATGCTGCAGTATAATATACAGAAACATAGAAACATAGAGTTTGCTTCAGAAAAGGACTGCTTGTCCCATCAATTATGTAAAGAAACATAGAAACATAGATTTTGCTTCAGAAAAGGATTGCTTGTCCCATCAATTCTGCCCTGATTTTCCCTGCCTGTTTTGACACCTCTGACACTTCTTGGTCACTGGCGCCCTGTACCCTCCCTTTCTATTAACTAGTTTTCCCCTGTGATTGTCCTACTCATGCGTAAACTTCTTACAATCTTAGCTTCCACAGCTTTTGCTGGTAGGCTGTTTGAGTCATCCAAGACTGTCTAAGTAAAAAAGTATTCCTCATGTCCCTTTTATACTGCCCCCACCCTAGCTTCATTGTATGCCCCTGTGTCCTGCTGCCTTCCTTTATCTGAATGAGACAGCCCACCTGCCCCATGTTCACCCCTGTGAAGTACTTACAGGTCTCAATAATGTCTCTTCTCATGCTCCTCTCTTCCAGGGAGTACATGTTGATATCCCGCAGCCCTTCTTTATATAGCTTATATAGCAAAATGCTGCAGTATACTACAGGGAACAGTGTCATTCAATGGCAATTAAGCCCTTTTGTTATGCAGTATTTTGTGACATGTCACTTACTGCAAGTTACTGCATTGCATCATGACTGGCTGGGCTGTATGTGGCTGATAGGGAGGTATGAGTCAGGCGGAAGCTGATGAAGAGTTAGTATCCACAAATGGCGATTGCTCCTGTGGAACAATCTGCCATATTTGTAAATCTCTGTGCAAATGGCACCATAGCACAGGCAGGGCACTATGTGGTCCTTTGCATATCATTAAATCAAATCAAATCAAATCAACTTTATTTTTATAGCACCTTTCCGAACCAAGGCGCGGTACATAAAACATATACATAATAATAAGAATTAAAACAACATTAAAATGTATCAACCATAACTAGATAAAAGCTAAACTAAATAAATATGTCTTTAGGCCAACTTTAAAGCTGTCGACGGTTGAGCATTCTCTCAACCAACGAGGTAGAGAATTCCACAGGGTTGATGCTGAAAAAGCAAAAGCATGGGATCCTGATGTCTTTAATCGAACCCTGGGAATCTCCAGCAATCCCTCGTTGGTGGAACAGAGAGGATGGAGGGGGCAGTAGGGAATCAGGAGATCTTTCAGGTAACTGGGTCCCTGGTTAACTGAAAGGCCTCACTACAGGCCTGGAGAAAACTCAGATTGTGCCCCCCCCCCACACCACCACCAATTGCTCAGCCCTGTATTTATACGTATGCCCTGGTGGTCTAGTGTTCCCCCAACCCCACAATCACCCACCCTTATGTTGCTAAATATGCCCTGGTGATCAAGCAACAACCATTCCCATTTGTACTTCCTTATGTTTATGTTAGTTTAAAGGCTCCCCATGGCTTATTCCTATGCTGATAAATATGCCCTGCTAGTCAAGCAGTGCCCCACCCCCAATTACTGATATTGTTATTTCTTGGTAAACTTCACTTCCTGCTTATCCATCTGTATTATTCAGCACCCCCCCAGTAGTCCTGTTTCCCCTCACCCCAACTAGGATGCCAACCCCCACTACCTTAGATTGTGATTGGCACTCCTCCACAACTCACCACCTCTGCCAGCTGCCCTCTGCCTTGAACAACCAATGCACTATCTGTACTAAATTCTAGGAGCAAGTGATATCTAAGATGCATCATAACTTGTGATTATAAAACTTTAATGCCTATGATGTGAGTGCATTCTACCATTTTGTGATTAATTATTTGAACCTCTTTAACTGGTCTCTCAAAAGTAACACAATTTGAGTGTAAAGAGTTCAATTTCCTCGATACAATTTAATGGGAAATGATCACTCTCAACTTTAGACTGAACTTGCAAGGAAACATAATTTTCCAGATCCATAAAGGTACATAAAGAGTAATCTATGACTGAAGCAAAGCTAGAAGAGAAATGTGTAGGATTACCTGCCAAATCTTCTAATATACCATAAAGAAGAGTTAATGCAAGATACTTCATACGATAAAAAAGTTTTTCCCAATATTATTTAAACATACATCAGATGAGTTCCTTTGAGGTAATCTGTGATTACTAAAAACATTTTTGTCTAACATGAAATTATCTAAATAATCTATTTTACCTATTTGTGCATTGACGTCACCTATCATCAGTATTTCAGAGACATCATTATTATTTTGATAAGTTTCAACTTCCTGTCTAAATTCAATCCAGAAATTCTTATAATTGTAATTCAATTTTTCAGATAGACAATAAAGGTTGCAAAAAAGCAGAGAGTGACCTCAAATCCCAAATTTAATAATTAAAAAAATATAATTGGTGTGTCAGTGATTCTTATTGCAGCCAGAAGCCCCCAGCTAGGGCAGTCCAAAGTTTTATTTATTTTTTTGGTGATACCATAAAAGACTGAAAACCACTGAATTCAAATATTTCTGTTTGAGAAAGTCTTGTTTTTGGTAAGCAAATGATGTTGGCTCCCTCAATAAGTGTGTGGACCCCAATATTCAAAGGTGAGTGCCAGCACAACTTAGATAATAGTGGTGTGTAGACTGGCCCCCTGGCACAGCAGTAGTGCTACCGCTTGAGACTCAGACAGCATGGATTCAGGAACAAGTCCAGAGCATTGGAGGGCCAGCTGCAGGGAGGAGGCTTGAGCATCCAACAGAGAGCTTGCCACTGCCAGGGGTGGGAGGCTTGAGGACTCTAGCAGTACAGTGCTTCCTGGTGATAATTGGGTGGTAATGGACCTGGAATCCTAGCAAGTGTTGAGATTGGTGAAACAAGGTGGACATTGGCATGTTATACACTCCTTCCGGGTCAACAGATTAGTAGACACCTTGTCCAATACTGGACCCTGCCTGCTTGGGTCCACAACCCCCCAGCCTTCACCTCCACCTGCTTGAGGACTGGATTCATGTACAGGAGCCACCATGGAGCTAAAGGTGTCCCTGCCTTGGGGGAAGCTGAGGGGGGCTGACAAGCAGGAGGACCAGGGAACCAGGGCTATGGATCAGGGAGTCGTTCAGTGGGACAGGATCAAGTGCTGGAAGTTGGCTGAAAGAGGTTCCAGTCAGTGGATTACAAGGATAAAAAGAGTCTGAAAAAAAATAGTGGTACATGCAAAACAGTGCATGGCTGTCAGAGTACCTTATTCATATAGGCAGCTTTTGCTGTCAGGAGCATGCTACCTGTATCCTGCTGGGAACAGACTCTCAGTAGCAAAGGGAGAGAGCACATCCCAAATGGTATAGCACCTTTTCTTCTGACAGGCATATTCAGCACCCTACATGCTACTGATCACATTGGGCATGCAGCATTCTAAGGGACCATTTGCATGTCATTATGTGACCAGTATCAGGTCTGCACAGAGCCTCCCAACACAAATGCACAGAGGCATTGTGCACAGGTTTGGCCATTTCCACCACTTTGTCTGATGCCTAGATAGGATACCCCTGGTAATCTAGTAGTCTTCTCACCAGATCCCCAAGCAAAATATAAATGCCATCTTTGGTAGTTTAGTTGACCCCCCTCCCACCAAATTCCTGAATAAACTATGAATGCGATCCATGATATCCTAGATGTACCCCTCCCATGTGATCCCCTTGTAAACTATGAATCCTATTCCTTGTAGGCTAATGGTACCCCTCCTGTCTGATCCCTGAGTAAACTATAAATGCCATCCCCGGTAGTCTAGTTGTACCTCTCTCCCACCCAATCCAGAAGTAAAATTTGAATCCATCCCTAATAATCTAGTGGTACCCTCTCCTCCCTGATCCCTGAGTAAACTATGAAAGCCATTCCTGATGGCATAATTTTACCCTCTTCTTGCCCAATCCCAAAGTAAAATATGAATTATTTCCCTGATAGTCTAGTGGTCCACTGTCCAAGCCCTGAGTAAACTATGAATGCCATACCTGGTTGGGCCTACCCCCAAAGTAGCAATAAATGTTCAGAGGAAGTGCCATTTGGGACAGGTAAAAAGTGCAATCAGACAGGAATGGGCCACAGTGGAAATAGGGAACACAACAGGGATGGGTCAGGGAAGTAGCCAAATAAGGTTGGCTGTAAGGGTGAGCTATCAGGGACTATAGGGCAGGGCTTATACTGGAAGGTGGTCTCCTTGAATGCAAGGAGCCTAGGGAACAAAGCAGCTGAGTTGCAGACTCTGTTGGTAGACCGTGAGGTGGACATAACTGCCATCACCGAAACATGGGTCACCCTATACCAGGAATGAGACTTGATGGTCCTGGGATACAGGCTGTACAGGAAGGACAGGGAAAAAGGGAAAGGGGGGTAGCTATGTATGTTAGGGAAGGGATATTGTGTAGCAGGGAGGAGGGGAAGGGAGGAGGAAGAAGGGCAGAAGCATTATGGGTGATGGTACAGAACTCAAAAGGGAGGAAGGTTAGATTGGGGTGGTGTATAGGCCACCCTCTCAGACAAAAGAAATAGACAGAGAGCTAGCACAGCAGTTGAGGAAGGTCAGTGGGAAGGGAGACACTGTGATTATGGAGGACTTCAAACTGCCAGGGGTAGAATGGAGCACCCCTGCCACATTAAGCACCAGGGAGCAGGTCATCCTGGATACAGTCCAGGACAGCTTCCTAGCCCAGTTGGTCAGGGAGTCAACTAGGGAAGAGAACATTCTTAACCTTGTATTAACCAATGGTGATCTTGTCAGGAAGCTGGGGGCTGAGGACCTGTTGGCAGGGAGTGACCACCACACTGTGTGGTTCTCCCTTAGTTTGGGGAAGGAGGCTGCCAAGACCAGGACAAAGGTGCTAGACTTCAGGTGGGCAGACTTTGGCAGGATGAGGGGCATACTGTCAGAGCACCTAGCCAGCATTAGCCAGCACATGAATGCTAACCAGAGGTGGGAAGTAATCAAGCAAGGGCTGTTGTCACACCTTGTATTGTACTTGTCCTGTATTCTATGTAACTCCCCAGGTCGCATCTGGAAATGAGTGGTCCCCACTCAGTATGCTTACCTGGTTAAATAAATAAATAAATAAGGGCTAGGGGAGGCCACTAGCTTCTGCACAAGGACCCAAAGCAAAAGAGCCAGGGCCAGAAAGCTGAGCTGGATCAACAGGGAGGTGTCGGCAAAAGTGAGGGTGAAAAGGGCAGCCTTCAGAAAATGTCGATGTTCCAAAAGGGGGGAGGATAAGGAGGAATATCAGATGAGATTTAAGGAGGTAGGCGAAGCAGTCAGGGCAGCCAAGGCCTCAAGGGAGCTAAGGCTTGCACAGGGAATTAGGGAGGGGTATAAGGAATTCTTTAAGTATATAAGGGAGAGAAGAAACTGCTGAAGACCAAATAGTAAGAATAAAGAAGGGTGAAGGGTGGACAGAAAAGGGGGATGAGCAGGCAGAAGCACTTAATGAATATTTCTGCTCTGTGTTTACCAAAGAGAAGCAAGGATCAATACCAGGGGTGGGTGGTGGGCACGGGTAGGGTGGTAGATTTAATGGATGGGAGATCCCGGTCAGCAAGGTGTTGGAGGGACTAAGAGCCCTGTGGGTTGATAAGGCACCCGGACCAGACAGCATACATCCCAGGGTTCTGAAGGAGTTGTCAGACGTCTTGGCAAAGCCACTTGCAGACCTGTTCAACTCTTCTCTGGGGACTGGATGTGTGCCACAGGACTGGATGATAGTGCATGTGATGCCCCTACATAAAAGTGGACCCAAGGATGAACCAGGCAACTATAGACTGGTCAGTCTTACATCCATTGTGGGGAAGCCGATGGAGACAATACTGGAGGAAAGGTTAGTAACCTTTCTGGAGGTGAATGAACTCCAGAACAGCAGCCAGCATGGGTTTGTCTTGGGCAGATCTTGCCTGACAAACCTTGTTGACTTTTACAACTGGGTGACCAGGGCACTTGACAGGGGCCAAGCAGTGGATGTCCTGTACCTGGACTTTAGCAAGGCCTTTGACTCTGTACGACATGGGGGGCTGCTTAGCAAATTGAGTTACAAGGGAGTAGGGGGGAAATTAGTGGACTGGGTGAAAAACTGGCTCCAGGAGAGACAGCGGAGAGTGTTGGTGGGAGGGAATATCTCTTCTCCAAGAGATGTAACCAGTGGAGTGCCACAGGGCTCAGTCCTGGGTCCAGTGTTGTTCAACATATTTATAGCAGACATCTTGCAAGGCATTAAGAACAAGGTCAGCCTTTTTGCAGATGACACAAAGATTGGGGCAGTTGTGGACAATGCAGAGGGGTGGCAAGGATTGTAGTGGGATCTGGTTGAACTTGAGCAGTGGTCAGAAACATGGCAGCTGGGATTTAACGTAAAAAAGTACGAAGTCTTGCACTTGGGAGCAAGAAACCCAAGAAATGGCTACTGGTTGGGTGGGGTACAGTTGTCCACTACAGAGGACGAAAAGGATCTGGGGGTGCTGACGACAGGGAAGATGAACCACTCAGCACAGTGTAGAGGAGCAGCAGCCAAAGCGAACAAGATGCTGGGATGTATAGCAAGAGGAATCACCTCCAGGCAAGGAGAGGAAATCCTGCCACTGTACAGATTGCTGGTGAGGCCCCACTTGAAGTACTGTGTGCAGTACTGGTGCACCTACCTGAAGAAAGATATCAAATTGCTGGAAGGGGTTCAACACATAGTGACCAAGATGATCAATGGACTGGGGGACATGCCATATGAGGATAGACTGAGCATGCTTAGCTTGTACTCCCTGGAGGATCAGATGGATGGGGAGGACATGATAGAGACCTTCAAATATATGAGGGGCATAAATAAGGTTGACTCCAGTAGCATTCTTAAGTGTAGGGAGGGGAGGGACACTAGAAGGCATAGTCTGAGGCAGGAGGGAGGTAGATTCAGGAGGGAAATGAGAAGGCATTACTTTGCAGAAAGGGTGGTGAAAGGGTGGACTGCCCTGCCAGGTGAGGTGGCCTTAACATCAGTGGGAGGTTTTAAGAGAGGGTGGGACAGGGTTAAGGGGATGTTCACAAAGAGGGAAAAGGAGGGGTGGGGTCAGCAAACAGGGGCATGACCTCGAAGGAGAGGGTAGAAAAGGGAGGGGCAGCTGCAGTATAATGGTCTGCTAGCTGCACACTCAAGCAGACTTGATAGACCGTGAAGCCTGTATCTGCTGGCAGTTTTCATATGTTTGTATGTTCGTATGGTAGTCCAGTGGTACCTCCTGCCCAGTTCCCAAGTAAACTTTGAAAACAAGAAAACTGGCACACTCCAACATGGTTGAAGATGCAACCCACAATGGCTCCAGCCAAAATATATCAATAAAACAAGAGGGTGCACAGACCATCACGCATTTGTGAAATGTATTAAAGAACTGCTTCCATCATACACACCAAGGTACCCCTATGTAGCACTGCTAAGGCTTCATTAGGGTTGGTACCTTGGAAAAACCACAGCCATTTCATGCAAATGCTCATAAATATTCATAACTGTGCATTTGAAGGCAAAAAAAAAAAAAATTATTCTAAATAATTTAAGTTTGTGAAGCTCCAGGACTACCTACAGTGATAGTAGTTATTATATTCTTGAGTTAAAATAATAAGAATTCAATGAAAGCCTGACATACTTGTCAACCACATGGGATAGTTCTTGGATTGTTTTATGTTTAAAGCTGCATTGTTTTAACTTTTACAGTTGAACATTTTAATACATTTCATAAACTTGTGATGGTGTGTGTATCCTCTTGTTTTAAAAACCCAAGTAAACTATGAATGCCATCTCTGGTAGTCTAGTGACCTCCCACCAGATCCCCAAGCAAAATCAGAATTTCATCCCTGGAAGTCAAAATGTCCCCTCAGTCCTACAGTAAACTATGAATGCTATCCCTGATAGTCTAGTGGTACCCCTCTCACACCTGAACCTTTGGTAAAATATACATTTCATCCCTAGTAGTCTAGGGGTCTCCCCACCCATGCCCGGAATACTATTTATTACCTCACCCCCTTCCTAGCCCACCCACTCAGCACCCACCACCTCCCACCTCTTGTTTGCCCCAGACTCACCCAATCATTCATTGAAGCACTGCTGACAGATCTGCAGAGATGGAAACTGCTACAGATGCTACACTCACCATCTCAGCTGGTCACAGTCAAAATGATAGGGAGGGAGTGCATGCATATTGTAGAAACAGCTGCTTCTACAGAATGCGTATGCTCACTCCCTGTTATTCCGATAGCAGCCTGCCAAGGTGGTGTAAGGAGGATCTGTTCCAATTGCCATCTATGCAATTCTGCAGGTGGTGCTTCAATGTATGGACAGGTGAGTCAGGGAAGATGGGGTTGGGGTGTAAGTGCTTAACAGGAACGGAGGATGGTGCATCAGAAAATTATAGCTTTTTGTGTGATTGTGTTTGGAAATAGAAATAACCCACTGCATGTGTGAGGAGCGTTGCAAAAAAACTAAGAAAATAAAATAATATTATAGTGGCATGATAGCGCCACTATAGTTAGGGTTGAGAAGCCTGTTTAATGTTAAGCCTAAAATCTGGAACATTAATATCATTGGCTCCCTTTGATAAAATGAGCTGAAATCTTCTATGTGCAGTCTAAGAGGCAAGATCTTGATGTGTGCAAAATTTTGTGATGGCAGCTTGTGCGGTTTCTGAGATACAGCTGTGTCATTTCTAGAAAAAACTTAATTTTATACCATACTTAATATTGTTTTTTTTGCTCTCGTCTACAGCCCACATGGGAAGGAATTTTTGCCCCAGACTTTCAGGGGACATGCGTCATGTCCCAAAGTAATGCATTTGACAGGTCCTTTGAAAAAATATGAAGGGGTTCCAGAGTTATGAGGCTTTAAATGTTAGTGTTTTCATAATGTTTTTTCTGTGTCATGCTTTTTTTGCTATTGCGGCATCAAAAAAGATATTGTGGCATCAAAAAGGTTTGAACAGCATTATTTATGGTTTTGTGGTAGAATAAATAATGTCACACCACTAAATGAATTTGCAACACTACTTTTTTGGATATGTCTGTTTCTTTATCACTTCATTCCAAACAAACAGTTTGCACTTATGGGTTGAAATTTTCTGGGTTCAAAAGACTTACCTCACAAATGTGCCTTTTGATGGTTTGCTGAGAAAATTTTCATCTGTTGGATAGTTATAACATTTTGACATTTTGTGTTTTCCCATAGGATAAATAACAATGGTCAGAGTACCTTTTGGAAGCTATATCTTGAAAACGCTTCAAGATATGGACTCACTGCGACGCACAGCTTAGTACACATTTAGGGGAACTAAGCTAATAAACATGTTTCCAGGCCTTGTTTACAGGTGTGGAGGAAATTTTTATGAATGGACCTACGGTGACTGTGATACTGTGCCATGCATTCACAACATGACATCTGTACTGGTTTGCCTACATGAAAATGAGGGCCACTTACAACATGCATGCATGGGAGCAATTGGACATATAACATTATGGACTGATGGTACAGCAGGGCCCCAAATGAGGGTTCGTTATAATCTCTCTAAACTTATGAACAGACGGGAGTGCAGGGCTTTCACACATAAACGAGGGACAATTACAATATGCATGCCCACATACACATATGGATATCATTATAGACTCATGGAAGCACACAGTAAAATAAAGATACTATTAATCTATCTCAGAAAGTATGAAAATAAATTGCAAAAAATCTGTGTTAATGCTGTAGTTAGGGTCAAAGCCACAAAAGTAGGGAAATGTGGTGTTAGGGTTTTCAAAGCTAATACCACACACCCACCCTGCACACACCAACAGGTGTTGGGGTTGCCTTGGGGTTGTCGGCCCTAATGCTCAAGCCATTCTCCTATATTGTACCCATCTCAGCTTATTTACTTATGGAATGGGGTGAGCATTAGGGCTGACAACCCAAGGCACCCCCTGACACCTGTTAGTGTATGCAGGATGGGTGTGGGGTATTAGCTTTGAAAACCCTAATGCTACATTTCCCTACTTTTGTGAATTTGACCCTACTAGAGTCTTAAACCATTTTTTTGCAAGATATATATATATATATATATATATATATATACACAGTACAAGTCACATTAAACTGTTCCTCCAATGAGTTGGTTTAGCATTTCTGATTGAGTTGCATAAGTGTTGCTGGATCCAGCACAAAGCTCTGCATAAACTGTTTCTTAAGAGTTAAAACTCAGTTTTGCATTGCATTGTGACTGGACTACAGGTATATTCCAAATGAGCTACAAAAACATTTTACAAACATTGCTTTTGAGCTGGTCAAGCACTGAAAAACAATGCAATATGAGTTGCCAATGCATTTCCAACTGTAAAAAACAATGCTAAACCAACTCATTGGTGAAACAGTTTCATGTGACTTGTACTGTATATATAGATAGATATATATAGCTGTGTGGACAGTATTCGCGAGACAAAGTGTGACATTCATACACTCAAAAAATGTTTTATAATTAGGCATTACTCAACCTTAATTTTAATGTGTATATATGGTAGTTGCATAATACAAAATATAAAGATAGTTCTGTATTTCTAAGTTTGCAAAAATGGCACAGTTATTTATGACATGTAAACTACTTTCGTGGGTAACTCAGTGTCCATTATGCATTATTTCCCATTTCTAGTAATAAATAAAATTTTCAAATACAGTGTCTCTGTCTTCTATTTAAGTGTATTCATTTGCAACATCTAATGATTTGATGTTCTTCCATACCTATGTGTTGCTATCTATCCTCCAATGTAGACAGCACTAATAATACAAACATGAGGTTACCATAGTTTCATTGCTTCATGCTTATACTGTTTATGTCCAGTCTACATGCCTTTCACACTTAAGTTGGACATTAAGTAGAAAGATAAACATGAAAAAATCACTTGGTTGCACTTGATTTATTATGTGACCATCTCTGTTGCATAAAACTACTATGGGTAACGCGGACACCACAGTAACAATGCAACATGTGAAATACATGGTACAACTTTTATTAATGGCTTATTATCAACCAAACAGCCAATACACATTGATAAGTACCATGCCACATCAGGGGCCATTTTGACATCACTCTAGCTCCGCAGAGCCAGACTGAGAAGAGGCTCAACCAGAGTTAACAACCAGAAAGCACCCAGGCAAGCTGTTTGGTACTGATAACTATAAATGAGGGTGCCACATGATGCTCCCTGGCAACCCTGTGCCAGCCTTTGAGGAGAAAATGATGCCAAAATATCATACATGCCCACCCTAAGCTCACCACCACGTACATCACAGGGATGCCTCTGCAGAAGGGTTCTTGTTCTGCACATGGAATGCCACATCCAAACTATTCTACAAGTCAAAACAATACACCACAGTTCCCCATGAACAAGCAAAGGCAAGGCAAGATACAGCTGGATGTTACATGGCGGGCCTGAGCCACATGAGGGGTCATTTTGACATCACTGTACCTCCACAGAGTCAAACTGAGGGCAGGCCCAACCACAGTTACCAACCAGAAAGCACCCAGGCAATCTGTTTGGTGTTGATAACTGTAGATGCAGGCACTACATGGCATCCCCTGGCAACCCAGTGCCAGCCATTATGGGGAAAATGATGCCAAAATATCACACAGGCCTACCCTGTGCTCACCACCATGTGCATCACAGGGACAACGCTGCTGCAGGGTTCTTGTACTGCACATGGAATGCCACATCCAAACTGCTTGAGTCAGGCCCAAGTGATGTATTTTTTTATTTTCAAACAGTTCCAAGATATTATGCCAACACTTGACATTTAATTTATAGGCAATCTCATTATAAATAAATCTGCTAAATGTTTTTGCCAGATGAATCCAAACCACTGATATTGCTCAACAGGCACTAGTATACCCAGGCAATGACCAGATTCCAGTACTACACATGGTATCCCTCCCATACCCCTGAATGTACTAAGCAATGCCATGAGCAGCCTTTCTGAGGTAAGCCCAAGTGCTGTATTTATTTTTATTTTTAAACAGTTCCAACATACTGTGCCATCACTTGACATCTAATTTAGAAACAGTCTTATTATAAATAAATCAGGAAAATGTTTTTGCCAGATGAATCCAAAACAATGATGTTGTCTTACAGGCACTGGTATACCCAGGTAATGACCTAGTTATTACACATCGTACCCCCCCCATGCCATGAGCAGCCATTTTGAGGTAGGCCCACGGCTGTATTCTTTTATTTTAAAACAGTTCCAACATATTATGCCACCACTTGATGTCTAGTTTAGAAGCAGTCTCATTCCTACACATGGTAACCACCCATAACCTCGCTTGAACTGACCAATGCCATAAGAAACATTTTTGAGGTAGGCCCCATTGCTGTAGTTTTTTTTAATTTCAGACAGTTCCAATATATTATGCCACCACCCACACCTGATACCCTAGTTCAGTATGCCAATACAATGATGCTCCTTTATAATCTTACATCAAGAAAGGCAACTTTATCATTTTAAAATGACACCACACACACACACCACACCTTAACCAGAGCCAGCATCACCCTTTCTTTCCAAAAATTGCAAGCATCTCTCACAAATTGCACTTATTTTTATTTAAAACATTTTAAGAGTGCAACTTTTATATTCATTCCACATACACACTTCTAAAATAGAGCCATCATCACATCAACAGGTGCAGCATTCATTTGACAAATACACGTTCTTAGAATTTACCAGTAGGAACCCCACAGGTGTTGTTTTTTTCCCCATTTAAACATGATTAAAGTCATCAGCAGGGGAAAGTTCACCAATATTAGCAATATTCTGAAAAAATCTAATTATACAATGAAAACCCTCTGGATGGATTGTAAACAAAAAACTATAAATCTCAAACACAACTCTATTTGATTAGACTGGTCACATATATGCACAGCCCCATTTTGAAGAGGGGCCCTTCACAAACAGCTGGGCCATGAGAGAACACACAAATTTAACTTTTCTGCCCCCAAAGATGATAGAGGACAACTGCTGCACTATAGCCAGATAGCATTTAATATGCCCTATTTAAACAGTGCCAGCACCAGAGGAAAGTTCAGCTGAAATACTTCCCAACAGAACTTTGAAATATACTATTTAATATGCCCCATTTAAACACTAACCACATCAGAAGAAAGTTCTGCTGATATACAGTACTTCCCATACACAACTTTAAACTATACTATTTAATATGCCCCATTTACACAGTGCTAGAACCAGAAGAAAATTCTGCTGATATACTTCCCAAACAAAACTTTAAAATATACTCACTGTGCTGCACAACCCACTAATCCAATTGTAATGATACCCTAGGTACCATTGAACATGTAACTGACAACCTGAACAAAGGAGGTCATGAAATGCAATCAGGTCACAAAGTAATTGTGACCTCAGCACTTAAATCTCCTCAGGTTACCAACCCCCTGAGCACCTCCCTTGTGCCTCAATCTCTGCATACTCCTGATGTGTTTATTCCAAAAAAACAGGTATATGTACTAGGTGACTCCATAACAAAATATGTTGATCGAATAGTCTGTAATCCAGACAAAGAAAACCAAACTAGCTCTAGTTATAGAGGAGCAAAAATAGTGGACCTTACATCAATGACAAAAACAATTCTGTCAGCTGCTGGAGAAAATCCCCTGGTGGTTGTCCATGTTGGTACAAATGACATCACACGGTCCCCACCTCAGCAGATAAAACAGGATTATGTGGCTCTATGTAATGTATTAACAGAACATGGTTGCAATATATGTCTGTCTGAAGTCTTACCCATTCCAAGAGCAACCAGACACATTAACAATAAAATAAAAGCATTAAATGAATGGATTCGCAAGTGGACTTACTGGCAGGGCATAAGCTGCTTAACCCATTGGGAGGAATTTGATGACAGGCCTTCATTTTTCTGTTGGGATGGCTTACATTTCAGCAGAAGGGGTAGCACAGTCTTAGGATGAAAAATAGCAACTTCCATAAACAACCATTTAAACTCATAGGAAGGGGGGAGATAGGGACACCCCCTAGCTCTTGTAAAGACAGTCCATGTTTACCTTACTGGACAAATCTCAATATTCTTTCACTAAATGCCCAATCACTAACAATCACCAAACTTGCTGAACTTGAAATCTTAGCTAAAACTTTAAATTTAGTTCTAATATCAATCACTGAAACCTGGGGTAACACAGATAAAAAGTGGAGAGCAGAAATCTCTGGTTTCAAGCACTACTTTAAAAACAGAGTGGACACAAAAAAAGGAGGTGGGGTCAGTCTGTACGTTCAAGATGATATTCCATCATATGAATCAACAACTACTGCACATTCTGAAAGTGTTTGGGTCCATATTCGACCCACCAGTATCCATCAATTTCTTATAGGCACCTGCTAACCTCCTTCCTCTGACATTGACCAAACTAAACAACTTTGTAATGAAATTACTCAAATAGCTAGTAAAGATCCAGTTCTCATTTTAGGGGACTTTAATCTTCCCACTATAAATTGGGATGCACTTTCTGGTATTAATAAACACAATGAACAATTATTTTCAGTTATAATCAATATGGGACTTATTCAATGTATAAATGAATCAACAAGGGGGAATAACATATTGGCATAGTTATAACCAACCCGGAGACACATATATCTGACATCCAACTACTCAGTCCCTTGGGAAATAGTGACCACTTGTCCCCTTTCTTCTCTATCCAATTGCCTTTATTACCAAAAACAAACAAACTAAAAATAAAACAATACAATAGGGCTGACTTTGAAGCCATTAATCATCAGATAAAATCCCTTAACTGGGAACAAATAATGTATCCAATGAATACTGGGACAGCCTGGGGCTTTTTAAAAACAAAGATACTGGAACTTGAAAAAAAAATATGTCCCGGATAAACTTAAGCATAACAACAAAGGGAAAATCCCCCCATGGTTCAATGGTAATATTAAAACATTAATCAAACAGAAAAACAAACTGTTCTTAGCCTTGAAAAAATTGTTTATCCAACCAGAAAAACGTCATCCTGCTCAAATATAGAGAGATGGTTAGACAATTAAAGAAAACTATCATGCTGGCTAAACGTAATTTCGAATTTAAAATTGTGCATACTAAGGATTGTCATAAGGCACTATACACTTACCTAAATGGTAAGAAAAGTAATAACAATATGATCGGTCCCCTAGTCTGTAATAACATGACTATAACATCCGATATAGAAACAGCTTCAGAGTTAAACAAATATTTTTCATCTGTCTTTACTCCAGAACCTACTAACATTGCACCTATTGTAGCAGACTCTAAACTTGAATCATATGAAATTCTTTTTCAGGATATTCAGTGGGTCTTTAACACTCTAAAACAGTATACTAGTTCTGGGCCTGACAATATTAGTTCTAGATTTCTTATAGAGACAAAGGATACAATAATCCCCCCTTTGATTATTATTTTCAAAAAATCACTATATGAATCCTCAGTTCCAGTTAACTGGCATACAGCCATTGTCACACCCATCTTTAAACAAGGCTCCCATTCTAAAATCGACAATTATAGACCTATTAGTCTTACATCGATACCATGTAAACTCATGGAGAAAATAATTAAACATCAACTTGAAAACGAAATGTCTACATTAAAAATTAATGATGACTATCAACATGGTTTTAGAACAGTATTCTCGTGTACCACAAACTTGATCACTTTTTACAACTATATTAGTTCCAACCGTGACTGTAAAATGCCTACAGATGTCATTCTTCTGGAGTACAGCAAGGCTTTCGATAAAGTATCACACAGTATTTTGGTTAATAAACTTAACCATTTAGGTTTCTCAGCACCTATCATATCCTGGATAAATAACTGGCTGAATGGCAGAACACAGAGAGTTAGGGTAAACGGTGTACTATCAGAGGTGGGTGTGGTGGCTAGTGGCGTGCCACAGGGAACCATGCTGGGCCCGGTGCTGTTTAATCAGTTTATCAGTGACATGCATGTTTCACCAAATAACATAATGGTTAAATTACAGATGATACCAAACTTGGAGGAAAGGTTAACACCCCTGTAAACTGTTATAACTTAGCATTGGATCTTGCACTAATTGAACAATGGGCTAGTATAAATAAAATGCACTTTAATATAGCTAAATGTGCAGTACTCCATTTTGGAAAAGATAACCCTAAACAAAAATATTACCTGAACAACAGCATTATTAGGACATCTTCTATAGATAAGGATCTGGGTATTATGGTTAATGACAAACTATCATCTTCCTCACATTGTTCAAAAATTGCAAATCAAACTAATGCATTACTGCACAGAATAAATAAAACATTTATTTCTAAATCAGAAGAATGTCTCTTAACTTTGTATAGGTCACACATAAGGCCCTATCTTGATTATGGATCTCCATTTTGGAGCCCTTACTTAAAGACAGATATAAACAAAATTGAACAACTTCAACATAGAGTTACCAAGCTAGTACCGCATCTTACTCACTTGGAATATGATACTAGATTAAAAAAAAAAACGGATTACATTCTCTTGAGTGCAGGCGAACTAGAGGTGATCTTCTACAACTGTTTAAAATACTTAAATCACCTGATCAAATGGAACAATGTGGTATTGTTTATTCAGTAAGAAAAATTGTACCAAGACTTCATAATAGACAATTGGAAGTGAAAAAAGTAAATAACAATAAGAGACTAAATTTCTTTTTCCATTAGATCACCCAGACTATGGAATAAATTACCCCAAGATATGGTCGATTCAACAAATATCACAATATTCAAGACTAAACTAGATAAATGGATGAATGAATGGGACATGGACAAATGATCCATCAATATGGAGGACAATCCCGGTGGGCTATCAGTCTTCTTTTGTCCTAAAAACCAAGTAAGCAAGTAATCTTCTATTATGAAGAGGGGCCCTTCACAAGCAGCAGGACCATGAAGTCTTAAGGTGAATACTTTACTTTTTCTGTTCCCAAAATGACACAGAATAACTGCTGCACTTTAGCCAGTCACTATTTAATATGCCTCCCAGAATTTTAACTTGCTGTTTTGTAGCAGAATGCTGAAGATCATGTTTTGTAGTGACTGGAGACCTCTGAGATTCATCCAAACTCCTGTGCAGCACACCAGATTTAAAATGGGCGACGCTTCATTCTACCATTTTTTAAGAATGGTAAATGGGAGAAGCAGTGGGAAGAGAACAGTTTTGCTCAGAGCCAGAGTACCAAAACTGAATACCTGATGTCACCTTTGGGTCCTGGCTATTTGCACCAATACCAGCATCATCATCTTCCATGTGGGTAACATGGACATGACAGCAAGAGCCACAGCTTTTGATGCTGCTGCTCCTAGCAGGCTCTATGTACCACTGCATAGAAACATAGAAGT
Organism: Neoceratodus forsteri; assembly: GCA_016271365.2. Lineage (NCBI taxonomy): Eukaryota > Metazoa > Chordata > Ceratodontiformes > Ceratodontidae > Neoceratodus > Neoceratodus forsteri. Next base: position 1,783,824,965 of record CM057452.1, read on the forward strand.
TGATGGCAGATAAGGACCGTAAGGCACATCCAGTCTGCCCATTTCTTTTTCTACCTTATAAATGTGCCATCGGCCTTTGCTGTTAGTGGCCTATCTATTCATACTCATATGTATTGCTCCCTTATACCTGTCCCATGCCTGTTTGAAGCCCTGCACTGTATTTATAGCCACCACTTCCTGAAGTAGGCCATTCCATGCAATCACCATCCTTTCTGTGAAAATGAACTTTCTCACATTACCCCTTAATTGGCCTCCCTCTAATCTCATGCTGTATCCTCTTGTCCTGCTATTTTTCTTATATTGAAACATGTTAGACTCTTTCACCTTGTTAATGCCCTTAAGGTGTTTGAATGTTTCGATCATATCACCTCTCTCCCTCCTTTGCTCTAGGGTATACATATTGAGCATTAAGATTGCAGATTTGTGTGGGGGAAACACATTAAGCAATGTGAACAGACACTGAAAAAAAAACCTCAAAGCATAAAGGCAGAATACACAAAAGAAAGTATGCCGCTATATAAGACACCACAGTTATGCAAGAAAGTAATAAATGACATGTGGTGTCATGTAAATGTAATTACATCTGCATAAAATCAGTAATCACTGGAGGACAGTTACACATCCACTCTGTCCACTAAAAAAGAAAACTTTAGTATTGTGCTTTAAATACAATAAATTTAATGGTCACCAAGATGTGTAGCACAGCCATGTCTCAAAATGGCTGCCTTTTTAAGGCTATTTTCATTATTAAAATGTTGCCACAATAAAATAAAAATACATACACCCTTTTTTTATGCACACTATCTCTTGACCATATTGGCAACAGTACAGAGCACACATTCTGTATTTTTAATAAATTATGAGTAAATTAAAGACCTTATTTTAAGTGCACACCCAAGTCTCTTGAATACTGTTCACACACACACACACACACACATATATATATATATATATATATATATATATACAATGTATGTTTTGGGATAAATCCATGTATAAAAAGTGATATCTAAGCCTCCCAGTGAAGATATCATTGATATCTTCATGTTTCTATACATCATCTGTTATCCCCACGTTCCTATATGTCATATTGAAACTTATCTGGTTGATCCTGCCATCTGTGCCATCTTTTAACTACCACTTTCACTTTAGGAGCTGTTCCTGCTATTATGTAGCGTGAGTGAGCACTCTTAATTACGTGATGGCAGTGACTGAAATTAAAACACTGTACTGCAAATAACAAACACAATTTACAGAACTGTGTCTTTTTATAATCTGCTCACTTTCTGTAAAAGAATCCACTGACTGCAGACAAACTACCATTTCCCCTTTTCGTCATGTAGCATGACCGAATCATGTCAATGATGTGGTACCACTGATTAAAATTAAGGTGCTCAGCACTATTAAAATTCAGAAAATGTCAGCATTTTCATGCACTGGCTCATTTCTGTTTAAAACAAGCCACCGACTGTGGAGACAGGAGAGAGAGAGAGCAAATCTGCGGCTTCACAGTAGTAGACACGAGCCTGAGTGAGTGTTGCCATATCAACCCTTGCTTGGGCTTGCATCTAATATTCTAAAGCCACTGAATCACTTCCTCTCTTCTCTCTGCAGTTGGCAGTTTGTTTTAAATAAAAGTGACCAAGAGTATTTACTGGATATTAAAAAGAGTGCCGGTGCAGACAATATCGAACCTTACTTCCTAAAACTCGGCCAATTCTACTTAACCGCCCCATCACCCATTTATTCAACACCTCCCTCAAACAGAGTGAACTACCTGTGTCATGGAAAACTGCTCACATCCTACCCTTATTCAAATCTGGGGATCCAAGTGATCTGAACAATTATCAGCCTATCTCTATTCTATCCGTCCTCTCAAAATTACTCAAGAAAATTGTCAACGCCCAGTTCAGAGAACATTTAGACTCAAATAACTTGCTAAATCTGGCTCAGTCTGGCTTCAGAGCCAAACATAGCACCGTATTGGCTCTAGCAAAAGTATCCACCAATTGGCAAATTGCCATGGATTCCAAGAAGCATGTAGTTGTCCTATTCCTGGATCTTAGCAAGGCTTTCAATACTGTGGATCGTAACATCTTGCTTAATGCTCTGGGTAATGTCAGTCTCGATAGATCTGCCATGAAATGGTTCACCAGCTACCTAACCAACAGGTTACAGCAAGTCAAAGCTATAGGTGATCTGTCCCCACAAAAATCCCTTTTATGAGGTGTCCCACAAGGCTCCATCCTGGGTCCAATCCTCTTTGCAATCTACATCAATAACCTGGACTCTCACCTGCACACAGCCAATGTGCGCTTATTTGCAGATGACACTGTACTCTACACCAATAACTCATCCTTGGACTTGGCCCACGTGAACTTTCAGCAAGATTTCACCACTCTCTAATATAACCTCATCAAACATAAGCTTCTTCTCAATGCCAAAAAGACTAAAGCCATGATTCTCTTGCCAAAGTCTGCCTCCGGATCTACACACATCCCCAGATCCTAATACTGTTAGATGAACCCCTAGAAATAGTTGATACTTTTAAACACCTAGGGTTCTGGTTGGATAATAAGCTCAACTACCTGTGCCACCTACATGAAATTTCGAAGAAACTAAGGCTGTGATTAGGCCTTTTCTATCACCTTAAACATCTGCTTATCTTAGAAGCCAGCAAGAGGCTAGTACAATCCAAATGCCTACCTGTATTGGACTACGCTGACTTCCTCTACAGTCATAGCCCCATAACGACACTCAACACACTTGACACCCTTTACCACTGGGCCCTTAGATTTATCCTTAACCTACCTCATTGCACTCACCACTGTCTATTGTACCAGGAGGTGGGATGGCCCTCGCTCTCAACAAGGAGGAAAAGAAACGCTCTCCTTTGGATGTTTAGAGAGCTATCCAATAATCTCCCTGCATACATCTCGTGTTTCTTTGAATGTGCCAAGGGATCTTATGGATTGAGACGCTTCTCCATGATTTGCTTCCAGATTCCTAGAGTGAAAACAACCTTTGGCTCAACAGCAATCAATTTTTCACTGCCTACAATTTGGAATACTATGCAAAAATCTTTAAAGCTTTCCTTGCTCCCTAGCATTTTCACATTCAAAACCCTGATAATGGACCTGTTGAAGGATACATGCAGCTGCGTTAGATGACTCTGTACCTTAGCCACTGGCCCCTCCCACAAACTTGCCACTCTGACTGTCACCCCCCTCCTAGCAAGGGATCCCCAGCACTTACTAGTTCTTTTATCTCCCCAAAACTCAGTCTTTCTAATCTATTCCCCTTTCCTAGCGCACTCTTGCTCCCTCTCTCCTCCCTTATTTGCTCTTTCCCCTCTCTCCCTGCTTTTAGTAAAAAGATACTAGCCTCTAATTAGTGGTAACAGCTAGGATGGTAATCTTTACACTCCTGTAAACCATGATGGAAATTAGTTGTATGTAACTGTGTTAGACCTTATGTATATGCCTCCTTTGGCCTACACCTGTTCACTGTTGCTACATTGTTGGCTACCATATATTTACTATGCTATGTTCTGTTTTTTTTTCTTCTATATTGTACTGAATTAATGACCAGGACCACCTTGAAAATGAGCTTGCTCAATGGTGTTGTATGCCTGGTTAAATAAAGTTAATTGATTGATTGAGTATGAAATCGCACACATTCTTTCAATTTTCTTACTGTGGAGTGCCTTAATTTTAATCACTGCCACCACATTATTGACACCTCACACCACTCGGTCATGCTACATGACAACAGGAAAGGAGAAACTGATTGCTTAAAAAATGGTATAAATTGCAGGATCAACCAGATAAATAAATAAAAAATGCTGCACTTTATGTTTGGGAGTATGGAGAGTGGTGCTAATGGGAGGGGGGATAAAACACAACTAAGTCATCTGGCAGGGAGGACATCCAAAATTTCTATATATCTTGGAATTGAAAACCTCTATGTGGGAATTGCCTTGGGTGGCGGGCATGTAGATGGCTAGTGTTTCTGGTAGTGGGGAGTCCCAAAACATATGTAGTATAAACAGAACATGACATGGCCTGACTGAAGATATCATATTTATCTTCACTCGAGGCCAATGACATCAAGATATCTCACTTGTGGCTTCACCACTTGTGAGATATCATGATATCATTGGCCTGTTGCAAAGATAAATATGATATCTTCAGTCAGCCCATGTCACATCCCATATATATACTGTATTATATATATATATATATATATAAATATATATATATATATATATATATTTCCACCTATCTCGATTGTACTGTCTATGTGAAAGCTGCTGGGTCTGTTGCCACCATAACTGAATCAAAGGTTTATGGGATTTGTACTTTCCTCTTAGCATTGAGGGAACTACTCAGTTACATTTAGCTGTGGGCTGTGGGAGGGTATTACAGTGGTCAAGGAAAAGGCTAGCTGTAACTTTTAAGTTTTGGTAATTTGGCTGGATTAGCACATAGTGCATAGCAGCAGCTACTTCCAGTAGTATATCCATAAAGCTTGGCCCCTTGCAAGCACAGCCGAGTATAAGCAAAGGTGACACACACAGAGGCAAGTGCATGGTCAGTCATGTTTGTCAGTGTCAGCCAGGACAGATGGGGACAGAGGAGCCAGACATCTTGCTGCTGTAAATGAAGAAACTAAAATCGCAGCAGGTGTGACAGAACAAGAGGTGAGCTGGGTGGAGTGCATAAAATGTAAAATGAGGCCAGAGGGAGAGAATGTAAGTGAGCTTATATGTGAAAGATGCTTATATACTGAGGAATTGGAGAAATAAATAGAAAACCTTAAAAAAGAAATGAAATGACTGAACAGTTTGTGCATACCACTAGCAAACTAATTCATGAGAATTAAAAGGTAGTAGCTATACTGGATGAAACTGGAGAGACAAATACTAGCCAACAAATCAGAGATAAAAGAAAACAAATACAGGGGAGACTCTGATGGAGACATAGGGGAATTACAAGGGACTGATTGGTGCCTACTATAAGGTGATAATAAAAGAAGAAGAAGGGCAGCCTGTGGGATTCAAATACCTATGTCAAATAGATTTGAAGTATTATGGGTCCAAGTAGCTGAGGAGGAGGAACATGAATCTGAAGAAAACACAGTAAATCCAAATGAAGAAGCACTACAAATAAGACAATGAGAGCACAGCAATCACAGATTGTCCAGGGGAAATGAGCAGCTCAAACCAGCCCCCAATACAGGAAACATTGGTACGGCAAACACAAGTAAGAAACACAAGAAATATAGTAGTTATGGGAGATTCCATACTGAAATATACTGATACGACTAGCTGTAATGGGTGGATGTGGAGGGGGTTATACCGGAGTCAGTGCTTAAGTCCAAAATAATTTTACTTTATAAAGAAAATAAACCAAAGAAATCTACTAGTCATCATCCTATAGCTTTATTAAATAGTGATTAAAAATTATAGCTACCCCTCCACATCCATCCAGACCAACGTGGGTTTATCCAAGGAAGAGCAGCCTCTACAGATATCAAAGGAGTTAAAATATGTTTTGAGCAGATTCAAAACCTCCAAGACACATTCTATGCCCTGGCACTGGATGCCAGAAGGGATTTCAATGTGATTAATAGAACATATATGTTTTAGGTATTGAAACAATGGAACATTTCTAACAATTTGTATCAGCTTATTCAAGCCTTATACAATAATCCCTCAGCTAATATTTTAATAAATGGAATCCCCTTCCCTGAAATTTCAATTCAGGCTGGAGTAAGACAGGAGTGTCCCCTGTCTCCTTTAATTTTTGTTCTATGCATAGAACCCCTCTTTGCAAATAGTGGGCTAAACCTTAATAGGACAGGTACTAAGGTGCTGGCAGCTAGAATAAACCACACAATTAATGACATTTTAAACTAGAGGTGAGGGGCAATGGGAGGAGAGATTCACAAAGCAACACTAAATACAATATGAGAATAGGACAGAGAACAAACAGAAACATATGACTTATGAATGGAAAGTATTATTAGTGAATGCCAGAAGTCTGGACCAAAAAAAAAAAAAGATTATTTGGAGTATATATTGAGGAATGAGATTTGTATCTGTGCAATAACAGCAACCTGATGACAGGCAGATGGTTAGGGAAGAGCATAGAAGGATATCAAGTTTTCCACAGGGATAGAACATTAAAAAAAGGTGGTAGAATGGTTATACTAATTAAAACAATATAGATGTCACAGAAATAGATGCAATAACAACTGGATAACAAGAAATAGAGCAAGTTGGGTTAAATTAAATCTGAAAAATAGAAAAAAAGATTATCATGGGGGAATGTTAAAGAGCACCTTCCTGTTCGGAACAACAGAACAAGCAATTTATGGACAGTATCAGAAACTTAGACCTGGGAAACAGTATAATATTATTAATACTGGGGGATTTTCAAGTGCCCAATATAACTTGGAATAGTGGCAGGAGGTGCACACAGTTGAAAAAGACAGAATTTGAGGGGTTAAATCTGGACAAAATGAGGGACAATCTTACCTCAAAACTTCAACAATATTAACAGCCTTAAAAAAGGAATTAGCCAATGAGCCCTATTATTTTATTATTTATTTCTATTTATTTAGTTTTGTTTACTGAATAGGTGCTTCAGCCATATAAATGACTATTTTTAGGCACAACCTGAGTGGAATTATATAAAACACAGGAACAAAACGAGGTTTTACAGTAAAAATACTAGCAAGGTGATGAGAGCAAGGTACAAAACAATGTGATTCATGACAAAACATGCAATAAGGCAATTTGTTGGCAGGTGCAGGACATAGCTCACATATTTGCAAGGAATTATCATGATGCAAAGTTTGGCAAGAGGTTAATTGAAAACAAACAACCACATACTTGCAAGGAACTATCAGGTATAATGAGCAGGGAAAATTACAAAATAACGCATGGTAGGCAGATTCTTAGGGGAGAAACATTCACACGGTTTGGGAGATAGGTCACAGAGTTTTGCAAGTAGGAGCTTTTTGGCAATGATTACAAAGATCTAAGGAGTTGAGAATTAGTTATAGTAGGACAGGGCAAGGGGTTTGAGATAACAAGCCAAAGAGAAGAAGCAGATCAAGTTGGGAGGGAAGACAAGTAGACAGACAGGGGGAGGATTAAGTGTAAGGCATTAGGTAGAAAACAGATCAAGTGCACAGCAGTGAGAGTAGGAGTTGTGCTATGGGGGGATTGAAGCAAGGGCATTGACTGGAGGAGATGAGGTAGCTATGGAGCTCCCTTTTAAAGGTGTTATGGGAGGGTGCTTGGTGGATCATTAAAAGGCTGGAGTTCCATAGCTGAGGAGCATGGTGGGCGAAAGCAATGGTGCCTTTGGTGGTGTTACTTTTTGGGACACATAGAAGGGATTTTCCAGTCGAGCTTAGGCCACAGCTGGACATCTGAGAAACAAGCAGATCAGCTAATATTTTTGGCATTTGAGACCACAAAATACTGTTGACAGTCGACCCAAGGGAGTAAAGTCTAGCAGCATTTGGTGACAGCCAGTTTAGATCTGAGTAGAGGAGGCAGTGGAGTTTCCGCTGATGGGAGAAGGAGGCACAGTGACAGATATTATTATAGGTGATGTTCCATTTATGGAGATTGGACTTAGGTAAGGCAGTATAGGTCACAACTCCATATATAAAGGTGGGTAGAAGAATACCACGAACAATAGCAAGCCCCGCTGCAGGGGTTAGTGCATATCTGGTCCGGTACGCTATACCTAATTTAGAGTTGACAGATTTACATGAGTTCTGGATGCGAAGATCAGTGTTTAGGGATTGGTCCAGTGTTACCCCATGGTACTTAAATGAGGTCACTGAACCAATAAGGGAGCCATCCAGACAAGAGAGCATGAAATTATTTTGGCAGGTTTTGAGTGTAGAATTTGTCCCAAATAGCATGGATTGGGTTTTGGCCTCATTAAGGACTAGTTTTTGATGTGAGAGCCAGGCTTGAATGTGCTGAAAGTCAGTGGAGAGCCACAGATTGATGTCAGAGATGTTTTTCATGCTGGTGTATAGGACTATATTGTCAACGTAGAGGAGGTGGAAGTCGGATTGGAGGTGAAGTTATTGATAAATATAGAAAATAGCAGTGGCCCCAAAATTGAGCCCTGTGGTACACTAATATTCACTGTGCCAGGTCAGAATAGGTTGAATTGTATTTTACATCTTGGACCCTGCTTGACAGGTAACTATTAAATGAGTTTTCAACACTATGCATGAAACCCAAAGACTTCAGGGCAGCAAGAAGATTGGAGTGGTTCACCAAGTGGAAGGCCTTTGTCATGTCTATTAAAACAGCTCCAGTTAGAAGGCCTAAGTCCATAGCAGTGAGTGTGTCAGTAGTAAACTTAAGCATGGCCATGGAGGTGCTATGGCCCTTGCAGAAACCATGCTGGTCGGTTGTGAGAAGGTCATTTTTGAGAATATATTCAATGGTTTGTGTAGCAACTAATTTTTCCAGGATTTTGTTCAGTAGCGAGAGGAAGCCAACTGAAGCTGTGCAGCATGGCATGGCCTTTGTACATGAGTGCTCTTAAGTCAGTGGGGATCTGTCTAGGGGGAGGGCAGGACAAGCAAGGTCCTCACGACCTCCGTGGACACTGAATGCCCTTAAGTCAGCGGGGATCCATCTTGGGGGAAGGCAGGACAAGCGATGCCCTCACGACCTCCGTGGACACTGACATTTTAAAGACATCCTGAAGGAACTGGTGCATATAATCCACCAAATTGGCTCCTTCGACTCCTTCGGGTTTGCCCAAAAATTGGAGATTACAAGCACGGGCTCCATTTTCAAGGTATTTCAACCTGGTGTGGAGAAGTTTGTTTTCTTTCAGTACCCCATCAGTTACTGTTGCCTCTTTTGAGATAGTAGAACTGAGAGCTGTATGATTTGTTTCTAAGGCAGTAACTTCAGTTTCTACATTCGTCAATCTGGTATTGTGGTATCATGTTTTTTGTCCTGTTGTTCTACTGCCTGAAGAATGGCATTTACCATGGCCTCTAGATCCCCGGACTTCTCATTCGACTGCGTACTATTCGAAGCGCCACTGGAAGATGCTGCGGGACCTTTCCCTTGGCCCGGTTCTTTGTGAGACTCCATTTTAGTTCTTCCCATCGTTGAATCAGCATAAATTTGCTCCACAAGAGGCTTTAGCACTATATTTTTCTAAATAAAGGTTTGGTTCAGGGTGAAAGTTAGTAAATCCAGAGATTTTAAACTATTATTGCTATTAAGGTCTGGAGCAGTGTGAGAGGCATCTATTCCTGTTGGCTGCTAGCCACGCCCCCCCGAGTGATAGTCTTAAAGTAGAAGGAGGGGCCAATAACTTTCTTAGTTGGAGGTCCGCAGGAGAGAAGTGGTGTTGTGAGGCAGGGAAGGAGGATGTGTATTTATTTAGATCTGAGAATTGATTATTAAAAAAGTTAGCTATGGTCTGAGGATGGTTACAGTGAGTACCGTTGAGGACCAGGTCATTTGGAGTGGTGGAGCGGGTAGACCCCAGGAAGGTTTTTATGTGTGACCAGAATTTTTGGGGGGCATCTGAGGCATTCACTAGTAAGCTTTTGCAGTATGAGCCATTGGCTGTTCTTATTTCTTTTTTTGCAGGCATTCCGCTGCTGCCTGTAGGTGTTATAATTCACCCCTGGGGAACTCCTCAAGTGGTAAACAGTGTATTTGATTGAAATCCATTGGCAGCTACTAACTGTGTTCTTTCAGTCAGGTAAGATTTAAACCATTGACATGATTCATCAGTCAGTCCCATACCTCTGAGGTTACACAATAAACTTTTATGATCCACTAGATCAAATGCTTTTGACAGGTCCATGTACACAGCGCCCAAGGACCTTGCCATACCTAAAAGGATGGCAACCTCATCAAAAAAGTCAGTGAGTGCTGTTGCCTTTTTTAAATCCTGACTGAAATTTTGTCAGTTTCTCATACTTTTCAAGGTGACCAATTAGCTATCCATAAACTATCCTTTCTACTATTTTTGAGACTGCTGATAATAAGGCTATGGGACGGTAGTTTGATGGATCAGTGGGATCCCCTCCTTTTGCAATTGGAAACAACCTTTGCCAACTTCCAACTCTGTGGAATATGAACTACAGACCAGTGAGTCTTACCTCTATAGCTAGGAAAATTATTGAAGATTTATAAAGGAAGGGATAGAAGCACAATTTAAGTATAAAGAACTGTAGAACCCAACCCAGCATGGGTTTACAGGATGGAAATTATGTCAGACCAACTCACTTAATTTCTTCAAACCAGTAAATATAGCCCTGAACTGTGGTATGCACAGTGATGCAGTATACGTAGCTTACTGCAAAGCATTCAGTACCATAGCTTACTCAGAATTAATTCATAGGTTAATGGAGATGAACATAAATGAAAACAAAGTGGTCTGGATAGCATTATGGCTACATGAACATAAGCAGAAGGTGTGCATTAGGGGAGCCTTTTCTGAGTGGAGCAGTGTCACCACTGGAGTTTTGCACAGCTCTGTGCTGGGACCAATGCACTTTAATATATTTGTTTCTTATATGCAATGTACCAAAAAGCCTGGCTATGCAAATTTGCAGATGACACAAAGATAAGATATGTAGTGGAAAATGAAGATGTAATTAGCAACTTTCAGCAGGAAATAACAAACCTCGTATTATAGGCCAAAAATAGGGTTTGCCTAAGCCGCGGTGACACCAAAGTTGCTGACATCCCCGACATCGACAGAGACAATGCCGAGTATTGGCATTGTGCTGTCAGTATGACAGTGTGTTTTCTTCTGGGGGCTGTGCTCCAACCCCCCATATCCCCCTGTATTTATATAACCAACTCTGAGTCACAGCTGTCTCGGGGAGGGGGTGAAACACCGGGAGATGCAGTGCCAGTGTCAGCGGGGACCATTACAGTGACCTGTCGATTTCTGCCGCTGTAATGGTCTTCACTGTAGATGTTTCATCGTTCGGTTTGCATACCCCAAAACAGCACATTTGCCTTTAATACTTATAAGTGTAAGGTGATGCACTTTGGTGTTAAAAACAAAAGAGCAAGTTACTACATAAATGGGGCAGAGATGCAGAAAACAGACCAAGAAAAGGATCTGAGAGTTCTTATAACAAATAGCCTGAATTTTAATAATCACTGCCATGCAGTTACAAAACAATGCAATGCAATACTGGGATGTATAAGCCACAATATGGAAAGTGGGTCAATAGGGAGGTGGTGATGCCATTACATGGTGCCTGGTTAGACCTCACTTGGAGAATTGTGGGCAATTTTGGGCCCTGTATAAAAAGGGAAATATAAGAAGGTTTGATGGGATGCCATACCAGGTTAATATGTTGAACAGAAAACAGCACAAGTGAAAACCATGAAGTCACAATAGCGAAGAGAAAAAACAGCTACAGGGACATAATAGGACAGATAAAGTCTAGCACTATCCCTGTAGCTGTTTGGGGATAGGAAGAAAGCTTCTGCTGTGGGGTGTGCTGCCAACCAGCTACCATGATGTTGAGGGTAGGGCACAGGCAGCAGAAGTCAGCAGAACAAAATTGCTGCATGGTTCGAGTCCCATGGAAGATGATTTTTTTTCCTTTGTGGGACTTAGTTTCTCTTGTCTCCCCCCTCCCAACTCAGGGCTGAGTTCCACCTCCCTTACCCAAGGATTCCCCCCCCCACAGTTCCTTCCCATCCCCAAGTTGCCTACCCCCTAGAGATGATTATATTTAGGTGGGGGTTCTGGGATGATGCCCCCTATAATGGGTGGCACAGGGGGAAGAGCCCCCATGAACACATAGTCTAACACCTTGTTGTTTTGTGGCCCTGTTATAGTGCATGGGTGTTTTTGGCAGGCACTGTTTTCATTTTTGCTGTATTCCTTGTACAGTCTGTTTTCCATTCAGCATATTGACCCCGTGCAGTGGGTGCAATGGAGAGCTACTAAATTAGTGAAAGATATAAGAGAACTACCATATGGGCAAAGAATGGAACAGCTAAATATTTGCTGTCTGGAATTTAAGAGGCTAAGAGGAGACCTATGCCTAGTTTACAAAGCTCGCAATGATAGGGATTGGTGGGACATATTGGCCTTAAAAAAGAGAACTTGAATGAGACAATTGCATAATTTAAAACTAAAAGGAGAAATATACAAGACAAATAAATGAGGAGCACAGTTAAACCAGAGAGTTGTATCAATCTGGAATGGAGTACCAGAATATGTGGTCATTTGATAAACATTGTATACATTCAAGAATACACTGGACAAGTATTTAAAACAGAAGGGAATAACAGGGTAATTCCATTAAGAAATGACAAGTTTCAAAGGATAATGCTTACTGACTTGTATAGTATCTTCCTATGATTCCCATGATAAATGCAGTCTTAGCATCAATGTGAACAGCAGCCTTTCTTTTATATCAATGTGAAGCTGTTTTGTTCAAGAGTTTCTGGGCAAAATAAGTGGTTTAGTTGCCCTTTCATTTCAATATTAAAATAGTCAATGATCATCTAATTTGTCCAATACAGCAGATCTATTTTTGGTTGAAACAGGAGGCAAATTTCTAAGCATACCTTGAGATGAAGTTTTTCCATCATGTCAATTAACACTATCACAATTTTATTCCATTTCTGCTCCAGTGACATCAGATTTAGCTCTGTGTTCAAGTGAAAACATATCCACAATCAAAACACCCAAGGGATGGCCGGCCTGCTGGCACAGCGGTAGCACCACTGCTTGTGACGCCAGTGACCCTGGTTTGGTAGCAAGCCTGGGCTGCTGGAGCACCGGCTGGGGGGGTGGATTGAGTTCCCAGAGGGCCGCTCTCCTTCTTCAAGGAGGGAAGGCTGCATTTCCCACTGCTATACTGCCACCTGGGTGAACACAGGTGAAGGTGGAGCTGGAGAAGCAGTAGTCTTAGGGAGGGGTGGATGTCAGCTGTGGGTCCAGAGTGCAGGCATGTCTCAATGTGCCTTTGTCTCCTTGGTCCCTCCCCGCATGCTGGTGTCTGCAGAGGGTGGGACCAGAAAAACATGAAAAGGCCCATGTCAGCTCCTGAAGACGGGTCCCCAGCACTGGCAACTGGAGAGATCAGGGGAGAAGCTCCACAGAGTGTGCCTACTCTGCTTAAAGTAAGGAGGGGAAAGGGGGACTCCTCCCCCACTCGGGGGCAATCTGAGGGCTTAAAGGTTCATAAGTAGTGGGGCACCTGTGGGAGTGGATAGTTTCCTGTCCTCTGGCACAGCCTGAGTGGTCACCTTGGGGAGCTCTGATTAGAAAAGCAGGTGTGGTGTAGGAGGGGGCATAAACAGACAGTAAAAACAAGCAAACAAAAAAAAAAAAACACCCAAGGGATCTAATTTTGGGGCTTCAAAATAAATGTTGTTGGTAAGATCATCCTTAGTAGTATATCTAGTTTTCTATTTCCAATTTTACTTTGTCTCTGGCAGACTTCAACTAGCCTGTTTCCTCCAAATCAATTTCCTTAATATTCCTAAACAAGTTTAATGATGAACGCAATAAGGCTTTATCAGTTTCTCTTCTATTTCCTTGTAAGCCATGTATGGAAAGATAGATAGATATATTATTTAATTATTTGTCTCTTTCTGAATATGTTTATGTTTCTCATATCTGGTTTCTACATTTACTTACTGCACGATTATCTACAAACAATTGTTTGTTACACAGAGTTGCAAGTAGATCAGAACATGAAACTGGCCTTTCCACTTTTAAAATAAGAATTTCTGTTACATCTCTTTTCCTCCAGATTTGCAAGGCTAGTTTAAGAGGTTTAGAAATTGGAACTGCTGAAGTATCATTCAATCCTGTCAATCTAAATGTGGATATAGAAATGTACTGATCAATAACAATTTCAAGCTCCTTTTCAATTAAATTAAATTAAATTAAATTACTGATCAGATTAAGGTGGGATTCATTACATAAACTTTTTGGTAGATGCCCCATAGTGGAATCGAGTTCATCATCTGCCTGATTAAATTTTTGATCAATATTGCTAGTTGATAAAATGTTTTATGTCTTAGTTGAGACTAAGGATGGATATGTGTTCTTTTTACTGATTATTAGACTCTAGTAGGGGTGGGCGAAAATTGGGGATTCCAATTCTGCAAAAAATTTGCGAAATTCCATGATTTTCAAGGAATTAAATTTGCATTTTCTGTGGAATTCTCACCTGATTTGCAGAATAATTAAGTGTACTGTGGAGAATATGTAATGAACTATGGAAAGTAATTATTAAAGAAAAAAGCCAGTCACAGGTAATTTGTGGAAAATATATTCCTCGAGAGTTGTAGTCATGTGATTACATTAATTTAGGTGGGAATTGAATTTGCAAAGTGCTGTTTTTTACAGTTCCTCTCTCTTTCTTTAGTGATACTGTCCCTCGTGTCCAAAGTAAAATTTTTTATGGTATAATTCCAAACTGTAATTTACTGTAATTTCATCAAAAATTCCACAATACATCCCAAAGTTTTGCCATTCACTAGACTTTTCTGTGGAACACCAAAACAAATTCTGTGAGCAATGCTGTCACCTGATCTTTCTTTGATTAGGTGGAAGTCTTTTGGGTCAAAGAGTTAGTTGCTATAGCAACCCCACCCCCTCTCTCTGTCTAGTGTCTGCTCCTCCTATTTATCTGTGCAGTTCTTGACAGATTGTTGAAGTGACAAATTCTGATTCTGTATTCTGTCTGCAATTTCTGCATTCAAACTAGGGTTTAAAACATTAATTTTGATATTTCTTTTGTAGAAATACTGTCAGAGTGCTGAAATATTGTATCCTTCTACGACAACATATACATCTGATATATTAAATTAAATAGTTAATTTGTTCTATGCAAATTTTATATCACCAAATTGCAAAGATGGTAGATGGGAAGAAAGCTGATAGTGGACATGGGGGATGTGCTGGTAAAGTTGGACTTGTGACGCATACTTCTAGTACTCCTGGTGTGCTTGGTTATGATGATTGTGGTGCAGGTGTTTCTGCCAGCAGCAACACAGTAGGTTGGGGCAGCAGCAATGTAGTGGGTTCTGGAAGAGGCAGTTCAGTTGCAAAACTGTCAGTGCAGGGCCAGACTTCTTCATGTGGTATATCTATGAGTGGCATTAGCATTAGTTCATTTTTTTGGATCAGCAGGTAAAAAGGAATGATAATGATGAAGCACCAGCAGGACAGTTCTGTGACAGGGAGGGATGACATAAATTTGCTCTTGATGTGGCAGCATTGCTGCTTAAGTCTCAGGAGGATTCACACTCTCAGGAGGTGATTGGATTTGATAAAGAATCTCAGTGTGTCAGTATTAGCACTCATTCTAATATTGAGTATGAAGTGCCTGCAGTCAAAGTGGTTTATCAAAGTGTTGGTGGTGATGATGATGGTGTTAATAAATCAGGTGTTACTTGTAATGAAGGAGTAGGGGTGATAGATTTTGAGGACGGGGACATAGATCACATGCCACACAGTGAAAGTGACAGTGTTAGTGTCTAGGAGGTTGGTGGTGGGGATGATGACCCTGTTATGGAGCCGGATTACCACCCTCCCCATGTTCCAGTTAAGGTTATTTCCACTACTGCCCTGAATACCATCCTCCTCATGTTCCAGTTAAGGTTATCCCTACTACTGCCCTGAATTAAAAAAAAAAAAGTGACTGATCACCAACCAGTACTAGATGTTATTTATGCTCATGTTCGCCAAAGTGGCAGCAGCAACAGGCACAACAAAAGCAACAGGAGCCAGTGTGCCCCAATCCAGTGTCTGCTCCCCCATCCAAGAAACCCCACTGAATTGACAATTGTCTGGTGTGGAACTTCTTTGCAGTGGAAGAGACTGACAAAAGCACAGTGATTTGGCAGATATGTAAATGTAAAGTTAGCAGGGGCAAACCAGGTTCACAGTTAGGAACAACAGGTATGTTATATCAATCAGTGTGATTTATACATGATGGCCACCTTACTTGATCCACAATATAAGCATGGTATTGTGGCACTTCTGTCCGGGGGCATTGCTGATGAAGATTGCTGTGTACTGAAACTGTGTGAAAAAGTCCACAACAACATGCTGAAGACTGATGACAGTAAAAATGAGAAAAAGAGTCAATCATAGTTACGAGCAGCACCATCTGTGGCCTCAGAGTCCTCTTCATCTTCCACATCCTCCAATCCACTGTGGCCTATACTCACACAGGTGGGAGTCTGTGCCTGTCAACAACCTGAAGACAACAGTCAGCTACAGATGTCAGCTGCTAATATGGTCACTGCCTATATGGATGATAGAGAGCAGACTGGTGTGGACGGGGACCCCTTTGTGGCATACTGGCAACATAAGGTGGTAGTGTGGCTCACTCTGGCTTCTGTTGCACTGGAATTGTTAACATGCCCTTGTTCCAGTGTAATATCCAAAATAGTGTTTCATGCCACTGGTGCCATTGTGTATGACCATCACACCTGCCTATCTGATTTCAATGTAGAAAAGCTGACCTACATAAAAATGAACAAACATTTCATTCCACCTCAGTGGTCTGCTGGTGGCACTTGTTTACTGAATGTTGATGGGGAAAATACAGATGAGGAAATGAGTCCAATTCAAGCTCAGGGTATGTCTTCTGATGGCGAGAATACATCAGAATGGCACATGTTTACATGAGAGGTTAGTGCTTTCACCACCACTATCACTGCCACCACAATGACCACCACCACCGTCGAAATCACAACTTTAAATGTTTCTGACTACACAAAGTATTAACAGCTCAGCATGTTTGTTGATCATACTGCATCCAACGTTATGTGCACCATTTTTGTTTCATTAAATGTCACTCTCAGTTATTAATTGAATCCCATTCCTGGGGAGTCCCAGTGCCAGCATGCACGTATCTATGACTACTATTTTTTGTTAACTAGAACAAAGCATAATGAGCACATTACATTCATATTCACATTCACATTTACCTGTAGAAGAAAGAGCAATCTGAACAACACCCTGTGCCACTGTCACTTGGGGGATACTGGGATGCATAGGGAGAGGCATCGCCAGTACAAAACAGGAAGTTGTTGGCCCTCTGTACAGACAGTTGGTAAGACCACATCTGGAGTACTGTGTACAGTTCTGGAGACCCCATCTCCACAAAGATATAGACAGGGTGGAGGCTGTCCAGAGGAGGGCAACCAAAATGATGCAGGGTCTGCATCAGAAGACATATGAAGAAAGACTAAAGGAACTAAAGATGTATAGCCTTGAGGAAAGGAGGGAGAGGGGGAACATGATAGAAACTTTCCAATACCTCAAGGGAATCAGCAGAGTCCAAGAGGGTAGCATCTTTCAGAAAAAGAGATGTGCAAAAACAAGGGGGCACAATTTGAAGATAGAGGGATGGCTCAGAGGTAATGTGAGGATGTATTTCTTCACAGAGAGGGTTGTGGATACATGGAACAGCCTTCCTGAGGAGGTCATAGAGTCAAAAACAGTGGGGGAATTCAAGAATGCACAGGACAGACATAAGGCAATTCTAGTGGGGGATAGGAGGAAGTAGGCTGCTGGTTAACTAGGATATGCAGCTTATCCATTAGGTAGGGAAATGGGCAGACTAGGTGGGCCAAGTGGTCCTTTTCTGCTATCAGATTCTATGTTTCTATGTTTCACCACACAAAGTTTCATAAAAGCAGCACACACACACACTGAAAAAGCAAGAACTATGCAATCATTGCATTGATATCAAACATGTTGTATCAGCAGAATCCATCACTGGAAGGAATGTGACAAACATGGCTTAAAAGTTGTGAATCTCATGTAGATGATTCATACTGTTGATGAAAATGATGATGATTGATGATGAGTGATGACCATATCCAGGACAGAGTCAGACTTCACATCTCCATCTCACAGGTAAGTACCATTCTTACCTCTTTTCGTGTAACATTATTGCATTTTGTTTAGGTCTACTAAACCATACAATGACATGTAGATACTATATTACTAGGTCCACTGTTCAAACTGTGACATGTGAGCTGTAATTTTTATAGACAGTGTTAAGAAATTATCATGGGGAAAGCAAAGGGAAGTCATGCCATGGTTTGTGGTTTACTTGGTGTTTTACTTAAAGTGGAACAATCATCACCAAGGTCCCCATGCTCCTGGCACTATGTGGCAAAAGGGAATAGCTAAAGTGAAACAGCCAGCACCAACTGACACAGACTAAAGTGTGTGGCTGGTAGTCCCAATGTGCCCTTTATGTGCAGAAACATATTTGTTTACTTACTGACTAACACTGACTGGGCAGGATACAGACTTCATTTGTTTAATCTGAGGCTTATATGACAGCTTCTATTGCTTGTACCAACCAACAAAAATCTCAGAATCATCCACAGCTAACATCTGAGTAGTATGCAGCAGTGGGAGAATCATGACATGAGCCTTCAGTGCATGTTTGATTTTTTATCAGCTGTGGTTTTTAGGGCTGCAGTGGGAATGGCCCTGCAGTCCTTTTATAATCACTGAGAAAAAGGAAACTGCATTCCTTCCAAATGAACAACATGTTGGATTGTGTCACAGTCACCTCCACGTCTGTGAAGCAATCCACCCATTTTGTCCCTACTGGCTACAGCACTTCACTATTTCACAGTGCTGGTGGTCATGGCAGAACATGGCACACTCTGTCATGTCCAAGATGGCCACTGCACTGTACTGTGCATGTGCTGGCAGTCGTGCATGCGCAGTAGCATGCAGTGGACATCTTGGTTATGGCAGAGTGGGCTATGTTCTGCCATGACTGTCAGCATTTATTTCTTTATATATTTGTTTTTATATTATTAAAATTCCCCCCATCCAACCCTCCCTCTCAGCACCTACCCCCCCAAGAAACATAGAAATGACACTGGGGGTGCCCAATCCCCCAGTGTCCTGATCAGCCCCTGGTTGGTCTTTTTTTCTGACACTGGGAGTGCCCAATCCCCCAGTGTCATGATCAGGGATCATCTGTCTCTTTTTTTTCACCTGTTAAAAATAACAGTCCATCAATGTCTTCCCCCACATAACTGTAACACTGGGAGTGCCCAATCCCCCATTGTTGCAAGCAGGGATTATAGTTTTCTTTTTGTTTTCCACCTGTAAAAAAAAAAAGGTCCATTGATGTCTTTTGTGGGTGTTCCTTAACCCTACCTAAGCCTCCCAGTGAGCATCCACCAACCCGCCCCCCTCCAAGCCCTTACTTACCCATCAGGGGTCCAACATCGTAATCCTCTCTGGACTGCAGACGCATCTTCACTCTTCAAAGCTGGACCAGGAACTGAAGACACAGGTATGCAGTTCAATGTATTTCAGGGGGGTTTTAAACTTAGTGCCATAACTTGTTTATATATAGTAGGTAAGGCATCTGGCCTTAATCATGGACAAATACATCCAGAATGCAAACCACACTGCTTCATTAAAACATATTTAGATTAGATTCCCTTGATGGCTTACTGTGCCATCTGAAATACTTCTGAAATGTTATCCCAATTCTATAGCATTTGCAATTCGAGTGATTTGCTTCACTGCAAACAGTTTTTAGTAGTTAAACTAATGGGTCAGAACAGCACTATTAGAAATAACATCTGTCTAAATGAAGAAGGCTGTCAACTGAGCTAAACAAGCTGTCAAAACTGAGCAGACTGTCAAGAGGTGGCAAGTTTTCACACTTTCAATTAACACAAGGCAGGCTGCCTCACTGTGACCACCGCATGCAATGTTCCTCAGTTAATGTCATCGCACTGATGCATTCAAGAATGCATACAGGTCTCAGTGGTAGCATGAGCAGTACACAGAGGACAGGAAAAACATCAAACAGTAAGAAAATGGGTGGAGGTGCGTGATTTTTATCTTCACAGCCTTTCATTCAATCACTACCATGAATTTATGCTGAAGTACGGCAACGAACATGACAGCTGCTCTTTAAATCTGTCCTTTGTGAATCAAAGTGCTTAAAATATGGTAGAGAGTAGTCAACTAAGAGTAGGGGGCTTTGAGCCAGCAATTTACTTCTTAACAGTACAGGATCATGACCAGAAGATGACGACTTCCTTGGCATCACTATTAAAGCTTTTCAGGACTATAATCTGAGATTAGATTTAGGGCTTGTAGTAAAACACAAAAACTATAGTACTAGAACTCATGGTTTACAGTTAGATTTCCAAAGGTGGAAACTACTAAAGTGGAAGTATTGGTGTAGCCAAAGGGTAGTACCGCATTGTAATGCACTTCCAAAAGAAGTGGTAGACAGTCCATTGATAGAAAGTTTGAAAGAAAGACTGGACACATATAGTCAAAATAAAATATATGAGTACTAATCAATCACGATTGATATAAATGGGTTTATAGAAAGCAAATGGGCGAAAGCCTAATTAAAGCTTTGTATTGACTATGATACTATTAGTTGATATTGTAGTGATGTCATTCAGCATTATTATAGAATGATTATTAAAAAAAACAGAAAAGAAAGAGGGGGATTTTTAAAGCCTATGTCTAGATGCAATTTTCTGTTGTGCAGCTTAGGACATGAGTCAAATTGTCCTTACGTCCAGTTTTCAAATATAGGACGTAGCTAAGTGTATTTTTTCACAGCTCTAACTTTGTTATGTTCAGTTTGCAAAGGACAGAGATAAATGTGTCCAGACACATGTTTCAGACACAGTGCAACCTGGTCTATCATTGATATCTATGTCTAGCATTTTTTTCCCCAAAACTGGATATAAAATACAAAAAAGCAGCTAAAATATCTGCAGACAAATGCAACTTTTTATAATAGTCCCATGTTAAGATTTAAAAATCCCATCCAACGTAGCTAGGAGTTTTGCCCATTTTATGGCTTTTGAAAATCTCACCCTGAATCTGCAGTGTTGTTTAGGTCTTTGATTTTATTTATAAATACGGAACCTGAAGTGGAAACTATATATGTTTAGCTCTCTTTCAGAGAGCTCTGTCATTCAGGAATTCAAAGAGGGCTGTCATATTTTAAACTTTTAGATAATTAAAGGAATATAATTTATTTTTAACATTTATTGACAAAGCGGTAACTATCTGGCATCTTAATATTATTCTGAATTAAATATCATCCAAGTATGGGGTATTTATTATGGAGGAGCAGGTGACTCTTGTGGCATCTGGCACCCTTTAGAGTATAATAATTTATTTAAAAGGACCCTGCAGCTTGAAGGGAATGTGATCTAAACCCTCAAAAATTGGTGAATTTGTAACCCCCCCTCACCAATTTGGTGTTTACTATATTGTCTTTCTGGGCTCCTTAATGCCCACTGTCAGACTGGTGTCTTGTCTTAAGTAGTTCTGTTCATTGTGTGAGCATGCTCTATTGATCC
Organism: Neoceratodus forsteri; assembly: GCA_016271365.2. Classification (NCBI taxonomy): domain Eukaryota; kingdom Metazoa; phylum Chordata; order Ceratodontiformes; family Ceratodontidae; genus Neoceratodus; species Neoceratodus forsteri. The sequence goes on from CM057452.1 coordinate 1,783,846,371, forward strand.
TTCGTGCCTCTCCCTTTAAGAAAATAGCTAATCTGTGTTAAGTGAATGGTCTGTACTGGGTCCGAGTGATTTAGGGCTTGCGAACGGCCAGACAGTGCTCTGATTTGCTCCAATCTGCACTCACTACTTGTGCAGAGGGAGCCTAAGTAGGAACTGTGCTTATTTACTGTTTGTACTTTGTTATATTTGAAATAGAGAAGTTTGCCTAACCTGCTTCATTTGCAGATCGATAATCTTTATGGGAGCCACCATGTTAGGTCTTGGACTTCCAGTAACTGGATCAATAGAACCACTGGAGACCTAAAATAGATCCTGTCCCCAGGAGTCTTGTGGGAAGGAAAACTGTAGTTCTTGTAGTTTTACTGTTGGAACCTAAATTGGCCTGGAGAGGGAGCCCAAACTGTGACTGACAGCTGCTTCAGCCAACCAAATGCCTGGATTGACAAGGGAAATGCCCTTTATGCTGAGAGACAGTGGATCAGTTAGAGTTGGAGGTTGAAGTGTGAACAGCTCAAGCTTTCAAGCAGCTGCTCCCAGAAAGAGCGTAGGGGAATCGGCAGGAAGAGGCCTAACTTGCCCTTCTGCCACCTTCTCCTGCATTGAACTGCCTGTTTGCAGAAGTCAGACCTGTTCAATTCCAGCTTAGAACTGTGGCAGAAGAAAAGAATAAGTCTGTTAGTGCAACTTGCGATTTGCACTGAAGACTTGCTCCTGAAGCAATCGACCCAGCTTGTGTGTGAAACATACTTGGGTGGAAAGTTTTGTGCAGTAAAGCTGTTGATTTTCAACCAGACTGAATCCGAACTGTTGTCAGAAGTAGTTATTGATTTAAATGTGCTGAATGTGTTTTGTGGGTCAAGATTTGGTTCCCTACAGAAGAACCTGTTACGCCAGCAGGAGGCTTCACCAGCAGAAGATCATGAACTTTGCCAGACTGCTCATCCTGCCTGGGCCTTGCCAATTCAGCCTAGGCCGCTACTCTTTTTTTTTTTTAGATGTTTAACCAGGAGTAGCACACTAAGCTGAAAGCTTTTTTACAGGAGTGACCTGGGAGCACAAGGAATTTAAGTGACTCGCTCAGGGTCACACAGTATGCAAGTGGAAGTGGTGGGATTCAAACCCAGGTCTGGTCTGCTGGATGTCACCAGATTTGCAGCTCAGAGCCTTAACCCACTGTGCTGTACTGCCTCATCACTGTATCACCAGAGACTGCCATGGTGAGAAACCAGCTCGGAGATCCAGCCCCTGAGCAGCCACAACACGTATGTTGTGGCCACCTGGAGGAAAGACCGTGAAGAGAAGGTGTGTCATGTCGGCCCTGTTTCCCCCAAGCTTCCCTGTCATCACCATGAGGTCTCAATATTGCCGGCCTTAAAGCAGAATCCTGGTAGTGTGAGTACAATCAGGGTAGCTCCCTGCAATAAGTGCTTTAATCATTTGTGGTACCATCTAATTGTTTCATTTTCTTGGGTTTACAAAGGACTGAGTCAACCGGCTTGGGTTACAAATAATTTGGGTGCTTTGCATGTTAACTGCTTTTTGTTTCATCAAAATCCCCAACATCGGCTGCAACACCGGTCACCCCCGGGCAACACCTCTGGCTAGCCAGACTTACCATCCTGGGTTCCCAGTGTTGTGTGACTGTTATGTGGGGACTAAGAGTGCATGCAATCACTGAATTAAACCAAATAGCGAATCGTTAGCCTAGATTCACACTCCTCCCTTGTTCACTGCCCCAAATAAACCTGATGGTCTTGTTTTATGTTTAACCTGGCTAATGTGCATATTATTAGTTGGGTTACAGTATTAATATTGTACTGTTGCATTGCTAACCTTATTTTCCAGAGGTCTCCAGGGCAGTTGCTGCAAGTCCAGCTCTAGTGGTAAGTGTGAAGGGTGTGAGCATATTGTTACTGTTTCCTACTGATTGTGAATTTACTACTGTGGTAGATACTAGGCCACTAGGAGGGTTGGTGGGTGGTTATAGTTTCCCAGAGGGCTGTACTAGTGCAGATAAGCAACCCCAATACCATTTCTCTGGGTGGAGGCACCCTGTTAGAGAACTCAGGCCCCTCAACCTGTGCATAGTCATAAAGGAGGGGGTGGTAGTCCTTATAATAGTGCTGCCTTGGGGTTACATCTTGGAGACGCCACTAGGATTAGCAACCCCCAGTGGCCAAAAGTCAGATTTTCAGTCAAGTGCAATTTTTCAGGAAAATTTGAAATGCAGGTCCTTACTACACCCAAGTGGAAAATTCCCCCCCACAAGCTGGTCATACACCACATGATGGGGTGGAGTGAGGCTGAAGGGTCGACCCCTGCCATGCCATATTACTACTTGATATCCCCGTGGGGACCACTAATGATGTCATAGAGGAAACTGTGGTGAAAGTTAAGTGCCTAGGGAAGGTTGAAGTATGAGGGCGAGACTCAGACCTGTTTGCCCAGACCTTGGTGGCCCTCATTTCCTGTATCCTCCCCATAGACCCTGAGACAGTACCCCCTGTTATCATGCCAGAGAGATCCCAGAAGGGGTGAATAGTTATCCATTTACACAGCGACCCATCTTCCCCGGGGGGGGTCCCCTATTGTAGAAGGATTTAAAGACAAACTATTGGAACTTCTAACTGCTAAGAGACAGTCAGTCAATAATTTGTGGAGGGCTTTAGAAGACTCTGAGTAGGTTACCCCCATTCAATCTCCTTTGGCCTCCACATTGTGGCATCCCCCATTGTTATACCCTCAGTGCACCTGGCTTCTTATTGCAGGCTCAGGCTGTTTTCAGGTGCTGTTCCCATGCCAGTGGTGGGGGGATGACTTGGAAACTTGGATGGACTATGCCAACCCCCTGGTCCAAGAGTGGCAGTGCTCTGAAGGGGAAAAACAAAAGAGACTGATGGAAAGTTTGAGGGGCCCTGCACTGGAAACCATTCAGTTCCTTTGGTCCACTAACCCAGAAGCCTCTGCAACTGAGTATCTATCCACTTCAGAAGGGGCATTTGGCAGCACTGAGTCCGGGAGGATTTAATGTGGAAATTCAAGTCTGCTAAACAGTGGAAAAAGAAACTATCTGCTTTCATAACCAGGGTCGACTGAGCCCTGCAGAGAGCACATCAAAAAGGGGGTACCTTAGCTAGTGAACTGACTCATGTCAGGCTGGAACATATCCTTAACTGTGGCCATTATTTGAGTGTGCTTATGTTGAAGTTAAAGTTTCAAGACAGAAAAGCTAATCCTCCTGAATACTGCTGGTTGATGAAGGAGATCCAGGAGGCTGAAAATGAAGATGGCTGAGAACTGTATGTGGGGGTTGCCCGAACTGCCCTGACCCCCAACAGACCTGTTGAGAAAGAGGATCACTCTGAGTCACAACAAGTCAGTTAACTATTGAAAAAGTTAAAACAACAGAGAGACAGCCGGCAAGCTGCATCTGAGGTGGCCAAAAATCCTAGCCTTTGCCCTCCTAAGACTGAGCCTGGTAGTGAGACACCACCTGTGGGTGTGGCCACCCATGACCTTGCCACTGAACCTCAAGCTGACCCTAACCTGGTAGAGGAGATGAAAGAACTGTGAGTCATGGTGAGAGATCTTATTTATGCCACCAGATCACCCACCCCCTGCAGTGACTGTGGGGGAGCAGAGCCTGAATTAAGACCAAAAGAGGAAAGTAGGACTCCAGCACCAGATCACTACAAACCTCATGAAGAGCCAACCCACCTTGTTGACTCCAGAGACATGGTGTTTTGTTATAGGTGTGGAGAGGACGGGCGCATCCAACATATTTGCAGTGCCCCTGAAGATCTGTGGAAAGTCACTACCAAGCTACTCAATCTAGTCCAACAAAGCAATAAAAAACCTCAGCCAGGCCCACCACAAAAGTCTTTTTCCTCTAAAACTGCTGTGGGCCAGTCCGCCAAACAGACTCCCCCAGACTGGTCCGAGATGGTGGGCCCATCCATGGAAACCACAGTGACTATTAATGGCATCTCCACTTGAGCTGTGCTAGACAGTGACTCGCAGGCCACTATTGTATTTAAAGACTGGTACGACCAACACTTGGCTGACCTCCCACTCTTACCCCTAGAAGGACTGCATGTGTGGGGGTTGAGTGACAAATCCTACTGTATCCTTACCTGGGATATGTATAAGTTTGGCTGTCTTTCCCTACTGCTATTGCTGGCATGGATGAACCCATAGAGACCCTGGCCCTGGTGTGCCCACCAACTGGAATATATGATGGTATCCCATTATTGACTGGCACCAACTATCATACGTTCAGCAGGTTAGCCCAGCTCTGTCAAGAGAAACAAGCCAAACTGACTGGAAAAGCCCTACACATTTCAGCCATGGTGCACAGAGCATATGATTTACAGATGCAAGCCAAAGAGGTTGAGAAGGATGAACCGGTGGGAGTAGTGTGAAAGAAAGATCTGGAATCACTTGTATTGCCACCCAATGCTCAATGCACCATTAGTGGTGAAGTCCAAATTAAAAAAAAATGTTAAAAACAGAATTCTCATGCTGGATGCCCCAGAGGAGGGGAAACTGCCTGAGGGACTATTGGTTAAGGCTAGCATTCTACCAGCCTGGGCTCATGCCTACGCTCAGCTGGTAGTGGTGCAAGTCCAAAACATGCCTGACTGGGATATCAGAGTAAATTGAGGTTGCACTCTGGCTACTGTATATTGTGCAAATACTGCTGTGTTGCCTAGCAAAAAATGCACCGGAGAGAGTGACGAGGTGACCTCTGATCTGTTCAACTTCAGAGAGTTCCCCATTCCTGAAAAGTGGATAGATAAAATCAGCCAAAAACTGCCTCAGAGAAGCAAGGTATTCTCTTTGAAAGAATAGGATGTGGGATGTGTCACTTGGGCCATACATTACATTAGACTTCACAATGAAAGGCCTTTCCATGAGAGATTTCGCCATCTAGTGACTGCTGACATTGACGACATTCAACGCCACCTCCAGGAGATGCTGGTGGTTGGAATTATCCAGGAGTCTCACAGTCCATATGCCTCTACTATCATGGTAGTCCAGAAGGAAAAATGGCTCAGTGAGGATGTGTGTGGACTATTGGAGTTTGAATTGAAAACTTTCCCTGACCAATACACTATGCCCCGCATTCAGGATGCTCTTGACTGCCTCAATGGGAGCCAGTGGTTTTCTGTGCTAGACCTTCACAGTGGGTATTACCAGATCCCAAGGGCCCCTGAAGATAGAGAAAAAACAGCATTCATTTGCTGTTTGGGTTTTTATGAGTTTCTGTGCATGCCCCAGGGCATCTCGGGAGCACCTGCTACTTGTCAGAGGTTGATGGAGTGAGATGTGGGGGACATGAATCTACTAGAATATCTTGTCTATCTAGATGATGTTATTGTGTTTGGCCGGAACCTCGAGGAACATGAGACTCGTCTGTTCAAGGTTCTAGACTAGTTGGAGGATTTAGAGTTAAAATTATCTATCGATAAGTGTCAGTTTTTCCAGCAATCAGTAAAATATGTTGGCCACATCGTGTCATCTGAAGGTATCCAAACAGATCCAAGCAAAGTAGAGGCCCTGACCTCCTGGCCACAGTCTAACAATCTTAAGGAATTGCAAAGATTCTTGGGGTTCTGTGGCTACTATCGTCGATTCGTAAAAGATTACACTAAAGTCATCCGTCCTTTGCTTAACTTGACCCAAGGTTACCTGCTAATAAATCGAAAATACAAAAGGAGTGCTGTTAAACAGGAAGAGAAAGTCTATTTTTGAACAAATTAACTTTCTGGAACACGGTGGACTCAAGAGTGTGAGGTGGCCTTTTATGATATTATTTACCAATTTACCCATGCCCCTGTCCTTGCTTACGCTGACCCCACCAAGTCGTATGTATTATACACTGATGCCAGCTTTAAGGGACTGGGTGCTGTGCTGTACCAGGAGTATGAGGAAGGCCTACGCTCATGGTGTTCACCAGCAGAAGCTTGACACTGTCTGAAAAGAACTACCCTGTACGCAAACTTGAGTTCCTCGCACTAAAATGGGCTATGGTTGATCAATTTCATGAGTATCTGTACAGAGCAAAAATCTTGATAAAAACTGACAACAACCCTCTCACCTATGTTCAAACCTTAGCAAAACTAGATGCCACTGGGCATCATTGGCTATCATCTCTCTCCACCTATGACTATTCAGTAGAGTACGGACCAGACCTAAATCACATTGACACTGATGCCCTCTCGAGGAGACCTGACACCAACTCTGAGTGGGTAAGAATGTCCAAACAATCTGTTAAAGCTCTTTGTCAAAAGTTTGATAAAGATGAACACCCATCCTCTGAAACCATTGATTGCCTGGTGGACTGCCTGACCTCTCCTGTTACTTGTGTTCCTGCAGCCTACTGCCATTTGGCAGCATTGCATCTCAGCACCCTGCCTCATCTTACTCCAGACACTATACATTGGGGTCAATCCCAAGATCCCTTGATTAGGCCAGTGTTGGACACCATTCATGTTGAAAGAAATGTATCCAAACTCCGCTCTTCAGATCCCAGGACTGCTCTGCTGTTCAGAGAGGGGCACAGGTTAAAGTTGCATGACAGACTGCTTTACAGAGAATTTACTAATAGACAAGGTCACGTTACCAAGCAACAATTAGTATTACCTGCAGCTTTCAAACGTTTGGTCCTGAGAGCCCTTCATGACCAGATGGGGCATCTAAGTTGTGACCAGACTGCTGATCTAGCTCATGCTCACTTCTATTGGCCCAAATGGGTACTGACATTGAGACTCACATAAAAACCTACAGCCACTGCCTGCAAAGAAAAGCTCAGCCACAGAGGGCTGCCCCTCTGGTTAACATCTCCACCAAAGCTCCCATGGAACTTGCATGCATTGACTTTCTGCGTTTAGAGCCAGATCAAAAGAACATTGGTAATGTGCTGGTTGTGACTGACCATTTTACTCACTATGCCCAGGTCTACCCAATCAAAGACCAAAAGGCTTCCACTGTGGCAAAAGTTCTAATAGAAAAGTTATTTGTCCATTATGGTGCCCCCCAGAGAATTCACTCTAACCGAGAGAGAGCCTTTGAAAGCCATTTGATTAAAGAGATGCTGCCACTCTGGGGGGTGCAAAGGCCAGAACTGCTCCTTATCACCCCCAGGGGGCTCCACAGCCGGAACAATTCAATCGCACATTACTAGACATGCTGGGCACCCTGCATCCCAGAAACAAGACACACTGGCATCAGTAGATAAGCATGTTAGTCCATGCCTATAACTGCACCAAAAATTATGCAATTGGGTTTTCTCCCTACCATTTAATGTTTGGTCAAGAAGCAAGGTTGCCCATAGGTGTCTGTTTTTGAGTGTTCCATGATAAAGTCAAAGCTGAGAATTACCTCCAGTATGTTGAGAAACTAAAAGCTCAGCTAAACCATGCTTACCAGTTATCAAACACCATGGTGGCCCAAAAGAACTTAGCAAACAAAGAATGGCATGACAGATGTGTCAAGGCCCAAGAACTGCAACCCAGAGATAGAGTTTTGTTAAGAAATTTGGGACTGCATGGAAAACACAAGATAGACAACAAGTGGCATCACACCCCATATATTGTTGTCAGAAAACTGGAAGATCTGCCAGTTTATAAAGTGCGCCCAGAGAATGACCCTTGAGCTATAAAGACAAATGCACAGAAATCATTTGTTACTAATTGGGCAAATCATTATTGACTCTGCACCCCAAGACACTGCCCCTCCTGGGTCTGTAACCAGAGCTGCAACTAAAAAGAAACAGTTAACCCCCCAGTTGTTAAAGATCAAAGGCCTTCCATCAGTCATGTTCAAAATGAAATTGACTGGCAGTCTGAATCTGATGACAGTGAGTGTGAGGCCACTTATTACCCAGCTTATGAACTAAGTCAGTTATTTCAAGGTAACTCCATGTGTAATATGGGAGATGAAGCTGGGCTTTCTGGACTATCTAATCTTCCAGCCTCCTCCAAAACCCTTATGTCCCCTGAGAGTGAGGTACAAAGTGTAACTTCTGACATAGTCAACTCCTTGTGTCTGGTGGAACTAACTGAGCCTAAAGAAGTAAAGCCAGACTTAGAAAGCACAGCTGGTGACATACCAGATAGTCCAGAACGAATTGCAACCAATGATTCCAATAGTATAATGGACAATGATGTTAATGAAACTAATGACATTGAGAGTATCAGTGATGTGTTATATGATTTAAATTCCATGGAATTTCTTCTTGATGATGAACCTGGAATTTCAGAACAAAGTAACAATAGTAATCTTCCTGAATCAGTACCAGAAGCTGAAAATGCTTCAGTCCAGAACAGACTGACAGTGCAGAGGTACCCCTTTCTTCAGAAGCAGACTTATTGATAAGCAGTGAGGTGGGACTGATCAACCCAAATGCCACTGTGGAAAGAACCAAGTCTGTGCCTACCCCTCTCAGAATGTCTGGAAGAGCCACAAAGCCTGTAATGCACCTCAGTTATGTCTCCCCAGGAAGGCCTGTAAACCTCCCCTGAAAGTAGTTCACAAAGGGGTGCACATTTCTGAAAACTGTCTTCCAAAACTGGGCTACTCTGCTACCTCAAAGCTAATAGTGAAGCCCTCCAGTCTGTATGCTAATGTCCTTGCCCCTGGAAGCCTCAGTGTAGCTGATAGGGATAGGCCCCAAGCCATGTGGGTTAGTGTACAGGAGGTAGTACAAACCAGAATTGTAATAGTAATGTGTCTAACTACTTGAATTTGTTAACCTGCTTATGAAAAAGTAATGTGTTCTTATGCAAAATTCATTGCCTTATGAAAAGTATAGTAATGCTGTTTTTATGGCCAGTTTATTATACTGATGCATCAGAATGTATTTTATGGTATACCCATGAAATATGCATGTATTTACGTATAATGTTTTCTATATAGAATCTTATAGTATGTTTAGACTTGACGCGGATGCCAGATTTTTCCAGGCAGGGAAGAGTGTAACCCCCCCCAACAATTTGGGGTTTTACTATAATGTCTTCCTGGGCTCCATAATGCCCCCTGTCAGGCTGGTGTCCTGTCTTAAGTAGTTCTGTTCATTTGTGTGAGAGTGCCCTATTGAGTCTCCTTTATGAAAATAGCTAATCTGTGTTAAGTGAATAGTCTGTGGTGGGTCCGAGTGATTTAGGGCTTGTGACTGGCAAGGCAGTGCTCTGATTTGCCCCAATCTGCAGTTGCTACTTGTGCAGAGGGAGCCTATATAGGAACTGTGCTTATTTATTGTTTGTGCTTTGTTATATTTGTAATAGAGAATTTTGCCTAACCTGCTTCATTTGCAGATCGATCATTTGGATGGGAGCCACCATGTTAGGTCTGGGACTTCCAGTGATTGGACCAATAGAACCACTGGGGACCTAAAATGGATCCTGTCCACTGGGGTCTTGTGGGAAGGAAAACTATAGTTTTTGTAGTTTTACTGTTGGAGCCTACATTGGCCTGGAAGGGCAGTTCAAACTCTGACGAACAGCTCCTTCAGCCAACCAAATGCTTGGATTGACAAGGGACATGCCCTTTGTGCCAAGATCAGTTAGAGTTGGTGGTTGATGTGTGAACAGCCTGAGCTTTTGTGCAGCTGCTCCCAGAAGGAGCATCAGGGAATCAGTGGGAAGAGGCCAAACTTGCCCTCCTGCCACCTTTTCCTGCATTAAAATGCCTGTTTGCAGAAGTCAGACCTGTCCAATTCCAGCTTGGAACTGTGGCAGAAGAAAAGTAAAGGTTTGTTAGTGTAATTTGCGATTTGGACCGAAGACTTGCTCCTGAAGCGATTGGCCTAGCTTGTGTGTGAAACACACTCGGGTCAAAAGGTTTGTGCAGTAAAGTTGTTGATTTGCAACCGGACTGAATCTGAACTGTTGTCAGAAGTAGTTATTGATTTAAATGTGCTGAATGTGTTTCGTGGGTCAAGATTTGGTTCCTCATAGAAGAATCTGTTACCCCAGCTGGAGGTTTCACCAGCAGAAGATCACAAACTTTGCCAGACTGCTCATCCTGCCTGGGCCTTGCCAATTCAGCCTAGGCCACTACTCTATCACCAGAGACTGTCATGGTGAGAGACCAGCTCAGGGATATAGCCCCTGCACAGCAACAACACGCAGGTATTACTGCCTTGTAATACACACTTATCTTTCTGTTATATTTTGTATAATACGGATGCATTTATAATACTACAGTTGGAAATGACCTTTGAACTGTAGTATTATCAGCACAAACAATAGTATTATCACTTGTCAGGATAGTATTATTGAGAGTTGTGATGTATTACTGGGAACCTTTTTTGTATAACTTAGTATACTGTTATTGAGGCTTATCCATATATTACAAACTCCTTATTACTTCTGTGTAAATAGGCCATAAAGTGCTTTGTGATACTGTTTATATGAAAAGCACTGCAGGAATAAATTCCTGTCTTTTAGACAGCCCAAATACATAGTGGTAATTGGGCTGTGTGGTTCAATTACGCTAAGCTGTGACCCCAATCAGTACTAACAACAAACATTGCATTTTGAATATAAATGTAAACATTTAACTGCAAATCAGTTGGATGTTTGTAGTTTTGTCAGTACAATCCTAGACAAAGTAAGGTATTATGACAATTTGACGTAAAAAAGTAAATATTCTTAAAAGGTAGAGTAATGTTGCTTCAGTTACTAACCAGACATACTGTAAGTGCTAGTTCTACAAGAATCTTGACCTAAAACCTTGCTGTATGGAAAACTCCAGTATTTAAAGCGCTTTACTAGGAAACATGAGATTCCAGGTTTGGCTCCACCAGAGCCATTGATTCACTCTAGAACAAATTACTCTACTTCCATGTTCCTCACCCCATATAGGTGTACAATTGGGTAAAAACTGGTGTCCACTGAATGTTAGAATCATTGCAGATGGGCTACATGATTGTACATTAAAAATCAGAAGAAATGCCTACAGATTTTCACAGAAATGTGATTTTTAAGAAGGAATCGGGTAGGTTTGTGATGTTGCTGAATGAGGTCATGTCACCCCTGATAAGACATGCAAGTACTCCAAACACTTATATACTTGCAAAGTGATAGCTAAGCAGTCAGATAGGTCAGCTGATTGCAAATTAAGTGAACCATAAAGGAAACTCTAAAGCAGCAGTATTTGTTAGTCAGCAAAAAATTTCAGCGTATAGTTTTTTTAGCAAAAATGTTATTTCTTGCATCTTAAGATTCATGCTATTTTTAATTTTCTCAGATATTGTTGAAACAGTTTTTATAGCTGATTTTGTAATTAAGGATTCACGTCATTAAAGATGGATGCCACTCACAACTGATAACAAATCTCTTCCACTGAGGTTGCCTGTTGAATATACATGATAGAGTCATACTATAGCTGTATTAGGATGAGGCTGCCACATACTTCTGATGGTAAACAGCACAACACCGTAACAAGATATTTATTTTTTTCATGGCAGACGTGGCTCTAAAGTAGAAACTTTTAAAACCTTCAAAATCCCCTATCTTGGTTTGGGAATGAAAGAAAATGAAAAGAAAAATATGTATTTTGATAGTTTAGCCAGATGTATATTATTGCTGAAAAAAGATATAGTTATTGACAAATACTGCTGTCAGCAGTATTTGTTAATAACCATATCTTTTTTTTAGCAATAATGCAGTCAGTAATTTCTACTGAACATGTCAAATAAAAGTCAGTTACCTACACTGAGAATGTTATAACTCATTTCACTTGCTTCTAAAATACTGCAAGGCTGTTCCGAAGAGGGACTGAGAGATGCAGACACTCTGCTACCTCAATTAGTAGACAAGAAAGCTTAGTGCTGGGTTATAAATGTATTTGGGCAGAGGGAGAGCATTACAAATGTTTCTTCTAAATACTTTGGAAGGGAGTACTTTTGAGCAACTGAGGCTGTAATGGAAGCCCCGTGAGAAAAATGATCTTTTGTTATAAAACTGTGACTAGAAATGTTGAAACTCCTACAGATGAGGAGTTCAGTTTGAGGTTGAGAAATAGGCAGAAAACAGACAAGTGCTGGTGTGGAACTCCATTACAATTGCTTTTGAAAGTTAGCAAAAAAGTAATCACGATATCACGGTTACTGGGGTCTATGAGAGAGTGGTTCAGGTTGTATTTGAGAATTTGAGCAGATTAACATCATAACACTGTTCCTAAAACAAATGTGGAAGAAAATAACTATTTTATTGTTAAAACATGAATTTTAGAAAGCATAATAAAATAGTTTGTGTTAAGCTCAGTGCTGAGACAGCAAAATACATCTTTTAATCTAGAAATTGACAGCCTTGCTTTTAAGGTATGTTTAAAAGTATTTAACTTATGAATTCCTAGAATGTTTTCATCCACTTAAACAAAGGAACAAGCACTGAAAAAGTATACCAATTTTGTTTGCAGATCCCCTACACACCAAGAATGCCTTCATTTTTAGGGCTGCAGTTGGGCGGAGCCCTGCAGTCCTTTTATGATCACTGAGTAAAAGGTCTTGCTAACGAACAACAGGTTGGAGTGTCAACACAGTTGCCTCTGTGTCTGTGAGGCACTCTGGTTGGCTAAGGATGAGCAGCTGACCAAGGATTATATTCCCCAACTGCCTGAACTCCTTAACTAGAAAAAGGAATGCAGTGATCAGACCTGCCCGAGGAGATCTCTACCTGGCTCACAAATCCCTAACCAGCTCAACAAATTCAGAGTTGAGCGCCAGCATTTTGGTAAGGTCCTGCAGTATCTTCTGTGTGGTGTCACGACATGGCAGTTTGTTTAACAACAGATTGGCTATCAATTCAGTGTGTAGCTGTTCCTGAGAGCTGTGACAGGCTGTGAAAACTCTTCTTTTAATTTTTTAGACTGGTCCAGGTCAGTCCGAGTGAGTCAACAGCAGGAGGATTTATGAGGAAAAAAACTTTGCTGTCACAGACCCTCTCTCCCTATCTGAGTCTGTCTCTCTCTCTCCGAGGAAAAGCTGAATACTCCAAGGTACACAGCTCCTCTTCAGCTTTTATTAACCCAACAATACCAACTTTACCACAGTATGTTCTGTAGAAATGAACTTCTTCATCTCGCTTATTTGACAGATGTATTCTGCAGCTCTTATTTGTTTTAGAAGCCGCTCTGCTGCTGTCTTGCTGCTGAGTTTTTACCCCGCCACTTTCCGTTTAAATGTTTTATTTTAGTAAATGTCACCTCGATCATTTACATTTTTTGGACACCTCAATCATTTACATTATTTGGACATACAGGAGGACGTCTGAAGGGGGGTAAAGAGAGAGCAAATAGTGAGTGAAGGGGGCAACTGGTCTAGGAGTACAGTGAGCTGGGGAGTCCACTACTGATAGATGCACAGCACAGCTCTTATTTGTTTTAGAAGCCCAGTGAAATTAGTTTACTACCCCCCACCCAGCAAGGTATGCCTGTAGGAGAGTCAGTCATGGCCAGCTAAGCTGTGTCTGTTGTACATCAGACATGCGTGGTTATTTCTTCTTTAAAAAATGCTGCTCTAGTGTTCTCCCATTGATTTCACTTAAAATTAAAATATCGCTCTTCTGTAGGATTACCATGCAGTGAAGGGACTTTTTTTTTGTTCTTTGGGTCTTTCCCTGTTGATCCACAGGCTGCTGCTCAACAGGGCAAGCAGGACTATCACTAGAATGCCACTGCTACAAGGGGCTCATGCCAAGGTCTGTAGTACTGGGTAGGAGCCTGCGAGCTGCAGCAGCAGAGCCAGGCAGTGACTTTCTCTGAGAGGCTTCCTCCCTTTATCTTCGAGTGGAAACAGCCCCGCCCAGAATGTTGGTCTGGGGCTGAGGGATGGACAGGTTTCACACCTGGAGATGGGCTGCTGCTGCTACTGATACTATAGAATGTAATCTTGATCGGCATGATTAGGTGAGGGGGCACAGACACTAGTGAGAGTGTCGATATCTCATATAGATAGCTACACTATCACTATTTATTCGGACCCCCTCCAGTACACATAGCACAGCTCGACATGCTGCCATCACACACACACACACACACACACACACACACACACACACACACACAAAAACAACTTGTTCCATCTCCCACAGCCTGCCACTGCTACCACCAATGGGCTACTTAGCGGACTAAGGAAGAGGAGGAGCCCACTTAGCAGTCAGTGACAGACAAAGCAAGCAGGGGACAGGAATGGAACTTTTAATGCTGCTGCTGTAGTGTACTCTTTCTCTGTCAGTCTCTCACACACTTTTTTTTTTTCGCTGACAGGAATAAAAAAAGTCAGAGAGAGCCCTGTATCTATCTGTCATTTGCTCTTACTTTTTCACTTTCTCTCAATGTGCATCCCTGACTGCACGAGTAGTTAAAAAAAAAAGGAAACAAAAACAGACATCACTTCAGTTGTAGTATAATGTTTACCTAGCCTGCATCATTTTGGAGTCCTTGAATTTAACTTGCTTGACTGTAATTCAGTAGCTCAATTTTATATTGCTGCTGTTTTCAGCCCTTCTTTTTATTGCGCCCCCCACACACATGCACATTCAGACTGAAAATGTAAATTCTTTTTACAGCAGAAGTGAGGAGATTTTGAAAATGTGACCATTACAAGGGCTTTTTTAACCTAAGAGAGAGAGAGAGAGAGAGAGAGACCTTGATAAACAAGATATATATGATATAATCTTTTTCTGAACATGAGGGACCCAATTCTCTAAGTCAGGGTTTCTCAAATGGTGAGGCCAGCCTCCCTAGGGAGGCTCCAACCTGTTCCAGGGGAGGCTCAACCAAGTCTGAAAAAGAACTATATTTAAATTTTGAGTTTTAGGTATTTTGTGTGAAAGGATGAGGCAATCTGAAAAAGGATAATAGTAGGTGGATTTATGTATTTATTTACAAATTGGTGACTATGAAAGACACTCTGAGCCAAGGCTCATTTCAAGTGTACCTTGGGAAGTGTAGGGAGTGAATAAAATTCAAAAGGCAACTACAAAACAAAGCAACACAAAATGAATAACTGCAAACAAATAGGAAAAATGAACAAATAATGAGAGGTAACAATTGATCAATTAGACTGGTGGCAGAACAATCCAAATACAAAGCTTAAGCAGAGACATTGTAGGAGCAAGAGCAGGAGCAAAAGGATCTCAGAGGATGCTTAAGAGCAGAGAAAGGGAGACAGGTGGGTAGGAATGTTATTTCAGATAGAGGGAACAGACAGAGAAAGCAGTCTGACCGATGAAGGCACTGCAGCAAGGGTTAACAATGGTTTAAGAGTCAAAACAGTGGAGCAAGTAGGCTGGCCTGGGGAGGGGGGGTTACAAGGAAGGGTACAATAAGTTGTATAAAATGAGAGCTAACTACTTAAAGGAGTTTCATTTTATTCCTGAGGCACTGTGCTAAGATGTTATTTTTTTATGGGGAGGTCCAATGCTATTTCAATGTTTGGGGGAGGCTTAATATCTTTTCCATGACTTTGGGGAGGCTCACCATGACAAAGTTTGAGAACTAATGCTTAAGTGATACACCTGTCGTAAACTGTCTTGTGCTGAAAAAATGGTGCAAGTAACAGTTTATGCCAGGAGTTGCAACATTCGGCATTCTGCAAAGCAGACTGCGACATTCTGCAGGCTGCTTGCACCAAAGTGGACTTACGTCACCAGTTATGTGATAAACCCCCTACAACATGGTGCTAGGGGGTTTACGGCAGCAGTTGCACCCTGTTCTGGAAGGACAACCTCCAAGTCCTCATTATTGCTATTCTAAAATGACCCCCGGAGGACATCCATCAAAGTACAGTTACACCAGCTAATAGCTGATGTAAGTGTACTTTGCGTCCTCTGGGGGTTGCACCAATGTGTCACCAGCCCCGATCCCCCAGTATATGCAACCCCCCAGCCCCATCCCCAAACAATAGAATAAGCCTCCTGCCACTAATCCCCCAATAACGTGTATAATAGCCCTGCAGAAGTATGGGTCCCGACCTCGTCCCCGATGTGTAAAACAAAGCCCCTCAGGCTATTGGACCCCTGCTCCCAGTCCCCAATGTGCAAAAAAGTTCCTCAGGGCTATCAACCCCCATCCCAAGCCCATAATGTATCAGTAACAGCCCTGCAGGACTGATCTCACCCAAGCCTGATCCCGAACCCACATCCTAGTGGTTGTGCAAACTGTAGTAAAATGAAAATTATATCCCCGTTATCCCTGGTAGTCTAGTGGCCCCACCTCCACCTGGCAGTGCCAGACCACCCCACTCCCCAGCAGTCCCCAGCCAGCGACTGGCACAGCCCACCTCTCACCACCATGGCCAGCCACTGACTGAACTCCATAAGAGTGTGTACTACTGTAAATAGTATGCACTCAATGAATGTGCTATCATTCATTGGGCATGTACAATTTACAGTGGTACCCACTCATACAGAGCTCAGTCGGTGTCTGGCCATGGTGGTGAGAGGTGGGCAGTGCCAGTTGCCAGCTGGGGATGGATTGGGAGAAGCGGGGTGGCCTGGAACTGCCGGATGGGGGATGGGGGAACATTAGACTACCAAGGATAACAGGGATATAATTTTCATTTTACTAGTTTGCACAACCTCCAGGACATGGGTTCAGGGATCAGGGCTTGGGGGCAAAATCAGCCCTGTGGGGCTGTTACTGATATGTTATGGAGATCAGGATGGGCAGTTGATAGCCCTGAGGGTCTTTGTTTTATACATTTGGGGACTGGGGTCGGGGGGTCTAATAGCCCTGAGAGGCTTTATTTTACACATTGGGGGACTGGGGACAGGGGGTTCCCATAGCCCTGTGGGGCTTTTCAGGCTTGGGGACTGGGGCTGGGGCTGGAGGGACACATGCACCCTGCCTGTGTGCATGCTGCAGGCTTGAGGCCAACCATTCAGGTACGCCCTCTGTTTGGCATACCTGTGCAGTTGGCCCAAGTCACAGGACTTAGCTGTGGGGACCCTGCCCCTTACAGAATCAGGCACAGAGTCCTTGGCATAACAGGGTTTGGCGCAAGTTGCTTTTGGCAGTGACTTGTGCCATCCTTCTAGAATTGGGCCCAAGGTCTCTCTCTCTCTCTCTCTCTCTCTCTCACTATCTCTATTAACTTGCATTGCTGAAAGCATAAAAAAGGACCGATAACAGCTCTCTCTCTCTCTCTCTCTCTCTCTCCATCTTTCTCTCAACTTGAATTGCTAATTGTGTGAAAAAGTAGATTGTTCTGTAAGTTGTTATTGTTTGTAAGCTGTTGTGTTTTAAAATTGGCCTAACTCCTTAAGAACTTTCTGGACTAGAGGGGCATAAATCCTTAAATCTTTCTGTGCTAGCTGGAGACTGTTCTTGTGGGGGAGGGTTCTTTGGCCAGTTACACAGCCAGCCGATCAAGGTTGCTTGCATTTCAGTTAATCTCAGTTTAAAATCCTCACTGAGGCATTTTAAGTCTTCTTGCTGTGGGCACAGGTAAAAGCTGAATTTTGAAGATGAGGCAAGGTTCTGGAAAGCTAACTTTGGCATAAGTTTCTGTAAGTTGTTATTGTTTATTCTTAAATACAGAAGAGCCACTGGGGGTTGAGCTTAAAGGCTGGGAGGGAGGAGTTTAGGGAGTTGCAAACTTCCCCTATGAGCAAACTCTTAAGGCTAATAATAGTCAGGTGGAGAAAAGTTCAGCCACTCAAGCGTTACAAGTTTAAAAGTCTGCATACTGTATTGGGGGGATCACCTTGGTATAGGTACTGGTAGCTCGAGAAACTGTAGAGCCACTCAGTTGGTAATTTGGCCTAGAAAAGATTGCTGTGATGATGGGGAAGGGACCACATATCACTAGAGCAGGTATATTTGGGCGGGTGGTTGGGTGCACAGGGTGTGGTGCAGCCATGATACTGGACTGGGCTTGGAAGTTTGGGGGATGCCCACTATGCTACCAGCTGGCACAGCTTAAGGAGGAGGTAGAGGGGATCTGAAGGCAGCTGGGGATGCTCGGGGGGAGGATTGGAGAGGTAGGAGGCACGCAGTCACCTACATGGAAGCACTAGGTGCTGGGGCCTCCCAAGCTGGGGGAGGAGTAAAGACAGGTGCTCACACTAGGGGAAGAGGGAAGAGGGCTACACAGAGGGCTGTAGGGGACCCTGGCAGGTGGAGCCCAAAAGGTGGAAATTTCCACAGCAGTAGACAAGAGACTGGGGGTGTCCAAAGGAAACTGAGAGGGGTGGTAGGGTCAGGAGGGGGGCACTGGGGGATGGGCTAAGGCTCACAAATTGTTTTAACCCTCTATGCCTATTGGTAGAAGAGAGAAGTGTGGGGGAGGAGGAGGAGGATGATGATGCTGCTTCTGGTGAAGCTAGGGCAGGGACGGATAGAAAGGGGGAAGGTGGCAAGAGGCAAATGTGCAATAGAGGGGGTCCCGGACAGGATGGGGGAAGAAGGGTGGGGGGGAAGAAGAAGAAGAAGGAGGATCAGGGGAACAAGGAGGAGGCTGATGGTATGGAACAGGGGAGCATGACAGGCAGGAAGGTGCAGGATGTAAATGGGATGATAGCGAGCAGAAAGCCAAGTAGGCAAATAGATAGGACAGATGGATTAGTAAGGAGTGGGGAAAGAGATACAGAGAAAGATACTTGGGTGGGAGGGAGATAAAGAAGGCCAGGACATGGGTAGAGTAGGTGACCAGGGATAATAGTGAAGGGGTTACCTTTGACACCCAGATGTGGGAGGTGCAAGGAGCCGGTTGGGGGAGAACCCGGATGAAGGGATGAGGAGGGGCATGGAAGGAGGGGAAACCCGAGGGGTGAACAGGGAGGAAAGGGGGGAGGTTAGAGTACAGCTATTGGGGGATTCTATGATCAAAGGCGCCCAGTGTGAGGGGCAGGGGGAAGGTAAAACCTGTCTGATCAGAACAAAATGCCACCCAGGCCTGATGGTGCACAAGGCCAAGCATGAGTTGTAGTCACTGGCAAGAGAATGCGGGGGGACCACAGACATTCTAGTACACTTGGGGACAAATGACATAAATGGTAATAGTGAGCTAGAAATTCAGGCAAGGTTCCGGGAGTTGGCCAGGGTATGTCTTTCCATAGGCTGTAAGATCTCCTTTTCAGAAATCCTGCCGGTGCCAAGGGCTAGTGGGGAAAACAAGATGAAGATTAGGGAGATAAATCAGTGGCTTAGGGAGTGGTGTGGGGAATTGGGGTATGGCCTGGTGGGGGACTGGGAGAGACCTGGGAGGATAAGGGGCTGTACGCTAGGGACAGGCTCCACCTTAATTTGGAGGGGAAAGAAATCCTTAAGTTCAAACTAGCTGGGTTCATCAGCAAAAGGTGGGGTTTAAACTTGTGATGGGGGGAGGGATCCAAAAAGGGGCACTGCCAGCAGGTACGATAAATGAGGGACATGGTCTCCACTCCTCTAGGGGGCTAGGGAGATGTGGAAATGGGTTACTAGGTAGCGTGCAGGAGCTGAGAAATGGGAGCTCGAGGAGGGAAAAGGGGTGGAGAGTGGTCCTGATAAATGCCAGGAGCTTAGGAAATAAAATGCCTGAGCTCCAGGTGATGTTAGTTGAGGGGGAGGTAGATGTGGCAGCAGTCACTGAGACCTGGGCCACTCAAGGGCATGACTGGGACCTAAATCTGGAGGACTATACTATGTTTAGAAAAGATAGGAAGGAGGGAAGGGGGAGGGTGTAGCACTGTTAGTCAGAAATGGCATGGGTATTGAAGAAGTAGAGGAGGTAGAGGGAGGCTATTTGGGTCACCTTGCTGTTGCGGGGGGGTAAGAGAGTAAAGGTCGGAGTGGTATACAGACCACCAACACTGGCAGAGGTCCTGGAAGAAAGTTTGGTGGCAAATCTCGTGGGACACTGTGGATTGGGAAAGGGAAGGGTAGTGATAATGGGAGACCTCAACATGCCAGGAACAGACTGGGGGACTATGACATCACCAGTGGTCAAAGAGCAGAGGCTGCTGGATGTCTTCCAGATGCATTTCTGACACAACAGGTGGGTAAGCCAACTAGGGAGGCCCGGACACTGGATGTGGTACTGGTGGGCAGTGATCAGATTAGGGGCCTAGAGGTGAGGGACCTTTTGGTGGGGAGCGATCACGCCACAGTCTAGTTCTTCCTGGACCTGGGGGGGGTAGGAAAGGTGAACAAGGACAGTAGTAACCAACTTTAGGGGAGCAGACTTCAGGGAGATGGGAAGGATCCTTAAAGATCGACTGGACAGGATAAGGCTGGATATGGATGCTGACAGCAGGTGGGAGATCATTAAGAGGGGAATACAGGAGGTTACCAGATCCTGTGCAAGAGAAAGGCGTAAGTTCGGTAAGTCCAGAAAACCCTTCTGGTGTACCCGGGAGGTACAGGAGGTGGTGAGGGAAAAGAAGGTGGCCTATAGGCGCTCCAAGTGCTCAAGGAGTGAAAGGGATCAGGGGGAATATGAGCTGACAGTCAAGAGAGTCACCAGGGTGGTGAGAGCAGCTAAGGCAAAAAAGGAGCAGTCCTTGGCCAGTGGGATCTGGAGGGGGGACAAGGGGTTCTTTAGATACATAGGGAAAAAAGGAAAGTAAGGGGGCAGATCAGCAAGATAAGGATAGGGAATGGTTGGGCGCAGGAGGCAGAGGAACAGGCAGAAGTCCTAAATGAGTACTTTGCCTCAGTTTTTACCATGGGGGGATGGAGGAGCTATGTCTTGCGAGGGGAATGGGGGCAAACCAGAGGAAGGGGTGGGACCGGTACAGACCAGGGGCCCTGACGGGTCTGAGGAAAGGGAGTGGCCACCACAAACAGGTGGGGGGCCAGCAGTGCAGGGTGAAAAGGGGGAGGACATGGAGGCTGAAATCCTAATACAGAGAGTAAAGGAATCCCTCAGGTCCCTTCAGATGGAGAAAGTTCCTGGGCTTGGTGAGATACATCCCAGGGTGCTAAGGCAACTGGCGGATGTCCTGGCAGTCCTTCTAGTGGAGCTTTTCAACATCGCTCTGAGGACTGGGTGGGTGCCCCAAGACTGGAGGGTGGCCCATGTTGTGCCAATCCACAAGGGGGGATCAAGAGAGGAGGCGGGAAATTACAGGCCCATTAGCCCGACATCGGTGGTCAGCAAGGTGATGGAGGGTATTGTCAAGGAAAGGCTAGGGGGGTTTACTGGAGCAAACTGGGTACTTGGACGATAGGCAGCATAGCTTTGTCACAAAAAGATCCTGCCAGACAAACCTTGTTGAGTTCTATGACTAGGTGACGAGGGCCCTGGACCAGGGTAGGCCAGTGGGCGTCCTCTTTCTGGACTTTAGCAAGGCATTTGATTTGGTACCCCACAGTGGCCTGCTGGCTAAGCTGAAGGAAATGGGGGTAGGGAGACAGTTGTTAGGATGGATAGGAAATTAGCTCTTTGAGCATACTCAGAAGGTGATGGTTGGAGGGTTAGCCTCATCCCCAAGGTGTGTTACTAGTGGGGCTCCCCAGGGGTCAGTGCTGTGGCCAGTCCTGTTCAATGCCTATGTCTCGGACATCAGGAGGGGGGTCAGGAGTAAGATGAGTCTCTTTGCAGATGACTCAAAGCTGGGTGCAGTGGTGGATGAGGAGCAGGGGTGGGTGGCCTTGCAGGAGGACCTTGAGGCTCTGGAAAGGTGGTCGGGAAAATGGAACCAAAATTGAATGTGGGGAAGTGCAAGGTTCTGCACCTGGGATTCAGAAATCCAGGCCAGGGGTATACCCTGGGAGGAGACATGATTCAAGTCATGGAGAGTGAGAGGGACCTGGGGGTAGTGGTGGATGTCAAAATGAACAACTCAGAGACCTGTAGGAGGGGAGCGGCAAGAGCAAATAAGATGCTGGGATGCATCACCATGGGGATTACCTCCAGAAAGGGAGAAATGATCCTTCCACTGTACAACTGCTTGGTTAGGCCACACCTCGAGTACTGTGTACAGTTTTGGAGACCACATTTAAAAAGGGACATTACACTCCTAGAGAGGGTCCAAAGGAGGGCAACCAAAATGATCTTGATCTGTGGCCTGGGGGAGAGGACCTATGAAGAGAGGCTCAAGGAGCTTGACATGTACACCCTGGAGGAGAGGAGGGACAAAGGAGTCATGATAGAGGTCTTTAAGTACATGAAAGGGATCAATAAAGGAGGACCAGTCAGGGTGCTCCAAAGGAAGGAGGGTGGGGCAACGAGAGGTCATGGGTGTAAGCTGGAAGGGGGCAGGCTTAGAGGGGAGAGGAGGAGATGTTATTTCACTGAAAGGGTGGTGCAGCCATGTAATGTACTGCCCAGGGAGCTGGTAGAGGTGGAGACTGTGGTCAGGTTTAAATAGGGATGGGACAGGTACAGGGGGAGAGTAAATCTGACCAGGCCCAGTACAGGTGGAATATCTGAGACTGGGGACAGTATAACCCAAGGGGGAGGGGGGACACCAAAATCGACCCTCAGTGCAGGTGTTGAAAATTGAGCAGACTCGAGAGACCATTAGGCCTATTCTGCTGGCATTTTAGTATGTTAGTATGTTAATCACACTTTCAAAATCTCCTACTGTTTGCTGTCAAGCAACACTATCTTGTCATTCTTGAACTTGCATATGTGTGTGTGTGTGGGGGCGGGGAAGCCCATGATGGTAAGGGGGTTTGAAAATAGGACTATAGTAGACAGAGATACTGTATCACAGTCAAGCAGCAGTCTCCCTCACTCTATCTGCCTGTAATCATAATTGCCTGAAACAAAGCGTAGTGTGTTAGTGCCTACAAACAGTGTACTGTACATGAATACAAGGATTTTTAAGGATTGCAATAATGAATTGATTGTTGAAAATGAACAACTGTTTCAAGGTTGTTCATCTTCCTGGTGTAAACTGCCGTGTAGTACAGTACATCTGTGGGAATTGATTCACTAACATGATCGTTCTACTGTTCCATACGTTTGTGCCTGGATACTTTGCACATGTACACATACATTCACTGTGGCTGCAGCACAAGATTTTCACAGATTGTTTCTCAGTGCATCTCATACTAGTTACTACTAAGAAAAGTGTTCGGTGCCAGAACCACCAATCACATTGGGATTATCTTTTGTTGAAGTCACAGTGCTACATCAAAGATTTGCAGCTTTAGCATGGAGATTTTTTCCACCAATAAAAAAAACTTTACAATGTAGAGGAACGACTATGGAATCCAATAGCACAGAGCATCTCCACATTGCCCATTTCCCATTCCATTAATCCAGCAAGAGGCTATTTATTCCCCTGTTTACATATATGTAATTTGACAACTGCACTCAAAATGATCAACTGGCTACCAACAAAAAAGTGATTTCCGCATAAACTATAAACAACAAACCAGCAGACCAGGGTTTGATTCCCAACAACCTCCACTAGCATACTGTATGACTCGAGCAAGACACTTAACCTTCCCAGTGCTCCCTTGTCGCCTCTGAAAGCAGGAACATGTCACTAGCTGGCCATATATATCATAGAATTGTTTCACTATGTCAAATTATGGATCAGTTTAAAACACTTACATTTAAAAGTAAAATAAAAAGTAAAAACAACTCTCCTCCCCCGGGAAATCCTCCATGGTTAAGGTAAAGAGATATCCAAACTGAAGAGCCTCCCAAAGGAATTGGAATTAGGCAATAAAACCATGCAGAAATTGTTTTCAAAAACGGAGCGAGGCAGACTTGGATGAAAGTAAAAGTATAGCCATAGGAACTGTGTCACAAACTGTAAGAATGTTAATTAACACTGTGCACTGTACACTGTACACTGTTTGGTTTGTTCTCTGGCATAGTAAAAAAGGATACACTAAAAGATATGAGTGTCTAGTGTGTCCTTTGCAGGTGAGTGCTTCTCAATTGTTGGACCCGCTTCAGCAGCCAGCAGGTTGCATTGTATACAAGAGCATGTTTGAGGAAACTTTCTGGAGTGAAGTCTTATTTGTATTCAATAAACTGTCTCATATTTCTCACAGAATGGGTGGTGGACACACAGAACAGGTGGTGGACAAGTGGAACACTCTGCCAGAGGAAGTGGTGGGGGCTGAAACAATCACAGGATTTAAGAATGCATGGGATAGACATAAAGGAATTCTGGAGGTCAGGGGTAAAGGGCAACAGACTTCTAGGAAAACATAAACTGAACTTACAAGCTCAAATGGGCAGACTGGGTGGGCCACAGGCCCTTATCTGCCGACACTGTCTATGTATCTATGTATCTATGTATTTATTGTGACTGCTCTCATTCTTTTATTATCCTCTTCCAGTGCAGCTCACTCAGTGTAGTTTACCAAATAAACCAAGTTTGGGACATCAGATACCATAACTTCATTCTGGCAGTATCTTGTTCTGTAAATTATGCCGAACTCGGGTCCAGTTTATTTCTGTCACTCTCGCTCCCCTTGCCCCCCCCCCCACCATTCACAAACCAGTGCGCTTGTATCCAGTCCCTGTAGGTTGACATATCTTATATTTTTTCACAGATTTAATGCATGTAAAAACAAATGGATGTGTTTACACAGTTCACAAATCAGACTGTTTGTCAACCTTCACTTCAATTAGATGGTTAAAGAAAACTACTTTATGTGGAGCAGAACTAAATAGTAGCTCTGATGTGTCACAGGCTGACTGCCTTATCGGTATGACAGCAGCTCTGCTTTCAATGACAAAGTTTGTGAGTGAAGTTTGCAATTAACAAACAGAAAACCACTCAATAATATGATTCTAGCAGTGTATTCCTCTTTATTAATTATGATGTTTTAAAAAAATGGGAACAGAGTGGTGACATTAATTTTACACAGGAAAGTATGCATGTCAGCACAAGACAGCATTTATTCACAGCTGTTCACAGTGCAAGCCTACTGTGTTATTACTCTGTGTTTGATGTCACTAGCACAGTCAAAAGGAGTTGGCACAGTTGAAAGCACAAAAACAAAAAAAACACAAGCTTCAGGTCGGGCTATGAAATTTACACTAAAATGAGATAATGTAGTGTTAAAAAAGACAAGAGACTTCCAGATTGTTGTAAAAATATCACATATGATGGATCCTGATTAGGCACTATATGTGTGGGTATTTTGGCGAAGGGGTGGGGGGATATGTAGAAAGAACAAGCTTTGACAGTTTCAGAAATAGACGTCCTATACATATGGGAGGAGAGATGGGTGCTTGAAACTACGTTTTAAAAAAAGCAAAGTTGCCACAGTGGTAACTACATGGAAGCAAATCACAGCCTGTTATTATCTGAAATGTCTTGTAGTGACATCAGTTGAGCTGGAACCTAAAATGAAGCTTTCAATGTAGTAGTTTTGCTTAACTGATGTCTTAAGGTTCCAGAACTGATAAAAGTAATTATGAGTGTAGATGTACTGAGAAAAAAAAACAGCTTTAACAAGGGGCCCTAAATGAGGAAAAAAAAAGTAAAACAATTTAATCCAAACACATTGGTTGATTGATTGATTGATTTGTTTGATAACTAGATTGATCCACTGAGCATAAAATGCAATTTTACAGGGCTGACCCACATGGAACACTATACTGGGGACATTAAACATACTTTACACATGCCCAAATTTCCAAATACCTGTATATTAAAAAAGTAAGCAAAAAAAAAGCTTATGCTCCTTTTTAAAAACAAGAAGAAATAATACAAAGAGGCAGATCCAAAAAGGTAATTTTTTTTTCATGGCCTTAAAGTTAAGCAGCCACTTTTGCCACCAACCAATAAGCTTTCTGGAGTTAGACTCCATGTCCTGGAATATTGAAAACATTGTCCACCTTTTGGGGATTTAGAAGAAAAATCGGTTCACTGAGTGGTGGCCTATCAATCACTCCACCAACCAATTTAACGTTAAGGTAACTTTTTTTGTCACCATGTATAGTATTGTCTTAAAGAAGTAGTACAATGATTTTTTTTCCCCCAAAAAAACTAGCTTTCAGTGCAGTTGATAAACATATTTACATACCTGGTAAATGTGCTATTCCAGGTGCTAATATAATGTGCACATACATACTTTTTTATTTTCCTGATCTTAAAAAAGGTTTACATTTTGGTAAAATTAGAACATTTCATAAAAGAAGTGGAAGATGTCTTGAATTCTTTACTGTTACTTATCACTTACCAGGACAGATTCGGAGGGCTGCACAAAAAAAAGCTGATGAATAAGTACAGTAGCACTTGAAAATATAGCTTTATAATGTTTAAATAAGATAATGGCCATATCTGTTGACAAA
This sequence comes from Neoceratodus forsteri, assembly GCA_016271365.2. NCBI lineage: Eukaryota > Metazoa > Chordata > Ceratodontiformes > Ceratodontidae > Neoceratodus > Neoceratodus forsteri. The sequence goes on from CM057452.1 coordinate 1,783,872,577, forward strand.
GGACTGCCTCTTTCTATCCTTATTTTCATGAACTCTTAATATGCACTAGTTGCTTCTCTAGAAGACAGTTACATGGGGTTTGTGGTTAGCAACAGGGATCATAGTGTCTATGACTAAATGCAGGTATTGAGGACCTGGGATATATATTTCAATGCAAAATCTCATCAGCAATTAAAATATTTACCATTGCTATTAACAGACCTAATTTCCCCAACATAAAACACATTTCTCAACTACGTGGCTACTGTTCATTTCTGACAGTGTTCTGGAGAACACAATTTTTCGGTATACCACACAGTCAGCGACATTTCGACAGTGCAATCCCCTACAGTGACAACAGCACCACATCACTGTAGGGAACCCACTGGAACCTGGCACTGTCTGTCGGGGGTCCTACACCCCCCCGAATCAGCTCTGACTCAGAGTTGACAATCCTAAGTGGGGGAGGTGCGGAGGGGTGCAGCCACCCACATGGCAGGTTCGGGGGCAAAGCCCCCATAAGAAAACACTTGTTTTAATTCGAAACTGGCAGCCAACTGTAAAATGTGGTCGACCTGCTGGTTTTGTTGTCTGGTCATTCGATAAAAATGTTGTCGAAGACCAGTGGTGGATCCCAATTTTTCAATGTATCATGCCTTCCCCAGGACTTGCAGCACATATTTTTACCCCAAATTCCTCAGCTGAAGCCCTATTGGCTCTGGCCAGAACTTGTTACTTATAAACAGAGGCAGTGGAACTAGGGGAGCTGGGGGTGCAGCAGCACCCCCTCTCTTGAAGTACAGGGGTGTTGTGCACCTGTTGCTGCTCTCAGGTTCAAAGGTTGGTGGTGTGATGATAAATCCTGCCTGCTAGTTCTGTCCTCCAGCACTCATCTACACAGTTATTCAAGGTTGGCTGTAAATCTTTCCCTCTTTGAGTTGGACTGTCACAGACCATAAAACATACTTCTCCATGCTGAAGCAGGGTTGCAGTGTTAGTTCAGTTTAACCCCATCACACCTGAATTCTATAGAAGTTGATGCAAAGTGAGCTTCTAAAGTGTCTCTTTGTTAGGGGTGAGGGGTTAAATTTAAAAACAAACAACAACGATGTCCACAGCAGAAAAAACTGATGTTAGCAATAAACAGGGTTGTTAAATTAAGACATAAATGACTCCAAGGTATCTATTTTTGGATGTTTTGTACATTTCTGGACATAAAATATATCCAAAATACAGTTATCTGAAGCCATGGAGGTAAGTATACATATCCAATTTTATACAACTTTTTTCCCAAGGTAGAGGTGTTTTATCCAGGTTTGCATCTTGTATTTTATAGTGTAGTCTGGTTGGTGGGTGGGGCAGGGCAGGTGTGAGCAAACATAGTGTTGTGTGTGTTTGTAATACAATTGTTTTCCTGTGTCATCTCTCTTTACAGGCATATCGCTATTGATGCTGCTGCATGCTGATGCTGCCATGATGATGAACTGGGAGCCTTGCTTGAGGCATGTCCATCTGAAGTGTGATGATAAGTATCTGGTTTTATACAACTTTTTTACAAGGCAGAGGTGTTTTATCCAGGTTTACATCTTGTATTTTATAGTGTAGTCAGGTTGATGGATGGATCAGGGCAGGTGTGGATGAATGCATTTAATGCTGAGTGTTTTTAAAACAATTCTTTTTCTGTGTTCTATTTACAGGCATATCACTATTGATGCTACTGTGTGCTGATGCTGCCGTGATGTCATTTATTTTTATTTCTCACAAAACAGCATTGAACTACTACCCCATGCTGCTGCTGGTCCGCCCACGTGTGCATCCACCACAACTGCTGTTGCTGCTGCAACAAAGAACAACACAAGGAATAACTACTAGCCACTCTACTTCTGCTCCTGGTCCACCCACCTGTGCATCCACCACAATCAGTGTTGCAGCTGCACCAAAGAGCCCTCTGGTAAAAATAGGAAGACCAGAAAGAATTTGACTACCATTCTTGCTTGTCCTGTGTCTGTCATCTCCATTTCTGCTCTTCTCTTTCAGCCAGTAATCAGCACTTGGTGTATAACCCCCAGTTGGTATCATGTGTGCCCCCCCAAAAAAATTGAACTAACCTTCTTGCTTGTCTGTATCTGTTACAATATCTCATTTTCTGCAACTTTTGTTATGAAAAACACTTTGGTATTTGTAAGTTTCCCAGTTGGCCTCTGTTTAAGCCCCCTTCCCCAAAAGAAAAATGAGAAAAAAAAAATGTGTGCAGACATTGTTATTTGTCCTCTACTGTATGCTCATCTCTCTTTTCCAACATTTGTTACGAAAAACACATCAGTATTTGTAAGTTTCCCAGTTGGCTGTTGTTGAGGCACCCCTTCCCAAAAAGAAACAAGCTTTGTCCAGAGCTAATAGAGCTGCAGCCGAGGTCATGGAAGAGCGGCTGGAGGAGCAGACACGCGGAACCACTTGCAGCCGCACTGAGAATGTGTGAGCTGCTGGTCTACACATGCACATTGGTGCACATCCATTTTCTTGCCATAATAGTGGTGCATCAGGAGCCTCTCTGGTGCTCCTGGACCTCGAGTTCACTTAGGGTCCAGAGACACGAGGGCTGTGGTGCAGAAACTGTGAAACTATTTGTTTAAACAGTGCCATTGACTGCTCTGGGACTGAATATGTACATAATAATGAGCTGCTCATGAATAGGTATCATTAATATGCATGAGAAGCTCATTATTATGTATATATTCAGTCCCAGAGTGGTCATTGATGCTCATTAAACAAATAGTTTCATGGCTTCTGCGCCATGGCCCTCAAGTCTCCGGACCCCAACTAAGTAATCTCAGGGTCTGGGAGCACCGGGCGAGCTCCTGATGTGCTGCTATCATGGGGAAGAAATGGATGTGTACCAATGCTCATATGCAGACTGCCAGCTCACACATTTTCGGTGTGGCTGCAAGCAGTTTCACGTCTCTGCTCCTCTGGCCCCTAAAATAGTGCCTGTGAGAAGACTGCATAGACACAGCGGAGTGCTTTACAGACTGTGGAGGTGACTGTGATGCAACTCCTAAATTGTTGTTTGGTGGGCGTGTGAGTCCTGTTTTGCTCACAAGAGGTCTGCAGGGCTTTGCCCACTACAGCCCTAAAAAGACAAACCAAAAAAAAAATTAGTGTGTACAGTTATGTGTCCGTTGCTGATCATTTTTCTTGCAACTACTTTTTCTTTAGAAAAAAAAACAGCATTTGCATTATTTTTCATTCCCCACTTGCCCCCCGTTTAGGCTACCTCCACAAAATAGAAAAGAACACCCCAACATTAAATTGTGTCAGCCATTGTTACTTGTCCCGCATCGATCTGCTCTGCTACTGTTGGTTAAAAAAAAACAACAAAAAAACAGCATGTGGTATAAGTCCGCTCCTCAGTTGTACGATATGTGAGCTGAGGCTCCCAATCCTAAAAGACACAATAAACAGTTGGTCTGTTATTGTTCCATGCCCTTTATCTTTTTTCTGTCTTGTTGCCACCATGTTGTGTCAAAAACATCACTTGCTGTGAACTCCACAGGATGGCCACTGTCTGCCCCCCAAAAACAAGCATCATTCATCTCAAAAATTGTCATAGTAAATAGAAATGACAAGCTGACCATGTGGCTTCTGTTTGGAGTAAAAGCAGTGACCTATGTAGTCATCACCTGTTACATGACTGATCAATTCACCATGGAAAACAATAACCACAGAGGCACCCCCGACATTGGGAAGTATCACTTTCTCCTCCCTTTTTACATTTCATACCAGCAGTATTCAGTGCTGAGCGCATGACCTGTGACTTGCACTGTATAAATATGTAGTCATGGTATTGTCTCACTTGGACTGACAAATGTACAGCAAACAACAACCATAGTGACATCAACAAACAGTCTGTCAAGATCAATTCACCTCCCAAAATGTCAGAACAACAGTGTCACTGGCACTGGGATAATGTGTGGTGCAACTGATGTGGCACTTTTGACTGGAACAAACTCAATACAATTTTTATATGTACTCACAACGTGGTTAACAGTAGCAGTACCATGGAGAAATGCTAGTAATACTTGTTACAAATTTGTGGACACTAGAAATTCAACTGAAATAAAACTTGTGTGGAACAACAGCAACAGTCAGACAAAATGTTCATTGAACTTTTGTCAACCTCCACACCTGGTAAAGAGACCCATGAGAATAAAGTTGTGTCAATAGGTAAATGTTTATATTAAGGAAAGAACAAAGCACACAGAACTATAAAGTTTAAACAAAACAAACAGAAAACAAAACTATTTACAGAACAACAATATAACTATTTACAATTGTTAGGACACAGTAAGTGCACAGGACCACCTCTCACTGCTGGCAGCTAGCCTATGCTGTGGCCTCCTCCTGGCAGTGCATCTTTTAACAAGCCGCAAGTCCTGCATGATGTGATGCTGGTTGGCCTCAGTTCTGGCCAGGACAGCCTACATTGCTGCCACCATTTTTAATATTTACTAATGTCCATGGGCATGCCCATGGTATGGATGTACTCATGCTGGGTGGATGGTGGTGGGATGTTTTCTTGGGCACCTGCCGGTGCTGCTGCAAGTGGCACTGGCACTGTCTCCTTCTCTGAGAGCTGCTGATTTTCCCTTGCCATCAGCCTCTTCAGTTCCCTTTGTATCTTTTGCACACAGTTCTGTGACCATGTGCTGGTCATCTTCTACTTCTGTGAGCCTGGTACTGGTGGTGGCAGTGTGCTGGTGCTGTCTGCAGTACAGAAAGAAATATACAGTTTGAACAGAATGAACTGTGCAAGTGTCAAATTAATGAAATCATCATTAATTGTAGTACAACACTCTGTACAGTGTAACCTTACTGTACCCTGTCTGCTGATGGTTTACAGTTTCAGCTCTCACCTAGTCTCCTTGGTCCCTGCTGCATGTGTATCAACCCTCACCACATCCCTCAGAGGATGAGAAGTATGAAGCCCATAAGTATGTGAAAGCTGAGGTTTAAGCAATGTTTCAGCATCCACATATTCCGCTAGGCTGTCCCATCATCAGCACTTCATCCACTGTCTCTCTCTCAGGTGTACCATCCATTGAAAGGACCCCCACCCCCCACTTACATTCATGTACCTTGTGTTTTGTCACCCTCTCTACCTATGTAGTACCGAACATTTTACCACCATGTTTATTCCTTTCTGCAATGGGAATTTTTGTTGTCAAGTACATGCTGCCCACATAGAGCATGAACCCTCCTTTCCAGCCTGGGGTGACTGACTACATGTTTAGTGGCCAAGCACAGCCTCATATGATATATGGGGTTGAGTAGACCCACTACTCATTTAGGATACTTAACATCGTATGCTGCAACATGTACAGCGTCTATATATCACTCCTCTAAAGGACCACATAACTGGACATTAAGCACAGTGTTGTACTCAGGATGACATGGTGGTGTCTGTCAGACGTTGTGGCATTTGTTTGACATAGGAAAAGAAACAGCAGCAGGCACTAGGTGCAGGCAGCTTCAAGGGGAAACAATACATTATTGATATAGGACGACAAACATCGATGATAATGATGAATTTTTTATCAACAAGTGGTCAGGGCAAACATTTTATCTGAATACATGACTGACATTGAATGACAAGAAAATGGTAAGAGATTTACAAGTGGTTACAGTGATTCAGCTGTGCTGCATGTGCATGGTACATCAAGCAGACCTGGGTTTGATTCTCAAACCCTCCACTTGTGAACTGTGTGCCCTGCCCACAGCAACATACTTAACCTTCCTGTGCTCCCAGGCCACAATTTTAAATTAGCCTAGTGCACAATGGCCATCTTACATACCTGGTTGCTGCCTAAAATGGACATGCGTAATTAAATATTGGTACAAACAACACTTCCTATCACTGTTAAAGTCTTGTCTGACCTCACCTAGAGGTGGCAACACTAGCCCCCTCACACTGAAAGCAGCTTCTGCTGACTAGTTCCAGATATCCACCTGATGGCTTTTGTTGGCCCTTCTATTTCATTCTTACAGTTTTACCACTGTGCCGTGACTCTGCAGGCCATGATCAGCCCACCCCTCCTACCCACTAGCAATTTACTGTTCAATATTCTGCAAATGACACCGCACACACTCCACTAAGGGGATAATGACAAATAAATAACACCACCAGTGCCTACTGCAATGCTGCAGTTTAGTGACAAAGATGTGATCATGGCCATCACAAGTATTGAGATTCACCAACATTCCCAACAACTGATTGGGGAAGGCAAGGCTATACCACTTCTTAAAGTGATATGGCCTTGGCCATAGAATTAGTGGCCCCCTCTTCCAACAACCATGGAGCCACAGGTGGATGGTCTACTCTGGACTGCAAAGGCACTGATTCTGACAGTTGCCATCTGAAACATAGAAACAAAGAAACATAGAATTTGACGGCAGATAAGGACCGCTTGGCCCACCTAGTCTGCCCATTTTCCTACCTAAAAGATAAGCTGCAGATCCTAGTTAACCAACAGCTTACTTCCTCCAACCCCCACTAGGACTGCCTTATGCCTGTCCCATGCATTCTTGAATTCCCCCACTGTTCTTGACTCCATGACCTCCTCAGGGAGGCGGTTCCATGCATCCACAACCCTCTCTGTGAAAAAAATACTTCCTCACATTACCTCTGGTGTCCCCTCTATCTTCAAATTGTGTCCCCTTGTTCTTGCACATCTCTTTTTCTGAAAGATGCTACCCTCTTGGACTTTGTTGATTCCCTTGAGGTACTTGAAAGTTTCTATCATGTCCCTCTCCCTTCTTTCCTCAAGGGTATACATATTAAGCTCCTTTAGTCTTTCTTCGTATGTCTTCTGGTGCAGACCTTGCACCATTTTTGTTGCCTCCTCTGGACAGCCTCCACTCTGTCTATGTCTTTGGAGGTGGGGTCTCCAGAGCTGCACACAGTACTCCAGATGGGGTCTCACCAACTGTCTGTACAGAGGATAACAACTTCCTGTTTTCTACTATTGTTGCCTCTTCCTATGCATCCCAGTATCCCCAGCCTTCCTTACTGCCTTCTCATTGCTTGCCCACCTTTGGGTCATCTGATATAATTACCCCAGGTCCCTTTCTATTTTCACTGTTGTCAGTATCTCACCCCATTGTGTACACTTCCCTGGTTTTTGTTTCCCAGGTGCATTACCTTGCACTTCTTTGCATTGAATCTGAGCTGCCATACATTTGACCATTCCTCCAACCTTGCCAAGTCCCTTTCATCCTTTCCACTCCATCTTGTGTATCAACCCTATTGCAGATCTTTGTGTCATCTGCAAAGAGACATACTTTTCCTTCCAGTTCCTCTGCAATGTCACATATAAAGACATTAAAAAGGACCGGTCCCAGTACTGAACCCTGAGGTACCCCGCTAGTAACCCTCCTTTCTTCACTGTGTACTACATTTACTACTACCCTTTGCGTCCTGTTGTCTAGCCAATTTTTTATCTAGGCTACCACCTTGGGACCCACTCCAAGACTGGCTATCTTGTGTATTAATCTTTTGTGTAGGACTGTATCAAATGCCTTGCTAAAATCTAGGTAGGCCATGTCCACAGCCCCTCCCTGGTCTACTACTTTGGTCACCCAGTCAAAGAAATCTATTAGATTCATCTGACACGACCTTCCCATTGTGAATCCATGCTGCCTTGGGTCCTGTGCCCTACTGGCCTCTAGGTACTCAACAATTCTTTCCTTCAGAAGTGATTCCATCATTTTCCCTACCACTGAGGTCAAACTAACTGGTCTGTAGTTTCCTGCCTCTGTCCTGCTCCCACTTTTGTGAAGAGGAATCACATCTGTACTCCTCCAGTCCACGGGTACCACCCCATCCTCCCATGATTTGTTAAAGACAGTAGTCAGCGGTGTCACTAGTTCTACCCTTAGTTCTTTTAGAATCCTTGGGTGAATCCCATTAGGCCCCATTGATTTGTCCACCTTCAATTTTATTAGTTCTTTCAGAACACTTTCTTCTGTAAATGGACTGGTATCGACCCCCCATCTTCAGAGTGTTTCTCTTGTTTGGTTTAGGTAACTCCACCTCCTCTTCCTTTGTGAATACTGAGCAGAAATATTCGTTCAGTATCCCTGCTTTTTCACTGTCACCATCTACCCACATTCCCTCCCCTTTATTAAGCTTCAGTATCCCTCCTTTGGTCTTTCTTCACTCTCTAATGTACCTATAAAAGGTCTTATCCCCCTTCTTAACAGAATTGGCTATCCTTTCCTCGGTTTGGGCCTTTGCTATTCTGACTGCCTTCCCAGCCTCTTTCTGCTTTAACTGATAAAGTTCTCTGTCCTGCTCCTTCTGTGTTTCCTTATATTTCCTGAATGCTGTCCTTTTCTCCTTAACCTTCCCTGCCACCTCTTTTGAGAACCATGGCGGTTTTTTCCTTCGTTGTGTTTTATTGATTTGCTTTACACAAAGGCTTGTTGCCTCTGTGATGGCTGTTTTGATCACTCCCCATTGTTCCTCCACCCCTCCTTCTTGCCTGTTTGCTAGTGCTTTTCTGAGGCACTCTCATTTTCCCAAAGTCAGCCCTCCTAAAGTCCAGTACTCTTGCTTTTGTATGGCTTGATTGTATGGCTGTGTTTATCGTGAACCACACTGTTTGGTGGTCGCTTGTTCCCAGATGGCTACCCACTTCTAAATCTGAGATTCTTTCTCCGTCCCCATTTGAGAGTACCAGGTCTAAGATTGCTCCCTCCCGAGTGGGTTCCAATACTAGCTGTCTGAGGCATGCCCCCTGTAGGGCATCAAGAATGACCCTGCTCTTGGATGTGCCTGCAGCAAAGGTGCTCCAGTTAACATCTGGCATATTCAGGTCCCCCATCAATAATATCTCCCCTTTTTCTGCCATTCTAAGAAAGCCTTCTATCATTTCTAGCACATAGCAGTGTCAGTGGCTCAGTAGGTAGCACACTCGCCTCTGAGGCCGGGAGATCAGAGGGCGATCAGAGGGCCATGGGTTCAGTTCCCACATCTGGCACTTGGGTTAATATCCCAGTATTGACACTGTAGTGCAGCATGAGAGGGGTGCTGCACTTCTGAGGTGCCGTCTTTCGGATGAGACGTTAAACCGAGGTCCCATCTGCCTGGATTGGTGGTAGTTCAGGTGGATGTTAAAGATCCCATGACACTTATCGAAAAGAGTAGGGGAATTTCCCCAGTGTCCTGGCCAAATTTCCCTCACTCACTAAAAATACCACCAACAGCTTAATCTGGTTCAAGGTCAGTTGGCATTCAACCATATCCCCCTCCCCCGGGTCGTGCCTGAAAATAGGCAGGATTTGTCTAGTGCACTTACCCGGTCAACAAAAGCTAAATAAATAAATAAAATTTCCTTGTCCATTCCCTCCCCCTGAGATGGGGGTCTGTATACAACCCCCATGCGGATTGTGGTGCCATTTCCTGTCTCCAGGGTGACCCAAAGTGCCTCATCTGCTCCCTGTTTACTCTTTAGTTCTGTTGCTTTGATCTCTTCCTTTACATAGAGAGCTACTCCTCCTCTTTTACCCTCCCTGTCCCTCCTGTAGATTGTGTATCCTGGTATGTTGACATCCCAGTCATGGTTCTCTGTGTACCATGTTTCTGTGACTGCCACAATATCCAGGCAACCCTCTTCCATCAAAGCCACTAGTTCAGGGAGCTTGTTACACAGGCTATGGGCATTGGTACTCATCACCCTCCACTTTTTGATAGCCTTACCCCTTTTAGCCCCATTTCTGTCCTTACTGCCTTTGCCTTTTTTTACATTTAAATCTGTTCTGCTCCCTAATAACTTCTGTACCTTGGTGTTTACCTCACTAATCACCATGTTTTGTGGTGGAGGCTGATTTTCTGTTCCTTTCAGTGCCTCCCTTTGCTAGTTTAAATGCTTGCCAATGAAGCATTTAAATCTCTCACTTAGGATCCGGGTTCTCCCCCTGGGCAGATGCAGACCATCGCACCAGTATAGGTCTGCATCCCTCCAGATGGCTCCCCAGTCCCCAATGAAGCCAAAACCCTGAGCTTCACACCAGTTTTTCAACCACTCATTGAATTCCTGGTGAGGAGTGCCTAGCATCTCCCTTGCCATAGACAGGCAGCACCTCCGAGAAGGTTACCAGTATGCTTACTTGTCTAAGGCCCTTCCCAACTCTTACAAACTCCTCTTGCACTGCTCTGATCCCATTCCTAGCCAGGTCATTTGTTCCTAGGTGGACAATGACATCCAGCTCCCTCCCTCGTGCAGCTTCTCCCACGATCCTGAGGATTCGCTTCCTGTCCCTCCAAGCCATGGCGCCAGGAAGGCACCTTACCTCCTCTCCTTCCTCCCCATTTCTACCCCCCTAATGATTGAGTCTCCCACCAGGAGTTGTTTCCTTCCCCTGTGGGGTCCCATGCCACCCTCCTGTGGGTCTCCTTTGTGAAGGTTCCCAGCATCCTCCTTGGTCTCCACTGCAGGTGCCTCCATAGAGGAACCACTATCCACCAGGAGAGTGAATGAATTGTGGAGAGGTACAGCTGGAGGGATGCAACTCTGTTCCACCACCCTCCCCCTCCCTGAGCCCACCCTGGTCCAGCCTCTCCTCTTTCTTGGCAACCTCTGAGGTAGTGGCATTGGCCCTGGTGGTCCCTGGGTGGGGGAGGAGGTTTCACGAATCCTAGCCAGATCAGCCTGGAGACGGGCAACCTCCTCTCTCAGACCAGAGAGGTGCCTGCAAATAGGGCAGCATCGCAGCCTCCAGAATGTCTCCTGGACACTGCTGCCCCACAGCCATTGCACTGCATCACTCCTAACATGTCTTATTTTGTGTCCACTCTACTGTTTCTCTGGATGCTTACTCTCTCCTCTCCTTACAACTCTCACTCTTCCTGTTCTGGGACAGCAACTTCCTATCTTCTTCAGTAGCCTCCTTCTTCCTTGCTCAATATCAGACCACCAGCAGCTAGGGGGGGAGAGTGAGCTACTTTTTTCCTTTAGGGTTGACAAAACCAATGTTTCTCTATGATCCTTTCCTTCCTACTGCCAAACAGGAAGTTCCTGTTGACAGTCAAATCCAGTGGCTATAAAAGTAGAACTGGCTTTCGGTGGGTGGGATGGAGGGCAATTAGTAAGAAAAAAGGCTAGCAACAGGAAGTTGTAATTTGACTCACCTGCTTTTAGCATGTCTAAGCCACACCCCCAATTAAGCTCTCTCTCCTCCTACTGGTTTAGCAAAGTAAACTGATACAGAACCCTTCCCAGCACAGAACACACACTGACTTTCTTTCTTTTCTTTCTTTTTTTAACCCTAAATAAGACCCCTTCTACTTCTAATAAAGTTATCTGTCTACTTCATCTTAACAGACAATGACTCCTGCTGAGATATAAGTTTTAAATTAATAAGAAAATGTAGCTTCTTTTAGTTAGCTGCTTTCTGCTCTACAAGCAAGGCTAGCAACCTGGTATTTTATGATGTGTTATAAGGATTATATAGATGAGCTGATTGCCTGATGCCATCTCCTGCCTGGTCCCGATGATGTTGAGATCCACACACCTGTACCACCAGCATGATCCACCACACCATGCCGCAACTACCCTGCTACATGAATTGCAATGGAGGTATATTTCACAATGACTTGTCTCATGATTTACACAGGGCCCCTTGGGAAATATCAGTGGTTATTCAGCACCATGATGGGGAAAGGGGTCAGGTGGCCAGCTGTTTCTTAGGAGCACTTCAACTTCACAACACAGCAGATCAAAACTTTTTACAGTAATGCCTGATGACTATGGTGCAAGGCTGCAGGCCAGGTTACGGTGGTTTGCTGCAGTGCAGCACCAAAAATGGTAGTCTTTCCATTCAGTTTTTCATCAGCACATTCAATTTGTTAACAATATAAATAGCGTACCAGACATGGGCTCTCCACTACTCCTGCTTGGTCCTCCTGGTCCTGCCACACTGGTGGTGGAATCACTGATCACAGCTGGAGCAGTTGTGGTTCTTGCAGCACCTGTTGCAAATGGACAGAAATAGTTCAAATCAGTGTTGGAAGTTGGACATACTGTATAAGATAAAACCAGCAGTAATCAAGCACATTCCATCCTGTGGGGAAGGCCAAGTGCCATAATACTTATCCATGGAACACCACAGATAATCCCATGAAGGGAGGTCAGTAGGATACACACTAAGGGGTTCACTTCCAATAAAGAAAAGTGCACATCTGCTCTTCAGATAAGGAGTGCAGTTGGAAACAGCCGTGGAGTGACATGACTGTTCAGGGTGAGGATTGTTACGGTAAGTCCGGTTTACCATCAGATTCTTGTATATTGGATTGGCTATCCAAAGAATATACCACAAGCAGTATGTAATAACAAGCATTTGTCAATGCCTAATGTTGTCTTGCTGGCATTGGCATTGGTAGTGCGGGAGTTAGAGAGATGCATAATAGGAATGGCAGTGAAGTATTGAACTGATGCCAACCCCACCCCCACCCTGCACAGACTGACAGGTATTGGGATGTACCTTTGGGTCATCGGCCATAAAGCTCACTCCATTTCACCTCACCCTACCCTGCAGACACTGACAAGTGTCGAGGTGTGCCTTGGGGCCTTCAGGCCTTACACTCACCCCATTCCATAAGGAAATGTGCTGAAATGGGTGCAGCATGGGGTGAACTTTGGGTCTGAAGAGTCCAAGGCACACCTCGATGCCTGTCACTGGCTGCAGGGTTGGGGTGGGGTGGAATGACGTGAGCATTACAGCCAACAATCCCAAGTCACACCCCTGATTGTCAGTCTCTACTGGGTGGGGTGTTATGATTGGAAACCCTAATACCCTGGGCGTTTGTTGGTATTTTCACTCCAAATTTTCAACATGGGCTTTTTGTGACCCCAACTCATGAACAGTGGCACTATCAGTTCATTAACCGAAAGGTGATTTTGCACAGCGACTGCACCATTTGGTGCCACAGGTGTGAAAACACATTTCGGACAGGATGTGAAAAATGACAGCTGTACTGTTTATGGGGAGGTATGAAAAATGGCAATTTTGAAAATCTGGAGTGAAAATATGAAAAATTGAAGTCACGAGCGTGCATAAAAACTATGCTAAGCACGCCTGTAATGCAATTATTTTGGGGATCTTTTTAACCAAATTTTCAACATAGGTACAGTATTTTGGGACCTCTGCTCATGAATAGTGGCACTGTGATTTTGTTAATCTGTCCGAAAAGTTGATTTCCCATAGTGACTGTGTCATTGTGTGCCAGATGTGCGAAAACACATTTTGGGCAGGATGTGAAAAATGACAGCTATACTGTTCATAAGGAAGTGTGAAAAAATGGCAATGTTGAAAATCTGGAGTGAAAATATTAGAAATTGTCGAAGTTATGAGTGTGTGTGGAAACAGCGCAATGCACACTCATAACACAGTCATTTTTTTGGAATTCTTTCCCCAAATTTGCAACGTAGGCTTTTTGAGACCCCACCTCATTCATGAGCAGTGGCACTGTTGTTTCATTAATCAGTTCTGAAAGGTGATTCTGCACAGTGCCCGCAAAATCACCTTTCAGGACTGAATAATGAGACGACAGTACATGTGTTCATGAGGTGGGATCCCAAGAACCACATGTTGAAAATTTGGAATCAATATTCAAAAAATGGCTGAGATATCCACCTAAGTTGAAACCCCCATTGATGCCATTATACAGCTTAACGGCATGTCTTCATTTTGCAGTTCGGCTTTGAAGAATCCAGACATGTTCTCACTCCACCAAAGATCACAGCGCCAGACCTCCGGAGGTAAATATGGGGTGAGGGTGTGTGGGGTGGTGAGGTGCACAGAGGGTGGGTGTGGGTTGGTGGAGGGGGCACCACGGACAACGAGAGGCTGTTTTCTGGTTTTTAGGTAAAACAAAATGGACATAGCGAGACACTTTGCTAGGCACACTGGGATGGGCTCCCAGTGTGATACACAATGTGGAGGGGTGGGGGACATGCCAACACGGGGGTTGCACCCCTGATGTTGGCTGTGTTTGGGGATTATGTAGTGGTGGTTGCCACTGCCATGCTTATTGAAATGTTTCACCAGGAAAGGCACGTATGGGAGGTGTGTCATCTGTGCTGCTGCATAACAAGCTTGTCTCTGATTGTAGCTGCACATTTCTTTCAAGTTGATGGCACTTTACATAATGCTTGCATCAGCACTACCATGCTGGCTAATTGGGGAATGAGGGACGCACCTGCTAAAGCATGCCCTGCATTTGCCAACACTGGCACACCTCTCAGTGTGCTAATACTACCACAAGATGTTGCTTGTGCACGTGCAAGACAACCTAAAAAGCAGTTTTTTACAAATACTCATGTCAGACATGTGACAAAGCAATCACAAGGGAGTTGATTTCCCACAGTTCCTCGAGTATGGTCTCTTTCTCTCTGAGGAGCTGGTGTGCATACAATTATATATAAGTAAGTAAAATTTTATTTATATTAAGCGCCCTTCCCAAGCTCAGGGCACTTTTACAATAAAACAAGTAAAATCAAATTTCGAACAATAAATCAATCAACCATACAATACACTTACTCATTATGTACCAACAAATGCTAAGGCAAAAAGGAAAGTTTTTAATTTTTTTTAAACTTTCAACAGTTAGGCATTCTCGTATCTGACGAGGTAGAGAATTCCACAGGGTTGGTGCCATATAGGCAAAAGATCTACCTCCTGACATCTTTAGATGTACCCTGGGAATCTCTAGCAATCCCTCATCAGAGGAGCGAAGAGAGTGGGCAGGACAGTAAGGCACCAAGAGCTCTTTCAGGTAGTGGGGTCCCAAATCATGTAGGGCCTTAAAGGTCAATAATGCGACCTTGAAGGTGATCCGCCACTGTACTGGCAGCCAGTGCAAATCACGCAGCACAGGTGTTATATGGCTAGATCGTGAAACTCCCATCAACAACCTGGCCATCGCGTTCTGCACCAGCTGCAAGCGGCAGATATCCACCCCTGGCAGCCCTAGATAGAGCACATTGCAGTAATCAAAATGGCTGGTAACAAAGGCGTGGACCAAAGTGGGAAGATCTTCCCGTGGAACCAAGTGTTTCACCCGGGCAATATTCCTCAGATGATAAAAGGCAGATTTGACTACGGCCGACACTTGCATCTTCATAGTCAGGCTTTTGTCAAAAATTACTCCCAGGTTACGTACTTGGCCAGAGGCCAGAAGCCGGGTCCACCCAAGATATAAACCCGAGGGTTTTTCCATCCAAGCCCCTGTTATCCTTCCTCCAGGGTCCACAACCAACACCTCAGTTTTCCCTGGATTCAACCTAAGCCAACTAGCACTCATCCAATCCTGAATCTCCAGAAGACAGTTATTAAAAATAGTGATGGAATCCGACTCCTGATCAGGCAAAAAAGACAGGTAGAGTTGAGAATCATCAGCATAACAATGAAAACTCAACCCATACCGTCTTATAATGTCCCCCAGTGGAAGCATATACACCGTGAATAACATAGGGGACAGCACTGACCCCTGCGGTACCCCACAGGGCAGATAGTGAGGGGCCGAGGTGTTAACTCCTGATACCACTCTCTGAGATCTGCCCTCCAAAAAAGATCGAAACCAACTGTGGACTGCTCCCCTCAGACCACAGAGAAACCACAGGTGGTCGAGTAATACCCCATGATCCACGGTGTCAAATGCTGCTGAGAGATCTAAGAGAACCAAGATGGAACGGTCCTTTGATCTCTTGCCATCAGGAGGTCATTCAATACCCGAACAAGAGCTGTCTCTGTACTGTGCCTCTTCCTGAAGCCGGATTGGAGAGGGTCATAGATATTGTGGATAGACAAATGATCCTCCAGTTGCAGAGCGACCACCTTCTCTCAATAACCTTCCCTACAAAAGGGAGGTTAGAGATTGGTCTATAATTTGCTGGGCATTCGGGGTCAAGAGAGGGCTTTTTCAAAAGGGGGTGTATTACCGCCTTCTTTAAGGGATCCGGGAAAGATTTCTCTCTCTCTAATGACACCACCACTATCCCAGCCAGGACTGGGCCGATAACATCTACATGCCCCACCACCAGGTGAGTAGGGCCTGGGTCCAACTTACAATAGGTAGGTCGCAGAGTCTGGATAATCCTCACAATATCTATTACTGCTGGTAGTCTAAAGGTAGACCAGTACAACTGGACATTAGTACCACCTGATTGATCAGTACAATGCTCAATAGAAAGACACTGGCTGATCTCATCCCTGATGGTGGATACCTTGTCAGCAAAGAATTTCGCAAACTCCTCACATTGTACCTGTGATAATGCTCTACCAGTCTGGAGACAGACTGGATTGCACAGTCTGTCCACAGTCCGGAAGAGCTGGGATGGTCTATTCCTAGCTGCAGCAATTTTCCTGGACAGGAACTCTGCCTTCTTATGGGAGATTGCTGATTGGAAGAATTTATAATGTTCTAACAATTCAAGTCTATCCACCTCCAGTTGAGTTTTCCGCCAATGTCTTTCTAATCTTCGTCCCTTCCTCTTCCACTCACGGACCTCCCCGTCAAACCAGGGAGCCCCTAGGTGAAGAGTACGGGGATGAACATGAATTGGAGCTATGGCATCCAGGGCCACAGTCACAACCTTATTATAGGCCAAGACCAGTGGCCCTGGATCCACACTATCCCTTGGAAAATCTGAGAAGTCCAGCTCCGTCATTAGGCCCTCTGAGGTAATCCCTCTTAAAGGACGGAACTGTACTAACTCCCTTGGGGCAGGCCTATTTCGGGGGGCCGCAAATCTGAACCTCAGGGCGTGATGGTCAGACCATCCGACTGGCTCCACCTCCACATCAGATATCTCCATCCCCAGATGGAAAACCAAGTCCAATGTATGCCCCTCATGGGTTGCAGAAGTAATTACCGTGACAGGCCCATTGAATCCATTAATTGAGGAGATTTTGACCAAATGGCGAGAATTATCGTTCGACTCAGGCATTGAAATCCCCCAGAATTATCCATCTGGGAGATTCCATACCATGTCGGCATAAAGTCTGCAACCTCCTTCAGGAACTCCCTCTCATCCCCTGGTGGACGGTAGATAAGAAGGGTCCTGTAGCCTGCACCTGCACCCACTATGCATTCAAAGGTGTTGGTATCACCAACTGGCACCTCCCTGAGATCCAGATCTTGTCTAAAACAGACAGCAACCCCCCCGGCCCTCCGGTCCACTCTCGGGCGGTGAATATATGACTGATAACAGTGCAGTTACAGATGTGATAAACATACAGCATTGAATAAGACATGTAAATAAGGTGGTTCCCTTGGGCAATTACATAAGAAATAAAGTTGCAAAGTAAGAATCTCAGAACAAAGAAAATGTATTATCAGCTATATGTTATGAACAAAGAGAGTGCAGCATAAGCATAAATGCACATGGCATAATACTTTGGTATAAGACACAAATTACACATGATTATATGATTATATCAGAATATAAAAGAAACACACATAACCTAGTTAAACACATTACAATAAAAGACATGTATATCAGGTGTAATAAACATAAAACGTATAAAACCATAAAATGATGTAAACATAATATACAGCAGCAAATATCAGTGGCAAGCATAGTCCTAGTACCCATGCTTGTACGATGGATACCTATTTCTATTTGTTAATGCAATATAGCAATATCACAGTGAAAATAAACAAGATTACTTATGGTATGAACACATGGGTCAGTAGATGCTGTGGGACCCAGGCATAGCAGGACTGGGAAACAGGATACACACAGTACAGCACGCACATGCAGTGGATGACAGCATTGCTCCTTCCCTGCTACAGGGGCTGCCATGGGAGGGGATGTATGGAGTGGTGGGCAGTCCTGTGCACTGCCCATTCCCACTGGACAATCTGAATGAGACCACAGATAGTAGGCATGACACATGCAAAAAGTCAGAGATAGTCACAATGGAGGCAGTTGCCATGCACATGATTGCAGATGCAACAAATGTTAACAATGTCAAGGCCGGATAACAACAACCAATTGGAAAGCAATCCAAAATGGATGCCATAGTTTCTCAGTTCATGCACCTATACCTGTGGATCCATGTATGGAATATGGTGGTGCTGCACCATGAACATGCAATTGGATGGCACTGTTGCAGACATAGTATGCCCATGATGTGACATGCACACACAGACACCATCACGTTCACAAAGGGGTTGTAGTCAGGTGCTGTCCATTGTACATGCCACCTCAGGTATGGTTAGAAAACAGAGTTATTTATTGTTCTTAACATTTTGTTTACAGTATGTAAATGGAATTCCTAAACAAAGGATGATAACATCACATGCAGTGTATCAGGGTATATGTTAATTTTTTAAAATTATTTATGACAATCAGTGTTGGAATTACGGGGTTGCCAGGGCTAAGCTGCACCTAGCTCTACAGTAGGCACTGGTAGCTCAAGATCATGCATCACTGCAATTCAGTCTTGAGTTATAATGGGAAGAGGGGCTGTTTTTAACAGTTGTGCCTTTATGGCCACCCTAGCTCACAGTCACAAAGATCATAAAGTGTAATTTCAACACTGACTGATGAAAATAACTTTGAAGAACCAAGTTAGTATACTCACTGGTGATGCAGTTCTCCACCCACCTCCTTTTGCCTGTAGAAGATCCTTTAGACTCCTCCTGCTGTCTCTTCTTCTGGCCCTGATCCCCAGTGGTGACCACTCCACCAAGCACCTCCAGAACTTGGGGGTCCCTTCTCTGGAGGTCATCCCACTTATCCTTTATTTGCCAGATGCTGCTGGAGATGACTCCCCCTTCCTGTACATCAAGGGTGGCCTTTATGATGGCCAACAATTTCTCCTTCTCCTTTAGAGGCAGCCTTTTTGACCCATGAATGCTGCATGGCTGGTGACTTCCTTAACCAACAATGCCACCTCCTTATGGGAGAAGGCGGGTGACAGTTTTGTCCCTGTGCTGGCAGAGGAGGTGATGGTCTGCTGCTCCATATTGTACTGCACTGGTGGCACCACCCCATGGATCTCCGGTTGCTGTTGGCCCTGCTCCTGCTGTCCCTGCTGGTCCCTACTATACAGCTGATCTGCCCCTCCTTCTGGTTCCTGGTCAATCCTGCTGTTGATGCCATTTAAGAAAATAAATGTACAGGAAAAAACATGAAACTGAACAAACAGTATATCTCCCAACAGTAGTCTCACTCTCTAGACTCCCTCCCTCCCTCCTGACTGGTGGTCACTTCAAAAACTTCAGAAAGTACTATTTTTTCTTCTTGAATCTTAATCTCTCTATTGCTTAAACTCTCTCTCTCTCTCTCTCCACGCAGAACAGATATGTGTGACTTCTGCATGCTGATATGCAGATTTTTCTAACGCAGTTTATAGAATGTTCCACAGTTCACATTGGGATACAGTTTAAAAATTTCAGAATTATTTTACTGTGAAGATGCATAATATGTGAATATGTATTGTGCAGAAAATGTTACTGTGACCATGGGTTTTGGGGAATCATTCTGCTTCTTACAGTACCATGACATGCAAAATAATCTGTTACATGCGGAGTCAGAATTCCACCATAATGAGTGTGGCAGCAGATTAAGTACACAGTAATCTGAAAATTATTCCACCTTTCCAGATCAACTGGGCAATCTGTTCTGCAGAACTTTTTTTATGCAATTTAATTTAAAAATACACAGTACATACAAAAATCCCATATTTCTAAGTTGGAATTCCGTAAAAGTTGCCAAAATGATTTACAAACTTTCGCAGAAGCAAAATTCAGACTTTTGCTGAAATTCCACTGGTGGAAGGTTTTTCTCACACACCTCTAGACTCTAGTAAATGCTGACCTTCAACCTGCTGCACTCCTGTTAGTAATTCTGCCTTTGGATATGTCCTATTTTTTTATATTATCATCACCACTTATCAATTTCTGTTATGCAATTCTTCCTTTATACTGACTCAGATCAAATGATTGCTTTAGCTTTTTGGTGCCCTTTTTTATTTTGTTTTCTTTTTCTGTCCTTTCCATAAAGTTTCTTCACTTCCCTTATCAATAAATTTGATCAGTGTAAAACTTGGTAGTACTGTTTTCTTAGATTTGATTAAAATCTCATCATTTTCAACAATGTTCACAATATATACTGATCCATTGTAATGGTCCCAGCTCAGCTCTAGTTTTGTTAGTTGCCCTCTCAGTTGACTACTTATTTCTAGAATGATTATTAACTGATCCATTAACATTACATTTTTAGCATTAGAATCTCATACACGAGAGACAAGATTTTTTGATATGTTGGAGGGATAATAAAAATAATTTTTCAGTTTAGGGGGTGTTTGTGAGTACAGACAACTATCAACTGTGTCTTCATTTTGATAGATAACCATATTTTTATATCTTTCTAGGCCTAGATCTATATTTCTTGAAATGTTCATATTACAGTGTCCACCATCTTTAGTTTTATACATATGTACCACTGCTTTTTTATTTTCTGTTCCTTATGCTCCCTCACTGCTCCGCTGGCCCCCATTACTGGCATCCTCCCCAGCCCTGTCACCTGCTGTATCTGAGGCTTACAATCTGTTGCTACAGTGTCCCACATTTTGCTCCCTGTGACAGAGACTCTCAGGTACCCAAGCATGAGAGGAGCTTATCTCTGCTGATATGACAGGTGGCCCAATAGGTGGCACAGAGCCTGTGGGGGGAATGCCACCTCACACTGCTCAGCCAAGCAGTATTTTTTCCACTTCATTAATTAATGGTAACTGATATAAACCTCAAATGGTTGTTCCTAATTCTTCTGCCAAAGAGGTGATTGTATTCTCTCTGATCTCATTACAACTCATATTTCCTGTCATCTCAAAATCATATACATACTGCATTCAGATTATTTTCAGAAGGTAAATTACAATTTTCTCCTAGCAAAGAGGCAATTGTTACAGAATTCCCTTTTTCAAGATGTACTATCCCAGCACAATCCTCAAAAAATGAAGAAGTAACATTTGAAGTTTCATGGTACATTTTGCAATCATTGGAGGATAATTAGATGCTATCAGTTGATCATAATTGGGGCTAAATTCATTTTTCTGATCTCTCAGACCTATCTGGTGGACTTATTGGGGGATCTTAAGTAAAATTTGGAAATGAGACTATGCCCCCTTGAAGTCCATCTTTACTCATAGTTGTAGTGAATTCAAAATGCCTATGGTTTCCATTATTCATATATGGTGTAGAAGTCACCCTTAATATACTGTATGTTCACCTATAGTCACTTCATCTAATGGGTTAACTG
The DNA here is from genome assembly GCA_016271365.2 of Neoceratodus forsteri. Taxonomy (NCBI): domain Eukaryota; kingdom Metazoa; phylum Chordata; order Ceratodontiformes; family Ceratodontidae; genus Neoceratodus; species Neoceratodus forsteri. Next base: position 1,783,893,885 of record CM057452.1, read on the forward strand.
CTTTATTGTTAACTCATTTTAATCTGGCACGTAATTGCAATTTAGTTTGGTTTGCATTATCAATTTTCTTTTTTTTGAGCATCTTATCCTCTTGATTCTTTTCACCTCCTCTTGCTACTTTTTTATAGCACCCTGCCTGCGTTAAACTGGACAAGCTTTTAGCTCTCTTGCCACTTCTGGTTTTTTTTCAGATACAATTTTTTCTCCCTTCACCTGCAAAGTCTGACAGATATACAATCTTTCAGGTTTCCCTTGGTTGGGGGCTGTCATGCTGCTGTGGTGTTGGGTGATATAACTCTTAGTTTCCCCTTGTCCTCCCTTTCCCTCTGAGATCTGAGGATGATTGTACAGGGACATATGTCCAGGCTGGTGGTGTGCTGGCATACACCACAGCCAAGTGCCTAAGGGCACCCTCCCCCTCCCCACACCACTAACCCTGCACTGCCACTCATACATTCACAGGTGTCAGTGTTGGTGCAGTATGATGGTCCTCCCTCTCTCCCTAGAGGAGGGGAATGTCTCATGGAATGCTCAATCATGCTCCCCTCGGCTGGCATCCAATGACCCTGGCTCATTCCTGAACCCGGGTTGCTGGTATTGTGAGTGGTAGTGCTACCACTGTGCTGATGGGCCAGTGCCACTTCTAGTTGTAACCACTTTGCTTAAATCAATAGTTGCTGATAATAGTGCCAGTACAAAATCGAATTAGCGAATAGGAATAAAAGAGAGATGATAGAACAAATCCTAAAATCCTAATCAGTGATAACTGTGTTAGTGGTATATCACTTTCCCCTTTCAAACATATCACAGCTCTTAAAAATAACCCAGTAAAAGTAAAACCCAATCAACAGGACTTAAAATTCCTCAAAGTCCTCAATGTGACCAACATACAGTATTGTGTGTTGGTTATTCAAATGACTACCACCAGCTCTGAATGGTAACACTGAAAGCTGCTCACCATACTTTCAGAGAAAATGTGTGCAATTCTGAAAGCGTACATTCACAATCACAGCCACAAACAGGCAGGATCTTCAAATACAATTCTCACAAAGGGTAGAAGATTGGAACTGTATCAGGAAAATTAACTATTAAAGTTTTTTTCCACATTACTTTTGTCAGGTCACAAACTCCCTGTTGCTTCCAGGTAGCAGAACATATGAAAAGGACAATCTCCTTCTGAATGCTTTCTTGTATGCCAGCTTTGTGTACTTTAGAACCTTAACACTTTCCCCTTGTTTCACTGCTTGTTATTTTGTCACATGCTTCAATCTTAGAAAATTATTTTGCACTGACTTCAAATTCATATCTTTTTCTCACTCTTCTAGATTAGATGGTGCACAACAAGAAATCCTGGCTTGACTTGGTGAAGTGATTTAGAAACAGTGACCTCCAGTACACCTATTGCCGTTCTGTCTTTCAGGCTCAGAATGCCATGAGTCTGGACTGTACATGATTCAAGTGCCAGTGGCAATAGGCTTCTGAGTTTCTTTCCAGTTTTCTCACTGTATTTAGTCACAATGGCTTGAATGAACTGCAGACACACCCACCAAGCTTCAGCTACAGAATCCCTGTGATTTTCCTAGCAGGAGTGCCAACAGAAATCTGTAAAACTTTGTATAAACCTTTTCAAGCATGAATAAGTCAGAAGGACCCCACATTTCTGTTGGAACTAATGCTTTTTACCCTGATTTAGCATTGAAGGCATAAATAGCAACTCTGACAGGAAATCCACCACAGACTTCGTAGAATCTTTTTTTTTCCAAGTCTCTTTATACAGTAGCTCCCCTGAGTTGGCAATAATATATACCATATCTGCCTGAGTGGTTCACCCTGACCCCCCCCACAACCCCTGGACTTATTTGCATCCCTGTAGACCAGAAGAACCCATCTAATGTGCCTCCCTGGGGGGAGGGAGGAAAGACTGTGTTAATCCAGGGCAAGGGTTGGTAGGAGCATTCAGGGGGACTGCTGTCATGTTGTGTAGATCAGTGGAGGTTCTCTTTCCATTTCTACTGTCAGCAGGGATATGCAATGACATCCAAGGCAACAGGTGCACTCTTGTACCCAAAGTGCTGATGTCTATGACACCACTAATCCCACAGCTGATGGGCTTGATTGGTGCACTAACCCCCAGCCATCACTAGGGGTCAGTATGTTGCCAGAGCTCTACATCCTCCCACTCTGGAGGAGGAGGGCTGTCTGACAGAAGGTCAATCATCCTTCCACTGGCTAACCCTCCAATGCCCTGGCTTATTCCCAAACCCAGGTTATTAATGCCACAGGTGGTAGTGCTGCCACTGCACTGTCAGGATGACCTAGCTTTACTGAATTTCTTTAAGACCTTCAATGATTGTATGCATTTATGGATGATATTACTAATATGTTTTTCCAGTTGAATCTATGGTCAAATTATATGCCAAAATACATGTCTCCCCACAAACGAGAGTCACTCCAACATTGAGCAGACTCAGTAGACCAGAAGGCCTTCTTCTGATGGTTTGTTTCTTTTTTTTTGTCATTGAATATACTTTATTTTTTATAAAAAATAACAATAAACAAGACAAAATGAACAAAAAATACAGCTACAAAATCATAATACTTCAACAAACCAAACCCACCCCACCTATCCCCCAAACAATACCCCCCTCCCACACAAGGTACAGCTGCTAAATTTAGGAACATATTTATGCGGATACCAGCGAGACTGGAAAAAGCAACAGAAAAGTAGGGGTTTCAAAAGGCACTCAAGCAGTAGGAGAGATGATGATGATCTACAGCAAATAAGGTTCCCTCACTACTGCTGCTCAGTGACAGATAATAATGCATAAAGTATTTCCCACCTGGCCTGGAAACCCTCTAACCAGTGATGAAGGGAAGCATGCTGCTTTTCAACTGTTAAGCCCTGTAGGACTTCCTGGTGCCATTCCTTATAAGAGGGAACAACATTATCTAGACAATGACAAAATATTATTAGTTTAGCTGTTATTGAAATCAATGCCATATAGGCCTTTCTTGGACCAAAAAGAGTGGACGGGTAAAGACCAACCAAATAAACCTCTGGAATGAAAAAGGAGTCCAGCCCCAAAAAAGGGATCCAAGGGAGACTGAATAGCCATCCAGAAGGGAACCACTTTAGCGCAATCCCATAATATATGTTTGAGATGGCCATCTGCAGATTTACACCTAGTGCACATCTGTGAGGGAAGCTTGCCCATCTGATACAGATGCACAGGGGTATAGTATGTATTGTGTAACACCTGTAATTGAATCAGGTGATAACAATCTTGTTAATATATATATATATATATATATATATATATATATATATATATATACATGGATCTCCAGGCAGACAACCAGACACAGGGATTTTCTGAGTGATTAAGAGATTGCAACCAATAATAACAAATTCCTGCAGGTCAAACCATATTGATAGATTGAAAGTGCATATAGAATTTTGACAATGGGTGGGCTTGTGTTGCAAGAGATATATTAAAATATTCAGTCATATCAGGCTCTAAAGGAGAAGGGGTTGGACCCTGATGGGTGGAAATGTCTTGCTTGAGTTTAAGATATTTAAAAAATCCCATATGGGGTATGGAAAAAATATTCCTGAAAAAACGTGAAGGAAGCAAACTCTACATTGTCCAGCAGAGCTTCACAAGAAACACCCTGAAGTTGTGGGCAGAAGGCTGTTGGTATGGGACGGGGGTTCATTGATATGTTGGGGTTACACAAAATAAGTTGACTGGGCGCCTTCATTCAGTCTTTACCAAAATATGAGCATAGTTGCTGAAAGGCTTTCAGAGACCAAAATGGTGTGTTTTTCTGAATAATAGGTAAAGAAAATGGGCGCAGGAAGAGCCGGCTCAGTAACTGTATACCGGACTGCTGACATAAGACCTTTTCAATAGCCAGCCATAGCGGAATGTACTGCTCGTCTGTTTAGGTTACCGTATGGTGCCACTGAAAAACTTTACAAGCATAAAGGGCACAATAATTAAAGAAAAAGTTAGGGAGCTGTAGGCCACCCTGATCCTTTGGGATAGTTAACTTATAATAGGCACATCTACTTGCCAGCACTTTCCCCAAAAAGGTGTTTATTAAGTGCTGTAGGTATTGAAACCATGATTTAGGGAGGTGTATGCAAAGCATACTGAAGGGATATAAATACGGGGCAAAATGTTCATCTTAACCATGCTAATTCTACGAGAGAGAGAGAGAGAGAGAGAGAGAGAGAGAGAGAGAGAGAGAGAGAGGCTGGGATGCCCAAAATTGAAGATCAGACTTGACCACATGCAAAAGGTATAACTTTTTCATTAACTAATGTGGGAGTTCGAGTTAGAAGGTTTCCTAAATATGTGAGCCCTTTAGGTTCCCATATTAATCCCATTTTCCATATGTCCTGCTTATTAACTTATATGTTAAGAGGTAGAACTTTGTTTTTTTTCAAAATTAATTTATAACCAGCCAGGACAGAAAACTTGTGAATATCAGATGAAACAGCTGGAATTAATTTTGTTGGGTCCCCTATATGTAGCAAGAGGACATTTGCATAGGCTGATAGCTTATATCTTTCTCCTCCACATAAAATGCCCTGTACAGCCAGATTAGCTTGAAGATAGTGAATTAGAGGCTCTAAATAAAGATTGAAAAGAAAAGGAGATAGTGGGCATCCCTGCCTTGTCCCTTGCTGCAAAGGGAAGGAATCTGAGAGTACTCCATTGCACCACATCTGTGCAGTTGGATTGCTATACAGCATCTTTATCCAAGACGCAAACTCCTCCAGAAAACCACGTTTTTCTGGGACTAAAAATAAAAATGGTCAGGAGACTCAGTCAAATGCTTTTTGTTGTCCAGGGAGACCAAAACAGAAGGAGTTTTACTCTCCCTGGATGCAGATATCAAATGAAGCTTACATAAGTGGTCACTTGACAGGCAACTGGTCAAAAACCCCACTTGAGCTGGGCCACCCAGCCTGTCCCAGACCACCTGCATCCTATCGGTGAGCACTTTAGCCAGGATTGTAATGTCACTATTAAGGAGAGAAATAGGATGATCATTGTCTGGTAATAGCTCATCCCTGTCCAGCTTTTTAATAAGCGTAATCCACACTCTCAAGAATGAGAAATATAGAAACATAGAATCTGATGGCAGATAAGGACCACTTGTCCTACCTAGCCTGCCCATTTCCCTACCTAATGGATAAGCTGCAGATCCTAGTTAACCAACAGCCTACTTCCTCCTACTCCCAATAGAATTGCCTTATGTCTGTCCCGTGCATTCTTGAATTCCCCCACTGTTTTTGACTCCACGATCTCCTCAGGAAGGCCATTCCATGTATCCACAACCCTCTCTGTGAAAAAATACTTCCTCACATTACCTCTGAGCTGTCCCCCCTCTATCTTCAAATTGTGCCCCCTTGTTCCTGCACAACAATTTTTCTGAAAGATGCTGCCCTCTTGGACTTTGTTGATTCCCTTGAGGTATTTGAAAGTTTCTATCATGTCCCCCCTGACCGAGAGGTCAGTAAGACCCATAGAAACTATGCTATTAAACAAGCAAGTTAGAAAGGGAGCCAGATCTGTGATAAAGGCCTTGTAAAAATGATTAGTGAACCCATCGGGACTGGGTGCTTTATCAAGTGGCAATTGCTGTATTGCTTTGTGGACTTCAGAGACAGTGATAGGGTTCTTCACAAATTCCTGTTGTTGGGGGGTTAATTGAGGGAGGGAGGGAGAAAGAATCCAAATAAGAATGCATGGAAAAGTCGAACTAGATGGAGGAGGCTCTTCAGCATAAAAGGAGCTAAAATAGAATCAAAAAAACCCACAACCTCATGTGGGTACGTAACAGTAATATTCTCAGGACTCCACCAGACACTGGGGATAACTCTCGAGGACTCCAACTGTCTAAGGCTTAGTGCTAGCAGTTTACCAGCTTTTTCACTGGACCCAAAATATCTCACTTTAGTTCACAAAAGAGCTAGTTCCACCCTTTCTGAAAGAAGGTTCACATACTGTGTGCTTTAAGAGTTAAGTTGAAGCCAAATAGTGTTGGGCATAGAAGGAGAGAGCCGTTGTCCTAGCTGTCAAATTTCCTGAAGCAGGGAGTCCAATTTAGCCTGAAGAATCTTACTCTTCTTTGAACTAAGCCTAATGCACTCCCCTTGAATTGAATATTTGGCTGCACCCAAAGAACATCCAAATGAGGAATCGAAGCCTCATTTGTCAAAAAAAAAAGATTTAATGTAATCTTATATAGTCGAAGAAGTAACTGGATCTTGAATAAGTTGCGATTTTAGGCACCAGACCTTGTCTCAAGCCTCCATCCCACGGAGAGAATGAGTCACGGTTACCAAAGCATGATCAGAAATAACCATAGATTGGATATTACAGGAAACAAGACCAGAAAGCGACTCAGCACTAATAAGAAAATAATTAAACCAGGAAAATGACCCATGTAGGGGAGCATAAAAAGTGAATTGTCTGTCTGTGAGGTGGAGAACCCATCAAGGATCAAGCAAACCAGGCAAATCTAACATCTCTGTAAGGCCGAGTTGTCCAGGAAAAGACCTTTTTGGGGTGAACCAGACCAGTCAGATTGATAAACAAGATTCCAGTGCCCTCCTAAAAAGATGAGCAGCTGGATGTAATAAGCTAACTGAGTAGATAGGTCCACAAAAAATTAGAGGAATCACTGTTAGGGCCATAGATTGAACCCAACAAAACATGTGTTAGGCCTAAGTGACCACTCACAAAAACGTATCTGCCCTCGGTGTCCCATATGTCTTGGATAAGCTGAAAAGCTAGCCCACAACCTACTGTATAAGTATAGCCACACCTCCTTTCTTGTTACTAGTACCAGCGCTGAAAACATAGCTGACCCACTCTTGTCTGAAATAGTGGACAGCCTCCAGGTGGAGGTGCATCTCTTGCAGAAAAAACATACTTAACAGTGTTGCATAAGGTGTCATAGCACCATATGCCTCTTCCTCTTTTCTTGAGCTCCCTTAATATTCCAAGTAGCAAAATAGAATAAGCTACTCATTAAAACTAACAACCAATAAAAGGGAATGACAAATCAGTATCCAGCAAATATATAGAATCATATAACAAGACTGCTGTACCTCAATCTACGTGAAAAAACCCCATACCCCTTCCCCCAACATCAATACAGACAATAAATTCAAAATATCATACAATCCTAGAGGCAACCCCAAACAATAAAATGAAAAATCATCCCCCCTACAAGGCCACCCTTTAAATGACCAGTCCGACCCAGGTCCCAGAGACTGCAACACCATCAAGTACTGGTCTGTGAGACTAAGTACCATGCACCCAAGGCTAACTATCCCAGCCCTCCCCCCACTCCCTCCCTTGCCATTATGCCTACTGAATATGTATCAATTACATTGTAGCTAATAATTAAGAATAACTTTACTGCTAGCAAATCGAGTATTGCCCTCAAGATTAACCAACCATACAGTGGTAATACACTCCCATTAAACATATAAGGTTCCAAAACTGCATTTGTACCTTAAAGGGGAACTGTCATCAACAAGATTTTTTAATGTCTGAAAGCCCATAAAAAGCTAATTTGATTGAGCCATTGTGTTTATCTGTGAGTTTTTGCAGTCCAGAGTGATTCATATGTAAATCACCCTGTAATTAAGGGTTGATGGCAGCCATATGTTTGGACTTCTGACAGGAAATTATTTCACCGAGGGTCTAGGTCCTCCTTGGACTGTATTTAATCCAACAGGTTAAATAGGAAATTAACTGTTTTAAGTGTGTTTTAAGGTGTTATTACAACACTTTCTACATCAATACTAATTATTTTGTATGTGCATTAAAACTAGTGAGTTATCACCTTTACATTTCAAACTGTTAGTAAAAATAATCCATCTTCAGGATTGCTTTAACCTCTAGGCTATACTGCCAGCTGATCAATAAAAACTACACATCTCAAGGCTGCCTCTGTGGTGTCAACAGGTATTGGGGTCCCATATCATGATTTCTAAACCCTGGATGTGTTCATGTCAGTACAGATTTCTACGACTACTACAGCACCAACTTCTGTCTTTTTCCATTCCCGATCTTGCAGACTTTTCTCTTACAATCTCAGGTGTGAACTCAGGTCTTCAAGATGCAAATGTGGCTATGTACCTACTGGCCTGGCATCATGAGGCCAGCCTAGAAATGTGTAGCTTTTGATTATCAGCTTGCAGTAAGGCTGTGAACAAGCTTCGTTCATCCAGCAGAATGGGTTATGAGCATGTGTTAAGATTCTGAAAATATGATACTGTTTCTATCCAGATTTGACTTGAAAAGAAAAAAATAGGACACAATTACTTGTTTACTAATTGCAAAAACACATAGATGGACAACATTGTTAAAACATGCATAACCTGAAATGCATTATTAAAATATAGACTAATATATGGGTTGGCATGTGTAACCAGAATTTTACACACACCTGAAGTGTGGGATGCAGCATAAACCCCAAGGGGTTTATAAAAGCATCGCACACCAAGTGTGTGTGTAAAATTCTGTTTTATACACACACACAGACACACACACACACATATATTATTTTATTTAATTAATGGTGATATTCTTTTCCCTTTCAGCACAGTTCAGTTAGTGCAGCACTTCTGTCAGAGACACACACACACACACACACACACACACACACACACATGCTGCCTGTCTCTCCCTTTTGTTTTTTTTTTGTTTTTTTTGATACATTGCAGTGGTAATGACATTCTGGAAAGTCGCGGTCCGTCCACATTTCTGTATAGTGTAAGACGTGCTCGAAGGGTATGAGTGGCAGGATCAACCAGATTGATTTTTTTCATTTTCAAGGCAGGATCAACTAGATAGATATTTAAAAATATTTAAAATCTTAATCATCTTAACAGTGTGTGGCCAAGCTCGAGCCCTGGTACCAGTGCTCAATAGTGGAGCCGCCATGTTGGGCAAGAAGTTCGGCCCACCCACAGTGAAACTACGTGCCAGTTAACTTTCTATGGTGACACTTGATGACTGATGTTGATTACAGCCTCCTGGTTGTAACCACAAATATCAACCGGGAGGTTGTAACTGGAGATAAAAGTGTCTTTATCTGTGTGTAAAAAATTATCACCATTAATTAAAGAGTATTTTACTTCTTTTGATGAAGCTAAAAGTATAACAGTTTCTTGCTGAAATACTTTGGAAAGAATGGGATTTTCTACTGTAACAATGCCAGAATTCTATTGGATTATTAGGAGGCAGTATAGTGGGCACTGAGCTTCAAACTTGGAGACCTGGGTTTGAACCCCTTACATTCCCAGGTTGTACCTAGAAACAAACTTCAGCTTAGTGTGCCTTTCCTGGTTAAACAATTTCCCCTTTCTCTCATTTTTACTAAGAGTTTGAAATGTAAAGGTCTTAATTCACTAGTTTCATTGCACATACAAAACAAATATTATAAATGTAAAAAGTGCTGTGATTTCAAAATCCTATTCCATCCAAAGTATTTCAGTAAGAAACTGTTATACTTTTAATTTCATCAAAAGAAGTAAAATACTCTTTTAATAATGCATTTCAGATTATGCATGTTTTAACAATGTTGCCCATCTATAGTAATTGTATCCTAATTTTTCTTTTCAAGTCGAATCTGGATAGAATGAGCATATTTTCAGAATTATAACACATGCTGGGATTGTTTTTACTGTCTTCATCCAGGAAAGGCACACTGAGCAACAGCTTGTTCCCGGGTGTGTTGTGGGAGCACAGGGAGCCCATGATGCCAGGCCAGAAGGTACATAAACACATTTGCATCTTGTAGACCCGAGTTCACACACACAAAATTGTAAGAGAAAAGGCTGTAAGACAGCAAACAGAAAAAGACAGGTGGTACTGTGGCAGCCCCAGAAATCTGTACTGACATGTTCAGCTGGCAGTACAGTATATCCTAGAGATTAAAACAATCCTGAAGATGGATTATTTTAAATTTAAACAGTTTAAATGTGATTACCAGAGCCTGTACAGCCTCTGTGTACTGTCTCTTTAAGAGCTGCCTGATTGCAGCTTAAATAATCTGAGAGGGACTCTGTTGAAAGATGTAACTATCTACTGAAAATCATTTAGAGTGATAATGATAATGTAGTTTGCCTAACCTGCTTTCTTTGTAGCAAGAACTGTTTTGTTTGTCTCCACTATCTTGGTCCTGGACTGCAAATTGGACCAATCAGTACTGGTGGGACCTAAAATGTAGCCGGACTACAGGAGCTGTCTGAATCCAAAATCTATAGGAACTGTAATTTGAACTTTTTGCGCCTTTTTTGCAACTGAAGGGGGAGCTCTTGCTTTGACTGACAGCCAAATCGGCCAACCAGATCTTTTGGATCTTGGGGAAGTCCTGGGCTGCTTGCAGTTTTTCAGTTAGATCTAAGCTGGAAGCTGAGCAAGAAGGAGCTGAAGTGTATTTTGGGCAGCAATCCTGAGTGGATTCACATGGGAAAACTGTGAAAGGGCTGAGTTTGACTTGGATGTCTGCCTGCTGCTCCTGAGAGGGAGAGAAGAGAATTATTGTGGACTAAATCCAAGTTTGTATGACTAAAGTAAGCTACTGAAGTGGGCCAGGCTCAACCTGAAGAAGTCCGAAGATTTTGCTGAATGCGATTGGCCTGTCAGGAGTTCCAGCTACCCCTAAGCTCCTGGTGTGTGCAGAGACTTTGTGATTGTGACCGGGGAGCGCTTTGACTGGTACAGTAGAATTCCCGTACATGTAAATGTGCTATGAGTTGCTATTGGGTTGTGAGTTAGTTCCCCACTGTGTGAACTGTGTTCTGCTTGCTGGAAGCTGTATCCAGCCCAAAACGGACTGCATCCAAATTTGTCTCCATGCAGTCTGGGCCTTGCCAGACTACCCACTGCACAGAGAAGCCATCGACGAGAGACCTGCCTGGGGATCATCCCCCTGCTCCACACTTGAACAGGAACAATGCCTCTGTGACTCATGTGGGCTCTGCTTCTCCTGGCATTCCAGATCAACCACCTGCAGTCTTGATTTTCATCCAGCCTGTGTCCAGTCTTGGGTATCGTGAGTAAATACCAGGGTAGCTCCCTGCAACAACAGCTTAATCTGAGTGTGTCATCTGATTGTCTTGTTTCATTTCCTTTACGAACTGAGCCCTCTGGCTCTGGATTACAAATATTGTGTACTGTGCATGTTGTGTTTTCCATCACAGGGCCCCAACCAGCTGCAACACTGGCCAACCCCGGGCAACAGTCCTGGCTAGCCCATCTCTTCTCCACCTGGGTACCCAGAGGTGTGACTGTGTGGGGGGACTCAAAGCGTATGCATAACTTCTTGATTGATATAACCTTTAAGCTAATTAACCTGATTTTGCCCCCCCTTGTTCAAGTCCCCTGAATAAATCAGATCTAACTTTGAATAACCTTGCTTTACAGGGGGTCCCCAGGGTCGAGCCAGAGGAACCAGCCCTGGTGGTAAGTGCAAACAGTGTGGGTACTTGTGTGGTGTACCGGGGTATTGTGAAAGTGATTATTGTACAGTGTTCAGGCCACTAGAGGGGAAAGAGGGGGGTTACAGTGTCCCGGAGGGCTGTGCCCAGGTTAGCTTGACCACTACCAACCCTGATCTCTGGGTGGAGGCACCCGTTTCAGAACTCAGGCCCCTTAACCTGCTACTAGCCTAACAGGCAGGGGTAGTAGCCCTTGGGATAGTGCCACCTAGGGGTTACACAGACAGTAAGAAATCCTGTTGATGACAGTTTCCCTTTAAACTATAGAAGCAACTTATATGTCACCATAGTCAATACAAGCATTTATTGCCAACTACCATATTGCAGTGGGTACTAGGAGAACTGGTACATTGAAACAGTTTAAAGAAAGATGTGTCCTTTCAGTGCCACAGATTTATTGTTTTGTATATAAAGGAATCCCAAGAAAAAAAAAGTATTTTCTGACAGTCTCCATACAAAAGTGGCTATCACCACTGAATAATCATCAACCTATAATGGGCTAACCAGAAGTTCATTGATCAAAGGAGGGGGAGAAAACTTAGTCTGTTTCTATAAGAGGTCCGCAAATGAATGAGGAAAGGTGTCCTGGTCCAAAGCAGTTATCAGGGAAATGCCATATAATGTCTAAAGCACAGGCCATGGAAGGAGTTGGATACTCATTAGCTCTCCTGAGATGCCATGTTGGAATCAGTAGGGATGGAGCAGAGAAGACTTCCCACCTGTCGGCAGGTGTCTGGGGAGCAGATTCCAACAGCCATGCAATCACAGAATGGAAAGCACCCAATAAAGTAATTATGATAGGAGTTCAGATGCATAAGCAGTCTGTTAGGCAGGGAAGCAGATATTAGGTCTCAGAGAGTCATAGAGGTGTGCTGTATTTAAAAACAACCCACATTTCCAGACTTAACCCCATCAATGATTGTAGCTGCTTAGAATAAAGTATTTATGTATCACAACAGGTGGGCTAAGTCACAGCACAGCTCAGTTCAGCCCAAAGTCTCTGTGCAGCTATGCATAGTGCTCTGTTAGGGATCGAGTGTTAATAGGCACACAGCCTTAGGATACAAGCCATATCTGCCCGCTTTCACAGTCAATGCCTTTCTCCATGAGAAAGCAATTTAAATTGCCTTACCTCTGTCCACCAAAAGTAAGAGATGATACAGGTATTAGTGCCAGTGTAACAGAAAGGAGTGAGAAAACTTTTTAAAAGAACGCCAAACCAGCATATAAAAGACTGGAACTGCCTCCATCAGTTCTGCCATCTTGTCCCCGAAATGACATAGAGCACTAGCTTGTCCGGGAGTTAACATAGAAACATAGACTTTGACAGCAGCTAAGGACCGCTTGGCCCACCTACACCTAGTCTGCCCATTTCCCTACCTATTGGATAAGCTGCAGATCCTAGTTAACCAACAGCCTATTTCTTCCTACCCCCCACAAGAATTGCCTTATGTCTGTCCCATGCATTCTTGAATTCTCCCACAGTTTTACACACCACAACCTCCTCAGGAAGGCTGTTCCATGTGTCCACCACCCTCTTTGTGAAAAAATACTTCCTCACATTGCCCCTGAGCCATCCCCTCTATCTTCAAATTGTGTTAGGGGGACTTAAAAAGATCTGGGTAAATCTTCCAAAGTTCAGCCACTGCCTGCTCAGCACTTTCAAAGCTTTTCCAAGTATCTCCATGACACACCTATAAAATAACTGGGTACCACATTTGGAACTTAATTTCTGCTGCAATCAGCTTGCTCACAGTCAGGTGGAAGGAAGTTCTGTTCACCCTCACCAAGGTTGGCAGGTCCTGGACAATCCTGGGACGGGCCCTTTCTCAGGTAATTTCTTTTGCATCCCACACCTTATTAAGGAGATGTTGCTGATCAAGGTAATTAAAAAAAATGTATAGATTAAGGTTTGGGGAGGCTGATCCTCTGCAGGCATGGGGCATAAAGAGCAATGTGTCCTTTCCAGTACATAGGAGGGATAACTGGGGGTGGGTCTGGTGATCTTGTCACATAGCCTCTGGAAAAATTGGACAACACCAGGACCCTTGACCCTCTCTGGGAGCTCTAATATTACTATATTATTTCTTCTGCTTTGTCCCTCTAAATCCTCAAAGCGGGATTCGAGTCGGGCATTTTTCTGTATGAGCGCCACCATCTCCAGTTCCCATTTGTTGCACCAATCCTCTAGCAAACTGATGCAGGCTTTATTATTCCGGACCCTTCTGGTAAGCATATCTACAGAGGCTCGGACAGATCATATCTCTTCTGTTGAAATTAGCAAGGCTTCTTTCTTAGGACTAAACTCTTGCAGGAATCTTTCCTCTGTGAAGATTGTAGAAGACAAAGTACCTTTGGTCGGAACTGCGGCCTGTGCTTTAGACAGCTTTAAGTTTTTTTTGAGCTCCAGTGTGGGAGACAGAGTGTGGTGAAGAGGGCAGTTTTCATTTCTGCCTCCATTTCAGAGCAGTTTCTCAGTTGGCTTCAGGTAGTTATTGATACTGGAAAATAGGTAGAACACAGCAGAGCAGAAAAAGAGCTTATATCTGATATTTAATTGAAAAAAGCTCGGGAGAGGATGAGCACTCTCAGAAAGACACTGTTAGCTCGAGCAGCTCATCATGTGACCCCTGATGGCTTGTTTCTATGTTTCTACATTTGTATGTTTCTGGTGGCTTTTTTTCTAAGTTCTGCTGGCTTATTTCTATATTTCTATGTCCATAATTACTTTTAGGGAGGCAGTATAGTGCCTGAGACTCTGAGCTACAAATCTGGAGACCTGGGTTTGAATCCTATAGCCCCCACTTGCATACTGTGTGACCCTGAGCAAGTCACTTAACTTTCCTGTGCTCCCAGGTTGCACCTGTAAACAAGCTTTCAGTTTAGTGTGCCACTCCTGGTTAAACAATTAATTAAATAAATAATTAAATTGGTCTCATTTAGGTACCATTAAAATTTGGGTTTTATGAAGTGAAGAATTTTGCTCTCATCTTTGTTTATGATTTGCTTTAACTTATCAAATAGTTCAGACAACTTTTTAATTGCCTCTGGAGGCCTAAGTCAGTTAATGATAAGAGGGCCAAGTCATCAATGTAGACCAGCATCAGGAGTTATTTCCAAATAATTGCTGGATGATGAAAATCTTTATTCTCAAGCACAAACATGATTTCATTACTATAAAGATTAAATAGCATCAGTGCAAATAACCACCCTTCTTTAGTGCCTCTTTTGGTCCTAAAAGATTGTATTAACACACCAGCAGATCCACATGTACTTTGTCCTTTGGATGAAGCGTTAAACCAGGGTCCCTTCTGCCCATCTTTGGTCACTGTTCAGGTGGAAGTAAAAGATCCAATGACACTTATTGATGGAGAGTAGGGGAGTTTCCTCAATGACATGGCGACACTCTCTCACCAATAAAACAGGCCCATGTTACCTACCCCCTGGGACATACCTGGAAAAAACTATTACAGTTTAGTGTGAAAATAAATAATTAAATACATAAATATGTAACCTGTGTCCAGGTAAAAGAGTAAAGGTTCATTACAATGACAAGTAGGCTTTAACCCAGTCCTTGTTCCACTAGTTTCACCATAGAATCTGTCTTGGCATGGAGTCAAAAACTTATTCTAAAACAGGGTATGCTACATAGATTTATATATATATAGATATATACATATTTACAAATTAAGTGCACAAGCAGTAACTGTGGTCTGTTGTGGAGTAGGATAAATGGAAGCCTGCCTGAAATTCTGAAATGCCATTATTTTTGACAATCCAGACTTTCAGTATGCCCAGGATAATTTTAATAACAGATATACTGTATTATAACAAGGCTGATAGGGCAATACATATCGGGGTTGTCCATGTTGACTTTTTATGCAAGGGTTCTGCAGTATGTGGTTACCCCTCAAACTATTTGGGATATAATTATATTCTTTCCAAGCACTGACACATTTAGTTAATATGCCAGCCTACCACCATGCATCCATTTTATAAATTTCTGCAGAAATCTTAAAATTTCCTGGAACTTTACTTTTTTGGGGAGACTGAATTGCTGCTATCACCTCATTGATGTTGGAAAATGGGCTTTTTATTTGCTGGGTACTGACTGGCTGGTACCCCAGCCAGAGGGGTATATTAACTTTCAATAGGCAACCCAGCAAATAAAAAGTCCCAACCTGTCATGCCTTACTCAGAAACTGGTATCTCTGTGCCAGTTTCAATTTTAAAACTGAACAGTCACCATTTTCCCCTGCTTGCTAACTGGGACAAAACATCCAGTCAGCTCACCACATAAACACAGCCCAACCCTGCCCACCACTGAACTGCCATTTTCTTTAAAAAACTAAGCAAAACAAAAAAACAGAAATGACTTCATTTTTTAAGCACCTGCTTTTTGCAGGCTTAGTTCACATCTCTCTACTACCTCAGACAATCCTCGTTCTTAAAAAAATCTATGGACCTTCCGTCTGTAGTAGACTGCTTCACAATGCCACAGCCCACCCACTATCACCACTGTGCTACTGCTGATTCATGGACGGACTTAGTATTTTTTTAAACTGTAGCCCCCATCACTACCATACTTCAGAATGGAGATTAAAAAAAAGAAAAGTATCACTGCACAGCAAGCTTACTTTTCATTTCCTTTCATCTTTGCCACTGCCACTTCTCTTTCAGACTCCCCCGACCACCACCACCACTCCTCTGTCAGACTCCCTGAGCAATAAATAAATAAAATTAAGTAAAGTAATGAATGCATGTCCAAAAAGATGAAACATTAAACAAAACAATTTCAAATGAATTCCTGTGACTCTCCATGGTGTGTGTGTGTGTGTGTGTGTGTGTGTGTGTGGCATGAAACCAAGACAACCAGCTCAAAACACTGAGCCCTATGGAGGCACCATTAGGACATGAATCCTTAGGTTAAAAAAAACAGCATACAAATGCAGGCCAAGGAACTATTTAATGAACAAAGAAAACACTAAGACTTTTCACATACACACATAAAAAATATTGTTTTCAAACATAAAACAATACTGTGCCCATTTTCTAAGTGCAGTAATACCCTCCAGGGTGGATGGTATCGGCAATACCAGACCTTCCGGGGGCTATAAGGCCCAATGCCTCATTGCGCCTCTGGACAGTCTGGAATTGCTCAATACCACCCACCCTGTTGGGTATTATTGCTTGCATAAGAACAACCAAATTGAAATTACTAAACTTCACCACTGAGACATTTGTATTCTCTTCTGAATCATAGAATATGTTAAAAAATGAGTAACCCAAATGTCAGGAAAATACAAGATTGTATTTCATCTGAGTAATTACTAGATGTCTTAGAGACTAATTACCATTTTTTTCATATCTTTATTGACTATGGCCTCTACCATCACTTTGCACAGATTATATTGGAAGATTATCTTTTTGATTCTGAAGAAGTGTTGTAGCTTTTCCTGGTTTTGTGTAATAAGGTTCTTTTTGTTTGACTGATTAGTGACTAAGTAATCTCTTCTCTCTTTTGCACTGTAATTGAAACCAGAGTCATTGCCACTTGCTTGTACAGTTTAATTTGTACAGATGTGGCAAAACATGATTATTCATATCTGCTGGATCAGTCCATACTTTTATTTTGCTGGGCCAAAACCTGAACTATTGGTTGGTACATTGCATTTACTAGTTCAATGGCATATTTGCATCCATTTTGACTATCCTTTTGCTTCTTGTTTCCAGGTCTGTATTAGGGCAGTTAAGTAATAAAAAATAAAAAGTAATAAAAATGTCGGGTGCTTGAAATTACAATGAAGAGTATAGAATGGATTGATTATCATGCATGGGCACTGCCTGCCCTGAACTGGAGTGAGGGTTGGACAGAAAGAAGATACAGAGGTCTCTGGAGTGTAATGGATAAGAGGAGGGGATATGGGGGAGAGGAGAGGTAGGAAGGGAGCGTTTCAAACCAGTATTTAGAAATAAGGGAGGTGGCGTGGTGTTGAATGCATAAGTGAAGACAGGGACAGGACAGGGAAATGTAGAGGGAACAGTGGTGTGTGTGTGTGTGTGTGTGTGGGGGGGGGGGGAATTGGAGGAAAGGCAACAAATGTCATTAATGAGGGAGTCCAGTCTAGAGATGGATGAGCATTTTGCTGGGACTATTATTCCCAGAAAAAAGCTCTTGATGAAACCAACTAGATTTACTGATTTTATTACATGTTAGTGACCCTCCAACTGCTCTCCCTTCAAAATTATTGTTTTCCTGCAATCCTATAAGACAGATATTAATTAAAAGGTGAGAAAGTATCATTTTGAATCCAGTGTTTTTGAAGGCAGCGGATATCAACTTCTTAAATAAAGTCCATGAACTCAGCATCAGCTACTTTACTTTATTTAAAAGTCCTACCACATCCCAACTAATAATATGATTTGAAGTTGTACAATGCATACTTTACTCGGTGCCTCCTGAGTAATGTGCTGGCTTCCTTGCTCATTCAGTCAGCTTTTTTTTTAATTTAGGGTCTCATCATTTTTGTTTTGCTATAACTGTCCATCTATTAATCATTTCACTTACTGCTGGTAAACAATCTCTATAAGAAGCTTCATTTTCTTCTGCTGATGCTATGAAATACATCCCCCTGGAGATTATGTGCTTATACTGTAGAAAGATGTATGCTCATTTAAGTTTACAATATTTATCCCCAAAGAATCAAGTTTTGTGCATTTGAAACCTAAATCTGTCTTAAATTTCCATTTCAGGCATAAGGCTTGCCTACTTCCTTATCACCACTCAATGGATACTACACAGCACTGAACATGGTTATCCACCAAGTACAATTTCACACTAATTTGTGTCCCATTACTGGCAATATAGATAGAAAATGATACAGCAATGTTCTGAGCCTGCTGTCTCTATATTGTGCTCAGTGTGTTTAGCCTCAGCCTGGCCCCTTCAACTGGTAGCTTCTTCACAGTGTGTCCTTTTGTGATACATGACATATTTTGGTTTTAAATTTGCAAACATTAACCATATATCTTTCATCATACCCACAGTAGTTTTGCTGGCCTTGCCTGCCTACACATTTCTCCCTTTTAGGCACAGAACTTCCTCTCCCTCCAGAAGGTAATTTCCAGCCACTTTGTCTACTGTAAATGACTGAGCAGTCAGTTTCCCCACAAAGACCTGCTTCTGTTCAGAGGTTAACTTCACTGCCACACCAAATTCACAGGCTGACTGAAATGTTACAGTAAGTTTTCTTTTTAGATAAAAACGTTTTGGAATCTATCCATGCTTTAACCTACTCATAAATCTGCCACGGAGGGCTTAATTAAAAAAATAATTGTGTTGGAAACACAATATAATATGAGATGGTCTCACGTTCCTTTTGACTTCTATGGTAGGACAGAAACCTTTCAGCAATAGTTAACAGCTTTGGTTCATAATGCACTTGTCAAGGTCTGAGTCTGGTGCTACTAAGTTTTTTAATAGCACAAACGTTTGTGACTTAATATTTGAGAGAAGTAGACTTCCCTTCAAGCTGGTACGTCATTTTAGAGCATTGACTTCTCAAAAAAATTCAAATAGGAGTCAGACTCTTGCTTGGCCTCCTCATACTTAATGATTCACAAAAACTGTAACATTTTCAGCTGTGCCATGTTCCTTCTAAACAAGTACTGTACACCCTTTATTTTTTTCCCAAAGTACTGTGTTTGCTCATCACCAGTTTTCATGGTATCTTTGGGGTGTACACTTAGACATTCAATAATGGAGACCACAGACTTTCTGCTAACTCACTCCATGCTTTATTTCTCTTTGCATCCTGTATGCAGGTTCCTAAATTCATGGGAATGCATGTCGAAAGCCAGTTACTGTACCCCTCGAGAGCTACTAAGAACAATAACAGATTATACCACAAGGTGGCAGTAATAGTAAAGTACAAACATTTTCATATTATACTACATGTCCATGACAGTAGTGGAGTAGATTATACTTACTGTGGAACTGCTGGAGCCTTCTTGCTCCTGTGACATAATGCTGTAATTGTGGCCATTTAAGGAGTTTGTTACAGTGGATTTTAAAGGGACACTGTCAACCTGTTTTACATCATATTATCTCTAGTTAAAAATCCACATTTTATGATTGCTTACCTTCTCTAAAATTCATTACTGTTGCTGTTTGTTTTGTCTGTCTCCTTGTTTAGTAGAACTGAAATGCATGCTAATGTATATTTATGAACAACCTTGTTTCGTTTACAATCCTGGATCTGTTCTTACTGCATAACTTCCTTAGCATTAGAAACACCTCTAAGTAGTGCAGTCACTCATAAAACAACACCCTCCTAAACTCCCACTGCATTATGAGTGGCTAGACTGTGTTGTGGGTGTTCCCAAATCCAGGAAAGATGCAGCTGGAACTGATCAAGGAATGTAAACAAACCTGTTTTAGTGTGGTAACACCAGTATGTTTGGCAGTCTGTTTTTCACTTTTTTAAAGAAAAAGAGAAAGAGGATCAAACTACCAACTACAATCTTTACAGAATGTTGGCAATCATAACATGTGTTTTTTAACTAGGGACACTTTGAGACCTAAGCAGGTTGACAGTGTCCCTTTAAGGAGATGGTTTGCTTATGTTTTCTGAATGCTATGAAAACACTTCTACCTTCATCAAATTAATGCAGTTTATCATTAATATAAACAGTAGCCTCTCCTTTAAGGGACCATTGGGGACATTTTAAATAAAAATAAAAACAGGTTATTTTGGTGTATTTCAATTTATGACTTTCAATTAAAAAGTGAATTTTAAAGCCTTAAATAATTGATTGAATCAATATTTTCATTCATTTTTATGTTTTTTTTATATAGTGTTTCCCCCCTCCACTGGTGCATGCTACCTCCATGGGTAAGGGCACCCACACAGTCACACTGACCACTAGCCAACCACCTGCTTCCTCCACAGCACCCTGCCTTGGCAGAGCCCTAGAGGGAAGGCTGTCCTCCCACACCCAGTGAATAGGATCAGATGGGCAGTGGGATACATGGAATGGGCCCCTCAGTATACTTCGGCTGCCATTCAGATGTCATCATTTTTTTTTAATTTTTTAAACTATTTCAAATACATATTGCATGTATATATATATTATCAACATATCAACAAGATGTATCCACTGGTACAAAACTCAAATGCAATAGCATTGAACTGAAAAACAGATTAAGCCAACTCTGCTAAAATAGAACAAGAAAACACATATTATGTATACCCATTTGTAGGCTTGCTAGTACTGAATGAGGCATGCAATAATACCATTACAAGTTTACTTGGGTCAAGCTATTTATGTGCTCTTAATACTGTCCTGTGACTCATCATGATGGGTCATGCAAAAAAAACAATATGAAACAGAGTAGAGGTACCTTCCCTTACTATAATATGTGCTGAGCCCTTTGTGTAGGTTTCCATTTTGGGAACCTCCATCCACCAAAAGAATTCCTTTTTCAGTTAGCAGGGATGGTTTTAACCAAGAACTATTTTCAATTTGAAGATTACTTTTTGCAGGTCAATGGGACAATGATGGGGAACACCATGGCCCCATCATATGCAAACCTGCACATGTGGGAATTGAAGAGGAAGTACCTACTTGATCCTGTTGAAAACAGTTTTAGGGAGAAAATCTTCTTTTGGAAATGATACATAGATGAAATTTTTATATGTATTGCCAATAAAAGAGACCCTGATAGGTTCAGTGTTTACATAAACTCCAGAAGCCAGAACTGCACGTTCACTATGACATCAGATGACATTAAAATACTGTTTTTAGATCTATTGATCTATAAAGGCGAAGGAGGATTATGCAGAACACTGTATAGGAAAGATACAGACAAAAACTCCACACTCCAATACAGTAGTTTTCATGATCCAAAATTGAAACATAGTATTCCCAAATCTTAGATTATTAGGGCCAGAAGGAACTGTAGTTCTCTCCACCATCTCTAAAATACTGGAGAAAATTGTTGCTACCCAGGTCTCAGATTACCTGTACTCCTTCAAACTCCTCACCCCAACCAACATGATTTTCAACGTGGGTACAGTACATCCACTGCTCTTATACAGTTTACATATGATGTCAGACTCACTATGGGCAAAGGCTCTCTCACTGGGGCTACTTTTGTTGATCTTACAAAATCGTTTGATTTAGTTGACCACCCGCTGCTCCTATCAAAGTTGTCATCCCTAGGCTTCTCACCCTCTGTCACCCCGGTTCCAAATTTATCTTTCAAAGCAGCAACAATTTGTCCAGATTGGAGATGCTAAGTCCCCTCTTGCTCCTACTTGGATCAGAGTGCCCCAGGGTTTGATTCTTGGTCTGCTCCTGTTTACAGTCTTCAGAAACGACATCCCACCACTCACTGATACTTGCTCAGGTCTGCTATATGCAGACGATCTTGTTCTTTACTCATCCTCCTCAAACCTCTCAGAGATCAATCTGAATCTCAATCATAACTTCAATACCTTTCAGAGCTGGCTATTGCAAAACAAGCTTGTCTTAAATAAAAATAAAACAGTGACTATGCTCTTCGGTTCAGGTTCAAAAATTCGGTCCTGCACCCAGCCATTAAGTATCGGAGTGCTTGATGGCTCTCCCCTTAACACAGTTACCTCTTTTAAATACCTAGGAGTAACTCTTGATCCTGCCTTGGATTTTGACCTGCACCTAGCCTCAGTTATTAAATCTGTCAATATTCAACTTGGACTGGCATATAAGGTGAGACATAGCCCAACATCCACAGCGAGGATGACCATTGCACAGGGGATCCTGAGACCCAAATTGGCATATGGGTTAATAGCCTTTCCGGCAACTACTGGAAGGCTCCTCTGAAAGTGGGACGTCTGCTACAACAGCATTTGCCG
The DNA here is from genome assembly GCA_016271365.2 of Neoceratodus forsteri. Classification (NCBI taxonomy): domain Eukaryota; kingdom Metazoa; phylum Chordata; order Ceratodontiformes; family Ceratodontidae; genus Neoceratodus; species Neoceratodus forsteri. The sequence goes on from CM057452.1 coordinate 1,783,916,319, forward strand.
TTTTGCTTTGTCTTTGCCCAAACTTACTCACCGAGACACACTATACTCCAGTCTGGGATGGTTTACCCCCTCAGCCTTCTGACAGTTTACTTCCTACTGTTTTATAAAGAATATAATCTCCTCCCAGGAACCTGACAAACTGGCTCTACTGCTCAAACCTGTGACCTCTGCCTACCCACTGAGATCAGCTGACAAATCCCTTCTTGTCCAACCGAGATGTAAAACCAAAATGGGGGAGAATTCTTTCTTTAGCTGAGTCCCTAAACTATGGAACTCCCTTCCACTGAGTCTAAGACTCTCCCCTTCTCCACACAGCTTCAAACAGGAGCTTCGTATGACTCTTCTAAGCTCTGAACCCTGCTCCAGTCCTCTATCCACCCACTCCTGTACTGGTTCCTCCTAGTTGTCTACTGGCTCCAACCTCTACTACTCTCAAACCTGCCTGGAAATCTTGTCATTTCCTCTCTTCTAGCACTTACTCACTAGTTATATGACTTACGACTGTTAGTTATTTGCACTTATATTTCTGTTTTGTTACTACATATACATTCCGGCAAATGTACTGTAATTTGCTGAAAATTTTGTGTAAGTGTACTATGTCTGACTTCTACTTGTCCCATGATGTTTTCTTGTATCTACTATTGTCTATGTACTCTTTGTTGTAATCTCCCAGGTCGTACCTGAAAATAGGCAGCTATGCTGTCTAGTGTACCTACCCGGTTAAGAAAAACTAAATAAATAATATAAAACAACATATTACCTGTGTCACAGATCATGTGGTTTACCTGTTAAGATGTCCCTGTGATAAACTGTATGTGGGGAAAACTACAAGAGAATTGAAAACTTGAATAAGCGAACACAAAAGTGAAATTTGTTTGAATGATCAGCAATCCTCAGTGGCCAGACATTTCAATGCCACATGACATTCCATCTCATCATTACAGTTTTGGGGACTGGAAAAGGTGTCTGGACCTACTACACCTGGAATACGATGGGACAACATACTGCAAAAAAGAGAGGTTTTCTGGATCTTTATGTTAGACACTTTGAACCCTAGATATGGACTGAATGAAGAATGCAACTGGTCTCTGTACAGAAAATAACATGATAGATATGGACTGAATGAAAACATTGATTAGTCTTTATGTTGTTGCTGACGTTTGATGCAGGTCTTACATATATGGATCACTGTACCATGTCTATATCAAATGGTGTGCTCCCATCCACCACCCACTGCCATTTCCTCCAACAGAGGACATTTTCAGAAGGAAAGTCATTTTTGTTATTTAATAATAGTTTTTGATACTTGCAAAAAATAATATATGGGTCCTAACACAGCATAGATATTATGTATTAAATATTTTTTTTTAATTCTTTGTGGGTTCACCACAGGCGGGGATGGGGGAGCGAATCACTGATGTCAAGCTCAGTTAGCACTGAGGCTCTGCAGCTATACATCTTTCCTCATCGCTATCCATCTGGGCTTCCAGCTGTTCTGGCATTATTCAGCAACAATACTTGCAGTGGCATTGGAGACATCACTTCATGATGTCATCACCCCTCGCGTACTGACGATATTTAAACAGCACTACTAGAGATGATGGCGGATCACACCATATAGGAGATCTGCCATTAGGTCCATTTTGGAGATCTGGCCGAATAGGTAGGCACTTCTTTTCACTTTCCACAAGAGAAAAAAATGAATTTAAATCAGCATGCCATTTTGATGGTTAAAATAAAACTGAAATGTTTGAACAAGTGCTTTGGTTGTTTGGTTTCCCCAGATAAATACAAATTGGGTTACAGGGAACCACAGATGTTACTCTGAAAAGACAGCATAATGTACAACTTTGTTTTCAGAAGGGTTTTACATAAAAAGACTTGGGGGATAGAGAAAAGGGAGCGTAGCCCTCCTCTTTTGGATACACAGGGCTATAATGAAATAATATAGGATTTTTTGTGTTTATAGCACATACCAAACCCTGAGGAAAAGGGGTTATGGAGAACATAAGTTCAGTTCATGAAACCTAATGGTGAAACTTGAAAGATACTACAATTAATTCTTTTAATACAATGAAGGATAACCAGAATTTTAGTTTTTGGAGAAAATGTAAAATAAAAAAACTTGGGGGAGGGAGGGGGCGCGAGTCCCACCTTCTTCTATGACTACACAGGAATGCAATGTAGTAAAATCAGATTCTTTTGTGTTATTTATAGCGAGCATTTAACCCTGAGAGAAAGGGTATTGGAGAACACAAGCTCCATTTTCAAAACCAAATGGTGATACCTGAAAGGTAAATAATTTATTCTTTTTAAACATTAATAACAAGCTAGTGTTTTTACAACACAGTTAATGATAAACCAGACTTCTTGTTTTTGCAGATAGGGACTTTATCACAGTTTGTATAGTATGCTCACCACAATTCTGAAATTTAAAATGAAATGATTTAATGATTGGAAAGTAAATTTAGATTACCATGACATGCATAAGAAATGATTTTTATATAGAATTATCTGGTTTATCAACTTTAGGTAGTGGTAATCTTATATGGACTAAAGTGGTAAAGTAGAAATAGAGATGTCTGCTTGTTTTGGCAAAGACTAGTTATTTAGTTAAAATTTATGTTTAACTTTAGGATATGTCATTACCACATGGTATAAATTGTATATAGTATATAAAAAAATGTTCTAGTGAGACATTAGTAGTGATTATTTCTTTAGGAGAAGTAATGGATTGATGAGCACCTTATTGTATTGTGATTAAAAGGAAGCTTTTGTTCCCATATATAGATATAGTACTAAAGTTCCTTTTTTTGTATTATTTGGTAGATTTTGAAACAATGTTGGCCTGATGACGTGGCCAATGCCATGAAACATAGCCTTGGATAATGTTTGATACACAGAAAATAAACTTTTGAAGACATTTACTTTGTGGAGTTCATCCTAACTTTATTACACAAACAAATTCTGTTGGTCACTGAAGGACGACCCAAGGACTTTGAGAATATTTAACTCATTTAAGAGCAGGGGCCTCCTGAACAGACATTTTTTGATGCAGTTCAGATGTCATCATTTTTTAAAATTTCTTTAGACTATTTCAAATACATATTGTATGTATATATAGATTATCAACATATTAACAAGATGCATCCACTGGTACAGAACTCAAATGCAATAGCATTGAACTGAATAACAGATTAAGCCAACACTGTTAAAATAGAACAAGAAAACACATATTATGTATGCCCATGTGTAGGCATACTGGTACTGAATGAGGCATGCAATAATACCATTATAAGTTTTACTTGGGTCAAGCTGTTTACGTGCTCTTAATACTGTCCTGTGACTCATCACAATAGGTCATGCAATAAAAAAAATATGAAACAGAGCAGAGGAGCCTTCCCTCACTATACTGGGAAATTAGATTTTGTATCTGTCAATGACAATATCCTTCTGTGCATGTCTGGGCCTCCTTGCACCAACAAATGTACTGGGAGCTATTCACAAAGGCAATCTGTGGCAATCACAGGCTGTCTGTCCCAAACTGGGCTTGCTCCACCTATGCACCACAAAATGGACTGCTACCTGGCACAAGGGGGAAAGGGTAGCTGCAAGATGCTGCATCCCCGAATGTCCAATTCACAAAACTCACCCAGAGGGAGAATTTCTAAGTACCTTAGACTAGCCAGAACTGGTGTAAGGGTACTTAGAAATCTCCATCTGGGAGAGCCTGGCACAGTGTGTCACCCCAATCTGCTCCTACAGCTTGCTTAGGACATGCATTCCCCCTGCCTCGATATGCCCATTTGTAAAACATTAATCCCATTCATCCTGGTGGTCTAGCAGTCCCCCCCCCACCCTGATATGCTCAGTATTAAAACAATAATGTCAATTATTCTGGTGGTCTAGCGGTCCCTCTCCCCCCACCCCGATATGTCCACTATTACTGCTAGACCACCAGGATAAGTGACAGTAATGTCTTAATAATAGGCATATGGGGTGGGGGGCACTAGCCACCGAGGGCCCTGCTGGACTGGTGCACAGCCCCTCACAGTTTGTGGCAAGCCATCCTGCTGTGCCGTGTGTTTGGCGCCTGGTCTGGCAAGCTGCAAACCTAGGGTCTTAGCCTCCAGGACCCTGCTTTTCAGAGCATCGGGCACAGGCTACCTGGTGCACCAGACTTTGGTGCAAGCTGCTGTTTGCTGCAGCTTGTGCCAACCCAAGCTCACTTTGAGAATCGGGCCCTCTGTGTCTTATACAGGTATGATAATCTTATTACCCTTACTGTAAGTTTAGTTGTCTGGTGCTTCTGCCATTCAAGGCACCAAAGTTTCTGATTTTCCACTTCTTTATTTCCCTCCCTACATTCTCCACCCACTAGAGGGTGCTGATGGAGGCCTGGCAGTTGAAGTGGAGTCTCTGAGGAGAGTATGTCCCTGATCCACCATAGGGGTCACTGCAGCACTGGTTGTGCTGCCATCCCCTTCATGGGCTGGGAAGTGTTGTCATGGGTAGCACTATCTCCTAGCCTGGCTACCCACTAGGTGCCCTCTGAGTCTTGTTTACTGGTACGGCAGTGTAACTTACTGCTGCTGGGCCAGTGGGTGGGACATTCCTGCTCATGTTTATAAAAAACTCAAATGGATTTAGCTTCAAGTTTTCTTTTTACTACTTAGAGCAATATGTCAGTTACTCAGATTATGCCAAAACTAGAGAAAAGGTGGTTTAAAATCAGGGAATGTGCCACAGGGAAGCAGGTACTGTAGCTAAAAAAGAGGGGGACTGACATTTGGCTAGGTTTTTATCATAGTGCTCCTATTTTGTAAGCCTTTGTTTTATATTTATTAAAACATACTTGAAGCATAGAAAATGTCCGCAGAAAAAGAACATTTGCCCATCCAGTCTGCCCTGTTATACCATACCGAATGTTTACAGTTGATAAGAGATGGCATCTGATAACTATGAACATACAAAACTGCCAGCAGATACCGGCCATATGGTCTATCAAGTCTGCTTGAGTGCGCAGGTAGCAATCCATTACACTACAGCTGCCCCTTCCCGCTCACGGTGACCCTCCCCCTCACTTTATCCCATCTCCTTTTAAAACTGCCCACTGTCTTACAGGACACCATCTCCTTTGGCAGTGTGTTCCACGTAGACACCACCCTTTCTGTGAAAAAGTGCATCCTCATTTCTCTCCCGAATTTTCCACCCTCCAATCTCAAACCATGCCCCTTCATGCCCCTCCCTTCCCTCAACTTAAAAATCTCCTCTGTACCAGTATTGTTTACACCTGTCATGTATTTAAAGGTCTCAATCATATCTCCCTTATCCCTCCTCTCCTCCAGGGAGTACAGGTTCAGCTCTCTCAGCCTCCCTTCATAGGGTTTGTCTTTCAATCCCTGGATCATCCTTGTTGCTTTACACTGGACCCCCTCCAGTAATCTAACATCCTTCTTTAAGTATGGGCACCAGTACTGTATGCAGTACTCCAGGTGTAGTCGCACCAATGACCTGTACAGAGGCGGGATCACCTCCCCCATCCTGGAGGTAATTCTTCTAGCAGTACACTCCAGCATCTTGTTGGCTTTAGCTGCTGCCTTCCTGCACTGTGCTGAATGGTTCATTTGCCCTGTTATTATCACCCCAAGATCTTTCTCCTCCTCAGCAGCAGCTATATGTACCCTTCCTAACTGATAACACCTCCTTGGGTTTCTTGCTCCCAAGTGCATGACCTTGCACTGCTTAGCACTGAAACTCAACTGCCATGTGTCTGACCAATTCTCCAGTTTAGCCAAAGCATCCTTCAGCCCCTGCCACCCTACTTTGTCATCCACCACTGCACCGATTTTGGTATCATTTGCAAATAGACTATTATTTTGTTCTTGATGCCATGCGAGATGTTGCTGATGAAAAAAGCAAACAACACTGGGCCCAGTATCGAGGCCTGTGGTACCCCACTCATTACAGCCCTTGCAGATGAGAGTTCCCCTCCCACCACTACCCTCTGTAGTCTTCCTTGCAGCCAATTTTTGATCCAGTTCACCATCTTTGACCCTGCTTCCTGATATCCCAACTTGCTAATCAGCCTCCCATGTGGCACTGAATAGAATGCCTTGCTGAAATCCAGATACAGGACATCCACTGAATGGTCTTTGTCAAGTTCCCTAGTCACCCAGTTATAGTCATCAACAAGGTTGGCCTGGCAGGATTTGCAGGTGACAAACCCATGTTGCTTTCCATCCTCGTGTCCATTACCTTCCAGAAAGGTTACCAGTCTCTCCTGAAGGATTGTCTCCACAATGGATGTGAGGCTTACTGGTTTATAGTTGTCTGGCTCATCCTTGGGTCTGCTTTTGTGGAGGGGCACCATGTGAGCCATCCTCTAGTTCCGGGGTACACAACTTGTTTCCAGAGTGGTATTGAACAAGTCTGCCAATGGCTCTGTGAGGATCTCCACCAATTCTTTCAGTACCTGGGGTGTATGCTATCTGTTCCTGGTGCCTTATCTGCCCTCAGTTCCCTTAAACCTTCTTGTACTCTACCTGCAGTGATTTTCCCATTTATCATCCCTCCCCCTTTGTCTACCCTTCCTAACCCCTGAGGCAGTGATTCATATTCTCCTTAGTAAATACAGAACAGAAGCATTCATTTAGCACTTCCGCCTGGTCTGCCCCTTTCTCTGCCCACCACCCATCCTTTCTGATCCTTACTATCTGGTCTTTGCAGATCCTTCTCTCCCTTATGTACCTGAAGAAGTCCTTTTCCCCATTCTTGATGCCCTATGCCAGCCTAAGCTCTCTGGAAGCCTTGGCTGCCCTGACTGCTCTGGTCACCTCCCTTGATTTCTTCAGGTACTCCTCTCTAACCCCCCCACCTAGATATCTTGAATCTCCTGAAGGCTGCCCTTTTTGCTCTCTCCTTTTCCACACCTCCCTGCTTAACCAGCTTGGTTTCTTGGCCCTAGCCTTCTTGCTTTGTATTTTGGTACAAGATGTGACTTCCGCGAGTCCTAGCTTGATAACTTCCATGTTTGGTTAGCATCCATGTCTGGGTGGATTCTGGCTAGGTGCTTGACCAGTATATCCCCCATCCTCCCAAAGTCAGCTCACCTGAAGTCCAACACCCTGGTTCCTGTGACTGCTGCCTCCTTACTGATGCTGAGTGAGAACCACAATGTGTGGTGGTCACTCCCTGCCAGTAGATCCTCTACCCCCAGCTCTCTGACATACTCCCCATTAGACAGCACAAGGTTCAGAGTGCTGCATAAGCTAGTCAGCTCATTTATCATCTGTACCAAGAAGCTGTCTTAAAAAGCCTCAACTGTGCTCATAAAGCATACTTCTCTTGTAACAGAATATGATGCTCATTCAGTTATCCACTATAGATGCTTTCATGGTTCTCAGTGTGTGTACTGTACCATTATCTTTTGATATTTCATTTATTTAATGAATACACGTTAGTGATGATATAGTTTACATTTGAAAATCTCATATATCTCTGCCATACTCTAAATTAAAACAAATATTTAATTTCCAAGTGGAATACAGTATGTTTTCTGAAGTGTGAAAATCTATTCTTTTTTTTATAAAACTCAGAGCACAAGTTATATCAAAATGCATATACAGCATAGTATAGTTTATGCAAAGGCATCCCTTTTAATAATAGAATGCAACTGTGTTACATAAAGATAAACTTAGTGAGCATGGTGAAAGATTTATTTAGAGAGAGGTAAGTGTCACTTGATCTTTTTACTATTACTGTAATTTCACATTAAGGGAACTGTCAATTCGGTTAATGCTGCAAATAGTCTGAATGCCATAGAGCCCAAGGGTGGAAAATTATTCCCTCATCACATATGTATTTTACGAGTGTCTTTAAGGAGAAACTGACCTAGAAATGAGTTTTCTGTCGGAAAATCCTGGTCATGGTATAAATTGATTAACTTTGGAATCTATTTTTATTATAGCTCTACATCATACTAACATACAATAGAGCCATATGTGCAGTCTAAGAGACAGTAAACAGCTGCCTGCAACCCTTTCAGCACTGCAACATGGCGTCCCAGTGCTTGATACTTCTCTGTCAGTGATACACTTCAACAGCACCTTGGCGTGTAAGAGGAGTACAGATGCACAATACTGTGTGCTTGCTGTAGTATTACTGTAGTGTATTTTCAAAAACCAGTTGCTTAGAGTGGAGCATGCCTACCCTAGCCAACCCATCACAAAATAATACTATTTAAATTAAACCTGCTCTGGTATATGGGCTTCTCAGTTATAGACAGATAAAGCCCATTGTGTGTTTCAGACCTCTCCTGTTTGGATTCTGTTTTTTAGACTTTTTTCAAATAAGCAATTCATACAGTAAACATCAGTACATTTGGCTTATGTGGTTACTCTTTAACCAATTTAGTGGTGAATGCAAATAAAGAACTCTGTCACAACAGCCTTAATCTAAATATCCACAAGTTGTTATTAAAGCAGTGTTGTTACCAGCACTGGAATATGGTGGTGAGATATACAGGGTAGCCAGATCAACAACTCTAAAGAGGATCATAAAAACATTTAAACTGCACAGAGTTATCATTGTTTGAAACAGAATGATGCATCACTGTGACCTCTACTGACAAGCTGAACATCTCCCACCTGACATGAGATGGGAACTAGAGTGAACCTATCTATCTATCTATCTATCTATCTATCTATCTATCTATCTATACATATATTTATACAATAGGGGTGAGTTGTAAACATGAATAAAACCATATATTCTCACTGGAGTGAGATAAATCCTGCTGACACAGACACTGGAAGATATCACCATTTACACACACAATGCCTATGTCAGCACCCACTATTTTCACTATAGTTACATCACCCATACTACATACTCTGTTGGCACTACTTTCCCATGTTAAAAAATTAAAAGAAAACACACCTGCAGAAACACCTGAGTCAAAAACCTAGCCTGTGCTTCTTGTGCTACAGCAGAGACATGGAGACTAGAGGAGTAAACAGGTCGACAACAGAACAGCCCTCTAAGGAAAAGAATAAAGATATCCTCTGACAGTGACTCTGATTTTCTGAACTACATGGAGAAATAAACCTAGAACATACCTGTTTGCACTGTGAAACAGTCCTACGGAGTGAGCTCGGTGACCAGATGTACAACACAAAGCATGAGAAAACCTCCGGTGATGGTAACCGGAGTTAAGTTACACAAGCACAGTCCTGTTACACAAATTGCCCCACAAAGCAAAAATAAACAAAGAAGAGAGTTTATTTCATGCCCTAACACAAAATAAATAACTAAACTCGGTCCTCACCCCATAAACCCCCTCCTGGAACTGTTTCTTATGATGAAGCCCTACCCATTAACACACAGTAACCAACCAAAACACATGTTTGCAATACGGACAACACCAAATACCAATCACCATCAGACCTAACCATGCAATCACAACACTCCACTCAGACACTAAAATCTCGCAACCAATGAAAAGCTACACTAAAAAAGCAAAATCCAATAAGAAAAAACTAGCACAACTCATTCACACATTACATTCTAACCCATTCATAAATGAGCCCCAGAACCGTGGAAAAGCACCGAAAAGGAAAATAACACCACTGTAACCAAACAGATTCAGGCACAAAAGCCACAGTAAATGAAGTAAAAACACACTCCTGCCCTATTGTATAAATTGAACACATGATGGGCAGGAGTGGGATGTAGAAAATATTCTCACTCCTGCAGCGTGAGGCATGGATATCTCACTCGTGCCTTTGGCACTCATGAATATCCAGACCTCACTCTGCAGGAGTGAGAATATTTTCCATATCCAACTCCTGCCCATCATGTATCCCCTATATATATATATATATATATATATATATATATATATATATATATATATATAATAGTGGTGCGGTGTCATACACTATAGTTAGGGTTCAGTTGTCACTTCTATGTTAAACTCAAAAATTTGTGTGTTAATAACTTTGGACCCATTCAACGGGTTTGGTATGCATGGTGGGGCATGGTAGATCTCTTGATTTGCCAAATTGCATTTCAGTCGGACTTACGGTCTTTGCATACGAAAACGCTGAAAAATGCAAAATTATCCATTTTTGGAGGCAGCTTTTGGGATTCTTATATGTGACCATGCACAGCCATTGTGTGGTGTGCTGCTCTGTGAGATGGCTCATTTGAAAGAGCTTTGTTGGCTGAACATGCCACTTTTTGTTTGGTGAAAAAATATTAAGGCATTCAAAAGTTATGCCACTTTTAATTTCCCATTATAAGTCAATGGGAACATTTATATGTATGTTTTGCGAACAAAGAATGGGGCTCTGGCCATCTTGTCCGACCTGATAATCAAAGAATTTGCAGCCTCATGATTCAAGAATCTTTGTTCCCGAGAATTTTAAAAATTCTTTGATCGCGAGGTCCACCATCTTGTTTTTAAATTTCTGATTGGAAAAACACAAATATCTCGGCTCAGGGGTCACTTCTGAAGTAAAACTTGGATGGGTTTTAGTCAGGGGACTCCAATCAATTGAGCCATGCCTTTGGTTTCATCCAAATTGGTCAAAAAATAGAGTTATAAGCTTTTAAAATCTTAATTCGAGTCTCGCTAACGATCTTTGATCGCAAGCCTGCAAATTCTTTAATCGCGAGATTCTTTGATCACAATCTTGCATCGCAACCTAAAAACACAAATATCTTGGCTTAGGGGTGGGCTAGGGACACAAATTAGGGTGGGGTTTGCTCAGTAGGCTTTGTTCTATCAAGGTATGGAGTTGGTTCGCTTCAAATCGGTGAAAGAATTGGGTTTCACCATTTTTTATTCTTTGATCACGAGAGTGCAATTTGTTTGATTGCGAGCCTGCAAATTCTTTGATTGTGAGATTCTTTGATAGCGATCGTGCATCGTGAGCGAGGGACAAGATGGTCAGATTAAAAAATCAATTTTCTCAGTCCAAGGGTGCCCTAGGAAGTCAAATGAGGGTGGGTTTTGCTCAGGGGGCTTCATTCTGCCCAATCTGTATAACATAAATTATGTTTTCTATATCCCTGGTAGTCTAGTGGCCCCCCTGATCTGTATACAAAAACAAATGTTCTGCATATCCCTGGTAGTCTAGCAGCCCCCACCATGTGCATAAAATAAATAATGTTCTCCTTATCCCTGGCAGTCTAGCGGACCCCCTGATCTGTATATAATTAATACTGTTCTGCATATCCCTGGTAATCTAGTGGCCCCCCCGATCATCATAAAATGAATAACGATCACCAATTCCCTGATAGTTAATTTCTGAGTGCCTCTTTGCAGTAGCCTGCTAATTCTTTGATCATGAGATTCTTTGATCACCATCTTTGATCGTGAGGGAGGGACAAGATGGCCAGATTTTTTATAATGGAATAGATAGGGAAATTTTACCAATCTTTAACATTGAATATCTCAGAAATGGTTTGGTCTTTTTACTTAAAAATTGGAGGGTGCTTACGGCATGTCCTGTAGATGTGAATTATGGTGTTTACATGTCAAAGAATTTTTTTTTGCAGAAATATTGGGTGACATACTTTAAGTGTTGCGGACAGTGTTTTGCATTGTGCTGGTGGCTTGAAATTGATAGGGTGCCTAGCCTTAGTGTCATGGATGTAGTTTTCAGTCGTTGTGTGTGTTAAATGTCAGCAGGTGCAGAACTGTGCCACTCTGATGAATGAAAATGTCAAACTTTGACATGTTATATCTCGGACATGGTTTGGTCTTTTTACTTGAAATTTGGAGGGTGTTGATGGCATGTCCTGTAGATGTTAATTGCAGTGTTTACGAGTCAGACAATATATTTTTTGCGTAGATATTGTGTGGTGCAGTTTACATTTTGTGGACAGCATTTTCTATTGTTCTATTAGATTAACATGTGTTTGGTGGCTGGCCTTGCTGTTTTCATTGTACTTTTTAGTCATTGGGTGTGTAATGTGGCCTGACACTTATGAAGGGCTCCACTCTCCCACCAACTTATGCAACTTTCTACTTTTCTTCTTTCTTAAAAGAAGAAATTCTATACAAAAAAACTTTGCTAATGCATCAGTTAAGTTCTTCTACCCCTTGCACACAAACCCACCTACCCCCACCAACAGGCATTGGGGTGTCGTTAGGGTCATCATCTCTAACTCTCACCCCATTATCCTACCTGCACCACCTCAGCTTGTTTACACATGGGATGGGGTGAGGAATTAAAACTGAGAGTTAGGGTTGATGAGCCCAATGCACCCAATGTGCCAAAGTGGTGAGGTGGTAAAGGAAAAATAAAATTGAATTTCCTCACTTTTGTTGCTGTAGAAGAACCCTAACTGATGCATTAACAAAGTGTTTTGCATAGTGTATATATATATATATACATTATTTGCAAAAGAAACTCCACTAATGCAACATTTAGGGTTATGGCTAAAGCAATCAAAGTAGGGAAATGTGACTTTAGGTTTTCCAACCCTAAAACCCCACCACCAACCCTAAAACAAATTGGGCTGGAATCTTCTTTGGGATTGTCAACCCTAAAGTTCACCCCATTGTGGCAGCAAGAAAGGTCAGATCTGATGGACAGTGGTGTGTATGTTTCAGGAGTCTATAGAATGGGGTGAGCTTTAGGGTTGATAACCCCAAGGAAGACTCCACCCCAGATTTGTTTTAGGGGTGGGGGTTGGGTTTTAGGGTTGGAAACCCTAAAGTCACATTTCTCTACTTTTGTCACTTTAGCCATAAACCTAAATGTTGCATTAACAGAGTTCAGAACCAATTTTTAAAAATGTCAAAATTAAATAACTTTGGAACAGATTAATATTGTTTCACCAAACAAGCAAAAGGCACATCTGTGGGCTAGTCCATTTCTACCCTGAAAATGTTAGATCAAAATTCCAAGCTGTCTGGGCAGTAGCCAAATTCAAAGAAAAATTCATTCAAACCAGTGGGAAAACAAGGTGTGAAAAATTCACTTTCTGAACTCAGAATTCACCCATCTGACCAGAATGAAACTTGGCACATCAAGAGATCTACCCCACAAGACTACACATGCAAGATTCCATGCAAATCTATTGAATGGTTGCAAAGTTATTAAAGTACAAAAACTGGGGGTTAACATAGAACTGCTAGGAGATATATATATATATACATAGTGCAAAAAAACTCTGTTAATGCATCAGGTATCAGGGTGTGCCTTGGGGTCACCAGGCCTAACTCTCAACCCATTCCATGTGTAAGGAAGCTGAGATGGTACAGTATAAGAGAATGGGGTGAGAGTTAGGCCCAATGACCCCAAGGCACATCCGATGCCTGTTGGTGTGTGGAGGGTGGTAAGGTTGGGAACTCTAACACCAAATTTCCATACTTTTGTTGCTTTAATAGGAACCCTAAGTGATGCATTAATGGAGTTTTTTTGCAATGAATTTCCCTTCTTTTTCAGATAGTACTATACAGGGTCTGAATCCCGTCGTACATGCACATATGCATGTAGGTGTGAAAGTGCAATGTTTAACAACAATGACCAAATTGTCATCATAGCCATCTTATTACCCCCACCTCATGTACTCCCGTACAGAGTAACTGTGAAATACAAGGCAAAACATAATTATACACAACTGCAACTCCATTCTGTGCCACAGGTGCGTAAACACATTTTGGTCAGGATGCGGGAAATAACAGCTGTACTGTTCATGGGGTGGTGTGAAAAAATGGCTATGATGAAAATTTGCCTGCAAAATATGGAACAGTACCAAAGTTATGCACGTGTGTAGAATTAATTCAACTGATGCATGTAACTTAGACATTTTGAGGAATTTTTGCACCAAATTGGGGACCTCACCTCATGAACAGTGGCACTGTAATTTTGTTCATCAGCCCCGAAATGTGATTTTACACAATGTATGTCCCATTCTAATTCTAATTTGTCAAATTATGTACAAATATTGTGTCTCTGTATTCAGTTGTAACTAACTAAATTATTCCTGTATCGATCTTCTGCCTGTATGTAACTAATTGCCAATTGCCTATACGGTGGATGGACATTTATTGTGTTGGTAATTCTGTACCAAATGTATGTACCATTGTCTTGGGTCTTGACTCCCAGGTCGCATCTGGAATCGAGCCACTCTGCTAAGTATGCCTTCCTGGTTAAACTCGTAAATAAATAAATACATTCTGCACCACAGTAGTGAAAACACATTTTGGGCAGAATATGAAAAATGACTGCTGTACTGTTCATGAGGTGGTGTATAAAAATGGCAATGTTGAAAATTTGGAGTCAAAATATTGTAAATTACCAAAGTTATGGACCTTTATAAAATGGGCATTAATGAAAGGTCAAATGCAGACTTGACATAGGCAGAAAGTGTCAGCTGACCATTCATTAATGTCCTGGTAGACACACAGTTGGCATGTGGACCTTTTTTGGCTGGCATGTAAAGCTGAATGTTAAAAAAATGAAAATCAGTGCCTTCACGTTCTCCATTCACAATAGCGGACAAAGCGAGAGAACATGAAAAATGGAGCAAGAACAAGAAATATGTACACAGTTTGATATCTCTGAAGGTCTCACACCAGATAATTGGATCGCAACACAAACTGAAAGTAATGAAGAGCCATCATCTAAATAAATATGGCTCGAGTTGTTTGAAGCAGTTGCTTCAATATTCTCAAGTTCGGTTTCTGTCTCTTCAGTTAGCTCAAGCCATATTTTTTTAGGTCACGGCTCTTCATTACTTTCAATCTGTGTTCCAATCCAATTATCTGGTGTGAGACCTTCAAAGATATCAAACTGTGTATGTATTTCTTGTTCTTGATCCAAATGTTTAAAAGTTACAACAGTGAACTAGTGCACACAGATATTTGCTTGTGCCTTCTCTAATGTTTTGCAAAATGGAGTCCACCTTGAGACATGTGATGTCACTGATTTGTTTTAACATATATTTACAGTTTTTGGAAAGTTAATTAAAAAAAAACCTCTGTTAAACTTGCTAACATGTCTGCTTTATTTAGATGTACAGTAGAAACATGTTAAAAATGTTGTCTCTTTAACAAAGAACTACTTTGTGATGTGGAGGTTTAAATTTGAAATAAGAAGCATTTTGCAAAATTGTCAAAGCTTCTGATTTTTTTTAAAATATGTTTAGATGCTCCATTTTATAAGTGTGATAACCCACTCAAGACCATGGGTGTATCGGGGGCATTAATACATTTCCTGGCTGGTTGAAGTCACTCAGGTTGCACCCTCATGCCTCACAATGTACCTGGGGTGTGCATTAGTGCCCCTATACATCCATGGGCTGTCATGGGTTATAGCGTACGCATGGAAACTGTGCAAGTCACACTCATAATGTGGCCATTTTGGGGAATTTTTTCACCAAATTTTTGACATGGGCTTTTTGGGACCCCACCTCATGAACACTGCACCGTCATTTCATTAATAGGTCCCAAAAGGTGATTTCGCACAGCGACTGCGAAATCAACTTATGGGTCCTATTAACAAAATGACAGTGACAGTGTTCATTGGGTGGGATTCCCAAATGGCTGTGTTGAAAATTTTGTAAAAAAAAATGAAAAATGGTCAAGGTATCAACATAAGTTCAAAATGCCATTGATAGCCATTGAGGTGTTTGCGGTGCACATGCTTCCCCTCGGAGACATTGTAAGACGATATGGGCTGGAGTTGCATTGTTATGCTGATGATACCCAGCTCTGTTTGTCTTTTGCACCTGACCAGAGTGGAGCACTCTCGGTGTTTAACAACTGTCTCGGCGAGATCCGGGGTTGGATGAGGTCCAGCTGGTTGAAGTTGAATTCTAGGAAGATGGAGGGATGGTTGTGGATCCTGATCACTGGATTGGGGAGTGGGGAGCAAACCATCCCTCAGGTTTATTCTTGGGGGATGTCGAGCTCCCTACCGCTGAACAGGTGCGTGACCTAGGGGTGATCCTTGATGATCGGCTGACATGGCATGCTCAGGTGTCGGCTGTTGTTAAGGTATCCTTTTACCATCTGAGGAACATCGCTAGGATCAAGCACCTTGTTCCATCTGACAATTTGCCTACGTTGATCCACGCCTTTGCGACCTTGCATTTGGATTACTGCAACTTCCTTTACTTTGGACTTCCAGGGGTTGATATCCGCCACTTGCAGCTGGTGCAGAACTCGGCAGCCCGGTTGTTAATGGGGATTCCTCGTTCTTCCCACATTACACCGGTGCTGTGGGATCTGCACTGGCTGCCAGTTCAGTGGCGGATCACCTTTAAAGTTGGTTTACTGACATATAAAGCCCTACATGGCTTGGGCCTTGGCTACTTGAAAGAGCTTCTGGTTCCTTACCTTCTGGAGTGACTGCTCTGCTCAGCCAACAAGGGGTTGCTAGAGATTCCGAGGGTAACTTTAAATTCTTCTGGCTCCCGAGCTTTTATGTTTGCGGCGCCAACCCTCTGGAAATCTCTACCCCATTGAATTAGAGCGTGCATGACCGTGGGGGGTTTAAACAAGGATTGAAGTCCTTTCTATGGAAAAAGGCATACAGGGAAGGTATTGACATGGACTGATACTATTGATTTTAATGTTTTTATGATGTTTTATTATGATGTTTATCTTAATGTAATGCGCCTTGATTTCTGAAAGGTGCAATATAAATAAAGACTATTATTATTATACGGCATTTACCTTAATTCTTCAGTTTGTGGTTCAGCTTTGAAGAGTGCAGACGTGTTCGGTCCACAAAAGATGACAGATGAAGCCCTCTGGTGGTAAGTATAGGGCAAGGGAGAGTGTGGGGGGGGTTGATCAGTGGAAGTGCCCGGATGGGGGAGGGGGATGGGGAGATGACGAGGGACTGTTTTCTTTTTTTACAGAATTACAAACAAAAAATATATTGGGGGCTGTTTTCTTTGTTTCAGGTATATGAAAAGGAACATTCAGAGACACTGGGGGTGGGGTCCCCAGTGTCCACTGTACTGGTGGTGTTAAGGGGCATAAAACATAACTGGAGGCACTGGGAGTGGGCTCCCCAGTGTCCCATCTTGGGGGCTACTGCCAACATGGCTTAGAGCACCCTGATGTCAGCAGCATGGGAGACTACTGGGGACACTGGCATCTAGTGTCAACATGGGGATTGGGAATCCCAGTGTTGGCAGCAAATTTTGGTATTAAAATAAATATTTGTGGATTTTCATCTCCCGGAGTAGAGTCCTAGTTTATATCTCATCATATAAATTATGATACTACTTCGTATAATGACCATACGAACAAAGAATTAAAATGATAAATAAGACACATTTTAAGGATGTTTTCCAAGCAGTAAAGTGCAGAATGCACCTGGGGGTCCCAATAAGCAAGCTACATGTGTTTGTTCCTTCCCAGAATATCATTTTGGGAGATTTCCAAATTTGAATTTTCCAGGCAAAACTGAAAACAAGATAACGTATGGACATAGGACATAGAATTTTTCCCATGCAAAGCAGGATTCATACAGCTATATTTAATGCTTACTGAGCATGCACAAAAACAATTCTTTCAATGTCGTCAATTGCAATGACTTAAAAACTGCTTATTATTTTTTCATCAGACTAGCAAAAAAGACTGTGGGGTAGTCCCCTTCTGCCCTAGAAGTTTCAGACCAAAACACCAAACTGTCTGGGCTGTAGGCAAATTCAAAGAAAAATCTCAGCTAAGTCAATGAGTGAAAACATGATTCTTTTCCACCTTTCCATAACTCAGAAACCACATGTCTGACCAGAATGTAACTTGCAAAATCAAGAGATCTACCCCACAGGAAGGTGCATACCAAATTTAATGTAAATCCATTGAACGGTTGAAAAGTTATTAAAGTGCACAATTTTGAGTTTAACATTGAAGTGCCTACTCATAGACTTTGACTTTGACAGCAGATAAGGACTGCTTGGCTAGCCTAGTCTGCCCATTTCCCTACCTACAGGATAAGCTGCAGATTCTAGTTAACCAACAGCCTATTTCTTCCTACCCCCCACAAAAATTGCCTTATGTCTGTCCCATGCATTCTTGAATTCTCTCACAGTTTCAGACCCCACAACCTCCTCAGGAAGGCTGTTCCATGCGTCCACCACCCTCTCTGTGAAAAAATACTTCCTCACATTGCCCCTGAACCCCCCCCTCTATCTTCAAATTGTGTCCCCTTATTCTTGCACATCTCTTTTTCTGAAAGATGCTACCCTCTTGGACTTTGTTGATTCCTCTGAGGTACTTAAAAGTTTCTATCATGTCCCCCCCTCCCTCCTTTCCTCAAAGGGTATACATATTAAGCTCCTTTAGTCTCTCCTCATATGACTTCTCTTGCAGACCCTACACCATTTTAGTTGCCCTCTTCTGGACAACCTCTGTCCTGTCTATGTCCTTGTGAAGATGGGGTCTCCAGAACTGGACGCTATACTCCAGATGTGGTCCTACCAACTGTCTGTACAAAGAGATAACAACTTCCAGTTTTCTGCTGGTGATGCCTCTCCTTATACATCCCAGTATCCCCCCAGACCTCCCTACTGCCTTCTTACATTGCTTGCTAACCTTAAGGTCATCTGATATGATCATCCCCCGGTCCCTTTCCATTTTTGTTGTTGTTACTACTACCTCCCCCATTGTGCAATCTTCCCTGGGTTTTGTTTCCCAGGTGCATTATTTGCACTTCTTTTGCATTGAATCAAGCTGCCATACTTTGACCATTCCTCTAACCTTGCCAAGTCCTTCTCATCCTTTCCATGCCTCCTTGTGTATCAACCCTGTTGCAGATCTTTGTGTCATCTGCAAAGAAGCATACTTTTCCTTCCAGTCCCTCTGCAATGTCACATATAAAGACATTAAAAAGGACTGGACCCAGTACTGAACCCTGCGGTACCCCACTAGTAACCCCTCTTTCTTCAGAGTGGACTCCATTTACAATTACCTTCGTGTCCTGTTGTCCAGCCAATGTTTATGCAGGCTACCACCCTGGGACCTACTCCCAGGCTGGTTAATTTGACTATTAATCTTTTGTGTGGGTCTGTGTCAGATGCCTTGCTAAAGTCTAGGTAGGCCATGTCCACAGCCCTCCTGGTCTACTACTTTGGTCACCTAGTCAAAGAAATCAATTAGATTCGTCTGACATGACCTCCCGCTGTGAACCCATGCTACCTTGGGTCCTGTGCCCCACTGGCCTCTAGGTACTCAACAATTCTTTCCTTCAAGTGATTCCATCACTTTCCCTACCACAGAGGTCAAACTGGCAGGTCTGTAGTTTCCTGCCTCTGTCTTGGTCCTACTTTTGTGAAGGGGAATCACATCCACCTTCCTCCAGTCCTCAGGTACCACACCATCCTCCCATGATTTGTTAAAAAGGGTAGTCAGTGGTTCCACTAGTTCTCCCCTTAATTCTTTTAGAATCCTGGGGTGAATTCCATCAGTCCCCATTGCTTTGTCCACCTTCAGTTTTAGGAGTTCTTTCAGAACCCTTTCTTCTGTGAAAGGATTGGGATCAACCCCCCTATCCAGAGTGCTTCTGTTAATTGGATTGGGCACCTCCCCCTCCTCCTCTTTTGTGAATACTGAGCAGAAATATTCATTCAGTATCCCTGCTTTTTCACTGTCCCTCTCTGCCCACCCACCGTCCATTCTATTCAGTCTCACTGTCCCTCCCTTTGTCTTTCTATGCTCCCTGATGTACCTATAAAAGGTTTTATCCCTCTTCTTAACCAAGTTGGCTATATTTTCCTCAGTTTGGGCCTTTGCTATTCTGACTTTCCTCCCTGCTTCCTTCTGGCTTAACTGGTACAGTTCTCTGTCCTGCTCCTTCTGTGTTTCCTTATACTTCCTGAATGCTATATTTTTCTCCCTGACCTTTCCTGTCACCTGTTTTGAGAACCATAGTGGCTTTTTCTTTCATTTTGATTTGTTTGTTTGCTTCACACAAAGGCTTGTTGCCTCTGTGATGGCAGTTTTGATGTTTCCCCATTGTTGCACCACCCCTCCTTCTAGCCTGTTTGCTAGTGCTTTTCTAAGGCACGCTCCCATCTTGCCAAAGTCAGCCCTCCTGAAGTCCAGTACCCTCACTTTTGTATGGCTTGACTCTGTAACTGAGTTTATCATGAACCACACTGTTTGGTGGTCACTTGTTCCCAGATGGCTACCCACTTCTAGATGTGAGAGCCTCTCACTGTCTCCATTTGAGAGTAAGAGGTCTAAGATTGCTCCCTCACTAGTGGGTTCCAAAACTAGCTGTCTGAGGCATGCCACCTGTAGTACATTGAGAATGGCCCTGCTCTTGAATGTGGCTGCAGCAAAGATGCTCCAGTTAACATCTGGCATATTCAGGTCTCCCATCAACAGTATCTCTCCTTTGCCATCCTAAGGATGCCTTCTATCATATCCTTGTCCCTTCCCTCCCCCTGGCATGGAGGTCTGTATACAACCCCTGTGTGGATTGTGGTGCCATTTCCAGTCTCTAAGATGACCCATAGTGCCTCCTCTCCTCCCTGTTTACTGTTTTGTTCAATTACTTTTATCCCTTCCTTTACATAGAGAGCTACTCCTCCCCCTCTTCTCCCCTCCCTGTCTCTCTTGTAGGTTGTGTGCCCTGGTATGTTAACATCCCAGTCATGGTTCTCTGTGTACCATATTTCTGTGACTGCTACAATATCTAGGCATCCCTCTTCCATCAAGGCCACCAGTTCAGGGAGCTTGTTGCCCAGACTATGGGCATAGGTACTCATTACCCTCCATTTCCTCATGGCCTTACCCCTTTTTGCCCCATTCCTTTCCTTATTGCCTTTGCCACTTTCTCCATTTATCCCTGCCCTTCTCCCTAGTGACATCTCTATCTTGGTGTTTACCTCACTTAGTACCCTGTTTCTTTTGGGGTGCTAGGATTTCCCTTCTCCTTTCCAGTGCCTCCCCCCTTGGCTAGTTTAAATGCTTGCCAATGAAGCATTTAAACCTATCACCAAGGAGCTTGGTTAACCTCGTGGACAGATGCAGACCAACATGCCAGCATAGGCCTGCAACACTCCAGGTAGACCCCCAGTCCCCAATGAAGCCAAATCCCTGAGCTCTGCACCAGTTTCTCAACCACTGATTGAATCCCATGGTGTGCAGCACCCTAGCCTCACCTACACCATAGACAGGCAGCACCTCCGAGAAGGTTACCATGTGTGCTACTTGTCTAAGGCTCCTCGCCAACTCCATAAACTCTTTCTGCACTGCTCTGATACCTTTCTTGGCCAGGTCATTTGTCCCTAGGTGGACAATGACATCCAGCTCCACCCCCCATGTAGCTGCTCCAGTGATCCTGTGGATTCTCCCCTGTCCCTCCAAGCCATGGCACCAGACAGGCACCTTACCTCCCTCTTCCCCTCCTCCCCCAGTTATACCTTTCTAACAATGGAGTCCCCCACCAGGACCCAACCCTAAATGCCTATATATATATATACATTATACACACACACATCTATCTATCTACTGTATCTATCTATCTATTTATAAAATGTGGAGGGAAAATACTCTCTGCTGGTTGGCTGAAATGCATCTCATGACTGTGCATATATCAGAGCATGACCACACACCTGCACCTTCACCCCCCTCCAAAACCATTTTAGCCATTTTATAAGATAGATAACCCATTGTGCAGTTGTGGCTTGATATACACATGCCTTGGGTGGTTGAATGCACTTGGCCTGTGGCCTTGTGCATCACAATGCACATCAAGGCGTGCGTATATCAGAGTGCGACTGCACACTTTATAGTGGGTTATCTATTACATATACATACTGTGTGTATATATATATATATATATATATGTATATATATGAGAGGCAAAAAACTCCATTTAATGCATCAGTTTGGGTTGTTCCACAGCGATAAAAGTGAGGAAATTCAATGTTAGGGTTGAAAAACCCGTCTTTTTTTCCCCACCCCCACCCTGCTCCCCCAGCCGGCATCGTGGTGTGTGTTGGGGTCATCAGCTCAACTCTCACCCCATCACATGTGTAAAGAAGCTGAGCTGGTGAACTATAGGAGAATGGGGTGAGAGTTAGACTGACAACCCAACGCACACACACCGATGTCGGCTGGGGGGCAGGGTGGGGTGGATCCAAGGGGGTTTTCAACCTTAACATTGAATTTCCTCACTTTTGTCACTGTGGAACAACCCTAACTGATGCATTAAATGGAGTTTTTGCCTCTAATTTCCCTTCTTTTTGAGACTCTGCAGTAGAAATAGTGAATGGAATGTGGTGGTGGGAGTGCAGGGCCCACCACGTGCTGTTTTGTGACATAGTAATGGTAAGTGCAAGGGAAATGCAACCACTAATGGTTGCACACATGGTGACAGAAACATAAATGGTAAAGCAAACGTTAATGGAAACGCAAGCGCAAAGTGACGCCAAAGCGAACAGTGACGCAAAAGGAGACGCAATCACATAAGGAAACAGAAACCGTGCCACGCACAGTCACAGAACAGCAATTGGAAATGCAAATGGTAATGTTAACAGCATAAATAACACCAAAGGAAACAGAAACAGAAATGCGAACGTAAGCGCGTACGCAAACGAGAATGCAAAGGGTAATGCACACGGTGGTGTACATGGAAACAGTAATGGAAATGGGTCCGGAAATGCAAGTGGGAACACTAACTGTAACAGTAATGGAAGTGCACACCCTGGTTTTGCCCAACAGCTGCATAGAGAAACACAGTGTGTATGAAGAATGTATGTATAATAATGGGCCTCAGAGCAGAAAATGAGCTGTTGGAATACTAAATTGCTAATATCTCAGGAACCGTATGATGTAGAAAAAAATTAAAATTTCACATGATTCATGAGTTTCCTGGCTAGGTTTCCATTAAATGTGTAGCCCAAAGGGCTACGCATTATCGCGATGAAAATTCCGTATCTCGCACCATTTTTGAGGTACGAGCACTGAAAGGTGCAGCGTACACCACCATGTTAGCCTATTGGAAAAAATGTGAACTTTGGTGTACTGTAACTTGGCATCTGTGCAATAGTTTGTCACCAAACCACCAAAAGGCACATCTGTGAGATGTTGGGTGCCTTCCCTCCAAATTTCAGCCCAAAAGACCAAACCATTCTTTTGCAGCAGGGTGGCAAAGAACTCCTGTCATTTTGGCCATAGTCTGGAAAAGCAGAGTCATGATTTGCGAAAGCTTTAGCAAAAATTTGTGAAAGTGTCACTAGTGCGACACTACCTTTTCCAGAAATTTGAAAAACATATTTCTGGGGTTTTTAACCCCAAAATAAAGACATGCCTAGCATCCTCAGGACTCAACTAGGTAAACACAAAAAGAATTGTGTCCCTATATGGTCCCAATTTTAAATGCCAAGCATTTTTCTGATCACCAACTGAAAAAAAAAATGGCGGATTTACGACACTACTAGCGCCATTTGCGACACTAAAAAGTGCATTTGCGAAAATGTCAAACTTTTTGTTAACTTCTCCCATTGACTTATATTGGGAACTTGTTTTTTGAATAACTTTTGAACCATTTAATATTTTTTTCACTAAATCTTCAAAAGGCACATCAGGGACCCAGGCTGCACGCTCCCTGAAGTTTTTGGACTGGTCACACAAACCGTGCAATCTGTAGGCGCGAGCAAAGAATGAGCAAAAAAACGTAATTGTGCACATGAATGTCTAATAACTCCGCAGCTGTATATCCAACCAGTACAAAAGTTGGCAGATCCCAAGATCTATGGTTACGGCCCATGCCTGCCAAATTTCAGGCAAATCTGTTGAACAGTGGCAAAGTTAATATGGTGCAAAATTTCACCCTTTAACCTTAAAAGGGCTATTCAACCCTAACTATGGTAGCACTACTGTGCTACCATAATATATGTGTGTGTGTGTATATATATACATGTGTATGTATATATACATGTGTATGTATGTATGTGTACAGTATATATATATATATATATATATATATATATATTCATTGCAAAGAACTTCATTTAATGCTTCAGTTAGGGTTAAAGTAACAAAAGTGGGGAAATGAGATGTTAGGGTTGAGCTCCCAACCTCCCACCACCAATCCACCCCCATCCTCCACAGACTGACAGATGTTGGGGTGTGCCATGGGATCACAAGGCCCAGCTCTTGCCCATCTCAAGTGTTAGGCTTGAGATCATCACGGCACACCTCAGACCTGATTTTCTGCTCCAGGGAGGGGGGTGGGGTGTTAGGGTTGGAAACTCTAATGTCAGATTTCCCTGCTTTTGTCACTTTGTCCTCAACCCTAACTGATGCATTAGACAAGTTGTTTTTTGCAAGGGAAATATATATATATACATATATATATATATAACTGACTGTGATAAATCCATTTAGCTGAGTAACTGTGTGTATAAATTTCATTTATACACACTGTTAGTATTTATACAACAGTTCCTGCATCACACAAAACAAGTTACTGGACTACTTTCTTACTGGAGAAAAAAGGAAAAAAACAAAAATGAAAATCATGACTGACAAGCAATCCTGCCCAGCTGCAGTGCCCAGTTCATGATCAACTGGTGGCATGAGAAAACAAGGAAAATTCTTGTGCCATCACAGTACAGAAATGCTGACTGGAGGAAGTGCACAATGGAGCACTGCACCTGCTAAACGGAACCTCATTTTTTTATTTCACAAACAAAAAATAAAATATAGACAATAACTGTATAAAACATGACATTCTTTGACCAAGAAACAAACTTCATACTGGAAATGAGTCAAATTATGACTCAAAATGAAAAAAACACGGAGCCCTTATTGGAACCTGACCTGCCCTCAAACTCTGGAGCAATTCAGCCCCAAGCAAGACAAGACACAGACGATCAGCAACATTCCCTCTATTTCAGCAACAAGCACCACATTCAAGAACCCAATAGATACAGGGAAATTGAAAACATTATAGGCAAGTCAAGAAAAATACTGTAAATACAGCAAGAAAAATGAAAGCGGACATCAGCATGTTCCCCAAATACCTTACAGAAGACTTTGGAGTCCAGCTACCATTACACCAAACAGAACCAACAGAAATTAATCAAAAGTGAGGGCAAAAAAATCTCATAAGTGAAGGCAAAGGGTGTAAGCCTGTAGCCACAGATGAACTCATGGACATCATTATAGATACCTTATACAAAGAAGGGCTACTAGGACCAGACACCCCTGAATCGTTACTCAATATGATGTGGCTAACAGTCAGTTTCTATTTCAGAGTAAGAGGCAACACCAATATAAGGAATGTTAAATGGTGAGATGTTCACCTTAAAACTGATGAAGGAGGCAAACGATTTCTATAATATTGCCAGGAAAGGCAAACTAAGACACGCACAGGAGCCAATCCCAAAGACTGTCATAAAATAAAGCTAAGAGCTTATGAAGTGCCACAAAATCCCCCAAAATGCCCTGTGCAAAATTACACTGCCTATTTAAAAGCAAGATCAACACAGGCCCTAACAGAAGACTCCCCTTTTTTCTTAGCCACCAATTACCACGCTGCAGGCCACACAGAAAGTACTTGGTTTATAAACCAGCAGGTGGGAGTCAATAAGATTGCAAAAATTGTTAAAACTATGATACAAAATTCATCAATTAATACAGAAAAGAGACTGACAAATCATTCAAGGCGTAAACATCTCATACGGAAACTTAACAGATTCAGGGGTCACCTGAACAGAGATTATACAAATATTGGGGCACAAACAATTGAAAGTCTTGACAACTATGCCAGAGTAAATGAAGACCAGCAAAAAAGGAAAACATCTTTGCTATACTAAGCTGTGAACCTGGACTCACACCACAACAGCAAGAAAAGCTGACAAAAAGCCACTGTCAACCATCTCAAGCAAGTACTCAGAAATACTGGAATCATGCTTTAACAGACCTACAATATCAGCAAAGACCATGACATTTAACATAGTTCAAGGTAAGATGCCAAAATACATTTTTTTAAAGAAAAGAACCAATTCAATGTAAAACCAAAAAACCAGACTGCAAAAAATGAAGAGAAGGAGTCGAGCAATGGGTTGGGGGGGTACTAAAGAAAAGACTTACCAAAAGCAATACTGAACATAAAAAAACAGTAGCCCAAACAAAACTTCACTGTATCACTCTGTCTCTCACACAGGTAACAGGTACGACACCTACAAATGAAAAAGACAAATCATCTCATCTGACAGTGACAGTGACTAAGGTAAGACTTTATTATGCACAACATGCACAGAAAACCAAGGCAAACACTACAGATCCACCTGATACTGCTGAATAAAAAGGGAAACAAGGAAAATGGGCAGGCTTCCAGAAAGGGGGGGGGGGGGGCTGAAGAACAGAGTAAAACAAATGATTGGGGAAAACAAAGAGAATAGAAAAACTATTTAAATACTAAGGAGCATGAAACCAACAGCTAACCTTCCTAAAACATCTTATGTATTTAAAAAAACTAGCCTCAATACCTTGCATTGACTACTAACACCTTATCTTCATCACAGCAGCACAAAGAATGGAAAGAGTGAAGAGCATAAACTGAAGATTGATTCCCACATCACATCCTCCACCACCACTGTCATTCCAGTGAAACTATTGACAATATAACAGAAAACTTCTTTTCAAACAACAGCAGACCACATTCAGCATCAAAAAATGAAAACTATGTATTAGACATTTCTTTTTTATTACAGGAAACCAGACACTTGATTTACAGTTGCAGCATATTCCAATAACCTCTTTCTTTGCTCCCTACAGAAAAGAACATTAGCAGAAAACACCAAAAGCAAGGCAAACCCCCCTTCCCCAAGAAAAACCATTGCAGACTATGCTAATTATGTTCTCCTTCTCCCAATCTCAACAGGTACCACCACTGAAGAAATGGAAAAGAAAAAACTTCCAAACTGCACAAGACATCAACAAGTTAATGACAGAAGCCCAGAACAAAGGCAACTTTTTCAACTCATGAATAACAAAAACATGGACTTCTCAGTAAATCAAATGTCTGATTAAAAGACAATGGAAAAGTTATTCTTTTAAAAATGTTGAGAATAAAATAATTGATAAAAAACTGACTTCAGCAATAGAAAAAATAGAAAAGCTTTACAGTTGGAAAACAAATATGCTTCACAGTGCTTTTACAAAACTATGATCACTCCTTGCATTAGCAACTGCAAACAGGATTTACAACTGTTTATTTCACTGTTTTATCTACCCTCCAAAAAGAAAAGCAAAACGTTCAACATACTACTACTTTTCCAGTTCTAATTACATTAAACAAAACTTAGTAGACTTATTCTGTCCAACTGTGACGTCAATAAAATGTTTAAAGCTTTACTTACCTTGTGCGTCTTCTTTCCAAGTAATCCAATGCCACAAAATAAAATAACTCCAAAGTACTGCTTGTACCCCCAAAAAGTAAATAAATAAAAAAAATGCAAAATGTTACAACTCTTCAAAGTTGTAATCCACTCAAAAAAAGGTTGACTCTTCAAAGTCAAATTCCAGAGAAAGGGTCGACTCTTCAGAGTCATAATCCAAGCCGGCCTGGTGGCATTGAGGGCTGAGGTGCTGGCACTTTACTTTATGCTATGCCGGTGACCCATGCTCAGGAATGTGCATGGGCTGCCGAGGGTTGGCAGGGATGGAGATGGATCGAGGGGCAGATGGATGGCTCTCCATCTCTGGGGAAGGGGGTGATCAGCAGCTGGTGCATGCCTGACCCCTGGCAGAGGCTTGGGCTTGGTGACATGGAGCCATTACAGCATGGGTGCAGTACACGGCAGACGCTTGATGTGGGTGTGCACGGGAGTGTGCATGACCCTGTTGCAGGCATCATTGCATGCTGTGTGGCCATGAGGGCAAAAAAAAAAAACACAGGCAGAAGCACCCAGTGGATGATGGGGGAGCTTGCAGGCCCCACACCTGGCCAGCCATGGTGCAAATACTGGATCCAGTCTCAGTAGGGGAGGGTCCCCCTCTGCTGACCCCAACAGGGGGGTAAGCCCTGGGAGCACTAGCGCCGGTTGGTGGAAGCCAGGGTGATGGGGATGGGGCTTCCCCAGAGTGAGAGGGCCATTGGAGTAAGAGGAGCATAAACAATTACAAAAAAAGTCATAATCCAGAGGGAAAATCCAAGTAAAAAATCCACACAGATCCATCAAGAACAGGGAAAAATTCCACCAGCCAAGTCCTAATCCAGGGGGAAAATCCAAAGAAAAATCCACTGAGACCATCAGGAGAAGGAGAGAATTCCACCACTCCAACTGTAATCCAAGGTGGAAAATCCAAGTAAAAATCCACAGACATCCATCAGAGAGAGGTAAAAATTCCACCAGACTCCAGAACAACACCTGTAAAAAAGCATCCCTCGAAGACACAGCACTTCCAACATGACAGCCAAAAATACTCCAAGCTGATGATCCAAGCCCAGAAATCCAAAGTGTGCCATCCAAATCCAAAGAAGCAGAAATCCTTGGTATGCCCTCTGTTTGTTGAAACTATTACAGTAAAAACGTCGATGCCGACAACATCGACAGTTCACTGTAATAGCCCACCTGGGACTCCAGCACTCTTTCCCCCTATCCTGCACCCCCTACTCAAATCAACTCCGACTCAGAGTTGATAATCCATAAGTTTGGGGGGTGCAGGGGGCAGAGCCCCCCACATGGGGGATTCAGGGGGCAAAACCCCCCAATAGAACAGGCCATGGTTCTCCTGCTGGATTTATGTTGACCGCAACTTGCAGTCGACATAAATCCATCGCTGTGATGTTGGTTGACAAAATGTTTGTCGAACTGGCATCGTAGATCCAAAATCCTCAACCCTCCATGTCGTCAGTACAAAAAATGGCATCTTCACATCCTTCAACACCTCCATCTTCCATGACTCTGGCTCCACACCTTCCACTCCATAATGACACCAGTATGAAATGATGTCCCTGCCAGGCCAAAATCACAGAGAACTGCATGTGGTCCAGCACTGTTCCCTTCACCACTTCTTCAGCCTAACAGCTCACAGCTGCAACTCCAACATGTGCAGCCACAGAGATCCACCTCTGTTGATGGCTCCCACCACACTGAATAGAAACTGCACCACAAAAGTAAGCCCCATGCCTTGACCAATCACAGTGGATCACAAACAATCCAAGACCCACCCCTCAACCAATCAGAACATACTACAACCACACCTACCACATGACATAGTCCAATCAAAAAACACAACTGCCATCCCAGTCACATAAGCAGCTCCACCACAAGATTAACACAGCACAGAAACACAATGCTGTAAAATAGTCCCACATAAAAATGATAATAAATAAAACACAAACCTAGTAAAATTGTCCAATTTATGTCCACCTCTAATGCATAAATCGAATATGTATGGAGTGACAGTGTGATAAATGATTTATTTACTGTATTTGCCATTGACCTTTCATAATCATCACTCATGAGGTTACTTGAGGTCTATGGCAGCTACACTGAATAAATCATTTATCACACTGTCACCCCCTGCATATTCCATATACAGTCACAGCCAAAGACATGGTCAGACATTTCCTGAAATTTCTGTGATATTTCTAGAGAAATCTTCTGCTTTCTGCATTTCCACAGTAGGGGCAGCAGAGAGAAACTCTTTGGAAATTTCTCAAAATATCTGGAAATATCTGGCCATATAGCTACTAATTTATCTATCTATCTATCTATCTATCTATCTATCTATCTATCTATCTGAGACAAAGAACCTCTGTGCGCAAGCACTGAGGCAATGGTTACCCCAAAGGGCATTTGGCCAGGAAGCCAAGTTTCAAAGAAATAAGAAATCTTTATCTTATATTATACTGGCATGGTTGCGCCAGTATAGCTAGTGTGAAAGTTCACTTCTATGTTAAAGTTCAAACTTTAAAGGTTAATAACTTTGGAGACATTCTACAGATTTGCAAGCAATTTGGCATGCATTATCTCTAAGGCTAGGTCTTTTGACCTGCCAGATTTTGTAGGAATCTGCTGAGTGGTTTCTGAGATATAAAGTGCTGACAAAATAGAAAAATCAGGATTTTTTGACATTTCTTTGTCATCCTGGATCTCAGAAATGGTTTTATGTTGTGGGCTGAAATTTTCAGGGTAGAAAACCCTTCGGTCACAGATGTGCCATTTGAAAGTTTGGTGAAAAGATATTAATCTGTTCAAAAGTTATTAAAGTTTTTAATTTCCCATTATTTCCCATGGGAAAAGTTAAGGTTTAGCATGAAACAGATTTTCGCAAATATGGTCAATTTGCTAAAACAAGACTTTCACAAACATACTAGATTTTCACAAATAAAGTTCAAACTTTGAGGGTTAATAACTTTGGAGCCATTCATTGGATGTGAATGTATTTGGCATGCTTAATCTCTAGGAGTAGGTCTCTTGACCTGCCTAATTTGGTGAGAATCTGTTGAATGGTTTCTGACATATAAAGTGTTGTAAAAACAGAAAAATCATCAGTATAGTTGGGGTGAAAGGGCACTTCAATGTTAAAGGTCAAATTTTGAAGGTGAATAACATTGGAGCCATTCAACGGATTTGCATGACATTTGGCATGCATAATCTCTAGGCATTGGTCTCTAGACATGTCACATTTGGTGGGAATCCACTGAGTGGTTTCTAAGGTATAAAGTGTTGAAAAAACAGAAAAAATCATCTGTATAGTTCGGGCGAAATTGCATTTCAAGGCTAAAGTTCAAACTTTGAGGGTTAATAACCTTGGAGCTGTTCGATGAATATATAAGAAATGTGGCAAGCATAATCTCTAAGGATATGTCTATTGATGTGCCAAATATGGTGGGAATCTGTTCAGTGATTTCTGAGATATAAAATGTTGAAGAAACAGAAAAATCAGGATTTCTTTACATTTTTTTGTCATCCTGGATCTCAGAAATGGCTGTATGTTGTGGGCTGAAATTTTCAGGGTAAAAGGCCTTTGGGTCACAGATGTGCCTTTTGAAGGTTTGGTGAAAAAATATCAATCTGCTTGAAGGTTATTAAAGTTTTTAATTTCCCATTATTTCTTATGGGAAAAAGTTAAGTGTTTAGCATGATACAGAGATTTTTGCAAATATGGCCGATTTGCAAAAAAAGACTTTCATAAACATGCTAGATTTTGCAAATAAAGTTAAAACAGATTTTCGCAAATATGGGTGATTTATGAAAAAAAAGACTTTCGCAAACATACTAGATTTTCGCACATGCAAGTGTAAACTGAGATTTTCGCAAAACATGGGTGATTTTCGAAAACAAGACTTTTGCAAACATGCAAGATTTTCATAAATGTGCTAGACTTATCAGTCATAGATTTTCACAACTGTGGTAGATTTTCGCAAATGTATGATGTTTGCGAAAACGTGATTTTCTTACGCTGTTTTCTTACACTGTTAAGTTCTATGTTTTGATAACTGCTGTTCCCTACCTCTGTAGCAGGCTGAAAAGTATAGTGACTGGGAAAAGTACACATTTAATCCTACCAAAGTCTTCTAAAAGAAAAAAAAAATATATGGGGGATTCGAGTCCTCACACTGTTTTCATATGCTTTTACTTGCTAAGTTTCCTAACATTGGGAGTGCAGGGACTAAAGGACCCTGTGCTCCTCGGACCCTGCGTTCTCACCATGACATATGGATACTGTTGTACTATCTCAATGGAAGGATGGGAGCGCATGGTCCTAAGGACCCTGTGCTCCCACCGTGGCACATGGATACCATTGTACTATCTCGATGGAGGGATGGGAGCGCACAGTCCAAAGGAGCCTACGCTCTCACCATGACATATGGGTAGTGATGTACTATCTTGATGGAGGGATTGGAGAGCAGAGTCTGAAGGACCCTGTGCTCCCACCATGACATATGGATACCATTGTACTATCTCAATGGAAGGATGGGAGCACAGGGTCCTAAGGACCCTGTGCTCCCACCGTGGCACATGGATACCATTGTACTATCTCAATGGAGGGATGGGAGTGCACGGTCCAAAGGAGCCTGCGCTCTCACCATGACATATGGGTAGTGATGTACTATCTTGATGGAGGGATTGGAGAGCAGAGTCTGAAGGACCCTGTGCTCCCACCAAGACATATGGATATCATTGTACTATCTTGATGGAGGGATGTGAGTGCAGGGTCCTTTGGACCCTGCACTCCTACTATGACATATGGATACTGTTGTACTATCTTGATGGAGAGATTGGAGACCAGGGTCCAAAGGACTCTGCACTCCCACCATGACATATAAACACTGTTGTACTATCTGGATGGAGGGATGGGAGAGCAGGGTCCAAAGGACCCTGCGCTCCCACAGTAAAATGAGGATACAATTATACTATCTGAAAAGGAAGGGAAATTCTTTGCAAAAAATGTCATTAATGCATCAGTTAGGGTGAATACCACAGTGACAAAAGCAGGAAACTGAGGCATTAGGGTTTCCAACCCTAACATCCCACCCCAGAGTTCCCACCCCTACCATCGCATCCCCATCCTCCCACCCTCCACACATCAAGAGGTGTTGGGGTGTGCCATTGGGTTGTCAGGCCTAACTCTCATCCCATTGTCCTACACTGTGGTGTGTAAGCTTGTTTACATGTGGAACGGGGTGAGAGTTGGGCCTGATGTCCCAATGGCACACCCCGACACCTGTTGGTGTGTGGAGGGTGGGGTGATAGAGATGGGGTGGGGTGGTAGAGGTGGGAACTCTGGGGGTGGGGTGTTAGGGTTGGAAACCCTAGAGCCTCATTTTCCTGCTTTTGTCACTGTGGTATTCACCCTAACTGATGCATTAACAACGTCTTTTGCATATATATTATAGTGGTGCAGTTGCGCCACTATAGTTAGGGTTCAGATGTCACTTCTATGTTAAAGTCAAAATTATGCACGTTAATAACTTTGGACCCATTTCTGAAATCTGGTATGCATGGTGGGGCATGGTGGATCTCTTGATTTTCCAATTTTTTTTGGTTGGACTTACGGTCTTTGCGTACAAAAAAACGCTGAAAAATGCAAAAGTTTCCATTTTTGGAGGTGGCCCTGTGTGGCCATAGTGTGGCATGCCACTCTGCAAGATGGCTTGCTTGAAAGTGCTTTGGTGGCCAAACATGCCGCTTTTTGTTTGGTGAAAAAATATTAAGGCATTCAAAAATTATGCCACTTTGAAGTTCCCATTATAAGTCAATGGGAAAATTTATATGTATGTTTTGCAAACAAAGAATGGGGTTCTGGCCATCTGGTCCTGCCTGGCGATCAAAGAATTTGCAGCCTCGTGGTTCAAGAATCTTTGTCGCTGAGAATTTTTGAAATTCTTTGATCGCGAGTTCCGCCATCTTGTTTTTAGTTTTCCGATTGGAAAAACACAAATATCTCGGCTCAGGGGTCACTCCTGAAGTAAAACTTGGATGGGTTTTACTCAGGGGGCTCTGATCTATCGAGCCATGCCTTTGGTTTCATCCAAATTGGTCAAAAAATAGAG
This sequence comes from Neoceratodus forsteri, assembly GCA_016271365.2. Classification (NCBI taxonomy): domain Eukaryota; kingdom Metazoa; phylum Chordata; order Ceratodontiformes; family Ceratodontidae; genus Neoceratodus; species Neoceratodus forsteri. The sequence goes on from CM057452.1 coordinate 1,783,949,825, forward strand.
TTATGAGGTTTTAACATCTTTGATCATGTCTTGCTAATGATCTTTGATCGCGAGCCTGCAAATTCTTTGATTGCAAGATTCTTTGACTGCGATCTTGCAACATGAGGGCGTGACTTGATGGCCCTTTGAAAAATTCAAATTTCTCAGCTCGGGGTGGGCTAGGAACACAAATGAGGGTGGGTTTTGCTCAGGGGGTTGTATCAAGGCATGACGGTGGTTTCATGTAATTCTACCTAAAACTAGAGTTTCACCGTTTTCTATTCTTTGATCACGAGCCTACAGATTCTTTGATTGTGAGATTCTTTGATTGTGATCCTGCATCATGAGGGTACGACGAGATGGCTCTTTGAAAAATGCAAATTTCTCAGCTCAGGGGTAGGCTATGAACACAAATGAGGGTGGGTTTTGCTCAGGGGGTTTCATTCTATCAAGGCATGGAAGTGGTTTCTTTTAATTCTGTGTAAAAGTTGAGTTTCACCATTTTTTATTCTTTGATCGTGAGGTGGCAATCTCTTTAATTGTGAGGCTGCAAATTCTTTGATCACGAGGTTCTTTGATCGCGATCCTGCATTGCAAGTCAGGGACGAGATGGCCCTTTGGAAAATACAAATTTCTCAGCTCAGGGGTGGCCTAGAAAGACAAATGAGGGCAGGGTTTGCTCATGGGGCTTTGTTCTATCAAGGCATGGTGGTGGTTCCATATTATTCTGCGTAAAACTCGAGTTTGACCATTTTTTATTCTTTGATCATGAGCCTGCAAATTCTTTGATTGCAAGCCTGTAAATTCTTTGATCATGAGATTCTTTGATCGTCATCTTTGATCACGAGAGAGGGACAAGATGGCCAGATTTTATAATGGAATAAATAGGAGAATTTTCATATTCTTTGACCTTAAATATCTTGGAAATGGTTTGGTGTTTTTACTTGAAATTTGGAGGGTGTTTACACCATGTCCTGTAGATGTAAATTACAGTGTTTATGTGTTGGAGAAAATTCTTTGGGTGGAGATATTGCATTGTGTAGTCCATGTTCTGCATTCTGCATGTTCTATTGCGTTAGTGCCTTGAAATTTGTGTGGTAGCTGGTCTTGCTGCTGTTAATGTAGCTTTTACTCGTCAGGTGTGTAATGTTGGCAGAAACTTGCATGACTTTCTACTTTTTTTTTCTCAGATCTTCAGCTGTGCAATGCCTCTTCTCACTCCTCCCCACTGAAGTGATAGTGGATGTGGAGTGCTGAGCTATAGGCAACTAAGGTCATTAACATGAATGGTATAGCTCTGTGATAACAACTCCATAGTTGTTAGTACACTCATGAGTTGCATGAGTGAACAAGGTAATGTCCCCCACTCCAGACCCTCCTCCACTCCAGGAATTGGATGCTGAGTAGAGACCCACAGGCCAAATAGAGACATGGCCCCCAATTCTGGAATGGTTACACCTGGTGTAACAGCACTTGCACCAAGTAGAATGGCTCAAGTAGCAACTTACATCAGCAGTTGCGACTTGCAGTATTCTACAAAGTGGTTTGCGACATGTTGCAGGCCACTTTTGGCAAGCAGCTATTATGCCAGTAGTTGCGCCATAAACCCACTGTGACATGGTGCTAGAGGGTTTATGACAGCAGTTGTGCCCCATTCCAGAAGGGCAGCAACAAAGTACCCAATGTCGGGATTCTACAAGAACCCTGGAGGAGAACCGGCAGCGTAAGTTACACCTGAATTTAGCTGGTGTAACTTACATCCATCCTCTGAAGGTTCTGTAGAACCCAGTCCATGTGCCCCCCATGCCCAGACCACCCCTGTTGTTGCCACACTGGTCATCACGCATGATCCTGCCCGATCTCCGTACTGTACATGCCTCCCCGTACAGTGATGGCCCCGTAGGGATGCTCACACCAAGTGTCCCGCCATATGTATGTTAAATGCCCTGCAGGCTGCCCACACCCCCCAGCACCCCAAATCCCCTGTTGTAAAATGTCCCACAGGGTGGCACTGTCATCCCCGATCCATGACCTGACCCCCGAGTCGCTAGCTAGAAATGTGGCAAATAACCTGACAAGACCTAGTAGTCTAGTGGCCTCCCTCACCCACCCATGCCAGCCCTCCCAGCAACCCCCTCCACCTGTCCCCAGTTGGCAACTGGCACAGCCCACCTCTCACCTCCATGCGAGTTAGGAGCTGCCATTGGGAGCCACGCACTCAGATATTACTCCTGAGCTGCCTTTCCAGTAGCCCAACAAGTCAGTCAGCAGCTTGCCATGGAGGTGAGATGGACTGTGCCAGTCTCCAGCTGGGGATGGGTGAGGGTGCTGGGAGGGCTGGCACAGGTGGGAGCCAGACTATCAGAGGTTGTTAGGTTATTTGTTGCATTTCCAGCCAGCGATTTGGGGTCGGGCATGTGGGGGATGACAGCCAGCCTGTGGGGCATTTAACAATGGGGGATTTGGGGTGCTGGGAGTGTGGGCAGCCCTGCGGGGCATTCACTGTAGGTTTCAGGGGCAGGGGGGTGGGCAGACCTGTGGGGCTCTATGTGTACACCTGTGGGTGGCAGTTGATATGGGTAGCCATGTGGGGTGCCTATTGAGGCTAGCTTGGCATGGGGGCACTTGCAATCTACTTTGTGGCTTGCGACATGCTCACCAGGTGCACCCACAGTTCAGCATGCCTGGCCACATGTCACAAGTCATAGGACTTAGCTGTGGAGACCCTGCCTCTTTTAGAATAGGGCGCAGGATCAATGTTGCAGTTCCAGGTTGTGCAAGTTGCATTTGGCGGCGACTTGTGCTACCCTTCTAGAATCAGACCCATGGAAATAAATGGTGTAGGTGCATCATGACAGTTGCACACAAGTTTGAACACTGACAATTTGCATGGAGTCAGCCAGATAATGTCCTACCCCCCTCCCTCCCTACCCAAGAGGCACTGTATGGAGAGTACAGAGCTAGAGCCCAAGTAAGGTCATTAACATCAGTAGTATTGCTCTGTGATAGCAAGTGCATACTTATCACTACATTTAAGAGTTGCATGGCATCAGTCAGGGAATGCTCTGAACCCATCAGACCAGGAACTGGATGCTGAGTTGAGAGTCACAGCAGAAATAAATATTTTGACATTGATGGGATGCGTTCTTCATACCAGCTGCACACAACCTAGAACAGTGAGGAGCTGTATGACTTCAGCCACAGATTCCCCCATCCCCAAAATTACAACCTGTTAACTGCCACTGGATGCTGAATGCAAAGGTACAACTCAAATAAGGAGATTAACATGAATGGTATACCTCTGTGATACTACCTGTTTTGTAGTTATGCTATTTGTGAGTTTTATGGTGTTACACAGGGAATGCCTCCACCCAACTAGACCAGGAATTTGATGCTGACTGGAGACCACAGCCCAAGCAAAACCATGGATATAAATGGTATACCTTCATCTTATGAACTGCACACAAATTTGAATAGTGATGATTTTAGACAGAATGAGAAGGGACCTGCAGAAACTTGAAGAATGGTCAAGGGTTTGGCAGTTGAAATTCAATGCAAAGAAGTGCAAGATAATGCATATGGGGCACAAAAACCCTGGCACAATATATCAGTTGGGGGGTGGGGATATAGCATGCACCAAGCAGGAAAGGGATCTTGGGGTTGTCATCTCTGATGACCTCAAGGTAGGGAAACAGTGTGACAAGGCATCAGGTAAAGCAAATAGGATGCTGGGATGTATAGGCAGGGGCATCACCAGCAGGAAAAGGGAGGTCATAATTCCGCTATACAAGACACTAGTGAGGCCCCACCTGGAGTACAGTGTACAGTTCTGGAGACCATACCTACATAAGGACGTAGACAGGGTAGAGAAGGTTCAGAGGAGGGCAACAAAGATGGTGCATGGGTTGCATCACAAGTCCTATGAAGACAGGTTGAAGGAACTGAACATGTACTCCCTGGAGGAGAGGAGAGAGAGAGGGGATATGATAGAGACATACAAGTATCTTACGGGGAGGAACAGGGTGCAGGAAAACACTATTTTTAAGCGAAAAAGATGTTTCAGGACTAGAGGGCATGGGATGAAGTTGGAGGGAGGACGATTCAGAGGAAACATGAGAAAGAATTTCTTCACAGAACGGGTGGTGGACAAGTGGAACACCCTGCCAGAGGAAGTGGTGGGGGCTGAAACAATCATGGGATTTAAGAATGCATGGGATAGACATAAAGGAATTCTAGAGGTCAGGGGTAAGGGGAAATAGACTTCTAGGAAAACAAACTGAACTTACAAGCTCAAATGGGCAGACTAGGTGGGCCATAGGCCCTTATCTGCCGACACTGTCTATGTATCTATGTAATAGGTCAGCTAGGTACTGTGCCACTCCCCTCTGCACTAAAGGGGTGCCTGATGGTAAGTGTGGAGTGACAGCTGAACTAAGTCTATGAAGATCAGTGGTATAGTTGTGCAATGCCATCTGCACAGTAGTTACTACACTCATGACTTGCATGGCATCAGGCAGGCAATATCCACCATGTACCTAGAGCAGGGATTGGATGACAAGTGCCAAGTCACAGCCCAAATAAACACATAGACATAAATGTTATACCTCCATCATGTGAGATGCACAGAAGGTAGGACACTGAGGAGTTCTATGGATTCAGCTAGGTAATGCTTCCACCCACACCCACTGCTGACCAGGAATTGGATGTTGAGTGCAGATGCACAGGCCAAATAAAGACATGAAAATAAATGGCATTACTCTCTCATACAAGCTGCACCCAACTTAGAACACTGAGGAGTTGTGCATGCTGAGTCACACAATATCCTCCCCCTACACACACACGCAAGAAGCAGTCCAGGGTGTGAGTTATTGGGGATTTACCCACTTTTTGTGTGGTTAAGTTACTTGGCTGTTCCTTGTAAGATACCACACAAGGTATGGGTAAACCCCCAATAACCCACACCCTGTTGTGCCTTATTGGTTAAATATCCCTCATACTAGCTGTGGAGAGCTTAGAACAGTGATCAGTTGCACAGCCTTAACCAGGCAGTGTGGGAAGACTTGCAGGTCAGGAATTCAATTTTGAGTACAAATGCATAACTCAACTAATGGCTTGGACATGAATGCTATAACTACTTCATGTCAGCTGCACAGAAGTTAGAACTCTGAGAATTTGCACAGTCTCAGCCTAACCGCTCCCCTCCTCCCCAGCACAGCCTCTCTCCACTGCCCCCCATCCTCTGGACCATGCAGAAGATACTGAGTGCAGAGCTACAGCAGAAGCAATAGCGTGATCTTGAATGGTATAAATGTATATACCAAATACAGAGTAGTTATTAACGTGAATGGTTACACAGTTTGAGGCAGGTAATGCCTGTGACAGCACCTCGAGCAGGTAGTGGGTTCTTAGTGCACAATCACAACCCAATAAAAGACATGCAGATCAATACTATACCTCTGTGACACCAGTTGTATTTAAATAGTACTCAAGAGACATAGGATAAGGTTTAACATTAGTTTTGTTATTTAACTATTAAAATATCTTTAGGCTGAATTGTTTGGTTGCTCCTGGGATGGGCAAAAACCAGTTCCTCATATATATGTTTAATCATTTTTGGTTGCTTTGTGATTTCTGATATTTCACAAAGTAAATCTACACTGTCTCATTTTGCTATGTATTACGCTTTCAATTTAGATTTAATATAGAATGAGTAAGTGATAACATATGCACGTTTATGTTAGAGAACATGTAGTGAGCTATTTTTAATCTTGCTTACATTTATTGCTGAGTAGTATTAATAATGTGTCCATTGACACTATTGCATTAATGAAATAGACTACACACTTAGAGATTTAGAGAATCAAGATAACAATAGATTATTGCACATGTGGGTATCACCATTTGACACCTATTTAAGACAAGTCATTGGAATAATATTAGATTTTTTACATAATTTATTATTTTATTACATTTGCTTATTGACTGCATGCGCACATGAGACAGTGAGAAACATTTAGTGGTTCTCATGAGCACATAAATATATTGTTTTATAGGACAGCCACATGTGTAGATTATGCCAACAGTGTTAAAGTAGGTAGTAATATTTTACATATGATTAGACAGTTTTACTTGCATGTCAATAGAGACATTATGAAGTTGTATTTGTCCTTATGTATTTATTGTGTATTAGTAATATAGCAGACATTTTAGCATTTTCTATTTTAGCATTATTGTACTTTTTAAGTATTCTGTTGATATCTTTTAACACTATTTTTTGCTTGCAAGCAGTTATTTATTTGAAAGTGGACCAACCAATATCAAGAAGTGAAAGACAGATGAAAGCTAGTAAAGTATTTGTTGAAAATTTGGCAATATCATGCTGTGGTGAGGATAGCACATATGACAGCCATTTTGCCACTCATGCCGAAAAGGTTGGTTCATCTCCAAATCAATGTGTTTTTTGAACTGTTTATCATTTGTGGAATTGGGAAAAATTCCTCATTTGACCTCCAAAATATGGACGATCCTATAAAAGCAGGAGCATACCAATTGTTTGCATTGTGGAGCAGAAGTACACAATCATTTTCGACATTTTCTGTTGAATAATCAGTTGCACACATCTGCACAGAAATATAGAAATGCATTATACACTGGAAATAGGCCAGATAACCACATGTATACATCTCTATGTTTAGCTATGGGCAATATCAACAGTAGCACTTAATGCAATGCAATAACATTAAATGCATGGATACAACAGTTTTGGGACAGTTAATGAACGAATGCATGCAATTTGTTTTTTTGTTTTTTTTTGTCAACAAACATAAATAGCTCAGAATCTATGTAAGAAACATAGGTTCAATCTGCAGTCCAGCACTATATACATATGTACAAGTCTGAGTCACATTTTGTTGGTAGAGTTTGTCATATTCAATGTTGAGAGTGTAGTCCAAGAACAGTGACAGATAATCCTGTCAGATACTGTTCAACAAATGCAGTTCAGTGCTAGCAGATGACACCATACTGTAGGAAGTCATGCTGTTAACATGAGTGTAATAACTACATCTGCCAAGACATAACTCACTAACTGACGTGTGTAATATCCAGCGCCCTCAAGTCTGCTTGGATTTGGTGGAAGTCAATTCAATAAGTATCATAGTCAAGGTCAAGAATGCAGACAACAACAGGGAAAGGAGTGAGAACTTAACCTGGTGTGTATTATTCAAACAGGTATAGTTATCAACACAATATGTGGAGAACAGTGGTTGCAACTCTGATAAGCATGATTCTAGATTACTGATTTTGTCATCACCATTTAAGGTTGACTGTGAAACAACTGAATACACAGTAACATGTGCTAAGACATACAAGCTTAACTGAGGCATCTGCAAAGAGACAAGATTCACTGACTGTCTAATGATTACAGCTCAATACCCTCAAGTCTACTTGAGCAGTAAGACTGCAGTTATTGTAGTAAGTACATCAAAGTTGCAAATGCTCAATATTACAATACAAATGGTTTTTGAAAATTGTATTGCAATAAGTGATGAAAACAATATTGTTTTGCATCCAACATATCAGAATAACAGTGAGATAAACAAGTAATTGTCTACTACAGTCTGTTACATTGGTGTACTCTTGTGGTTGTCTTCTGCAATGGCAGATAAATCAGAGCAATTAACATGGGCTGTAGCGATAGTGTACAACAAATAGAACACATAGCTCACCATGAGTGGTTTTACACAGCAGTAGTTTTAGATGAAAGGTGTTACTTCTTCTATTAAATGAAAATAAATATGTAAATTGGTGGAAAGAAAATGCCATCTGGATGGAATATACACATGGAATGTTATTGTTGCAAAGATGCTGCTTAAGTGAGGTGCTATGATCAGATAGCATCACTCCTCCACATATTGTGCAACATTGGTGCAATGGAGAATGATGACGTATGCATCTTTCAGGTTCCTTGGGAGTCTTTCTTTTAGAGTGCACACTGTATCATTGCACTCCACCCATCCCTTTCTGAACCTTCGCCAAGTGACATAGTGGCCAGAGTGAATGGATAGGCTGTGATGGAAGACAATTGCATGGGTGTCAAATTGACTTCCTGAGAACATAGTTCTTCCAGCAATGAAGTGAGAAATTAGTGTTGTGATTTTCATGCCTTGAGAGTTAAAATGTTGCAATACAATCATTATGTATGAACTTGAAGATGTAACTCTCAGAGAGCAAACACAAGAATGACCACATCTTTGGCACAGTCAACCAGTTTCTGCATTTGCAAACAACTTACGGAGCTTCACAGATCTCTGTTCGGGGACATAGACAGACAGCCACAGCATGTCCTGAATTGCTTGTGATTCTTTGTGGCCACATGACAAATGTGTACTTGCACACATAGTCAACTGTAAAGTGTTGACACAGATCAATACCATCATCTGCTAAACTGTTTATCATTCCCATCATGAAATATATGGCATCTTGTTGTGCATTGTCAGCAAACATTGATTGCCCTGCATATTTTGCAAGAGTTAGTCATAGAGGAGTCAAGCTTTGTAAACTGGGAAATTGCTCTTGACTACCTCTAATGACTCTCTTTAATGCTTCAGAGAGAGGTATCGACTGACTTGAGTTCAAGACATCAGCAAACTCAGGGATGTGGAGAAGTGCCTGCATTGTAGCGTTGGTATAGCAGTTTACTCCTGTGCTGTTGTCAAATATTGGCAGTGTGTGAACCCCGATACATTTCTTCACAGGTGGAGATGCGAGTTATTGATGGAGTGGCTGCTTAGAAATTGAATGGTGAGGTGATGACTGTGGAGTCTTAGTGTACTTTCTCTTTAATTTGCACCCTTCATCCATTGGGACATCTGTTCCTGAAGTATATCTGGGAACTGGTAACAAAGGAACATTTGGTTGGTACAATATACGTACTCTATTGTACTCAACAATGCATTTTGTATCAGCACGTATCTTACTTTCTGCAAGATTCACTATGTGTACTCCAGACAACTGTCTCACATGAGACAAAGCAACATAAGACATCCCATCCTTGAATATTCCAGTGCCTATATCTATAATGGCACTATCAAGGCTCAGCCCTTGTGACTTTTGTATAGATACTGCATAACCAGATCACAATAGAAATTGTTTTCTTGTCACATATATGTCTTTCACAAGCTCAGACTTGACTGTAACTCTGTCTATTGGTTGAGGAGTTTCACAGTTGTCAAACTTAACAACCACAAACTCCACAGTTGTATTTTGCACATTATACTGGAACTCATGGATGTACCTCATGGCTGCATTCACAAGACCTCGCTCAACGTCAATGTTTCTGCGAAGCATGATGAGTACATTTTTACACAGTGGTAGCACAGCTTACAAGACAGCGGTATCACCGGTATGTGACACATCACTTGTGAGCTCTGTGACATGCTCAACCATTTTTGATACCACTGTTCTCAATAGACTTACACCATCTATGGTATCTATGCATGTGAGAATGACAATAGGTTGCTGTTCTCTGCATCATGATCTCATTGAACTCTGCACACTGTTTAAGTCTTGGGAATAGACACACAACATGTACTCCAGATTTCTGTACATGTGCAAAGATATCACAAGCATCCTGAATAGGAGCATTCTTTCTAGCGATCATGCGCTGTCTTTTCATTTCAACATGAGTAGTAGTAAAACCTTTATTTTTATACAGGATAGTAGATGGTCAATTTTCACATCATTAGGACAAGTCCTATTTTCAAGATGGTCCTGTTATTTAAAATACTGTTTATAACAAATAATAATAAATAAAACTTTATTTATTTAGCACCTTTCAAATGCCAAGGCGCTGTACAAATGAATCATAAAATCAAAATATACATATAAAAACAACAGTTGATAACAACATCAGTCCACAAAAGCCTTGTTCCATAACAGAGTCTTAAAATCCCGCTTAAAAGCCTCCACGGTCGTGCATTCTCTAAGCCAGTGAGACAGAGAGTTCCAGAGGGTTGGGGCCATGAACCCAAAGGCCCTAGCCCCAGAAGACTTCAATATAACCCTCGGAACCTCTAGCAACCCCTCATCGGCTGAACGGAGCTGTCGCACGGGGTGGTAAGGGATCAGAAGCTCTTTCAAGTAGTCGGGACCTAGTCCATGCAGGGCTTTGAAGGTCAAAAGACCTACTTTAAAGGTGATCCACCACTGTATAGGCAGCCAGTGCAGATCGCGCAGCACAGGGGTAATATGTGTCCTTCTAGTCACCCCTGTCATTAATCTTGCTGCAGCGCTCTGCACTAGCTGCAAGCGGCGGATATCAACCCCAGGAATCCCCAAGTAAAGGGAGTTGCAATAGTCAAGGTGAGATGTCACGAAGGCATGGACCAACACGGGTAAATCGCTGGATGGAACAAGGTGTTTCACCCTGGCGATGTTCCTAAGATGATAGAATGTGGACTTAATGACTGCCGACACCTGATGACGAAGAGTCAGCCCATCATCAAGTACCACTCCAAGGTTACACACCCATTCAGAGGTAGGGATCAGATTCCCCCCCCCAGCAATATGCCAGAGGGCTAACCGGACCCCAACCCCCCTGACCCATGACCCGGTCCACCGACCAAAACCTCAGTCTTACCGTGCTCAACTTTAACTAGCTCAGATTCATCCAGTCCTGGATTTCAGCGAGGCAGCTATTAAATACCGAGAGCACTAACCTGGTTGGGGGCAAAAGAAAGGTAGAGCTGGGTATCATCAGCATAGCAGTGAAACCTCAGCCCATACCTTCTTACAATGTCTCCGAGGGGCAGCATATACACTACAAACAACATGGGGGAAAGCACTGAACCCTGGGGGACACCACATTGCACAGGGAAAGAATTGGAGGAAAAAATTCCCGACACCACTCTCTGCATTCTCCTGGATAGAAAAGATGAAAAACATCTGAGCACTGTACAAGACAGTCCACAGATGGACTCCAGACGTTTGAATAAAACCCCATGGTCTACAGTGTCAAAGGCTGAAGAGAGATCAAGAAGGACCAAGATAGAGTGGTTCCTCTGATCTCTCGCCATCAAGAGATCATTGAGCACCCGAACCAGAGCAGTCTCGGTACTATGCCTCTTACAAAAAACAGACTGGAGAGGTTCATAGATATTATGGAGGTCAGGTGGTCATCCAGCTGGTTTGCCACTACCTTCTCGATAACCTTCCCAATAAAGGGAAGGTTAGAGATCAGTCTGTAGTTGGAAAAAAACATCTGGGTCCAAAGAAGCCTTCTTCAAAAGGGGAGTCACCACAGCTTCCTTTAGGGAGCTCAGAAATGCACCCAATTCAAGGGAGCAACAGATTATTTGAACCAGGAACAGGCCGGCAATCTCAACACAACCCAGGATTAGGGAGGTAGGGCCCAGATCTAAACTACAGCATGTAGGGCGTGTCCCCTGGACGATCCGCATAATATCACTGAAAGTCGGCAGGTCAAAGGAACACCAGGAGACAGAGGATTCCATGACCAAATGCCGACCAGAAGCTTCCCCCTTAGAGTGTGCTGGATGGATCTCAGATCTGATGTCGGCAACCTTATTCGAAAAGAATTAAGCGATCTCATCACACTCCTTTTGTGAAAAGGCTCGACGGAGCTGGAGACAGGCTGGGTTGCACTGCCTGTCCACAGTTCTGAAGAGCTGAGCCAGTCAATTCTGAGCAATAGAGATCTCCCTGGACAGGAATTCTGCCTTCTTATGGGAGATCTCTGATTGGTAGAGCCGGTAATGCTCCTTCAAACTAAGGCAGTCGGCATCCAGAGCAGATTTCCTCCAATGACGCTCTAACCATTGTCCCACACATCGCAACTCCCTCAAGGACCCATCAAACCATGGGGCCCGAGGGCGAAGAGAGAGGGGATGAACACGGATGGGAGCAATTGAGTCCAGGGCCGAGGAAATGGCTTGGTTATAGGCCAAAACCATAGCCTCTGGACCCAAGCTGGCAGTCGGAAACTCTGAGAGGTTCAACACCACCATCAGGTCTTCAGGGCACACATCCCATAAAGGGCGGTATCAAACCATCTCCACGGGGCAGACCTATGAAGGGGAGCACGAAAACTGAAGCTCACGGTGTAGTGATCAGACCAACTGACAGGTTCCACCACCAAATCAGAAGCCTCAATCCCAAGGAGAAAAACTAAATCCAAGGAGTGACCGTGATTATGTGTGGCCGAGGAAACAATCTGTGTAAGGCCCAGTGATGTCATCAACTGGAGGAAGTGCTGACCAAAGGCAGAAAGTTCGTCATCGACCCAAGCATTGAAGTCACCCAGAACCATCAGTCTGGGCAACTCCAATGCCATATTGGCAACAAAATCTGCCACTTCCTGCAGGAATCATCTCTCGTCTCCTGGTGGATGGTAGACGAGAGCTATCCTGCAACCCACACCAGCCACAATGGTACACTCAAAGGAGTCAGCCTCCTCAACTGGCACACTCATGAGCCCCAAACTGGTCTTAAAACAGACCGCTACTTCCCCCGCGATCCAATCTCAGGTGGTGAATCACCGAGTAGCCAGCTGGAACAGTCGCCTCTTAAATAGGGCCGGCATTTCCATCCAGCCAGGTCTCAGTGATGCAAGCCAGATCTGCTGTCTCAACAAAATCAGAAATAATAGCTGATTTGTTTTTAACAGATCTGGCATTGCACAACACCGCCCCCGAGTTGGACAGGGATCCGAGGCCGTCCCGACAACTTGCCCATCCAAATAGGAGGAGCCCTTGGGTATGGAGACTAGGCATGGAAAACCATGTTCCAGGCTCCATTTCACCCCAGGGCATCTTCTGGGCTTAACCACCCCTATGTGAGAGGTCTGTTCATTCGCCCTACCACGTCCACGACCTCCACCATGCCCACCCCCCTCCCACGGACAATACCAAGTGCCCGACAGCGCTGGTAGATGGAAAATTGGAGGGGAGGAGGGCAAAAAGGGTGGAGGGCGTGTAGGTCAGAGGATGAATAATGCACGACCGGGATACCTAAACAACACATAATAAAGCGGGAGACAAACTAACTACAAGCAAGTAAACAAAAAATCCTGGTATCTCTAAAATAAAATACACCACGATTGCACTTAAACTAAAAAAACACCCAAAAACATGGACCAAAACCTGAAAAACTAAACAAGTAAAAAATGTACTATTAACAGGTTATTAAAAAATCCAAGAATATAAGGACAGGGAGGCCCTCTCACTGCACCCACTGTCCTTGATATGATGAAATTGGATCAAAAAGAAAATACAGTTATTTTTAGGCACTCTCACTGCCAATAAATATAATATTGAAAAAAGTCCAAACATGTAAGGACAAAATAATAACAATAACCCAAAATAATAACACTCAAAACAATTTAAAACAGCTACAACACTAAGTTAAATAAATTATTATTGTCCAATATAGTTACTGTCCAATATCTTTTTATATAGATTGCCTCTGAAAAGGTCCTTTAAAAGTTGGTGAAACATAGGGTAGCTCTTGCCTAACCCTTATCAAAATAAAAGTCCGGAAGAAACGTGGCACTCTCACTGCCACAAATACTAAATTTAAAGTTGCAATGAGTCTTTATTTCCACCGAGGCTCTCTCACTGCCTCCAGAATAGAAAAATATATGGTTACAGTACTTGACAAAGGTTTGGTCTGGAGCAAAATGGAGGAGCAGCAACCTTTGAAGATCAAATCAATTGCCAGTCTAAAAGAAAACAAGCTGGATGCAAATATTACTGGCCCCAGTCCAGCACATGGAAGGGCACTGGAAAAAAGAAACACCCCACTCAGCCCACTCGAGCCACCCAGTAAATCTAGGAGGCCACAGGGAGCACAAGAGGAAATTTTCCACCAGCCCTCCAACTGGTAGCCTCTATCCCCCAAGGGGAGTCCCAAAGACCAGGCACCTACCACTGTAGCCAGCCAGACCAGTCTGCCGTCCGCTGTTTTTGTCTGGCAATTCGGTCGAAAGATCAATTCCACAGCCAAGTTCACAGCTCCAATAAGTTCTCCTCCAAGCGTAACTTCAAGCAGCAGCTCTGACGGCAGCCAGCCAACCAATGTCAGGGCCCTGGAGAAAGAGACACCCCACTCAGCCCACCAAAGCCACCCAGTAAAAACTAGGAGGCCAAAGAGAGCACAGGAGGAAAATTTTCCACCAGCTTTCCAGCTGGTAGCCTCTTATCCCCACAGGAAGTCCCAAAAACCAGGCACCCACCACCACAGCCAGCTAAACTGATCTGCAGTCCACTGTTTCCGACTAATAGTTTGGCCGAAAGACAGTTCCACATCCGAAGTCACAGCTCCAGCAGATTCTCCATGGGCAAGGCTTCGAACAACAGCTCAGATGGCACCAGGGGAAACCACCGACTGTCCCAGGAGACCCAAGAATCCAAATCCACAATAGAGCCAGCTCCAGGGGAAAAGCCACCGACCACCTCAAATCCTGGTAAACAGTCACAGAACTGCTCGAGGTTTGAACTCCCAGTGTAAGCGTAACGCCCCAGATACCGACAACAGGTACGGCAAAAGTCAGTAACCAACGATAGTATACAGCATACAGATGCAGCGGTTGAATAACGAATGACTAGACAAATTTGAACGGGCTGTAACTATAACGATAGAAGTAGCTGTTATAACGGTTAAAACTATCAAATTAAAAAACATAACAACCAAAACAAATAACGGTAGAGATAACAGTGAAAACAAAATAATAAAAGTGAACAAGGACTCAGAAAATTATTCCATTAGTGCAGCAACCATAAAACTAGCGTGACAGCAGACCCAGCGCGGCCACCATATTGCCACCAAGGATGTACTAGAAGTGTTTCTAAAACATAAAATTTACAAATGACAACATTCAACAAGATAACATAATATACAATATAAATAGCATCATTGCAAAGTCACATAACATCTTATACCACGACACACAAATAACAAATATTAAGTTAAGTCCTATGGTCCAATAATATGAAAAACACTCTAATCAGACAAAAAGTGTATCCATAAAACTCACATTTTGTCTTTAATTCAATTTTTAGGATAGATGAAAACACTTTGATGCCTTCATACTGTTTTCCTATAATTAATTTTAAAGAACTCCATAATCTATTCATAATTATAGGGAATCGCATGTAACTGTACTTATTTTTAGGTTTAGGGAACTCAAAACTTCTAGTGCTCGATCTTCTCATGTTATAAACATATGATTTTTTTTCTAATTTTTCATAAAGATACGTTGGTTGTTTTGTATTTACAACTTTATATATCTGTTTTGCCCAAAATAATTTCCTTTTACTTTCCTGAGTCAACCAATCCAATTCCTCTTGTAATTTACAATGATGTTCACGGTAATCCTTTCTTAATACAAATCGAGCCAAACGATTATACATTACATCAATTTTTGACAGCAAACCCTTTGTAGCTAGGCCGTATACATGGCTACCATACTCTTAACACAGGAAGAATAAGTTGGCTTATTATAGTCTCACTCATTACTCTGTTTATACAAAAACTAGACTGCCTGAATGCCCCTAGTTTTTTATTTATCTTTGATAATGTGTTAGTTATATGAAAATCAAATTTTAACCGATTATCAAACCATACCCCAAGGTATTTATATTCCAAAACTTGGGTCAATATTTTGTTTTGTAATGTTTTAATTTGTATTTGTTTATTTCTTTTGTTCAAATCTTTTCCCTCTTTTTGAAATATCATAAGTTTTGTTTTTTTGCTATTTACTATTAACCCCGAGTCAGATAGCCATGTGCAAAGCCTAGTGAAATCTTCCTGCAGGTACACTTCCATAAGCTCTGGAATCTTACCACCAGAGATCAGGATAGTGTCATCTGCATATAAATGAACACTAGAGTTTTTTACATTGTCAACTAACTGGTTTATGTATATAAGAAAAAGGGTTGGCCCTAAAATTGAGCTCTGGGGCACTCCTTGCTTTACCAGGGCTTTATCTGAAAGTATACCATTAATATACACTTGTTGAGTTCTATTTCCCAAGTAGGACTTAAACCAATTTAATGGAATTTCCCCCATACCTATTTCTTCTAAACGTTCCCCCAACAGGTCATGGGCCACTGTGTCAAAGGCCTTAGATAAATCCACGAACACTGTGCCCACCGACAGGGCGTCCTCTAATTTAGAAGCAATAATATCTACCAAACACATGTGTTTGTGAGGTGACAATTTCACCAATGTGAGCCTCATCAAGCAATGCTTTGTAAGACATGTCACCTTGCTGTCTCATATTCTGTGAGAGTTCAACATATGAGAACTCCCACAGATTGACACCACCTATGCATCCAATGGTTTTCTTTACCTCTTCAATGGAAAGAGTACAGAAAACATGCTTGCCATTTACAGGAGCCAGCTGCAGGAGATCCCCAAGAACAACAATATTCTTCCCACCAAATGGTATGTCATCATCGGTACCAAGTATCTCTTGTAGACGTAGGTGGACGTATGTAAGGAAAACATTTGAAACCATGCTGATCTCATCTATTATCAGCAAATGCATCTTGTCAAACATTGACCCCAGTTCAGAGGCAATGTCATATGACAATTTCCTGTAATCACCACTCTTGCCATGCTCAACTGGCAACATGAATAACCTATGAAGTGTGATACCAGCTATATTATAAGCTGCCAAACCTGTAGGAACAGCAACAATAACTGAGGTTGCAGTCAGTAAGGTCACACACACCTCTGCTTATAGCCTCAAACAAGAAACTTTTTCCAGTCCCAGCAGCACCACTGACAAACACCCTCACTGGTGTGTGCTCCTCACAAACACAGTGTCTGGTACTGTGCTGAATAGCATGTTGCACAAAATGTATCACAGAGTGATACATGACTTTTTGATGTGAGTTCAAGTTCTCAACAATGTTTGTAGCTGACTCTGAGAACTGCATGCTTTGTTGCATTGTACCCTCTACCTCTGACATTAGCACAGCTGCATCATTAGGAGGAAGAGGGGTACCAAGAGTCCCTTCTCCCTCAACATCACCCATTTCCTGTGATGTTAGTGGGGTATCATCATCCAGAATTTTCTTAGCTTTCTCCAGCTGATTTTTTCCCATTTCAAGTCTGTCAATGTAAGTGTCAGAGACATGATTCTTAAAGGTATCATAATTTGCCATGAACTCTTGCTCATATGTGTCAGATAATCCTTTCATTTCAGACTCTGATCTCCAAGGCTTGAACAGAAACAACAGAGCAAAATAGTAATGTTCTTTGCTTTCTGTTGTGTTCAAGCTCAGTTTGCAGTGGTCAATTAGTCATGGTTTTTGCTTTTTCACAAGTGAGCCATCAAACCCAGTGACTTTATATATGCTCTTCTCTGGGTCAGAAGAAAAACCCCACTTGTAATCATACCATTGAGCAACTTCAAAGAGACACAGATCATCCATAGCACTGTGGCACTGTGGATAGTAGTTGTCAATTAAGTTGCTCTTGAGAATATTTGTGGATGTTGGTCTTGTAGCAGCCAGATTCTCAGTTTCTTCATGGCTCTTAAGGACATGATGCCTGTTCTGCTTGTAGTTCACATTCAAAAAATGAATAGAGTCTGACTTGCCATACAGACATACACCTGTAAGGCGGTCACTTGCTTCACAGGTACCACACTCACGGTGTGACAGAGTCTTAAGTCTCAGTGACCATAGCCTAGAAGACATTGACCTATCACAGTTAGACAACTCTTCCCACATTTCTTACAGGTTTTTCTGCTCATGCTTAGTGAAGTACGATGTGACATACCTCACCAAAGCCATTGAAATATCAGCAACAAACTGAACATCAATGTTTGACTGCCACATCAACAGAAGAGAAGGGCTATAGTCATTGATATAGACTTCTGATTCTCTGCTAGGTAGTTCATACACTTGCTTTGTTGATTTTGCCTTCAAGTGGTGTTGCATGGCAGAAAAGACATCATTCAGACAAGCATCCAGGCAAGCTCGTCTTGGGAAACCAAAACAGCATCCAGTGTACCACTGTCCCTTGTTCTTCAGTTTCTTATGACAGTACTTGCCACACAGGTGTCGTTGGAATTTCTGAACCAGCTCCTAAAGTGTTGCACTGTCATACTTGTCTGGAATCTGACATGTGATATACTGTACTTCAATATGAAGCTTAGGATCTCACTTATCTCATTGTCACCAATACGTGGGGCATCTTTTATCCACAGCAACATGTGTATGTGTGGCGCTCCACAAGCTTGATACTCAACCCTCCAGAAGTAGTGCTGGACAATGCCAAGAGGAGGATTTGTCTTACATAGTATGAACTTCAAAAGAACGTGGAACTGGTAGTGGAAGAAACGTGAAACAGTTACTGGATCAAGTGAACATAGTTCGGTGAGAGTCATACTTTGTATGTTCTCAACATCAGAGTTTGCCCATCTGAGAAGATCAAGCAGATCATCCCAATAATATTCAGCACAAGTCAGTGTCACAAACCATGTTGCTGCTCCAAACTCTCTCAGCATACACATCACCTTATAGTGTCAGCTGTACCAATATTCTTTAGTACCATGCATGCTGGACAAAATGGAAGAAAGACTGACTTGGAGTGTTTCATCTTTCTTCTACAGCTTATTTAATAACTGTGCAGCTGTCATATTGGTGAACCCTGTACCAAGTCTCAATGTATGAGCAATACTAGCAGATAGGACACTAAGTTCACTTTCCTAAAAAAGGTGGAACAGGTATGCAATGTTTCTTCAAAACTTGTTATCCTTATGTAGAACTCTTGAGGTCCTATAGTCAGCTCCTGGGACACAAACTTCTCATTCATCTAATCGACCACCTGAGCCAAGTGAAAACAGATCAGGAAAACAATGAGCCTCTAGAGTAGCCTCCCATATACTTACAGGATTGCCCTCCACTTGCTTCATTTGATACAATTCAGTGTTATCCATCACTGGATCCTTCCCATGTAATGGGTGTATGGTGAATTGCTCATATACATTCTGTACAGATGCAATGTCAACCTTGTCCAATATTGCTTTGTCAGAGTTTTCCACAGCATTACCTGTAGAAAGATTAGCAAATGCATCGATGTCAATGTCAGCATAAAAAACATTATGCTCCTTTCAGTATCACAAAGCATGCTTTACCTTCTCAACATTGACTATGTCCTGCCATATTGTTTTTGCCTTAGTTGGCACACCATTCCCCAAGATGACTAAACTATTATCCTGAGAAATAGTGTTAACATTTTCTTGCAAAGGCAAAGGCAAATATACAACAGAGCCCTTCAGAGACCATACCAGTTCTTTGTTTGGTAGGTCTCGCATCCTTGTATTTAGCCTGATGATTGTTTGAAATGGCTTCATGGTCTGAATTAAAATCTGTTCAAACAAGTTCAAGACTGCTATCTCAGGAGGAGTTGCTTCAACTTCCATTTTATTAAGCACAGACTGAGGAGGTAAAGTGTCACTCTTAATCTTGTTACAACAGTAAGTACATAGTGACACAATTCCAACTTCTCCAAAGTCTGACTTTAAGAGAAGATATGCATGGAGATGCCCCCACATTACATTCCAGTGTGAATGTTCTGCAGGTCTATTTTGACACATAACTCTTTATAGAACATGCGCTCACAAGATACGCAGATTACAATGAATTTTTGTGTCTTGCTAATTTCAAATTTAGCAAACTCATGAACAAAATTCTTCAGAAGCTGAGCTTCTTGCACCACTGATGTGTGCATTGCATTTGCATGTTCGCCTACAGTAGCATTAGACCTCAATCTATGAGTTGTTTGCAACTGTTTGATGAACTCCATAAGTCCTTCTACATCTCCATCATTGAGCAATGCTTGAAAGTGCATATAGTCTCGGACAACAGATCTCACTCGATATTATCTTTGTACAAATTTCCGTATGCCAGAGTTATGCACTGCTACCATGTGAAAGTGATGGAAAACACTGTCACAGTTCATGTTCTCTAAGCATGCAAGGGAATGACCCATTAAGCCTGTGTGAGGCCGGATTTCACACTTGTCAATGGTGTGAATCAGTCTATGTTGTTCAGATCTCTTTGTGGTTGCAAATGTTGACAGGAAAGTTTCAATTGACATGATTGATTCTTCCCTGACATTGCATGTAGTGTCACATGCCCATTTCTTTGCTGACGACTTTGGGTTGCTTGCAACCTGTTCAAGTTCAGTGTCATCATGAAAGTCAAGGCTTTCATGAGATACAACTAAGACATTCTGGACATTACCATGTTCATCAATTGTCAAACTGACATTTCTGTTGTGTACATGGTATGCCTCTTCCCAGAAGAATGCTTCTGAATATTCTGAGTAAAACCAGTCTCCTTGAAACACCACAGAGATATTTTCTCTGTTCAAGTGTTCAAAAGACAATAGTTTGTTTCTCATCTCCTCAATCTTTAAACTTAATTTATCAATAACCGATATCATTTCAGCCCATAACTGGGAACGAATTGCAAGAGCTACATTAACAAATCATCTTACTCTCAATCGCAACTTTATTAGTGCAACCTTACTACACAGTCTGTTCCCTTTGCGTCTCATTATACTAGAAATCACATGGTCAATTTTAGGTCTATGGATACGTTTTTTTGAAAAAAAATTGCCTTACTGTGCTGTGCAATAGCAGAACTCACACGTCCAGCATTTTTTGTCTGTCTCGCAGATGTATGCCTTACTGATGACAGTGCTGGGTGTTGTGTCTGCACAGTACCTGTAGAAAGTCTACTGGTTGTTACATTTGTAGAGGAGGTGTTGTCTTTGTTTACATGTACAAACTTTGTGATATGTCTACTTGTAACAGAAGAAATTGTCTTTTTCTTCTGCTGACATCTTGCACCTTTACTGTTTACATAGCATGACAGTGAACCAGCAGTACATCTAGCACTTTTACTTTGTCCTTTGACTTTACAGCAAATGGTCATGATGGAAGATCTCATGTATGTGTTCAATCTCTTGTCTGTTGCAGTGTCCTAAGAAAGAAAAAAGAAAACAGCAATTATTAGTACTACTGATTGATAAGTCATGTGTAAGAATAATGTGCTATAGGTTCATAAGAAGTGCATACTGCATAAGTCATTAACAGCATGTAACAGCACAAAAAGTTGTATTTGTTAAATGCTAAAATGTGAATCACAGTGCGTAAGCAGTTTCAATAATTCTCTGCACTACAGTATTAAACTGAACATTGGGTCAGATTCTAGAAGACTAACGGTTATCAAAACACCACTTGTGGCAAGTACAGTGGCACAAGTATCTGCTTACAACACAGTCAGAAGTTGCAGAATTGTAAAATGGGACTTGCAACATGTTGCAGGCCACTTGTGCCAACCAATAGTTATGACAGCAGGTGTGTCATTAAACATGCTGTGACATGGTGTGATGGTTTTTACAGGAGGAGTTGCAGCATATTCCACTAGAAGATCAAGAAAGTACACAATATTAGGATTGTGGATGAGCCTACAGAGGAAGAACAGCAATGTAAGTAACACCAGTACTTAGGTGGTCTAAGTTTACATACATTCTCTGAGTGCAGATCAGGTGACCTGCTGTTAGTACTACAGGACTCTCTCTCCCCCATCAATAACAGTGTTGTCAGTGCTACACAATGCATCCCACAAACATGACACCACATGGGATCCACCATGTCAGATGTGATGAGCCGGACATCTTGCATCCTCAGCTGTCAGAATCCCCAAAACATCAATGCAGTTGAGGATAGCCCACAGACATCATGCTCTGATACCACAATACTAGTACCATGCAGTGCAGCTGGCCCCCCTCCCCTCCACCTACATTAGTAACTATTACGAACTAAGTGATGCAAATGGTACATAATAACATTGCCATGTGATGCTTGGTAGTCTAATGACAGTATCTCTCCCCACGTACTAGTCATGGTGTACACACATGTCACTGCCACCATGATTGCTAGCCAGTGAGTGGCACATTATGCCTCTCTACTGGATGGTCATCTGCTGAGTGAGCAATGTATGAGTCCTTACTGTATACATGCGATCTGAGATGAATGACTGGGCAAGGGCTACTAGACTGACAGGTATCTTGGAGTAATTGAATAATTAATCATTTTTGCCATTTACTTTGAGTGAGGGACTGGCTGGTTGGGTGCCTTATATTTGCTGGGGGGGCTGTGACTTCTGACATGCCTGTCAGGTATGGTTGTTGTTTGCTCTGTGTTTACGCATGTCACATGTTGCAGGAGTTAGCTGCGAGGACCCAACCCATTACAGAATAGGTTGCAGGGTGTATGTTGCAATGACGTTTGGCGCTAGTTGTCTTTGGCAGGAAGTTGCAAAACATTGTAGAATTGAAGCCATGTTATGCTATTTGCAAGCCGATTCTTTAGAAAAGATAAGATATATAAGGAAGTAATTATGACGTGATAGGGTGGGTACGATTGCCCAATGAACATAGTGCACAGTGGTATGACTATGCACAAAGGTGCACCTGGAGCTCTTAATAGTGTCTGGAAGGCATTATATTACCTATGTTGATCAGTTAAAGTACATATTTCCATCAATGAGATGTTAAAATGAGTAAGAAACTCAAGTTACACAAAACTACAGGAGTTGTATATGCCAAATTTCACATTTTCTGTCATGACCAAAGAACTTGCTGCCTCACGAATGATCCTCATGGTCAAAGCCGGTCTCAATCAAAGAATTTGCACGTTCACGATCAAAGAACATGAAAACAGAATAAAATAGTAGTAAACATTATTTATTATAGTTACTGTGGTAGACAGTTCTTCTAAGCTATAAATATACATGTGTCTATATGGTGTGATGAAAATGTATGAGAAAACAAAGGTTTTTTAAAGTGCTCATCTAAATCGGTTCAAATCTCACGTTATTCTCTTGATCAAAGAAATTGCGAGCTCATGAACGATCCTCGCGATCAATCTGAGTGGCGATCAAAGATTTTTCTCGCTCTCGATCAAAGAATTAAAAGTATTACTATTTTAAAAAAATGCTGAAATATTATTATTTCTACCACATACAAGTGTTATAAGTAATTAAAACACATATGACCACACAGTCCATTGAAAACTAGTGAGAAACATGTTAACTTTATATTTATCTTTAACAGTTCAAATCTCGTGTTATTCTCACGATCAAAGAAATTGCAAGCTCACAAATGATCCTTGCAATCAATCTGAGTGGCGATCCAAGATTTTGCTTGCTCACGATCAAAGAATTAAAAATATAACAATTTTTTGGAAAACGCTGAAATATTATTATTTCTACCACATACAAGTGTTCTAAGTAATTAAAACACATATGACCACACAGTCCATTGAAAACTAGTGAGAAACATGTTAACTTTAAATTTATTATCTTTAACAATTCAAATCTCACGTTATTCTCATGAGCAAAGAATTTGCAGGCTCGTGAACGATCCTCACGGTCAAACCGAGTCGCGATCAAAGAATTTGCATGCTCACGAACAAAGAGCATAAAAATATTGTTAAATGTTACAAGACATTGTAAAAATTATTATTAGCATGATATTTATGTCTGATAAGTAGTAGAAAGACTCATGACTGCTCACTCTGTTAAAACATGAGAATTATACCATTTTTTTTAAACTACAGAGGTTCCAGCATTGAAGTCTTGCGTTATTCTCGTGATCAAGATTTTGCATGCTCACGGTCGATCCTCTCGAACAATGCGAGTCGTGATCAAAGATTTTGCAGTCTTGCGAACAAAGAAATGGCTAACTTCATCATGTGACTTCTCTGAGCCAATACAATCAAAGAATAACAGTTTGGTGGCCATTTTGAGACTGGTACATGAGCAGCAGCAGGTCCAGGGCTACACTAGTAAGTACGAATCACTTTCTGATTTTAAAACATGAAAATATAGTACTAAGCTACTTGGGAAAGAATCTATAAGTTTTTTAACAGCATTGCAAGCACTGTACCATGATTCATGCTGTTTTTTTTGCCAGTGTGTGGCTATCTCTTGCTAGGACAAGTTTAATTCAAAGGTTTGATTGTCACTCTTCTTGACTGTGATATTTATATAAAGAGTGTTACAGGGAAACTATAAAGAGTATTACAGGGAAAATAGTCATAACAGCATGGTCGTTCTGCCCCAATTTTGCCATTGCTTATACCAGTTTGACATTTTAATAACACATTTGCCAACATTTTACACTTCTTGCAGAAAGAGCAGATCTACTGCATTTTTTTCCTACTACACTTCGTCCTAGTAGCTCAATTGTTCTGTGATAACAGTACAGCAATTTGTTTAAATAAGTACTTATTTTAACCCATGTACAATGCTAGCTGGAACTTACATTTTCTGTTGGCTATGCTAAGATGGTATTAACTGTGTTACTGTTATTAGACAGAGTTTAAAACTTATTAGTACTTCAAATAGATAATATCACTCATTCTCAGAAAACATATAGTAACCACTGAATAATCACAGCTGTAATAATAGTATAATAACAGAATTAAAAATAGTTGATTTTTTAACTGTTGAAGACTATGTCTGTGAGGTACATTGCTATGCTTCCACTCACCACTCAAGCTGCTAGCTGAGAAAGAGAGGGAGTTGAGCTTCACAGATCATAATGACTACTAAGCCTATCCAATGGAAATGGCTGTTGTTGGCAAGTCATAAAGTGTGGCCAATGACCAGGCAGTATTCTCCCACCAAAACAAAAAAAATGTTTAATAAACAAAATACCAACAGAAACAGCCTTTACAGACATAACTAAATCTTTTAGGCTGTATGAGCCAATCTGGGATCAGAATATTAGTTGTGATTGTTTTGACTGTGTTTATCTTACAGATACAACTCAACACTAGTCATTCTGCTGATTAGGCTTGGTAGTGCTTGGTAGTCAGACAGACACAATTCTGATATTTCTTCATCTGAGTTTTTAGAGGTTTATTACTCAGCATGGCAGAAAAATCAAGACTGAGTGTATGGATTGTGGGATCAAGTTTGGTGAGAAGGGCAGCAGTTTTTAGTAGGGGTAGTCATTTTGGCACTGACTTGCACCTACCTGACTGCTCAGTGTCTTGGTTTGGGAAGGGTGGCATGAGATGGAAGCAGCTCATGCCAGCCATGTACCACTTGCTGGAGACACAGCCAGAACCAGACATACCCCTAATATATCTCGGAGGTAATAACTTGGGGAACAAAAGGGCAGTTGATTTAATTAAAGCTGCACAGTCTGACTTGCAGCATCTTATCAGTATGTTACCAGCCTGTAAAATTCTGTATTCAGACATTACACAGCGCATGATCTGGAAAGATGAGGATTACTGTACTGCACTTGAAAGATCAATTAGAAAGGTAAACATACAAATATCTGGATTCCTCTGTGCTATGGGAATGCACACCATTCATCACCACCAAATTTCATATGATAAATATTGGCTGTATCTAAAAGATGGTGTGCATCTCTCAAGCACAGGTAATAACATTTTTGTTGGGGACCTTCAAAATGGCATCCTTACACTTCTGTGATTGTGTACCTGTACAACAGTACCTCTCGAGCACATGACATAGGCAGTGCCAAAAATGGCTCTTTTAAGAGCCAATCTAAATGGCCAAAAAATAAAAAAAGTTACACTATACACTTCAATGTCTATAGCTTAGAGTGTGAGTGT
Organism: Neoceratodus forsteri; assembly: GCA_016271365.2. Lineage (NCBI taxonomy): Eukaryota > Metazoa > Chordata > Ceratodontiformes > Ceratodontidae > Neoceratodus > Neoceratodus forsteri. The sequence continues at coordinate 1,783,975,503 of CM057452.1, forward strand.
TCGGTCAACATAGAGTACCTGGTTTACCTGTCAGGGAGGTATAACATTAATGGTAATGACTTGCTTGGGATGTTGATTTGCACTCAGGATGTTATACCTGTTGGGGGGGCATATTGGTTGGCTGTTGCTGTGCAACTTTGTTTTTGTGACATGTGTTCACCTGGTTTTAGACATGCATACTGTTACTATTCACATGTTTTTCTTGGGATGTGAGTCTCCACTGAGTATGGAGTATGGTTGATCTTAAGTGGGGGTCTATTCTCTGACTAAGGATGTGCAACTCCTCAGTGTTCTAAGTGCTGTGCAGTTGCTATCACCCAGTTATGCTGAGTCAGCAGCAGTGAGGCTTGGTTTGCTGGATGCCACACCTTCATTCACACCAGTGACCTGGGTTTGTGAAAGAGCTCATACCATTTAGGGTTGGTAGGGGAGGACTGGGATTGAGCAGCTGATGACTGCTGTGCCAGTACTGCAGAAATGGCTGGGATACAGACCCCTGACTGACAGTCTCTGGGGATGCTTGCTGGTACTGTGGATGTGTGAGTGTCTGTATGGGGGGATACATGGTGGATGTCTGGATGTTGGTGCATGGATGGCATTGCACATCTGGGCTCCTGTTGCAGTGAAAATGAAAGAAAGGCTGGGTGGAACAGAGTAGCTTGATGACTGTGCCCTGAGATGCGGTGAGCAGTGCCATGGGATCTTACTGGAGTGGGTTTGGTGCCGGTGCGGCTGTTAGGGAAAGGGGAGCCCTTCAGCATATTGGCTATGGCTGTGCCAGACCCCCGCCACATCATGTTACTGATATGGTGGCTCTCCCTGCAGGTGAGGCAGGTAGGTGGATGCCCTCATTTGTAAGGTGCTGCAGTTGTGCACAAACAGAACTGTAATGAAAAACAAAAAAGTGATGCAGTTATACTAATAATGTCCATGACTTCAGTTACGTTCTTTTCTGTAGTCAACATTTAGTCCATGGGGAGGGAGGCATTGCCTGGATGGTACTGTTCATCTCCTAAGTGTTGTAGTATGTGTACATCTGCTTTCACAAAGGTATGCTATTGATGTACATGTCTTTAGTTATGGTGTGCAACTGCATTCATCATCCATTTCCTGGTCTGGAGTGGGGGGGTATTATGAGTATTGGCTACTTGAAGGTGTGCAACTGCTCAGTGTCCTAACTTGTATGCAGCTGGTATGATGGAGCTATACTACTGAAGTATGAGTTTATATGAGCTGTATGTCTATATTCAGGAGCTAGTACCTGCTCTGGGTGGGAGGGAGGTATTCCCTGGGTGAGGCTGTGCAATTACTTACTGTTGCAAATAATGTGCAGGTGGTATGGCAGATGTATACCATTTATGTGCATCGGTTTAGTTCACTTGTGGTTATGCAGTTCAGATCTAGTACGTGTTCTTTTATGAGGGGTGGGGTGGTATTGTGTGACTCAGATATTGATTTTTTTTTGCTATTGTCAGTTTTCTAATAGTTTATGTGTATTTGTTTCAACAGATTGCGAATAATTATATAATAATTTATTTGTTTGTGCTCAAACAACTCAAAAGTAAGTAATTCTGTTTTTTATGTTCTTTAGATACTCAGCAGCTCAGTACACTGATGATACATTAAATGATGATTTAAGTACTATTTTAATTTTATATTTGTCAGCCTGTTTTTTCTAGGTTCTGCTGTCTTACCTAGAGACAACAGTGTCAGGGGGTGGGTGATGCTGTTCTAGTAAAACACTAATGTTTAAAATATTTTAGCAGTTGTCGGTACAACAAGCAGTACTGACCACCACTACTACTACTGCTCAGATTTGTTAAATTGTGTGTTGTGGCCAAGACAGACATGAAGAAAGGAAAACCAGACAATCATGTGGCGCCATACTGAATGCCAGCTATTATAGTGCTGTTGGCTGGCTCGTGATAGTTTATGCAGCTGAAGACAATGCACGGTATTATCCTGGTGTGTAGACTGTGGTTCCATGTTTGTGGTACAGCAGGTAGATAACTCTAGAGGCACTGTACTTAAGTTTTAGAAGCACATACTCAGTATATTACTAATAGACCTTGAACTTGCTTTTTGAATGACACTGCAGCAGGTGTCAATATGACATGCTATTTCCTACCACTATACATGAATCAGAGAGCACTTGTGCCTTTGATTGCTACATCTTCATGAGGTGGAGAAAGAAATGCCTCTGCCCTGATAAGATGAGATGTGGTTGTCTACATTGCATTTAGAAAGGGCTAGTAGTGGCTAAAACAAGTATTTGTCAGCCAAGACAAATCACTGAATAGTAAATCAATTGATTTCCTACCGTGTCACAAACATGGGTACAAAGTTTACATGTATATATATATATATTATGAAAGTTTATGTCTTTCATGTTACTATTCTTTGTCTACCATTTCGGGGGCATTCAATTGTTTGAATAATACAGTGCTTTGAAGTTCCCAATTCTTTAGTTGACAATAATGTACTGTTTTGAGTGTAAAGAAACAGAAACAGATCTCAGATACTCACACCATAATATATGTTATATTTAAATTTTTGTAGGCAAATGCACTTTTTTTACAGACAAAAAAATGCCCAAGTCCTGGAGTGATCGGGAGGTGCTGGCCCTTGTTCAGGCTGTCAAAGAGCATGCAAACCCGGGAACTGTCATGCGAGCGACTAACCTAAGCCTGATCCATACCTGGGGTAATGTAGGTCATTCATTTAATTGAGAGATAACTATTTTGTTTAATGTTGAGCATAGTACAATGATGATTACTGTGGATATATGTCATTCAAGTACAGTTTAGTAAGACATATGTCACTGGTAGTAGATCTCATTATGTTAATATGTGCAAAGAGAAGGAGTTATACAGCAGTTAAACATTGTTTTGATGTATGACATGGATAGAAAAATCTCTTTTTAAGACTGATGACAAGCCACGCAGATATATTTCACTTTGAGCAGTACAGTGTGGTCCTTAGAAGAGTTTAACAAGTACAGGAAGTATCCTGTGTTAGTGTTCTTGCACATGCAAGCAGAGTTAAAACACATCTAAACAATTAACATGGTGACAAACCTTGTGTGTGAATATTTTCCGATCTGCACATGGCAAAGACATATTGTAACATTTTGTTAGTGACAGCTTTTGTTGTGTTTTCCTCAATCTACATATTTAACTAGTACAAAATTATTCACCGTACTTTCTTTTCTATGTTTTTATGCAGGTTAGTCACTCCTTGGGGAGAGAGGAGATCACAAGATCTCCTGATGAGTGCAGGAGAAAATGGAAGATCACCCCACCAGACCTTTTTTAAAGTGAAGGCTGTGGTGAGGATATGCAGAGAGTGTAGTAGTGGTATATAGCTTAGCTATGTGGGAGGATGCAGGGAAGCCTGAATTTGGTGACTGTCACCATGCTTGTAAGTATATTTTACTAATGGTGCTAATGGAAATGTACACCCTCATATCTTCTATGTGGTATTTATTGCCATGTGAGTAGACATCTCTTCTGATTTTCTTTTCATTATGTATGCAAATGTTTTTGTCTCATTTTCCAGTTTATGGAACACTGTGTGATTGTCCTGGGAGTTGTCATATGGCAATGCAGCTCCCAGTAACAATTCCATTTCAACAGCCATCAACTGAAGACTGCCAGTGCAGTGATAGGGCCTATTGTCAACTACCAGACAGACTTAAACATTTGTTTACTTCCTTAAAAGCTACATTATGAGAGTTGTGTACTGCTATTGGAACATATGACATTTAGAAGACATGACATTGAGTTATCTTGAAATCTTTTTAATATTATGTCTACAAAATATATGAACATCTGAAATTTGACTGGATCTAAGGCATTAGAGTTCTATCAAGTGTGGCTCAATGTAGAGCTAGTAGTCCTTATTTTGCAGCTGCTCTTCTCTCAAACACTTCCCCTCTGGACATGTTGAAGTAACTCACGATAACTATAATGCTCTTCACGCAGTTTCTTGTGCAAGTAATGTGTTAGAGCAGTAAAATATATCAACTAACAATCTTACTATGTTGGTAGTTATTTGTTACAATTTTATTAGGTGAGATGATACTTTAGACACTAAAAGATTAGTATGGTGCAATTTTTTTAAGCAATAGGACACAGCAGGGTGTGGGTTATTGGTGTGTTTAGTCACACCTTGTGGAGTGTGATGAGGCAACAGCCGAGTGACTTAACAACACAAGAAGTGAATAAGCCACCAATAACCCACAACCTGGAGTGCCTTATTGCTAAAATACAAAGTACCCATCTGTTCAATGTGTTTAATTATGTTGCTTCATAAATACATTTCCTCGGCCATGGGTAATGCAGGATTTTACCACAGTCTTGTGACATGTTTTGAGTAATGAGGTTAGAGAATTTTCAGACACCATTATATAATATGGAATTCAGCATTGCATTAGCAGACAGAACAGACATTGTTCCCTTACAAAATAACCATGTGATGAGATTTTAACATAATGGGACTATTATTAACTATAGCAATCTCTAAATGTCATATATTGAGCCAGTTAGTAGTTAAGAATTGTGAACTTTTGCCACATGGTTTGTTAATGGTCAGTTATTTTTTTGTGTATTGGATTGATTGTTAACACATATAAAGAGGTAGTCTGCATCAGGAAAGGGTCTGTCTGATGTCAAGATTTAGGTATGCCTGATGTGTTCTTTGACACCAGCATACACCTGAGGTTCCACGAAGACAGGAAGTATGGCTGCATCCTGGTGTCATCCACCCCATTAAGTGTCTTGTTACATGTTCTCTTTATTACTAGCAGACACTGGTTGATGTGCTTTTTTATTTCTTTTTGGAAAAATACACTCAATAGTGTGGAATTTAGTGATGTTATTGCATTTGATCTGTTTTTTTTTTAATTACAGTTTTGGGTGTGCAGTTGTTAGTGCTACTGAACTGAATAGGTCATGCAGGTGGAAGAACTATTTTATTTGTAAAGTGGTATTGATGTTAATCATGAAATGGTTTGAAATAATGTTTATTTCTTTTTTTCTCACTCAGCCACTACACCAACTGCCCCTGCTTCCTCCCATCGTGTACAGCTCATGCCACCCCGGAAGGTGTGGCACGAGGGGCTGCAGTAGAGCAGCTGCTTGTGCTCGACTCTGCTGGTGAGTTAAAATGATGTACTGACAACTGTCTTTTAAGTCAATGTCCACTATCTAGTGTTACGTGTTGTGATGATTCTGTGTGGCACAGACTGTATAGCTAATTTATTTTGTCACTTGTGGCATTTCATGTTATTCAAAACATTATCTTCAAGTTAAGAGTTTTACCTCTGCTATGGGTCTGTACTCTAGATGTTACGCCCAATGTTGACAGACTTGCAGATATTGTCCACTGAACCCATCCATAGTTTTATGTAGCTGTATGTATCCAGTGATGATATAGTAAATTTTGGATGGGAGTGTGGAGTATATTGCCTGGGTCACACTATTAAACTCTTCACTATATTGTGCACTGATAAACTGCTCTGGGGATGGGGCACATTGTCTCACTGAACTGCACAACTTCTCACTTACCTGATATATAGTGAATAGTGGAATGTTGTTCTGCATAGAATTCCATTCTCTCTCAGAATGCTGTCCTTACACAGTTCCAATGTCATCGAATACTGTTCTACCCTACTGTGGTAGGGCAGCATCCTAGAACCTCTACACAATGCATGAGTAAGTTTCATTTTGAAAACAAAAGAAGTCACAAAACACATTTTTTACACAGTAGTATGCACTATGAAAAGTACTGCATGAGGAACTCTATGTAGAAACAGTGTGTTTTCTGTTCTTGGGGTTCTGATTACCATGGACCACTTGAGCTTCACTCTCAAGGTCAGAGAATATTAGAATCCCTCTGTTGGAGAACACGAAGGTACTGCATAGTTGCCCATTGCAGTATTCTCTATGTCTACAGCTGATGTGAGAGAGGTATGTGTTCAATATGTACAGTTTTACTTACCTGTGTCTCTACATTCATGATCTACTAGCTGTTCTACATATGTCACACCATTGCAGGGTAATGGCATGCAAGTCATCAGTGCTGTTTGTACTTGTGTGGACTTGCTATAACGAAGGTTCTGTATTGATTTTCATGACTTTCATTGGCTTGACTGGGGAGGGTGGGGGCCATTTTCTCAGTGGGCCTTTTAGGCTATTTACCCCTGTACATTGTGTGCAGGCATATCATGGCTGTATTCCATTCATGTAGAAATGTTTAGCTAGTCTGTGACTATGTACTTAGTATGTAATACATCTTCTAGAAAGCGAGTAGATATAGAGAATTGTGTATGAGCATATTCTTGTATCGAGAGGTTTTCTTGGTGACAGATGACATCAAGAGCGCAGCTCGATAGGTACTCTGTTATCAAGGGAACCTCAAGATAGAAGAATTTCCTTGATTGTGTATTACTGCTCATACACAATCTTTTGTAGTGTGTTGGCAGTCACAGCATACAAAATCACACAAACCAACTGGACAAGACAACAGAGAATAGAAATATTTATATTTTCTTTTTTAAAACTGACACAGTGTGCTGCAGATGTTTCTACAAGTCAAGTTTTAAAAAAAAATGCAACTTCCAGGGAGTATTCTGTGGTTGATACTTTAAAACTAGTTGGTCCAATGGGGAGAATGGGCAACAGATTGTCTCGATAAGGCCTTCAAATTCCTCATCATGTTACCTTGTTTGCAGCTACTAACAAGGCAAGAATACTAGTTACTCTTCTGATTCAGGGAGGAGGTCTACAGTGGGTTGGGAATTCCCTAGTAGATACTATTGGAATCCTCAGGATTAACAATTTAGTACAAGTGATGGTACAGAGGTATATATACTCATACTAATATTCACAGACAAGTAATGTTTTGTCTTTTACTATGTTTTTTTTTATAGAGGATGAACCATCTATGGAGGGTGCTGCTGGAGGAACAGACCCTACAGAGGATATTGAGATTGTGGAGATAGAATCCTCTGTGGAGGTGACACCAGACTCTCCAGCAGTGGATCATCCAGTGGGTGCTGCAGGCCCAACTGGGCCTCCAGCTGAGGAACATAAGTTGCTTCTATCATGTTTTTTACTTTCTTTTTATACAGCATTACTGCCCACTTGGTACACTCATTTGGACTGATGAATTCTGTAATAGGTGACAGAGCACTTCCCTTACAGTGCCAGCCTTGTTCCGCTGTCTCCATACCTTCGTTCTCTTCCTACAGAGAACTTGTGCTGCAGTGTCTACCCATGGGTTGGTAATTGGGACTGGGATCAGTCATCATCCAGCCCTGAGAGGGGTGTTTTCTGGTTTTCTTCCTCTTGGTCCCTCCTCCCGTCAGGACGTCAGCACAGAGGACTGATATCCGGACAGACCCACAGCCCAAATAAAGCCATTGACATCATCGGTATACCTGACTGATACCAGCTGCACACAACTTAGGATACAGCACACTTGTATGATGTTAGTGAGGCAATGGCCCCCCTCTCCATGCAGGCTAGGCACTGTGTACTGACTGCAGATCAACACCACAACTAAAAGTCATGGACATCATCAGTATACATCAGTTATGCCATCTGTGAACAAGTTAGGACACAGAGCTGTTGCATGGCATCAGCCAGACAATGTCCCCCCCCCCGGCGAGGCACTGCATACTGAGTGCAGAGTCACATATCAACTGAAGACATTGATGTCATCAGTATGCCTCACTGATTCCACATGCACAACAGTTATGGCGCTGAGCAGTAACAGAGCCTTAGCCAGGCAATGCCACTCCACATCCTTCTTCTAGCCCACATAGTGGATACTGAGTGCAGAGGTACAGCCCAAGTAAAGACATTGAGATCATTGCTATAATTCACTAATAACAACTGGACACAAGTTAGGACACTGAACAGTTGCATGTCCTCACCCAGTAATGCTATCTCCCTCCACATCAGGTACTGCATCATGAGTTCAGAGAGACAGTGCAAGTAAAGCCATTGACATCTTTGCTATACCTTCATGATACAACCTGCACAGAAGTTAGTACACTGTGTGGTTGCATGGTGTCAGCTAGGCAATACACCCCCCTCATCAGGTACTGCATTTTGAGTACAGAGGCAGAGCTCAACTAAAGATATGGACAGCATGGCTATAGCTCAGAGATAACACTTGCACACAAGTCAGGACACAGAACAGTTGTATGGCCTCAGCCAGGCAGTGTACCCCCCCACCCACACCAGGTACTGCATACTGAGTGGAGAACAAGAGCTCAACTAAAGCCATGGATATTATTGGTATACCTCACTGATAACAGCTGCACACAAGTTATGATGCTCAGCAGTTGCAGAGCCTCATCAACACAATGCTTCCCCCCATCTAGAGCAGGTAGTGGGTCCTGAGTACAAAGATAGAGCCCAACTAAAGCCACTTAGATCATTGGTATACATCACTGATACCACCGGCACACAAGTTAGGACAGTGAACAGTTGCATGGCCTCAGACAGGCAATGCCCCCCCACAGATCAGGTTCTGCATAGTGACTGCAGAGCCACACCCCCAACTGAAGCCATACACATTATTGGTATACCTTACTGATAGGAGTTACACTCAAGTTAGGATACTGAGCGCTTGCACGGCTTCAGCCAAACAATGCCCCCACCCCCAGAGACACAAGAGGTACTGCATCCTGAGTACAGAGCCACAGCCCAGCTAAAGCCATGGATATCATTGGTATACCTCACTGATACCACATGCACAAAAGTTACGCACTGACCAGTAGCATAGCTTCAGTCAGGCAGTGCCCACCTCACCCTCCTGTCCAGACTAGGCACTACATCATGACTGGAGAGCCACAGCCCAACTAAAGCCATTGACATCATCATTATAGTTTACTGATAGCAGCTGCACACAAGTAAGGCCCCAAATGTTGCACAACAGCAATTACATTTTCAGTACAGATGCAGAGCTGTTGAACAGGTCCAAAGTTAGAAATGTGCAATTGTTCACATTTAGCATAGAAGTGGCTTCATCACCCTAAAGCTGCATTATTAGATAATAGGATGGCTGGCATCTGAACAGCTGGCATGCTAACACAAGCCATTGTCAAATGCCCACAATGTCCTTACCAACCCAATTCTGTAGAGATGCCTAGTACCGTGATGGCCGTTCTTCCAGTGGCGCTGCTGCATCAGGTGCTCAATGTACTCTATGAACCTGTGCTAGGAGTAGCAGAACATCTGTTGATATTGTCAATCATCTTCCTACCCTCTGACCGCCGGTGACCCATGTAGGTTTTATCAATTTAACATTTTTGTGTATATCTCTGTGGAAGAAGTTGAATCACAATACTATGTCTTCCACTTTTTAACACTTGAAACAACATATGGTGCATGTTCTTGAATATGGGTGGGTGGGGATCAAGGTGAAATTTGTGCTTGTGAATGATATTCTTGATGGGCAGATACCAACTCACAGTTGCACTGCTGCATTACATTCTGTTACATTGCAGCACATCTTTTGGTGGTGTGATGTTAATTATATTCTGCAATATCTGATATTTGAGGCCTCCAATTCACAGAGATGAACAGTTGCACCAGCATATTGAACAGACATAATGTGCTTAATAGGAGTTCTCTGAAAGATTACTATGTCTGAGAAAGATTTACCCACTGAGTTGCACTGTGTATAAAGATCTTGTTTAACTGAAACTATGTTGGTATCTGGGTGGAAGGGGAGTACACAAGCATTTTACTGTTGTTCAATTTACAAATCATTTGTTACCATATATACTTATTTTTTCCTTTCTGAATATAGTGCTGCATTAATGAAACTCTTGTTATATGGTTTGACCAATAAATGTACAATATTTGGATGTTGTTTTTTATGAAAAGAAATCTAACAACAGGTACTTAATTTGTCTTGTTTTGCTGAACATTTGTTTATAGGTATGACAGCTAGTAGTTACGCAGATAATGACAATGTATTATATTAGTATTCATGTTGCTTGATCTCAGGTTCACTGTTGAAGCACAGTTACTGTATGTTCAATCGGGATATGTGTGGTACACTTCTGTTACAATCAATTTATTTGAACTATACTGTCTGACCTTGAGAAACCTGATGAGTTGGGAAGAGATCACAGAGTACTGTACAAATGGTAGTCTTGCCACATGTGATCTCAGGAGTACCTTGCATGTCGAACCCTAATGTCTGAGCTAGAGTACACCCCGAGAGACCGACACACATATGGTGGTGAGACAGACATAGCGGGCTAGGAAGTGTACCTGTGGAATACTGTGTGACTGGAACATAGGACATCTGTGTACCTGTGTCACAGGGGGGATTAGCATCTGTGGTCCCTTAACTAGTGCACTTCCACACCTGTTGCCTCATTGCACAGGCCTCCCCACACACTCAGGATGCAATGAGCATTTCTGAGTGTATACAGCTGTGCCTCGTTGTAGGCTACCTAGCCATTATAGTGCCACAGTGCAGACAATTAATAGCAGGACACATCACAGCAGGGTGGGGGGGGTCAACTGGCCACAGGTGCTGAGGTTTCATAATTATACAACCGCTGCACATGCTACCATACAGAGGGTCTTGAGGTCTTTCAAGAAACAGCATTTATTGACACCCATTCTGGGGTTTACAGTATCACATTCTGCTGGAAAAAGTGGAACAAAATAGTACCTGAAAGGGTTGGGAAAATGTGTGACCAACAAATGTAAATAACAGTATTATAAAGTTAACACAGGTTTACTGATGTGACATAGATGTTAATACATCTCGTCTATCATTAATACAACAAATAAACACACTTCAGTGTAGCATATTATCAGAACACTACAGTACAGCTTACTTTAATGACATGTGTCTTCTTGTATTTTTTTTGTCTCCACAGGGCAGATAGCCATTCTAAATAAAATAAGCAACACCCTCAGTCAGCTGCTGGAGGCTGTGCAGGGTCACAACAGGGCTGCAGCTGAACACGCCCATGACACTGCAGCAAAATTAAATTATGTTATAGGTCAAGGGGGGAGTTGATAGCTCAAGGGTTGGAAATTATTGATTTGCTGCAGCGTCATGGGCGTGTGGAGCATGAGGCCTTAGTAGCCACCTGTGGGCTTGAGCAAAGTAACAGGAGCCTCACCCAAGTGATTCACTTGCCAAGAGAGCTGGAAGAGGCCTCTGTTGCTTCACTTGAGTCCACACGTGGTCTCATGGTGCAGTTGGCTGAGAACCAGCTGGAGGCCACAGGAGAGGCAGGGGTAAGAGGGAGGAAAGTGCAAGGAGAAGGACCAGTTGGGAGGAAAGGGCAAGGAGAAGGACCAGAAGTACAAGGAGGATACAGTAAAGGGAGCTGAGGGTTTAGGCCAGGGGAGCACGACAAGCAAGGAGGGACTAAACGGAGACAGGAAGGAAGGAGAGATGAGCCAGGCTAGTTTAGCAGATGGGGAGAAGGACCAGTCACGAGCAGTGAGGGGGAGTTAGTGAGGTACAGAAGGCTACTGGAGGAGGGAGGCATGGGATCGGAGGGAGGGGGTGGCCAGAGTAAATAGGGAGGCGGCATGTGGCACTCAGATAGGGGAGGAACAAGAGCCAGCTGGGTGGGGTACCAGTAGAAAGGATGAGAGACATGGAAGGGGAAATGGAGGAAAAGGAGTGGTCAGAGTGCTCCTATTGGGGGATTCTATGATCAGGGGTATCAAATGGGATAGGGAGGGAGAAGCCTGGCCAGTTAGAACAAAATGCTTCCCTGGACTAATGGTGCACAGGGCCAAGCACGAGGTATATCAGCTGGCAAAGGATTGTGGGGGTTCCCTGGACATACTGGTCCACCTGGGTACAAATGACATTGAGGGAAATAGCGACCTAGAGATACAGGCAAGGTTCAGGGAACTTGCCAGGGTCTGTCATGACATATGATGCACAGTTTCCTTCTCAGAAATCCTGCTGGTGCCAAGGGCTAGTGGGGAACACAAAAAGAAGATTAGGGAGATAAACCAGTGGCTCAGGGAGTGGTGTGAGGCCAGAGGGTATGGGTTGATGGGGGATTGGGGGGAGACCTGGGAGGATAAGGAGCTGTATGCTAGAGATAGGCCCCATCTCAATTTGGAGGGGAGGGGAATCCTTAAGTTGAAAATAGAGGGGTTCATTGGTGAAAAGTGGGGTTTAAACTTGTGAAGGGGGAAGGGTGGGAGAAAAGGCTGTTGACGGGGGTGATAAAGAAGGGACTCTGTCTCCACCCCCCTGGGGAGCTGGAGGAATGTGGGAAAAGGCCGACTGGTAAAGTGCGGACCAGGGGAAAATAGAATCCCCATGGGAACACGAGCAGGGGAAATGGAAGTATAGGGAAAGGGTGGAAGGTAGTCCTGCTAAATGCCAGGAGCTTGAGCAATAAAATGCCTGAGCTCCAGGTGATGCTAACTGAGGGAGTGGTGGATGTGGCAGCGGTCACTGAGACCTGGGCCACCACAGGACACGACTGGGACCTGAACCTGGAGGGTTACACTATGTTCAGGAAGGACAGGGGGGAGGGAAGAGGAGGAGGGATAGCAATGATAGTCAAAAACTGCATTGGCACAGGGGGAGTAGAGGAGGTAGAGGGAACTGTGGAGGCAATTTGGGTCACCTTGATAACAAGGGGGGGCAAGAGAGTAAAAATAGGAGTGGTGTATAGACCCCCTGCACTGGCGGAGGAGCTGGAGGAGAGTCTGGTGGCAGATGTTGGGAGACACTGCAGACTGGGCAGGGGAAGGGTGGTGGTGTTGGGGGACTTAAACTTTCCAGGAACAGACTGGGAGACTATGACATCCTCGGTGGCCAGGGAACAGAGGTTGTTGGATGTCTTTCAAGATGTGTTCCTAACTCAGCAGGTGGGGGAACCGACCAGGGAGGCATGGGTACTGGATGTGGTCCTGGCAGACGGTGACCAGATTGGGAGCCTGGAGGTGGGGACCGTTGGCGGGTGATCATGCCATGGTCTGGTTCTGCCTGGAGCTAGGAGGGGTTGAAGGCTGCACAAAGATGGAGGTAACTGACTTCAGGGGGCGGATTTTAAGGAAATGGGAAGGATCCTTAAGGAGCATTTGGATGGGATTGGGTCAGACATGGACGCTGATAGTAGGTGGGAAATCATCAGGAGAGGGGTGCGGGATGCTACCAACACCTGTGCAAGAATAAGGCGAAAATGTGGTAGGGCCCGCAAAACCCTACTGGTGGACCAGGGAGGTGGTGCGAGGAAAGAAGGCAGCCTATAGGCAATTCAAGTGCTCAAAGAGTGAAAGGGATCGAGGGGAGTACGAGCTGATGGCTAGAAGGGCCACTAGGGTGGTGAGGGCAGCTAAGGCAAGGAAGGAGCAGAACCTGGCCAGGGAAATTAGGAGAGGGAACAAGGGGTTCTTTAGATACATTGGGGAAAAAACGAAGGGTGAAGGGGCAGATTAGCAGGATTAAAACAGGGGAGAGATGGGCACAAGACCTGGGGGAGCAGGCTGAGGTGCTAAATGAGTACTTCACCTCAGTTTTCACCAAGGAAAATGGGGGTGCTGCATCATACATGGAAAGAGACAGTGATACTGAGGAGCGGGGGACCCTTACAGATCGGCGGGTCTGGGGAGAGGGAGAGGCATCACTGGAAAGAGGGGGGATGGCTAAGCAGGGAGAAGAGGTAGCGGAAGTGGAAATCACAGCAGAGAGAGTGAGGGAAGCCCTCAGGTCCCTTAAGATGGAGAAAGCACCGGGGCCGGATAAATTACATCCCAGAGTGCTGAAGGTACTTGAGGATGTCCTGGCGAAACCCCTGGCGGAGCTTTTCACCATCTCTCTGAGGACAGGGTGGGTGCCCCAGGACTGGAAGGTGGTGCATATAGTGCCTATCCACAAGGGGGGATCAAGAGAGGTGGCAGAGAACTACAGGCCTGTCAGTCTGACAGCCTGTCAGTCTGACATCGGTGGTGGGCAAGGTGATGTAGGGCATTGTCAAGGAGAGGCTAGGGGGGGACCTGGAAAAGTCAGGGTGCCTGGACGATAGACAGCATGGATTTGTCCCGGGGAAATCATGTCAGACAAACCTTGTGGAGTTCTATGACTGGGTGACGAGTGCCTTGGACCTGGGTAGACCAGTGGACGTCCTCTTTCTAGACTTCAGCAAGGCATTTGACTCTGTTCCTCATGTGGGCCTATTGGATAAGCTGGGAGAAATGGGGGTGGGGAACCAGATAATCAGATGGATAGGCAATTGGCTCCAGGACTGGACCCATAGGGTCATAGTTGGTGGGATAGTCTCATCCCCAAGGAGGGTCATTAGTGGGGTCCCACAGGGATCAGTCCTTGGGCCCCTCCTGTTCAATGACTACGTCTCTGACATAAGGACAGGTATCAGGAGTGAGATGAGTCTCTTTGCAGATGACTCAAAACTGGGGGCCGTGGTGGATGAGGAGGAGGGGAGACTGGCCCTACAGGGGGACCTGGAGGCTCTGGAAAGATGGTATAGAAAGTGGAAGCTGAGGTTCAATGCAGGGAAATGCAAGGTACTGCACCTGGGGGTCAGAAACCCGGGCCAAGTATACACCCTGGTGGGGAATGCTACAAGTCTCGATGGCTGGGAGGGACCTGGGAGTGGTGGTGGATGTCAAGATGAACAACTCGGAGACTTGTAGTAGGGCAGCAGCCAAGGCCAACAGGATGCCGGGATGCATCACTAGGGGTATCACCTCCAGAAGGTGGGAAGTGATACTCCCTCTGTATAACTGCTTGGTGAGGCCGCACCTTGAGTACTGCTTGCAGTTTTGCAGGCCAGACTTAAAGAGGGACATTAAACTCCTGGAGAGGGTCCAGAGGAGGGCAACCAAAATGATTTGGGGCTTGGGGGACAGGACCTATGAGGAGAGGCTCGAAGAGCTAAATATGTACACATTGAAAGAGAGAAGGGACCGGGGGGACTTGATAGAGGTCTTCAGGTACATGAAAGGGTAAATAGAGGAGGAACAGTCAGGGTGCGTTGAAGGAAGGAGGAGGGGGCCACTAGAGGGCATGGGTGGAAGCTGGAGGGGGGAAGATTCAGGGGAGAAAGGAGGAGGTGCTACTTCACTGAGAGGGTGGTGGAGCCATGGAATGCGCTGCCTAGGGGGCTGGTGGAGGCAGAGATGGTGGAGGGGTTCAAGAGGGGGTTGGACAGGTACAGGGGAAGGGTTCTGGAAGCAAAATACAAATCAGCGAGAATATCCAGAACTGGGAAGGGAGAAGCCAGAGAAGATGAGGGGGGCAACAAGGTCAGCTCCCAGGGTGGGAGCTGACCAAACGAGCAGACGCGAAAGACCGTTAGGCCTATTCTGCTGGCACTTTAGTATGTTAGTAAGCCGTACACCATCTGCTTCATCAGGACATGCAGCATCTACAAGATGACCAGCCTTCCAGACCTTCTCAGCAAGAGCCCCTCGAAGGTGCGCCTCTCAGAACACCACCACCTGCAGATGAGGGGCACCACGCTGCACCTAGTCCTGCGCAGGCTTCCTTTTTCTCATCCTCATCCTCTCCCCAAGACCCAACAGCCTGAATGGCCAGTGCCTCCCTGTCACTCCTGGCCATTATTTGTAAATAGTAAATAATATAATTTCTTTTATTTATTTATTTTTTATTTATATGTCCCCCCAACCCCCATTACAAGTATGAAGTAACACTTTTATTTTATTTTTTCAGTACTTTTATTTTATTGACGTTTTATTTATAATTCCTTACCTCGTGTGAAGAAACACATTTATTTATTTTTGTATTTGTCATTTTAAAAAATATTGTACAGATAAGTTTTATATTTTTCTAAAAAAATATATTTTATTAAATATTCTTCTTTTTCAATGATGTGCTTGACTCCTTTTTTTAAATATGTATGTACTACTACTATAAGAAAGTTTACTTTCATTGGCATCTGTCTCTACACCTGTTATTTTGTACATGGTGGTGCTTGAGGGCATTGCTTGGGTCACTCTATGCAACTTGCCAGCGTCATAACAGGTGCAACTGGTATCAGTTATGTATCTCGTATATATCAACACCTTTTTGTTGACTTTACCTGTGCACTCAAGATACACTAAGTCATCTGCACATGTATGGGTGCATTCACTCATTGGCGCTATCCAACAACTGAGTGTCTTAGCATGTGTACAACTGATACCGATCACATATACAATTGATGTTCACAGCCTCATTTTACTTGTGGCTCTGTTGTGAACATTTAAGTACCTAGGTTTGGGAGGAGTGGGACATTGTCTGCCTGGCACTATCTAACTGCTCTGTGTTTTAACAGGTATATATGTGCAATTATACTAGGGGGTATGAAAATCCTGTAACCTCATTGGTAAAAACAGATAACATGTCTATAGGGTATATCCTGTAATAACCCACGGCTGAGAAATGGCACTTATAAAAACGTACTTAAACACATTTCAAATTTATTTTACACATGGGTCCATTCTATATTCACAATAAGGCACTCAGGGTTTGGTTATTGGGGTTACCCACTTCTTGTGTGGTTAAGTAACTCAGCTGTGCCTCATGACACATCAGACAAGGGTGGGTTAATCCCAACTAACCCACACTCTGCACTGAATATACAGTAGCTCTCTTGTGGTGGGGGCATTGTCTGGCTGACACCATGCAACTCATCAGTATTCTACCTTTCTAGCCAATGCTATGAAGGAGGCATACCATTGATGTACGTGCATTTAGTTGGACTCTACTTCTCTACTCAGCATGCAATTAATGGTATGTCATGGTTCGTGTCATTCCGTGGCTGAGACTATGCAACTCATGGCAGTCAGGAATAATCCACAGCTGCTATAACAGCCATGTGACATTAAGGTACATCCGTTTACTTCAGCTGTGGTTTTGTACTAAGCAGGTACTACATGTTTTGGGAGGGGGGCATTGCCTGCATCAATATGTGCAAGTACTCAGTGTTCTGACTTGTATGCAGGTCCAATGAGAAAGGTATGTCAGAAATGTATATGGCCTTAATTTGCCTGTTACTGTGCACTCACCATGGAATTATTGGTTTGAGGGGGGGTGAGCTCATTGCATAGCTGATGACATGAAATCATGACTGTGAGACCTGGTGAACAGTTGGTATCCAACAGATACAGTGTTGATGCTCATGATCTTGTTTGGGCTATGATTCTTGACTTACGATGCAGTAGCTGTTATGCAGGGGAAGGCTGATAACTTGGGTGAGGCATTGCTCTGAATCTGTCTTATATAAAGCTTTGATAAACTTTTTTACATGTAGTGTGGTAAGAGAACCTTGCATTTTTATTTCTTTCTCAAAAAGTCAGGAAATTCTTTATAAAAAGCTGTGTTAATGCAACAGTTAGGGTTTTTACAGCGACAAAAGTGAGGAAATTTGACATTAGGGTTTTCAGCCTAACTCTGCTCCCCCCACTGGCACATGCACCCACATACACACACACACACACACACACACACAGAACACACAACTATGGGGGACAGTACAAGGCAAGACAACCAATCACAGACAGGCATCATAATGCAACAGAAATAACATACAACTTCTTAAGCATACCATTACAGGCATCGATCATCATGTTTCACCAATTGTATGACTTCTCCTGGCATCCCAGTCTGTTGTCTGCGTAGAGCAGGATGTGCTAGAACCATATCAGACAGAGCTACCAATACATCTGTCTCATCACTCATATGGTGCTGTTTAACATACATTGAAAATTTACTGGGAGTGTACGGCTATGTTGTAATGGACAAATACGGAGCAGGTGGTAATTCATGGTTTTTCTACTTATATAATGGTGGTATATAGAAATGGGCAAGTTGGTTACAACATGGGGCTATGCTGTCATGCACAAATAGTCAAGTTGGTGTAGCATAGCAACTAAGAGGGCCTGACACTCTCACTAAAACATGAGATGTATTTCTTATATCATACTGTTATGCATTAATGGGTAATTTTGGAAAGTTTATGTAAGTGGAGTGGGACTAAAGCTCATGAGTTCTCATCAAGTGATGTGTTTGTCTACTTTTATCATGGTGATATGCAAAACGAATCCAGGTTCCTATAGACCTATATCAGTTTTACCAGTATGTGCAAAAATATTTGAAAAACTTGTGTGTTTACAGTTAACAAATTATCTTACTAAATACAATATAATAACATATTTGCAATCAGGCTTTAGAAAAGGACATAATACACTGTATACAATATTAAAAGTGGTTGATGACATGTTGAATTTTTTGACAGAAACCAGGAAGTTCCATCGATCTGTCGAAGGCATTCAACACTGTACACCATGTCATATTATTAAATCGATTAAAGAAGGTTGGTTGAGGTATTCCAGCATTAGGTTGGTTTCATACTTATCTGAATGGGAGGTTACAATCTGTCAGATTGGGGGGTTGTTGTTCTACGCCAACCACTTTGACAAATGGGGTACCCCAAGGGTCAGTGCTTGGCCCCCTTCTTTTTTTGTTATACATAAATGATTTACCAAACTATTGTTCACCTAAGACCTATATACAACTTGAAGCTGATGATACTATATTGTATGCCAGATGTGATGATATAGACACAGCAATGTTGATCTTGCAACAAGATTTTTACAAAATACAGAGGCAACTTATTGAATTAAGATTGCTTTTGAATGAACAAAAAACACAGTGGATGTTATTTAGTAAGAAAGACCATAAAGAGACAACCAAAAAAGAACTTAGATCTTTATCAACAACTATCTTAGAACGTGTAGAATCCTATAAATATTTAGGAGTTATATTAGATAAAAATCTGACTTTTGAGCTGCACATAACATCTTTGTCAAAAACATTAAAGAGACGTCTGAGTTTCTTTTATAGGAACAAATCTTTATTCAATTTAAAGATTAGGAAGCCATTGGTTTCTACTTTGTTCTTACCCATATTGGATTATGGCTATATAATTTATAAAAATGCTAAAAAGTCATTACTGTGTTCACTGAATGTCTTATTCAATAGTGCCTTAAGATTTGTAACACATCTTCCGTTTAGAACTCATTGCTGTGTTTTATACCAAAACTCAGGATTTTTCTCATTGTTTGATAGGAGGGATATTCATTGGAATTTACTGGTGTATAAGTTTGTGCTGCAGACATTACCAGTCTTTTTATTAAATTTATTACAAATTAGGTCACAACAACAATATTCTTTAAGGTCATCTACCTGAATAAGTTTTTATATACCAAGATGTAGGACTAAAACTGGTGATAAAATTATATCAAGTTTAGTGCCCAAAACATGGGAACGACTGTCTAAACAATTAGACATTACAGTATTGTTGCCATTTAAATGCTGTAGGTCCTCCTTGATGACTTTGTATAATAAACACTGTAGTTGCTATGGATAAAGTATGTTTTTATGCTTCATATTCATAATGTAAAATGTAATTTTATATTGAAACTGAAATTTTGTATGTAAGTTTTCTAATTTGTCTTGTGATGTTTTATGTTTGGATACAATTGTAAAAGAGATAACATTATCTCAATTTGACATCCAATAAAAAGTTGAAGTTGAAGTTGAAAAAAACTCAAGAATTTGGTGAGAAGATTGGCCTATTCTGGTATGTGGAAATGTTCAAGTTGCTGGGGCTTTGTTCCCAGTAATATGTGTGTCTTAGCAGTTATGTTAAAGTGTTACACAGAAAGAGGCAAGTAGCTGGAGTCATGGGTATGCTGGTATGCACAAATGGAAAAGTTCATGGTAGCATGGTATTATGCTCTTATATTGAAATTAACAGGTTGCTAGGGGCTAAGTACCATGTCCTTAACAATTCATGTAGTTAAGTATTTAAATTATTGTGTTATCCACAAATAGGCAAGTAGGCTGACACATCACACTGCCCTGTTATGCGTAAATGGGCAACTTGGTAATAGCATGTGGCCATAGTCTTATGCAGCAACAAGCAACTTAGTGGAGGTGTGCAGTATGCTTTGATGCAGAAATGCCAACATTGGTAGTAGCACAGTACAATGGTCATATCCAGAAATTGAAAATTGGTAAGACAGTAGTAGACCAAAGGGCTCTACACACCCAACAATACATGTGGAGTACTATCGGTAATATGCTGTTATGTAGAAGGCTGTGCACATATAGGAGACTGGAACAGCATGAGGACTAATACAGTTGGTGAAACATGATGATGAATGGCTGTAGTGGTATTTTTAAGAAGCTGTATGTTATTTCTGTTGCGTTATGGTGTTTGTCTGTGACTGGCTGTCTTGCCTTGTACTACTCCCCATAGTTGTGTGTTGTGTGTGTGTGTGTGTGTGTGTGTGTGTATTTGAGTGTCTATACCTCTGCTTGTGTGTGTGTGTGTGTGTGTGTGTGTGCGCCAGTGGGGGGAAGCCAGAGTTAGTGTTGAAAACCCTAACATTGAATTTCTTCACTTTTGTCTCTGTAAAAAACCCTAACTGTTGCATTAACGCAGTGTTTTGCAAAGAATATACATATATATATATATATTAGAGGCAAAAAACTCCATTTAATGCATCAGTTAGGTTTGTTTCCACAGCAATAAGTGAGAATCAGTGTTAGAGTTAACTCTATGATTTCACTTACTCTAACCAGCATTAAAGACAGTCGCCGGCCTCAACTTCTCACCCCATCACATGTGTAAGCAGCAGAAGTATAGAGAATGGGGTGAGAGTTAGGACTGAACACTCAATGCGCACTCTCAATGCCAGTTGGGGTGGGCTGGGGGTCAAGGGGTTTATAACCCTAACACCTTACTTCACTTTTGTCGCTGTGAACAACCCTAACCAATGCATTAAATTGAGTTTTTGCCTCTAATTTCCCTTCTTTTTGAGAATGATAACAAGAAATAGTGAATGTAATGCAGCGGTGGGAGCAACGGAAAGGGCCCCGCGCTCCCGCCACGTGATGTCTTGTGACATAGTAACAGGAACAGCAACGAAAACAGAAGTGCTAACAGTGGTGCACATGGTAACACAAGCATGAATGAGACTAGAAAGGGTAACGCACATGGTGGCATAGACGGGAACGGTCCACCACGTGATGTCTTGTCACATAGTAACATGGTGCCCGCAAATGGAAATGTCAATGGGCATGGTGATGCAAAGCGAAACAGAAAGAGAAACAGTACTGTAGACACAAATGGCAAAAAATAATAGAAACACAAGCGCAAATGAAAACACAAAGGATAACGCACATGGTGGCATAGACGTGAACGGTAAGTGAAACGGGTACAGAACCGCAAGCGGAAAGGGCAACGGTAACAGTAATGTAAGTGCACAGGCTGGTTTTCCCCAAAAGCTACATAGAGAAAGACAGTGAGTACAAAGAATGTAAGCATAATAATGGGTCTCGGAGTAGAAAATGAGGAGTTGGAATACTAAATAGCTTATAGTCTTCTGGGAGTCTTTCTGGAGGCTGAGATGCTGCCCTATTTGCAGAAAACTCTCTGCCCTGAGGGAGGAAATTGCCCGTCTTCAGGCCACACTGCACAGTAGTAAGGGGACCTTCCCCCAGGCCACACTGGATGGTAGAAAGGGAACCTCCCCCATCCAGGGAGCACCAGAGCCACCACCACTACCTCAGAGGTTGCGAAGAAAGCACAGCAGTTGAACCACAGTGGGCTCAGGGAGGGTGAGGATGGTGGAACAGAGGCACACCCAGTCAGTTGTTCCACTCCATAATCCATACACCATTCTGGGGGAGCATAGCTTCCTATGGATGCACCCGCAGAGGAGACTAAGGAGGCTGAGGACAACTGTCACAAGGGAGGCCCACAGGAAGGAGGCAGAGGACACCACAAGGAAAGGAAGCAGTTCCTGGTGGGGGACTCAATTATTAGGGGGCTAGAACTGGGGGGAGCAGGGAAAACTGAAGTAAGGTGCCTGCCTGGTGCCATGGCTTGGAGATACAGGAAGCGCATCCTCAGGATCACGAGTACAGCTGCACGGGAGTCTGAGCTGGACATCATTGTCCACCTAGGGACAAATGACTTGGCTAATCATGAGATTAGAGCAGTGCAGAAGGACTTTGTAGAATTGGAGAGGGGCCTAAGACAAGTAGCACACACAATATCCTTCTCTGAGGTGCTGCCTGTCAATGGCATGAGTGAGGTGAGGGAACTTTGCACCATGCAGTTTAATGAATGGTTGCAAAAATGGTGTGGAGCACAGGGGTTTGGCTTCATTGGGGACTGGGGTTCCACCTGGAGGGACACCAGCCTATACTGGCAGGATGGTCTGCATCTGTCCAGGAAGGGAACAAGTCTTTTGAGCAATCAGTTTAAATGCTTCATTGGCAAGCTTTTAAACTAGTCAAGGGGGGAGGCACTGATAAGCAGCAGGAAAAACCCAGCCTTTCCCTACAAAACAGGGTACTAAATGATAAAAAGACCGAGGTAGACAGGTCAGTGGGGGATGCTGCAAAAGAAGGTAAAGCCATCAAAAAATGGAGAGCAATGAGTACCAATGCCCATAGTCTGAGTAACAAGCTTCCTGAATTAGTGGCCTTGATGGAGGAGGAACATCTGGATATTGTGGCAGTCACAGAAACATGGTACACACAAAACCATGACTGGGACATAAACATACCAGGATACACTATCTACAGGAGGGACAGGGAGGGTAAAGAGGAGGAGGAGTAGCTCTTTACATAAGGGAAGGAATCAAAGCAACAGAACAAAACAGAAAACAGGGAGGAGAAGAAGCACTGTGGGTAAATTCTGAGACCGGGTAATGGCACCACAATCCACACAGGGTTGTATACAGACCCCTTCTCAGGTGTGGAGGAAATGGACAAGGAAAATGATAGAAAAGAATACTTAGAATGGCAGAAAAGGGAGATATTGCTGATGGGTGATCTGAATATGCCAGATGTTAACTGAGTGCAGGTTGCAGCAGCCACTTCAAAGAGGGTTATTCTAGATGCCCCAAAGGGGCATGCCTTAGACAACTAGTATTGGAGCCCACTCAAGAGGGAGCAATCTTAGACCTAGTTCTCTAAATGGAGATGAAGAGAGGATCACAGATGTAGAAGTGGGTAGCCATCTGGGAACTAGCTACCATTGAACAGTATGGTGCACAATAAACACAGCAGAATAGAGTCGAAGCCATACAAGGCAAATGTACTGGACTTTAGGAGGGCTGACTTGTCAAATGGGTGAGTGCCTAGGACTGCACTAGCAAATGGGCAGGAAGGAGGGTGGAAGAACAATGGGGAAATAATAAGAACTGCCATCACAGAGGTAACAAGGCCTTTGTGTGAAGCAAATTAACAAACAAAACGATGTAAGAAACCACTATGGTTCTCAAAGGAAGTGGCAGTGAAGGTTCAAGAGAAAAGAAAGCATTCAGGGAGGTACAAGGAATCACAGAAGGAGCAGGACAGGGAACTGTATCAGTTAAAGCAAAAGGAAGCTGGGAAGGCAGTCAGAACAGCAAAGGTCCAAACCGAGGAAAGATAGCCAACCTGTGTTGCTTAAGGGGGATAAAACCTTTATAGGTACATCAGGAGCCGAAGGAAGACCAAGGGAGGGGCTAGTGAGGCTTTAATAAAGAGAAGGGAGGGTAGGCAAAAGGTGACTGTGAAAGACAGAGATACTAAACAAATTTTTTGCTCAGTATTTACAAAGGAAGTGGGAGGTTACCTAAACAAACAGTAGAAACACTCTGGATACAGAAGTTGATACCGCCCATTTACAGAAGAAAGGGTTCTGAAAGAACTCTTAAAACTGAAGGTGGACAAAACAATGGGGCCTGATGGATTCATCCCAGAATTCTAAAAGAACTAGAGGTAGAACTAGTGACACCACTGGCTACCCTCTTTAACAAATCATGGGAGGATGGGTGGTGCGAGGACTGGAGAAGGGCAGATCTTGATTCCTCTCACAAAAGTGGGAGCAAGGCAGAAAAACTACAGACCTGTTAGTTTAACCTCAGTGGTAGGGAAAATGATGGAATCACTCTGAAAGAAAGAATTGTTGAGTATCTAGAGGTCAGAGGGCTCAGAACCCAAGGCAGCATGGATTCACAGCGGAAGGTCATGCCAGACAAATCTGATAGATCTTCTTTGACTGGGTGACCAAAGTAGTAGATCAGGGAGGGCCGGTGGACCTACCCAGACTTGTAGCAAGGCATTTGACAGTCCCACACAAAAGATTAATATCTGTTAGCCAGCCTGGAGTGGGTCCCAAGATGACAGCCTGGGTAAAAGAATGACTGGAGAATAGACACAGAGAGTAATAGTAAATGGAGTCCACTCTGAAGAAAGGAGGTTACTAGTGGGGTACCACAGGGTTCAGAGTTAGGACCAGTCCCTTCAATGTCTTATATGTTTATACTGCAGAGGGACTGGAAGGAAAGTATGTCTCTTTGCAGATGACACAAAGATCTGCAACAGAGTTGATGCAATGTGGGATGGAAAGGATGAGAAGGATGTCAAGTTAAGGAATGGTCAAATGTATGGCAGCTAGATTCAATGCTAAGAAGTGCAAGGTAATGCACCTGGGAAACAAAACCCAGGGAAGAGTACACAATGGGAGGGTGAGATACTAACAACAACAAAATGGAAAGGGACCTGGGGGTAGTCATATCAGATGACCCAAAGGTGGGCAAGCAATGTGAGAGGGCAAGGAGGGTTGGGGATACTGGGATGCATAGGGAGAGGCATCACCAGTAGAAAACAGGAAGTTATTATCCCTCTGTACAGACAGTTGGTGAGACCCCATCTGAGTACTGGTGCAGTTCTCTGGAGACCCAATCTCCGCAAGGACATAGACAGGATGGAGGCTGTCCAGAGGAGGGCACTAAAATGGTGCAGGGTCTGCACCAGAAGACATATGAAGAGAGACTTAAGGAGCTGAATATGTAGCCTCGAGGAAAGGAGGGAGAGGGGAGATGATAGAAACTTTCAAGTATCTCAAGGGAATCAACAAAGTCCAAGAGGGTAGCATTTCAAAAAAAAAGAGGTGTGCAAGAACGCGGGGGCACAATTTGAAGATAGAGGGGCAGCTCAGAGGTGATTTGAAGTATTTTTCACAGAGAGGGTTGTGGATGCATGAAACGCCTTCAGAGGAGAGGTTGTGGGTCAAAAACAGTGGTGGAATTCAAGCATGCATGGGACAGTCATAAGGCAATTCTAGGGGGTTGGGGTAGGAAGAAGTAGGCTGCTGGTTAACTAGGAGCTGCAGCTTATCCATTAGGTAGGGAAATGGGCAGACTGGGTGGGCCAAGCGGTCCTTATCTTCCGTCAAAATCTATGTTTCTATATCTCAGGAACCGTACGACGTGAAAAAAATTTAAAAGTCATATGATTTATAGACTTTCCTAAGCATAATTTGTATTTAGCCCCATTAGGGGCTAAGTGTTTCGATGAAAGTCCGTATCTCGCATTCCGTTTCCGAGATACAGGCCCTGAAAAGCAATGAGCGTCATCTAATGTTATCCTATGGGAAGTAAAGAGAAGTTCAAGTGTCATAACTTTGGCTCTGTATTTTCACCCAAACACTATAATAAGGCACATCTATGGGATGTTGGCTGTCTTCCTCCAAATTCTCAGCCCAAAAGACAGAGCTCAGCTATATTACAGCAGGGCCAAAGGATTACTGCAATGCATCAGATGCCGTAATGTTATCCTATGGGAAAAAGTGTCATCTTTGGAGTACTGTAACTTTGGCGCCGTGTAATATTTTTGCAACATAACACTGAAAGGCACATCTGTGAGATGTCAGCTGCATTGCCTCCAAATTTCAAGCCAAAGCACCAAACCATTCTTTTGCAGCAGGGTGCTAAAGAATTGCTGTCATTTTCCCACAGCCTAGAAAAGTACTGTCACAATTTGCGAAACCTTTCACAAAAATTTGTGACACTTTTCGTGAGGTAACACTTACTTCTGTGAAAGTATTTTTTCCAGAAATTTGAAAAACGTATTTCTGGGGTGTTTTAACTCAAAATAAAGACATGGCTAGCATCCTCAGGCTCCGACTAGGTGAATACAAATAGAATTAGGTTGCTAGATGATCCCAAACTTAAATGGCAAGCATTTTTTTGATCGCTAATTGAAAACAAGATGGCGGATTTGCGAAAGTAAGAGGGCCATTTGCGAAAGTAAAAATGCATTTGAGACACTGTCAAACTTTTTGTTAACTTTTCCCATTGACTTATAATGGGAAATTGTTTTTTGAATAACTTTTGAACCGTTTAATAGTTTTTCACGAAATCTTCAAAAGGCACATCGGGGACCCTGGCCGCATGTTCTCTGAAGATTTCGGACCAGTCGCACAAACCGTGTGACCTGTAGGCATGACCGTAGAATTCCAGAAAAAGCGTAAACACATGAGCAGATCACGCTTAATAACTCCGCAGCTGTGTACCTGACCAGGAAAAAACTTGTCAGATCCCAAGGAGTATGGGTCTTGATCATATATTCCAAATTTCAGGCAAATCTGTTAAACGGTTCCAAAGTTATTAAGGTGCAAAATTTTGGGTTTAATATGTAAATGGCTCCTCAACCCTAACTATGGTAGCACTACCGCATTTTACCATAATATATATATATATATATATATATATATATATATATATATATATTCATGGCAAAACTCCGTTTAATGCATCAGTTAGGTTGTTCCACAGCGATACAGTGTGAGGAATTATGTTGGGTTGAAAACCCCAACTCCGAGATCTCCCCCGCACTACACACACACACACAAGTATGGGAGGATCAAGTCAACACAACCAATGACAGACATCCAGCAGCAGGTGACAGAAACACAAACAATTGTCTAAATGTACTACTTAGACATCCCCACCCACCTGACCAGGTACTGCATGCTCAGTGGAGATCAACAACAGCAAAACTGAGGCCATGTACAGCAAGCGTACACATCCCTGATTGCAGCTGCACTGGCGTACCACATAGTAGTTGCATGGCTCACCTACTGATGCCCCAAACCAGACCACACCACATGTGGTGGGCCACCCTGAGCAATAGAGTTCAGCAAAAACCAAGGAGTTGTACAGGTATAATATCTCTGATTATAACAAGGGTTGAGAAATGCAGCTTTCTAATTGACTGTAAACATTGTAACAGCTCTTATGTTTAGTTTTTATTAACATACATGATGAGAGCTAACCAGCATGATGAACATGGTTTAATGTTGTTTAAAAACAGTTTTATTATGATAGCATTAAGCCACTCCCAGGTATTATGTTAATGGTCAGTTTATCACTGTCTAGCGACATGTGGCACTGCTATGCCTCATTCAACAGTAAACCCTCACAGGATGATTAATAGACCATTTAGCATAACTGTTGGTCATGCCTTATTGCTTAATTGTCTTTATGAGTAGATACTTCTCTGCTAGGTACTGCAGCAGCTTTGTAACACAGTGTCCCAGATTACACCATACACTGTCTAGTTACTGGAGAATGGCTGTGAATATGAACTCATGAAGATGAACAGTGTAACTTGATCATTACAGTCATCGAAACCTTAGTGTGATTATAACTGACAGAGTCATGATAGAGAATAACCCTGCTGTCCTATTACACTTACCCCATTGTGAGTTAAATCAATACTAAAAGACATTCTGTTTATATTCACACCATACCTACTTGATTCCTGTTGTGCCACACA
The DNA here is from genome assembly GCA_016271365.2 of Neoceratodus forsteri. NCBI lineage: Eukaryota > Metazoa > Chordata > Ceratodontiformes > Ceratodontidae > Neoceratodus > Neoceratodus forsteri. The sequence continues at coordinate 1,784,003,175 of CM057452.1, forward strand.
TTAACATAGTTATCACTTTGATAGCATCAGTGACAGAAGTGTGTCAAATCCAAACGCTAGCACACAGCCTGAGTATGAAACAACTGTTAAAAATTACACTGTGTCCATAAGTGGCATAGATCACTCATTGCAACACATAGCAAATGTATTACTATTTGAATAAGTTGAGTCATCACAGATGCAATGAGATTGTCTTTATCAGGTACAACATACTCAGTAGTGCTTCACAGGAAAATCTATCCTATATACGCCTCTGATACAGGTACGTCATTGTTGGCTCAGTAGTGCTATGATATTTGAAGTTGCTTGGCCTGATCCATGCAATTACACTGTTTCTTACAAAGAATACTTACTGCATCTTTAGTATTGAAACACACTGAAGGTCTATGTATGTACATCAGCAGTACACCTTCATCAGTAAGAATGCATCTGATACTGGCGATGCAAATTTCACAGCGTTGAACAGGCAATGCTTTTTCCATACGTTACATCAGCCTCTATCTTGAGTAAACCGTTGCAGTAAATTGTACTACTTGTAAATCACATACTAAATGTAACACTACTTTTATCTTGAGCATGCTAGTGTCTTGTAGTTAATTTATGTACTTCTCTTAATTAATGTATACCACTAGTGTTAAAACCCTTCTACAGCTGTCATCATGCACCTTCAGCATTTATATTGATCTAACGGCACAGTACCAGTTGTGTGTGGTGTGGTGGGCATCGGTAGGTAAGGCCATGCAACTACTAAGTGTGGTACGTTGTGTGCAGCTGCAATCAGGGTATGTACATTTGGTGCATGTACTCAGTTTTGCTGTTGATCTCACTGAGCATGCAGTACCTGGTCAGGTGGGTGGGGATGTCTCTTAGTACATTTAGACAATTGTTTGTTATTTCTGTCACCTGCTGCTGGATGTCTGTCATTGGTTGTGTTGACTTGGTCCTCCCATACTTGCATGTTTATAGTGTGTGTCTGTGTGTGTGTGGTGCTGGGGTGAATGCGAGTTAGGTTTTTCAACCCTAACATTGAATTTCTCACTTTTGTCTGTCAGGAACAACCCTAACTGATGCATTAAATGGATTTTTGCCATGAATATCCTGTCTTTTTCAGAACTATTATCACCATAGTATATGATTTATAGTTGTAAGAATACTGCACATACATACCAAAATGTTCCAATATCAGGAATACTTAAAGTCTTGTAGTAGTATTTACTGTTATTTACAGTGAACAGTACTTCACTGTGAATCATATTGTTTTTATATAACTCTATTCATTGTAATTTGTCATTGTTATTCCATTTTGTATTTTTATGTAACTTGGTGTCTACTCTTTTTCTTTGTGAGCACATATATAAAAGAAAAAGATGTACATAAGTAAAAGAGTATATGACATGAGATGGACACCATTAGTTCATCTACTGAACAAATGGATATGTTACCGTAGTAACTTGTCATTTTATAGACATTGGGTTTACAACCAACTTAGGTGGTAACCAATCATGTGAAGAGAGGTGGAAGAGAGCTTGTGGTACTGAATACATAACTTTGTGGTACGTCACCAACACAGAAATTTCACTTGTTGTAATAGTACACATACTATCTTCATCATGATACATACAGACACATTCTGTAGCACTAGGTGTATGAAACAACAACAGTGTGCCACAAATAGTGTAAGGTAGCATTGTTTCACATCTCTCAGTTACTTCTATAGAGAATCACAACTGCTTATACCACAATAGTGTGGTATGATCTTTTCAGCAACAAATGAGAAAATAATAGTTGTGTAAATCTTTGTTTGAAACTATTTTCAATAAACATCCTTAGTACACAATAACACACCAAACACAAGAGAGTATGAATTCACTATTTTTTTACTATAAAAATATTTAAGATGTTTAAAATGAAACACAAACAAAATATATTTTTTTATAAAACCATAGAAAAATATATATTTACAAAATATTATATTAAGACAAGTCAAAAATACTTATAAAAGTGTGTATTGCTTCATACACAAATAAATATTTTATAAAAAAAAAGTTTTTTTTACATGATGATAACAACAACAAAAAAAATTTAAAAGTCCTTTTCTAACTAAATGCAAATGTTTGGTCAAGACTTGATAGAGGTGTATGCACTGCTTGAGGCAATCCAAGGTGGAAACTGGATTCGTGTGGAGGCGCAAAGGAAGTGGAAGTTGTTGCTCCTCCAGATGATATACCGGACTACTGTGAAGGTGGCCAGTTTGGCCCAGGGAAGTTGCGGAACAGGTGGTGCTGTGGAGGTGAAGCACTGGTATGGGCTGGTTGGGTAACATCAGTCATTTCGCTACAATAGTACCAAGCATGAGGTTGATAGTCCGCTGGTGTTAGTGGCCTCCCAAGAAGGACAGCATTCTACACTGCCCTTCAAGGAGCGCAACATTTTGTTTCAAGAGACTGGTAACTCGCGGCATTTAGCTGTCTATAGCAGCGGCAGTGGCCAGTACATCTTCTCAATCGCCAGCCCTACAAAGATTCAAAAAATGATGAATACACAAGACAAATAAAACAGTTATGACTTTCAAATATTTAACTTCAAATATTTCCTAGGTACTGCAATATCATAAATGCATTAATTTCAAACTTATGATAATATTTTGAAGTGTGATGCTAAACTATTTTGTTATGTTATTTGTGTCTCTATTATACTTTATTAACTATATAATGTAATGAGCTGACAGTATCAAAAACCTTATAGTTACATGTGGTTTACAATGCTATTCTTCTGATTTATTCACTAGACATAAATATTCAGTATGTACATACTTTTGCATAATCAACAGTATAATACCATACAATTGAAATAGATCCTCATCAAATGTGAGAATTGTTACTTCACCATGTCTACCTATAATGTCTAGTCATCTCTGCAATAAAAAACGAAACTACCTTGACATGAACACTATCATAATATACTTTAAATGTGTACATAATCATGATCACTTTGATGATTGTTTGAAAAGAAAAGAGCTTTTTGGGTGATATTTCAGCCCTCAATACATATTAATCAGTTTTAAATAATTAAGTTACTGATATTATATGCATTCAGCAGAACACCATTAACAAGCTATCATGTAGAATTATCAGTAGACTTACATTCTGGGAATTGTCTGCACCAGGAAAATCATAATAATTATGTCTCTGCTAAAGCACAATCCTATATGTCCACCAATAACCTGCATATTTACATATCAACAGCAAAAATGCACTCCACAAACATGCCAGAGATTTCAAGTACATAAAGAACATAAATAACAGATTTTTAGGTTGCATAACTACAAGAAATTCAGGACAACTAACCTAAAACTTAAACTAGAGTATGGGAAAATCTAGTCAAAATAAACAGATTTAATTCATTGGTGCAGTGTTGGATGTCCGTGAATGTGTAGATCACTGTGCTGTTGCACTGACACAGGGTAAAATTCTTCAAGACAATGTGTATGCAGCAGTAATAAGGTTCTTTAATGTACTACTGACATTATGAATAGGGTAACAATTATCAATGCCAATTGTTGCTTTGCATATCATTAGCATTGATAGTGTAATAGTCAGAAAGTTTCTAACTGATGCCAGCACCTCACACTCCTGCGCAGAGGATGACAGGCATTAGCGTGTGTCCTCTGGCTGTTAGATACTGCAGGGCAGGAAAACATGTTGGTCATGTATGTAACAAAAAACAGCTGTGCAGTACATTAGGAGGTGAAAAAAAATTACAGTGTTCAAAATTTGGTATATAAATACACAACATTTTCAAACCTACTACAGTGCATGGGAAATATCCAGTACCTGATTGCAATGATAGAATGTAATGCTCATCTGACAACAAATGTTTTAAATAGTCATATTAGCACCTTTGCTCACATACAGTCTCACTGTTATGTCCTCACACTGTACCAAAAAGTGATTTCGCACAGCACCCACGCCATCATATAGTGAAAGTGTGAAAACACAGTTTGACAGTATAGGTGAGCATTCAAAGTGTACCACTGTGTGGCACAAGGCCGTGCAGCATTGAAAAATTTAGCAATGTGATGTGTCTGGCCCAATATTTAACACAGTTTCGATAATCAGCAACTTTTTTTAATAGCACCCCACCCAGTCACAGCCAGTGTATGATGTACTGGAACTTGCACCATTGCAAGTGGTCAGACTACTGTGCATTTTACATGTGGTGAGACAACTTCCATAGTGCCATGTACAAATGTGATATTCATAGTGTGACATGCAAACAGTAAGCCATTACTCACTCCATTATAAATTTTATCAACATTCCTCACTTCATTATCACCTTTGAAAAATCCACATATGTGACAGTGCACTGAATATCATCACACTGCACTGTAGAGGTAAGTATGAGGTTGGCAAGGCTGAAGAGAGACACACTGCACAGCAATCAAGTTTAACTGGGAAAAGGGGTCATGAAGACTACAAGACACATTTTGAACTTTTACATTGGAAAAAAAACAAAAATCATCATTGGACACTTTTTGTGTTGCACACCATTTAGCTCACTAGGATATCCTCCCAGCATGTTGTCTGTTTTTGGGGCTTGGATATCTGCAGTCATCAATGCATTGCCACCCTTGTAAGCTCACAGCACAAATAAAGTCAATAATGCCAACAGAGATTGGGCCTCCACACCAAACAAAGATAGTGGTACTGGCTCGTACCCAAGGGATATACACACACCCCCTCACAATTCAACATTTGAGTGAGTATGCCAACAGGCAGTGGGCTCCCCTGTCATCACACTAAAACAGCAAGGTAGTTATCAACAGGAGCATTGATCACCACCAATGTTGGACAACTATAGGCTACTTGCTGCTATGCAGATACTAGCAACAAGACATAACCAAATGCTGTTCTTGAGTATGATAAGCTTTTTCTTGAAATTGAAGTAGAGCCTACTTACAAATGCAGGGTGATTGCATTATCCTGTACACAGCTACTGATGTGTAACCTGCATTCACCCAACAGCATTACAGCCCCAATCAGCATACTGTTAACATGTTTGCTGCAGCTGCAGCAAGGCAACATAAAAGAAAAGTTTAGACTACCGTAAAATTACATTATTAATTACACACCTGGTGAACTAAGACACAATAATAATAACATACATTCTAAGTTCACAGTACTGTGGGACTACATCTTGCTTGGAAACATTTTCAGATTTCTCTTATGTGGTGGCTGAGTGCTGGCTCCTGCTTCACCTCCACTGGTTCTACATCAGCAGCTTCCTGGGCTCTATAAAGCAAAACAAGTTAAAAAATGATCACATTAATAAATGAAATATCAAGTTAAAAGTCTTTTCTTTAAATGTCAATTTCAATACTACATCATTGCAGTATAACTATCATATGAACACATGTCTCTTTTACAAAATAGCTGTCTCTCCAGCTAGATGTGTTCTTAACTCAGTATTACATGCATACAACAACTCTTCTTCATCTGCAGAAAGGCACACAAAGTTGAAATTATGAAACCATGTGTCTGTGTTCTTCCAAGACAAATGTCCATGCAATCCAGAACACTTAATATAAGAAATCCATGTTTTTCTGGTGCTTCCCTAACAATGTTTGTCCAATTACATTTTCACAGAAAGAAAACACAGACATCTATAATTGATAGTATACAGTGCAGAACAAGCAGTGCCTACCCATCAATGGCAATAGTTAAAACACTGTGATAATGCATATTTCTTTCAGTGAAACATCCTAACAACCTTTATATGTACCTTTAATTTACGTTACATGTAGACATAACTATATGATGACCTGTTTTAAAACAGTTTGACAAAATTAATTATTATAATAGCAAGAACACAAATATATGTATCATGTTACTCTTCACTTAATGAGACCCTCTAGTTGAATATGTATAGTCGCTATGTAGTTGTTACATATTACCCTACAGGAATGTTAAACACATTAACAAATATGTAGACACTCTATACCTTTCGTCCATTTATAAATATAGCAATAATAAACATGAAACATTGCCAGCAGATATAGAAATAATAAGTCAATAAGCATCTAGGAGCATCTGGTAATCATCAACAGATAGGTAATTATACAGCACACTAGGTGAATACCAGTGAGAAACCAACAACAACATTACAATTGGTAATCAATTACTCATTGTACATGGAAACTCCACCACCAAAAGTAACAGAGGACAAGAGATCCCCTCCAAAACACCACATGTACTGACAAGTACTTCCTTATGGACATACATCCATTGTCGCTATTGCTACGAAAAATAGTATCCCACTACATGTGTGGTGTAACAGCAGTTTCTCATGTTGATGCGGGATCTTGTTCCAGTTGCCACTGCACATTCACTAGAGTTGGTTACCACCTTTAAAAAGTATTTTTTGTCAGAAGAAAGTCTCATTTCTTATTTGTAAACACTTATAAAAGATTTGGAATACTATTCTCTCTATGCATTAACAGTTTTGACAATGCCAATGTTAAACGTAGGTGGTTCAGAATAGCGCCCTCTAAATGCATGTGCCTGGTATGCGAAATGCTTACAGAGCATGGAGATTTTAAGTCGTACACCAGTAATGGGAATTGTTGTTAATTATGAAATTTGTCACCTGATCACTTTTTCTTTTATTTAGAGTCATTCCCCACAGTCACCTCTTTACAATTTTTAGTTGTAGAATATCAGATGGAAATTTAGCAGTAACCTGAGGGCAAAGCTGACAGTTCACCTTAAGTGTTGTCTGTTGCCAGATGAGACTGCCTCTTTCTTTCTTTGTATGGAATGATTAAAAAATGCTTTCAACCCACTCAACAAGTAAAAAGATATACATGATTCAAACAATACTTAATCAGTAAAGACCTTTTTTAAAAATACAGCCTTAACTTCTGCAGCTAACACATAACATTATTTCCTAACACAGACCAATAACATAGTACAATTATTTATATCAGACTCTTACTATTGGACTCAATAATATTACACTTTCTGTGTCCGACTGACCACCTCCACAGCTTCACGCCAGTTGGTACTACCTCACGAGAAGCCGGGAGACCTCCGGTGTTCTGGCACCTAGCGGTCTTATCTGCTGTCAGTACTATCTTGTATTATGTGTAAGTAAGGTTTGGCTGATGCAGGCAGAAATAGAATGGTGCGTTGGGCCCCAGCGGTCCTTATCTGCTGTCCATTACTATCTTATTATATGTAAGTGAGTGTCGCTGATGCAGGCAAGGAATAGGGCAAGACTAGGTGGGCCTAGCCAGTGCTTATCTGCTTTATCCGTACTATCTTATTAGGTAAAGTAGGTGTCGCTGATGCAAGCAAGGAATAGGAGCAGACTAGGTGGGCCTAGCGGTCCTTATCTGCTGTCAATTACTATCTTATTATGTAAGTAAGGTGTCGCTGATGCAGGCAGGGAATAGGGCAGACTAGGTGGGCCTAGCGGTCCTTATCTGCTGTCAATTACTATCTTATTATGTAAGTAAGGTGTCGCTGATGCAGGCGAGGGAATAGGGCATTTTAGAGTGAGCCTAGCGGGTCATTATCTGCATCAATGACTAATCTTATTATGTAAGTAAGGTGTACGCTGATGATGCAGGAGATATAGGACAGACTAGGTGGGCCTGGCGGTCCATTTTCTGCCGTCAATTACTATCTTATTATGTAAGTAAGGTGTCGCTGATGCAGGCAGGGAATATGGGCAGACTAGGTGGGCCTGGCGGTCCTTATCTGCTGTCAATTACTATCTTATTATGTAAGTAAGGTGTCGCTGATGCAGGCAGGGAATATGGGCAGACTGGTGGGCTCCTGCGGTCCTTATCTGCTGTCAGTGACTATCTTATTATGTAAGTAAAGGTTAGCCATAAGATGCTGACGGCAGGGAATATGGGCAGACTAGGTGGGTCATAGCTGCCTATATCGCTATCCAATTACTATCTTATTATGTAAGTAAGGTGTCGCTGATGCAGCAGAGAATAGGAGCAGACTAGGTGGGCCTGGCGGTCATTATCTGCTGTCAATTACTATCTTATTATATGAAAGTAATATGTCTCTGATGCAGGCAGGAATATGGGCAGACTAGGTGGGCCCTAGTGTCGCTTATTCTGCTGTCAATTACTATCTTATTATGTAAGTAAGGTATCGCTGATGCAGCAGGGAATAATCTGGGCAGACTAGGTGGGCCCTAGCGACATCATATGCGTCACCATCAATTATTATGTAAGTAAGGTGTCACTGATGCAGGCAGGAATAAGGCAGACTAGGTGGGCCTAGCTGTGTCCTTATCTGCTGTCAATTACTATCTTATTATGTAAGCAAGGTGTACGCTGATGCAGGCAGGAAAATAGGGCAGGACAAGGTGAAGCCTGGTGGTCCTTATCTGCCGTCAATTACTATGTTATTATGTAAGAAGGTGTAAGCTGATGCAGGCAGGAATATGGGCGAGACTAGAGTGGGCCTGGTGGTCACTTATCCTGCTGTCAATTACTATCTTATTATGTAAGTAGGTGTAAGCGCTGATGCAGGCGGGACTATGGCCGAACTAGGTGGGCCTGGCGGTCCTTATCTGCTGTCAATTACCATCTTATTGTGATGTAAGTAAGGTGTACAACGCTGATGCAGGCGAAAATATGGGCAGACTAGGTGGGCTTAGTGGTCCCTATCTGCTGTGAATTACTAACTTATCATGTAAGTAAGGTGTCGCTGAATCAGGCAGGGAATATGGGCGAACTAGGTGGGCCTAGTGGTCATTATCTGCTGTGAATTACTAACTTATTAGCAATGGTGTACGCTGAATCAGGCAGGAATATGGGCAGACTGAGGTGGGCCTAGTGAAGTCGCTATCTGCTGTGGTGCTTTCTTATTATGTAAGTAAGGTGTCACTGTGCAGGCAGGAATAGGGCAGACTAGGTGGGCCTAGTGGTCATATCTGCTGTGGTGCTATCTTATTATGTAAGTAAGGTGTCGCTGATGCAGGCAGAAAATAGTGCAGACTAGGTGGGCTAAGCGGCCTTATCTGCCGTCCTACTATCTTATTATGTAAGTAAGGTGTCGCTGATGCAGGCGCGAATAGGGCAGACTAGGTGAGCCTAAGCGGTCCTTATCTGCTGTCCATTACTATCTTATTAGGTAAGTAATGTGTCGCTGATGCAAGCAGGGAGCAAGAATTAAATTGGCTAAGCGGTCATATCTGCTGTCAATTCCTATCTTATTATGTAAGTAAGGTGTCACTGATGCATGGGGAATAGGGCAGACTAGGTGGGCCCTAGCGGTCCTTATCTGCTGTCAATTCCTATCTTATTACCAAGGTGGTGTCACTGATGCAGACAGGAATAGGGCTAACTAGGTGGCCTAGCGTTCCTTATCTGCTGTCAATTACATCTTATTTATGTAAGTAGGTGTTGCTGATGCAGACAGGGAATAGGGCAGACTAAGGAGACTAGCGGTCCTTATCTGCTTGCTGTCAGTTACTATCTTATTATGTGTAAGTAAGGTGTCACTCTGATGCAGCCAGAGATAGGGCAGACTAGGAGGCCTGAGGTCCTTATCTGCCGTCAATAACTATCTTGATGTAAAGTGAGAGTATGCGCTGATGCAGGCAGGGAATAGAGACTGAGACTAGGTGAATTTTCAATGGGTCATATCCTGCTGTCAATTACTATCTTATTATGTAAGTAAAGTTAGTACGCTGATGCAAGCAGCGGTATGGAGCGAACTAGGTGGACCCTGGCAGGTCCTTATCTACCTGTCAATTACTATCTTATTATATGAAGGCAGGTGTCGCTGGTACAGGCAGGGAATATGGGCAGACTAGGTGGGTTATGGCGGTCCTTATCTGCTGTGAATTACTATCTTATTTGTAAGTAAGGTGTAGCAGCTGATGCAGGCAGGGAATATGGGCAGCCTAGGTGGGCCTAGTGGTTCTTATGTGCTGTGAATTACTATCTTATTATGTAAGTAAGGTGTCACTGATGCAGGCAGGGAATAGGGCAGACTAGGTGGGCCTAGCGGTCCTTATCTGCTGTCAATTACTATCTTATTATGTAAGTAAGGTGTCGCTGATGCAGGCAGGGAATAGGGCAGACTAGGTGGGCCTAGCGGTCCTTATCTGCTGTCAATTACTATCTTATTATGTAAGTAAGGTGTCGCTGATGCAGGCAGGAATAGGGCAGACTAGGTGGGCCTAGCGGTCCTTATCTGCTGTCAATTACTATCTTATTATGTAAGTAAGGTGTCGCTGATGCAGGCAGGAATAGGGCAGACTAGGTGGGCCCTAGCGGTCACTTATCTGTCAATTACTATCTTATATAGTAAATGTCACTTGCTAATGCAGGCAGGAAATAGGCAGACTAGCTGGGCCTAGCGGTCCTTATCTGCTATCAATTACTATCTTATTATGTAAGTAAGGTGTCACTGATGCAGGCAGGGAATAGTGCAGACTAGGTGGGCCTAGCGGTCGTTATCTGCTGTCAATTTCTATCTTATTATGTAAGTAAGGTGTCACTGATGCAGGCATGGAAGAGGGCAGACTAGGTGGGCCTAGCAATCCTTATCTGCTGACAATTACTATCTTATTATGTAAGTAAGGTGTCTCTGATGCAGGCAGGGAGTAGGGCAGACTAGGTGGGCCTAGCGGTCCTTATCTGCTGTCAATTACTATCTTATTATGTAAGTAAGGTGTCGCTGATGCAGGCAGGGAATATGGGGCAGACTAGGTGGGCCTAGCGGTCCTTATCTGCTATCAATTACTATCTTATTATGTAAGTAAGGTGTCGCTGATGCAGGCAGGGAATAGGGCAGACTAGCTGGGCCTAGCGGTCCTTATCTACCGTCAATTACTATCTTATTATGTAAGTAAGGTGTCACTGATGCAGCCAGGGAATAGGGCAGACTAGGAGAGCCTAGCGGTCCTTATCTGCTGTCAATAACTATCTTTTATGTAAGTAAGGTGTCGCTGATGCAGGCAGGGAATAGGGCAGACTAGGTGGGCCTGGCGGTCCTTATCTGCTGTCAATTACTATCTTATTAAGTAAGTAAGGTGTCACTGATGCACGCAGCAAATATGGGCAGACTAGGTGGGCCTAGCGGCCCTTATCTGCTGTCAATTACTGTCTTACTATGTAAGTGAGTGTAAGCTGATGCAGGCAGGAATATGGGCAGACTAGGTGGGCCTAGCGGTCCATATCTGCTGTGAATTACTATCTTATTATGTAAGTAGGTGTAGCTGATGCAGGCAGGAATATGGGCAGACTAGGTGGGCCTAGTGGTCCTTATCTGCGTGAATTACTATCTTAGCTATGTAAGTAAGGTGTCACTGATCGGCAGGAATAGGGAGGAGCGAGACTAGGTGGGCCTAGCGGTCCTTATCTGCTGTCAATTACTATCTTATTATGTAAGTAAGGTGTCACTGATGCAGTCAGGAAATAGGGCAGACTAGGTGGGCCTAGCGGTCCTTATCTGCTGTCAATTACTATCTTATTATGTAAGTAAGGTGTCACTGATGCAGGTGGGAATTCGGCAGACTAGGTGGGCCTAGCAAACCTTATCTGCTGTCAATTACTATCTTATTATGTAAGTAATGTGTCACTGATGCAGGCAGGGAATAGGGCAGACTAGGTGCGCCTTGCGGTCCTTATCTGCTGTCAATTACTATCTTATTATGTAAGTAAGGTGTCGCTGATGCAGGCAGGGAATAGGGCAGACTAGGTGGGCCTAGCGGTCCTTATCTGCTGTCAATTACTATCTATTATGTAAGTAAGGTGTCGCTGATGCAGGCAGGAAATAGGGCAGGAGTAGGTGGGCCTATGGTCTTATCTGCTGTCAATTACTATCTTATTATGTAAGTAAGGTGTCGCTGATGCAGGCAGGGAATAGGGCAGACTAGGTGGGCCTAGCGGTCCTTATCTGCTGTCAATTACTATCTTATTATGTAAGTAAGGTGTCACTGATGCAGGCAGGGAATAGGGCAGACTAATTGGGCCTAGCGGTCCTTATCTGCTGTCAATTACTATCTTATTATGTAAGTAAGGTGTCGCTGATGCAGGCAGGGAATGGGCAGACTAGGTGGGCCTAGCGGTCCTTATCTGCTGTCAATTACTATCTTATTATGTAAGTAAGGTGTCGCTGATGCAGGCAGGGAATAGGGCAGACTAGGTGGGCCTAGCGGTCCTTATCTGCTGTCAATTACTATCTTATTATGTAAGTAAGGTGTCGCTGATGCAGGCAGGGAATATGGGCAGACTAGGTGGGCCTAGCGGTCCTTATCTGCTGTCAATTACTATCTTATTATTTAAGTAAGGTGTCGCTGATGCAGGCAGGGAATACGGGCAGACTAGGTGGGCCTTGTGGTCCTTATCTGTTGTCAATTACTATCTTACTATGTAAGTAAGGTGTCGCTGATGCAGGCAGGGAATACGGGCAGACTAGGTGGGCCTAGCGGTCCTTATCTGCTGTCAATTACTATCTTATTATGTAAGTAAGGTGTCGCTGATGCAGGCAGGGAATAGGGCAGAATAGGTGGGCCTAGCGGTCCTTATCTGCTGTCAATTACTGTCTTATTATGTAAGTAAGGTGTCGCTGATGCAGGCAGGGAATAGGGCAGACAAGGTGGGCCTAGCGGTCCTCATCTGCTGTCAATTACTATCTTATTATGTAAGTAAGGTGTCGCTGATGCAGGCAGGGAATATGGGCAGACTAGGTGGGCCTGGTGGTCCTTATCTGCTGTCAATTACTATCTTATTATGTAAGTAAGGTGTCGCTGATGCAGGCAGGGACTATGGGCAGACTAGGTGGGCCTGGCGTCTTATCTGCTGTCAATTACTATCTTATTATGTAAGTAAGGTGTTGCTGATGCAGGCAGGGAATATGGGCAGACTAGGTGGGCCTAGTGGTCCTTATCTGCTGTGAATTACTAACTTATTATGTAAGTAAGGTGTCGCTGAATCAGGCGGGGAATATGGGCAGACTAGGTGGGCCTAGTGGTCCTTATCTGCTGTGAATTACTAACTTATTATGTAAGTAAGGTGTCGCTGAATCAGGCAGGGAATATGGGCAGACTAGGTGGGCCTAGTGGTGCTTATCTGCTGTGAATTACTATCTTATTATGTAAGTAAGGTGTCGCTGATGCCAGCAGGGAATATGGGCAGACTAGGTGGGCCTAGTGGTCCTTATGTGCTGTGAATTACTATCTTATTATGTAAGTAAGGTGTCACTGATGCAGGCTGGGAATAGGGCAGACTAGGTGGGCCTAGCGGTCCTTATCTGCTGTCCATTACTATCTTATTATGTAAGTAAGGTTTCGCTGATGCAGGCAGAAAATAGGGCAGACTAGGTGGGCCTAAGCGGTCCCTTATCTGCTGTCCATTACTATCTTATTATGTAAGTAAGGTGTCGCCTGAGGCAGGCGGAATAGGGCAGACTAGGTGGGCCTAGCGGTCCTTATCTGCTGTCAATTACTATCTTATTAGGTAAGTAAGGTGTCGCTGATGCAAGCAGGGAATAGGGCAGACTAGGTGGGCCTAGCTGTCCTTATCTGCTGTCCATTACTATCTTATTATGTAAGTAAGGTGTCGCAGATGCAGGCAGGGAATTAGGCAGACTAGCTGGGCGTAGCGGTCCTTATCTGCTGTCAATTACTATCTTATTATGTAAGTAAGGTGTCGCTGATGCAGGCAGGGAATAGGGCAGACTAGGTGAGCCTAGCGGTCCTTATCTGCTGTCAATTACTATCTTATTATGTAAGTAAGGTGTCGCTGATGATGCAGGGTATAGGACAGACTAGGTGGGCCTGGCGGTCCTTTTCTGCCGTCAATTACTATCTTATTATGTAGGTAAGGTGTCACTGATGCAGGCAGGGAATATGGGCAGACTAGGTGGGCCTAGCGGTCCTTATCTGCTGTCAATTACTATCTTATTATGTAAGTAAGGTGTCGCTGATGCAGGCAGAGATATGGGCAGACTTGGTGGGCCCTAGCGAGTTGCTATCTGCTGTCAATTACTATCTTATTATGTAAGTAAGGTGTTCGCTGATGCGGAGGCAGGAATATGGGCAGACTGAGGTGGGCCTAGCAGTCCTTATCTGCTGTTAATTACTATCTTATTATGTAAGTAAGGTGTCGCTGATGCAGGCAGGGAATAGGGGCAGACTAGGTGGGCCTGGCGGTCCTTATCTGCTGTCAATTACTATCTTATTATGTAAGTAATGTGTCGCTGATGCAGGCAGGGAATATGGGCAGACTAGGTGGGCCTAGCGGTCCTTATCTGCTGTCAATTACTATCTTATTATGTAAGTAAGGTGTCGCTGATGCAGGCAGGGAATACGGGCAGACTAGGTGGGCCTAGCTGTCCTTATCTGCTGTCAATTACTATCTTATTATGTAAGTAAGGTGTCACTGATGCAGGCAGGGAATAAGGCAGACTAGGTGGGCCTAGCGGTCCTTATCTGCTGTCAATTACTATCTTATTATGTAAGTAAGGTGTCGCTGATGCAGGCAGGGAATAGGGCAGACTAGGTGGGCCTAGCGGTCCTTATCTGCTGTCAATTACTATCTTATTATGTAAGTAAGGTGTCTCTGATGCAGGCAGGAATAGGCAGACTAGGTGGGCCTAGCGTCTCTATCTGCTGTCAATTACTATCTTATTATGTAAGTAAGTGTCGCTGATGCAGGCAGAGGAATAGGCAGTCTTGGTGGGCCTAGCGGTCCTTATCTGCTGTCAATTACTATCTTATTATGTAAGTAAGGTGTCGCTGATGCAGGCAGGGAATAGGGCAGACTAGGTGGGCCTGGCGGTCCTTATCTGCTGTCAATTACTATCTTATTATGTAAGTAAGGTGTCGCTGATGCAGGCAGGGAATAGGGCAGACTAGGTGGGCCTGGCGGTCCTAATCTGCTGTCAATTACTATCTTATTATGTAAGTAAGGTGTCGCTGATGCAGGCAGGGAATAGGGCAGACTAGGTGGGCCTGGCGGTCCTAATCTGCTGTCAATTACTATCTTATTATATAAGTAAGGTGTCGCTGATGCAGGCAGGGAATATGGGCACACTAGGTGGGCCTAGTGGTCCTTATCTGCTGTGAATTACTATCTTATCATGTAAGTAAGGTGTCGCTGATGCAGGCAGGGAACATGGGCAGACTAGGTGGGCCTAGTCGTCCTTATCTGCTGTGAATTACTGTCTTATTATGTAAGTAAGGTGTCGCTGATGCCGGCAGGGAAAATGGGCAGACTAGGTGGGCCTAGTGGTCCTTATCTGCTGTGAATTACTATCTTATTATGCAAGTAAGGTGTCGCTGATGCCGGCAGGGAATATGGCAGACTAGGTGGGCCTAGCGGTCCTTATCTGCTGTCAATTACTATCTTATTATGTAAGTAAGGTGTCACTGATGCAGCCAGGGAATAAGGCAGACTAGGAGGGCCTAGCGGTCCTTATCTGCTGTCAATTACTATCTTATTATGTAAGTAAGGTGTCGCTGATGCACGCAGGGAATAGGGCAGACTAGGTGGGCCTAGCTGTCCTTATCTGCTGTCAATTACTATCTTATTATGTAAGTAAGTTGTCGTTGATGCAGGCAGGAAATAGGGCAGACTAGGTGGGCCTAGCGGTCCTTATCTGCTGTTAATTACTATCTTATTATGTAAGTAAGGTGTCGCTGATGCAGGCAGGGAATAGGGCAGACTAGGTGGGCCTAGCGGTCCTTATCTGCTGTCAATTACTATCTTATTATGTAAGTAAGGTGTCGCTGATGCAGGCAGGGAATAGGGCAGACTAGGTGGGCCTAGCGGTCCTTATCTGCTGTCAATTACTATCTTATTATGTAAGTAAGGTGTCGCTGATGCAGGCAAGGAATAGGGCAGACTAGGTGGGCCTAGCGGTCCTTATCTGCTACCAATTACTATCTTATTATGTAAGTAAGGTGTCGCTGATGCAGGCAGGGAATAGGGCAGACTAGGTGGGCCTAGCGGTCCTTATCTGCTGTCAATTACTATCTTTATTATGTAAGTAAGGTGTCACTGATGCAGGCAGGGAATAGGGCAGACTAGGTGGGCCTAGCAATCCTTATCTGCTGTCAATTACTATCTTATTATGTAAGTAAGGTGTCACTGATGCAGGCAGGGAATAGGGCAGACTAGGTGGGCCTAGCGGTCCTTATCTGCTGTGAATTACTATCTTATTATGTAAGTAAGGTGTCACTGATGCAGACAGGGAATAGGGCAGACTAGGTGGGCCTAGCGGTCCTTATCTGCTGTCAATTACTAACTTATTATGTAAGTAAGGTGTCGCTGATGCAGGCAGGGAATAGAGTAGACTAGGTGGGCCTAGCGGTCCTTATCTGCTGTCAATTACTATCTTATTATGTAAGTAAGGTGTCGCTGATGCAGGCAGGGAATAGGGCAGACTAGCTGGGCCTAGCGGTCCTTATCTGCTGTCAATTACTATCTTATTATGTAAGTAAGGTGTCTCTGATGCATGCAGGGAATAGGGCAGACTAGGTGGGCCTAGCGGTCCTTATCTGCTGTCAATTACTATCTTATTATGTAAGTAAGGTGTCACTGATGCAGGCAGGGAATAGTGCAGACTAGGTGTGCCTAGCGGTTCTTATCTGCTGTCAATTACTAACTTATTATGTAATTAAGGTGTCGCTGATGCAGGCAGGGAATATGGGCAGACTTGGTGTGCCTAGAGGTCCTTATCTGCTGTCAATTACTATCTTATTATGTAAGTAAGGTGTCGCTGATGCAGGCAGGGAATATGGGCAGACTAGGTGGGCCTTGCAGTCCTCATCTGCTGTGAATTACTCTCTTATTATGTATAGTAGTATAAGCTGATGCAGGCAGGAATAGGGCAGACTAGGTGGGCCTAGCGGTCCTTATCTGCTGTGAATTACTCTCTTATTATGTAAGTAAGGTGTCGCTGATGCAGGCAGGGAATAGGGCAGACTAGGTGGGCCTAGCCGTCCTTATCTGCTGTCAATTACTATCTTATTATGTAAGTAAGGTGTCACGCTGATGCAGGCAGGGAATAGGGCAGACTAGGTGGGCCTAGCGGTCCTTATCTGCTGTCAATTACTATCTTATTATGTAAGTAAGGTGTCACTGATGCAGGCAGGGAATAGGGCAGACTAGGTGGGCCTAGCGGTCCTTATCTGCTGTCAATTACTATCTTATTATGTAAGTAAGGTGTCACTGATGCAGGCAGGGAATAGGGCAGACTAGGTGGGCCTAGCGGTCCTTATCTGCTGTCAATTACTAACTTATTATGTAAGTAAGGTGTCGCTGATGCAGGCAGGGAATAGGGCAGACTAGGTGGGCCTAGCGGTCCTTATCTGCTGTCAATTACTATCTTATTATGTAAGTAAATTGTCACTGATGCAGGCAGGGAATATGGGCAGACTAGGTGCTCCTAGCGGTCCTTATCTGCTGTCAATTACTATCTTATTATGTAAGTAAGTTGTCACTGATGCAGGCAGGGAATATGGGCAGACTAGGTGGGCCTAGCAGTCCTTATCTGCCATCAGTTACTATGTTACTTGTTTGTATTTGAATTTATTTCTTTAATTATTTTTGTTACCAGGAAAAAGCTACACTGAGCTTAGTTCTTTTACAAGGATACCCTGGTTGGGACAAACAAATTGCACTATGAAATCAAAACAAAATATTTTAGCATAAGATAAATAGTGCTCTATGTAATATAATATTACTGTTTACTAGCAAAACATTTGCAAGGCTGGAAGAGGCACAGAATTATTGAGGCACATGTAGTGTGGAATAGGAATTAGATTAGAAACTGAGATTAGGTATAAATTAAATGCTCTTGGAATCTGAATTAGATTACAAAGCTGTAATGGAAAAAACTACCAAATATTTTTCAGTCACCTAGTCACATAAAGATACTAAGATGAGTTTAATTCTCCTTCTGATTCGCTCAGGCTCTGCCCGCTCCTGGTCAAGTCATCCTGAATGGAAGAAGAGTGAAGTTCTGAGGATTTGCTGCCCGCCAAATGTCCTGGGGAGCCCGACTGGTTCTCTTTCAAGTGGCCAGCAACACTGGCAAAAACCTCTCCAGCAGCAGAGTATGGAAGCTCATAAAACATATATTTTGTAATCGGACTGTATTAAGATTTTCATCAGTAATACAACAAAACATGTTATACCATCCCCAAACAATAACATACAATAAAGATACACTACAAAGAAATTGAAAAGCAAAAAAGAACTAATGAAACAAGAATAAGGTATCAAGTTAAATAACAATATCAATTAGCTCATTTTGAAATTGAACATAAAAAGTATTCCCTATATGTCATGTGGCCTTTCCACTGGGGATCTAAATCCCTTGTCACAAGGTTCAGCCCAACAGATGCAGAGCATAACCATGGAGAGGAGGAAACAGAGGTCTGACAAGTTGTTATCGATACATAGGCCCTGTGAACATTTATGCATGGCAGCTAAGCCTGCAAGGATTGATCTGCCTTCCTTTTCACAAAGGTATTTTGTACATGGTAACATATTGCCCTGTGTTTCTCCTTCTGGATTCTTGGGTACTGTAAGTGGCCAATTGCTCAATTTTCTTAATTTGAGAGCATTTTGATAGTCAGTGGCTTTCATCTGGGATATCTTCAGTTTGTCCTGCTCTCTTTGTCTGCTGAGGTCAGGTTGTGAGGGATGAGATCATGAAGCTTTCAGTCTTTCCCTCCCCCCAACAGACAATCGCCAGGTAGCCAAGCCACATCCTTTGTGCACCTTCATACCAGTGTCTGCCAGTTCCACCAACTGAGTGGCAGGAGGCACTGTTCACTCAGGAGGCATGGATTTCAGACTTCCTGAACTGTTGCCCTTCTCCAGTTTTAGCATCTTTTTTCTAGTGGACCTTCCAAGCAGTGACCCTTTTGTGCAAAAGACTGCACTAAAGACATTGAAAAGAGTCTGCCAGGAGTTAGCTGGAGGTGAGCCATTAGCCGGGCATGCTGCTCCTCTATTAGCCATACTGAATTACTCTTCTGCCTCTTGTCTCTGCAAGGAAACCTGCTTGTCCCATTTGTTCTCTCCGCACCTTGTCTCAATGTGAACTTTTGGCTATATACACAAGACTCTTGGGGTTTTATTGCCTACTCACTATCTGGTCACAGTGTTCTATTATTTATGCTACAGTATCTTATTTCATTTTGCTTTAGGCTGCTATGGCTCCATGGTCATTTGCTTCTTATGCTGTAATGCTAGCCATTGTTTAATCCCTATCTGGGTCACATGTTCTTAAGTGGTTGATACCCTTAGTTTAAGTTATAAAACTCCTTTGGACTTTACTTGCATAACACAGGTCAAAAAGCTAATCCTTGCTTCCTCCCTATCTGGGTCACCTTGCTCTTGAGTTTCCTGTACCAATAATGCATAATTTGCTGCCTGGTTTATTTCTCCTTGAGCTGCCTGTCAAGCCTGTTGTAGTTGTCTAGATTTCTACTGCCAGTTTTACTCACATAGTTTACCTTTAACCTTGCTTTTCTATGTCCACAGTTGTGTAGCTGTTGTATTTTCTCCCCATTACCAAGTTATTTGCTTTTGTTCCACCTAGGCTCAGTCACCTGCTTCTAATTACACCTCACTATGCCACATTCTCTTCCTGTCCACCTTACTCTCCTCTCTCTCTTCTATTCCTGTCCACTCCCTCCTCCTCTCCCTCCCATACCTTGTACCATACCTCCCCCTCTCCTCTACCCCCTTTCCTTGCTCCCCTTCCACCCCTCCCCCTCTAACCCTTCACTTTTACCCTTCCCCCTACTTTGCCACCTCCATCCACCCTGGACTCCTTCTTATCCCATCCTCAACCTTTAAGTTTTCCACCATGCCTTCCTCTCCCTTCTACTCTCTCCTCTTCCTCCTCCCACCTCCCCCCCCATTCAAGGGGGTGGAAATCGCACTTCATTCTTCTTCTTCTCCTCTTTTTCCTCCTCCTTCTTGCTAGCAACATTGAACCAAGCCCTAGACCCCTGTCTCCATCCTTTTCCCTGAAACTCAATAAAGGCCCTAGCATTTTCCACTTAAATGCTAGAAGCCTTCACCATGAACTCAACCCTCTCAAAGTTTGGATCTCTCAGCACTCTCCTTGTTTTCTGTGTATCTCTGAGTCCTGCATCTCTGCCAGAATACCTGACTCCAACCTGGTTTTCTCAGACTAACACCTTTTCTGTCAGGAATGCAGTAAGCATGGTGGTGGTGTTGCCTTATATGTACAGCAGAACCTATCCTGCTCCATCACCTTCAGAGAGTCAGTCCCGTCATCTCATGAACTGCTTCTTGCCGGGAAGTTAGTTGAAAGGGAGAATAGGAAAGGACAGGGGATATGGGAAGGAGAGAGAAAAGGCAGCCAACGCAGGGTAACAGAAATTGCAACCTGCTACCACTGGTGGATCTCTCTTATTGGGAGTGTAGAGTGTAGTTGTTTGTGGGTCACCATATCAGTTTTGTACACTCTTTACAGCTAAAATGAGTAGTCCCTATGAGTTTATTACGTGGAATATTAAAGGGGCTAGGCATAAGACCTAAAGATATAAAATTCTTAAACATTTGCAAACACAAAAGGGCCGATTATTTGTTTACAGGAAACGCATATGCTGGATTTGGAGACTCATCTTTTTAGACGCCAATTTGTGGGGCAAGTTTACATGGCTGGAAATAGCACAACTAATAAAGAGGTTGCTATTTTATTAGCAAGAGCTATTCCTTTTGTCTGTGAACAGACTATTAAGGATCCCAATGACTGTTATCTTCTCATTCAAGGTCTTCTGTTTAGGATGAGGGTGGCAATTGGGAGTGTACATGACCCTAATGTAGATACACCAAGCTTTTTTGTAGAGCTTTTCAAGATCCTGTCCCCTTTTTCCCACCTCCCGATATTTTTGGGAGGAGATTGGAATTTGCCTTTTACCCCAGAGCTAGATAAGGATGGGAAAAAGAGAACAGGGTTATCCCTGGCTCAAAGAGCCATCAGAGAACTAACCAATAATGCTGGTCTATGCGATCCCTGGAGGGTGTTACATCCAGTACTTAGGGAGTTTACATTTACATCAGAAGTGCATAAATCTAGATCTCAGATAGATTATTTTCTGCTTAGTCAGACGATGCTCCCAGGAGTATCTTATTGTACAATAATCCCTGGAGTTATTTCAAATCATTCAATGGTTAGATGCTCTATAGATCTCTCCCCGACCTCCCCAGACAGACTATCTGGAAACTCAACAACCAATTATTGCACTCAAAACATATTAAAACTAGCATTATTCAGAGAATTATACAATACGAAAAAGAAAACTTAAATTCCACAGGTAAAGGGGATGATGAATGAGGAGCCTTGAAATGCGTCCTAAGAGGAGAGAAGAGTTAATTGACGTGCAGTGGAGAGAAAAAGACAGAGGGACGGTAGAGCTAGACAATTGTTAACTCAAATTAGGTACATAGAAATCACCCTTTAGGTGAATACCCAGGCCAAAATTAGGGAAAGGCTGATAGGGTTAAGGAATCAATATAGGGAACTTTTATGAGAGAAAGCAGAATATGCTATCCTCAAAACAAAGGCACTGTATCTAGATCAAGGGGAAAAATCTGGTCATTTATTGGCCATGCGACTAAGGGCAGTGGAATCCTCTAAAATTAGTCAAAGCATCACATCCCAGCGGGATGGAATTACTAAGGTTCTTCCTCAAGAGATAGTTCTCGAATTTGAACACTTTTATAGAGATCTGTATAGACCTATGAATCCTCATCCAGGAAAGGAAAAGGTGGTGAAATACTTGCCCTCCTGTCAATTACCATCGGTCCTAATGGAATTGAGGGATTGACTCCCCTTCCCTATCTCAGAAGTAGAAATACTAAAAGCAATTCAACTATTACCCCCGGATAAGGCTCCAGGTCCGGATGGGTTTACCCCAAATTTCTATAAATGTTTCTCGGAACAACTAATCCCAGGATAAAAAAGGTTTTTTAGTATACTTAACATGGATAAGGTAGATAAACACCTTTTTGAAGCTCTTATTGTGGTTATTCCCAAAGAAGGGAAGGACCCAGATAAGGCCTCTAGTTACAGACCTTTTTTCACCCCCCTCCCCCCGAGGACCAGGAGGTCGCGAGGGCCAGACAGAAAAGCCCTCCCTGCCCAGAATCTCTGCTGAACGCCTCAAGATTTTGAGCCCCCCCCGAGGAGCCGGAGGTCGCGAGGGCTGCGCTGTACTACCCTCCCTGCCAGGATTTCACCCCCTCCCCCCGAGGACCAGGAGGTCGCGAGGGCCAGACAGAAAAGCCCTCCCTGCCCAGAATCTCCGCTGAACGCCTCAAGATTTCGAGCCCCCCCTCCGAGGAGCCGGAGGTCGCGAGGGCTGCGCTGTACTGCCCTCCCTGCCAGGATTTCAACCCCTCCCCCCGAGGACCAGGAGGTCGCGAGGGCCAGACAGAAAGCCTCCCTGCCCAGAATCTCTGCTGAACGCCTCAAGATTTCCCGAGCCCTCCCCGAGGAGCCGGAGGTCGCGAGGCTGCGCTACTGCCCTCCCTGCCAGGATTTCACCCTCCCCGAGGACCAGGACATCGTGAGGGCCAGACAGAAAGCCCTCCTGCCCAGAATCTCCACTGAACAACTCAAGATTTCGAGCCCCTCCCCGAGGAGCCGGAGGTCATGAGGGGCATGCTGCTACTGCCTCCCTGCCAGGATTTCACCCCTCCCCGAGGACCAGGAGGTCACGAGGCTAGACAGAAAAGCCCTCCCTGCCCAGAATCTCCGCTGAACACTTAAGATTTCAGCCCTCCCCGAGGAACCGAGGTCGCGAGGGCTGCGCTGTACTGCCCTCCTGCCAGGATTTCACCCTCCCTGAGGACCAGGAGGTCGCGAGGCCAGACAGAAAAGCCCTCCTGCCCAGAATCTCCGCTGAACGCCCAAGGTAATTTCCCAAGTGCCCTGCTGCAGTCGCGACCGCCGGGTGCTCTCTGGCCTGTGGACTAACCTGCAGTCTGTTCTAACTGGGGTTTTGGCGCCTTTTTCCTGGCTCGCGTTCTGAACGCCTCTCTCTTACAGTGCCAGGTGTCTCAGTTGGACTATTTCTGTATATTCTCTGTGCCTAGCTTAGCTAGCCTGATTAACTAATTGTTTAGAAAAAAAAAAAAGTAACTAGTTTAAAGAAATCCAGGAAAGAGGTTATTGTGTTTAGCCTGTTGTAACTGTTGTAATTCCTGCTAGTCTTGCTGCTGCTGCGACACTATTCTTTCTCCCTCCCTAAGACTGCCCGCCCCCTCAAGCTAATCCCCTGTACCTGCCTACCTAACCTCGCTCTTCTCCCTCTTCCACAGATTTCGATCCCCCCTCCCCCCGAGGAGCCGGAGGTCGCGAGGGCTGCACTGTACTGCCCTCCCTGCCAGGATTTCACCCCCCTCCCCCCGAGGACCAGGAGGTCACGAGGGCCAGACAGAAAAGCCCTCCCTGCCCAGAATCTCTGCTGAATGCCTCAAGGTAATTTCCCAACAAGTGCCCTGCTGCAGTCGCGACCGTCGGGAGCTCTCCTGGCTGTGGACTAACCTGCAGTTTGCTCTAACTGGGCTTTTGGCACCTTTTCCTGGCTGGCGCTCTGAACGCCTCTCTCTTACAGTGCCAGGTGAAGCCCCGCCGGCCCCACCACCACCCTTGGTCGGCTCTCCCTTTTATAGAGCTACTCACATGGGGATCCAGAACCAATCAGTCGACTTTCCCATTTGCTGGTTATACCATTCCAGCACTAGAGGGAGCCTGCACTCAGTTCCTACTCTCTCTAATGTTGAATCATCCACAATTATGATCCTTGCTGTTCTGGTACTCCTCCTACCACGAGACCCACTGCTCACCCTCGACCCCTTTTTATCTCCATCTGATCTGCCCCCCTCCAAACCACTATCCCCCCACTCCCAATTCCCTGTCTTTCCCTCAGCTTTTTGCACTTCTACCCTCTGTCCATCCCCCTTTTCCATCCTGTACCCTGGACTACCGTGACATTCCCCAAATCCATCCCAACCCTCGACTACCACTCAACCCCCCACCCACACCCCTGTGTGCTATCCCCAGTACCATGCACCCTTTCACACGTGGTCTATCTCCCTGCTTGTGTCGGCTCTCTCTCTCTCTTCCCATCCCATGCACATCCCTGGTGAGGTCTCGGCTCCTGCATATGCACCCTTCCCTCACCAACCACCACCCTGTGAGGCGCCTAATCATTCTGCTGCTCCTGCTCTCCGGCAATGTGCACCCTAACCCTGGGCCCGCTTACACTGCCACGCCTAAGCCCACCTGTGGTAGCGGTCTCCAGTTGCTTTCTATGAACATATGCAGTCTCCCCAAAAAAATAGCTGCCCTCCATTGCTGGGTTATGCAACACTCCCCGGACATCCTCATGCTAGCAGAGACCTGGCTCTCCCCACTTATGCCTGACTCAGCTGTCTCTCTACCAGGCTTTTCCCTGTTCAGGGCGGATAGGTTGGGCAGGCGGGGAGGGGGGTGTGCTATCTATCTGCGTGACTCAGTCCTGGGCCATGCCCTCCCTACCCCTGAGCTCAACCACGGGGCGCAAGCCATTACCCTTAAAATCACTCCTTACCCTGGTCGTGGCCCTCTCTACCTAACCACGGTTTACATACCCCCGAATACAAAAAACTTAGCGGTCTCCTCCCTCCTTGACTATCTATCCTCCTTACCCCAGAAGGCTGAACAACTAATATTGGGTGACTTAAACTCCAACTGGCTCAGTTCCTCATCTGATACTAGAAAGGATGAGCTTGCGGCCCTTGACCTGTCTCAGTTGGTCACTCAGCCCACTCATCTTAACAAAGCAACAGGAACCTGCTCCCTCTTGGACGTAATCCTCTCTAACCGGCCACATAAAGTGGCTTCCATACTTGTCCTTGCAGACTCTCTCAGCGACCACTCCCCCGTCATCTGCCATTGGTCCTCTCCCACCCTCAGCCCTGTGTACTGCACCACCCCATGACGTAGGTTTCTCCCCAGGGGTCTTGACAACCTCAAACTCCACCTTGCACAAGTCAACTGGACCCCAGTGGCCTGTGCTCCAGACATAAACTCTGCACTAACCTACCTCACTACTGCCTTCACCCTCGCCTGTGATCTGTTTGCCCCCATCTCCACATCAAGGAAAAAAAAGCGGTCTGCTGCTTGGATATCCCCTGCTCTGATCCAGCAACTAAAAAAGCGGGATAATCTCTGGCACATTGCAAATGACTCTGGTAGAGTGGCTGACAGACAAGCCTACAGGGCTGCCCGTAACTAGTGCACCTGGGCCATCAAGCAGGCAAAAGCTAAACACTATCAGGCTGCGCTGACGCCCACCTGGGGCTCGGCCCAGAGCCTTCTGGGACAACATTAAAGAACTGAATGGTAAAACCCGCTCCCCTCTGTCTCAGATTGACATAAACGGGCTGTCTTTACTGACCTAACATGTATTGCTGACTGCCTTATAAAACCTTTCACGGACTTAAGTGCAGTCCTCCTGCCCACTTTTTGACCTGGTTACCACGTCCACCTTCTCCACATCTCAAGGCCACTTTTCTGCTTCCAGACGATCTCACCCTGTGATGCCAAACCTTTCTCATAAAGTCCTCGCCTCCCAAAACCCTAGTAACGACCAGTCTTTACTCAAGATACTCATGCTTACACTGGATGTCATGCTAATCCCTCACGCTTATCTTAAACAAATCCTTATGTTTAGGTCAATTCCCGGATGCTTGGAAGCACGCTGAAGTAATCCCCATCCATAAGTCTGGGGATCGCATGCTACCAAATAATTACAGGCCCATCTCCATCCTCCCCCCATCCAAAGCTTTAGAAAAAATAGTATCCACACAGCTCTTAGAATACCTATCTAAGCACAACCTTTTATGTCCGGAGCAACATGGGTTTCATCCAGGCCACAGCACAACCACCGCCCTTCTGGAATTCTCCCACCACTTACACTCTGCGCTTGACAAGGGTTGTCTTGCAGGGGCAGTTTTCATAGACCTATCTAAGGCTTTCGATACGGTGTGCCACCCGCTGCTGTTAAACTCCCTATCCCAACTGGGACTCTCATCTGGCCTAATGAATTGGTTCTCTAGCTACCTGCAAAACAGGTCCCAAAGAGTTATACTAAATGGGACCCTCTCCTCCAATCTGCCGGTTCTCTCAGGGGTCCCGCAAGGTTCCATCCTCAGACCCACCCTCTTCAGTCTATTCCTAAACTCTCTCCCAAACTCCTGCTCCAGCAAAATACTGCTCTATGCTGATGACGAAGTAATCCTAGTATCTCACCCTGACCCGCTCCTACTCCAAGGCACACTGCAAAGTGCCTTCCTCCAAGCCGAAAAATGGTTCAATAATCATCGACTAGTCATGAACCTGAAGAAAACTAAGTCCATGCTGTTCTCACACCGGCAAAACAGTGCTAAGAACACTCCCCTTCTCATCACCACCAGCAAGCTCCTTACTCTAGAACAGGTAACATCCTATAAGTACCTGGGCATCACCTTTGACCCTGGCCTTACATTCCACGCCCACTTAAAAACCCTGTCATCTGCCATGAACTCCAGGATCGGGCTCCTCTACCGCCACAAAGATTGCCTCCCGGAATCTGCCTTAAGATTAGCCATTACCTCATCGGTGCTGTCTTTGGCCGACTACGGACTTCCTATTTATGCTGTGGCTGACCCCACCTCCTTATCTAAGGTACAGACCTCTATTAACAAAGCCTTTAGGCTCCTTACAGGTGCCAACAGCAGAACTCACACCTGCCTGCTATACTCTACCTCCAACTTACTCACTCTTGATGAAAGACTGAAATACCATACCTGCCTACTGGCTAAAAAATCCTTGTCAGGGCTTTGCCCGCCAGGGGTCTCTGCTCCACTGCAGCTGGCTGTCTTTCCCCTGCCTACCCGTAACTCCATCGCAGCCACCTTCATAGTTCCCAGGGCTAGGACCTCTTGCTGCCAAAGATCTTTCCATCATAAAGTCCCCCTTTGGTTTAACTCCCTTCCTGAGGCTATCTCTAAGATCCCCGTGATTGGCCGGTTCAAAACTGCCCTCCGTCAACACATTATTGACAGTCAATGCTGCAAATGTCGATAGCTGACCTAACCTGCCCTTTGCCCTGTGCCCCCTGGTTCCCTTAGATGACTGGATACTGTCTGTAACTATGTTGTTATTAATTGATGTGCAATATGATGTATAATATGCAAGTTAACTTATGTATATTACTCAACTTATGCATGTACTTATATAGTTGCTGCCTGTAACTCCAGGTGTTTTTGTATCTCACCTGTATGTAATCCCTGTCCTAAAACCTCACTATTTGTTGTTTCCCCCCCTTTTGACGAGGTACCTTTGTAAACAAGTCGCTGACTCAAAGGTTGTAAATCTGATTCTTCAATAAATAAATAAAAAAAAAACATTTCTTTAATGAATTACGATGTCAAGATCTTGGCTAAAAGTTTGGCAACTTGTTTAGCAGTGGTTATGCCCTTATTAATACATAATGATCAGGTTGGCTTTATGACAGGTAGAATGACCTCTGACCATATGCGTAAGTTGTCTCATGTCTTCTCAGTGTCCAGGGATTCCAATGTTCCATGTGGATTGATGTCGCGTGATTGAGAAGGCGCTTGATAGGTGGATTGGCAATTCCTATCATTGCTATGGAGAAGTTTGGTTTGCCTCTTCCCTTCATTAACAGTGTGTTCTCCCTATATAATCAATCAAGAGCAAGAATATACTGTAATGGGGTTTTGTCTGCCAGATTTCCCCTGTTTTTGGGGACCAGACAAGGGTGCCCCCTGTCTCCCCTTCTCTTCAATCTTTATTTGGAGCCACTCCTTGCCAAAATAAGACAAGATCTGATGGTTCGAGGAATTGTGATAGGTACACAAGAATTCAAGGTATCTGCTTATGCGGACGATATTCTCCTGCACCTGATCCACCCTAGGCAAACTATACCTAATGTGTTTGAACTTATAGGAAACTATAGTAAAACGTCTAATTACAAAATTAATGTTGGAAAGATCCTGGTAGTCCTGCTTAACTCAAGATTATATAGGACTGAAGTGACAGACTTAGGATTGTAGTGGAGTCCACGTACCCTTAGGTACCTAGAAATTGTTTTGGCAAGGAGGACTCCAAAATGGTAAAATTAAATCTAGACTTAATTACAACTATGATCCAACAGGACTTACTAAGATGGCACAGGTTCCCAATATCTCTTTGGGGATGAATTAACATAGTTAAAATGAATGTATTACCTAGGATGTTCTACCCTCTTAATATGCTTAATCTCTGGCTACCAGTAAAATGGTACAAGAAGGTACACTCCATAAACTCAGATTTTATATGGCAAGGGAAAACTCCCCGTACAGCTTACCACAAATTAGCAGCCCCCAGAGAGAAAGCGAGATTAAGGTTGCAACATCTAGGTCTATATTACTGGGCAAGTAGTGCCAGTAAGTATCTTAAATGGTTGATGACTCCCACAATGGAAAGTACTTTGCCCTATGTTCCCTCATGGGTTAAACTAGAAATTGAACTGATTAGGGCAGTTGGCCTTGATCCAATCTCCCTTCTGTATATTACAATGAAGGCTCTCCCCTCAAAATTGGAGTCTACTACAATAAAGGATACCTTAAGAATTCATAATCAATTATGCTCTTTATTATGGTACCCACCCAGTAAGGATAGATACCAAAAATTTTGTAAAAATCCTAATTTAAAAATTGGTGGGAAAATGATTTTAGACTCCTGGGTACCCCAATTAAAGGGCATAAGGGTTAATGACCTTTTACAGGATGGAAAATGTCTTCTGGTTGCAGTCATTATTGTTAAGTATCAAATCCAACCTAATCAGACATTCAAGGTCCTCCAATTAAGACACTTGGTGATACAATTACAGGATAAACTTAGAAGTGAAAGGACTGCTGGCACATTCTTTGAATCTATGTCTCAGGGTGTATGGGAACCTCATGTAGTATCCAAACTATATAGTCTCTTGTTCAGTCAAGACATATGATCTTATGGTAAGCCTCACTATTGGTTGGCTCAATTAAGGAATCAAGATAGAAATTGGGAGGTCATCTAGCAGCATACTTATAGGTATATAACCCAGGATAGATTAAGGGTAATGCAGTTTCAAATTTTAAATAATCTGTTCTGGACCCCAACTAAACTACATAAAATTGGTCATATTTCTGATCCCCTATGCAAAAGATGTCATCAAGCGGAAGGGTCGCTATATCATATATTATGGGAGTGTCCACCAACAAAAGATGCTGTCTTTGGCCGACTACGGACTTCCTATTTATGCTGCGGCTGACCCCACCTCCTTATCTAAGGTACAGACCTCTATTAACAAAGCCTTTAGGCTCCTTACAGGTGCCAACAGCAGAACTCACACCTGCCTGCTATACTCTACCTCCAACTTACTCACTCTTGATGAAAGACTGAAATACCATACCTGCCTACTGGCTAAAAAATCCTTGTCAGGGCTTTGCACGCCAGGGGTCTCTGCTCCACTGCAGCTGGCTGTCTTTCCCCTGCCTACCCGTAACTCCATCGCAGCCACCTTCATAGTTCCCAGGGCTAGGACCTCTTGCTGCCAAAGATCTTTCCATCATAAAGTCCCCCTTTGGTTTAACTCCCTTCCTGAGGCTATCTCTAAGATCCCCGTGATTGGCCGGTTCAAAACTGCCCTCCGTCAACACATTATTGACAGTCAATGCTGCAAATGTCGATAGCTGACCTAACCTGCCCTTTGCCCTGTGCCCCCTGGTTCCCTTAGATGACTGGATACTGTCTGTAACTATGTTGTTATTAATTGATGTGCAATATGATGTATAATATGCAAGTTAACTTATGTATATTACTCAACTTATGCATGTACTTATATAGTTGCTGCCTGTAACTCCAGGTGTTTTTGTATCTCACCTGTATGTAATCCCTGTCCTAAAACCTCACTATTTGTTGTTTCCCTTGACGAGGTACCTTGTAAACAAGTCGCTGACTCAAAGGTTGTAAATCTGATTCTTCAATAAATAAATAAAAAAAAAACATTTCTTTAATGAATTACGATGTCAAGATCTTGGCTAAAAGTTTGGCAACTTGTTTAGCAGTGGTTATGCCCTTATTAATACATAATGAT
The DNA here is from genome assembly GCA_016271365.2 of Neoceratodus forsteri. Taxonomy (NCBI): domain Eukaryota; kingdom Metazoa; phylum Chordata; order Ceratodontiformes; family Ceratodontidae; genus Neoceratodus; species Neoceratodus forsteri. Next base: position 1,784,033,376 of record CM057452.1, read on the forward strand.
CAGGTTGGCTTTATGACAGGTAGAATGACCTCTGACCATATGCGCAAGTTGTCTCATGTCTTCTCAGTGTCCAGGGATTCCAATGTTCCATGTGGATTGATGTCGCGGGATGCTGAGAAGGCGTTTGATAGGGTGGATTGGCAATTCCTATCATTGGCTATGGAGAAGTTTGGTTTGCCTCTTCCCTTCATTAACAGTGTGTTCTCCCTATATAATCAATCAAGAGCAAGAATATACTGTAATGGGGTTTTGTCTGCCAGATTTCCCCTGTTTTTGGGGACCAGACAAGGGTGCCCCCTGTCTCCCCTTCTCTTCAATCTTTATTTGGAGCCACTCCTTGCCAAAATAAGACAAGATCTGATGGTTCGAGGAATTGTGATAGGTACACAAGAATTCAAGGTATCTGCTTATGCGGACGTATATCTCCTGCACCTGATCCACCTAGGCAAACTATACCTAATGTGTTTGAACTTATAGGAAACTATAGTAAAACGTCTAATTACAAAATTAATGTTGGAAAGATCCTGGTAGTCCTGCTTAACTCAAGATTATATAGGACTGAAGTGACAGACTTAGGATTGTAGTGGAGTCCACGTACCCTTAGGTACCTAGAAATTGTTTTGGCAAGGAGTGACTCCAAAATGGTAAAATTAAATCTAGACTTAATTACAACTATGATCCAACAGGACTTACTAAGATGGCACAGGTTCCCAATATCTCTTTGGGGATGAATTAACATAGTTAAAATGAATGTATTACCTAGGATGTTCTACCCTCTTAATATGCTTAATCTCTGGCTACCAGTAAAATGGTACAAGAAGGTACACTCCATAAACTCAGATTTTATATGGCAAGGGAAAACTCCCCGTACAGCTTACCACAAATTAGCAGCCCCCAGAGAGAAAGCGAGATTAAGGTTGCAACATCTAGGTCTATATTACTGGGCAAGTAGTGCCAGTAAGTATCTTAAATGGTTGATGACTCCCACAATGGAAAGTACTTTGCCCTATGTTCCCTCATGGGTTAAACTAGAAATTGAACTGATTAGGGCAGTTGGCCTTGATCCAATCTCCCTTCTGTATATTACAATGAAGGCTCTCCCCTCAAAATTGGAGTCTACTACAATAAAGGATACCTTAAGAATTCATAATCAATTATGCTCTTTATTATGGTACCCACCAGTAAGGATAGATACCAAAATTTTGTAAAATCCTAATTTAAAAATTGGTGGGAAAATGATTTAGACTCCTGGGTACCCCAATTAAAGGGCATAAGGGTTAATGACCTTTTACAGGATGGAAAATGTCTTCTGGTTGCAGTCATTATTGTTAAGTATCAAATCCAACCTAATCAGACATTCAAGGTCCTCCAATTAAGACACTTGGTGATACAATTACAGGATAAACTTAGAAGTGAAAGGACTGCTGGCACATTCTTTGAATCTATGTCTCAGGGTGTATGGGAACCTCATGTAGTATCCAAACTATATAGTCTCTTGTTCAGTCAAGCATATGCGGATCTTTATGGTAAGCCTCACTATTGGTTGGCTCAATTAAGGAATCAAGATAGAAATTGGGAGGTCATCTAGCAGCATACTTATAGGTATATAACCCAGGATAGATTAAGGGTAATGCAGTTTCAAATTTTAAATAATCTGTTCTGGACCCCAACTAAACTACATAAAATTGGTCATATTTCTGATCCCCTATGCAAAAGATGTCATCAAGCGGAAGGGTCACTATATCATATATTATGGGAGTGTCCACCAACAAAAGAATTATGGGAAAAGATCAAATCTAAAGTAGACCCCTTGCTTGGAATTGAGCAGCACTTCACTCCAAAAGTGTGTTTACTGGGAGATTATACTAATGTTAAGGTAAAAGCTAGGAGGTTTATATGGCAATGATATCGTACTCCCTTAAAAAGGTAATATTAAAGCACTGGATGGATGATCTCCCAATAACTTATGTTGAATGGTTGCAGGAACTGCTGTTCAATTTGAATATGGAAAAGACAGGAGCATGTAGGAGGCATTGACTCCCTTGGAATGTATCCATTTGGGAACAACTACACACCTTATATTCTTGTAACACAAGTATCCAGTTATCTGGGTAGAATGGTTTAAGATGGTGGTAGAGTTTGTGATTGCAATCCACCTGTGACTATGGTTGCTGTAGACACTGTCAGAGCCCATACCTATCCATTTCCTGTGATGGGGGAGGGAAGGGATAAAGGGGGTGATGGGTGGGAAGGGGGAGTAAGAAGTGTTATACTCTTGTAGAAGTGTGTATACCTTTAATGTTTGCCTTGTATCAGTGATGCTTCTTGCTTTGTAATATTGGAAAATGCAATAAACTTGAATTAAAAAAAAATGAACTGCTTCTTGCCAAGCTATCTCTCCCTTCCACTCTTATTTATTTATTTATTTTATTTATTACAGTATCAGAATTACAACCCTTTGCATCAAAGACTCATTTACAAAGGCTTATCGTCATAACACAGGGTAGGATAGGTTAGGAGAAACATACAGTGAGTGGCGAACAGACCAAACAGACAATAGTGCAGATGCAGGCATGGCAGACTATATACAATTTACAGTTAGTGCAAATTGAATACAGGTGGAGAGGTCCATATCAGCAGGAGAGAGGCCCCATCTTGCCGGATACAGGCCTATACATGATGGAAGCTAGGCAAGATGGAGTGAATCATTGGGCATATAAACTTAGAGGACAGTGGTAGTATATGGTGGGGAGGTGGTACTGAGCACAACACTGCAGGTTTAGGCTTGTACATGATTGTAGCTCAGCAATTGAGAGATATGTACACTGGAAGAGTATATGAGCAGAGTGGGTGGTGAGGGATTAGTGGGTTGGATGTGGACACGTGGTGGTGCAGTTATTTACAATTGCAGTCATGGTAGCTTAAAAGGTGGCTGTGTAGGGATGACTTGAAAGGACCAATTCTGAGCTCAGAGGAGGTATCAGGAGGGAGGGTGTTGAACCAGGAGGGTGCCCTGTATGAAAAAGATCTCTGTGTGAGGGACGTCCTAACCCTGGGTACTACTAGCAGGGTCTTAGTGGAGCTATGGGTGTGGACAGTTGATTAGTGCAGACAGACCGGGGGGGTTAGCCCAACACGGATTTTTTGGGTGAGCAGGCAGGTCTGGTAGAGGTGCCATTCTTCAAGGGAGAGGATGTTGAACCAGGCATAAAGTGTGCATGTATGTGTTTTCCTATCAGCCCCAGTGAGTAGCCAACAGGTCTTGTTGATTGAGAGTTTGATTTTGCCTAGGGCAGTGTTGTCCGTAGTACCGTAAATTAGGAGTCCATAGTCCACTAGGGACAGGACCAATGAGTCAATGGTGAGTCTTAGCACTTCTAGGGGGAAACAGGCTCTGTGCTGATAAAGCAAGCCAATGCAGGAATTTATGGCAGAGCAGAGGGTCTGGATGTGTTCATGGAAGGCGAGAGAGGAGTCGAGGATGATACCTAGGTATTTGTATGAGGTAACCTGCTCAATAGGGTGGTGAGATAGGGGTTGAATGGACAGAGCAGAGCCCTTGAGTTTGTTCTGATTGTGGGTGAACAGCAGGGATTTTGTTTTTTTTAGGTTGATCACAAGCCTGTGGTCAAGGAACCATTGCTCAGCCTGAGAAAAAGCGGATTGTAGTGCCAGCTGGAGTTGGATGGGGTCAGGGTGGGATGAGAAGAGGACCATATCATCTGCATAAAGCAGAATGTTTCCTGATGTGGCATTGGGTAGCATGCATAGGTATAAGTTAAAGAGTAGTGGCCCCAGGATAGAGCCATGGGGAACACCGGAGCGGACCTGATGAGGGCTAGAGAGGATATTGTTAATTTTTACGCTCTGGGTTTGGGCGACAAGGTAACTGGCAGCCCATTTTATACAGCCCGAGGTGAAACCAAGCTGAGTGAGGGTGTTAATGAGAAGGGGGTGGCTGACCATGTCAAAGGCATTTGAAAAATTTATGAAGACTGCCATGGCAGAATGTCCTTTGTCCAAGGCAGAGTGAATGAAGGAGGTGAACTCAATGAGGGAAGTTGTGGTGCTGAAACCTTGGCAAAAGCCGTACTGTTCCCTGCAGAGGAGGTTATACATAGTAAGGTATTCTGTTATCTGGTCAGACATGATAATTTCTAGGGCTTTGGAGAGGGAGGATGGAGATTGGTCTGTAGCTGCCTGGGGTCATTTTGTCACCACCCTTGTGTATGGGGGTGATGATAGCTCTTTTCCATGCTGTGGGGAATTGACCCAGTCAAAGGGAGAGGTTGGGAAGGTCAGTAAGGGGGGTGAGAACAACGTCCAGGGTAGAGTGGAGAAGGCAGGGATCAAGTGAGTCACCACTGTGTCTGGCACCCTTAAGGGCTTCAACCAGATAGGGTTTGGCAGCAGATGAAGGGCTGGATCAAAAAAGTTAATAGAGTAGCGGAGAGATCTGTGAAGGCATCATTTAGCCCATTAGCAATACCATTCGGGTCAGTGGTGACAGTGCCATTGATAACGAGTTGGGAGGGTGAGGGGTACTGGGTTTTGCCATTAAGTTCCTTTATGTTGTCCCAGAACTTGCACGAAGAGCCCCAGATGAATGCGAGGGTATTCCTGTAGTATACCACCTTTGCACTACGGATAGCCCAAGTGTATTTGTTGTGCTCTGTTCTATAGGCTTGCCTATTGGCCGCCTTCCTGGAATCCAGGGCTTTGTACCAAAGATCATCCCTGAGGTGCATTTGCTTTATGAGTGCAGGGGTGATCCAGGGTGAGTTGTATTTCCTTCGTATGGTTTTGGAGATGGGTGCATATGCATCGCAGGCCTTGTTAAAGTAGTAAATAAAGTAGTTGAGGGCAGCATCAATATCTGGGGCCAGTTTTACTGGGGACCAGTCACAGTTGGTAAGGTGCCGGCATAGTAAGGCAAGGTTGCACGCGGATAGGTGCCTTCTGGAGATGAGGGTGGGCTTTGGCTTCTCAAGGTTACATGACCAGGAGAAAACAACTGGGCAGTGATCAGTGAGGGCATTTGGTAATACTATCAAGTCAGTGATCTTATGGGGCCTGTTTGAGAGTACCAGATCCAGTAGAGTGGCATTACCAGTAGTCGGTTGGGGGCGGGTGGGGGAGGAGACAAGTTGGGTGAGATTGAGTGCAGCAAAGGCATCTATGGCACTATTCCCAGCATTGGTGAGCCAGTTGATATTTAGGTCACCCATGATGATATGTTCCATTGCTATCTTTATTTGTGTTTTTTATGCCTCTCCTAAAATCTCACTCTCCTCCCTGGTAGAATCCTTCTCATTTCTCATTTTCCATGTTACTTCTGGTGAGCTCATCCTACTTGTGGACTTCAAAATAAATTGGCTCTCTCCTGCATCCAGGACCACCCTCCACAAACTTGAATCCCTAAACCTCTCACAACTAGTCTCTGAGCCTGCCTGGCACAATCCTCACTCCCAAAATCACTCCCTCCTGGACTGGGTACTCTCCTCCCACCCAAACCATATCATTGCAGCTGGCATTCTACCAGATGCCTTCAGTGACCACTGTATGACCTACTATGTCAGGAAAGTTTGGCCCATTCATTCCCCTCCTAAATATATTCAGAACAGATCATTCAGGTCTCTTGACACCAATGTCCTTCTAAGTAACCTGGCTGCCTCCAACTGGTCCCCTGTCTATTCTTCCCCAGACATTGATGCTGCCCTATCCCTTTTCTATGTCATATTTTGCCACACCTGGAATATTCATGCACCCCTCAGAAAGGTCAGGGTTAAATGCTCTCACCACCCTTGGATTTCACCTGACCTTATTGATTTGTGAAAGTCACAGGACTTAGCTCAGGCATGTTACAAATCCCTGTCTGTCCTGCTATCCTACAGATCACTCAGGAATTTCTACACAAAGACTGTCCAAACTACAAAGGTTCACTACTTCAAATCAAACCTCCTGTCTAACTTTAACTCACCATAAAAATTCTGGCAGGTTGTATACTCCCTCTTTAATCACCTGTCCCAGTCCATTACCCCTGCCCTACTGGTGGATCGCTCATTGGTCTCTGACCCTCCCTCAGTGGCTGCTTACTTAATACATCTTTCACCACCTGTGCTGTATCCTCTCCTCTCCTCCTTCTCCTGGTCACCCCTTTCCCATCCCCTACTATCTCCCCCCTGCCTCAAACCTCTGAAGGCTTCTGAATCCCACCAGTTTCTCCCTATGAAGTCCTCCTCACCTTCACCTCACTTAAGCCTTCTAATTTCATCCCTAATGGGCTGGACCCTAAACTTCTACATAGCTATGGTCTGGCAATCACTTCTCCACTTGCTCACATTCTGAACCTTTCTTTCTCCCTCAGTGCTGTCCCTTGGGCCAACAAGATTAAAGAGGTTCTGCCTCTGCACAAAGGGGGTGACCCCTCCTCCCCTGGCAACTTCCAGCCAATCTCTTTCCTTCCTTCCCTTGCAGAGCTACAGGAGACTGTTGTCTACTCTCAGCTTGATGACTTCCTGCCATCCTTTAACTTCCACTCCCCCTTCCAGTCTGGCTTTAGGAAGCACCGCTCCACCATTTTGTCCCTGCTGCAAGTAACTCCATTATCACTGGGATGGATCAGGGACATATCACCACAGCAATATTCTTCAATCTGGCCCAGCTGACTCTGTGTCCCACCCTCTCTTCCTCAACAAACTGAGATTGGCTGGTCTCTTAGCACCTGCTGTAGACTGGTTCCACTCATAACTCACAGGCCATCAACAGTTGGTAAAAGTGGGTGGTGTACTATCCCCTCCCCATCCTAGCAGGGGGACTCACAGGGCTCAATCCTTGGCACTATCCTATTTTCAAACTTCCTAAATGTCCTCCACTCTGTGTGCATCTCCTCACATATCCACATGTACAGTATGTGGATGACATGGTCTTTTATGCCTCTGGACCCTCAGCCTCAGCTGTGGAGGGTCCGCTACAGTATGACTTCCACAGTGTACTGTGTTGTTTCCACACCAAACAACTTCAAGGCAACACAAAAAGACTATGTTCATGACCTTTAGCACCAGACAGAAACTGGCCAGGCTCTCACCCCCCACCCCTGATTGCTCCACATTGGATGGCACCACTCTGGAGGTTGTCCCTGCCTTCAAGTACCTTGGTGTGTGGCTTGATAGCAAACTTGATTTCTCTGCCCACATCAATGACATCTATACAAAACTTCACTCTAGACTCAGTGCCCTGCACCACAATAAGGACTGCCTCTCCCTCTAGGTCTACCAGGAGCTGGTTACCAAAATGGTTTTCCCCATCTTCAATTATGCAGACATGGTCTGTGCCACTGCCCTTCTTCCAGCCTTGCCAGACTGGATACCATCTGCAATGTCTTCTGTCATTTTTCTACCAACTCTTCCCCACACTTATCATTGCTCTCTCTTTTCCTCTTTCTCTATCATCCCACTGCCCTTTCATTGCCAGTTCCACTGTACCTCCCTCATTGCCAAATACTGGTTTGGGTCTCTTCCCTCCTACCTTTTCTCACTCACATCTTCTGCCCCATCTTCTTCTTACCCTGTCCACTCCAGGGATTCCCATACCATCTCCATCCCCCACCTTCACTCCTCTGCAGGTCAAGCTGCTTTCTCCTATTGTCTCCCTTCCCTCTGGAACCAGCTTCCCTTTCCCCTATGCCTCTCTCCCTCACTTCCTGATTTTTAGATGCCAACTAAGGCATCTTTTTGCTCCTATCTGTTCCTTCCCACCCCCCTTGACTCTTCACACTCTCTCCTGTCACCCTCTCTCACTCAATCCCCCCCTTTACTGTTGCTACTGTGCCTCCACCCTTGGTTTGTCTTTGGACGCTGCTATCACTGTCACCTAACCCATCAGGCATGGAGCACTTTTACTGACTCCCTCTTGAGTGTCCATTTATTATTGCATTTCACAATACTGCTGCTTTTACACATGGCATCCACACACTCCTACATCTGTAATGCTGCCTATGTGACCATCATTTGTTTTATTATATTCTCATATATTTTTCAGATATTCGGATACAATATCTGAGAATTATATCTTATTCTGTCTGTGTTCCCCTTTCCCCTCTCTCCTAGGTCACACCTGGGAATTAGCTTAAGCTCAGTGTGCCTTTCACGGTTACCAATTTTTAAATAAATAATATAAATATCTTCTGTCAGCCAGTTCTACATGATGGCTTCAGCCATGAGGCAATATGTACATGAAATAGGTGTTTTTCACTGGTGTAACTGACAGCAGTGGGGAACTGCCTGAAAATTAGGCACTTGCCCCTTGTACAGAAGGTACTGTGGTCCCCAAGATCTTACCCATGGCTCTGCTCACCATGGCTTAGTAGTCCTGCAACTTTGAGCACCCACAAAAAATGTGCTTGTGAGTGCCAGTCTGGCCACAATTTCTCCAGTACTGATCTGATGGGTAGAAGCCATAATTATAGTGATGCAGTAGCACCGCTATAGTTAGGGTGGAGTAGGCATTTCTATGTTAAACCCCAATTTTTGCACTTTAATAGCTTTACTATTGTTCAACAGATTTGCACAAAATGTTTCATGCCCAGTCTCGGGGCAAGATTGCTTGAGCTGCAAAGTTTGTTCCAGTTGGATGTGCAGATTCCGAGATCTAGACAGTGAAAAAGTGAAAAAATTGGATTTTGTTGCTGTTTTTTTTTTGTTTTATTTATTTTTTTTGTCATCACTTAGTGCCCACATGGTTAGGAATTTTTGCTGGTGAAAAAATATGAATCCATTCTGAAGTTATAAGAATTTGAAATGTTACTTCTGAGTATGCTCAGTAGGGATTTTTTTTTAAAAAGCTGTTTCATGCGAAAAAAGAATTTGTCCCATATAAAAAAGATTCTTTCTCTTATGAGGGGAATCTTTTTTCATGAGAAACAATTCTTTTTTTGTATATCTGCCATCTTGTTTCCATTTTCTCCCAAAATTGTTTTATGAAAACCCATAAAAATGATATCCTGCAGAGAAACCAACACATGTGTCTTAGTAATCAGGACTCCATTCGATGGATTCTGCAGTTATTCTTTTTAGAAATTACTCATAAATGTGTTTTTAAGACATTTTGAAATCTTTTTTCGTGACTCAAATTTCTTTTTTTGTATGGACATATGAAAAAGGAATAGGGTCAAATTAAAAAGGATGGTATGCTTCTCGCACTGTGACACTTCTACAGCGACATACATCAATGCCAACAACATCGACATGTCACTGTAGAAGTCCACCCGGGACACGGCAACACTGTCCCCCATCCTGCATCCCCTTCCCGGACCAACTCTGACTCAGAGTTAGAATCTACTAGTATGGGGGTGCAGGGGACAGAGCCCCCCTCATGGGGGGGTTGGGGGACAAAGCCCCCCAAAGAAAAAACAGTGTCCGATGTGCACGACTCCCTGCTGACTGCAAATCGTGGTCAACATGGAGCCTGTCACTGTGATACCGGTCGACAATGTAGTTGTCAAACTGGCATCATAGATCCAAAAAGGATCCCTTCATACAAAAAAATAATTTGGACTTAGGTTTTTTTCACATTCTTTTTTTGTATGAAGGGATACTGTGTTGTAGGAATGATGCAACCTCACAAAAAAAGGATCCCTTTATACAAGAAAAGAATTTGGACTTAATTTTTTTGACATTCTTTTTTCATATGAAGGGATCTTTTTGTGAGGTTGTTTCATTCATATGAAAAAAGAATCCTTCATATGAAAAAAAAGAATTTAGACTTCATTTTTTTTCTCTACATTTCCAGTTTAGCAAGCCATTGTCAATATTTACAGTTAAGGGACAATCTATATATCAGAAGAAAGGTCTTAACTAGTAATACAACACTAATATATAATACCCTCAAAAATAATTCAGGGGATGTTTAAAAAAATTCCCATATGATAACATTCCAACTGCAATAAGCCATACACCCATGAATCTTTTCACTTAATGTAGAATCTATATATCAGAAGAAAGGTCTCAATGAGCACTATACTATTTTTTTGTTATCATTTATTACATTTTTTGTTTACTGAGTAAGCACAATGAGCCATTGGCCCTTTTTCATGTGTGACCCGGGACCATACATAACAGTTTTGATGTCACATAAAAATGTACACAGTATTGTAAAATACACACAGTAAAATAGGTAATATGTTAGGACAAACCTTTACATTCTAACTGACTAAAAAGATAATTCTTTCAATATAATTTAAAAGTGTCATGGCTTTTGCCCCCACTGCGTTGTCACAGGTAATTCATTCCAGTTCATTGCTGTCCTGATCAAAAAACCGCTTTCACCCAACTTTGTTTTTGTCATTGGAAGTACACTTTCTTGTTTCATTAGAGTGCAAATCACTTCTATTATTGTTAAACTGAAACAATGAATACAAAGAAGAATTGTGATTTTGTCTAAGAACATTGTCTGTAAGACAAATAAGACTGTAAAGACTTTTCTGACTAGGTGGCAGCTAGCCAATAATCTGATATAAATTACAGTGGTGTGTATGGTAAGATAATTTATATGTAAATCAACAGATACTATAAGAAGTTGTCATTATAGCTAAATCTTGTTTAGATAAATATGTAAATAAAAAGGAACTGTAGTTCAAATTGGGTAATAATATGCTCTGTGCAATAGCAATCCTTGCTTATAAAGTTAAAAAGTGTTGCAGTTCAAATAATGCTCCCAATTTTTGATTTCCCCTGTCTAGTTATTGTTATTACATGTTTGGAATATGTTAAATTTGAATCTAAAAGTACACCCAAGTACTTAAATTGACTAACCTGTTTGAGTCTGGTGCCTGAGGAATCAGTTATTATTAACTTTTTTGCTTTATTGAGCATCGGTTTTGATCCAGAGAGCATACATTTCATTTTTTTAACAGTTTAAAGACAGTTGAAGTTTGTTTAACCAGAACTCCAGTTCATGAACATATTTATTTAATGACTGGTTAATGGCTGCCACTGAGTCTGAGCTGCTGTACAGTATGATGTCACCTGCATAAATTATAGTTTTAGTATTGTGCAGTTTTGAAGAAATGGCATCAATTAATAAACAAAAGTGGCCCAAGAATCAAGTCCTGGGGAACCCCTTGCCCCAACTCCCTCCTGCAAGATGATCTACCACCATACAACACCTACTTGGTCTCCAGTAAGGTAACTAGTAAACCATTCAATAGGTAAATTAGTCAGTCTGAAGTCCCCCAGACTCCCAAGCAGCAGGCAATGGTTTACTAAGTCAAATGCCTTGGACAGATCCACAAACAGCACAATATTGACTGCCTTTTCCACAGCAATACATAATTTTATAGAGCATAATCATCTTTGTGCTGAAAGCATTATAAATTCATGGGATGCCCTCCATATCACCTTATGAGGGTTATTAATTTCCATAGTAGCATGGAAAAACAAAGAAAGACAGTGGAACACTGATATAGTAAAAAAAAGTTGAAAAAATTGGAGATGGACATTAGAGCAGGCAACCAAATTAAAAAACAAGAATATGAAGAACTTAAAAAAATAATGTTAACAACTGAAAATCTTTATAATAAAAACAGATAGCTTAGAGGTATAAAAAGGTTTCAGCAAAATAGTGAACTAGCAGGGAAGGACTTAGTCAGGAGATTTAAACAATCTGAGCTGAAAAAGTTAATTTCTTCTATATATAATAAAAATGGTGTACTTGTGATGGGTGATAAAAATATCATATCTGAACTTTACAATTATTCTGTAAACTTGTATCAGTCTAAAACTAATCCATCACAAACAGGTTTAGAAGATTATAAATATTTTTCAAACATCAATATTGTCACCGAACAAGAAAAGAATAGGTTAGTGGAACCAAGTTCATCAGCAGAAATTAGAGAGACAGTTTTAAACCTGGCCCAAGGTAAAAGTCCAAAAAGCGATGGTTACACTTCTGAATTTTACCAGGAATTATTAGAAACTTTACTTCCACTGTTAGTAGTATTATTTAATCAAATGCAGAAAGAATTGTGCATGCCTGTTTCCTTCTCTCATGCTTATATTACAGTTATTCCAAAAAAGGGAAAAATTATAAGTTGGCTCATAATTACAGGCCTATTATAATATTAAATATAGAATATAAGATATTTACTAAAATATTAAATAGTAGAACATTGCCACTCCTCGAAAACTGACTCATAAAGATCAGTGTGGTTTCGTTCCTAATAGACAGATATTTTCTGATTTTCATAGTGTACAATTCATAATAGAACATCTTCAAGATTCTAAAAAAAACTGCTGTGTTATAGTCATTAGATGCATATAAGGCTTTTGATGTGCTTGAATGGCAGTTTATTTTCTTCACCTTGAAAACTCATGGCTTACCAGAGACTTTCATCAAGTTTATTAAGATTCTGTATAAGGAACTGAAAGCAAAAATCAAGGTCAATAATATCTTTTCTGACACTTTCACATTATTCAGGAGGGTCAGACAGAGCTGTCCCCTCCCCCCACCTTATTTGTGCTTAGTCTAGAATTATTACTCATTAAGATTAGAGACAATGGGAAAATTAATGGTATTTTCTGTGGGTAATTCTGAGGTAAAGAGCAAAGCTCATGCAGATGACTTGTTAATGATGCTCAAAGATCCAATAACGAGTCTGAAAGAACTTAAAATAGTATTAAGCAATTTTTCTAAAGTCTCAGGTTTCTTAGTTAATTAAATCAAATCAGAAATGCTAATTTTCAACTATTGTCAGCTCAGCAAAATTCAAATGATCTTCAATGCAACTCTCATGGAAACAGGGATGTCGTATTTAAGGATCCAGTTAACAAAAGACTTAGATGGCATATATGAACAGAATCACATCAAACGTGTCACTTTTATACAGGATAAACTATGTGGCTGGGGGAAGATTCCAGTTTCTATGTGGGGTAAGATACAGATTCTTAAAATGTTCATAGTACCAAAGATTTCATATTCATTGCAGGCTTTGATCACTAAGATCCCTGATTCATGGTTTAATAGAATTAACTCCATTTTATTAAAGTTTATATGGAATAAGAAACACCCAAGAGTTGCATGGAAGAAATTATGTTTGAATAAAGAACAGGGTGGTTTGGCCTGCCCTGATGTTTATTCTTACTATTTATCATTTATGGCCAAGTTAACAATTAGGTGGGCACGGTTTGATATAGCTGTTTCAATAGAGAATTACATTTTTAATAATAATAATAATAAATGTGAAAGAGACAGGATGCATATTAAACATATTTGATTTGCTTCAACAAAATTTAGGAAAAGTAGCAACAAATTGGTTGAGAACATTTCACAACAAGTTAGGAAGTACCAAAACAATTTATGATGGAAAGCTAATCTTTCTCCTCACAATCATATATCATATAACCCTAATTATAGAAGAACTTTACATAAGAAAAGTTGGCAGGATAAGGGGTTCTTAAGATGGAGTAACATTATAGATAATCAAATTATGAGTTGGGAAAAATGAAATACAAATTACGGTTTGTACGATCATCAAGTTTACTTTTTTTACCAATAGATTAATTTATTCAAGAAAGACAGTAAACGGTGGGAGACTGCACCCAATACCATGGAGAGGGAAAAATTTTAGATGCCATACTTATTAGAAAACCTAAATAGATTTTTCATGGCTAAAAGGTCACTTACATAGTAATACTGATATTTACTCGGGAATGATTTAAACAATGGGCATCCGAGTTAAATGAACTTACTTTAGACTCCAAGTGGCAAATTATATGCACTAGATTACAGGATTGTAAGCTTACAAGACAGAAATCAATACAATACAAAATTATTAACCAGGCTTATTACACATCATAATAATAATATCTTTATTTTTTACGCACCTTTCAAGTGTCAAAGCACTATAAAAATTAAAATCAAAAACAGATCTGGATAAAACTGTCATAAAATCACACATCATAAAATTACATTAATCAATTGATTATTCACCATATGTCTGATGCCACAAAAAAGTCTTTAGGGGCAACTTAAAACCCTCCACAGTTGTGCACTCCCATAACTGACGAGGTTGAGAATTCCAGAGTGTGGGAGCCACGAACATAAATGATTTGGCCCCCAAAGATTTCAAACATACCTTAGGAATCTCTAGCAATCCCTCACCAGCTGAGCAGAGTGATCACCCAAGGCAATAAGGGACCAGGAGCTCTTTCAGGTAGTCTGGGTCCAGTCCATGTAGGGCTTTGAAAGTCAGCAAGACAACTTTAAAGGTGATCCGCTACTGTACTGGCAGCCAGTGCAGTTCATGCAGCACCGGTGTAATATGACAGGACCGAGAAGATCCTGTCAGAAGCCGGGCCGCTGTGTTCTGCACCAGCAGCAAGCAACAGATTTCCACCCCAGAAAGCCCTAGGTATAGTGAGTTGCAATAATCTATGCATGAGGACACAAAGGCGTGGACCAGAACAGGAAGGTTGCTGGACAGAACCAGATGTTTAACCCTGGGGATATTCCTTAGATTGTAAAAGGAAGATTTGATGACAGCCAGCACCTGCGAATGCAGGGTCAACCCTTCGTCAAAAATTACCCCCTGGTTTCGCACCTGGTCACAGGTCAGGAGAGAGACAGCCCTGAGAACAAGTCCAGAGGATGAACCACCCCCCAAACCCCCTGTCCGGTGACCAGGTTCTGAAACCAACACCTCAGTCTTACCGGAGTTCAACTTCAGCCAGCTCGAACTTATCCACTCCGGGATTTCTTTGAGACAGCTATAAAGGACCGAGACAGCTCTATCCTGGTCAGGTGCAAAAGAAAGGTAGAGCTGGGTATCATCAGCATAGCAATGAAATCTCAGCCCATACCTTCTTACAATGTCGCTGAAGTGCAGCATGTACACCGCGAACAACATGGGCAACAAAACTGAACCCTGAGGGACCCCACAAGACAGAGAAACTGGGTCTGATGAAAACGCCCCAGATACCACTCTCTGAGTTCTTCCAGTGAGGAATGATGTAAACCATCTGAGGACAGTTCCCGACAGTCCACAGATGCACCTCAGATGGCTAAGTAACACCCCATGGTCCACGGTATCAAATGCTGATGAGAGATCCAGAAGAACCAAGATGGAGTGGCTCTTCTGATCCCTAGCCATCAGGAGATCATTGAGCACCCGAACCAGCGCTGTCTCGGTACTATGTCTCTTACAAAAACCAGGCTGGAGGGGCTCATAGATGTCATGGATGGCCAAATGGTCATCCAGTTGTGCTGCCACCACTTTCTCAATCACCTTCCCTAAAAAAGGGAGGTTAGAGATCGGCCTGTAGTTGCCGTGGCAGTTTGGGTCCAAAGTAGCTTTCTTCAAAAGCAGTATCACTACCACCTCTTTCAGAGAGTTAGGAAACTCTCCAGTTTCCAGGGAGCACCAAACTATCCACGCTAGGTCCGGACCGATAACATCAATACAACCCAAAACCAGGGAAGTTGGTCCAGGGTCCAAACTACAGCATGTAGGGCACACACCCTGGATGATCTGCATGACATCCATGAAGTCCGGGCAGCTGAAGGTACTCCAGGAAAAGTGAGGAGCAATGACCTCACGCTGATCTAAAGCAACACCCAGAGAGTGCGATGGTTGGAGCACTGCCCTAATGTCGGCCACCTTAGCAGCAAAGAATCAAGCAAGATCACCACACTCTATTTGCGAAAACGCTTTCCAAACTTGAAGACAGGCTGGGTTGCACAGTCTGTCCATGGTTCAGAACAGCTGAGCAGGTCGATTCTGAGCTACCACAATCTTCCTGGACAGGAACTCTGCCTTCTTACAGGTGATTGCTGATTGATAGACTTGATAATGGTCCATCAATCTAAGGAGGTCATCATCAAGGGCAGATTTCCGCCATTGACGTTCCTGCTCCACAAGAGTGTTAACAGGGAGGAGGCAGGGAACTACAGACCAGTCAGTCTTACCTCAGTAGTGGGAAAGATTATGGAGGCACTCCTTAAGGAAAGGATAGTGCAACAGCTGGAATCCATAGGGGCACAGGATCCAAGACAGCATGGGTTTACAAAAGGAAGGTCCTGTCAAACTAATCTCATCTCATAGATTTCTTTGACTGGGTAACCAGAGTTGTGGACCAAGGGGGAGCAGTTGATGTTGCCTACCTTGACTTCAGCAAAGCTTTCGACACTGTTCCACATAGAAGATTCATAAATAAGCTGGGTAGGCTCGAGGTGGGTCAGAAGTTGGTCAACTGGGTGGCAAACTGGTTGATGGGTAGAAAACAGAGAGTGGTGGTAAATGGTATACAGTCAGAAGAGATGCAAGTCGCAAGTAGGGTACCTCAGGGATCAGTCCTGGGGCCAGTCATCTTCAATATCTTCATTCGTGACATTGCTGATGGACTAGAGGGTAAGGCTTGTCTGTTTGCAGATGACACCAAGATCTGCAACAGAGTAGATGATCCAGATGGGGTGGGCAGAATGAGAAGAGATCTGGATAAACTGTCAAAATGGTCAGAAGAGTGGCAACTGGGATTTAATGCAAAGAAGTGCAAGATCATGCACATAGGGAAGAGAAACCCTGAAGCCACCTATAGGCTGGTAGAGGAGTTGCTGGCAGTCACAAAGCAAGAAAGAGACTTGGGCATCATCATCATCACCGATGACTTGAAATCATCCAAGCAGACCTCTAAAGCAGTAGGTAATTCTAGGGGGATGTTAGGGTGTATTAGTAGGGGTATCACAAGTCGTAAGAGGGAGGTAATAATCCCTCTTTACAAGACACTGGTTAGGCCCCATCTGGAGTACTGCATGCAGTACTGGAGGCAACACCTTCACAAGGACATTAACCAAATTGAGGCAGTCCAGAGAAGGGCAACCAAAATGGTGCAGGGACTGCATCAGAAGACATACGAGGACAGATTAATGGAGCTCAATATGTATACCCTACAGCAAAGGAGGGAGAGATGTGATATGATCAAAACATTCAAACACCTTAAGGGCATTAACAAGGTGAAAGAGTCTAACATGTTTAAATATAAGAAAAATAGCAGGACAAGAGGACACAGCATGAGATTAGAGGGAGGTCGATTAAGGGGGAATGTGAGGAAATTCTTTTTCACAGAAAGGGTGGTGGATGCATGGAATGGCTTACCACAAGAAGTGGTGGCTATGAATACAGTGCAGGGCTTCAAACAGGCATGGGATAGGCATAAGGGAGCAATACAAATGAGTATGAATAGATAGGCCACTGACAGAGCAAAGGCCGATGGCACATTTATAAGGTAGAAAAAGAAATGGGCAGACTGGATGGGCCTTGCGGCCCTTATCTGCCATCAACCTCTATGTTTCTATGTTCTAGCCTTCATCCTAGTCACCGCATCTCCCCTCAAAACCCCATCAAACCATGGGGATCAAGGGTGAAGGAAGAGAGGACAAACTTGGACTGGTGCAATAGCATCCAGAGCCAACGAGATGGCTGTATTATAGGCCGTCATGAGGGTCTCTGGATTATTGCTTGCTGCAGAGAGGGACAATAGCTCAAGCAGCGCAAATAGGCTATGAGAACTTACGTCTCATAAAGGGCGGTACCTGACCATCGCCACAGGGGGAGGCCTATGAAGGGGGGTGCTAAAACTAAACCCCACTGTGTAATGATCAGACCACGCAACTGGTTCCACCCCCAAGTCAGAAGCTTCAGTCCCTAGGAGAAAATTCAAATTGGATACCAACTGCTGGCATTGTGGCCGGACAGAAGCAGACTTTTTTATATGTTTTTGTAGACTGCAAATTGCTTAAGTACTGGTGATTGCAATCTTTCATTAATTTAACAAGTATAGGAATAAAAACCAGTTTGTTAGGAAACTTTGTGAATTACAGGGATAAGTCTGTAGTTCTGGCAAATAATATCACTATCAAAAGAATAATTTTGAAATTTTGTAAGTGGAATACTGATAGTATGGCTTTTCCTCAAACAGATTGGAAACAACTGTTTTTAGGTGCACTATCCAACAGAGGTTTCTTTAAAACAGACTCTCAATTTTGGCTAATAGTTAATAAAAAAAAACATGAATTGTGGACACCTAATGAGTTTCAATTCAGGGATTTGGTGCCCTCTCCATAATATGCTTAGACAATGGACATAGATTTTGCAAATATAAAGGAAATTATTTACTGAACAATGTTACAATTCATCTGTTTATTATTGTACAGTATGTCATTTTGCAATGCGCTGACCCTGAATTATTATCGCATGAGGGAAGGGGGTGGTGGGTACGGTGGAAGGGTGGGACAACTGTCTAGAAAGAGTTATGAGAATATAATGATGTTGTAGGGGGACACTCCCTCATCTGTGTGTGGTGATTGTGACTTATCATAACCAATAAAAAATATTTAAAAAAAGAGTACTGTAATATTGAGTGCCTGAGGAATAGTATCTGGAAATAGTCATATAAAGTGGATAAAAATGAAAAATCTATCCATAGTATAATATTGGAAGTCTAAGAAGCATAACTCCATCAATGTTTTGAGTTAAGGGAGGCTCTATATATCAAAAGGCAGGTCTCAATGACTACTGGAAGAGTAACATATAATACCCTCCAAAATGATTCAGTGGCTGTATAACAAAGATAACAAATGAAAAATTTAAATTCCTATAGGATAAGATTGCAAGTTTAAGAAAGTATAACTCCATCAATCTTTTGAGTTAAGGGATAAGCTATATTTCAAGAAAAAGGTGTCAATGAATACTACAAAAGTAACACTTAATACCCTTCAAGATAATTCATGGTTTTTATAGAAAATATAAAAAAATGAAACATTTAAATTCCTATAGAATAACATTGTAACTTTAAGAAGGCATTGTCAGTATGTAGAGTTACAGTAAGTGACAATCTGCATATCAAAGGAAAGGCTTGAATAAGTACTGCAAGGCTAATACTTAGCACCCACTTCAAATTGATGGGTTGTGTACAGCACCCAAACTTACCTCCCAAGTTGTCTTAGGGCAGCATTGCAGAATTTGGGTCTAGTTTTTTTTTTCCCCACATTCTTTTTTCTATAAATGAATCCATACAAAAAAAGAGTTCTGGACTTAGTTTTGTGCACACATTTGAACTTCAGGAAGCCATTACTCTCTCAATATTTGGACTTCAGAGACAAAATATTTATATCAAAAGAAAGTCTTAATGAGTACTACAAGAGAAATACATAATCCCCACAAAATGTAGGGCCAACATAAAAAAAAAACATACAAATAAAAACATTCAAATTCCCATAGGATAACACTGCAAGTTCAATAAGCTATAACTCCCTCAATATTTGCACTTAAAGGACAATCTATATATCAAAACAAAGATCCTAATAAGTTCTACAAGAATAACACATAGTCCCCCCTACACATTTAGGGGCAATATGAGAAAAGCATAAACAATAAAACATGCAAATTCCCACAGGATAACATTGGAACTTTAACGAGACATACAACGAAAGACAAAAATTGCTGCTGTAACAGAGATGGAAGTGCAGGGCTACATGTATGTATCAATGGAGGTATGAAAGCACAGGGCCCAGTGGGCCCTGCATTCCCACAGGCAAATGAGGATATGATTATACTATCTCAAAAAGTAAGGAAATTCATTGCAAGAAACATCTTTAATGCACTAAATAGGGTTAAAATGACAAAACCCTAACACTGCACCCCCACCCTGCAAGCAGCAACAGGAAAACCCAGTGTGGTTTGACCTGTCCTGCATCTTCACAAATCAGGCAGGGGGTGTACCTTGGGGTTGTCAACCCTCACGCTCGCCCCATTCTCATACACTGTACACATCTCTGCTTATTTACTGATGAAATGTGGTGAGTGGTAGGGCTGGCAACTCCAAGGCATGCCTCATGCCTGATTTGCGAAGATGCAGGAGAGGTCAAACTGTAATGGGTTTTCCTGTTGCTGCTTGCAGTGTGCTGGTGGGGTGTTAGGGTTATAAACCCTAACACCACATTCCCCTACTTTTATCTCTTTAACATTAACTAGTGCATTACCAAAGTTTTTTTGCAAATGAATATATATTATAGAGGTGCATTAGAACCCCTATAGTTAGGGTTGAGTAGGCTGTTTAATCTTAAACCCTTAATTTTTCATCTTAATAACTTTAGCCTCATTCAACAGAATTGCACAGAATTTTGCATGTGTGGTGAGGAGGGTAAGGTCTCTTGATTTGGCAAGTTCTATTGCAGTTGTATTTGTGGATTCTGAGATCCAGATAGTATATTTTTAGGAAGAGTCAGTGCTTTATGTCTTCACCTACAGTCCAGATGGTTTGGACTTTTGTTGTGAAATGTTCAGGGTAGAAAGGACTTGCCCTAGAATGGTGCCTTTTGGTGGTTTAGTGAAAAATATTCATCTGTTCCCAAGTTATAAGTTATTATCTGTCTTTCAGATGAGACATTAAACCAAGGCCCCATCTGCCTGTTCTGGTGGTTGCCCAGGTGGATGTTAAAGATCCCATGGCACTTCTCAAAAAGAGTAGGTGAATTTTTTATTGAAAAACAGACAATGAATAAATCAAGAATATAATACATGTCTCAAGAGTATAAACAAAACAAATTATAAATCCAAAAAATAAGAGAAACCTAGCATAATCCATCCTCAAAGCATTATACAGTCATATAAGTAAACTAAAACTCATAGGTGCAGTGCTACCCTTAAAAGAACCTAACAAACACCCAGAATGCATCTCAATCTGTGGGGGACAAAAAAACCTTTATATGACTAAAAAAAGGGGGGAGAAAAAAAAGGAGGAGGGCAGAAAAAAGACAGATTCTCTAATTCTGCCAATGTTGGGCCAACTTAGAATTTTTCTAGGGAGGTCAATTTACATCAATCTTTCAAGATCCAATCACAAAAAGCCCCAAGTTTATCATGTTGTGACCGGGAGACTTTTGTTCTTGTAAGTAAATGGACTGTAAATCTAATATAATTTGGTTCACCACTTGGGCTCCAGTATAGGTTTTCTGCTGCAACAACTGGGCACATCTGGCTTGCCACAAGAAATATCTACTGTAAGCAACAATGAGTCTCAGTGTGCTAGCGTGATAATGAGACATATTCTAGGGGAAAATTCCATAGATAAGCATTTCATATGCACCGGGACTGTGAGAAGGTCACGAGGGCTACAAGAAAGAAGTCCTCCCCAACTGCATCTCCCCAATTTAAGATGCGGACCAGCAGCTAGCCGGGCCTTGAGGAGGCTCTCTCTGCCTTTGTTAATTGGGTGCCATTTTTGCACTCGTCGGGACTGATAGCAGGATTGAATGCAAGGCCTTAATTAATTAATTAAAGTAATAGCAATACTTGTCGGGGTAGGCCCACTGATAGTTTTTCAGAATTAGATTTTTACCATTTCACATGAAAAACGGTTTCTCTGCATTGCTGTAAGTAGAAATGTGATACGATTCCTGTCTCAATTGTTACTGCAGGAAGTAGCTTACTCCTTTAATAACATTTCATGTGTTCCTCTGCACTGCCCTGTTGTAATCAGTGAAATAGTTGTAATCTGTGAAATATTTAGCCGAATAGCTAATTGGTGGGTCAAAACAGCTCAGCACAAGCAACTTATTTATTTCACAAAAAAAAATCCTTATTTGCTCTGCACTGCCTAAGCAGCTATGATGAACTCTAGGCCACAATTGCTAAACCTGTAGTCATTTGCACCTCTGCACAAAAATCTTCTCTTGTTATAAGAAACTCCTCTCTCTATCTGCATTACATTAAATAGCCCTGTTGTATTCATTGGGCAGCCCTGTTGAAATCGATTTATAGAGCTCCAATCCCCTCACAAGCCAGTCTTACCCTGTATGAAGATCCTGCATAAATTGAAGTCCTCTTTTCCATCTTGTACCAAAGCTCTCAGCACCGGGACTGTGAGGAGGTCATGAGGGCTACACGGAAGAAGCCCTCCCCAACTGCATCTCCCCGATTCAAGGTACGGACAGCGCTGTCGGAGCACAAGGAGGCTTCCCCTCTCATTGCCTTTGTTTGCCCTGCTGTCACTGCACATCAGCTGCCTCACCGCCCCCACCACCACCCTTGGTGATCCCTTGCATTTATTGGTGTGATCACTTGGAGTGCACTGAGCCTACCAGCCCACTTTCCCCTTTGCAGCTAGTCTCTCTCTCCACCACCGGAGGGCCTCTACCTCCTTCCCGTTCTACTGTCTGTATTTTCTCTCCCTTCACACTGCCTCTGTACTAGTCCAATTGTACACGGCACTCCTTTTGTCCCCTTTAACAGCTTTAGCACCAGTGGCTGCTTATTCTTGCCGCAGCAAATACTGGTGCCAAATTGCCTACTGACCTCCAATTAACAATAAAGATGGTCACTTTAATTCTGCTGCTGTGCACTCTGCTATCCATACATATGCACATACATAATGTTTATCCTGTATCTATAATCCATAATGATCAACTTCTCTCTTCACTTACCCCTGTGATTAATACAAATAACATATCTATTACCTATGATTTTGAAGCTGAGTCCATCCCTACTGCCTAGTCTCCCTCTATATGCTCTAATGAGTGCCAACCTAGTGGTATCACCCTATGCTTGCCACGCTACACCTGGGTGCCATACTACCCACAACCCCTAACACAATCTCCCCGCCACTCACATCAACTCCTCCTCCTCCTTGCTACCCCCATTATACTAAACCTCCCCAATCCTACTTTCTCTGTCCCAAAAGGGCACGTAGCACCGAAGACCCATTTCCACAAAAGGTTGCACTGGAACCCAGTCTCTAGGTTCCTCCTCCTCCTTCTTTTCATGTCAGGAAATATACACCCAAACCCTGGACCTCCTACTTACCCAGCACCAACTCACCCCCCTGCCGGCGGGCTATGTAATGCCACTCTTAATGTATGCAGTCTACTAAAATAGTGGGATGTCTTCCAGGGTTGGGTACAGCAACATCAGCCCAATGTTATAGCTGTGGGTGAAACCTGGCTCTCCCCTCGGACTCCTGACTTGACAATAACACTATCTTGTTACATTGTAAGCTGCACTGACTGGTTGGGTAAGAATGGGGGCGGCTGCGCCATTTACTCCAAGGACATGTTACGCAGACAGTAGCTCCCTATCTCTCAGCTGATTCCAGGACCCCAGGCCCTTACTCTTAAACTCACTTTGGGACACTCCCAAACCCCCTTCTTATCACAGCCATGTACATTCCTCCCAGGGACAAGAAGCTGGCCTTCCACTCAGTACTGTCCTACCTGTCCACCCTCCCATCCAGTATGGAAAAACTAATTCTCTGGGATTTTAATATTAATTAGTTACATAAGTCCACCGAACCTCTAGCCGATGCTGCCACTGCCCAAGACCTTACTCAGTTAGTCACTTCACCCACACTCTTTAACCAGCTTACTGGTCATCCTCCCTGCTAGACCTTGTGTTCACCAATCAACCCCACAAAATCATAAGCACAACCATTCTCTCAAATGCTCTTAGTGACCACTCCCCTGTTCTCTGCTCCTGGACCAGGAAGGCACACAGATCTCCTCCCAAAATAACCTTGCAATGCAAACTGGGCCCTGGCAAACTTGCTTTTCTGAAATCCCACCTCAGATACATGGATTGGTCCTTCATAGTGTACACCCTCAACCCTGATAGTGCCCTTTACCTCTTCATCCTCTCATTCAACTCCATATGCAACAAATATGCCCCTACCACCAAAAGAATTGTCAAAGGCAACCTGGTACCTTGGATTTCTGACCACATCCTTGGCCTTATGCGGACTAGAGACTTATTGTGGCACCTCTCCAATGAGACTGGCTGGCCCACCAATAGACAAAAGTACAGAGAGGCATGGAACAAATGTATGTGGGCCCTACACAAGGCAAAAGCTGAGTATTATAAATCCTCCCTAACCACTACCAGGGGCTCAGGATGCAAATTCTGGAACAATATAAAGGATATCTGCGGAAAAGACCCCAGCCCTGTCCCTAACCAGATAATGGTTGACAGGTGCATGATGTCTGATCCTACCCATATAGCCACTGCTTTCAACAATGCCTTCACAAACCTTGACCACGTTCTCCCCCCCAATTTCTTTGACCGTCTCTTGGACAACTCCCCCTCCCCCCGCAGCCCTCCCCCTTTCACCTACGCTGTATTACACCCAAGTCTGTGGAACCGTACCTTAAAAAGTCCCTAAGTCACTCCAGTTACAATAGTGATACCCTAGACCTGAAACTATTGCGGCTCACCTTGCATGAGGTTCTCCACCCCCTCACCCATATACTGAACCGCTCACTATGTCAGGGTATATTTCCTACTAGGTGGAAATCAGCCTCCATAACCCCTTTATTTAAAAATGGGGACCATGCTATCATCAATAACTACCACCCCATCTCCAGCCTTCCTCCCCTGTCCAAGGTACTAGAGCAGATTGTCTCTGATCAGCTCGCTGACCATCTGAACAAATACAACCTACTCTGCAAACAACAGCATGACTTTTGGAAAGGCCAGAGTACTACCACTGCCCTCCTCCAGTTTACTACACACATCCACTTCACCCTAGTCAGGGGTCATATCACTGGCGCTGTTTTCATCGACCTCACTAAGGCGTTTGACACCGTCAACCACTCCCTCCTGCTATCTACCCTATCCAACATCGGTTTCTCCTGGGACGCCCTTAGTTGGTTCTCTGATTACCTCTCCAACTGTTTCCAGCAGGTCAAAATTGGTCACACCTTATCCGAAAGACTGTCTGTCCTCTCAGGTGTCCCGCAGGGGTCAATACTAGGACCTCTACTTTTTAGCCTCTTCCTTAACTCCCTCCCCTTGGCCTGCCCTAGCAACTTGTTACTGTATGCGGACAATGCTGTCCTATTCTCCCCTGGCCCTGACCCCTCTCAACTCCATCGTTGCCTCCAATCTGCCTTTAGCTGTGCTGAAAATTGGTTCTCTTCACAGCACCTTATTCTCAACTATAAAAAGACTAAATTGATGCTTTTCTCTCATCCACTCAACACCCATAAGGCACTGTGACCCCAAGTTCTTACTGCCAATTGGACCACCTTGGAGCTAGTTGACGCCTTCAAATACTTGGGTTTCACACTGGACCCTGAGCTCAACTTCCACCAACATATCCATCTCCTGTCTAAAGCCCTCAATGTTAGGCTGGGGTTACTGTATTCCTTCAAGCACTGCCTTACCCCAGACGCACTTAGGCTTGCTGTCTCCTCCTCTGTCCTCTCCTGCTCGACTATGGCATACTTATTTATAGCACTGCAAACACCTCTGCCCTATGCTGCCTGCGTCTCTCCCTAAATAAAGCATGTCACCTCATATTGGGATGTGATTGTCTCACTCATACATGCTCCCTCTATAACTCCACCAACTGGCTCAGTCTTGACAATAGGATCAAGTTTCATACCTGCCTCATGATTAAAAAAATGACCCTCAGCCTCTCGCCCCCTGGGCTCATCCCTGTTATCCACCCGGCCCCGAAGCTCAAGCACACTTGATGTTCTGCCAAGTCACTCCTCTTGGTTCCATCCTGCTGTACCTCACAATTCCAAAGGTCCCTCTGCTTTAGAGCCCCCTCCCTCATGAATAGCCTTCCTACCTGGCATGTAAATGAAAATAGAATTGGCCCATTCAAAGCCCATCTTAGGGATCACTTCCAGGCCTCAGATACCTGTGATTGTCACTTAATCCCTATCATCTCCCCCTCTAGCTGACCAATGACATTGGACTGCCTTCCCAGGCTTCTAGTCCCAAGTTACAACTCTGAGCCATACCATTTATCTCCAACTGTACTAAACTACCCTAGTTGCTGATTGTTAGCCTTCACTGTGTCATGGTCTTCTTTGCTGAATTCTGTCTCCATTTGAATTATTATGTAAAGTATGTCTGTACTGTATTTTCTGTGATGTGGAACCTTTGTAAATGAGTCTTTGACTCAAAGGTATTTTCCGATTTCCTCAATAAATAAATAAAAATAAATATGTGAAATTTGTGAGGCCCTTATCTTTCTATTTGTGTAACAATAAAGTCCAAACTTGTGCACTAAATGAGCAACCTAAGAAGAAATGCTGATAGTATCCACCTGCATGGGACAAGCATCCCCGAAACACATCCTATCTTCTATGGATTTATGCTTCAAGTTACCTCTTACCCCCAGTTTCCCATGGCATGATAACCACGTAACATCCCATAGCTTTTGGGGTAATCTAGGGTCAGTGAGTTGTTTGAATGCTAATGAGGTATCTACTTCTATATTCAGGATATTCAGCAACCTAGGAGGTTCTGAGAAATGTGCAGCAAGAATGTTAGCATATAGCTGCTTTCGAGTGGCTGTCTAAACCAAGGAGCAAACCAGTTTCCATTGTTTGATCTTAAGGAAAGTAGGGAACAAAAAGGGGGGAATCCCTGATTTCCTAAAATTCCTAGGTATTTCCATGGTGGTATTCATCCAAACTGCACATAAGGGGGTAACCATTAATAATAAAAGTGAAACCCAAAAAGGGGGGGACTGGGATAATAGAAGTTGAAATATAAAATTCGTGAACAAACTATGGAAAAATACCAGAGGGTTTAGCATTTGCACTCTCCCAAAATGAAAGTCAGGATATGTATATATCTGTTTTACTGGATTTAAGTGACTGCCCCAAAAACCCTAGAAAAAAGCATTGTAGGTCCTAGCTTCTAAAAAAAATGGCAGAGGGTAAATTGTGGCAGTATGGAGAAATAAAGGCAGTACCAGAGTTTTTAACAGCAGCACCCTCTTCTGTTTTGCTATGGTACATCCCTTCCAAGATGACACTAGCTTATTAGCTTTATCTAAAACAAGACTCCAGTTGAGGACCGAGTCATCAAGACTGCCAAAAAATAACCCCAAAATTTTAATTGGGTCTTGGGAGACAGGGATGTTTGCCACTCAGTCCATGGGGGGGGGGTTCAGAATGAATTTAGCCACACTTTTATGGTAATTCAATTTAGATCCAGAAACTGCCTCAAACCCAGAGATTATAGAAATTACATCTGAAGGGTTCAGCTGGGGGGTAGTACAGATACATAGATCATCTGCATACGCACTAATCACTGGAGCCGAGAATCTGTTTGAAAGAATTAATTTGGAGATGGAGGGGTGTAGCAGGAATTTCCTTACAAGGGGGTCTATTTGGAATGCATACAGTAGGGGGCTTAAGGGACAACACTGTCATACCCCTTTCTTCCCCAAAAAAGCACTGCCTGGGGAGTTATTAATATGTGGGGTGATCCAAGCAGTGTTATAAAGGAGCTCTAGCCAGGAGACGAACTGTATGGGGATATGGTAGTGCACCAGGACCTTAAATAAGAACTTATGGTTGACCCGGTCGAAAGCTTTCTCTTGGTCTAAAGAAAAAAATAGTGCAGGGGCTTTCTCAGAGCGTGAATGTACAATATCTCTAAGTAAAGATAGGGAGTGAAGCATTGATCTATTCAGAAGGGCACAGAACTGTTCTTTGGAGATGACCTGCACTGTGATTGGTAGTAACCTAGTAAGTAATATTGTGATAAGTATTTTGTAGTCCACATTAAGAAGGATGAGCAGCCTCCAATTTCCAATTTCAGTTTTCTCACCTTTTTTAAAAAGTAGTAACATGATGGCATCCAAAAATTTAGAAGGGATGGAGTGTGTTTCTAAAATACAGTTAAACAGTACAGTCAGAGAGGGCGCAGAAATGGTAATATAGGCATGGTACAATTTGGCTGTCAAACCATCTGATCCAGGGGAGGTGCATTTTTTTTGTTCCTTGATAGCACTGGTGGTTTCTTCCTCTGATATGGGGGCTACCAGGGCTTGCAGTTGGTCCATGGGGACCTCTGGGACATCTAAGTCTCTAAGGAAAGAAGTGGCATCTAATAAGTCAGATTCTGAATTAAACATACATTCCAAATGAGACTGGACAACTTGCTTTATCGCAGGGAGCGTGGAGTGAACCTTGGAGGTAAGTGGGTCTGTGAGGTGCTCCATGAAAGTGGAGGAAAGTCTATCTACACAGCTTTTGTATATGTCTAGGTAGGGTTTAGAGTGTTGAGTGCCACATTGGGCCTCCAGCTTCAAGGAGAGTGTCCTATTGTATTGAAAAGCCTCCATATCAGTTTTAAGGGCCCTACTTTGTTGTAACAGATCAACTTTGGTCTCATAAGCCATAGATATGGTGTCTAACAGTTGTTTTCTTAACTGGGAGTATTTAAAATAAGCTGACAATGATCTATACTTGGCCCTCCTTATAAAAAAAGACTGCAGGTTGGATTTGGTATCTTCCCACCAGGCTATATAGGAGTGGTACACATCCATCACAGATACTCTGGCCTGTAAGAGGTTCAAGCAGTTTGTAGAAATGTAGTTATCCAGTAGTAGTGATCTGTTTAACTTCCATGTTGTTTGAGGGTGAATGGGGAAGGGGCCCCCTGCTGGAGATCATGTTATGGATACTGCTAAATGGTCTGAGGTCTCACAGGGAATTACAGAAGCCTGATGTACCTTGATGTTCTTGGAGACAAAAATGTAGTCTATGCGGGTAGACAATACCCCTGTGTGATAAGTTTTGGCACCCATAGAATGAACAGTCCTATACCCATCCATCAACTGAGCCATTTGTAAATTTTCAGTAAATTGGCTGTGTCACTGAATGTTTTATGGGCATTGCTTCCTCTATCCATGGGGGAGAGGTCGCAGTTGAAGTCACCCCCAAAGTAAACCTGACGGGAATTGAATAGATAGGGCTGCACTTTGAGGAATAGGGAAGATCTAGCAGCTGTGCTCTGGGGGGCATATATGTTGACAAGTCAAAACCTGATGTTGACATGGGTTCCGTCGATCAAAAGTACTCTCCCAGAGGAAACATCAATTACCTCTGAGATACTAAAATGGAAGCCTGAAAATAAAATACCCACCCCATCACACATATCTTTCCCATGGGACCAATATGAGGGGCCTACTGTCCATCTGTTCTTGACCTGAGCAAGTTCAAACCTAGATTTTAACCTGGTTGCTTGTAGGAAGTAAAAATCATGCAGCAAAGTGTTTAGCAAATCCAGGGTGGAGAGTCATTTCCTAAAATATTTAATACTGCATACATTCAGTGTGCAGCAGCGCAGTTGGGTGGAACAATGCATCAAAAGGTTAAGGGAAAGCAAACCTAAGAAGAAAGCCCATTAGGGAAGAAAGTTTAAGAGGACCCCCCAAAAAATCACCTATGTGGAAACTGAACTAGCTGGTTTTGACTTACTTGTGGTGCTTCTTTCCATGATTCTGACTAAATGTCCATTTTGGAGGAGGATGACCTAGAGGAGTCCGAGTCGGCATCTTCTCCCTCAGTATCTCCCCATTGTCTCCTTTTTGCCAGGACTTGAAATGTATTTCTGGTCAGAATTGTCTTGGTGGGTGTATGGGAGTCTGATTTTCACCTCCCTTTGCCCCTTCTAGATACGGAGGCTGGGATAAAGGGTTCTTCAGCTGACTTTTGGAACCTCCTGGGGTGACATCATGCTCTGGCTGGGGAGCAATAATGGGGGAGGAGGGTGAAATTATGTCTAAATCTACTGAGTCCTGAGGGTCTATGGGAACAGATGCTCCAACAGGGGCAGGAAGGCTGCAAGGAGAGAGCCCTCCTCCCATCCTTGAAGTGCTTGGGCCTGAGATTCAGCAATCAAATTAGTATGGTCCTGAGTGACCCGGTCTACCCTATTGTGCTCAGCCCATGGGCATTGAGGGTAAATGTGTCCTTGTTCATCACATAGGTTGCAGAAGCTGGGATTGGGGCAACCAAGGCTCACATGGCCATAGGGCAAACATAGGGTGCATCTGGGTTGGTCACATGTGTAACTAAAATGGGTTCTGGATCCACATTTATAGCAGGTGCGTGGCTGCCCCGGGTAAAAACAGATACCTCTATCCCTCCCAATGTGGAAGCTGTCAGGAAGGTGTACAATTCTTTGTTCAGTTTGCCTTAGCTGGACCTTGATTTTCCACCATCACATCCAGACTAAATCTTCGTCCAGAATGGGTGTGGGATATCTAAGAGTTCACAGCATTACTTAAGCCAGAACTGTATATCATTAATATTCACCCCCTCACTCCTGAAAAGCAAAGTGATAATTTTTACCAATGGTTTTGTGAGAGGGATCAGCATGAAATGGGCCCACACAGCTGAACTTTTAACCTGCTCATACTGAAGCCAGAACTTCTCAAGAGTGCTTACATTTTTAAAACTAATGTCATATGTTAACTCTCTTTTAATATGAATAAATGCAAATAGTTCAGAGGAGCTAATCCCCAAGGTGTCCTTCAACATGTTATGAAGCACAGTCTTTTGGGAAGGAGCAGTGGAGGCTTCACCGGTGTATCTCAGATGGACTGTGTTCCGCCGTTGTGCAGGCTCCCCCACAGATTTGAAAAGATCACTCATTTTAAAGTTAGTGTTTTTATCTTGCCTAGAGGAGTGAGAAGGAATGTGCTTACTTGGGTTTTGATTAGGCAGGGTCTTGTTGGGGCCTATAATGTCAATAGGAGGTGTAGTTTGTTCACTGTTGGCCTCACTAGTGGCTGGTGGAGCTCGTGGTGTTGATTGATGTTTTGTACCTGGTGTAGGATCCTGGTCAGAATGAAGCAAACTGTTCCTAGAGTCTCGAGCAGCTGTAGTCATAATTTCAGCCACTTAAATCAGTTCCAGAGAAGACCACGGCATTCCATTTGCTGGTTGCTGCCAGCCAGCAGCTCATAGTGCAGCTTCAGGGGACCAAGCCCCATCCATTCCAGTAGAAGTCCTAGTTATAGGTCACAAGGGAAGTTGAGACCTCGCTGGGTTATCCTGTGAGGTATGGGTGGCCGAAACATCAGCAGACAGCTCCTCATGAACAACTTGACCATCAGAGAAATCGGCTTCAGGTATCTCATCTTGAGATGCAGTGTCATCCTGGATTAGTTTTAAGTTTTAGGATGAGTTGTTTATGTTGTAAAAACATTTGTTGCAATTCGGGTTCAGAAATCGCTTCCTGGCCTGTATCAGGTTGTGAGCCAGCAGCTAAATTAAAGTCCAAAACTGGTGCAAATTCTGTAGCAGTACCTTGGTCAGAATCAGGATGTTGCAAACCTTCTGAGGTCTTTTGTTGCCTTATGGAGTCAATTTTGGATAAATCCTTCATTTTAGAACTTGAAGATCTAGAATCTGAAGGTAGAGCAACATTTCCACCTCCTTTTCCTCCTTCTGGAAAGTCAGCCATCTTGGTCAGCAGGACAGATTGCAGCCTTGTAGATTTTTCAGCAGTAATGTCAGGTATTTTTGACTGCATGAGTGAAGCTGTAGTCAGATCAGAATCCAAAATATCTCCCACAATTCCACCACCAACCGCCCTGTCATCCGCCATCTTGGTACCGCAGACAAAAGTGTCCCCTCTGCTCACAGGAAGCAAGGCAAGGAAAAGAGTAGGGGAATTTCTCTTGTGTCCTGGGCAAATTTCCCACAATCACTAAAAATACCACCAACAGTTTAATCTGGATCAATGTCAGTTGGTTACCATCTGTATCCCTCCCCCGACTCACCTCTGAAAAAGGTACTTCTAATCTCAGTGAGCCTACACAGTCAAAAATATCCAATAAATAAATAAGGATTTGAAATGTCAGCTCTGAGCCTGCTCAGTAGGGTCTTTCAGATAGATGTGTCATACAAAAGAAGAATCTTCCATTTCAAGACAAAAGATGTTTCTTTGCGATTCTTCCTTTGTGAACCAAACTTGTTCTTTCAAATGGCTGCCATCTTGTTTTTGATTAATTCAAAAAAATGTTAAAATCCTAATATAAATTATGTAATTTCAGAAAACAAACACCTGAACCTAGTTAAAGGGGACCTTTTTAGCTAGATTCTGGTATGTGGTTTTTAAACTGCCATAGAAATAATGTTTCTGATCACACAGAAATCCAGGATAACCAGTTTAGTGAGAGGAGCCATTCACCCACATTCTGTGCATGAGAACAGTGGGACTTTCCCTACTTTGTCAATCTATAGTATCTATCTGTCTGTCTGTCTGTCTATCTAGTCATCTGGCTATCTATTTCAAATATTTGTTAAGCAGTAGTCTGGGGTGCCTACCCCAGGTATCACTTCTTCCCCCCCTCCAGGTCACCCGCCCACCCAACCATTTTTTTTTTATATTTAATATAAGCAGAGCAGGGTGTCCACCCCAGTTACCACTTCCGTTGATCTCCCACCCCCCTAGGTCACCTGCCTCTATTCTCAATAGACACAGAGAAGCACCAGGGTGCCCACCACCAGTGCTGCTGAATAGTAGCCTGACACTGGGGTGCCCAATCCCCAGTGTCAGAATATCACTGTCCCTGAAATAAAGAAAACTCTCTCAGTAAGTTCTTCTTTTGTTTTTTTAGCTTATAAAACAGAAAATGGTCTCTCAACAATCTGACCACCCACCATGACTTCCCACTCAGCAGCCACCACCCCAACACCCACTACACACCCTCACTCAGCAAAGTATGTCCCACAGCATAGATCCACTATCCAATCAAAGACATGTTTTGCTGCTGGAACTGGTGACTACAATATGAGAAAATCAGGTAAGTGCTGTTTAATATATTTCAATGGGGTTTTACTTTTATTCATAACTCTATAATTTTTGCATATTTTTACACCAAATTTTCAACATGGCCTTTTTGGAACTTGACCTTATGAACAATGCCAGTGGAAATATGCAAATATGGCCCAAAAGGCAATTTTGTGGTCACTTTGCTAAATCTTCTATCAGGTGAGATTTGAAACATTTCACCACACTTGTTCATTAGGTGGGGTCATAAGAAGGCTATGTTGAAAATCTGGGGTCAAAATATGTAAAAATGACAAAGATACAAGTGTATGTTGACATTTTTTTATGTTCACTCATAACTGATAAATTTCAATATCTTGACACCAAATTTTCAACACAGCCATTTTTTCCCACCACCTTATGAACATGACAGCTGGTTAGTTTTTGTTTCTTTATTGTGACTTTGTAATTAACAGTGTGGTGATATTTGTATTTATATCACATTCAGTACACTGCACCTGTATCACATTCTGTATACTTGTTTCACTCTGTTTGTGCTTATCCCTGTTCACATCCCATTAGAACCACTTACCTGTGAGCCTTAATGTGAGCAATGCACCCAGTAGGTGACACAGTGCTCCAGGCTAATCAGATATAAAAAAAGGGGTCAGGATTCACAAAACACTTTGAAGGTGAAATAAATGCACAAGTCCCCAAAATGTGTGCAGTTTCAGAAAAAAAGGTGGTAATTGTGCTGTGCCATATAAACATCCATACAGTAGCTACAGAGAAAGAGACAGAGACTGTGGAACACAACACAGCTGCAGAAATTTCTACACAATAAATACCATTGAAAAGTTTTTGGCATATTCCATTAAAGGCTATTCTCAGCCAATGTTTTCATGCAGTTGTGGAAAAAATGTTGCGCACGTGCTGCACCAAGGAGAGTGAGGCGTAACTCACCCTGAGCAAAAGGCAGTGTACTAACAATTGGGAAACAATCATAGTGGGGGTTCAGGAACCAAGCAACAGCAAACCTGTGGGCTGTATAGTAGTGTCAGTTGTTACAACAAAAATAGCACACATTTCCATTGAAAGGTAACAAACCACAACTACATGACAACAGTGGCTGCAGACGGCAACGTGAGGTGCACACTGGGCCATCAAAGCGAACTACGACCAACACTGTACTACAAAAGCGCGGCTGCCGGTATAGAATAGAAAGACCACTCAGCTTGGTCTAAGTTAAAAAATCATTTATTTAACAAAGAAAACATAGCAGCAGCAACTTCTCACACATGTGAGGAGTTGCTGCTGCTACGTTTCCTTTGTTGAATAAATGATTTTTTAATTTAGACCAAGCTGAGTGGTCTTTTGTACCTATATCGGGAAGCCGCACTTTTGTAGTACAACACAAAATTACATGACCCAGTGCAGCCCATAAAGCAGCCCTGCAGGCAGCAGAGGCAGAGGTGGTAACAGCCAGAAGTGTGTGCTACAGACACAAGAGAAGGAAACACCCCAGAGAGAGACACAAGTAACAGATACATATTGCCACTGGGTGCAAGATCCTGCTGGTACAGGTGGTGGTACTGTGGTCCCAGTTGTGGGTCTGTGCTTGCCTTGCTGAGAGTGCTGGTTCTGCTGCAACTTTTGCAAAGTCTCCTGCTCCACTTAATATGGATCACCAGCTGTTCTTCTGTCTGCTGGGCATTTTATATTATTTCTGCAGGTGCAGAAAAAATGTTGCACATTTTCTGTACTTGCAGAATTTTTTACTATAGGACTGAATGGAGTGCTGACCTTTTGCTGGTTTTCCAGCTCGGTGCTTTTCAATTGAATTTAACACCCTGGTAAGTGCACTTCAAGCTTGAAGGCTAAAAGTTTTGTGCCATTGAGCTACTGTCTTTTGTGCTTTTTGCTACTTCAGTATCTTATTCCCCTATCACCACCACCACCACCAGCACAGCAGGATACTAAGGAGCCCATTCCCAGTGTCTCAGATAAAGCACCCCTCCCCCCATTGAGGGACACTGGGAACCCACTCCTAGTGTCCTGAAATATGTATGCAATGGTTTTGCCAACAGCAGGGTGCCCAATCCTCATGTCAGCACTACATTCACCCCCACCAGAAGTGTGTGACTCTAGGGAGCCCACTCCCAGTGTACATAGTGTACCCAGTTATGTTGTACTCCCCAGAGCAGTGTGGGACACTGGGAAACCTACACCCAGTGCCCTGAGAAATGATTCTACTGTTCCTGTGAAAAAAGAAAACAGTCCACAACATATTTTTTAAACTCCTGTAAAAAAGGTCTCTCATTGTTTCCCCATCCCCCTCTCGCATCCCGACCCTCCCACTGAGAAACCAACCACTCCACAGCCCCTTGCCCTATACTTACCAACCGAGGATGGCAGCTGTCATCTTCTGTGGACTGGGACATGTCTGCACTCTTCAAAGTCAAACAGTGAACTGAAGAATAAAGGTAAGTGCCATATAGAGGCAGTCAATGGCATTTTGAACATGCTGTATGTTAATATCTCAGTCATTTGTAGGTATTTTACATAGATACATAGACACTGTTGGCAGATAAGGGTCTATGGCCCACCCAGTCTGCCCAGTTGAGCTTGTAAGTTCACTCTATGTTTTTCTAGAAATCTGTTGTCCCTTACCCCTGACCTCCAGAATGTCCTTTTATCTATCCCATGCATTCTTAAATCCCATGATTGTTTCAGCCCCCACCACTTCCTCTGGCAGGGTGTTCCACATGTCCACCACCCTTTCTGTGAAGAAATTCTTCTTCATGTTTCATCTGTATTGCCCTCCTTCCAACTTCATCCCATGCCCTCTAGGTCTGGAACATCTTTTTCACTGGAAAATAGTGTATTCCTGCACCCTGTTCCTCCCTGTAAGGTACTTGTATGTCTGTATCATATCCCCTTTCTCCCTCCTCTCCTCCAGGGAGTACATATTCAGGTTCTTCAGCCTGTCCTCATTGGACTTGTGATGCAATCCCTGTACAATCTCTGTTGCCCTCCTCTGAACCTTCTCTACTCTATGTCCTCACGTAGGTTAGGTCTCCAGAACTGCACATTGTACTCCAGGTAGGGCCTCATTAATATCTCGTATATTGAAATTATCACCTCCCTTTTCCTGTAGGGGCTTCCTATGCATCCCAGCATCCTTTTTGCTTTACCTGCTGCCTTGTCGCACTGTTTCCCTACCTTCAGGTCATCAGAGATGATAACCCCAAGGTCCCTTTCCTGCTTGGTGCATGCTATATCCTCACCCCCCAACTGATATTTTGTTCCAGGGTTTTTGTGCCCCATATGCATTATCTTGGACTTCTTCGCACTGAATTTCAACTGCCAAACCCATGATCATTTGTCAAGCTTCTGCAGGTCCCTCCTCATTCTGTCCACACCCTCTGGCATGAACCACATTTTCAACATGGACTTTTTGGGACCCCACCTCATGAACACTGGCACTGTCATTTTGTTACTCTGTCCTGAAAGATAATTTCACTGTGGCTGAAAAAAATCACCTTTCGGGACTAAGTAATGAAATGGCAATTGCATTGTGCATGAGGAGGTGTCCCAAAAAGCCCATGTGGAAAATCTAGTGCAAAAATACCCCAAAATGCCCGAGTTATGCATAGTTGTTGAAATTTTCCTTTGCACGCGTGTAACTTTGCCAATTTAAATTTTCAGTCCAAATTTTCAACATAGCCACTTTTCATACTACCTCATGAACAGTACAGCTGCATTTCTCACATCCTGCCTGAAATGTGCTTTTGCACCTGTGGCATGGAATGGTGCAGTCGATGTGCAAAATCACCTTTCAGGATTGAGTAATGAAATGACAGTGCCAGTGTTTATAATGTAAGGTCCCAAAAAGGCAATGTTGAAATTTTGGAGCAAAAGTAACAAAGAATGCTTGAGCTACACACAATCAATGAAATGTTTCTACGCATGCTTGCAACAGCCAATCACTTATATTTTCACTCCAAAATTTGAACATAGCCATTTCTTCATAGCATCTCATGAATAGGGATATGCAAAACTGGAAAATTTTGACCAGCAAAATATTTTGTGTAATTAATGCATTTCGTGAAATACTTTGCTGGGTGAAATGTGAAATTTCGACCGCAGTTGGGAGTAAAAGTTCACCAAGCTGGCAAAATTTCACTCGTGGGCATAATTTCACACCCGCAGGTCAAATTTCACCACCTGCAGTGAAATTTCACCACCTGCTGGAGTAATTTCACCTCCCATGGTGAAATGCTGTGGCCATTGGCCAAAGTTCCCCCTGGTGTCTAATGGTCCCCCCAACCCCAGGACGCTCACTGACCAAAATTGTTTTTCCCTGGTGTCCAGTGGTCCCCCCACAGCTGATTATTGGCCAAAATTACATTAAATAATAACCCCCACACACAAGTTACCTGCCCCCCATTTGTTTTATTTTAAAAAATAAATAAAATTCATCCTGCACTCTCTGGTGTCTAGTGGTCCCCCCTGGCTGATCAATGGATGTAATAACATGAAATAAGCATCCCCACAAGTTACCCTGCCACCTCCGTTTGTTTTATTAAAAAAACTAAATTCACCCTCCACTCCCTGGTGTCTGGTGGACCCCCCATCCCATCAATAGATAGCAGCACCCAACCAGCTCCCCCCAAGTAACCTGATTGGGCCACCAGCACAGCCCTCCTCTCACTTCCATGGCCAGCAGCCCAACTGAGTGCCACTGAGCACTTTAATGAATAAGCGCATACTGCGCTTATTCATTCATTCATTCAAGCACTCAGTGGCACTCAGTTGGGCTGCTGGCCATGGAGATGAGTGGAGGGCTGTACCAGTGGCCCAATCAGGGTACTGGGGGGAGCTGTGGGGGTGCTGCTATCTATTGATGGGGTTGCAGTGGAGGTCCACTAGACACCAAGGAGTGGAGAGAGAATTTTTTTTAATGAAATAAATGGAGGTGGCAGGGTAACTTGGGGGTGTGAGTGCTCATT
The DNA here is from genome assembly GCA_016271365.2 of Neoceratodus forsteri. Classification (NCBI taxonomy): domain Eukaryota; kingdom Metazoa; phylum Chordata; order Ceratodontiformes; family Ceratodontidae; genus Neoceratodus; species Neoceratodus forsteri. The sequence goes on from CM057452.1 coordinate 1,784,070,963, forward strand.
TAATATTATTACAACCAGTGATGGCTGGGGGTGGACCACTAGACACCAGGGAGTGGAGGGTGAATTTTTTTTTAAATAAAACTATTGGGGGGTGCAGGGTAACTTGTATGTTGAGGGGTTCAATTTATGGACTTGTGGTGGTCAGTGGCAATGGGCAAAATTGTGGGTGAAATTACAAAATTTTGCAGCAATTTCACAAAACATTTCACTGGGCAAAACTGATGATTTCACCACAATTTTGCCAGCAAAACGTTATTTTACTGAATCTCTACTCATGAATACTACAGCTGTCAGTTCTCAAATCCTGTCCAAAATGTGTTTCCACAGCTGTGGCACAGAATGGCATTTTGCCATGTATTAAGAAATTTACACCTACAGTATGAGGGTTATGAGGTGGGGTGATAAGAACACTATGTTGAAAATTTGGGGTCACGATGTAAAACAAATGACAAACTTATGAGTATTTGTTGCAATTTTGTTACACACCTATCTCAAAAAGTAAGGAAATTCATTGCAAAAAACTCCATTTTACAAAACCAGCTAGGGTTTCCAATACACCTTTAAAAGTATGGAAATTCAATGTTAGGGTTAATATATGTATCAGCACAACAACACCAATCTCTGTAAACATTAGAAACAAAACAGTTATTTGATATATCCCTTGGTGTCCTTCCACCTAACTCATACACCATTTGAGCTGTTAATCCTGTGGCATAGAACAATATATTTGTATGTTGTACGAGTTAGGCACAAAAACCCTGGAACAACATATCAATTGGAGGGGGGAGTGAGGATATAGTATGCACCAAGCAGGAAAAGGACCTTGGGGTTATCATCTCTGATGACTTGAAGGTAGGGAAACAGTGCGACAAGGCAGCAGGTAAAGCAAAAAGGATGCTGGGATGCATAGGAAGGGGCATAACCAGCAGGAAAAGTGAGGTGATAATTTCAATATACAAGACACTAGTGAGGCCCCACCTGGAGTACAATGCGCAGTTCTGGAGACCTTATCTACATAAGGACATTGCAGGGTAGAGAAGGTTCAGAGGAGGGCAACACAGATGGTACAGAGATTGCATCACAAGTCCTATGAGGACAGGATAAATGACCTGACTATGTACTCCCTGGAAGAGAGGAGGGGGAGAGAGGGGATATGATAGAGACATACAAGTACCTTACAGGGAGGAACAAGGTGCAGGAATACACTATTTTCCAGTGAAAAAGATGTTCCAGAACTAGGGGGCATTGGGATGAAGTTGGAGGGAGGGCAATTTAGATGAACCATAAAGAAGAATTTCTTCACAGAAAGGGTGGTGGACAAGTGGAACACCCTGCCAGAGGAAGTGGTGGGGGCTAAAACAATCATGGGATTTAAGAATGCATGGGCTAGACATAAGGACATTCTGGCGGTCAGGGGTAAGGGGAAACAGACTTCTAGAAAAACATAAAGTGAACTTACAAGCTCAACTGGGCAGACTGGGTGGGCCATAGACCCTTATCTGCCAACAGTGTCTATGTATCTATGTAAAATACCTACAAATGACTGAGATATTAACATAGAGTATGTTCAAAATGCCATTGACCGCCTCTATATGGCACTTACATTTATTCTTCAGTTCACTGTTTGACTTTGAAGAGTGCAGATGTGTCCTGGTCCAGAGAAGATGACAGACACCGAACTCGGTTGGTAAGTACAGGGCAAGGGGGTGTGGGGTGATTGGTTGCTCCATGGGAGGGTTGGGATGTGAGAGAGGGATGGGGAAACAATGAGAAACCTTTTTTTACAGGAGTTTAAAAAAAGATGCTGTGGACTGTTTTCTTTTTTCACAGGAGCAGTAGAACCATTTCTCAGGGCACTGGGGGTGGGTTCCCCAGTGTCCTACACTGCTCTGGGGGTACAACATAACTGTGTGCACTATGTACACTGGGAATGGTCTCCTTAGAGTCACACACTGCTGGTGGGGGTGAGTGTAGTGCTGACATAGGGTTTGGGCACCCCGCTGTTGGTAAAACCATTACATACCTATTTCAGGACACTGGGAGTGGGTTCCCCAGTTTCCCACAGTTGGAGGAGGGGGGCTTTATCTGGGACATTGGGAGTGAGCTCTGCAGTGTCCTACTGTGCTGGTGGTGGTGGTGAGGGGGGAATAAGATAGTGAAATAGCAAAAAGCACAAAAGACAATAGCTCAATGGCACAAAATGTTCAGCCTTCAAGCATGAGGTGCACTTACTGGGGTGTTAAACTCAGTTGAAAAACACCAAGCTGGAAAACCAGCAAAAAGGTCAGCATGTCATTGAGTCCTATAGTAAGTTTAAATCTCAGTTCACAGTGTCGCAGAAAACAAAGCCTGTCAGATCACCCCAGAGTGGAGATTATGTTTAAAAAAAAACTCTGGTGGGTTTATGCAGCCTGGGGTGGAACCCTGGGGACTGTAGAATAGGCAGGGTTGGTTGACTGTTGGTTCTTGTTCCCCCGCTGTGTTGGTTCTGTCTGCCAAAAGGGATTTAGTACTACAAAATAGCATCCTTGTTCAGTGCAGAATCCCTTTCCATAGTGCTCATACAAAGCAGAATCCTAGTTCAAAGCAGAATCCTAGTTTGAAGCAGAATCCTAGGTTGAAGCACAATCCTGGTTCGAAGCACAAAACTAGTTCTAAGCAGAATCCTGTGCTGTGTGGGACATCTATTTTTCCTCATAGGAAATAATGGGAAATTCAACATGTCATAACTTTGGAACAAATTTATATTTTCCCACCAAATCTTCAAAAGGCACATCTGTGAGGCCAAGACTTTCTACCCTGAAAATGTCAGCCCAGAAGCTAAAGCCAGTTACGAGATAGAGGTGAACCAAGAAAGTGTCAAACCCCTAAGCCTTTATTTTTAACACTCTGTATCTCAGAAACAGCTAAAGCTATTAAGATAAAATTTACCACTTACAAAACACCTCCCCATGGTAATTATGTGTGCCAAATTTTGTACAAATCACTTTAACCATTACAAAGTTATTAAGATCCAAAAAGTGCCCTTTAACAACAGCAAAACCCTCAAAGATCTGTTTTTTTCAACACCATGTATCTCAGAAACTAAACAAGGGATTCAAACCAAATTTGTCAAGTCAAGAGACCTGTGCCCTACGCTGATGCTTGTCAAATTTCCTGCAAATCTGTTGGAGTGTTGCAAAGTTATTCAGGAGTCAAGTATGCAAAACTGGATGACTGTGCAAAAATCGTTAACTTTTACATCTATTTTCTCCCATAGGAAATCATGGAAAGTTCAAGATTTAATAACTTTAAATTGGATTACTATTGTTTTACCAAACCTTCAAAAGGCACATCTGTGAGGCCAAGGTTTTCTACCCTGAAAATTTCAAACCAGCACCTAAAGCTGTTTCTGAGATACAGGTGGCTGAAAAAACAGCAAAAACCAGGGAAATCTCTGTATTTTCAATACTTTATATCTCACAAATCTCAAAAGGGATTCAAGCCAAATTTGGTACATCAACAGACATATCTCAGCAGATGATACATGCCAAATTACAGGAACATCTGTGAAACCAATTTAAAGTTATTAACCAAGAAAAATTGCCCTTTAACATTAAACACTCCTACAAACCCTAACTATACTGGCCCTACTGGGCCAGTATATCTATACACACACATATATATATATATATATATATATATATATATATATATATATATATATATATATATATATATATATTATGGTAACTAGCAGTAAGTGCTACCATAGTTAGGGTTGAAAACCATTTCTATGTTAAACCCAAAATTTTGCACCTTAATAACTTTTCAACCATTTAACGTATTGCCTGAAATTTGAATACATGATCAAGAACCATAGACCTTAGGATATACCAAATTTTGTACTGCTCGAATATACGGCATGGAGTTATTAAGCATGATCTGTGTGCACATTTACGCTTTTCTGGAATTCTGACGTGTGCACAGGTGCTGACGGTTTTCTGACGGTCCGAAATCTTCAGGGAGCATGTGGCCAGGGTCCCGATGTGCCTTTCGAAGATTTCGTGAAAAAATATTAAACGGTTCAAAAGTTATTCAAAAAACAGTTTCCCATTATAAGTCAATGGGAAAAGTTAATCAAAAGTTCGACAGTGTCGCAAATGCACTTTTTAGTGTCGCAAATGGCCCTGTTAGTGTTGCAAATCCGTCATCTTGTTTTCAGTTGGTGATCAGAAAAATGGTTGGCATTTAAAATCGAGACCCTCTAGCAACCTAATTATTTTTGTATTCACCTAGTCGGGCCTGAGGATGCTAGCCATGTCTTTATTTTGGGGTAAAGCTTACCCCAGAAATATATTTTCATAAATTTCTGGAAAAAGTAATTAATAGCAAAGTAGTGTACGCACTTGCCGAAAATGTCGCAGAGGTACTAGCGAAAACTTTTATAAATCACGACACTACTGCGACACTATGCCCAAAATAACAGTAATTCTTTGGCTACATCGCTGCAAAAGAACGGTTGGGAGTTTTAGGCTGAAATTTGGAGAGAACGCAGAAGACATCTCACAGATGTGCCTTTCAGTGTTGTATTGAAAAAATATTACATGGCGGAAAAGTTATGGCACTCCAAAGTTGACGGTTTTTCCCATAGGATAACATTATGGCGCCCGACGCATTATAGAAATCCTTTGGATCCCTGCTGCAAAATAACGGTTTGGTCTTTTTTCCTGAAATTTGGAGGAAGACAGCCAACAGCTCACAGATGTGCCTTTCAGTGGTTTGGTGAAAAATATTACAGGAGGCAAAGTTATGGCACTCCGAACTTCTCTTTTCCCCATAGATAACATTACGGCATTCGCCCGCACCAGGGCCATTATCTGGCGAAAACGGTAGATACGGACTTTTCGTTGAAACTTAGCCATTAGCAGGGGCTAAGTACAAACTAGCTAGGACAGTCATAAATCATATGAAATTTTAATTTTTTCTACATCATACAGGTTCCTGAGATATAACTTATTTAGTATTCCAAGTCCTCATTTTCTGCTCCGATACCCATTATTATGCATACATTCTTTGTACTCACTGTCTTTCTCTATTCAGCTTTTGGGAAAACCAGCCTGTGCGCTTACATTACTGTTACCATTGCCCTTTCCACTTTGGGTTCCATGCCCGTTTCATTTACCGTTGGCGTCTACGCCTACCACGTCACGTCATCCTTTATGTTTTCATTTGCACTTGCGTTTTCTGTTACTTTTTGCCATTTGTGTGTACCGTACTGTTTCTCTTTCTGTTCACTTTGCGTCACCATGCGTTGCCATTTCCATGTAGGGCAGCATTGCTATGTGACAAGACATCCGCTATTTTGCACCCGTTCCCGCCTACGCCACCGTGTTCGTTACCCTTTCTGTTCTCATTCGCACTTGCATTACCTTGTGCGCCACTGTTAGCACTTCTGTTTGCATTGCTGTTCCTGTTACTATGCCACAAGACATCATGTGGTGGGAGTGCAGGGCTCTTTGGGCCCCACGCTCCCACTGCCGCATTACATGCCAGGAGTGCGGGGCCCTATGTGCGTTATCCTTTGCGTTTTCATTTGCGCTTGTGTTTCTGTTATTTTTTGCCACTTGTGTCTACAGTACTGTTTCTCTTTCTGTTTCACTTTGCATCACCATGCCCATTGACATTTCCATTTGCAGGCACCATGTTACTATGTGATAACACATCACATGGCAGACCATTCCCGTCTACGACACCATGTGCGTTACCCTTTCTGTTCTCATTCGCGCTTGTGTTACCATGTGTGCCACTGTTAGCATTTCTGTTTGCGTTACTGCTCCTGTTACTATGCCACAAGACATCATGTGGTGGGAGCGCGGGGCCCAAAGGGCCCCACGTTCCCACCACTGCATTACATTCACTATTTCTCATTATCATTCTCAAAAGAAGGGAAATTAGAGGCAAAAAACTCCATTTAATGCATTAGTTAGGGTTGTTCCACAGCGACAAAAGTGAGGAAATTCGCTGTTAGGGTTGAAAACCCTAACTCCGAATTCACCACCCCAGCACCACACACACACACAGACACACACACACACACACATTCAAGTATGGGGGAGGACCAAGTCAACACAACCAATGACAGACATCCAGCAGGGTGACAGAAATAACAAACAATTGTCTAAATGTACTACAGAGACATCCCCACTCACCTGACCAGGTACTGCATGCTCAGTGAGATCAACAGCAAAACTGAGGCGTGTACACCAAACGACACACATCCTGATTGCAGCTGCACACAACGTATCACACTTAGTAGGTTGCATGGCCTTTACCTACCGATGCTCCCACACAAGACCACACCATATGTGGTGGGCCACCTGAGCAATAGAGTTCAGCAAAACCAGGAGTTGTAAGGTATAATATTTCTTGATTATAACAAGGGTTTGAGAATGCAGCTTTCTAATTGACTGTAAACATTGTAACAGCCTTATGTTTAGTTTTATTAATATACATGTAGAGCCCAACCATATGATGAACATATGGTTTAATGTTGTTTAAAAACTGTTTATTATGATAGCAATAAGCCACTCCCAGGTATTATGTTAATGGTCATTTTATCATTGTTCGCCACATGTGGCACTCGTCTTATGTCTCATTCCAACATTAAACCACTAGGGTGATTAACAGACCATTTAGCATAACTGTTGGTCATGCCTTGTAGTGCTGAATGTCTTTAGTAGATACTCTCCCTCTGCTAGGCACTGCAGCAGCTTTGAAGCACAGTGTCCCACCCAGTTACACCATACACTGTCTAGTTACTGGAGAATGGCTGTGAATATGAGCTCATGAAGATGAACAGTGTAACAGTCATTACAGTCATCGAAACCCTAGTGGTGCTTATAACTGACCCAGAGTCAGTGATAGAGGATAACCCTGCTGTCCCTAGTACACTTACCCCATTGTGAGTGAAATCAATACTAAAGACATTCTGTTTATATCAACACCATACCTACTTGATTCCCTGTTGTACCAAATTAACATAGTTATCACTTTGATAGCATCAGTGACAGAAGTGTGGAAAACCCAAACAGTAGTCATACAGCCTGAGTATGAAACAACTGTTAAAAAATTACAGTGTGTCCATAAGTGGCATAGATCATCATTGCAACAATAGTAAATGTATTACTATTTGAATAAGTTAGTCATCACAGATGCAATGAGATTAGTCTTAATCAGGTACAACATACTCAGAAAGTGCCTACAGGAAAATCTATCCTATATACATCTCCGATACAGGTACATCATTGTTGGCTCAGTAGTGCTATGATATTTAGAAGTTGCTTGGCCTGATCAATGCAATTACAATGTTTCTACAAAGAATACTTACTGCATCTTTAGTATTGAAAACACACTGAAAGTCTATGTATATGTACATCAGCAGTACACCTTCATCAGTAGAATGCATGTGATACTGGCAGTACAGATTTCACAGTGTTGAACAGGCAATGCTTTCCACACGTTTACATCAGCCTCCTTATGTTGAGTAAACCATTGCAGTAAATGTACAACTATGTAAATCACCTACTAAATGTATCACTACTTTTATCTTGAGCATGCTAGTGTCTTGTAGTTAATTTATGTGCTTCTCTTAATTAATGTATACTCCATTAGTGTAAAACCTTTCTACAACTGTCATCATGCACCTTCAGCATTTATGTTGAATAACGGCACAGTACCAGTTGTGGTGTGATGTGGAGCATCGGTTGGTAAGGCCTGCAACTACTAAGTGTGGTACATTGTGTAGCAGCTACAATCAGGGATGTATACGTTTGGTGTATATGGCCTCAGTTTTGCTGTTGATCTCCACTGAGCATGCAGTACCTGGTCAGGTGGGTGGGGATGTCTTTAGTACATTTAGACAATTGTTTAGTTATTTCTGTCACCTGCTGTGATGTCTGTCATTGGTTGTGTTGACTTGGTCCTCCTCCATACTTGAATGTGTGTGTGTGTGTGTGTGTGTCTGTGTGTGTGTGTGTGGTGCTGGGGTGACTCGGGTTAGGGTTTTCAACCCTAACAGCGCACTCCCTCACTTTAGCTGTGGAACAACCTAACTAATGCATTAAATGGATTTTTTGCCTCAATATATATATATATATATATATATATATATATATATATACACACACACACATACACATATATATATACATATATATATATATATATATATATATATATATATATATATATATATATATATATATATATATATATATATAAGGTAGTACGGTAGTAGTCTACCATAGTTAGGGATTGAGGAGCCATTTCTATGTTAAACCTCAAAACTTTGCACAATAACTTTTCAACCATATGACAGATTTGGCTGAAATTTGAATACTACTATACGAGATCATAGGCCTTGCCATCTGCCAAGTTTGTACCAGTCAGATACACAGCTGCAGAGTTATTAAGCATCATGATTTGCAACGTTTATTCTTTTCTGGAATTCTCACGATTAGCATTACAAGTCACTTACGGTTTTGTGACCGGCCCGAAATCTTCAGGGAATGTGAGGCCAGGGTCCCCAATGTGACTTTCAAAGATTTGGTGAAAAAATATTAAACGGTTCAAAAGTTATTCAAAAAACAATTTCCCATTATAAGTCAATGGGAAAAGTTAACAAAAAGTTCGACAGTGTCGCAAATGCATTTTTACTTTCACAAATGGGCCTGTTACTTTTGCAAATCATCCATTTTGTTTTCAGTTGGTGATCAGAAAAATGGTTGGCATTTAAATTTGGGACCCTCTAGCAACCTAATTCTTTTTGTATTCACCTAGTCGGACCCTGAGGATGCTTGCCATGTCTTTATTTTGTAGTAAAACACCCCAGAAATATATTTTTTCAAATTTCTGGAAAAGTACTTCATAAACGATTCGCTGGTATCACGAAAGTGTGAACCTTTTGTGAAAGCTTTGAAAATTCACGATAGTTTTCCATCTGTGGAAAGTGACGCAGATTCTTAGGCACTAAGCTGCGAAAGAACCATTGGGAGTTGGGGCTGAAATTTGGAGGGAACCAGCCGACATCTCACAGATGTACCTTTCAGTGTTGTATTGAAAAAAAATATTACGGCAGCAAAGATTCTGACACTCAAATTTGACATTTTTCCCATAGGATAACATTACGGTGCCCGACGCATTACAGAAATCCTTTGGATTCCTGCTGCAAAATAACGGTTTGGTCTTTTTCCTGAAATTTGGAGAGAATACAGCCAACAGCCCACAGATGTGCCTTTCAGTGGTTTAGTGAAAAAATATTACAGGGAGGCAAAGTTATGGCACTCCGAACTTCTCTTTTTTTCCTATAGGCTAACATTATGGCTTTCACCACGCATTTCAGGGCCCATATCTCAGAAACGGTGCGAGATATGGACTTTTCGTCAGAAAATTTCTTAGCCCCCCAATGGGGACTAAGCATAAAATTAGCCAGGACAGTTGTAAATAATATGACTTTTAAATTTTTTTTCTACGTCATACGGTTCCTGAGATATAACCTATTTAGTATTCCAAGTTCTCATTTTCTGCTCCGATACTCATTATTATACATTATTTATACTCACTGTCTTTTCTTTATGCAGGTTTGGGAAAACCAGCCTGTGCGCTTACATTACTGTTACTGTTGCCCTTTCTGCTTGCGGTTCTGTACCGTTTCACTTACCGTTGACGTCTGTGCCACCGTGTGCATTATCCTTTGCGTTTTCATTTGCGCTTGCGGTTCCGTTATTTTTTGCCATTTGTGTCTACAGTACTGTTTCTCTTTCTGTTTTTCTTAGCGTCACCATGCCCATTGAAATTTCATTTGCAGGCACCATGTTACTATGTGACAACACATCATGTGGCAGACCGTTCCCGTCTACGCCACCGTGTGTGTTACCCTTTCTGTTCTCATTCGTGCTTGCATTACCATGTGCGGCACTGTTAGCGATTCTGTTTGCATTGGTGTTCTTGTTACTATGCCACAAGACATGATGTGGCAGGACCGCCGCATTATATGGCAGGAGTGTGGAGCCCAGAGGGCCCTGTGCTGTCGCCACTGCATTACATTCACTATTTCTCATTATCATTATCAAAGAAAGGTAAATTAGAGGCAAAAAACTCTGTTTAATGCATTAGTAGGGTTGTCCACAGTGACAAAGTGAGGAATTGGTGTTCGGGTTGAAACCCTCTTGGAACCTGGCCCACCATCCCAACCAGCATTGAGGTGTGCATTGGGGTCATCTGTCCTAACTCTCACTCCATTCTTGTATACTTCTGCTGCTTTACACATGTGATGGGGTGAGGTTAGGATAATGTTCAACAATGTGCATCCGGTGTTAAACTCTTATTCAGGAAATGGTTATCCTCTTCATGTATCCAATAATAGATTAACATAAGGCTGTTAGAATGTTTGCAGCCAATCAAACTCCATTTCTCAGACCCTTTTATAATTAAGTAATAAGGCATGAGAAGGGGTTATGTTAATGGTCTATTAATCACATTCTAGGGTATGCTGTGGCATGTGGTGTGGCAAAGTGCACATGCTCCAAGGTGATTAACTGGCCGTGCTAACCTCTGAGGAGTGACCTATTGCTATTATAATGAAACATGTTTTTAGACAGTGTTAAACCTTGTTCAGTAATGTCGTTAACCTCACTTCATGTATGGTAATAAAAGATTAACATAAGGCTGTTAGGATGTTAGCAAGGGAATTACAAATCTCCATTTAACACATCCACATGGCAGACCGTTGCCGTCTGTGTCACTATGACGTTACCATTGATGCTCTCATTTCCGTGTGTTACCATATGTGCCACTGTTAGCACTTCTGTTTGCATTGCTGTTGCTGTTACTATGACTAGAGACATCACCAACAAGAGGTCAGGTAGAGCAGTGGAGCACCCAATGGCAGACAAAATTGGGTAGTATATTGTAATTGTAGATGCAGATGACAACACAGATGTATTTGTCAGCTGAAGCATACTGTATACCCTCCAGCTTGTATATGTACCATTGTGTTCTATTCATCTACTGTTTGCTTCAGGTCACCCTGAAAAGGATGCACTGGGGACCTGTGCGGCCTACCGGTTATCAAAAATTCAAATAAGTAATAACACATGATGCAGGGTTATGTTAATGGTCTGTTAGTCACCTTCAAGGGATGTACTGTGTCACGGTGTAGCCAAGTGGCATATGCCCCATAAAAGTGATTAACTAACTATTATGATTACCATTAGTAATGCCTTATTGCTATTATAATAAAATATTTTTAACTGTTTAAAAGCTTATTCAGGAAATGGATTAACACTCTTTATGTATGTCAATAAAAGATTTACATAAGGCTGTTAGAATGTTTGCAGTCGATCAGAAAGCTCAGTTTCTGAGACCCTTTTTATAATTAATTAATAAGGCATGACAAGGGGTTATGTTAATGGTCTGTTAATCATGTTCTAGGGGTGTACTGTGGCACGAGGTGTGGCCAAGTGCCACATGTCTCTACAAGGTGATTAACTGACCATTAACACAATTCTTGGGAGTGACTTATTGCTATTATAATGAGATATGTTTTTAAACAGTTTTAAACCTTGTTCAGTATATCGTTAACCTCTTCATGTATGGTAATAAGAGATTAACATTTGGTTGTTAGGATGTTTGCAGCCAATTAGAAAGCTCCATTTCTCAGACTCTGAAGTACACATAGTAGTGACTGCATGGTATGCGTATAGTCACAGCTGTGTACTGTTGGGTGCTGATGTGCGGCACCTTGGTATAGTAATAATGACTGCATAGGCACGGGAAAAGTAAGTACACTGCTGAGTTTTTTACACTGTTAGGAATTATGTCAAATGTGACATGAAATGTGCCATTTCATTGCATATGCTGTGATACTGACTGTATGTCATAGGCACCAAACAAATTGATGGAGGTATAGTTGTAGCAGTATTAGTTAACATTGATTTGTATGCTTAAGTCAGACACACTTATTTTTATGTCATAATGGTATTTAAAGTAAAGAGTCGACACAGGTGGTTATGGTTTTAAAAAAATTATTGCCAATTTGTCAAATGGAGAAAAGGGCCAATCAAGACTGAAATTTAGTTAACAGAAGCAGTCTCACAATACAATCTTTGTATGTATTGCAATCATTACTCGTCATATATGTAAATGTGTAAGAATAATGAGAACTGTATAATATGGATTGGAGTAAGTATATTTATATTATAGGAAACTAATCAGGTATTGTGTGTTTCTAGTCATGTTTCACTACTCCTACTCTTTATGTGAGGAAGTAGTTTCTGAAATTCGACCTGGCATTCTAATAGTCAGGCTGAAGCAGTGGCGCTTCATTATATATTTACTATTGAATGTGAATAGAGTTTGTAAAAAAATGTTACTTTTTTTAAAATGGTTGTATGTTGTAATTATGTGTAGTGCATTACTTGTATGGTATGTTAATAAGGCAACGTCAGTAGGTTGTAAAGTGTGATTACACATATGATACACAAGTGTTTTGTTGTTATTGTGTGACTGCTAATGTGGATGTTCCTGGGGTGGGCGAAAAACCATATGCTGACTGTCTAAGTAATACAATATACAAAAATGTTAGTTTTGTGACATTTGATTGGTGTTATTTAATTATATGCAGGGCCTCTGGTGTTCTGCGGCAGAATTTTCTGATTTCTGCAGCAGGGCTCCTTGACTTCTGTGGCAGCATTTTCTGAATTCTGCAGCATGATTTATTCATTTCTCTGGCAGAATGCAGTCCTGTCATTGGCTAAATATGATGTGATGTCATCGATGACATAATATGCTGAGCATAGAGGAGGGGCTTCAGGATAAATGAGCTGGGAAAGAAAGCCTGACACTATGAAAAAACAGTATATTAATATGAAAATTCACCAAAAACAATGAATTCTGCGGCACTATATATATTCTGTGGCATGATGCAAATTCTGCGGCAAATTCCAGAACCGCAGAACCGCAGAATTCCAAGGGCCTTGATTATATGTCACTGAATAGGTGCAAATTTAAAATTCCCACCCGACCCCTCAATTGAGGCGATCATAAATATTGTCAGGAACAGGTATGCAGTGTGTTGTGATCAGTAACAGTGTCTGATTTACAATTGTCAATATTTTTTTATATACGTTAGAATTACTTATGTGACAAGTTGCAAAAATAGAATATTCTTACATGAACAAATGACATTATTTCAATTCTTACATTATCTTCTATGTAAATTCTTAACTTGTAAATAGTAAGACTGTGCATGATATGCATTTTTAACAAACTTATGGTTAATTAGATGTAGTTAGTATAGTGATGAATAATATATAAAACATTCAGTTGTACTTTAGTGTTAGACTAAGTATTTTTAGTACAAGTATCAAAGTAGTTATTAACAATGTACACCTGAATCAAATATTTATATTATGTACAAGTAATTGCAAACACATGTAAAACTCAGTAAATGATATTCTGCAATTGGTTCTTATTTACAGTTGTGTAATTCAGCTTCTTGCATTATCAATAAAGGTAGTTATTTTTACATGTGTACAGTACTAGTATTACGCATGAAGGAGGGATAGTTCTACACTGTTGCATGGTGAGCGAATGATGTTCTCTATATGTCAAGAGTCAATAGACAAATTGAAGTGTTGATAGACAACTTGTGACAGAGTGGAATGTTTGGTGAATGTTAGAAGTGTTGTTCAGTTATTTACAGATGATAACTGAGAACTTCTCTTTGTTTACAAAGAAGTAACACTTTATAACTCATATCAATTTGTTGTTATGTATGAGTTGATACATGGATAATTAAAGATATATACAGAGGAGGAGAGCAGTAAGGCCTCAGTTTTTAGATGTACAATCTTTGATAGACATATAATCATAGGTTTCTCTAGTGACTGTGAATATTGTTGGCCGATTGAAGCCACTACAACAATTTCATGTAGTCACTGATATACACAAGATCTTACATGTTACAGTGTATGGAATGTCTCTGTCAGAATAGCACTTTGTTGAAATTGTATGGTTTATTTAGAGTCGTACATTATACAACATTGTAATGAGGTATGAATGTTTTTTGGACAAAGTAGTCATTTTTTAAATGCAACATGTTTTGTCCTATTCTTCTGAAATATGAAGGTTATCATAATTCTTCAATATTAGAAGATATGCATTTTTTAAGTGTCATGACAGTCTCTGTTTAAAACTGCTTGTAGAGTCGTCACACTCTAACCATCCAGTTCTGCACCTTAGTAAGGAGGTGTAATGCCCAGAATGCATGGATTGACCATGGTGATAGATTATACTGTGAGTGTCAAACACTGATTGGTTGAAAACTATTCTACCAGCTTTGTAATCTGTGATAGGAGTAACAACTCTGAGCCTGTTGGGGTCAAATCTGTGCAACATAAGCAACAGATATTGAGATGAACTCCTGAGACGTATGGACTGCGTGCATCTGCCTCCACACCTTCCACAGGCATGACTACATTCAGCATTGGTGAATAGCTGTCTAAATTTGACACTTTTGGTTTGAGGGACAAAGAGAGTAATCCACAGCATGTCTTGTGTGGTTTCACGCTGTGAATTGCCACATGAAACACATACATATTTTGTAACATATGTTACTGTGAAGTACTGCCATCATTAGGTGCCTTCTTCATCCAGGTTGTTTATGACAGCCATCATAAACTCAGTAGTGTCTTCCTGTATGTCTGCAACGCATACTACATCCAGCATATGCAGCTAACACCTGTCATAGTGGTGTTAGTGACTGTACATTATTAGACTGGTCAGAAGTCATGTTGATAATCTGCTTCAAAGCGTTTGATAGAGTTGTCTTGTGAAGCAGATATTGCCTGCACAAACTGTGGCATGTGTAGAAAAACTTGCATAGCTGAGTTAGCATAGCAGTTTACTCTACTGCTGTTGTCAAAGACTGGTACAGCAGCGCCAACTGATTTCTGACGAATTGCTGGCTGTGAATGTTTACTTGAAGTTGTGGCCTTTGTTGAACTCTTTTTGTTGAATCACTTTTGGAAAGCTTGCTGCTGTTTGTTGATACCTCTAGCTGTGACTGAATTGTGTGAGACAGACAGATATGTAGGCAGTGGTATTAAAGACATTTGTGGCTGATGTAGAAATCGTAACCTGTTGTACTCAAGAATGCATCGCTTGTCAGCTCGTATTTTCTGAGTGCTATAGTAATGATATGCAACCCAAAAGGCTGCAGTACATGTGAAAGTCGCGACATAGCTCATGCCATCCTTGAAAATGTCTGTACCTATGTCTACCATTGCTGAATCCAAACTCAATCCCTGAGATTTGTGAATGGAGACAGCATATGCAACACATAATGGAAACTGTTTCCTGTTTACATAGACATCCTTAAAAACCTGGAATTTTACACAGGTTCAATCTATGTGTACAGAGTGTTCCATGTTGTCAAAGTGAACTACAAGCATCTCGATATATGTCTTCTGGATATTGTAGACAAAGTCAGTGATGTTTCCCATGGCACCCGTTTACCATGCCTTGTTCTACATCTAGATTATGTCGCAGCATGATACGTGCATTCTTACAAACTGTGAGAACAGCTTCTAGGCCAGCTGTGCGTGAAACATCTGACTTCAGTTCACTTAGTCGTTCAGTCATCTTTGCTACTAGTTTTCAACTAAGAATAACGCCATCAACCATATCAACCGCATGCAGAGTTAGAATCTCTTGGTTTTCCTCTCTGCAGCATTAGATTGTTGAATTCAACGCATTTCTTTAGTCATGGCATAAGACACACTATGTGTCTGCCAGTAGAGTATATATCACTGAAGACATTACATGCTGTTTCTATGCATGCACTATCTACTGTGATTGTCCGATCATTTAACATACAAACATGTTCTGGTGATAGAGAACCTGTACGAGCTTCATCTAAAAGTGATTTGTAAGCTAGATCACCACTTTGGCGCATGTTCTCAGACAACTCAACATAGGTAAATAATTCCCATATGTTATAGCCTGCAATGCAACCGAGGATATTCTTAGCTTGTTTGGCAGTTAGAGTTGTAAATACATGCTCTGCATTGACTGGTGCAAGCTGTAAAAGGTCTCCCAACACAAGTATACTTTTTGCCACCAAATGGCACTCCATCGTCAGTACCTAAGATCTGCTGTAGACGTAGATGAATACAGGCAAGCATGACATTGGAGACCATGCTGATTTCATCAATGATGAGTAACTTCATCTTTGTGAACATGGAACAGAGCTGAGATGCAACCTCAAATGACAGTTTACAATACTCTCCCGTTCTCCCATGTTCCACTGGCAACATAAAGAGACGGTGTAATGTAACTCCATCAATGTTGTATGCAGCTAGTCCTGTGGGAGCAGTTACAGCAACAGACATTGAAGAGCCTGTCACACTCGTACTTCTGCAGTGATGGCATCAATCAGGAAACTCTTTCCTGTGCCAGCTGAACCACTAACAAAAATTAGTAGTGGCTTGTAGTCAGTGCAGTCACATTGTTTTGTTTCATGTAGTATCCCATGTTGGACAGCTTCAACTGCGAGAGTGAACTGTATGCTACGCTGATTTAGTCTTTCTTAGAGTCAGCTGGGTTGACCATGGAGTGTGGCAGTCCAGAGGTGTGAAATGAATCTCTTTCGCTCACATATCTGGACTGCCTTTAGAGTGATGGGCTGCACGCCCATTGGCTCTTGCTCTGCACCAGTGGGCATGCAGCCCTACCAGGCTAGTCAGTCGGCAGGCGGTCGGGTGGCAGGTGGATGGGATGCTGCCGCCACCGCTGCTGGGGAACGGGGTGGTGGGGCTTTGTGGGTGGGGTGGGGACACTATATCACCAGGGATCTGGTCTTGGGGATTTCACCACATTTTGCAGCCCGCGATCGGGCTTAGCAGTCCACTGGACCACCAGGATATGTCCTTGGGGGTTGGACTTCGTGCTGCCCGCGATCGGGCTGGTGGGGGTATTTTACAATTATGCCCACGATCGGGCTAGTGGGGGTTTATTAAAGCTTATGCCCGCGATCGGGCTGTTGGGGGTATTTTACAATTATGCCCATGATCGGGCTAATGGGGGGTTATTAAGCTTATGCCCGCGATCGGGCTAGTGGGGGTTTATTAAAGCTTATGCCCGCCATCGGGCCGGAAGGGGAGGGGATTTACGCTTTGCCCGCGATCGGGCCAGTCGGGGGTGGGGATTTTTATTACATTTTGCCCGCGATCGGCTGCAGGGGGGGGCACAGGAGAGGTTGAGGCCAGCCACAGGTGGCAGCTGCTGTGTTCACCCTGCAATGTGGCAGCTCACCTGTGGGTGGCCCTCGACTTACTCCTTTTTTGGCTCAAAGTTGTGCAGGCGCAGGGGGGGTTGTGCCTTCGCAACTCTGCACAGCCCACTGAATATCGGGCTGTGCAGTTTATGCATGGTTCCTCCCCCTCCGGTTCTGCATGCATTCATTTGCATTGCGCTGTTGCTCAGCTTGACTTGGGGGGCGCAACTGCCTCCTGCTGAATATGGCAGAATGGCGCAATTTCCGACTTGCGCAGGCGCAACCCTATTGCGCATGGCGCAACCCTTTTGAATATCCAGCCCTGTATGTATTACCAGTATGGAGGTACACCAACCAAGATTAATGTCACCAGGTATGACAACATACTGTATACAACTAACCTGGTTGCCTGACTAACCTGATTGAGTTCTTGAGATGTGCAACAAGAACAGTGGACAAGGGCCAGGCAGTTGATGCGCTCTGTCCAGTTTTCAGTAAGGCCTTCAACTTGGTACCCCATAGATGGTTTATCAAGAAGCTGGAAGATCTAGGGAATGGAGCAAAGCTATCAAGGTAGGTAGTAAATTGGTTAAGAGGAAGGATCTAGAGGGTGATTATAAATGTGGACTATTCAATGGTCAGGAAGGTCACAAGTGGGTACCACAATATCCGGTGCTGGGACTAGTGTTATATTTAGTGTTTTCAACTGTGACATACTGTAAGTGAAAATATAAAGAAATTTGTTTTTCATTTGCAGATGGCACTAAACTGTGGCAGAGCAGACTTCAAGGATGGTCAGAAACATGAAGAGGGATGTAAAAGTTTGAAGGCATTGTCCAAGGTATGGCAAGCGAAGTTTAATGTAAAGAAATGCAAGTTATGTACATAGGTAAGGGTTATTGGAAGATGCGTTATTGGCTAGGGTGTGAAAAAAATCAGTCAGACAACTGTGAAAAGGGATTTGGGGATAAACATTAGTAATAGCCACAAGTCAATGACCCAGTGCACTCAGGAAAGCAAACATGATGCTGGGATGTACAGTAAATGGAAAGGATTCTCCAGTTAACAGGTTCCTCTGTGGATCACTGGTGAGGCCATATTTTGATTACTGTGTCCAGTTCTAGAGCCTCCACCTGAAAAAGATAAATACTGCTTAATCTGTCCAGAGGTGGGCTACAAAGATGATACAGGATCAGCAAGGAAAATCATGAAGCGCATTTAGCAAGTCTGAACATGTACTCCCTGGAGGTCAGAAGAGAGTGGGGACATGATAGAAACTTTTAAGTAGCTGAAAATGATAAACACAGTAGAGTGTCTTGAGCTGTTCACTCACTGATAGGAACAGAACATTTTTCACAGTTTTCAGTTACTACAATTACTGCAGAGCACATTAACAGATGCTGATATAAAGAAAACTACATAACTGAACATCATGGAATTTTCAGGAAACACTAATCATGACACAGGGACTTGAATTCATGAGAATTGAAACTTTTATTAAAAATATGGAAAAACTTGTACATTTTATCTTTAAACAGCTCAAGACACTCTACTTAATTTCTATATTGTCTTTATACTGCAACTATGCACATCAACATAAAAACAGGATCACTGTCCCTAGACTTCCTCTACTATGGCTTCTTGTCTATTCCAGACATCATGATGTTCTATTTATGGCATCTTGATTATTTCCACATTATGAAATGAATCTAAAATATCCAGAAACCTGATTGGTCGAGGAGTTCAGAACCCAGTGCTATCTCAGTACAGCACTAAAAGAAATTCCATCACCTCTCTGATCTCTTTACCTCGTGAATCATTACACTGGTACAACTTCATCAAAGATGCCCACATCAGGCATGAATGCCCTGGTATCAATTCACTTTGTATAAAGGACCATTTTAAAATACACTACATACTCAAACAGCCCACATCTCAGTTACTAAATCTGGAGACTGCCAGCAGTGTTTTCTCATTTACAGGCCCCTACCCGCAAACTGTTGCTCTTGTCCCCATATGTTCAATATAAGGACAGCTACGGAATCCAACCACACAAGGGCTAGGGTCCTGGACTTCAAGAGGGTAGATTTTATAAAGATAGGTGAATGCTTTGGGGATGACCTGATATGGGGAATGGCCTTGGTAGGATGAAAGAACAGTGGGCAAAGCTAAAAAAGAGCATAGTAAAGGTGAAAAAAAACCTGCGGCAAGCAAGTGAGCAAAAACAAGAGGAAAAAGAGATCACTATGGTTCTCAAAAGATGTGACTGAAAAGGTAAAGACTAAAACGGTAACATTCAGAAGGTATAAGGAGATGCAGAGGGAGAAGAATTGGGAAGTGTATCGGGGAAACACGGGGAAGCGGGAGAAGCAGTAAGGAGTGCAAAGGCTCAAACTGAAAACAGAATAGCCCCGGAGGTAACTAAAAGGGACGACATTTTTTAGGTACGTAAGCAAAAAGAGGCAGACCAGGGGTGGGATTGTAAGGTAAAAAAAAGGAAGGGGAGGATAGTGCAGAGGAGGACCAGGAAAAAGCAGACATCCTGAACAAATACTTTTGTTAGGGTTCACAGAGGAAGAAGACGACGAGGAGGAGCCTCAAAAAGTACCAGAAGCTTTGGAGGGAAGGAAGTGGACATTAGTCCTTTTTTGGAGGAGAGAGTCCAGAAGGAACTAGCTAATCTGAAGGTGTAAAAAGCAATGGGGTAGACAGGGTGCATCCAAGGGTATTGAGGGAGTTCAGTGAGGTACTGGTTGCACCTCAACAGTCTTATTTAACAGCTCACTGGAAACAGGAGTGGATCTGGAGGACTGGAAGAGGGCAGATGTAGTCCCAATACACAACAGTGCTAGCAGGGAGAAAGCTGGCAATTACAGGCCAGTCAGTCCAACATGGGTGGTGAGAAAGTTAATAGAATCACTACTGGATGAAAAGATTGTAGAATATCTTGAATCCAGTTGGTTACAAGACTTGAGGCATCATCACTTCACAGGGTGGAGGTCATGTCAAATGAATCTGATAGATTTCTTTGACAGAGAGACAAAGGAATTAGATCACAGTGAGCAGTGGATGTGGCCTACCTAGATTTCAATAAGGCCTTTGACACTGTTCCATACAGGAGACTAGTAGGAAAGCTGAATAGCTGAGGAGTGGATTCAAAGGTGATAAACTGGATCAGAAATTGGTTAGGGGATAGGCTACAGAGAGTCATGATAAACAGAGTTCACTCCAAGGAAGGGAGGGTGATCAGTGGGGTGCCTCAGGGATCAGTGCTGGGACCGGTCCTCTTTAATGTTTTTATAAGTGACATTGCAGAGGAGATGGAAGGGAAGGTCTGCCACTATGCTGATGACACCAGAATCTGCAATAGAGTGGACATTTGTGGGGGGGGGGAGTAGAAAGGATGATCAGAGACCTGAGAAGACTAGAGGAGTGGTTAAAGGTATAGCAACTGGGGTTCAGTGTGAAAAAGTCCATAATAATGCGCTTATGGCACAGAAACCAAGAGGTGGAATACAAAATGGGTGGAGTGGTACTGTGGACTACTAAGCAGGAAAGAGACCTGGTGGCAATCATATCTGATTACCTAAAGCTGGTCAGGCAGCGGACATCACAATTAGGAGGGCTAGTGAGGCTGGGGTACATAGGTTGGGGTATTGTGACAACCCATCTTTCCCTCTGGGCTAAAACAGCTTTTAGAGAGGTGTGTGCCCTCGGGTATTCGCTGCCACCAGCCGGACTTTCCTTCTGGCACCTCTTTCAAGTGTACAAACTTGAATACTCACACGTGCAATTGCACAAGTTAAAGTCTGGTAGTGTGTCTCTTTCAGGTGGTGGATGCTACACAGAGTTTACCTTAGCCAGTGGAAAAACAAATATTACCTTAGAAAAATGACATCATAGTCACAACTGTTGAGCAAATAAATAGCTTTTACTTAACAGAAAGTGCAATGAGCATTACAGGATATGTATTTATAACACAAGAGAATAACACTCATACAGGAAAAGTAAACAAATGTTTTTAAATAACAGATGGCAAAAGAAGAAAGCTAATACTGAAATATGCTATCAGTAAACTTACCCTTCCCTGTCCTTACAAGAGACACTGGACCCTGTTCTAACTGCCAGCTCCCACGGACATGACTACAAGGGTAGGCTCCAAGCTTATGCTTCTCCTCCCAGCTTCCAAAGGCAAGAGAGAGTTCTCTGTCTTACAGAAGCTTATATATTCTATGGAGAATAGGTCATTCCTATTCTCCCCTTAAATGCACCAACCAACTAACATGTATGTATTTAATTGTCCCAATCAGAGTGTACACCCATCAGTGACCAACTATATTCCCTTTTCACCTTAAGTTTATATTTTAATGATCCAATCCATTCAAACTGCCTTGTGTCCGTGTCTGCAAGGTCTGTGTGTGTCTGGAGATGTCCACTCGAGATTTATGATCCAGCTCTTATCTAGCAGCTAGGAATTCCACAAGCTGGATGCTGCTGGAGGATTTCAGCCTCAGTGTATTTTTTACACTCTGCTAAAAAAATAAGGCACCTACAGAATCCAAACTATTAACTCTTTCCTTCCCATTTCTGTCACAGGTATCACATGCAGAAAAAGGGTGGTGATGTTGCCTCTATATAGATTGCTGGTAAGCAAGGCCCCTAGAATTCTGCAGCTGCAGAATTTTGCGCAGAACTTGAAACTACTGCAGAATTTGCAGTGTCAGTAGAATTCACTGTTCTTGGTGATTCTTTATTAATATTTCCATTATCCATAGAATCTGGTTCCCTTCCCCTCTTTTTATAGCCAAAACCCCTCTATGATCAGAATGTGATGTTATTAATGCTATAATATCATACATTAGCTAATGAAATGGCAGCATTCTGCCACAGAAATGAATAGCCACTTATCTACCACAGCACTCACTGCCAGAGGTGGTGGCACTGCACATCAGGCACGGTGATATTTGCTCAACCTGCACTACAGCCTAATAACAATTTTCAGTCTTATGTTATTACACTAGGGCCAACTTAAACAAAACCTCGACAATAGCATAGACCTGTTAAGTCCATACCTTACTTTGTGCAAACTTATTTTTGCCTTTAAGTTATAGAAATGCCATCTGAAATGAATAACTGGTAAAATGAATTAACTTGTCATTTTTAAGAAAAATAATTATGCCCAGAAAAGTGGAATATAATCATGTGTAGACCTGTTGAAAAAATTGATCAGTTAGATAAATAATTGTGCTGTACACATTTTTGTCAGGGTTATTGATTACATAGCATCACTGGTTGACAGAATCACCTGAAAGTTATAGAGAAATGTTTTGTGCAGGGCCAGCTGCTGGGCCAGAGGGTAGCATGTTGTGTTCCCATGCTGGCAAGTCAGGTTTAGAGATAAGCTCTGGGGCTGGCTGGCAGCACAAGGATTAGGGGAACACATCACTGCTCCAAGCCTGGGACGGTATGGCGCAGTGTTCTGTCACACGGGGACACATTGTGATGGGCTGGAGAGCTTTATCTCACAATGGGTTCACATGCATGTCATGGCCTGATGTTGTTATGCAGTGTGTCAGGGGAAGCAGGTTGGCATGGAAAATGAGTTTTGCAATATCTCCTTTATTCTGTTTATTCCATTTCCAAAGGGACCTGTATGAATGAGGATACAATTTCATGGAAATGAAAATATATATATATATATATATATATATACGCACACACACACATTTGTATGTATGTTACAGACTGCATATAAATATATAAGTGATACACAGTGGGGTCCTCATGAGTGGTATAGATACCATGGGTATAGAAATACCTTATTTATCACATAAGGTCCCCTTCTGTGCATTTCATTTATGCAATAGGCTAGGACTTTAATGGAAAGACATTTTATTTGGCTTTTTAGGCATAAAATTATTTCTATAAGTCTGTTATTTTTTGAACTAGTGTTACTGTGCTTTCCCCCATCCTGATCGCAGTAACCACTGCCATAAAAGTGAAGTCAGGATGACAAGCTGACACTATGATGTGGTAGTTTGTTAGTGCCACAGAACTTCCACAGAAATTACAAACCACTGCCACAGACGTTCTGTGGCAAATGGTAGTCTTGCCGCAGAACTTGGTCCCAGTGTGCCACAGAAAAGTAGGGGCCCTTGCTGGTAAGACTCCATCTAGACTACTGCATCCAGTTCTGGAGATCACATCACTGGAAAGACATAAAGTGGAAGCAGTCCAGAGAAGGGTAACTAAAATGGTGCAGGGTCTGTATCAAAAGCCCTACAAGGAGAGACTAAAGGACCTCAACATGTACATCCTGGAAGAGAAGAGGGAGAGAGGAATATAACAGAAACTAGTGTTACTCAGATAGTGCTTTTGTGGATCCTACCACTATCTGTCAGATAGTGCTGGTATTCTACCTGGGATCCTACCAGGAATCCTTCCAAAGACATATGTAGGACCCAGGGTCAGATAGCAATGGATTCTAGTGAGGATCCAAGGCTCCTAGGTCAGATCCAGGGATCCTAGGTTGGATAGTTAGGATATGGAGTCAGATAGTGATGGATCCTAGGTCAGATCCAGGGATCCTAGGTCAGATAGTTAGGATTCGAGCTGGATCTGTTGCTAGGATCCACAGGATCCACAACATTTGTAGGATCCATACACTGGATCCTAGAGGGTAGGATCCGTGGTCAGATAGCACTGCTATCCTACCACAGCAACTACCTGTCCAAATGGGAGGCATCTGTTGGTATCGTAGATTCTAGGATACTATCTGAGCAACACTAACAGGGACCTTTAAATATCTCACAGGGGTAAATTAGGTACAGGAGGGAAGTATTTTTCTGAAAATAAAGTGCTCAATGACAAGGGGACGTGCTATGAAGATTGAGGAAGGTAGATTCAGGAGAGATGTGAGGAAGTACTTCCTCACAGAAAGAGTGGTGGATTCCTGGAACAGCTTACCTGTGGAGATGCTGGAGGGAAAAACATTGGTGGGGTTCCAAAACACATGGGATAAGCACAAAGGAATCATAGTGGAAAGGAAGGGGAGGGAGAAAGAGCTGTAGAAAAAGTACAGTCTGAGTAATAATGTAGGTAGGGAAATGGGCAGACTGGGTGAGCCAAGCGGTCCTTATCTGCCATCAAATTCTATGTTTTTATGACTGACACCTATGAATCTCACCAATATCACTGAATGCCAAATACCACATGCAGCTTCAAAAAAAATCTAATCTGATGCCCTGATGGGCCTTCTTCACTGCTACCAATTGCAACATCCTGACTCACTAACTGGATCCTGGCCACAAACAACTCCACACCTGACTCATGGTTCCAAATCTGCCCGCAGATCCCATAGACAACCACCAACTCCATAAAGTATGTACCAGTTTGAATTAATATCACTGTAAGTAACTGCATACTACACTCTAGACTAAAGTAGCCACTTGCACTCACTGTTGCCCACATTTCTGTAATGCAGTAGTCTGCTGCTTATAATGCAGCAATGTTGACACCTACTGGCTTAGTGGCAAAAGACCATTATTAAAGCTATCAATCGGCAATCACCTGTAAGAAGGCAGAGTTCCTGTCCGGGGAGATTGTGGCCACTCAGAAGAGACCAGCTCAGCTTTTTCGAACCATGGACAGACTGTGCAACCCAGCCTGACTACAGGTCTGAAAAGCATTTTTGCAAGTTGAGTGCGAGGAGCTTGCTCGATTCTTTGCAGCTAAGGTGTTCGACATCAGGGAGGTACTCCAACCGGCACACTCTATGGGCATTGCTCTGAACCGGTGTTTGGGCACTGCCCCTCAGGTTTCCTGGAGTACCTTTGGCCAGCCCAAGCTTGTGGACATCATGCGGATTGTCCAGGGTATGCACCCTACATGCTGTAGTTTGGATCCGGGACCAACTACCCTGATTTTGGGTTGTGGTGACATCCTTGGCCCAGTTCTATCATGGATAGTCTGGTACTCCTTGGAAACAGGTGAGTTTCCTAGCTCCCTGAAGGAGGCGGTGGTGACACCCCTCTTGAAGAAAGCTTCTTTGGACCCAGACTGCCACGTGAACTACAGACCAATCTTGAACCTCCCCTTTATGGGGAAGTTGATCAAGAAAGTAGCTGCCATACAGCTGGAGAACCATTTGACCATCCATGATATCTATGAGCCTCTCCAGTCCAGTTTTCAAAAGAGGCACAATACTGAGACGGCACTGGTTTGGGTACTCAATGATCTCCTGATGGGTAGAGATCAGAAGAACCACTCCATCTTGATTCTTCTTGATCTCTCTTCAGCGTTTGACACTGTGGACCATGGGATTCTGCTTGACTGCTTGAGGTTCATCTGTGGCCTGTCAGGTACAGTCCTCAGGTGGTTTTCATCTCTCCTCACTGGAAGAACTCAGAGGGTGATGTCAGAGATTTATTCCTCTGACCCAGTTCCGCTATCATGTGGGGTTCCTCAAGGATCGGTGTTGTCCCCCATGTTGTTCGCAGTGTACATGCTACCCCTCAGAGACATTGTAAGAAGGTATGGGCTGAGGTTTCACTGCTATGCTGATGATACCCAGCTCTACCTTTCCATTGCACCTGACCAGGATAGAGCTCTCTCAGTGTTTAGTAACTGCCTCTCAGAAATCCAGGAGTGGATGAGTTCAAGCTGGCTGAGGTTGAACTCAGAAAATACTCAGGTGCTAGTGGTGGACCCTGGTCACTGGATAGGGAGGCTGGGGATGGGGTCACCCTCTGGACTTTTTCTTGGGGGTCTGCCACTCCTGACCTCTGAATGGGTGTGAAACCTAGGGGTAATTTTTGATGAGGGACTGATACTGCATTCGCAGGTGTCGGCCGTCATCAAATCCTCTTTTTACCATCTGAGGAATACCTCAAGAGTTAAGCATCTTGTTCTGTCTGTTGACCTTCATACACCTGTCCATGCCTTTGTGTCCTCACCTTGGATTACTGCAATGCCCTATACCTAGGGCTTCCAGGGGTGGATATTCACCACTTGCAGCTGGTGCAGATCGCTGCAGCCTGGTTATTGACAGGAACCTCTCGGTCCTGTCATATTTCTCCAGTGCTGCATGAACTGCACTGGCTGCCAGTATAGTGGTGAATCACTTTCAAAGTCAGATTTCTGACTTATAAAGCCCTACACGGACAGGGTCCAGACTACCAGAAAGAGCTCCTGGTCCCATACTGCCCTGGGCGATCACTCCACTTGACTGACTGGGGTTGTTAGAGATTCCAAGGGTTTGTTTAAAATCTTCCGGGGCCCGCGCATTTATGCACACGGCCCCTACCATTTGGAATTCTCTACCCCATCAGTTACATGAGTGCACATCCATGGAGGGATTTAAACAGGCCCTTAAAAACTTTTTATGGATTCAAGCATTCGGGGAATCATTGGAATACTGTTTTACTGTTTTTTCTTCATTTTATACTGTTTATAATATTTATGATTATACGCTGTAGCTGTTTTAATTGTTTGTGAGGTGCCTTGGCAATTTAAAGGCGCCATATAAATAAAATTTGATTGACTGATTGAAGTTAACTGTACCAATGGGACTTTTTGTCTTTTTCAAATATAATTTTCCATTTTCAAACATGTATTTGAATTTTTTACGGCTGCAGTGGGCAGAGCCCTGCAGACATTTTGCATGTACAAAAGGGCTCACGACATGTTTTCTGTCTGTGGAACTGGCTGAAGGTGTAAATAGTCTCTCCACCTAACCCTCCTCCAAGAAGCAATATCCACCCATGTTGTCCCTATGGACTGCAGCACTGCACTATTTCACAGTGAGCATTTTTTTAACAGTGAGCGTTTTTTTTTAAAGACATTTCTGCATCCCCCTCTCCTTGCATAGCAAGCAGATTCAGGATCCCTGCTGTTTCTGTCCCCTTCTTGCCCCACCCAGAACAGTGTCTCTGGCCCCATTCCCCAGCCAATTACACATTGCACTCATTCTGCAAAGCTAGATAGGGTTGGAAACATTTGGCAGGGGGGGGGGTTATGGAGCTAAATCTTAAGGATGCAGGAATAAGTACATCAGCTCATTTTCAATGATCTGAGACCAAATGTTATTCATCTAGCATAAAAGGAATTTGTAAGGAGAAAACATTGTTTTCACGTTTGTGGCACAAATGTATAAAGGGCTTCTTGGCTGCAAACAACTGGACATAATCTAATATAGTGACTGTTGTTCTGCTAAATGAAGAAAAATGTTAAGGGCAAGGGAAATATAACCTACACTGGCGCTACTAAAGATACATTTAGCTGAAGGCAGCGAAATTAAAAAGACAGTATCACGTTTTAACAGTACCTGCCCAACATTTTACTGGCAAGAGCATTTATGCGTACACATATAGCCACTCTACTGTTTATTGAGATGCACTGTAGTTGAATATTGTCACCTGCCTAATCACCCTACATCGCCACCTCCTATTATTTCATGCATACAGTACATCAAGAAACAATACATCATAGCAAGTGCAGACATTTATAGATCAATAAATATGGTACCCAAAACCAGAAATCACCTTAGAGACAGGTTGCAAAAAAATAAATGCTGCAACAGTGTCTGATGTATCAAAAGTGCTGATTTATTAGTGCTCCAAAGAGAGAGAACAAAAAACAATGTTTTTATTCTCTCTTTGGAGCCCCAATAAATCAGCACGCTTCATACATCAGACACTGTTGCAGCGTTTTTCTTTAACACCACCTGTCTCTAAGGGGATTTCTGGTTTTGTTTGGGTTGTAGCTATCAGGTTTAAGCACCAGCTTTTTTATTCCATAATAACTATGGTACAGAGATTTATTTTTTAAAAAGCTCAGGGTACTGGTAAAATCTGCATCATTCAAAAAGTCAGCGCCCAGACCGGGACTCATATAAAAACATTTATTTCCAACAAAGTGCAAGCGCTAAATGCAAAATGTCTGGCTCGCAACACCATTTTGGTAGCAGGTAGGCTACAAACTCGTGCTTTTCATCCGGTTAACCACCAGGCTTCATCAGAGATGTCTAGCATTAACATTCTCAGTGTATATATACCTTACTTGCTACCAAAATGTACTGACTTTTTGAATGCTGCATATTTAGTTTGTCGTAGCACCATCCAGTTCTCCATGCGGCTCTCTAGTTCTGCCTGCATACTGGTAAAATTTACAGTAGGTGCTGGTTTATTTAACAAGAAAAGTCCTGCTCACAAAAATAAGGGGCTACCCACATTAAGTTTGGTGGACTTTGTCAATTAATGTTAATTGATTTTAATAAAACTTTGAATTTAATTTAAATTTTTAATTTTTTACGATAAACCTCTCTCACAGCATTTTGTCTTACATGCGAACTTTCAGTGCAGGAAAGAGACAGAGATTAGTAAGACTGATAATGCTGGTAGAATGGAGCATAGAAAAGGGTTAGCGGGGTTAGCCTACATTTTCAGTTGTGGTGCAGAGCAGAGACCGAGATTGGTGAGAATAGTTAG
Source organism: Neoceratodus forsteri (assembly GCA_016271365.2). Taxonomy (NCBI): domain Eukaryota; kingdom Metazoa; phylum Chordata; order Ceratodontiformes; family Ceratodontidae; genus Neoceratodus; species Neoceratodus forsteri. Next base: position 1,784,099,766 of record CM057452.1, read on the forward strand.
GTTTCATAGCTTTCATAGCGAAGCATGGAATGTGATTAGCAAGGTAGCATTGTGGCAGGATTAAGAGTAAATAAAAAATAAAAAAAAAAATAAGGAATTAAAATGAGGGCTGCAATTAATTCCTGAACTGGGAACCCAGACATGACGCACATCCTATTGGCAAACACATATCAGTCATTTACTAACATGTATCTCATTGGTTAACATTGTGCCAATACCAGCAGGATAACTAAAAGGGAAAGCTGGGCTAGCAGGCATATCATTTTACAAAGAAACTATAACAAAAACATGCGATAAACAAAATGCGCCGACTTTTTGGTCAGCAATAAAATAAAATATATAACAGATTAGAGCTGCGTGTAAGGCTATGATAACATTTACTATGCACATATCACTGACTAGTAGTAACCATAGCATTTTTTAATTTTTTTATTTTTTTTTAAGTTTGTTTTTCCAAACTGCTGAGAGTCTATTGAAGAAACAATGAAGCATAACTAACTACCGCTTGTGCAGTGCAATGGGCGTGCAGTCCCTACCGTACTACACATTCCAGATATGTGATGAATTCACATATCTGGAATGTAAGTCGACTACACGCCCATTGACTCACGCTGTGGACCAATGGGCGTGCAGCCCTACCAAGGTGTCGGTGGGTGGCGGGGCGGCAGGCAGGTGGGTTGTTGCCGCCCACCAGCTGACAGGGGGAGAGGGGCGGTGGGGCTCAGTGGGCGGGTACCACTAGACCACCAGGAATATTGGAATTAGTTTTTTTTTACAAACGCCCATGATTGGGCAGATAGCTGGTCCACTGGACCACCAGGGATATTGGAAGGGGATCTGTCCTTGAAACAAATGCCCACGATCGGGCAGATAGCTGGTCCACTGGACCACAAGGGATATTGGAAGGGGATCTGTCCTTGAAACAAATGCCTGCAATCAGGCAGATAGCTGGTCCACTAGACCACCAGGGATATTGGAAGGAGATCTGTTTTTGAAACAAATGCCCATGATCGGGCAGATAGCTGGTCCACTGGACCACCAGGGATATTGGAAGATCATCTGTTTTTGAAACAAATGCCCACAATCGGGCAGATAGCTGGTCCACTGGACCACCAAGGATATAGGACGGAATTCTTATTTTTCTTTTCAAATGCCCGTGATCGGGCTGCTGGAGGCATCAGTCCCCGATGGCTGCTGCCTGGCAGGGCACCAGGTGCAAGTCATCAGGGATCGGCGCACCTGCATGCAACTGGGGTCATAATGACATGCAAATGGCCCCATCTGCACCTTGCATACATTATGGCCCCATTTGGATGTCAACTATTGAATATTGCAGTTGCTGTGCATGACGCAATGGAACTTGCGCGCATCCCCATGCTCCACTCTGACCACTTGCGCTGGCACAGTGCCACTGCACCATGCACACTGGGGGTGACCAGGGTGTGATATTCAACACTGCTGAGCCATGGCACAGCTCCATTGAATATCACCCAGTCCACACCCCTGAGCAGCCAAGCTGAGCTGCGTCCAAGCTTGCGCCACAGCCTGGCGCAGTTTGAATATCTGAGCCCGTGACTTTTCTCCATTTATTGTGCAGTGCCAGTGGACTAAAAGTGAACTGAGACGCCACTAAGTTTGAAATCAGTTATAAAGGGTAGGTGAATGAGATTTTATATACGTTTATTAAACAGAAACAAAGTTTGACAACATTGAGTAAAGTGGATTTTTTTCTTGAGTGCCCACAGAAAGGCTGCATGGGTGTGTAGCAACTCTAAATTTAAATTTGATGCTCTTTTGCATGAGTATTGCTCTAGTTAAATAAAAAAGGATTTAAAGTACAACAAACAACCCATTCAGTACTCTGATAACATGATAATGAAATTAGAACTGTCTGCAGACAGTTGTGCTCATTCATGGGGCTGTACTGAATCATTATACAGCTACAGCATCAAGATTAAACAATACAAGCAGAAACACAAATGGATTTTTTTTTTCAAATAATTGCAATAATGCATGCCAGGGATTAAATTAACAATCAAGTAAACACCCCTATTGACATGTAGCACTCGGCTATGCCTAATGCCACATTACACCCCTAGTTACGGCTGCAGTGGGTGGAGCTCAGCAGATGTTTTGCATGTACAAAAGGGCTCATGTCATGTTTTCTATCCGTGGAACTGGCTGAAGGTGTAAATAGTCTCCTCCGCCCGACTCCTAAAAGAAGCAATCCACTCATGTTGTCCCTATGGACTTCAGCACTGCATTATTTCACAGTGGACTTTTTTTTAACAGTGGGCATTTTTTTTAAAGGCACTTCTGCATCCCCCTCCCCTTGCATAGCAAGCAGATTAGGGATCCCTGTCATTTCTGTCCCCTCCCCGTCCCCACCAAGAAAAGCATATCCAGTCCCATTCCTCAGCCAATCACACATTGCACTCATCCTGCAAAGCTAGATAGGGTTGGGAACATTTGGCAATGGGGGGGGGGATTACGGAGCTAAATCTTGAGGATACAGGAATAAGTAAATCAGCTCATTTTCAATGACCTGAGACCAAATGTCATTCATCTGGCATAAAAGGAATTTGAAAGGAGAAAACACTGTTTTTGCTTTTGTGGCATAAATGTTTAAAGGGCTTCTTGGCTGCAAACAGCTAAACATAAGCAATCGTACAGTATATAGTGATCGTTGTTCTACTAAATGAAGAAAAATGTTGAGTGCCAGCAAGGCCTGGTGCAGCCAACCCGTGGGTGCGCTCCATTGACCCTGAGTGCCTGTCATTCATGAATCCCCTGACCACTAGCCCTCCTAGGTTACTACTGGTAAAGACTAGCCACTGGGCCATCTAGGGCCAAGTGACTTTTGCAGAGCCCTCCTAGCACTACCAATAATATTTTTATCCTTTTTTTCTTCCCCCCCAATAAAAAAATTGCCTGCCAAAGCAATATCGGGGACCAGGGACCCCTACTAGATCCAGGGAAATAATTATTTTAATACTGTGGCAGCCAGGGATGGGATATTACTTAAATTACTGTCCCCACGTGGGACAACTATACCACCCTGGACCACCATTGATAAATTATGTATCCTGGGCAACAAGCCCTACTGAGTGACCACTAGTCCTCCTGAGTTACTACTGTTAAAGACTAGCCACTTGGCCTTCTAGGGTTAAGTGACTTTTTGCTGAACACCCCCCTCCCCATCACTACCAACAACATTTTTCTCTTTTTTTTTGCACCCCCCCAAAAGAATATGCTTTGTGCTCCTCTGCCCGTAGGCTTGATCTCCTGCTTCCGCCTAAGAGAGCTACCCACCCTACTGAGACCATGCTGCAGCAGCTACTCACACCCATCTGCAACATAGCCCTGTGCTGCCCCCCCATGCTTACCCCTGGTGATGGGTACACCATCACTGGCATTTCTTCCCCACAGTCAGCTGGCCACTTGGGGGGAGGTGAGAGGTGAAGGTGTGGATCAGATCAGGAGTACTGCAGTTAGGGTCCAATGCAAGGGTTTCATCTGCCTGGCCCTTGCATGCTTTTTCTATGTCCCACTCCCACCCCCACCCTCACCCAGGAGTGCACATCAGAATTGACTGCCAGTAAGGCAGGGTGCAGCCAACCTGTGGGTGCCCTCCAATGGCCCTGAGTGCCTGTCATTCATGAATCCCCTGCACCACAATCTGTGGCTACCCAGGTGGCAGTAGAGCATTGGGATGCGAGACCCTCCCTTCATGAAGGAAGAAAGCATCCTGTCCTCATCTCCTCAGCCTGTCCTCTGACAGACCTGGCTCATTCCTGCATCTGGGTCATCGGCATTGTAAGCAGTAGTGCTACCACTATGCTGGTGGGCTGGCTGTTATTTGTTTCTGACTTTACTTTCTCTGCATTTCTGTCTTCCTGCTTTGTCTTATCTACACCTTTTTATTTACAGCTCTCTGTTTCTTTAATTGTATGCTGTCATATACTCCTTTCGTATATCTTGGCTCCCTTTTTTCTCAGCCCTTGCTATTGTGGTTTCACCATATTAACATTTTTTTCTCTTTACTTTAACAAGTCTGACAGGATTCTGATTCCTTGCCCATCAGATAAGTATCACTCTACTTCTAACCAGTTCTATTCTTCCTATTTACTCCCTAAGAACTTCAGATCCTTTGTGACCCATTTCCTATATTTTATTTTACAGGTATGATGGACATCGTCCTTTTAAGTCCTATTCCTGGCTCTCTAATATCCAAGTAAGAGACTCTCTACATAATACCTATACTTTCTGGGTTCACTGTAACAATTTGCCAACACCTGTTAGTGAGTGTGTGTGTGTGTGTGTGTGTGTGTGTGTGTGTATGTCTTAAGAGTCCTCTGCATTTTATTGGTAGCTGAGAGTTTGTGGGTGGATGGGGGTGCAAATAGTGGTACAGAGCATACTGTCAACATACGGCTGTGTGTGTGTGCATGGTGTTGAAGTCTGCATGATTTTATTGACATCCAGGCATTTTGCTGGGTGGTAGTGGTGGGGGGGTGTACTATTCTATAGTCAGCATATGTATTTTTGTGTGATGGTGTGCATAGGGGTAGGGGAGGTGCCTACCTGGTGTCTGAGCATTGAAGGTTTATATATTGTAGGGATACCCTTCGGTTCTGAACATATTTGAAAATGATCATGATTTAGAAATAATTATTTGAGATCCTGTATAGCTGGAATGTCACAGTAAGTATCAAATAATTATTTCTCAATCATGGAAACTTTCAAATATGTATAGAACCCAAAGGATATCCATACTATACATAAATATATTGGCTCCATATAGCAGAATAAAATGAAGTAGTGTGATGAATCATGGAAGGTCACCAAGGTCAGAGTGGCTAATATGCTCACAGTTTTCATATACACTATACAGTGACATATGAGGAGATTTCAGAGTGCAATGCTATTAGGAAATTATCTTGTTTGGTTACAGTGATGTACTTTGAAGTACTGTACTAAATTGTGAAAATGTATTGCTTAGTCATGCATCCAAAAATGCATTTGATATGTGGGGAGTGTACTTGTCAGCATTATGCTGTTTGGTAAATGCCCCACATTTGAGCCACATAGTCATTTTAAGACATGCAGCTGTAATCAGCAACTTAGTTTAATGTTGAATTCAATAACTGGAATTGTGATGACTGGGATGCACTAAGCTGGAAATAATAGGATGCTGTTTGGTGACATAACATGAAGTGGACAGTGCTCTCTTTAGATCTATTGATCTGTTAAAAGAATGAGATACATACATATTGTGAACACTTTCAATTAATTTATCTTGGAGACTGACAGTCTAGGAGTTGTACCTTTAACATCTTTTAACTTCACCTCTGCAATTGTCTGCTGAACTGGCCTTAAGGCATACTTGTTTTTCAAGAAATGTGATTAACACTGCATTCTCAATTGTCCTTAAAACATAACTGTTTGATAAAGATATAGAAAATACATGAAGCTGAAGCTGTAATCAAATGGTTTTGAAAAGCAGTGTCACGCTAAACCAGCTGAGCTGTGCATTGATGTTGCCTTTAAAATGTGAGCATTTTCATGTTGTCTGCTTTGCAAAGTAATGTAGTCATAGTAAAGATTTATGAGACATACAGTTTTTAACTAAAACATAAAATACAATGTTGTATCAAGTAATATTACATTGCCATGTCATCTCAGCTTGACTCCCAGTGTAATCTTTATTTCATACTTCCTTGTTAAGTCAATCCAGCTTGACTTCAGAGATATCTAAATACTCTGTTGGCCTGCTCAGCTGACAATCACTTTGGAATTTATATTTTAGGATTCCCTCCAAAACATTTATTTGTGTTTAAATAAACTGGCTGTCTTAAAACGTTAACCTGATATCAAATAGTAATATTTGCAGGATTGGGGAGATGTTGTGGAAAACGTCATGCATCAACAGTATATATAAATATCTCGGCTCAGTAGAAGTAGCTTAATAAGTCCTGGGAAGTCAACAAGGTCAAGGTGACCTATTTGCTAACATGTATCATACAGTTATGATATCTATTTAGACATATGCAGTATAGCGCAGTGGTTTAAGTCTCTGAGCTGTAAACCTGTAAACCTGGGTTTGAATCCCACGGCCCTTACTTGCATAGTGTGTGACCCTGAACAAGTCACTTAATTTCCTTGTGCTCTCAGGTTGCACCTGTAAACAAGCTTAAGCTTAGTGTGTCTCTCCTGGTTAAAAAAAATGAGGAGATTGTGTTTTAAAATATTATTTGCTATTTTAGGGAGCAATGCTGTTAGTAAATTTTCTTGCATGATTACACTGATGTACTTTGAGTACTAAACCGTGAAAATGTACTGTTCATGACCCCCAAATGCATTTGATATAGAAACATAGAAACATAGATTTTGATGGCAGATAAGGACCACTTGACCAACCTAGTCTGCCCATTTCCCTACCTACAGGATAAGCTGCAGATCCTAGTTAACCAACAGCCTATTTCTTCCTACCCCCCATCAAGAATCGTCTTATGTCTGTCCCATGCATTCTTGAATTCTCCCACAGTTTTAGTCCCCACAACCTCCTCAGGAAGGCTGTTCCATGCGTCCACCACCCTCTCTGTGAAAAAATACTTCCTCACATTGCCCCTGAGCTATCCCCCCTCTATCTTCAAATTGTGTCCCCTTGTTCTTGCACATCTCTTTTTCTGAAAGATACTACCCTCTTGGACTTTGTTGATTCCACTGAGGTACTTAAAAGTTTCTATTATGTCCCCCCCCTCATTTCCTCAAGGGTATAGTGTACATATTAAGCTCCTTTAGTCTCTCCTCATATGGCTTCTCTTGCAGATCCTGCACCATTTTAGTTGCCCCCCTCTGGACTGCCTCCATCTTGTCTATGTCCTTGTGGAGATGGGGTCTCCAGAACTAGATGCAGTACTCCAGCTGGGGTCTCACCAACTGTCCACACAGAGGGATAGCAACTTCCTGTTTTCTGCTGGTGATGCCTCTCCCTATACATCCCAGTATCCCCCCAGCCCTCCCTACTGCCTTCTCACATTGCTTGCTAACCTTAAGTTCAACTGATATGATTACCCCCATGTCCCTTTCCATTTTTGTTGTTGTTACTACTTCTCCCCATTGTATAATCTTCCCTTGGGTTTTTGTTTCCCAGGTGCATTATTTTGCACTTCTTTGCATTGAATACAAGCTGCCATACTTCCGACCATTTCTCCAACCTTGCCAAGTCCCTTCTCATCCTTTCCATTCCTCCTTGTGTATCAACTCTGTTGAAGATCTTTGTGTCATCTGCAAAGAGACATACTTTTCCTTCTAGTTCCTCTGCAATGCCACTTATAAAGACATTAAAAAGGACTGGTCCCAGCACTGAACCCTGCGGTACCCCGCTAGTAACCCTCCTTTCTTCACTGTGTACTCCATTTACTACTACCCTTTGCATCCTGTTGTCTAGCCAATTTTTTATCCAGGCTACCACCTTGGGACCCACTCCAAGGCTGGCTAACTTGTGTATTAATCTTTTGTGTGGGACTGAGTCAAATGCCTTGCTAAAGTCTAGGTAGGCCATGTCCACAGCCCCACCCTGATCTACTAGTTTGGTCACCCAGTCAAAGAAATCTATTAAATTCATCTGGCATGACCTTCCCACTGTGAATCCATGCTGCCTTGGGTCCTGTGCCCCTCTGGCCTCTAGGTACTCGACAATTCTTTCCTTCAGAAGTGATTCCATCATTTTCCCTATCACTGAGGTAAACTAACAGGTCTGTAGTTTCCTGCTTCTGCCCTGCTCCCACTTTTGTGAAGGGGAATCACATCTGCCCTCCTCCAGTCCTCAGGTACTACCCCATCCTCCCATGATTTGTTAAAGAGGATAGTCAGTGGTGTCACTAGTTCTACCCTTAGTTCTTTTAGAATTCTGTGATGAATCCCATCAGGCCCCATTGCTTTGTCCACCTTCAGTTTTAAGAGTTCTTTCAGAACCCTTTCTTCTGGAAGGAGGGGATCACCAGATGGCATGGTCAGAAGCTGGAGAGGGAGGTTCACCTACATTGATTTGGTGTACAGTTGCTAGGTAATCATAATGTCACCAATTATGCATTAATTCTCTGGCTCCTAAATGGCAAAGCAGTTTATCATGCACAAATACAAACATACAAGCATATGAGAAAGCCACCAGATACAGGCCTTGCGATCTCTCACATCTGCTCAAATGTGCAGCTCTCAATGATTATCACTGATGCCGCCTCCCTCTTCCTCTTTTTCCTTTCTTACTATAATTCTACCCTTAATTCCATCCCACCGTCTTTTAAATCCCTCCTCTACTGTCAGTGATATCAGATCCTCAGGCAATGCATTCCACTCCACCACCCTCTCCATGAAGAAATGTCTCCTCATCTCCCTTCTGAACCTTCTCCTCCAGCTTCTGACCATGCCCTCTGGTGATCCCCTCCTTCCAAAATTTGAACAGACCTTCAGGGCTGACCCTATTTATGCTCTTTAAGTACTCAAAAATCTCAATCATGTCTCCTCTGTCCCTTCAATCTTCCAATGAGTACATGTTGAGCTCTGCCAACCTATCCTCATAGGGCTTTTCCCTCATCCCGTTTATCATTTTGGTCACACTCCTCTGCACCCCCTCCAATAGCCTGATATCTCTTTTAAGAAATAGGTTGCCACAACTGCACACAGTACTCCAGGTATGGCCTCAACAGTGACCTGTACAGTCGCAGGATTACCTCCTGACTCCTTGAGGTGATGCCCCTTGCTATGCACCCCAGCATTCTGTTGGCCTTTGCTGCCACTTTCCTACACTGTGCTGAGTGATTTATCTGACCAGTGACCATCACACCCAGATTTTCCTCAGTGGAGTTCAATAGTTGTTCACCCTTCTAACTGGAACCTGTGCCCTGGACTCTTGGTTCCAAAATGCATAACCCTGCACTTCCTGCCATTGAACCCCAGTTCTCATTTGTCAGACCACTTCAGCTATGTATCTAAATCATTCGGGAGTACCCTCCCACCTTCCACTTCATCCACCACCCAATTTAGCATCATTGGCAAACAGGTTCATCCTACTCTGTATCCCCTCTGCCATATTTGATACGAAGATAATGAATAACACTGGCCCCAGTGCTGAGCCCTGCGGGACGCCACTAATGACATAAAACTGACAGGTGAAAATGTTATTTTTGTACTATAACAGGAGACAAATTCATCTTGAAATTAATTTTACTTTCCAAAACTTAACAGCAATTAGTAATGACTGCTACCCCCCCAAGTGTTGTACCTCTTAGGATTTAGAAAATTGAGTCAGCAATACTGTAGGTTAATGTGACTACCATAGATGATCTTTTCAGTGTTATTGATTCTGATGTCTTCATTTTTATCTTTTGCAGACAGGAGTTGTTACAGATTGCAGCTTCATTTTTTGGAAAAGGAATACATTTCAAGCATATTTTGCCTTCTGTTCTAGCAAAAACAGATCATGTTTACTTGCTTGTTTTATGTGTATATAACTGCTTTTCTGTTTGAGAGCCAGAGAATGATTGCAGTACTGATGATATTTTGGTTATCTATCAACTGTACACCAAAGCATGGAATCCATGTACAGCAATTAGGAAGTGGATCAGTGTAAGATTATTATTAAGTTACTACATGTACAGTAATTAGGAAATGGATCAGTGTAAGATTATTACCAGGTTACTATACGTACGCCTTAAATCCCCTCCCAAATAATATAAATCACTAAACCTTACCCCCCCTTCTAAAAGAACTAGCTCATGCAAACTGGGGTCATCACCTTAGTAATTATAACATAGATGATGCCCTTGCGTATTTGTGGAACACCTTCCTCAGCATCTGGGATAATCATGCCCCCATGCGATGCTTCAGGGTCCAGGGGACACACCTTTCCTGGATTTCCCCTGAACTAATAGCATGCCAAAATGCCCAGGACAAGGTGTGGAAAATGTACAAGTCTACACTCCTCCCAGGTGACATCACCTACCACATGCTCCGTAACAAGTGCACAAAGGCCACCCGACTAGCCAAAGTGGAATACTTTAACTACACCTTCAACGCCAATCTACGTAGGCCATCAAAATCTTGGAAAGTTATGCACTCCCTTCTCCCCCTTCGACAAATCCCACCCCCCTACTGTTCTCAAATGGTGCTCTTCTCTCAGATCCACTCACGGTTGCGTCTGAGTTCAACTCTTACTTCACCACATGTGCTACTACTCTCCTTGCCTCCCTTCCAGCTGTAGCACCACCCACCCACCATGCTGAAGCTACCAACCCTCCTGGACTGAACACCTTCTACTTCAGGAACCTCTCTCCTATGGAAACTCTAGATGCTCTACTCACCCTTAACCCCTCCAAAGGAAAGTTCCCTGACAGGATGGACACCGAACTCCTCTACCTATCTGCCCCTGCCATTGCAGCTCCACTAGCCACCCTTCTAAACCTATTGTTTGCCTCTGAATCAGTTCCTATGGAGTGATAGCACGCCACAGCCCTACCACTTTCAAAAGGAGGGGACCCCACCACCATGGCCAATTTCACCCCATCTTCCTCCTTCCCGCCCTCGAAAAACTTCAGGAGCACCTCGTACTCTCACAACTCTCCAGCTTCCTATCAGACTTCAACTTCTTCACTCCCTTCCAGTCTGGATTTAGGAAGAACCACTCTACTGCCACTTCCCTACTAAGACTCTCTGACACCATCCTCTTGGGGATGGACAAAGGTCTTATTACATCCACCATCTTTGTCGACTTAGCCAAAGCTTTTGAAACTGTCTCCCACCCCCTGTTGCTATCCTGCCTCTCTGAAACTGGTTTATCCACAACTACCACCAACTGGTTCAAAGCCTACCTGCAAGGCAGAACTCAGTCTGTAAGAATTGCTGATTCCACCTCACCTCCACTCCCAATAGATGCTGGTGTTTCCCAGGGCTCAGTACTCAGCCCCATTCTCTTTTCCATCCTGCTAAATGACCTGCCACAAACCTGTTCATCTACCTCTATTCACATGTATGCAGATGACACAGTCCTCTTTACCTCTGGCTGGACCCTCAAGGAGGTTGCTAACAGTCTACAGGCTGATTTCAATAAAGTTCAGCTCTGGTTTAGCTCCCACCAACTCTCCCTTAATGCCAAGAAGACAGTCTCCATGACCTTTGACACTAGACAGAGACTATCCAGACTTACTGCACCCCCAAACTTCCACACACTTGATGGGACAGTCCTTGAGGATGTGACAATGTTTAGGTACCTAGGTGTCTGGCTTGACTGACACCTATCCTTCTCTGCCCATGTTGACACTATCCTGAAAAAACTGCACCCAAAGCTCAGCACTCTCTACAGGAACCACAGTAGCCTCCCTCTACCTGTGGGATGCGAAATTGTGCAGAAAATTATATTACCTACCTTTGACTATTGTGATGTAGTCTACAGTGCCACTCCCAAGTCAACCCTATCCAGACTGGACCCCCTCTTCAATGCTTCTGTCATTTTGCCCTCAATGCCCCCCCTCGCACCTACCACTGTGAGCTTTACCATTTGCTGGCCTTCCCCTCCCTTGACAGCCGGCACCTACTCCATAGTGCAAAATGTGCTTCTAACCTCTGGCTCGGGTCCCTTCCACCCTACCTCACCTCCTCTCTATCTTCTCCTCCAACCCCCTCTCATGCCCTTAGATCTACTGACTCCCAGCTGTTGGTAATCCCTCACCAGTAATACCTGAAAGATTTCCTTTGTCCCTACTGTCAACTCCGTCCTCTCCAATCCACCGATGAGGGATTGCTAGAGGTTCCCAGGGTACGTTTGCAAACATCTGGAGCAACGGCATTTAGCTTTGTTGCTCCATCCCTGTGGAATTCTCTACCTCATCGGGTACGAGATTGCCTAACCATCCAGAGTTTTAAAACTGCTTTGAAAACGTATCTTTTTGGCCTGGCATTTGTTGATTGATGCTGTTGTTTTAGTCTTTGTTATGCTGCTATTATACTGTCTTCTGTTGGAAATTATATGCTTGATTTATAATAATTTATTTTATTTTTATGTATTTTATTGTACAGGTGTCTTGGTTTTAGAAAGGCACCTTTTTTATAAATAAAACTGACTTGACCTGACTGTCGGACCACTGCAGGCCAATTGGACTTCTCCTACCATCTCCTGAAGCTCTCGAATTACCTGCCGGTCCAAATCCAACACTCCTCCTCTAGGCATTCCCTATCCTCTACCCTGACAAACTTATACACAGTAAATTGTACATGTAGCTGACCTCCGCCTCCCCCCTCCACTTGCCCAACCCCCTTCCTCCCACATCTTACTTCTTCCCCCCGTGCCCCCTCCTAGATCCCATGCAGCCTGACCAGTGGCTTTAGCTATGGCTATAAATGCTGGCATATATCCAACAACATCCACACTTACCCCCTACTGCACTTCTAGCCTTGTCTCTCTGTCTAACATGTTACCCGTAGATTAGTGGCTGTCAGCATTGTATTCTGTAAACATAATCCAAGTCGTAACCTAATTCCATGTTCTACCATGGCTGACAACATAGTATTGTGTAAACCTAATCCATGTTATATCACTTTTTTGATGTAGCTTCCCCCCATGTATGTAACCCAATTTTCCCTATGTCGTTATAAATCCTTGTACGATGTTAATGTCACTCCATGTACCAATGTGTAACTCAAATTCCATGTTGCAATGTATGCAATGTTACTCTTACTTCTTGTTCCAATGTGTAACTCAGTTCCATGTATCAATGTACTCATCTGCTCTCCTCTGTAACACCCCCCCCCCGGTCTCTCCAAGAGACGAGCATCTTGTTGCTCGGTGTGCCATTCCTGGTGAAACATTTCAATAAATAAATGAATAAGGAAGTGTGTCAGTGTAAGATTATTACCAGGTTACTATACACACTGGCAGAAATTTTATTATAGTGAATCATTTGTTGAACACTACTCTGGGGTTGCACAAAGTACAAAATGTTAGCTGGGACTGAACAGCTGAATTCTCAGTTGGCGTCTTGAACAAACATTTCAGACTTCTACATGGATTTCTTTTTACCTGCTACTTATTTTCTTGTGTTCAGACACTTATATTTTCAATCCAGACCTGTCTTTGCAGCAATATTTTAAGTTGTGCCAGCTGTTGTCCTAGAACCCATATACAGTGAAAATAAAGAATATTTGCTTACTCCATGGAAGGGAGGTGTGTGCTGTTCTTTTGTATGTCATAGAAACGTTTCTCATTCTGAACTTGGCACCACCATGACAGGAAGCTCTCTATTCTTTCAAACTGTGCTTTGTGTAAACCTTATTAGGAGTAAGCAGACCTCATTTATGTTCCCTTCATGTTGGTTCAAAGATGACCACTAGCAAGTATTGTGATACTGGTGAAAAGACAGCTCATTATTCAAAATATTGCTGTCTCAACACAAGAGGATAGAGAGCAGCTAGAAAAAAAATCCATTTAGAAGTCCCAGATATTTGTTCAAGACAATATCTCAGCATTCAGCTGTTCAGTCCCAACTGACCTTTTATGCTGTGCCCATCCTCACAGTACTGCTCAGCAATTGGTTAGCTATAATTTAAGTTCTGTGAATGTCTATAGTAACTTGGCAAGACCCTTCTATTGATCCAGTTCATAATGACATGACTACATTGCTTTGGTGTACCAGTGCCAGATAACTGTCTTCATTTTATATCTTTTGCAGACAGAAGTTTTTCCAGATTGCAGCACCATTTTGTAAATGAAATACATTTCAAGCTCATTTTGCCTTCTGTTACATCATGAGAAGAGTATTTTACCTGCTTGTTCTATGTGTGCATAATGAGCTGCTTTGCAGTTTAGGAGCCAGAGAATAATTGCAGAATGGGTGATATTTTGGTTACGTATCAACTGGACTCGAAAACACCGTCGGCATGTAATTCAGAACTGGATCAATGAAAGGTCATTGTCAGGGTACTATACTCACTGTCAGAAATTCAAGTATAGCTAATCAGTTGGGGAGCACTACCCTGAGGATGTACAAAGAGCAAAACATCAGCTGGGACTGAACAGCTGAATGCCTACATGATGTCTTAAACAAACATTGCAGACTTCTAAATGGATGATATTTGTACAGCAGAATGGTTGGAGCCCTGCAGGCATGTTGCTATCACTGTAGGAGACAGAAGGGACCATTGCTAGATTCAGTCCCAGATTTCTTCTTCAGTGATGTGCACTTTATCCTCAGTGCAGAGATCATTGGTGGTGTGTGTGTGTTTTCCCCCTGCCCCTTCCCTCCATGGCTGCAGTTCCTGTCTGTAACGCAGTAACCTCCTCCTTACAGGTGCACTACTTTCATGCGATACTTCCACATTTTACCATTTCAAGCATGTTCAAGTAGTTCATGGCAGAAATTCTCACCATGCCCAAGATGGCCACTGTATCTCAGTCCACATGTACAAACTCCAGTGGCCATCTTGGACACAGCGGACATTACATCCTGAACTCTATAACACAGAAACCCCTTCCACCATCACCTCCATGCTCTCCAAACAGTTCTAAGCAGCCGTGTTGGCTCTGACCAGAGTTTGTTTGTCATTGAAATGACAAAACATTTTCTCTTTAAAGTCAAATCTCATGTCCCATTTTAAAATCACAATAAGGTTTCCAGGGTATGACTTGTGCAGGGATAACAACACTCCTCAGGAGGCCTTTGGACTTGTGCTTCAACCCAGCTGAAGCATGTCATTATCCCAGTATAAAGTATGCCCTGTCATGCCTTGTTGCTTAAGTAACAGTTCATGCAGCTAGAGAATTGTGATAATCATACATTTTAATAACAAAAAACTAAGTTGGTGGATGAAAGTGGTGTCAGTGGTATGCAGTGATTCAACAGGCTACAAAGTCCTCTTCCCCACCATCACTATTCAGGATGAATTGTAGCCTGGGAGCATTTTTTGTGTGATATTTAGGCTTAAGGCTGAACTAATGCCAAAATGAGACTGATAGATCCACTAAAAACCATCACTTCAATAGCATGATATAGTGCTTTTTATAGGGATTACAGACTATGTTTGCACAAGTCACATGACCTATAGAAGCCAATCATTGATGCTGAACATAGTGATCTATTGTGTTCTCTTCATGTTCCTCATGTTTGTGCTACTTCTAACTCTCTCTTTGCAGAGAAGGATGTGTGTACTGAGAGCACCTCAGGTTCTTTTGACAAAGACTTGTTTTCGACTAAGAACCACTTTGACAATCATGAGACACTAGGTCACAACAGCGCTGTCAAGAACACCACTGTCAAGAACAAAACAGCATAAACAGCACTGTCCAGTATAGTGCAACCTCTAAATGCCTACACTTGAGATTTTATTTTTGCGCTTCCCCCTGC
This sequence comes from Neoceratodus forsteri, assembly GCA_016271365.2. Lineage (NCBI taxonomy): Eukaryota > Metazoa > Chordata > Ceratodontiformes > Ceratodontidae > Neoceratodus > Neoceratodus forsteri. The sequence goes on from CM057452.1 coordinate 1,784,115,161, forward strand.
ACCCCCCGTAGCTTTTATAACCAACTCTGTGAGGATGCGGATCACAGGGAAATGTGGAAACTTGGAGGGGGGGTGCATTTGTTTTGCAGCAAGAATAAAGAAAACACACTTCAAGTGAAGATAGATGAAAAAGGCATGACTTGGGAGACTGGGAACAAAACTCTGGTTTCCCCCGCTGTGCTGCCTGAGATGCTTCTTCCTTAGCCCTCTCTGCCACAGGAGCAGCTCAGTCAGCTTCCACATTTTTTCTACTCTTCAAGTCACTTACAACACTGCCTGGATATCTACAGGGGTAGCGTTAATTAACATGTGTTATACTACCCCTTATACTATTCAGATATGCGCAGTTCCTACAACATGGTTTAGATGGCGCTGTTCTAACCAGGTAGGAGTTATGATTATTATGATTATTATTATTAGATTTTTAACAGCAGCAGTTTTTGTTCATAACAGGCCATTTTTGTTTGTTGCTACAGAAAGGAGTGTGGTGCAGTGTTTGCTTGCTGCAGCTGTAGCCTGTGGCAGGGCAGACAGCCAGGGCACAAATCAGCAGCTGAAAGTGGGAAAGGATAAAGTTTTTTTAAAGCTTTATATTTTGGAGTTATTTTTTATTTTACAGACTTATGATAGTGCTAGGTGTATTATGCATAAGTATATTATTGATAGATAGGCAGGCAGGCAAACAGGCAGATAGATAGCTAGATAGATAGATAGATAGATAGATAGATAGATAGATAGATAGACAGATAGATACTGTAGATAGATAGATAGATAGATAGACAGACAGACAGACAGATACGATAGATAGATAGATAGATAGATAGATAGATAGATAGATAGATAGATAGATGGATGAAGTGATATGCAATGGAGACCTGTAGGATAAACTGTTTATCTGCTCAAGAGCAGTATGTTCTTGAATAACCTCATGAGTGTTATAAACTATAAGTGATGTGCCCAAGGTCAAACTGCTCGAGTTCAGATAGACTATTTATCCCACAGTTGTCCCCATTGCATGTTCTATTTTTGCAATAGGCAGGTCGTTTTTTATATGGTTTCTCAGTATTTTTTAAGCATGGTTTTGTTTTGTAATAAAGAATGAGTGGATTATTTTATTGTCTGCTACCTGTGATCACGTTGCTAGGAATGCATTTGATGGTAGGGATGGAACATTGCTACATTGCTGGCATGACTTCTCACTGGCCAGAAAACACATGTGGGAGGTACTAAGCAGTTTGGGGGCCAAAACATGGAGGCTCCATTTCTGGCTTTGCGAGAATGGGAGTGTCTGCTGTTTTATTTTATTTAAAATTTGAGTTACCTGGTTGATATTGGATTTGGTGTTCCTGCTTGCCTTGAAACTGTTCAGTATGGTTACTCCCTATCTGTGTGACCGTTACATACTGTTTTCCATTACTGTGTTTTGGTATCTATAACTAGCCTCTGCCCAGTTTAATTATGCTTGTTGCTAAGGTTCTGCATTGCAGTTGCATGCTGCCTCCAACATCATGACTGCTATGTTCCCTGCGCTCCTCTGCCATCTCTAGTTCCCCCTGCTGCTCTGACCCCTTACACCTCCATCCCCCACCCATTTAATTTTCTGTACTCCCCCTTCCACCCATCCTACCTCCTCCATATCCCCCCTCTCCTCCCTTCCTACCCATCCTGGTCTCTTTCCCTTACCCTCCCTCAACTTTGAGTTTCTCTCCAGCGTGCCATCCTCTCCTCTCACCATCCCCCCCCCGCTCTCTTCCCCACCACTCCAAGAGAAGGAAGTGACACTCTTTCCTTCTCCTCCTCCTCCTCCTCCTTCTGCCTGGCAACATGAAGACTAACCCTGGTCCCTCCCCTCCCTTCCCTTCAGCCCCCACTATTGCTAAGGGTCTTAGCATCTTTTGCCTTAATGCTAAGAGCCTTCTCCCTAAGCTTGACCTCCTTGCTGTCTGGGTTCAACAACACTGTCGCAATGCCCTCTGTATTTCTGAATCCTGGCTGTCCTCCAGATCTCTGGCTTCTTATTTTTTTAATAATTTGGAAAACATTTTTGAGCATGAATGTTCTTTTACAAAGGTTCCACATCAGTACAGGATAAAGGAACAAATAGATATAATATAAACATTCACCAGCTCCAGGGGACCCTGATCAGGTACAAGTAAAAGCAAATACAAGGAAAGGTATCAACAAGACTGGGTTTTTTGACTGGATGACTAGGGAGGTGGATCAGGGGGGGAGGGCAGTGGACATGGCCTATCTGGACTTCAGCAAGGCCTTTGACACTGTGCCACATAGAAGACTATTACACAAACTGGGGAATATGGGTGTGGGCAGGACAGTAGTGTGGTGGGTAGGTAACTGGCTGGGTGGCAGGACACAGAGGGTGGTGGTAAATGGCTGTCACTCCACAGAGGGAAGAGTGACCAGTGGGGTACCACAGGGATCAGTGCTGGGACCGGTCCTATTCAACATCTTCATCAGTGACATTGCACAGGATATAGAAGGCAGAATTTCACTGTTCGCTGATGACACAAAGCTCTGTAATAGAGTAGACACACCAGAGGGTGTAGACAGAATGAGAAGGGACCTGCAGAAACTTGAAGAATGGTCAAGGGTTTGGCAGTTGAAATTCAATGCAAAGAAGTGCAAGATAATGCATATGAGGCACAAAAACCCTGGCACAATATATCAGTTGGGGGGTGAGGATATAGCATGCACCAAGCAGGAAAGGGATCTTGGGGTTGTCATCTCTGATGACCTCAAGGTAGGGAAACAGTGTGACAAGGCATCAGGTAAAGCAAATAGGATGCTGGGATGTATAGGCAGGGGCACCACCAGCAGGAAAAGGAGGTCATAATTCCGCTATACAAGACACTAGTGAGGCCCCCACCTGGAGTACAGTGTACAGTTCTGGAGACCATACCTACGTAAGGACATAGACAGGGTAGAGAAGGTTCAGAGGAGGGCAACAAAGATGGTGCATGGGTTGCATCACAAGTCCTATGAAGACAGGTTGAAGGAACTGAACATATCTCTGGAGGAGAGGAGGAGAGAGGGATGGATAGAGACATACAAGTATCTTACAGGGAGGAACAGGTGCAGGAAAACACTATTTTTAAGCGAAAAAGATGTTTCAAGACTAGAGGGCATGGGATGAAGTTGGAGGGAGGACGATTCAGAGGAAACATGAGAAAGAATTTCTTCACAGAACTGGTGGTGGACAAGTGGAACACCCTGCCAGAGGAAGTGGTGGGGGCTGAAACAATCACGGGATTTAAGAATGCATGGGATAGACATAAAGGAATTCTAGAGGTCAGGGGTAAGGGGAAATAGACTTCTAGGAAAACAAACTGAACTTACAAGCTCAAATGGGCAGACTAGGTGGGCCATAGGCCCTTATCTGCCGACACTGTCTATGTATCTACGAATCTATGTAAGACTAAGTAACAACAGCCCAGAAGGTCATATTCAACAAATAGCAATAAGGTATATCAAATGCAGGTTTCAAGGCATTAATACTCCAGGAGAAAACAGGGATAAAAAAGGTACGAGTCAATTAAAGCAGCTGCATACTTATCTAAGAATGAGTTTATGTTTCAGAGATTTTTTAAATTGTGCAATTTTGGGGAGATCCACAAGGGATTCAGGAAGTTCATTCAGCCATTGGGTAGCACAAACTACAAATGAGTGCATAGCCAGGCTTATTTTCCACAAGGGTACATCAAGGGCATGTCCGGTTATACTTCTGGTAGAGTACTGGTTAATTACAGAGCAGAAAAGGTCTCAAATAACAGTCTTGTGAGGTCCAACAGAGCTTTCTTTGCAATTAGGCAGGTCTGGTACTTTAGTCTGTCCTGGAGGGTAAACCAATTGGTAAGTGTATATAGAGAGCAGCTGTAAGTAAGCATATCAGCCCCACTAGCAAAGCAATAAGACTTATTGAGTACCAGCAGAACTCTGTTAAGAACTGAGTCACTAGCCACCCCATAAACTGGGAGACCATAGCCTAGGAGTGGGAGGACCATAATGGATACTGCTAGGCACCTAGCCCCAGAGGTAAGGTTCAGACATTGTCTGCAAGATGCTCCAAGCTCTCTAGTGGCAATATTTATGATGCTGTTCACATGAACTACAAATGAGAGAGTATCATTCAAGGTGACACCTAGGTATTTAAAAGATTCAACATGGTCTAGGGTAGCTCCAGAAGCATTAAGGATAACAAAATGAGGGACCTTTTTCTTCAGTCGTGGGACAGCGGACAACATGGACTTGGTCTTCTTTAAGTTTAGGACTAGTTTGTTTTGTACCAACCATCCCTCCAGTGACTCAAAACTGCATTGGAGATCACTGGAAAGTTTCCCATGGTGTGTACTACTATTAAAAACCACTGCATCATCAGCATAGAGAAGCCCTTTCAATAGAGGGCAGGTTTCTGGGAGATTCTTTATGAACAGGCCAAACGGGAGAGGGCTGAGTATTGAACCTTGTGGGACCCCACTGAGACACCCTTAATGTTTGATAGAGCACCATCAATCTTTACCCGCTGTGTTTGACCAGTGAGGCAGCAATGAAACCAAGCTACCATTTCAAAGGAAAGGCATAATAAAAAGAGCTTGTCAAGCAGTAATTAATTATTTACTAGGTTGAACGCTCCAGTCAAATCAATGTAGGTAGCACCAACCAGGTGGCCACTGTCTAGAGCCTCATGCAGGAAGTTGGTTCACTCAATAAAGGCAGTACTGGTGCTGTGGAGCTTCCTGAATCCATGTTGCTGTTTAACACTATAATTGCTCAAGTAGAATATAAGTTGGCCTAAAATAATTCTGTCGAGGTCCTTGGACAGGGAAGAAAGGACTACAAAAGGCCAGTAGTTGGCCACATTGGTACTGTCACCACTTTTGTGCTCTGGTGTAACTAGTACAGATTTCCACATTTCTGGAACTGGGAATATTTAAAGAAAAAGTTAAATAACTTAGTCAAGGGAAGAGCTAGTTCTTCTAGCACCAGGGCCAGCAACTTCATGTCTATTGTATGTCCCACACTTGTTTTACCCAGGATTCTTCTGACATATTTGAGGGTTTCCATTTTAGTGACACATTTGAAATTGAATCTGAGATGGCCAGGGTCTTGACCGAGTATGTTACTATGACCAGTGCAACCTGTTACTGGCCCTAGGTACCTTATCAGGAGGGAGGACAGAACTGAGGTCTGTGAAGGCTGAGTTGACGATATCAGCTATGTCAGCAGGGGAGTGGTGACAGCCCCATTAGTATTAAGCATTGTAGTGGGAGATTTGTCACTTTTACCCAGGAGATCTTTTAAGCTGTCCCAGAATGTTTTACCATTACTCCATTTTTTTCTTGCTGTTCTTTACAGAGTGCTACTTTAACCTGTCTTATCTCCCTGGTGCACTTATTGGGGGCTTCTTTGTATCTTTACAAAGAATTCTAGCCAGTCCCTTCATGAAATCTTTCTATTCCAGTAGAACAGGGGTAAACGTGGGAGTGGCATTGCCATCTATGTTCACCAGAGCCTGTCTTGTACCATGACCCTCAAAGAGGCTGTACCTGCCTCCCATAACTTTCTCCTCATAAGGTTCTCATTCCCCTCTCTGCACCTGTCTTCACTGGGGTTTTCTATGCCTCACCCAAGATCTCCCACTCCTTCCTGAGTCTCTTTCCATCATTACCTCTCATGCCTACACAGGTGAACTCATCCTCCTTGGGGATTTCAACATAAATTGGCTCTCCTCTTCCTCCAGTTCAACCATTCACAGGACTGAGTCCCTAAATGTTTCCTAGGTTATTACTAAACCCACCCAACTCAATCACCACACCTCCAATCATACCCTATTGGCTTGGGTTCTCTTCTTCCACCCCCAACACACTGTTGCAGCTGACATTTTACTAGATTCATTCAGCAACTGCTCCACGATGTTCTACAACAGAAAAATCAAGTGTCCCCTCTCCTCCCCAAAATACATCTGGTCCAGGTCCCTCCAGTCACTGAACATCAGTGCTCTCTTGAGTGACCTCACTGCAATAAATTGGTCAGCCATCCTCTCTGCCACTGATATTGATATGGCCCTCACCCTTTTTCACTCCAAATTCTCCTCAGTATTGGACAACCATGACCCCCTTAGGAAATCCAGAGTCAAAGCCTCCCACTACCCCAGAGTACTCTGAGATTATCAACAAGTGCAAGTCCCAAGACCTTGCCTGGGCCTGCCATAACTTATCCTGCTCCTTCCCAGGCATCCTCACATACAGAGCCCTGGGAAATAATTATACAAAGGCTGTCCCAGCTGTGAAATCACACGGCTTCATGGCCACCCTCCAGAAAAACCTTAACACCCCAGCTAAATTCTAGGAAGCAATCCACTCCCTTTTCAACCTCCTGGCCAGATCACTCCTCCAGTTCTCTTGGTTGGTAGTACACCTGTTTCTGACCCTCCCTCTGTTGCTGCTTATTTCATTGAGTTTTTTCACTACCTGTGCCATCCCTTCTCCCCCCAGCTCTCCTTCCCTTCCTGTTCCCCTTTCCTCACCTCCCCATTCCTCCCCAAGCTTCCATTTGTCCCCTGTCACTCTTCAGGAAACCCTGTATGCCTTTTCCACCCTCAACTTAGGAGAACTGGCAGAGGTGCTGGCAGGACCCCTGGCAGACCTGTTTAACACCTCTCTGGAGCTTGGGTATGTGCTATGGGTCTGAAGAACTGAATGTGTGTGGTTTCTCTCCATAAAAGTGACCCAAGGGATGAACCAGGGAATTAGGAACCTATCAGCCTGACCTCAATAGTGGGGAAACTGATGGAGATGATCCTTATGGAAAGACTTTTGAGTTTTCTCAAGACAAATGGGCTACAGGATGAGAAGCAGCATGGGTTTGTGCCAGGGAGGTCCTTCCAGACTAATCTGATTTACTTTTTTTACTGGGTGACCGGGACAGTGGACAAGGGCCGAGCGGTTCCTGTCCTGTATCTGGATTTTTGCAAAGCCTTTGACTCTGTGCCCCAAAGGAGACTGGTCAGGAAGCTGGAAGACCTTGGAGTGGGGGCCAGGCTTGCTAGATGGGTCAAAATCTGGCTGCAAGACAGAAGCCAAAAGGTGGTGGTCTGGGGGAATATTTGTAAGCAAGACTGGTGACCAGTGGGGTCCCATAGGGCTCAGTGCTCAGTGTGGTGTTGTTTAACATCTTTATCAGTATATAGCAGAAGGAATCAAAGGTAAAATCTGCCTGTTCACAGATGACACAATATTCTGTGGGAGAGTGTAAATGGAGGAAGGGAGACAGGAACTCCGGAAACACTTGACTTGGTTAGATAAGTGGTCTGGAGTTTTGCAACTGGGGTTCAATGCTAAAAAGTGTAAAGTTATGCACCTGGGGACAAAGAATCCAGTGACTAAATACTGGTTGCGGGGGTGCAGGTAACCAAGTCAGAGGAAGAAAAGGACAAGGGAGTAATCATCATGAGTGACCACAACCACACAGCACAATACAGGACTGCAGCAGCAAAAGCAAATCAGATGCTGGACTGCATAGCCAGGGGGATTACCAGCAGGAAAGCAGAGGTCATACTACCACTGTACAGGTCACTGGTAAGACTGCACAAAAAGCAGTGTACAGTTTTGGTGCCCTTATCTTAAGAAGGATGTTAGCTTAGAAAAGAAGGTCCAGAGAAGGGTGACAAAGATTATTCAGGGTCAGCAGGGCAACATCTATGAGGAAAGGCTCAAGAGGCTCAACATGTACTCACTTGAGGACAGAAGGGAAAGGGGGATATGATGGAGACCTTCAAGAACCTGAAAGGTATTAATGAGGTGAATACTGAGGGCCCCTTCTGCCTTAGTGGGATCAAACTACTTAAGGACATAGCCTAAAGCTGGTAGGGGAAGACTCAGGAGAGAGATGAGGAGGCACATATTCATTGAGAGGGTGGTGGCTAAGTGGAACCTAGTTGCCAGAGGAGGTAGTCTCCCTGAAAATGATGGATAGCATCAAGACAGGATGGGACAGAGTAAAGGGAAAAGTTGCTGGTGGTGAAAAGGGAGGAGGTGGGGACTCAGTGATCAGGGAAAATTGGGGGATGGACACAAGTCTCTCTGTAGACTGGGGGGACCTGCACACTCAAGCAGACTAGATAGACCACAAGGCCTTTATCTGCAGCAGGGTTTTAAATCACTGATTAGCAGTTTTTTTCTTGGGACAATGTCAACTGTACAGAAAGTACTTACATAGGTTTTCTATAAATGTTATATTTGTTAAACACATTGAGGCAAGTGCTATGCATTTTCACAATGTTTTAGCACTTTTATGAGCAAAACGCTAATCAATTTTGGGAGTTAAATAAAACCCTGCTGCAGGCATATTCTTATGTTCATATGTATGTAACTTGCCAAAGTCTAGTCCTTACAGGCTAGAGCCAAAGCTCCTTCACCTCTCAGCTCCTGCCATAGCATTTTCCCTTACTCACTTGCTCAGCCTATCATTTTCCCTCAGCACTGTCCCCCATCCTGGAAGATTGCCAAGGTAATTTCACTTCACAAAGGAGGTGAGCCCTCCTCCCTGGCAACTTCCACCCTTTTTCACTCCACCCATCCCTCTTAAAGCTGCAGGAGAAACTTGTCTATTCTAGACTATCTAACTACCTCTCATCCTCCAAGTTTCTCTCCCCCTTCAGTCTGGATTCCACAAGCCTCGTTCCACCATCTCCTCCCTCCCGTGTGTCACTGATTCTATCTTCACCAACATGGATCAGAGGCATATCACAGTTGCCATCTTCATTGATCTGGCTGAAGCCCTTGACTCAGAATCCCATCCACGCCTCCTGAATAAGCTGAGATTTGCTGACCTCTCAGCTTCCACTGTTAACTGGTTCCATTCTTACCTCACAGGTCATCAGTAGCCAGTAGAGGTTGGAGATGTCCTTTCACCACCTCTTCCTGTCATGGCTGGGGTCCCACAGGGCTTCCATCGTCTTCTCCATTTTTCCTCAATGACCTACCCTCTGCCTGTGCCCACTTGCATATCCACATGTATGCAGATGACACATTTATCTTCATCTCCAGTCCCTCCACCATTGCTGTGGAAAACTTGCTCCAGCTGGATTTCCACAATGTTCTTTGCTGGTTCCAATCTAACCAACTTAGTGTCAACGCTCAAAAAAAAATTACCTTTGGCACCAGCCAGAAACTGGCCAGACTCCCAACCCTCTTGCTTTCCCCACATTGGATGGCTTCTCCCTTTATGTGGTGCAGTTCTTCAAGTATCTTGATTTGTGGTTGGACAGAAAACTTGACTTCTCAGTCCACATTGATGCCATCCATGCAAAACTCCTCCCCAAGCTTGGTGCTATGTACCACAGCAAAGGCTGCATATCTATGCGTGTCTGCAGAGAGCTTGTCACCAAAATCGTGCTGCCTGTCTTCAACTACACAGATGTGGTCTATGGCACTGCCCCTGCCATTCTATGGCACTGCCCCACCACTTCCTTTGCCAGACTGGATGCCCTCTGTAAAATCTTTTGCCACTTTGCTACTAAGATGTCTCCTCACACTTGTCACTGCTCCCTTTACTCCTCTCTCTTCTTTATCCATCCTCCCTCTGCCCTCATGTCACAAGGCTCATTGTACCTCCTTCATCTCCATATACTGATTTGATTCCCTTTCCTCCTACCTCTCCTCACTCATCTCTCTGATTCCCCTGTCTCATGTTTCCTCTGCTCCAGGAACCATCATACTCTTGCCACTCCTCACCCCTGCTCCTCTGCTGGCCAAGCTGCCATAGTCTACTGATTTCCCACATGCTGTAATGATCTACCCACTTTTTCCACCACTCTCCCTCCCTGGGATTCCTCACGCACCAGTTGAAACTCTCCCCCCCAACACCTGCTCCTGCAATTCTTCCTCCTGACCCTCCCCCAGCTTGGAGTCCCTACCATCTTCATCTCAGGGCCTCTACTTGGATCTCCCCCTTCCTGGTTTCACTTTTCTGCTACTGCTGCACTTCTTTACACCACTGATGTAGATTTGCACTCCCTTATCAGGTCTCTTGTCAGGTTCAGAAATGTAACTATTATCACACTGCACCTTACTGTTGTTAATTATTGTCACCTGTAATTGTGTTGTTATTATTCATGCTATACATTGCTGCTGTGTGTATTTGCACCTTTAAAAGTGACCCTTTTGTACTATGATCACACTTTACTTCTGTACCAATGACTACCAGGTTGTACCACTTAGTTGCTTTATGCATCACACTTCTTCCCTTGTCCCCTTTCCCCTGAGTTGCATCTGGAAACAAGCCCTGGCTCAGACTGCCTTTCCCACTTACCAATTTTCAAATAAATAAATAAATTGCAATCATTGTGGATCTGGTGTTGGGGCAGTTGTATTGCAGTAGATGGAGAAGTTCAGAAAGGATGATGTTTAGGATACAAGAGCGAGAGCAGCAAATCAGTACTGTTTTTTGTTTACTTAGAAAGAGTTGTACTGCTGTTTGTAGTGGGTGAAAAGTATTTTTGTTTTGTGCCTGTAGTGCAGGCAAAAAGAGAAGTGTCACAATGGCAGTTTGGGAGGTGCTGCCTGTACAAGTGGGATGAGGAGCTGCAGCATGTGGAGCAGAGTGAATTATTAAGGTACAGTTTGAAATAAAAAAAAAAGAACATTTAATTCAAAAAGAAGATTTACTGAATTGTAGTTGTTGTTCTATCAAGTTAATGCAGGCTATTACAGTAAATGAAGTGAGTATGTGTCTGGCTACTGAAAGTTTAGATAGGGGTTCTGGGCAAAATTTCAGTGTCAAGAAAGTTCAGAATTAGGATCAGCATACCCAATATGTCTGATACTAAAAATGAGATCTAGGTTACTTCATTTAAAAGTTACAATCTGTTTTGCAACTCTGATTTCACTGCCCATTCAAAAAAAGCTGGTTTCTGTGAAGAGTTACTGATGATGTCAGCTTCAGAGCTCACAACCTAGTCTTCCCTGCCAGCAACCTTATAAGGCTTGTTTCTCCAAAGTTAAATAAACCTGTAGTAGTAGTAGTAACGTTATTAAAAGAGAAAGCTGACAACTGGTGGGTGTGGGGCATGTGCCCCAGAATGTGCAGATACAAGGTACTTAAGAATGTGGCTGGGGAGGTTGTTTTGGAATGCGGTGGCAAAAATGGCTTTGGAATGCCAAAAATGTGCACTATTTCAAAATACTGCAGTCATGACCATGTTGCAGTTTTGGAATGCAGCAAGGACACAGTCTCATAAAGTAGCTGGGACACAATTTTGGAATGTGTCTGAGACACTGAAATTTGGAATGTGACAGTGTCATGAAATTTTAAAATGTGTCTGTGGCAGAGACATGTGATTTCTGAACATGAGGACATAGCTGCGGAATGTGTCAAGCATGCACAATTTTGGTATGTGATAATGATGCTCAATTTGGGAATGTGGTGGCAACATGCAATTTGACAATGTGGAATGGGAACAGAATTTTAGAATGCGGCAAGGAGGTGCAATTGGTGACATGCACTTTCAGAATGTAGCAGAGACACAGTTTCGGAATGCAGCAGGGACACACATTTTTGGAAAATGGTGGAGATACAGTACATAATTTTGGAGTTTGACATGGGCTTGCATTTTTGGAATGTAATGAGGATATGCAATTTTGGAATGTAGCAGTGACACACAATTTCACAGTGTGGCTGGAACACAAAATTTCTCAATGCAGTGGAGACACACAGTTTTGGAATGTGGCAAGGATGTGCAATTTTGGAATGTGGCTGTGACATGCAGTCTTCAAATGTGAGGACATGCAATTTTAGAATGCGATGGTGATGCACCATTTCAGAATGTAGTTATAATACACCATTTTGGAATTTGGCAGTGACACACAACCTCAGAATGTGGTAGGAATGCATAGTTTTGGAATGTAGAAGTGACATTCAATTTTGGAACATGGCAGAGATGTGCATTTTTGGAATGTGACAGAGACAGGCAATTTTGGATTGTGATGGTGATAATCTCAGAATGTGGCAGGAATGCACAGTTTTGGAATGTGTCTAGGATGTACACCACTGGAATGCAGATAGGGATGGCAATTCCTGCAACCTACAAAATAGCTTTGAGCCCTTGTAGAATCGGTTCAAGCAAAATAAACTAGTCCTTAACTACAAGAAAACAAAGACTATGCTGTTCTCTGGTCCTCATGGAAAAAAAGGGCCTTCCCCTTGCCATCAGTAATGCTAATGGTGCTATATTGGATCAGGTTGATTCTTTAAAATACATCAGAGTCACCCTTGATGATACCCTTTCCTTTGCACTCCATGTGGACAACATTGTCAGTCTTGTCAACAAAAACTAGGCATGCTGTTCAGGCAATGTCTGAACCTCACCCCAGAAGCCAGGCACCTTGTGGAATCATGTTCTCCCAGTCTACAGTGCGGCCACCAACTATGTTCTCAACAGAGTCAGGTTGGTCCTAAATAAGGCATGTCACTTTGCACCTGGGGTGGACAGGCTCACCCACAGCTGCTCCCTATATACCCCAACCAACTGGTTTCCCATACAGGACAGAATAAGGTACCAGACCTGTCTGCTTGGAAAAAAGCTCTGTTTGGAATTACCCCACCGGCAATACAAAACCTCTTCCACCCAGTTAGCAACCAATACTCCACTAGGAATGTGTCTAGGAATGCCTTGTTAGCACCCTTCCAAAAAACAAACCTTCCTTTGCCATCAGAGCATCCCAATGGCTGAAAGAACTTCCTGAATCTCTGTTGGGTCTCCCCAAAATAGAACTTTTTAAGAAAGAACTGAAAAAGGTTCTCATACTTGGATCCAAATGTAACTGTTATAACTGACATGCTCATCTATTGTAACTGATTTCATAATAAATTTTTATTACTGCCGTCTCCTAAGAATTTAATGTCATGTACTCTGCATTTGCTTTCACTTGATCTTTCCTACCCTTGGAGACTTGAAATGCTGTGAAATGGACTTGCAGCTACCTGCTTGTACTGCTACTTGACAATGTTCCTCTGGAACTGCGTACTTTGTATTTTATCATTAATTATTCTGTATACATTGTTCTTGTTCCTTGATGTGGAAACTTTGTAAAAGAGCACCTCTGCTTAAAGGTTTATGGCTGAATGAATAAATAAATAAATAAATTTCAAACTGAGACGGTGATGCACTATTTTTGGAATCTAGTTGGTGAATGCATTTTTGGAATGTGACATGGTCAAGCATTTTCAAAATAAAATTATGCATCCTGCCACATTCTGACAGTGCGCATCAACACTATATTCCTAAACTGCATATTTTTACCGTATTCTGAGATGTTGCATCCCTGCCACATTTCAAGGCTGCTCATCCCCTCCACATTCTGAGAGTTCCCATTTCTACCGCATTCCTACATGCACATAATAATAATAATAATTTTATTTATACAGCACCTTTCAGGATGTCAAGGTGCTGAACAATTACAAACAATCCAAAACTCTAAATAGAAATCATAAAACATCCATAAAAATCAGCCTAATTCCAAAATTGCACATCTCTGACACATTCTGAGACTGCATGTCCCTCTTTCCAAAAATATGTGACTCTCCCATTCTGAGATTACATGTCCCTGCATTTTGAGATTAAATTGCGTGCCACATTCCAAAACTGCATGTACCACATTCTGAAATTGTGCTCACCCACATTCTGAAATTGTTCCTTCCACATTCCAAAATTGTATGTCCACACTGCATTCTGAAATTGTGAGGCTAGGTTTGCTGGCCAAGGCACCTAACTTCGTCTGAGCTCTTTCCTTCTAGCTTGCTTGAAAGGACAGAACTAAGAATCTTACCAGAGTAAGGGGAAAGGATTAAGACTTTCAGCTAGGCAAATTTACTGTGAGTTGTTGTTTTTATTTTGTACTCACAGGGATTGTTACTGTTTGTTGCTAACATTTTATTGCTTTATTTTTCTCTGATTCACATTGCTGTTGCTGGGTATACCTTCTGCTGCATTATTACAAGGTGTGCATACAGGTGTGTGCTAACAGATTACTGCTGTAATCTTCTGATTCAAATTGTCTTTTGCAAGGTATGTCTTCTGTTACTGCTTTATTTTTCTCTGTAGCAAAGGGTTTCTTACAGGGTATATCTTCTGTGAAATTATTACAGGTGGTGCTTAAATTTTTGTGACTTTGTATCATTAGGCTAAGCAAAATTACTGTTTGCCCCTATTTTATTTATTTATTTTTTGCTGAAAAGGTTTATTTTTGTCTCAGAAGTGTTGCAGTCTCCTTCTCACATTGAAAGAACTAATTGCTTTCCTCCCCCAGCTCTTCCAGGGGATTAGGTGCATATCTGGGGGTGGAGCTGGCAAACTGCCAGCAACTTCCAACAGAAAGAAAGGTTAAAAGGTCAGGTTAGTTGATATCTTGGAGGTGGAAGGCTAGGTTTGCTGGCCAAGGCACCTAGCTTCACCTGAGCTCTTTCCTTCTAGCTTGCTTGAAAGGACAGAACTAAGAGCCTTACCAGAGTAAGTGAAATGATTAAGACTTTTGGCTAGGCAGATTTACTGTGTGTTGCTGTTGTTTTTATGTTGTACTCACAGGGATTGTTACTGTTTGTTGCTAACATTTTATTGCTTTATTTTTCTCTGATTCACATTGCTGTTGCTGGGTATGCCTTCTGCTGCATTATTACAAGGTGTGCATACAGGTGTGTGCTAACAGATTACTGCTGTAATCTTCTGATTCAAATTGTCTTTTGCAAGGTATATCTTCTGGTTGAGGGTGGTGGAACAGAGGTGCATCCCTCCAGTTGTGCCTCTCCACAATTCATTCACCACTCTGATGAAGCATGGTTCCACTATGAAGGCACCTACAGTGGAGACAAAGAAGGATGCTGGGAACCTCCACAATGGAGACCCACAGGAGGGTGGCCCAGGACCCCATGGGGAAGGAAACAACTCCTGGTGGGGGACTCAACTGTTAGTGGGTAGAACTGGGGGGAGGGAGGGGAAAGGGAGGTAAGGTGCCTACCCACTGCCAAGGCTTGGAGGGACAGGAAATGAATCCTCAGGATTGTGGGAACAATGGCAAGGGAGAGGGAGCTGGATGTCATTATCCACCTAGGGACGAATGACCTGGCTGAGAATGGGATCAGAGCAGTGCAACTGGAGTTTGTGGAGTTGAGGAGGGGCCTTAGACAAGTAGCACACACAGTAACTTTCTCAGTAGTGCTACCTGTCTATGGCATGGATGAGGCTAGGGCACTCCACACCATGGGATTCAATAACTGGTTGAAAAACTGGTGCAGAGCTCAGGGATTTGGCTTCATTGGGGACTGGGGTTCCACCTTGAAGGATGCAGGCCTATACAGGTGCGATGGTCTGCATCTATTCTGGAGAGGAACCAGGATCCTAGGTGATAGGATAGTATACCTAGGTGATAGGCTTAAAGGTTTCAGTGGCAAGCATTTAAACTAGCCAAGGGGGGATCCACTGAAGAGGAGAAGGGAAATCCTAGGCCCCCCAAATCAGGGTAATTAGTGAGGTAAACACCAAAATAGAGTAGTTGATAGGGAGAAGGGTAGGGGTAAATGGAGAAAAAGACAAAGGCAGTAGGGACAGGGATGGGGCAAAAAGAAATAAAGCCATAAAAAATGTAGGGTAATGAGTACCACTGCTCGTAGTCTAGGTAAAAAGCTCCCTGAAATGGTGGCCTTGGTGGAAGAGGGATGCCTGGATATTGTGGCAGTTACAGAAACATGGTACACAGAGAACCATGACTGGGATGTCAACATACCAGGGTACACAATCTACAGGAGAGACAGGGAGGGAAGAGGAGGAGGAGGATGAGCTCTCTATGTAAGGGAAGGGATAAAAGCAACAGAACTAAAGGGTAAACAGGGAGGAGAAGAGGCACTGTGGGTCACCCTGGAGACTGGAAATGGCTCCACAATCTGCACAGGGGTTGTATACAGACCCCCATTTCAGAGGGAGGAAATGGACAAGGAAATGATAGAAGGCATCCTTGGGATGGCAGAGAAAGGGGAGATATTGCTGATGGGGGACCTGAATATGCCAGATGTTGACTGGAGCACCTTTGCTGCAGCCACACCCAAGAGCAGGGCCATTCTAGATGCCCTACAGGGGGCATGCCTCAGACAGCTAGTTTTGGAACCCACTCGGGAGAGAGAAATCTTAGACCTGGTACTCTCAAATGGGGATGGAGAGAGGATCTCTAATCTTGAAGTGGGTAGCCATCTGGGAACAAGCGACCACCAAACAGTGTGGTTCATGATAAACATAGCCGTAGAGTCAAGCCACACAAAAGTGAAGGTACTAGACTTCAGGAGGGCTGATTTTGACAAAATGGGAGAGTGCCTCAGAAAAGCACTAGCAAACAGGCAAGAAGGTGGGGTGGAGCAACAATGGGGAAACATCAAAACTGCCATCACAGGGGCAACAAGTCTTTGTGTGAAGCAAATAAACAAATCAAAATGAAAGAAAAAACTAATATGGTTCTCAAAAGAAGTGGCTGGGAAGGTAAGGGAAAAAAGATAGCATTCAGGAAGTATAAGGAAACACAGAAGGAGAAGGACAGAGAACTGTACCAGTTAAAGCAGAAAGAACCGGGTAAGGCAGTCAGAATAGCAAAGGCCCAAACTGAGGAAAAGATAGCCAACTGAGTTAAGAAGGGGGATAAAACCTTTTATAGGTACATTAGGGAGCAAAGAAAGACTAAGGCAGGGATACTGAGGCTGAACAAAGAGGAAGGTGGTTGGGCAGAGTGTGACAGTGAAAAAGCAGGGATACCGAATGAATACTTTGCTCAGTATTCACAATGGAAAAGCAGGGGGAACTACCTAATCTGGTTAATAGAAGCACTCTGGATAGGGGGGGTTGAGATTAGTCCTTTCACAGAAGAAAGGGTTCTGAAAGAACTCTTAAAACTGAAGGTGGATAAAGCAATGGAGCCTGATGGGATTCACCCCAGAATTTTAAAAGAACTAAGGGAAGAATTAGAAACACCACTGACTACCCTTTTTAATAAATCATGGGAGAATGGGGTGGTACCTGAGGACTGGAGGAGGGCAGATGTGATTCCCCTTCACAAAAGTGGGAGCAAGACAGAGGCAGGAAACTATAGACCTGTCAGTTTGACCTCAGTGGTAGGGAAAATGATGGAATCAGGAAAGAATTGTTCAGTACCTAGAGGCCAGTGGGGCATAGGACCCAAGGCACCATGGATTCACAGTGGGAAGGTCATGTCAGACAAATTTAATTGATTTCTTTGACTGGGTGAACAAAGCAGTAGACCAGGGAGGGGCTGTTGACATGGCCTACCTAGACTTTAGCAAGGCATTTGACACAGTCCCACACAAAAGATTAATAAACAAATTAGCCATCCTGGGAGTGGGTCCTTGGGTGGTAGCCTGGGTAAAACACTGGTTGGACAACAGGACACAGTGGGTAATAGTAAATGGAGTCAACAGTGAAGAAAGAAAGGTTACTAGTGGGGTACCGCAGGGTTCAGTACTGGGGCTTGTCCTTTTTAATGTCTTTATAAGTGACATTGCAGAGGGACTGGAAGGGAAAGTATGTCTCTTTGCAGATGACTCAAAGATCTGCAACAGGGTTGATACACAAGGTGGGGTGGAAAGGATGAAAAGGGACTTGGCAAGGTTGGAAGAATGGTCATATGTATGGCAGCTTAGATTCAGTGCAAAGAAGTGCAAAGTAATGCACCTGGGAAACAAAAACCCAGGGGAAGAGTACACAATGGGGGGGTGAGATACTGACAACAACAAAAATGGAAAGGGACCTAGGGATAGTCATATCAGATGACCTAAAGGTGGGCCAGCAATGTGAGAAGGCAGTAAGGAGGGCTGGGGGGATACTGGGATGCATAGGGAGAGGCATCACCAATAGAAAACAGGAAGTTGCTGTCCCTCTGTACAGACAATTGGTAAGACCACATCTGGAGTACTGTGTACAGTTCTGGAGACCCCATCTCTGCAAAGACATAGACAGGGTGGAGGCTGTCCAGAGGAGGGCAACCAAAATGATGCAGGGTCTGCATCAGAAGACATATGAAGAAGACTAAAGGAACTAAAGATGTATAGGCTCGAGGAAAGGAGGGAGAGGGGGGACATGATAGAAACTTTCAAATACCTCAAGGGAATCAACAAAGTCCAAAAGGGCAGCATCTTTCAGAAAAAGAGATGTGCAAAAACAAAGGTCCACAATTTGAAGATAGAGTGGGGATGGCTCAGAGGTAATGTGAGGAAGTATTTCTTCACAGAGAGGGTTGTGGATACATGGAACAGCCTTCCTGAGGAAGTCGTACAGTCAAAAACAGCGGGGGAATTCAAGAATGCATGGGGCAGACATAAGGCAGTTCTAGTGGGGGATAGGAGGAAGTAGGCTGTTGATTAACTAGGATCTGCAGCTTATCCTTTAGGTAGGGAAATGGGCAGACTAGGTGACCCAAGCGGTCCTTATCTGCCATCAAATTCTATGTTTCTATGTGTCCCTGTTGCCCAGAAAAATGTTGACATGCTACATGCTGAATTTGAATCACTGCAGTGTTCCAAAATTGCACACAACCTTGACATTCCAAAGCCATGTGCAGTATACTGCTGGATTCCAAAACCACCTCCTTGCCACATTATAAAGTAAGTAATATGCATCTGAACATTCTCTAAATGCATGCACTGTACCAATACCAATTTCAGGGGATTTGTTTTTCAAATGATCACTATAACTACCATTTCTTAAACTTTGGAGAAATCAAATAAGTCCTTTAAGGTTGCTGGAAAGGAGAACTAGGCTGTGTGTTTTGGAGCTGATATTGTCAGTAGCTCTTCACTGAAGCCAGCTGGCTTTGAACAGGCAGTGAAACTGGGGATACATAACAGCTTGCAACTTTCAAACATAGTAATTTAGGGATCTCATTTTTGGTATGAAACTTATTGAGGATATGCTGACCCTAATTATGTGTATTTAGTACTTTTCACCACAATCCTTATTTAAATTATAAATGAAAAGTGAAAAGTAGTATTGACGGGGGCAAAAGTGACATGCTTGTACATACGTAAATCCTGATGAGTCTACTACATGTATAAATGAAATTTATATAGCAGTGGCTCAGATATCAGGATTTATGTAATGGCTTTTGTGTCCATGCCTATTGCATAAATACAATTATGAACTGGGGATTGTAAATAAAGAAAGCTGATTGGCCGAGAGCTTCTTGAGCTGTGATGATATCGGGCTACATCATCACAGTTTAAAAAGCCTCCAGTCACCAGCCTTCTTGCAGACAGAAATTCCTCTGACAGCTGCATTTCATCCCATTCCTTGCATACTTTACCTCACACAACTGTGTCCACAGCCTCTGGAAAAAACAGACCGAGTTCCCCAACCTGAGCGTCTGTTTAAAAAAATTGTAAAAAAAAACAACCTTCTCTCATTCCTCCTCAGACAGCCCACCAGAACACATACCGCAAAGTAGAAAACACACTGCTCACTGATGCATAAATACCTGGCTATATTGATCTAAGTGTGAAAATATCCAATATGTAAGCTGGTATTTAATTTTTATATGAATTTATACGTAAATTTCACCTATGTAGTGTCTACCTTTCTCTAAGAGGAAGCCAATTTAGTTGGTGATAGATGGTAGTGGTATGATAGCCATGGAGCATCCAATACAAATCTGGCCATCTTATTTACCAACAGATCCATTTTATTCAAAAGCTGGTCTTCTGCACCACTGTACTCTATATCCTCCAGCTTTATAACCAACATTATGATCACGGTGTTCACAATTGTCCAGTGAGTGTCTCTGAAGAGAGACAGATGTCCCGTATCTATGGAGAATTCCTAATCATAGGCACAGGGTTTTTTTGTTTATTTGTTTTTTGTTTGTTTGTTTTTACAGTTGCTTTGGTTTGTTTTACAATTGCTTGATTATGATGTCCCCATTTTAACTGAGCATTCAAACAGGTACCCAAATATTTGTAACTCTGCACCTCGCACAGTAAAACACCACTTGAGGTACAGATAGCAATGAGGGAATTTTGAGATGCATTTTAAAACCTTTTCTAAATAAGACATGGTATGAATTTTCTTTTCATTTCAAACAAGATCCGTTCCAAAGAGATCATTTTCAACCTACTGTAAGTAAAACCCTATTGTAAATTATGTTTAATTTCCTCAAACAATTTTTCCCAGAACAATACAAAATACAGTAGTATCATCTGCAGAGAGATGACATAACAGGCCACCCAGATGCTGAGGCAAATCATTCAAGTATAACGAAAACAGGAGGGGAGCCAGGACAGAGCTCTGGGGCACCCCCCTTCCCCAACAACTGTCAAAGAAATTGATTTTACCCGTTGAATTGTAAATAAATGTTTATGAAATTATGAGTATGTAAATAATCAGAAAGCCAATTTAATACTTTCCCCCAAAATCCCAGAGAGACCAATGATTTTTCATAACCCTGGGGTCGATGGTGTTGAAGGCCCTGGAGAGGTCAGTGTACTGTATACTGCTGTGCCAATCAGGAAGTAATTTTGTATATTGTTAGCAACTTTTAGAACAGCAGTAATAGTGCTATATCTAACTCTCAATCCTGACTGGTGCTTACAGAAAACTTCATCTTTATGTAAATATGAAATTAATTAATTTACCACCAACCTCTCAAGGATCTTTGACACTCAAGCAGCAGATATCTTGTTCAGTAATTACTAAATAGCTCTCTCTGGCCAGACTTATATACTGACACTACTAGTGTTTTTTCCAGCTGCATGGGTATTCATTTGAAGCCAATAACAAATTAAACTGGGAAGCAAGTGGTCCACAAATTACTGGGGTAGCATATCTTAATAATTTTTTACTTAATTCATCTCTGCCCCCAGTCCTGTCACACCATAATGTCAACAATTCATGAAGTATGTAATTTACTATCATCTTCCAAGATTTAAAACATCTTAAGTATTAGCTTATCATTGGCAGACCCTGCTACTTTTAAATCCCCAGGTTTCAACAGGTATCAGTGTGGCTCAGTTTGTAGCACAGCTGTGTCACAGATAGACGGTCATGGGTTCTAGTCCTATACTGGGATTGGGTTAATATCATAAATGCTGGCACCCAATAAGCAGAAATGTGTCCAGGCTTACCATAAGGGTTTCTAATGTCTTCATTTCAGATGTCTACCTTGGAACCCAGTTATACCAAAAATAGCAACACTAATTCTGAACTCTGTGAGTTGAAAAGCAAAGAGACAGAGACATATGTGGTAGCATTCTGGAGAACAAGTGGAACCTGCCCTGCCCCCAGCACAGTAAAGTACTATGTTAGTCAAATTTGATATAAAATACAAAGAAATGTGAATAAATCATGTATTAAATGACCTGACTGAAATATACAGTGCAATATCTCTCATGACCAGAGGACTTTTATAACTAATGAGGGACATTTGGTCACACCCTATCACTTGTGCAAATATATTGTACTTTCAGAGTCAGGCCATTCCATGCCCACTATGTTTCCTGCATATACTGTACATATTAAAAAGTTACAAATAAGAATGAAGTACATCTTAAACATTCAAATGGGTATGCAAACCACAAGATCATGTCACTCAGATTCTCGGAAATGCCGACAGGCTCTCTCTTCAGTGCTGTGGTAGTGCTACCACTTGGGACACTGGCAACCTTAGTTCAGGAACAAGCGCATGGTATTGGGAGCTAGCAAGGGGAAATGGACTGAGTATCCTAGCTGATGCATGTTACTTCCTGAGGAGGAGGGCAGCACTCACTGCTATTACACCACCAACACCTGGGTGACCACAGGTGTGGTACAGCTGGAGAGTCTAGTGGGGGGGCACTGCCTGTCTCCAGTGCATGGCCATGCACTAGTGTGTGAGTGCATGGAGCCCTAGTATTGTAATAGTGACACTCAACAACAAGCAGAAAAACACAAATGTGTGACAGCATGAAACCAGCACTCTCAGGCCTCACTGCTCCACACTGCCTACGGATCCCCCATATACTAGGCATGCCAAGAATAGATCATGCCTATGCTGCATCCAGCAGAACCAATCATGCAGGAAATGCCCTCCATGGGCCCAGTGTTGGATCAGCTAAATAACAGTGAAGGGTGGCAGATGTAGCTAGGAGGTTGCCTTGTAGAGTGGGCACTGGGCAGCATTGGAGATGGGGAAAAAAGGATAAAACACATACTGTTAGATACTGGTAAGTCTCTCCACCCTTATAATAAAATATTAAACAGTGGAATGCCAATTAATCTAGTCAGCTAAAGCACTATTTATAAACGGAAACATTTCTGAATGTACTGTACAATAAGTCCCTCTACTGCTATAAAGTAAAGCACAAGCTGCTTCAACTACTTAACAGTTGATAGCTTCATATTATTTATGGGCTTATAAAGCTCCCTGAAGCCTCTGGCAAGCTGCCTGACTGTCCCATTTCTTAACATGAAATATATAATTAGCAAGAAATAAAAAAAATAGCAAATATCTGCAATGGAATTTTAGCAGTAGACATTCTTTAGGTTGACCTACTGTAAATTAAAGCCTGTCAACTCTACTGTCTAAAAATAGTTATCCCCTAGGGTCTCCCTTAAATCAAACTAGTAATAACTAATCAAACTGACCACTATCCTCCACATCAGTAGCTGGCTGGATTATTTTACTAAGCAAATATTAAAAGTAGCCCACACTTGCAGGAGCTACTCAGCTCAATATTTGCTTGGTTTTATTGTTGAGCCCTGCTAAATGCATAGCCCCAGTATACTACAAACAAATTCCTTTTACAGCGGTTTTCCATCATCCATACATTAAGGGTTTTGGGGGGAACTATAACGACTCAATAATTTAAATGTTGAAACACCCAGAGGAGCATATACATACATCAATCAAAACCGAACAACAACAAAAAAAAAACAATAATATTGTTGCATACAGCCATGGAGCAGTGCCTGTTGCATGTTAGTTCACAATAGTTACAAGACAGATGAGGTTACAAAATAGGGGCTGGATTTTCAAAAGTCTAGATGCGGCATTGCATTATTTACTCTGACACAGCTGCATCATGATACGTGTCAGAATATCTGTGCCCTAGTTTTAAACATTATGATGCATTTATGACACTTCACAGCAAAAATACAGCAAAAAAGGACACAGAGAGTAATAGTAAATGGAGTCCACTCTGAAGAAAGGGGAATTACTAGTGGGGTACCGCAGGGTTCAGTACTAGGACCAGTCCTCTTCAATATCTTTATAAGCGACGTTGCAGAGGGACTGGAAGGAAAGGTATGTCTCTTTGCAGATGACACAAAGATCTGTAACAGAGTTGATACACAAGGTGGGGTGTAAAGGATGAGAAGGGACTTGGCAAGGTTGTAGGAATGGTCAAATGTATGGCAGCTTAGATTCAATGCTAAGAAGTGCAAAGTAATGCACCTGGGAAACAAAAACCCAGAGGAAGAATACACAATGGGGTGAGATGCTAACAACAACAAAATGGAAAGGACTTGGGGTAGTCATATCAGATGACCTAAAGGTGGGCAAGCAATGTGAGAGGGCAGTAAGGAGGGCTGGGGGATACTGGGATGCATAAGGAGAGGCATCACCAGTAGAAAACAGGAAGCTGTTATCCCTCTGTACAGACAGCTGGTGACACCCCATCTGGAGTACTATGTGCAGTTTTGGAGACCCAATTTCCACAAAGACATAAACAGGATGGAGGCAGTCCAGAGGAAGGCAACGAAAATGGTGCAGGGTCTGCACCAGAAGACATATGAAGAGATAGACTTAAGGAGCTTAATATGTATAGCCTCGGGGAAAGGAGGGAGAGGGAGGACATGATAGAAACTTTCAAGTACCTCAAGGGAATCAACAAAGTCCAAGAGGGTAGCATCTTTCAGAAAAAAAGGTGTGCAAGAACAAGAGGGCACAATTTGAAGATGGGGGGGGGCATCTCAGAGGTAATGTAAGTAAGTATTTTTCACAGAGAGGGTTGTGGATACATGGAATGGCCTTCCTGAGGAGGTTGTGGAGTCAAAAACAGTGGTGGAATTCAAGCATGCATGGGACAGTCATAAGGCAATTCTAGGGTGCGGGGGTAGGAAGAAGTAAGCTGTTGGTTAGCTAGGATCTGCAGCTTATCCATTAGGTAGGGAAATGGGCAGACTGGGTGGGCCAAGCGGTCCTTATCTGCCATCAAATTCTATGTTTCTATGTTTCTAAATTGATGACACATGTCGGTATTTTGATGCATGCTTCATTTCTGCTATGCAACCTGTGGTAGTTGCATTCAGATGTTAGACCACCTTTTTGGTGGTCTAACAGCCTTGATGCAATTATTGCAATTGTATCATAATCATAACTCAGCACTTTAAAAATTCAGCCCTGGGTGTTTCAATGCAGCTGAAATTACTGATGAATTCCTGGGGGTAGATATATTTAAAAGAGAACTCCTTTAATTATTTAAAATCTAAAAGCAAAGCATACAAAGACTGAAAATGTGGGGAAAAAAGGATCATCTGACAAGATAGGAGAAAAAGGGTAACCAAGAAAAAAACTTCATAAAATCAGATACAGACACCTTTTGGGATAGATATAGTTCTGAATTAGTGAGTTGTTTAACTGCTAATGAACCTTTTTTTTCCTATGCTCTTTGTTGCTTATCTACAATTACTGTATAGAATATGATCTTAACAAGACCCCTATCATTCCTTGGGTGTTCCATGGAAAGCTAATTATAACAGAATCTACATTTTAGGATAAAAATGTGCAAACGGCTGATACTACTACTCCTAATTTGCTCAGGCAGCATTGAGGTTAACCCTGGCCCACCTTCTGCAAACTACTCATCTAAAGAGTTCACATCCTAAAAAGGTTAAAACTTCTCATTATACAATGGCAAGAAAATTTCTAGTAATACTATTGGTTGACAGTACCTAGATACAGTGATGATATTGAGCAATAACATCACTGTATCTAGGTCTGGCAGAATATGACCTCATCACTATTAACAGTAAACATCTGTATCAGTACACAGCTGACTTACCTCAGAGCTGTCATGAGCCTACCAGTCACATTCAGCCTCCTGTCAGACAGAACAATAGATGAAAAAGGAAAAGGAAAAAGAAAGCCAGCCACCAGCATCTTCTACTCCTCTGAGTACTGGGAAAAGAAAAGAAAAATAAAATGGCATTTAAATCTTGAACCTGCTGTTTTAGATAAAATAGAAACGGACTGTAATGAGCTAAACACCAAATGGCAAACTGGCTGGGCAGTCCATGTATTTCAAGATTGGCTGCTAGATAAAGAAATACAATGCGACCTAAAAACTATCATAGCATCAGATTTAAACATTTTGCACCAATTCTATGGCAGTGTGAGGAATTTTAACTCTGAAGAATACAGTATTTCCAGTTATGTTGGGTTCCGGGCAGGAATAAATCAGTACCTCAACAATCCAACAAACAGTAGAGCCATGAACATCCTTACAGACAATGAGTTTCAGGCAGCAAACAATGTCTTTGTTGGCCATCCAAAAAACATTCAGAGGCAAGGGAAAGATTTAGCCAGCCACCATCCTCCCATAACAAAAGAAGACCTACAAAAAAACCAGGCAATCGGAAGCTCTTAACCCTAACAGTATGGCTGAAGCTGCAAATACACTTTGCTCGGCAAGGATGCGAGGGTCAAAGAACTCTCAAACCCGACTCTTTCACAGTTAAGCACACAGAGGATGGTGTTAAGCACATAACCATGACTCATAATGAAAAGATGAAAAATCATACCAAGCTCTTCGAGAGTGACTGAGAAAACCTATGAGGAGCCATGTTTCAAATTCCCAGCAGTCTGCTGTGCCCTCTAACATGCTTTGAGATGTATATCTCAAAGCTGTTGCCCAACGCACCCTGCTTGTTTCTCCACCCAAAGCATAAACCGCAACTGGAGCTAGACACAGATCAGATATGGTTCACCCTTGAACCCATGGGGGTGAACTACCTGGCAAGCATGCTCCCCCATATTTGTAAGTTTGCAGGTTTGACCACACTTTATACCAACCACAGCCTGCAAGCTACAGCAGTGCAGCTCCTATCAGAAGCAGGGCTGCAAGTGAGGGAAATCATGTTCATCACAGTACATAAATGAGAAATCCCTCAAGTCATACTGGAAAGCCAAACTAACAGATCGGCAATGCTGGAGCCAAATTTTGTCCCAAGCAATCCACAAATGAGCCAGCAGTCACTCCAACACATCTCCACCCAAACCAGGAAATTAGCTCAATGCAGGAAGTAAACCCAAACCAGCAGAGCAACACCACCAACAAGTTGCACGCACAGGTCCTTCACAGCACTCCAAAACAAAGACTGCTTTAACATATAGGGGAACAGCATGTGTTCTTTTAACTTTTACAAATAGCCACAGAAAAAAAACGAATTTTACAGAAAAAGGGACTGCAGTTCTAGCTACTTACAGTTCTTAACTATTACTGCACCGTCTGTTTAGAATGTTCTTTGTTCTTTAAAAAATTAAAAGTTAAACTGTTCCAACAACCAGCTGAAAGACAAGTTAAATATATTACAGTTGAATGAAAAGTCATATTTATTACAAGTTAAACACAGTGTTTTCAATGATTCTAAAGAGACTATTTTATGCTAAATATGTAAAATCTAACTTTCCTGAAAGTAAAACTATTTAAAGTGCAAAAACTGTCTCTGAGTATTTTTTAAACCAAATCCAACTAAACAATACACAACAAGCCATTGTATAATAGCAATAAGGCACTCCAAGATGTGGGTTATTGTGTAAAAATGTCAATCCTGGGGCAGTGGAAGCACTCAGCTTCGCCTCATGCTTCAACCCACCCCAAGAGTGACATTATGACACAATAACCTACACCAGGTTGTGTCTTATTGCTTAATTATTAAATGTTTGTAGTTTTCTAAAAAAAAAAAAAAAACTAGATAGGGTAAAGGCATGGATTGCCCATACAAAACTTATTCGCAATTACTGAAATATGGTTAAATGGTTCAGTACCACAAAATCAAATCGACATACCCACCTATAATCATTTTCACCCAGAAAGACTAACCAAAGGAGGTGGTATTGTTTTTTATCTCAGTAGCAAATTCAGCACAACTGAAATTAGCTCCTTCTCAAAACCCAATGAATTTGAATGCCTAGTAGTAAAAAGAAAAATATCAGAAGTTGAATCCATTAATGTTATATGTTGCTATAGACTGCTAAAAGGTGGATTAGAACTGCAGAACCTCTCTGCCCTGGTAAACTCACATTCTGTTGAATGTATAATCATAGGGGATTTAAACCTGGACTGGCATTCCAATAAAGCTGATAACCTCAAAAACTTCTGTGATTATCTAGAATTAATACAGCAATCTAATGCACCCACTAGGATAAACCTCAAAAATCCAGCAAATGCTACTATTGTAGACCTCATCCTAAATTTATCCATGTACCTGTACTTCATACTGATCTTAATAACCATAACATAGTATCCTGTATCAGAAGATGTATTAAATTAGAACCTAAACCGAAATTCAGTTTTAAAAGAAGAACTACAAAGTTTAATGCCACAGATTTTGGCAAACTAAATTGGCAACAATTTTACCTTGCCCCTACATTGCACGAAGCAACTATTTATTTCAATCAAATGCTTTTGGATGTTATAAATAAACATGTGTCCAAACAAAAACACAAAGTGAAAGCAACTCCATATCCCTGGTTCAGTTGTGACCTAAAAAAGGCACTAACAGAGGGGAAGACTCTGGTCCATAGTCACAGTGACCAAAACAGAGTCTGACTGGACAACATTCAAAACAAAGAGAATTGTATGCACCAAGTTGATAAGAGCACCTAAAGTGACATTTTATCTTCACACAACTGAAAACTCCAAAAATAATTCAGTAAAATTCCAGAGAGCGATAAAATCCATTGAGGAACAAAAGACTCCCCCATCATTAGCAAATAAAATTGAAACACAGGGTAAAATATTAAATGATAAGCAATTCATTCTAGAGGACTTAAATATCCATTTCATTAAGGCCGGATTAGCATTTGAAAATTTGACAGCAGCATTATACCATACCCTCCCCAAATGAGAGTATTGCCACAACATGTATTTCAAACAACCAGTTCACCTTCCAGCCTATCACCTACAGAGAGGTAGAAGATCATTTATTAGGCAGCAGCATGAATGAAAGTGTGGGAGCAGATGGTATGGACCCATTATTCCTGAAAATAGATTACAAACATCTTGCATCACCTATTACACATCTTTTCAACTTTTCTCTATCCACTGGCGACTTCCCTTTAATCTGGAAATCGGTGCATATCATATCATTGTTCAAATCTGGTGATGTGAGTAAATTAACTAATTACAGACCTATATCCATATTACCAGTTTTGGATAAATTCCTTGAAAAATTAGTAAACACTCAGTTATGGGATTATCTTGAGCAGATGAACCTAATTACACCAATGCAATCAGCGTTCAGATCTAATCATACAGTAGCACAAGTACAGCATTGGCAAAGGTCACACATGACTGGTTTTAGCCCTAGATTAGAGGCATACTACAGGAGCCATATTCCTTAAGTAACGCCTTTGACACCGTTGATCATCACATATTATTACATAAACTACAAGGTTTAGGAATAGGTGATGTCGCTTGATTATGATTCACAAACTAACTTTTCGATGACAGTGAGTAAATGCGAAGTGTTCCTTTTTTTTCTGTACAACTCTATTAAAGGGTGACAACAATGGTTGATTTTAGGGCCCCTGTTACTCATGATTTATGCCAACAATCTAAATAGAAACATAAAAAAGGCTTCCATTCACCCTTTTGCTGATGACACCTTCTTATATATCTCAAAGCCCACACTGTCAAATGTAGTCTCTGATTTACAATTGGATTTCAACATATTGCAGATAATCCTAAACCAGGACAAATTATTATTAAATTCTGATAAAACCAAAGTAATGATCGTTTTACCTGCCAATATGGCTCAGTCCACTATTCCTGTCCCAAACATAACTACCCTGCTAGGTGAAACACATAAAGGGACACTGTCAGTCTTTTTTGCATCATATTATTTTTAGGTAAAAATCCACATTTTATGATTGTTTACCTTCTCTAAAATTAATTGATGTTGCTGGTTGTTTTGTCTGCGTCGTTGCTCATCAAAACTGAAATACATGGTAATGTATAGCTATACCCAGCCTTGTTTTGCTTCAAATCATGAAACTGCTCTGACTGCATATATTCTGAACATTAGAAACACCCTCGAACACTATAGTGACTCATGATACAATAATCTCCTCTACTCCCACTGCACAAAAAGCAGCTAGATTATGTTGAGGGTGTCCCAGAGTCCAAGAAAGATGCAGTGAGACTTGGTCAAGAAATGTAAACAAACATGTTTTGGTGTGGTACTTTCTCATTACAGAAAAATAATTATATACTCTACAATAATCCCAAGGTCTCCATCCAGTTTGGTAAAGTAGCAATAAGTAGTATTGTTCCAGCAGCATGGAACACACTACAGAAATCCTTTAAATTTACCGGCATGGTCAGTTGCACAATAGTTAAATTGCTGATTGACAAATTATATAAAAAGCATTGTATGTGCAACAGTGCTGTTACATCATGGGACCTATAAATCGTGTATGTAATGTTATTGACAAAAGTATGATGTATGCTATCTATTATCTTGATTGTTTTATTTGTTAGCCACTATATTATTCTATTCTTCCTTATAATTATCCTTATTACTGCTTTTGCTAAATCTTATACTGACCCTACTGAGTATTTCATATATCGCATTGTCACATCTATTATCAGAACTGTATTAATACGTGATTACCGTACCATATTCTTATTGTATATTGTCCTGTAATTTATCTGTATGCTGTCCTACCCAGGACTTCCTTGAAAATGAGCTTGCTCAATGGAGCTTTATCCTGGTAAAATAAATAAACTAAACTACAATAAACAGAAACATAGAACAACTGATGGCAGAAAGAGACCCAAGACCCATCAAGTCTGCCAATTGTTTCCTGAGACCTTTTCAGATCCCAGGACCTAGCCCCCCTTCTAATCCCTGCTCATGTCAATTTCCTCTGACTTTCATTTGGGTCCTCTCTTTATCCCAGCCCAGTTTGTACGCTGCCACCATTTTGACTCCCACCACCTCTGGGCAGCCCATTCCAAGGCTCAATGGCCCTTTCAAAAAATAGTGTTTCCTGAGTTCTGTCCTGTAGCTCCCTCCCCGTAGCTTCCATTCATGCCCTCCAGTCTTAGAGTTGGAAACCTTATTGGAATGGTTGGGAGCAGGGCACCTTATTTACTCCTTTCAGGTATCTGAAAGTTTCTATCATGTACCCCCCCGTTCCCTAGTTTCTAGTGAGTGCATATTCAAAGCTTCCAAGTGTCCCTCGTACGAAAGCCCTTGCATGCCCTGTATCATTTTTGTCACCCTTCTTTGCATGGTCTCCAGTCTGTTTCTGTCCTTCTTTAGGTGTGGACTCCAGAACTGGACCCAGTACTCCAGGTGGGGCCTCACAGTGTACCTATAGAATGGCAGTATGGTCTCCATGTTCCTGCTGTCAAATCCCCTCCCTATTCACCCCAACATTCTGTTGGCCTTTCTATAAGCAGTGTTGCATTGGCTGGTCTGCTTAAGGGTGTCAGAGAATACCTAGGACCCTCTCCTCCTGTGAGGCATTGATTCTGACCCCATTTAGCCAATATGCCATCTCCAGGTTCTTTTTGCCTAGATGAATCACCTTGCACTTCTTGGCGTTAAACTTCAGTTGCCATATAGAAGACCATTTTTCCAACCTTTGCAGATCATTTTGAAGGTTATTTACTGCTTCCTTACTGTCCACCTTACAACCTAGCTTAGTATCATCTGTGAAGAGGGTAATCTTGCCTTTTATACATTTCCCAATGTCACTGATAAATGCATTAAACAGCACTGGACCCAAGACTGAATCCTGGGGTACCCTACTTGTGACCACACCCTCATCCAACCTCTCCTCATTGACAACCACTCTCTGCTTTTTGTTCTTAAGCCAGTTTCCTGCCCATCTAACAATACTCTTTGGGTGCCCATGTTCTTCAACTTTTTCAGCAGGCAATTATGCAGTGCAGAGTCAAAGGCCTTGCTGAAGTCAAAGTAGAGGAGATCTCCTGGGTGTCCCCTCTCCATTCTCCTAGCCACCCAGTCAAAGAACATAATCAGGTTCATCTGACATGATCTACCTGCTACAAACCCATGCTGCTTGTCATCTTGAAGGCTGTTCTTGTCCAAATACTCTAGCAAGTCAACCTAATTATGTTGTTCTAACTGTTATTTATATTACCTGTTGCTTTAGACCATGTATACCCTGCACTGAATTTTGTATTCAACATGTTTGCCTGCTAATCTCACACAAACTGTACTTCTATTCTTTGTATACTGACGTGGAACCTTTGTCTAAAGAAATTGGATCAAAGGTATTTATCTGAAATTCTAATAAAATAAATAAAATAAAAATGTCCTGTTTAATTAGGACTTTCCCCACTACCGACATGAGGCTAACCAGTCTGTAGTTACAGATCTCCTCCCTGCTCCCACCCTTGTGTAATAGCACCATGTCAGCTCTCCTCCAGTCCCTTGGCATAACTCCCATCTGAAGCAAAAGGTTAAACAAGTGCACCAATGGGTCCGCTAACTCTGCTGCTAACTCCTCTAGCACCCTTGGGTGTATTCCATTCGACCCTGGTGATTTGTCCTGATTAAGTTGATCAAGCTCCTCTTTAACCCTGCTGAAGGTGAATGCTGGCATTTCCATTTGTTGGACCCCACCCCCACTGTCAAATTCTTTAATACCGCTGTCTGGCATTGGGCTATTGAGTTCTTTGGTGAACACTGAACAGAAGAAGTTGTTCAGAGCAGCGACCTTCTGCCTATCATCTTCTACTAGTCTATCACTATTTTTAAGTTTAACTACTCTTCCCCATTTCCTCTTTTTCTCTCTCTTGCATATACCAAAAGAATTGTTTATTCCCTGCCTTGACCCCTTCCACTATCCGAAGGTCAGCTGCCACTTTTGCTTGTTTCACTGTCCTCTTGGCTTCCTTGTTCTTCTGAACATAATCTTCCCATTCCCTGTCACGTGGTTTCCTTTTAAAGTTGTGTAAAGCCTCTTATGGTCCTTATTGCTGTTTTGACTTGCTTAGGGAACCATATGGGTCTTTATGTTTATTCTTTTTAGTTACTGTTCTTATGCACAGCTGTGTATCCCCTAAGATGGCTTTTTTTTTATCAATCCCTTATGTCTTCTACCTCCACTTTCTAATTAGTTTTCCCCTGGCTAATTCCCTCATTTTATTGAAGCTAGCATCTCTAAAGTTTAGGACTGCCACTCTGGATTGAGAGTTTACTTCCCCGAGGGATACTTCAATCCAGGAATTAGATATTCTTATCTTGGAGAAGAGGAAATAGCAGGTAGACATCAGTGACCCATGATACTTCCTTTGATCCCTATGGACTGCAGTAGAACTATTTACAGTGGCAGTAGCATCCAACTCTGGCTTAATAAATCCCAGTAAGATTGGTGCAGATCAGGGCATATCTTGCCAGCTCTTCTGATTCAGATATGAGTGCTAACTCAGTCATCCTTCCCCTACCTAACCTGAGTGCTAACCCAGTACCTGCTTTTGCAATCATCCACAATGGATTGATACACAAGATGGAATCTAGAAGCAAACACCCCACTACAGCAGATAGAATACCCAATCAGAAGTCCAAAGCCAGGTTTGACAAGCCAAACAGGGAACTGCTAAGACAGAAAGATTCAGCAGGGTTTTAGGAATGAATAACTAGTTACACTTACTGTAACAGCTTGAAACTACTAACTAGTTAGAGTAAGTGAGCAAGACTAAGAATATGCTGCATCCCTTGCTGTGGCTGACTGAAAAACAGGCTAAGGAATTAGAGGGCTTAAAACTTAAAATTTAATTTCTGGAGACTCGTTCAAGGAGGGATAATCTTAAACAGGGGGCACTGCTAAAGAAACAGATGTCTGACCAAATAGCATAATTGAAAGAGCTGCTTCTAGAAATATTGGGATGCAAGTACCCAGAGCAAAAGGTACAGCTGGACCAAGCCCATTGCTGTATTACCAGCCCCAACTATCAAGAGAATCTGAACAGATTTGTCTTTTTTAAATCATACCACTATCGGGATATGGAAAAGTTACTCAGAAAGACTGAACTGGAAAAAGGCCTCCATATTTGTGGCTAAAATATACAAGTCTTCCAGGATCTTTCTTCTGCAGTTCTAAATAAAAAAAATATCTTCTCAGTGGCCAAAGAGATGCTGATCTCACTTAACATTAGATTCACAGTGCTGCCACCAGCTTGATTACATGTGCAGGTGAAGGAATGGGTTTTGATTTTCACCACACCCAAAGAGGCAGAGCAACTGCTTCAAAGTACATTCTCTACAAACTCTCACTTAGCGAATGAAGCACAACATGGGGCATGTTTGCCTGGAATGCAAGATGTGGTAAGTCGGAATCTATTCCTCAACTAAAGTGACTGTGACCTCCTCTTCCTAATCAACCTCCTGCTTGTCAGCTCTCATTCTTTCACAACAGTCAGTTCCTTCTGTGGCATTCTCTGATCCTCTCCAGTAACTGCTAGCAAAATATAAATCATTACCAGCCCAATCTTCAAAACCCACACTTTTTTCAGAGGGTTCACCCTCTTCAACCTCTCTGACCACATTAATGAAGCATCTATGAGAACTCAGCACCATGTCCTTTATGATAAGAATGTTCCACCCTTGACAGTCCAAGCAATTCAGAGATTCCAAAAGACTGATACCTTTGCTGATATGGGTTCTGACAAGACTGCTATACTTAAATAGAAGAAACCTTTATAGAAAAAACAAGAAAGGTCAGAACAACACAGATGTAGAAAGGAAGAGATAAAAAACTGGGAACAAAAATCTGCTCAGTGATCTTATGGTGGAAATAAGGGAATGAGAGGATGAAAAAGAGGTGTCCCTATGTGGCTCATTCCTCTTTCACTCCCACTCTGTTATTTGTATTTTGCCTTCTTATGATGAAGACCTGCTTCTTGGTAGATGCTAGCCAGGAACAGTTTAGATCAGGTTGTACCACATGACCATCTTCTTTTTCCTTTTTGGGACAGAGACATGCTGGGCCCTTCCTCTTCCTCCTACTCTCTTTATCTCTTTTTCTGTCACCCATCCCATAGCTCAGCACCTGGGGTTGATTTTTAATGTGTTTATTCTTCTGTTTCTTTTAGAGTGGGAAAGTTGAGGTTTTTACAGTTTGGTGTTAATAATTAAAATAATAAAAACTACCTTAATGTTATTGGGGTTAAAAATGATCTGACCTACAGTATTGTGTAGTTAGTCTTGCCCAAAATCACCCCTACCAAAATGTAAATCATTAAATATCAGGGGTAGGGGGCTTTTTCAGAAGGGTCATTCATAGGCACAAATGCATGCTGTGCTTGTGTGTGCATTCACCAGATTGCATCTGAGCAACCCTGCTGCTACTTTCAAAAGAAGTGTCCATGTGCAATATAAAGTCATTATTTGCAGTCAAAAGTTTGTTCAAATGCAATTGTCATCTTTTTTGCTGCACAATTCAGACAAAGCTGGACCATTTAATAGCTGGGCTAAAAGGCCTGGTTGTATTTTCATTTTAAAAAATAGTGGCAGACACATCTTGGATGGATCTTTTGTAAAATATTGCCCCAGACATCTACATATTAAACTCAATGGATGAGATTTTCAAAAGTCATAAAATAGACTCAATTCCTAGTTACATCAGGTTGGATTTTCAGAAGTCATACAATGGATGCAACTCCTCATTGTTTCAGGTGGGATTTTCAAAAGAAATGTAGCAACATAGAATCTGTCAACAGAAAAGGACCCCTTGTCCTACGCAGTGTACCCAGATATTCTCTGCCTTAACATAGATGCTGCTCCTATTTACTGTACGTCAGGTGAGATTATCAAACATCATAAAATGGACTCAACTCCAAAAGTTATGTCAGGTGGGATTTTCAAACATCATAAAATGGATGCCAACTCCTAGTTCTGTCAGGTGGGATTTTCAAAAGCCATAAGACAAGATTTTCAAAATGGCACATCTGTTTTATGAACACAGATGCAGGACATCTGCCCAAACTGGTAGATCTCATAAAACGTGGTCTCCCATTCAGGCACAAATTACGTCAAATGCACTCCAGGATTTATGTATGCATCTAAATTTGACACATGCATCATTTTTTTTTTGCTGTAAAGGACAGCAAGTGTCACAAATGTGTTGGGATGTTTGTGCAACCCCCTTGTTCCCAAGGGTTACAAGAATCCCATTAGAGTTAGTGGTAGGCAGGGAAGGCAACTAGTGATTTGCCAGTAAATGATTTTCAATCTGTCTCTCTCTCTCTCTCTGTTGTCAGTCTCAGCTGAGAGCTGGAGAGGTGATGTCATTTTATAACTCTTGCAGCTGCATAAGCCACACAGCCAGTCACTGTGAATGGGGAATTTAGAAACCTGTAGTCAGTTGGTGGCTGGAGTCTGCAGAGTGTAGATGCAGTTCCGGCAGCAGCTTTGACATACAGCCTCAGTGTTCCTGTTTGTTTTTCTTTCTCACACTAGTAGAGTACAGCATATTCTAGCTTTGTCTAAGTGGTGAAAACTGTCTTCAGGGATTTTCCTGTGTTTTATCCCAGGAGGGATGGAGCAGGCTGCCAGGATGTTAGAGGGAAATCCCCTGATCCTACCAGGACTTTACTGAAGCAGCCTTGTGTGACAACATCTATGAGTACTTTGTTTTGTTTGACACTGCCCAGGAGAAACTGCATTTTAAGGGTTGATTCTCTGACAAAGGGACCCTGTCACCTAAGACGTTTAAAAGTTGGCTGACCACAGTGGAGTCCAGTATGTGACCATCCACGTGAACAGAACTTTTACCTTTGACACCCCCGTTGTGTTCATTGCTGATGTTAAGTGTGATATACATTTCTAGAAAGCATCAACAGTAACTTCTGGTACAGTGTGAGGTGTATTTACCAGAGGGATGGCCCAGCATGAACTTGGAAACAAAAGGTGGGAGACCCCCATCTGGAGTAACCAGTTTAGTACTCTGGATTCTGAAGGGCAACTGTTTTCTTTTCTGTCAGTGCATGTGGCCAGTGCCTGAAGAACGTTCTACCCTAGCGTGTGGGTTTTCTCCAGTTTTGCCCCAGTGAGTGGGTTTTCTCCAATTTACCCCTTGTATGTGGGTTCTGTGAGTCTTGAGCCTCTTGTGCTCTGTTGTGGTCTGTGTGCCACAACTTATCCTATGCAATATGGGAAGTGTCCAAGTACTGGTCGTGTGTGCCTAGTTGAGGGAAATTGCTTGTGTGTGTGTTCTACAGGTGGCTAGTCCACAATTTCTACAGTTATCCTATACTATATGGGAAGTTTTGGAGTTCTGTACCTCAGATATTTGCATTTATTGTGTGTGTAACCCTTGGGGGTCCATCTTCACTTTGTGTGTTCCTACTTTGTTATGGAATAAAGCCAGACTCTAGAATCCCAACCTGGTTTGGACATTTATGTTATTGCTTCCTGTGTGTGGAGTTACTTGGGTACCCCTGTCCAGAAGTGCAAACCTAGCATAGCCCTGAGCAAGCATTTTCTTTCTGGGACCTGGGTTGTGGCCATGGTATTGGTCCCACCAGGTGTGTGCCAGGTAGTAGCCACCTTTGGTTTGTGTTTTATAATGTCGACTCCATCTGCATATCCCACATTGACTATGGTGGCACAATGTAACCCCCACTCCTATCTTTTCTCCTAGGCTAGGGGAGGTGTGCCTGCTGGTTAAATAAGGGGCCGGTTGGGGCTTACAAAAATGGGGGCTCATCCGGGATGTTGTTTAATTTAGGGAGAAAACACTGGATAGTTTGCTTGGGGTATGGCTAGCATTTTATCTGTCTGGCAGTGTGGTAGCTCAAAACTGGAAAGGAAGCTTTGCGCAAAAGGATCTGCCTAGGATAGTGCCATCTGTATGTGCCACTGTGTGCCTGCTGTTCAAGTGCTGCTGTGTGTTTGTGCCATTTTACTGAGGGACTGTAAAGGCATAATGTGTATGCCCTTGTCCTGCGTCAAGAACATTGACAGAACTTTTAAATTTCAAGTTTTATGTGCCAAAAGTAATGTGGACTTTGGGAAACAGAGAGATAAATGTATCCTGAAAGTTTCATGTTCATTGTATGTGAATTGAGGGAGTTGATAAAGAAATAGTCAAGTTCTGAGTAAAGAAATGGTCAAAAACAGCACTCCCGCAGTGAAATTTCAGCCGAGAAAAAAAGTTCAGTTTGCAGTTTAAATTTTGCCCTGCTCGACGATCACCATGGAGGAAGAGCGCAAGGGGAGAGAGAGAGAGAGAGAGAAAGAAAGGCTCATTTGTATGGCATCAAGTGATTGGTGCGACAGCAATCAGTCCTGACCCCTAGCCAGCTTCAGAGTGTAGCCCAGTGTTCGAAAAGGAAAGAGTGAGTTGTGTGTGAGCTGGTCAGTCAGGAAAAACCATCGAGGGGACTGAGAACATTCTAAATCTGTAAATACAAAGTTTTTCCGTTAAAATTCAGGCTCAACTCGTTATCTGACTGACTGGGAAGAAAGCGTGGCATTCGTGGTAACAATTGGTGGGATTGCCAGCCTGTTTCACCCCAGAGGCCTTCCAGGATTGGCTTTAGGTCGAGAAATTTCCATCGGAGTAAGCCAGCTACTGAATCAGTCAGTACCATTCAAAATAACTGTGCTCACGCTGTGTGTGACTTTAAAAGCCAGCTGGATCTGTGTGTGAGCAGTGAGATTGTTTTGCAAAGAAAGACTGTGAGTTGTAACGGTGCCAAATACAACAAGCAAATATTCTGAGCATAGACTGTGAGCATTTATTATGGATTGAGCAGCAGTATAATGTTCTAAGCAAGTGAAAGACTGCGAGTTGTATATTAGGCTGCAACAAACAGGCAATCCTGTAAAGAAATACTGTGGC
Source organism: Neoceratodus forsteri (assembly GCA_016271365.2). NCBI lineage: Eukaryota > Metazoa > Chordata > Ceratodontiformes > Ceratodontidae > Neoceratodus > Neoceratodus forsteri. The sequence goes on from CM057452.1 coordinate 1,784,153,296, forward strand.
TCTCAGTGACTTTAAGCATGTGCAAATAGTTGATTTGTGTGCTAATCATAAAGTCCTGCAAAAAATCATATAAATGTGCTGAGAAGTGTTAAAGCAGTGCAGTTGTTTACAGTTTGAGCAGAAATCAGTAGCAGAAAGGTCAGATGAGCAGTTTGTTTGAGTCAGAGACAGATTTGATGCCAGAGGAGTGCTGCTGCAGCCATTACGAGGTGGGGCAGTAAATGTAAACACAGCAGCAGAAAGCCATTTTAAGAGACTGTTCAGTGTATCATGAACAAGTAGTAATAACAGACTTTTATGTGTTTAATTGCAGATATGGCTTCGGGAGCATCCCACTACCTGGATCATGCCCGAGCTATAATAGCACTGGAGGTTGCTAAACTAAAAGAAATAGAGCAAGTTTTCTACAGTGAAGGTTTGCCTCTACATGTTGCAATCCTCAACTAATCTGTGAGAGTATGCTTCATGTTCCTCACAGCTGGAAGGGATGTGTTTTTAATTCCTCATTGTTCGGGTTGTCTGGTGAAGCATGATCTGTCCAAGGCACCTAGAATTCATCTGGCTCCCACCTGGACCAAAGCAGGAAACCCTGCATGTAGCAGCACACCTTACCAGGTTGAACCTGTTGGGGAGAGCCCCGTAGAGTGTGGCACAAAGGAATAGAGTGTGGATTTACTGCAAGGGCAGACATCTCATGATGTTTCCTCACCTGTGTCTCATATGGACAGTGCAGAGGAAGTATCCGTGGACCCATGGATAGAGGGCCCTAGTCCTAGCCTAATTGGGGAGGACAAAGTTCGAGAAACTTTGGATTGGGAGCTGTCTACCTCCATGCCTAGTGAGGAGTGGACTGTCTCAGGAGTGAGGATGACTGCTCACTCCTGGGCCCAGGTTCTAAGTGAGGAAGAGGAGGATGAGGATATGTATCTTCATGTTGAGGGTCTCATTGAGTGGCCTCAAGCTCTTGCCTCGAAAGAGCCAGAGAGAGAAGATGGTGACTCCACTGCTCTGCCTGCAGAGATAGTGAGGGACAAGTTCTTTCATTCTTTAAGTACGCAGAGCTGGATGAACCAAGACTGGCCACCCCCAAGCCATGCCAATGGACGTGTACTGATGAAGAGTAGTAAGGATGAGAGACTGGATCATAGGAGGGCCGACGCCATATATGGGAGGTCCTTTCCTACCTTTTCTCATAGAGTCTGGGAGGAAATTGAGCAGAGCAGGCAATCCTGGTTATTGGAAGAAGCAAGCAAGAATCTGTATCCAGGTGCAACCCTGTGTGTCAGAGATAGAGTTGTCAGTGATAGACTGAAATTCTGGAGATTGAGCAGGACGTTGTTTATGGACACTATACGATTTGTGGACAAAGCAGGGAATGAGACATTCCACAACATCAACTATGAACGCCCAGATGGGATCATAGTTCTTGCACCTCACCCAGAGTGGTATTACCCTTAATGGTGCAATCCCTGTGAATATGACCATGCCTACCCTGAGGGAAGCAGAGCAGTGACAGCGAAGTGTCTGCCATCCAGCAGTTGCTGTATCCATAGATTCCACCAGACTGCTGTTCCAGGATCCAAGGTGCATCCAAGATTTGTCTTCCCAGCAGAGTGCTTTTCCAGTTTCATTGCCTGGCCTTTCGAGATGACCTCAGCCCAGCTGTTTTCCTGATTCATTGCCTGGTATGCCAGATTACATCATCCCAGCTATTTTCCTGTTTCATGGTTCGATTTCTGAGGCAACAACAGCCCAGCTGTTTTCCTGTTTCATCGCATGTTTTCCAGAGGACATCAGCCCAGCTGTATCCAAATGATGCTGCCAGAGGGGGAGAGTCTTTGGCTGGAGAAGTAGATGATTTCATATTTGATCTTCAAGGGACTGGTAAGTCCAAACTTTTCTACACTTTAACTGACTTTACAATACACATCCTACACCTGGAAGACTTCCAAACTGTTTGAACTGTCCGCAAAAACTCTCCCTTTTAGACTACAGTGCTCCAGGACTGTGTTTCAGTGGGCTCTAGCCCAGGAGAGACTCTTTCATGGACCTTGCCTTTGGGCAACAACATTATATCACTAGATGGGACTTTTAGGGCATTCCATTTCCCCCAAAAAGTGTATTGTGTATAATGTCAGTGTTTTCTACTATTTTCTATTTTTATACTTTTCTATAAAATATTTTTGGGATTCTTTAGTGTTTGATGGAGTGGTTGTCACACTGTTGGTATGCAGATTTGGGGTGTTTTGTCTGTGTTATCTCTTTCAGGTGTTCCTGATGAAGAAAGAAATGAAGACCAGAAGAGGATTTGGGGAACTCAATCAGAGTTCCTCTGTGCTTTAGAGTGTTTAGGTTTGTGTGTAGTTGTTAACATGTGTTAACCATTGTTGTTTTCTTCCACAGGTGTACGTGTGGGGGATGTGGTGGTGTAATGCTTTGTATAGTATTGTTCTCTGGTGTTTTTGGTTTGCAGGTACAATGGGTTGGGGGGAGGTTCCCCTGTGGGTAGGTTGGATAGATAGTTTTTCCCTAGAGGGCTAGGGGGATAGACAGGTTGTGGTCCTGATCTGCAGTAGGGGCTGCAGCTCTGGTCTATTAGGGCATGCTTTTGGCAGTTCTCCTAGAGCCACTTATTCTCCATAGTAAGATCATAGAGTAGGGGCTGATGCATCAGCCAATGGCCTCTGGGCCCTTAGTGTTGTCTGCCTGTGCCTGGCACAAGGTAGGGAAGAAGTTAGTGCTACCTCCTTGTAGGCAACACATAGGGTAGGATGGTCTGGTGCCGGGTAAGGGAATGACTGGGAACCGTCATTTACCTGGCTAGGGGTGAGTATAACCCCCTTGTTCCCAGGGGTTACAAGAATCCCATTAGAGTCAGTGGTAGGCAGGGAAGGCAGCTAGTGATTTGCTAGTAAATGGATTTCACTCTCTCTCTCTCTCTCTCTCTCTCTCTCTCTCTCTCTGTTGTCAGTCTCAGCTGAGAGCTGAAGAGGTGATGTCATTTTAGAAGTCTTGCAGCTGCATAAGCCACACAGCCAGTTGCTGTGAGTGGGGAATTTAGAATCCTGTAGCCAGTTGGTGGCTGAAGTCTGCAGAGTGTAGTTGCAGTTCCAGCAGCAGTTCTGATATAGAGCTGCAGTGTTCCTGTTTGTTTTTCTTTCTCACCCTAGTGGAATACAGTATCTTCCAGCTTTGTTGAAGTGGTGGAAACTGTCTCCAGTGATTTTCCTGTGTATCATCCCAGGAAGGAGCAGGCTACCAGGATGTTAGGGGAAATCCCCTGATCCTACCAGGATGTTGGTGAAGCTGCCTTGTGTGACAACTTCTGTGAGTACTTTGTTTTGTTTGAGACTGCCCAGCAGTACCTGCATTTTAAGGGTTGATTCTCTGACAAAGAGACCCTGTCACCTAAGATGCTTAAAAGTTGGCTGATTACAGTGGAGTCCAGTATGTGACCATCCATGTGAACAGAACTTTTGCCTTTGACACCCCTGTGGTGTTATTTGCTGATGTTAAGTGTGATATACATTTCTAAAAAGCATCAACAGTAACTTTTGGTACAGTGTGAGGTGTGTTTACCAGAGGGATGGCCCAGCATGAACTTGGAAACAAAAGGTGGGAGACTCCCCCCATCTGGAGGGACCAGTTTAACACTCTGGGTTCTGAACGGCACCTGTTTTCTTTTCTGTCAGTGCATGTGGCCATTGCCTGAAGAAAGTTCTACCCCAATGAGTTGGTGTTCTCCAGTTTTGCCCCAGTGAGTGGGTTTTCTCCAGTTTACCCCTTGTATGTGGGTTCTGCAAGTCTTGAGCCTCTAGTGCTCTGTCGTGGTCTGTGTGCCACAACTTATCCTATGCAATATGGAAAGTGTCCAGGTACTGGCCGTGTGTGCCTAGTTGAGGGAAACTGCTTGTGTGTGTTCTACAGGTGGCTAGTCCACAATTTCTACAGTCATCCTATGCTATATGGGAAGTTTTGGAGTTCTGTACCTCAGATATTTCATTTACCGTGTGTGTTACCCTTGGGGGTCCATCTTCACTTTGTCTGTTCCTACTTTGTTATGGAATAAAGCCAGACTCTAGAATCCCAACCTGGTTTGGACATTTATGTTATTGCTTCCTGTGTGTGGAGTTACTTGGTTACCCCTGTCCAGAAGTGCAACCCTAACATAGCCCTAAGCAAATGTTTTCTCCCCGGGGCCTGGGTTGTGGCCATGGTATTGGTCCCACCAACTGTGTGCCAGGCAGTAACCACACTTGGTTTGTGTTTTATAATGTCTACTCCATCTGCATATCCCACCTTGTATATGGTGGCACAGTGTAACCCCCAACCCTCTCTTTTCCCCTAGACTATAGGGAGGTGTGCCTGCTGGTTAAATAAGTGGCCAGGGGAGGCTTACATTTGTAATATGCTGCAAGCACCCCAACTCATTTGTTGAGACACAGCACACACATCTAAAATATGGATGCTAGTGCTGCATCCTTACATTTAAAAATCCCGGTTGTAAAATGGATGCGACCCCTAGTATGTCAGGTCAGATTTTCAAATGTCATAAAGTGGATGCAACTTCTAGTTATATCAAGTCGGATTTTCAAACATCATAAAATGGACACAACTCCTCATTATTCTGGGTGGGATGTTTAAAAGCCACACAGTGGACACAACTCCTAGTTATGTCAGGTGGGATTTTCAAAAGTTATAAAATGGCTGCAGCTCCTAGTTATGTCAAGTGAGATTTCGACAAGGCATAAAATGGATGCAACTCCTTGTTACGGTGGGTGGGTTTTTCAAAAGTTATACAGCAAATTTAACTCATATTTACGTCTGGTGGAATTTTCAAAACTTATAAAATGGATGTTACTCCTAGTTATGTCAATGTCAGAAACAGCCTGGACATGTCTAGACCATGTTCTATATTGTTGGAGTTATTTCTAAATGTTGGAATTATCTGCAGAATTTCTAGCAATTTTATGGTACTTTATATCCAGCTTTGGATAAATAAAATGATAAATATAGATGTAAATGATAGATTAGGTTACACACAGTCTGAACTTTTCTGAAAATTGTGCCCAGGCACATTATAGTATATCTGAACTTTGTAAACTGGACATAACTACAGTATGTCAGAGTTTTAAAAATTTGACTTAGCTACTGTATATACTAGCTTTGACAACTAGACACGGGGTAATTTCACTTATGAAAGGTGTACAATACACAACTGCATCTTGACATTGCTTTGAAAGCCCCCTTTTCTTAGTTTACCTGCATTTCATGGAATGTCAACAAGACTAGGGATAGAGTAAAAATTAGAACGATCACTAACAATTGTAAACAAAAAACTGAGAATTGCTTTCTCTGACAAGGGTCTCATTTCACTGAAGCATATTTTAAGTATTTTGTAAATTTATGCAGCAGTAAGGACACATCCATACCCTTCACACATTATAGTACATCACTGTTTTTAATCTCTACCATGTATGACTTTAAACAGCCCAACTTAAATGTATTGACTTTCTTTCTAATGTCTGACTCAGTTTTGCAAATCAATTTTATATTAATATTAAGTGAGGCTAGTATGATGTTCAATAATTCCAGTGTCATTGACACTGTAAACAGTCCCGCAGTCTCAAGGTCCATAGATACAGTACGTGGCTTGCCTTTTGGTTAAAAAAAAAATTCTTCACCTATATCCCTCTTAGAATATTTGCCAATTCTGAGTTTTGGGCAGTATACAGCACAATATTTAAACAAGTTTGATTGGAAAATTGTATAAAGGAGGCAGTATCGTTATAGAGACTAGTGCACCAAGCTGTAAACTTAGTGACCCAGCAGGCCTGGGTTTAAATCCCAGTATTAGAAAATTGTCAAGCTTGAAAAGTGGAGGTGGTGCTGAGCAAAGCGGCTAGCCTGCTAATACACTTATAGTAAATTCAGCACTCACGGACCCAATTCAACAAATGCCAAGGCAGAGAAATAATTTCCAAGTAGTTTATTGTGTGGCAGAACAAGTAGAAAACATGCCGACCAGAGTCCTGAGCCCCAGCACTTCAGCCTAATCTGGGTCTTCATCAGGGGATAGGTCTAGATTCTGTACTACAAGATGGCAACCATGCTGGGCTGACCAGCTGATGTTTTCATTTTCTTTTTAGTTAGTTTAGTAGCATGGCTGGGTATAATAGTCGGGCTAAAAGTGAGTTATTTTTAGGCTTCTAGTTTTTATTTTGTAGTTGGTTTTATGTTTTTGCTGTTTATTTGCCTGTTATTAGACTCACACCCATTTGTGCTCACTCTGTGATCCAGCAGCATGTGGCTCATGGAACATTTGCTTGGTTTGCTGCCTGACCTTCTGTCTACATGGGTGGTTTTATTGTATTCACCAGCATCTGCCAGTGTCCATCATTCTTCATTTTGGCATTAATTTTCCGACACCTGAGCAGTTGACTGTCTGAGTCATGGAGCTGGTTGTCCCGGAGTTTTGCTCCTGGTGTCCAGTGTGGTGTTTTGCGGCATCTCCTGCCTTTGGTGAGCAACGGTGCACTTTCCACAGCCTGGGAACATTGGAGTGAGGTTTCAGTTTGCTGTTTTTTGACTGTTTGTTTTTTGGGGCACTTGGACTGGTCTTGGAATGCCTGGATTTGAATTACCCCAATGCTGAGTTCCCATGTGGCTTCTGCCAGTTGTGCTTAAGGCCTGCCACAGCAAGCTGTTTCTGCTGTTTGCCATGTTGTGGATGCTTTCACTAGCTAGCAGGTCAGCTGGCTGCTTTTTCCATTGCTTGGAATACTGTGCTGCATATCTGGACATCTGACTCTGTCTACCTGAAATGTAGTGGTAAGACATTGCTTCAGCTGAGTTTTGGCAGAAATACTAAATAATAATCTTCCAGTGAAGTTACACTGGGCCAGTTATCTGGGCTGGAAATCTTTTTCCTTAAAGTGGACTTTTTGGCAGTGAGAGTGCCAAATTATAGCTGTGACTCTTGAATTTTGTTTGATTTATGCAGTTGCATTTTACTTGTGAGCAGTGAGAAAGCCATGAGTATAGTGTTTGCTGGTTTAATTAGCCCAAGGAAGTGAGAGCTCCCTGTGGCACTTCACTTACAGAACCATTTTTCTGAATTTTGGGGTGTGAGTCTATTATCTCTCCTTTTATGACACTGAAAGGGAAATTATTTATCTGCAGACTCTAGACTACATATATTTGAACTTTCTTTGTCTTACAGGCATACAAATTTTTAATTTTGTTGAGATTCTCCTGTTTATTGTGAATTCTCCTATTTGTTGTACTTGCTATTTTCAGGTATGGAGGAGGTTATTATTATTGTGTTTTAATCATATATCAGTGTAGTGTTTGGTGATTGTTTCATGTTTGCTTGGTTTTGTGTTTGGTGTGTGTTCATTGTGTGATTGTTGGCGTGTGTTTGGTGTATTCTAACTTTTCTTACTTTATTGTTATACAGTAGTTAGCTATGTGTAGAGGTGTGCAGGTAAAAAGGCTTACCTACTCAGTGGACTTCCTGCGGTCACTTCATCCCTCTTTGGGGCTCCAGTTGTCTTTACTGGCAGGGGTGCTCAGCCACTGTCAGGAGCAGGGGCCCCTAAAGGGGTGGAGCAATTATCGCAGTGAGGGTCCCAAGTATGGTAATGTGGGGGGCAGAATCAGGGTAGTATGGACCAGGAGATGCCCAGGAAGGAGAAGGTACCAGGACAGAGGACAATCATACCTGGTGCCCCTCCCTATGGCTCTGCCAGATGTCACCAGGCAGCAGGTAGTGCATCCGGCCTGCTTGGTTCATCCCCTTTGGGCTGTTCTTTGTAATGCAAGATCAATGAGGAATAAGGCTTTGGTGATGGAATCTTTCATCACCAATATCTCAGTTGATCTTGTTTGCATCACTGGTTGGGTGATGATGCTGGCCCTGTGCTGGTGGCTTCTGTTCCTCCCAGTTATTCGGTCATGCATTGCCTGAGGAGGGACCATAGAGGGGACTGGGTGGCCATCTGCTTTAGATCCACCCTGGGCCTCACCACATTCCCAGTGCAAACACAAGTGTCCATCGAGTGTGTGGTTGCAAAATGTGTATTGGGAGTCAATGGCAGAATAGTTCTCCTCTACTGGCCACCGGGTGGTGGGAGTCTATTTTTTCAGGAGCTGGCAGATTTCATCACCGAGAAGGTGTTGAGCCCCCTAGGATTCTTGTCCTGGGGGACTTCAGTGCCTGGGTAGATGATGAATCCTGTCTTTTTGGATGAGAGCTCCTTCAGCTAATGTCTCAGGCTGTTTCCTCCAGAACACATATATATGGCCACTCTCTGGACCTGATCTTCTTACTCAGACTTGACATTATGGCAGTCAATATTGATCTGGTCATTTTGTCAGATCATCATGTGGTTGAGTTCCAGTGTGGGGCCCCCTGTAAACTAGCTCCCCCTGTGAAGTCAATCCGGTGTCATCTGAAAAACAAATTAGAGCCTTGCCAACTCCAGGAGTCACTGGTTGTTCAACCTTGATGCTAGCCTGTGCTCAGGGTTCAGAAGTCAGGGTCAAGGCTTATAATACAGCCTTGACCGAGGCACTGGACCTGACTGCACCTTACCACATTCGCCCCTTGACCTCCCGGCAGCTCTCACTATGGTATTGTGCTGAGCTGTGCTGGTTAAAGACTAAGTGGCATAGGTTAGAGCATTCCTGGAGGTAGTCGTGCTCTGAGGAGGACAGGTTGGCACTGTGTCTCCATTACTTGGAGTATCAGCAGGCAACTGATCTTAAGAAGACTGAATTTTTGTCAAGATCAATTGCTGTGGCAAGGAACCGTTCAGCTGCGCTGTTCCACACTGTTGACAGCTGATTAAATCCCTCCTGTCTCCAGTCTAACAGCATTTTCTGTAGAAAAGTGTGAACAGTTCGGGCAGTTTTTTGCTGAAAAAGTGGTCTCTATCAGGGCAGGTATTACCTCCTTTGGTCCAGTTTCTACTGAAGGTGATCAGTTTGCTAGTAAACATCATCTGCCGTGTTGGACTGAGTTTTGGCCGGTTTTGGCAGATGAGGTTCTTCAGGTACTCCCCAGCATGTGTCCCACCACCTGTGCCCTGGACCATGGTCCAACGTGGCTTGTCATCAGCTGCTTGGATTTCCTGGGATCAGTGTTTGTGGAAATTATCAATGGGTCAATAAGAAAGGGAGTTTTTTCTGCATTTCTGAAAGAGGATGTAGTGAGATCCCTCCTTAAAAAGCCATCTAGTGACCCTGATGTTTTTGCACACTATAGGCCTCTGTCTAGTCTTCCCTTTCTGTTGAAGCTTATTGAGAAGGTGGCGTCTGAACAGCTGGTTGAGCGCCTGGAGTCATTATCCATCTATGAATCTCTCCAGTAAGGTTTTTGGCCATGGCACAGCACTGAAATGGCTTTGGTCTGGGTGGCACATGATCTCTTCATGGCGAGGGACCAAGGACACTATACCATTCTGGTGCTCTTGGACCTATCCTCAGCATTTGACAAGGTAGATCATGGGATGTTGTTGGATCATCTGAAGAACTATGTGGGCGCTACTGGCACAGTTTTGCACTGGTTTCACTCATATTTGACCGGAAGATCGTAGCATGTTGTCCTAGGAAGTTTTTCTTCAGGTTTTTTCGTGCTGCCTTGTGGTGATCTGCAGGGTTCCATCTTGGTGCCCCTGTTGTTCTCCATGTATATGCTGCACCTGGGAGAGAGATAATTAGATGGTACAATCTGGGGATTCACTGCTATGCAGATGATACCCAGTTGTACTTGCCTGGTGCCCCTGTTGATCTTTCCACCATAGATATGCTGAGTCAGTGTTTAGCTGAGATAAATGACTGGATGTCCACAAACTGTCTATGTTTCAACCCCAGCAAGACAGAGGTTATGGTGAATAAGTTGGGGTGTGGGGGTATTTTCGCTGACAGGAGACTGCACGTCCTTGTGGCTGATGGTCATCCCCTGTTGGTGATAAAGGTGGTCAAGGATCGTGGCATTACCCTTGACGATCAACTTGACTTTGAAAAACAGGTCTCATCGGTCATTACAGCCAGCTTTTTCCATCTTTGGAATATTGCCAGGATCCATCCATTCCTGACTCCAACTGACTTGGCTGCAGTTATCCATGCCTTTGTTACTACCTGGCTTGATTACTGTAATGTCCTGTACCTAAGGCCGTCTGGAGGTTTGATGCATCGCCTGCAGCTAGTGCAGAATGCTGTGGCTAAGATGTTGATGGGCACCTCTGTGAGGGACCATGTCACTCCTGTCTTGAGCTCTCTACACAGGCTACCTGTGAGTGTGCACATCACCTCCAAGATAGGCTTGTTAACATACAAGGCCTTACGCAGTCTGGGACCTGACTATCTAAAAGAGCTCCTGATTCCGTACTCTCCTATCCACCCCCTACACTCCACTGAGGCTGGCTTATTAGTTGTACCATCCTCCCATTTAAAAAGATTGGGAGACAGGGCCTTTGGGGTGGCTGCTCTGCTCCTGTGAAATTCTCTTCCACCACACATTAAGGCTGCCAGCATGGTGAAGGCCTTCAAAACCTCTTTTAATCCTATTTATTTGATAAGGCTTTTAATTTTCTTTGGATAACTTATTTTGGGGTGGTGTTATTGCATTTTACTGTTATTTTGTTAAGTGTTCTGAGCCCCTGGATAGGGCGCTATATAAATAAAATGTGCCGTGCCTTACCTTGTCTTGTCACGGAGGTCTACCATTTATATTATTTTTGGTGGCTAAATTAACATTCAGATTAACACATTAATAAGACTCTTCATTAAACTGGTGGAGTAACACTTTCAGCAAATAAATTACTATTTACTTCAGTCTGCTGGTACAAAAAACTTTCACCTTCTGTGTCTTTGTCAATATATGTATCAGACTGTATAAATGATGTCATTACCACAGACAAACCAGCCAAAAGCCTGGGTAATGTTATACTATTTTAATTCATTACTTCAAAATGAAATTAAAAAATACCCTATTCAAATCACTTATGAAGTAATGAAATAACACAAAAGTTTTGTTTTTAGAATTTGCAAGATGTAGCAAAGGAAGCTAGTAGGAAGAAGTAGGATAAGTAATTTTGCTGCTCTGTGCCTTGGACTCATTGATAAGATCTGGTGTTAAACAACTGTGTGTGTTCTGTCCCCCTTGGGAGTTCTGAGGTTTCAAGGAGAACCAGTCAAGGAATGAAGTCACCACTGCACTGTGCACACTGCCTTGCCTTTAAGCCTTTATTAAAGGTATGCAACCATTGCCTAGAACTGGGGGGGGGGATCTCAGTAACCAGCTAAGTGTTATAAAATATACTGTGTTCAGTGAGTGCTTATTTTCTTTTTTCCAGGTGTATGCTGTGAGCATGGCTAATGGTGAGCCACAGAGCCACAGAGAGGGAAGTTGGAACCAGAAGAAGGCTGGGAAACTGAGAAAAGGAATGAACCCCTCAGATAAGCCTACATAAAAGTCCCTGAAATTAATTAAAGTCTGTGCTATTTTTTTTTTAACTCAGCAGTAGCTTCTTTTGCAGGAGAGTGAAGTTAACAGATATAATTTATGGATGCCATTGTTTGTTGATCCAATTCATCCATGAGCTGCAGGAAGTGTGATGAACACCTGAGGAATATTTCTCTCCAAAAAGGTAACGTTGTCATGTACCTTAATATCAGTGGACAAATACACAGTATGTGCTGTCTAAATTTCTTATCTTCCTGGAACTTCTGAATTCACTGCAGCTTCTGGGGGTTTTATGCTTGGGACTTGTGCCACCTGGCATATAACTAGAACCTCAAAATGGTCCATAAAAGGAGTTTTTCCAGCCTGACTTTGGGCCTAAAATAAACAGAAAAACTTTCTGACAGGATTAAGAAGCCTTGACCTTTTCCTATACATAACCTGTTATGAACTCGCTAATTGCAAGACTGCAGAATAGATATTTTATCTTGGGACATGCTCCAAAATGAATATGGTTTCAGTGCCCTTGTGATTACCTTTAAGATATTGATTTCATATACTGTATGTTCAAAGTTATATATTTTAGGATTGTACTATAGTTATGTTGTTTATTTTTACTTAATTATGTCTTAACTTTACATGTCATGGAACCTAAATTGTCATTAAGCAAAACCATTTTTCTAACTATGCTCACTTTTAAAACTGGTGCATGGAAATCTATAATGTAAGCCCTATTAAGAACCATGTGATCATCTATATTTAGAGGAATTAGTTACCAAATAAGAGTTTTTTCCCTCAAGCTTTCTAAAAACCTATCTTATGATTCTGCCTTTTATCTTAGTTGATAGCCTGTACCCCGCTGCTCTAAGGTGTGACACACTGGGCAATGTGTGGGCCTACTTGAGTCCAAGAGATGAGAATGTGGGACAAATGGCCAGAGATATATAAGCAGGAAAAGTCTTTATGGTTCCTGTTGGATTTCAGTTTGTTACCAGTTTATAAATATTCTGCTGAATGAATGACAAATAGGGGCAGATTCCTTATTCTGCTTTAACGTTTGTCTCATTGAATTTTCATTTAAAACAGCAGATCAAACAGGTATTACTTTTCAAGTCTGTCTTAACCCGAGAGATCAAATTCTGCTAGAATATTGTTTGAGTCATGGTGTTCCCAAGTATTTACCTTTGGTCACCTTTGGAGCCTGTTGGTTGTGACCCAGGTCTAACCCCCATGGGAGGGGTTTCAGGGCCTTATGAGGGGTCGGACTAATAATTTGGTTAAGAGGTGTGTTGGGATACCCCATGAAGGTTTATTTAGCCTTCTCTAAATTAGATTCACCTATTTTCCCATGCATCAAATTTGATTGTCCCCCATTCTCATGGGTTTCTTACTTTGCTCGGTTTTAAAACTGAATCTATGGGATCCAATGCCACCCACAGGAGGGTGGCATAAGATCCCACAGGAGAAGGAAACAACTCCTGGTGGGGAACTCAAATGTTAGGGGGGTAGAACTGGAGAGGGAGGTAAGATGCCTGCCTGGTGCCATGGCATGGAGGGACAGGAAGTGAATCCTCAGGATCACGGGAGCAGCAGCACGGGAGAGGGAGCTGGATGTCATTGTCCACCTAGGGACAAATGACCTAGCTGGGAATGGGGTCAGAGCTGTGCAGGACGAGTTTGTGGAGTTGGGGAGAGGCCTTAGACAAGTAGCATGCATGGTAACCTTCTCAGAGGTACTGCCTGTCTATGGCATGGGTGAGACTAGGGTATTCTGTACCCTGGGATTCAATGAATAGTTGAAAAACTGGTGCGGAGCACAGGGTTTTGGCTTCATTGGGGACTAGGGGTTCACCTGGAAGGATATAGACCTATACTGGCATGATGGTCTGCATCTGTCTGGGAGAGGAACCAGGATATTAGGTGATAGGTTTAAATGCTTCACTGGCAAGCTTTTAAACTAGCCAAGGGAGAAGGTACTGAAAAGGGGCATGGAATTCCCAGCCTTCCACCACAAAACAGGGTCATTAGAGAGGTTAACACCAAGGTAGAGAGGTCAATAGAGGGCAGGGCAGGGGTAAATGGAGAAAAAGGCAAAGGCAGTAAGTACAGAGATAGGGCTACAAGGGGTAAGGCCATCAAAAAATGGAGGGCGATGAGTACCAATGCCTGTAGTCTGGATAATAAGCTTCCTGAACAAGTGGCCTTAATGGAAGAGGGACACCTGGATATTGTGGCAGTCACAGAAACCTGGGTCACAGAGAACCATGACTGGGATGTCAACATTCCAGGGTACAAAATCTACAAGAGGGACAGAGAGGATAAAAGAGGAGGAGGAGTAGCTCTCTACATAAGGAAAGGGATCAAAGCAATGGAACTAAAGGGTAAACAGGGAGGAAAGGAGGCACTGTGGGTCACCTTGGAAACAGGAAATAACACCACAGTCTACACAGGGGTTGTATACAGACCCCCATCTCGGGGAGGAAATGGACAAGGAAATAATAGGAGGCATCCTTAGAATGGCAGAAAAAGGGAAGTTATTGTTGATGGGGGACCTGAATATGCCAGATGTTAACTGGAGCACATTTGCTTCAGCCACATCCAAGAGCAAAGTCATTCTCGATGCCCCACAGAGGGCATGCCTCAGGCAGCTAGTGTTGGAACCCACTCAGGAGGGAGCAGTCTTAGACCTGGTACTCTCAAACAGGGACGGTGAGATGATCTCAGATTTAGAAGTGGGTGGCCATCTGGGAACAAGCAATCACCAGACAGTGTGGTTCACAATAAACACAGCCATGGAGTCAAGCCATACAAAAGCAAGAGTACTGGACTGGAGGGTCAGGGGGATGACTTTGGCAGAATGGGAGTGTTTCTAAGGAATCCACTAGCAAAAGGGCAGGAAGGAGGGTTGGAGGAACAATGGGGAAAAATCAAAACTGCTATCACTGAGGCAACAAGCCTTTGTGTGAAGCAAATAAACAAAAAAAATGAAGGAAAAAAACACTATGGTTCTCAAAAGAGGTGGTGGGGAATGTTAGGGAGAAAAAGATAGCATTCAGAAAGTATAAGGAATCACAGAAGGAGCAGGACAGAGAACTGTACCAGTTAAAGCAGAAGGAAGTGGGGAAGGCAGTCAGACTAGCAAAGGCCCAAACCAAGGAAAAGATAGCCAACTCAGGTAAGGAGGGATATAAAACCTTTTATATGTACATTAGAGAGTGAAGAAAGACCATGGGAGGGATAGTGAGGCTTAATAAATAGGAGGGGGTGGGCAGAGGGTGACAGTGAAAAGGCAGAGATACTGAACGAATACTTTTGTTCAGTATTCATGAAAGAAAGGACTTCCGGCGTGATGGCTGCCTGAGTCTGTTCGATCGCGAGGAGCTCCGTTACCAACCTCGCTCAAATCGAGCTTTTAAAAGTCTTTTAAATGTCCCCTACAAGAGCTATACAGTTTGAGAGAAGGTAGCAGATAAATCGAACGGATTTTGGTTTCCAGACACGAGAAGTTGGGGGGATGGATGCCGAAATGAAGAAGGCCACATTGAAACACACACCACTCTCTACCCCATCCAAGAAAAAGCAGTCTAAAAGATCCAAGGCCCAGGAGGGCGACTTGACCTCATCCACTTCTTTGCCAGAAGTGCTTAGTGAGAAACGATTCTTGGAAGAGCTAACGCCTATAAAGGACACATTACTAGTGTTAGCTTCGGAGTTGAGAGGCATGAGGGCTGACTTTAGATCAGCTTACTATTCGGACCTCGGACAATGAGGCCCGCATATCCTCACTGGATGATTGGCGGCAGCGTCAAGAGCCAGAAATGGTGCAGCTAAGGCAAAGGCTTAAGAAAGCTGAGGATAAACTAGAAGATCTCGAAGGGAGATCGCGGAGGAACAACCTGGTTGTATTGGGATTGCCTGAAGGGGAAGAGGGGCCAGTACCAGTCACGTTTGCCCAGAAACTCTGCGAGAGATTAGCAGGGCCATCTCCTAATGGCCTCGCTTATAATTGAGAGAGCACCGCCCCTAAAGCCTATGCCGCATGTGGGCTCCCTCCCGGCCCTTCTTGTTCAAGCTGCTCAATTTTCTGGATAAACAATACATTATTACCAAATTGAGAGAGCTACAGGAAATTAAATGGGAAGGAAAAAGGATAAGGGTGGCACAGGATTTGCCATATATGGTTCGACAGAAGCGCTCAGCCTTTCACCCTGTGGTTTCCAGGCTTATTTCGGCGAGTATCAAGTTCAGAGTCAGATACCCAGCAACACTGCAAATATCCCACGATGGGAATTGGCATTCGTTTGAGGCAGTGGATAAAGCAAAGGAATTCTGCAAGCGTAAATTCCCAGATTTGTTTAAATGAGTTTGCAGTGCCATCTAGTGGACAATGGTTGCAAATTAGAACTCTTGTTGTGTGGTGTGCACTGTATGGACCTGCTTTTCTTATCTGGTTTCTACATAATTAGAAGGACATCCTGGGTTTAAATAATAATAACGAAGGTTCGCAAGTACATTGAGGCGGTTGCGCCTCTTACATAAATATGGGACCAGACTCATAAAGTAATACGATAAATAAGGAGGGAAGATTTTTTATGTTACTTGATGGCTGTATGATTGTTAAAAATTGGTGGGAAAAGCAAAGTAATGGTATCATTAACGAAGGCTATTTCCCTTCTTGATGTTTATGTAACCAGATGCTTGGGTATCCAAAGGGGTGAAATAGCAGTTCAGACACTATTTTAAGTAGCCTTGGCTTGGAAATGGATGGGCTTAATTTTTGTTGGAGGCAAATAGCATTGTACCTTGATTTGGAAAGGTTAGATTTCAAATAGTTATAAGGGTCACTACCTGGTCTTTGTTTGTAATTCTTTTGATAATGAGATTATGGAATTTTACATTTAGGCATCTATTTCACTCGCAATTATAACTGTGAGTTCGGGGGAATATTTTGGGGGACAAAAATAATTCCTGAGATGGGAGTGAGGGAGGAGAGGCGTTAAGTGAGAGAACTCATCAGGCGGCATGGACGTCATCATGCCAGAGAGGGAGGTAGGAATTCAGTCTTTGGGACTGGAAGACATAAAGATAGTACCAATAGAGAGAATAGAAAGAGAAGCGGAGGGGGACTGAGGGTGGGGGTGGGATTTAGGGGTTGGGAAACATGGGAACGTGGGGACCAGTATGGAAATAAGGGTAGAGAGAAGGAGGGGAGGAAATGGGATAGGAAGAGAGAAGAGAAGAAGGGAGGGGGGAAGGGGGGATAGGGAATGGAGCCACTTTTTGGAACAATATACACTGGTGCCAAGTGCAAGAGTCACCAGCACGAGCTCCTTTAATAAAGTATTTTACTATGAAAATTATATCATGGAATGTTAAGGGCATTAGGTCACGGGTGAAGCAGCTTCAAATAATTAAGCATCTAGAAGTACTGAACTGTCAAGTCACTTTACTGCAGGAAACGCATATATTAGAAGGAGAAAATAACTTGTTAAGGAGAGGACCGATTGGGACAGTACATGCAGCAGGGAAATCCACATCCCAATGTGGGGTTGCAATATTGTTTACCAAAGGGATTCAGTTTTTAGAATTGCAGAAGGTAGTTGATCCTTTTGGAAGATTCCGCTTTTTGAGAGGAATTCTAGAAAATAGAGAAGTTTTGGTTGGTACTATATATGGTCCGAACAGAGATTCCCCAGATTTTTTCGTTAACCTCTCGCTAAATCTTGCTCCTTTCAGTAATCTCCCTATGATATTAGCAGGAGACTGGAACTTAGTGATAGACTCTAACTTGGACAGGTCTGTTTCCATAGGGCAGATTCTGTCCCCAGCCCAGAGGTCCCTTTGAGACTTAAGGGATACATACGGTCTGCGAGATCCCTGGCGGGTTCTGAACCCGGATGTAAGGGCTTACACCTACTATTCCCCTGTGCATAAGTCTTTCTCCCGAATCGATTTTTTCCTGCTGGATCAAAGGGTTATGTCAGGTCTAGTGAATAGTGGGATTGCCCCCAGAGTGCTTTCTGACCATTTTTCAGTTTGGCTTGAGGTTAATTTAGCTTCACATATCCATAAAGATACAATCTGGAAGCTAAATTCTCAGCTCCTTAGCCAGGAGGATACAGTTAAAAAGATCAAGGATCTTATACAGCAATTTATGGCCCAGAATGACGGGTCTATTTCTGACATTGATAAAATATGGTGCGCATTAAAGTGTTGTATACGGGGGGAATTTATTAGAATATCGGCTACCAAAAAGCGGAAGCAGGAAATTAAGGTTAAGGCTTTGTTAGATGAGATCGGTATTTTAGAAAGTTCACTATCAAAGCCCCCATTAGAGAAAGAGATGCTGCAGTTAGAGGTTCTAAAAAGTGAGTATGCGGAAATACTGAGAGAGAGAGTGGAATATGCCCTCTTTCATACTCAAGCCAAATATATTGAGCAAGGAGAGCGAGCTAGTCACCTCCTGGCGATGAGGCTAAGAAAGCAGGAGGAGTCACGATTGATTCCCTATGTTTATTCCCTATCAAACAATGCTGTTTTAACAACTCCTAGACAAATTGCTAAAGAATTTGAATGTTATTATAGTCATTTGTACACTCCCCCAGAAAATGCTCCCTCACCCAAGGACATCCGAGAATATTTGCCTACGTTAGAGGTAGCCCAGCAAGAACTCCTGATTAGTCCTATTTCTTCTCAGGAAATTAAAGACACTATCAATTCCTTAGCCAGAGACAAAGCCCTGGGCCCAGATGGTTTTTCATCCAACTTCTATAAAACTTTTGAAAAAGAATGAACCCCTATCCTCCTACGTTTATTTAACTTCATATGTCAAAAGAGAATTACGGACAAGACACTCCTGGAAGCTATTATAGTTGTATTGCTGAAGCCTGGTAAGGAGAAAAATTAAGTTATGAATTTCCATCCTATTTCATTAATGAACTATGATATAAAAATGTTTGCTAAAATACTGGCTGTATGGATGGCTAAAATTTGGATGGGGCTACTGAGTCCTGAGCAAGTGGGCTTTGTACAGGGTAGAATCTCATCGGACCACATCCGTAAATTGTCACATATTTTCTCCGTGTCCAGGGAGGCAGACAAACCAATGGCGTTGGTCTCCCTGGACACGGAGAAAGCATTTGATAGGGTAGATTGGGTATTCCTTTTTGATACTCTAGCAGTAATGGGTTTTCCCTCCCCCTTTATTTCCTGGATTAAATCATTATACTCTGCACCTAGGGCAAAGGTATACTGTAACAGAGTTTTGTCCTCTGCCTTCCCTTTAAAATCTGGTACCAGGCAGGGGTGTCCACTATCTCCGTTACTATTTAATTTATATTTGTAACCACTTATAAGATGGTTAAAAGCCTCTCCAGGAATTCAGGGGATTAAGGTAGGGAATTTTCATCTAAAAATATCAGTTTATGCGGATGATATTCTCCTCCACATTTCTAACCCCTGTGAGTCCATTCAATCCGTCCTCCAAATAATTCACAATTTCGGTACGGTATCGAATTATAAACTCAATATTGGTAAATCAGAAGTAATGCCCTTGAATCACCTGCTTTCTAGAGATGATATTACCCCATTATCAATGGTATGGTCTACTCAACTCAAGTACTTAGGTTTAACACTCTCTACATCTGTATCCCGGATGAAAAAGCTGAACTTGGACAATCTGGTCAAAGAAATTCGATTAGATTTGAATAGGTGGAGCTCCTAGCATTTATCCCTTCAGGCAAGGATTAGTGTCATTAAGATGAATGTGTTGCCGAGGGTATTTTATCCACTCAACATGTTAAATCTTTACCTTCCTTTGAGTTGGTTCCGTAGACTCCACAATATTATCTCGCTGTTTATATGGAGGGGTAAGACCCCACGCAGAGCAAATAACCGGCTCAGCACTCCTAAGCAGTGGGGGGGCCTTAAACTCCCCAATTTTTTCCATTATTATCTAGCCAGTCACATGGCTAAGTACATGCGTTGGGGGGTTAACCCAAGGGACACAGGGGCTACCTTCAACCTACCTATTTGGCTGCAGTTGGAGCGGAATTTACTAGCCAAATATTCCCCAGAAAGTCTTTTATTTGTCAGCCCGAGTAGGTTAACCAGCAATTTAAAAGGTACAGTTTTGTACACCTCGTTAAAGGTGCACTCACAGCTTTGCAGGACCATGAAGTACAATAACCAAATGGATCTGTCACAACCGGTATTCGATAAACCAAATTTTAAAATTGGGGATAGGATTATAAGGGCCCCCAATGAATGTTCGGACCTCCAAGTTAGAGTCTGTGATTTGTTGTTAGATGGTACACTGAAAGAGACTCCGGAGATTTTAAGCTCTTTACAGCTTCCAATAAATATTATTTCTTTGGTATCCAACTTAGGCACGTGTTAATAAGGTGGTTTGGCTTAAAAAAGATGGAATACACAGCAGTCTTCTCCCCTTCAGCTATTTCTTGATTGTGTTAATCAGCCACATGCTATATCTCATCTGGTGTCGCAGATATATTTGGCGCTTAACACAGAGGGGATGGGCCAACCTAGTTACTGGATACAGCAGTTCCCACAAGAGAATTTTTCCTGGGAAAAAATCTGGGAGGGAGTTTATCAGTATATCAACAATGATCATTTAAGGCTAATGCAGTTTTATATTCCTCATAATATTTACTACACCCCAGTTAAATTGCATGGAATCGGTAAGATAAGGAGTAACCTGTGTTTTAGGTGTGAAGTAGCCTCCGGAACGCTACAGTATTTCATATGTTATGGGATTGCCCCAAAGTAGCATCTCTCTGGAGTGCTATTAGGGATAGAGTGGACCCACTGTTAGGGCTGCAAGACTTTTTCTTACCACAGATTTGTATTCTGGGGAATTACTCCACTGTTCCTTTCAAAGAGAAAAAATATTATATGGCCATTATCTCTCTGTCAGTAAAGTGGCTTGTACTTCGATATTGGAAGGACCAGCATGTAATATCTTATCTAGAATGGGTTAAGGAGTTATTATATAACCTAAGAATTGAAAAAGCATTTGCAAGCTTAAGGGGTAAACTTTCTCTGTATAAATCTAGATGAGACAAATTTCTTACGCTTTGGTCTCTTTCCCCTTTTTCCTAGTAAAGTAGGGGGAAGCCAGGGTAGTAGTGTAGGGGGGTTAAAATCCCAAAAGGTTGCCTTATACTAACCTTAAGAGGAATTAATTTAAGGCTCGTGTCTGTTTGAGGGTGGGCACCATTGGGGGAGGTAGATGTGGCTCTGAGGGATGGGGGAGGGGTAGGGGGTTGGGGAGGAACTATATATTACTTGGTTGAAGGGCATGTAGAAGTGTTCTTTTTGCTTCCTCTGTGTTAAGGATCACAAGCAAATCATGGAATCATAATTGCATGGTATTTGTATCTGGGAGTTTTCATGCCCTTATACTATTGTATTTTTTTGCTCAAGATGTAGGACTAAAGTTGAAATGTTGTACTTGATGGTAAAAGAATAAAGTTTATTTAATTTAAAAAAAAAAAAAAAAGAAGAGGAGGGGGACGTACCTAAACCAAATAATAGAAGAACTCTGGATGGGGGGATCGATACTAGTCCATTCACAGAAGAAAGGGTCATGAAAGAACTCCTAAAACTCAAGCTGGACAAGGCAATGAGGCCTGATGGGATTCACCCCAGAATTCTAAAAGAACTAATGGGAGAACTAATGACACTAGTGACTACCGTCTTTAACAAATCATGGGAAGAGGGCATGGTACCTGAGGACTGGAGGAGGAGAATGAATGAGATTCCCTTTCACAAAAGTGGGAGCAAGGCAGAGGCAGGAAACTACAGACCTGTTAGTTTGATCTCAGTGGTAGGGAAAATGATCAAATCAGTTCTGAAAGAAATAATTGTTGAATACCTAGAGGCCAGAGGGGCACAGGACCCAAGGCAGCATGGATTCACAGTGGAAAGGTCATATCAGATGAATCTAATATATTTCTTTGACTGGGTGACCAAAGTAGTAGACCAGGGAGGGGCTGTGGATATGGCCTACCTAGACTTTAGCAAGGCATTTGACACAGTCCCACACAAATGATTAAGAAACAAGTTTGCCAGCCTGGGAGTGGGTACCAGGGTGGTAGTCTGGGTAAAAAATTGGCTGGACAACAGGACACAGAGGGTAATAGTAAATGGAGTCCATTCCAAAGAAAGGGGAAGTTACTTGTGGGGTACCGCAGGGTTCAGTACTGGGGTCGGTTCTCTTTAATGTCTTTATAAGTGACATTGCAGGGTCTGGAAGGGAAAGTATGCCTCTTTGCAGATGACACAAAGATCTGTAACAGGGTTGATAAACAAGGGGTGGGGGAGGATGAGAAAGGACTTAGCAAGGCTGGAGGAATGATCGAAATTATGGCAGTTTAGATTCAATGCAAAGAAGTACAAAGTAATGCACCTGGGAATCAAAAACCCAGGGGAAGAGTACACATTGGGGGGGGAGTTACTAACAACAGCAAAAATGGAAAGGGACCAGGGGGAGTCATATCTGAAGACCTAAAGGTAGGCAGGTGGTACCCTATCAGGATACCAAAGCTGAGGATCCTGACATGTACGGGCCCGGCATCGGTATCCCAAAATTAGGGATGCCTAACATTTCAGCCCGACAGTGAAATGTCATTTCACTAGGTGAAATTGTATTTTGCTTGGTGAAATGCTGGGTTATGCCAGCGGAACATGGTTCCACCTGGCATAACCATATGAGGATGATGGAGTGAGGTGCTGGCCGAGCTACCCCGTGGAGCACTAATGCTCCTACAGCTCACCCAGCAGGCTGTTGAGGATGTGGTTCTGCTCCTGCAGTGGGAACTTTAAAAAAAGCATTTTCTACCCCCCGAACCTAACAACCCAACTCCACATCCGCCTCCCTCAGAGTTGGTTATTTTAGTTAGGAGGTGCGGGGGGCTTCGTCCCTCTCATAATGCAAGTCCCCATTGGGATTTTGATTTTTGGTCTCCTGACCTCGGCATAGTGTAGGTCAGGAGACTGCATTTTGGGATTGCATATGTAATCCAGGCAGGCAATGTGAGAAGGCAGTAAGGAGGGATGGGGGGATACTGGGATGAATAGGGAGAGGCATCAAAAGTAGAAAACAGGAAGTTGTCATCCCTCTGTACAGACAGTTGGTGAGACCCCATCTGGAGTACTTCGTGCAGTTCTGGGTACCCCATCTCCACAGTGACATAGACAGGATGGAGGCAGTCCAGAGGAGGGTAACTAAAATGGTGCAGGGTCTGCACCAGAAACCGTACGGAGCGAGACTAAAGAAGCTTAATATGTATGCCCTCAAGGAAAGGAGGGAGAGCAGGGACATGATAGAAACTTTCAAGTACCACAAGGGAATCAACAAAGTCCAAGAGGGTAGCATCTTTCAGAAAAAGAGATGTGCAAGAACAAGGCAGCACAATTTGAAGATAGAGGGGGGATGGCTCGGGGCAACACGAAGAAGTATTTTTTCACAGAAAGGGTGGTGGACACATGGAACTGCCTCCCTGAGGAGGTCATGGGGTCAAAAACAGTGGGGGAATTCAAGAATGCATGGGACAGACATAATGCAATTATAGTGGTGGGTAGGAGGAAGTAGGTTGTTGGTTAACTAGGATCTGCAGCTTATTCAATAGGTAGGGAAATGGGCAGACTGGTTGGGTCAAGCGGTCCTTATCAGCTGTCAAAATCTTTTTCTATGTAGCTTTAAGGATTCAGTTTATAGCTTTCTGTCTTGCTGTTGTCAAATTACTGTAGTTAAATATTTAAGCAATGAGGCACGACAAGGTGTGTGTTATCGTGTAATAACGTCACCCCTGGGGTGGGTTGAAGCACGAGGCAAAGCCGAGTGCTTCCACCACTCCAGGAGTGATGTTATTACACAATAACACACACCCTGGAGTGCCTTATTGCAATTATACAATGGCTCGATGTTATACAAAATAAAAAAAATATTTAAGAAAGGTTTTAGTAGATTTTTAGTGTGGCAATATACTAACATACTAACATACTATTTGCCAGCAGATTAGGCCTTACGGTCCATCGAGTCTGCTCGAACCTCAGATCCCTAGTTGGGTGCCGAGGCCCTCCCCTCCCTTGTGTTCCAGAAACCCCTATCATCCATTCCCACCCCCCTGGGACAGGCCATCATCTGATACATCCACTTTCTGTCTGTCCCACCCTCTCTTGAAGCCCTCCACTGTGGATCTCTGAACCAGCTCACCAGGCAGTGCATTCCAAGGGTACACCACCTCTCAGTGAAAAACCTCCTCCTCTTTTCCCCTCACCCTTCCACCTTCCAACTTCAAACCATGCCTCTGGTGATACCTCCTGCTTTAGTCTAAAGATCCCTCCATGTTTACCCTATTTATTCCCTTGAGGTACTTGAAGACCTCAATCATGTCCCCCTGTCTCCTCTCCTCCAATGAAACAGGCAGAGCTCCTCAAGTCTGTCCTCATACGCAAATCCCCTAGCCTCGTATCATCTTAGTTGCCCCTCTGTACCCTCTCCAGGAGCTGTATGTCCCTCTTCAAGTGTGGTCT
Source organism: Neoceratodus forsteri (assembly GCA_016271365.2). NCBI lineage: Eukaryota > Metazoa > Chordata > Ceratodontiformes > Ceratodontidae > Neoceratodus > Neoceratodus forsteri. The sequence continues at coordinate 1,784,177,321 of CM057452.1, forward strand.
CCAGTACTGTACACAGTACTCAAGGTGTGGTCTAACCAGTCCATTGTACAGCAGCAGAATCACTTCCTTGCTCCTAGAGGTGATCCCCTTATGATGCATCCCAACATCCTGTTTGCCTTGCTAGCCACTCTCCTGCACTGCTCAGAGTTATTCATACATGCATCCACCATGACTCCTAGGTCTTTTTCCCTATTGAGGCCTCCAGCGCCTCCCTCCCAGGGTGTACCTGTGTTTAGGTTTCACCAAGATGCAACACCTTGCACTTGGTGATATTGAAATTTAATTTCCATGTGTGAGCCCAGCTTTCCAGGGTGTCCAGGTCCCTTGCAGGCCAACCTCCCTCTTCTCCCTCAACTACTGCTCCCATCTTGGAGTCATCAGCAAAGAGACTCATTTACACCCTATACCCTCCCTGATGTCCAATATGTATGCATTAAACAGGATTGGACCCAGGACTGAGCTCCTGCGTACCCACTACCAACCTCTCTAGGGTTCAAGAGCTCACAGACCACTACTCTGGGTGCGCCCAGCTAGCCAGTTTTCAATTCATCTGACCATCAAAGGGCCTACTCCTAACCCCATCAGTTTCTCCACCAGACCATTGTGGGGGACAGAGTCAAACGCCTTGCTGAAGTCCAAGAATAATACATCCACAGGCTTTCCCCTGTCCAGTTCTGATGTTACCTATTCGTAGAACTCCACAAGATTGGTTTGACATGATCTACCTGGCACAAACCCATGTTGCCGACTATCCAGACCTCCCACCTCCTCCAAGTACACCCCCAATCATTCCTTTAGTATACTCTCCAATAATTTTCCCACCACCGAGGTCAAACTGATGGGTCTATAGTTACCTGGCACTTCCCTCGACCCCCCTTTATGGATTGACACCACATGTGCCTCTTGGCAATCCCTAGGTACCCTCCCTGTCTCAAGTGACCCGTTAAAGAGCTCCGCCAGGGGTGCAGTCAGTATGTCTGCCAATTCCCATAGTACTCTCGGATGAATGCCATCCGGCCCAGGAGATTTGTCTTTCTTTAGGGCCTTGAGGGCTAACCACACCCTTTTGGTGGAGATAGCATCATCCGTCCCCTCCACCTTACTGGCCTTTTTATCCTTATCCAGATGTGACACCCCTGGAGTACCTCTCCCTCCCTCTTGCTCCATTTCTGTTGCTCCCCTGATCCCACTCACTGCCGCTTCTATCCCCTTCGTGTCTTGCTTTGTAGATATCCCATCCCCCTTCCTAGTGAACACAGAGGCAAAGTACTCGTTAAATACCTCTGCCTGGTCCCTTGCCTCTTCCACCCACCCTCCTTCTGATCTCAATCTGCTGAGATGGCCCTTAGTTTTCTCCACTCCCAATGTCGAAGAACCCTTTTCCTCCATGTATCCCTGTGCCAGCCGCTGCTTTTACTGGACTTTGCTCCCCTCACCATCCGGGTGACTTTTCTAGATGCAAGATGGTACATTTCCTTATCCCTATCCCCTCTTGTTGTTTTATATTTTTTATAGGCCGCCTTCTTTTCTCTGACTGCTACCTGTACCTCACTGGACCACCAGCATGGTTTATGTGACCTTGCTCCCTTACGTTTCAACTTAGCGCAGATCCTGACTGCCTCATGAAGTCTCCATTTTATGACCTCCCATCTCCTTTCCACACTTGTCATTGATGTAATCCCCTTCAAGTGATCCTTGAGAATATTTCCCATGCCCACAAAGTCTGCCCCTGAAGTCCACTGCCAGTGTCCTAGATCTCACCCCCCCCATGCTTATTTGAAACCAGACAGTATTGTGGTCGCCCCAGTCAGGGGGTCCTCTACAACCAGGTCCCTTATCAGATCCCCATCTGCCAGAACCACATCCAGGACATGCCCCTCCCTTGTGGGCTCCATCACATGCTGTGTTAAGAACACATCCTGGAAGCCGTCCAGCAGCCTCTGCTCCTTGACCACCTTAGAGGACATGGTTCCCCAGTTTGTACCTGGCATATTAAGGTCTCCCATTAACACCACTCCTTCCCCTTTTGGTCCACACTGGGCAATGATGTTGTCCAGCAAACCATCTTGTAGAACATCACTCATCCCGTGGGGCCTATATACTACACCCAGCTTGACCTTATCTCCTGCTGGGGATCGTGGCAGACCCATAAGGCTCCACGTTTCCTCTGCCTCTTCTACCCTAGCAATTTCTATGTAATCTCTAATGAAAATAGCCACTCCACCCCTCTGCCCTCCTTTCTATCCTTCCTAAGCATAGTGTACCCCCACACGTTTAGGTCCCAGTCATGGTTTTTGTTGGCCCACGTCTCCGTGACCACCGCCACATCCACCCCTTCGAACAGCATGGTCTGGAACTCTGGCAACTTGTTTCCCAAGCTCCTGGCATTTACTAACACCAACCCCCACCCCTTATCCCTGATCCTCTTTGTCGAACCCCACCCAGGTTCCTTATACTTCCATCCTTCCTCTGCTCCTCCTGAAACCTCCACCCCCAGTCTGTTTCCCTCCCCTGGGTTTGAAGGCTACTCCCCTCATCTGGAGGAGAGGGCTTCTGGTCAGCCCCTCCCTTATCCCTTCCCCCCCCACAAGTTTAAACCCCACCTTTCTTGAATGTAGTCAGCCATCCCCTGTTTAAGGACTTCCTTCCCTAATGGGGCAAGATGAAGCCTGTCCTTGGCATACAGTCCCTTATCCCCCCAAACTCCTTTCCAGTTCCCTAACACCCCAACCCACTCTCTTCACCCCACTTCCTAAGCCAGTCATTAACCTCTATGATCTTCATTTTTTTCTCCACTGAGGCCTTTGGAACTGGCAATATCTCCGAAAAGGAAATGTTGCATCCATTATCCCGACAGACTCTGGCAAGTTCTTGGAACCTTGCTTGGATTTCCAAAACGCTATTTCCCTCTAGATTGTTAGTTCCCAAATGCACCAGGAAATCCGGTTTCCCTCCACAATCCCTAACCAGTTCATACACCATGAACTTTGCTCTGTGCACTGTCAGCCCAGAGATATTCACTACCTTCACCTGGCTATGGCATCCACTGCCCTGTCCCTCCCACTGGATACCCCTAATCATCGAGTCTCCCAATAACAGAACCTTAACACCGCCATCATCCTTATGGTTACCTCCACTATGCCCTCTCAGCCCCCATCCCCCCTTTATTCATGATCTCAATTCCATGGGAGTCTTCCTGCCTTATTAGAGACCCCCTTGTCACCCTCCCCTTTCTGCCTCCCTCGTTATTTTGTCCACTTAACTCAGACCCCCTCTGAATAGGTGTCCCCTTTAACCCTCTCTTATCCAAACCATTTATCCTGGCCCTGATGGTTTCCCCTTCCCCAACACCACCATCTTCCCCCCTTGTAATAGTACCCCTGCCTCCAGAGGCTTTCTGTGGATCCCCTTTAGCTAGGGCCCCATCCTTGGTACTGACCCCCCTGCTGAAGGGGGGCTCCTCTCCCACCTCCTTGTCTCCCAGTTTCTCTCCAGTCATGCTCTTCTCCCTCATGTCTGCAATATGTTGCATCTCCCCCATCTGGTTAACGTTTATGTTTCCCCTTCTCCCTCTGGGACTATTTCTATCCTTTCCATTGCCGGTCTGTGATGCCCTATGGGTATCTGACTCCCTCCCCCGGCATCTGTATCAGTTTCCTCATTTCCACCAACCCCTTCCTCCCCCTCTAGGTTGCTTAGTAGCTCAAATTTATTGTGACACTCTATGTCAGCCTCCATCAAGTAACCCGAGTTTCCCCTGACTGCACCTCTAAACTGCCCCTCTTCTTCCCCTCTTGCTCTGTTCTTCTTAGGAGCTCCCTTCCCGCAGTCTGCTGTTTTAGGCTTCCCCACAACAGCCCCTCCTGACTCTTCCCCCTCTACTCTCTTTATATTCGGAATGTTCACCCCGTATGCTTTCCCCTTAGCATCAACAACCCTATCTAAGGGTCCTCTGTCCCTAATATCCCCCCCTCCTGCTTGCTGTAACATAACATCCTGTAATTTCAGAGCGTTGCCCCAGCCTTCTCTCAGCCCCACCCTTCTGCTGCCCATATCCACACTCCTTATCCTTGGACACCCCCCCCAGCTCCCCCAGCTTACTCCTTAACCAATATACCTTACTCCTGATACAAGATAGCTGTCTACAGAGTGGGCAGCCTCCCTCTCTTCAGGCCCAATTGAGAATTATTGCCATCCCACAGCCTGTGCAGCCTACAAACCTTCCAAAGATGCCTACCATGGTGGAATATGGGAGGCATCTTCGGAAGGGTTGTAGGCTGCATATATCTTTGTTTCTGAAAAAAGAAGTGGATGGCAGCCATGACAGCCATACAGTGATGTTATTGTGTAATATCATCACTGTCTCAGGCACACACTTTATTCATTTTATTCATTACAAATCAGGTTTACAACCTTTGAGTCAGAGACTCATTTACAAAGACACCTCGTCGCGGGGGGGGTAGACATCAAGACAGTTATTACAGTGCAGATTAAAACAGAGGATAACATTACAGGTGTAGTAAAAGGAACATTTAACATAGATACACTTAGGTTACATAATGTAGTAGTTTGTATGTTACTTAGGTTACATAATGTTACAAAATTGTGAGTTACACTCATGGATATAGTAGGTCCTCAAAGAAGACAGCGGGTTACATCCCTGTTTGGACCTAGTAGGGAAGGAGTAGGTCTGGGGGAGGGATAGACTGTCCAGTGGACGTTTTCGAGCCAGGGGGCAAGGCGGGCGAGAACCACAGGTTACAACAGGGGGTTAGTTGCACCTACAACAGTGGGTATTAAAGATATGGTTCCAAAGGGCTGTTTTGAAGAAGCCAATTTTTGGCAAGTTGGAGATGCAGTTAGGGAAGGAGTTGAACCAGGTGGGGGCTTGGTAGAGGAAGGATCTCTGGGCAAGAGAGGTCTTGGTTCTGGGCACCTTGAAAGTGGCCTTAACAGAGCTACGGGTGGTGTCAGACGAAGATGGCTGCTGTAGGGAGGTGGAGACCTCTGGGGGGGGGAGAATCCTAGCAGTGATTTCTTAGTGAGAAGGCAGATCTGGTAGAGCAGTTGCTCCTCAAAGTTGAGAAGACTGGTGGTAGTATAGAGAAGTCAGGTGTGAGTTCAGCTGGGGGCACCGGTCAGGAGCCTACAGGCCTTATTGATGGAGAGTTGGATTTTGGAGAGGACAGTGTTGTCAGCTGCAGCATAGATGGGCAAGCCATAGTCCACAAGGGACAAGACAGAGGAGGTGATGGCCAGCCTGAGGGCAACCTGAGGCAGGCAGTTCCTGTGCCAATATAGCAGGCCAATCTGAGAGTTAATGGTGGCTGACAGGGCATTAATGTGGGTGTGGAAGGAGAGGGCAGTATCGAACGTGATGCCTAGGTACTTGTATGTGGTCACTTGTTCTAGCGGATGTAGAGTGCTGGGGATAATCAAGAGGGGGTTATTTTTAGCTTTATTTTGGTGGTGGAAGAAGAACATTGATTTGGTTTTCATTAGGTTAATGACCAGTCTGCGGTCGCCGAACCACCTTTCAGCTTGGTTGTAAGTTTGCTGGAGGGATAATTGGAGGGAGGTGGGATTGGAATGTGAGGAAATGAGGACTGCATCATCGTCATAGAGGAGCATTTTACCAGTACATGATCTGGGGAGGGTGTTGAGGTAGGGACTAAAAAGTATTGGACCCAGGATGGAGCCCTGAGGGACCCAGGAGTGAATAGGAAGAGTGCTGGAGAGGGAGCCGCTGATCTTGACACACTGGGATCTAGCAGAGAGGTAGCTAGAGAACCAGGAAATGGGACCACGAGAGAAGCCAAGTTGGTGGAGAGAGTCGAGTAGAAGGGGATAACAGACAGTATCAAAGTCCTTGGAGAGGTCAATGAATACTGCTCCTGCAAGGCTGCCAGAGTCGAGAGCAGCACGCAAGTGTTGGTAGAATTCCAGGAGAGCCATGGCTGTACTGTGTCCTGGGCAGAAACCGTGCTGCTCTGGGCACATAATGTTATACTTGGTTAGGTATTCAGAGCGCTGGATCAACACCACTTTTTCAAGGGCTTTAGAGAGTTGGGGGGAGGATGGAGATGTGTCGGTAATTGTTCGGGGTGGATGGTCCCCACTCTTATGTATGGGTGTGATTTCAGCAGTCTTCCAAGCACTTGGGAACTGACCCAGGCATACAGATCAGTTTATAAGGTCAGTCAGAGGGACTAGGACTTCATCCAAGACCATACGGAGGATCTTGGAGTCAAGAGGGTCACTGCTGGGGTTATTGCTGCCTAAGGCTTTTAGCAGGTGCAGCCTGGCTTCTTGGGGGGATAGGGTGTGCAGATAGAATGGTGGGTGATGCAGGACCAGAAGGAGACAGGTGGGGATTGGGTCAAAGAAGCTGCTGGGGAGGACCGAGCTTAGGTCAGAGAAGGCAGTGTTAAGGCAATTGGCTATGAAGAGTGGATCTGTGGTGGGGGTGCCATTGATGGAGAGCTGAGATGGTGTGGGGGATCGGGACTTCCCATTTAGCTCTTTCATATAATCCCAGAGGGTCTGGGCTGAACCCTAAGTGGAAGTGAGGGTGGTCTGGTAGTGCTCTGCCTTGGCCCACCTAATGCGCCAAGTGCACCTATTGAGTTCTGCATTGTAGGCCTGTCTGTCAGACGTCTTCCCAGGTTCTACAGCAATGTGCCAGAGATTATCTCTGTTTTTGAGTCTCTGGAGGAGGGGTGGGGTGATCCATGGGGCACTGCAGTTTTTGGAGCGGATCCTGGTGAGGGGGGCGAAAAGGTCACAAGCCTTACAGAAGTCATTTGTGAAGTGGTCAAGAGCTGAGTCAATGTCAGGGGTGTGCTGGTTAGGGGACCAGTCTAGCTGGGCTAGGTATTGTTTTAATTTTCTGAGGCCGCCGGGGCATAAACAGTGGCGTAGAGTGGCCTGGGACACTGGCTTCAGAGTGGAGGATGACAAGAGACAGAGGACTGGGGAGTGATCACTAACAGAGATAGGGAGGACAGTGACATCCTGGATTTTGTAGGGGCGGTTAGATATAACAACATCTAGGAGAGTGCTGGTGCCAGTAGAGTGGTTAAGTCTGGTGGGCTGGGTGACTAACTGGGACATATCCAGGGCAGCAAAGGAGTCCCTTATATGAGAGGCAGTGGAGGCAAGCCAGTTAACATTGAGATCATCTAGGATGACTTGCTCCACTTTGTGAGGGAGAGATGTGAGATAGTCAATGAGGGACTGGACCGCTTGGTTTTGATTCCTCGGGGGTACGTAGGAGACCATGAGGAAGAGAGGGCCTCGGACAGGGTCAGGTGTGATTTTTAAGGTGAGGGCTTGGGCTCCATAATCAAGTTTAGGAGCTGGGGGTGCCTGACCTATAAGGGAGTCCCGTACGAGTAGTGCGCAACCACCACCGTGTTTGCCTACTCGGTCTTCCCTGCAGATGGTATATCCAGGGAGAGTGATAGCGGAGTCAGGGGTGGATTTGGAGAGCCAAGTCTCTACCAGTGCAATTTTGTCAGGTGTCCCTGACCAATCAGAGTCCAGGAAATTTTCTTGCCATTGTATAATTACGATTAGTATTATGCTGTTCATAAGCTACAAAGGCACTTTATAGAGGCTAGTAGTCTGGGTTGGGTGATGATATCAATGAATTGATGCCTTTAGAAAGATAGGAGAAACCCCTCATAGGTGACTGTAAGTTGCAGTTCTGGTGTTTCCAGGAACAGCCTCATGGTGCTTAAGATGTTGTAGCCTAATAACACCTCCAAAAGTGAACTCTTTTAGTCCCTTGGAGTGAGGAACACAGGATGTGGTTCAAGACCATTACTGATTTTTGGGTTAAGCACAGGATGAAATGACTCAAGGTGAGAGAACAGGCTCAGTCCCATGAACCTTTATTGGATGTCTACAGTGTAGTCCAGTCAGGAATAATTGCCTGGGGGTCAGATAGAGGAGCACAGAGCAGCGTGCACTGCAGGGTGCACCTTTTAGACCTTCTTATAGTGGCAGGTTCTGACTAGTGATCTTGTAGGGCCTTACATAGGTGGTTACCTCTGCCACCCACAGCTTGGGTCACTCTCTGGATTTGGTCTTCCTAAGGGGGATGGAGACCTCTGATCTAGTTGTGGAACCATTCAGTTGGTCTGACCATCATACTATAAGGTTCAGTTTCCAGGCTCCCCCTTATAGACCTGCTCCTGTGGAGATGGTTCCGTACAGCCCTTTAAGGGCACTGGCCCCTAATGGTCATGCAGTGGTGCTGAACCTATCAGGTGTGTTGAGTGCTAGTAAGGATCCAGAGGAGCTGGTACTTGCCTATAACAAGGCAGTGATGGTGGCTCTGGATTCCATTGCTCCTGTTCATGTTTGCCCCCTTAATCTCTGCCCCATGTCCCCATGGTTTGATGGGACCTTGAAGGAGCTGAGATGAGAGGGGCGAAGGCTGGAGCATCACTGGTGGAAATCCAGCCTGTAGGGTGACAAACTTAGACTGCATTATAAAAACTATCAATCAGCAATCTCCCATAAGAAGGCAGAGTTCCTGTCCAGGGAGATTGCTGCTGCACAGAATCGACCAGCTCGGCTCTTCTGGACTGTCAACAGGCTGTGAAATCCAGCCTGTCTCTGGTCCTGGAGAGCATTTTCACAGGAAATGTGTGATGAGGTTGCTCGATTCTTTGCAGATAAGATTGCCACCATCAGAGCAGAGATCCACTCAGCTTCCTCCACTTGGCCCTGTGGATATCGGCAGGGGGTCATGGATGCCCAGAGGTCACAAACATCATACAGCTCATCCAGGATATGTGCCCAACTTACTGTAGTTTGGACCTGGGCCCATGCTCCTCTTAGTGGGGTAGGGAGATATTATTAGCTCGGTCCTGGCGGAAATTATCCAGTGTTTGTTAGAAACGGTTGTGTTTCCCGCACCTCTAAAGGAGGCGGTAGTGATACCCCTTCTTAAGAAGGTTTCCCTCGATCCGGACTGTTTAGCAAACTACAGGCCAGTCTCTAACCTGCCTTTTGTGGGCAAGGTTATTGAGAAGGCAGTTGCAGAGCAACTGGAGGTCCATTTAACCACCTACGATGTCTATGAGCCTTTTCAGTCCAGTTTCAGGAAGAGGCATAGCACTGAGATGGCATTTGTTTGGGTACTTAATGATCTCCTGACTGCGAGAGATTGAGGGAGCCATTCCATCTTTGTTCTCCTTGATTTCTCTGCAGCATTTGACACCGTGGACCATGATGTGTTGTTGGAGTGCCTGCATTTTTTCTGTGGTCTGTCTGGGACAGTCCTCAGATGGTTTCAATCGTTCCTCAGGGTAGGACTCAGAGAGTGGAGTCTAGGATTTATTCCTCAGCCCCTCTCTCTCTCTCTCTCTACCCTGTGGAGTTCCACAGGGCTCCATTCTTTCACCCATGTTGTTTGCAGTGTACATGCTGCCATTCAGAGACATTATTAGGCAGTATGGGCTGAGCTTCCACTGTTATGCGGATGATACTCAGCTCTACAGGTCCTTCATGTCTGAATAAGCTGAAGCCATCTCAATGTTTAACAGCTGCTTCTCTAGGATCCAGGACTGGATGAGGGCCAGCTGGCTGAAGCTGAACCCCGATAAAACTGAGATGTTGGTGGTGGACCCAGGTTACCAGGGTTTAAGTTTGGTGGCTGGTCAACCATCTGGGCTTAGTCATGATGGGGCCCAGCTACTTGCCTCAGATCAGGTGCAAAACCTTGGCGTTATTATCAATAGCAGCTTAACTATAAACACTCAGGTATCTGCTGTTGTGAAAACCTCTTTTTAACATCTGAGGAATATCACCGAGATTAAGCACCTGGTCCCACCTGATGACCTTCCTGTATTGGTCCATGCCTTTGTGACCTCCCGCCTTGACTACTGCAACGCCCTTTACCTAGGTCTACCGGGGGCTGATATTCGCTGACTGCAGCTGGTCCAGAATGTGGCAGCCAGGCTGTTGACTGGATTACCTAGATCTTGCCACATCACACCTGTGCTCTGCAGCCTGCACTGGCTGCCAGTCTATTGGCGGATCACCTTCAAGGTCGGACTTCTGACCTATAAATCCCTACACGTCCAGGGACCTAGCTACCTGTAAGATCTCCTTTGCCCTTTCCATCCCCTTTGGTCCCTCTGTTCCTCCAACAAGGGATTGCTAGAGGTTCCCAGGGTTAGGTTTAAGACCTCTGGCACTCTCTGTTTTGCTTTTGCAGCCCCTACCCTGTGGAACTCTCTACCTTGTTGAGAAAAGGTGCTTGACTGTTGAGAGTTTTAAATCTGCCCTAAAAGCTTATTTATGTAGCCTTTTTCAGATTTTGAGTAGTTTGAGTCACATTCAGTATTTATTAGACTAACGGCATTTGTGTTTTATTTATCTTTTATTATTTATAATCTGTTTTTACTGTACAAGTGTTGATCTTAATTGGAATTGCGCTTTTTATAAATAAATGATTGATTGATTGATTGCTAGCATGAGATTAATCAATTTGGCTGTAGTGGCGTGGTCTGTCAAATCTGACTGGGACAGAGTAGGGGGTATAGTAACCCTGTGTATTGGTCTGAGGTCTGTTTCTGGGACTTGGTCCTTACCTTATGTGTGGCATGATGTTCTTCTACTGACTGAGGTGTCTAGTGGCGACTTTATCAATTTGCACCTTGGGGTACCAACTTCAGTTGATCTCCATATAGCTGGTAGCATAATTTGGCTCACTTTGGGCTATGTACTGAATATTTTAGTATGATTTGGGAGAATTATGGCATCATTAATGCTATAAGGATTAAGGGTGTTTGCATGCAGTTGTAATTATTACGGACTAACCAGAGTACCTCTAAAGGTGAAAAATTAAACTAAGATAAATATTGAAGGCAATTTTAACTTTGTTGTGTGGGTATTGATATATCAACATCAGAAATGTGATTTAAATTTAATCCATGGATTTACTGATTTTATCTTGTTCATGACTGTGGCCTTTGTATTTTTGATAAATGTCTTATTTATCTACTTTGTATTAAGCTGTAATGGCATGTTGTCAATCAATAACGCATTTTGACTGACTGAACAGAAGCTAGTAGGAAAGTTTTAATTCAGAACTACAATTACAAAGAGAGCAAAAGAAAAAAGAAAATACAACATAAAGGTGCAAACATCTATTGGGGGAGGAAGATATATTTAAGAGCACAATTCAAGAAAGATTAATATTACCAAGAGAAGTAATGGACATTGGGACTATTGATATATGTGAATTTTAATATAACGTGCATTGCCCCTTAGATTTTATCTTGTTCATGACTGTGGCCTTTGTATTTTTGATAAATTTCTTATTTATCTACTTTGTATTAAGCTGTAATGGCATGTTGTCAATCAATAACGCATTTTGACTGACTGAACAGAAGCTAGTAGGAAAGTTTTAATTCAGAACTACAATTACAAGGAGAGCAAAAGAAAATACAACATAAAGGTGAAAAACATCTATTGGGGGAGGAAAGGAGATAGATTTAAGAGCACAATTCAAGAGAGATTAATATTACCAAGAGAAGTAATGGACATTGGGACTATTGATATATGTGAATTTTAATATAACGTGCATTGCCTCTTAGACCAGAAGTTAAAGTCCAAAATGGGATACATTGTAGATCTCCATTTGAGTAGAAGTACAGGCACTAGTGCAGCGCAGAAAAGGGATCTTTGTAGGTACATGCACACACATATCTCAACAGTTTGAATTCCCTTCATTTGTACCAGCTGTGTATAACAAGGAAAACACAATAAGATAAGAAACATATGCACTTTTTAATGCAATCATAACAAAGCAACATAAAAGATATTGAAATCTCAATAGCAAAATAGTAATAAGATTTCCAAAATGGGCGGGGGGGGGGAGAGAAGGGGAGGTGCAGGCCGATTCCATAAAGCAGATGAAATGGTATTACAGTAATGGCTTCTTTGCTTTTGTACATTTTTGTTTTGCTTTTATTGTTTATTTGCTATTATGGATAAGGAAGAGGAAGTGGAATGGTTTCTAAGTGTAAAGTATATTATAAATATGGCGAAAATCTATTTCTTCATTCAGTCCTCAGGGGGAGGAAGTGTTCAGCATGATAGTCCATTTTGTTTCTTCTGCAAAATAACTTGTAATCTGTTCCCTCCTCTTGGATGCCTTGGTACATGTTCCAGGCTCATGTAATGTAAACACTCTAGGTTAGAATTGTGATTTTCAAGGAAATACACACCAACAACATTGCCCTGATTTCCATTTTAAATTTCTCTTAGGTGTTCCTGAATCCTAACCTTTAGTAGTCTAGTTGTTCTACCAATATATTGTTTATTACATGAGTACCAGCAAATATTTTTTTATTTTATTTTATTCTTTTGGTAACCAGGTAAGGCCCACTAGGCACAAGTGCCTGTTTTCAGGGGTGACCTGGGAGCACTAGGGTGGTTAAGTGACTTGCTCAGAGTCATACAGTATGCAAGTGGAGGTTGTGGGAAACAATCCCAGGTCTGCTAGATGTACAGTACCAAGCTCATTCACAGCTTGTCACTCTAACCTCTAGGCTATACTGCCAGCCAAAAACCTCCAAAGTGACTGGAGCCTAAATCCAGCTCCTTAAACTGCTCAGCAACACTACCACTCGTACATATCAAAAATGGTGTGGTACCTATTATGAACTGATTGATATTCACCATTTGACTATCTGTGGTGTCACTGTTCCCTGACTGCACATGTTTACAGGTATCACACCTTCCACATTTAAAAGAAAACCCTTGTTTTTTTTTGGGTTAGCCATTTGGTTCTATCTCATAATGTATCTGAAACAAATTGGCTGGCTGTGAACCTGTCCCCTATGCTTTTACCCTTACTAAAGGTCATGCTAGGTCTGTTGGCAATGTTATTTTTTAAGACTGGATCTGTCAGTAAGATTGGCCACAAGTGGTGGATCAGGTTACCTAATCATCCTGCTAAAGGGTCAAGTTCAGTAACAAAAATGTCCATAGTACACATATTACAGGAACTGATATTCCTATTAATGTTTCTGCTCTCTCTGCCTCTCCTTTGTGGAAATTAACAAATCATTCCTATTGAGATTAAAGGCCTTATTAAAGGCGTCCTGCAGAATCTGTTCACTGTATCCTCTTGAGAGGAACCTTTCCCTCAAATCTGAAACTTGTTAAAGGAAAGTGCCATTTTATGAGCAATTACATCTTAGGCTGGGTTTAAATCCCACAAACATCATTTATATACTGTATGACCGTGAGCAAGTCACTTATCTTCTCTGTGCTCCTGGGATGCATCTGAAGACTAGTTTCAGCTCAGTGTGCCTTTCCTAGCCAAAAAGTCCTGAAACAAAAAAAGATGAAAATGCTCAAGTAATATCCAAAATTCAACTCTGGAGTAACTGTCCTCGTTAAGCACATCCTGCTTGCTGAGCCTTTGGACTTGCCCTCTCCTTGAATATTTTTAAATTATATGATGTTAGTATTTTCTGCAGTTTGCAGTGGTGCTGACCAAAACATATCTATTTTTCCACTGACTACTAAAGTTCGACACCAATTTCCACAAACTCATCATAACCTGATAGTATTGTCACAATGTCCAGTTGTTTTACTTGCTTCAGTACTGCAACGGTGTACCTCACACCACTATGCTCAATCAAGCTGTAAAGAATTATTTGTTTCAGACAATAATTTGGTATCTTTTTGTAACTTGATTTGTAGATTTGTTTTGTTTGTTTTTTGGGTCTTGGTCCACTGGCATAGAGTACTGTATTATCTGCACTCGTGTAGATGGAGGCAGACTTGCAAACACTGGAAAGATAATTAAAGAAAATGGAAGAGGTTAACAGAATGTTGCATCAGAGCTATAGAAAAACCTGTACAAGTCTAGCATTTAAACAAAAGGAGGATGACAAAGTATCTGATAATGGGTTATAACCTATGAAGCCACACCTTCAGGACAATAGCTTTCCACTGCAAGTCTCAACTCCAGTCCACATTTGTATAATATAGTATTTAACTGGTCATGGAATTTAACTGTGACCATGAGATAAATTTAATTTGTGTTCCGTAGTCTTGTTAGTTGTGTTATTATTCATCTGCTCAATACACCTCACTGATTAACGACAATGTGCAACCAAAAGGGGGTGATTTTTGTAGAAAATCTATCTGCTAGATAAAGGTTTATAGGATTTATAGGATTCATAGGATCAGATACAGGTTAGTAGCATTAGCCATTAACATCCTGAGCCACAAGGTTACAATACTGCTGAAAACACACAATCTCCCATTATCTCATCCATTTGTTTTTTAAATAAACTCATATTTTCACTGTCCAGAACTGATACAGGAAGTGCATTCCAAGTTTTCACCACTCTGTGTGAGAACCATGCCCTTCTTTGGTTCATCTTATAATAATCCCCCCTTCAAAGTTTAGTGTGCCCTCTAACTGTTATGGATTCAGGTCTTAAGTTTAATTGTGCACATTGCCTCAAGTCAATATTTTCAACGGCGCTGTAGACATAACACATACCTCCCCTGTTATGCATATACTGGAGGGAACATAAACCTAATGTTCTCAAATGCTCTTCATAGGCTGTTTCCTTCAAGCCAACCACCATCTTTGTGGCTCACCTCTGGACCCCCTCGAGCTTCATAATATGTTGCAGGTCAGTGCCCATAGTTGACAGCAGTACTCCAGATGTGGGCACATCAGGGACACATAGAGATGCAGGAAGACATCCCTATGTCTACTCCTTATATTCCTTCTTATTGACACCAGTATCCCATACCCTGTCCTAGTTATATTTGCACAATGCTTGTTGAAGCTTAAGTTCTGTATTACAAGAACACTGAGATCTTTTTCTTTATCTGATGTTGTTAACTCTACTCCATTTATGAGGTATTTGAATTTGAGATTTTTCTTACCAAAGTGCATTATTTTACACTTATTAAGGTTAAACCTCAGTTTTGTTTTACTCTTGCTAATTCTGCTATCTCATTTATGTTTACCTGTAGGCCCTCTGCATCATCCTTATTTGATACTAGAGAACCAATCTTTAAATCATCTGGAAATTTTATCAGCCGTGAGTTGTACTTGCAAATGATAGATTTTACTAGGATATTAAACAATATTGGTCCCAAGACGGACCCCTGTGGGACTCCGCTTGACACCCTAGCCCAATACTGCCCCTTGATGCTAACTCTCTGAGTTCTCCTGCCCAACCAACCTGCTGTCCACACAATTACAGTGTCATCTAACTTTTTTCCTACTAATGAATTGATTAATTCTCTATGGGAGACACTGTCAAATGCATTTTCAAAGTCCATATATAGCACATCCACCGGTATGTCATCTTCTAGTGCCTTATTTATTGTTTCAAAAACCTAAAGTAAATTAGTGAGGCATGATCTCCCCTTAACAACTCCATGCTGGATCGGGTCTACAAATCCATTATGAACTACATGATGTTCAATTTCTTCCTTAATAATTGCCTCCATAAATTTGCCCAAAATGGATGTTAGGCTTATGGGCCTGTAGTTTCTACAATCGGTTCTGACACCTTTCTTATGGATGGGTATTATTGTTGCTACAGTTCAGTCATCAGGTACCACTCCCTCATCCAGAGATTTTTGGAATATAATACTTAGTGGCATACTAATTTCATCGGCTAGTTTTTTAGGAATTTTGGATGTAGACCACCCGGTCTCGGTAATTTGTTTGCAACCAGTCCCAACAGCCTGTCCTTAATTCTGGTGGAAGTTATGGGGAAATGTCTAGGTGTTAGTAAAGTGCAGGGTACCCTAAGTAGGGTGTAGTATCCCTGTAAACTGACAAATGATTGCACTTCAGTCTTATTAATCCCTGAATATGAAGCAGTGGATATGCCTGTCTGATAGACCAAGTGTCCCTTCCCACCCTTAATTATTATGTTACAGTGTCAGAGGTTGACATTATAGTCAATATTTCAAATAAAAGCCTTCAGTCACACACCACTGGCATCTGATCCCTGCAACAATTATACAGAAACAAACATGATGGGGGACAGAAAAAGAGTAGGGACTGGGTTTTCAATGGAGCATTCAGGATTTATGGCATCTCTTTACAGTCCCCGCCACTTACAGTAGGCTAATTTAAGTTTAGGCTGTTTACCCACTACACCGTACCAAATGGATGCTATACCATTTTGGAAAAAAGGTGCAATAGCATTATTTACAAAAATGGTTACAATTCACTTAAATTTCATTATGGTGCATACTCATTCACACAAGCACAATGAATTTGGTGAGATTGTATAGGGGTAAGTCATCAACTCAAAGCAAGGTAAGCCACACTTAAAAACTAAAAGTCTTTTGCTACTTCAGGAAAGGTACCTAGGTGGTAGATCTTGTTGCTGCAAGTCTGGCCAAGAAACCAAATCGGAGGGGAAAGATTTTATATTTGCTGGTATGGAAGATGGGTGAACCTGTGAATTTGCTAGTTTCTGAGGAGTACCACCACAACATATAATGTTGGGCTTGACAATATTTTTACATGGGTATGCCACTGTTGCCTAAGGGGTTTTGAGCAAGTCTGCTTATTTGTATTTATTTACTGCACTTAGTGGAGCACATCTTTCACATTCCTTTTCTGCAGTAAACCATGAAAAGCACTAGAAGTGCTCAGTTAGAATGTTGTGTGCCTGTGTCTGATGACTGGATCAGTGCAGGGGCTGGAAGCCCTGAGGAGCTGAGAAGCTGAGGAGCCATGCTGAGAACTGAGGAGCGAGGAGAGAGGAGAGAGGATGACCGCATAAGGTGGTAAGTGCTGCAGTGCTTGTTTGTTCGCTGGAGACCAGGACCAGAGGCTTAAGGGAAAAAACCCAAGAAGCTGAGTGGCAACTTGGATGATCTGAGTGGAACTGTTAGGAAGTTTGAATATTTGACAGGAAAGAAGGAGTGAAGAGGAGTATTGAGGAGGATAAGCAGGAGTAAGCAGCGACAGTGGGGTCCCACCGCTTAACATGGAATGCGAAGTGAGAACTTCGAATAAAGATCTCACAACCTGCAGCTGGACTAGGAAACATTCTCAGAATGACTTTTTCCTAAACCATCACAAGCTGTGTGGTAGTTTATGGGGTGCAGAGAATTTGTTATGAATGCGCTGCTTTTGATAGCACTAGTGAGTTGTATAGCACAGAGATTCTGTTTATGGCCTTCTCTTTTATTTTAGGAATCCAGCTGTTTTACCCTTTATTGGATGCAACATTGCACCATTTTGTTTACTAGAGATTTAACTTTGTATTTAAGTTTTTAGAGGGTTTTGAATTATGCACCATACACTGTTAACCTATCAAGAGGCGTAT
Source organism: Neoceratodus forsteri (assembly GCA_016271365.2). NCBI lineage: Eukaryota > Metazoa > Chordata > Ceratodontiformes > Ceratodontidae > Neoceratodus > Neoceratodus forsteri. The sequence goes on from CM057452.1 coordinate 1,784,194,678, forward strand.
TTTCTGATGTCAGTGACATTAGGTGTTTCCTATACTTTAGTGAGGGTATGCACAGTGCTCACTCACTCACTTGCTAGAAAGCAGCAACATGCAGACAGATCCTGAGCTGCAGAGCCACGTGCCTGTGTTTCAAAATGGCATTTCTGATAAATTGTTTGAAGTAGGTGTATACTGCTTTATCAATATTTAAATAGCTACAGGATTACGTAGAATGTTATGTCAAATTCATGTGAACATGGATTGATAAACAGCCTGTTTGCTTGTTTAAAGTAACGTATATAAGCCAGCTGACTGGTAGCTGGGTGTAACAGGTAGACCCATACTTGTGACCTCTTCAGGCTTACAAACTGGCTTAATTTTGATGGCAGGCTTAAATACCACTTATGCCTGCTTGCCAGAAAAATTTTCAACAAACTCTCCCCATCAGGGCTTCATAACCTAACTCTGCTGGCTCCCCAACTCAGGGCTACCAGAAGCTTCTTAAACGCCTCCCTACTAGTTCCCCACTGTAGGATGTCCCTTGGGCAATGAGTCTTCTTCTACAGGGCATCTCACTGGTTGAATGTGACATGTCTGCTCCTATCTCTTCAGAATTTAAATTAGGCCCCTTCAAATCTAACCTAAGAGAGTTTCTCCTCCCCTCCTATGCCTGTGACTGTGCCTAAACCTCTGGCATTTCCCTCCATTGTATCGTACAAGGTCAACTCCAACTGGTCAAGCTAATAACAATTCCTGGTTTTACCAATATTGTTTTACTCTCGGTACTACATTGTATATTATTGCCATTATTGTTTTATTCTTAGTACTACATTGTATATTATAACTCTTTAGAGAATGGACTTTTTATTTACTGGCATCTGATTGGCTAGTACCCTTGCCAGAGGGGTACATTAACTTTCAATAGATGTTCAGGAAATAAAAAGTACCAGCCTAGAGTGCCCCATCACTCACTGGAGTATGATACTGCCCACCTTGTTTCCTAATTGGCTAAACTCCCCAATTCCAATATGAAGTCACTGCCATTTTTTTGTCTAGCAGCAAGAGATACTGGCACCCCCGCTTAGTTCAAAGCCAGCTGACTGGCAAAACACACACAAACTTTCCTTGGGCTCATGTTTTGCTGTACTACTTTTTTCCCCCCTTTACTCTTTTGCCATTGCCCTGTAATTCTCCATTGTGCAACTCTCAGAGTGCTGACCATGCTCAGCTTTGTGTGACTCAGTCAGAAACTTCTGTCCCTTGTGCCATTTCAAATAACCGCCATTTTTGTACCACAACCCTGCCCACTACTGTACTCCCAGTTTCACCACTCAAACACAGCTCATTTTTTTCTTCATTTTCATTTTTTTATATGGCATTCATTCCTGAGGCTGTCACATCAGTACCTTCATTCCTGTTACAGCACAGCAGTCCCGGCACGATGATGCCTGCCAAATCCCTCCATGGCATTAGATCTCCAAACCAGTGCGAAAAACCGAGCCAACCAAAGTGAAGTTATTATTAATGTGTTCACCATTTCTTGCAGCAGACACAGCATTTCTGTAAAATACTCCGAGTTCTGCCAACCGCCGCACTGCCACACAAGACTCAAAGCCTTTTGATCTCACACCTCCACGTAGCCACCCACTGTTAAGCCTGCAGTTAAAAAAAAAAGAATAATACAAAAAAAAAAGCTGCTAAATTGTCTGTTCTTCTCTCATTGGTGGTCAAGAGATGGGGTGTGTGTGATCAGCGTCCCGAACGAGATTCAACACGGGGGAGGGCAACATACCGATGCCAGTATACAGAAAAAAGCATCACAGCCTGTATGTCTTTGTGTGTGTTTGCAGGAGGGAAATTCAACTGTGGTCTACAAAGAAGCTGGACTCGGTGTGTGTGTGTGTGTGTGTGTGTGCTCACAAAAAAGGACACATTGTAATACAGGCGGAGGAACTGTTTTATTACAAAACTCATTTAAAACTAATTTTGTAATAAAATGTTTTTATTAAACAATTGTTTTCACAGTGCCCATTTTCTAAGTGTAATAATATCCTCCAGGGTGGGCAGTATGGGCAATACCAGACCTTCCAGGGGCTATAAGGCCCTCCGCTTGTGGCGTCGGGCCTCATTACATCCCTGCGTGGTCCGCTATTGCCCAATACCGCCCACCCTGTTGGGTATTATTGCTTGCATATGTCTCTGTTTTCCTGATAGACCCAGGGGTACTTCCACTGCCTTCAGACTTTGTTGTATCCAATAGTGTTCACCCTGTTGTACATGATTTTCTACTCTTTGTTTTATTGTTATATTGACATGGAGCCTTTGCAAAGGAGTTTCTGACTCAAAGGTTTGTAATTACGATTATTCTATAAATAAATAAAATAACATATATTAGTCTTTTTCTTGCACTTTATAATCACATCTTTTGAAAACTCAAACTCATACTAGAAACTGATGGCCTTTATACAGCCCAGTTTTACATTTTTATCAATTCCTCTTAAAAAATGTAAGCATCTCTTTTTTTTTTCTCTTTTCTGGATATAAACAGTGTTTTTTTAATACTTGACTTAGATATTATTAGTTATTTGAGAATGCCAGTAAAATGCTTATTTATTTGTTTATGGGATAACATATTCCAGAACAGTTTGTTGTAGTATCTGTTTGCAGATTTAATGTTTTACTACCCCTGTATTGCTGTGTTTTATATTTTCAGTTAGGGAGTCTGTGGATCTGACAAACCAGTCTCAGGAGGGGATGAAATTTTGCACGATTTCCCCAGGATTCTTATACGTATATTTCAGGACCCAAACTACTTTGAATCATGCATTAACCTCCCTGACCTTCCAGTCCTGTGGTTTGCTTCCTGCAAGTGAAAGACTTTTTAGGGATACGTTTGGCCACTATTTCGTTGCTTAAGCTTCCTTGAACTGAATCCTGAATAGCAAATGAACTACTGCCATACGTTATATGACCTGTAAAAAGCATACATTGGTTCTTTTAGCCATTAGATTACATGCTTGTTTGACAAAATATTTTCTGTATTAGGTGATTACTTGATGGTAGTTTGATTATAATGTAATGGTGTATAGACTGTAAAATAAATCCCCCTGCCTTATCCAAAATGGTTACAACTAGAAAGCAGAGAGCAGAAAATCCCAATAAAATCCCTCTGTCTCCTTGACAGCAGGAAAAAGGTGAAGAAAAGGGAAAAGAATAAGAGTATGACAAAGTGTACAAAAAACATGTCTAAAAAGCAGGACATGGATGATCCTAATCAATCTAAAATCACAACACACATTAAAAAGGGGAGAAAAAGAAGCAATATCTCTGTGATTTATCTAATATCTGCTTGAGTCTTAAAACTGCTATGAAGGTTACTGCAAATGCGGTCTGTATGGCCTCTACACATGGGTAATAGAGCTATAGATAGCTCAAAAAAGATATGAGGGATAAAAGTTTAACAACTGTTGATGGTAGGGCAAACAGTGTGTTCCTCTTTCCAAAATACCCCAGACCTCCTAACTGAATGTGATTCATGCCCTTACTCTGACAAACTAGAGGCTAATCTGAGAGACTATGATGAACAAAACAACCTTTTAAAAAGTTTCTTGTTTCTACCAGAAGTTTCTGAATGAAGGGAATGTTATGAAAAGCAACTGTCAATTAGTGTGGCAAAGAAGAAGACTGAGAATCTGAACAGTAAACTTAATAAATCTGTAATTAGGGGTGCTCTAAAAGAACTTCACGATAACCATTGTTGGGCTAAAAAGCCTGGATAAAATACAGAAAAACAAATCAATTGTTATCAGTGGGTCTGAGTTGGATGATAAAGGTACAAGAGTTATTAACATTGATTTGGGTCAATGTGAATTGAAGCAATTTGAGAATTAGGCAACAGTGCACAACAGGGTTTGTGTTGTGCTGGGATAATGACACTCCTTCGGTGGTTGGGCACAAGGCCACAGGCAAAGTGCATCCAACACTTGAGAAGCAACTTGATACCAACACATATGCACAATCTGGAGTGCACTATTGCTATTATGCAATGTCTAATTAGATATTTAAATTAAGAAAATAAAAAAATACATTTTAACAGCTTTTAAACTTTTTTAACTCTAGAACACATTTAAAAAGAAATAAGTGCCTGTTTGTTTTTTTGTTGTTTGTTTTTTTTGTCCACTAGGTTATCCTATGCATTATTGGGTAGCTTGGGTGTGTGTCTCTCTCAGTCCTCATATGCCTATTCATGTCTCTCTCTCACTCTCTCTCTCTCTCTCTGTCTCTCTCTCACTCACCTTACCACCCTCCCCCATGCCATCACAAAAAGTTGTAGCCCAAGGGTGAAAAACTGCAGAAAAGGTAGCCAGTGAGTAAGTAGCATGCCCACACTCTGACAAGCTGAAACTGAAAGTGTGTCTGAGTTGAGCAGAGTATGTTTAATTTTTCACTTGTTCATTCAACTTCACCAGTGCATTAGATGATGCATTGTGCTGGCAATACGCCAGTGCTATTTGAAATATAATAAGTCTATTCATGGCTGCCAAGAGATTGGGAAAATGGTATATAAAACTCATTCAGAGCAGAGCCGTAGAGTTTGAGGTTAGCATGCATGCTCAGTCCTGTCTTGTGAGCTGCGTTGAAACCACTCATTGTGGCAGTTTAAAAAAAAATCAGCAGTTTTGTGGTGGTTTTCGCAGAAGAGTTGTGATCCACCAACAAGTCCAGGAATACAGTTAATTTGTGTCATGGGGGTTGTATGAGATGACGACAGCTTGGGAGGGAAGTATGAGACAATGGTAGCTTGGGAGGGATGTGTGTGGATAGTGCAGACTTGGGGGGGGTGCAGTCACTCCTTTTTTCTCTTTTGGTGCAGTCACGTGTGCTGAACCTGGATGCAGTGATGTTATGCTCAGTTGATATCATTGTTCCAGGCACACACTGACCAATCAGAATACCAGAAATGCTCTTGCCATTTTATAATGTCAAATGTACACCTACAGTAATTATTATCCTTTGTATCCGAACTGAGACATTATTAAAGTAGTGAAAAATCCCTTTGTGGCCAATCTAGTGTTGATGGAACCATTGGTGAGTCTCAGAAATTAACTTCATGCTGCTGGAGAAGTCATAGTCCAGAAAAGGGGCTACACTTGATGATGATGCCTTAAGATTAATTAAAGAGCTCAAACCCCCTAGAGAATCATTCTCAACTTGAGTTACTGTATCCATTCATTACTCTTCTCCTAGGCTTCTTAGACCAGATTTAAGCTCTCTTATAGTCCCTGAAGATAGCAATGAAATTATTAAGAATATAAAATTATTAAGAATATAAAAGAATATAATCTTTCAGTACTGTTTATTTTTTTCCTTTTTTATTATAACCCAGATTCATTGGCTCATTGCTTTGTATATATGTGAATATTCTTGCATCTGTTCATTTATAAAGTCTTTGTTTTTTGTATTCAATCTGTATCTTGTATTTGTGTAAAATTGTACCTTTATATTGTTATGACCAATCAGGTCCATCTTGTAAATGAGCTATGCTCAATGATGCTCGCCTGAATAAATAAAGATTTTGATTGATTGATTGATTGATTGATTGATTGATAAATGTAGGCATCAGGCCAGTGGAGGAGTGGCTGTGCATCTGCCCCCCATACCAGCAACACAGGTTTGGGAATGGACAATGGTCACCCGGTGGACTGCCAGAGTGAGGGAGGATCAAGCACCCAATGGCAGCTCTCCTTCCTTGGGAAGGTGGGACAGCAGTTCCTGCTGCAAGGACTGCCACCTGGTGGAGACCAGGTGGCAGCACAGCAGAGGTACACATAATCAATGGGTAAGGCTAGAGTGTGATGTGCTGGCACTCAGGTCATGATGCTTCAGTCCAGGGGATAAAAATCAGTGGAAAAAGAAGCCAGGCCACTCCTATCCAGCAACCCCAGTAGGCTCTTGCATGACCGACACAACAGGCCCTCCACCCAATGTGTTCTGTGCAAGTGGTGGATAAGTGGTAAGTCTGTGAGAAGGTTAGTGACCGGGCTTGGGGGGTGACATTGAGCAGATTTGGGGGAGAAAATTCTGATTTAAAAAAGAATAAAATATGTAAACAAAAGGAAAAATGAAAAGTGGAAAAGCCAGGATACTAAGAGGTCCCCAGCAGAAGCCCTGAATGGGCTGCAGCTCTGGCCCTGGAGCCCCACTGGTCACTAACCAGACTCCTGCCCTCCAGCCCAAGCTATACAGAAGCCCCAAATGGGCAGCGACTCCAGCCCTGGAATCCCGCCGGCCACTTTCTAGACTCCTGTCCTCCAGCCCAAGCTATACAGCAGAAGCCCTGAATGGTCTGCAGCTCTGGCCCCGGAACCCCACCAGCCGCTTTCCAGACTCCTGCCCTCCAACCCAAGCTATGCAGGTATGCAAAGCACTGGGGAAACCATGGACTTGTATGCTGAAAATTGGATTGGACCAAACAGCCCAGGAATCTGTCCATGATTGGCCGCTTGCCTACACTGTCACACTGCAATTGGCTCACCTCTCTCAGTTGCTTTTTTTTGCTTGGCAAAACCAAGAGGTGCCACTCTTTAGCATCACTAAAGCTTATTAAACCTAAGCCAGCCTTGTGTAGCTCTAATGATTTAATGTTCTTATGCTATTGCCCTAGAAGTGTAATATTTTGCTACTTGTTTAAAGCTGACCAACTGTATTTTTAACTGTGCTTGAAATTGCTGTTGCTCCCTACTGTTTTGCTTGTTCCCTGCTCTCCACTGCTGCTCTGCTGACTCCTTCTCCTCCTCTTCCCCACCTATCTTCATTGCAGTGTTTTATCAGAATTGTGTGGCAGTCTGCAGAGGCCCTTTTGCATTACCCCTTCCTCTTGCTGTTGCTCAGTCACTTCACTGCACTTTCGGCGCCATTTTCTCTGACCTCCCCATTTTGGTTCCAGGACTCTAATTGCATAGTGCATAACCCTTCCTCCAGCCCCCCCTTTTGTTCTTGCTCTGCCTCTTATGTGCCAGCCACTAACACCCTTCTCCTAGTCTCTGCCTCTATACCCATGCCCTTTTTTTCCTCACCCCAGCCCACAGCTATTGTCTCTCAGCTCCATAGGTCCACCTACCAATCAAGCATGGCTGACCCTGGTCCTTAACTGCTGCTGATTTTGCCTCTCTTTCCTCTCTTCCAGCAGAAGCCCTGAACGGGCTGCGGCTCTGGCCCCAGAACCCCACTGGCCACTTTCCAGACGGCTGTCCTCCAGCTCAAGTTATACAGGTACAAAAAACACCAGGGAAGCTGTGGACTTGTATGCCAGCAATCTGATTGGACCAAACAGCCCAGGAATCTGTCCATGACTGGCTGCTTGCCTACACTGCCACACTGCAATCTGATTGCCTCTCTTGGTGGCTTTTTTTTTTGCTTGACAAAACTGAGAGGTGCTGCTGGTTAGCATCAATAAAGCTTGTAAAGTCTAAGCCAGCCTTGTGTAGCTCTAATAATTTGTTCCACTTGTCCACCCAGACCCCAGCCACCCAATGAGACCCTAGGCTCTATTACATACCCTTCCTCCCCCACCTTATCCCACTCTTTCTCTCCCCTACCTGGTGACTGAATTCAATCTTTCCCCTTAAAGGGGACATATATCAATTTCCCATTAAGGTACTGATATCATATCCCTTGGGCTGTTCACTTGACTGCTCTCTCTCAGTACACACAAATCCCTTGCTATGGTATGCTCTAGGTAAACTCTGGATCAATAGTGCCAGGACATACCAAGGTGTCCCTTCATCACCTGCATCACCCCAGGGCAAGAATGAAGCTAATAATGTGCCCCCTAATTTTACTAATCTTGAAGTCTCCTCTGCTGATTCCCTCCATTCCACTACCCACCTTATGTGCCTCCAACAGCCTAAGTTCAAATTATAATATGAGCTGCCCAAAAGCAACAGCTATCCACTCATTTTCAATACATGTGACCCATCTCTGCAAGGAAGGCCCCCTGCAACCACACCTGGGCGCCTCCCTCCCACCCTCCCCATTCACAAACTTTATCCTACTATCCAGAAATAATTCCAAGAATACTCACACTTGTAGGATCCATTCCTTAGCCCTAAAATAACTTCAGTTGCAGGCTACCCATATGATCTGGCTGGTCTTATTCCTGTCAAGGAATATTCACCCTAACCCTGACCCTAAAACTGCAAAGCAAAGTAATCTAATTTTTGCCTCTTTAAACATTTGCAGTCTCTCAGCCAAATTCAACTCACTGCAGGTGTGGGTCACTCACTATAACCCCAATGTTTTATCGGTGGTTGAGACTTGGTTCACCCCAAGGACATCTGACACTGAAATCTAACTAATTGGAAGACTAGGTTTGCTGGCAAAGGCACTTAGCTTCACCTGAACTCTTTTCTTCTAGGTTTGCTTGTAAGGACAGAGCAAGGAATAACATTATCAGAGCAAGAAAAACGATTAAGGCTTCTTTTGGCTTGGCAGATTTACTGTGTCTTACTATTTTCTTTTGTGCTTACGGGTTTTGTTACTGTTTTGTTTGCTTACATTTTACTGCTTTATTGTTCTCTGATACAAACTGCTGTTGTAGGGTATACTTTCTGCTGCATTGTTACAGAGCGTACCTACAGGTTTGTTACTGTTTTGTGCGTATAGATTACTGCTGTAATCTTCTCTGATTCAAATTGTTTTTGCAAGGTATATCTTCTGTTACAGCTTTATTTTTCTCTGCAGCAAAGTGTCTTTTGAAGGGTATATCTTCTGTGAAATTGTTACAGGTGGTACTTACAGATTTTACAGTTGTATCTATCATCAGGCTAAGCTTTCAGGGCTATTGCATTTGTTGTTGGTTGATTGTTTCTGCTCTTATGTCCTTGTTTCTTTCATCTATGATTCTTCTTCTTCTTTTTTGGCAGGGATTGGATCCAACCACCCAACCCCATCCCCAACCACCCCATGTTAAACTCCTTTTATAGAGTAGCACAGTCGTAACATTTCCTGTAGCAAAGCAGGAAGGGGAGGATCAGAGGGGTATCCACACAGTGACCTCACGTACAGGGGCACAATTAATTTAACTTGTTATTAAAAGTTATACAAAATCAAACCAACAAAAAAAATATAAAAAAAAGAAATCAAACTTCTGTTTCCATTTTCCTTCTGAATACTCAGACCAGGTTATAAACTTGGCAGCTCAACTGGATTGATATTATTGACTGCAGATACTGTGGAACACTTTTCAAAAGATCAGTTATATGGGATTTAGGATGCTGTCCTACATGCTGGACCATCGGAGATCTAAGGGCCCAGCTCTGGGCAGCATGGGCAGAGATTGCGCACCTCAAATTGCATATTCAGCAGGAAATATATTACAAGAACCACCCACCATTTCCCCAACATCCAACTGAAGCACCTCAACTGCAAAGGATAGTTGGTCCAGGAGGTTAGCAGGTGGTTAGGCAGGGCAAATCAGGTGCCACATCACTCATTGCTCACCAATGTATCACCTCCACAAACCATAAAAAAACTACAAACAGATATTTGCCTCTATCTTTGAAATCAAACAAAGGGGCAGAGGACACTGCAGAACAGGACACTGCAGCACATGATCTAGCACTACAAAACTCACCCAAAACAAGGACCAAAACAAAAAAAGCAAAAAGGAAATCCAAAACACTTCTGATCATAAGAGACTCCATGATTTAAGGAGTTGATGCCTACCTCCTGCCGTGAGAAATGGTCAGATGTCTCCCAGGTACATCACTGTGGTGAGACACTGACCGCATTGCTAAAATCATGCAGGAGAAAACATTGACTTCCTAGTATACATAGGGACTAACAATCTCACCAGATGGTCAGTTGTGGAAACTGAAGGAACACCTGACCAGGCTGGGGGGCAAACTGTCATCCATTTCATCTGGCATTTTCTTCTCTGAGATCCTGCTGGTCTGGTAGAGGGGCAGATGGACAGAAGGTCAGAGAAGGGGAGATAGGGGAGCTAAACATGTGGCTCAAGGGCTGGTGCCAGGAAAAAGGACACAAATTTGTAGGTAACTGGCAACAGTTTGGGGAGTAAAAGTTTTGTTAAATTTGATGGGTTGAATGTGACTAAGGAGGGAGTCAGTGCATTGGGGCAGAAGTTTGATGACTTTGCAGAATATTTAAACTAGCAAATGGGGAGAGGGGTGCAGCACCCAATACATCAAATGGGAAGGACACCCCACACAGCTAGTGATCAAAAAGGAGTTCAGCATGTTTTAGTTCATTTGCATCCCCAGCTAAGGAAAAAGGTCCAGCTACCCTTACAACATGCAGGGGAAAAGCCAGACCTCACCTCACAACTAATGCACTGAAATCTGGCCAATGGAAAATCATGTACACAAATGCCTGCAGTCTGGGAAACAAGATCCCAGACCTGTAGACAACAATGACAGAGGCTAAACTGGACATAGTAGCTATTAGTGAGACATGGTTCACAAGTAACCACACTTTGGAAACCAGTACCCAGCTATGTACTGTTCAAAAGAGACCAAGGTGCAAAATGGTGGGGGTGGCCCTTTATGCCAATGAAAATATCAAAGCTACAGAAATTCAGAATACACATAAGGAGCCAGAAGAACTGTGGGTTACCCTGGAAACAGGAAATGGGACAGCCATATGAACTGGGGTTGTCTACTGGCCTCCAGACCAGGGGGAGGACATAGACACATTGCTGTCTGAAGGCATACAAAACATGACAGCTAAAGGCCAAGTTCTGATAATGGGAGACTTCAACATGCCAGATACAGATTGGTCAATACCAGCAGGAACATCTGCCAGAACTAGACACAGAGTGGATTCCCTGCATGGGGGAGGACCTCAAACAATTGGTACAACAACCCACAAGAGACAGGGCTATCCTGGATCTAGTACTGACTAACGGGGAAAGGATCACAGATCTCCAGGTAGAAGGTCACCTGGGGCCAGCGACCATCAGATGGTATGGTTCAATTTGGCCACTAGAACTAAATCATCCCATTCCAAGGCAAAAATATGGGATGATCTGACTTTGATAAGATGGCCAGCAGACCTAAGGTAGCCCTGGCAAGAAGAAATAAAGGTGAGGGGGTACAGGCAAAATGGGCAAGCATTGAGGAAGCAATACTTGAAGTAACATCCCATTGTGTTAGGGAGAAAAGAAAGAGTAAAAGAATGAAGAAACCACTTTGGTGTTAAAAAACAGTAGAAGAAAAGATCAGAGCCAAAAGGTTGGCCTTCTGGAAATAAAAGGAAATGCAGCGGATGAAGATAGGACGGCATAACAAACTTCTCTAAGGGAAACAGGGAAGGCAGTAAGTCAGGCAAAGGCACAAACCAAGGAAACACTAGCACAAAACAGTAAAAGAAGAGAACAAGACTTTCTATACAGTGGTCATCACAGATAAGTTTCCTGGTACCCCGATATGATGCTCGTTATTTAGGTGGTACTGGGGTATGATGGTCAGCACTCTTGTAGTACTGACTCGATGGAGCGGTAGTTCAGTGTGGAATGTGGTATAGCTGAAGTTGCTTAATGCACTTCCTCTTTTCATCACTAGGTGGCAACTGCCAGTCATTCTGAAATTATTGCTGTCCTGTGGTGAGATTTGCCTTTTTGTTTTTACGTTATGTAGTTAATTACTGGCAAACAGCACTGTCCTGTTCACCCGTTCCTTCACAAAAGTGCAAGTTGAAATAGCTACAGTACACACCCTTTAGTTTATGCTCTATTGAACTTTGATTTCACCTTTCATCTAAGCAAGATAATTTGTAATTTTTTTTAAAAAAGTGTATATAATTTATGTTATGTAAGGATTGCTGCTGATCCATTCAAAATCACTACAGTATCAGGAGCAGTTTCAGGAGCAGCTGATATCAGAAATCAGAGTAAGTCAATTATATAGAGAATAATGGTTAGGTAAGTGTGAGTTATGGATTTTTTTTACACCCTTAAGGTGTGTGATGACCCATAAACCTCAAGAGTGAAGCTTGAAAGGTTTATGTGTTCATCACACACCAAAAGGGTGTAAAAAAATCCATGAAACACACACTTACCTATACTTTTATTTTTTATAATCACTGGTACAGGCAGTGAATAGCAACATATGTGAAGGCAGTTCTGTCATACACAAAAGCAGTTCTCCTGTCACACACACACACACGCACACACACACACACACATTGTTTTTCCGAATTACATGGCCGGAGTCATACGTGATTGTTTCCCGACTGAACCACTCTCTTGCCTTGCTCGTCAGGTATGAACGGCAGGGTTAACCAGGTTTTTTTTCTGATGGAGGGATCAACCAGATAAAGAATGTAAATTAGTTAAAAAAATAAGTACCTGACAAGCGATGGGTCATTGTAAATCGTTGGGTGCTGGAAACAGGAGCTGCCATGTTTATTTACAAGTTCAGCCCAAGTAATGGCCAATAAGGTGGCACACTTCAAAACACTGACTCTGGAGCACACTGCTACTGCCAGAAAGTTTGGACAAATGCCGTAATAACTCGATTTCAGGTTATTACAGCATTTTATTGATCAAGCTAAACTGGTTGTTAAAGGGGGTCACCAGTAATTATCAATTGATAAATTCTTATTTCATGATCTAAGTGAAACAGGCAGAATTAGAAGTATAACTAATCCAACAGAAACTTCCTCCTCCCCCTCCCCAACTGTTCCACCTGATCCAGAGTAGCCAGCTGAAGTCACTGCTGCAAGCTCGCAGTTTCTTCACCCCACACAGACCAGAAAAATTAAATGAAAATCATCACCCCTGAAGAAATACAAGAAAGAGTTACAAAATATCCTAAGTAATAAACTGTACCCCACACACACACTATTTTGTAAATCTGAAACAATAAAAAAATACACTAAAAAATTTACAGCTACACTGTGCCAGAACTTGCATACTATACACACACACACACAAAAATATAAACATTGTCAGAAAGTTCCCCGGTTGACAAGTGGTCCTGATTCCTGATGCTGCCCCAAGTACAGTGTGTAATTGTTTTAAAAAACACTTTACCTAGTAGTCTACCAGACCTCCCACCACCCCTGATGGCTCCCAAGATATTAAAAAAAAAGTTCATTGGTTGTTAAGTGGTCCCAATCCCCCATTTAATTTAATTAGTTGTGTACTGGCATCAGTTAAAAAAAGCTTCGCATTGCTTCATAAATTCTAGGTTGCCTTTGTCTTACTGATGGTACTTATGACCAGTTTTGTTTTATGATAAGCCAGCTGTCATCTAGTTTCAACCTATTTCTCAGTTAAGTCCCCTATTTTGCAACATTTAATATTATACAGAGGCCCAGATATTCAAACTGCGCCATTCAAAGGTGCAAGTCCTTGCGCTGCGCAAAATAGATGCGCAGGGGTGTGGCCCAGGCGATATTCAAAGGAGTTGCGCTATTGAGCAACTCCTTTGAATATCGCTCCCCAGCCATAGCCACTGTGCATGGTGCAGTGGAACTTGCGCAAGCGCAAGTTGACAGAGTGGAGCAGTCAACTTGCAGTGGCACAAGTACCAGTGCGTCATGCGCAAAATCACGATATTCAAAAGGTGACATGCAAATGGGGCCATAATACATGCAAGGCACAGGGGGCCATTTGCATGTCATTATAGCCCCAATTGCATGCCATTAGCATGTAGGTGCGCCGATCCCCGAGGACTTGCGCCTGGCGCCCTGCCAGGCAGCAGCTGTCGGGGACCGACGCACCCTGCAGCCCGATCTCAGGCAGCAATGTGGCTCCCCCACCTCCTCCCGTACATCTCCCTGGTGGTCCAGTGGACTGAAATGCCTGATCGCGGGCAGAAAGTATACAGATCCCCCCACATCCCATGTGCCCGATCGCGGGCAGAAAGTATACAGAACCCCACATCCCATGTGCCCGATCGAGGGCAGTAAGTAATTGCCCCCAAAACATCTCCCTGGTGTCTAGTGGCCCCACCACTCCACGCAGTTTCCCCACCACCTCGCTTCCTCCGGCGCCGGGTGGCGGTAAGCATCCCACCCGCCTTGCTGTTGTTGCTGAGTCGATTGGCCGGTTGCATGCCCATTATGCAGGCTAGAGAAATAATGAGCTTGTAGTCATTGCATATGATAGTTCAGATTTGGTGGGAATGACATTCATTCACAAATCTGACTGTCATGTACGTATGGGCTGCACGCCATTGGCTCTAGCTCTGCACCAATGGGCGTGCAGCCCTACCGGCCAGTCAGTCGGCGGGCGGCGGGGTGGCAGGCGGGTGGGATGCTGCCACCCGCTGGCTGCCGGGGGGAGTGGGGTGGTGGGACTTCATGGGAGGGTGGAGTGGGGGCCACACTAGACACCAGGGAGATGTTTTGGGGGGCAGTTTACTTACTGCCTGCGATCTGGCACATGGGATGTGGGGGGGGTTCTGTATTCTTTCTGCCCGCGATCGGCACATGGGATGTGGGGGTTCTGTATTCTTTCTGCTCCGCGATCAGGCACATGGGGATGTGGGGGTTCTATTCTTTCTGCCCGGATCGGGCACTGGGGGTTCTTATTACATTCTGACCACGATCATCGCATTACGGTCCACTGACCACCAGGGATGTGAACGGGAGGGGGCCATTGATGCCCGCAATCGGGCTGGTGGGGGGCACAGGACTGAGTTGGGGGCCAGCCACGGTGGCAGCTGCTGTGTTGTGCCCTGCAATACAGCAGCTCACCTGTGGGTGGCCCTCAACTTAAGCCTTTTTGGCTCAAAGTTGTGTAGGCGCAGGTTGGGGTTGCGCCAGATGTCACCCTGCACAGCCCGACTGAATATCGGGCTGTGCAGTTTATGCATGGTTCCTCCCCCTCCAGTTGAGCATGCATTTATTTGCATTGCGCTGTTGCTCAGCCTGTTTTCTGTGGTGCAACTGCCTCCTGCTGAATATCGCAGAATGGAGCAAGTTTGGGACTTGAGCATGCGCATCCCTGTTGCGCATGGCGCAACCCTTTTGAATATCTGGGCCAGTATATAAGTAAGTCCTGTGCATTAACCAGAAGTTTGTGAGCAAACTGAAGAAACATATGATGCATTTCCCTATTTTATTTTTTTGTACTGCATGCTGCTAGGAGCATGAGTGAAATTAGAGTCAATAGTGCTTAGTCTAAATGACTTGTTTGGATGGTAAACCTGCTGTTGAGCTACAGTATGCTGACATGGAGATAGTTTATTACCTGGCAGCAGAGTACTATACAGTACCTTCTCCCTATCCTGTTATTGGTTTGCACTGGGAAATTAGGGATTTAGTAATGCTCCTTATGTGATGATATAAAATAATTTAATTCTATTAGGAAGAGGTTCCAAAACTGGTTTTGCTGAAACAGTATAATGAGAAATATTTTGTACAGTCATATGACGACTCTGAGCTGTTAGGACCAACACAAAATGGGTCACCTAATACAATAGTTCTTTACATTATATAAATGAATATATACATTTTGTTAGTTTCTCCTTATATTGTATTAGTCGAAACCCAATCGGGAGTAGGACAGAAGCGATCCCAATGTACCTGTTCATGCTCATTAAATGGTATATTTATGCCCATTAAATTGTACATTGGACTAGATACTTTCCATCTATGTGGTGACAAAGGCTGTTGCTAGCCTTGCTTGTAGAGCAGAAAGCAGCTAACTAAAAAAAAGAAGCTACATTTTCTTATTAATTTAAAACTTATATCTCAGCAGGAGTCAGTGTCTGTTGAGATTAAGTAGACAGATACTTTATTAGAAGTAGAAGGGGTCTTATTTAGGGTTTAAAAAAAAGAAAGAAAAGAAAGACAGTTAGTGTGTGTTCTGTGCTGGAAGGGTACTGTATCAGCTGCCTTTGCTAAACCAGTAGGAGGAAAGAGAGCTTAACTGGAGGTGTGGCTTAGACGCTATAAAAGCAGGTGACTCAAATTACAACTTCCTGTTGTTAGCCTTGCTTGTAGAGCAGAAAGCAGCTAACTAAAAAAAAGAAGCTACATTTTTTATTAATTTAAAACTTATATCTCAGCAGGAGTCAGTGTCTGTTGAGATTAAGTAGACAGATACTTTATTAGAAGTAGAAGGGTCTTATTTAGGGTTTAAAAAAGAAAGAAAAGAAAGAAAGTTAGTGTGTGTTCAGTGCTGGAAGGGTACTGTATCAGCTGACTTTGCTAAACCAGTAGGAGGAAAGAGAGCTTAACTGGGGGTGTGGCTTAGACACTATAAAAGCAGGTGACTCAAATTACAACTTCCTGTTGCTAGCCTTTTTTCTTACTAATTGCCCTCCACCCCACCCACCCAAAGCCAGTTCTACTTTTATAGCCACTGGATCTGACTGTCAATAGGAACTTCCTGTTTGGCAGTAGGAAGGGAAGGATCATAGAGAAACATTGGTTTTGTCAACCCTAAAGGAAAGAAGTAGCTCACTATCCCCCCCTAGCTGCTGGTGGTCTGACATTGAGCAAGGAAGAAGGTGGCTACTGAAGAAGATAGGAAGTTGCCTTCCCAGAACAGGAAGGGTGAGAGTTGTAAGGAGAGGAGAGAGTAAGAATACAGAGAAACAGTAGAGGGGGCACAAAATAAGACATGATAGGAGTGGTGCAGTGCAATGGCTGTGGGGCGGCAGTGTTCCGGGAGACATTCTGGTGGCTGCAATACTGCCCTATTTGCAGGCACCTCTCTGGTCTGAGAGAGGAGGTTGCCCGTCTCCAGGCTGACCTGGATAGGATTTGTGAAACCTCCTCCCCCACCCAGGGACCACCAGGGCCAATGCCACTACCTCAGAGGTTGCCAAGAAAGAGGAGATGCTGGACCAGGTTGGGCTCAGGGAGGGAGAGGGTGGTGGAACAGAGTTGCATCCCTCCAGCAGTACCTCTCCACAATTCATTCACTCTTCTGGTGGATAGTGGTTCCTCTATGGAGGCAGCTGCAATGGAGACCAAGGAGGATGCTGGGAACCTTCACAAAGGAGACCCACAGGAGGGTGGCATGGGACCCCACAGGGAAAGGAAACAACTCCTGGTGGGGGACTCAATCATCAGGGGGGTAGAAATGGGGGAGGAAGGGGAGAGGGAGGTAAGGTGCCTGCCTGGCGCCATGGCTTGGAGGGACAGGAAGCGAATCCTCAGGATCGTGGGAGGAGCTGCACGAGGGAGGAAGCTGGATGTCATTGTCCACCTAGGGACAAATGACCTGGCTAGGAATGGGATCAGAGCAGTGCAAGAGGAGTTTGTAGAGTTGGGGAGGGGCCTTAGACAAGTAGGCGCATGGTAACCTTCGGAGGTGCTGCATGTCTATGGCAAGGGTGATACTGGGCACTCCTCACCAGGAATTCAATGAGTGGTTGAAAACTGGATGCAGACTCAGGGTTTTGGCTTCATTGGGGACTGGGGAGCCACCTGGAGGGATGCAGACCTATACTGGTGCGATGGTCTGCATCTGTCCAGGGGGGAGCCAGGATCCTAGGTGAGAGGTTTAAATGCTTCATTGGTAACCATTTAAACTAGCCAAGGGGGCAGGCACTGAAATAAAGCAGGGAAATCCCAGCCTCCCCCCACAAAACATGGTAATTAGTGAGGTAAACACCAAGGTAGAGAAGTTACTAGGGAGCAGAACAGAGGTAAATGCAAAAAAGGCAAAGGCAGTAAGGACAGGAATGGGGTTAAAAGGGGTAAGGCTATCAAAAAGTGGAGGGTGATGAGTACCAATGCCCGTAGTCTGTGTAACAAGCTCCCTGAACTAGTGGCCTTGATGGAAGAGGGTTGCCTGGATATTGTGGCAGTCACAGAAACATGGTACACAAAGAACCATGACTGGGATGTCAACATACCAGGATACACAATCTACAGGAGGGACAGGAGGGTAAAAGAAGAGGAGGAGTAGCTCTCTATGTAAAGGAAGGGATCAAAGCAACAGAACTAAAGAGTAAACAGGGAGCAAATGAGGCACTCTGGGTCACCCTGGAGACAGGAAATGGCACCACAATCCGCATGGGGGTTATACACAGACCCCCATCTCAGGGGGAAGGAATGGACAAGGAAATGATAGAAGGCTTCCTTAGAATGGTAGAAAATGGGGAGATATTGTTGATGGGGGACCTGAATATGCCAGAAGTTAACTGGAGCACCTTTGCTGCAGGCACATCCAAGAGCAGGGCCATTCTTGATGCCCTACAGAGGCATGCCTCAGACAGCTAGTATTGGAACCCACTTGGGAGGGAGCAATCTTAGACCTGGTACTCTCAAATGGGGATGGAGAAAGAATCTCAGATTTAGAAGTGAGTAGCCATCTGGGAACAAGCGACCACCAAACAGTGTGGTTCATGATAAACACAGCCATACAATCAAGCCATACAAAAGCAAGAATATTGGACTTTAGGAGGGCTGACTTTGGGAAAATGAGAGAGTGCCTCCGAAAAGCACTAGCAAACAGGCAAGAAGGAGGAGTGGAGAAACAATGGGGAGTAATCAAAACAGCCATCACAGAGGCAACAAGCCTTTGTGTAAAGCAAATCAATAAAACACAACGAAGGAAAAAAAACGCTATGGTTCTCAAAAGAGGTGGCAGGGAAGGTTAAGGAGAAAAGGATAGCATTCAGGAAATATAAGGAAACACAGAAGGAGCAGGACAGAGAACTTTATCAGTTAAAGCAGAAAAAGGCTGGGAAGGCAGTCAGAATAGCAAAGGCCCAAACTGAGGAAAGGATAGTCAGTTGTGTTAAGAAGGGCGATAAGACCTTTTATAGGTACATTAGGGAGAGAAGAAAGACCAAAGGAGGGATACTGAGGCTTAATAAAGGGGAGGAAATGTGGGTAGAGGGTGACAGCGAAAAAGCAGGGATACTGAACGAATATTTCTGCTCAGTATTCACAAAGGAAGAGGAGGGGGAGGTACCTAAATCAAACAAGAGAAACACTCTAACGATGGGGGTCGATACCAGTCCATTTGCAGAAGAAAGGGTTCTGAAAGAACTAATAAAATTGAAGGTGGACAAAGCAATGGGGCCTGATGGGATTCACCCAAGAATTCTAAAAGAACTAAGGGTAGAACTAGTGACACCGCTGACTACTCTCTTTAACAAATCATGGGAGGATGGGGTGGTACCCAAGGACTGGAG
The DNA here is from genome assembly GCA_016271365.2 of Neoceratodus forsteri. Classification (NCBI taxonomy): domain Eukaryota; kingdom Metazoa; phylum Chordata; order Ceratodontiformes; family Ceratodontidae; genus Neoceratodus; species Neoceratodus forsteri. The sequence goes on from CM057452.1 coordinate 1,784,213,784, forward strand.
GAGGGCAGTTGTGATTGCTCATCACAAAAGTGGGAGCAGGACAGATGCAGGAAACTACAAACCAGTTAGTTTGACCTCAGTGGTAGGGAAAATGATGGAATCACTTCTGAAGGGAAGAATTGTTGAGTACCTAGAGGCCAGTGGGGCACAGGACCCAAGGCAGCATGGATTCACGATGGGAAGGTCATGTCAGATGACTCTAATAGATTTCTTTGACTGGGTGACCAAAGTAGTAGACCAGGTAGGGGCTGTGGACATGGCCTACCTAGATTTTAGCAAGGCATTTGATACAGTCCCACACAAAAGATTAATACACAAGTTAGCCAGCCTTGGAGTGGGTCCCAAGGTGGTAGCCTGGATAAAATATTGGCTGGACAACAGGACGCAAAGGGTAGTAGTAAATGGAGTACACAGTGAAGAAAGGAGGGTTACTAGCGGGGGTACCACAGGGTTCAGTACTGGGACTGGTCCTTTTTAATGTCTTTATAATTGACATTGCAGAGGAACTGGAAGGAAAAGTATGTCTCTTTGCAGATGACACAAAGATCTGCAACAGGGTTGATACACAAGATGGAGTGGAAAGGATGAGAAGGGATTTGGAAAGGTTGGAGGAATGGTCAAATGTATGGCAGCTCAGATTCAATGCAAAGAAGTGCAAGGTAATGCACATGGGAAACAAAAACCCAGGGGAAGCATACACAATGGGGGCTGAGATACTGACAACAGTAAAAAATGGAAAGGGACCTGGGGGTAATTATATCAGATGACCTAAAGGTGGGCAAGCAATGTGAGAAGGCAGTAAGGAAGGCTGGGGGGATACTGGGATGCATAGGAAGAAGCATCAATAGTAGAAAACAGGAAGTTGTTATCCCTCTGTACAGACAGTTGGTGAGACCCCATCTGGAGTACTGCGTGCAGTTCTGGAGACCCCATCTCCGCAAAGACATAGACAGAGTGGAGGCTGTCCAGAGGAGGGCAACTAAAATGGTGCACGATCTGCACCAGAAGACATATGAAGAAAGACTAAAAAAGCTTAATATGTATACCCTTGAGGAAAGAAGGGAGAGAGGGAACATGATTGAAACTTTCAAGTACTTCAAGGGAATCAACAAAGTCCAAGAAGGTAGCATCTTTCAGAAAAAGAGATGTGCAAGAACAAGGGGGCACAATTTGAAAATACAGGGGGGACGGCTCAGAGGTAATGTGAGAAAGTATTTTTTCACAGAGAGGGTTGTGGATGCATGGAACAGCCTCCCTGAGGAGGTCGTGGAGTCAAGAACTGTGGAGGAATTCAAGAATGCATGGGACAGACATAAGGCAGTCCTAGTGGGGGGTAGGAGGAAGTAAGCTGTTGGTTAACCAGGATCTGCAGCTTATCTGTTAGGTAGGAAAATGGGCAGACTAGGTGGGCCAGGCGGTCCTTTTCTGCCATCAAATTCTGTGTTTCTACGTTTACATCATAAGTGATTGTAAAATATCACAAAATATTGTAAAGTATTGTATTTTTTTCATTTTGCTTATAGACTTCTGGTACATGCATGGAACACACTTAGAATGGTGTACAGCACATCCAGATCACATGCAGTGTGAGTTTATATCTTCAACTTGTCCATTCTGTGTGTATGTTCTGTGCATGTATCAGAATGCTGTAAGCAACATGAACAAATGCAATGCTTTACAATATTTTGTGATTGTCATGTCACCTTTTTGATGTTTGTTTGCTGTATTGTCAACATTTAATGTTGATTAGTGTGGCACTGCAGAAAGTCATGTAAATAAGAGCAAATTTTGCACTTAGTAAAATTCAAATTGTGCAATTTGTATGAGCAGGCCCAAGCCTTGGAAAGAATTGCATTAGATTTTAGATGCCCCTCTCAGACCAAGTTTTAGTGCTTGAAGGAGAGGAGAAATGCCATTATTTTTAAGCCCACTCCAAGAGGGTGATTGACCAGGACAGGCTTCTTTAATGTTTTTACATACCACTGGCAGAAGCTGAAAGCTCAAAGAGCTTAATAAAGAACGTGAGACAGCGAAGTCTGAGGTGCGATCCTTTCATGAGAGAGTGGACTTTAACATCTGTAATACCAATATCCAAAAGAATACTGCCAAATATGAGAAAGAAATTATAGCAAGAAAACAAAAGAAACTCTTTAGAAATAAAGAAGTCTTTAACAAAGGCAACATTTTAAAGTGGGCAAAACCACAGACCTTAAGCAGAGAGAGAGCAGGCAACATGTCTGTTTTGCAAAAAAGATAAAAGTTTTAAAGGGAATCAAAGGAGGAGCCCTAGTAATCACTCCAGAGTTGACACTACAATTATCTTTTACTTTTCCCACTGTTGTACAGTATTGCTTTTAAAAAATCTCACTTTGCAGGTTGCAGTCTGCATTCATAGCCAAAGCTTCTAATTATTGAATTCTTGTAGAAAGATGCCTTGCTAAAGTGAAATTCTTTACTAGATAATGCCAAAAAACATTATTATTCATCCAATATTAAGACTGTGCAAAGACTGTCACTCTATACGTTTATCTGTAGATGGACAGATTCAGTAGTACACTGCTTTTTGTTAAGTTGTGTCACTTTTGGCCATGCAGTGCTAAAAGAGTGATTCATTTTAAATGTCAGTCTTACCAAACAGTTTCTAAATGCAACGTATAGACTACGTACAATTGTGGCTCTGACATACTTTTTAATTGCAGGGAAAATATATTTAAAATCATGACTGTTCCGATAAGAATAAATACTGTACTATCTGAGCAAAGTGAGTAAACCTCCACCATAAGAAAGCATTGTTAGCTGCTATGATGGTGGACAGTAAAGGGTCTGCAGTGCCAGATAAAGATTTGGCAAAGTAAAATGTGACTCAGCTGCCGAATGAGGGCATCTTCTACACCAATGATTTTATTGAGAATGGTGCATATTACAATGGTAGTTATCTTTTTTTCAAATGAAAACATGAAATATGAAACATGAAACTAAGCATTGGTTGGTTGTCACTACCAGCATATCAAATGTACTAATTTGATCATTTTTGCCAAGAGATTCATCAGTAGTGAACAATGTGAAAACCAAGAGAAAAAAAGAGAGAGAGAGAGAAAGACATTGTCATAATACAGTGAAATAACAGCAAACCGTTGTCTCCTTGTATAGTCATAATATTTCAGAACTGCATTAAAGAGTTTTTGACTCCAACTGAACACATCTGACAGGAGATAGCATTACCTAGCATGTGTCTTCTAAATCAAAAGCAGCCCATAGTCTGACAACAGTTAAAACAGCAAATCCAGCTGCAAATTCAAGATATCAGTATATTTCTGTCTAGAATAAATGGATACTTTTTAATTCTACCTGTGATATTGCATCCATTATAGTAAACCTGAAAACCTGTCCCTTGAACTGTTGCCCTTGCTTACTGCATTACATTTCTTGTTTGAAGGTGAAATAGTAATAAATTGTATGCAATCTTAAGGGATGGTAAAGATTCACAAAATATTGTAAAGCATCATATTTTAATTTTATTTTGCTTACATACCAATCGATCAATCAATCAAAATCTTTATTTTGCCAGGTGGAACATCATTGAGACAAGCTCATTTACAAGATGGACCTGGGGCAAAACAATTGCCAACAGGGTTAAGACATCACTCATAACCATCACATGTGACAAGATACTTGCACCAGAACACAGCAATACATTCAACAGGAGGTAGTGCCATTTAAATACAATTGCATGGATACAGATATATGGACGTAAGGTAATGCGCTAAAGTTTATACAGTAAACATCATTGGAGGAGCCATAGTGAGCAGGAGTGGCAGTTCTTCTAGAATCAAAGTGTGAAGAGGATTGAGATTTAAGAGTTCTTTCATAAGTACTGTAGGCATGGCCTGTCAAGTGAAGTGGGAAGGGGGGGTATGGGAGCGGGGAGGGAAGGTCAGCCGAGATAGGAGAGGGTTGGACATGATGGCCTAGGGAGGAAGGACTGTTCAAAGGGAGAACACAACAGATGCCACAGGCAATGGCTGGGGTTTAAGTACAATATTTGAAGCAAAGACAGAGTGTGATGTAGGGACCTTGATTTGGACAATGACAGAAGGGAAGACTCAAATGACACCTCAGGCAGTGGCTGAGGTTTATGTCCAGAATTTAAAGCAGTAACAAATCATTATAGTAAGACCTTGACTTGAAACAATGACAGACCTCAGAGAAGGTCCTCAGGAACAAGGATTTGAAGAGGGAGAACGTGACAGGGGAAGCGAGCCTTAAAGTTTTCTGGATCTTATTCCAGAGCGTAGGAAGAGTGAAGCTTATTGAGGCTCTACCAAAGCGCATTTTAACTTTAGGGATAGCCAGAGATTAGATGGTAAGACTTTTGAGAGAATACACACTAGTGATGCAGGGAGTTAGGCAGCTTGAGAGGTACTGAGGTAATTTATGAATGATTGCCTTATATGTCCAAAGAATAGCATTATTTTGCCTCCTGAAGCTAAGGGAGCTCCAGCCTACAGAAAAATAGAGGATGCAGTGGTGCATGTTATAAGGGGCATCCGAAATGAACCTAAGTGCTCTGTGGTATAGGGTATCAAGCTTGGAGAGAGCTGTGCTAGTACTATGGCCATATAGAAAGTCCGCATAGTCTAGGAGAGGCAAGAAGGTAGCTTGAACTAGGAGTTTTCTAGCCTGCTGGGTTAGTGAGTGCTTGATCCTGAAGAAAATATCAAGCCTTTGACGCAGTTTCTTAGTGAGTTCATCAGTGTGATCAATGAAGGACAATTTGTAGTCAATTCAGACCCCCAGATATTTGATTTTTTTCATGAACTCCAGGGCGTCCCCCAAAAGGGTGCTTATGTGAAGAACCTTATTTATTTTTTTTTTTAGATGAGGGGAGAGTGGAGAGAAATCATGGCCTTAGTTTTCTTGGCATTGAGCAGGAGTTTCAAGTCAAGTAGATCTTTTTTGAGGATGTCGAAATCATTCTGGAGGTCCAAAATGGCTTGATCCAGAGTTGATCTGTCAATGTATAGCACTGTATCATCAGCAAAGAGATGAATACTAGATGACTTTAGGCCAGTGTCAATTTGATTAATATAAATGGCAGAGAGAAGTGGACCAAGTATGGATCCTTGGGGGAAACCTCTAAGGAGTATTTTATTTGGTAATCGGTCTCCTTCAGCCTTGACCTGCTGCTCTCTGTCCACAAGATAGCTTGTGAACCAACCTAGGGCCAGGTTGTCCATCCCAACTTTCTTCAGGGTCTCCAGGAGTAAATCATGGTCCACCATGTCGAAAGCCTTACTAAGGTCCAGAAACAAGGCACATATGTATTGTTTGTTATCAAGTGCAGACTGCCAGTCATTTATAACCTTAGCAAGGACAGTGGAGGTACTATGCATGGGACAGAAACCGGATTGAGTCAGGTTTAGTAGATTAAAACTTTCCAGATGAGATCTGAGCTGTTCATTTACTACCTTCTCCAACAGTTTTGTCAAGGTGAGAAGCAAATAGATTGGGCGGTAATTATTTAGGTCACAGGGGTCCCCTGATTTGAATAGAGGGATGACATAGACCATCTTCCAGACCTTGGGGAGGGAGCCCTTATTGAGAGACAAATTGAAAAGGTGTGTAATGGGGGAGCCAAAATATAGTATACCAACTTTAGGAAAAAAGGCGCAATTATATCCACGCCCACACTTTTCTTAGTATCAAGATGAAGAAGGAGATCCTCAACCTGTTTGATAGTGACTGGACAGAAGGAGAAAGAGTGGTAAGGGTCAATAGATTCTGGATCATGGCAATCAGATGACTGACTAAGAAACTGTGCCCTGATGGCATTTACTGGGGAGGTATCAAAAGTCATCCCTGCTGTGGCAAAGTGATTGATAAGGAGATCAAGGATCTCATTTTTATTTGTAGTGTGGGTACCTCCAGTCGAAATTTTGTGGGGAAGCATGTCAGCTCTATTATGGCCTTCTACCTCCCTTAAAGTTTTCCAAAACTTAGTAGCAGAGTTAGTGGATGCGTTAAGCTCAGAGCGGAAATAACTTCACTTTGCAACTCTGAGTTTTCATGCAGAAATTCCTTGCAGTTCAGAAAGCAGACCGGTCTGTGGCCAATTTAGACTTTCTGGCTCTTTTTCAAAGAGCATCCCTATGCCATAAGGCAGTCTTTAGGTTATCCGTGAACCAGGGGCAAGATTTTCTTTTGGTTCTGCTTTTGGTAACTGGGGCATGGAGGTCCAGGATTCCAGTGAGAATTTCATGAAGTACCTCGGGTGCCTCCTCCACAGAGGATGCGAGATAAAATTTCTGCCAGGTAGCACACTGGAGGTCATAGAGAAAAGCATATGGGCAGAAGTTCCATTTACATCTCTTATGGATGTATTTAGAGGAAGAGGAGGAGGTTTGGAGTTGCACCGACCTTACGCATGCAATGGCACAGTGGTCACTGATGTTATTAAAGAATACACCTGAGTGGAAGAGGTGAGGCTTGCTTACAAGGATTAGGTCAAGAAGGGAGCTATGCTCTGGGTTTTTGGTGTTTGGGTGGGTAGCTTCATTAATGATCTGGGTAAGTCCATGGGCATCACAGAATTCTTTCAATGGTAAGGAGACTGGAGCAAGCCAGTCAAGGTTGAGGTCACCAATTATGGATACTTCTGATGAGGTGGTAGCTAGTATGTCACTTAAGTGTTTGAGCAGAGAGAGACTAGCTGAGGGGGCCTATAACACCCATTAATACAGATAGAGGTTGATTTGGCTGGTTGAATTCTTAGTGTGAGGCACTCAAACTCCTTAGAGACTGTTGTCATGATCGCCATAGTTGCGGTAATGTTGTCACAGATATAGATGGCTACTCCCCCTTCCCAGGATTTCCTATCAGTATGAAACAAGCTGTATGAAGGAATGTTAACCTCATAGTCCAGGGTAGTTGGTCTTTGCCAAGTTTTGGAGATTACAAGAACATCAGGAGAGCAGTGGAGGGTCCAAGTCTTGATAGCATCAAGCTTTTTTAGAAGACTGCAGGCATTCAAATGCAAAAATTATAACCCTTTTAGTAAAAGTAGGTCAGCTGGGGCAGGAATGGGGGGGCAGAGTTTAATTTGACATTACCAGCACAGATGAGTAGCAGCAGGAGCATCTTTTTTATAGCACTAAGAAGTAGTCGGAATGGCCAAATTTTGCCCAGAGTCTGGTCAGCAGTGGTGTCCAGGGAAAGTATAGAGCAGAGAGATTGGGGGTGAGAGGGAGCAACTATGGTGAGACTGGAATTAAACCCACCACCTGAAGGGCAGACCCTGGGTACCTTTTAGCATTTTGTCACTAAAATGTTGGATACCGACACTCAAAATGTTATCAAATTATGCACACTGGTCAGGTCTTAATAATGTGGAACCAAATTTTTAGACAAAGCCAAGTTCAGAAAACTGGAAGCTAGTAACTTAACAGTACTCCACCACTGATCACAGCCTGCACATTAGCTGAATGTTCTAGCAATTGAGTGATAAAGACTCACAGTCACTTTGACTTTTTTGTTGGACCCCCCTCTTGAACTGCCAGATAATTGCAGCTATTAATGAGCTACTAATCACACCAGGCCACCTGGAACAATGAAGGAGATTAGCATGAGGACTACAGCCTACACTAGGCAAGATGGATAAGTAGAGGTTTAGCTGCACTAGCCGTTGTCATTTTGCACTAGGTCATGGGATAGTAAAACAATGTTAAGGCACATGGTTTAAATTACTGGCTGTAGTGTGTAAAGGTTTGCTTAATTTTAACTAAACAAAGTGTTGAACTTATTTAACATGCCTCTGTAGATCCCTTGCCAACCAAACCACAGACTGGACTTGACCCATTAATTATATGCCCTCCTTCTCCCCTCTGCAGCTCCCTAATTCCAACAGAGCCAAAGAGCAGACTGCCAACAGTGCCAACAGATAAATGTTTCTGTACCTAAAGTACACATTCTGTTTGAAAACATGTACAATCATAAAAAAGGTGCAGCCCAGTTTCCTGTGGCACAGTACTTATAATGGGCAGGGGGGTCTATTTTAAAATAAAGGGTAGGGCTCAGGCAGCTCACACAGCTCATAAAAGGGTGCATTCCAGCACTGATCTGATTATAAGTCAGAATTTTTAAACAGGAAGTTCAGCCTTCAAGCTGTCATGAACACATTGCTGTCTTGGGAGTCAACGCCTACAAGAAACATAGAGACATGGAATTTGATGGCAGATATGGACTGATTGGCCCACCTAGGCTGCCCATTTCCCTACCTGATGGATAAGCTGCAGATTCTACTTAACCAACAGCTTACTTCCTCCCTCCTACCCTCCACTAGGATTGCTTTATGTCTGTCCCATGCATTCTTGAATTCTCCCACTGTTCTTGACTCCACAACCTCCTCAGGAAGGCTGTTCCATGCATCCACAACCCTCTCCATGAAAAAAAAAAACTTTATAACATTGCTTCTGAGCTGTCCCCTCTCTGTCTTCAAATTGTGCCCTCTTGTTCTTGCACAAGAATGACACAGCTAAGAGCTGCAATGGGCAAAGTCACAATGGTGCACTCTGCAGACAGTGGTGGGGATGGGGTGAAGAAAGGAATAATGAGCAGTTGACAGAAAATGTGAGAAGATCTGAGGAATTCAACACACCACTTCCACAATTCCTCACACCATTTCCAGGCCCCAGTGATCCTGCATTGGGGGAGGGAGCTGCAGAGGGAGGAGAGCGGATTTTTCCATCTCTGGTCTGACTTTTTTTCCCTGTTCTAATTCTGAGTGTGGAGCAGTCCAGTTTGTGCTTCCATTGAGGGAAGGAGCTGCAGAGGGAGAAGACAGGTTTATTATTTAGTAAAAAATGAGAGGGGTGGACATGCAACTTCACAAAACACAGTCGGTATTCAGGTTGTAGTGTAATTTATTTGCAACCATGCTTGCTGGCATTAAATATTACCATCAACATTTTTTGCCTCTATTTTTATAGGTTCAGAATACTGCCTAAAACACTAGTAATAATACATTGCCGATTAGGTAATGACTTTTTTGTGGTATATAAGTGACTCACTAAAAGCATTTAATGAGTGAGTATCATTGAATATACCACAAATCTGTGCCTACCAAACTGAATAGTACACAGGTTTTCATTTGATTATTTTTTGTAAGTTTTATATTTTATTACAATTCAATAGAATAGAATAGAATTAATTATTAGGCAAAATATCCTTAGTGTTGTAGGCAGTCTCCTGGAAAATAAAAAAGCTGCTTGCCATTCCAAAGCAGTGTGGTGAATTAGTCTGGTCCATATTTCTGTGTACTGTACGCACTTTTATGGATGCATTTTAATGGAATTATTTATTTACAAAAATATCTGAGTATTTATGGTTAGGAGGCAAAGTGATTTTTAAGCATTTTATAAGTCAAATTGTACTGCAGTTTATTTCTTATACTGTGGTAGTCTTGACGGATCTCTTCAGGGGTATTTACAGTAGGTAGAAATACTAGAGATGACTGAGCCATTTAAGGGAAACAAAAAAAGACACATGTGGCTCTCCCTGTGTGCCCAGAGCTTGTCCTGTGTGACCATCCCCTCTCCAATTCCAGTCATTTCCCACTGTCTGCCACTTCTGGACTCTCCCATACACACACTGTACATTAACTGTATTTTATTTTAATGCTGCTTTTTTCAGTGTATACTGACATGCTTTTGTTTAATAATGAAGGGAGAAAAAAATTCAGCACCTGACAATATTTAGTCTGACATCTACATCCTTAAATGTCACTATGAAATACAAATCCCTTAATTTTGAACATTAAAAATCCCTTAATTTTACCATATAAGTCTTCATTGACAATTAAGTTAATAATTAAGGTGGTTTCATCCTTAAAATCTGCTTAATTAAAACAGCTTAATCTGGTTCAAGGTCAGTTGGCATTCATCTGTATCCCCCTCCCCCCGGGTCGTGCCTGAAAATAGGCAGAATTTGTCTAGTGCACTTACCCGGTCAACAAAAAAAAAAAAACTAAAACTAAACTAATTCATCCCTTAATCAGAGTGCACAAATTAATAGGTAGTTTCTGCTTATTTTATGATGTTTTTAATTTAATTTTATGCTTAATTTTTACCCCTTAATTCCACAAGTTAAACATAACTTTCCAATTCTTTTTATACTTAATCTGCACCCTTTAATTCTTAAAATTAAGTATCTGTAAGTGCTTAATTTTACACTTCAGTGTAATCCATTAATATCTAAATTAAATACACTTTACTACTGAATTTAACCATCATCTGTGGTTTCTTTTATCCTTAAATTCTGCTTAATTCATCCTTAGTCAGAGCACACAAATTAAAGGGTAATTTCTACTTATTTTTTGATATGTTTAACTTAATTTTATGCTTACTTTTTACCCCTTAATTCCTCCGATTAAGCCTGAATTTCTAATTAATTTTATACTTAATCTGCAACCCTCAATTCCTGCAATTGTGTCTGTAAGTGCTTCATTTTACACTTAATTGTAATCGCTTAATATGGAATTAAATATATTGTTCCCATTAATTTAACAAATATTAAATATATTTAATCCCTTAATTTAACACGCAATTGTAATCCCTTAACTAAAAATATATCTAATTTACTGAAACAAAATCCTGAAATTCTACTTAATTCTGAATCTTAAATATACCTTAATTGCATCCTTAATTGATCATTGCTTTAGCGGTAATTAAATTGTTTAAACCTTACAATTCCCTTAATTATTTACTTTGGTTTGCACAATGTAGATCTCACCCTTTAATCATAATCCCCAAAAATAAAACACCTTTTAGTGCTTCTTTTGATTTGATTTCAACTGATTTCCTTAATTTCCAGTTAAAAATGATGGTTACCTGAAATTCTACTGGAAATTACATTTGCAATTCAAAATCTGATCCATGTGCCATATAACTTTCTTTTTTTATTGCTTAAATTTATTTTCCACATTGCCAAACTATCACAACTCAGCACTTTAAGAACAATACATTATTTTGCAAGACCCTTGAATCAACTGATACAGAGTTTATTTATTTATTTATTAAATTTTGATAACTGGGTAGGCCCACTGAGCCCCGAAGGTCCCTTTTTCAGGGGTGACCCGGATTTCAGGGGTGACCCATTAACAGCTTGCTTGACATAAACCTCACTTAAATGACTTAAATGCCATTGGAAAATGTGAAGGATTTAAACTTTATTTAATGCCAGAACACTGTACAGGCTGAAAAGAAACATATATACATAGTCTTTCAGTTTTCAAATGTATCTGCTATCAGTACTGGTGGCCGCTGTAACAAAAGCAGTACAACATGACTGGTTGCGTCCACACAAACAAGAAACTGGCTGGATGGAGATCTATAAATCTATTCCATTAATGGAAAAGATGGTAGGCAAGGTGCAACACATTAAAGAGGAGATGCTTCCTGTACTCTTCATTTCACATACAGTCTTGGACCAAATAGCTCTACCATGACTTACATTGTCAGTACACTCAAACAAAATGAAATGGGTCGGTGGTACTGAATTGTCATTTCTTTCTTCAAATTTGTCAAGCATCAGTAGCATCCATGTTTAGTGAGTCTCTGAGCACAGGAGAGTTCCCAGAAAAATGGAGAAGAGCTCATGTGATCCTGCTCCACAAGAGTGGTAGCAGGGAGGAGGCAGGGAACTACAGACCAGTCAGTCTTACCTCAGTAGTGGGCCAGATTATGGAGACACTCCTCAAGGAAAGGACAGTGCAATACCTGGAATCCATAGGAGCACAAGATCCAAGACAGCATGGGTTTACAAAAGGAAGGTCCTGTCAAACTAATCTAATATATTTCTTTGGGTAATCAGAGTGGTGGACCAAGTGGGAGCAGCTAATGTCGCCTACCTTGACTTCAGCAAAGCTTTCAATACTGTTCCACATAGAAGATTGATTAATAAGCTGGGTAGGCTCAGGGGGGGTCAGACATTGGTCAACTGGGTGGCAAACTGGTTGACAGGCAGAAAACAGAGAGTGGTAGTAAATGGTATACAGTCAGAAGAGATGCAAGTCACAAGTGGGGTACCTCAGGGGTCAGTCCTGGGGGCAGTCCTCTTCAATATCTTCATCAGTGACATTGCAGATGGACTGGAGGGTAAGGTTTGTCTGTTTGCAAATGACACCAAGATCTGCAACAGAGTAGATGATCCAGATTGGGTGGGCAGATTGAGAAGAGATCTGGATAAACTGGCAAAATGGTCTGAAGAGTGGCAACTGGGGTTTAATGCAAAGAAGTGCAAGATCATGCACATAGGGAAGAGAAACCCTGAAGACACCTATAGGCTGGGATGGGAGTTGCTGGCAGTCACAAGGTAAGAAAGAGCCTTGGGCGTCATCATCACCAATGACCTGAAATCATCCAAGCAGACCTCTAAAGCAGCAGGTAAGGCTAGAGGGATGTTGGGGTGTATTAGTAGGGGTATCACAAGTCAGAAGAGGGAGGTAATAATCCCTCTTTACAAGACACTGGTTAGGCCCCATCTGGAGTACTGTGTGCAGTACTGGAGGCCACACCTTCACAAGGACATTAACCAAATTGAGGCAGTCCAAAGAAGGGCAACCAAAATGGTGCAGGGACTGCATCAGAAAATATATGAGGACAGATTAACTAAACTCAATATGTATACCCTAGAGCAAAGGAGGGAGAGAGGTGATATGATTGAAACATTCAAACACCTTAAGTGCATTAACGAGGTGAAAGAGTCTAACATGTTTCAATATAAGAAAAACAGTAGGACAAGAGGACACAGCATGAGATTAGAGGGAGGCCAATTAAGGGGTAATGTGAGGAAGTTCTTTTTCACAGAAAGGGTGGTGGATGCATGGAACAGCCTACCTCAGTAAGTGGTGAATATGAATACAGTGCAGGGCTTCAAACAGGTATGGAATAGGCAGAAGGGAGCAATACAGATGAGTATGAATAGATAGGCCATTGACAAAGCAAAGGCCTATGGCACATTCATAAGGTAGAAAAAGAAATGAGCAGATTGGATGGGCCTTGAGGTCCTTTTCTGCCATCAACTTCTATGTTTCTATGTTTCTATGATCTCCCAATGAGGCAAGGGAGCTATCCGTGTTTTTTTTTGTTGTTGTTTGTTTGTTTTACAAATAAAAAAAACAAGAAAGGTTATCCTTAAGTAATAAGGTGCAGGGATAGAGGAACTCTATGACTTTTTGTTCATCCAAATATCTCCAGTAATGAATCATGCATTCAAAATTTACAGGAAATGCATGAATACAAGGTAAATTGTATTTATTAGTATTTTTTTATGCTTACAGGTATCAGGAACTCTTTATGCTGCATAATCATGTGCCCATTCCATCAATGTACAATACATTTTACAATGTTTAAATCCCAATCCATGACATCAGTTCAAATGTTGTACTTTTTATTTCAATAGCATCTTTTACCACTTGCAGGCTTGAATGCTTTTGGTGGACAGTAGTCTACGTACTCATAATTTTTCATTCCTTCCCCCTGTTCCTGGTGTCAGGTATCACATGTCCAACATGTTGCTCATCCACACTGTTTGGTGAAATGTTTTTCTGTGTTTCATCTTCACGCTCTGCCTCATTAACCGACTCATGTCCTTCAGCCATTATAACCAAATTCTCATCCTGAACCGAATTCTCATCCTGAACCAAAATGTCCATGGGCTCTATGTTTTTTTATAAATAAAATTATTTTCACCTTGGCAATTTTCTTGTTTGTGTTCTTCCAAATTTACACTTCACTATACAATTATCTCAGCAATCTGAAATAGAAATGAATAATCAGCACAAACTGGGAAACATACTGTCAGTACCAACTAAGTTAGAAATCTGATGGCAGAAAAAGATCTCTTTGGCCCATCAAGTCTGCCCTCCACTCATCACCTATGCCACAGGCCCTCCTCTTCCCCTCACTTTCCAACCCCTTATGTCTATCCCATGCCCTCTTGAATCCCTCCACCATTTCAGCCCCCACCACTTCCTCTGTTAGTTTATTCCAGGCCTTCCTCTCCATGAAGTAACGCCCCCTTACATTGCCTCTAAATCTTCCTCATTCTAATCTTAGACCATGCCCTCTAGTTTTAGTCCCATCCTTCCTTTTAAATAAGCTCCCCTCCCTCATCTTGTTGATCTCATTCATGTACTTAAATGTTTCTATCATGTCCCCCATCTCCCTTCTAGTCTCAAATGGGTACAGATCCAATTTCCTCCACCTCTGCTCATATGTCTTCCCCTGCATACTGTGCACCATCTTAGTTGCCCTTCTCTGAACCCTCTCAATCCCATCTATGTCCAAGCATAGGTGTAGTCTCCAGAACTGGATCCTGTAGTCCAAGTGCAGTTTCACCATGGTTTTATAAAGAGGCATCAGTACAACCCTTCTTCTGCTAGTTATGCCCCTTCCAATCCATACCAACATTCCATTTGCCTTTCCTACTGTTTTGGTTCCTACCTTAAGGTCGCTTGATATTATAATCCCCAGATCCCTCTCCTGCTTGGTTGTCTTCATCCCCCCCGAGCGTAAGCAGCTTGCAGGTTTTTATGAGCCATGTGCATCACAGCACACCTTTTGGCATTGAATTTCAACTGCAAAGTTTCTGACCACCATTCCAGAATCTTCAGGTCCTGCCTCATGGCCTCCACCCCCTCTGGGGTGTCCACCGTATTGCAGATCTTGGGATCATCTGCAAATAGTCACACCCTCCCCTCCAGCCCATCCACTAGATCACTGATATAGATATAAAAAAGGAGGGGTCTCAGTACTGACCCCTGGGGTACCCCATTCATCACCCCCTCTCCCTGGAGTGTGCCCCATTTACCACCGCCCTTTGGTTTCTGTCCTTCAACCAGTTGTCCACCCACTTAGTTATTTTCCATCCCACCCCTAAGTTTTCCAGCTTATTTACAAGCCTTCAGTGAGGGATGGTGTTGAAGGCCTTACTGAAGTCCAAATAGGCCACGTCCATTGCCCCTCCCTGACTAACCACCTGCATCACCCCAAAGAACTCTGTTTGGTTCATCTGACATGGCCTCTCACTGGTGAAGCCATGCTGCCTATCATCCTGCAGGCTGCTGTTCACCAGGTAGTTTGCCACCCTACTTTATTAGTACCTCCATCACCTTACCCACTACTGAGGTGAGGCTGACCGGGTGATAATTCTCTTCCACCTCCTTGCTGCCCTCTTATGCAGTGGCACCACATCTGCCTTCTTCCAGTCACTTGGCACACACACTGTATCCAGGGACAAGTTAAAACAGCCTCATCAGCGGTGCTGCCAGCTCCTCCCTCAGTTCCCAGAGTGCCCTAGGGTGCAAGCCGTCTGGCCCCATTGTCTTGTCCACCTTTAACCTGCCTAGTTCCTCCCTTACACTGTCTTGGCTGAACAGGTTAGGATCCACCCTTTTGTCTTCCCTACCCCTTCCTCTCAAGTCAGGTCCCATTCCCTCCACTGTGAAGACTGAGCAGAAGTACCTGTTTATTACCTCTGCTTTTTTAAAGTCCCAAATTATGACATAAAAGAGATAGTAAATGTTGGACATAGTTTGGTGATGTTATTAATTTAAATAAATACAAACAATGGCCTCTATGTGTCTTTTTTCAGATTGTATGTATGTTTTAAATGCATATTGGTGTGTTTCCTCAAATATTGAACCAGATCGGCTTGACAGTTTGTTATTTTTTTTATTATAAATAGGGAGTCAACACATGTCAAGATTCGAAATGCTCACATCACTGACTCCTGAGTTAATGTGTAGCCTGCACTATCTGAACTGTCTGGAGGTTACGATCCAGTTGAGGAAACAACAGTACTAGGGAGGGAGCGGATATGATCAGTAATAGTAGATGTAACACCCAGTGGGGGTCAAACAAACAAAAACACAAAAAAATAAACAGTAACTTTCTCCTAAATCTTGAATGACTGACACAACCCTCTCTCTGCCATGGACAGCTGCCCTGTCATGTCTTCCACACTGTCCTTTTTGTTATAAACACATCACTACTTTGTTTGCTCCATTTCCTAGAGTCCAATGTCTCTTTCTACATGCTTTAGTTGCACATTTCATCTGCCCAAAAGCAATAACGAGCCACACAGCTTGATGACCAGCACAGCCCACTGCTCCTCTCCTCAACTGGCCACTGACTAACAAATGCAAACTGCAAGATATGCTTTTCAGTTTGCAGTTGTTAGTTAGTGGCAGGCCGAGGAGTACAAAGGAGGGCTGTGCCATCACTGCACCATATGACTCAATACCACTTTTGGAACAACAAAATATACAACCAAAAGGTCCAGGGGGGAACCACTGGGCACCAGGGAATAGAGAAAACAGAGCAAGGAACAATATATTTTTCAAAACAAAACAGGCAGTGTGAAAGACGAGGCAAGACAGCCAGCTAAGGAGAGTACAGTACTGTGCTTTTGAGAAACTGTATTGCTCAGTATTACTTCTGAGACAAGGAAATGTACTACTAGAGGGTGTAGGAAGGATTATTGTACATCAAAGAATGAAGCAAACAAAGTAAGTGATATGCTGTTTTACAAAAAATCAAGGCTGAGCATGGACATTATCATAGCTTTTTTTTGCATACTCAAAGTTATCAAAAAGACTGCAAAAATGCCAGTGGACAAATATTGACAAAAAAGTGCAGACAGAGCACACATGATTTTGCTGCACTTGTACCCAGCCCAGAAATTACATATTAAGTCAGACAGTGCACTTGCACTATCCAACTGAATATCAGCCTGTGTTGCACAGCAGTTAAGTAAAGTTGCACTGCTCCAACAAGGACCTGGACTGCAGTCATCCCATGAGGAATTGTGCCCCAGACCAAATAGTACTGGGATTTGTGGCATGATATTCAGCTGTAAAATGCAAATGAGCCCATCGGGCATGCATGGTGCAAAGTTGTCATGAGCACGCCCATTATGGGCCCATTTGAACTGGAAGTGTCTGCCTGTTTGTGCCCACCTTGACATCATCCTTGGTGGCTAGTGGCACCCCAGCCCTGTGATCCCCACCCTGGGTAGTGTGACTGATTCCCTGGTGTCTAGTGGCATCTCCCACCCACCAAGCCCCCATCCTGTAGATAACACCCATCACTGGTGGCAAGCAGCACCTCCCCAAATGAGAGTTCCATTGCTGGGAAATTAGTTCACAAGTGCCCCCGCCCGTACATTCATCTCAAAGATGGTAGGACGTACCTAACTAATTATGGGCAATCCCCCAAACACTTGCCCCATAGACTGCTATATGGTCCTTGGTGTCCTATGGCACACCCCACCCTTGCTCATCCATCTGAGTGAGTAATTCCACAGCCCTGGTGTATACTGGCAAACCCCACTCTAAGCTGCTGTTCAATGTCCCCTATACAATCCTTTGCATCCAGTGGTACCCCTATCCCCACATGCTGAATGACAGACATGCCGGTGCTCAGTAGTGGTCCCAGGCTCCTGCATAGGCCTTGCCCACATCCAGTGTGGTACCTACCTCAACCCCCACTTTCACTGGACAGGATGGGAGCATGTGGTTCAGCCCTCAATGGCAACCTGTGTAGTCATCTTCTCACCTTCTCCGCTGACTGTCAGATTCAGTGAACACTCAGAATGTGTGTGTGTGTGTGTGTGTGCGCCACTTGTCAACACTGACTATCTTCTCAGCAAAGGGACAGTTTGGTGGTGGGGGTGCTGCTAACCACAAGGGCACATGATCAAAGTACCAGGATGGGAGAGCAGAGAGTGGGGGGTGCAACTAAACTCAGGGTTACAGTAATGCCCACCCAGACTGGTTATCAGGAGGTGAGGGGAGCCACCAGACACCAGGTCAAGGGTGTTTCTCACCCAGACAGATGATCAGGGGGGACTAGACAACATGGCTTATATTGCATTTCCAAGACAGGTGGTCAGGGAAGAGGCACCATCGGATACCAGGGCATAGTATACACTACAAGACCCTGGACATGGGGCTCAGAGGGTGGGGGTGCCAACAGATACCAAGGCATCTTTCATTTCACTGGGACAGGGGTTTGGAGGTTGGGGGCAAGTGGCTACAGTACAGCCCTGTCATCACAGGCATTTGTGTGTGCTCACTTAAGACTAGATTTGCAAAGGTAACAAATAGCGCCCTTTTAAGTGCCATTAACCACTGACACAAACTTCAAACTGCAGTTGCCCCCATATAAGGGGGGCCCTCTCATTTGCATTGGCACTGCATTATGTTAGTGCTCAGGCAATAAGTGGTATAACCCATGCTACAAGGGTCTCTGAATATACTGTAGGCCCCACCCACAAATTTCACAGCAATATAATCCAACATGCTAAAATACTAAGATGCCAGCAGAGTATGCCTAAAGTTCTATTGAGTCTGCTCAAAAATCAGCACCCAGTCAGGACACCATTGCTGCCCTCCTCAACTTCCCCATACATCCCTCCTGAACCCATCTCTCAACAGAGTTACACCTCCAGATCTGGCATTCCGCAGCTTTACCTTACCCTTATACCTGTCCCAGCCTCTCTTGAATCCCTCCACTGTATTAACAGTCACTAGTTCTGCAAACAGTGCATTCCATGGGTCCACCACCCTCTCAGTAAAGTAGCATCTCCTAGTCTCCCCCCTGAGCCTCCCTCCAACCAGCTTCATGGAATTTACCCTGGAGGCACCTTCCTCCCTCAGCTAGAACACATTATTTAGGTTGACCCTGTTCACTCCCTTTAGATATCTGAGGACCTCGATCATATCCCCTCTCCATCCTCTTCTCCAGGGAGTACAAGATTAGCTCCTCAAGCCTCTCACCATAGGATCTTTCATCCAGACCTGTATCATCCTGGTCGCCCACCTCTGGACCCTCTACAGAAGTGCAATGTCCTTTTTCAAGTACGGGTGCCAAAATTGCATGCAGTACTCCAGGTGTGGTCTAACCAGGCAGTTATACAAAGGGAGAAGCACCTCCCATTTCCTCGAGGTTATCCCCATAGCAATGCACTCAGGCATTTTATTTGATAAAGCCACAGCCCTCCTACATTGCGCAGAGTTATTCATTTTGGTATCCACGACCAACCCGAGATCCTCCTCCCCCCGAAACCTGCAAATTCTCCCCACCCAAAAAGTACTCCTGATCAGGGTTCCTAAGCCCCAAGTGGGGAACACTGCATTTCTTGGCATTAAATCTCAGTTTCCAAGTGTGTGAACACATCTCCAGAGTCTCCAGGTCCCCCTGAAGGTGCCCTCCTACCCTCCTCCATGTCCACCACACCCCTGCTTCAAGTCATCAGCAAAGAAGCTCATCTCATTCATGATACCATCCCTGATGTCCAAGATGTAAGTATTAAACAGGAGTGGGCCTAACACTGACCCTTGTGTGACCTCACTAATGACACTCCTCAGAGAGAATACCTCCCCCTGTCCACCATCCTCTGAAACCATCCTGTTAGCAAGTTCCCTATCCACCTCACCATCATTTCTCCAGCTTATCCAGCAACCCTGGATGTGGCACTGATTTAAACGCTTTGCTGAAGTCCAGAAAGAGCACATCCACTGGCCTTCCCTGGTCCAGTGCCTTTGTCACCCAATCGTAGAACTCCACAAGGTTTGTGTGACACAATCTGCCCTGAAGAAAGCAATGTTGGTGGTCATCCAAATGGCCCTGTGTCTCCAGAGATACCTCCAGCCTCTCTTTCATCAACTTGCCCCCCAACCAACGTCAAACTGACAGGGCCTGTAGTTACCTGGCTCCTTCCATGAGCCGCTTTTGTGGATGAGCATGACATGAGCCATCCTCCAATCCTGAGGAACCCAACCCATCTGAAGAGAGGAGTTATTAAGGTCCACCAGAGGTGCAGCAAGGACAGCTGCCATCTCCTTCAGCACCCTGGGATTGAGGCTATCCAGTACTGGTGGCTTATCCATTGTCAGGGACTTAAGGGCCTCCCTCACCCTACCAACAGGAATTTCAATGTCAGAGAGCTCCCCCTTTGCTCATTCCTAGTTCACTTCCCCCTGTATGGTATAGGCTTGCCGTCATTTCTTGTGAAAACTAAGGCAAAGTATTCATTAAGTACCTCTGCCTGCTCTCTGGCCTCCTCAAAGCACCCACTAACTGACCTCAGTTTGCTTATCTGCCCCTTCACTTTCCTCCTTTCCCTGATATACCTAAAGAACCCTTTCCCCCCTGTTTCTGATCCCTTGTGCCAACATCTTCTCCATCCTCGCCTTGGCCAATCTCACCACCCTGGTTACCTTTTTGGGCCTCCTATCATACCACCCCTGTCCATATCCCCTTGTGAGCACTTATATTTTCTATAAGCAGCTCTTTTCTCCTTCATCACCTCCTGGACTTCTTTGGTCCACCAGCTCAGCTTTCTGGCCCTACCAAATTTGCATCAGACCTTCGTCCAGTCCTTGGTGGCTTCCAGGAGCTCTCTTTTAATAATTTCCTACCTGCTGTCTTTGTCCATGTTTGGATGGATCCCCTCCAAATGCCCCTTGAAGATCCCTGCCATATCCTCAAAGTCTGCCCCCCTGAGGTTAACCACCACTGTTTTAGTTCGATTTTCCCCTCTCCCAGGTCTAAGGAAAACCAAACCATGGCATAATCACTCCCCACCAATGGGTCCCCTACAACTAGGTTCCTAACCAGATCGCAATCCGACAGGACCACATCCAGAATATGATCATCCCTCGACAGGTCAAGTCACCAGTTGAGATAGGAATGCATCCTGTAAGACATCCTGCAAGTGCTGCTCCCTAGTCGATAAAGATGCCATAGTGCCCCAATGAACCCCTGGCATGTTAAGGTCACCCAGCACCACAGTTCTACCCTCCCCCTGACCACAGTGATCTCTCAGACTCACCACCAGGCCCTCCACTAGGCCCTCAGTCTGCATGGGTGGCCTATAAACCACCCACAGGTTGGCCCTCTTTCCCCAGGCACCTGCAAGGTAACCCATAACACCTCTATGTTTCCCTCTGCCCCTCCACCCTACATATATCAATGCTGTTCCTAATGATGAGTTCCACCCCACCTCCCCTGTCCACAGCCCTGTCCTTCCTGAACACAGTGTACCCCATCAGGTTTAGGTCCCAATCGTGCTGAGGAGTAGCCCAAGTTTCAGTGAGTGGCGGCACATCCACATCCCCTCAGCTAGCATTGCCTGAAGCTCAGACGTCTTGTTTCCCTGCTCCTGGTATTAATAAAGACCGCCTTCTATCACTGCCCCTTGCCCTCGCCCATCCTCCAACCCAAGATCCCCCAGGTAACTGCAAGTTCCCTCTACCTCACGCACTGTCAGATGTCCCTGTTAAGCAACCCTTCCCCTCTGCTGGGGAGAGAAAGCCAGGTCCTTCCTTCCTTGGTGTGCCTGTCAGCAGCAGCCTCAGGTCCCCAGCCCTCCTCCTTCACAAGTTTAAACCCCACCTAGCTTCAATGAATTCAGTCAACACACAGACTTGTCAGCACACAGAGGTCCCCCATGGTTCAGTCTGTCAGTTGTGTAATCAGAGAGCTGGTCGAGGGGGACACTGTGACATGTAATAGCTAAATATAGCAGACAGAAGGTTGCAGGATCAACCAGTTAAAAAAAATTCAGTTACAATATATAGTAGTAAATGCATTAAAAATATCCTTTCACTGTGTGTTTCTTAATAGGGACCTAAAGGTCCTGTTGCATTACTTTTAATGATTCCCCTTTGAAGTTAGTTTGCTATCTTATAAGGCCCTACATGTGCTGGGTTACATATTAGATGTCCTGCACCTTTATGTGCTGTCACCCTCTCTTCACTTCATTAAGTAGGGCTGGAGGAAAAATTCCCACATTACAATTCACCCCACTTTAGAAAATGCAGTAATCACCTGCTTCTGGTTGAACATAGGGAAGGATCTGTATACCATACTGTAGACAGGGCACCTGTAAAATAAGAATAAAGAGAGTGGTCAAAAAAGATCCAAAGTTCTTGAGAAAAAAAAAAGACAGGACAAATGAAAAGGTAAATAATACTCATCTGATGGGTTTTAGGAGACTCTGTAGACCTGTTTATAAAAGAGAGACAGAAATAGAGAAATACTGTAGGTTAGTATGAGTGAAAGGTTTCAGACAGAAGGGAAAGTTGATATGCAGTGATATCCTAACCACCATATGGGGAGGGGCAGAGGAGAAATTATCCCAGTCATGAAGATAACACCAACTATATTCGAGCCCCATATGGCCACCTATACCCCACCACCTGCAAGTGGCTCCTGGAAGATCAGCCTACTTCGACTGTAGCTTAGGCCAAGTAGTTGTAAGGTATTCAGCAAAGCTTTTGACACTGTTCCACATAGAAGATTGATAAATAAGCTAGGTAGGCTCGGGGTGGGTCAGAAGTTGGTCAACTGGGTGGCAAACTGGTTGACTGGCAGAAAACAGAGAGTGGTGGTAAATGGTATACAGTCAGAAGAGATGCAAGTCACAAGTGGGGTACCTCATGGATCAGTCCTGGGGCTGTCAGTCCTATTCAACATCTTCATTAGTGACCTAGCAGATGGACTAGAGGGTAAGGCTTGTCTGTTTGCAGATGACACCAAGATCTGCAACAGAGTAGATGATCCATGTTTGGGCAGAATGAGAAGAGATCTGGATAAACTAGCAGAATGGTCAGAAGAGTGGCAACTGGGATTTAATGCAAAGAAGTGCAAAATCATGCACATAGGAGAAAACCCTGAAGCCACTTATAGGCTGGGAGGGAGTTGCTAGCAGTCACAAAGGAAGAAAGAGACTTGGCATCATCATCACTGATGACCTGAAATCATCCAAGCAGACCTCTAAAGCAGTAGGTAAGGCTAGGGGGTGTTAGGGTGTATTAGTAGGGTATCACAAGTCGTAAGAGGGAGGTAATAATCCCTCTGTACAAGACATTGGTTAGGCTCCCATCTGGAGTACTGCGCAGTATTGGAGGCCACACCTTCACAAGGACATTAACCAAATTGAGGCAGTCCAGAGAAGGGCAACCAAAATGGTGCAGGGACTGCATCAGAAGACATATGAGGACAGATTAACGGAGCTCAATATGTATACCCTTGAGCAAAGGAGGAGAGAGGTGATATGATCGAGACATTTAAACACCTTAAGGGCATAAACAAGGTGAAAGAGTCTAACATGTTTAAATATAAGAAAAATAGCAGGACAAGAGGACACAGCATGAGATTAGAGGGAGGCCGATTAAGGGGAATGTGAGAAATCTTTTTCACAGAAAGGGTGGTAGATGCATGGAATGGCTTACCACAAGAAGTAGTGGCTATGAATACAGTGCAGGGCTTCAAACAGGCATGGGATAGGCATAAGGGAGCAATACAAATGACTATGAATAGATAGGTCACTGACATAGCAAAGGCCGATGGCACATTTATAAGGTAGAAAAAGAAATGGGCAGACTGGATGGGCCTTGAGGTCCTTATCTGCCGTCAACTTCTATGTTTCTATGTTTCTATGTATGTCCGGGCTGTGTGGTCTTTAGGGATATACGGAGGCCAGGTGGGAGGGGAGACAAAAGATGGATTAAAATAAAAACAAATCAGTATTCCCTTCTACCTGAATATTATGTATTTTAAAGGTTTTTATATTTTATACTGTAATTTCTTTACCCAGGATAGATCTCATTTCTGTGATCCTGCTTCTAAACATTAATTTCTATAGCTGGGTGGACTACAGATTAAGTGACTGGCTGAAGGCCACATGTATAAAAAAGTTTAAAGAAACAGTATAAAATTAACAGTATATACAAAAAACATAAAATCAATGTCAGACATTAGTGATGTAGACTAGTTCTCTTTCACAAAATGCTATCACACAAAGCCACACATTCTTCAGCTAATTTTAATATTTTGTTAAGAACTACACTTGATTTTGGCCTTTTAAACCAGATTGTTTTTTAGCCAACAAGGTTTAGAAAGTTATCTAGTAACATAGACTCCTAGCTTGCAACATACAGCATTCACACAGCAGCATTAGTACATTTGAATGCAAAAACTGAAGGACAGTGAAGCCTCAGGTGTCCCCCACCCACTCTCTCTGTATAAATGCAATCTGACCTATCTCCCACCCACTCTCTCTGTATAAATGCAATCTGACCCATCTCCCACCCACTCTCTCTGTATAAATGTAATCTGACCCATCACAGCAGTTTTACAACTAGATATAAACACAATGTACTGTATTTAAACTGGATGCAAATGACTAAGAGACTCTCTAGAAGTATTCCTACATTAATAAACACTTTGTGAGTCAAGCTTTTTACAAAACTCTAGAAAAAAGGTACATGAAATTATCTGTAGAATATTTTCTTTAGGCATGTTCAAGCAGCTTTCATGATTCACAAAACAGCTCCAACTGGCCAAAGCTGGCTTCAGCCTACCACTGAACTAGGAAGTGCATCTCTCCAGAGTATCATGGTCTGCCATGAAGCAAAGGGGTTATGGGAAATGAAGGTTTTTTTTTTTCTGAGTAGATTTAAAGGCAACAAACAAATGTAATCTGTCAGTTTTCAAGAGGTGCTAAATTATTTATACAAAAAAGGGGTCATAAGGATGATTACACAAGGGTATTTTAGAGGATTGGCCATATTTAACCATTTTATTTACTTGCCTAGGGTTGTCAACCAAAGTGAAGGATCTCATTTTCATGAAAGTCCTGTTTTTTCTGCTCAGTTTTCAAAGTTGAATAAGGAAGATCAAATATGGTCAGGGATGAACAAGAAGCTACTGTGGCAGATCTGAAATATTTATGCAATGAGGAATGGCCAGGGGTTGGATTAACTGTATATAAGTCACAACAGTGAGGTGTAATGTGGCACAAGGTGAAGCTGTGTACGATTAGCATATGGACAATGCTACCCCTGGGAGTATCTTGTTGCTTTTTTAGCAATGTCAATAAAAAATATTCAAACTAGCTTTTTACATTTTTTTATTAATTAATACCTGCTTTTATATTCAAATAGTCCTTCCCCATCTGGTCTTCATTCCACAGTCAGTTTATGTTCCAGTTCAGCTTGCAGATGTTCTAAGATATATGTTCTACTGCAGAGCTATTAGAGCACATTAATAATGGTTGCACAGTTGGCTAAAATGTATGTCAGCTTGTGACATCATGCTGACCTCAGTACTAGCTGGCCAGTCAGTTTGTCCAATAAGGAAAATAAAAAAAATCTCAGTTTAGTATGGATGTAGGGTTAAGGTTAATGGTTTTGATGCCAATATTGAGCTGTAAATCACAGAGGTTCCATTGCAACACTGACTAAGAAAACATGCCATCGCCAAGAGGAAAGTTGCATTAAGGGCATAGGACAGGGACTACAACGATAACATTGCTGCTATGATGGTTGTCATGGCAATAGCCAATGGGTCTTATTTAGTTTTTTTTCCACTCTGCATGCTCTATCGCACCATGTCACCACCCTCCACATCTTAGCCAACTGCAATCCCTGCAATTGGACAAGCCTCCTTACCACCCTTGATGTAGCTGAACCACCACTTTACACCTTGGCCATCCTCCACCCCCAAAAACTCCCTGGAACTGGATCATCCCCAAGTCCAGCATCTCCCCCAGTTAACCACTCTCTCTGTAGCTGAAGCTCCTGATCTCTACCCCTGCTGCACTGCTGCACTTGGTAACTATGGGTGGCAGCACAACAGAGATAAGTAGGTAGCATCTGAATGATAGCTGGCTCAGGGCCAGCCCATGGACACATCAGTAGTGCATGGAGGAGGGTGGGTTGATGCCTCCACTGCACTGCTGCCACCTAGGTAACCATGGGTGGCAGCACAACAGAGATAAGCAGGTTAGGATCTGTATGATGACTGGTACAGAGCCAGCACAATGACACAGTAGTAGTGCTCAGGGGAAGGTGGTCACTGCCCCCATGGCACTGCTGCCACCTAGGTAATCATGGATGGCAGCACAACAGAGATAAGCAGGTTAGTGTCTCGATGATGGGTGGCTTAGGGCCAGCTCACTGGCACAGCAGTAGTGCTCAAGAGTGGGTGTGTCACTGCCCTGAGACACTGCTGCAACCTAGGTAATCATAGGTGGCAAAAGCAAGTGAGATAAGCAGGTTAGGATCTGGGTATGGCTGGCTCAGGGTCAGCCCATTGGCACAGCAATAAGGACTGGCAGAGGGAGGGTCAGTGCCTGCATGGCACTGCTGCAACTTAGATGACCATGGGTGGCAGCACAATAGAGATGTGATGACCAGGGATCTGCAGGACTTCAACAAGGTCCAATGCTGGTTTCATTCTAACCAGCTCTTTTTCAACGCTAAAACACATCTACCTTCCATGGCCTGGATGGTTCTCCCATTGAGACATACACCTCCTTCAGATATCTCGGGATCTGGCTTGACCAGCACCTTGATTTCTCTGTGCACATTGATGCCATCCACAAAATGTTTCACCCCAAACTGGGTGCACTGTATTGAAATCGTGGTTGCATCCCAATTCCGGCCGACCGCGCTAGTGTGCAAAAGATGATTCTCCCTATTTTCAACTATGGTGATGTAGTCTACAGCTCTGCTCCTAGATCCAACCTAACCAGACTGGACCCTCTTTCACTCCTTCTGTCACATTGCCCTCGGCTGCCCCCTCACTACCCACCACTGCGCTCTGTACCAGGCCCTTGGCCTCCCCTCATTTCAAGTCTGATGACTCTGCCACGGTGGCCGCATTACTGCAAAATTCTGGACCCAGGCCCTTCCCCAGTACCTTATCTCTGCCTTATTGGCTTTCACACACCCCAACCTACTGGTTTAGGAATTTTAACTGGCGGCTGCTGTCTGTCCCACTCATGTCCACCTCAACAGGTAAATCTGCCTTCTCCTACTGCTTGCCTAAACTATGGAACTCCCTCCCTGCAATTATTCGGCACACTGCCCCCAGTCCTCTCCTCTCCTTCCTCCTCTATACTCACCTTTCTTCGACCTGGCCCTGTGCCCAGGATGGCCCAGTGTGTTAGGACTTCAACTGGTCCCCCAGTATCTGCAAAAATCACAGCATGTTTGTAATTCATGTAATAACTTTTAGTACTTTTGTTACTTGCCTGTATTTTGTACCTCTCAGATTACTGTACCTGTGTGTTACTATGCTTCCCTTCCCCTCTCCCCAGGTCGCACCTGAAATCAAGCAGTACTCTGCTCAGTGTGCTTTCCTAGTAAAATTAAATAAATAAATATAAATAAATAAGCAGGTTGGGGTCTGGATGATGGCTGGATCAAAGACAGCCCATTGGCACAGCAGTAGTGTTTGTAGGAGGTTGCATCCCTGCCTCAGCAGCACTGCTGCCACCTGGTAACCATGGGTGGCAACACAAGAGAGAGAAGTAGGTTATGGTCTGGATGATGGCTGGCTCTGGGCCAGCCCACTGGCACAGCAGTAGTGCTCAGGGGATGGTAAGTCACTGCCTCCACTGCACTGCTACCACCTAAGTAACCATGGGTGGCAGCACAAGAGAGATGAGCATGTTAGGGTTTGGGTGTGGCTGGCTCAGGGCCAGCCCATTAGCACAACAGTAGTGCTGAGGGGAGATGGGTTGTTGCCCCCATGGCACTGCTGCCACTATGGTAACAATGGGTGGCAGCAGGACAGAGGTCAGCAGGTTAGGGTCTGGATGATGACTTGCTCAAAGCTAGCACATTGGCACAGCAGTAGTGCTCAGAGGAGGTTGTCTCCCTGTCACTGCTGCCACCTATGTAACCATGAGTGGCAGCACAACAGAGATGAGCATGTTAGGGTCTGGATGATAGCTGGCTCTAGGCCAGCCCATTGGCATAGCAGTAGTGCTGAAGGGATGGTAGGTCACTGCATCTGCTGCACTGCAGCCACCTAGGTAACAATGGGTGGCAGTACAAGAAAGATAAACAGGTTAGGGTTTGGGTGTGGCTTGCTCAGGGCCAGCCCATTGGCACAGCAGTAGTGCTCAGGGGTGGATGGGTCTCTACCCCTGTGGCACTGATGCCACTTAGATAACAATGGGTGGCAGCCCAACAGAGATAAGCAAGTTAGGGTCTGGATGATGACTGACTCAAAGCCGGCCCATTGGCGCAGCAATAGTGTTCAAAGGAGGTTGCGTCCTTGCCACTGCTGCCACCTGGTAACCTTGGGTGGCATCACAAGAGAGATAAGCAGGTTAGGGTCTGGGTGATGGCTGGCTCAAGGTGGGCCCATTGGCACAGCAGGAATGCTCAGGGGAAGGGAGGTTGTTGCCTCTGCTGTACTGCTGCCACCCAGGTAACCATGGGTGGCAGCACAATGGAGAGAAGTAGGTAAGGGTCTGAATGATGGCTGGCTCAGGGTCAACCAATTTGTACAGCAGTAGTGCTTGGAGGGGGCTGGGTTTCTGCTTCCGTTGCATTGCTGCCACCTAAGTAACTGTGGGTGGCAGCAAAACAGAAATAAGCAGGCTAGGGTCTGGATGATGGCTGGCTCAGGGCCAGCCCATTGGCACACCAGTAGTGCTTGTGGGAAGGTGCGTCACTGCTCCTGTGGCACTGTTGCTATCTAGGTAACCATTGGTGGCAGAACAACAGAGATAAGCAGGTCAGGGTCTGGATGATGGCCAGTTCATGCTCCACAAGCTATCGTGTATGAGTACACCTGAGCCCCTGGATGCTGTTATCCAGTGAGGTGGTAACAAGGAAAAAGAACAGCCCTGGAATGCACAATTGACTGGACCATGTAAATCCATGTGCTCTTGGCCTTCATGATGGCCAACTAAAGAACCTGTGAGAATTCAGGGGTATATTTCCCTGCCCCCAACCACATAGTGGGGTACAAAATGTGGCTCAATGTAGGGGTGAGTGAGAGCTGGCATCATGAGGGAAATTGCTAAGCTCTTTGGGATCCCTGAGAGAGACAGGGATCAGAGCTTAGCAGGGGAGCATAAATGATACATAAATAAAAAAAGTAAAAAAAAAAAAGCTCTTGAAAATGCTATATTCTGATTGGCTGTTAGCATTCCAATAACCAACATTAATCTTGATTAAACTGTTATGAGCCTGATCAGGGTGCATGAATTCTTCCTGCCAGCTTTTCATGCTCTAGTATTGGAAATGAATGGAAGGAGCCATTCAAATTTTTAACTACCATTTAAACAATAAACTACTGTATTACATTATACACACAAGTTTTTTTATTTTTTTATTTTGGTAATATGTGTCTCAATGTATTACAATAAAATATTTCATAATGTACATATGTGATGCAAATAATAAATATTTGAAAATGTTGTTGTGACATAGGCACACTAAACATGGTTTACAATGTTCATATTTGTATCAATAATTGATATACAGTTTTCCTAAATTTCAAACAAACGCTTGGGGGCTGATTTCAAGATGAATGTCGCAACTCACAGGCATATGCGAGTTGTGACATTCACCACTACACTGGAGACCCTGTGCCATATTCGAAGAGCAGCAGGGTCCCGGCACTTACGACCTGTGACTTGCAGTAGGTGTAGACTACCACCATGGGAATGGCACAATAGCCCTGCAAGCTGCAAGTCACATCCTGCTGCAAACTGCCCCCCCAGAGCCCCCTGCCCCAGAACACCTAGACAAGCACCAGGGGCATGGGGGGCTGAACAGGTGGCACAGGCATCTGGGGGGGTCACTGTCAAAAATGGACCCTGGGGATTTCTGACATTTGGGGAGTGGAGAGCATGGACATGTACGGGGGCACGTGGAGCACAGTGGGACCTTTGCCACAATGCTGCAGAGTGGGCATCCATCAATTGGCACAGATGAATTCCACTTACACCATCTCCATGATGGTGAAACTCCACTGCACCAATACGGCTCCTGTAATAGCGGGTTACGGCAACCGCCCTTTTGGAATAAGGTGCAGTTGCTGCTGTAACCCACCCTTGCACCATGTCATTGCTGGTTGCAGTGTAGTGGGTGGCGTAAACCACATTTGGCATAATCCACATACGGCATGGTGAAAGGCACCTTTTGAAATCGTAAATGGCATAATGCATGGCACAGGTTGCAATTTACACCATGGGGTTTGGTGTAAATCAGCCTGCGCCATGCGTAAGCCATCTTGGAATCGGGAACCTTGTTGTTAATGTATATCGGTATTTGTTGTATGCATACCTTCATTATATTTTCTCAGAATTTGAAAATTCGGCATATTTTTTTTTCTTAATACAACAATTAATTACAATTAAGGAGAAAGTGATTTCCCTAGGGAATTTTAATTCAGCAGATGTTTTATTCTTAATCTTCTGATTAATTTAAATTAAGCACACTTAGACTTCATTAATTTTTACCTCAGTTTTAATTAAGTATATTCTGTTAAAGTAATCAAGAATAATTAAGGGGTTTGGGATTTTGCAAACTTATTTTAAGGCACCCTTAACTTTAAATTAAGAGGCAGATTGTTAATTCAGGGGTCAATTAATGGAAAATTAAGGACATTTTAAGCGCTTTTTGTCCCATAGTGTATTCATTGGGTTAGGTGAGATGTTCACCACCACACTGCAGAATCATTGCCTGCAAACTATGGCCCTCATGTAGCCCTGACTGTTTTTTTTTTCTTTACTCATTATTAAATGTGCCTGCTGGTATACACTGAAACAAGTTCCTGAAACATCTGTCATTCAGGGCAAATTAATATCAGTTTCCTCAAGCTGTCTCTCTATTTCCACGTCCGATGCTGCTGTACAGTCCATGTGGCAGATATAAGATGGATGTAAGGTAGCGGGAGATGGCGAGTGTGGGGGACTGAGGGAACTATCGGTCACTATTTAACATTTTTGAAAATTGTTGCAAAGTGGAATGCTACTGTGATGTGGATTCTGTTATACAGGAACTACCCCATCTTCTAGTGCTGACAGATAGCTACTAAAACATATACAGTACAGTATATTGTAGGTTTTAAATAATGACCCTGTGCAAAACAAATCTAAACAAATGCAGAGCAAGATGTAGATTAGAAACTTAAAAGCTAAAAAATGAACAGTGGAGGACACAGGAATAAAAACATCTTGCTCTAGAGTAGGTTAGATTTTTTTTTCACGGTCATTTCATGCATCCTCTACTGTACTGTACTGTACAGTGTGTGTTTTGCTGGACATCTGTCAGCACTAGGAGATAGGGGTAATTCCCATTTCACTTCTGCATTGTAGCTAGAATAATTATGGCTATAATTATGAGCAATGCTTCACTCCAGCTTTATAAGTAATAGTAACTGTACCTCCATTGTTAGTAATGCTCCATTCTGGCATTGTAACTAAAACAGTTCTGCCTACTGTATACCAATGGGCAATGCTTCACTCCTGCATTCTCACTAAAATAATTGTGTCTATATTTTTAATCTATGTTCCACTTTTGTATTGCACCCAAAATTAGTGTGCTGATAGCAATGGGCTATGCTCCTGTAACTAAAATACAGATGATACTCAGTTTCTTCCCAATCACACACTACAAGAGATAGACTGACTGGTGAAGCATCCTCTTGCCACAAATACCCTATGATGGTGATCAGCACTCTTTGCTGGATGTGTTAATAACATTAATTTATAGCAGCATTTATTTTCAACCATAGCCTGTCCCATTTTTTTGTGAGCTTGTTCATACCCCTAGCATAGTGACACCATTTCTTTATGTCAACATTCAGACTAAAAACCATTGGAAACTCTGGGGTGTACATGGCTGATTGAAAATGGCTGCATTCACAAACCTGATGACATACAGTATATTGAAATTTTTGAGCACACCTGTAGCCTCTGTGAGGGTGACAATGAGGTAGCCATTAGCTGGAGGGAGGCAAGATAAATAAATTCCTTCCTGGAGATTATATTTTGAGACGCTTTACAATTCCTTAAGATTGCATATGATTTATTACTATTTCACCTTCAAAACAGGAATGTAAGGCAGTAAGCGAGTGCAAACATTCAACAGACAGGTTTACTATAATGGATGCAACATCACAGATAGCATTAAAAAGCATCCATTCATTCTAGACACAACTATATACTGATTCCTTGAATTTGCAGCTGAATTTGCTATTTTAACTGTTGTCAGACTATAGCCTGCATTTGATTTAGAGGGCAATTGCTAGGTAAGGCTACCTCCTGTCAGATGTGTTCAGTCGTAGTCAAAAACTGTTCATTCAGTTCTGAAATATTGTAACTATACAAGGAGGGAACGGTTTATTGTTATTTCACTGTAGTATGATCGGGATCAGCACTCACTACTGGATGCATTAAGAAAACTGATAGCAGCACTTCAACCGTAGCCTGTCACATTTTTTGTCAGCTTGTTCATACCCCTACCATAGTGACACCATTTCTTTATGTGGACATTCAGATTGTCTCAGTGTGATTTATTTTGTGGAGGGTGTTGGTTTGTTGAGTTTGCTAGTGGTGGTAGGTCTAGTGGGGAGCAAAACATGTTAGCATTTGAAATGTGAATGTTTCAATAAGTAGGTATAAGGTTATTTGTTGTTTTGTGGATGATGAGTTTGGTACTTTTGCCATGGGTTCTTTGCAAAATTCATCATGGCTGAAGACCAATAATATTACCTGAATGATTCTGCACATTTTATCCTTTTTTATAATATTTATTGGCTTGCTTTATCATACCCAACAAACACACATATTTATAATTTGCACTGATGGCTTAATCAGTTAAGCTATTTGGTTTCTTACTGCAGCAACAGGACTGTCCTTACTATTAAATTGGACTGGTTATGTTAACCAGGACAGCTGAGCCAAAATAAATCC
This sequence comes from Neoceratodus forsteri, assembly GCA_016271365.2. Taxonomy (NCBI): domain Eukaryota; kingdom Metazoa; phylum Chordata; order Ceratodontiformes; family Ceratodontidae; genus Neoceratodus; species Neoceratodus forsteri. The sequence goes on from CM057452.1 coordinate 1,784,246,574, forward strand.
CACTGGTTGACAGGCTCCTTCAGACTTCTAAATTCCAGGAGCAGCCAGGCTATAGGAGTGGGTCTGCTGCTGTGGAAAAATTAGCAGTCAGAAAGCAAATAGCAGAGTTTAATGCCGTTCTACTATCTTACATTTTATTATCTGATGCAGACTTGGGCGGAAGGGGTGAAACATTAATTTTTTTTAGCCTGTGTGGGACATAAAAGAAGCAAAGGAAAAATATGTTTCCTAAAACATATCAAGAAAGAAAAAAGCCACACCGAGATAAAAACTGGTGCTGTAACTCACTTGAAGTCCTCAAAAGTACAAAAGTAAGCACCCGGTCCAGGTCTCCATATAAAAAATTTTATAGAGAGTACAGATGCCTTGTTGGTTGCAACCTTCATCCAGCAGAGTACCATGCCTCACCTCAATGGAATACTGCTAGATGTAACCCTAAACTGCATTTTGTGAAAACAAGAGTGATATGCACAGGCAAGCATTTACAGTGGGGAGTAAACAGGGTCTAAATTAGATTTAGGCAGATCAGATTAATTGTATTACCACAGCCGTTATCAAGTAATCTCTGGGTTAGTGATGTAACAGTACTTTGCAACTGCAATAGCATGACAATAATGCTAACTACAAAAATGGGAATGTGCGCTCAATAGCAATCAATGAGAAATTTGAGGTAGGCAATGTTGCACAACAGGCTGGGGTCCAGGATTTATCTAGTGTGTCACAGACTCAAATCCAATCAAATCCACTCTCCCAGTCTGTGACCCTGAACTAGTCTCTTGACCTCTCATTCAACAAAAGAGCAAAATGATCAATGCACAATAGAGTTTTCAGCTCCAACTATGAACTGAGGTTCAAACTTCTTTATTGTAAGCACTCTGATCATGAAACACAATACATGGCACAGTCTGCATGCATCAATTCTTTTTTAAAGTGTTGCCTCTAACCAGCTCAACTTGATTATGCATTTGTGTGAATGTCTGCCTGCTTCTAAAATCATGCCCAATCTTAGAATTTTATAACTAGACCTTCCGACTCAAAAGATAAGCATGCTGCTAAATGAACCCTAATAACATTCATTGTATTGTACACATATGAAAACTAGATGAAAACCAGACCACTAAAACCAGGCTGGACCAGACTGGAAAAAAAGCAAAAGCAGTTTCTACCAGGCAAGACTATCAGCCAAACTGGGTAACATTGCAGGATTTGCACACGGCTAGAATTGTCAGGACAAATGATCTGGCAAGACTTTACAAAACTTGTGCTCCAGTGGTCCAGTTTTCAGCCATGCATGTAAGGAATTCTGGGCGTGATCATAGCAAATGTGCTGACCAGGGGTGAGGATGGCTTAGAGGCATTAAAAATATAAATAAAAAATGGGCATGGGAAGAGTACCGCAACCCGCTGTAACGGTACGGCAGCTCCTTCTCTGTAATAAAAGACTAGGGAATAATCTATAGTCAGATGGACTATCTGCACACAGAACATCACAAAATCTACAATTACACATTCACCACTGTGATTGTCATCATTTATGAAGGTGCTGAAGATATCAGAAAACTAAATCAGGCACACCAACATCAAAATGACGCTCATCAGTGAATTACTGTCATTCTTTCAAATAGCAGTAATGTATTCTAAGTTTGAATGCTTTGAGGTCCCCGTACTAAAAACTGAGTAGAACTTGTACTTATCCCACAACTCCATTTTATTGTTGTTTTTTTAATCAAGATCACATTCAGTAAAGCACAAAGCATGTAAAAGGAAATGTGGGCATGACTATTTTTTATACTTTTAGTTGCAGCACTGAAAGCAAGTGGTTCCTCTCTCAATTCCCCGTACCTGAAATAATGGGAAAAAAAAAACTTAGCAAGATTGCCAGCATACCGACAATCAGAGCTGGATAAGTTATTTCACCTGTCTGTGACCATTATAGTCTAAGAGCCTTTATTTGCACCTATACTTTTCAATAAAAGTTGTTATACGGAGTCCTGGACTGGGTGCTTACTTTTGTGGGTTTCCTAAAACAGAAGGAAAGGAAAATTCTGTCCCTTTCCTCAACATTTAACTGCTGCAAGGGGAGGGTGGCAAGACAACACAAAAGACACCTCAGACACCTCATGTAATTCCAGATATAATTCCACTCTGGAGGCTCGTCGTCTTTGTGCTCAGGACAGCAGATCAGCTGCTAGCTACTGTATCAATGGGGTGGGGGCAGCGGTCTCTTCAGTATCTTCTAAGACCATAATCTTCTACCAGATTTGATCATCTGAAGTAATATTTAAACTGTGATTAATTAGCATCCCCTGTAAAGCTTTAAAGTCTATGTTATACCTTTTTGTAATTTGCAGGAGGCTATCAGATGTGTGCTTTTTCTAATGTGCAGTGCTACAACAAATTTTTGTTTTTCTGGAATGGAAGAATTATGTTTCTTTTATCTTGGGGTTTCCACTACTACCTGTTCTTCTGTCCTACTGTTTCTCAGACTTCTCATTTCCTTTCCATTTTATTCAATGAAAACACGCTTTAAACACACAGCATAAAAATCAATTCAAGAATGACAGGATAGCAGAAATAATAATAATTAGAAAATAGCCCAAAGTCCTTTTCCATGGAATTCCAACAGAACCAAGCCAGTTTTTTTTTACTTTCTCTTGAGTATGTTTTTAACCAAAGTAGCTATGTGCAGTATGTTTGGCAGGAAAGCACCAAATTTTAACTGAAAAGGTGCATTTCCCTGCTTACAGTATTTGGTGCCACTGTTTCCTAACACCAGAAGAGAATCAGAGGGGTTGTGAGTGATGGGAGCCTGCTTCTTTCTCTTCTTCCAACTAAATCTGGATTCCTGAGACACCTGCTGGTGAAAGGGAAAGTTGCAGGAAAACCATGTGTGGAAAAGCACCACCTGGCACATTTTCCATGCTGGCACTGAAACAACATATAATTAATTTAACTCAAAGCTGCCGCATACCACCTGGCAATGCATGCCACACACAGCACCGTATGATGCACCTCATTCTCTACCGCCACCGCTACCACAAATAATGCATAATGACAAGGTACCATAAACTTATCAGTGACAGCCACTGTAGATACATTAGTGAAAGGAGAAAGTCCAGAGAGGTATTGCTAAGATCAAAGGGGATAAGGGGGAGTGTGTGGAGGAGGACCAAGGAAAAGCATCTATCCTAAACAGATACTTCTGCTCAGTATTTACTGAGGAGAAGGTAGGGCAGGCCCCACAGCTCAACACCATGGACACGGGGGGAGGGAGGTGTGCACAAATTTCTTCACAAAAGAAAGGGTCCTACAACAGCTTGTTAAGCTCAGGGTGGACAAGGCAATAGGACCTGATGGCATACCTCCCAGGATACTAAAGAAGCTAAGGGTGGAACTAGCAAAGCCATTAGCAGAACTGTTTAGTGAGTCTCTGAGCACAGGAGAGGTCCCAGAAGACTACAGAAGGGCTCATGTGAGCCCACTCTACAAGAGGGGCAGCAGGGAGGATGCAGGGAACTACAGACCAGTCAGTCTTACAGTAGCAGCCACAGACACTGCCAGCTATTTCCCGAAATGTCTGTGATATTTCCAGAGAAATCTCCTGCTTTCTGCATTTCCACAGTAGGGGCAGCAGAGAGAAACTCTTTAGAAATTTCACAAAATATCTGGAAATAGCTGGCAATGTCTGTGGCTACTACTGTACCTCAGTAGTGGGCAAGATTATGGAGGCACTCCTTAAGGAAAGTATAGTGCAACACCGGGAAACCATAGGAGCACAGGATCCAAGACAGCATAGGTTTACAACAGGAAGGTCCTATCAAACTAATCTCATATATTTCTTTGACTGGGTAACCTGAGTGGTGGACCAGGGGGTGCAGCTGATGTTGCCTACCTTGACTTCAGCAAAGCTTTCAATACTGTTCCATATAAATACCACCAACAGCTTAACCTGGTTCAATTTCAGTTGCTTACCATCTGTATCCCCCTTCCCCTGGTCACCCCTGAAAAAGGGACTTCTAGGCCCAGTGGGCTTACCATGTCAACAAAATTCAACAAAACAAACATAGAAGATTGATTAATAAGCTGGGTAGGCTTGGGGTGGGTCAGAGGTTGATTAACTGGGTGGCAAACTGGTTGGCGGGCAGAAAACAGAGAGTGGTGGTAAATGGTATACAGTCAGAAGAGATGCAAGTCACAAGTGGGGTACCTCAGGGATCAGTTCTGGGGACAGTCCTCTTCAATATCTTCATCAGTGACATTGCAGATGGAGTGGAGGGTAAGGTTTGCCTGTTTGCAGATGACACCAAGATCTGAAACAGAGTAGATGATCTGAATGGGGTGGGCAGAATGAGAAGAGATCTGGAAAAACTGGCAAAATGATCGGAAGAGTGGCAACTGGGGTTTAATGCAAAGAAGTGTAAGATCATGCGCATAGGGAAGAGAAACCCTGAAGTTATCTATAGGTTGGGAGGGGAGTTGCTGGCAATCACAAGGGAAGAAAGAGAGTTGGGCATCATCATCACAGATGACCTGAAATCACCCAAGCAAACCAATAAAGCAGTAGGTAAGGACAGAGGGATGTTGAGGTGTATTAGTAGGGGTATGACATATCGTAAGATGGAGATAATAATCCCTCTTTACAAAACACTGGTTAGGCCCCATCTGGAGTACTGCATGCAGTACTGGAGGCCGCAGCTGCACAAGAACATTAACAAAATGGAGGCAGCCCATAGAAGGGCAACCAAAATGGTGCAGGGACTGCATCAGAAAACATATGAGGACAGATTAACGGAGCTCAATATGTATACCCTAGAGCAAAGGAGGGAGAGAGGTGATATGATCAAAACATTCAAACATCTTAAGGGCATTAACAAGGTGAAAGAGTCTAACATGTTTTAATATAAGAAACATAGTATGTCAAGAGGATACAGCATAAGATTAGAGGGAGGCCAATTAAGGGGTAATGTAAGGAAGTTCTTTTTGACAGAAAGGGTGGTGGATGCATGAAATGGCCTACCTCAGAAAGTTGTGGATATGAATACAGTGCAGGGCTTCAAACAGGCATGGGATAGGCATAAGTGAGCAATACAGATGAGTATGGATAAATAGGCCATTGACAGAGTAAAGGTCTATGGCACATTCATAAAGTAGAAAAAATGAGCAGACTAGATGGGCCTTGTGATCCTTATCTGCCATCAATGTTCATGTTTCTATGGCTACACATCCTTTAGACTGGATAAAGTTGGTAAACAGGGAGGGGGATGCGTCATTTATATTAAAGACCACCTGCAGGGACAGGCACTCCCACCTATAAAAACTTGAAGCAATATCCAAATTCTCCCAGCAAAATAATCCTTGGAGCACAACGGAAGGGCATAACATTTATCGCCACTGATATTCCACCCAAGGAATAGGCAGGAGGCTTTAATATGCTCCTTGAATACCTCACTGGCCTCCACCATAGCATTGAGGTCCTAGTGGTAGCTGACCTCCATATAAACTGGCTGTCTCCTGATGCTGCCTCATACAAGGATGCTATCTCTGCATTAAATATTGTTCAACTTGATGAAACCCCCGTGCATACCAACTTCCACTCTGTTACCAGCACCCTTCTGGACTTACTTCTAACAAACCACCCAGAACAGATCTCCAGTACAGTCATTCTCTCTGACTCTATAAGTGACCACTCCCCTATTGTCAGCATCTGGTCAAATAAGTCCCCAAAGCACCTGGCTAAAGAAATAACTGCCCGCATCTTACGAAAAGGCCAACTGGGCCACTTAAAAGAACACCTCGGTCAGATAGACTGGTCCACTGTCTATTCTGCAGTTGACATTGATACTGCTTTAAACTGCTTCATCAGTGTCTACAACGTAGCCTGCAACACCTTCACTCCTCTCACCCAAAAGAAGGTTCGTGGCTCCCATAAGTCATGGATAACCCCACCACTCATTGACCTTATGCATACCAGGGATAACCTTTGGCTGAAAGCCAAAGGCACAGGATCCTGCTTTGACCTCTAAAACTATCATGCAGCCCTCAATAAATGCACCCAGGCCATCCATCAGACCAAGTCCCACATCTTTAAGTCTGAGCTTGATAATTCCTGGGGTGATGGCTGTAAGTCCTGGGTGAATATTCAGGCTCTAACAGGCAAACCAAATAAAGCTACCCCTTCCATGTTGAATCTCAACGGGCATATAACACAGGATCTGAAAATCATTGCAAATATCTTTAATAAAGCCTTCACAAGCCTTAGTAGAGTTCTCCCCACTGACTACCTACTACCAACACAGGGACGCCAAAGTAGCACACCTGCTGCATCAGCCTCCTGCCAGTTCAAACCTGCCCCTCCCCTTCTACCAAAAGATAATAAAACCAACCAAGGCCAAAAAATACCTACTGCAAGTGCTTCGCAAATCCAGGCACAGCAGCGACAGCCTGGACCTTAAATGAATTACCCTCACCTTAGATGTTGTCCTGGATCCACTAACAAGAATTATTAACCTCTCCCTTATCACAGAGAAATTCCCCATGATCTGGAAAGCCATAGTCATTACACCAGTTCTTAAAATTGGTGACAGGGCAACCCACACTAACTACAGGCCAATTTCCATCCCACCCCCAATCTCCAACGCGCTAGAACACATTGTTTATGATCAACTAACTGACCACCTTAGCAAGTATCAACTACAATGTAAGGAACAGTATGAATATCGGAAACTACACAGTACAACAATGGCTCTGGTCGAGTTTACTGGATTCATACACGACTCCCTTGATTGTGGGCAGTTAGTGGGGGCCACCTTTATTGACCTTACTAAGGCCTTCAGTATAGTAAATCATGATCTATTACTGACTCAACTGTGTGATTTCTCCATTTCCCCAACCTCCCTGAACTGGTTCCACAGCTACCTCATTGAGTGGGTCCAGCAGGTCAAGATTGGTAACACATTATCAGACAGCCTCAGTGTGGGCACAGGAGTTCCCCAAGGGTCCATCCTGGGCCCACTTCTGTTTAGTCTTTTCTTAAACAACCTCCCTAATGTGTGTGTCATGAAAAAATCCTGCTATATGAGGATGACGTTGTCCTCTACACAAGCCACCATGACCCTGTAGCACTGGAACAAAGTCTTCAGCATAATTTACAACTCCCTGAAGACTGGTTCTCTGACACCCGATTACTCCTCAACTATAAGAAAACAAAGACAATGCTGTTGCTTCCACACACAGTAAATATAGATCTGCCGTATTAACTGTCAGTAACAAACAAAATTATACCCTTGAAATGGTACCCAGCTTCAAATATCTAGGGGTTATCCTAGATAGCTCCTTATCCTACTTACTGCACATTGATAATGTCTCCTGGACTGCAAACAGAAAGATTGGACTGCTGTACCGGCACAGACACTGTCTCACAATGGATGACCTAAAACTCACCATATCTAGCTCTGTCCTCTCTGTTATAGACTATGGCCTCACTGTCTACGGTGCTGCCTCTATCTCAAACCTGAAACATATTGTCCTAACTCTAAACAAGTCCTGCAGGTGGTTCCTGGGAGCTCTGTGTCTGACACACACCTGTGACCTTTATACACTCTCACACTGTCTCAACCTGGAGAACAGCATTAGATATCATCTCTGCCTTCTGGCCAAGAAGGACACCCTAGGCTTAACCCCTCCCGGTGTTCAATCTATGCTTACCCCCAACAGCCCCTACCAGGCTAACTAGAGGGTCAAAGAATAATTGCTTCAAAGTCTCATTCTGCTGTACATCCCAAGGGCAGCGATCCTTTGGTTGTCATGCCCAAAAATGACTTAATTCATTCCCAACAGACCTGCAAGCTGAGACCAAGTTAGGCTCTTTCAAATTCAAACTCCACTCCTACCTTCCTAGTCATATGACTTGCCACTGCTGCCGCATTCAGACATAACGTTCTAGGCCCTACCCTTGACTGAGCTCTAACCTCCCTGGCCTGTTCTTGATATCATCTTTGCACTTAATTCCCCCAACCTGCCTCTGTTTCCACTCCTCCCATGTTCTCCCTCTGCCATCCCCTATGTCCCCCTGCCCCATTCTACCCTCCATCCTCCACATTCTACCCTCTACCTCCTCCTCACCATACTCCCAATCCCATCCTCAACTATCCTCTCCATCTCTGCCCCTCCCTCCTCAACTACTTCTCCATTATCACTCCTTCCATGTTCTTCCCTACCATCCCCATGTACCCCTGCCCCCTGCTTTACTCTCCCTCCTCCACATTCTACTCTTCACCTCCCCTCCTCTTCTCCACATCCTCAGCTATCCTCTCCCTTCCTGCTGTTCTCCTTTTCAATTACTCCTCAAGTTACCTACCCCCTCCTCACCCCACCTATCCCCACAACAAAGGAAATCTTTGGAGTCTCAGGTCCCTGCTCAGAACCTTCTTACTTTCTCACCTCTGTCTCTTTACATAAGCCTAGTTAAAGACTCTTCTTTATAGACTCAACTCACAGTTATCCCCCTCCTAATCTCCAATTATTTTACATACTATAATCCTGATGCTGTAACCCAATGATGTATTTCTGCTGTTGTGCTTGTTCTCTTGTTCATTGCTTGTATTAAATCAATGTGTACTTATTTTACATATTGTAAGTCTGATGTTAAAACCCAATGATGTAAGTTTTGATGTTCTGGTTGCTCTCCTTGTTCATTGTCTGTATTAAATCAATGTAGAACCTTTGTACATTAGTTCCCAGCTCAAAGCTTGTAATCCTAGACTCTAATAAATAAATAAAATAAAGCAAAAGGGTGAACCAAGAGGACTGGTTGTCCAAAAAATACTGCTCCAGAAGAAAAAAGACAGAATCAAATTAGCAGTAGGTTAATTTCTCAGTTAAGTCCCTAGAAGTGAACAATTTAAATCACAAAAAGCATATCAAATAAAATGTCAGAGAAGGATTTAGCAAATAAGGTTGCTTCAGGTGAACAAACACTGAGGAATGTCATGGATTGCACTTAGGGGTGGGCACTGTGAACTTAGTGATCTGAACCTCCATGACAGGGAGGGGGGAAAACAGGGATACCCTCCTCGTGCCCTTCCAGACTGCTCGCTGGGTTTACAACTGAACACTCACCACGAGGTCCCAGTGTATCCCTCTTTTCTTTGGATCAGGGCACAATACCAGTCTAGAGCCTTGTGGCCAAATATGAACCCTTTATCATGGCTATTACACACAGGAGGAAGGCCTAAGTGTTACACTCTCTTCAGGGTAGCAGCCTTCCACCTGATTTGGGCTTTGCCCTACAGGAAATGCAATAGCCCAGTTCACACCCCTGGCAGACTCGTATGAGACTGGTATTCTCCCCAAATCTGTCCAGATCTTTTTTTTTCCAATTATTTAACCAGGTGAGACACACTAAGCTAAAAGCTTGTTTACAGGTGCAACCTGGGAGCACGAGGAAGTTAAGTGACTTGCTCAGGGTCACACAGTACGCAAGTGGGGGGCTGTGGGATTCAAACCCAGGCCTCCAGATTTGCAGCTCAGAGCCTTAAATCATTGTATTATACTGTCCCCACAGGCCCTTTTAGTTTGGTTGCTATCCATGACCCTTCTAAGCAAGTAGTCTCTTTGCAGATGACTCGAAACTGGGGGCAGTGGTGGATGGGGAGGAGGGGAAGGTGGCCCTGCAGGGGGACCTGGAGGCTCTGGAAAGATGGTCTAGAAAGTGGAAGCTGAGGTTTAATGCAGGGAAATGCGGTACCCATCTAGGTACGAAACCCAGGCCAAGTGTACACCCTGGGGGAATACTACAAGTCTCAATGGCTGAGAGGGACCTGGGGGTGGTGGTGGATGTCAAGATGAACAACTCTGAGACTTGTAGGAGGGCAGCAGCCAAGGCCAATAGGATGCTGGGATGCATCGCTAGGGGATCACCTCAGAAGGAGGAAGTGATACTCCCCTGTATAACTGCTTGGGTGAGCCGCACCTGAGTACTGCATGCAGTTTTGGAGGCCCCACTTAAAGAGGGACATTAACCTCCTGGAGAGGGTCCAGAGGAGGGCAACCAAAATGATTTGGGGCTTGGGGGACAGGACCTATGAGGAGAGGCTCGAAGAGCTAAATATGTACACTTTGGAAGAGAGAAGGGACTGGGGGACATGATAGAGGTCTTCAGGTACATGAAGAGGGTAAATAGGGGAGGAACAGTGAGGGTGCTTCAAGGAAAGGAGGAAGGGGCCACTAGAGGGCATGGGTGGAAGCTGGAGGGGAAGATTCAGGGAGAAAGGAGGAGGTGCTACTCACTGAGAGGGTGGTAGAGCCATGGAATGCACTACCTAGGGGGCTGGTGGAGGCAGAGACAGTGGAGGGGTTCAAGAGGGTGGGACAGGTACAGGGGAAGGGTTCAGGAAGCAAAATCCAATGCAGCAAGAATATCCGGAACTGGGAAGGGAGAAGCCAGAGAAGGCGAGGGGGACAGCAAGGTCAGCACCCAGGGTGGGGGCTGACCAAACGAGCAGACACGAAAGACCATTAGGCCTATTCTGCTGGCATTTTAGTATGTTAGTATGTTAGTATGTTAGTAAGTAACAGTTGTCACAGATTATTAATAAAACCTTCTACAGTCACACATACAATATAAAAACTCCAACGCAGGAAGAATTTCTTTAGAAAACAAAAGTTGTACTAAAAATATTTAAATAAATGCAGTGCAACTAAAAGAGAACATATATTAATTTAGGCTACAGTATGGAAACAAATTTGGAAAGTATACAGTATAAACACCTTAAAACTGTTTACATCTCTACCTGTTGAAGTCCAAAGAAATCACTGCTTGCAAAATCTCAGTCCTTGTGTTAGCAGCTTGGTGCTGTGTCCTGTTGTGTTCAGGAGAAGAAAATCCAAACAGAATGACTCTAAGTGACTGTGCTGAGAGTTTTACTATCCTTCTGAAAAATGCAGTGTCATGAATTTTTCAGATATAAGGAAACCAGTTTATTTCCCCACCAGTGACCCACAGCATGTTTATGACAGTTCAGAATTAACCTGTTTGACATCTCAGGTTCTGACAATAACACACTGGAAATGAATTTCACACAGTACTGCTGGAATGGTCTTTCCTGGAAAATATATCCTGTTCCCTCATAAAATGTGATATACTTGTAATAGTTCCAGAGATCACAAGCAATCTGCTTCTGCAGTGCATGTTTATGGCAGGTAAATGGCTTCTGGCACAACTCTGCTAAAAAACTTGGGAATGAAAATCTCACTTCCTGGCAAGCAGGTGGCCTTTGAGTCAAAAGGTCAAACCCCTTTAAAAAATCTAGTCTTTCCCTATGCCTTGAATTAACTCAGGCATGGGCATACACAGATATCCCATAAAACAATATATAACATAATTACATATTGCAAAAAATGATTGGCAGTTGGCTAGATTACCACATGCCTCCCTCCTAGACTGAATTTGTGGGAATCCAGCCCTAGCGTATCATTCGGTTCATTGTTCTAACTGGCAAGATAGCCCATCTGCATTGGCATTCACCGATCCAGCCTTGTGGGTAATGGTCATATCGTAGCCCTGTAAGGCAATGCTCCATCTCAAAAGATGACCATTCATTTTACCCATCTGAGTCAGCCACACCAGGGGGTTATTATCGGTCTGTACCTCAAAGTGCCTCTCATAGAGGAACGGCTCTAATTTCTTCAGGGCCCATACCAGTGCAAGGCACTCCTTCTTGACTGTGGAATAGGCCTGCTCCCAAGGAAGCAACTTTTTACTAAGGTACGCTACTGGATGATCTTTTCCTTGGCTAGAGGTCTGACTAAGGACTGCTCCAATCCCCACATCTGAGGCATGTGTCTGGACTACAAATGGCTTACTGTAGACTGGACAGGCCAACACAGGAGCACTACACAGTGTCTCCTTTAGCCGTGTAAAGGCTCTTTCACAGGCTGGTTCCCATTTTACCTTTTTAGGCATTATTTTCTTTAGCAAGATAGATAGGGGAGTTGCAGGGTACTGTGATTTTATACAAACTTACAATAGTATCCTGTGGTCCCTAGGAGACTCCAAACCTGCTTCTGGGTTTCTGGCCTGGGCCATGCCTCTATTGCCTCAACCTTGGCTTGATTAGGGTGAAGTTGCCCCCACCCTACTACATGTCCTAGGTGTGCCACCTCTGCCATGGCCACCTGGCACTTTTCAGCCTTGACAGTAAGCCCTGCCCTCTGTATCCTGCCCAATACTTCCCTCAGGTGGGACAGGTGTTCCTTCCAGCTGGCACTGAAGATGGTAATATCATCCAGGTATGCCACGGCGTATTCTTCAGTACCATGTAACACCTGGTTCACCAGCCTTTGGAAGGTGGCAGGGGCATGCTTCTTTCTAAAAGGCATTACCCTGAACTATAATCCTATTGGAGTGATGAAGGCTGACCTCTCCCTACCTCAGTCAGTTAACGCCACCTGTCAATGCCCTTTTGTCAGGTCAATGTTAATGAGATATGTCACTCCTCCCAACTTGTCCAGTAGTTCATCTGTCCATGGCATTGGGTAGGTGTCAGACTTCATAACTGCATTGAGTCCCTGATAGTCTATGCAGAAGTGAGTAGAGCCATCTGGCTTGGGAACAAGGACTACGGGTGAGGCCTAGGGACTGTGGGATTTCTGGATTACCCCTAAATCCAGCATTTCCTCCTCCTCCTCCTCCCTCCTAATGTCCTTTAGGACAGCCTCAGACACCCGGTAGGCTGTCCGTCAGATGGGTGCTTGTGTTCCCATGTCTACGTTGTGTGTCGCTAATGGGGTTCATCCCAGCTTGGCTGTAAACAAAGGGACAAAGTCCTCTAAAACTTCCATCACTTCTTGGACTGTTCCAGGGTCAACTGGGGCAACAGTTTGATTGCTCAACAGAGGACTCCCACTTGCTTTCCTCCAACAAGTCCATTAGGGGGTCTGCTTCTTCCAGCCCCTCCCCAGAACTACACACTGCAAATACCATGTCAGGCCTATTTGCATATGGCTTCATCATGTTGACATGGTACATTCTATGGGTATGTCTCCTATCAGGCAGTTCTACAATGTAGTTTATATCATTCACTTGTCTGACTACTCTGTATGGTTCCGCCGACTCAGCCTGCAGCTTGTCCTTCCGGACCGGGATTAGGACCATGACTTCCTAACCTACACCGTACAAGTGAGCTCTGGCACTGTGGTCATACCAGACCTTTTGCTTCCACTGGGTGGCTGACAGGTTGCTCTAGGCTGCTCCCATAAGCTCCTTCAGCTTTTCCTTAAACTTTGGGACATATTCCACAATGGGAGTTCCCTGGATGGCAAGCTTGCCTTCCCAATCTTCCTGGACCAAGTCTAGGGGCCCATGCACCCTACATCCATATAAGAGTTCAAAGGTGGAAGCTGTGTTGACTCTTGGGGCACCTCCCTGTATGAAAACAACAGGTGGGGAAGGTATTTATCTCAGTCACTCCCATGCTGTTCAGCAAATGCTTGGAGTATCAATTTTAGGGTGCCACTAAACCTTTCCACAAGCTCATTGGCTTGTGGGGGGATAAGGTGTCATGTATCTCTGCACTACCCCACACTTCTACCACAAACACTTCATCAGGTCCGACATGAAGGAACCCCCTTGATCGATGATAACCTCCTGCAGAAACCAGACATGGGAGAAAATCCCTAGCAAGGCATCAGCCACTTTGTCTGTGAGGAAAGAGTAACTGCCTCTGGGTATCTGGTGGCATAATCTACCACCATCAGGATAAATCTCTTCCCTAAAGAGCTGGGGGTACTCAAAGGTCCCACAATATCCATTCCTACCCTCTGAAATGGGTCCTCCACAATGAGCAAGGGAATTAGGGCAGCTTTGGTTTTACTACCTGCCTTCCCTATTTATTGGCACCAGTGACAAGATCTGCAATATTCCTTCACCTGCTGGGTGAAGTTGGGCCAATAGAAATTCTGGACCAATTGCTGCATGGTGTGCACAATTCCCAAATGTCCAGACATGGGGATAGCATGAGCAATCTTGAGCAACCACTCACAGTACCCCAGGGGAATGACAAGCTGCCTAACTATTACCCCTTCCTCTGTCCTTACATCCTGCATATACAACAGTCCATTGTCCCAAAATACCCTATGTCTCATGTCACCTCCCTGTGTCTCATCAGATTCTACCCAAGCCCTCAGCCTCACCAAACCAGGGTCAGTCCTCTGAGCAGCTGCAAAATCTCTACATTTTTCCAAGGCCCAGGACATGTCCCCTTCAGTTTCTAAACTAGGGTCCATAGTTCTAGCATCAGGGCATTCAGGGTCACTACCATCCCTAACCATTTGACCATTGGTTATCCCTTCCTCCTTAGAGTAACCCTCTGTAGCTGTTTTGTGATCTGCAACATGGGGCAGTCCTACCCCTCAATTACTATTCTCCATGTCAGGAGACACAGCCTAGGAGCCAGCCTCCCATTGTTTTCCACAGGGGCTTCTATGGGGTCCAGGGAACTACAATTGCCTTTGTCATCTGACTGGGTAACCGCACATACCACCCCCTTCTGGAGATTGTTCCCTATTATCACATCCAGGGCAAGATTGTCTGTCACTGCCACTTTTTGCACTGTGTTTCCTGTCTCACCCCAGTCCAAGAGAACGCTAGCAAGTGGCAAGAGTTTTATCCTCCCCAGTGAATCCCCTTACTGTTATGAACTGATTAGGTATAAGCTGTTCAGGCTCAACTAAATCCCCTTTTACTAAAGTAAGAGATGTCCCATGTCCCTTAACCCATGGGTGTGCACCCTATTTACAGTAACTGGGTGTTTGTACTCCCTCATGTTTACAGGCATGCTTTCAGGGATACATAGTGCACCCAACTCTGTTTGAGCACCACTTTGTCTGCTCTGTGCCTTTTTAGGACACTGTCTTGCAAGATACCCTGGCTGTTTGCAAAACCAACAGTCATCATTTGTTTTATCTGAGAAATCCCTTTTTTGCAACCTGGGGCTTCCCCTTTCTGTGGAGGCAGTGAGGGTTTTAGCTGTCCTGAAGGTGAACTAATGTTGCTTTGTGGCAAGTTTCTCATAGCTCATGTCAGGACTTCTTCAGAGCTTACAGAACTTAACCCTGTATGCTTCAAGAGTCAACTCATACTTTTTAAGCAATGCAGCTTTAAGTTTTTCATAACCACTACTGTTTTGATTGTCCATTTGACCTAATGCTTCAGGACCTTTCTCAGTAAGTAGCAGGGATAGCTGGAAGCTCCAGGACTCCCTTGGTATTTGTGCCTGAATACAGACCTTTTCAAACGAATTAAAAAATGCATCCACATCCTCCCCCTCTTTAAATTCAGCTATTTATTTAGAATTTAACTTGTACCCCAGTCCTGGAGTTCCAGGTTCACCCCTGCCACTTACCTCTTCTGGCACTGGTTGTTGGATTTTTAGCTTCTGCAGCTTGAATTCTCTCTGGTACTGTTTTTCTATTTCCTTGGCCTCTCTTCAATGCTGGTTTTCTTTTTTATGCATCTTCAACTCAAACTTCCTCTGCTTGAATTCAAAATGTTCTGCTCGAATTCCAGCTCCATTCCCCTCAAATCCAGTTGCAGCCTGATCCCTTCTGGCTCCAGCCCTGTGGTGACCTTCCCCTGCTGCTATGGCTGTGGGTTTCTTATGGTCTCACTGTCCACCTCCCTGAGACTAGACTCTGTGATGGATCCTGGCAACCCACACCCAGGCTCTGGCCCTTTTCAGTCACTGGCCATGACTTGAAGTTCTGGGCAGCTCCTAGCTCATCAGCTGCCATGATAGCCTCCACAAGGGGCTTTTTGGCTCATCCTCATACTGGACCCCTCTCTTCTGGCACAACTGCTTCAGCTATTCTGCAGTGTATTTGCTGTAGATGGAAGTCATCTTCTCCCCTAACTAATCCTACACTAGCTTGCACTTGAGAAAAAAACAAAACAGATAAGGAACTTGATATTGTAACCAAATTATATAGATTTTTTAAATCTCTGCCTTGATTGTGTGTGGACTGTTTTCAGTTTAACAATCTGATACACTGGACTTGCATTTGAGCCCAACTCTTATGCCTGTGGCCACCAATCTCTCAAATCGAAATGCAACCAAATCTATCAGATCCCACCACTGCGCACCAGATCTGTCATGAACCCACTTGTGAGGGTCAGATCACTGAGCCCACAGTGCCCACCCCCAAGTGCAATCCATGACAGTGAGGGGGAAAACAGGGATACCCTCCTCATGTCCTTCCAGAGTGCTCACTGGGTTTACTACTGAACACTCACCACCAGGTCCCAGAGTATCCCGCTATACTTTGGATCAGGGCACAATACCAGTCTTGAGTCTTGTGGCCAAATATCAATCCTTTTTCATGGCTATTACACACAGGAGGTAGGCCCAAGTGTTACACTCTCTTTGGGTAGCAGAGCACCACCTGATTTGGTCTTCACCCTACAGGACAAGCAATAGCCCAGTTCACAACCCCAGCAGACTCATATGAGACTCTGGTATTCTCCCAAAATCTTTCTGGACTTTCCCCACAGACCCTTTTAATTTGGTTGCTTTCTATGACCCTTCCAAGCAAGTTGTCACAGATTATTAATAAAACCTTCTATAGTCACACATACAATATAAAAACTCTCACACAGGCAGAATTTCTTTAAGAAACAAACATTTTACTAAAAGATATTTAAATAAATGCAGTACAAATAAAAGAGAACATATATTAATTTAGGTTACAGTATGGAAACAAATGTGTAAACTATACAGTATAAATGCCTTACAACTGTTTAACTACGTCTCTGCCTGTTAAAGTCCAAAGAAATCACTGCTTGCAAAATCTCAGACCTTGTGTTAGCAGCTGAGTGCTGTGTCCTGTTGTATTCAGGAGAAAACAATCCAAACAGAATGATTCTGAGTGGCTGTGTTGAGAGTTTTACTATCCTTCTGAAAAAATGCAATGTCATCAATTTTTCAGATATAAGGAAACCAGTTTATTTCCCCACCAGTGACCCACAGCATGGTTTATGACAGTTCAGAATTAACCTCTTTGAAGTCTCAGATTCTGACAATAACACACTGGAGGTGAATTTCACACAGTACTGCTAGAATGGTCTTTCCTGTCAAATATATCCTATTCCCTCATAAAATATGATATAATAGTTCCTGAGATCACAAGCAGTCTGCTTCTGCAGTTCATGTTTATGGCAGGTAAATTAATTTTGGCACAACTCTGTTAAAAGAACTTGGGAATGAAAATCTCACTTTCTGGCAAGCAGGTGGCATTTGAGTCAAAAGGTCAAACCCCTTAAAAAAATCTAGGGCAGGATTCACAAACAAAGCCAAAAATCCCGCAGCTGTGGAAAAAGGCACGCAGCACTGCAGAAACTCAGTTGCGTGATATTCATAAAGAAATTTTGAGCAGGTGAGGAATTCCATAAAATCCCTGCAGCTGTGAAAATTGAGCAAGTGTTGAAAATCTGCAACTGCAGATCTGCAGCTGCAGAAATGGCTTAGGAGGCACAGCAACAGTGAACTTAATTAGCTGGAGCAGCAGACTTAACATTGCTGCCATAATGTAGAATGAAGATGAAAGCACTCACAAAGAGACCAGCAACCAGTCCCTCAACTGGGACCACTGCAGCACCACAGGTACCAGCAATACCATGGCACCACAGTGGCCAACTGTCACTGCTGATCCTCCCTCCCTAGGGTGTTCTTGTTACCTGCAGGGGTAGCAGTCACTGCAGGCTGGCCAGGCTCTACTGCCTGTGGGGCTCCGTCATGGGCTGCACTGGGTCTGGTGGTTGTTGCCTGTTGCCATATCATGGCAATGTGTGCTTTTGTTGCTGTAACATCAGCCACTGCTATACTATCTGGGATGCTATTACCTGTGCCTCACCTCCACCTTAATTGATTCCAATTGTTGGGGCATTACTGCAGTTTGCTGAGGGAGAGTTACACCTCATTCCACTGTGTGTAAAATTTTTTCCGCAACTGTGGAAAAAAACTGGTTGTGAACAGCCTTTCAGGAGATGTGCCTTACTTATCTCACATTTTTTTCCTCAGTGACCTCCGCAGCTGCACTTTTTTCCACAATCCATAGTGGGGTTTTTTCCACAGGAGGGTTTTGTGAATAGCACTCAGTGCAAATTCCCCTTTGTTTCTATAGCTACGGCAGTTTTGGGCACTTAGGGAAGGTTTTACACCTTCAGAAAGATTTGTGAATCTAGCCCCTAGTCTTTCCCTATGCCTTGAATTAACAATGGCATAGGCATATGTAGAAATCCCTTAAAACAATACAGAACAGAAATATATATGTTGCAAATAATGATTGGCAGTTGGCTAGATCACCACAAAGAAAGCCTTTGAATAAAGAAACAGTACCTTAAAAATTATTGGAATTTGAGTCTCTAAAATACTGTACACAGGGATGCTGGGAATATCTCCCCTGTATCTACTTCTTCTTTATTAGACAAAAATAGCAAAGGCAATAGTGTACACATGTGTAAGGGGGGATGTGCATTTGGCCTAAGTACATAATGCAGTACAGGAAAATGGATCTGAGGGCATTATAGGTAGAAGTCCTGTAGAGAAGAACAATTTGCTAAATTCAATATCCTACTAGAAATAAGTATTTAGATTTGGTAGAGTATAATAGCTGACTTATTTCTGGGAAGCAAGTACTGGTTGGCCAAAGCAAAGAATGCAGAAGTGAACAGAAACATACATTCTCACTAATATTTTACCTATTGCCAAAGTTTGCAGATGGGAATGGCTTGAATTTATTAGTATGCATAGTATTATATGCCTTCAAGAGACCTGGCATGAGAAGGATACTGATGTTGCACTAAATGGCAACTGTTGCTTCCATGTTATGGGTAGAAAAATAATTAAATTGGAACAAGCCTCTGGTGGCTTAATGGCTTTCTTTAACATTGGTTTTGTAGAAAAGTGTACAGACACTTGCTTCATAGGATTATTATCAAATCTTTATTGTCAAGACAGTCTCTCTCTGACATCAGTCTTTTGAATGTATGGATTCATCTGGCTTTATCAAAATGTTATTGCAGTTCAGTTTGGAGTAAACTAATCTTGGTTGTGCAAGATATACAAGCTCAGTATTTTGATATGAGACTACTGTTAGTTGGTAATATAAATGCAAGGATTGGCCCATATGATGGTTATACTCCTCATAATACCATTATGAATTGCATCGATGCTAGCTCACAGCTTTTCTGTATGAACGTGTTGGATGTAAAAATCAATGAGCAGGTTATAAACTTATTGAAATAATGGATGAGCACAATCTTGCACCCATAAATTGTAGGCTAGAAGGGCCTTGGAGGATAGGCCAACTTTTTACTGTTCTCATGGAACTTCTGTAGTTAATCTTTTTTTGTGGAAAGGTACAGTGGATGTCTGAGACTGTTGCTTGGTTCAAACTTGTAGTGTAATGATTACTTCCTTATTATTCTTAAATGAGGAAGACTGCCAAAGCATTGTGAAGAGTCTTTGGAAGCTGACTTTTTATCCTCTTTCAGAAATTAGAAATGGTGCAAGAGTCAAGTGGGATAATCAGCAAGAATTAAAATTTAAGAAATTTCATGGGATTTATTGGAACAATTTTTGTGCAGTCTTAAGGACTGGGGATCTACCAAGCCAAATAGTAATTAGTTACTAGTGAGGAGTTAGTAAGGAAATACAAAACACAGCAAAATGTAAGAGGGCATGAAAAACAAATCCAGTCTAATAATTTCAAAACAGAGAAGTGAAACAAGTACTACATTCAAAGAATAGTAGGCATATGGAACAAACTGCCTTCTGAGGTTGTAAATGGCAGACATTTTGTTGATTATAAGAATAGTTTAGATAAATATTTGGCAGAGGAGGGATTAGAAAGAAGATTACTACAATTAAAAGGGACCACTTATATGGGCTTCTCACCTTCTACTGTCTCTGCAAATCAAAGTGAATCAAAGTGAAGTGAGTTAGAAGATATATTTTTTAGTTTTGAGAACCCATTTATATTTAAATTCTTGGTCCACTAAAGTTAGGGAGTTGGTAACTTGGTTTAATAAGGAATGTTAATGGGAAAAAGCAGCTTTGACAAGATACATTAAAATGATTAGATTCTCTACTGGCAAGAATAGGTTTAAAATGTAAACCAAAATAGAAAAAAATATGTAAGTTATTTTTTGATTCAGAAGGCAACCATTCTGTCTTAGTCATTGGAATTGAATGCTAAATGCTATTTTGGCCAACGATTGTCAGTTCTTTTAATTGATGGTGGCCAAGGGTACTAACAATAGTAAAAATGAGACTGATGAATATATTTTCCCAACTAGTTGGATTCAATATTTCTTGAGTATATGTTATGATAATGATTTCATGAATGTTCTTCCTGTTCTGTGTGAAAAACCAAAGAGAGATGATTTTCCTCATTTCAGAGAAAGAAAGTTTATTCTATCTTATGTTCAAAGAAAACTGAAAAAAAAAAAACTTGGTCAAGATTATGTTCCAGCTGAAGTCTTTTTGTCTCATTCTCAAAACAGAAGTAACTTTCTTGTGATATTTTAACAAATGCATTTGCAATGATTTTATTCCAAAGTCTTGGAGAGATTCAGCACTAGTCCCCATTTTTAAAAAAGGCAGTAGAAAGGATCCTTAGATGTACAAATCTATTAAACTGTTGGATAGTGACCAGATTGGGGCCCTGGAGGTAAGGGACTCGTAGGCGGGGAGCGACCATGCCACGGTCTGGTTCTGCCTGAACCTAGGAAGGGTAGAAGGCCACACAAAGATGGAGGTAACTGACTTCAGAGGAGTGGATTTCAAGGAAATGGGAAGGATCCTTAAGGAGCACTTGGATGGGATTGGGCCAGACATAGATGCTGACAGTAGGTGGGAAATCATCAGGAGGGGGTGCAGGATGCTACCAGCACCTGCGCAAGAGTAAGATGAAAATGTGGCAGGGCCCGAAAACCCTGCTGGTGGACCAGGGAGGTTCAGGAGGTGGTGAGGGGAAAGAAGGCAGCCTATAGGCAATTCAAGTGCTCAAGGAGTGAAAGGGACTGAGGGGAGTACAAGCTGATGGCCAGAAGGGCCACTAGGGTGGTGAGGGCAGCTAAGGCAAGAGGAACAAGGGGTTCTTTAGATACATTGGGGAAAAATGAAGTGTGAAGGGGCAGATTAGCAGGATTAAAACAGGGGAGGGATGGGCACAAGTCCGGGGGAGCAGGCTGAGGTACTAAATGAGTACTTCGTCTCAGTTTTCACCAAGGAAAATGGGGGAGCTGCATCATACATGGGAGGAGATGGTGAAACTGAGGAGGGGGGAACCTTACCAATCAGCGGGTCTGGGGAGGGAGCATCACTGGCAGGTGGGGAGAAGGCAAAGCAGGGGGATGAGGTAGCGCAGGTGGAAATCATGGCAGAGAGAGTGAAGGAAGACCTCAGGTCCTTTAAGATGGAGAAAGCACCAGGGCCAGATAAATTACATCCCAGAGTGCTGAAGGAACTGGCTGATGTCCTGGCGAAACCCCTGGCAGAGCTCTTCAGCATCTCTCTGAGGACAGGGTGGGTGCCCCAGGACTGGAAGATGGTGCATGTAGTGCCTATCCACAAGGGGGGATCAATGGAGGTGGCAGGGAACTACAGGCCCATCAGCCTGACATTGGTGGCAGGCAAGGTGATGAAGGGCATTGTCAAGGAGAGACTGGGGGGACCTGGAAAAGTTGGGGTGCCTGGACGATAGACAGCATGGATTCATCCCAGGAAAATCATGTCAGACAAACCTTGTGGAGTTCTATGACTGGGTGATGAGTGCCTTGGACCTGGGTAGACCAGTGGATGTCCTCTTTCTTGACTTCAGCAAGGCATTTGTCTCTGTTCCTCATGGGGGCCTGTTGGATAATCTGGGAGAAATGGGGGTGGGGAACCAGATGATCAGATGGATAGGCAATTGGCTCCAGAACTGGACCAAGAGGGTCGTGGTTGGCGAGATAGTCTCATCCCCAAGGAGGGCCATTAGTGGAGTCCCTCAGGAATTGGTCCTTGGGTCCCTCCTGTTCAATGCCTATGTCTCTGACATAAGGAAGGATATCAGGAGTGAGATGAGTCTCTTTGCAGATGACTCAAAACTGGGGTCGGTGGTGAATGGGGAGGAGGGGAGGGGAGGGTGGCCCCACAGAGGGACCTGGAGGCTCTGGAAATGTGATCTAGAAAGCGGAAGCTGAGGTTCAATGCAGGAAAATGCAAGGTACTGCACCTGGGAGCCAGAAACCCAGGCCAAGCGTAAACCCTGGGGGGGAATGCTACAAGTATCTATGGCAGAGAGGGACCTGGGGGTGGTGGTGGATGTCAAGATGAACAACTCGGAGACTTGCAAGAGGGCAGTGGCAAAGGCCAACAGGATGCTTGGATACATCACTGGGGGGCTCAACTCCAGAAGGAGAGAAGTGATACTCCCACTGTATAACTGCTTGGTGAGGCTGCACCTCAAGTACTATGTGCAGTTTTGGAGGCCACATTTAAAGAGGGACATTGAACTCCTAGAGAGGGTCCAGAGGAAGGCAACCAAAATGATTTGGGGCTTGGGGGATAGAACCTATGGGGAGAGGCTCAAAGAGCTAAATATGTACACATTGGAAGACAGAAGGGACCAGGGGGACATGACAGAGGTCTTCAGATACATGAAGGGGATAAATAGGGGAGGAGCAGTCAGGGTGCTCCGAAGGAAGGAGGGGGCAACTAGAGGTCATGGTTGGAAGTTGGAGGGGAGGATTCAGGGGAGAAAGGAGGAGGTGCTATTTCACTGAGAGGGTGGTGGAGCCATGGAATGCGCTGCCCAGGGGGCTGGTGGAGGCAGATATGGTGGGGAGGTTCAAGAGGGAGTGGGACAGGTACAGGGGAAGGGTTCTGGAAGCAAAACCAGTGCAGCAAGAATATCCAGGACTGGGAAGAGAGAAGCCAGAGAGGGAGAGGGGGGCAGCAAGGCTAGCTCGCAGGGTTGGGGCTGACCAAACAAGCAGACACGAAAGACCGTTAGGCCTATTCTGCTGGCATTTTAGTATGTTAGTATATAATATTGAACGTTTTCTCAAAAGCACTTTTGGAAAAACTGTTAGACCAAATTAGGGGGCTGGGTTTTTTGTTATTTTTTTTTTGTTTGTTTGCTTTTTTTTGTTAGAATTACAGTACAGGTGAGCATTGGTGCTGCACTAGTACAGTTGATCATTGTTTTGAGTTTGTATATCTAATTGAGAAATATGTTGTTCTCAGGAAGCAAAAATTATATCCTGTGTTCATTGTGATCAGTTCAGCATTCAGCTCTGTTAACAGAAGTATATTATGGGATCTTATGTGCAAATGGGGAATTGATTAGAATCTTATAGGTATTATTAGAGATTTATAGCTTCAAATTTGGTCCTAGATCAGATTGGGACCAGGGTATATCTCTCCTCTACTTCTGGCCCCTACGATATTTTGTATATATTTAAATTGTCTTTTGCTGGGATTGAATGACCTTTTATCAGACTAATTTAATTTGGGAGTGATTCCTGCCTGGCCCTATCTTATGCAGACCCTTTGGTTTTGTTAGCATTTTCTAAACCTGGTCTCCAGAAGAAATTAAACATTCTTAATAGTATGTAAATTCACTTAAACTTACAGTACATTTATCTAAAAGTCAGATAATGGTTTTTCTCTCAATGATCATGAATATGGAATGGAACCTTAGAGAACTGAAGCTTAAGACAGTTTCAATCACATACTTATTTAGGAATAACTTTTATAACAAATGGCATTTGGACTAATCATGTAAAGGTGTTTTTTATCCAAACTTAAACATATGTCCTTGCATTTAAAATTTTTTTATAAGAAATAGGATGGGAATAGTGTTAGACCAATGATCGAGGCCATGAAAACTAAATATATATCATTAACTGACAGTGCAGATTGGAGGTACTAATGCTGTTAATATTTTGGAAAAGCCTATAAATAAAATGTATAAATCATTGTTTTGAAATCATTAAGTCAACACCAGCATGTTAACTTATGGTAGAGTTAATGGTTCCCATAGCTGATTCTCATGTAACAGAATACTGGATTATTGTTACTCATATGCTCCAAAAAGTATGTCTTCTTACATAACTGATTGAAAATCAGATGTAAGCCATCTGCTTGGCTTTTAGTAATAATCAAAAAAATATATCATTTGGACACTTAAGTTCCTAGACATATTACACTGATTGTAAAATACAAGAGTTATGGTAAAACAAGGATAATGAATCACTTTATTGATCTAGATGGGAAAAAAATCAGTAATTCAAAATTCTCACCATGGCTAGCTCAATATGATAATAGCTATTTGATGAGGTACTTGATTATTTAACAGATCCAGTCAAAAGGAGGTTATATACACTCAATAGATTCTAATTGTTTCAAAGTAATGTTCTTCATACAAGGTATAATAATATGGATCATAGTATTGTATTAAGAAATGTGACTATAATAATCCAAGAGTAGATTTGGTTCATGTCATTTTTGATTGTACATTGTTCAACAAGACCAGAAAAATTTGGCTTGCACTGATTTGGAACTCTTTACAATTCACTGACAAAAAGAACATTTAACGTTATTATTTTTGGAGGAGGACAATTTACTTGTCCTCAATAATGCTAATTAGTTGCATTAAATTAATAACATACTTGCCAAAAAAGGTTGTAAGCTGTCTGTTGTACCATAACATCTTTTTGATGGATAATTGACTGTTTTTTCTTTTCCTTTTATGTTTATCATTTAGAATCCTAATGGGACTTCATCTTTCTGGCTTTGATCTGTTTAGTATTAGTGTGGGGATTGTGCAGTAAATATTCTGTTATTTTATATACTGCCTGTTATTAAAGTGGGATGCTGTTTTTAATTGTAATGATCTTTTTACACGATCGAACAATACAGACTGTTAACTACTTTGAGAAGAATACGATGATTTTTGTCTTTACAATAAATGCTTTGCATTAGGCCTCCAGAGTTTTTTGGCAATTGTGAGTGCTGCCTAGTTCAGCAATGAATCCAGTCACTGCTCTACAGCATGGGACAACATAAGCAGGGCTGAACAGACATAATTTAGACATATTTGACTCTTCCAGCTCTGCGCTGCTCTCATCATTGTGTTCATCCGATACACTTTGCAACAAGTTTGTACTGTATTCTGAGACTGCCTGCCTGCATGAAACAGACACTGTAATCAGTGTCAAGTCACAGCTTGAGCCACGCCTCAGTAATTGCTACTAATCAGCCTGAAATAGGTGGTGGGCATATTATAGTATACAGTAGTAACTTTTATCATAATTCCTTTGAGAATGGCAAATGGAAACTTGAATCTGTCCTCAGTAACCAACACCTTGTTTGCACCACAGATGAAACAAACAGTGGGAACTATATTGCAGTTGAACAACATGCGACAAAAAATTAGACCACATAAAATGTGATCTAACTTACTGATGCAACTGCAGCAATTTGCATGAGAAAAAAGACAAATGCTTCAAAAAATGACACGTGCAATACTTTTGTGCTGTAAATCAGGTAAACTGTTTGAAACTAGCATTCAAATACTTTGAAGCATTTCAGATGATTTGAGTGCAGCCCAAAATCAGGAATTGTGCTTGTGTCATCACTTCTGACAATATGGAGTTTGCTTTGATATCCTACATTGAAATTACTCTGCCCATCCAACATTCTCCACACCCCTGCCTCCCTTTAGATCCTAATAACCCCCCCCCCGAAGATGTCACATTGTGTTTTGAACCCTGATACAGTTCAGCATTGACGACATTGCTGGACAGACTGTTCCACCTGGCTACTACCCACTCCCTGGAAAAATACTTTAAAAAAAACTTTATATTTATGAGTTTTTAGATTTCATTGAAATATAATGAAAAATACCCAAATGTCCATGCTCACATCAAAGATAGCTAAGACACACATAATGCTCTTTATCCCAATTTTAACAGAAAACATAACATATAAGAAATTTAGCATTACAAATAGTCTAAAGAGTGAGGTTTCACATTCATAAGGGACAGTTCAAATTAATTACATGTGATAGAAAATTTAGCCGTATACAGTTTTCCATTTTTTTTATGATATGAGCATAAATTTGGGACATCACTATTTAGTAGCATAGCTTTTCCCGGGATATCAATAAAGCATAAATGCACATAAAGGCCAAATACACTCAGTGAGTCATGAGTAGAAGGTAGCTAGCTGATGAAGTAGAGCCGAATACAGGTATGAACAGAATGGTGATGCATAATCTGATCAGATGCTTCAGTACAACATCAGCAAATATTCATAATAGCCACTTCATGAACAAATAAGTATTTATTTTGCAGACCCAGGGGAAAACTGGCCTGTCAACACCCATTCACCTTGCTCTGAGGTTTCTTCAGGGGGAAGGGTCAAATCTATACACTTTATAGGTGTGCTTTCAGTTTCTGTACTTACATTAAGTGGTGTGTGTACGGTTTGACCCCTCCCCCTAAAGAAGCTTCAGCATAATTATTTGTTGATGTTGTCAGGAAACATCTGATGTGTTTGTTTGCCGCCATCCTATGTATACCAGTATTCAGCTCCCCTCCATTGGCAGGCTGCACTATAATTGGCACTTTATGAGCACATTTGGTCTCTATGTGCATTAGTGTATTTCAGGATTTTATGACCACCATGCTGCTTGCAGTGTTTGATAGAGTCAAGGGGACACTGGCTACTCAGTAGGAGGAGGGGAAAGGAAACATGGATAACAAAAGGGGGAATAGTCTAAGCAAAGATCCCACAGAGACAGTAGATCCTGGGTATGACAGAGTAATATGGGCAGATTGGATGGACCATTGGTCTTTTTCTGCCATCATTGTCTAGATTTCTATATATTCTCCTCTTTCCAGGACAGTTAAAAGCTTCATAATTAGAGGTGCAGCACTTTGCCTTCAATGCACTGAACTCAAGCCTTTCAGTATTTTTTGGCAGTGGGGCATTTTTCACAGTGGATGGAGGGTTGGGATGGCTTCCTTATTGTAAATTTAGAGGAAATAAAAGAATTCACTCTTTTCAAGACATATAAGAGAAAGCAGTTCTTCTGATAGTGGTGAGGAATCAGCAGCAAGGAAACTGACATAACAGCCGTTCTGTCCTGAGAGCACAGCAGAACTCCCTAAGTGGAGGAAGACTGTTGGAAACATTGTCAATACTGAGACAGCAGAAATAGCAGACGGCAGTTTTGATACAAACTTGAAAGTGTTATTAATCAAACTAGAGCACTTAAAACTGAAGGAAGTGAGTGTGTGCTATAATAAAGACACACTAATAGTGTATCAGAAAGAGTAGTGGACACCATCAGGTCTAAAAGGTGATACAAATCCCTCATGTGGCCCTGAAAATTTCCCACTACTTGTCAGAGTGGCAGCAAATTCTGCATGAGAGTTCAACCAAATGTGTGGATGCAGTTATAAAGGAGAACAACTACCAATACAGCTTACTATAAGGAGAAATCAGCACTATCCAGCGAAGACTGATTTCAAAGGACATAACGAATTTAAAAAACAGAGCAGCAACCTGCAGCAGAAGCTGGCCAAGCACAAGTCTGAAACTTACAGAGAATGCAGAATAAATTGCAAAGGGACAGAAAAGATTTCCTAAAAGGTCAAGTACATACATGACCCAGGGGACAAAGTTCCATCAGTCATGGCAGAAAATTCAGCAGATCAGTCTTAAGGGGAAGGAAACAAATAAGGAGCCACGGAGGGGAACAAGGCATCACATCTGAAAGTGATTCTGAATTGGAATCTGGACAGGAATCTAACAGAGGAGTTACTTTTTCATACATTCACCCCCCCCCCGACACAAACAAGACAACAACATGAAAGCAACAACCCATTAGTGAAAGATGAAAACAAAAGAAAAAGATGAGGAGGAGGGGTAAATGAGGAAGAACAAGAAGTAGCAGAAAACCAGCACCAGGAGCTCCCACAAGCAACCCCTCCAGAAGGGGGGCAATGAAATAGTGAACGTCTCTTGAGTCATCTATATGGGTGCAAAAACAAGGGTTCTGAAATGCAGCTTTAACTTTGTCCTCACTCCCAATGTTAAATGAGTTACTGTACAAACTGAATATTTGTGTATTTGCACTATTTCTTTGCACAACAGAGTGGAATATTGGGAGGCCAAAACCTAGCATCTTGTACTCCAAATGTAAACATCAATACCCCACTGACAGCTTTGGAAGACATACATCTGTTCCTGATGGAAACTAATAGCTTGGAGAACAATGACAAATGGATAGCCTCCAATGTCAATCAATCAGTCAACAGTACTGGGCAGTATGGGATATGATACAATGGATCAAAGGTACCTATTTTGGATATTAATTTACAACAGAGGAGAATGTACACTCTCAGGAACACTTCAACATTTTATCCTGGTACCAGAAGGAATCCTATATTAACTGCATACCAGAATGCAGTGATAAGCAATGTTAACAAGTTGTTTGAATGGAATTGGCACCTTGAACTGGGTAACCAAATGATCAAAAATAAACAAGTACTGGAGAAAAGTACTGTAAGCACACCCTTAAGTGGTAATCAAGCCATTGGATAAAGGTGAGAACATTGTCCTCTTAGATGAGGAAGCTTATGCTCAAGAAGCTTATCATTTATTGGGAGATGAATCTACTTACCTCCCTACCTCGTCGCCTGCATCTCCCACTGCTGTCCACCCAATCCGCTGCCATCCAAGCTCCCCATCTTACTCCCTACAATTCTCGCCCCACTCCTATCATGCTTGTCATCCTCCTTCCTGCTTGTCTGTCTCTTCTTCCCCTCCTACTAATGTCCATTGCCTTCCCTAGGGTCACTGTATGCCCGCAGACTAGCTACTCTTGCGCCCCCAGTTGCCCTCCTGCTCTCCCCCCCTTTTCTGCTCCTGCCCCCCCTCCTCCTCCACACACCCAATTTGCTCCTCTCTACACCACCCTCCATCTGGGCACCTCCTCTCCCACCCCTCCCTCGTACATCTTATCACGCTTGCATTCCAGTCTGCTGCCCTACCTACCCCTGTGCTACTAACCCCCCAATCCTCCTATCCCAATCGGCGTAAACTCTCCTTCTGCCACCCACTTTCAAGGGCAGCTCTCCTCCTCTTGCTCCTGTCTGGTAACATACATCCCAATCCTGGGCCTGGCAACAATGGTTCCCCACTGAAATCCTCTGGACTACGTATTGCGTCTATGAACATATGTAGCCTCCTTAAAAAACTGGACTCACTACATTGCTGGGTGGCGGTTCATAAACCAGATGTGATTGCCATGGTCGAAACCTGGCTGTCTGACTCCATCCCTGACTCCCTGGTCTCCCTCCCTGGCTAATCCCTCCACCGGCTGGACCGAGTCAGTAGGAGAGGTGGGGGATGTGCCATTTATGTCAAAGACCCTCTTACTGGACTAGCCCTCCCCTCCCCTGACTTTGACCACAAGGCCCAGGCCCTAACACTAAAACTATCTCTCGAACCCTCTAGGGGTTCCATCTTCCTGACTACGGCATACATGCCTCCTAAAAATCAAGCAGAGGCATTAGGCCCGTTAATTGACTATCTTACCTCCTTACCAACTCCTCCAACCAAATCCTGGTGGGGGACTTGAACATCAATTGGCTTAGTCCCACATCCTCTTCCTCCTGTAAGGCTTTTGCTGCTATTGATCTAACCCAACTAGTCTCCCAGCCTACTAGAATAAATCCCAGAAGGGGCTCTAGCACTCTCCTGGATGTGGTCCTCACTAACCGGCCTTGCCGCGTCCACAATATCCAAATTCTCCCTGACTGTCTTAGTGACCACTCCCCTGTTCTCTTCAACTGGTCAACCTCTCTGCCCAAGCCCACTGTACAAACTACCCTTCGGGGGCGGCTTAGACCTGGTGGATTGAAAGACCTTAAGCTTTACCTAACCCACACGGACTGGTCCCCGTTACAAAACACCCCAGACATTGACAAGGCCCTGGCCTTCTTTATCCGCACCTTCAACTCTGCTTGCGACATCTTTGCACCCATAACTGCTCGTAGGTCCAAAGTAAGGCATGCCCCCTGGGTCACCCCCGCCTTGCGCCTACTTTTTAAGCAGCGGGATAATCTATGACACCTTGCTGTTGAAACTGGCCACCTAGGGCACAGACAGGCCTATGCTGCTGCCAAACAAGTGTATTTGGGCTACCCACAAAGCAAAGGCTGAGTATTATCAAGCTTCCCTCACCTCCTCATGGGGGAACCCCAGGTCCTTCTGGGACAACATCAAGCAGCTGAATGGTGGCACACGCTCCCCTCCACCTTCGCTTATTAACATTAATGGTACAGTCTCCTCAGACCCTGTCCTTATTGCCACTCACCTCAATAATTCCTTCACTGACCTTAGCTCAGTGCTCCCAGATAATTTCTTCAATACCCCTCCCACCAGGACTGTCCCTACCATTTCACGCCCCCTGTTCCACCTGCGTTGGGTCACTGCCCAGGAAGTCAGGCCATACTTACTTAAAGCCTTAAAGAGCAACACTATTGGTAATGACTCCCTTGATCCCTATCTTCTATGTCAGGTCCTGGACCAGGTCATCTCACCTATCACCTGCCTCTTTAATAAGTCCCTCTGCCTAGGGCAATTCCCCTCTGTCTGGAGGGTCTCTACTGTTACCCCTATCCACAAGGGTGGTGATAGGACGCATCCAGGCAACTACCGGCCTATTTCAATCCTCTCTCCTCTCTCTAAGGCCTTATATAAAATCGTGGCCACCCAAATCTCTGACTACCTCTCTAAATATGATGTCCTTTGCCCTGAGCAACATGGCTTCAGAGCCGGCCATAGCACCAATACTGCACTCCTGGAGTTCGCTAACATTCTGCACACCTCTCTGGACTCTGGCTCCTTGGCTGGTGCTGTGTTCATTGACTTATCAAAAGCCTTTGACACTGTCTCACATCCCCTCTTGTTAGCTACCCTTGGGCATCTAGGCTTTGCCATTGGACCAGTCTCCTCGTGCTCCAGCTACTTGTCAGCCCACTCGCAATGTGTGAAAGTTAGTGGAATACTTTCCAGCACCTGCCCTAAACGCTCTGGAGTCCCTCAGGGCTCTATTCTCGGACACTTGCTCTTCTCCCTCTTCCTCAACTCCCTACCCAGTGAATGTACTGGAAAAATCCTACTCTACGCTGATGACGCAGTACTCTTTGCCTCTGATAGTAACCCCATCTCACTCCAGAACTCTCTTCAGCAAGCCTACAATGCCCAGAAACCTGGTTCACTGAGCACCGACTCATCATCAACCTAAAGAAAACCAAAGCCATGCTCTTTGCCCACCCCCAAAATAAGTCCTGCAACTTTCCTCTCTCTGTTTACTCCACCTTCAATCTCCCTATTGAACTTGTTCACTCCTATAAATACCTTGGTATAACCTTTGACCCAGCCCTCTCTTTTCATGACCACATCTCTGCACTGACCTCTGCCTCCAATACACGGCTGGGTATCCTTTACCGTCATAAAAACTGCCTACCCACTAATGCCCTCCGCCTGGCAGTACTCCTCTGTTATATCCCTAATCAACTCGGCCTTCCTGTCTATGGTGCAGACCAGACTGACCTCATAAAGTCGCCTTACTCTTAACAAAGCCTGTAGACTTATAACCGTGCTCATAGACTTACCCATACCTGCCTTCTTTACTCCATGGCCAATCTACTCAACCTGGATGACGCCTCATGTACCAAACCTGCCAACTTACCTATAAAGCTCTCCATGGCCAATCCCCGGGCCTGTCTGACTCAATCCACCGGGCTAACCCCACAGTGCACACCCGCAGCTCCTGCAAAACCGCACTGGTTATACCGAGGGCAAGGACCTCACAAGGTCAAAGGCTTACCCTACAGAGCCCCTCCTGGTATAACACCCTCCCTGCGGAATCTCTGAAGCTCCCTCGTTATTGTGCTTTAAATACAGCCTCAGAAATCACCTATTCACCTCACGCAGCTGTTGCTGCCCTTAATCTTCTCCTTCCCCTGACAATGCTCACTGAGCAGCTCTCTTTCTCCCTACTAGGCCACCCTCACTTGTCTACTCTCCTCTCTCTGGTGTCCTCCTCTCATCCTCTGCTATCCATCTTCTTAATCGATCTTCCTTTATCCTCTGTCTTTTATGCCTAACTCACCTGTATGCATTATTTATGTCTCAGAAATGCCTGTAACTTTGACCGACACCTATTGTGAACCTGTATTGCTGATTATCTGTTGTCTATTGTACTGCTGTTTTTGTCCTCTATGTGACGAGGTACCTTTGTAAATAAGCCCCTGGCTCAAAGGTTGTTAAACTGATGTTAAAATAAATAAAATAAATAAATAAACTTACAGAAAATTGAGATACTAATAATAACTTCCAAAGGAAGACTAATATGGTGAATTAGTGGCTGGTAACTGAAGAAGAGGCAAAATTTCTGAAAGTTATGGAATTAACTATTGCTACCTTCTGTTCTCTTCCAAAGATCCACAAACCACCTTCCCCACCCCTTGGTAAACCAGTCATATCAGGAATATGTTCCCTTACTGAACAACTTTCAGAGTGTGCCAACTTCATCCTTCAAGATCTACTGAAGTCCTTTCCCTCTTTTACTCATTATTTCATGGATGTGCTCAATTGCCATGAAAAGTTTAGATGAGAGCCAACTTCTGGATGGCTCTGTATTGGTGTGAATTTCTTGTAAATTAATATTAAGCACACACATGGAATCTGAGCATTGGGCTACGAACTTGACAAAATCAAATCCACCACTTGAAGTCCCCATACAGTTTCTATCCTTGGTAGTGTAGTTTATTTTTAATAGGACTTGTTTTATGTTCAATGGTGAGTTCTATCTTCAACTGCAGGGAACAGCAATAGGGGCCTCAAAGACACCCACTGGTGCAAATCTTTTAAGGAATGGTGGAAGAATCTATTTATTTATGATAGGGGCATAGACCCTTTTTTATAGAATATCATGATGTGTTCGAGGTACATAGATTATATTTTGTGCATTTGGGAGGGCACAGAAGAGGGATCTGTGGAGTTCATTACATATCTTCTTAATAATACATTTAAGATCAGATTTTCTCATGGGTTCCACAAGAGTTAAATAGACTATCTAGATCAGGGTTTTTCAAGCCAGGGGTTCTAGGCTCCCTGGGGTCCCTGAGCAAGGCATAGTGGGTCAGTGGAGTGAGCAGGAAAAAAGTTAAATATGAAACAGGATTCCAATCTGGATCTTTTATTCATAACTCTCCACTCTTAACACCTCCCACAACCTCCATTTCCTCAGAGTCACATTGTGAATATGGGATTCAAATCTGGTCTCTGGCCAGAAGTTCTGTACTCAAACTGCATAGCCCCATCACCATTTGTGTAAGAAATGTAACCTCCACCTCCCACCCACACACCCTCTGTCTGCTTTTGCAGGTAGGAGGTCCCGGCTACTACTGATGTTCACTCTGGGAGTCCATGCACACAAAAAAGTTGAAACCCCCTGGTCTAGACTTTGAGATTGACCATAGGAGAGGATTGGCTGCTACACACAGAGGACTTTGGTAAAGGTATGGCAGGCAACAACTCCAGGAAATCTAGTCCAGATGGCCTTGAGCTAGACTGTCTCTGGATCTCAGCCCCTGCTATTGCTCTTCCTCTCATCCACCTGCTGAGCCTCTCTTTCACTCTAGGCACCACTGCCCAGGCATGGAAAATTGCCAGGGTGATTCCCCTTCACAAAGGGGGTGATCCCTCTACTCCTGGCAACTGTAGACCTATATCTCTACTCCTGGCAAGCTGCAAGAGTCCTTTGTATTCTACAGACTTACTGAGTTCCTTAACTCCACAGACCTAATTTCTCCGTTTCAGTCCAGCTTCAAAAAAAATATCACATTACTATTACCTCCCTGCTCCGGTCACCGATGCTATACTCACTGGCATGGACTGGGGACACATCACTGGTGCCATATTTATCAACCAGTCTAAAGTTTTTGATTCTGTGCCCCATCCTCTTTTTCTATAGAAACGTCTTTCTGCTGGTGTCGTGACCCATGATGTTGACTAGTTTAGGTCATACCTCATGGGCCATATGCAATGTGTCTAGGTGGGTGACGGTGTCTAGGTTCCCCTCCCCCATTTAAGCTGGCATCTCCCAAGGTTCCTTCCTGGGCCCTGTCCTATTGTTGATCCTCCTTAATGATCTTCCTTCTGTTTACATCTCCTCTAGTATCCATTTGTACACTGATTGCACTGTCCTTTATGTTTCAGGGCCTTCTGCTGGAGTCTGAGCTGCAATCTGACTTTCTAAGGGTTCTTCACTGATTCCAGGTCAACCAACTTAAGGTAAACATTAAGACAACTGTACCTATGACTTACAGTACTGCCAGAAACTAACCAAACTCTCCCCCCTTCCCTCTTTTCCACCCTTGACAGCCACCCTAGATATAGTACCAGTCTTTAAATATCTGGGCATCTGGTTGGACACTCGACTCGACCTCTCCTCCCATACTGACTACATTCAAGGAGCCATGTTCTGTAACAAAGACACCTCTCTCAAATTGTTCACTGAGAGCTGCTCACTAAAATGATCCTCCCAATCTTTTATTATGCCAACATGGTCTTTAGGACTGCCCCTGCCTCTTCCCTCTCTAAACAGACTCCCTATTTAATGCCTTTTGCTGTTTTGCCTTGAATGCTTTTCCTCCCCTGCACATACCATTGCTCCTCCCTCATCCTTCCCTCTCTTTACTTATGAAAGCAGCACCACACCACCATCCTCATCTCCAAATTCTGGTTTGGATCCCTCCCCTCCTATCTTTCCTTTCCCCCTCCCCTTCTTTTCTCTCTTCCTATTCATTACACACCAGTTTCTCCTGCACCTTCTCTCTCCCCCATCCAATATCCAGTTTGTGGCAGACAGCCTTCCCCTACCATCTCCCTACCCTCTGGAACTCTCTTCCAAGCTCCCTTCATCTATAACCTTCTCTGCATTGTTTAAAGCATATTCTCTTCCAATCTCCCCCTCCTCCTTGTTCCTGTACCTCCTCCTCATAGTCAGGGTGATGCACTATAATCTCACCTCTCCTGCTTACCTCAGTTAGCCCTGCTCCTATTTTCAGGCCTTTCTCTCTCTTCTTTCATGCTACTTCTTATGTTTTTTGCCTATGTCATTTAGTCATGTAATAACCATGCATTAGTTAAGGGCATGTCCATACTAAATGGGTACATTTCCATCACATGCACTTTAACACTCAGTAACTCTGCAAAGAGTGTTTAAATATATTTAAAAACTGCATTGCTGTCTACTACAGAAGTTAGTGGGATAACATAAACAACTTCAGCCACCTCATACTTATGAAAAAATGTTTTTTTTTTTTAAAACTTACAGATTTGTCCCCTGGTTTTTGCATTGGCTAGGTGGGACATTTCAAGATACCACATGTTGTATGCTTTCCTTCTACCTACCAAAATGCTGTGCTGAAAAAATGTCTCCCTATGCATTTTATGTAAAGAGCCCTGTAACATCACCACGTGTGTGTGCCTTTATATATTTTTAATTTTTTCCAGAATGAGTTAAAAAGTGACAATCTCGTATGTAATCTTCTATGTCCCCCTAGGTTACATACAGGACTGATTGGTATAAACATGAAACCGTGCAAGAATCGGGGCATTGGATGCCAGGAACTGAAGGAGGCTCAGTTAGTTTGCTGTTCTGGCTGAAAAAGCATTTCAAAACTGCAGAGATGCTCTGGCTGCCTTTAAAAATAGAACTGGGCTATCTGTCTCTGTCCCACCCCTATCTACGTATGTAACAGCTGTTTATCATGCCTGAGGAGTGTGACTTTTTTTCACAGTGCCATTGGCTTATTTCTAGCCAATCCTAACACCAGATTAAGTGCTTTAAACTTTGCTTTGCCTGTGGATCAGTCCATTTTCTTCCCAAACACCAAATGAGAACATTCTCTGTCTCCTCCATACTTGCCGTTACAAACATGTGACTGTGTTACAAACAGGAATGTGGAAACTGGTCAGAAATGTAAGCAGACATGAATGGGGCTACACAGCAGTGAAATAATGATTTTCTATACTGTCTGCTGTAAATCTGACTGCATTTAGTTGCTGGATTTGAAATTGGAGAATGCTGTGCACAGATTGGCATTCAGTAAGGTCCCTGGGGACAGAGAAAAGGTCAATCATGTTTGTAACAAGGGACAGAGATAATACATTTGTCCCTGTTACAACATGATTCAGCTTGTGGAAATGGTCAATTGTGTTAAATACAGTTTGAATTGATAAAGTATTTTACTGGGGTTCATGACTGCTGTGTAAATATATCAGTTTATGTCTGAAAATGGCAAGTATTTGACATATTGTTCAAGGTTATATGTTTTGTGGCTCTAATAACTGCCTTCTGTGTGCCAGACATGCTGTGAATTTCATAGTTTTGCAATGTGCTAAACAGGTGTGTAAGGCTGTGTAATTCATTGTGGATTTCTGACGTTTGCAGGCTTCCAAACATCTTTTTTTAATGGTCTTATGGTACTGTCCTGATTGTAACAGGGACAGAGGTAGCATGCTAATGTTTGTAATGGGGACCTCCTAAAAATCTCTGTCCCAGTTACATTCAAGACTTTTGGTGAACCTTATTTTGGAATTGTGATTATTAAGAGATTTAATGAGATTTTTGTTTGCTTTTAGTGTGCATTTGTTTAGGGGGTGTAACAAATGATTTTTTTGGTTTAAAATGGCATTTCACATACTTTGGGGGAAGGGGCTGCCAGCTCATCTGAAAGTAAATTATTTCTGGAATGTTTGCTGCAAAGGTTGGGATTAAAATAGAAAAGTACTGGGTGCTATAGTCATTTACTGATGCATTTTAAGTGAAAAACTCATGGAATCCAAAACAGTATTTTCAAAAGTCATCCTAACAGCCCACAACCAAGTTCAATCATGTTTGTAACAGGGACCTCAGGAAACCAGCGGTCCCTGTTATAAACAAGACTTCTGGTGGTGCCTTATTTTTCATTGTTATTATTAAGAGATGTTACATGCTTTTTGGTTTGATTTGAGTGAGCATTTGCTTGGGGATGTAACAAAGAATTTTTATTTTAAAATAGCCTCTCACATGCTTTGGGGGGCAGGGGCTGCCAGCTCATCCAAAACCAGATTAGAAATGGAATGTTTGCTGCAAAGTTTGAGATTAAAATATAAAAGTATTGGGTGCTGTAGTAATTTACTGATGCATTTAAAGCGAAAAAAGCCTGGAATCTGTTTTAGCATTTTCAAAAGTTGTCCTAACAGCCCGCAACCAAGTTCAGTCATGTTTATAACATGGATATCAGGAAACCAGTGGTCCCTGATACAAATGGATGGGACTTCTATTGGTACGTTATTTTTTAATTGTGATTATTAAGATATTCTACGAGACTTGTTTGTTTTGACTGAGCATTTGTTTTAGGGATGCAACAAAGGACTTTTGTTTTAAAATAGTCACCTACATGCTTTGGGAAAGGGGGGCTCGCAGCTGATCGGAAAAAAAATTAGAAATGGAACGTTTCCTGCAAAGTCTGAGATTAAAAACAATAGACATATTGGGTGCTGTAGTAATTTCCTACTAAATTTAAAATGGATCAATGCCAATGACAATATTTTAGAACAAAAAAGTTTTGCATCTAAAGACTCTTATATGTTATAAAAATAAAGACTGCAGTGGTAATTTGCTCCTTGGAAGCACAATGGCACCAGTTAAATTTACAAAATGGTTCTGGCCAAAGTATGGCTAATTGGGCAGCGGGGAGGGAGACAGTTGCCACCAGGTACCCTTTGGACTGCTGACAAGATATGGACAGGGATGGGACCGACCATAAGTCCCATGGTACAGCTGACAGGGCTAGAGAATTTTAGTAGTGTGCCTTGAGACTGCTGACAGAAATGGGATTGACCTTACATTCCATGGGGCCTATAGGGAGGGAAGTGGGATTGTCCTTGGATCCCATGGGACTGCAGATTTGATAGAGCATGCCAACAGA
This sequence comes from Neoceratodus forsteri, assembly GCA_016271365.2. Classification (NCBI taxonomy): domain Eukaryota; kingdom Metazoa; phylum Chordata; order Ceratodontiformes; family Ceratodontidae; genus Neoceratodus; species Neoceratodus forsteri. The sequence continues at coordinate 1,784,284,681 of CM057452.1, forward strand.
CCCCAGGGACTGGGGAGGGGGATGGGACTAACCTTACATCCCAGGGGGCTGATGGTGAGGGGGTGGAACTGATCTTGGGTACCATGGGACTGCTGACAGGGCTTGAGAGTTTTAGGCATGAACCACTAGGCCCCAGGGACTGAGGAGGGGGGATGAGACTGATCTTTCACACCAGGGGGCTGATTTGGAGGAGGGTGGGACTTACCTTGGCTTCATGGGACAGTGGATTTGTTAAAGTGTGCCACCAGGCCCCAGGGCCTGAGAGGGGAGTGAGACTGGCTTTACATGCCAGGGGGATGATTTGGAGGAGGGTGGGACTT